>OX494445.1:0-10000000 GCA_950381575.1 Plusia festucae
AGACCAGCGGCTAGAGGTCTTGGCAGTCAAGAACCAGGACCCGCTGGTCATCCTCAGGGACGTCCTTAGCTGTCATAAAGACGAGGACGTCCTTGACTTTTTGAGACAGCAAAACAAGCACCTGTTCCGCGACCTCCCGGCTGATGACGACCGTATAGAAATACGGTTCAGGAAGAAGGCCCGAAATGAACTGTTGTGCCACATTGTGGCCAGAGTGTCCCCAACGCTGTGGGCTCGGTTGTTGGGGGCGTCTGAAGTTTACCTGGACCTACAGCACATTCGGGTAGAGGACCAGTCTCCGCTGGTCCAGTGCTCAATGTGCCTTGGTTACGGTCACAGCAGACGCCTCTGCGCCGAGACGACCGAAAAATGTGGTTACTGCGGCGGCCCTCACCAGCGTAAAGACTGCGCAGAGAAGCTCGCCAACGCCAACCCCACCTGCTGCAACTGCGTTAAAGCTAAATTGGAAATGACGGGGCACAACGCTTTTAGCATTGACTGTCCCGTCCGACGCAGGTGGGAAGCGTTGGCTAGAGCAAAAATAGCGTACTGCTGAGGGCTCCATGGTAGATGTCGGCACCACAACCTCCACCAGGGCAGCATACCCGATAATACAGGCGAACCTCCAGCGAAAGGAACTGGCTACCGCTGAGCTGTTTCAGGGTGCTACGGATCGGGGGGTTGCAGTGGCTTTGATCCAGGAGCCATATGTGGGTGGCATACGAAGGATGCGGGACTACCGCGGGTCGAGAATATTCCAGGCGCTGGAAAATGGAAGTGGCACTGTAAAGGCTGCAGTAGCGGTCTTCAACTCAGATCTGGACGTCATGCAGTGCCAGGAACTCACCACACACAACATCGTTGTGGTGAGGATCCGGACCAGCGCCTGGGAACTCGTGGTGGTCTCGCTCTACTTTGAGCCAGATAAGCCCCTGCAGCCCTATCTTGATCACCTCAGAATAGTTCAGCGGCGGCTAGGACCCAGGAACCTGATTGTCGGAGGCGACGTCAACGCCAAAAGCCCTTGGTGGGGGAGTAGAGTTGAGGACTCGAGGGGCGCAGAACTGTGCGGCTTTCTGGAAGAGATGGATTTGCAGGTACTCAACAGCGGCATCACTCCAACATTTGATACTATCCGCGGCGGCAAAGTTTATAGTAGCCACGTGGACATCACGGCGTGCTCGGCGGACCTTCTCGGCCTGGTACAAGACTGGAGAGTGGACGTGGGAATGACGAGCTCGGACCACAACGGCATCGTATTTAAAGTCAACCTAATCAAATCGACCGGTATAGCAATTAAATCAACGACGCGAAAATTTAATACAAGGAAAGCTAATTGGTCCCATTTTCGTGAGAAAATGGGACAATTAAAAATAGAAAATAAAATAGAAAAGAATGCAATAGAAAATATAAACACAACACAAGAATTAGAAAAAACAGTTAATACATACATAAATATAATAGATAAAGCATGTAATAGTAGTATACCAATAAAGAAAAATAACAATAAACTTACCTTGCCGTGGTGGTCTGAAGAACTCGCAGTCCTCAAGAAGATGGTCGCTACCAGGAGGAGAAGGATCCGTTGCGCTGCGCCCGTCCGGAGAGATGGTGTCGTTGCTGAGTACCTGAAAGCAAAAGAAGATTATGAAAAGAAGGCGAAATTGGCCCAAATAAAAAGTTGGAAGGAGTTTTGCACCAAACAAGACAGGGAGGGAGTCTGGGAGGGGATCTACAGGGTGATAGGTCGAACCACTAAGCGACAGGAGGACGTAGCCCTGCTGCGAGATGGCGTAGCTCTGGAACCTGCTGACTCGGCTGCCTTTCTAGCGGAAACATTTTATCCCGAAGACCAGGAATCTGAGGACAGCGAGGACCAGAGGACTCTCAGAAATCTCTCAAAGCGGGTAAACGAGCGGGTCCATGGTGAGATACATGACCCGCCGTTCACAGCGCATGAACTGAAGTCCTCTGTCCAAGCTTTCAACCCTAGAAAGGCACCGGGAGCTGATGGCTTTACAGCCGACATCTGCCGTCAAGCCATTTTCCAGGACTCCGAATCGTTCCTTGCCCTGGCCAACAAATGCCTCAGTCTTGGCCACTTTCCAAAGGCTTGGAAAGAGGCCACGGTGGTAGTGCTGAGGAAGCCGGGCAAGGACGACTACCGAACGACAAAGTCGTACAGGCCAATAGGCCTGCTACCTGTCCTCGGTAAAGTCCTGGAAAAAATGGTAGTAACAAGGCTCCAGTGGTACCTGATACCGCGACTGAGTACTCGCCAGTTTGGCTTTATGCCACAAAGAAGCACAGAGGACTCCCTCTATACTCTGGTGAACGAAATCAAAGCGGAAATAGAAGCTAAAAAGCTAGTAACGCTCGTTTCGCTGGATATAGAGGGGGCCTTTGACAGTGCATGGTGGCCGGCCATTAAGGTCAGACTGGCTGAGGAACAGTGTCCGGTCAATCTCAGGAGACTACTGGACAGTTACCTAGACGGCAGATGCATAAAGCTGCGATATGCGGGAGTCGAGCACGCCCGCGTGACGCACAAGGGTTGCGTCCAGGGGTCGATTGGTGGACCGATCCTCTGGAACCTCCTCCTAGATTCCCTCCTTAAACTGCTGGACGTGGAAGGAGTCCGCTGCCAAGCGTTCGCCGACGACGTGGTTCTGCTTTTCGCCGGGTATACTGCGTTGGAGGTGCAAGGACATGCCAATGTCGCCCTCGAACTCGTTCGGAGTTGGGGTGTTCGAAACAAGCTTAAATTTGCTCCGCATAAAACTAAAGCGATGTTGCTTACACGTAAGCTTGTTTATGACACCCCGATTCTAAGGATGGGTGGGGTCGATATTGGCATGTCCCGGGAAATAAAGATTTTAGGGCTGACCATTGACGACAAACTGACGTTCAATAGTCATGTCGCCAACGTCTGTCGGAAGGCCCTAAACATCTATAAGCAGCTCCAACGCACAGCGAAGATCAGCTGGGGGTTGCACCCGGAGGTGATTCGCACCTTGTACACGGCGGTGGTGGAGCCCGTCGTCATGTACGCAGCGGCAGCATGGGCACCCGCGTCCAAGAAGATCGGGGTCAGGAAGCTCCTTGGTACGGTGCAAAGGGGTGTGGCACAAAAAATCTGCAAGTCCTACCGCACAGTCTCCCTAAACTCGGCTCTCATACTGGCCGGGATACTTCCCTTGGATTTGCGCATTCAAGAAGCAGCAGCTCTGTATGAAGCGCGCAAGGGGTCATCCCGGCTGGTGCTAGGAGACCGGGAGGTTGAGCGTGTGGTGGACTTTGCGAAATTGCCGCACCCAGCTCGACGGCCGGAACTGGTATTCCAAATTTTGGATGACCAGAGCCTGGTAGACCGGCACAACGTGCAGACGCGCCGTATTTTTACAGACGGCAGCAAGATAGGGGGCAAGGTCGGAGCTGCGCTGTCCATATGGGACAGCCGCTCCGAACTAAAGGCCCGAAAACTATGCTTGCCCGCGTACTGCACAGTCTACCAGGCCGAACTTCTGGCCATATGTCGAGCCACGGACGAGATCCTGAAGTGCAGTGAGAGGAGCTATGGTGTTTACAGTGACTCAATGGCAGCATTGCAGTCAGTCACCAACCATGGCTCCTTAAACCCACTCGCGTTCCAGGCGCGCCAAAACCTCTGCGAGGCCTTGACCCGGGGCAAAGATGTCTCTTTGTTCTGGATCAAGGCCCACGCCGGTTTCGAGGGGAATGAGCGCGCCGATACCCTTGCAAAGGAGGCAGCGGCTTCGTCGAGGAGGAGACCGGACTACGACCGGTGTCCGGTGTCATTCGTCAGGAGCCAACTTCGAAGTGAAACTCTTGGCGAGTGGAACCGGAGATACCTGGACGGGGAGACCGCCTCCGTCACGAAGCTGTTCCTCCCGAACGCAGTGGACGCCTTCAGGATCGTCCGAAAACTTGCACCCCAAGGAGTGGTAACACAGATGCTTACGGGACATGGCGGGTTCTCCCAGTATCTGCATCGTTTTAAATGCAAGGAGAGCCCGTCGTGCATCTGTGACCCCGATCGAGCAGAAAGTTTGGTGCACATCCTCTTCGAGTGCCCTGTCTTTGCCCAGCAGCGGCTCGAGGTGGAGGTGCAAATTGAGGTGGGAGTGAGCGCTGCAAATGCTCACTGCCTCCTTGCTGATAAAAAATATCGCAAAATATTTTTAAAGTACGCGGTGAGCGTTTGCAGCGCCACAATCAAAAGGAACGCCATCTAACATAAACCCGTTTGCAAAATAAAATGAGCCTGCACGACCAAGGTCTCTGACCCTGTCAGAGGGATACACGCAATAAAAAAAAAAAAAAAAAAAAAAAAAAAAAAAAAAAAAAAACCTAACCTAACCTAACCTAACCTAACCTAACCTAACCTAACCTAACCTAACCTAACCTAACCTAACCTAACCTAACCTAACCTAACCTAACCTAACCTAACCTAACCTAACCTAACCTAACCTAACCTAACCTAACCTAACCTAACCTAACCTAACCTAACCTAACCTAACCTAACCTTCTTCTTCTTCTTCTTCTTCTTCTTCTTCTTCTTCTTCTTCTTCTTCTTCTTCTTCTTCTTCTTCTTCTTCTTCTTCTTCTTCTTCTTCTTCTTCTTCTTCTTCTTCTTCTTCTTCTTCTTCTTCTTCTTCTTCTTCTTCTTCTTCTTCTTCTTCTTCTTCTTCTTCTTCTTCTTCTTCTTCTTCTTCTTCTTCTTCTTCTTCTTCTTCTTCTTCTTCTTCTTCTTCTTCTTCTTCTTCTTCTTCTTCTTCTTCTTCTTCTTCTTCTTCTTCTTCTTCTTCTTCTTCTTCTTCTTCTTCTTCTTCTTCTTCTTCTTCTTCTTCTTCTTCTTCTTCTTCTTCTTCTTCTTCTTCTTCTTCTTCTTCTTCTTCTTCTTCTTCTTCTTCTTCTTCTTCTTCTTCTTCTTCTTCTTCTTCTTCTTCTTCTTCTTCTTCTTCTTCTTCTTCTTCTTCTTCTTCTTCTTCTTCTTCTTCTTCTTCTTCTTCTTCTTCTTCTTCTTCTTCTTCTTCTTCTTCTTCTTCTTCTTCTGGATTTCTTTCGGATTTCTTTCGGATTTCTTTCGGATTTCTTTCGGATTTCTTTCGGATTTCTTTCGGATTTCTTTCGGATTTCTTTCGGATTTCTTTCGGATTTCTTTCGGATTTCTTTCGGATTTCTTTCGGATTTCTTTCGGATTTCTTTCGGATTTCTTTCGGATTTCTTTCGGATTTCTTTCGGATTTCTTTCGGATTTCTTTCGGATTTCTTTCGGATTTCTTTCGGATTTCTTTCGGATTTCTTTCGGATTTCTTTCGGATTTCTTTCGGATTTCTTTCGGATTTCTTTCGAAGGTGCTTTCGAATTTCTGTCAAAAATCAGGAGCTTTTCACGAAAGATAAATAATCAATATACATTACGGTACCTAGTCAATAATGAATTACCATAGTAAATTGTTTAAATTTGATAGTATTTCAGAATCACCCATCACGCACACAGCGGCATGTCTCAGTGTGCGTGTCAAGTGTCGACGAACTGTCTGTCAAATCATACGGCTAACACTACCTAAGCCACGAGCCTCTCTCACGTACAGTACTCGTCTATCTTTATGGCCGTTCTGAATGTAGACATTGGTGCGAACTCGCGCATGGTACTCACTATTACCACAGTATAAAAACATACAGTTAGACGACGCTATTGATCTCCTTGTAAATGCCGACAATGTGTAGAAATTGTCGCAACAGCTACGGTTGTCTCAAGTTAACAATATTTAAAAAAAGATATTTTTGGTCAACATTATTTAATAATTATTATTATATAATGTTGATCTACAATAAATAAAAAAAAATATTGTTACATTAATTAATATATTAGCGAGTTATGCAATTTGTAACTATTATACAAATGTGCTTCGTCTATGGTTTCACATGCAAAAATTACTAAATTTTTGGTCAACATTATTTAATAATTATTATTATATACAGGGTGTAAGGGACAGCCCTCCGCTAACTGACAGGGTATATTCAGCTCCTTCTTCCGAACCATATTGCACCGGAAATTTTCTCAGGATTTTTTTTCATTTTTTATCTATTTTTACAGTTAATATTGCTTTATTTCAATGTAAAATAACATTATCTAGACGCAGCAATCCATTATTTAAAATAAAACAGCTGAAATAAAAAAAACAGCAATGTACTGAAATACTCTAACAAACGACGACGCGCGGATCAGCTGTTTACTTTTCGCCTAGCTACCTACAGAGTTCACTTAAGTCACCGCATGCCGAGAGTTCCCGAACGCGGCTCGCACTCGCTCGGCTGTTTCCGTTGCAGATTGCACAACTTGCACTTGCACGACAGTGTTGCCAACGATAATGCAGGATCGAGTTTTATGTAATTTCAACGGAATTCGGTAATGTTTGCCTACGTTTTTACCATGTACGACTAGAATCGTCTAAATGAGGCTTTATTTTTTATTGGAACTAAAACAGTTTTTATAAATTATGAGTATTACTTAATTTAAATAAACCAATTACAGATGCTCACTTAAGCTTAAATTCTTCCGAGATCGGAATAAGAGGCGATAATAATGCTCATCATCCTAATCTCTGTATCCATTTTGTTCATAAAAATAACCCAGTATCAACCCGCTTCAAACCAAGAATTACTTTGACATACGACAGCTACCGATTGATAGTCGAGTTGGGAATCGAAACCGCGGCGGGTTGAAGCCCAACTTTCTGCCACTGGGCTTTCACTACTATTAATTGATAAATAATCGTTTATTTTATTTCTACAATAAATTAAAAGATTACTTTTTAATCATTTAGTAAAATGTAATGTTAGTGCTTTTTATTTTGCAAAAGTGTGCAAAAGTCGTGAAGCTGGCAACACATTTTCGTGCAGTTCACAAAGCAGCTCGCCGCGCTGCCCGCTCCTTTTAGTTCGTGCCGCGCTGTCGTCCTGCGAGTGCATATTCGTGCCGCGCTATCGTCTTGTGGTTATTGCGCTCGCACATCGCGAAGTTACGTGCGTTACGTCTCAGTTACCTACTTTACGGTTTTGGATATTTTTTGTTGTTTGTTTGTGTTTGTGAGTGAAAAATGGCTTTGTTTAGTGCTCGTGAGTATGGGGAAATGCTCATGTGCTACGAGGAAGCTCGGGGAAATGCTAGGGAGGCGCTCAGAATTTACGTTGATAGGTATCCTAATCGTCGTCATCCGTCAGACGCCCGGATAATTACAAATGCCTATCAACGCGTGCTAGACAACATACCTATAGTTCCCAATCAGGAAAGCGCTGGGAGACCAGTTCGGGGTGGAACCGCAGAAAGAGTTTTAGACTTGGTCCGACAAAATCCAAGGCTAGGCACACGCACTGCAGCTCGATTAGTGCGGCGAAATCATGGAGCCCGCGTCTCACACTGGTTCGTGCACAAAACGCTGCGGAGGGATCAGCAACGTCCATACGTCATACACAAGGTCCAAGCCCTATTGCCTCGAGATCGTGGTAATCGAGTAGCGTACTGCCGGTGGCTGCGGGCTGAACAGCACCGAAATCCAAATTTTATCTCCCACGTGATATGGACCGACGAGTCGACTTTTACGCGAAATGGTATGTGGAATCGTCGAAATGCTCATCTCTGGTCGCATACCAACCCCTTCGAGATCCAAGAGTCCGGACATCAGACGCGTTGGTCGGTAAATGTCTGGGCAGGCATTTACGGAAATAAAATTCTGGGGCCTGTGTTTCTACCCCATCGCTATCTTGATTTCCTCCGTGATGACCTGGAAAGAGAGCTAGAGATCCTCCGTGACGAGTTGGACATGGAATGGGAAGCCCTGGATGATGCACCACTAGCGCAATTGCCGATGATGTGGTTCCAGCACGACGGCGCTCCTCCGCACATAACGATCCCAGTGCGTTCGCATTTAAACGCCACCTTTCCTAATCGTTGGCTTGGCAGATTTAGACCTCAACCATGGCCAGCGCGATCGCCAGATCTAACGCCATTGGACTTCTTTTTGTGGGGCTACGTTAAGGAAAGAGTGTTCGTTAGTGCATGCGCGAGTGCGGAGGAAATGCGAGACCGCATAACAAACACGCTCCAGCAGCTGCGTTACAGTTGTAACGAGGATCCCACGTTGCTGCCCCGCCTACACGCGGAGACCCTACGCCGTACCAATGTGTGCGAACGCCTCGGTGGTGGCCACTTCGAGCCGTATCTCATACGACCGGAGCGATTTTAAGGTAGGATTAACCTTAATTTTCTTTCTTTTATTTTTTTTGTTTATGGACATTGTGTTTGAATGATTGCCATGTGTTCTTATGTACCTAAAATTCGCGCAGCTATCTGCCCAATTTGGTTGCTCTCGTTAGCTTTGACGCGATGTGATCACAGATGCGCGCGAGCGCTTTGATGCCGTAGCGGCGGCGCATGGCGGTCGCGCTCGCTATGCGACGGGACCGCAGTGTTAGTGATACATTGCGTGCGATGTAATCAAACAAATCAGGTTTCTTGAATTTCCATAATTTATTTATTTATTTATTGGGACATATAACAGTTATACATTACATTACATTACATTATAAAGTTAGAGTATATCTATATAAGTTAATGTATAACCCACACCTATGTCCGCGGAGTAATATTAAAAAACTTAAAAAATAAAAAATGAGACGCGCCAAAATAAAAAAAAACGAATTGTTTCTGTAACCGCAAAGAATAAGGAACAGCAGTGGAAGGCCTAAAGCGACTGTTTTAAGACTTCAACTGCCGCGAGTTTGAACTTAAAATGTGTAAGTGCAAATATATCGATATCAACAAAGTGTGCTTCTAAGAGACAGCGGAGAGGTGCTCGTGCACAAGCATTAGTTCTACACTTTCCAGTGTAGAACAGCCGAGGCACACGCACCTCTCGCTGTAATACAGTTCTGGGCACCACGTAACATAGCTGGTTCGTAATACCGCTACAGTCAAATTTATTGTTACAAATGCCATGCAACATCATGGACATGAGTAGTTTGCGTCTAGACTCCAAGCTTAATAAATTATAGTTTTCAAGTAAGTATTGGTATGAGCGTTTAGAGCGATGAAATTTAAAATATATAGATCTTAAAAACTTTTTTTGGACTATCTCGATTCTTTTTACATACTTGCAATAAAATGGATTCCAAATCGGGACTGCGAATTCTAACTGAGATCTAATAAGAGTTTTATATAAAAGTAATAAGGTGGATGGACGGTTAAAGTCTTTAGATGATCTCATAACGAAACCATACATTTGGTAAGCCTTATTAACGATATTATCAATATGCAGATCAAGATGTAATTTTGAGTCTAGTGTGACACCTAGATCTCGGATGTAACTAACCTTTTGCAGAATGATATCTTGAATAGTATAATCATATTTTAAGATTTTCTTGTTTTTCGTATAAGTTATTACATTACATTTAGGTATGCTGAGCTGGAGTTTATTAAGTGTACAGTATCGGGAAAGCCTATTTAGGTCGTCCTGTAGGAGTGAACAGTCTTGTAGATTAGAACAAGCTTTAAAAATTTTGACATCATCAGCATACATCAAAAACTGGGAATGAACAATGCAATGATTGATGTCATTGACGAACAGATTAAAAAGGAGAGGGCCCAAAATTGACCCCTGGGGTACACCGGAAGTGACGATAGTGGAGTCAGATTCAAAGCCATTGATAACTACCTTTTGAGACCTGTTAAAAATATATGACATAAACCATCGCAGTAAGTTGCCACGGATACCGTTGTACGCAATTTTGTCCAGCAGCAATTTGTGATCCACCTTGTCAAAAGCCTTTCGAAAGTCAGTGTACACAGCGTCAACTTGAATTTGATCATCCATATTTTTAAATAAATAACTCGTAAATAGCGTAAGGTTAGTGACTGTTGAGCGACGTTTAACAAACCCATGTTGTTCGGGTATAATGATGTTGTGGATATATGAGTTTAACTCGCTGCGGACAAGACTCTCGAAAAGTTTCGACAAAGTGGATAGAATAGAGATGGGGCGATAATTTTGGACATTACTTTTATCCCCATTTTTGGGTATTGATGTGATAAAAGCACGTTTCCAAATTTCAGGAAATGTACCTTCTCCCAAACATCTATTGAACATAATGAAGAGCGGATATACAATATGTTCCGCTGTTTTCTTTATGAAAAAGGGGGGTATACCATCAGGGCCAGGTCCCTTGTTAAGGTCTATTTGTTTAACAGCTTTTAATATGACCTCTGATGTAAAACATATGTCAGACAAACAAGACGAATTATCCGCGAACACTGAAGGCGTTTGCCAGGATTCAGGTTGAAAAGACGAGGGTTCAAAAACAGATGTGAAGAACTTAGAGAACATGTTGCAAATCATGGTTGGGTTGTTTGATTGTTCATTATTGAGGTACATATTTGCGGGAATATTAGCTTTATAATGTACCTGAAATAATTTCATGTACCTATGAGCTAAGTATGGTATACTGAATACACCCTGTCAGTTTCCGGAAGGCTGTCCCTTACACCCTGTAATAATGTTGATCTACAATAAATAAAAAAAATATTGTTACATTAATTAATATATTAGCGAGTTTACAATTTGTAACTATTATACAAATGTTATTTAATAATTATTATTATATAATAATCTTGATCTACAATAAATAAAAAAAATATTGTTACATTAATTAATATTAGCGAGTTATACAATTTGTAACCATGTATTACACAAAATAATGTGCTTCGTCTATGAATTCACATGCACAAACATACAATTCTAATATACAATTCTAGATTGAGATTGAGACAAACACATGTAATTTCATTTAGAGAAATGTCCTCAATCTTGGATCAGGAACACTTGCGCGATAGACATTTCCGCTAAGGCTTTACCTCATTTTTATTTTCAGCGACCTGGAAAATGTTGAAAATGACACCAATCACAAAAACAATGCGTATTCTCCTCGGTGCCATCTTGGATTCTAATTTGGACCCCATAATCTTCATATAGCGACTTCGGGAACCATGAAAATGACACCCATGACGAAAAATTTGCAAATTGTCGTCGACGCCATCTTGGTTTCTTGACGCCCATATTAATAAAATTATTTTATATTGATTAAAACAAAAAGAACTAAACTAACACAAGATAGCCCTGAAAGTTTTCTCCCGAACTACTAACACGGTAGTGTATGCAGTTCGGGAGCGCCCTTCCCCCGTCTCGCCCCTCACGCCCCGCACGATTGCCCTGTCTAGACGTCTTCGTCGAACGACTGTATGATTTAAAGACTGTGCTATTACATGTAATTGAATGATAGTATGTATACTATCGTACACATTACTCATACACTGGCAATAACGCACGGGAGGCAAGGATGCTTGCGGGTGGAAGACAGCGCGCGCGGACGTGCCCTGCCTCCCCACCCCACGTACGTATACTACGTAGGTACGCAGTAAGTACGGTCCTTATCAGCTGATAAATAAAATGTGAGATTGGCTTTTGGCGGTCGTAAATCGGCACGATTATCCACAAGCAATCATCCACATATCTGTAGTAGTTCAACGAACCTCCCGGCGATTTCCTTTGTTGTGGACTTGTGGCCCGAAAAATCAACACCGACGATGATCAGCGAGTACAGGCAAGTAGGTATAACACATGTCGCCTACATGATCGTGCTCGCGTGTAATCGTCTGTAATAACCAATAATACTCGTAGGTAGGTATAGCTTAGATCTGAATAATAACAACGTAGGAAGATAGGATCTAAGTTGAGGAGTTGAAACACGCGCTCAGCTGTCGTATGTAGTGCGTAGGTAATAATATCTCGGCGCATTTTAACGTAGATTTATTAAAGCGAAATGTACAGACTTTAGACTTTGAGTGTGTATTTGTGAATTTTAACTTTAAATTAGCAGTAACTCAACCTACTCGCTTAAAGAGTCAAACATGCATTGATAACATCGCTCATAACTTTACCAAGAAAACTGTTACTCAAATTCGCGAACTTGGATTATCTGACCACACAGCACAAATATTTAAATTTCTTGTTGAAACAATATCTAATAATAAATACTGGCGAGTTACAAAAAGAGACTATTGTAATGGAAACGTGAACAAATTTAAAACTTATTTAAAAAGGTTATCGTTTGAGGATATGTATGAAACCTCTGATCCTAATGATGCTTATAATTGTTTTTTAGAAAAATTTACTCTATACTATGTTATGTTTTCCTGAGGTAACTAAAATTATGAATATTATCAAAAAACCCAAGTGGATATCTCGAGGAATAAAAATTTGTACCAAAAAGAAACGCCAATTATTATGGCAAAATGAAAATAACAATAAAACTTTGACTGATTATTCTAAAAGACTAAAACTTATAATTAGTCTTACTCGGAAAGCGCAAAATAACTATACAATAAAGACTTCTGCGTGTAAATCTAAAGCAGCATGGAAAATTATTAATAGTCGAAAACTAAATGTACCCAGAGATATAATTAACAATATAAGAATTAATAATAAAATAATCACTAAACCTAAAGACATAGCAAATGCATTCAATAGATACTTTGTAGAAAAAATTACTCCCATAAATAACTCTTCGAAAAATGTTACGTCTCTAATAGAAAACAGATTAAAATCATTATTTTTAGCGCCGTGTACACCTGAAGAAATATTCAAAATAATAAATGCATTGAGAAATACTAATAGCGTGGGTTATGATGGTCTTTCAACAAAAGTCATTAAAAATGTTGCAGGTGAAATCTGTACACATTTAAGTTATATTATGAATTTAAGCATCGATACAGGTATTTTCCCAGAAGCACTCAAAATATCAATTGTAAAACCGTTGTTTAAAAAGAAAATAGAGAACTTATGCAAAACTACAGACCTATCTCCCTCATAAGTATAATCTCTAAAATATTTGAGAAATACATATATAAACAATTGTACACTTATCTTGAGAAGAATAATATATTAACTCAAGAGCAGAAGGGCTTTCGTAGTAATAAAACGATAAATATGGCTATTTATGACTTCTTGTACAACGTAATAATAAATGTAGACAAAAGTATCCCTGTTAGCACCATTTTTTACGATATGACGCAGGCTTTTGACTATGTCTGTCACAACATTCAATGACCTACCTAAAAGCATAACCCAATATGTGACACTATTTGCGGATGACAGTACCATAACTATACCTTGTAAAAGTAAAGATACTTATAGTGATGACATTAATAATTCTCTAAAATCGATCATACAATGGTTAGAAAATAATAATTTAAAAATTAATTTGGAAAAAACAAATATTCTGCATGTTACACAAAGGGGATCTACTATGTCTAACCTAAATACACACTACAATAATAATATTGTTAATAAAGTTGATAATGCGAAGTTTCTTGGAGTATTTGTTGACAAAAAACTTAATTGGAAAACACACACAGAATCCTTAATAAAGAAAATAAGTAAATCTTCATACGCTATATACAAATTGGTGCCAATGCTCAACAACGACGCCCTTCTTACAGCGTACCATGGTTTAGATATGGAATTATCTTTTGGGGCAACTCTACTAAAAAGGAATTAGTATTTAAAGTCCAAAAGCAATGTATAAGGACCATGTTCAAAGTAAAGGTCCCTGAGAGCTGCAAACCGTTTTTCATAAAATATAAAATATTGACATTACCCTCTCTTTACATCCTTGAAAGCGCAATGTTTGTTAGGAGCAATCCTCACCTATTTCCTCGTTTGTCTGATGCAGTTGTTCGTAACCGACGTGACAACAGTAAACTTCGCCTACATAAGTCCAAAACGGCTCTAATGAACAACAGCGTAATTTGCATGGGCCCAAAAATATATAATAAAATACCTAAGCTCTGGAGAGAAGAGAATAATAATATATTCAAGAAAAAACTAAATGATTTCCTTGCAATTAAAGCCTATTATAATGTTATGGATTTTCTGCTTGATAGCATTTGACCACTAACTGCTCTACCAATTAATTACTACATTTAAATAAATAGTTTAACGATAATAGAAATGGAATTATGTAATTTTAGATCATTTTAAATATTGATGTGGAAGTCCTGTTGTTTTAATTTAGTATTGTTTTATTGTAATTGTGTTTTGTTTTAAACATATTTTCACGCCGTTGAGGCAAAACATGACTGTTTTTATGATAATTACTTTAACACCTTGCATGCTTAGGTATGTGTGTATACTCATGTTAAAACAAATAAAATGATCTTTATCTTTATCATTGTAGGTATATTCAGTCCTAGGTTTAATTATTTTTCGTACATAAGGTTATTATGTTTATTTGTGGATCTAATTGGTCCAGTTAAAATTTTCCTTTGTACCTACCTAGGGTAAATACGCTAAATGTCGGCCCCCTTACGGATTTTCTAACTTTGGAACGCTCTGGCTGCACCAGTTTGCAACAAAGGATAGCTTGTGTTGCGGTTTTAGACAGGTTGATACATCTATTTCATATTTTTAGGCATAAAGTTGACTTTTCTACTAAAATAAAAAAGTATTAAGGTTTAGATGCGTTGAAGGCGAAAAAACCCTTAAGTCGGCCGTTCGCAGCCTATGGTCGGCGGTGTTTTTCCTAAATGTCGGCCGGATATAGGGTGTTTAAAATTAAGACTGAAAAATATAATCAACATGATTTATTTTGGCAGGAGTATCATATCACACATTTTTTGGCAGGAGTATACATTTGTATTTGTTTAAAAGTAACTATAATTATAACTAAGTTAAACATCACAATAAATATAATAAAAAATAATATGCAATAAAAATTACAATAAAAAAAACGGGGCTATAAGTAGGCCAGCTGCAGCAGCTGAGATGACTATCGTAACAGTGATAGTTTCCTTTTCGCTACCTATCTATTAAACATGGGTTTAATAGATAACCAGCAAATTCCAAAAAACTTTTTTCAATTGTATCCCAAACTATTTTTAGCTATCATGAATAATATATATGTCTTCGATACTGTCAACTTCTACATCGAAACTTAACCTATTTATAATGTTAATCAATTTTTGTATTCGGTAGGTACATAACATATATTCAATTTCAAGAAAATCAGTTTGATAAATAAATTAAAAATGACTACCCACACAATCAATGAAAAAATACAAAAGTAATCAGCCTGTATAGTAGCGGTCAAATTCGAGGCTGGCCGACATTACGATATTTAATATATTTAATGTCGGCCCCTGTTGTGTGTGCCTCATTTCTCGACATTCAACTAATATCACCCCGGCCGTTATTTAGCGACTAAACGTAAAATATATTTATTTACCTATTAAGCTTTGCAAATACTCCTATTAAACCAATGGAATTGGTAGAATTGGAATTTGTAAAACAGCCTGCATTTACTTTAAGTCGGCCCCGGCCGAGAATTCGGTTTTAAGCCGAAACTGGTATTCTAATGGCGGCCACCTATTTTTCATTTAAAATAATACGAAAATCTTTGAAAAAACGATGTCAAAATATAGTAAACATAACTTTTGAGTGATAACAAAGCTTAAAACAAAAATAAAGAAACGTCTTTCCGTTGTAATATCAATCCCCGAAGCGTGGGTATTCACATCAAGTAAGCTACTTTAACTAAGAACTTGACTCTTCAACGGCGCGATCGCTACTGACGCTCAGTGTGCGAAGACCGGTTGACTTAATAGGATAGTGACAGTTTGTGCGTATAGAATATGAACTTAGGTTGCAATTCGAGTAGTAAAATTACCATTTCATTACCCTTGGAACGAACGCAAGATAAAAATGTGCAGACGGCCGACGATTGGGGGGGGGCCGAAATATGGCGTATTTACCCTACTTAACGAGCTTAGATTCGCGTAACTTAAACGATCTGAGTTAGTATTTAAAACAAATATCAACGTAGGTATTTAAAAACTACTTAGTAGGTACGTACAAATAATTAAATTACCTAGGTATTTGTTACCTGGAGATATTCGAAGTTTCCACCACCATAGTCTAGCACGACGTCGCTGATTTACTTTTAGTTTAATACACAACACTAAAACATTCGTTTGTCCAGTATCGAAAGCACTACACTTTTGCACTTAGGTAGGTACCTAATTATGATTTCTTCCAGGTACACTAACATTTTAACGTTTCCTGCACAAATAATCTGCACTGATGGCATACATGCAGACCATGTCTTCATTAGAGTTATTGTCTATCATATTTTAAAACTGATAGGTACCGAGCGCGCGAAGGCTAGAATTTGCAATGCAATCGCCTACACGCGGCGGCTGCATCAAACAAACTGACTGCTTGTTGCGGCGCCCGGCCGTGGTGGCGCGTGAGCCGGCCATCTTGAAATTTTGAATACAATAGCGATAGGCCGATATTGAACAAAGGATTGCGTTTGTGTGTGTGGCGGTGCGGTTTTAAGGCTAGAAACATACAGGCTGCGATTTAATAAGGGTGGTTTACACCTACCGATTTCCGTAAATAAGAAAAACATACCTACCTATCAATTTTATTATAGACTAGCTGTACCCGCGACGTTGTTCGCGTTGATCAGTCGTAATAGGTATGTGTGTAAAAATATTTTGAATTAAATCACTGAATGCGCTTTAGATGGCTAAGTCAACTGTTATTTTCTTTTCGTTTGTTACGCGATACCTCGGAAATTGTATTATGGATCAAATTATTATTCAATGACTCAAATTAAAAAGTTTTTCAAACTTTATGAAGACTTTTTCCGAAAGATGTATTTTGATGTATTTTTGTTCGATTGATAAATATTCTTCTGTAGTCTACTATGTAACACAAATAAGATTGTGGAACCTAGAGTCAGAAATATTTGTAGTTACATAATTATTGTTTGTATAACTCGCGATTTTTTTTAATTTAACTGAATTTATTAATTTTATAGTTACCTATATGTATAGTTACACGTATACACCGTTCGTAACTCTTTACACTCGTTTACAGTTAGGTATTTTTGTTAAGATATAAATTTTTCAAAAAATGAAATAAATAAATCTTATAAAAAAACTTATTTTTTTTTACGATTTGCAGTTATAACATCTACGCAATTATTAATTAGTAACATGAGTAATACGATCAACCGTTGAGGAAAAGGTGCTTTTTCTGCCTATTAGTGCCTATTGACATGTTTATAAGTTAAGATTACACGGTTTTCCCTTTCATTTAATTAACCGTGTTTGTTGAAAAGATTTGATCTTCATAATTGTCCCTATTGATGATCCTATAATAGTACAGACTGTAATTTTTCGCATTTTAGACTGTTCGATTTTTGGGTGTGTAAAACAGATTTTCATAAAAATATGGATGAGGCTAAAAATTAAAGAAATTTCATTTTATAGTAAAAAGAATAAAGAAATGATAATTATTATCGCGTTTGCGCTATCCATTAGGTATTTTGAGTTCCCTTCAAGTGGCCTTAACAAAATACACCTTTGTAATAGCAGCTTCCTTTGAACGTTTAAAGGATTGTTTCTACGATATTTATTTTGAGTTTGATATTTAGCCGAGTGTCAATATAGCTGTGAGCAAAAATAGCTCATAAGAATGGAGGTTTTTCGATGTCCACAGTCCAAAATATTACTAGATGGTGTCCACAAACGACCAAAAAAGAAGGGCATTCGTTTCCTAGCTCCTTTCTTTTTGGTTATACCAAATAGTCCTGTTTACCCTTGCCGATAATTTTGCATTACGGTACTGGAATAGAGCAAAAGGGAGGATCACTGCGGCCGAGAGATAGAAAGCGGCACCAAAATGCTAAATGCGTATTTAACAATGGTGCAGATTCCTTTGTACGCAACCTAAATTAAAAATGCGGCCACACTATGCTCCTTGCGCTGCTCATCGCTCTGCTCCTCGCGCTGCCGCGATGTTGCACTCCCTGCTCTACACTGCTCTACTCGCGCAAATAATCGAGACGCTCCTCTCTTGTCATTTCCCTTTGTTGCACACTGGACGATGAAACTGTGGCAGCGTGTGCGCTATGCATTTTTAGTTTAGCTAATTATTAATGTGATACAAATAAATATATATATAAATAATAGGACTTGGTCATTCGACCATTCTACGGCGCTTGGCGAGGACATGATGGACATGATTATGTGGCCAGCCACACGCGCTCGTATTGCCGGTCCTTTGACTCTCGCGCAAAAACCGACAAAATAGGGAGCGGTGGGCAGGACGAGGAGCATGACGAGTAATGCTGCCACACTACGTCTCTGCCTCCTTTCCTCGCAAGCGCAACTTCCCACGCCACTCGTCGATTGTGTGGCAGGCCCATAAACCATTGCTGTCTTTTACTAACATAAAGCGTAAGAAAAGGACGGCAACAGATAGGTAACAACTTAGAAATGTCAAACTAGTTTTCGCCTTGAACATTACAGTGTATTTAGAGCACAGGTTTTTACTTGTCGGCAAATTTGTATGACAATTTTAGTCGGAACTTAATTTGACAGTTCTAATTTTCATCTGTCCTTTTCTAAAAATGTACAAGTGAAAAGGATACCGATGGACTAAAATTAATTTAGTACGTGTTTAACAGAATCGGAGCCAATTTCCAGCTAAATATGCAATATTCATGTCTCAAGTCGTGGTGGCCTAGCGGTTCAATGACCGGATTCGCATGCACGTCGCCAACGAAATAGCCAACCCGTATTGAGCAAGCGTGGTGATTAATGCTCATTTCGTCTCTAAATGGGAAGAGGCCTGTGCCCAGCAGTGGGACGTTTATAGGCCGGTATTTTATGAAATTGTTGCAGTGTTCAAAATTGCGACTACCGTGAGCGAGTTTCAGATTGGAATCCAGGGTCAGGCAGTTTGGATAGGTTTACATCGACACGACCGTCCGACGGTCATAATTATTTATGATCTTTGATATTCATAACAATCCTGATAACCATTCTTACCAAAATATACCTACTGAATTATTCAGTAAAATTGGTATCTACCTACAGCTGTAACCAGTGAAAAAGGAAGTTTACTTCAACATAGCTTAGGAAATGGTAGAATGTAATTTTGACGTGCACATTTTGACCAAAGTAGAATTTATGAAAATCGGAGATCTCGTGGATTTCTGTAAATAGTGTCTATATAAATACATCCATAGTGTATAAATAATAATAATAACCAGATCAAAAGCTGGAACAGGCGTTATGTCCTGTATCGTATATCTTTAAACGAGCAATTCTTTAAGGTATATACATATATAATAGGTTAAGTTCCTGTTATGATAGATGTAAGTGTGTGTGTAAATAAATAAAAATCTATATGTGGGCAGTTGCCCTGCATCATCAGAATCAGCCATGTCTTCAATAAGCGGTAATGTGGGTGGGAACAACAAGAATCACTCGAGTCACAATCAAAAGTTATTTAATCGCACAAAATGTCTTTTTAATTAAATCTATTTACTACTAATTAGGAAATCACTTAATTAATCACTTTTTATTATTTTTGAGACGAAAAGGCACAAGATTACTCAGAACAAAAGCGATTCGTCGGATACGTGGTGCGCTCGCCGTTGACGTTCAACAACCAATATGGCTGCGCTGACCATCGACTCGACGCTCCGCCAGACCGACAGCTGTCAAATCTCGTTCCGACGTATTCTTGACAGATGGCGCTTGCAATGCGCCGTCACGGCCGGACTGACTTTCGACCGTCCTCGGGCGCATCAGATTGCAGTCCTATAACAATCACACAATCAATCGAACGTGTGTCAGTAAATCTACCCGCTCGCCCAACCTGACCAACTGTGACTGGTAGACGTAACGTTACTCTCATACTACTGTAATTGTCTCAGAACAAAGAAAGCGTGTGTCCTTTCGACCAATCATGGACCGGACGGCACCTTTCTCTAATCAGTTAACAGGAATGCACTCTCAACTTTAATAGCATGTCCTATGCTTAGGACAACGCGGACGAGACCTTCGTGTTGCGATCAACTCTTTTTTTTTTTTTACACAATATCAACTTGGACCGGACGGGTGAGTCCTTTCGACCAGCCACACGTGCATGGCCCGGACGACACTGTCCCTTCGACCAATGGAAACTTAAGGTTGGACCGGGTGAATGTGTCCCCTCGACCAGCCGCTATCAGCTGCATGGCCCGGACGACATTATCCTTTCGACCAATGAAAACTTAAGGTTGGACCGGATGAATGTGTCCCCTCGACCAGCCGCTATCAGCTGCATGGCCCGGACGACATTATCCTTTCGACCACCTTCCACACATTGCATTAGTCGATGACTGTTCTCAACGTCCCAATATAGTTAGGTAGGCTTAATACAAATAATTCTTACAGATTACACATACCTATAAGTTACGGACTGTCTTGCTCTGCGTGTATTTGGACTTCATGCTCAATGATTTCATGATCTGAGATGTTACTTAGGGTGTCAGACTCTGCTGTAAGTGTGTCTGATCCTGCGGAAAGTGTATCGGAGCCTGCAGTTAATGTATCACAACTACTAGGTCTATTGAGAAGACCATTATCGAGTTCAACGTTTTCCGGCGCCGTCATGGCCTCCTCCTCAGTCATCAAACTAGTAGAAATTTCAACTAGCCCTTCATGACCCCGAGGTACTGGACGCAAGTTCTCATGCGCGTATTTAAAAGTACGATGTGAACCGATTATGCTTTTCAACTCGTAACGATCATGATCTAATACTGCGGTTATTACATAAGGACCCCTAAACTTCCTATCTAATTTGATTTGGTTGCGTTCGCTGCTTTTGATAAATACAAAATCGCCTTTAGAAAATGGTTTGATCGTGGCTCGACCTTTGTTAAATCGTAGAGTATCGGATGCGGCTGCCTTTTTTATGTTATTAGAAGCATCTTGCCTAGCTGACTCTAGGTCAATTCGCTGTTCTTGTTCTGTACTTGAACACCTAATTTTCGACATACCGAGAGATTGGGAACGGATACCGAACATGAGTTCTGTTGGCGTAAATTTGGTGACTGTGGACTTTGTACTATTAAGCGCTAATTGAATATTTCCTAACTCGTCACGCCACGCTTTGTTGGGATCGTTTTCGATAATCGTTAGCAAACTTTTCAAAGTGCGCATCACGCGTTCTACTTGCCCGTTTGCCCTGCTGGAGCCCGTTGCTATAAAATGCAGTTTAATGTTATGTTCTGAACAAAAGTTCTTAAAATCCTGGCTAATGTAACACCTGCCCTGATCAGCTATTATGCGTTTAGGTGCTCCAAAAAGGCAAACGGCATTTTTCAGGGCTCGGACTGCACTGGCTGCGTCTAGTGAAGAGGTATGCTCTAATAACACGTATTTAGAGAACGCGTCGACAATCACCGAACAATATTCCTTACGGTCACTTTTTCCACTTAGTTTTCCGGTGAAGTCTATATGTATCGTGTGCCATGGTAGCGAAACTTTTGGAATAGAGTGCAGCTGCATAGGCTGAGCACCTGATGGACCTTTAGATGCCTTGCAGACAATGCAAGAGTCAATGTATTTCCTAACGCACTTGGACATCTGAGGGAACCAGTACTGTTCGTACAGTTTGTCCAGTGTTTTATCACTACCCAGATGCTGTAACTCGTTATGAACGTGGTTGATCAAGGTCCATATTAAGGAACGAGGGACGACTGGCAGCCATGATATAATTTTGTTTCTTACGACCTTCCTATAAAGAATGCCATCCCTAACATCGTATGTCTGACCAACCGTTTCGGGAAAATCGTTATTTTTGTGCTTGTTGATCAAGTCTTGGACTTCTGCATCACGTTTTTGTTCTACAGAAAGCCAACCCTGATGCAATTCTACAAAATGTACTGTCTTGGTTCTGTGCTTTGAAGAAACTTGCGATGTGGAAGCTAAGCTATTGGGGTCAGGCAAGGGATTTCTAGAGAAGTAATCCGCGTGTTCCATGCCACGACCTTCGCGATATACGATGTCGAAATCGTAGGCTTGTAAAAACGCCCACCAGCGATGAACACGTGGGGTTAGATCAGTTTTAGATTTCGATGCCTTTAGTGAGTTACAATCCGTGAAAACTTTGAAACGTCGGCCGTATAAATAATGCCGGAAGTGTTCTACCGCTCGTACGACTGCCAGCGTTTCCAGTTCGTACGAGTGGTAGCGGGACTCTACTTCGGATGTACGTCGGCTAAAGTATTCTACAACATGGGGCAGATCTTTCTTTTTCTGTATAAGGATTGCCCCATATCCCTCGGAGCTGGCGTCGCAATGCAATTCGACAGGTAGGTTCGGGTCAAATATCATCAGAACTGGTTCGGAGGTGAGTATCTCTATAATGGTATTACGAATCTTTTCATGTTTTTCTTCCCATTTTACAGGACCTTTCAGCTTTGTTAAGGGATACAACGGGCCAACAATGTTTGTAAATCCTGGGATGAATTTGCGGAAATACGATGCAAGACCTAAAAATTGACGTACCTGCGTTGCAGTTTTAGGCTGGGGAGAGTCTATTAAAGCCTGTATCTTGCGTGAGTTTGGACCCACCTCTCCGCACTGAAGAGAATAACCCAAGAAATCAATTTTCTTTTTCATAAATTTACATTTTTTAAGGTTTAATGAAAAACCAGCGGTGGAAAGAGCACTTAAGACTTCATCAAGACGTTTAAGACCCTCAGATATGTCGCTAGAATAACACAATACGTCATCCATGTAAATCAGAGGTTTATCTTTCAGCTGATGGACAGCCTTTGTGATGCAGCGTTGATATACTGAAGGAGCATTGCGTAACCCGAATGGCATCGCGAGATATTCGTACTGCCCTTCGGGAGTTACAAACGCTGTCTTTTCTACTGAGTCATTGTGTATAGGGATCTGGTGAAATCCCGATGCCATATCTAGGGATGAGAAAAAATGGGCACCGCTGAGCTGATCTATTTGTTCCTCAATACGAGGAAGGGGGTAGTGTTCGGGTCGTGTATTGGAGTTAAGCTCTCGATAATCGACACACATTCTCTCGGTGTTATCCTTTTTTTTCACTAAGAGAATTGGACTCGCGAACGGTGATGAGCTTTCCCGAATTACACCCGCATCGAGGAGCTCTTGAACTTTTTCCCTAACAATTTGCTTTTCAATTGGTGCTAACCTATATGGGCGTCGTTGAACAGTTTTATGTGGGTCCACTAAATCAATTTCTAACTTTCCTGTGTTCACGCGCCTATGGGGGACACCCTCTACGAAACTGCTAGCATATTGGTTCAATAGTCTAATAAGGGCGTCTCTATCATCAGCTGTCAAATCCGTATCTATTTGAGTAAAGTCTGGCTGGCTAGCAACTGACTCGCAAACATTAGCTTGTTCCTCAAAATGAAAAATCAAGTTATCATTATTAATTTTGACGCTCACACCGTTTTCTACAATGTCCCTACCTATTATAACAGGGTCCTTAAGGCAATAGTCTGGTACTACATGAAATGTCAATATTTGTGAAATTTCTCCAAGATTGACCTCACTCGAAATCTGTGATGTACATTTTATCTCATCACCGCCAATGCCGGTAAGATACACGAGATCATTGCGCACAGTACCTGGGAGTTTACTAGAGAAGCTTTCTTTTATCAAAGAGCAAGACGATCCGCTATGAAATAAAAAAGAGACTGGCTCACCGGATGACGTGCTCAAGGTACCCCTGGACAACCGTTGTTGGCAGAGATTGACCTCTTTCCTTAAAGCAGCTCCACCACCTTTCCTCTTTTCTTGACAATTCGTTGCTATGTGCCCTGGATTACCGCAAACGTAGCAGGTTACGGTCGAAGTTTTCTCGGGGGCACGTCCTGCAGTTGAGGGGTCTTGCGGCTTAGTCATCACAGAAGAATCTTCTCGAAGTCGCTTTCTACAGTCGGCTTGCCGATGTCCAGGAATTCCACACCAATGACATTTACCGGGAAGTCTTGTGTCCGCAATTCTAGGTCGCTTGAAATCCGGTTCTTGAATTTCAGTAACCTCCGATCTTCGCTTTAGTGAAATGCCGCTTAAGATTCTAAATAGCTGGGCTTTGGTAGTGACAGCATGTGCGTTTAACTCACGGCGTATAAAACCATCCTTCTGACATAAGACCGATATGACGAACCCAGTTATAACATCTTCAGGCATTCGTGTCTTTGGTATACATTCGATCATATTCCATAAGCGTAGGCCAGTTTCTGATGCAGTTTCCTTTGCTCCAATTTGAAATCGTAATATTTCATCAAAGTAGTCTTGAAATAATTTCGGTTTACAAAATCTGGCCATTAAACTTTGTTTTATAGCCTCCCATGTAAGCTCATTCAAATTTAACTTGGTCAAGCAAGAGGCTGCGCGCCCTTTTAGTGCACCGGTAAGAGCCACGAGCAAATCCACACCCTCTAAATGTTTACTCAAAACTATAAGTTCTGTTAACTTACACCAACTCTCTATATCCGCGTCGGCATCTTCCGGATTAAACTCTACGAGCTTGACTGCACTAGACTGGACGCTAGTACTTGCCACCGGCGGTTGCGTCGTTGCTAACATACGAGTAAGTAAGGTTTCCATATTACTCAGCAACTTTAAGGCGCTATTTTCGTCAAGCGGTCGTCTTTCCTCGGTCGGTAGCACATGGGGTCCCACTTCTGATGTGGGCAGTTGCCCTGCATCATCAGAATCAGCCATGTCTTCAATAAGCGGTAATGTGGGTGGGAACAACAAGAATCACTCGAGTCACAATCAAAAGTTATTTAATCGCACAAAATGTCTTTTTAATTAAATCTATTTACTACTAATTAGGAAATCACTTAATTAATCACTTTTTATTATTTTTGAGACGAAAAGGCACAAGATTACTCAGAACAAAAGCGATTCGTCGGATACGTGGTGCGCTCGCCGTTGACGTTCAACAACCAATATGGCTGCGCTGACCATCGACTCGACGCTCCGCCAGACCGACAGCTGTCAAATCTCGTTCCGACGTATTCTTGACAGATGGCGCTTGCAATGCGCCGTCATATATATTAATACGTGATGCCAAAACTTTGGACCCCTTTTTACGAAAATTGCGCGGACGCAGGAGCATAAAATTTGGCACACTTATAGTTTATGTGTAGGAGAAGTGGAGAACGCTAATATTTTTCAATAATAATGCTTATAAAGTACATTAAATCAATAAATAAAACATTACCCACACTACCATGCATTTCACACACACATGTTTGTTTTGTTTTTCATTGACTGTTTACTGACATTGACATAAATAAGTGGTTTAAGTTTTTATATATCCGAATATAACGGCCAAGGACATTTAGCAAACGATAAAAGAGGTTTTACAAAAAACATTGTTTGCATAGAAGTTTGCAATATGCGATAAAATATGCTCTAAATGGATAGTATTTTCCTCTTATAGCATGTTTTCTTTTAATAAACATTTTTTAAATAGATATTCTTTATTTTACTTCCTTTTAATTTCATATAATTTGTTCAAAAAATAAATTGGCAAATAACAGTCTTGGTCAAATGTGTGGTTATAGTAGTTTAGTTTTCGACAGTAGAACCTTAATAATGTTTGAATATTATATTTTAATAATGTATATTAAGTCACTCACAATTTAAATTTATATTATAAGGTCGAATTTCGACCATTGGGCGACCACTAGTAAAAATAAATAGGTGGGGAAAAAGTTTATTTGCATTTTATATGAAAACTCAAGAGATTTTTTTTCAAAGTTAAATTACTGTTAATTATAATAGAGAAGTAATTAAATAATACGCAATAATATAATTTGGTGAGCAAACCCAAACAACATTTAAATGATTTAGTCAGCATACAAAGATTTTGTCTGCAATAATAAAAATCAGGCAGCCATCTTTGTTCCGCAAATAATTTTGATAATGGTCAAAAATTAAATCATTAATAGGCAGCATACCAATACCATGAGTTTGCATAATAAACATTCGGTCCGCAAAATAATTACTTGGTCAGCAAGATTTTATGATTGATCAGCAGAAAAAACATGTCTATATGCATTATATTTGATTGGTGATATTTTAAACATGGTAAGCAAAATAACTAATTGTATTGCATTTTTGTTGAAAAATCAGCAAATTCTCGTTAATCGTTAATTCGACTCAGTAGGTTAGGTTAGGTTAGAACTGCGACCCCCCGAAGCCAGAAGCGACTCGCTATGTTTTTACTTGTCAATTAGAATTACAGGTAGGTTAGGGGGTTTACAATCAAATTACATAATCTTTGTAAGGATTGCGTCCATTTTGCGCATGACAAGTATTTGTGCTACGTTTATATGCAGCACAAAATGAATTATTTTGCTTACTCTCTGAGTGCTTACCCAATTTTTATAAAACAGGAACAGCTTATTGCTGCTTATATAATTAATATGCAGTACAAAAATAATTACAGCCATCCAGAATGATTGCTGATTGATTTTGAAATGTTTGCTGGCCATGAGTTGCCGACCAATTAGCTATTTCTGCTGACAGATAATATTTTTGTGCTTTCAAAAATACTAACACTATGCTGACCTTTTAAATAACACCCAAATAATATAAACTGTGGACCGGTTTTACAAATCTGTTGATTCAAAAGAGTTGTCTCCTCAGCTATATTGATTGATGGATGATGGGATCCCAGGGAAATCGAGGGCAAGCCTCACCTCATGTTCTATAGGCACGTTTTGTTTCAAGTTTATTCTAAAGCAATCCAATTATTCGCGAATGGGTGTCCTCATGTTGATCAACTGGTGTTGGAAGGTTTAACTTCAGTTGGAAGATAATTATTGAACAAAATATTATAGGTATGGGTTTAGAGATCAATGTTTTTTTTTTATTTGTTTTCTCATATAAAGTCCAGGGTAGTAAAAAAAAACGTAATATAATATTATTTAATATCTAGTTTATCACATAGTCGGCAAAAATACAGGAAAAATTGTTTAAAGTCGTGCTTGTATCCAAGACAAGAATGAAGTGACTCGAGCAAAACCAGACGGCAAACCAACCTGGCAGCCGCGCGCTGAACCGAACGAAGTTACACCAATCTGTAATAAAAATAAACATTAGACTTTGGCCTGTCCACAAGTGGAGTGGGCCGGGAGCACCGGCAGATACACACCAGGACGCGCTGGCTGCCACTAGTGAAGATGAGTGGACCACCGGAGTCGCCGCTACAGGTACCGACGGCACCTGCGCCGCTGGTGCAAAGCGTGGACGCAATAACAATGCTGCCGAACGAATTTGCGCACACCGCGTTTGTTATCACCTGCAGTGACACGTGGCTCTGAAACTGGGTCTGAGAGATGCTAGTAGCTGGAAATAAGTATTATTGTCAAATTAGAAAAATACTGTACTTGAACATTCACTATGATTAGTAACAAGAACTGAAAAGCCAATTTTTTTGGTATTAAATACATTTAAAATAGCGGTGTTTAAGCGCTTGCGAACCTTTTAGTTTATTTCAGTTATTTTCATAAATATTATAAAAAAGGACTATTTCAGGCTTGCTCAGGTCAATCAGATCCTTGCTTAAAAAGGCCACTCCAGAAAAGACCCTGCATTTATTTATTCAATATTATTTTTTTACTATTGTCTAGACTAAAAGAGACTATGACCCTGAGTTTTTTCCGACATTTCTTCTCAAGGTTGCTAGTTAGGAAATTTCGACTCCAGTGAGCTCACAAAATATATATCTATGTGTGTCATGTTAAAGTGAAAACAATAGACACATTAGCGTTTTCTATGTATTTTGTGTTTATTTGCAACCAGAAGCCTGGGTATGAAATTGCATGCTTCTTACTTTGAAAATGACGAATTCGAAATTGTATGTGCATAACTTTTAAGTCGAATACACTGTCTATGCGTCACTTGCATGTTACAATTTCGCTAACCCACGATAACAATATTTCTCCACCATCTGGTTTATGAGTTAAGTAGAATCGTGAGAGCCACATTAACGTTGATACATGTAATAGTTGAATTCCAAAACACGAACAGAACTCACCGTCACTGGTTTTGCCGTAGCCAGCGGCCCGCGCCCACTGGCCCGCGAAGTTGGAACTTAGCAGAGAGCCGCTGGGCAGCGCCACCGGCTGGATCACATCTGCAATGTAGGGTATGGTGAGATATAATGTTACTTATGTTGCTCACGCAAAAACGAATAGCGTTTTCCACTTACTTGTGTAGGAGACTGGACTGAACGAGATCATGGCAACATCGTTGCTTAACGTGTTCGGATTGTAGTTGCCGTGCATCTGCACGGTGGTGGTGGTGACACGAGTTCCGCCCGAAAACAGTCGAGCGGAGCCGAATACGAGCTGGAAGCGACGCGCCTGGCCTCTACCGTCCCACCAGCAGTGCGCCGCCGTGAGAGCGCGTGTGTTACTCAGCATGGATGAGCCGCAAACCGAAGTGCCACCCGTCGTCAGCGTGATTACCAGCCCTACCTGCACCACAAAGCTAGAACGTTAGAACCTGACATTGGCACACTACGGTGGAACATACAAATATACATATTGCTTGTATGTTCCACCTATGTAGCTATGTAGCGCCTAAACTACTGAACCGATTTTAGTGATTGAGGTGTCAATCGATTTTTCATTACAACCCGGGTAACAGCATAAATAAATTATATGAAAATCTGATATGGATGGAATTTAATTAAACCCAAGATTCTAGAAAAAAAATAACTGCTGTAATCACCACGAGTTTGGTCCCAACAATAAGGTGTTGGCTAGCACATTACAAATGTATACATATGCCATATTGTTTAAGTTAAATAATTTCAAATGCGGTCGTACAGTTCGCGCGGTCCAGTCGTTTCAGGTACGTTAGAATTCTCTTTCTTAGGATGCAGTGATGTAGGTATTGCATGGCTAGTGTATTATATCCCGATCGGGAGACGGAAAAGTAATAAATAGAAATCTTTATATATACAATTCTTCTGTGAGTGTGTATGTCACTGAACTCCTCGTAGACGGCTGGACCGATTATAATGAAATTTGCTGTGTGTCTTCAGGTGGATTCGAGGATGGTTTAGATTCACAATTTGGTCCAATTTGAAATGTTTTTTTGTTTAATTTTTATCATACATCGCGATTATTGACATTAAAAACGAATAAACAATGCGGTAACCTTGGTAAAATTGGTAAGTAGGTAGTTGCCATGACGACCAAATTTCGTTGTTTTAGTACGATTTACTATCCTCTAGATCCTCCTCCATAGAGGTTATTTAACAATTAAATAAACAAGGTTGTCAAAACTCCTTGCAATGATATTAAAACTGTTTTCTTCTTTAAATATCAGGCTCGCAGACTTTTATGTTTTTTTTTCGTTTCTCTATTGGTAGGTCTGAGAGTAGGTCGTAGGTTATATTATGATAAACAAGATGGATTTTTTATTGCCACCAGAAAGAAAGAGAGAAAGTACTCTCAATACTGAAGAATAGCTGTGCAGGAATTTCAGGGATTCCAAAGGAAACTCAATAATTGCGTACTTAATAATTTTGTAATCCTCAGACACGTCTTCTGCCTAGCCTTTTCCCAAGCTATGTTGGGGTCGGCTTCCAGTCTTACCGGATTTAGCTGAATACCGTATTTTACATAGAGCGACTGCCTATCTGACCTCCACAACCTATTGCTAGGTAATACAGTATTCCATAGTAAGACTGGTTGTCAGAATTGTAATGACTTAACGACTATCAAAGATCACTGTATGACAGTCGGGACCAACGGCTTAACGTGCTTTCCGAGGCACGGAGGGGTCTCGATATGTTTACAAGTGGTCACCCATCCACGGACCAACCGCGGCGAGCACGGCTTAACCTTTATTATCGGTCAAACCGTACGGCTTACACTTAGCCACGAGCCCCTCAGACACGTACAAGGGTTATATGCGAACGAATGAATGACATGAAGACATGTTAAAGGCTTAAACTAATTAGAACTAATTGCCGGGACGTTGCATTGCCATTAACAAGAGTGCAGGCGCTGCGCTCGAACATGCCCCCGGACGTTGAAAGATGCTGGTGCACTTTCAACCAGATGCAGACTCGATGGGCAGTGGGCAGATCCTATTGAAGGCTCGTCGTACCACTCCAGCAGATGTTTTGATGTCCGCAACTCTAACAATCCCATCAGACCCTGGATGAATGGCGACGACTCTTCCCAATCTCCATTTAAGAGGAGGTAAACTGTCCTCCTTGATGACCACTAAGGTGCCCTTTTTAAGTGTTTCTTTACAGCTGCGCCACTTTGTCCTTTGCTGCAGCTCAGACACATACTCCTTGCTCCAACGGGCCCAAAAATGCTGCCGTAGCTGCTCAATACGTTGGAAGCGTTTTAGAGAAGACGTGGAGTAGTCCTGGAGATCTTGCTGTGGAAGTGAAGTGAGAGGCCGCCCGATAAGAAAATGCCCTGGGGTCAGTGGGATGCAATCTGCTGGATCTGATGATAGCGGTGTCAGTGGACGTGAATTTAAAATTGCCTCAATCTGAACTAACGTGGTGTTGAGTTCCTCAAAAGTTAGGTGACAATTTCCCAACACTCGCCTAAGGTGAAATTTGGTCGACTTAACACCCGCTTCCCAAAGTCCGCCGAAATGAGGTGTATACGCCGGAATAAAATGAAAATGAATTCCAGAGTTAACTAGTTGTTCGCCCAAGGAATCACAATTAGCTTTAAGGAACTTCGAAAGTTCGTTGCATGCACCGACGAAAGTAGTGCCGTTATCGGAGTAGATATCATTGGGTTTCCCCACTACCAGTGACAATACTTGTCACTGGTTAAGTCACTCACCAGCTCCAAGTGAATAGCCTTGGTGGTAAAGCACACAAAGATTGCAATATACACTTTTACTAGCCAACATCCGCGACCTTGCCTGCAGCTAGCAGCCATAATGGGACCAGCATAGTCCACACCAGTGCACTCGAACGGATAGCCACCTGGAAGGATACGCTGCTGCGGCAAATTGCCCATTAAAGGTGTGAGGGTTTTACCCGCTAAACGTGAACAACGCAAACACTTACGATAACAGCCTTTTGCTAAACTTCGTCCGCCAATAGGCCAGTAAGAATCCCTTATGGAAGCCAGTAATAACTGTGGGCCTGCATGCATTAACTTGACATGTTCGTGATGAAATAATAACTTCGTAAATATGTGAGTGGACTGTAAAATGATAGGGTGCTTTTTATTAAATGAAAATGTTGAATTAACTAGGCGTCCTCCAACACGCATTATCTTATCTTTATCTATAAATACGTTAAATTTAATGAGGGAGCTTTTAGAAGGCAACTTCTGATTATTAATAAGTAATCGGTACTCAGGAAAGAATTCAGTTTGACTTGTAATTATAATAACATTTAATGCATCCTGCAAGTCAGCCTGTGACAGAAATTTAGTAGGTAATTTAATTTTCCTACATAATCTAACGAATCTTAAAACATACGCTACACTCCGGATAAGCCTTAAATAACTAGAATACCGACTAAAATCTATAAAGTTATAATTAACATTACTGCTAACGTTAGCGCTCAAAGATACGTGAGGTCGAGTTTCAGGCAGCTGATCTAACTCTAATGATTGGTGCTGAGAAGGCCAATGAGATTGCGGAAGCTTCAAAAAACTGGGACCACTCCACCACAAGTCCGTCGATTGCAGAACACTAATATCCATGCCACGCGATAGTAGGTCTGCAGGGTTTTTGTTGGTTGGGATGTGTCTCCAAGTACAGTGCCCCGCCTTGTCTAAGACTTCAGCAACGCGATTGCGTACGAATGGCTGAAGCTTAGAAGGCAACATCTTCAACCATCCCAACACAACGGTGGAGTCAGTCCAGCAATAGATGTGAGTGAAATTAACTCGCAGTGAACTCACGACTTTTTCACACAAACGAGCTCCGACTACAGCACCACATAATTCCAACCTTGGAATAGTGGTTGGCTTAATCGGCGCCACTCGACTTTTCGCGACTAACAGACGAACCATGCATTCACCCTCATCACTGGCACTGCGTACATATACGCATGCACCATACGCACGCTCAGATGCGTCTGTAAATACATGCAGTTCTAGCAGAGTGCTAAAACGACAAACAACAAGACGTGGAACACGAAAATTATTTATAAGTGGTAATGTCCTCACCAAAGTGTTCCAACTGTAATGTAATGCAGGAGTTAATGGCTCATCCCATGAGAGTTTGTCCGACCACATACGTTGTAAAAATATTTTCATGGTGACTACGCAAGGAGATAAAAGACCTAGGGGGTCAAAAATACGTGCAATGGCAGAAAGTATGACACGCTTAGTCACAGAATCCTTAAAAGGTAGTGGGGAACTTGAAAATCCTAACTCATCAGAGGTAGAAAACCAGTCGAGTCCTAACAATTTATTAGATTCACTAGCTCCTACATTTAAATCTAATGACGACTGAGAATTCCCGTGAACTAACGCAGGCACATTGGACCTCCACTTTCTGAGTGGCATGCTGACTGACGCGAGTGCATTGGTGACCTCAGTGCGAATAAACTCGAGTTCGTTAACGTCATCAGCTCCAGTCAACAGGTCATCAACGTAAAAATCATGGATGATAACATCAGCAATCCTATCTCTGTTACCTGAATAAGACTTACCTACAGAACTCGAAGAGGTTTTAATGGCATCGTTTCGATAGTCTATACCAACCTGTCTTAAACAACGCGTGGCGAGAAACGGTGCACTAGCCGTACCATATGTCACGGTATTCAGCTCATAAACCTTGACAGGATCAGAGACATTATCACGCCAAAGGATCTGCTGCAGGTACCTATCGGATGGGTGGACGAATATACATCTATACATCTTCGCGACGTCGGCCGATAAGACAAACTGATGTTGCCGAAACCGAAGAAGTATAGACAAGAGATCGTCCTGCACCGTAGGACCTACCATCTGCATATCATTAAACGAAACTCCTGAGGAAGTAACACAGCTTGCATTAAAAACTACGCGAAACTTAGTAGTAGTGCTACTTTCACGCAGTACTCCATGGTGTGGTACAAAGTATCCATTGGGACTGTCACGATGCCTAATTTCGGTCATATGTCCTAACGTCTCATACTCAGACATGAAGTCGCGGTATAACTTACTGAATTCAGGCTTCGACTTCAGTTTGCGTTCCAAACTGGATAGACATTTAGAAGCCCTATTGTAGGATTCTCCTAAAACAGAAGGACTCTGCTTTAACGGAATACGAACACAAAAATGACCGCTAACTAAACGTGTCGTATTCTTAATAAAATGCTCTTCACATAATTTTTCCTCTGGTAAATAATTGGAGGATTGTGAGTTTACTTCTTCCAGATTCCAAAACTTTACTAAATCCGCATGAATTTTATTAAAACTATCAACGTTAGAGGAATCGGATTGAGTGAAATTACAAACGATGTCGGCAGATTTACCGTTATTATAGTTAACAGGGCCAGAAACTATCCAACCTAACACCGTCTGACATAATACTGGCTTACCTATACCTAGCCTAATAGTCTGCGAACCAACCAAGTCCCAGAAGAGATCAGCACCTATTAATAAATCTACCTCCGAAGGTTTATAAAAGGTTGGGTCGGCTAAAGAAATATCATCTGGAATGTTGAGATCAGAAATGTCGACTTCGCGACACGGCAATACACCCGTTAACGATGGCAAAACGAAACAATAAAACATAGAACTATAACTATTGTCTAATGACGTCATTTTAATATGACACATTTTGCCTACGCGTGAACTTATATTATTTATGCCGCAAACTGATCCGTTTACCTGACTAGTATCCAGGTTAAGCCGTCTACATAAATGTTCTGTCATGAAACATGAAGTACTACCACTATCAAGCAGGGCTCGCACTATGTGCTGACGATCATATTGATCACATAGCTTGATGAGAGCGGTAGATAATAATACTCCGCTACCGTGTTGTTTACGTTCGCTACTAGATGAACCGACGACGTCCGCGGCCAACGTTAAGTTATTAGCAGTCGCATCATTAGTGCGAGCCACGGCGTCGGTGGGCGATGACGTTGATACTGTATGGGACGAGCTACTGTGTACTACGTTGTTATCGCGAAACGTTGAAGCGCCTTTGTTATCTAAATGTATCAACGTATTATGTCGGCGCTTACAAATTTTGCATCCCGGCTTCCTGCAACGGTTAGCAAAGTGACCTGCGTGAAAACAATTGTAGCACAACTTATAGTTAGGTATTAATTTGAGACGGGCGTCTATACTGAGTGCAAGAAACTGTGAGCAGCTAGACAACACGTGATCACCTTTACAGTGCGGACATAACCTATTCAAATCAGTGCTGGAACTATGAGAACCTTGTGACACGACCATACTCGTAGATTTGATTTTATTAGGATGGGAACTACCTTTATTTTGAGTGGACTGATTACTGCTGTGCCCCTTTAAATCTAACGTTTCTAACAACACAGCGCGATCACGAAGAAACTGCATGAATGCATCAAATGTTATAGTGGTTTCCTTGTCCATACGACTTTTGTGCTGCTCCCACTCGCGATACGTTACGTCATCTAACTTACGAGTGACTAAGTAAATTAATAAAGTGTCCCAATACTTTACAGGCTCACCTAAAGATCCTAATGCACGTAGGTTTTTATTTAATTGGTCTATCAATCCTTTTAACGCAATGGAAGATTCCTTAGAAATGGCATTAATATTAAATAAGGATGTGACGTGATTGTGCACCAGTAAACGTTTATTATCATAACGCTCACAAACCAGCTTCCAAGCTATGTCATAATTGCTTGCGGAAAACTCAATGGCATGGATCACAACAGCAGCAGATCCCTCCAGCGACGCTCGCAAATAGTGGAATTTGTTAACTTGGTCAATATCATCATTACAGTGAATGAGGCTAGTAAAAGTATCACGAAACTCTAGCCAATTACTATAGCACCCATCGAACTTTGGTAGCTGTATAGTGGGCAACTTAACAGGTTTACGTTGACTAATACGCGTACATTTATCACTGCTAACAGACTCCTTATCATTATTATTGTACTTACATAGCAACTCCTGCGATCTAGATAGTGCTTTGTAGTATAGTGACTCAAACTCAGAACGCTCCGAAGATTGTGCTTTGACGTCTTCTACCATACACTCTAGTCGCAACTGAACCTCATCGTACTGCTCATACAAACTTTCGATTTTTCCCATACGCAACTGCAACTCCCTAACCTCACAACTAGTCAACTGCTTGCCACATGATGCATCAAGGTAATTGACAAAGGCAGTCAAGCGACCCTTGAAGCTTCCCCGCTTCTTAATTAGTTCTCTTTCTTCGGACATATTGGGAACCGAGTGCAGTCGGCCTGGAATTTGTTAAATAAGTACTTAGATTTAATTTATACACACAATTTTTAAGATAAGTCTGTACCTATAATAATAATGAAAACAATGATATGTTTAAGTATATTTAACAATCAAAGTTAAGGTGATTTTAATGTAAATAGTAAACAATCGTACTGTAAATATAAATGATGGTTTAAATATCGACTTTTATTTACGACAAATTCCACAATAACTATACACAGAAATATAATACCTAATCGTCAATAATTTAAGAGGCAAATATCTAACAAAATAATTATTAAATACACATACGGTCACTAATGAGTTAGAATTAACAACTTTAAACACTGGTTTAACAATCTACCTACGCACACATTAACGATGTGAATAAGAATTAAGTAAATAGAATGCAGCCGTACAAATTATAAATGTAGTTTACTATTACTACTGTATCTAAAATTAGATACGTATAATTGTAACAGCTAGCAAAACTAAATTATGTACTAACTATTCACAAAGCTACAGGTAAATTAACACAAAGTTTACGAAAAAATAACACTAACCTGGTTTAATCCTTAATTACACTATTATATACTACCTGATTGAGTGTTGGGTGATATTTATTTTAATAATTCTTAACCGTAATGAGTTATTAAAGTCCTTTGTTCACGTTACCACACTTAACCGGCTTATCACCTCCTTGGTTAAATCCAAAATAATCCCCAATTTCCTTGATTATTATTAGGTTCTTCTATAATGCAAATAAATCCGGTTCGGTAGGGCCAAATAATGTGCAGGAATTTCAGGGATTCCAAAGGAAACTCAATAATTGCGTACTTAATAATTTTGTAATCCTCAGACACGTTCAAGGGTTATATGCGAACGAATGAATGACATGAAGACATGTTAAAGGCTTAAACTAATTAGAACTAATTGCCGGGACGTTGCATTGCCATTAACAAGAGTGCAGGCGCTGCGCTCGAACAATAGCAAATTAGACTCAAAGAAAACATTATTTTATTTTATAAAAAAAATAAATCTGCATTAAATTGATGTTTGAAAATACGCTTTGCGGACCGGGAATCGAATGGGCTAAAATGCGAAAAACTAGCACCGTGTACTTTTTGGCATCAATCGATATTATATGTCATGATGTTTGTCGGGGATGAACTCCGAAACTACTGAACCGATTTTAATCAAATTTGCACACCGTGTGCAGTTTAATCCAACTTGAAATATAGGATAGCTTACATTACAAATATAAAAAAAAAATTGAGACCGCGGGCGGAGCAGCGGGAAACAGCTAGTTAAAGTTTAAAACTACAACCGGACTACGTATAAAAGACGTCCCAAAAGGACGAAACAAGTAAATAGAAGTCCAGAAATGCATAGGTACAAAGTAGTTAAGCCACAGCTGTGGTCGCACCTACTGTATAACGTGAAACCTGGTTAAGTGGGACCTGGATAAGTGAGAAACCTCTATTATTGAGAACTACAATGAGGTCCCGGCATTTTTTCATCGATTTAACTCTGTTAGTGGGACTTTTCGAACCTGGTTAAATGAGATTTGATTTCTAAGATTTTTTCGAGGTTTAATTGGGACTCTGCAGCTCAATTCCCTTTATAAGTGAGACAATTTATTAGGTTGTTCACAGAATATCCAAACGTATTTGCACACATTATCAGCATCTGAAAAATTAAAGCTTCCTATTCCTATTAATGAAAGCCTCTGTAAATGAGACAACTAAATTTTAAACCTGTCTAATTGGAAAACCTCTTTAAATGGTACAAAATCCTTGGTCCCTTGAGATCCCAATTAACCAGGTTTCACTGTACTATGTTTATGTTGGTGTCAGGAACGCCTCAAGTAGACACGGCGTGTATACAATACACAGTGGGTGCGACCACGGCCCTATCTTGACCATTTTTGTACCTACGCATTTCTGGACTTCTATTGGACTTGTCTCGTCCTTTTGAGACGCCTTTTATGCGTAGTCGGGTTACAGTTTTTAACTTAATTTTTTTTGGAAACGCGCGTACGTGCTTTCATGTGCTGTTTTGTTTTCTAGGAGCGTTAAAGCCCTTATAAGCTCGTAAAAGCGCGAGCGAGAACATGTCCTATCAGACTACTTTGAGCGGACACGAGGAAATAAGCGCGTATACGCGCGTTGGTTTTAATAGAGCACGCGTGTAAGCACTTATGCCAAAAACGATATAATACGCGCAGAAAAAAGGTATAGTATATTCTGAAACACAAACAGAAAAATATATATACACTAGCTGTTTCCCGCAGCTCCGCCCGCGGTCTAATTTTTTTTTATATAATTGAGATGTAAGCTATCCTATCTCTCAAGTTGGACCGAACTGCACATGGTGTGCGAATTTTATTATAATCGGTTTAGTGGTTTAGGAGTCCATTGAGGACAAACATTGTGACACGAGATTTATATATATTAAAGATGAAAACCCGGCTCCGCTCGGTTGAAATGTGACTCATAATATACATCTAGGTACACAATGTAGGTAAATATTTCTGTATTCATCGGTTCTCAAGGAATATTAAAGGTAAGCAAGCCCTAGATTCGTATAGCTTCGTTCATTGTTTTTAATAAATATAGTAAATAAAAACTGCAATAGTTTTCACACAAATAATTTTTATTTTTTACACAAATAATATGAATTATGAGGCGGCGGTAGCCTAATTAATGGCTAGGGCGTCGGACTTGCGATCATGTGGTTGCGGGTTCGAATCCCACCCATTACATTACCGACGTGAACCCACTCGTAACACAAGCATCTTAGCTTAGCACGAGGGGTTAACGAGATTACTAGTAATGTGCGACCCACATTGCTAGTAATCTTTAAAAAAAAAAAAAAAATCACGAAATGTCAACGACTGAAGAAAAGTTTTAAGTTTTGTTTTGATTCCCTCAATGTTTCCGGCAAGACGTTTCGTTTTACACAGTCAAATGAGTCACAGTTCTTTGTGATGGATACTTCTTTGGCGCGACGCACGCGATGTGTTGATTGGCGAGGCGTATATAAGAGCTAGTATGCAACGGAACGTGGAAAAAGCGAAATAAATATTCTTGAACTATTATTTCAAACGCGTTCCGAAACGATTCTGGTCCCAACTATCATGCAACTGACAAACGCCTTGTCAGCACTGTAATCACTTTGAGCCTCCTTTGAGCAGAATTACTACCCAAAATGGAGACTGCGCTTTGTTTGCCTAGATTGGGATCAAATGGCTTTTTGATATCATTGCAAGGAGTTATGACAACCTTGTTTATTTAATTGATATATAACCTCTATAGAGGAGGATAGTAAATCGTATTTAAAATAACGAAATTTGTTGATATTATTATATAATATAACCTCTATAGAGGAGTATAGTAAACTCGTCATGGCAACTACCTACTTACCAATTTTACCGCATTGTTTATTCGTTTTTAATATCAATAATCGCGATGTTAATATGATAAAAATTAAAAAAAAACACATTTCAATTTGGACCGAATTTTAAATCTAAACCATTCTCGAATCCACCTGAAGACACACAGCAAATTTCATTATAATCGGTCCAGCCGTTAAGGAGGAGTTCAGTGACATACACACGCACACAAGAAATATATATATAAAGATAGACGAACCAGGAAGGGGTACGTTCCCACAGCAGTAGCAGTACCGCCGACGATGCGTGAGCCATCGAAGTCCATGGCGAGCTCAGCCTGCTTGATACGCGCCGCCTCCGCCACGCCGACGTTCTCGTGGTAGTAGCGCTGCACCGACTCCTCGGCCAGCGCCAGCGCCACTACGCCCACCACCACTAGTGCTGATAGGTACTTCATGGTGTCGACGTTAATTGTAATTTGCTATCCCATCGCCAGACCATGGTTTATATTACAAGTTTTGACCTTCTATTCTATTCCTTTTATTATTCTTATCTAATCGCTATGGATTAACAATTTAACTATTTTGTAATAAGAACTTAATATCATGTACCTATATGTACATGTATCATTGACCGAAGTCCATCCAGGCACGAGTCGCTCTACTAACATTGCGCAACAATACGGAAAAATAGATGGCGATTAGCTGGTTTCGGTGCTCCAAGAATAAAATTTGGACTGTTATAGCACAGGTTATAGTATAGGATATTGAGTGGGTTCCTGATGTCGGAGCTCGCAAACGAAGCAGGCCGAGAAGGCGGTAGCGGGATGACATCGATCGCTTCTTAAGTGATTGGCGTCAAGTGGCTTAAGACCGAAAGGTCTGGAGCCAAGCGAGGGAGACCATTGCCCAGCAGTGGGACAGCAATTAGGTTACATAAAAATAAATGGATATTCAATAATAATATTATTAGAACGACACGTGTTTAAACAAAAAATCTGTTTTAGTTACCCTGTATTTTTCCAGTAAGTGAGAAATAATTTTACCATAAAATTATTATCGGTGTTTTCGTAATAGCCCTAGGGTGTTCGTCAAAATTTCATCAATCAAATAGTTTTGCAACGTTTAGGTGCTAAATTGACTGATCAATCTTGGAAGACAAAAAGGCGTGGGTTTACCGGAAGAAATTACAAATGTATGCAACAAAAGTTTAAAAAGTGCGTGAAATCAATGGTATTAAAGAAATCGTATTATAAGATTAGCGATTATTTAGGAGATAGGCGGGCTTAGTTTTAGTATCATCTGCACATGTGGCTTCCCTGGCGGTCCAGCATACTTTTGTTTTAATCTTGTTTACTGCAATTAGATTCCCCATAGCCTCTATTTTTAGAAGGCTTTTGACATGCTTTGACATTCCTGTTAGGGTCGATTAGGACTACATATTTATTGTATGTAAATGCTTTACCTTTTTTTTTGTTTCTGGTGAAGCCTCAATGCCTTTTCTCAAAGTAGATTTTTATTAAAATAACAAATAAATTCAATTAGTTACTTTTCCCGCACCTTAAAACATTATTTCGCTTATTTTTATAAAAAAAAGTAACACAATTGAGTCCATACTGATGATTCCGCGCGCCAATATCTGCTGCCGCAGCGCCCATTGGTTGGTATCGAGTGTTCCTGTGAATGCTCGCAAAATGACTGACAGAGGGCGCCCGCTTAGCGCGAGAGTTCCGTTCCCGCCGCCATTCGCATTGTGTCGATTTTGTACCGCTCCGCTATAAAAAATCCCTATATGTTGAAAATCTGAGGATTCTCATGGAATAAGTGAACCTGCTGCTGTGAGACTTTGAACATTTATAGTGCAGTGTTGATTTCACGAGTTTCAACCAGCCCACCGGTGGATGAATCAAGATTTAGCTCGCCGGCCGGCAGCCCACACAGCCACCACGCGCCCTGGAACGAGGCATCTTCTCAAGGTCTTCCTGTTCTGAGTGAGGTCTCTGAATTCTGGGTATTGATGTCTCATGAGAATTCATCAGTCGGGACTCAATTGCGATTTGTGTAACCGCCATATTGGGAGGTCCTAAAACCCCCTAACCTTTTTTGGTGAGGCTATTTACACGCCTCGCCATATTTTTGGTCCTTCGAGCCGGATAGGTAACCGCTCATTAGTTAGGTTTTTACGTAATTTTTGGTGAAAATCATAAATTTAATACCGCACAATAGGTATAGGTTATTTACGTAAACTTTTGTAAATTATACCTGCCTACAAATCGCTCCGCTTTAACATAAACATTTGACGATAGATTTTACGTAGGTTTTGGTAAATCTGTCAATATTTTTTCATAGAATTGAATGTTACGTATTAATTGGTAAAGTTCATTCTATGTTAGTATACATAATTTAAATCTCGCTTTAGTAACACGTACAATACGAGGTAGTTCCACTTTGTTCGACTTTGTGCGTACCTAGGTATTAGTTATTTTTTCACAGATACCTCCACATAGTTGTAGGTAGGTACTTTACTATTGCAAACCGCCTGATTAGTGTGTACCGCATTTTACCTATATTTACTTGTATTAACTTATCAAAATGACTGATAAACAATTAAAGCCGGAAGATTTATTGACCATCCTTCATGAAAAGAAAGGATTGTTATTCAAACGCCTTAATCGATTATATGATTTATCGAAAACATTTCGTCGTTCGATTCGAGAAAGAATGAAAGTTTTATGACTGAATCTGAAACTATTGACGACATTCGAGATAAATTTGAATCTTATGTCGATCAAATTAACCGCATAAATATTAGTTTAAATCCTGGTTCGAGTCCAGACTATGCTTGTTTAGAATCCTTTGAAGACTTGTTTATTCATGTCGAGCGTATTAGGAATAAAATTAACAGTAGTCAAACTCCGTTATCACAAAGTTGTAATTTGAAAACGCTTTTTAAACCGCTTAAAATAAAGTTGCCTCCTATCGCATTGCCATCTTTCGACGGAAACCCGAGAATTGGCCTGTTTTCTACGAGTCGTTCAAGTCGAATATTTAGGTACTTATAACAATGATCAGCTGTCTGACTCGCAGCGCGTGCAGTAGGTACCTACTTAGTAGGACTAGGTAGGCTTACACATAACGCGGAAAGATTATCGCTGGTATTGTACCTACGGGTGATACCTACCAGTTTTTATGGGACAGCTTAGTTAAGAAATACCAGGAATAAACGCACATTAGGTACACACTATTTAAATAGGTAATACCTATTTTAGATTTAATCTATGAGAAAATTAGATTCACAGACTGGACAATCGTTTGAACTTTCCATTCGCGATGTCCCACAAATAAATTGTTGATTAATTTCGTTCAGGATCAGGCAAAAATATTAGCACGCTCAATTTTATCTCATTCGAATGCGAACGCGAAAAATAATAATTATAATAAACCGCATGGTTCCGCACCTCGTGAGCCTCGCGCACAAACGAAAGCGTTTGTTGTGAGTGAATCGCATAATATTCCCGCTTCTTCCGCGACTTCGGTCTCGCGTTGCGCGTATTGCAATGATAACGCTCATGTTTATTTGTATAAGTGCGCTAAGTTTCAATCCGCGTTGACCCCTAAAACTAGGTTTGAGTTTATTAGATCCAAACATGGTTGTGCCAATTGTCTGAGCATGTCGCACGGTTTGAGTAATTGCAAGTCGACCTCAGTCTGTAACGTATGTAAGAAACGCCATCATACTTTATTACATTTTGTTAAAAATAATATACACCCGCATACAGTTGATGTTAAAGCGACGAATTGCAATGTAGTCGTCGCGTCCTCTCTGCCGCCGGCGCCGGCGCCGCTGTCCGTTGCACCCGCCTCTGTGTCGCACGTTTATTCTCATTGTGATAAGGTCGATAATCCCGCACCGCTGACCGTGTGTGATTCGGAAGATGTTACTGAAACATCTCCGACCCATAATACGGCCGTGTTATTAGCAGCTGATACGAAGACTAAGGCAATTCTGTTATCAACCGCGCAGGTTTACGCGCGAGCTAATAATAATAGTTCGGGCCATAAAACAATAGTGAGGTGCTTAATTGACAATGGTTCGCAAAATAATTTAATAACTACCGCTTGTTGTAGAAAACTTAATTTAATAATAATTCCTTTGAGTGAATTAGTTACAAGCGTAATATATTGTAAGTTGGATTTGATCATCATATGATCAATGCAGGAACCGCTTTGATGTGTAGGTAATAAATTCAAATTCAAAATTCAAAAAACCATTTATTCAAATTAGGCTACCATGTAGCACTTTTTGAAGGTCATCGACACAGACAGCACCCTGGTTCGCCCACCCCACCGCTTCCTAAGTGCTTTAGCCGGGGAGAAGAAACGGCGCAACAAACTCCCCAGCAGCACGCTGTCTTTACAATATAAAAAAATTTAAGTAGTTTAGGGAACATGCCAAGTAAACAACTGCTTGAGGTTCATGAGTATCTCTGAAATAAAAAATTAAGATAAAGCTAGTAAACTACAGAAACCAAGGTCAACAGAACGACCAGTCACCGCAAGCAGCACCCGTTCACGAGTATGACGCAAGGGTCAGCCATCACCTCCCTCGCCATATTTGAGGGAAGGAGGTGACCCGACCCAAGACGACACCACAGGCAGTGACAGCTGAGGGAGCATGACGATACTATTGCCGGTAGTAAAAAATAAAAAAAAAGCTGAATGAAAAAAAAACACCTCAAACACTGATTACGTGCACAATCCCTTAACAAGTTCGTTTTACATGTTTACTTAAATAAATTTTATAATTAATATAATTATACATTCCAAGATGTAAAAAGGAGTAATAATTTGCATATAAATTATACATAGATACGCATAATCGTATTAAATATAAAACAAAAAAAAGGTAACAAACGTTGTTACATACAAAGTGTATGCCTATCAAATAAAATAAAAACATGATTATAAAACAAAACATAATTAATACAAATTTTCATTCTACATTAATGTGTGGGCAGGTAGGAGCCCATGGTATGAACATAGATTCAGGTAATCTTCCTTTCCGGGATCATATTGGTTGGATCTAATGTTAATATTTATATCTCAGAGAATTACATTTTTAAAGGAACGAAGTGTTTGAAGAAACTTATTTAAAGGGGTGTGAAAGGAATCCAGATTTCTAAAGGAGGGGGATCTATATATGCCGATTATCGCTATATCTGTTCCGATTATAATAAGTAAGTAAACCATTACATTCCTGTAACTTCGGTTCTTCAACTGTGGACTTTAGGATTTCTTTAGAATAGACAATCACACTATCGTTTTGGTTATGATTTGATTTGCTGTAGAATATATTATAGCCTGGTATTCTCGGCAATGCATCATAACGATTGGATAGCCAACATTCAGTTAGTACTATGTGTACGATGTAGTGCGGGAACTATGGTACGTTGTTAAATAATATAATGTTTTTTGCACTAAATAAAGTTTATTGGTCAGTTCCACAATTACTTCTTAAATGTTAAAATGTTAGTTAACTATGTTAAATGAAATGTTAGAATGTTGCAATGAATGCACCCGAATGTCGCGGTCACACAAAGTGCACTGACTCTATGTTGCAATATTTTAAATAATTAAATCAATGCGTAACTCGCTTATTAGGTAAGGCTTAGTAAGGTGTTCGGTGATATTACACCGAACACTATGATGTCGCAAGAAAGGTGAAGTCTATGTAAGAAAACACTAAAGCTGTCTATGTTCTTATAAATACTACGGATATTTTGGGTTAGAATAGTTAGTGGTTTCTTATAACCAGAAAGATAATGTCTGCAGTCTTCAACTTCACACGACTTTGCCTCAGCAAGGAATGAGTCCTCTATTTCGGTAATTAAATTTACGTTTATTCTAATTTTAAGAATAATATTAGTCCTTAAATAATAAGTAGTGTGTGGCGCTCTTAGGCGCCTTCATAATTAATTGAATTTATATTATACCTAAATTCGGCGGCTTTACGGGCAGGACATTCGGCATCTCCCGTCTTGTGACTGCAGGGTTTTTTGACACGCAGACAAGTCGCGCATTTTGTAGAGTCCTCTTTCTTAGAGCACTCTTGAAATGTCCTCATCACCACAATGTCCGCATGATGGAGTCGTCGCTTTGCAGGTTTTGGCTGCATGGCCATACTGCTGGCATTTGAAGCACCTCGTTACCATCGTGTAATCTCTCAGCCGGCAAGGAGTCCAGTTTATAAATAACCTTTCTTGGGTGATAAGGGCTTTTCTCACGACGGCTGGTACTTCAATGATGAAGTTACAATAGTCGGCTTCTTTCTTACCAGATTTATGGCTTAGTTTGATCGAAGTTATAAAGGTATCTCTAGACATTGTTGGCAGTTTTTCAGCTAAGTTTTGTTCATAAATACACTTGAAAACCACGCTTTCAGCCATTGCTGCGGGAACTCCTAAAATTATTATTCTTGGATTGCGTTTCGGCGGTTCATCGACGGTAAGGGCTGTGGTTGATAGCTGGACTGACTTTTTCAATTTCTCTATGTCATCTTTGGTTTCAGTGCTAATAATAACTCCTCCATTTCTAATCTTACGTACCGCTCGGACCTTCAGATTCAGTTCCTCAGGGCGTATAATTTTCTGGACAAAGGTTTTTGTTTCGTCGCAAGTCTTGGAGGTATCACTCGGATAAATCACCACCGAGCTAAGGTTGTTTGGGCGAACGTAATTTTTGGGACCCTTCTTCACCATATCCGCTAAAGATGTGCTTGCAGTTTTTTGTCTCGCAGAAGATTCCTAGGTCACGATTTTCGGTCACAGATTGAAGTGATATGTGGGTTTGTACTGCCTTCTGTTTTAAAGACTGATATTGCACAGCCATTTGTGAGACTCCGTGTCCAATTTTACGGCAGTGGTTAGATATTTTAAGCTACTGGTCGGAGTTCAGCTTACCTTCAGAAGCAATCGAACAGACCTCATTTAGGTATAGTTCTATAGAGCTCAGCCACTTTTGAATCTCTGGACTGGAGATCACTTCAATTGACTCTTCATGGACTTGGTCTTGTTTCGGAGAAGGTGACGGAGGAGGGGTGCGACACGTCGCGCCGCTCCGGGCAAAGGGGCTGCCATCCATATTAATGTTTTTATATCACTATAGTCAGTTCATCATTTAAAAATGTACGCTACAACAATAATTTGAATAACACGCTAGAAACTACAAACTAGGTCACTATACATAATGTATAAATTTAAGTAATTAATGTTGCATTTATGAGCACGTCTGTATGCGACGAAATGCAAAAATGACTGAATTATTGTGACAATGGCACTAATTTTGTAGGGGCAAACAACGAATTAAAGCGTATGATTAAATCATGTCGCGAGCCAGTCGGTGAGGTGGCTGCTAGCAACGGAGTAGAGTTTCGGTTCAGCCCTGCATATTCCTAATTTTGGGGGACTGTTTGAAGCAGGTGTTAAATCCGCAAAACACCATCTTAAACGAATCATGGGTAGCTCTTATTTAACATTCGAAGAATTAACAACCTTTTTCTGCCAAATTGAGGCAATACTAAATTCACGTCCCCATAATACCACTGTCATCCGACCCTTCTGATACTTTGCTACTCACGCCTGGTCACTTTTTGATCGGTCGTCCTCTAGCTTCACTACCATCGCCTACGACGGAGAAGATTACTATAAATCGTTACCAGCATATTGAAAGACTCCTCAATCCTTCTGGAACCGGTGGTCAAAGGACTACCTGAGCGAACTACAACAACGTGTCAAGTGGCGTACTCGAGGGCGTGATATCAAGCTTGGGGAACTTGTCATCATTTACGACGATCATCTGCCACCAATGAGGTGGCAATTGGGGCGCATTGAAACGCTTTAACCTGGTGCTGACGGCGTATGTAGAGTTGTCGACGTCTGAACGACCAAGGGCATACTAGGAAGATCGATTTCAAGGTTATGTCCCCTTCTACCCGAAGAATCGTTGGCTTGAAAGTGAAGGCTTTCAAGGGGCGGGAGCATGTTATGAATACTTTTCTTTATTACTGGCCGGCTAAAAGTACGGCCCTGCGACACGTCAGGCACAACATTGCTGCGTGATCTGCGCGGAGAGAGTCCTACGAGAGACTTCAGCATCGACGGACGTACGCGTCATTCAATATTATATTATTACTTACTAATATTTAAACGTATTATTACAATATACTAATACCAACATTAACATATAATGTTTTTTGAATATAGTGAAAACACTGCGGAATTAGGTGCCTATACCTTATTGTAACAAAACTGTAACTGTAATTAAATTCTTCATGTCTGTATTTGAATATTTTATTGAAGTAATTAATATTGTTTAAATTCTGGCGGCGATCCATGAGCGGAAAGAGGTGACCCTGGCAAAGGCGGCGGGCAAACCGACCTGGCAGCCGCGAGCCGACCCGAAGGATGTTATTCCGATCTAAGGACAATGTTTATAAATAAATATATGCTTATTAGTCAAACAATTTGGACACTTTTATGACTTTTCGTAACGCGACCATTTATTTTCTGGATCGATAGTGCCCCTGCTTCCTGCTCTAGGAAGGTCGTTCGTCGAAGGTTGTCGTAGCGTAAATATAGGTACCATTAGATTAGAATCCGTGTCAAAATTACAAAGTACACTCAGGCTAAAACTTGCGAGGATTGAGCCCGCAGCGCCGCCGCCGTGTACAATGGCAGACTATAACGGTTTACTTATGTTCCGTGTTTTGTACTACCATGCTACGGTTAAATTCGGTGCGTACACTGAGTGTACATCAATGATCACGAGTTCGTAAAACTAGTTAAAGTATCACCAGCGTGGTACTGAGACAAGCAGAATATTTCATCCTCATCTAGCCATAGGATATCGAACCAAACAATGTACGTTCCATTTTATATAGAAGGCTACGATATTTAGCGAAAACTTTAGAATAATGATTAAAATACAAACGAGAGTGCGTGTGTTGCCACTAATGATAGCGAGCGGGCCGCCAGAGTCACCGTTGCAGGTGCTGCGGCCACCGGCGCCGCTGGTGCATAGTGTGGACGGTATGATGACGTTTCCAAAGGTCTGCTGGCATACTGCGTTGGTGATCACCTGCAGCTGCACGTGGCTCTTCGCTTGGTTGTTAGAGATACCCGCATCTGCACAAAATACATACCAGGTCTGTGATGCAATGCTCTCGTCTCAAGGTTAGAGAAAATTGTTAAACATAAAAAACTATTACTGTCGCTAGTCCTGCCGTAGCCAGCGGCATGCGCCCAGGTGCCAGCATAGTTGTTGCTGCCGGATGCAAGCAGAGCCCGCTGGATTACGTCTGAAACATTTAAAACTCATGGTAAACGAACTAAATATCAATAGAAAGTATTCAATCTTTTAAGGAAAAAAGGAACAAGGAGTGAACTCAATTAGCCAATGATGAAAAAGAATAAATTGGCCTTTGTTCTGCTGTGTGGGATGTGGGGTTAGCTTAGTGATAATTAATAATAATGCGACAGAACGCAAGCGGCTAACCTACTGATGTGTGAACAGCGCCAACCATAGCTATCTTCAACACCAGAGGTCTTGAAGAGGTATTGCAGGTGGTGCTTTAAGTATATAGATTTAAAGAGGCCACACAAATTTACACATTTTTTATAGTTTTTGTTCCCCGGGGCTGCAGTTCGCTCATGCAGTTCCAACCTAACGGCTACTACCACTTCAAAAGTTATGCAATAAAGTGTATAAAACAAACTCTACTATAACTATGTAATCTACTCACTGGTGTAGCTCACGAAGGGGTAAGTGATAATGGCGACATCATTGCTAAGGTTATTAGGGTTCCAGCTGCCGTGCATCTGCACGTTGGAGGTGGTGACGCGGGTGCCGCCTGTGAAGAGCCGAGCGGAGCCGAACACAAGCGTGAACTGGCGCGCCTGGCCGCGGCCGTCCCACCAGCAGTGCGCCGCCGTCACCGAACGCGTGTTGGTCAACATAGTTGATCCGCACACGGAAGTCTGGCCGGTTGTCAGCGTGATTACCAGTCCAATCTGCAAACCACACACTGTATGTTCATACAGAAACGTCTCTTATATGTATAATCGGGTGCAACAAATTACACCCTCATAAATTTTATGAAAAATTACAACTACGTACTGTACTGTTTGTAAGTATGTATTGACACCTCTGTGATGTACAACGATAACTATAACTAGTAGTTCTCACCAGGTGAGGGTGCGCGCCAGCAGCGGCGGTTGAGCCACCGACGATGCGTGAGCCATCGAAGTCCATGGCGAGCTCGGCCTGCTTGATACGCGCCGCCTCCGCCACACCGACGTTCTCGTGGTAGTAGCGCTGCACCGGCTCCTCGGCCAGCGCCAACGCCACTACGCCCACCACCACTAGTGCTGACAGCAGGTACTTCATGGTGTCGACTTGTGTATGTTTGTGCTCTCCGCTGGCCGGCATTCCGTTTTATACTGCTTAAAACTGCACAATCTTATCTAAGCGGATTAATAAACATCATTTATATCTAATTAGTGGGAAAATCCACAAAGTAATGGAATACCTACCGAATACGATCTATACGTTTATTAAATTACATACTAACTACTTATATATAAATACTTATATGAAATAGCAAGAGTAAAACATTCAATGATGAATAGTAGGTAACTAATGTCATCTTGTTAACTTTCTTCTCTACATGTTATCCAATGCCGCATACAGTGCTTTACTTCTATAAATAATACCGGCCTATAAACGTCCCACTGCTAGGCACGGGCCTCTCCCCATATAGAGAAGGGATGAGCTTTGATCACCACGCTTGCTAATTGCGGGTTGGTTATTTCAGATTCCAATATTTTGGAATCCAGGTTTCCTCACGATGTTTTCCTTCACCATGTGCATGCGAATCCGGTCATAGAACCGTTAGGCCAGCACGACATGTTACTTCTATTGTTCAAAATAACACTCCGAGTGATATCGATGGCATTGCTAAGTTTTTTATCCTCGAAATACTAGAGATTCAGATAGAATAGTGTGATCTAGAACTATATGAACAAACTCACTAATTATAAAAACCAGACAAGTGCAATTCGGACTCGCCTATAACTCGCGACGGAGTGAGCGTTTTTGTATGGAACTTATTGAGTCAAAAAACAACACTTTTCTACATTGTCTCGGGTCTGGGTGTTTGTGGTACCTTCGATGTCTCTGATTCCATAACACAAGTGCTTCAGCTACTTACTTTGGATTCAGAGCAATGTGTGTGATGTTGTCCACATGTAGTTTTTTACCTAGAGCCTTAGTTCATTTTCATTTTTTTTTATATTTTAAGGTCAAAGTAGTTTAAGATCATGATTCGTAATATTAAAAAGTTAATATGACAGAGTGCTATAGTTGCCGGCAAGTAACTTGGCAATGTTTTACTTACAGTAATGAGAGCGTATTTTCATATTCCATGTGCAACATAAGCACAGTTTAGACAGACACCTGCAAAGGCGTCGAAACGTCGGGAACTAAAATCAAAATAAACCGCGATAGAATCCGTTTTAAAGTAGGTAGTTTTATTCCATGCTAGTAATCTTTAAAAAAAACTTTTTTTGAAGTACATTAGAACCTTAAAATATGAGATGAACTCGTAACGACTCTTGCCAAGTTACGTGCCGGGTACGATATCAGGTAACATTTTAAAAATGTTAATATTATAAATCCCGTCCCATGGAGCTAGCTAAAAATAAGTGACTGTACAATAGTCTTTTTAGAAAGTGAAGATCCGATATCGTATAAAAAAAATTACATGTGTGTATTATTTTTTTGCTACCAATCCCATGAAATTTTAAGTAAAACAAAAATTACAGGTAATAATTCAATGCATTTTATGTCTTTGAAATCTACAGTAACGAGGCAATAATTTAAATACTTTTTACTAAAGAAATCATATGTTTACTTTTTTACAAATATAAAATTTGACAGTCAGATTGTCGATAAAAAGAAGAGCGTCCCATAATAAGATTTCCGAATTGTTTATTCATTAATCAATTAAGGTTACAAAATGGTTACTTGTATGTCTCAATGGTTTGCAATAAGTTGTGTAGATCAGACTTTAAGCATAGTATTCTTTATATTATTTATGGTATCCATTTTTTTTTTTTTTTTCAAAAATAAAAACAATGGGGTTCTTTACGAAGTTGTTTGAAAAATACATTTTCATTCTTTATTCAATTAAATATATAACACACGTTGTGCATTACATGTACAGCATATTTTTTAAATGAATATCTTGATATCAGAGATCTTAAAGCGGCGGTAGCTTAATGGCTACGAGGTCGGACTTGCGATCATCGCGGGTCGCGTCGCGGGTTCGAATCCCACGTGACCCACGTGCCCACGTGAACTCACTAACAAGTAACACAAGCATCTAGCTTACCATGAGGCGTTAAAAAATACTAGTACTTTCTAAAAAAATATTGTATACCGCTGACGGGCTCACTGCTCCACATTAGTAAGTAACAACTACAGGGCACGGTCGGTATTTACTGTGAGGGTGACACTGGCTCTAGCAAATAAAAAATAAAAGAAAACAGCGATTTTTTCTCAAAACCTATCGAGCGGAGAATTAAAATAAAGGGTTTTATTATAGATTGCAAAAAATATGCACGGCGTATGTTGATGTAAAAATATGTAATTTGGAATGAAGAATCTATACTTATAATAAAACTGTAGAGGGGTCAATTCTGTACATTTAATATACAGGGTTACAGGAAAAGTCGTGCTAGATCCGTTAAGGGCGTGGAGTACCTATCATTTCTGACTTATTTCACTATGAAACACCCTAAACTTAACCCTTTTCGAGATATTCGACTTTAAATTTTTTTATTGAAAATTGCCGATTTTTAGGCTACTAAATTTAATTTTGTTTATATTGTGTGTCTTATTATTATTGCATTTTTAAAATAGTGCATAAGTTAATTGAATACGCCGTAGTAGACAAGTGAAATTTAAGAAATTAAATTACAAAATTAGAAAGTTTATTTTTCTCTAAGGGATATCTAAAAAAAATATTATGGCAGTTGTTCGGTAGATGTGTTTAAAAATATCTACGTTTTATCAGCTATCTAACAAGGTATAACAATCTAGGGTTTTATTTAAATGCATTGAAAAAAACTTAGTTTTATAGGCGACAGTGGAGAAGAAAATTAATACTTAGCCCTAAAAAGTAAAATAAAACAATGGGTAAGCATGCAATGTCATTTATTAAATCATGTTCAACATGGCCGCCTCTGTTTCTAATACATTGTCGCATCCTTCTACGGAGACCAGTGTTCACTACTCCAGTGGTCAACGGTGTCCTCATTTGATTTTTCACTACTACAAGTGGCTACGAACTAAGGCGTTATAAAGTACGATTTTCGTTCTGTCCAATTTAAATCCCCTAGTGCTCCTTTTAAGGAATCCCAGCAGTCGTGCAGATTTCGTGACGATGTTGTCAATGTGGCTTCTAAAGTTAATTTGACTATCCATAATGACGCCAAGATCACGGATCTCGTTACCGGTGTTTAACAAAACTCCTTTTATATTGTACGAGATAATGTGAGTTTGTTTTTTTCTGGTGAATCTTGTGGCTACATTTTTGGACATTAAGCTGCATATGGTTATCTCTGCACCATTCTTCAATTGTATCTAAATCTTCCTGAATCAAGGTAGTCTTCAATTGCAGCAATAGTTTAATAAATTTTTAGATCGTCGACAAACATTAAGTAATTACAGTGGTGTATTTGATTTGTAATCTATCTACTATATAAAAATAAGTCGGGTTTTCCTTCCTGACGCTATAATTCCAGAACGCAAGAACCGATTTCCACGGTTTTGCATTCGTTGGAAAGGTTTCGGGCTCGGTGAGGTTTATAATAAAGAAAATTCAGGAAAAATAAAGAAAAAAAATCATGTGAGATTTACTAACTATGCTCATTGTACCTACTCGGCTCAGTTAATTTCATGTCTCACTACATGACGCTGGCAATAGTTGTTGTTAGACATACTTTTTTTATTGTTTGCCATCACAGATACAAGGACAAATAGTAACATAGGCTATATATTTTTACAAAAAAAATTATGTACCACGGGCGGAATCGCGGGAAATGCAATATAATAATACCTATATGCTATAATGAATAAACTCAAAAACTACTGTGCCGATTTTTAAAAATTCTTTCACTATATGTTTTACTAAAAAATTAGATACCGCGGGCGGAGTCGCGGGGAACAGCTAGTCTACTATATAAAAATAAGTCGGGTTTTCCTTCCTGACGCTATAACTCCAGAACGCATGAACCGATTTTCACGGTTTTGCATTCGTTGGAAAGTTCTCGGGCTCCTTGAGGTTTATAGTAAAAAAAATTCAGGAAAAATTTCAAGAGAAAAGCAGGAAGGGAAAATCATTGTAATAATAGATTTGGCATAACACTTGCTTCGTACATATTTCTTTCTCGCTACGAATACCAGGCTACCAGGGCCACATAAATAAAAGGAGCTAATAACAATTGCAAGGTATTATATTATTGTGGACTTTATAAATAAATATCTTGGGACAATCTCACACACGGTCATCTGATCCCAAACTAGGCAGAGCCTGTACTATGGTAACCAGACAACTGATAAACATACTTATAATTATATTTCTAAATACATACATATTATAGATAAATAATACCCAGACACAGAACAAATTATCGTGCTCATCACACAAAGATTTGTCCTGGGTGGGAATCGAACCCACGACCTCCGGCTTAGCAGTCAGGGTCACTAACCACTAGACCAACAGGCCCGTCCACTTTATTTTTAAAGATAAGGCCACGCCTTTTATATACGGGTTTCTGGTTCGAATACCAGGCTACCAGGGCCACATAAATAACAGGAGCTCATAACAATTGCAAGGTATTATATTGTGGACTTTATTTTTAAAGAAAAGGCCACGCCTTTTATATACGGGTTTCTGGTTCGATACAAATAAATGACCATCTAAAACATATCTTTACGATGACATCCGTGTTCGAGTGGCGTCCACAACGGTTTTCAAGGTGTCGCCAGCTCTGAGCTCCCGGGTTCGATCCCTGGACGGGTCGATGAAGAAAATCAATTTTCTACGTTATGTCGAGTCTGGGTGTTTGTGGTACCTTCGTTGTTTCTGATTCCATAACACAAGAGCTTTAGCTACTTACTTTGAATTCGGAGCAAAGTATGTGATTCTTCTTCATCTTTTCGTGTCAATGATTTTCAAGTTTTGTCTGACCAAAAAGTTGCCACCATTTTAAAAGTTTATCCAAACTCAATGTATGTGATGTTTTCCACATTATCTTATTATTATCTTAACGCCATAATATTTTATGAAAAATATAATTCATGCTCCTTACTTTGAAAATCACAGAATTCATCCATATATCCTTTACTACTTAATACTCTTAACTTTACGCGCGTGCGAAGCCGCGGGCAACAGCTAGTGTCGATAATAAAGAGCGAAAATAGAACAGGTGCTAGGTGGGACCCCTGGGGCACTCCTGAGTCCGCATAATATGGATACGATTCGTATCCAATAACGACTAGAATTTGAGATCTACGGGATAGATAGGACGAAAACCAGTTTAATAGTGAGCCGTGTATACCATTGTATTCCAACTTCAACAGTAGCAGAGAATGGAAACTTTGTCAAAAGCACTGCTAAAGTCTGTGTACACAGCATCTACTTCTAATCTTTTATCAAGAGCTAGAGTAACATCAGATACAAATTCGACAAGGTCCGTTTCTACGCTGTGACCAGTTTTAAAGCCATGCTGACTTGGTGAAATAATTTTGTCAATGTGGTAAGTAATCATTGGCCAGACAAGAGACTCAAAGATCTTCGGAAAACAGGATAAAATTGAGATGGGGCGATAATTTTTGACGTTGGAAGGATCACCTTTTTTAAAAACTGGAACTATTTTTGCACTTTTCCATACATCAGGGAAGACACCTTCTGCGAGAGAGGAATTAAAAATAAGTTGCAATTGTAAGGCCAGTACACGGCTGCAGCTTTTTATGAACAGTGGTGGTAATGAATCAGGTCCAGGGCCTTTAGAAGTATCTAGGTGTTTGAGTTTCTGAAGAACTTGCTACACTGAAAATTTAATAGAGCTTATTATACAATCAATACCTGAAAATCTGTGGGTACAGTTGTCATTAGAAGAAGCTGGGTTACGACTAAAAACAGATATAAATTGATCAGCAAAAAGGTTTGCAATTTCGGGTCCACTCTTAGCTACCCTATCGTTCAAGAACATGTCAGCAGGTAGGCAAGATTCCCCACGACGTTTATCTTTTATGAACCGCCAGAAAGTTTTAGGGTTTTTGGGAATATCATTTTCAATCTTACTTTTGTACGTGTTGTAGCAGTTATCTATTAATGTGTGGCAGCGACTACGTAGCAACTCAAAGGTGAGTCTATCTCGAGGATTATTATACTTACGGTATTTTTGCCTAATTTTTTCTTTTTCAGATATAGCTCTATATAAACAACTAAGTAACCATGGCGAAAGTTACGTTGCCATAGTGATCAGATTATTGAAGTATGAATAACTACATATAAAATTTACGAAGCTTGCAGTCGTATTAAACAGCTCGGTGGTTCTACGATAGATTCAGAATGTTTCTACATGTTCAAAACCTTTTTAGCACCCACATTATTTTAGAATTAAATGTAGTCGGGGTAACCCTTTTTGTGTTTTTGTATTCTTTTTTAGGTTTTATTTTTTGACAAATGTGGATATTATAACAAACATATAATTATTTGATTATTTTAATATATTTTTTATTTTACTCAAAGTTCTATGCAATTTTATAAAAAAAAATATACAGTTCCGATTCTTTAATACGCTCAAGCTTAGGTAGCTTGCTGCCCATGTAATTTTTCATGCCTGATCGAGACAAACAAAAATGTATGAAGTTTTTACAATTACACAGTACACTTACCTAAACAGTTACAGTTCATAGTCAGTTGGAGAATAAGTCCACAATCTCAATCCCGCTACTTCTGCGAGTTACATAAAAGAAACCAAATTGTCAAATACCTGATCAAGTTCAATGCGATTAATTTGTAGGTAAATCAAGTCGAATGGTAAAAAAGTCATCAAGCTAACTTAACATCATCTTTTTGTCTTTATTAAACTGAACGGACGGTATTTGAATCTCCCATCAAACCGCAAAGCTTTAGCATGAATAAATATACAAGATATAGCGCCTGCACCAGCTTTTGATCAGGTTCGAAAGTTCGAAACACGATGGACGTATTTAATATTTATCTAGATACAAATTACGGAAATCCACGAATTCTAAGATTTTTATATATTCAGCTTTGGTAACAATATCCACGTCAAAATTACATATCTTCCTTTTCCCAAACTATATTGAAGTTAACTTCCTTTTTCACCGGTTACAGCAGCAACTGTAGATAACAATTTTACAGAATAATTCAGTAGGTATCTTTTTTATAAGACTGGTGGACTAACCAAGATCATGACTATAACTATAAGTATTATATATTTTATTATAATTATGACAGTCGGATAGTCGAGTAAACCCTTCTAAACTGCATTATCCTGGATTCCAATCCGAAACCTCGCTCACGGTAGTCGCAATTTTGAACACTAGACTTACGAAGCAACCAGTCATGACAATTTTATATTTAGCTGGAAATTGTTTATACGCATTTAGCGTTTTGGTGCTGGTGCCGCTTTCTACCTCCCGGCCACCAACAGCGATCGCCCCGTTCGCTCTACCCCAGATCCGTAATGCAAAATTATCGGCAAGAGTAAACATAACTATTTAAACATATTATTTGTAAACATAACATAGCAAGACTCACAAGAGAAAAGGGCCAGGAAATTAGTGCCCTTCTCTTTTGGTCATTGGTTGACACCATAATGAGCTATTTTTGCTCACAGCTATTGACACTCGGCTAAAGATCGAACTCAAATATCGACGAATAAAACCTTTAAACTTTCAAAAGAAGCTCCTATTATAGAGGTGATTTGTTTAATGCCACCTGTAGGGAAAGTACTCTAAATACCTACAGTAGATAGCCGATTATGCTCAAAGGAAACATTTCTTTATTTCCAAAATAAAGCTTTAGCTGCATCTATAAGTTTTTCAAAATCAGTTTTGTACTTTTATGGGATCATCGATGAAGATGAAATCTTTCCAACAAACATTGTTAATTAAATGAAAAGAAAAACCGTGAAATCTCAACTTAATAAACATGTCAATGGGTCCAAAAAAAGCACCTTTTGCTCAACGGTAGACCGTATTACTCCAGTTACTAATTAAAAATTACGTAGGAAAGCGTACTCTTTCACGCATTGTTGTAACTGCTTATCGTTACAATTACAAAAAAATATAGGAGATAATTATATATTTTTTTGATGTGAAACATCTACATATACACTGCACGTAAAACCGATTTCTCACGCTATATGATGGTATATATTTATATACAGTCTATAGCCGCTTGTCTGTCAACATTTAAGTAGTCACGATTTGAAATAAATTCGTAAATTTTTGTATTTAATGAAAATAAATGTTTCTTCAATAGTCATCTTTATCTAGAAAAAAAATCGTAATATTTTATTTTATCATTATGACATATTTAGTTCCTATCACAATCTGTTCTTTTCTGCATATTTCTTTTACAAAATAATGTCGATGTTTACAGCTGCCAGGCGTATAATAAAATAATATTTAGGTATATGGGACCACTTCTTAGGTAAACCCAATCGATACCAAAAATTTTATTGAAATTGATCCATACTAAAATTTTCAGGTTGGCTTAAATGGCGACAGATGACTGGGATGATATGTGGTCCTAACATGCCCGTAAAGCTGAAAGGTAAAATGTATAAATCGGCTATAAGACCTGTATTGATGTATGGTTCAGAATGCTGGGCAGTGAAAGGGACTGATGAAAGACGATTGCATGCAGCGGAAATGAGAATGCTTCGATGGATGACTGGAGTGACGAGATTAGATAGGATAAGGAATGAGTATATTAGAGGAAGCTTGAAAGTAGCGCCCGTGAATGAAAAGATAAGAGGTAAGCGTTTATCGTGATATGGGCATGTTATGGGCATGATATAAGCAGAGGGAGACCGAAAAAGAGATGGATGGATTGTGTGAAAGATGATATGAGAAAGAAAGGAGTGGATGCCGCGATGACGAGTAATAGAGAGGAATGGAAGGAAATTACGCATTGCGCCGCCCCCATATGAATGGGATAAGGGCAGGAAGAAGACTAAAATTTTCCGAGGCATCACGTAACAAACGATAGATAGATAAAGATAAATAGAACGAAGATTTAATATACATGTAATAAAACCCCTGTCGTATCCAATAAAGGCGTATTCGTGGTTCATGAACCGTCTCGCATAGGCGGCTTCTTTGACACAAAGCTGCAGGTAGTAGGTACGTGAACTTTGAGGAGCGGTCAGTGTTGCTGTTGCCTTGGATCAGTTTTTATTTTGATTTAATTATATTCAATTGGGAAAAAAAAATATCTCCAATCCATTTAATAGCTAGGTAGGTATAATATGTTCGCAGTACGATACCGAATAATAGTCTAAGGGATCGGACAGGGGTTTTGTTACATATTGTATAAACAGTCGACTTGAGCCATCTAAACCGCATTCAATGATGTCAGGCAAAATATTTTTACACACGTATATTACGACTGATTACCGCGAACAATGTCGCGGGTACAGCTAGTGCTAAAATAAAATTTAAACAATTTTTGACGATTAATCATAAATTACATATATTTATGGGTGGATAAAGACATTAATTTATTGACACGAAAAAACGTCATGACGGCCTAGCGGTTCAATGACTGGATGCTTATGCACGTAGTTGCTGGTTCGAACCCGGACAAGTTATAATAGTATTTACTTTCTTAATTATTCTATGACACCATAGACAAACGGTGAAGGATAACATCTTGACAATCTTGAGGGAACCTAGATTCCTAAAATTGGAATCTGAAATCGCCAACCCGAAATGAGCAAGCATGGTGATCAATGCTCATTCCTTCTCTATATCATCTATATGGGAAGAGGCCCGTGCCCAGCAGTGGGACATTTATAGTCCGGTATTATATTACTATACACGAAAACTAAAAAGAATAAAGTAACCAAATAATTGAAAAAAAAAATTACATTAAGTAATTATGAATTACATTTTGCCTTCGAGGCTCCGACTCTATTTGTATACACTCTAAGATCATTCAAATTCGAGAAAGAGTTATTAATTTCAACTTGTTTCAATGTTTTTTTTACGCAGTCGGGCTTATTGTTTTTTCAATAATATATTTATTTTTATTATACTAGTAATAATATTTTTATTACGGTTTTGAAACCGCGGGGTTTCAAAAGCGTAAGTAATAATCAAATCTTGGGACACCTACTCGGACATCTCATCCCAAACTAGGCAGAGCCGCAGAGCCTATATGTATATTATGACAACCAGACAACTGATAAACATAACTAATGAATCTATTTCTAAAGACATAGGTACTTATTGTACAAGACACAGCAAAAAAATTAAATGATCGTGCTCATCACAGAAAGAATTTTCCTGGGTGGAAATCAACCTCTGTTTTCGCGTCAGCTCACTAACCACTAGACGAACAGGCCAGTCACTTTTCTATTGTAAGTATTTTGCTAATCGACACGGAGACGGAAAATCGCTCCACGTGACCCGACTTTGTGTTATTTATAAAATATAAATAAATCATCGCAGGCTGCTGTGTATAGCTCTGTCCAACCGAAATCTAATTCGAAATTAAAAAGTCAACGATTGCAAAGTTGCGGCTAAGCAAGACATCCCTACAGATGTTGGTTGACTTGCAAACCGACGACCAGATATAATGTTATTGTCGGAGCTCAGTTAAGCGTCGATTGTTTGTACTGCAGCGATGCCACGGGATCATCCGCCGCTGTCACACAATACTATCTGCTTGATTAATTATAATTTTTATCATGACGTTAAGCCGATTTAATTATGATTCGTTTGTTTTGAATGTCCCTCCAAAGCGCTTAGTAGTATCTACCATCGATCAATCTTGTGTAATCAGTTCGCGCGCCTGCAAGCCGGGTCGCGGATCACGTGTCCACAATATAAAACATCTAATTTACAATCAATGTATATTTAGATGCATACACAATGTGTGTGTAATATTGCCAGTTAAGTATATTTGGGAGCACTCTGTGCTAATAGATTGGGTAGAAGAAGGGTGATGCAACGCATTTGCATCTATTGTCAGTTCCTTCCTTTTCGGTGCGCCTGACTCGCGCACTCGGAACAACCGGACAAGTGCGACCATGTTTTTGTTACATATTTCACTAAGGTAGAATACAATTTAAATCCTAGCCAATTTGTTTTTTGACCTGTTTTAATTTACAATCACCGTAAATAGACCGTCATAAGAAGGACAACTAAAACAATATAATAATATTACATACTGATAGGATGACAGATACTTACCTATCTATACTTATAATAAATCTTTAGAAATGAAAATTCTGTACATTGAAAATATCAAAAAAATAAATGGCGGGGGGTGTTACAAGACCGACAACGAACCCAAAAATGTGATTAAAAATTTTTTTGTCTGTCTGTCTGTTTGTTCAGGCATCACGCAAAAACTACCGGTTCGATGACGATGAAACTTGGTATAATTGTTCCTTAATATCCTGGGCACCATACTGGGTAGTTTTTATCCCGAAAAAGTATGTACAATAAAAAACAAACACACCGGATGCAGAACCGCAACAGACCAGCTAAACTATAAGAGATACAAAAATGGTACCATAGCAAAAATTGTTCCACGTGATGAGCATTTTCTGCTTAGAGAATAAATTTGAAGATCTGGAACACCTAATGTGGAACTCCAAGAGCCCAGCTACAGTATAACACATATATGCATGACGTCTTAGCAAGAGTTGTTCAGCCTGATGAGCACTCTCTGTTGACGTATAAAAATCGATAAAAATTGAAGATCTGGAACACCTGTTGTCGAATTCACGAGCCCGGCTACACCATAACACATATAGGAACGACGTCTTAGCAAAAGTTGTTCGGTCTGATGGGTATTTCCTGTTCACTTATAAAAATCGAAGATTTCAAACATCTGACCTGAAAATCAAAGCTATCACTAATTTCACTGTATAATTATAAAATAGCAAAACCTTCACGCGGTGAAGGCGGTAACAGTTTACGACTGATTTTCGATGACAATGGTATTATATCTATCTATACTTATAATATTATAAAGCTGAAGAGTTTGTTTGTTTGTTTGAACGCGCTAATCTCAGGAACTACTGGTCCGATTTGAAAAATTATTTCACTGTTAGATAGCCCATTTATTGAGGAAGGCTATAGGCTACTTTTCGTTAGGAAATCTATCCCCTAAGGGGATGAAATAGGGGTTGAAAGTTTGTATGGGAAGTTCGGTATTTTCAATGATAGACACATGAAATTTCGTATACCGGTTTCTGGATACCTAAAAAATCTACCCCCTAAGGGGGTGAAATAGGGGCTGAAATAGTCGGTATGAGAAGTTCGGTATTCTCAAAGATAGACAGATGAAAAGATAAGTAGATAAGATAATGACCATCTAAGACATATCTATAACGACGACCCCCGTGGTCGAGTGGCGTTCACTCCGGTTTTTAAGGTGTCGCCAGCTCTAAGGTCGCGGGTTCGATCCCCGGACTGGTTCATGTAGAAAATCACTTTTCTACCTTGTCTCGAGTCTGGGTGTTTATGGTACCTTCGTTGTCTCCGATTCATACTCCTTACTTTGAAAATCACAGAATACATCCATATATCCTCTAATACTACTCTTTACTTTACGCGCGAGCGAAGCCGCAGGCAGCAGCTAGTACTTAATAATATTAAAGCAAGAAAATTTTGAATCTTTTTTTTTCCTATATACAATATCTCGCAATTCTGCGTGCCTCTTGGCATATCCTCCAGCTCTCTCCATCACCTATAGGTACCCCCACTCACCATTAACATACTTAGTAGAACCGTACCATCTTCTGACAGTGACAAGAACTTGAACAAAACTCTAGTAGTATTAAGTGAAATCTCATAAATATCATCCTACTAATATTATTAATGTGAAAGTGTGGATGTTTAGATGTTTGGATGTTTGTTGCTCAATCACGCAAAAATGGCTGAACGGATTTGGATGAAATTTGACATGTATGTAGCCTTTGACATGGAAAAGAACATAGGTTACCTTTTATCCCGATTCCTTAAGTAGTTCCCGAGGGAAAATTGAATTGTGTACGAGCTTAAGCCGTGGGCTGACAGCTTAGAAATTTTGTATTTTTCTCTATTACAGCGCAAGCTATAACAGGGGTGAAAATTTTATTCCATTTTTCATTACTTTCACATTTTTTATTTCCTTTTGGACCCAATTCTGAAGTCCACGCAGACGAAGTCGCGGGCAAAAGCTAGTCTTCATATATTTAGTGGACTTCTACCTACTTTGTAGTCCCAAGTTTTCGTCGATTACACTGAAAATACTAGCCAATCATTACCGATTCTATTGTCTTTTGCTTAAGTTATAATAGGCTACTCGTTACCCCGATTACCCTACAAGTTTACTTCAGCGTTACCGTAGTTGAAACCAAGGACCTTATCTTATTGTAAATATTTAGTTTTTTCATATTCGTATTAGACTTCCTTCATATTAGATAAACAAGTCATGAACACATTAGATTTGTATGATGTTTGAGTTATGTTGTAATACTCTCCAGATATGTTTATTAAAAACAACCAGGTAGAGGACCTTATATATTTCTTATTATTTAAAAAATACGATCTGAGGAACACCATCAGGACTCGGGGCTCTATTATCCAGATATCAAGAAGGAAGTTTTTTCATTATATTTTTTTTTATCATTCTTAAATAATCTTTATTTATTTATTTATTTATTTATTTATTTAATTTGGTTCACCAACAATTGTTTACACAGGTTTCATGACACAATCAAAGAGTACAAATGAAAGACAATAGTGTAACAATTACTTAAAGGTAAACTCTGCATGAATGGGTCATGTGACGTTTTGTTGCTTGTTTGTGTTTGATTAACGTTTTGACCTGTCTCCCTCTAACTAACAGCCACAACACACGCTACGCACTCGAAGCATAATTAAAATTCTTTCTCACGGAGTTGTTACGGGTTGCTCCTCCCAGTGGGCGGAGAGCAGGAGAAAGAACATTTTGGACCCCTGCTACTTAAGTTAACAGTGTTTGTGTACATCCATCCACCTCTGGTTTGAACCCGCGACACGGCCGGTGACTGATTGTGGCGGTCGCGTTCGCAACCGCTTGGCTACCGTAGCAGTGACGTCGGTCGGAGAAACTACTGAGCGCTTGAATCAACTGATTCAAGTCAAGAATTTGCCATTGCATTATCATCTTTAACTTCTTAGATTTAGAGATTGTATTACTGGCAACCTTAAAATATTACTATCATAATGGAGTTTGTTTGTTACAAGAAAGTGATTAATAAAGATAAGTGAGCTAATTTGTTGCAAATGCAACAATAATTTCCACATTCACTGTATATTTGCAGACAAGGATAAGGACTGGAACCCTAGTGAAGATCTCGTCTTGGCTATGTTCGGACTGTGACGTGGACCAACGGTTGCCGTCGCCTACAGTAGTGCAATCTAAAACTCGGCCTGCTGTTACACGCAAAAGAACAAAAAAGGATGACTCTGATTTATTGACCCTGGAAAAAAATCGTATAATTATCAAAGAAGAAATCAAGGATGCTTTTTCTGGTATTACCGTTGCCCTCACAGACTTAAAACAGAATTCTCTAATCTTCAAAATTCCGTGAAATTTATTTGTGATAAGTACGACACTGTAATTAAACGGATCGATAATGTTGAGATTAAATTTGAGGTTATTACTGAGCTTGGCTCAAGTATATCTGTGCTCAATTCTCAAATTAAAGCCATTGAGAAAGTCAGAAACAGGAGCAGTGGGGCCGTCGCTCTAATGTGGAGATTGTTGGGTTGCCTGAAAAGTCTGGAGAAAACCTACTTGAAATTATTTCTCAGCTTGGACAACACGCCATTTGCCCTATTAATTCACACACCGATATAGATTTTGTCACCCGAGTCGCGCACAAAAGTAAAGACAATAAAAAACCTAAACCTGTTATTGTTCGCTTTTTAGCAAAATATAAGAAAGACAACTTCTTGGCCAGACAGAAAGGAATTGAGGATTTAAAAGCGTGTGATATTGGTTACACCGGCTGTTCGTCACGTATTTACTTAAATGAACATCTTTCTTTGTCTAACAAAATATTGTTAAATAAAGCTAAAATATTAGCAGGTGAAAAGCTTTATAAAAACGTATGGGTAAAGAATCATAGTATCATGGTTCTTAAAAATGAAATTAATTAATTCCACCCTATCTCAAATCGACTGGAAAAGTATATTCAAGGAGAATCATCATATCACCTTATATCCTTAGATTCTGACAACTATCTAGATATCTTTCACCTTACTCTACCACAATTAAAAAAATATATAAAAACTTTGATACCTAACCTATAAGTAAGTAGGTATTTCCATTGTTCATACGTCATCGTTGTTACCAATAAGTATTTTTTGTATCTGTGGAAACTGTTCTTGGATATTGTTTTTTTTTTTATTAGATATTAAGTTACATTGATTAAAAAATCTGTTTGTTTCCCATAATAAATAAATAAATAGTTAAATTAAGATTGTAGAGGGTCCCACAAAGTCCAGAAACCAGAATATCTAATCACTAGTCCATACACCCCTGAAAGGCTTTTCTAACTATATCGTCAATATGAGCATCAAAATGCAGATTTGATGATGAATGATGATTTTATATTCTATTTTAGTGTTCTAATGTTTTCTGTTTACTTTTCTAAGTTACACCAAAATGCCTTCTGAAAATAGGATTTATTAGAAAAACAATGCTTTCATGTCAACAAACAATCATGAGGAATAATTGAGATAAGGATAAGGATATTGAGATAAGGATAATAATTGAGATAAGATAACTAATTCATACCTTACGAGTCGTTAAAAAAATTATCATGATCGATCATTATATTATGCACCTACTTATACAGGGCGGTATGGAAATGCAGTCATTCTTTGAAACCGCTTCCGAAAACATAGAAACAGACATCTTTCAAAATTTTAATAAAAAATCTTAAAGTTTATTTATATATTGGTACTTCGGTACTTAAAGAAAAAGAAAATTGCCTGTAAATTTTTTCAAATTCATTATTAAGAACAAATAATTTCCAAACTATTATTCTTATTGATTAAACCGCATTCATGCGTCACAATAACTTTTAAATTAAATACGAATAGAAAGAAGGAAAAATATATGCACCTCTAGCTCAGCAGGACTTGAACCTGCGACTGAGCTGGCACAAGGTGTGGCGACCGACCTGAGATTAATACCTACTTAGATATTATTATGCACTAAAGTTCTCGTATATACTTGCTTATAGAAGCACGCACTCTTTTGTCACACTTTTATTGTTTTTCATAATTTATAATGTATATACGTAGGTACGTATATCTAAATACAAAAATATTATACACTTAGGTGTTCAGATTCAATAATAATTAGGGCAAATTCAAGTTTCCGTTATGACCTATATTAATAGTTGTTGCATTCATTTATTTTATCTTTCACACTAGCCTGTAGACAAACATTCCGATTATTATTGATAACTATGGTAAGTACAACGAAGCGTGCCGACATTGAAGCAGCGTGTGCTCGTCTTGATAAGTGCTGTGGCCTTGTAGCGTACCGACACGCCGCGCGCCGTAGCGTATCATCGCCTATCATGTGTGATCGCAAGCAGCACAGGCCAGCCACAACACGATGTGCCTGTTTACTACCGTGTGATTAAATATAATAGCGCCATCTAGTGGCACGCATGATTAAAGATCCTCAGCGTCTACATGTGAGTGGCAAATTAAACGCAGCTTTACATGAACAGATTTATTTATTCGTTGACTCCTCGGCAAACTTAATTGGTCCACCTTTATTGCTTCTAACTAGATGCGCGCAGATTGCCGTGTGCGTCTGGGTGGCGCGGCGACAGCGCGAGGTGCGCTCGTGGGCCCCGCGGACCCACGGAGACCGGGCGCGCTCCCCGGCCCGCAGGGACAAGCGCGGGGCGCGGGCGCGCGGGCGCGGGGGCGCGGGCGCGCGGGTCGGTGGACCAGCGAAGTGGCCGCGGCGGCGCGCGCCGCTCCTACTCTCACACTTAACCTAGCTATGTACAAAATTAGTACCCGTTTAAATGAATGTATATCGAGTCTATTTACACGTGGGGAGGTGCGGATGACGTGGAAACGCGCCGCGTCACTGCGGCGGAGGCGCTGGCGCGGCGGCCGGCTCCGCAGTCGACAGCCGCGCCAGCGTCTTGTAGAGCGGCGAGTTAACGAAGCGCGGGTACGAGTCGCGGTGCATCAGCGTGTAGATCTGCAGTTGCGCCTCGTCGAAAGTATGCGGCGTCGGCTCTACCATGTTGCGGTTGACCACCTCGCGCACCCGCGAGTCCAGTGACACCTGCAACAGGCGGCGGTGAGTGCGCGGGCCAAACCGGCGGGCCCCCGCAGGGCTGGGGCCGCGGCAGATCTGGGTTCGCGATGCGCTTACCTCCTTGGGCGACAGGATGGAGATATAATCCTCGTAGATGAAGCGCGCCTTCTCCTCGACAGCGTCGGGGTCGGTCTCGCGCTTTAGCTCCTCGCACGCGAGCCAGAACATTATATTCTCCTCAGAGTACTCGCCGCGCAGAAAATCACGAAAAACCTTTCGTCCGGCTGCAACAAAATTTTAAGTATTATTTTAAGAGAAATTTTGTGAGTAACTCATGCGAGACTAATACAACTATCGTAGTTGTGTGTGTACGCACCGGCGCTGCGCATGAGGCGGTCGAACGACTGCCCCCAGCTCTGGATCTCGTCCAGCGTGGGCCTGCAACAACACGCATGTGTCACACTCACAGCCTCTACACCTTTATCAAGTTCTTTAAAGGTCTACTTCGATTTTTTTAGATAGAAAACAAGGTGTAATAGGCAATAGCACCGATTCGTTTGTCAGGTATAGGTACCTGACAAACGAATCGGTGCTATTGCCTATTACTCTAAAAGGAAAAAACAGAACCCTTACAGAATCACTTCGATGTCTGTCTACTTGTCTGTCGGTCCACCAGTCTGTCTGTCAAGACCCATTAAATTAGGATCGTGTGGAGGTATCGAGTTGAAATAAAAACCCTATACATACAATATGTAACAAAAGCCCTGCCCGATCCAATTTTATTTATTTATTTTATTTTTATTTCTTCAGGACAACAAACAATTGCGTAATACAGCTTAATACTAAGACAGATAAAAATATAATTTGGTAATCACGCAACCAGCACCGTTATCCACGAAATAATGACAAAAAAGAGTTAATAGGTTACATATTATACGAGCGCCTTTAGCAAACAGCGTCTGAACATCACTAAGTTGTGACAAACTGATCATGTAGAAAAAAAAGAACAAGGTTGACATCAAGCAAAAGTGTGAGCAAATTGTTCATGCATATATTTTTTTGTGTGAGTGTTAGATGAAATGGATCTATATCAGCAAAATTGTCGTTATAACTTTTCTTTATTCTCCGTAGAGGAGCTGGTTCACCCGCGTTGGTCCTACAGGCGTATTCGTGGCATAAAGGCGTATTCGTGGTACAGTTCATGAACCGTCTCGCATAGGCTTCTTTGACACTAAACTGTAGCCACTGTAGGTAGTAAGTACGTGAACTTTGAGGAGCGGTCAGTGTTGCTGTTGCCCTGGATCAGTTTTTATTTTTATATTCACTGGGAAAAAAATATAATCTCCAATCCATATAATGGCCACGTATATGACTGTGTTCGCAGCACGATACCGAATAATAATAATGTAATAAAATGTATTGGAGATTATTATTTTTCCCCAGTGCAAATAATTAAATAAAAATAAAAACTTGATACCAGGCAACAGCAAACTGAGTCCCGCTCCTCAAAGTTCACGTACTTACTAGGTACCTACCTACAGTTTTGTGTCAAAGAAGCTGCCTGTGCGCGACGTTTCATGAACCTGCTTTGTCACGTGCAGCCAAACAAACTTATAACGAAATAAACCTAGGCTACGTTATACCTTTGCCTACGAGTAGGTATCAGCTGATACTGTTTTGTGTACTCAATACTGCAGACTGCAGGTATCAATAATTCATCAAAACATTCACTTATTGTTGCTGCACATTGCGGCGATCGTGTTCCACATGTCCACCTCCAACACTTTTGCACATTCGTCACCTTTTTACTAAAGCACGTACTCTTTACAGCGCACTTGTGTCCGGTTTAAGTGCTCTGACTTCGATTTCCGAATCACACTCCTTTTTATAATTTTTTTTTTTAATACGACACTTGTTCCTCGATTTTCACGTTGTGCTCTCGTGGTCTTCCAGCATCCATGGCATGACTCGTACCCAAGAACACTGCCTGTGGTGAACACGCGGTTATACAGTCGTTGAAAGGCTCACTCCGACGGAACTGTCACACCTGGCGCAACTCATATTTTCTTATTATGATCTTATATCACAATATTAAAATATTCTTGATTGGAATACGATATTGTTTGCGAAACAAAAGCGTTACGTACGGACGTCCGATCGAAAGCTATCCACGAAAAACTAACAGGTATTAGTGCGTCGGTACTTCGGTAGGTAACCAGTCGGCGGCATCAAAGAGGCGGCGGGCCGGCGCGGCAGCGATATCAAAGAGTCGGCGGCTAGGTGAAAGAGTGCCTACTACTCGGCGGTACCTTTTGTCGGCTTTTGTAATAAAAATATATAAAAATAATACGCATATTGCCACCCACTGGCAAAATGTGTTTTATTTTTATTTTATTATTTTTTTTGGAGTGTTGTCAACTTACGAATACAGATTTAACATTCTGTGAATATTTCACGCGTTTACATGTAGCCGTTATCAATATAGAGCGCAAACGAGCAAAAAAACACGTTTTTTGTATGGGAGCCCCGTTAAATATTGATGTTATTCTGTTTCTATATATACATACACACATCAAAAGTGTCTAGGGATCAAGCATTTTTATGCGGATTTCTTGAGATTGAGATGTGGCTTTGTAATAAATTTATGATTTTATAAATTTATATGGATCCTTTTTGGTGCATTTCATAATTCGAATCAGGAACTGTGAATCAAATTCGAGTAAAAGATGAAAATCAGCTGTCAATATTTTCCCTATAAAAACATACAACGCATTGAAGACATTATTAGTGCTACTGTTTCCCTACTACTGATTAAAACCAACGTTATTATGGAGCGGCGACGTCATTTAAGCAGGGAAGAAATGCTCAGAGCCGTGGGAATGATAGAAGCTGGTTCCCGGCAACGTACTGTGGCTTTAGCTCTGAATACAAGTCAGAGTGTTATCAGTCGACTTTGGACACGTTACCGAAGCACTGGTACCGTGGCTGAGCGCCATGGAGGACGGTATCGCTGCACCACACGGAGACAAGACCGATACATTCAAATCTTAACTCGAAGAGCTCCAACAATAACCGCCATGATGTTAGCCGTGAGGCTTCATCACTCTTCAGGGAACTTAATTAGCGACCAAACAGTCAGAAACCGCTTGCATGAAGTGAACCTTCATTCCCGAAGACCGCTACGGGTACCACCTATAGCAATGCACAATCGTAGGATTCGATATCAATGGGCTCTTGAACACAGAAATTGGGCAGAAGAACAATGGCGTTTCGTGTGCTTTTCTGATGAGTCTCGTTTTGGTATGAGACCGGATACAAGACGTATACGACACTGGAGAACCCCTGGACGCCAACAGCGATTAAAATCCTGCCAGGAAGTCCATCCTTATAGTGGTGGAACCATCATGGTATGGGCGGGTATTTGGATCGGCGGAAGAACTGAGTTGATTTGGATCAGAAGCAACCTCAACGCTCAAATTTATGCTGAGACGATTGTATCAGACGTCATCGTTCCTCTACAAGTGCAAATCGGTCCCTTATTTCAGTTAATGCATGATAATGCACGACCGCACACCGCAAGAGTTGTAAGACAGACTCTCGCCGCAGCTAACATCAATGTCCTGCCCTGGCCTGCTCAGTCGCCAGACTTGAACCCGATTGAGCATGTATGGGATATGCTACAGAGAAGAGCTCTGCCGAATATGGAGGGTATCCAGTCGCAAGAAGACCTTTTTTTGTTGTTGCAACGAACATGGGCGGCCATTCCACAGCGTGATTTGGATGAACTCATTTTGAGTATGCCAAACCGATGTTCTTGTGTTGTTAGTGTTCGCGGTAGAAACACGGATTATTAATTGTTTAAGTTACCCAATAAAATTTTAAAGAAAACTGTTATTTCAGTCTTTTTTTCGAACTTTTGTGTTAGTGGTTCAAATGTCAAAAATCCCTTTATTAGGAAAATGGCAAATTTCTTTATTAATGCAAAGGTGACTTGGTTTATCGTTACTGTGACAAACGAAAACACTTTATTCGATGAATCCTTAAAGAAAATTTTAATTAATAACTATCAATCAGGAGAAAAGTTATTGCAAAAATATATGTTGATCCCTAGACACTTTTGATGTGTGTACATTATATTTGTTACCTGCAGCAGAAATACATCATCTGTGAAAATTTCAACTCTCTAACTGTCACGATACATGTCTTTGTCACTGTCCGTCAGTCCGCCTGTCACCAGGCTAGTTACAGCCTGGTGACAGACGGACGGACATTCTAAGTAATAGGGTCCCGTTTACCCTGCAGAATCGTAAAAAAGATAAATAAGTATACATTAAAAAAATCGCTAGTTTTTATTATATTATTACTTGTTTTAGTAATAAAAATAAGGACTCCTACAAGTTTCGCAAAAATGTGATCAAATTATTTGTATTTAATATCTGGCAAACAGAAAATAATAACATTGTAATCAATCAGTTCAATAGCACAGCATTTGAAATGATTAATTATGGCATGTTTCTTAAGTTCAGAAATTTCTCAGCATTCAGGAATGTTTCTGTTCCTGTCCTCATAAAATTAAATACTCTGTCATACAAAGTATATCAGTTGTTTTATTTTTGTCTGCAATTTCTTCGATATTTATCATCAAAGGATCTAAAAGAATCCAGCTATATTTTGATGTAACTAACACATGCACATAAGTATCTAGTTTCGAAAAATAACATAGAACCCGATTTACCATCACCATCGTATCAGCCGTGAAACGTGACTGCTGAACATAGGTCTCCCTAATAACGCTATACGATCAAAAGGTCTACATAACAAAATGCCTATTGTTACTTAGCAAAACGTGTATCAGATCGTGTACCCTTTAATGAGATTTGTTCATTTCTTTGTGTAATCAATTTGTCTAAATGATGGTGTACAATAAAGTATATTCTATTCTATTCTATTCTATCGTGATGTATCAGAACGTCTTATTAGCAAAAGGTCTAAATATTTTCGAGCACAGTCACAGCCATAGTCGTTATTTATTTAGCTTAATATTATGTTGGGTGTATTGTATATTGTATGCTAGTGGCGAACTGGGCCCGGGACTCTGTCTCGATAACATATTAAAAAACTTCCATCATCAGCACACTTGAATAACCCCAAAGAATACACCTTTTTATTCGTCCCCGTAATATTTTATCAAAGAATTATCCTCCAATTCCTAACCGTTAAGGAATTATACTTTCCATTACCAGTATCGAAAGACATACATAAAAATTTAAAAAAATCCATACAGACGAACATGGAATGTCCTCCTTTTGGAAGTCGGTTAAAAAATAGAGAAACTAATTGCAGTAAACACGGTGAAAAACGAAGGTATGGTGGACCGCCAGCGCCGCGCGCCGCCGCGCCGGGGAGGCCACATGTGCACATGATACTAAAAGCACGCCCGCTTATCCCCTGTATAGTGGCTCGCCTTATAAATAATAAACGTTCTTTATTGACGTCGATGTCACGCACGTTTTATACTTATAGTTAGATAAGTTTGTAATTACTTCCGGTATTATAAACTAGATTGTGACTGTGGCCTCTCTTACATTGGTCAAACTAAACGAAGTATAGGGATCCGCGTAAAAGAACACATAGCTGACGTAAAACACCGCCGCTCAACGAAGTCTGCAGTCGCCGAACATGCTGAAGGCTCCAGTCACTATATTAGATTTGACAAAGCACAGATCCTCGCGAAAGAATCCAAATTCCTAACTAGGATGTTTCGTGAGGCTATTGAGATTAAAAAACATCCTAATTTTAATAGAGAAGATGGCTGGAAGATATCACTTGGGAACCAATAATTCACAAAATTAAAACCAAACCCAAGAGCAGCGCTGCAAGACTTCAAGACACAGTGAGCTCATATTGCGTAGGTCGGAACACAAATAATTAATAAAAATAAATGAAGGTAGAACGAGGAACATCCGATTTCAAGACAAATACCACCTCAGTCTGTCCGTGACCATGACACCTGCAAAGGCGTCGAAACGTCGGGAACTAAAATCAAAATAAACCGCGATAGAATCCGTTAAAAAGTAGTTTTATTTCAATTACTTCCGGTAATTTATTATAAAAACGAATAGAAGTCCCTAAGGAAGAATTAGTGTTTTTTCATAGATAAATTCATTCAATCATTTATATAAGGTGGTAATCACTATTAATACTAAAACTACGTAGATTTTGACATTATATTTTCCGAAATGTTAAGAGATGGCAAGTTTAGAATCTGATACCAAACTAGGTAGAGCCTGTACTATGGCAACCAGGCAACTGATAAATATATTATATTTATATGTACATTTTTTCATGGTGGCCTAGCGGTTCAATGACCGGATTCGCATGCACATGGTTGCAGGTTCGAATCCAGGCAAGTACCAATGTGACTTTTACAAAGTTATATGTACTTTCTTAATACTTCTAAGTCATCGTTGATAAACGGGGAAGGAAACATCGTGAGGAAACCTGGATTTCAAAGTATTGGAATCTGAAATCGCCAACCCGCAGTGAGCAAGCGTGGTGATCGATGCTCATCCCTTCTCGTTTATAGGCCCGTCTTATTATATACATACACTAGCTGACCCAGCAAACGTTGTTCTGCCATATTAAAACAAATCTGCGGAGGGCCACGCCTAGCATTTAGGGGTATGAAAAATAATTATCCATTCACTATGAGAGTAAAATTCATATGAGAGTATCCCTGAAAAATTAATATGATATGATGACGCATATGTATATCAGTCACTGCTACGATCGAGAAACAAATAAAACGAAAAAAATGGGCGACAAGCGACAACTGTATAGGGAGGGAGAGATAGCAGGCCGGCTTCTATCTCATCCGTACTCCGCGATATTTGCTGGTTGAGAGGTGGCAACGACACCGACCTGACGCTGACACCTGGCGAGGATAACTGATCTATTGGTAGTTGATCAGTTATCGAACGGCGAGGGTTGAAGATTAATTAAAATAGAAGAAATAAATATTATTTGTCGTAGTACAATTATTATATTCGATTTCCATCATGGGACCCTATTTATAAAAATAATATAAAAATGGCAATTAAAAAACAGGGGTTCATCGTGGAAGACTGAAAATTTAATGTTGTATGTATGTTTAATGCTAAATCATAATAACATAAAAATTAAAAAAAAAAACAAAAAATATAACCACAATATTTAGTGGCGGGCCACCCCTATCATCATATCTGTCCGTCCCTGTGTAGTGTGTATGCTTAAATCTTTAAAACTACGCAACGGATTCTGAAGCGGTTTAATAGATAGAATGATTCAAGAGGAAGGTTTATATGTATAATGTATATACATTCATAATATTGTAGAGAAAAACTGATAAATTAAGAGGTTTTTAATGTGATGACGTAAATAAACACATGTTTTTGCGCTTACATTGCAAACTTTGACTGAACCCCACAAGATAAATCACAATAATGTACTATAATACAGTATTGTACACCTTAAAAAGCTCAACAAAAAAGTCCGCGATGGTATATGCCTATCTCTTAATGATAACGCACAATAACAATTTTTTATCCTTTACATTTTACGGGAAAAATTGCTTATTACGAAGCGATTTTAAGCAATACAGCATGAATCCTTATGCAATTATAATAATAATAATACGGGCCTATAAACGTCCCACTGCTGGGCACAGGCCTTTTCCCATATAGAGAAGGAATATGCAATTAAGCAACTTAAATTCATTGTCCATGTCTTTTAATTATCTGTGTTCGTGATCTCATATGAGTTTTTTTCTCATAAAGGTTTCGTAGTTACCGAATGCAAGTTAAGCTTATAGAGTCAACAATCATAACCCCGTTCCGATGTCAACTAAATTACTCAAAATGTTTCAAATACGACTGAGAATTTTGTGAATATTTCAAGTGCCTACCTTTTGCCATTATTGAAATCGATTTTGCCCTTTTTTGCCTTAAATATTTATTTCATTATGTTTTTAGTATTTTTTTGTTATAGCGGCAACAGAATTACATTATTTGTGCAAAATTGAAAATTTCAAGTGTCTAGCTATCGCAGTTCTTGAGATACAGCCTGGTGACAGACGGACGGACAGACAGCGAAGTCTTAGGGTATAGTAATAGGGTCCCATTTTTACCCTTTGGGCAAGGAACCCTAAAGAATTAACCATCAAACCGGGATTTCGTTTTGAAACTCCTGGTATTTATTTAAGAGTGGGAGGGGACGTCACTACTCAATGATAGCTTCCTGATGATTAGAATGTCAGTCAGTTATGTATCCCCCCTGTCAGGTTTCACGAGTCACCACCCAGGTCAGGTGTCTTTGTTGTCATGCATGTCAACAACAATACTACTGAATCGATTTTGATGATATTCATACATATGTATTAAGAGACATACCTACTTACTCTATAAAATATTATACACCCACAATTTTCAGTGATAGAGAATTTATGAAGAACTTTCGATTTTCGACTTGAGCCCTCTACGTGATACCGCGTTTAGTAATTTCCGTCAACAAATACACTGATGAACGCGAACAACGTCGCGGGTACAGCTAGTAATTAATAAAAACATGCTTTTTGGTGCGATAACTTAGAGTAATTCAAAAGGAAGGTTTCGTGTACAATTAAAGTCATTTATTACTATGCTATACATATGTGCGAAGCAGGTACGGGTCCGCTAGTTAAATTGTAAATAAATTACACTCAGACACAGAACAAATGATGGTGCTAATCACACAAAATATTGTCCTGTGTGGGAATCGAACCCACGCCCTCCGGCGTAGCAGTCAGGGTCACGAATCATTAGACCTGTAAAATTTTATTTTTATTTGATTACAGATTTACTGCTTTAAAAAAATTAAGGTAGGTATGTTTCCAAGCATACTTTGCTATCTCCACTATAAAGAATACTTTCCCTCCAAGTGGCATTAAAATAAAAATCTCAAAATTACAGCCAGACTTGGAAGATTGATCTATAAAGCAAACCCGAGAGTTTAGGTTTGGGCCCTAGGTTGTGTATATGTAGAGCATGTGTAAGTGTGAGGGACTCACGGTGCGTCGCCGTCGCTGAGCAGCGGCTCCTGCGGGCCGGGCTCGCGCGGCTTCTTGCCGGGCCCGCCCTCCGAGCCGCGCACCGCCAGGCTGCGGGCAACACGACCATGTTACAACTATCTCTAGCGGGATGCGGAACTCACTAATACCCCTTTCAAAAAATCCGCCACTAGCTAGTGATATTCTCCAACACTAAGGCCAGGATATCTTCTGAACATTTTGATTTTTAGTGTGGCAAATCTTTATTAAAAAAGAACGGAAACATATTTCCTTTAATGTATCTGTTTGCATCCCAAACAAAATAAAAATAAAACTGAAGGTTTTAAAACACACTATAGTGCGCATTTGTCTGTAGCCATCTAGAATATGCCTCACAAGTATAAAACCCCAATTATAATTTTGAAATATTAATTGCCTCTAAAAGAGGTAATACAGAAGAAATTTATTTATTTAAAAGGAAATCGCATCTCCTTCATATACCGACGGTTAAGATTATAAAGGAGTTTAAAGGAGTACCTACAGACAAAATAAGACTAAAATGTCTTACTTACAAAAAGGTTTAATCTAATGATCAAAGTTCTAAATTTTATTGCGACCCTGTAGTTAAGATGTTAGGCATACTGCAGCAACATAACATGCAGCCTAACTCGGTTTTGTTATCAGTGAAACTGAATTGACCTTAAGTATGTTATTTTGTTACGTTTAATATCATTGGTTAGCTGTAAGTTTTCAAAATATAACTTAGTAATAAAAAATACAGCTATTTAAAAAAGGACATATTATTTAACTTTTATGAAAAGTATTAAAGATAGGTTTATTTTTTATTTTATCATAATTAAAGCATTTATTGTTATGAACACATATTAGGTACATACTAGTAATGAAACCCACTAAACTGTGGGACAGTTTGTCGGCGGACTCTCTCAGAAGAGAACTCACACAGAGGATAATGGCGAGCGTGACCTCATGGTATTGTTTTATCATCTGAAGCTATGTCAGCGAGAGTGTTGTAGCGGAGAAGTGTTACAAGCAGTCGGCACATTAGGGATGAATACTTATTCTACTATCAGTGGAGCGAGTGCGGCCGCGATACAGGCGGGAGGACGCGGCCTCGCCTCGGCGCCGCAGACGGGCTTTTGAGGATACACTCACCATTTAGCCCTGGAACGAAACAAGCACACATTCACTAACTATATAGCATTTACCATTGAGTATGGTTAACTAGCCAGGAAGAATGTTTCGATATTTACCCCAGTAAATGTGGCTGATTACAGAGCGCTTCAAATTTTGCTGCAAGTGCCAACAGCTCGAAAAGAACAAGAAACCAGGATGTACGAAATAAAAAATAGCGTGTCGTACTACCAGATTTTTTTAATGAGGGAATATATCTGAGCAGAAGTCACTTACCAGGAGCAGGAGCAACAGCAACACCAGCACAGACAGCATGGCTTGGCGGCGGCGGCGGCAGGCCGGCAGCCGCGCGCCAGCGCTGCCAGGCTGCACATCTGCAACACGCGCGCTCTATACAACACATGCACAACATAGGCCCCGCGTCGCTAACCCTTCTACACGCTATGCATCGCCAGGAGTAATCTACAAATTCAGGTCAAGCTCTCAAATTCTTATTTACTGATTATGATTCGTAGAGGGTTACGACAATTACTACCTACTGTTAATTTAGCTTAGCTGCCACATACAGCCGCCACATGGCAATTGGTTTTTTTTGTGGACAGTGTTAATTTGATTTATTTTTTTTTTTTTTTTTTTTTTGATAGCCTATTGTAGTTCCCACTGCTGGGCAAAGGCCTCCCCTTTCTCCCTCCAAACCTCTCTCTATTTGATTTATGGTATCCAAAAAAAATTGTTTTGTTATTTCTTGCATGTTGCGTCTTGGGTCCCCACCAAACCCCAAGGGACCCGTCCCTTGGGGTTTTTCCCTATAATATGGCGAGGGATTGATCGCTGATCCATGTGTTGCTAGTGAACGGGTGCTGCTTACTGTGACTGGTCGTAATATTGACCTTGGTCTGTGTAATTTATACCATATAACTATTAAAAAAAAACGGTCTATGGGTGTGTAGTGTTCGGTAGACTGGTGATAGAAGAAGATGACCGGAACTATGTCACCTGCCATTCTACAAATGAAAATGTAAATGAATATATGCAGGTGGTTACTCGCCACTCACTAGATGAACCCCCCAAACGACCGCCACTGCAGGCAGCAGGGGCAGCACCAGTGAGAGCGGCTAGGGGTGTCGAGACGGAAACAAAGCGTGCTGCTAAGCAGTTTGTTGCGCCGTTTCTTTTCCACAGCCAGAGCGCTTAGAATGGGGTAGGCGAATTAGCGGTCATTGTATTATCAATGTTTGGTTTGAAAAGTGCTACTTTATAGTCAATCTATCTAAATAAATTAGCTTGTCCTGACTAACCCTTCAACGCAGAGCCAAAATCTTAGATTAATAACTAAAGCAAGCCAAAATCATAACTTATCAATATTCTGTGCCTAAACCATATAGGATAGTAACTTGAAATGTTGACAGCTAACTTTTTTTATAGTGAAAATGTGCCAATGAAATAGGGGATGAACGGTTGTATGAAAACCCGTCAGTATTAAAGAAAGGCATACAATTTCGTTTATCCATTGAAATAACATGTACATAATTCACTGATTTTGGAAATCTACCCCTTATGAGGGAAACGGAATAGGGGTTGGAAGTTTGTATGGGAAGTTTCGAATAGATTTTTATGTGGTTTTCACCAGTGGATAGAGTGATTTAAAAGGAAAGTTTTTGTGTATAAGTCATTCATGTTTAGTCCGCTAGATTAAAATAAACTAGCTTAGAATTTGAAACATGATGTCTATGAATTAGTCAGTCAGTCTCATTCCACCAGATTAGATACACTTAATGTTTAAAACTGACACGGTAGTCGTCTTTAACCAGTTTCATTGTGACGTGAACGTAACCTCCGGTAGTCACACTTTTTAAAACAGCTTACAATCCTTGCAGACTTAAGAGCATGTGCCCTGGAGTAACTATTCATTAAGTAAGCAGTTCATTCTTCTTTTGACTTGTGGGAAACGACATATGAGAGACACGGCGAGCATAGCGAGAACAGCTCACAGGAATGAGGGTATAGCGGAGCCATCAGCGCTGGTAGTGGCTTCCGCAGTAAGTACTGATGGCCGCGGAATGGACGTGATCAGCGGTAATGCAAAAATAAACAGAATTTGGAGGGTAGTAGGTGAGGGTCAGCGGCGCAGGCCGGCGGAGGAGGGGGGTACCGGCGGAGTATTTATAGCGCGCCCTCATTGAGGCGCGCGGCGCGGCGTGTTTACTGCGCGCGCTATATCGGTGCGCCGCCGCAGCGCGTGCCGATTGTAAACAACGGGCGCGCCGCCCGCGCAGCCGCGAGCCGCACCCGTCAGCACCAGTTACACTCTCACACAAGTATTGCTTACGTTGAATCCCGCAAATGATCGTCGTCCATCTAGAACACTTTGCACTCAAAATACAATACGTTGCACTCGACGCAAAGCGATTGTATCGTGTGGGATCACTGGGTGTCGCGCTAGCCTCGCCCCGCCGAATGTGGCGGGCGCGGACGGCTCCGCGCGGCGCCGAGCGCTCCCCGGTCACCGGACAATAGGCTCGCCACGATACACTAATGCCGAACACTGACACTAAAAGCTTTCCGGTGAGCGACCGAGGAGACTCCGCACCGCGCGAGGCCACAGCCGGTCAATATCGGCTGCATAATTCGTAGATAGGGCGCCGAGCGGGCGCTCCGCGCGCGCAGCACGTGAGGCGCACACATGCGCAGCGCGCGGCGGGCGGCGATCGATGCGGCGCGCTCACCTGGCCGGGCGGGCGGAGCGGCGGCGGGCGGCTCGCCGGCCACGCCGGCGCTAGCGGGCGCGCGGGCGCGGGCGCGGCATGCGGCGAGCGCGCCGGCGGGCTGCGAGGCGGCGGCGAGGGCTGCACGGGGACGGGCCGCGGCCGGGGCGCGACTGACGCGGCCGGCCGCGCCCGCCGCCGCGCGCCGCCGTACGCCTGCGCCCCGCCGCCGCCCGCCGCCGCCCCGCTGCCGCAACGCAGTACGGGACAGGCGACGCCGCCGTATGAATGAACGCCGATTACAGGGAACGTGAATCAAATTGATTCCACAAAAATACATGAAACGTCTGATATCGGACTAAGTAAACAAACTGAACTGAATGTGTTCTTTAGCTAAACGGGTTAGCGGCAAATATTAGCAGGATGTATGGCAAATTTCGGGTAGAGTCTAATAGCAGTCACACACACAGCTACTAAACATTCACCTTCACAAACATGTAGATAATTTGGCAGCTATGCTTGCCATGCTTTCTGATTGCATACGCCAGCAAGTCGCAGTCGCTGCACCCCGGCTCAGCTCTAGATGCTCTGCCCCGTGCTCCGAGCACATAAGCAGCATGACAGATTTCGACCCATTGTAGGTGGCTGGCCTGTTGGTTTATTGATAAGCGACCCTAACTGCTATATCGGTGATCGTCGGTCATATTCTATTTTTTTTTTTGCCCACGTTGGTCATCATTGCAACTTCTGTAAGCTAGGACCGAAGCACTTGAGCCCGGTTGTGTTCCAGGGAAACAAATAACTGTCTTGGGACCCGTAACGAAATTAATGAGAGGTAGTTTATAGGAGGAGTAGGACAAAAAAGTATCCACTTCCGTCCACTACAAGCGGGAGATATATTGCAGGCCCAAGGCAAAGAAAATACATCAGCAAGTGAGTAAATCCCAGTTGCCCAGCACAATATTTTAAATGAAATGTTTCTAAAATTTTCTTGTTATTTTTTAAGATAAGGTTAAATGAAAGGACTTCCCCCCAAGATTGGAACAGTGTATATATGTATACATAGAATGTATATAATATAACGGCTAATATACGGTCCTAAAACTCTTAGGAGCTGTTATTTTGATTCCAATGATTGGTATGAGTCGGAAAGCACGGAAATTCGTTCGCGTAGCAAAAATGTCCTCGTAATAAACAACACCGGATGTTGTCTGCAAGTTGTCTAATAAAGCATTACATTTGTTTCGCCTCCGATAAATATTGCGCTCTCGTCGGCGAGGCCCATCGCGTATTATAAATAATAGTAACGTAAATGTCTCAGTCCCAGATACAGCTGGCCCGAGCCGGCCAAACTAGCAATTAAAATATTACTTTAAATAATAAAAACGTAGATGCCTTATAAGGATTTTTAGCAACACATTAAGTTTAAGTCCAAACCCTTAATCATTCGTTCCTAACGTAGTTAGATTTTCCATAACTCTAGCTGGAGGCCCTTAAGGTTTCACCAAAAAGTCCGGTGAAACAGTCAATTCTTGCGCTCGGGCTAAAACGCCCTGTAGGTACTGGAAGTGGCCAATTTTCCATTACTTCCGATCGACTCCTAATCGAATAATTTATTTTGCGTCCATTATTGCCAGGAAAAAGTGTGTTTTAAAGATTATAAATAAGAAATTGTATTTGTTTTATACCTTATAATATGAAGTGTTCGAGCGAATGAGAGAAGTCTGTGACAAATTGATGAATTAACGCATTCTACCGAAGTTTAAACCATTAGTTATCATATTTAACCATTGGTTGAGTTAACTCAGTATCAAAAAACTGGGCCTGAGTCATCTTAAGGTATAGCGATAATGTAGCATAATACTGTTAAATTGACAATTATAAGAGAAATAGTTAAATACGTTATAAACTAAGCAAACACGTCACAGATCACACTGAGTCGGCGGTCAGTGAAATGAATTTCATGAACAGCATTGATCAAGTGTCAGCCAGTTGTCTGTAAGCGGTGGGCGATGTCGCGACGTGTCAAACATAATAACGTAAACGCTACGATGTAGCCGTAGCAGGTGGAGCTACGCGACGCGCCACCGCCGCCGGGTGCTACAGCACGCTACGCCGCATTTCCAGCCTGCAGGGAGGCGCCCACCGATTTGCTACGACCACCATTGCATGACACACACCGAATAATAATTAAAGTATTAATTAAAAATGTTTTAATTAATACATTAATCTTTGATTTATTTACTTCGTAAATTGTATGTAATTTCGTACGGCGTGATGTGCACACAAGACCTTATTTGCTGATTTTGAAGTACAGTCACGAGCATAAATATAATATGTATACACATAGCGAATTTGTAAAACTTATTTAGCGAGAAGTTTTTGTTGAAACTGAAAAATATATACATACATGATTTAAGCACTGTTATAATTTAATGTTGTTAAACGATTAAAAGTTTAATTGATGGCCAGGGCCTGATAAATTATTGTTTTACAATTTCGCTATGTGTATACATATTTATGCTCGTGACTGTACCTGCCTGGCATAAACATACTACGCTGCGTCGGGTGGCCGCTGCTGCTGCAGACTACACGAGTTGTGCTTTCGAGGCGGAAGTACTTATTTAATATGATCAGAATAAGGTTCAATTAAAACACCACCCTTAGGCATACGCTCGCAGCGAGCCTCCCGCTGGGCGGCGGGGGCGCGGGGGCGCGCGGTGTCGAGGGCGGGGGCGCCCGGCTCCTGCAGGACCGCCAGCTTGCGCACCACCTGTAGCGCCGCGGTCTGATATCGTGCTCCACGAACCTTGTAACATAGCACTACTATCATCCATTACTAAGTTTATCGTACCTAACGCCTTCCGTTCGTTTCTACTTACTACACACCACCCAACAGAAAACACAATTTATTTTTAATTATTAATAAAAAATAAAAAATAGGATCTGCATTAAAATTACAACTTCTTTTTGAACGCACAACTTGACTTTATATTCAACTTTATGCTATATTTATTTTCAACTTTATGCTTGTTACCGTTGCATATACTAATGAAGTTGCTGAGAAAGCGCGAGACCTAACGGCGACTGTTCGACGAGGACTGTTCTTTGCAATCGGAATTTAAAGATTGACTTGCGTACTCGTCTCTTATACTGCTACATATGGCCTTTTGTTCAATACGTTTCCTGAGATCTTCTTTTAATGTCCATGACTCGCATCAGTATTGAACAAAAGCCCATAATGTAGCAGTATAAGAGACGAGTACGCAAGTCAATCTTTAAATTCCGATTGCAAAGAACAGTCCTCATGGTGTTAAATGCACTTCGGGCCATTTCGATTCTGGACTTAATTTCTAAATTACTATCCCAGTCTTCTGTGACCCATGTACCCAAGTATCTGTACCTGCGTACTCGCTCTAATGGTTGCCCTGACACTAAAATACTTGGGGCGATGTAGATATTCTTTGAGATCAACATGATTTTAGCTTTCTTGAAATTCATGTTGAGGCCGGCTCTCACACTACAATCATTGAATCGGTTGACGATCAGCTGAAAATCTGTCGCTGTAGAAGCTATAAGGACTGTATCATCTGCGTATCGGATATTATTGATGATGCGTCCGTTAACTCTTATTCCACAGTCCAGGTCCTCTAAAGCCTCTTTTATTATGGCCTCCGAGTAAAGATTGAATAAAGTAGGTGACAGAATACAGCCTTGTCTCTCCTCCTCTTTTGATCTCGACCTCACTAGTACAATCTCCATCGACACGAATCGTTGCTTGCTGATTCCAGTACAGATTCTGAACAATACAAATGTCCTTCCCATCTAAACCTATTTCGTTTAGGTTCGTGATCAGTCGATCATGCAGCACCCGATCAAAAGCTTTTTCATAATCTATAAAGCATAGAAATACATCTTGCTGTATGTCCCTACATTTTTGTACCAACACCTGTACTGCAAACAACGCCTCCCTAGTCTCAACACCCGACCGAAATCCAAACTGGCTCTCACCTAGCTGATCATCACATTTTTTCCTAATTCTTTCATGTATGATGAGAGGAACAGCTTTAGAACTTGGCTCATCAGGCTTATAGTCCGAAAATCCTCACATTTCTTAGCATTTCTCTTCTTTGGGAGGGTGACAAAAGTTGAAATAAGCCAGTCCACAGGTATTATGCCCGAATCGTATATAAGGTTAAAAAGATCCAAAATAACATTCACATGTTCTTCCATTAGCATATTGTCCACACTGTGCCTGGCGAGACACTCCAGGGTGGCCAGTAGCATACTTCACACCAAGCGACCTGGAATCGTCGTGGCGCCGGGTGGTGACCGGATTGCATGCCATACCGAAGACAGAAACGTGTGGAAGAGCATAGTCAATAAAGTGATCAAAACTTCAGACTAGACACGACCTTCAGTAATGAAGATGCCGACTAAGAAGAAGAAGTTCTTCCATACGGAGCTTCAGAATCTCAACATAGATTTCGTCAGGTCCGGCAGCTTTTCCAGCTTTAGCCCTTTCTAGCGCTTTCCAAACTTCATTTTTCAAGATTGTGGGGCCATCCTGATTTGTGGTGACACAATCATTGATAGGCTTCCTTGAATCATCAGCAAACACGTGTCGGATAAATTGTTCCCATTTTAATTTTTTCTTCGGTAGATAGAGCCGCGCTCCTCCAAGGACACATACGAGTCATAATTAATTTCCTCGTTTCTTTAGGTTTTACTAGAAATCTTGAAATATATTTCGTTTTAAACTAATATAGTTTGGATTTTTGTAAGTTGAATTTCATTTATGTACTGGTGTTATTAACACAAGGAAAACTTACGCCTGCTCTGAGCCGATGTAAATATTTTGTTATTATTTTAATTAAATTCACAAAATCAAACAAACCACAAACAAACTTTAAACTAAGTCGGTGCACAGTAAATCAGAGCTCTACAAATTTATTTGAGGAAGGTGCCATCATAGCCAATATGTGTGGAACGGAGAGAATGTAATCACTACGTCATGTGGAATATGTTCAAACTGAATTAAATAGACTCACGTTTTACGTCACGTGTTTAATTGGTAGGTAGCTGTTTACCTTCATGCCCTCTTGCTGGCTTCGACTTCAAAAAAATATCACACATTCACACAGGATTCCGTACCTCAAAAGAAAAAAACCGAACCCTTATAGGACTACTTTGTTGTCCGTCCGTCTGTCAAGACCCTTTTTCTCAGGAACGCGTGGAGGTATAAAGCTAAAATTTATATGCTGTGAAAATGAAACTTCTAAGCCAACGCAAACAATAGATACAGCCTTATAGGCCGCAAATTTCCGCAATTTTTTGACACGTGCAAGGGAATCAACCCTTCGAAATTTGGTACGAAACAATGTGTTATACAACATGTAACAAAGCACCTGTCCGATCCAATAAAGGCGTATTCGTGGTACAGTTCATGAACCGTCTCGCATATGCGGCTTCTTTGACACAAAACTGTAGTTAGTAAGTACCTACGTGAACTTTGAGGAGCGATCAGTGTTGCTGTTGCCTTGGATCAGTTTTTATTTCTATTTAATTATTTTGACTGTGCAAAAATAATAATCTCCAATCCATTTAATAGCTACGTATATGTGTTCGCAGTACGATACCGAATAATAGTCTTAGGGATCGGACAGAAACTTGCTAAAACCGTAAATTTTTAATTGCATCATATAATTAAAATATTTGTAATAATTTTAAACTTAGGTTTGTACGGAATCGCGAGTCCGTCCCTCGCTTGGCCGTTTTTTTTTTTATTACGTGCACTACAATTTGATCCTGAGATATTTTCCGTTTGAGACCACAGCTTGTTTCAATAAGCCTCTCACACGTATTAACCCTTACCGTTCGGTAGATTGATGTTTAGGTATGTAAGCCAATAAAAAAGAAGCAAAGAGTATGTGGCCAACCATACATCTTCTGCCTAGCCTTTTTCCAAGCTATGTCGGGGTCTCCCTCCAGTCTTACCGGATTTAGCTGAATACAGTATTTTACATGTAGCAACTGCGTATCCGACCTCCAAAACCCATTTTACTGGGCGACGCAGTATCCCATAGTATTTAGGAAGACTAGAACTAGACTAGAAGACTAGTTTTCAGAATTGCCTAGGAGAGTTCTCGGTATGTTAACAAACGGTCACCCATCCACGGAGCAACCACAGCGAGCACAGCTTAACCCCTATTATCGGCACAGATTAATAAATAGTTACTGTTATCGGTCAAACCTAAACTTAGCCGCGAGCCCTAATGTATTTTTCCTTGAAGGAGATTATCATATTTATGTTGTATAGTTTCTATATTATTACATACGTGTTGAGAAGAGTAGCTACGTTTTTTAGAGATGAATATAGGAAGGATTACTTGTAATCGAGCCAATACCACCCTGATTTATCGCCTAATTTATTATTAAATAATGACTTGTGCAAGTACTACAATCGAAATAATAAAAAGGAAAGGAAAATATCCATAAGAAGCTTTCATCCCCTATTTAACTCCTTTAGGGGTTGAATTTCGAAAAATCCTTCATTATTCTTTGTCTACATTATAAAGGACAATTTCCTCTGTGCAAAATTTCAGCTTTCTAGGTCCAAGGGTTTGGGCTGGGCGTTGATGAGTCAGTCAGTCAGTCAGGACTTCTCTTTTTATTTATATAGATAATATAACAACGACAACAATATAACATACAAAAAATGTAAGTATATAGTGCGTGTAGAGTTAGAGGAGCTTGGCTCTCCATAAGATCTTTGTTACTTTTGTTAATGTTTTGAATGGGATGACGAGTCTGCAGTCCCGGAGAGCTGCATGCACGGCGGCCGCCGCACGCCTCCCGCCGCCAGCCGCCGCCAGCCGTCGCCAACTCGAATCGATTAGTTGTGTGGTGGCATGGGGAGCGTGCCGGGACCTGCCACAGACAGAATTTCGGTGTTTGATGAAGCTCCTGTGCGAGCCAACTACATATTTTGTTGAGATGAGGAATCGCTTCGTGACTTAGTAAAGTAAGTCTCAAGTATTTAATATGCGTGGGCGGGCATTGTGGTGAAACAAAGCGGAACTACATCGACTAAGGTCGAGCGGACGTCGGGCGTCGCGCGCGGGTCAATACGAGCGGAGTGAATGGAAGAGGAGGGCGGCGGGAGGCGGAGGTCGCAGGGGGCGAGGGGGAGGGCGATCGATGGGCGGCGGGTGGCGTCAGTCGCGGCCGGCGCCTCGCGCGGTGCTGAGGTGTCGCCCCCGCACCGGCGCCGCACTGCCGCAGGTGAGCACCCGCGCCACCCGCCCCCCGCCGCCGCCGCGCGCCGCCCGCGATCGATACTCCAAAACACGCATGCATAGCTTTCAGTTTCAATTATTATCATCGAATGGTCGGAAATAAGAAGTGATTTAGTACCGTTCAAAGATCTCTTAGGTACTTAATGTTAATATTTTGTAAAATATCTATTAGGTCTGTCGGTATCCAGGGTCGCTTTCAGTGAGAGCTGTATCTGTGGCGCCGCGAGAGCCGCCGCCGCCTCAGCCGCGTCACGTGTGCAGGTTCAGTCGCCTTGTCGTCGTTACATACTACTCATTTAGGTACCACCGCTGGCTAGTCTCGCTGCCCCCATTTGCAGAAGTTCTCTAGTGGAAATTTCAGAATGTAATAATGTTGCAGTCATTAAGAGTAGGTGGTTAGGGTCGCGTGTGTCGGAGTGTGTCGGTAGCTCGGTGCCCGGTGCGGTCGCGGCGGGCGGCGGAGGCGGGTGGCGCTGCAGCTGCGGTGGGGGGTCTTCCCAGCAGCCGGTAGGCGCTCGCAACATGCCGCCATGTGACGCACCCTACGCACTCGTCCCTTACACTACTCTAAATCATTTAGTTCTTCAAATAACAAAAAACATCAAGCCAGATCCGGTAAATTTATCGGCGGTAAATAGAGTGTACTGGGATTTCAAGTAGGTTACAGCATTAGGTATACAATATTTCGGATATTAAAATTAAGGATTAAACAAATTTCAATGTAGGTACACTTAGGTGACTTATTAATAACCTATCTGCCTACATAAGTACTTTTAAAGAAGTTCCGTCGAAGGCTTCAACCGAACATTTAAATACCTTCAGTTATCTAAGAACACAGCCAGGCTTAGCTTATCATAGTTCACATTGTCGTGACCCTTCTGGATCCCTTCAGAAACGCCGAATGTCGATAGTAGCTATTGTTAGTAGGGTTCCATGGTGTCTTCGCGGTTTAATGTTCTCAATTTGAAAAACAAAATTGTTACAGCGCGAACAGCTGGAAGCTGAGCAAGTCGGCGGGGCGCCATGGAGGGCGGCGCGGGCGTGGGCAGCGTGGCCTCGCTGACCATGGACTGTGAGGACATGTTCAAGGAGATCACTAAGAAGCTTTACGGCGAGGAGACGAGCGTGGGCGTGGGCGTGGTGGGAGTGGAGTTCCCTGCCGCCGAGCGTGACCTGGACGACGAACTGCGGCCCGAGGAGCACATCACGGCCTGGGGGCTGGCAGCGCTCATGCAGAACGGCTTCCCGCCGCCCGGCATCCTGCAGGCACGACACCTTCACAACCACACCTCGCTGTTTCCACTCGATCTTTATATATCTTCGGCGAACTCACATTTATACCGATGATAGGAATGTCTGTCAAACATCTTCGTTCATTATTTTCTACTTATTAAATTTCACGTATTTGAACCTGATCCTAAATCAGGTGAACCTGTACTATCCTTTGAGTGTTCTTTTAAATTCAAATACGTACGTACACCAGAGGCCTACATATACAATAATACCTACATATCTATATATATAAAAATGAAACCCGTTTTCCGTTGTCACAACATAGCATGAAAACGGCTTGACCGATTTGGCTGATTTTGATCTTGAAATGTTTGTGGAAGTCCAGGGAAGGTTTTAAAGGTGTAAAACATAAATAATAAGTAAAAAAAAAACTGTTCCTAAACTCGGGAATTACCTTAATTAATTTACTTTTGACAGAACGAAGTCTGTCCGGGCAGCTAGTATATAATTATATATATTGACTGCGAAACTAACTCAGTCTGTATGTTACGGATTCACGGCTGAATCAATTTTGATTAAAGCATTGCTATGTTTTACTAACATACAGCGTGAAAAAAGGACGACAAGCAGTAGTTATTGCCTTGAACATCACTGTTTTATTGCACAAGTTTTTGCATGTCGGCAAATTTAATTTCGACATATATTTATAGTATTTAGTCGAAACTAAATTGGACAGCTCTAATTTTGTGTCCTTTTCAAACTATGTAGGTGCCTTCAGTGAAAACGATGCCAATGGACTAAAATTTGTTTAGTGCTTGTAACAGAATAAGGCTACTTTAGGGAAGACAAAAAATAAGAGCGAGATACCAGGATTTATCTCAATGCCCTAAAAAATCCTTTTAATATTAGTTTCTAGACTTAAAAATCTATATTTATTAATTAAACCTGAAGAGTTTCTTTCTTTGTTTCTTTGATCGCTCTAATCTCAGGAACAACTGGGCCCATTTGAATAAATCGTTCACTGATAAATAGCCCACTTATCCAGGAAGGCAATAGGCTATAATTTGCAAAATCTTGTATTGTATAAAATATTTGTTACTTTTTTAATAAGATTTTGCCCGAGGAGATAGACAGAGAAGCGTGACATTTATGGTGAATTATGTCATTACATGTGCAGGCAAACTTTACGCCGCGCATCGACCCGAGCGCGGAGGACCGCTGGACGGCGGCGGAGGAGCCTCTGGCTTGGGCGCATTCGCGCATCGCCTCGTACAACCCCGCGCAGCGCCTGTTCAAGTGCGCCGACTGCGAGTGCGTGGGCTTCCTGGCGCGCGTGGCCGAGCACTGGCTGGGCACGCACTCGCAGGTACCAACACACCAGACACGACGACACGCCTCACATGCGAGCCGAGCTCACGTCTCGGCTGTTGCAGGCGAGGGCGTTCCAGTGCCCGCTGGCGGGCTGCGGGTTCGCGTCGGGCTGGGCACGCGGCGTGCGCTCACACCTGGCGCGCGACCACCACTCCGACCCTGCTGCCGCCGACCACCTGCTGCGCGACAACCCTGCGCTCGACGACCTCACGCGCTACCTGCAGCGACTCAAGAACAAGGTACCACACCGCCGCGCGTCGCCGAGGCCGAACCAAAACCAACATTTGTTATAGGATATAATGCATTAATTACTGTCAACTTCAGGTGGAAGCTATGCGCAACGAACGGCGCGTGAGCACGGGAGATACGTCTGTGAGCGAGGCGGTGAGTGGCGCGGGAGTGATCGCGGGCGGCTCGAGCGGAGAGGTCGGCAAACGCTACGCCTGTGCCGCCTGTCCGTACGCCACCGACCGCCGCGACCTGTTCACGCGCCACGAAAACATCCACCGAGACGAAAAGCCTTTCCACTGTTATTTATGTCAGAAGCAATTCAACCGCGCCGATCATGTAAAGAAGCACTTCCTTCGGATGCATCGTGATCAGCCTTACGATCTGAATCGCATCCGTCGGTCGGCGGCTACGAAGCCAGTGGCGGCGGCTCCGGCGCTACACTACTACAGCAAGCCGGCGGGCGAGCCGCCGCCTGCAGCCGCGCCCGCGCCAGCGCCCCCACCGCCCGCGCCCGCGCCCCCACCCGAGTACCGCGCCCCGCCCACCGTCAAGCTGGAGCGCGCGCCGCTCGGCAAGAGCGAGCCGGTGCCGGCCGCGGTGCTGCACAAGCCAGCCGCGCCCTCGCCGGCCGCCGCCGCCGCCGCTGCCATCCGCCGCAAGGTACGCCGCGCTCCTCGCTTCGTGTGGTGCTCTCTAAGCTCACTCCTTATATTATCAAAGTTGTAACCGGTCGTGCGCGTGTGCAGGGCGAGCGGCGTTACGCGTGCTGTTACTGCGCTTGGTCGGGGGTTGACAACTGGTGCCTCAAGCGGCACCTCAACACGCACCTCAAGCCGTTCGCTTGCGCGTTATGCGAGTACAAGGCGGCGCGCGCCGAGCGCCTGGCCACGCACGTGCACAAAGTGCACAACAAGAAGGCGTGCGCCAAGTGCCCCTTCCTCGCGGACGACCAGCACCAGCTGGCGCATCACCTGCGCGACGCACAGTCAGTACACCCTGTACCTCAGTCTATGTCATATAGCTACACTAGCTTGGAGGAGGCGTAGACCTACAATACATTACCAGCAACAAGCTCGCTTATGCCGAGCATTCGCACTTGTGGTTTCGGTTTAATGTCCTATACGTTAAGATAGGAAAAATATTTTATACTTGTCTGTTACGGATACAATCTTCACACAACAGCTGACTGATATATAGATACATTTTGTTGCCATAAATGACTTAGTTCCTGGATGACCGAGCTTTGCTAGCTAGATCGATTTAACGCCCTCGAAACCCCCGGCATCCAGAAGTTCATGAAAATCGTTGGAGCCGTTTCTGAGATTCAGATTATATATATACCTACAGCCTGTAACAAAAACCCTGTCCGATCCCTGAGAGTATTATTCGGTATCGAACTGCGAACACATATACGTAGCCATTAAATGGATTGGAGATAATAATTAAATAAATACTGATCCAAGGCAACAGCAACACTAACCGCTCCTCAAAGTTCACGTAGGTACTTACTACCTACAGTTTTGTGTCAAAGAAGCCGCCTATGCGAGACGGTTCATGAACTGTACCACGAATACGCCTTTATTGGATCGGACAGAGGTTTTGTTACATGTTGTATTATGTATATACAAGAATTGCTCGTTTAAAGATATAAGATAAGATATGCTGATCCAAAGACCCTTATCGCTAAATGATTATTAGTAGGTACTGATCGAACATTGTTCCTACCAGGCAGTGGCACAGCGCTACAGCTTGTCACACGTTAATACCAAAATCAATAAAACAACACCAAACTCACTCTTCGTTATAAGGGCTGGCAAGTTAAACGTATTTTGCAGCCATGACGGCCTTACTTTTTCCTTTACAGTCACATCGAAAGCCGCAACCTGAAAGTGCCCTCAGGAGTGGGGCGCGGCGGAGGAGCCACGTTCGCTGGGGGCGCAGCGCCAGCGGCGGAGGGCGGCGGGGGCGCGCCGAGCGGGGGCGCGGGCGCGGGGCGAAGGCGCGAGGCGCGCGCGGCGGGTGCGGCGCGCCTGTTCGGCTACCTGGAGGCGTCGGACGGCTCGGGCGACGAGTACGAGCCGCCCGCGCTGGCCGCGGAGTTCGCGCCGCCCGCGCCGCCGCCCGCGCCGCACTACGCGCGCGACAAGGAGAACGCCGCGCCGCTGCACCACGCCATGCACCACGACCACTGTCTGCGCTACTAGCCCCGCCGCAGCCTCCGACCTCTAGGTATTATTATCCTGTATCCATCAATTGATACACTGGAAGACTTTCATGGGGACACAGGTCCAACACGCAACGGTCTTGGTGAGACCTTTACTCTAATATGAAGATTAGGTATCGGAAACTACTTATGGCTTATTATTATGCCTAGCATTCAACATATGAAAATGATTTTCCAGGCCACGCTAGCTCACTGAATTGGCCCCAACACAGCGGCTACTACAGGTAGCAAGAGGCAACATCAAACAATAGTGCAATGGTTGGGATTCGAACCGGCAACAAGGGGCTTGTTGGGGGTGTTCTACCATCCGACAGTCAACATTATAAATAAATGCAAATACATCCCCATAAAAAACAAACAAGGGAGCTACTTAGTGCCCCGCTCCTAGGGCTTACCTCGTAAAGGTATTTAATTAAGTATGTTTGTCTCATTACTAAGTTCCGAAGTCTGACTTTCTGTTTTCAACCCTTCCATCCACCATCATCTGCTGTTCGTATTAGTTAGGAACTAGTCCTGACCATTGATACCAATAACGTAATATGTATATGTACATGACCTGTCCCCGCAGCTCACCGCCGCGCGCCGGAGCCGGGCGCCGCTCGACACTGCACTCTTACTCTAGTGCCATAATAATTGACGACATTAGAAGCTAACTGTTGAATGTAAATTTATGCTTGTTCGATGATAATGTACAAAATATGAATAAAGTTAATTCCCACCCAGTATTTTTTTTTTCTACTCTTCAGATCAAAAACCCTGTAAATTCGTGTAACTCTTAAATAGCTTGCAGTAACAATCTATAATGTTGCACGGTCGCAATCAGTACCTCATACCAACAGCGAGTCCGACTAGCACGTTTCCGGTTTTTATTCTCGTACCAAGCTTTTTACCCGACTGCGCCAGAATGAGGGTATGTCATGTAACTTAAACGGCTGGATCGATTTGAGCTTGAGAGGTGTAATAGATTCTTCTTTAATTGTGATATATCAAAAATAATAATAAAGATGTGTCTGCCTTTTTTCATAACCTATCGAGTGTAGTGCCTATAAAAAAAGGGGTCCTTAAAAAGCTTGCAAAAAATATGCAACGTGTGAAAAAATAATAAAAAAGTAACAAAATATTCGACGTTACAACATAAATTGTATTTATGTGTGGAAAAAGAGATTACAATACCTAGGTACTGTCTTAGATCCGGTTGTGGTATCCATCTTCTGGGGTATTTTTCTTACTTTAGCTGTTCAAGTGTGTTCACCTCAAAGGTTAAATAGCAAATTACCCACATATTTATTTTTTGGTAAAAGTCTGCCGCAGTTTGCCTCGAGAGAGGCTTTCACTGCTTCACCGGACTAAATTGGCAAGACTAAAAAACACCTCCAGCAAGGAGCAAATTTTAAACTTGCGCTAGCAACGACAGCTAAGGGCTAGCAATCGAAATAATAAAAACAAGTAAGGGACAGCTGGATCAATGATTTGATTATACTAGTTTGACCGGCTTTCGGGTCGGTATTCGCTAGGGACGGGAGGTTAACGTTACTATTTATCATATATTATTATTATCCTCTCTCCTATAAATTAATAAAAAAACTGCTGTGCCCGACAGGGTCCATAATTGATTCCACGCCATCATAATTTAGAGTCCCTAAAACAAACCATACGATTGGCAGTGAAGAATTTTCCCATGGAAAGAGTGCGTGGTTATTGATAACTGGCCACAACGTTTATAAGACTGTATTAAAGCCAATATGAAGACCACTTCGAATAAGCTTTTTATATTTTAAATAGTTTTGTATTTATGTATTAAACTAACACACTGTAAAAGTAATACATTTTATTTGCAATAGAAAACATTATTTTCTTTGTTACAGTATTTATGACAAGATTAGTAGATAAATTACACCCACCCACAGAACAAAATGATCGTGTTCATCACACAAAGATTTGTCCTGGGTGGGAATCGAACCCACGACCTCCAGCTTACTAGTTAGGGTCACCAACCACTAGACTTAGGCCCAGTTTTTTTATCTCGAGTTAACTCAGCCAGTGGTTAAATATGCTAACTAATGGTTTCAAACTTCCATTAGAACGATTTATTCATCAATTTTTATTCGACTAGCAAATCGTTACAAAATTATTTGACTAATTTCATAGACTTACATTAGTATAATATAGTTTATTGATGAAAAAACGCGTTTTGAGACCATTAGTTAGCATAATTAACCACTGGTTGAGTTAAATCGGGATCAAATAACATTATGTTAAAACCATGTTAAAACTGATACTTGTATTGGTATCCTAGACAGGTCCACTTTAGGTCGTACATGGACTTACATAGTACAGTCAGCAGGAAAAGTAGATGAACAAAATCAGAAATTCAATACTAATACAAACTTCCCTGGCCAGTAACTGTAGGCTTAGTTCAGCTGCTTATGAAGTTCGAAAAAGAAGGCAGTTGATCGATGTTGAAACAGTGAAATTGGTATATATTAGCTATTTTCATAGCGGTATGTCATATTATGGTCTATTATTGTGGGGTTCTGCAGCTGATATTCAAACTATTTTGTTTTGTAGAAGAGCCATTTACTGCCTTAAACCAGGCGACTCGCTTCGAGATTTTTTAAGAACATTTACATTTTAACAGTTGCTTCACAGTGTTTTCTCTTCATCTTTGATTGCATCCTTTATGTATACAAAAATTAGCATAATTTTCCTAAAATCTCAGATATATTTTAAATATTAACTTGCCTCTGCACAAATTTAAGTCTGTTATTAAAAAATCTCTGTTGACAAAAGGCTTCTATAAAATTAATAAATATTTTAATGACAAAGATTTATGGAAATGATGATCTGCGTGCAATCGTGCATGCACCAATATTTTTTTTTGTTTTTTTTTCTTTGTAAATCCACTTGTTAATATTTAATTTATACAAAGATAGAAAAAAATAATATTTAATTTTTCCTATCTTTGTATAATGCCTGTAACTAGCTCAATATAAACCTAATCGTTTGTATTGTTATCTATAGGTACGGTGAGCTAATGTCATTGTAGAGCTTTATAAATAAAGGTCGCAACCAATGTTTACATACTATTGGGTATTTGACTACTATCGAAAAATTTATTTCTGACAAATGTTTCTTAAAATTGTCGTAAATTGAAGCAAAATTGATAAAAAATAACAAAAATAAGCTTTTAAAGTTAGTTGATGTCGCATACTCTATCTCTTTTTCGCAATGCGACGACTTGTACGGGGCAGTCCCAGACTAGTATGGAGGACTGTATAATGACGTCACAAAACATTATCGCTATCTGTCAAATTAGCAATATTGGAATGCTTGTAACTAGCTTAATACAAAATTATTTAGTGTGTCGCTTTTAAAAAGTATTTTTTTGATTTATGAAATAAAAAAAAAATGTCAAATACCCAATTGAACGAGAATACTTGGAGCTTAAGGGCTGTGCTTGTTTGGTGACCTTTTTTTTTCATAATAATAATATCTTGGGAGTCTCACATACGGCCATCTGATCCCAAACTAGACAGAGCCTGTACTATGGCAACCAGACAACTGACAAACATACTTATATACTTCTAAATACATACTTATTATACTAGATTTTTATTTGTCTTTACAACACCATAACAGAAACTCCAATGCGATGTTATAAAATAAAAGAAGATAAGTACCTACATTGTAATATAAACTCTATATACTTAAACAAAACCAAACATTTACAAATAAACATAAGAAAACATTTCAAAATTTACTTTCTATATATTATGTTTCTGTGCCCTTTCTGTGAATTCCGGAAGGCTAAGTAAAAATATGTCAATATTTTCGTGATTTAACTTATTAACTAAAGTTACTGCTCGTGACAAGGGGGCAAACTTAAGTAGGCTTGTCCTTGCTGCGGCAGCGCTGAACATCGGCGCGCACTGACGCAGCTCCGCCAGCACGCCGGGTGGTGCACCCCGCACAACTCCAAAAATGTATTTCGCTAGGGTTACATAGGCTCGGGTAAATTAACGGGTAAAATGGATAAATCCCAAATTATTTAAAATATAAAAATCTTGTAAATTTATTTTGATTTTTTTCTATCATTAAAATATATTTACTCTCGTGTGAGTCTCGACGCAAGATAAATCCTAAATTCCTAAAAGCTTTTTTACATACATTGACAATCTGCTTACGATACGTTAAGTCACTTACCATCTCGACTCCTAAATCCCTAACTCGTGTCACCCGCGATAGCACCGTACCGTCCACTTCATACTGATAGCACAAGGGCGTGCGAACTCGACCCTAGCTCATCACGCAGCTCTAGTCGACATTAAATAGCAGTTTATTATATTGACTCCATTGAATTACTCTATTGATGTCCCCCTGAAGTCGCTCTCTATCAGTTAAATTCACAATGGACATGAAGATTTTTTGCAAAAAGCAGACACTTAGCGTCCTTAATCACATTTGATAGGTCATTAATCATCAACAAGAACTCCAGAGGGCCCAGATTGCTTCCCTGACTAACACCGGAAAACGTCAAGTACGTTTTGGATTCATGTCCCGCATATATTCTACATACTGTATACGCTCGCCCAGATAACTTGTAAAAAACTAAGGGCCACCGCTATTATTTAGGGGTGTGAAAAATAGATAATGTCCGATTCCCAGACCGAACCGATATGCACACAAAATTTCACGAATATCGGTCGAGCCATTTCGGAGTAGTTTAGCTACAAAAAAGCGTGACACGAGAATTTTATATATAATAGATTACACCCAGACACAGAACAAATGTTCGTACTGGGTGGGAATCGAACCCACGACCTCCGGCTTGGCAGTCAAGGTCACTAACCACTAGACCAACAGGCCCGTCAATTGTCTCTCTCAATACAGTTAACCCATTCATTTCTCTTCACTTCTTTTCTTTTCACGTTTATGCGGTTAGTTGCTTAGGATTGAGTCTTATATTTTTCACTGAGCGAATTTACAAGCTTCAGTTTGCTATTCTTGGTATTTGGCTATAATTATGGTCTGTAAGACCCTTCACTTGTATAAATAACAACAACTAGTGATGTGTGTAATACTGGTTTAATGAGTACGAGGATATCATAAAGTAGATACAGCACATTCGACGGTTACAATGTATAATACGCCGCGGACGAACCCGCAGTGGCGTCAACGGCTTCATATACCTACAAATATTAGCCTTATTCAACGGCCTAAAATTACTTCAAAAAATACGTACCTACCTACTACACCTAAATCTACATAGCACGTTAATAACTGCAAAGTTAATTAGTGTGGAGCTGACGACCGACTGGCGTGTTCCTCTGCGGCGCGTATAAAAAATAATGACATAGATATAAATAATTGTACTTATAAAACACAATGAACGGGCGCTTTCTCAGTTCCGCAGGCCCGGCCGGATCTGACCGGGTCGCATCGGTCGCACCGGTCGCTCTGGTCCGAGCGGCGGGCCCGGCCAGCAGCGGACCGCAGCGTCGGTACGCTGGATGTACAGCGGCAGCGCCCCGCCACCGACGCCGCTATCACAGCGAATAGATATAAGATTCAACCGCGAATCAACAATATGCACTGAAGTAATGATGAAGCGCAGAACGTGAGTGCGGCTAGCAGGCGGGCCCGGGCGGCGGCGGGCGGCGCAGCAGCGCGGGCTTGGCGGCCAGCGCCGGCTTCAGCGACCCGCCCGTCAGCGTCAGCTCCGCGAACTTGGCCGCCACGCGCGCCGTGTTGCGCGCGGGCACGGGGCTGCCGGCGGGGGGCGCGGGGAGCGCGGGGGGCGCGGGCTCGGCGCGGCGCGGCGCGCGCTTGCGCAGCGTATCGCGGTTGTGCGCGAACGTGTCGGCGGCGTCGGGCGCGCGCGCCGGCAGGTCCAGCACCAGGTCGGGCGTGTCGGCCAGCCTGCGGGGCGCACGGGTTAGTGGCGGGGGGGGCGCGGGGCGCGGGCGGGGCGCGGGGCGGGGCTCACCTGCTGGGCGCGGCGGCGGCGCCCGGCTGCTCGTCCGCCTCCACCTGCACACACGAGGCGCTGCTCAGCGTCACAATACGCACACGGACTTACGTACTACTTTACGAATTCTATACCAAACATTTACAACTGTCATCTTTCAATATTCATTTTAATACATTTATCTTTGACTTACACTGATAACATAGGTTTTTTCTATTGTCCTGAATGATGGATTAATTTTAAATATTAGATAGGTACGTACCTTTTTTTCCATAAACGGAAGCTTTTACGAAGATACAGTGAATGGAAATGCCGCGTGACGTTAAGAGTAAGTATATTATAGCGAGTTCTAACTTTTTCAAAATTTATTGATTTGTTGTTGAACAAGAAGTACTTGTTTTTATGATTTTTATATATTAAACAGAATTCTCCGTCACCATGCCTTTTCTTGTGATGTAACGTTCATAATTAAACAGGAGCAACAAAATCGAATAGATTGAAGGGTGCAAACTACAAGTTTTGAGCAGCGCTGCGAACGAGTCTAATACGACCGTATGGGAGCGGCGTCACACGCGCGTCTTGAGCGGTACCTGCGCGGGCGCAGACGCAGCGGCCGCAGGGGGCGCGGGCGCGCAGGGGGGCGCAGTCGCAGCTGGGGGCGCGGGCGCGCTGGAGGGCGCGGGCGCGCAGGTGGGCGCGGGAACGGGCTCGGCGCGCTCGCTGCTGCGCGACCTGCAACAGGGCCGGTGACGTCACGCCCACTCTTGCGCTGAGTCGCGCGCGTGTGTTGGGTGCTCACCTCCTATATTCTCCTGAGTCGCGTTCGCCCCAATCACCGCTCTCGCAGTCTTCGTCACTTATATCATCTGTAATAATTAGCCACTGCTTATCCATAGTATAATATTATAGATGTAAATCTATGCGGTCTGTCTGTCGGTCTGTTATGCTTTCACGGCTAAACCGCACAAGTGATATTCTGAGGGATATCTCTAAAAAAAGAACATAGGCTCCTTTTGGCCGCGACAACCGACATCCAGGCGGGTAGAGACGCCAGCGCCACAGCTTCAAAAGCTAGTATTTCTCATTAAACACAAAAAACTATATTTATAACGTAAAGAAAGCTTTGTGAGTCAATGGTAGAAGTAGAATAATACGTAAGCCCGACATAATATGACTGAGCCAACGCCCGCAAGTAGTCTAAAGTGCAGATGAACGGCAGCGGCTCTAGTTAGTTCGGAAGGATCTATGATTCCCATTATTATTTTGCAGCTGCAGCCTCATTACTAGTAAATAAATATACATAGCGTACCCGTGTCCTCATCGTCGACATCGCAAAGCGATAGGTCGTCGTGCGCATCGTGCACATCATGCGCGTCGTGGTCGGCGTGCGGCTCGTGGTCGGCGCGCGCGGCGTCAGGCTCGTCCGCGTCGCCGTCTGCCGCGCTCCTCTCCTCCTCACTACCGGTGTGGTCATTAATAACGTAGTTTATGTCCGTCAAGATGGAACCGTATCGAATTATATTTGTATAATTCGATACGGTCCCATAATATATTTATACATCATGTAATAAAAATAATTTTAAACTTAAATTTGTACGGAAACCTCGGTGCGCGAGTCCGACTCGCACTTGGCCGGTTTTTTTTCGTGTTATATGTTTCTCGATCGTAGCAGTGACATATATGGAAAATCATATCAATTTAATTTTTCAGTGCAACTCTCATATTAATTTTATTCTCATAAAGAATTGATAATAATTTTTCAGTGCTAAAAGGTCTGAGAACGGACAACATCAATTTTTCATACCCCTTAGTGTTAGGGTTGGCACTCCGCAGCTTTTTTTAATATGGCAGAACAACGTTTGCTGGGTCAGGTAGTCAGATAGAGTGGCACCTGTGGCGGGTGTAGAGCGCGTGCGGCGCGATGTCCTGCGGGAACACCTCGGCGTGGTGCAGGATGACGCGCTTGACGAGCTCGTTGACGAGGTTCTGCGCCGCCACCTGCGCGCCGCCCTCGCCCCACGCGGCCAGCAGCGTGGGCCCCAGGCAGATGGCCAGGTTCCACGCGTCCATCATGTTGTGCTCGCTGTGCTCGGCCAGGTGCGCCAGGAACGCGAACAGGTAGCGCAGCACCAGCACGGCCGGCGTGGGCAGCGCCGCCAGCGTGGCGCGCATGCGCAGCACGAACTGCGCGTCGTCCGCCAGCGCCGCCACGCGCAGCAGGCGCTCCTGCAGCTGCGGCGGCAGCAGCGGCGGCCGCACCTGCCCAGACCCACGGTGCGTAACAAACATCCATTTGGAAAACGATTCCTGTCTTTTGATTCGCCTGGACTGCTTTTTTTTTCTTACGAAAACATAAACGTATGATTTAACAGAAGAGTCCTATAATTTCTTTAACCAAGAGTTGTAAAGTTGTTATTTTGTTTCTGTGCTAATATTGTAATTATCATTATGTATGTACATTGCTGTTCATCTCTTATTTTAGAATATTTCTATGAGCAAAGATTTGTAATTGACTATCAGTTGAATTTCCGATTACTAATCTAGTTATAATTAGCAGTGAGTCCTCAATGTTTTAATCAAATAAATAAATAATGAATAAGTTATCGTAGAAGACGTGCATAGCTAGCACGCACCTCGCGCAGGTAGAGCTTGAGCAGGCCGCAGACGGAGTTGATGTCGGAGGCGTCGTGCACGGCGGCCAGCGGGTCCTCGCCGCGCTCGAAGGCGGCCCGCAGCGCCTGCATCTCCACCTGCGAGCCCGACACGCGGAAGACGCCCTGGTGGCGCAGGCCGTACGTGGCCACCACGCGCACGCACGACGTCAGCACCAGCGGCAGGCGCAGCTCCAGCGGCGCCGCGAACTGCCCGCGGCGCAGGCGCGCGGCGGCGCGGCGCGGCGGCGTGGGCGGCGAGCGCGCCCCGCCCGCGCCCGCGCCCCCGCCCGCGCCCCCGCCCGCGCCCCCGCCCGCGCCCAGCAGCCGCCCGCGCACGGCCGCCGCCTTGCTCTCCAGCCGCGCCAGCCGCCCCGCGCACGACACGTATGAACGGAATTTCTGTAACATTACCATATGCAAACATTAGGAAGATATAACTTATGCCAGCTAAAGGAATAAAGTACACATGTACTTCGTTAGTAATAGCATATCCATTAAAAAAATACAATTTATACAAAGTATTTAAAATCCACTATTTATTTAAATATTTAATAAACTTACTATGTATTAGATATATACTAGAGACCCAATTGTGATCGAAAATTGACCATAATTCGTTTCAATTTCAAATTTTAAATTGGGGTCAAAACTTTTGCATCACGTCTTAATACAAAGAGTATGAAGAGGTTATGTTTGAAAGACAAACAATATGAATCAATTTGACCACAGATTTTTTGGCAAGAGAATGTACAGGATTAATTTAATAGGAGTGCGTATATTCTACGAGAGAATCAAGAAACTGAGCGTTTGAAAAACACGGAATAGTTACACCTGGATTTGAACTTGCAGCAAGAACATTAATTTTCAATTGTACAACCACCGAACTAGTGGGCAACTAGGGAGGCACTCACCGCGAGGTAGTAGTCCTCCTGGTCCTCCGGCAGCGGCGGAGCGGCGGCCGGCACCGCGCTCGCGCCGCCGCCCGCCGGGCCGAACAGCCCGCTCACGTCCCACTGGGAGTCGCTGCCCTCCATCTGGCAACACAGTTATTAGTCAGTACTCGGTCGTTCCTTACGGCGCACCAGTTCGATAGCGGCGCACCTGCTTGATGAGCTCGGCCTCGGCGGCGTCCAGCGTCTTGGCGTTCTCGCGGCACTCGGCGCGCAGCTGGCGCGCGGCGGCGTCCAGCTGCGCCAGCCGCGCCGCCAGCTCGGGCGGCTCGCGCGGCGCGGGCGGCGCGGCGGCGCCCAGCAGCGCCTGCATGTCGCGGTCCTGCGCGTCGGGCGCCGCGCCCTGGTACGGCAGCGGGCGCGGCAGCGCGAAGGCGGGCGCGTGCGCGTCCAGCAGGCGCTGGCGGCCGTGCAGCGCGTCCAGCGCCGCGGCCGCCGCGCGCCACGCGCCCGCCGCGCCCGCCGTGGCCGCCGCGCGCGCCTCGTCCGCCGCGCCCGCCGTGCGCGCCGCGCGCCCCACCACCGCCTCGAAGCCCACCTCCATGCACTGCGGACCACAACCATGTTCGTGCTGAGCGCGCGCCACGAGCTCACCGTGATAGGGCACGCCACCTTTACGGCTACAGTAGCATTATTGTTGTAAGTGCACTATAGAATAAAGGCGAAATTTTACAGAGGACCGCTCCTGGCCCAGGTTAGCAACCTAAATATATAAAAACTATTTTTAACCTAAATAAATAAAACAATACAAAAAACGATTTTCCATTTTTTTTTTTTATTGATTGAGCAAGCCGTTTCATTACACGAAGTCGTCTAAAAAGGAACAGATAAGTCTTGACCCCTCACCAGAATGATATCGGCAATGTCGTCGAGGTAGTACCGCTGCAGCGTAGCATTGGCCGCCTCCAGGCTCAGCACGTAGTCGGCGCGGGCCCGCAGCGCGCGCACTCGCGCCTCGCTGTGGCGTGTGCGGCGCTGTGTAACAGACAGGAGGCAGTGAGCGTGAGCACGGCCCGAGCCCAGGCGGCCAAGCGGACGCCGGCAGCTCACCTTGTCGAGCTCCTTGTCCAGCGCCTTGAGCTTCTTGTGGCGCGGCGGGTCAGCGGCGGCGGCGCGCGCGTGCAGCTGGTGCGCGTGGCGCAGCTTGAGCGCGGCGGCGCGCCAGTCGGCGGCGGCCGCGGCGTGCGCCTTGCCCGCGCCCGCCGCCTCCGCCAGCGCCGCGCCCACCTCCTCGTGCCGCTCCGCCACTGCACACAACACTCGTGAGCGCGGGCTCGCGGCCGCGGGCGGCGAGGCCGACGGCGTCCGTTACCTATGTCGCGGCACTTGCGGTGCAGGCGCAGCGCGTCCTCGGCGGCGCGCTGCAGGCGCGTGGCGAGCGGCCCGCCGTACAGCTCGGCTAGCGCGGCGTGGTCGCGCGACAGCGCCCGCGTGTTGTCCAGCGCCGCCTGCCAGCACGCGTACGCACCCGTCAAGGACCATTGCTCGCGCCTACAAAGCGACACGAACAAACGTACATATGCAACATACCTCACAAAGAGCGTAAAGCCGAGTCTTCAAACAAAAAAACTTCAACAAAAATTTACAACTTCAGTGTTGCCAACACGCGTTAGTGACAGATTATGTAATTTCCTTGTGTTTTCAACAAAAATTTTAAACCAATGTTGGGAACCGTGCTTTTGGCGGTAAACATCAAAAGAATACGCTTGCTACCGATATTAATTAATTGGCTCTGTGGAGACGCTCAGTTGGAAACAAAAAGAATTATACTAACTTTTAAACTATCGCGTTGCATGATTTTAATAAGATTACGTCACGGCGAACTCACGCATTTCCTTTTTATGACTTGACGCTTCGGCCGGGTTACACTGGCGGTCGTTGCAAGCAGACTGGAGATACGGTGTCATAGCTCCGTGCGCGAAATAGATGATTTTTCATCTACCCCAGTTCTACAATAACCCTACACACCTCACTAACCGTGTCCGTATTCTGCACGTTAACCCACTTTACAGAAAAGCGTGTTTGTCTTAATTGGATCACTGGAAACCAAGATGCTGATAGTTTATATTAGCCGTCTGCCCAAATTTGAATGTTTCTTGATTTAGATCTCTCGAGTGAAAGTGGCGATCGGTGGAGAGAGGACTTGTGTGCGATGGAATTGAATCCAGTGATTCGTGCCTGGCTGTAGTACCTAAATGATCTGCTGTTGTCTATTTAGTGGTCTGACGGTTCTTAATAGCTGCGATGTGTTCTTTGAGCCCGATAGACCGCTTCGTTTTCCCTATTCAGCTTCAGTCAACTAGTACCTAGTAGTTGAAGAACTTCTTCAAAATCATCTACTTCGCGTACAGAGCTACGACACCGCATCTCCATTCTGCTTGCGACAACGGCCAGCGTAACCTGGCCGAAACTTCAAGCCTTTAAAGGTAATTGCATGTGTTCGCATTAATTCCCGTGACGTAATTTTATTAAAAAGAAACATGCCTCACCGATTTTCTGAAGAGTTACTAACACTGAAATTACCAACAATTTCGGTGGAAATGCGCCTTAAGAGTCTCGAGGATGACGCGACTCACTTGTGCTTCTGGTCTTTGTGGCGCTGGTGCGCGGTGCGGGCCAGCTTGTCGAGCGCGCGCGAGTACTCGTGCTCGAGGTCGGCGCGGCGGCGGCAGTAGTCGTGCAGCTCGCCCGCCACGCCCGCCGTGGCCTCGGCGCGCGCCTCCAGCACGCGCGTCTGCTCCGACAGCTGCATGCGGATGTCTGCGCACCAGTCAAATGACCGACGTCAGTAAGCTCTTACATTACTAAACCCCACAGGGCGCTCATGCCTACTTAGTCTATAAATCTTTTAGTAGAATACTTTTTCCGATAACCGCATAAATAAAAATGAAATAAGTATAAACACTGAGCAATTTATTATTTAATTTCTCTTCGATTATAGATTGGTATTGCAGAACAGTAGGTACCTAACAGTAGCAAGCCTGTCACACATCATAGGGCATGACTGTTAAGAAGTTTCTCGGGTTGCTAAAAACGACGGAGCAAAAATTTCTGTTCCGTGCTAAATACGAAAGCTATTTTCGAATCCAAGATGAGGTACATTTTTATTTATTTTTAATGTCAATTCATTCAGCAGTCAGGTAAATTTCGCGCCAATTTTTATTTACACAAAGTTTACTTTATCTCACACAAAGCATAGAAACAATACAAAATTATTATTTACTATAGAGAGAAGAAGCAAAATGTATGCCTGTATGTGTGCATCATTAAAGCATGCATTTTTAGTCCTTTATTAATCCTCAGTTATAGAACCGCATTTGGGCGTAGTTTATTAGTTTATTTTAATTACGTTCTATGATCGTCGTTTTACAGTCCGGTAAAATGCAATCCGATTTTATAATTATCTTATATAATGCTTTTACAGGATACATTGTCTATGTCCTATATCTAAGGATCCAGTAAACGCACTGTCTAAGCGCCATTATGATTTGCGTGTGCATGTGTAGTGATAATTGATTATAAGGTACCTAATTTCTATCGCCTAAACGGCTGCATTGATGGATCTTAGCTTGAGATGTGTCGTTACATTCTCAATTGTGAAGGTGCCCCTGGAGAAAGACCATATTTTTTCACAAATGTATAGTTTTCAGACTTTTTCCTGTACTTCAACTGTTCCAGATCAATGGTAATATGTATGTACCCTATTAATTTTGATTCCCTGGAGAGGGTCACAAAATATAGGTAGGTACGTAGGTACATTGCGGTAGTAATTTTGAAGTTTATTACGTCCTCGTCCTTTGAGACACGTAATCGATTAGTCGCTGCCAAAAGCATTGTTGTAGTTGTACAATGTACATACTACGTGACTAGATCACACTATAGTTTTCAATTACAATTTATTTATTGCAAATATGTGTACAGTTTATTTACTCAGATACAATATTACGAGAGAATTATAAGAGAAAGAGAGAAAGGGAAGAGAGAGAGAGGGAAGAGAGAGAGAGAGAAAAATCCAAATTCAGGGGTCAAGCAATACCCATAACGACAATAAAATTTAAAGAGTCAATAGCATATATGTATATATGTTGCAACTCAATGGTCAATAGTGGTCGATGCGAGGGGTTCAACACAACGATTGTGCGACAGTGCTCGATTTGTCCGGCGCGTGCCAGATAACATCAGCAGAACCTAGCACACGTTTGCAGTGACAACACAGACAACCAGTTATTTGCAACTACAGCTAAAGGTTTTAAAATATTATTTTATTCCTGTCGAATGATTCAGTGGCGATTACCAACTTTTTTAGCCCCGACGCAAAAGAATGTGTATTTGTGTGTTTGTTTGTCTGTGACATCGTAGCTTCCAAACGAATCATTAGGGATGTTGGCTAAGTATAAAATGTAAAAATCTATTTAGTCCGTTAGTTGGATAATGAAAAAATGTTACACAGGTTTTTTTCCTATTTTTGATAGAATAAAGGACCATGAAAAAAATGTAGGCTGGACCAAATCATCAACGCTAAGAAACCTCAAAATGAAAGATTTTGGGGAGATTTATATAATTGTATTGTAACTATGGGTGTGAAGTCGAAATCAAGTGCCAACAAGGTGGTTTGGTAAATCAAACTGCTAGCCAGCGATGTATAAAAAATGACTGGAAAAATATTTTGTTTGTTTTCGATACTATGAGTAATGACTAATGATCATGCTTTCTCAGAACTGAAAACGTTCTGAAACACCATGTACGCGTTTGAATTCGATGTAGCTGCCTAAATCTACATATACTAATGTTATAAAACTGTATTGAAAATTATTATTGAATAGTATTGTATTGTACCTATTGTAAAACTGTAGAGTTTGTTTGCTTGAACGCGATGATCTCAGGAACTACAGGTCCGAATTGAAAAATTCTTTCAGTGTTAGATAGATGAGATAGACCCCATTTAATGAGGCCCACACGGGCGGAATCGCGAGCAAAAGCTATCAAGAAATAATATACTTATAGGTTTAAAAAAAACTATTTCTTTCTTAAAAAAAACATATAAGCTTAATATATACTTAAAGCTTAATTGATCCATAATGAATGATAGTATACTCTTATTCCTTTTGACTAAGATAAAGCGCGTTCAAATTCATGAGAGGCAGCTGCAGCCACAAGTATTCAGGTAAGTAAAAAAAGTGTCTAAATTTCTACACTAGGAAATTAAAAACGATCGTTAAAATAAAATATCCCTCTGATAGCGGCATTAAAATTGTATACATACTTACATACAATTTTAATGTCTATCAGGTAGACAAGACTTATGAAAACTAGAGAACCGTTGTAATTTACAGTTTGAAAAAAGGGTCAACGAGGACATTGCTTCACGTTTTATATGTTATGTTTGACATTCAGTGAAGACAAACAATATTAATAATATTAATATCTTTGATTGATCTGTAATCTGTTCTCAATTTTTCAAATTATATTATTCGTGTGTGTGTCAAATAATGGTACTTATTGTGCATGATTTTATTTTTATTGATATACTTTTAAAATATTAGCATTCTGCACTCCTTCTCTTCTACTACATAATTATGTGCGAAATTTCATACATCCTCCGTCCGCGCAATTTTCGTAAAAAGCGTTCCTAAAAAGCTTTTTCTTCATTTATGAATATAAGTTAGTATCTACAGCAATATAGATTAAGGGATACTATTTATTAATTTTTTACTTGGGGTAAAAAGTTAGGATACATTGATTTATGATGTCGCATGTGTCACAAGGCGATACAAAATATACGGGTCAGTGACATGGCTAGCCACTTGTAACTAAAATTCGCATTCAGTAGATGTTATTAGTCGCGTGACTAATACCTATTTGTTTGATATCTGACCGACGGACATTTAAAAACAATAGTCAATCAATATTCCTATTTATTGGTGGGTCTATTTCTGTATACCTACTGACTTTATTATGCACATTCATTTCTTACTCTATTAAAATAAATACCTATTTCTTAGTAAGGTATCTTTTAACAAGGGATTTTTGTATAAAAGTAGCTATTTAGTTGATGGCCAATAACCTTCAGAACATAACCTTAATTTTTTTTAGCTTGCATCAGTTCTATGGCATATCTATTGCATCATAATGATAACTTTTCTTGTCGCACAAGCTCTATGCGCTGTAGCGGCCGACTCTTGTCACGGTACAATCGTACTTAGTAGCGACGTATCTATACAACGTCCCCGAGTGCTCACAATCAAATCGCTGTGATTATATTCTGCGAGGGACACAGGCGAGGGAGCACGCGAGGCGGATAGCGGCTGGTAGAGTCGCACAAAAACAAAAAGAAAACGGGTACGTCGCGTCGCGCGTCGTGTCGTTAGCGATGTGTACAGCGTGCAGCGTAGGTAGCTGTCGGCTGACAGCGAGGGGTCGGGTCGGGCGCGTCCGCGCGACGCGAGGGACGACTACCGGTGCAAGCTGCACTCCCCGATTGAGTGCTTCCAGTCAAACTCACCATCTGTTCTACGGTATTTATTTCGATCCGGGAAATACAGGGAATTATAGTTATGTAGCTTTTGTGTATGTAAATTATCTCTTATTTCCTAGGTAGGTACATGATTGATGATTTTTTTTCATAAGAGGAGAACTATCTGCCCTAAAATTTTCGAGTTCGAGCTTCGAATATAGGTAACATAATAATTTACAAATATAACAAAAAATCGTGTATAGCTAACCGAACGGTCCACTCCGTACGTGTACGTATCCGACACAATGCAACGACAATAACAATCACACTATCACATGAGCCGCGGAACACCGCCGCGCGCGAGCTTCCCGACGCCGCACCGCGCCGGTAAAACAAATAATTTATTTCTGGTAAGCACAGTTATAGTTAGTAATTGGCATAAAACAAGAAGCTTTTTTGCGGTCATGAATAGATCATATCGGCATCGACTCTAGTTGTGTGGAATGCGCCGGGAGCTCCCAGCGGCGGCGGCGCGCGGCTCTTCCTACCAGGGAATGCATTGGCGAGATCGGGCGGGCCCCAGTCGTGGCGCGGCTGCACTATACAATGAAACATCGCAGACGCGGCTCGCGCCCGCCGGCGGTCGACTGGCGGCGGCTCCGGCCCGGCGCGCAGCCTCCGCGATGCGCCCCGTGCCGCGCCCCGCCCTCCTGCGCCCCGCGCTCCCGGCTTGCACCCTTCTACCGTCACGACGCCGCCGCCGACGTGACCTCCGGATAGGTTCACTAACACCCGACCGCATCATTTCATACTATTAATTTTATTGTATTTTAACACGATGTCTTGAAAACTCTTTCCACTGATATAATGTTGACCTATAATATTAGCCAAGAATTGAGTACCACCTATAAACACGTAGTTAGAGTCAATAAACATTGTAGAAGAGGCTGAGCTGAGCGAGCCAAGGGTAAGGGGGGGACGGGCACCGGGAGGTCGCAATGCACCGCTCCGGGTACTCAATGCAATTGTATTGAGATCGATGCAGAAGGAGATCGAAACGGCTTGCATTTAAGTGTCTTTACATTCCGAGTCTCAGTAGTAAGCCGACTTTCGGCACTGTACTTATTAAGAACCCCAAACAAATAAAGGAGATTTAGGGTTCCGTACCTTAATAGTAATAAACGATACCCTTATAGGAGCACTTTGTTGTCCATTTGTCTGTCTGCCCGTCCGTCTGTCTGTCAAGACCTTTTATCAGGGAAGCGCGTGGAGGTAGGTGTTGAATTAAAATTAAAACCATATTTTTAGATCAGTTTTTCGTAAAAAAGTAGATACGACGAGATTATAAAGTTTGAATACTTGGTTAAAAACTTAAAATGTTTGTTTTAAAAGTGTTTCGAACATTGATGCAAATTTTAAGTTCGTCACAGTTTATGAACTTTAAAATGCATATTTCTTTGGATGTTGTAAACTCATTGCGATGAAACAAAAACTAAATGTAACGTTGAATTAGACACATATTTGTGTATCAACAGCTGTTTATCTATCAATGTTCTGCTCTTGACGTGATGCCGTAATAAACAAACAAACAGACGCACAGATTTATTATGTATAGAAGACTAGCTGTAGCCCGCGACTGTTAACGCGGCAAAAAGAAGCCTATGTCCTTTCTCAGGCTCTGAACTATCTCTGTACCTAATTTTATTTAAATCGGTTAAGTAATTTAGGCGCGATTAGTTTGATTCGTCCCCACAGGGGGAAAGATCCGAATAGTCCAGGATAAGGATGTAGCACTACGGGGTAACTATTATCTAACCTGGTGCTGGGTTTCATTCAGGTAACAGACTTCCGTTAATATCCCAGGTATCGAGCATTATGTCTTCATCTTCTTAGTGTGCCTCTCTGCTACTGGAGGCCGGTCTATTTTTTCAGACAAGTACCCGGCTATTTGTAATTTTTGCAGAAAAAGAGAAATTTTCATAATCCTGTCAAGTTAGTGGATAATGCAAATTTTAGTCTTTTTTAGGGTATACTAAATTCAAACTAAAGCAATATTCGTTAATGACAATAACCTGCATGAACTTTTTGAGACTAGACAGAGTGTTTTGACTTAGTAAATTAGCCATCTACTACTTACTAATATTATTTTCAAGGAGCCGCTTAATAAGTTTTCCGAGAATTTTCATGAAATCTTCCATTAAAGTGGCTAAAACACGGGTAAAAAAACATATTTCCGAGTATAATTCCGGAGTAGCAAGCCCTATGTTGTACCATGGGTAGAGTCAGAGTTAACGAGGTCTCGAGTTCGAATCCCAGGTCGAGTTAAAAATAGTTACTGCGTAATTTTCTGTTAAGAAATATTTACACGGTACAGCCCGGAGTCAGAGTTAGGCGGTTTTTATGCCCCCGTGCCTCGGAAAGGACGTAATATAACCTGCACAGGTCTACAGCTGGGTTATGCCTCATTTAGATCTAGGTAAGTTACAGGTGGTTTCCATTCTTACAAAAAATAAAAACCTTAGCCCTCTTTATTTTTAAATCTACGTAAGTCAAGGAATCAGTGCGGGTTACAGTACAGCTGCCAGCGCACCAGTTGGTGTCGCCAGTCGCACACACACGGCCGCAGGCGGGAGTAGGCGAGGGGGGGAGAACCGGTCGCCAACGCGGTGCCGGTCTCCGAAACCTCTGCCCGTTTACAATAAACTGTATAACAACAGCACAGCTGATTTCACGCGTTAGGTACCAGGTGTTTTCCTCAGGAACTCGTTGCCAACTTTAGCTGTTACTTTAGCATTTAAGTACCTCTACTTATTTATCTTCATCACCTTAGTTTCCATAAATAATAGTAGGTACAATAATATTCAATAACTTGTCTTTATTACAGGACACAATTAATTAAATTATTTTGTGCCGTGAAATTCACCTTTAAAGATCTATTCTGGCACCTTTTAGTAGGCATATTATACTATATAATAGGTAAATACAAAATAACATACACTTGAAAAAAAATCGTCCTTCTGGCGCGGTCGGGTAAAAAGTGTAGCCAAAGTTGTAGAGAATTTTATCAGCTCTTATAACAATTTATTATGACGGATCGTTTTTGAGCTTTAAACAAAGGAAAGGATCTTTCCTTTGATTGTCATGTTTATCAGTTATCTCCTAACCAGTCCGAACAAAGTTACGAAGTCAAACTTACTGCTTTCAACCTTTCAATCCCCAATCCTTTGTTGCCCGGATTATTAAAGTACCAACCAGGTGACCTGTTACCTGCAAAATAATTACAACCATGAGGGTTCCTTGCCGCCACTAGATAATATCTTATGCTGCGTGACAACAACACTAATGCGTGTCGGAGGGCCTAGCCGCCTAGGGCGCACCGCACGCATCACGCCGCGGCCCGCGCTGCTCATTAGCTTGCGACGCGGCGTGCTCGCCGGATACCAGACACGGCGATTGTTTACGCCAGCCTCGCCTGATTCGACTGCGCAGTGCGCTGATGCCCATTGCCGATGCGACGACGATTGCCACTAGTATTCTTTAAACATTTCATATTAATTGTAAGTAGGTAGAGGTACTTACTTGTTTCAAGAACGGATCAAGAACTTACTGAATGTGCGCCTCTCAAGGTAGGTCTATATTTTGTCGGCGTTAATTTTACATAATTATCCTTCTCACTAATGTCTATAATATTGATTATAATTCATCCTGACTAATATTATTATGACAATAGGTTCTGAAGCTACGCTAGCAGTGCTAGCACTACGAGAACGACATAATGGAGAACATTTTTTTTACTGTTTTCACTACAATACTTTCTTTTTCTAGATAGTGTGAACAGTCTTTATTTATTAGTGACTAGCTGTTGCTCGCGGCTCCGCTCGCGTGATCATCGATTACTGCTGCAAATTATAGCCTAAAGCCTTCCTCAATAAGTAAGCTATCTAACAGTGAAAGAATTTTTCAAATCGGACCAGTACTTCCTGAAATTTGCGCGTTCAAACAAACAAACAAACAAACTCTTCAGCTTTATAATATTAGTATAGATAAATCTAATGTAATGTGTTAAATTAAATTACATTACAAGTTTTTGTGTAAACGTACTACGTTGACACGAATTGTATTAAATGTATGTATGTATTGTATTACATTTACTAGCTTGTTCCCGCGACTTCGTCCACATTTACTTTAAGATATTATCCTGGAACGAACTTGTAACATTAATTTTGCGCAACAATTTAAGGAGAACACTCCCTCTGCGTAGTGGACGGGCAGGCGGGCGGCGGCAGTTCGCTCGCACACAGAGGGCAGTAGCAGACGACTCCGACTCGGCGGGCGCGGCGCTGCACAGCGGCGGTGCGGCGCGCGGCGGCGGCGGCGCGAAGCTAAATATAGCGCCGGCGCCGCCCGACTCTGATTCACACATAGCGTGATAGCATGGTCGACTACTCAGCCCAACTTTTACGAAAATCATGGTTTGTAATTTTGTATAAATTGACAACATACCATAATGATAGGGATTATAAATACAATAAGTTTCCAGAATTAGATATTTGATTTCATATAAAATATTTTTTCCTGTACCTAATGTAACTATAAATATCAAGGTGCTATGTTGTGATTACGAATAAATAATAATTAAGTACATACCTATTATTCTTTAACATATAATGTGTTTAAGGTGTTTTAAAGTAATTTTTTTATCTCTGTTACATATAAAAAGTTAAATATGCTGAAATGGAATTAGTTATGTTTGTCTGAGCATCTCACGTGACTGCTCACGCGGAATACACATGGTGACGTTCGCGTCCAAAACAAAGCTTTTGATACAATAAAATTGGAGCATTCAATACTGCGAATTTCGTTCAATACTCAAGTCTTTATTGCATTCGTATGTATTACAAAGGTGGTGTAACAAGGTAATAGTTCAATATGGACCCTGTCGGGCACAGCAACATTACGAGAAAGGAAGAGGGCTCAGTAGCAATTCTATAATATCAATTATTAAATGTGTTGTAATTGGATGTATGAATTACATTATGATGTTTTAGGTTTCTGGTTAAATATATAATATTTATATTAGTTATCCATACGACATTTAATTAATGTTTCAAAATTATTTGATTTATTAAATGTCGTATGGTACCTACCAAATTTCAAAGCTGTCTGCCCACGGCTTAGCTCGTAAACAATTTTCAATTTTCCCTCGGATACTACTTAAGGAATCGGGATAAAAGGTATCCTATGTTCTTTTCCATGTCAAAGGCTACATGCATGCCAAATTTCATCCAAATCCGTTCAGCCGTTTTGCGTAATTGAGGAACAAACATCCAAACATCTAAACATCCAAACATCCACAAATTCACATTTATAATATTAGTAGGATTGCATAGGAATAAGTAATTTTGATGTATTTAATTATTATGGAATTATTAAAAGTATTATTATTTTTTATTATAAAATTTGTTATTATTTATGGATTAACGTTTTTTTATATTTATATTTGGTTTCTTAAATACCTACATTCCATATTGTATTATGCATTTAAATTCCATAATGTTTGGTGTATAAGAGAGCGGATAATTTTACTTTGCAATCGATTTTTTATCTAGAAACTACTTCACTGAGTAGTAAGCCTGGAATCCAAAAAAATGTTTCAATTTATTAATAATTATAATTGTTTTGTCTAATTCTCGAAAGACGTTTGGTAAATTATAAAGTTTTATGGACATAACTAAAGGACTGGTTGAGTGCACTTTAAGTCGGGATTGAGGTAGGTATGTTTATTTTGTTTTTTTTTTTGTGTCGAATGGTGTATCTTGTTTGTGTTTCTTCACAATAATTTATGTAAAAATCTCGGTGTTTTCTGTTCATGATCATGTAGGTGAGTCATAAGTTAGTAATATAGTTTTTTGAGTTTTTACATTGAAGTATCTTTGTACTTACTTCTTTCTTAATTCATTATTTTAAATGATGAATGTGCACGCAAGCGGCTAACCGCACCCTAAAAAAATAGTCGATCGTCTTGTAAGTGCGATCTTTATGGAAGTCTAGATAACCTATCAATAAATCTTGTATTGTTGCAGCCATCATTTCGCCGGTAGTCTAAAACAATACGAATACCGAAGCGATTTATTTAAATGCCGCACTGTGACGCTCGACCATTATTACGCATTGTAATGGTTGTCGACCACGTTAGGAGCTACTTATTATCAATTCATTCGAACAGAGCGCAATTAGCATAGTAATAGCTACCTGTGTGTCCGATAATAGTGTACGAGTTTCAAATTCTTTCAAACAATCGAATGTAACAAGGTTTGCAGCCTTTTTATACAAGTCGGTGATCAGCGCTAATAGTGTTCATTTTCAGTGAGGTTAAGCTGAGAAGAATATTACGCGCTTCCGACACACAGATGACTGAGCTAACATGCACAATAAGATACATACACGCAACGTATCTCATTTTAGCATAGACTATAATGTTAATAAACACGTTAATTGTGCGGTTTTGTCGAAAACATAACACAACAATGAAAATTTACCCCGGACAAAAAGTAAAAATAAAACAAGTAGCATTCGTTGTCATTGCAGCTAGATAAGGGTAGATATCAAAATTGTAAACGGTTCCCCGGGCATTGAGAATGTTCGATGCTAATTGCTACATGTGTTTTTAGTTGACAGGGCAGTTTTTAGAATTTTTAATTTATTAATCTTATTTTGCATATTTTAATGACAACTTTTCTATGATTGAGTTAGTTTCGCAAATCAAGACAATTTGATACCCACATTGTAATAAATGGCGCTAAAACATTGGTCCGCCAAATTACTCTACTCGACTAGATTTTTAATAAAGGTCAGATGGGGTAAGAGCGAGTACGGGCCTAAGGGGCAAGACAAACAGTGTACTGGAACTCAATTTTTTTTTGTCATTATTTTTTCAAGCCGAATCGCACCTTAACTTTCTTTGGGAAGGCAAGCTCTCAGAAAACAACGTAAGGAACAGTAAAAATGTGAGAAAATAACGAGGAACGAGATCTAGATACGCGGGTAAAACAGCGAGCCACAGCTAGTTGTGGAACTATTTTTGAAAACTAAATTGCACTTTGTAAAATAAAATGATCCTTCAGTTTATAAGGCCGCATCTTCTATTTATTGGCTTATTTGAAAATAAGCATGAAGTAGGTAGCAGTTGTGCGGTGCTGTTTCATGAACCGCACCACATGTGCGGTTCATGAAACCAGCGGGTGCGTGGCGCACATGGTGTGCTATCACTTCTAACTACAACCGCGTGGCACTTTGATGCCCGATAGGTTAATCCTAAGATCACAAGCTTTTATAAAAATAAGTAAGGTTGATAAACACTATCTATAATTATATTATGTGCCAAACTTACAAAGCGAGCATATCTGTTACTCTTTTGCACTAGAAGGAATTAATACATTGAATGCCGACCATTAAAAAGTGTATTGTACATTGGTCACTGCGCGGCGTACAAAGTCTTTAAATAGTGTAGTTGTGGTAGCCTAGGATTAGTGTGCACAAGATTGTTCTTGTTAATTTCGAACCCATTACATGATAGTATCAATGCGACTTTTTCAAGAGTTGAAAATGAGTTTCAAAGAGGTATCGAGCATGACGGTGCTACACACAGATTTATATAAGTTCAGGAGAAGGGTAGGCACTCTATGAACGAAGTGCTCATGTTACACGAAAATGGCCGTCACTGCATAGTACGTGGGCGTATTATTTTTCTTTGTACCTTGCATTTCTTCACCTGTCACGTCACTTGTGCTATTAATTAGTTGATGAAAATTATTAATATTTATGATGCGTATAGAAAATAAAGATTTGTATCGAAATATGATTTTTATTCTGAGATTTTTCTTATATTATATTTTTTATGATATTATGTAAGTTTACTTACATAATATCATACATATCTTACTTAGCAGTTAGAAGTTTAGTACTTTGGTAAAGATTAAACTCAATATCGAAAGTAGTTTCATCGTTTGAACGCTACATTGTCCCTGAGTAAGGCTAAGTAGAGTAAATGAGGGACCAGGGCAACAGCTAGTGTCAATAACGCTTATTATATCTAACGATTACATAACAACTATATAAGTTTCGGTTATTTCTCTATTTAAATGACTAATGGCCGGTTTCTGAGTACATTTTGTTGACAGTTTATCTATTCATTAGCGCTATTGGTTCGATAACTTTCGAAATGGGTTTCTGAACAACTCAACGTCAGATAAAGTCCGTTTAAACTTAGGTTAACCTAACTGGCCATTTTGTGCCGTTTATCTCTTCCATAACTATATTTGACGTTTTATTTCGTGACAGGTTACATATGTCTGCATATGTCACGTTAATATTGATATTCAGTGAATTGCAGTGAAAGTTATTATTTATTTTATTATTAGCAAAATGTTAACGAGCAGCTCTTCAGCGTCTGATTTGGAAGAACTGGAGTTTATTTCTAATATATCAATACGTAAATATATATAAAAACGAAGGATAAACCCGCTCGAAATCTTTACGGAGGAAGAATTTAAATTGAGATATCGCCAAATTTTGCAGAGCTGAAGGAAATAAAAGCACATTTTAATATTTTAAAATGCAAAGTTGTGTGGATGGATTACACACACGTCGATACAATCGTTTGGAGGCAAGCAAGTAGGAGAAAAGGTTTATTTTGTATCAATGTGAAACTTGTGCAAGTGGTGTTTGATGGCAAATTAGGTAACCGTGATATAGATGGTCGCAGAGATGGCTCAACGCAAGAAAGTACATTATTCTATAGCTCATTCCTACGAGCGCGCCTGAGTAACAATGAGATTGACGGTTCTGGGAGACAGTGCCAATCCTAGTGGAAGGAGCATGATGACACCATTTTTTAATTAGTACAAATCAAGACAAAGAAGCTCAAATCGAGACCTGAAACACAGTTGAAAACACAATTGTTTTACATAACATAGCTGTAGAGCAAATCCCGTGATAATTGATTCTGCACCCAAAGAAGTTACAGAATCTGATCTACTGAACAACCTCTTCACTTTACCTCTGAAGGGAATGACTTTCGTCGGTTATTGTTAGGATAATATTTTAGGTTTATAAAGTGTTATCTTCTTTTATAAATATCTTTAACATGTATGTTTATAACAACTAACTTTTACCTACGATCGCACTCGCTTCCTAGGGGAGCTATACCTATAACTTGATTTTGTACCTGCCTAGATAAAAAGAATGTGTTAATATATATAACAGTTTTTATAATAAGTGATGTAGAACAGAAAATAAATAATAATCAAAATCTATTATTGTTTTGTAGTTATTTAAAGTTGAATGAAATTTTTTTAACAACTAAAAGGGAAATTTTAAGTACAAATGATTGTGGGAGATTCAAAGGCCACATTAGGATCTGTAACAATAAAATAAAGTCGGGTTTTTGACTACACTTAAAACTCGAGAACAGACGGCCCGACGACGTTATGATCTTTGATTTGTTGGATTCGTCTCCATCTTGAATAGCAGAATAAATATTGTAAACATTGGAAAATTTACAAAAATACATCTTCTCTTCGTCGATTTTCCATTTAATTTACTGGAACGGGGACTTCTTACGCGGGTGAAACCGCGGGTCATAGCTTGTATATAATATTTTACAAAAGACTAAAAAAAAGTCTTTAATTTGATTTGGGGTTTGCCACAGAATATGATTATTAGATTTGACATTTTCACGAAGAAGTCTTTAAACAAAAATATACGAATTATCATATTTTATAACAAAAGCAGTGATATATCATTTATTTACCTTAAAATAAAATATTGGTGTAAATAAGAAAAATATGAATGACAAATTAAAATTATAAAATTGATTTTAAGCTTGATCCATTAAAGAGTCCCATCTAGTGTCAGATAGCGGGACTACTTATCGGTTTCATAACTATTTAAACGCTCCTTTTGTATTCAGAAACTCAGTAATAGATAACCGAAGTTTATCATATGGATAACTTTATGGAACCGATAGCTTTTGACAACTTAACTGGAAGCCTCAGAAACCGGCCATAAGTGCTTTGTCTGCACCGTCAGTAAACAGCAGGGAGCTAAAAATACGTTTCACATCTAGCGGGGTGTCCTGCCCGCTAGACCAGCGATGTCTTCCATAGAAATAACATTTCTATGATGTATTCTATATTGTAGGTTTAAATTTTAAAAACAAAGTTCCCACGTCGTATTGGCATATAATTAGGCGACTGAGGGAGCGGTAGCGGCGCAATAGCGGGGGTCGCCTTTTCGGTCGGCGAGGGTCCGCCACAAGCATACAGCTCTAGCATCGCACATATTAATTAAAGGCATGCGTCACCAATACCATAACCTACGTACCTCCAATCATTGCAACACCATCCAACAGAACAGATGCGTCCGAGCCAAAATTATTCCAGTATTATTATAAAACGAAAAGTTTGTGAGCACGGATGCATTCAACGGATTGGGACGCAACGCTATAATTTGCTTATTTCTATTTATTAAACTGTTGCTAAGGTCAAAATTGGACTTAACATGTACCTGGCATCTACTGTGCACTCTGGCTGTGACGTTTGGATCAAGCCATGCGATCAGGCTGATATAAATTTGCCCACATTTGGGCTGTGAACGTGCAGTGCAGAAATAATACACTTAATTTGTTGCTATACCTTGCCGTTAAAATCTTGTTTCAGCGATAATAAATAAATACTAGTTGTTGATTTGAGTACCAAGTACCTACCAGTATTACGTTAGGTACGTAATACTGGTACTACACAAACTTAAACAATTAAAAAGTTTAACGACCCAAGACATGAAACTATTTACGGTAGACCGTGTCAAAAGTCTATGGTTATCGAGCACACAGAGGCCGTGTCGAGGATCCGGCAATGATAACGACTCGTGTTACTGATATATTATGTAGATTCGTCGTCGGGTAGTGATCTGCGATGCTACAATGCAGTAGCTATTTCGTCGATAACGCAAACCAATTTGAAATCATTAACACACACAAAACTAAACCTTAACGAATGCGACCTTTTATGCTACGTTCCGGCTGCGACACAGACAAGTGCGACAAAGATCAGTGTCCGAAGGCAAAAAAAACTCAAAATATTAAATTTTCCCGTCACTGTTCCGGTTCTATTGGTCGTAGCGTGATGTTATGTAGCCTTCCTATACTATAGCCTTCCTCCATACATGGACTATCCAAGACAAAAATATTTTTAAATTCGAACCTGTACTTAGTTTCTGAGATTAGGGCGTACAACCAAACAAACTCAACTTCAGCTTTTTAATATTAGTTTGGATTTTTCCTATATGTAGGTACATGCATCGATGTATTCGTATTGTGCCGATTCCTTTATTATTTCTTAATCATCATGGTTTTATCTCGATCAGTTTAGTATAGGACTGTCTCCTTTGCAATTCTAGATTTCTATTAGAATTATTTTTTGTTTCGTCTTCTTGAGGCACTTTTTTAACGTAGTCGGATTATAGTTTTTTATTGTCTGTCTGTTTCGTCAGTTTTCACGGAGGAGCACCGTGCACTACTGTGCAGTGTGCGATGCAAACTTTTGTTTCAGAAGCAGTGAGTGTGGTGCGTGGGTGCCGGAGACAGTCGCAGCGTGTCGTCCGAAGGAAGTCGCCAATGAACAAGGCGCTCGTGTGACGACATTGCATTAACACGCTATATTACATCATTATACTAAACGGAGGAAATGCTCCTCACGACGGAAATATAATTTAGCCTCGTAAGACAATGGCCTGCCACCACACCTCGCACCGTAAATATCGTGCTCCATTTTGTTCATAACATTCAAAATAATATCATCAAAAATTGTTTAAAATCCTACGCAAGCGGAATGTTTCGCGATTAAATTAATAGTTTATGTAAACGGAGCGGTGATCGGCGCGTATGTACTCTAGAGTGGCCGCAGTTTGCCTAACTTTTCGCCGTAAACATCGATCAGCTGCAAAATATCATTCAGTAGCGATGTTGTTGAGCTAAATCTGAATGTTGCGCGTCTCTGTTCGACGTTCTAACTTCGAAGTACCTTCAACGTGCTGATTGCAAACAAATTTTTCTATCGATGAGATTTTTTTCCGAAAAATACTTTTGTAGATAGGTAACCTTCCTGCAACAAAAAATGTGAAGACATAATGGATTGGTTACACAGTGCGAGGAGCTGATGTGACAGTAGACAGCTACTGTGCCTATGTACTCGTATGACAGTAGCTCGACTCGCCTCGCTCGGTCACACTATGCAAATTGCTGGCGTCGCAGAAGACAGCTACTGCATCAGTGTACTCACAATACAATACGTTTAATCACAGTACATACCACAATAAAAGCGGTTACGAAAATACTTTAAAATAAAATAAATTTTATATTCAATAAAGCAGTCTTGTCAGTAAACCTTATTTTATCTATCAATACAAAGCTAACCTGGCACATATAGAAATTCTTATTGATTGATGGTCTTTATTGTTTAAATATAATTTGAGTTTTTTAATGTTAATATAGTCATCACTTTGGTATCCTTAATGCATAGAATCTGTAACAACATAACAATAAAATTGTATCTGGCCCATCATAACGTTTAACACACATTATAGGCTTGCAGTGACTAAACAAAAAATATATTAATTGCAAGTTGCACATATAAAATAATTATAATTACATCTATTATACGGGAATCGGGCCCCTGGGGTGGACCCGAGCGTACGAGCTACTGTCATTTCGCAAAATCGTGCGAGTTGACGACCGAGCGGCGTGCGAGTGGCGCGGTGGGGGAAGGCGAGTAGGCGAGTAAAAACAAAAAATGTTGAAGTAACTCGGACGCGAGCAACTGTCCCACTCGCACATGACAATACTCGTACTGATGCGGTCACACGGTGCGAGTAGCTGCACCTCAGTAACTGACTCGGTCAGCTCGCATGCCAGCTCGCACTGTGTAACCTAGGCTTATGGATAGGTTACACAGTGCGAGGAGCTGATGTGACAGTAGACAGCTACTGTGCCTATGTACTCGTATGACAGTAGCTCGACTCGCCTCGCTCGGTCACACTATGCAAATTGCTGGCGTCGCAGAAGACAGCTACGGCATCAGTGTACTCGCATACTTCGTCTGTATCATGTCTCGTGCAATGTTGTCTCAAAATACACGTTTAATCACAGTAGGTACATACCACAATAAAAGCGGTTACGAAAATACTTTGTATTGAAATACTTAGAATTGAAAGAGCTATACTATATAAATATATGAATAAATAGCTATATATATAAATATATATTTGACGCCGAAACAAGAAACACTGCACCTGGGGTGGACCCGAGCGTACGAGCTACTGTCATTTCGCAAAATCGTGCGAGTTGACAACCGAGCGGCGTGCGAGGCGCGGTGGGGGAAGGCGAGTAGGCGAGTAAAAACAAAAAATGTTGAAGTAACTCGGACGCGAGCAACTGTCCCACTCGCACATGACAATACTCGTACTGATGCGGTCACACGGTGCGAGTAGCTGCACCTCAGTAACTGACTCGGTCAGCTCGCATGCCAGCTCGCACTGTGTAACCTAGGCTTAATGGATAGGTTACACAGTGCGAGGAGCTGATGTGACAGTAGACAGCTACTGTGCCTATGTACTCGTATGACAGTAGCTCGACTCGCCTCGCTCGGTCACACTATGCAAATTGCTGGCGTCGCAGAAGACAGCTACGGCATCAGTGTACTCGCATACTTCGTCTGTATCATGTCTCGTGCAATGTTGTCTCAAAATACACGTTTAATCACAGTAGGTACATACCACAATAAAAGCGGTTACGAAAATACTTTGTATTGAAATACTTAGAATTGAAAGAGCTATACTATATAAATATATGAATAAATAGCTATATATATAAATATATATTTGACGCCGAAACAAGAAACACTGCACCTGGGGTGGACCCGAGCGTACGAGCTACTGTCATTTCGCAAAATCGTGCGAGTTGACAACCGAGCGGCGTGCGAGGCGCGGTGGGGGAAGGCGAGTAGGCGAGTAAAAACAAAAAATGTTGAAGTAACTCGGACGCGAGCAACTGTCCCACTCGCACATGACAATACTCGTACTGATGCGGTCACACGGTGCGAGTAGCTGCACCTCAGTAACTGACTCGGTCAGCTCGCATGCCAGCTCGCACTGTGTAACCTAGGCTTAAGGGTGCGCACTGCGCACACGCCTTCCGCACTGTACTTTCTAATAAAGGTCATTGCACATAGTACCGTCGCCGTTAAGGCTGGTATTACAGGTCAGGTGCAGCACGACGTTATTTCGAATTTTGGCTACCGCTAGCTGCCAGCGCGCTGACCCTGACCATGGATTGGTGCCTTTACGGTCTAATGTAGGTAAGTACCATAACTTTTAATGTATGAAGCACCTAATGCGCCGAATTTCTAAAAATGCTGTAGGTTTCATAATTTAAGAATGCTGACAACGTCATAAATAAAATACAGCGAGCTTGGTGCGGCTGACTTTGAATCCCTTTGAGCACCTGTACTATAAAAAACCGTTTTTGAAGAGACGCGCGATAAAATAAATGAATAATAAAAGACGATCGTTGGTCATAACAAGTTAACATTTCAATAATGAAGATGAGAAGAATCCGAAGGGAGGCAAAACAACAGGAAGTAATACATTTTTATCCTTAAGAACATACGAATGCTTTTTCCACTGTTGGTGGGAAATGTTATTTCGTTATCATCTAACAAGAATCGCACGCCCTACTCGCTCGCTTTCCTTCGGCTAGGAAAATGCGGCGCGTATATCGCAGCTTGACCTACGCTGCGGCATCAATGTCATCAACCGTATGTCTCGGCCTGCACTAGTCGCGATCCGCAGACGAGTTCTTATAGCTTACCTATGTTAGTTATTATTCTGGGTCACCTATGCACGAGCATTATTCGTTTTAAGGGGTTCCGTACCCAAGGGGTAAAAACTCGAAGGGGCTCCTGACAAAGTTTAAGCCGTACGGTTTGACCGATAATAAAGGTTAAGCAGCGCTCACGGCGGTTGGTCCATGCATGTGTGACCATTTGCAACCATATCGAGACAACTCCGTTCTTCGGAAAGCACGTTAAGACGTCGGTCCCGACTGTCATTCAGTGATCTTTGATATCGTTAAGTCATAACATTTCTGACAACCAGTCTTACTTTGGAATACTGTATTACCTAGCAATGGGTTGTGGAGATCAGATATGCTCCATGTAAAATACGGTATTCAGCTCAATCCGGTAAGTCAGGAAGCCGACCCAAACATGGCTTGGGAAAAGGCTATGCTGAAGAAGACCCATAGGGTAAAAACGGGACCCTATTTCTAAGACTTCGCTGTCTGTCCGTCCGTCTGTCATCAGGCTGTATCTCAAGAACTGCGATAGCTAGCTGTTGAAATCTTCACAAATTATGTATTTCTGTTGCCAACAACAACTATACCAACAAATACTAAAAACAAAATAAAATAGACATTTAAGGGTTCCCACGTACAAACGCGATTTTTTTGCCGTTTTAATTTTACGATCGATACAATAATGGCAACAGGTGGGCACTTGAAATATACACAAAATACTGTAAATATTTTTGTTGTAACCATAGCTATTATTAAAATATTAAAAACAAATTATTGTAATCATCACACATAGATTTGTCCTTGCTGGTAATCGAAGCCACAACCTCCGGCGTAGCAGTCAGGGTCACTAACCACTATACCAACAGGCCAGTCAAAAATTTCAAATCAATTTTTCCATATTTGGTTTTAAAATAAAAAAGAAAAATATTTTCCCTCCATATGGCGTTAAAAATATAAATAAATAAATGTGCACACCATCACATACATTGCTGAGAATCCAAAGTAAGTAGCTAAAGCATTTGTATTATGGAATCAGAGAAAACAAAGGTACAACAAATAACCAAACCCTACAATGAAGAAAAGTGTTTTTCTACATTGACCCATCCAGGGATCAAACCCGGGACCTCGGAGCTGGCGACACTTTGAAAACCGGTGTGTACGCCACTCGACCACGGAGGTCGTCAAATATCAAACTTATCTATGTAGATTGGCCATCGCTAGGTCATCAACTATTTGGCAACCGGCTATACATGATAAGGATATTATATTATCTGACAAGTAATTTTGTCAAATTAAATAAAAGGAACTGTGTGATTAGCTGCTCAATGACTGGATTTATATACACATGTTTGCAGGTTCTAGCCCAGGCAAGTACCTACTAATGTGACTTTTTCAAAGTTACATGTACTTTCTTAATTATTATAAGACACCATTGACTAACAGTGAAGAAAAGCATCATGAATAGACCTAGATTCCAAAAATTAGAATCTGAAATAGCCATCCCACAATGAGCAAGTGTGGAAGGAAAAACATAGAATCATAAGATAAACAAATTCAATGGGTCAAGAAAACACTATTTTCTCAAGGGATTATCAGATTACCTATGGCAGTTACTAATAAATCTAATAATTGTCTTTTTCATCATTGAAATATCTGGATTGGTAATAATGGCATACTCAGGTAACCTGTGAGATCATCTCACTTCACATGGCTAGCTTTGAATAAAAAAGATTCAATTAACAAATCTTATGCAACTTAAACTGTAATTTCACAAATATAAGAGCATCACTAAATTCACCATAAAAATACTTCTTTAATATTACCTTTGAATTTGTAAATTAAGTAAAGTTATTAATTACCATGCTTGTACAAATTTACACAAAAATATTTTTTTATATTATTATGCAAAAACCATCCTCTTGAATAACTCTATCCCATGAACAATACCATATAATAATACATTAACTTGTTTTTGAGTTTATCACATTCAGATAAGACAGACGCGATGGTTGTTCAACCTCAAGAGCTTTGTATGCGGTACTGATTTTATAATCTATCCAACAAGTTGATAGATCTTTTTTAAGAAAAATAAGGCTATCTACTTACATGCTTTTATACTTTTTCTCTCAAAATTGAATCTGCGGCACTACCTGTTTTAGGTAGACCCTGTAGTATATAACTGTGGGAGCTATGTTGATTGTATAGCACATTTTAATTGAGACACTACAATACCACTTGAACTCTGCAGCCATTTGACCAAAACTTGTGCAGTCCATCTGGCCCTGTTGCTTTCCAATTTGCTATTGGTAATAATCATAGGTGGAAACATTTCTCATTCCAAACATTCTCTTTGCACCCTTTGTGTACACTCTAATTTGGTACCTGCTTAATATGATTACTATAATTAATTAAATTATAATATAAATTGCTTTGGTATTCCTATTATTAGTGAATTCTATTTTTATACAGTCCATTAGAATAATAGTGATGTAGTATTGCAATTACTACTGACTATTGAGAAAAAAAAACTGTTGTTACAATATAATTCACACTAAATGTAAATTATCCTTTATCTGATATATTATGTAAGTTAACTTAATATGCTATCTACAGTGGAGAAGAAAGTTGTTAATATATTATACAATCAGAACAATAATCACAAGATACATGTGTTATATTAATGTTTGGATCTTGTAAATAGTTATAAATTACTGATTCTCAGCAACACCGCATGGGGCCAGATAGATTATACCAGCCTATAAATGTCCCACAGGACATTTCATAACATTAACCACCATGCCCGCTCATTGATTGGCAATATTAAATTATAGTTTTTGGAATCCAGGTTTCCTCAGGATGTTTTCCTTCACTGTTAGTTAATGGTGTCTTCGAATAGTTAAGAAAATATAATTAACTCTGAAACAGTCACTTAGGTAGGTACTTGCCTGGGTTTAAATCTGCGGTTCCCTATTTTTAAGCATAAAATTTTATGTCATAATTTGATTTATCCTAATAATAGTTACGCACAATATCACTTTGGCATAAATTTTATAGGCATAATTACTTTAAGCATAACAATGTTAAGCATAATATTTTAAAGCCTGCACTCAGGGAAAAGGTAAGTTTTGGACATGTTGTGTCACTATGTAAAATAAACATGTTAGCGGCTTAGGGGTGGCCCAAGGGCCACCCTCGCCGCACCCTAACCTACTGTTACACTATGGTGCCTTAAAATTAGGGCAAAAAACAATAGCCTAAACAATACTTATGCCTAATGAAATAGTATGCCAAACAACAATTATGTCAAAATATTGTTATGCCAAATACCAATATGCCTAACTCATTATGCCAAATTAAAATAGGACAAAAAAAATTAGGCGAAAAAAAGGGATACCTAAATCTGCAACCATGTACATACAATACTGGTCATTGAACCGCTGCGCACTCTGTGATGTTAGGGTTGAGGTTCTCTTCATTAAAAAATAAATACTTCAAAATTACTACAACAGCAGTTGAATTAGGCTTAAGTATTTTAGTAATCCACCTCAATATATTCTATCCCTATCAATAATATATTACACACATGATAATATTAAATTATTAGTTACAACCATTTTAAATATGAATACTAGAGTAACTGAAGAAATATTTAAAATGGTCAGACTTTATGATTATATCCACAAGTAAGAATGAATTTTTGTCGTTTTTTTTTAAATAAAAAAAAAAAAACAAAACGACAATTGTAGTAAGTATGTATTAATTAAACCTGTTTAGTTCAATTTCAAGTGAGTAATATTTTCATTCAACCTTTATAACTTCAGTTTTGGGTAGGAATACCACAATTCGTTGATTTGTTCACAAACAGAGCATGAAGTATTGAAATAAGGAAAAACCTAAATGTTTAAAATTACCAGTCTAAAGGGCACATAGCATTGATCCCATAAATAAATTATGAATGCGGATTTATTATTACTTTAAATTGCTCGATTCCCGTGATGTACACAGCATGCAACTGGTTTACGCGAAGTATAGTTGAGCCGGCGACCTGGTCGAGAATGCATCACTGACAAAGTAAACACTCACTGCTAAAGGCAGCCAGCTTTCTGGTGGAGCCGAGCCTCTTCATGGGCGTGCGCGGCTCCATGTCGCGGTCGTCCAGCGGCGGCGCTTCCACCGCCGTCGGCGTCGTCGCTTCTGACATCGCTCCTGCTTATTCACACACGTCGTTCCCAATACACCATTACAGAGCAGTATGAATTTACAGATACCGCTCTACCAGATGAAGCAATTATCTTTTCATTGGCAAATGTGGTGACAAACAGTTAATAGAAACCGAAAAGCCGGACTTGATTACATCCGGCATCAAAGATCTCGCGAAACAAAAATAACGTTCACCGATCTGCTCGAGAGTTTACTGTTTCATTTATTTTCTTTCTGACACACTTCTTTTATATGAGAACACATTTTATATAAAAAGCATTACTTTTAAAATAATAAATTTGCCACTTAATTAAATCGAAAAATAAAAATAGTTTTAGTTTGTCGTTTCGTAAGTAATAATTCGCGATCACCACTGCTATCTGACCAAACTCGCAAGCAACGAAGCGCCAGCCGCCAGTGGCTTTGTGTCACTTTGACTTTGTGAGTTTGTCACTTTACTTTGTCCGTTTGTTTGTGGTGGTTTTTGTGTCAAACTGTCAAAAACTCAAAAATTGTCGAGCGAGATAGCGAGTTTTAACCAAAGACATTGTAATGTATTCTACTAACAGAGTACAATGTCTTTGGTTGTAACTTTTTAACATACTTTTTAAGTGTTTAGGTCTTGGTTTAGGTTTAGTTTTTGTTTTGTTGTAGGCGCGCAACCACAGATAGCTATATACTAGTCAGAGAGCCAGACGCCAGAGAGCCCCGCGCGCGAGTGTATAGAAATAAAATACAGAATTACAGATTACTAAAGGTACCTACTTGTGTTTATAATTTATGGAGGGTAGAGGTAAGGAGGGCAATCTTATATGGGAGAAAAGTTGAAAAAGTGTCCAGTTGTATGCGCTAAATAACAGTTCCAAAATCCTCCAGAATGGCGCTGGTGTGTCCAAAGGGTATGGACTATGGTATGAATGTAGCAATTTGTAAACGAAGTGAAGTATGTCGAGTTTAAACAATTATTATTATCGACCAAAGTAGTTACTTATTGAAATTTCAAGTAATTTCAACTACTTGCGTAGTTCAAAATAATATAGTAAATATAACCTTGAAGAATTTTGATGAGAAAACTTGTAGATGGAGTGATTTTATTTCGTAAACTGTGAATAGTACGTTGATTGACTTTTTATTAGCTTCCTTTAAAATTTACCCTGATGCAAATGTGGCGCCATCCTAATTTAATACATTTTGACGGACAATTTTCATGTACGCAGATTGCCCTCCTTACTTCTACCCTCCATATTATAATTATCAGGTGAATGTTGCTATACAAAAATATTACAATGAAGTGAATCGACATGCGAATTGCTGTCGTCGCCGCGGCTAGAGTATTAGTGTTTTGTGCATGTCGCAGACCAGACAGTTGGCGTTAGTCCACGACACTGCAAATGCCTCAGCTAATGCATCTTGTCCAAAACGGAGGCAATTTAAGAATTGTCACCTCTGGATTCAAGAAACAGTGCAGGAACGGAAACGCCTAATACATTTTCCTATCAACCCTATCGAACAAGGTCTCACAACAAACATCGCATTGTAAAGAAATGTAGGAAACGTGTTTGTTTCAGATTATTGCGGTAAGCATAAAAAAATTGTAACTTATTTGTTGACAATTTTGAACAAGTTTACTTCATGCTGTAAATGTGTCATGCGGCATGCCTTACCGGAGGAAACCTCATGAAGAGTGTGTAATTTGGAATTTGAGTTCGATGAATTATTTCGATCCCTTTAAAACATAGATGAAAACCACGATGCTGGAGGCGATGGAATCCCTTTCCATTAGTATCAAGGCTCTAGCGCATTTTTACAAATATCGGTACCTATTTGTACCTAAAGATGCGCAAGAGCAATGAAACTACCGCTTAAAATTATCTATATCGAATTTATAAAGGAAGGAGTTTTTCCAGATAGGTGGAGCAGGCCTTTGTTGTACCAATTTTTTTTATTAATCAGGCAAAAGCGAATATATCAAACTACAGGTCCAATATTTGGAAAAAAATATGGAAAAGCTGGTGACTAAATATTTAACTGTGCACGTCACACTGCTTTTACTATGCACCAGCATGAATTTGTCAATAAAATTCTAGATCAAGATAAACGAACCTCATGCGTTACGTTGCACTATATAATTATCAGAATCTCTTGATAAAGATGGTGGATACCAAATACACAAATTTCAGTAAGGCGTTTGTTAAAGTGGATCATGGTCTGATTTTATGCAAACTGAACCAACTAGGAATAAGGGGGATCTTAAATGGTTCCATTCCTATCTCGTGGGCAGAAACTCACAAGTTGTCTTCAACGGCTACCACTCAAACCATAGAGTAGGTAGGTATTACTGTTCTGTGAATCAAACGCCTTCCCGATGACATGTGGAGACCCACAGAGCTCGCATTTAGGGCCTATTCTTTTTAATGACGACGTCGACGTAATGTTTCGAGCACTCTAATTATAAATGTTTGCGGACGATGTTAAAATAATGAAGCCCATAGCCACTACTCTCAACTATTACCAGCTGATTTAAACAAAAGGGATTCTGCGCTTTTGTTTAAATCAGCTGGTAATAGAATGGTGTAGAATTTAAAAAAATGACCTTGAATATCTAAATTTCATTACGTTCAATCCTCTCATAATAAGATGCAACAACAACAATTACGAGATCTGCCATGAAACACTTCAGAAAGTTGAAACTATATGTGACTCAGCCGAGACAAAGAACAAATTTAATGATCATGCTCATCACACAGTTTTGTCCTGGGTGGGAATCGAACCCACGACTCCCGGCTTAGCAGTCAGGAGTTATTTTTGATAAGGGATTAAAATTCGATAGCCATAATAATACACTTACACACAACGTTCTCAACAAGGCCACTGCGTGTTGGACCTGTGTCCCCACGTAACGGTACGTTCACACGGCGTCGAGTGTTTCCCTACCGGATCGGTTTTTTGCAGGATTCGGTTTAGTGGCAACAGTATTTCAATGAATGAGTTCACACATGCATTCGGTTTTAGGCTGCCTTAACACTAGCGTTTGCCCAGCGTAGGCGTTCGATGAACGTATGCGCAGCGCAGACGCCGCGACAACGCGGCGCGTGCGTCGCGTTGTCGCCGCTTTTCTACTGGAACAATCAGTACGCTGCGCTAGCGCCGCGTGTGCGCGACGTATGCGCCGCGTTACTGTGGTGTCATGTACAATCGTGCACAGGGGCGCGGGAGGCAAGGAGAGGTCGGATGCGAACAGGATTATACGAACGCGGCGCATACGTCGCGCACACGCGGCGATAGCGCAGCGTACTGATTGTTCCAGTAGAGAAGCGGCGACAACGCGGCGCGTGCGTCGCGTTGTCGCGGCGTCTGCGCTGCGCATACGTTCATCGAACGCCTACGCTGGACAAACGCTAGTGTGAAGGCAGCCTTAAGATACGGCAAAAAATCGTATCTGGCTGAAGTTGACATTCGATTTTGCGACTACAAACCGATCCGGTCGTACTGCAAAATTTAAGATCCGGTTCAGTGGTATAGCGCATTCAATACATGCGTTCATACGATACACGCAGGGTGGATTCGGTTATTTGCCGAATCTCTTAGCTGTTGCCTTTTGCCGTGTGAATACCACATTCGGTTTTTCCAGATCCGATGAAAATAAGATTCGGGAAAACGTGGCTCCGTGTAAACGTACCGTAAGCCTTTCAAAGGACCGAGTCTCTTCTCCTGAAGATATCCCGTGTTTAAGAGATATACTTACTTAAAATAACAGCAAAGGGTTTCAGGGCTCTCGGGCTTATCTTGCGTAATAGTAAATAGCAGATCTTCAACCAGAATAAAACTGTATAATTCCATAGTCCTCCTAATACCTAGGAACTTGAATACATTAGTACGGAAATATGATGTTTATACAAAAACGTTTCCTCTACCATCTTTTTTACTTTGATTATTAGATATCTTTTTTATATAGATCGTCTAACAAGAAAAATGTAGTTACGAGTTGCGACAAAAGCACTATAAAATGAGCATATTAGTAGATAGGCGAAAGGTATGCGATCTTATATTCCTACAAACTGTTTAATGGGTTTCTTGATTGTAGCGAACTTCTTAATGCTGATAAAAGCGCCATCTCGTTTACCACGTAAAGCAGTTAAGTATAACTTAAGTTAAGTATAACTTTTTCTGTATACCAAGCTCTAAAACAAATCTCGGGGAACTATTCCGTTCTTCCAAGACTCTGTCGGCAATACAATGAATTGTCTAAACATAAAACCTAGTGTGTGGACTCCTACAAAAAAGAAATAGAAAGTATTATAAAATCTAACTGCATGTGACGTCCATTTAATTTATCATCATACTTCTGGTTTATGTTTTCTTTTAATTATTAATGTTTTGTTTTATTTTGTAAAATGCATGACCATCTAGTTAGTCACCTAGTCTTTCAGTGAATGCTATGGTTTTCTTTATGTGAAGAAGCACACTAAGATTTATCCGTTGGAGATCGTATTTAAAAAAAATAATAAATAATAAAAGAATACGCTTATTGACTAATTGGCTCTGTGGAGACGCTCAGTTGGAAACAAAAAGAAACGTGCCTCACACGTGGACGAACGAATCAATCAAGCTGTGTTGTCTAATATCTGTTTTTTTTTGTTTTGGTCCAACGAGATTGAGCCAGTCAAAATCAGTCAGTCATACGATGAAAACTTCTAATAGGTGCATCATTAAAGTTAAAATTTTATAAAATTTTCAACGCTCGTGGTGGTGGTATCTTTAGTATCCATATCAATAAAATGATTGATTTCAAAAAGTTTTGTCTCGGTCGTCTCTCATGCGCGCACTCCGCTTAGGTGGCGTGCCGTGAGTTGCAGACAGACACAGTCTGCCTAAGGTGGCCTACAGACCATCAGTTAGAGCCTCAGTTTGAACTGACATCCCATGTGTTTACCCGTACGTGATATTTCCAGTTGTAATATAGTTTCGCTAGAAGTGACATGTTTTCAAAACGACGCGGCGACGGTGTGGCAATTATTGGAGAATCGTGAGTTTTAGAAAAAGAAAACAAAAAGCTGGACAAGTGCGAGTCGGACCCGCCCACCGTACAAAAACCATATTTTTCATGTTTTAATAAAAAATGTTTATTTTCAGAGTTTTCCCTATACTTGTAGTAGGTTTATAAAGGTCAAAGGGAACCCTATAAATTTTAATTACGTTGAGAACTGCGTCGAAATATGTTTTTGCGGTATTTATGGATGTTTTTTTTTTTACTTTAATATAATTTCATTTATTCATAGCATCAAAGGTCTGTCGATCAATTTTATTTTAGAGATTTAAATTGACAAATCTGATAACTGCGCGATTTCACTACATACCATCAGTTTTAACAGCAAAGTTTCATATAATGAAATTTTGATTTGATTTGCAGTTGTAAGTTTAGCCTCCACACGTACGTTGTAACTGTACAGTTGGACTGAGCGCAGTGAAAGCTGATGGTGTGTAGCCGGCGCACTAGGTGTAGAGGCGCAGCGAGCCGTCGGCGCAGGCGGCCAGCAGCCACGCCTGCGCGGGGTGGAAGGCCAGCTGCAGCACGCAGCGCCCGCCCGCCGCGCCCGCGCGCAGCTGCTTCAGCGGCACCAGCAGCGGGTTCTGCAGCAGGTCGCTGCGCCGAGAACACGGACGTTACAAGCTTATCTCGGATCTTACCATTAACTCTGTCCAGGCTTACACTAAAGCTTTGACACTTGCAAAACATATATTTTTTTTTTTAATATTAGTAGGAATGTGCGTCGCACATTACTAGTAATCTCGTTAACCCCTCGCACTAAGCTAAGATGCTTGTGTTACGAGTGGGTTCACGTCGGTAGGGTAATGGGTGGGATACGAACCCGCAACCACATCAACCACATTATTATATTATTTAGCATTTATAACCTTCAAGAGAAGGCATGAAGACTATTTTTTATTATGGAACTTCTGGTCGATTATTGTCTGCAAAACATTTTTTAATCCTATCGTTAAAAAGTTTCCAGTCCAGTCCCAAGTTAAGTAAATCAGTTAAGACGAGCTTATTATGTTAGTTAAAATGAAAAGAGTCGTTTTGAACGCAGTTAAGGAGTGGCGACTCACTTGTAGACCATGCCGTGCGAGACGACGATGTTGTGGTCGTCGCCGGCGGTGGCGAACAGCGGGTAGCGGCGGTGGAAGGCCACGCTGCGCACCGCGCCGGAGTGCAGGCGCAGCGTCTGGTACGGCTTGCTGGACAGCTCCAGGTCGAACCTGCGCACAGAGGTCGTGAGGTAGAGGCAGCCACCGACCACTTGCCCTGGCGGCGGCCGGCACCTACCACATGCACTTGCGGTCGTACGAGGCCACCAGCAGGTTGTCGCCGGCGGGGTGCACGGCCATGTGGCTGATCCACTGCGCGCCCGTGAGCAGCTTGCGCACCAGCTCCTGCTTCACCAGGTCGTACACGCGCACCACGCGCTGCGTCTGCCGGCCAGCGGAAACGTTATACACTGCCCGCGCTCTATGCAAGCACGAGCGACTGTAACAAGCTCAACACAATAATTATGAACGACGAAAGTAAAAATCTGGTTCTGAAAAGGTTGATCAGCTTTCTTCAAAAGTAGCTCTTATTTTCAAACGTAGGTATGTTCGATGAATAATTTATTTTTACGTTGATCAGCGTCTCAGAAACCGGCGGTTATCACGCTATATACTTTGCAAAAGAGAAACATATTAATTTATTTATAGTCATCTATAATTTTGATAAGAGAAAATATAATAAAAGTGCTTAGGAGCGGTCAACAAAAATAGTAAAACCATCCAAATTAATCTAAATATCAGTACTACTTAATTGTTTGACTATTTAACATGTTTAGGTGATTTTTTGTTTCGCGGTTGTTTCATTTCAATATTATCAGGCCTCAGAATCATGCTTTCGGTTGTTTTATTTCTGGGTTCAAAGGTTGACATTCTTATTAGGGTGTCCCGCTCCGTTAGATTCCATTTGAATCTGTGACTTCGGGTTCTAATGCACCAGTGGTTTTCCCAACTAAGCTACAGAGGTACTAGCCGTGCGTTCAAATTTCTCATTTCCTATTCTATTGCACGTGTTACCGCGACGTGTACGACATCTGAGCAATCCAATATAGATGGTGAATGTGGTGGTGATGGTGGTTTTGCCGACTTGATTAACAATTGGTTATTTCAAAGTCTGATAGATGGCGGTTTCCCAAACTATTGGTCTTATTGATTTAAGTATTTTCCGCAGATTCGAGTCCTGCCAGGGGTTAAAATTTTTCCTTCTTGCTATTTGTATTTAATTTATAATATGTCATTTAATTTTATGTAAAGCCGAGCTCAAGAGAACTCTTTAGCCGCTATGTTTATTTTAAGGTGTAGATGAGAGGGCAATGTGTAGTGTGTGTGGGTACGTACGGCGACGAAGAGGAGCGGGCGCGTGGGGTGGAAGAGCGCGCACTGCACGAGCCCCTTGGCCTTCGCCAGCGGCAGCTGCGAGCGGCGCCGCGACACCTGTGTAGTGTGTGTGGGTACGTACGGCGACGAAGAGGAGCGGGCGCGTGGGGTGGAAGAGCGCGCACTGCACGAGCCCCTTGGCCTTCGCCAGCGGCAGCTGCGAGCGGCGCCGCGACACCTGTGTAGTGTGTGTGGGTACGTACGGCGACGAAGAGGAGCGGGCGCGTGGGGTGGAAGAGCGCGCACTGCACGAGCCCCTTGGCCTTCGCCAGCGGCAGCTGCGAGCGGCGCCGCGACACCTGTGTAGTGTGTGTGGGTACGTACGGCGACGAAGAGGAGCGGGCGCGTGGGGTGGAAGAGCGCGCACTGCACGAGCCCCTTGGCCTTCGCCAGCGGCAGCTGCGAGCGGCGCCGCGACACCTGGTGCACCAGCACCGCGCGCGCCGCCGCCTGCGCCAGCGTCACGCACACGTAGTCGCCGCGCGCGTGCCACGACACCTGCGCGCGCGTGGGAACATTCATGTAGATATTATACGCTAAAACTATTCTTTTAAATCACTCTATCCATTGGTGAGAGCCACATGAAAATCGATTCGAAACTCCCCATACAAACTTTCGAACCTTATTTCACATAGGAAATAGACAAACAAAAAAATTTAATGTCCTTTATCTAAAATGAAAAGTTGAAAAATTGAAAGTTTTTAATCGAAATTGATAAATTTCCATTAAAAACTTTCAACCCCTATTTCATCCTCTTAAGGGTGTATTTCTAAAATCGCTTATATTCATGTTTATTAATTTCTAAGGAACCCTTAAACGAATTTTCATGTGACTATGTTTAAAAACGACGGTTTTTGTTACATCCGTTCATCCCCTTTAGTGATGGAATTTCCAAAAATCCTTTCTTAGTGGGTGTTTTCAGTATAAAACGAATCTGTTTAACCACCTGATGACTCTTCACTTCACCTCGGACCAACTTGTGATGGAACCAGGGTAGATAAAACGAATAAAACAGTTCACTTTTTTCCAACGGTATATTCTTGCAGAGAGGGTACATATATTAATACATATTGTTTTCTGAGTTTTACGCGAATATTAGACATTGAAATCAAACTACTTTAAACGGATTCTATCGCAGTTTATTTTGATTTTAGTTCCCGACGTTTCAACACCTTTGCAGGTGTCATGGTCACGGACAGACTGAGATGGTATTCGTCTTGACAAGATATGTTGCTCGTTCTACCTTCATATTTTTATAATTTACTAGCTGTTTCCCGCAGCTCCGCCCGCGGTCTTTTTTTTATGTAATTGAGAATTTTCTTTACTATAAACCTCACGGAGCCCGAGACCTTTCCAACGAATGCAAAACCGTGCAAATCGGTTCGTGCGTTCTGGAGTTATAGCGTCAGGAAGGAAAACCCGACTTATTTTTATATAGAAGATTTACTTTTAATTTTTTATTTTAATCGTTTGTGTTCCGACGTACGCAATATGAGCTCACAGTGTCTTGAAGTCTTGCAGCGCTGCTCTTGGGTTTGGTTTTGATTTTGTGTATGATTGGATCCCAAGTAGGTGATATATTCCAGTCATCTTCTCTATTGAAATTTGGATGTTTTTAATCTCAATAGCCTCGCGAAACATCCTAGGTAGGAATTTGGATTCTTTGGCGAGGATCTGTGGTTTATCAAAACGAATGTAGTGACTGCAATGGAGCCTTCAGCATGTTCGGCGACTGCAGACTTCGTTGAGCGGCGGTGTTTAACATCAGCTATATGTTCTTTTACGCGGGTCCCTATACCATTGAGTTATAATGTACTACGTACTAGAGGAGACACCTCAATCCAATTGTTTGTAACACGAGTTAGAGCGCGCGGACTCCAAATAACTTAGTCTGTGCCAAGCGCTTGCTGCAACGTGACGCATTGAGTGAAGTTTTGTTTATTAAAATACGGCCTTCGTGTTCATTGAGGTACTGTTCAAACAAATCCAGAAAAATAAGTAAAAGTCAAGGAGTTACTTTTCACCAGTAAGTTCAACTATTATCTTTAAACCACGCGTTATTTAATTATAATTTTTAAATTGCAACGGTTGCTGTGGAGTCGGCCGAGTTTACGTGAATGTCAAAGAGTAAAACATTTGTATAGGCAGACTTGACACTATCGATGTATAATTTTAATAACTATGAGCAATAAAATATTAATATTTAATCACGATAGTAATGTTGTAATAATATTTCACATTTTTGCATGCTGAAGGCTCCAGTCACTACATTCGTTTTGATAAACCACAGATCCTCGCCAAAGAATCCAAATTCCTGCCTAGGATGTTTCGCGAGGCTATTGAGATTAAAAAACCACCAAATTTCAATAGAGAAGATGGCTAGAAGATATCACCTACTTAGGATCCAATCATACACAAAATCAAAACCAAGCCCAAGAGCAGCGCTGCAAGACTTCAAGACACTGTGAGCTCATATTGCGTAGGTCGGAACACAACCGATTAAAATTAAAAATTAAAAAATTAAAGGTAAATTAAATTATAAAAATATGAAGGTAGAACGAGCAACATATCTTGTCAAGACGAATACCATCTCAGTCTGTCCGTGACCATGACACCTGCAAAGGTGTTGAAACGTCGAGAACTAAAATCAAAATAAACCGCGATAGAATCCGTTTAAAGTAGTTTTATTTCAATATACTAATACATTTTAAATCAACGCGTCTTATCTATTGCACTCGTCACTCAGAACTAAACTTCCTTAGCCGGGACATATTAGGCGGTATGCTTGTTTTTTCATTTATTTACAGGTACCGTCAATACCTCGGTCATTACCGCGTTATACATTCTCCCCCATTAAGGGCAAGCATAAATTGACCTTAATCAATTAAAAATATTACAAAAAAAATACAGTTATGCACTAACCAATCAGCGTACAGTATACCTATAAGATGTTGTGATACAATTTATAAACCAAACAAAAATATAAATCATAATGGTAAACTACGGGTTCATACTTATTCTTAAGTCTTAACCTCCCTTCACCAATATAATTATGCAAACATTATACTACTACTAGTAATAGGAAGCAAACACAATTTAGACACAGGTCTTTTTATAATAGAATTTTTTGTTTTTATGGTAACCACTCGTGTGATTCCGTCATTACCCGGATGTTCTTCACTTACTAAACCGTAAAGCCAGCGACACGGAGGCAGACCGTCCTCCTTCACTAAAACCACATCCCCCTTTCTAGGAGAAGGAGTTTCCGTGGTCCACCGATGCCTGTAGAAAAATTGACGCAAATACTCCTGAGACCACTTTCGCCAGAATGTTTGAAGCATACGTTGGGTATATTGCATCTCTTTAACGAGCTGATATTGGACGTTTCATAATTGTTATCTGGTGGGGTAACAAGAGACTCACCAACTAAAAAGTGACCAAGAGTCAATATTTCTGTATTTTCGGAATTGTTTTCTAATCACAGCGGCCGAGAGTTCAGACACGCTTCCACTTGAGTTAATACCGTTGATAGTAATTCTTCATAAGTTAGGGTGGAAGTACCTATCACCCGTTTCAGATGAAATTCAACAGATTTTATTCCAGCCTCCCATAATCCTCCGAAATTCGGCGCATGAGGCGGAATAAAATGCCAAGACGTCCTGTTCGTCCCCAAAACTTCTGCTATTTCCGACAAGACACTACCTTTTTCCTCAGTGAACAGAATGCTAAGTTCCTTTGCAGCACCCACAAAATTGGTACCATTATCACTCCATACCTCCTGACAATAACCTCTTCTCGCTACAAACCTTTTGAAGGCCTGTAAAAACCTTTCAGAAGTAAGGTCTGATACGGCTTCAATGTGCACTGTGCAAGATTTATGACCACGGCCCTTTGCCATACGTAGTTGAATAGGTCCAGCAAAGTCCACACCACTACGAAGAAATGGAGGGCTTAACACGAGAGGATGGTAACTTAAGCTGCCAAAGTTTCAATTTTATAACCCTAGTGGCTGTGCGTTGTTGAGTCAGTCAGGACAAGCCACTTTATAGATATAACACGTTTTTAACACTTTTGTGTTATCTAGATAAAAATACATTATAATTATGTATAAAAAATAATAATTAAAAAGCAGAAAAACAATATATTTTTTTTATTATACGACCCGCAGTTCGTAATTTTATCCTTGTATCGCGGGGGTTTCCTTAAAATTTAAATCACATGCACAAAAAATTAATTGCGTAAGAATTATAAACAGTTTCTGAACTGCAATGTCATTCAACGAAAGCTACTCGTTTTTTTTTTAGTTTTTATTTCTTGTTTTTTTCGTTAAAACACTTTAATTTCGGATTGACCGCAGTATAAGTATACTTACGTGCGTAATAGGTTTGAAGTGTTGTATGTCGATGCGCACGCCTCGCGCCCACTCCTCGGGCGACACGTGCTGCCACTGCGCACACGTCGCAGTACGCTCGTCCACTACCGGGCGGTAACATACAGTTTATAATATACTTCTAATTCCACACCTATAATATACTTCATTAATGAAGAAGAGAGTAGTCACGACGGTGGTATAACAATTTTTTTTTTATTTCTTGGAGATATTTTCGTGCGCTGCGAAATTGATGCTTAGGCTTATTACTGTGATAATTGCAAATGTATATTTTGTCGGAAGTGCTCCGTGTCGCGACTGACCGGTGACGTCGTGTTGCGGCGGCGCGTGCTCTAGCAGGCGGTCGGCGCGGGCGGCGGCGCGCGCGGCGGCCACGGGCGCGCCGGGCGCCAGCAGCAGCAGGCGGCGCCCGGCGGCGGCGCACAGCAGCGGCAGCGCCGGGCTGGGCCCCCACGCCACGCTCGTCACGCCCGCGCCCGGCTCGCCCACCGCCATGCTGCGCAGGCAGCGCCCCGTGCTCGTCTCCCACACTACACGACACGCTATGCTCATCACGGAAGGGCCAACTGCCTCAATGTGCATCCTGACCACGTGCGATATGAGTGCTCATATCACACATGGTCGGGATATGGTAGCGACGAATTGGATGAATTTAAGTACGCTGAATTCTTAAACAGTTTTTTTGGAATCCAAACTTCTCATATTTTTAATAAGCAACACATAAAAAAATTAAGTCAAATTTTGATTGGGGATCTGCCAATCGCCTTTACGACTATTACATATTACTGTATTCGCCTATTTGTTTTATACGGGAGTAAGAGGATTTTTTTTCAAAACAAGAACAAAAAATACAGTCATAATGCAAATTGGTGGAGTAATCAAAGAATTAAGCCTTGCCACAGAAAAAATACGATCCGAAGAAAAATAATGTCAATTTAATACAGTAATTTGAATTAAAAGGAGGGAGTCTGACTCGCATTTGTCGGTTTTTGCTTTTGATATAGAAAAAAAACCCTAGATACACTGTGCCGGATAAAAGAAACACTCGAAAGATTTTGCCATAAAAACTTACAACCCCTGTTTCACCCTTAAGAGGTGGATATCCAAAATTGCTGAAATAGTTATTTGTTTCTAACCAGACACTCATATATGAAATACCATGTGTCTGCTTTGCCAAATGACAAACTTCACGCTTCGGGGTGGATTTCTAAAATCGCTAAAACCCGTGTGCGAAATTTCACGCTGCACACAACTTTAAAACTGACCGATTTCAATACAGCCCTTCATCCCCTTTTTCGTCACCTTGGGGTTGAACTTTGATAAATCCTTCCTTAGTAAGTAATTCTTACGTCATAAGAGGTATACGTGTGCGAAATTTCAAGTTCCTAGCCCTAAGGGTTAGGCCTGTGTGTTGATACATCAGACAATCACCATTGACTTTTATATACAGGTGAATTTTCAAGAGGGCCGAATTCGAAACTATAAGGAATATCGAAAAAGAGTCGCGAGCTCGATTTTGATAAAAATAAAAACTACGTAATTGGATTTTCTTTTAATCCGCATTAAATCCGTTGTTTAGTTTAAAAGATCTAAGCTTACAGTCTGTGGTAGTGACTTTATGTAAAGTTTTTCAGAAAGTTTCTGAAGAAGTTACAGCTCGATAGAAATTATTTGCTAAAAGTATGTCCCTCAGATCTTGGTCTATTACGCATGCTGACATCTTTACTGAAGCATGCCAAAATAATTTGAGCTCAGTGCTGCCTAGTGGCCATTATACGCAACTCTCCTCTTGCAAATTTGACCGATCATCAAGGTATACTCGTCCTTAAAAGTATCACGACAACTATAATGCCGATTAATGTCGATCTACTTTTTGCGAGCGTTCACCTTATTACCCGTATTTCGGTAAGTAGTCGAATACCCAATTGGAGGTCTGTGTCATTAGTTTATGGGGCGCAGTGGCGGCCGAGTCGCGAGTGAAGTGAGATTAATTCGAGTGTATATATAGTTAATACGGTATTTCAGATAAGATCCTATCAACGGTGGCGTAATTAAAGAACAAACATCTATCTAAATGTCCGGACTCATAATATTAGTATGGAGGAGTGGAGGTCTGACCTCGCACGGTGCCGTCGTCGCCGCCGGACACGACGTACTGGCCGGAGGGGTCGAAGTCCGCGGAGCGCACGAGGCCGCGGTGGCCGCGGAACTGCAGCGCCTCCGACGTCGGGAACGGCTGCAGGTCGCGCGGCGACGGCAGCTTCGGCACCAGCTCGTCCGCCGAGATCGTCAGCTGTGGGCAGGGCGCACGTCAGCGGGCGGCGGTGCGGGCGGGGGGCGGGGGGGCGCGGCAGGGGGAGGGGGGGGGACACTTGCCCGCATCTTGATGGCGCGCGGCGCGAGGTAGAGGTCGAGGCAGCGCAGGAAGCGCTCGCGCGTGTAGCGCGGGTAGGCGGCCACGGCGCGCAGGCTGCTGTGCTGCGTCGGCAGGAACGTGTACTTGCGCTTCCACGGCGTCTCGCTCAGCTTGTCCCACTCCTTCATCTGCAGGGCACACCACAACAATTGAGACGTATAGGAAAGTGCGAAAGTGAAGTGAAGAGCACGTTTGTGTGGCGGTCACCTCGTGCTTGTCCAGCAGGTACTCGGGCGGCGGGTTGTAGCTCTCGGCGTGGCCGGGCAGCGCGCGGCGCGGCGCGGCGATGTGCCGCGTGATGCCGCGCGTGCCGGCGTCCGCCGAGCCCCACAGGTTGTAGAACTTCTTCTCCTGCGACACCACACATCTTAAGCACACAGTACGCATTCTATACATTCGAACTTCTTTTTTTACCTGTCGGGTATTTTACGTAGAGCTACTGCTATCTAACCTCCACAACCGATTATAGTGGATAACCAATAATAAAACTGCTTGTCAGAATTTTAATTAGTTACAATTGACATTATGATATTCTTTTTTTTAATAACAATTACTATAGGATTATACTATAAAAACAATTTAAATAAACTTTGATAGTGACACGTCGCAATACAATCTGACTTATGAATCTCTACATAATATGTAAATCTCTGTCCCTGAAACTAGGTAAATCTGTATCTTGAGAGACAGCGACAGTCGTAACCAACGGCTTAACGAAGCACATTCCAGAGGAGTGTCCAAAATTGGTCAACCCATCCATGGATCAACCCTGGCATAACTAACCTTTATTATCGGTCAAACCTTAAGGCTCACCAGCCAACAAAAAGCCTTCATACCTGAACCCCTACACATACTAATTGACGTCGTCATTACACAGCCGCTAGCCGTCAGATTCAACTTACTCTGTTCTTTCTACGTTCTTCGGCAAGTTGCTTTCTGGTCTTGGTCCAGCCCATCTTCAGCGCATGCACTATGCGGCCGATCTGCTGCTGCTCGGAGCGCGACGGCAGAAACGAGCGCTTATGCTCCGGGAAGGCGCGCAGCGGCGTGGCCAGCACCTCGCGACTGAACCACTCCACCCATGGCTGTCGCAACGTCAACCGATTAACGCAAGCATGCACATTACTACAATGTCTCTGTCATCATCACATATAAATTAGATGATAATAGATAGGCTATAGTTAAAACCATATAACACAACAGCGCCTGTACCTGGTACTCGTCGTGGGTGGGGTCTGGCACGTGGCCCTCCCGCAGTCGCCGAATGAGCTCCAGATCCTGCTTACTTAGTATTACATCCTGCCCAGTGTTAGGATCACGAACAGTTCGCCAAAAGTCTGGGTCCTCACATTTTCTGTAGAAATCGAGATCCATTTAATGAAAGATACATAAACGCAAAACAAGTGTATACCAAAGAACATATGATATAGATATCGTGGCCTGACTTGAGGAAGTCGTCGATGTGGTCGCGCTGCGGCGGGCGCAGCACGCGGCGAGCGTCCAGGTCGTATCCGACGTGCGGGTACTCGCGGTACCACCACGCCGGCACGTCACCCACCGTCGTGCGCCGGTCCTCCTCGTCCGACGTGTCGCCCGACTCGTACTCGTCTGCACGCAACGCACACGCACTTCACACTATGACACATTATATTATGCCTGTTCTAGGACCCAACCCTTTTGGGACTTCAATCGAAATATACTATTAAAATTTATAGGCTCCATCAAAGTATTTCACTTATTAAATCAATTTATAAATGTCCCAGTGCTGATAACAGGCCTCTTCCCATATAGAGAAGGAACAAGCATAGATCACCATGCTTGCTCATTGGGGTAGGTGATTTTGATACCAATTTTCGAAATCCAGGTTTCCTCACAATGTTTTCGTTCACAGTTTGTCAATGGTGTCTTAGAATAATTAAGAAATACACAACTAGAACTAAAATACCTTTTATAGAGTCACATTGGTAGGTACTTTTTTTTAACCTGGATAAGAAACATGAACCGCTAGACCACCACAACAACTCTTATCAAATAATAATTACTATCAATATCATAATTATGAATTGCATTACATATTTACCAACCTTTTTGTCCAACAGGTTGTATCTTAACACTAGTTCTCTTAATACTATCAGCCAGTCTGTCTATGCTACCATCACTACTGGGTGTCACTTTAGTCTGCTTTACATTCTTAGTCTGCTTTACATTCTTTGTCTTTTGTCTGGCTTCTTTGCTAATTTTCTTCTCTGTGTCACTGGCGTCGCTAACGCCAGACGGGGTCAGCAGGGCTCCTGACTCGGCTCCACTGTCTACACTTTCCTCATCCTCACTTTCACTGCTGCTATCATTATCATTTTCTGATTTGTCATCGTCTTCTGAGTCGGTGAGTTCCTAAGGTTAGAAATGGGTTTTTATTGGTGATCTATACCACTTGGCTATCTGTGCAATCATAATGCCACCAAGATATCCATATTCTGCGGTAAAGTTTAATGAGAAGTCAGTTTAATGGGGAGACAAGAGGTTGAGTACTTACCGATGAACCCTCTGAATCATTTTCAACCAGGTCATCATCTCCAAAGTTGGAGTCGTCACTGTCATCGAACAAGACCTCCTGCAGAGTGAAGCATGTTGCAATTATCATAATGCAATAGTAAACACTTTTTTATTTATTTATGTGAGTGTAGTTGACATTGTTTTTTTTAATTATTATTGAATTCCTGAAAGCTGAAGGTTATCTTGTGGCGTAACAACTTTAGGGCATAAAATATAACATCTAAAAGGCACTTAAGAATATATCAAAACATATAATAATGAATATGACATTACATCCTGTTCCTGATCAGAGGCTGCTCCACTCTCGTCTTCATGTTCTGAGTCCGTGGCGTCATTTTCGACATTCAAAGTTCCTTGGATTAACTCCTCATCCTCTGATCCTTCATCAGTCTAAAAACCAAATGATCAACACAACCATAATATAATCAATTGTTTTAAAACCTGTAGATAAAGCAAATTTTAGTCCTTAAAAAATTGGAATATAAATAGTTTTTCTAAACACAGGAAACATGTTGGGTACTCGTATTTTATATATACACTAGCGGAACCATACCTGCTTCGCACATATTATAGCATAGTAATAAATTACTTTAATTGTACACGAAACCTTCCTTTTAAATTACTCTAAGTTACGCGTTTTTGTTCAGGCACGCGCCGCCGCCGGCCGGGCAGGTACCGCCGCAACGCTTATAATTGCATTTTAAATCTTTAATATCTTCGGAAATATTATTATCGTCATTTATTTCAACCAACTAGGATCACAACATTACATTCACATTAAATATATATATTACAATAAAATAAAATCAAAATCAAAATAATATTCTGGCAGAAGTCAGTACATGTATCATACTACAATCATTCAAGTACTGACAGTCGAATCTTTCTGCGAACGCGTTTCGGACAGTGTAATGGCCGCCCCACATATTAAATGGTTATTGTGGGTTATCTTTAAGGGATAGGCATACTTGTTGAGCTTCTGAAGGTGTACGATACTGTAGTACATTATTTTCATTTATCTCGTGGGGTTAGCCCAACGTTTGTAAGCGCAAAAACATGTGTTTATTTACGTCATCACATTAAAAACCTCTAAATTTATCAGTTTTTCTCTACAATATTATGTATGTATTATACTTATAAACGGGCCTCTTGAGTCACTCTATCTATTAAAAAAACCGCTTCATAATTCGTTGCGCAGTTTTTAAGCTTTAAGCATCCCTAGGGAGGGACAGACAGCGAAGGCGAGTTTGTTTTTAATTATGTAGTGATAAAGTAATATAAATTAAAATACGACTCCGGGTATCCAGCGAACACGAAGTCAATTATTATTGTTAGTTATGGAAAACTTTATCGATAAGTAAATTTATACAAAATAATTGTCCACAAAATAGAAAACAAGATTTTGATTCGAAAACTTTGGAGCAGGTTTTATAATTTTTACTTACCTGATCTGATACTTTTTCGTTAGTAGCTGATTTGGTTTCTTTTAAATCAGATTTTCTTTTAAGCAAACCACTTCTAAATGGTGGCATTTTAAAGAAACTAAATTCGTTTATTTAACACTCACATCAGTCATGAATTTATCACCACACGCTAAGATAAGACCACACGTGTTTTTGACTTTCCGTCTTTTTTCCTATCATTGACACTAATGACAGTTCTGAGTTGACTTCAAAAATAATTAATTTGCCAATCGTCATTATTTTCGTTTTCACGGCAACCACAGAGTACATTTTTTTTTTATATCTTTATTTATTTAATGAGAGTACATTTTACATACGGCAACTGATCTCAGCAACTGATACAGTGAATACCTTTAGTTATTAGTCTGAGGTTTATACCAGTATTCATTGAAATATTGGTGTAAGAAGTTTAAAAATCAACCAAAAAGTATGATCGAACGCAATATAAGCGTCGCTATAAACGTCGTCAAAATAATGATTGATTGAAATTATCAGTCTATCTATGACAAATTACTTTAAAATACTAAATAAATTTGATGTTGGTTCGAACTTCACAGGTAAGTTCGTATTATCCAGATCCTCTATAATTTTGATCATGTTTATACATGTGTGTACCTTATTAGTGCACTAAATAAAATCATTACAAGGGCGTATTTTTATTTTCTTGTACCATATTTTACATTAATATGAAACTTCAATAAAATACGTTTTGATTTTTTTTATATTATCTTATATATATCTATTATCTGAATATTAATATATTTTTTAGGTAAAAACAATATGTTTTAAAATAAAACGATTTTTAATGTGCTAGAACTGATAAACTGCTCCATTGAGTTACGAAATATCAATACATTTTTCATAAATTAAATGGGCCACTTAGATATAAAAAAATATTTATTTCATATATATTCAGTTAGTACTACACTTATCTATTAAAATTTTAACCTTTAAACACCGCTTAATCTATAATAATCTATAAATACTCTCCTTTGAGTTACAGTTTGGTCATAGACCTACATTTTTGTTTGCTTAAAAACGTATTTTAGGACAAATTAGCCAGTAAAATCAAAGAAAATTTAAAAGAATAAACATACATATTTATTTATTTGGTATTAATTAAACGTTAAATAAGGAACATATGGAAATATCTTTACTTTCTTATCACAAAATAACTAAATGGACCGAGTAAAGCTTTGTTTACAACAAACACAATGAGTGAAATGTTTCTCAGTGGACGTAACGCTTCTATGTGAGATAATAATACAAACATGAATTTATCGGTTATACATTATCCCTTTTCGTAAATTTTGATTTAAATTAATTAAAGGTATTTACTTTAATCTTCCTTACAAACTGAACAAATTCTCTATAGAAATCGTATTACTTTGAATTTTCCTTGAATATAAACCGTTAATCAGTGGAAGATTTCGACTGTACCAAACTTACTTTCGCACTTTTCGGCTTCTCGTCACGGTATGAAAAATGACTGATAGTTTTGACGTTTGAAGTTAGTATTGCTGCATTGAAAAATATACCTAGATCCGGTAGAAATACATTAAATATAGTAAAAAATTGCGTAACTCAGTAGGAATTTTCCACTTAATCGAATTTGGGTTACAAGAAATAAAGTCGTATTTCGCATTATTTTCGGTTGATATTTCCGTGTTAAGCGTTATGAACGTTAGCAAATATACAACTGTCATTGGATTCAGTAAAAATTTAAAGTTTTTGGCGGAAAAAATGCCGTAAAATTAAGGATTAAACCACTGTATACAATGAGTTACATAACATTTTCCTACTTTCGTCTACTTACAGAATATCATAAAAAATATAATATAAGGAAAAGCTCACAACAAAAATCATATTTCGATACAAATATAAACACTTAATCTTTATTTTCTATACGCATAATAAATATTAATAATTTTCATCAACTAATTAATAGCACAAGTGACGTGACAGGTGAAAAAATGCAAGGTACAAAGAAAAAAAAATACGCCCACAAGAATCGAGAAGTTTTTTTTTACAATGTTATAATATTTTTTTATGATTTCGCCCCGTAAAAAACTTTGCCCTAGTAGTAGTTATTAAATAGGATGTAGATGAAAATAATAACAGTCGGTCAACAAGTACAATTTATTTTTCTTTGTTCAACGTCGCTTCTACTTCTAGCCATAATCGGAACATCGGAACGTAATTTACGTCATTTATTTTTCAAAAATTTTGTTAATTTGTTTTTAGCCCTTGTATGTAGGTCTGCTAGTAGGTTGTTAGTTGTATTCCTTGCAGATACTTGGAATTTGCAAATAAGAGAAAATATATATATATACTATAATTATTTATGATTAAAATGTGCATTTAAACTAATCGCCTTCTTTTTATTTGTTAAAAAATTAGGTTATAATTTTCCTACAAAAATGTTTCGTAACTTGGTGAAGATATTGGAACCTATCAGAAATCACATTGTTAGTGAATTCTTGTTAATGTATATTTATTCTAGTCCAGCAGTGATTCATGTGGTGTATCGAATGTTTATTTACATTGACAGTCTCGCACGGCTGTGGGCAGCACGGCCGGTGGCGGTACGCAGAACGGCTCCGCGTTCGAGCGCAACAGCGTTACAAAGGAGCAGCAGTTGTCGGAAGCTCTGAAGCGCTCACTGCCCGGCATCACGTATATAAGCGTTGAAGACATTTCTGGAGGGTGTGGAGCTATGTTTGAGGTACTAATAAAACTGTTAAAATTTCATTATACCGAATTTTAAGTAACAAGGACTACTGACCAAATTAAAGCAATTCTAGCTTATAAAATGGTGTTAAGGTAAGTTAAATGTATGCATAAAAAAAAACATAATTATTGTGTAATACTTACTTAAATTTTCAGGTGAGTGTTGAAGCTAAAGAATTTGTTGGGTTGTCACGTGTAAAACAGCATCGCCTTGTTACTGATTCTCTGAAGAGTGAAATAGCTGAGATGCATGGTATTCGAATACATACTACACCAACACCAGCTGATAAATAACCACATTATTTTAATTTATTATTGTTAAGAGGTTGATATTGAAAATTTGTTATAGATTAAGTAGTTTTGTTTATAATGTACCTGTGTTGTTATTTGTTGAAAACAAAGTTATTTTCAATAATACATTAGCCTAATAATTGAGATAGTGTACAATGTGATTTAGTGTATTGTTTACTAACAAGTCAAACCCTTAAACTGACATCATTTGTCTACATTCTTCATCACATGCTTGATGAATAATTTAGAGTATTTGACTAATAACCAAATATAAATGTATCTACTTCATTTATTACAAAAAATTATAAAGGACTCAATTTTAATTAAAAGTGAAATAATGTGAATAACAAGGATTAACATTTTGTTTTATCCTTTTTTTCCTAAACAATGTATTTGTAGCAGTTTGTACCACATAAAGTAATTTACATGTTAAATTAAATTATAATGTTAACACTGTAAATGTATAATGAATATTATTTGCACACTAGTCCATACAGACTTTTTAAGAATATTGTACAATTTGCACATATTAAATGTACTGGATGAATTTAGAATTTCCTGTGCTTACGGCAGGTCAGTTAAATCTTCAAAATAATGAAGTAATTTGATGGTTTTAGTGATGTGACATACAATGTTTTACTGTATATTATTTATGGTTGTGCTCAATCACAAAATGGACTAGATTCTAGAGAGGAGAAGAGGAACACTATTACCCTTTGTTCTTGGGTTTCAATAAATATTTACTAAAAAGTTTTTGAAACAATTTAAAATGTTGTTTTTCTTTTTACTATTTGACACATAATTTAATAAAAATTGTAAGCTAAAAAATGTTCGCATTAATCAAAGAATGTAGTTTAGAAATAGAATATAATTGCCAACCAATCTGGATGTCTTGAACCCTTATCAGATGGATGACCTAATAAAAGTAAAATTTAATCTTGTAAGGCACAAACTAAAAATATTACGAAATTGCCACCCGTCGATCGCAAAAGCACTACAATTCGAGCGGAAAAAAAATAAAACTGAAAATTTTGCATATTATTAGGTATTTCTCTTTGGCCGACGATAAGTTAAGTTATTGCATTACGATCTGGGGAGGTGCGCCTAAGGGCCTTAGGCGCACCTCCCCAGATCGTAATCTGCCTTAGGCTAAGGCTGATTTTAGTCTCACGCTCACCGTCAGCGCTCATAGCTCAGCGCGTAGTTTTTCAGCGCTGAGGCTCAGCGTGGCTCGTTTTCGGTTTTAGTATCGTACTGACCGCCTTACTGTACAGACGACGACCAAAATGCGGAGTGTATTAATTATTGCTGCTTTGTACTATCTATCCCAAAAAAATAAAAACCGGCGGCGACGATGACTCTATGTTCATCCATTAATTGAGCAGGGAGCCGTTGCAGCCGCAGGAGACTCGACCTGTATCCACTTCGCGATTAGCCATGACTGTACGTGCTGACGAAGTCCGTTCTGCTCGACACTAGAACGCCCACTGAAAGCAGAGGCGCTCGTGCGATCGTCAGCGCCGACAGTTACGCGGGGCCGACGCGCGACGCGTACGGCCGCGTAGCTATCAGCGCTGACTACCGTGCGCGCTGATAGCTACGCCTCATTCAAAAACGCTTCCTAGAAGTTCATATATCTCGGCTATCAGCGCTGACGGTACGCGTGCCGTCGGCGTAAGACTAACCAGCCTAAAACTACCCTTCTTGAACTGGAGAGAGCCCGGAGGGCTATCCTGAAGGTTTCTTTCTTCCTTCCTTTTCGCTTCCCCACAGACCTTCTTTACGAAAAGTCTAAAGTTTTAACTGTGCGTCAGTTATTCATACTCAATGTCACCTTAAAACAGCACTCACTGCTTAGGTACCTATCAGCCCTCAACGTCTCAAGCAAAAGCGGTTCTTCTGTTACTTGGGTGGTTATCTACAACATGTAACAAAAACCCTGTCTGATCCCTGAGAGTATTATTCGGTATCGTACTGCGAACACGTATACATAACTAATAAATGGATTGGAGATTATAATTTTTCCCCAGTCAAAATAATTAAATACAAATAAAAACTGATCCAAGGCAACAGCAACACTGATCGCTCCTCAAAGTTCACGTACTTACTACCTACCTACAGCTTTGTGTCAAAGAAGCCGCATATGCGAGACGGTTCAAATCAAATCAAATTACATGTTGTATACAATAAAATAAATAGACTACAGCCCATATATAAGTTCACTAGCAGCATGTGCAAAAAGAAATTGACTACGTGGCTCCTACTATTGAAGTTACTTACAACTGCGATTTAATTTTGGAACAAAGTATTAGTGTAAGTTCATATGACCGCGCGGACCCGCGCGGAGCCGCGCGGTAAGAGCATTCACATGATGGCAAATGTATGCGCGGTAGTCTGGCATCAACATTGCTTAAGAATGGACGTGGAGGAGGCAATTTGCTTATGGATTTTATACCGAGTTACTTTCGCATTTATAATATTAGTTAGGATAGTTAGGATTACGATTATACATACGATTGTAACTTACCTAAGTTTTTCTTTTTTTCTTCAGAATCATTATTACTGCAGAAAATTAAAACTAATTCTTCCCAAGATCTTCTTTTTATTATTTTATTCGAATATTCCTTGGAGTTAATATTCCAGATAGCTTCTCTTTTTTCAATCTCGTCGATAAGCAAATCGATAGATACAATGTCGTCTCCTTCGGTGATCATTTTTTCTTGAATCTATGTGTCTATCCGTCGCAACACGCGCGGATCATCTGAACAGGTCGGTACAAGTTTGTAGAACTTGAAACGCGCCGTGCCGCGCGGTTCAAGAACTAGCGCGCGGGTCGGAGCGCGCCGCGCGGTACCGCGCGGTACCGCGCGGTCATGTAGACAATACTAGCTGTTTACTTCGATCTTGTACCGCGCGGTCGAAAGTTCCGCGCGGCACCGCGCGTCCATATGAACTAGCACTTATGGGCCTGCCACACAATCGACGAGTGGCGTGGGAAGTTGCGAGGAAAGGAGGCAGAGACGTAGTGTGGCAGCATTACTCGTCATGCCGCTCGTCATGCTCCTCGTCCTGCCCACCGCTCCCTATTTTGTCGGTTTTTGCGCGAGAGTCAAAGGACCGGCAATACGAGCGCGTGTGGCTGGCCACATAATCATGTCCATCATGTCCTCGCCAAGCGCCGTAGAATGGTCGAATGACCAAGTCCGATTATTTTTATATATCCTATTATTTATATATATATTTCTTTGTATGACATTGATATAATGAGCTATACTAAAAATGCATAGCGCACACGCTGCCACAGTTTCATCGTCCAGTGTGCAACAAAGGGAAATGACAAGAGAGGAGCGTCTCGATTATTTGCGCGAGTAGAGCAGTGTATGAGCAGGGAGTGCAACATCGCGGCAGCGCGAGGAGCAGAGCGATGAGCAGCGCAAGGAGCATAGTGTGGCGGCCGCATAAGAATGGTCAAAAAGACAAGGCACTTCTTAGGGAGCTCTTTCAGTCGCCTTGGGGTGATCAGATCAAATCCTGGTGCTTTATTGGTTCCCATTTTGGCAATTTCTCTAGCCACCTCTCTGGGAGAAGTAGAACTCAACGGCAGGCATAGTTGTAGATCTTGCTGAAGGACTTGGTTTATTTCTGGATCTTCAGGACTATCCGTGTAGACCCCGGCAAGGTATTTAGCATAGGCCTGAGATTTTTCTTGGTCCGTTCGAGCCCATGTATTTCCAGACCTAATAGGCGGCGAACACTGCTGCGGCTGTGGAAGGTACTTTGATGCCTTCCAGAGGTTGTGGGGGCCATTAGCGTTTGGAGACATTTTCTCTAATCTACACACATCAAAAGTGTCTAGGGATCAACATATATTTTTGCAATAACTTTTCTCCTGATTGATATTAATTAAAATTTTCTTTAAGGATTCATCGAATAAAGTGTTTTCGTTTGTCACAGTAACGATAAACCAAGTCACCTTTGCATTAATAAAGAAATTTGCCATTTTCCTAATAAAGGGATTTTTGACATTTGAACCACTAACACAAAAGTTCGAAAAAAAGACTGAAATAACAGTTTTCTTTAAAATTTTATTGGGTAACTTAAACAATTAATAATCCGTGTTTCTACCGCGAACACTAACAACACAAGAACATCGGTTTGGCATACTCAAAATGAGTTCATCCAAATCACGCTGTGGAATGGCCGCCCATGTTCGTTGCAACAACAAAAAAAGGTCTTCTTGCGACTGGATACCCTCCATATTCGGCAGAGCTCTTCTCTGTAGCATATCCCATGCATGCTCAATCGGGTTCAAGTCTGGCGACTGAGCAGGCCAGGGCAGGACATTGATGTTAGCTGCGGCGAGAGTCTGTCTTACAACTCTTGCGGTGTGCGGTCGTGCATTATCATGCATTAACTGAAATAAGGGACCGATTTGCACTTGTAGAGGAACGATGACGTCTGATACAATCGTCTCAGCATAAATTTGAGCGTTGAGGTTGCTTCTGATCCAAATCAACTCAGTTCTTCCGCCGATCCAAATACCCGCCCATACCATGATGGTTCCACCACTATAAGGATGGACTTCCTGGCAGGATTTTAATCGCTGTTGGCGTCCAGGGGTTCTCCAGTGTCGTATACGTCTTGTATCCGGTCTCATACCAAAACGAGACTCATCAGAAAAGCACACGAAACGCCATTGTTCTTCTGCCCAATTTCTGTGTTCAAGAGCCCATTGATATCGAATCCTACGATTGTGCATTGCTATAGGTGGTACCCGTAGCGGTCTTCGGGAATGAAGGTTCACTTCATGCAAGCGGTTTCTGACTGTTTGGTCGCTAATTAAGTTCCCTGAAGAGTGATGAAGCCTCACGGCTAACATCATGGCGGTTATTGTTGGAGCTCTTCGAGTTAAGATTTGAATGTATCGGTCTTGTCTCCGTGTGGTGCAGCGATACCGTCCTCCATGGCGCTCAGCCACGGTACCAGTGCTTCGGTAACGTGTCCAAAGTCGACTGATAACACTCTGACTTGTATTCAGAGCTAAAGCCACAGTACGTTGCCGGGAACCAGCTTCTATCATTCCCACGGCTCTGAGCATTTCTTCCCTGCTTAAATGACGTCGCCGCTCCATAATAACGTTGGTTTTAATCAGTAGTAGGGAAACAGTAGCACTAATAATGTCTTCAATGCGTTGTATGTTTTTATAGGGAAAATATTGACAGCTGATTTTCATCTTTTACTCGAATTTGATTCACAGTTCCTGATTCGAATTATGAAATGCACCAAAAAGGATCCATATAAATTTATAAAATCATAAATTTATTACAAAGCCACATCTCAATCTCAAGAAATCCGCATAAAAATGCTTGATCCCTAGACACTTTTGATGTGTGTATGTTTGAGCGATTCGTTTTCAGAGCTAACCAGGAGATGTTTGAGTTCTTTAGTTGCTCGATTTAATCTGGTTTTATCAGCGCCCCTGCGGTAAGTTTGCCAAATTCTGCGAAGGCAACGTTTTTCTGCGATTTTTTCTCTAACTGCTAGAGGAACTGGCGCCCCACATAAATTGATCGCGCGCCCGATAAATCACATACAATGTGTAATTTCAATTGTCGCGCTTTAACCCTGGACGTTATGTTGCTGTCTGTGTTAATTCAATAATTATAATTATGGTCTTTGCTGACTTGTCGTCTGAGAAGCTTAATATGTGAACAAACGGAACATGTACGCGTATAGTTTGCATGGTTTTGGTTTCATTATACTAGGAACCTAGGCAATATGTTTGTTTTGAAAGAACTGAACCATGAGTGATAGAGTCTGTTAAGCGAGTCGAGTCCCATGAAAAAGCTGGCAAGTTCAACAATCTTACTGGTTTAATTCAACAATATTATCTTAGATGAATAACCAAAAGTCCAAAATATTATAGTACGCAGAAAACGTGTTAATAATAATAATAACATTGATTTCTTAATATATGGTAACTACAGATCTTAAAACATAATATAGTTCACATATAGGTACTACCATATCTGGTATCTGTTGCCAAACTCTCTATGATCAATCCTCGTTAGCCTGTTGTTATTAATCTAAGCCTCGATCGATACCATAAAATATGGGCTTTGAATTTTTTGTTTTCAGATCGATAGGTTTCCGTGTCGGCTAAGTGTAAAAATTTATGAATGCAGATTTATTTCGTTTTTATATATAGGAATGTATCCTATTCAAATAGCATAAATGACTATAAAAACTGGAGGTAAATCTCTAAATATGTACTGGAGACATATTTAGAGATTCACCTCCAGTTTTTTTTATTTTGTTGAAGATAGAATATTCTAAAGAAGAAATTGTTAGATTGGAACGTAACGTTTTGTAAAAAGGTTCTTGTGTTACCAACATGGCGCTTAACTTAAGTGTCAAGATTCACCCCGTAGTATTATTTCAAATTGTGGATGCTTACGAGCGTCGAAATGCAGATTCTCATAGAGTCATTGGCACTTTGCTGGGTAATTTTTGTGTTTATTATATATTTCTTATGTAGAATATATAAACCGCGTGATATTCAGTTACTTGCCACCGTGGTCATGTGTTGATGTTATTAAGGTTTTAAAGATCTTTCGTGGCTGTTATTCTGAATGCTGCTCTATATAAATTCGATTTAAAAGCGATCGAAAAGCAAGGGCTGACTAAAAAAGATTTTCAAAACGAAGCCAAATTAGTTTTGAGGTTATGTTTTTGTGATGCAGGAACCAGCGACAAAGGCATCGTGGAAGTGACGAATTGCTTCTGTGTGCCACACAAGGAACATGCCGACCAGGTGGAGGCGGAACTCAACTATGCCATGGACGTCTACGAGCTGAATAGGCGTGTGAATGCCTCAGAAAACATAGTGGGTAAGTAGTAACAGCTTGTCCGCCTGTCCTGCTAGTCTTACCAATGTGTATCTTTTAAAATCTCTAAAGAATCATGTGTATCTCTAAAGGAAGTTTCGGTTTGTTCTATGCTCTTTCTTTTTATATGTCACAGAAAGGGTCTGCAATGGCATTGGCACATGTACCTATTATTGTCCTCCCTACCTGAAATCAGCCGTCAATGCTGTCATTAGAAACTATGTTTGGCCACATAAACATTTGTCTGCAGAGCACTGAAAATATGCTAATAAATAGCGAAAATAATGAATAATTCTTGTTCTTTAATGTACTTACAATAATACAATATGATAAAATTATGATGTTCAGAGACAAAATTACATTACACAAAATTGAGTATTCGTCCACCAAACTTGTAAGTGATATAGAGGTTTGGTTTATGTTGAAGAAGAAAGAAGTGTATAACTACATAATTATAAATTAAACCTGTTCATCCTTACTTGGCAAAACTTCTAAACAATTATGGCTTATCTAGGAAATATCCATAAAATTAGTGATCTAGGACACTTTGTGGGAGTTCAGAATTATTGTACTTCAATGTTCATTCATTTTGATAGAAATTTAATGCTTTTACTATTATCTCAATCATGGGGGTGACAATTTCCTTCTAAAAAAATCCAATAAAAAACCATATAAGTGAAATGGAACGTTATAAGCAAACTCTAGAAAAGTAGGGTAGGTGCATTGTCTTTTGAAAACATTTATTTTTTCTGGTTCATGGTGTACTGGTGATCTTTTTGTGCTTCTTTACGACGCTTTTGACCCTGCCTGATGTTTGCATGATCATTTGTAACACTATTACATGAGAAACCGCAGCAGCAACGTCAAAAATACAATTTATTTATTTGAAACATGGAGGACTTACAGCTAATTATAACTAGAATAGTTATAGGAAATTCAGCTGATAGCCAATTACAAGTCTTCACTTATAGAAACATTCTAAGATAACAGATGAGCAGCAATGTACATACATAGTGATAATTAAAATATTAGCATGAAAACAAAGAGAAAACAAAACAAAATAATATAAATTCATTACAACTCCTGGTTAAAGAAATTAAGGCTTAGACACTATCCAAGAATTATCCAAGTTTTATTTTGCGAGTCCTAAATTTAATGTGTATAATTTCCTAATGGATATGGTAAAAAATATTAATATAAATAGCGACAGAATACTTTTTATATTTAAAACTTTTATGTTAATTTAATCATTAATCCTAAAAAATGATGTAAAGACAAGCAATTACATTTTATTGTAATTCTTATTCTAAATACACTCAATCATATAAAGGATGTGATGGTTGCAGGGTGGTGGGCCACCGGCAACGAGGTGACGAACCACTCGTCGGTGATCCACGAGTACTACTCGCGCGAGTGCCGCGAGCCGGTGCACGTGACGCTGGACACGTCGCTGCAGGGCGCGCGCATGGGGCTGCGGGCCTACGTGTGCGTGGCGCTGGGCGTGCCGCGCGGCAAGCAGGGCTGCATGTTCACGCCCATCGACGTCGGCCTCACCTGCTACGAGCCCGAGGTCTCGCCGCACTGCTCAATCTGTCCTAAACTCGACCCTCAATGTAGCATCACTACACGGACTGACTTCTATATACCCACCCAGGAAAATCTAAATTGGTATCAGATGGCGTGTGTATGTCCTCCTTGTGAAGTTGAGATAACGTACCTTTCAGATAGTGGGACTGAACCTGTGCCAGAAGACGATGGGCGGCGGCGGGCGGTCGCGGCAGGTGGCGCCGGCGGCGGACCTGGCGCAGGTGGGCGAGGCGGGCGGGCGGCTGGCGGCGCTGCTGGAGCAGGTGCTGGGCTACGTGGAGGACGTGCTGGCCGAGCGCGCCGAGGGCGCGGCCGCGGCCGGCCGCCAGCTGCTGGAGCTCGTCAACTCCGTGCCCAACCTCTCCGCCGACACCTTCGCCGACGCCTTCGCCTCCAGCGTCAAGGACCTGCTCATGGTACCCGCTGCATCCTGCCGCACTTACACTACGCTGCTTATTTTTGGAGTCGAGCTTATTTTATTTGTATGGCATGTCGCAGGTGGTGACGCTGGCGCAGTTGATCAAGACGCAGCTGCAGCTCAACGAGAAGCTTACGCTGCTGACTTCACAGTGAGCCGCAACCGCCCACACACGCGAGTTTATTTCATCCATTATTATAATTACATAAACTGTCTATAATGTGTGTTATTTCAAAATCTCCTTTCATCTCTATTTGCTTAGGTTAACGACAAATTCTTATAGATTGAAGAGTTAACGTATCTATATTATACTAAAAACAAAAGTTTGTTTGTAGGAAAATATAACAGAAATGTATTTATATGGCACAGCCAGACAGCCAACTTGTCAACTAATTCTTATTATGGAATTTATGGCCCCATTGTTCGATATTCAAAAGAACTATATTGCAGCATAGTCAAATTTATTTATACTTTACGATAATCACATATGCGAAATGGTAGGACAAACAACAAATCTAAAATCCAATGTAACATTTAATAGTTAATTCGATTTTTGTAGTGATGTGACGCGACCAACGATGTAGTCGATAATTAAATATTTTCATATTGTTTATTAGAACTACATTACGATTAGTGCCGATTCTCTTGTAAGAAAATGCAACGAAGATTCATCACACCGATGACTCATATGAATGATATAATAATTATTATTTGGTTCAGATACCTACTAATATTTTGCTGAAATTTATTAAAAAACAGCGTGCTGCTGGGGAGTTTGTTGCGCCGTTTCTTCTCCCCGGCGAAAGCACTTAGGAAGCGGTGAAGGGTGGGCGAATCAGCCCGTCAATCGTTGTCGCTGATGGAGTCGCTCGAATGTATGGAGGTGGCAAGTAGGTCGCATGGCATTTCCCTTCGGTAAGTCGCGTGACTTATTGAGGGGGAATGTCATTTCCATACATTTAATGTCATTTGAGCGATTTCTGTCGGTCACTGAGTGAGTACATTTTATATTTATAGCTGTCGGTGTTGGCGCTTGTGGGGTTGTGCCTTGTCTAGGGGGCAGGGTGCTGTCAATATTAAATGTATGACGTTCAAAAAGTGTTACTTAGTAGCTTAGTTTGAATAAATAATTTTGATTTTGATTGACATGTAACAAAACCCCTGTCAGATCCAATAAAAGCGTATTCGTGGTACAGTTCATGAATCGTCTCGCATATGCGGCATCTTTGACACAACGCTGTAGGTAGTGAGTACGTGAACTTTTAGGAGCGGTCTGTGTTGCTGCTGCCTTGGATCAGTTTTTATTTTGATTTTTATAATTATTTTCACTGGTGAAAAATAATCATCTCCAATCTATTTAATGGCTACGTATCTGTGTTCGCAGTACGATACCGAATAATACTCTCAGGGATCGGACAGGGTTTTTGTTAGGTCATGTTGTATAAATACCTAATTAATAATTATGATTGAACATAACATACAAAACAACGACCATGCTCACAGTGAAATTGTCTCGCTCTGACGTACTGTGTTTTATTCGGTTATCCCTGGCCCTAAGGCATGACATAGATGATATAGACTAAACTTAGCGATAGCTCGTTGCTAATCGGCACGAAATTTATATCCCTATCCATTCTACACTTGCCTGATTGTTCTCTTGCCTACGATGCGCACTAAACGATTTGAGCAGTACGCGCACTTTATACAACTGTCATTATATCTCTATTATAGGTTTCAGTTTAGCGGATTCATGTTGTTTTAGCTGTAAATAGCATCCGAAATTAACAGCCATAATTTTTTATAAAATAACTAAATAAAAGAGTCTTATAAAATAAAGAAATAAACTAATTAAAACCACCTTTATTGAGTCGGTCAAAAAGTACATCTAAAATAAATGAGAGAATGAATATCGACTAGCCCAAAATATATTCAAGTTAAGAAACGTATCTATATTGCGAGATTGGAACAAAGAAAATCGCAACACTGACAAAGTAAATGGTAATTAACGATGATAGGAGACGTTTTTGGTGGGTTTTAGCCGTCTTCTATACATACAACACAGTTTAATAGCGTAATACGCCATTGATATTTTATGTTATAAATTATTTAAACTCCCCGCGTTACGTGTGGTCGGGCCCGCTAGGCGTGGTCCGGCAGCAGCGCCCGCGCCCGCAGACAGCGCGCCAGCCACGCCGGCGACACGCGCGCGCGCACCTCGCCCGCCAGCCGCGCCCCGTCGCTGTCGCCGCACACCAAGTAGTCCACCACGCTATCCTCGTCCAATGTGGCTTCCTGCAGTGCATGGTTCAACTACGTTATTCAATGATTTTTAAACTAAGCATTGTGGACCATAGCGGTTGTAATTCCTACGAGTGTACTGACATCGAGCACCAGTCCGGCGTATGCGCGCACGTAGCGAGTGAGGCGCGCGCGCAGCGGCGGCGCGGCGCGCACGCAGAAGGCGCGGCCCGCCAGCAGCGCCGGCAGCGCGCCGCCCAGCCGCGCCGCCGCCGCCGCCGCCGCCGCCGGCTCCTCGTCCGTAGAGTCGCCCTCTTCCACACTTTCAGTCGCAGGTTTCGTCGCACGAGTATCGCGGCTCTCATTTGCGCTCTCTTCATCTGACATCCGACGTTTCTTTTGTTTTCGGAGGACTTTTTCGATCTCCTCGTCTGTGTCCCCTTCTGTAATATTATTAGGACGATAATGCTTCAACTATTCTGAAAATATGTGGCGAGAGTAAGGGCCAGAAGTACACCTGTGTCGGGGTCGCGGGGTTGGGCGCGGGGCAGGGCGCGGGGCTCGGCGCGGGCGTGCGCGGGCTCGGCGGCGAACCAGCGCCACGGCAGGCGGCGGCGGCGCGCGGCGCACTGCTCCAGCCACTCCCCGCGCGGGGCGGGCGCGGGCCCCCCCCCGCGCCCCTCGCTCGCCCGCAGCGCGCGCAGCTTCGGCGTGCTCGGGAACGCGCAACTGCCACACCCACCACGATATTACTTACAACTCTTGCAAACCCAGGCAACGACTTCAAATAGATCAATTGGTAACTTAACATAAAAAGAAAAAAAACTGCATCATTGAATTTCAAAAAATCAATAATCCTAGGCAGGAATCAAACCCAATGATTTAAAAAAATACCATTATTATTATGGTTTAAAGACTGTGATATTATATTGTTTCTTGTTCCACCTTCGTTCAAGCGATAATATTTTTTCTGTGACTTTTACTGTGGCCCTTAACAACAAAAAGAATAACTTCAACAGAAATTTGAAATCAAAACATAATGCAGTGCTGCAAGTGTGTATTGAAAAAAAAATATCATTCCTTTGATTATCGCTTCAACCAAGGTGGAACAAGAAACATTGACTGGATGCTGCAGGACACCAAACTCTTAACCGAGTTACAGCACCTCTAACTCTTTGGACTCATTTAAATGGTCTCAATGAATACGTTACAAATAGATGAGGAAACAGGGTCTGATAATAAAGTTGGGGAAAGCAATGACGATTAACTGGTCAGGGATCCTAGGCTACCTTTTCTTGTTCAATAAAAACGTACTTTTGGTATAAGATGTGTAAAAAGTTTAAAAAGTACGAAATAAAAATTAAATTAGAAATTAAAAAAGACCTTAATTTTTTTTATAAATAATAATTTCATCCCAGCGTGGGCGCGTCGTAGGACCGCCAAGTAAATAAGAGCTATGAGTTTTTTTTTTATTTATAATTTAATTTTTATTACAGGATGGTTTTTTTTCGGTGCTCCTGGGGTTGTGCCAGTTTAGCAGGTACAGTTAGTTAGTGAGCGTGTTCAGCCCTGTGCGGCTAGCCGCGTGTACCGCGCACATGAGGTGCGTGCAGGCGGGCCCCCAGTGTTGCAGCACGCGCGCGCCGAGCGCCAGCGCGGTGTTGCGCAGCGCGGCGCGGCGCGGGTTCTCGTAGCCGCTCAGCACCAGCACCACGTCGCTCAGCAGCCGCTCCGGCTCCGAGCTCACCTCGCCTGGGGCACATCGCTCACTCTATCATGTCTCATCAATTATTGAACTCTCTCATGCTCTGCAAAACATAATACATTGCAGGTACCTGGGCAGTCTTCCTCACTGTTGGATCGCCTACGTTTTCTCACTTGATCGTCCGTCTTGTGGCTGCTGGATGACTGGTTATTTTGATGGGTGCGGGATCTACGCTGCAGCGCATCAGTAGAGACGCGGCCGCGGTCGCGGGATGAGTGCGCATGATCATCGCTCGAGGTGGAAATTTGATCGCTCGAGGCGGATGTTTGATCGCTCGAGGCGGATGTTTGATCGCGCGAGGCGGAAGTTCGATCGCGCGAAGCGGAAGTTCGATCGCGCGAAGCGGAAGTTTGATCGCGGGAGGCGAAAGTTTGACCGCGCGAGGCGGAAGTTTGACCGCGCGAGGCGGAAGTTTGATCGCGGGAGGCGAAAGTTTGACCGCGCGAGGCGGAAGTTTGATCGCGCGAGGCGGAAGTTTGATCGCGCGAGACGGAAGTTTGATCGCGTGAGGCGGACGTTTTGTCCCGGCGTGAGACGCCGACGGAGCGGTCGTTGTCTTGGACCCCCCCGGCGGCATTGCTGTGTCGCTTGCTGATGGTAGCTTTTGTTAGCTTAGTAGAGGATTCCGATATGTTTTTTAACGCCTGTGATGTTGCTTGTCTTATTTGCGCACCTAAAAATGTTCAACTTATTCAATATTTATTTGCATTACACAATGTTTAATAAAGGCGGTACTCCACTGCGGCACACAAATTTATGCCCACGTAGCTTTTTGAGTCAGCTTGCTAGGGACTGACGTATACTATGTGTAGCGAGTCCGTTGTTACGTGGGTGCAGGGGATGTAATCACTTTCATTTTCATATGAAGTGAAGCTTGAGACACGTGCGTGGCGAATCGGTGCCACAGTGTTGCAGCGTCTTTCCAGACGTATCGACTACCACGAGAAACAGGAAAATCTAAATATTACCCGTATTAAGAGTAGTGGTAGCCGTAGTCTCCGCGGAGTTTTTCTGCAGATGTTTAGCGAACAGCTCCCCCGGCTTGAACTCGTCCTCGTCCGAGGAGAAGGTGTCGAAGGCCAGCAGGCGCGGCGGCACGGCCGAGCCCGTGCCCGCGCTCTCCGCCTCGTCGATGTGCACGAACGACAAGCCGTACTAGGTACGAGAGAATTACTTTTCACGCTTATCGTTCTTGATAATAACGCTTCATAATAATAAAGATAATAGAATGTTACAATGAACTGCGATACAATTGTAAATATGGTTTTTACTTCACACTTTAATTTTCATAAGCCGCATTTTAGCAGTGAGTTTTACATGGAAACGTAAAATGACAAGTTCTAAAGTGACTGTGAGGTGCACTAGCTTCTAGCGGCGTAGTACCTTGCAGTGCTTGTTGTAGGGCTGCGAGCACACGATTCGCACGCGGTCCCAGCGCTGGTCGCGCGCGGGCTCGCTGAGCTGCTCGGCCGCGAACGAGCGCACGCGCGACACGCCCTCGCCGCGCCGCGACTCCTCCCGCGATACTAGCACGCTGCTCGGCACCAACACCTGCGTGCAACCCACACATGCTTTACTTAGATGCCTCATGAGATATTAATACATATAAGCATTGCCTGTATCATGACTATAATGATACTCATACAATACCAACATAGTTACACAATTTTTTTTCTAGTTTGGTGACAATGTTACCAATCTGTTTAATTTTTTTTTCATCAAGCCCATATGTGTGGGGTGTCTATGGATAGGTCTTCAAAAATAATATTGATGTTTCTAATATATTTTTTTTATAAACAGAATAATTTACGCGAGAGACACTTCCAAATTCGTAAAATGTGTGTCCCCCCCCTGTAACTTCTAAACTTTTTTTTAATATGTCATAAAATGTAAACCGCAATTTTATTTACCTTTCATTTAAACAACTCAAATATATAAAAAAATAAACAACCTGATGCATAAACCGTGAACAATTATTTTCTAATAATAAATCTGCAATTTAAAAGGAACTACAACAACTTTTATTTTATGTTACTTGCTGCTCGGACCCCTTCATGGGCGAGTATGATTCGCACTTGGCCAATTTTTAGTTTATTGAAACTCGCCTCATACCTGATACTGATCACTGGATGTTTCGGACCTGGCCACCAGCACCTCCACCAGTGCTGCATGGTAGGCACCAATGTGTACCCCTGATATCTATTTAATTGTTGAATCATATAAAATATTATTATACTGCAGTATTAAAATAATTGAATAAATGTATGTCCAGCAAACTGGTATATTATAAGAGTTAGTTTGATGCTCAGCAGTCTCACCTTAACTGCTTTAGCCAGTTGCAGCACCACAGAGCATGACGTCTCTCCCTTCATGCACAACCATTTCTTCTTACTCACCTCTTTGTTGAGCAGGTTGTTTGCTGGATGCTCCTGCAACAGCAAGGAGTATAATTTATTGTTTCTATTTACGAGCAATTTGCTAATAAATGCTTTATTTCATGTTTTTAATAAGTAGGGAAAGAAAAATTTGTTAAAAATAAATGATTTCTGATAACCTTTCGTAGATACTTTGGCTCTCCTAGCCTGGCATCAAATAGTATAGTGGTAGTAAGCTATTCCACTAATTTGTTAGCACTGGAGTAATATTTTTAAAATTTGCAAATTGTAAAGTAGACACTGTGCATTGTAAACAGAAACATGACGGATTTTATAGGGGAGGTTATCAAGAGTTACTTACTGGGTCTTCACTACTAAAACTAACAATATAATCTATTTTCACTCTTGGCATTTTTAATTTGCAATTTAGGTAACAGTTTTAAGTATAATAATTGTTAGGTTTATTTCAGCTTAACTTATTCGCATAATATTGCCGCTTTTATGTTTAATTGTACTCTATGGTGATACCTACCGACAAATTGACATTACAAAATAAATACTAACAAATACAACCAAAAGTCAAAACAGAGTTTGACAGTCAGTTCGCATGTTCGCTTTTTTTTTTTTTTTTTTAAATTAGTTCCTGACGGAACAGGCTAAGGTCTGAGACCATGCTGCCTAGTCATCAGTTAGCATTTTTCTTGAGTAGGGTAGATCCAGTTCAATTCATCAGTTTCTAAATCCATAATATAGGGAAATCCAATAAAATTCATTAGTTTTATATTTATCCTTGTAAGTAATTCCAGTTTAAGTCTTTGGTATTTTTTCTTGAGTAGGGTAGATCCAGTCCAATTCATCAATTTCTAAATCCATAATATAGGGGTATCCAATAAAATTCATTCATTTTATATTTATCCTTTTATGTAATTCCAGTTGTCATTGGTATTTATCCATAAGTAATCAAATCCAGGTAAATTCATCAGTTTCTTGAAACGAACAAGGCGCCAAATCCCATCCAACCCAAATCAATTTGTTATACATTGCACTTCCCCCCACCGTTCACTGCACCATTCACAAATACATACAACCACTATTTCATAATTACAACCAATTTTGAGGCACTTCAACAATATATAACAAATTAATTCAAATTAAATAAGATTTGGCGCCCTGCTCGTTTCAAGGTTCCCGCGTTTTTTTCTGACAACTCTCGCATGTTCGCATTCTAACGACTTTGACGTTTCTTCGTTCGTTGAAAATATAAGTTGGGATCCTTAGATTTGGAATAATTGAGATAAAAATAAAAATAATAAAGGTCAATGGTTGGCATACTTGTTGAATACTCAATGTTTATTGAGATTATTAATTAGATTTCAATAGTTGGATTGTAAGAATAGTTCCTGAACTATCCTGGGAAGGTATAGACCTACCTAATCTAGTTTTAGTAACTTACATTAAAGTTAAAACTTATGATGCCAATAACTTAATCATTCGATTTACATCCATAAACATATATATATATGGTGGATTTTTTAATGTCACATTTTAAATACGATAGAAAGAAAATATGGTAAGAAATCATACAGCCTTCTTAGATTCTTCTGTACACCCGGGAATCGAACTGGCTGAAATGCGAAAAATGAACATCAATCGATTGGGACGATCATATGCTAGGTACAAATCTGTCTGTGTGTGAAAGGAAACCAGTGAAGTCCGAAAAATTAAGTTACCTACTTATCTAATAAACCGTGGGTGGGTAGCACCGCGGAGCAGAGTCTAGTATTTTATAAATCTGGGTCGAAGGAACATTATGTTTGAGCAGTTCTCTGCTCATACAGTGAAATTATACGACTTGATAGGTAAAAGTTTTAAATTGCAACAAATACCTAGTACACGTCTTTTATTAAGAAGGCTGAACAGCTGAACTTGAACTGACAGTTGGGCAAAAACGTTAATACACTTACCATGAAGTAAATTTAGTCGTAGTTACAATGAATTAATGTGCGATGTAATCGTTCGTACCTACATACCCAATCATCAAACACATTAAATACGTGGTTTTGCCATTTCAATGAGTAGCACGCGCTAACGTGCGTGAAACCTGTCGTGCGAGCGCTCAAGCGGGCAGGCGGCAGCCAGCGGTCGGTTGTATGATGTATCGTAGGCGAACAAAATATATACTCTGCGGTGGGCTTTGAGCGAGTGGCGGAGGCCTGCTAAGATGTTGATTGTTTACGTAGGTTGGACCACCCGGATTACCTACTTCATGGTTCTAAAGTTCTATTTAAACCTACTTTGAAATAGACCTGTAATTACTTTACATTATACAAAGAGTAGGTACCTTAATTATACCAAACTAATTATACAAAGAGTACCTTAATTAGCATCTGCTAAGGCACGGGCTACGGTTTAGATAGCTCATGTGTCGTTTTAATTATACTGGCTACTACACACAGTGTCTATAAGTATACTTGTATTGGATTTTGATTAATCTTCTTGATAATAATTGAACTACTAATACAAATACCTTACATAATTATACTTAAAATCTTTCACAAAATATAAAATATTCTCATAACTGTCCATATATATTTATGAAATTGGTTTATGTTTTTACAAATCTAAATCACTTCCATAAGGTTTCAGAGTTTAATTCGCGAAGTCGTCGAGACAAACATAGATTGTGTGTGAGAAAGTCTAAAATAAGTTTAATGAAGCGGCGGTAGCCTAATGGCTAGGGCGTCGGATTTACGATCATATGGTTGCGGGTTCGAATCCCACCCATTACGCTACCGACGTGAACCCACTTGTAACACAAGAATCTTAGCTTAGCACGAGGGGTTAACGAGATTACTAGTAATGTGCAACACACATTGCTAGTAATCTTTTAAAAAAGAAAAAAATATGCATAAAACGTACTTATTTTGTATGACTCCCATTATATTTAATCATTAACCAAATTTAGAGGTTCTAATTTAATACAGTTTAAAAACCCCTGAAGGATTTTCTGATTCAGAAATCATATTTCAATCATACAACAAATATTGTAACCTCAGATCAAGTTCTTGATCTGAGATTGTAACCCCAGAGTACATTTTACATATAATAGGTAATATGTGTTTTTGGTAATGAATATAATTTAATATTTTTCTATTTCTGTGAGATGTAAAAAATTTTCATTCATATTTGTATAGATGGTGAAACAGCCTACCTACTCATTACTTACTCATTTTATTAAGACCTTAATTGTATCCAAAATAAAGCTTTATTTGACAAACATAGGTTTGACAAATAAAGCTTGGTTTGATACAATAAAGTAAAAAGGTTTTTGTTTAAAGGGCCTTATAACTACGCAAGGTAGTGCACAGGAATTTTAAGATTCCTCTCCAATTGGAGCAGCGCCACTTGTGAGATACCTCTGCTATAGTTACTATTATCCAATCTGTGACTCCGCCTTACCGAAGATCTCCAGGGCCAGGTTAATCATGCCGGTGTCAGTAGGCAATGCAATTCTCGGGGCTCCTTTTCAGCTGCTTAAAGAACATCAGCTCGTTTGAAGTTGAAGAATGAAGGTGACTTACAGCTTCAGTAGCATTATCAGCTGTTATAGCATATTGCAGCTATTAGGTACAGCATTATATTCTGTCCATACATGTACCAAGGATTTTTTTTACGCCGATGCAGCAAATTTAGAGTAGGTCTCGCTCGTTGTCCAGACGTTCTGCTGACTGCTGCTGATGTTGCGTTTTTGTCATTCATGAACACACAGTTTGGGTTCAAACTAATGGTGGCAATGGTCAGTTTTTATAAACTGTTTACTAGAACAAATTTGTTGCAGGATATTTTTTTATAGCTTTTGTGTAATGTTGGAAATAAAAATTACTCGACAACTTTTGTCTATAAGTATCTTATGTATTCTGTGTTGGAGATCCAAAAATAAATCAATAATAAATAATTAAATATTATAGTTGGTTCTTGAATCACGCTTTCTTAGCACCGAGTACCTACCCCAACAAATGGAACTTTAATGAACCACTGATTAAAGAGTTAGATCTAGTAGGCCCAAACTATCAACTGTGTATTACATGACCTAACATTTACATGTTAAAGTACTACAGTACAGAAAGCGCGGAAAAAGCCCAACATCATCCATTTGATATAATAATGAACATAACTTATATTCTACTAAGTATTAGTTTTACTAACGAAACTAAATGTAGCCTTAATTAATCAAGCACATAACGAATAAGTAGTATTTACACGGCTATAAATATGCAGGAAATAAATAACAATGAAGAGTCCCTAGTCTACCGTTCCTTAACGACTCTGTACTTGTGAACTCGTATGATGTAGGGCACGTCGGCGGGCGGCGCGCGCTTGGCGCTGGGCCGGTGCGGCGAGCGGTGGTACGTGTAGCCGCCCTGCGGGTTCGGCCGCGCGTACAGGATGGTGGGCTCCTCGGGCGCGCTGGACGCCGCCGCGAACAGCTGCGGCTGCTGCGTCCGCCCGTACTGCTGCGGCTCGTACGCCGCAGACTCGTACTCCGAGGACGCGTACTCGGGCTCGCGGTAGGGCTCCCGGTAGGGCGCACGCGCGTACACCGGGTGCTGCACGGAGGGCGCATAGCGGCGGTCGCGCGGAGCGAGCGGCGCGGGCGATAGCACGCGCAGCACGGGCATCGGCGCGTGCAGCGGGATGGCTGCATACATGTAGGGCTCGTACTCGCGCGAGAACTCGCTTGCGTACACACCATAGTCGCTGCGCCGCCGCAGCGCCTCGCCCAGCGGCTCGCCGCGTGCGCCTGCACACATGCACAACACCAACAGGTACACCTGGAAGCAAGTTTTATGTCAATACCACATTTTGCACTCTTTTATAATAACTATATTACTAAATGTGTAATAAAGATGAAGAAGTCTGAATAAGAATATTTGCCCCTGGTTTCAGTATCACTGAATTAGAAATATCACAGATAGATAGCTACTATGATAACGATTTTTGAATCCAGCACAACACACTTTTTACCAAGGTAACCTATATTCAGTAAAACACAGCAGTCGACTCACGATAGGTTCCATGTCGCCGGCAGCAGGTAGCGCGCACAACTGGCGCGCGGCGGCAGCGTACCCGCCACTTCAGCTTCAGCAGTAGGTCGCGTGCGGCGCGGAGCGGCTTCGCTGTGCCAGCCGCGCACTTCCTGTGACAGCCGGCAGAGCAGCTGTGACCATGCCTCGTACCTACCGCACTGAATACTGATGGTGGGCTGAAATCGGCTGAATACGTAGTTGTCTCGATGTTCATTTGTAAGCAGCTCGTTCATTTTTTTCGACGTTGTGTAACTATTGCAGTTTGCTTAAGTTTCTCATGTACCTCCTTTGACCTTCAGCTTTAAACTTCATAAATTTTCCGTCTTCAGTAAATGAATTTTACGGTTACCTACCTACTTAAAAGTACACATTCTGATCATATTAATTTTCTTTTGTTGTATCATTCTTAAAGTGGTTTCAAAATTGGTCTGTAGTCCACGTTAATATAAAATTTAATTTCTAAGTAACAGCTCTGTATGTGTTCGGCGCGTGCATGGTCGTATGCGAGTTGACAGCGGCGCAGGCGCAGGTGCTGCGCTTCCTTCCGCGTCGGTGCGTGCGACACCAGCCACTAATTACTACTGAAATATGAGTTAAAAAATAAATTTATTTTTTATGAAATTCAATGAACTGCCTAATTTTTTTTCTTTCCTGTGTTGGAACTCTGATGAACGGAAAGATTAACGGTTTGGGAGAGTTGTTGTACGTAAACCGTTGCTGTGGACATTGGCTTCCAGTGAGGAAGACGTAGGCAAAGAGATCAATATAATATAACGCCTGGCACGCTCGGCGGACGCTTTTTGCATTAATATGTGTTTTAGCCTACATCGGTCACTTGTGTAACCAGAGCAAACGACGTGTCGTGCGCTGCTCTTCATCCTAACGATGAAGATCAGCGCGGGATAACGTCACAATGACACAGCGGTCTTCGGTCCTCGGGTTTATTTATCATCTGTCAAACGAGGCTAGGTTAGGTTAGTAAGAATATGCGGCAAGACTAACAGCTTAAACGAGACCATAAATGATTCACTGTTAGATGAGAATTTCGACATCTTCGGTGGGCACATCTACTTTAGTGTCTCGTACTACACTGTGTACTACTTTATGTTTCATGCTCATCACGCCTCCACTTGCCAAGTATGCAGACGCTTTGCAGTGCACAGCTTAGATAAACTTATTCCGAACGGATCTCAACAATCCACAATTATTGTTGCACATCAGGGATCCGTAGGAATTTAATAGCGTACTGGGATTAGTGGCATGCGTCGGTTCGGAACAAAATGATAGTTTTTATCCATGCTGCGATAAGCTAGTTTTTTTATAGCTTACTGGTAATGTGGGTCGCACATTACATTCTTCTTAACCCCTCGTGCTAGCTAAATGCTTGTGTTACGAGTGGTTTAACGTCGGTAGGTACTGCAATGGGTGGGATTCGAACCCGCAACCACATGATCGTAAAGTTGCGAGATGATTCGCAGTCGAGATGCCATCTGTGGTATCGATTGGAAAATAAATCTTAGAACAAACTGACAAGATATAATCTTGGCTTTAGGTTCGGTCTGATCATTTTATAGGGAATGATCATTGTTGGAAATTAAACATGGTGTTGTTTACATATTAAGTGTATAATTATTGTACTATATTATATATCTATACGTATGTAGTTCACCACCAGCCGGCGGAGTAGGAGGGCGCGTAAGAGTGGCTGATGTAGGGCGCCGACACCACGCGCGGCACCGACACGTACTTCTTCACGGACACCACCTGCACACCACACATCACCACGCCATGTTATTTAGTTTACAGTAAGTGGCGACAAGGAATACATCATGTTGTATCTTTGTATACCCTTCACTACAACGTTAACAAATAATAAATAAATAAATAAATGTGGACATCACATACATTGCCCCGAATCCAAAGTAAGTAGCTTTAACACTTGTGTTATGGAGACAACCTTAAACACCCAGTACCGAGACAATGTAGAAAAGTGTTTTTCTACATTGACACGTCCGAGATTGAACCCGGGACCTCAGAGTGGTGACACCATAAAAACCGATGTGTACGCCACTCGACCGCGGAGATCGATAACAAACTATTTTATAATACAATAGGTCTCCATTTTACGAGCTAAATCGAAAATTAGTTCTTACCCTGGGCACGCTCACGATCTTCTTGACGGAGACGATGGTGGGCTCGTGGATGACGGCGGGCGAGGAGTACACCAGCGGCGCGTGGCTGAGGATCGAGGGTCCCACGCTGTACGAGCTCAGCCCGAAGGACGGCTCCCAGTCGGAGTAGCGCTTGTCACGCCTGCCCTCCTCCGGCGCCGGAGCGGCCAGCGTGCACGCGGCTAGCAGGACGACGCAAACCTTATTTAAGGGTTAGAACATTTTACATGAGCAACTACAAAAAAAAATGAGAATATTATGATGATTTTTAAAAAGTGCTACTTTACAGTAGTCTAATTTATGTTACCTACAACAAGTTTTGATTTTCAGTTTTGAGTCAAATTTGTTGTTGTTGTTGTTGTTGTTGACTAACAACATGTTTTCAAAATATTATTATGTTTCTAATCTCTTTTCACAGAACTTTAATGACACGAATTGGTTATTGCAGAGTGGTGCCATGTTGACTGTTGACTGGCTGAAATACTCACGAAAGTTTTCATGGTGCTTGTGGAGTGTGCAGGAGCAATGACAACTGATGCCATGGACCACGTAACTACCGTCTTATATACGCGTACTGGGACATGTTACAAAATTTTGCAAAAACCGCCACCATTGTTGCAATCTCATGTTTTATTATAATTAAATAGGCCCGTTCGCAGTTTAGCGCGTGACATCACATTCGATCAAACTGAATAACTTAAGTAGCAGGTTGCAGCAGATAGCGGCGAGAGACGGTTTGTCTCAAGCTGACCCTCGTCTGTGGCGGTGGCGTGTCGTCTAGACACACGACGCTCGGCCGCTACCGCAACATATCTTATAATCCAATGTGTAATTCCGTCAGATAAACACATTTTATTCACTTGAATTTGTGAACCTATTTATTAAATGTTACAAAAACTTGTAAGTTATGTTTAATGAGAAATCAGCAATTTCGATGTGAGTGCACGATCGGGTTGCGTCATGACCAGCCGGTATGAATGTGGAAGTAGGAAACATTGCGGGAGCCCATTAATTAGGCCGCCGCGCGCCGCCGCCGCCGCGCCGGGGCACGCGCTGTATTGTTTCGGTTGAGACAGCTGAGTAGACAAAAAATAAGTTATAATCGTTATACCGCAGGCTACACCGAGCAAGCAGTGATCATAGGGCTGGGCATTACTGACATATTTATGTTTAGAAGGAAACAATACGCTATCATTTGGGGATAGGAAAAGAAGTTAAACTGTAGGACAATACTTCTACATGAATAATAGGGCTACCTACTTTCAGGATACCTAGTTTCGAAAGAAATTTCTTTGACTTAGTAACTACAAATTAAAGGTAGGTATTGGATATGTTGTGGACCAGGTGATTAATGCGGGCATTATTTATAATGCACAAGCATTATGAATAATGTCTGGCTTTATCGGGCTAAGTGATTAATTACTATCTTAACTTCATTATTTATCACATTGCACGGTCATTATTATGTTGCTACATGATAGTTGGGCAATTTGATAATAAGCTATATTTAACGCACATAAAGTCGTGAATCGCTTGAAAGGTTTTCCAGCACGGGGCGGTCGCTGCCGCGACTCAGCTCGCTCCGCTCGCCGCCCTCGTGCACGTAAGGGTCACCATATTAACCTAACCTAAACCTACCGGACGTTGGGCAAAAAGTTTTCAACACAAAGTCTAGGTTGAGTAATGGAAATTAATTAAGTTTAGGTTACGTCTAAGTTATAATTCCCCTTTAATAATTAGTTTATTTTAAGTTAAATGACGATAACAATAAAAAAATAGTAATTAAATATGTTTGTATTACTCTGCCCAAAAGGTGATGGGCAATATGTATAGTGCCCGGTCAATTAGATTATTTGAATAATTATTGTCAAATTGCACTCTCATATTGGGCATTTTTCATAATGACCGGGCATTATGTATACTGCTCAATTTATCACTTGGTCCATAACAGATATATGTATTAAAATTAAGTGAGGACTCGATACCCACCGCAGTTAGGTAGGTATTGGAATTGTAACTCTTTTTATATATTTTTCTTTGAAAAAAAAAACGAAGCCCGCATTAAGTAATTTAATCCTTGTGTCGCGGGGGTTTCACAAACATTCAAAGCACATGCACAAAGAACACCCAGACTTGGAACAAGCATTTGTGGATCACACAAATACTTGTACCATGCGGGTATCGAACCCGCAGCACGTCGCGCACAGTGGTAATTATCATGGTGACCTATACCACTCGGCTATCCGTGCAGTCAAACTATACCATTTTCTCTACCATACCATTTTCTCTACCATACTTAATTCTTAAACTACAATATTTTTCGTTTTTCCCTTGCAAGGGGAGAAGCATGGGGGTGGGGTTCACCAATGCTATGGTAGTGCTATTCAAACTTAATGGCGGATGTGAACATAAGGCTAGTCGCTGCGCAGTAACAAATTCATGCACCGGTCAGTGGTGGTGCGGTGAGAGGTACAGCGCAGTGTGTTAAGTACTCGTTTCACAGCCGCCATTAACTTGGAATCGCACTAAAGCCTTTAGGCACAAATGTTAGTAGTATAGTAAACTAGTGTACGTAAACCTTAATAATTAAGTAACATAATTGATAATAATGTGTTACAAGCTTGTCGACTTGTCAACGTTTTTTTTATTGAAGTACGCTCCCTCGCTGGTAAAATCGTGTGTTAATCGTAGAATCGTAATTTAACGCGGTAAACACTGACACATGGCAACAAGCAGTTATTGTGTTCGTATACTATTAATTAAATCAATCATAAATTACCATAATCGTAAGTCTACAAGCATACTGTCAACATATTGCTTTAATAAATAAATATATTTGCTTGTGATGACTAAAACGCGATATTTAAAGCAACTTGCATTGAATGTTCAAAAAAGAAGTAGGTATGTGAAAAATGGTGAAATAAAATAGGATAGATTTTTTCTCGTCGGTTGTATGTAGGTACCTGACTTGTACCAGGATTCATTAACATTATAATAATAATAATAATAATAATCATTTATTTCGGACAGGATCCATACATGAAATCAGTATTAAAAATAGGTAGGTACAATTAAATTACAATAATAGAGTAAATAAAATAAAATTCTTAATTAAAATGTTGACATAAATAAAATTTCGAATTAAAAATAAATAAATATAAATTAAAATTAAAAACTTCATTAATTTACCTTAGTCCAATACCCACCCGCACCCAGTGCTGTTGGAAGGGGCAGTCCCATCGTGAAGCAATAAGTTTCAGGATGCCATTGTCACTGTCTCGTAGGCGCTGCAGTTGAGATGCTGATTTTTTCCGCATTAGTGCGGGAAACCCGTCAGTGTTCGCCTCAGCAAACATACCCGAGGCACTGCAGTGCCACGGCAATCCCAACAGCATCCTGAAGATATTGTTATATTGGACGCGCAGGGCTCCGTACATTATTTTTTTAAACCGTAGTTCTGAATTAAATGTTGTAAAAATTGTTTTGATTGAGAATTTTTAATTCATTGATTAAAATATTCATGTTATGCGAATACCCTATTAACAACCTATACTATATAATTATAGTTGACTAATTAATTAATGTAAGTATTAAAATGCTCTTGTTAACCGCTTTCAAAAAGGAGGTGGTTATCAATCGGATGTTTTATAATTATGTTATGTAAGTTCGTAGCTAACTAAGCACCAAGTAATTTACATTCAAGATGGAGCCAAACCAAACGAGTATACAAACAGAACAGTTGGTAAATTAACAATTGAGTAAAAATCAAGGTAAACATTTAATTCATGTGGATGGTTTTTTAAATTTTTTTAATCGGTTTTTTTTTGTCGAAACTTTTTTTTCTTCAAACATGTGGTTTTAAAAGGAGATTTTACTAGAAGCAAAGCCTTAATAATATTATTATTTAGTCATCTGGGCAGGACTAAAACACAACTATGAATAGTATCTACCTAGTCCTGTCATGATTGCAATCAATCGGTGTAGCTTGTACTGTTACCTGCTTGTTGTGATATTTTGTGGTCAGTTATTGCTCACCACTGATCGCTACGCAGCGTTCGTTGAAGCATCGTGTATTACAAGTTAATGTCAGTTCAATAGCACCTAAACTATACGGTTCCTTGTTTGATTCGTTTAGTAGTCAAAACGATCTAGCAATTTGGAGTAGGAGTTACTAATGTTTGTGTCAATTTGAGTCGCACATGACTAGTATTCTTGTTAACCCGTCGTGGTTAGCTAATGTTTGTGTTACCTTTGGTTCACGTCGTTACTTCGGTAGAGCAATGGGTGGGATTTGGATTAACCAACAACCAACCAAACGATGGTCGTAAGTCCATCGCCCTAGCCTTATGGCTATAATACCTATAATTATGCTACCGCCGCTGCTTTAAAGTATATTTTAAGTGTACTAAAAAAAAGAAAAGCATCCTCTTTCATAAGAATGAATATGTAACTTGACTGGCTGTATACCTATTGTAAATGACCGAGGATCCGTTTGGCGAGGAGTTTAAATAAATAACATAACACCAATAAAGATTATATAGCGTATATTAATATCAAAGTTCACAAAAAAAATAAAACATTCAAATCTTATATGAATATCGATGTAACCAAACCATTGCGCGATCTAATTCGATCCCAACGCCATCTAGGGAACTCAAACAACAACTTTTTACCAAAATTCAATTGATCGCGCTATGATTTCGTATACAACCCAAACACCTATATATAAGTCAAATACAAGCCTACATAATATATTTGCTATTCGTCCATAGCAAATAGCTATATTCTGTTTCAAATACATAGCAAGGAGAGTTATTTTAATGTTAATAAAAGGAAAGGTTTTCTAATTCACAGAGATAGTTAAATACCGCTACTGTTGATTATACTACTCACTATCTTCTGAAGCAGTTGTTTTTTATTGTGATGTACGTGGCGCCATCTCTGTTCTGGCGGTGGACCATACTACACGATAACAGCATCTTCACTTGCAGTTACACGAATGCAGTGGTCAGTTTTGATAGTTGTTCTACAGAACTACAGAAGAAATCCTCAATAGATAAAGCAAGAAAGAAAGGAGATGATTTCACATTTATCAGTAATCTATGAACTTTGCACCGAATACAAGAATTTGTTTGTAAATAGAGTCTATAAAGTTGGAGTGTCAGGAGCTTATGTTTATATCCAAAACTAATTTACAACTGCAAAGTATCTACTGTGAGGTATATACCTCATTCGAATAAGCTGCAAATCAAAGTCTACTCACATTGCTATGTCTGTTACGTCAGGCGCGCTGTGTCAACCATGATCAACTACAAGAACATTCCCACAATACAATACAAAAAATGCCTCCACCACCACAAAAAGAAAGATTGTAATTATTTTCCCAGAGCTAGTAAGACTTTTTAAGAGTTGACAGTAGCTAAGTCACGGCATAGCACTAGAAATAGTTTATTTCTTTAAGTACTTAATAAATTTAAAAAAAAAAAACGGCCAAGTGCGAATCAGACTAAGGTTTACCATTAACTAGGTAAACAACAGTAGGTACACAAATTTCATTTTGTGACCTTATTTTATTTTTATTTTATTTTATTTAGAAAACCAACAGCGATACATATCATATGTACAAAGTATGTGTATTACAGTGTTGTATGGCTAATAATAGGTTTCCCCGTTTAACAAAACTTATTTATTTAAAGTAAAAGTACAACTGAGCATTTTGTGAATATTTCAATTGCCTATTGCCATTTATGATATCGAACAAAAAAGGGCATACAATTTGCGTTTTTATATGGGAACCCTTAAATGTTTATTTAATTTTGTTTTTAGTATTTGTTGGTATAGTTGTTGTTGGCAACAGAAATACATAATTTGTGAAGAATTTAACAGCTAGCTATCGCAGTTCTTGAGATACAGCCTGATGACAGACAGCGAAGTCTTAGTAATAGGGTCCATTTTTACCCTTTGGGTTCACGAAACTCTAAATAAACATTTATTCGCAGCCAAATATAACAATACATTTCTTATACTCACAAACTGTTTATATTTTTCGCTTGTTTACCTTTAGTACTAGGTACATTTGTAGTTCTTAGGTACATTTAATTGTTATTGATCATTTATAATCGTTTATTAGATTTAAAAGTATTTTTTTGTTTTATTGTTTATGATAGAGAAATTGGCGGTAACCTAATGGCACGGTAATATTTACGGTGCTAATGGCTAGGGCATCGGACATGCGACCATGTGGTCGCGGGTCATTTTGGTATATGTATAAGTACTTAGTTACTTTATTGTAGTTATTATTTATTAGCCAAACAAGTTTATTATACATTTTTGGTATAAATTACTTGCCATAATGGTTTTTACAGATGGTCGATTTAACTGATGTTCTCTAACTCTAATTGTAATAGTTAAGTAGGAGTAGGCCATCTGCGCCTATCTTGATGATCTTGCACTTTTTCATCTAACTTTAATGTTGAAACATATTTGAATATAAATCGAGGTGGCATTGTCAGCCACCAAATTGTGCGTACATGGATTAATATCATTTTTTCCCGAACTGATCTCATGTAACAACCAATCCCAATGATCCGGCTTGTTCCAAACGGATCCCACAATCCGATTCCTTTTATGGGAACAAATGGGATCGGATTGTGGGATCCGTTCGGAACAAACCGAACATAGCGGCATAGGGTTGCTCTAATGCTTACTTTGTGACACATATTGGTAACTCTAACTACTAGGTACGTTTAAAAGGCTAGATGTCGATGGACACTAGGTGGGGGAGGGATAGAGAGATTAGGTACAATACCACATGTTCTGCCGTTTGTTTTTTGTTTTGCTAAGACTGGCTCCCAATTGTTTCTCGTGTATAAATTGCGAGGCCTATTTTACTTAACTCACAGGTGGTAATGGCTAAAGATTTGTTAATTTCGACTTAACTAACTTAGCCAAGTCTCAGACTTCTGAGTGTATTCTTAGTGAGGAATCTAAGTCCATAGATACTTATATTTCTCAGTAAGCCATCTCTCGATCAATTAAATAAGAAATCTATAAGTGCCGCAGTTAGAGGGTTTTAGGATTTTTAATAATACGACCAAGTTAAGAAAAATAAACTTCGATATGTATTCAACTAATTAAATAAAATGAATCACATTTATACACAGATTTAGACTAGAATTTTCACCACCAACCGCTGTTGCCGCTAGAGTATCCGCCGCCGTAACCGCCAGAGTGACCGCCGGAGTATCCGCCAGAGTGACCGCCGGAGTATCCGCCTGAGTATCCGCCGGAGAGGCCGCCGGAGTATCCGCCGGAGTAGCCAGTGGCGACGGGCACGACCTTGTTGACTGTGACTACCTGTGGTACGGAGACCACCTTGCGCACGTTGATGACCTGCGGCACGCTGATCTCACGCTGCACGTTCACCACCTTGTTGACGGAGACCACCTGCGCGCCAATACCGGAGTGGCCACCTCCGGAGTATCCACCGCTGGAGTATCCACCGCTGGAGTATCCGCTGCCGCCGGAGTATCCGCTGCCGCCGGAGTATCCGCTGCCGCCGGAGTATCCGCCGCTCCAGCCAGAGCCGAGCGAGCTGCCGCCGTTCCAGCCGCTGCTGTAGCCGCGCTTCTCACGCACCGCCGCGCTCGCCGCTACGGCCACCAAGGCGAAGAGTACGATCTGGAAAAAGAATAAAGTACACGTTAATTTCAAGATAATTATTTTTAACTATGAGATATTTGATTATCGTGGACATAGAGAATATATAATGTCTGAAACCAGTATGTTCCTCACTACTATTCCCTAATAATAATGTTAACCAGACAGTAGTATAATGATATACTCACAAAGGCTTTCATGTTGTAGTTGTTGTGAGCGGTTGTTGAGTGATGCTCTTGTGCTCTCCCGCCGACTATTTATACGCCGCGAGGCTGCGCTTGCGACACCTCGTCCTCGCATTCATTCCGCCTCTCCTGACCACAAGGAACATCTGAACAAACAAACTTCACCCAACCTTCGCGGTAGGATTAGGAAGTATAATTTTATTAAAAAAATATTATCTTATTTATTAATATTAAATGTTTTGAATAAGATTTCATGATTATGAATCGATTCTCGATTGGTTAGTGAGATGGGCCGTGCTCAATGATATTGTTTATAAAAAAACATTATACAATTTAAGTACTCAAATGTTGAAAGTCTTGTTTTTATTTCGTCATTCCGGATTTTATTATGAAATTTGTGAAGAAGTTATGTATTGTGAGTAAGTTACTTTTGTAGAGTTAAGTATCTTGAAGAGATAAACTTTTCGAGTAGCCCCAGTTTAGATTCAGGTGTGGGGTGCACCACCGGTACCATGCTTGCTGGTGGGCCAATCACCAAAATGCATAACGTAGTATTATGTAGCAATAAGATAAACTATTATGCAAATTAGCTTTACAGTAAACCTAAAACGCTTCGAACTTAGAGGCGTTTGAACAATAAACATAATCTGCTTTGGTGTGATTACATCGAATATATGTACCTATGTATACAGATACAGGAAATAAACCAGTTGCTATGATTTATGTGTTAAACATAAAATATGTATTAATTTTGTTTGTGCTCGTTCGAGGCCTATCTCATATGAAATGGATGCGAGGTTGTATACAAGCAGACCTTGTGCGGAACTATACTGATATTTATTGATATGTTTTCAAGGATTACTTAAATTCAGCTAAGATTGAAAAATGGACTGACTTCTCTCATATTAATTCTTTTCAATAACATTATTTTGGAAGATAAGTATAGAAAAGTTACCATTTCAAAGTAAAAACCGAACAAACTGTTTGCTGTACTGAATAGTGATAGCAGTTTTAACATTATTGATTAGACAGCCTACGTACAGTGTTCGATCTGGAGCCACACAGTGAGCTCAAGATTATTTGTATGAGTCAGTACCTAATTAGCGAAAGTTTATCTTTATTATTTTTGCATTTAGAGCCTAACAGCGGATCAGTTAAATGTTGCACGTTTCCTGTCTGACCGACCAACTCGAGATTATATTGTAATCCATGTTACTTCAGAGATCGTATCAAGGTGATTTATATAAAAATAAAAGTGTGCTACCTACTGAACATAATGTGTTCAGTACTTTTAAAATGAAATAGTACTAAGTTATGTATGCGCTTGATGAAACAATTAAAGTAAAAGTGGGCAGCGATCTCGACGCCTGCGCATTTGCTAATCAAACTAACTTAATTAGGCTTATTTATTGATTCCGAGTTAACTTTGAAGCGGCGGTAGCCTAATGGCTCGGTCGTCAGACTTGCGATCATGTGGTTGCGGGTTCGAATCCCAACCATTACACTACCGACGTGAACCCACTCGTAACAAAAGCATTATAGCTTAGCACGAGGGGTTAACGAGATTACTAGTAATGTGCGACCCACATTGCTAGTAATCTTTAAAAAAAAAAAACTAAATTAGTGGTTAAATATGCTATCTATTGGTATCAAATCGCGTTTTTTAATCAATTTGTTAGTTTATCAAATTAGTTTTAGAGTTAATTATTTAATAAACGCGTTCTACCGAAGTTTGTAACCATTAGCTAGCATATTTAACCATTTGTTGAGTTAACTCGGGATCAAAAAACTGAGCCTTAAGGCTTAAGATTTAGTTCTTTATTCAATTTGAACTCTCGGCTTTCATAATACTTTTTTTTTTATTTACTATAATGGTGGCGGCTTCGACACGACAGTGAGATTCTAGAAATAGTTCTTGACTAGAAAGAATTACGTAATTTACGGCAACTTTTAAGATATTATTTATTTATATATCTACTACCTACTACTACATATTCATATATTTATGAATATGTTACTGATAAAGATAATTTTATTTGTAACTTTGTTTGTACAGTATGGGTTTACCCAGTAAAATGGGTTGTGGAGGTCAGATAGGCAGTTGCTCCTTGTGTACTGTAGGTATTCAGCTAAATCCGGTAAGACTGGAAGCCGACCCCAACATAACTTGGGAAAAAAGCTTGGCAGATACAGTACAAACATGTTCACGAAGCTTGATTCGTCTTTATATTTTTCTAGTCTCATTTATTTTGGCACATACACGTTAAGTGCCTTAAGCACCGAGTCATTAGTATTTGTTAATCAGTACAATCAACCGACAGTTTATTAAATGGCCAAAGATTTAATAAGAGTTATATACTGCTACAAAAGATATGTTATTCTGACTCAGTTCATCTTAGCAGTTAAAAATTAACGCAGTTAATACTTTAGCTTCCAAATATTAGTTTTAAAGAAGAGCTGACGTCATAATTTTTTTATTCGTTACCGTAAAATTAGAATGATAAAAAAAATACATGATAATTATTAAAGTTGTAAATAATTTTCGATGTGGAATTTGATAACTAATTTAGTAACTTAACTATTTGATATCGATGTATAAGTCAGTGGAGTGAAGCACAGGGAGTCCAGAGCTTATCGCGGCCGCCATCATATAATAAAACAACCTGTCCACTTACTCATGATCATAAAACTACAATAGCTCTCGGAAGGTGTCGACACTGACCTCGGACCGTGTAGATGGGAGATAGCAGGAGCATACAAACATATGTGTAGTACCCGCTGTTGTAAAAGCGACAGATATTAGTGCACATTGCCTAAACTAAGAGTAGAATGTGCGAATGTAGTTAGAACTTAGAATACTGGTTATGTTACCACTGGACGTAGACTTGTGAAATGTGGAGTAACGCGTGTCTCAATATAAGATTCTCTTAATAAAGTGTTGTCGTATAATGTTTCATTAAAAACAACCTTATTAGTCTGTCGAGTTGAACGGACGGCCGCGGTGAAAGAGAGGAGCTTGCGACATGCTCGGGGGCTGATGACATGTGTGTAAATAAAGTGTAGCTAATAATCTCTTGTTGATGTATTCATGCAATAAAATAGGGTACAGATTATTGAGACAAGCTTCCACGGTAAAAACTTCAAATTTATTTATTTATTCTTTTCAGCATGTTTGGGGGGGGGGGGGGGGCAGGGTGCCCACTGCTGAACATTAATTGTCTCTTGCATGGCTCTCGAAGATGTTCTTGATGCGGTGGGTTCTCAAAATCATGTCACTTAAAATAACAGCGCTTTACGGGAGCTTTTACTCGCTCGTAAGAAGTACATGCTGGCATACATAAACTAAGTGGGTATTTTCAAATGTTCGGTCGGTATTGAAGATAACAATGGCTTCAATATATTTCTCTAATTTCTATATTTTTTTAATCATATGTAAAAGGCGTAGCTTAACTTTATATATGTCTCAATGTTAGTGTTTTACTACGAATTTGCTAAACTATTGTGAAAAATAGGGTAGGTAAACATAATCGTGCCAGGATTGTTTTGCACTGTGATTGCCGAAAACCCAATTAAATTAAATAAACGCGAAATGTGTTATAATTTATGTTAATATGTGATTTGGATTTACTTATTAGAGAGGCGGCCATGACCCCGATGGCTGTCAAGGGTACAGATGTTAATGGCGGTCATGTTTTTGTTTTGGGATGACTCAAACTACTATCTTTAGGTTGGTGACAGCGGATTGCGCACAGGCTGCTGTAAACATAATCTTAATAGTTCTAAATTTAGATAATGGGAATCATAGATCCTTCCGATACCCGTTGCGAGTGTGCTGCACCTGACCAAACTAGCATGGTGGCTGGATGGACCATAGATGCCTTGACGCGCGCCAATGTCGCCAGCACTGGCTCGGACTCCTCGCATCGACAAAGGTCGGATACCTAATACATACATCAGTAGCGTTAGCAACTTTGTCTGTAAGATTTAATTAAGATCACTGCTAACGGGAAGTAAGTAACCACAGTGCTTTCACAGGTATCAATTATGCTTTGTCTGTTTATTCACTCGATCTCCATAAACTATATAAATATGACAAATGAACGTTACGAGTTTAAATTTAATACGAGAATTTGAACGCAAGACGAAAATAGTTAATATCATGGTTTTTATTTGTATACTTATCGAAGATAGTCAGATATGGTATTAAAACGTTCGCTACTATGCAGCGAGATATAAATAAAATAATTTACTCATCCTTTGCCGCAGGTTCCTATTTATTTTCGATGACCCTTAGACTTGACTCAGAATCTGCCTTAAAGAGATTTCTTCTTTTTTAAAGAAATCTGCCTGAAGAATAAAAACTGATGTAAAAAAGAACCTACTATGATTATGAGGAACACCTCCATTAAAAAACTCAGGGTGTGTGTAGTATACATCAGTCATATAATATATATAAGGCAGGGATCACGTCTCTCTACCTTGACCATTTTTGTCTATGCATTTCTTGATTTACATTTGAATCATTTTCTTACGTACGTTTTTAAAAGTTTATTTTGATTAAATTCCGTCATATTCATTTTTGATAAAATTTATAGAGCAAATTATTATTTTAACTAGGTGATTATCAATTAGTTTAAATCAGTTCAGTAGTTTAGGCGCTACGGTGAAACATACAAACTTAAACTGCCTTCCAAAATCATAACCCTTCTTTTTGGCTTCGCCGTATTCGGGTAAAATGCCTTTATATTTGTGATATTTACCCCGTTTTCGATATTTTTATTTTTGAAAACGCACACACAAAATTTTACAAAGTAAGTAATTATTTGAGTTTAAAGCACCTACAGTCAGAATCTTCAACCCCTTGACATTCTGCGTTCGGTTAGCTTGGTTAGGAATAAAATCATACGTCTGTAATTGAATTAAATTAAATATTTTATTAAATTTAAATGAAAGTTATTTTCACAGATTTCGACTAGAGTTTTCACCACCATCCGCTGTTGCCGCTAGAGTATCCGCCGGCATAACCGCCAGAGTGACCGCCGGAGTATCCACCGGAGTATCCGCCTGAGTATCCGCCGGAGAGGCCGCCGGAGTATCCGCCGGAGTAGCCAGTGGCGACCGGCACGACCTTGTTGACTGTGACTACCTGTGGTACGGAGACCACCTTGCGCACGTTGATGACCTGCGGCACGCTGATCTCACGCTGCACGTTCACCACCTTGTTGACGGAGACCACCTGCGCGCCAATACCGGAGTGGCCACCTCCGGAGTATCCACCGCTGGAGTATCCACCGCTGGAGTATCCGCTGCCGCCGGAGTATCCGCTGCCGCCGGAGTATCCGCTGCCGCCGGAGTATCCGCCGCTCCAGCCAGAGCCGAGCGAGCTGCCGCCGTTCCAGCCGCTGCTGTAGCCGCGCTTCTCACGCACCGCCGCGCTCGCCGCTACGGCCACCAAGGCGAAGAGTACGATCTGGAAAAATAATTATACGTTAAATCCAAGATATTTTTTTCACAATGCCATTTTTGTTTATCGATTTATTAAACCAGTATGGTCATCACACATTATAATATGTTAACCAGGCAGTAGTATAATGATATACTCACAAAGGCTTTCATGTTGTAGTTGTTGTGAGCTGTTGTTGAGTGATGCTCTTGTGCTCTCCCGCCGACTATATATACGCCGCGAGGCTGCGCTTGCCACACCTCGTCCTCGCGCATGCGCAGCCGGCTTCACAGACGCACCGCGCTGCAGGTTGCTCTCCGAAGCGGTTCAAGTACGCTTCCTTGATCATATTTCGGCATAAACGGACATATGCATAATTATGAGATCTAGTTTAACATAACAGTAACAAACTTTAATGGCTAATACTCTATAGGTCAAGGTAATAAGACTACATAGTAAAACGCCAGTTTAAAATAATCCGAAACATCGTAAACGAGTAGGTTAAGAACAAAGAATATTATTTTTCATAGTCTAACGAACTGTCAACAAGGTTTGTGCGAAAACGTTTGATAATATTTTTACCTAACTGCCCAAAAGAAGGATTATGTGTTTGACTGCAAATTGTAACAAATGTTTTAAAAGAATTTAATAACTACTAACTGGATAAATAAAATCCTTAAAAAATAAAATCCCTTGTTTTATATATGTAAGACCGCGATATAAATCTTTTGCACCATTTTGAAACGCGAATAATAATATAATCGCGTGAATTGTTACAATATGGGCATCAAATTAAGGCTTTCACGAGCACATTTAAAAAATATACTGTTAAATATTATAACTTTTTTTTTATTAATTAAATTGTATTATCCTTAGTAAGTTAAATTTACACGGTAACCTTTACTGAATGTTCATATACGACACTCTATTTGTTTCTGTTTTGAAGTTTTGCTTTGTACGTCTTCGTAAACGACGATAGCGTCGCATTGAAAATGAACTTCATTTTTAATGAAGCATAACCTTCCTTACTTCCTTTCATCTACACTAATATATAATATTAGTGTAGATGAAAGGAAGTAAGGAAAGATTTGTATTTTTGTGTGTGTGTTGTGTGTTTATATTTTTTCTAAAAAATTTGGTACCGCGGGCGGAGTCGCGGGGAAACAACTAGTGTAAAATAAAACTCTATGTAAAACAGCTTTATGAAAAGACATTGCTCTATTTAAAACATAGCTCTTTGTAAAACATTGTTCTATGTAAAACATAGCTTTATGTAAAACATTGAATTATGTCAAACTAACTTTTTTTAAAACCAGAGGAAGGTTTTTGTATATTAATAAAGGCATAATTACTGTGCTACACGTGCAAAGCCGGGGCGGGTATGCTAGTATTTTATATATAAAAATTATGTACGTTCTTATACAGAATATCCAGCACTAACGAGTCTTATGTTGACTTCTGGCATACGCACACCGGGACGGGATGACAAAGGATATTGCCGTGGCCTTTTAATTTATAGTCCTCTAAATAGAGAAACTTACATGATATACTAAAAAAGCCACTTTAAAAATTAAATAAAAAGTTTAGGATTTTTTTTTTCTTCTATAACCTAATTATTATCCCACTGCTGGACAAAGGTCTTCCCTGCTTGGCACTTAGGAATATTTGAAAATTAATAAAAAAATAATTTTATTTACTACAATATTTATTTATATCCATTTCAATTGTGTACAATGTAGGAGAATAAAGTAGTGTTGTTTTTTTCGCATTTCACAAATAACGCACTAGAGTTCCAACGACTGTGGGTTGCTGTGCCCCTGTAATGGTAATTCTGTGGTACTTTAGATGGACGAGGCACCAACCCATACCCACAATAAGACTTTCAGCTGTTAATCTAGACAATATTACAGTTGATGTAGATGTATAATGTTCATTTTAAATTATAAATGTTTTATTATACATACGTTGCATATATTTTTTTCGTCCAGATATTGGTGAAAATCTATTTGAGCGTGAACCTATCACGGGACACCATGCATGAAATAACGTGCTTACTATTTTGCGATAGTTGGGAACATATTTTTCGCGTAAAAAGTTCAATAAACATGACTTTTCATTCAGTAACTTTGTTTTGACACCATGTTTTCGGTTGCGGTCGGTTATAATGTGAGGTATGACTGATTATTTAGTTGACTATTTTATTAAACAGCTATCGTTAGTGTTGGACTCTTAGACTAAGCTCCATACATTTTTGATCATTAGCCTTTGTAAGATTTCCTGTTTATAAGAGTGCTTAGGTAATATTACGAAATAAAATGTTCAGAAATGGCGACTGAGATCAGAGATGACGTCACTTTATGCAACTATAACCGAGTAAACTTACTTCCAAGAAAGTCAGATTAAATAAATAATAGTGCATCACAAAAAATATATACTTACGCATGCGGAGCGATTACTTGTCATTAACTACAAATAGAAAGGATAAATTAGAACCGCCGTACGAACTGTGGTTCGCTGCACTTTTGCGAAACTAACGTAACGATTTGAATAATTTATCAGGTTTATAAAGTATTTTGGTTTTAGATCACTTTCTCAATGTCAAACTGCTCTGTTATTGCAATTTGCAAGAGAGACATTCAGTGACCTGTGATTATTGCCAATAAGTACCATAAGTTCACAGCAATGTTTGTCTAATTATGGTTGTGTAGTTTTTTGATGATCAAAATCAAAATCAAAATTTTTTATTCGTTATAAACCTCAAGAAGGCGCTCAAGAAACGTTATATACTACTCTAATGATTCTAGGTGCACATCTAGTTGCACATCGGATCTTTGACAGTGGATATGTCGCTCCATGTAAAATACGGTATTCCCTACATGTCTTGGGAAGAAGGCTAAGCAGATTATGCTGTAGTTGTTTTATGACCGACAACGCTATCTATATTAATGTTTTCATTAAAAAAAAAAATAGTATCTTTGTGTTGACTCCTGGACTACCGTGCTAGTTTAATCACGTTATTTCTTGTACAGCAGGTTTGTGAGACTTTTTCATAATTGTATAAAAAAGATTAATAGTCGTGTCCAAGGCCTAAACGTGCTTTTTAAAGTAGGGAGGGGTCTCTTTATGTTTGTAGTTGGTTATCCATCCTCGGATCAACCGCAGCGAACGCAGCTTAACCTCTATTATTGGTGAAACCCTTACAGTTAGCCAGGAGCCCCTCAATGGTATAGATATATGTAATATCTACTTCAGTCATCAATAAAAGCGAGGTTATAATTATGTATAGCGACGCATTCGGTATCATCACACAGGGGCCTGGGTTCAGTGGCTTTATCTCTCTCTACACACCATTTTAAATTAAAAAATCTGTTAAATAGCCTAAAACGTATTTACTAACACTACCCGGTGACTCCCAGTACGAAAAAAAGATTTGGCACCCGGGCTTATTGAAGTAAATTCTGCGTCGTGCCACGTTGTTGTGTTCGGACTTACAGAATAACCCCCCAGGAAGGCTCTCTACTTAAGTGGTTTTTAGTAATGGTTGTGATGATTTTAGCTTTTTAAGTTAGGAAAACCAATCTTTAGTATTAACCAAGTCTTTGTCAAATTCAAAGGTAGGAGGTACATATGTTCTTAATTGTTTTTTTTTTCTCTTATCTAATACCTTATGCGTGGCAGATGAGAATTTAAGTATGCTTTCTACAGGGATTAAGGATGGAAAACAAAATTGTGTAATTAAATAATTTTTATTTTTTTGTCAAACTTAACATACATCACTGACTTTGACTAGTATTTTCACCACCAACCGCTGGCATACCCACCAGAGTGGCCACCAGAGTATCCACCAGAGTATCCGCCTGAGTATCCGCCGGAGTATCCGCCAGACCATCCGGTAGCCACTGGCACCACTTTGTTGACTGTGACTACCTGTGGTACGGAGACCACCTTGCGTACATTGATGACCTGCGGCACGCTGATCTCACGCTGCACGTTCACCACCTTGTTGACGGAGACTACCTGCGCGCCAATACCGGAGTGGCCACCTCCAGAGTATCCACCGCTGGAGTATCCGCCGCTGGAGTATCCACCGCTGGAGTATCCGCTGCCGCCGGAGTATCCGCCGCTCCAGCCAGAGCCGAGCGAGCTGCCGCCGTTCCAGCCGCTGCTGTAGCCGCGCTTCTCACGCACCGCCGCGCTCGCCGCTACGGCCACCAACGCACACAGGACGATCTGCAAAGAAAATTACATGTTTCATTCCGTTTTAAGATAAATTAGTTTAGCCAAGATTTGCTTGTCATAATTAATTTTGATTTGATATGATACATTGTTATACTCACAAAGGATCTCATGTTGCTGTTGTTATGATTTGTTGTAGATTGATGCTTATCACTGAATCTGTCGCGTATTTATACGTCCCGAGCTGCGCTGACGAAATGCGTCCTCGCGCTTGCGCTTGACAGCCGCATCGCTTATGGAGGTGATCTAGAGCCGGATGGATAACACTTCCTTAATCATAATTTACGCACATAAACAAATCGAAAAAAAAACATATTTTGTTATTATATCTCGATTGGTGTCACATCCACCATTACAATTAAGCGGCCATTATACAAGTTAATTCGATACAAATAACTTTTTGTCTTGCTTCCCAGGTTACTATATATTTACCAACTATTTGAGGATCAGATATGGAGCAGGATCACAGTTCTGATGACTGGTTTATTGTTGTTCACAAACTTCCTTTTCGTTATTATTTGTTTAATTTTACTCTGTGATTTGGAAGTTATAATATTTTTGCTGATTAATTAATTGTGTAACTGATGGAAAAGAATGGACACTGTATTTTATGGCTCTGCCAATCCGTTTAACAAATGATACCAAACCAAATCGTGATCAATCATTAAAAAATACTGATCAAATTCAAATTTTACAATATTGAATCGTATTTTTTCTTCTTCATATTTTCAAACATGGAGTCAAAATCAAATAAATTGCGTCGATTAAATATTTAGAAGTAAAAAAATATTCAACTTTGCTATGAGTCGTATGTGTAATAACCGTGATCTTTAATATTTCATGGCTGAGTTAAGATTTGTTTTGGAGTTATTGTTTTACTTTTTTTTATTCCATTTTTATAAAGTGTCTTTTAGTTGTGCATAATTACTTAATTAGGTTAACAAAGGGTACCGTATTATTTATTTATCAGCCACATAGTGAGAGCCAAAACATAGCCAGTCCTTATAAGATAAGCAACTGAATAATTCCTTGACAGGGTGGATATTCTTATTGCTATACAGTAAACTGTTTTAACACCATTTGGATCAGGACTGAAAGGGCTATGAGCTAATGTGCTGAAAAAGGGACAAAAATCACAAATAAAAGGAGCAACTGATAAGGGCTCTGACAAAAGAGTTCGTCGCTTGCGATTTCTAGTCTTGGTAAAATATCTACATTCATAATTTTGCTGTTATGTTTCGTACTACTTAGCTTTACTTGTTTTACTATTACTAAATGGCTTACAAAACTATTAATGTTAATTTTGAATAAGCTTACACTAATACGATTTCATTAATTTATTATAATTTTTGGGCCTTGATACTGATAGGTGATTATGCAACTATTTTGTATTTATGATTTTCAGATATTCGATGTTATGTGTATTACTTGTATTGCTTCGTAACATTCTTTTATGGGTTTCCTCCATGGGGATTTCGAGTTGGTACCGGTCAAGTAGATAATCTATATTCCGTTCTGGACATAAAAGCGGCGTGGGCTGGGTCTATTGATGCACTTTCATTTATTGTACAAGACTGTAAGTTGTATTACCGGGCTGCGGCCAGGCTGACACGAAACAGGTTTTATGATTAGTGGACTACTAACATTTAAGCACTTGTGAGGGAATATACTTTCACTAGACAAAGGGATCTATATTTTACCGGTAATATATTGCCTTGCCTTCTGTTCAGAAATGAAAATAACTACGAATTGTACTCATCATTAAAGCTTCACGATTTGTATCGCCCTTATAGTATAAGTCCGACAAAAGTTGTATTTTTGCAAATAAACTTGTCTTCAATACTATTTTTCTACTGAAATATTTGTTTATTTTTAAATATATGTTTTCGTATACTTAGAATATTTTATTATAAATTAATATCAATTTTGTTATGATACACGTGGTCGTTAATTACAGTTTACTGAAAGTAGCTCTCGTCAGCCTCGCTCTGCTGCATTTCAGTGTGGTGCTCTGTTTATCTTTATGCTTGTCTGGCGAACAAAAGTAGAGACTAAATATGTGCGCCCATTTAAAAATATCAGCAGAGCAACAATCAAATTATTATGAAATACTTGAATACCATAGTGTAAACTTAAGTTTCGAGTTGTAAAATCATGCTATCTATTATCATCCATCGATTTCCCAAAGAGGTGGGTCTTAAAATGAACATGGACAAGACAAAGGTAATGTGCAATGGCCATGTTGTACCCACTCCATCGTCAATTGGGAACACGGTGCTAGGTCTTGTTGACTCGAATCGTATGTCTACCTAGGACAGTCGCACTAGAAACTGCTCGTCTAGCTCGTTGGGAAGGTGGATAAGCTCTTAGCGATGTGGGTGGTCATGCTACCTGGTGGATGTTACACTGAGAATAAAGATAAGATAAGGGTTAGGCAAAAGAGAAGATAAGGGTTAGGCAAACTGGTGTATTATAATTCTAAGGGCGCCACCAATGCATGGGCATTGGAATAATTTAAACTTATAAAATATAAAATTCCTAAATGTATCTTTTGAAACTTTTAATTTCTTTGTTCTAATAATTCCTCTGAAGGTTACAAAATATAAATTATAAACTTACATTCCAAGCTTCTATAAGATTTCATTAACTTTTCTTTCAAATTTTAGTTAGCTTTCGCTTATACTGAAATAATATTTTAAATTGATGACTTCTAGAAGCTTTGCCTTCTGGGAGTAGGCTATCTCCAAATGTTCATTATAAGTAATGAACGTGCAAAGACTCTGAAATACGCCATTGCCGACAGTTGTGAAGAAATTTTAATGTATCTATGATTATTTTTTCAAAGAAAGATCCTCACTCATGATCCTCTTGCGTAGCGTTTCATAAGAAAATGATAATTAAATTCTTAAAATCAGTTATTTCCAATCTGTGGAAAAAATCTTCCAATAAAATGTGCAGGTGGCAGATGAGAAACATCGAAATTATTTTGTACAAGTAATATAAGTAACATGCATAAAATAACAGATTACGACAAGAACCTTTTGATTTTGAACCAAATATGGCTGACAAAAGAATAAATTATTTTCATTTCCAATTGCGATTACTCAAATCTTTTAATCAGCGACTTCACTACTGCATACTTATAGATTCTAAAACAAACTTTTTAACAAAATACGTCGACTTCATAGACAATTGTTAAGATACCAACAGATTTGTTTGAAGTGCTTGTGCCAAGTGAAGTCGGTGTTGAATATGTTTTTTTGTTTGTCACCGACTAAAAATAGATCAGCTTTCTATAGCTCATATGATTTGTTCATGTGTATGGCAGATAATGTATGTAATTAAACAACATATTTTTAATTAAATAGTTTTATTTTTATTAGCTAAAATAATCACACTTCACGCAGATATCGACTAGAGTTTTCACCACCATCCGCTGTTGCCGCTAGAGTATCCGCCGCCGTAACCGCCAGAGTGACCGCCGGAGTATCCGCCAGAGTGACCACCGGAGTATCCGCCTGAGTATCCGCCGGAGAGGCCGCCGGAGTATCCGCCGGAGTAGCCAGTGGCGACCGGCACGACCTTGTTGACTGTGACTACCTGTGGTACGGAGACCACCTTGCGCACGTTGATGACCTGCGGCACGCTGATCTCACGCTGCACGTTCACCACCTTGTTGACGGAGACCACCTTCGCGCCAATACCGGAGTGGCCACCTCCAGAGTATCCACCTCCAGAGTATCCACCGCTGGAGTATCCGCCGCTGGAGTACCCACCGCTGGAGTATCCGCTGCCGCCGGAGTATCCGCCGCCGGAGTATCCGCCGCTGGAGTATCCACCGTTCCAGCCGCTGCTGTAGCCGCGCTTCTCACGCACCGCCGCGCTCGCCGCTACGGCCACCAAGGCGAAGAGTACGATCTGGAAAAAGAATAAAGTACACGTTAATTTCAAGATAATTATTTTTAACTATGAGATACTTGATTATCGTGGACATAGAGAATATATAATGTCTGAAACCAGTATGGTCATCACTACTATTCCCTAATAATATTGTTAACCAGGCAGTAGTATAATGATATACTCACAAAGGCTTTCATGTTGTAGTTGTTGTGAGCGGTTGTTGAGTGATGCTCTTGTGCTCTCCCGCCGACTATTTATACGCCGCGAGGCTGCGCTTGCGACACCTCGTCCTCGCGAATACAGCTCCACTCCACAGACGAACCACGCTGCAGGGAGGAGTAAACTCGAAGACATAACTTCCTCATTGATATCCATTTATCAAAATGAGTTTGAGTATTTTTTCACAAGGACTATTCCTAGTAAAAAAATAAAAAGTTATCGTTAAACAAAATTACGTACTTTTGATGTACGTATTAATGTAGAAATGAGCACTAGACTAGATGGGCGGGAGATGGTCTAGGTTATCATTTTATTTTATTTTAATAAGTATTTTATTATTATTTTACACTTTCTTAATCGCATATTATTTATTAAGTACCAGCGGAAAAGTTCCGCAAAAATTCTATGAATATTAACAGTATTGCAAAGCATTATCGTTGAAAAACAAGTATGATTCATAGACCGAGTTTTGACGACAAAACTTACTATAAACAGGTTGCGAATTCAAACCATTTGGTGTAGTATTTTTAGACTGATATTTTGTTCATTAATGGCAATCAGCGGAATAGATAGTATAATAGATGTCTCACTAATTTTTTTGCAGTAGGTATATTCTTTCATTTTAGAGCAACGAAAACTACAGGAAGCTCTAAATTGTTTGAAACTTTGACGACGAGCTTACCTCGTCGTAGCCTACATAATCGGAAACAATTGGGTGTTAAATTCTTGATAAAGACTTGACACAGTTCTACCGAATTTTTGACGCAATTTTCTTGTTTAATTAGTATGGTTTAGTTTTAATTGTGTTTATGTATATAGTTAAAGTTCATAAATATTTTCGTTAAATGTAATAATATACAATTATTTTATACACTTAGTATTATGCGAAATAAGCTTTGTTGCCACTTGTATATAAGTAAGTCTATGTGTGTTAGCTCATAATGTGTCAGTAAGGTAAAAGGTGTCGGGCAACTCGCTGCTAACATTATTTATTGATGAGTACGTGGAATTTCGTGTTTTTTTATAGTGTATATGTCCTTGTGAGTAGGTCCGGGGTCCGGCCGACCAAAGGAAAGTTTATTGTTGCCACGCATACATCCTCGCAGACATTTTGTTTACATTTGTGAAAATGTCGCTTAGCGTCAAGGTCGTTGGTGGTTTTAGGACCCAACATAATCTTGATGCCATCGAATATGTTCTTATAGGATATGAAATGTGACTCGTAGAGTGGAAATTACGTTTTGTTGATGAATGATAAAAATATGGACGCAATAGGACCATGTATGCAATTAGGATGTGCAAGAGCGTTCTCATTTGCGAGTTATTTTGCCAACTAAAATAGAACTTTGTACAACCTAAAAATGATTGTAGTTTTAGTTACTATTTATGCAATGCAAGTATGTATAATAAGGTAAGATCAACAAAATGTGATGCAATCAAAGCAGCGCATGCGCTAGTGACGTATAGCCTCTTAGACAAGTATTACAATAACAGTTGTGATCACTAGTTTAGTCATTAATCTCATTAGCTTATCTAGAGCAGCTCCACTGAGCAAAGGTTTACTTTTTAGGGTTCCGTACCCAAAGGGTAAAACGGGACCCTATTACTAAGATTCCGTTCTCCGTCTGTCTGTCACCAGGATATAACCTCATGAATCGTTACACTTGGACGTATTTTTTATTTAATGTGTAATGTGGCTAGATAGTAAGCGCAGGCGCAGATAATACGATTGATCAATAGAAGCCAACCGACGAGTTCGCATTGCGCATGCGCAAAACTGCGTGTGTGGTATTATTTGTAAATAGAACACTTCATTATGTATTGGTCTGGGAGAGTTGTATTTCCATAAAATTAAGAAATGTTGAGGGAAATTCTTAACAAAGTTTATTAAAGAATTCTTTTGTTGTACTTCCTTATTTGCAATCTTTATAATTAGCGATGCCTCTTTAATTACGCTTTAATTAACACGGTTCTAGTGAAGGTGAATTTAACAAGCTCAAACAAGATCAGCTTTCGTCGTTTCACTATGGAGTTACTATGTCCACTTTATTACAGTTCCATCATCTGGCTAGGGCAAAGAAAACAAGCTATTTGGTCACAATGTCACGAGATATAACTGACCGCCGCACTTAATGTAAGTTTAACTAGCTGACCCAGAAAACGTGGTTCTGTCATATAAAAAAATCTCTAGAGGGCCATCCCTATCACTTAGTGGGGTGTGAAAAATAGATGTTGGCCGATTTTCAGACCTACCCAATATACAAACGAAAATACGAAATTTCATACAAATCGGTCCAGCCGTTTCGGAGGAGTTTGGGAACAAATATCGCAATACGAGAATTTGATATATTTGAAGATAGGGGCGACTGCCTCTGATTCCACAAACCTTTATACTGGACAAAGTATCTTATAACGAGGCTACCTGTCTACAGGAGCGGAGCGTCTCTCATCTTAGCTACTTCCGGAGCCTGAGATCCTATTGGTTAATATTTATCCGTTTCGCCGGTCCGCAGCCTCGCTACAGTGGTTTTCAGTACTGTCAAAGATGACTGTACGACAGTCGGGATCAACGGCTTTACACGCGTTTGGAGGCAGGGCGGGTTTTGGGACATGTTTACAAATGGTCATCCATCCATGGACCAACCGCGGCGAGTGCTACTTAACCTTTACTATCGTTTAAACGTACTGTTTATACTTAGCCACAAAGCCTCTCCTAAACGAACGTACACGCAAATAAATTATATTGTGTACAAGATTTTTTTTTTGTTTAAAGTATTACTTAACATAAACTGGGGCATGCAAGATGTTAATTATTTTATCTGGTCATGTTTTGCCTTTTTGAAAAAATTACATTTGTAATGGATAGTTTTATAGCGATATACATTTAAGGTGGGCAGAATCAAGTCATTAAATTTGTTGGAAGGATATGTTCAAAAAACATAAAATAAAATAAAAAGTAGCCAAGTGGTGAGTAGGCTTTAAACCTGTACAAAGAGACTTTAGTGTGCATTAACGAATTCTACTTAGTTATCCACAAATAATTTTTCGTGATTACAAAGGTTTTAATTTTTTTAATATAATCCTACTAATATTATAAATGTGAAAGTGTGGGTGTTTGGATGTTTAGATGTTTGGATATTTGGATGTTTGTTACTCAATCACTCAAAAACGGCTGAACTACTTTGGATGAAATTTGGCATACAGGTAGCCTTTGACATGGAAAAAACATAAACTACCTTTTATCCCGATTCCTTAAGTAGTTCCCGAGGGAAAATTTAAAATTGTTTACGAGCTAAGCCGTGGGCGGAGAGCTTATAAATATGGTATTTTTCTCTATTATAGCGCAAGCTATAACACGGGTGAAAATTTTATTCCATTTTTCATTACTTTCACTTCTTATTGGACCCAATTCTGAAGTCCACGCAGACGAAGTCGCGGGCAGAAGCTAGTGATCTATATTAATAATTTCGTTCAGGGCTACGGTAGACTCGATCGAAACCTTATATGAATAACAAAACATAAAAAAATATTGATTTCGAGTCGACAACATATATCCGCAAAATTCGGATTATGGAGAATTTCGTTAAATTCTAATGGCACTGACAAACAAAAAAACCGCAGTCGCCATCTTGGGTAATTAAATAAGGCCGCGATCCGTAACAGATAATCCTGCTCAAAGTGATTTAAGGAGTTTATTATCATACAACCTCCTTGAAGTGATTCAAGGCGTATGACAGTTGCATGATAGTTGGGACCAGAATCGTTTCGGAACGCGTTTAAAATAATAGTTCAAGAATATTTATTTCGATTTTTTCACGTTCCGTTGCATACTAGCTCTTATAATATACGCCTCGCCAATCAACACGTCGCGTGCATCGCGCCAAAAAAGTATCCATCACAAAGAACTGTGACTCATTTGACTGTTTAAAACGAAACGTTTATATTAATAACACAAAATGTACTTATAAAATATATGTGTAGTCTGTAAGGTATATATCTATGGGCCTAAGTAGCCTGAAAATGCCGGCAACATTGAGTTAATCATAACAAAACTTAATACTTTTCTTCAGTCGTTGACGTTTCGCGAAAATATTGTTTTTGAAACTTTTTTTATGATAAACTCCTTTTTTATGATAAACTCTTTGTTATGTGTTCTTTCTTTAAACCTGAGATTGGCCAATTGCGATAACAACCATAGAAAAAAATATAATAACCATAACAAAAATCAATGCTGTCAGTCAGCGGTAATTTTATTTCTTAATTACATATTATTATTATTATAGAAACGTCTTGCCGGAAACATTGATTGAATCATAACAAAACTTAATACTTTTCTTCAGTCATTGACGTTTCGCGAAAATATTGTTTTTGAAACTTTTTTATGATAAACTCTTTGTTATGTGTTCTTTCTTTAAACCTGAGATTGGCCAATTGAACCGATATTATAGAACCGATGACTACAGAATATTTACCTACATTGTGTATCATGAGTCACATTTAAACCGAGCGGAGCCGGGTTTTCATCTAGTAAATAAATAATAAAATACAGGATTAACAAAATTATTCTTTATTCAATTAAAAAGGTGAATTCATAAATATATTTGTTCATGTATATTTATACAACATTTCTATCGGCTGGTACAGATGCCACTGGCGAAGGTCGCACCGGTGCGGCGGCGGTGGCGCGCGGCGGCAGCGTCCGATGGCCGTCCTCCGAGCGGCACCAGTTTGTTGACGTCCTAGTTCTATCAATATATCTAAACTGTCTGTATGGTTGTTTAAGGCTGCTCTCTCGAAAATAGCCTTAAAACACCGTGCAGATGAAACAGTTGCACGTCGGTACTAACAACGAAATTACATTTGGAAAAAATAACTAATAATCTATATGCTATGATACTTATTTTGGTTTTGCCATCATTTTTCTATCGGAATCACATAATAAGAAAAAAATCCAAATCCTTCAGATAAAACCATTTTACTCCTTCATTTATTATCAAAAAGAGAATAAAAAAATATTTATTGCTTTACAATACAAACGATAACAATATGGTTTTCTTACTTTTTATAAAAATTAATTATATTTATTACAAAAAGTGAAAAATACGTAATTTTAAAGTCCGCTTCTATGTCACTCCACACTAGTTCACCAAATTCAGTGCTCCACTCAAATGCACTAGGTCATTGGGAGGTATTCAAGCCCTAAGCTTACTTTCGGGTTCACGTCGGTGGTGGGTAGGATTCGAACCAGCGACCATATGATCGCAAGTCTGATGCCCTAGCTAGTACACAATGTAAGTATATTCATATGTAATATTGGTTGGTTGTTTTAAACCGAAAGAATTGTATTCGCTAAAATACAAAATATGTCATATTAAGCTCGTTTCTTAACGCACCATTGCATTTGTTATTGGAAATCATATCCTTGTTAATGTACTACGAATATGTAAAATACTGTAGAGCTATTAAATACAGTGGAACACACATCGGCGGTAATAATTTAAAACTGCGAAACTTTAAATATTTATAAGTATTGTTTTCTGAGGTTTACGCGAATATTAGACATTGTATCAATAGAGAAGATGGCTGGAAGATATCACCTACTTGGGATTCAATCATACACAAAATCAAAACCAAACCCAAGAGCAGCGCTGCAAGACTTCAAGACGCAGTGAGCTCATATTGCGTAGGTCGGAACACAAACGATTAAAATAAAAATAAAAATAAATTACATAAATATGAAGGTAGAACGAGCAACATATCTTGTCAAGACGAATACCATCTCAGTCTGCCCGTGACCATGACACCTGCAAAGGTGTTGAAACGTCGGGAACTAAAATCAAAATAAACCGCGATAGTATCCGTTTAAAGCAGTTTTATTTCAAAATTTATAATTAAAAAAAAGTAGTGCGTTTACAAAATACTATTGCGGCTGACGATCGCTCGATCGATAAGTCGATAGTACGGATATTCACAGTTGTATGATTTTGATAAGAATACTGACAGTTGAAGGAGTGATTTCACCGGTAAGATTAAAAACAGTGTTCCTAGGATCCAAGTTCTTAAGCTACGAGTTAAAAAAATCAAATGTTGAATTCAAATACTTGACGACCTCCGTGGTTGAGTGGCGCACACACCGTTTTCAAGGTGTCGTCAGCTCTGAGGTCCCGGGTTCCATCCCCGGACGGGGCAATGTAGAAAAACACTTTTCTACATTGCCTCGGGTCTGGGTGTTTGTGGTACCTTCGTTGTATCTGGATTCCATAACACAAGTGCTTTAGCTACTTACTTTGGATTCGGAGCAATGTATGTGATGTTGTCCACATTTATTATTTATCATTATTATTTATACTAGCTGTTGCCCGCGGCTTCGCTCGCGCGTAAAGTAAAGAGTAGTATTAAAGGTAGATAGATGTATTCTGTGATTTTCAAAGTGAGGAGAATGTATAAAATTTTTCATCTAATATTATGGCGTTAAAATAAGTTTAAAAGTAAAGTAAGTAGCAAAAGCATTTGTGTTATGGAATCGGAGACAAAAAAGGTACCATAAACACCCAGACTCCAGACTATGTATAAAAGTGATTTTCTACATGGACCCGTCCGGGGATCGAACCTGGAACCTTAGAGCTGGCGACACCTTAAAAACCGGAGTGAACGCCACAGGCCACTCGACCACGGGAGTCGTCATTATAGATATGTCTTAGATGGTCATTATCTTATCTATTTATCTTTTCATCTGTCTACCTTTGAGAATACTGAACTTCACATACCAACTATTTCAGCCCTTATTTCACCCCCTTAGAGGGTAGATTTCTAAAATCTCGGAAATACATCTTATTTATTTCTAACTAATAACCCTTGTATGAAATTGAATGTGTCTATCTTTGAAAACGACACAATTCATATGCCTACAAACTTCCAACCCCTTTTTCTCCCTCTTAGGGGGATGATTTTTAAAATCGCTGAAATCGTGTTTATTTATTTCTATCTAGAAACCCGTATACGAAATTTCATGTGTCTATCATTAAAAATACCGAACTTCCCATACAAACTTTCAACCCCTATTTCACCCCCTTAGGGGATAGATTTCCAAAAGAAAAGTAGCCTATAGCCTTCCTCAATAAGTGGACTATCTAACAGTGAAATAATTTTTCAAATCGGACCCGTACTTCCTGAGTTTAGCGCGTTCAAACAAACAAACTCTTCAGCTTCATAATATAATGTATAATATATATGAAGTATAGATAAATAATTATAGTATCTTAGCCGTGTCACAGATTAATAAATAGTTACTTGGCCGTGTGCAGCGCTCGTTATTGAACTCCACTGCGGGTGACGTAACCTACGACAAACTTATTATTTGCGGTTGGTACAGTATTCGGGTCTAGGGATCGAACCGCAAAATTAAGTTTGTTTTTTTTTGTATATACTTTTCCGGGATAAAAACTACCCAGTGTGGTGCCCAGGATATTAAAGAACAATTATACCAAGTTTCATCGAAATCGAACCGGTAGTTTTTGCGTGATGCCTGAACAAACAGACAGACAGACAGACAGACCGACAGACAGACAGACAAAAATTTTTTTAATCACATTTTTGGGTTCGGTGTCGGTCTAGTAACACACCCCGCTATTAATTTTTTTGATATTTTCAATGTACAGAATTTTCACTTCTACAGATTTATTATAAGTATAGATTAAATGTAAAATTGGAGCATTGAACTCAATTAAACTCGAGTACTGTACTGAGTAGGTACTGAATTAGCTAGCAAGCAATAGTTGATATGCATCCAGCATCAAATACTTCATTGGCATATTACGTCGCGTTCAAGCTTATACGCGTTCGTTACTTTGGAAACCAAAAATAAATATATCACAATATCTGATTATTCTGTGTAAATATACCAAATATGTACATCACACAAATATTTAAGTACGACGACAGACAAGTATTGACTAATAAAACAATTGTAAAACTAACTGCTAACATTAGGACACGTGTGACGTAGCTCTAACATAAGACTAAGTAGCGGATCGAGGAATATATATTCGGAAACAAGTTTTGTAAATTAAATATAAACATTTTCAGTATATTTTTTTCTTTTCTTTTCACAGTTTTTTGGTTGAGATTGAGCCACAATGGTCTGAACATCTTCTATAAAACGTCAGAAATATTCTTTGAAGATATGCGATGAAAAACGCAGCACGATTGTATGTCCGGGATAAATAACCGTCCGGAAGAAGCTAAATATACACTAAGAGGTGACCCGAGCATGTTGACGTCACCACCAGGCGTTGTTACTGGCCGCACTAGCGCCGGCCGTGCTGTAGTCGGCGCCGTACTCGGCGGAGTAGGTGCCGTACGCTGCGCCCGCGCCGTACCCCGAGTAGCCCGCCGACGGCACCACCTGCTTGACCGTGATCACCTTTGGCTCGGTGATGACCTTGCGCACGTTCACCACTTGCGGCAGTGTCACCTCGCGCTGCACGTTCACAACCTTGCTAACGGCGAGGACGCGCGACGCTGGCGCCGAGTATCCCACGCCTGAAGCGTATCCGGATCCAGAAGGGTATCCGGAGCTCGACGCATAGCTGGCCCCTGATGCATAAGCGGAGGCAGAGGGGTAGTTGGAACCTGAAGCATAGCCGGATCCTGATGCGTAGGCAGATCCTGATGGATAGCCAGATCCTTGCGAGTAGCTGGATCCCGACGTGTAGCTGGAAGCTGGTAGATAACCGGAGGCCGACGTGTAACCAGATGGTGGCGCGGCGTATGGAACTGAAGGTGCGTAGCTCGCTGACGAACTGTAGGGGCTCACTGAGTACGACCCGTATGCATCGTAGGGAACAGCGATGGGCGCGGCAAGGCTGTAGTAGCCCTGGCTGCTGCCGTAGGCATTGCTGCGGGCGACGCCGTAGCCGCTGGCACCGGAGCCGTAACTGCCGGCGTGGCTGCCATGCCCGCTGCCGTAGCCCGTGTAGCCGCCCGAGTAATCCAGCCCGAGCCCATGTAAAAATCGCTTACCCCGCATCTCTGCGCCCGCAGTAAGGGCTACGAGTCCGCATAGTAACAGCTGTGAACAAAAAAACACAACCATAAAATATCATCACTGGTTTCAATAGTAATGTAGCGACAAAAGCTCATCGTAATATGCTCCTGGAATATCTGATGGGTACACTATTCTATCTTCTGCTTGGTTTCTAATGATAAGTAATTGATTGTGATGAGATTGTGATGTTTGTCTTTAAATGTGTGAAATTAGGGCTAAGTTTTCAATACTCACGAAGGCTTTCATGTCGCGTCGATGAGTGATGCGCGGTCGAGGTCGCGGCGACATATATACCGCGCTGCGTGACGTCATCCACAGAGCAGCCCTCAGCCAGGACCTAATACAAATACTAATGAACAATGGAACATATTTGGGAACAATATAATAATGAGCAAAATATATGTCTACTAAAATTCTTTGTTTTTGCAAGAATTTGTCAAATATTGTCACCTTGAGATCTAAACATAGATTAATGTGCATATTAATGTGCCAACTGATTTTTTCGTAGAATCTGTTGATGTGCATAAATGACTGCTTTGTGGACCTTATCCAACGTTATGGTATGACTGCGGTATAAAGAATGTATTTGTTACTAAAGTATCGTCCGAGTGGGACTGAACTCCCGGTACTGCGGTTATAACAGAATGCTCTGGCATAGGCTGGACTCACCTGCGTGTCCTGGAGAAGCCACACACTTCCCGATGAGCAGCACACACTGCACCTTCTCAGCCAGCCGACACTGAACCTTTCCCTCGCCGACGACCTACACGTGCACATCCGCACTATTGGCTCACCAGTGTGCAACCATTGTGTAAACACTGAGCCTTCATTACCCCCACTCACATTATTTCACTGTTCAGTTCTGCTCGTCCTGACATTCTAGTGTGTTACTAAGCGCCGGTTTCTTAATTACTCATCCGTTGACTTATCGTTCAAAATGCAGTTCTACATTGAACTTACTACTTACTACGACAATTTGATTACTTCTATTATTCTTGCTCATTTTTTTTATTCAATTTTAATTTTATTCAAGGCGCCTTGATTCACTTCAACTTACATAATTATAACTTCAGCTCTTCCAACATTAGGTAACTGGTGGGTAGCCTGTACTCTTCTGATCTTCTTTGGATCATATTGTTGGCACCACGTATGGTCTTCATCAGTAGGATCCTTATACATAGTAAACTATACATTATATTTGGAAATATGTGTCAGTCGTTGGTTTGCGTAGCATCATTTTTGTATGGGCAGGTAGATGTTTCTTTAATAAGAGACTGATGTTTGACGTCTCTTGGTACGCAGCACTAGCTCGACAGATCGTAAAAACCCTGATTAATTATGAACATCATAATGTGAGCGACAGTGCTGTGCAGTCATTAACCCAAGTTATAGGTTGAAATTAAGTAAACACTAGCATAAATTAACATTTTCGAGACGAATTTGATTGTTGTTGGTCCTGCTGATGCCTTAAATTTGTAATTTTGTGAGTACCTACTAAGTACTAACCAATCAATGTGCCACGTTTTTGGATTAATGCAAGCCAATAATGTGTTGGTTGCTTTGCTTTAGGGACGAAGAGATGAAACAGAAAAGAAAGTGTTTGGGAGATTTGTTGCTCAGCAGCGGAAGCTAAGGCTGCCTTCACACTAGCGTTTGTCCAGCGTAGGCGTTCGATGAACGTATGCGCAGCGCAGACGCCGCGACAACGCGGCGCGTGCGTCGCGTTGTCGCCGCTTCTCTACTAGAACAATCAGTAGCGCCGCGTGTACGCGACTTATGCGCCGCGTTACTGCGGTGTCATGTACAATCGTGCACAGGGGCGCGGGAGGCAAGGAGAGGTCGGATGCGAACAGGATTGTACGAACGCGGCGCATACGTCGCGCACACGCGGCGCTAGCGCAGCGTACTGATTGGTCCAGTAGAGAAGCGGCGACAACGCGACGTTGTCACGGCGTCTGCGCTGCGCATACGTTCATCGAACGCCTACGCTGGACAAACGCTAGTGTGAAGGCAGCCTAAGATAGCTGGTGTTCATGATTAGATTTCTTTAAGCCTACATTTTTACTTTGTTCATGTATGAGATGAGGGATATCAATCGTTGTTACACATCTCAGACTCTTGTTAGTCCGGTTTAATAAAATCTAGTTTTATCAAAATATAAAGCTATTAAAATAGTAAGAAGGTTGCTAGTCTGACTTGTATATTTTTATCAAACGTCATTTGAGTGTTTTATTATAGAACTCTCTGCTGAGGTATTAAATATCTTCAGATGAGGTCAATTCCTGTTGGTTATTGATGGGCCCATTCTATCAGTTCATTGTACCTACCTTTAATTGCAGTATTCCTTTATTATTAGGAAAAATCTCTTGGTGATGTTCATTTAGTTACAAGCTGTAGCTATTGAAATGATTTTAACCAGTAAGTCAACAACCTAAACTATTTTTTTTTTACAACGATGTCCGCATTAGGAATTTAATCCTTGTGTCGCGGGGGTTTCACAAACATTCAAATCACATGCACAAAGAACACCCAGATTTGGAACAAGTATCTGTGGATCACACAAATGCTTGTCCCATGCGGGGATCGAACCCGCAGCACGTCGCGCACAGTGGTAATTAGCGTGGTTATCTATACCACTTGGCTATCCGTGCAGTCAATTATATTTTTTGTGTTAGGTTCTAATTCCGGTCACCTGAATACCAACTTTAACCCGGGGCAAATATCATTATGTCCTGTCCCTATTCTGTACAAAGTATTGGGACACTTACAAGGCTGCCATCTAATTACTGAACTAGCCAATTAACAGGAACAGTAATTATGTACATTATCCTCATTATTTACGTGTGTTATGCTGAAACTCGAGTTAACCGACCGACACAGTGTTTGTTCTCTACAAGAGACCTTAATAGCTTTAAACGTTTGGCAACTCACACATATTATGAGTAACTGTTAAGAATATAATTAAATTATGGGTAATATTATTTGTAACAACCTTTTGGCGTAAATAACTAAACTTTAACAATGAGTGCACTTTTTACACTTGCCCAATGTTAGTTAAATTGAAATTATTTATTTTATAGCTCCTATCTTCGGGGCCGCTCGCAGCGGGTTCGCCTTGAGGATACTTTCTCAGATTGGTGTGATCTTGCTGCAGGCGTGCCTCAGGGTGGCGTTCTATCTCCTCTTCTCTTCTCTATATTTATCAACACAGTTGCCAGTGTTATATCTTCTAACTTCCACCTTTACGCTGATGATTTACAGGTTTACCGACACTTTTCCTTGCCTGAGGCTGAATCTGCTATCGTAGCCATGAATCGTGACTTAGCCGGAATCGGTGAGTGGGCTAGATCACATGGCCTACAAATTAACCCATCGAAGTCAAAAGCCATGATAATCGGTAGCAGACATTTCCGGAATGCTCTTGATATGTCATCACTGACACCTCTTACACTCGACGGTGCTGTTATAGCCTACACTGACACTGCCAAGAACTTAGGCGTTTTAATGGACTCTCATCTTTCATGGCGCGACCAAGTCAATGAGGTTAGTCGGAAGGTTCACTTCACCTTTCACTCGCTGAAATGCATCCAGAGCTTCTTGCCCTTGGACACAAAAGTATTACTTGCGCAGTCACTCATTCAGCCTATCATCGATTACGCCGATGCATGCTACTTGGATGCCACTGAGGAGCTATTAAATAAACTTGAGCGATTGCAAAACTTATGTATTAGATTTATTTTCGGCCTCAAAAAATTTGATCACGTTTCATATCTTCGCAAGCAACTCAAGTGGCTCCCGATCCGCCTTCGCAGGAACACTCGGATTTTATGTCTCCTTTACAATATCCTTCACAACCCATCCTATCCTTCTTACCTGCGTGAACGTTTTTCCTATGTCCGTTCCTCTGATGTCCTTTGTAGATCCCATCTCAAATCCAACCTTAAAATTCAACTTCATTCGACCGATTTTTATTCATTCTCCTTTTCTGTACATGCTGCTAGACTGTGGAATGCTCTCCCGCCCAACATACGAGACTCTCAGTCCATATCAATTTTTAAACGACGCGTTAAAGAACATTACCTTTCTGTTTAAAGTATTGTCCTTATATATACGTATTTATACTTATTATTGTGTATTTATATATATATATATATTATTTATATATTTTGCTGTTATTTATTACCTTACACACTGTTTCTGTTTCTCTACATATCTGTATCCTGTCGCAGGTCTGCTGGCAGAAATTTCGTAAGAAATAAGCAGTACCTTTGTACCTTTTATTCTCTAAGATGTTTTTTTTTTCCTGTATTATATTGTGTGTACATAAATAAATAAATAAATAAATAAATAAATAAATGATTATAAACGGCCTAGACTTCCTCCGCCCTTTTTTTTTTTTTTTTTTGGTAAGGCGGGGGAATCCTCATGGACACCCACCCGCTCGGGGGAGCGAGTGGGTAGTGTCGGACTCTTACCGACTAAACCTGAACCGCCGTGCAACGTCATCCGCGTTTCGTGTTGGTGCGTGGCAATGCATAGCAATTCATCACGCACCAACCGCGGGGATCCGCCGGCCAATAGGGCCGGCGGCTCACTTTCGTGATTGTTTGGAGGCCGACGTGTAAAGAGCGTCGGCCTCGCCGCCTCGTATCAGGGCCACACCCGAAGCACGAAATGTGGCCCTACGTCGTGGGTCCTATTGTCGGTCGACGGACACCCCCGTATCCGTCGCCCAGGACCCTAGTCAGGGCGGAAGGGCGCGCTCATGCGCGGCCCTGCGTCGCCCCACTCGACGTCGGCGTATTTGGGGCGCGTCGGGGTCGTCCTCCCGAGCGCGCTCCTCTGCCTCCTTCTGGGACATTACAGTCTCGAGACTTCCTCCGCCCTGGGGACCATGCGGGAACGCGTTGCAAACCACCGCGATCCCATTGCATGTGCACCTTTTTTTTTTTTTTTTTACCCGGGTAAATCCTCATGGACTTCCTCCGCCCTGGGGAAGGCGGAGGGGTATGCCGGACTCTTACCGGCTAAAACCACCGGAGTGCTTCTCTTTTCCCTTCTCCTGGGGACCATGCGGGAACGCGTTGCAAACCACCGCGATATTGCATGTGCACCTACGTGAACCCATTTGTAACACGAGCATTCAGTTAACCACGAGGGGTTAACAAGAATACCTATTGAGAAGATGCGACCGAAATCACGTTAAAAAAGATACATATATTTAATTTATAATTATATTTTAAGGCCTATACTTTTCCATTATCAATTATCATAACACAATTAGAGAAAGTTATTCCGACATGACCGCGGTGTCCACGTGACGTGCGTGTCGGCATGGCGCATGCGCGGGCATCGCGAATCTCCGCTCGTAACATTGTCTTAATTGATTGCAATTGAAATGACTCTGATTACATTGTTAATGAGTGCTGTGACTTATCGATTGGACTGAGAACGTAACTAGCTGAAACGAAATATGTGATTGGAGAAAATGTTTCTTTTTTTGTAGTGGAGACATTTGTTGACGTACAAGAGTAAATGTCAATAAAATCTATAATAATCTCTAATAATCCTAAATTCTGTCGATAAAAAACAGGTTCAGTCAACCTAGTTCAGGCAAATTATACATCATATTGTTTTCTGGAGCTTACGGGAATGTTAGACATGAAACAAAATTACTTTTTAAGCGGATTCTATCGCGGTTAAGGTACAACGAGCAACATCTCCTGTCAAGACGAATACCGCTGCTCGTGACCATGACACCTGCAAACTGTTGAATTTTCGGGAACTAAAATCAAAATAAAGCGCAATAAAATCCGTTTAAAAAGTAGTTTCAATTTAATTAATTATCAGCAATTTGTAGACTTTAAGAAAATTATTTTTAAATGTGTACTAATACAAATAAACAATTCTTTGTGAACTATTTATTAAAATTGACCCGATATGCACACAAAGTTTCATACAAATTGGACGAGCCGTTTCGGAGGAGTTTGGGAAAAAACCCCGCAATACGAGAATTTTATATATTAGATTTTAACTGTTGTTGTTTTTCCGCTTCGTAAAGGATTGATATTAGTTTTCAGCAGCTTTTAGCCAACCTTCGTTCATTTGAGTGGCACATAAAATTCGAAGGATAATTGATAACTGGCACCCAACTGGGACCGCTTGGTTGCAAAGCGCACGGATGTAAATAGACGGCAGTGGGGTGTGGATTATGGCAACATGTACTCTGAACTTTATATTATTGTAGACTATAATCTTAATAGCATAATAATAATAATATCTTGGGACAATCTCACATACGGTAATCTGATCCCAAACTAGGCAGAGCCTGTACTATGGTAACCAGACAACTGATAAACATACTTATATATTTCTAAATACATACATATTATAGATAATAATACCCAGACACAGAACAAATGATCGTGCTCATCACACAAAGATTTGTCCTGGGTGGGAATCGAACCCACGACCTCCGGCTTAGCAGTCAGGGTCACTAACCACTAGACCAACAGGCCCGTCAGCAACTTTATCACACGAATATTATGAAGGCGAAAGATTGTGAATGTATGTGTTCTTCTTTGTTACCTCTTTACCCTCAGACGGATTGACCAAATTAAAATAAAGAAAAAACTTTTTCAAAGAATATCTTCAAATTTAATGTTACAAACAAAATATGTTTAAGGATATAAAAATATTTTACATAATAATAACAAACTTGACACAGTTTTTTGAAGATGTTAATTTTATTGATAATTAATTTAATTAATTAGTAATACAACCTAGACATCTGCCTGCTGTCTCCAAGGTGGTCAGAAAACAGAACATTGAGGAACCACGCTTTTTACTGCTAAATCACTTATCGGATTCGATGGAACGACTTCGTCAAATCCGATTAGTGGTTAAGCAAACAGCCTAAGCCCCCAAATAAGCTACTTTTGCCCTAATACCCAATATGCACATGGACAGAGCTGTTAGCAAAAGCAACAGCATATTATATATATAGTAGAGAGGAGAGAATATATCTAATAGCCTTTTACAAAAGTATGTTGGAGTCGGCGTTTGGAGTCTGTTTTATATGGAGCGGATACAGTATCCCATATTAAGACCGGTTGTCAGAATTGTAATGACTTCACGACTGTCTAAGATCACCATATGGGTTTTGGTGTGTTTACAAATGGTCACTCATCCACGGACTAACCGCGGTGAGCGCGGCTTATCCTTCAGACCTTGCTACAAAAAAAGTCTAGAAATATATGCGGTGTGATAACTGGGAACTCCTAAGGCTGGTTTACCTTCACGTCTCTAAATCACTTTTCAGACACATTCGCATGTCAAATAAATGTTTATGTAGATATCCATGAAATGAAGCTTTTGGATTTGTATCGGATTATATCGCAGTTTCGTCATGCCATGGTCACGGGTAGTCTGAACTAAAATAAAAATAAACCACAAAAAAATCCGATTAAAAAGTAGTTTTATTTCAATGAAAACCATTTTGCCGAGAAGTCGTAAGGTATGTAATTATCGCATCATTGACCCACAAGTGACCGTGAACTATTGCACACAACCAGAGAAGTTCTAATATACTAAATAATATCAATCTACATTCTGTCGGATGTATATTTCGGAATATAAAATTATATGTTAAATATTACCATTATTATTTCTTGCAACGATTCTTGTTATTGAAATCAGAGTGGTTGCATGAAGGAACGTTTTCTTGCATTATATTTTACACTTTCTTTTGAAGACATTTTCATGTAATGGACGAAACTAGCTCGAGACGAAATGATTGAGATGGCTTTGATAGCACAATAAAAGAAGAGTTTAACCCTTTAATACTGAAACGCTACTTAGCTTTACCACATTTTTAAATGTCTATCTGTAATTACTTGACACTTTAAAATGAAGTGTCAGAGTTATTATTTATGGTTTAACGGCGGTTTCAAACTGATTAACGATTCAGTATTCGACCATAAACCGGCTCCTTCATGAGGCAACGCAAGTCTTCTGTCACCCTACGACTCTAATCTCCAACGACGCGCACCTATGAAGCAAACATTATTGTAAAGTATAAAGTTACTAGTTTAGATATGGAAGGTGAATACCTCACTCCTACTCACTACGTCGCTGATATATAGCGAGTCATCATAATGTTATTCGTCGACTCTACATCATTTACAAATAGAGATGCGCTCAAGGTCTTAAACTGTATCACAATGGCGCGCCAGCCGCAGCGGAGACTGCCAATGCTAAATCGATTACAATTCATCGGAAACTGGCGATGCGTAGGCAGCTGCGGCTTTTAACGTTTTATATTTTCAATATCTAATATAAATTCAATTTTACATACTATAAGGATAAAGTCAATATTTCCTCATACTTTTACGGTAAATCGTATCGAATATGTTGTGAAAAATGAAACAAGCCACCCAAGAATGCCATAAGAAGGTTGCCAAAGTATTATGAGATAACTGGTCCAATTGTTAAAAATAAAATGTTAATTATTAATATCCAGTAATTAGCGTAATTATCTCAGTTCACGTACGGAGAACAAACAGTTAAGTGAACATAAAACTGATTAACATATTTTGTGTTTTCGCAAAAGGTTTTAAGTAAACACAAAGCGGTTTTTGTTTAAAGTTCAAATATTTGACCTTTGATGTTTGCGACGGGTTAACATGGGTAGGCTAGTTCATGTGGTCGCTATGTGCTGGTGACCTAGTGTGGGCGGTACTGAGGAGTATGGATATACCAGGTGGTCAACATAAATACTTTGCAGGTCAAAACTTTTTATGTTTCTGTGAGATAATTGTTGCTACAGAGATTGGTAAGTGATTAAGCGATGTTGACCACCAACAGTGCCTCTCATGGATGTATGGCATTTGGTCTTATTTGGATTTACGATATGTCAGTGTTTAATTGCTAAAATATAAGTTTTTTGTTCTATTGAATTACGGGACGAGAAGTAGAATACTGTTTTTTTTAATAACATAGCATTCTGATTTGTTATTTTGATACAGTAATATAAATAAATTTCGAGGGGATAAAATAACCCGACACGTAACAGTACGGTAACTACTTGGATTTATATAGTGAATAATGCCCCTGAATTCAAATACAAGTACACACATCAAAAGTGTCTAGGGATCAACATATATTTTTGCAATAACTTTTCTCCTGATTGATATTAATTAAAATTTTCTTTAAGGATTCATCGAATAAAGTGTTTTCGTTTGTCACAGTAACGATAAACCAAGTCACCTTTGCATTAATAAAGATATTTGCCATTTTCCTAATAAAGGGATTTTTGACATTTGAACCACTAACACAAAAGTTCGAAAAAAAGACTGAAATAACAGTTTTCTTTAAAATTTTATTGGGTAACTTAAACAATTAATAATATCCGTGTTTCTACCGCGAACACTAACAACACAAGAACATCGGTTTGGCATACTCAAAATGAGTTCATCCAAATCACGCTGTGGAATGGCCGCCCATGTTCGTTGCAACAACAAAAAAAGGTCTTCTTGCGACTGGATACCCTCCATATTCGGCAGAGCTCTTCTCTGTAGCATATCCCATGCATGCTCAATCGGGTTCAAGTCTGGCGACTGAGCAGGCCAGGGCAGGACATTGATGTTAGCTGCGGCGAGAGTCTGCCTTACAACTCTTGCGGTGTGCGGTCGTGCATTATCATGCATTAACTGAAATAAGGGACCGATTTGCACTTGTAGAGGAACGATGACGTCTGATACAATCGTCTCAGCATAAATTTGAGCGTTGAGGTTGCTTCTGATCCAAATCAACTCAGTTCTTCCGCCGATCCAAATACCCGCCCATACCATGATGGTTCCACCACTATAAGGATGGACTTCCTGGCAGGATTTTAATCGCTGTTGGCGTCCAGGGGTTCTCCCGTGTCGTATACGTCTTGTATCCGGTCTCATACCAAAACGAGACTCATCAGAAAAGCACACGAAACGCCATTGTTCTTCTGCCCAATTTCTGTGTTCAAGAGCCCATTGATATCGAATCCTACGATTGTGCATTGCTATAGGTGGTACCCGTAGCGGTCTTCGAGAATGAAGGTTCACTTCATGCAAGCGGTTTCTGACTGTTTGGTCGCTAATTAAGTTCCCTGAAGAGTGATGAAGCCTCACGGCTAACATCATGGCGGTTATTGTTGGAGCTCTTCGAGTTAAGATTTGAATGTATCGGTCTTGTCTCCGTGTGGTGCAGCGATACCGTCCTCCATGGCGCTCAGCCACGGTACCAGTGCTTCGGTAACGTGTCCAAAGTCGACTGATAACACTCTGACTTGTATTCAGAGCTAAAGCCACAGTACGTTGCCGGTAACCAGCTTCTATCATTCCCACGGCTCTGAGCATTTCTTCCCTGCTTAAATGACGTCGCCGCTCCATAATAACGTTGGTTTTAATCAGTAGTAGGGAAACAGTAGCACTAATAATGTCTTCAATGCGTTGTATGTTTTTATAGGGAAAATATTGACAGCTGATTTTCATCTTTTACTCGAATTTGATTCACAGTTCCTGATTCGAATTATGAAATGCACCAAAAAGGATCCATATAAATTTATAAAATCATAAATTTATTACAAAGCCACATCTCAATCTCAAGAAATCCGCATAAAAATGCTTGATCCCTAGACACTTTTGATGTGTGTATTATTCATTCACAATACACATCGAAAATTTACCTTTAATTTACACATCGGTGTTTAATATTAGTTTATAGCACTAAATAATTTATAATGACTATTAATGAATGTTCAAATTAGCATTAATGGTTGTTAGAAATTATTGTGTGAAATACTCGTAACTAGCAAATAGTATCAAGGGCACGATTTGTGAAGTGATCGCTGATAAAAGTTACAAGAGTATGAACACTGATTTAAACATTAGAACATTGCAGATTATAGAGCGATCAATCAAAATGTTAATTTACTTTGATTGGTCGTTTTATAAGTGGAACTAATTTTTATTATTCACTTGATGCTTTATTGATTGTTGCTCTGATTTTAATTGGGTAATGTTGTAGTTTTTTTCATTATCTATCGAGAAATATAACTTTTATTATATTTTGTAAACGCTTGGTGCTTTAAGTTAAAATATACCAATTGACTTGGAAGACAGCATTTATTTTATACGCGCCAAGTAACTTGAAAGTATTTGTTACATAAGTATATCGTCTTTATCTGATTTTTAAACTAAGTAAGAGTTACATGAAACAAAAATCATGAACTGTTAAGACAATGTCCTACAAACTGCACCGCACCTGTCGCCTTTCTCCGCCCCCTCCTTCCACCCCCGGCCACTCTTCGCGTCGCCGTGACCTTGACAGTGAGCTGCGGAGCGCACGCGCAGCGGCACCGCTCGCGACCCGCCACGCGCGACTTATGTAATGTACCGATGTTACTGATGTTCTAGTGTTTGTCATGTGGATGTCGTTAGAAAATCAAGTTGTTTGGTGTTCTATATGTCACTAAAGGCGGTTGTTTGTGCACACTAGTTTTTGAAGGTGAATGGGATTTCGTATATAAGGTAGATTTGAGAAATGTTATCATCCTAACCTCCTAGTACTAAAATTTGTGAAATAGTGAAGTATTAGAATGTTGAACATGTTTATAAATAAGAACTCTACGAATTAATTAAAGTCATGATTGATGGGGAAGTTCATTCATCGCTAGATGCCAGTTAATAACAGATCCCATCATTCAATAACTCTAGAAAAACCTACGTGACTACTTACTGTCACAACACAGACTAGTGCGGCCTCGAGATCTTAATTAAATAGCTTAAATATAATAGCAGAGCAGCCACTCGGCCGGCGGCCCCTCGATCGTAAATGTCACCGCAGGTAGTAAATGAATGCAGAAATTGCGAAAATACAATGTTTAATACAATTTAACTGCTAATTTTGTGTGGTCAAGATGTAATAAAAGGTCCAAAAATAGCGATCCCAAAATACAACCTTCTCTTTATGTGGTAGAGGTCCAATGCAGGCTGCTGTAAATGAGAACATTCTCGAGACACTTTGATTGTAAAAGCAGCGTTGGTATGTTAGTCATAATATTGCTACACTAGGAGTCAGGATATAATGAACGGGCGTCATTATCAGATGCCGGCGAATGTTCCGCCGTATTGCACGAGCTGTGGAGAGCAGGTGTGGCTGCTGTCCGCCGGGTGGCGGCGCGGCGGAGTGGCGGTAACACCACGCTTCTGACAACCACTCATTAAACCATTGGTAAGTATTAAAGTGTAGTGCATTAATGTAGCTATATGGCTTCTGTGAGTCTGGGTTTAAAACTTGATACATTGACGTGATTGCGTCATAGTAGGAACTTTGTAAATCAGGTTAATCGTTACGGATAGCAAGATACTATCTACATCTTTTAGGATCCGTGATAAGAATTTAGTGACATTAAATAGTCAAGTTTCAATGGTAAAATGGAAAGTCACATTAATGTTAATTATGATTTAGCCTGCTTCGATGGTCTAGAGGCCGCAAGCGCGACTGCCGTGCACGACGTCCCGGGTTCGTTGCCAGGGTCGGCCCCAAAATAGTTAGAGAAGAGAAACCTCCGTTTCCTCGTCAAGAGAAGCCACCGTGATTGGTTAAGAGGACATCAATTATAATTAGTTTACTTAGCGGTGTCAAAAATCTATCATGAAATTAGTTTCAATGTTATACCTAGGATTATTATACTTTCGTATCTAGGTAATCATACCATCGCGATATGTTTTAATTTTTTTTATTCTGTACATCTATTTTGTCACCAAATACTTAATTAACTGAATGTTAACCAAAACTTTATTGTTCAAGGATGTCCGAATCGCGAAATGTTAACTGGACAATATCGATTTGAATATCTCGATTACAATTTAAAGATCTCGGAATAACTCGACGTCCTTTACTAGAGTGGTTGTGGCCAGCAGCCGGTCGAGCAAAGTTCGTGAGTTCATTGTGTAAGATCAACTCGTGAATGGTTCAAACTCGAATTGATATTTTGTGACAAAAGTTAAGGACATTAAAAACTGTAATCTTTTGCTTTAGAGCTTTTTAATTTTCATGTACCTTGTATGGAATGGGGGTTTATATGGGAATAGGTACTTTTATTTAACTTGGGGTTTCGTTATCTAGGTTTTTCAATTATTTATTTATTTCGAGCCTAAAATGTCTCACTGGCTGGCTTGAGTATTATAAAATAATGCGTCAATGAATTGTTTTGATTCCTCCAAAAATGTTACAAATTCATTAATAATTTCCTCATTATTACTTGCACAAAAGGTTTGCGGTACAAATATGGAAGTTATAGATTATTTTATGAATGGAAAATATTAATTTAACCTTAATAGGAAAGAAAGAGGAGAAATGTAATAACTACAAATTGGTATTAGTGTTTATTAGAAAGGTTTTGTTTTATGCATATTATCACAGGGTATAAGGTTACATAGATATTATGTAGAATTACAGTAGACTCTAGGACCGGGACCGATACCTGGAATACAAGGAAATACACTTTAAAACATGGGATATTCATATTAAACTCGTTAAATAATATAAAGGACGAAGAGGTATAGAATTTAGAAAGTACAATAATCACACTAATATCCTAAAGGCGAAATTTTGTGAGTGTGTATGTTTGATACGTCTTCACGCTGAAATTGCTGGACCAATTTGATATTGATTTGATAAAAAATGCGATGGAGGTAGTTGATACTTTGTATTGTAACATGGGCTTGTTATCCCGAAAATTTAAGTTATCTGGTAAGCTGCGAGGCACTGCTAGAGTTATTATAAGCTTAGTACGGCAGTTAATTACAATTTGGTATTATACTTGTAATAAAAAAGGCCTTTATTCAGACCAAGTGTACAAACAATCTTAAAAATGTATGCATAATTCTAATTCTTTTTAATTTCATAAATTCTTTATTATTTTTTGACACCGAAAGGGCTTTTATTATTATTATTATACTTCTACGGTACTTAACCTTATAAGTTTTTATGACAACATTAATTATTCAAATATAATAATATCAATATTTAAGTACATCTAAAACATAAACAAGCCTTATACTACAGTATTAATTTTATAACAAATGGCGTAATAAAGAACCAGATTCTCAACGAGGCACTAAAGAGGTGCTAGTGTAGGATGTACGGTTACCGTTACGTAGGATTATAATGTCAGTATCACCTGCACTTCATTTTGCACTGCAAATATGTACGACATACTGCTCAAAACAGAAGAACAATATAATTATATAAAAATAATTTAACAGTTTTAATAATCTGCCTAAATCTATATGAGATTGCCTATTTAACTTAAGGTCTACTGATATACAATTAAGAAAACGTACAAGGCTACTCCACTCATTTGAGTGTCAAAAAACGAATAAGACAGCATCCGATTCTGCCAGGATTACTCAACGCTTATTATCGCTTCGCAACGTTTTTTTTATCAAAGATAATCTCTAAAGATCAATCATATTTTCTTAGTTTAAGATATAATATATTCTGACTAACTATTTAGGTGAAGTTGTTTATGAGTTATTACCGCGACCGGAGGCTGTGTGTATTTTAGTATGTTTGTAAAGTGATATCTCCGGCAATCGATTTCAAAAGTTGCTTTCGTCGTCTATTAAGTATTTTGGAAGTCCCAAATTTCATCAAAATCGATACAAAAATTTTATATTTCAATGAAAACAATCTAAGGATTTCTAAACGATATTGCATATTTTTTTAAATTCTGAACGATGAAATTGAAGTAGGTTTTGTTTTACATTTACATATAAGTAGCTGCACCCCGCGGTGTTACCCGAGGTTTTGCAAATAACTTAATTTTTCGGGTTACACGATAGCCTATATGTTAATCCAGGAAAAAGATAAAGAGGTAATAAACATAAACACACTCACAAACTTTCGCATTTATAATATTGAGTGAGAGTTAAAGTTAAAGTGAGAGTTAATAAAAAGTTGTTTAAATATCCTGAATATAAATTATGAAATCTTTAGTAGTTAAATAATATAGCGATCCTTGTTACGATGTTAATGACGCTTGTTTCCGTACTTCTGCATTACTAACTGCTCAATTGACTCTCACTAAGTTTACAGTTTCCAGTTTGCTAATCTTTATTACATCTCCGTATCTTCGGGTTGCGAGGTAACTGTTATTATAACTAGGTTTGGCCAATCTGATTCATAGTAACCGATTAACTGCTTGCTATCTATAATTATTGTAAATGATCTATACAAAGTTTGTATTGTATATGCATGTTGCGTTAACTTTGGAACGACTAATTACGTTTTTTATATTGCGGTAACTACAACAGTTTAGTAGTGATAAGTTTATTGTTATAGATAAAGGAAGTTACAAACATCACAAAAAAAATTGACAGCTGTCAAAATTAGTTTGAAATAATTGACGCGCAATGTTCAATAACGCCGTGGTGGCTTAGCAGTTCATTGACCGGATTCACATGCACATGCTAGCAGGTTCAAACCCAGACAAGTACCACTGTGACTTTTTAAAAGTTATCTGTTTATTTTAATCATTCAGAGATGTCATTAACAAACGGTGAAGAAATACATCGTGAGGAAATCTGGGTACCAAAAATTGCATTCTATAATCGCAAACCCGCAATGACCAAGCGTGGTGATCAATAATTATCCTTCTCTATGTGGGAAGAGGCCTGGGCCCAGCAGTGGGACATTTATAGGCTGGTATTATAATCTTCAATAATGATTTATATTTAGACTTTAGTTAGGTAGGTTATCAATACGACTGTGCATAGTACTAAGCACTGTATTCATTCCTATTTTTTCGCAAGCAGTGCTGTCACAAAATGACGGAAATTTAATTGAAAGCTAGTAATTAGTGTTGTCCATGCTAATATATAAGTCTGAGTAATTACAGACGCATTACCACATCGCATAGTGGGCAGAGCAGGGTTGCGAAACTAGTCTGCTGCCTTCCACCTAGGATTAGCTAAAACTAACTCGAGTATATTGGGAATGCGTCCAAATACATGATTTATTGATACTCATAAAGTTGCTTGCCAATGTTATTTACAATGTATTTGATGTGTCCATCGTGGACCGCCTACCATCACTACAGCTCATTAATTAGTTTATTATCGACGTAATATTGCAACAACTTTTAAAATAAAACAAATTAACTCAATTCTATATTGTTTTTAGGTGTCCGTACCTCCTAAAACGGAACCCTTATAGGATCACTTTGTTGTCCATCCGTCTGTCTGTAATGACCTTTAATCTCAGAAACGCATATAGGTATCGAGTTCATAATTAAAACCATATATTTAGGTCCATAGGGACTTGAAGCTATGAAAATCCAACTACTTAGTTAATATATGGCCGTTTATAAAAACTCTTCACGAAAATAAGTATATTAATACGTTAAATAATGTAACATTTGTATCTTTTAACAGATTCCTTGAACCGGCGTCCTTACGTGTGACCATTTTGTTGTTGTTTTGAATGACTGCGAAACATATGAATGTTGTTGTCAATCGATGTGATTATCATATTATTATCTAGATCATATTGACAGGCTCTGTGTGCAACGTCAATATGATTATTTAAAACTTTTAAATGTCTGCGGTTGCATACATTTGATGTAAGAGAAATAAATTTAAGGTTTTATAGAGCAGCATAACGAGTGTTAAGTATCGCAATAATTGCATAAAATTACATTAAAACGTATCATATCAGATTTAAGACACGGTCAGTACCTAAAAATAACCCCATTCACGTAGTATTGAGTACAAATACTTGTGAAGGCTCTCTTTGTTGTTGTAGTTTAGTTTAGTTATGAAGAAAAAGTAGGTAAAACTGATTACATACATGATTCACCCACAGGACATTGGCAACATCAGGATCGATCTAATGTCTACCAGCCCTGGTTCCAGCCGGAGTTGCCAGACCATCCGCGGGATCCGCCGGTCCAGCCGCTGTAGCCACCATAGCCGCCGTAGCCGCGGCCGGATCCGGACCAGCCACTGTTACCCCCGGACCAGCCGCGGCTAGGACCGGACCACCCACTGTTGCCGCCCCAGCCGCCGTAGTTGCCGCCCGCCCAGCCGGAGCTGTATCCCGGCGAGGACCAGCCGCTCCTGATGTAGCCAGCTGACGCGAACGCCACCAGCACGGAGAGGGTCACGATAGATGCCTGAAACATATAAGATGTCAATATGTTGTTATTAAAGTTGCTGTAAGTTGTATCTCTGACAAACAATATAGTTTGATTTATAAAAATGGTAATGTTAAAAACGATCTTTGTTTTATATTTATATTGCAAGGATTCTCATTTATAAAGTAAATTTAATAATTGACACCGTTAACAATATTTTTTTTTCTTAAACTATGTGTTAAAATTTTCGTTCACAGAAAAGACATCAACGCGCACTTGTGTGTGCAACTACGCATAACTGTGCATAATTTTATTAGGCCCGGTTTAAAGTTAACATTAAAGTGTGTGTACTTTGGAATATTCTAGAAGGATGCATAGAATATTGTGAAACAAACAACAATAATCTAGATAAATGAATGAAAATGAAATGAATTCAGTAAGGACTTCAGCTGTAAACAGTTTTATTAAATAGAATATTATTTTCTTACGACGTCTTTCGTATTATCGTTCGTAATATTTTATTACGGTTAGAATTGATCTATTATAATTAATGTTTAATAGTTGAGACATGATATATTGCCTAACTCCTGTATGATATCATACTGGTATCAATTAAGGCTTTCATTACAGTGACTACACTTCACTAATATAATTCACACATTACAACATTCCAACAACTGTTATTCGCATATTATTTAAATGTTCCTCGTTAAATGTTAAATGTTGTTACGTCAGACCAAGTCCTGAGACACATTCATTTGAGATTTAAAGAGTCGCTCTCAATTTGAAAAAAGCCTTTCGCGAGCAGCCTGAATGAGGCTTTATTTCAATATCTTTGTGCGATAAGTATGATATAGTGTAGTGTAAACGTTGCGATAACTGTTTATTGAATCACTCCTATAACAACATAACTCTTAACACTGGTGTTATCTCTAAATCAATATATATCTATCAATAACTCGTAATGCCCCATTACGAGTTATTGAGATGAACATATCACCTGCTTACTGACTACTTTGTATTATATTTGCGACCATAAAGAACGATTTCGTCATTGAGGCCGTCTTTAACTTAAGCACATAAAAATTGCTTCAACTTGAAGTTAAGCTGATACTATAACAATTACAAAGCATTATTCAGGAAGATTATAGCTCCCACGTAATATTATATTACATTAAGGATAAAATTTACGACAATTGCGCAGAGCCTCTGAGAATCGTGTTACTGTCATATAAGCCTTAGATTGCAGCCTCTGTCGCGGAAACTGTCATCGTGACAATTACGTTGGCCAATTATAACGCGAGCGAATGTGAATGTAATGTAATATGAGAAGTATAGGTTTGATGTGAAGTTACGATCAACAAATAAAGATATTATGTTTGGAGATAATTACAAAACTGTTGCAGATACAATTGTATTTTGAAATAATCATCGTTTGATGTCTTTCTTATTGACTGCACGTCAAGCTGATAGTTGTAGGCCGAGTAAAGCGTTGCTCTGATTTATGTATTTTGACCGGCATTTCGGCTCAAATAAAACCACATCTATACTCAGCACACACTCGTATATCAATATCAATTCATTAATTATTGTCACTTCTTCACTAAGACAACTAGGTATCAAAAGCTATTAGATCCTTCTCTATATGAGAAGAGGCTTGTGCCGCGTGTGTAGGATAGTTAATAGGCTGGCAATATATATGTTATAAGGTTAGCCACAGTAGAGGGTGTTTTAACTATAGAATGATCCATATTGTTAACGAGATATACTGATACAAATTAGTAGTTTGTTTTTAACTTAACACAATTAACGGTTGGACGCATTAAGTAATCGATCATGAACAGTATGACAATTATTTTGCTAGTTTTATGAAGATCTTAGTGACAGATGGAGCCTTGACTTATCTAATAATGATTAAATAATAACAATACTTACAAGGAGCTTCATGTTAGTGTCGGAGTCGCGCTGCACTCAGTATGCACTCCGAGGAACATCTCCAGCCTTATATATTAGGAACACACCCAGCTCATCACAAAGCTGAATACCACAGAATAACTAACACATGTACTAACACGTCAGTATAACCAGTCTTGTTCGCCTGCATTATGTGTTGCAGAGCGATATTATTTTAGACTGTGACGCTAACCGTCTGAGCCAATGCCAACCCTATTTTGAAAAATTACCATTATTAATTTTTTATGATAACTTAGTAACCATTTCTGGTTTAGATGAACGTCAAATGTTACAGTTGTATTAACAGCCAGCAGTGTACGGCGAAAATAAATTAATGATGCAGTCGTTCTGATAATTTGAAGGATATGTTAATAGCTGCATTGATATTTGGAAGTGTGTGAAGAGTGCAGTGTATTACTAGATCACTTCGTAATGTTGCACGTACTTCGATAAGTGCTGCTCATATTATGACAATTTATTGTTTCTGCTTACCTCATCTTATTGTTTTTATATATATATAGAGAGAGAGAAGATATTTAAATAAATTGTTACAAAAATTTATCTATGTGTCTTTAGGCCAGTTTTTTTTTTCAATACCAGGAGCGATAGCTAATGGCTACAAAGTCAAACTTGAGATAATGTGGTTGCAGGTTCGAGTCCCACCCATTTCACTAGAGACGTGAAACCACTCATAACACAAGCATGTAGCTGAGCACGAGGGGTTCAAAAAATAATAGATAAAAATATATACAGTACAAACATTTTTTTATCTAGTTATTTTATAATTTATTTTATAATTTAAAATGTAATTATTGTTGACTCAAAAGTAATTTGTTTTGTTATAGGATAAAGCTGATGATTAATTGAGATTTGCAAATACTTGGAGCACTTATAATAAAGTTAGTAATTTATAAATATGAACAGCCAGATGCATAATATTATATCACTTATGTATTTATTAGTCCATCAACAAGGACGGGACACATTCAGGTGGTCCGTAGATAAATGCAAATCTTGTTAATTAGCCATTCAATCTCCTTCATTAACTGTTTATTCATTTGCGGGTAATTCGAATCTGTTTATGATAAAGATAATAAACAAAATTATTTACATAATCTTCGCTATTAATAGACAGTTAAAAGACGAGTGTTCAAGGCATGAAGTGCTGTTGATGCCGGTTCGATACCCGCGTGGGACAAAAATTTGCGAAGCGTTCAACAGAGCTATTGTTTTTAGAATTCCGTACCCAAAGGGTAAAACGGGAGCCTATTACTAAGACACAGTCTTGAATCTTCCACTTTGTGTTGTATTATATGCCGCTATAACAACAAGTACTAAAATATGAAATAAAATGAATATTTAACCTCCCATACAACAAGAGTGTTTATCATTGCTCGTTTTTATAATGGTAAGGGAACCTTTGTTCGCGAGTCCGACTCGCACTTGACCGGTTTTTTTTTTAATCTGGGTGTTTGGTGTGAGTGATTTAAATTATTATAAAATCCGCTGTGAGGTAGGGATTCAAACATTATTGTTATGCATCCCATCTGTTTGTATATATAACTTACTACCTGACCCGGCAAACGTTTTGCCATATTCTAGACATGGCCATCATTATCACTTAAGGGTAAAAAAATTGTTTACGACCTATCCTCAGACCTAGAACATAAAAGAAAAAAAAATTGGTTTTGCCAACAACAAGCCGTTTCGGAGGAGTTTGGGTAAAAACAATGTGACCTATTTAGATTGACCGCATTCAACGCGGCTTTTGGTGTTGTTTTACTTTCTACCCGCCCTCACTGCGGCAGTGGCCTTGCGTGTGTCATGGCCGCTCGCGTGGTCAAACAAGAGCTCCATTATTACATATACAATGTTTGAGAACACCTTGATGTGCCGAACCTAAGAAGCGAGAGCTCGAGCGATTATTATGTGTAACCTTTGACCTTTCACATAAAATTACGATTTTGGCCAAATAATTTTAGATCTTTGGCGCCTGGAGGAAAAAAATCGGGTATTTTCCTGCTTATACTAGCTCACGCATACGGAATAATAATATGTAAGCTGTACTAACTTAGATTTCTTTAGATATTTTGACTCTAAGACCTATTTGTGACTTTAGATTTTTCCCTCAAATAAACAGCAGAGCATCTACTGCTTGTGAAGAGGTTTAAAATGGACTCCGAAGCGTCTTAGCAGTAACTTTACGCTTTCAGATCGGAAAAACAATAGTTGCTAATTTAAAATTACTCCAATTAACATTATACCGTAGTTTTCCTAGCGTGATGTGTTTACTTCACACCATGTTATGGCACACCAACATGGCTGCGGCATGTGACAGGCCATTAGTCTACCTCTCGTTAGCATGATGCGTGACCTTTGCCCCGAATGCATCTGTTACACTTGCTTGTTTGTAAATAACTGCAGGATAAATATGGAAACTATTGTAAACAGACTTTGATTTATTGAGCTTATAATTCATAAGTATAACATTAAGTTTGAAACTATGATATAATATTGGATTCAAAATAGAAGCAATCTTTGATCAGGTTCTTGGGCACACATTATTTTATCTTGCTTAGCCTAATCTAAGGTTTTGTTATAAATTTATCTCTGAAAAAAAAATGTCTTGTGTTTCAAATCTAAACGCTTCTACTTCAATGAAATGATTTAACGGGGTTTTCCGCTTATCTTTATAAGTTCACATACATATATGATTTAAATTCTTTTGGGAGATTATAATTCATTTGAATACATATTTTAAAGTGTTAAAAACCGAACATAAATTTATTTTTTTATAAATAGTTGGGAAAAAAATCCGGAATCGATAATAAGGAAATTAAGGTACCTCTAATTTATAATGATTATAGCAATAAGCGCGGATAAGGTCAACTGGTGGTTTGCGGTGAGGTGCGAAGCATCTCCTAATCTGAATGCTCCCATATTAGAACTAACGACACTAACCTGGAGGTATCCAGAAGAGCTAGTCTGTACAATAAGTGGAAGCTACACATAAAACTTAGAAGCGGCCGTAGCCCAATGGCTATGGCGTCGGACTTGCGATCATTTGGTTGCGGGTTTGAATCCCACCCATTACACTACCGACGTGAACCCACCCGTAACACAAGCATCTTAGCTTAGAATGAGGGGTTATAATTACACATAGCTAGTAAACTATAAAAAAAAAACCCATGAAAACTAGAATAATAAATATTGTGTGTGCCACTGACTGTCAGTATTTTGATTAATATTAATTTAGCGGTACAAATAAAATACGATTTTCCCTTCACCATTGGATGATTTATTTATAGCTATATAAGCTTTTGAATAGAATGTTACGATATCAAGGAGCTCTATTCGACAGTACATTAAATATAGCTTTAAAAAATATTATAAAATAACTGAGCTTCTGCGCATTACTTTTTATGATAACCAATTGAATTTCGTTGTGATTTATTGCACTTGAATATTACTTGAGACGTGTTAGCCGTTACCAGCTGGTACTAATTACTTGTATCTACGAGTACGTCTTTTTAAGCGTAGCAAAGTTTTATTTTAGCTGTAAGTAGCATAATATAATATGTAATATGATTTTTTGATGATTTAAAAAATATTTAAATAATTTTATTATTGATAACGGTGCAATGTCGCACTCAAGGATGCCAGTCACCAAGTCGAACTCATCAAGAACGCTCCACATGTTACACAACGCCTATAAAAGTGTTCCAGTAAGAGCGGCTACTGCGCAGGTCTCCTGAGATTGGCTGCTTACTTTATGACCCTTGTACTATTATATTCACACATATTTGAAAAATTAACGTATCTTTATCTTGCCCCACGATTTTTTTTTTAATTTTACTAGCAATGTGGGTCGCACATTACTCGTTAACCCCTCGTGCTAAGCTAAGATGCTTGTGTTACGAGTGGGTGTAAGTCGGTAGTGTAATGGGTGGGATTCGAACCCGCAACCATATGATCGCAAGTCCGACGCCCTAACCATTAGGCTACCGCCGCTTCAAACTTAGGTAGTTTGAACTAAACTATGCTTATGTAGTATATACATGTGTTGTGCTGGCAATATATTATTTACCTAAAGGCGCATATATTACGAGCATTATATTAAATTAGTTAAGTAATTTGTTGTTATTGGTTAATTGTGTGCAATTTTATCGTGAATAGGCATAAGAGCCTTGTGCCTCAGAAATAAGTATGTTGGCATTAATTAATCTTGCTAATTAAATTTAGAATAGGGCTTAACAATATATAGGTTTTATCTCACTAATATTAAATACGAAAGTTCGTGAGTGTGTTTGTGTAGTGATGGTTGTTACCTCTTCACGCTCAAACGGCTGGACCAATTTTGATAAAATTTTGTATAGAGGTAGCTTACACCCTGAATTAACACAAATGAAATAAAATAAAATGCGAATGCAATCTATGAATTTCGACTCGACTTTTATTACAGGGGACTAATGAGATAGTTTAGCCATACGAGTATTTTTGAAGGTCCGGTTGAGACATACCAGTAGCATTACTACTCCAAATTACTATAATAGAAATATTTCATAAATAATTGTATCTACGACTGAAGGCGAGTTAATTTATGTCAGCAGCTTAATAAATATCAAGGCGAGTGCTCTCACACAGAGGTGTGGTGGTAGCGGCGCTTCCTGCCGCGGGTTCGGTGTCTGGTTGCGACACGCTGCTGCAATGCTGCTGGGATTGTGTGGATGTGGGTTACACAAGTAGGTATCTAGTTTCAATGTAGGATTTTTTGCACACGTTTTGTTTTAAATTAAGTGTTTACGTGTTATGAACAATAAAGCCTTATAGATTGTGAAAGAAATAGAGCACACGCTGTTACTTAAATAATTATATAAATTCATACCGACATACATAATGTCATCTATTTACTTAACTGGTTGATGTCAAGCGCCTACGATTCACCATTTGGTAAACGTTGTGAGGATATTTAGAACTAACTGGAATTATTATAACTTTTACAATTCTCGTGAGAAAATATTTCCATAGCAATGTGAAATATAGGTCAGTAGGTGTGTGGTCATACATAACATTCGTATTTGGAGAGCTATTCATGAACATGATGTGAGGAGAATACAGCCAAGCGTTCTTCGCGCAGTGTACTGTTACATTGTCTATTTCCCTCCAAATTTGTAACTGATCTAGTTATGTTTTGACGCGGGTCGGTGACAAGTGCTGCTGGCCTTGGGCTGGGGGTACATTATGTAAGCACTTGTTAAACATTATCATCGCGATAAGAATGACGCGCCTTTGCAAGTGTAGCCCACATTTTTATTATAGGAATTTTGACTGACTACTGAATAACACATATTTATATAATGTAATTGCATAGTTTGCTAAGATAAAACTGTCCTTCTGACTGAATATCCGTCACGGTTTTGGAAGAGGTCACCACTTGATTATCTGCGCAGGAGATTTAAGCTCTCCAGTGTGAGCGGGAGCACTAATACACTCGTTATTTCTTACTCTTCTACTACTTACTCTCACAGTCCGATGGCGATCATAATAAGCATAGTTTGTTTAACGTCTCTACTTCTCTCTAATAAAAAGCGTAAATCTTAGTTATTTTTAATAAGTCCATTCATAAAAATGTACCTATGCTCTAAGTGACTGGCACAGCTGACCCTCAAAACTGGTGTGCTCACCATGATAACCATCGTACGACGCGAGTGACCTTTTGTTGATGGCTTCGGAATATAACTCAACTATTATTATCGAAAATTATCGATACACTAATGATATAGTTAGACGCACTTAGTAATATCTTATAAGCTTTATCCATGACATCATATGCGGATGTTGAGTGTAGTGGTGTAGATGAAGTATTCCTTCTTGCAGAAAATTTTATACAGGAATACTTTATGCATGCGATTGGGTGCTTACCCGTCATAGAGTAGACCTACAAGAAAATGTGGTTCCATAATCGTTTCGTGTAATAAATTAAACAAGCTCGGTTCTTAAAACTTTTTATTTTTTGCGCTAGTCTACCACCAGCCAGCGGAGGACTTCTTAGGGGCCTCGATCACTTTGATGATAACGGGACCATGACTGTGACCGTGTGAACCGTGGGAACTGTGGGAACCGTAAGAACCATGGGAACCGTGGGAATGGGACGAAAATAAAGGAGCATACCCTGAGGAATGACTCGAGTGAGAGTGGGAGGAATGCAAGGAATGGCTGGGATAGTGTGAAGCTGAGTGACTTAAAATTAATGGCTCAGAATGGCTGGAGTGACTCAAGTGCAGTGGAGCTGAGTGCAGAGGCTCAGAGTAGCTTAAACTTAGGGGAGCAGAGTGGATAGGTTCATGGTGGTTTAAACTTAAAGGGGCTGAGTGAATGGGCTCATGGTGACTTAAACTCAGAGGAGCAGAGTGGAGGGGCTCATAGTGACTTAAGCTAAGTGGGGCTGAGTGAAGGGGCTCATGGTGACTTAAACTTAGCGGAGCTGAGTGGAGGGGCTCATGGTGACTTAAACTGAGTGGAGCTGAGTGCAGCGGTTCATGATGGCTTAAGCTGAGTGGAGCTGAGTGAAGTGGCTCATGGTGGCTCAAACTAAGCGGAGCTGAGTGAACAGGTGCCGAGTGCAATACATGACCGTGAGAATGGGAACTCAATAAGGGGGGAGACAGAGAATGAGAATAGTGAGAGTGAGGCTCTGAGATCGGGGCAGAGTACTGAGGAGCGTAGGAATATGAACTGAGGGGCTCGGAGTGCAGCGAGTGGGAGCTGTGAAGCGGCTCGTGGTAGCTCGGTAGCGAGTGAGAGCTCAGCAGCGGTGAGGAGTGGTGGCCGTGCGAGCTGTGCAGCGGCTCTGAATGGTGATAGCTGCTGTAGGACGGTCCAGGCAGCGAGTGCGACACATGCACTGGTTCCGAATGTGAGTGGAACGACGGTGCGTGGTGCGAGCTGTGTGAGTGGGAGCTTGAATGGTGCGAGCCGTGTGAGCTGTGAGAGCTCTTTGAGCTAAGCGAGCTGAGCAGGTTGCTGAGCAGCCCGCCCTGCTCGCCGAAGATGCCGCGCTTCTCCCGGGAACTGGTAGCGCTCGCTACGATGAGCAGTGTTAATGCCTGCAAAAAGAAGTATGATTTCATTTAAAAAAAAAAACGCCACGTTGTTTATTTGGTAAAAAAATCTTATTAATAAAATAGTAGTTTGGAATCTTATTCTTAAAAGGTATTATTGATATTATAAACTATTTATGAAGAGCATGTTAATTGTAATACATAGTTTATCATTAATGCGGTCAGTAAGGATATCAAAACACATAAAACTGTAACATTATAACCGATTCAGTTTGCGATGTCACATAAACATAATTACCACAACTTGGCAATGGTTTTAATTTGAACCAACAAGTTGCACAATAAAATAAATCAAAACAAAGTTGCCATTCGGATTAAATGAAATATAATAATCTACTTATCATTTTGCATAATTATGTATTTTATTAATTTGTCCAAGGAAACAGATATAGAATAGGAAACAATATCTTCAATAACTTCCTTTGTCTAATGTACTAGATATTAGACGAAGGAAGTAACAACGTAAGAAGTAAGGAGGAATAAAATAAACGCCGAGTGTGATATCACATGCATTTTGTGCACTTTTCTATAGTTCTATCATTTGTGATAGTGATAAGCGATTAAATAGAGTAATTAAGTGATAAGTGTAAGCAATGTTTTAAAGGGTTACCTATTATTTTCTAATAATTATTATCACAACTCAATCAAAAGACTTAGATTTCGCTATAGGTACTTTATATAGCACAACTTATAAACCAAGTTTCGTGTCTCTATCAAACTTGTCCACATTATTCTAGGCCTAAACACAAACAAATATAAATACAAACTCACAAAAACTTTCATGTCGTGTCGGATGTATCACAATAACGTTAAACTAACGCCCTGCGCGTGCGCCGGTGACAATATATACCGATAGCCCAAATTATAACGTGAATGTTACGCAAACAGCCCTCCGTGATGCAACTCCGAAGGTACTCTTACATCACACTTATAATTTATTTAACTTAACATATTAGTAATAAAATAAGTTATGAATAAGTGATCAGCTGATTATCTCAGTCTGACCCTGGGGCGGGCTGTTAGATATTAACTGCATTTGGGTTTTTCATTATTGCAAATTCGTGTGTTATTCTGGACATTTCTACTTGAACAGTAAAACCACATTTGGCATTGTAAAGTTTTTATTATTGTTTGTAAACTGCAAAGCACTTTGTTAGTCCGGCCGCGACCGCAGCTACGTACAAAGTATTGAGAGAGGAGACGCGCGAGGGCAACGTGTACCTAATGTACGGCTCATAGCGCGCTCCTCGTGGTGGGGCTTCAGTTAATAAAGGAGTAGACGATTAAATTAAATAAATTATAAGTGTTAGATACATCGTTTATTTAACCAGAGTTTTAAATTAACAGTAGTCGATGGCTAGGGCGAGGCCGGGACCGGGGTGTTTTGATCGTTGCAAGTTCATATATCCACATACCCATTCACATACCCATGCTATGCTCTCAGCGTGTGTTGATGTTAATAGAATTTCACAACGAAAAAAAAACCACTCACTCGTTAATCAAGTATTTAGCTTGACCAGAGGTTAACCAGATTACTAGACAATTGTGCGACCCAAAAAAAACTCATAAAACGGACCAAAATACGCATGAAAGTAAGGCAAGACCTTTTTTGGTTCATAACCTTTTGTTGTAAACAGCGAAATTATACCTATGTATGTTTCATCAAGAAATATTAGAATAATTGTCTTTTCAATTTAGGATAAGCTGCACAGCTGAACATCCGTTTCTTCGGCAACGTTGACGAAAAAGGAAAGTAGGTAAATTGATTATTACGTAGCTATAAATAAAGATAAAGAAAATCAAGCAATAAATATTCCGCGGCCAAAGGTGCGTCAGTTCCGACCGCGGATGTAACTACCTGTATGCAACTGTGTCACACCAGTGGCGGCAGAGCCATGGCCGCCGCGGACACCGTGTATCAGCCTCCTTGCAGATATATAGGTATCCACACATAGATAAGCGAGCTGTCTGTCTTGTATTGCCACACATATAATACGTTTGAGTAATCTATAATATAAAAATGAATCGCCAAATGTGTTGGTAAGCACATAACTTTCGAACGACTGCACCAAATTGGATCATTCCTTATTTATTATGTTCGTCATCGTTAGGACAAGGTTTTCATTTAAAATATTAATAAAAAAGTTTCATTAAAATTTTTAAGTTTAAATGTTATGTTAGTGAATAGAAATTAGAGACGGAAACTCCTTACGCGGGTGAAACCGCGGGTCACAGCTAGTAAGAAATACAAATGTATCGCGTTTATTTAAAACAGGAATAACATTTGCCCTTAGATAAAGAATCCACATATACCACAAAATCAACCAACCATTAATAAAATTGGATGTTTATGAATGGACAATCCGAACCCATTCGTGGGTGTCATTCGGAATATGTATAAAAATTAATATTTTGTTTTGACTGACCAAAATATAGATATTAATTATTCATATATTTTATACCTACCAATGAAAGGACACAAACTAGCTATATTTCAGAATCCATTCGGAAAAAAAAACCATTAAATGGCTATAAAATTGGAACTGTAGAGAGTAGTGAAAATGTTTGTGTGATTGATATACAAAAAAATAACAAGCGTGCAGAAGACATTGAGGTTGGTAGTCGCTTTTAACCATTTTATTTTTAATACTCTATGGTTTCGTGGGAATATTATAAGTAACCTTCAAAAAGACGTAACTCAAATCGTAAAACCGTATCAATCAAGTCCAGTCGAACATTAATTATTCAATTAATCATTAAATATATTTATTAGCTTATCAATTGAGTCATCACCGACCGTGAACATTATTAAGAGTATTTTAAGAATCAGATGAAGGATGTCGCAAGGCCAAGGCATTTAATACTCACAAATTGCATATTTTGTTTTGGCTTTAATCTTAAAAGTGTCATAATCTATTAAACTAAATTCTACGGGTTCAAATTGTACAGTGCCATTTAGGTCCCAATCATTTAGCTGAGTCTTTGATATTACACTAACTAGTTAGACAGCTTTCATGATGTTATAATAACCATTAAAATACCAGCCTATAAATGTTTATAATAATTGCTAGGCACTGGCTTCTTCCCATATAGGGAAGAATGAGCATTGATCACCACGCTTGCTCATTGCGCGTTGGCGATTTCAGATTCAAATTTTGGGAATCCAGGTTTGCTCACGACCCTTTCTTTCGCCGTTTGTCAATGGTGTCTTAGAATAATTAAGAAAGTAGATATTGCAAAAATCTCATTTTTACTTCCCTGGGTTCGAACCTGTTCGGTTATTGATACGCTGGCCACCACGACATAATGACTGTGATGCTGTTAACGTGGCTGAATTCTTGACCTGATAGTTGATGGCGATGGCGCCAGTTTCAGTTTCTTCAATGCTATTTTACATGTTTCCTAACCAAAAATTATATCATCATCATCATCATCATATCAGCCATAAGACGTCCACTGCTGAACATAGGCCTCCCCCAATGACCTCCAGATTGGCCGGTCGGAAGCGACCTGCATCCAGCGGGAAAAATTATATAGATACATATATTATTGTAGTTCATGCCTGAGCTTGAATCACTACTTTGCACGTGTACATCAATTTTTAAGGAATAATTATGCTATGAGTTCCCCACAACATCCACAAGATGTCCAGACGTGAGCTAGTTTCAATGTCATATGCACTTTCTAAGTTAATTCTGACATATCACTGACTAACAGCGAAGGAGAACATCGTGGTGAAATCTAGATTTAATTGTCTGAAACAGGCCGTGAAATCTATGACTGTGTATGATTAAGTTATTAAGGTAATTCAAGATCATTCTCAGAAGCGTATTAACTTAGTGAAACATGAAGCAATGCCTGTTAAAAGAAAATAATAGACTAATCTGAACTAATGAAGCTGATTCAGAGCGATTTAAAGATAAGTCAGCTCTACAGAATGCGCCTGATACAAACGTTAGAGCAATATCCTGTTTGGAGTTTTGCTCTTAGTTTTCAATATTCTTATTCATCCTAATAAGAGAACTAGGAGAATGAAGAATGCTATTTTTAATAATAGAACTAGGAGAATGAAGAATGCTATTTTTAAAAGGGAAGGCGTTTTGGTTTTTGTTTAAGTATGAAAAAAAATTGTTGTGGAACTTTATATTTTTAAGGGTCATACCTTAACTATATAAAGTTTACATAGACTATATGTTGCACACGGCTGCGCCCATATGACGTGTGACGGTTGTAGCATTTTTTTTATTATTTACTCTTTTAAACCAAATTTTCATAAATCGATTCAGCCGATCTCCAGTTTTTGTGAGACTACCAAACGTCAATTCATTTCAATATGAAAGTACCTACCCCTAAAATTATGTTCGTTAAGTTTTACATACATCGAAAAACGATAATAAACATCTAACTGGCAGGAAATATTGAATGCTTTACACATATTATTAAGCGTGTTTGGCTAGATACTGTTATGTTAACTTAAACATTTAACAATTACTGTAAAAATGAACACCTTTATGAACTAAAGCACACCATCAGTGCGTGTCGCGGATCTGCACTTTGCTCAGTCCTGTGTAGAAGTCAGGCGGCCTTAAACCTCTATACAAATACAATTTAAGTAAAATGCCAATGTACCTTTGATCTTCTTAACGTAACTTTGTTAAATACAGTCTACGATAGGTCGGGCCTTTCACAGTGTTATTAAAAAAAAGTTAGTCATTCTTCAAAATTAAATCCTATATTGTTACTGGATCAGAAGAATTGGAGCTTAGAACTGTTACATATATAATCTCAGACTGTACGCGCCTTTCTGGAAATGAACTCCGGGCTCTTTCCGCAACATGCCTAATCCTTAAGCCGCTATGTCTCGATATGCTTTGCACATAATATTGCGTCACAGTACTTTCGCAAAGTAAACAGTTTCCTGCCACTAGTTGGTGACACTTTAATGATCGTTACGCACACTATTATTAACTGGTCCTCTACGTGTGATGAACAGACCGATAGTCCACCAGATATTACCCGTAGCCTTGCCTATGGATTTGAATTTAACCTATATGATACCTACCTCCAGAAAGAGATCTGTGGTGACCCCACAGATAGGTTACGACTTAACAGTATTGGGTCATCACTATCATCTTCCTGCCGCGTTCGTTTGCGGTTTTACAGTAGTCGTAACCTTTAAGCTTATGAACCTTTGAGATAGGTTCCGTATTACCGCAAAATAGGTACCTACCTAGTTATTTTCGCAAACTTTATTATATACAATCTCTATTGATTCGAAGACGACCGTAGATTTGTTTTTTTTTCATCAAGTGCCAAATACGTATGTGTGTAGGAATACATAGTTAGTGTACAAGTCGCTATGTTGATATAATTTCCTTAACTATAAAGTTCATGTCGTCATTGTAAAGCTTGATACAAGTGGTTAACTTGTATGTGGAAACAGTCGTTAGAAATAGGCCGAGTTTTTGTCCCCCGGCTACGGGCTTCGTGAGCGGTGAGCCCATTTCTACTAATTGCCACGTGATGTTATTTGACACGACTCTAAAGTACAAAACTATTAGGACTTGTCCAAACTAAAACAAAATACTTGTCCCATGCGTAACTCAATAGCGACATAACAGTATGAGAGTATATAACGCTCTTCATATGTTTTCGAGTAATCCTTTGTTTCAAAGACTGCTTTGGTTACGAAAACTTTTACAAGACAAAATGTTGCCTTGCCTAATTTAAATATACTTTAAATACTGTAATAAAACCGCGTAACCTGTTTTACCTATGTCTATCATACTAATTTATAGATTGAGATTATAATTTGGTCTAGAATTAAATGGGTTGCTTTTTATATGTATAGAATCGCGTTTGTGGTCGTATGCCCTAGATGTTGACCAATGTATGTGATTATGACATAGGCGGACACGCGCTCTTGCAGTAAGGAGGGGGCAGGGGGGTGGCGGGGCCGTGCCGCGCCCTGACAGGAAAACTTAGCGTGTCATGTGAGAACTAGAGCTGTGTGCCAACAGGGGTAGGTAACGACGACTAGCTTTACAAGATTAACTTATAATAAATCGCGTGCGAATGTTAGGGCGGTGTTTTCTCAAATCTAATGCAAGAAACCTGTCCATATTGTTGTATATTTCTGGTTAATGATATATTCGTTGGACAGATCTAAAATGAGGCTAGAATAAGCTAACATGCGCTCAAAGCAAATATTTTTAATAAACGAAATCCACCCATTATGAAATAGGTTTAAGTCGCAGTTCAGGGCCTAATCAGTATTACTTTTGTATTTCATCTCCTAAACTTCCACGACGACTGTTACACACTGTTGACACGTAGATCTTGATTCTATCGATGTATATCTTAATGGTCAGTGGAAGTTTACCTACAAGTTTCACAAAAATTGCAAAACCCATCTAAGATAGTGCGCAACTACGCATGCGCAGGGATACGGTTACATTTCCGCGACACACCTCGCTGACATATCCCATGACCTCAATTTTAAGGCATTCGTTTCCCTCATCAGCGATTAAAGTGATTAAACTACCAATGTTTCGCAAGCGGAAGCTGTGCCGGCGCCGGATACTTGCGAAACGACGGATCAATATAGTATGCGAATCTACTAAGTTATAATCTGTATTCATTGATTGCAAACTGTGAATGAAAACCTGAGTCACTAATGAAGCTACTGCTGTAAGCCAAAGCAATTTACACTACAGTTGAAGATATTAGTTTTTGCCGGTACACTGATAGCTTTAATGATATAGGCTCTATAGAGTAATTTGATACTGTCATTAACACGTATGCCACATCATGTTAGATCATTTAACGATATAGTATATTATGTTCTTTAGTCATTTTGATCTTAATAGTCAACAATGTATGTAATTGAAAACAAATTTATATTTACACAAAAAACACTTTATTAAAAAATTACCAATCGAGTAGAACTTATTAATTTGGCACTAAAGAAACACTTTCACAAACAGGACTTATGTTAAGGCTCAATGCCAGCCATGGCCTAGGCCGAGCAGCGGGGCGGAGTAATGTCCGCCGAGTAGGGGCGCGGAGTACCCGTGCGACACGATGGGTGCCGCCGCCACCACGCCGTGGCCTAGTCCGTAGCCGTGGCCCAGGCCGTAACCACCCAGTCCATAGCCGTGGCCAAGACCGTAGCCGTGGCCGAAACCGTAGCTGCTGACGATGGGCGCGCTGTGGCTGATGATCGGCGCGCTGTGGCTGATGATCGGCGCGCTGTGCGAGTACAGGCCCAGTCCGTGGCCGTAGTAGCCATGCCCGATGCCGCCGCCCAGCCCGTAGCCGAGGCCTAGCAAGCCTCGCTTCTCGTTCTTCTTCTCTTCTGCGCCCAAGGCGACGGCCACCACCAGCAGGAGAACGCACAGCTGTACAAGAACAAAAATTTAAGTCAAATTATTAATAGTAATTGTAAGAATTGTTTGAACTATTGGAGGTCATAAAAGGATTGCATCGGTGCACCGTCTGTTTATCACAACGTGAATACTACAGTAGATTGTCATTTGTTTGTATAAGGGTTTTTCTTCAGCCGACTATCGGTGGTACAAACGGTAAGTATTGCGGGATCGTGGCACATTACTATTGGATCGTGACGCGCCGTGAGGCAAACGTCGCGGCTGCGGCGCTCGTGAGGTCCCGGGTTCGAATGTCCGTCGCCTCGGCAACTTTGACGCCAGTTACATTCAAATTATAGAGCAAAGTTCAAACAGATTGAATCGAGAGTGGTTAGGTTAGTGTTTGATTGCAACCTATCTATTGACACTCTGATTTGTAATTTAAAGAAGCTTATCTTTCATTAGGCTTGAAATCAAGGCTTTCTATGTATGCACCTAAGTTTTATGTTCAATTCTCATGGTACAGATAAAACAGGTTCTAAACAGATAAAAAAATATCAGGATATTAAGTTTTACATACATGTCATTATAGGTATATTAAAAACCTATAACTTATTATCCTATTTATATCACAAAGGGTGGCCACTAGGAAGATACTGTCATTGATTAGAGTCTCACGGTGTGCAAATGTCTCAACATTTAGTTGACTCCTATGAGATGGTTAATCTTATTTTCAAAGTAGTTTTTTTTTTATTTTATATCCAAAAAATGCGGTGCATTTAATAAAAAAATATATGCGTGATGTGCAGAAGCTTTTAAATTAATATGTTTCCAACCATTTTATTCAATTCGTGAACAATTAAATTAACAACATAATGTCTGATATAAATACGTTTAAAAACAAATCTAGGATAACTTACAGCAGCCTTCATGTTTTCAATGTGTTGGTTGGACAAGCACTAGTCCTGCGGCTGCGCTCACGCACCTTATAACTCCTGCCGGCCCGCGTACCAAGCCACTCGGTGTCGCCCTCTCAGAGACACTAGGTAAGTACGTTGCCCTGACAGACCCTGTACCAAGTGATATAGTTTCCTCCCCTAAGAGAACGGAGATAATACGCTGGTGGCCATTTGGCCAAGGCTACCGGTACAAATCATGACAAATTACGTGTTTGTGCTTCCATGATATGCAGCAATTATTATGATAAATAAAATACATTTAAGTCTAGAAAAGATACATGATTTGTCTAGAAGAGTTTGGGTTTATTTAATAATTATTGATTGAATTTTCAAGTTTTTTTAATGTAGTAGGCAAGTTGCATAGAAAATCTGTGTACTTAGCAAAGTTTTTCCTGGCAAAATGCGTGTGCTTCAAAACAACCCTGTAGACCCTGCAGTCCTCCTATTTGGTAAAAATGATAGAATACTGTTATGATAGTATGTAATCAATTTTATTCAGTTATTCTTTGTAAATAGGTAGGTATGTAGTGTGACATCGAGTGTCGAATGTTTTGCGATAGAGATTAATGTGTGATCATAGTTACGTGTTCTTGTAGATAAGTAATATGTGTTTTTACTACTCAATGGTGTCAGTAGTGGGTCATACCGATTGGTATCTATTGCGATCCTGATGTTTGCAAACTAACATTCTAGTCGCCAGAACTACAAGTTGTAACAGAAAATATTTAATGGAATTTATCTACCCCAAACAAATAGTAAATTATATCTCTTACTTAATTATAACCCTTGTCAGTATCATTTCATCCCGAATCTCCCTTAGTTGTAGTCAAATACTTTCGTACTTTTTCATTTATTGTGGTATCTAAATACAGGTGTTTCCAGCAGCCTTTGCATTTGCTTACATACCAAAATACCGTAATAACAACGTATAGTTCAAAGGCTTACATTATTAATGATACGAACTATTACGAACTGATAAAACGTAAAGGTCCTGCCGCGGACACACCTCCCAAAGTTCACTGAATGACTGAGTCGCCGTAAGGTCAGGTTGATAGCTGCGAGTGGCTGGGAATGATATTTAGTTACACATTTAAGTAAACCTAGCGACTGCTTTATAATATAAATCAATTTACGAACATTAAAGTACTTTATAGGAATAAGAACTACAGCTGTTGCTGTGGAGCATATGAGAGGCATACCTACTTATGTAAGAGAAGCACAGTCTTAGATGCCTAAAATTAATACACAAAACTATATATTGCAGAAAACAGCAACAATCCGCTTCTTCTTTTCTTTTCGGGTCAATGATCCTCAAATTCTCTCTGTCAAAAGTTGCCACCTGGATAGCACAGTCGTTGGCTTCCATTACGTCCTGGAGAGTGCGGTAGCGCAGGATGGGCAGGACAGAAGATGCGCCATATCTTGCGATTTTTTTGAGTATCACAAAAAAATCCGCAGCTTACAGGGTTGCCATCTCTAAAATTTGGCAACCAGGACAAAACGCGTGAAATCCCCGGATTTTAGAGCCCAAAACCCGGACATAGTCAGTGTAATAAAAACAGTTGATGATGTTAAAAGCAACCTTAGCGGGCAGCCCAAGACATGAATTTTTGCAACCCGTCCTACAAATGAGACCCCGCCCGTGCGTGCCGGACGCTTCCTGGATGCCCTCAAACTAGGGCAAATCCGGGGAAACCCGTACGGACAGCTGAAGCGATATCGAAGATTTCTTGTAGGTATTGTCTCTTTGTAGTGACTTCTGTGAAATATAAATCAGACACCTTATACCATAATCAAAGCAAATTTTAATAGATATTTCACTGTTAGTTAAGGGTTTTACATTTCACATATATTTCAATTCAATTCAATTCAATTTATTTGCCATAAGCGTTGGTACAATTTAGGTCTTAACTATATTACAGATCCGCAACACTTAGTCATAATTATGTGACATGCAAATTTAGCAGCGGCAGTGGCTAGTGTTGCAATACATCACCATAAAATGTTAGTGCGTACACTAGCACATACTTCCGCTGTGCTTAGGAAACTTATACCTAAATGTATTATGTTAATTTGTTGTTTAGCTACCTATTAGAAGTTAGGATAAAGTTACAAACGATCATTCTGGATATCACCCATTCTAGTAGTAGTGCTATGGTATCCACACACAATGGCAAAAATCTAAACAAATATTATACAGATATAAATAAAATTTGAGTGTTTGTTTGTAATATTAAAATAACCGCTTTTTACTAAATACATATATGGATGTACTTATACCCGGTAGAGTACCCGGCTCGATTCGTTACGAGTTCTTCTCACGTTTTAATAACGTTCTTATGTACATAAATGTTAAAATCAATGATTTTGTTTTAAAGATTATTAACAGTGGTACAGTCGAGCAATAAAACTGTGCTTTTGTTGCACATAGAATATGAAAATACGCTCTCACTACTCCAAAACATTGCCAAGTTACTTGCCGGCAAATATACATATAACCAAAATGTTTTTTTTTATTCTGTCTTTTAGTTCCGGCTTATCTCTGAAAAGGTTGGACCGATTTAGGCGGGACTTTTACTGGTAGATAGGTATGATGATGTAATAAGGAGTAAGTAGGCTACTTTTATTTTATAAAATTTATTTATTTTAAGTTTACAGGAACGGAGATGACTCGGATAACTTACGCGGTTGAAACTGCAGGGCACAGCTAGTTGGATATACGGCTACTAGCTCGTTATTTATATACATGGACTTGATGTAGTTTTGATACTGGGTAGGTTCAAATTTTTAAAATACGCCTTGAAGCTTTTCGTTTTAAGACAAACCCCTGCTTAAGATTCAGAGTTCAGCCTAATAGATGGCAATAAGTTTGGTCGTTGTTTCCATGAGAATCACACTATCTGGCGAAGTTCGTTGCGAAATCTCTGCTTACTTGTTTGAACGTTATGAACTTTGAGATATTTTTTCTAATAGTTGCTAATTTCTTTGTCGTAAGAATCCGTGGGAGCGTTATGACTCCGTTGAGTCTGTTGCAGCGATCTGCAAATCGGACGTAAATATTCAATCAGCTGATTTGAATACACATAACATTTATAAATGGTAAAATATTATTAGTGATTCTTAGAGCTAAGTAAATGGTATAGGTTTAGCGAGTCTCACATTAGGGCACAATGTACCACGACGTGAGACCTCACCATTGTTCCTTCGACCACTCAATCGATTGGCCAACCACCGCACCGCCATTGATACTACACATTAATCTGGCTGCTATTCTATTGTTTATGGCAATAAATATAGGTTTTTAGTTACAATTGTTAATGATAACAATTTAAAGGTTTTTGCTAATATGACAGTTACTTGGAGAACAAAGATCGTGATAACCATAAGCGAAAGAGTTTTTGTTCTATTCGGTGATCCATTGCTAATTACTAGTTCCAGTTTTCAAGTCGGTAAGTACAAGCTCAATTCTGCATCTCATATAGAGATAATGGATGAACTAAGGTTCGAGGCTCGTTAAAGTAACGTATTGATAGATTGGTCATGGAACTTAATTAAAGGAACGAATTCAGGATCTAAGAGGAAAAGAAAGATAGCTATAAATTACAAACATCAGCAACTAAGTGTGAGTTAAGCGGCGGTAGCCTTATGGCTAGGGCGTCGGACTTGCGATCATGTGGTTGCAGGTTCGAATCCCACCCATTACACTAACGACGTGAACCCACTCGTAACACAAGCATCTTAGCTTAGCACGAGAAGTTAACGAGATTACTAGTAATGTGCGACCCACATTGCTAGTAATCTTTTTTTTTAAAAAAAGCAAAAAGTTGCGCCTGATGGAAATCAATAGCAATGTTGCAGGCAAAAATATTGCCGAGTAAACTTTACAAATACAATGCCTCCCGACTTGTTTACAAAACGGTTTCAACACCTTTAGATTATACGGTCGTATCGTATGAGCGACTGCTTGAAGAATGTTCGGTACTAAACAGTCGTATAAGGGCCGCTCTCGTGACTATTGCCAATCGGAGTGCGACGCCCTGCACCACTATATCGGGCGTCAAGGATCTAGATTGATATTAGTCAGGTTTTATTTGTATGTTGTAACGATAACTATAGCTAGGGTTTGTTCTTACCGCATTGTGAGCGTTATTTAGGGTGTGGGTTCGATTCCTACGTTAACAAGATACCTAAGATCATTTATTATTATTTTTTATTATTAATCATTTATTTCAGACCAAAAGTCCATAAAATGTTAGTAACAATGATCTTAAACTATTGTTAGTATTTTAATATAAATAAATGAAACTAATTATGCTTTACAGTCTACATCGCGTGCAGTCTAATCCAATGACCCAACATTGGACTGTCCCATTTATCACACAATACGCTCAGGATTTATGCATAGACGAATCTTGGATTATTTGCACGATTATGATAAGATGCTGCAATTTTCACCGAGTATTCTAAAGAGGCGAAGATTTTATAGCTATTTCAAACCGCTTGCTGATCATATATTTCTAATTTCAATTATTAAGTACCTAAGTAACATTTATACGGTATTGGAACTGAAGCCAACACTTAAACTTGTCAATGGGATTTGCAATCGTAAGGCTAATAAGTCTTTATAATATGTATATTTAAGACGTATGATTAATACTCTGAGCAGCGTATTGCCTCAGCCTTGTGTTTAATAACTGTTGATATCAAGTCGCTGCGTCATTCCCTTCTAATGGGTGTCCTGGCAGGATGTTAAGCTGTGTCCCACCGACCTCTTCACCTATGTGCACTTAATGGCTTAGTTTTGTTGAATAAGTTACAGAGGCCGTGGAGTTTCCGCATAGAATAGAACCTCGCCCTCTCTTCCCGTGGGTGTCGTAAGAGGCGATTAAGGGATCCAGAAACAAGGAGAATAGGCAGCAGCGCACTCCTAATGAACTGAAAGTAGACAAGCCAAATTGAGGACCGGGTGTTGTAGCGCAACAAGAAAAGGCCAGGCCCAACAGGGGACCACGATAGGCTCAGTTTTTTTTAAGCGTAGTTAGTAGGTACGGCACCATAGCTAGGAATCTGAAAGATTTTTTGTATGTTAATGACTACTATATTTCAGTACCAACATCGTCTGGCGATTAACTTACCTATGTATTGGTTTGTGCATTTAAATTGACTTTACAGGAGACACCGTATCCTTGGATAGTTTTGACAAATGTATCTAAATTGTATTCACAATTTAATCTGATAATGCAATGCATTTGAATGGACATGTTTGCATTGTGCAGGGCGTTGTTCATAACTTTACCGCTACAGAATAACAAAAGAAGGCTCACTTGCAACGAACACTCCTCAGAAACACATATTAAAGTTCGCTGTAGTGATCCAATCAAATAAAATCAATTTCTTTCAGGTCGGGCACATTTTTAGATTTCATTAGAAATGGGCCAATACCTTTGTGGTTTCTGCCCTAACTTCAATTAATTCATGAGTATGAAATGCGTGGGCTCCAAAATTATCATCACCGGTTACAATAGCAGTAATGTATGCAAATCTTCTGCGCTATCCTGTGTAATGGTCCATTAGGTACCATTAGGCGCAGTGGTGCTAGTCGACTTGTTCACGTGTCGGGTACTGAACACACGTGCGGCCCACATACAGCCGCACTCGTGTCCGCTCACCAATATTGCCCAACAGAGTTAGATATAATCTCAAGCGAACAGATTTACTTTTTGAACATACGTTACGTAGCCGGGAAAATTTATTACTTGGAAGTTGTTATTGATAAATCAAATATTGGACTCTGACTCACATATTACACAAGAGTTAATTAAATACTTTGAGCATTAGATTAGTCAATAAGTAGACATTTAACATGCATTTATCTCTTCATGTAGTGCACTTTAAGATTATTTAGTGCAGACCATATATATTATGCATTTTATGCATAGATCACAGTGATTCTCTATTTTGTCACCAAACTGCAGTTTTGGTTCCTCCCATAATAGGGTGTAATTGAAACACAACAAATCTGTCATGAAAACATTTTATTTATAAAAAAAATAAATAAATCTTTACTATACCTATGTTAATAACTTAAAACTAATTATGTTATGAGGCAACACATTCACATAAAACCTACACAGTGTACACAGCGACTCTGAGGCACGACCTGACGCCAGATCGCGACTCAGTCTGACGATACTTTAGACTTCTGGCTAGTAACATATTTTGTAGTTTACTTAATTGTTCTGTCGTTACTCAACTTATAATATGTAATTTCCTGCAACTGGATCAGCAAACTACCATAGACAAGTCCATATTTTTATCCATATAAAATTTGCTGACTCTCAGAATTAGGTAAATTTAGTAGGTACCAAATAATATGACCTATCAATAAGTCGCCACCTGAGAGCAATATTATTAATATTGATCATGTATTTAAAAATGTATTTCACTAGCACGCAGGTGTCGTTTGATCGTCGAGGTAACTCATAAATGCTTATCATATGTCTACAGCGCTGCAAATAAGTCTACCGGAAGTGTTCTAGCGGCCTCTCGAGAGGCGGCTGCAACTTCAGCGGGATGTGGTTGTGGTACTGCTGCTCCTCCTCGCCCTCCGCGCTGCTGCGGCCTTCCGCGCCTTGCGGGACGCCGTACTCAGCCGCCGGATGCTGCTGGTTGAAGTTTTGCCCGTAGCTCTGACCTTGTTGATTAAAGTCTTGACCAAAATTATGCCCCTGCTGGTTATAATCTTGTCCTTGTGGTCCGAAGTTTTGTCCAGGCTGTCCAAAATTTTGACCGGCGGGACTAAAGTCTTGCGAGTTGTGACCAAAGTCTTGCCCGAGTTGGGGGACTCCGTACTCCTGCCCTGGCTGGTGCTGCTGGTTGTTAATGTGCTGTTCATACTGCGCCTGCTCCAGCTGCTGCTGTATATGGTGCTGCAGCTGATTTTGAAAGTCGTTGTACTGCTCTTCTCCCGTGTGGTGTTCATACACTTGCGTGCCTTGCTCTTGAGTAAACTGGTGGTGACTATCCTGACCAAAGTGTCCCTCTTGACCAAAGTTTCCACCTTGGCCGAAATGAGCATCCTGACCAAATTGACCTCCCGGTTGAGCTGCAGCAATATCATGTGGCTGCGTTTGTACAGGATGCCAGCCATCTTGGTCTAGTGATGGCTGGGTAGGATGCAGGTGTACGGTCGCTTGAGTAGGTAGAAGTCCTGGCTGAGTAGCCTGCAAGATATCAGGCTGTGCAGAGTGAAGGTGAACTTCAGGCTGAGCAGTATGTAGGTGGACGTCGGGTTGACCGGAATGGAAATGGACTTCTTGTTGGCCTGGGTGGAAGTGTGCATCTTGATGCACATGCACTTGATCTTGTTGTAAATGGAAGTCTGGCTGCAAATGAACACCTGGTTGTGTGGGTTGTAGGTGCAGAGTAGGTTGCGTAGGTTGCACATGTACGGCGTGTTGCGGAATTTCTCCATGAGCGTGTAAAAGCGTTGGTTCTCCGTGTGCTCCTGGTTGCTCGATCACTACTCCGTCCTGACCTGCCGCTTGTTGAGCAAAGTGGAAGTGTGGGAACTGTGGACGCTCAAACAACACCTGGTTGACAGCCGGTGCCGCTGGAGAAAATGGTAAGAGTTGATTCTGATAATTGAGCAATGGGTATCTAGGGTAAGTGGCGAAGTAAGATGTTTGTACTGCATTGCCGGGACGAAGAACGTAAGGGAATTGATGGGCATAAGGTAGAAGTTGAGTGAAAGGAGGTACTGGAGCAGGTTGAACTGGCACTGGAGCAGGTAGCAGTGGTCTTAAGTGAGCATGTTGTTGGGGAATTAAATGTGTGTGAGGGACAGCCGGGGCGGGAAAAATCGGCGCCGGTGCCGGAGCTGGAATAGGAGCCGGTTGCAGTGCTAAAGGTGGCAAGGGCGCTGGCACAGGATGAGCTACGGTAGCGGTGGGTAAGGGGACAGGCGCTGGAACAACAGGGACCACAGGCCTATCCTCGACATGGTGGTGATGATGATGGTAGTGTTGATCTGGCTTAGGTAATAAGACAGTTTTCGTATGATGCGGGAACTTAAGACCATAATGGGGGTGAGGTACTGGGACCTTATGTCCCACTGGTACAGGGTAGCGGGTGGTTAGCGGATGTGCAAGTGGGACCTTGACAGCAGTAACAGCGGCAGCCGGTGGGTACGAAACGACAAGGGGTTTGAGAAGTGAGTGTGTCACGACTGGTATGTCGTATCCAAGCTTGTAGGGCGGTACGGCGGAGAGCACGCCCCGTTTGTGGTGCTTGCTTGTCGCCAGCCGGCCGAACAGCTTCGCCTTGGCTGCTTTCAGGTGTGCGACATCACCTGCCGACACCCACACGCACGCACACAACACCAACGCGATCTGAAATACACCACACACCATATTTAATTAAAAATCACTTTTATCACAATCACTTTCACTGGCACTGGAATCTATTTTTGCAATCCACGATTTTGTTACTTACAGCTGTAAGTCTCATGTCGATTCAGTCGCCCGGTCGGCGCGACAACCACTCAGAAACCGATTGTCACCGGAGTCCAGCACCCATACTTATAACTTAGAACATTACCCATTAGTATGTAGCCAGCGTGTAGGTTTCACTTGGGGTAGCCGGACGTGCCAGCTGCGAACTTGGTCCTTACGCGATAATGCTTTCGACCGTACTCAAACGAATGCAGCTAAATTCTTCCGATGTCAGAGTCAAACGAAATTGATTTCTATGATGTATTGGTGAAGTGTATATTGCAATAGACTGATTATGTTTTAGGCAGCACGTAGGTGGCTGCCGTCATTCCTGTGTAACAACTGTGCACACGCATACCAATTGATTAAGAACGTAATCGAGAGAAAATTGTACTAGCCGAGCCAGGCACGAATTCGATTCAATGTTTACTTTGTAAATAATAGTACAGATATAAAAATGGTATGAGGGCATGAAGAAGAAGAAGAGTAAGTACAGTAAAGTTACCCTGGCAAGGAGCAGTTATCCAATCCAAGATTTTGATGATCAAAATATGACGATAATTTATAAAAAAAAATATAAAAAAGGTTAGGTACTAAGTACTTTTACTAATTATATACCTACCTACTAATAGCAACTTATAAACCAGTAAAGTTTTTATGAATAGGTATGCGTAACGATTCGTAAAAACACCTTGTTTTGAAAGTTTTGATACAATTATAAATAATGTACAAGTATTTAAAAAATAATGGACCGCGACCTTACAAATATCCACGACAAAACATACCTGCCTGTTAATAATTATAATAACGTTGATAGGTACTTGAATAACAGCGGTAACTACGTCTCTGGTTTACCAGGACATTGATATGCGGGCACACGCCCAGCGGTTACCAAATACACCCTGATCACTTTCCTTGGCTCTCACCGGCCGACGCGACGCCGACGGACACTAGCAGATCGCTACAACATAGGTACTTACTCTTGCGTAACTTGTTTGTACTGAAAGACACGATTCCGACTTCTACCTAATACCTCAAAATGTTAAGCACGTAGCTAGGGCGGTTTTACCTCTCTGCTCGGAATAAAGATCTGTCGATTGAAGAGTTTTTAGCTTAAGTTATGTAATATAGAGGTGGTAGAGACTTGCTTTCCATTTCTTGACCTTAGCACTTACTTTTGGGTGGAGCAACGGTTTCGGGGTTGGCCAAATGTTATACAATACCGATTTAATTAAAAATAAAATGACTTTCTTAGTTTTCTATTTCGTTAAAACCGTTCATACGATTTTCAATACTCAATATTTTTTGTCTTTCCGTAATGTATCGAGGTGTGGTGTGCTTAAAGCTAACGTTAGGAACAGAAGAGCCTTTACATCTTATATAAGTGTATTTTCGAAACTTATGTGCTTGTAACGTACCGCAAAATTTGACATTGACACTGACAGATTCATAACAATACTGTGACACTCCATGGACATCAAGCTTGCTTTGACACTTGACAGCCGCTGGCTGATCTTATCCATTCCGCATTCGTAAAATGTAACATAACGTATTGTGCATCTCACTTGCTCCATTGAAAAGTTATATTTGGTGTTCTCTTTCCTTTTTATATGTCAAAATAATGCTTAAAAATGAGCATTGCTTTGTTGCAGGCCAGCAACTCAAGTAAACATAATATTAACGTAAACATTGAAAATTATTCGGAGAAACGTAAAACAATAAACGCCCTATATAGTGCAAAAATCTGTATATACATAAACAATGGATACGTTTAGTGATGATAATACATGCAGAATATGTTTAAAAAAGCAAGACACTATATATTCGTTGTTTCGGAAACGTAAAGGCATGTCACCGTGCGACCAACTAAGTAAAATAGGATTCAAAATCGATGTAAATGATGCCAGACCTCCTTATATCTGTTGTGAATGTCTCACCGAACTAGATATAACTCTTAACTTTTTGGAGAAATGTGAGAAGTCGAACCAAGTACTCGGTGAACATTATTCTCGGGGAGTGGAATTATGCCAAGATGTAGAGACTTACAGATGTGAGGCCAATACAGTAAAATCAGTAGAAGCTGAAAACAATCCATATCATACAGAGAACAGAACGTTAGTGGTGACTGAGGATGTGGTCGATATAAATGGTGTGGAAGACAGCAAGGCTAGTGAGGTCCCGGGGTTGGAGGATGCTCGCTGCGAGGAGTGCGGCTCGCGCAGACGCTGCCCGCACTGGGCGCCTCCCGCCACACACACCTGCCCCTATTGCCAGAAGGTATTCTCTAGGAAGTTCAACTTCAAGCTACATCTGTAAGTACCGCTTGATGCATTTATAATTTTTTAATGTGAAATAATCTGAGACAGTGGTATCAATGTGTTGTTATTGTTACTGTTAGCTCATTTAAAAGTTATTGCAAATTTAGAAATTTTGATTAAGTACCTATGTATTTCATATATGTACCTATGGATTCAAAACAAAAAACTGTTTTAAAAATAACTCCTTATAAAATTACACTAGCAATATCACTATCACAAGTGTATTATTAAAATTTCTGTTTATTATTCCACCCAAGTAGTAGAAATGTGGGACTCATATAGAATTATTTAATAACTTCCAACTGACTATGACATTGTAATTTGATATATTTACTATCAACCTTGAACCTCTGGGGGTAATAACCTGATTTTAAATGTGTAAGACTGCCTATCTTACCTCCACAAGCCATTGCTGTGTACAGTATCCCATAGTAAGAAGGGTTGTTAGAATATAATGACTCAAGGCCTTCGATCAATAATAGTACCAAGGAATAGAAACAATTATTTCCTTATTGTTTCTACGCCTTGAGTCATTATTGAGCATTGAGTATAAACTTAATAATAATTTTCTATCCTTATTGATTTTTCATATTTTGAGTACCTGTTGGTTTTGGCAGTGTAGCCTGTTATAAATAAATAATGAAGTAAGTAATCATTTTAGATGAGGGTATTTTGGTAATTATTCACCTTTTTGATACAATTAACAGCAGTGTAAGTAAAGTACCTAGTATTAATCTCTATCTCAATTAGAAAGCATATTAAAATTAATTATTATGGTATGTGTCATGCAAATATTGTTATGGCTGTGAGCCATTACTACTACACATAAGTCAAGTTTGCCAATGTTAAAGAAATCTATGATTCAACAGGTCTGTGAATGTGAAAGTGAAATTAATTATGTGCTTTGAATGCTACCGCTATGCCGGTCAGTCACTGTGTGTGAATGAAGTGGGATGCCTGATTTTAATAGGTGCTGCTAGCGGTGACTGGTCATCCTGCTGACTTTGGTCTATTTAGATCATAATTGTAAAAATATATTCATACATATAGACCTTAAATACTTGTTTAATTAGGGTCCCTAAGTCATCTTTATTATTATACTTTTGTAAAATGAGAGACAGCATGCTGCTTCAGGGTGCTGTATAGTTTGTTGACATTCAGAAAGTGCTACTTAGTAGCCTAATTTGAATAAAGAAATTTTGATTATGATTTTGAATTCACCCTTGTTAATGCTAGTATTATAAATTTTAAAGCTAATGTATAATATATGCTGGTCATGACATCTAATCTGTGAACTATGGCAAGGTACAATTATTTAGGATTTGGTTTGACAAATTAAGAATACATACCTCTTACATGTACCTGTTGACCAAACTGTAAGGTATATATCTATATATATATAAATCAATTGCTGTTCGTGAGTCTCGCTAAAACTCAAGAACGGCTGAACCGATTTAGCTGATTCTGATTTAGAAATGTTTGTGGAAGTCCAGGGAAGGTTTAAAAGGTATAAAACATAAATAATAACACTTACTTTTCCTAAACTCGAGAATTACCTTAATTAATTTACTTTTGACAGAACGAAGTCTGTCCTGGCAGCTAGTCGGAAATAAATATAACAAGTGCTGTTTTGGTAGCCTTTTATTTACTCAACATGGCCCGAGCATGTCCAATGGATAAGTGTCAAGTTAACCTTAGTATTTCTATTATGGATAGCATTAACCATTAATTGACAATAAAATCTTTTATCTTTTCGTTTCTTTTATCTCGACTGTGTTCAGATAATAACAGCCTATAAATATCCCACTGCTGGACACAGGCCTCTTCCCATGTAGAGAACGAATGTGCATTGATCACCACGCTTGCTCTTAGGGGATTGGCGAATACAGATATCAAGTTTTGAAATCCATGCTTCTTTACGATGTTTACGAAAGTAAATATAACTTTGAAAGTCTCATTTGTTTTCTATTTTGCCTTCATTGGTATGTTTTTGCCTGGGTTCGAACCTGCAACCATGTGCATACACCGTTCGAACCCGTCATTGAACCTCAAGGGTACCACGTCATATCAGATTGTTGAGAGTGTTCAGATAATGCTTGTTTTGTTTAGTACGAGTATAGAGTGTAATATTGCAGCGCGCGCCACAGCGGGTCGCGCGCGTGGTGGTGCGCGCGGTGCGGCGCGGGCGCGGCGTCTCGCTGGCTGGCGGCCACGCACTGCGCGCCGCGCCGCCGCCGCGCCTGCCCCGTGCCCGGCTGCCACAAGACCTACACCACCAACACCAACCTCAACACCCATCTCAGGGTTCATAGTGGTAACTGATCAACACGAAAAAGAGATGTTTCACGTTTGGCTAGCACTTGTGCGTAATATCAAAAAACTGGAAAAGTACACTGAGTTTTTGAAAGGAAATAATCTGTGAATTTGATTATTACCTCTTTGTAGTACACACAAAGTAGAATTTTACAGGTATTGCTCTTTGTTATCGTATCGGAACACACTGCGTTGCCAACATGCGAGCTGAAATCTAAAATGAATGTGAAACTACAACACAAATAATTCTTTAAATTATTGCCTGTTATACGTGTTTATTATTACAAATCACACATTGTGGTAGCTAGAGGATCTGAATGGATATATTGAGAGCTGGTTCGGAGTAGTGGATAAGGATAGTATGAACTAGGTTTCGGTCTTTATTCAGTAGAGAAACAGTATCTATCATAATATCAGTGTTAAATTAATATCATTCAATAATGAGAAGTCTCGGTGTTTCTATTTTCTTAATTACAGTCCATTGCTTAACTCTTGAGACAGTTTATTCTGCCGTACGAGTCCTCCTCAGTCACGGGAGATGCGTATCGTTTGTGCGCAGAAATTCAATCGCGTTAATGAGTGTTACTTAACGTTGAAGGTGAGAGACCCTTCGAGTGCGCCGACTGCGGCAAGAAGTTCACCAGCAAGAACACGCTGAGCGACCACAAGAGGATACATACTGGTGAGATACATTGATTACTGAAGTTTCACGTTAGTGTACACTCGATCCTGTCCAAAGTTCATTCTTAGTTCAATGAAGAATGAAAATTTCAGCTGGTTTAAGGTGGTTCGTGATAGGTTTATGGAACGACTTAGATGTAGTATTTGTCTAGAAGTGGTACACTGGAGTTTAAATTTAAAATATCACACAAATTAAGGACTTCATCTTTGCGTAGGTATATATTATTTATTTTATTAGGAAAATTGTACTTTGGACGTGCTTTCAAAGCTGTGTTGTCTTTATTTCTTTTGATGTATGATATCCTTGTGAGTTGGTGTAGGTGCTCTGCCGTATATCTGTCCTGTCTGTGGCAAGCGGTTCCGCACGAACAAGCTGTCGGCCCACATGGGCACGCACACAGGCGCGCGGCTGGCGTGTGCGCGCGCTGGCTGCGTCAAGCGCTTCGCGTCGCGGCGCGCGCTGCAGCGACACGCTCTCCAGCACAGCGCTACAGCTGGGACGGCCACAGTAGCCACTGGCTCCACAGCGCCGCGGCCGTCGTCGCCGCAGCACGCGTGCGCGCTGTGTCCCGCTCGCTACCATCACAAGCAGTCGCTAAACAAACACGTGAAAAAGCAACACACGCAGGTTGGTGTTGTTGGAGGACAATATGTAAGCTTTTCACAACATGTTCGAGTTCTGATTGAGATGAAAACTTTTGATCTCCTTGAATAATTCTGTATTTTCGCAGGATAGGTCAAGATATGAGTTTGTTAGATGAACTCAAACATTTCGTTACAGTTACAATACAACTATAATCTAATAGGTACTATTTTTACAGACGACTGCAGACGCATCGGTGGGAGCGGAAAATGTAGTACACATAGCAGAACTATCGAAATAGTCGACTTTGATGACTATTAAGTATATTAATGCACTTTAACATGTTACCTAAGATGTCAGAACTCCAGACGATTTATGATATCTCGATTGCATATCCAAGATCAGATTAGTGGTCCTGATGAAAAATAAAACTTATTGTTACATTAAAAAGTGACAAGATACCAAATAACCAAACCATTAACAAAAAAAAATATTAAAGTCGACTTTAATTGCACAAAAGTAAAAAGTACGTAATTTTATTTAGACATTCTTGGAGATATCGCATAACAGACATAAAAAAAAGAACAGGAGAATTGAGAACCTTCCCTTTTTGAAGTCGATGGTTAAAAATATTCAATGAAAATGGAACATTTCTGTAGTAAAGAGAAAAACAAATAAAGCAAACGAGCCGTGAAAAATGACCGTGTGCAAAGCACAAGCGTATGTACTGGCGTATACCTCGCTCCTAAAGTTACTGAATACTGATGGTTGAATGCAATTGGAATGATCCATTTGGAATGGTTTCCACTTGCATCTACAGTTTCTTAAACATTATTACAAAACTAGTAAATAAGTTGTTTATAAATGAAACCAACCAAAGATTATTTGTAATATTTAACAATCATGTGATTTGTTTTTGTATGCTTTTAGTTGATTTGTGTGTAATTTAATTATAAGTAAGTTCACCCACCAAGGTGTTTGCGGTTTTGAGTGAAATCTATTGAGCCGAGGTCAAGGCCTCGCTTGTAGGTCGAACGTGATAATAAAGATATTTGTCATACAGATGTAGCCTTATTTAATTGCAATTCATTTCTTCCGAATTAATAATGTACAAGTAAAGCTATTTGAACTGTAAAGAGTGTATAAAGATTCCGCGGTCGGTGCAGGAGTTGCAACTGCTAGCAAGGCTTGCAGCTTTGCGAAAATCAATTGTGTCATTGCACTTGTCGTGTAACGGCCTCTCTGAACGTTTTCTAGTCGGCGAGGCGCCGGGACCTTCACCCAGTTGGCCGCGGTCCCCGACCCGACAATTTCACGCCCCAACAATGATTCGACTCGGTCTCTCAAATGAAATCAATCCTTTACGAAACTGTTTATTTAGAAACTTATTACAATTCGCTTAGAGCTAAATATAAAAATAACAAGACTATCGATATATGCAACATGTAGGTACATTACAACTAGAACATCACAGGTAGTCGCTCACCGCGAACACAACGCGGGCCCGCGCGGGTGCGAGCTGCACTGACAGTACTGACACGCGCCGCTCGCACGCGTGCCACACACGCTGCTGCGAGCGCTCGTGAGTGGCCGGCCTTCCCGGTGTCAGCGCAGCTCGCGACGTGCGCTTCTAGACGATTATATAATACTTTGTTTACAAGCGGGACCAGCTCGCACCAACTTCTCCCAATAAATAATAATTACAGATATGGCGTGTGTGTGGCGGGTCACGCCTGCCCCGTGGTCACGGTTTTCTTCTTGACAATGTGCACGGGCGGGTGCGGGTCGTCCACCAGCACGTTGGTGGCGCGCACGTAGTTGTTCTGGTAGCCGGTCTCGCGCACGCGCGCGTTGGGGCTGAGCTTGTCAGTGCGCTCAAGCTCGTCCGCGCGGCCCTCTTCGCCGGTGCGCTCTTTGTCCTCCGCGGACCGCTCCTTATCCTCCGCGGACCGCTCCTTGTCCTCCGCGGACCGCTCCTTTTCATCCGAGCGCTCAGTATCGTCCGCCCTCTCTGCCTCATCGGCGCGTCCGGAGTCTTCGCTGCGGTCGTCGTCACGGATCCGGTGGCTCGGGTCTTCTCTCAAGCGTTCGTGATCTTCTAGGAAGTATCCGCTATCTACGGGCGTCTCATGTCTCGCCACGTCTGCGTCCACGGTCGGCGGCGGCACGGTCAGGCCCATGTAGTACTTCTCTTCTTTAGAGATTGGTAACTTCTTGCCGTAGTAGTCGTAATCAGAGTCGTAGTGCTCGTCGCTGGCGGCGCGCGTCTTCCGGCTTTGCTTGCGGCGTCGCTTGCGCTTTGCGGGGCGCTCGGTGCGCGGCGCCAGCGAGCTGTCGTCGCCGTCCGCGTCATGCTCGTATTCCCGCTCTCGTTCGCGGCTGCTGAAGTCTGTGCTACCCTCGTTGTCTTCATCCCTATCCGGTTGCTCTGGTCTCTCACGGTGCAACTTTCTCGGTTTTTTTTCTCGATATATCGGTGGCACCCTCACCGTTACCGTATCTATTTGATTCGGGTTATGTTCAGTAGGAGGCAGTACGCGTGGCTTAAGAGGCTTTCTGGGATCCTCAGTGGTGGTGGTGACCTCAGTGTCGTCTTCTGCCTCTGGCAACGGCAACGGGATGCGGTTAGGATGAGCACGCTCACGCTGAAGACTCTGATGGGACTCACCACGGTGACGGCTATCATCAGCAAGATCGCGATCTCCAAAATGTACGTTTTGATAATGATTTGCAGGAAGCTTGCGAGCCTTCTGTTGTGCGGGACGTCTTGGTTGCTGTTTGTGTTGCCAGAACTGATCTACGGCGTTACCAAACTGTCGCACCGCAGCCTCGCGGTCGCGGGATTCCTGCACGTCCTCGTAGTCATCGTCGTCCAATTGTTGTTCGCCGTTGTCGTCGTCGTAAGCTAAATAGTCCTCGTCGCCGGCGCGCTGCGGGTCGAACTGCCTCGCGTCCACGGTATCCACGCGGTTTGCTACTCCGTTTCGCACAACAAAAGCGTCCACGTATACTCGTGGCTTACGCGGCTCGGTTTGTGGCAATCTCCCTGCACGAGGTTCTATGGCTATGGGCACAAACTGTTCTTGAGTATCTAATTGGGCGTCGTCTTCGGCTACTGCCTCGGCAGGCGGTGCTGGGGCAGCCGGGGCCACCGGGGCTCTGTTGAAATTAAAGTTTAGTCTGAGATTGGATGTGATCCTTTCAAGGTTGTCAGCTTGTTTTGGAGGTGGCGGGGGTGGTGGTGGTGGTGCACAAGGCGCTGGTGTCGTAGGGTTGGCTCGCGGCTGGGCACAAGGAGGAGGCGGCGGGGGTGGTGGCGGCGGCGTGGGCTTGGGTTTGGGGCGCGGCGCTGCTCTCGGTCTCGGACACGGCGGTACAGCTTTAGGTTGCGGGGGTGGTGGCGGTGGCGGAGGCTTTTGCGCCCTGCACGGCGGTGGTCCTGCAGCGCGGGGCTGTCCGCACGGCGGGGGCGCGGGCGCAGGGGGCGCGGCGCCGGCCTGCGCGGGGGCTGCCAGGGGCGTGTCGATGCCTGGCACCGGCGCTAGCGGCGGCGGGAACGCGGCTTGCGGCGGCTTCCTAGCCACATTGTACCCGAGCACATCGGCTAACCCTCTAAACACTAAGTCCCCAAAAGTTCTTTTCTTGCGCACGATTTCTTCCGGATCACCGTCTAACTCTATAATGCTTCCATTGGCATCACGGAGGACAACTGTTCCGTTTTCCTTGTCGACTGTGATGGTGTCATTGGCGAGAAGTGCCTCGAGGGACTCGTTGGCAGGTGTTGTGTGTGGCTCTTGTGTGGCGGCGGCTGCGGCCAGCAGCAGCAGCAGCAGCGGAGGCGCGGCGCGGCGCATGGCGGGTGTGCGAGTGTCGCGCGGGCGGGTCGCGCCCACGGTTTTGTCGCGCCGAGCCTTGCTCAAGCAGCGTCGCGCTTCGCTGAACACGCGCACCGTGCCTAACTAGCTAATGTCTACATTATTTAATTAATCACAAGATGATCTACAAGTTCCTATGTAATTGTCGATAATACAAAGAATTGGTTCTTTATTCTACCGCAACCAAACCGAATAAAAACGGCAATAAAGTTATTATTGATACATACAAAAAGACGACTGTACCAAAACATCCCTTAAAACTTTAAATTAAATTACGAAATAAATATACAATACACCGTGTCACTCTCTCAACTGAGACGAATCTAACGACATCTGATGACTTCAAGCTAAGATCCATCATGACATCAGCCAAAAGGAAAAAAACTGCCCGCCTTCTGACGCAGTCAGATAATACTTATCCATATGAATAAGATATCTGCTTTAGGGCTGATTTTTAGTTAGATTAGATTAGTTAGATTACTTTATTTGTGGAATAAATTTTAAATTTTGACAGTTGTTTCGTACAAAAACTGTCAAACGTCAATTTTATTCATCGAATAAAAGTAATCTGGCGATGGTAAAATCAGCCCTTAGTACAATTCTCTAGTTTTAGAGCTAACCAAATCCCAATTCTAATGTGTGATTTTGAGTATGGAATAAGCTAGGTAGACTTCAGTGCACATACGTACCTACTTCACACAAGACCAAAGTTAGTAACGGCTTTTGGTGCTGAAGGTGAAAATCTTGTTTATTTTTCGCCTTACACTGCTTTTGCATATATTCGACTACCTTATTACTTTTTGCAAATGACAAGTATTTAAATCCGAAACCAGTTCATGATTTCGATTTCGGTAATTCTTAACTCATGTCAACTATGTGGACATCTCAACATTCTTTGTAGCTAGCAGATATTGCTGTATTGGTACCACAGAACCTTTCTCATTTCGCCATGTTGCACTGCACTTAATTTGTAAATTCTATTACCTACCGCTAAACCATTGTCGGCCTATGTAAAAGTAAGTTGTGACAGCGTATTACTGGTATTACTAAACTATGGTGTATAAGAACTCAATTAGAACAAACCATATAAAAAGTGAATGTCAATAACAATTGGTGTCGACTTGATTAGTTGTTATTGGGTCAATGAGACGGTGTTCTAGACGGACGTTCAAGATCTGTCACTATATGTAGGAACATTAAGTATAACCGGTAGTCCAGAAAAAATAGTCTATTTGTCGACCTAGGTATAAACGTTAGATCCTACTACAATTTATTATAAATGTGAAAGTGTGGATGTTTAGATGTTTGGATGCTTGTTACGCAATCACGCAAAAACGGCTTAACGGATTTGGATCAAATTTGGCATGCATGTAGCCCTTGACATAAAACAGAACATAGGCTACAGCGTACGCGTACCGAGGGAAAATTTAAAATTGTTTACGAGCTAAGCCGTGGCAGACAGCTTTGAAATTTGGTATTTTTCTCTATTACAGCGCAAGCTATAACACGGATGAAATTTATATTCCATTTTTCATTACTTTCACATTTTTCATTGCTTTTTGGACTCAATTCTGAAGTCCACGCAGACGAAGTCGCGGGCAGAAGCTAGTAGAAAATAATGCGCTATCGTGTGTAATGTTCGAATTAACATAAGCGTGACATTTACATTTCCTATCCATACCTACAGTACACACCCATAGACTTCCTTATCTACTACCATATACTACGTTGTCTATCAGGGCTGAATTCAGACCGTTATCGCAGGCTCTTATTTAAAACACCTAATGAACGATATTATGAAGAAAACAGAAATATAGTAGATACCTTCTCTTATACAGTTTTTTCTTCGTGCCATAGAAGAATACTTACGTTATACGCTTAGTGCGTTATTATTCTAAGGTTATACGTTACTAGCGCACCCGAGTAGCACAGCCAGCAAAACCATTCCCTTGAATCACTCGACTTATTCCTAAAAAATAGCATTTATATCCGTTGTGTAGTTTCAAAGATACAAGACAGCGGGTACGACTGTGTTTTTTACTAGTTATGTAAAGATAAAGATACGTAATACATAGTACCTATCTGCATTCCATACTTAGGTCTGTGACCTTATAATGGCGTGCTGTGAAATAGATCACTGGGTTAGCACCGACTTTGGTTAGGTGACCTATATAACTGTTCTACTTTGTAACCCAAACAATGTTTTATTGAAAGAAGCTTCCGTCCTTGAATTTGTAGGAACCTACCGCGGTAAGTGAAGCAACTAACATGAAGTGTGTCCTGTGTTCCGAGGTAAAATTTTATCAGAGTTAAGTATAAACCCAAATAAATAAAATAGTTGTAACAGTAATGTTGTCACTATCTCCGGCAGTCCGCTGTTTCCTCTACATTTATGCAACGTCAGTGGGTGCGGACAGTTGCAACCTCAGACGATTTGTAATGATTTAGTCTGATTTAATCATGTCTTAATGAGGCATTACGCTGGACAAAGTAATAAACCTTGGTATCTACAACTCTATATTTATAATAAAAATAACATAAATCTGTAATCCAGCTGTTATCCTCATGATGTTTTCCATTACCCATTGTCAGTGATGTTTTAAAGAAGAATTAAGAGTCAATACCTATAATAGTAATAAAAAAATATGTATTTTTTCTTGCGGGATGCTATATGGACACATGTTTGAGTTTTTACAAGTAGGCGCGTACGCAATGAGGTACTTAAAAAAAACGCCGCCATTTGCCGCCCTAGGCCTGGGCTGTCTTCGCCTATATGGAAATCCTCGCCTGTACCCAATCTTCTATCTTAGACGAATAATGTATAATAATTAGTAATAATTATAAGTACCTAGTCTTTTAATTAAGTGTTTATAATTATCTGATTAAGGAGTCTATAATTGTAAAGAGCTGCGATCAGGGTAATTTATCCAGAGTATTTGAAGGTTGTCTTAACAGAATTACTTAGGTAGATAGGTACTTAGGAAGATTATGGTCAAACACTCATAAAATATTTTTTATAGACGACCCAGCCACTTACCGTCCTCAGATGGCAAATGACATAATTGAAAACCCTCACATTTCTACTTACCCAAGTTTAACTTATTCCCTTGTTTAAAAAAGCCGGCGTTGCCATTGAATTTGATCTGTCGAGACATATTCACAATACCTATATTAATCGTGTTTAGAATAATTTTGATTGATTTCATACAAATGGAAGCCACCTTGATCTATTTTAAGTCGGATTAGAAATGCTTAAATGAATTAAATTGCTTAAAGTACCTAAGTACGATCTAAAATTTATTATGACTATTATTTTATTTGTAAGAATCGACTTTCAAGTCATTGGATCCTGGCTAGAAGCTGGCTAGCTAAATAAATATGTGATTACGTAATTAGGTATCAGTGGTGAATTACTAATTAGGTACTTACTTTGTGGAAGCTTTGTGGAGTATAGAGAATTAAAAATAAATGTAGATATAGGTAGTAGGTATTTGATATCTCTCTCTCTTGAAGAAGCAAAGATGTGTGAACTCTAATAAAAATAATAAAACCAGTCTTTCTTCCGGTGTCCGCAAACCTAAAAACCTCAACAATGCGAACCTGCTATTTTTTATATACCTATGTACTTAAGTGAAACTCCATTTTGCTCCGCCAAAACATATTTTTTTCCGATATTTGTAAGGAATCAATAAGCAATTGTAATAGGAGGGATATTGCTGTTATTATTTCCACAGGAACTGATGGCCTAATACTAAAACGTCAATCAGTTTGAAAAAGCTGTTAACTCTCATGCTGTCTACACATGACATGTGTCGACCCCTTAGCATAATAACTAAAGCAACGAAACGTGTGTAAGGGATCTACATTTAAGAACGTATTAAAGTTAATTAGCATTTCAGTATGGGGAGTTAAAACACTTAAAATATTGTCTATTGATATATTTTAAACCAGCACATGTCTAGGTTCATTTGTATACTATACATTTATTGAAACTTAATCACATTTATTGTAAACACACGTGGTCTCAAGGTCAGACTGAAACCGAACACAAATCTTGTTAGTGAAGGCGCGGATGAGAATTGGATCACTTTCCCTCAATATTTGACTTTAATTGGGTTGGTACTTAAAACGTTTTAACATAGATTATATGTTGCCAGCCCAGCTGATTGGTTGATTACCAAACTTGTTATGTTAAACGTATCAAGTACACAGGCGCGCCTAAACTATTAAGACTAAACTACTGACGAATTTAAACTTTGCTCAAATAATATAAGTAGGCTCTCTATAATTAAATACTATTTGTTTTAGGTACTTAGATACTTTTAACATCATTTAGATTTTAAGTAATGTATTGTAAATAGGTACAGACCTTTGTTTAGAAATCTTTGATGCGAAATGTAAGTTTGTATCTATCCAGATCTTTAGTGATAACTTAATCTTGATACATACCTAAAATAACATCTCTGACACAACAACTAACGGATTTAATGCATCGTTCACGACAGTTCATTCCGTTATTGATAGATGGACAACAATTGCCGTGATCTGATACATACAGCCTGTAACAATCCAATTTGGGTGATGCCTGTGATGAGTCGCGCGGCAACATGGCCGCCACCGCCGTCACGCGGCAATTAATTGGATTTTGGCGTGTACCGTCAGCAACGGGGAGTCAGGTACCGTTCGCAAAACAACTAGGTAGCGATCGATACAATCAGGTCAGTGATATTATGATTAAGCTATTTGTGTAGTACCTAGCTACCAACCTATATCTCGTTGATAGCTTGAGAACCCTTACAATCTGCGTAGTAACGGCCTAACAAGCAAGTTTGTATCAAACATAAAAGTAATCGTCCTTAATCGCCAAAAGTCGATGTTATACGCATTTACAAACAGCCTCTAGGTACCAAAGGCAAAATAGATTGCATTGAGCAGGACTAACATCTAAAGGCCGACGTCAAATGTAAAAAATCGGGCTTTAATAAGAACAACTACACAAAAGTGGGCTCATACATGGTCAGTTAAATGGAAAAACTGTCACAACGCACAATAACCAACTATGAAAATACCATTAGTCACATGTATGTCACAGTGAAATTATACAGATTATGAGCAGCACTGTGTTGGGCGTTCCGTTCGTGGCTCGGCATGTGCGACTGTTGCGTGCTGGGTGAACTTACCATACTTTGTATTTACATGTTTATTGAGAAAGTATATTGTTTGCGATGGTCCATTACTTGCATACAACAATCCAAGTTGAAAGTGTAATACTAAAATTGTTAAAGATGTTTCTAAAGACTTTACAGTTTACGATTAAACACGTACGAATCTAGGAATTGTATCTGTCAATGTCCGCGCAAGCTGAGAATTGCGCAGCTTACAAAATTAGATTCGTTTTTAATTATTGCATTGAGTGCAATAAAAGCTAAACTTAAATAATAATTGTAATACATGTCATGCGTGAGTAAGTGTCGCAACCCCTCGATAACCGACATCTATGTCCATTGTATATTGTTCACAGTTTCCGTGTGAAACAACCGCCAGCAGTTCCGCATACTAATTAATTATATAACCACCTCATTAACTTACATAATATTTTACCAAAATACTTATTAACGATCCTCTAAACGTTTTGCCGTTTCTCATTAATGTAGTATCTACGAATCAACTTAATACCACACTGGCTTTCTAATCATTTTCCATCATTAGGTAATGAAGATGTTCTTTCCGGCCTGTTAAACTCTAGGTCAAAGCTATATAACCTACAGTAATCAAACGCAGTCTGACTACAGAGTAGGGAGACAAATAGGCGGACACATATTACGTAGATAGGTATCTAATAATCTAAAAGAATTATAACGTTAATACGTATTGAAAAATGATTAAATCTATAAATTATTTAATTAAATAACAGTTTTGTTAATGTCCCAGCTTGCTCCGGTTTCAGGAACGGTACGAACGTCCTACACGTTTTCTTATCGCACGCGATTGTATTTAAATTAGGGTCAGTTTGGACTGTTACTCACAGATCTAAGAGGTAATGTAGGTACCCGAAAGGTTGTTTATAGTACATATTATCTACTTATAACTGATTGCAGCAACACTCGTCAATATGGAATTATCATAATATTTATGAACATTTTGAACAAAATACGACAGAGAAATTAATAAATGCCACAACTGTTAAAAACATCTCAATGTTGTTTGGTGAATGCGTAGCAGGTTCTAATTACCAATTCCCTTTAGAAAAAAATAACTGATAATCTGCTAATCATTTGCGAAACATACTTAGTCAATTTTCATGCATAACTATTCATGACGGAAAAATGGTTTAAAATTAACTTGCTTGTTACAGCTTGTTCTAGTAAACTATTAATTCACAAGTTCCTTCATTACCCAATCTCCTTACAGCAAGTTATTGAACGAGCAACAATTATATCAATTAATTTTAATATCGGTGTATACTTGAATGGCGAAGTTCAATTGTCGGCGTTAAGAAACGTTCTCTTTGTTGTCCTGCAGAATTATTAGCAAGAGGTAATGCTACATCCAACAAAGTAGGTATTAATTTTCATAGATTTTCTCATGTTTTGTATTTCATTGTCTGCGAGCTCTTAGTAGGTAAGTTCTTTGCTGACATCAAGTTTGCAAACATTGATATTTCATGAACATAAAGAGTCTCAAATTTGGTATAAATATGTTGTGGAATGTAACTGTCGAAGCATGATGAACATAAAACCATTTAATCTGTATCCTATTGAAGATTGATTCGATTTATTTGCTTACAACTATCGGATCATTAACATCGGGTTAAGAGAAAGTAATGGTTGATAACAATGATTACGAGAGGAGTTGTAGAGTTGGAGTTGACCACCGCTGAGGATGATAAATTATCAATGACCGATTTTTGGCTGGATAGATACACAATGTGTTGTTGATTTTAATGGTTTAGAGATGGTGACCGTTTCATGCGACACCTTTGAGGTTTACAATGATCAGGCTCAAAGATTTGTTAAAATCTCCTTGTAATTCAACTCTTATTGCGACTGTTAGCGTTAGTCTTGATAAAAAGGGACCTAGAAAGGAAAGTAGATACTATGTTATTATTGCACTATGCAGTCTCCTCAGGACACTCCTTAGCTTCTGAGATACTACGTCAATTTATTGTTCAATCAAGGACAAATAACTGATCAGTAAAAAATAATATAAGGTTGTACATGTCAAAATCGATGAACATTTCACTTTTAACATTATAACAAGACGTGTTCAGTCACTCGAAAATCTGATAAGAGAGAGAGCACGAGGCAAGCTTGTCACTTAGTATAAATACTCGAATCTCGTATTTAAATGTTTACATCAATAAAGTGAAAGATCACGATAAAGACGCAGGCGCCACGTAACATATATATCTTGAATATAATCCTGAATACATAATATTGTTTTTATTTATAATCTGCGTGAAAGTGCGCAATTTAATATTATGTACAAAACAGTTTTAAAATTTCTGTATATAACCGACTTATTAATAAAACATGGTGTTTTCGTATGGAGTACATTATGGAGGGCGCATCTTGATTCGGTCGTGTAGCATGGCCGAATTCTCCGGTTCACATTCCTGTCTCCGTTTTACATAACTGTATCGGCAATATTTCCGTGATCAGCATGTCTTACGATCGTCTGACCGTCGCACATTGTCGGTCAGATGCAATACCGTGCATATTTCTGTTATTCTATGTCAGTGCTTACATCGCATGTTTATTAGTTTCCTAATGGGTCCATTGTGTTTCACAATTAGCTTTTGTTTCTATTTTACAGTTCAATAAATTCTTAAGTCTTAATAGTTCTATAAATCTTTATAAAATATTTATAATTACAAATAGATTTTGGAATGTAAATAAAGGTTGGTATGTATAATCCACTTGTGACAGGTATGTAGGTCTGCCACTTGAATGTACAATAGGAAATAAACAATAGTTTATGATAGTCCACGTTATAAGGTATTTGTTATTAAAGTATTGCTAACTTACAAAAAAAAAGTTTCTATCATACGGAAGCCAGGAAGATTCACCAGCAAGAATCTAATACCAGGCAGAAATAACAGCAATAAATAACGTATTTGTTGCTATTCTGTTATTATAAGTCGTTTAGCGCACATTCTTGGTTCTGTAAGAGAGGTAGTACCTAGAGTCTTGCAGATACTTGATTTAATTATTATTATAGCAAAGGAGACGAGAGCTTTCATTTATTAAAAAAAGTAATTTTATGTAGACTAATTAATGACTGTTTACTTACTACTTAAGATTCAAATACCCATAACGAATTCAAATTCAATGTAAAGAGAGCGTACACATAGACTTTTGTATAACCAAGCAATTTTTCTCATATTTACCAACTTACGTCACAGTAGTACGATTTTACAAAGTTTCGAAATGTTGACGCTGGATTTCTTTCTCCTGTACCTGTGTCCCTTCCTCAACCCATCCATCACTGCAGCAGTAATGGTCAGTGAAGCGAAGGGCGCATTAGCGGCGCACGTCGGCTTTCACTGCGACTGATCGGCGATTGAATGGCGATCAATTAACGCGCGCTCGGGGAACAGACCTAGTTCCGGAATCTCACCGATTCCACGAAAATTACTGTAAATATTATCTTTAAACGGTTAGGGTTACCTACCGAACAGGTAAAAACGAGGCTATTTCTTTTATTAGCGACGAATACTTCATTCATAAATTTTAATAATTTACACAACGTTTATTTAATTACTTACTTTTTAGTATCTATGTATGATTTTCCTAGATGAATTATTTTGGTAGACAACAGTATCATAACCAGGTATGTGAAACGGTATATGAATAAAAAGGCGTGAAGAGTACACTAGTTTAGAGGCGTTGCGACGCCTTAGCTGTCAGGCGTGGTGACGCCACAGCTGTTCAGCGTCGCGACACCAAAGCTGTCCGGCGTCGCGACACTAATCCTGTCTAGCGTCTCGACGCCAAAACTGTCCGGCGTCCCGTCGCCATAGTTGTCTGGCGTCGCGACGCCATAGCTGTCTGGCGTCTCGAAGCCAAAGCAGTCCGGCGTCACATCGCCATAGCTGTCTGACGTCGCGACGCCATAGCAGTCCGGCGTCGCGACGCCTAGCCAACTGGCGTCCCGGTGCCATATCTGACGGGCGTCGCAACGCCATAGAGGACGAGCGTCGCGACCGACGCCTAGTCAACTGCCGTCCCGGTGCCATACCTGACGGGCGTCGTGACGCCATAGATTACGGGCATCGCGACGCCATAGATGACGGGCATCGCGACGCTTAGCCCACTGGCGTCCCGGTGGCATATTTGACGGGCGTCGCGATGCAATAGATGACGGGCACCGCGACGCCTTAGCTGACCCTTAGGCTGCCTGGCGTCCCGGTGCCATATCTGCCTGGCGTCTCGACGCCAATTAAGTCTAGCGTTGCGACGCTGGATAGCTGTGTGCAACGTCAACAAGACATGCCGTCGCGATGTCAGACAGCGACGGCGACGGGACGCCGGACGGCTTTGGCGTTGCGATGCCGGACATGGGCGTCGCAATGCCGGGCAGCTAAGGCGTCGTGACGTCTTCCAGCCATGGCGTCGCGACGCTCACATCATTGGCGACGAGACGCCAGGCAGATATGGCACCGGGACACCAGGCAGCCTAAGGGTCGCGACGCCGGACAGCTTTGGCGTCGCGACGCTGGATAGCTGTTGTGTCGCCACGCCTGACAGTTAAGGCGTCCCGGTGCCGGACAGCTATGGCGTCGCGATGCTGGACATCTAAGACGTCGTGACGCCGGTCAGCTAAGGCGTTGCGGTGTCCGTCATCTATGGCGTCGCGACGTTAGTCATCTATGGCGTCATGAAGCCCGTCCGCAGTGGCGTCGCGAAGACGGACATCTAAGACTTCGCGATTCCGGACAGCTAAGGCGTCGCGGTGCCCGTCATCTATGGCATCGCGACGCACGTCAGATATGCATCCGGGACGCCAGTTGTCAGACGTCGCGACGCCGGACAGACTTGGCATCGCAACGCCCGTCCACTATGGCGCCGCGACGCCCGTCATATATGGCACCGGGACGCCAGTTGGCTAGGCGTCGCGACGCCGGACAGCAATGGCGTCGGGACTCCAGTCAGCGACGGCGACTGGATGCTGGAAAGAAACGGCGACGGGACTCCGGACAACTTTGGCGTCGCGATGCCCGTAATCTATGGCGTCACGACGCCCGTTATTTATGGCACCGGGTCGCCTGTTAGCTAGGCGTCGCGACGCTCGTCCTCTATGGCGTCGCGACGCCTAGCCGCCTGGCGTCCCGGTGCCATATCTACCCGGTGTTGCGACGCCATTGTTGTCCGGCGTTGCGACGCTTAGCCATCTGACGTCCCGGTGCCATAAATGACGGGCGTCGCGACGCCTAGTCTGCCCGGCGTCGCGTAGTCTTAGACGTCCGTCTTCGCGACGCCACTGCCGACAGGCGTCGTGACGCCTGTCAATTGGCGTCCCGGTGGCTTATCTGACGGGAGTCACGATGCTACAGGTGACGGGCACCGCGACGCCTTAGCTGTCCGGAATCACGAAATATTAGATGTCCGTCTTCGCGACGCCACTGCCGACGGGCGTCGTGACGCCATAGATGACTAACGTCGCGACGTCTTAGACGTCCGTCTTCGCGACGCCACTGCCGACAGGCGTCGTGACGCCTGTCAATTGGCGTCCCGGTGGCTTATCTGACGGGAGTCACGATGCTACAGGTGACGGGCACCGCGACGCCTTAGCTGTCCGGAATCGCGAAATATTAGATGTCCGTCTTCGCGACGCCACTGCCGACGGGCGTCGTGACACCATAGATGACTAACGTCGCGACGTCTTAGATGTCCGGCATCGCCACGCCACAGCTGTCCGGCACCGTGACACTTACGCTGCCTGACGTCTCGACGCTATAGACGTCCAGCGTCGCGACGCCAAAGCTGTCCGGCATCCAGTCACCATCGGTGTCGCACTAACGCCGCGACGCCATAGCTGACGGGCACCGCGACGCTACAGCTGTCCGGCGTCTCGACGTTATAGATGTCCAGCGTCGCGGCGCCTAGCCGGCCGGCGTCCCGGTGCCATATCTACCCGGTGTTGCGACGCCATTGTTGTCCGGCGTCGCGACGTATAGCCGTCTGACGTCCCGGTGCCATAAATGACGGGCGTCGCGATGCCATAGCGGACGGGCGTTGCGACGCCGAGTCTGCCCGGCGTCGCGAAGTCTTAGACATCCGTCTTCGCGACGCCACTGCCGACGGGCGTCGCGATGCCACAGGTGACAGGCACCGCGACGCCTGACAACTGGCGTCCCGGTGGCATATCTGCCTGGCGTCTCGATGCCAATGATGTCCAGCGTCGCGACGCCAAAGTTGTCCGGCGTCACTTCCATAATATTCTTCCATAATATAGGGATAGCAGGTACCTGCCGTGATGGTGAGCTTCGCTGGTAGTTTAGTTCGCTCGTCGTCAGTAGTCTGAAATAAAAAAATAAAATAAACTATGTAAGCTTCCACAAGGACACATATTATTACACACAAAATACATATTACTATATATACATACAAAATACATATTACTATATATACATACTTTAAAAGGTCAAGAAATGAGGACGCAGTTCTTTGCTTTAACTACTTTATTTCACTTTGATTTCCACTACAAAGATGTTCACTCGACGAGACGCCAAAACCGAATGTGTGTGTTCGCGTGTGTCCTGTTTTTAGGTAACCGAACAACCGTACTTAGAGGGAAGTGACAGCGTGAATGACGGGCAAGTCAATACAACCACTAGGACACGCGAACACATACATTAAATTACAATGTAGAAATAATTATAAAATAATATAAACATACAAACATTCTCTAATTATATAATGCTAACAGTCGGCCTTTCCTGACTCTTTCACGTCTCGTGAAACGACAAATAAGAGTACATTAAGTGCTAAGCTTAATCAGACAACAGAACTATAACGTTAGTATAAAATTAATAAAAAAAAAAATATGCAATATCACTGACTCATTAGGTTACATAGTTTTACTTGCACAACTAGCATTGAAGGAATTACGGTGGCCTCTACATATCCACAATAACTCAAGTATGCTGTGGCCCCTTCATGTCCACAACACACCAGCGACAATACCCATGACTGCAAGTACAACCACAACACTAAAGGAGTTACGGTGGCCTCTACATATCCACAATAACTCAAGTATGCTGCCCCTTCATGTCCACAACACACCGGTGATAATACTCATGCCTCCAAGCACAACCATAACACTAAAGGAGTTACTGTAGCCTCTACATATCTACAATAACTTTGACATGTTGTGGCCCCTGCATGTCCACAACACACCAATTGTAACTTGAGTAGTGTCCGACCGAAATTTCGGTTTCGGTTTCGGTTTCGGCCAGTTTCGGCCAAAAAATCAAGTTTCGGCCCGAGTTTCGGTTTCGGCCAAAAACGGCCGAACCTTTCGGCCGCGCCGAAACTTACAACATCGTCCCTTCGGGTCGCGCTCGGCTAACGATTTGGTTATATGATTAACAATTTGATTATTTTGATTATCTAATTATATTTGAATTAGCCATTCGAGGCCAACTGATTGTGATATTTGTGAGTTTAGGTATATATATATTTTTTTTTAATAAAAACGACGCCCGCACTAAGGAATTTAATCCTTGTGTCGCGGGGGATTCTTAAACATTCAAATCACATGCACAAAGAACACCCAGACTTGGAACAAGTATCTGTGGATCACACAAATGCTTGTCCCATGCGGGAATCGAACCCGCAGCACGTCGCGCACAGTGGTAATTAGCGTGGTGACCTTTACCACTCGGCTATCCGTGCAGTCAAAATGTAAGTAACTGAAAATAAATAAACATAATATATGAGCATCATATTTTTAATAATAAATTTGTTTTATTTTATACCACCATTAAAAAATCGCTAACTTTGTGTTACAAATTAATAATGTATTTTTTTCACTATATAGGGTAGTTAAATTTTCAAACAGAACCTCTGTAACTGTGCTGAAATTTCATTGTGATAAATCTTTGAAAGTAGAAACTTGTAATTATAGGTTGGCGAGATATTAATTTTAGAAAAAAACGGGCTTACTAACATTTTTTCGACATTTTAAGGACTTTTTTTTTTATAAAAGGTTCGGTTTCGGTTTCGGTTTCGGCCGAAACTACAATGAAACCGAACCTTCGGTTTCGGTTTCGGTTTCGGCAAAATAACATGTTTCGGTCGGTCACTAAACTTGAGCTATTATGGCCTCTACATATCCATAATAACATCAAACTGACACACTGTAGCCCCTGCATGTCCACAGTTTGTCCTTGATTACACTATATAAATACTTTACAAAAATTATATAATCTGAGCTTAAGATTTTATTTTTTTATTTTTAAAATAATGATGAATTACATAAATTATGTATTACTTGTATCATGTCTATATTATTAATTATAGCATATATAATATTACCACCCAATTAAAAGAGGCTATCCCTCGTCCTTTTCATTTTCAGATTGCGAATCACTGTCACTGTTTCTATTATAGACCAACCATGGATGAATTTTATCTACGGGAAAAACTCCAGTGAAGTTCCTACCACCCTTACGGGACAATGGGGTATCCTCTATCTTATATCTGTCATTATTAAAGACTTCTACAATGCGATAAGGACCACGAAGTTTTGGTACTAATTTCCTACTTCTCCCAGTCGAAGGAATTTCTCTCTCTACACGAACTAAATCACCGATTTTGAAGTTAACCAGCTTTCTACCCTTATCAAATCGTTTCTTCTGCTCTGCTTGATTCTTTTCTATATGCTGCGATATCTCTTTCCTAATATTTTCAACATTACTACCAACTTCTTCAGAATCATCTATTATACTTAAATTTAACAACGAATTAGGTGTGCCAACCAAGTCAATACCAAATAATGCTTGAGCTGGCGTTTTACCGATTCCTTTATTAAGGGTGTTATTTAAGCCCCATTGTATTTCGGATACACATTCGTCCCATAAATGTTCTGGTTTATTATGATTAGTTGCAGTTAGGGCGGCTAAGACAGTGCGATTATACCGTTCCACTTGCCCATTGGCGCGTGGTGTTGCTACCGCATTTAAGATATGCTTGACACCTAAAGTGCCTAAATATTCTTGAAATCGTTTGGACGTAAAAGAAGTTCCTCGATCGGAAATTATACGTGTGGGGACTCCAAAAGTGTGAAAGTAGTTTTTTAACGCAGATATAGAATTTAATGATTTTGTACTTTTGACCGGTGCCAATATAATATATTTCGTAAACGAATCTATAATTAAGAGTAAATACGCGTTCTTCTTCTTGCTTCGCACAAAAGGACCCAAATGGTCTATATGCAGAGTATGAAAGGGACGATCAACTTTAGGTATCGGATGTAGTTCACCCGCCTTTTTACCTGCTGGGATTTTAGTATGAGCACATTCCAGGCAAGAATCGACATACTTTTTAATGAACCGCCTCATCTTAGCAAACCAAAAATTACTTTTAATTTTATCATATGTTTTATCAAAACTATAGTGACCTATATCGTCATGGTGTGTTTTTAATACCTGCCATCTAACTCCTTTTGGCACTACCCAGCGATCTCCTGCATCAGTCCTTCTATATAATAACCCCTTTTTGATTGCAAAATTATTTTTAATTTCTAATATACCATTAGTGTCCTGATCTTTTAATATAGAGATAATACGTTGAAGTTCGGGGTCGCTCTGTTGTACCGTTGCTATCCACTTAGTTTCAACGCATCTTACTTCGACAGACTTCGACTCTACTGGATTTCGACTAAGTGCATCTACGTGGGACATAGTAGAGCCTGCCTTGTAAATAATTTGGAAGTCATATTCTTGCATAATGTTCCACCATCTCGCCACTCTTGGTAAAACATCTTTTTTCTCAAATGTGGCCCTCAATGAGTTACAGTCTGTTACAATTGTAAATGGATAAGTTCTAAATCGTTGTAACGAACTGGCGACTGCTAAGGTCTCTAAATCGTACGAAGTAAATCGAGACTCCTCCGGTGAGGTTTGTCTGCTATAATACGCTACAGCATTGAACGGCGCGTCTTTATTAGCTCTCTGTAACAAAATACCGGCAATACCTATTTTCGAGGCGTCTGTATGAAGTTGAGTTTCGAACGCAGGGTTGTAAAATGCTAGAATAGGGCGTTTTATTAACTCCCCCTTTAACGTTATAAAAGCATTCTCCTCACAGGCGGACCACTGCCACTTTGAATCTTTCTTTAAAAGTTGAGTTAGTGGTCGAGCTATCGTTGAGAATCCTCTTATAAACCTGCGAAAGAAGCTCGAAAGTCCTAGACACTGCCTAACTTTGTGTTGATCAGTAGGGCGGGGAAATGTATCTACGGCATTGATTTTAGTTTTCCCTGGTCTTATCCCGTCAGCGCATACTTCAAATCCAAGATAGTCGATGGATTCCATTAAGAAATTACATTTAGACAATTTAAGTGTTATGCCAGCGGCACGAAATAATTCTAAGGTTGATTTAAGTTTATGGAACCCATCCTCTATGGTTTTAGAAGGTATAATGACATCATCCATATAAGCAAACGCCTCCTTAAACCGCGAATTACCTAATATGTTATTAATTGCTCGTTGAAAATTGGATGGTGCATTAACAAGCCCAAAAGGCATCCGGTTGAACTCATAATGGCCATCGGGTGTTATAAAAGCTGTCAAATGCTTTGAGGCTTCGGACATGCATAATTGGTAGTATCCTGACATAAGATCTAACGTTGTGTAATATTTATAACCGGACAAATTATCTAGTTGATCATCAATCCTTGGGAGGGGATAGTGCTCCTTTATAGTTTTCTTATTGAGTGCCCTATAGTCAATACATAGTCTGTAATCTCCGGATTTCTTTTTGACAAGAAGAACAGGAGATGCATAACTTGACGATGACTGTCTTACTATACCAGCGTCCTCTAGTTCCTGTACCATATTACGAACTACTTGCCGCTCTGTATAAGGCATGCGATAGGGCCGATAGACTACTGGTGTAGTGTCACTCAACTTAATGTCCATTTCAGTGTTAGTAATGCAACCTAACTCCTTGGTGGAAAAAGCAAAGCAGTCTCTGTATTCGTTTAATAAACGAGTTAATTGAAGAAGATCGCTTTGACTGATCTGATCGCTTACTGATAACATTTTAGAATTAATATCTAAATTATCAGAAGAGCCACTAGCACCTTTTTCAATTTTATGAATACTATGACAATTAACTTGAGTCAAGGGAAGAGCACGTGATAGGAGAGTGCCTTTATTTAATTTAAACCCAGTTTCTAGTACACCATCTAAGTGAATCTTTGCTTTACCACAAACTAGCTCTAACAGACAAGGTATTATGTCGTACATCTTTTGAGGCTTAGAGCATAGGCTAGGTTCTACCAACACCTCACCGTCGAATGGTGGATTCGAGACTACAGCCACTTCGGTGCGGCCTAATATATTAACTGTTTCATCGAGATAAAGTTCAACGCAGTTAGGTACATTTGACATTTTACGTTTAATTATAAGTTTATCGTTTGTTTTGTAAACCACTACATGATTCTGCTCAGTAAATGTTTGGCCTACCAGTAATGATACTTTCAAGAAGTGATCAGGGACTATCAATGCTTCTACGCGTGCTTTTACCGAGTCTATCTCAACTTCTATATCACATTTACCTATACAATGAACTACAGAATTTCCGAATCCTCTCAAAATTGGTAAATCACTGTAAGACCATGTTTCATTTAACCGTTTTGCATCCGATTCTCGAAGCATCGTAATTTGGCTACCAAAATCAACGAAACAATCCATGCTCTGTCCGTTAACTATCGCAACTTTAAAATACTTCGTATCATTATCCTGTTCTTTTGAAATGTTCAAGACAGTTTTGTTACTTCCGGACTCACGTTTGTTAGGACAATCGGTAATCAAGTGACCTACTCTATGACAGTGATCGCATCTTTTAATTGGGTGTTGACATTTAAAGTAAGGGTGTCCTTCTCCTCCACAATTATAACATTTTGCCACTTTGGCATCGGTATCTCGAAAAGTTCTTGATCGTTTGCTCTCGGAAATGCCCGGCTGCGACGCCACGTTTGGTTTTTCATTCCTTTTTGTTATTCTAACATTGCGAAGATAAACTAATAGTTTGTCTGGCTCGGTAAACTGTACAGCCTCTGCACTAGTCCTAACCGACCTATCTTCAATACCGAATAAAATACAATCGATGGCATTTTTACCAAAAATGGCACATCTGTTTAATAGAACCATCTTTTCGTAATAATATTCTTCTAAACTGTCCCCAAAACGTGCTTTACAGGCAAGCATCTCCGTTAGCAATCGACCATAGTTATCATCACTTGGGAATGCTAAACGCAATTTCTGTTGCCACTCAATCCATGTGAATAACAAACTAGGTAGACCCTGATACCACTTCTGGGCTAGCCCTACTAATTTGGGTAAAGCATAATGCACTATTTGTCGATCAGTCCAATTATAAATCTTTGCACATTCATTAACTTTAGTAATCCAAACGTCAATACTCTGGTTTCGCTTGGTCGGGTCAAATTCAGGTACAACATTCAAAGTCGGATAACGTTCGGAACCGCCGTCCGAACGTATAGATTTAACAAGCTCATGAAATACATTTACTAAACAATTTGTGTCTAAGACTGCGGGTTGGTTACCTGCCAATGGTGGCGAGGGGTGCTCGGGGACAGCAGACGCACGAGGTTCACTCATGCGTTGCTGATAGATGGTCTCAGCGCTCGACCGTACTGCTGACTCTTCCGGTTTTTCCAAACTCCGAGAACGACGCTGCTTTTTCTTCTTTGCTCGTCGTGAATGCTTGGGCCGCGATCTGCGGCTGCGCCGAGTCTCCGTTGATAACTCTGAACCACTGCTCGAATCTCTTGCGCGTTTTCGTGATCTTCGATTTGGCATATTGGTTAGCTGAAAATGAATTTTTCAAAACAAGTAAACGTTGCTTATAGGACCAAGTAAGATAAATAAGATGGTCAGTAGATTGGTGTTTACTTAAATATCAAATCGAGGAAAAGGAAAACAAAATTTTAAGAACATCCTGCAGTTTCATAAGTAAAAACAATTTATAAAGAAATAAACTATTTTATTAATTTATTTTATTATTAAGTACCTACCTATATTTCTATAATATTGATCAGTATAAAGGCTAAATGTTGATTATTGAATTGAATAATTGCGCACTGAAATAATTATCACAATCGTGTTCTTTGTGTAGGTAGTATACAAAAAAAAAAAATGAAATAGGAATGAGTTTGTATGTATTTAGTAATCTCTAGATTTATTACTTTATGTATTTTAGAATAAGAGAGTATAAACAAAAGTTTTTAATTACCTTCTTAGATGGGCGTTGAGTCTATCACCAAAACTGATCACCGTTCCGGTGTTATCCCACTTCTGACCTTTAAAAGGTCAAGAAATGAGGACGCAGTTCTTTGCTTTAACTACTTTATTTCACTTTGATTTCCACTACAAAGATGTTCACTCGACGAGACGCCAAAACCGAATGTGTGTGTTCGCGTGTGTCCTGTTTTTAGGTAACCGAACAACCGTACTTAGAGGGAAGTGACAGCGTGAATGACGGGCAAGTCAATACAACCACTAGACGTCTATGCATCATTGTCCGGCATCGGTGTCTGGTTGTTGTACGGCGTCGCGACGCCACGGCCGACGGGCGTCGTGAAGCCATAGATGACTAACGCCGCGACGTCATAGATGACGGGCACCGCGACGCCATAGCTGTCCGGCACCGGGACACTTACGCTGCCTGGCGTCTCGACGTTATAGATGTCCAGCGCCGCGACGCCATAGCTGACGGGCACCGCGACGCCACAGCTGTCTGGCTTCTCGACGTTATAGATGTCCAGCGTCGCGACGCCTAGCCGCCTGGCGTCCCGGTGCCATATCTACCCGGTGTTGTGACGCCATTGTTGTCCGGCGTCGCGACGCTTAGCCGTCTGACGTCCCGGTGCCATAAATGGCGGGCGTCGCGATGCCATAGCGGACGGGCGTTGCGACGCCTAGTCTGCCCGGCGTCGCGAAGTCTTAGTCATCCGACTTCGCGACGCCACTGCCGACGGGCGTCGCGATGCCACAGGTGACAGGCACCGCGACGACTGACAACTGGCGTCCCGGTGGCATATCTGCCTGGCGTCTCGACGCCAATGATGTCCAGCGTCGCAACGCCAAAGCTGTCCGGCGTCACTTAGCCATCGTTGTCCGGCATCGGTGTCTGGCGACTGACAACTGGCGTCCCGGTGGCATATCTGCCTGGCGTCTCGACGCCAATGATGTCCAGCGTCGCAACGCCAAAGCTGTCCGGCGTCACTTAGCCATCGCTGTCCGGCATCCAGTAGCTATCGGTGTCTGGCGTCACGACGCCATTTTTGTACGGCGTCGACGCCACGGCCGACGGGAGTCGTGAAGCCATAACGCCGCGACGCCATAGATGACGGGCACCGCGACGCCATAGCTGTCCGGCACCGGGACACGTACGCTGCCTGGCGTCTCGACGTTATAGATGTCCAGCGTCGCGACGCCAAGCCAACTGGCGTCCCGGTGCCATATCTACAGGGTGTCGTGACTTGTTGTCCGGAGTCGCGACGCTAAGCCAACTGGCGTCCCGGTGCCATAAATGCACGCGTCTCGATGCCATAGTGGACGGGCGTTGCGACGCCGTGCCAACTGGCGTCCCGGTGCCATATATGACGGGCGTCGCGACGCCAGATTTCTGATGTCTGTCTTCGCGACGCCACTGCCGACGGGCGTCGCGAAGCCATAACGGACGGGCGTCGAACGCCATGTCTGTATGTCGTCGCGACGGCATATCTTATCGATTTTGCGACGTCTAGCTGAACGGCATCGCAACGCCATAGATGATGGCCGTCACGACGCCAAATAGGACGGGCGTCGTGACGCCATAGCTGTCCGGCACCGGGACACTTACGCTGCCTGGCGTCTCGACGTTATAGATGTCCAGCGTCGCGACGCCAAGCCAACTGGCGTCCCGGTGCCATATATGACGGGCGTCGCGACGCCAGATGTCTGTCTTCGCGACGCCACTGCCGACGGGCGTCGCGACGCCAAGCCAACTGGCGTCCCGGTGCCATATCTACACGGTGTCGTGACTTGTTGTCCGGCGTCGCGACGCTAAGCCAACTGGCGTCCCGGTGCCATAAATGCACGCGTCTCGATGCCATAGTGGACGGGCGTTGCGACGCCGTGCCAACTGGCGTCCCGGTGCCATATATGACGGGCGTCGCGACGCCAGATGTCTGTCTTCGCGACGCCACTGCCGACGGGCGTCGCGAAGGCATAAAGGACGGGCGTCGCGGCGCCATTTCTGTACGTCGTCGCGACGGCATATCTTATCGATTTTGCGACGTCTAGCTGAACGGCATCGCAACGCCATAGATGATGGCCGTCACGACGCCAAATAGGACGGGCGTCGTGACGCCATAGAGGACAGGCGTCACGACGCCATAGAGGACAAGCGTCACGATGCCTAGCTAACTGGCGTTTCGATGCCATAGGATTAGGGATTTAACATATTTATTCAGATCTATTCACGATTACTTTTTTCGCACGATTTCGGTCACACTTACACATCTGCTTCAATCAGCTGTGTGCAGCTTCGTAAGAATGAGAAAGACTTCATTGCGTCATATCTCTGCTGAAACTCTTCTAAAGATAGACGAGAATTTTATATGTTAGATAGGGGCCGCCAAAACAACTTAATTTTCTGAGAACAAATGTATCATATCTAATAAGTATAAATAGCAAAAGTCTAGCTGGTATTAGTAAATAAAAAAGAAACTCCAATTCGTCTATATTTTTCTTTTGTCCTTATAGTAATTAGAAATTGAGTTGTAAATACTGTTTAACTCGACCAAATCAAACGAAGCTCTGATTATACTACTTCAAGTAAGGGTTTTCGTGTATAGCTACTTGATTAATAAATGTAAGAAGAAATTGTATTGCTTACCTATGTGTTGATGATTCTACGAGTGTGTAAAATGGGTATTCTTAGGTACGTCTAGTATAAACAGTTCCGAGAACGTCTGGGTTAATTAACATTGCCTGTCTTTCCTTTTTTATCTTGAACAATTTATAAGCAAATCTCGGCACGAAATTGTTCATCTCGACACTATTTGTCGAGAGTAGAGTTTACCTTGGCTAGAATAGCCGTGGACACAAATAATGTTAATTACTACTTACTTGTGAAATCAATTATGAAGTGAATCGGATCTGCGAGCGGTTGCATCAGGCCTGGGGGCGACCGTGACGGTACTGATCATATTGAACGTATTGATCTGGGTTTTAATCCTGGATGTAAATTGTGTAGCCAAAATAAGAGAACACTATTGTATAAGTGTATACCTACTCGTACAAGCGTACAACACATCCGTATGCCAAGGCCTTGTTTTCTATATTTTTTTATTATCTTAATTATCTCAATAATTACTTAGTTCTTGGAATGATCTGTTACCACCTTGTCAAATTAATGATGCATTGAAAATTACCATTTTTATTCTCTATATTATTTGTTGCAATCTACATGCATCTACTGTACGGCAATCCCTATTACACCGTTTCATTATTTACAGCGTGCCTCCACAGTCCAAGTGTAAGGCCTGCAGTAAATTGGACGTGTCGGTCTGTTCCCCAATAATAGGGCAATAGGAGCAGCCAAGTAGTTCTAGTCAGTAAGATACCCGCGTTATTCTCGAAAACCCCTTCAATATTCCCCAGGGCAAACGAAGTTCATGAGGATGTCCTTAGATAAAATTGGTGTTTCCACGTGCCGTAACGGTGACAGACTCGTGCCGCGTAAGAGGCCAGTGGACGATGAGCATGTCACGGACTCTCGTTCATCGAAATCACGATTTGTGGACGACAGAATTTTAGTGCATAGCTAGACTTTCATGATCATGAGGTAGCCATGTAAGAAGTTCCTACTACTGAAAAGACTAATGAGTTAAGGTTTGAGGACACATTGGCAAATCACATCCCAGCCTCTATTTTTTTATAAATGAGGTGCACAACGGTGAGAACTGCTTTCACGCTGTCCCCAAGAATGAAAATTTAAACCGACTGAATTAATTGGAAATTAAACAGGATCAGACGTTAATTGAGTATTTATTACCCTAGTAACTGCGCTGGGAAACGTAGTGTAGGAAGCCCCCCAAGCAGATGGACCGATGACCTGAAAAAGGTAGCTGGGTCGGATTGGATGTGGAGGGCGAAGAAACGGGTGTTATGGTGCAACTTGGGAGAGGCCTATGTCTAGCAGTGGACTGCGATAAACTGAGTTGAGAGAGGTTAATTCCACAAAAAAAACTTCTAAATTCCAGCTCCCAAAGTTCAACAACAGTAACTGTTAGAGAGTGACACGAAACGAATACACAACAACCACCTCAGTTATATAATAGAGCTAAGTAACAGCTCGCACACGATATCTCATCGTTTTTTTTACTATCCTCATCGAACCGCGGCTATTATTACACAGGTTATAAATCCATCAAGTTTTGTGAATCGTGACATCAATTTAACCCGGCGCGTGTAAATACTTTATAGACATGTTAGTTTTATAGCATTGTTTTACGATGCTGTATGGACGGTAATGGACATGAGGTGATTGGTTCCACTTTGTCGTTAATTTGGATACTGCGGAAACTGAATAACATAGTCATACAATTTTATTATAATATTCAGCCACAAACTGTGTTAATTTATCCTGTTTTCTTTTGTAGATACCTGATCATCTGATTCCCTAGGCAAATATAATTATCTGTTAAGGCAAAACATTGTCTGCCAAGTCTGCAGTTAATTTAAAGTCACTACTGAGTACTCTCGTGTTCGTAATGCTAAATAATAAATTATTTATTTATTTAATAATTAATGCACAGTGTTCATAAGCGGACTTAATTGTCAGAAGGCATTCTCCGCCAGTCAACCTTAGGATGCAGAAAAGTGTGGTAGATGAACTGAATTTGAAAATGTTTTTTTTTATATTTTATTATAAAAAAATACTTACATTTACTACAATATATTATTATTTGGCTATTATTGTATATTTAAATTATAGAGATCTATATTGAAGGTCACCGAGGGAGGTTTTCATTTAGCATGCCTCTTACCTACCTATACCTTACCTATGCTGTATTATATGTGTGCAAAGAAAGCTGTGGCCTTACATCTGTATGCCAGTGAATTGAGGATCGCTCGTGTCAACAATGTGTAATCGTCGCTTGTTTGTTTGTTAACTGACTCACCGCACCAGATGCGTGAAATGCACACACACCACATAATACACAAGAGTTCAGAAGTACCACTTTAGGAGTCACTGTAAAGTGTACGAAAGGTACCTTCCTTAGTAATGGTTTAGTTTGCAGTAAGTCACGGTTGGAAGTATATGCATCATATATTGTTTTCTGAGATTTAGGCGAACATTGTATTCTGAGGTTTACGCGAATATCAGACATTGAAATAAAACTACTTTTAAACGGATTCTATCGCGGTTTATTTTAGTTCCCGACGTTTCGACGCCTTTCCAAGTGTCATTGTCACTAACCATGACCATGACACCTTTAAAGGCGTTTAAAAGAAGTTTTATTTCAAAGTAATCCATAATATCCATCCATAAATCCATAATAATTATGAGAGATATCCAAACCATTTGGTCACGTTCAGCTTAGTGGTTTTTCTGATGAAACTGTATTTGAATAAGAAAATATTGTAGTATTGATAATGACTATCATAAAACTATGAATATGAAATTGGTTGTGACTCACGATGCCAGAAAAGCCTTATCTCTTAAATGTCGTTTGTAGGTATACAAATCCAAACTGATTATGGTTTACTTTAAGGTTAAGCTTTCAAAGTTTGCGATTTGTATGAAACTTGGTATTGGGGATGCCAAGAAATTATAAAGGCTACTTTTTGCCGCGCTAACCGTCACAAACGGACGACAACAGCTTACAATCTTGATATATATTACAAACAGAATGCATATTGAATATAATTATAGTTCTGATTGAATTTAAAAGTGGAGTCTGAGTAAGAATACTTACGAATAAATTATTAGCCGGAAGTTTGAGTACAAATTTGTGTAACATATACATTATAGCATCTACATGTATAGTACTTGCACTTTCGACTCAGTCTGGAGAAAGTGGCCCGTTTGATACGGGACCACCCAGGGCTGCCCAAATGACTGACCACCTCACATTGTAACAATGTCCTCGTGACCGACTTTCGATGATGGTGGTCAAGCTTATCAGAGACTTAAATTTTGAATATTACCATGTGTAAGTATACAAAAATGGCTTGGCTAAGGTATTAAATAAGTAGACTGACCTGTTACTCTAGTGGTTAGAGACCCTCGATTCCCACCCAGGACAAATCTTTGTGTGATGAGCATGATAATTTCAGTGCAGTGTCTGGGTGTTATTTATCTAGAAATATACAAGTATGTTTATCAGTTTTCTGAAAGTCATAATACAGGCTCTGCCTAGATTGGGATCCAATACCAGCGTGTGAGTTGTCCCGAAATATTCAAATAAAGTTTGTTATAACTATAAGTGCAAAGAAAGCTGTAGGCACAGGTGTAGGTAGAGTTTCAAGGTACTGAGTTTTTTTTTATATTATGTTTGTGGTTGCAAACGATGATGTAATCAAATGTAATGTAACATACGTCTTCAAAACCAAAATGTCGACATATTAATGAGAATCAGTTACTAATAAAGAACTGCGTGAGTAATACATTTGTTTGTACAACTGCCTTACATTCTTGGGACTTACTGATATGTACATACTGTAGCTGTTGGGGTACCCTGTTACATAGTATACATTAAGGTGTGGCGGCCAGATAGGCAATACCTTCATGTAAAACATCATCTCAGTATTTAGCTGAATTCGGTGGTACTCGACTGGAAGTCGAACTCAAGAAATATAGAAGAAAAAAAATCATTTAGACAAAATATTTTTAAACACATTGTTTTTCAGCGGCGTTGCACGGTTCCAAAGTTTAATTCACTGTAGGCTAAGGATACTTACTTTACTAGAACTATGGAGAAGAAAATCCATAGGGCACTTCTTTATAAAAATAAGTTTTACTTGTAGAGTGGCTAAGTCTCTGGTTAGGTTCTCTGCTTCAAGTCATTCAAAAGACTACTAAGTATAACAATAAAGCCATAAAAACTGTTAACCTTAATCATCGATACGAATATTCAATGATAATGTAGTAAACACAATAGTTCACCGTCATAACATAATGACCGGCAGATGTCAACTGTACAAACGTATGAGTCAGTGAGCGCTGCGCAGGCGCCGGTCCATGTCGATGTCGTACAGGTACTAAGTTCACATGTAAGTATGCTTTCTCTTATATGTGAAAAATGAATTTGAGATAGCCTTGTCTGCTAACCATGACTTGTTTTGTTAAATATTTATTTGTTTTTTTCCTTTGAATGTAAGAAGCTGACATTGACTAAATATTTTTTTAACTTAAACGTTTTTTTAACATATTTGCAATTGTATCCCACAAGACAGGTAACCCACTCCAGGCTTAAAAGATTTTTTCCATAGTAGTGAAGTTGTTTCCATTCATTTCACAAAGTTCTAAATAGTTTAATCTCAAATTAATATAATCGTTTTATAGCTATTATGTTCAATCAGCGTCTGCGCATGCGTCAAGAGCGCGTGCGCCGCGTCACGGAGCGTTTTTGCATGTCGACTACATTGCGGTACTTGATAGGGTTGGCAGACAGATAAATTGAACTTACATATAATTTTAACGCCATAACACTGGTAGAAACATGTCACTAACTGCCTTAGTGCACAAAAATATGTAGTTTCTCACATAAAGCCAAACAGTTTCTAAGTGTCAAGAAATACAATCATTTAGGTAAGTACAGGATGACCATGTGATTTCTCTTTGCCTTTCCTGTATATATTACTTAATATATTTAGATGCTTGTTTACTATATTTTATCATATATTTGTCGGACGTAATGATAGCTAGGAGAAAGATGTCTGTAAGAAGTAGATCTGATTTCAGCAGCCAATGATTTGTGAGAGTCAATTATATAGTTATCTCAGTGAATAGTTCTGCGAATAATTATTTTATTCAGTATGTTACGGTGTGTGGCTGGTCGGCTCCCGCTTCAGTAGGCTCGCTAATGTAAGAGATCGTGGACTAATACCGCCGCCTCTCTGGCTAATTGTTCATCAATATGTTTTAAAGCAGACAGCTTTATGTATGGTTAGGAACATCAATTATAGGTGTATAGATTGTAGTTAAGTCTAAAATTAATAGCTTGCTGGTCTCAAAAGTGATCCTGTTCCACAATTCATTTAAAAAAAGATAGTGCTAATTTTCGTCAATGTAATATCTTTATTCAATTTAAAAACATATAATAGAAGCATCATCTATCTAATGCATTTTAATAAACAATATGATTGCATATACTTCGACCCCTCACAAAGCTGTGATGATGACGTCAGCCGGCGCCAAGCCCACACCGGATCTATGCCGGAGTAGACACGGACACCACCTCACTGTTTGTAATGGACTTTAAACCAATGCAGTGTAATTAAATCCCAATTATTAGGATAATTACAGACATATCCCAATGGAAACAAAGTTGAATAATTATTTTCCAGTTCAGTTACCTTTCGACTATTTCTTTGTGGTACAGGTACCGGGAAAACCGGCCTTGTAATGTAAATTCACATTTTCGTCGTCCATCGCTATTACCTTGGAATAATTTGTTTCCGTTCAAAATTCCAAATATTACGGATTGGTAAGAAGCATTAACAAATTATCATGTAGGCGTATCTATCTCTAATCAGCTAAATGTTCTAAGAATTTGACGATTGTTTTTTACTGCTGTAGATAAGGTTACAAATATGTTAAGAAAGTAATTCAGAATGTCTTTTTATGTTCCACTAGGTATGCCCCGCATAAGTTGTCCCCGTTCGTATTTACTCTGCTATTCAGGACGGCGACGAATCCAACAAATCGAGGATCATGAACATCAGTCCATATGTTCCTAAGTGTTGATAAAAACTCGACTTATACTTACATGTAGATTACTTTCCGTATGGCTCTTCTGATATCTTATAGCTAGGATAAGCTGTTAAGGATTTTGTGATGGCAGATAAAGATAGATAACTCATTTCACAGACTACAAGATTTACCTGATTTCGAATTCAGCATTAATTGAGGTGATTCTAATCTTGTCCATTTGTCCCTATAGAATCAAAAATCAAATCAAAATAATTAGAGGTTTTGATTTTAGTCACACTTTAGTCCTTTCCATAGAACTATAAACTAGACTGTCTTAAGGCCTCAAATCTTTATGATACTCGTAGATAATACCTATTCCCTCTACCTCCACATCAATAGTACGGTATCGACGCGCTAAGAAGAAGATGTACGGTCAAATCTCCCCTGAATGACTGATATTGTAAATTTTCTTTCTGCAGTTTAGTATTGTAGCAGCCCTCATAACTGAAGCCCCAGTAAGTACTAAATTGTAAGTTGATCGTTGAGGAGGCGCGGACGGTAAACTGAATCGATCTCGCTATCAGTGGAGTAGATCTCAGATCGGATCATTTATGAGAGATTGCAGCGCAATGCTGTACTTAGGGAAATTGTATGGTAATGTTTAAGGGGCGATCTTAAGGTAACGTTTAGATATTTAAATGTATCACTACCATTTGGAAATGAGTACAATGAATAGGTAAAGGTAACCGGTAAACTTTGGTTTACCTACAGGTCGATATAATCAATTAGAATTGTTTGTGTAAATTGTTTTTAATGAGTCAAGGTTTGTTATCTCTCATTCTTTGATAAAAAGATAAATAACATAATTATTTTTGAAAATACCACATGCTTAGTTAGCATCTTAAATATTCAACCATTGACTCTGCAAAATATATTTTTGAAATAATACTTTTTACGATATTGAAACCAACCCTTTATATCAAATCCCAACATGTTATATGAAGAGATTTTCTATTTTATCATTGCAGTGTCTATGGCTTATTATTATGGTTATTCTTTTTTATTGTTAAATCAGAACATAGGTATCATCTTTGTGCTAAGTTACAAGCCTTTTGTAACGAGGTAAGTATCTATTTATTTTATTTTGCAGCCAATCCTTCCACCTTATAATGGAAGATCTCATGAACGTTATGGACAATGCAAATACTCTGAGTAAAAACTCTGAGCCTTGGGCTCTAAAAGAAAACTAGACTAATGACATTTCTAAATGCAATGCTAATGGAATCGCTTAAGGAAATCACAAGGTCTAAGTCACATGACCTACCGAAAAGAATAAATTTTCATACAATTATTGTCATTTAAGCGATTTCTATAATCGTTAAAGCTTTTGTTACTTTTTACAGAGAAAAAGAAATGAATAGCGGATTCTATGACGTCTTCGTTTGTTTATAATTGTGTGTTATGGTGTCTGACAGCGTGTCTAGTGGCCGGCGACAATTGCTCGCTCAGCCGAGAACAGCCGGCATCCGAAGCAGCCGCTCGTCACCGACACACCGCAGGCGTGGGAACTAGGTGACGCTGTCAGTTACTCTATTGTTTTATATTTATTACTCTTGTATTGAATGCTCTTTTGGTTAATCTTCCAAGGAAATAATTTTCTTTTTTTAATTTCCATACTCAGTTTATTTTGATTGGTATTAGTAATGATGCTTATAGTCTCTACTCATTCGGTTTCCTTTTCCGGAAATTTTATCTGATGAGATTCCACGGCTTTTATTATAATGTTAACAAAAGTAGTTGCCTATTAGATAATCTCGTTCATATACTTTGTTTGACACTAAGTACTTATAACATTATTTGTGGTCACAGGTCGGGTGCCATTAAAAAATAAAAAATTGAAAATAACTGGGAAACTGAGACCATATTATTACAAAGAAATAACAACAGCCGACCAATTTCCGAATTACATATTACAGTTTGGGTTAAAGTTCTAAATTACACATTTTTTAATGAGTCGAGTAACCAAATAGTTACGAATGCCGCATCGCGTGTACGACCTTTGCTAACTTTTTGCATACACTTTCGTTAAAACAAGTACGTAATTCTAATGATTAGAAAGTTACCCTAAATGGACAGAGATGAGTATTATTTTAACTATGATTACCTAACAGCAAAGGAAATCATCTCTTAAAGGTAAAATAATGATGATGAATGGTTGTAAACAGTTACATAACGTCATTCTGATCATATAGTACGTAAAAATACCGTTACAAGTGGCTGCTGAGATGTGAATGACGCATTAATGAGAAGAGGATGTAATCCAGTTAACAGGACTAGGTCACGGTAATACTATCTATACAGTATTGTAACTTCATACAAACGGACGAAACGCGAGCTATACCTACGCGCCTCGATCTCGGATTGCGCTCGCGACGCCGACAGTCACGGCTGTACCGCAGTGTCGAACGGATGGTGTGTTGTTTTTTTAACAATAACCGCGCGATTTTTTCTCCAAAAATCAGATAATATGACGAATAGGAAATATTGTGCTGTTTTTGGTTGTATGAATTCGTCAATAACGCATCCAGACATAAGTTTTTTTAAATTAGGTACCTGGAAACTCTGAAAGGTAAGACTATAAAATAATTTTACTTACTAGTAGGTAGGTACATAATGTGTGTATTTTTAATGGATAAGTATTTCCTATTATCTCGCGAAAAAAAGGTGTTTGGATTAATAAATAAAGCGAATAGAGTAACGGAGTTATTGAGACGAGTGAAATAGGTAGTTATGCTGTTCTGAATGAATCATGATACGGTAGGTACCTTTTTATTAAATCTACCAATCAAAAAACAACACGCATTTTTATTGAACACTTCCTATTCAATATACAAAGTATTTCATTTATTTATATAAAAAGGATATTTACAATCACAAAACTAAATAGAAGAAACAGAAAGTAGGCAAATGTAATTAAATTGCTGGAGACGGGCAGCCCTAACGCATGTTTACGTAGCGCGCGGCTGTAGGCATTTATTTCTATTTTGCGGCCGAGTTACAATACTGTATAGATAGTATTACCGTGACTAGGTAGATGTTGTACTGCATAGGGCACTGCAGGGCACTGTCATTCAAAAAACGGTTTCGGGTGACATTTAGGTACTTTCTTCGTTCCCTGGGTAGGAAATGCTTTCCTTTCTAGGTAAATGGCCAGTTTAGACCAATATTATAACTTGGCAAGTAAAAAATTAGTTGTCTGTCGAGTCGGTTTACGGACAATAATTTGACGTGATAACGTCACAAGTAAACAATTAAACATAGATGAAAAATTGCATACCTATTTTTCTTTTACTTGAACGCATCGGCTGATGTGTGGAAGTGGAAGGGAGATAGACGCGACTCAAGCCATTGCTTGATCCGCTCTCTCGCTTACACACTTGGTTCAGGCGGAACGTGACACTTTCTGGTGTCATGTCATGTCAGCTACGTTTTATCCGGGTAAAACGCTTGCTTTGAACCCGCAATATCGGACTTTCACCGACTAAAAACACCCTGGTCCCATCTGTCCCTTGGCCGGAGTCGCGGAATCACCCAAGCATTCTCTGCTCGACTCCAGCTGGTTGTCAGACCAGACATCTGACAGTTATAACTGAACTCACTCATGAACCGTGTCGATGCTATCATAACCCTGACTGACACGATAATGAGGCTTCATATCTGAACTTTCCCCTATTGTTCGTGTGTCATACAAACAACGATTAGTTACCGGATTCTGCTGCTTAATGAGACAAAATGTAGAAAATAGAAATATTATAAACAACAAACACGTAAATTGTTGGATACTATTGTGGAAAAATAATGAGATAAAATCGTCTTACAATTACGTCAACTAGCTGAATACTGCTTGATCTATTTCTGCTCAAATATTGAAATAAAGTTTGGTACAGAACAAAATCAACAAATGTTCGTTTAAAATAGCCTGAGCATTTACATACATAATAATATCTAATGTTACCTATCTCTGGTTTATATAATTCAGCCTTACAAGTAACTTACATAAAATCTTAGCACAGCCCCAACACCTCAGTGAATGTCAATTACACAGTCAGCAAACCATCTTAACAAGCAATTAGCTGCGCGAACCCATGTTTGTGTGTGCGTTAATTACTTTAAACTTTATAAACGGTAAGACGAACGGTTTCAAAATAACATTATTAGAAAGGGGTAGAAGCTGGACTCCTCGGTATCGAATGAACTTCTTTCCTTTAGCTAAGGGCCATTCCAATTGTTCCTTAGGCTGTTTTCTGTGTAGGTATATCTCTATAATTATGTTCATTATTTCTAATGTACAGGGTGCTATCGAAATGGTATATGAATCCAAAAGGGCTGAATTGTACATCGTAGAGTCAATTTACAAAAAGATTAAAATTAGTAAGTATTTTTTAAAATATTGTATGTATCCAAATTTTCGACTCAACTATTGAACACCAAAATTTTAACAAGACTGCTTGAGTGATATAATATGTTATACATTGAGCGAGTGCTGTTATAAAATATTATCACTCGTAATGCGGTAAAACGATTGCTACGATTTTTGGTTTCGAATGAATTGTTATGCTGAATTAAGCTGACATTTGGTAGATTGGTTCTATAGCAGATGTACTCTTTAACCCTTTTAGAGCCTTATACGCTCTCAGTAACACCAATTCTTTCTTCATGCCTGTGTATTCTCATACTCATCCACCTTCACATTTTTTTAGGTTTTACCCGACTATTTAGCCCGATGTGTATAATATCGTGAGCTATTCTAAATGGCTCTTCTACATTTATCTATTGTGTGTCCCAAGATTTTCCAACATTATCATAATTTCTATTAAACTGTTTATAGAGAAACCTTACAAACACAAGTACGTGCGTGACGTTTTCCAACGATTTGTTTATGTAAACAATTTGTGAAATTGTCGAAATTGCAAGCTTTCGTTGTGAGCATTGTAGATGCGTTTATTTTGTTATTGTAGTCGGTTTTGAATGTCGGTAACTGAGTAAATAGTACTTAGCTTTGATCGACAAAAAAGGCGCCACATGCCGTTTTTACTTGTTCCATATTATTATATACTTTAATATACTTTTTGCTTTATTGAGAATGCTTTTTCCCTGATGACGGGCCTGTTGGTCTAGTGGTTAGTGACCCTGACTGCTAAGCCGGAGGTCGTGGGTTCGATTCCCACCCAGGACAAATCTTTGTGTGATGAGCACGATCATTTGTTCTGTGTCTGGGTGTTATTTATCTATAATATGTATGTATTTAGAAACATATAAGTATGTTTATCAGTTGTCTGGTTACCATAATACAGGCTCTGCCTAGTTTGGGATCAGATGACCGTGTGTGAGATTGTCCCAAGATATTTATTATTTTTTATTCCCTGCATTACGATTTGTAATACTAGTGGCACGCTCCTGCTTTGCTCGAGTAACACTGCATTATCTTATTTTTCTGCCGTAGTGCTAAATCTGCTTGTATTTATATTGTCGCACAAGTTTTAAAAGTCTTTATACAATAATTATACAATACCTTCCACTTGAATCACTGCATTCGTGAATACTGTTTCAAAATCAGTTTGGTATTTTGGAGTTTAGGCCGTTCAGATAGATATAGACAGATACTTACGGATGGGGAAAGCATGTTTTAATATGTAAAGAAAGAAGATTGATATACCTTTCAAAATGATACTTAGCAGCTTGATTTCAGCATTTTATCTATAGGTAATATATCTTTAAATTATTTTTTAATTTTAACAAATTCTCTCTACAAGCATCACTCGGTTCTGGCGTTAGAAACACCAATTATCCGGAGACGACCTTTCCGTCTCATTATCTTACCAAAAACTGTTTACGTAACACTTGTAACACAGTGTCTGTAGCCGTGCACACTTAGGACAATGCAGAAGATTCACTAGAAAACGAAATACTATATTACCTAATCTTAAAATGGAAAATGAACATTTTGATTTTTAAGATTTCGATCTATGTTTCTTGGTAAAAGTTGTTCAGTTTTGTGCACCTGATTACCTTGTTGAATACACGCACTCCTTTTAAATTAATCCAGTAATAATAGTTGGTAAAATAATAAAATTAGTATGCTAGTGAAAACTGTATTTTTACATAAAATCAAAAACAATAACATTTTCATTAAAGGTGTGTTTCAGGCAGTGGAGAGAAGTGCCTGGAAAAGAATATGGGAGGTCTTTAACCTACTAACCTGTAATAGAACAACTGAAGCCCATTAGATTGGATCATCGTGTGTTATCTTAATACGTATCGTTCCAAATTAAACTTCTACACTGTACGTTACAGGGGCGGAGTCACCCACGCCCATAGGAACGCATTATGCGGTGCGTCCGCATACTTCCGGCCTCTCGCTGCACTTTTTACGTAATAAACTCCTAATTAAAGTTCACTGCTCCGTATCGTTATAGCTGTGAGATAAGAGTATTAAGAAGTGTGGAGCGTGGCAATGTGGCATCTTCGTACAGTAGATATTTGTCGTGAACTTGTGTTACGAAAATGAACTTCACTGCGTTTCAATAAAGATGTTAATGTCATGTTACTGACTGTTAAGGGTTTTGACAATACGTACGTATAATGTTTGTTATGAAAGCTACTTCATTCTCCCTGAACATTCTTACATGGTCTTCGTAAAATTTACTGCTTTCAGATTTGTAGTCTGTTGTACAAGGATGGGTGACTCTGTGTTATCCCTCTGATAACAATCACATGGAATGCCTCACCGATCCTTGTAAAAACAAAATTTCCATTTTTAACATTGATCATCTCAGTGTGTGTTATTCAGCTACAAGTCTATAATTGTCAGATAAATTAAAACAAAATTAAAATGAATAAATAATAACCAATCTTGACATTAGGTTACACATTTATATCTGTGAGAACGTTTCTAAGATTAAACCATAACTTTGCAGATCACTAAATACAATCGCTTCAAATGCTAACACATGTCCCTATACAATATAAATATCAAAGTAAATATAAAGAAATAAAGCGTCAAGTTATAATAGCTGAATCGTTTGCATACAAATAGCTATTATACTTTGCAGATTTTAATTAATTGCCGCCAGTTGGATATATCGTGATATTCTTTGACCTTGACACTGAAGCGTAGTTATACAACAACCATCCATGACACTTACGTTAAGCGTTATTATCTGCAGGCTACATTAACTATAATGGGAATGTCATCGAGAACATAATATGATATTGAATCAATGTCATGACCATAAACGTTACACATTCAAAATCGAAATCGATGGCCTATATTTTTCTGCAAATTGGAGACTTAATTAAACCCAGTTAAGCGCAAGAGCTGTGTTCAGCTTCATCCTGATCGCGTTTGGCTCAAACATTCGGCCCTAAGACCCAAAATAAAAAAAAACTGAAGGTGTTTGCAGACCTTAATGTATTAATCGTTAATCAAAGGGAAATCGACCTAGCTAAGTATAGGGCTGGACAATTATTAAAAAAATATATATCGAAGAGGAAGGGTTTCGTTACATCTGAGTTTATTACAAACCTTTATATTATATCTCCCTTCCCTTATCCTATTTATATGGGGTGGGCGCAATGTGCATTTCCCTTCCAATAACCTCTATTATTCGTCGTTGCTGTATCCACTCCCTTCTTTCTCATACTATCTTTCACACAATCCATCCATCTCTTTTTCGGTTTCCCTCTGCTTGTATACCCATCCACAGCCATACTCTTAACTGGCTTAGTTATGTGACTTTCATCCCTCCTTATAACATAACAAACGATTCTATTCTGAACCCATTAATTACAGTGGTCTATCATGTATCCAGTTCTGCTAAAATCCTTCGTCACTTAACTTTCACGATGATTCGCTAATGTATCTCAATTTACGACAGAATTGCAGCGGAGCGCGCAGCTAAACCATTAGGTACACTAAATTTTTATAGAGCGAACGAGCCAAAAACATAAAATAAATACTTAGTTATACCGATTACATTTTATTTGTACTTTCTCTTTTTATCTCCCGCCGACCAATATTTATTAAATCGTTTCTTTATCTTTTAAGGAAGTTTTTGTGATGTAACTCGGATGACTGGAAGTCCATTTACCGTGTTATGTCACGAACTATCTGAGAGCTGTTTCGACCACTGTCACTGTTTAATGTATCAATAATTTACATAAAAACATAAAAGTTCTATAGCATTCGCATACGTAATGCGCTGTTTATTTCTTTTATTAATATGTATTTGCTAATTTTAAAACAGTTTATTTGGTTTGTTTTTGCTCACTCACGATAATGTGCGTTTTAAACCGATTAACTATTTTATTCCGTCTGCAATTACCAAAAAACCAAACTTGTAAACACGTTAATTCATCATCTACATCCATTGCTGTTTTAGTTCCCTGTTTAACACACTAAATAAGAACTGACAATTCAATAGTTCGAGTAGTTGCGATATAGTCGACTAATCGAGTGTGTCCAATTGTTATCAACATTTAGATTTGCAAATGTTTGGGATATGGCCAGTAAATTGGATTTCCTTATCGAATACTAACGCGCTGTTATTGTTTACCTGTGTTCGCTTATTGTTTATATGGTTTTCTAATTTGATTCCTACAACTACATTTTAAGACCAGAGAATAATATTTTAATTGTATTGTGTACAAATTATTATAAAAGGCGATATTTGTTTCAACATTTAATCAAATAATAGACCAACAGCTGCAAACTGAAAGAAACACTTACTTTCTCCAACTGTCACAAATTTCATTTCACGAATCTTGAAAAATGATGCTTATTTAAAATTTTAGATTCCAAGTTTTTTTTCACAACTAGGTACTCTTTATTTTTCTTTCTTTTTTAATCAAACTACAAAAAATTACATCTATTCTCCAACAACTATATAATATACGTTCCTCTCTTCAACTTCGTTTAATAGCCACTAAATATAATGTACCTACCTATGTGGTTGACTCGCCTCGGATCCAGTTTGTTCACGCATCACACGCATTCTGTAGTACCACACGGACCAAGTGACAGGGCTGATGGCGGCTGTGACACGCATTAACATCACAATGCACTGTGACAACAAAACAAGCGGCCGGTGACTACTCTACCGTGGAACCAGGGACAGAATTTATAAATCCCCAAAATCCCCATGATGCGTCATATATACAGTATTGTAAGCAAAGGTTTTCACTGTCTCTAAGATTAGTCTTAATTTTCTGGTGACCTACTATACCTCAAGCTATATCTAGACGGCTAAACGTACCTTCTCTACATATTTTTTGTAGTAAATTATTTACATAATGGTCCTAAAATAAGTCATATAATAACGGCCAATAAGTGTCCCACAGCTGGGCACAGGCCTCTTCACATTATAGAGAAGGAACGAGCATAGATCACCACGCTAGCATATTGCGTGGCTGGAGTGGCGTCGACCCTGCAACCTCGTGCACGAAAATCCATTTATTGAATCGCTAGGTCACCATGCGCATAATAAGGTACCCTGACATATATACTTAAGTCTCGATAGTCCGTTAGGCTTACAATTTTGTTGTCACAGTAGTAGAGTTTTGGTATTTGACAAATTGATATTTATTGTGTACGAGTTGCGGCCCGTGTTGTGTGTCGAGATGTTTTGTGTCAGCGGCTAAGTGTAGGACAAAGAGGATGAATAACATTAATACTACGTTCAACTGATTCTATAAGAAATGTGGAACGTGGTACACAAAATATTTCTGTAAATAGTCTGAGTAAATACCAAAGTGTGATGAACTCCGGTGTGGCAAGCTTATTACCAGCTAACGTAGAAATAGCTAATGGTTTAAGCGCAGCTAACGATTGTTATCACGGTAATTTGAGTTATACACTACGGCGAATTAACTATTTACCATATTGTTCAAAAACTGTCCAAGAAACGCTGATATTATTGCCAACTTATTCTGAACCTTTTTCATATGTCGATAAACCTAGAAGAACATTTATTAACTGGAAAAATCAGTTTAGAAATGTTGCAGATGATCAGGTAAATGATGCCCTAACAACATCCACACTAATACAGAATGCTCTACACCTTAAAGCCAACTTGCGCATATTATTGACTGGCCTAGTGGTTGGTGACCCTGACTTCTAAACCGGAGGTCGTGGGTTCGATTCCCACCCAAAACCAATCTTTATGTGCTCAGCATCATTTGTTCTGTGTCTAGGTGTTATTTGTCTATAATATGCATGTATGTATTTGACACTAAATAAGTATGTTTATCAGTTGTCTGGTTACAATAGTAGCTCTGCCTAGTTTGGGATCAAATGAGTCGGTGTGAGTTGATATTATTTTATGTGCACTAAACTCGGGTAGGTAGTACAATGGTAGTCGATTAAGGGCGTGTCACAGTGCGCGGCGGCGTGTCGGATCACTTCGCCACCGATTACTGACTACTGTTTGTTCGCCTACACTAACAGCTTCCGACGTTAAACTTATCTACATTTCTAATTGTGTGACGTTTTGTGTGGAGGTAGGTGATTTATACGACTTGAAATCTTGAATTGGATTTTGTAGGGTTTTTGAAAGCTCGGACCAGAATATAATACATTCATTCCTTGGTTTCATAATTATGATACAGTGAAACCCACAGTTTTAGCGTAAACGCAGCACATAGCACTTGCCTAGAGGTTGGAAGTAAAATAATAAAAACAGCAAAAGCAGATATTACAAATTATATGCTGAACGAAAATACAAGAGACACCGAATCTTAATACCTATAACCTAAAAAGACGTTAATTGTATCTCTTGTGGACTTTCTAATGTTTGGCATAGGATAGAAAACGCGTCAACGCCTTCTCAGAAACCTACTAACTTTTAAATTTCCGGGCAGTCTACCCTAAACATAATGGCTAACATAAAAAAAGCCAACAACATTAAGCCATCGCCGTTGTACAGTGCACCACACGTGCGTCTTAACATTAGACCACAAAATTGGACCTTGCTGCTTTCATATAAGAGAGAAAAGCTTTTCAAAGGGTTGCGAGACATTTGCGGTCTGTTGTAGTATCTGCGGCGTCAGGGGTAGGAAGTGGGTCAGGGATGGGCGCGCCCTACTGGTGGGCTGTCCTCGTCGCTCTTATCACACTGTGCCACCAAATGGACACTGGATGGATACTTGACCTTCAGAGAAGATTAATGTTCAAGAAACCAAAAAGTTTGAAGGTTATGTTTTGTGAGGGTGCCGTCTGATATGTTGACTTATAAAAAGGGCTACATACCTAGTATTTTAATTTGAAATTATTTTTTATTTAGTAGTTTTTATATACCTGTATAAAAAATTTTGGTTGAGAAAAGTGATGCATGAATCACTATTTGTTATTTCTTTCTATCAGTTAAACATATTATTTAAAAAACATGATATTTACGGACCAATACTTTAGAACATCGTCATTGATTTCATTGGTTTGATATTTGTCAGTAAATACCGGATACCCAGGGTTTGGAATTTTGCCTTTCACATGGGATTTTACTTTTAGCACGTCGATGATTCAGCAAAAACTACGTACCTTTTCAGAGAATACAATCTGGTAATTTTTACGTAACATTCATTACTTTCACTTATCAAAAAGTAAACAAGTTTAAAATCAGCCTGAACAGTTTAAAAGCTTGCCAAAATCGAGCAAATTAAGCGCAATTTAATGTAAATTGGTATGCAACAAAGCTAACTGGTTCTCAATTAAGCGCAGGCGCAACAGGGTGGTGACAGAGGGGGGATTCACACTCATTCTGAGTATACCGAAATATATAGATATATTAAAGAACCTGCGGTTCCGTGGACAAGACAATAGGTATGGGACTATTGAATTCTCTCTCTTGAGTCTCCTGCAAACTGAGATTTCTGAATTATAGTAGTAGATCAGCCATATTTTTCTCATATCATAGTAGCTTCCTGTTCATCATATGAGATTGGATCTTCGGGAGGGAATATGAGTTAGATTGACCTTACTCTAAAATATAGGTACTAAAAAATATAATTTTATAGTCTTTGGCAAACCACTTAAGAAAAAGGCTATAAACAGATTTCTTAAATTAATTATTTCTTTACTTTCGAAGTAACTTATTATAATTGCAAGTAAAACCAATAAAATGTATTTATTTATTTATAAGTCTTGTAGGTAAAGGCTTTCATATTTTGATTTAATTTATTTAATTATGCAACAACATGTTTGTTGACGTCATCGGCGATTCGGTAACGATGTTTTTGTGATATCCAGTTTTAAAAACTTCCTGCTTTCCTTTGATCACATGACAATATAAAAAATATTATGACGCTTGTGTAGAGCAGAGCTAACATCATAAGCATTGCCAGTGATTTAACTACTCAGTGAATATCATTTAGAACACTATATTTTAACTATTACTAGGACTGATTTCCTAGTACACAGCTGATCGCTGCTGAAAGAACTTGCTAGTGGCGTATACATATAATAATAATAATTCCAGTCTTTAAATTTCTCACTGCTGGGCACATATAGAGAAGTAACGAACATTGGTCACCACGCTAGCTCACTGCGGATTTCAGATTTCAATTTTTAGAATCCAGGTTTCCTCACGATTATTTCCTTCACCATTTGTCAGTCGAGTCTTAGAAAAATTAAGAAAGTACATATAACTTTGAGAAAATCACATGGTACTTGCCTGGGTTCGAACCTGCAACCATTGCTGACAAAACAGACGCAGGCACAAATAGTTTTGAGCTAAAAAAGGAAAAGGACTTATTATAATCTTATCTAGATCTACTTCCATAGAGGTGTACAAAACAAATACCTATTGTGTTGCAGTCAGATCGGAATCAGTGGCGAGTCATCGACCTGATTAGTGGCCATGTTGGCCCACTGTGTACACTACTCATCACTGACGTCAAACGTACACACCTCGACTATTGTAGAGTCACGACACTTGCGAACACTGTCACTATGTTACTTGCAAATAATATAAAATTTAAAGAGGCGTTCTCAAAAATTATACTGGACTAGCTTTAGCTCGCGACTTCGTCCGCGTGGAATCCATTGAGAAATAAACATTTTCAATTTACCACCCTTTTCTCCACTTTGGGGGGGAATTTCCAAAAATCCTCTCTTAGTGGTAGCCTACTCCTCCCAACAAACACACATGCCAAATTTCAGCTCTTTACGTTCAGTAGTTTCGGCTGTGTGTTGTCTGTCAGTCAGTCAGTAACGGAAGAGTTTTATATATATAGATGATAATAAAAATCTATTAAGTCCGTAAGTTATACAGGGCGATTTTTTATGGAGTGCGTATATTCTACAAGGTAATCAGGTGCATAAAACTGAACGACTTTTCCAAAGGAACATAGGTCGAAATCTTAAAATTTAAAATCTACTTTTCATACAAACATAAGTCACGTGACTTGTCACTTTGTAATTACCTCGTAGAATATGACGCAGTACGCACTCCATAAAAAATAATCCTGTATAATTAAAAAAATATTAAATACGTACTTATTCTATTTTCAAAACAATAAAATGATACAAATATAAGGCACGTTAAAATTTAGTGAAAATAGTAGAAACAATTGACGTGCCTCTCTTTAACTTAAAAACTGTTTAAACATATTTAATTCGTTATTTCGAAAAAGGTAAAAATACTTAATTATTTTTTCATTATCTAAACATAATAATATCTATCAACATATTATAGGAAATGAAAGCGACATGATTTGCAGTTTTTGGTGTTCCAAGTACCTAGCATGTCTGTAATGAATTTAAAGTCTTATTATTCTTATTATACTTACTTTAGAGAATTAGTTATATTGATGCGAGATTTATTGTGTGACATACAAAACTAACAGAGTCATACAAATATATTGGAATATTTGAACAGATGATGAAACGAACCGTCAATAAAAATATTTTCTTATTTATTTATACATTAGCAGAAAACATGTTACTTGCCATTTCGTTTATTCTGCAAAAATTGAACTAGTCACCTTTTCTAATATGATTAATGATTTGCCTTTAATTTCCAAATATGTACTACAATGACGATCAGTTCTAAGTCACCGTTATACAACATGTAACAAAACCCCTGTCAGATCCAATAAAGGCGTATTCGTGGTACAGTTCATGAACCGTCTCGCATAGGCGGCTTCTTTGACACAAAACTGCTGGTTGTAAATACGTGAACTTTGAGGAGCGGTCAGTGTTGCTGTTGCCTTGGATCAGTTTTTATTTCGATTTAATTATTTTCAATTGGGAAAAAAAAAAATCTCCAATCCATTTAATAGCTACGTATATGACTGTGTTCGCAGTACGATACCGAATAATACTCTCAAGGATTGGACAGAGTTTTTGTTACATGTTGTATAACTGGTCTCTGTCACTTTGCGATTTGACAACACAGTATTCATAAATGTAGTCGTAAGCAAATTCATTACCTATGATTTATTTATTGAATACATTTTCAGTTTACTCAATCGGTTTTTTTTTATCATCATATTTATAGCAGCTACGGTGCGTGACTAGTTGCACACACACAACAACCGTTTAATTTTTTAAAGATTAACGGTACAGCGAAGTTCAATTTCAGTACACACCATCTACTTGTAGACTATCTTAGAAAACAATGAACAACATGCAGTCTCACCGCATCTCGTAAATATAATGAAGGCGATGATGGTAACAGCTCTAACAGTCGATATGTCACCGGCTACATAAATGGATTACCGTATCCCGGTTGAAGTGTCTGCAGTCCAAGTCATAAGCGGACCGCGGGCAGGTTGCCAGGCATTATTACTTGAACTGTTTTCTTTTTAAACACTTTTATATGCTCGTATACCTGTACCTGTAGCAATATTGAGAAGACAATGGGTGATGTGTATGATTATTCAGACTAAGAGAGATTTTCTGAATCCAGGTACTGTTTATAACGGACTAGCTAAATCACTGTACCTTCAATAACATTTTACTTATCCATAAAAATTCTGAAATAAGACTCAAATCTGTCTTGCTATTTATTTATTGTGCTTACGATTAAGATCAATGGTGCTAACATAAAATAACTGGTTTAGTAGTTACTTACTTTCTAAAACAGTTCTTTTTATCATATTTGTGATTACTTTAATGGGGTTTCACATGTCTCGTCTTCTCGCAATCGGCGGTCTTCTTGGTTTGGATTGCCTCTCCGCAAATATCTCTCCATTTCGAGTTGAGATTGCGACCGCATTCTGTCACGATAGCAATAAATCACTTAACGCTACCTCTTGTGGCTTGTACCAGTCCATTCAATCTACTTACATCTCTTCGGTTCACGGAGAATGTTGCGTACGATTTGATGCCCGTAGTGCGCGCATACTACATCACTTATTATATATATTCCCACACATAGTGTGTATTATTGTGTGTATTCAAATACCTGTGGGTACACGGCCGTTGTGAACGTGTTTGTGTCGTGTTATATCTCAGTGATCGAGTTACGGTACACCAGTAGGCCGTAAATGTGGGAATTGGGTGTGTAAACAGTATACGAAAGTAAACTAAATTTAGACTACAAAGAGTATAGATAGCAAAAATATTGATGGCACGGATAGCCAAGTGGTATAGGTCGGCACACTAATTACCATTGTGCGCGACGTGCTTGCGGGTTCGATCCACGCAAGTTCGCAATTGTTCCAAGTCTGAGTGTTCTTTATGCACGTGATTTGAATGTTTGTGAAACCCGCGCGAAACAAAGATTAAAAAACCTTAGTGCGGGCGTCTTCTTTTTTTTTTTAATATAATAGCAATATAAGACACAGTCTGTAAGGCTGAAACGGTGTTGTATCTTGGAAGAACATCCCGACCATTCTGAATCGCAGATCTATTTAATTTTTAAACCAACTAAGCAACGCCAGTCAAAAATCCGGGGTTTCATGTAAAATGAACTTGTATCTTTAAATTTGCAATAGACTTGTTATTGACTGTAATACTTATTTGATAGCCGAGCTAATTATACCTGTTAGCACGATCAGAGCTCTTTATAACAATTAATAGCGACTTAGTCATCGTCCACGTATTACCTATGTATAACTCTATTCAAAGTGATTATTACTTGTAAACAAAAGGCTCGGTGTAATCTATTATATTAAAATAACAATATATTTTATAACGTCAATAAAATAATATGAGTTGTAATTATTGTCCATAGTATTTATAAGTTTGTTATGAGATGTTTGAAATATGACATCACGGTCTTTTATCTAATAAAATTATAAGAAGAACAATGATGTTGCGATTGTTTGATATAATATGCAACATTAACATGTTATGTTATAAGGAAATAAATAAGATTTATTGCCAAAGGTATTTTATACATTAATTGAGTGATAGTTTCCATCAAGTAAATAAAACGAATAACTTTTACCTATCAGTTACTTACAGCTATAAGTATGGCTTATAATTAGGAAGTAAAATAACAGAATTAGATGTTCTTTTATTTATTTATTTAAATATATATGTTTAGTTATGTAGTGTGACATTGTTCTGAGTCAGGCTGCAGCCCTGAAGGCGCAGATAGCGGGTATCAGGCGATACCTTATCATATCGATAGGAATCACATACATGGCCATGTAATTAAATATTAATAACTTTCAGTTGGTATTTTGTGCAAGACTATTGTTTTTTAAGGTTCCTAGTTATCAGATATTAAAAAACAAGAAATAATTCATTTGATGTTTAAGTGTTTTAAATAATTTTAACAATGGCATGAATCTAATGCGTGTTACTGTTCACGCAAAGATACTAAACTGACTTTCACCAAAAGCTTTTAAATTATGACGTCAGAATAAAGTGCATCTCTAATTCTTTACCCAACCCATAACCCATAAGCTGCCCAGCATAGCCCACCTCTGAGTATGCTAGCTGCTTAGCTGATATATCTATATAAATAAAAAGACAAGGCCTGACTGACTGACTGACTGACTGACTGACTGACTCATCAACGCCCAGCCCAAACCCTTGAACCTAGAAAGCTGAAATTTTGCACAGAGGTTTCCTTTATAATGTAGACAAGGAATAAGGAAGGATTTTTTGAAATTCAACCCCTAAGGGTTTTAAATAGGGGATGAAAGTTTGTATGGAAAATCGTCATTTTTGAAGTTTTATCCATGAAACTTGGGTGGTTACCATTCTGGTAAAAATAATAAAATCGACGTGTTTCAGTATTTTTCGAATATCAATCCCCAAGGGACTTAAATAGGGGATGAAAGTTTGTATGGAAAATCGTCATTTTTGTAGTTTAAACCATAAAAATTGGTAGATAACAATTTAGTAAAAAATTAAAAACTAAGTGTTTCATTATTTTTCGAAAATCGACCCCTAAGGGTGTTAAATAGGGGATGAAAGTTTGTATGGAAAATCGTCATTTTTGAAGTTTAAACCATGAAACTTGATGGTTACCATTCTGGTAAAAAATTAAAATCGACATGTTTCAGTATTTTTCGAAAATCAATCCCTAAGGGACTTAAATAGGGGATGAAAGTTTGTATGGAAAATCGTCATTTTTGTAGTTTAAACCATAAAAATTGGTAGATAACAATTTAGTAAAAAATTAAAAACGATGTGTTTCATTATTTTTCGAAAATCGACCCCTAAGGGACTTAAATAGAGGATGAAAGTTTGTATGGAAAATCGTCATTTTTGTAGTTTAAACCATAAAAATTTGTGGTTACCATTCTGGTAAAAAATTAAAAACCACGTGTTTCAGTATTTTTCGAAATTCAACCCCTAAAGGAGTTAAAAGGGGTTGAAAGTTTGTATGGGAAGTTTGGTATTTTCAAAGATAGACACATGAAATTTCGTAAACGGGTTTCTCGATAGAAATAAATGAAGACGTATTTCAGCGATTTTGAAAATCTACCCCCTAAGAGGGTAAAATAGGGGATGGAAGTTTGAAGGTATATGAATTGTGTAGTTTTCATAGATAGGCACATTAAATTTCATAGGATTATGAGTTAGAAATAAATAAGACGTATTCCCGAGATTTTAGAAATCTACCCTCAAAGGGGGTGCAATAGTGGTTGGAAGTTTTTTTAGGAAGTTCGTCATTTTCAAAGAGAGAGATAAGATTTGGTTTCATGAGATTTGGTATACGGGTTTTTGGTTAGAAATAAATGAAAACATATTTTAGCGATTTTAGAAATCTACGCCTTAAGATGGTTAAATAGGGGTTGCAAGGTATTATATTGTGGACTTTATTTTTAAAGATAAGGCCATGCCTTTCATATACGGGTTTCTGGATCGATACAAATAAATGACCATCTAAAACATATCTTTACGATGACATCCGTGTTCGAGTGGCGTCCACAACGGTTTTCAAGGTGTCGCCAGCTCTGAGGTCCCGGGTTCGATCCCCGGACGGGTCGATGTAGAAAATCACTTTTCTACATTATGTCGAGTCTGGGTGTTAGTGGTACTTTCGTTGTTTCTGATTCCATAACACAAGAGCTTTAGCTACTTTCTTTGAATTCGGAGCAATGTATGTGATTCTTCTTCATCTTTTCGTGTCAATGATTTTCAAGTTTCGTCTGACCAAAAAGCTGCCACCATTTTAAAAGTTTATCCAAACTCAATGTATGTGATGTTTTCCACATTATCTTATTATTATCTTAACGCCATAATCTTTTATGAAAAATATAATTGCTCCTTACTTTGAAAATCACAGAATACATCTATCTATCCTTTACTACTTACTACTCTTAACTTTACGCGCGTGCGAAGCCGCGAGCAACAGCTAGTTAAAAATAAAATACTGTATAAAAAATAATATAATTTATAAAATATGTTACACAATCGAAATCACGAGTGGCTGCTAGGTGAATGTTTTTGCAATTATACTAAAGCACAATTATACAATGATCTCTGACAGTCAGTCAGTTGTGGAGGTCAGATAGGCTATCGGATAGCTCCATGTAAAATACGGCATTCAGCTAAATCCGGTAAGACTGGAAGCCGACCACAAAAATATCTTGAGAAAAGGCTGGTCAGAAGCAGAAGAAGACCAAATCACAATTATATCGACAAAATTTACTAAGGTTTATGTCACCCGTCCAGACAATGAATTTATTTTAGGTCAATAAAGGACCGTTTTAATAAACTGAGCATTTGACATTGACATTTACGCATGTGTGCGCCACCCACACAAGCTCACGTTATCGACGCGCGATCGATCAGCTGATTACTGCTATCTATACAAACCTACTAATATATACCTGTATCACTGTATTTTAATATATGTTATCAGCTACGTGGGCCAACTGTTTTATTGCGATGTTGTATTTATTGCTGGTATTAGCTAAATATTTGTTTTCCTTTATGATAAGAAGGGCAAATTCCTCTTCTAACATTTGAAACGAGTGCTTATGAAAACCATTGTTCATGCGATTTTTTTCTTCAATAATCTTGTCAAACACAAAACAAGTACCTACTAGACGATCCCTACAAGACTACATTAGGGTAATGAGGAAAGAAATAAACAATTTTTAATTTTCCCTCGGGAATTACTTAAGGAATCGGGATTTAGGTAGCCTATGTTCGTGTCCATGTTAAAGGCTACATGCATGCCAAATTTAATCCAAATCCGTTCAGCCGCTTTTGCGTGATTGAGTAACAAACATCCAAACATCTAAACATCCAAACATCCACACTTTCACATTTATAATATTAGTAGGATTATAGTCGTTCATCTTGTACAACCCTCGTTTGTAAATCCCTGATCATGAACCTGTGTAAATTTGAACCCTATCCGAAAACAAATGGTTAGCTGTCAGAAAAAAACAATATCTAATAGTATTTATTGCCTGTGGAGTTTCTTGCCGGTTCTTCTCCATAGGTTTCACTTTGAAACCTTGCTCCAAACAAGACTGACGACTTGGAATCCATTTAGATCTCACTCATGTATCATAATATTGAACTTGGCTATCACTTCACATTTATGTTTTTGATGGGACTTTAAGTTTGCTAGAAATAAAATCATTTCATTTTTTGATTAGCCTTGGTGATTATTATTTTATTTTCTCGTTTACTTTTCTTCTTATGAATGAAGTAGCACCTGTACCTACAATACTTGCTAATAACGATGACGCAGATTGCATGATTTCACTCCGGACAGGTCATGGACCATGCGTCATTAAGAGGAAAAGTTACAACAATCAGAGATATTAATTGCTTACTTGTCGCAAAGAATCCCCTGTACCTTGCGATATCTGAATGCTCGAGAAATCTTTAATTTCAGAACTGTATTTTAAATTAAAATATACTTATTTCTAGTAAACCTATAGAGGCTATTTTCAATTTTGCAACTAAAGGATTGTAGGTGCGCTGTTCCAAAGTGTTATTCGTATGAAGAAGAACTGGCACGAAACTCCATAAAATATTTGTAAGAACTTCCACATATCACAAAAAATCTACATAAACATGATAGAATATCCCAATTGGTGTCAAAAAGGTTTCCTAAGATATTTTAATAAACCGTAAATTACACTTGTGTCCACAAGCAACCGAAACCCTTACGCATTTCTTTGACAGCCTCAGACGACCAAACTTTTTTATATTTACTTTCTAACAAATATTTAAACAAGTAGATATTAGAGCCTATTGTTTGCCAACACTAAATTCTTCGGCAGTAGGGGCGGCTGCGCAGGTGTTCGCGATTCAAGCAGTCAGACATTCCAGGGGCTGGCGCTTTCGACACCAGCTGCCGATACAACCACAGATATCACTTCATTATGAATTAATAGCAACAGTAGCGCTGTTACTTATGCTGCCAATTCTTGCAAAAGTCGGCGTCGCGTGCCCAGTGTTATTTTGTTTGCATAATACTGAACAAAATTATCTAGTTGTTTCGGTTGTTCTTACGCCTAATGTAGATTAGAAGCTAAATACGTGGACTACAATAGTCAGTCCTTATCTTACGACATACAAGCATTTTAGCGCCAAACAAGACAACTCGATTTAGGTATTTTCATTAATTTCCCTCAAGATACGTCAGAACATCGATCTAATGTATCTAATGTAGATCAGATAACAGATATTATATGTATCGACAGATCTACCTAAATTGTTGATTTTCAGATAATCACAGTTATAGTTAAAATAATATCGGCCTATTAATCCCACAGCTGGGCACAGACCTCTTCCCATATAGAGAAGGAATTAACAATGTTGTTACTCAAAATTACCTTAGATACTTGTTTTTGATTTACCAATTTGCAAGGTTTCAGGTTAAACGAGTTGACATTGCAGCAGGGAGTTAGGTTGACGATAAGGCTGGCAAATTCTCATTCCTAAAAGAAGAAGGTGTAGTTAAGACCGATACTTAAATAGGTCAGTTTCCACCTAATATTCTTCAAAACAACTTCTCAGACAGGCTTTCAAGTCGCTGTTGGTCTATAAAATTTTACGATTATTATTGATTTTATTATTATTTAGTGTCCAAAGAAATTATTTCAATACTTCGTGAACATGAGCTTACCTTACGGTTAATTTTGAACTCGGGGTCCTGTTTTATTAATTCTCAGACTCTGCGAGTAGGTCTATACCTACTCTATAGTATGTTTACCAGAACTGGAGTAATTTCCTCATATTAAATCACTTTTCAAAGTTTGACTACTGAAATTAACTTATGTGTAGCGTCATAAACAACATTGAATTTCACATAAGAATTGCTAACATATCTTTGAATGTTATTTATGTAACCTTCAAAATTGTTATCCAGAACACGTGTAGGCTGTTATTTATGATCATTATCAGGACAATGTTTGCAACTCATCATTCACGACCTCAGTAGTTTAGATTTTTTTCCTTACCATTGTGTTATAAGAATATTTATCTTTGGAGTTCAAAGTGTTCAAACACAGTACATGTTTATGTGCTTTTACTGTTTTACTGGAGTCAAGATTATTTGATAGGAGATTAGTATTTAATCACAGAAATAAGAAGAAAAAATAATAAAAAAAAAATTGTTTTGTTTTTATCTTTGATCGAAAAGAGGAACATGTCTATTCATAACATGACGACACTTCTTTCATGAGCTTTGCCATTTCGTTTAACAATAAAGCGTAAATAGAAACAATAATTCAAACGATTCTGTATCAGCGTCCAATAGGTTCCGCTTAACTCGAGCCCCAACATTAAATGTCATTATAGTTACAATAGTGCCTTACTGTATCATTGTTGTATTGCCTAATAGTGGACTGCGCGAGCTATTACCATTCCACAGATAACGTAGACCCGCATTCAGTTGACATGTACACAAGCACCAACAGTTATGACATTTCGGTTCGAAGCTGTATAAAATGTTATTTAAGAATATGTGGCCGATGGTATCTATGATCTGAATATGCTTTTTAAAGGCTTACTGGCAATGTCAGTCGCAGATTATTAGTATTCTTGTAAGCCTACGCTACGCTAAATGCTTGTGTTACGAGTGAGTTCACGTAAGTGTTATGGATGGGATTCAAACCTGCAACCACATGATCACAAGTCGGACGCCCTGACCATTAGGCTACCGCCGCTGATTTATTTTACCTACATTTGCACGCTTGATACACATTGTTTTCAAGTACTGGTAATAACCAAGTACTTGGAGTGCATAATCAAACGTTTATTCGTATGTATGTATATACAAGACCAATCACTAGCTATTAGCAATATTAATTGTATCCAATCCTTTATTACCCCTAACCTTCGACCAGTCCTCACGACAACCGCATTAGGGTCACCTCTGTCTGGTACAATGTCAGCAACAGCAATAACGCGTACAATTGCAGTAAGTACTACACTATCCAGGACGTAGTTGCTGACTGTAACAATGGACGATTATGACGTATCGGTACATCTGTGGCCCTGCTGGACTGCATTAGGGCTGACACGGTCTACCGTATTAGTCCTGAAGGCATGCTAAAAATGAAGGTCTCGGGACGTCTAAATTTTAATTGAATGGAGATCTATGCGGGGATTTGTATGGTGCTGGTAGTCTATTAGCAACGAAGTAATAAACATCGTTGGAGAAGTTATAAAACGCTTCCGAAATTATTTTTGCCTTTAAATTTTATATTATGTATAATAATACTGGCCTATAAACGTCCCACTGCTGGGCACAGGACTCTTCCCAAATAGAGAAGGAATGAGCATACATCACAACGCTTGCTCATTGCGGGTTGGCGATTTCGGATGCCAATTTTTGGAATCCAGGTTTCCTCACGATGTTTTCGCCTGGTTTCGAACCTGCAACCATGTGCATGCGAATCCAGTCATTGAACCGCTAGGCCACCACGACATTTTATATTATGTATGTATTACTAAACACGCTTTACTTTATCATTTAAAAAGGCATTCTTAGTCGCTCATAAAGTCGTCCAAGTGCTTGTTTGAAAGCTCGCATTCTAGGGCCGGAATTTATTCCTGCGGCTCTTTCTCTTGCAGCCGGTAGCCCTGGCAGTGCTATGCACTTGATGTAGCGTGGCTAACACAATGTCGGGCGTGATTAAGTTGTTTACTTTCTAGCAGCAAGCATCTGTGTCGGAGGTTGGAGGTCGCACTGCTGCCTAACTGGGGCAACTACTACAGTACATTTTACTAGGAATACATTTCACAAGTCCAAAAAATGGCGAACTAATTATTGAAAATAGAGAGAGATCCTACTAATATTATAAATGTGAAAGTGTGGATGTTTGGATATTTAGATGTTTGGATGTTTGTTGCTCAATCACCCAAAAACGGCTGGACGGATTTGGATGAAATTTGGCATGCATGTAGCCTTTGACATGGAAAAGAACATAGGCTACCTTTTATCCCGATTCCTTAAATAGTTCCCGAGGGAAAATTGAAAATTGTTTACTAGCTAAGCAGTGGGTAGACAGCTTTGAAATTTGGTATTTTTCTCTATTACCGCGCAAGCTATAACACGGGTAAAAATTTAATTCCATTTTTCATTACTTTCACATTTTTCATTTCTTTTTGGACCCAATTCTGAAGTCCACGCAGACGAAGTCGCGGGCAGAAGCTAGTTATTCATAATATTATGAACATCATTTCAACGAGAACAATATCTGTATCTACTACAGGTTTCAATATAAATTGAAAAGGAGTGCGAAATCTTAAAATTTTAAAATCGAATTTACTTACAAACATAGGTCACGTGACCTGTCACGGCTGTCACTTTGTATGAAAAGTTAATCTCCAAGTTTAAGATTTCGTCCAATGTTCTTTGGGAAAAGTTGTCCAGTTTTATGCACCTAATAACCTCTTAAAAATACGCACGCCTTTTAAATTTATCCTGTATGTCATACATAGAGTGTGTTCTTTACGATGTAATAACAAATATTTAGTTGAAATCAGTTGTAATTGGGCACGACCTGGTAGCAAAGGACCCACCCTCCTACCCAAAGAAAGTTTTGGGAAGGAGGCTCACCTATCCCTCAGCAGATGACTTGAAAGTTGGCGATGATGATGAATCAAGCTTTGAATTCTGATCCTATTCTAGTAAAATAATATATTCATGTGGTGGTATATTCGTGGACAATAGTGTGTGTTATAGGTCTATTAAAAGAATCTAATTAGCTCCTATTAACAAATTGTAAAACTAAATTGTAACTGCTTCATGTCCCTAAAAAATTTATAAAAAGAAATATTCAAACAAGATGCTATAATTATTCAATCAGCGGTGAGTTGCGGATATAATTCACAAATCGATATTTAAATAGAACATTCAGTTCAATGAAACAGATTGTTAAACGTCGTTCTAGTTTACACGTCCGCTCATTAATTATGCACCAACTAGTGTTATTATACGTCTACACAATGTACATAGTCTCACAGAAAATCTACTTTCGACACTTGTTATTTTTGTTCATCGTAAACATTAAATATAGGACATCATTCTAACTGACATTAAAACATTTTCTAATTTCTTCAGTGTTGACACATGTAGTTTCTTACTTGCTGATAATGTGTTTGATAAGAAAGTAAACTTTAAAACGATATAATCACCCACTTACATTTGTCGGTTTCTTTCTAACAGAAAATTAACTGACTATTTGACCTTCTGATAATTTCCTGGCTGTCCTTGTGTCGAGTGGTTCCAACGTCTCGCCAGTAGGCCACCGCAAGGACGTTGTGTCATCGAAGACAATTTGGCTCAGCTTTACGTTACGGTACACGTTTTTGTCTCTTTCTACAACAGAGGAAGGAAAGAGACGGGTCATTTTTGGCAGGTTTTGTGAACTGAGTGAAATATAACGGATGCGTCGTGGGCGATTAGTTAGCATCCTGTGCATGCATGTCTATTTAGCGTCTTGATTTTCTGACGTACAGAACATACATTTATGATGGCAGTTGACGATAAAGTTATAGAAAGTACAGTAATTTTAATATCGTTATCTATATTTAATCGATTACTCCAGACATAGGTCATGGGTACGGATTTATAAACGCTATTTTTCCTCAATTCTTTTTCATAAAGCGACAATGATAAAATACTATGAAATTCATAATTTCAACATCCACGAAGTTAAAAACAGCGGAAAATTCACGTAAATTCCCATTAGCATGCAATTCTGCGCATGCGCCGCTGTGGTCTTGGAGCACGGCGTGTGACGTCACGAGCCATGCTCAGCATACACATCGCGAGGGTTACATCAAGCGCCATGAGACCATGACACAATGCATCTGTAATAGCTCGACGCATATGCTTACCTCAATTAACCTACTCTTTGGAAAGGCGTATGTAAGGTATAATATATTTATGTAATTTTTTTTTTTTTTTTAAACTACGCCCGCACTAAGGAATTTAATTCTTGTGTCGCGGGGGTTTCACAAACATTCAAATCACATGCACAAAGAACACCCAGACTTGGAACAAGCATTTGTGGATCACACAAATGCTTGACTCATACGGGGATCGAGCCCGCAGCACGTCGCGCACAGTGGTAATCAGCGTGGTGACCTATACCACTCGGCTATCCGTGCAGTCTAATTAAATATCTACTAAACAATAAGTAGTACCATGTCTGTACCTATCCCTCATAAGGCCAGTACAAAGTTCAAAGTATCTTTCGCTTGTTTTCTGACTATTTGGTGTGGTAATATAAAAATAAATTTAGTACATACTTAGCTGTATTATAACGTTCCTCAAGATGGTACACATCGAAGCTTATGTGTCAGGACTCTGGAAAACGATTGAATCATAAATAATCTGATACTTTGTATCCAGATAAGTCGAGAACAGAATTCACGTGGTTAAAACGCGGCAACCTCCGTGGTCAAGTGGCGTATACACCGGTTTTCAAGGTGTTGCTTGCTATGAGGTCCCGGGTTCGATCCCCGGACGAGTCAATGTAGAAAAACAGATCTCTACATTTTCGCGGGTCTGGGTGTTTGTGGTACCTACGTTGTCTCTGATTTCATAACACAAGTGCTTTAACTACTTACTTTGAATTCGGAGCAATGTATGTGATGTTGTCTACAATTATTATTAATTGTAAAACCGCAGATTACATTTGATACCTACTTACATTAGAATTGGGAATTCGAGATAATATAAGTAGAACTCTTGGCAGTTAACTTCATTTTCTACTAGCCAATTTCTGGGTCGCAACATTTGCCGTCTCCCAGAGACAAGTAGCCAGTACCTTCCAACAACATCAATAAACAAGTAGGTAGATTATACAATAGTGTATAGTTATTTATATCATTTAACATCTGCTTATATCTGGATGTAACCTGTAATTACTTGTCTCGTATTTGTTTCTGTAATTCATAATAATACGTGCCCCGCATACTAAGCGGCGCCTGCGCAGCCGAACGAAACAATATGATGAATATATTCGATGTTATTATTGAATGTCATTTCTTTGTGTAGTACACACAAATTACTTACACTTAATCAAATTTAATCGGGCGAAACGAAAGGGACAAAGGACGAAAGGGAAAAAATACTTTTTGCTTATATTCTTATCCGATAGGCACTTAATAAAAATGAAAAACTTTCTAAATTCTTTCATACATAACTATCCCAAGCCACCTCATGTTAGGAATCCCATTAGACGCCCCACTTTTCTAAATGTTATTGAGATGCTGTCCAATTTAACACGGAACACATGATACTTAAGAAAACTAACCGTTATGATTTGTAATATAAAATAAAACAAGGGGCAGGTAATTAAAGTGACAGAATAATAACAAACGTATGAAAAGACAATACTTCTGATGGATTTATACATCAAAGTAAGCGTCGCAGTGCGCAGGCGCGGCGGCCGGCGTGTGCGCACCTCAAAACAATCAACGGTAATTAAGTACGTTAACTTTCCTTCCGCATTCTGTCGCGCCAAATATCTCCCCGTATTTAAATGTAAACTACATATTCACTGGAAGTTATCACGTGTTTTAACTTAATATGATAAAGATAATAATCGAAAAACAAACGTAAAAATATAAAAAGGTAAAGAAAGAAACCAAAAGCAAGACATCAACAAGAGCTACAGTGAAGAAACGACGGTAGCCTAATTGCTAGGGTATCGGACTTATGAAAATGTGGTTGCCGATGCCAGTTCGAATCGCACAAGTAACACAAGCATTTGGCATAGTACGGGGGTAAACAACAATACTTGTACAGAACGATGCATATTGATAGCTTTAAAGAAAGGATAAGTGCACTCTACCATCAATTTCTCTACGAAATCTGTCTTCAGTGCACTCTACAATTGACATCAATGTACTAAAGATAATATCTGTCCAACAAAACCTTCTATAATAGTAACTTCGATACCTCACCCTTATAAGCCAGCAATAAACACAAGTTCATATCCCATCTGTATTCGACGCGTGCGCACATTAATGCATTAGTATGCGCATGCGCGTCGTATTCACAATGTTGACGCTTAGTTATAGGGACACTGCGGAATTACTAATTGAAGATAGAGAATTTGTAAGTTCTAATTATAGAATTGTTTTGAATAATTTGAATATACTGAACAACTTGCTCAAAATCAATAGATGACAAAGTGCTCTACCCATTTTACTACGTAGCACAGTAACATAGCTATCACATGATAGGTTACTGGTAGTCCAGGTTGTAATGTCTAAAAGATTGTCAAAGATCAACGTATGACAGTCGGGAACAACGGGTGACGTACTTTCAGAGGCCCGGAGGGTTCTCTGGGTATGTTTCACAAATGGTCACCCATCCACGGTTTAACTGCGGCGAGCGTGGTTCAACATATCAGTCAATAGCGTACAACTCCGTAGCAACATTACTAGTCAGTGTCGACTCAATCTCTGCACCTTGAATGTATAGTAACTTGGAATTTGTTCCAGGAAGCTTTTAGTTAAATAATTACAAAATTATACGAATAACAAAACTAAATTATGATAAATATCAAGATCGCCATCTATTCATAATCAAAGTACTACATTAAAACATTGTCAAGTAATATCAGTAATTAACCAATAGTTAAGATTATAGACCGATATAAATAACGAGAATGGTTTACGAAGCTATAAAATTCTAATAACTTGTACTATCTGTCTATCTATATCGAAATTATCACCTTTAACAATTTTACAGTTGTAATCGCAGTCTAAGCTAACCGCCCGGGGTAAAATTCCTCTCTTAATAGAACAATAGTCAAGACATACTAAAATTAATATTTTACTAGCGACCGACCCTGGCTTTGCTCGGGTGCAATGCTGATATTGTAAAATGTGTTTATTTTCGACATACATACACCTCTAAAATTATCAGTGTTTCTCTGCTATATTATAACTTTTTAGTGGTTAAAGCTTATAGGTATTAGTGAATTCTTTTATACAAAAGATTTTGCTAGCTAGTATAACTATTATTGTTGCAGTTTATAATACCATTGTATCAATTACTAAGTTCAATTATTTATATCAATTTTTTGCGTGCTTCGAAAAGAAAATATATTTATCTATGAATCGGTTTTGGATATATGCACGAGATTATAATAGTGCATAAGTTAATATTAAAAAAGGTGGACTCTACAATACTCTCTTATTCTCTCACCCTGTTTTCTGATTGGACAATTAACGTTATATATTTTCAAATCTACTGATAACGTGATTGGTTGACCAATTTCAGTTTCAGTCCTCACTTAATGAGTAGGACTAGACAAGAGAACTCATTTCGTAACACTTATATTTCAATAATTTAGACTGAAATTAAACACCAGAAAATCCAACTAGAACGAACGAAGTTATTATTATTTGATATCCTTAGAATAATTAATAGGTACGATTTAATCATAGCAATGCAAATCACAACAAATGTACCGTAGTTACAAGAGTGGCTCTGTCAACCGATGCCGTTATAAAAATAATTGTAGCCTTTCCAATTAAGGATACTATCCATCATTACTATTCATGCAAACCGGTAACACACGCGAAATTAAACTTTAAATACACTCGAATATAGCATTTTATTAATTGTTGGTTGTCAGGTTTGATTTATCGCATGATCAGCCAGTCAAAGTAATTGAAAGAGTGTGTCTGCGTGTAATTATCGTGGTTACATGTAGTTCCACGTTAATGTGTAGGAAGACTGTGTTTTGCGGCACTACGTACGTACCTGCTGGCCGCTCTACCTGAAGTGGTGACATTCACATATATACTTTCAGGTAACAGGTACTATGCATAAGTTACAAAATTGATTATTCTTTTCGCCCGCTCTTAGGCAATATCTGGACTTCATCTATCCCTGAAGTGTACCATGAGAGTCAGTCCTTAACTTTCTTTATATAGTCTGACCCTTTCCTTTAGGTCTTTGATAAGTCTGAGGCCACGCTAAACACCTGCTTATTCTTCGGCTGCACTATCTCAGTCTTATCAAACCGGACTGGAGTTATTTTTTTGGACTTTTTTTGATACCAAGGTTATCATTCGAAGCATAATTAACAATAACATGATTTTTATATTAAAATGAAATGGATAGCTCACAAAATTTTAATATTGATTATCTACAAAACACAATAGTAATTATTTTATAATGGATGTTTCACAATACTTATATCGAATACAAATAGCTGATGCAATCAATTCGTCAACGTACGTGTTCATTAAGATATTATGTTTTAAAGTAGTTATTAAATAAATTTTTGACAAAACATCGAAAGTTGCTGGCTACACGAAAATATTATTACCTACTTAAGTACAAAAAATATGTTTCTTAAACAAAAATATCTTGAATTTAGTTTCTTACATATAATAAAAGGCTTCACCATTTGCTTCTTTTTATAGAGTATTCAAATACACAGGCGCCAAAATTTTATCGTCGAATATTTAATGTAATGTGAGGTGTTTGGTCTTACAATAGTAACAATTAAATAAGACTGTAATGTGGAAGGCATGATGAAGGTTGCAAAAGTGTTTGCAAAGCAAGCTTGGTGAGCACATAATAAGGTGCGTTTAAACTTAAGAAAGAGGTTTTAATCACAATTATTTAAGCGGCGGTAGCCTAATGGCTAGGGCGTCGTACTTGCGATCATGTGGTTGCGGGGTCTGTAATCCATGTGTGGCATATGGACATGGACTTACTTAATTTTTCTTTTCTTCTTTGACGAGCCTGTTGGTATAGAGGTTAGTGATCCTGACAGCTAAGCCGGAAAGGGTTCGATTCCCACTCGGAACAAATCTTTGTGTTATGAGCACGATCATTTGTTCTGTGTCTGGGTGCAATTTATCTATACTAATATTATAAAGAGGAAACCTTTGTATTTTTGTATTTTTGTATTTTTGTATGTTTGTATTGAATAGGCTCAAAAAGTACTGGACCGATTTCAAAATTTCTTTTACCATTACTTGGAGGGATTCTTCCGAATCCGTATAGGCTATATTTTATCCCGGAAAATAGATAGGATTTTTCGTGGTAGTGAAAATTGTGGAGTAAGTCGACGAAAAAACTGCCGTACGTTAACGATTCTTGCGAACGCTGCCTAAATGGTTAGAGATGTATGGTTGACTTCTATAGAAAAGTTGTAGAACTCAATAATGCCTACAAAAAAGTCCGCGATAGTATATACCAAACATTTATATTTTAGCCATTATAACCACTTTTCCATAGAATAAAAGTAATTAAAATTATTAGCCCATGTTTATTGATCATATTATCGTCAAATACTAATCCTTATCCAAATAAACTATTTATTGAGCAGGATTGTTTCAATAGCTATAAATTACTTTTTATTTTATTCCAATCGGACAATTCATTAAAAAGATATTACAAATTTAAAATTTTAATCTATACTTATAATAAATCTGTAGAAGTGAAAATTCTGTACATTTAAAGTATTAAAAAAAGAAATGGCGGGGGGTGTTACTAGACCGAGACCGAACACAAAAATGTGATTAAAAAATTTTTTGTCTGTCTGTCTGTCTGTCTGTCTGTCTGTCTGTCTGTTTGTTCAGGCATCACGCAAAAACTACCGGTTCGATTACGATGAAACTTGGTATAATTGTTCCTTAATATCCTGGGCACCACACTGGGTAGTTTTTATCCCGGAAAAGTATATACCTGATGCAGAACCGCAACAGACCAGCTAAACTATAAGAGATACAAAAATGGTACCATAGCAAAAATTGTTCCACGTGAGTGTTTCTGCTGAGAGAATAAATTTGAAGATGTGGAACTCCAAGAGCCCAGCTACAGTATAACACATATAGGAATGACGTCTTAGCAAGAGTTGTTCAGCCTGATGAGCACTCTCTGTTGACGTATAAAAATTGAAGATCTGGAACACCTGTTGTGGAACTCCAAGAGCCCGGCTACACCATAACACATATAGGAATGACGTCTTAGCAAGAGTTGTTCAGCCTGATGAGCACTCTCTGTTGACGTATAAAAATTGAAGATCTGGAACACCTGTTGTCGAACTCCAAGAGCCCAGCTACACCATAACACATAGGAATGACGTCTTAGCAAAAGTTGTTCGGTCTGATGGGCATTTCCTGTTCACTTATAAAAATCGAAGATTTTAAACATCTGACCTGGAAATCAAAGCTATCACTAATTATACTGTATAATTATAAAATAGCATAACCTTCACGCGGTGAAGGCGGTAACAGTTTAGGACTGGTTTTCGATGACAATGGTATATCTGTATACAACATGTAACAAAACCCCTGTCAGATCCAATAATGGCGTATTCGTGGTACAGTTCATGAACCGTCTCGCATAGGCGGCTTCTTTGACACAAAGCTACAGGTAGTAAGTACATGAACTTTGAGGAGCGGTCAGTGTTGCTGTTGCCTTGGATCAGTTTTTATTTTGATTTAATTATTTTCAATTAGGAAAAAAAATAATCTCCAATCCATTTAATACCTACGTATATGTGTTCGCAGTACGATACCGAATAATACCGAGTCTAAGGGATCGGACAGGGTTTTTGTTACATGTTGTGTATAAATAAAAAGAAAAGGCCTGACTGACTGACTCATCAACGCCCAGCCCAAACCCTTGAACCTGGATAGCTGAAATTTTTGCACAGACGTTTCCTATTTAATGTAGACAAGGAATAAGGAAGGATTTTTCGAAATTCAACCCCTAAGGGTGTTAAATAGGGGATGAAAGTTTATATGGAAATTTCGTATACGGGCTTCTCGATAGAAATAAATAAAGACGTATTTCAGCAATTTTGAAAATCTACCCCCTAAGAGGGTAAAATAGGGGTTGGAAGTTTGTAGGTATATGAATTGTGTAGTTTTCATAGATAGCCACATTAAAGTTCATAGGATTATGAGTTAGAAATAAATAAGACGTATTTCCGAGATTTTAGAAATCTACCCTCTAAGGGGGTGCAATAGGAGTTTGAAGTTTTTTTACGATATTCATCATTTTCAAACAGAGATACATAAGATTTGGTATTTGGGTTTTTGGTAAGAAATAAATGAAAACATATTTTTGCGATTGTAGATATCTACGCCTTAAGATGGTGAAATAGGGGTTGCAAGGTATTATTTTTATGGTATGTACCTTCGTTGCTTCTGATTCCATAACACAATCCTGCTACTTACTTTGAATTCGGAGCAATGTGTGTGACTCTTCTTCGTCTTTTCGTGTAAATGATTCTCAAGTTTTGTCTGACCAAAAATTTGCCACAATTTTAAAAGTTTATCCAAACTCAATGTATGTGATGTTTTCCACATTATCTTATTATTATCTTGACGCCATAATATTTTATGAAAAATATAATTTATGCGCCTTACTTTGAAAATCACAGAATACATCCATCTATCCTTTACTACCTACTTACTACTCTTAACTTTACGCGCGAGCGAAGCCGCGGGCAACAGCTAGTCTATAATATGTATGTATTTAGAAATATATAAGTATGTCTGGTTGTCATAGTACAGGCTTTGCCTAGTTTGGGATTAAATAGGCATGTTCGAGCTAAAAAAAAATATATAAAAAAATAAGTAAGAAAAGCCATATGTGTGTTAAAATTCGAACTGCATCCATCAAGTAAAAGGGAAAATTTGACCATGGAATGAGTCTAGTTACCAAATAACGTCCCACAAATAAAAGACGAACAAGGTGCTAACCATATTGACGTGGGAACATTCTCACGTCAAAGAACTGTGAACTGGTAAGTTTTGTAAACAATTTCGACACTGTCAAACGGATCTACACAGCATCCGCTCTTTACATTTTGTGAAATTATTAGAGAAAAGGAAAATATTTATGTAGTTCACAGCATGTTCTAAACCAGAGAGGAGAAATACCATACTATCAAAAGATTGCGATGTTTACAAGTTATTGTTGTGAAATATTCGTATTATTTTATTAGCTACACAATAAATTAAATAGCCTTTTCAAACAATGATGTATAAGTATAAGTACTTATCTATTCAATAGATTTCGAATATTTTCTTAAAACAAAAGATAAACTAATTGTAATACTTTATTATTCAATTTCAAATGTGGAATGTTGGTTGACGGGCACTTTATTTCGCAACCTATAAATATCATATTTCACTTGGACGGCAATCAGACCTGTCATAAACTAGGTCCCTAGAGGCGAGGTCTTACTGTGAGTGGAGCGTACTATTTTAGGATCATGTTTTTTTACACTTATAGGTAAAAAAGAACACTTAAACCGGTTTTCCATATTTCAAGCTGTCAGGTTAGATATTAAACGTAGAACTTTTCACAAAAGTTTCTATTGAACCAAATCTTAAGGATAGGTCTTATTTTATTATCTGGATAGTTCTAGGGACCAAAGTATAAACAGCTGTGCTTTTTGACGAGTGGTAATGCCCATACACGCTTAACTGCTTATCTTTTATCATCCTATACCCCTCAGCTAGTATGCTAAATCGCGGTCCATAAATTTATCAATTTTTTTTCGGGTCTCTCAATGGGACCTTGCCTTACCCACGATTAGTGAAAGCGTGAAATAAAAATATCATCAATTAAATGTCAATAAAGCCATTGACGTGTGTGTAAACTACATTAATGGTAAAGGCATTCATCATACAGCCAACGTAAGGCCTTTTTGTATAAAACTTTTTATGACACGTCTTGTCGGTAGTGGCAAGGCATATCAAATTAAGTAGAAAAATGTTTTAATGTATTTTGTTTAACGAAAGTATTAACTGTAAGAGGCTTACCGCAACGAATGATGAGAACATAACTTTACAGAGTTCAGTGAAGTTAATCTAATTAGTAGACATCCAGGCGTCCCTGCTTCACCTACTTTTGAAGAACCGTGTCTTGGTGTCGCGTTACTAATGTTTTGGTTTTCCCTTCTACTTTCCTAAAGTATATTTTAAATTCCTCAAACAATATTAAGTAACCAGCTTGTGGCTGCTTTAGAGGTATTATCGTGGCGTTTAAACTGTTAACATTTAAAACGGTAAATTCTCAGTGTTAAAAGAGAGAGAAGAAGGCGGATACCACGTTGCTACAATAACTAGATTCTTGTCGTTTTAACATGAACTCCATCATAATTATCATAAAAGATGTAATAAAAGAACGCAACAAGGACAAACGAAAGACGCTTCTGTGATATAACAGAAAAAACCGCGAACCGTAGTACAATGAGTACAATCATAGTAGGTACAGAAACCGGAGTCGATTTTAATAACTGTATATCAACTTCACCGTAGTAAAAATCTAGATAGTTTTAAGTCCTGTAGCTACAGATATGATGTCTGAATAACGAAGCCTTGAACATTTTTGGGCTGAAACTTTGAAGATAGTCAATATGAACAAAATTAAAATTCATTTCCTCTTTAAGTTTATAACATACTACTTGATATATTTCATGATATTAGTCATCGCGATATTCATAAGTTTTAACAAAAGAATGCAATTGACGTGTTACCGATTACCGAACCAGATAACACAATCACTTATTGATAATTAAATTGATAACAAACAAAGTTTTTGATCGCATTAGTATAATATAATTGATTCTTGTAATGAAATCCAATGATTAATTACTTGAAATTTTAATTTTCAGCGACTTTGAGATTCTGAAGAAAAGAGGAGCTTCGAATGTCACAAAAACAGTAAGATAACAGATTTCATCAGTTGGGAAAAAGCAAGGTCAAAGACAGTGACGTGTAAAAGTGATTGTAGATACACTAATTGCAAAATAAAATAATTTGAATGCAATTGTAATATCGTCAATAAATTGTGCTTAGAGTTTCCACTTTGCATTCGCCGTCTCAAATTACGACGAGTACCACAATCATATTGCCTAAGGAAATTTGTTTCCAACAACGCCTAATTAACGCAGTGCATGTAGGTATCTATCTACTATTAAAGATAGGTATTTAATAAATGTAGCTAGGCACTGCTCCCACAACTGAATACTTTCTATGAAAAACAATTTATAAAGCGTTTGATTTTTCAAACCGTTGAAATTTCTGCGGTTGTCTAATTGTGAGTTAGGGTAAGCCCCAATTGTGGCGCGTCAGTAAGCTGTGACATTGAAACAATTAGTAACCTGATCTGCACTGCGACCTGACTGTCCTGTGGCATACGGTCTGTGTGCTGTCACGTTTGTCGTTATAAGAGAAACTGTAGACCCTGCTTAATCAAAAGCCATGAAAATTCCATATATGTTTCATGCATGTTCGTTCTAGCTTTTGATATTTTATTTTCTCTTTGTTATTTATTAGGGACTTTTATACAGATCTACATGCCAGTCCCATCATACCTTATAACAATCAATAATTAACTAAAACGTAATAATGCATACTTAATTAAACTAGAAGTAGCTTCAGAGTTTGGTGTTGACAATATATGGTGGAACATGCCCACATCATATGTGTTTATTTGCAGTTCCATTAGTAGCTCCTGTCTGGCAGACTGAAATCTTACACATTCCGTCAAAACATGCACCATATCTTCCAGTGTTCCACACACCTCGCAGTTAGGTGAATTATTTTTTTCATCAAATATCCAAACTTATTGATATGTCCAGATCTCAGTCTGTGAGCTATAAATACTAGTTTTCTACTAAAAAGACTGTTTGTTCACCAATTTGGAAAGCAAAGAGTGACATTTCCCGTGCCGGACCAGATTCGTCTACATTCGATGTTTTTAACCCTCTGACAGTATATTTTATAATCGTCCTACGTTAGAGGGTCGGTAACTTACTAGACCGTAGGTACGGTAGCACATATAACTATGTTATAACCTTTCCATTACCTCTTTTATAATATTCCAATTATTTCCAATCTTACAAGAATATCCTAAGAATATAAAAAAAATATCTCTCGAAAATTCTTCATTACCAGGTTAAGCAGAGTCCCACCGGTATCAATACTGGGCACTGGCACATTATTTACCAATAGTTAGTACCAGGTTAACCCTAACATATTTGAGAGCGGGTCGGCGTCACCTTGTAACCGGACCGCCACCGCCAGCGGCTGCCAGCGTCATATTACAGGAAGTGCAACTCTAATAACTTTTTATTCTTTTAACTTTCAACGGTAACTATATGACGCGTGTTTTGTAGTATAGTATGTGAGTGTTAGGGCTGCCTTACATGGTAAATATATAATACTGACAATGCTTGCGGTCTCAGGTCACCTTTTTTTGGGGCTAGAGGCCATCCTACTTTGACCGACTTCAAAAAAAGGGCGAGCTTCTCGCTTCTGCTGTACCTATTTCTTTTTCGAGTCCATAGTACTCCATGGTACCTAATGATGACTGTATAAGTTAAACCTAGTCCAACTTACCTACACATATCCTGCTTCATTGACCACAAACACCAATTTTCCACTAAGTTCAGTAAACATTTAGTTTTTTAATGACTTGTTAATAATAACTTATATTAAAATATTTCTTGTAAACTAAAGTGGCAAAATACATAATTACTAAGTATAATAATAAAGTTTGGATCATTGAAGAGCTCCCTGACAACCTGTCCGCACACATTAAATACACACTCAACATATTAATAACTTAACCTTGGAACTTACATACCTTTGTTTGTTTGTTTCATTTTGCATACTTTAGCTTCCTGTACTTGAAGGATTATGCAGGCCTTGAATATATTACGTTCTGTTGCCTACTATATTATATGTGAACAACCTTTCTTTGGGGCCCTCAATAAAACTTACAAGTATACCAAGAGTACGTTAGTGCAACCTACATGCAACGAACCTTTATAGTCGTTTGTTGTAAGACTACTCTATATCATATTTTACATATATGTATTAAGATCTTTCACACGTGTAGTACCGCAGCAACACCACTGCACCGCTTGTGCTCACTCTTGTTGTACGGTGAGCGTGGCTACAGACCGTGACGATACATGACGCTAAATAATTGGATTTTATAATAACATACAACTTGAATTGCTAATGTTGTAATTACTTGTTACAGCAAACGTTGAGGTGTTGGTCGCTTACAAGTTCTAATGGTAAAAGTGAATAGTCTTTGAAGTAAGTCTCTTGTCCCGAGTAAAGAGGTGTATCTGTATGAATAAATAACAGTCATTAAATAACCTAGAATCCTACAAAGAATTAATTATTATTGCCGTCTTATTTGCAACTTTATTTTTGTGAGCTTTTTAGGGGACATTCGTTATAAAACAAAGCAGGAGTAGGTACATTATGTAGGTTAGCAAAACGGATAGTCGTTATTCCAGTTATGGTTGGAAAGACATTCGGTGGTGTGTTATTTTTATGTTTGAATATGTTTCAATGTTTTACAATACATGTGGAAGAAGTCAGAGATACTTGAGTTTTAGTTTACATAAAATACTTTAATGAATAGCTATTTACTCGAGTGCAAACTTAGTGTGCCATTCTTAAAACACAAAGCCAAATGCGTAACGACGACGTAAATCTACACTAATATTATAAAGAGGAAATATTTGTATTTGTGTGTGTGTATATTTGTAATGAATAAACTCAAAAACTACTGCGTCGATTTCAAAAAATCTTTCATTACATTCACTCTGAGTTAACTTAAGCTATATTTATTACTAAATTAGGTACCGCGGACGGAGTCGCGGGGAACAGCTAGTATAAAATAAAATGTCACGCTGTTACCCAAAATAAAAACAATGAAATACTCTGCTCAGAATATTCTGAACAATAGCTCCTCAGACCTCAAGAGACTAGACAGTGACCATAGTGAGGTCAACTGCCCTAACCCTGCTCCTTGCCATGGAAGTCTGAACCTTGTTCCTATAAAAATAAAATTGGTTCATAGGCGTGACAAGCCAAGGTGAGCGACTCACTCCGAACTTGACATTACGCACGTTATTGTAGCAAGAGATAGCTATCTGGTTTTATTACGAGGATATATTATACTGGGACAACTACCTCTAAACATAAGTTATTACTATTGGAGAAGGATTTACTTTCCTGATAGAAAATTCAACGTATTGAAATTATTGGGTACCTACCTTATAAGTCTTAAAACAACAAAAAGCTTAAATATTTTAGAATCTTAAAAGATTTAGTGTTTATTTGTTAATACAGAAAAGACTAAATGCACAAAGATAACGTTATTTATTTATATATTTTATTATAATGATACCTACATAAAACTGCCGTTTTCATTAAAAACAGTTGTGTGTAAACGATCAAAAATCAATTTCCTTGTCAGGGTTCCGTACCACAAAATAATAAAAACGACAAGACAGACGCACAGCAAAGTGAATAGGATAACTTTGCTGTCCGTCTGCCTGTCAAGACCCTTTATCTCGAAAACGCATGGAGGTATTTAATTTAAATTAAAATCAAATAAAGTCTACTTGACTAAGACTTGACTAAGCTCTGAAAACCCTTACTTATAAGTTAACGTAATTATAAAAAGATACTACGAAAATATACTTTTGTACCGCAAAAAAACTCTAATATTTCGACAATCTCATGGGATTCAAAATTAATAGGGTACCTCCCGATAGCCTAGAGAACATGAATAGTAGAACTATGAAATTCGGCAAGTAAAATGGTATTTTAATACCAGAAAAAGTTTATAAACTATAAATTAGTAATTAAATCATGAAATTATAGTCTTTGTACGGAATCCTTTGTAGACGAGTCCGATTCACACTTCTCCGGATTAATTTTATAGAATCGAATAAAAGCACATCTGATTTATACATCTGTGCACTGCGACTGGAATGTTTTACATAACGGTACAGTTTGGTACCCATTAAAATTTTGTCGTTGAACACTTAAGATTTGCTTACATTCATTCAAATGTTCTTCGGAAACTAGTCTTCTAACTAGCTGCGTAGAGAATACTTAAGATTAACTTTCGGGTTGCTTCGGACTTTTTAGTACTTACTGGTTTTCAAATCTGTAGCTAATCTAAGAAACACGAACTAAAAATCACGGCTCACTAAACTGACCCTGGTTTTAGTGCCAGTTTAAAGAACATTATATGTTTTCGATACATAAGCGTAAAACGAAAGAATTTTATTTATTACTAGCTTTTGCTTGCGGCTTCGCCCGCGTGGGCGACGGTTACCGCGGCAAATTATAGCTTATAGTCAATTAGTCATTCTCAATAAGTGGTCTATCTAACAGGGAAATATTTTTTTAAATCGGTCCAGTAGTTCCTGAGATTAGCGCGCTCAAACAAACAAACTCTTCAGCTTTATAATTTAAGTAAAGATGATATATTTTTCTAAGTATTCCTCAAGCAGAACAAATAATGACTTAAAACTAAGTTAAACACACATCTTTATTTAATTTGGAAGGATATATTTATAATCCTATTTTCTTTTAGTTGACAAATCCTCAACGAATGTTTTCATTAGAAAGTATGTTTCCTTATCATATCTTTTTTATCAGATCCAGTTTGTATAAGATTGTTCGGGAGCGTGTGAATCAACACAGAATCAGTCTTCACAAACAGATTGATAACCAACCGCAAACATTCACTTATCCTAAATAAACAACACATAGTACGTAATACGACGTTATACGTAGTTTTTAAACTTACCTTGCTAGGGAAAGGCTAAGTTTGTTTTGGATTTTGGTACATTAAAGTTTTAAATAACACGTTCTTAACGACATCGAATAACACTTGTGGTTACGTGAAAGTAATGCGAAGAAAGAGTAATAAAACGTTATTGTTCATAAATAAAACCAATAATAAGTAAGTAAAGTGTAATATAATGCATCGATTAAATTAATAAACTATTATCGATAAAATGAAAACTGCCATAAGTACAGTAATGTTTAACTTTCCAAAAAAAAAGTTTTAAAAGATAAGTTTTGGCCACTTTGTACCTACAACTTTTACGCATGCGTGGGGACCTCTTAGAAAACCAGTAAACAGACAATTCTGTCTCAAAGTATCTGGTTATCACAGAGCACTACTTTTCTGTGCACCGTATAGCTGGCATCGCAGACAGATGTGCCTGTAACACACCATTTGTTTACAAGTCAATGACCCCACTACTAAACTGGCAGACAGTAATACGAACAAGAAAAAAGACAAATGTTTGACTTAGTATTCGTAGAATACTGTAAAAACTAGTGTCCGACCGAAATTTCGGTTTCGGTTTCGGTTTCGGCCAGTTTCGGCCAAAAAATCAAGTTTCGGCCCGAGTTTCGGTTTCGGCCAAAAACGGCCGAACCTTTCGGCCGCGCCGAAACTTACAACATCGTCCCTTCGGGTCGCGCTCGGCTAACGATTTGGTTATATGATTAACAATTTGATTATTTTGATTACCTATCTAATTATATTTGAATTAGCCATTCGAGGCTAACTGATTGTGATATTTGTGAGTATATTTTTTTTTTAAATAATAACGACGCCCGCACTTAGGAATTTAATCCTTGTGTCGCGGGGGATTCACAAACATTCAAATCACATGCACAAAGAACACCCAGACTTGGAACAAGTATCTGTGGATCACACAAATGCTTGTCCCATGCGGGAATCGAACCCGCAGCACGTCGCGCACAGTGGTAATTAGCGTGGTGACCTTTACCACTCGGCTATCCGTGCAGTCAAAATGTAAGTAACTGAAAATAAATAAACATAATATATGAGCATCATATTTTAATAATAAATTTTATTTTAATATTTTTTTAATAATAAACCATTAAAAAATCGCTAACTTTGTGTTACAAATAATGTATTTTTTTCACTTTATAGGGTAGTTAAATTTTCAAACAGAACCTCTGTAACTGTGCTGAAATTTAATTGTGATAAATCTTTGAAAGTAGAAACTTGTAATTATAGGTTGGCGAGATATTAATTTTAGAAAAAAACGGGTTTACTAACATTTTTTCGACATTTTAAGGACTTTTTTTTTTATAAAAGGTTCGGTTTCGGTTTCGGTTTCGGCCGAAACTACAATGAAACCGAACCTTCGGTTTCGGTTTCGGTTTCGGCAAAATAACATGTTTCGGTCGGTCACTAGTAAAAACTGTAAGGCTAAACTAGAAAAAGCCTTACGATAGGTACCGTTTTTGCACTATTTTCATTAAAGATTAAATCATTTCAACAATACAAGCTATTATAGGCTCTACTGGCACGCTTCACTGGCGATAGTACCATGAACTAACTTTTTATTAAGATCTTAAATATCTTGACGTGACTTGAAATCTGTGCCAACGATTGTTCTTAAGCAAAACTTATTTATAATAAAGAACTATTATTAAACGTCGTCATTATCGGCATTATTGCTATTTGAGGCTATTGTCCTTTATAATTGAATTGTTAGTTATGAAAGTGATAAACACGCCTAGGAAACAATAGTTTGGGAAGTTGACTCCTCACTGGTGTAGTCACTAGTATTCGTGAAGAGTAAAACTCATGATGTAATACAATTGTTTCTAAACACGATGTTTACTACCAAAGGATTGTTGATAAAATACAACACAAGTTATATAAACTATTTTCTAATTAAAACAGGAATTATGACACTAATGACGATGAAGAATGTAAGTGCGTAAAGTAGTAAAGACGTAGACATTAATAATTATGTAATAGATAAAGAGTACAAGAATTCCAAATAATAATAAATGTTTATTTATTCTAGTTACACTTAAAGATACAAATTTCATTTGAGCCACAAACACAACATTAATTATTGATGAAATAACACAATGTCGGTCCATGAGTTAAGTCAGAAAGAATTTGGAATATATTGATGGTAACATAGGAAATATTTTTTTTTATTTTTGATTGGAAAAACTGGATATTTAATATTAAAATTTGGTTTTTAAATAAGTAAGAGTTATAGAGTAGTATTATGAAGTGCTATTTGACATAGATAAGTTCCCATAACCTCTTCGAGAAGACTGATAAATTAAATTCATAAGTCATACTATTTTCATCACCAATTCAAGGACAAATTATCAGTGTTTAAAAATGCTTTTAATTGTATTTTATAGTTAGAAAATAATCTGCAAGTGATTTCTAAAATCAAGTCATATTTTCGATTCAAATTACTTGCCTACATCGTACATATTTGTAAAAACTAATTATGATGTCTAATGAAGTCTTAATTAAGTGTATGTAATGATCCTTAAGGACCATCGTTAATGACGAACATCGTTAATAAAGAGCTCATTAAGGATTATTATAAACGACAGGTATGTAATGTGATATTATTAAGTTTCTTCTTTTATGTATTTATTGTTTCTCTAGCAATGCTTTTAATGTAGAAATATCACATTTGGAAATTATTGAAAAAATCATATTAAGTTTTCAGTCCTCTTAATTAAATTCCATAGTTTTATTAATAACTTCTATTACATATAACTTCTTTTAGAAAGAAGTATTTGATTGATGATGATGATGATCTATTACCACTACCTAAATGGAGAATTCACACTGTGCGCGAATCTTTTCTAATATGATTGGTTAAATGCGGACACAAGAACGTCACCAACCTCAGAATTCAAATAGTCGCAATGGCCGAAATGGACTAGGATGTCATCATCATCTTACTTCTAAACATTACATAGAACTTCATTATATTATTATATTTACATTTATAAATCTTTTATTAGATAGAAGTATAAATACCAATAGTTATAATTGAACTTTAATAATTATATTGGGTATATGAGGACGGCGATTCCAGTTAATATGAGTAGTTTGTTTCCGATACAAATATTAACCAATTGGGTGTGAATACATAATTATTGTAACTGTTGTTTTGTGTCCAGGTCGGAAGAATATGATATATTCGTCTTTTTTATATTGTTTTGCTTTTTATCCTTGATGTTTTAACTTATACGTCGCAATCTCACAAAATATTTTATATATCTGCAATTTCTCAATACCAAAGACATTTCAGTGCTTCTTTTGAACTTTGACCTTTCTTTATATCCCTGTGTACGTTGAAAGGTGAAAATATTGTATAGATGTCCATAATAGAGTTATAGAGCGTTCAGGAATACGCAATGCGACACCGGCCACCGGTTACCCCGGCCTGACGCTAAGGAAGCCCGACGATACCTCACACGCAAGAAATAAAACATACCAAAATCCTTTTACAATATTTATTGCGAAAAATTCTTAAACAAACATAAATTAACATCTGATATTTAATTTGGAGAGTTTGTAAAGGTAAAACGCACCCTTCACATGGTTGCGAGTGACAGCATCATTTCATATACAAATAGATTCTGCTACAAATATTTTAAGGCAATTTCATATCACAATTTGTTAAGATTATTCAGAACTTTTGTATAAATAGGAATTTGATATATCAAGGCCACTTTTTAACAATAAATACATCTTTTATACCACCTGGCACTGATCATAAATAGAAACAAACTTATAACTAATACTTATAAAATATTGCAACAATTATACTCTATCAATCTCAGTTGTTATTATTTTGATCTATTCTCTATACCATTAAATTAAATTGACTAATTTTATTATTATGCTAAAGGAAATGTTTCGTTAAGTACCTAATAAATAATTTATACATTTAGTACTAGTGACGCGTGTTGCTAGTGCTAACGAAGTAATTTTTTTTATGGGGCAACACTAACAAAGATTTTAGTAACGTTCACAGTTTTTTTCGATCACCGAATCATATCGTTAAACAGTCTGATTACCCCTTAATCGACCTCGTTATTCGGTAATTTTAATAGCTATACAATAATCGAGGCAGATAAACATTACTAATATCTTCACGAGTTCCCAAAAACAGCTTTTTAATACAAAGGAAATGCACATTACTAGTTAACAAATTTAGTTATTGTGCTAAATTCTAGTGTACAAAATGTAAGGCACAGACTATTTGACACATCTAATAATGAACATTATTCTCTAATTTAATTTTATTAAGTCTGTCTTTTCGTAACATGCTCAATTCGTAATCATAAATTCGAAAAATAAGGCTATCTGCATATTGCCGATTTCTTTATAAGTTGCAGTTAGGCAGTACCTAAGTAACTGAGTGGCAAAACAGAGTTGTTGTAAGTAGGTAATTGGTATTTGGCCTATTTTGCCGTACCACAAAATCGAGTATGTAGATGGCCTAAAGTTATTCTCTACTGAAGTTTGAGAGAAATATAAATCACGAAGTCCAGCTCCGACTAGTTGATATCTGCCGGTCGAGTGCGAGCTGGCCGCGGCGGCTGCGCCTCGACTCAGCGTTATGTGAAAGAATGCTATAATCTTTGAAACGATGAATAAATCATGTGGCCGCGCGGCATAGTGAATGCAATAAACGAAAGTACAACAGATAAGAGTTAATCATATTGTTTCGCGCTCGGAATGAGTTACTTTAATTGATAGCGAAAGTAAATTCTAAGTAAAAATACTTTTAATGTAAACTTTGCATAGGTACTAGTACCCTAAAATAAAATGAAACCACTACAGCTAATACCACTAGTGCCACTAACTAAACCGGAAACACGGCCTAATGGCTCATAAATCTACGCGAGTGCAATATCTCGACAATACTGGGAGCCGATTTCAAGGTGTTATTAGCTTGTTTCTTACACTCGATAAATTTTCTCACAGCGACGCCACGCGTGGCATACAGGCTCACATAAATGCGGCAATGCGCGGGAAAGCGGCGCCACACCGAAAAAATCTATCAGGTTTTTCAACTCACCGGATTGACGTGAAACAATAGGAAGAAACCATTTTACTCACACTTCGGAGACAAGTTCGCATCGTGTGTCGGCCGCTTTCCAACAGCGCGAGCGCGATATAATTGCCGTTACGGATAACCATCATTTGCATTGTTCACAATCTGGAGAAAATTAATTGCTCCACAATCGATTGGCTTACGAAAAAATGTATCAGCGAAACATGGCTCCGGCCGCACTATGAAATTGATTTCATTTCTGCAAAATTTACAATATAAGAGGTAATTTCATTGGATACTAAACTTCACTCACACCTGTCGTAGCGTCGTCCGCGCACGAACTGAAGCCACACGAATCGTTGCCACTTTCGGCCTTGCATACAATTTCCACTATGCGGCAGCTGCTTCTTAACGCGACGGTGTTTAACTGGCGTCACGCGCCCGTTATATCAATATATTTGAACCAGTTAGCCTTTCCGAACATTTGTTACGATTTTAAGCGGCGCCAGCCTCCTGTTTCTGCTGTATAAGGGACTCCCACTTGGCTATAAGCCGCGTGGAACTCGGCGCAAGGAACTCTTCTCCTGGAGCAAGAGTGCACAACTCCGCCAATGACTTCGCCGGCTTCAAACTACCAATGGAGTCCTGACCTGAGCTGTTCCGCGGCGAGGGTGACCGCAGCTCTTCATTCAGAGCCTCGTAGAGCTCTCCTATTGACTTGGTCGGCTTTAGTTTCCCGGGCATTGGGATTTCCTCATCCTCCGATTCGGAAGTCAACTCTGTATCACTAAGCTCTAAATCGTAAGGCTTTTGTTTCTTTCTCATTTTTTTGAGTTCGTGCTCCCTGTCTTTCATTTCCTGTAATTCCTTTTGTATTTTTTCCTCTACAGGTACGTAGCCTTTTCTGACAGGTTTGCCTTCTGGCGTGCGGCTGATAGCCGGAGGAGCCACCACCGGCACGACCACGGGCGACGTGGGAAATATAAGGGGAGGCGCGAGCGGCGCGCTGATAGGTGTTGAGGGCACGGGTCCCCCCGGGGAAGCGGGTAGTTTGCCTTTACTAGCGATAAATCGTTGCATGATTCCTTTTGTTCCCGTCTGGGGTGTGAAACGCCGCGTGTATCCATTTGTATTGAGGAGTGAGGGTGTAATCGGTGGTGAGGGCGCGATGGGGCCAAGCAGGTGAGAGGTAGACACGGCTCTGTTGAGGGTCTTCACAGGCTTGAGGTCGGAGTCGCCGTTCACGTGGCCGTTCTGATGGTTCACATCAATAGTTGACTCAGACATCAGTCGGTTAATTCTAAAATGTCCCTCCTTGAATTCTCTTTCTCTTTCTGTTACTTCTATGATCTCTCTTTGGATCCTGGAGAGAGGATCCTCTTTCAGCAAAGACTGTAAACAAACAAAGAATTTATGTAAGTGATCGTGTTTTGGAGAGGTACGAGTATTCTAACTTGTAAGTTGTAACTACCATAATATAATAAGTTAATTTCGCTTTGCAACATAAGCCCAGCCTTTATTCTTAAAATAGCTACGTAAAATATTACAAAAGGACTTTTGTTATGAAGTACTCAGTATATTTAACGCAGGTAAACAAGCCATTAATATTATAATTTTTGTTGTTATCGTCATTTAGTTTTTGTTTTATAAATTGTTTTGTTTTTATATCGTTGCTGTGTTTTAACTTTTAAGTTATAATTAAAAAGTAAAGAGCCACACCGAAATGTAAAATAGAAAACGATAAAGTAAATAAGAAATATGTGAAGAACATCCGATATAATTAGGATACTACGGGCCAAAAGTCAAACCAATAGCAATAACCGAAAGCCAGAAAAAATCTTACTGCTGGCCATGTCTTCAAACCTATCTACACTACAACAGTTAGTCAGGTCACAAAAAATCTACCTACTACTCTTACTCTGTGGTATTAGTCTACCTTTGGAACACAGGTGTTACCTTCAAGCATGTTTTGTATATGCAACACAGTATGCAGCTTGTCGATAAAGGTTCGATTTATAAACCATACGATTACGTGTCTCAATGTTACTATGACGGCTCTAGTACCAAGCTTAGTGGCACTACAGGTTTTTTTTAGCACAGGGTATGTGTGTCTCGGTCGGCAATCGAGCGCAGAAGCTGACCTTAGATACGAGCCGGCGATATCGCTCCATATCAATTGATTATATAAGTAAATAAATATTGAAACACTCGCCGCTCGCAGATTACAAGATGTATAATTCGAACATCTTCGGTTGCTAAAACATTTTGAAAGTCCGCAGTCAGACACCGTTATTTTTTTAATAAATGGCAAAGCTGCAAAGGCTAAGTTTGTCTTGGAATGGACCTCTAAAACTTGCAACACCGTCCAAATTGCAAATTTAATCTGGACACCAGGCCTGCAATTTGGACTGGTTTCGATGGGAAGAAAATACTTAAAGGCCAATAAAGTAAGATGCAGGTGATGATACTTTGGTAAAACAAGCAAGAGAAGGTCGAACAATAAGTAGATAGAATTTCGGAAGATAGGAGAAGAGAATGTAGGGCTGGAGATAATTTTGTCAAGGTTTCACATTACCTAGCTAGGTCGATTTAAATTAACCGCCATGTTTATAACAATCAGGAATGTGTATTCGTGAGTATTGCAAAATTGGAAACTATATCACTAATTGATAAAGTAGATTAAGATAAAATCGAGGAATAAAAAGAAAGAAACTGCGGAGACAAAGGCGCCGCTGCCATTGTTGTGACCTGACTAATTTGAAACTTGATAGCATCGATAAAATACTTTCCAGAAAAACTCTTTAGTATTTTTTATACAACATGATCAGATAGGTTTGTTGTTCATTATCTTTTACGTTCGATTAACCGATATCCGGGTAGATCCGTATCTCAATATTAGGAAACTTATTTCCTACGCTTTAGAAGATAGCGGCATCCTGTGTTTATGCTAATAGGTAGGTACCTACCTAGTATAATTTATAAAATCTTCGTGTTTATATTTTATTTTATAGGTACCTGACATTTAATGTGATCTTATGTTGGAATTAAAAAAAAAAACGATTTCAATGATCTAGCCCAAATAGAGATTATTAATGACGAAATTTTGCATAAATTGAGTTTTTTGTTCTTCTTGATAAAGTAATTGCGTTTTCGTCAGTTATCATGGCCAAACTTTTAACCTTAGATTAACTTGTTATAATGTTCACTCATCACTGAAGGTAAAAACACAACTTACCTATTGTTTCATTAAAAACAGTTTATCGTGAGGTTATGAATTTCTCTATTTTCTATTGCATCTCTGGAGCATTCACTTCTCTCAAACGACATCAAATTATGCGACAAAAACAAATTAAGATAAATAACTTTTTATGGTTATCGGCATAAAAGCGTAGCGTAGAATTCTAGTGTATCGGTGTAATATTATAAGCATGTGTGGGACGTGACTGCCAGACGTTTTTTTTTATTTTGATCCTCCTACTATGATAGGTATGATCGCTTCGCGCTAAGTATGTCGTTTGACCGATTCTGACTAATGAGCAAATTCGATTTAAGAACTTTCTTTAACGACCTCCTTGACAATATGTTAAAATGCTTAAAATCATCATGAAATAGAGTTCCGTATTTTAAAAAAGGTGGTTCTTTTTCTGTTAGCTTGAACTTTATTTGCTAGGTAAAGTACCTAGATAGGTATAAATTTCATCATAATATTACTGTATTATTGGTAAAGAGGTCACGCCGATGCCAATGGGGCGTCTGGCGGAGTGTGCAATATGCACGTTGACCTACGCATTGCCATCAGTTTCACTGACCGGTCCACTTAGCTAGACCCTCTAGCGATGTTTCAAGTATCAGAGACCGGACCGGACCAAGTCCACAACGTTGGTACCTACAAAGATTTTATATCTTTTCCACATGCCGGCAATCGTTAGTTACAAGTAAGTACTGTAGATATTATTGAGTATTCATAGATTAAATGTTATACAATCGATACGTGGCCTGTTAATTCCCTGAGATAAGACAATGGCGACTCATTTATTACTGCAAGAACATTCGAAGGCTATAAATGTAAAAACCTAGCCATATCAATGATATATTATATGTCTGCGGCGCGTTATCAGATGTACCCGTAACAGTATATTGCATCGAATACTTTTACCGATGTGGCGGTTGGGGGACATGTCTCGGAGCTTTCTACCGGGCTTCGATCTCGGCACAGTTACCCAAACTCGCGCACCATTATTGTCGAGAGTATGAAAGCGTTAATTAACCTGACGGCAGCCGCGAGTCGCCGCCCGCAACTCGCGCGCCGCTCGCTGTGCACAACTGTACCTCATGCCGACGACCTACGAACCTACGATTACGATCACACAGGACTAGCCTCCCAGCACCACCTAAACTAGAGCACTCTCGCATCGCATTCTATAAACTAAAACGGACAAAGCAAAAAAAAGTAAACTCACTTCACTCATTGTGGAACACGAAAGTATCCGACAATCCGCACAGAAATATGGTAAAGTCGAGCACACACCAACTGTAACACGGTTTAAACCATCACGGCACCGACACCTGCCACGGTAGTAATGTTGTCGAGGGCCGATACGTGCGTTACGGCGGACGGTCGCGGGCTAACGTCCTCTACGCGAGACTACCGCGACTCGCGAAGCCTCCGCGTATCACTCACCTGGCTGCCTAATTGGCGCGCGAGCGAGACAGAGCCACTACGTCATACAATGGAAAGAGAACACAATAATAACTCACAACACCTGTAGCTGTTTTACCGACCTTCGAACTGTTTTATCGGAGGAGACGGAGGGCGCGCGTTTGAAACTTGACCGCGGATTTCCGCGCCATTGGCTCGGCTCGGAGGGTCTGTCCGCCTATCGCTCCCCTACTGTTTGACAGGAAGAGCGCTTAATTAAAGAACCTGTTGATAATTCCAGAACGGAAAGCAGATTAAAATATATAGGTAGAATAAAGCTTGTGCTGCCAGAGTGCCAGGATTACCTACCAAACCTGTCTGCAATGCGTGCTCGGTTTGTATTTAACAGCAGTAATTCATTCGTGGGCAAGTAATTTGTTGAATAAATTATGAGTTGTGTGCCTAGATAGGTCAAACCGCAATTTGCACCAAAAGTTTGATTTAAAAAAATGGTCTTATTGATGTATAGGACAACAAAAAACGCGCTAACACTAGCGCGTCTAGGATTGCTGAATATAGTTCCAATCCCGGTTCGGGTCTAAAACATTATAGGAAGGTTAGTATACGGTATAACTACCTACTGGTCAAAAAGATATAAGTACAAAGTGAATAAAACTTTACGAGCTCAGACCATTAAAAAAGTATTTTTTATTGATCTGAGTTTACGAGGATAAACTTACTTCTACAAAGGTTCTATCGTAACTTTTGCAATGGAAAAGTTATTTCTTGTATTTTTTTATAATTATATTTCGTTCAATAATACAATTTCTGAACATCTTATTTCGAAATCGATTTATTTTGATGTTTTTGAATTATAATATCATTACTATTTTGATATATTTACACGTTGATGATAATTCTGTAAATTACTGTCACTCCGAATAAATAAACAGTTACTTGTTTCACAGTCTCATAAAATCTAAGATCTCTGTAACGGAAACAAGCGAAGCTGGTATCGAATCGATTATAGGTATTCTTTATCGGAAAACATTATAACAGCCTTTCATGAAGAATTTATAAAAGTACTTGGAACATGGAATTACCGATAAGCAGTAAAGCCAATAAAAATAGGTGATAACGAGGACTTCTGTAGGAGGTTCTCCATGAGGATTCAGACACGACTAGGATTTGGAAAAGGGTAGGTCAAGACTGAGGATTCTCAATCTTCACGAGAACGGTCACTTTCTTAGTGACTTTTAAAAAATTACAACTAAACTAAAACTCAAGCCACAAAAAAACTGATTTCTCCGGCCAATTTCTGAATCGCAAAAATCCTCAAGCCCAACAAGGAAGATATAAAAAAAAATGTAGGATTAGGGTATTACTAACCTAAGCTTGAATTTGATTCAAAAGAAAAGTATTACGTAAGTATTAGTAGTTTTTCAAAGGTTACTAATAATATTCACGTCGGTAGTGCAATGGGTAGGTTTCGACCGGACAACCCCTTGATAGGGCTGCCACCGATTAAAAAAACAAAGTCCGTTAAAATAATACTACTTACTTGTTAATAAAATATTTTTTTAATTTTCTTACACAATAACGACTAGTAAAATCATCTTAAAACTAGTTCTTATATCTAAGGAGTTATACTCGAAAGTATATTTATTTTATTACACGATTATCCAAGCGGGATAAGGTGAGCACGACGCGCGATGTGCTGCGGGTTTGGTCCTCGCGTGGCACAAGCATTTGTGTGATCCACAAAATAATCGTTCAGTCGTTTTCTAGGTGATTTGAAAGTTTGTCAAACCCCACGCGATACAAGGAATAACTCTGCTAACCATAAAACATCAGTTGTAACTAATTACTACATTCTAACAAATAAATTTTTCTTTCTTTCTTTCTTAATTCCTCAGTGCGGCAGTCGGCTTTATAAATAATATGAATATCCCATTATTCTTGCACCCTTGTATTAACGTACCAATAAATATGTAAAAGTCGAAACTTCGAAAGACATTCGATCTGCATGTTATTGTTGAATTCATTATCTATTTACGGTTTAAAAAAAAGTTTAATAAACTGAGCTAATAATAATAATTATTATTATTATTATTGAACTCAGTCAAACAATTTTTATTAGGCTGTTTGAAATAAAATTACAGAAGATACAGTTAACCTTAGAAATATATCAACTTTTAACAAGGTTACCTGCAACATTCTTTGTTCAAAATACCATATTAAACTTAAGTTTCAATACATCATTTGGAAAGTATGAAGTACTTAGACATTCTAGGTTCCATTATGGCTAACTTTTAAATGACGGGACAAATCACTGGGTCTGAAAAACCCTCTAGAACAATGGTGACAAACATAGGGAGTGTGGTTAGTGTGCTGCTTCAGGAGGTGGAACTCCATCATCATAGCAGTTGGGAATGTCTTGGTACAATCTCCTATGGAGCACTTGAACTTTGAAGCATTAACATGTTTGAAGCCCATGTGATTGGACAGACTCCTTTTAGTTGCAAAGGGTTGATCACAAAGTTTACATATAAATGGTTTTTCTCCAGTATGCTTACGCATGTGGGCCTCCAAGTCAGGAAAAGTCTTAGAACAAACAGTACACTCCCCCGACTTCTCGGAATGCATTCTTCTTATATGAACCAGCAAGTTACCCTTCAATGAGAATGTCATCCCGCAGTAGCTACATATATTATGCTTTTCATTAGAATGTATCCGCATGTGAGTATTCAGAGCATTTTTAGTTTTAACAGACTTGTTGCACAATTGACAAGTGAACTTCTTCTCATTACTGTGCACATACATGTGTCGGTTTAAATGGCTTTTATCTAAGAAACCCTTGTTGCAAATGCTACATGCAAATGGTTTCTCACCTGTGTGCATTCGTTTATGACGTATTGCAGATGCAATCTGCCTAAAGCATTTGTTACAGAATGGACAGGCGTAAGGCCTTTCATCTGTGTGAACTCTCATGTGTGCTATAATATCATTTCTAGTAAAAAAGCTGTTGCCACATGTTTCACAAATAAATGTACGTTCTCTTTTAGTGTGGTGTATTGTGATATGTCTTTTGAGTGAACCTTTACTGCTAAACAAAGAAGAGCACGCGTCACAGGCAAATGGTTTTTCACCTGTGTGTGTTCTCATATGGCTCTCCATGGCAGAGCGGCATGAAGTCTGAAGGCCACATAAGGCACATCTGATTGGTCCTGATTTACGTCTTAGTTTGCGTCTATCGATTTTGTTTTGTCCACTTTTTTTTATTTTTTTATCATCGTTACTATCACATGAAACTTCAGTACTCTCTGTGAAGAAAAAATCGAAACTATCTTGGTCTTCGCGTCCTGTATTATCTAGTGGTTCTAACTTAATATCAATTTCAAGTTTTGGCTTTTGGTCGCTACTGCTGCCTGATATATTTATGTTGGCACTACGAAGGGTTTTGTCGGACGTCTCGCACTTGCGGACGAACTCGTAACATGTGGCTAGTTCGGCTACACATCGCACACAAATACTATCTGGGAGACCATCTCCCTCTACCACGTCCACATTAGTGCATCGCATCACCATGGCACTATATTGATCTTCATCATTCTGTTTATCAAATAAGGATACAGTTGCTGTTTTGTCGAGACAAATACGACAGATATTGTATTCCATATCTATTTTGAAATTACGGATATAAACTATGTGGTTTTCTTTAACTATTCAAGTCTGTTGTCGATTCTCATTATACTTTTACTATTTTTTGGCACCACAATCTGATTTTGTTGCGTACATTAACACAAGTTCAAGAACAACAAAATTATCGATAAAACTAAACAATACATTTGTGACAGACACTGACAGACAGATGTCAGACATGACATGACACATCTGGAGTGACAACCTTTACGGTAAACTTTCTCCCAATTTTCTTTGATTTAGAGACGAAAGTCCAACAAGTCATTGGTAACTCATAAAATTAAATCATATTCCAATGAATTTTTCGTTTTCATTCAATATCGTACCGAAATAAAAAATAATTGTTACAAGAAATGAGTCAAGGGAGACACTTCCATAGTAATCAAACCTATATCGTCATTTCATTATCATAACTCTGTCAAAGACGGTTAATAATTAATATGAAATTAAACTAGCATCTTAATTGACAATTAACACGAAAAGAAGAAGCAGGCCAACAACTAGGCAGTTGTGAATCGTCAGCGTAACCAAGTTGATTTATAAACGAAAGTATCTAAAGTTGTACTATACTAAAAGATATGGTCTCTAATTAATCAACTTTTTTGTTTCCCTGAGCCACTGTAGACCAGGGCCGATGCCTTCAAAATTTGTAAAAAGTGAAAAAAAATTACAGTAGTATGAAACCCATTAGAAAAGGAGGGGAATATGATAAAAATGAAAGGAAAAATAAATTACGGTCGATCCGAGTTCGGGAAGTGGGGGAGGGGGGGGGTTTTAAGGGTAAAAAATGGTTTATATTGATTTCCAGCAAAACTACAAGTCCTATGGAAAAAAAATAAATGGCAAAGTTGTAGGTAATAAAAAGATCTACAACTTTTGTATTTACAATTTTTTCACATAACCTCAAAATTTAGGTGAAAAATTCAAATAACCAAGTTTTTGGTTTTTTATTTTTATTTTTTCAAAAATATTTTTTTTCCCACGAAATTTGGTGAAAACTTCCCTTATTATGTCCCAAATACACTGTAATTTATTTGATTTAAAATATTTATTTTTTCGACGTAGGTATATTAACTTAATATCAAAAAAGCACCCTAATTTTCAATCGAAAATTCTCCCGTCAAAATATCAGCTTTTTTCAAAAAGTATGGAGGCTTTTTGTTCGTTGAAATCTCTACTTTTCGATGGTGTAAAAAAAATATACATTACTATAGTAAATGTTCTCAGAAAATGCATAGTCACTTTGTACAATTTCATCAAAAAAAATGTAATTGCTTCAATTTTATCCATTCTGCATTGGTTCTTCATCCAGAATTTCATCTGAATCATTTTGTGAGATTTTATATGACATGAATGTAATTCGAATTTAATAAATAACTTTTAAACTAAAAAATATGAATATAAAAAATATAAATAATGAAGCAATGACATTTTTTTTTATGAAATTGTACATAGTGATTATGCATTTTCTGAGAACATTTACTATGGTAATGTATATTTTTTTTTCACCATCAGAAAGTAGAGATTTCAACGAACAGAAACCATACCAACTTTTTGAAAAAAGCTGATATTTTGACGGGTGAATTTTAGATTGAAAAATAGGGTGTTTTTTTTATATTAATTCAAAATAAGGTGAAAAAATAAATATTTTTAATCAAATAAATTACAGCGTATTTGGAACATAAAAAAGCAAGTTTTCACCAAATTTCGTTGAAAAAAAAAAATTTTTGTAAAAGATAAAAATAAAAAACCAAAAACTTGGTTTTTTGGATTTTTCACATAAATTTTGAGGTTATGTGAAAAAAGTGTAAATACAAAAGTTGTAGATCTTTTTATTACCTACAACTTTGCCATTTGACTTTTTTCCATAGGACTTGTAGTTTTGCTGGAAATCAAGATAAACCATTTTTTACCCTTAAAACCCCCCCCTCCCCCACTTCCCGAACTCGGATCGACCGTAATTTATTTTTCCTTTCATTTTTATAATATTCCCCTCCTTTTCTAATGGGTTTCATCCTACTATTATTTTTTTTGGTTTTAAAAATTATCGACCCTGGTCTACTGAGCCACTGAGTGTATCGAGATACATACAGATTGTAAATATGTAATTGACACTTGGCTTGACAGCTGTCTAAGTTTATTCAAAATTGCATTGCAAATAATTGCAATGGATGGAATCATTATTATGATCTGTAAGTTTAAGTACTGCTTTAGTTTAATTATTAGCTACGTAAGAGATACTTAAAAATATGGAGAAACAAGTGTGTAGACTATGCACCCAAAAAGAAGCCACTTCTTACATTTTTAACAAAGAAACCGAAAATGATATACAAATTAGTGCAAAAATTATGCACTGTTGTGCTAATATAAATATAAAAGAAGGCGACGGACTTTCAGCCTATATCTGTGATAACTGTAACAGAGAGCTTACTGCTTGCTACTATTTTATTATGAAATGTGAAGCATCTGATAAGAGAATACGGTCTCAAGCTCTTGAAGAAATATCCCAAGTGATAGCAGCCCTCGACGAATGCCCGCTGAAAAGAGAAGTTAAATTAGAATTAAATAATAATAGCGGTGATGAACACCAGTATGAGGATGTACCAAGCAATGATATCATGCTCCAACAAATCGAACAGAATGAATTTGATATCAAACTAGAAGAAAATTTAGAAAATAAAATTCCTTCTAAAAGGAAACCATATAAAAAAAGATCAAAATATAAAGGCATGGAGCCCTGTATCTGTACCGTCTGTGGCCGACAGTGTGCTAACCCATCTACTTTTAAAGTCCACATGAGATCCCACACAAATGAGAAGCCATTTCCATGCCCTTCCTGTGATAAAAGATATAAAGATAGTGGTACTCTAAAACGACATATGGATCGAAAACATATTCAACATATTAGACAACGCAATTTCATTTGTGAGAATTGTGGTAAAGGGTTTTTTTCTAAGAATGATGTGAAAATACATATGCGCACACATACTGGTGAAACTCCATATGAATGCACTATATGTTGTGTTCGGTTCACACAAATAAGTGCCCTATACAGACATAAAAAGCGCCACACTGGTGAAAAAGACCACCTGTGCCCCACATGTCCTAAAAAATTCTGTACCAAAGAAGAACTAAAAAGTCATCTTGTTGTACACAGCACAGAGAAGAAATTTTCATGTCCTCTTTGTAAAGTTCTGTTCAAATATCAAAATAACTTGAAGAAACATTTAAGACTGCATTCAGAACCAAATAGGTTTGTATGTAACTATTGTGGGCGGACTTTCAATGTGAAGGGAAACTTGAAGAGCCATATAGATAAGCAGCATTCTGAGAAGTCTGGTCACTGTACAGTTTGTTCTAAGAATGTGTCTAACATTGAGGTTCACATGTGGAGGCATACAGGACAGAGGCCACTGAAATGTGAGCTCTGTACTAGCAGCTTCTATGAGCTGAAAGCCCTCGCTCGCCACATGAACTTCCGACACAAGAAAACAGACAGGTATAAATGCGAAGTAGAAGGCTGCTTGATGACCTTCCCTTCGAGACCAATGCTGGACTTCCATACAGCCAAGCTGCATGGTACACATATTCCATTTCCATGTGATCGCTGCACCAGGGCATTTTATAGAAAGAATGATCTAGCCAGACATAAGATTGGCACTCATAAAGAGAGACTTGTTTAATTAATAAGTAGTTCTTAGTAGTTTTAAGTATATTGTGTGTTTCTTATGTATCAAATAAGTACCAAAAATCATTTTATATTTTCTAGTCTCAAACCTAAAATTATTAAATAAACATTTGTAAAAATAAATATTTGTTTTCTTTTTCAAAAGTATGCTTCATTTGAGGGATGAAAGATTATTTTCAAATACCCACAGGTAACATGGATCTTTCACTACAGCTAAATACCACATTGTACTGGATTTTAAAAAGAGTAAGTTTGGGGTCTTACAAGTAATCAAACACCATGCATAATGTTATACAATATTTATTTTTAGTGCTGATGAATATCATGATCCATGATCCAAAAACAAACCGTATCACAGTCCGCTACAGATTAGTAACTAAAGCTTGAACACAGATGTGAAGTATATAAAGGAAGAAGATTGAGGTATGTATGTGGGCTAAACAATAAATATGTAGACATAAATACGTCCTGTACAATTAGCTAAATATAAACTTCTGTAGACAGCTTGTAAGCCAAACGAAACAACTCCATAACTCATAAACCAATATTCAAATTCATTTGACTATAAATATTATAATCTGTCATCAACACATGTTTTGTACAAAACAATAACCCTTATAAATACAATGCGAACTAGTTCATTATTTACATGAATTCTATAATTTCATTTTATAGATAAAATATTGCGTAAATAAAAAAAATAATAAATTGCACACGTTACAATCAGATTTTTGATCCAGTCAAAACATGAATTGTTGAATATAAATATTCATTACATTAAATAGAATAGATTAAAATAAAAAATAATAATAAACAGCTTGCGAACTTTATAAATTATGCAAACATCAGTCAACAACGTTTATAACTAATTCACGTTAACATTATAATAGTTGTGAGACACGCTGAGAGCAGACGTGCTAACGTAACAGTCACTATTCAACAATACCCGGTCAGTACACGACAACAATTATATATTCACTTCTGCGTTCACTCAACTCTCCCTCGAGCGGCACTCTCGCGTCCGTCGGAGCCGGATAGGGAACCGGCATACTCCTAATAGGCGGTGAACAACTCTTACATAGAATGTTAGCAGTCTGAGCCACTGCAGTCAAAGTTTATATCTCATTTGGAGTTCCCTTATTCAGCTATACTACGCGGCTAGGCATCGTCACTATCTGCGACGTGTGTAGCCGCCGAGCCAAGTCAACGCAGCAATACATACATTACGTGACAACGTAAACTATCTACGGCGTCCGTCCCACGGTTTCGTGGTCGCGCCCTGTCTACCTACACTATACAGCTAACTACAAATAAAACCTCGCAAAAATTAGCACCAGAGAAATTTAGGATACGATTAGTTGTATACAATCGAGTCGATGTCACCGATTAAACTAGCATTACGTTAGAATACTTACGCTAAGTATTCAGGGAGTGAAACTATAGGTGTTACAAATGCGGGTGTTTGTTATAAAAAGCTATAATCCTGGCTTACCTAGAAATAATTTGTATACGTAAACGGCGGGCGGAGCCGCGCCTGGAACCGGAATTTCTCTAGCTACTGCGTCTCTAAGGGTCCCGCCCACCGCGAGCCCAGTCAACAAAAGTAAGGATTTCACTCGAAATCGCGCGTAAACCGAATTACGTAACCGTAACAGATGGAGTCGCGCCGTCAGCGGCGCGGGCCGCGTCAGTTGATGGCCTGCTCCGTCATCTGCAGGCACAGCGCGTCCAGGCTCGAGTAGTCCTCGGCCGGCGGCGGCGGCGGCCGCGCCCCCGCGCCCCCCGAGCGTGCGCCCCCACCCGCGCCTGCGCCCGCGCTCCCGCCCGCGCCCCAGCCGCGCGCGCGCAGCGGCCGCGGGTGCCCGTTGTGAGGCCCGATGCGCCATCTACAACAGCAACGCCGATATCAGCAGGGCTCTTCGTACTGCAGCTGCTCTACGGCCGCTTTATAAGAGACTTACCTAGGTTTAGGACATCTCCTGTTGTGTGGCATGTCCGACACGTGATGGAAAAACTGTCGCGGCGGCAGGCGGTGCCGCAGCCGCTTTAGTGCCTCCAACAGTTCCGGCCGGTTGAAGGCCTCGTGGTGCAAAGCCTTCGAAATGACAAAAAATATTGTTAGATTGTATTTTTTACAATTTCATTTAGGTATTACGTGGTTGAACGTGTTAGATACTGTAGAATACCTTCTCTACAAGCCAGCAGTGTAATGACATAGGGTCCACCGGTGGCTCATGCTCGCCGTCTTCCGACAACAACTGTGAAGTCACGCGCACGCTCGGCGGACACGACGCATTGTTCAGACATTTTGATGCTGCAACAATATACCGCAAAATAAGTGGAGCGAGACGGATAACCATTAGTCCCCCTTAAAAAGGAATGGGGAAGCTCCCCAACTGTTATGGCTGGTAGTAAAGACTCAGGCAGGCAGTCAGGCATGCTTCTCCATCTTCCCCGGGGAGCCGGAAATCCAAGAAGTGTTTCCAGTGGGAAAAGGATACATGTGAGATGCAGGTGTGGCTCACCAGTGTGCAGCGCGCGCACGATGGCGGCGGGCAGGTCGGAGGCGGGCGGCATGGGGCTGAGCAGCACGCCGCGCAGGCGCTGCAGCGCGCGCCCCGCGCCCGCGCCCCCCGCGCCCCCGCCCGCGCCCCCGCACGCCGCGCGCAGCTCCGCTTCCACCGCCTCCAGCACGGCGCCGCGCTCGTTCAACTTCTTTATGGACAGCAGGAGCTTGTGGCGAGCGCCCTTCGTTACGCCTGCATCCGAAATCAGACCTTATAGCTTAATAAAACGATTACAATGTCACATTGGAGAGCAAATAAACCTAAAGCAGAAGAAAGGTCAAAAAGAGAAAATGGTTCGATTACATACCTAATTTCTCTAGATACTTTTCATCCATCGTCATCATTTGCTCATAACTCATGTTAGTGAACAACCACACGTACTTATGAAGCCGCAAACTCTTCAGCCACTGCGCGACCATCGACATGCCGGCGTGCTCGCCGAAGTTGTGCGATCTCAGGTCGTCTAACCTGGTCTCACTTCCCGTCGTCCCGTACATTATACTAATAGGTCTAATCTGACTCAAACTATGTTCACTGGAGAGTGAAAAACTTCTAGGTTTTTGTACAAAAGGTTCGTCGCTCAGATTCTCTGCAGATGAGGACATGTGTATGAAGTTGGTTGACGGTGGGGTCAGGCTGTTGGATCGCTGCGACTTCGGCTGTGCTATCGTCGCGTCAAAATTTAATTTCTCTCCTTCGATACTTATATCTACATCTCGACCATTCTTTGAGAAGGATTCTTGGAGTAAGTCTGTGCTGAAGTGGTCTACAGTGTCTATGATTCCTCGGAACTCGACGTTTTTGCCGATGGTCCTCCTGAATGTGTTGTTTGTGCTCCATATGTTAGTGTCTGGTATCAGACACGGGTCTATTCTTTGTTGCCACACGCTTTCTGTTCTGTTGCCCGAAATGTGGTTGTCCAGGTATCTCAACCATTGTGTCAATGATCTGAAGCAAAATTACACATACAACATACTTAGACCTATATGATCACGACCTTTTATTGAAATGACACAGTCGCAACACAAGATACCTTCAACTAAGACCAAATTAAAGATGTCATATATAAGACAAAACAAAAAATTAAGTCAAGTAAATGTACACAATTACAAATCTAACAATATTTTCATGGATACCCACAGCAAATAAAAAAAAACCTCTTAAACAGCTCATGAAAGAGATGTTTCTTATGCTGCAACTGAGTACGTACCCTTGATCATGATGAGTCAGCGCAGGGTGCACGAGCAGATACGAGAGTAGCTGCCGGCAGAGCTCGGGCACGACCGAGGTCCGGCGCGGCGCGTCCATGCAGCGCTGCACTAGCGCCGGCGCTGCGCTCACGTACACATCCTTACAGCGCTCGTTCTCTATGCGGAGGAGCGGCAGCAGGGCTAGCAGCCGACGAAGACGTTCACCACCTGATAACAAGCGATTATGGATTACATTGTATATGTAACTAGATTATTGGAAGGCTTCACTTATATATACACACTAGATATATAGGGTAAAGAGTTGAGTTTTATACAATACATTTAGCAATTGTATTGGTTAATATTTTTATGTGTCTCTACCTGGAACCTGGCTCTGCTTCAATGGATGAGCAGCTTTTACCATTTCTGTTACTTTTCTACACTATTAGTATTTTGCAGAATCAGCGAAGATTAGTTATATGCTGAAAAAGCCATCATCATCATCTTTCTCCTGGCCTAAGCCAAAAATCATTTGGAATTGATGCAGCATATCTTCTTCATCCGTACTTCATATTCTGGCAGAGTAACAACTTAAACAATAGACATAAAATGAAGTCAAGTGATTTCTTTGGATAGTTTCTTAGGAATACGTAGTAGTAGATCTTTTTAAATTGTAAATGTCTACTGCTGTATTACTGCAATATTGTTGCTGCCTCGAAACCATGGCTCAAAATAACAAATTCTAAATCTTCAGTTTTGAAAGCATTGGTAATAAATTCAACATTTCACAATGAAAATCCTAATCTAATGTATATTAGACCAGTACTTAATAGTCATTCAATTTATATTTTCTTTAAAAAATATGCTGAACTGAATTATTATCCTTATTAGTTTAAAATACCAGTGAATCAAACAGTCACTGAATTCACCAAAAGGGTTAATCATGAATGTAATGCATAAACAAAACAATTAACTAGTATTTAATTAATAATGAATGTATGTCTCTATGTTGTAAAGAGTTAAAATTATTAGTCTTTATGACTCAACTTTATTATGTTCAAGTTATGGAAGAGAGCCGTACATTCAGGTGTATTACATGGTACACATTCATATTTAAAACTGTATATTGCTAGTTCCTAATCATTTATTTATTTGATACTCTGGGCTCATATCAAATTTGTTTTTATATCCTTCCCACAACTAGGTTTCAGGGTGGTGAATATTTATTATTCAATATACCCACCATTCATTTTTCAGGTCACATATTGCCCATAACCATTAACAAATTTTGTTTTTAATACATCAGACTAAAGATGGCAGTTTTGTAAGGACTGAAACTCATTTTAAACACTTTTTGAACATTAACATATTAGACAGCACCCTTATATACCCACCCTTCACTGCTTGCAAAATTTTGTAGCTGTTCAAAAGAAACTCTTTGTACTTTATGCTAATGATCAGGTGAAAAGATGAATGAATAAAAACTGTTCTTAGTCTGTATGAAAGGATGATAGTTATTGAATACCAGTTCCCAAGAAATTTTATAAAATTGAAGGTAGGTGATAACTGATAAGAAATTCAAAAACTTAGAACTTTAAAACATTTAATTATTTAAATTTAACAGGGCCTATGCATAGTGAATAGGTGTTAATCATTGATAAGTGTTAATCATTAATTTGATCAGATTGCGTTCATTAGAGGTGCTTTACTAACAATCTCCGTATAAGGAAAACAAGGTACAAAAACATGATTGTTAAAGTTGTCTGCCTTACCGTCATCGTCGTCATCGTCGCGTGCGGTGAGTAAGGCGGCAAGCAGCACCTCGTCGTTAGCCTCGCGCTCCAGCCGCTCGTCTTCAACGTGGCTCCGGAGCGCCGCCTCCACGGCCCGCTGCACCAGTTTCAGGCCAGGCCATGGCACCCGCCGAGCCAACGTGCAAGCAAGTACAGTCTGCTCACACGCGCCCCATTGCTCGAACACCCCGGCTACGCCCCCGAGCTGCTCGTAAAACGTGCCGTTCATCGTGAAAACAGCATAGCAAACCCAAAATATCAGATTTGTTTGTGTTCTACACGTCAGTAGTACGTGACAGCTGATCGTTAAGACACTATTTGAACCCCTTGGAGACGTGTAGCACAAGAAGCAATGATGGTGGTAAAAGAGCAGCGATTATGTCGCGTAATGCCGATAGTTATTAAGTGTTTAAATTACAGGTAGATTGAAAAACATTAAAATTGTTTCGACAGTCAGTCAGATTATCAAAATCCAAAATGGCCGACCACAGATAACATAACATAACCAACCATGAAATATTCAGGAATGACAACCGAGCAAGGAACCTTGAGCCTACGGCATTCTTTACTAATTTACATTTTTATTATATTTCTACAGAAACCTAAAATAAATAAATAAGTTATTCGGTACATAAAATATTCAATTTTGAATGTTTTTACTAATAATTTGTTCAATCATAAACGTACACAATTAGTTCTGCCGCTCGATACAAGATGTCAGTAACTGACAGTAAATAGCCACAATCCTGATCTGAGCTACAAACCATCTGGGCGTATTTTTTTTTCTTTGTACCTTGCATTTTTTCACCTGTCACGTCACTTGTGCTATTAATTAGTTGATGAAAATTATTAATATTTATTATGCGTATAGAAAATAAAGATTAAGTGTTTATATTTGTATCGAAATATGATTTTTATTGTGAGATTTTCCTTATATTATATTTTTTATGATATTCTGTAAGTAGACGAAAGTAGGAAAATGTTATGTAACTCATGGTATACAGTGGTTTAATCCTTAATTTTACGGCATTTTTTCCGCCAAAAACTTTAAATTTTTACTGAATCCAATGACAGTTGTATATTTGCTAACGTTCATAACGCTTAACACGGAAATATCAACCGTAAATAATGCGAAATACGACTTTATTTCTTGTAACCCAAATTCGATTAAGTGGAAAATTCCTACTGAGTTACGCAATTTTTTACTATATTTAATTTATTTCTACCGAATCTAAGTATATTTTTCAATGCAGCAATACTAACTTCAAACGTCAAAACTATCAGTCATTTTTCATACCGTTACGAGAAGCCGAAAAGTGCGAAAGTAAGTTTGGTACAGTCGAAATCTTCCACTGATTAACGGTTTATATTCAAGGAAAATTCAAAGTAATACGATTTCTATAGAGAATTTGTTCAGTTTTTAAGGAAGATTAAAGTAAATACCTTTAATTTAAATCAAAATTTACGAAAAGGGATAATGAATAACCGATAAATTCATGTTTGTATTATTATCTCACATAGAAGCGTTACGTCCACTGAGAAACATTTCACTCATTGTGTTTGTTGTAAACAAAGCTTTAGGGCGATTGTGCACTACAAGGAATTTTACTGTCCGGCAGGCCGATTTTTTACGGTCCGATATGGCAAGCCATATAATGTATATACTAGTTTGTGCACTATACGTAATTTTACCGTCCGACATTTTACTTTTCTCCATTCCGGAAATTCCCCATTCCGGTTTCAAAGACAGAGCTACCCTAAACTGAGGTGTACCATCCGAGTTAAGACGGACAAGTGCACAAGCCAATCATCCGTTTTTTTCATGCCACTTCGGACCGTAAAAAATCGGATGTTCGGACAGTAAAATTCCTTGTAGTGCACAAACGCCCTTACTCGTTCTATTTAGTTATTTTGTGATAAGAAAGTAAAGATATTTCCATATGTTCCTTATTTAACGTTTAATTAATACCAAATAAATAAATATGTATGTTTATTCTTTTAAATTTTCTTTGATTTTACTGGCTAATTTGTCCTAAAATACGTTTTTAAGCAAACAAAAATGTAGGTCTATGACCAAACTGTAACTCAAAGGAGAGTATTTATAGATTATTATAGATTAAGCTGTGTTTAAAGGTTAAAATTTTAATAGTTAAGTGTAGTACTAACTGAATATATATGAAATAAATATTTTTTTATATCTAAGTGGCCCATTTAATTTATGAAAAATGTATTGATATTTCGTAACTCAATGGAGCAGTTTATCAGTTCTAGCACATTAAAAATCGTTTTATTTTAAAACATATGGTTTTTACCTAAAAAATATATTAATATTCAGATAATAGATATATATAAGATAATATAAAAAAAATCAAAACGTATTTTATTGAAGTTTCATATTAATGTAAAATATGGTACAAGAAAATAAAAATACGCCCATCTACAAACCCTTGTATTGTAGGTTTTGTAGCCGCGCGAAAACGTATTTGTGGGTATCAATTATAAACTATAATTATTATATTATTATATACTATTATAGTACATTTTATGACTTTTTTCACCATGTTTTTTTTAAGTTTTAGATAATACCTATTCACTTTTTACATTCATAAATCAACCACAAGTTGTAAAAAAAGCTTGACAAAAACAAATTGTTCATAGGTAGGTAGGTATGTTCAGTCTTTTGAGTTTATCTACGTAGAAATTGCTAATCGCTATCATCGCCTTTTATAATATCCTTACATGGTTATCTAAGTAATAAAACGAAGTCGCTCCATATAGTAGGTAGGTATGTAGGTAGGTACCTACACTCATTGTTTAAATTAAATAACGGATTATTTAAAGCAGTTTTCAGTAGGTAGTTAATACCTAGTTAGTGATTCAAGAACTAAATAAAATACACATTTATTACTGTCCTACCCGTGCGAAACCGGGTAGGTCCGCTGGTTATTAAATAATACAAAGATGTTTTTTTTTATTTAATGATAGGTACCTACTTATCTCAAATTTTTTGACGAATGTGTAAGAAAATTGTTACATAATTATTTTCTGCTGGCTATGTGATAAGCACTTATGGTAAGTAGATAGATACAAACAAAACAAAAGAACAAAAAAAGATGCAAACTGAAACAACTCATGTCTAAGTTTTCTGTAGATTCAAGCATGTGGGTAGGTAGGTACTCCATAGTGAAAAAGGTTTCAAAAATGGTTGAGTGACACTTGTCTTGCATCATAGAAGAGCATTATAACTTGTATTTTTTTGTTGTAGGTACAGTGGACAGTGTTGGTGGTCTTTGTAATTGTACAACTGAGGACTGTCGCCTAATCTTTAAAGACGTGGACCGCCTACGCTGAGGAGAAGACATCGGCAATCGAACCTTAAAGGTTCGAAAATAAGGTATGTTTTAGATCGTGTTTGTTATAGGTAAGTGTATTCACTTGTCACTAATGTGTCCATTTAATAATGAGACAAAAGGACACGCAATGCTTGCAAAGAGATTTTGATACACCAGTGCATTCGTAAAGTCGGTACTGGAGTCTGAAACGTTAATTCTTTTAATCCTTTATGAATAGGTAGTAGGAAAGTATATCGTGTGACACATAGTGACAAGAATGCGTTGTTACGGCCTTGCTGGTTGGTGTTTATTCATCTGTTGGTAGGTACAAAGATTGTCCTTCCTTAAAAAATGTGGTTTCGGGCAATCATGGGTTATAATATCAAAAAAGTAACCTATAAAAGTAGAGGACCTACCTTCCTACTTTTTTCTGTTATTTGTTACCTACTACTTACTTACGTTTATTCCATTTTACAGTCAACCTACAAAAATAACGTAAAATCACGGTTATTACTTAATAATTAGTGCAAGTCACAATATTCTCGGAACTATCCCGACGGACGCAACATGCAAATTGTATAATCCGCTTTGTGCTACATTTGCAAGGCCCAACCCTTTATGTTGTTTGAGACAATGACATATTCTACAAGTTTGCAAAATAAAACTTTCTCTGGAACAATAAAACCGTTATTTACGCTGTATTATAGGCGACAGGGTGTGTTGTCTGACGAATTTCTTTGCAAAATTGATCTGCTTTTGTAATGAGTATGCAATCGGTTCCTATTCTTTGACACCACTATTTAAAATGACCATCTCAACCAAATCTACAAACCTAGTCGAAATAAGACTATATTCCTAGCATTCTTTTTCTTCCCTTGGTGTTCCTTAAGGTATGAGTCGAAGAACAACAAATCTCTTTTATTAATGAGAAAATACTCAGATAGTTAACTAACTTTTACAGTTCCTACTTTAGCTAAGTGAATAGTCGCGTGCCCAAAGATAACACGAATCCTTTCAATGATCAAATACTCGTATTGACTACGGTCGTAACCCGCCACGCGTCCAATATTTTTACAGCGAGATTCACGTGAGAACTGTGGTAAAATAACATAATATGGTATAGCAACAAAAACACGCTCCACTCTTTCAAAATTGACAGCCGAATGAATTACAGTAGAAAGGTTCTGTGACAGAATATAAACTACTTAAGTATAGCTAATACTGGTTGTCTTTTAAGACTTGTTCCTAAAATATTATATCAGGAACATGATTCTACCTAACGATTTTTGGCGATACTTGGACTTTAGGATTACGGTTTGTGTACAACCGACCTCTATTCATGCACTTCTAAGGCCCAGTTTTTCGATCCCTAGTTAACGCAACCAATGGATAAATACTTATGCTAACTAATATTTTCAAAATTCGGTAGAATTCGTTTATTCAACATTTTTTTTGTAACAAAATGGTTAATTAATTAACTCTCCAACTTCTCTACTACACAACTTTAGTCAATCTAATTTAATAATTATGTAATTTATAAATACTGAACTGCACCGTAGGATATCAACCAGTATAAGTACGTCTTTCTCAAAGATATAATCTCACGGTAGCGTTTTTTTCTAAATCATTGGTCCGTCAATAATATCGCAACTGTCGTGTCGGACATAATCGTAGTTTTTCTAGTGTATTCCGAACATAAATACTTACTTCCGAATAATAAAAACGAATGTGATGCCATGGTGGTCTTATTTTATCTACTTAGAGGAATTATTTGAAGTAGATAAACCACCAACTTTAGTAGCTTACCTAGAATATTTTAAATTAGTTATATTTTTTTTTTACATAATCTATTTTAGCGTTAAAACATTATGTGTGAAATTGATTACTTAATAATTTTAGATATTGTACTTCATCTGTAAATATAAAAAGCTTCTACTTAGAACTTAATAATTTATCTACTTATTACCTACCTGATCTAAGAAATTTATTTACTTTATGTAGGGTAGAGTGGGTACGGTTGAAACAAAGGACGGTTGAAACAGAGCAAGTATCTCGTAAACGGTTACGCTGGGAGTGAGGTGTGCAAGGGGAAAACGAAGCGGACAGGTCCGAATACGAATTCAGTCCCGCGCCGCTTCTCGCGCGTTGTCCTTTTGTGCAGGACACCATATTGTTTTTTACTACTCAAAAGTAAGTATGTGTGTGTGTGTAGTGTGTGTTTGTGATTAATATGACTCTTGTAGAATAAGGTGTAATGACCATTTTTAATGTGTCCTTAATACTGTCGTAATTATAAAGTATATTTTACCAAAAGTGGTGTTGGGGACGGTTGAAACAGCATGGTATAAACCACTGTTCCCATGTTCATTAATTTTAATTTCTTTTATTTGTTATGTATTATTTGTTTATTTGTTTTTAGAAATGTTTTCGTTGTTTATTTGGAAATTATTATCTTTTTTTGTAATTTCTTTAAATTTTTACTACTCGTCAAAGTCTGTTATGTTTTAGAAGTAGTAAAATCTTGAAGACGGATTAATTTTATCATGTGGTGCCATAATTATTCTTATAAGTAGTATTAATGATAAATAAAACATGTTTCATTTGTTTTTATTGTATTATTTGTGTGTTTCTGCTGACCCAAATCGCTGTTTCAACCGCCCCTGGCATGGGGACGGTTGAAACAAATATAGATATTTTTTAAATTTCATATATTTCTCAAAATAGTGACCCGAGGACTATAGTGATTCAGCCATATCGTAGCTAAAACATCATATTTGAATTTCACGTATCATAATCGTTTCTTGGTTTATAAACAACAAAATTATAAACGATAAAAGCTAAATTGTTTCAACCGTACCCAGTCTCCCCTAATCTTCAACCTGAGGGATTATTACATTTATTACTCTGTTGTTTTCAGCTCAATCGTAAACTTTGCTACATTTTTATTGATCTTTTGAAGCAATAAATAGTCGAGGATACTACCTATAATCTTGTAATTACTAGAATTGCTTAGAAAGCTACGGATTAAATTTTTAAGAAGCTTATTTTTTATATTCGTTCATCACGATTATAAATAGTGGCGGTAAGTTTCTACCATCTATAAGAAATATTCGCCTGATTTATCTATAAAATACTAAGTACCTAATTATATAACATTCTCGTGTCACTGTGTTTTGTAACCAAACTCCTCTAGAACGGCTTGTCCGATTTCTATAATTATCACGTATATTCGGCAGAGCAGAGAAAATCGCAGAGAAAATAAATAATTTCTATTCTATTCTAATTTCTAATTAGTAAACAATTTTTACTAAATTATTGCTGAATCTATTAATTCCTTTAAACCTTGCATGGAATAGACTTACGCTAGATTTATTTTAGGAATAAATAATATGCTTTGTTAGTCATGTTGTGTGGTATATCCCAATAATAATACCGTTAACTAACTTTTGTGAACGCGGAAGGGTTCTGCAATTGACAACCAAGTGACGATTTAATCCCATTTCATGCCAAGTGTTTTTACCAAAATATCCGCTAAAGGCAGCATGATAAAGTTCACATTTGATAAATAAGGGTGCTTAAATAAATAACTAAATAAAATAAGCATAGTTCTAGTGCAGCCGTATGCAACTTTGATATATTTTGTTCTGTAATAAAATATGGACGCTTAAAATACATATGTTTGGTGTAGTCCGTAATAAAAAGTTATTACGTACGGACGTACAACCTTACGTAAAGACGTAAGGTTGTAGTACGTCCTTATCCTTACGTTATAACTTTCATTAATACCGACATATCTTCTCCTTCTTGCCTTAAGAATTTCTATAAATTTACATAGATACTCTTTGTTTATTAATGCGTATGAGTTCCTCATTAAATTCCAAAGAACCTCCTGTCTTTATTCGTTAGCTCATTAAAAGCTTATATTGAAGACTCATTAGCTAAATGTTCTGTTGACATTCAACTAATTAATCAACAAACACAATAATTAGCAAATTGTTTTGATTTTAATTTAGGTACACACTCCAAACTTAAGCTCTTTTAATTACTCCCACCATCACAAATTCTACGATAACGCTACGTTCATTTACTCCATTCAAAAAGGCAGAAATACAAACACATAAATCAATCCGACACTCGAGCTCCGTTAGGGCGCTACCTGCACTCAACCCTTCTCCCGGGGGTGGTCAATCAGGCCCCGCCTCTTTTTAACATCGTCAGTGCGCCAAAACAGACGGACATTCGTGATTTGCACGTCAAGTGGACAAGTTCTCAAAATGGCTTTGTGGACTCCTTACGCGCAGGAAGCTGCCTTGGACTTGAGTAGGAACGCGGTTAAGTTGGAGAGAGTTGCTTCGCCGCTCCCTGCAGCGAATGCTCCTCAATCTCCTCCGTTATCAGGATATTATCCATCATACGCGGAGACACAGTATTACCACTCGTACCCGTACCAACCAACGTCGTACGCGGTGCCATCTGCGATGTCTCCAGACTCGATTGGAAGCTGGTCCAACATGAAACAGAACGCTCCATCATCCCCTGAATCTCCAGAATTCTACGACTCTGAGTCCCTGTCAGACGACGTGGAATATCAGGCATTTGAACGAGATGCACTGAGAGCTATGGCGGAGAAGAACGGAGGAACACTGCTGGGGAACAATCCTCGTATGCGGAGAGCGGTGCAGACGAGCCAGACTGCTGATGACTCGTACAGGAAGCAACGTGAGCGGAATAACTATGCCGCGAAACAGAGCAGGGACAGGAGGAAGCTTAGAGAAGTACGCCTGGCTTTCCAAGTGACCTATTTGAAGAAGAAGATGGCGGACTTGAGAGCTAAGCTGTCTGCTGGCGTCTGCGGCCGCTGCCGACAGATTTGCGAGTGTTGAACAACAGTTTAGTGCATGGACCAAATTAGTGTGTTACAGAGATCAAGTCAAATTGTAAATAATAATAGACGTGTAAATAACTTTATTTAAACTTAACGTGATTGTAGACTTATAGATTAATAGAATATTGGATATGTGCTTAATGTTAAGTATTTAATGAATTGTATCTTAAACCAAGATTTTGTATATTTGTGCAATTACCTAATTGTGTATATTATAAAAATATGATGTTTGTGTATAAATAAAATTTATGGACTATAATTTCGATTTTTGTTTAATAACCTTTCCTATTTACACAAAATGCAAGGCAATTATTTTCTAACAATTATTAACTTTATACTTTTTAAATACTTATGACAAGCTTATTCTTGGAAGATGCATAGAAGTCATATTGAGGCAATGTTGCTGGTATTATTTTAAACAAATAAATAAAAAGAAATATTTTACTTCACCATAATATAACACAGACATGGTACAAAATAATCCGCTAAACTATGGGATTACTATAATCCCTAACTCCTAATTCTAGAATTATTGTTAAGAGCCAATAAAGTGGGAATGTCTAGCGTCATAAAGTTATTTATTGAAGGATTAAAATTTCCCTCGTCTTTTATTCTCGCCGCGGCTGATTGCAGCCGTTTCGGTAAAAAGGTAGCAACACTGGCATTAGGTCATAAAGTTTACAATGCTCTGCTGTGTAACGGATTAGCAGCAGCCGTAGGGTTGAGGATTAATTTTATAACCGTTATCTTTTGTTTAACTTTGAAAGATCTTTGATGATGCTATTTAAAAGTCACTGCCTTTTTGGCAAATACTTAAGTAGGTACAAACTTTTTAGAATAATTTTGACTAAAGTATTTTAAATTATTTGCACATAACCTTGTCTTAAAATATTTTTTCACACTTGCACACCATGCAATTTTTGTCCTCAGAATTAGTCCTCAGTAGGCTTAATTCTGAAGACAAATATTGCATGGACTTTATTAAAATTTCACTCTATAAATTATATCTTTAGATTTCATGGCACGTGTTTACACCGCATGCCCCTCCCTACACGCTTCGGCGTGTGCGCAGGCCGCGCCCCCTTTTATTGTTAGCGCTATTACATTTTAGATTTAGGTATGTTTTTTTATATTTGTTTTATGGCATGCAAATATGAATGGATAAAGTTTCAGAATTTATAATCAACTAATATTTTAAAGTTTTTTTGGATTTGGTTGTTTCAAGCGCGTTCGAGTTACTTTTTATGTTAAATTGTTAATTTTTCTACTCAAGTTGGTACTAGGTATTTTTAATTAAAAAAAATTTTGCCGTTTGCCTGGAGTCGTTTGGTTACGAACGTAAAAATTTTTTTTATTTAATATGATACCTAATCACATTATACAAAATATTTGTGATTGAAGCCTCATTTTAAGCAAAATATACATGTAACGTGATAAAGCGCCTATATTGTTTTAGGTTTACAAGAATTATAAATATATTAATTTCGCGTACCTAACTCTTAGCTCTTTTGATAGTCTTCGCGCAATCTAGAAATCGGACCATAGAGGTATAGTTTTAGGGACACTATCTAATTCATCATTTGATACTAGATAGTTCTGAAAATTTGTAACTTCCGATAGTTCCGGTCATCCTTCAACACTGTCCAAAGAGGTCCACCGGCACATGCTGACAGCCCGTCGCGCGTCGGCTTTCGGCACGTGTTTAAACTTATAACCCGATATTAACACGTTCCGCGAACCGTATTGATAGCTATCACAATATCCACCGATGTTAGGAAAACATTAAAAAAATTGGCACGAGAACAAACAGGAAAGCTGCAGGAAAGGATTATTGTTATCGATTCGAAGTGATTTGTGATGTTATCATTTAAATATACTTCTAGATATTGGAGGCAGGAGGTAGCCTGATATGAGGACAGCTTGAATTCTGTGCGGTTGTTGGATATCATTAACGAATACGAAAAAAATCGAGATTAGATGTGCCAACTTTAAAAACAGCGCCTTTGTCGCTAGTTTTACTGCTTTTACAGTAAAGTAAATTAACTAGGTACGTGGGAGTTAATCTGTATCTCTAATTCTAAACAAGTATGTACCTATGTAAGTAAACGCGGCTTGAGCGAAGTAGTATTGTCGCCATCAAACTGATAAGTTTTGCAAGTAGAATTGTGATGAGCAAAACTTTTAATGTAAAAAATGTTTTCCTATCAATATTTGAGAATATTTAATGAAAAAATAAATAAACAATGTAGGAGAGGGATGCATGTTAGGAGAAGTAAGTAAGGTACTTCTCCTAAAATCCATCAAATACGCCGATTCTATCCGAATTTAATTTATTAGATTTGCGGAAACAGAAAGCTCCAATCTCCACGATCAATAATATCGCACCCACCACTGTAACATTATGCACCGAAACGCAAGGGTTATGTATTGCGCCGGCTGGGGGAGCACCCTCGTCAATTAGTGTTGCCCCATGCAACGTGACCAGGGGTGGGACCAGGAAGGAAAGTGACCATCGCAGCTTTAACAACATTTTCGTATTATTATTCCTTCTAGTTCGTATAATAATTTAGCTCGCTCATTTAATTTGTGACCGAGTTAAGATTTCTCAAACTGCTAGGAACATAGAGTACCTACCTAACCTATGGAGATTCTTGTCGGTTCTTCTGTTTCGAAAGAGTCTGGAAGGACTACTTGAAATAAACATACCTACTTATTTTGATTTTGATTGACATCCAAATAAAAAAGATGCACAGTCAGTGCCTCAAGCCCATCGTCAAAAATGACCACAGAAATGCAGTCATTCCAATAAGTCTCGAATCGCATATATAAGCTTCTTTTATGCCATGCGGATATAGGTTGAATTTGCGACCAAATGTTTCATTTAAAACTGTCATCACCAGTATCATTGAAGTCAATTTTGGCTGTACACTATGTCTTGTTCGGTACAAGTCATAAGTCATACACAGTCTTCTACAAGTTGTTCCAAACCGTGTAGGTACCTACCTATTAAGTTTATTTTATATCCCTAGCTCGGAGGCTCCAAAAGAAGGGACAACAAAGTTAAAAAAAACCAGCACATGCTAACGTTGAAATTTAGACGTTGGTATTTTATGTTTTTACTTTTTTTTGTTGACAACAATTCGTTCTAATATCTTTACATTTAACTTTTTAATATGTAAATGCGTTTTTTTACCCTTTTGCGCCAAATAAATATTTTTCTTTCTTTCTTTCTTAGACCTCACCTTTACTTAGGTACCTACCTAAGCTATGTAGGTTTAAAATTAACCTTATTTCAGGTCACTTGGGACCATAGATATTCAATACACTAATACTTAGTATGTAGTTACTTATGTTACATAACAACTATGAGATTAATTGCCAGTTTCTTTATAAGAAACCCAGGAGGTAGGTACCTACCTATCCATGCATTGGTTGCACAATCTCTATTCACACAGCCTCCCTTTACGATTAGGGGTGGTGCGTTGCACAATAAAACTTTTTTAACGTCATCTGATTGGTTGAACTTGTGCATATTATGTTCCTTCATATTGTAGCATTAAAATGTGTCTAACATTATTATATCTATGTTTTATACTTAAATATATATTATAATATATTTTGTAAAAGAAAATATAATTATTATAAGGGGATGTTCCCGTGAAATAACACGTGTATAGTATGATCATATTTTCATCAAGATAGTATCTATTAAAAGTGGGTAACTAGGTACTAATAAATTGCACCTTATTTGGGTAACTAACTAAGGTGTAAGTTATTAGTAAGATGGATTGGTAAGATACCTACAGTATTATCATGAAATAGCGAAAAGTTAAAACTTATCCATTTAGACATGGGTGTCTGTAATATTGGGAAATCACCAAAAACCCATCGGATTAACAGTTTTTAACTAAACTTCTAACTAATAAGTCCTTTATGTCGGACCCACCACGGTACAGTTACATCCTCCCAGCAAGACATCTATAATCTGATAAACTCCGCCATTGTGGGTCCCGTTGTTTCTTTCGCAAGAACCTCGCATTGTTTTTAATTTTGCGAGTTAATCCTTTACAAATGTTCCACAATGAACCGATGAGGTTTGCGTATTGTACAGTTTCTGTAAAACTATGTTTTACGGCTGTAAGCGCCTTAGTTTTATGGCGGTGTCCATGGGTTTCACTTTCAGAGACTGACAATATAAAGCATTTTTGTACTCGTTGTTCTTGTGAATTAAATAATATATTGTTTTGCTATTTATCTACGTCTGTAAAATTCTTGCATTTAAAACTAGGTCCGGTAACATTCATGACTGAAAACTGCAATTCTAACATTTAAACTATCGCATGATTTTAATAAAACGGGAATTAACCCTTACTGGATATCTAGTTCTGCCCAAAAATCATCACAATACGGTACCCATGAAAAACACCTAACCAAAGATATCGTAGGTAAGTTTATTTTGTCTCAAAATAAGGCGTGTGCTGCGCACGCTTATAATAAAAATAAATCTAATAAATCGATACTACCGTGCATCTGCTAACAATCCTGATCCTTACAAGAATATACTACTTTATACCATTTCGATAAGGTTTTATTTGGTTCGTTGGTGTTTAATTGACAAATATTGAAGAGTTCCGCGCTTGTCAGTGGGCTGTCAATAGTTGCGACACCCTATGTGAGGGTTATGTAATATGTTTGACATAGGGGTGCGTGGCTTGCCGAAATGGCTTACGGTTATGTTACTAGGTATATATAGCTTTATTGCCTATCTTATGGTTTTAGTTGATTAATTTAATACTCAGTAGGTTTCAAATCTAAAATTACTTACAAATGAGCAGAACATTAAATGTCTCCACTCTTACGCCCGGCTTCTGAGGTGATAATAATCAGATTAGTTAGTCAACTGCCAATCCTCACGTTTAGCGCTGTGATTTGTCAGTCTTTCGGTGAACCAATACCAGTCGTTGCTTTAAAAACAGATTTTGCAGAGCTTTACAGAAACCGAGCGTCTGCATATTCAGATACAACCTAAGTTTGGTTCAAGAATCCATAAAACATTAAGATATACCCCGATATAACGGAGGGTCCAATAGATCTATTGGACTTTTGAGGTTAATACCTACTTACCAAATAGTTTACAAAATAATACTTTAGCGTAGTACAAGTTTCAGTTTTTTCACCGTTACTTAGACACAGGAAGTGTAGATATGTAACCATAATTACTTAACCGTAACTGGGCCATTATAAACCATTGATGTAATATCGATGACGCGTCGATCGATCACGGCTTGTCCTCCGCTATCGCAGTGGGAAGCTCGGCGCCATTGTGCGGGAGATTGATGAAGCTACCACTGCTGATAGTTCCGGCCACACAGCTTGCGGGCTGCTGGTATTCTGCATTGCCCAAACGAGTAAACAAACTTAGAAAGACTGGCAAAGTGACCATTAACTACATACCTTCTACCTTAAAGTTATTTTTGATAGCGAAAAAACTAAAAAACAGGACCCATGCGTCAATTAAAACCTTTAAATTATCACTTCTTTTGGTATAAATGCAGTAATTTAATTTAATGTTATGAAGGTGCCGCTTTTCATTGAGAACGATATTCGGCAACGTTTAACAAGTCCCTCAAAAAAGAAATTTCCAAAAAATATTAATTTGCCAACTGCTTCAAAACCGACCGGACACAAGATCTTCAATTAGCGACCGAGTGACTGGCGAAACTATTATATCAATAACAATATTCATACAAACCATTTCCGTAACATCTCTGTTGTCCACTCATGCGCATGTCCACGACACACCGCACATTAGAGCCGGCCATGCGACAATAATGTCGCAACTGTCGTCCGCCAGTCGCATTGTAACTCTTTACTACGATTATGACGTCACGGTGGTCCACTAAAAGGGATATGTTACTTCTATTATTCAATAGAACTGTCATGAATACGAAGATTTTAAATAGTTTGATTTTGAACGGGATCTTTTTGTGATTTGTGTAAGGTTAGCGGACCATGGTATCTATTAGGCCGGCCGAACGCTTACTGTTAATCTTTTATGTATCGATCTTATAGAATCAGAATTTTATTTGCTCTAAATGTAGGTACCTATAATATAAGATTAATAACACATGGAAGGTGATAGGTTCATCTTGATCTTGGTTTCCAGTTTTGGTACCTAATCCTTATAAAGTATCAGATCTTCTTCTTCTTCCTGCCCTTATCCCATTCATATGGGGTCGGCGCAATGCGTATTTTCCTTTCATTCCTCTCTATTACTCGTCATCGCGGCATCCAATCCTTTCTTTCTCATACCATCTTTCACACAATCCATCGATCTCTTATAAAGTATCAGATACCTAAATATTTAACAATGTTTCGCTTTCAAATGTTTTGGTTTAAGAAAAAAACCTCTTTGACGATAGGCAGATTTAACAAGTAGCTACACGAATCTTAAAGTGATTCTCATTAAAAGCCATTAAAGTTGACTAGTTTATAGAAACGAACGGATTAATATAGGTAACTAAGACTCTAAGGACCAGACACCAAGACAACTAAGTAGTTCCTATGCGGGCCGTAATTGTACCTACTCATAATCCTGTTCATTATCTAACCTACCAAACAGAAAGGAATTAATTTGCCGCCGTCCTGAGCGGTTACAATAAAACAATATTATTTACATTCGAGCTAAGTTTTAATCCATAACTTAATTTTAATCTCTAGAAAGATGTAAAGGTCTCTTAAAGTCATAAAAATTGCTACCTTTTTAAAATAGTTGTAAAATAATGCGCCCGTATTGTGTAAACGGTAGTTTATTGGTGATGTAGACAATGGCTGGGGATCGGCGCCCGCGCAGGTAGGGCGGGCGCGGCGCGTGCCTTTGTCAATGTTGTTTTAGGTAATGTTTTACCTAATGTTTTGTTTGTATTGCATACCTTTTTATGTATTGTTTATATATGATTGCGTGTTTTTCTGTTTAGTGTATGAGCTGTGCTGATTAAAATAATTAGACACCTCACGAAAACATAGATTACCTACTTTTATTTGAATCGTAATCGGAATTGGAATAACATTTTATTTTTTACGGAGTGCGTTTATTCTACGAGGTAATCACGTGCATGAAACTGAACAGCTTTCCCCAAGGAACATAGGTCGAAATCTTAAAATTGAAAATGAAATATTCATACAAGTGACATGTCACATGACTTAAGTTTGAATGAAAAATTGATTTTCAATTTTAGATTTTCGACTGTAATAATTTTAAGAGATTCGACCTGTTCCATGAGAAAAGTTGTGTTTTTGTGGGCAAACAAGAGTAAGTAGGTAGGTACTTAGTAAGATACATGTAAAAAATAAATAAATAAGTACTTACCTCATGGACTTAGCCATGTGATTAGTGAAATATTTTAAACCAAAGGTCATTAATAAATTACTTTAGCTTGTTTACGACGTAAGATGTAAGGCAATTAAGTAAGTGTATTACTTATGTGATATTATTACCATAGGTAATTTGCACAGAATATATAAATATAAGTACATGATGTACAAAACAAAGTGATTAGTAAGTGATTAACTTGAACAACATTATTGTTATTGAATCAAAAATGTTTTAGAAAATCATTATTGATTGTAAATAAATATTTTTATTGAAATTATTAAACATTCTGGGGGGTTATTCGCTAAGTGGAAACAAAACATAACGTGGCATAACTTAGATTATAGTTCCAGAATCCCGGGTCGTCAAATATTTTTAAGTACTGAGCGTCACCGGGTAATGTTAGTTAGTTAATATATTATATACTGTTTTGACAATATTATATCAGATGTTTTAATTAAAAGCATAGTAAGTTAAAAGAGAAAAAGCCTTTCTTAACCATACACGTAAAAGCACGTTAACCGCTTTAGGTATTTTACAAACATACGAATAAAAACAAGGGTATAAAAGGCACGTATTGAATAATTTCAGGTTGAACTGTTAGCAGTAAAAATTGTCTTGATGATTTTAATGCTGCTAGAAAATCTTGTCCGAATTGGGATACGATCAAGGTCTACGATCGGTACCTATATCTACAGAATTAATTTAAAAGGAGTGCGATTATTCAATTTAATTAGGTGAACGTAATCAAATCTTAAAATGGATATAATAATATAGAATGAATGGATGGAATAATATCACTTGGTATGAAAAGTTCATTTTCCATTTTAAGATTTGATTACGATTACAAGAATGTCTACATAAACGTAATTTCAAAACTGTATTTCTATAAAACACCAAAGTTACAAGCAGGTTGTTTCGAATAGCTGATGCTCGCGGAAAATATTTTTCACGGCGGTTACCTACCGCCGTTTTGATAAAATTTATTTTGCTGTATTAATCATTTTAATTTGATTCGATGGACTTCCTGATTCAGAATAAACAATTTTTGGGTTTGTATCAAATGAAAATTGGGTTGAAAGAGATAACAGAACACATAGCTCAGATCTAATTTAGCAAAATTACCAAGTAAAAATGTCCACTCTTGTAGATACAAACTACAAATAAACATGAAATATATCTTGTGCATACATTCGTACCTAATAATACACATAATGTCACACATTTTTCAGTATAGAACAATAATATACGCAACATTTGAATAAAACCAGGCAATAGGTAGGTATACTACTATACACACAATGAGTTGAACCGCAAACTTATTTGCAGCACAATTATTTACCCTATTGTTTTCTCCCGCAGTTCCGTTAGGGGCGCAGGTACCAACCCTTCCGCGCCCCTCCCCTAAGCTCCGCCCTCTTACATTTAAGGGCGCGTGGGCACTGCGATGCATCATTCATTGCTCACCCTCTGAACGACGAACACGTAAACATGGCGCTCTGGACACCTTACGCTGAAGACGCCGCTTTGGACTTATCAAAGACATCGGTTCAAGATTCGCAGTATACTAGAGAGTTTTCTCCAGTTTACCCGCCGCAGTTGCACTTGCCGCCGGATTATTTGCCGTACAATGGATTTTACGCACCTGGTGGACAAATCTCTCCTGGAGGCAGTTCGTCGGGGTACGACTCAGTATCATTCAGCCCGATGCCTCCTCGCCATGTCACCCTATCACCACCAGCATCACCTACTGAAGCACCTTCGAAAAGACCTTACAACATGATCGACGTCGACTCTTTATCCGACGATCCGGACTTCCAAGAGTTTGAGCGCAATGCGTTAAGAGTGATGGCGGAGAAAAATGGCGGCGCGTTGCTAGGCAACAACCCACGCATGCGCCGTACCGTCCGCTCTACGAACTCGGACGCCGGCGACGACACATACAGGCGTCAGCGTGAGAGGAACAACTTTGCGGCGAAGCAGAGTAGAGATAGAAGGAAGCTGAGAGAGATTCACTTGGCTCTAAAAGTGAGTTATCTGAGAAAAGAAGTTGCTGCGCTAAAAACGGCCTTAAGTACAAGAGTATGCGGCCGCTGTCAACAAACGTGTCTTTGTTAATCAAAACGAATTATAACTTTAATTTAAGTTCCTATTTCAAGACTGTGCAATGTATTAGTAGATAGAATTAAGTTAGTGTAAGATGTTTGTAAAACTTGAACCTACCTCTGTAGCATAATGTGCAATTGTATTATATAATGTAAATTATAAATGTATGTAGGAAATTATTGTAATTTATACATAGCCTTAAGTTAAATCTCTTACTCAATCATAAAAAATAAAATGATTTTAATAACCATACTCTTGATTTTTATTTAACTTTCCTTTGAATACTTAAATTTTAATAAATTCATGTAATATATTTTTTTAATTTATTAAATTAGACAAGGTTATACCTAATAATACCTACACTGTCAGTATCAGACTCGAGGTTATGTGGGCGTGGCTTGCGCAAACGCACGCAACACGTTTCATCCAATAGGAAAGAACCATTTAGGTACCTAAAACTATTTGATACGCCATACGGCGCACATTATTTCCGATTTAAGACTTGATTTAATGGACATGTTATCTAAGAACTCACACGTAAATTTAAATTATGTATATTTATAAGATTTAGGTTAAAATAAAACGGTCGTAATTCTTAAACTATCAAGTATATATTGGGCTAAGGTACTAGAACTATTCAACACTAAACTTTCTGTTTGATAACTTGCGGCAGATCGTATTTACCGCGGACACACTTCAGCTTCACACCGGGACAGTCCTTTAGTCTGCAAATAACAAATTCGGATATGAGGACCATTATTAAGTAGGACTTAAGTTTAAGTAAGTAATGTGAGACCACATGGGAAGTAAGATTTAAAAGAGAAAGAATTCAAATCGTATTTTGACAATACTTGTGCGTTAAAAGAGATTTAGATACGTACTCTTATGTACGCTTGTAATTCATTAAGGCTACACGATAAGTGTTTTCTAACTTATTACAGTATTAGTTGCACCCCGCGTTGCTACCCGTGATTTAAAGGTTTTTTTTTTCGGGAAAAAAGTAGCCTATGTATTAAACCAGAGTGTCAGGCTTTGAACTTTACATACATACACACACATCCACACTCAGGAACTTTCGTGCTTATAATATAAATATGATACACCGCTTTGCTGAACATATAACATTTAAATTGGCTGCGTAGTCAACTTGATTTAGACTGAAAGACTTTATGATAGTCTGTTGTCACAATTCAGCTTGTTGACACAAGAATTTTGCATTCTCTATATTAAGAAACTAACTAGCTTTCGTTTGCGAGTTTGCCAGCATGAGTGTCATTACCGCGGCCAAAACTCGCTTATTTATGTACGAACTCCTAACTCCATAGAAACTCTTATCCAAATTCCTTGCCGTGAAAGATATTACCATACAGACAGATAGACCGTTTCTTTCGCATGGCATTTATGAGATACAAATTATATTGGTAAGGTTTTTTGTTTACCTTCCGACTCTAACGAGCACGATGTTGTGCTCCTGCAGGTTGTGTCCGATGCCGGGCACGTACGCCACCATCTCCTTGCCGTTGGAGAGCCGCACCAACACGCACTTGCGGTTCGCAGAGTTCGGCTTCTTTGGCTTCTTGATAACAGTCTTTAGGACTACTCCCTGGAATAATGTTATAAGTGTTTGAGTATTTTGTAAATCGACCTATCCATCTAAAGATTGCTGAGCTATTTAAGAACCATTGTATCTTTTAATATTTTGTTAAACTCTGTGGACAAAGAGTTCATTATAAGTAATGCAAAAAAACTGAAAAATTCGTAAACATTCACATCACGGAATAACAAAATTCGGACTTCAAATTAACGGCAGATTCAGTCACTAGCTAGAACAGCTAGAAGCTAAATAAATTATTAACAACATTTTACCTTAGCAAAAGGGTTCCCATTCAGGGGATTTCTGGACTTCCTGGACTTGATGTGGGGCCCAGTCCTGTGCATCTGTTGGAGGGAGGCCATCGCTCTGGCTATGAGACCTGTGGGCTGACATACTGGCGCAGCCGGGATGGTGGCCAGTGGAACTGGCAGAGCTGGAACTGATAACGTGAATATTTAATAGCCTTCGTTAGTGAAAATCACGCGAATCCCAGGATATAGCTCAAAAGTGTTCAGAATGGTGCAGATAAAGGTATCTTAATAATTTTTCGTGTGCATTACAATTCTGTGATGCTGTATTTCTTGATATTTTATTACCAACCTTTCCAAAATGTTCTGAATGTCTGAATAAGCTTAAACCTAGCTTTCAATAGACATGTGCCATTTCGAGAAATAATCTCATGCACAACAGTGCAGTATTGAAAATTATCAATACCATCTTTGCATACCGTTAGAAACTCAAAATGCCCAAATTTCACAATAACAAGCAGGTGCTAAAGACACATTGTCATACGGGATTAACCTTCCAATGAAGATTTGGTTTAAACCCATTCCTAACATCACACGGTTACACGAATTTACACTTTAGCACGTTGGAATAAGGATTGTACTAGCAGCAAAAAGTTTTGCAAAGTCTGAAGGACCAGAAAGGGCTAAAATAATACAGTTATTTGGTTTGACGGAGGTTTTAAGGCGTTCCCGTAATACATTGTGTCAATTGTGGGCATTGTGGAGGCTTGCGATTCGATTCGCATAAGCCTACGATTTGCGTGGTGTAGCGGCGTTTGATTGACATGTCAATGTAGCTGGCCAGTTTGTACGCCTTTGTACAAGAGTATGTGGGAAACTTTTGGTATATTATAATGCATGTGCATAGGTGAACGGTAAAAGTCTCAAATATAAAAGGGAATACTGCGGAAAGATTTAGTGCGTCCCACGAAGAGCTTGCATACAAAAAAATACTGATTATCCATTATGTACATATGTGTAGATTACGAAATGGTGAATAAGAAACATAAAGAGTACGGTACTACATATATGGTAACACTGAAATTGACTAAGAAATAAATCTAAAAATGTATTTTTGTAATCTATATTAATAATATAAATAAATTTGTAATACATTCTTAACAAGCAAATAGCTTAACATGTCTAGTAGTACAATAAGAGAACAATTTTATTGTCAGTCATTTTGGTCCTTTTGTACGACAGAAAAAATAACCAAGAATTTGTAATTTAGATTACAAACAGGAGTAGCATTATCACACATTCTATCCACATTTCTATATGAATTAATAGTGTCCAGAGTTCTGGGAAGTAAAAGGACCAAAATTGGTAGTATTTATGCACAGCTTGGAATAACAAACGCAACAGCAAGTGACTCCCTGAAGGCTGGTCACGTTTCGGTCAGTTCAGTGCTGTTATTGTTTGGGATAATCGACAGATCCCGTGGGACGATGACGAGCATTGACAACCTTGCATCTGCTAATGCAAGCAAATATTACGACACAAGGGATGGGAGATAGCGAAACTCATGTACGTTAGTTATTTTTACAAAATATAGGACGAAATTTCGAAAAACTAAGTCATGTAATTTGGATATTGAGTAAAAATTGGATTTGAATGAAATAGCAATAAAAGCTCAAATTCCTTGTCCTCCTTTTTTGATAAAAATAAAGTTTAACGTTGTTATTTAAAAATAACGTAACTAAAATGCGAATGTTTATTTCGTATTATAATTAACATTTCTAAATGAGTGTAAGATAAATGCTGATTTTGAGTTAATATAATTTACGTGCAGCCGCCGCGTGACTTGGACCACAGTCCAGACGACAGTACCTGCTCTTTTTGCGGATTATAATCCGCTAATAGTGGGCATTGTCCGCAGATGACGGACACACGGACTTAAAACGATTTCTTTCTGACAGCATGACTCTTGTTACAATCGTAGTCTAGAAAAAACTGGGGACATCGAACACAATGGGCAAGAGTTAGCAACCAGCTCCAACGTTCTAAGAAACGCTGTAAATCATATTTGTGTAAGAATAACATTAATAACTGATTGTGATAACAATCAGCAAAATGTGCAAATTCTGGACCCGAGAAAGACATTCTTTGATTATAAATGGCATTCATGTGAGTGGTTAAGGCCTCTGTATTTAAAGATGGTCAAAATGAATAGTGAAGAAATACGACAACACATTTAAAATTGAAAATAGATATCATTATGTTATTTCCTCATGTAACAACAATCTTACAAAAAGATGATTATGGACTGGTATTATATTTTATGAACAAATATGCGACGAATAATGTATAGTAAAAATATTTCAATTCGATCAAATTTAAGGATAAGCCAAAGTCGCGGTAGTAAAATTTATAGGCTAGTCTAATATAATTATTCTTGAAAGTTATTAAAACTAGTATAAAAGTAAAATAAGGGTTTTATTTTAAGTCGGGTACACCAAGCTAAGTGTGAATTAGTTAAAATTGCATACGAAATCTTAGCTCTAGAGATTACACACAAGTAAAATATAACACAATTCTATCTGAAACTGATAATAAATCCAAAAATAAGCCATTGTGAGCATAGTAGCCTTTCGCAATTGTCATTCATCTACTTCACAAAAAGCTCAGTTGTAACAAATAACAGGAATTTATCAGAGTGAGGTAATCCGGCGCGAGCATTACGCAGTGGCCGTCTGTTTGTGTTTCATACAAAATTCATATTTTTCCGAGAAGGACCTGTTATGATTAGCTTCAGTTATACCGGGTTTTGTTGAAACTCTTGCATTCTTATAGAGATTTATAAAGAGTTATTTTACAGCTTGTTCGTGTTATCTTTTAATTCATAAATCGAAATAGTTTTCTACATATTCAGAACTTTTAATTATTCGAAAGGTAGCAGTAAATTCATACAACCCGTTGAAAAAGTAACTGTAGGAAGAGGAAAAAAAACCAGTTGATATCGTCCTGAGATCATTATTAATCTTCCCCGCACAAACTTCCGTTCGGACATTAATGAAAGGCAAATGTTTGCTAGAGCGAGTCTCAAGTGAGGCGATCGAGGTAATCCTTTGATTCTGTACACTTTGTATGAGAAAGTCTCCCACGGGGAGGTCCCACGTTACGCCTACACGATCACTGATGTATTATTGTTACTAAAATTGTATATTAAATGATTTAAGTCGCATTGCTAAGAAATGAAAAAACGATTGATTTCAAGAAGGCATAGGTACAGTTTGTGATTCCATATAGGTATTTCTAAATATAATTGTTATCTAGTTATCAGAATTAATAGATCCAAAGCAGACGGCGAGACAGACTTTTGTTTTATATCAAGTTCTGTCTCGCTGCCTGTACGTACAAATCTTTGAAGCAACGCAACGGATTTTAATGTAGTTTTCACCAATGAATAGTAATTCAAGATAAGGTTTTTTTGTAGGTATAGGTAAACACAGGCTAGTTTTCCGCAAATCGACGTTTTCTGCCGCCTGTTTTGCGTAAGGTTTTTGTGTATTAATTAGTGTGCGAAGCCGGGGCGGTACTGCTAGTAATTATTAAATAAGTATACCACTCTTGGAAATCCACACAGTACCGTAAGCTCTTTTAGATTGGTCTGAGCCATAAGACAATCTATTATTTTGTCAGTATAGACGTAGAACCAATAGTTCAACCTCAAGAAACAAATTACGACACTAAGGACGAGTAAACTGTGCTGACGTATAATTTATGAGACATCAAGAATTCAGACGCATCAATAAGAAAATACCACAAGTAAGTGATTTGAAAGCGATAAAGGCATTGTGCAGTAAATAGAAATATCAAGTCATGCGATGGACAATGATAGGTGTCGTGTGAATGGAGAGATTACGGGAACGCAGTTGTGGTCAGCGAGGGAACTGCTGACTCACTGCGACCCTTCGCACTTCACACGTGTGGTCAGCAGAAAAGTTACAACTGAAATTTTAGGTTTTGTTTGTGTCCATTAACAGTATTTGAATATTTACTTAACTAGTTTAAAAACAACACTTGATTACCTCGTTGAATATACGCACTCCTTTTAAATTAAACCTGGTTATTGCCCGACATAAAAAAAAAGACACTACCTTAGATTATGTACGTCTGTTTTTATTATAAGTCATCCAGAAACGTATTTTTGTGTAACAAATAAAGATTTTTGTAATTATTTGTACTAGGTACTTTTTAACCATTCATAATAAGACTCCTTATTTAATTTTTCAGTTCCATATAAGTATTGAGTTTCCACGTATGTCTATGACAAGCGTTTTAGAATTGAAATATTTCGGTAACTTTGCGATAAAAGATAAGCACCAAAACAAATAGGTAATTCAATACCACTGAGACTTACAACTAAGTGTTGCGTTTCTTACTTTTACAACGTAATCACTTACTCAAACACTCGAAACTTACCCAAAAACTGGAATACAGTTATTTAACCCGAAATGTGTAACACTATCCTTTTTTGCGCACCGTACCCGATGGGACATAATCCGTGTCCACGCGGAAGGGTTTCAAATGACGGGCGCGCGACATACCCTTGCAAATATTTTGCTACCACTACTTTAACCTATCATAGCACTTATCACTATACAAATAAGGTTGAAGTTACCGTGAAGTTTGTCGCAGCTGCAATAAGATGCAGATGTTGATTGCGCCCGCTATTGACAGTTATGTGTTATTTCCTATATACTTGTCGGTGATTTTATCGAACGGGTTCGCATTGTCGAAATAGAAAAAAATATTACATTAAATGTGTCACTGATAATGCAAGGATTGCAACTGTTACAGTCACTCATGACGCGTGTTAAAATACGTTTAGGTAAGGATAGGGATGAGAACTATACCTACTCTGTGTTTTAATCCTAGAGACCAAATTGACAAGTGCAAATGTCAAAACTGAAGTAAAATCTATTGGAATCTGTCATTTTGGTATTTTTACTTGTCCTGTTCCTGCCCATCCTGTTTCCCTACCTTTTTTCTACTGTCATTGGCTATCATAAACAGTGAAGAACCATAAAAAAAAAACAAACTTGAGATGGTAGGGGAGGCCACGATGCTAAATGGGGATTTACTCGAGCGTCATAGAGACTTATTAGGTTGCAAAGCTTAGATGATAAGAAGAAAAAAATGTTATATAATAATACCTTTTCATCGGTGGGGGAAGCAGCTATAGACTTTTAAATATGTAAAAAAATACTGTTGCATGGACATACTCGAGCGCGTCAGATATTGATAGCATCAATGTCCTACGTATTTTTAATAATGTACGTATGTTAATCTGATCATTTGCATGATGCGGGTGGTTGTACGTAAGGGTCAAAAATGCAAAAAAAAAAAAAATAATCGAGCGCGTCAGGTTTTCTAAGGGGGTGTTAAGTGCACCAAAAAAAAAGCTCTCATTCAATAATCTGACGATTTTGATCTGACGCAAACTCGCGGCCATTATTTTAATTTGCAAAAAAAATTCGCCATTTTGAAATACTCAAGCGCGTCAGATTAAGATATATATGGTTCATCTTTATATTCTAGACGTGCTGTTTCATAATCTGACGATTATCTAAAGGGATTCGCCTAATCTGACAAAAAGAAATTTTTGTTTGACTATTTTTTAAATTATTGAACTAATTAATTGAAAAGCTCAGGAAATAGCATGCAAATAAATAAGTGTATGTTTTTTAAGTAGAATACTTGTATTTATAAGAAAATAATTAAAAAAAAAATGCCCAAAAAAAAAAAATTTTAATGTGTGTGATCTGTGATGGCGTCGTGGCAATAAAATCCAGAGTGGGGACGGAGTGAGAGAGTAATAGATAGAGAAAAAGTGAGAGAGGAGTAGAAACGCGGAGGGAAATATAGGCATCACCCAGCTGCACGCATTAAACTTCATCGACGATTTTTTATTATTTCGGCTTGCGGAAATCGTCAGATTATATATTTTTCGTTATCCTTAAATTATATTCTACAAAATAAAAAAAAATTTGGCTACGCTCGAGAATGTCGAGATGACGTTTTTTTTTTACAACTTTGCTGCCCTCCCCTTTCTTTACGTCACTCTCAAATTGTCAGATTAGTGGAATATACACTTTTTATCATGTAATTAACTCACCCTACCTTAATCTGACGCGCTCGACAATTTCTAATGATCATTTTTTTTTTACTAATCTGATCCTTTATCCTTCACGGGCGGCCTAATATATGGGGCTCATATTTGGTGGAGGTACTTAAGCGGATACAAGGTATCGCCCTGTATATTAATCTGCCGCGCTTTAGTAAATCCCGAAATCCCCTCTTGGGCTCCCCTACTAAGAGGTGTCAAGGGACACCCGGATGGAACGAAGTTCCTTTTTAGTGAAGGAATTGTAATAAAATTAAAAGTAATAATTATGTACAAAAAACCTGTATACATTCAACAAAAATAATCGTCGCGACACCACACTATTCAATGCGAAATAGAAAGACGAAACGAAAATAATTGACTTGCTTTCTATGAGAGATAGAGATAGAGATAGAGAGAGAGAAAGAGAGAAGAGAGAGGAAGAGAAAGAAAGAGAGAGGAAGAGAAAGAAAGAAAGAAAGAGAGAGGAAGAGAGAGAGAGAGCAAAAAGTGTCGTTACAACTTTTCGTGTTAATTTTTTCCGTCTAGCGCCCTTTCGCAACGCGCGATAAGGAACTTCGTTCCAAAAAGTGTTGTGACAACTTTTCGTAAGAATTTTTTCCGTCTAGCCCCCTTTCACAACGCGCGATAAGGAACTTCGTTCCAAAAAGTGTTGTGACAACTTTTCGTAAGAATTTTTTCCGTCTAGCCCCCTTTCACAACGCGCGATAAGGAACTTCGTTCCAATAGATATCCATTTAAAAGTTCAGCAGTATAACATATGAAATGTCTGATATTGTCTGTCATTTTGTGAGTAGGTTAATTGTTAGGCTTTAATCACAATGCCACACAATGTTTCTAAAGATGTTACAATGTTTGTAAGATCTTTCTTTCAGTATCACAAATCAAAATTAAAATCCATTATATTTGTTGCTTTATGAAACGGGTAAGGGAAACCCACCGAAGTGCTGTAACTGGTTGATAGTTTTAACCTAATTCCAGAAAGGAGGATGTTATGTTCGACTGTACGTATTTCTTTGCTGGTCAACCAATTAAATAACAGCTGTGGTCAGTAGATGTGATAACAGAGTAATTTGAGCAGCCTTGCAGGAACCGTGTTAACAGTTATATTATTTAGTATCAATATCGAAGAATAAAATAAAGTTAAGATCATCATTAACTTACAAGTCTAGAAAAAATGACTTTAGATGGCTAGTTAATATTAAACAATAGTTTATTTATGTAGTCCTCAGCCTCAAAATAATTCATTTATTATTGTCAATGTCAACAGCAACTTCAGTAATAAATGAATATAAAGATCAACAAGTATAAAATTAAGCAGGTTGCTAACTTATAGAATATTGATAGCAGAATTTTGGAAATTGGCTTGAATTTTTTCTAAATAAGGAGAGGACCATGAAACTGTCCGTAGGTATGCCATAGTTATGTAAACCGCAAGTAGTGTGTGGTGAAATTGAATTCAATGAAGATGGGTACATAACAGGAAAAACAGTGAATTAAATTGTTGTATGAAAGGGACCTGGGACCAAACAAGCCAACATGAAGGTTTATGGGTGAAGCTAAATTCATGATGACCAACATTGTCATGTAGTTGTTTTACCTATGATTAATACTGGTAAATATATCATAGCACCTTCTTACCACCTACTGCAGTATTTTTCACAAACCCTTTTTAGAGATCTATGCATTTTTATTACTGAAGTGAAAATGCTACCTATTTCATTAGGTACCAATAGATCTAATAAGAAATCTTTTAAATTTTGTATGATAATGAATTCATATTACTGTGTGTTAAATATATTATGGGAGCAGTTATTGGACTTACCTGTAATCTGTTTACATTGTGCCTTAATACCAAGAGAAAGCAGCGATATACCTTTTCGTAAGATGTTCATCTAAAATTAAATTAAAACAAATCGTTAGGGAAATGTTAGTTATTTATATTATATAACAATAATATGGATGTTTTTAAACCAACCTTATAGCTTAAAAATAACTATTTTAAAGGCTGTAAGATACAGTTAATTTTAAAAATAAAATTTCATAACAAAAATAAAAGAATGGTTTTATAACCTCAACTTTTTTGAGAATTGACAATCTAGTGATGCGCGATGGCGAGAGGTTTTTTTCGATTGTTTCGATTGTTCGAACATCTCGATGGTACTCGATTGTTTCAATTTGGACTCGAGTCCGACTCGGTCTGCTATAGCGACTGGCGCACGGCGCGTTCATTCGAGAGTAATCGATAGTTGTTCCTCGATGGTTTACGTACGAATAATTAGATAGGAGGAATCGTGAAAATAAATAAAACATAATCGAGGTTTCTTATTGAATCGTAACTGTTTTTTTAATCTTATTATTTAAATTTAAATCTAAAATCAGTCGGGCACGGGATAGTCAACAATCTTAATCAAATAACAATTACAAAATCTTTTTAGAAAAGTCTTAATCTCTAATAATAATGTTATTTCTAATCTTTGTGGCTAGATGCATGCAATCGACTGACCTCCCTCGACTCCCCCTGCGGTGACCGAGCGATACTTGGTGACTTATTCGAACAACCGAAAACTAGCGGTCAATTCCATTGACTCGAAACAATCGAAAAACATCTCGATTGTTTTGTAGAACGGCGAGTCGATGGTTGACTCGATGGTTTATTTTAACGACTCCGATTCTTTCGATTGATAAAACATCTCGGAATCGCCCATCGCTATGACAATCACATCACAAGTGTTGATAGTTAATAAATACAATTTGTAAGACGCTCCAGTTACAATTTAATTAAAACACGATATGTAGCGTTTTTAATTCATAATAATACGTTTTTCAAATTTGATTGTAGTTTTCTTTAATATACCATCCGTACATATCGTAATGACCTTTCTTTTCTTTTTCTTCTGTTGACAAATCAAGTGCCATCTAGCGGTGAGTAGATTTATTATTCCTATGTAGAGGTCGCTTTTCGACGCAAGGCATTTAAAACTATTCTCCTAGATGGCTCTGTACTACCTTGTTTCAGACTTTCAGAAAACTTTCTTTCAAAAGTGCGAAAAGTGACTGGCATAAAAAATTTGTTTGTTGTTAGCAGTTTTGTACATAATCTTAAATATTTATGAATTTGCTTCAAGGTAATTACGACCAGATCAGACATATCAAAACAGAAAACCTCGGACTGTTCAATGCCCGTTATAGCACTTCCCTGGGACAACTACTACCTACCGCATTCTCCAAGTAGTAGTACCTAGTATGTACCTACCTGCTAACCTAGGTAAGTACCTGCTCAATAAAATATTGAAAATTATGTTTTAAAAATATTGCACAGTTGTTGAATACAAAACGATTCAATAAAACGCTCTTGATTTAAAAAGCATAACCAATAAAACTGTAATGTTGTTTAAGTACTTCACTCGAAGATCACGGCGTGACGGTGACTAGGGATACGAAAAAAGAATCGATTACACATTGGTATCGATACTTTTGATTCGATACCGAGTATTTTTGTAATCGATTACTTTGTTTGCGATACTACAGTAGGAATCGATACTTTCAAATGTAATCGATACCCTTCGGTAAACCTCTATCAAGTGGTTAATATTAAATACATATTAAATATTATTATGGGCGCCCTAAGGGCTGCCATCTGTTGTCTCTATTGGTATTACTTGCAACTGCAAAAACTAGTAAGCCCTAATTGAACATAATGCCATCTAGCGTAATTTAAACTTGAATTTAATTAAAATCGAACCCTCTGGAACAATGGGACAACATGAAAATCGTATTTCCACGGTTGCACGCATTGGCAAAAAATATCTAATAGTAGGTACCCGGGACATCAGTGCCTTCAGAGCGACTATTCTCTGTTGCTGGAGCTACAGCATCTGAAACCCGTAATCAATTAACTGGTTCTCGTCTCAACAAACTTTTGTTTATGACGGATTGTGAGGAAATGATTGGTTTCAATAAATAATAAAAAAAAAAATCTGCAACAAATGTAAGATTATTTTGTTAAAATTAAATGTTGTTAAAATTATTATTATAGGTTACTATTACCATTATTCTTGTTTTATTCCCTTAAAATCAATATGAATAAAAGTTCGCAAAAAGAATCGATACCTTATGGTATCGATACTTTTGTTGCGATACTTATCTTGGTATCGATACTTTTGATACGATACTGGTATCGATTACAGTATCGATACTTTCGTTCCGATATCGTATCCCTAACGGTGACAGGCGTATGAATAAAACAGTAGGCCAGGCCTGTGACAGCTTTAGTTCCGAATGAGCCGTTTTGTCGCTAGCGTCGCCATCGAGCGATCACGTGATACCGCCGCCATATTGAGATTTGAGCTTGTGCGTGTGTGAGTGTGTGTTTTATGCTTGGCTTATCAAGTCCTATGTCAATGTCAATTTGAATTGTCAAAGTCGTGAGTTTTCAAAACTTTTACTACGTAACTGTCGAAAAACTTCCGAGTCGAGTGTTTGCGTCGCAGGTGTATTTCTTCGCATTTATTGAGTTGAGATCCTTGAAACGCAAATTATTATCCGTTGTTTGAGACAATATCGGTTGATCTAATAGATCATCATAGATATGGGAACCCGTAAGTGCTGCGTTGGTGGTTGCAATGCAACAAGTGAAACGCATCGGCTTATTAGCTTTCCCAAGAACGATAGCCTTAGAAATCAGTGGATGTCCTTTCTAGTGCCCACAAATTCCTCCCTCCTTGGACTCTCCAAGATGCAACTTTTAAGAAAACGTGTCGGCGTAAAACATTTCGATAGACATCAGTTTGATAATAATGGTCGTAGACTTCGATACTCCTACCCGTGCCTGCTAACTAACGCTGAAATAGATCACGGAGTTCCACTTATTGGTGCCGCAGGTTAGTACTTACTTAACTTAAAGAAATACTTTCTGTCTGCTGAAAACATATTCTAATTGTGTTGCAACTTCTTTATATTATTATTAAGCAATTTTATTTAACGTTTTCAGGGTGGAATATTACACTTGACCATAATTATTTTAAAGAACTAGATGAGGAGGCTGTGGATAAACACTCATGCATTAAAGAAACTGGTATGTGTTTAAATCACTTTCATAATTTGATAGCAAGGGATTTACTTTAGTTTAATACTGGTCACAAGACTTTGTTTCGCACAAGTTAAATTATTTACATATTTGTGTTCCGTTTTCTCTTATTCTACAGTTAATATTTATTGAATTAAAATATTCTTGTTTAGAATTCAATTTAAAGTCGACGTCAAACAAACTGTTCACATCATTACAGGATATTTGTTTGTAACTTAGTTATTATTAAAGACAACTATATATTTTATTATAAATAAATACTACCAAAATAAGAATGACGCTAGCAAGTAATGATTCTCATTAGCTAGACGTAGCCAAGAGTCTAAATTGATAAGTTCTTTTATTTTTCAGATGATCACAATTACTGTATGGAACAAGTTGACACTAATATAAAAACTTCAGGAACGGTCATGCTAGGAAATGAAGGTTAGTTTAAGCTATATGTAATTAACCTGTGTCAAGTCTCGCTGATATTTTGCGAATTAATAGTATTTTATGTGTTTCAGTTTCAGAAACTGATTGTCCTTCATGTTCACAATGTCCAACAGTTGCTTCAAACATAGAACACAGAGGTATGTAGGCAGTAAAAATAAGTTATTACTGCTATACTTTGCTGGATTTCAATACTGTTGCACTTATTAATAGAATAACTGAGTTTTTAATTAATTGATTGCTTATTACAGATGTGATGTTAGAAAAACCATCATGTTCAGGCTTAGATGTTGAAAGAGAGTCTGAAAGAATACAAACAGCTATTCCACCCACACCAAATAGTAAGTATAATAATATTGTTGTAAAAATTAACATTTTATTAGGTAGCAAAATCATGTGGCATTTGATTCTTAAAAGTTGAAGTATTTAATTTTCGTTTTTAGTGAGTGTATAATATAGTAAGTGTTTTGGTTTTGTACTGTTGTTTCAAATTTATTTGAAATAAATAAGTAGAAGAACCCTTCAAAAGAACTCAACCTATTTTTAATGTATTTGTTTCAATACTAAATTATTAATTGCTGTAAAATCTTTTTTTTTTTCAGGTTCTAAACGTAGAAAGATTGGCTCTAAAAATAAGAAGTTTATTAATCAAATCAAACAGATGGCACAGGAAAGTTTATTTTGGTCTGATGCTATTAAGTTATTGAAATCATTAAATTTTATTGACAATTGTAGTAAGCATGCATTGCGGTCAGGTAATCCTCGAAAGGGAAAAGTGCCGTCTCTGCAGGGTTGGATCACCACCCTCGAAAGTTTTCGGAGGATATCTAAAATATTATTCAATAAGTATGACGTGAACTTTTATTATCCAAGGAATATTAATCAAGACCCTCTTGAAAATTTTTTTGGTCGAATTAGAGCACTTAATGCTAGGAATAATAACCCAGATCCAATGACATTTATTTATGCTTTTAAATCTTTGTTAATAACAAATTTGCTTAGCCCCCATTCCAAATATGCCAACTGCGAAGAAGATGACAGGGAGGCTATACTAAAGGCAAAATGTTTGTTTCAAAATGAAAATTTTGAAAACACCGCCCTTGAAAAAGATGAGAGTTTTCCCCTATTGGGCGATAAAGTACAACTTCCATCAATTTCAAGGGTTGGAAACTTCCCATCATCGTCGCAGCAGTTGCTAGATCAAGTAAGATTGGAAAAAATAAAAGTTCACTGCTCAGCTTACACTGCTGGTTATGTATGCAGAAAAATGTCAAAAATTCTTCAATGTGCGAATTGCTTGCAGACATATACCACCAGAAATGAAAAGAACATACATTTGTATATTCAGTTCAGACAATATACAAACCTAAAAAATAAAAATTTAGTATATTATCCTACTAAAAATCTTTTAATGTTATACCGAGACGTGGCTACTTTAACTCATAAGTATTTAAATCAAAACTGCTTTAAAAATAATATAAAAAGCACTATAAAAAAACAAATATTAAATATGAGTTCGAGGTATTCCTGGCTGGGGTGTGCAAACCACAAAAAACAAGCGGTGAATAGTTTTATTAACGTTAAAACAAATATTAAATATGAGTTCGAGGTATTCCTGGCTGGGGTGTGCAAACCACAAAAAACAAGCGGTGAATAGTTTTATTAACGTTATATTAAGATTACAAGTTCACAACTGGTGCAATATTGTCAATAAAATTTTGAATGGTGCTATTGAGGAGAAATATGTAATAAAGATGAGTGAGCCTCAAAAACTAGCATTAATGAAATATAAAACCTTCAGGTTAAGGAAAAAATGCTTAATTAAATATATATTTTTTTTTTTAATAAACAACATGTACTTCAAAATTGTTTTATTTAATTATTACCTGTTATAAATTTATTTAAAATGGAAAACCATATAATAAAGGACCATATCGATAAATTTAATTAGTATCGACAAATCAGCACAACACTAGTTATCGATAGCAGATATCAAGGCATCATCACATCACTAAGCCTTGTAGATGTGTGTGTAACTACCTAGTCGTCATGTCAAACTACTGCGCCACTAGCGCCAAAACGGACTACTTGGAAACTGGTTGAAAAGTGACTGTCGCATCTGTATTACTAGTCTCTAATCTGTGCAGTAGGCACTGTTCCTAAGCTTTTATTTCTCATACATTTAGGATTGAATTAAAAACTTGAGTCGTAATCCAGCCAAGTTTTATTAGAGCGACGCGCGTGGTGAATATTTGACTTTATACATTTATATTGGAATTTAACGTAATCCCGACAAAAGAATAAGTGATTTTGATACCTACCTATATACCTAATACAGAATGGCAATAATGATTTGAATTTTGATCCATCTAATTTCCGGTGCCAATTTTTAGATAATAGGTATGGTAGATTTAGTACAACCCTGCGGTTAATTGTGTGTAAGCATTTTGTTTATTTGTAAGTATACAATAATGTTTTTCATTTTGCTAGTGATGCCCCACATGTTTATCGATACTATATGCGATACGTCGTTTTATGAAAATAAAAAATATCGAAAATAATATAAAAACGTCTCTTCACATGTTTTAGGACATTTGTTTTCACGTTTTAGGACAAATAGATCTAGAATTGCAGATACTTTCAAATTGCTTACACATGAAATCAATTTAAAAAGGTAGGTACAGTCTTAAATTGATAATGAAAGACACCGACAATGTACCGTCAACATTAACTCATGATAAATACGTAACGATAAATACGGACGTGTATTGTACGTATTTTTTTGTTGAATGTACTAATGTCGTAGATGACGGGAGGGATTTTATGAATGAGTCCAATAATGTCTGCCGGAGACATTGAAGTGATTAAATGTAATTAATGAAGTGTCATGAGTGTCAGCCTTGAGAATACGTGTGTACGCAAGTGTAGCCTTCTTTCTTGGAGTAGACACTTCACCTTTTTTTGGAAATGGTATATTGCTATTTACCTTGGACTTATCGCCTGTGTGTGTGTCTAAATTGGTTTTCACTAGTTATTAGTAGGGACAACTGTACCTATCTAATGCTTTCTCAGGTTTCAGCGAACTTCATTTTAAACGGATTCTATCGCGGTTTATTTTGATTTTAGTTCCTGACTATTCAACGCCTGAACTAAAATCAAAATAAATCGCGAAATATTTTAATTTCAACAACTACCTATATTATCTTATATTGTTGCTTGATATTGTTCCTAGCAGTTCAATAACCGGATTTGTAGACACAATATTGACACACGTTGAACAAAAACATCGAGGGGTAACCTGCTGCTTGCATTCTAAAAATTGGAATTTGAAAACGCCAACTCTTTATGAGCATACTTGTTTTTAAATGCTCGTGCCTTCTATGTATGTTATTTCATTTGTTCAAGAAATATTGTTTACTAGCTGTTTCCCGCTGCTTCGCCCGCGGTCTCAATTGTTTTTTTTATATTTGTTATGTAAGCTATCCTATCTTTCAAGTTGGATCAAACTGCACACGGTGTGCAAATTTGATTAAAATCGGTTCAGTAGTTTCGGAGTTCATCCCGGACAAACATCGTGACACTGGAATTATACCTATATAATAGATAGGGTACCTATTCGCCTACATTTGTTTTTGATGTACATGATACAACTGAGAATGATGATAAAATTATGATGATAAAGATGTTTGTAAACAACTTGATGATGCGATGGATCCGGTTGCTAAGTAAGTAGTTGGATAACAGTTCGATTCCCTCATTGGACAAATATTATCGTGATGTTTCAAAGCCTTATAATTGTTGCAAGATTATTTAAAAATATATATTATTAATGGAGGAGACAGTTTCTGACGAAGTAAAAAAAACAACACAAAAATTATTAGTTATTTATTATTTTTTAACAATGTTATTTTAGGAAAAAAATATATTTGGGAGTTGTGCGCATACCTAAAATATTTTATTTAGTTCCTACAATACATCGCTCCCTGTGTCAAAGGATCCTACTAGGTGCACTTCTTTATGTGTTGCCTAGGTAGTGCACCTGGCACACGTAGGGCTGCCGGTGAGTGCACCAGAAGTCTCGGTAGCCAGGGTTTGCGGCGTCAATACCTCCGCAATGAGGCTCTTTAGGGTTGTCACTAGAACAACAGTAGTAATGACACTTGTGCTACTTACTAATTGGTCAATCAGTTTACTACAGATAGTTATAGCAAAAAAGTAAGAGAACTTACCTGAAACCAACATTGGAGGTCGCAAACGTGTGGAAACCCGTCGTCTTTATGTCTTCACCTGATAAATACAATACAGATATAATATTGTATTGTCTCTTTTGTCCATCCTAAGGTTGTCTGGTAGAGATCGCTATTAGCGATAAGACCGCCGTTGTACCCTTTAATGAGATTTGTTCATTTCTTTGTGTAATCAATTTGTCTAAATGTTGGTGTACAATAAAGTATATTCTATTCTATTCTACAGTACATTAATTAGGAAAAATACCGTTTAAAATTATACAATTGTGGTAAAATAAACTGTAAACTTATGACAATCCCTGTTCAATCAGTTGCGAAATGTAGAGCAATTCTATCGGCACTTCTATTATTCTAAAATTAAACGTAGCATCAACTAAATACAATTGTGTATAAATTATCTGGTCACTGCCTAATTTTCAATGCATACAATATTGTTTTTATTTAACTTCTCTGTATGAAATCTTGTATGAAAAATAATTGTCTCGACTTCTAAAAGGCTAATAAAAAAATCTGTTGTCAATTTACTGTTCTCGACTGTCACCAAAACAACCAGTCACACTGTGACTTTTGACACCTGATTTACCATATAACTACTACTGCCAGCGTTTTAAAAAAACCGAGGTACCTAAGTTAAATACAGATAAAATAATTTACCGAAGACGTTTCTCCAGACCCTATAGTCCTGCAGGTTGTTGATGCCCAGCCAGACCATCAGCAGGTAGTTGGTGTCGGTCACATTCGGGTAGTACATGCCGCGGACCAACTTCTGGATGAAATCGAACTCCGCCTGTGGGAGACACCCAATAATAGTTATTTGGTGTGAGATACATTGAGTACTCTTACTTATGAGCTAGATTCGAGTCTGTTTTTTAATCCTGAAACTAAATTGACAAGTTAAAATGCCAAAATGACATAGATCCCAATCGCTTTTACGTCAGTTTTGACATTTGCACTTGTCAATTTAGTCTCCAGGATTAAAAAACAGAGTTTGCAAGGGATTATGGTTTAAAATTCGTTTTTGCGCGTCAGTCCCAAAGTTTGTTAAGTTACTAGGAACGAACCTACCTATTAACAACAAACTTTGACACTGACAGGACATCAAGCGCGAATGACGCCAACTGGTGGACGCAATAACGGTAGTCCACTTTAGCAAAATTACGTATGCGTGCTAGTTTATTTTATTTACTGTATTCACAAAAATGTTCGTAAACCTACGAATAACAGGTTCCTTCCCTGAAACTTAAACTACGGAATAGGTAGTCTGTGTTCGTCAAAGTATAAATCACAGAGTATTCTTTAAAAACCCGGGAAATGTTTGACGTTCACGCTACAATATTCAATCGAAGTTCGGACAATGGAGTGAAAGCTTCCCGGCAGTCCTCTGCAGAACTGTACCGTTAAATGTACCGCGCGACACTGAACAACTTATTTCTTTAAGCTCGACTTGCGAACAAAGTTGAATTGCTTTTTGTACTGCCCCACAACTTTTTCTTAGAAGTTACCCCCTGTTTAATATATGACGTAAGCTTTGGTAAGTACAGTTTAAAGTTCAATTCTTGATAATGGAATCTGTTTTAGAATGCGGTAGTGTTGCTCTGATCGAATTTGAATGTTCAATCAAATACTCTAATACGACTTATGCTTCTATGTTAGATAAAAAATCTGACATTACACTTAGGTATCATCTAAACAACATTCCATAAACATCTAGAAAATTCTTCTTTTTCTTCCTTTTTAATTCAGGAGTATTTTTCTTTCTTTCTTTTTTTCTTTCTTTCTATTTTTTTTTGCTGAAATGGTGATATAGCAGGAGAATTATTATTAATACTGGTGATATTTTTTTTTATAATTACATTTCTTTTGGTATTAGACAAGTCTCTTCATCATGTAGATCTAAAATTGCAAGAAAAATGTGTAAGTAAACTGTTTAAACGACAGTCTCTTGATGATATGTAGTTTAAAGTATATGTCCTCACCTGTGATTTAGGCACGGCTAGCACCGACCCCTCCTGCTCACACAGCTTCTGCGCGTCATACCAGTTCTTTGCCTGGTAAACGAGCTTGTACGACTTGCCATCGGCTTTGTTAGTCACGTAGCCTGCAAAGGAATCTATCACCAAATATGCTGTGGAAAAACATAATAATATGCTTTCATATTTTCTATGATCAATAAGTAATTTTAAGTAGGCATCTAAGTACATATATTTTATATAGATCTTCTTAAAAACCATTGAATGCAAATCTTGCTTATTTGATAAATAAATTCATCCTATTTTATTATTCACGTTAGATGAAGCCGTTTAGTTGTTTATGGCACAAAAAAGTAACATAATTTTGGCTTTTGTAAATTAACTGCCTGTGTTTTATAGCCGTAAGACTGCCAACTAGTTTGTCAACGATATAGGAATAACTACCTCCTCTCAAAATATGAGCCATGCATTTTCCACGCTTAAGAATTCACTTTTTATAGTCTTGTTAGATAAACCAAACAAGAACATAAAATTAATAATGTTAACATACTTCCAGGAACAATTTTATTTAAATGTCTTAGGATATGGGTGCCTGTGATCATGTTCTACAATGAAGTAATTATTGAGTTACCTTCGGGGGTTTCGCTTTGAGCGCAGACAACCGCTGCCAAAACCGTTAAGACTCCAATAGCTCTGAAAATGTATGTAACATCGTCAAAGAACATTTTACTTTTTAATTATTTTGTACAAAGATGATAATTATAATCGGTAATATTGGAAATTTTAAATAATTAGTGAGTATTGAGCTTCCTTTATATCCCGATTAAAATGTAGAATACTAAATCTTCATTCATATTTCACCAATATAAAAAAAAGCAGATTGTGAACAAATTTAATTTGTCTGGACCTCCTATTAGATTTTTTTTCTGATGAGAAACTACGATAGTAAAGGGTGTGCGACACAAGCCGGGCGAATTTATACTATTGTCTTAAAGTAATTATTGTATGGATAAATAATGTAGATAGATAAATAAGTGATTATTTCCCAGGACTTGCACACGTGAATACTTTTACAACGCTGTCTGCATTGCTGAGTACTGGTCAGACACATTATAATAATTCATTCCCATTGATCGACACGCTAAGAAGAAGACCAGTAAATAAGTAATCATAATACACAGGTAAAATTGACATCAACCCAAACTGTGATCTTCTACTTGTAGATATAATGTATACTTATATGTTCAAAAATAGTCACTCACCTCATGTTTGTGCACTATTCCCTATCAGAGTTCTAAGAAATTTTCTCACAAGCTATTCTATTTATTTGTATTCTGTGTCATTCCTGGTGAGATACTGAGTGATAAGAACCGAGAGCAATGTATTTATCAAGAGCAATGTCAAAATAAAGCGACTTATGTTTTATCACGTGTTTATTATAATAAACCGAGTGTTACTGAGAAGTTAATATTATGACGTTATAATATTATGTTTACGGTGCCAGTAGTAGAGGTGTGAGATCGAGATATTAATTCATTGAGCAGCCGTAAAAGTGATGCGGTATTTTGGCGATAAAGCTAAATTAATTTTATACTTAAGAAATGTAGTGGTCGAACTAGTTGTAGTTAAAAAATGTGAGTATTTTAAGATATTACAAACGAATGCTGGAGGTGAACATTGAGAGGAAATAGGGATTTCAAATTTTTTTAAGCGACCACTAACACCCGCCCCAACTTGATTATCAAATTCTCGTTCTTTCTGCATGAAAAGACGATTTTACCTTGCAGTGGGGAACTTTTAATTATAAATGCTGTATTATATCCTAAAATTGCAACATTTAATAAACTGTCTCGTTACTTTAACATTTTTCTTCACATAACCTTTCCGTTTTTAAATTTCTCTTTCAAAAATTGTCGAGTTGGTTTTATTGGTCCGTGACCGCGGGCGTTGGGAAGTGCTCGCGCGACACGAAAACTAAAACGTAAAGTAAAACCAGGTGTGCTGGGTGTACGGGACGACATGTTTTATCTAGCTCTACGAATACTGAACTTCCATTAACATTATGGTTTTTATCTTTGCTTAATTAAATTTACCATGCAAATACCTATGTCCGCTTTTTCGATAACCTACTTTCTTTAAAAAAAAAAGATATTTCTATATCTATCCATCTAAATTAATCTAACGTCGGTTCTGATCCTCAAATACAATGTTGGCGCCAGTTTAAATAATTACTATTGTCACACCATTTTAAAATACTCACAAACATAAATCACCACTCAACAAAATTAATTTGCTAACGGTACTTCAACGACAAAGACACCACATTAGTTCAAAAATGAGAATTAATAAACTGCACATTTTATCTCGACACAATTTTTAAAATACATATTATAAAAGATTTTTGATTTTTGAAAACCAAAAAAAGGAATTGTTTTTAAGGTAACGTTATTTTATCGATAATTTCGACCGTGATTATCATCGCGACACTATTTTTAACTTATAAAACCGTGCGTTATACAAAAAAGCATTTGACAAAAACAAAAATACCGTTAGGATGTCAAATAATCCGTAAATTATTTTGATTTAGACAAAAGACGAAACGTTTATCTAGTATGTTCTTGTCAGATGCTAGGAATGCGGTATAAATTAATGTGACAGTGTTGTCTTCGCTGTGTTTTGTCGGTAACTGACCGGTGGCGTCCATGACCGTGAAAGTGATGACGTAGGCGCTGGCTGATGAGCATAGGAATGACATGTTTATATTGTCTCACACGTAGTGACGGTTCTATTAGAAGTTGTGTAAAAATTATGACAGAGTGGCAATTGTTTTACAAGAACCAAACAATTGCATTTCGAAGCAGTGCTCTCTTTCTGTTTGGTTTAAATAACTTTATGTAGATTCTTACACAATTAGGTGCCACTAAACAAGACATATCATAATTTCCTGCCATATTTCCAAATTATGTTTTTTGAAGTGAAACCTTCTATCGACGAATGGGAGAAATTAAAATTGTAACGTTTTTCTGTTCCGCGCCATTTTTATTTCTAATTCACGTTTTTTCCGTTACGCGCCTTATTTGTTTAGTAAAAAGTAGATCATTTATCGAAAAATGAGTTTCACTTCTTACGTGTATACACTTATACACGCACACATTTTTATTTTAACACGAGGAGATGATAATTAGACAATGTCATAGTTTATAATATACATACATCGGTACATGATTTTCGCCTGCAAAAGTCAGCAAAAGTCGGCCTTCGTTATATTAAGGACCTTATAATGAAACACGACTATTTCCCCAGTGAAAGAGTGGTGTGATAAACCGCGCAATCAAAAATATTTTTTTTTTTGTAAAAAATAACTCTGATAAATGCATGGTTAACATACCCAATTAGGTCTATATACGTACATGTACATGAAATATAAATTCAATTTACAATAATCAAATTCAATCGATATCATTAATTTGTATGCTACGCGCATGCCTTTGACATGTTAATGTTGGAAGCACGTGACCCAAACTGTTTTGAACTCGAGTTCAGAGTTAAACAATAACAGGATTAATTGATAACTTATAATTTAGTTTACTAATAAACTACACAGTGATAATGATGATAAGGTATTTACTTCAACTATTTTGTTAGGATTGGGTTTATTTGTGTTTGATAAAGAAGCAAAACAGTTCTGGTTAATTCTAATTATTTTTGTAGGAATCTCCAGTATTTTGCAATTCTGTTAAAGTAGGAGATACCGATAATCTGATAGAACAGTTATGCTATTGGAGTTTGCAAACAGGAGCTGAAAAAAAAACCATGTCGCTTCCATTCATATTAGTAATCACTAATAACAACTGGTTTCAATTTCTTCCACGAGCAATGGGTATGTCGACATTAAACTATTGATACTAAAGTAACGCTTCAAGTGTTGGAGTAACTACAGTGATTTCCATAAGACTAGCATGCGGCTTGAAAACGTTTTAGCTGGCTGTCGTGATTTTCTCGACGATGCCAGTCACAATAAACCCTCAAAATTAAAAATATATAATTATATTTCGGGTAGGCCTTTTCAGACAGTTTCGAAACGTAAAATGACTCTTGCTGCGCGATTCCAAAATGTCATAGGTACCGACAAAAATCGAAAGAAAAACTTATCATGTAGCAGTGTTCAGAGTGCTTAAAAACGCTAATGAGTCATGACAGTAATTCCCGTCCATGTTTCGCTTCGTGATATTCCAAGAATCTGGCTTTCTTTAACTTCCTAAGTCCTGGGTCCTGAAGTCATGAGCACATAAATAAGGAGCACACACGATAAAGCACCATCAATAAAACGTAACGAGAGTCTGTCGAGCAACGCATCTGGCAACAAAGAGCTCGGACAAGATAAAACGCTGAAATAAAACATGGCTACAATTTGTTCCAATTACATGGTGCCTGTACAGGGCTGATGCAAAAGTATCAGGTCACAAAGTTCTCTCTGGCCATAATAGTGCCAATTTTCAGGCTTTGTAAACTCTTTTTCGGATTATAATAATAATATACATATTATATAACAGCGGCCTATAAACGTTCCACTGCTGGGCACAGGCCTCTTCCCATATACATAGAGAATGAATGAGCATTATCACCACGCTTGCTCATTGCGGGTTGGCGATTTCAGATTCCAAATTTAGGGATCCAGGTTTCCCCACGTCGTTTTCCTTGACCGTTAGTTAATTGAAAACCATTTGTAAAAAAAAAATAAGAAAGTACATAATAACTTTGAAAAAATCAGATTGGTACGCACCAACTTACAATCGTGTGCTACTCGGGTTCGAACCTGCAACCATGTGCATACGAATCCGGTCGTTGAACCGCAAGGCCACCATGAAATTTAAACTCTAAGCAAGAGCCCAGTCTCCTTATTAAGACATTCATAAAAGTCACTTGCGAAGATGTCCATTTACATACCCTTGAAATATTTAGAAAAACACAATATGGATGGTTAATGTTGCTATATACTAAGTTTAGTAGAATGTATGCCTTCTGTACCTTAGCTGTAAGGTGTTGTTGATAAGAGTACACTGCGGACCATTGCGGTGCAACTGTGTGTTTCCGCGAGCCAAATATTTGGCAAACGTCATAATTTCATTAGTAGGGGAGAAGTAGGTAATGGGAGTCAGTGGGCAGTCGTGGTCACTACAATAACTCGAGAAACGAAATCCGCTCAGTCGCAAACGCCGCGCATTCATGGTCATTTCACCTCATACAGGCCCCGTACCAACGCGTGTTTACTTCGCCCCGAGCGCTCAAAAGATACGGCCGTTTTAGTGTTTTGCGCCATTTTCTTATAATTTTACGTGTGCATAAAATAAACGGTAAGTCAATTTCTGTTATACATTTCGACTATTTATTCATTTCATACTGTATTTAGGTCATTTCAGACTGGTTTTGTGATACATACGAATTGATAATTTTTTAAACTATTGTTTTATAACCTATTTTTTTCAAGTTGTCAGATTAGGGTAATGAGAGTCGCGGTTACTCCGATTTCCCGCAGTGATTCTCATTACTCGTATGTGGCGTTCACATGATTCGATTTAATATAGTTTATTTATAGTATATTATTTATTTATTTATTTATCTTTAAATCACAATGGTAGGTATCTTATAAGCTAAGCCCCACAAAACCGTTGCAATACTCCAGAAAAAAAAAAAAAAAAAAAAAAAATGGTTATTGTCTGTTACAGTTTTGCAGATGCCCAAATCACGTCCCAGGAGTACCTACGAATAAAGCCCAGTGGTCTTCAGACACACTATCCAAAGCGGAAGATCTCATAAATGGAGGTTTATCTATAAAGTTGTCAAATGTATGGATATACCATTCTCCAGCCATCAGAAGCGCTTAAAAAAAAAATCCTCGGAACCACGTCTTGGGCGTAAAACCGTATTTAGCAAACAAGTGGAAGAGGACCTGGTAAACCGAGATAAATTAATGGCAAAAGCTTTTTACGGATGCACTGCTACTCAAGTCAGAAAGATTGCCTTCCTGGCTTGGTACTAGTGCCTGCCTTATTTGTACCGAATTCGGGCGCAACAAAGAGATCTGGTACAGATGCACGGTGTGTGGGCTATGGGACACACGCAGACTGCACCGGATAGGATCATCAGCAGAAGGATATGTCTGCGACAACTGTTAGGATCTGTTGACTCCCATTACCCAATACGTGACCACAATTACCCGCACGTGTGGGCAATAGTGGTCAAAGTGATTTTTTTCTTTAAGTCTTATAATTAAGAAAGTTCGTCCCCAAAGTCAATGAAACTCGTCAGACTGATAGTTAATTAAGTAAACTATGTTAAAAACTTATATTAATAAATATTTTTACAAAGACTTGTGTTTTGGATACATTATTGCTTAAGTGACTCCCATTACCCACTTCTCCCCTACACATCGTTGCACGAGAGTTCAGGTAAAAATTGCGGGAATTTCTGCCAAGGCTTCAATATTAAACTCAGTCTCTCTCTTGTTAAATTACTGTTACATAGGTGTACTGGCCTAAACGGCTGAAGTTGTATTTTTTTTAATTTTATGCACTCGCAATGCGGTCGGCACATTACTAGTATTCTTGATATCCCTCGTGCTAGGCAAATTTATTTGTGTTACGAGTGGGTTCACGTCAGTAGTTGTCAATGGGTGGGGTTCGAACCCTCAAACACATGATTGCAAGTCCAACGTCCTAGCCATTAGACGACTGCCGCTTATCTGAATAATAATGTCTTGTTTTCGATGAGTCTGTGTAAACATCTTTCAAGTTAATAAATGTGAAGATATTTTTTTTCAGAACCTTAAACTTACTTTTATTCATCAGCATCATGAGCAGTTTCCTCGGTTCCCACTAAAGCTTTTAACCATTAAATGTAAATGAATAGTGACTGAAATAATTTATTAAATAATATCATATTCCAACTATCCGTATGTGGCAATATGCCTCTTCTCATACAGGGAATCCTCAAGCATTCTGTAAGCTACAGAATTCCTGAGTGCCTGTGATTTATATCTGAGACAAATATTTGTATGACTTGCAGATATTAGCTCCGAGTACACGTTTGTTTGTGAGTGTAGATTTATGTCTCTAGATATTGCTAGAGAAATGCCCAGTGAAACACCCCTTCATATTATAACATGAACACTTATTTTTCTTCACTATATTCCGTGTAGAATACTAAGCTGCCAAAAAGAGTAAAAACTTTAGATTTTATTCTACAATTATTTAGTTTATTTGTCGTCCTGGATTATGTTTTTCTAATATAATGTTGGAAACAAGATTTTAAATGATTTCGATTAAAAGAAAACTCTAAAATGTTTTTCCAAACGAAGTAGATTGCGATATGTAACGCGAATATCTCCGGCACATTCGTTCCGGGTATCAAAGGTGGCGAAATGCAGCCGACAGCCGTTGAGTTATAGTGTCTAACGTCCAACCCTTGCCGGCTTTACGATTGGACTCCCGTTACTTAGATTTATTTCACGAACGGTTTTGGTTATTTTTAACCAATTTTCAGGAGAATCGAGTTTTCGTGTTTCCCCAATATTTATTGGTATAATCTACTTGGTCGTCACAAACTGCTTTGTAAAGTAAAGTACAAATAACTAAAACATGAATGATAATTGAATTTCATCTTCAATTATAAAACAGTGGCAATTAACAAAAATAAAACGATTAATAAATAAATAATTTATTTAACTACAAAAGCGTATATTTTACATTATAATCTGCTACCCAAATATATGAAACCCGTGTCCCGCACCCTGGCCACCGAAAAACAATCCCGTACCAAATCCACCGTAGAACGTCCGAAACCTGTTCATTTCTTCATCATTATTATTATTATCTTTCTTCTCCATAACCGTATAGTGTTCCAATTTAGAATCCTTATGGACATTCTTCTGCAGCGGTATTACTGACAGATCTTGAACAGGTACCAGGTTGTGGTGGATCGGTATTAAAATCGGTATTATCGACGTCGGATGAGTAATATTCGTAGCACTATGGGATACCGTCTGTGATATTATCGGTATTTTTATATTATCGTGTGTGATGATATGCTTGACATTCGTGTGGACTGTGCTGTGGTGGACGTTGGATTGTGCTCCATGGTGTAATGGGATCACATGGTACTTCGGTATTAGTAACTGTTGTATCGGTATGGATATTATGTTGGGGCTTTTCTTCTCCCTTGAAGACGTGTGTAGGACCACGTGGGTGGAGAGTGTTGAGTGATGCTGCGGTACCAGGAGCTCGTGGCTGGACTTCAGCTCTCTGTACTGCCTCAGCGGTATGTTTAACGCCTCGTTTAGGTAAGCGAGGATCAGCAGGGCTGTTAGTTTTGTCACCATCTGAAACCAAAAATAATTGGAGTTGATAACAATTTCTTGTACCTACATTTTATAGTTAACTAACTCTAGGCTGCGCTACCTTAAGTGACAGGGTAGATAAAAGTTGCTTTAGATAAAAAAACACGTTTTTTTATAGAAACTAATATCCAATAAATGTTGCCTCGCATTATTATTTCACTCTAGGTCATGTACATTCTCCTTAAGCCCACTATCCGCGAAAAATTTGACAAAAAACAACTTGAAAAACTTGACTCTTGAAACCCTGCAGCCATGACTCAGGGAGTCAAGTGCAATCACGTGAAAGTCGTATTTAAAACGTTTCTTAGGTGCTCCAAACGGTCTTAACTACGAGGATGTGAATTGTAATTATGCTTCTCAATAAATGGTAAAATACCTAAACTTTACATATTTTAGATTTTGTTAAATTTTATTTCAATTGGTTACTTTCATCGCTTTGTTACAATTTGCAATGATTTAGAGCTGTATAGGATCAATAACTGACTGTAAATACGTTATACGTAGAACCATTTTTCATTCGATATGTTTTGCATGCATATTCTGCCTGAAGTTATAAAATTGCATGTTAACGTGTTAAAATAAAACGCCGACAAGAGCGCCGTTTTTAAATAATTGCGTTTTGGGCTGGTTTTCATACCAGCGACCAAAAATTATTAAAACTTTATTTTTAATTTGTTTACGATTGATTTTTACATGCAATTTCTACGATATTCTGTTTATATGATTTAAATATATATACCTTATAGCACCAATAAAGTCGCATTTATGTTAAGATGAAGTTTTTTTTTTCTGAAAATTATTATCTGAAAGTAATTCTGCTATAATTATGTGGATGTTGTATTCCGAGCAATCATTATTTATACGAATTATTAAATTGTACGTATCAAAAAGCTTTTCCCATGTTTTAAATGAAAAACAATAAATTCATTCGTCGGTTTCCACACAGTGCATCGTTTTAGAAATCGTTTTCGAATAAAAAAGGGATTACAAACATGAATTAATCTGAGTTAAGTTTATCGATCGGACAGGATTTACAGAGATTATTTTTAATAAGAGAGATTTGTGAAAGTTTCGGAGTGTAGAGTTGGAAACTATGAAACTAATTAGTGTGTGCGGAGCCTGCAGGGTCGCGGCGGAGAATCGATGCACAAAGGGCCGGATAATCGTGTTCATTCTGATATACTCGAACTATTTGTTGTAGCTAAGGCTGAGGTTCTTGGACTTATTTGATCCGAGATTTTGTCAAATATAATAATACTGGCCTATCAACGCTCCACTACTGGGCAAAGGCCTCTTCCCATATAGAGAAGGAATGAGCATTGATCACCATGCTCATAAATTGCGGATTGGCGATTTAAGATACCAATTTTTTGGAATCTAAGTTTCCTCAATAAGTTTTCCTTCACTGTTTGTCAATAATGTCTTAGAATTATTAAGAAAGTACATATAACTTTGAAAAAGTATTTTCTGGTACTTTTCTGGGGTCGAAGCTGCAACCATGTGCATGCTAATCCGGTAATTGAACGCTAGGAATACAAGAAATATACTAAAGTTATAATTCAATAAAGTTGTACAAGTGTTTAAATTTGTTGCCAAATCGTGTCATCCCTTTATTTTATTTATGGAAGGGTATCATGTCATAAATACAAGAAAGGTATCTAATAATGTAATATTTCCTAGAAATAGGTTTATCAGTGTTTAAATAATTTGCCAAAGCGTTTTTGTGTCTCTTATATTCTTCATGAAGAGCATACCAAAGTTATTAATATCTGTTTTATTATTTAACTGTGACACCGGTACCTACAGACGAACAGTTACTTTAAAATTTATTAGTTGATTTACACACGCACAGAAATGTACCTTGTCTAAGGGGGATGAACATTGCCTGAATTATTCTAATTCACGTATCGCAATTCAAACCTAGTTATCTCAAAACTAGAAACGTTAATAGCTAACTTTTCACTGGCTTGCCTCCTACACGTCGGCCAGTGGTAGGGTCTACCTGTGGCAGTATTCCCACAGCACTCGCTTAAAGAGTTGAGCTTCACTAAGCAGTACGTGTTCGGCTGGTAACCGGTGGCAGCTGGATTATGAAGTTTCTTAAACCAATTACTTATAATTAGAACCCTTTTGACTATAATAATGTTGGACGGTTGGGAATGGCTAACCTAAGCGAAGCTAAAGTTGTAGGTGGTGACCAATTGTGAATAAGCAACCTTATTTTTACTTGCGAATATGAAAATAGTTTGTTCAGATCAGTGACTGAATCTGATTAGACTGAGTTAGATTTTAAGGAAACGTGTTGTACGCAACGTGAAAATCTCTTTTTAAAAGCCAACAGCGAGACGAGACTACATGTAGGAATTAATATAAGGTATTCTTTGCTACAAGCATGTACAATTACCACTACGCTTTCGATTCCGCAGGCCACAAACTTTTTAGATTAACAATATAAAATATATCAAATTTTGAGATTGAAAAGCGGATCTAAGTGTATCCAATTAAAGATTATTAATCAAACGAAATGCAAATGTCACAAAATCAAGTTACACGTGACCTCGGTGTGAACAGATAACGGAACTGAGATGAGAACAAATTTCCTGTTTGTCAAAGGAATCAGGTAGATTAATTATTCGTTATTTATTTCTAAATTAAAAAAATGCTATAAATCTCCTCATTTCTGTGTCATCAGTAATTAATGCATGCCTTCCCAAATTCCATACGATCTCGTTAAATAAACATACAAATCAGCGCGAAATGAAATCAATTTACATTTCATTACACGGTCGGTTCCAAAAGATCAATGATTCTTTGAATTATTTATTTTTAACGTGTTCGACAAACTACAGGTTAATGACCCCTTCTGTATGGTAAGGCCATGCGCTATTGTTATCTATTCTCTCAAACAAACATTTAGCTAATCCCGCTTCTTCTCACTCGTCAATTAATATTTTTGGAGATAACAATGTCTGGATACTGAGTTCCCGAGTGAAATGGGGTGTAGAGATCAGATAGCTGATAGGAAGTCGCTTGATGTAAACTACGGAATTCAGCTAAATCTGGTAAGACGAAGCCGTTTGTAATAAAGCTTGGGAAAAGGCCAGGCAGAAGATGAAAGAAGAAACAAGATGTCATATTGTCATAGATAGCCTCATCCTTTACGGTTCAGAAAGCAATTTACGACATTTTCAAAACTACGTGCCTATGATTTCCATAAATGTGGAAAGTTGTCGAAAGCGGCCTCTGGGGGTCGTTGCCTGCAACTTCGTACACACCACTATTCGCAGTTAACCTCCGCAGGCTTCAAACACAGCTTCAGTACTTGTTTGGTCTCAACTATCCTATTTTGCTGATAATATGCTAAGCGATCTTAACCCAATATTGTAGGATGAAATTTAGGCTACTAAAATAACTAATGTTATTTGAAAGTTAGAAGAACTAAATAGTGATAACTTATTGTCTAGTTTTTAAGGTTCAGATTACTGTAAACTCTTTCATATTCAGGTTGAAAACTAATGGGTAGCATTAATAAAAAAATCCCACGGGTGATTTTAAAGATCGATCAAATATTTTATCGTAAACGCTTTTAATTAAAATGAAAAGAAAAATGTCTGACCTTGTTTCGAGTTCATCGCTTTATAACGAAAGTTTTGCCAAAGCAAGTTCAAATTATGTATACAAGTATAAAGTAAAATTATACATTTTAAAGGACCTTGAATACTTTCTGAATGTATTTTACAGATGTTGTGGAGAAAGGCGAGATCTAAAGTTATTAAATAGAGTTAGTATAAAGGTCAGAGACAAGAACATAAAAACTAAGTCTGAAGGAACTCCTGGTGTAATCTTCACGACAAAGAATTAATACATTAGGTTGATTTTAGGCTGGTTGACACGAAATTGTTTCTTCACATTATTTAATCGAATATAACTTATTACCCATCCCTGGGAAAGAGTCCCGCCAATATTAACAACCTCTGGGCCTTCACCAACGCCGATGCCAATAATAATAATTAATCAGTCAAATCAATGTTCAAATATGTTTGCAGTCAGTGGGCCAATATGATTTGTACCGATAATATTTGCATAATATTGATAATAAATTGGACAAACAAACAGGTTTTGGTCAGCGCTCTATTCTGATCCAATTGCGTGTCAGTGACGCAAGGGCAAGCCATAGACTAGTTACATGAAGACATATTCAGATTTGTTACCTACGACCTCTAGAGTTTGAAAATACGAATTCTTTTTATCTTGCTAAAAATCGAATAATTTATTTTTAAAAATTATTTTTCATTTAGTAAAGGATGCATTTTTAACATAATAGTGCGGTTGAAGGTGAAAAAAAAACTGTATTGTGTTGACACCGAATGATTACCTTCACCATAGTGTTTCTATTACTAAAAAAGAAAGTGTGTGCAGTTTAGCATGGAGTGTCGCATCTACAGTTCTGTCGTCTATGTGCTATCAGCGCAGTCACGCTCGATATATTCGCACGTGGATTTTAATTGCCGCTTGTTATACAGCGTTCATTAACTGGTGATTTACGTAAGGCATGCGTTCTCCCGATAGACCTTGATACAACAACATACAATCGTAGGATTTTTATATAGGAAATACTTGATATGTTAATAGGATTCTACTGTTATCTCCCTTACTTTCGCATTCATAACATTTAAAGACAAAGATGTTTTTTAAAGTCTTTTTACCAGGTAAACGCTTCTCATTAATTATTCAAGGTATACCGAATTGGCCAGTTTAATTATTTTTGTTAATTATGTTTATTTAATTTGAGCCGCGTTAATTCCCAATTTTAATCATAGCGTCAGATCAGTTATGAAAAGGAACGAGCTGATTAAATTCACTATGAATGATTTATAATAATACATCGATGGATTTTAAGAATGAAGAAAGTAGTAAATTGTGTAAGAAAGTGTGTTAAACAGCATGTGTGTTTATACGCAGTACATGGTGTACTGTATTCTATCTCTAGAATCTAGAATAATTATATCTGAACTGTAAAATGTATTTAGAAAAAAAAACACAGTTTACTCTAATAACAGGTTTTCCTTGATTAAGTTTGTCCAATATCAAAGTTGTATTAAGTTAAATATACATTATTGTCAATCAAAGTGAAATTTGAGTGAAATTATATTGAGATTGATTTCAGCTAGGTTGAACTTAAGTTTTAATTATGAGTTTGTTGGCTTAGAATTTAGCTGGCTCCATTTAAAACAATCGTCAAATATGGATACCGGCCCACTAGTGGGCACATGCCTCTTCTCGTATAGAGAAGGAATGAGCACGTTGCTCACTGAAAATGAAAGGAAATATGTTTTGAAGGTAAATTCAAGAGGTCATTTTGCTTCCCAAAAGATACTAATTATGAATACTTAAGGGTAAAAGTCCAATGAAGTAGAAAATTAGTAGCCATTTCAACGTTTTGCGCAAAAAATAAAAATGAATAATTTACAGCTACCACGAGGAACTGCTACCAAATTCTGGAAAGTTTGTTAAGTCGTGGAGCTAATTTGAATACAGCCTGTTGTTGGATAAAAATTCTTAGCAACGTATCTTGTACCATAACAATGCCTAATATATAGAGCCTTAATGATCTTCCTCCAGGTATAAGGAACACATTTGCCAGCATATATGGTCATAATCGTAATAATACTGTAGTAATAAAGTTTTGGGGGACGTTGTTATACATTTTGACCTTTTTCCTTAACTCATGTGTGAGAATTCAGATGGAATACAAATTAGGTTTATGTCCATTATAATTGTCCTTTTGTTTTTACTGACTGAGAAAATGGAGAAGTACTATATTAAGGCCGTTAAGTATTAAATTTAATAAGATCTTATGTGGTTTGGGCAAAGGATGGACTTTAGAAGATTATGTGAAATATACATTTTATGTGCAAATAATCAACAATTGTACCACCGCTTGAAATATTATATGACAATGGCCTTATTATATAGAAGCATAATATGAAAACAGTGATTTGAAACAAAACAAGCAAGACTGAAAAAGAGATGGATGAATTGTGTGAAAGATGATATGAGAAAGAAAGGAGTGGATATTGCTATGACCAGTTATAGAGATGAATGGAAGGAAAATACGATACCATATGAATGTGAGGGTAGGGAGATGACGATGATGATATGAAAAAATGATTTTAAAGGAAAATTAAAAATAAAAGAATATGAACTGAAAAACGTGTAAAACTTAAAAGAGCGCGAAACCAACAATTAATAATACTTAAGTAAAGTAAAATTTAACTTAAAATCTCCTTAGAGCAATGAACCCTTTAAAGATTTGTACGGGTCGCTGGCGCCGGAAAAACATCCGGCCCGGGCCGGAAGCCGGAGCAGACGTGTTGCGACTCCCGTAAGTACCGGTGAGCCGGCGAAATTCCCGGCCGGACGGTTTGCCATCACAATGGGCACACTGGAAATGTAAACTTATTGCGTTGTTTTTACTTTTTAAACCTTGTTTTTTTTTATAGTTTTTAAGTCTTTCTTTCATTTTGGTATTTTTCCCTTTTCGGATATCAATATGCTAAGAAGAATTACTTTATTTTTGTAAGAATTTTTCAGAAATATACTTAAAAAATTCGAGTTTGAAGAAGAAAACGATCATAATTATGTATATTGTTGTTAACTTCCAGTTCCATGACGTGTTTGCTAAAGAATTATAAGAAGACTTTAACTTAAGCAGTTTTATAAAAATACGCACTTAACATTCAATAACCATTAGTGGCCAGCAAATTTCAACTAATTTTTAAAACAGGCAGTAAGCCAACCATTTAAATTGATATTATCTTAAGTGCCCTTTTATAGTAAATAATGAAACAGACCTTGTTATTTTACCTTTTTTTTTTATAAAATGCACTATAATAATTGTTATGTACAAATTCTTAGAAGATAATCAATTATTTGCTATTCCTCGAAGACATTTTTTGTCTCGTATTAACTTATGGTTTTTAATTAATTTCAATACCCCTTCAAATTTACAAATTTATTTTAAACACGATTTAAATAAAACCGCCATATTTTCAATGTTTTAATAAATTTGCGAGCAGCAAAAAAATTTCCTTGCTTAGATTTATTTTCGGCACTTTACCATCCACGCCAGCGACGTCATTAACTGGTATTAAATATGAAATTATTTCAATATCACGGACTGAAATAACTAGCATTATGTTGCATTCCCAAAGATCAGACAGGATGATAAATAGAATACATATTAGATATTGCGACATTACGATACAATTGTTTGTTCGAACCATTTACATGCAACGCTTAACATTATCATTATGTTAGATCTTGTGTTTGGCAGACCGCCCGACGTGGACACCGAAATGATAGCAATATCCATGTAAAAATATCATGTTTATTTTAAGTGTAGGAGCCTTCACAAATGACAGTAAATTTATCCGATTCGTTAAAGAATTTATATTGTGGCCAAATCTGTCTACTTACATTGGATTGAACTGTACTAACAGACTATACTTTTATTAAACAATGTATATTCAACCGTAGTGATCTGTAGGTATATGTATACCTTTAGTACTGTGGTTATATTATTATCCTTTTCAGGTAAGTTTGGGGAATACCGTAAAGAAAATGTAGTACCTTCTTGTAATTAGTGCTATTGTATTTTTTGTCTATTCCTTATTAACATAATTTTACCTTTCTTTGGAAGATTTGTTGAAAGTGAAATGTTTTTTTTTTCTTGTCGACTGTTAATTGTTATTTTTAAATATGACCACCACACAAAAAAACCAAATCAACAGCTCTTTTATTGATAAATGAAATGTGTGGTTACTAATTAACGTAAATAAAATTGGTCTACATTTATACTGTTTGGTAATATTGACATTGACACAATGACTGATATACGGCCGAAGGGATTGCGTATCCAATCCAAGTTACAGACAAATATTTGCGAGATCAGCAAATACTTCAATCAGATCCTTTTTTTACTGTGTGTTATATATTTAGCTTAGTGTAAAGATGGCATAAGTTCTTTATGTTAGGTCAGGCTAAGGCAATGATGGGACCGGGGTGTTTTTAGTCGGTTAAAGTCCGACATATCCCCATGCCGTGCCCTCGGCGTGGGGAAGTCATAAGCTTTTCACCCCGCAAAAAAAAAAAAGTCAGATTAATAATGAATGTCAACGCTCAGGTAAAATGCGGTAGACATAAAAAAATAATGTAGATTTTTACGATTAGTTTACAAGCAATATTTATAATATCATTGTTTACAAGGATGTAGGAGTGACTGCTGTCATCACGCATGTACACGAGTTTGATTTCTGATTAGTAAAAAAAGTATTTTTGATGGTAATATGTGTATTTCAATGAATTGTTTTAGTCATTTTCTTTGACCCCGGCGCCTAGATGTTAAGATCGTTTACTAGAAGCGTTTTCTGCAAGTCTATTGTCATCTAGCTGCGGTAGATAGTATTGAAGATTAAGACATCTAGACTTTCTTAAAGCACTTTAAAAAGGTGTTGCTATCCTTGATTGATAGGCGGGTAAGCAGACCAGTTACTTGTGTGCAATAGTGATTGTTGAAGTGAGCTGGTTATTGCTTCACGTAAGTGCCTTGTTAGACACAGTTAAGTAATTTTCAGTTATTGTGGTGATGATTGATGGGAATATATATCATCATCATTGTTGTCCTGGAGTTTGTAGATTATTCCTCTGATAAGTAAGATTGCGCGTAAGTAAGTGCGGTGAGCCGATTCCGGACATAGTTTTCAATAGTCGTGATTTACAATAAAAGTAACTTGTCTCTGATCATTTAAGGTCAGTCAAATATGGTGCAACTTTCATACAAACAATATGTGAAAAAGCCTGCCCCCTTATACAAGGTATAATTTCGAGAAGCTTTACAGATAATAGAAATCGCTTAAATGTATGGAAGTGACATTTCTTTTCGATAAGTCACGTGACTTAGACTTGTCACTTTCATACATTTGAACGGCAATAACGATTGTAGAAATATACCTTCTCTAAGGGTGCTTATTACTAACTATAGCTGAAGAGGCCTATGCTAAGCTGTGGGACAGTGGTAATTTACACACCCGTATTGTCATTATTGCCGACGGACTTGGTAAATCAACTATTGTGCCTTATATTTTGTATTTATAATTATTTCATTATTTTGAATGAAATAAAAGAAACACAGTTGTACTTTTAATCAGACAGTACGCTACAAGCTACTAGGTATTTATTTTAACAAATACATGTTGTCCGGTGATGTCCGTATTTTAACAATACGCATTTAGAATACTTTAATACTTTTGCTAATGTCCAGTACAATATCCCAAAATTTGGGTTTTGGGTACATTTCAGGATTTTGTTGTTTCAAGAGTTCACTAACTTCAAATAAGTACATTTATAAATATTAATGACACATTAGTTAAAATAGCAAAACACAATTTACTCTATTTATCGGTAAAACTAAATTATGAACACAAAACCTACCTTTCAAAAACACGAAAAACGAACTCAAACATAAAGTTTATTTATATTTTGATATTCAAAATATCTAAATAGTCTTAATATCCACAATGCACTATGAGCCTTGCGGCACGGCCAGCCAGTAAGTCCACACTGCGAGTTCGAGTCCGCGCGAGGCACGGAGCGGCCGGCGCGGGCCATTAAACCTGCGATAAACGTTGGTTATCAGTTGACTGACTGATTCTTACGTTTGATTTTAAAACGCAATTTTGATTATAGGTCAAATATTAAGGAATAAAAAAAGTTGTTCTTGGCAAATATTAAAATTATTTGTTCAATTAATATAATTATATTAATCTTGTGATGTAAAAATTACTAGTTCACTTTTTTTTTGTTGACATAAAGTGTAAAAAAAGGTATAATAACTTATACAGTATTAATTTAAAAGGAGTACCTACGTATAGGTAATCAACGTGGTAATCAGGTGCATAAATCTGAACAACTTTTCCCATGAAACATAGGTCGAAATCTTAAAATGGAAAATTAACTTTTCATTTAAAGTGACAGGTCACGTGACTTATGTTTGTATGAATTCTGCACTCCCGTTCTACATTCGCGACATCCAACGAGGTTTTATTTAGCCAAACACCAGTGTACTATGTTTCTTTTTTTACTTTTTATTGTTACGCGCTTGAATCGGCAGGCGTTACATGACATGTATTTCGTTGCTCGCATAAGTGAGAGTACTATAACAAGGCTAATGCTCTAGGTACACGTCATAGGGAAAACTGTTGACAATATAAGTACATTATGATACTTGTAAACCATTATAACGACCATAATGCCCACTTTTATTTGAAGTGTCAATAAGAACTCAATCATAAGTTCATTAACTCAGTCTACATCGATCCAGTTTTGGACATAAGCCTGTCAAATTGCGTCAAAACAATACTTTTTCGACTTTGGCATCCAGTCTGTCTCAACCCGACTTTTCAGATCATCGGCCTTGAGTCTAAGCATATCTCATGTGAGTAATATTTAATTTAAAATCAGTACGTATATGTTTGTAAAATTGTACGTTTTACAGATATTAATATAAAAATAAATCGCTTCTTTAGTGGCCCTAGTGATAAGTTGCATGCGGAGGGCGTATTGGGGAAAGGACATCACACACCTCCTTGGTTGCTTGAATGTGTTCAATCACTGGTACTTTGAATATTTTATGATGAATTCATATATATCTTTACAAGGGCATTTCGTTAGTAACAAGTGCCTAAGTTAGGCAAAAGGGAAGGTCAAAGACGTTCATTTGATGTCATGAAAAAGAAAATTTTCATTCATATACTTATCACTTTTCTATATGTTTTTGGGTAGACATTTCCTATCTGACTATCCTGAGAAGCTGCGAATACTTGTAACAAATCAAAGAGAAAGGACTACTCAATCTATTTAATATCCTATTTATTTATCCTTTTTTATTATTTTTTTGCTCATACTGTGCTTGCTTCCTACGACATTGAAAAACGAAATAAAGAACTTGCTGCAGACCCCTAAAATCATATAAGCTTGAAGATATTTTGATCTTGCTCTATGGATATTGGTATCACTTACCTAAATACATATTTAGTTTACCGATTAAATAATAGTGATTGTAGTTGACCTTAATCTAAGTATTCACCTCCGATTTGCGTGTGAGTTAATGATGAACCTAATAAAATTAGATAGATCAGCCTTCACATGATTTTTAAATATAAAGGTGTTTGGGACTATATGGAAGAAGGTATAGGATTGATTGAGGTGTTCTGTAAAGCAATTATTATTACATAATTATGTCATCAATGAATTACAATTAGTTTCATAACTTTCGACAGTTAAAGCTTATCTTAATCCGTCACATTATATTAATTGTTATTGCCCGCGGCTCTGCCCGCGTTAGCATCGGTTACCGCAGCAAAAATTTGCCTATAACCTTCCTCAACAAATGGGCATTTCACACTTAAACGATTTTACAAATCGGTTCAGTAATTCCTGAGATTAGCGCGTTGAACGCGCTAAAACTCTTTTGCTTTAAAATATAGGTATTCAAATTTCTTTATTTGTAGAAATTTATTCAGAGACAAGCCCATAGAATACACTGAGAGCAGCTAACTTTAAAAAAAAACACAATATGTTACCACACTATAATTATTTGGAGTCATGAAATGAAGATCAGGAAAACCGCATCACGAATTTAATATCAACAATGTAAAATCTCAAAATACTGTTTTTCCACCGCTTTAAAAACCAAAATGATATTCGTTATGTAAAATAGAATCACAGTCGCGGGACTGAAAATATACTTTGGACAAAAAACCGAGGAAGAATACAGCTGTGTCCGATTTTTACATAATGATGTCAGCTCGAAATATGGATACTCCCGCATTTTATTAGGGAGGTGGTAAACCGGGATTACGTTGTCATGTGGATCTGTGATTATATCATGTCGTATCGTTGTGTTACGGACAGGATCGAAGACTGAATTGTCTGCTGTAATTGTATCGTGTTTTGTTTATGTTAGATCTAATGCCTATATGCGGATGCGGATAAGGTTCAATTTTTTTGCAATTTTGCAATTTTGGTAATTCACTCATGTCAAACGATGTCTTTGAGAACGGCGTACAGTTTAAGGATTTATATTTTAAAAGAAGATGAGGTATACCTATTAAGTATATTCAGTTTTAAGAGCATGTAGGATTAAAGTAAATACAAATGTTAGGTAATATTTATATTTTTCCCGCAAAAAAAAAAAGAAAATTAGTTGTGTTTAGCAATGTTCTCATTGAATGAATGATTTATCAAACGAATAAACAAACTCTTCAGCTTTATAACATTGGTATAAATAAAATATCCCGTCTCTATCGTAGGATATCTACACATGCTTGCCTTTATACTTCACTGCCTATCGGGAAATCGACTTCAGGTCTCCGATTCTCACAGCCGCTTATATTACTAGACTATGTCCGTATTATTTTCGCATATGTAAATTGTCGACCTCCCCCTAGGGTCTGATTGACCTTATTCTTTTGTCTCACCAAAGGTCGTTGTATTTGACTTTCTTAAGTGGTTCGATAAGGCCGACAAGGATATTTTGTTAGCAAGGTCCCAAACAGGGTCTTAGATTAGCCTCCTTACAATAGATATTGGTTTCACTTGATTATGTTTTTCGTTCGGAAATACGGACCAAGTGTAAGGGTCAGTTCACAACGAGAGGCGACGCTCTTTAAAAATCGTGTCTCGGTGTGAGCTGACCCTAAGTTTAACCAAAATATGGAGTATTTTTTCTGCCTTCATCTGCGTCGCCCTTTCCCAAGCTATATTGGGGTCGACTGCCAGTCTTACCGGATTCAGATGAGCACCGTATTTTACATGAAGCGACTGCCTATCTGACCTCCACAACCCATTTTTCACTGTATCCCATAGTAAGACTAGTTGTCAGAATTGTTTTGACGTACAGATTGCAATGCCAAAGATCACTGTATGAAAGTCGGGACCAAAGGCATATCGAGCTTTCCGAGACACGTAGGACTCTCGGTATTTTTTACAAATGGTCACTCATCCACGAACTTACCTCGCCGAGCGCAGCTTTACCTTTTTTATTGGTCAAATCATTCGGATTCCACTAAACTATGAGTTATTCTCAAAAGATTAAAAGTATCAATGATTTAAAATCACCAACGCATGCACTAAAGCTTAATAATGTTAAGTAATTTTTTTATCGCTTAGTTCCTTGGTTTTCCAGCAGCGCAAAAATAAAAAAATCTTTAAAATGGACACAGGACAGTCAAAAAATTGTCTTAATGTAACCGTTTAATGTTTCGCGCATTCAATCAACTACTACTTTCTGCCAGTAGTCAGTCAAATCAGCAATTTACAACAAATATAAATAAGTACAGTCTTCCCCATATTGAGTCCTTGTAGAGTATAGCGCACGCCTTTGTCAGTCCACATCCGGTCAGCCTGCAGTCTCCTGGTAATAATGGCCCGATTTCCGATAGCCAATAGAGATTGTATCTTAATGTACTTTCTGATAAATAGTTCAGTAAACGTAGCTCTTGCTGTTAACCCCAGGCGTGGAAATTGTTAAAGGCACGTTATAGATACTGTAAGACATGGCAATAGGACTAAATAAGGAAGTACATATAACTTTGAAAAAGTCACATTCAGTTCGAACCTGCATTCATGTGCATGCGAATCCGGTCATCGAACCGCTAGGCCACCTGACTATATGTTTTAAGCGTTTGAACAAAAAACATTCAAGTAGTATAGAAAATCGTAGTCGTTCAAAATAAAAATATTTTTATTTCAAGTCGGAATTTTCAGGCACTTTCGAAACGTAAAATGACTCTACTACTAGTTGTTCCAAAGTGTCTATCCATATGGAGAAAAACCGGCAAGAAACTCAATTCCACTCAAATTATGGAAACACAGAAGTAAATTATTAATGTTTTGAATAAGATAATTTTATTATGAAACTATGTATAGAGAGATACTAAAAGTATAATCGAAGAATACGCTTGCCTTCAAGAAAATACAACTTATTCTCAAATAAACAATTGCTATAGAATAAATATCAGGCACACCACATTAAATATGATAAGTTATTAAATAATATAATATAACATCTTGAAGTAGAGCAAAGTAGTAAATAACATAACCATATTACAACAGTTTGCTTAAATTACTAAACGATAAAGACAAATGGGCTAAATCTTGCGGGTTTGACTTTATCTGTATTTAACTAATTTGAGAAATACTAAACACTTTTTTAAAGATTACTAGCAATGTGGGTCGCCATTACTAGTAATTTCGTTAACCACTCGTGCTAAGCTAAGAATATGCTAGTGCTATATATTATGCTATAATTGTGTTACGAGTGGGTTCTTGTCGGTAGTGTGATGGGATGGATTCGAACCCGCAACCACATGATCGCAAGTCCGACGCCCTAGGTGCTGGCCACTACGCCCTAGGAGCGAGCGAGCGAGACCCTCCCGGCAGGCATGCCACCCCGCGCCCTGTCCTCGCACCCACCGCGTCCGTGCCCCGTCTCTCCTGTGTGTTTTGAACAACAGGCGCAGACGTAAAAGCGTTGCGCCCGCGCCCCGTCTTTTCTGTATGTTTTGCGACGCGACGCTTCTATACATTTTGTATGAAAGGGACGCGGAAGAGACCAATGCCCGCGCCCCGTCTGCGTCTTACGTCTTTTCTGTGTGTCCTGCGCCCTAGCCATTAGATTACCGCCGCTTCATTCATTTGGCACCATTCAGTGCTTGAAGTCTATGATGTCATCTTTCTCACACATTTTTTTCTTTGGAATAGTTAGTCAATTATAAATTATGTTTTTAATAATAATATAACAACAAAAAACAGTATTGCTTATCTTTGATCCATTCTTAATATAATAAAAAATAAATCAATCTATATTAATAATTTCGTTCAGGGGTACGGTAGACTCGATCGAAACCTTATATGAATAACAAAACATAGAAAAATATTGATTTCGAGTCGACAACATATATCCGCAAAATTCTGATTATGGAGAATTTCGTTAAATTATAATGACACTGACAAACAAACCGCAGTCGCCATCTTGGGTAGTTAATAAGTCCGCGTTCCGTAACAGATAATTCTGCTCAAAGTGATTCAAGGAGTTTATTATCATACAACCTCCTTGATTGAAGTGATTACAGAGCTGACAAGGCGTATGACAGTTGCATGATAGTTGGGACCAGAATCGTTTCGGAACGCGTTTGAAATAATAGTTCAAGAATATTTATCGCTTTTTTCACGTTCCGTTGTATACAAGCTCTTATAAACGCCTCGTCAATCAACACGTCGTGTGCGTCGCGCCAAAGAAGTATCCATCACAAAGAACTGTGTGTGAACTCATTTGACTGTAAAACGAAACGTCTTGCCGGAAACATTGAGTAATTCTTAACAAAACTTGAAACTTTTCTCCAGTCGTTGTCGTTTCGCAAAAAAAAAATATTCGTGTGAAAACTATTGCATTTTTATTTACTACTAGCTGCCTGGACAGACTTCATTCTGTCAAAAGTAAATTAATTAAGGTAATTCCCGAGTTTAGGAACAGTTTTTTTTTTAATAATTATTTATGTTTACACCTTTTAAACCTTCCCTGGACCTCCACGAACATTTCAAGATCAAAATCAGCTAAATCCGTTCAGCCGTTTTCATGCTATGTCGTGACAACGGAAAACGGGTTTCATTTATATTTATTTATTTTATTTATTTTGAGCCTGAACTGTCCCACTGCAGGGCAAAGGCCTCCCTTTCTTCCTTCCATTTTTCTCTCATATATACATATATAGATATTTATTAAACACAATGAACGAAGCTATACGAATCTATGGCTTGCTTACCTTTAATATTCCTTGAGAACCGATGATTACAGAAATATTTACCTACATTGTGTATCATGAGTCACATTTCAACCGAGCGGAGCCGGGTTTTCATCTAGTGTTTGGATAAAATGTAGACATAATAAGACTATGGCTTCGGTTTTATAATCTGTTGTTTTGTCTTTGATAACACCGTGGTCGTAACTTTTTATACATCCGTTATCTTTTTATTTTTACCGTTTACGAGGACGCTGTTATATGTGAATTATTCGACAATATTATGCTCTTTATGTACCTTCTCGTAAGATTGTGTGGTTTCTTTTTGTGTAAAGAAAGATAAAGGTTTAACGATAGTAGCTGTAAAATAGAAATCGCGTTTGATTAACTAGCTTTTACATGCTGCTCAGCCCGCCTGGGCATCGCTATATAACAATCAAATATTTTTTTAAATCGGACAAGTAGTTTTAAGATTAGTACGTCCAAACAAACCAACAAACTTTACAGTTTTATACCTAATATAAATATTTATAGAAATATTGAAATGAAACGGGGGTTGAAAAAAAAGAAGATCAACATTTGAGTTTTTTTTATTTGTAAAAGCACTTCTATTCACCTCAATTTAACATATGGCATCACAGTTGAGCTCGCAACGATACAATCTTAGAATAATAACTAAAGTAAGTTATTATTCTGAGGATACAATCTATATACAGCTGATAATGAAATACTCATTTCCTGATGAACAATTTAGGAGAAAACCTGGTACTATGTATGTTTCTCATGACTTCCCTCTGATTGCAACAATACCCTTATTATAACTATGCTACGTCCGTTTCTGTACACATCCTACCGACAGAAGCTATTCAATCGTTTCAATCCTTACAATTATTTTGTATCTTGTTGTCATGGGTAACATTTTTGGTAAATCCATTTCATTTTACTCTACCTAATACAAGCCTCATTTAGCCTACTATACACTTAATCAGAATAGATTCATACATCGTATACTTTAATTAACTTATTCCATACATTTACGAAGCGTCAATGTTGCAGTCCACCAAATAGTGATTCAGCGTATTTTCCAAAATATTGCACATCGGGGAGTGAATTTATTCCTAATGGTGATCCATATTCTGGATGGACCAGTAGTTCCTGAGGTTGCGTATATATATGTTGGAAGATGGGATAGTTGGGTGCAAAGAAAGCTCCTTCATTATTTGGGATTGGAGGTTTAGGCTCCGACGGTGTATGCGAAGGCTCCGTTTGCTCCACCGAATCAATCGTTTGTGGTTCCGTTTGCTGTTGGTCGTCAGACTGCAGTTCTGATTCCTTCTGGGGTTCATCAGACGACTGTGGGGTGGATAATTGTTGCTGACTAGCATCTTGTGGCTCTAATTGTAATTTTTGTTGATTCTCCTTCGCTTCTATTTGTTGTGCACTCAGGTCTTGTTGGTTTTGGATCTGTTCTTGCTGTTGTTGTGGAACCTGCTGTTGCAGGAATTGATCTTGCTGTGGTTGCGGTCGCTGATGGTTTTGATATTGCTGAAATTCTATCTGTTTTTCAAGTTGTTGCCTTTGAGATATTAAGCTCTCTTCCTTTTGCCTAGCGTCTCGTTGGTGTTGCTGAGATCGCAATTCCTGCACAATCTGATTATGCAGCTGAGGTTGTAACTGTTCTAGATCATTTCGATGTTGTTGCGACTGCAACTGATATAGCTCTTGTTCATGTTGATGGAATCGACTTGGCTGCTGTCGTGGCTGGCTATGAGGATGAACATTTATAGGCTGCTGTGAAGGTTCTAGTATTAGTTCTTGGAGCTCTTGTTGTTGAATAACAACTTCATGGCGCGGTGGTGTTTGTGTAGGACGAGGATGCAATGTTGTTTGATAATGAGGTTGCGGTGTCGATTGCTGTACATGTTCTAAGTGTGGTTCATATGCTGTAGAAGGCCGATAAGTCGTTGGCTGTGCAGTTACTGATATTGGTTGTACAGTGGGCTGTGATTGGTAAGTTATTTCAGGTTCTAGTGGTTGAGGTAATTCAGTCTGTTGTAATATTTGTTCCTTTTGCTCTTGATCCGTGGTTGATTCTTGGTTGACAGTGGGGCGAATAGTTGTTGAAGATATTACCTGATCAGGAGCTGAAAGTAATTTTGGTGTCGATGTAGAGAACTGTTGAACCGGTGTAGGTAAGAAGGCTGGTGGAGTATGGTATGTCAGTGGTTTGACTGAGTGGCTGTAGTTAGGCTTTAATGGCGGTAACGGTGTTAAATTACGCTGTGGTAAAACTGGTACAATAGGTTGGTTAAAATGTATTAGACTCTGAGCTGGCACTTCGTGAAAAGAGAACGGCTTCGGTTGAGGTAAGGATTTAAACTGAGGTACCGGTTCTTGAGTTGTAGTTGGCGTTGTTGTTTGTGTTGGTTGATATTGAAGCTCAGATGCTAGGCGTGCTTGAGGCAAAGGTTTAAATGCGGGAAGACGCTGAAATTGAATAGCTTGCAGGAATTGTTGCGGATTTTCAATTAGCAGTTGCTGGCGTAGCGGATTTAAATTTCTTGGCTGCTGTCGCATGGGTACATTGTACGTCATCAATTGCGGTGATGATTGATCAACAGCCCGGAACTTCACTTCCTGCTCAAATGGATAATACTTTTGAAGTTGCTGAAGGTATTGTTGAAATATTTGTGGGTAATGATGGCCTTCTTTGGTTTGTTGCTGTTCATTTTGTGCGTAAGTCTGGCTTGAGAGTTGCTGTTGTGATTGTGTCTGACTTGACTGAACTACTTGCTGTTGAATCTGAGCCTCATTAGGTTGCGATGCTGCTTCTTGTTGAGTTTTCGTAGGAAGACTTTGAGTAAAACTGGCAAAACTGATAGCACCATTGGGATGAGCATGATAACCCTGAAAATGAATAAAACACATTAGAATGGTATTTCGAATATTGTTTTCTTTCGTTCGGTTAATTTAAGTCAGTAAATATTTATGGTCGCTCAAAGGTTTGCAGTTTGTTTGGTTTACTTCTCTACTTAAACAATTTTAAAAGTCTTACCGGCTTGGGTTGCTGTATCTCATTTTGCAATTTTGGTTTCTCTGTAGCTACGGGTTTTACTTCCTCGCGACTCTCTTGATTGGCGAGTTCTTTGTCTTCCGTATTAACGTAATCATATCCTGGATCGTAAGGAACTATCTGTATGAATCCTGGTTGTTGTAAGTACTGCGGTGGTACGACACGTCCTGTATATCTGTTTGTTTCGTCGAATACAGGGAAAAATTGTGGTGCTGGTTGTTGTTGGTACGTGTTCTGTGGACTTTGTTCAGGTCTAGGGAGTCCATGAGCAAAGGGCTGAGGGTATGATTCGAAGCGGAATCTAGGTTGCTTCACAGCGTAAACTGGTACGTTAACATTATACCGTGGCTGTTCAACCTCTTTTGTTGGAAATGATTGCGGTTTTTGCTCTTCTGCTTGCTTACGTGGTTTGTATGACTTGGAATTGGAGTATGCTATTTGAGATGCCGCTGGAGAAGGTATTTCGAATGTTGTTGGTGATGAGAGCTGGGAACAAAATATTGAAAATGAAATAGACATTTTTACAATAGAATGTGTGTGAACAATTATTGTTTTTGTATTTCTTTACAGATTTCATTCTAATCTGAAACTAGACGCGAACCTAAGATAATGTTACAACACTATATTTTGAAATATGCATTTAAGATATTGGAATAAATGGTACTATGTAGCAAAGTAAAACAATCTTCAATAACAATAATGGTATTCTCGCGACAAAGACAATAAGTAATGTCATATGATTATAATAATGTAGTTTTGGCACCGACATCATTCGAGTTACAATCGGTTTGGCACACTCAAGCAATGTATGCTGTTTATGACTAATAACAAGCTTATTGAGTACGGACGCCAAATGTGATGTATGTTTGTGTTCTATAGAATATATTATAGGCTGTGGCAATTTATGGAGGCCGTTAAATTAATTTCGACGATAAATTTGCTGTATTCCGTTAATTTGTTAGGCTATGTCTTTGTGAATCTATTTTGAAATGTGATTGTATTTTCCTTATCGTGATATTCAATATTGAAGATATTTAGTTTTACAACGTTTGAAAGTTTGTCTTTGTGTTGTTTGCATTAAATATTCAAATAGAGTATTGTTTCCAAGAAAACGATTCAGTTCGATAGTAGTAAATAAGTAAGTAGAATAGTTAGTAGAGTAGGTAACTTAATACTCACGATGTCAATTTGGTATTCATAGTATTTAACTTTCAGTTACCTTAAAAAATCTAATACGACGTTCATTACATACGATAATATCCTCTACTTAATGTTTTATTACACTCATATATAGGAAAATTTCTAAAGAACACAACACTGTCATGTTTAAACTATTGGTGTGGTGTATGAGGTGTTTAATCTTTGCATTACAAGTGCAACTTACTCTGGCCTGGTACACCGAAATCGGAGCATAGAGGTGGTTGGCGACAGCCACCTCGAAAGGGGGACCCTGCCCCGTCAGCACGTCCGATATCTTGGAGATTTGGGGCAGCCGAGCTCCAAAAATTTGCTGAGGAAAAGAAAACTTTATTTCAAATGAAGAAGGTTCAGATTAGGTCAGTTGAAAATACTCATTTTCGGATGTTCACTGGAATCAATAATGACTATGTGCGATAAATTCGCCTGTAGATGTCTGATGACTGAGAATTTTTTATAGATACACGGTTTGAGATTGATTAGCCCATTCCTAGTTTCACATTATATGAACTGACTATTGCAGACCGCTATGTGACATCAGGGCATTAAGACAAGAATATTATGTATTTATATAACTCCTTCTTCCTGTATGTCGTAATTAAAGAATCCTCATCGTATTTTTTTTATGACCTCGGTTTTTTTTTCGAAAATGTTGAGGTTCAGGCATCGTAATCAACAGTCCCTAGGCATCTAGGTAGTTCGTTAATCCACTTTCGAAATGCTGATTTTGCTCCATCAAGCCCTTTATGACGCCGCGCCGGTACAGACTCAGCACTCTCGCGAATTTTACAAGGCCTCAACATTGGATAATTTAAATTAATTTAGTTGAAACGTATAATTGTTGAATTTAATTTTGATTTTAGTTGATTGAGATAGGAAGTTTTGCTGAATGGAGAAACGGGTCTGTGGGATGCTATGACACTTGTTGATGTAGCAGTATTCAATTATTTTGATCCTTTGCTTAGTCAAAGGCTTTAGTTGACAACATTTTCGAGCAGAGATCTGATATTTTCTTGTTTGTAAATATTAATCTGTCACAAGTTACTGCTTTTAGGTTTCAATTTATTTTTCTTTTCAAACCGAACGTCTCGTAAATCAATTTCTGAAGCGAATAACACATTTCTCATAATGCTGATATGGTAAAAGGTGAAGCAAATATAATAAAGAACGTTTAATATGACCCGCAACGTATCGTCGACACAAAATATACATTATATCGCGCTCACCCTCCGTCTCCGCGAGAGACTCACTTCTACGCAATTGGCACACAAATCACGAAGCAACAAAGTAAATGCCGTATCCATAGTCCATGCGCAGGATTTGTAATTTAGATATTAATCCACTAAACTAAACTTAATGAAGCAGCAACTTGATTTAATTACTTGACGAATAAATTTGTGAGAGTTCTTCTTTCTATGGCCGAAGATTTCTTAAAACGTTTAACCATTTATTTTTATTATTATCCTGTTTCTATGTTTGAAAGGTATTTCCAAGCCGTTAGAGGAACTAATATTATTGCTAATGCAAATGCTCAAATTCATATCGCTTATTTTGCAATTAGGATTCATACTATCACTTTTACACGTCACTTGTTTTAGCTTGCTGGAGTCGTATTTCCTAACTGGCTACCCTGAGATGAAATGTTGAAACGAAGAGCTAATGCTCTTTGAAAGTAACTAAATCTTAATTTCATTTTTCATTAAAATCGTTTTCGAATATCTATGTATTTATATCATCACATTTCTGCACTATAGATAGGTCCCCAAACGAGTCAGAACAGCGTCGGCAGAAAGATTTCCCGGCGGAAAATAAAAAGGACGCCGCACTTAATACACGGCAGATGTAAAAGCCTCTGTCCATTACATTCCACTTGATAAGAACGCCACGTAAATTTCATTCATTAAACCTTACTTAAGACATCGGTTCTGAACATATTTTAGGGTCATTTTTGCGACGAAAAAGTTTTTATTTCAAGATGTTGGGTATAGAATTACATTATTGGAGACGTTCGAGATAGGCTTGCTACTGGCTGGTACCTACAATTTATTTACTGTTTTTTGGAGTGAAAAGTGGTATTTTAAAATGAACATTAGGCAAGAAGCTACGAAAAAAATATTATCATTTTCTTGTTTAATACAATTACAGGCAGAATATTACTGACCAGATAAAATGCGTTTTCATCAAAGCAGTAGAATCCGGGTTTAATTGGAAGGTTTTACAACTAACAATTCCTAATTCCTTGTGAACATGAGATTGGAAAACCATTTTCGTACAACTAATAGTCTAAACAAAGCCAGGAAAAGTACTTGTGAACAGATTCTCACGTTACTCATATTATTTCGGCCCAGTAAATATCTCTCGCCGACGACACATTCTCTCAGTCCCGAGCGGAGTGCCACAGAAATGTGAGCAGAAAGACCACTACAAATAACTGACGATGGGTAAGCATAAAAAAAAAATGTTTATTTCAGTTACATTAAGCCTTAACATAAACGATTCAGAGATCACCTTTCAAGCAAGAAATTGCTTGTGTTATGTGACTCCGCTCTTCCACTTTACACAGTGTATGAGTATGTACTTAGACAGTGTATGCAATTGAAAATGAAAAACTACAGAAACAAAAAGAATTCTTTCAAACATAGCATACTTGATAAGTTACTTGAATATATGCCTTTGTCATACAATGGGTCTATTGCGATATGCCGATATAAAATATTTGTTTTAGTGACAGATAGGAATGGAGTTTTACAGACATACCTCAACTATAGGTATTTAATTCAATGTGGAAGCTCACAACTAAATGTTTTCTTGTTAATATCTGCACGTTTACTCTTTAACAATATAAATAAACAAACTAATGTATTAACATTAGTATAACAATTCATCACCATCTGCCTAGCTTCCCAAGCTAAGTTGGGTTCGGATTCCAGTCTTACCGGAGCTTGCTAAATACTGTATATTTTTTTTAACGGAGTGTTTGCCTATCTGACCTCCATAACCTATATTACTGGGTAACGCAGTACCCCTTACTAAAGATCGACGTACGAAACTATATCAATTTACAAGAAAATTAAATTTTCAGAAGTATTTAAATGGCTCACTTAAACAAGTTGAACCTTCTGCGCATCTTCTTGCCTTGTAAATATTATGACACTAATCGTCTTATCTTCCCGGTGAGTCCTCCCCCCAGCCCGCTGGTTCAGACACTTGGCGCTAATAAGATTAGTCACATAACCTTCCACACGGCTCTGACTAAACAAAAATTCGCCGTTGGCTCTTGTTTCAGCTGTAATAAGGTTTTTGGGACCTTTGGCTAGCTGTGTTCTGTTTTTATTTTTCGGGGACAAATTGGGATAGGTAAGGTATATACTTTATACATAATACACCTTCCAAGGTTACGGTTTTTACTTACTCTGAATATTAATATGCCAGAGATAATTCTCCTATACCGCATCTCCAGTGTGCTTGCAACCACGGTGCAAGCCAGTCGGACAATCAACCCTTATAAGGTAAATGTGTGGTTTTGCGTTAATTTCCGTAACGTATTTTATATTAATCATCATGCAATACGACAGTTTAAAAGTTAGGATTTTCCCAATAGTAATGTCCCAAAATACAAGGCAGTATCAGTTTGTTTCTTCAGTTAACCATCTTGTTGAATTGTATCCTACTGTAAAATAAATTTAAATATTTGAAATATTTCTTCGACCAAACTTAAAAGCGCAAGTACTGGAATGTAATATAGGAGGACATTTATTATGATACCTTGCAATAACGTCTTGGATAGTGTCCAGCACTTCTGGCCATAAAGTTTTCACGATTTATGTGTTTTTCGATGACCGCGACCGTTTCGCGGAGTCAGAATCAATTTGGAAGTCTTCAATTTACATGTTTTGGGAAGTATTTAATATTATTTGATATGAAATGAATATGTTATAAAAATTTATGATTTAAAGAAATTTTTATTTTTGATTCCGTATGAGGTAGTTATGTGGTTTTATTATTGTTTAGAGTCCAGATTTGATTGAAGCGTAAAGTAAAAAAAAACCTGCAACAAGTATCTATTATTAAGTAAGATAAGAAACGGTTTACTAAAATTAGGGATAAGGCTTTATGGAACTATCAACAAAATTCGATATGCGGTCCATATGTATAACCATTTAATTCACAACACAATAAGCTCCCAAAATTTCAAGCAACCAACGAAATTAGTCCTACCGTACCTATAGCAGTTTCATCAATGTCATCACAATTTACAGGACTATACAGGAGCCTGAATGCCAATACCGACGATGTTGGGCCTTAGACCCAAAGAACATTAAGAGCCCACCGTCATGCATAATTCCCGGGACATTTAATGACCCCTTACTGCGTTAATGTTCGAGAAAGCTCCAACAACGTGAAGGGTTGAATAGGCAGGGTTAATTTGTATGGTCGTACTTCTGGTCGCTTTAGAAATACAGGTAGAATAGTTCCAAAACTGGAAGTTCGTTTTAATGTTATGTCTTAAAGTGAAATAGATGATGCCGAATGAAAAGATTTTTAAGCTAAGTGTTACGTGGTTTCGTACGGGTGAATGGTTTTCGACAAATCTAAAAATTTTAGGTACTTACTACCTACGCTTCGGAAAAAATGGTAGAATAATAAATTGCATACATTGAAAAATAAGCTTTATTAAAGTGATTTTAAGCAGTGAGACTAATATATAAGGTAATATCTAGAACTTATTTGCATTTTATTTTGAACTATTTAAAATAATCTATACTTCTATACTAATATTATGAAGATGAAGAGTTTGTTTGTTTGTTTGAACGCGCTAATCTCAGGAACTACTGGACCGATTTGAAAAAATCTTTAACTGGTAGATAGCCCACTTATTGAGGAAGGCTATAGGTTATAATTTGCCGCGGTAACCGACGCCCACGCGGGCGGAATAGTGAGCAAAAGCTAGTTTCGAATAAATTCATTCGAAATAAAAAATATTTATGTTAAAGAAAACCTGACTAAACATTCCAATCTTTAAACTAAAAAAAACTAAATCGGTTTATTCGTAACGGATCTTCGATAATAACCCACTTTTGTGTAGGGGTTAAAAAGAACATTCGAGCCGAATTTATTATTAATCGAACTGAACCAAGTGTCTTTGATAGTTGTTTTGATGGCTCGTGTAACTTCGTCAACGACAAGCAACAAGTTTCTAAGTTCGTGAACTAAGGCGTGGGAGTCACACGAAATTGTCATTGTGTTGGCACGTATGTGTAATAAAACAATAGGGAAATATGAGATGGATAGGGACCTTGAATATTGACACATTTATAGAATTTTGCGCGAAATGAATTTGTTGATGCTGGATAGAAATTCACTAAGTAGGTATGATGGAGATTTTGTGACGTGCCCAAAATACATCAGAGTGACGTTAAAGGAGGAGACTCATGCCCAGCAGTAATGTTCGTAAAGCTAATGATGATGAAAGATGTTATCTTAAAGGGATTTGTATCTTCAAACATACACATGGGCCGTAGGTACATTTCTTCATGGGTGAGTACACCTCCGAGGACTTTTCATTATATTATTCATTTAAAAAAAATATTAAATACAGCAACAAACTTGTAATGAAATGCTAAGTGTTTTCAAATGTATTTAATGTCAATTCATTAATATTATTCTTTTACTTAAATAGAAGAGGCTACAACAGGACAGATATTACTGCTTTTCATAAGGAAACTTCACGGGACCATGATTTGTTGGCGTCCAGTTCGCTAACTTTTGTACAATCATTATGACTCGCTTTTAAACGATGCGTACAGTAACAGCGAGAACAGAAGTTTTACTTAACACAAACTTCGATATAAATAGACTTATGTAGAATTTTAAGACTTCACTTTTCGTTATACTTTTTTTCAAATTTGTAGCTTTAAAGGACTATAATCGGAATTACATTATGTAAATATGTACAAGGTTTGATGCCCTTACACAAATAACAACATGCCTCAGCGGTAGCTACAAGTAATAATTTAGTACCAAAGACGCTACCAAACTGTGCAAAAAAGCGTCTGAATCTGAAAATAAATCATTAAAAAATAATTAATTTCGCAATAAATATAATAACAATTTAATAACAATTTAATATCGAAAAAAACCCATTAAATTGATCAATTACAACTTTAGAAACGTGAACAAAAGTAATTATTATTATTCTAATGGGTCTTCTTTACAATATTTCCATGTTGCCAACATCTAGTATAAGGGGCTCTACTGAAGAAATAACTTTATTCTTGTTTGTTTTTATTAATATAAGGCGCGAACGAATGTTTATAAGAATAGACGGAGCAAATTGAGGTTCCTTCTATGAATGTTTTAGTGATCCGATATTTTTGGAACACAAAAAATGTGCGAAACATTTAAGAAAATTGTCCTGAATATTTTATGTAGTTTATTCTGGGTGTCATTAATATTAAATGTCTCAAGATAAGCAGGTATTTTTTAAATGTTTTATTTTGATAGAAACAGGCAGTTTTATAAATAACGCGTCAACTTGTCAACGTCACCTTATATGAAGTCAAACGAACATAGACAATTCTTCGGCGGTATTTAAATACGAACAACGAGCTTGACACGTAGTTTTTGTTTTTATTTTCAGAAAGCTTTCGAATTTATTTTCGTATGGACTGATATTTTATCTGATAACTTTATTCGAAAAATAATTTTGAAATATCGTCAGTTGTTTCAAGGTGCTGATAGACTTGAGCATTCACTTGTAACAGAACATCGAGCATTCGCCGTTTTTATATTTGTCGAACTGAAAAACGAGCCGAGCCAAGCATAGAGCCAAACATTGCTATGAACATTTTCATGAGCTCGATAGAATGCTCGCTAAAATGTTCTCGTATTTTTCTGTAATGTAACATTCGCACAAATGCTCATTACAAGTGATTGCTCAAGTTTATCAGCACCTTCAGACAAAATCTATCAAACTTTCATTTTATTACTCGAATAAAAGTCAGATCAGTCAGTAATATCTGGCTATAGAAAGATATACATATACTCATAGTTTGATACAGTCATGTCAACCATTGCTCTACTTCACATTATGTAACCATTAATTTGGACACAGCACAAAAACACAATTAAAAATAAACATACAACAAAAATACATGTAAGTTTTATCTCTTTACCCACACTGATAGCGTGATGATAGCATCAATGGCAACGCAACGCGATCTTTCTTAATCCCGCATCGGACAATATTACTCAAGTTAATAGTTTTCTTATAATTCAGCGCTGAAGACTTGTTTAATTGTTTCAAACAGGATGTCACCTAAAGGGACGACGACCACGTGAATAGAATGGAAATCCAACGTGTGAATGGAATCCTATGTACAATGTATGCGGTACTGCTTATTCGGTAAAACTTATAAGTACTGCAAAGAAACGTGCAGTAGGTACAATGGAAGCGGCGGCGGCGGTTCGAATCTCACCCATTACACTACCGACGTGAACCCACTCGTAACACAAGCATCTTAGCTTATCACGAGGGGTTAACGAGATACTAGTAATGTGCGACCCACATTGCTAGTAACCTTTTTTTATAAAGGTTAAATATAAATAAAAAAAAAATAATGGTAATATGCTATTTATAACAACTATAAGGCCCCGTGCCACCACGGGGCCTTATAGTTGTTATAAATCGGGTCGTGTAGTTTTTAGGAAAATATTGGAACAAAGTCAGGTGAGGTCACGGGCCGTTACTAGTTTGTTATATATTGTAGTCCACCGTTCGGTATTTTCCGGTGTGATCCGGATATCGGACCTTTGTCGAAAAACTTACAAGTAATGATAAGTTTCCGGGACCTTATGAAAAGGGAGTCAACGCTTTGTTGTGTTTGTAGAGATAAATAAACTTTTTTTTTCAGAATATTAATCTTTGAGGGAAAGTTTTTTTTTTTAATATGAAACTGTTAAAAATCAGTGTGATGGGTTTGTGAAATTTATTATTTCTCAAAACAGGAGTGAAAGACAATAGAAAGGCCATAGGATAATTTCACTTCTCTCTTCCTATTTTAAGAAAATAATAACAATATTATATGCTTAATAAATTGTACTTTCGTCGACTGAAAAATAAATTAAGAACAATGTCTATAATTGGTACAAAAGGCGGTCTTATCACTAGGCGTGATCTCGTCCAGACAACCTATACATGGATTCGAGTAAGGAAAATTTATATTTCAATAAAGAAATACTTTAGAGCGTCTACAATTTTTTGGCGACCGTCTTTTCTTAAAATTCATTCAAGAAAAGTAAAGCTCAACTTACTAATTGATCTAACATTTAATAGGTAAAGTCAGTGACCTGTGACCAATATACTAGCTTCCTAGTCCTATGTACTAAATAGCTTGCAAATCTACCCACCCCACAAATGAAACCGAGCGTGAAATGATACGATAATTACGGGAAACGTAACTGTGGCAACACTGGCCGCGTGTCAATGGTACTTAGACCATTGACACGCGGCCAGTGTTGCCACTGGACATTTAATTGCCGGTGTTGCAATGTGCGACATATGACATGCTTAGGATATGGTAGAACTTACGATTACTTTTATGTACATTCTGGAACAGTTATATCCGAAGGCGAAGGTGTTAGTGTCAGTTATAAGTGGTTAATACATATGTACGTCGTAGAAAAACTACTCACTTCTAAATATTAAAGAATGCAGTTTTGTTTAAGTTAAATAGTAGTATTTTATATAATTGTAAATTTACTTATTGTTAAGATAAATATGAACTAATATAACCTAAATAGAATATGCAGATTTTTAGACCTCAAATACATAGAGTTCTAGGTTAACTTGTTGTAAAGAATTGGAACAAAAATTACGAGAATTTTCACAAACAGCCTTCAATAACTCTCTTTTATTAGAATTAACGACATCAATGTTGGAGAAACTCGAGGACTCGTAAAGTCTTAAAAATATCAGGAAATTATGGAAAAAATATAAGAATAAAACCTCAAACTTGTTTAATATAGTGTTTGTTTTACAAAAGTTTATGTTTGACGGCCAAACTTTGAGAGTCACAGTAAAGACAAATCTTTATGCCGGGCGGGCGCTGATTTGTTTTCGTTCATGTTGGTAAGGGACTAGAATAGACCGTGTTTTGTTTTTCTTTTATTAAGTCCACTGTTGTAATTTGTCTGGTTTTTGTGCTAGTAGGCTAATTATATGCCTTTTACCCATCTTCAGGTATACACTTTTGAAAGTCCGGTAAAGTATGAAATTTCTTATACTTCCGTTTTTTATGAAGTAAGAAAACAAAAGAAAAAGTACGCTAAACAATTAAATACCCGAAGATGTACGAAAGATTCCGAAACAAAACTAGCTCTATCGACATTACCGCCTTACATTTCCCAAACTGCGCAAAAAGTGCGTCGAATTCCCGCGTTGATATGCAAAACGCGGTCTATTGCCGAAAACTTCCGAATTGTCCCGAACAGAGCCGATTCCAAGCTCGTAAGTCCACAACGAGGCGCTAAATCGGCTTGTCCTGTACGCAACATAAATAGAAGGTCCACTTTGTTTTCCCCTTCTGTTGCGATATTAAGCGATGATATTAGTTGTCAATGTGGAATGCTTTATAGCTTTGTATAATTTAATAAAATACTTTGACACTTAGTAACTTATACAATATTACTGAACAAATAACTCATATCAAAGTCAATTTGTAAGTGGCTTATCAAACTGTAACTCGATAAAATACTGGCCTGAAAAGTCCTACTGGGCACAAGATTCTTCTCGAGAGAGAGGAGGAACGAGGATTGATCACCTCGCTTGCTCATTGCAGGTTGGCGATTTGAGATTCCAAGTTTTTGAATCCTGGTTTTCCTCAAGATGTTTTTTCTTCACCGATTGTTAATGATCATTATAATGATCTTAGAATAATTAAGAAAGTACATATAACTTTGAAAAGGTCACATTGGTACTAGTTTGATTGTACTGGGTCCGAACCTGCAATTTTGTGCACATAAATCAGTTAATTTAACTGGTAGGCCACCACGACATTTAGGTACTAACTCGTTAAGAGCAAAATACAAATTTTCTTTCGTCTATTCTCACGCGTGTGCAGACGAAATGAGAATCAATTAACTGTTTATTGACCCTGTCTACAGTCCTTCTGCTTTTACTTACACAGTGGTTCTCTCGCGATTGTAAAGCTTGGTACAATTTACCGATGCACACCGACTCTAGTAGACAAAGTTCGAGTAATTTATTAAATTCACTGCACTCCACCACAGCGTAAAGTTAGCGCGATAAATAAACCGATTTTAAAAGTGAATGTAAATATTTAAAACTGAAAGTATATAATTTACAGTTTAGTTGGGCTAACAATTTATTGAGATATTTATTAGTTTTAGTTTTTGAATAGTTTAAACGGAGTTCCAAAACTTTTTGTTACTATTAGGGTTAATATAGACGTGTTACCAGGTAACTTTTCGATCTCTGAACTAAAATTTAGATTTAGTTCAGTTTAATAAACACAGTTTAGAAACTAAATTTATGTTCATAAGAAGTTTTATTACTCTCTGTTTACTATCATATTTATGGGTGTTTTAAAAATAGTTTAGTGAAATAGGAACCAACCTAGTATATTCAAATTCAAAATCAAATCGCAATCGTTTCCTATTTATAAGATTAAAATATTGTGTTGACACATTAAGTGTACACAGTTACCACTCAATTTAATTGGGACCTCTAAACAAGTCTTTTACTACTAGCTATATCTCGACTACTAAGAAGACAACTTTTAAGTAGAATCAAAATAATACCCAAGTCCAATCACTTCGAATAAATAAACAGCGCTGTCCCTACTAAAAGATATCATTTGCCCTACTGTTACACTACACTACGCTAAAGGCCTACCCAAATAGCGCCGTACTACGGATCGTCGGCTATAACGTGGCGGGCTATCGTGGCCCTCATAGCCGATAATGCGGCGACTTACTACTGCGGCTATTTACCGCGAAGGGTTTACGAAGGTTTAAGTAAGGAGGTGTAAAGATTTGAGGCACGTCTCACTTAAGTTGATAACTTTGTACTTGTGCGTAATTTTTTTGGGTTGCGTCGTGAGGTAGTTGCTTTTTAAATGTTCTTTTGCATTAGGGTTTCTCGTTACCGGGGCTGCTTTTTATAGACGTATAATAAAATGCACAAAACGCTCACACATGATAATTTCCTGCGTATGAAATATAACATCAATTTACACAGAGTTTTTTATACGATACTCAGCCGTTTCTTGTTTCTTAGTTTTTTAACTTCAGAATTGACGCCAGTATGAGACGTTATAGAATGGAGTATAAAACAAATATGAAGTAAACATAGGTATATTGCTCAGCAACAAATACACGTTCACATAAATTAAATCATCTCAGTGCAACAAATTAGTTTATTCGATTGTTTGTAGAAGTCGCAAACTGCACTCCTGTGCGGCAGCGGTCTAAGTTACAAAATTTTGCGTACGCAATAAAGTTCCTACTTCAAGAAAGAGCGCAAGAAGCAAATTTTGCGGAGTGACAAAGTCGCTACATTAACCTTTTTTTTTGTCGGGGTGCAAATGCTTTCAACCCACGAGGTGGCCACGGCGTCGTCGGATATGTCGGACTTGGACCGACAAAAACTCCCGGTCCACTCCTTACCTTTGCTAGAGCCGGGATTACTTACGCAAGCTCGGCGCGGGTAGGTACAGCAGATTCCCTACATTAACCTGCTAGGTCACATCCATTTCCTTTTTATATATGCTTGATAGCGTAACATATTTCATGTTTATTGCCTTAATTTAATCCAGTTTTCAGTCATTGAATACATAATACAATTAAAGGTTCGGCATTGCCGATATTGGCATGCAGTCAAATTTATTCAATGGAGCATTTCTCCAATGTTTTGCTCTCTTGCATACGAATGTGTTAGTTTATATTTTAGGCAAATGCAATGCTATTATAGTATCGATCTATAATTGAATGCTGTTAGCAATTAATTTTTTCGATGTAAATAAATAGGAAATGATTAACTTATAAACAAGGTTTAAGTAATATTTCTATATATATTTGTACGCATTTAACTGCATTGCAGAAAAAATAAAATAAAAAGCCTGAGTATTCGGCTTTATTAAACAGAATATTATGCCCATCTCATTGTAACCACTTACTCCACAAACCAGCGCATAAACCTCACAACTCATTAAAACGAAATTAAAAATATAAATCACGTCCATTGCGTACTTCGCACCGGTGGAATTATGATCTGCTTGTATAATACATCATTGTTACCGCGCACGATGTCCTAATTTCACGATAAAATTTAATATTACATGGAACCAAGAAAGTTTACAATGATGACTATATTATAATAAAGCCATGAGCCACTTTTAAAACCACGACTGTTCATAATATTAAGAGGGTTGGATCTGTCGACAGATAGTGCCATCTCTTTTTCACAATATGAGATCGAACACCTGTAATTAGAATGATTGCAATTGTCAATGTTTCAACAAGAAAACTATTTCAATAATGATAACATTTGAAATCACAATCAAACCTAACGTGTTGTCGCTAACAACTATGTCGAATCAAAGGTAAATTTCAGATCGTTATATTCTTCTCTTAATATATTTCTACATCAAGGCAATCACTCAAGGTCCTTACATCTACAATAGCCATTATTAAGTTCTAACAGATCGTATTAGAATTTTTTCACCTGATAGATCTTCTCTTACCTCGGAAAACCCCACGACATCAAAACAAACAGTTCTTATGTTTTCTTAGCTACATTAGATCACTGCGACAAAATCGTCTGTAACGAATCAATAGTTCGATTTGCAACAAAAAGTCTGTAATGTCTGTAGCTAGTGACCTCTTGCGGACGACATCTAGAGTTAGGGGTCAGTAGCTATCACCACTTGTTTTTACGGTTAGTGCCAAGGAACTGTTTTTGTGATTTACTCCAACTCCGTAGCTAAAACATTGGTCTTCAATACAATTTGTAATGATTTAATTTTATTGTGCATTGTATATTGTCTAGTGCGTGTCTCGAGTTGACCAAACAGAATGCGTATCTAAAAATTAGATTCCAACTTATGGTCTGCTTTTGTTTTGAATGAAGACAAAAATATTCTTGGTTATTGACGTTATCTATCTATATAAATAATTTCGTTCAGGGGTACGGTAGACTCGATCGAAACCTTATATGAATAACAAAACATAAAAAAATATTGATTTCGAGTCGACAACATATATCCGCAAAATTCAGATTATGGAGAATTTCGTTAAATTCTAATGGCACTGACAAACAAATAAACCGCAGTCGCCATCTTGGGAAATTAATAAGGCCGCGTTCCGTAACAGATAATTCAGCTTCGAAGTGATTCAAGGAGTTTATTATCATACAACCTCCTTGAAGCGATTACAGTGCTGACAAGGCGTATGACAGTTGCATGATAGTTGGGACCAGAATCGTTTCGGAACGCGTTTGAAATAATAGTTCAAGAATATTTATTTCGCTTTTTTCACGTTCCGTTGCATACTTGCTCTTATATAAGTCTCACCAATCAACACGTCGCGTGCGTCGCGCCAAAGAAGTATCCATCACAAAGAACTGCGACTCATTTGACTGTGTAAAACGAAACGTCTTGCCGGAAACTTTGAGTGAATCTTAACAAAACTTAAAACTTTTCTTCAGTCGTTGTCGTTTAGCGAAAATATTAATATTATTTGAGTGTAAAAAATATTTTTATTTTTTTTTTATTTTTTTTAAAAGGTTACTAGCAATGTGGGTCGCACATTACTAGTAATCTCGTTAACCCCTCGTGCTAAGCTAAGATGCTTGTGTTACGAGTGGGTTCACGTCGGTAGTGTAATGGGTGGGATTCGAACTCGCAACCACACGATCGCAAGTCCGACGCCCTAGCCATTAGGCTACCGCCGCTTCATTAAAATAAAAATTATTTGTGTGAAAACTATTGCAGTTTTTATTAACTATATTTATTAAACACAATGAACGAAGCTATACGAATCTATGTCTTGCTTACCTTTAATATTCCTTGAGAACCGATGACTACAGAAATATTTACCAACATTGTGTATCATGATGAGTCACATTTCAACCGAGCGGAGCCGGGTTTTCATCTAGTTGTTCATAATTTAAATCTAGAAATTATGTTTATGCACATTTTGATTACAAGCTCTGTTTTGATTCTTTTAGTTTCCATTTCTTGTAGATACTTAAGTTACAAAGTAGTGGTATAGCGGTATATTATTGGAATTCGATACTGATTTATTACGCAGCTGCCGAAATGGAAATATTGTTACTGTAATGACAGTGGAACACTTCTCACTCATGTGTGGAGTTTACGTTTAGAGATTCAAAATATTCAACAAAGCTGTAAGAAAAACGTAATTGGAGTCATGGAGAGCTGACGACCAGTGAAAGAATTTGAAACCTAAATAACTAACTTGTGAATTTCTGTAGTTTATCTTTACTACAGAAATTCACCACAACTTGCAGGTTACCTCGCAAAGAAGTTTAATATTATTAGCACTATCTAGCATTTAAAAATTACCGATAATCGCCTTGCGGTGTACCAATAAAGTCACTTGGATTTTTATAACATGTCCATGGCTGAATAAAAACACCTTGTTCTTTAGCGCCACTTACTGTTTTAAAATATATAACTTGCTTGTTTAAAAAAATTGTCAGGGTCAGGGCACTAAGTCCAAAAAAACACAAAAAAATTTGTTAAATGATCTAAACCGTACATACTAACACTACCCGATGACTCTCAGAAAATAAAAAAATATTTGTCAACCCGGGATTCTTGATTCATGATCTGCGTTATACCTCGTTACGGTTTGTTTGTACTAATAGAATGACGCGATTGTACATTCCTAACCACCACACGAGTTTCATTCAATAAAAATACTGGATTTTATTTTGAAAATTCTTTGATACTATCCGTTTTCGCTCGGTTTCCGGGGATAAGGTAAATTACCCGTCACCGATCCGCGGCTATCCTACCATGATCTTTGTGCTGTGATCTATGTGCGAGGGAGCCTATCCTAGTCGGGAGTCAACACCCTTAAAATTGGCGTCGGCTTTACATCTTTGAAGGTCTCTGATGGCTTAAAATACTACTTAATTTACAAAGTTTTACAGGTAGGATGCATTTAATGCCTTCATTTAGTATTTTTTTTGAAGATCAAAATTAAATAATTAATAATGTATTTTACCCCAGCTCGCAAGAAAAAGTAATAATTCATATAATTATGTACGTTTCTTAAATATCAATGACATTGTTCGGATGTAAAGCGTGGTTTTTTTTTAATACCGCCTGGTACTAAATACTGGTAAGTACTCTAAATACTGGATATAGAAAATTATGGTCATATTGGTCATAGAAAACAGTCTATCATTGTTTAAAGAAACAAGACTACATTCATAAATTAACAAAAATCAGCAATTTTATTTCAGACCAAAAGTCCTTAAAATAGTTTCATAATATTGCTGAACTATGTTCATATTGGGCGCTTCATCAAAACCTCAATTGACGTCTAAAATACAATAATCTAGCATTATCTAGTTCAATGCAACGATTCAAACAGAAAATATGGTAACCCAATACTGATGGAAAGCAAACTTGGTCCCAGTGAGACAAGAAGTAAAAGTACTGAAAATCCTCTTATCTAAGACCACCGGCACCGGCTCGGCTAGTTGATCGTTTGTAACAAGAGTTTTACATTCCAATAAGTTGGAGCGCCAGAGATGGACGTGCGGACAGACGCCGCGATAACCTCACCTACATAAAAAAGACCCGGCTATGTTTTACGGCTTTAGAAATATAAGGGAAAAAGTTGGAGACGTGAGCGTTTATCTGAAGAATGTAATGTGGTTCAAGAAACTGTCAGGTTGTTTAACAGGTTACAAAGTCCATGACTTAGAATGATGAATAAGTACTTAACCCAGAATGGACGTAGCTGAAAATGAAACTAATATAACCGACGATTGTAGTAATTTATACTCTTCTTTTTATTCCGCTATAATATAGTCAACAGCAAGAGTAGATAATGAATTGAGTTTAGAACTTCTGGAGTCAAAACTGATCACGAATTTATAGCAACTGTACATTATAGTAGTAAATGTTTTGTATAATTTACAATCACATACTTTTGAATCACTTCGACGCCACACAGTTTTAACGCGAACTCCGTTCATTAGTAATGAATTTCCGATTCTGATCATCAACTTTTGCTTTGACTGTACAATGTTTAAGTTGTCATCGGCAAAAAGGAGTTTTTACTTTAATTCGATCCTTTAATCCTTCACGCTGTCCTTGAACATTTTCATACATGTCATCTATCACGCCATCCATTAGTACCTACACTCAAATTCTCATTTTTATTCAACTAAATACACTGACATGTGTAATACGACGCTTGGGTAGGGTAAGTTTCCCGAAATTCAGCCTCATTTTGTTACCGGACAGCGTCCGAGTGCAGTTCCTGGTAATCTGTATGTTTTCACTGATTTAAGTAGCGGAGTAGGAGGTCCATTTGCACTGATAACTTCCCCGATACCATTTTTAGAATAATCTGACTTAAAGTATTTATTGAAGCCGAAGTAATGATTTTAGCTTTTAACTTAGTTTATTGGTGAATGCTATTTTGTGAATATTTAATAATTTTAAATTAAAAGAAAATATAATTAAGGTCGTCTGAAAAGAGCGTATGTTATTCAATAAAGGTTGTACGTCAGTCCTTTTCAACACATGAAATATAAAGGACTCATGATTTACGACAAACATAAATCAACAAAATGTACTTATTTATTTTGTGACGCAGATGTTTAAATTAATTTTACACGACAAAGATTTTTTTATAATCTAGCTTGAGTCTACCGTCTTAACTAGGTAAGTTCGCGTATGCAACTTTATATGAAGTAAAATATATTTGTTTTCTAAGTTTCTATGCATAATTATGCAAACAAAAACACTCTAAAAGAGAACTTCATTAGAAATGACTTCAGCAGGCAAACAGTAAAGTCCCGCAATTACTATTCTCCTGGTACCACAACCTTAAATAGATATGCAATTTCACGTAGCAAGCTCTTCATTGCCACTTCAGCTTCCATTCAGAGACAATTACTGGAGCAGAGACGACATTGTAATGCAAAGTTCATTATCTAGTCGTTGGCATGGACATCGCATTCAAACGATATTAAGACGCCCTGTCTCGGAGCTTGGACAATCGACCTTTGGGTGGGGTTGTCAGGAGTTAGGTGTGGAATTTCCCAGAAAAGTGATTTTATGGGAATTTGGGGTGGTCAGATACTGTAATTTTTTTAATTGTTATACAAGTAATGAGCTAAATGTAAGTAAAAAAAATTGATCCTGCGTCACTATAAACCTTTTTTTCTCTATTGGGAGTAGATTAAGAGGGAAATCGAGAACCGACAAAATGATGACAAATCTCATTAATTTTCATTCCATCCAGGATGTGCACCATGTTTAAAAAGGTTTGTGAATTTATTTGGAAACTAAAGTACCCAGGATTAAGGGTATGTAATAAACCCTGGTCATACTCGTAGGTATCTAGGAATGTACTCGTTTGCTCTCAGCGGTATGTGTGGATCGCATTCTTGACTCCAGACGGCAGGGCGTGACGTCTAAACTAAGCACTAAGGGAATAAATTCAACACTTATGTGTTGCTATACGTATAAAGATGTTGGAAACAAGATAGTCATAATATATTCATAACAAAATAATGAGAAATGAAAAAACTAAATACGTCGTAAGTCAATGGTGCAAGATTGGACGATTAGAAGATGTCCATAAATAAAAGAGGGAAACTTTATAGATTGAATGTTATTAACGAACCTGAATGACAAGAATATTTATTTAGGTAACTGCAAAGACATTAATAAAGGCTACGGTAAAGGAGTTTAGGTATGCGTGATAAGTATGAGGGTAGGACTATTGCAGTGGTTTAACAGAATATTTTAACAAATAAAAATGAGACCACGGCTGTTTTAATGGCTTAGCGGTTCTATGAGCGGATTTGCTTACACGAGGTTCCATCCTCAAATCCCTCCACTCAAGTACCATTGTAACTCTTTCAAAGTAATATTATTATGTACTTTTTATTAATTCTAAAATATTGACAGTATCGGTGAAGGATAACGTGAGGAAAACTGAAATCCAAAATCCGCATGAGCAGAGGAGTGGTGATCAATGTTTGTTCCTTTGTCGTTCGTTTTTTATATGAGAAGAAGCCTATGCCCAGCAGTGGGATATTTATAACCTGGTATTATAACGGGTAGGTACGAAAGTTCAGCTCTTTTCCTAAAAATAAATATGACGATGGCCTAGTAAGTTCAGTCCAGAGTGGGTTTATTTGAGTTGCAGTGCACCAGGGCTACAACGCAACTAACTTGCAAACGCTATTGACATGTTTCGCAATCGTGCGGGCTCGTGTGAAGAGGGAAAAAATATCAGCATTGTAATAGATTTGTGGGAGATTTTGATACAATGATATTGTGACGAAAATGTTGGTGCTATAGTGCCTAATAATAAATACCAGATTGTTTCATACGAAGCGCAATAGCGACGAAATGGTTATTATACTCGGTAACTATTCGCGGCCGGCATATCTTTCATTACATTCAAATTCATGACAGTGAGAAAAATACTTTAAAAAAATGCTTTTTATTTATAAAAGGTATTATTACGATAGATACAGCCGGGTTATCCAAATTTAAAAAAAGTTGATAAAATATCGATCCGATTCCATTCAGGATCGGATATTTTAAAACGATTTGTAGGCTTCTGAAGGTGAATATTCATCGTTGATTGAAATAGTTAAATGTAAACCATACTCCGAACACCATTTCAAGTCTTCCGACTAACTTCGCAATAAGTTTAAAACTTCTACCCCTTGTCCCTTGGGACGAATAGAATTCTTGGAAACAATAGAACATCGACATTGACACTGAACGATATGAATTAGTTTTAAAATGGCGGTGAACGTGACGGTTTATAATTAATTGTGCTCGAATTACCGGCTTATGAGTCGGGCTTGGGTCCAAAGTAAATAAGCGAAGGGCGGAGAAAGAGGCTTGTTTTAACGAGACCATCTTTTAACCACACAATTATTTTGTTACATAATGGTTGAAAAATCAATGTTTATTTAATATCAGTGTGATGGAATTATCCTGCGAGGGTAGAGTAATATCTTGCTGATATAAGCTTCTAGGATACACGAAGTGATCTACATAATCTCTAGTTGGTTACGTAATTCCAACCACCATGTATCAGGAGGTTTTGAAGTCTTGATATATCTCACACAGTGATAATGGTCGTGGAATGAAGCAATTATATTGTCAAGCAGAAAAATATAATCTTGCAATAGACAAGATTGCTCGTGAGACTAGTGATTTAGTGCCTAACAACACAAACTGCAGATGTTCAATCGTAATATCGTTACTTTTGCCCCATCAATCAGTGTTATTATCAATTAATTATGTGTAATTAACCATATAAATTACTTGAACTCGTAAGCATTCAATCACAGTAATTGATCCAGACCACATAATCCTAACTTGTTAGTAGTGGCACGAACATCATATATTCGGGTGAATATATCGCGGGGTCTCACAAGTTTGCCGTCTTTATGACCCCTGGAGGGCAAGCTACAAGTATTGAATTATTAATACTTATGTAACATATGTTTTTGTGGTCCATCAATACACTTACAGCCGGTTTATGGCTATTAGATAATATTATCACTTGCTTAATGGTTTATCTTGTTTGAATTTGTCTCGTAAATCTTTTAGCTATTTGGTTGGACTTAGGTCGTTTTGGAACTATGACTTGTAGAAATTGTCTCCGTATTTAATTATTTTGAGATTTTTTTTTCGGTTATGTGTGCTGCTAGATAAAAAACCACATTTAGACACTCTCATTGGTCATGTGGCCGGAATATAAATAGTGTCCTCTAGCATAGGCTAGGCTACCGATCGCTCGGAACGAAACGTGCGGACATAAAAATTGGAATGGAAAAACCGGTTGGATTTTATTTTCAGTTCAAAAATTCAAGCCATATGTTCCACCTCGGATTCTGCGTCGTTGTCGGATTGAGTCGGATTGCCGACCCATTGGCCTAAGAGTAAAGTAATAGGTAGTGCAGCTGTTTGTACACGAGAATCACAGATGAGATATGTCACCGTGAACTCGGTAATGACGGTCAAGTCACGGTGATTATTCTTACTCATATTTGACCGCAAAAAATTACACGACCACATAATCTTTGATGAGTGCGATTAAGAATGTTATTAATAGAATAACAATAAAAAAATATGTTTTATGTTTTTGTAATACTTAGTGTTATACTTTGTTTATTCGTTTTTATGATCATTTTATTGGTCATTACTATTGATAAATTACACTTCGCTATTTATAAACATATTAAAAATATCACAATGTTTATTTGCATCATTGTGGTAGCACTGTGCGCCCAACATTATTGTAACATTTGCATAAATTTTGCAAAAAGTTTTACGAAACAGTTCTATAATTTTGTGGGTCAAACTAATATGATTAGTTGATGTTTGAAAATTGCAACTGTGTGTAGAAATTTGCGACACTTTTACTATTATTGCTGTCATATTTTGTGGTCGGAATATAAAGTGTGGTCGCCGACCATTTTGTGACCCGCCTGAGTTATTTATGTGAATTTGTCATGGCGTCCGCTTTGCTAAGCCTCGCAAATTAACGCCGCGACCCTTTGCCCGGAATTCAGACACTTTCATTATAATTATTTTTAAATTCCTTTTGGCTTACAAGATGTTTTGTTTAATTATTTATAATTTTACTGGAGGTTCAAAATATATTTTGCTCGGTGCTTTGTTGTAGGTACCTACTCTTGTGAATCTTTAAGTTTTAATTTGAATAGATAGCCCTCAAACATTTGATGTCCTCCGTGGTCGAGTGGCGTACACACTGGTTTTCAAGGTGCCGCATGCCGCCAGTCAGAGGCCCCGGGTTCGATTCCTGGTCAGGTCAATGTGGAAATAACCAGTTTTCTACATTGTCCCGGATCTGAGTGTTTGTAGTACCTTCTTTGTCTCTGATTCCATAACACAAGTGCTTAAGCTTATTACTTCGGATTCGGACTCTTTATTTTAACACATACAGAATCAATTTGAATGCTTGTGTTATTAGAAGTACCGTAGGCGAACGATAAAAAAACGATTATTTTACCGTGCGTTTTATTTCTCATTTCATTCACACGGTGTAAGTATCTACGTGAATAAACATAACAAGACTCATATTAACATTATAATTATACATGTTTATCGTCGAGAAAACCTTAATGTGGGGAAAAGTTGTATCACTAAAACTTTCACTGACATAAAAACTCATGAAATGTAAAAACTAATTATAAATATTAATTAAGGGCCTACCACAAGGTACATGGTCGGTGATCTCATAATGTCTGCCACACATGAACTGTATCTAAGACCGGTTGTTACGTATCATTGGATCATGTGTGTTGCGCAAGTCGGAACAACTCTCACTGCGCCTAACCATGTCCAGCCACTTAAAACAGGGTTAGTTTTGTACATATAATATGATGTTATACTTGGTTAGCATAAAATATAAAATTAAGATGTGTGTGCCTTCAAACAGTGCCTTCTTGAAATGATGACCATATTATTGAGTAGGTATGGTTAGGTTTTCTAACACCTACATTTCTTGTGGACGTAAGTTGACTTCTCGGTCCAAGCGTCAAGCTTTAAAAGGTAAATGCATGAGTTCCTGTTACTTTTTTTTGAGTCAAGCTACTCGATTTTGTTTTAAATAGCAGAAAGAAAGTAGAACATTCTTATTTTACTATTCTATTTTCTTTTACGGACAGCAGCCAAATTAATTTGAATGTGGCGGCCAACTACTGGGCGCATCAAATTTAAATTAGGTATATTTTGAAAAAAGTCTACCATCGACTCGAAACGAAGAAGAAGAATTTGAATATAGTATTTTTTTAAGTTTGTCAGGTGCTTTTTATAAGATAAATTAAGTAGGTACATCATAGTTTGATCTATTTCGATCGTTTTCAATAGCGAATCAGGCCAAGAGTGACCTGCGTAATTTAGCACCTTCGGAATATTAGTTTTTCTTTTATGTGGACGTACTAAACCCTCGACATACTTTTTTTTTTAAAACGACGCCCTCACTAAGGAATTTGATCCTTGTATCGCGGGGGTTTCAGAAACATTTAAATCACATGCACAAAGAATACCCAGACTTGGAACAAGCATTTGTGGATCACACAAATACTTGTCCCATGCGGGGATCGAACCCGTAGCACGTCGCGCACAGTGGTAATTAGCGTGGTGACCTATACCACTCGGCTATCCGTGCAGTCAACTTATTAGATTCTGGTAGTACATCTATAGATACTTATTATGTAGCAGGTATACGTATTTGCATGGAAAATTAAGATTTAATTGAATTTCCGCTTACGATACACAAGAAGCTCGCAACAGCGGGCAACGTTAAAGAATATTAACAAAGGCCTTCATGAGCCTGAATAATGCAGGTGTTACTATAAACTGTTGTGTTCAGCATTTTTCATAATTATTAAAAAGCTGCGCGAACCTTTGTAGTGTGGTGCTGCGCGGACCGTGTAACTTGCATATACTTACAATTTACGTAAAAACTGGTCTGTTTAATGCATATTTTTCTTCCTGTTACCTTGATATAAAAACGGTGGTATTTTTTCACTTTAAATAATACACAGCTAAGGTTACAAATGACAGTCACGTAATTATTTATTTGGAGCTTACTAATTAGGATTTTTTTGAAAACATTGTATTATTTTGGGGTTCAGTCTACAATTTCACGAAAAAATAAAACAATATTGAACGAATAGTGTTATATAATAATACCACCCCATAAATATCACACTGCTGGACACAGGCCTCTCATAAATAGAAAGAACGAACATTGATCACCACGCTTGCTCATTGTGGGTTGGCGATTCTAGATTCCAGTTTTTGGAGTCCAGTTTTCCTCACTACATTTCTCTTCACCGATAGTCAATGATGTCTAAGAATAATATAAAGAAATTACATGTAACTTTGAAAGCGTCACATTGCTACTTGACTGTACTGGATTCGAACCTGCAATTTTGTGCACACAAATCTATTCATTGAACTACTAGGCCACCACGACTGTAAATACTGTTACTTTGTGCAATATTCGGTATTCATAAAGGTCAGTATGAATAAAGATATCAGTAGAATACGAATGAAAGTTTTATGTTCCCAATGCTGTTTGTTCTACCGCTAGCTGGCGGGAGTGTGATAATTTTCCCGCCGGTTGATATTTTAAACGGCGAAGTATTTTTCTACGTAACTCGCACAGTTTATGTAGCTTTTTCATTCGCATTTTTAAATTTTCGTCCAAAAATATGTTGCTATACCTCGCTCAGTAATCCGTTTTGCAGATAATTATATTATTAAAACAGTAACTGTGCTGTGTGATATTTTTAACAATTTATGTGTCAGGTATAAAAGAAATAGCCGATTTAAAGATTAAGTAGCTTTGTTTTTAAAGCTCATTGTCATTGTTTTTACTCATTATCATCATCATCATCCACAGCCCTTGTCACCCCGCTGCTGAGCCACTCTTTTATTTTCCCTTCGGTCCTGTGCCAGTCTCACCCAGATTCGACCTGTAACTATGATAATGTCACTGACCCATCTAGCTCCCGGACACTCGACGCTTCTTGTGCATTGCTTTAAAGGTAGTATTACAGATTAATTATGAACTACTCAAAGCACTGACTTGCCGTCACCTATGTGTTTTTTGAATAGCATCGAATATTCCTTTGATGGTTGACCTTACAAAATAAAATGCTGGTGTATTATTCGAAGTATTTCGAAGACATTGCGACAAGTGCGGTAGGTACTTGTCTTTTATTCCCAAGCCTTGGTAAAGATGGCGTCGTAAAAAGAAGTAGCAAAAGTATTCATCAATCACAGTGACCTTACGTAACACGAAAAACGTTGGCCAATCATTCATCAGGATCTCGAAATAAATACATTTTCCGAAAACTCACGAACTACGAGAAAGCGAGAGTACGAGAACCTCGTATTATTGAAATTAATAAAAGTTGTTTCTTTTAATTAATTTTCTTCGTTCCTTTTTTTGGGAATCGGGGCTCCCTTTGGAATTACTCAAACGGAAAGCAATAAGGATTTTGAAAGTTCCCCTCGAACTGTTAATGAAGTAATTATGTGAAGGACTTTGATGCTCAGATGGTGAGAATTACGTGTTATAGGGGTCTCACTGAGATGTGGACCATTATTGAGTTCATTATGTTCTTTATGGGTAAAGATTTACTGTTATCGAAAAAGCTTTGTCGAATCTCTTTGGTGGTGGTATTGGGATTCTTGCTTATCAACGGTTATTAGTACTTCAATTTAAGAACTGAGTCGATAAGTAAAAGGATAATGTTATTTTTGAAATATAATTTATTGGCTAGGCTTAAAATCTGCCTACTATTTGTCGATGTATTTTTTCATCACGTCTCGTCTGCAAGTAAAACATATCTCCCCGTATCGTGTTCATAACTAGTTTGAATTAACATCACATAAATATGGATAATCAGTTCTATTGGCACAAAAAGTTAATATTGTTATATCGCAATGTCAGCCTCATCGTCATTAGCGCATTGACCCCTTACGTCACCAGTCTAATTACGTAACCGAATAGCAATTGCAATCAATTCATCCAAGATATTAAGTGAACTTGTACCAATCAAATTACATGATTGTAGTAAATATTTCAAAAGTGTTGCTTAGATGTGTCTGTTATTATAAAAAAGATATAAACATCATTAAATTGGATGAAGTAATGAGTGTTTTGTCTAAGTGCAAGATAATCTAGATTGCGGAGTAATGTTTGGTAATCTCTATTGGCAAGTGAAGGCAATAGAAAGGATTTGATAGCAAGTGTTTCTGTGACCTTTATCGCCTAAAGAAATTTGTATTTAGATAAGTTATGACAATTTGATTAAGAGCGAGGTCATCTAGATTATGTCACTTGAAATTGGCGGCCTCATGTGTTATGTGCATAAATCGTGCTTAGGTAATGTATCGGATATTGTGAAGGCAATAGAAATCAAGTGACGTTTATTGAATTATCTCGAATAAGAACCTGTGAACCTTGGAATTGACATTACGGTAATGAAGAACATAGATCTGAAATCATTTGATCTAATAATAATATATCGTAATTAGCTAAAATTACAATGATAAAAAGTATTTGCAACTGAAAGTAATAAAGTTAGTTAGTATCAGCCAAGAGCCAGTATCAAATAAACATCGAGATATCTTATTAATTAGTAAATATTAGCTAATTACATTAAAATCACAATGATGAGTGAGCTGACTTTGGCCGTGTTCCCATAGTTACGACATGTTATGTGGGTTAATCACTTAGAACACACGTTTGTTTCAATTTGAAGTTATTTCAGCGGTATCTGTGTCCATATTGTGCAAAAATTTGCTTTGAAATAATCATCTCAACATAGTAAGAATCATACTAATATTATAAATATGAAAGTGTGGATGTTTGGATGTTTGTTACTCAATACCGCAAGAACGGCTGAACGGATTTGGATGAAATTTGGCATGAATGTAGCCTTTGACATGGAAAAGAACATAAGCTACCCTTTATCCCGATTCCTTAAGTGGTTCCCGAGGGAAAATTAAAAAAAGACAAGTGTTTACGAGAAAAGCCGCGGGCAGACAACTTTGAAATTTGGTATGCACGTCTCCTACGCTATGGAAGAGGACATGTACTTTCTATATCGATCTCTCAAAAAGTTCCGGTGGGAAGATTAAAAATTGTTACCGAGCGAAGCTTTAGACCCAATTCTGAAGTCCAAGCCGACGAAGTCGCAGGCAGAAGCAAGTATTAAATAAATGAGTAATTATTGGTCAGTTTAAGTTATTATTATTTTTTATTTGAATTAAGTGCAGAATATGGACTAATCAAATATTTTTTTTCCTTCCAGTACTGACAGCGAGATATCCAGTACTGAACCAAATGTTCAGTTCTGGATTTCTGGTGGATCCCTGAAATATGATTCTCAAGAAATATCAGATCAGCTCTTTTTATTTATAGGCTTATAAAAATGCTTTCTAGGCCCAGACTGATCGTGATACTAATTTCAATCTAAGAGTTGAATCTAAGAGAATACATTTGGTTCCATTACAACCTATTAAAACATAGATTTTGGGCCATAAAATGTTGACCAACGCGTTCTTCATAGCAGTAGCAATAATTACAGTCATATAAAGTTTTGAAAGATGATATAGCGAAGATGTAACATTTGGGTTCATGACATGTTGGGTAAACTGTACAATATGACCCAGTAATAATTATGTGTCCACATTATAATGGGACGTCTGTCCGTCTTCATTTCGTTATGATGTAAGTACCTACTATAGTATACTAATTGCGATATGATTATTTTAACAATGTAAGAGCGATTTTTGATGCGGCTTATTGGTAATGTTAAATGTCAAATCTTTAATTCTTTTGAATGATTTCATGTAGGTAGGTCGCAATAGTAGATAACTATTTAGTTTGAAAATTGCACTGATGTGAAATATGGTAACATTACTTCTGAAGCCCATAAATTGATTAGGATTTTATTTTATTTATTAATTAAAATTATTGATTAGAATGACCGGACAATGAGTGAAATTAACGAATTGACAATCCAAGTCATCATCATCATCATCCTCCTGCCCTTATCCCAATTTTATTTGGGGTCGGCGCAGCATGTTTTCTTCTTCCATACTCTTCTATCTGCCGTCATCTCACAAGTAACATTATTTCTTGCCATATCGACTTTCACACAATCCATCCATCGTTTCTTTGGTCGTCCCCTTCCCCATTACCCATCCACATTCATGCTCAAAACCTTCCTTACAACATGATCCTCATTCAATTGACAATCCAAGTAAACATAAGAATGAAATTCTAGGTCAATACTTGGGGACAAATAGCAACTTTAACAATAAATATTTATAGTTTGTCGTCATTTTCTAGTGCCGAAAGACATAGCTTGGTGTTTCTTAATTAGATTGACGTAATTTATTAATACTCATAAAAAATTAAACACATAATTAATACAAAAATTAATGGTAAGTAGTGGTGGAATATAGACTTTTAGTTTGTTTACAGTTTCCATCAAAGTTTTAACTTTCGATACCTAGGGTATACCCGAAATAACTTATGGATTTGATCATTTAACCACAAGTCTATAAACTTTCCTTCATGTGGTATTCCTATATATATATAAATAATTTCCTAAGCTCTCGAGAGAGGTCGCTAAACGCGGCTCCCGAAACTTCAAAGAAATTTAATTTAAAACTTGGCACAAGTTCGCGGGATAAAAAACGTTACGGCGGCCATTTTGTGACGTACAAATTTTTAAGGAGCCGTTATAAATAGTTGACGATGAGTTACGGTTTCTGGAACTTATATTGCTTTAGATATCAAATTGTTGGAGCACTCACAATGTTATTTTTTGTTGCATAGTAGAATATTATCTTTTGAACTCATACGTTACTAAATAGGTTGTGGAGGTCAGATAGGCAGTCGCTCTATGTAAAATATGGTATTCAGCAAAATCCGGTAAGATTGGAAGCCGACCCCAACATAGCTTGGGAAAAGGTAAGGCAGAAGAAGACGTTACTAAATAAGTTTGTTCTTATGCTGAAATGTTTGCAATATATCAATATAGCAATAGGCTGCGAGTCTAAAGGGAGTATTGGTTTCTATCGAGAAAAGCACGAATTAATTTTCCAATAAAATTATTTATTTTGGAAATTATTAGATTTTTATGGAAGCATTCTATACATATCCCCGAAAACTGATATACTAATTAAGTTTAACATGTCTTTGTGTCACTACTTCTCACCATAAAGTGACAGAGATGGCATGAGACTTAAAGGCGGCTTTAAATTGATTGACGTTTCAGTATTCGGTCCTTACTTCCTAATAGGGAAATGTTGAGTATTGGAGATACTAATTGCTGGCGTTGACACATTTCAATTAATATTCAGGCAAGTTAAGAAGGTATACACTTAGACCAACATAATATTTAAGTACGTAATTAAAGTCTTGAATGCATGAACTGAATGTCACTTAAGTGCTTATTAAATCCAGCCTATAATTTTCAACCACTACATTATTCATACGACAATATTATTTATGCAGACCAATATGACATAGACATTACAAAATTGTGGTTAAGTGTTGATATTCAAAATGATGTGTAATTACCGCGCGAGCGACACCCCCAAACGAATGTAATTACCGATAAAATTATAGTTTACACATTGTTCGTAGTTGATAACGGAACCATAATAAGCCGGCAGCTATTATTCCTAACTAATAATTGTAATTGTTTCACTAAAAGTAGATGTTATTGTTTGTTTGAACGGATATAGTGGAAATTGTTGAATACTGACAGCGCCAGAATTTCAAAGCGAAGAATTGAATTTAATAGACGTTCGAAGGAACTTACAAGAAGTCTTAAATATGAAATCAGATAACATCAAAGTATACATTTTGTTGTTTCAAAAACAAATATTGAAGAAAACGTTTAACTACTGATTTAGTTAAGTAAAATTAATTTCGTAACTAAATTGTAATATATAATACTCACATGAGCTGATGACTGGTCTGAGAGTTCCTCGTTGATATCTTCAGCATATTGGATGGTTGGACTACCGCTGGAAGCTGTAAAAAGAAAGCAACAGTGTTAAGTATGATCAACAGTATACCTACTCTAAGAAGCATACTTTCAGTTAAATTTTCCAGCTAGCTAACAACATTGAGTACTTTATTTAATTAGGCTAAGCAGTGGTTTAATAAGTTAAACAGTGTTGTAATAAGCAGTTGCCTAGTGATTGATTAAAATTACAGGACAAATAGTGACCAAAAAATTGCGACGGCTCCACCATATTACACAGTAGCTAAATATAATCTAAAAAAGAACGAAGTGTATGAAAACACTGCTGACCCGATAACTGCTTCTGCTCGCTACAACAAAAATAACAAGCGCAATAATACCCTATAGTGCCCTATTCAACTCCTAAAACAGTCCCATCACCAGAAATTACCATACATACCGCAATATGAAACAAATGAAAGTAGTATTGCCATGCAAATCAGATCGCTTTGATTACGCGCAAAATTCATGAAAATCATTTTAGTTTGATAATATTCGAGACTGACGGTTTATTTACACTGTGTTAATTGTTTTGTGGACACTGACAGGTCATAGCCGGTACGGATATTGTGGTGTTCATTTATATTAAACTGATATATTGGAGTATATTGAATGAAATAGTTTCAAGCCACTGTTTAAAAAAAAATAGGTGCTATATTCGCTATCATAACAGTGGAATTTTCGACATATTGGGTAGATACGAAAACAGTAGATAATATGTATTCAAAAGCTTAAATAAATTCACTAAATAATAAAATTACACTTCCATGGTGCAGCTGGCTATCTTATTGGATTTCTGCTTTAAAGGTTACAGGTTCAAACCTTGTAACTAGTATGAGATTTGCTTTTAAATATATTATATTGATGTATGAATCTCCTTAAGTTCTGAGTATTATAGCGTGATACGTATTTAAATATTAAGTACCTGGATCACCGAGCTTTGCTCGTTTTTTTTTGGTAGTGTGTTTTTAGAAATTATATTTATATACGAATTACATACTGATGAAATGAGAAAGTATGAATAATATTTTTCGATTTTACGGACAAAAAAAAGTATGGCTCAGTCAGTCCTTCATAGCTAACCCATCAAACCATCACTTTGTCGACTAATGTGGAAGCTTTTTTAGAGCTGTGAGCATAAATACGGTAATTTTGTTTGTTAAAATGTTGCTCAATTGTAAAAAAAATCTCTTCCGTAAACTAAAATTTTCTGTGACCTCTTTTTGCGTACCGCATTAGTAGTTGTTTCGATTTTAAGACCCAATTTTTTTTTTATAGGCTGCACGTCCTAAGTCATTAAAATTAAAATACGCGACATGGTTCTAGGTGCTAACATCGTCATCTCCCAAGATAAAATATTTTGCTTTCGGACAGGATTTCTTCGAATTCTTTCCCACCTTCGAATTCTTTGACCACCTTTTTCGTACGAATACTACGTGGACGGTCTGATTTTTTTCTGTCACTAACAGAGGAGGTTTCATTGTACCTATTAATAGCCCGACAAACATTTTACTAATACTAAGCGTATGGAGATTTTAAAAATTGCATTTGGCTTCATACCTACTTTGTATAATGCAATCACAGCGATTCGGTTCTCTTTATCACCCCACTCCATTTTAATATCACAAAATATTGATTGTACAATGTATTGGCGCCAAAATGATAAATCACAATGAACAATCATATAAATGACAGATTCAAAATTCAAATGTATTGTTTATTTTTAATTGTCAAAGTACTTATGGCCAGACTAAGTTTATACAAGAATTGTTCGTTTAAAGATATAAGATTACTAAAAAAACGGATATATCGACATTTTCTGAAAATGAATCATAGCTAGATCGATTTAACGCCCCCGAAACCCCCTGCATACTGAATTTCATGAAAATCGTTGGAGCCGTTTCCGAGATTCAGATTATATATATATATACATACAAGAATTGCTCGTTTAAAGATATAAGATTAATGAGGATACTTTACAAACATACTTTAAAACTAAGCTTAAATTAAGTATGCACAACTTTTAATTAGATATACCGCTGGGAGTCTTATTAAAATTGCTTGAAACATTCTATCATAAAATACTTTTAAGTATAATAGTGGTAGGCAGTGAGCAGGAGTAACTGATATTGGTTTTGTACACTCTATAAGTCTAGAAAGATGTACTTTTTAGTGATAGAATGAATAACCAAATCTATCTGCCTGCTAAAAAAAAAATTGTATGCATATGTGACAGGGATAGATTCCTAGAATATGTAGTTTTTAATAACTAAAAGTAAAACTTTCAATAATTTCATTGTAGAGGGCCTATCAAATTATTAACAACGCACTTCATTACATAATGTAAGGAAAACGTGTATGCAATAAAAACAGTGATTTTCTTTCATAACTTCTAAATACCTAAATATATTAATGTATAGTATCGATAATTATTTCACTACTAAAAGATAATCTTCGAAAATAATAACTTATTCATCTGTGCTATTTCCGACTAGAGAAAACATTTTCTTTTGTGGCAGCAATTATTACAAATTGCTTTTCCAGAAGCAAAATATAAAAATAAATTCAAAGGTTCAAATTCAAAACTGCCATTCAGATTTTTTAAATCGATTTGCAACTTAAAGTCTATGTTATACCTAATAACAGATATAAATATTCAGGGTCACTCACCGTATTTAGACAAGAGTGCTTTCCTTTCTCCAAAGTTTCCTTCCAGCAGCTCCCTCTTGCTGGTCTGGTTGTTCTTCTGATTCGTAATCTTGGCGAAGGCTGCTTGTAGGGCCACCAACACCAACACTGAGACCTGAAGAATTACCAAATGCTCGCGTTCTTTAATGATTACAAGATAACCCATGGAAGTTTGATAACATTTTGCGATATCGCGCCTGTTTTTAACCTCCAAAGAAGAAGGTTTGTATTCATTGTATGTTGTCCTATACGTGAGTTTTTAGGGATTCACATTCAATCTATACTAATATTATAAAGCTGAAGAGATTGTTTTGTTGAACGCGTTTATCTCAGGAACTACTGATCCGATTAGAAAAAAATATTTCATGGTTAGATAGCCCAATTATTGAGGAAGTCTAAAGGCTATAACCGATGCCCACGCAAGCGGGGCCACTAGCAAAAGCTAGTCTAATATAATGAAGATAAAGAGCTTTTTTGGTTTGAGCGTGCTAGCGTTTGGAAAACCAACTTTTTGCATTACACTCAAGGAATATTAAATTTAGGCTATTAAAAATCACGTGACTTGCCAGGGAAAGAAAACAAGGCGAGTGAAACATAGGGGCACAGTAAGTACTTTATAAGCAGTTTGATGTTAGTTTTTAATGTGAATATAAGTGAAATTATTAAAGAGATAAAAATGGGTGTGCTAATTTTCAACATCCTTGATTTATTGGATTCGTCTACGTCCATCAATGGAATTATGACGGGAATGGGGACGACTAACGCGGGTGAAGCCGCGGGACACGGATAGTTTTAGATACAAAATGGATAAGCGGAGTAAATCCTAATTGCTTTGACATTTTCTTTTGTGCTTTATATCAGAAACCGTTCTAGTAGAATGAGTTTTATATAATCTTCATGTAATATTCATGTGGGTGATCCCTGTGTATGAAATTGTGTTAACACATATATACGATTTTCTCTTTACCTCAACATAAATATAAAAAATGGCTCGAAAAAAAATTGTATGTATTAAATTCCAATATACATTGTTTGTGACCAATAAATTTACTTAAACTTTTATTTTTCATGAAATGTGAGCAAATAATAACAAAACCGTAAATTATTAAAAGTTCGTGAATGGAAAAGAGTTTTTACAGTATTTCCCAAAACTACTGTCGATATTTTTGACCTGTATTTAAGACCGCAGTTCTATATACTTTAACAACACAATTAATGGCACAGAACACCACGTGAAACTAACCGGCAAATTCATGTTACCGCGTGTGACGTCCGCTACGCGTGGTATCCGCGAGTCAACTGCGACTACGAACGAACTGCGCGTGCGTGCCCCTACTCGCGCAGCTTATATGCGCTTGCGCATAAACGAGGGATAGTCATGACAGTGATTCATTAGGATGACTATGTGATATGCACTTATCATGCTAGATTATGCATTTTGAAACAGATTACAAAAAGTATTTAGAGCAGTTATTATAATGCAATTGGTTTTTAAGTGGCGAACGTGTTTTAATAATTGAAGTTTTTATTGATTATTATGCCACACACTTTGAAAGCTTTGTAACGTTTAAGCCTTGTACTTATATTTTCTAAAGAAAGTTATTTATTAAATTATGCTTTTTATATTAAGGGAACTATTATCAAATAGATAAGTTATTTAATTATCTACAACAATCGAAAAGTTTGAGTATTATTATTTCAAAATTAAGTTTTGTATTTTGTCCCATTTGAGTAGCAAAATTGAATTCACCTACTATTAATATTAAAGTAATAAAATTTAGAAATGTAATTACTGTAATGTATAGTTTCGAGAGGAACACATTGCGCATAAGATTTATCTTTGTGGAGCATCGATGAAGCTGGAATAGCCTTGAAAATAGTAGAAAGAAAACAATTTAAATTATGTGAGGAGAAGGGGTCATTATTGAGATTTAGTTTCAGCCTCCATCTTTATACACTTCTTTATACACAAATTATAATATCTCCTTATTAATATTTGTTTACCTAACGGTGTTGTTTTTTTTTTTTTTTTAAAGTTTACTAGCAATGCGGGTTGCACATTACTAGTGATCTCGTTAACCCCTCTTGCTTAGTTAAAATGGTTGTGTTACGAGGGGGTTCACGTCGGCAGTGCAATGGGTGAGACGAACCACATGATCGCAAGTCCGACGCCCCAGCCGTTGGGCTAGCGCCACTTAAGGATCGTTTAACATTTTAACTAGTAAAGCATCACTTTTCAGAATTATTGATTAACGGAGAGGTTTAACGTACCCTTGGACAAGGTACATTTCTACAATCGTTAATGCTGATAGAATCGCTCAAAAATGTATGAAAGTGACCAGTCTAAGTCACGTGACTTATCGAAGGGAAATGTCATTTCCATACACTTAATGTCATTTAAGCGTTTAATTTCTATCATCGTCAACGCTTGTAGGAGTATACTCTAAGGGTTCTGGTTCAAAAATCAAAATTACTTTACGAAGCATTGTAAAATCCTGTTTTTCTTCTTCTACCTATTCCCTACCATTTTCCCAAGCAATGTCGTAGTTAGATTATAATAGGCAGGATTAACATCCTCGGAAATTCCCATCTATGCTTAAATACTCTCACTTGCTAATAAAAGGTCACCTTTCCTTAGTAGGTATAATTATACCTATAGGTAGGTAGAGGAACCTAGTTCTCAATGTTTTTTACCCGGGCCAGTGGACAGTGTTACGTCAAGTTGATATCCGGCGCGCCGACCCGCGGGCACTTCCCGCCTTTATACCACTTGTATTTAACTGCCGTAGAGAGTAATACTCGTGTTAATCGTTTGGTACGTCTTGCTACTGAAGACAATATTTTAATAGGACTTGTCTTGGTATTTTGCCATAGGTACATGTAGACCTTTTGATCGTAAAGCGTTGGGAGGTTAGATTAATACGGAAATTGTGGATGGAAATATACATAGATATATATAGAATATATAAAGCTTTATCTTATCTCCTGGATGTCATACCGCTTTTTTTTAATGTGGTTCTCTATATTTACAAATTTTACAAAACTAATATAATAATGAATCATATATTACTTTATATCATATTTATACTATACATACACACAAAAAACAAAAAAGAACCCTTAACTAATTAAAATCTATATAATGGCGTAAAAGCCTTCATCCTGAATCTGTATATTGCTGAAATTGCAATAAAATTCGTTGCGTAGTTCAAAATATATAAGCGTAGGTGTGTACACTACAGACAGTAAGAGTGACTTTGGTTTGTACTGTGTAAAGATGAAAATACGAACTGACAACAAATGGAAAACATAATAAGTACTCAATTGTAATAAATATATTTAGCTTAAATAAAAAAATACCCCATAGAAACTAAAAGAAAGGAAGAATGACAACTGTTTTAATTGCGCTTGTTAGAGTTTAAACTCCATTAACCATTATATACATAGGCACGTTACGTCAATCACCGGGCAACAAAAACTTGTAATGACAACAATTAATGTTGTCACCTCGTGTGAAAATGCCCTACAATGCGTTTAGTTCTTTAACTTACATAATTTAACCTAATTATCTCACATATTAAACAATTACACGCACCAAACGTCTCGTAATTATATTTAACGCCGTCAAGAATGATTCTAAAAGATACTTGTTATAGCGAATTATATTAAGCGACTTGCCCTTATATAGCTCAAAGTTAAAATTCTGTGCCGGTGTCATCACAATAATTATGTCAAGAACGGTTAGGATACACATTATTCTTATTGAGACCTTCTTGTAACAAAATAATAACTCCCACTTTATAGCATCTCCTCTGACCCAGAATAATGAAACGCTAACTAACTTTAATATGTTCTCTCTAAGTCTCTTGAGTCCATCTAAGTCACTTTAAAATAATTACAAAAATTAATTATTATTAAATATTAGTACAAGCTGTATGATTTTTCATACCTAATTTAGGTTAATTATAACGAGGCTCAAAAATCCCAATCACGTAAACTAGGCTCTGTCGGCGACACGACAGACAAATTGCGTTTAATCGTCACGACATTATGTAGTACAGTAGATTAACTTCACACAACTTTGTGAAACATACAAAAAGGCGAAGCATATTAATTAGAGGCAGATTCTTTCTCAAAATCTTTTTTTTTATTGAAAACCAATACAATTCACATTAAAAATCAAGTCTGTCTACCTGAAGGCGATAAACTAAAAACAACTTAACGGCATTTAATATGGTTGTCCTTGTCACCAATACTACAGATTTTTTTTCTTTTTTTTTTTTTTTCTTAAAAGAACGACGCCCGCACTAAGGAATTTAATCCTTGTGTCGCGGGGGTTTCACAAACATTCAAATCACATGCACAAAGAACACCCAGACTTGGAACAAGCATTCGTGGATCACACAAATGCCTGTCCCATGCGGGGATCGAACCCGCAGCACGGCACGCACAGTGGTAATTAGCGTAGTGACCTATACCACTCGGCTATCCGTGCAGTCAAGTCAGATAGAGTGGGATAGAAAGAGAGAATGTTTTGAAAGGAAGGTTTTTGTTTTGAATAGCCGTGCAAAGCCGGGTCAGGTCCGATAGTAATACATAAAACAGTTTCTCGTAATATCTTTATTTTATTAAAAAAAAAAAAAACATTCTCCGCTTGAAAAAATATAAAAGCCGTGGCTTAAGAGACTGATCTTTCTTTTGTCAATAAGGACAATGAAATTGTCCCTTGCTTTTTTCCGTTGTCACGGTACACTGATAAGTAATGGGGACAACACCTCTTGTTTTCAGTCCATGTTTTCCCACTGCCGGCCAAAGAGAGCGTCTTTAGCTAGCAGTGAGAAAACAAGACGAGAAGGCTCACTCTTTCTGTTCTATTTCAGCGTGAATCAGTCCTACATATATGTAAGTTGTGTTTATTTATTACATCTTCGTCTTAGAGATAATTTACAGTTGACCTTCTGCACCATAATTATTCTGTGTTCACTAACCAGTATGTAGCGACATTACGCGAATTAACTCGTATGTCACAGCTGTGCTGCGAGTGTTGCGACACGCCGGCCGCGGGGTGGGCAGAACTCACTGCTTTTACTGCCTAATGTTGTTTTAATGTAGGTAAGTTGTTTATTTACCTCCTGACTTTTATACAGTAAGTGATACTGTTTGTGCTGTAACGGTTAGACTACAATAAGAAATTGACAGGTATTACCAGTTAGTACAATCAGCTTATCGCGGTCCAATGCTGGACATAGGCCTATCCCAACTTGCACTACGACACCCAGTCAGCCGCTTTCCGGTCCGACCTAGCTACCTCTTTCAAGTCGTCGGTCCATCGGACTGTTTGCCAACTCGCAGTTTCCACTCGAAGACTCGTCTGCTCCAACGGCCATCGGTCAATAGACAATGTTTACAACATTCTATCTTACTAAAAATATTCTCATATGTATTTATTTTAGAACATTATTTCGTAGCTCCACAGCTGTGGGCTAGTGTCCACATCTTGCAACACACACCTCATGTAGTTGACCGTACAGTGGACCATGGGTCAGAAGAAATCATGTCATACGATAAACAACCTTTACGCTTTGAATTAAAGGCACCGTCAACATCACAATGACACTGTGCACATGTGCGGTAGATTGTATTGTAATAGCCTACAGCTTTGAATATTGCGAAAACTTTTAGAACTTGTATGAATATGAGTGATAACGTACTGCCTTATATTCAATGCCATGCTAAAGTAGGCCTTACTTGTGACGGATATATGTAATTATTTAAACCCCAAACTAACGATATAGGTGTTATATACATGAAACAAAAATATAATTTTTGATCATGAATGATGTAGAATTTTGTGTCCGATTTCTTGACCTTTTCAAGTAGGTAACGGAAATGTCAGAAAACGTACAGTTAACTTATTTGCCTCTACACTACAAATACTTAGCTGACAACCTTCTTGGATAAGGTAAATTTTTAATTACTATTCTCAAAATTTCTCTTCGACTTCTTCCTACACTCCAACTTTTTTATACCTTCCACCTGTTCTGATGTTTTCACACCAGGAATACGACAATATTAACATTAAATATTCCCCGCCCTGAACATGTTCACTGCAGTTTAACACAGCCATCACCTACTTTATATTTCCATAAAAGTATTTTAACTCGGCAACGTTTGGGAACATGTTTCGCGGTGTATTGTGACGTGGCTCTGACGTCACACCCTGTGCCTGTATTCACACGGACATTGTAAAAGATGATAATAGAAGTCACACGCTGTAAATTATTACGATGTTTGACAAAAAAATAATCGATTTTAAATATGAGGGCTTAGAAAACAAATAGCTTTTAGACTAAATTGATAAGTAAAAATGACAAAATGACATCTATTACAATAGGTTTTAATGTCAGTATTGACATTTGCACTTGTCAATTTAGTTTCCAGGATAAAAAAACGGACGTAATTTATGTTAGAATAGAACTTCGAAACTTGCTCATTAGTCAGGTGATTGATAAGTATCTACTTTGTTACCTACTACAACTAACTTCATAGAATCTATATTATTTTGATTAACAAGCCCTATATACCAATGACACTAATTAAAAACAGAATAAAAAACTTCAGAGTTCCTTTCTTAAAATATGTGATCAAAGAAATATGCGAAAATTATGATAATTATATTAATTTTCTTTAATTAAAACATTAATTAGAAATATGTTTTATTTAGGAAAAAATACTTAACTAGAGCTTTAGGTTCTTGTAGACACACAAAGTCGTAAAAGATCTGTTTTCCTTTAACTAAAAATTCCACTATCACATAGATAGGATATCAGTTTCCATTAACTACAGTATGAATCAATTGTTTCATCATTGACTTAACGATTCTCTCATACTTCTCATCTAAGTCCATACAATCCCGTCCCAATCTTGATACAAGTTTAAAACGATTCGCACGACTTTTTCTGTCATACATTTAAGGAACAAAATGTTTTACTTCCATCTGGCAATGTACCTATTAATATTTTTCAAAGTAGAAAAAAATATGTCTTCTCAAGTCCAATGTCATGAATTTTATTTACTACTTTTACTTTCAACTGTAAGTACTTTTAATTATTACCGGCCTATAAATGTCCCGCTGGACGGAGGAACGAGCATTGATTGCCACGGTACTTCATTGCGCGTTGGCGATTTCAGATTACAATGTTTGGAATCCAGGTTTCCTTACGATGCTTTTCTTCACCGTTCGTCAATCATATCTTAGAATATTTAAGAAAGTACTGAAAACTCGCCAAAAGTCACATGGTACTTGCCTGCTTTGTTGTGGGTTCAAACCTGCAACCTTGTGAACGAAAGACCGTTAATTGAACCGCTAGGTACCAATACCTTTTGCCTCGCTCACATAAATTCTCAATACTCTCCCATTGATTCCACGAAGTAGACAAAATGATTCAAACTGTATTTGTGGCATAAGCTAAATGTGAAATCTAATTATATTTGTAACCTATTTGTCCGTTAGTATTTTATGTGTGTGGGACTTCTGTCTGTGTATGTGTGTGTACCGAAGATCGGCAATAACTCAATTCTACGTGAATGTTTGGGGAAAGTATTGTGTGGATACTCCCTATTACAACTATGTATTTTTTCTATTTTGTAATAGATAAAGTAGATTCGTCTCCGTAACTCAGAAGACAGTTAGGCTGCCTTCACACTAGCGTTTGTCCAGCGTAGGCGTTCGATGAACGTATGCGCAGCGCAGACGCCGCGACAACGCGGCGCGTGCGTCGCGTTGTCGCTGCTTCTCTACTGGAACAATCAGTACGCTGCGCTAGCGCCGCGTGTGCGCGACGTATGCGCCACGTGTGCGCGACGTATGCGCCGCGTTACTGCGGTGTCATGTACAATCGTGCACAGGGGCGCGGGAGGCAAGGAGAGGTCGAATGCCAACAGGATTGTACGAACGCGGCGCAAACGTCGCGCACACGCGGCGCTAGCGCAGCGTACTGATTGTTCCAGTAGAGAAGCGGCGACAACGCGACGCACGCACCGCGTTGTCGCGTCGTCTGCGCTGCGCATACGTTCATCGAACGCCTACGCTGGACAAACGCTAGTGTGAAGACAGCCTAATGACTGCACGGATAACCGGGTGGTATAGAAAAAGGTATATAAAAATGCTTGTTCCAAGTCTGGTGTTCTTTGTGCATGTGATTTGAATGATTGGGAAAACCCCTGCAACACAAGGATTAAATTCCTTAATTCGGGCGTCGTTTTTTTAGAAAAAAAAAATGTTAAATTCGAATGATTTCTGGAGTTTTCTTTCTTTTAAAAAAAAAAAAATTTTTCTCTATTTATATCATAGGTAAGGAGATCAGCTGTTAATGTTTTAAACAAAATTATTATAAGCTTTTCTGGATCACGACACTAGTAAATTAAATAGATTACACTTCTAAATGTATGTTCAAGAATTTTATTACGTGGCAATAAGAAAACATAAAAAATACCTCAGTACCTACTAAGGTTCCGCATGAAATAACCAGAAATATTATATTAAATATTTCTAGAAAGAAGCCTTAGTTAAAAGCGCATAACTTTGAAACCTAAGTGAGCAACACAGCCGGGTAACGAGCAGCTCTGTAATACCTTCTTTAATCCCTACCTTGTTATTATCATGGAGTAACATTAACTTTCTTATTTAAATTATATTTGTTTTCTTGACCTGCTTGCTGGATAATCTAAAAAAACTCGTATTGTTATAAACTATTTAGCTTTATGATATTCATGATAGAATTTCATTTTTCTTTTCTTGTATGGGAAGTATTTAATAAATATAATATATCCTTATTCGCTAGTCATATGGTATATACAAAAGGTGTTAAACAAAACAATTCAGCTTTTTACTTATCTGGCCTTCAGCAGGCATGCGAGAACTTAAATCTATACTTATGTTATAAAGCTGAAGAGTTAGTTTGTTTCAACGCGCTAATCTCAGGAACTACTGGACTGATTTGAAAAAAAAATTCACGGAGGAAGGCTATAGGCTATAATTTGCCAGGGTAACCGTCGCTCACGCGGGCAGGGCGCGAGCAAAAGCTAGTTTAACAGTATTTATCTAAAACAAGTTTTTTAAATTAAGTATTTCTTCTATAGGTACTATAGAAACAATCATACGAGTTTCGATGATAAATCGATCATGCTTGCACATCACTGACTCAATTGAAGTTAGATGATGACAAATAATGTAATAACTGAAAAGGTCAATGTATTTCAATATCTTTAAGCATAATGTACTCGACTACAGCCGGTTTCTGAATAGAGAATTTCAACTTGATAATGTCTCAAACTGTACTTAGGCCACGTAATGTCGAGGATCGAGCAATAATAATAATAATATCTTGGGACAACTCACACAGGGCCATCTGACCCCAAACTAGGCAGAGCCTGTACTATGGCAACCAGAAAACAGATGACTTTTTAAAGGCAATCGGTACAGAGGACTGTAAACGGATTCAGATCCGTCTGCAAGATTCCAAACACCATTCTCACATACCCGGCTCGCTTATACAAAGAAAACAATGCGGATCTTAGCCGACCCGACCCGCAAGCGGATACACGAAAATCCGGTTATGCATGTTCGGTAATCCTTACCCGGGTAGTAAATTCGTAAGAAGGGATCCTTTAAAATTATGTCCTTTAGGTTAAATTTCATGAAATATTAATCGTGTCCTTGTTAATCCAACGGTGCATATATACACAGAGGTACATTTTATAAGATGGTTGCGGTAATTTATTTTGTACTAGCTGTTGCTCGCGGCTTCGCACGCGCGTAAAGTTAAGAGTAGTAAGTAGTAAAGGATAGATTTGATTCATAGATGTATTCTGTGATTTTCAAAGTAAGGAGCAATTATATTTTTCATAAAAGATTATGGCGTTAAGATAATAATAAGATGATGTGGAAAACATCACATGCTCCGAATTCAAAGAAAGTAGCTAAAGCTCTTGTGTTATGGAATCAGAAACAACGAAAGTACCACTAACACCCAGACTCGACATAATGTAGAAAAGTGATTTTCTACATCGACCCGTCCGGGGATCGAACCCGGGACCTCAGAGCTGGCGACACCTTGAAAACCGTTGTGGACGCCACTCGAACACGGATGTCATCGTAAAGATATTATGTTTTAGATGGTCATTTATTTGTATCGATCCAGAAACCCGTATATGAAAGGCATGGCCTTATCTTTAAAAATAAAGTCCACAATATAATACCTTGCAACCCCTATTTAACCATCTTAAGGCGTAGATTTCTAAAATCGCTAAAATATGTTTTCATTTATTTCTAACCAAAAACCCGTATACCAAATCTCATGAAACCAAATCTTATCTCTCTCTTTGAAAATGACGAACTTCCTAAAAAAACTTCCAACCAATATTGCACCCCCTTTGAGGGTAGATTTCTAAAATCTCGGGAATACGTCTTATTTATTTCTAACTCATAATCCTATGAAATTTAATGTGCCTATCTATGAAAACTACACAATTCATATACCTACAAACTTCCATCCCCTATTTTACCCTCTTAGGGGGTAGATTTTCAAAATCGCTGAAATACGTCTTCATTTATTTCTATCGAGAAACCCGTTTACGAAATTTCATGTGTCTATCTTTGAAAATACCAAACTTCCCATACAAACTTTCAACCCCTTTTAACTCCTTTAGGGGTTGAATTTCGAAAAATACTGAAACACGTGGTTTTTAATTTTTTACCAGAATGGTAACCACAAATTTTTATGGTTTAAACTACAAAAATGACGATTTTCCATACAAACTTTCATCCTCTATTTAAGTCCCTTAGGGGTCGATTTTCGAAAAATAATGAAACACGTCGTTTTTAATTTTTTACTAAATTGTTATCTACCAATTTTTATGGTTTAAACTACAAAAATGACGATTTTCCATACAAACTTTCATCCCCTATTTAAGTCCCTTAGGGATTGATTTTCGAAAAATACTGAAACACGTCGATTTTAATTTTTTACCAGAATGGTAACCATCAAGTTTCATGGTTTAAACTTCAAAAATGACGATTTTCCATACAAACTTTCATCCCCTATTTAACACCCTTAGGGGTCGATTTTCGAAAAATAATGAAACACGTAGTTTTTAATTTTTTACTAAAAGGTTATCTACCAATTTTTATGGTTTAAACTACAAAAAAGACGATTTTCCATACAAACTTTCATCCCCTATTTAAGTCCCTTAGGGATTGAATTTCAAAAAATCCTTCCTTATTCCTTGTCTACATTATAAAGGAAACCTCTGTGCAAAATTTCAGCTTTCTAGGTTCAAGGGTTTGGGCTGGGCGTTGATGAGTCAGTCAGTCAGTCAGGCCTTGTCTTTTTATTTATATAGATTTGTTTGCAGTTTCGTTTAAGAACCTCCTTCGTTTTGCTTTTCTTTTGTTCTTTTTTTCGGTATCTTTTGTCGAGTTTTCTGCCTTCTGGTTGAGACAACTTTTTTAATAAAGTTTACTTGCGGCATGTTGAGCTTAACTTAAGTATAAATAAGTTACTCGGTCAGATTTGTGAATAGGAGTGAAGAATGATCTTAGTACACCTGTTATTATTTGTTGTTGTTACATAAGGCTAGTGCTCGTAATATCTTTGTCCCGGGCGGGGATCACACTCGCAGTACGGTTCGCAGAAGTAGTTTGCGTGGTGGCATATACAGGTGTCCTTAGAATAAGTTAAGACAATACGACGTAAACTTAGAAATTAGATTATTTCACAGCTTCAAGAATCTGTAGACCTAAATTAATGGTTTACTTTCAACTTGATACCTTCACACGTTCCCAAAGTAAAGGGTTTTGACAGGCAGACGGACGGATGGAAGGACAGACGGACAACAAAGTGATCCTGTAAGGTTTCCATTTGACTCTTTGAGGTAGGTAAGGTTAAAAAAAGGTTTCCTTGGGAAAGTTACACAGATTTCTACTACTACTTTTAATGATTGAAGAGCGGACTTCAAATTTATGACCCTTAAGTGAAAACTGGACTTACATTAAAGTGAGTATTTTATAGTAAAAACAGAATTATCAAGAAACCTATTAGTTAGAACAGCCCTGCGGGTCTTAAACCCACTCTTATAATAAACGCTCGGCGCCTTCACTCATTAAACCAATTAGCGTTACTACTAAGAACATTGAGAATACTTCCATTAGTTTGCACTCAATTAAAAAGGATATAAAATTAAATATTGCGCTATATTTAATATGACTGTCTATAAAATACACGTTTATAGTATTTACTACTTGAAGCGCATAGACTACGTTTTATCCCAATAAAGCTTCAGAACCGGATTTTTTGATATTATCTTATGGGAAAGCGCCACTTTGTCTGGCTTCTCTTTCTCTTACTCGTATAGTTCAATTTAGATTGGTTTAAGTCTTCACTTCTGTTGAGCGTCCCGAGACGCATAGGTACGTTTTTTTTCAAAGCTTACTTAATTTGCAATTTGGGACGCACTTTACTAGTATTCTTGTTAACCCTTCGTGGTAAGCTAAGTATATGCTACTACTACTACTACTAGTGGGATCACGTCGATAGTGTAATGGATGGTATTTGATCCCGCGACCATATGTCTGAAAGTCCGATGCCGTAGCCATTAGGCTACCGCCGCTTTAATTATGCGGTAAACCTGGGATTTTTCTTGTACTCTAGTTCCATAGTATATCCAAACATTGTCTGCTAGCAAATGCCAACTATATAAGATTGTATACACAGCATATACTCATAATAGCTTACTTTATACCCGCTATTCAAAGCTTGCTGTTCAATAAACATGAACGGAATCTTGGACTGAACCTGGACTTCTTGCGATTAGTATGCAAACAGCGCTTGTTGCTGCAACGTGCTGCAGCAACCGAGACTTGCAACGGGTAAATTAGCTCGCATAATAGACACTCGACTATAAATACTCAATTTACGAAGAGAACTAAGAACCTGTAAATACAGGATCGCAAATGCGAAGCCATAACTAGGTACTCTGAAACGTGATGATGGTATGTACATGCTAAACGAGTTTAAATAGCTAGCTACGCCCCGGGGTGTTACCCACATTTTACCTGACAACTTTATTTTATCGGTTTAAGTAGTCTATGTTATCCAAGGTGTCCAGCTAGCTCCGCAAAAATTTTCAAAAAATAGTCCAGCTGTTTGGGCGCGAAGAGGTAACAAACATGCACACACATACCCTCACAAACTATCGCCTTTATAATATAATACCTCTAAGCGTGATTTCGTAAAAGATCGCCTTTACCTTTTTGTCCCCTGAACTATATCTAATCTAGACAGTAATTAGTGTATTAATAAATACTGTCTAGAGATCAAGCAATACATTAATCAGTGGTTACTGGAATTGGAATATCAAACATGCATTTAAAATAGCTAATGTTCAAAATTCTCGTGTCGCAATGTTTGTTACCAATCTCCTCCGAAAGGTCTGGACCGATTTGTATGAAATGTTTAGTGCATATCGGTTAGGTCTGAGAATCGGCCAACATCTATTTTTATACCCCTGAGTGATAGGGGTGGCCTACTCCAGATTTTTTAATATGGCATAACGTTTGCCTGGTCCGCTAGTAATTCATTCATATTACGAAAAAAAAAACAATCCTACTAATATTAAAAATGTGAAAGCGTGGATGTTTGGATGTTTAGATGTTTGGATGTTTGTTATTCAATCACGCAAAAACGGCTGAACGTATTAGGATGTAATGTGGCAAACATGTAGCCATTGGCATGTAAAAGAACATAGGCTACCTTTTATCCCGATTCCTTAAGTAGTTCCCGAGGGACGACTCCTTATTAAGTTAAATAGATTTAAAAGCACTATTTTTAAGAGCACACGTAGACAAAGGCTCTGGATTCTGAATATTGGACCATTCTAAAAGTCCGAACCCTGAACTATTCCTAAAGAAATAGACTAGGTACAGTTACTGTTATCTGTTTTGTATTCCGAACGTTTCACCTGAGAATAATGTTTAGGTACGCTACAGGTACTTGTGTGTAATTTGACTAAAGTATTGAGTAGCAATTCCTTTTGAATTTACCATTAAAAAGGAACTTCTACTTAACGTAATATAGTGTATTCTTATACTCCTCAAGACAAAGTAAGTTCCAAACTTTATGTATTTCTTTTGGTATAAATGCAAACATAGATAAAAGGAAATAATAACACATACGACATACGACGACGATAAGACATACGACAGCTAAAGCGTAAATTGTGGAAAAGGATATTTTCAGGACTTCTAATTGTCATAAAATTAAACAAAAAAAAATAAACTATTGTGGGCTAATCCAATGACATGTTATAAAATGAACTACAGAAAGCCGAACACTATACACGAAACAAAATAACAAACTTTCAATAAAAATAGTACAAGACTTCCCTTTTTATGTATTTCTGGGCCTTTTTTTTAAATTTTAGAAGTCTAAGTAAAAATAAAATAACAGCTTCGAAAAGCTATATATTATTTTGTACTGTTATAATAAAGTTATTTTTGAAACTTAAAAGAAATAATATCACATCTGTAGCTTGCACAACCGTCCAATTTTATCGAAGCTGTGCCTCGTTACTTTTTATTTGGCCTGCACTGCACTGTGTGTTACTCTGTTTGGTCGATTGACACGCCAGTTAGAACAGTTTCGTGTTGTTTTAACTATCGACTAACTGTCTGGTCTTACATTATATTTGCAAATCTGTGGAGTCTCAGAGGTCTTGCAGTGGAAAATAAGCAATTTTTTTGTCCAACCTTTATTCTCTTAAGCATTTTCGGAAAAGTCTACTTAAAACCTTAGATAATATCAGTTTGGATTTGGCAGTTATCTTATATAAAAATCATTTCATTTATTCAACAACGTCAATCAACTTGGCAAGGTGTCCCCATTTGTGCCACTTTGTTATCTAATACTTGATGCTTATAATGCTTGCTCGAAATAATGAAGAAGTGTAAAAAAATATATCGAAATCAAAATGTTTTTATTTCTACTAAACCTAAAATAGGCACTTTAGAAACGTTAACTTTAGAAATAAATGACTTTAGGTGCGCGTAGTGTCATTTGTTTCTGTATTTATTTCCAATAGTTTCATATGGGGATATAAAGTTTAATATTATAATAGAAAATGATTTGTTGTATTATTACCTGTTTTGCGTATCTAGTGTTTCTCAGTAAGTGAATAATTGTATTCTATTTGTAAAATAAATGTCTTAAACCATAAAACATATTTTGGGTATAAAAATTTAAATGGTAGTTAAATGGTGTTTTTAAACGTTTGCATGCTCTGGTCATGCTCTATAACAGCACTGAATCGTCAAGCTAAATACGAATAAAAACTTGTGTAATAAATGTGAAAAATGTTTTATTGAAATCAATTGAAGCGATTAACGTTGAATTCAAAGTTATCGCTGTGAACACTATTTAATTGAACCCCGGGTTAAAATATAAAATCAAAGATTTTTGAAGCTCGGGCGTTTTTAATTGTAAGCAGGTGTACCAGTTGTTCCAATTATTTTTCAATTGATTTTATGTACGACATTTTCTGAAAATGAATACTAGCTAGATCGATTTAACGCCCCCGAAACCCCCTGCATACTAAATTTCATGAAAATCGTTGGAGTCGTTTCTAAGATTCAGATTATATATATTTAAACGAGCATTTCTTGTATATATATATATAGTATACAAGAAATGCTCGTTTAAAGATATAGTATATTATTAAAAGTAAAAAAAGGTACCTACGTTGCTTTGGACCGATGCTCTTTTCTTATAACTCTTTCCTAAAGTTTTTTACATCACTGTTTAACAATTCGCTGTTGCAAAAAAAATAGTGATGATTACAGATCTTGACATAAGTTTGTAGTAATGTTTATTTTACTCGTTATTTTTCCACATTTTCTGTCTTTATAAAACAATATCTGACAACAATAGAACATGAACTGTCCACAAACATCAACTAAGAAGTGAGTAAAGAAATATGCGATTATTTTGTGTGAAATACTCAACATTGATACAATTAATAGACAAACATAGAAAATAAACATCGTAGGCAATAGAAAAGACAATGTTTATGTGACAAAGAAATGAGGAATCTGGGGAATCTATCGTTATTTATTTACTGATTGACAGTGTTCACGTGAATAGGATATCACGGGTATAAACATGTACACTACTCGTATTAACAGTTCTCAACTATTATTAAATTACATGTTTTTTTTAATAAGTTATGGAAAGGCAAACGGCAAGCGGCTGAGAGTCTCACGAACATTACCGTGGCCAAATCTTATCCACCACCAGATCTTAATGGGTTTGGTCTTACGGATAATGTTAACAAAACGTAAGTCTGGCTAGGTGTGCATTTGGCTAAATGCTGACTTTCTGTTGTTTTTTCAGTGTTTCACGAAGTAAATTAAAAGAGAAGAAATAGCAAGGATTTTCAGTTAGAAAATGTCGACTTCAGCGAGTTTAACAAAAGTGACATGATGGTTTGTGGGGTTGTAATAATTCTAATTGTAAAATAAATAACTCTTGATTAAATTTAGCTTTAAAATTTCAATGCCTTACCAAAAAACAATGGTTGACGACAGTAAGCTCCATTTTTCAAAAGTATGCAAACAAAAAAGTATGCAACTTTTTTTTGCATGCTTTGGCGAAATGGAATTGAACCAACGACTCGTTTTTCAGCAATTATTTTTACTGCCTTCGCTATGTAACTCGAGCGATCACAAAAATGTGTGTTATTGTCACAAAAATGTTTACACCTATTGTTTGTTTGAACGGTATTTGGGAAAGTTGATGCTTGGATTTGCAGAAGATGATTCACATTCCTTTAATTTGCTTTATTAATAACACAGCGACTTTTTTTAAACTCTCCTGTTTAAAACTCGCAATATTCAATCAGTATGTACAAGTATCACAAAAGCGTTTGAATCTTCTTTTTAATTGACGACCTCCGTGGTCGAGTGATGCACAAACTTTTTGCGCAGTGATGCACAAAGGTTTTCAAAGTGCTGCCAGCTCTGAGGTCCCCGGTTCGACCCCGGGTTTATGTAAAAAGCCACTTTTCTAAACTACCCATAGTTTTTGTGTTTGTGATATCTGCGTTGTCAGTAATTCCTAATCCCTAGCGTTTTGGCTACCTAATTTGGGTCCAGAGCAAAAATGTTGTTTAAGAAAATAATAATTTATAAGAAATTTGGGAATATTTCTAAGGAATTGTTAATTTCCTTTCCGAGTACCTAAGGTCTCATCCTTCGTAGAGCACAATATAAATACATGTTGTTTGTTAGGTTTAATTAAACAAGTGTCCAACTTATTAGCGGCACGTCCCATCTTCACCGTAATTACGGTAAACGGTCAGCGGGAAGTAATTGTAATCGCTTGGATAAGTATTTCAGCTCACGTCTGTTACCTGCCCCGGGACTCGAATCTGGAACTTTTCCACTTGTTTGTTAATTAAACACATGAACGTATAAACCGACTTCAATAAAAATAAACAGTTGCAGGACAGTTCGAAATTTCGTTCCGTTTTGCCTTACCTTGTAAATGTCAAATTATTTTAATTTATCAACCAGAACTACTGAACCGATTTTATTGAAGTTTATTTGGGACGACAAATAATTAAAATTTTTCGACTGACCGAATTGACCCGCAGTTGCCGGAAAATAATATATCGCGTAATTAAACCTAAATAATAATAATACCGGCCTATAAACGTCCCACTGCTGGGCACAGGCCTCTTCCCATATAGAGAAGGAATGAGCATTGATCACCACGCTTGCTCATTGCGGGTTGGCGATTTCAGATTCCAATATTTGGAATCCAGGTTTTCTCACGATGTTTTCCTTCACCGTTTTGTCAATTATGACTTAGAATTATTAAGGAAGTATATATAACTTTGATAAAGTCACATTGGTACTTGCCTGGGTTCGAATCTGCAACCATGTGCATACGAATCCGCTCATTGAACAGCTAGGCCACCACATTCTTAAAACTATAAAACCAAAAACATACTTGAGATAAATTACAAACAGAACGTTCATGTGTTTGACCTAAATTAATGACATGAACATTTAAAGGAAACATTTTAAGAACAAGATAAAAAAAATATATAAAAAAAATCTTCTAGGGTTACGCTTATCAACTTATCAAGATAAGACGAATCATCAGGAAAAGACTTCTCTGCTATCAGGTTTAATGAGATGCTTTTTCCTTATGTTTCTTACCTGTGTATGTGCTGCATTGTGGCACAATCCATTTCTAAGGCAGAATGAGATTATCATCCGAATATGTTGAAGTCAGCCCTAGCAACGTACCAAAGTTACCCAATTACTGTGACGTCACAAGTTCAACCTAAATTCAGTTACAGTTTGCCGTCTGTTTCATTAATTAGCCGCTACTCGACCGTAAGAATAGAACCTGTCAATCAAAGTTAATTGTTACGATTAGTACGAGGTTTTCTTGCTCCAGTGTACTTTGTTAAAAGAATACTGGCTGCTAACTTACATAAGAATACGAAAAATCACAGGAAGTATGGGTGCTTACGATATTTGCAAGCAACGGAGTTTTGGCTTTCGTACCGGTACAGATTATTAATATAGCTAAGTAACGCAAGTTCAAATGTCACCATAAGCCCAGTTTTTTGATCCCTAGTTAACTCAACCAATAATTATTTAAGGATTCAACGGTTTACTCACGCGCATTCTCGGGATCGCCCGACTAGTTTCAAACTCAATAGGAGTCCTTAATCATGAGCTGACGCAGCAGCAGTTCGACTCGCGACACCGCGCCGCCGCGTCAGCTCATGATTATGAAATTATGAATTCGTCTCACGGAATTTATCATAATAAAACTCAACCAATGGTTAAATATGCTAACTAATGGTTTCATATTTCAGTAAAACACATTTGGTTTGTCTATCAAAGGGTCAAATAAGTCGGAGAGTTAATTATTTAATCATTTGTTAGAATAAAAATTTATGAATTAACATGTTCTAGCAAAGTTTGAAACCAGTAGTTAGGATATTTAACCATTGGTTGAGTTAACTAGGGATAAAAAAAAAATTTAAAGCAAAAAATTTTATCTTATCTTATCCACTTTCATTATGGAATTGAAATGTAGGCTCCCTAGTGTCTTCGTTTGACACAATGAAGCCAAAATAAAACAGAATTTACTACCAGGCTGCAAGCTTGAATACAAGAATTCACTTGTTAGTAAAAATATAAAAAATATGAGCCCGTGAATTACCATTATTCTTGACTATGGTACTCTAAAAAACAAGTGAACGTCACAATACAACGCTGTGACCCCTGACACCCCGTTGCACCCATTGGCACCCCTTCGTTTCCTGTTTATTTACAAGTGCGAATGTCAAGCGAAGTTGTTATTCTGAACAAGCTAGTGCCAGTGTTTTGCGCCTGAAATAGTGCCACTTCAGAAAAAAAATCAACAACATTTTGAGGGAGATGTTGTTATAATTATGTAATACTTAAGGAAAATAGAGAAAATACTGGCAAGTGATGTTTTAGCTCCTATTAAACCACAAAAAATTGGGCTCGTCCGGGATTTGAACCCGGGACCTCTCGCACCCTAAGCGAAAATCATACCCCTAGACCAACGAGCCGGCTGAACAAAGTTCCAAAATACATACTTATTCTATGCCTACATTAATATACAAGACATACGTTGGCCTTTCACTATAGATATTTTGCCGTTCTAAATAGCGTAATTCACTGTTTGTAAATACAACAAAATAATCATAAATTGTGTCAGTGTCAATTCACACCTGCTTTGCATTACGCGGAATTTTGGTATAATATATTATTTTCTTTAGTATAATAGTAACATACTATCTTTGAGTTAGTTCTTTTCTCAATGCTTCTTTGCTCTACAAAAGTATTAATTAGATTAATCTAAGGAATTATAATTTTAATGTATGATTTTTCTTACATAGCTGGAAATCATTTATTTTAGTCTTTTTTCTTTGCTTCTCATAGCATGACGTAATAATGTCATAAAGGGCTTAACGGCTAAGTCGTAAATGATTAGAACTCAAATTACGGCTCGACCTTATCACTCGATAATTATTCAGATATCACTTGTGCAAATAATTGCAGACCAGATTATCCATTGTAAGAAGAATATCTTATCTTTGTCATATATTGGGTTTGATGGGTTCATGGGCTTAAGGCGGTCTCAGTATAATCTTTGATAGCTATGTAAAGTAAGTGAGAATAAAACAAACATTCCTCCTAATTAAACTGTTTAATAATACAAAACTGCTGGTTAAGGCTTACTTTAAACTGGCAAATGACTGTGTTTGTAACACTTCCATGGTGTGCGCGGGTGACGGGGTGTTCCCGAGTGAGTAGAATGAAACATTTATCAGTTGACCCCTCTCCCTCGCAGACGTGGGAGTGTCATATACTTACGAATTTGCTGAGTTATAATTAAATATAAATATATTTTTTATTTCAAGAAATGAAAATGTTCTTTTAACTTAGTAACTTTTACTTAATCTAATTATTGATTTGTTTAGTATAACAAGTTCACCTTTCGTAATAGCATGATATTGAAATGAAAGAAAGAAAGAAAAGGCGTTCTTTCGCGCCACACACGATGCATAAAATAAGAAAAAAAAAAACAGATTTAGGGAATACAAGAGCATACTATTAAACCTATGAGGACCTCTTGCTTGAATAAAGACGCAGTATAATACTAGTCTTAAATGAATTAATGCGTAACAAAATATGTTTGACCTTTCGTTATTTGGTTATTAGGTACCTATATTGTTCAGTTCATTGCCCATAGTTAAGGTAAATTACTCGTGAGATTTTAGTTAGTAGCTGACAGATTCCGTGGTTATTCGTGAGTACATTAAGTTCAAATACATTTAATATAATTATTATTACATAGCTACCCCAGTAGTTACATATTATATCATACAAATTTGACGGTTAAATACAGTACTTACTACTACATCTAACTAATTTTAAGAATTGATTTTTTTTTGTAAATCAAACAATACAATCAAAGCGACAAGGTTCTGTAATAAATAAAAAAAAAACAAAACACAATAATCTGTACGTTCATTTGTTATTCCCTGTCCCTGTAAAATTCTGTTAAAATGTTGTATGGAGATTAAATAAAACTAGAGTTAGCTAGGTATTATTTAAGAAAAAATGCTTTTTTTTTTATTTCATATCACAAGTTCGCTTCTAAGTGAAGATTTCTCCTATATTTCCTATTTTATGAGTTGTATTCCTGGCGAATTTTGAGCGTATCGGGGTGAAAACCAGTAAAACCAGTAGTCAATATTAAACAAAGCCGGTACATTACACTTTATTGAGCAGAACGTTTCTAACGCTCACAGTTAGTGGGTCAAACTGCGAGGAACTAGCTTTTGTCTACAGATGCGACTGCTTGATACATTCCGACGCGATTTTGTTCAGCTATTGTTTCTAACTTATCAATGGAGTGGAGTATCTGTAGTTCATTATCATCACGCCAGATTCTATGAGGGTAGGTAGTATTCCCAATTTCGAAACATCTTCAATTTAGGTACAAAAATACAATTTTGTTCCAATAAGATTACAGTTGTGTTTACTTGGGTGCGTAATTGAGTTTTTTGTTTCCTCACGAGGGATTAGCAAGAATACTAGTAATGTGTGAACCATTTGTTACTAAGCAGGTACGGAAACGTATTTTTATTTTGCCTTAATTAAGCTCCCTTATTGTGACCTGATTAATAAAGAAATACATTATCTCTATGTATTATGGACTTAACTTACTTAAGCTTAAGGAACGGAATTTAAAGATTTGTATTATTGTTTCATAAACAAGCAGGTTTATACTGTACATAGCTACTGTTTATATACTATCTAATAATAATATCTTGGAATAACTCACACACGTCCATCTGATCCCAAACTAGGCTTAGCCTGTAATATGGCAACCAGACAACTGATAAACATACTTATATATTTCTAAATATATACATATTATAGATAAATAACACCCAGACAAATGATCGTGCTCATCACACAAAGATATGTCCTGGGTGGGAATCGAACCCACGACCTCCAGCTTAGCAGTCAGTGTCACTGACCACTAGACCAACAGGCCAGGCAAAAGTTTATCAATTAGTGACAGAGATAATGTAATCTTTAGACCATGTGAGAAGTTCACGTGTAGTTAATAAAGAACTCCTTAGCATTTATAAAACTTCTTAGTAATACGTGTCCTATATATGGGTCGATGGCATAGTCAAGGTTTCAGGGCGAACCTGGGAGAGTCTGGTACAGGACCGGAATGAAGAAGACGAAGAATTTTACGTAAAAAGAGACGTCTATACCAGCAGTGGGATAACAAGAGCTCTGTATGATGATTATGTTTCCTTCATAATCTTTTAGTAAGTGGTTGGAAACATTAACACTTGTTATGTGTAGGATAGTTTGAAAGGAAAAATACTGACTTTTACTCCGTACATGCATATAACCTCTGATATAGAGACTAAATATGTCTCGCCTTTTAATGCATACAGCAGATGCACTAATTACTCTCTACTTGGTCTGTTTATAATCCAACACGACTACAAACTTTTTATACAGGGAGCTACGGAAAAGCGACGTAATTTTTAAAATCCTGTGCCCAGCAGTGGGACATTTATAGGCTGGTATTATTATTTATAGGTCGAGATTATTTTTAACATAATGCCACAGAATAAACCACCTTTTTTCTTAGCAAGTAGCAGTAAAATTCAGATAAAAATTGGATCGCCCGTACAATTTTTTTAAGGAATGAACAATGATTTCATAAAATTAAGTAATTCGTTTTTACGGACAGAAGCAGTATTTCAATTAGTTCATATATACGCATATGCGTAGGCGTATGCGTAGCAGCCAGTATCATCTGCCTACCTTTTTCCTAAGCTACAATGGGCTCGGCTTCCAGTCTTACCAGATTTAGCTAGAGTAACTGCCTTTCTGACCTCCTCAACCCATTTCACCGGGCAATACAGTATCCCATGGTAAGACTAGTTGTAAATATTGTGTAACAGCCTGTATATGTATAAATAATCAAGCTCACGAACTATTCAAGTGCAGTTCACAAGTTCACAAGTGGGTTATCCAGTCGATTTGAGGCGAATTCTTGGTTGAACTTAGTTTAACACGACTCATATGGTCAGTGGTCCGGGGTTACAACACTGGTAAATGCACTGTGACGTGTAACTGGTAGTTAGATAACTTCGTTTAGTAATAGACGTACAACGCTGAGATACATTCAAGATTTGTAATTGATATGATAAAGTTCAGTAGCGTATTTTAAAACTTATTGTCGCTACATATACATTGTCTTTTTGTCCATCCTAAGGTTGTCTGGTAGATATCGCTATTAGCGATAAGATCGCCGTTGTACCCTTTAATGAGATTTGTTCATTTCTTTGTGTAATCAATTTGTCTAAAATGTTGGTGTACAATATAGTATATTCTATTCTATTGAGATTTGATTTCGTTTATTTTATTCAATATTTTTTTAATTATGGAGATTACTAGCAATGTGGGCCGCACATTACTAGTAATCTTCTTAGTAATGTTCTTAAGGACAGGTCACGTGACTTATGTTTGTATGAAAAGTTCATTTTCCATTTTAAGATTTCGACTTTGTTCAGTTTTATGCACCTGATAACATCGTTGAAAATACGTACTCCTTAAAAAATAATCCTTTATATAGTACCTACAATCTCATTAGAATACTCTTCCAATAAACTAGCAAGTTGCAAAAAAAGGGAAACTAATTTAATTGAAATTTTCCTTAGGATCCAATCGTATTGTTCAGTACAAAAACTCCGGATGGCTTTTTACTGGATACTTTCCGTTTGTTTCACGAACAGTTTCTGCATCGGAATGTATCTGAACCGTCAAAGTTAATTAGAGGAGCCTTCTCATTAGTTCGAGCCGATTTCCATTTTGATCCGACAGTGCAGACAGAAATAACAGGTTATTTGTTTTCAGTTCGACAGCTTATTATCATGTAGGTAAAATGGAGATGGGTGTAACTATTTTTTTCCCGTCAATCGAAAAGAGTCGTAGTCGATAACGAAGGAATCAATAATCAATGAGAACAGAATTATATACCTACCGTAAACGCAAATTAAAGAGTGTAAAATTGAAAATTAACAATACCAAAACACAAGTAAAGTAACCGTCATGAGAAGCTATAAATTTTGTAAACAAGTGTTCAGGAGTTCACAACATTTGGACCAACAAAAAAAATGAATTTGTTTAAGATTTAATAAATTATTAAGTAACAAATATTAATTAACATAAATATTATTTAAGAATAATTATTCGTCAGATTCAGATGTTTCCATTTCTGTGTCAGAATCAGTGACATGTATCACGAAGCTGTCTACAGTTTTATCAATCATCTCATCGATTTTGGAATAAAAATTATCTTCTTCCTTGATAACATGCTCCACACAACGCTTCCAATTTTCCGAAGTAATCTGCTGCAGTCCCTCTTGTAATAATTGTTTTACCTCGTCAAATTTAAAATTTGTATTTTTGCGAGCAACATATCCTTTTACGTTGGCCCAAATTAGCTCAATTGGATTAAGCTCACAATGATATGGCGGGAGTCTCAATACTTCCAGTTTATATTTTTTTGCAAGCTCGTCCACTACATAAGTTTTAAAATTGTCTTTAACATTTTTTACTTTTAGCAGTAATTCAGTCTTAATTTCATTGTCGTCGTAAGAAATATTCTTACTTACAAGCCAATTTTGTATATCATTTTTTTTCCAGGCAGTAGTAGGAATTCTTTCAAGACGCCTTGAGTGGTATGGTGCATTGTCCATTACCACTACTGCATTTTCTCCAAGTTTTGGGAGAACGTTTTCGAACCATTGTTCAAAATGTGTTGCATCCATTGATTCATGGTAATCTCCCGTCTTCTTGCATTCAAATATATTTTCACCGCCCTCTACAAAACCGTTCTCATTGCCGATATGGGTAATTATTAATCGTTTACCTTTTGACGTTGGGTTACGTGCACCAATGCTAAGTCCTTCTAGGAAAGCCTGCTTCTTACTTTTAACTTGTTTGTCTACCCAAGTTTTATTTACGGTATGTCCTGTAAAAACAATTAAACATTTGTTAATTAGCGTCTTGCGCAGTAAAAGAGTTGAAGTACATTATTATTAATACACACTTGTGATAGCCCTTAAGAACTAATGTCTCAAGGTCGGCGGCGCGTGGGTTATATTTATTTTGCAAATAGATTTGCAGTATCATACACATCACTTCACGGTAAAGGCGACGGTATTTGCTTACAATCAGGCGAACCGTATGGTAGTCTGCCGTTTCACTGCAATAAAAAAAAACACACTAACCTGCATTCACCCATGTCTCATCCATGTAAAATATCTGGCGATTTTGTTGTCTATAGTCTTTAATAGATTTCAAATATTTTCGCCGCCATATTGTTATGTCATCTCTATCAATAAGTGCGTTATTTCGCTGTCGTTTTATATATTTAAAGTTTAAATGCTTTATTAGCCGCCTGAGAGTTGTTTCGCTAAAATTTGGCATATCTTCATCGTCATTGACTGCCTGAAGAATCTTGGGAATTGTTGGTAATTGGCCATTTAAAAAGAAACTGAATTTTTTTCCTAATTACGGATTTATCAAAATCGTCTACTTTCTGATAAAATTTAGGCCTGTCTTTAGACTTGATAGGTGATTTTATTCCCTCTTCTGATTTATATTCTTTTAATATATTATACACAGATGCTATGCCAATTCCCAAAATCGATGCTGTTTTTTTATTTATTTCGGTTTTGTAGGGATATTCATTCGATGGCCAATTTTCTTTCACGTACTTATATACGTTGATCACCATATTTTTCTCATTAACCGTAAAGCTCGTCACCTGTAAAAATCACCGGTAGTCACTTGTCACACGAAGCTCAAGCTATATCTCCAGGTATACCAATTAACCTAACCAATTACTTCACAATTTAAAACCTACTTCTAATATTAACCTTAAGTTTCCAAAGATTAGCGCGTTTGAACAAACAACTCTTTCTTTTTACTTATTATATATTTTAGATAAATTGTATTACGCACCTTTTGACGTTTTTTTCGTGGCGAATTTATTTCCTTAGATGTACTGGCTACTGGCTCCATTATACGTAATAACAAATAAAATTAACGCAACAATTAAAGTAACAACAATAAAAAAGTGATAACGAAACAATAACAAAATTAACAATAACAACCAGATCCGCGATATATGCAAAGCAATGAAACAAACTCGTACGCATTCGAAACTCGAATGATGCGTTTATTTCAAAATGGCGTCCCGATAGTTCACAATCCCTGCGACGGACGCGTTCCGGTACCAAGAAACACAAACGATAGCGCTTTGCGTCGTTAAAATATGATCCGACTAAATTAAATAGGTTGTTACTTTCATATAACCCGTCTATATTTCATGTCGATTGAATATGGTCAATTTATTATTATCTCGCAGTATAAAATGTTTACTTAGTAAAAGATGTTTGTTTACATAATTTATAGCTTCTCGTGACGGGTACTTTAGGTACCTGCCATGATTTTACTCGAATATGAGACATCTAAGTAAACTACCGCAATGGAATCCGTTTAAAAAGTGGTTTTATTTAAACTTTTATTACTTTTCATGTAACCTGCTGGTTATCAGAAGGTTCCCCCCCTTAAACGCCTCTTAGGTGCTGGCCAGACAGAAAAGACGCAAGACAAGGGCGGGGCGCGGACCCGTCGCAGACAGGGCGCCGTCACGACTTTTTAAAATATATAGAAAAGACACGGACCCGTCGCAGGCAGGGCGCCACGACTTTTTATGGCGCGCACTAGAAGCTTTTCCCGGCATTCAACCGTCCGATTTTGATACGACAACATGTCTTCTTCTGAAGATGTACTAGCACTGGTGCATCTCGCTAATATACAGAGGGTTTTTCTCAATTAATTCACAAAACTGAATATTATAAGCTAGGTCGTCACGCATTTTTATGAAAAAAATTATAACAGCTCAAAACATGACGCAACCATTCAGTCTCAAGATGGTACGCGTGACTGTGCCTGTGCGACGCGAGCGAGCGAGCGAGACCCTCCCGGCAGGCATGCCACCCCGCGCCCTGTCCTCGCACCCACCTCGTCCGTGCCCCGTCTCTCCTGTGTGTTTTGAACAAAAGGCGCAGACGTAAAAGCGTTGCGCCCGCGCCCCGTCTTTTCTGTATGTTTTGCGACGCGACGCTACTATACATTTTGTATGAAAGGGACGCGGAAGAGACAAATGTCCGCGCCCCGTCTGCGTCTTACGTCTTTTCTGTGTGTCCTGCGCCTTAGATCAATCCCTTTGCATATACATCCAAAATATCATATCAGTAAATAAAGGTAAAACACAAAAACAAAATCGTTCGACTCAACTTCCTATCGCTACCACATCCACGTTTCCCGTAGGCGCGGCGACCACTCGCTGCTCGCGGCACGTGACGTCACATGTCATGATAAATGGCATCCATGATGGATGCCCCGTATTCTTCTCAATGATAATGTGAAAGCCATATAATAAAGTATTGTGACGTATGTCGTAGGATTAACATATGTAACTGGACGTAAATAATTAATTTTTGAGGGTTATTCGTCAACTCGACACGAAATATCTACTGGACACACGTGTGTCCAGTTGGTGAAACTCAAAATAGTATCACTTATTATTTCGTCATCTGGACACGCCAAGTTTTCAAGTGTGTCCAGATAGTGAAACTTAAATTAAATCCCTTTTATGTTTTCGCCAACTGGACACACGTTCATATTTTACTTGAATTCATGAGAAAGTACAGTCAAGCAGATTAATGTCCTGTGTCACAATCATCATCGGTCACTAAATGTTCCACTGTTGGGAACGGGCGATTTTATGTCATTGTAAAATTATCCACCATTTCTGAATTTATTAAGTATATTATATAAAGAAAAAGAAACCAAATACAGTACAGTTTCTGGTAGCAATCAAAAGAGACATGAAAGATTTTTTGCGCCGGGTCATGATTGACTGACCTATATCACGAAAAAAAAATTGATACTAAGTATTAGAATGAATACCATGATCGCAGAAACTGTTAGAGAGTTTGAATCCGAAGAAATATTATATATTTTAATATATTTTATTGTCATATAATATTCTATATTTTATTGTTGATTTTATTGATCTCTTTATTATCATCTAGTGTTAGTAAAATTTTGTAATATAATTAGGTACCTTAATTATTTTATTTCCAACGTGTCAAATATTGTTGTTACAGCGTGTAGAATAGTTATTTAGAATAAGTTATGTAGAATAATTATTGTTTGTAAAATTACCTATTTTAGTATTGTTATGTCTTATTAAGTATACTCTACCGATGATTATGTTTTGTATTTTATTTCATTATTTTATTATTTTGTGCCACCTATAAGTATTGCTTTTGCTCCACAAGGTTTAACGTTTCGTTCCACTTTCGTACAAACTTTACTGCAACTACATATGTTATAGTAAGCAAGCAAACTTTTCAAGTTTGTATAGGAGTCGAGTGTATCTTTTAAGATTAAAAACGTCTTTGCGTTCAACCTTGGATTAAACAAAATGAATGCTGAGTTAAATTATGTTGGTACGTCCTTATTTGATTTTTTTGTGATACTCGAAGTGATATTGTTTTAATTATTAAGTACATATTTAGATTATATTGGATATTTTACACGTTATTGTAATGAAAATACCTATAGGTATTAAAAAAATGTGTCATTAGCTAATTATAGGTACTTTATATTAATAAATCTTCATATTATTTGATTGTTAATTTTTTTTTTAATTAATAATAATTTTTATTTCAAAATTAGTCTTAAATAAAAGCTGTAAAGGTTTTTCAAACATACAAGTGTGGCAGCCATTTCATGCAATTCCCATTATTAACCTGACTGTACCTTTTTCTTGCGAAAAAACTGGGTGTGCCCAGTTGGCGAAAACATAAAAGTGATGTAATTTAAGTTTCACTATCTGGACACACGTTTAAACTTAGCGTGTCCAGATGACGAAATAATAAGTGATACTATTTTGCGTTTCACCAACTGGACACACGTATGTCCAGTGTTTCGTGTCGAGTTGACGAATAAGCCATTTTTGACGAGGAAATTGTGATTTATTATGTCAATATTTGGGACAACATATTTTAAAGCGGTATAAAGTGTCAACCGTACTTATCAAATATATTAATATTAAACTAGACATATAAGAATTGGTTCGCTTCAAAGGCAATCAGAAATCTACTAATTGTGTAAAGTAGGTAGTAGAGATTATTGAAATATAAAAAAAAAGTTCATTTATCGACTCCGAAAAATATGAATGGCATCAAAAGAACCAATGAACCAAACAAATTAAATGATACATCACAAAATGATGAACAAATCTAATTTTCAAAAAGGATATGTAGAAAGAACTATGTTTTTAAAACACATTTTGTCGCAGAAAATAAAGAAGGTAGCAAATCTTAAACAGAATAATTAAAATAATTACAAAAGATTGTTAGAAAGATATAAAACTTGAAGTATACTCGCGATGTCTTTAACGATATTTCCTTAGCGAAGACAGTTTTAAATGCAGTTAAACTCGGTTCATGTTTTTTCGTTTCGCCGACTTGAGCTCGATACAATAAACAAGGCTTGTGGGGTTCCGTAACCATGAGGTTCTATTCTTTAAATATTTTAACTTACGTTTATATTTTTTTTTATTTAAGTATTATATCTTCATATTATTATAAGTAGGTAAAGTAATTTTATTTTATGGATTTTATTCTCATCAAATTGTTAGGTTTTTTACTATAGCTTACTAACAATGTGGGTCGCATACTACTAGTATTCTTGTTAACCCCTCGTACTAAACTAAATGCGTGTTACCAGTGGGTTCATGTCGGTAATGCAATGGGCGGGATTCGAACCGGCAACACATGGTCGTAAGTCCAAAGCTCTAGCCATTAGGATGCGATAAAAATAATGTGTCAGTATCGTACTGGCTAGTTTGTTTAAAATCGTAGGACTAACTGCCGAATTAAGACCGTAGATATCAGAGCACATAGGATATTAGTACGAGTTCAATGCCCGCTCAGTAAGAATAGCTGTCTAGCCCTTTCTCATTTATAAATGAAGCATTTCAAACAGATTTTGCTTTCTTTGTCCATTTCTCATTCAAAGTCAGAGTCTTCAACTTCTTAACTCGTCCGTAGGGAACCCGGTCCCTCGCGACCTTACCGCGCTTCTCCCTCGAGTACATTAGCATAAATTAAACGAGAGGAAATTTCACTGTCGACACAAAAAATGTGTAAGTTAAAAAATATGGCAATTTAGCTAAGCTTTAATTGCTTAGGGACCGAGTTAATTGTAGCCGTGCGATGCTCGCTTGTTTATTCTTTCTTATTTTAGAATACGGCTATAAGAAAGATTGTGTTTGAATAGACTCTGTGAATGGATTAGTCTGTGTACCTTGGTCTTCGTAAAAATAAAATTCGGGTTAAGCGCTACGGTTTATTTTTGGGTAAACGTTGACAAATGTAAAGGTCATTGATTCTTGAATGAAAGGTATCTAAGTATCGGACAGTAAACTACTGCTTTTGTATTTCTTAGGATCGCTTAGGAGTGATGGTTATTGGTGTACTTAGACTTTAAAGACGCCTGTCGTAAAACTGACTGCAATAACTACTTTTTAGTGCGTTGCTATGTTAGAGCTAGTTGGAATAATTTTACTAAGATATGATAAAGTTTAGTCTTCCAATCATTTATGGTAAAGACTCTTCAAAAACTTAGCGTCAACATTATTTCAAAAGTTAAATACATCATGGAAAAACTTTGAAGCATTACGATTTGTTCTTAAATGTTGTTTAATACATTGCCTGCTTTCAAGACAATTTTTATTTAACATTCTTTAAAAAAAAACGATGTATCTTGCGAAAATTAAATCATGTAACAACAGGACGAAGAGGACACTTGAGGTATTAATAAAATGATGCGAAATGACTCAAATTGAACCGTTTCTCATTCTGATAAGGTGCACATTGCAATATTTATCGTGCACGCTGTTTGGTCGGAAGTTATGAATGGAGTATGTGGGGAACGGTTAGCGATTTGTAGGATTCTCACACACTTTACGAGAAATTCTCGGAAATCGACTATGATGAAGAAACATAGATTCAAAACAACTGTACGTAAAATCTAATGTAGTAAAAAAGTTTTGGTATACTGCAGTGGCTAGCACCTAGTTATTATATTAGTAATGTTATATTAATGTTTCTTGAGCGCCTTCTTGAGGTTCATAAGAAATAAAAACTTTTTGATTGTGTTTTTTATTTAAGCGTATCAATGTAATTTGAATAAAAATATAGGTTTCTTAGACTGACTCATTAAACCTAAATCTTTTACTGATTATTTATCATCAAGACATCATCTAGTAAAACTGCTTTTCCAAACAACGTTGCTTATTTCAGGTAAAATATTATTATCATGCATTTAATATGCATCTAGTTCAATACTGAAATATTTATTTCCAACAACTCTTTTATCTGAAGCAACCGGTTTTATTGCAGGCAATTAAACTAAAAATAGAATCCCAACGCTACAAATTTTGCTTCGTTATCGCTGCATTTCGTCTTTCGTGCCACTCTTGCAGCAAGCAATAGTGGACGCAATAAATAACAAGAGAAGCAGTGGCCTCTAAATTAGCTTTGTGCGGATCTCATCTGCACTGGTTTGTTTTAAGGCTACGATCATGGCCCGTTATACTTTTCCAACAGAAATTTTATCTTCGTAATGTGAATATTAATTTCCTTTGTCTTTTTAAGATGTTTGTTTCATTCTTGGGGATAGAATGAAATTTTCAAGTGTTGGCATTTGTTTTCGTTGCTTTGTTATCTTGTTGCGCATCTAGGTTTTATGTTACGTACTTCTTTAAATTGTGCAAATCGGTTATAATAATAGAAATGGTTGGAATCTTTATGTTTTTCTTTTGGTTTCATATCCGATTGTCATATTTTTGTTGTGTAACTGGAGTAGTGGTTTATGTGTTTGTAATAATAGTAAGATCTGAGTGCTTAGTGTGCGATTTACATTTGGCTCTCTAATTGGTGATGAGCTTGGAGTGGGGCAAATCGGAGCGCCAAACGTCATAAACGTTCGATCGTGTTAACGTTAAATAAACTCGCACTAGGCATACTGTATTCACCGAAAAATTGCCATCTTTACCATCAAAAATATTTGTACGTAAACAACGTCTATGCATATATTATTATGCTTATTTATACATCTTGTACTCATTAAGGATTGCATTGGTTTTATTACGTAGATAAAGTCTCTAGAGTATCCAGGTGATGTTTTTCACTTTCCTGCTTGGTCAGTCCTATTTCACTAAGATCAACGGTCCAACGCTCTCCTGTAGCCAAGACAGGACATTTTATTTTAAATTTACGTGCAATCCCGGATAGCTTCCAAAAGGCAATTTACCACAGTTCGCCTTTACCTTTAGACTTACCCGAATAGCTTCAAGAAGTGGTCAGTTCCAAACGACTGGCTTTAGTTTAAAGCTCAAAGGCCTCGGCTGCAGACCGAAGCGTAATTTCGACTCGATTGGATCCACATGAAGTTGTTAGTCACAACCAAGATCACATTATGTCTTTCTCTAACCGATGCTAGCAAGCTAAAATATTTCTAACATTTTCAAGGATTTGTTTGATATTTTGGAGGTTTTCAGAATTGTGATCTTAGGAACTAATCGAACTAGTCATTAAGTACCATAACTTAAATCCGTGTATGTTTTTTAACGTTTTTTATTTCAAGTGTAAGTTTTGGGTCTAGAGTGATTTTCTAGATGTACATTATTCATGCCAGATAACATCTTTCCTTATACCCAAGAAGAATGAAAATGTTTGTACAAAGTATATAAAGACGACTATACACAAGTACACAGATTAAAGCCTCAAGTACACACATAACGTTTCCAGCTGTAATTCAATCTAAAACCACTCGATCGCTTCGATCGCTCCAAATGGAGGCAAACACAAACAGATCCGGATACAAATTCTTAGCGACACAATCCCTGTTTGTACAATCTCGAAGTACTTATCTAAGCTCATCTATTTTCATAGCCCACGCTATTAGAAAATCTAAAGGAAGAGCTGTGGATGTAAAAAGGAACTTCTACTATAATCATGATGACATACTTTTGCTTGAATTTAAGTTTTCATAAAAACCAGCTAGCGTAATTGGTATTTCTGGATAATATATGTTAAATATCATTTCAAAGTTTGATATAAAATAAATGGATGCGTTTTCAAAGTCAGCATTAAGAAATCTTAAAAATAGTTTAATTCTCTGGATCCAAGCAGGAGGATTCATAAATATAAATCATAATTGAAACCTTACCCTTATTTACACTCTCACAGCTGCTCATGTCTCTTTAATTGCTGACTGAATTTCCGACTCTCATTTTAACAGCTTCGACCATTCACAGATTAATACTTCATTTTCGCAGATACATCATCATTACAAACAGATTGACGTGCTGATTCTGCATAATGATTCTCGAGCCGAAATGTATCAATCCATTGAATTCAGATAAACCTCTTTTGACAGAGCCTCGAAATCACTCGGACACGATGCAAAATGTGCAGATTACAATGATAAATGCATGGCATCAGTAAGCGAGGTGATTGAAGATATTTTTCCTCTGTTTTTCCTGCTATATTTATTAGACACTTGATTGGGCCTTCCGTGTTATTTTTCTCTCAAAGGACACATTTTTTCAACAAGCTAATTGAGGTGTCTTGAGACGTATTTTTATCGCCGACTTCAGCAAAGTCTATGTTATAAATATTACCTGTATTGGTCCGAATGACTAGATCTAGTCTCCTTCCTGCACAATTTTTTTTTAAAGATTACCGTGTATATACTAAGTAATGTAGATTTTTTTTTAAATTTTCTTAAAATTAATAATATTTATGTGTATAGATACATGGAAATTGAAGCCAAGTATGCTAATGTTTTGAAATTCAAGTATTCAAATGATACACCTTTACTTTAATTTAGCACGTTAAAATCATAAAACTGAAAAAATTCGCACTACAAGTGACAGAAATACCTCGATGTTCTAATTGTAGGTTGTAGAGCCAGCCATTAAGCCAACATACTTCACATACATCTTACTTGCGCTCCCACCCAGATATTTTTTAATTAAAATTTCATATGGTGTCATATGGACTAAAAGGGTTTTCTAGTAGGCAAGGGAAAGTCGCGTTGATGAATTGCGTCGGTCACTTTATGTAGCGTATGGCTCTCTTACCTGGCTTAACGTTGTGTAATCAACGTAGCTGTTGTATATCACACCCTCAAGTATTAAAGGGGAAAGCAGAGGTTCTATTATCGTTTGATCTTATAATACGCTGATAATAGGATTAATTCGTCTCTCTTCCGTATATTAAAATCGAGAAAATAAAAATTGATGATTTTTTATATAATAGCATATTTAACCACTAAATAGTTGAGTTAACTCGGGATCAAAAAACTGGGCCTAAGTCGCGTAAATTGAATATTTTGCGCGATTGCGTTTAAATACTTAAAATTTACGAGATGAATATGCACTTATGATGCAGATAGACCTACCGTTCTACGTTATCCAAAGTAACTAATCAGTTTCATTCGTTGATGAACACAGAAACACCATTTACTGAAACACATTCACAGACGTCTACCTTAAGTTGATGAGTGGTGACGGGTAGACATCCAGTAACAGAGACAGCATGAGAATTAACGACGATTTCCAACCGATTGACGTTTCAGTATACGACCTTGAGACTGGAAGTTGAACCCAACACAGCTTGGAATAAGCTAAACAGAAGAATGCTTAAATAACTGTTTGCGGAAAACATCTGCTGTGCAGTCAGTGTAACTTGCTAGTCATTGTTTGTTCGACGAATGTTGTCTTCGTAATTTATGATTTTCATGAGTTTTCCCTGCACTTATAATGCGGCAAGTAAGGTATGCTGATAATGACTTCTTCCGTTCTTCTGCATGGACATTTTTATCGGTGTTTTGCGTAAGGATGAAAGCGCTACATGCGACGTAAGAAAATTTAATATAAATAAGAATTTCTGAAATGTTCGGGGAAATTTGCATCTTTGCAAAACGCTCATCGCTCAGCAGGGTTCCGAAACACATGTTTCGGAACCCCAGCTGGTTTTCAGCGATGGCCGGCGTCGACGTGATGACGTCAACCGGTGGTGTGACTGTATCACAAAACTATACAAGTAATTAAAATAATAAATTAGGTAACTAAATGAGTCTAAAAGTAAACTTATACCTAAATAAATATATATGGCTTTTTTTATTATTTATTTTGAGTCTAGGGCTTCATCTTTTTGCCCTTAATTTTCGCAGTAACGATGAGACACTCCAAGTTGTCAGAATTCAGAATTTGTTTTCTAAACGCTGAACAGACCAGCCCCTGTAGACAAGTGATCAATTCTTCAAGCTTTCTGAGATTTACGCGAATGTTAGACATTGAAATAAAACTAATTTCGGGATTGTCGGGAACTAAAATCAAAACAAACCGCGATAAAATCCGTTTCAAAGTAGTTTTATTTCAATTCCTTCAAGCGTTGTAGCGTATAATGATGATGTAGATCGCGTAGATGACATTAAATGTATGGCAATTACATTTGTTTTCGATAAGTCACGTGACTCAGACTTGTCACTTCCATACATTTCCAGTGATTCAACAGCGTTCACGTTTGTAAAAATGTCACTTATCTATGGGCACGAGATTCAGCAGATGGAAGTGCCAGTAAACATAACACTCCACGAAACTCAAGACAGAAACAGGTGGAGACTTAAGCTGCCCAACGACTAGAGGAGTCGCGATCCTCAACAATGATGGAACGACTGAGGAGCAGGTCATCCTCCTCCTCAGTCGTCATTCCTCATTTCCCTAATCCCCCTAATTCCCCTTCATCATTACCCTAAGCATCATTGCTCAGGTTAATGACAGTGCCATGTCATATAGCGGCGGTAGCCTAATGGCTAGGGCATCGAACTTGCATCGTATGGTTGCGGGTTCGAATCCCACCCTTTACACTACCGATGTGAACCCACTCGTAACACAAGCATCTTAGCTTAGCACGAGGGGTTAACGAGATTACTAGTAATGTGCGACCCACATTGAACGAATTCTGAGATAGACAGAAATACTTAATAACATGATTATCTTTTTGCACTAAATGAACGCAATTTAAATATGTAAATGTGTGAGGTTAAAGCAATTAGTTGGAATGCAATTAAAAGCGTAGTAGTTATACCTACAAGCAATAAAATACGTCATTTATAAAACGTTACCTACAATATGTAGAAAATGGCCTGCTGCAGTCCTAGACCCTTACAAGTACGTGCTTATGTTTCTTTACTGGCCTTTGTTGACCTGTAACGTTATTTTGACGGGTCTGTTGGTCTAGTGGTAAGTGACCCCGACTGCTAAGCCTGAGGTCGTGGGTTCGATTTCCACCCGGGACAAATCTTTGTATGATGAGCACGATCATTTAATTTTTTTTAATTTTTTTATTATTTTTAGGAAGGCTTACAGACTAATTACATAATAAGTTTACAAAATGATTAATTCAAGTTGCTATTAAGAAGCCTCCACAGATAAATAACAATACTTAAAACAGTATTTTATCCCCCACACTTTACATAGTTACTTATTTTAAATATCACCACAGCTTGGGTCCCACTAAAGACTAACTAAATCAATCAATTTTGTTCTGTGTCTGCGTATAATTTACACACATAATTTACGCACATTTAATGTAATTTATTTGTTTTTGTTCCAATAAATGATTTTTGATTTGATTTTGAATTTATCTGAAGCATGTATGTATTTATAAATATACAACATGTAACAAACCCTGTTAGATCCAAAAAACGCGTATACGTGGTAGTTCATGAACCGTCTCGCATAGGCGGGTCCTTTGACACAAAACTGTAGGTATTAAGTACGTGAAATTTGAGGAGCGGTCAGTTGTTCAGCTGTTGCCTTGGATCAGTTATTATTTGTATTTAATTATTTTGACTGGGGAGAAATTATAATCTCCAATCCATTTAATTGTTATGTATATGTGTTCGCAGTACGATACCGAATAATACTCTCAGGGATCGGACAGGGTTTTTGTTACACGCTGTATAAGTATGTTTGTCAGTTGTCTGGTTGCCATAGTACAGGCTCTGCCCAGTTAGGGGATCAGATGGCCGTGTGTGAGTTGTCCCAAGATATTCTTATTATGACTGAAAAGAAGAATGTAATCCAAAGTAAAGATATATTTAAATCAATAACATAGTGTATGCAGTTGACTGCAATGAGCAAAATCACATTAACTTCAACTTCAATGCTTTCCCTGGGCCAACTACTAACAGTATTTTTTCCTAGTTATCCTGGTGATTTGGGATTTCATTCCAATACTCCAAAAATGTCCGCGCAGAGTATTTCTACTTCCAATAAACAATTATTATATTTTGTCCATTATAACCATTTTGTCGTACGGTAGCCCGATCCACTTCCCCCATACGGCGCATACTGAAAATGCTCGTGGAGACAAACCCAGGATTGGATTTGTTTGCTGATGAATGGAAGACGATTATGTTGGAATGTTTGCGATTTTGTGAGAAGATTGATAAAAAGGTATTATTTAAAGTTATTGTTATATTAAGTTTTACTTCTTTTTTTTCTTATGTATCTAATTCAGCATAATTGGCTAAACGCTGTACTGAATTTAGTTCAATAAATAAATAAATAAAAATTATAGGTACCTAAGGCGCTTAACTGTAGGTACATTATTGAATTACGTAAACATGAAAAGACCACGTGCACGGCCATGTGAAGAACTGAATAAAATAATTGCTTGTTCTATTTTAACAGTCCGACATCTTAAGAGTTTTCTAGTTAATGTAAGTTCGAAAGCCAATTCGTCTCAAACACCAAACAGAGAGCAATATAATGCTTGTAAGGTATTAGGTACTTCCAAGAACCAATCTTTCAAATGACCAATTTAAAATCTATTAAGGTGTAATAAGCAGGAGCTACATGTAAAATGCTGTATTTAGCCGACTCCAGGAAGCCTGCAAGGTTTTTTGTGTAAATGTCTTTTACCAATTCAGACATTTTATATTTATTTATTTATCCTCAATTACAATTGCTCTTACAGGTTACCCTTATTACGACTTTTAGTTACAATAGTTGAGTGAAATGACTCAGTGTCACCTTCATGAATTCCGCCAATGTGCAGTTAAAAATATCTAACTCTCGTGAAACAACGTTAAGTATTCTTATTGCTTTAGTTTTTATACAAATACTATGTTCTTCGGACTGTTTGCAACATGACGTCTTGAAAAGGCTGATTTACATTATCATTCACTTACAGCTGTTTAAATTATTATGTAGCGAAGTGACTCAGTGAGTTAATGTCTGCTGATAAGAAACATTTCAAAATTATTGTAGTTGATCTACAGTAAACGATGGCGCAAGTTCACTTTACAGTTAATGGCATAAAACAGAGCGGTAAATATTAGACTTTGATTTATATTAAATTTTAATTAATTAGTACTTAATGGTACGAACTTATCAATCAGTCAATCATTAGGGATATAGGTCTCCTGAGAATCGTCGAGGAAGTCGTAGCCATAGATCTTATAGCATCCCCATCCAGTTTACCATCTTCAGCTCGTAAAGAACAATTAAACATATAATTTTTATTTGGAATGCATCATGGATTCCAAATAAAAGTTATAAAAGTTTTGCCAATTGCCATGTTAAATAGGAAAGTGTTTAGTTGCACATTTTATTGTTTTGGGTAGGAAACCCTCAGGGGTGTCGTTAGAAGATTCAATCAAAGCTTATCATCACTAGAAAACAAAACAAACGTTCATTTTTATTTATGAGGATTAAGTATATAAGTGTTAAAGAATATTAAGATCATATAAGAGTATCTGCCTAGTGGGCAGCGAGGTTAGCTCGGACGAGACGCTGCTGGACTTCGTGCGCTTGCGACTCGGACTCAAGGGCACCAAGTACATGTGCCGTGAGGCCGGCTGCGGCGGCTGCGTGCTCAGCGTGCGCCGGCCTGACTCGCTACCCTACGCTGTCAACTCGGTAAATATTAAAACGTCGATCTTGATTATTTCAGATGAATATAATCCAGATGAACAATTAAGTCCCGATCTCTTTCGTCGTCAGTCGTCTCCTAGAAGACGTGGTTAGTTGCATCATTGACCTATGAATTCGAGGCTTCTTCTTCGCCAGCGCAATATCCGTATACATAAAACAATCAGTATAGAAATCTTAATGTTTAAAGACGAACATAACGTTATTTCTTGAATATGAATCAAGCTAGGCACGAACTAAGATTATGTTATTTTAGCATGTTAGCATCGGCCATAGAAGAGCCTAAAATTGTTATTCCTCAAATATTGTATGATATTCCAGTCCAGTCCATTTTAATTTAAACGTTTTACAATTCAGTAAAATATTTTAGATCGTGAATTGGTAAATTAGTATAACGTCATTCTTGTACGTCGCATAATTGGTACGAAGCAAGTTCAAGAACATTCAAACATCTAAACAAATACTGAATCTTTGCTTATTCCTTTGTTTAAATGAAGGTCTGATGTCATCCGATACTGTTTACTTTTTATTCTTAAATGAACTTAAAAACAGCATCGCTAATAACTCTTTTTTTTCGTTCATTGATACTTGTAAAAATGTGAACTGTTTAGTGCATGATGCCTGTGACGTCCTGCCACGGCTTGGAGATCACCACTATCGAGGAGTTGGGCAACAGGAAGAAGGGCTACCACCCGCTGCAGGAAACCCTGGCGGAAGAGAATGGCTCACAGTGCGGGTACTGCTCACCTGGTTGGGTCATGTCTATGTACAGGTGAACAAAGAAACATAAGGCTTTTGAAAGTTACTAGCTCTAGTCTCTACCTATGTTTATCTTAGCTAAGATGTTTGACAAATGTGTAAAACAAGGCAAAGTACCATAAACATGTTGTTTGGCTCTATACAACTATGACTGCACGGATGGCCGAGTGGTTTAGGTATATATCACCACGCTAAGTACCACTGTGCGCGACGTGCTGCGGGTTCGATCCCCGCATGGGACAAGCATTTGAGTGATCCACAGATACTTGTTCCAAGTCTGGGTGTTCTTTGTGCATGTGATTTGAATGTTTGTGAAGCCCCCGCGACACAAGGATTAAATTCCTTAGTGCGGGCGTCATTTTTAAAAAATAAGAATATAAGCATAAGAAATAAGAATGTTTTTTCTGTTGCAGTCTTCTGCAAGCAAATCCAGATATCACAATGCTAGAAGTTGAAAAATCACTTGGTAGCAACGTCTGTCGCTGCACCGGGTACAGACCGATCCTTGATGCGTTTAAGAAGTTTGCCAAAGATGCTCCGAGAACAATATCTCTCCCTGATATTGAAGATCTTCACATTTGTAAGAAGACTGGTGAAGAGTGCGATAAAAGTAAATGTGAGGAGAGTGAGTGGTGCTTTGTAGATAAAGCAGATGTTATTGAGATCAATTTGAAAGATGGCAGGCTTTGGGTTCGCGCGCAAGTTGTAAATGACATATTTAAGATCCTGGACAGGGAAGGCGATAGTTCCTATATGCTTATTAATGGTAATACCGGAAAAGGTTAGTAGAGTTACATATTAATTGTAGGACATAACACAGTCTAGCACTTTGTTTTTTGAGCAAATATGTTATAGCAATATAACTAGGTTTGAAATATTTACAGGTGTTTATCCAATAGACGAGTATCCTCGAGTCCTCATTGATATAAGTGGAGTCCAAGAACTGAAAGGCTATGAGTTGGATCAGAACCTAATAGTGAAAGCTGGGACGACACTGACTGAGTTTCTACAGATATTAAAGAAAGTTGCTGCAAACGAATACTTCGAGTATTTGCAGAAGTTATACGACCACATTTTGGAAGTCGGACATATCCCAGTTAGAAACGTAAGTTACAATTAACATAATTTTCACGACCTACAATTAAATACTGCTGCAAAATATGTAGTCTAATATAGGTATTAATTGCAATATTATTACTCTATGTCATGTAGGTACTAAGAGGCAAAATGCACGAACGTTTATCAAACAGAAACGGTTCAAAACATTACGAAACAACACGGGGGGCTTGACTTCCAATTGTTTTGATATTCAGGTCTAAGTCATGTATAATGTATTTGTAGGTGGCATCCATTGCTGGAAACCTCATGTTAAAGAATAAAAACAATTGGTTCTCTTCGGATATTTTCCTGCTTTTAGAAACAGTTGGCGCTCAAGTAACTATACGTAAGTGTACATAATAACTTAACAAATTGGATTTCAAGTTAGAAAATAATTTTGATCACCACCTTAACTGTGTTAACAAAACTTTTGCTTTTAGAGATTAGTTCTTCAATAAAGAGAACGTTGACAATGCAACAGTTTATGAAGACGAATATGAAGGGACGAGTTATTTTGAACGTAATGTTACCTCCACTGAGCACCAAGGAGCATAAACTATTCACCATCAAGGTGAGTGGCTTCTAAGCCTTCTAACATTGAAATTAATTACAAACAATGGGTTTACGCGTATATTGTACCAGTTTTTTTTAAGTTAATTTTTTATCAAATTTTAATACCTATTGAAATGTAAAATTTGTTACAATTTTAGGTAATGCCTCGCTCACAAAGTGCTAAGGCACTTATTAATGCGGGTTTCTTATACAAAATGAAATCCACTTCTAGCAACGTTGTTCAAAGCGCTAGAATTGTTTATGGTGCACTGTCACCATCGTTCGTACGTGCTTCTGCCACGGAGAAGTATCTCATGGGGAAGAATCTTTTCACCAATGACACGTTGGCTTCAGCTTTGAAGGTGCTGGAGAAAGAGTTAGTGGTTCTTGAAAATCTCCCTGAACCACCTATCGCTTATAGAAAACAGGCTGCGCTGGGATTGTTTTATAAAGTAAGATAGCTTTTAATTTTTTCCGAAAAATAAAACTGGAAGAAAATTATACCATACCAAGTGATGCTGAAAATTTTAATTACAGGGGCTCCTGCACTTATCTCCAGAAACCAATATTAATCCTCGCTATCGAACCGGAGCCACCAAAATCCATGATCAGCGACCTGTGTCAAGAGGCTACCAGTTGTTTGATACAAATACAGCAAAATGGCCCATCAATAAACCAATAACTAAAGTTGAAGCATTGGTAAGTAAAACGTTATAATACAATATTTGCAAAGCTTTTAAATATTTTTATGCTATGTACCTAAATGGTACATCAATTCTATTTATTAATTTGTGAATACAAGGTGAATAGCTGCTAAGTTTTCGACAGATACAAACAGCCGGTGAAGCTTTTTACGTTGAAGACCTTCCAACATTACACCGAGAAGTGTTCTGCGCATTTGCACTCAGTACTGTAGCTGTTGGAGATATAGTATCAATTGATGCTAGCAAGGCGCTGGTAAGATTTTAATTAATTTTTTTTTCACCAGGTCGTCCAACTACAGAATTAGTTTGAAGTGGCGTGAAATAGAGATCTTTGAAAGGATTTGTCTTTGCCCAGGATCGGGTGAAAAAGACTTTAAAACAAACATACTATCTTGCCTGGTATATTAAAATGTAACTTTATTATTTTTTAGGCTTATCCCGGTGTTGTTGCCTTCTATACAGCTAAGGACATCCCAGGAACAAATACTTTCACTGTACCTGATCAATTGCTATTTTCTTCTACTGAAGAAGTTCTATGCAGTGGACCCGTAAAATACTTTAATCAGCCGATCGGTGTAATTGTAGCCGAGAGTCGACATATTGCTGACACAGCTGCTAAGTTAGTTGTCGCTCAATATGCAAATGTTAAAGAACCTTTACTTGATATCAAAGAAGCCAAAGGTGATCCAAACAGAACCACACCTTTTATGTCCATGGATGCTACTGATAGAGGAGAAGATGTAGTCCAAGTGATAAAAGGAGAAAATACAATATATGGACAGTATCATTTCCCTATGGAGACCTTAGTTACAGTTATTAAACCGTCTGATGATGGTCTAGATGTATACAGCTCAACACATTGGATTGAAGGCGTGCAAATGATGATATCAAAAGCATTAAATATGGACCAAAACAGGTGAAAATAATTTATAATTATATAACATTCTCTTAATTTTATACTTATATTAAAATCATAGAGATATAATTTTGGCGTTATACGATTCTAAATTTACTAGGGTCGACGTATATACCCGTCGTCTTGGAGGCTCGTATGGCATCAAGCTTTCCCGTATAATTCAGGGGGCTGTCGCTGCGGCTCTGGTTGTCAAGACTCTAAATAGACCTTGTAGGCTTATACAGTCCTTGACTACGAACACACGTGCTCTTGGCAAGCGGCTACCATGTTGTACGGAATTCGATGTAAGTTATGAAAATGTTTATCTCATTCATTGAGAGTTATTTTTAAATAGAAGCGCCGTAATTTTCCCACAGTTTAATAGATTAACTTGTTTTTCAATATATTTTTTTCAATATTAGTGTGATTATACCCATTGTACCGCAATTTTAACAATAAAATTATTTATATATATAACTAGCTTTTACTCGCGGCTCGCGTGGGTGTCAGTTATCTTCCTCAATAAGTGGGATATCTAACTATGAAAGAATTTTGAATTCAGATAGTAAGTAGTTCCTGAGATTAGCGCGTTCAAACAAACTCTTCAGCTTTATAGTATTAGGATTATATGTAGATTTAACTTCATTAATAATGTATAGGCTGGCGTGAACAGTTCGGGTGAGATCCAGTACATTAACTACAATATCTACGAAGATAACGGATACAAAGTAAACGAGCGATTTACATTCATAGGACTTGAAGTGTATAATAATGCCTATAATAAATCGCGATGGAATTACAAGAGTTTTGACTCGACAACCGATACTCCTTCGAACACCTGGGCTAGGGCACCCGGTATGGTGTTTTAATAATTATTATGTACTTGCTTCTGAAACTGGCTTAAAATCTTATTGAACCGGCTCAAGACTTATTGCTTACTCTTGTCCTGTAAAGACCACTTTTAAATTACAGGGACGATGGAAAACATCGCTATGGCAGAGTTTATAATGGAACAGATTTCATACGAGATGAATTTAGATCCTCTAGACGTAAGGCTAGCTAACTTAGACGCAGAATACGAGAGTGACCTAAAAGAAATGGTTGACAATATTCTCATGAAATCAGATTATAAGAATAGGCGAGACTTGGTCACTAAATTCAACTCCGAAAACAGATGGAAAAAACGAGGTTTGAGAGTTGCTTTTCTTAGATGGTCCCCTACAGGTGGAATCAACTTGTACACTAATTTATCAGTATACCGTGGTGACGGTACTGTAGTGATAACTCATGGAGGCATAGAAATGGGACAAGGAATTAACACTAAAGCTGTCCAAGTCGCAGCCTATTTGTTGAATATTCCAATCGAAAAAATTAAGGTTAAAGAGAATACATCTGTTATAACTCCTAACTGTTATGTATCGGGTGGAAGTCTTATAAACTTTAATGTCGTCGTGGGTGTGAGGCGAGCTTGTGAGGAACTCCTGGCGAGACTGCAGCCTGTAAGGGATCAGATGAATAATCCAACTTGGGAAGAACTAATAACAGAAGCGTACGCTCAAAACGTAGACTTGCAAGCTCATGGATTTACAAAAAACACTGAAGCTTATCCATATCCTTCTTATGGAGTAACTGTCGCAGAAGTAGAAATTGATGTATTGACTGGAGAGTTGGAGGTTCTGAGGGTAGATATTTGTGAAGACGTTGGATTGAGTATAAGCCCTGAAGTAGATATCGGTCAGGTGAGATTGTTTTTTTTTTATATCCATTACTTTTAATTATAGTCCAATTTAATGTACCATTAACTTCCTTTAGACTGGCTTGGTTTTTATTTTTCAACGTGCCGTTACTTTTAGGTTGAAGGTGCGTTTATGATGGGTTTGGGTTACTGGACGTGCGAGCGCTTGGTGTATGCAAAGACTGGCGAACTCCTAACTAATAGGACTTGGAACTACTCTGTGCCACTAGCCAGAGATATTCCTCAAGACTTGAGGGTTTATTTTAGGAAGAATTCATATACCGAAGATGCCATTTTCGGTTCAAAATGTAAGAACTGAGTCTAAGTATGAAAAATATTATCTTGTATTCTTGCACTTTCTAAAATATGATTAAATTTCATATCATTATTATAATCTTACTCCAGGTATTGGTGAACCACCAATATGCATGTCGGTCGTTATAGCTTTTGCTATAAGAGAAGCCATCGTTGCAGCTAGGCTGGAGTCGGGTATTTCTTCAAAAGAGTGGTTTCAAGAAGGTAAACTAAATATAAATTATTGTTTTATTGGATCCACTGCTAGTAGGATGACGGATAACTTTGAGTAATACGTATTTTTTTCTATTTTGGTTCGATTCGGCCCAGTCTTTCTCAATTATATTGAGGTCAGCTTCCAGTCTTACCGGATTCAGCTAAATGCGGAAATCTATAATGTATATTGACATGTATGGTTTGAAAGGCACTCGCAATACGTTTTGTGAAAAACGCTTTAAGCTGAAACAAGAACATTTTCATATTTATGCTAGTTTCCATAAAACGATTCATATAATTTGTCAAAAACCCATATTATTATATATACTTTGTTTTTTTCATGAAACTTTTAATTTACAGATGGTCCTTACACCGTCGACAGAAACTGCTTGCTGGCATCAACGAAAGTTGAAGATTTCAAATTTTATTAAATTGTTTATTGATAAGTCCTTATTTATGTAATCTTTTAATAGAAGCATACTTACTATAAAAACTTGTTATCAGCAGTGATTATGTAGTTTATTTAGCTGGATTTTATAACATTACAAACAAGATTTTGACTTTAAAGCTGTTTTAAAATATACAAATATACAACCCTCCTATATATAATTATATACAAGCGAAAAACAAACTGATTTCTTAACTTACCTTATGTACCTTTTCAATTGTTAAGTTACCAACAGATTGATTTGTTTGAAGTCGCGCCCGTGCCAATTGAAGTCGTGTCGCATACCATTTTTGGTTTGTCATCCACTTCAAATAAATAATAAATAATTTTAAGTGGCTATTGGGTTTTTGAAGTCTGATTAGTTTTTGTTAAAAAGTTCGTTTAATTTTAAATTTTTAGTTCAATTATTATTAATCGTAGTAAGTTGAACTACTTCATAATTATAACTTGAGTATTATTCATTATGTAGCACCATGTGTAGACCGATGTAATTTGTTTTTGACTTTTGACCCTTAAGGAGTTTTACCTTTCTTCATCAGCTCACCTGAATAACACGGTAAGAAATTTTGGGAATTTATAGCTTCATTTCTTATCACCTGGATTCTGTGTTTTAGTATGCTACCTATATACTATACTAGCTAAAATACTATAGCCTATTACTGACTCAGATTTTTTGAAAATATTGTCTAAATTGTTTAATGCAAATTATTTGGTTTTTTTTCGGTGTCGTGGTGGCCTAACGGTTCAATGACCGGATTCGCATGCACATGGTTGCAGGTTCGAACCCAGGCAAGTACCAATGTGACTTTTTCAAAGTTATATGTACTTTCTTAATCATTCTAAGACATCATTGACAAACGGTGAAGGAAAACATCGTGAGGAAACCTGGATTCCAAAATATTGGAATCTGAAATCGCCAACCCGCAATGAGCAAGCGTGGTGATCAAAGCTCATCCCTTCTCTTTGTGGGAAGAGGCCTGTGCCCAGCAGTGGGACGTTTATAGGCCGGTATTATTATATTTTTTTTTTTACTTGATACTTTTACATACATTTTGATAGCCGGCAGATAAATGTGGTCAATTACTATTTTAGTATAGTAAAGATAGATAGAAGATTAGGAGGGTTAAGGTAAATAATTTTTTTCCGTGTCCGCATTCAAGTTTAATTTCAAATCAATTTACAAATGTTTAGAATAAAAAGCCTTTACAATAGCTCTTACCTTTTCAATAACACTATCGTGAAAACACACTTTAAAAAAAAAAAACTTTAATGATTAATTAAACCTAAAATCAGTAAATTTAGTAGACGACAGTAAGCATCTCCTTTCAACTGTGTACGGCCCATCTGTGGATATAGAAATAATGGTTTTAGATGTTAATTTACTATCAGGTGTTCATATTTTATACTCTTGATTATTACCTTCTGGGAACCATTGTTTTGTTGGAATGCCTGATTCGAACCTGGCAGCAACGACAGCTTCTCTAATAGCGAGAGCTATGGCGACCGACATACATATTGGGGGTTCACCGATGCCTGTAGTAACAAAAAAATTACATCTAATAATTCATGAATATTATTCCTACATATCACAGTGTGTTCAACTGTTTCCATAGAATATACATATTAAGGTGGCTTCCTACTGCTTTGTTTTTTTGGGGCGTTATATAACATGTTAAAAAGCGAGTATTCATGCTTTTAATGCTAAACGTGTCAAACATGAATTAAAAATCCATTGAACATATTTTAATATGAATTAAAATTCAACTTATAAACATTTAGAGGATGTGTTAAACATAACAATTCAACATATTTATGTATCAATTGTCAAATGAACTTCACCACTTCAAGTTATTTTCACTTGTTAAAGTAAAAATAATTATTTCTATTAAAATTGCAATATTGTAGCTTTTAAGTAATTTACATAAATACGATAGGAAATATACACAACCGAATACATTGTAACGGAAGATTAAAATAATATTCAAATTGAGCAACATAAATTTTAGGCGAATAATAGGATCATAATGGAGACCAATGATAAGAGTTTCCCAAGGAAATAAATTACATCGCTCCTCGTAGACAATGGCTAACCAATTACCATTAATAAACAATGTGATTTTATCCTTCAAAATGCTGTGTATTGGCCGAAACAGCAATAGTTAGGAAGTTAGAGATTGCCCAACCATTATTTATCGTCTACCGCAGTGCTTAAGACTATCAATTTGTAAGCCTATTAAAGCATATTACATAAATTTAGTTTAGAATATTTTTGATGACCTTAATAAATTAAAAGTATCATTTTTTTATCGTCTATAATAATGTGCAGCAGTTTAGTACAGAAAGTCATACAATTCCCATAAATATTGCTTAGGTATGTATATAATGAAAAACAGTCTTACATTTAGATCCAAACAAGATTTCTTCAGAATAGGAGTTCTTTCTGAAATAAATCCTCCAATCCTGAGGAATGTCTCTCGCTAATGGCACGTAGTAGTTCCAAGTTCTGTCGGTGAGGAGTTCTCCAGTCTTCGAGAAGACTAAGTGCTCCGAGGTCCAGTAGCCTAAACCCATCATAAAAGCTCCTTCTACCTGATATATGTACAATATTTTTTAAGAACATGCTAAAAATTACAATAAACCTAATAAAATAAAGCAATAGATTAGTTACAGTACAAAAAACAAGATGTTGTGTTCATTAAAGTACTAAACTGAGACAAAACTACAAGGTCTGATAATTTAATTACTGTTACCCAAAATAATCTTTACTTACCTGACCTACATCAATCTCAGGGCTGACACTCAAACCTACATCTTCACAAATGTCTACCCTAAGCACTTCCAACTCTCCAGTTAACACATCAATTTCTACTTCAGCAAGAGTCACGCCATAAGCGGGGTAAGGATACAATTCTGTCATCTTTGTAAATCCATGAGTTTGTAAATCCACATTATTACTATACGCCTCAGTTATTAATTCTTCCCAAGTAGGATTTTCCATCTGATCTCTCACAGGCTGAAGTCTTGCTAAAAGCTCCTCACAAGCTCGCCTCACACCCACAATCACGTTCTGATTTAGAATACTTCCTCCCGAATAATTGCAGTTAGGAGCAATCACGGTATTATTTTCTTTAATTTTAATTTTGTTTACAGAAATATTTAATAAATAAGCTGCAACTTGCACAGCTTTAGTGTTTATTCCTTGTCCCATCTCTGTGCCCCCATGAGTTATTACTACGGTACCATCACCACGGTATACTGATAGATTAACGTATAAGTTTAATCCACCGACAGGAGTCCATCTGAGAAAAGCAAACCTTAAACCACGTTTTTTCCACCTGTTTTCTGTGTTGAATTTAGTAACCAAGTCACGACGTTCCTTATAATCGGATTTTATGATAATATTATCAACCATTTCTTTAAGATCACTGGCATATTCTGAATCTAGGTTGGCAAGCCTTACGTCTAGAGGGTCTAATTCCATCTGATATGCGATTTGTTCCATTATGAACTCTGCCATTGCTATGCTCTCAAGGGTACCTACATTAAAGAAAATATAACAGCAAAATAACATTCGACACAATTTCATAAACATGTTGTTTTATAAATAGAGCCATTTCCATACAATTGAACTGGGGAGTTTTGAATAAACATTTGGAAAAAACTCTTTTGTGTTAATTCAGTTTAAAAAATAGAAATGTTTGAACTCATTGATCAAAGACATTTATTAACTCCTCAGCTCATGTTAAAAAGCTAGAAATTCAAATAATATTATCTACTGATATATTTATTTATGTCAATATTTACACTACTATTATCTACTGATTATTAATTATTATTTTAAAGTACCTGGAGATCGAACCCAAGTATTTTTGGCAGTATCAGTTGTGGAACTAAAGTATCTGAAGTTCCATCGAGATTTATCATAAGAGTTGTTGTAAGCACCCAGGCCTAATAAATTAAACTGCTCGTTAATCTTGTACCCGTGGTCTTCATAGTTAGCCAAGTTCAAGTATTGAATGAGGCCCGAATGGTCGACTCCAGCCTGGTAAATAAAAAATATTGGGGAAATTGGTTACAGGTTTTTTTTAATAATTATATTTTTATCACGTCACAGATATCAGCCAAAACTTTATAATTATAAATCCTATTTACCTCAAACTCTGAAGTGCATGGCAACCGCTTGCCTACGGCCCGCATGTTTGTGGTTAAAGACTGGATGAATTTGCAAGGCCTGTTAAGGGTTTTCGCTACTAGCGCGGCAGCTATAGATCCTTGAATTATGCGCGTTACTTTGATGCCAAACGAGCCTCCCACTCGACGCGTGTGCACGTCGATTCTAATAATTGTAAGCTGCAATACAACATCTCAAGTATGATAATCAAGTGCAAGATAAACGACAAATCAATTCTTACCGGTTCTGATCCATTTTCAAAGCTTTAGAGATCATCAATTGAATGCCTTCAGTCCAGTGTGTTGAGGAATATACGTCTAAGCCGTCTTCAGATGGTTTAATGACAGTAGTTAATGTCTCAATAGAGAAATGGTACTGTCCATAAATCGTATTGGCCCCCTTTATTATGTCTGCAACGTTCTCTCCTCTATCGGTAGCATTTAGTTCAGCAAAAAGTGTTGTTTTCTCGGGATCATCTTTAGTCTCTTTTATATCTATAACGGGTTTTTTAACGTTCTCATATGTAGCTTCAACTAATTTGGCTGCTCTGTCGGCAATAGCCCGCGTCTCCGCCACAATGACTCCGATGGGTTGGTTAAAATATTTGACAGGACCACTGCAGAACACTTCTTCGGATGAAGAAAATATTATATTAATTGGCAAAATAAATGCATTGATGCCTGGAATATCTTTAGCTGAGTAAAAGGCAACGACGCCTGGATAAGCCTGAAAACGAAATTATTGATAAACTAAATTTAAACATTTGAATTTAACGATTAATTTAATCGTGATGTTTTAATTACCAGAGCCTTGCTTGCATCAATAGACACGATGTCTCCAACAGCTACGGTACTGAGAGCCAGAGCACAGAATAATTCATTAGGATACGTTGGGAGGTCATCAACGTAGAAAGCTTCACCGGATGTTTTGAGCTATCAAAAATGTCAAAAACGTGATTACTAGATACTTTAGGTGTGTCTTTTAATCCGGCTCTTAAATAAATCGAATGGTTTTAATACCTACCAAAGCGTCAACTTGCATTATAGGCTGGTTAATGGGCCATAATGCTTGATTGGTTTCGAACACTTGGACAGCTCTAGACACAGGTCGAGTGTCATGCAGGTTAATAGCTCCAGATCGATAGCGAGCTTCAAGAGCATTCGTTGGAGCCAGACGAAGAAGTCCCTTAGATTATAAAAAGGAAATGAAAGAAGAGGCAAGTCATAATTACAGATAATAGAAAAGACTAGTTTTTCAATGAAACACTTATAATAATAAAATATCAAATTAAGCTCCTCAGTTCATACTTTTTACAAATTATGCCAATCCTGATAATTTTACTTTTATAAAAAACTTTGTACTTTGTAAAACAATCCGAGAGCAGTTATTTTTCTGTACTCCACTGAAGGTTCCGGTGGATTATCAATCACAACCAACTCTTTATCCAAAATCTGCAGTGCAGAATCCAACGTTTGATTGGTGAACAAGTTCTTGCCGACTAGAAACTTTTCGGTAGCATCAGCACGAACAAAAGACGGTGATAGAGCTCCGTAAGTAATTCTTGCATTCTGGACAATATTGCTAGAAGCACATTTCATTTTGTATAAGAAACCAGCATTAATTAATGAGTGTGCACTTTGAGAGCGAGGCATTACCTGGAACAGATATCGATTTATTGTGTTCACTTATTTGAATTTGAATTTCAAGATCAACATAAAAATCTCGGTTTTCTTATTGTACACTTAATTAGCTAAGGAAAAATAGAAACTCGCTTACCCTGAAGCTAACTAATTTATGCTTAGTACTCAGTGGAGGTAACATTACGTTTAAAATAACTCGTCCTTTCATATTTGCCTTCATGAACTGTTGCATTGTCAATATTCTCTTGATAAAGGAGTTGATCTCTAAAATAATGGAATTATTCTGTTAGCCTTAAAGTAAGGAGCAAATGAAGAAATAAACTTTTACTTACGTATGGTTACTTGAGCCCCAACTGTTTCTAAAAGCAGAAAAATATCTGAAGAGAACCAGTTGTTGTTATTCTTCAACATAAGATTTCCAGCTATGGACGCAACCTTAAAATTTATATCAAACATCATAGGATGGGCAAAATTGTATGGCGCTTGTCCTACCTTGATCCAAGATTAATTTAGTCCCACAATTACTGTGTAGAAATTTTATCGCTGAGATTATAATAATTATATTTCTGAAGTATATTATTGCTTTTATGCATTTTGCATTATTTCTACAAGATTCTGGCATATTTTTAGGGCCAAAAGGTACATCATCAACATCATCACATACATTGCTCCGAATCCAAAGTAAGTAGCTAAAGCACTTGTGTTATGGAATCCGAGACAACGAAGGTACCACAAACACCCAGACCCGAGACAATGTTGAAAATTGATTTTCTACACTAACCCGTCCGGAGATCGAACCCGGGACCTCAGAGCTGGCAACACCTTGAAAACCGGTGTGTGCGCCACTCGACATAGGTCGAGGTCGTCAAAATTTTCAAATGAATTACAACGTAGCGTTGCGATAGTACCTAAAGTCTTGTAATTGAAGACAAACTTTTTGAAACCGTTATGCAATATTGTAGCATAAGAATTTACGTCGTTGAACGAACTTACATTTCTCACAGATATATGTGCAACCTCCATGATGTGATCATAAAACTTCTGCAGATACCCGAAATTTTCCTTCTTAGCAACCGTTTTAAGTATCTCTAAAAACTCAGTCAGTGTCGTACCAGCATTCACTATAAGATTTTGATCTAAAACGTAGCCTTTCAGTTCTTGTACCCCACTTACATCAATGAGCACCCGAGGATACTCATCGATTGGATAAACACCTAAAAACACCGTTTAGTAATATAAAATAATTTGTGTGTGATGTGAGATACCTAGTAATAATGATAATACTCTAGCATATTACCTTTTCCCGTATTACCACTTATAAGCATATAAGAATCTTTTCCTTCTCTGTCAAGAATTCGAAAGATGTCTTTTACTTTTAGCACGCGAACCCAAAGTCTATCATCTTTCAATTTGATCGTTATAACATCTTCTCTATCTACAAAGCACCACTCACTCTCGTCACATTGACTTTTTTCGCACTCATCGCCTGTTTTCTTACAGATTTGAAGATCTTCAATATCAGGGAGAGATATTTGTCTCGAAGCATCTTTGGCAAATTTCTTGAAAGCATCAAGAATAGGTCTGTAGCCTGTGCAGCGACAGATGTTGCTACCAAGTGATTTCTCCACTTCCAGCATTGTCATGTTTGGATTCGTTTGAAGGAGACTACAAAAATTATGTACATTACTGTTAAATTATATTATAATTATGTTTAAAACAAAAACCGGATTTACTCACGTCATATTTATCGGACCGGCCCGATTAGTTTCGAACCCGACCGGGGCCCGCCTCGCCTAGCCTCGCGAGACGAACTGTTCGTCTCGCGACACCGCTGCACCGCCGCCGCGATAAGAGCTCACGATTATGGGCCCCCAGTCGTATTCGAAACTATTCGGGCCGGTCTGATAAATATACGTGAGTAAAGCCGGTTTTTATTTTAAGCATAGTTAATATGTCTCACGAAAGTTACTTTACAAGTTTATTATAATTATAAGTATCGAGGTTATTTTCCGAATGTTTGGTTCTTCACCTGTACATGGACATGACCCAGCCAGGAGAGCAGTACCCGCACTGGGAGCCGTGATCTTCTGCCAGGGTCTTCTGCAGGACGTGGTAGCCCTTATTCCTGTTGCCTAACTCCTCGATAGTGGTTATCTCCAATCCGTGGCATGATGTCACAGGCATCATGCACTGTATATGTACAAAAATTCACAAATCAATGGAATGCAAATCCGTAAATATCAATACCTTTTTTTAGCTGACATTTGACCTATTAATTCAATATGTGTCGATAACATGTAATTATTTAACACATGTGGAATAGCAATGCTGAAAAACTTTTTACCTAATACAAGAGCCTGCTCATTAGGTATATTATGTTGATTGTAGCATGATATTCTTATGTCGTTATATAAGTACTAATTTGATCAAATCTTTCTTTTTCTGAAAGCCGTAGTGGTCATCAGTCACGAGCTGATGGCTTTTGGAGGAGAGGTGTCTTTTAGTGTAATCCAAATCGGCAACTTAGGAAAAATGTATAACTATGAATGAACCGCGATTGGTTTATTTATTGATATTCGTTATAGGAGTTACCGAGTTGACGGCGTAGGGCAGCGAGTCAGGCCGGCGCACGCTGAGCATGCAGCTGCCGCAGCCGGCCTCGCGGCACATGTACTTGGTGCCCTTGAGTCCGAGTCGCAAGCGCACGAAGTCCAGCAGCGTCTCGTCCGAGCTCACCTCGCATCCCACTAGGCAAAGATATCAGCAAAAATGTTTTTACTAAATAATACTTCGGGTATATGGAGAGGAACGTGGCTAAGTGTAAGCCCACTCACACCGGTTGGTTCGTAGATGGGTGACCATCAGTAAACATACCGAGACTCCTGCCCGGAAACACGTTAAAGTGTTGGTCGCGATTTTTATACTTTGGTTATTAGCTGTCTTTACAATTCAGATTACCATTCTTACCATCGACAACTGTGTTACAATAAAAACAAAGTTAAAAACTACATCCCGACTACGTATAAAAGGCGTCTCAAAAGAACAAAACAGATGGTAATCTTATGCTTTTGCAGTCTTACGTTGTTATCGCATATTTTAAAAGTAATATATTTTATATTACCATTTTTAAAAGAGTAACCTATGGAGTTTCTTGCCGGATTCTTCTCCATAGGAATGACATTTTGGAACCGAGCAACTAGATTCATTTAACGTTTTGAAAGTACCTGAAAGGGTCTACTCGAAATAAAAATATTTTGATTTTTTTTTTTTGGTCTAGCCAGAGCCGTGCTCGCACCTACTGTATACCTGGTATGTTTATATGGGTGCCAGGAAGTCCTCAATTAGACATGGCATGTTTACGGTAGAACATGCATTATATAAACTGCTAAAATCATTACCCTTCCTTTTGGCTTCGCCGTAGTCGGGTAAATATGGTTCGTAGTTGTCAGACAGGCAGTCGTTCCATGTATAATTCCAAAGGATTTCAACTTAATCTGGGAAGATTGGAAGCCGAACCAAACATACATACAATAACTTTGCAAAAGGAAAAATTAAAGAATTCTTTGCCATTCCGCCCAGCTAGAGTCATTCCAAGTTTTGAAAGTACCTGCAAAGGTCTACTTGAAATAAAAATATTTTAATTGTTTATGGTCTATTCACCTGAATATTTCACACCGTTGACCTTGAACTGGACACGCTCCATTGTAGAAAAATTAACTCACGTATATTCAATGACAGTAACTTCACATAGAGCGTCCGACGGCAAGGCATACAATGCATGACTGGAGTTTAAGTTTTTTATACTTACGTGCAATTTTACAGGTTAATGTGAAAACCAGTTTAAAAACGAACGCGTTATCAATTCAAATTGAATTGTTAGACTACAAAATTAGGGATCGACTTTTTATTTAAATGTACTAAAATAGGTGTCAGCTGAACGCGATAAAGAACTTTAGGATAAGCGTGCACTACGATAAAAAAGCGTCGCGAAAAATATCTTAAATCTATAAATATCAGAAAAATATTAAAACCGTAAATAAATTGTTTGCCATTTAAAATAGCAGATACAAAATTTTACATAATAATATACTTATTCTGTACCTAAGAAGCGGTTAACACCGCGCATTGCGGATAAATAAAAATCACAACGAATAAATTTCATAGTGCGCGCTTAGCCTTATGAGAGGGATGTCATCAAATCAACACGTACACTGTATGTTAAGTTGTAAGAGTTACTAAATTTTAATTTACTTCTACGGGCTTCTAAATACACACATCAAAAGTGTCTAGGGATCAACATATATTTTTGCAATAACTTTTCTCCTGATTGATATTAATTAAAATTTTCTTTAAGGATTCATCGAATAAAGTGTTTTCGTTTGTCACAGTAACGATAAACCAAGTCACCTTTGCATTAATAAAGAAATTTGCCATTTTCCTAATAAAGGGATTTTTGACATTTGAACCACTAACACAAAAGTTCGAAAAAAAGACTGAAATAACAGTTTTCTTTAAAATTTTATTGGGTAACTTAAACAATTAATAATCCGTGTTTCTACCGCGAACACTAACAACACAAGAACATCGGTTTGGCATACTCAAAATGAGTTCATCCAAATCACGCTGTGGAATGGCCGCCCATGTTCGTTGCAACAACAAAAAAAGGTCTTCTTGCGACTGGATACCCTCCATATTCGGCAGAGCTCTTCTCTGTAGCATATCCCATGCATGCTCAATCGGGTTCAAGTCTGGCGACTGAGCAGGCCAGGGCAGGACATTGATGTTAGCTGCGGCGAGAGTCTGTCTTACAACTCTTGCGGTGTGCGGTCGTGCATTATCATGCATTAACTGAAATAAGGGACCGATTTGCACTTGTAGAGGAACGATGACGTCTGATACAATCGTCTCAGCATAAATTTGAGCGTTGAGGTTGCTTCTGATCCAAATCAACTCAGTTCTTCCGCCGATCCAAATACCCGCCCATACCATGATGGTTCCACCACTATAAGGATGGACTTCCTGGCCGGATTTTAATCGCTGTTGGCGTCCAGGGGTTCTCCAGTGTCGTATACGTCTTGTATCCGGTCTCATACCAAAACGAGACTCATCAGAAAAGCACACGAAACGCCATTGTTCTTCTGCCCAATTTCTGTGTTCAAGAGCCCATTGATATCGAATCCTACGATTGTGCATTGCTATAGGTGGTACCCGTAGCGGTCTTCGGGAATGAAGGTTCACTTCATGCAAGCGGTTTCTGACTGTTTGGTCGCTAATTAAGTTCCCTGAAGAGTGATGAAGCCTCACGGCTAACATCATGGCGGTTATTGTTGGAGCTCTTCGAGTTAAGATTTGAATGTATCGGTCTTGTCTCCGTGTGGTGCAGCGATACCGTCCTCCATGGCGCTCAGCCACGGTACCAGTGCTTCGGTAACGTGTCCAAAGTCGACTGATAACACTCTGACTTGTATTCAGAGCTAAAGCCACAGTACGTTGCCGGGAACCAGCTTCTATCATTCCCACGGCTCTGAGCATTTCTTCCCTGCTTAAATGACGTCGCCGCTCCATAATAACGTTGGTTTTAATCAGTAGTAGGGAAACAGTAGCACTAATAATGTCTTCAATGCGTTGTATGTTTTTATAGGGAAAATATTGACAGCTGATTTTCATCTTTTACTCGAATTTGATTCACAGTTCCTGATTCGAATTATGAAATGCACCAAAAAGGATCCATATAAATTTATAAAATCATAAATTTATTACAAAGCCACATCTCAATCTCAAGAAATCCGCATAAAAATGCTTGATCCCTAGACACTTTTGATGTGTGTAGTTACAAAATAAACAGTATTATAGTAGATAATTATTATTGAATACCTAAAATAACTGGTATTAAAACTATGTGATAAAGGAAAACAATGTAATACCTTACGTTAATTAGGTTTCATTTAATTGTGCCTTCAGTGTCAATTCAAGATAAAACCAATACATATTTCTTTATTATTCGCGGTGTGTATGAGTCATGCATATCTACCTGCCGAGATGTTAAGAACAGTGGTTGTACCCGTAGTTAAAAATAAGACCGGCAATATAGCCGACAAGAATAACTATAGGCCTATATCGTTGGCGACAATTATCTCGAAGATATTGGACAGTCTGCTTAACACACAATTAAATAAATATATAAAACCTCATGATAACCAGTTCGGGTTTAGGCCCGGATTGTCTACGGATAGCGCTATCTTGTGTCTTAAGCAGACTGTCAAGTATTATACGGATCGTAAAACGCCAGTGTACGCTGGATTTCTCGACCTCTCGAAAGCTTTTGACCTGGTTTCATATGAAATACTATTTAAAAAGCTAGATAAAGCAAAATTACCAAGAGAACTAATTAATGTCATTAAGTTCTGGTATAGAAACCAGGTCAATAGTGTCAGATGGGCAGGGATCGAATCGAACGCATATGGGTTGGAGTGTGGGGTAAGACAAGGAGGGTTGACATCGCCCACGCTCTTCAACCTGTATGTGAATGAGCTGATTGAGGAGCTCAGCAGCACCAGGTTAGGCTGCTATTTAGATGGAGTGTGTGTAAATAATATAAGCTATGCGGATGATATGGTGCTGCTGAGTGCGTCGCCCTGTGGCCTCAGCAAGCTGTTGGGGATTTGCGAGGCATATGCATTGCAGAATGGACTCGTTTACAATGTAAAAAAGAGTGTAGTTATGGTCTTTGAGACCGGTAGCGGTAGTGTACCTATTGAGATGCCTACCATTAAGCTGAACAATGTTCCTCTACAGAGAGTAAACCAATTTAAATATCTAGGACACAATCTGACTGCCGGCCTCAGGGATGATAACGACATCGAACGGGAGCGAAGGGCGCTGTCTGTACGTGCTAACATGATGGCTCGCAGGTTTGCACGCTGTTCGAGTGAAGTCAAAGTCGCATTATTCCGTGCATATTGTACTTCATTCTATGCGTGTAGCCTGTGGACTCATTTTACACATAAGGCATACAGCGCCCTTCGAGTCCAATATAACAACGCCTTTAGGGTGCTGATGGGGTTGCCACGTTACTGTAGTGCCTCAGGGATGTTTGCAGAAGCCCGCGTAGATTGTTTTTATACAGTAATGCGTAAAAGATGCGCATCCCTGGTACGCAAGGTGCGGGGCAGCACCAACAGCATCCTAGTAATGATCTCCAGCCGACTGGATTGCGCGATCGTGAACCGGTGCTGCAAACTATCTGCTGGACCAGCAGTAGTGTAATGATGTGGCTTGTTATTTATATGTTTATTTAATTTAATTGTATGTTATACTTGTTTATGTATTGTTTTGTTTACTAACATAGTTATAAGTGTTACTAACAAAATGAGTTGTGTTACTCGAGTAAATAAATAAATAAAATAAAATAAAATAAATAAACTGTTCTAAACCTGTTTCTAATCCATCAAATGAATATACGTCATTTCTGACTCCGAAGCAGATTACCATAATCAAAAAATTCTCCAATATCATAACCAATACACGCAGATTTAATAAAAATCTTTATTATTTGATGAATTGTATTTTCCATAGGATCCGTCCAAGGAATTTATTTGATTTTGATTTTTATTCAGCGAACAGCCAAATGAGTCGATGGTTAGTCGCGGCACGTACGACCGACATCGGCCGGGAGCACGACAAATTAATACTCCGATGGTATATAGTTTGAAGATTTGGGCCACTTCGGCCTTTTCTGGAAGTTTTTTTGTATAAAATGTGATACAAAATAGTACTTATTAGACTTAATATACTTACCGATTGTTATAAACACCAAAATGGAGTATTGTACAAAAGTGTATTTTGGGTCCTAATCTACTACCCTAAGAGCAACTTAAAATAGTTCAAAATCTTAAAATTGAAAATTAAATTTTCATACAGAGTGACAGGTCACGTAACTTATGTTTGTATGAAAAGTTGATTTTCAATTTCAAGATTTCGAACTATTTTAATAATTCATTTTTCTTGGGAAAAGTTGTTCAGTTTTATGCACCTGATTACCTCGTTGAATATACGCTCTCTATAAAATTATCCTGTATTTGCTTATAAATTTCCCGCGACCCCCGCGTTAAGGAATGTTATCCTTATTTCGCAGTGATGATAAGCGTATATTTTTTTATGTAAAAGAGAAGTGGTATCGCGTCTTAAAATACTAATTATGTAATTAGTGTGTCCAGAACTAAAACCATTTTTTACGTAAGGTAGGACCATTTTTTTTCAAATGCAATAAAATAACAAAACTGTCTAGGTACTCAAGCTATAGTCATTATTTGTAAGGTTAAAGAATTATTTGTAAAAACAACGACAGTAGCGGCACTATTAGTGTTGATAAACAGCCGTTGACTAGTCTCCATGTAAATGTCGTAAGTTGGGTAGTGTCAGAGTGTCACTAAAAGTGCCGGGTCACTGGGACAACACATTTACTTTGAAGGATCTTTTATGTTTAATGTGGGTTAGGGTCACTAGTGTTTTTTGCATAAATATAAATATTCTTAATACTTGTTTTTAATGTAATACAAAATGAATGTGATATAATTGAAATTTCACTGTACAAAAAAGTGTGCGATAACGTACAAAAAACTTCGATTGAAAGAATTTAAATTGATCACAACCAAAATAAATTAGGTCTAACTTGTTTCACAGTTGTTGCTTACGTTACCAGCTTGCTTGAAGTCTTATGTGTTTTTTCTAAACCTTTACTACTAAAAGTCGATTTCGATTAAAATAAAGCTCAATTGATTTATAAATTTCGCGCTTAACAAAAATTAAAGTTTAAAGAAAAGCGTGGATAATATCTATCTTGCAAAATCCTATTACAGACAGACATCGACTTATAATAATAATAATAAAACTTTATTTCAGGCTTAAACATATTAATAATAGTAAGTCGATAGTGTATTAAGAAGGGATACATCTCGTAATAATTATATATATATAATGTATTAATTCTATTGAGCAATAAAATCAACGTTGTTGCTGTAAATAAGAGAAATTTATTATTTTATTGAAAACTAATTAAGTACAAATTATTTTACAAACTTATTTTACTACTATACTTAAACAAATAAAACTAACCTGTAAATAAGAGAAACAACATTCGAAGCTATTGCTTCAATGTAAAAAAATTATATACGCCTTTAAATTATTATTTTAACGTCTTCCATATTTTCAAATTGCCATAATGTCAAAGTCTATTACTTTGACATAGAGTTAAAAGAGCCTAAAAGAGGTTCATTTACATCTCCCCCCCCCAGGTTTCCAAACTCTTCAGGAACTGGTAAAAGTTTGGTAATGTGAAACAGATTTGATTCATTTTTTTTGAATCCTGTATTAATCTTATAAATTGAGTTAGATATTTTTTCTATAATTTTATATGGTCCGATCTTTAACTCGTCTAGTTTTTTCCTATTTAGTCGGTTACCATTTTCAACGTAGACAGAATCTCCTACTTTTAATTCGATATTTATCCTTTTTTTGTCAAATTGTGTTTTATTATAATTGTGTGATTGTATAGTTCTTTTCAAAGCTAGTTTTCTATCTTGTAATAAATCATTTTGTGTTTTATGTTCATTCAATTCGTCTGGTAATATGTTAATATTTTTTCCTTCCATTAAATATGTTGGGGAAAACCCTGTCACGGTGTGTTCAGTTTCATTGTACCTCCGGGTACATTCATGAGCGATAGTTGTCCATGCTATTTTATCGTTATTTTCATTAATTTTACATCTAATTTTGTTAACTAATGTTTGGTTTAACCGTTCATTTAAACCATTTGAAAAAGGTGCATTTACTGCTGTAAAGATAATAGGTATGTTCTCATTTTTCAAAAAACTTTTAAATTCTTTCGAGTTTATGCCCGGGTATTGATCAGATAGAATCATTCCAATTTTATTTTCAGGAATAACTTTTTTTATAAGTTTTATAAAATCGTCTGCATTTTGTGTTTTTGATGTCAATATATAGGCATACCTGGTGAAGTGATCTACCAGCAGATGTAGATAAGTTTTTGTAGAGCGGGAGCCACCAAATCCACCAATGGTATCTATAGAGACTATTTCAAAAGGGTAAGTAGCGGGACCCATATGAGACATCAACCCATATCTGAATTTAGTTCTAGATTTATTTTTTATGCATATTTCACAATTATCACAGATGTTTTTAATATTTCGTTTTAAATTCTTTGCTGCATAGAATGGTTTGATTTTATTTTCTGTTTGTTTTAGTCCTATATGGCAGTATATGTAATGTACGTCTTTTATAATTTTTTTGCTAAACTCCTCTGTGATTATAATTCTTTCTTTTTTCCCTCTTCTTTGGAAGTATACTTTATTTTTTAATACTAGTTTATTTTTATATAGTTTTATGTCCTCATTTTTTTCTTGATCTTTTTGGATCTCTTCTATTTTAACAAAGTTGACAATTTTTAAAACTTCTTCCTGGTGTATATGTGGTTCTAATACAGGGTTTCTACTTAAACTGTCAGCTTCTACATTGTCCTTTCCCGGTGAATATATCACATCAAAATTATATTGTGATAAATAATATGTGAGGTCTCCTAATTCCTCGTCTGTCCTTGCCTTTATATTCAGTTTTTCTAGAGGCTTATGGTCAGAAAACACTTTAAATTTTTTTCCTATAAGCCAATGTTGCCAATATTTTATTGCTTCTTTTATTGCCAAACATTCCAGATAGATAGCTTTTTTTCGTTTCTGACTGTCATTTAATTTCCTCGAAAAATATGCACATGGCTTTTCTTCTCCATTTTCTTGTGGTTGTTTTAAAATTGCCCCTATACCCTGTATACTAGCGTCTGTATAAATGTGTATAGGTAAATCCGGATCAAAGATCTCTAAAATGGGTTTTAAACAAAGCAGGTTCTTTATTGTATCGAAAGCATTTTGACATTTTTCTGTCCAGGTAAATGGTTGATCTTTCCTTAACAAATTGTGTAAAGGATCTAATATGATTGATACATTTGGTATATATTTTCCATAGAAATTTATTTTACCTAAAAACTGTCTTATATTTTTTTTTGTTTTTGGTATAGGAAAATCTTTTATAGCAGTTAAGTTATCTTTTAGTGGAGTAATTGTATTATTTTTTATTATATGGCCCAAGTATTTTACAGAGTCCTGTGCAAAATTGCATTTAGAGAATTTCAGTCTAAAGCCCTCCTTTGAAATTGCTTCTAATAACAATGATAAGTGTTTAATGTGTTCAGTAAATGTCTGGGAAAATACTAAAATGTCATCAATGAAATTTACTGTAAAATTTGATAATTTGTGTTTCCTTATAATGCTAGATAGTATTCTTTGAAAAATTGCAGGTGCCGTTTTTAAACCAAATGGTAAACAAGTCCATTGAAAATGATTTTCTTGAGTGACAAATGCTGTTTTCATCCTATCTTCCACTTTTAAAGGTATAGACCAAAATGCGGAATTTATGTCTAATGTCGAGAAAAACTTACAATTTCTTGTTTTTACCATTAAATCCTCTATAAGTGGAAATGGTTGAGACTGAGGAACCACTATTTTGTTCAAATCGCGAAAATCTATGCATAGTCTAGATTTTCTTCCATCTTCCTTTTTATATGCTAAAGTTACAGGAGCTGCAAAAGGACTATATGATTCTTCAATTAAATTCTGTTCTAATAGTTTTGAAACTTGCTGTTCTATCTCTTTTTTATCTTCAAAATTACACCTATATGGCCTTTTACTACAATATTTATCCACTAGTAAATCTATATGTGCTTCATAGCCTTTCACTGAGCCTATATCATATTTATCCTTTGCAAATAGTGATTTATATCTGTTAATTAATTCATCTATTTTTGATTGTTGCTGAGTGTCCAAATGATTTACGAAAATGAAGAAGTTTGTAACTTCTAGATGTTCATTAAAGTTAATTTTATATTTATCATTCGCATACGAAATATTTTTCACTGCCACCTCCCTGCTGTTATTTTCATTAATGAAATATTGTTTGTTTTCAGTTTTGCTACCTGTAAAGCCAGGAATATTTTCAATACTTTCTTTCATTTCTTTGTTTAGGTTTTGTGTTATTTCTAAGTTTTCATTTTGGATTAGTTGAAAAGATTTTATGCAATCCAATCCAATCAAAAAATCATAGTCAAAATTTTGTTCATCTATAACAAAAACATTCATATTTTTTTCTATTTGAAAAATCTTTATCTTTAATGTTACCATTCCTATAGGTTTTTTTACACCATTAATCGTTTTTAAATTAGCTTTATTATTGCTATTACTGTTTGGATCATTTTTTATGCATAGTAATCTTGAACTAATTAAACTTACATTTGATCCTGAATCATAGACCCCCAATGTTTCTATGGAATCGTTTACTTTTAACTTAATTTTGATTAATGGTGGGATTATTAGTTTTTTGGATCTATTTCATTTAAACTCATTTCTAGTTCAGAATTATTAACACTCCTAATTGGCTCTTTTTTAGAGCGATCACTATCTTTATTTTTGAACCAACATACCGATTCTGAATGATACCGAGTTCCTTTATTTTCTTTATCACAGATTCCGCATGGTTTGTCTTTAAAATTTTTAAATCTCACTTTACTTTCCGATTCTAATCCCTTTTTTTCTACAGTAGTTTTATTCACTAAATGTTCTAAACCCCGAATACTGCCAAATAAATCCTCGGTGTCTTTTAATTTATCTCTATCAATTTCATCTGCTATAAAATTTGGTAACCCAATTACAATTAAATCAATTAAAGTGGGTTTATCTATTAATTTGTTTAGCTCTAATAAAAGCCTCTCTTTCTTTAAAGCGTATTCCAGTAAAGATCCCTGCCTATATTTAAATAACATAGCGTACCTTATTGGTGTCCAGCCTTTGTTCACAAATGTTTCATAAAATTTTGTTTTCCAAACACACCATTCCGAATTTACTGTATATTTTATCAGCATAGCGTTATACCAATCCTGACAAGAACCATCTAAAAATAACCTAAACACTTGAATTTTTTGAGTACCTTCGTCTATACCTAAACGAGTACATTCAGCTTCGAAGATGATCATCCACTGTTTTACGCATGATGTTTTTTTGGTGAATTTTTCTATTACAAACATTTCAGATAGTTTCTTCAAATTAGCTTGTTTAGGTTCCTTCTTCAATTCAGGAAAATTCTCCAGGACTTTCAAAAAAACTTCTGTTGACATTTCATTTGAACAAACCTGCTGTTGTGCTACTGATGTAATCTCCTCTAGTAAGTATCCTTTGAATAGCATATTTCCTTCTTCATCCATATAAGTAGTACGTAATTCCGGTGTTACTGAAATCCATACCTGTCTTTTTTCATGTCTTCTTTGCAAAGTAGCTTTTACTTTTTGATAAGTTGGGTGTTTGGTTACTGCGTCATGCAGTTTTACCGGTTGTAATTGTTCCGGGATTGAAAATGTGTTTTTATCGGTATCCATAATAGAGGTTATGCAAACCACATTGGTTTTCGGGTCTTCACCCGATTTTACCACGAATTCAAATTTCAACTTTTCCATTGTTTACTAATAGCTTTAAGCAATGTTGTTTTATAATGTATTAATTCTATTGAGCAATAAAATCAACGTTGTTGCTGTAAATAAGAGAAATTTATTATTTTATTGAAAACTAATTAAGTACAAATTATTTTACAAACTTATTTTACTACTATACTTAAACAAATAAAACTAACCTGTAAATAAGAGAAACAACATTCGAAGCTATTGCTTCAATGTAAAAAAATTATATACGCCTTTAAATTATTATTTTAACGTCTTCCATATTTTCAAATTGCCATAATGTCAAAGTCTATTACTTTGACATAGAGTTAAAAGAGCCTAAAAGAGGTTCATTTACATATATGTAATTATTTTTATATGATATCGGTGATATCAAAGCAATTGGATGGTTAGCACGTTATCGGGCGGTTTAGTTCTATGCTATCGAGTATGTAATCAAGTGATCGCGTAAAACAAATGCGGGCGTTACAAACTTTAATGTGTCACGTATTTGGTGGTGTACTTTGACTACCTTTTTGTGGATAAAAGTAAAACTTTACTCGCGTTTACACTCGCATACCACGCGACTATAGCATTTATATTGATGTAATAAAAGCTATTTTACTGTAAAAGCCACTTAGTTTAGACTTACCAGTCGATTACGACTTTCTTTTTAGGGCTATAAGGTTGAATTTTGGTTTTATGAAGTTTCTTAAGTAGCGTTTGGAGTACTTTAATACGTCGTGTTAGTCCTGAGTTCGTTTTAATTCAGTTGGGTAATCTACTAAGAGATTTGATGTTCGTTCTTTTGCTTCCTTTGATTTATTATCTCTTAATTATTTAATATGCTCTGTTCCTTTAAAGCTTTCTTTCTTTAATGAGAAATTGATCGTGTTTACTTAAGACATTTTCTTTTTCTAGAGAATTATTAAAAGTCCGCTCTTCATATTTGCGTTGTTTTCATTCCAAATGATCAACATACTTATAAAAATATATTCTTAATTAGAAGTTATAAAAGTATAAATAAATCTATTAGTTTTCTTTAAAATAATTAATTTCATACTTCCTTGAGTACTTAGAGAGGCATAAAACCCGAAATTAGTCACCTCCGCCTTTTAGCTAGAAGACGTCTGAAGTATTTGAAGTTTCCCATTAATTTGTTAGGTATAGGCATCTACCTAGCGTGGCCGCAGCTAAATACCAAAATATTTGCGGCTGCTGGTCACGGCGGATATTTCAGTTATTCTACCGGGTAATTTAACGTAATACCTGGTCGCTAGCTATATTATTTGGAGCTGAAGGCTACGAAATTAGTATAAATACATACATAAATACATAGGTTTTAGGTGCTTTTATTTTATGCACATCGTGTGCAATCGTGACAAATCTATATAAACTAATTTATTATAAAACTGAAGAGTTCGTTTGTTTAGTTGAACGCGCTAATCTTAGAAAATACTAGTCCGGTTAAACTAAAGCTCGTTAAACTATTTTTCGGGGAAGATTATATGGCTATATGTATGTATTTGTCGCGATAACCAACGTCCACGGATTGTACTAGTATATAAATAACTCAAGAATAGCTGGACCAATTTGGCTATTTTTTTTTAAATAAATATGAATTTTGGTAAATCCGGAAAGACTGGAAGCCGACCCCAACATAGCTTGGGAAAAGGCTAGTCAGAAGAAGATGAATTTTGGTAAGCGCTTAACTCAAGAATGGCTGGACCAATTCGGCTCATTTTTTGTATGTCCCATAAGGTCCACGGAAAGATTTAATACTATATAAAAAAAATTACGTGATCACTCGAAGAACGTTTTTTTTACCATTTACTTTTGACAGAACAAAGTTTTTCCGGGCAGCTAGTTATTTATACTATTCCATGTAGACTGAATACAAAAAAGAATATAGTTTTTTTTACCGCAGTATTTCATCTTAATTGTCTTGTATCTATTTATTGGTTTTGGTTTATCCTAGCACCTTGTCCAAAATCAAATACAACACAAAAAGTTTGTAATGCTTATTCTGTAGTATTTGATTTTTTACAATAACTTCTTTCTCCAAGCTAACATGAACCCTCAAACTAACAATTTACATGTTTAAATAAATTCTGTAAACTGTACAGGAAAATAACGCGAAGTTGTTTTCACACTTTAAAACGTACGTCAAAAGATAGTGAAGTGTTTCACAACCTCATTTGCTTTAGCCGGTGCGGAATAAATATGAGAAGCGAGATCACTTAGTTTGTACCCCAACAACGCCGAGATATATTCCAGTCGTTTATAATTAAAGAACATACCCTTGTATTTATGGGGGCCTAGTAACCCAACTGTAATTTAGGCTGTTTTTAATCGTGAACGTTTTCAATTCAATAATGGCGGAAAAATAGTTGACAGTCCAGAGGATACAGTATATTACTATTTCTCTAAGAAATAAAAATATATTCTATTATAATTATAACGTTTACTACTGACCAGCTAAGTACCTACCGAAAAAACTTTTTTGTGTATCATATCGCCAGCAGCATTATTATTTTTAATTATGTAAAGTATTTCAGAGCCATTTATATCAATTTAAACATAAGGGAAGAGGGTGTGTAGTTGTTCATTTTTATAAGCGTTCCAAATATATTATGACCACGCTTTTCCGTCGCACTCAACAGTTTGCGTTGAAATTACACGGTTGAACTCATAGATAAAAAGGATTGTTCATTATTTTCAACAGGACAAAAAGTTAATTTTTATTTTATTTTGTTAGTTTACTGTTAAAACTTATGTTGACTCCACTATCTCTGCACCACACTTTGACTGGTAGAGAATATCTGAGGCATTAAGTCCGCTATTGTGATGTTCGCGTGTGTGCATAAAGAATAATAATGTATTTAAGTAAGCTTTATATATCTGTAAGGAGTTTCTATCGCGAGCTCACTTTTTGTCATACGATTATTAAAGCTCTAGAAGAGAGCTGGTCCGTCAGAGTTGTAACAAAATAACTTTAACCGAAAACAAATTTTGAATTTGCAAATCACATTCGTAAAACTAAACTTATCTCCCCATTTCCTACACAAGCCAGCAGACCTGCGACCTGTACCCTTGTCCTGAATATTTATACGAAGGCTAAACAAATTCGGAATATTAATGCACCGGCCACTCTCAGTCGCGGCCTCATTAGCATTACTGTCAAATACTTTGCATTCACTTTAGCAATACCCATGTAATATTAATGTTCTAAAGGGTAGCCTGTGACTACAGCTCCGTGACTTTCTCGAAAGAGGAAAAAATAGAGTCAACAAATTATTCCTATTAGGAAGGGTATCATTCTAATGTGGAACTGACTATTCCGCCTTATATGAGGGCCCAGGAAGAGGTAGCGCGATGGTCTAGACGCATACTGTGAGGTGGCAGGTCCCAGAAGTGGGACTGCATAGGCTAGATAAAAAAAAATAGAGAAAAAGCTAGCAATTATGCAGACTTGAATTTTGTTTCAACTCAATAGAATGTATGTGGTATTTAGGGTAAAAAAAATTGCTCTCGCCCAAGACGTGTACAGGGAGTAACTTGAACTTTATTTGCCCTTTTTATGATTAAGTTATAAAAATGAAATATGAAGGATTCATGTTAGTTCCAGATTAAATCACTGGCTCAGATTAGTTCGTCGCACTGTATATTACAAATTTGTTATAAAAACTTAGGCAAAGGTAGGGAGAATCAACCCTGTTTGCATAAATAACCAAAACAGCTGATCGAAACAATGCAATCACTAAAAAAAAGGTATCGTTTAAAGAGTGAAACTACTTAAATTGGATGTTGGCAATAAACTTTATTCACTTAAGTGTTGCCGTCACGAAAGTTAGTTCAGAAATGAAATAAATACATTTATCAAAGTTGTCGCCAGAAAATGTTGGAGCTTCGTGGATATTACCGACCCTTATCTTTTGATTTATTATGTTTAAAAGTTTATATTGATTTAAAAGGACTTTTACTACTTCCAAAGATTAACTTAAGCCATATTATCTAACGTAATGTTGCCAACAGCGACTTGTAAACTCCCTTTATGTGAAAATACATCATATCTTGAAACCAAAATTTCCGCTCTTAAAGAACACATTACAAACGTTTACTACCGCTGAGATTATTTCAAACTACCTTTTGTCTTCAAATAACACGTAACTACCCTCTAAAAACAGAGTTTCTCTAGTTACGACATATTTTCTCTACATTACGTTACAGTTATTTTTACGACACACCCAACTGAGAATGTTTGGTATTAATTATAACTGGTAATTAAATTTGTAGTTTATGCAAAACTTGGTTTAATTATGTGACGTGACAGTTCTGAATTCGGAAAAAATCATACACCCATCGCTGTGCAAAATGGACCACAGAGGGCCGCTCTGTGGTCGTGGCGAATGGGTGAATCCGATTAAGGTGATACCTCCGATGTGGCCCGCGAAATTCAAATTTTCATGTGTTTTTTGCAATTTGCTAATCAGTGACAAGTTGTAATTTGATCAAAATATCGTTCGCGACAATAACAAATATAACTTCAAATATAAGAATGATTAAAACGTTCGCTCCATTCGCTCGCACAAAGAATAATTTAAAATGAGTTAGATTTCGGAAATTTTACTAACTTTAGACTAATCTTTGTGAGAATGAATGGAGCACATGTTATGATCATTTTTATATTTAAAATTATACTTGTTACTGTCGCGAATCGAATTTTGATCAAGTAACAACTTGTCACTGATAAGCAAATTGCAAAAAACACATGAAAATTTGAATTTCGCGGGCCATATCGGAGGTATCACCTTAAGCTCCTCAATCCAGCTAGACTGAAAGCTGATATTGCACCTATGGATGTCAAAAAAATATGGTAGAAAAAACATACATGGTAGAAAATGGTAGAAAAGTTACACATACACATAAGTGGTAAAAAACAAAAATGCAATAAAAATTTACAAGTATGGTATGTAAAATAACAAAAATGTAAGAAATTGATGGTACTAAAATTAATAAAAATGGTACGAAAACGTAAAAAATATGTTAGATAATATAGTAAAAAAATTACATATTATCTAACATATTTATTACATAGGTTGTAAATTAATAAAAATGGTAGAATTTTAACAAACATGGAAGAAAATTTAATATTTTGACGCATTTTTTTTGGTTTTACTAAGTTTTTTACGTGTAGTACTACTATAATAATACTTTTTAAGTTTGAAAATATTTTATCCAAATAAATGTGTAAGTACCGCTTTTTGTTTTGTGTCGCACGTGATAGATGATGCCAAGTGTGCAATATGGCGAGTTTTGTGAATTTAAATTACAGCAGTTTTGATAAGTTTCTTTAATTCTGTGTTAAGTCTTCATTTTAATGACACTGTCAAATTAACTCCTTTACATATTAATTGCGAGTTGACGTCATGTTAATTAATGATGTTGCTGTTTAACGTTTTTATCATTGTTTGGGTAATGTAAGATACAAACACTCAGGTTTATATGGCTTAACTAAAACAAGTTCAATAATAATTAACTGATGAGCTGTAGTTTTATGTGTCCACGTGTGAAAAGCCAAACAATATAATTATATTTTAAGACGCGAAGAGAATTAAATATATACTAATTTAAAAAGATACCATGTAAAAATAAAAATCTAACTAAGAATCTAGCATTTTCTTTCAACCTGAACTAACGAATAAGTGATTATACTACTACACTTAATACAGTATAGAACAAAATCGCTCCTGCCGTTTATAAGCTTAGATCTTTTAAACTTCAACGGATTTCAACGCAGTTTCCAGCAATAGATAGACTGTTTTAAGAGGAAGGTTTACATGTTTGATACATACACATTAAAGAACGGAAAATCCGAGGAAACCAAAGATTTGCAATGTGATGTCGTAACAAACATAAATGAATTATTTTCTTTCAAATTTAGTAATTAATAATTATATTATATTTTAGGTTAACTTTAAAATAACCAAACACCTTATTTCTGATACGTAATATTAAGAATAAATAATAACCAGGCCTATTGTTACTGTAACATACAATACAAAATTGTAAAATTAAAAGTATGAAGCAACTGTCACATTTTAATATGCGGTCGTTAAATGTTAAAAACCATCCAGGTACTTAAACAAATCCTAATTATCCACATGAAAACACATGTTTTAACGTACGTGCACAGAATGTACCGGTGCTTCAAAAATGCAGAACGCAATCTGCATAACAGATCAGTTTTGCTTTGTTGCCGTCATTTTTGTACGCTAATTGCCCGGTTCAAGTTGGAAATGCTATTAACTGCTAGAATAAATGAACTGCTAAATCACCGAGACTTTGGTTAAGTGAATGTGGGATAAACTATAACTGAACGATTATTTCTTACTACTTAAATACAGGAGAGGCTCGTGGCTAAGCTTAATACAGGTAAAGCCGCGCTCGCCGCGGTTAGTCCGTGGATGGGTGACCATTTGTAAACATGTCGAGACCCCTCCGTGCCTCGGAAAGCACGTTAAGCTGTTGGTCCAACTGTCATAAATAATCTTTGACAGTCGTTAAGTCATTACGATACTGACAACCAGTCTTACTATGGGGATACTGTATTACCTAGCAATGGGTCGTGGAGGTCAGATAGGCAATCTCTCCATGTGAAATACGGTATTCAGCTAAATCCGGTAAGACTGGAAGCCGACCCCAACAGCTTGGGAAAAGGCTAGTCAGAAGAAGACCTACTTAAATACAAATAGGGTAAAACCGGGATAGATGCCGCAGTGGGATAGGTGCCTCGTTTTCTAAAACTCATATTTCCGAAATAGCTATCAACGTTTTAATAGGTTAAAACGGGAGCGCAGACGCCGCACACCTAAGTCCCCGCAAGTGCGTCGTTCAGAGGGGACCTGTTTTGCTCGTGTGTGCAATAATTTCCGCGGCGAACGTGTCAAACAGCTCGGAATTTTTTATGTAAGTATTTACAGCTTCATAACTTTACAAGTAGTAATTAGTTCTATACAATTTTTGTTATATCAGTACACAGGTTATTAAATTACACATCCATATTCATATAGTTGTTGTTTTGTGTTTATTTTAGTAAAAATATATAAGGGCATCTATCCATATCAAAAAGGATAGTCGCCTTGATTTTTCGGTATAGGTGCCTCTAAGTGCCTCTATCTCTCATATCTTTATACATTATAAATTAACATGTTTTCTTAATGTTTTATAATTTTCATTTCAGTTCACGTAAAAGACGTATCATTTTAAGTTCAAATAGCGAAACTGAAGAACTGGTACTTACTCTAAAATGATAGAAGAGAAATAAAGATTTGTCTGTGAAGAAAAATAAGAGAGAAAAGCAAGGTAGCTCTAAACATACAGGTGAAAATAATTGCATTGAATGCTTTGACAGCTATGAAAATACAAAATCGAAATCTGATTGGATTCAGTGCATTTCATGCCTGAAAATATGCAACCACATATTTTTGTTACATTCTTTATTATTATTTTACTTGAAGATGATTTATATAACATGTTGATTGATATGCCTCAATAAAACAAATTTTAATTATGCATATTTCTATTATTTTATTCCATACGGCATCTATCCCACACCATGGGCATCTAACCTTCTTAATATTTTCATGGCGGGGCATCTATCCATATAGGGTAGGCACCTATCCTCAAAAAATGGGTCTGCAGAAACTTATTTTTTGCCCAACCAGTAATTGCTAGGCCATCTAAAATAAGCCGCAATGTAAGAAAAAAGACCAAATAAGTAATATTGAAAGTTTTTTTTAACGTTATATTATTAGATTTGAAATAAAGAGACAATTTCAAAAAGTGAGGCATCTATCCTGACTTTACCCTACAAAAAAAAAAAAACAGAAATACAGAATATGGGTAAAAATTAAACAATGATCAAGTTTAGTGTAGTTTCAAAATTTTTCTTATAGAAAATTTTATTAATCTGGTGTTGACTCCAAGTAAAGTTTATAATCGCAATGTTTAAATACTTGAATTTTATGTCCTCATTGATATTGCTACAGGATGTATGTTTTTTATCACTTCGTTACTTTGTATGCACTAGTATGCAGTTGATATTATTATAAGGTAACTATTAATTACATAATGTTCATTATTTCAGTTAATTACTGAAAACAGATAGTATTTCCCTACATTTTTACTGAACTTAATTTTCTCTAAAACTATTTTGTTTCGGGTGTTTCCTTGTATGACCATTAGTATTTTTTAAAGATCTTGTTAGGTTACGTACCTACCAGTATGAGAGCGAATATTATTTTTTATCCACGGAACACAATAGATACTTATATGATTAATCCCCGCTGACCTGTAACTAAAAATAAATGCAATAAGCATTGAGTCCGTCTTCGTTATCACTTAAGTGTTAAAACTAAAAATAAATCGGCGAAGGTTTTTTAAGTGTCCACTTCAGGGATCTATTGATCGGCGTGGATTAACAGTGTTGGATGAGCGATCCTTCTTTCTTTACATGTCAAGAACTCTCGGCTCTCAGAGAGCACGCTACGTCGATTTATCAACCAGTCGATACCCTTTATATCGTCTGAAAACTAACGGAAGTTTAAAATATTTTCTATTAGTTGCATTTGTGTTTACCGTACACACTCAGAGTGAAACTTGTATGCAGATGTATTGACTTAACGGATGCTATATAAAAAAAAAAAACGATTCATTACATCACAATTTAGAATGGAAAAACAGTTTTGTGAAAAGTGCAATTTTGTGGCGCTGAACTTATCCAGTGAGTCACTAGAACAATATTAGTATTGGTATCCTTAACCCTTATAGGCTATAGACCCATTTTTTAATCATCTCCCGCACTAAGGAATATATAAATTTATTAGATAAAATGCAACATGACAGGATAAAATTTGAAATGTAACACGTTGCAAGTTATGTATGTTGAATCATGTTTCTGAACAAATAAATAATCTCGGTAGCAACACATGTTCAAAATTCCTGGAAAAATACGTGGGCATGGTGCAGCGATATTCACTTGCAATCTGTTGAGCTGCTCCTAGTACTTAGACTATATGTACAGTACAAAAGTATAAAAATGATTATTGAATGTTCTCTCTCTTTACGAACGTTCATTCTCAATTGAGTCTGAAAATAACCGGTAACATAAAATAATAATTTAAAATTCGCGTTACGGAAGAATACAATATTTAAATTATGTACTAACAAATATTACCAACCCATTTTTAACAGCATTATAGATCCCCTACTCCTTTGAGGGTCATCCTCTATCTTGTAAGGCAGGCATTTAAATAATATCCCAATTTCCCACCCTAACACAGGTAAGGCGCATTTTACATACTTGTGGAGGTTTTCCTTTACCGGGTGGCGAGGAATTTCTATTCATAATAATATTATATAGAATATTCTGGATCACCGGTTCTCAGCGAATATCTTAGAGCGTGGTTATTGCCGAGTTTCTCTGTTTATATTTATTGAAGGTTTCTACTTACATCTTTATTGATATTTTGTGAGCTGATAGGAAAAAGAAACGGTTCCTTAAAATAAACTTATTGTTGCCAACATTGTGAAGTGCATTACACAAATTCCATCCCCTTATCTAGAAAGATGTGTAAGGGATTACGGTACGAATACACTAAAACCGATTTTGTCGGCCGATGGCGGACAGAACTACTCGGACGAGTAACTCGGACGTTCAACTGAATACACTGCAGACGATAACGGCCGTTGTCGGTGGAACTTATGAAGTCTGAACTGTGCAACTTCAGAGTAAAACTGACAAAAAATCCAAACACGTTCGGACTCGTCAGTTATCGTCCGTTTTCGGGCGTCATCGGACGACGCCGGTAGTAGCAGTGAATGCGCTCTCTTCCATTTACTTACGTTTGATTTGATCGGCCGTGGTCGGCCGATGACGCCCGAGCATACATCGGCCGATGGCGGATTTGGTGTATTCGTACCGCTTGAATAATTAAAAAGTACCTACTGAAGTATATACAGTAAATAACCTGAAATCATGTGCATACTAATTCAGTCATTGAACCGCTAAGCCACCATGATATTCAGTCCATTACAACATGCTATAGCAATAAATATTCGTCGCTTGTCCGCAAACATCTGCCGATCATGGCGTCGCCGACGGCCACCGCAATCAGTACGACCACCATTTTATTTACCCCTCAAGTAACAATTATGAACATATGCAAATACAATGAAAATATTATTCTTTTGGCATTCAGATTTTATATTTTGGATGTTGTGAGTCGGCTTAATTTTACACTATTTCCATATTTATATTTGGCACGTTTAAAGTTTTATTTATTCTGTGTTCCGGACATTTTGTGTAAACTTTTATCATATATCATATAGCTTGGGTTTACTGGGGTTTTTTCGGGCGGGTTTCAGACTATTTACCAACTTATTTTAAAGTAAATTGGGAAGTTTTTTTAATAATCGGCCAAATTTTCACCTTCTTGTTAAATTCCCTCTATAGAAAACATTTTTTTTTTAAAAAGCTTTCTAGCAAAAATAAAAATAAAATATATGCTTGTGTTACGAGTGGGTTCACATCGGTAATGCAATGGGTAGGATTCGAACCCGCGACCACAGTCATGACTAGGATCAAGTCCGATGACATTAGGCTACCGTTTATTTTTATATTTCCCGTTTCACTTGTTTATTTAAAAAAAAGTAAGAGACAATTCAACGACAACATATTTTTATTAGTTAGGGACTTTAGAACTCATTATTATTCTAAGAACAATTCATCTAAAACCACAGCGTAAGCGAAAGGCGTATAATATTTATAGGATCAACAAAATTTCCGGTCCCAGGACACAGGACCGACCGCTTCCGGGAATTTGTCCCGGACGGGCCGATTACAACACTTCACGAACTTTAATCTTTCGTTAATAATATGGGGATGCAACTGTAATTACTGTTTACGAGTTGAACCCACGAAAACGGTGGTAGAGATTTAATAAACGTTGTAATGTACGTTTTATTGTAACCACCAAGCAAATAATATATTTTCTAATTTATTATATAACATGGTTATTAATGTCCCGCTAGAGACATAAATTATAGTATTATGAAAATTTGTTTGGAGTTGTTTCTAAGTTAAGACGAGATAAATAATTCGGCGGTTATTGGCGTAGGTACTTCATTGGTTCAGTGACCTAAAATATGTATTAAAAAGAAGGAAAGGTATTGAAATTATAGTATGTATGTATGTGTAAATAGAATTATAATTAATTGAGAAATAAAAACTGTATGAAATAAACATGAAACTGTTATGTACCTACGTCAAAGCAAGTTCTAAAGCAAGGCTATTTATTTTGATATACTCGTAAAAACGCCCGTATATTTAGGTAGTAAATAAAATAACTTTATTCGAGAACCGATTCCATCCCAGCTTATCAAATGTCGGGACATCGGTCACAATACATTCAATTCTCTATAAAAATATTCCTGCATCAATATTCCAAGGCTCGCCAAACCCCTGCGACATAACAAAGTATAGGCATTGACACATTCCCATATCCCATATCCCGAACACCCATAAACCCGTCCGTTATAAAAAAGAAATATTCAATCGTAAACGCCTTTTGCATGTAATATAGTGCTTGGAGGGTCACTCTGAGGTAATTTAGCGGCACTCTTGGGCAAACCTACTTGTTCGGCCCTCTCTGGAGGCAGTATAACCTCTTCCCTCGGGCTCAGTAATTGATAATGAAATGGAAGGCTGTTGTGTTAACGTCTCGAGAGAGTTCAACGATTTCCTTCGCACGCGATTTTTGTGGGTTTTGTTTTTTTGAGGAGTTTGTTTAATTCTTTAAAGAAAGGAATACTTACATCTGATTAATAGATTTAATAAAACAAAAATGAACTCAAAGTGTGGCAGAAGTATTCGAGGTATAAAAATTTCAATGTGTGAGTGTCAATTAATTTGGTTTTATTAATTATAATATTTACGCTAGGTGTGATAATAGGACAAACAATAAACTCGAATCCTTTCATTTCTAAAATTTTAACTCAACTTTAGCACGTAAAATAATTTCTTTAAACAAAGAAAACAGAATTTCTCATTCGAACGAAATTCCATCTGTCGCATTTGTGTTCCAAACTAAAACCGATTATATAACGTAGATCTCATAGCGTTGGGATCCTTCTTATAGTCTTGCCGGGAAGAATAAATTGTGCCCCAGTGAACGCAAGATGGCGCCTGTCTCACAGATCAACTGATAATTCAGATGTGGCATTATTTATTTAAGTACAAAAAGGGGGTTGTTTAAATGTATTCCATTATCTATTTAATTTATATACGCTAAATTGAGTTCTCGTTTTATCTTTGCGAATCTTTTAATTGAAGTGGTTACGATTAAATATTTATCGGTGCGAATGTATTTGCAAAAAGTACTTGAAATTAAGTATTACGTGCAAGTGTATTTCTCAAGACATGTGGTGAGCTTGCCATTAATTTGTTGAGCGATTCAGACCCTCACGTATTGTGTTTGATTTTTATTAAAGATCGCTAGCAACTTACAACTCTGTGCATAGTTAGTATATCATAAAAACTTATTAATTTTCTGAGCAAAAAAAAAGAGAAAGCGGAAGTCTTGACATATCAGGAGGTCCAAGAGTGGGCACAGGACAGAGAAAGATGGAAGGAGCTGCATCGACAAGAGCTGAGCTCAGAATGATGATGTTGATGTGTAAAAAAAAACAAAAGATCATGTTCCAAAATGGAAAAGTAAAATGGCTTTCGTTTTGTGATCGTAACTATAAGACCTCTTTAGAGTTTATTTGCAACTAACGAGTCCATCTTTTCAGTTGTCGAAACTTCATTATCCAATAACATTTAAAATTAGCCTACCTTCTGTTAGAAATACTTAGGAATTATTTAACTCTCTACAGCTCATCTTCCATTAGTGTAATAGTCCTAAAATAAACTATCCTGAATGAGGATTTAACAAAAAATAATTATCTGAAAATGACTAACTGACCTCCACTCGATAATGGTCGCGCTTAGAGAAATATAAATTATGTAAGCTTCTAGTTGGAATTCATAATGGAGCGAAGAGTGGGCCCTTCCAAAATATTAATATATCCCTTTTAAAATATCCAACGTGCTTGTAAAATATTGCTTGGATTTATTCCGTTCTAGGGTTCCGGTCTTGGTATATGAAATGTACGAGAAAGTCAGTATCACATACGATAACAATAATGTAATGAGGCTTCGAATGCAATAATAATTATGTCATCGAATATCATCGCTTATCTTGCTCATTAAATATTTTATTACATCCTATTCCATGAGATCTCAGTTCTATTCTTTTCTATGTATATTTTTTGATACTGAAATACGTAGTACCTACTGCTTACAACTTAATTCCTCCTAGCATGAGTATTACTAAGCAGTGATGACTAGCAGAAATCGGAAGATTCTGTATTAGACGTTCAAAAAGTTCAATAAGTAAATAAAGTATCAATTCGTCATCATCATTATCATTTCCAAAGCAGTGCGAAAAAAAGCACTATTAATTTAGATGATAACGAAAAAAAAAAGTACCTACTGTACCCTAATCTCTAAATAGGAATAAAAACGAAAATAACAAAATGTTACAAAATGATCCATCCCTTCTTAGATATTAATAGTCATAATTAGTTACCTATTAAAACATTTAAAACACTCGGCGTCCTAAAAGTTTGTAACGAACTTTATTATTTGACGAACCGTTTTACTGTTTGGGTCGTAATGGACCCGAAATAGATAATACGGGACCTCATTATTCATTTAGTATGACATTTATTTGAGTTCTGGTAATACACTGTTTTTGTAACATTATTTATTTATACCTCATACACATATAGTGTGAAAGGCGGACTTAATGCCTGAGGCATTCTCTACTAGCCAACCATGGGGTGATGCGGCGATAACAAGTAGTAGGTGCAGTCGATAAATTACAAGTGAGAAGGGAGGTAGCTATTAATAATATACATAAAATAAAATTGGGGAAATACTAATAAATACCATACAAATACTTAACATAAATAAAGGAATACATAATAATTATACATTACATATACATTATATATACATAATAATTAGGGTATAAGAGGTAGTTGTGATGATTCTGCCACTTTTGCCAGTAATATCATTAATATTTTTGGTACTTGTTGCTGTTTTGTTTGCTTAAAAGTAGACATCTACGTGCAGAGCAAGTTGAATTTCAGTGCTTTAGAAGTAACGCTTGATTACTTTGGTATTTTAGTGTACTAACTTTTAATACAAACTTTTTTTATTTAGCCGTTGCAAGTCCCACTGGCCTCTTCCATTCGTCCACTATTAATAATATAAGATGTATTTTTTTTTTCGTACGGAGTTTTATTGTGTTAAATATCGTTGTGGCCTAGCGGTTCAATGACCGGATTGACATGCAGCTGCAGCTTGATGATTGAGATTGTTGCAGCTTCAAACCCAGGCAAGTACCAATGTCACTTTTACAAAGCTACATGTACTTTCTTAATCATTATAAGACATCATTGACAAACGGTGTAAAAAACTTCGTGAGGAAACCTGTATTAAAAAATGAAATCTGAAACAGCTAACCCGCGATGGGCAAGCATGTTGATCAATGCTCCTTCCTATATGGGAAGAGGCCTGTGCCCAGTAGTGGGACGTTTATAGGCCGGTTATTTATTAGGTTATTGATTATATGCAACAATTCATCCTGCAATCTCATCTCGTAAAACAAATATTTTATTAATTTCTAGTAACATAATAATTATGGGTAGCGAATTGAACAAACGAAACGTCCAAAAAGACTTGCCCTGTCACGTTTCAAGATACTAAAATAAAGAGTATAACAAAGATATAAGTAAAACTAAAAGCACGTACCTACAACAACTTTGTTCTCGACCTAAACTTTTCTGATCTTGTATTGTTCGGCAATCTTCGGAACCGTTCGGCTCTGCTCGTGTCACTGTAATACTGTTATCCCAGATTGGATTGAAAGGGCTGGATAAAGGGATGTATTCAGACTGGTTTAGGACTTAGTTTCTTACTGCTACTGTATAGTTTAGGATATAAGTTACTTTATTTGGTGTTGAAAATCTGTTCTTTTATCTAAGTACATAATCTTATATCTTTAAACGAGCAATTCTTGTATATATTTATATAATCTGAATCTTTGAAACGGCTCCAACGATTTACATTAAATTTGATTTTGATTTTTGATTTTGAAAAACTGTCCGACAAGACAAACAAAGATCGGTCATCCAGGTACTAATTTTTATACTTGATACATACAGAAATTAAAAACAAAAGGATGGTTCAATAAATACTGATCTATTTCGCCGGCTTCTTTCAAAAATCCTTATAAAATAAATCTAAAACTAAATTTTTGAAAATAAACATCCAATCCTAATGATAATATTTGATGCAGAAACTTAATTCCCCATCGTAAAATTATGTATGTACAGAAGTTACATTACTCATAAGTACTATTAACTATTATTTACTCATGGGATGCTTCACGCTTACCCCTTCATAAACAAACAGTGTGAACGTCAATTACTCCAGAACCATTTCAAAGAAAGTCACCCCTATTACTTTCCCTACAATTCTTTCCCTTTTGTCAATATGGCGGGGACGACTGCAATCTTATTAAACCTAATGAATTTTTCACATAATGCTGTGCGACTGTCAGGGAATTATTCCATTCATCACAATTTACGGCAGGTGGCTGACTCTCTTAAGGGTTTTCTTCCAGTAACGCTTATTATTCCATTTATTATTCTGAAAACTTTGAAGCATGAAATATGTTGTATGCAAAAATGTTTTAATTTAATTATATTTCGTATTTCTACTAGTGTAGTAATCTTGGGGAATCAGACTTGCGCTGGCACAATGGATGCAACAAAGCTCGAATATAAAATTTATTTCCTCCTAATCAAGTTTCTGAATCAGAAGTAGTTATAGAAGAGGTGCTCGTGGCTAAATGTAAGCTGGACGGTCGAAAATAAAGGTTAAGCCGAACTCGCCGCGGTTGATGATGCCTCAGAAAGCACGTTAAGACGATGGTCCCGACTGTCATACGGTGATATTTGACAGTTGTTAAGTCATTACAATTCTGACAACCAGTCTTACTATGGGATACTGTATTATCCAGTAAAATAGTTTGTTCAGTAAAATGCGGTATTCAGCTAAACCCGGTAAGACTAAAAGCCGACCCCAATATAGTTTGGGAAAAGGCTATGTAGATGAAGTAGTTATAGTAATTGGTCAGGTGAAGACTTTTCAGTTATTTACTTGGAATAATAAATTTTGATCCACTTTCGCTCTAACCTAGCTAAGTTCTGCAACAGTGTTCTCTGACATGCCTTTGATCCAAGTGTCTGTATTTAATATTATTATGCTATTTCTACGGGTCATCTACATAAAATTTTCTATCTAGCTACCTACATAGGTACATATAAGTAGGTAGAAACTTATAGAGAAAATCAAGTTTAAAATTAAGTGAGCTTAAATACTCATTTAAAATTGTTAACAATTTAATTAAAATTCTTTAAAAGCCTCTCTCTCAATTTGGTTTAAAAAAAAGGGTGTATTTCAAGCCAAAAGTTCGTGCTAATCGAATATCTATCTCGTAAAACCCAATAATTTAATAAAACCTGAACTTTTTTGTTGGCCCTAAGGCTATCCTTGAAGACATAACTCATCGAGGCCTCTAAAATAGAATGTTTGAGTTTTGTCTATCAGTGATTGGTGTTCAGCATCGAATTATAAATGTTTATTATTCAAACAAAAAGTTGTAAGTCAACGCTCAATAGATGGCGGTGGCGTCGAGTTAGATGGCGCAATCGTTTGGTTACATGAGTTTAATAGGGTCCACAAATTATTAGTAAGAATATAACCAGCTCAGTTCAGAATACTACTGTGTTTTATTTATTTATAACCTTTAAGTATTCACAACCCAAGTTCAACATTACCAGCGCAAAGCGCGGTGATAAACATTGGTCCTACGAGCCTGGATATCAGACCCAGATTAGTCTGAGTTTTTTGTAGTTCAAGCGGTGTTATCTTTACACCGCTCACCGACGTACCCGCAGTGGATCGCTGCAGCAAGGGTTCAGAGGTATCCCGCAGAAGCTGCGACAGTGTTGGCCGACATAGCCGGACATATCTAGCGGCTTCGGGTTTGGAGTTCAACGTGACGCCAGAGGGCGCCACTTACCGTACCAGTTCACCTTCAAGTGCCAAATGTGCAATCGTGGTCATCTACTCTACGGGCCGCGACAACATCGGCAACAGTGAAGTTTCAGAAGAGTGGCATAGAGGGCGCCACCAGTACAGTACCAGTTCTACGTTCAAGTGTTAGTGTGAGTGATGTGAAAACGTGAGTACTTTCTAATATTATCAGAGCGACAGTGACAATTTTTAAGTAAATTTGCCAAGCGATTTTGAACTTTAAATATATTAGCTTTTTTAACTTTAAGATTTTAGAAGATTATTGTAACTTAGAAAATTTTGCGATTAGTATTGTCTTTATATTATAACTTGTGTATGTTAATTAAGGACTTAGAATAGTTTCATAAAAAACGGGGGAACGGGGAGGCTATGCCCGATTTCTACCAGATTGTAATTGTTTTAAAACACTTGTAAAAATTTTAGCAGTTAATGAGACTGAAAAATTAATTGTCTTTGCACAATAACCAAACTTGTAGATAATTATTGAGTTGTTTGTTGTTGTACACTTGTACAGTTTTGAAGAACTTGAAATTAAATATTGTTGATAGTTTAAGAAAGATGGAAGGACAAATTAATATATTTAAAGATCTTCAAAACGTTATTCAAAAGGCGTTGAATAATTTCAAAAAGACTCCTAAAGATAGACTCACTATAGAATACGTACAAACAAGACTTGAATTACTAGAAAACGATTGGTCTTTATTTAAAGATACCAAATCTCAACTTTATAGGCAGTTTAAGTTAGAAGACATAGGGCAAAAGGTAGTCGATATATACGACTCAACCGAAGACACTTACATAATGTGCAAATGTTTAATGAAATCTACGCTAAATAAGATATGTGTAAAACAACCGTTACCGCAAAATAGTGGATCTTCCAATAGTTCCTCTAAATCATCTAGCTCATTAGTTAAGTTACCTAAAATTACAATTCCTTCGTTTTCTGGCAAATACAGCGAATGGACAACCTTTCACGATCTGTTCACTTCTTTAATCCATAACAACCATACTTTGGATAACGTTCAAAAATTGCATTATCTTAAAAGTCATCTCACTGGCGAAGCCGAACAATTAATTAGGCACACACCAATCACAGATGCTAATTACAACGAATGCTGGTCTCAATTGGAAAAACGTTATGCCAATAAAAAATATTTAACAAATTGTATATTGAAAAGATTGTTCGGCCAAAAACGCTTACATGTAGAATCAGCTACTTCATTAAAAGAGCTATTAGATACTACCAGTGATTGTATAAACGCATTAAAAAATTTAAAGATTGATGTGAGTACATGGGATGTGATTATCATCCATATAGTAACGTTCAAACTAGACCACGAAACGCGTAAGCAATGGGAGTTGAGCGTTTCCAACGACTCCAGCAATGAACTGCCCACCTTTGAGCAATTTAGAATTTTCGTTGAAAGTCGTTTCCGCGCGTTAGAGTGCATAGAGCCGAGAAAGGCTGTGACTCACCAGGTCAATTCTCAGGTATATAGTTCCAAATCTATGTTAGCTACAAAATCAAATAATATGTTATGCGAATATTGTTCAGAATCGCACAAGCTCTGTTTCTGTAAGCAATTTGCAAAACAACCCACTGAAGAAAGACGCGACTTTGTGGCTAAAAATAAAATTTGTTTCAATTGTTTAGGCAGCAACCATACAGTATACGAGTGTAAAAAACAGACCTCCTGCAGAGTTTGCAAAAAACGCCATCATTCTTTGCTGCATCAAAATAGAGAGCTAGAGAACAAAGGCCTAGATGCTATAGTGAAACCTACTATCAATGACACTAGTGCATCAACTAGTGATAATCCGATAGTTGCCTGCTTGTCTACGGGCAAGGTCACCAGACCTAGACAGGTATTACTAGCCACTGCGTTAGTAAAGGCAGAGTCCAAGACTGGTGAGTTCCAAACTGTCCGAGCATTAATTGATCAAGGTTCACAGGCCTGTTTCATTACAGAGGCTACCGCACAATTTTTAAGGCTAAAGAAAATACCAGTCCAAGGCTTCATTTCAGGTGTAGGAGATAATAGTTCAACCATGGCAAAACACATGGTACGTTTGACGATTAAATCAACCGTGGATCATGATTTTCAAGTACAAATAATTGCCTATGTTTTACGCAAGATCACATCTTACTTACCTGAGCGAAGTATAAATACAACAGCACTAGATTGGATCGAGAGCAAAGAACTGTGCCTCGCGGACCCCAAGTTCAGCACGCCCAGTAAGATAGACATCTTATTGGGAGCAGATGTTTACTGCTTGATCATAAAGGAAGGAATAATGAAGAGTCCGTCAGGTACTCTCATAGCACAGAACACCACTTTAGGTTGGGTCCTTTCTGGTATCGCTAGTTTAGGTAATGGGGGACAAAAAGGATACACGAATCATGTAAGTGTACATTGTACACACGTAAACGAAGACAATCTCCTCAAGAAATTTTGGGAGATCGAAGAACATACTAGTACAAAGAAAATCCTTCATCCAGAAGAGATAAGATGCGAAGATTTCTATAGTAGGACAACTGAAAGAGATGATACAGGTAGGTACATTGTCAGGTTACCATTTCGTGATGAAGATCCTGCTTGTAAGGCCGGTGGTTCACGCCTAATAGCTGAAACAAGATTTATGTCATTAGAGAAGAGATTAAGTAAGGATACAGATTTAAAGAAACAATATAAGGACGTAATAAATGAATACTTACAGCTCGGGCACATGAGACCTGTAAAAGAAAAAGATAATAAAAGGAATGAAGCGGTATACTTACCTCATCACGCAGTGCTGAGAAACGATAAGACCACAACCAAAGTTCGCGTGGTGTTTAACGCCTCCCAGAAGAATAAGAAAGGAGTTTCTCTTAATGACACGCTACTGGTTGGACCAACCCTGCAAGCAGACTTAAGGCATACTGTGTTGAAGTGGAGAGTACACGCCATTGGTATTGTGGCAGACATAGTAAAAATGTACCGCCAAGTTAGAATAGCCGACGAAGATGCCATATTCCAGCGAATACTCTGGCGTGACAGTCCCGACGAGACGGTCAGAGATTATGAGCTTGTAACGGTGACGTTTGGAACGGCCTCGGCACCATTCTTGGCAGTCAGAACACTCCATCAGGTTGCATACGATGAAGGAGAAAAGTACCCCCTAGCAGCACCCAGAGTTTTAAACAGTTTTTACATGGACGATTTAATGACGGGTTGCAGTAGGGTCGAAGAGGCTGTAGAAATCTGTAATCAAATGATAGAATTATTAGAAAAAGGAGGCTTCACATTGCAAAAATGGAATAGTAATAGTCAGGAACTGTTAAATCGACTAAGTTCAATGCATGGAAAAGTAACAATAGAGAATTCAGGTCAAACGAAGATGAAAAATAAAGATAACAAGAACAAAGATAGAAAGGACATCGAAATTAAGCTCGATAATACTATAAAGATTTTAGGGCTTACCTGGAACCACCACGAGGATACCTTCCAGTACTTGGTTAGTCTTCCGTCGCCGACGACTGCACCTGTAAACAAAAGATCAATTATATCAAACATAGCTCGATTGTTCGACCCACTTGGATGGCTAGCACCTAGTGTGATCTTAGCAAAAATGTTCATCCAAAAATTATGGCTTGCGGGTGTTAGTTGGGACGAAGAATTAAGCAATGCATTAATAACAGAATGGAATACTTACCGAGAAGAGCTGCCATTACTTACCCAAGTTCGTATACCTCGTTGGCTGGGCACGTGTTCTACAGAGGAGCTAGAATTACACGGTTTTTGCGATGCTTCGAAGGCAGCATACTCAGCTGTAGTTTACTTACGGATAATCGATGCTACCGGTGAAATTCGCCTTTCGTTGTTGGTTGCAAAAACCCGAGTGGCTCCGATTAAACAAATATCTATTCCTCGATTGGAGTTATGTGGCGCAGTACTCTTGTCAAAGCTTTTGACAGAGACCGCCGAGGTTTTAAATGTGTCAAAAGAAAGAATAACAGCATGGACCGATTCCACAGTAGTACTGTCATGGCTCAACAGTCACCCAAGTAGGTGGAAAACCTTTGTAGCAAATAGAACCTCGGAAATACTGAGCACAATGAGTTCATCTCAATGGTTTCACGTCTCAACCAAAGAGAATCCAGCAGACTGTGCTTCTAGAGGAATATTACCTAGTCTTTTAATCAAGAACACCATGTGGTTTTTAGGACCTGCATTTTTAAAGGACAAACTAATTGAACGCAAAGGTCCAAAGAATTTTAATGTAGATTTAGAACAAACAATACAGACGCATACAGTCACAATCCCGGAACATTTACTCTTTGAAAATTATTCTACTCTACGTAGATTAGTTAGAGTTATCGCATACTGTAGACGATTTTTGAAGAAAGATCCGAATAATACAAAACATTTAAAAGATTATGAAATATCTGCGGCATTCGAGAGTTGTATAAAAAAGACACAGAAAGACTTATTCAGCATAGAATACGCACAATTAAAGGAAAATGGTATATTAGAGTTTAAAGCTAGCAAATTAAAATCTCTCTGCCCTTTTCTCGATAGTAAAGGTATAATCAGAGTCCGAGGACGACTTGAAAAGTCAGAGTTAGACGAAAATGCGAAGCACCCTATTGTGCTGCCACATCAAAGTCATCTGACTCATCTTATAATTGCGGATGCGCATGAAAAAACCATGCACGGTGGTCCTCAATTGATGACGAACTTTTTAAGGTCAGCCTATTGGATATTAGGTGCTAGAAGTTTAGTCCAGCAGTATGCTCGCAAGTGCGTTATTTGTGCCAAACGGAAGGCATCCGTGAGAAACCAACTTATGGGATCTCTCCCCTCGGTCAGATGTACTCCAGCAAGACCGTTTTTACACAGTGGAGTGGACTATGCAGGACCTATTAGTATAAGGACAACAAAAGGCCGTGGTCACAAGTCCTACAAAGGCTATATATGCCTATTTGTATGTATGGCCACTCGCGCTATTCACTTAGAGGTAGTCAGCGATATGGGTACACAGGCATTTTTAGCAGCCTTCCGACGATTTGTGTCTAGACGAGGACATTGCTCCAAAATTTGGAGTGATAATGGCACCAATTTCGTAGGTGCCTCAAGGGAGTTGCAGCAGCTGACAGCAATTCAAAACTCAGTAGCCGAGCATTTAGAAGCAAACGGCACTGAGTGGCATTTTATTCCGCCGCATGCTCCTAATTTCGGAGGTCTTTGGGAAGCCGGAATAAAAGCAACAAAGTTTCACCTGAAACGAGTCATTGGAGACGCTACCCTTACGTACGAGGAAATAACTACTCTGCTTTATCAAGTAGAAGCATGCTTGAACTCACGACCTATAAGTGTTATCAACTTTACTGATCCTGGTGAGCCCCTACCTTTGACACCTGGACATTTCCTTATTGGTGAACCTTTATTAAATGTTCCTGATAAAAATTACGACTGCTCCAACATAAATTATTTAACTCGGTGGCAATTTGTGCAGAGAATGGTGCAGTCCTTTTGGAAACGTTGGTCCCAAGAGTATTTGTCCAATCTCATGAACAGATACAAATGGTCGACTCAGGTTCCTGAGCCGAATATTGGAGATATTGTCCTAATTAAAGAAGATGATTTACCGCCATGTCGTTGGTTGCTAGGTCGAGTGGTAGAAAAACACCCCGGCCATGATAAACTCACCCGTGTAGTCACATTGCGTACTAAAGGTTCAACCATTAAAAGGCCCACATCTAAATTATGTGTTTTACCAATAACAGAATAGATTTTAGATCCCTTTGAGGTTGGGTTAGCTTTCATCGATTGTTTATATAAAAGTTAATAAAAATATTAAAACATTGTTTTAGTCAGTAAGAACCTTTATGTTACTAGTATATAAGATATTTAAGTTCAATTCAAGAAGGACATTCCTTCACTGAATGTCCTTGGTGGGCGGAATGTTCAGCATCGAATTATAAATGTTTATTATTCAAACAAAAAGTTGTAAGTCAACGCTCAATAGATGGCGGTGGCGTCGAGTTAGATGGCGCAATCGTTTGGTTACATGAGTTTAATAGGGTCCACAAATTATTAGTAAGAATATAACCAGCTCAGTTCAGAATACTACTGTGTTTTATTTATTTATAACCTTTAAGTATTCACAACCCAAGTTCAACATTACCAGCGCAAAGCGCGGTGATAAACATTGGAATATAAAATAAACATCTTTTTGAAGTTTTACAAGTACCTAGTTATATAAAAAAATTAACGTAAAACATGATAAAAATAAAGTTTGTTATCGAGGTATACCAAAGAGCATGGCTAATATGTATGTGGATGGATTTAAAAATATTTTTTTACATTGGTTAAGGTGTCAAGGGATTCTGGAAGGACTTGTAGGATTTATTTTTCCAGCAGTGGGACAGAAAAAGTAAGGCTGCTAATTATACGGCTAGATACCACATAACTGGTAATAAAACTTGTTACGAAAAATCTTGGAATATTCTTACTGAACATAAATAAACCTCACCTTACTCCACCGGCAATAAAGTGTTATTTAGGCGGAAAACTATTAGCTAACAGGTTCGAAGCTCATTAGTAGTAAATCATTGGGAACACCCCGCTTTGGTACAGCCTACACGGTTACTTGTGATTAGGAATGGAAAAACCAGAAAATTAAGAAGGAAAAAGTTATAGATTTACGTAGAATAGTCATACATCAGGGAATACTTGGATAGGTTCGAATCCGCCTATTGCACTATTGTCGCGATTTCACTCGTAACACAAGCATATAGTTTAGTACGAGGTGTTAACAAGAATACTAGCAATGTGCAACCCTAATTAACAGGAAGCTTTTTATTTAAAAATGGCGAAGGTTTGTGAGTGTGTATGTGTTACTTTTTGACGCTCAAACGAGAGGTACAAATTTTGTAAAATTAGGTTTGGCGGTAGATTATGAAACTCTAGATTAACACAGGCTAATTTTTATCCTGAAAAAATAAGTTATCTGATAAACCACGGGTAAAACCGCAGGCTGGAACAGTGGCAGATAAAGGTATCTACCAAAACTTTACAGAAGCTAATTTCGGTGTGCGACAATCAGCCAGATCAATCTTCCAAGCTGATTGATGGCTGTTACAGTGATCGGATAACAGTATTGAGGACTAATTCCAATCAAGCCAAAGACTAATTTTAAAATCTTTACTTTCTTTACTTGTTGCTTCTAGTGCCGTTTTATTTATATATATATTTTTGATATCTGGGGATAACTCACACACGGCCGTCCGATCCCAAACTACTTAGGCAGAGCCTGTATTATGGTGACCAGATAACTGATAAACATACTTATATATTTCTAAATACATACATAGTATACACATAAATTACACTCAGACACAAAATAAATAGGTTTGTATTTCGATCTGGTTACTGTTCAATTGTTTCAACACGTTAGAGTTTCGTATGCCTTTCCGGACCACGAAATGGAATTTTCGTTTTGGTCTTAACTTCTTAGAAATATTAGATTAAAAATGTTCTGCCTCATACTTATAAAAATTTATTACGCGATCATTATCACACAATGTACCGAAATTAATTATACCCAAATCCGGGGACATATTTACAACGTGGGCAACAAAAGATTTCCCCAATAATACCGTGATTGCCGTCCCTGTAACATTTACTGAGGGTCCATCCCAGATCATGGTAACAATGTACCATGTTTACTTGTTCCAAGAATTTTTGGCTTCCATGATTAAAAACAAACCATGTCATATGATCTTTCCCATTTCTCCTATTTTATCTCGGATTTAACCTTCAAATGTGTGATCAAGCCTCGTTTTTTTTCTATATGAGTAGATTAACCCAGCATTTCGACTGTTACAGGTCGTTATTTTTTTTATCATTCTAGGACAACTATAAGGTAACTTCCAAGATAATTATCTCTCTTCGATCCCATAAGGTCTAGGGAACCTCTGGTAACTTTCAGATGTTCCTTTCAAATCTTTGAAGTATTTTTCCAATATCTTTTGTGTTATAATTGGTAGTTGTGTCCGTAGCTTGTTTTTATGTTTCAAAGCTTTAATTGAGAGAAGTAATTCAAAGCTATTTGTACAACGGCTTACTGAAGCGTTCAAAGCAAATTAAAAGTAAATCGACGAAGATTTTTTTATGTTTGTTCATTCTAAATGAATTTTATTTTGTTTGAATGAACTTTTACTTTCTCTATAGAAGAAACAATTTATGTTGTGCTTTTTAGTATACATTTTGGTTCAGAAATAAATAATAATTATAAAGACATAAAAGATAATTTTATAGAATACCAGAAATTTTAAAGAAACATTTATTAAATAAATTCGACAAATACACCAAAATATTTTTTGAAGATAGTGGGTAGAAAAGAAAATCTGGAGGAAATGCTATTGAACAGACTAAAATAAAACACGGGACGTCGATAAGTGCTAGCTCCTGAATTATGGATGGCTGAACACAAAAATAGCAGAGCCACTTATAGATAGGAGACAAAAACTCGATTACAGTTGATCGATTCTAACATCGTTTTCACGACGGTAAGTAGAATTCATTACTAAAAACTGAAAAGTCCTACAGAATCTTCATTGATTCATCTAAAATGCCAAGATTTCGTTCGGAATCACCCTAAAATGATGAGCGTCATTTTTTGTATAAATAAAATTTCGAGTAAGCACTCCAACAATTAAGATCTCACGAACCCGGAAGGAAAATCTTGAAAAAAGCGTTTTAAATTCCTCAATCCATTTCTCTATAGCGATTATTATCTGCATAGCGAAGAAAAGGCTCAATTCACGGCACCTCGGTTCAAATCAAGCGGGAAGATGCGCCGCTTCCATCCTCTTTGTTGGAAGCGCATTGTCGTGGATCAATGCCTAGAGAATTGTTTGTGTTGTTTATGCCTATAGAGATTGATCTTCTGTGCAAATTCTTGAAGAAGAATTCAATAATATCTTTTTACTTTCAATATACATGGAACCGATATAACTACTAAACGATTTCACGGATAAAAATTGTATTGTATGATGACAATTGACTAAGTTCGTTTGGTATGTAAACAACAAAAACACAATTCCCATAACAGCCATTAACTATTACAAGTTACAAACTATTTGCATAAAAATACTACGCTGTATTTATTCAGTATCCATTATATTCTTACTGAAAATATATTGCATTAAAAATGAAATACAAAACATTAAGTTACCGCAAATCTAGATCTGTTCCAAGTAAACCAACCAAGTTAATTCACAATTTTATTCATGACCATAACTTAATTTATTCTTTGCCCACTTATTCTTAGGGCGATTTAACTCTGAGTTTATTCTGTGGCTCCTTCGTTTTATACCTACGTTCCGTGAAACTGGCACTTCTGTTCATTAAGCTCATATCTCGATTGAAGTCTGTGCAACAAAATCTATTGCTCGCTTAATAAGAAACGTGGAGAAAGCTTTCAAGTTATGTCAGCAATGGATTGGGATTCGTTGTGTATTACCGTGATGTGCAGTAGTGGGAGTTGAAGAATAGTTGAAAGGAATTGTGCAGTACTTTAAATTGCATCTCTCGTTGAATAAGCGCGCTTTATTTCGCTCACTGAAAGTAGATGGAAGTTAAATTTGTGGAAAGTTGAGTCTGCTGTGACAATGCTGTGTTTTTTATTATTTGCAGCCGGCGGATAGGACATGCTTGAATATTTTGACGAGCGCTTTGAAGGTTCTATCATTCCAAATGAGTTTATTCGTGTGGACGTATGAGAAATTGTTTGAATAAGTTGTATAAAAGGTCACCTGTTTTAAAACATTCAACAGCGGGATAAACGAAATTGCTATAACTTCATTTTGTAAATTAAAATGCTTATAATACCTATGGTCAGACTAGATCTTTATAGGCACCTTATTGATTATCTTTTCGTTATTAGCCAGACGCATTATTTGAATTTGAGTTAGTTTAAAATTTTATATTTATACGTTATTTTTTTCTGAAGCACCTTTTTTTTGTTTCTAAATACTTGCAGTATGGGGATCATCATTTCAACTTCTCAGTTCTTGAATCGGAAATAAAACCTATTACCAATTTCCGGAACCCAATAAATCAAGTAAAAACCCCATCGAACGTTTATATCAGCCTACTTCACTATAAAGTTAAATAGATCCACTTGAAGACATTTTCTAATAAAATTGTCTAAAAGTACATTTAGCGGCGTCTCGGGGGATCAGAGCGGCCTTTTCTGTCCGGACAATATGCCGGGAATTGACTTCGGGATTCGAGACAACTCGGCCATTATCTGTGGTGTGGTGTGCTCTAAGCGATGAGACATGCAGGCGATGATATAGGACTCTGAAAAGGAAAAAAGATTTACGATCCATATTGCTAAATTTATTTGTATAAAAAACTTAAAAAAAATCAGCCAGTTGCTTCTGACCATTATAGAACTCCTTGCCAAACCATTAAATGGTTCGTTAGGTGGTTGAAATAAAACTCAAAATAGTTCGTATCAGGATGTAAAGAGCCGAAAAATTAATAAAGAACGAAGTCAAGTTGCCTTCCATAATTGAAACTAATAAGAAAATCAGAACATGCTAACTTCCAATACTGTAGAACGCTGTAACCGCTGTCTCTTTTACATTAGACCACCATACAATATAAAAGTGTATTGGTAGTGTGAGCTGCTTTGTGTCACCTACAATGCCAAGTATTAGCTCTGATAAGCCACGTAATACACGTGCACAATTACATACGATGATATTACACCTCTTTTGAACATGGATAGATTGAGAAAGATTTTGAAGACTTCTCTCATAATTCATAGATTTAAAAGAACTTGTATAAGGGGGTTATTTGTAAATTTGTTGTTACCGCGTAATAATAATTTAATTTTTTCCAATCTCGATTATTTATCTAAAAATCTATTATTATCTTCTGCATTGTAGGTACCGCAACTGAAACATTCTAAAGCGTGTTTATTTGTATTGAATGGTTTCCTGTAATAAATAGGGTTGCAAGTTTGAATAAAAAAGTCTTTTAAATAGAACTAAGTACTTTAAAAAAAATGTCGAGATCTAAAATGAAAATAAATCGATACTTATAAAATCCGTTTTAAAAAATTGGGAATTATTAGCCAGTAAATAACATTATTGATAGTATATATATATATTCAAATTCTAATTCAATGTAAAAATAAATATATTCCAGGACTATTACTACTTATAATAATATCCTATTTAATTAATTACGCGTGATATTATCGTAAGAACTCATTTAGCGGACAAATTAATCATGAGCTTAATTAATAGACTCCACTTACTTTTAATATACAGCGACCTTCAGAAAAAATCATGGTCTTATTAGAGCTAGGAACTTTTAATCGCAAATAAAAAGTTTACTCAGAAAATAGTGTAATTTACACTAATATTATAAAGAGGAAGGATTTGATTGTTTTTTGTTTGTTTGTTTGCATTGAATAGGCTTCGAAACCACTTAACCGATTTGTAAAAATCTTGCACTGTTGGGAAGCCACACTATATCCGGTGAACATAGCTATATTAAATTTTCGATAAAGTTAAGGATCCATACTAAAACTCCAATGATGTAACTCAAGGTGTGAAAAAAATATCAAATACTTTCTTACATCGCGTGCGCTGCGAAAATTATTGATTATACAAAATAGTATACTACGTCTTTGTAGAACGTATAATTATCTACAAAAAATATCACGACTGCATGTCTCACTATTCTAGTTATGTCTATAAGTATAATAACTATAAGATGAATGAGTAATCGATTTACTAGTAATTTCATTATTCCACAAATTAATAGGATTGTAACACATCAAAGACAGAAAAAAATTAGCATTCGTAAAAAAAAATCCAACGATAATTTTATATAACATATTGTACAGTAATTTTATTTAAATTATAAAGTCAGAAATAAAAACAATAATGAAAGATGATGAGATGAGAGAAAAGAGATACGAAGAACCAAAACTTGTTCACACCCAGCAATGTTACAGAAATACTGATTCAGCCAATGAACAACTTTCTCCAAAATGTGATACTATTTTCCGAAAAACTATTTTGGACCTTCCATACTAATTTTGATCTGCTGATCATAGCTTTGCGGTGCCACTGACAATTTTTTTTGGAATTGAATATGGAAGAAGCTAATGGCTGCGATGAAGCAAAATTTTCAATATGAGCGGGCGTTTTAATAGCACCCTGTTTAGTGGTTATGTCCTCATCCACATCTATTATACTGGGTGCGAGGTCTAGAGTCTAGGCTTCCTATTCAATTTCTTAAATCCTTCGTACATTGAAGTCATCTAAATCAGACCCTAGGTTCATTTCCATACAATGCGACAATTTTGGGACGTAATCCTTGAGGGTGGGGTGTAAATTGAAGCCTAAATCTCTATTTAATATGTATGTTAACTAAGTTGTTAATTTATAATTGTGCCCGTTGTGTAATTGAAGGGATACTCGTGAAATCTACATAACAATAGGTACATTGAAATGCTTATAGTTTCCATCGCTTTAATAGCGAATTGATCCTATTTGGAACTGGTATGCAAAGCAATAGCACGTACAATTCAATTCTGACAACCAGTCTTACTATGTAATACTGTATTATCCCGGAAAATGGGTAAATGAGCTCAGATACTTCTTCTTCTTAAAGTGCCTCTCCAACTAGTGAAGGTTGGCAGTCAGCTCCACATATCTCTTCCCATCCTTAGCAAGATTGAACAGCTCCGCAGGACGTGTGATTCCTATCGGTGACTGGACGTTCTGTTGACCTTGGTGTCTGTAGATTAGGTACTTTATCTTATTTTTTTATTTCAATCAGATACTCATGAACCTCAATCAGTTGTTTACTTGGCATGTTCCCTAAATTATTTATATTTTTTATATTGTAAAGACAGCGTGCTGCTGGGGAGTTTGTTGCGCCGTTTCTTCTCCCCGGCTAGAGCACTTAGGAAGCGGTGGGGTGGGCGAATCAGGGTGCTGTCTGTGTTGATGACATTCAAAAGTACTACATGGTAGCCTAATTTGAATAAATGATTTTGAATAATATTTTTTTGAATCATTTATTTCCGGATGTTACACAACCACGACTTTTTCCTGAGTCCGACTGGTCAGATAGGCAGTCGCTAATTGAAAAATAGTTTGTACAGCTAAATCCGGTGAGACTGGAAGCCGACCCCAACATAGCTTGGAAAAAGGCTAGGTAGATGATAACTGTGTAAAAGTAAGATATTATATTTTTAGGATATTTCAATGAAATAAATGTTCTACCTAGTTTTTTATTTATAAACTTATGTCACGAAAATAGAGCAATGTTTTCTTCTAAAACGATAGCTTTGGGAGTGATTTTATTCAGATAAAAATCACTGGCGTATCATATTTTCTTCAGATTTCAGATCGCTTTGGGAGTTTGTAGACTTCGTATGGCCAAAAGTTTTTGAATATTTTGTATTCATAACAGACTTGGATATATTTCCCGAGGGGTAGGCAGAGGTGTTACGGACGTGGTGTAGTGAGTGACATATTTACTGAATATACTAGCAAATATTTTGAAGTATCCAGTATTTTTCTGTTGCGGAGCTAAGGCTTATTTTTATACAAAGAAGGTTCTAGTTAGCAGTTTCTTGTCTTCGAGGGAAGAAACAAAACGAGTGCTTAAGAGTCCCTATCAATTTCGCGGTCTAAAACAGAAATTTCCAACTTTTTCAGCGCAAATTTCTCAATAACTTCAAGATATCTGTTCTGTTTTTTAATGCACAGTTATTTATCATTCATTTATCAAGTAAGTGTACAAAGTCAATTTTTAATAACTACTCAATATAAATTATGAAAAATAAAAACCTAACACATGTTTTTACGTAAGCACGAAACAGCAGATTTTCCAATTGCTTTTTTAGCTTACTGGTAGCAAATAACAATCTGAGAAAAATCATAAATACTGGGCATATAGTATGCTAGTAAGTACACAATGTATTTTTTTAAATTTCAATGAACTAGTACTTAAAAAAAAATGTGATCCACGCTGAAAAAACCCAATAAAGTCATGTGCAAAATCGTCGTCTATGGGTGAGAATTTATTAAAAATAACAATAAGCATTATATATTTAAAAAACTGAGGTATTTATCTACCAAATCCAATTTTTATATTTCATTTCTGACTTCTTATTTATTTATAATAAAATTTCTAAATAATGCCTTATAAACCGATGCGCTCGCTCGATACATTCAGTCGCGCCCAAGGGCTTGTTGACGACGGACCTGTGTCGCCCGTGACGTTCGCCGCTCCCAACGAAACTCTTGAATCGCGCGTGATTTTGTACTACACCTAACCAGTTTTGAGACTGTGAGTAGATTTAATTTTTTATTTATTCAGTGTGAATTTTTATGATTTCATAATGTTGTTTATACATATTAATGTTTTGTACTATTAGTAAAATAGTGTTTAATTTTTAGAAAATGGGTCGAAAAAGTGATCTTTACTATCAAGGAAAAATCAAAGGTAAAAAGAAAAAGGTTGAAAAAACACGAAAAGCACTTGCAGTTCTTAGGTAAATATTTTTTTTGTAATTACGAAAACTGTTAGAATTGGTTATTATTTCTTGAATCTAAAAATGAACTTTTTTATTTTTGTAGAGAATTAAATAGGCAGAAATCTACCGAGAATCAAAATTTACCTGGAACATCATCTATAAGCGAAAAGCCCCCATCGGACACAAGGTATTCCTTTTATCTAGTATTTTTTTTTATTTATCTAATATATAAAGAAATCTAATCTATACTAATATATAAAGCTGAAGAGTTTGTTAGTTTGTTTACTTGAACGCGCTAATCTCAGGAACTACTGATCCGATTTGAAAAATTCCTTCAGTGTTAGATAGCCCATTTCTCGTGGAAGGCTATAGGCTATATATATATATATATATATATAGGTAAGTACTTAACTCGATTAAAAAAAATGTATTATTAATTATTTTCAGTTACACTAGCAAACAGGATGCATCAGGCTCTTTATTAGGTGAAAAGGGGGAGACAAGGTATTTTTCAACTAATTATTGAGCAAATACACTGTATATATGAAAAGGAGAACGAGTCACCAGGGAGTTGAGGAACATGGTCACTTACTAAGAAAAACAAAACCACGGAAGTATGTATATTTCAAATATATTCAATTACTGGTAAATATATGGGTGTAAGGTCTGTTCATCTATACTTGTCCAAACATGTAAACAAATATGGCGTATGTAAGAAATGTCAATAAAATTAGTGATGGGAAACTTTGTGTGATCTATTCAGAATTGTAAACTAATTGTGGTAACATACATTGTGTGATTTTTGAGAAAAATCGTGATTTGTAATTGACGTCGGTTTGTTTACTATTTGTGACAAGTATAGATGAACAGACTTTAGTATGACATTTATATTGGGTACCTAGTCGGTACCCAGGATTATAATCTATCTGTCTGTATCAAGTTCCATGTAAATATTTCAAACATCTTTGATTAGGAATTGAAAATATTAATGTCGTATTAATATAATTTCAGAACACGGATTTAATTCAAGAAACGCCTGTCTCAATCAGCTTTAATTCTCTCGATGATTCTTTAGAAGATTTAGTCATGGAGTTGGATCAAGTATGTATTTGCGTGTACCATTTTAGAATAAAAATTTTGAAACATTTATTTATTTGTTTTGCCATTTTCTGGTGAAACATATATCCGACTCCTCATAACATTTGACTACACATTTCTGTTTTACCTGTTTCAGTGATTAAACATAACTAATATTTTTTCAGTCTGCACCATCTACACCGATACGAATTGAAGGAAGAAGAATAGTTGACTATCAGTATTTTTTTGACCAACTCGTGGAGATTTCACAACACTGTGTAAAGTTTGGATGTCAAATTAGCTCTCTCAAAACAATTGAGGAAAAGCGACGTGTTGCAATAAAGTAACTAAAAAATATCTCGTTTTTATTTTCCTGAAATAAAACACATAATAATAGAAAATTATACATTCCCATGGAGATAGTTGTTCAATTTGATAGACTGTACCCCCCACCTTTCTGGTAGGTACTTCCTGTACATTATCTGCCTAGCCTTTTTTGTAAGTGACTGCCGTAACTACTAGGTAACGATATTTTTATAAGGTACTTAAACATAACACGTCATAATCACAATAACATCCATCCAGTATTACGGAACTTAGTGGGTAATAAAAACTATGCAGTGCTGACAATAGCGTTTACGGACGAAGATTATTTGTTCGCGCTACACCGTACGACAACGCACACTACGATTGTCAGCGATAGTTCGAACGCACACAGAGATACTGCGCTCAAATAGTTACCTAAACTAGCAGCGCGCCGAAATTGATAGGGACTCTTAATATGTCTTTAATCACTACAGGTACTTATTACTGACCAAAAAGGATGAAGTATCTAATATGGAGTCGGTTTAATTTAATTTCAGCTCATAATGAATTTATGAAAAAAAATTTTTTTTTTTGGATTGATCAATTATTCGACACCAAAAACCATACTAAATTGTGTAACCACATTTAAAGGGTATTGACCCTTATTTCATTCCTTAAAAATTAAGATTTTTGGCTTCAGTGGTCTAGTTATGATTTTTTATTTCAAATAATTGCTGTGAGGAATTGGATGTCAATTAAGATATCCCTTTTGGTAGCACCAGCACCAAATATATGGTTTCGGTAGCACCATTTATAAATGAGTAGAGTTAGCTATGTTTGTTCATTTAGACTTTTGCGTAAAAATTAGACGGAAAAAATCGATCTTTCTTTATTAGAGATTCACACAGAGTTTAATAGAAGGAAAATATATAAAACATGCTTTTGGAGGAATTAAATAAAACGATTGAATGTAAAAACAGAATATATTTAAATCATCATCACAATTTCGCATAGAAAGTTAAAACGCCACGGGAACATGGCGCCCGCAACACACACACACGCGAACTTCATACAGAGTACAGTCAATAACAATATACTTAGGATTATTATTGCTTTTTTAAATTGTGTTCTATGAAGTATAATTTACTGTTTTGTACACATATTGTGTGGGTACTGTTAATAATTTTAAATCAAAGGAAACAGCCGTGAATGGGTATATTGTTACTGACAACACTCATATAGCAATAGAAAACAGATCAACAAATAAATCACTAATACTTATTGCAATATTTACACGTCCAACGTAAAATTTTTTTTATGTAAAGTGAAAGTAAAAGACCTTGGTCTACTTTGCAAGTACTAAACAGTCCTATTAAGCCCGAAACTGGATAACATTTCATTATACATAAATCCTCTATCTATAATACATATACTATAGACAAAACGTCTTATATATATTTATATATTAATATATATTATTCAAAGTATTAACTAACAGTATGATAAAACGATTAATGCATGGATTCTTACAAGGAACCCTGTTGTTTTTACATGTACTTATTGTATGTACAATTTTACAATTATTATCTAAAGGATAGGTAGACATAATATTATTGTTTCGTTAATAATATTGCTTAAACAAATTTACATTGAGCCATAGACACAAGAATTAGTTGAGCAACTTAAAATTACTTTACATTTTTTGTGTGGTTTATTTTACAAGGAATTTCTACACTAACAGTTTACTGTTCTGAATAATTATATTTTTCGTACAAAAAAAAGTAAATTGAAAGAAAGCTTATAAAACTATAAAACCAATATTTTTACAAAAAAACTAACTTTGATACTGACTTACAAAAAACTTGTATCATAAATATCTTAAGAATTTAACTATCTAAGTAGCTTCTTACAAGTATTTGCAGCTCTACTCGAATATCTAATAATTTACGTCGACAGTGATTATTAGAGAATAAAATTGAGCAAATGAAAATTAGATCATTTACATAATAATAAGAGACTGTTTCCCTTACCCGTAATACTGAGATTCTTTATATTTATAAGGACTAAGAAAAAAATTGATACTACATAGACATACTATAAATTTTATACATTTATTACAATTTTTAGAAACCAAATAGGTTTATAATGAACTAAAGATTAATTGGTTTTTAAAATAAGAACTAAAAAGATCTATGAGTATTCGTAACGAGATCAAGAGAGATTCAATAACGTTGATAATTAAAATAAAATGGTGGAATGCTAAGATGAGTTTTTTTTACAAAAGTGACTAAGTTTTTAAGCCGTTAGTAGTCAAAATTATAGAAATGGCAAAAATACTGAAAGAAAGGTAGAATTCACTTTAAAAAAAAAACTATTTTGTTTTATCTAAGTACCAGAGGAAACTTTAAAACTCTCATAATACTGGAAGATCATTGATTGCCACATTTACTTCTATAGTGCTATTTATTAATTACCTACTACAAATTAATGAGCTTTAAGTTAATTTCTAAAATCAATTATTGATATGATAAATGGGTAGGTACTATTAAATAATTGGCAACTATAATGATTGAGGGTTTGTCGTAAACAAGTAAAAATCTCCTTCATTGAAATTCAAGTAACTGAAGTTTTGTTTACGTAATGTACTTTTTTTTCAATAATTACAGTTGCCATCACATTCCATATAAATTATTTGGCAATTAAATTACAATCTACCATGTCAAATCTCGCAGTGCATTGTCTGTCGACATCGTCAATCGTACAACTATATATCTAACATTATTAATATATCTATTACAACTAAATAACTATCAGGGTGAGAGGGAATAACGCGTGGACGGAAAAAGGCGAGAAAAAATAATTAGAATATAATTTACGTATCCTTTAATACTGGAACGTAGTTTAAGGCGTACTCAAAAATCTTTCTGTCGCTTCATTACTCTTTGAAGTGACAGAGACGGCATGATACTTAATTTCGTCTTAAAATTGAGTCACGTTTGAGTATCGGTCATATTTTATTAAATAACCTAAGATACCTTTCTCCCATGGATCCAGGTTAACTTAACGCTTTGTACTTGTAGAAATACATGTCATGAAGTATAGTTTTTTCTATATTATATACAATAGTAAATTATTTGTTAATACTTAATATTTCATAGAGATTTCATAGCTTAAAATTCAAATAAATAATACTTTGGATTGCTTTGCTTTGCTAATTATTTCACTACTTTGTCTTCTTTGTGGTATAGATTTAAATACTATTTCAATATTATGTCTAATACTTTTGGTGTCGATTGTACTGTACTATAATATACAGTTAAAAAAACGTCCAGCGATATATTGGGAAATTAAAATAATCACAACCTTAAAATAACTAAAGCTTAGTAATCGCTTCTAGATTCTTTGGCATATAATATTGATGACTAGAATACGAGTTATAAGCAAGCTATACAATACCGATACATTTTTACAATAAGTCATAATTTTATAAATTACAAATTTGTTTTAAATACACTTGATATGCTATTTTTCTACAGCTAACACACGACACGTTATTGATTTATCACATTAAAATGTAAACAGTTTTTTAAAATGTACACTCTTTTGTACAATTTGGTCGCCTAGTAGATCCCTTAGACATCGGAATTTAAAACACTACTTTTTGTTGAAGATTGTCTGTGCATATTATTAATGAACTCCTTTGGTATTATTCATGACACAGCTGATTCTGAAGCTAAGTGCATTCATCATTCTCAAAACTTTGATACTATGTAGAATCCAATTACTTCAATGATGTTACCAAAATAGTTCACAGTAATAAAAACGCACAAAATCTCCTAACAAAACGAGATCTACTGAGTGAAGACGACCAAATAGTCCACGGGCTAGGTGCCGCAATGGAGTATCTTCCTAAAAGCCTTCCTGAACTCAGGGTTGAAGATGGTGTAGATGACGGGGTTGAGGAATGAGTTGATGTAGCCGAGCCACGTGGTCAAGATGAACACCGTCACTCCGGGGTCGAAGGAGAGACCAATCTTGTCGCAGATGGCTCCGAGGACTGAGCACGTGAAGAATGGTGCCCAGCAGAACAAGAATACACCTGGAAAGATGAGACATTAAAAACTACGTTAAATTATGCTAACTACGCTAAATTATGAATTATTGTGAAGATTATTGTATCGACCAGACGTGATTAATAAAATCCATACTGCTTTAGAATACCTTCTTTTGTAATATTTTATGCTTCATTAAATTTGAAATTTTAACATGAATGGTCAACTACAAATACTTGGGGAATCAGAATCAAATTTATTGATGTAGAAAAATTCCGATTTCATGAATCAATGTTTTTGTTCTAAAAGATATCTCGAGGTTATCTTTCTGTTTTTCTTTAAAATGATCTTTATCTGATGATAGCTGCTCTACATGTTTTAATGAGGTTTACGATTTTATTTACTTACCTAAAACTATGGCCAGAGTTTTAGTGGCTTTCCTCTCTTTTTTTGCAGAGGATTTCTCTCGTTTCTTCTTACTGGCTTTGTTTGCCTTATATATTGTAAAACGGGCGGTCGCTGCACTCGCTTTTCTCTCTTTTTTAGATCCCGATCCATCTCGAAGATCGAAATTACTGGCTGTCACCTCTTCATCTGAACGAAGAGCTAGAGACACATTTCTAGAAAGAAAATAATTATTTATTACTCATTTGTGGATATTTGTGGAATGAGCACCGTGAATTTAATTTTGTTCTACAAAATGAAATGGAATTTAAAAAGTCGTTGAACAAAAGTTGATAGTTATAATGAATAAAAATAAAAACTTCCAGCTAAGGGCTTTCAGAAAGTTTTAATTAAAACTGTATGTGAAAATTAATTAATGGCTGAATTTATTAAATACGACTATTCTTTATTTTCTGTGTTTACTAAACTAGGTAAGTAATTATGTAAAAAATAAAATATTTATGTAATAATCTGGGTTATGTCAAAATCAAAATTCTTGTGTATTTTAACAATACCAATCTTCTTTTAAGTTTAAAGGCGAAAAATAATGTTTCTTATTCCCTTACCTCGAATCTGTAGATAACTTGGCAGTTTTCCCATTCTTCTTCCACTTGGAACCATCGTACCCCATGTTCTTCAGGACCGTTGCGTCTTTCAACCCTGGGGATCCAGGTGGAGATACGTGTTCCCTGATGGTGTCTTCAAGGTTAGAAGGCGCATATCCCGAGTCGTTGTTCCCATTTGGGTCTGGGATGGGCTGACTCTTGATGTTCCTTTTTGGAGTACTGATTGAATAAAAATTTAAGTTAGTTGCATTATTTTAACCATTCTTACATAGCTCATCTAGGATATTTTAGGATTTTATTTTCATAGAAACGATGGACGTATACGATTCATCTTTTTCATTTATAGGCTACCAGCAATATGAGTCACAAATTACTTGTATTTTTGTTAAGCCTTCGTACTAATATAATTATGTGCAATGAATGGGTCTAGAACCGGCAACTACATGAAAGTAAGACCGACGCCGGTTGATTTTAGTTCCCGACGTTTCAACGCATTTGCAGGCATCATGTTCACGGGCAGACTGAGGTGGTATTTATCATGACATGAGATGTTGCTCGTTCTACCTTTTTTATTTTTATTAATTATTTGTGCTCCGATCTACGCAATACGAGCTCACAGCGAGCTCGTATTGCGTAGATTGTTCAATGAAGTCTGCAGTCGCCGAACATACCGAAGGCTCACTATATTAGATTTGACAAACCACAGATCCTCGCTAATGAATCCAAATTCCTACCTAGAATGTCAGAACTCTGAACCTCAAAAAACAATAATAACATAATCTCAGCTCAATCGGTTACCGGGAAGTTAATCAAATAAAATTTTAAGATTTCATGACAAACATCAAGACATGTGAAACGAAATAAAATCTAGGATGAAAGAGTATACGACAAAATAAATCATCACATTAAGCCATAATAATTTTGGTATCCATAGTTAGAGTCATAAAAATCTAGAATCTCATGAACGCACCTGATGACATAACTTCTTGCCTTAATCTAATTTGAGTCACTTTAACGACACCCAAATTTAGGTAGCGGGGCCTATTTATTGCCAAGTACCCTCAGAATCTACCCGATATAATTTCTAGGCCAGAACGTCTCATATTAAAATCAATAAACTACTGGGAGCTTACTAAGACATATATAATAAATAAAGATACTTTGAATTTACTACTTATTTATCTGCAGATTTAATGCCAAATAACGATATCATGATAATGCTATGAATATTGTTCAGTATTATTATAATCATGGATTTATAGACTTATTTTAAATTCTTCCAAACTCTTTGCAAATCAGGGTTTACAAAAATATCTTACTATTTTTATTTCGAGCCTGTTGGTCTAGTGGTTAGTGACCCTGACTGCTAAGAGCCCTCTGGCTTAGCAGTTAGAATCGTGGGTTCGATTCCCACCCAGGACAAATCTTTGTGTGATGAGCACGATAATTTGTTCTGTGTCTGGGTGTTATTTATCTATAATTTATCTATGATATGTATTTATTTGGAAATATATGATGTTTATCAGTAGTCTGATTGCCATAGTTCAGGCTCTACCTAGTTTGGGATCAGAAGGCCGTGTGTGCTATCCCAAGATGTTATTAAATTTTGCTTGAAAATGTTATCCTTATCTCTATTATCCTATGTTGCGAGCACATTCAACTTATGTACTTATTTGAATTATAAATCATACAATTAGTTTAAGTGGAAGTCCCGTCTGAATGTAGACCTATAAATCCATACTTCTCTAACTACCAAGCATTAACATGTCTCACATACATTACAGTGATTCGAAACTCTAATATATTACGTTCTTAACAATCCTATATTTAAGTGTAAGCCAAATATTGTTTGATATATAGCACACTCAAAGAAGCTGGAGAAACAACACCATTGATTTGTATTACGTTATCCTGCGAAAATCCATAGGTATGTATAGATAGCGAGCGAAATATAATTTGGCGAGAAAATTAAATTCCCAATTAAATTCGTAATCCAAATAAACAAAATAGGTAGATGCTTTCATTTGAAATCCTTTTGAAGCTGTTGAAATTTTGAGATAACTGGGAACAATAAGGTCGGAGCCACACTGGAGGCATGAAGCGAGACGGAAGGAGCGGCGCGTGCTGCAGAATAATTAATTTTAGGGTTCAAAATCATTTTCTGTAATTTTAATGAGAATTTTTGCTTTGTTAATTTAGAATTTTTTGATTAAAACGGGTTATTTTGTAACATGAACTTAATTAGAAAGAAACGTGATACTAATTTTAATAACTTAACCCCAACTACTTTTTTAAGAACTTCTGCTAATATTATTCGTGCTAGAGTTTTAATTTCTTTAACTAACATTTACGTAGGTAACCGGTTCTTTTTGTTAAAAATGTTTATCCATTTTTATTCATGGGTATCTTTTTGTTGAGATCACTAATTTTTCATACATGTTACCAAACATTTTGAGCAAGTCCAAAACTTTCTACATTTTTGCCTACTTTTAGCTATATATACTAGAAAAATATACGATGGCATGGCCAGCACATTGGTATATTCATGGTCTTGTTTCCAACCCGCATCGAATCCGTGACCCGTTATATTTGTTATATCACCCGGTCGCTGTTAGCTTTAGATACAACGTTAGCCTAACAGACCGTCGGATGATTAATGAATTATCATTTACACCATAGGCCGGAAATGAAAACAATGTCCAAAGGAACTTCGAAATTGAGTATTAATCATTAAAAGTTTTTTAATAGTAAGTATATTTTTAATGTCATGAAGAAATAATGTTCTCTGCTAATTAATCAGTAACTTCGTTCAATTGTTCATCATATTAAATCAACGAGCAATCCGTTTCCATATTGTTATGCCAGATATTGTCATGATTTTTGACAATATTATTTAGGAAAAAATTTTTTTAGAAATCAGTTTTTGAATATACAGATATGGAGATTTTGCCTGCTATTACGGCCCTGATGCAACACGTTTACTTCATAAAATCATTGTTTTCTGAGGTTTACGCGGATGTTAGGACATTAAAACAAAACAATCTGGTCAATGGCGTCGAAACGTGGGAAACTAAAATCAAACTAACAGCGATAGAATCCGTTTTGAAAGTGATTTTATTTCAAAGAATTTTAACAGATGCAGCGGCATTTGAGGATTTGAGAGCACATATCAAAGAAGTCAGTGATAAAGAAGCTATTATACATGATTCTATGAAAGCATCTTACTTGGCAGTCTCCTCAGTGACGGTGGCGAGCATGAACTCTGTGGACTTGTCATTCGGGATGACGTGGCAATCATCAGCATCGGCCTCCAAGTCTGCTGACCGCTTGTCGAAACTGTATGAGAATAGTATAATGAAATATCGACGTACTTACAAACCTTTTGTCTGTTTTTGTATGACCATGTTTATGGGACCAAAGGTATTGAATTTCGTACATACTGATATTAATTTTTTGGCGACAATACAATATCTAATTCTTTATAAAAAAATAACTTTTATTTAGCGTGATTGATGAGATACAGCTTGCTGATATACAGGCAGACAATGGCTTAGTAAGTTCACGTTGGCACTCTTTAGGCGGTTCACATAGCGATAATGTCCCATTGAAATATGCCATAGATAGACAGATAGATAGATGATTTAATGAACAAATTATTTTTAACAGTGAAACTATAAATGTTCAGTTACATTTAAAACATAAACTTCATCATTCAAACCAAAAGGTAGACTCAATTTATATATGAATATGAAGCAATATTTGTGTTTAATTATTATCTTGAGTCCGAAACTCGAATGTTTTTAGGGTCGAATGGATAAGGTTACCTGTCCATAATATAGTACTTAAGTAAAATTTATATCCTTTCTGCAATTGCCTAGATCGCTTTATATTTTCCTATTGGTTTCGTAATATTCAAGAACTTGGAAGAAATTATGAGTAACTAGCTGTTGCCCGCGGCTTCGCTCGCGCGTCAAGTAAAGAGTATTAAAGGATAGATGGATGTATTCTGTGATTATCAAAGTAAGGAGTATGAATAAAATTTTTCATAAAATATTATGGCGTTAAAATAATAATTATAGTAAAGTAAGTAGCAAAGCACTTGTATTATGGAATCGGATACAACGAAGGTACCATAAAAACCCAGACTCGAGACAATATAGAAAATTGATTTTCTATATGGACCCGTCCAGGGATCGAACCCGGGACCTTAGAGCTGGCGACACCTTAAAAAACCGGAGTGAACGCCACTCGACCACGGGGTTCGTCGTTACAGATATGTCTTAGATGGTCATTATCTTATCTACCTGCCTACTTATCTTTTCATCTGTCTATCTTTGAGAATACTGAACTTCACATACCAACTATTTCAGCCCCTATTTCACCCCCATAGATTTCCTAAGAAAAGTAACGTATAGCCTTCCTCAATAAGTGGACTATCTAACAATGAAACAATTTTTCAAATCGGCCCTGTGGTTCCTGAGATTAGCGCGTTCAAACAAACAAACAAACTCTTCAGCTTTGTAATATTAGTATAGATCATGTCTACATTTGAAAATGACACAATTCATACAAAAACTTTCAACCCCTATTTCACCCTCTTATGGATATAGATTATCAAAATTGCTGAAATTATGTGTTTATTTGCATCAAACCAGAAGCACGCATAAGAAAATTCATGTCCTTTCTTTAAAAATTAAGATTTTAATATAATACCTTGCAACCCCTATTTTACTCGGGAGAGGTTTCCAAAATCGCTAAAATACGTGTTCATTTATTGTACTTATTTTCGTGGGGGATACTCACACACCACGTACTGGCGCCGTTGTAGTACATGCTATGAATCAGAGATGGCGCTGTATGTGACAAATGATTTTTATAAATATTTTTTTTTCCTGCTTTTCTCTTGAAATTTTCTTTACTATAAACCTCACGGAGCCCGAGACCTTTCCAACGAATGCAAAACCGTGGAAATCGGTTCGTGCCTTCTGGAGTTATAGCGTCAGGAAGGAAAACCCGACTTATTTTTATATAGTAGACAAGAATTTAATCTCTAAATTACAACAAACTCGGGCAATAGACTCAGAGCCAGACAACTCCATTTATTATTTAGGTACAGTAATTGAAACAGAACCTTCATTTACTGTGAAGGTTCTGTTCTTTTTGAGAGCTTGTATTAATGAAAAGACTGGCAACTAAGAAATTAGAGATATAATCGAGTCTTTTAAAGTAGTCATAAGCTTAACTACTAATAATGATTAGGGCAACATAGATTAACAAGACTTTGCTACTGTGAAACTGTTTGGCATCAGAATTATTTAAATTAAACGGTTTACACTAACCATCTTAAGTAAATGTTACTAATTATAAATATACAAAGGACAAAATATAAAAACTTATGAGAATGAACCTATTTTGATTTTTTAACAGACTCACGAAATGGTTAACCAAGAACCTTATGTTCAATTAAAGGACAAAAAAAAAACTCAATTTCAATCGTACTTCAAAACAAAACCACTTGACAAAAAAACGGTAAATTACCAAAACATCGTTAAGGACAAAAGTTGAGTCCATCGACTCAAAAAAGTTAAGCTAATCTAGCAGTTTAAGTTTGGTATCCACGAGGAAACTGAGCTCATTAATTATACCATGTCTTACAACATTACTAAGAGTTTTATTATTTACTGCTATTGGTTTTTCTTTTAAGCTCTTTTGTTTATTTGTATACATTTTCTTGTGGCAAGAGTATAAAATTGTATTACCTATAAGTAACTGTTTAATGTCTTAAATAACATTGTTGGGCTTTTTTGTGGAAAATGTCGGATCTAAACAAATTTCCAGAGGCATGCAGGAAGCTATACTTTAGACTTGTGGGCAAAAATATCTTTCGTGACATCGCATCGCTGCGACTTTGTTTCATCATCTATTTGGTAGCTTCCTTGTGAAGTACTGGATGGACATAACATAGCGTGGTTGCCGGTTCGAAACCCACTCATTAGATTACCGATGTAAACTCACTCGTAACAAAAGCTTATAGCTTAGCACAAGAGGTTAACAAGAATATTCCCTAATATGTGTCAGAGAGATTGACTCTTATAACTGTGAGGTTAATTAGAGGATGCCAGTTCGTACCTGTCTTCATGGTCATCCTCATTGCTCCCAGAGCCAGTGTTGGTAGGTCTGTCGTCATGCAGGGCTGTCTCCGCCAGCCGCCTCGTCTGCGCCACATTCTCTATCACCACTGCTGTAGTGGCTCCCGTTGTCGGGTCTCCGGATACAGGAGGCTTTTTAGCTGCCCTCTGCTTTTTTGCTCGTATTCTTAAAGCCTGTTGAAATGGATCATCAATTTAATTACCTACTGACATTTCAAGCAAAATGTTTTTTTAAAGATGACTCTTTATGGAAATTAGTTTGTATCTATAGACGGCCCTAAGATTAATAAGACGTGTAATGTATTCAATAATTCAATTTTATAAATAAGTAGAGACAATATAGAAAAGAGTTTTTTTCTAGATTGACCCGTCCCGGGTTCAAACCCAGGACCTCAGAGCAAGCGACACCTTTGAAAACCAGTGTGTATGCCACTCGACCACGGAGGTCGTCAAGCAAATGGTAAATCAAACAAAAATTAGGCAGTTACAAGAAAGATAACAGTTTAGCTACAACACATGTTAGCTTATATTGCCGTGTACGTGATATTCCAACTTTGTTAGTAAAGCAAACATTATTTCTTCCCAAAGTTTGTATATTTTAACTTTGGTTTGTTTGTTAGAACAATAGCTATTCCAGAACAAGTTATGGATGATCCAAATGTGCCACGAGACAAATTTCGTTACGCTTCTGTTACGCAACACATCTGTTTTCGCATCTAATTTAAATGATTAAATATAGTTTGGAAGTGTGTGATCGTTGGAAAGCATGTTTAACTTGCTTTGAATGCTATCCAAAAATAATATGGCGAATGTTAGAAACATTATAAATTCTGTTTATTTATGTCATTGTTTCAATCCTATAAGATATACAACGATAAATTAATTATAATATATAATTATAATCCTATGTAATTTTTTTTGACAATATTCTTTTTCAGAATTGCAGAGAACATACCTTAAAAATATTATAGTAAAGGAACATCATCATGATGCAGGGGATGTAGAAGGAACCGAGGGAGGAGTAGATGACATAGTTCTGGCTGTTGAAGAGGCACTCGTCGAAGTTCCTGTCAGGAGTGTCGTTAAGGCCGAGCACGATGGGCGCACCGATGGCGGCGGAGATCAACCAGACGAGGACGATGGTGAACCAAACGCGACGGTTGTTCTTGTGCTTCGCGTATTTGATTGGTTGAGTAACTGCGATGTACCTGGTGTGGAATAAAAGTAAATGTAAATGCGAAGTCTTGTATTTAAATTGAAATATATTTAATTGAAATCAACCTTCACAGACGCTTTATAACTTAAATATAGCAGAATGACTATTCGGTTTCAACAGCCTAATACGCTATTTTTAAGGTACTAAGTAGCACATTTTTCAAATCTAAATAATCCCAGCAGGTACTCAATTTTTTTTCTTCTTTTGAAAAGATTACTAGCTATGTGGGTCGCACATTACTAGTAATCTCGTTTACCACTAGTGCTAAGCTAAGATGCTTGTGTTACGAGTGGGTTCACGTCGGTAGTGTAATGGGTAGGATTCGAACTCGCAACCACATGATCGCAAGTCCGACGCCCTAGCCATTATGGCTACCGCCGCTTCAAAAAATTGGCAGACCCAAAATACTTTCTTGAGTAATCTAATCCCATTCACAAAATTGAACTCAGAAAGTGCGTTGTTATGATATAAACCTCAAAAGCTGTGAAATTGTACTGGGTCCATTGAAAACTGAAAGCCGATTTACAAATATCTGCGAGTATCATTCCCAAACAGGGACCGCGCCTGCAGGGCAAAGGCCTTTACACACAAAGGTTAGTTCACGTGCTTAGCTTTCAGATAAGGATGGCGGGTTAGATCCTCGAATGGGACAAATATTTGTATGATCCTCTGATATTACTGCTTCCGTGTTTGGTTAAGCCATATACTATTAAAATTGAAAACGTTGGCCCGTTTAAGAATCTAAATATAAAATTAAATATGGTTGGATACGTGCTCAATGGAAACTTTTGGGGGAAAATAGACCTTTCCCTTTTATGGCATTTTGATTCTCGTTAAAATCTCATAATTTTTTGCAGCTATTCTTGAAACAATTGTTTCATATTTTCTACAGCTTATAATCGAGAGCTTTCTATTCCATTTGAATCTAAACTGAATTTTCTCCAATAAAATACACTGCTGCTGACCTCATGATTAACATTGAGAGTTGAGGAATACAATTCAGAAGTTTAAATGATGTGGATTTTTTTCGTCATTCCCTTAAAATGTTTGCGACTCTTAAGCTTACACTGACTTACCTATCAACAGATATGGCGACGAGATTGAATATGCTGGAGGTGGACGAGGTGACGTCCATCGCTATGTACACGTCACAGACAAACGCAGGCAAGCCCCACGAGCCGTTAACCTGGAACAAAGGAATCCATGTTAATCATGTGTTGTCAGAAAATATGGGGCGAATAGTTAAAATGGTGAGTGACGAACCGCTTATGGAAACTAATTTATAACCTCGCTTATTTTCTAGGGTTATGAGATCTGTATCTGTTTGTACAAATAATATCTTATCATATTTATGATTTATGCTAATTACTTAGTACTAGCTTTTGGTTGCGGCTCCGCCCGCGTGGGCGTCGGCTACCGCGGCAAATTAAAACCTCTTTATGTGGGTTATGTAACTGCGATTTTTTTTTCAAATCTTGCCAGTAGTTCATGAGATTAGCGGGTTCAAAAAACAAACAAACTCTTCAGTTTTAAAATATAAGTATAGATTTGTATGTATTCGTGTATCTTTTTATTTTTTTTATTAGTGTAACTGAAATACAAGGTGGTGTAAGTTGGTAACATACAATTTCAATGTATTTGCATATGAAGTTTGTGTTTTTTATTAACATTTCATGGTTAAGGCAATCTTGTATATTGAAAATTCCTCCACATATTATCTTGGAATGGTTAAAAGCTGATATTATTATTTCTAAACCCTTTTGCAATTCTTTCTGTTTGCACTGCGCACATGACTGTACTCTCAAGCGGATGTTTGCATTTCAACCTTTACAAACAAGCTTTACTAAACATAGTGAATCCCCTTGCTCCGTCTGTTTGAGAAATGTGCTAATCTCGGAAAGTATTATATGGATTTTATTTTAGTTTCACTAAATGTTACTATTTTTTTAGTCTTAGCTCTTGTCGTAAAAATGTTTAGCTTCTGGAACTGCAAAGATCCTGAGCTCAAGGATAATAGAAACAAATATGGATTGAAATTTGGTGTAGACCAAAGTGGTTTTAGATTGATTTGTGCATGCTTCGACCCCAAATAATTGTGAACGAGACGGGAAGATTGGTTTGTGCATACGAGATTTAAAAACCCAGTGTGGAACAATGTTTTCTAAACAAGTGGGAACTTTGAACCTGGACCTGGAACCTTTTTTATGAAGTTTACCGCAGATAGCCTGAGCGCCTGAGCTTACTGCTTTACCGGAATTTTGGCGAAACTTAAAGGGCAGCCAGTCAGAGCTATAGAAAAACTAACCAGGTTAGCAACATTTGAAGCGGCGGTAGCCTAATGGCTAGGGCGTCGAACTTGCGATCATGTGGTTGCGGGTTCGAATCCCACCCTTTACACTACCGACGTGAACCATCTTAGCTTAGCACGAGGGTTTAACGAGATTACTAGAAATGTGCGACCCACATTGCTAGTTACTTTATAAACAAAAATAAAATTACTAGGGGCACCCTCCCCAGGGTTCGGATCTCGACTTATTGCGTTGTTAAAAATCATAATAATTTATTGATAGCTTGGCCGGCTCGTGCCAGCTTGGTCTAGGGAGGAGGGATGTTTGAACCTGGATCTTGATTATTATTTAGATAGAATATTGTAGAGTATTATTATGTTTGAAGATACAAATAATAGAGTGTCAGTCAGTTAGATACTTGACACGGCGGGCGTCACGTCGCCTGCATATATCACGCAGCGTGACAGATGGTCACATTTGTTATATCAGGCCCAAACAGCAGAAATATGGAAACCGATAACATTTTATGATCACGTATAATATATTATGTCATATTAAACATTGGCTCCAATGGAAACATAATAATGTCTCCTCTATATCAGCTGATTTCAGATGTGAACATCTGGACATCCGGTTTCAGAAATTAATTTACTGTAATACTGATTTGGTAGATCTGTTTAAGATTTAATTGATAAAGGCCCAGTTTTTTTATCACTAGTTAACTCAACCAATGGTTAAATATGCTAACTATTGGTTTCAAACTTCGGTAGAACGCGTTTATTAATCATTTTTTATTCAAACGAATGGTTAAATAAAAGTTGCAGAAAAATTGCGTTTTGAAACCATTAGTTAACATATTTAACAATTAGTTGAGTTAACTAGGGAAACTGGGCCTAAGTTATCAGGAGAATTGCACTACAATATCATCCTATCTTCAGGAGTTGAAATGAGTTTGACTTCAAATTAATTACTAACTGTTAAAATGTTTTATAATACAAACAATTCATGAGCTCATTTCTGTCACCTTGATAAAACTCAATAATGACCAAAGACTATCCTAATGCATCCATAAAACTCCATCCCTTGGTACAAGACGTATTTATCTGGTGAACATGGACGTGCCTCGTAATACACGGTTCTATGCCTGTGCATAAATATTCATGATATTGATGTGTACTCAGTAACAGAGGCCGACCAAATTGGAAAAGTTACATTTGTGTTGGTAAAATTATTGAAATTGTTAAGCGGTTTGTAATCTGTTTGGTTTAGAAAATTTCGTGTTTATTTAAATTTTTGTATAATTAGGGTGCCCCGTTGTTCAGTGATTTAAGATTTAATTATTGGGTAATTATGTAGTCAACTTTAGCACTTCATTGATTTTGTGGTAGGTCTATTAGAAATGTAACATGCTATTTGCAATTTAATGTAACACTAGCTGTTCCCCACGACTCCGCCCGTGGTACCTAATTTTTTTTGTAAAAATTTAGCCCATGTTACTCAGGGTGAATGTAGCTTTCTATTGGTGAAAGAATTTTGAAATCGGCACATTGGTTTTTGAGTTTTTTCATTAAAAACATACACACAAAAATACAAATATTTCCTCTTTATAATATAAGTGTAGATAATTAAGTAAAATTCAATTGGGTGCTTGTTATCATATAACTAGGATATTTTTTTTATAATTCTTAGTTTCCAAAGAGTTATTTAAGAAGACTAAATGGGAATCCTTTGCTCAGCAGTGAGATCTTAAATAGGATACAAAAAAATACCGTTTTATATTTACATTACTAAAGTGGTATATATTATTAATATTATAACTTAATATCGAAGCAATAACATTCATTTTTGTAAAATGCTTTTAAAATTTTTAGTGCACCATATTTTGCGGCGATAAAGATCACACAAAAAGTTGTAACAACTTTATTAATTCTCGATCAACCCTTACTCACGCTTCGTGACGTCAGAGTACCGCCGACATCCGGTTAACATAACGCACGTCCAGGCTCTGCCCCCGTCTTGTCCTCCGTTTTATTAGTTTGTCCTGTCCAAGGCAGTAATGACAAGGGTTTTAGTAGTAACGATGCGGGAACGATGCGATATTGGGTATTTAATTAAAAAAAATATTTTTTTTTTTGCCTCTGGATTTAACAGTTTTATCATTAATTTTTTAAGATCGTTTATTTCTTAATTATTTAATATTTTTTTGTATTTGCCAGATACTTAAAGTTTAATTTAAAAGGTAAATTGAGAAAGCAATAAAAATGCAACAACATTGTAGGGGTTTTTAGGATTTGGAAGGATTACTTTACTTGAAAAATTAATACTTTTTTATTACTTGCAAGTAAAAGTTACCTATAGGTACTATAAGAAAAATGACAATAATTATCATGTTAGACCGTATTACCCAGAGAAATAACATTTTTTAAAAGATCGATACACAATCTTGACGATATCATTAAGAACAACTACAATATCGTGTAATATAAATATTTAATAAAGGCACATGTGACGGTCCGTCCCTCGTTGCACATTATAAATGGGGACAAACAGTACCTAATGTCTTTGCTTGGATGTTATTACAACGGGACCAGGGTGAAAAGGTATCAGGATAAGGCAAAGACGGATAAGAAACGTAAACACTACCTTTGTTTTGCCTCAGTCCACCTTTGTTGAGGATATTAGTTTTTATGCACAAAAAATATATTTACCCTGTTTCCCCCTGACCCTGTTCCTGCATAGATATTATATTAAACATACTGACCCTACGCTCTTACATATGTGTGGTTAGTAGCTTATTTAAAAATCTCGTGGTAAACAGGAATAATTTAAAAGGAGTGCGGATATTCAATTAGGCACTCAGGTGCAGAAAACTGATCAACTTTCCCCAAGGAACATAGGCGAAATCTTAAAATTGAAAATATTTTTTTCATACAAACATAAGTCACGTGACCTGTCACTTTAAATGAACAGTTCATTTTCCATTTTAAGATTTAGACCTATGTACCTTGGGGAAAGTTGTTCAGTTTCATGCACCTGATTACCTTGTTGAATAGGCGCACTCATTTTAAATTAATCCTGTATATCCCATCTAATATATAAATGAAACCCGTTTTTCGTTGTCATGGCATCACGTGTGAACGGCTGGACCAATTTCGTTCATTCTTTTTTTGTCGTGTTGTTTATTATCAGGAGAAGGTTCTTATGGAGAAAAAAAACAAAAAAAGTTGCGCGAAAATTTAAAAAAAATTAAAGAAAAGTTAATGACCATATTAACTTTTCTAATTTAACCTTTATAGCCTTTGACATTTCTGTTAGTTATTTGACATGACAACGTCTGTCAGGTCAGCTAGTTTATGATAATTATGAGACAAATTTTCGTGTGGTTCGGAGAATTGTAGAACATATTTAGTTTTTGCCTAAATTATTGATATTGGTTGTTAACACACGGTGTGTTTTCATTGATAGTTTTTTTAACTATATTTTGTAATCGACAGCATCTTTATTTTGCAGGAACAAAGTTGACTTTTGTAAAAGGGATGACAGTATGATCTTACCGCAATCAAGCGGTTGACCGTATAATTAAACACATTTTTTGTAACAAAATTACTGCCATAGCAAGTACTTAATAATTATAAATACTTAATAATAATAAATACTTAATTAAAAACAAGTTTTGATAATTAAACAAATAAATTTGTTACGAGTGTTTTTGCAACTACCACCGTCGTATTCCTCAAAACACAAGAAAACCTAACGCGTTCCCATACATGAAGACAAATAAAAATATAAGTCCATTTTTACTAGAACGATTGAATAGAAGCAACAAAAATGATTTTATAAGGTATCTAGGAAAAGAAAAACAAAAACACATCGTAAGAAACAAAAGACAAAAAAGAATACAGAGCTGTTTGTTCCGATAAAATACCAGTTATGTGTCATAATACGTAAACCTCAGCTCACTGTTGCGTCCCTAGTTCGAAGCCTGTTGAGGAAAAATATAGCAAAACAAAGGGATTCTTTGAAGGAAAAAATATACCTAGTAGACATTCGGTTAAGGAATAATCGGACGTTTATCAGTAGATTTAGGTTAGGGTTATCAAATACTGCTTTATGAGAAAGTTTACATTGTTAACCCAATACATAAAGGTGATTGTCAATTAAACATGTGATTTTAATGTAATTGAAGGAATTAAAAAATATTTTTAATTTTGTTAAAATTAATACGATGTGAACCCACAATGAGCAAGCGTGGTGATCAATGCTCATCCCTTCTCTATAAGGGAAGAGGCCTGTGCCCAGCAGTGGGACGTATATAGGCCGTTATTATTATTATTATAATACGATGTTCGTTATTTATTAAGTCTATTTATTATTATAACGGTTGGTGTTGCATTCAATCAGTAATTTTTCGTTTAGTGCTTAATCTTATCGATAAAATTGATAGGTGACCTTATTCGCCTTATCGATGTTTTTAAAACTGATTACTAGTGATTTAAACTCAAACATTAAAATAACAATGAGTGTGATGAGACAAGCCAGTTTGGTATTTATGATTCGAATGATTTCAAAGATATCGTTACAATTTTTTTTTAGCTATGATTCGTTTTATTAACATGTCAAAATTTCAATAATGTTAGCCCTCGTCCAGTTTCATTATAAAAATAATTAGAGGAATTCGGTTCGATAGGGAAAACTTAAATTTATCGGCTTAAAAACGCAAAAAGAGTATCTGCCGAAACCCGGGATTGAACCGGGGACCTTTAGATCTTCAGTCTAACGCTCTCCCAACTGAGCTATTTCGGCTGTGATATTTAACGCGTAAAAACGCTTACGTATACACAGATACCATGTAGGTAAGTACTAAGTAGGTACCAATGAGGTACTAAATTATGATTGTATTTTTTGAGATCCTCGTCTTTATGTAGGTACGTGTAAGCTTATGCAGTTATGCTAGAACATACATCAATTCTTTTACCCATTAGTAAATATCAGTTAAGTCAGGCTGCCTTCCAATTATTTATTGGTGAGCTGGTATTACATTCAGGAACCGTGAAAATTAAAAAAAATCGAATAAAAAATTTGGACGATATACATAACAAATCCAAAATATTTACAATACTTCATGTAAATCATATTGATACTATCACCAGTATTTTCCTAAGGACCCTACAAACAAACAGAATCTTTCTCATAAACATTCTCTCATGAGATGAAAACAGAAGCTTTACTCCCGATCATGTATCTATCAGGACGTGTTTGTATAGGATAGGGTCGCCATCACATACAAAGACTTGTAGTAATGGGTCTTCAGCGAGAGGTCCTTTATTGAAAATTCGACGATGGCGAGAATTATACTGAAATATATTTTTTATAACCGCGTGCACCAGACTAATGGGTGTAATATACATCATGCTACAAATGGCCATTCAATATGCGGAAGAGCTATGTACCGAATGTAAATATTCCACATACTATTGAATAAAATGCACTATTTAAAACCATCGTTTCCGAAGAGGTTTTGTCAAATGTTTTATAAACCGGTGTCGGTCATTTCAATTTAACAAATGACGTCGCATTCTTTATTTTACTCATAAATTAAAATTCTTGTTAAAAATGCCTGAGTATCAAAATGATAGTGAAAAAAAACTCGCAACTGCTATTATATTACTATGGGGCAGCCCTGAGTTAGACGGTATGTTATATCTCTTATACGCCATTCGCCACCATTCGCACTATACAGCGCCGGGGTTGCGATGCTCTGCGGGATTATCGTGGACAGATTGAATGTGGTCAAACTGCTATACACACGAACAATACACAAGAAGCTTTCTAATTTGTGTGCTTAAGGAAGTAATAGGTAGGAAAATCAAATAATTATGTATTTGAAAAGTAAGTATATAATGTATAATTTTTTGTCTAATAAAAACGACTCCATTAATGAATTGAGTCACTGTATCGCTAGCATTGGACAGTCATTCAATTCATATTATAAACAACGACAGCTCAGACTTGGAACAAGCATTTCTAGATCACATAAATGCTTGGCTCATGCGGGGATCGAACCCGCAGCATGTCGCGCACAGGCCGCACAGTGGGTACTTTTACAAAGGTAATGAGACCTTTATATCTCGGTTATCCATGCAGACAAACAATCGCAGTGTTTTTATATTTGCGAATTCATTCTACGAATCATTTGGCCACAGACACAGTTCTTTTAGAAATAGAAATATTAAAATTGTAACAACATCAAATACGGTAAAGTTTTTCTGCAGAATAATAGATAAACACTGTTCACTATCAAATTGCTATAAAAAAGATCACAAATGTTGATGTAACCATCGCAACGCATCTTAATCTACCCACCAATCTCTAGAGCCTTGACTGAAGTAGAAAAGATAGTACAAGCTCGTAAGTACTGTCAGTCAAAATAATAATTTCTCTTTCGTGGATAGGACTAAGCGATAAGTAAGACATTAGACTAATTTTTCACATTATGAACCTATTTTTCACAGTTAGGCACTATCATAGAAGTTGGGCATATCATCTGCATACTAAAACTTTATTCCAAGACAAGAATATGATAATAAAGAACCATATTCTACAGCCCATTTATTTTCAAATACAAACCAAAAGTTTAAAAGTTTCAGATACTGAGGTCTATTTTTCCCCCAGTAGGATTGGTTTGGACCAACTTTGAACACTGAACCTTAAGTCACTGGATATAAGTTTCGAATTCCTACCGCAGCGCAATAAATCACTCCAGATTTTTTGTATTCAACTGCCATTATTCACAAACTTGTAAAGAATTTTAAACACGCAATAATAGGCTTTGCGTCTTGGGGCATAAGATTAAGATGAAGTGAAAGGGAATGTTGGGAATGTTCAGACTGCGACAGTCAATCCTGTTGAAGTAGAAATGCTCTTTGCGGGCTTCTATTACAGGGCTATCCCTTTTAATACAGCGCTTTTTACCCTTTGAATTCGAAATAATACAGTCACGTGGTTAGCACGTGACAGGAATTTTGCGGTTAGTGCTGGGTGAGCGGATATTTCAGACGTGTCGGATATAGTTTGCAGTTATTCGGATATCGTTGTCTGAGGTGTCGAGTAAGGTTTCATGTGTTGTTATGTTGAAAAGCGAAAGTGGTATGTCAAGATTGTAGGAAATGGAAATTTGTGGTTTCGCGTTTCACTTCGGGAATTTCATGTGAAATGTATGGTATTCAGATATTAATATCCTATATTATAATGTATCATACTACTAACGCCTAAGGTTATACCGCATAAGGTATAGTTACTTATATATTTTCTTATTGATATCTTGCTTTAAACATCCATTAATTGAACTCAAACTCATCTCAATTTTTTCAACAAAAGCATGTTCCATAAACCTGAATTCGTGGCTATGAATTGAATATCCACATTAGTCAACTGCCTATGCGAAAATCTTTATCTTTATTTAATCTCTATATTTTAAATAGGTATGTGACAAACGGTCAGCTAGCGACCGTTATTCTTTAATTGTCGTGTACGTCCTCATTAATAATATTTTTGTCTAGAAATCATTCTGTGAACGCCATCACCTAGATGTTCTTTTTATATCGCATCGTCGCCTGTATTATTAATATTATTTAATATTTACGTATTCATTTTGATATTGCATAAGGATGTTGAATAATTTTTATGTCCGGTTTTAGCTAATTAAAAAACTTTAAACAGGTATTTTTCTAATATCCGGTTATTAAAAATGAGAAGAAGAAGAAGACTCTTCGCATGGAAATTCGCGTGACGTCTCTTTCTCTTACAATTTTTGACAACGAGTGCCGTCACACTCCCGAACTTTAAAGCGCCCTATCTTTGTCAAATTTTAATTTGATAAATTTATAAAACAACCAGCTAACCCATGCCCACTTCACTGATTATCAAATATAACCAAATATAGCTTATGGCACTCGGAAATAATGTAGCTTTTTATGGGTGAAAGAATTTTCAGAACCTTTTTAGTAGTTCCAGATATTACTTCCTATAAACAAACTCACAAATTAAACCTCTTTATATAATTAGTATACTTTTCCTCTGTCAAAACAATATTTATTAATTTTAATATTGTTTTGACGGAGGAAAAGTCTCAATTGATTTTTTTTTCATATTCTGGCAGCATCCGTCGATATTGAGTATTTCTGCGGATACTATCCGTCAGAAATTTTCGTAATCCCAGCACTAATCCGAAAACCTATGTATTCGAATAGCCACGACATTTTGTGGTATAAACTTTATCGTGTAATATGATCGAAGTTGGGTTTCTTGGTACGAACGTACTACATATATTACAGCTCTGAGGATAGGCTACGCATTTTTAGTGCCTTGGTATACTGAGTTAAGTTACTTTCAGTTGCCTTGCGGCTTATGTGAAGGATAATGTAAAACGTGCATTACTCAGAATTTTACAATAAAGGATCATTTTAACTTGCGTCTATGTTAGTTATATTATTGTTTATAAATTATCAAACTCGTCACTTTACCATCATGCAAGTGCACGTTCTAAGAATTGATATAGGTCAATTCAAACTTAATGGCGGCTATGAACATGGGGCGAGTCGCTGCGCAGTAACAAATTCATGCACCTGCGCGGGTGCAGGACGAGATATTGTTACACAATAAATTGCTTTGACATAAAGGTGCTGTTAATGTGTAACAGTTGTAGCCATTGATTTAGTTTGATTGCTTATTGGATCCTTTAACAATTAAAAATCTGCATCCAGTTTAAAATCAGTAAAATAATTTATATTTTTAAAACCTTTATTTTTTCTTCAAGCAAAACTTCAAACAATTTTTAATGTCAGAATACAGGTCAAGCTGTCACATTTGACATAAATGACAGTATTTAGATTCAATATGGACGCCCATTAGCTACAATACAATGATCGTGATTATTGACACTGTATTGTTTCTGATTGACAACTAATGACAATTGTTTGACGGTCGTGTCACGAGATTCATTTACTCAGAGTTTATGATTGATCAGCTGTAGTTTGATGAGTAAATTAATATTGCAGGTGTCAAATGTGGGTTAAAGGCAGACATCGGAATTCAATTATTTATTTGACTTGATTATTTCTTGATGTTAAAGTATGTTTTTTCCGATATGCAAAGATGTTTGTCGCACAGGAACATTGTCAGTAAACTTGAACTGTTAAAACAAATTCCCGGGTGTATTAATTTCAGTACAATTTATTAAGATAAAAAAAATCCAATGTGTTTTTTTTTTGTGGCATATTTCTATTGTTTCGAATTTAGACACACACTTATTATTTCTACTATTCAAAACTCGAAACAAACTTATTGCTATATATAGGACAAAGTAATGTTAATACAGTCAACACAAATAAAACAACTGTGAGCAGTGAGAATGATTTATAAGTTTTTAATTGTTGGGCGGCAATTCTCCGTCATTAGAATAAACCGCTACGGTCATGAATCGTTTCAAATAGACCTTGTGATAATAATTAAATAAATTATAAAACTTTTACTGCAATCTGCAAGTGAGTATGTAAAAATCATTATCAGCAACGATCTGATAATACTGCCAGTGTGCTACTAGAAGTATCATAACCAATACGTAGGTACGCCGAAATTATATTTTATTCAGACTTTCATAAAAATAATTTTCTATCCTCAAGAAAAGGTGAAAATCGCCTCATTCTCACTTGTTACGTTGGACATTTTGCAGACAAAATCATTAAAAAATATTTCTTTATGACACAAATATAATCTTGAAATATAAATCTGCATAATTATGATTATTTAAAATCTACAATAATTCTTATTATGATCAAAGTTGTGTCGTGTCGTGGGCTAACAAAAATCTTATTACAATAAATTAAGGGGACGTCAAAAGGTCAATTTAATTTGGACGACCAGAACAAAAATATGAACTTCTTCAAAAGTTCTTTGATGTTTTTTGCCTGGAATAAAAATGAAGCGGTTGCTTAAGAAAAGTCTAATAAGATTTAGAGTACTGTCTTATAAATACTTGAGATGTTCAGTTCTGCCGATAAAATGAGGAACACTTACCGTTTTTTCATCTCAAATGTTTTTGACCAGGGATAACTTTGAGATTTGTATCTTGTGTCGATATTGATTTATGGCAAATATGTACTCTCATATCCAAACCCGTAAAATGAATAGTATATAGTAAGTTTGTAATAATAAATATTGTTGTTTCGACACTTATCATTTCACTGCCGGACAAAGAAGTTGCTGTTGGTTCACTCGTGGTCTATAGTCGAGAAGCAGACACAAGAATCAAATGATTATGGAATACTATAATACGAAGACACTACTTTATTGGTCCTAGCAAAACAATAATGAGACAACAGCAACGACCAGCTTATGTATCCAAATAAATAATAAAGAAATGTGGACAACATCACATACATTGCTCCGAATCCAAAGTAAGTAGCTAAAGCACTTGTGTTATGGGATCAGAAACAACGAAGGTACCACAAACATCTATCCAAAGCACATTGCTTCCCTCCAATTCACTTGAACACAATTGAAATCATAACCAACGAGAATAAACTCAACATTAAATCGTGCAGAAACCAAGCTTCTGATTGATTCGGCCTAAACGATAGCATTAGGGTTGTTCTCCGGGACCGAATTCGGCTCACGTCCGGCCTTCGGCTTTCGGATATTACGTATCCGAATAGTGCGTGGTCATTCGTACCCGCGGTGTTATTGCACGGGTTATTAAGTTATCTTGCTTCTTGCTTACATGTTGTTCGTAATTTTAGTGATTTATTTCGATGTATGGGGAAATATATGTGGGCAAGTAGGGTTTATTGTGCGGGAAATGATTGTGTGTGATTTAGAAACGGTTTTAGCGTTTGTAAATGTTATTTGATATTACGATTGTGATTTGCTATGTAAATACAGCAGGACAGACCTAACTTACATACTAGATGCGAAGGATATAAGAATAAAATAACACAGCGTAATCCTTTTAATTCCTAAATATATTAAACCAATTTCAATGATAACAACGAATTTACATTTTAATTAAAAATATAATTAAATTGGGTTAATCGATACAATTAAATTAGAAGCATCCTCTCTAGTTGGCACTTCTGCATTAATTAACCTTCGAAACACTTAGCTTTATTAAATACGGAAGGGGTTTGCATAAATTGATCCCATAATTTTTTCGTGCATGAAATTGAACTTAGTTAAAAAAGACCTTTTTTAATTTTTCAGTTTACCTATTTCAATTAAAAATGCTGTTTAGTGAATTCCGAGGACGGCTGCTTTTTACATAGAAATATGAACACTGGGAATTTCTCCTCTATCGTAAGTTGCATGCCACAAGAATAATTTATTGTCTTATATAGCTGTAAATAAATGCCACAATCCCTTGTTCAGGCAAATTAAAATGGTTTTCAAAAACTTAAATTCATAGCTTCCTCCTGACTCATGGTCAGTTCACTAATCAAGGACTTCTGTTCTGCAGACATGGAGCTCCTCAGACTGGCCACGCAGGTCTTGCTTCGTCTTAATGGAGGTCGGCCACGAATCCTTCCTTCATACTTATGCCTTTTATGGTTCAATGGACTCTCGGAGTCAGAAAGCTCCTCGCATTTGCGCTTGCATGATGATGATGTAGAATTGAAGGATATTGATCTGTGTGGTGTGGTTGATGCTGGAAAAATGAAGATAAATGGAATAAAAGTTAATTTGTTGTTAGTTGTAAAAAATATTTTGTCGTGTTAGCTAATGTTACCGAAATTTTGATCACAGTCAACAAGTGGTAAGGAATAAACAATTTATGACGTTTAATACAAAAACGTTAACTGCAGAAATATGTGAACACAAAAGCTACCCATTGTTATATTTTGTTGTTGTTTGTGTACATGTTAATGGCGGTGTGGATGATGAGAAAGATCCAACGAAACGTAACATAATATTACAAAAAGTTGAGAATTTCACCTAATGTTAACCTGTTGTATTATATATTGCTATAAGGTAAAATAAAAACTTAGATTTTGATATTAAAATTGACGGGTCATCTTGTCATATTAATTTATTGTCATAGTAATTGTAACTTTAGTTAGCAGTTTAAATTTAATTAGTAGTCAAATTTAAACTGTTTTAATATGGTGGAAGTGCCAAAGCATTGAAAATAACATAGCCGGACGATTTTAGACTGACTTTTAGGTAAGTAAGGTTATTACGAAATTGAATTTGTAACCCATTTCTATTCTAAATTAGTAAACTATTAAGCACTACTAAATCATTCCGATCGGTAAGTCTAGATTAATCTGATATTAATCCTGAAATGTCTGTGAAGAGTATAACATGATTAAAACGTCCCCATCCATCTAAAAGGCGAGCGACAAAAAATTGTAAGCAACAATTTCCAAAGCAGGAGAGCGGAAAGTAATAAATTTAAGAGTAAAAGATTTGAGAAAGTGAGAAAAAAATTATAAAGCGCCTCTTCGCAATATGATTGAAGAGAGCCTCCTCATGAATAGAAAAATGCAATATTGCCTGGCATTTGACACGGAACGGAATTAAGGGGCTGCGGGAAAATTTACGCTTTGAATTTTACAATACATGCCTGTACTTTAGGAATACCTTGATTAACGATTAATATTTTCGAAGACCTCTTTTTACCAGCCTAAAAAGAATACTGGGTAGTGATCTTTGTAGGCCGGTAAAAAGAGGTCTTATTATGTGTATCAAGGATATAAAATAAATATGTATCGGAGTCGTCGTAACACAAATTATATAACTAGCTCAAATCACATTTATTTCTCGAAGACTTTGTTTTTTTTTAATAAATACTTACTAACTTACGTATGCATACAGTTATGATATGATTTTAAATAGGCGGACAAGATCAGCTTCCTATTCTATCATAAAAGCTAAATTGATATTTTCTGTCTAACCTACAAGAAAAACGGGTGCCTGGTGACATTTATAAATGAGGAGAGACAAGCAGCTTATCCCCATTTTATATTGGACAAAAGATAAAAATAGCGGACAAACGAATAATGTCGAACAAAACGCTTTGTTAGACTTTGACAAAGCATTAAATATTTCAAAAAGTAAAAATACATTAATATTCAAAATCATGATAATTATATCACCGAAAGCTGATAAACAGAAAATAAAGATAAAATTTAATATATTTTATTATTAAGTATCTTTATTTTCTTTGAAACTATCAAATCATCAAACTACAAAAGTGCAAACTGTTGTAACCCCTGTGTAGCACCCAGTATTCAAACCAACACTGTCCTAAAATTCAATATCGCTTAAAGCCATTTAGCTCCCAACCCTTTCGTAAATGATGTTTATTGCGTACAATATAAAGTCTAATTTCCAATAAACATTTATGATAAGAAGTTTTGATCGGAAAACATGATGAGGTTGTCAATATTTGCGAGCAGTGTTTGCCGTCGGCAGTGGGGCGAGTTAATACGTTGATTTTAGAATGTAATTATAGGTAAATTTCAGGCAATATGAAAATTGGTGGAAAATTCGATGCAAGTAATACTCTGGGAGCTTCCTCTGCAGTGGAATTTGATATAGCTGAAGTAATAAATTTCGGGTATCCTGAGGCAGAAGTATTTAAGATTGAAGTGTTGGCTTAGAATATTAATATTAGTTTTAGCTTTAATTCGACTCACTATTCACGAAAATGTATAATATGATATTGTACCTTAGCAATAAATATATTTATATAATTGCAATACATTATAAGCTACCATTACTATTGTATACTATACTATAATACTATATACAAACATATTCACAACAGTGAATCAGTTGACTTCACATCCACTGTAAAATAATACAGCATTTTCCGTACGTCCTCAAATCGTCGTGGAATTAATATACACCAGAATAAAAGTTATTGTGAACAGTCGGCAATACGAAAATAAATAACTGATACCCCATTAACAGAAGGAAACCAATAAACTCACTCACCGAAATTAGCGGACTGCTCACCCCAAAACACATTTTTCACGGCCTTTGCAACACTCGACCAGATGTTATCTTTAATCGATTCCAGATTCTTATCGATTACATTCGATTTCTCTTCTACCGCTTCGCCGTCTTCCACGATCCTCTTGACACTAACTTTCCTCTTCGTAATGACAAACTTAAACTGTATCTCTGTTTCTTCTTCGGTGTTCATTAAAACTGATGAAAGACAGTTCTGTAATGTCCCAGCTATGTTTGTTGACAATGCTGATATTGCGTTTATACCTGATTCGGGTGTTTCGATACACGTTTTGAATAATTCATTCGATTCTTTCGAGTTTTCTGATTCGATTTGTGGACTGTCTTCTTTGAAGTTTATGGCTCGAGCGGGCATGGTTGACGGCTCCCCGACAGGCGGTGTGTTTTCCTGATTGTTTGGTATTTTCTCCTTCATTTTAGGCGTCCTCGCCATTATCATTCCCTGGTTTTCGAAGCGGTTAATTAATGCTTGAAAGCGTGGATTGTAACAGAACTTCGGTTTCTGCGGTCCGGGTGTCAGCATTCTCTTTGGTTTTCTAAATACTGAAACATTAATAAAACGTAAAAAGATAATTCTCCTTAAACGTTTATCAGAAATCTAAACTTACTAAACAATTTAAGTTGAATGTTTGTAATACGGATTTTTTTGGAGTTAAAAATAAAGACATTTCAGTCACGGAAGTGCTCGTTTAACTTTTAGTAATAATTTTAATAATTTCGCTGATTGAGAAATTGTACACAAACTAGTTATCTCATGTCATGTTTGTAATACATCTTGATAGTTCAGAAACATATTGGAAACTGTGACTTCAATCTAAACTTAAACTAATTAAATAAGCCGAAATGTATTTAAGTCAACCCTGTCAAAACCAATACAGTTATTTATATAAGTAGATCTACAACTAATAATTATAATTATAGTGTAATATGGATGTGTTTAATACACATTATTTCCATGAATGAAAGTTGTGTGACTTAGCGAAAGCACAACAACTTACGTTTGAGAGATTTTGTATTTGTACCACAAGTTTCAATTCGGCTTATCTGAGTATCGGATATTATCATATTCTCAGAAATGCCAAACCTTTTTTTTTATAGACTGATGAGATTATCGATCCGTCTGTTCACTTATAATACATAATAAGAGTTTTGAAATGTTTTTAATCATGGGAAAAAATCTTCAGTGGTATCATACCTCGTTTGACCTTAGCCTGTTCGAAGACAGTGTCATCAGCAAACTTGACTTTCTTAGTTTTACTGGAAACTTCGTTAGAATCTTGAAAGGTCACGTGTTTCTCTGAGCTGTCTTGACTACCAACTCGAGTTCTGTTTGATGGCATTATGATACTCTTCAGTTTTGGTAGAACTGAATCTTGCTCGGTTTTAGATGGCTGAAATAATGAATACAGTAGGAATTATATTGTGATCATAAGAACGACATTGCTATGAGTATCATACATTATTAAACTTAAAGGTCAAAACGTTAGTGCTTGATTTGATGGCAAATTTTACAAGGATAAAATTTTGTTTATACGCTTGTTTCTAAATTTGATAGTAATTATTTAAGATGTTCGAACTTAAAATATGTAATAACAGAAAATAAGCACTGAGCCGACCCCATAAATGGAAAAAGGGCAGAGAGATAATGATGAATTAATGTATTATTTCGTAATTCGATACCTCAATATTAATACTCTGAGCGGGACTCCTGGTATTTTCAATTTCTGAAAGTGGAGAATCAGCCCCTGGATCGGCAAAGAGCGGCCAGCCGTTAGCAGCAGGATGGGTGGGCGTGCTGGTGGTGACTATCTGAGCTAGCTTCATTAGATGCGGTAAATGAGAGGTTGGCGTTGTTATCTCTTTTTGGGAGTCTGGAACTGATATCAACAAAATAACATTAATGTCTTTCGATTAATTGTTCACTATACCTATCTTTAGTTACTTTAAGAACACTAAGTAGAGATTAGAACAATGGATATTTAGAAATGAGATAAATCGATTAATTACCTGTGTCAATTCTAGATGGCGTAGTCTTAGGGTCTATAGACTGCTCTGAATCATCACCAATAGTTTCCTCATACTCTTCAGTCACTTTCTGCCGCATCAAACTCAGTAGCTTCTTAGTATGGGGTGTGGCGGACCTTTGCTTCTTAAACCTTGGAGTTTTAGGTACCAATTTGGGATGAGACGTCATACCTCCCACTTTATTATCGTCTTCACTATCACTGGACGCATAATCAACCAAATGATTCTTTCGGATAATCGGTGTAATTACAGCAGTTTTACTATTTTTGTTAACGGAAATAATACCTTCAAAGTTCTCGCCATATTTATTGACTTTTTCATAAAGCGAATCAAATTTTTCATCGACATCCTTGATTTGAGTATTACCGATCACGGATTCCTTTCCAATTAATTCGGATATACTATTGCACTTGTCTATGTTTGAGAAATCTTCCATCGTTTTGAATATTTTGTTGCACTTGTTACAGTGAAGGGGTGTGTGCTCTTTTGTTAGATGATCGATAAAATCTTGATTAAGGAGTTCAGGTCGGCAGAGGAACTGGTGACCTCTGCAGATGGGGCAGTCGTATGTGAGGCCGTGGGCTGTTCTTTCGTGTCTTCGACGGCAGTCAGCGCAACAGTAAACTAACTGACACACAATGCAACGTACCTGAAAGTGGTTCAATTTAGATAAAATTGAGAAAAAAGATTTCAGAGAATCATAATTAGAAAATGTTCTAAAAATATAATATATTTAAATAACTACCAATCGATACGAACTACAAGATATTTTGTAAAACTTTAAACCTGTCTTTTATTGAAAAAATATTTTTGTTTCTTATTGTTAGGTGCATCAACAAACAACCTTAATATTAACATAATAATATACTAAGACCAGGACACTGATCAAATATTTTCATGTAAAGAATATAAACGACTTTTCAAAACTGTTTAAAAACTCACAAAGTTTCAGTGACCTGTCTGTCATTGTTTTTTTTTTCCTTAACCTATACTGTCCCACTGCTGGGCAAATGCCTCCCCCAAGCCCCTCGATACATCCTTATTCCGTGCAACCTCGAACCAGCCCTCGTCGTACACGTCCAGATCGTCCCGCCATTTTCATGGCGTGTAGGTAAAACGTGTTCCGATAAAATGTAAAATGGGGAAAAAATCTATGCAATTGATTCAGTTTCTGCTAAACAAACTATTTTTAGTATTCAAAATAAAAATAAGAGTGTAAAGCAACATACTGCACATATGACTTGCATTTATTATAGTTATCCATTATAATACCGTTCTTCGTCTATTTAGCTAGTTATCGTTCATCAGCGTGCCAATCTGAATCCTCTACGGAGGCAACTATTTCCTTATCACTCCATAATTAGAAGCTGCATCGTCTGGATGTGTTTGCGGTACTAATTGCCTTGTTGACCCGATTGCTGACGGCTCGTCATCGCATCCGATACGAGAGGATTGCTATTATGATTGCCCTAATTGTGTATCATTGTTTGGGAATTATTTTTGGAATGTATGGATTTTAGATTGATTAGAGTTTGGAGTATATTATTATAAAATTAGTCTCGTAATATTAAAATATAAAATTCAAGAATACGTCTTTTAACGTACTTTTAAACATGCAGTTGTCCGGTAAATGCCAAATGGTATTTTAAATTTTCATGATAATAATCACTATCAGTAACGTAATTCCTTGATACTACGATTAAGGCTATTAGGTATATAACCAGCCTATAAATGTCCCACTGCTGGGCACATGCCTCTTTCAGAGAAAGTTGAACATTGTTCATCACACTTGCTTATTGCGAGTTGGATCCAGATTTTCTCACAATGTTTTCCTTTACTGTTTGTCAATGGTGCAGTTGGCTTCCACTTGGGTTTGAACCTACAACCATGTTCATACGGTCAATGAACCGCTAGGAACAGATTTATCTTAAATCTTATCTTTATAACCTACAGAAACTAAACTGAAGACTTAAAGCGAAAATCAATCTGACACTATAAATTTATAACTAATTCAATAGTATAATAATATTATAAGTATTCAATGGTATTCACACGGCTTTTAGTTCACCAACCTGCAACAAGTTACCAAAGTTCTACATCGCGTATAAATACATTTGGAGGCTGCATAGCTGTACGTGTGTTGTGTACAGGCACTACAGGCTTAGCAAAAAGCGAAAGCGTGTTCCAGCCAACCGCATTACCCACCGACTGTGTACACTGGCGGCCAAGGTTACCGGCAAATACATAGCTTAGCTATACCTATATATTGTGTATCACTAATACTTCTGCACTATCTGTATTTAAAGTTTTTGGTGCAGTATTTGGTTCCTTTACTTATTTATTTATTATGCTAAAACGGTTTACAAACCAATTACATTAACATAGAATAAAAAAAAGAAGAAACATAATATAAGATAGAAAATCAATGGACAAAAAATTCAATATTGTATCTACTCATAAGTGAGAAGATGGTACGAAAAGAACTGTTGCAATAACTGACGAAAACTGACATTAGGAAGAGATCCGTGAAATCAAGGAAGGGAAGCGCTAGCGGGTCCCAGCAGTGGAACAATAACGGTTAAAGACACTGCTCTACTGCAGCGCACGCGGTGCACGATACCCACGCCCACGTTAGCTGCATGTGTCCGTTTATCAGCATTTGTTGTGTGTTCATGTGTAGCGTGACAGTGGGCTGTGGTGGAAGCTATCAGTACCATTGCATGCATAGCGCAGTTTGACGCACGTGCGTAGCCTCTCCGTGGGCCGAAATGGAGCAGTTTTATTATAATTACTAATACCTAACTTTAAAAAAAAACATGATTCGCCTTTATCCCTGTGAAATAACAGCTTTACTAAGTGTTTTTTGACAATATGAGGCTATTACTTTAATTACATTAGGTAAATCTATTTCTCAGAAGGACATCACAAAAAATATTTAGAAAAATGTTTTTCTATAATTTTAGTGTTTTCTAGCACGTAAAAGTACGCTAAGTCTGAGCCCTAAATGTTTTGACACTTTGTCACCGAATGTCTGGGCGGAGATCAAATAGGTTATCATATTGGAAATGGACTTAAATGTGGAGGAGATAAAATTTTACGACCCTCAAGGAGAGAGCATTATGTTTTATACCGAAATTGCTAAAATTGTATAGATTGTAGGTATGGAGATTATCACTGAAATATTTGAACATTTAACTATAATATTAAATAATACTATCACATATATATTCCGTTATACCTATGCAACCTTAAAAATGAAAGGATATATTTTTTTCCAAACAAAAAAAAACTGTCGGTTACTACCTACGTATTATCACAAAAGGAGTTAATAATCACAATTAAGTCAAGTTTACCTTTATGTATTATGTTTTTTAAATAAAAGAATCGGTGTAAAGGACGTAGGTATATAATTAAGTTTTTTTTTCTAAATAAATATTATGTAGATATAATTAATTACTTATGAATAAGTAAAGTATCAATTATCTATTTTTAACATCAATAACGTGCCTCAATCCTCATGACGGATCACTACACTGTCATAATTATAAAATATCTTCAGTTGCATTTTAAATGAATATCAGCACGTCCACACATTAACAGCCACTAATAAAACAATACATCAATCAACGTTTTACGGAAACACCCAAACACCGGAATAAAAGCGTTGAGCAAAAGTTAATCTTAATTGGATCGCCGTCCGCCGAGCGAACCCGTGGGAAAAGCCTGTACTGCTACATCCGGCACATCACTGTTTAGTTATTAATCTACTATCGATTGGGTGGAGGAAATGTATCGATAAAAAATGCAATTGAACTGCGCCGCGAGTAATGTGACTGTATTTTATGTTTGAGTGATGTAACTTGATGGTGGTACCATGATGGTAGGGTGGTGTCTTGTAGTAGAAAGCTTGAAACAAGAGATTAGGAGTAAGATACAGGCAAGTCTGAGATTTAGTCTACCTGTTATGTCACTCTAGAACGCAAACTTTTTTATTTGTATTTTTTAAAATAACATAATTATACACACCGATCAGCTGGTAACTCTGTAAGTTCAGTAAACTATATTGCGCAAGTCAGTTAAACTGGCGGTTAATACGTTAACTTTTACAGTACCTATCTTGCTTGCGCAATATCAAGCTGTTTTTGTAGACCTGTATAATTCAGAACCTACATCAAAGGAGACTATTGTCTGCGCACTGTTCTGATAATTAGCAGTAATCTTTACAATAAATTGTTTACAATGTTCTGACGGTAATTACGTATGAAGCAAAGTATTCTAATAGTAACAATACCTTATTTTATAAAATACACACAGAACACTACGAACTGTACAATATTATTAAACGCATCCAACCTTAAACAACCAGATATACCTAATTACGCGCTAAAATACTACTCATTTGCGTCATTAAAAAATATTCTACTTAACATGTACCTACCTACCATGATTTCAAGAACTTACATTAAACATTATTGTTTCAACTTCGCAAACATTTAATTATTTGTAGGTTTAGAACAGTAATGGCATAATTAACATAAATAAGCACTAATAAAACACATTTACTCACCTCAACAGACGGTTTCATGGTTATTCCATATTTAACAGAAAAATATTAATTATTTAACACTTTCAAAGTTATTAAATCACTCACTTTTAAATAAAAACTGTACAATTACACGGCAGCTAGCATTTATCAATGTGTTCATATTTATTTGCGGTCAAAACATTATTTATTTTAATTGTTTTCTACCCGCAATAAAATAAATCAAATCTATTCTCGGATACACGCACTGTTGTGTCAGGGTTGTCAGATTGAAAAAGTTATTACTCTGGTACTAGATTATTTTATTTGTATGTTAATAATGCATAATAGTTGTCAGGTATAAAAATAACATGATATAAATAAGAATGATAAAATCTTTTTAAAATAATTGAGATTTAAATTACTATAATTCATTCCAGTAATATGTAGTATCGTAGCATAGTTTCCAAATTTAAAAAAAAATAACAGCTAGTTTTAAGTTCTGTGTTATTTTTTTGCTTGTATTTCTATCATGCAGTATCTGCTCAGACATCAGAATCTGTGGAGCTATGCAATGAAAAATCAACTTAACTACTTTGTTATAAAATCCTTTTAATATTAAAATGTTACCGCTGAATATGTGCAAGCGTGTATGTGTGTATGTGTATATTTTAGGTATTTTTTATATTTAGATAAGAACTTTATTTCAACGTGCAGTGCCTGATTACTTTAAATTGCGTAAATTTTATGAAGCCGCTTACTAAAAACTTTTGCAACTGCCTATTTTTACCCAATTATTATTTTAGTTCTTGTTTGTTGTACCTCACATCTGGACACGTCATAACGAAAATGAACATTATTTGTTATAAGTTTTGGCAATCTGCTGTTATCTATGTTAACAACAAAGTATCATGTAGTTGAAAATGAACTTAATTGCTTTTACATAAAGGTTATATCAATGTCAAATTATCAACACACTTATAAATCGATAAGAAGGTAAATTCCACATAAAATAAAATTATTGAAGCATATCAATACTTATCCCTTCACATCCTCGTCAAATAAAATAAAACCGTCACTCAGTGAGATCTAGAACAGGTGTCACTCAATCAAGCGAATTCAATTTACTGACGGTTGTTGGTATCGACTAACAGAATCCTCACGAATAAAACTGTTCTGTCGATGTTATTGATTTTACGTATTATACTTTCACTGTCGAGTGTGAGAATGTGATTTGTACCGCACTCGCCCCAAGGAGGTTTGCTCCATATATCTACAAAAGTAACATAAAGATCAATAATATTTTTGTTGTTAAAAATTATTCAGCTATTCGAAACGGAGACAAATCCAACAAATCAAAGATTATGAAAATCGGACCACCTATTTTTGAGATAAAAGTGCCGTAACAAATCCGAATTTGTTTTATATACCTACATAGAAGATAAGTAGTATTATTATGTATGTCTTCCTTTGCCGTAGAAATTACCTAAAATTTTTCCTGAAAAAAATAGACATAGGTACCTACATTCGTACTAAATAGTACGTCATACATCCTCCCACATACATACAATATTTAATGTGCTAACAAGTGTCTGACATTGCTGGACGCGGCGCAATTTCCTGGCCTTTGTGGCTCACCAGGAAACGCTCTCACTCCCAGAGGGAGGAGTACTCTTGTTTTATAGAGCTTTACCACTCATTGTCTAGAGTAAATATAGTTTTGATTAAACATCGCTTTATTTAAATTGGTGACCACATGAGATGGCCGTTGAAAATTGAACAACTCGATCTGAAAACTGAATAACTTGGTAGTTAGTAGAAATCAAATTTAAATTTAATGATTCTAAATAATTATTGGTTTTGGAATGTAACTTTTTCTTGGTTTAAAGTGTATAAACAGATGTGCTGTTTGCTTGTTCATAGTATTCCTCATATATTGCCCCTTTACTGCTTCCTAAATAGTTTCATCGTGGATAAGATAGGCGCAAAAAATTCACTAGTGGAATTATTCATGTGTTAGCAAGATTTTAACTATAAAGTTTGTGTAAATGAAGCCTTCTTTTTGGTTCAGAAAATCTGTTTGGAACGCATTTTATGTAAATTGATAATTCTAGCTTATTTTACTTTAATTTTCATTACCTGATACCTCACACCACTGGAATAATTAGATACGTACCTGCAACAATAAATAAATTAATGGAACGTGATTTTTTATTGAAAATTACAAGACTGCTGAATATACGCACAGTTAATAAAATAATGAAGTTATTCATAGGAGATTTATTAGGTGTGTTTATTTTTTTGAATTATGATTTCCCACTGTGTTGCTTTCAAATAGTTTTCTATTGAAGGTACAGTATCGAAATAAACCTGTCGTCTCCACGCAGTAGAAATGTATTCACAACGTACATACGTAGGTGAGGCAGGAGACAGGCGACTTTTTTACATACAGTTATTTTCCAAGAGTTGAGATCTAGAAACTGACTTCATATTTGATATTGAAAAACATATCTTGTAATATGTGTAATAATGTACTAATTTGAATTATTTTTTTACTATTCAGCCATATCTATGCCAATGTAATAAAAAGTGAATAAAATATGTATGAATTATGTAATAGCAGAGACATACAGTCAAGGTAGCCATTTTAGAACCGTTCATTCGATGAATGAAATAAGTAAAAATATATATATTGCTACCAAATAAACGCAGTGCCTTACAAAATGAGAGGGATATAGTAGGAAAAGGCGATGGCTCAGCCGGGACGAGCACAACCCGTCACAACTGTCACACGGCCCGTCAGCGTCACCGCTGATTCTCAGCCATTCCTAATCCCTAAGTTGAAATACGATACAACTACTTAAAAACAAAAGTTAAAACTACTTAAAATCTATAGTTTTTAAAACAAAATATAATAAAGGTAACCAGAAGCAATTCTTAAAGAGTTCCATTTAACTAAAATTAAGTGTGAGTGTGGGAGTAAGTGTATTCGTGTGTGTCTGTAATTATGTATTAGTGTATCTATATATGAATGAGTAAATGTGACAATGTGTGAGTGAATGAAACAATAGTTTTAAGTAAATAAAAAGCCGAAAATATCAAGTATATTCAACGTAAGAACCAACTATGAGACAAGACACATTCACAAAACATGCAAATGCACACTAAATCAAAACATAAACAATAACTTCTCAGTACACAGTGTACTGTAAAGTACACAAAACTCTACAATTGTGTATTTAAGTACACTGTTAACATTATAAGCTGGCTAGTACCACCTGTCGACAACCTGTTGTGCTCATTTAAAATGTCCGCAGTACCGAGAAACTTTAAAGTTGAAGTATTTATACTTACTAGAAGTTTCCAGGTATTGGAAGCAATAATGGTAAATTGCTTTCTTGTGTCGTGTTGACAAACTTTAAAGTTGCTAACAGTTATAACAACAATAATATAATATCTTGGGACAAGTCACTCGGCCATCTGATCCCCAAGTAGGCAGAGCCTATACTATGGCAACTAGACAACTGATATACGTACCTACCTATATGTATATTTGTGTAATAACTTGATATGCTATTCCGTGAAGCGTATAAATAATTTTAATATTGAAAAACTTAAACTTTTAGTACCCACTTAGGTACTAAAACTTACACTAATTCTACATAATTACATGAGAAAGCATAGTAATAAAAATCTGAGTTTAGTAACTGTTAAATTATTCATCGGTGCCTAAGCAAAATTATTTGTTTATCATAATTTTCGAGATACAGGTAAAAAAATGTGAAAAAACCCAACGATGTGATTTTCCAAAGTTTAGAATCTATTAATATCAAGATGTCATATAAAAACGCAATAAAGACAGTCAAATTACAAGCATCCTAATTCTCAATAATTGTATAGAAAGCGAATGTAACCGCATTCGGCACCGAGTGAATCAGTGCACCCGATATCGACAGCCGGCAAAGCAAAACCGGCCACTCGCTAATTGTCTCACTTTGTCGCCGCTCCTCGCAGGCGAGCCTTCCTATTGGTCCTTTTTCATCATTCTGATTTTGATTGGATGAATTGAGTTCCTTGTCAGCTCTTTATTGGGCGCTCTTTATTGGCGTTTTTCAGATTTTTATTAGATACCTATGCTTTTTCTGAGGTGTCCTTTTGGAAGGTCACACTTTAGAGATTTTAAAAGATTTTGTTTTTTGCTATAAGCTCATAATTATAGCCATTTATGTAATTGAAAATTAGGTGCAGAAGACACAAAGTTCACTATACGGTACTCACACAGTACTCTATTGTTAATTATCTCTGATAAAAATAAACTTCAAGAAATTAAACAATTTTAAAGGCAGTTTTAAAACTGTTCTGATCTACAGTTTGTCTTCATTCTAGGCATATTTTACATAAACTCTCTATGTAATTAGTGCTTGTAATGATGTTAAATTTGAATACTTATATAAATTTCGTAACAAGCCAGCATTACTTGGCACAAACCATAATTAAAAACGCCCAAAGAATTTCTACCCAGTGTCAACAACTCGTCATATATTATTTAAGACCTTCATATATCATTGTCAAGGGAGCCAATTAAACATAAAATTCTGTTTGAGACGTAAGTAAAACCACACGGGGCCGACTGGTCCCGGGGTAAGTCAATTAGACTACCCTAATTCTTGGAAAGGGGTGAATACATGGTAATAGGCGGAGCGGTACTGATGAACATTTGTATTAAGCCTTAAATTACATTAAAATAATAACTGATTAAAATAATCCGGACAAGTCCCATTAAGACTATAATTTTTAATGGTTTAATTACAAATGTATTGTGTATAGTGTGTCTTACTATGGAATGCTGCAATGGGTTGTGGAGGTATCTTGTGTAAAATCCGGTATTCAGCTAAATCCGGTAAGACTGGCAGCCGACCCCAACATAGCTTGAGTAAATGCTAGAGAGATAACTTAGAGAGATGACTTTTTTTTAACGTTCTACGGAAAAATAATGTAACGAAGATAAGTTAGACACAAACACAAATGTGGGACACCTGGTTTTCGCAATGAAAGTTACTTTGTTTAGAGTACTTCAGACAGTGTCTGTGTCCCGCAATTAATGTCCCACACTCGTGCTCATACATGAACACTCGGTGCAGCTAGCTAAGTGTATACTGTTTACTGCAGTACTGTAATCATAGCATAAGTTATAGTGTGTATCAAAGTTTAATTACGGATTATGTTGGGATCGGCTTCCAGGATTCAGTTGATTACTGTATTTAACAGAGCGACAGTTTCATATGGTAAGGCAGCTTGTCAGAATTATAATGACTTCACGACTGTCAAATGTCAACGTCTTACGCCAGGACCAACGGTTCAACAAGCTTTTCCCGGAGACACAGAGAGGTCTCGGCATGTTAACATTTAATGGTCACCCATCCACGGACCAACCGTAGAATTGTTCGATTTACACTGAACTATGATCCCCTGTTAGATATCCTCTTGAAAGTTAACAATATTAAAATGTATAGATACTAATACTATAAAGCTGAAGAGTTTGTTTTTTTAAGCGCGTAATTCTCAAGGACTACTGGTCCGAAAAAAAATCCAGTGTTGGATAGCATATTTATTGAGTGAAGCTAAAGGCTATTTTGTCCTGATAACGGTTGACCACGAAAATAACACTGAAATAACACCGAGGTTCATCAAAGCCCTCATTTTAGTCTTCACGCTCGCTCTTATGAATGTATCCTAGTCTTAATTCATACTCCTTTCGTCAAACGTACTCGTTCGTCATTCTGTTAATTACTCTGTACATTTTAACGTATTTTAATTAGAAGGCATTCGCAGCCACTTTTATGACCAAACAGTGACTGCTGGAATTTTAATCGTCTTTTTGGATGGCTTAGATTTTCTACCTACTTGAACAAGGTGAAAGGAATTTTACCTAAGAAATTTAAAGTGGGAAGCCACTCAAGACTGAGGGGCTTGGAGCAGGTTGGGGGAGACCTTTGCCCAGCAGTGGGACACCTAAAATGTAAAAAAAAAATAGTATGTTTAAATTGTGGCCAGTATCATTGTCGGGTGTGTTTTGTTTGTACATTATATTTTTTTATAAGCTTACTAACAATGTCTGCCCGCATTACTAGTATTATTGTTAACCTCTCGTGCTAAGCTAAATGCTTGAGTTACGATAGTGTTACATGATCGCAAGTCCGACGCCCTAGCCATTATGTTACCGCTTCGATCATTAGCAGAGCTAAATAGCTGACTCTTTTGACATCATAACATGAAAATAATTGAAAAAGTCCATTGCGTAGATCGCCTAGTTCCCAGATTCTAGGGAATATACACTTATAGACATACAAACTTATTTTTAGTAAACATTAAAACCGATACACGTGTCAGATAATAATATCAAATGTTAAAAAAAAACCCTCAATTTTTTTTTTCATACACAATTATGATGAATAATCGGTGTTCATGAAAAAACAAATTTTACACAGCGTATACGACCTTTAAAATAGGTTACTGATTCTGAACAAATTATTTTCTGTTTTCATGTAAAGTAACTAAAATGAAAATCTAGTACTATCTTAATAAGTTTGTGTAAAACAGTAAATCTTTATCCGTAGCTTTGTAATAAAAAAATAACCTTTAAAAAGTAAAAGAAAGTCAGTTAATAAACACAAAAGAATTACAAAGGCTACTCTGAACTCAGAATGAAGATAATATCTCATCACTGAGCACGAATGATCCTCTAAACGGTTATATAAAGGGTGGCAGAACAATACGGAAACAATAAATAAAGGAAAGCTTAATTGTTTTAATTTAATTATTGTTACAATTTTGAAGCCAACACCGTTAAGTTTGACAAAAAAACAATAGACGTTATGTTTTACAGAACGATGCTGGATAGTTTTGAATACATTATACATTTTGATGACGTATCGGTTCTAAACTAAACCAAGTATTACTTTGATGATTTCAACTACTTTCAGAGAGCTTAACTATGACATTTTCTTTAGAGTTGTGTGGTTTAAAAATCAGTGGCCCTCATCAAATTAAAAAAAGTATTATGTTTGAAAATGAATGAAATTTATCAAAAATAAAAGTAAAACATAATTCTGATACTGCACATTGTCTACAAACACGTGACTAGTAACCACTGCTACGCAATCTATGTGCTACGCCGCCGTAGCTTATAAAGATCTCTGCCTATTTTTGTATTGAATACTCATTTGTGTTCTGTACGACGGGCTAAAAAGCGTGACCTTTTAAAAATTAAGGAATTATACACATAACGATACAAAATATATTACAGAGAATCGATTGGTTGTGTTTCGTGACTTATAGACCTGATGTTACTTCTATTTATGTCTAAAAGAAATTAATTGATAACTTAAACATTAACTAATTACAATTAAATATATCGAAAAGTTACTAAAAATCCTTATCATATAAATTGTCCTTCTTATGGCACATAATATTAGTAATCCCAAAATAAACAAAAACAATAATAATATTTTCGGATCCTTTTGTTTTCATAATTCTATCAATACAGCCTCCTCGTCACGGACACACGTCAACTTGACGCGGGTTAAGTCATAACTCAATGACGTCAGTAATAAGGTGGGGATTTGCCGTAGGCTGTGTTATTATTCAGTATAGGTTTGGTTTGCGTTTAATTTTATGGGAATTTCAGAAAATTTTAAACAATCTGTGAAACAAATTACAATGATCGCAAATAGTTTTATTTTTTTAAAACCAAAACAATCAATTATTGCCACGTTAAACGAGTTATTCGTGTAAGATGTTTTTTGATAAATATCAATTACTTATTCAAAAAGTAATTCACAATATAAACACAAGTATAATTAATAGATATAGTTATTTATTCGTAGTTTGTGTTTTGTCGAAAATCTTCTCTCGGAAGACATAATGATAAAACCAAATTCAAATCAAAATATTTTTAATATCATTTCGAGTAGACCGTTAAACGACTTAGTTGCACGATTCCAAAATGTCAAACAAAAAAATCCCATTTAATTTAATTACATACATAAAATCACACATCTATACAAAAGCTCTAATTACGATGGTTACATTAAGACTCCCAATTAGTAATCAGCACTTCAATAATACTAATTTCTTATCTGAATCGAACATCAGCCTGTAATCAGTCAGTTGATTGCATCGCGGCCCAAATGAGCGCCGTATCCAGTAATTTAGGAGATGTTGCAACGACACGACCTGTTAACATCATCTGTAATTATCATTAAATTGATTTGGTGTAATTGTTCGTAATTGGGTGTATCGTCGCTGTATACATCTGGTACTTGCCTTTGCTTCTCGTGAACTTATAGTTAATTCTTCTTTCAGGGTGCAAATTGATTGCACGGATAGCCGAGTGATATAGGTGACCATGCTAATTACCACTGTGCGCGACGTGCTGCGGGTTCGTGCCGCATGAGACAAGGATTTGTGTGATCCACAAATGCTTGTTCCAAGTCTGGGTGTTCTTTGTGCATGTGATTTGAATTTTTGTAAAATCCTCGCGACACAAGGATTACATTCCTTAGAGTGAGCTTCGTTTTTTTTAATAATAAAATAAATAATATTAATTGCCTGTTCATGTGTTGTAGGTGCAGTACCTGGACCCTTATTGTTCTTGGTCTATATAAATGAATTCTCTCAAATAATTCAGGATCAAACTGTCTTATTTGCTGATGACGCATCAATATTTTTTACTAGTAAAAGTATGAATAAAATAGAATATGAACAAAAAATAAATAATTCTCTTGCTAAAATAATTGAATGGTTAAAAACATTAAATCTTAAAATCAATATAAATAAAACTAAATATATACAATTCCAATCATACAAAGCCGCCCACAATAATCTAAAGATAAGTTACAACAATAATAAAGTAGAAGAAGTGAGTGCATCAAAGTTTTTGGGTCTAAATATAGATAAACACTTGAATTGGAAATTACATATAGAATATTTAAATAAAAAAATTAGAACATATTGCTATACACTACAGATAATTAAAAATACAACTAATATTAAAACCGCACAATCAGTATACTACGCAAAAGTTTATTCCATCTTAAATTATGGAGTAATATATTGGGGAAATTCCGTGGATTCTAAAACTACTTTTTTACTTCAAAAAAGGTGTCTAAGAATAATCCATAACCTTGATAATGAAACCTCTTGCAGACCGACATTTAAAAAATTTGGATATTTAACCTTGACAGGAATATATATTCTCCAAGCAGCTACTTTCATTAAGTGTAACAGTAATTATTTTCCTGACAAAAACTCACTAGAATATAATAGAAGATTGCGAAACAGAGACAAATTAATAATACCACAACCTCATAATGAAATGTACAAAAGGAACATGTATTTTACCAGTATAAAAATTTATAATCACTTGCCCTGTAAAATAAGATCACTCAAGCTAAAGAGCTTTAAAAATGTAGTTAAAAGACTTCTAATTGAACACTGTTTCTATGATTTAAAAGAGTACTTTGAAGCTAAATTATAAAACTGAGACACTGAAAGAATTTTGTAAGAAGACAACGCATTTATTTGTACTGGTTATTGTTTTAATGTAGTTTTAATTAAGTATGTTACAATTTAAGGAAGCTGAAATTTTATGTATACACTAAGTGTTCTATTGCATGCCTATGTAGGTAAATTGTGCAGAGCTTCAAAACTTATATAAAGACCATACACTGTAACCACAATTAGTGCAATAAAGATTATTATTATTATTATGTACCTAAACAAATTTTGGATCCCAATTTTCAATCATCATTTTGAGCCGCTGCTGGACATAGGTCTCCCTTTATCTATAATGAAATAAATAAACTTCTGTCACATAGCACTAATAATTAAAAGAAATAAAAAAAATCGTACGTACGAGTACCTACATAAAAAGAAGCATAGAAAACCGATGGATATCAAAATGTCCTTGTAATTGGGTTGTGGGCAGGTGTCACTGTGTGGAGTGATACAGATCAGATATCGAACCTCATTCACTCCGATTTGAAGGGCAACTATAATATCTTTAGGTACATGGTTTTTACATTAATATTTTGAAAAAGCCCTAGATATACGGTAAAGTCTTTAATTACAAATATACATCTTGGGGGTTTTTTTATATCAAAGAGTTTTCAGTAAAAAAGTATTCGAGAGAAAGTTCAGCAATGTGCCTAATAAATATTGTATTATTAGGTAAGTAAGTAAGGTATTATTTTAAACACAAAATAGTTGGTGATAAGTGTTTTCAAAATAAGAGGAGCCATATCCAATAATTGGCCGGGCATAGCCATACTAGTAACAATTTTTTTATCAAGATTATTTCTCAATTAACTCTACTATACAACATTTTTTGCATGCCTCTTTTATACCTACATTCATAGCAAACAAATTATTTCATTTCATTTCATAGAATTATTCTAAGAAACAAAATGTTTGCTGGACACAGCTAAGGAGCCATATTTAAAAAAAGTTTCAACTAATTATTGATTATCCACCTTTTAATATTTAATTATTTTATTCGTTAATTAAACAAAGATTTTTAAATATAATCTCCATATAATTAACTGCTTTTTCACCCGAAATATAAAGCTTCCCACGTAATATCTTATCAAGGTACATACTTAATTAATGATATAATTTCGGAAGGTTACTTCGAACCCAAAGCGCCCTGGACGTGTACAATACCCTGCAGAACTAAGCCATGACCCTGTTAAATATATTAACGCCGCCATAAAATTACACAACCCTCTCTTTGACTCAGTTAAGTGTCGTTTAAGTATGAATTTGACTAACATTAAAAGGGTTATGGAGGCTTAGAATCTACAAGTAACTTAAAAGTGTTTTTTTTTTTGGTTTGTTTATAATAATTTCTAGAAAAATAAGTCCGATTGAAAAAAAAGTGTAGACTGAATTTATGAGAAATCCCTACTAATATTATAAATGTGAATGTAAGTTTGTTTGTTACGCTGTCACGCGAAAACTTCTTAATCGATCATCATGAAACTTGGTACCTACACATATTCTTGGAAATATTGGAAGTAACATAGGACTTATTGTAATGAAAAAAAATTATGTTCACAAGCAGACCATGACGCCTGCTAAGTCGTCGAAACGTCGGGAACAATCTAAATAAACTGCGATAGAATCCGTTTAAAAGTTTTATTTCAATGTCTAACATTCGCGTAAACCTCTGGAAACAATTTGAAAAAAATATTTTTTTTACGTCATTCTTGTGGCTATACATTATTTTAGATCTTACTCGCTTGGTATTTAGTATTACCGTGGCAAAAAATATCTGTATTTAATTACAATTAGTTAACGTAATATTCAGGTTCAATGACTCCGAAATACCTAATAATATAGTTATCATTATTAATACTCAGCGGTAGACATAATATCCATAACAAAAGCCGGCAAGCCGACCAAACGAAGAGGTCGCTAATTGAACTATATTTCTTTCATACTAGCGTCACCACAATTTTGCAGGGTTAATGAAAATATACGAGCGCTGAGGACTCCTTCACAATGTTTAAGGAGTAAGTGACGTTAAACGAAGACTGCAAATTACACTGCTTTTGAGCTTCTTTTCATTATTAAAAAAATTAAAATGTTTATATAAATACGATATGACAGCTTAAATACCAAATGACAATTCTAATAAAACCTTCCTTCTAAATTTTGAGAGATTTTGTAATTTAAATAAATTAAAAAGGTAACTTAATTTATAAAAATTGTGTGACAGCCTGCACTCATAAAATAATTTAATGTTATCGATATAGTAATTAACTGCACCAATAGCCGAGTGGTGGATATGCTCAGCACGTCAATTAACACTGGCCGAAGTGCGGCGGGTTCGAATCCCGCATGGGACAAGAATCTGTGCAACCCTCGTTGTAATAACCCGTGATACAAGAATTAAATTTCTTAGTGCAGAGTTGTTTTTATAAAAAAGGAATTTTTTTTATGTTACAAGAATATTTATAAGAAAAATGAAAAATAAAAACGTGTTTTGGAAGCCTAGCTTTAAAATACATTTCACGATTCAGGTAAAATACTTCTATATTACAACAGTTTAAATCATAAAACTACAATTTTTTATAAGTGTACGTCTTAGCCATTATTATATAACTATTGCCATTGATCGACACGCTAAGAAGAAGAATACTAATAACACCTGTAATACCAGGAATTACCGCTTACGGAAATGCCCTACCGAAAGATAGCCGGATGCCAGAATACTGAAATCGAATAATATTAGCCATGATTCCATTAATACTTCACCCCAATTAATACGGAATAAAAAAGTACTAATTTATTAAAGTGGCTACGTAATTAATACACCAAGGCCCTCTCTGGAACTAATTTAGTAGCAATCCGTAAGAAATTACCATTTTTACTGGGACTTTGTTAAAATACGGCATTCGTTATAACAGGGGCAGAGAGTTCGTAAAGTTTTTTATAAGAATCGAAACGCCTTTGTTTTGTTTAATATTCAGTATTATAAATTCGGCTGGTTTCAAAGGATTTGATTTATTCATTAATCATTGTGTATTTTTATTTTATACATGCATCCTTTTTTTTAATCATTTCAGTGTTTACTTAACTATCTTTTCTCATACATAGTTACCCAATTACGCATCGACTCATATTAGGTATCTAAGGCATTATATAATACATGAAACATAATATAAGTGTCAGAGTAATTTATATTGTTAACAACCTAAACAAGACAGTGTATAATTTTTTTTACAACGGCGTAATATACAGGATAAATTTTTCAGGTGTGCGTATATTCAACGAGGTAATCAGGTGCATAAAACTGAACAACTTTCTGGAAAATGAGCTTTTCATACAAAGTGACAGGTCGCGTGACTTATATTTGTATGAAAAGATGATTTTCAATTATAAGACTAACATTGAATGCAAAGCTATGTGATTACACGTTTGTGTGTGTTAACACGTTTCCGCGTATCGAACTTTATTTAAAAGTTCCAGTTCAAAGTTGTACATTTAAAGTTGTACCTTTAAATGTAGAAAATTCTTATATCGGATAAAGTATGTACACAGGCGAGCTAGAATTCAGAGTAACACAGAATAAGTTTCGGTAATTTTTAACAGAATTTGCGTCAATACCTGCGGGTTCTATAGACTAGTATAGACTGATATTTGATTTTCTTATAGTCGCACCTACATTGATTTTTCTCAGCCTAGACAGACTCAACTCAGAACAACGGAACAAACTGGATCCGGTGTAACCTAATAGATTCAATTTAAGAGATAACTCTCCTCGTGTACAATTCAATTATTCGCACCTTTTATTACCTGGGAATAAAAGGATTTATGAGGCCCGAAATCGGGGGCTTTCGGATAAAGACGCCTGCTAAACAGACGACTTTATTGAGACTTTTTTCAGAAGGAAAAGTAAATATAATGTAAATCGTTTCCAACTTCATCGTATCTAGACGTAAGCTCGTGAGAGCATTTAATGATTGTTGGAAGTTGAAGTATGCTAACCTAGTATAATTAAAATAATCTTTCATGTTACCAAACTAGTGTCAAAAAATATATTTAAAGAAAGTTTTGCTAAGTTTTAGTAACATTATGAATGCAATTCTTCAACTGATTAAAAACATAAATCGAAATACCATATTGTCGTATTTTTGTGATCTTAGATATATAGTTTAATCCAACGAAGGGTGTATTATGATAAAAACCAACGCCCGAACTACCCTATCATAAGCTGAACAAAACCCGAACACCTTCCTATTCACAGCCATTGTAAACCGATACAGGCTGAATAGAATCCCTATTATACAAGTAATTGTCAATACCACAATACGTGATGAATAATGTAACTGTCAGGCGTGTCGCTATTCTCAATCGCGCGGATCTCAAGCGTCGCACGCATCGCACGCGTCGCCAGCGTCGCCCGTGAATACCCAGCCTTATTTGCCGTAATTAATTCGATTACACGAAACATTATGCCAGTGACAGCGTATGTGATAAGGGTCAACTTTTCTAAAACTTGTCTGCCCTGCGTTTTGTTTTTGCACCTAATTATCGATGTCTAAAAATAAACCGCGTGAGTGTGACCTTAATTAAGTTTTCATTCTATTTTTATCAACCATTTAACCCCAAATTTTAGAGATATTTTTAGAAAGGAATGAAATATAATTTATTTATTTTTTTGCGATGACCGGACAATGCCTGATATGACGACAGGTTTTAAAATTTAAATTCAACTTTTGAAAACTTATTCCTATACCCCTGTGAGCCTGTACCAATCAAAATCAGTAGTATTAGTTCAAATAGGTTTATTTAAAAATATGGCTTCAACTTAAAAAACATAAATATTTTTCTACAGTCAATCATTGATTTCATCAATTGGCAATAGAGGACGGTAATGCATCTTGTTACGTAATAAAGAAAAATTGCTGTGATGTACTTAGATATGACTACTGTAAACTTTACTTTAAACTATCTTTACATAGAATCAAACTAAGTCGCTTCCGCTATTTGTACGCTTTGACCCCTCCGAATATCTCTAATGATACATAACATTATATCTAATTGTAGGGATAGCACATAAAATACGACCCTCGTATTTCCACAAATTTCACAATTCTCGCTAAGATTGCCACACAAAATGGCCGTATATTGCTTATTTATTTAAATTAGTCCTAATTAGGAAGGTCGATGTGTTTTTCTAGAGCCTAATAAATGGTGGGTTTAAATGTGCAATGTGATAAGGTAGTGTCTGTACAGTGATAGCTGAGCTTCATTGCCTTAATCTTCTCATTGGTCAACCAGGGCAGGTTAATCTTTAAATAATTATTCACACTCTGTCATACCTTACAGTATATAATATGCCTTTAATGCAACAAAAGCTTAACTTCAGTCGGAAACAACGAAATATATTTTGTTAGCTGTAAAATAAATGACTATTTTTGGTGATGGACCAATCGAATTAGATCGAATAGTTTTATTACTTATGTAATTGGGAATTTGTCTTTTATTTCATTTTAAATATAAAAATATACAACAATCAATATCGAATTCTAAAAACGGCACCCTAATTACTTCATATTGAGCTAGTTACAAGTATTGCATTATTGTTAATTAGACGGAGACAGCTATAATGAGTTGTGACGTCAATATTTGTTTCTCCAACCTTATTTGCGGCTGCCCCGTACAAGTCGTCGTTTTACGAAAAAGAGAACATGCGTCACCAACTGACTTTAAAAGCTTATATCTTTTACATTTTGTTTTGTATTTTTGCTAATATTTAGGACTGTTTTTAGAAATATAATTATGTCATAAATGAATATTTCGATAGTGGTCAAATACCCACTTGTGAATATCCGTTTATGAGACGTATAAATAAATATAATATAGATACATGTATGTTTATTTCAAAGTTCATTTGAAGAATGCAGAGCTGAAGAGGAGTAAAGATGAAAGATTGAATCGAATTCTCTTTTTTAAGATACTGTAATAATATATTCCCATTTGAGACACATTATAAACTTTACTTGCTCGACACAATACGATGAATCGTCAATGAAGTTGCCAAGTTCGATGTGGTACCTTCTAGCCGCAACAGTGTGGTCTCTCTTCAGCGCTACCTACCAGGTCAGGGAAGCATTATTGGGTTTCAATTAAGTCATTCTAAGAACTAACAGAGTCAGCACTGTTTTTGTTTTTTTTTTTCTTTTAAAGATAAAGTCCATAAATTCATATTGTATTGAATGAATTATATACAATATTTGGCAGAGTAAACGCATATTTACTATCATTACGGTAAATTTTCACTGTTGGATTAGTCCCAGTTTAGTGTTAGCACAGTATTCACGAAAAAAAATCGACTGTCCCATAGATCTATGAGCACATAACTCGATAAAGTGTACTGAATAGTCAATTTTATTTCGCGATTTTGGGGTTGACCCATAGTAAAAGTTGTTCACAATGGTAGGTACAATGTCCTCTTATGAGGTATTGCGTCTTCTCTGTCACATGTTGTATTCATAATCCCTGCTACAAATACACCTCCACGTCCTTAGTAACAACCACAAATAGAATTAACAAACATAATATATCCCGGTATTTGGAATCATTCCCAATGAACGAAAATAGGGCCGTCCCTTACAAATGTAGATAAATAGAGTGTGTAGTGAAATGAAGGTACAAAACACAAATAGATATACCGTGTATTCAGTGGAAAAGGAAAATGTAGGAAACACCGAACACTTCAAAGGACTTTTTGACCAAAGATACAACGCCAAAAGAATTTCACAGACCCCTTAAGGAAAAACAACTTAACGAGTAAGTAAATCGGATCTATATTTATAAAACAAAGTCGAGTTTGTCACAACACTTGTAACTTGAGAACACGTGGACTGGATTTTCGAGATCCTTGATTTGTTGGATTCGTCTCAATCCAATTGCAGAATAAATATTAAAAAATGTTTACGGGTATACTTACGTAGGTGAATATGCGAAGCACAGCTTGTTATATTTAAATAATTCATAAAAAAATGAAAGCTATTATTTTAGTCGTAGTAAATCGTACCTAATAGTTGTCAACCAGTTGTCTTAATTCAAGATAACCTCTCCTCCCAGTTTCCACTTCAGCTTACTCCGATATGACATTTAAAATTATTAATTAAATCCAACATAATCGCATTAGCTCAACAAAGCGATCTTGAAACTGTGTCACGTGCAGAGATTTCAGGAGACGGAAGATAAAGGTTCTTTCACGGCTGAAAAGGAATTTGAACAAAGGCTGTGAATGCGGAACGGTAGCCCGCGGACGGTCAGGGTTGAGACGGTTGAGAGGAAGATTGTTCTTAGATAGATTTTGGTTATATTTAGGGAAAAAAATATTACAAAACAAAAATACATTAAATAACAGTATCAAGTGACTAAGCAATACAGTCAGTCAGTTATACAAATAAACCTATCTCATCTCATGAAGTTGGAGTTATAAAGAAATGTTAAATAAGACTACCATTTAATTTCAAAACAAATTATCAAGCGCCCTTGTCTTGTTGGTCCTAATTATTTAGATCAAAATAATTAATTATTCTTAAAATAGCTTAGGGTCTCATTAGACATCACTATTTCAATCCAAAACAACCACTGAAATGGTTATTTGGTAACCATTCTATAAGGTTCTCCAAACTGTTGGTACGATACAGATTATTGTTCTGAAAAGCCAAAGCCGTTTACTATATCCAGTATTTTTTGATACATCATGATCGATCCTCGGCACCCCTGAAAGCCGCGCAATCAAGCCACCCATCCGTTCGGAAGACGCCGTTTAAGATATTTCGCGTGATTCCAACAAAAGACTAGTTTTTCAACTTTTGATCTAAGTGCACCCCACTCTTCGAAAGAACGTTTATCTTAAATCATCTGTATTGTTCGAATGTAGGTTAAGTGTGCTTTTTAGCTTTTGTATGGAGTAATGGATTAATTTTGAGGATATATTTTGTCAACACGTAGAAAGTTGTTAACATTACGGTGCATTTTGCTTTATTACCATTATTAAAATTTGTTGCGATCGGACTTGTATTCTAAAATCCCATTTCGTGTTTCCCAAAATAATTGATAAAAAGATTTTTCTTTTTGTTCCCATTCCCGATAGAATTAAATTTTGAAAACATAATCGTAACTTTTTTGTAATTTTACTTAAAAAACTACAGCCAAATGCATTTGACGAAAATTATAACACGGTAATTTGTGTATTAATTTATTTAATTAATTCTATTATAATAAATATTCCGAACTTATCTATATACATACCAAGAAAATGTATACACACGTTAATTATATCCATTCATACCTAAATTTCTGACAGTCTTTCCAAAATACGAACTGCTTTTACTTATCCTACAAAATAAACCCGTAACAGGTACTCTCGGAAGCAATATTTTTCCTCTAATTTTCCCCTCATCTGAAGTCCGATTACCTTTTCCCGACGTTTTTGGGGTTCCATCTAAGAAGATAATACGCGCTTTGGGCTTAACGGTAATATTATTGTCCGAAATACTTTGTATTGGACCTCAAGTAAGACCATACGTGGCTTAGTTACACGGATTAGTAGACCACAAAAACGTTGTCCTGAATATTATTGATTTGAAATTGCCGAATCGCTCAATATGAAAAATACAATATCTACGATGTGGTTTGGCCCCCTTAGTCAATTGACATTTCTACATGCGATATCAATGATATAAATCGCTTGGATGACATATGTATGGGTATGACATTTCGTTTCGATAAATAAAATAAGTCACGTGACTCAGACTTGTCACGTCCATAAATTTGAGCAATTCGATCAACGTTAACACTTGTAGAAATGTCACTTGGCTAGAGGGCTGGCATTGAGTTCTTTGATTAGATCATTTAATTTCAATATGAGATTAAAACCACCAACTCTCATCCGTGTGCAGAAAAGAACACATATAACTACAAGGTACTATTGCACGATTATGATTATGCAAAGCACATTATAAATTCTATTTTACATCAAACTAAAGTCCAACAACAGCATTAAATCAAGAGAGTGCCAAAATTAATTCCCTTTTCATTAAAGTTCCCAAAAAGCCGAGAGCACATAAAACTCTTATTCGACATCAAGTCAAAGATTAATGGGGTTTATTATGCCATCAATTTGACTCCCCATAGACGTCACAGCGCAGGTGGGAGATTAATATTGCGATATTTACCGCACGCCGTGGAATGTCGTAAACTATGGGAATTTAATGGGAAATTCTGTCAACGACGGGAATCGGTAATGAGTTGGATTATTATTGGCAAATAATATGAATTACTCGGGTTTTGTTAACTTTAGTTTTTTTTTTTTTATCATATTCTATTCTAACAATAAAGTGGTAAATGCCTTAAGCATTCTCTACCAAGGGATTAAGTATAAAAATTTTATAACTTAAACAAAAAAAACAGACAATTTATACAAGTTGTTAGAATCAAAGTGAAAAGTATTGATGTCGATTATTTTTACATCTATACTAATATTATAAAGCTGAAGATTTTGTTTGTTTGTTTGTTTGAACGCGCTAATCTCAGGAACTACTGGTCCGATTTGAAAAATTCTTTCACTGTTATATAGCCCACTTATTGAGATAGGCTATAAGCTATAATTTGCAGCGGTAACCGATGCCCACGCGAGCGGAGCCGCGAGCAACAGCTAGTATGTAAATAAAAATATCTTCATTTTAAAATTTGTATTAATTCGGCATGAATAATTAAAAAGGTTTATTATATATTATTAAAATTTCTCTGAAGAATAACAGCAACATTTTAAGTCTGTAAGACAATCGCAATTCCATCTACATTTAAAACTAACATTTAATTCTTTTAATGCAAGTAAAATCAGTTTAGCGGTGGAAGCGGCCGCGGAGCTCCGTACGGTACCAGCATTAAGATAATAGCTAAGTGCTGGATCCCATGCTCTCTTGAAAGTCACTTGAGGAAAAATATGTATTATTATGGATAGAAGCTAAATCGTTTAGTAAGATAAGGGGATTTAAAACGGTGTGTTTTTTGTGCTTGTGGCTCTTAAGCTTAAAATTTAGTCGGTGTTATAACATTACAAAAGATTGACAAATTTTGCGAAACCCATTGATTTTATTTTTAAGTTATGACAGCTCACACACGATAATGTGATCCTAAACTAGGCAGAGTGCTCAACACACAAAGATTTGTCCTGGTTGGGAATTGAACCTCAAGTTTAGCAGTCAGGATCACTAACCACTAGACCAATTTATAGGCCAGTCGTTTAAAGGACATTTAGAAAGATCTATAAGAAAGAGGAACGGTGACCATTTGTAAACATACCGAGACCCCACTATGCCTCGGAAAGCACATTAAGCCGTTGGTCTCGACCGTCATACATGTCTTTGACAGTCGTTAAGTCATTATGGCAACCAGTCCTATTGAAGGATATGATGATACCCAGGAAAATGAGTTGTAGAAGTAAGATAGGCAGTAGTTCCATGCAAAATACGATATTCAGCTTAATCTGGTAAGACTGGAAGCCGACCCCAACATAGCTTGAAAAAAGGTTAGGTATATAATGATTTAAGAAGATCTAAACAGCTATATCACTACCCCTGGCAGAAAAGGCGTACGAGAAGGTACTATGTAATTGTAATTTGGTGTGATATTAGGTCATTTAACTTAGATTTTCAATGAGAATGTTTTTACAAAACTGTTAGTCAGAACGTAGTTGGCACGCCTGCCAATTTCAGTCGTCGAATATCGTTTCCGGGTTCGATACCGAGCCAACAAGATAAACGTGAAATAGGTTAAAGGTTATAAACATTAGAACTTAAAGTTGTAAAACTATTAGAAATAACTATTACAAAGAAAAACAGTCCTTAAAAATAACTGAGTAACGTACAAAGTGTTTTAATTACGTAAATAAATGATGTAACAATTTACCAGTGCCTTTCTGAACCTCTCGGAATTGTTGATATTAAGTTGCATTAATTTTTAAATATAAATTATTGTTATTTTATGACACAATTGGTAGGTAATGATTTTTCTGATCAGAGATCTTAATGTATCGCAAACATTTTCTACATTCTAGCGGTTCCCCGCGACTTTTTTGTTGTTTTTTTCATGTTTACGAACAAATCCTTATATCATTTTTAAATTAAAGGTAACCTTCATGAATCGACGATTGACTATCGAATACAGATTGTTTTTTGACAGTCCAATTGTTATTTCCACAGATACACACGTTTAAACAAACAAATAAATGTTTGTGCCTTATTATTGTTAACGATTTTATTTTAACTCAAAAACACATAAAATATTGGTAAAAAGAGTATACTTAGATTTTATAGATATTTTTGGCAATGTACAACAAATACAAATCAAACTAGTACCTCCATATTTCCTGAGCAGGCAGCCATTTGGCTGCATACTGCAATCTGTATGCAGTTTAGATCGTGCGTGCGTACTGAATATTGAATGTCGATTGTTATTTATATTTTTATTCTATTAAAATATCGTTGTAAAAACCAATCGTTTAAATAATTTTACTAAATAAAAGATTACACCAGACAAAGACATCACAATCAGTCTCTTATAAATACCGGCCTTTAGATGTCCCACTGCTGGGCACAGACCTCTTCTCATAAAGAGAAGGCGAGCATTGATCACCCCGCTTAGATTCCAATTTTCCAGGTTTCCTTACGATATTCTCCTTCACCGATTGTCAATGATGTCTTAGAATAATTGAGAAAGTACATAAAAAAAATTATATAACCTATCAACTTTGTGACACTGTTTTTTTTAATGAAAATGATAATTACTTATCTATACAGTCATAAACAAAAAAGCAAAATAATAATATTATCAGTACTTATAATCTTTTTTATCTTCTAAAAGCTTCACATTATAATATTCAGTAATAAGAAAAAATAACTGACTATAATTTTCCAGTATACATGCATAATTGAAATATTACAATTCAAGAGGAGCATTTTATAAAACTCAAAGAGATCCATTGTCATACGTCACAGTCACAGAGCTATCTTTTACAGAGTTATCCAGTTACAAATTACTGACATTTTATTGTTCATTCCATTCAATATGTAACTCTTTGACGTGTGTCGATATTTACAATTCAATCATTTATATAAAATAATGATGCTATTCAACGAGTTTTTTATTTAACAAATAAATAAATAAATATCTTGGGACAATCTCACACACGGTCATCTGATCCCAAACTAGGCAGAGCCTGTACTATGGTAACCAGACAACTGATAAACATACATATATATTTCTAAATACATACATATTATAGATAAACAACACCCAGACACAGAACAAATGATCGTGCTCATCACACAAAGATTTGTCCTGGGTGCGAATCGAACCCACGACCTCCGGCTTAGCAGTCAGGGTCACTAACCACTAGACCAACAGGCCCGTCAAATCAAATCCATCAAATGGATGGGAATATATTAATCTACACTTATAATTTTAGTATACTATATATTACTTATATAATAGAATAGTATGTGTTGTGCGCTTGTACGAGTAGGTATACACTTATACAATAGTGTTCTCTTATTTTGGCTACACAATTTACATCCAGGATTAAAACCCAGATCTAAACGTTCAATATGATCAGTACCGTCACGGTCGCCCCCAGCCCTGATGCGACCGCTCGCAGATCCGATTCACTTCATAATTGATTTCACAAGTAAGTAGTAATTAACATTATTTGTGTCCACGGCTATTCTAGCCAAGGAGATGAACAATTTCAATAAATAAAGATAACAGGCAATATTAATCCAGACGTTCTCGTAACTGTTTATTCTAGACGTACCTAAGAATACTCATTTTAAAACTGAAACACAATACATAATATTATACACACTCGTAGAATCATCCACACAGCTATGAAAGCAATACAATTTATTCTTACATTTATTAATCAAGTAGCTATACACCGAAACGAAACGATTCTAAGTAATGCGATCAGGGCCCATACCATGAGCTTATTAAGCAAGGTTTTTGCCGCTGTGGAAGCGAGACAGCGCTATACAATGCACGTAGCAGCGTCTCGCTTCCACAGCGGCAACATCCTTGCTTAATAAGCTCATGGTATGGCACCAGAGCTTCGTTTGATTTGGTCGAGTTAAACAGCAGATTTCTAATTACTTTAAGGCGTCACGGCGCCTGTCCTCATTGGCGTCTTGACGGCCATAATCTATGGCGTCAGATATGGCACCGGGACACCAGTTGGCTAGGCGTCGCGATGCCGAACATCTATGGCGTCGCGACGCCAGACAGCGATGACAGCTGGATGCCGGATATCAAAGGCGTCGCGACGTCGGCCAGCCATGGCTTCGCGGTAGGACAGACTTGGCGTCGCGTCGCCAGTCTTATATGGCACCGGGACGGCATTTGGCTAGGCGTCCGGACGCCCTTTCTCTATGGCGTCGCGTCGCCCGTCTTATATGGCAGCGGGACGCCAGTTGGCTAGGCGTCGCGACGCCGGACAGTTATGGCGTCGCTACACCAGACAGCGATTGCGACTGGGTGCCAGACAGCGACGGCGACGGGACGCCGGACAGCTATGGCGTCGCGTCGCCCGTCTTATATGGCACCGGGACGGCATTTGGCTAAGCGTCGCGACGCCCTTTCTCTATGGCGTCGCGACAACCGTCTTATACGGCAGCGCAACGCCGGACAGTTATGGCGTCGCTACACCAGACAGCGATTGCGGCTGGGTGCCAGACAGCGACGGCGACGGGACGCCGGACAGCTTTGGCGTCGCGTCGCCCGTCTTATATGGCACCGGGACGGCATTTGGCTAAGCGTCGCGACGCCCTTTCTCTATGGCGTCGCGACAACCGTCTTATATGGCAGCGGGACGCCAGTTGGCTAGGCGTCGCAACGCCGGACAGTTATGGCGTCGCGATGCTGGGTATCAAAGGCGTCGCGATGACTGACACCATAGGGCATCGCGATGCCGGTCAGGTAAGGCGTCGCGACGTATGTCGTCAATGGCGTCGCGACGCCCGTCCTATATGCACCAGGACGCCAGTTGGCTAGGCGTCGCGACGCCGGACAGATATCGCTCGTAGATCCGACTCACTTCATAATTGATTTCACAAGTAAGTAGTAATTTACATTATTTGTGACCACAACTATTCTAGACAAGGTAAACTCTACTCTCGATAAATAGTGCCGAGATGAACAATTTCAATAAATAAAGATAACAGGCAATATTAATCCAGACGTTCTCGTAACTGTTTATACTAAACGTACCTAAGAATACTCATTTTAAAACTGAGACACCATACATAATATTATATACACTCGTAGAATCATCCACACAGCTATGAAAGCAATACAATTTATTCTTACATTTATTAATCAAGTAGCTATACACCGAAACGAAACGATTCTAAGTAATGCGATCAGAGCTTCGTTTGATTTGGTCGAGTTAAACAGCAGATTTCTAATTACTTTAAGGCGTCACGGCGCCTGTCCTCATTGGCGTCTTGACGGCCATAATCTATGGCGTCAGATATGGCACCGGGACACCAGTTGGCTAGGCGTCGCGATGCCGAACATCTATGGCGTCGCGACGCCAGACAGCGATGACAACTGGATGCCGGATATCAAAGGCGTCGCGACGTCGGCCAGCCATGGCTTCGCGACGTAGGACAGACTTGGCGTCGCGTCGCCCGTCTTATATGGCACCGGGACGGCATTTGGCTAGGCGTCCGGACGCCCTTTCTCTATGGCGTCGCGTCGCCCGTCTTATATGGCACCGGGACGGCATTTGGCTAAGCGTCGCGACACCCTTTCTCTATGGCGTCGCGACAACCGTCTTATATGGTAGCGGGACGCCAGTTGGCTAGGCGTCGCGACGCCGGACAGTTATGGCGTCGCTACACCAGACAGCGATTGCGACTGGGTGCCAGACAGCGACGGCGACGGGACGCCGGACAGCTATGGCGTCGCGTCGCCCGTCTTATATGGCACCGGGACGGCACTTGGCTAAACGTCGCGACGCCCTTTCTCTATGGCGTCGCGACAACCGTCTTATACGGCAGCGCAACGCCGGACAGTTATGGCGTCGCTACACCAGACAGCGATTGCGGCTGGGTGCCAGACAGCGACGGCGACGGGACGCCGGACAGCTTTGGCGTCGCGTCGCCCGTCTTATATGGCACCGGGACGGCATTTGGCTAAGCGACGCGACGCCCTTTCTCTATGGCGTCGCGACAACCGTCTTATATGGCAGTGGGACGCCAGTTGGCTAGGCGTCGCGACGCCGGACAGTTATGGCGTCGCGATGCTGGGTATCAAAGGCGTCGCGATGACTGACACCATAGGGCATCGCGATGCCGGTCAGGTAAGGCGTCGCGACGTATGTCGTCAATGGCGTCGCGACGCCCGTCCTATATGCACCAGGACGCCAGTTGGCTAGGCGTCGCGACGCCGGACAGATATCGTTTCGATATCAAAGGCCGGATATCAATGGCTTCGCGACGCAAGACAGTCTTGGCCTATCGACGCTCGTCGGATATGGCACCGGGACGCCAGTTGGCTAGGCGGCGCTACGCCGGACAGACATAGCGTCGCAACGCCCTTTCTCTATGGCGTCGCTACGCCCGTCTGATATGGCACCGGGGTTATAGTTGGCTAGGCGTCGCGACGCCCTTACTCTATGGCTATCGCGACGCCGGACAGCCATGGCGTCGCGACGCCAGACAGCGAAGGCGACTGGGTGCCGGACAGCGTCGGCACCGGGACGCTGGACAGGATTGACGTGGCGATGCCAGATGTCAAAAGCGTCGCGATGCCGGTCAGTTAAGGCGTCGCGACGTATGTCACCAATGGCGTCGCAACGCGAGTCTGATAAGACGTCGCGACGCCGGACGGACGTAGCGTCCGAAGGACCTTTTCTCTAAGGCGTCGCGACACCCGTCATGTATGGCACCGGGACGCCAGTTGGCTAGGCGTCGCGACGCCCTTTTTCTATAACGTCGCGACACCCGTCTTAAATGGCAGCGGGACGCCAGTTGACTAGGCGCCGGGACGCTGGACAGGTTTGGCGTCGCGATGCCTGATATCAAAGGCGTCGCGACGTATGTCGTCAATGGCGTCGTGACGCCCGTCGAATATGGCACCGGGACGCCAGTTGGCTAGGCGTCTGACGTCGGACAAATATCGTTGCGATATCAATGGCCGGATATCAAAGGCGTCGCGATGTCGGACAGCTAAGGCGTCGCGATGCCGGACATGTAATACTTTGCTATGCCGGTCAGTTACGGCGTCGCGACGTAGGTCGTCTATGGCACCGGAACGCCAGTAGGTTAGGCGTTGCGACACCGGACAGACCTGGCGTCGCGACGCCCGTCAGATATGGCACCGGTACGCCAGATGGTTTAGCGACGCAGGCAGAGACAGCTTTGGCGTCGCGATGCCTGATATCAAAGGCGTCGCGACGCTAGATAGCCTGCTGTGGTGTCACCACGCCTGACAGTTACGGCGTCCCGTTGCTAGACAGCTATTGCGTCGCGATGCTGGACATCTATGACATCGCGACGCCCGTCAGATATGGCACCGAGACGCCAGAAGGCTAGGCGTCGCGACGCCGGACATACTTGGCATCGTAACGCCCGTCATATATGTACGTCATAATATATACTGAGAAAAATATGTACTTTTTTATTTCCTTCCAAAGAAAATAAGCGGGATCGGCTAGTAGTAAAATACTGTATTGCAATCCCTATTAGCAGTAAGTCCGCCATTGTTCCCTTATTGACTTGTTTCTGTGTCATTGTGTCCTTTGTAGTGTATGTACAATAAATAATATTAATATTAATAACAACTATTTATGTTGGTCATTTTTTCTCATTTACACATCACTTCAATTACTACATATAATGATATGTTGTGTTAAAAGCCGGTCTTAGTTCTTTCCAGACTAACTGAGTTCATATGTCCCTTCATCGAACAAATAGTACGAATATCTTACACAACCAAAACAGACTCATTCAGAAATCAAAGTACAGGCTACAGCACTTGTATGATATCAAGTATTTTCCAGTAAAACGCTACCTTTTACAAGAACAACACAACGATTGCTGGAGTGTTGAGTAATATCCAACTTTGTTTGTGACGTTGAATTGATAGAACTGAACAAAACAATATTGTATCGGCTGTCAGTGACGTAATGTTTGTGAAGAGGGTACAAATGGATGTGATTGGTGATAACTTTTGAGTGTAAACTGTTTTGAGTGCGATCGAATCGAAGCGCCTATAACATTAGTAGGTAAAGAAAAATCTAAGATGCACTCTCCAAATCTGCTCTCAAAAAAGGACTGAAAAAAATCAGTGTATTCGAAAAGTATTGCATTGCAAAATCTACTTATGTCATGCAGTATAGTCTGTTTTGTAATCCTAGAGATTAAATTGACAAGTAAAAATGCCAAAATGACTTAGATGCCAATAGCTTTTACTTCAGTTTTGACATTTGCACTTGTCAATTTAGTCTAGGTTTAAAAAACAGAGTATATTTGACCAATTGATGCATTTGTTGAAAGTTTTTAATATTATGTTGCTGTGCCGATATTATCATTAATTATAATACCATGCCGCGACCAAGACCTCTAAGGCGGAGGCGGAACAAAGTTTGCCGGGTCAGCTAGTTGCCTATAGATAACACAATATAATCGCTTGACTTAACGTATTATTACCGATAAATGTTTATTTTGATGAGGTTGAATTTGCAAAATGTTCGTTACAATACGCCTATTACTTTGATTTAAGTGAGTAATTGAAGACAGTTTTTACTGTTACTTTTGTTCCTGACTGTGTATTTTCTAAATTCTTTTAGGGTTTTTTCTAAATGAGAGAGCTCAAAATGTTCTTTAGTAAATACGTTTTATGTGCTTAACAGTTTTAAAATATGCAGTATACTGCATTTAGGAAAAAAAATCTTCTCAATTTTTTTCTAAGACAAAGCACTCATATATTATTTTAAAACTGTTAAACACATGAAACTTATTTACAAAAGGAAATTTTGAGCTTGAACACCTTCTACGAAGCGCAATGTTCTATGCTTTTATTCTCAGCCACATAAAACCACGAACCACTGACGTCGCTTTGAAAGAGAACTGCGCAGGTTATACTAAAAATACAGGTGCACATTAAGTAAATGTACCGTTTTGAAGAAAACAAAAGTATAGTCAAAATTACTTAAACAGATGGGTACTGTTATAATATTTTATTAATCTATGTCCAATATAAAGTAAACTGCTGACACGGCTTCAGTTGTTTACTTCATTTCTAAGTAATGACGCAAATCAACGGTATCGTCAGCATTTCCGTTAGCATGAAATATTAGATCGGGTTAAAACTTCGATGTGGACACATCTTCCAAAAACGTGTATTTTATCAGAATAAATTACTATTTTTTCTAGTTCCACAAAAGTGTTCTCTTTTTAAAAAGTCTCCATCATCCCACCCCGTAACAGTGGTGTCCGAAGTGGATGTTTGGTAGATCACTCGTGTATATTCTAAGTACCTATCGCGTGTACAATAAATTTAAACACGTGTCCACGTCACCTATCTCAAATAACATCTCCTGCACATTTCGCTCGTGCCGAACGCTAAAAGAACTTTGAACACTGAATAAAACTCTGAAACTACTAAAAACTGTGGTGTGAGAAAACTGTGGTGTGAGAAAACTGTGTTGAGCTGTGTGATATACTCTGTACTATTTCGTGTCGCTGTTTCCTGAAAACTGATTCCTGTCGCCGCTTCTATCTACGAGTTCCTATTGCTGTTTCTGGCTGCTAGTTCCTGCCACAATCACTTGATTTCGACGGCGCGACGCAGAGTTGGACCTGAGAAAGGTCAACGCCGCGCATCCATTAATCCTGCCAACTCGACGTTCTTCGATCATGCTGCCCCAGTTCCTGTTCTTATTGTGAGTAATAATATTCTGTCAATACTTATTGCCAAATATCTGTTTATTAGGATTGCAAGCTACACTTTTATCGCTTAATTTTATTTTAGTAATTTTATTTTTCCTTTAAAATTAAAATGTCTATCAAAGGTGAAGGCAAGTCTGTCCCAGTTACTGAACAATATCCTATGAAAGTTCTTTGTGATTTTATTGATACGTACAGTGGAGAACGTGATGTTTTGCCAGCCTTTTTAACTAATTGTAAAAACGCCCTTGACTTGGCTACCGAATCTCAGAAAGAACTTTTATTAAAATTTATTATTTCAAAATTAAGAGGAAAAGCCCAGATTGCATGCTCAAATAGGATATTTGACAACTTTGAAAGCTTAAAAGAGTTTCTTAAACAAAATTTTGGAGAAAAAAAACATTATAACCACTTACTATTGGATTTACAGTCTTGCAAACAAGAACCAAATGAAACTGTAGCACAATATGTCCTTAGAATCGAGACTTGCCTCACAAGTCTTCAAGCTGAAATTCATAATTCAGATACTTTAAAGAAAGAATTAGCGGGTCGTATTGCTATGACGGAGGACCTGGCGCTCTATACATTTATGATTGGCTTGCATACGAGTATTAGTAATATAGTGCGTTGTCGAGATCCAAAATCCCTCAATGTTGCAACTAATATTGCAATCGAAGAGGAAAAAATTTTGAATTCACAAAGGAGTACAAGCGTCCAAGTTAAACCAAAATTTTGTAAAATTTGTAATAAACGCGGGCATTCAGATGTGGAATGTTTTAATAAAAAGCGCAATGACACCCGACTCCAAGTACAACCGCGCACACAATTTAATCCGTCTTCATCAAACCTTAAACATAATTATTCCACACCTATCGTCTGTAAATATTGCAAACACGTGGGTCATGACATTTCAGAATGTCGAAAAAGGCAGTTTAATAACTCTCGCAATTTTCAATTTAAGCCATCCTTTCAACAACAACATTGTGTAGAAACTCCCGAAATGTCATCACCTCCGTACATCCAAGAATTAGAAAACAATGATGATAATTTAAACTAAGAGTCGGATTCGCGTGTAAGTGCCAACGCGAACTCCAGTTTGATAAAGGCACAATTAAAGATGATTCTATTTCTAAATATAATAATAATCTCATTAATAAAAATACCAAATCCATTTCTATTTCGAACTCCAAACCGTTATCTTCTATTTCGGCTTCAAAGCCACTTGGTAATGGTAAGAAATCATCATTTTCTTCTATTTCGGGAAAGAGTCCCATTAGTAATGAACGAGATTTAATCTCAAACAAACCTGTACGTGTACAGTCCACTGTTTCCACTGAATCTGCCACTCCTAACTCTTGTCAAGATCTAATTGATACTTTTCTTGATAATTCTGAAGAATGTCCTACGATATACGATATATCTCAGAATAAAAAGATTTCATTACCATTTATCGAAGTCAAAACGTCACATTCGGAAAAACCTTTAAAACTACTCGTTGATACAGGTAGCTCTATATGCCTAGTAAAGGATACTAGTTTAACAAAAATCCCGGCTCTCGATTCAAGTACAGTCAAGTTTAAAGGTATTAACGATATAAATTCATACGCTGAAACAAAAGGTAGATTTATGTTATCGATCATATCCGAGAATGATACCGAATTCCCCTTCTATTTTCACGTTGTAAAAAAAGTAAACCTTAATTACGACGGCATTTTAGGTAATAATTTTCTTTCAAATTATAACTGTTATATATCGTATTCAACGTCTCAATTACAATTACCGGGTAATTCACCTGTTTGTTTTAAATTACACACTGAACCTATCTACATTATTCCGGCCCGTACTGAAATGATGATTGAGTGTTTAGTTACAAATCCCGAGTTAAAAGAAGGTTTAAGTTTAACAACAAAAATAAAAGACTATCCAAAACTTTTATTCTCTAAATGCCTCACTCGCGTTAAGTCAAATAATAAAATTAATATATCAGTTTTAAATACTTCAGAAAGCAAAGTTATCCTCAATCCAATCAGACTAACCTTAGAACCCGTTTCATTTATTTTAGAGCGCAATCCTTCGAAAGATCTCGCCTTTAGTGAATCGGTCGAAGACAGTAACTTTTGTTTTTCAACAACTTCATTTGATCTAAATCATGACAGAAGAGTACAAGACGCGTTAAGATGCGATCACTTAAATAAAGAAGAAGAATCGTGCCTACGTAAATTATGTTCAGAATTTAATGATATTTTCTATTTAGAAGGAGACGTTTTGACCGCTTCTAAAACAATTCAACATGAAATTCGTACCACAACCGAAACTCCTATACATGTGAAAAGTTACCGTTTTCCTGAGTGTCATAAGGAAGAAGTTAGCAAACAGATTAAAAATATGCTAGACCAAGGTATTATTAGTCCCTCTGTCTCTCCCTGGTCGGCGCCTATATGGGTCGTGCCAAAAAAACGTGATGCGTCTGGAAAACCAAAATGGCGCATAGTGATAGACTATCGTAAACTTAATGAAATAACTATAGGTGACGCCTATCCTATTCCCAATATTACAGATATATTAGATCAACTTGGTCATAGCAAATATTTCACAACTCTTGATTTAGCATCTTCATTCCACCAGATTTGCACTAAAGAATCGGACGCTGAAAAGACAGCCTTCAGTGTTCCTGGCGTATCTGGTCTCCCAGGACATTACCAATTCAATAGGATGCCTTTTGGATTAAAAAATGCTCCGTCTACATTCCAGAGGCTTATGAATATTGTTCTTTCTGGGCTCCAGGGTATTCACTGCTTCACGTATTTAGATGATATCGTAGTATTCGGTCATAACCTATCTTCTCACCTCTCAAAACTCAAGCTAGTATTTGAAAAACTACGTGAACACAATTTAAAACTACAACCCGATAAAAGCGAATTCCTTTGCAAAGAGGTACAATATCTAGGACACATAGTATCCGAACACGGAGTGAAACCTGATCCGAAAAAAATAGAGTGCGTGCAAAAATTCCCAGTTCCCAAAAATCCTCGAGATATTAAATCGTTTCTCGGCCTTGTCGGATATTACAGGCGTTTTATACATAACTTTTCTCATTTAACAAAACCGCTAACTAGTCTTTTAAAAAAGGATGTTAAATTTACGTGGCTTACGGAACAACAAAGTTCTTTTGAAACCTTAAAAAATAAAATCTCTACTGCTCCAATTCTTCAATATCCAGATTTTTCTAAACCGTTCTTACTTACAACAGACGCTTCCAATTACGCCGTCTCTGCTATCCTTTCCCAAGGTGAAATAAATAAAGATCTCCCGATTGCTTATGCTTCACGCACCCTAAATAAATCCGAAGGAAATTATTCCACAACCGAAAAAGAATGTCTCGCCATATTATTCGGTACTAAAGTTTTCCGACCATATTTGTATGGACGCAAATTTCAAATCGTTACTGACCACAAACCACTACAATGGTTATTTAACTGCAAAGATCCCAGTTCTAAATTAGTTCGTTGGAGGTTGAAACTTGAGGAGTTCGATTATGAGATAGTTTATAAAAAGGGTAAAATTAACTGTAACGCTGATTCTCTGTCTCGGAATCCTATCCTTGTTATCGATCCTAATATATCATCTACTTCCGAAACCTATGAAAAATATTTACAAATTAAACAACAACAGAATATTTCCTATGATACTATAATACAAGAACATAGCGATTCATTACTAAAAGCAAAATGTAAAATGATTACTTACCCTTCTGCAATAGACCTAGATGACTCTATCCCATACTGTTCTGAAATTTTACAGATGTGTAAGTTGGATAAAAATTTACCTGACATAAGAACCGTAGAGCGGGAATTAAATACGTTTCAAAGTACGTCTAATGAAAAACATATCTTTACACATTTATTTGTACGCGTCCATCATTATGATGAGATGTCTTACAAAGATATTTTTTACATGTTAATAAAATATCGAGAAATGTTAATTACAGATTACTCAGAAGAAAAAGAATTCGCCATCTCTGACTTCCAAGATCCGTTTACAAAACTATCATTTACAAAAATATATAATATCATAGGGTTCATATTTCACAAAACAGGCGTTAAAGTCCACATATACCATAACAATATTCTATTTCCAACACCCGCCGAAATTCCTCGTATACTTAAGGATAACCATGACCCACCTTCCTCAGGACATCCAGGTATTTCTCGTATGTACGATAGGTTAAGGTCTCTATATTGGTGGAAAAATATGCGTCAAGACATAGAAAACTATGTTAAAAGTTGCAAATCCTGTCAAGTTAACAAACCGTTAAGGCTTTCTAATAAATCTCCAATGATTATAACTTCGACAGCTACTAGACCTAACGAAAAACTCTATCTCGATATTGTAGGTCCTCTTCCTGAAACCAGAATCAATCAATACAAATTTGTTCTAACTCTTCAAGATGATTTAACAAAATATTCTCAAGCTTATGCCATGCAGACTTGTTCCGCTCAAGAAACCGCAGAACGTTTAACACATTTTATATCACATATAGGAATTCCACGAAACATTGTAACTGATCAGGGCACTAACTTTTGTTCGGATTTATTTAAGCAATTAGAACGATTACTCGGAATAAAACATGTCTTTGCTTCTCCGTATCACCCTCAAACCTGTGGTGCATTAGAGCGGAGTCATTCTACATTAAAAGAATATTTACGTTCTTATATAGAAGAAAACGCACACACATGGGATTTCTATCTAAACACTGCAATGTTAGCCTATAACACGAATATTCACTCGACTACGGGCTTTGCCCCGTTTGAACTCATATTCGGCCATAAACCGTATATTCCTAAATCGATTGATAGCCTTGAAAACAATACATACACAGATTACGTGCGCGCTCTTAGTCATAGACTATACTATAGCTGGCAAAAAGCATTGCAAAATATCCAACACTCTAAAGAACGATCTAAACAATACTACAATTCAAATTCTCGTCCGGTAACCTATAATGTCGGTGATATGGTATACATTAGATGCCATCATAAACAAAATAAAGCGTTATCTCCAGTGTGGAAAGGACCTTATAAGATAATAAAACTAAATGGTAATCATACTGTAACAATACAAGTCGAAAGGAAACATATCCGACACCATTACGATGAAATTAAACCTGCCTTCTAGAAACAACTTTACATAATAACGATAATAAAATCTGTTTATTTCATAAAATAAACACGACATAACATAATTATACCTAATCATATAATGTAATTATTTGTATGTATTGTTTACAGATGTTCGGTGTCAGTCTACGCAAACCAATTCCTCACACAAATTGTAAACAGTCCTGGATTGTATTTCGATCAGTTATTAGATATCAAATTTACAAACGATAATTGGAATGTTATAACTTATGTAGACCTTAGTCATATACAACCACATTTAGATAATGTCGATTTTTTATTTGAAAAGTTATTTAAATATTGCGATTCGAATCAGTCCTCGAAAGTTAAAATAGATTGTCTAAATTCATTAAATTCCTTAAAAGTACAGCATGGTAATAACATTAAAAAATTTTCATCTATTTCATATCTTGTTCAAGTCAAAGAAACGATACGTTCTAAACGCGGTTTAATTGATGCAGGCGGATCCTTATTAAAGACTTTCTTTGGTACTTTAGATTCAGATGACGCAAATAAGTTTACCAACGCCATAAACAAAGTACAGTCGGACGAAAAACAGTTAACAATTTTGATGCGCGAAAATATTCATGTAATTAAGTCTACTATTTCTACCTTCAATGATACAATATCGAAAGTAAAGGATAATGAAAATCGTTTAAATAAAAATTTAATCAATATTGAACAAGTTTTTGAAAATCTTACAAATACAAATGAAAAGTTGGAAATGAAATCCCAACTGATGCTGCTACTGGGCTCTTTAGAAAGTATAATTATGTCGTTATCATTCGACATTGACGATATAAATAATGCTATATTGTTTAGCAAAATGAATGTTTTGCACCCGACTGTACTAGATCCTATGCAGTTGTACAAGGAGCTCGAGTTACATATTCACCGATTACCGCGACATTCTGAATTGCCTATTCCATTAACATTGAACAACGTTAATGAAATAATAAACATATCGGATATAATATGCTACTACTACGACAGTAAATTGATACACATATTGAAAATACCGCTAGTTCTTTCACAAGCTTACAATTTATTTCGTAACATGCCTTTACCTATTTCTTTTGATGATAAAACACTAAATACCTATATCTTAATTGCTCCTAGCAAGCGATATTTGGCAATAACGTTAGATCGTTTATTTTACTCACAATTTGATAGTGTCAGCGAGTGCAAAGTGATTAAAAATCAGTGTTTTGTGTGTGCATTAAAAAACATGTATTCAACTATCACGACTCCCACTTGTGAAACGATCTTGCTAACAGATGTTGTTAACAAACTGCCTAAATCCTGCCAAACAAGAGTTCTACACGGTTCTGTTGATGTGTTTCAAAAAATATCCAACAATCGTTGGATTTTTGTACAGTCTGAGCCTAGTAAGAGTCATATAGTGTGTAATGATGATCTGAGAGACCATGATGAAATCTTGTTTGGAACAGGAATATTACATCTTCCAAAGTCGTGTAAAGCATATTATAAAACTTTAACTTTTGTGCCAAGTGATAGTATAACTTCTAACCTTACAACTACTGTATCCAACTTTAATATATTAAACGACGATTGTTGTGATAGTCTTAAATTAAATAAAACATTACGCCATGTGTCTCTCTTAAAATTAAATGAATTTGGTAGCTTTGAATCCTTGTTAAAAGCAAGCATTCAGTTTGATGACATTGAGAAGCAAATAAATAAAATTGAAGATCCTTCTCATCTAGAAATGTATAGTACTCATTACCTTACTTTAATCTACATAATTTTAGTCATGTTTCTGATTTATCTCATTTATAGAATATATATACGTTGTAGAGGTCAAAGTTGTTGTATTAAGTTTAATACTAAGTCTGTAAGATCTGAAACTCATGTAGTAAATGTCGCTTATGTTCCAGATCCTTCAGAAACTGATAACCATTCTGCAAAATCTTTACCGATTCCTGTAAAACGGAATGCGATGTAGTAACAACCACTGTATCTAATTTCAATATATTAAATGATGACTGTTGCAACAATTTTAAGATGAACAATTAATCTCTACCAGTTCCTATCAAACGTAATCCTATGAAATGAATTGCATTGTATTAAGATAGTTATAAGTTAATCATTTCTATATTTTAATTATATAATTATTATAACTCCTATGATTATATTCCATTTTAGTTTCTTCATTATTTTAGTATTTTATTAAGGACATTTAGGTAATTATTTTCCAAATCTTATGTTTAGTTTTCTTAAATATTATGTTAATCGTATTTTTCTATGTCCTTAGATGTAATTAGTAATTATGTTATCTTAATGGCTAAGTTTATATATTGTGATGTCCATATCGAAGTCTCGTCATAAATTTCTCATCACTTCCTCTCGTGATGATCAATCTTATCGGGGGGGTTGTTATAATATTTTATTAATCTATGTCCAATATAAAGTAAACTGCTGACACGGCTTCAGTTGTTTACTTCATTTCTAAGTAATGACGCAAATCAACGGTATCGTCAGCATTTCCGTTAGCATGAAATATTAGATCGGGTTAAAACTTCGATGTGGACACATCTTCCAAAAACGTGTATTTTATCAGAATAAATTACTATTTTTTCTAGTTCCACAAAAGTGTTCTCTTTTTAAAAAGTCTCCATCATCCCACCCCGTAACAGTACCTACATTCTATAAGAGCTTTTAACACGAGCTTGTTCAATGAGTTTTGTTTTACGTGCATGTTACGTTTATGACATTCGGAGTTCCGATTGGCCCATTCGAAGCTGTTAACCAATCAGAGAGCGCATTCTACTCTGTAATAGGTTTACCACAAAAATTATGTAACTAAATTCTAACCTCGTCATCTACCTGGCCTTTTCTCAAGATAATTATGTTGGGATCAGCTTCCAGCCTCACCGGATTTAGCTGAATACCGTATTTTACATGGAGCGATTTTATTGGGTTATACAGTATCCCATAGAAAGTCTAAATGCTAGCCTCTATGTTCTAATTGTAAAATGACTCCCTTGATGGTCTAGTGATCGCAAGCGCGACTGAGGTCTCGGATTCGAATCTCAACTTCAGCCAAAACTATTTACTGGGTTTCTCTTTAGAAATACTCAGTACCACTCGGAGTCAGGAAGTGTAGCGGTTTACACCCGCGTACTTGGAAAAGCACGTAATGCCGATGGACATGCGCCTGATCTTTTCGATCGTGTTAGTCTGCCGTCCCATCGGATTATGAGGGTAAAGGAGAGAGAAAGAGAGTGCACCTTTGTTTGCGCTCACACTTCTGCACTATAATATTTCTTGCCTACATGGCTGATCTCACTTTAGATTGGCCTAGGCGGAAATTCGGTCTGAATTTTATTATTTTTATTAATGTAGCCCTCGGTTCCATCTGCGCTACATGTATGACAGTCTTCTCTCTCATTCACTCACTCATTTTTTATATGAGATAAAAAAACTGTTATTTTTTCAAAATTATCGTTTATAAAAACCTTGTCCTGCCAATAACGAACACAAAACTAAAATAACTAATTATGACATTAGGTGCAGTCGTATAGAAGTTATGCGCGTACAATATTCTTGTTATTCAGTTTATTATAGATACATAACATACACGACATCTCTAAAACAAAGAAGACAGAATACTTTTATCAAAGCCAAAGCACTTTTTTATCTTTTAGGGATAAAAACTTTTTAAGTACCGTTCTAAAAACTATAAAAACACGTGATACCAGTTGACGATCACAATCTCTGAATACTAAGCAAGAGCTGTCACAGATATTTGATAAAGAATCCGCCATTTTTTATGAAACAGATGAAATATGGTATGTGAACAGAGATGCTAATGGATTTCTCAGAATGAAATTTATTGGACAGATCTTCAGTAGCGTGACATTTATTAGATTTTCGAAGTATTTAAACGTTGTACTTGTAACGTGGGAGATGTAAAATCAAACAGAATATATGTTTTAGGTAACTTTGTTAGCACCTATTTTAATGAAACTGCAGATTGCTTGCTTTTTTAGCCTAGGCTTTCAATCTACGCGGCTAAGGCCCCCTTTTTCTGACTTTTATATTACAGAATCAACTAACTAACCCAGCAAACGTTGTTCTGCCATATTAAAAAATCTGCGGAGGGCCAACCGTATCCATTTAGGGGTGTGAAAAATAAATGTTGTCCGATTCGCAGATCTAACCGATATGCACACAAAATTTCACGAAAATCGTTCGTGCCATTTCAGAGCAGCTTAACTACAAACACCGTGACAAGAGAATTTATTTAGATTTACAGTCGATTATTCTGTATACATAATTATTATTTATCTACTTACTGACGTATTCACACGATTATAAACTATAGAAGAAATCTTTCCCTAATCTAACGATGCCATAACAGTATAATCCTTCTATAATAAAGTTTTTAATCTGCCCACCTAAGCGAGAAAAATGTTTAGTATTTATAAGCAGGTTATAAATAAAACAAGCAATATATCTTAAGGTCATAAATTTTGATATAAAAAGGATATTTTTTTAGGCGCTCCTGAAATTTTGTATTGAACAGGCGGCCATTATAAATCACTTTTAGATAAAGCAGTACGCGGTTATTCGGCAAAGTTGGAACGCAACAACTGGCGTAGGTAGGTGTGTCTTCAAAACCAACCATTAAGGTTCTGAAGATATTTACATTAATATAAATAACAATATTTAATTTTCTCATCATCACATAAGGTGTAATAAACTAGAAAAACTTATTATATTGCCGTAGAATCTACCCTAGAAACACGGTCTTGAACAAAAGTTACAGCCAAAACCGTTTTCTTATACATAGGTGATGAATTATTGAAAACGAACCTATTCGTTCCCAAATTCCGCGTTTAAGCAAAGCGGCGTACAAAAACGACCGAATTTTTTGTAAATAAAATAGTAATGTAAGTCAAATGGAATTGACCACTTATCTACATTCCTTTGGTAATTTTTGAGGACGGATTTAAGACAACGTATCTTGGGCTTTTTCTATATCAATGGTTACATATCAGCAAAGTGCATCAGTAAATTTATTTGTGAAACGTCTCCTGCTTTATAGAGTTAATACCTGTAAAATTCAAATTCGCATCACATGCATACAGACCACTTAAACTTAGAACAAACATTCTGGATCCCAAAATCATCAAAACAAGTTTGCTACTAGCAGGGATCCAACCCGCAGCACGTCGCCTCGTCGCGCAGTGGGAGTTGCCGTGTTGACCCCTATTCAACTCGGCTATCCGTGCCGTGAATATTAGCCGATCAAAGCCGGAACAAGGTAGTCCAACTTATGGGTAACTTTAAATGTCGTCAATCAAAAGATCCAGTACCTTAGTACCTTAACTTGTGACTTAAAATTATTAAGTTGAAATTAACTTTACGAAAATGACATCGAATAGGCTTTTTGCTTTGCGATATGGGACATAGTAAATAGGGTAATGAATACTTCTACTGAAATGTGGTCATTAAAAGTATTACATTACTTATTAATAACGACGAATACTGTCGAAAATAGCGCGTAACCAAATTTCCATTACCAAAATACTAATGACACAACCCAAATGCCAAAGAAACCACACAAGTTTCCATATCTTTGATGTCCGATATTTGATATTTGGTCCCATTCAATAGACCGCAGTAATTATTTGGAGATTCCGACAAAAGATACATAAAGACACAAAGCCCAATAGATATTAAGGACGATACTGTAATAGATATTCTTGTTATGAGTTTCAATACAAATAGATTTGCGGTATCGGCCCAAATTTTGGAGTTGCTTTTAACAGACTTCAGCAAATATGACGTAAATTCATTGATGTTAGTAGTTCTTTATGTAAAGTATTAAACAAGGTGATTCCTGTGCCAAGCAGTGGGACATTAATTTTATAGATTGGTATCATTTTAATGCTTTTAGATCCTAAGCTAATGTTAAATAATAAAAATATCGTATGTACTTATACAACTTCCTGTAATTGAGGCCTCAACTTCCATTACATAAAAAGATTTTTAATGTCTCAAAAATGTTATTTTTCATCCCGGTTTCTGTTTGGAGGAACGAAAGTTTAAAAATCCTGTGTCAAGAAATGAAATCCTCTCCCAAACATCCTTATCCAATATTTGGTGAACAGCTCACGCTATAAAACAATGCTAGCGTGAAGATAAGCCGGATAAATCTATTTGCACTGGCATCACGTAAAACCCATTGAACTGAAATAATATGGGGATTTGTTTTATTGTCTTGGAAGGCACTGCGTTCTAGCAGAACTGTAGTTAGTATGTATGGAGACGAGATCAGGTGGAAAACTCGTAAAAATAAAGTTTTGGAGATATCTAAGGTGAAATATTTCTCATCTCTTTTTAAAGTCTTTAGAATAATCACGGCAGTTTATTAATATTCTTTTTATAGTCAGTTCACAATACGGTAAAAAAACATTATGAACTAAACTCCAAAAAAAACCGTAGTAATGATTTGACTGTGGGCTTCCAAAAAAGGAGTCAAAGCAATGACGGTGGTAAAAGCAGAGTTTTGTTGAAAATGCAACAAAGGAACAGGTTGATTGCGGCACATTTATGACCAGAGATATATCACCAACAACTATCATCCAGAAACATAACTACTGTATTACCATCATAAATCCCCACATTTGTCAATCGTCATCAAATTTAAATCTGCCGCGCCCCTATTGCAGTAAGCGTGAATTTATAGCGTGTACTCGGCACTTAAACGTCGATGTTTATTGCCCATCACTAAACGACGATTCTCGATATAATTTATCGACTCTTGCCAGCTATTTGCTTTTATTTTTTATTTACGGTTCCTCCCGCTGATTGCAATTTTTATGACAGGTCGTACGGTTAGGTGTATACCTAATTATGCCGTTAGTAAAATTCTGGAAAGGTAAATTTATAGGGGTTTTCAGGGTAGAACACATGGGCCCTACTTTTAATGAATAAATTGGGTATGTGTGGAGCTAATATTAGTATAAATTGTATGAATTTGAAAAAGACATAAAATAAGGGTAGTAGTAAATTTTACGTTTTTGGGTGAGTATATGATAAGTGCTATTCATGATCCTTTCGCTGAATATTTTAGGTCCACTTCTAGACTGTAACCTTTATTTAAATCATCAGCGTCAGTTTTTCCTTTTATATTTGGGTCTGCTTTCAGTTTGGCCAGATGTGGCAGGTCCCTCTACCTGACCAGTATCGGGTATATTATGTAAAAGAGTTTTGTATAATTTTTTTAGAATGCTGCATAAAGTTACTGGCCGAAAACTTATCAATCCAGGGCCGTATCATCAACACTATCTCAGATCAAGAACTCTCACTATAGACAAAGTATTCACAATAATTATTTGAATTTAGAAAGCTGGTCTCCATGCAGATTATGGTGCTTTTTTTATACATAGCGTTCGTGCTACGAATTCAGTAATGTATTTATTTAATCTCGTTTTATTTACAGCGTTACCTTACATATTTATTGGTGTAAGGCAGCATTGGAAGCTTATTTTATCTACTTGTGTGAATGGGTTTCCAATTCACTAAAGTACTTCAATTTTTAATGAAGTACAGATTGATGAAGAAGGTACGCGGTCTTAGTTATTCGATCTTAAACCTAGTATTTATCTCTGTTGTGGAAGTACTCTGTAAACCCATGATCATCTTAGTCAAGTATCTTCTCGTGATTTCATAAACACTGCTTTCTGAACCTTCATAGTTTCATCCATGTAAGCAATGTTATATTAAATTAAGGGCAATGAAATTAAAATTTCCTTAAGATCAACAACAAAGAATTAAATGCAAATAATTTGTTTTATCTTCATCGAACTTCTGGTTTTTTTTTTTAATAATTACTTAAAATAACAGTAGCTGTCCAAATAATTCCAAAAGTAAATTTCATCACACATCAACTTCGTTCCAATTCCTCCATAGCAACAAGATCTGTTTTACTCTTAAAACAAATGAAGAGAGATGTCAGAAATATCCGACGTCAACGTTAAGTGGTAGCCGTGACGTCAGTGACGTGATCTGACTGCAGGGACTTGTGTGGAGTAATGTTCTTACCTGGAGAAGGTTGTCTTGTGTCTAAGAAATTGACTAGGATGTGTAACGTCATATAAAGGTCTGTAAGGCGCATTTTGGTTTTAACGGTAAATAAAGTATCGCAGATAGAGAGCTTATACGTTTACGATAGAGATAGATATTATATAGAGAGATAGAGACCATAATCCTTTAAGCTAATGCACGGTATGGTAAATTGGTGAACGCCAGATGAACAGGTAAGGCTAATGATAATAAAAAAAATTGAGAGATAGATATCCTCTTATAAAAAATAAAGAAAACCTAACGATTCCATAAAAAAAGTATTTGGTGGGAAATTTATCAGTTAAGTTGTATAAAACAGTATCTATGTATAACCCAGGGCGCATTGCTAGTATAGTATAAAATATTCAAACAAAAGCTTAAATAAAGCTGCCCACTCACTGTCATTCTTAACCCTTAGCTCCATCGTAAGCGGTCGCACTGTCACGAGTGAGCTGACGTGACCAGACTGGAAGTGGAACCAGGACATAGAGAAAATAATAACGTTAACATTATAGTTTTTTTTAACACTATGCTTTTAAAAAGTGGCTTAACAAGTGTGATTATTGAATGAAGTATTCTTCCTGACAATTCAACTGATGGCCTTTCAAGGCATAACTAAAGAAAAAACATTTTCAGGCCCAAATCAAGCCTTTTATGCTATCAAGATTTTTTTTTTCAGTAGGTAAATATTGTATTTCACGTTTATTTGTTTTGATTAGCGAAACCACTTTAAAATTTCTGTCACCTGGTACTTACATTTTTTAATCTGACCCTTAATCCGTATAACATTATCTTGTTGGAATCATCTATACTTATAATAAATCTGTAGAAGTGAAAATTCTGTACATTGAAAATATCAAAAAAAATAATGGCGGGGTGTGTTACTAGACCGACACCGAACCCAAAAATGTGATTAAAAAAATGTTTGTCTGTCTGTCTGTCTGTCTGTCTGTCTGTTTGTTCAGGCATCACGCAAAAACTACCGGTTCCATTTCGATGAAACTTGGTATAATTGTTCTTTAATATCCTGGGCACCACACTGGGTAGTTTTTATCCCGGAAAAGTATATACAAAAAAAACAAACTTAATTTTGCGGTTCGATCCCTAGACCCGAATACTGTACCAACCGCAAGTAATAAGTTTGTCGTAGGTTACGTCACCCGCAGTGGAGTTCAATAAGGGGCGGGGGCGCTGCACACGGCCAAGTAACTATTTATTAATCTGTGACACGGCTAAGATACTATAATTATTTATCTATATTATATATAATATTATATTATTATATTATCTATACTAATATTATAAAGCTGAAGAGTTTGTTTGTTTGAACGCGCTAATCTCAGGAAGTACTGGTCCGATTTGAAAAATTCTTTCACTGTTAGACAGCCCACTTATTGAGGAAGGCTATATGCTACTTTTCTTTTGGAAATCTACCCGCTAAGGGGGTGAAATAGGGGTTGAAAGTTTGTATGGGAAGTTCAGTATTTTCAATGATAGACACATGAAATTTCGTATAAGGGTTTCTGGATAGAAATAAATAAAGAAGTATTTTAGCGATTTTAAAAATCATCCCCCTAAGAGGGTGAAATAGGGGTTGGAAGTAGTTTGAAGACATATGAATTGTGTCGTTTTCAAAAATAGACACATTAAATTTCTAAAATCAAGGGTTATTAGTTAGAAATAAATAAGATGTATTTCAGTGATTTTAGGAATCTACCCTATAAGGGGGTGAAATAGGGGCAGAAATAGTTGGTATGTGAAGTTCGGTATTCTCAAAGATAGACCATCTAAGACATAATTATCTATAATGACGACCCCCGTGGTCGAGTGGCGTTCAATCTGGTTTTTAAGGTGTCGCCAGCTCTAAGTTCCCAGGTTCGATCCCCGGACGAGTCCATGTAGAAAATCACTTTACTACATTGTCTTGAGTCTGGGTGTTTATGGTACCTTCGTTGTCTCCGATTCCATAACACAAATGCTTTTGCTACTTGCCTTACTTTGATTATTATTTTAACGTCATCATATTTAATGAAATTTTTTATTCATACTCCTTACTTTAAGCGCGAGCGAAGCCGCGGGCAACAGCTAGTAGTTAATAAAATATGAAAGCGTATTTCAGCTCGCTATAACATTGCACTCACTTTCATAGTTAATCTGATGTAACGGTCGCGGTAAGCGGTCGCGCTGTCAGGAGCGTGCTAACGTGACCGGACTGTAAGCCACTGCACGACAGTTTGCCGAATACGCGAAATGTGGGATGAAAAGACTAATGTAAAATAAATATTATATTTATTTTAGTTCTATTAAACGAATATAAAATTGTTTTATATAAAATACTCTTAAAATAAAATACAAAACATATAATATTTTTTTTATATTGAGTCGATTGATACATCTCTCATCAGCTCATCTCATCTCATTTAGAAAGCTTGCTTATCACGTTTCCCGAATATTCTGACGAAAAATTACGATACTAAAGATAAAATTTCTTTTTAAAGTAATAATTATGCTACTTTAAAAACTCGCAATAGATAACAAATTAAAGCAATTTTTTCAAACTAAAACAGCGTTACATTATTTAGTAAATACAAAAAAGGAATTCAACATTTAAATATTTTAAACGTTCGAAAGGCCGTTGGTAACCGAGCATGGCGGCCGCATGTCACTCCCCGTGAGACAACGCAGCCAGAATGCCCAAACGCGTTAACATGACTTTATGCGTCTGACAGATTTCACGCGGTTGGCTGGCCGATGCGACTTTTTTTAATCGCTTTTTATCTTCCCTTTTGCAGGGAAATCGGAGAGTTGTGGTCGGATTTATTTACGGTTGAACAAGGGGCGTGCTTGTCCTAATTTATACGTTCCCTTCCTGGATGCTGATTTGTGATTTTTTGTTTACTTTTCTTTCTTGATATTCTCTTGTTTTTCAGGAACGAATTTACTTCTAACTTGTAATCATTTTCTTGAATTTGTACGGCCTGTTTGAAATTCAGACTACATTTTCAATCGAATTAGAACTTTCTAGCTTGTGATTGATACTTAGGATACTATACAGTTTATCAAAAATTATTAAGGTGACACAGTTTCAAATCAAACAAACATTTTACATAGATAGCTTAATAACTTATCTCCCTTTATTAGTGACACAAGGTCTGTCAACAAGGAAAAATTGTGAAAAATTGACATAATATATTAATATTGTATCCAAATATGTTCAATAAATATCAATATCGAAACAACAACCCTTACAATGTGACGTACGGTTCGAAAATATCGCCATAAAACAATAATTGTACCCGAGGTACGCGTTATCAGATTTTCAGGGGTCGGATCCGTCGCCATTTTTTATTGAGTTACAACATACACCTTACGTTTTATTCAATACGACCTGTTACAAAAAATGATTTAACAAATAATCAGGTTACCTTACCTAAGAACGTTACATTTCTGTAAGTCAATTCTTACCTGAAACAGAGAAACACTGGTTATTTTATTTGTATACGAATTTGCCGATAGCAGTTTGTTTATGTGCCTACAGGTAAAGAATATAATATATTCTTTACCTGTTATAACGACTTATTCCAACACGTTGATTTCAATATTATTGAAATCAACGTGTTGGAATAAGTCGAAAAGAAATGCGAGCGCGTTGGAATTGGATTTCGTAGTTTATTTAAATTGTTCGAGCGCTGGCTTTTTAATTTGTATGTTAACAACTCATTTTCCCCAAAAAAAATTTTTATAGTATAATTGACTACCTTTACTGTTTTGTTCTCTAAAATACTTTCGCAAATGAGATTAGTAATTTTCTACATCTAAATCCAATTAATTCATCTGGAACATGATTTTAAGTGTAAATTCAACCCTTCACAGCTCATTTTCAATTAAATGGCATTCATTGCACTGAAACCAATTAATGGTCTTAGCAATCAAATAAGATGGTGGAGACGTTTAATATACCGGCTAATGTCGCCATCTGTCTCGCTGTACATTTTATTGCATCTATCTAGCTTAATGCAGAGAATGGAGATTAAGTTTATAGTTGGATACGATCGTAATGATTTTTGTTAGCTTTTAAAACTGGCACTTCAGAGACATTAATTTATTTTAATGATAAAATTACATTGGATGTACGACCAACATAATTTCTATATAGATAGAAAAAAAATAGAATCTTATGTATATACAACATGTAACAAAACCCCTGTCAGATTCAATAAAGGCGTTTTCATGGTACAGTTCATGAACCGTCTCGCATAGGCGGCTTTTTTGACACAAAGCTGCAGGTAGTAAGTACGTGAACTTTGAGGAGCGGTCAGTGTTACTGTTGCCTTGGATCAGTTTTTATTTTGATTTATTTTTTTTCAATTGGAAATAAAATATCTCCAATCCATTTAATAGCTACGTATATATGTTCGCAATACGATACCCAATAATACTCTCAAAGATCGGACATGGTTTTTGTTACATGTTGTATATGATTTCCAAGCAAATTTCTTTGATAATATCATCCGACATAGGTTAAAACGACCAGACAATATCGTCGAGTCAACCACAGGGCAAACACGCTAAAATTGTCAATCAATGTTGGTACCTACATAACATAATTATACAGAGTTATTTGTAAAACACCTGCAACCTCGCAGGACTAGATAACTAACATCATAAGCAACAATATTAATGTCATACGATACATAAATTGGAGGAGGCCTTTGCCCAGCAGTGGGACAGTACAGGCTAAGGAAAAAAAAAACTTAAATGTCAAATTTAGCGCAATTAGCGCTCTAACGTTTGAGAATGAAAAAAAAACATTGTGTGTGTTTTACAAATAACCCTGTACAATCATGCCTAAAAGAAAACATCTTAATAAGCGAACATCGTTTAATACCTGCTTTCTGCTAACAATGTTAGATACATAGTTGTTCCGGCTACGACGTCACAGCCGGCCCCGGGGTACCAACATCTCGCGGAGGGAGCGCGGCAAACGCCGGCGCGCCCCGCTGCGGCAGACGGCGCTGCCAATATCACGCGGAGAGAGCGCGTCCAATGCCGGCGCGGCCCGCTGCGGCAGACGGAGCTGCCAACAGCACGCGCCTCGCGACCGAGCGCGAGCGCATGCGTGCGAAAGAGAGCGCATGCGCGCAGGAGGGAGCGCGACAAACGCCGGCGCACCCGCTGCGACAGACACAACGAAACGAAGCCTCGTCCAATTCGCCGTGCGCTCCGACCGCGACCGCACGCGCGCACAGACCACACCACGACTACAGACAACCGCCAGATCAGAATAATTCAGATATTCAGTAATCAGTTCAGACTTCAGATAATTCAGATATAGTTACTAATAGTAAATAAGCAATAATGTAATTGTACCGAAATACAAACCGTGTTGTAACGCAACCAGTGTTTATTAATTAAACCCTACACTACAAGCAGAAACAGTGGTCCTTCTACCGCGAAAAAACGAACCAGAAAATGGCGACGCCACGTGCAGATCAAGAACAGAAGTCAGAAAACTACAGTAAAGAGTGAGATCGATCCAATTTCCTTCTTTATTTCCAAAATTCCAATTTCCAATTCCATTAGAACAGCGCTACACGTGCACGGCGTGGGTTTGGCGTGGCATAATCTCATGTGTGACTACTACATTCTTCACTCGCTTTCTTAAATATATACTTGCACGAACTTGCCGCGTGGCCAATTGATTGTTTTACAGCCGATTGCCTCCCGCATTTTTAATTCTGTGTCTTAAACTTTTTTCGCCCTCTGCACACGCTTGCATTTTTTTCTTTTTGTCGCTATATACTTGCACAGGCTCGCTACCTATTTGCATTCAAAATGAGTGAAACGCGGCTTAAAGAACTCGTCAAAACACGTGCTAGCGTTAAAGCTAAATTAACGCATTTCAATAACTTTTTAAAATCGTTACCATGTATCGACTCGCTAACAGAAACACAAATCGCAGAATTACAATGTCGTCATTCCAAAATGGATTCCTTAGCGTTGCAATTTGATAAAATTCAGACCGAGATCGAGGTGCTAGCAGACTCCGATGATGAAAGCATCTACGACGAGCGCATGCAGTTCGATGACAGACTCTTCGCGCTGCTAGCGCAGGCCACCACGCAGCTCAACGCGGCTGCGAGGCGCCGTGACGTGATCAAGGCGGCGCGACGCGACTCCGACGCCTCCGACAGCGGGGCCGAAGGCGCACACCAGGGTTTCGTGAGACTACCTAAAATCAACCTGCCTTCCTTCGACGGCAACTTTCAGCACTGGCTCGGATTTAGAGATATGTATATTTCATTAATACACAATAACAAAACTATTAGTCAAATCAACAAATTTCACTACCTGCGTGCCTCTTTAAAAGGCAGTGCAGCCTTAATTATTCAGAGTCTAGAGTTTAAAGCAGACAACTATGACATAGCTTGGAATTTATTATTAAACAGATTTGATAACGAAAGACTTCTAACAAACAATCATGTAAATGCAATTTTTAGCTTGGAACAATCTCACAAAGAATCTAGTACATTCCTAAGAAACATTGTTGATGTCACAAACAAAAACTTGTGTGCACTCTCAAGTTTAGGGCAACCTACTGCCCACTGGGACACACTCATCATTTACATTATGTCAAAGAAATTAGACATGAAATCCTTCCGAGAGTGGGAAGAGCACCGTAACACCATAGATACTTATCCTACACTCAAACAATTCTTAACATTTTTAACCAACAGAGCAGACTTATTAGACACAATTCAACAAGAAATGTCACACAAAAATTATTTTCAGTACAGACACACAGATTCAGATTACAGACCAAAACAAACAGATTCAGATTACAGAACAAAACACACAGATTCAGATTACAGAACAAAACACACAGAGTCGTATTACAAACCAAAAAACACAGATTCCAATAAAAGTAAAGACTCATCACACTTCAAGACAGATTTCACAGCTTCTAAAAATAGTACTTTGTGCCCTATGTGTAACAAAAATCATTCATTATTTAGTTGCCAAGAATTCAGAGATTTAGATGTCCATGTTCGGAATGAAAAAATGAAAAAATTCAAAGTTTGCACAAATTGTTTAAGTTCAGATCATTCCGATAAAAACTGTAGATCATCACACTGCAAGTACTGCAAGAAGCGCCATAACACACTTTTGCATGTACATGAAGAAACAGAAAAACACATTCCAGTTGCTTTATCAGCATCAACAGACACTCAAACTAATACAAAGTGTGTACTGCTTTCCACAGCGCTGGTGAAAGTGATGAACTCCACCGGAGAACTCCACACAGCTCGTGTCCTGCTTGATAACGGCAGCACGTCTCATCTCATCACGCAGCAGCTCCGTGAGAAACTAGGTCTAGTCACACGTAACTCAAACTCCATAATAACAGGTATCAACGATCAACATTCTAATAGTGCAGAGTCTTGTGATGTAACCCTACAGTCATTCTCAGGCGACTACACAGTCAAGTTGAATTGTTATGTATTACCCACAATAACAAGGTCCCTGCCAGCATCTTACATAGACATCAGAAATTTAAACATACCATCAGACATAAAATTAGCAGATCCCTCTTTTAATATTCCCTCAACTATTGACCTACTAGTTGGGGCTGACATATTTTGGGATATTATAACTTCCAACATCATTGATTTAGGTAAGCAACTGCCAAAGTTGCAATACACTAGATTAGGTTGGTTAGTATCAGGTTCAGTCAATATAAACCATAACATTAACAGAAAAAATGTACAGAAACACAATGGTACAGAACAAATTAATTGTTATTTTACACAGAACACTTACAGAAAAAACATACAGAAACAGAACATTACAGAACAAATTCATTGCAATTTAACACAGAATGATGACACACAACTTACTCGGTTCTGGGAATTAGAATCAGTATCTTCAGTGCATCAGTTATCCAAAGAGGAACGAGCTTGTGAGCAGAGTTTTGCTGAGCATACGCGACGCGATGATGAAGGTAAGTACATAGTAACAATACCATTGAAAGCCTCACCTGAAGCTCTCGGCGACTCGTACGCGATGGCCAGGCAACGCTTCCTCTCCTTGGAGCGCAGACTACAACGTGACCCACTTCTAAAAGAGGAGTACTTACGTTTCATGGCAGAATATCAGGCACTAGGTCACATGACCGAAAATGAACAGAACTCAAAACAAAAATTTAACTACTATTTACCTCACCACGGGGTTGTTCGTGAGTCAAGCACAACTACGAAACTGCGGGTCGTGTTTGACGCTTCAGCTACAACATCTACAGGTAAATCTTTCAATAACATACAGATGGTTGGACCAGGGGTTCAAGAAGACTTGCTGTCCATACTACTCAGATTCAGACAACACAAATACGTTATCACAGGAGACATAGAAAAAATGTATAGAGCCATACTAGTAGAACCCTCACAGCGTTCACTACAACAAATTCTATTTCGATTTAATCCAAATGAACCTATTAAATCATACACTCTAAACACCGTAACATATGGTACGGCATCAGCGCCCTACCTTGCCACTAAATGCTTAGTATCACTCGCAGAACACTGTACCAATGCTGATGCTAAACAGGCTATCCTAAGAGACTTCTATGTCGACGATTTTTTAAGTGGAGGAAACACAATTCCATCGGTGATACAACTAGGTAAAGATGTTACCAAAACCTTACAAACTGCCAGCTTTAACTTGAGAAAATGGCAATCTAATAATTCACAAATTTTACAGCATATATCTCACAATACCTACTCACATTCAGAAAAAATTCAGGATCAGAAAACATTAGACTTAAATGAATCATTACCTAACAAGACTTTAGGATTACACTGGGACTCTAAAGCTGATAACTTACTTTTTTCTATAAACATCGATTCTAACAGAAAGAAAGTTACTAAACGAGTAATTTTATCACTAATTAGCCAAGTCTTCGACCCATTAGGACTAATTGGGCCATGTACAGTCGAGGCAAAAATACTTATGCAGAGATTATGGTTAGATAAATGTAGTTGGGACAGTGAGGTGTCACATGATATAAGAGAAAAATTTATATCCTTTATCAAGTCACTTTCAGCCTTGAATCATAGCCGCATACCACGTTGGGTTTGCAGTGACACGGCTGTTACAACCCAAATCCACGTGTTTACGGACGCTTCAGAACGTGCTTACGGAGCATGTGTTTACATCAGAACAGTCAACAGACAAGGCAAAGTATGCGTCAGATTACTAGCTTCTAAAAATAAAGTAGCGCCTTTAAAACCTGTGACAATCCCTAGACTCGAGTTATGTGGAGCGTTGCTAGGCACAAGACTTTGCACTAAAATTTTACAATCACTTACAATAGAATTTAATGAGTGTTATTACTGGACCGATTCAATGATCGTCCTAGGCTGGCTTAACACTACGTCAAGCCGCTTAAAAACGTTTGTACGACATAGAGTAGGTGAAATTCAAGATTCTACTTCTAATAACAGATGGAGTTACGTGCCGTCAAAAGACAACCCGGCAGACCTGGTTTCTCGCGGGGTGAGGGCTGATCTCATCACTGAGTCAGCGCTGTGGTGGCATGGACCAAAATTCCTTCATCAGACAGACATCAACTTTCCAAAAACTCCAGAAACAAACATACAGACACCACTTCCAGAAATATCAGTACATACAGTCACTGCAGAAAACACAAACGACAACAGTATATCAAAACTTGTTCACAAAACAAGCTCTTACAGTAAACTACTCAGAATAATAGCATACATTAACAGATTTATACAGAACAGTAAAAATACAGAACAGAAAAGCACAGGTATTATATCTTTATCAGAAATTCAGACTGCTGAAAATATTGTGCTACAAATCGCACAACTTGAAATGTTTCCTGCTGAATACAACATTATTAAATCAGGCCAACCCTTACACAAAAAACACGCATTCAATTCACTGTCAGTTTTCATAGATCATAACAATATACTGCGTGTTGGAGGGCGCCTTAACAATTCAAATTATTGTTACAATATAAAACATCCTATTTTGTTAAATTGTAAACATCACATTACACGTATCATCTTTCACAAACAACATTTAGATTTATTACATGCAGGCCCACAACTACTACTATCACACATCAGACAAACATACTGGCCACTAGGAGGGAGGAACCTCGCAAGGCGAACTGTCCACAGCTGCTTACGATGTGTACGTTTTAAATCTAAGCCCATCCAGCCCATGATGGGTAACTTACCACTTGACAGAACGCACTTGGAGTTTCCTTTCCTACACACAGGAATTGACTATGCCGGGCCAGTGTTGATTGCAGATCGAAAGGGCAGAGGTAGCAAGCTCATGAAATCTTATGTGTGTGTTTTCGTGTGTTTTGCAGTAAAGGCAGTCCATCTTGATCTCGTCACGGACCTCACCAAGGAGGCATTCCTTGCTGCTCTTCATCGTTTCATGAGTCGCCGTGGCAGGCCACAGACCATCTCATCAGACAATGCCACTACCTTTGTTGGGGCAAGCAAAGATCTTCACTCATTCTTTCAAACATATTCAGGTGACATCCAGACACAAATGTCTAACCAGGGTATAGACTTCAAGTTCATACCACCCTACACTCCGCACTTTGGCGGGCTATGGGAATCGGCTGTAAAATCGGTCAAACATCACCTAAAACGCATCTTAGGGTTAACGCATCTCACATATGAGGAAATGTCAACCTGCCTAGCACAAATAGAGGCTGTTCTAAATTCCCGACCTCTTCATCCTCTATCTACAGATCCTACAGACCTGTCCTGCCTTACACCTTCTCACTTCCTCATTGGACGATCTCTCTTAACAGTTCCGCATCCACCACTCACTGACGTCAACATGGGCAGACTACAGCGATACGAACGAATAGAAAAGCTGAGACAACACTTCTGGCTCAGATTCTCAGATGAATATATAACTTTACTCCAACAGAAATGTAAATGGCGAACCGGTGCTGGGGCTGACCTCAAGGTCGGAGCCCTGGTGCTGATCAAGGACAGGCATCAACCACCGCTGCTCTGGCTGCTGGGTCGAGTGGTCAAGCTGCACCCGGGGCCGGACCAGATCAGCAGAGTGGCCGACGTGCTCACAAGGAAGGGCACCATTCAGAGGGCCTACAACAATCTGTGCCCTCTTCCTGTCGACTCTACATGTTGACTCATCAACCCCCGGGAGCATGTTCCGGCTACGACGTCACAGCCGGCCCCGGGGTACCAACATCTCGCGGAGGGAGCGCGGCAAACGCCGGCGCGCCCCGCTGCGGCAGACGGCGCTGCCAATATCACGCGGAGAGAGCGCGTCCAATGCCGGCGCGGCCCGCTGCGGCAGACGGAGCTGCCAACAGCACGCGCCTCGCGACCGAGCGCGAGCGCATGCGTGCGAAAGAGAGCGCATGCGCGCAGGAGGGAGCGCGACAAACGCCGGCGCACCCGCTGCGACAGACACAACGAAACGAAGCCTCGTCCAATTCGCCGTGCGCTCCGACCGCGACCGCACGCGCGCACAGACCACACCACGACTACAGACAACCACCAGATCAGAATAATTCAGATATTCAGTAATCAGTTCAGACTTCAGATAATTCAGATATAGTTACTAATAGTAAATAAGCAATAATGTAATTGTACCGAAATACAAACCGTGTTGTAACGCAACCAGTGTTTATTAATTAAACCCTACACTACAAGCAGAAACATAGTGTTACCACAGTATTACTATATCAGTTCACTAAGCAAATATAATAAACCCCAATAGGTCCCACAGTACTGTGGTCAACTTATTACTAAGTTGTATTTACAAATGATAACCACATAATAAACGTACTACTGACTATAATAATTGGTTCGACTGCATCCAAGCGAAATTAATTGAAACAGCGGCGGAGGGTTAAGTTGATTTTGTTGTAGTGTGAAACAACCTTCACGGTCATTTGGAGGGTTGATCTTAGTACCCACACGTGGGCCGCAGCGAACCGTAACAATGAGTTATTTTTAGCATATTTCGTGGTATTTTATATTTTGGGTGATTTTCAGAGACCTCGATAAGTATCTATTGCTGTTATACTCAATACTCCTTTCAGTACCGCCCACGTCATCCTGGAATGTACGGAGGTGGCAAACTACAGGGCACTACACCTCGGACCTCCGAGGTCTCTCTCCGAAGCCGTCGTCATTGTGAAGGGTCTGCTAGGCTTCGTGGAGGAGTTGGGGTGGCTAGCGTAGTGCAAACACCCCCTCTCAACGCAAAACAGGAGCGATAAAAGTCGTCGATTTGCGGAAAACTACCCCGCAAATATCCTTTCAGTAGTAAATATAATTATAAACGCCTTAAGAGATATGTTTTCTTTTCCATTTTTTAATTTGAACACTTTCGCAACTTCCGTATGGATCTTGTGGACATATCGTAGAGCTGATCAGCTCATGATATTATGACAAGCTATTTCACTTTTTTTTTTGTAAATTATCAAATTAATGATTTGTCGACGACCAGCATGCATATCGGAGTTATTAAAAAAAAATGTACAAAAACTTTACAACAGCAAGCAAGCGAAAACATATTTTCAACAAAGCCTTTATTTGCCTTGTCTTTGAGCAAACAAATAAAAAGATATTGTACATAACTTTATTCAATGCTTAGGTGTTGTAAAAGAAAATAGATCTAATAGACTGTGGCAATATTAGGGGGATATGGCATAAACTCTTAATAAACGTACATTTACATACATAAAGTCGCTTTTACGAATAACTTTTACGACACGTTTGATAGTAAAATTTTGACAGCTCATATTAATATGATGTATAAAGTGATGTGTTGAAGCAAAATGAGGTGAACAGTACAGTAACATAATATTACGTGCCTGATATTCGTAATGAATATTTAAAGTATAATAATGCAGGCCGAATATATATATAATCTGGTTGTTTTTAGAAGCGATTTGGTATACTATCGTATTACAAATTTACAACCCAAAGATAAAATATATCTCGTAATTTCGTTCAAATTTTTCGCCTATAACCAACCAGAAGCGCGTAAATCGATATTATTTTATTTACCGAAAACCAATGTTTTTAATTTTATAGTATTATTTTCTTACGAAAATATAGTTATTTGCACATAGCTGAGACTTTTATTGAAATATATAGAAATAAAATAAACCCAATCGATTGGAAAACTCGAGGTCGTTGAGGATTTGACGCGTTCAAGTGTGAGGAGGAACTGGTATGCCCTGGGGATGGGATAGTATTCGGCGAAACTGGAATTTCAATCGCATTTTTAATACTTATAAATAAATATCAACAATCAAAATAGGCGTGTGAACTTAGTTTTTTTTGTTTATCAGGTAGATTATTAAAAAGTATTGGGAAAGTAATTCTTCATTTTTCACGTGTTCAAAAAATTTCGGAGATTATATTGAGTTGAAATGTCACATGACGTCACGCCTTGGTAAAATTTATACGGAGTCATGACGTAGTGAGCCCCCACTCACCAACTTTAATGCGTTCTAACTAATTCAATATTTGTTAATTTGATAAAACATAAAATATGGGTGTATTATTTTTTAATTACCTAACTGACGGACTAAATAAAATTACGTTTTCTTTGGTCAGTCAACACGATAGGCATGTTGACTGACCAAAGAAAAATTGAGTTTAAAATAATAATAAATGGCTTTTAAAATTAAAAACCTGAAATAATTTGCTTTTAAAGCCAAAATGTTATATAAATACCTATTTATGTGTGTGAGCATTTATGTTTTTTCGTGAAACAACTAAATTCGCTGTATAAAGTTTAATGAGTCATAAAAGAGAATGTTTGCATATACATATTATACTTGTTTATATTTGTTTAAAACTTATATGAACAGATGGAAATGTTTCAGAAAGTTTGTACTTATTTTTCAGTTTTAGTTTTTGTAAATGAAAATACATTTGATACTTGTCTTGTTACTTTCTCGGCTTAGGCTAACTGTCATTAGATATTGGAAAAACATTACCCAGAAGGCACAAAAATATAAAGCATAAATTTTCCTATCTTAGAAATATGAAGATAATAAATAGCTCCAAACGCAATTATGATGAGATTAGCTTTTTAATGAAATTAACATTTAGCGAAAATAATGTATTAAACAAAAATTACTTAAGATGTTAATGTAAAAAAATACAAAGACAAAACTTACATTGTTTTTCTTTTGCGTAAAAGAATAGTCTTACTTGCAAAAAAAGAATAAAACCACGCAAACTATTATAAATGCTACCTGCTAAGGCATTTATTATTCATTTGATTTATATAAAGTTAACCCTGCTCACTCCACTCGCTTTCACCTCTTGAATATTTTTACGTTAGCCTTTGAGGGTTAATTTGCGACATAAACTTTAATGTACCATAAACCGTTTTATTTAGTTTTTGACGACAAATGTGAAAGATAAGTACTTCACTTTTATAAACAGCCTGCTTTATATGTATTTTTTATTTTGTACGGACGCATGAAATTTTAACGTGTTTTTCGTATAAAAAGTAGACACCTAGGTTGGCGATTATTTTCTCTGAGGAAAGTTTGAGTAGATATTTTTTTTTATTATTTGGTTTTATAACTGGGTTAATAGTATTGGATGTTTTTAGTGGAAGATACTTGTTATGTTCTCGAATTAGATAAAAAATATTTTGATGATCATAAGTAGGGGCGTAGGCACCTAAGGATAAAAAGTATTTATGTTAAAAAAGGTTGGATTTGTTGATTAAATGGTAAAATATGTTTTCTAAGCATTTAATTTACTACGTTATTGAATTACAAATTATATTTCTAAAACAAATAAACACTTTATTCAAATTTAAGGCAAATTTTGTTTCATTAAATATTTACAACATCAACATATTTGTTTCACACTCATAATGATTACATAATGAAGTAACGAACAAAGTATCTTTACAAGTTAATTCTTAACTCTGTCAATTATGAATTATGAATGTTTAAATAATTAAAAGTTTACAACTTTGTTTCAAAACATTCTGCTTAGAATATGTGAGGGGAGCGAATACAAAAACGATTTTCATGCTATTCTATTTTATTGAATATTTTGAGTATAGGTATATACCTAGTGACTTTATTAGGCCCCTTCTAACGTATTTTTAATTTTTATAATAAATATTTAGACATGCATACTGAACTAATTATCCCAAGTCTCCCGACTTAAAATTTTAAGCATTATTCAAAATAAAAAATGAAATGCAAATAGTTTTTTTTTATATAAACCTCAAGAAGTGTTATGTATACAAAGAGACTCACTTATGTACAATTTTACAGTCGGCTATTATTAAATATCTTGGTTTCCCAATAGTACCATAGTAGTTTTCACTCGCGCACGCCCAAACAAGAGCTGGTACTATGGCAACCAGATAACTAATAAACATACTTATATATTTATAAATACATACTTTATAATATATGAATAACATCCAGGCAGAACAAATTATCGTGCTCATCACACAAAGATTTGCCCAGGGTGGGAATCGAAACCCTCTGGTTCAATTCCCACTCGGACATTCGACCTGGTTTAGCAGTCAGGGTCATTAACCACTAGACCAACAGGTTAGTCAGACTGTTCTGATCTGTTCGGTGTACTTATTTACTATTTAGTTAATAGGTTCAATTCAGATCGCCTACGAAGAAGTTGCTACTAAAACCACCCAACTAAATGACTAGATCCATAATTCAATCAAACTCGGACAAGTTAGTGCAGCTGCATATACATGTAAGGTGCGCTAACTTTCTATATCTATCATCATGTAACAAGACAAAAGACTCATAAGCGTTTCCAAAAGTATTCCCTCCAATAAAAAGCGCTTCGTCAAGAAATTTAATAACAGATTCCTACAAAGTTGAAGCGCTTTGCAGCGCGTTATTTAACAACTTTATATTATTGCACGTCTAGCGTTTTACATATAAAAATGCCTGATTATGCAAGGGAGAGGAAAACTTTTGTACCAAATACCATTTGGCAACGTGAAGTCTGGATATAAGTTTGTGAGACGTCTGTCTTACCTGTTTCGGTGAACGTTGCCAAGACGGGAATGAATCGTCTGTGATTCAGGTAGATCAGCAACTTATTATCTTAGGAAGCAAAAACAAACCTATTCATTAGTACATACATACTAACTTTCGACTTCGATGAGAGAACGTAAATTTATGGTTGGTGGTGTAACACAAAAGTACTCGGAAAAATATACGAGTAAGTATTCGTATTGTGTATCAATTACAATTTTCCCAGTCACAAAAAGCTAGATTTAAATTGCACTAGATAAAATAATCGACTGTAAAGCCAGGGCTACCTACTGCTCAGCCGGAGTCGAGCAGAAAATTCGCGAGTGTTCCCACGACTCCGGCCAAGGCAGAGGCTGACCAGGGTGCGTCCCCGTATCTGTGTCATATAGCCGGGAGAGAGCCGGACGCCTGCTGCCACCACTGCGGGAGCTTGGAGGACACGGCGCAGCACACGCTCGCCGAGTGCTCTGCATGGACTGAGCAGCGCCGTGTCCTCACCGAGCAGATTGGCGGCGACCTCTCGCTGCCGGCCGTTACCGCCAGTATGGTCGGCAGCGAATCCGCGTGGCGGGCGGTGGCCTCGTTTTGCGAGGAGGTCATCGTCGCCAAGGAGGTCGCCGAACGAGAGAGGGAGGCTGCCTCCACCCACCCAATCCGCGCCCGACGCACTGGGCGCAGGAACAGGGCTTATAACGCCCTGTTCCTACCACCGTAGACGGCCACGGGCGGCGGACTTGGGGAAGTCCGTCCGCCCAGCTGTAGGCCCGGGATGGAGGCGCGGTCGGAGTGTGCCGCGCCCCACTCATGGATTGGCAGGTGGGGGACTACACAGCCCCCCTCTCTCAGGAGCCGAGGACCGCACCTTAAAGCGGTCCGCCACTGCCGGGGTCGCGGATGAATGATTCATCGCTCCCGTAACCCCGGCAATAAAGTGGAGAGGCGTAACACCCGTGTGGGGTTTAGTCGGTAGTCACCCATTCTGGGTGGAGTCCGACACGCCCCGCCGCCTCCCCGGGCGGCGGAAGTCCGTAAATGGATTCCCCACACGCAAAAAAAAAAAAAAAAAAAAAAAAAAAAAAAGGGTGCGTCCCCGTCCGACCGTTGTGCCCTCGGCGTCGGTTACATGCATTAGCTTTTCAACCCGAAAAAAATAGGATTACCTATTGCTACAGCTTTTAATCTATCTAATATTATAAAGAAGAAATATTTGTATTGGAATGATTTCAAAAATTCTTTCATCATTATAATGCTCCTTTTTGTCTGGGTAACAATGGCTATATTTCTTACTCCAAAAAATCAAGGACGACGCAGACGGAGCCGCTGGCATCAGGTAGTAGATGTTTTAAAAGAATTGAAATCTGTAATCGCCAACCCGCAATGAGCAAGCGTGGTGATCAATTCTCATTCCTTCTCTATATGGGGAGAAGCCTGTGCCTTGTGCAGTGGGACGTTTAGAGGCTGTTATTATATACCTACATCTTGCGGTTTTTTTTATAAATCTTCAACAAAACAACTATTCCTTTAAATAGCTTACTGGCAAAACAAAACATTTCTTTCAACTTTGCTAACCAAGAAACGAATAAAAAAACAAGTTCCAAAACTGCAGCATCACGACTACTCCATAATCTTGTTTACTCGATGCACACAATTGTTTCTTGTTTCGAGGAAACTGGGACAAAGAATGTCAATGAAAAGGTTTCGAAAAACAAGGCAAGAGCTCCCCTTGTAGTTCTAGTGACTACTATCATTATTAATATTGCGTAGTGTTTTGTTTTTACCAAGAACTTTCATTTGTAGTTATTATTTCATGTGAATAATTTTGTAGTAATCATGCTTCTTCGTCACCTTGTAAATGTGTATTAATAAATTATACTTGCATTGTTAATTTGCCCGCGTCAATAGGCCCCGCTGTCGTAATTTATCGCAAATAAGAGTTTTCTGTCCCATTTACTCACTTTTTATATAAACAGTTAAATATTTTCAACATTTTCTATAATACCTTGTGCTGACAATATCGAACACAAAACAAAATTAATTTTCTATTTTGGTGCAGTCATTCAAAAGGTATGCGCGCGGACACATTTCGGCGCATACCAAAAGATAATTATAAAAGATACTGTACAAGGTGTCATACAGTTATCAATAACGTAGCTATAAGCATTATTAGAATCTCGAGGAACTTTTATTAACACCTAAAAACTTTATTTCTCTATATTTAAGCGGTATCTCACCAATTGTATTAGGATTATTCCGGCTAATTCCACCGATCAAGTTTCACCGATCTGTTCCTCAAATCCACAACATATTAACCAAACTATCTAGACATGAAAAAATTATAGGCTTACAATTTATAAAACTGAACTGAACCTTGCAACTCAACGTATTACTTATTTATTGATTTACCAAACATTGAACAACAAAATCCTTGCATAGTAACAGTATTGTTTGCATTATTCATACAATATTCAAGCCTTGCATTTTTTAGCTCCAGCCTACTACTAGTGTATGTGTAGTCTAGGGCCTTCAAATGATGTCAAAAACATTCGTGGCGGGACTATCGGGTTTCATATTGATTAAGCACTAAGCAGTGCGGTGTAAGCCAAAACAAGTTTAGATAACGTACGAAAACAAAATGTGTTATCATAGATCACGGTGTCCCGGGCAAGTGCGGAAAAGAACAATAATCACAATTATTAAGATAATCCTAAAAATTAAAAAATAATTGACCTACACTGTACCACTGGTAGGCAAAGGTCTTCCTGGCTTTTAACCAATTTATGTTTGTTTTTATTAAAATAAATATATTATGTATACTGTCTAGATTATTATCTAGACTATACTTAATATAAATACGTGAGGGGCTAATATATTGGATAAACCATAATATATTGGAGTCTACAGAAGCTTTAAGCTGTGAAATAATCAAACTTCAAAGTAACTTAAAACAAATGTTTTAATAGGTACTTCCCGATGGCCTAGAATATAAAATTTGGCAAGTTCATATTATGATCTTATACTACCAGTACAGGAAAAAGTCTAGGAACTTGCGATTATATAAAAAAATATATAAAATTATAGAATTTATACCGAACCTTAGGTGGCGTCTGATTCGTACTTGTCCGGTTTTTGAAAGGCAGATCACTTTAATCTATTGTCAAATATGTACATATATTGAACTCGTCTGCAATTGTTGGACCGGAAGATCAACCACCAACGCTTGAGATGGAGTTTCAAATAATTTAATGTTACTTTTTTCTTTTTATTTTATTAATTTTAACAGAACTTTGTCGCTGAGCGAAAACACCGTTAAAAAAAAAAAAATTATTGTTACTTACTTTAAGAAACCAAAATTGTCGTGAAAAATACCTATAACTTATATTTGAAAAGATTCGTTTTGAAAAACGAGAAATGTTTATCCGCGTTTCCTTTGATTCTTTACCCAAACAAAGTTATCAATATTGATAAACGAACTTCATAGACATCTATCTTTATATCATCAGCGTCTACAAACAGAAGATAAAAATATACAAAAAACAAAAGAATTGTAGACTCAATTGTTTACGATGAAAGTACGAAGCGAACCAGTAAATTGTACAAAGATAATTTAACTGTGATGTGAATGACAGCTCGTACTGTCACTAAAATATGCGGGCTTCTCGATATTACTTTTATTTTTTATGTTACATGCTTTTGTCAAATTATCTGGAGTAAAATGTCTAAAGTGTACTGAATAGTATCAAGTTTTTAGATCTATTTTTTTGTTTCACCTACAGTTTTTGATTACTTTAATGTCAGCTGATATATTGGAAGCGAGTATTCCTGCCAATTCCTGGATAATAAACTCAGTATAAAATATATTACTTAATAAGGGAGTCACGACAATGCCACAAGGTCTATATTTAAGTTAATTATTGTATTCTGAGATAAGCCGAAAAATACACATTTTCAAAACCATACTGATAGACCAGGGCCGATAATTGTTAAAACCAAAAAAAATAATAGTAGTATGAAACTAATTAGAAAAGGAAGGGAATATGATAAAAATTAAAGAAAAAATAAATTACGGTCGATCCGAGTTCGGGAAGGGGGGAGGGGGGGGTTTTAAGGGTAAAAAATGGTTTATCTTGATTTCCAGCAAAACTACAAGTCCTATGGAAAAAGTCAAATCGCAAAGTTGTAGGTAATAAAAAGATCTACAACTTTTGTATTTACACTTTTTTCACATAACCTCAAAATGTATGTGAAAAATCCAAAAAACCAAGTTTTTGGTTTTTTATTTTTATCTTTTTCAAAAATATTTTTTTTTTCACGAAATTTGGTGAAAACTTACCTTTTTATGTCCCAAATACGCTGTAATTTATTTGATTAAAAATATTTATTTTTTCACCTTATTTTGAATTAATATAAAAAAAAACACCCTAATTTTCAATCGAAAATTCACCCGTCAAAATATCAGCTTTTTTCAAAAAGTATGGGGGTTTTTTGTTCGTTGAAATCTCTACTTTCTGATGGTGTAAAAAAAATATACATTACTATAGTAAATGATCTCAGAAAATGCATAATCACTATGTACAATTTCATCAAAAAAATGACATTGCTTAATTTTTTTTTCAGTTTAAAGTTTATTTATTAAATTCGAATTACATTCATGTCATAGAAAATCTCACAAAATGATTCAGATGAAATTCTGGATGAAGAACCAATGCAGACTGGAAAAAATTGAAGCAAAGACATTTTTTTGATGAAATTGTACATAGTGATTATGCATTTTCTGAGAACATTTACTATAGTAATGTATATTTTTTTTACACCATCAGAAAGTAGAGATTTCAACGAACAAAAAACCCCCATATTTTTTGAAAAAAGCTGATATTTTGACGGGTGAATTTTCGATTGAAAATTAGGGTGTTTTTTTTATATTAATTCAAAATAAGGTGAAAAAATAAATATTTTTAATCAAATAAATTACAGCGTATTTGGGACATAAAAAGGTAAGTTTTCACCAAATTTCGTGAAAAAAAAAATATTTTTGAAAAAGATAAAAATAAAAAACCAAAAACTTGGTTTTTTGGATTTTTCACATACATTTTGAGGTTATGTGAAAAAAGTGTAAATACAAAAGTTGTAGATCTTTTTATTACCTACAACTTTGCCATTTGACTTTTTTCCATAGGACTTGTAGTTTTGCTGGAAATCAAGATAAACCATTTTTTACCCTTAAAACCCCCCCCTCCCCCCCTTCCCGAACTCGGATCGACCGTAATTTATTTTTTCTTTAATTTTTATCATATTCCCTTCCTTTTCTAATTGGTTTCATCCTACTGTAATTTTTTTTCACTTTTTACAAATTTTGAAGGCTTCGGCCCTGGTCTATGACTGGAAATCCAACTAGGTATTTGATATAACATGGTAAATAGAGGGTACTAGGACTTAAAACTTTTATATTTTTCGCTAGGTAGTTATTATTTCTCTGACGATACAAAGAGAAAAAATAAAGAAGTCATGTAATATTCCAACATGAAGGCGCAATGTGTCACAAACCTCGTAAATAAAAATATACACATAAAACTACGACAAGAAATTCATAATGTCACATTTGGTAGCACGTATCAAGCACTTATTCTGCCAACATGTTATAGTGAGATCTAGTTTTTGCCAGCAAGAAATAAGTAAACAATAATAAAAGAAAAAAATCGTACAAGTGCAAGTCCGAGTTGCCCACCGAGGTTACCGTAAAAAGTCTAGATTTAATCACAAATGTATAGTTTTACAGTCATTTTCCTGTAGGTACCTTTAATTTTATATGTTATATATATTACTTGCCAAATTTCAAACTTCTAGGTCAACAGAAGGTAACCATTGAGAGTGACGATTTTTTTCGCAGTATAAACGACCGGTTTTTTTAATTCACTTTTGTTTGATTTTTTTACAGCTTCAAGCTACTGTAGTTTTAAAATACAGGTAAGGTTTTAATTTTAACTCGATATTACACGCATCCTTGACTTAAAGGTGTTCTTGAGGTAAGGAACCCTAAAAACATATTTAAATATTAGGATTTTGATTTAAGCATCAACAAGCCCCAGATACTACAAATACAAGGCAATTTAAGTCCCAGAATCCCAATGGAAACAAAACACGAAAATCTATTCGGAAAACTGTAATAAATATAAATCACACGAAGCCTAAAGACATTAAACTAAGATCATAAACAAACAAAATACACAAGAGTTCTGCAGATAATGCTTAACCTAAAAACGGAGATTATGTTTAATGATCTAAGTGGGGTGCCCAAATTGTCGAGTGATGCACTCTGTCAGCCTATTGTGGGGCCTCAAGATTATTATTTTTGTAACCAGAGTCTAGCTGTGAAAGGCACTTAGGCCTGTATTTATGAGAGCCAATATTTGAGTTGATGATTTCGTATATATTTTTGGACGGAATTTGTCGATGCGATCTTAAGATAGAGCAGATGCTAAATTTTTAGGTTAACTTTTAATATGGAACTATTGAGTTAAGTTATTCTTGGTCGAAGTAAGAAAAAAGATGATTTATAATTCTTAATATTTTGCTGAAAAAAATTAAATGATTAAACAACATATCTTTAAGCTGTCCTTAAGTTATCCTGGCTAAGAATCTCTTCTTTTCGAGTCGATGAAATTTTTATATTCAAATTGATGCGTCCCATAGTTGGCCACATTAACTGCGGCGCCATGGCTAGGTTGAAATCCTTCAAATTGCAGATATCCGGAAACTTTGGGCTATCCAATATTTGCGGCATCTTCTGTTCGGGAAAACCGCTCTAGTACTGAGCATCCGAGGGTACCAGGGTGCTAAAAATAGTGAACTTTATTTATTCCAACGTTACCCTCATCCCTTAACCAGTTACCCTGTAAATTTATATCAGAAAATGGATACGAAACTCTATACTCCTGAAATCTTCAGGGAATAGATCCCTGATTATACGTACAATGTTTTTACTTAAGTCGGGATGGAATGAAAACAGATTTTACTTTGTGATAGACAAATATGGGAAATGGATTTAAGTGGTGCCTTGAACGAAGATTGATTTACAAAGTAAACCTTATGTGTAAGATTTTAAGGATCAGTATACTCTTTGTAAAACGGAAAGTTTATGAATGTCATAACAAACAAGCAGCTTAAGTTTATGATGGCAATTGAGTTCTTGAGATCAGATTGAAGTAATCTCACGAAAAAATGAAGCTTCAAGTCTACTTTAAAAACTCCAACGCCGTCCATTTAGGACTTTGCAGCAACGGATTATTTTAGAAAGGGAAATAGACCGAATGAAAAAGATGATAGTATATTGATAAACGACTTATCTTATTATTGCTTTCATAATTAATACCATTATATTCTTTAAATACCTACAGGGAAAAGTCAGAAAAAAACTAGACATTTGTAATAAAAATATGAAAAAATAGGTTTTAATACGGAACCCTCCGCCCGGTGGGCGAGTACAACTCGCACTTGCCCGGTTACTTTTTATAATTGTTTTCTCTAACCGACTTAACGAAACTTGTTTCTGAAAAGTTTAGGATATTTTACATTACCTAAAACTGTAACAATAACTACGTTTTTAAAACATATAATAGATATTCATAAAGAATGAAAAAGTTTTGAAAAAAGCAAGAAGAAAATTTATTTGTACTATGAATATGTGAATTACTAAATTAAAATCTGTTACATACACTGTGTTACCCAATAATGGGTTGTGGAGGACAGATAGGGAGTCGCTCCATGTTAAATTCGGTATTCACCTAAATCCCGTAAGACTGGAAGCCGACTCCAACATCTTGGGAATAGGCTACGCAGAAGACGTGTATCTGACATTTAACTCTCAATAATACTACTTAACATAACGTGAGAATATCTTCAAAGGGACAAGAGACGATTTTTTGAGAATAAGTGAAGGGGACAACAATCGGCACAGGCCTGACTGTGAGGCCAACAGCCTGTTTGCTTGCAGCTCACTGCTAGATAAGTCACGCTCAGCTGAGAGCTTAGGGCTGTACGGAACTGGTTTATGATCGGTAGATATAATTACTAAGGTATTTTACTTAGATTAAATAATAAATATTTTATTAAATATAGTATACTATAAAAACTAAAAAAAAATGTAAATCGTTTGATAAAAAAAGAGATTTACGCGAATATTAGATATTGAAATAAAACTATTTTTTTAATGGATTGTATCGCGGTTTATTTAGATTTTTTGTCCCAACGCTTCAACGCGTTTGGAGGTGTCACGAACTAAAATCAAAATAAACCGCGATAGAATCCGTTTAAAAAGTTGTTTTGTTTTAACGTGATAAATGATTAGGAAAATAATTAAAAAAAAAAATTAAAACTTTTATTACAACTAATATAAACTAGGTTTTCATAGCATCCGATGACATTCAATCCATTCGAATTTATAAATTTCGATACAAGTATAAACCATGCCATATTCTTATTTTGTTAAAAACTTCTGTAACTTTGTTGATCCCTTTTCTGGAATAATCTGAACAACAATAAAAACTATATGATACACAAATATATTCCGTCAAAATTAAATTAAACTTTGACTAAGTTTCCGCAGTAATATCTACACTGGCTTTAATTTTATGCGTAAACTTCGCGCATTATAACAAATGTAAGAAACGTTACGCCGTAACGCCAGCTTCTAACTACGTGTTTAGAAACGTACATCTTCGGCATGATTTACCTTTTCACACTCAACCTGTGGCTTTTAAATTAGGCATGTTATGCTAATGCTTATTAGGGTTAACGCCAAAAAACAAAAAAAAAATCGGCTAAAAAATTACGAGAAAAACTATTAATATTAGATACCTATGTATTTTTTATATTGTACAAAACAAATCATTTTATAACTTACATAATAAAAGATAATAATAACAGTTAGAATTAGAGTTTGAGTTTGAACTCAACTTTGAGTTTTATTCATTTTATAGAAAAAAATATTTAAGAAATAGAGGGTGTACAATTATACTACTTGTTGTGTGTAATGTAGGGTAAATATATTGGTAAACAAATATTTTACTTATTGACTCTATTCAAGCTATTTCGATTTAGCTTTGTCTCTTCTTAAACCATTGACCAATAATAAATGTATATATTAAGCAATTTTTGCTTAATCAAGTAAAAAAGGTGTTTCAATATAACCCCTGATTCAGTCTTAAATGGCACGTCGTCAGCCAACACTTGCACAAAATATTAATTGGGATAATTATAGCACATTGAATGCTATCAACCAGAATAATCAAAATGAATGCTATTGAGAAACGTTCAAAGTTTTGTAAATTCTTGCTAACTGGGGAACAAAATTTATCTGTGTTAACCCTAGTTTTCTAATTTTATCTTCACCTATTTATATTAAAGACTATTAAACCTGAGCTCTTTTACAGAGAAAACTCAACTTTCAGAATTTAGGACAAAACTTTGTGAAAACTGTTCCTCAGTTTTGCAGTAAGTTAAATATTTAGTGGCAGCCCTGGATCGTTTGCGACACACGACGTCATAAATCCTACTTAACTTGTTTCCGTACGTGTGTATTTTTGTATTGTTGCTATAACTTTGAATCACAGATGCTCAATCTTCTTTATTTTTACGCTTTTCTGTTCTAGAGCTAGCTGATGTATCTACATTTGCATTGGGATAGGTATACACATTTCAAAATTTTGAAAAATTGCTAATTTATTTAAATACCTCTGATGGGAATGACTTACTTCACTACAATTTATTTTACTAGCAGACCCGCTACGGTTTTGCACGTGTATTATACAGACCTATAAACGTTCCTCTTGAATCACTCTATCTATTACAAAAAACCCCATCAATATCCGTTGCGTAATTTAAAAGACCTAAGCATACAAAGGGACAGACAGCGGGAAGTGACTTTGTTTTATACTAAGTGATTGTGAGCTGTTTGTTGCCCACGGTCTTATTTTGTTCTGATGAGAAACAGCCGTGCTGTGCGTGATAAGGCCGCCCTTCGTACCACTGTTTTTTTTTGTGTTTGAAGAATAAATTAAAAATACGTTACACTTTATGTAGCATTCTAATGGTGTAAGAATTTCTGTAATCGGTCTATTACGGTTTTTGAGTAATAAGTCCAGTTATTTTGTATTAATTATAAACATAAAAATCTTTCCTCTTAATAATATTATTAGTACCTACATATAAAAATATTGTAGAGCAAAGAGCGAAGTCGCGTTCTGAAACTAGTGTACTATATTTTTATTTAGTTCCAATTTATACTCCTCCTATTTTAAGTTGATTCCGATTCTATGAACGAAACACATAAACCAAATTTCTTTACCTTTTCCGATAAAGAAATGAAAATCTTTTTCTTTATTTAAAACCCGTATCTTAGCATTCAATGCAAAGATCAAATTCCTTTTTAGATATTTCTATGGATTTGATATGAAAATTTTATTCTTCATTTCAAGGATACCATTTGCGAATTCTTATAGCGATCATAGACGCACAATTGTGGAAACACACAGGATTTTATTATATTTCAACACGCAGCTTTTAATATTATTATTTATTTAATTTTTCCATTATGTTGACATACATGTTTTATATGTACATATTTTTATTTTTTCATTGGCAGGTTTATAATGTTATATAAGGAAACATCTTAATATCTACTTTAATCGATCTTGATAATTGAATTATGAAAATTTTTAAATTAAATTTATTAATGTTTTTTTCAAATAGGGTAATATTTTGCTTCTATAAAACTGGTTATTAAATTGTTTTTTAGAGGTATATATTATAACTATTCAGTTACGCTATTAAATTTAAATGTTCGTGATATCATAAACTTATTATATAATTTTTAATATCTACACAAAAACACTCTGCATACCTATACAATCCTCTGTAATTTTTTTACCTGTCGAACCAGGAAATTTTACTATACATACTAATGGTATTCCAGACACATCTTACCACAACCCCATTAGATACGCCACCGGTCGAGGCGAGCACAACGCCGCGCGCCCGCCGCAGACTCCCGCCCGTACATTCTCGATCCCTAAGCGTGGTGTGGGTAATGGATCCAAGATCGATCCAGTAATATCCATTCAAGACTTCAGGCATGCTCGATCAACACTGTGTACATTGCAATACGCCTAGGGGACAAAATTTTGCTTACATACCGTCCATTTTGTATGCAAAGTGCCCATAACCACGGTTATCCTTATTTTTTCACAATCCATTTTGGGATGTCCTTCGATCTGCGATCACTTCGGCCCGACTGGGCTTCGGTCGAGGGTTAAGATTTCGTTATATGCAAAGTAAAAGCACCTTAGTATGGGTTTTTTGATGGCCATATTGTTATGCTAATGATTTTACTACAAAGGGAAGATTTTGTTTGTTATACAAAACGTTACCAGGCCAAAACAAGTTTTATGTAGTAATTGAGAATATATACTTAGATAACCTTGTTACACAAATAACGTTGTGTGTTTTATTTGTAAAATGTGTTGACGGTCACACAAATATTTGTTATTTTCTGACATGCAAATAATATTAGTAATATTCTTACCTATTTTTATGAAGTTGTTTGCTTACACGACATTAGCAGTACCAAAGCACACCACATCTTTCTCACATCATCAAAATAAGTCATATTATTCACAGCATGGATCAGATCACGAAAAACCCTAAATATTCACGTCATCTAGGACATCCACTTTACCTCAATCACAATGTTGTTTTCGAATTTCCTTAATGTCAATATGGTGTGTTTAATCTGCATCATTTTAGTCCATGTTATCAGCTGCGATTATACAGAAACAGTTTCAATTTCAAATAATCGATCTATAATGTCTTCCCCAAATCTTTGGTTTGCATGTAATTGGGTCATGTTCCCTGTTAATCCTAATCGTCGAATTAAACTTTATTTAATTGCAATCTCGCCTCAAACGCCAACAAGACAGATTACGAACGTAAACTTGATGGTTGGCATTAGGATTTGAATTGGTAATTGGTACTGTCTCATTGTTTAAATTATTCATTTGCGTGTTAAAGACTTGCGCATTATGATTTGATTGTGTTTTGATAATCTATTATGGATTTGAAACTGTCTGGAGCAAGAGTTGTTAGTTGAGTAGTCCTTATAATTCAGTATGCACATACGGTATGAGATTCAGAGACGTGGGTTATTTTAAAGTTGATCTTAAAAGCTTGGAACTACAATTTTATTGATAATCTATGTAAGGTTTCTTTAGTTCTAAGGCAAACCTAAATAACACAAAAAACCGGTATTCTATTAGTTGTTTTAGCATTAAATTCAATTTTCAGTTACAACGCCAACGAAGATCTACGGTTGTCAGCTGTCTACAAACTTGTTACAACTTGGTTGAAGATTCGTTGCGGTTTTAATTTATATTCCATTACTAAATGAAGGATATTGAAGTTTCAACAAACGAAATTAAATATTGCATCAATCGTGAAACTGCCGTCTTTGAAGAGGTTGTAATTAATTCGTTTTCAGAATAAGAAAAGAAGTTTGATCCCACAAGATTAATTTGCTATTCTGAACTTATAATTGGTTTTTGTACAGCAGTGAAATTTTCAATGATAAAGGTAATGAAGATAGCTAATTTTGAGGTGACGATATTTAAGAGAACGAAATAAATACAAGTAATTTAATAAACAATTACGCATTATTCATAAAAGGCTTTGTTTGTAAAACAATCCAATGAAGAATTATTTTACAATCTATTTTATGAAAGAGAAATGAAAAAGCGTGCCCTTGTAAACACAAAACAACAAGAATATTAATGCCTGAATCAAATATTTTGACCTAATTCGACAATACAATAAAGTTCATCGAACATTAAGCTCAAACAAACTGCTTACAATTACAAGAAATCTTAGAAGAAGTTGGCAAACAACACTTATTTATTACAAACAAACCACGAATTTAAATTCAAGCAATCTAGTAAATTGGAAACATTGGTGTCACTCGCGTTACTGACTGCTGATACGACCGACAGGGCATTTATTAAGAAGGCGTTGATATATTGTTTTTGTTTTTAAATCGAATTTCAATTGTTTATTGTTTTGTCCAATTTGTTTTAATTTGTTGGCTTTCAATTTGGTTTACTTTGACTTTTAGGGCGGCTTGCACAAAGTTTGACTTAAATCACTCCTAAATAAAATTAGTTAAATATAATTAACCGCTTAATCACGTTTACCTTAAATACATTTAGCGACCTCTTGCACAACGATGACAGCCTCTTGATTTAGTTAAATATGTTTATGAGGTCGCTAAATGTCGGTACAGCAGTTTCAACATTTCGTTCCACGGTATAGCGTTTTTCGGTTACGATTATTAATACGACATACGTATATTTTTTCATAAAACGAAACGCATTGTCTTATAACCTCAGATTATGAACTCATTGGTTATTCATCTAAGCTTATAACCTCCTTATAGCTTGCTAGTAACCAGGGTAACGGACGAAATGTCAAAATAATAACACGAGAAAAGTAACAGACGTTCACATTGAACCATGAAATGAAAATAAATTTTGTTACATGAGTGCTCCCAATTTTACTAAAGAAGAACAGTTGTCACTGTTTACGGCTATGGAGCCATACACAAAAATTATCGAGTGTGAGAAAACCTACCCCACCAAGCAAATCGACAAACAATAATTATGCTTGGGCAATAGTAACGGATGTATATTTTATAGATGATGCATTACATAAAAACAGACTTTGGGCACACAGGTAAGTTGTTTTGCTATCGCTAAACTAGCTATTAGGTATATAATTTAAACACAAATTCAATAACATAAATAACGGTTCTTATCTTTTCACAGGTTATGTGTGTTCAAGCAAAAAAGAAGTGTGATATTTCTTCCATTTATCACAGGAGAAGATTAAATTAGTGCAAATGCAAGTAAAGATTTTAGAGATGGAAGTGCAACACAAATCAAACATTTATAAATTGGAATAAGATGATAAATGAAAAAAGAATTTTGTAATTTTATAATTATATTTATAATTAATTAAAAATATAAAATACAGTGAATGATTCATAAATTGTTTTATTGCATGTTCAATGAACTATCTATTAAACCATCCATTAAATATTCTTCTCTGTAAGGTTCTCTCTCCTTGTTGGGTTGTAAAACTTACATTTCCAATGAGTACTGGGTATTCATTTTCCTCTGGAGGAACTTCTTCATTTTGAATTATAGCTAAAGTATGTAGCATAGCTGTAGCCACTATGATACCTGGTACTCGATGTAGATTCATACTTATCCCACGAGACAAGAAAACGACGACACGAGAAACCTTCACTTCTATAGACCAAATGCTCTTTCCACAACATTCCTTTGTTTTAATTTGAGATTCTTGATAGAGTCTATCTTCTCTAGTGCTCATATTTCTATCAGATAAAGTTTCTTCATCACAAAAACATATCAAATCACAAAACATATCATTATCAAACAAGTCCGAATCCATACTTGTGTTAAAAAAGATATTATAGTCATAGAAATCTTCGTCATCATCACAGAAAACAAAGCAAATCACAAAACATATTATTATCGAACAAATCCAAATCCATACTTGTGTTATAAAATATATTATCATCATAGAAAGTTTGATAGAAACTGTCAGTTCCTTAAACTGTCAGGCTTAAACGTGTTTAGCGCCGCTAAATAGCAGTTTTTGGGTAATTAATTTTGACAAGTCCGTAAACATATTTAGCGACAAATTTTTCGTTGTGCAAGACGCTAAATGTGTTTAACCATTTAATCATGTTTAGTGCGTCTTAAATCAATTTAAGCTTTGTTGTGCAAGCCGCCCTTAATATTGTAAGTATTACTTATGGGAAAGAGAACGGTAAATGTTTGTTCACGATTTAGAATTAGGTAACTGTTTTCATTTATGATAAACATGGTTTAATATTTCAACCCTTTGTGCCTTATTTATGTGGGCATCGTTGATTTAACTCTTTCAAAATATATAACTAGGAAAAATTCAAAGGTTTTTAGATGGATGAAAAAATAATGTCTCAAAGTCTCAAGATATTTTACCGATCAAAGGTTTTCCTATCCTTTTAAGTAGTATTTTATGAAATTCCAATATTGGCCTACATATTTTCCGTAATTTGTTCCTACATGAATGGTGTATTTATAAAGACATACCTATTTGTTTTTTTTTCTGCTTTACCTACAATATATCGATATAATTTCCAAGAACACACAAAACTCTTTTTATGTTCTCATTCACAAACATGCACTTTAAACTGTAAAGAAGAAAGTAATTAATATGTGAGAAAATACGTATTAAAATAATAAAATTTCTCTCTTTACCATCTAATTTAGCGTCCGTAATAGGCAGTAACAGCTCAGCGCCGCCGGTAGAAAATCAAACATTACTGAAATCTGATTAATGCGTTTATTGGCGTTCAAATTAAAATTTATGAGACTCATCCTTTGTTTATTTTACGCCAAATTTTTATAAGCGCACAAACAGTATAAGAAATTAAGTAGCAATTACGATTTAGGGGTTGCAGTTTTTTTTTTCAGTCAAAAATTGTTTATGAATAAGGATGAATGGAAGACATATCAAAGCTTTTAACTTACTGATATGACAACTAAGTTCCTCGTAAATCGCACCATAAACAGAAGCTCTACGTACTACCCAACTACCAAAAGTTTCTTAGAAAAAAACTTATCGATAGCATTCGACGTCTTGCGCCAATAAACTTCCCCTGCGGTACTCCTTCTGTAACCTCCTTAGTTGTGACATAATGGCCTATTTTGGCCTCATAAAACGGGAATGAACGGAATACTATCGTCTACATATAAAAAGCCACGAAGTATTGAAGAGGAGATTTTTATTTGGGCAAACATTGAATTGTTAGGGATGTGACTGTTGCTAGGGACTATTCTTGGTCCAAAGTAGCTCAGATTTTGTATTCCAACAGAAAGTAAAGTTAATATTGTTTACAGCTGTATGTTTATTGACTTACACTTGAATAAGTTTTATTTACAGTTTTCAGTAGTTAGTACTCAAGTTAGAAGTTTTTTTTGTTTTACCTATAACAAGAAACTTCGATAATCTTAGATGAAAAGATCAAAGGATTTTGTAAAATAAAACCGGTTTATTTAAAAAATATACAAAATGAAGATTTTACTTATGTGTGGTGTTTTCTTTAATTATGGTATAAAGAAGTCTTTTGTATAATGTTTCTATATTACTAAAGATTAATTAAATTCAAGTTTTTATAATACATAAATTCATTTTCAAATATACATAACCAGGGGAATGCTTTGAAATACTCAGGGAATCTAGTCCAGTAAGTCAAGATTGATGTACACAACAAAAATAACCAATTTTCTACAGATAAACAGTAAACAATAACAAGCCATGAGTGTCGTTTCAGATCAGCAATTGAAATGTGTTCAAATAAATACATAATACATAAATGTATGGCTTCTTCGAAGAGACCGTATTTATGAGGTTCCCCTTTCTTCAGCGTTAAACAAAACAATTCAATTTTCACACAAACTGGTTGCTGTGTGGTATGATAATGAGTAAAATTTTAGGTTAAGAATATACTATGGAAAAGTCAAACAATAATTTATTACGTTAATTACATATTGTCAGTTGTCTGTTTACCATAGTACAGGCTCTGCCTAGTTTGGGATCAGATGACCGTGTGTGAGATTGTCCCAAGATATTTATTTATTATTGTTCGGACATTATGTTAGAATTTGTAACTTACTTACTAATAAATGTTAATTATTTGGTTTAATTAAAATTTATTTACATAAATATATCGTGTATAAGTTTTAGAGAAAGATTACGATGATGCATCTACTCAATTAATCCTGTATGCGGACTAACATAATTATACATGCCTCGCCTTTTTGATATGGATGAATTCAAAACGTGAATAACTTAACCTACGCATACAATAATGGCTCAGATTACAAAACAAAAACCAAAATATTTTCTTTCATATTTTCTACAAAACTGTAAATAAATGGACGAAACTTTGTTTCCCTATCAACCGAAATCATATGTTTGTTACGAATAAATCCAATGGGAGGATTGAATTTTTACTGCGTAATCAGATCTCTGAATATCAAAACTATATAATATTAACTAGCTGTTGCCCGCGGCTTCGCTCGCGCGTCAAGTAAATTATGGCGTTAAAATAATAACTATAGTAAAGTAAGTCAAAGCACTTTGTATTATGGAATCGGAGACAACGAAGGAACCATAAACACCCAGATTCGAGACAGTATAGAAAAGTGATTTTCTACTTGGACCCGTCCGGGGATCGAACCCGGGACCTTAGTTCTGGCGACACCTTAAAAAACCGGAGTGAACGCCACTCGACCACGGGGTTCGTCGTTACAGATATGTCTTAGATGATCATTATTCTTATCTACTTATCTTTTCATCTGTCTATCTTTGAGAATACCGAACTTCACATACCAACAATTTCAGCCCCTATTTCACCCCCATAGGGTAGATTTTCCTAAGAAAAGTAACGTATAGCCTTCCTCAATAAGTGGGCTATCTAACAATGAAATAATTTTTCAAATCGGCCATGTAGTTCCTGAGATTAGCGTGTTCAAACAAACAAACAAACTCTTCAGCTTTTTAATATTAGTATAATGTGTCTATCTTTGAAAATGACACAATTCATATATAAAAACTTCAAACCCATATTTCACCCTCTTAAGGATATATATTATCAAAATTGCTGAAATATGTGTTTATTTGTATCGAACCAGAAGCACGCATAAGAAAATTCATGTCCCTATCTTTAAAAATTAAGTTTTTAATATAATACCTTGCAACCCCTATTTTACTCGGGAGAGGTTTCCAAAATCGCTAAAATACGTGTTCATTTATTGTACTTATTGTCGTGGGGGATACTCACACACCACGTACTGGCGCCGTTGTAGTACATGCTATGTATCAGAGATGGCGCTGTATGTGAAAAATGATTTTAGTAAATCATTTTTATTTCCCGCTTTTCTCTTGAAGTTTTCTTTTCTATAAACCTCACGGAGCCCGAGACCTTTCCAACGAATGCAAAACCGTGGAAATCGGTTCGTGCGTTCTGGAGTTATAGCGTCAGGAAGGAAAACCCGACTTATTTTTATATAGTAGATTATCCTATTAACTATACCGGTACATACCCTTTTAGCAAATATGGTTTCATCGACCCAAGGGAAAACTGTGGACATTATAATAACGATAAATGCATTAATAATTCACAAATGCTCTGATTTTACTTGACAGTTCTATCTGATTTTAAAATAAATAAAACGATTTACATAATATCTATGTTAGAGTTAGTGCTTTGGGATTTAACTCATACTGAGTACGTTATTTATTATTATTTTTATTTATGTTTCACAAAAGGCCAAAGAAGCTGTAGCTGCAAGTTTGTAAAGACTATTTTTTTCCATTTCATTAATCATTCATCCATCATCTACGTGTCTAAATCTTTGCCTAGTTGTGTTTGTCAACCTATGTTAGGGTCGGCCTCCATTTATACCAGATTTAGCTGAATACCGTATTTTACATGGCACGACTGCCTATCTGAATTTCTCAATCCATTAAGACTGGCTATCACAATTGTAATGTCTCAACGACGTCAATGATCAAAAGTGTAGCAAATTATTATTTATAATATTTTTCAGATTTTTATCTAAAACCCACACTTACATACCACACCGCATCCCTCATATAAAAACGCTGGCGTTTAATTTTATTTTGTTTGCTCACACGGGGCTTGAAAGGCTCCTAAGGGTGCAGGCAGAGAGGGCCGCGGAGGGTCCTAGAGGGCCGCGGAGGGCCGGGGAGGTCCGTATAACAACATTGTCACTGTAACGCACCGCAATTTGCCTGATTATTCCGAGATGGGAGTTCATTGACTGTAATACGATGTTTATTTTGGTGATAGAGCGGCTCTATGTAAAGCAGTTGCCGTGTTTGTTGGCACTAATGTGATATTGAGTGAATAATCATTTGGTAATTTGTGGTTATTTATGTTTGTAATGATTCCTGTATTTCCTTGAGTAATAGATAATCTTGTTCCTTAGTTTATGGTAGAAGTAGGAAAATTTCAACAGACTATTTAGTACTTACGCTTTTCTGAATTAATGGGATATAGATATCGTGCCATCACAGGCCTTGATAATGATTATTGAAGTAAAACTTCTTTAGGCGCGACTAGGGAGTAACTCAGATTTTTGAAGTAAAACTTCTTTAGGCGCGACTAGGGAGTAACTCAGATTTTTTTTCTGACGGAAGTAACGCTCTGTGTAGTTTCCGCCATTTAAAAATAATAATTGAAGTAAAACTTCTTGAAGCAAAACTTCTTTAGGCGCGACTAGGGAGTAACTCAGATTTTTTTTTTAAGTTAATCATTTCAGTGATATAATATGTCGTCAAAGAAGTTTTACTTCAATCACGCGTAAAGGTTACACGCACACACTTTTTTTATAAGTTGCAGTTTTTAAATACATAACTATAGTAGGTATTTAAGAATATAATTATGTAGATCTCATTTCAAATAATTTATGTTCTACTTAATCTAAACCATCGACCAGTCTTAACTGCAAATGATTTATTATTTTTGCAAATACAATTAAGCAGAATTCGCTGTTTACATAATCTATATGGCAAATAATTAAACATTAATTACGGTGCAACCGCGTTGAAATGCCCACAAACCTGCTCTCAAACCTATAATGAGGTTTTTTTTTTTCAATTAAACAAACCATTCAATTAATTTCGGTCATTAAAACATCCATGCTCCGTGTATTTGAGGTAAAACAATAATTAGGGACATTGTTGCTGTGCTAAAAAAGTATTGGGCTCGTCCGGGATTTGAACCCGGGACCTCTCGCACCCTAAGCGAAAATCATACCCCTAGACCAACGAGCCAGCTGTTAGCAATGCCGTATTCATCAGTCGCTTAATATGTATACCTAGGTGTTATAAATTTTAACAGATTATTTTTATCGCCAGTGTAATAAACTTCTTATCGAATATTTACAGTCTGGATCAAAATTAAGCAACTCAGTTACACCTAGCAATATAATTATATGGTTTAGATATCGCTTAAGATTATAACAAAAAATTGTAATAATGTCATGATAACCATAGTGCAAGAAATATACCTACATAAATACAGGATTAATTTTTATGGAGTGCGTATATTCTGTGAGGTAATCAGGTGCATAAAACTGAACATTAAGAACAACAGTAATGACGAAGGTCACGAAATGGCCAAAATCTTTATAACTACGACTCGAGATCCCAACACTAACACCGCGACATCTATCAAGTAGCCAAACTCTCTCTAAATAAACAGTCCGCCAAACAAATCTACACGTTAATATCTTTGAACTGTTTGTATATACAAAACGGATGGAGGGGGCCCTATTGGCTCGTAAACATGTAAGTATGCACCCAGATAGGAGCCCCTATTGCCCCCATCGACCCGATCGAGTCTAGTGACCCAGTTGTAACCCCGGATTCGTGACAGGGACTGTTTTACTGAATTGAGAAACAAATGAATTGGGACTGTTTACTAACTCTCTTGAGAGAAGAAGGTACTCTCTTAGAATAAGAAGCAGTATTTCGTTTAATTTTTTTTGTAGGTTTACTGTTAAGGACATCTTTAAAATCTAAATTGGTGTATCAAGAAGGTTGAATAACATGAAAGGTGATACTATAGATAAATATTTACCTAGCTATTTAGATAGCAGTTTTTTGGGTATGGATTCAGTACCAGTTATTCTATGCTTTAAGTTGTTCAGGGTCACATAATTTTTGGAAGAGACGATAGTCGCAAAACCTCATATATATTTTTGAGGAGAACAAATTCAGGACGCAATCTCAAACTTAGCAGAAACAGTATATAATATGTAAGGCCGGAATCAAATCTTCAATTTGCAATGGACATACACATTATAACACAATCGTTGGTTGTTTATTAACATTTCTGCGAGTAAACAGACTAAATTAATTATAATTCTAAACCGCTCGGGATAATTAATTGTGTGATGGTCACAAATATCCAATTATTAGCCGAGCTTCCGTTAGAAAATGATTTGTTCAATTGATTCGCATAATTAATTTATGAATATTGATACGGCACTAGTTAAAAGCTGCGGGTTTACTCCATTATTTATAGTACTCTCAAAACGGATAAAATGGATTAAAAGAAAACAAAACATGTTGTTTTAGAGTAGCGTTTACATAAACGTTGATGGAAGTGCAAAAAATCTGAGTGATTTTAATGAATATGAACTGTATCTCTAAAACAAACAAAATACAATAATATATCGTCAAAAATAGTTTCAGTCCAGTCATCAGTAAACATGGTACCATGTAATTGCTATAAACTGCTGTGTCCCGTTCTTTCACCCGCGTAAGGAGTTCCTATTCCTGGTTTCTATTCACTCACGCAATTTTCAAACTAATCAACTTAACATTTTTTTTTATTTACTTTTATATAAAACTTGTCCTTACAATATCGACCACAAAAAAGAATCATCCAATTTGGTGCAGTTCGAAAGTTATGCACGCACAGACAGTCAGCAACACATTTGGCGATTCATTTTTATATCATAGAGATATAGATAATGTTTTGTACTCAAATCGAGAAGGACGTGATTATAACACTCCGTAATAATATTATTCGGGACTGACTCTAATTTATGGATCGACACGTCTGTTTTGAATCAAATGAATAATGAGCTTTTCTGGTGGTCTTTGTCCAGCTATGAGAGATTAATAAGAGGATAATTTTGTAGCTGTGTACCTGCATAATAGCAGAGATTATGGTTTTCTGAGGTTCACGCATAGTAGGACTCTGAAATAAAACTATTTTTAAAACGGATTCTATCACGGCGTTGATTTTAGTTCCCGACGTTTCAATGCCTTTGTTGGTGTCATGGTCACGGGCAGACTGAGGTGGTCTTTTTCATAAGTTGTTGCTTACTTGACGTCAAGACTGAAAAGGTAAATAAATGCATGAGTTCGCTATAAAGTTTTTTATTCATACCCATACATTTAATGTCTTTTAAGCGATTTCTAGATGAATAAATTAACGTTTGTTTTACTCCCATGGGTAGGACAAACATTAATTTATTGTTCTATCATTACAATAATTAATATGAATATCTTATTGAAAATTTGCATCCAAAGATCTAGTTTGATATCTCGAGTCATGATCTCTATCATTTAACAAAGACTGTTGCTAGCTCAAGGTGCGATCTACTTGTTCCAGTTGGAATTGGCAACTGCCGGTTCCGTACAAATCTTATATAATTATATTTTTTTATGATTGAATTACAAATATATAGTTTTTAGATATTTTACTGTAGGTACCTACTTACAGTAAAAGATCTAAAAACTTTTTTTTTTAGTTACAGAACCCTAAAAAGACAGTCTTTGTGTCTATTTGTTAGTGTAGTTAATTACCAAAGAACCGAAATAAATAATAAAATAATTATAACATCTTCTTCATCCTTATTCATTTTCGTTCCGTTTCACAATGACTTCATATTTTTATACCTTCATGGTATTTTGTTGATAGTTCTGTAAGTACCAGTTTGACAGAAGCGTGCAAGAGGTTGTGCTTAGTAAAGTTAACAAGTAACTTCATTACGTGGCTATCCCATGATTAACGTAAATATTATCGTACACCGGCCGGCTTCTGTGCTAGTGAGGCTAGTGACGTTATTGAACATCGGTAAGTGTCGATAAAGAGGTAATGAAATTAAAATTAAATTATGTTCGGTAATTAAATTTTGCTTCGATGGGTGCTACACGAATTTTCGACGGTGAATGTTTTTTATAGATAAAATTAAATGGTTTTTATGTTATCTTTGCAAAAGGTTTATTTTTTATTATTATTCACATAAAACATATTCAAATGTGAATAAAGAGCACTTGCTGTATTAAAATCCAATTCACTATAATAATCAAATTAGTCACGAGTATTGACATTAATAGATGTAAAATTTTCGTTTTATCTTAAAGTTCAAATCGAGACTAAAAATATCGAAATTAAATAAAATTTTATCGATAAAACCACATCTCTAGTACCCGTATTCGCAATCTAGTGTAACGATCGACTATTAAGAGGTAGGTAAAAGTGGGTAAGACGTGTTATACGTAACGATGTACAAGCACAGGTAGGTATTCACATTGAATATTTTTATCAGAAAACATAAATAACTTTATTTTTACGAGTATTTGAGTAAAGGTTGAATATATTTCGATGAATTCATTTTGTTTTATGAAGAAATTGGATTGTGAATGAGTTCTATTTGCTGAATGAAATATAGATATGCTTCTTTATCGTAAGCCCTCGACACACAGGGGCTTTATTCACTAAGTCAAATCGGTTAACGTGTTCTAGGGTTAAGAGAGGCTTAATCTCTTTCGACTTACTATATATTTTAATAAAACTACTTTTAAGCGGATTCTATCGCGGTTTTTTTTATTTTAGTTCTCAACGTTTCGACGCCTTTCCAGGTGTCATAGGCCGATAGTCGGCTCGTGACCATGACAAAATAAACCACGATAGAATCCGTTTTAAACACGTTATTTTAACGTCTAACATTCGCGTAAAACTACTAAAAAAATATTTTAATTTAAAAATTCGGATAAAATGCTTAAAACGTCTTTAATCACAATACACGGTGACTCCCAGAACACAAGAAAAAAAATGGCGATCCTGGATTATTAAACTAAATTCTGCGTTGTGTCACGTTTTTTGTTTGGACTAAGAGAATAACCCCCCAATCTCGAATAAAAGTCACAGCCAAAACTGTCTTCAATGACACAATATACCTACAAGATAGCAAATTCGAAACAAACACTTTTTTGCAAATTCAACCTTATCTGCTTGTCTTCTCTACATGGAATGAGGCCTGTGCTCAGCAGTTGGACATTCGTAGGTTGGTATTATTCTTATTTATTTAATTACAAAAGGGCTCAATTTATAATTGTTTCCAGTTTTAGTTCAACACATCATAATTCTAGAAGTAGTGTGCATTTCTTTCGCGTTATCATGAACAATAATTACTAAAAGACGTACTTTTCAGCTGCAAATGATGTTGATAACTTTAAATTTCGATAAATTATTTTTTAATTTAAACTTAATGATTTTGTTACAAACCTTTCATTACTCGCCAAAGTATATGGTAAAGTGTATTCTCGTTAAGGTACCTTAACGAGCGATACAACAGTTTATTTCGCTATTAAAAATGAATCAAGATTGCGGGCAGCCTTTATTTATAGGGCGAGTAGACTGTACATAATTATTTTTGTAAAAAATAAAATACCAGGAATTATTATTATTATTGGTACGAGTTTAATAGACACTGAAACTACGCGAATATTAGACATTGAATAAAACTACTTTTTAAAACGGATTCTATTCTAGTTCCCAACGCAAGATAACAGCGAAAAGTGGTTTTATTCAAATTTTTCTAGCCTTTAAGTTTTCTGTAATCGTGGAAAGTATCGATATCTATAGAATTTACACTGTCAAATGCCTAGTCGGCAGACCCTATTAGCCGAAATAAAATAAAATTTGTGTGCTTATTTTTTTCATATTTATTTGTTTCATATTTATTTGACTAAAATGTATTGGCAAGTCCGTTTATCCGTCGTTTATTTTTACATTAGTTTTTTTTTATTAGGTCTTCCGCATTTAGCCCGAGGGCAGGCATGCTTTACCGGAATACCTACATCACAGTTCGTAGTTTGACAATCAACATAATATGGCAGGTATCACTTTAATAATGACAGCTTTCTATTGATATTTAATATTTACGATAATGTTTGCTTCCACTACCGCATGCCGTGACGACTCGATCGGTGTCCATCATACTACGAATATACAAGCGTATACAAAGTCAGTCCATATAAGGCATTCATGTTAGGGACTGCGATCAAAATGAAATTAACTACAAAATCCCTTAACACCAATAACAGGATCAAACAATTACACTAAGCTTTACACCTAACAATAACTTGAGGGGTCCTCAAGTTTGGCATAAGTGCACATTATAGGTCCCACGTTGGGCGACATGTGGTGACCACAAATTGATTTTATGCTACAACTTTGGCACCCTTACTCGTAAGGTCCGAAGTTTTGGGCTCGAGGAGTGTTTAATGTAATACAGATCTTAAGTTCGTGCGGTTTTATGTGATATACCTACCTATATAATGTAGGTATATGGATTCCAAAATGGCGCGGAGTATTTCAGCTCAAATTTGTCCCTTTGAAAAATATAAAATATTTATCCCGCAGGTTCTGAGCATTGACATTTATTTTCCTTACCCCAACTCATTCAAAAGTAACTCTACCTTAGCTACTGTATTACTATAGTACTGAATTCTTAATTATACACTTTGATTCTTTGCAATAATAATATATTAAACTTTTCTCAAAATTCCTTTTTTCAAGTAACAATATCTTAAATACCAAACACTATTTAAAATTCCACTCGCACCAAAATGCAAATACAGGGAAGATATAAATTAAACAAAATATCCAACGTTCAGCGCACAGTGCAAATGTATTGAGCTCCGTCGAGGGCAAATTAAACATCGTACGATTCGTGAACAAACAAATATTATGCACTAGCTTTATGCCCTGGATTTGCCTGCAGCTATGATATCAAATGCTTATGAATTTATTAAATGCTTTGGAGATTTAGTGTAAGTACTCGTATTGTGAAATAATAAAATAGTTTATATTGAGAATAAAAACACATGGTTTCTAAGAGGCTGATTTTTTAGGTTCATGCAGCTTAGGGTTTTCGTGAATATAATAAATCTAAGTACATTTTTTATTCAGCCAAGCATTAGTTCGTTGTTCTAAACTTTTAGAAATATAACGTGTAGATGATTAACAAGTGTTAATTAAGTCAGAGATTAGTCAAAGGTTACATTACTATATTCACACTTTATGAAGAGCTCATACTTATATCTATTAATGTACTCAAATATTTAACTTTTAACTTAACTATAAAACATTACTTGCTCAAGAATCTGCCTATTATTGTTAATATAACATTGCACAATGTAACAATAAGCTTACTGGTTCCAAAGTAGAACTTAAATCCCCGGTGAGGAAACTTTGCCCGCGCTGTGTAACGGACAAACAAAACTTATTAGTAGAGATAGTTAACAGAAGAAAGCTATTTATTCGAAAAGTGATTTAGTTTTTCGCTTTATTGGATTTTATTGTCGAAATTCTCATTATAGAATGAATTAACGGTGTTAAACCATTTATAAACTGGCCAATTACATTTCCTTGTGTACCAAACAGTTTAAAAGTTTCCAAGAGGTACTGTTGTATTATCGAGGGGGTATTGTGAGTAAAATGGGTTGTGGAGAACGCTCAGGAAATACCTTCATGTAAAATGTGGTATTCCGTTGATTGTTTTTAAACTAGAAGGCGATCCAATAAACGTGGGAAAAAGGCTGGACAGAAAGGCTAAAATAATACTTACGTCTCTAAACCATTATTTAATGTCAGTAACACTGTTAATTATATAGATAAAAAGCTTTTACTCGCGGGCCTACCCGCGTGGGCCTCGGTTTTCGTGGCAGTTTAAAGCCAAAATCCTTCCTCAATTAGTGGGTTATCTAACAGTCAAAGAATTTTTCAAATCTGTCAGTAGTTTCTGAGATTTGCGCGTTCAAACCAAACCAAAAATAAACAAACAAACTCTTCAGCTTTATAATATAAAGTGAAGATAAATATCGTTTTTTTCTTTATGATATTTCTCTAAAACTTTTCTTCAAACATTAACTTAAAACACATACATTATATGGTACAGTCACGCACCTTGTCCTTTGAGGATATAGCGTCACGGTAAAAGGCCGACACATGACAAGCCATGTCATCCCGTCAATACAAAACACTGGAATCCGATTTTAATTGGTACACGAGAATTAACGAGCCATCGGGAATTGTAAAAGCATTTGTGTGAACTCCAGGAAACACATTAAACTTGGAAACCACAAGGTAATTAATTAGACTAGCAATATAGGTATATAGCTACTGGATAATGTATGTTGTGTTAGTTTGTGGAACGAAGTTCCCACAGAAGAATTGTATCAAGTTTCGATAGAATTCTTTTGTGGTAAATGTCCTTGCAAGAGAAGTAAGTTTTACCAAGAAGTTTACCAGTTTTCCCAGCTAATTAGAACTTTTGCATTATGAAAATCACATTTCGATTTATGGTAAATTATGTTGATTATAATTATCCACAAATATGATGACTTTTTCAATTGTTTTAATTTTATTAGTAAATAAATCAGCTAACTGTATCTTATGGCACACTGCTTCCACTTAAGTCATCGACTGTACATGATACATTTACACAATTCAATGTCAGGGTCAAGTACAGTCTTGCAATTAAGTGTTGCTGACAGATTTATGTTCACAAGTCGCTTCCTCCATGACCTTCGTGGTGGTAAATTTATGGCTCGGTTGTAGTGTTAGGTGCTTCTTAAATGGGGGAAGGGTTGTGGATGAGTTATGGCTTAGAAAGTGGGTAGTAGGTGAATTGAAGGTTGTAGTTATTGTTAAAAGAATTGCCGAGTTCTTTTATTTTTAAAACGACTTCTGCACTATTGAACTTGAGTTTGGAGTTATTGCGTTTGTCTACTAGTTATCATAAACCTGATGTCACCTTTAAATTAAGCATTGGAAATACTAAAAAATGAAAAGAAGTTTAGCTCTCCATATATCTAGAAGTTAACCATTCTTTTTTTATTAACATTCTTGTTGTTTGTGTTAATGCAGACGATTTAATATTGCGTGATATGTTTCAAATGAAATAATCGTCTAAATAAAGTCGATTTCACAACAAAATGGAGCATCATTACATTTTCATCACTGACCCTGTGAGTTATTCACGGGGTCAGAGACTCAATATACGTTAAGCAATTATAGGAATTCACAGAGCACTCTTTATAGTAACGTAGAATAAACAACGAATGGAATGACCATTTTAAAATATTGAGCAAATATGGAACGCTTCTCTGAGTAATTAATGTGCGCGGAAAAATAAGCTCTGTATTTATTGCAATCAGAACAGGTTTAATATGAAATTAATATGTGTTTAACATCATTTATCCAATAAATAACCCTTTAATTCATGAGACCAATGATTTTACATCGACCATTTTATAAAATTAATTTATTTTATTGTACATAGTAATGTCGTGGTATTGATGACGGCGTGCTGGTGTGTTCTTAAAAGCTCATACATAAGATTTATTGTACTATAACAATAAGAATCATATTTTCAGTTGGTGAACAAATTGTATTCAATCACAAATGTATTATTTTAGACAAAAAATCTGAAGAACAGAAAGATTGTAAGGGTTCATGTCATAGATGTTTGTTTTTCTGGCCACAAAACAGTATAATTAGGTAGGTTTGGTTTACTTTTTAAAGTCTTTGACTACCTTGTCTTAAAACTTGTCTTAGCTAACTGTCGACGACTATAAATTCAAATATGCCAAGCATTTGATGACGAAACGAGTCGTACCAATTAACAGTCCCAAATTCCGAGTCCAAACTGTTACAGAGAAAATTCGAATGGCATATACTTTAAGACGACGAGGGTATTATGTCAAGAGGGTTGGCAGCGACCTTATTGCTCCAATAACAATATACTGGAGCAACCCGTTCCGAACCATTATTGTAGCATTCAATGTTAAATGTTTATGGGCTGTTTGACGGGAACGTACTTTCAACAGTAACGTATTAAACTCACTTTGAATGTCGACTGTAAATGTTGTTTATTTTAAACAAACATGTCTTTGTTTATGTTTCTGGTTGTTAAAGAGATAGGACATTACAATTCACTTATATAGGGTGTTAGGTGAAACAGATGGAAGTCCTTATGATACTCTAAAATCAAGACAGATTAACTCGGTGGTACACTCACGAAGGCTATTTCCAAAGAAAATAATAAATAGGTAGTACCTATGATCCTTAGAAATAAGAACAAATCATAAATAAGAGAGTACATTCAATCAATTCATGTCAATAGCCTATATACTTATCTTCAAATTATGAGAACACAAAGAACTTCTATTTGCAAGTTCCAAAAAACATGCAAAACTGTAAAGAATATTCTATTCTGTGTTCATAATAAAAGAGAACGTCAGTTTTTATTAGAATAACCCTTGTCAGAAAGTTAGAATGCATATCATTGCAAAACAAATTAGAATCGAGCAAATGTCAGGGCCTTGGAATAAAACGAATATGCTTGACTTTTGATTGGCGGGCTAGTAATCTGGAAATAGAATAAGAAATGTCTTGGAAATCCCTAGAAGATCTAGTATGGACTCCACTCCATGGTAATTATGATAATCGGCTTGTTTCTCGAAAGTGTTCGAGTTCACTCGACTATAACACTATTAGTGGACACTGTCAAGCATGCATTTGACACGTGCTGAGATTACATCTTGTTGCACTTATAACATTAGCGCAAAGATTTCTTGTGTTTAGAAATTGATTAGCCAACTATTTTTATAGTTTTATGCTCGAAACGTGCAAATACAAATGCTGTTGTATGGGATTGCTGTCCGTGGTCAGTCGCAATTATTTGACAGTCATATCATCTAATCTCAGCAGTTGACAAAGAGCTACAGTAACATCATTCACACACCTGATCCCTCCATTTGCCAGTTAATCTGCGACCGTAAATACATTCAGAATAGGCATGTTAGGTTACCAGTAGAACGCCTATTGAAGTCTGAGATAGTATAGCTATAACATAACATATTATACGTATCAGATTACAAGAGATAGTTTATAATGCGAGTATAATCTCTCAATTCTATTAGCATTTATGAGTTAATAGAATGCATTTAAATGAACTAATAGGAGAGGAGATAGAAATTCAGTTGTTTTACAACAGAAAAGGTTGTATTAATCTTTGGAAACGCTTGATATAATATGAATGTGTAAACAATAGAATATTTAGAAAAACAATAGAAGATTATTTCTGTATATCGGTGATCACGACAGCTGCAAAAGCGTAAAATATCGTGAATTAAGTCAAAATAAAAGCGATTGATTACAACATTTTCATTTTAGTATTTTTTAGGGTTCCGTACCTCAAAAGGTAAAAACGGAACCCTTATAGGATCACTTTGTTGTCCGTCTGTCTGTCTGTCTGTCTGTCTGTCTGTCTGTCAAGACCTTTTTTCTCAGGAACGCGTGGAGGTATCAAGCTGAAATTCATATCAAATACTCAAGTTTATGGTCTCTTGGAGCTGTGAAAAAATCAAACTTCTAAGTCAACGCGATCAAAAGATACTCCCGTTTATGCCGCAAATTTTCGACACTCGCAAGGGAATCAAAACCTACAGGGTACTTCCCGTGAACTCAGAATCTTGAAATTTGGTATGAAGCAACGTCTTATAGCAGAAATATAGGAAAAATTGCGAAAAGTATACATTTTTAGTTATATCATATAATAAAAATATTTTTAATAATTTTAAACTTACTACCCCTTTCCTCATGAACGCGTAGTGGTATTATATTGAAATTCATATCAAATACTCAAATCTATAATACCTTTAAGCTGTAACAAAATCAAACTTCTATGTCAACGCAATCAAAAGAAACAGGAATTAAAACCGCATATTTTGAAACTCGCCACTACTCGCAAGGGAATCAAAACCTACAGGGTACTTCCCGTGAACTCAGAATCTTGAAATTTGGTACGAAGCAACGTCTTATAACACAGATAAAGGAAAAATTGCGAAAAGCATAAATTTTTAGTTACATCATATAATAAAAATATTTTTAATAATTTTAAACTTATTACCCCTTTACTCATGAACGCGTAGTGGTATTATATTGAAATTCTTAACAAATACTCAAGTCTATAATATCTTTAAGCTGTAACAAAATCAAACTTCTACGTCAACGCAATCAAAAGATACAGCAATTAAAGCCGCATATTTTGAAACTCGCAACTACTCGCAAGGGAATCAAAACCTAAAGGATACTTCCAGACGACCTGGAATCTTGAAATTTGGCATGAAGCAACGTTATAAAGTACACATATAGGAGAAATTCCGAAAATCTTAAATTTTTAGTTACATCACATAGTATATTTTTTTTAATAATCATAAACTTACTAGCTGACCCAGCAAACGTTGTTCAGCGATTAAAAAAAAAAACAGATGTTGGCCGATTCTCAGACCTACCCGATATGCACACAAAATTTCATGCAAATCGGTTCAGCCGTTTCGGAGGAGTTTGGAAACAAACACCGCAACACGAATACACCATAACTTTTACTTATATACCTACAGGTTTGTACGGAACCCTCGGTGCGCGAGTCTGACTCGCACTTGGCCGGTTTTTTTAAATAGGTTACATGTAAATTTCGTTTTGTAATACTTACCTACAATATGTAATTTTGTACAAAGCTTTTTTTTAAAGAAAACTATTATTTTATATGTAAAAATATGAGTTTAAGTTGCTATTATCTGTTTATTATTTCTCATTTCTGTTTTTTTTTAATCAAATCATTCAGAAACATAAACTAACAATGCAGCCTAGAGTGTACGAGAAAAACATTTTCTTTTAATAAAATAAACGTGTAAGCGTAAAAAAATATCTACATAAATATTACAATAAGGCTTTTCCAGGCTTGTGACTTGGCAAGCACCGCTGCATTACCCACTCGTGTGGAGATTACACCTCTCTTACCGCCTGAAGTGTGGCGAGCCGAGAATTTACTTTTACAGGCGAATATACCGGAGTTGTAAAAGATATTGCTCTTGATTCTATGAAGTGTGAGTTTTTTATTTAGTTGTACTTGTAGCTCATTTTTTCAATGGATTGTTTAAAAAATATTGTTGTTTGAACGGTATTAAATTTGTTTTTATTTTATACTAGCTTTTGCTTTGCCCGCGTGGATGTCAGTTAGCCAACCCTATACAAAATACATACTAAAATCCTCCTCGAGAACGATTCTATCCATTAGTGAAAACAACATGAAAATCGGTGCAGCACAAGTTTTTTTATCGCGAACAGACAGACAGACGTGGCGGAACTTTTTTATAATATGTAGTGAAGTTGAAATAATAATGTACCACTTTTATACTCCCATCATTTAATTTGTATTATATTAAAATGTTTTATTATAAAGCCCAAGAATAAATAAATTCTTGTGACTAAAGTTTGTTAGCTGAAAATCTTTCATTTAAAAGTTAAAACAGAACATTGTTTCACGTAATTTGTTAGTATTCCAAACCTTATATATGCAGGCTACAGGTAGCGTATTTTCAACAGAAATAACATAAATCTGTAATATCTTACTACAAAAAACAACAAATAATTATGGGCCTCGCTAATGACGGTTTGCAAGTTTTTCAATTAAATTGCCTTTTGCGCTTACCGAGACATCCGGGCGAGTAAGAGGAGAAATTACTGTATTTTTTTACCTTAACTGTTTAGTTCTATAGCATGTATTTTATTGTTTATTGAGCCTTTTTAGAATATACATACATAGGGACATACCTACATACGCACATAAACTCGAAAAACAACACTCATTCTGGCGCAGTCAGGTAAAAACTAACTCATCTTTGCCCAGCAGTGAAACGAACACAAAACCAGGTTTGTTATTTTATATATTTGTTAAGATATACAAGTGATATTTCATTAAAAATTACTTGTATTAAATCTACTTACAAATTTTCTCCGTAATATCAAATTAATGTATCCAAAAGTACAAAGTTAACTTCAGACTTCGATTTGTTCAAACAAATTGATTTTCGTACCTAATTTGTTTTTAAATTAATTATTGTAAGCTGATATTTTTCGATCAGATACAACACCGCAGGCATTATCTTGATACTTATAAAAATTGCCCAATCTGCTTATTTTAGAAATACTACTGATATTATGTTTTGTTGATTTTAATAATTGCTATTCAGCTGTTTTTTTGTTTAGCCAATATGGCACTGTGAGTAGATTTACTTTTTTTACAAGTTATGTTTGATTAGTTAAATGTAATGGACTATTTAATTATGCTAATGTACAAGTACAGCTGTGTGTATTTAAATTACAATTCGAAATACAACACAGTTACTGAAATAGTTTATTTTATGTAACTTATAATATAAATCTATACTTATATATAAAGCTGAAGAGTTTTGTTTGTTTGAACGCCCTAATCTCAGGAACGACTGGTCCGATAAAAAAAAATATTTCACTGTTAGATAGCCCACTTATTGAGAAAGACTGTAGGCTATAATTTTCCGCGATAACCGACACCTACGCGGGCGGATCCGTGAGAAAGAGCTAGTCCTATATAATATTTAACTGGTTTTTAACTTAAAGACCATAAAACTCTTTGTTGACAACAACGAGTCTAATATCGGCAACAGAAAACGGCGACAAAAGAAATCTGAGTAAATTTATAGCAAGGTGTACCTTATACCTTATGCCTTTTCTTTATAAAAGTAAAAGTTCTTGCCCTACAGTACGAAATAGGCCGAACTCCGCCAAACCTCAATAATGCTGAAGAGAAGAAGTCTTATCGCCTATCAATCATCATTTACGGAAGCATCTGTCGACAAGTCCAGCCGGGGGGCTGGACTAGCCAAGTGATATTTCTACAAGCATTAACGCTGATAGAATCGCTCAAATGTATGGAAGTGACTAGTCTGAGTCACGTGACTTATCGAAAGCAAATTAATGTCATTTCCATACATTTAATCATTTAAGCGTTTTCCATCTTCGTTAACGCGTTTAGAAAAGTCACTGGGCTAGAGGGGCAGATCGGTCGGATAATCACGACAATTGGTAACTAAATCTGTTTAATTAGCCCTCACTAATTAGAGGCCATGTTTGCTCACACTCTGACGTTTGGTAATCCAATTTTAATCAAGTATTGTTCGTTATTCGGATAATTACGGTCGCTGGGATGTATACGCTAATTATTTTAGGTTTTAATTTCCATTCAACGCGTGTACGTTAGTTGTCCTAAACAACTTGAATGACAATGAGGGATAAGTGGAAAAAGAAAAATCATAAAATAGAGTAATTAGGTTTTTTTGTATATACTTTTTATTTTTGCACATGACGTAATGATGTAGGTGCATATTATAATGTTTGGCTGTCTGCCTTGAAATTTCCAACGTCCATAGTTGTATGTTCAGTATTCGGGGGTTAGAGTCTAATCCTAGTTTATTATGGGTTCAAATCCCGAGTCGGTGTACTCGAGTCCAGAATTTGGAACCATCACAGCCGCTGCAGTATTGGAAACAAATGATGATGAATTCAAAAACTTTATTGAATGTTCTTTCCTTGTTTAAATACGCAACTGGTACAACGTACAAAAAAATGTCGATAACAAACAAATAAGAGTTCCGTTTTTCCCCAATTTTCCAATAAATGACCTTTTGTTCTGACCCTTTAAATGTGGTAAAATCAAACGGGCAAAAGTTTGGGCTCGTCCGGGATTTGAACCCGGGACCTCTCGCACCCTAAGCGAAAATCATACCCCTAGACCAACGAGCCAGCTAAGAGATTTGTTGAATTATTTTATCACATCGTACCCCCAGTGGAAAAAAGGCATAAGTGGTTTTACGTCGAATTGTCGATTTTCACATATTTGAAAGGTACGTTTAAAGTTACATATGCTGATTTTTTTTCATATTTTTCTTGATAAATTTGACGAATTTATGCAATAAATATTGCTTTATTAATTTTGAAGTCATTATCTTTTTTCTTAGGGATAAATAGAATAAACGTTATAACGCAAATTTTTTTTTGAATAATATGACGTATTACATTATAAGACGTTTATCGTTAAATTTTAATGATTGAAATAAACAATAACAAATATTATGATTCTAATCCGTTTCTTTTTTTTACATCACTGGTCTTGTATACACGAATACGTCGTTTTTTATTTTATTAATCCGGTAACATTATATCGCACCTTGAAAACAAAAGTGGCGTTATACAAAAATTGTCATTTTTCAGTATGACAATTTAAAGTTTTTGACGCTGCATTTTGCTCAATATCTTGGCAAATAACTATAACAAAAGAATGTAATTAATTTCTTTTATCAGTTTGACTATCTTATTTAAGTTATGTACTAAAAACAAGCCAGTAAATTATGAAGTTATTTAGAAAAAATGGTTTTTAAAAAAAGTTCCGCATAGTGCCACTTTTGTTTTACGTAAACCTACCCGTTTTAGAATAACTACCCAAAGATTAATAATGGGAGTAAGAAAAAAAAACAGAAATAAAACGAAATTATGTAATACAAAGAAGAAACATTATTTATTTGGCAAAAACAATTAAGTTATAATCAGTATAATAACAACATACACTATAATTATGTCACGTTTTTCGTTCAAATGCAAATTTTAGGTATAAATCACAATTTTTGGGGGTATCAATTAAACCTTACAAACTAATAACAGTGAAACAAACATGAAACTTAAACGTAATATTAACTTTAAAAAATAAAGTCCTTTATCAAAATAAAAAATAAAGTCTTTTAGAAAATAAACTGATCTAAGTATTCTTAGAAGTTATACCAATTATTTTAATGAGATCATCAAAAACACGTAGATTGTATCAAAATTATCGTTTGGTGTATGTATATACATGCTACTAAAATATACTTTCATAGTAGGAGGTATAATAACTGGGAATCAAACCAGCATTAATGAGGCTCCTTATGTCAGTTTTCTTTCTTTCTGATATTTCTAATTTACGCTGATATAGCGGTTTGAGTTCTGAAGGACGATTATTAATTCTATTTGTTCTTTTACTCAAATCAAGCTCTTTAAAATCATCAAAATACGATGTTTTGTAATCTATTTTAATCTCACTATGTTCATTTTTCTCAATTTTGATAACTTTTATGTCCGACAACTTCACAACTTGGCCATCTACATCTTTATTTAGTCTAGGAACTGGTAGTTGCTTTATATCTATGAAATCGCCGTAACCCATTTCATTTACAATGAAAGGTGTTCCACGTTTTTTAGCACTTCGAATAGCAGAAATATATTGCGAAGGTACGTATATGGGTCCAGATTTAAGACATCGTTTAACTTGTTTCTCAATTACAGAATGTACAGCATCTCCCTCATTCTGCGTATGGCCACGTATAAGGAACTTATGTGTTATGGACTTAATTTTTAAGTATTGTACTGCGTAAATATACACCCCGATAATAAACTGGTTCTTCTGCTGACCGCAGCAATTATCAGAGTAAAAAACTATGTCGAGATATTCGTCGGCACAAGAAGACTTTTTTTGCAAATATTTTAATACACAAGTACCTATTTCATTTGCTCCTCGGTGTCCTTGTGATTCATCCCAGAAGAAGCATGCAGTATTGTCACGTTTAAGCTCAGAGATGGTAAAATTTAAGCAATTTATTTTAGACTTGTAATAAAACGTAGAAATCTCTCCATTTGGTACAGTCATTACGGCTTGCAAATCATAACATGCGACAATACAACTAGGTGACACCATTGCTTTATCAATAGCCTTTTCCTCACGACTCTTTTCTTTCTCTGCTAAGTGTTGATCGTACTTTTCTTTAAGAGCAGCTTTTTTAACACCTTCTGCAAGCTTGTATATAGAGCATTGATCACATTGGTCCTTTTTTGGAATAAAGAAACCAATGTTAAATGTTTCGTTAAATATCTTTCGGTAGGTATGTATCATTACGTAGGATAATCCTTGCTTTATGCAGTCTTCTTTATAATCAAAATAAATATCCGTTAAGGTTTTTCCGCCGTCTATGTATTCTCTTGTCGTTTGTTGCCGTAAATAATGGCTTTCAATTCTAGGGATACTTCTAATATGACATTTAACTCCTTCAATCAAATCTTCAGGTACTTTTTTATGCTGTCCATGCTTACCTCTTTGTTCTCCTTTTAATATTCCTGTTGTACTATTCTTCTTCTCTATGACAGTTCTAATACATCTGTCTGTTATGTCTAATGTATTCTTAAAAAATGTTTTACATACTTTAGTTTTGGTACTGTTTAAATTAAAATAAAAAGCATTTTTCAACTTTCTATTGGAATCAACTCTCTTATACTTAGGTATAATCTCTTCCATATTGTGAGCTATGTATTCTCTTTGCCTTACCAGTAAAGCCATGCCCCAATAATCTTCAAATATTTGTTTCCTCAAATCATCAGTAATTCTTTCTGAGCATTTTAAACGGCAGGTCGACTCACATGTTGGTTTTAGAAATTTTGCTGGGAAAACCTTTTTTGTTTTGGAGCTTGAAACATATTCTTTTCCGCAGTCTTTCAATGTCTTAGAAATATAGGAAACCCTTTGGTTCTTTTTCTTTTTCCTCGATTTTTCGATATTATCGGCTGCTGGTGGAATATCCACTACAATATTGTTATCTTCGTTCCCAGCACTTGGGTTATTAGAATCAACAGCTGGTGCAATATCGACTGCAATACTATTGTCTACATTCCCAAAACTTTGGTTATTCGAAATCACTTCCGTACAGTCATTAACAAATTCTAAATTACTGTCACTTACATTGGTACTTTGAGTGGTGGCTTGACAAATATTTGGTGGATCGGATGCAATAGAAGTTGAAGATGACACAGATGATTTGCTGGAAGATGAAGATGAGGATGAAGAGCTCGAAGACGACGATGAACTTGAGCTTGATCTACGGCATGTTTTCTTTGAAGGTGCGTATGTTGTATCATCGTCAGAAGCGGGTGAAAAGTCACCATCATCTTCGTCGCAGAGGTTTTCTTTGTCAACTGGATATGTATAGGTGCTAGTTGTTGGCAAATTGTTTAAATTGGATGTTGAGGCTTCAGGTTCTGAACAATTTTCTTTGTTTTGAATTGCTAGCTCTAATATTTTTCTACCCCTACTTCTTGACGGATTCATTTTGATAACCTTTTAGGAAAAGAAAAAGTGTTTCACTAATGCAAGAATGACATCCAAAAATATAGCAAAAATAAATTTTGGAAAACATAATTAGGTTATGATTCGCTATATTAATGTCATTAAACAAAATTGTAGATGTTACGTTTTTCAAAACAGTGGCAGTATACTCAAAATGACGCTTATTTAACAAAATGAAACATCATCATCCTCTTAACTTTACAGTATAACTGACACTAAGAAGAATATGTCATTTAAACAATAACGTAAAACATCAACATTTTAATAATTTTGTTTAAAAACAGACACTAAAAAGAAAATGCCATTTTTTATTCCCAAAAAATGGCGATTAGAAATAATTTTAACCAAAAAAATGACACTATGGTTATAATGCCATTCATGTTTTTATTAGTTCAGAAAATTATTACAGACACTAACGTTAAAAAAGGCACTAAACAAAAAATGCCATTTTTAAATTCACTAAAAATAGTATTTTGGTGTAACATTAACCAAATAAGCGACACTATACTTAAAATGCCATTTTTGTAGTTATTGCTTCAGTAGAAATATTAGCTTGAATTACGTTTAAAACGACACTATACATAAAATGCCACTTTTTTACTCACCCCAGTGTGTGTCCACTCCGAATGCTTGTCTTCAACTGATATAGTGTCACCTTATGAATTACTATTTTGTCATTTACCCAAAAGTATAAACTGGCACTAGCGGCCTCTAGGGAAAAGTATTGAAACTATAATAGTGTCAGTTTTTGTACTTTATGCGCTTTCTTTCAAGGAATCTAGATGTCGTTGTAACTCAATATTGCCATCTTCGGTATAGTGCCACTTTTGTTTTCAAGGTGCGATATTATAAATGCACATACTGCACTAAAAATTTATTTTGATAAAAATAAAGCAGCGTTATGAGTGTTTACTTCATATTAACTTAAAAAACGTCGCGACTATGTACCTAAGAGGCGTCGCGACACCATATCTAACGGGCGTCGTGACGCTATAGTTGAGATTAGAGTGGCGTTTCAAGCGTGAGGCGTCTCGACTCCGTAACGGTTCGGCACAATTGAGCAGCGTCGCGCCGCAAAAGAAGTTCGGCGTTGCGTTAGAGTGGCGTCACCACGCTGTAGTTGTATGGCGTCGCGACGCCATAGTTGAGAGGTATTGCGACTTCCTAGCAGCGGGGCGTTGCGACTGGAGTCGACTGTTCTTCTTATAATTATTCGCTTTCTACCTCTCTGTAAATCTCCGAAAATTGTGGACCAATTAATTTTGGTGTTTTACAATGTTGGTATGGCATTGAAGTGGTTTCATATGTATGAATTTAGATCGATCGATTCAGTAGTTTTGTTGTTCAATCAAAACAACTGGAAAATGTTACCATTAATGTCATTTCGGTTAACAAAATTGGTCATGAAAGACGACGAAGACGCATAAGCTGCAAGCGACGGGGGATGTAAGGCAGCGGGGTGGTGAATCATGCAACCGGGACGGGGGTCAACTGACTGTCATACTGACGGTGGGCGGTGGGACATGCTGGGCAGTTCATAAGTAGGCTATATACTCGTATGATATGTAGAAAAGTGCCAAACTCATATGGCTTTTGTGTGCTGTATTACCACCGGCCCCTATCTGCCTGTAAAACCTGTGGATAGGCTTCGATCTTTTTTTAAATTGATTATCATCAGAGTGACAACATAACCGTAAGAAAAAAGTGCAAATTCGCATGCAGGTTTTCCGGTATCCACTGTATAAAATCCCCTAATTCCTCACCTTGTGCGGCTTTGAAACTACACGGGTAGGTTCTCAGACAAAAAGAGAGAGAGAGAGACAGAAAGAAAATGCATTTACTTGGGCCCATTGCGAGGCATAAATTAAAAAACTAACTTCAACAATGATTTCTAAAATGTTAGGGGAAATATGCGTCATATTCGAGCGCTTGTTGATTTAGTGGATGAAACAAAGTGTGACCACCAAGAGTGTCATTCAGGTTGGAATCCAGTGTCGGGTCAAAAATTAGGTGACGAAAAGACAGGCAGGCTCAAACTAATTCTTATTATTTCACTGTCGAACGCCTCCGATAGCATGTAAAACTGTTGGTTCCGACCGTCAAAAAATTTCTTTGGTCATTGTTATTAAGATTAGCTGTGCTACCAAAAGAATTACCCAGTAAAATAGATAGCGGAGGTCAGTCAGAAATACGGAATACACCTGAAACCGATGAAACTGGGAGCAGACATCGACTGAGCTTGCTATAAATTTGAAGGTACCGTTTAATAGGCACGGGGACAGTGTAATCAAAGCTGAGTAAAAACAGAAATCAGCTCCATTTGTTGATAGAAGAAGCTGTGAATTTTAGTAAATCGTCTCTACATACTTAATCCGTAAAGAGCGCAAAACAATCTGCCTCGAGCAAAAGCTGGCGCCGGCGCTGCAAGCCGGGTATTTATTGGTCTCATAGTTTTTCAGTTTGCCATTAGACACTCCTCACAAACAGCGAAAGAAAGATATGGAAAAAAAATGAAATTTGTGAATAGGCAGACTTTATTCTTTTACAGCTTCCGCAAAGTTGATTGGAGGGTTAATTTTTATTTATGGTCCGTATTAAAAAAAATATATATATTAAAAAGTAAATAGCAAGCCTAATTTTAGTCATATAAATACACCAAAATCACGGTGCAGTGTGCAATGGATTAGCTAGGTATTTGAAACATTTGGAGTCTTTTAGTTAACTTCGATCGGAATGGGGTTGTGCTTGTAAACTCTTCTGTAAAACCATCTATATATAATAAAAACCCCATAAGATATCACGAATACAGATAATGAAAAGATACACCTTGATTAAGCATTAAAAATGGCAGACCACCACTTAGAGAGTATAAGTTGTTTATTAAAGTACTAGCTGTTTCCCGCAGCTCCGCCCGCGGTCTAGTTTTTTTTTTTAATATAATTGAGATGCAAGCTATCCTATCTTTCAAGTTGGATCAAACTGCACACTAGTTACTACTAGTTTCGGAGTTCATCCCGGACAAACATCGTGGCACTGGTATAAAAAGATACAATTTATTATTTCTGACAAAGAAATATTACAAATTAACAAAAGACAACGTGGTTTTGTTATAAACGGAGTTGCGAAAATTGCTCATTTTGTAATTTTAATATTTTTTACAAGTTAAAGCTCAGTATTTAGAAATTCATCCAAAAAATATTAGTAACGGCTATCTTCACAGAAGATACATAATATCCTGGCAGTTATTGTTAAATACTGTTATTTATGTTACAAACTTTAATTGTATCCAAAGCTATGCTAATTATTTTGGATATAATAAAAATTATTTGATACACAATATGATTTCTTCTTTTTTCCTTTAGTCGTAAATATTTAGCCTTGGGTAATATCTGGCAATATGCATGTAAAAATTTTATAACAGATAATGGAATAAATCATTATTCTTGTTTACTTAAGGTCTCTCAACGAGCCTTTAAATTGAAAAAAGGGGTAAGTGTTGGATACTTAATATAAACAACAAATTTAATAAAAGAAAAAACGCAGTAATCCTACTTATACTAGCAATAATTGACAGTGTTACAAGTTCATAAGTCCTTTAAGTGTACATACTTTTTAAAATATATTTAATTTCACGGGAAAGTTTGGCTTAAATATTGATACTTAAAATACCATATTTTTTTAAATAACGAAAAATAGCATAATAGTTTATTTCTATGATTACTAGTAAACTGGAAACCTTACCACTAATTTAAACACTCCACGCAGAGTTATATTTTTTTCCCTTTTATTTGATATAAGAATCTTTCCTCTACGACCTAAGACAAAGTAAATATTTCCATAAAACCAGTTTTTTGGCCGTACTGAAAAATTAACATTTCTGGCTTATGGCGTTTTTCCACTGAGGGTGCGACATTAGTTTTATTGGTATTTTTTTATTGTTACGCAATTTATTTGATAATGATTTTATAGTTTGATAATGATTGAATAACCAACTGCTATTTTGGGACTCTATTCTTATATAATACGCACCCCTTAGGGTCCTTAGGCTCTCACCCAAAACTGTCTTCGTAATGCGAATTAGCAGCGCAGAAAACTGCGACGCGATTAGTGTGGCAAGGCGTCTCCTTTCACGGTTTTGGTGTTTTTTCTCTCAATAATGCGAATCAATTAGCAAGTAAGGAAGAGGGAAGAAAAATTGGACCTCAAAAAACATAACTATTTTAGAATAATTATTATTAGCATAAAATTGGGCTCGTCCGGGATTTGAACCCGGGACCTCTCGCACCCTAAGCGAAAATCATACCCCTAGACCAACGAGCCGACTGATTGTTTCGTTCAAATGTCCATTCATTATCAAGTCACGAGTTGATTACCTTTCACTTTGACCATTAATAAATACTAGTGGTCGCCCAATGGTCGAAATTCGACCTTATAATAAATTTAAATTGTGAGCGACTTAATATACATTATGAAAATATATTATTCAAACATTATTATTATACAGTAGAAAACTAAACTACTATAACCACAAATTTAACCAAGACTGTTATTTGCCAATTTCTTAATAAAGAATATCTATTTAAAAACTGTTTATTGAAAAAAAAAAACATGCTATAAGAGGAAAATACTATCCATTTAGAGCATATTTTATCGCATATTGCAAACTTCTCTGAAAACAATGTTTTTTGTAAAAACTCTTTCATCGTTTGCTAAATGTCCTTGGCCGTTATATTTGGATATATAAAAACTTAAACCACTTATTTATGTCAATGTCAGTACAGTAAATGAAAATCAAAACAAACATGTGTGTGTGAAATCCATGGTAGTGTGGGTAATGTTTTATTTATTGATTTAATGTACTTTATAAGCATTATTATTGAAAAACATTAGCGTTCTACACTTCTCCTACACATAAACTATAAGTGTGCCAAATTTTATGCTTCTACGTCCGCGCAATTTTCGTAAAAAGGGGTCCAAAGTTTTGGCATCACGTATTAATATATAGATAAGGAAATGGTTTAAATGTTAGCGGAAAGAGTAGCGGAGCGGACTAAAAGTTCTGCCGATTCGCAGTGATATAGGCATCGCATGAATACGTCGCAATAAAAAACCACCCATTGTTGGTCAAAGTAGGTAACCTTTCCAATCACACTAAAAATAAAAGAGCGATCATTTGTGAGTGTGTGTTTGTTACCAATACGCTCAAACGGCTGGACCAATTTTGACAAACCTGTTTCTATCCTAATAAATACTTAACAAATGGTGACATTAAAAATTTAAATAGAACGAACATAATAGTCTTAAAATCTTCATGAAATTATGTATGAACCACACCACATAAAATTCCAAGCCCAACTCAGTTAATTATTTCAGAATGTGTATATTCATAATAACATTTCGTATACCATCTCTGTACACCCCTTTAGCAATAGCGGTCGTGATGTAAGTAACAAGACTTAGAACTAAGTCGCTGTTATCCCAGGCCTTACCCAATTATGTTAGGGTCGACTCTAGTCTTACCATTTACTGAATAACAATTAATACCCTCGTAAGATAGTAAATGAGTTGTATAACATGCTATCTACAACTATGTGTAACAGAGTATCTCTTAAGAAATAATTGTATCATTATGGACAACTTTTGCATGAGGCTTACACTGAAATTGGGAAAAAGAAATGCCTGTCACATACATTGAGGAGCGCATAACTTGATTAAATCGTACTGAACAGCCAATATTAAAAGTTAATCACAAAAATGAGTAAAATGTCCCCATAAGTGATTTTGCGTTAATTCTGTTACACGTTGTATGTAAAATTCTCGTGAACACAGTGTTTGTAACCAAACTCCTCCGAAACGGCTTGACCGATTTTTATGAAATTTTGCGTGTATATTTGGTAGGTCTAAAAATCTAAGTAGGTACACCAAGTGCATTTTGGGTGGCAATAATGCCACTTTACAAAAAAAAGTAAAAGCTAAATGTAAACTAACCTTTTAATATAGTCTTGAAAGATTTAACTACTTAAAATAAATAAAAAAAAAACAATTTATCAATCATATTTTTTGTTTCTTTCTCTACTCGCTGACTGTTGGACCATAGCCTTATGCGGCTTTCTATATAATGCACGTGCGTTTATAAAGATCGCAGAACATTTTGTTAAACGATGAACTTAGTATGTCCATATCACAGAAATTTAAATATTTTTTGATCAATGAATGATTCATACATACATATTTTTAATTTCAGTAACAAACAATAAACGACCCGAAAGCGTAGTTATTTAATTAAATAATTTTAGCGCCAGTCAACGTATTTTGAGATAGCGAATATCATTATATTATTTTATCTGAATATCCTTTTTTATTTATGGCGCTTCACTTTTATCAATTAGTAATCTTTATTAAGGGTATTTATTATACACGCGGTGTAGTAGCCGTTACGATGATTAAATTTTTACTGATAAATTGGTATTAAAAAAATAAACGAAAATGATTGGACGACAATTCATTATGCTAAAAATCACTATAGCAATCTTGATGTTTGCAACTTTTGTATTTAAATACATAAAGCTTTTTAATAATAAAATTCCTTTTTCTCAAAAATATTTGGGCTCGTCCGGGATTTGAACCCGGGACCTCTCGCACCCTAAGCGAAAATCATACCCCTAGACCAACGAGCCACCTACTACAATTGTTCAAATCTATGGCCACTATCGTACGAACGCAGTGAAAGGTGACCTAGATTCATGCGTAAACGCATTCCGAAATAAGCTGACGCAATCAAACGTGTTTCTTTACCTTTATATTAAAGTGAGAGCGATTGTACCTACGTCATATTTTATTATCTGGCCACTAATTTTGTTTCAATATTCAGTCGGCTCGTTGGTCTAGGGGTATGATTTTCGCTTAGGGTGCGAGAGGTCCCGGGTTCAAATCCCGGACGAGCCCAATTTTTTATGGCTATAAAATAAAATTAGAAAATACACCTTATAAAAACAAATAAAGGTTTGAAGTTAACTGAATTCGAACTATTAGACATTATCATATTGTTATCATAGCGATCTATGTGCGTTCATTCTCCGTATGGCCTTTGTTACGATCAAAACTCCATAAGCGTTACATACTATAACATAATTTAAACACATATAATTTACCATGGATATATTAATGTAGCAGGCATTGGCTAACACTGAAACATCTGTTCTAAAACTCCACTCAGCTTTTGTTTCCTCAAATGAAGTATTATTTTATAATTGTTACGCACTGGTTAAATTTAATAGGAAGTGTGTATGTGAAGAGAAAGTTATTCACTGCTAGGTTTCAAAAAAATATTACCATCTGCTGTAAAAAAAGATTTTTAATTAAATATATTACTTCATTCTCATACAGTTAAATTAATTCTCCGTAATCTATACTAAATGTTTCGACTAAATTAACTATACTTGCTGTACAATAGCGGTACAAAGTTGCTTGAACTTAATAAAACTTCGTTACCTCAGAGCAAGACATTTATTTGGTGGTCGCGACATGACTTATACTTTCTCATGTAATCAAACCATAGCGACATCTAATTTGACGTCTACCGCCATCTAGTTTGAAACGTTGTAATTATAAAATAATTATAATTACATGAATTCTGTACACTTGCTTTTTTAAGACTTAAGTCGAATACTGAAACGTCAATCAGTTTGATGCCACCGTTAAATTAAATAAAATAAATTAATTTAATATATATTTTAATTAAACAACTTAATAGAATTTATTAATTTAATTTGATAATTTAACGAACATTTGTATTTGTATATGGGTCATTACCTGAAATATATTTTTTATTTTTTTTATTTAATATCTCATGCTGTCTCTGCCGCTTTAAGGTTTAAAGTAGCGACAGATAATTATCCTTTTAAGAACTTCTCAAAGTTAATTTGCGTTTAAGTATTCGGGGCTTAGCCTTGTACCTTATCTCTATAAGCCACAACAGCTTTTAACTGTACCTACTATAAAGTAAATATTTAATGCCACTGTCATAATAGGCTTACTAGTAATATTTTTTTACATAGGTACATGACGAATGGTGTTCATGACGTAATTTTACAAGTGAAAGGTTCAAAGGCAGACACGTTCTTTAGACACTATCATACAGTTTCATGTTTTAGAATATTTATCAGTCGGCTCGTTGGTCTAGGGGTATGATTTTCGCTTAGGGTGCGAGAGGTCCCGGGTTCAAATCCCGGACGAGCCCAAATTTTTTGTCCACTACTCTTGTAAGAATATTCAGTAATTGTTAAAAGAAAAGATATCTAAACCAAACTGCAGAAACAAACTTATGAGAATTAAATGCATTTTCAAATCTTTTAATACATGAATGTGTTTTAGGTACAGTTTACCTGAAGAAGGCAATTGCACCAAGAATAGGAAAGTACTAATTCCTAACTGGTCCTTTTACCCTACATACCAAAATTTAGGGTAAAAAGTATTTTGATTTGGGTGCAAAAAGTTAAGAATGTGTAAAACAGCTCGACCAATGCCAATAAAATGTATAAAGGAAGTCCAATATTACGTACACGTACACGTAGGCTACTTTATAACCCGGAAAAATATGTTTTATGATAAACCTCGAGAAGCACCGCAGGGCGCAGCTAGTTTATAAGCGATGGGAGATCATTTGGCTGATAGGACAATGTCTTACCATCTAAATTTAAATAGAAACAATAATTTCATAATTATAGTCTTGTAATAGAAGATGACGTGGAGTATGGCAATAAGTATTTTCTCACTTCTCCCTCTCCGGTTCCTCTGTTGTTAGTTCCAACATACCAAGCTATTGCCTACCACTTCTACCTGTATGCGTAAAAATAGATTCATATTATTATATTATACCAATTAGTATTCTTAAAACAAAAGAAATAAGAGCTAAACTAACATGTATGTCTAATTAATTTAATAACATAGTCACGTACGATATGTGACTTTCTCAAATCTAATGACGTCACATAGTATTCGGAACAGTGATTGTATAAATGTGCTTTAAAGAAATGTAGCGATTCAATATTGTAATCAGTCGGCTCGTTGGTCTAGGGGTATGATTTTCGCTTAGGGTGCGAGAGGTCCCGGGTTCAAATCCCGGACGAGCCCAATTTTTTACTCATAATTAAAATAAAATGAAGTATTTATTAAAGATAATATATGTTATGTTTACCTACTTATTACAGTTCTTACTCTACATTATATACATTTCGATAATTTTATTCTAGACTTTTTAGGTCAATCTAAAACAAAATATCAAAGCTCTTTCATTGCTTTGAAGGACCAAGCCATTGCAATTGGTCCTCCGAGACGGAAACTAATACCAAAAACAGAAATGTTACTCTACACTCGCTTCGCAATTTTAGATATTTCATACATAAAATAATAACATCAATATCAGATATGTATTTCCTGTTTAATACTCTACAAATATGAAGGAGTAAGTAAACATGAGACGGAATACGTTCAATATTCTGCATCTCTGAAGATGTGCAGATATGGAGATAAGCAGTGTGCCTAACCGGGGGTGGAACTTGAAATATTATGTTTAAGGAAGAGATTTAAAATGACGGAGAAGGCTCTAAAATCTTGGAAATGATTTTTAGAATATATATACCATTTTAAGCATAATCATAACAACAAATTTTGATGATTTTACACGGATTACACATGTACAATGCTCCAAATCCAAAGTAAGTAGCTAAAGCACTTGTGTTATGGAATCAGAGACAACGAAGGTACCTCAAACACCCAGACAGAAACAATGTAGAAAAGTGATTTTCTACATTGACCCGTTCGGGGATCGAACCCGGGGTCTCAGAGCTGGCGACACCTTGAAAACCGGTGTGTACGCCAATCGACCATGGGGGTCGTCATCAGATATTTAGCAATAAGTAACATTATTCATTACAATCGATAATGGGCCACTTGGTAGGAATGAAATTAACAAGTACTATAAATCCCATAATACTGAATCATTCACTTGTACATCAGACACATATAAAATATCAAATGACCTTTCAATATACAATTTCCATAGATCGAAACATTTGAGTCCCTGTAAACGATTAGCTAAAAACATTTTTCACTTAAATAACAGTCTGCTACTATTAATATTACTGGTATCGTCAAAAGATTCAAAACACGTTCACAAAATTTAAATTTCAAACGTTTGCAAGATACAAGATAGCAATTCGATATTATTCAGCTGAAACTTTGAAATTTCCATATTTCGTATTCGATCTATCAAAACAAATATTTAAAAACTATTGATGCACGATCCTTGTACTTTCGGAAAGCAAACGGGTTCCGCACGAGGCTCCAACGATTGGGATTATGTAAAACCAACGGAACTTGTGTTTGCAGCTGTTCCAGACCTAGGGCTTACGAGGTGAGGGAGGAAACCTGTAATCTTAGTTATTGATTTTTAAGAGCTTGAATCTTTACATGTTTGAATCTCTAAATATAATTTTTAATTTTTTTTACAAAATAACTTAGGTACGTGACGCGAAGAATACTTTTTGTACCCAAATTAAAAGATGTTTTTGTATTTAGGGTAAAAGGACCAGTTAGGAATCAGTATTTTTCTAAACTTGGCGCACTTTACGTAAACTTATAATTTGTGTAATTTCATTTAACTCTCATAAGTTTGTTTCTGTAGTTTGGTTTAGGTGATTTTTTGATCTAATATTATTTTAATGTTCTTACAGTAGTGGTAAAAAATTGGGCTCGTCCGGGATTTGAACCCGGGACCTCTCGCACCCTAAGCGAAAATCATACCCCTAGACCAACGAGCTGCCTGACATTATATTTAAATTGTTCGTTTCCTTTCACTCAACACGATATGAGGCAATAAAGATTGATGTAATCACAGTCATGTGCGTTACATAAAACATAATTTATTATCAACTAGTTTTTATTAGCGACTTCGTAATCTATGGGAAACTCATATTTACTTTGGAACATATTAACTGGAATAATAATGTGACCTAAACGTTAATTTATTTCAAGAATTAACTATCAAATTCAATAGAAATATCGTTTTATTGATACCTCCTTTTGTGGTACCTTCGTTGTTTCTGATTCCATAAACCAAGTCTTGTGCTTTCGGAGCAATGTATGTGATGTTGTCCACATTTATTTATTGAGTGTCTGAATATGTATCAAATCAAGCTTTTATATAAGTCTAGGATAAGATCATCAACACAGCCTTATCTTTCTTTCTAGATTTCTACTTAACTCTTAAGTGTCTGTCATCGTGTAGTATTCTAGGTATTCAACTTGTAACATTATACAATAGTTACTGATTAAAATGATTACACTATATTATCGCCTTCCGCAAGTGAAAGGCAAAACTAAAAGAACGTGTTATACGTTCTTATTAACAATCGGCTCGTTGGTCTAGGGGTATGATTTTCGCTTAGGGTGCGAGAGGTCCCGGGTTCAAATCCCGGACGAGCCCAAACACTTTTTTATGTTCCTAATTTTCTACGTAATTAAAATGCGTTATTTCCGTATTCAGACAGTTAATGAGGAAGCTAAGTCTTGATAGTTAAATTCAATTGGCACCTTAGCTTCGCGGCTAGGACCAGAAACAGGATCTTGCTGGAGTGGGTGGTCTTTGTCCCTCACATTTGCAACAAGAGGATTTACGTGTACCGTAGTAAGACGTGAACAGATTTGCATTGCAAATTGTCCCCAGTGCAGGTTGCTTGAAGTGTCACTAACTTAACAGCGAGTACAGACTAGAACAATGCACTAAGGTTTAATAAGAGCCTGGAAATTCATGCAAAAAGCTGTTTAAGGAGACAGAAAATAAAAGAAGAAAGGTAGGCAAAGGCTATAAGTACTTAGTTTACAACACAGTCGATAGGTATGTTGACCGGATAAAGAAAACGTAATTATATTTAGTCCGTCAGTTAGGTAATAAAAAAATGTTACACCCATATTTTTTGTTTTATCAAATCAACAAATAGGGACTTAGTTAAAACGCATTAAAGTTGGGGAGTGGGGGCCTCACTACGTCATGGCTCGGTATACATTTAATTTTTACCAAGACGTGACGTCATGTGACATGTCAACTCAATATATTATCTCCGTAAATTTTTGAACACGTGAAAAATGTAAAATTACGTGTACAATACTTTTCAATAATCTATGGACTATGGAAACTATGGACCTTATAGTCTGAAATAAAGTTTTATTATTATTATAATAATCTACCTGATAGACAAAAAAAAAACTTTGTTACTTAACACGCCTATTAAACTGTGGTTTTGTATGGTCGTCAAAAATTTGTTCCAAAGATAATTCAAAATTTAAATGTTCAAATATTATTATAGTGTCTATAAGAGTAGGGGCACGGTAATACTATCTATACAGTATTGTAACTCGGCCGCAAAATAGAAATAAATGCCTACAGCCGCGCGCTACGTAAACATGCGTTAGGGCTGCCCGTCTCCAGCAATTTAATTACATTTGCCTACTTTCTGTTTCTTCTATTTAGTTTTGTGATTGTAAATATCCTTTTTATATAAATAAATGAAATACTTTGTATATTGAATAGGAAGTGTTCAATAAAAATGCGTGTTGTTTTTTGATTGGTAGATTTAATAAAAAGGTACCTACCGTATCATGATTCATTCAGAACAGCATAACTACCTATTTCACTCGTCTCAATAACTTTCCGTTACTCTATTCGCTTTATTTATTAATCCAAACACCTTTTTTTCGTGAGATAAAAGGAAATACTTATCCATTAAAAAGACACACACCTACCTACCTACTAGTAAGTAAAATTATTTTATAGTCTTACCTTTCAGAGTTTCCAGGTAATTTAAAAAAAACTTATGTCTGGATGCGTTATTGACGAATTCATACAACCAAAACAGCACAATATTTCCTATTCGTCATATTAACTGATTTTTGGAGAAAAAAATCGCGCGGTTATTGTTAAAAAAAACAACACACCATCCGTCCGACACTGCGGTACAGCCGTGACTGTCGGCGTCGCGAGCGCAATCCGAGATCGAGGCGCGTAGGTATAGCTCGCGTTTCGTCCGTTTGTATGAAGTTACAATACTGTATAGATAGTATTACCGTGGTAGGGGCAATAAGAAGATGATAATCATGTAGTGGTGTAAGACTGTAAGAGACTGTTTATAAAAACCCGATCAAATACGATTCAGACTATTTCAGACCCATGCACGAAGAGTTCCGTACGTATTATCTATAAAACGGCAAAAAAAAAACAATATGAGAGCCCCTTCAATATTTATTCGGTTTTTTTACGGTAATAGAATGAGATACAGCCTGATGACAGACCGAACGACGGATGAACAGCGGAGTCTTACTTATAGGGTTCCGTTTTAACCTTTGGGTATGTAATCCTAAAAACAAAAAAAAAACCTGAAACAAAACAATTTGAAATAAAAATAGTCCGTATGCCTATTCCATTTGTCACATTTAAAAGCATATTATAAACTTTTTATTATATTGTAATGCGAATTGGTTATTAAAATGTGATTAAAATTTAATGACTTTGTATAATTTGAACATTGTACAAATGATTTGTAATTAGTGTTCATGTTATTTACGAATTAAATAATTTGGCTTGATTTTGTTATTAAATAATTTGTGTAATTGAGGTTAATCTGTTTTAGTACTGTATTAACTTTCTGCATGTTGAGTTTTATCTTCAAACCGTGCAATTCTCAGCTTCTATTATATCAAAGCTATTTATCAATTGTATATTTTTAAAAATCCTAAAGTAAGTTATTAAATATAAGTTATGTTATTGTGTACAATAATTTAAGACAATTGTTATAATAAGAGTATATAAGTAGAAGAGTGTATAGTATAAAGTCTTTTTGTATGCCAAAGGATTAAATAATTTAGTACATTTCAATAAAACTAAAATCAAACCATATCTAATATTAAGTTGAGGAAATAACAAAAAAACTTTCTAAAATAAGTAGTTTGACATAATCCATTTATTTCAAGGATGATAAAAATAGTGTGTCGGTACACCACTATAATTATAAAAATAGAATAATTGGTAAAATAATCATTGACATATAACAATATTATCTCTTAGCCATTCTACAAAACTTTTGAGCTAGGGCTAGTCAAGAATAGGAAGTCAGTTCTCACAAAAATAAGGTGGTAACATAATCAAATCTAACCCCAAATCTGCAGGTACTCATCTGCCAGCGGGGATGGATGTCAGGTAGGGTAATTAGTGCGTCCCAGCCATGAGGTTTAGATGACTGACAAACAGCCACTAATCCGCAAACCAAGGAGGTTGTATACTAAGGGAGTGAGCGCTTCGTACAAGTAAAACGGTCCGATTTCTGTGACCTTGAAATGAATGAAAGGCACCCAGTGTGGTATTTCGTCTCATTCTAATAAGGTGTCCATGAAATAATGTTTCTCGAGAAAATGCTCGATATGGTAACGTGATACATACTATAAAAGAATGAACTCCGTTCGAAGGAATATATTTTATTCTGAGACAGATAGCCTCTGGCATTTAGTCATATTGTACACTTATGGATTTAAGGATAATAAATAAATATCCTCAAATATATTTTCTAAAATGTTAAAAAATAACTTGATAAGTGTTTTGGAGTTTCAAATCTTTATACCTACTCTGTTAAATTTGGATTTGTCATAATTGCTAAGTGTCTATACTCCATTTAAAATAGCATTAGACAGAAGTTAAAAAAGGTTATTTATAATGCACACTTTGTTGCAAAAGTACAATAAACTTGTTACAGTTACGATTGACGCCTATAAATTAAAATCTATTTACATACCAGCTGTCACACTTATTTGTAGTCATGTTAACCATTTTTCATAACAAATTATGTGGCTTTCATTTATTTATAATATTTCATTCCAATCTAAAATGACAGTGTCAATGCTAAAAAGCTAAAAGAAGCAGTGATGAACAATACTGGAACGTTTTTCGTTTTACTATTTTCCTACCATTATTTGTTTATTTATTATATTTTTATTATTTTATTATGACTAAATCCTATGATGAAGACGAAGAAGTTTCACTATAGTGTGTTGTAAGTTGTTATTTTAATTAAAATATTGTTCTAAAAATTACTTTTATTTTAATCTTATTAAATCTAAGTCATCATGACATGATTGGTTGTCTCATTCATTGTTTTGTGTAAGTGTGTAATGTGTGATGAAGATATTGTTATAAATAAAGCGTAATAAAAAAAAAAGTTTTATTTCTAATTATTAATATAAAACCGTTGAATCCTTAAATAATTATGAATTCGTCTCACGGAAGTTATTATAATAATAAAGTTTTATTTCGTTTATTTAAGTACTTAAAACAATTTCTTTGAAATAAAATGTTTTCAATTCCTGCTTCTGCGAGCCTCTTTTTTCTAATGCTATAATAAATGGAGTATAGTTTCGGGAAAACTATATATATATACAACATGTAACAAAACCCCTGTCAGATCCAATAAACGCGTATACGTGTTAGTTCATGAACCGTCTCGCATAGACGGCTCCTTTGACACAAAACTGTAGGTATTAAGTACGTGAACTTTGAGGAGCGGTCAGTTGTTCAGCTGTTGTCTTGGATCAGTTTTTATTTGTATTTAATTATTTTGACTGGGGAGAAATTATAATCTCCAATCCATTTAATAGTTAGGTACGTATATGTGTTCGCAGTACGATACCGAATAATACTCTCAGGGATCGGACAGGGTTTTTGTTACACGCTGTATATTAAGTGTGCTTAAACAAAATTGTCTAATAAAGTAATAAAATCACATACAATAACCCGATTTTAATAACCACATAATATATATCAACAAGTTTTTACGTAAAATATGGAGTGGCAAGGAAAAAAAGCCTTTACAATAAACTAAGCTTGATATTGTTGCGTTTACCGGAACTTAGTTTTGCCATAGATTTAATAATTTATTTATTTTAATTCTAGTATGAAGACATCTCTAAATTTTACGAACAGTTTGGTCACCCTACCCAAAATAAAATAGTGATAACAAAAAAAACTGAGAACTGTCACAACGACGCCATTTTCACAATATGACATTTAAAATAGTGCTGCCATTTAAATGATTATTTACACCTCCTTGTTTTTGGGGAAAAAATATTTTGAGTTTTCGTAAAAAAAATAAGAGTGACATATTATAACTATATTTAAAATATATTTTGGTAATGGTTGAGCATTTATTTAATATTTATTTTTCATTAGGTTTATTCGGTTGCAAAATATAAATTAGCATTAAATATTATTTCATTAAAGTGGGACTTTTTTTTTATGCACGGTCAACACATGGGAAATGACAGAAGAGTACGAAATACCAACTTGGGTGCCTCTCTTTCTAAGAAAAATTGGGAACACTTTTTTACAGAAAGCGCTCACTCCCTATACTATATAAACTCCTTGCCGCAAACACAACGTACATCTGCGGCTGAGGGGCTTTTTATCCAATTAGGAACAATCAAACTGATGTACTTATGTAGTGTTAGAAAGGATAACCAAAAATTTTTTTTTTATAATACTAAGCAATAATTGGGTAAATTTTTTGTCAAGCCCTATTGAGGGGAAAATATGAAAAATACAGAGACTGCTTTCAGGTCCTCTAGTAAAAAGTGATACAAAAAAGTTATATGGACCATAAACCCTGATATCAAACTCAAATAACCAAATAAGAAAAAAAAATACCAGAAAATATAACAAAAAAATCAACCGAATGTTTATAACAATACAACAGTTGAATTAATCGTTCATTCAGTCCCTTCCCGCACCGAGTCCTCCCGTACAGATAAAACAACAAAACGAACATATAAATCAATTTTTATTGAAAGCGAGGGTATTCGGAAATCAGCGGGTTGATAAAAATGCTTTATGATAAATTTCACGCAAACATTTTGGGGTTAAACTTTGTAAAGATTATTTGTGTACTCTCGTTTCATTGTGGGGTTGAAATTTTGGTTTAACGTGAATTTCAACCTTATTTTGCCAGCGATAAGAGTTATGTAGGTAGAGTCAAATAAATACAGATATGGAATATACGGGTCGGTGCGACCTGTCTCGTACATTGTTGTGGTGTTGAATTTCCAGGGAAATGTTACTGGAAGTCTTGTGTGCTTGACATTGGCTTTATATATGTTTAGTATGAAATGTGAGGGGTAAACCTGCGTAGAAAGTAATCACTTCCGTAACTTTAAAGAACCTAATAATTGATCTGTTTACGGGCAAATATTATGTATTTTTAGTTTATAATAAATCAAGACTATTTTTTTTTTTTTGAGAAATACAACCTCTGTTCGTGAACTCCGTCAAGAAATCGAATTGTGTTTGGAATAAAACATGCAGTAAAATGTAGCAGCAGTAATAGCTCCATTAAAACTTTGCGGTGACCTTAAAGTGTGTATTTTTCACTAAAGATAAAGAGAAACTCAGTGCATATCCATCTAAATTGAATCCGACACTACAACCCCAGCATCCAATATCACGCAACGCGATAGCAACGCTACACGTTACGACACTTTCCGTCTGACTGCTCGACCCAACATTGTGGCTAAATGGAGTTTTTACGATGTCACTAAAATTATTATTATTGTCAGTCGTCATAATGGACGTTGGACGGCAAATTTTTTACTCCAATGAACACTAGAATAGTAAAAATGTGGGCGGTGTGGGATGAAATTAGATAGGGGTTGAAATTCGTTACATAGTTTTTGGTTCGATGTTTTAATGGTTGGTACCTAAATTATAAAATCTTTTGCGTTATAAAATCGTTAATACACGAAATAAGAAAAATAAACTACTTATCCCAGATGAGGCCATTGTAAATGAAGACTATTATAATAGCGTTGTTATTTATTTGTCGAAAGTCATTTTTCCACAGAAGATTTCATTCGAAAGCTTCTTAGCAACGGCTTACGTGACATTAGAAATATGTAGGACACATTATTAGTTCTACTCCTACAATCCAACATAGACTACTAGTTAGACAACAAAGCTACAAAGAATTCTCATAGTTAGTTCTGAAGAACCTTGAAAAGAAAAATCAAAGAAACTATTATTGTAACATAGGAACTACAGATAGCACGCCAATAGAAACAAAGCATTACCAAAATCGACCTTATTGCTTTGCAATATAGAATCTGTTATCGTAACAATTTCCCCTTAGATAGACGTGTGATATACTGTACATAAAGTACTTAGGTACTAGTTATAAATCGACGGATTTAATACTGAAGGCCGCTTTATAGGTCAATGTGTGAACAAGCGATGCGAAGTCGACCGCGTTAGGTGACTGCCCAAAACTCGCTTATAAGTACCTATGTTATAACCCCATCATAGCAGTTTAGCGCCTAAAATTAGCTGGTCAGTAATTATCGTGTATACGGGATTAATACACATGGCTACCTGGTCTACTCACAATCAACACGTTTATAGGATATACTTTCCAGTACAGTGCCTGTGAAGACTAATATGATCCACTATAATAATAGTAATATCTTGGGACAACTCACACACGGCCATCTGATCCCAAACTAGGCAGAGCCTGTACTATGGTGACCAGACAACTGATTAACATACTTAGACATTTGTAAATACATACATATTATAGATAAATTACATCCAGACACAGAACAAAGATCGTGCTTATCACACAAAAATTTGTCCTGTAGACTAAAACTAAATTTTAACCATTGCTGTATTTTACTAACATAAAGCGTGAGAAAAGGACGGCAACAGATAACAACTAACTTAGAAATGTCAAATAAGTTTTCGCCTTGAACATCACAGTGTTTTTAGAGCACACGTTTTTACTTGTCGGTAAATTTGTATGAGAATTTTAGTCGGAACTAAATTTGACAGCATTTGCATCTGTCCTTTTCTAAATATATACAAGTGAAAGAGATACCGATGGACTAAAAGTAGTTTAGTACGTATTTAACAAAATCGGGGCCATTGCCTTATTAACAGCACAAACGATACATTAATAATAGAGCTTCACACCTGACTGTCAATGTCAAAATAATATAACTTGTTATACCCTAGTTTATGTCAGTCAGAACAAAATAATAAATTAGTAACAAAACGTTTAGGTCATGATTTAAATAGTTACCAGTTTGATACAAGTTAGGAATATAAATGTCTAAAACTGAATAATAAATTTGATAGTACTTTATGTAGTTTAATGGCAGTCATTTATAACTAACCTTTAAATATGTATCGCGTGCCTAAAATACAAAGTTTATTTTATTGCCAAACTTGGTTTTTGTATTACTTAGTACTAGAATATATTAAAATATGTCATCATTTTAGGGTTCCGATGTTTTGTATCTCAAACGAAAAACCCCTTATAGGATCACTTATCGGTCCGTTCGTCTGTCCGCCCGTCCGTCTATCAAGACCCGTTACGAGTCCGAATCGACCTTGTCCAGTTGTGACCCTCTGTAGGTCGATCCTCAACATTCTTTACCTTATTTAATAATGAAAATCATGTCTGCCGCATGCCAAATGAGCAATGGGCTCGAAGAGTTGAGGATGGGCGCCCCACAACAACGAAACGTGCTCGCGGCAAACCACGGAAGAGATGGCGGGACGAACTAGATGCCTTCCTGGGGAATTCGCAGTAAGAGGCGATCTTGGTACCTCCAAGATCGCTGGTACGAATGGAGAGCGGCCTTTGCCCAGCAGTGGGACAGCACAAGATAGCTATATTGAAAATAATAATATTTCATAATGCGCTAATAAATGCAGCTTGAACCAAATACTACAGTATATTTAATTTTTACTCTGTATCCTGAGATTAGCGGAGGTACTCAGATACTCTTCAGTTTCATTAATTTAATCACCATAACAATAATGGGTATTTGTGTTTGTAAATATTAATGAAAGTAAGTGCATTCGGTAGAAAAACAAATCAATGTTTTACGAGCTAAAAATTTCAGCATAAACTCACAGCTGAAGATTTACTCGTACTACTTACCAGCGTCAAAATAACGAGCTGCTGAGTTTTATAACTTACCGGTAAAATGAAATTGTAAAATACTTGTAAAATAAAGTATCTGTTCGATAATGGAGTTGAGGTAAATATTTAAAAAAATGTAGGTAGGTATTTTAGTTTGATAATAAACATGTTTTTTGCGGAGTGAGGGAAAAAGTGAAGACAAAAGCCTTCTTCCATTATTTTCAAAATTATTATATAATTTATAGATAGTGGTGCAGAACCGCTTCTGCACCACTATCTATAAATTATATACCATATACGACTTACATTAAGTATGTATAATTATAATATCGTTCTAAAAATGTTCAAGAATGGAATATCTTCTAGGTATCTTACTGAACTAAATCTGGTTATTTGAAACTGTAATTTTGTCAAACGCCGCAAATAGACATAATATAATTACCGTAGTATTAATGTTCTGTAAAAAATAAGGGAGTAAAAACTAATTAAAACGACAATCAACCAATCAATATATTTTCGTAAAATAGACATTTTCATACGTCATCAATAGTCGATAAAAGTTTGATGCGTAATTGACATGCGTAACGTAGTATAGAGTAGTGCAAATCAGGTATCAACTTTGGTCCTTCGAGTCGAAATATTCTTTATTCAATCCAAATTGGTACAACATAAAAGTTTTATGGTCCAAAAAATAATTAAACCATATTTTATTCCTACTGGATATAAAGTAGTATTTTAGACTTAGACGTTACCCGGTAAAACATCAGTGCTGTTTTACAGTTTATACCCTCACTGTGGCGGTAAAGAGTGGGTCGATTAGCGTTTTATAGTGATGCTCCTGTGCTATAAGAGAAACGGCGCGGTAGCCTAATGGCTAGGGCGTCGGAATTGCAATCATGTGGTTGCAGGTTCGAATCCCACCCATTACACTACCGACGTGTACCCACTCGTAACACAAGCTAATCAGCTTATCACGAGATGTTAGCTAGATTACTATCTAGTAATGTGCGACCCACATTGCTAGTCTAGTAATCTTTAAAAAAAAACAGATAGATTTTTTATTGACTTGACCGTTTTTCACTCTATTGGGATGCAGGTAACTAAGTGAGGAATGAGAGCGAATGTAATGTCCAAGGAAAAAACTTGTCCTTTAGCAATAAAATATTTTTATTTCGTAATACCGGTTCGATTACCCTTTTAAAAATCTCTGTGTCTATAATATTGTTTGTGTGTATTAAATATTGAATTAAGAGGACCAACAATGGTACGATTATGGCATCGATCATTATCAATTTTAAGTTAATTTAAGTAATTGCTAAGTAAACCCTAATGATTTGATTGTAAGATAGATACTTACGCCACACAATTCAATAATCGTTGCTCGCTTAGCGCCTGCTCGAAATTTATTAGCAACTTGTTACACAACTGTGGTAAATTGTCGCCGCGATAATATTCAATTTGTCCAAGAATGTTTAGAATTACAGGCGGTTTCCTTTAATGAAAACATGTATTAGTTCAGTCTCACTTCTATTACAATACCATTTAGCTAAATAATAATACCTAATTAAGGAAAATGAAGGCTTCACGTGAAGTTCCAAGAGCACAAGATAGAGAACAATGGAAGAAGCTACACTGACAAGAATTAGTTTAAATAATTATGATGTAATTTTAGATGACACTGATTCAGAATGATTGCAACACATGCAATTATGCTCTTTATTGTTTTAGCTATAAGGTAGATTTTTAGGTAATTATTTATTGAATTATTTTAATCCCTGTTAAATACGAAATGTTTTTTAATTAGGTATAATGTTTTTTAATCCTGGATACTTATTTGACAAGCGCAAAGGTCAAAACTAACTTTTTTTTTAATTGTGGCAATAGACACTTGTAATCTCATTGCATTGTATGTCATTTTGGCATTTGCACTTGTCAATTTAAACTCCGGGATTAAAAAAACCGACTATAGCATATTCAGTAGTTTTCATTTCTGTTATGACTTGCTTCTTATCTGCGTGTATCGAGGTAGGAACTACAAATGGAAATAAGGTTCTCTTCCCGGACCTTTAATAAGATTTATTAGTTATAGAAAGTGATATTATTGCAACGTTCGGAGACCTTCCGCTTTAGTAATATAATTTTCCAAAGGAACCAAGTCTGCTTCGAGTTATCGATTAATAATATAATTTTCTTTTTTGCAAACCTTTCTGTCACACAATATTTCGACCTATCTATCTTGGAAAAAGTTGTTTAGTTTTATGTACCTGATTACCTTGTTGAATATACGCACTCCTTTTCAATTAATCCTGTATTTTTTTTGGTGTAAATGTTTTCTATTTTATTTTTTATTTTATCACACCACGAATTTGACTCCTTTACTATGTTATTATGTAACTTCGCCATCTTCCTTGAAGATCGAATCAAGTATAATGATACTATGTAACAGTATAGGACAAAAAAGGTCGAACGTATTGAACGACCTACTTTGCTTACGTCAGCCAGATGTCGTTAGAAGCCTAAAAATGTTAGTACTTACCATTTTTCATGGCTCATTTGATTCCTTTGTAACGTTATAGGCTTTTAGTTAAAAATTTTAGGAGGTAGATACTTTTACGAACAAATCTATAGTTAACTAGGAATTTTGTGTTAGTGATGTTTCATCACTTTTTTATAATAGAGATTTGAATATTAACCCTTTCACTGTCCCGTGAGTGACATATGAATATTTCCATTGTTTAACTATTGTGTCTTCTGACGGGACAGGGAAGGTGTTAATAATTATTTAAGGATTCAACGGTTTACTCACGCGCATTCTCGGGATCGCCCGACTAGTTTCAGACTCGGCGGCGGTGTCGCGAGTCGAATAATGAATTCGTCTCACGGAAGTTATTATAATAAGGAAGGTGTTAATGTTCATTAAGTATCTAACTTTATTTTTTTACTTCTGTAGGTTCGTGGTGCATTCATTTGCTATTGTAGATACCTTTTATAGTTGCGATGGACAGTACATAACCATAATATACTTGTGAATTAGTCCGATTAACAAGACTAACCCCCAAATACTGAAAGGCAAATTAACTTTAAGATGTTCTTAAATGTATATCTGTCGCTGCTTCACACCTTAAAGTGACAGAGACAGCATGAGACTTAACGGCGTCTTTAAACTGATTGACGTTTCAGTATTCCGCCATTACTGTAGTAAGCTTACGTAACGTGTGCTCACCCTTTAAAACCTTCAAGTCTGACTTGCAGATATGATGTATGTTCATAATGATACGTAAATCCTCTTAGCTAACATCAGCGGCCGTACCATGACGTTTAAAGTAAGATTGTTTCATTATTATTCCAGTTTTGGAAAGAGATGGCGCTAGATAACCTTTATAAGTCTGTCTCTTTCCCACACTGAAATAAGAATGGAACAATCTTATTTTAAACATCATGGTACGGCCGCTGGTGTCTAACGTGTTTTCCTAAATATTCGAGGATTTTCCGGATTTTGATTCACTGTTCTCAGAAATCCTATGTTTAAAATGTTATCTACATTTCTGAATTTTTCTTTTTGCTTCGTTAGGTACTTAGTGAATTCTATCAGAGTGTCGTCTTTCTCTGGTATTTAAGTAAATTATGCTAACGCACCCCTTTGATGGTAGCGCATACCAGAAAACTAGTTAACAAGAAAATAATTGACATGCATGTGTAACAAGCCAAATTAAATAACAAAAATACTCCTAAAGATTATAAAATTGTGAACGAAATATAAAAATGCCATCGTTATAATGAGGCTGGATGTTCCCGAGTAGTCCAAGAGCTCATATCTCTTGGACTACTTAAAGTATTGCACATTCATATTGGATTGCAAACATAAATCCTGCACTTCGTATTGCCTTAATGGATATTGGTAGTAAAACAGCTGAGGATGTATAACGTGCATAAAATTCTAATATCTTCGGTCTTACGAAGACTTGTTTATCTTAACTCAGATTGGTCTGCCATACAGTATACTATTGTAGACTTTGACAAGTACTTCATCTTGTTTACTGGTCGATCTGACTGACCTGTTGATTAAGTGGATTGTGACCCTGACTGCTAAACCGGAGGTCGTGGGTTCGATTCCAACACAATCTCAAATCTTTGTTATATTAACTTGACTATTTGTAGGTATTTGTTCTGTTTCTGGGGGAATTTATCTATAATCTGTTTTTAGAAGTAGGTATATAATTAGGTATATCAGTTTCCTCGTTTCCATAGTAGGGGCAATAGTTTGGGATCAGATGGTCGTCAATGACTTGCCCCAAGTTATTGTTATTATTTGGTCCATGAAAAATTTCAGACACGTTTATAAAAAGTAAAACACAATGGGTTTATTTTACTGAGTCGAAACTCTTAAACAACGTTAGTCAAAGCGGAGTAAATTTTAAAGGAGGCTACAATAAAATACTATAATCTAAAGCAAGAAAACTACAGAAATCTCGTCCCAATTCACACATTTTGTTAAAAGCAACATTCCCAAATACAGACTTACAAACAACTATAACTACGACACACGCCAATGACATTGAAGAGTAAATAATGGTATTTCGGAGTGTATTGAAATAAAGGTACACAAGACGCTGAAGTATTTATTTGAAGGGTTCAAAGGTATACCTGAGCTCTTTATCTATAGTTTTATAGTTCCTTTATGTGCCCTTGTTACCCCTTTTCTTTTCATCGGATCAAAGAACACGTGTTTACTATTCATAAATGTACTTTGTACCTTAAATGGAAGGTTGTTGAATGTTTTACGAAATATGTTGATCCGGATAGTTTTGAAACGTTTTTTCATGAATACTTTGTATCCACAAAATGTTGGTACGCAGTTTCCTGACTTGTTTCTAAATGGGATGAGTAAAAAAGAATGGTTCAAAACAGTATATTATAAAGGTGTTAAGTGATTTCAAAACTAGACAGATATTTACAAGGACAACCAGAATTAATTTCCCCTCTTGATTGGCCCTTAAGAGAGGAAAATGGAAGGAATGAATGGAGGCCTTTGCCCTGCATTGGGACAGTTTAGGCTCAAAAAATAATAATTAATAATAATGCGATTTATAAAATCAATAACAGAAACATTTAGAACTGACCCACACCATTGTTTGTCAGAGTTATTAAAGTGTTTTTCAGAATATTTTTCGTTACATTTCATATTTTCCGTGGCTGTAATAATAATAAACCATGTCCATACACGTCCGGAAGGATTAGGAGCTCGCACAGGTACTGTCGGAATTCAACGGGCGTATCCAATTTCCGCAAAAAGTATCTACACGTAGGTATTATATTTTGGACCACATTTTTGGATGAAAACAATATTTTAGCAAAAACAGAGACGTAGAAATATAAAACATGTGTACAAATTAATGAAGGTCTAATGTTATGTGATAAATTATAAAGTAAAACGTACCTAGAAAAATAATTAATTATTCCAAATTTTGCGAACCCTGTCAGTTTTTCACTGTACCTACGGACTGACATTTAGATTAAATACAATTCTGAAAATTAACTTAAGCATATAACAAAAAACATTGATACTAGAAAATAATGATTAATAAATAATATTATTATGAGGACAGCGTCACATAGGTACATTGCTCTAAATCCAAATTAAGTAGCTAGAGCACTTGTGTAAAGTAGTTAGAGACAACGAAAGTACTATAAACACCCAGACCCGAGACGATGTCGAAAAGTGATTTACTGCATTGACACGTCCGGGGATAGAACCAGGCACCTCAGAGCTGGCTACACCTTGAAAACCGGAGTGTACGCAACTCGAACACGGAGGTCGTCAAAACCTTGGAAAAGCGTAAATAAAATTAAATGATAATAACGTTCGTATAGTCTTACGTATTCATAAAGTTTAATGCAATAAATTCTCAAACAAAACCATAACAAGCAACAGAGCATTAATAGCACGAACAAATCACATAACTTCGACGTCGTTTAGCTGAGCTGCAACTAAAAGTCCTAATTAATAAAGTATCAGGCTTGTTTACGAAACAAACTCAAACTGAGATAGTTCGCTTAAGCAGGGAAGATGAGCATTAATTAAATACTACCAAAAACTTGTCTCAAGCCCGTTTGACACTGGAACGCTAAATTTGTTCCGGAGTTTTAATGGCAATTTGTAAAAAAACTATTGAGTTCTACAAGTAATCTTACTAATATTATAAATGTGAAAGTGTGTATGTTTGTTACTCAATCACGCAAAAAAGGCTGAGCGGATTTGAATGAAATTTGGCATGCATGTAGCCTTTGACATGGAAAAGAACATAGGCTACTTTTTATCCCGATTCCTTAAGTAGTTCCCGAGGGAAAATTGAAAATTGTTTCCGAGCTAATCAGTGGGCAGACAGCTTTGAAATTTGGTTTTGTTCTCTATTACAGTGCAAGCTATAACACGGGTGACAATTTCATACCATTTTTCATTACTTTCACATTTTTCATTTCTTTTTAGTCCCAATTCTGAAGTCCACGCAGACGAAGTCGCGGGCAGAAGCTAGTAATTTATATTTGTTGACAGCCCTCGTGCTAATGTTAATGCTTGTGTTGCGAGTGGGTTCACGTCAGTACTGCATTGGGTGGATTTCGAACCGGCAACCTCATGATCGCAAGACCGAAGCCCTATCCAATCGGCTATCGAAGCTTTTATTTCATCTAGTAGCTGTGCTTAAAGTTATTCTACTTGTCGTTGTTTAGTAAAATGGCGCATAATGCTCCTCATAACAGCGTCTTACTTACACGACGGAATAAGAACTGCTTTCAGAGATCATAATAGAGGCACTGATCAACGAAATAAGTTTAAAACTAAAATATTAAATTAATAATAACTTGAGGATATAATATATAGGAATTAAGAAAATTGCGTTAAAAACTAACATCCATAATTCCTACCAGGATAGGTAATACTGTTTCATAGATGTAAAATTAACCTAATTATTAGAGCGTTAAAATCTAAATTCGATTAAACTGTGTCACGCACAAACAGCTGATATAAAATTAATAAACAATTAGGCAACTTTTTAATTGGGTAAATAAGTTATAACTTAATTTTGATTTAGCTTTCCACGTGTTCTGAGAAGCGAATGAAACTTATCTTGTATCCCGATGTTATATAACGTCACATAATTAAATTTTCAGGCACAGCCTATGAAAAATAATGAGAGGAGAACTTGTTTTAATGAACTCTATTTTCAGTGGCTCGATGCAAAGATAGCATGCTAATTAGGGTACTATCAAAGGCTTCCCTGCTCTTTGGAAAACTAAAACTACATGGAACACAAGAATGATTTGTTTTATACTAATGAATTAGGGTTAATGAAAATTTGTCTGTCACATTTAGTAATTTTGATACGAAGAAAATTTGTGAAATGAGGTCTTATTAACCAACTTCCGAAAAGAAAAAGGTTCTATGTTTGACTGTATGTAAATTTTCTGTTTGGGTTGATTGTTTTGTGTAAATTAGGCGGTCATACTGGTTGCAATGTATCACCTTAAAATTTCAACAGATTTTCGAATGTCTCAGCCTATCGTGGTCCACTGCTGGCCGTAGGCGTCTCCTATGCTGCGCCACAACACCCGGTATTCAATTTGGGGACTGTGTGTGGTGGCGCGCCATCATTAAAGTGTTTGCCCTAGTCATCACGCTGGTCAGGCGGGTTGGTGACCGCAGTCTACTTTCAGTTCTTTAGGAGAGCGCTGCTGCCAATTCTCTTCGTTTCTATATCCATAAGTCGCCTCTACGACACCCACGGGAAGAGAGAGGTAGGTTTTATTCTATGCCGAAACCCCTCAGCTTCGAATGTTTGGTATCACATTATTTATTTTTTCTACATAGCCTTTTCCCAAGCTATGATGGAGTCGGCTTCCAGTCTTACCGGCTTCAGCTGAATACCGTTTATGACAAAGAACGACCACCTATGTGACTTCCTTAACCCATTTCTGGGTAACACAATATCAAGGATCAATATATGACAGTTGGGACCAACGGCCGAGGCACGGAGAGATCTCAGTCTGTTTACAAATGGGTGGGTATCTCATCCACGGGCCAACTAAAAATAAATATTTAAATAAAGTAATTTGATTACAATTTCTAATCTTGTAATAATTCTGTTATTAAAAAAAGGCATTCTTGCTTGACAATGTGTTATTAATTAAATCAAATTCCATTCTGTTGAGGATGTCTTAGAGTGATACATTTCCTTACCTACTTTTTCTATTTTCCGCTCACCCAATATCGTAAATCAATACAGCTATTCCTCTTTCCGTGATATTGACAATAAATTGACAAAAGTAACCTTAGTAATTTTGTTAGTTGTTAGCTAACGCGGAACTTACACAAAAAAATTTAATAAAATCTTTTTATCTTTATCTATATAAATCTTAAGATACTATATCAGACACTAATGTTGTACAATAAAAAAAATATATATTATTATTTTATGTATTATTTATATAATTATTATTCCATTCTATACATTTATTTTGATGTTAAATTTTGGAAGATTTTCCATCCCTTCACCTATTTATCTAATCAAACTATTGACTACTAAAGAAATAGCTGCTTATTTCCCGAAAATCCTTATTTTTTTACTTCATTAATATTATAAACGCGAAAGTAACTTTATCTGTCGGTGTGTGACGCAATTAAGCCTAAACTACTGAACTGATTCAAATAAAATTTGGTACAGAGATAGTCTAGAGCCCGATAGAGGATATAGGCAATTTTTTGACGCGATAACCGTCACCTACGCAGGCAGAGTCGCGATCTACAACCAGTATAATAAAATAGATGTGTAACAAATCTGAAATTAAACTTTAATATATAAAACTTACCAAGTAAACTTTATAAAAATGCATTTAAAATCAATAGAGGAACTATTTAAATCGGTTATCGAGTATTGGGCCGAACGGGTTCCATTAGCATCTTAATGAAATTAAGCCCAGCCCGAACGATAAAGTGTTCGGTACTTACATGCCATTACAGAAATGCCAAGTGTAAGCTTTCAAGGGAAATTAATTGGATGTAATTAATTCGATTTCATACGATTTAGGTTTATTTCTGGTGTCAACTGGTTTGGTGCTGGAAATTTGTTGGGAAATACTAGCTGTGGGAAGTCACGAGCTTTTCGGAGTATTTTTACAGTAACCTCAGTCACTTTTTTGACCTAACCCGGGGTTCAAACCCAAGACCTGTCGTTCGGCAATCGCCCTAGCAGTATTAGAAGCGGTAAAGAATTACACAATAAACAATATAACCTCTAAATCATTTCAAGTTTAAAGCCTCTTAATTTATTGCGATACTTTGCTGAAGACCATTTCATAGATAGTGCATAGTATTCACCTTTAAGTATTTTTTACATTTTATAATTTTTCGCACAAGATTCGAACCTGCAACCACCGGTTTATAAGTCAGTGTCACTAACCACTAAACCAACAGGCCAGTCACCTTCCTATAGAAAGCTGTAGTCGTTTTTAAATATTTTGCATCGTTTTTGTATCTAGCAACAGCTTTTCGTCTACACTATACCTTTCTCATCTGATCCGTCGTGTTCCATAATTCTATTTACGCTGGAACAACAAAAGGAAACAAAATCTACTAAAACAAACTTAAACCATGAATCCTTGTAACTTTTGGTTGAGTATCAAACGTTCGTTGAACAACAAAGCTTTAGCAGTCGGTCCCGTATCTACGTTTTTCTCAGCGACTATACAGATAAAAACGTTTGATTTGCAAAGGAAAGTTCGTTTCCGATATTCTTTACTTATATTACGTCTTGACTTCTAACAATCCCTCCAGTTTTCTCCGAAGTTTTCGCAACGTATCTAGCTCAATAAATCTACAAAGGTTCCGCAAAGTCAGTCATCAAATAAGTATTGTAGTTCAATTCGCAAATCTTCCATTCCGAAAATCCAATTCTCACGTGCGGCTTATACTTAGTTCGTAATTACACTTAACTGCAGTTCTTACCAGTATGGCTTCCGATTGCACGGGTGATTTAATCCTAAAATCCATGCAAATTTAGCTTCATTTGCACCCGCATATCGTACTTTCTCGTCGATAGCTCTATACTAAAAACCAGGGCTATAAAGTTAGGTTAACCGGCCATATCGTACGCTAGCACAACGCCTAATACTAACCACAGACTAACCATAACAATAAACAATTCCGGATTGGACTGTGCCATGGAAACCACACGTCCGAAAATCCGGTCTCCCCTAATCAGATTTCAATTTATGGAATGACAAATTGTTGGCGCTGCAAATGCGACTTTACCATTCAAGAATTTAAGTTCAAATTTCAACATTGCGTTTTAGAATTTTCAAATAATTTTCAATTAAAATTGGACTTTGGAAATTCGAGAATAGGGTAGAAATTAAAACGGCTTTGCTTCTAAGATAACTTTGAATATCCTCATCATAAACCATGATATGTCTGTTTGTGTGTTAGTTAACCGTGAATCAGAATATAATTTGATTTTCATGTTCGTTTCAAGTAAAATTTGGGGGTTCAAATAATTACTTATGTATTCCGTTTCTTGTCGGTAAATATTGACTCTTGATTTATTTTCATTTTGATGGACTATGTGTACTTAAACGTTGATGAGTTTTATAAGGGAAAGAGCACTTTGAAATTAAGGAAAGTAATACTCGACAGTTATTATGAGCTCAGTATACTATTATTAAAAATGCCAATAGGCGTTATAAATTCAAACCACCTTATTAATTCATGCTCGCACGCTTCAAAGCTGTAAACATAATACAGAACATCAACATGCAGGATAGTTGTACGCTCATGTCATTTGCGGTGACGTAGTATGCGTGGCGATGCGACCGCGGAATGCGTTGACGTTGACATCAAATTGACGGCCGGGAATGTGGGGAAACGTGGAAACGATCACTGTTTGTAGTTGAATATTTTCATTCAAAGTATATATTCAATGTTTGTGATGAATATTTTATTTAAGCCGATGTAGATAAAGGTATTGGGGATAAAAATGGAGATGGAGATGAGAAATAAAGAATGGAAAACCAAAATCTAGATTCAGTTGAAATTGAAGCATTTGATGAAGACAAGCATAAAGGGAAAGCTAAAAAGATGAAAATGGTTAGTAAAGGTATACATTACGTTTGGACTGCGTGATATTTAAATTGTTATAATCCACCTATTTGTATGGCCATTGTGAACCAGCTTGAATTTCAGGTAAAAAATGACTCTCATTATAATTATTAATTTCCAGATTAGTTCTTTACAAAATATATCTGCTTTAAAAGTCAGGATAAAAATCCGAGTATCGTTCATTCGTACGTATCGTTAGCAATGATTAATAACGTCACTTTGTACGTTCACCTGGTGTTCAATGGACCGATGACTAAACAAATATAATCCATCAGACGCTGATAATGTGATGTCGTTTATTTTGTGATGGACACGGGTCGTGGTTGCTAACGATTTATGGGATGGGATTTCAGCGTGATATTTTCTCGTGAGCTTTTAAATGTGTTGGCAAGTTCCTAAAGTGTGGTATATGGTTTTGTCACGTCTTTACGTTATTTGGATTCCGTAAAAGGTTTCCTAGCTACTTTCTTTTTTTTTAATTCATGATTGCGAAATTAGTAGTTATCTAGACACTTTAAAATAAATATATTAAAAAATGTCCATAATGCTACCTCAAATAAACTCAAAAATTAATAAAAAAGGGAATTAGAATTTGTAACTTAAATACGTTAAACAAATTGACGATAAAATGATACTCGAAAACACTTAAGAGAAGCAACACAATCCCGTAACAAAAAGAACAAAGAACACATTAACCTCCCTTCAGGATCAGCCAGTCAGTTAAAAATAAGCGTCAAACAAAATGTATTTATTATGAATTAGAAAACGTACACGCACATTACTTATTCACTTACAAAGAAAAACTTTTTGTACGTTTCATCCCATTATGAATATACAAAGGGAATTTCACAGATGTTGCTTTATTCTTTCTTTATTTGAATGTTTTCTTTGTGTTTAGAACTTTGCTAATCTCTAAGTTGTTGATATGAGGAGGAAGACTTAAATGTTTTTTATCAAATTTTGCAGTTCCAAGAAATTTTGGGGATACGTGGTCACGTTATTTACTTTAGATGCAGTTTACGAATTCTTCTTTGAAACCCTTGTGCCATTAATTACTTTCTGAATCTCATCAGCAGTAGTAGTCTAAAAATCTTAAAAAGAATGTTCGATAAATATACCTATTATGTCATTTGTTTTTTTTGTCTGCTTATAAAATCTCCTGTTTCAGATAACTCAAGAAAGGAAAAACCTTAAATTTATTTTCTTACTAAGTAATTTGATCTGGTAGAAACAAAATTCAAATTCAAATCAATATGAATTCAACATCATCGAGTTGTAACAGCAAATCGGTACCAATAAAGTGCCATTTGGAACCCAACGCACAAATTGCAAAATAAGTACCATTTTGGGCATTTATATCCGCATCATTTGAAACAGTTGAGTGACTTTTACGGACTGTACAAACAATGTATTGACTCCTATATACATTTCGATTATATTTTTTTATTGACTTGTACTAATGTAGCAATAATATTCATTCATAGATGATGATGATGAAATCTTAACCGTTTTCGGACAAGGTAACTACTTTAATACTGAGGTCGGTGACGCTTATTCATAGAAATAATTATTTGGAACTGTTAGGTATATCCATACCAAAAAGGCTCAGCTTAACAATGGCTTTCTTAAAAAAAAAATATATATGGTGCAATCAGTTTAAATTAAAAAAAAATGATGAACAGTGACAAACAATCGTAAAAACTCGAATAAGACAGTTATAATTAAATATAATTAGTTTCCTAAGGGTGGATTTTACCAAACTTTTAGTCCACGTTTAGGGCATAAACTTCGGATAAATATTGAACTTATGACATATTTGTAAAGAAAAGCTGTCAGACGCCATTTTTATACCACGACACACCTCTAAGCATACCGAAATACGCTTACCTATTATACTTCGCTAATAAAAACTTTGGTTTTATTTGTTACAATAAAAAAAAAAAGAACAAATCCAATCACAAATTAATGTCATATTATTTGCTAAAAATAACGGAACTGGCTTTTCACTGGGCATGGTTAATAACGGTCCAAATGACCCTCATCAAAATGAAATTAGGTTCCTACTTATTCCATGACAACAAGCACAAAATACGATTGCAAAATAAAAACATAGAATTCATCTAAAGTTAACACCAAAATTACCATTTCAGTCAAATAGTAAAACTCTGTTGCATTTTAAAATGAAACCCTACAGTTGTTTGTCTTTTTCATGATCACTATATAATTTTAAGAAATGATTCTAATATTAAATCATTTGAAGTTTTTGTTGAATTAATTTGGCTGAAAAACATAACTCGACTAACATAACCTCCGCGTCAATATAATCATAAGGGTTTTCAAAGTAAATTGGAACGATAAAAAACTTTTGTAGCACTTTTGGCGTGTAACGTGAGAATTCCAACCAAAACCACGTCTACTGGACCAGATGGTCCCAAAAACGCTACTTATATAGACGAAATGCCAACAATAGTGCAATCAGCTTGGATCGATCGACGATCAACGTTGCAGAACATTGAAACGACTGTCATGAAGAGGAAGCCGATGAATTGACGACACCGACTGACTCGATCCTTCAATTCCGGTAACTGCCAATAGATTTTCCGCTCAGCTTTCATGACTGGAAATATTTCTATTATTATCGTATCGAGAGTGGATCTATGTATTCTTATGTAAAGCTATTTCGTTATATGTGTTGCTGCTATATCAATCAGCAACTTGTTGTGTAACTAGAACCGGTTAAATCTCAGACTTTTCTATTTTCCTCGGACATCAATACTTTTGATGAAAATTATAAGAAATTTGTGAAACCGGTGACACAAACAAGGGCAAAAAATCACTCGTTGATCAAATTTAAACACATGGTACAATTTGCTTTTTCGAAATGAATCGGTATAAATTTAATTAGGCTAAGCTCGATTATTAAAACAGTATAAGTAATTCAACAGCATATACACAACATTAGTGACAATTTAGTACTTACATCCACATCCATACATAAAAAACCACTTCCTATAACAAGTTTTGGTTTGATAAACTACCTAGTAGAGAACCCAAAAGTTAATATAACAGATATTTCTATTACTTAAGCTTCAATAACCATAGAAACAAGGACTACAAAAAATCAACCGTCAATATCTCAAATATAATTTTATTACATATTTTACGACGATCTGAAATTCATGTGGCACCCTAAAATCTTTATGTCGTACCTCCGTCGGGGTGTATCGCATAAAACGGATCATGCGTAAGGGTACACGTAAAATTGGCGACTATCTTTTTATTGTATTCATCTTATTTCCGAGACAATGTGACTTAGATAGAGTTGTAGAGAGATTAAGTGAGGAATTTGGGCTATTTTCAGCTGTTATTTAGCTATCTTCAAGCTCTACTGGTGTTGTGGGGTTAGCAAGAACATTAACAGTAGGGTAAATTCTGCATACTTTTGAGCTTGCCCGGTTGATTCAGATTCGTGATTTTAATTATAGAATACGAAATTTTCATATTATTATAAAGAGTCCATTTATGTAAAAAAATGTTTGGTTACTTTAAAGGCTTGGACAAAACTCATATATACCACTATGTGTATGGGTTTTAAGAAAGCTTTTGATACTTTTAACTACGAGAGAAGTTCAAATTTACTTGCATTTCTTAAAGTGAAGTTCAAATTTCACGATGCTTTTCACAGACAAAGCTTGCATCCTCAGCAATTCATTAACTGAATTCTTAACTAAAAACTAAACAAGGACCAAACATTATTTGGGACAACTAGTTGCAGTTCATTTAATCCTTTTGTTAAGTAGTTAGTCAGCAACTGGCCAACTCCTGGACGTTCCACGTTGGAATTCCAGAGGATTCAAACTTGCTACTTTATAGGGAACATTTTAGGTTTTATACAAGACGGTAACATTGTTTGCAGTTACACTGAGTTTTGGAAATGTTGGTCCAGTGTTCTGGTTAATTAATGGATTTATAGGATATTGTAATTAACGAGTAAGAATATTGGTATCGGCCTGTTTGAACTCGAAACAAGAGACTTCGTAGCATTAAAGTGGCTAAAAAGTTTTATTGTTAACTTTGGTTTACGATGAGAATATTATCTTTTTCGTGTAAATGAGAGTACTGAATTAATAGCCAAGAAAAAGTTTTTTTTTTAATTGACTTCATAGGAAGGAGGAATTTCTCAATTTGGTTGTCTTTCTTTTTCTTGGTTGGTTATATTACATACTCGTGTAGAAAAAACTCTTGTGTCACATAAGAATAATACTGTACATGCTCTTTAACACCAGGTGTTCCATATTATGAAGGAGCAGAATAAAACTAAAACAATGAGCTACTTACTTTAACGGGTATCGAATAACACCTGTGTGTAGCGCTTTTTAATAGGAAGTGTATTTTCTTACCTGATGTCGATGCTTCGCACTTTAAAACCAAGAGTTCCGGGTTTCATCCTTTGAATGTCATTTCCAAAATGTCCTTTAAAAAAATACTTTATGCTTCTTTTCTAAAAAAATCGTGGACAATTTTCTGGAGTTTTCAATGTCATAACCTTTGTGATATAGAAAGAAAGAACTTTTTTGAATAACACGATCCATCCTATGGCTGGGGACCACTTAAAGTAGTTTCATAAAAATACAATTCTTTCAAACGCTTTAGGGAATATTGTCGGAATTTTCATAGGAGACAAGTATGTGACAACTTTTGATAAATAGCAATAAAAAATATACTTCATATTTCTGTTACTGTCAGCTTTCAACTTCTCGAGGACTTCCCAAGAGGCTTCCGAACGACTTTCATATGAGAGACAACGATCTGACAGCCCTTTCAAACCCTAAGGCTTGTCATATTTTAATTAAACTCACATGAAGAAAATTGACTAAAATGTATATCAAGGCTCGATTGAATAGTGATTGAAGCTAAATTCACTATAGCTGTTTAAAAACGAAACATTTCAAGTTGTTGGTCATTTTATTTAAATCCTGTTTGCTTTATGCCTTGCCTATTAATGATGATAAGAAGATTGTATAATTTAACAAATCTATATATTAATACGTGATGCCAAAACTTTGGACCCCTTTTTACGAAAATTGCGCGGACGCAGGAGCATAAAATTTGGCACACTTATAGTTTATGTGTAGGAGAAGTGGAGAACGCTAATATTTTTCAATAATAATGCTTATAAAGTACATTAAATCAATAAATAAAACATTACCCACACTACCATGCATTTCACACACACATGTTTGTTTTGTTTTTCATTGACTGCTTACTGACATTGACATAAATAAGTGGTTTAAGTTTTTATATATCCGAATATAACGGCCAAGGACATTTAGCAAACGATAAAAGAGGTTTTACAAAAAACATTGTTTGCAGAGAAGTTTGCAATATGCGATAAAATATGCTCTAAATGGATAGTATTTTCCTCTTATAGCATGTTTTCTTTTAATAAACATTTTTTAAATAGATATTCTTTATTTTACTTCCTTTTAATTTCATATAATTTGTTCAAAAAATAAATAAATGTGTGGTTATAGTAGTTTAGTTTTCGACAGTAGAACCTTAATAATGTTTGAATATTATATTTTAATAATGTATATTAAGTCACTCACAATTTAAATTTATATTATAAGGTCGAATTTCGACCATTGGGTGACCACTAGTAATTATAAAAACAGATAGAAGTGTGTATTGAATTGAGTTATTAGAAACACAAAATTTAAGAAATATAGATATTAATCTAGAACTCACCAAATAATAAACTCCGAAGGGCATGACGACGACTGCCACAAGTAGATCAGCGACAGCCAAACTCACTATAAAATAATTAGTCACCGTCTGCAGCGTCCTCTCCCTCACCACACTCATAATCACTAACACATTACCGAACAACGTGAAGAAAGGAAATATCAACAGCAAGAGCGCCCACAAATTCTGCTCAGAATCATCCACTTGTCTATTAAAACATGATATATTAAATGTACCATTATAACTACAGTTTGTGTAACCGTAAACGTCGGCCAAATCTATAGAGGAGTTGGTACTAAAGTCGTGGGACGTGTTACCGTAAAAATAATCACTAAAGTCTTCGACTAGCTTCATAAAGTCTCCGCTACTGTTAGCATCTCTGACTTCTACTTTGACTGTTGTATTTCTAACGTCAGGTGGTTTCTTCGAAGGGTACAGGTACGTCGTGTAATGTGTGTTGTTGTGGTACGGCACTAGGGTTGTGCTCATCGTCAAGTCAGGCTGGCCCAGTTTCTTCATTATTCTTCCCCGTCTCGTCCATTTGTGCTAGTTGGAGCGCATCTGAAACGATGAGAAAAATTTGATTAATGCTTTACTGAATACTGTTATTATTCATAGTCGGAGAGACTCGAGATTTTTATGCTGTAATTGGTGCGACAATCCATTATGTCTTAACCAGATTGCGCGGAGCAATTTTCACTAGAGATAAATGAATAAAGTTTTTCTATTTGTATTTGTAGTAGGTACTTAAATGGATATTGCTATACTTTGAAATTGAAACTTGTGTATGTGGATCAATAACTTTTACTTGGGTTTCAGTGTTTGGCAACTAAATAGTCTTATTCTTATAACTATGACTATCATCAACCATAAAAAATAATTGGCTAAGTTCTTTGTTACAGCTCAGATTATCTAACATCTTTTTACCATTAATTTTACAAAACCACACTTATCAGATACAAGTTCATCTGTCGAACTTCGGTCCATTACCATTCCTATCTTGTTTAAAATCTCAAATCCGATTTGTACTTCCAGATCATCAATCAATCCTCAAGGACCTCAATTCATGCGGTACTCGTCCGCAATCTTTTTTATAATTCTCCAAGTCAATTTAAAATGATTGATTGGAGAAAAATCAGAAGTGGTTATCAGGATGATAGATTATAATTAAGTTTCACAGTTAAGAAGCATTTTAGTAGTTGCTTCGTTAAGTCTTTTGTGATTGATAGGGACAAATTTTAAACAATCACTTTTTAATTTCTCAAGAGTTAAAAAAAATATAAAGAACAAGTACATAATTATCTTAATAACAACGGGTTATGCTTCACTGAATCTAGTTGATACCGACAATGTCAAAATTTACTCCTGCTTGCTTAAAAAACCAAGATACATACAAACATAATTATTTATTTGTTCTGCAGTTATACTAATAACTAAAATACAGTTCTAGATGTATATTTAGAGTTACTAGCTTAACACTATTTAAACTTATGGCCTTTCCAAATAGTTACCTCAAATTCTTGCTCTAATGGCCCTAACACCAATTGTGATTGCACCTTTCACTGTAAATGTACATATGTCGGCCTCGCGCCCAACAAACTTATGGTACCATCGTATGCCAAGTCCCACCATAATGACTGACACTGCCGCTCCTGCCTACCCATTTTCGACTCCATTAAGCTCTAATTAAGTTAATTCACATCAAAACAGCTGAATGACACAGTGACAGTTTTCGTATTAGCATTTAGCATGATAACGCTTCTAGAACGTTCTTATGAAAATCTAAATTGTTATGTCATCAGGAGAAAAACGACTTCTTTATCAAGATTTTTGTTTCTAAATTTCACAAGGTCACGTTTTTGCGGTTTTATGTTCGTGTTTAAAGATTTTGTCTAGTTTTTGGGTCCTTAATTTTTGGTGTATTCATGGTTTTTTATTGCAAAAGTTCAATGTTAAGCGCACGTTTGGACTCATTCACATATAAACTAAACATAACGAAAAATTAAAAAATTAAAAACTGGTTTGAATTTTAGTTAAAAATTGCAATTGCTCATTTATTTATCCAGGGCAGCTTTAGTGATTCTTATGCAAAAAGGTTCATTCTAGTATTGTATTTTTTGCTGTTTTATGTAAAAATATTCCAAAAAACAAAACCTCATCAACAATTCGTGTTGATTCTCCAAAACTCCCGGTTCTGTGTGGACAACAATATGCTATAAATTGTCCAGGAAAGGCCGGGATCCGTCAAATCCCGGGACGGCATTAACATAATGCTCTTCATCATGAAATAGGCGGACTCAATTTTCGACATTATTGGTTCCCTCTGGCCGTTTTGCTAACAATGGATATTAATGATGAATGTCTGTCAATAAATCGTTTAATCAGGACAACGTTTTGACATCCATTTGGAATAGTAGCTAAGTGATTTGACTTCTACATCTGTAGTCGCCAAATCTCTGTTGATATACTCGTACATACGACAATTTAATTTGAATGGAATCAATTCGGCTAACAGGTGGCTTATGTGCGTTGTTACAACTTCCATGGATCCCCAATCATTTGTTTCAATCCACAATTATCAGGATGTGAAATATTGAGAATGTCTATTGAATGTTTGCAAATGCAACAAAGATCTTACACAACTATAGGAGGAGTCCTTTTTCTTAAATGATTCCTTTATTCTAAGTTAGTAGAATAACTCTCAAAAGTTTGGTCCACGCTCTCTATGAAAACGTTGACACCACGACACATTTGTTTTTTTTTTTTAAGTTTTCACCACATTTTTATTTGAAAATCTCTCCGCTACAAACTTCTTTTTGTTAAAATCACTGTTTACATAGAATAAGACAGCACTGGCACAAACACTATCAAAAGTTATCGAAGCAAACATGCAGATGCAGAGAATCTCCATACCAAGGCTGCAAAAAAGTTAAGATCGCTAAATGGACAGCAACACCAGTTTCCGGACACCCGTGATAGATGATAGATCGCGCCATTAAGCCACGGAGCTCGGCAGAACTCATTTATCTCATCCAATTTATGTACTGACACATGAAGGCGTAGTTTTAGTTAGGTAATTAGTTTGGACGTTATAAATGGGCTCAAAAGGCTTAGGTACTCGAATTAGGCTTTTTAGTTGACTGAATAGATGGTTGTTCTTTGAAGGTGTCGTGAATGTAACAAGTTACTTTGAAAAGTTTGTTTTAACAGTTCTATTGCGAATGCTATGGAGCTATAACTAATATTATTTTTTTATTTAAGTAAAAGTATTTTACTTATAGTATAAATACTCAGTTTTTATTATTACCGAAAATACTATTTGTTTGCAAAAAGCCTTTAAAAAGGCACCTTGGGTTTAATCTTAATAATTATAAAAATGTACATTTGGTATGGGAAAATGATTGGATGTAAAACTTACGTACGTGTACGAACTGTACGTTATAAGAATATAATTACTAAAAATATCGACAGAAAAATAGCGTAACAATATTTTATCCTATTCCGGTCGGGAGCGTAAGTCAAGTCGTTCTTTTGTTTTCTTCTTGACCAGAACTCCTTTTTACTTTTTATTTTCAGTCGTCCTTCAAAGAGGTTGCCACATACTTAATTAATTAGCAAACTTTAATCGAAAAAAAATTAAACGAATCGCAAATTTTATTAGGAGTTTTTTAAAATTAAATGCGTATCAAACCGAAGGTGAAAAATGGTATTTACATTATAATTGTTTTTTCCCAGAAACATTTCATATTTACCATTGGGATTAATTAACTTCACTGATAGTTGATCTGTAAACAGTAATTTAGTCACTGACCTATAATTTTCAACAAACAACCATAACTTTCAATTTAAAACCAATTAATTGTTTGGTGAAAATTAAATATGGTTCCTTCTTCGAACTTTAATTTCTATGAAACTGAAATATCTGTACATATAAAAATATGAAATAATTTATAAACTTAGCAAAATTTTACTAAATTGGAAAAGGATTTTTTTCAGAAACGATTTTTTTTCTTACTCTCATTGTATTATTTGTTTATCTAAAAACAATATAGTTAAAAGAAAAAGAAAGAAAATGCATTTATGCGCGCCGCATTCAACGCATAAAATAAAAAACTAACTTTAAACAACACTTCTTTACAAAATATATTTCTTTATAAAAAATGCTTTAATTGGTTTGTAGTAGTGTCCGACCGAAATTTCGGTTTCGGTTTCGGTTTCGGCCAGTTTCGGCCAAAAAATCAAGTTTCGGCCCGAGTTTCGGTTTCGGCCAAAAACGGCCGAACCCTTCGGCCGCGCCGAAACTTACAACATCGACCCTTTGGGTCGAGCTCGGCTAACGATTTGGTTATATGATTAACAATTTGATTATTTTGATTATCTAATTATATTTGAACTAGCTGTTGCCCGCGGCTTCGCTCGCGCGTAAAGTATTATACATTGATTGAATCATAACAAAACTTAATACTTTTCTTCAGTCATTGACGTTTCGCGAAAATATTGTTTTTGAAACTTTTTTATGATAAACTCTTTGTTATGTGTTCTTTCTTTAAAAATTATCATAGTGTGCGAGCGTTCCAGAATCAGTGAGTCAGTGAGTGACGTGGGCTTTTTATATTTGAACTAGCTGTTGCCCGCGGCTTCGCTCGCGCGTAAAGTATTATACATTGATTGAATCATAACAAAACTTAATACTTTTCTTCAGTCATTGACGTTTCGCGAAAATATTGTTTTTGAAACTTTTTTATGATAAACTCTTTGTTATGTGTTCTTTCTTTAAAAATTATCATAGTGTGCGAGCGTTCCAGAATCAGTGAGTCAGTGAGTCAGTGAGTCAGTGAGTCAGTGAGTGACGTGGGCTTTTATAATAGAGATTAGCCATTCGAGGCTAACTGATTGTGATATTTGTGAGTATATTTTTTTTTTTAAATAAAAACGACGCCCGCACTAAGGAATTTAATCCTTGTGTCGCGGGGGATTCACAAACATTCAAATCACATGCACAAAGAACACCCAGACTTGGAACAAGTATCTGTGGATCACACAAATGCTTGTCCCATGCGGGAATCGAACCCGTAGCACGTCGCACACCGTGGTAATTAGCGTGGTGACCTTTACCACTCGGCTATCCGTGCAGTCAAAATGTAAGTAAATGAAAATAAATAAACATAATATATGAGCATCAGCAACCAGTTGGACCGATGACCTGAAAAAGGTGGCTGGGTCGAACTGGATGCGGAAGGCGGAGGACCGGGTGTTTTGGCGCAATTTGGGAGAGGCCTATGTCCAGCAGTGGACCGCGATAGGCTGAGTTGAAGAATGAGCATCATATTTTAATAATAAATTTGTTTTATTTTATACCACCATTAAAAAATCGCTAACTTTGTGTTACAAATAATGTATTTTTTTCACTTTATAGGGTAGTTAAATTTTCAAACAGAACCTCTGTAACTGTGCTGAAATTTAATTGTGATAAATCTTTGAAAGTAGAAACTTGTAATTATAGGTTGGCGAGATATTAATTTTAGAGAAAAACGGGCTTACTAACATTTTTTCGACATTTTAAGGACTTTTTTTGTTTATAAAAGGTTCGGTTTCGGTTTCGGTTTCGGCCGAAACTACAATGAAACCGAACCTTCGGTTTCGGTTTCGGTTTCGGCAAAATAACATGTTTCGGTCGGTCACTAGTTTGTAGATACTTGGCATAATGTCACTGTGCAAAAAATCATCTAAAATTGAACCTTATCATCATAATTTTAGGTATATTTTTCTGCTATTTTCCATTCTACCCGTCTTTCACCCAGGTGTCTCCAACCACGTTCGTGATATCACACTAATATAAATATTTCAGCCTTACCTCACAGGTACGTCACATAACTCACACGATATTCACCAATCTGTAATAACCGTTTGTCACTATTTGTCATATATTTTAAAAAGCAACTACATATTTTATGACGCCTAGAACGACTTCGTTTTAAATGCTATGACATTTTTAGTATTCCTTAAAAATATGTTGAGAATGTTAAAGTTTAGTGGAGAAAATATGGTGCTTTTTAGTGTGAAGTTATGACGTTATATAACTAAAGCAACTAGATAGACGGAAAAATATGTTTTCAAGTAGATTTAGCAAAACATTCATTTTTCCTAAGCGAATATTTGTATTTTTATAATTACTTCCATGAGGAGAATTCGTAATTATTTAACGATTCAACGTTTCACTCACGATACAGGGTAATTAACATATAGTTACACTTTTAATGAATCAATTTAAAAAACACTAAATTTTGTTAAGCGCCAGACTAATTTCAGACTCAATAAGAGTCCTTAATCATGAGCTCATGAATTATTACATCGTTAAATAAGTATGTGTATAAACTAGACAAAATACTATTCAATAATAATAATTGTTGACACAATAGTTAAACGATGGAAATACTCAGGAGACAGGTAATAGTTCCATAGCGTTTTAATAGACCTAAAACAAAGAAAAAAACTATAAAATTTATGAATTAATCAATCACAGAAACTACTGAAATGTTGGGCAGTGAAAGGAACTGATGAAAGGCAATTCATGCAGCTGAAATGGAATGCTTCGATGGACGACCGGAGTAACGAAATTACATAGGAAAATAAATGAGTATATTAGCGGAAGTTTGAAAAGTAGCGCCCATGATTGAAAATGTGAGAGGTAAGTTGTCATAGTATGGACTTTTTATAAGGAGGGATGAAAGTCACATTACTAAACAAGGTTATTAGTATGACGGTGGATGGGTGAGAAAAAGAGATGGCTGGATTGTGTGAGAGATGAGCGAGAAAGGAATGGGATGAAGAGTAATAGTGATGACTAGAATGTCTAGATGACGAGTAATGGAAGGAAAATATGCATTGCGCCGATGATGTCTCCAGACCAGGGCAACATATTGTTGGGGTATTCGAAAAATCTGAAAAGGTCCTTGTAATACAGATATTTAATATTTTTTTCACTACATGAGATTACTACATAAAGTACATACTAATTTCAAAGTGCATAAAAGCATATAACACTCTTTAATCCATGTTTAATGTTACCTACTCATCAGGTAGAAAGCATCGACCCAATAGTTGGGCAGGTCGTGAGAGTGACACATCATAAGTTGTGTGATCGGAAGGATATTAATCGACGGTTCTATCTAACTTGCGTTTTAAGCGATGAGCACGTCATAAGTGGAGATCGTGGATAAATGACCTGTTTCTATAACTTATCCATCGCCGGTTGTATCTACTGCACAGCTGTTCTTAGACTATGGTTGATAGCTTGTAGTTCCATATCAAAAATCATAAATAGATTGATTTTAATTCTAAACTATTTGTTTTGCGCTTATGAGTATGCTAGTTTTAAACTGAAATATCGGGAATATCACGTATATCGATTGCCACGCAACGGCATGAGTTCACAAATAGGCCTCTGTTGGATCTGTTATCTACAAGTTCTTCGACAGCTTCGCGTTAACAGATAATTCATAGTGGCAACAATCATCTTGTCTTAAGACCTCAATATAGCTTGACTGGTCCGTTGGTCTAGTGGTTAGTGACCGTGCTTAACCAGAGGTCGTGGGTTCTATTCTCACCCAGTACAAAATATTTGTGATGAGCATAGTTATTTCTTCTGTGTCTGGATGTAATTCATCTACAATATGTATGTTTTAAGAATTGTTAAGTGAGTATGTTAATCCGTTGTCTGGTTGCCATAATTCAGGTTCTGCTTAGTTTCCACACGGCCATCGCGTCCCAAACTAAGCAGAACTATACTTGCATACACGTATAAGACATTGCATATTTGTCAAAGTGCAAAGAAGACTGTTTTTTTTATCAAACTCGCTATAAGAAAGATGTTCAGGATATAAACAGACTCATATCTCTTTTGTTCATCAGAAGTAATCAACATAATTGCATGATGAGTCTTAACGAGAACAGTCTCTAGTTTCGCGAAACTCTCTACGGAGTGACGTCACGTATTTGTGCGCACATAATAATATTATAAGCGTCTGTTAACTACGTGTTTAGTTAGTGTAGACTTGTAGAGTGTTACATCAATTAGATTTACGCTTGTGCAAAGATTTGGATTGGTTTGTATTAGATTTTAATATCTCAAATAAAAAGCCGGTTTGTTTGACTCAGAATAATTTGGGTATAAATTGAAACATGTTCGTAGGGATTTTAAAAATATCAAATTCAATCATGACTTATATTTATATTTACCAACTTAAATATATATAAACACTTGAAACTAAACTGCAATTAATTAGAAAACAGCATCAAACAATTCACACTGACGACTGGAACTGTACCCAAAAGGCTGTCAGCATTGCCACATGGAATAGCAATGCTTAAGCGCTAACCAAGGTAAAACCCAGCCCTTGGGTCACAAGAGGTATCAAGACGTTTGGATAATTCTTTAAAAAGATAACGTACGTAGTATTGGAATTTTGAATGAAAATTTATATAAATTTAATTGAATTGGCATTGTTAAACGTTGCAAGGTCTCACAATTTATAAAAAAAATCTCTTAATTCATACACGACATCACAAAAAAAACACATTTATGTATACAATCTGTCTCCAACAACCCAACATTCAATTGTTACCCAATTTGGACAGAACAAGCGAAATATAAATCAATCAAAGATTGTCTGCAAGGCCAATTCTTCGCATCTAAAAATACGCCTCCATCTGACCTTATATAATCTTAGGCTCTTCATACACAAGGCCCTGATACCCCACTTCTTTACGATTGCCACCAGATTTCTCAGAGTAGGCAGGTACAAAAGCATACGTCATCATTACCATGGAGTTTTGGCATAGAATAGAATTTCCCTCTCTCTTTCTGCGGGTGTCGTAAGAGGAGACTAAGGGATATACTAGAAACAAGGAGAATGGGCCGCAGCGTTATCCTAGAGATCAGCCCCCCTAGCCAAGTTACATTTCTGCAAGCGTTAACTATGATAGAAATCGCTTAAATGACATTAAATGTATGGAAATGACACTTGATTTCGATAAGTCACGTGACTCAGACTTTGTCACTTCCATACATTTGAGCGATTCGATCAGCGTTATCGCTTGTAGAATTAATGTCACTTGGCTAGGGGGGCTGAAAGTAAACTGTGGTCACCGATCCGCTTGCCCAGCGTGGTGACTAAAGCAAACACTTAAATGAAGGCACGCCAGAGCTACAACCACCAAATGGAAGACCGGGTGTTTTGGCGCAACATGGGAGAGGCCTATGTCCAGCACTGGACCGCGACAGGCTGAGTTGATTGTGGCTAGTCGTTGGTGACTAAAGACGTCGAGTATCGGAATCTTACGTCACCTCGTGTGCGAAGGGCCTAAAATTTACGATCAGAAAATATTAATACTTATTTATGAAGTGTTGAGGGTCGATAAAATTTATGTGGATCGGGGAGATGATTGGCAGATGCGGTGGGAATTGGACGATATAAGTGACGAGGGCTTAAACTGTAGCCCTAGGGATATAAAAGCGTCTGTTACTTCTTCTTATATGCGTGGGATATTATGACTGTCAAGGAAGTTGATCTGCATAAAATGTAGCTGTAATCTAATTGTAATGGCGGCTAGGTCAGTATTTAATGTGACTTAAATAATTAATTTAAAAAAAATGTTGAAGTGAAATTGAAGTTCAGAATAAGGTTAAACTTGCTTTGAAGTATAACGTTCTACTGAATATATTTAGGTACTATTTGTGTTATAGGTTTTTTTTTTCAATTAAATTCATTCCAATTGGAAGCGACAAAGTACTCTACTCAAGTATAGGAAATACAACGGTGAAAGATAAACAATAGACTCATTTCAGAAATCTTATTCCTGATAGCACGCTGATTATAGCGCCTAATCTCCCGAAATTAGTATTGTTTTTATACTACTTATGATAATGAACAATTTTCTCTTCCTAATTTCCGTTCAGATAAGCGATGGAATAAAACGAAATAGCGAGTCATTAGTGAACTATTTTCTTTTATAGTCTCGGCCATTTTAAGTGTTATTTCTATCTGAAGTCTGATGACTGGAGAGCTAATTATGTATGATACACAATACTGTTACGTGACGAAATAGTTGGAATTGGGTTTGGAGAAAATCTTTGTTCAAGATTCAATCAAAGATACATCGATTGATTCAAGGTTGTTAGGGAAAGCGCTCAGAACTTGTGTCGTTTTTGGAAAAGTACAGAAGACAACAAATCTTAAGGAACACAAACAGATTTAAGAACCATCTAAAATAATAATAATAATATTGTAAAACTGATTTTGTCCATCAACTTTTCTTCAGTGTACAAAATCAATTGGTTTTATTTCCAAGATAATTCTCTATGTTTATTTTATTACAGAAAAAAAATCAATATATGATGCGGGAAATAAACTTGTGGCACTATTTTGTACTGGCAAGCTCCGGCAGGACTTGAACCCAGGACTACAGGTTAAACGGATCAGCAGCTTAATTTTCGCTTTTTTTAAGTATTCATTCCACATGCGTATTGCGTATTAAATAAATAAGATATTAAGTACTCATTGTATTTTTTATTCATCAATACAGCACGTATAGTCAAGTACATTAACAGCGAAAACATTTAAAAGTTGTTAGCACCATTATTTCAACGACATAAAGTTAATTTTCAGATTTCAGTTTTACTTTAAACGTGCAGTAAATGTTACAAGTTAACTAGCCTTTGTAGTAGTTTACTTATGTTACCAAACAACATCAAACTGAAATGTTTTCAGTTCTTAAAATATTCAAGTCACGGCACACAATGGGAGTCGTTTCAACATGTCGGCCGAATGCTTGTGACTTGTTTAACAGATGTTACTGTAATTTCACCTGTGCTTCGCAGTTGTGGTTTTCATGAGAGAACAGAGATTTCAGTCTTTCATTTGTTAAAACTCTCACACACTCTCTCACAGTTAGTAATCATGATGATAGTTTTAAGTCACTGGGCTAAGCGGAGTATCATAAATATGGAACAATTTATAATATGTTTTGATCCTAGAGACTATTTTAAAGACAGCGCACGCTCTAAGAAATTTAATCCTTGTGTCGCGGGGGTTTCACAAACATTCAAATCATATGCAAAAAGAACACCCAGACTTAGAACAAGCATTTTTGGATCACACAAATGCTTGTCTCATGCGGGGATCGAATCCGCAGCACGTCACACACAGTGGTTATTAGCGTGTATTAGTGGTATAGGTCACCCTATACCACTCGGCTATCCGTGCAGTCCAAATTGACAAGTGCAAATGTCAAAACTGAAGTAAAATCTATTGGAATCTATGTCATTTTGGCATTTTTACTAGTCAATTTGGTCTCTAAAATTAAAAACAGACTGTAATAAGTTAACTTTGAGATACAGTATTATCCAAAACTTACAAACAAACAATGAATTCCAAGAATCATGATCCATTTCCTAAGTTCTGTGCTCATCTTAGGTTTTTGCTGTTCTCGAAAGAGTCCGTAATCAAATTATATTTTATTTTTTAAGACTACACATTATGCTTTATGAAATTCAATAAACTTGCGGAAGGAATATTTCAATTCTGATCTTAAATTTCGATAAAAGTAAGTAGGTACCTACATCAGCTGAAAACCAGGATATTGGGTTTAAAAGTTACAGGGTCAATAAACTGTGTACACCACCCACGATCTAAAAATAAAGAAACTGAGTTTGAATTTAAAATTAAATTATGTCTTAAATGACAAAATATTTTTGTACAACCCAATATTTCATACCAGTTTAATTTCGTTTAGAAATATAAATATCCTTAACAAACGACTAATCTAACCCGGGCCCTTATAACACGCCAATAGGGTCGTCCGATACTTAAACGTATCAATTTCTCAGACAACTTAAAAACAGCAATTTACCTGATGACCTGATTACGTCACGAAACCGTTACACACAAACACGCAGACATCCACATACGATACACATACTCACACAAGCGTAAACGATACACACACTCACAAAGCGTATACGATACACAGTACGTTTTTTACATGAAGAATGAATGGTATTTCAATGAAGGATCGGTGCTGTATAGATATTTAATGTTCTTTTGTCATTTATACAAATGCATGCATCTGTTAAAAACCTCAATTAACATTAAATTAAAATTAAAATACATAGTATACGTAATAAAAGTGACAAGGAAAAAAATAACAACCAGGAAAGTGTTAATATGCTTAAGGAAAAAAAATGTTTATTTTGTTCTAGGTAGGTTTTCCCACAAAATTTTTAAAGCCAAGGAAATGAAGATATATTATGAAATTTTGTATATTCAGTCTAATTTTCGATTTTCGATCAATATTTGTAAAGAAAATGAAGTGCCTTTCCAATACGTCTTAATTGTTTAAAACATCACCCTGTAGAACCCTTCTTGTGGATTCAACCCCTCCACTTATATTTGAAAGTCGCAACTTGATGGCCGACACTATGGTTTTGTGTCTAGAAGTTTGTTAGCGGTCTCAGTAGTGTCGGACACTGATTAACCAAGTTTCCAAGTGTCCTTGGTGAAAGTTTGTTGCAAATTTATGTTGACATTGTTGTTGATCCATTAATAATAATTGTGTTGGTTTGTTAATAGTTCGTTTTACTGTTTAATTGTTAAAACTCTTAATAGTAACCGCTTAGAATTGTTTATTTTGGTTTAAATAGTGGCCTCGAGACAGTATACCCTTGTGTATAAACTATATATCATGTCTTACACACGCACACACTTAAACTTAAGTAGTGTTAAACTCAAGGGTTGATTATAATATGCTGTTGTATCAATAATAAAACTGCAGTTTGGCCGATAATAAAGGTTAAACCGCGCTCGCCGCGGTTGGTTCACGGATGGGTGACCATTTGTAAACATGGAGAGCCAAGACCCCTTTGTGTTTCGGAAAGCTCGTTAAGCCGTTGGCCCCGACAGTCATAATTACAGTGATCTTTGACTGTCGTTAAATGACAATCAGTCTATCATATGGGATACTGTATTACCCAATAAAATGGGTTGCAGAGGTCAGATAGGTAGTCGCTCCTTGTAAAATACGGTGTTCAGCTAAATATTATGTTAAAACTGGAAGTCAACCTCAACATAGCTTGGGAATATGGCTAGGCATTTTTGTATGAAACGATTTTGATGTCATAATCTTGGCTTCGTCAAGGATTCAACATGCTTTTGGGGGCGCAATAGGAGCTAAAACCATATCAGGAAGACTCAATGCCAGAAAAATTACGTTAACATCTTTTTTATTATAATACTTTTCCAGTATTACAGGTTTGATTGTACAAATAGCAACACTCGAATGCTCTCCGTGATAACTGAGTTTGCAATCCATCACCGGTTTGTCGCTCTACTGTTAAATAACTCGCTGTGTACACGCCGTGATGGATGCCGTGATCAGCTGACACTGATGCTGAAACTTCATCAATATTTGTCAATGATTCAACTTTATTTTTTTGACGATAGGCTCTTATTTGTGTTTTATTTAATATGAGATAGAAGAGAACATACCTATCAGTAATTCTACTATTTCTATTCTTTTTCCTTCTAATTTTATTCATGGGGCGGCTAAGTCGGCCGTCTTTCTATTTTAAGTCATCGATTTCCGCATTCGTATGTAATGCGACACAGGTGACCGAAAGAAAAAAAAATATTATTGCTGTATAACTTTTTTTATGTAAGCGTTTACCTGTGCGAGTTTAAAAAAAAAGTTTCTTCTATCTTTCAAAAAAATATATGTGTTTGCGCTATTAGCATTAAACGTTTCGCAATTGTTTTAGCATTTCTTCGTGGTCGTAGAACTTCCATCACAATAGTGTCTATTAAAAAAATATCATGATAAAATCAAATAACCGGAAAAAATAATCTACCATATAAAAGTATTGTTTTCTGATGTTTACGCGAATGTTAGTCATTGAAATAAAACTACTTTTAATCGGATTCTATCGCGGTTTATTTTGATTTTAGTTCCCGACGTTAACTACCATATAAAAGATTAATAATAAACTTGAATAAAAAACGATATAAACTATTAAAAACATTCACGCTAAGCCAATAATCGTCCCACACATTTTTATTACCTTTTATAAACCCGAACGGTCAAACTCAATTCAAAAGTGGGAAAAGCTAAAAAAGTATCGATGGCCATTGTAAAGCCGTCGACAGATACTTCAAAGCCTATAAAAAGTCCAGGACCCGATAACTGGGTACTAAAATAACCAGATATAGTAAAAACTAAATATTTAACTGTCGGGCCGTGTCGAAAGATTTTTATGTTAATGGCTAGTTCTAAAATATTGCATTCTGTTCGCTATGACCATATATTGGAGTTAGGTGAGTAAGTGGATTTTTTCCTAAAATATTTGAATGGTTTTCATTGCTTCTGCTTCGGTTTGTTTAGTCATAAAAGCAATATCTTTCACACTGTACGCCATAAACCTCTGAATTGTGTTTTCGTTTCACTGTATCCAAAACCACTATTACGTTTTGGAAATGTTGACTACTGAAAAACTGCTCCTAAAGATATTTGTTAAGAAAATTATTTATTGATAAGAAAATTCTCGGGGTGTAACATACTCTTTGAACAACAACATTTTATAAATATTAAATATTTCTCCTAACCCAATATTGTTGCCCAAACTGTTTCCCAAAAGACATGAAAAAAATTGTTGATGGAAATCTTAAGCGTCTTTAAACACCTCGTAGCCCCTTTGTTCATCTTGACCAAGATGTAAATACCGAATTACCATTACAAACCTCTAATTCTCCTGTTGAGTCATTCACTCAACACGGCCGCGGCGCTGTGCGGTGGTCGCAGGCGAAACCGGTTCGCACGCCGCGCGCCGCGTCATCGGGACCTCACCGGCCGGCGAGCAGTCAGCTGTTACCTGCCTTGACATACGACCGCGCTCGCGCCTTTGTTTACATTTAATTTTATATTCTTTTCCTGGCAACGACATTGATCTTGTGCATTAATTCATAATTCCTAATAATTAGTTATACAGTCCACTCTGAGTTTTATTTGGTCTTATTACGTCGCCAACATATGGTCCTTCTCCCGCGCTTCGTTTGAACCGACGTGAGGACAAAGAAAAATTCAAATTCGGCAACGGTTATGCAAGTCATCCAGCAGTGAAAGATTTTTCTGCGGTCTTCATACATCGTGCCAGCATTTCTTCGTGTCTACTTCAACATCATCGTTCGAACTTGGTGCATTGTGATTATCGGCACGGCTTCACTTAGACCGTCTTAGCCGATTTCAAGCCAACAAACAAAGAATTTGGGACTTCATCAACTCAGCGTTTGCAAATACAAATCTTGAGATTGTCGTCGTGCATCGAGAACCGTGAAGAATCTCCTCGTCACAATCAACATAAGTGGTTTGCGCCAACAAAACCGTGAGACCGTTCCAATAATTCCTTATATCTTTCATAATCATCATCATCTTAGTTATCATATTTCCTTAACTTCATCGCATTAGTTGCAAATCATTCAAATCATTTTCTTCGACCTTCATTGAATTTAGACTGTTACATCAATTTAGTCCATTATTTCACTCCATAGTTCATTATTTTTTCATAATAATTGCTTTTAGTGCCCATTGTAGTCATTAAGTACATAACATACTTAATATAATCACAATTAATTTTATTGTTTTCAACTGTTTTCATTTTGTGTCTAGAATGACATAGCAATTTGATGCACATTTTAACGCCTTGACAAATTCATATAGCAAAGCACGCTTTTGCATTTTGTTTTAATTTTTTGCCAGGCTCTTTGCAATCCTCAACGCCTTGACAAATTTTTATAGCAAAGCACGCCTCTGCATTTTGTTTTAATTTTTCGCCAGGCGCTTTACAACTCTTAACGCCTTGTTATTTTTTATAGCAAATCGCACTTGGAGCATTGTATTTAAAATTATCAACAGGCTTTAAATTTTTTTATTTGGTTTTGCCTTCACCTGATTTGGGTCACCGCTATTTAAAAATCGCAACTTACATCAAGTATGGCTGACGTAAAAGGCTTCATCAAAAAGCGAGCTTCACTGAAGGCTAAGCTTACGCAATTTTCCTCATATTTAAAAACAGCTCATTCTTGTGAAAAGCTGAGTGACGTACAGGTTGTTGAAGTCGAATATCGACTTAATACTTTCGAAAACTTATATGAGAAATACGACACTTTACAGACCGATTTGGAGGCGCTTGTGGATGACCCTTGCGAGCAATATGCGGAGCGTGAAGAATTTGAGAAACAGTACTACAGCTTGGTGGCATCTGCACGTCAGCTGATCAGCGACGCACGCAAGCTGCTGACGGGAGACCCCGCGTCCGAGGTGATATCTTGTACTTCTCATACACACAAACACAATTCAGTTCGTTTACCCAAAATTGATTTACCAAAGTTCTCTGGCAACTATCATGATTGGTTGGAATTTAGGGACACCTTTATTTCAATTATTCACAATAATGAAGGCATAGACAAGATCAATAAGCTACATTATCTTCGTGCTTCCTTAAAGGGTAGCGCTTCTCTAGTAATTGATAATCTTGACTTCAAATCGGACAACTATGATACTGCCTGGAAGTTGCTCTGTGATAGGTACAACAGTAAAAGATTACTCGTCAATAATCACGTCCAAGCTCTGTTTAATTTACAGCCTATTAACAAGGAATCAAGTAAGTCATTGCGTCACATAGTTGATACCACTAATAAAAACTTAAGAGCCTTGTCCACTCTTGGTCAGCCGGTTCAGCACTGGGACACACTTATTATCCACATAATGACCAGTAGGTTAGATCAGGTGACGAATCGTGAGTGGGAAGAGCATAGAAATTCCTTACCTGACCCTCCAACATTAGCTGTCTTCATCACTTTCATCAGCAATAGAGCTGATCTTCTTGAGACACTTGAGGAATCTAGGTCATTAAAATTAAAGAACGATATGCAGGTGAATAATAAACCTAAAGCCTTTGCAGTGTCAGCTGAAAATAACTTCAAACCATCATCATGTCCTATGTGTCACCAAGAACACTTTATATTTCAATGTGAGAAGTTTAGAAACTTGCCAGTTCAAGCTCGCATTAAAAAGGCTCAAAACTCCAATGTGTGTCTTAATTGCTTAAGACCAGGTCACAACATTCACAAGTGCAAATTAGGACACTGTAAATATTGCCGTGAAAAACACAACACCCTATTACATGTCGACAATGACATATCCAACACAAACCAAAACATAGCACTATCAGCTAACCATTTCAATAAGCCTAGTACATCTCGTGTTGTGTTGCTTTCCACAGCAATCGTGAAGGTGTCGGACGCTGAAGGCAACTTTCGCACTGCACGTATCTTGCTGGATAACGGAAGTACCGCAAATTTTATCACTGCAGACTTAATCCGTAAGCTTAACATCCCTACTTATTTTGTGAAGTCCAAGGTCAGAGGCATAAACAATCAATCTTCCGATTGTTCACAAGGGTGTTGCATTTCAATAAAATCAATGAACAGTGACTATGCATTGGATATTGATTGTTTTGTCTTACCTAGGGTATCATCATCGGTACCTAATACGTATGTTGATACTCACAATATTTGTCCACCGAAACATATAGTACTTGCCGATCCTCACTTTTATACTCCTTCGTCCATCGACATTCTTGTCGGCGCGGAGGTATTTTGGGGAGTCATAGGCACTAACCGTATTTCTTTGGGTAAAAACATGCCCACTTTATTCGAATCCAAATTGGGTTGGCTTATCTCAGGTGTCATAAATCAATCAAACTCCTCTTCTCATGTTTGTATGCTTACAGATAATTCACAAATTAACTTAGACCGGTTCTGGGAGCTAGATTCGATAGCACCTAAACACAAGTTTACAGACGAAGAGCGATCTTGCGAACAAATTTTCGTAGATACCACTTATCGTGATACAGATGGCCGGTTTGTTGTCAAAATTCCTCTTAAAGAATCGCCTGACGTATTAGGTGATTCTTACATAATGGCTAAACGTCGCTTCCTTTCCCTTGAGCGTAGGTTAAGTAAAGACTCTTATTTTAAAAACTTATATGTTAGCTTTATGAATGAATATATAGACTTAGGACACATGTCTGAATATAATCATCAGAATCCTAACTCTACATACTCAAATTACTTGCCTCATCATGGTGTCTTAAAAGAGTCAAGCACGACCACTAAGCTTAGAGTGGTTTTTGATGCTTCGGCTCGTACAACATCAGGTAAGTCCTTCAATGAAATACAGATGGTTGGCTCTCCTTTACAAGACGATTTACTATCAATCTTGCTTCGATTTCGTCAACACATGATTGTTGTAAGCGCTGACATCGAAAAGATGTATAGAGTCACTTACGTGAATGACATTCACCGACCTCTACAAAAAATTATTTGGCGATCAGAAAAAACACATCCGTTAAAAACTTACACTTTGAACACGGTGACGTATGGCACCGCATCTGCTCCATTTTTAGCCACTAGATGTTTGATACAACTTGCCCAGGAGTGTGATGACCCAATAATTCGATCCACCATACAACATGATTTTTATGTGGACGACTACTTATCAGGTGGTTCATCGGTTACAGAGACGTTGGACAAATGCCGGAAGGTCATCGCTGTTCTCCAATCGGCTAAGTACAATCTCCGAAAATGGCAATCTAATTCAATTGAAGTATTGCAAGCTCTTTGCGAAGATCAGGTCTGTCCTGACTTCGTAAACCTTAGTAATAGCGACATGTCCAAGACTCTAGGGCTACACTGGAGGTGCTCCACTGACACTCTCTCCTTTCCTGTAAACCTTTCCTTAAGCAACATAATTACCAAACGTCAAATATTATCAGTCATAGCTCAAATTTTTGATCCCATAGGCTTAGTGGTTCCTTGCATTGTTGAAGCCAAAATACTAATGCAACATTTATGGCTCACAGGATGTTCTTGGGATGAGCCCGTTCCTGAAGAGATTCAACATGTTTGGAGTGACTTCATGAATACACTTCCTCTTCTGAATAATTTCAAGATACCGCGATGGGTCACATGTGAGTCAGCATCTTCTCTTCAACTACATGTCTTCACTGATGCGTCTGAAAAGGCATATGGTGCATGTATATATGTTCGCAGTGTATCTGAGAACGGGGAAGTCCACGTACATCTTCTTACCGCTAAAAGTAAGGTAGCTCCTGTAAAATCAACGACCATTCCCCGTCTCGAACTCTGTGGTGCATTGTTAGGTTCACGGCTATACTTAAAGGTTCGTGAATCACTCACACTTACCTTTCACGAAGCACATTTTTGGTGTGACTCAACCATAGTTTTAGGCTGGTTGTCTGCATCACCAGCACAGCTAAAGACATTTGTCCGACATCGAGTCTCTGAAATTCAAGAAACTGTGGGGGGGAGGCCTTGGCGCTATGTTCCCTCTCTTGAAAACCCCGCAGACCTCGCTTCACGAGGACTCAGAGCGGACAAACTACTGTCGTCTTCGTTGTGGTGGTCAGGACCACACTTTCTTTATAATCCTGCAATTGCATGGCCTCAATTCCCTGATTCAAATCTTAAAAAATTAGACCTACCTGAAACACTTTTATCTCATCATATTGACATCTCGCATAATACTGAAAATCTTATTAATAATTTATTTCCAAAATGTTCGTCTAACCTATATGTTCTACAACGCATGATGGCATATATCTTGCGTTTCATAAATAGATGTAGGCGACAATCGTCTAATCATGGGCACCTTAAATCCTCTGAATTAACCAACTCTTTATACCTATTTCTTAAACTGTCTCAAATCGAGTCATTTCCTGAAGAATACAGCCTCTTGTCAACAAGTAAACAGTTACCAGCTAAAAATAAGTTATTATCAATGTCTCCATTCTTCGACAAAACTTGTAACCTAATTCGTGTTGGAGGCAGGTTAAGTAATTCATTCTATGATTACAATGTTAAACATCCCGTTCTACTGTCTAGCTCCCACGTTATTTGCAAATTATTATTTAACATGTACCACTTAAGACTTCTACATCCAGGACCTCAACTACTGCTCGCTACGATTCGTCACCACTTCTACCCTATTGGCGGCAGGAACTTGGCTAAGAAGGTTACACACCAATGCGTGAAATGCTGCAGGATCAAGGCTAGCACAATAGAACCTATGATGGGTAATCTTCCAGAGCAACGCTTACATTTAGAATTTCCCTTCTTAGACTCAGGTGTCGACTATGCCGGTCCAATCATGATAGCTGACCGTAAAGGCAGGGGATGTCGGCTCGTTAAATGTTTTATCTGTGTGTTTGTGTGTCTGGCTACGAGAGCCGTTCACCTCGAACTCGTGTCTGACCTGACGAAGGAGGCTTTCCTATCAGCTATGAACCGCTTTATTGCTCGGAGGGGAAAACCACGAAACGTTTTCTCGGATAACGGTACAACGTTTGTCGGCGCCTTCAACGAGCTAGCTAAACTCCTTTCACAAGATTTGAACTTCAGCTCAATTGATCTTGGTATTAATTTCTCGTTTATACCTGCGTACACACCACATTTTGGTGGATTATGGGAGTCCGCAGTCAAATCTGTCAAACATCATCTTAGACGTATTTTAGGTTTGACAAATTTGACTTTTGAAGAGATGGCAACATGTCTAATTCAAGTAGAGGCTATCTTAAACTCTAGACCTCTGACTCCACTTTCCAATGATCCTTCAGACCTTACCCCGTTGACTCCAGCACATTTTCTTATTGGTCGATCTCTCGTAATGTTGCCTCATCCACAGATCCAGACTGCCAACATCAGCAACTTGCAAAGATTTCGTCGCATCGAGTATCTAAAGCAGCATTTCTGGACTCGCTTCACTCACGAGTACATTTTATGTCTTCAGGAGAGAACCAAATGGCGTCGATCGTCGGGAGAGCTGAAGGAAGGAACGCTGGTAGTCATCAAAGACAAAAACTCACCACCTTTACTCTGGCTTCTAGGACGCATAGTCAAAGTGATTCCTGGCAGAGACGGCATCACCAGAGTCGCCGACATCCGGACACGTAAGGGTGTCATTCGGCGCGCTTTCAACACCATCTGCCCCCTACCTGTGACGGCAGTTGAAGACACTTCAACCGGGGGAGTATGTTGAGTCATTCACTCAACACGGCCGCGGCGCTGTGCGGTGGTCGCAGGTGAAACCGGTTCGCACGCCGCGCGCCGCGTCATCGGGACCTCACCGGCCGGCGAGCAGTCAGCTGTTACCTGCCTTGACATACGACCGCGCTCGCGCCTTTGTTTACATTTAATTTTATATTCTTTTCCTGGCAACGACATTGATCTTGTGCATTAATTCATAATTCCTAATAATTAGTTATACAGTCCACTCTGAGTTTTATTTGGTCTTATTACGTCGCCAACACTCCTTTACTCAACCATCAAACCAAAAAGAGTTGACAAAAGGACTGTTAAAATCACATAAAAGACAGCTGTCCACTTCAACACATTTGACCTGCAGTCGCATTAGTACCTCTAATTGGTGTAGCTAGAAGCTTACCCCTATTATTACAACGTTCGTGCAACTAGGAACTTTAGGGGAGTAATTGAGATCGTTATTTCTAAACTCTTCGGAAAAATAGCATTTGTACTTGATGATCGTGTTCTCCAGAAGCTGTAATTGGTACATACAACTACAATGTTTCTTGGAAAGAAAATAAAAGTAATAGTTGTCTTAGGATTTAATTTTTATTTTGTACTATCTATAATTATTTATCCTATGCTATCGATGAAATAACAATATTTTGGTTTACTTTTGAAGAAGTCAACTGCTTTCTCAACACTAATCGTTTTTTTTTTGGTTTTGGTAAAGTTCTTGGCTAGCTTTGTTAACTTTACCTATGTTTTAAGTAAGATTATCGACCTGGATGATACTCCATATCAATTGACACTTGAAAACATTTTTCAATGTTTAAAGTTTTGGTGTCATTCAAGTAATTTCAATTGAAAACAAAAGAAGAACACAGCTTGTTTTTTCAACAAAGTCAGCAAAGTTACAGAGCAAGTCGGCAGCAGTTAAATTTATAATAATAATAAGCGTACAACTGTCCTACTGCAGGGCACAGGCCTCTCCTCATACATAAGAAACGAGCATTGATTACAACGCTACCATTCGTTGCTGATATTCCATTATTACTGCAATCATTATTATTTTACTGAGCTTTTTTTAAGTATTCTGTAATTATATAGTTGTTGTTTATGGTATTTACATGAAAAATCGATATCCCAAAAGGTTACTTACTGTGAATTTGTTTTTTGCTCGTCGTCTCAGTCATCATTAGATCGATAACGAGTTTTCAAATATTTGTCGTATATTTGTAATTTAAGACCAGCTTGAACCATCGCCTTCAAACACATCTAATCACGACCAAAATGAAAACCAACCCCGATCCAAGCATTTGTCGCCAACATCGCCAACTGCCATTACAGTCAAAGTTTTCTCAGGTACCGCTACTTACGGCGAGATTTAGTGTTTGTCCGCGATCTTTTTGTTTTAAAGCTCTTTGTCCTCACTTTCTTAGTTTTAATGTACTTTTTGTGTGAAACGGAATGTTAGAAGTGCCACTTATGTGTTTCTTGCGGTGTGTTGCTTGGCAAAGTGCTTGAGTAGGCTCGTCTTTACGTTTCGGTTGAACTTTATCACGAGATTTGGCTTATAAACATGCGAAGTTAACTTTTCCTTTTATTCAAGTCAAGATAAGAAAGTAAATTTATTAGCTTTTTGCTTGTAACATAACACAAGATCAGGTCAAGAAAAAACAGATAAATAAAAGATGAGAAAAAGTTTATTAACGAAGACAATACCTACTGATAAAATAAACACCACTAATCCAGCAATTATAGCACCTGAACATTTCTTAATTAGATCGAATAAAATACTTAGATTCAGTCCCATTTTTTTTTTATTTCAACACTGCACTAGAATACGCAATAAAACCAAAACGCTCAAATAATTGAACTTTATATTGAAAAAGTTCAATAAATCCGTTCAATTCTAATCTCGGATCGGTGAGAATTTAATAGTTCTCCGAATTCATTAGGTAAGGTTGAGTTAATGACCCGACTTTGAGCCGAAGGTGACGTGATTCGAGTTGATTTGATCAATTATGTCAACTGTGAAGTTGGGCAGGTGGGGTGACTTTTTGGATTTATTGGTTACCGTTCGAATTGAGTGGTTTTGCGATTTCTTCAATATTCGATTTTGAAATGGAACTTTTATAGGAAAAAAGCAAACTAGGATCATGGAATGGTAAGTCCAATGCTTTTGTTTTCAAAACATAGATTTATAACACCTGGATAGATAAAAATAATAATATATCGGAACACCTCACACACGGTCATCTGATCCCAAACTAGGCAGAGCCTGTACTATGGTGACCAGAAAACTAATGAACATACTTATACATTTCTAAATACATACTTATTATAGATCAATTACAACCAGCATGACCATGCTCATCACACAAAGGTTTGTCCTGGGTGGGAATCGAAACCACGACCTCCATAAATGTGAGGTGACAAACGTATTTGCTTTCTTCATAATTTATTGTTTATGCTAGTTTGTGGCGACGGCTTTGCCTGTGGTCCCTTTTTTCTAGTAAAAAATATAGCCTATGTTACACAGGGATAATGTGGTAAACGAATTTCTGGAATTGGTCGAGTAGTTTTTGTATTAATTTATTACAGACATACAACTGTACAGGATTAATTTAAAAGGAGTACATTATTCAACGAGGTACTCAGGTGCATAAAATTGAAGAACCAAGGAACATAGGTGCACGTATAATATTCAACCAGGTAATAAGGTGCATAAAATTGAAGAACTTTCCCCAAGGAACATAGGTCGAAATTTTAAAATGGAAAATGAACTTTTCGTACTAAGTGACAGGTCACGTGAGTATTATAAATCTTACCTCTTATAGATCTATATCGGAGCCGTTTTCCCATATGTGGAAAAAGGAGTTAATTAATCAAATTTGAAGATTTATTAATTTAAGAGGAAAATGTTTCTTCATTTAATCCTGGGATAACAATACCGATATTCACGTGTAGGTAATATTATAAACCTATCAACTTTAAGTATATTTTGGTTTCGGTAAGGAGTAAAGCAATTTACGCGGTATCTTTTAGCGTGCTATTGAAATAGGTTTAGCGTTCATCGTATCGAAGCGATCGTTGGCTAAATAAGGTTTCATCCGATAAGTGTTTGGATAATTTACGGTTTCGTTATTAACTGTAAATTGAAAATATTGATTATGTTCCGTATGTTTAGTTAGAATGTTGCCTAGTATCACGATTTAACTGATCTTTTGTTGAGTTAGGTAACTCAATGTTTAATATTAATTAAGTGAAGTAGTTACTCCGTTAGATTCAATTTTTTTGTGTAACTTTCAGATAAATAAAATTTAAAAAATTAAGCTTTGACTAAATAAATAATGTGTGTTTTCATCTTAAATTTTTGTCATTTCTAGACTGTGATATCCATCGATGATTTTGCCAACAAGGATACATAATTTTGACATATTCCACATAGATCGTCATCGTCAGGATATCAGCCATGTCCACTGCTGAACATAGGCCTCCCGCAATGATTTGACAAGCGACCTTTATCCAGCGGCTTTCTATGACTCTAATCAGGTTGTCTAATAACCTTGTGGGTGAAAGTCCTGCGCTTCGCGTTCCGGTACGTGGTCTTCATGCGAAAACTTTCCGCCCCATCGGCAGTCAGTTCTACGTGCTACGTGCCCTGCCCACTGCCACTTAAGTTTGCTAATCTACATACATAATGATAATACCTGATTGAAAACCCAGATATTTATAATAATACCAGCTTCTGCCTGCGATTTCGTCTGCGTGGACTTGAGAATTGGGTCAAAAAAGAAATAAAAAATGGAATAAAATTCTGTTATAGCTTGCGCTGTAATAGAGAAAAATACCAAATTTCAAAGCTCGTCTACCCATGGCTTAGCTCGGAAACAATTTTTAATTTTCCCTAGGGAACTACAAGAAATCGGGATAAAAGGTATCCTATGTTCTTTTCTATGTCAAAGGCTAAATGCATGCCAAATTTCATACAAATCCGTACAGCCGTTTTTGCGTGATTGAGTAACAAACATCCAAACATCCATACTTTCACATTTATAATATTAGTAGGAAAATAATATACATCAAGGTTGCTTTTCTTACTACGTTTAAATTTTAGTTTTTAAAGCAATCCTCTTTTTAATCAAAGGTCTTTGTAAACTTGAGAAAAGTACAGCAATCTGAAGCTATACGTTCCGAAGCATTGAATGTTCCCAAGTTGGACAGTATATCACTGCGACATTGATTTATACATCAACTTTGTTTGCACCTGTTGGTGTACTCGGTTTTATTTTGTGCCGACTGCGCGTTGTCTTCTTGAGAAGCTTTTGTTTATATTAGGTTCATTCTCGAAGTCCAAACAAAACATGACGTGGCATTATGCAGATTATAGTTGACGACTAGGTCGTCAAATCTTTTTGTGTTCTGAAAGTCAGCGGTATTTTGTCCATTTAACGAATTTTTTACTTTAAGGTATAGCAAGTCAAAAGATATAACACCTCTCTTAACTCATCACCTAAACTGCTTCGATTTGTGAATAAGGCCCTGAGCAGATGTGAAGTTTCGATCGATTTTATTTTGTTTTGAACACATATACTTGCCGAAATCAAAATGTTTCTGTTCCATTTTGCTAACTCTCGTTAATAAGATATAATATTTATCAATAATTTAAAACCATAAATATGATAATTGAGATAGGCAGCCACTCTAAGTAAAATAAGGTATTTAGCTAAATCTGATAAGATTGGAAGCCGACCCCAACATAGCTTGGGAAAAGGCTTCGCAGATAATTATGATAATAAAATGATCTATAATCCTTTCAGACCCCGATAATCTAAGTTAACACGAAAGAACAAAGTTACACGGAAACAGGTACATATCTTTAATTTATTCAATAACTTCCGAAAACTTAAGTGACATTTGTATCGATAGAAATAAACCTTATAAGATCGTAATCTAACCAGTCTATAATTTACGCTATAGGAGATAAACCCTTGCAACAAGCACTATACAACACACTTATTTATCACTGAAACAAGCAAGCATTACTGAAGAAATATTGTTTCTAAAGACATACATTTTTTTTTAAACGACGTCCGCACTAAGCAATGTAGTCCTCGTGTCGCGGGGATTTGACAAACATTCAAATCACATGCATAAAAAATGTTTGTTTGTGGATCACACAAATACTTGTCTCATGCGGGGATCGAACCCGCAGCACGTCACGGACAGTGGTAATTAGCGTGGTGACCTATACCAATCGGCTATCCGTGCAGTCTAACATTGCAATTATTGCATCTGCCTTTTAAGTTCCTAATGAAATCTCTGTTTAGTTATAATGTTGTCTGTATAATTTTGTGGAAGCTTGTTATAATGACGTTGTTCTTATTATCAGTATACTCATTTGCAACATAGATGTAAGTTCCAATAAAATAAGTCCTGGGATGGCTTTGTGTGTAATTGCCTCCTGCTTCATACACACATACATTTTAAGCGAAAGCAAGAAGTCCATACGTTACTAGACAGTGTAATCGTGAGTTCAAACTCGATTAAAAAGTTTTAACCGTTACTGGCATTAAGATGTAACTCGCCTTTGTGTTTTGCCTACACGCTTAATAAGATTGTGATGTGTACAAGTGTTTTATGACTTATTACCACAATATCTACCAGTATAGTATAGTAAGTATCACATAACCTACTTTTATCTATTCCTAGAAAGTAATTTAACTAAAAACTAAAAAGACATCTAAAGTGAGATTTTTAGGATGAAATTATGCAAAACATGGTAAATTTTTTGGTTTCGTCCTTACCTACACTATTTGACTTGGTCTTACTGAAGCTCTTTTCGTTAATTCGAAGATTTTATAGTTTAAATAAAAAACTACCATTTGGTTATTCATTTCTAAAAAGTTTCGTTGTCTTCATTAATCAACACAAGTAAATAATTCTTTTAAAAAAGCATATTATCACGGGTATAGAATTGGGATAAGTATATTAGTATATATTATAATAGGCACTGAAAGATTTGTCGTCTAAGGATTTCCTAGAACTTTATTGAGTTACTTGAATTAATTTGGTCAAAAACTATTTCTTCAAACGTAATAATAATAATATAATAATAATAATATCGTTTATTTGCATAAAATGTGGTACAAGAGTTGGTATAAAATTTGGTTACAGAGCTAGACACATTCCGCAGTTATAAAACAGCATGCAAATGTTTGAGATAACTTAAAATACCTACATCAGTTGACATACACATGTATTTTATTTCAATTTAAACAATTTTCTGTTAGTAAAGTTAGTATAGTACCTTTAAGTTGGAAGTAATATTAACCTTGATCTTCAAAAGTAACGATACAACTTAGAAAAATCTAACCATTTATAATTTAAAATTAGGCGTGTTACGAATTACCTACTACATTATGCCAACGCAGTCATTATCAAACGTAATTTTATTGTTCCAATAAGTAAGTTTAATTAAAAAAATATATTATTAATTTATATCGTGCCGCATTCCGCTAAATGAAGCTATAAGTTTCGCAATCTGACACTTTTATATAAATTGGACGATTACAGACAGCCTTTAAACCCGTTCTCTTAATTCTAAATCCTATTTTCTTAGTTCGAAGAGTAAAATTCTTTACTCGCCGGATAAGTTTAACGATAGACTACAAAACTAAACTCCAAATAATTTTACGAATTTGACCTCGAAAATGTAAAAATAAAATAAAAAGGGAAATAAATGTTAACAAGAAAAATTAAAGTTTTATAGTTATAATATGCAGTTTTTAGTCAGGTCAGTAAAAATGTTTTTACAGATAGGCAGGTTTTATCATAATGGCTGAAGATTAGCGATGGTCCATAAAATTTTCATTTTGCCGACACAGAAAGTGTCGAGATTAACCAGAAGCAACACTGTTATGCTAATGAATGTGCTGATGAAAAAATAAAGAAACGTCTTAAGATATTTTTAAGGAAATCTGGGAGAAATTGTTGCATGAAAATGTTTTGTGCCTTGGTATATTGATATGATAGAAAAAAGAGCAGTACTTTGAGTAAGTCAACAATAGACATGATATCATGAATAAAAAAATATAATATCCTACATAGGTATTATAGAGAAAAACTAACTGAAAACGACAAAATACCTTTACTATATATTGTTTTCTGAGGTATACGCGAATATTAGACATTGAAATAAACCTACTTGGGATCCAATCATACACAAAATCAAAACCAAACCCAAGAGTAGCGCTGCAAGACTTCAAGACACAGTGAGTTCATATTGCGTAGGTCGGAACACAAACGATTAAAATTAAAATTAAATAAATTACAAAAATATGAAGGTAGAACGAGCAACATAATATATCTTTTCAAGACGAGTACCATCTCAGTCTGCCCGTGACCATGGCACCTGCAAAGGTGTTGAAACGTCGGGAACTAAAATCAAAATAAACCGCGATAGAATCCGTTTAAAGTAGTTTTATTTCAACTTTACTATATCAAAAGGTCAATTTATATACTCGTTACAGTATTATAGTTTTAGGCCCATTTTTTTTATCCCTAGTTAACTCAACCAATGGTTAAATATCTAATGGTTTCAAATTTTGGTAAAAGGCGTTTCGTTTGTCTATCAAAGGGTCAAATAAGTCGTAGAGTTAATTATTTAACCATTAGTTATAAAAAAATATGAATAGACACGCTCTACCGAAGTTTGAAACGAGTAGTTAAGATATTTAATCATTAGTTGAGTTAACTAGGGATGAAAAAACTGGGCATTAGTCAACTCAACTCTGATGAAAATATATTATATAAAAGAGCAGCGAACTGAATTGCAATAAGTTCATTCCTTATATTACTTTGACACTTTTACATTGTATTTAGTATATTGGTTTTCATGCTTAGTGAACTCAATTTAAAATAGCTTTGACCTTCACTTTTTTCTCTTAAAAGCGAAGGATTTAATGTCCAAAGTTTCAATGTCAAAAAAAGAAAATTTCAAAAGTCTTAAGTTTGAAACACAGTTTAGATTTTAGCTAGGTAGGTATATTTATTATCTCTTTTAAATACCATTTAAAATAAAAAACATATAGCCCACATAAAAAAAAACGTAACATGTTTTATTCCCCTCGAAAGCAAAGCAACTAAAATTCTTCCGGCCAATATTTTATTCATGCCGAAAAATAAAAACATTCCATTTATTTCAATTTCGTTAGGAATGCCTTCATAAAACATAATATAACCTTATCTATACTTATTTTTCTATTGAATTTCTATTTACTTATTTTCGCGTTTGGTTTATATGTTGTCCCTGTTCATAATGAAAATATACCTACCTAATTTGTAATGTTGTTGTTTATTAATTTATTATTTAATGTCACAGAAACGGGTACTTATTTTTTTATTTCGGATCCTTCATTACCTTTCTTTATTTTACCAGGAAAGATGGTTTCCATTGTACCGATATCATTAAAAAATCTTACTATCAATGTGGGTCGCACATTACTAGTATTTTTGTAAACCCCTCATACTAAATTAAAAAAATTGAAAACAGTTAAATTGTTACGAGTGGGTTCACGTCAGTAGTGTAAGGGGTGGAATTCGAATCGGCAACCACATGATCACAAGTCCGACTAACTAACCGTTAGGCTACCGCCGCTTTTACTAATGGTTTCAGATGCCTAGTCAAAATATCCATTAAACCTAGCACAAACGCAAATCGTATTGTATTTAAAATAAACTCAAAATAACAGAAGCGTCGACATTCAAAGTCCTGAGTATTAGATGCTATCAATAACTTTATTTAATAAGCCAACAGCGATAAATAGGGACCTCGAATTTTCGGGCTTCTTACAAATTTGTATTCATCGGACTGTGAAAATCATATTTTGTGTAACTGTTGAGACACGCTCGAAATTCTAAGACGTTTTCCATCCCGAATTATATTGAAACTCGTAATTCTTTGGAGGTGATTGTGAATTTATGGCATCTTTTCTGAAGGTTGAATGTAATAAATTAAAAGTAGGCAGTAAACTTCTTTTAAAAAATTGTGCGTAGGAATTATAGGGTGTTGGATTTTATAGGTCTTTAGTGACTTGCGGTAAAGCAGAATTTTCTTCTGTTATAGAGTTGTTCACTTAAGAACATGCTCATTGACTACTTTGTTGACAATAGTACCTAGTTGTAGTAAAAATATTGATGATTTCGTAACCTCGTTTTTTCTACACAATGTGCTCACGCACCTACAACATAACATAAATTAAAAACCAAAGCACATTAATTTCACAACTCCAATTTTACCGAATTTCATGCAAATAAATCTCTCATTTCATTTCAGAAAGGTTTCGTACCGTGTTAGAAAAAACCGGTGCTGCGGTGGCGACATCTAGCGATACATTACAGACGCCGCGTGTTCCGTAAATAAAACACGTGTGGACTGTGGCTGTCGCCTCGGCGTAGGGTTGGCGAAGTAATTATGTTTTTACTGGTGAATAGAAAGTCGCTCGCAGCTGTGAAAGTTTGGATTCTGTTTTTTTAGTTTCTTTCAGTTTCACAATTTTGAGGTACCTTTGCTCTAATCCATTATTAGCCTGAGATAAACGTTTGCTGATAATTTTTCTTTAATGCTGATTAATGACAATTCGAAAAATGCCACAAAAAAAGTATGTTATGAACTCGCATCTTATGAACATGTCACGTTTCTTCTACCTTGATGTTTTGCACCGTATTGATTATTTGACGATATGCATGCACATAAAAACTCTAGATAACTCATTTTAAACAATGTACTTAACATAGGTATATTAACAAAAAATACATGGAAAGTAAACTCTAGCCAGCGAAGCCAAAAAACGCCTCGAAACTTTGAAGAGCGTCCAGATTTCCGATTTATTAAAAAAAAACGAAAGTTAAAAAAGTATATCTGCGTCAACCCTAAGCACCGTTTCACGATAAAAGCGACGCGAGAAAAACCGTTTAAGTCTCTGTTTTATTACACTACTCTATAATTTACGTAGTTTTTATACTTAACACAATATGTTGCATTGTTTCCGTTTTTACGGCGATCCGAAAGTCAAGTGAAACATTTATTTGTTTGTATTTATTAAAGTTTTATGTATGTTTTATTATTTTGTTTGTAAATTCTGACACAGCTTTTCACTTCACAGTGATTGGGATACATTTAAATTTAATGTAAGTATTGCAATAATGAGTAGTTAAACAATAACACTTAATTTGTTTTTCATTACTTGATTGCTTAAAATAAAATCAAAAGATGATCATCAATACCAGAAGTTCGTGATCCCAAGTTGGGCGCCAATAAAACTAATGGCGCCCAACGTGGGCTTAGCCATTCCAAATCTAACTACCCTACATTTGATATTGATTAATCCAATTCACAACCAACGAAGAAACTGCAATCATTTGGTAGATTGCAATGTTACTTAGAAGCAATGTGTACTGATTATGTACGTAGATAAATACACCCGTTTCCAAGCGAGGCGAACGAATTAATTCAGGAAGTTCAGTAAACGTGTTGCCTGGCGAACTAACAACCTACTTAGTACATCTTTAAGGCTTTAACGCCACGCGTGGAAGTTATATTTGCCCTAATCTGTACTAAAATACCAAACTTGGAGAGTTTGTATATTTGAATTTCCTAATTTCTGGAATGTCTAGGAATATAAATATTTATGCAATTGATAGCTTAGACTAGCACAGCTGTTTAGAGGCTAATTGAGCTATCAAACGTAACTATACAAAGACCCGATAAAGACAGAAAAAATCCACGGGACCCAACTTGTACCTACTTGATAATAGTGCTATGCTACTTATTATTTATTTATTGTGTTTAAAGGAAAGTTCGATGCAACCCGAGATTACGGACAGTAAAAAGTGTACGAAGTAATAAAAATAAATTATTTTTATTATTAATAATATAAAGCTGAAGAGTTTGTTTGTTTGATTGAACGCGTTAATCTTAGAAAATATGGAGCCCATTAAAAAACTGTTTTAGATAGCCCGTTTATTGAGGAAGGCTATGCTATATTTTTTACCGCGATAACCGCGAAACTAATACATCTAGCGAAAATCATTACAGCAATGGTCATATTACGTTTCTACAGAGAAACAAAAGAACGTTATTAGTGAGCGCGAAATTATGACGAACGAGGGGAATAAGAATAAATAGTATAATTTTACCGTCAAAATTACTTTGCATTAGAATTGCCTCCATTTTCATAATATAAAAAGTACCTGTAATAATACTGTCGTTTCGAATAATTTTAGTCGTCTTGTTTTAGTGACTGGGCGGAAGAATAATGTAGATTTAATAAGGGTTTGGTTCTTTTATGTGTTTTCAGCAAATCGATCTATTAAATTATTTCAAAATACCTTAAAAAAAATGTAGGCGTATTAAATCTTGGTTGATCGTCATGTTCTAGTAAAATGAATAAAACTGTATTAACGAATCAACCTTTAATTTACAAATCTGTTCTAAACAACAAAAATCTCAACCTGATCATCATCACCATGGTGATCCCACTGCTGGGCATAGGCCTCGCTTTTTACGTGCCGTCATTTCCGGTCCTTGCCCAATCTATCGCAGAATCGACCCGAAACTTTGACATGGCCTCGAACCTCTCACTCAACCAACGCTTATTTTGCATGAAGCCAGAAGAAAAGGAAAAAAGAACTATCTTAAACAAATATAGTTTTTTTTTTTTAAAGGTTACTAGCAATGTGGGTCGCACATTACTAGTAATCTCGTTAACCCCTCGTGCTAAGCTAAGATGCTTGTGTTACGAGTGGGTTCACGTCGGTACTAGTGTAATGGGTAGGATTCGAACCCGCAACCACTTGATCGCAAGTCCGCCGCTTCAAATATATTATATTTACTAAATGTCGATATAATATATATAAGCCTAATGTACAAAAAAGAAACCTAACACTAAAATGTATGTCTGCTGTCACTCGAACTTTTCCATCACCCGAAGTACGAACAACACTGTTTCCTGTTAACACCTTGTATCATATTATGTATGTCACTTGTCACCCTGCAATAAAGCTAGGTTACATTTGAACGGAATATTGCGTTCCTCTGAATAAATGCTGTCATAACTCGATATTGCATGTAGAGCATTCCGTCTATTGGGTTTCAGAGATGTATTGAGAATAGAAGCTCTATATGATCAGAGCAATGTAAAATGTTGATGAGAACGAGTGTAGGAAATAAATATTATTTATGGCGGGATACACTACGCGTAAGGTCATTGACACATCCAGTAATATTAGACAACGTTACTATAAGTAAATAAAGGTGAAGTTAAAATTAAAAAAAAACAAAACAGCATTGCAATATATCATTTCTTTTTATTTTAAAACTCAATGCCATTAAATGAAAAAAAATATTGTTACTTATATTTACTAATAGAGATTGATGTTCAGTTAATAAGCGTTAAAAAATAAAATTTGAATATTAAATAACATTTTCATTTTTAAAAAACTCGAATTTACTCAACTTCAATATTAAGATTCACTGACGTTTATTTGTGAATACAAAGAATTTCAGATAAAAGGGCGAGATGGGAAAACTGAGAAAAAACATCTCGAGCAGAAAAGTCTATTTACCAAAACAATTTCGGAAAATAAGCACGTCTTTCATTAAATAAATATCGAAGTTGCTGTGAATCATCCCTATTTATTTATTCAATGCCGACCAGCCAATAGTTTTATATCGACTCTAAATCTCTCAGTCTTAAGATTATTTAATAAAAAAATATAGTAAAATAAAAACCAAAAAGTCCTTTTTTAGGTGAAAATGCACTGTCATCAAAACTAAATGCGTAAGCTATGTTACAGCTTAATCGGAAACTTAAAAATGTGCGAAATCAAATTCCAAACATATTTTTACATGGAGTAAAAGCGTGTTAAAATACAAAAAAGGGGCCCAGGCCATATGGCAATGGCAACAAAATCTGAGTCTAATATGAACCAAAGATGAAAAAAAATTGTCAAAATCATTTGTAGTTGAAGCTAAAATATTATCAAGCTAAATGAAATAGATTTTAACATAACATGTTAAAATAAAAATAAAAGCGCGAAATATTACTATGTTCTAATGTTAAGAAAGATATATTAGGCACACATCTAAATTAACCCTTTCGCTGTCCCGTGAATCAGATATGAACATTTCCATTGTTTAACTATTGTGTCTTTTGACGAGACAGGGAAGGTGTTAAGAACAATGCTAAACACAACAAAAATATATTTTATAAAAAAAAATATGTGTCACATCCAGGTACTCTATGCCCTCGTAACTCGTCAGATATTTCGGCAGCATCCCGCGTGATGTGCATCGCAATGAACTGGAATGCTGATACACCACAACTTAACCCTCCACCGGCGCACGCTGGAGACACAAATTTACGGAAAATGCCCCTTTTGTATCCCTGTACGTGAAACGTGTGTTCTGCATTTATGAGTTCCAATTGTATTGTTTATTGTTTGTACTCGTTTTCTTCATACAAGTATTGGCTGGTTACGAAATATCCAAAGGGAAAGTGACTAGTATTTAGAATTCTGCCTGTAACTGATGTGTTTATTTTCTTTGCCGACAAAATTTGTATGACCTTTATTTTTTACTACCATTTATATTGTTATCACGTAGCTAGTACTGTTATTGGATTTTTTTTTAACTAAGTAAGTAACCTAAGTATTTAAAAGTAACCTTGAAAACAACAGGCTTACATTAAATCGACAGGTGTCATATCGATTTTATGTTTGTCTAATAGGAAAAATTTATAAAATAATCATATTTCAAAATCTGATTTAGGACTTACTTACTTACTTACCTTCCGAAGTTTTAAATGAAACTTACTTTCTTATTGTAAGTAGTCAAATTATAACGTTCTTGTTTAAGAAAATGCTTAAAAAATATATTTTACCTCATTTTCGATGACTTAAGTTCGATGCTAAGCAATTTTCATTTACCTGGAACAAATTAATAAATTATTACTCTGCAAAAATTCCAGTCGACTCGTAATAGGTGTAAGCGTATAGCTGTACTATGTGCTTCATCTTAAATCTTAAGAGCTGGATTCAATTTCCGTTCGTACCAGGTTTGACCTACAGAGTTTGTTCTTTGTCTGGACGTTTCCGACCTTGGCCGATCGACTACAACAGTACGACTATTTACATAATAATAACAGAAAAATAAAACGGATCTTCCAAATTCGACACACAAAAATCTCATGGAATAAAGTGTTCAAATTATAATTGTCCTTTTACAATTTTGTTTAAGCTTGTTGAGATTGCTAGTGAATCATAAAAAGGTTTTTTTTTATAATCTGTACTATTTTTTCCCACTGTAATTGATAAATGGCTTTCCAATTTTCAATCAAATCTTTCCATAAACAACGTTCCCGTGTCACACCGAATCTTAAACGACTACGAGAAAAATAAAACAAGTCGGAATTTAAATAACAGTAAAATATAACCGTCCCGAAAACAATTGCAGATCTTTCCATACGCAACGTTCCCGCATCACACCGAATTTAAAATCACTCCGAGAAAAAAAAACTAATTTAAATCAGTAAAATAAAACCGTCCCAAAAACAATTGCAGTTCTATTCATACGAATGTCATCATTAATCCCTTCGCGCCTCCACCCATCAACGCATCGCGCGCTGTGACGTCATCCAACAAAGCGTCACCCAGTGGCACGGAACTTAGGACTGTGACAATACAGTCCTATGTAGCTGTACTGCCTCTTCTTTATACAGTCAGTAACTGTTGTTTTTGTGTTAATGTCGCATTTTTATGAAGGTAGAGTTACTTTACGTTTAGTCCTGAATTGTTGTTGGAATTAAATGAGGTTTTCATGTTTTTGTATTATATGCGTTGTAACTGTTGTATTAACGAGCTACACAGTAATATTATAAGAATTTTATTCCTGTAGGTATATTTTCAGGAATGATGAAAAAATAAAATGTCGTACAAAGTTCATTGTTTAGAAAAATCCCTTAATCAAAAGGTTCTCAATGCAGATTTTTAAAGTAACATCTAATCCATAACCTTATTAGGTTAAACAAATCAAAGTGAAATATTCTATGGCTCTTTACCAACGAGAAGAAAATAAAGTACTCTAGCATTTAATTTGTAAATTACAGAAGGCTCATGAGCGGTCCCTTTTAAGAATTGCTCAACGAATTACGAAGGCATGGGAGGGTTGCAAAAGGAAAATGTCTTGATAATGTAGTCTCGCAGGGAATTAATTAATAATCGTAACGCGTTACCTTTTAATATTAGAACAGTAGAAAATTAGGTTCGTAAGTAATACGTGTACTTTTTATTCTGTAGGTTTTTTTATTTAGCCTGTTAAAGAATTCGATTCATAAACGCAATAGAATGCTTTTAAGGAACATAATAATGCTGATCATTGCCAGCCTTGTGTAACCTACTGCTTGGTATAGACTATTTTTCTCTACAACTCACACACGGCCATTTGAACCTAACTAGACAGAGCCTGACAACCAAACAATTGATAGACATACATACTTTCAAAAATTTCTAAATACATACATATTTATATACATTATACCCAGGCACCGAGCGAGAAGAAAATAATCGTGCTAATCACACAAAGATTTGTTCTAGACGGGAATTGAACCCGCGACCACCGGTTTAGCAGTCAGGGTCACTAACCTCTAGACCAACAGGCCTGTCAAAAGTCCTTTTTATGCCATTCTTCTCTCTTTATTGGCAATTGTATAACATCCTACTTGGTCCAAATGTTGGCCAACATTCGAGTACTGATCGGTTCAACCTTCCATCTTCACGTCTGATTGTGTCCTGCCCAGGTCCATTTATGTTTCATTAATCATTTAACGATTCGATGACATTGGTACGACGAAGAAACACAATAATCACTATAAATATCACACTGTCTCTGATTTTGTAAAGGCATAAGTTTGTGTGTTTGTTTGTTACCCCTTCACGCACAAACGGCTAGATCAACATTAACATTATTTTGTATGGAGGTAGCTGACACCTTCGATAAAACAAGATACTTTTTGTTCCTTTATGTTATCTAAAAAACTGCGGGTTACATCGTGCTAGTGTAAAATATTTTTAAATGCAAACACTATAAACTCGTAATGCAAACGTTCTTAAATTATTGATGGGCGCCCACATCCCACAAATGCATTACATTAAAAAGTTTGAATTAACCTGGATTAAACTTTAAAATGCATACTATTACGGGTATCATGGCATAATTTAGTTGTACGTGTCTCCGAGGACCAAAATTGCAGTTTTTGTTCAAAGTGCAAACGCGTCGAGTTTATAAACTACGATTTCGTAGTGTATAAGTAATGGCAGATTGCCAAGCATGTTCTCCGTGGACTTGTACCAACATTTTGGCAAATTCCTTTTTAATAAAAGCTGGTTTCAGTATTTTTGTCTTGATAGAAAGTTAAGCTTTTAAGATTCGAGGGGTAGTCGTTTTGTGGTTAACTTTGAAATTAGTTTAAATAAGTGAGTTTAAGCTATTTTGGGACTGTGCCAGATCTATTATTTTCCCACTATCTAGTCTTATCGGAGCTAATTTTTAGAAGATATGTTACACTGATTAAGATTAATAATAATAATACCAGTCTATAAAAACCTAGACCTAAACCTTTGTTCATAGACAGTTGGCGATTGCAGATTACAATTTTAGGAATCCAGGTTTTCTTACGGTGTTTTCTTTCACCACATAATTATAACAAAAAAGTCCCATTGGTACTGAGTTCGAACCTGCTACCATGTGCTTACGCATCCGGTCAATGAACCGGTGGCCATCACAAAAATTTATATTTATTATCCAATCAATTTCTTTGTATAAAAAACAGCTGACGCAGAAATTCTATAAACTCAGACTATTTTATAAATTTTTTCAAGGATACTTACTAGGTTGATAATAATCTACAAGTCTCTAAGCTCAAGAACAAAACAATTCAAGCCAAAAACAATTCAAGGTGAGAAAATTGGTGCTGATAACTACGATACACTCTGTACTCAAGAGAAAATGAATTTACATGAGATGAATACCGGTGTACCGCAGTACAGTATATACAGTACATTAGTAGTCGGTTAATAAGAAACACTTGAGAAAATGTATTCAGTAAGTATTAAAACTTCGTATCTTAATCTTTATTAGGCTTTTCACACCATAAACCATAATACCTAAATAATTATAACATTCTCAGACTCTACAGTAGTGCTACAAAGCTACGCCTACGCTCTACAATGTGCTACGCTAAATATCTTAGCTACGTAGCATTCAATCTATTGCTTATTCTTACAAACGTTGATCACATATTTCACAAAGTTTATGGTGATTTAATGTTTTTAAATTTTGTAGTACACTAGTAAATTGACACAATTCTTTGCAAGAGTTTTTCTCTAACAATAAAAATAAGTGTAAGTATCTTTATATTTACGCAAATGTAACCAAATCGTTCAAATATCCACCAATCAATAATATTTCACTCCTCAATCTAAATGATCGGTTCGAAAGATGAATGGCATGAATTGTAGAGCGTTACATCTTGCTCAAAGGCTGGTACTCGCGCAGGCATCGAACCCGCACTAATGTGCTAATCGATGAGACACATTTCCTGCTCTAAGAGTGCCTTCAACCCAAGTCTAATACACTTTATTTTACAAAGATTCCGTGTTTCTAGAAGTGGCTTGGATATTTTTATGTTTGAAATATGCTTTACAATGTAACTAACAAATTTTCCCCCGGTTGCTCAGATACTGTTCAAAGTGAAAATTTGTTAATCACCTGTTAAGCGATTTGATTGGTCGTTAGTATTTAAGTCAACCAATAACAATCATGATCAGTTGTTTTGACAAAATAAAAGAAGACTGGCCTGTTGGTCTAGTGGCTAGTAACCCTGAAAGCTAAGGCGGAGGTTGTGAGTTCGATTCCTACCTGGTGCAAATCCTTGTTTGATGAGCGCAACCTTCTGTGTTTGTTTGGTTGCCAAAGTACAGGTTCTACTTTTAAACATGTTAACACTATTCAGACCACTCAGTAATATTTTAAGTCGTTACTTAAGTGAAACAAGAAGGATATTACTATAATCGGCCGATGTAATTTAGCGGGTCTCGAAAAAGATACAAGACATTGCTATCTCTTTCTCACCCACAGTTTATGTGTACTTGCATCTCACGCAAACTGTGTTGTAGCTCTTTTCAGACTTGCCAAGTAACATCGGCCGTAATCTACAAAGTGAAATGTTTTTGACAGATGTTTATAAAGTAGATACAACATACCTACTTAAAACACAAAGAGATGAGTCGTAATTATAACGTATTATCCTTTATTCTATAGACTTGATTATCTTAAAGGTAATCTTTTTACTCAGTTTCAGTGAACACAACAAGTTATTTACCAGGTGGAGCAAATTGCTTTAATTTATAAAACTTAGTCGCGAATTCTATTAAATTTATAATGATTGAATATAATTTTCAATGTTAAATGTGTAAAAAAATCGCTTTTTGGCATTTCATTAGAAGAAAAATACACTTTAACTGAGTATTTTAAAATAGTTCAGTGAAAGAGCTTTTTTGGTTTTTATTTTAGAACTGCGGATGCGTTATTTTTCTCCTGCACGGTAGCGAGTTATGAGGGCTCTACCGAACAGTTTATGACAAAATGTATGGACCTCAATAAATTGAGCTTGTGAATGTTGCAGGGTTTTTTCCAAATATGCACTATATTTCGAGACAGGTTCATGCAACGTAATATTTCACCATTAATTCATTTTAAAACATTATTTTTAATTTATTCCTCAGTCGCGGATCAAAGGACCAAAAAATTTTCAAGTTTATTGCTGAAGTTTTAAGTGCGCGAGTTGTGATAATTTTCTTAGACTTTTTTATTTATTTTTGGGGTCAACCTTTCATCCCCTTTTTAATATAACAGGGTTTAGTGCCTCAGGTATGGATGGTATCAACTTTTGGTCCTTCTATACCGTCGTCAACAATATTATGTCAAAGCATTGTTACAGGGAAATTAATAGTTTTAATCTGCTTTTTTGATATAGGGTATAAACTAGTATACAACTGTATTAGTAGTAAATATGTTACTAACTACTAGGGGTGTTCTTTGTGCATGTGATTTGATTTTTTGTGAAATTAGCGCAGGCGTCATTTTTTTTGTAATCAAAAAACAATACCGATATATGTGACAAATATTTTTATGCAAGTTTAAAGAAAAAGTACAAAAATTTCAAATCGGTATGAAAAATTCACAAAATTTGTTGTATCACCTCATTAAAAATAAAAAAATATTGCGATGATTCAGTTACTGATTCTAAACAAACTATTGTAAGGTTTCGTATGATACATGCAATGTTGTCTTGCTAATAAAGGTTATTCTCATTTGTTTCATAATTTAGCGGTTGCGAATGAAAACACGTGGTCCTCGGAAGCGTGTCTTTGTATGGCAACTATGTAAGTTCAAAATTCAACCTATGTTAGCATCACAAGTACACAAGTTACCGGAGTCTGTATACCCTCATTACGTAGTGATATTACCCGAATCGCATTGTCTGGTCCGTTGTGCTGGAAAATGCTGAAATAAGCTAAATAAGCTCAACTTTCGAGCGCATATGCTCGTATTAGTAAACTTGTTTTAATTTTAACTGGAATATCGTAATATTTTATCTTTATTTCCCAATGGTCTCGCTGAGGTGTTAATATCAGTTGCAAAACGTATACTTCCGAATTTACGAATTTAATACATACCTTATTAAATAAGACAAAAAGAATCCAGAGAAGTGAGGAAATAATACACAGTGTAATAAAAGTCACTTCCAGTCTCTTTAAATCAATGTCATTTGTTTCACGATACAGTTGCCGATGCAAAATGGACCTTAAGCTAAAACAATAAGACTTAAATGTACTGTTATTAGTTTAGTTGATGAGGCTAAGTCTCGGAAGATGTATTCTCGTTGAAATGTACAATATCTTGGAATGAGAATACTTTTCGTGAACACGTTCTGTGATAGATATTTCTGGCTTTATTGTATTGTATTAAAATTTAATATAATTATGCTGTCATTACAGCCGTTTATTTAGGCTCTTTTTATATACACAGAAGTATAACATTTAACAATTAAGAGCTTTTTAATGGGTTAAGAATACTGGATATAGTTTTGCATTGTAGCAAAAAAAATGAAACCGACACATTTTTTCATTTCTTTTTTATGATTTTTGGAAGTCATCATCCTGGTGCCGTTATCCCAATTTCGTTTGGAGTAGATGCATCATGTCTTTTTCCTCTATCCTTCTCTATCTGGCATCATCAATAACATCCTTTCCAGCCATATCATCTTTTACACAATCTATCCATCGCTTCTTTGGTCGTCCTTCCTCTATTTCCATCCACGTTCACGCTCAAAACCTTCCTTACAATATTATGATTGTTTAAGCGTTTACTTAATTTTATCACGGGTTTAATAAATTAAGCTAAGAGCAATATAAATAATATAATGTATTGAATATTATATTCACAATTTTATGGAAATGACTGATGGCTAGCTGTTATTATTGTTTGTACATTTCCATACTACCCATCCTTCACCAAAAGTTAAATGTACAAGTATGAGTTCGGTAACTTCATTACTACCATATACAAGGACATTCCTTTGGGAGTACCCTCTAATATGACTGACGGATACGCAAACCATCCTTCATAATCCAAAATATCAATACTTTGCGAATTGTGAATCCATTTCATCTGAGACATTTCAGAAATAGCTTAGAATCAATATTCGGTAGCGAGAGTGAGCGAGTCCATCGGGATTTATAATATAATATCATTCAATAAGGCCGGCTAACGTTTGGATATTTTCCTTCTTGTGACGCTATTACGATGGGATGATATCTCGTTAGTTTCAAGGGAAAAGTAAAGTTTGGCAGTTGGTTGGAAATGTGACAAAGCTGTTGTAATAAAACGATTTTTTGGAGTTATTGTAAAATGGTATTTGTATTTTGTGCATTGTTTTATTAACCCAGTGCATATTTTATTTTTTAGGGAAAAGCCCGCCACACGTGCTCATGATTGCAACTCCTGGAAGGTCAGGTACAGGATCTACACAATGAATACCACCGAGATGAACCTCGGTCTGTCCCAGGGAAACGATCAACTGTCTTGGAAACCGCAAATACATTAATCAGAAGTTAATTTGTTTATAGGAGGAGTAGGAAAAATAGTATCTACTTCCCTCCACTGCAAGCGTGGTTTATTATTTTTAGTTCCCGACGTTTCAACGCCTTGCAGTTGTCATATGCAATGGAATCCGTTTATAAAATAGTTTTACTTAATGTATAACGCACGCGTGGAGATTTTTTTTTCTTTAAACTAACTAACCAAAAAGGATTTACAGCACCACTACCGGAAGAAAAAGTATTTTGAGATCCGAAGTCCGTTCCAGTCAACCGTCTACAAAGCTCTAAAAACTGCGAGTTACTCCGCCAGGAAAAAGCGACCCATTTCTCTCACCACAAACTTTTAGTGTTCAAAAGACGATAAAGTTCTTTATAAACAACCTTCTCGCGACGATAGCTACGGAAATTAAAAATGCACATCGACAATACGGCCACAGAGCAGAAAATGTTAATGTAACACTTCGAACACTTTGCCAGTATACCAACGACTTGTGAATACAATTTGTTTGTGTAAGGCTTGTTCACGAAGCGCCCACGCCGCGCGCCGGCCTTCATGTTGTAAACGTATTTAGAAGTTATGCTCAACTTATAAAAGCTATTATCTGAAACATTATGGTGAGATGAATTTGAGACTAGCGTCCCCTACTATTGGTTTACCAAGGGACTATAGTTATGATGTAACTTTGTCTACCATTTTGGTAATCTATGGGTATATAGTTAGGACAATTAATAAAGTTTTCAAAATATTTTGTCAAATTATAATTTAGTATTTAATATTCCGCATACGAATAATCCAAGTAGAAAATTCTTGATGTTTATTAATAACGTCTTTTATTTGATTTTTTTCTATTGAGCCATGGGAAAAATTGGTGAGCAGTGGTCGCTTTTAGCTACAAAAATATGACAGCCAAGGATACGGCTACTTATATTTTCTATGGCAAGACAAAGTCTTTATATCAGTAGTGCATCAACCCTCAACGATGGATGGGCTCCCATCCACAAACAGTCCGCGACTGTTGAAGCTAAAATTAAGATTTTTACCTAGTCACGACGTCCATACGCAGGTGATTCTTATTATTGTTACGCGTCAAGAATGATAAGTAACTTCTCATTCTTATGGTAAAAAAGCAAACTCGCTACGATCAAAATAAATTCATATCACGATGATATTTATTTTATCTCCGTGACTTGGAGATATAAGATTGAAGCACGATTCCTTGACATTTATTTATTTACTTAAGATTTGAGTACGATTATAGGTAAAAAAGAGTATAATGTATTGGTGAGTAGTCAATTAGTTTGTTCAATAGGGACGCGGATCATTTTTTTTCTCAATGTAAGGTTTTTAGATTAAGAAAATATATAAATACAGAGAATTTCAGTTATGCAGTGGAGGCTCGCCACTTCACTTGTGGCACCTAATTTGCCTAACTTCTGATGTCACAAGCTCCCAGGCCTGAACTTTCCTGCCGGTGCTGCGTAGAGATTTGTTTAACCTAAATCACGGATATCCACATCCCTATTGGTTATTCTGTTTTAATCTGGTGTTTGATTGCCACCCATTTTTTTTACTTAAAGTCCTGCCAGACTGGGATTGAGATAGAAATCATTTTATTTGTTTAAACATTAGTGAGTATGCACACAAAAGGATCTTATTTTTTTTTAAATAAAACCAATTTCAAACCACGTGTTCTTAGAAACATATATGTGTTCACAGATAGGTATAATTTCAGCTATTTTTTAAATACTCGTCAATAAAATTAATAATAATACCAGATAAACCATACTCATATTCTTATATATATTATAGAAGGATGAGCATTGATCACCACGCTTGCTCATTGTGGTTCAGCGATTTCAGATTCCAATTTTTGGGATCCAGGTTTCCTCACAATGTTGGTGTCTTAGAATAACTAAGAAAGAACATTTAACTTTGAATAAGTCACATTGGTACTGGCCTGGGTTTGAACCTGCAACTTCTTGAACCTCTTGAACTGCACACGAAACCGGTCATTGAACCGCTATGCCACCGCAACGTGCAAATATTGTTTGTCCTTTAATAAATCAGCATTAAAATTATTATTATGATTTATTGAAGCCGATGGTAGGGGTAAACCTTCGATGTCCCAATTTACAAGTAACGCTAACTTTTCCACAATAATAGCGAAATATGTCGACTTGACAAGTTTCGGGTGATGTACACGAGTTTCCTTTATATAGCAACACTCAAACTTCATCTCTTGGGGAGTTAAAAGGGTTTACATGTGTGTAAAATTTTAAGATTATATTATTTTGGAGTGATAAGTTTTTTTATAAAACGTTGTTTAGTTGCATACCTATATCAGGGTATGAGTTTACTTTTTTTATATCTTGGGATAATTCACACACGGCCATCTGATCCTAAACTAGGCAGAGCCTTTACTATGGCAACCAGACAACTGATAAACATACTTATAATAATATAGTTATAAATACATACATAATTATTATAGATAAATAACACCCAGACATAGAAAAAATTATCGTGGTCATCACACAAAGGTTTGTCCTGAGTGGGAATCGAACCCACGACCTGCGGCTTAGCAGTCAGTGTCATTAACCACTAGACCAACAGATATAAGACCACTTTCCTGTGACAAGAACTCAAGAAGGGTTCCACAAACATTTTAATTGACATACACAAAGCATGTTCAGCTTTGAAACATTTTTGTAGCCACGTACGACATAGTATCAAAAATCAAATGGTAATTAACGCTTATTATTATAATTTCAAAGTCCGCCTCGAACAGTATATTAATAACCGGCTTGCTTCATAATGGTCTGATATTCGAGACTATGCAAATTGTAGTTGATTTAAACCTTGTTAATTATTTTTTACCTTATTTATGAAAGTTTTGACCAAAAGTTCGGACCTCCAACAGTATATAAGGAATTTAATTGAACTAATTACCTATGTTATCTGCTAAAGGTTACCCCCATTAATTATAATGCTCCTACCCAATAAATTTGAGGAAGTCAACCTTCCATATCAACTGAATATAACGTTGCCCAATAAACTCAAATAATTACGGCTTTGGGGTACTAGTATAATCACCACGGTTTGTCCGAGATTGGTGATAGCTTTCCTGTAATAAAATCCTTTAGTTATGTTTGCGAAAATCTGGGAGTGTATTATTTCATAATTAGGAGACATTTAAAAGGAACGTGTTATAATTATAGTTGTTAAAAAAACTTATAATAAATGATGCATTTAATAAATTCATGAACATTCTAAGGGTTAGGTACTTATGACTATTAACCTGCATGTATTTCTTTGAATGAGGATACAATTTAATAACTACGATGCAAATGAAATGAGCGGAATAAATATTCCTATATTTTAAACGGATTCTATCGCGGTTTATTTAGATTTTAGTTCCCAATATTTCCGCTATAGAATCCGTTTCAAATCCTCGGTCCACGGTACTGATAAGTTAATCAGGAATATCTTAGCTCCTACACTGATTAATTTTGATGTGCCGTGTTTCTCTGAGGCTGTAGATGCCTGGAGACTCGCTTGCCCAAAATCAAATCTTCCTGACTACCCATCTTCCCAGAGACAGTGGGATGAGCCGCTCTGCAGAATAGTTCAAGAAAGACTTATTACTACATCGACTTCTACTGCGGAGCGTGCGCGCCTGCTGGCTGTTGGCGAGTGGGAGTCAGGTCTTTGGCTTCACGCACTGCCGTCGTCGCACATCGGCACCTTGTTCGACGACACTACTTTCCGCCTTGCTGTTTCACTACGCATAGGCGCTTCATGTTGTTCTCCGCATCGCTGCCACTGCGGTGAAGTAGTCAACAGCCTCGGACACCACGGTCTATCCTGTAGCCGTAGCGCAGGTCGCATAGCGCGGCACGCGAATATCAACGACATTATTCGACGAGCTCTTGTTGCCGTCGGCGTTCCAGCTGTACTCGAACCCAACGGCTTGGCACGTGACGATGGCAAGAGACCGGACGGCATGTCGTTATTTCCATGGAAAATGGGTAGGCCTTTAGTGTGGGACGCTACCTGTGTCGATACTCTTGCGCCATCCCATCTTCCAAGTTCATCGTGCTGTGCTGGTGCTGCTGCTGCGGCTGCAGAAAACCTCAAGCGGCGGAAATATAACAACCTAATAGGCAGTTATATATTCGAGCCGTTTGGGGTTGAAACCCTTGGACCGTGGGGCCCGAGTGCACATATGGTTTTCAAAGATCTAGCCAAACGCCTTGTTGACACTTCGCGTGACCCAAGGGCTGGCTTTTACCTTGGTCAAAGAATAAGCATTGCCATACAACGTGGCAATGCAGCCAGCCTAGTGGGCACACTCCCGGTCGACAGCGATGCGGATGAATACTTTGACGCCATTTTTTAAACTTTTATTAATATATATATTAGTTTTTTATTTATTTTTTCGTGTGTATATATCATTTATTATTTTAGTTATGTTAAGATTGTATATATTTAAAGTTATTGTAAATAAATTTATTGATTTCTTTATCATCTGCCTAAAAAAAAAAAAAAAAAAAAAAAAATGGTTTTATTTCTTTATCTAAAATTCGCGTAATCATTACGGAAGTGTCATCAAAATTATTCATTATATTTTACTTAAGTATAAGCCTTAAGGAAAAGAAAACATTCAAATCAAATCAAAGGCTAAGGCATAAATTGGTTCAAAAACCAAAGAAACAAAGGGCCCAAAAGATTTATTGCCAACATTGGATGAAGGACGTTAATAGAAACCGGAGTAACGAACCAATTAAATACCGATTATTCATAATGTTAAATCGATTTGGCTTCCGTATCGATACATTTAAGGGAAAAAGTTATTTTGGGACACAGATCTGTTTCAGAGATGATTTGAGGAAAACGATTCTTGAAAAAACTGGTACCTTTATTTATTTATAAACAATTTATGTACACACAAGTATTTCTAGGACACCAAGTAATAGTATTTATTCGCGTATGTCTTGAAACTTAACTAGGTTCACGCGTACGTGCAAATGTGCAAGGCGAAAGTGTACACCTTAACAGAAACACGTCTTTTTTATTAGAATAACCATACTTCTATTAAAACTGTCTTGAGCTGTTTTAGTAAAGTTATTCAACATGCGTGAAATGATTTTAATAGTTTACACTAATAAATATATTATCTGTTTGGATTTGAATTAAGTTCAAGTGTACCTAACCGTAACACCTAAGAGATTTTCTCTTAAAGGTTGGTTAAAACAGCTTCTTTACTCATTTTTTTAACAGAATATTCATACGAGAACGTAAACTGTTGAATAAATTCATGAAAATCAAAGTTAATTGACTGTGAACGAAGTTACGGTTAGTAATAAATTAACACCAGGGAAGGCGGGCCGCCAGACATTTTGAAACACGGCGACAAAACCTTCGTACTCCGAACACCTATTTACCTTCTTTTTTTACAAAAAATACTTCTACCTCAATGGTATTAACAGTGAACAAGATAAAACCATATCCCTATAAATAAATAGTGGATTAAAAAAGTACTTTAACGGTTGTCCATAAAAAACTCAAATCGAAAATCGATTCAGTATATTGGTTATTAATTCACAAGTATTGAATCACAAAGGTTTTCAAAACGAAATTACATCATTATTTGAAATTGCTTATATGTAGTCAATAATGTAACTGTTCTATTTTTTTCTAAACTGGTTTTAATTTACCCACTGACTGTAAGATCCTAACCAGCTGACACTAAACAACTAACACAGCAACCAAAATCTAATTACACATTAGAGAAACTCCACAAAGTCATTATAACGTATCTCCAACCTTAACGTATGAACTCATAAGTTTTGTTGTATCAGCATTTTCCAGCGCAACGGACCGTACAAGCCGTTTGATATAATACCATTATAACATAATGAGGGTAGACAGAAGTCTAAGTTCAGACTGTCTGTGGCAGACGAATAAACTTTATATTCTTTGTGTTATGTATGAGTTGGCCACAGGAAGGTTACGGTATTCGATTGAATAGGGGGCGGACTAGGTATGAAAATCTATTTCAACCGTAAGTTAGATTTTAAAAAATATTAGATACATACTTTTTATTTTTTCAAAACAATAAGGTTACGAGTAGGTGAAAATAGTAGCCACAAATAACGGCGAGCCCCTCCTTAACTTAAATTCACTGTATGTAGATATTCGTAATTTTGAAAAACAAAAAATATATATTATCATGACTGTTATGGTGAAGTTCAGATGGATTGGAGGGGAGGTGGAAGCCTAGACCACTGGTTTGTGCGCAGGAATGTGGCGATAAAAAATAAGCCTTATGCTATTAGACAACAAGGCTATCTATCAAAATGGCAATGTTGTGTTGATAATTATATAAAAAAGCTACTTTATATGTAGGTATTTTAAATTAATTAATTAATTTTCTGAGTCGATATTTATTTATTTACATAATCATTTTTGTACACATAATAGTTAAACAATAAATAAGACAGCAATTGTACAAAGACTGCTTATTTTTTGCATGGTAGCCACTTTTTGGGATGTAAAGCTAATTCCTTCAACGTAAGTCGAGAGTACGGCATCAGGACATATTGGACTTTCATCGACTAGAACACCCCGGCAGGATCGCTCGGACATTCTCAAATCAACTCTGACAGACAGTAGCAGACCTAAAAAATATATTTATGAACTCTACTAGTTTCTATTCCACTTCTCTCAATCTCTCTCTGTTACCAATAGTAGATACGTTATTTGTCGACAAGACAGAGTAGTCTGATAAAAACGTCGACGATGTGAACGTAAGTTCAAAAGATTTGATTACAGTTCTTGTGAAGACATCACTGTGTTACAGAAAACGTATGAGATCAAACGTTGTATTCATGATCTTATATTCATACCCATATGTCTAAAATGATCTTCGGCCGACTAGTTCCAGACGCTAGCCTTTATTCATGGGCTCATCACGGTGATGTGGCAATTTTCGTGGTTTCTATTACTAGGCATAATATATCCAGATGGAAGCTAACAATTCTGTTAGAACCTTGTCTAGCCTTTTTTGAAAGAATCTATACTATCTATACTAATATAATATTATAAAGCTGAAGAGTTTTTTTGTTTGTTTATTTATTTGTTTGTTTGAACGCGCTAATCTCAGGAACTACTGGTCCGATTTGAATAATTCTTTCACTGTTAGATAGCCCACTTATTGAGGAAGGTTTTAGGTTAATTTGCAGCGGTAACCGACGATCATGCGAGCGGAGCCGCGAGCAACAGCTAGTTTATAAATAAAAGTGTAGTTTTTTAACTTACCCAAAGAGAAAACGGGACCCTATTACTCCGCTGTCCGTCCGTCCATCTGTCACCAGGCTGTATCTCATTAGATAGTTCAAATTTTCAATGTATTTCTGTTGCCGATATTACGACAAATACTTTACACAATAAATTAAAATATTTTAGGGGGCTCTCATATAACAAACGTATTTTTTTTGCCCTTTACATTGAAGCACAGATGCACACACGGAGCCCTTTCGTACGCGAGTCTGGCTCGCACTTGGCCGGTTTTTTTATATTTGTGCGGATTATACCTATAAGACTGGGTTTATTGAAAGGTTTTTACCCGATTGGTAAACAGTCGGAAACAAAAACAATGTAAATTATCCGCACTAACTTAACTGTCCTAGTGTTAACCCAAAAGAAAGTTTTATTATTCAACAACAAACAGGCACTTTTCTAAGTTCAAAGTGTACGCTACAATTAAAACAGGCAAAGTTAATTTTCACGCGTCCTGATTTTCAAACAAAACTTGCAAACAGATTTAAACAACCCGAACATTTTGCAAGGTATACCCAAGGTCAATTTTCCGGGTGTTCTATTAAACACAACGATGGATAGATACTATAGGATTTGAAAGTTGCTTTAAGTTTATAGAAAAGTGTTAGGAAGCATTTTCGTACAAATTATAAATGAACCAATAAATGTTCCTTGTAGACAAGAAGCGAGCATTGATCACCACGCTTGCCACTGCGGGTTGGCGACTTCAGATTCCTATTTTTTGGAATCAGGTTTTCTTACGGTTATCTTTACTGATTGTCACTGAAAACTTGTTTTGCACCGGCCAAATCAAAACTGCAACCTATGATCGAAAATTGTTTTAAGTCGGTAAAATGGACTAGATTTTGAAGCTTGCCACCTGCCTTGCGACCTCTCTGACAAGAGTGTCGACGAAGAATAATAGGCACTCGTAACTCGTAACTTTGATATCTGACCAGACAATTTAACTTTTTTTTACCTTTTAAATATCAGTGCCTATTGCGCGCGTTTTCTATATCCAAACTAATATTATAAATGCGAAAGTAACTCTGTCTGTCTGTCTGTCTGTCTTTCTGTCTGTCTGTCTGTCTTTGCTTCACGCCTAAACTACTGAACCGATTTGTGTGAAATTTGGTACAGACATAGTTTGGAACTTGAGAAAGGACATAGGATAGTTTTTATTACAAAAAATTAAATTTATTCCGGACATACAGCGCCATCTATTGGTCAAGAGTCGGCATCAATTCAGTACCAAAAATCTGCCGGAAGTCGCTATTCCACGCGAACGAAGTCGCGGGCAAAAGCTAGTTTTAAAATATAACTTCCAACTTCGAACATTTTTTATTTTAGAACTTGTTTTAGTTTTAAATTATTAATTTTCTTCAACGGAAAGTCTGAATCCACCGTTAACAAGTTTAGCCCGTAAAAAGCGACGTTGTTATCATCAATTAGTAACGTTGAAACAGGACAGCGGTTTTAGTTATTTTTGTCCTCAGGCAAAAGGCATAAAATAATGCTTTTAACGTTCGTCAAACAAGAATCTTTGATTGGGCTAGTTTATGTTATGCAGTAACGTTGTTCTGCCATTTAGGGGTATAAAAAATTGATGTTAGCCGATTTTCAGACCTAAATTTTGTGAGCATATCGGGCACACAAAATTTCATACAAATCAGTCCAGCCGTTTCGGAGGAGTTTGAGAACAAACACCGCGACACGAGAAAATTTATATATTAGATTTAAATTTTATCAGAAACCGTTTTTAACCATTTTAAATAAATTATCACCAATAAGGAAAAAAAACTAGTGATGAAATTCTAAATATTTGACACACACACATAAAAAACTTTCTAATACGAATGTAAATTACAAACATACCAAGTTCCATTATACAAAACAAGTTCATAAAATTTCTTAGAGCGTCAAATATCAACATTCACAAGTCTCATATCTTGCAAATTGTAATATATTTTGTAATATACAAGTTAATTAGAATTTTAGGGGTTGAAACAGGGCTGGGATATAAGTGTAAATTACATTCAAGGAAACAACCCTTGCGTGTAGGTGCGTATTTGAATATGATTAACTTTTATTATATTTGCGGTGCCAGTGACAGCGGGGAGCGAGTGTTGATGGCTAATTTAATTTTGTTGTTTGGTATATTTCAAATTTTCTCTCCGTTCCAAATGTCACTGACTTACATTTGAATAAGTATATACGAATATTAGGCATAATAACGCAAACATTTTTATTTTTGGTTGTTCTTCTTCATAAACCATTGCAATATTTTTCTATGGACTAGACAGAGATTTGGTTTAGGATATAGTGTATAAAATTAAGTGTGATCTATATATTTGTACAAATTGATGATTTACTGATGACTCTGCCTAAATCATTATTGTCCTACAGTAACCAATTACAATGGCCACACCTGAACAACACCTTATCACAGTAAAGTCGTTACCCGCTCTCATTGGGGCCACACCTTAATCATGTATATAAGTAGTTAATATAACAATTAACGTTACCATTACGCTTCGAGACGTCGCGCGCCTTGTTTTACGATATCATGCATTGTAATAAAGTTTTACAACTGTCTCTATTTTGTTACACCAGCTGTGCTCTTGGCTTTCACTGTACCGAAGATCCTTGTCTTTTGCTATCTGGTTTAAAGGGTTTGTTTATTGAGGAATCTCTTTCAAGAAACTCTATCAATTTATAATATAATCTTGACCCAGGAACAAGATTTTTCTGTAAATTTTTTGCAAGCTAGGGTAGGTTTTATTTGGCTTCGGGATTCAGCTGTTCAGTTTTCAATTCAGTTTTTTTTTTTAAATGATTTATTTTCTGACTCACTACCCTTTTTAGTGGGTAACACGGTATTTCTTAGGTCGCGCATACACGAAATGTTCGAGCTGTTACTGATTGTACAACATACAAGAATTGCGCGAGCTGTCGACCGCTCGCGCGCCTTGCTTGTGCCTCCCGCCCGCTTGCTTTTTGTTTTGTCGAACGCTTGAAGCAGCCAAACTTCTTCATGTAACCTGTGTGCACTACGCACACTTACAGCACGGCGAGTACAGCATAAACGATGGTTGAGAAAGAAATAGCAATATTATATATTTTTATTATTTACTAGCTGATGCCCGCGGTTTCGTGGATGTACAATGTGCCAATTATATACTTAAACCTTCCTCGAGAACCACTATATATTGGTGAAAACATAAAATCGATTCAGTAACTTTTGCGTTTATCGCAAATAGACAGACGCGGAGAATTTTATTTTTGTTTTATAATGTGAAGAGATATTATTATACGGGTGCATGGTTCACAATGCTGTCGCAGCTAGAGCAGTCGAGGAATACTATGTCCGTGGCCATAGTGAGACTTATTATATCAGAATCGAAATACCTTAACGCACACGGAGCATAGGAATAAAGGAACAATTGTTGACGTAAACGTGACTGAAAATCTTGAGTTCTCTGCCAGTGAGTGAGCACTGTAAACTTTCCTTTCACAGAAAAAAATTAACTTAAAAATAAATAAATAATAATTATCTTGGGACAATCTCACACACGGTCATCTGATCCCAAACTAGGCAGAGCCTGTACTATGGTAACCAGACAACTGATAAACATACTTATATATTTCTAAATACATACATATTATTATAGATAAATAACACCCAGAACAAATGATCGTGCTCATCACACAAAGATTTGTCCTGGGTGGGAATCGAACCCACGACCTCCGGTTTTGCAGTCAGGGTCACTAACCACTAGACCAACAGGCCCGTCAAATGTATGTCATACACCCAAAAAGTGTAATTTCTATACCACATGCTTGTATTACTTGTATACCATCTGCTTTAGTAAATTTTAGTGGAAGCCCTTTAATTATTGCAAGCTCGTTCCGAAACTTAGTAACTGGACAAAGATTGAAATTTACGGGTCATGGCGTTACGGTGGTTAGCGCCGACGTTACCAGCGATATTGTTCGTGTATAATATTTAGTGCTTTTGAAACTGTATTATAGAGTGTATATCGCCTATTTTTTTAAAGAGGTAGCCTCTTTTAAATGCATCAATCGAATGACCGTACCGAAGAACAATGCTATTTTTGAAAATGATATTTAGAAAGTCCACAACCTTTCAAATCTTCTTCTGCCTAGCCTTTTCCCAAGCTATGTTGGGGTTGGCTTCCAATCTTACCGGATTTAGCTGAATACCGTATTTTACATGGAGCGACTGTCTATCTGACCTCCACAACCTATTACTAGGTAATATAGTATTCCATAGTAAGACTGGTTGTCAGAATAATTGTAATGACTTAACGACTGTCAAAGATCACTGTATGACAGTCGGGACCAACGGCTTAACGTGCTTTCCGAGGCACGGAGGGGTCTCGGTATGTTTATAAATGGTCACCCATCCACGGACCAACCGCGGCGAGCGCGGCTTAACCTTTATTATCGGTCAAACCGTACGGCTTACACTTAGCCACGAGCCCCTCACAACCTTTCAAATCAATAACTAAAAGATGAAAGATGACAGCTGTATGCCTAATCTATCTTACAATCACAAGGTACAACACGCGCTAATCGAATCTCTTGGCAATTGCACGCCAATCGCATTTAGTGATGTACCAAAAGGTATCTTATCGAAATGTAGATAGTATCTATCAGAGTAGGAATTAATTAAGAGTTATTTAATTTTAGTATTTAATTGTACAATTTCCCTGCTGAGTGTTGAATTATTTGTCTTGAGTCTTAAAATATCGATAATTCCATAAACTATTTGGCTAGAGCAGCACAATCTTGTTTCATAATTATTTTCTGTTTTGTTTCTAGTAGTGATATTTGTTTGTTCTTTTAATGTTCTTTATTTCTCTAATGTTTTATTTGTATATTTTAGAATATTTTATTTAATTTTAAGTATATTTTTGAAATTCTTGTAAGAACCTTTACTAAATTTCGTAAAAGATATTAAATCTCGTCTGTTATAGACATATCGTAACTATTCGGACTGCTCTGATAAGTCTATGTGAGAAAGGCTTTTTTTTTTATGTAACCTAATTATAGTCCCACTGCTGGGCAAAGGTCTCCCCGCTAGGCTATGTGAGAAAGGCTATCTCACTAAATTATATATTTACAGGAACAAATAAAAAAAATGTTCCATCAATACAACAAAACCAAGGATCAAACTACATAACAATATATAATGAAGTACACAGTAATTATCAAGGCCGTTGTGGCTTCAAACTTGATAGATATCTTGAACTGATTGGAACTTGCCACAGAACACTCAAGTTCTTCACTAATTGGTATCGAGAGTCAAGGTTAAACCCGAAGCGAATGTATGATATATCGCCAAAAGTGGACTTTCAAAGATTGGATTGTTAAAAGAAACATCGAGAAGGATTTCAGGGGTGATTATACGCGATCAGTTCATCTTACTCCCGGTTTTCGCGTTTACGCGAATCTTTCAAAAAATCAAACAGTAAAAGCAATTTTTTTTCTCTAAGCTCGTTGTTGGAGTACTTTGTTTCTAAGAACGTTGTATTGTGTATGGTGATATCACCTCTTAGTTTCTATAGAAACTGTATGTGGATCGATTAATGTCTTAAATTTTTATAATCCACTTATAGTACTAAAATTATACAAAAATAATCCCAAACTGGTAGGTCAACACAGACCACCAAATAAATACAATATTATTTAGATATGTTAAATATTTTATTCTTTTAACTCCTAAATAAAGGTAGGCTGTCTGGTGTTATTACGTGCTGTTTAAACATGATAAAACATTCGGCCTCAGGGCCCGACATTTGTCGAGTCGCGCTGATTTAAACAGATTAGCCCTACATTATATATTATTTGCATAAAATGGACCTTACGTGGGCGTTTCTTTCACATTTGCTTACGGAGCTCGTTTACACGTGGACGGGGTCCTAGATTGTTTTAGGGTATCCTTTGATAACATTATTTTGGCTTTTATTAACATCCAAGTTAAATTACATGATAAAGTTGATTGCAGGGCACGAAATCCCTTAAAATGTCTAACTGAGTTCTAATTCAGCAATAACATTAATGTTCGAGGTGTACCTGGTATCTGAACTATGTAAACACCACAATATTTATTTGCATTCCATAATAATTATTGTTCCTAGTGGTACCTAAAAATAATCTGGTCATTGCAAACTTTGTTGAGCACGAAAATTAAAAAAAAAGAGGTTTTTTTTAATATATCTTGGGACACAGCTCACACACGGCCATCTGATCCCAAACTAGGCAGAGCCTGTACTATAATAGTGACCAGACAACTGATAAACAAACTTATATATTTCTGAATACATACATATTATAGATAAATAACACCCAGACACAGAACAAATGATCGTGCTCATCGCACAAAGATTTGTCCTGGGTGGGAATCGAACCCACGACCTCCGGCTTAGCAGTCAGGGTCACTAACCACTAGACCAACAGGCCCGTCAAATTAACAAAAGGACTTATTTATTTGGCGTGGTCCCTACTAAATCTATAATATTGTTATTTAATTTTGTGTTTATTAAATGAGACAGCATGCCGCTGAGAAGTTTGTTGCGCTGTTTCTACTCCACAGCTAGAGCACTTAGGAAGCGGTGAATGGTGGGCGAATCAGGCAGCTGTCTGTGTTGACATTCAAAATGTGCTAGTACGTTATAGCCTAATTTTAAATAAATTTTAATATAAATAAATTAAATTTAATAAAAAAAAACTGGTTTTGCCAGGGACTCAAATTAAATATGTTTTATTATATTTGATTTGATGTATAATTATCATGATTTGTTGATACCCACTTATGTTGAGACTATAAAACATCGTCCCAAAAACTTTAAAACTAGTACAATAGTAGCAAGAGCAACTCAACCAGAATTTAGGGGTTACTGAAGATTTGTAAGCTCGGATGGACCTAAAAATTTGGGGACCATCGTACTGTGTAAATTGGTGAAAAAATATATCGGTCGTTGACCCCAAGGGAAATGCGGCGAGCTTGTCCTAATGTTTACGAGTTAAGATTTCGGGTTCCGTAGAATATGGAAGTGGAGTTAATTTGTGGGCACAGAATTATTTGTTGGAGGTTCAATTACTAAAGTTCTAATTACTTGAGCGGTATACAAGGTTAATTTGGTAGACTTTAGTAATTAATGATTGTTAAATATTTCTGTAATCGAGGTTTCCTCACGATTTTTTGCCTTCACCGATTGTCAATGAAGTCTTAGAATAATTAAAAAAGTACATAGAAAGTTGAAAAATTATTTTAGGTACTTGCCAGGGATTGAACCTGCAACCACGTGCAAATGAATCTGTTCATTGAACCGCTAAGCCATTTTTTCAACAAAGGTTAGGGTAAGGAAACATAACGTGATAACTTATATCTAACCGGGTTCCTGAATAAAAATGACCATATCTTCTAAGATACTACTAAGGTACAAGTTCCATTTGTACTTCTTTTCCCCAGATCAATGAGAGATACACTCTATTATTCTTTAATTTCCTGTTCTCGACCTAAGTTCACTTTGTTACAATTCAATTCGTTGACTCAAAGTCTTGTTTCTATTAAAAGTTGGAGCGAATTGACACACCGCCCGTTAGATGCTGTCCCGAAAATTTACGGTCATTGCTATTGTGAGGAGAATTTTAACTTTTATTTAGTTGGTCTGGTGGCCTGGAGTTTCATCACAGATTGAGACACACAAACTTGGATGTATGTATGTTCTTTGACTTTTATAAAACCCTGCCCTACTTTTACAGTTGTTCGTACTTTCGTTGTTAGAGATGAAAGGAAGTACGTGATTGAAGTAGGATAAATTGATTCTGGATGAATTAAAATGACTAAATCAGTTGGTAATATGTGTATTGTACTTAATTAAGGAAGCCTTTGAATATTATGTAGTGTATCAATTTGTTAGTTTTATATTAAAAAGTCTCGTGTCGCGATGCTTAAAAATATTTTTTGAAATTTTTATTTTCTAAAAATAAAATTTGTTTTTCTCTTAAATTATATTGAAACTTAAATTTAAACAACTTTCACAACAATTGCTTTTAATAGTCCTTTCGACACATGTTTTGAAGAAATTCCACTGTCGCATGAAATTTTGTGTTCAACTTTGAACCGCTTGTGGCATGTGAAGTGGAATGCTATTGGATACTTTCGTTTGGTTATAGCAGACTTAAACACAGTTCAAAGGATTTTTATTTTTAGATATGAATAATATTATACATAGTTATAATGAAATTATGCAAAATTATAGATAGTCGGTCGATCCCGAGATACGAAATTCAAAAAATTATAAAATAAAGACACGATAATACAAAATGATTTTGGTACCTTAAACTCAAACAAAATATCTAACTGCTGTTATAAGAAACCGTTGAAAATATTATGTTCGTGGTTTATTTTTTATTTTATTTTTTCGTAATCCAACGGTAGCAGTCAGCAGCTTGAACATTAACCAAGTATAAGCAACATTGTGTGTAAACTATGAAATTTTGAAACTTATTTTTCTGCAATTAATAAAAAAAAAACTTTATACTTATTTCATTTATTTGACTGTATGTCACGAATCCAATCATTAAACATTCCGATTCTGTAATAAAATTCGTATGTATTCCTATATCAGATAATCAAATCTGATATAGGAATACAGCGTTTTTATTAACGCTGTTTATTACAGGCAAGAACAACTTAAATGATTAACATAGATCAAAAATCTCAAGACAATTTAAGTGAGTTATTTAAAAGTTTAAAACAACAAGAACATAAGTAACAAGTCTCTGAGGTAAAAAGAGAAACAGTTTTAAAGAATTGACAAGTACAAAATAACTTATTTATTTAACAATTTATGTAAAAAAGTTACAATCAAAATACTACAATGTTATTTTATAATATTAATAAATTCTTAGAAAAAAAAGGTGAAGAAAATTTACGTTTGACTGTCTTGTATGTAGTCACAGTCACAGTCAACATTCCAAAATGACGATGAAAAATTAGCTGGCCAATTTTTTATTCGTAACTTTAAAGAGACATATTATATCTTTTGCTTTGAACTAAATGTATTCCCATCTACAGAATATTTATTAATTGCCCATTAAAATAATAGAGGAACTATCTTTTATATCCATAATAATAATATATGTTAATTTAGTATCATTTTACAGGACAAAATCTAACATTTCATTAAATTCAAAACTAACAAAAAGTAACTTAGTTTATCAGTATCCTCATCCACATTCAACTTCATCACATAATGACTTCATATTCACAAGAACAGTACAAATAAAGGCAATACGTACAAATTCTGACATCCATTTTATTACACAACTTACTCCCAAAGTGGCGGTGAGCTCAACTACGATGTTGCCAAATAATGTAAGCAAGTCTTAAGATTAAGTTCTAGAGAATGGGATCTAAAAGCCACATTTTACAAGAATATCTGGAATTATTCGCTATACATTTCTATCCCTATGAATACATTTAGTATATTTCTTTGATTCTAAGACGTGAATTGATTCTATATGTTTCACTAAGTTTATTTTGTAAAATTACTAAAACACCTAATATGATACGGTTTGTTTACTTCATTAGAGCATTTCACCCGTAATTTAAATCATTTCCAAAACATACCATGACACAAGGCGATAAAGTGGCTGTTCATTTTTAATATTAATGGTAATAAAAAGTTGGTAATAAAAGATAATAAAAGGCAAATAATTTCTTAAAAAATACTTTGTTTTTCAATTCATAACCGTCTAGACTATAAAACTTCATAAATATCACAAGCCAGACTAGTTCTTCAAACCTCATGAGATTTGTAAGCGAACATATCCTCACAAGATGAAATAAAATCCCTTCAGAGATAGGCAATTTTATAATTGGTCCGGGACTTAGGGAAGGCCTACAAATGAGGGGTAAAGGTCACAGACACAGTGACCAGGGGACTTGTAATGCCTTCTCTGTCACAAGAACGATTATTTTCTCTTACCCTTCCTTTTATTTAAATTGAATTACTCATCTTTGGTCTTATCAAAGTATTCCTCATTTGTAATTTTATTCGAAAAACCAATTGAGTGTAAATCAATTTTCCTCTATTCAATTCAAACATTTCAAACTATCCTCATGCGTATCAAGGTAGGCGATCATCAAAATTGGAAATAGCTAACACCGAAGATGAAACACAAACGAAACGCATTCCTAAGTAGAGCCAATATGGCCCGAAAATAGTTCCAGAAACTTCTGAAATTTGGAATCTCGAAATTCTAGCTCAGCAAGGACAAAACTGTCGTCCAAAACGCATAACCAGTTTGTAAGTTCGGAGGGGATGTGGGATGCGGTATGTAGGATGCCGGGCCGCTAAGCTTCACGGTCCAGTAGGCCACGCTTTGATTTTCCACATGGGAGCCACCGCTTCAAATAAACCACGGCAGACAGAGACAGGAATACTGTTATTAGGCCGATACTTAATGATTGGAATATGTTGTAGACCGAATTTTATGAGAATTTGCTTTTATTACGTCTGGCATATTATAGCGGAGGAATTAGAGCTATCAAATTTAAGGTACCAACTTACTTTATATACTTTGAAGCGGCAAGATTGTATCCGATAAGCTGTAAATTGAATTCGACATACGTTAAAAATTTCATCAGTGTATGGGTAGGATATCTATTTATTTTGAGGGATCAATATAATTCAGGTTGCATAAGACTGGGTTTCAAAGATGTGTAAACAGATTTAATTAGCTAGACAACAAAGTTGTTATTTGAAATTTTTCTTATTAAATGTTCAATTAAAGACCAGTATTGCTAACTACAAGATGTATTCTACTAACGTAAAAACAATGGAAACCATGTTTGTAAAAATGAGTAAATTTTCGTCAAAACAAAGTACCAAGTTCCCGTTTTTAAATTCTTTAGAACTTGGACTATTGCACTCAATTAATCCGTTAAGATAAGATGAGCATACAAAAACAATTTCAAGACGAACAATGGCTTGAATCTCATTGAGAGTTAGATACTTGGTTTACAATGGGCACAAACAAAACACGACTACACAGTGTACCGGGGATAGTCTGCAATGGACTGCTGTGATAGATACCGAGTCTACAAAAACACAACTAGCCTATAGAATAGAATTTCTAACAATTAATTGTTCTGGAAGCTATTAGTGTGCTGAAATTGATTAAAAATTTACATTAGTTAATCGCAGGAAAAATGTAACGGAAGCCAGATTCGAAAAAATGTGGAACATTCATTGTGGTGATTTGGGTACCTGCACTGTCAGTGCCGAAATGGGTAACGATATTCGATAACTTTTTAGGGTTTACCGTGTCGGTCGATAAGATTATATTATTTCCAAGAACTGAATCACAAAATTATGGCCTTACGACTATATTATCGCTGGACATGTCGAGACTGGACGCCATGTAAGTGGGTTTACTGGCTCTTTGCGACAATCGGTATACTTTTTGTTATAATGATAGACTTTCAATGCAGTAACCATTCATTCTTGATTGATGCCGTAGCTATTTTCTTTTGCTGTTTATTATTTAATTTTATTCACGTACGCCATATATAAGTATAAGCCACAGTGTCAAAAAAATCCATCTAAAGATGGACTCGCGACACCGCCGCTGCCACGTCAGCTCATGATTAAGGACTCCTATTGAGTCTGAATGTGCGTGAGTAAGCCGTTGAATCTTTAAATAATCCTTCCAAAGGTTGGAAAATCTCTGCTTAAAATTATAAGAGAAACAAGCTTGATGGTTTAAACCCTCAAAACATGCACGTGGTATGCCAAATTAATTGCAAAACACTGGCCGTTGGGAATGACTACTAATCAGATTAAAAAACATTTTTAATAATATCAAATGACTTATTCCCAATATAAAAGTAATATTTTATTTACATGAGGGCGGCCATTGACCGTTTTAATTTGTCCTCCAAAATTTGCTTACTCAAATTCTAATTTCGAAACGTTGATGCAAATAGGTGTTTATTCAGTAAATTGGTATCTCCAGAAATAATTAAATTTTATGAACTAAATTCAGAGAATAAATTATTCTTAATTAATTAAATGGTAATAAAATTAGATATTATTAATGTCAAATGGCTGCGTAATAAATTCAGGTGCCACGCTTATTATTTTACTACCAATTGGGAAATTTAATATTCTTTGTACAGACGTCAAATTGTAAATACAGGATGTTGATGGATTGACGACTGAATACGGTCTGATGATGTGAAAGGAATTCTTTAATTTATACTTACCGTGTATGCTGGAACCCATAAATCATTATTGCTACGGCCAGGCCTTCTGGTGAAAACTATAATAAGTAGATAAATTATGGCGTTGCACACCAATGCTTCTTCTTTTCGTGCCGATGGATTCTAATCAAATTTTATCTAGCCAGTATTAAGCAACCTAGCTCTATCATTGGCCTCGTTTACAGCTGGTGTAGGTTGTACAGGTGGTTGTGCATGACGCGCAATTAAGGAGGTGTTGTATGTCTTATACAGGAGCTCCACACTGATTTTGGTTTGGGGAAAGAATACCCAATTTGATCAGATTATTTTAACAGCGAAGAACCTGGGTCCGAAATCTGTCAAGAGATTTCTGAAGACTGGCATTTGCGGCTCAGATATAATTTCTGAAATTGCCCGTCAAATTCGAAAATCCCACCACAATTGATGAGTCGCTTTATAAAAAAAATGGAACAACCTTAAAAAGATGGAGGATCCGCGAGGCACAGCTGGAATCAAATCATTGGACTTGAACTTATTATAAGTTTCATCAATATTGTAATAATTCTCACAAAACCTCATTACAAAAGTCCATTATTACAGGACTGTAATCCTCTGGGCTCATAAAGCCTATTAAATAGGCGATTATTACGATATCGGATCAATGGCTTCTTAATTAAGTGCTATATTATCGACATTTAAAAGGTCATATATTATTTTATTAAACCACTAGCTGTTTCCTGCAGCTGCTGTTCCGCCCGCGTTTTTTACTTTTTCTCTTTTAAAAATATGTATAATATAGCATTTATTATGTCACCCGAGGATAGTGTAGCTTCCCAAACTGAAAGTATTTTCAAATCGGTTCAGTAGTTTCGGAGCCTATTCAATGCAAACAAACAACAATTATTTTTATCTTTATTATCTACATAATATCGTTTCGCAATGTTCGTTACCGAACTCCTCCGAAACGGCTGGACCGATTTGTAAAAAAATTTGTGTGCATATCGGGTAGGTCTGAGAATCGGCAAATATCCATTTCATCATACCCCTAAATGATGAGGGATTACAAAAGAAAGAAAAAGGATTTATTATGAAAAATAAGAAAGAGATAATAATAACAAAATCTTCTAAAATTTTAGAGGAAACGCCACGTGCGTCACGTCTGTGCGAAACGGTCATCGCTCAGCATGTGCTGAGATTCGGAACCCCAGTGCTGGTTTTCAGGGCTCGCGTTGACGCGATGACGTAGACTTGTGTGGCAGTATATCTAAACTGTTAAAAAATAAATGAGATAAACAAATGAGACGGAACATTAAAAATTTAATACCGAACTGAATTTCAGGAGGTCGTGTATTTTACGAGATTCTACTTCCTCTAAGGTCTAATTACGACCAAAGCCCCAACAAAACCCCCATAACTCACGAAGTTCATAAAAATAAGTAAATAATCCAGCTAATGCCCAGTAATGCAGCATTAATGTCCTCTGGTCCTGTATAGAGACATTAACTGGTGTTGACACCCTAACGCGCTAAATATATCGCCCGATGCTCCCCTGGGAAGTGCACCGCCAACGATCTCGATTAATCTTCTGCAGAATATTTAATTAATAGTGCTCGCAATTTTTACTAAAAGGAAAGTGTTAACATCCAATTTTTCCTTTTGGATTAAACCGGTCGAAAGATTTGTTCCACAATTTTTCTGTGTTCTTTTTTCTAAGTCAACGTTGACCACAAGCTCACTAGGTGTATTATTTTTCTCAAAATTATTCAATTATATTTTTTAGCTCGAAGGGAATATTTCCTGGTTTCGAAGTTTATCTCTTTATAGTCACAAAAGAAGAAAATAATTTAAAGGAAAACCCAATTCTTTTAATGGATTGTGTGCGGAAACCTAAAAAAATCTTTGTAAAGCTTAAATAAATTTATTACTGGTACCTATGTTTAAGCAATGATTTTTTTCTTGATTATTTTTAATAATCATAAAACTTCACCTGATTGCTTAATTTTATAATTAAATAGGTTTCTTGAGACATAATCCTGTCTTTTATGATCTGTCTTCATAAATCTACCGTATTATAAAAAAAAAACAAATGATTCTTTAATTTTGTACTTGTATTAAAACAGTATAACTTATCTTCTTCAAATCTCTGTCTGCCTTTTCAAATCGTGTCTTAGAAAATAAATCACCTGGATTGACAGTAGCAACCACCTGTGAGCTAATAACATCGTACGAAGCCCTGATTTCCCAGGGGCTGTTCACGTCAGCCGCATTCGGCGTGAAACCAGAAAATTACAATGTGGCTGATAGGGAAATTAGGTTGGCTTCCTACCAAGAACCTGGATCTGGTTTATCGTTCGACATACGTTATCATACCAAAATATAGTGGACGTAAAAACAAAATTGCTATTGTACAAACCCACACCATCAAAGATGAAAAAATCCATAACTTCAAAGCATACTAAAAATTAAATTGTAAAAAACTTAAATCCTTCTTCAAAAAAAGGTAGATCCCAAACATTTTTTTTTGTTCTTTGTTTAGAAGGTTTTTCCCTAAAAACTACATTCTCAGAACGAAAATTGAGTCTAGGTAAAATATACTTACTTTCAACAAATTCCTTTAAAATTCAGCTGAATTCCTAATCCCAGTTCCTTAGAATTGCAAAACATGTCTCATCTAACTCTGTAACCTTAGAGGATAAAGGCGCACAACACAATACCTTATCACCAGTTACTTGACACTTGAAGTCCATTGTTTCAGGATTATACGCTCGATTTAAACTCTCCTTCAAGTTTCTACAAGACTAAATACAGTTGAGAATTTCCTTGAAAAATTATCTATTTGCAACTTCACGATTTTCTTTGTTCATTAGGTGACTATTGGTCTGTTTGTTGTGCTGATGATGTTTTTTGTTTTCTCTGTCTTGAGCAATTTCCATTTTGACTGTATAGACCTCATGCAATACCTCTATCGGCTAAACTAAATGTATGCAAACGTACCTTCTTCATCCAAACCCACCACACACCCAAAATTAGAGAAAAACCCTGGTCCAGAAAGGCGTCAGAGCAGCATTTAATTTTATAAATGAAATTCATAAAAAATTAATAATTCATCAGCCCAATTTAACAAACAAAAACTGGAACCACTGTTTTTTAATTAACCTACGTATAAAGAAGATAATTGCTATCAATGTAGAGTAATTAAAACGTGTCATTTTTTGGTCCGAAAAAATTGAGGGTCCACAAGTAATTATTGGGGTCGTACGAACGTTCGGTCGTGTCTGGGGGATCCTAAATGAATTTTGCTGACCTCATATCATTTCGGATGTGTGCGTAGACTACCTGATTGGCTTGGCGTTTGGCCTCACATAACCCTGTCTGTATCTTTCTTAAATTTTCTGTATCTTGTTCTGGGAATACCAGTCTTGAGTTCCAGCTTGTTTGTTATGTATTGTATTGTTGTTGTTTATGAGTGTTTTTTATATTGGGATTGTTCTTAAAAGTCAGCCTACCATTTATTATTAATTTGCTATAGTATGACGTAATGTAGGTATTTAATTATCAAGAGATTACAGTTCTGATTTGAATGAGCAGATTTACAAAAATAAAGGCTGGCTAGGTAGTTAGTAGTACAATTTATTACCTTTAGGCGAAAAAAGATAGTAAAAAAATATTTACCATATCTTATAACACACCGAATTCACGCATTAATCCCTCTAGGATGTATTTCACTTGAAAAGACTCATGTATATTATTATATAAACACTTTTACCAGGCCTAGCAGATTAAAACACCTTTACGTTATTCCATACATTTATAATATATATTATAATAATGATTTCAGCTTGAATTACATTTCGGCACATAAACATTGTTTTTTTTCATAGCAATCAAGTATTAACCGTCTATTAGGGTTAACTCACTGAACAACCATGATAGCAAGAATTGATTACACTCTTCTCGACTTCAAGAGCACAAAATGTAATTTAATAAAAAAATAATAATATGAGATTTTAATAAAATTATTAATGCATCACCTCTAAAAATATCCATATCCGTAACAGATTTTTTTTTTAAATAGATCTACTATTGTCGGAGATACAAGAACGTAATGAACATACAAGGAATAAATATAAAGTCGAATTGACAATCATCCTATCCTATTTTTGAAGACACTTAAAGAAGCCCTGAATTATTTTCTTGTATAACCTTTTCAATATCACTCCACCAAAGACAGATATTTATATTTCAGCAATATAAACCTACGAACAACATCCAAAAATATTAAGATAAATACGCAAAAATCTATAAATCTATGAAACAAAATCGTTTTTCCAAAATCGAATTTCAAACTTGTCTTCAAAGAGTTTTATTGCGTCGCAATTCATGACTAAACCGCTCCTGAATCACGAGATTTTCCTTCAACCGATTTACTTCAGATTACATTCAAATTATAATTATATGTTTTAAATGAAAATTCTTACGTTTTCGATACGAAGCACTCTCGTAACTCTCGCAAATCCATCTTAGGGATCTGACAGGGATTACACGTAAGTCATTCGTGGAATGCTGATTGTAATATATTTTATTATTACTTGTTTGTGCTGCAAAATTGGAGTTTGAATATAATTACAGCCTTAAACGTATTAATTTAGGTACTGGTTCGGGTGTCTTTATTAAAACTTGGAAAAATTATAAAATGTAGGTACCTATATTGTATCTACGTTAGCCCTATTGGTAAAAAAACATTATTACTAATTAATAATGTTTACGTCCACGTAGATTATTATCCTAAGAATGTCCGTCTCTTTGGCTTAAGAAAATGTTTCTATAAGTCTGTTACAGCATTGTTCTGACGCGCATATAATAAACAAATGAACATCACACCATGAAACAAGGATACTAAGTAAACATCCCTTCTTAATTACTAATGAAAGTGTATTTTAAGTCAAAATTAATTTTGTAAAAGCTATTTGCGTCTAATGGAAACATTCATTTCCCACACAAACGCACAAATAAAAACAAATAATAAAATTACAGAGCCCTTTCCCTCGTGTTTACGCTAACCTAAAGTAGGATAAGTTTCAAATATTTATGCTTGGTGAGGCGAAATTCCAGCAATTAATGAAATTAGTTAGCCCCAATCGAGGCAGTTAACTTGCCGACTCCGGTGTTTAATCAAATCAAATGTACCCAAAAAAAACATATTGGGGAATTAAATTCGCTGTGTTGCTGATTGGTTTTTAAGCAATTTTACTGTGTAGCTATTTTTCGTCCGCATATCAATTTGAATAATTATTAATGTTAGGGATATAGGGATTACTTTATTGAATCTATAAAATACTGAACAAGAGATGAATTATAAAATAAATCATATTGGGATTAGTGTAAAATTAAGTCTTGAATTTCTGCTTTAAAAATATTATACTAATACTAAGTACTTGATTTAAATCAAGTTAAATCTAGGAAATGTTATTCCTATTACATTTCTTCGATTTTGCGCATATTTTGCTAAGTCATCCATGTGTTAAATCATACGAAACTCATTCAAATGCTTTATCAAAATCAGAACGTTTAGCTAACAAAATTCCAATCAACAATGTAAACTGGGTACGTACGTGTAAGCCTGTGGTGGGCGACTCAAATCGATTTCAATATCCTGCTTGACAGAAAACAGATACATTGGTATTGGACACGAGGGTGACCCAGCAGACCTGATAGACTGTTGATGAATGCTAACAAATGACAATCGCAGACCAAATAAATTATGACAATATGAAATAAATTTAAGTCGACTTCTATCAATCGCCGATCAGCTGATTGATTATGCAAAGTCGTTTAAATAGTTAAGGATTTCGTTATTACTAATGATATTCAATCCACCGCACCCGATCTCTCTTGGACCAATAATAAACAACTATACAAATAGCCACTTTGGCTATTAGACACAAAAGTAAAAGATTTCTTTGTGATTTTGAGTAAAATAAGACTTGTGATTTGTGACGAGTAAACCAATTTCATGGTGAAAAAAATAAATAATATATGAATAACTAAAATTGACATCACTAAATTATAGTAATAGATTAATAAAATAAATAAATGTGGACAAAATCAGATAATTATATTGCTAATCTTGTGTTATAGAATCATGACAACGACGGTCACGCACATCCTCAGACTCGTAGTGTCGACAATGCAGTGTTTTTCTGCATTAACCCGTCCGGGTATCGAACCCTATGGGACCTCGGAGCTGGTGACACCTTAAAAACTGCCACTCGACTGAAAAATTACAGGTATTGGAGAACCACGTCACTTCGTATACGAATCGTGTAATATTCTTCGGATTTCTGCTTACCTGCTTATAATACATGTGTATGATATTCAAGACGGATACATCTACGAACTTCATGCTATGTGTTCAATTACATTTACTTTAGCTTTGTTACAATAAACGCTATATGACGTCACTATCTTCAAGTATTTGTCAAGTAATTTGGCATCAAGTGTGCAGACATATCTCGGTTTCCGTCACATAGTGATGTTATTGAGATTGCAATGTTATTGTAATGTTGGGGTTGGATTGTTATGTAAGAGTGTGTGTACATTATGGCTGTGCACTTGTATTATTATACCTTACCATTAAATAATTAGGATGTTGTCATGTTCAAATCATGCAAAGTAGAAAGCAATAGCATTTTTGTTTCAATTTTTCAGATTTCTTTAACTTTATGTAAATTAACCTCTTTTGGTTCTTCATTAACTCTGACATAGGTATGTCAAAGTATCAAAAAATCCGCTAGGGTCGCTAGTGTCGTATAAGGTTCATGCCCATTAGAAAAATATGGATGCTAGAATTAAAAGGCATATGTAAATTTTTTTATGTAATTGAAGCAATAGCTTTCTATAATGAAGGCAGAATTTCATGCTAAGTTTCATTAGTATATACAGATTCACATGTATAAATCTTCGTCTAAAGAGTGGCATGAAATGACAGGTAGATACATTAATACCAATAAATTTTAGGTTCTTGAAATTGCGAGAAATTTGTAATTTTTTGTGCGTTTTTCAGTATTTAAGTGGATCCCTTATTTATCCTATTTACTAACTCATAAATCAGGTACTATTGTATAAAAATAAAAAAAAAAGAGAAACTCACCTCAGGTTAGATGAGTAAGTATAACAGATAGGTGTTTATGACAGCACAAAGTTAGTTTCATAATCTGTAGACAAAATGTCAATGTGTCAATTCCGGTTCCAAAAAAGGTACGTTAGTCGTGTTATACGCATTCAGATTTCAGTAAAAAAATAAAAAGTGTTACCATTAGCAAGTCGTTTCAATCAAGCATATACCAGCAGTTATACACTCCATACAATTTACACAAAGTTAACAATAGGTACAAGTCTATTCTTAAATTCTTAATTATAATTTGAGAAATTCTACTGTTCAATAGATGAACTTTCCCAAACCACGACCAGAACTGTACACGCATTACTGAATCTTTTCATCCCAAACAATATGAGAGAAATATATTCAAAAGCCTTTTACATAAGTAATGAAGAAGGTTCGAGTGCTGTTCCTGAGACACAAGAAAATATACATAATAAATGTATACTCGTGTTTTGTGTCGGTTAACAAGTGCTTTGTGATCGGCCATGATATTGTTCGATTAACGTTATTTGTCGAACGTATTGGTACAGGTCTACTGGTATAATGTGTGTATTCTCGAGGACTATCAAAATTTGATTAGTCGTAAGACTGGCGTTTCGTGGAACAATGTTGGCAAATCTTTGGAAATTGTTCAGTTTGAATCAGAAATAATAATGGGACATAGTTAAGAGTCCAGGGTGGTTAGGATTAAAAATGCCGTCATACCAGTTGGTATGACGGCATAACATAGTTATGTTACAGGTACAAAAAAGGATCTAAATATCTAATATTTAGAAATAAAATCTACTATGATAAATTAATTTGCTACATACTAATAAAATGTAGATCTCTAAAGAGAAAAAAATTTAGCAAAAATAGAGAAAATAATTCTATTAAAAAACAGCTTCATATAAAATAACATTTTATATTGGAGCAAAATAGATAAAATGTACAAAGACAGAAAGAAGAGAATGTAGCAAACCAGAAGGTAGAAGAGCATTTCAAATTCAACGAGGATAAACTATTGTTTGTTACGGTATCCACTAGAATAATTTCCAACATACTCAATATTCACGCATAATAGAGGCGCAGATGACGAATAATCTCGCAAAACCCTTCAAATATACGGAATTGATATCACAAACAATTTACCCGAACATTTGCGCATGCTTCAAACTAAGTTTCATCTTGTAATTTATTGACAGATGATAAAACAACCCTCACACATAAACTAATGTATTTCACACATCAAACATCAAGCGTAGGCGAAATACAGAATTCTGTTTCTGAAGTTTGTAGTTAAATTACTTGATTTGATAATTTTGATTGTGTATGCTCAGACGTATGTATGTTTAAAATTCGTATTTGGAAATCTTTGTTATCTTGGAGAATCTCTCTCTCTGTTATATCTTGAATTTGATATATGGATGATTACACGACTTGCACAATTAGAATATTTTTAGGACCTTCAGTAAAATTAGTCAAATCTTTTGTAAATTTTAATAATTATAAGATAATGTGAATATTTTTTTCGTGTTTGTGCAAGGTCAGTTCAATAGTAGCCGAAACCAGTAGGTGGGCCTCTGTCAGAATTCAATAACAGGGAATGAAGTGAAAGAGGTATGTCAGGATCGTAGTAAGTGGAAATCCATGGCTACCTCCCAAAAACCCTACATTTTTGGCAGGAAAGTTTTAACCATCAACATTTTTGAAAATGTTTTCCTACCTAAGTATGGTTAGTGCATATGAAGGGAGATGTAATATCGGAACTTTTTCATAATTTGGGTGATAAAGGTAGCAAAATTGGGAAACCTGCATTCCTGTGTTTTATGAATTAATGGAAGATGTTCATGTATCTGGTAACCTCGTTAGATGCAATCCAAAATTTGCTGACCTATAGCAATACTTTCATGAAAACGCAGGTCAGAGGTATTGGCTGACCAACATCCAGAGTCCACAACGTTTGCGATGCCGGAGTTTTCTTCACGACATCCAAGCAATATTATATTCAAGAGAAATATCGTACGGAACGCCATTTGTAAATTCAACTTGGTTCAGTATAATTTCGTCTAGTATCATGACATCAATAGCACATAGAAGCACTTCGCCGGGAAAATGAATCTTCTTTGGACATTCTAAACTATGAATCTTAAACCACATTTTGAATTTCTGTTAAAAATCCTAGGAATTAGATAATATGCGTCATGTGATGGCTGTCCATAGGAATATCTGTGGTAACATTTCCTTTTTTTTTGAGTGGATTATCTTGCACGTTTCTTGACAACGCCATATACCTTAATTTTTCTTTTCATAACTTTTTGTGTCTAACAAATGACGTTAAATAAACTTCTTGATTGTAATTAAATATTAATTTAAGTCAAATCAACATTAATTAGGAATATTTTAATATCATTATAAGGGTATCTGCATTCAGTGTAATATCTAGCAAAGGTTTCAGACCTAAATAAACGTAGACGTGTCCTTTTGGAATTTAAATGTAAAATACACTTGAACTATAATTATTCTCTGGTAAGAATTAACATCATGTGAATCCTTTCAACTCACATTTAGAGATGATTTAAGACTGATTTATAAAGTCAAATAACTATCATTTTGGTTGTGATATAAATGTATAATTTACCAATATATTATTTTTCTTTATGTGTCTAAAAACATAAACTAGCTCTCGCACGCTGCTACGTTTGCGTAGGCGTCGCGTCGGTTATCGCGGCAAGAAGTAGCCATAACCTTTATCAAGAAATGGGCTATCTTACACCGAAACATTCTTTTTTAAATGGACCTGTAATAGCTAAGCTTATCGCGTTCAACCAAACCAAATATTCGTATGAAATAGGTAAGTATATAAGCATAGGCATGGGTTATATAAAATTTGTTAGACTAGCTTATTCAGGCTGCTGTATCCATATTAACATCTAATTTCAAATAAAGCCCATTACAACCAGCAATAACGAGTTATATTGAACGAAACACAATATTACTTTACATACAAAAAATAAAGCTATGCACGCCGAAGAAAAGGAATTTCCACAAAGACCACGACATTAGACCTTACCCTTTATCTAAGGGTCCGTAGATATCATTAGCATAAAAGTATAAAGCGATTTTGGGGTCCACTAGGTATAGTCAAAGACCGATATTGGTATCGTATTATTACCAAATTTAACCCTTACTTTCTCATACTTACATATACAGGAAATTGTATTGCGTATCTTTAATAGCAATATTCCTATATTGGACATATCGTTACATCTTCTTTAAATGTTAGAACAAATTGTCTAAGTTCGGCGATAGAGAGATTGAGATTGTCTTGAATTTATTAAAGGCGTTTGGTTTTGAGTCTGTTACAACAAATTAATACTATAATAGAAATAAAAAAAGTATAGTGAACAACCGTCCGATCTGGAAATCATTGGGGGAGGCCTATGTTCAGCAGTGGGAGTCTTGTGGATGATATGATGATACACTATAAAATACAGAAGCGGGCGAGTTAAACCCAGGATTGAGTTCTCTTACAGCAAACCTTTAAGTGATAGGGATATTAAAATATCAACAATGATAATAATGATGATGATAATGGTTTAAAAAAACTATACACAGAATGGGCTTCTTAAATAATCTTATATATAATATTCCAGTTCTACTTAATAATATTACATTGGGTAATCAGAGCTCCAGACGATTACAACAAACATATTCTGAAATTAAACCATTATAAACGGATTCTGTAGCGGTTTGATTTGGTTCTAATTCTCGACGTTTTGACGCCTTTTCGGGTATCAAGGCAGACTGACATATTTTCTACATTTCATGTCAGTTTTATATATATCTTTGCTCTGGTCCTCTGATCCGTATCTACCCGTGGCCTTGGTCCTATCGCCACCGGCCACTCAAACCACACCTAATAGAATCTAACCGCCAACGTTGAATATTGTAAGCGATGTTTTATTACGGTTCTCATTAGCCTGAGTGGTTGCCTTCAACCAGAGCCCTTCCAATTTGTCTCGCACACGTTCCCAGATAATTCGCGACACGTCATTTGCGACTGTCCTTATAAGCTAGGTACGTAATGACGTGCTCAAAAACGTTTGAGGAAACAAATGAAAAACGACTGCTAATTTACATGTATGTGTTTTTCGAGAACGGGTTCTCTAAAAGGTTGAAGGATGTTAGCTACTTTGCTTCGAACAAAATTAGGTAACTCGAATTGGAAGTATTTATTTTGGACCATCATGGCAGTAAATCGTAAGAGTGGGCAGAAGTGTGCCTCATCAAAACCAAAAATGACTATTCCTTGATTGGATCTAATTGTTGTTCTTCTTTATGTATTTTAAGTTACTTGATCATTTAGATTGAGAGGTAGTTGTGGTTTACGAGAGATGCTTGCTCATATAGAAAACTAGCTTCTGCCGGCGACTTCGTCTGCGTGGACGTCTGAATTGGGTCCAAAAAGAAATGAAAAATGTGAAAGTAATGAAAAATGGAATATATATATCCCGATTCCTTATGTAGTTCCCGAGGGAATATTGAATATTTTTAAAGAGCTAAGCCGCGGGCAGACAGCTTTGAAATTTGGCATACATGTCACCAATGCTATGGAAAAGGACATGTACTTTCTATACCGATCTCTCAAATAGTTCCCATGTGAAGATTAGAAATTGTTAACGAGTGAAGCTTTACACCCAAATCTGAATTCCAGGCAGACGAAGTCGTGGGCAGAAGCTAGTGTTATTATAATTATTAAAACGAGCAGTGTTTTATAAACATTTTGTTTAATTTATATAATGATAGTTAATGTGCGATTGTTTATTATTATTGGTATCTATTAATCCCTCATACATACCAGCCTTTGTTCCTCATCCGGGTCAAAGGGCCGGCTTTTATTTCCACAACCGGTCGATACTACCCTGTAGCGTATATTTTAATTGTCATTACCAGGGTTACCCAGATTATCAGGGTGGCATGATTAAAAACCCTTCGTAATACCCGGCTGGGGTACCGTTTCATTTTTTATTATTAGCGACCCGTTTTTTATTGTAAACGAATCCTCTTTTTAATACTTTCGTGTTATCTGTTGATAATTTAAATAGTTATATAATTGCTTGTTCAATTGTTTAATTCGATTGATAGATATTAAGTGAATTAAAAAAAAACTAATGAGTTAAAATATATAGATGATACCTACTTGCTTCTAGTTACAAATAAATTTATTAATATCTTATTGATTTCTTGAGTCATTAATGTTATGAAGTTACATTTATTCTTGTTTCGATTGTTAAAATCTACCTTAGAAGTTTTAAACAAAACATCAAAAATATTTATTTTAGTTTGAATGAAACCTTATTTTAATTAGCGTTCAATGTGCACTGACATTTGAAAAATTGAACGCTTTAGTAAGTCTTAAAGGATCTTCATAACAATTATCTTATTGTGAGAAATATTTTAATAACTTTTCTAGAAAATACCAGTAAGGAGTCTAGAATTTCGTTTAAATATTTTAATTAAGGATAATGAATAAAAAAGACTTTATTATAAGCCTGTAATATTATTTTTCTTTTAATGAAAACTTTTGGAAAAAACAAAAAGGGTTTTATTTTTAGAGCGAAAACATCGACGTGGTTATCGCCTAAGCGGAGAGGAAGATATATTGCGGGAAACGGTGGTAACCGCGACTTTGGATTTGCAAAAACCTTAATGTTGTTTCGTATCTTTCGATTTCATCGCATCACAGCGTACTGGTAGGCCAACAGGAAATAAGTTACTTTGCACACTTAAATAATCAAGTTAACACATTAAAATAATATTATGTAAATGTCCGTATTTCCCAATATTATCGTGATGGTCTAGAAAGGTGAAGAAATGTGAGAGAACCTGGATTCCAAAAATTGGAATCTGAAATCGCCAATTCCCAATGAGCAAGCGTGATGATCAATGCTCGTTCCTTCTCTATATGGGAAGAGGTTTGTGCCCAGCAGTGGGACAAAGCCGAAAAGCTGAAACACTTATACAGATATAGTTTAGAAAGGCTGGCTTTATCTAACATATTTTAGTAAAAAAAACAGGCCTATAGTAAGTATTGGTAATCATATCACTAGAATCAAAACCTATTTCGTTATAATAATAATATGAATAATAATAATTCCTTTTAATTACCTAATAATCTATTGTTACCATCCTGCTATTACACAGAAGTTATTCCGTAACCCGTAAAATTGGAAAATTAATTAAGTTTTGCCTATAACACTTATTAAAAAGTTTCATTTATTAACGAAACTTTCTATAAATAAAAACAGTCCAATCAAATCACTCTATGCATTGATGAAAACCTGAAAATCCGTTTGATTGTTTTTCAGTTTATTGCGTTCAGACAGACAAGACAAACTTTGTTTTTTAATAGGTACTTAGTTCATTAATAATAAACGTTTAGTTTACAAATTTCCAAAGTTATAATAAAGATATCAATAGTTTATAAAACAAATAAAGTTGAAAACAAAAGTTTCAACTATAATTACGTTCAGTGTGTGAAGTCTGAATATGTTTTCAAGTTGTTTTCTGTCGCTTTAGAAACTATATTAAGCCACCACGTTGACAACTACATATAAATGTTATCTTAAATTATATTATTAGGCTTAACTTATACCTGCCTCATGCTCATGTCAATCTTTACACGGTAATTTTGATTATATTTAATTTATTTGATTAAAAAATACTTTGCATATCACATAATTACATATTTTTTCTATTCTATCACAATTTTGTGATTGGAATAAACTTGTTACACATTACATATATGTTTTTCTTTTAATTTTAATAGTTTTGACATCAATTACATAATTATAATACCGTACAGACAATAAACTGAAAACTAAAAAGAAACAATAATATTAATACAAAAATAAAGTAGCCCCAAAAAATTCTGCCACATCGCTGTCCAATATCAGTAAATTAATTGCATAGCATAAAATGCTAAAATAAAGTAGTAAACATTTTATATAGGTACTTAGGTATTTCATGAAAAAAAAATTTAGAGACAAACAAGAACAATATTATTTTAACAAGTATTCACACGGTTGTTCACCGATTCATTGCATGTGGTGTTAGCCTTTAAGTAGTTGTTGCACTTGTGCAATTCTCTATTTTTTGTTGATACTCTATTTATGTTTTGGTGTAAACAATTGTTGGCTGACCTGTATAAATAAATAAATAAAAATAAATAAATAAACAATATTATTTTTTTTTCAATTTATATTATGAATTAATTATTTATGTATTATTTTTAATTAGTTGTAGGAATTTTTATATTAATTATATTTCTCACTGAAAATTTTTACAAAAGTTTGTATTTTTCAATTTTTTAATGATTGAAGTTAAATTTATAATTTTTAAATAAAGGTAAATTATACCTCTTATCAGATTCGTTAAAAACAAACAGGGAAGCTATTATATTCAAAATGTCCTACTGACTACTCTTCAATATTTTTTCATTGGTCTTCAGCACTAGGTCTAGCTTTTACATCTGGCCCTAAAAGTACCCATTACATTTAAATAATATACCGGTAAGTAAATTTTAAGTCTACTTTCATTAAAATGATCATCGTAATAAGTTACGTAGGTACTAACAAAAGTATTAAAGTCTTTCAGGGAATTGTAACTAGCTAAACAAACCGTAAATTAATTAAGACGAGACAATTAAACGCCGGCTTAAACATCATTAAAAATATGGACGCCACGATACTACAATTAAAACAACGCTTCCGAATTAACTTACAAAACTTAGAAAAAAAAAGATAAATAAATAAAAGATAAAACTTACCTTTTATTTCATACACATGTCATCACTCAACCAATCAAACAGCACTTATATTTTGATTCACGTCACTTCACGTTACGCGGAATAGAAACGCGAATACGCCGCGTTTTGCGATACGCGGTTGGAACCCTACGGGGTCTATACGACACTGGCACATAACTACGAAACAAGGCGGGCGAAGTTTCCACGCATGCGTAGTGTGAGGAACGTCAGGTGTTCTAACTATTTTGGTCCTTGAAACTCCTTATGATAGTATGCTGAAGTTCTGAAGTTGGAATCATTTTCATAGTTCGTCAATTGATAGAGTTTTTTGAAGTTACGACGTCTTGTCTTTTTATGAACTCTTAGTCATTCAAGTCTGTATTTGATGAATATGGTTATTATAGATTATATTAAAACATTACATAACTTATAGTAAATATTATGTTCGATAACTTTGAACTATTTCAAGTCATAAACAAAAATCACTTCCTATTTAGAATACTTCTCTTATTTTACTTGAAGCTCGTTTCATCACCATCATCATCAGCCTATATTCGTCCATTGCTTACCATCGTTTACCTCAAAACAAACTAAAGGTAACAGAAATATCAAATCAAAAATAATTTACTTTAAATAAGGCTACCATATAGCACTTTTTGTACGTCATCGTATAAACAGACAGCACACTGATGCGCCCACCCTTCACCGCTTCCTAAGTGCTCTAGCTAGGCTAGCTATATTTTTTCTAAAAGAGTAACCTATGAAGTTTCTTGCCGGTTCTTCTCCATAGGAATGACACTTTGGAACCGCGCACTTAAGGTCATTTAGTTTTAAAGTTAATGTCTCTAAAGCGCCTGTTTTAGGATTACTAGAAAAAAAAAAACATTTTGATTTCGATTTTTATTTGATTTTGATTTTTGTGGAGAAGAAACAGCGCAACAAACTTCCCAACAGCGCGCTGCCTCATTTAACATAATAATGATTATAAAAAGCAAGTAAAAAATAAATAAATAGGCACCTTTTGCAAATCGTGATAAAAAAAAACAGTGGAATGTTAAATAGACGACCTCCGTGGTCGAGTGGTGTCCGGTTTTTAAGGTATCGCCAGCTCTGAGGTCCCGGGTTCGATCCCCGGAATGTAGAAAATACTTTTCTACATTGTCTCGGGTCTGGGTGTTTGTGGTATCTTCGTAGTCTCTAATTCCGTAACACAAGTGCTTCAGCTACTTATTTTGGATTCAGAGCAATGTATGTGATGTTTTTCACATTTATTACTTATTTATTTATAGCTCTTAAATCTATAGAAACGATAAAAGTTAGGGTCAAGGTCTTTTGAATTATCCAGACAACACATTTTTTGGCAACATTACTAGTGCATTGCATAGTTTCAAGGGTACCTACATAGTTTATTCTTCACGTGCCTATGAACCATAAAGGTGTACAGTACAGATTTTCATTCTCATTCAAAAGCACAGAAATTGGTAATCCGTGGTAGCTCCTTCACTAAACGGTGTTTTTTAGGTCACCATAACCACATTTGCGGATATTTTCGTGAAAATTATTTAAAATTTTGCCATTTCTGTAAAAAATGTACGTAACCCTGAACGGTATTTTTTAATCATTCTAAGACATCAATGACAATCGGTGAAAGTAAAACAGCTGGAAGAAACATGGATTCCAAAATTTTGAATATGAAATTGCTAACCCAATACGAGCAAACGTGGTGATCAATTTTCGTTCCTTCTCTATATGAGAAGAACCTTTTGCCTAAAGTGAGATATTTATAGGCCGGTATCATTACATTGATGAATTCTAAACATTCCGATTAACTAGGTTTTTAGCATGATTCTTATTCCATAATTTGATGAACCTAATTAGTAAAAATGTTCAGACTAACATTGTTCTAGTCCAGACCGTTCCATACCAACATTGTTAGAAATACCGAGCGGTCATGAGCCATCTGGGAGTTAAATGCAAATAGTTTAACTGTTTGTTTGAACCGTTCGTAACGAACATTTTAGTTTACTGGTCAAATTAGATATGGAATGTTATTTACTTAGATTGTTTTTTATGTGGTGCATTTTATTTTGTACCACTAGGTGATGATATATTTTTTTGTTTGGTAGCATTATTTTGTATCTTTTATCGAACTATCTACACAATTTATTATGAAAAAAGAGGCATCCGCCTCATTTGTCCTAAGGTTTATGTGTAATATAATTACCCGAAGCCGTGTAGGGTCCGCTAGTTAATAATATGACAGGCAATAACAACATAGTTTGAAAATGGTCCACAAAACTAGACAAGTAATGAATGACAACTTCTAACAACTTCTACCTTTGTACTCAAATATGGTTATGTTGTGTCCTTTGTCAATTCTTTGTGTGTACATAAATTGTAAATAAATAAATAAATAAATAAACAAATTAAAACAAAATTAAATTTTGGATTGGCTTCAAATAAACAAGAAATACACTCGAGAGCAATGAATCCGGGTCACTTAAAGAATGTTAAAAATCTCGGAAACTAAAAATGATAGGTTAATGCAATAAATTGTATTTAATAGACAATGTAATACTCCTTAAATGAAAGTAAAAAAAATATGAGTCACCATACATTTTATTAACACAAAATTACATAAAGAAAAAAACTGCTGATCTCTCCTTTAAATAAAAATAGGAAACATGAAATTTATGAACTTTATTACGATTTTCTTGAATTTTAATACTTCGTATTGCCTCCTCGTGCTTCCATTACTGCGTTTACGCGGTTTGGCATGCTGTACACCAAGTTCCTTATACGATTTTGGGGAATATTCTCCCATTCCTCTGTGAGAGCAATTTTGAGCTCACGAAGCGTGATTGGGGGAGGATTTCGTTGTTTTACGCATCTGCCTAGCTCGTCCCAAGCATGCTCGATCGGGTTGATATCCGGGCTGCGCGCTGGCCACTCCATACGAGTAATGTTCATCTCTTGAAGGTAGTCATTCACAATCCTACCTGTATGAGGTCGGGCATTGTCATGCATAAATATAGCATCCTCACCTAAATTGACCATAAATGGACCAACGTGATCATTGAGGATTTCTTCCACATGTCTTTCGCTAGTTAAAGAGCCGTTTTCTATGATCACCAGCTCTGTGCGACTTTCAGAAGAAATTCCGGCCCACACAAGTACAGACCCACCACCGTAGGCTACTTTTTCTTCGATGCATGCTTGCTTGAATCTTTCCCCTGGTCTTCGATACACTCTGTGTCTTCCATCGTGCTTGTAGAGCATAAATTTTGATTCGTCGGAGAACATAACTTTTGACCAATCTTCAATACTCCAATTTACGTGGCTCTGGGCATATCTTAGTCTTGAAATACGATGCCCAGGCTCCAGTTTAGGGCCGTTTGCAGGTCTAAGGGGTTTTAAGTTAGATTCAGCAAGCCAACGTCTTACTGTCCATGCACTTGGGTTACTTCCTACGAGGAGTCGAAACTGATTTGTGAGTTCAGTTCCTGTGAGAAAGCGATTTCGAAGCATGGTGTTCACCAAGTATCGGTCTTCTCGTGCTGTGGTACACCTGGTTCTGCCCGTTCCTGGTCTGCGTAGGTTACAACCAGTTACTTCGTAACGTCGGAGAACTCTTTGTACTGTTGACAGCGACACACCGACAGTCCTGGCTGTATCGCGCTGACTCCGGCCGGTTTCCAGCATTGTAAGTATTCTGGTGCATTCTTCAGGCGTAAGCGACATAATTTCAGCTTGAATAATGAATATAGAGCACTATCAACATGGTTTATGTACCCACATAAATGACAGATTACAAACAAAAGCAAAACCAAATGCTGTAATTTCGTAGTTCCATCTTCGAAAGTGGCCCTTTTTCAAATTTGATTTTTTTATGATATAACTTTACAATAACTAAGAAGTTTTAATACCTTCATTTAAGGAGTATTACTTTGTCTATTAAATACAATTTATTGCATTAACCTAGCATTTTTAGTTTCCGAGATTTTTAGGACTCTTTAAGTGACCCGGATTCATTGCTCTCGAGTGTATATGAAACTAATCACAGTTTCAAGTTACATGCATAAAATTAACCGACATTTTTATATTGACTGACACATATGTTTCGAAGATACCCACACAAAAATTATGAAAATCTCTCAATATTCGAACACATGAATGTTGAATTTGTTAAGTAATACATGATAATTAAAAAGGTAAAACATTGTATAACAAATACCTGCCCCTTTTTTTCTATTTATAATAAAATAGGAACCTAAAGCACATTTTAGCCACCTTTAAAAGCGGGCACATAAAATGTCCGTCTATAATTTTGATGACAGATTCTTTTGTGCGACCATATTGTGTCCTTTTATGTCCAAAGAATGCTATTTAAGGAAGTTATTGTTGGAAAATATGTTCGTGAAAACCATCAGTTTATTTTCAGAAATTTTCCAGAACTTTCTTTGTTATTTTTTTTCTGAGGTTAGTCAAGGTGGTACCTATTGTAGTTTTTAAGGTAGAGCTATTACAATTTAATGACATCGTAAAGGTAAGCATATTACATTGTAATATTATAAGTACCTAAGTAATAGAATGTGGTGCCATTGTACTAGATGTTTAAAACTAATTTCTATTCAAGTCAGTAGGTTTATGTCACCGTTAGTTGGCAAAGATCAAGAGCTGATAATCAAACAAATTATTAATATAAATTGGAAAATAGTTTTAATTTAAATTTCATAGCATTATGCAACATCCCCTGTAAACGACTTGGTAATTAAAAATCATGCTGTATAGTCACACCGTACTATACAGCTAAATTAAAAAGTACCCTATATGGTAGATTTTATGTGGGAAACACAAACCTTCAAAATTTAATTTTCCTACTATCCCGATATACCTACCTATATTTAATGTTGTACATAAACATTATTATTTATCAAACAAATATTTCATAAATTAGGTTTATAAACCTTGTTTGGGTCTTTGTAAATTTTGTCTTGCAATCAAGACGGCTCGTTGTAAGCCAACATAGAAGAAGTTTCCGAGTTTTGTACTTCCTGAATTTCATTTGGGGTCGGCGCAGCATGACTTTTCCATACTTCCCATCTGACGTCAGAGATGACGTCAGATGGGTAGTATGTACTTATGAGAATAAGTAAAACCCTTTCTAGTCATATCGTCATTCATACAATCCGTCCATAGTTTGTTAGTGTCGCGGTTACCTAGCGGTTCAATGACCGGATTTGCATGCACATGGTTGCAGCTTCGAACCCATGCAAGTACCAATGTGACTTTTTCAAAGTTATAATTATGTACTTTCTTTATCATTCTACATTTGTCGAAATCTTAAAATGCAAAATGAACTTTCCATACAAAGTGACAGGTCACGTGACTTATGTTTGTATGAAAAGATGATTTTGAATTTTAAGATTTTAACTATGTTCCTTGGGGAAAGTTGTTCAGTTTTATACACCTGATTACCTCGTTGAATATACGCACTCTTTTTAAATTAATCCTTATAGCACTTGGTTATATTCCTGTTCCTATAGGAACTAGTTTAACTAGTAGTAGCTCTGCCTTATGTATGTAGTTATGTAGAGGCAAAAGCCAAACTACTTACTTTTTGATTTCTTCTATTGAGTTAATAATGACTATACTAGCGTTAAACCCGCATTTTTTTTTTGTATTGGTATATTATATACGTACGTCCAACAAATAATGAAAACAAAACCTTATTACTAAACGAAGTCACAGGCGAACACTCAATCAAGCGGCGGTAGCCTAATGTCCAGGGCGTCGGACTTGCGATCATGTGGTTGCAGGTTCGAATCCCACCTACTGACGTGAACCCATTCGTAACACAAGCATCTTAACTTAGCTCGAGGGGTTAACGAGATTACTGCGACACACATTGATTGCTAGTGATCTTTTTTAAAAAAAAAACAAAAAGGGTTGTTTTTTTTTGTCGGTAGGTATTTTATACCTACGTTCAACAAATGATAAAAATAATCATTTTTAATATTAACCTTATTATATTACTTAACGAAGTCACAGGCAAACACTCAATCATAAAAGTCCTTAGTTCGTATTTTGATAGCGCCTTAAAAAACCTCGTTATTTTGTTTACTATGCCAAGTTTGATGATGGCCAGTTTATGGAGGCGTAGTTATGAGATGCTAGTTCTAGGTTTATAGTTAATGGAACTATAGAGCTCGTTAACTGAGAAAATAAATAACTTTACTATTTTTTTTAAGTTGCCTGATTTTATCTTTGATGTGATTTGTGTTTAGTTGGTTGTACTCAAGTATGATATAATTTTTTTGCCACTTGAAATAAAAATGTATCTGTTTGAAAAACTGAAGTAATAAAAGTGTGTCTCGCACTATTATAAAAGCTGTTTTAATTTTAAAAAGATATTTCATTATTTTAAAGTTAATATGAAAGAAGCCCACCGTGGCTTCGCAGGGGTAGCACAGTTATAAATACCAATAATTATTCATACACAAAAACCTTCCCTTGATTAATTCTATAGGTAATAATACATAAATATTGAGTACTAACTGCCCGGACAGACTTCGTTCTGTCAAAAGTAAATTAGTTAAGGTAATTCCCGAGTTTAGGAACAGTTTTCTTTTTTACTTATTATTTATGTTTTATACCTTTTAAACCTTCCCTGTACTTCCACAAACATTTCAAGATCAAAATCAGCCAAATCGGTCAAGCCGTTTTCATGCTATGTCGTGACTACGGAAAACGGGTTTCATTTTTATATATATAGATGGGAGTCATCGGGAGTGGTTTTGTTTAGTACTTTGCAAGAATCTTCTTCGCTACCGGTGGTTGGCCGTTAACTTTTTGTACTCCTTCCGATTCTGCGCCAAAAGGTTTCTCTCTTGCACTTTCGATTCCAGTCCATTGTATAGATTAAAAACCACAATTAATTAATTATCTACGTGAATCTAGTATTTACTTCTAGCTGTACTTTAAGTAACCATTTTTAAATATTTCGTGTCGTTAAACCGAATTATGTCTGCTTCTGTCAGTGTTGAGCAGTTTATAATACATTCTTTGACGGGCCGGTTGGTCTAGTTGTAAGTGACCCTGACTTTTAAACCGGAGGTCGTGTATTCAATTCCCACTCAGGACAAATCTTTGTGTGATGAGCACGATCATTTGTTCTGTGTCTGGGTGTAATTTATCTATAATATGTATGTATTTAGAAATGTATAAGTATGTTTATCAGTTGTCTTGTTGCCATAGCACAGGCTCTGCCAAGTTTGGGATCAGATGGCCGTGTGTGAGATTGTCCCAAGATATTAAATTATTAATATTAATTATTCTGTTCTCTCTCTTCACCATGCTTTCATCATTCCTGCATCTGGTTCTAATATATTAAGAAATGCGAACTAAGCTATTTACTATAATATTTTGCGCACGTTTCGTACCATTCGAAGCTTATTGAGCTAAAATAGCTGTTACAATGTCTTTGGCTATAACAGTTGCTTTCAGATTACATCTTTTTATTCATGAGCTCTGTCTACCCCGGTTTGGTAGGATTTACTATTGATATTTCATGATTTTTAATGCGCTAGGATTTCACTTGGGATATAGTTTGATCTTCTATTTTGTTTAGAACGTTTGTAAGATTGTCGTTGTTGACTCGGGTCTTTTCCGTGAAAATCCTCTGACCTCCTCGAAAAGAATAAAGAAAACTTTAAACATGTGCAAACCATTATGAATAAGTACAAACATCGCTATGAGTTCCCTGGCTTTAGCAGAATTTTTTTTTTTACTTTTCATCAGTGTTTCTTTTTAGTTACCTATGTATTTACAGACCTTAAATCCTTTGCTTATTTTGTCTAAAACGTGTTATTTTTTAAATGTACTTTAAACATTTTCTTTTTTGTTTTTTATAACTTTTTCTAACACCAAATGTTACTCAACCTTTTTAAACGTGTTTCAACTCGTAGATAACTAGTGAAAGAGTTAGTAGCGTTTTGGTCGGGTGGGCGATATTAACGGTCTGTGGCAGGATGGCCCTCGAAACTCGGCTCAAAAATACCTGAAAAGGGAGCCTTATTTATTTGTTTTACGCTCAGTTTCAGCTTAGGGGAAGAAGTTATAAAAATTTACTTAAACATTTGCACCATATTTTTTTGCATGCTGATCCGCAAAAGATCCTATACATTGCATTTGTAGGGAGTCTTTATTCGTTTATAGACAGGTATTAACTTGATTGCTTGGTTAATTATTGTAAAGTCTACGAAAAAAATATTTTCTTTTTTATAGGATTTGATTGCAATTGTCTATGCAATGCTCTTGCTGATACGTTTTGTAAGTAGTAGATACAACCAAAGAGAAAAATGATAAAATATTAATTAATTCATATATAAAACTACTTTTAAGCGGATTATTTTCGTTTTACTTCCCGGCGTTACAGTCTACCCATGACCGCGTCATCTGCAAAGGCATTGAAACGTCGAAAACGAAAATCACGATAAACCGTGATAGAATCCGTATGTTAAATATGTCCCTTCATCTCTACTTCTTGTAGTCGCATCCACTCCATTCATTCTCATATCATCTTTCACACAATTCACCCGATTGAATCCGTTTAAAAAGAAGTTTTATTTCAATATTCACAAAGAACTACACATATAAACATTAATTTAAATAAAATACTTACATTTTTAATTATGTCTATAATTCAAACGAATAAAATATAAATTTAAAACAAGCTGTAGTCTTAAAAAACCTGTCGACGTACAAAATTAATTTATTCAGCTAATTTAAGACAATTACTCGTAGGGATGCTGCGATCACCTGTGTCTTCATTAAAATTGCCTTTGACGCGTTAATAAGGGGAAAATTATGTACAGTAAATCTCTTAAAAATAAAGGTGTTTCGGTTTTTGTAAAATTAGCGAGGAACAAATTAATATTGGTAAATGAAGAAACATGATGGTTTTGTTATTTTATAGTTAGGTGAGGTTAGGTTATGTTATGTTTGGTTTGTTGAGGTTTTGAAATACAAACTTAACCTAACTCTATTTTACTTAACCTGAAATCACTTTACCTAACATCAGCTTACCTTGCTAAGTCCAGTACAAAATATATGACTAATACAATGATAACAATAACAAAAGTAAAAATGACATAAATAACAATAAAAAAAAACAATTTTAAAACAAAAACTTTTTATAGCAAGTTTTATAACAAAACAAAACAATGTAATAAATAAAAATGGAGGTCCTTTTAATATTGTTAAATAAAAAAAAATACTCAAATACAAACAGCAGGCGATTTCAACATAGACGACACGAAAAATAACAATATCACCTCGAAATTCAAATGTTTATTGAATTATAACCTGAAGTTAGCTTTACAACAACCAAAACGATTAAAAAGTCCAACTCATATTGACAAGTTACCTCACAACTTCCCAAAACCATGTGTAACCGAGATCATTGAATTAGTTCATCCGGAACACACAGCTCAATCACTACAGTATCCAACAATTACTATAGATGCATTCTTAAATACTGGCGCAAAAGTCAACGTGATTACCTACTTAAAAAATAACGAAAAAAAATTCAAGTGTCTATTTTTAAATTTAGTAAATATTGTCGCCACTAGGTGTCGCTAGGCGAATGACGTCACTTTTCTAGATGGCGATGTTAAGATTTTCCTATATAGCATTAGACGTTAGTTTATCTTTACGCTACAAGATGCCGCTAGGCAAATGATTTTTCGACATTTAATGATAACCTAGTACATTTTTTGTATTCAAGTTTTATATGTGTTATGTATTATGTATCGCACTCTGTCAAAAAGTTTAATATTCTTTTTATTTCATACAATGTTTTTCATTTAGTAATCCTTAGTTATAAATTATGTATTATATAGTTCAATCTTCCGACCTCGTCCCGTCCATAAACAGAGTGTCCAATATTATAGCTTATAATATTCTAAATAGCTTTTTTTTTTTTTAATTGTACAAAATTGATAACCCAGATACAGCTTCATGTACTTTTCATAAACCAATCCAAACGATTTTATGCTTACCAAAGAGACTGGTAACTATTATCTTATATTCGCAGAAAAACAACCAAATTAAATACCTACCTAGACGGTCTATTTGCCACCATAGTTCTTCTCATTTGACCGAGCCTCGGTTAGTTTAATTCTGTAGCTATTATAGCGTTGGCAATACTTAGTGAAAACTGAGTAATGCCCAAGTGACAGTAGCTAGTCGAATAGCACTCGTTAGAACAGAGCTGAGTGCCTCGTTAGTTCGTGTTAGAACATTTGCATGCTAGAATGTTGGGGCTGCTAAATCTGCGTTTATGAACGACAAAACTATATTTTTTAAACTAAAACTTGGTTTTATAATATTGCGACGTTTGCATTTACATATTATATGATTATTTTCAGAAGTATTAAGAAGACTGCGTCCAGAAGTGAGGTAGACGAAAGATGTAGCAACGGTTTTTAAATTTATAGATGAGATTAATAAAGCAACGTATGGATAGTTATATAAATAAATAATGACATATAAATGTTAAATATCGACTTCAATTGCACGAGTAAAAAGCACTTTGTAGATTATTTCGTTCAAACATTATATTCTTTTTTCATTTTCTTTTAGTTAAGGAACAAACTACTTAATCGATTTTGAAGCTATTTATATAGGGCCACATCCGAGGTGTTTACCTAGGTACTATCGATACTGAAATAAATCACAGTCATAAAAAAACAAGAAAAAACATTATTATTCAAATTGAGAACCTCTTGTTTTTAAAATCGATTAAGAATAGATGCAACTATGGGATGAAAACTATAATTGACTTACTATAACTTATATGGGCAATTTTTTTTTTTAAACGACGCCCGCACTAAGGAATTTATTCCTTGTGTCGCGGGGGTTTCACAAACATACATATCACATGCACAAAGAACACCCAGACTTGGAACAAGCATTTGTGGATCACACAAATACTTGTCCCATGCGGGGATCGAACCCGCAGCACGTCGCGCACAGTGGTAATTGGCGTGGTGACCTATACCACTCGGCCATCCGTGCAGTCGTGAATTAAAATAATAACCTTTGATTAACAGAATTAAATGTAACTAAGATTATTATTATTATAATTATCTAGCTCGTACTCTTCCCACGGCTGGGCAAAATCCTACCAGCCTAAACAGGCCCGCAGCAGATCAAGGGAGAGATGGCAGGACAAACTGGATAACGGAGGAATGGACCTAAGATACCTACCTAATAATAAGTGAAACCTTTTTTTATTAATTTCAAATTCGGCCCGATAAGACTATTAATTTCAAACCTAAATCAACTCTGGTATATTTAAAGAAATACATTATTCGTGTTTGCAGTATACCAGTCAACAACCCTAAAAAGATTTCCATATTATTTTCCTGACTTTTATGGCTCCACACGGTGATGGGCCGCACGTGCTCTGAAAGCTAGCCTCAATGAAAGGGGACGATGATTTAAGAAAACTGCGCTGCAAGAGACATGGAGATTCATTTGGATTCAAATTTTAACTACATGTGTTGGTTAAAGGAAAGTAGTGATAAGTACATCATATTTATGTGTAAACAAGATTGTAATGTCTTTATTAATGATTCGTTTGACTACATTTTTTTTTATTATATTGTAAGTCTGTTACATTTAAGTTTTGCCCTACAGGGTTCATAATGTACCTACTTTTAAAACTGTTAATTTACCAATGTTTGTTAATACCTAATGGAGTGCAATAAAACATTGAGTATTGAGCTGTATTAATAATAAATTTACTTGGTCGATTATTTATGTAACAGACTAGAATATGTATATTAAATACTCAAAAATCATTTTTTTAAGAATAAAATAGTCTCGTTTTTTTTCTTTTGTTTTTCCCTTTTATTTTTCTAGGTTGTACCCTTCATTCTGTTGCACACATTTTTACGTCACAAGTTGCAGTGGAATGAGGTGTTAGGCGTCCTATTGCAATCCTATTGCATATTATTTCTAATAAGACCGTCGGATGCACGCATGATCGCACGTGCGATAGCAATAGAACGGAGTAAAAATAGTAAATCAGACTCAAAAATTCAAGCATTAATATTCAAAATGGAAACGAAGTTCGAGAAATGGAAAGAAAATGTTCGTATATCTATTTCCTTGGGATCAGAACTCAAAGCTGAAGCCACATAGCTCCCAAAGGCTTCAACGTGCAAATTACATGGTCCACTGGTAATATGATGGAAATATGTTCCGATGTAGCGAGCCTTAGGTACGTAGTACGGATTGTGATGTAGCCGGGTAGGTAGCAATTACTGAAAACCACGGAAAAAATAATTTTATCGAAGAATTGAATCATAAAATCAGTGTAAAAAAGCAGCCAAGTGAGAGTCGGATACATATTATAGATAAATTACACCCGACATAACAAATGATCGTGCTCATCACACAAAGATTCCCGGCTTAGCAGTCAGGGTCACTAACCACTAGACCAACAGGCCCGTCAGTAAAAACTCCTTATTTAATTTTTAAATTAAACACTAAACAAATGTCTTCAGAACAACCAATTAACCAAAGATACAAATCTAATTTGGAAGCACTTACAATCACGTTCACCAAATCTTTCGTTCATAAATCCAATAAAATAAGAAATATAAGTTCAAGTCTGAAGGTATTACTGGCAAAGCTCTCGAAATCCTTTCCACTAAGGTCTAAGCTCATCTGTCGAGCATTCCTGTGGCCTCTCGACAGATCCTCACAGCGCTTAGTACACGTCCCCTGAGGGTCTCATTGTATGAGTATTTTGGTATTTTGGTATTTTGGTTATGGTTGCTTGAAATATTACGAGTATTGTCAGTAATAATGAGAAATTTTAGAGTTATTTTTGTACTTGAATATTTTAAAACTGATTATGTTGTTTTTTGTATTCGTTATAAATTTGGTCAAATTAATGTCTCCATCAAGTAATGACAAAGATGTTTTAAGTGGCTTAGATACAGCTTCATCAAAGATATTAATAATATAGAGATTTTTCATTTGCAGTATTTAATTATTTTAGTATTCAAAAGTGAAGCCACGTCGGCTTCACTTTTGAATAAATTTTGTGGTCGTCCATATAATATAAGGAGTCAAATAATATGCAATACTAAAATATGCCAACTATTTATTAACAAGTAACATAACAAAGTTAACAAATTATATATTTTTTTTATTTTGATTTTTTTGACAACACTTCCACGTAAATAAAGAATAAACAAAGAAAAAAAACAACACCACTAAAATAAAAATGTTAGTAAATCCCTATTACCTACAAATTAAAGGCACTTTCACATTTAAATTAAATAACAATAAACAAAATAAAAAGAGATTTTTATATTTTCATCTATCTACAACTATTATCGATAATTGCGTCGCAGTTCAACTACTTGCTGGGAATCCATTTGGTTTTTATTCAAAAAACTAAAAGATGCCCATAATAAATTATTGATGTATTGAATTTTGTATAAAGATTTCATATCAGGAAAAATCAGTGTGTCTAAAATTATGTACTGATAAACAAATATACTTGTTTAGTAATTAAATCCATACAACTGTAACAAAATTACCTTGATTCAATAACATCAAACACACAAACCACACGACTGAAAACATCAAAAGGTTTGTACCTATATTAACAAAATAGAATGAATCGCGTTGCAAATATCGTATCATAAAAAAACACGGTACCGTTAGAAAGCCAGTCAGTTAATAAGGAGAGGTCAAAAAAATACATGACATGTAATAAGGTATGGTCGGTGAGTGTTAGCATTTATTTGAATATGAAATCTTTAGTGTTGTTCTTGAGACCCATGCAAATATTCTCGATGGAGAAGGGACCGTCTGTGAAAGATTAAGCCATGATTAAGTGTCTAGAATTGTTAAATAAATAGTCAAAACACTATTAGCAATGCACAAGTTCATGATTATCTTTGTTGACGTCGTATTCATCACTATCATTGAATTATCATTGGACTTGGCCTTCCATTTGTTACCGATTATTACCATTTGATTTCGAATTTTCCATATTTATTTAATTAAGTCAATTATTAACTCAGCCAATTGCGGCTCACTGCTGGACATAGGCCTCTCCCAATTGCGCCACAACTCCCGGTCCTCCACCTTCCGCATCCAGTCCGACCCAGAGACCATTTTCATGTCAACGGTCCATCTAGCTGGATGGCGTCCTACACTACGTTTTACGATTCACAGTCTCCGGACTGTCTTATCCTTCAAAGAGACTATAGTATAGCTCGTATACGAGTATAGCTCGCTCCGTACCTCGCTAAACGACTTTGAGTTTGTGGAATAGCCCTACTGTCAGTGTCCACGTTTCAGCGTCTGGTCTTCTGTATCTCATTACAATGTAAGAATGGAAGTTTTTAATTTATCGGTTGGACCAAATATCATATTAAGTGTTCATAAAAAAACGAAGTTCTAAATAATTACCAATATTGAACCACTCGGTAGTAGGTATACCAGCCTCTTGTCTGCCATGGGCCATAGCTTCTCTGAGCGCGAATGGAATTACTACGGATAGACACGATGCTGGCTCTCCCACTCCTGTAAATAGAAAAACGGCATGTACTCTTGTTCTAATAAAGGCAAAGTTATTTTAGCTTTTACAACAACATCTTCAGATGAGAACAAAAGCCTACATACCTTTAGATCCCAAGATCTTGTCATTGCTTGTGGATCCAGGCTTGAACGAGATTCTGAAGTCTTGTGGTGTATCGGTCGCTTCAGGTAAGAAGTAGGTCCAGATTCTGTCGGTGAGGATTGCTCCGGTTTCTTCATCATAAGCTAGATCTTCGCAAGTCCAGTATCCAAGACCCATAACAAAGGCTCCTTCTACCTGAATTAAAAGTATTATTAGTTGGTGTTGGTAAGTACCTACCTATATAAGAGACATACGTATATACCAATGTAAAAAATAAAACTTTTTTTTATTTCAACGCGCTAATCTCTGCAAAAGTGCATATTGTGCATGCAGGCTATAAAATGCAAAAAGTGCATCTTTTTGCATTTTTAACCGACTTCAAAAAGGAGGAGGTTATAATTATGTTCGACGTGTCACTATTTTTTTTAATGTATAATATATGTTTTTATAATTCTTTTTGTATTCGAAAGAGTGCTCTCCCGAGGTGGTCCCATTGTCACCAAGTCAGGATCTGATGACGGAATCCCAGTTAAATCGAAGGAAACCCTAAAATTTTATAGGAATGTTGAATGTGTTTCATGATTCTACTGAGCCTATTTAGTTATTTACGTCTAGTAGTCATCACCTCAAGGCTTTTGGTAAATACTGAGCTGATGATGGAAGAAACCTTGACTTTTAGGAGTTGAGGGTTGTTTTTTTATAAGATAAGTATGTATTGACCCTCATTTACATTTTTTAACGTTTCTAAGGTGAGCTGGTGATAATAGTAGGTACATTATGGTACAAGTGTGTAATGTTGGTGATTATCGAGCCGTAGGTGTTGGTTTCAATGGAGCCTCTGGGGTTCTTAAGAGAGTCGCAGACGATAATCATTAATACAGGTTAAGTCGACCTATAAAAGCTGAATGAATTTATTGTATTATTATAATAAATATAATGAACACAAAAAATTAAAAAATAAATAATCTTTAAAAAACAAAAATTAAACCGACTTCAAAATCCAAAACTAAATCTAAAAGGCACAAAAATGTGTAAAATAAACTTAGAATTATCTAAAATATTAATACAAAACTAGAAGTGATCTGTCTGAAGTCGGTGCCAAACTATATATACTCGTATAATTTGTAATTGACTCTAGGTATTTGTTACTTTTATTTTACACATTTTTGTGCCTTTTAGGTTTTGTTTCAGATTTTGAAGTCGGTTTAAGTTTATTTTATAGCCAATAGTCAAGGAAGGTCATGGACGTTACTTGCCTCGGAAGAAAAGCAAGCTGAAGGTATATAGATAGTTAAAATGATAATTATGTTATTAAAAACTTACTTGTCCAATATCAAGCTCAGGACTAATACTAAGTCCCACGTCTTGTAGAATGTCAACTCTACGTAATTGGAATTCTCCAGTCAAAATGTCTACTTCAGCTTCACATAAAGCCATACCGTAGATTTCATATGTTTGGGCATCAAGAGGCGAGACGTATCCGTGAGCTTGAAGATCGACGTGAGCAGCGGAGGCTGCAACGATAAGTTCCTCCCATGTCGGATTTATAAGTGTAGCTCTGATAGGTTCTAATCTCGCCTGTAACTGCTCGATACATCTTCTCAGCCCGATGATAACAGCGTCAGTTGTAATACTTCCACCGGATACAGAGTTGTTTGGTGTAATAATAGTGTTGTTACCCTTGATTTGGATTTTGCTCACAGGTACTTTTAGGAGATAAGCCGCAACTTGGGCGACCTTTGTGTTTATTCCTTGCCCCATTTCGACACCACCGTGGGTGATAACAATTGAGCCATCAGCATGGTAGACTGACAAGTTGATGTCAAGGTTGACACCACCCACCGGGGGCCATCTGCAGAAAGCCCACCTGAGTCCTCGCTTCTTCCACCTGTTTTGGGCGTTGAAGGAGTCAACTGCTGCTCTTCGGCTAACGTATTCTGCGCTAGTCTTAAGACTTTCTAACATTTCAGTCAATTCAGCCTTACTGGTTTCTTCAAGATTGGCCATACGAACTGCTACTGGGTCCAAAGACAGTTCGTAAGAAACTCGTTCCATAATAAGTTCGGCAGCGGCAATGGCTTCCAATGTACCTGATTAAATAAAAAACGTAAAACGTATCGTTGCAAAGACGTTTAAAGGACAAAACTCCTCAGAAAAAAAATTCACCTATAACCAAGTAAGTTCACTTACCAGGCGATCTGCAGAAAGTATTTTTGGGTGTATCTGTGACTGTGTTGTAAGACTTGTAGTTGTATTTGGTTGCGTCGTAGCAGTTATGGTACACGTCGTAACCGTACGCAAGGATTGGCTCGTTGATCATGTGACCGTTGTCGGTGTAGATTGTAGTGTTCACATGTTGAAGCACTCCTGAGCTGTTTACTGCAGCCTAGAAAAAGTACAGTAATTTTCACAAATTTTGCCGTGAATGGATATAAAAGTCACATATTTTTTATACAATTTGAAAAATGCAATCTTTTACCTCGTACTCAACGAAGTTAGGCATTCTCTTGCCAAAGGCTTGCATGTTGGTGGCCAATGACTGAATGATTCGGCAAGGGCGGTTTAGTTTCTGTACCACAAGACTGCAAGCGACAGCGGCTTGAATACTACGGGTGATCTTCATACCGTAACTGCCTCCGACACGACGTACGTGCAAGTCAATCCTTAAAACAATAAATTTGATGTAACACTTTTTGTAAGGCCAAAAAGACGCTGGCGAGATGAATCATTCGCTTTTTGCCAGATTGGTGGGCAGCGGCTCAAGACCGTGGGGCCTGGAGCAGGTTGGGGGAGACCTTCGCCTACCGGAGGGACACCGAAAACGGTTAATAAAAAAAAACACTTTTTGTGTAGACATAAAATACTCGAAATTTTGAAGTCAATAATCTAAATCAAACGATACATTTAATATTTCTTGTTCACACACTTACTTGTTCTTGTCAATATTCAAGGCCCTTGAAATCATTACATGAGGTCCGTCAAGCCATTGCGATGCCAAATGTACCTCAAGACCTTCCTCTGTGGGCTTAGCCACACAGATCATAGTTTCCATTGAGCAGTGGTACTGTCCATGCATGAAGTTTGTTCCGACCAATGTCTTGTGAATATCTGATCCAGCTGCCGTCGCATCAATAGAAGCAAATAAAGTGTTCCTAGTTGTGTCGTCTTTGGCTTTGATAAGATTTACCACAGGTTTTCTCACATTGCTGTATTTGACTGTTACAAGAGCAGCCGCCCTGTTCGCTACATGTTGATCATCGGCGACAATTATACCGATAGGTTGACCGTAATGTTTGATAGTGCCTTCGCTCAGTACCTCTTCGTTTTGGGTGGTGAATTGCCCATCAACTGGCGTGAACGAGTTCAGGCCAGGAATGTCTTTCGCGGTGTAAAAAGCTATTACACCTGGAAGACTCTGAAAAACGCGTGGCATAACGTATGAATAAGTATCTTTATATAAAAAAAATATAAATTACGTTGTTTAAAATTCATTTTATTTTGTTTTATAAATTATCTGTTCTTACCAATGCCGCGGTAGCATCAATTTTGATGATTGTACCTAAAGCTACTGTACTTAGCACGAATGCACCGAATACTTCATTGGCCATAGTTGGAATATCATCAGCATATTGAGCCTCTCCAGCACATTGGATCTAAAATAAACAAAACATAATTAACAGCAAATTGCAATATTGTACACAGACTTCAAAATGTTCAGATTTCATAGGAGTACATACCTGTGCCTCCAATTTTTGGATTGGTTCGTTCAGCGGGTACAAGGAGGAATCAGTGGTGTATGTTTGCTTACCAGTAGACACAGGCCTGGTCTCAGTTAATTTGGTAATTCCTGACCTAAGGCGTTCTTGGATTAGGTTAGTTGGGCAGAGTGATAAAAGTCCCTGAAATAAAGTGACTATGATTTAACTCTGGTCTAACGTAGGTATCACTTCACTAAGGTAATTAAAGCAACCCAAATTACCCACGACGGATTGCGAATATAATGTAGTAGTTACATAAAATATTTGCTCAAAGTTATAAAATGGAACACTATCTCACAAAAAAGGCATGAACCCTCACCTTGTAGAAAAGAGCCTTCGCAATGTACCGCCTGCATTCAGCAGAGGGTTCAGGGCGATGTTCTTCGACGACCATCTCTCCATCTAAAACCCTAAGAGCTCCTTGCAGAGTCTCGTTTGTGAACAAAGACTTTCCAACAAGATATCTCTCGGTAGCGGGAGCCCTAGTGAACTTTGTCGAAAGAGCTCCATACGCAATCCTGGCTTCTTCAACTACATTTTCACTATTGATCTTGTAAAGAAATCCGCAGTTCACGATGGCGTGAGCACTTTGAGCTCTAGGCATGAGCTGTTAAAAAGTATCAGTATCATTAGATTATTTTCTGCATTATAATTTATGGGTAGTTGGTTTAAATATTGGGTTTCCAATAATATTATTACGGACAATACATAATAATAAATTGTTAGGACGGATGCTTTTTTCATGACGTGATAAAGTTAGAAACCGAACGAGGTAATCTACATTGATAAAAATGTAACATACCTTGTAAGTGTAAAGTTCGTATTCATTGCTTAACGGTGGCAACAAGATATTTTTAATCACTTTTCCTTTCATGCTTATTGTTAGGAAGTAATCCATGGTCACTGTTTCCTGATTACCTTTGTAGTCAACTGAAATTGAAAATAATATTCCATGTTAATTAATATCTGTGTTCATAAATTACAGAAATACTTTCACCTAAGTTAGTTGGCAGTCAAGATTATGAAGTGTATGAAGAATGTTAGAGTGTCATTCATCTTTTCATCAGCGTGGCATCAGTCTAATTTCTTTTGAGGATAGGTTTTTAATTAAATCAGCTAGATTCAGTGAAGCCAAAAATAATAATGTGAATTTTAAAAACAGAAATAAGTTCAAACAATTTAAAAACGATAATATAAATTATACATACTGATTTCTAATTGAGCTCCAACTGTATCTAACAGCAGATAAATGTCGGATTGGAACACGGGGTAAGCGTGCTTGATCATCAAGTTTCCGCCAATAGTGCCGACCTTAAAATACAATATAATGTAAGTATTGGAAATAAAGTAGTCACAGAACGGGATAAAATATTTTTCTTAATGATAAACGAGTCAAAATCTTAATGAAAACTTACGTTTCTGATAGGTATGTGGGCTACTAATTCGATGTGGTTGTATAATTTCTCAAAGTAACTGAAGTTTTCTTCCTTAGCGCCTGCCTTCAAGATATTCAATAAATCTGTGAGGGTATGTCCAGCACCAAGTATCCAGTTCTGGTCTACGTTGTTGGTCTTCAACTCTTGGATATGGGTGATGTCAATCAAAACTTTAGGGTATTCAGATATCAAGAATGCTCCTGTAATAACAGTAATTTAGTTTAATAATAATATTAATAAGTTTATTAGTACATACATTAGAACAACAACAAAGTTAATGTCTCATCTTAAAAAAAAGTCACCTTGAACGATTTAAATATTATAATCCATGATTTATTGAATAAAGGTTATAAATAATAAATCTTAGGTTATAATTACATATTAAAGAAGTTTTAATAAAAACCTAACTATGCTAACTTAATCACGGAATTGATGATGACATTTCATCATTTTGTGCTGCTTGCGGTGACTGGTCGTTCTGTTGACCTTGGTTTCTGTAGTTTACTAAGTAGCTTTATCTTAATTTTTTATTTCAGAGAGATACTCATGAACCTCAAGCAGTTGTTTACTTGGCATGCTCCCTAAACTACTTATATTTTTTTAATATTGTAAAGACAGCGTGCTGCTGGGGAGTTTGTTGCGCCGTTTCTTCTCCCCGGCTAGAGCACTTAGGAAGCGGTGGGGTGGGCGAATCAGGGTGCTGTCTGTGTTGATGACCTTCAAAAAGTGCTACATGGTAGCCTAATTTGAATAAATGGTTTTGAATTTTGAATTTTTTATGGAGCATGAGTGAATTAACGTAAAGTAGTGATTTTCAAAGACATTCAACGTTCACAAAATAATAAAGATAATTGGTAAGTTATGGTACTTACCTTTGGCAGTATTACCACCAACCAACATGTACGATTCCAAGCAACCAGGAAGAATTTCTAAGACTGCTTTCAGACGGTTAGGTCTGTACCAGATCTTGCCATCTTTCAAAACAATTTTACTTGTCTTGGTTTCATCTAAGTCTTCTTCGCGTACCATACACCAATCGTCTTCGTCATCACGGCCTGATTTACAGCATCCTCCTTTTGAGGACTTACACAAACTCATATTCTTTATACTCATGACCCTGTTTTCTGCGTTTGATGAAAACTGTTTGAAGGCTTCCAGGATTGGTCTATAACCAGTGCAACGGCACAGATTACTGCCAAACGCGTTTTGCACTTGCAACATAGTCGGATCCTTATTAGCTTCCAGGAACCTGGTTTAAAAATACATTTATTTATTAGGATCCGTAGTATTTTTTCTGGTAGTTAAAATTAAAAAAATGTACATATTTCTTATAATTTACTTGCGAAACATTCCCATTACAAACGCTGGTAATATAATATTGACTACGCACAATTTCTAAGAAATATAAATTAATTTGATTTTGATTAGAGAAACCTTGTGACTTACCCATGCATGGCCATAACCCAACCGGAGCTACAGTACCCACATTGCGAGCCATGGTGCTCAGCAAGCGCAGTCTGTAGGGGATGGTAGCCATCCTTCCTATTGCCAAGACCTTCGATGGTCCTGATATCCCAACCATGACAAGATCCAATGGAAACCAAACACTGTTCAACAATATACAAATATCATCAAAAATGTGATAGATCCAAAAAGCATATGGTAGATGACATTGATATATGTTATATACAGGATAGATGATTTATGACGAGAGCTTATTCAAGATGCTCTAAAAATATACTCACAAATAATATCTACAAAAATGGTCGTTTTTCATGCATGTGTTTGGAACCAAATTAAGTGCCAAACATTTTTCATACAATCAATAAAGGAAAAATAATGAATACTAGCTGTTTCCCGCTGCTCCGCCCGCGGTCTCAATTTTTTTTTTATATTTGTGATGTAAGCTATCCTATATTTCAAGTTGGATCAAACTGCACACGGTGTGCAAATTTGATTAAAATCGGTTCAGTAGTTTCGGAGTTCATCCCCGACAAACATCATGACACTGGAATTATATATAATATCGATTGATGCCAAAAAGTACACGGTGCTAGTTTTTCGCATTTTAGCCCATTCGATTCCCGGTCCGCAAAGCGTATTTTCAAACATCAATTTAAAGCAGATTTATTTCTTTTCAAAAATAAAAGAATGTTTTCTTTGAGTCTAATTTGCTATTCTTCAGTATTGAGAGTACTTTCTCTCTTTCTTTCTGGTGGCAATAAAAAATCCATCCTGTTTATCATAATATAACCTACGACCTACTCTCAGACCTACCAAATAGACAAACGAAAAAAAAACTTAAAAGTCTGCGAGCCTGATATTTAAAGAAGAAAACAGTTTTAATATCATTGCAAGGAGTTTTATAACCTCTATGGAGGAGGATCTGGAGGATAGTAAATCGTACTAAAACAACGAAATTTGGTCGTCATGGCAACTACCTACTTACGTTTTTAATGTCAATAATCGCGATGTTAATATGATAAAAATTAAACAAAAAAACATTTCAAATTGGACCAAATTGTAAATCTAAACCATTCTCGAATCCACCTGAAGACACACAGCAAATTTCATCTAAATCGGTCCAGCCGTCTAGAAGGAGTTCAGTGACATTCACACTCACAGAAGAATTATATATATAAAGAATAAAGATTATATAATTTTATTAATATTTTTTTATCAAATAAGAGCAGCGCAGTGTTAAGTAGCACCTGCTTCCACTTTATGTTAGACCTAAAATCACAGACCAAACTTTCATTCTCAATCTTGCTCAGGGTAGGCTCGACTGGCCGGATATTTCTTAGTGAGGTTAAATTGAGAGTACCAGTGAGAAGCTTGCGCAAAAATTCCGTGCCATATATCCCTCATTGTCGAACAAATTTTAGAAAGAATAGCTTTCTGCCTAGAGTATTTGCAGAGTTCAATGAATTGAGCAATGACAGTCATTTTAATCTTTTTACTACTAAGTAGTGTTTCATGTATTAGATCCTATTTAACAAACAAATTTGTGGATAGTGTACCCGATGAGGCATTATAAATTTCTCAAAATCTTGTTTCCAGTCTAAATATATTTAGTGTTATTTCATGCCTGTACCCAAATGGGGATTTAACCAGTATATCACTACATGACTACACAATGCTTTATTAGTAAAACCAATGAGATTCTTCAAAGAATAGACAAATTTCTTTTAGTACAATTAATCTTGTAGATTATACTCACGGAGTTGACAGACACGTATGGTGCTCCAGCTTTCTTGGAGGCAGTGACTATGCAGGTTCCGCAGCCACCTTCACGACACATGTACTTGGTACCACGCAGATTTAGGTAGGTCCGGAGGTAATCCACCAACATCACATCTGAGCTAACATTGTTGCCCACTAGAGAAATATATGCCTTATAGAAAGTGTTAATACTGCAAAATTCTTAGGCATTCAAATAGATAGCCAATTAACATGGAAGACTCATGCCGAACATATCTGCCATAAATTAAGCTCGTCTGCATACGTACTATTCAACCTTTCGAAAAAAGTCAATGTCAAGACGGTTTTAATTGCTTATCACGGTTTAGTTGTTTCCGTATTAAGATTTGGGGTTATATGCTGGGGCAACTGCAGCGAAAGAGATAATATTTTCAAAGCCCAAAAACGATGCATAAGAGCAATCTTTAATTTAAAAGTCACTGATAGTTGTTTACCAATATTTAAATCTTATAATCTGTTGAGCTTCCCTTGTATCTATATTTTAGAAATGTCATTATTTGTAAAAACAAACATTCATCTATTCCCAACCCTTAAAGAAACTCGTAGCAGAACTGTACATTTAAGATCTCAGTATCAACATTTATTATATACAGGCGCACACAAAACTGCTTTATCACAAAAAAGTGTTATTGGTATGGCACCTATTATTTTTAATAAATTACCCGATCTACTAAAAGATCAACCATTAATACTGTTTAAAAAATATTTAACTAAAATATTATCACAAAAATGTTACTACTCTGTTAAAGAATTCTTAAATGATAATAATATTAAATACCATCCATCTATATCTAATACTTAATTATGTCACTTTTTGAAGCATTGTAAATTGTAATCAGAAGATAATCCCAAAGCAAATTTAATAGGAGCTTATTTTGTATTGCCTAGTTTTAGTTATAAAAGAGAATTAGTTTAATAACAATGTTTTGCATGCCAATGTATACATGGCAGAATGTACACGGAACCTAAAGTAACATGTAACCACCATATTGTAAACCTACATTCAAGCAAATAAATAAATATTATTATTATTATTATAATACACAATGAAATGAAGTTCATATTTAAGTAATATTTTCCAATTAAAAACTTATAAATAACGTGAGGAAAAATTTACAAAACACCAGTCCACAGTCCACAGTCCACCGCTGACTTCGGAAAAGGAGAATTATTCATGGCGAAGACAATGAAAAATAGCACTTAAATCAGACAAGTATTCTTAACTCCAAAAGATTCGTTCATTTCTGTTTATGATTGTTAAATTTAATTAAGCTTTTGTGGATAATTCGACGCGAAATTCAGATTGCACATGGACAAGTTTAGCTGCATTTGACGTGGTTGAGCCCTGGATGGGTGACCATTCAGTCGCTTACCCGACTACACTTCTTGAAATACCTTAAACAGTTGTTACGGAAATCATACGGCCACTCGATTTAACATACTGAAAACCAGTTAACCTGGTAAGACTGAAAATGGACCGCAGCCGCGCCAAGCATGATTGAGTGACCCCACAGCTTCGGCGGAGGCATAGATGGGATTGGATTGTTTTAAGTCATTGGAAAACTGAAAAATGGACGTACCTTCAACGTGAGTTGAAGTAAAAAAGTAAGAAAATTAAATCAAATTAAATAAGCTAAATACCTGTGTGCTCTTGGCCATTAACCTTAAACTTGATGACATCCATGGCTGTATTCTTCAGGATCTGAGAATAAACTGAGAAAAAATCGAAAGCCGTTCTTAAAATAAGTATCATCTGTATAAATATATTGAAGCTTAATCATGATACATACATTTATGCCAGGGTTGTCAAATACTATAACCGTTATTTTTGTAAACAATATTTCGGATAGAATTTTTACCACTCTAATTACAAATAAAAGATTTACCTAACGCAAATTAAAAGATTCTTGATCTTTTCTCCTGTAAAAACAACATATAAAACTATAAGTATAATTTTCTTTTAATCTCATAATCTTTAATAATCAATCTATAATAAATTTTACATAACATAAGGAAAATCCTTAAAACATAATTTTAAGATTATCAGCAATTTTAGTTTTATAAATCAGAGCATGTTTCAGGGTTTGGACTTCCCTTTGATTATTTCGGTTCTTTCTCTTTCATACAAACAATGTACCTACTTACATGAGTGAAAAGGATAAAAAAAGTAAAAAATAACATTTTGTAGAGGGGCCAACCCTATCTTACAATGATTAGTACAAAACAGACGTTGAATTGTTACTTATTTACTCAGATTTAAATGCCTTCTATATTTGTATTTCATATTTTTTTCATAACAAAACAAAAATGGTTTAAAATAAGGTGCCAAGTATGGCAAAACATTTAGTTTCAAGCCAAAGAAAAACTTGTTCAAATAACTATGATGTTTTTCGTTTTGTTGTGAAACCATTTTTCGTGTGACGTATTCAATTGTTTTTAAACCAAAAAATGCTTGCCACAGTGTTTAGTTATTGTTTTGGGGTGGATATTACTTTTAGTATGGTTTAAGAATTTTTGTAATTTCATCTGAGATTAACAAAGAAATGGAAAAGGTGTAATTGTGGAGCTTGTGAGATATTCCAAGTTCTTATCTCGTCTCTTGGACCTTGTTTTTGGGATTAAAAGCATAATAATAAGAAAAGAATGTGAAGATGAGTTGAAATAAGACAGTTTTGAATTACTTCTTAATTAGGAGAGCTCCCAGCTTTTTATGCTTTTAACTGGATGGCTGGAAAGAGGTCGATAGATATGCTCGGGGGTTGTTTATCTCCTACTAAGAAAGGTTGACAACTCAAACCATATCTTCTTTTCAATCTCATAAGTCTATCAAGAATAAATAAGACTACTTATTACAAATAAGGCTTGGGTTCGAATTGCTATGCAGTAAAGTTCAAGATGTCTTTTTTTGCTATGTTTGTCATTGAAAGTACTGAAAACAAACCCCTTAAGCTCTTACAAAATAATCGCCTTTGTTAGGTTCGTTTCACTTCATAATTTCACTTTTTGCAACTAATATAACAATGACTAAGCATAATTCAGACCATATTGTCAATACTGAAAACATGTGGCGTTCAATAATTTATTCAAAAATACGTTCTTCGCATCACGTTTTCGTAACTTTCAGTTATCATTAGTGTGTTGCTTCCTCTTGTATTATCACGTACAATACCACCTTAGATGTAAATTCGGGCGTCAGCTTAGTCTATGTAATGAGTTGCATAATCTTACGTGACATTATAAGCACAAAATTATTTAATTAACTAATCATCCGATTGAGTCGACCTATCATAGTTTAGATTTCCAAAAATTCCAAATACTTGGTCTACTTCTTTGAACCTTTTCTCAAAACCTTAATAAACAAATATATGTTCAACTTCCATTTAAAAACCTTACAAAACATTTAATGTATCAATCTCTTGTGTATTAAATTTGAACATTATTTTTTTTAGTTGATTTTCCATTTTTTGTGCTATTTGGGACTCTAATAAATTTAGGATCATTAATATCGGTACACCCCTTAATTGTTGTAACAAACGGCCGCACGTATGCTCAATTGATATCTTCACTACAATATATAAATGTATTTAGATAATAATTCTATCAGTTTATTTGCATATCACATAAGGGTCTGTAAACTGGAACGATAGCCACTTAGTTTGATGTATCCATTACCACCCATATTGAAGAGAATACTATTAATATATCAGTGATTTTCCATAAGAAATGCTATAACCATGAAGTACGACTGTGCAACCATAGTTATCACATTTCACGGCCATTTCGGGACTCGATCCGACTATCGTTGAAAATATTGCATTATTAAGTTCGAGTAAATAATAATTTTCGCAATTTCTACTTTTGAATTAAAAAACACTAATACGTACTTAATTATATGAATATAATTTGTTAATCTAGTATGCCCCCTAGCCAAGTGACATTTCTACAAGCGTTAACGATGATAGAAATCGCTTAAATGACATTCAAAGTATGGAAATGTCATTTGATTTCGATAAGCCACATGACTCAGGCTTGTCACTTCCGTACATTTTAACGATTCGATCAGCGTTATCGCTTGTACAAATATAACTTGGCTAGGAGGCCTGATCTATCTATTAATGTTCCATAAAGCGCTTTTGCGAGAAGCAAGGTAATAAACAACAAAAAAAAATAATGATCAATGTGGTGGTGGATAATATACACCCATACAAGTAGGTGGGTGGTGTATTTTGTACTTAACCTACCTAATTCAGAATACTGAAACGCTAATTAACTCTAACACGTTCTTAGATATCTATCTGTCAGTACTTTACACCAAAGTGAGAGAGACAGTATAAGACATAACGGCGGCTTCAAACTGATTGAGGTTTCAGAATTCGGCCATAAAAATGTCAATTACTTCTGTACTTCTCAATTCACGCATATTTAAATAAGAAAATTCATAAAGATAAAAGGTTTTGTTATTATATTCCTGCTTCCCTCCATTCTTCATATTTTTTTTTTTAGAAAGGGTTAGTATCAATGTGGGTCGCACATTACTAGTAATCTCGTTAACCCCTCGTGCTAAGCTAAGATGCTTGTGTTACGAATGGGTTCACGACGGTAGTGTATTTGGTGGGGTTCGAACCCGCCACCACATGATTACCACATTAGGCTACCGCCGCTTCATCTTGTTTTTATTATTAGCTATTTGAGGCCACTACTTATTTAAGGCTTTAGTTAGTATCTCCACCTGGAAGTTCCACGTGGCCTACGTCGATGTCGGCACAGTACTAGTAGTGGCTTTTGCCCACTCAGAACGCACGCACACATCTAATCCTATTTCAATGGAACTGCACGGCAATAACTCCCGTATTGCCCTTGCAGTTGGAGCTTGAAACAGTTAAGTCTCACAATACAATTAAATAAATACAATTCACTCCTGAAATAGTTTGTTCCTTTTCTTCTTTTTTCTAGTTTTTCCCAAGGTATTTTGGTATTGATTTCCAATTTTACCGGATTTATCTGAAAAAACGCTGAAACCCAATTTATCTTCACCGGAATTTTTCCACGACATTCTTCATTGACGTCACTGACCACATATTTTGGTAGCGTATAAAATAATTTAATTCAACAATTTTTATTTTTTTGGATCTTTGGGAAGAATCAGTACCTCATCCACCCTATTCAGCAGAATTAATTCCAAAAGGATTCCATCAGTCGGGCGATCCATCTAAATAACATTTGTATCTGACTGCACGGATAGCCGAGTGGTAATAGCTCACCATGCTAATTACTACTGTGCGCGACGTGCTGCGGGTTCGATCCCCGCATGGGACAAGTATTTGTGTGATCCACAGATACTTGTTCCAAGTCACATGCACAAAGAACACCCATACTTTGTGCATGTGATTTGAATGTTTGTGTAACCCCCGCGACACAAGGATTAAATACCAAAAAGCGGACGTCGTATTAAAAAAAAACTTCCTAATTATACCAATAACTACTAGTACCTTAGATAAGTCTTAAACCTTCAAAATTAAACTAATCCTGATTGGAATGATGAGAGCGGTTGCACCTGATGATGTCGGGCATCCGCTCTGCAATTGTTTAAAGCAGCTGTTTTTGTCAGTATTTTTGTTGTATGTGATTTTAATTGCTACAAGACATTAAATAGCAAGAGAAAATATTTTGATAAAAAAAACACATTTAAACAGTTGGATTCCTTGCATATTGATTATTTACATAACAGCCTAAAATTTTTACATGGTTGTACTTGGCATGCAATGTATGGGGTTGCTTATCAAACTTTAGTAACAAATGCCTGTTCTGAGATATTGTACCTATTTATATAACATAACCAGTATATTTAGATTGCAAAAGAAAAACTAAAATTGCTACAAGTTAACCATAAGATTCAGTATTTAACCATCTTGCAGATCTATGCACCTCATCACGTTGCTTTAATTTACTACACGTGACATACAAAGTTTGTAAAAAAATAGCTACAAGCTAAGTAAATATAACATTTAAATTACCTTTATAGATGCTACCTATGTCAAAACAGATGCATTCTTTTTTAAAATTGATAAATGTAAATGTGCAATATGAAAACATAAGAAGTAATATTGTGCATAACACAATAAAATTATTACCTTGTTTTTCAAAGGCGTTTTTTAATAGGAAAGAATTAACATTTAATACAAGGAGTCACAATGGATTGAGAATTTTAAACCATATGATCCAGTTTCTATCCCCGTGTTTTTTTAGTCTATTCTGTGGGGTTCTATACATCAGCTAAACATACTACTTCTACTTTAATTTCAATGCGTTTGTCGTGCGAGTTCCTACGTGCTACCTGCATCTCGTGTTGGTACAGGACTTCTGGCCGGCTGGCGTGGTGTTCCGTCGCTTCCGCGGACAAATACCACCTGAACGCACTGCGACATAGTGTTAAGGAAGTGTTTACTAACATAGGTTTACGTTTATATTACTAACTAGCAGCCCATCCCGGCTTCGCACGGGCATAATAATAATAATAAAGTTAATTTCGTGATGTTGAAGATGCGTTGAAGAGGTACCTACGGGAGGGGAGCCTCCCGTAGGTACCTCTTCAACGCATAGCTAGCCGAGCGGAGTCTTTTATATTATTTAAACTCGTGATATCTTTTGAATAGAATATCCGAATCGAATCATTTAAAAGGTGATATGAAGGTATTGAAGTAGTCTTAAATAATGATTTATTTATTTTGATAAGGATCAATACCTAGGTACGAATAAAGAGCCTTTTCTAGCGGTGATATTTTTTTTTTGTTTTTTAATAAAAGGACGCTTATAGTAATGTAACTATAAAAGATAGAGACATGCTGTCACGACATTTTTTATAGATAGTGATGTGTCCTGAAAAATTGTAATACATTATTTTGTTCTATCATTAATAGTTTTCACAGCGCACGCGATTGAAGGAAGTTTTTGGTTTATTTTTTTACAACTTGGGTTAGATTATTCAAGTTTTAGTAAGCATCCCTATTTTTTTGAAAATAAAACATAGCCTATGTCACTCAAGAATAGTGTAGCTTGCCAACGGTGAAAGAATTTTTTAAATCGGTCCAGTAGTTTCGGAGCCTATTCAATTCAAACAAACAAACAAAAAATCAAATCTTTCCTCTTTATAATATTAGTATAGACACACAATTTACTTATAAAATATATATGTTAGTCTGTAAGGTATAATAATATATCTATGGGCGTAAGTAGCCTGAAAATAAATGGTTTTATTATTATATAGCATACAAAGCTTCCAAACTTGTTCAAGTAAAATATAGCAATATAACAAAACCAGTGATAGATATCAAAGAAGCTATTAAAGATACCAGCAGAAGTACTCTTTTGACGTCAATGGAAGCTACAAATCCTGGTACAGATGTATACAAAACTATATCTGGTCGTAATACAATGTATGGACAATGCCATATTCCAATGGAAACTATAGTATGTGTAGCGAAACCAACGGAAGAAGGTCTTGAAGTACACTCATCGACGCAATGGCTTGATGCAGTACATACCATGATATCAAGAGCGTTGAATATGGATGCAAGCAAGTACGAATTTTTTAATATTTTTTTTTAAAACGGGCCTTTAATTTTGTTGTACGAGTAATACAACATTGCATACTAACATTATGCAGGTACCAAGTAATATTTCTCAAACCATATAAGCATAATTATATCTACCATTCAGAATAATACTTAAGTTCATAATAACAAAAAATTTAATCACTTCCTATAACAACAAGACTCATATAATAATTATGACTCCTATCAGTTAATTCTGAGCAATATTTCAATAACTCGCAAAAAAAAATTTTACGAATTCATCCTCAGGCACGTGTGGATACTAAATTACTATACATAATATAATTTTTCTAGGATCGATGTACACGTACGTCGCATTGGCGGTGGCTATGGGCTGAAGATATCCCGTAGTTCTCAGGCCGCCGTCGCGTGCAGTCTGATTGTACAGAAGCTGCAACGTCCATGCCGATTTATTTTGCCACTGAGCACAGTTCTCCAGTCTACCGGAAAGAGGACGCTCTGTATTTCTATATTCGAGGTAAAATTCGTTTGTTTTAATTGTTAATAGAGATTTGAATAGTGGGATTATATGAACCAAGTACCTACACAAGGTACAAACTTGAACCCACACCACCAATCGGTTTGTTAATGTTTTGTTACTATTTATATTAAGTATTACAACATCGTCAGCGTATTTATATTTTCCTTCTTTTTTTTAAAAAAAGCTTACTGATATTGTTGTTAGCCCCTCGTGCAGTTAAGCTAAATATGCTTGTGTTACTAGTGGATTTTCGTCGGGATTGCAATTGGTGGTATTTGAACCAGTAATCATATGATCACAAGTCGGACGCCTTAACCATAAGACTACCGACGCTTAGGCGTTACGCTTATGCATTACGCTTACTACGTTACTTGTCTATCTTTTATTTCATCCACTATTTTAGGTGGCAGTAAACCGTTTGGGTAATATACAAAGCCTGGACTCTAGTCTCTATGAAGACAGCGGATAGATTGTCAATGAATAGATGTCGACACTAGGGGTAGATGTTTACTACAACTGTTATGATCAAACCAAGATATACTACAAAATATACGACACCTTTACAGATATGGCCTCTAATACATTTTGTAGATCACCTGGTAAGACTACTTGATAAGACTGATTTCATTTATCAACATCTACTAACATTCAATAAGTAACTTTATACAGAAAATAAATTTAGACAGATTTACTAAATAATGAAATTGTTATAGGTACACTTGAAACTATAGCTAGCTTTGAACACATAATGGAACAAATTGCTTACGAAGTATCCTTGGATTCAGTAGAGGTCAGACTAGCCAATGTGGATACAAACCATTTGACCGAGATAAAAAATGTTTTCGATACTTTGAAAACAAATGCCGACTATGTCTCTAGAAAAGCGGCCGTAAATTCATACAACACAGAAAATAGATGGAAGAAACGTGGTCTGCGATGGGCTTTTGTGAAATGGGTACTCACTGGGGCCCAACAATTCAATATGAACCTATCTGTCTTCCGCGTTGATGGTACGGTAGTTATAACCCATTCTGGAGTTGAAATGAGTCAAGGTATAAATACTAAATCCAAACAAATAGCTGCTCACTTCCTCAATATAGACGTTGATAAAATTCAAATTAAAGGAAACAATACAACCATTGCACCTAACATTTATATGACTGATGGAAGTCTTACAACAACTAGCATTATTATCGGTTTGAGAAGATGTTGTGAGATGTTGAATGCGCGCTTAGAACCTATTCGAGCCACTTTAGAAAATCCAACTTGGGAAGAACTGATAACTGCAGCCGCTAATACAGATGTTGATCTGCAAGCTCATGCATATACAGGTTTTAATGATGCCCAGACATATCATGTGTATGGAATGGCTCTATGTGAAGTAGAGCTTGATGTTTTGACGGACGAATTTGAGATTCTGAGAGTAGATTTATTGCAAGATGTAGGAGTAAGCATAAACCCTGACATTGATATCGGTCAAGTAAGTTATTATATTTTTTAAGATGAAATTTACATGTATTCATAATATTCACTTATCTTATTACCGACCAACAACAAAACTATTCCTACCATTTACCATTTATTATTTTATTTCTTTAAAGATTGAAGGAGGTTTTGTCATGGGATTAGGATATTGGACTTGCGAAAAACTTTACTACACCGAAGAAGTTCAAAATTTAACAGATCGAACATGGAACTACCTTTTACCTTTGGCAAAGGATATACCGCAAGATTTTAGAGTATATCTCAAGAAGAATTCTTACAGCAACGATCTGATATTGGGATCCAAAGGTAAAAAATGAGCATTTTTAATGTAACGCACACTTTTATGAAAGAATAATAATTTAAATCGAATCGAGCTTTATTTTCAACAATTTTATAGCATAAATTTAAGATTCCTAAATGATCTCGTTTCTATTTCTGGATTTTCAGGAACTGGTGAGTCAGCCATACTGCCGTGCAGACCCTAAAACGCAGTAACAGGCTTTTTTGCCATTTTTTGTTGAATATTGAACCTTAATGGACACGTTATAAGGAACATAAAGATCTAATCAGTTTTTTGTTAGGATGCTTTAAACGGTAAAAAAATCAAATTTGGGAAAGCAGTAAATTAACTTTGCATGTCTAAATATATTACAATACCAACTAAAATACAGTTATAGCAGTTACGCCTGCCACGATCCGTCACTTTACCAAGTTAAACGCAGTAAATATCTATATTACCACAAAAAATCAGTATTCTACACCCAAAAAAATATTAAGGCATATAAATTAAAACGCAGTAAGTAGTTTTTGTACCAACAGTATTAATACTGCATGGTTGATCACTAGTTTAATTCACAGGAACTACAGATTAAAATGCGGCAATGTTCTAAAATGTGGTTTTTTATTTAGTGTTATTAAGTAAGTTTATATCGTGAAAACCAACTAAAGTGCAGTATGTTCATTATTTACTGCAGTATAGTCTGTATTTTTCAAAGATGAAAATATCATAAATGCTAATTAAAACGCAGTATGAGACTCTGTTACTGCATTATAATTGGTAACTTGGACGATTTTAGTAATTTCACTGCAGTTCAGTTCCTATTTTACTGCATTCTAGTCAGAATTTATCGCTATCTCTCTCGTTCAATGAATCGTGTAATTCATCGCTGCCATGGAAGGAAGACATCTGCGCCGCGTTAGTGTAGGCAGCTGTGTGTGTTTTGTGTTTGCTTCGGATTTCTCAAGGTTACGAACCTTGAGATATCCGAAGTTGCTCAACGCTTAAAAGATCTGACGGTCTCACTGCTGGTGAAGCTGGTGAGTCGCTTTTAAAGGAGCTTACGGCTTTGACTAATTTAATGCTGGTAGGCAAGGACCATTGATACGATTTATGGAGCTAACCTCTGCACTCTTCGAAAAAAGGACGGCGGCATTCGTCCTATTGCCGTTTGTTCAACATATAGGCGTAGGGCAGCAAACATTTGTAGTAAGTCTTACAACAAATTTTTATCAGATAAGTTCCAGCCTCTTCAATAAGGTTTTGGCTCAAAAGGAGGCTGTGAAGCTGCCGTACACGCACTTTCCACACTTTTGTCTTACGGGAAAAGTGAGGTTATCTTAAAAGTTGATATGAAGAATGCCTGTAACTCCATTAACAGAGACACCTTGTTGGCAGAAGTTAAATCTGATACTCCCAAAATTTACAGTTTTCTTTGGCAATGTTATAGAAACCCTACCAAATTAGTTTATAAGAACAAACTTTTGAATTCCGCTGTAGGCTGCCAACAAGGAGATCCACTCGGGCCGGTCATATTTAGTTTGGCCATTCATCCAATTACATATTAGGAAACTAAAGTCAAAATTTAACGTTTAGTACCTAGATGACGGAACCCTAGGAGGTGATATTAACACAATAGCCGATGATTACACAACTTTAAAGAATAAATTTCAATCAATAGGTTTAGATTTAAACACAACTAAATGCGAAATTTATATCCCTAATCTGAAGTATATTGATGAAATCAAAATCAAAATCAAAATAATTTATTCAAACTAAGCTACTAAGTAGCACTTTTTGAACGTCATTACATTTTATTGACAGCACCCTGCCCCCAGGACAAGGCACACCCCCACAAGCGCCAACGCCGACAGAAATCGCTCAAATGACATTAAATGTATGGAAATGACATTCCCCCTCAATAAGTCACGCGACTTACCGAAGGGAAATGCCACGCGACCCACTTGCCACCTCCACACATTCGAGCGACTCCATCAGCGACAACGATTGCAGGAATGTACCCGGTCCAAGGGGGCTGATTCGCCCACCCTTCACCGCTTCCTAAGTGCTTTCGCCGGGGAGAAGAAACGGCGCAACAAACTCCCCAGCAGCACGCTGTCTCATTTAACAAACAAAAAAAAAAAAATTACTTAAAAAAACAAGTTTTTACATAAAACAGCTATATAGATAGCAGCATATTAAAAATTAATAAGTGACCGCGCCAAATAAACAAATGTTTGAGGTCAATTGAGATATACTAAGCTACCATAATTATATCTACTGAGTCCAAGGTCAGCAGAACGACCAGTCACCACCAGCAGCACCCGTTCACGAGTTGACGCAAGGGTCAGCCATCACCTCCCTCGCCATATTAGAGGGAAGGAGGCGACCCGACCCCCAACGCCACCGCTGGCATTGACAGCTAAGGGAGCATGACGAAACTGCTGCCGACTTTAAAAAATATATATACAAACAAACAAATGATAATTATACAAGATGCCTCAAACACTTATTCACTGCGCAGTCCCTTACCACAGAGGCAATATACATTGCTACATTATTAAATTTTATAATCAATACCATTATACATTACAAAACAATGTAAAGACATTAATACGTATAATCGTATTAAAATAAAATAGGTAACATATTGTTACATACGGAGTGTATGCCCATCAAAAATAATTATTAAAATTAAATACTGTAGTAAATAAAGCATCAAAACTCCACACAGAGCCGCCTTGTGTCTATCAACGTGGTGACCAACTATATTTATCATTTAAATAATCATTTATAGTGTAATAAGCTTTTTCACACAGTTTAGTTTTAATTACAGATTTAAATGTGTTGTAGGGTAACTCTAACAAACTCGGAGGTAGTTTGTTGTACAAGCGAATACTAAGTCCCACAAATGAATTGTGTACCCTATGCAACCGGTGAGATGTCGGGCATAGCTTGTGTTTATTTCGTGTATTTATTTGATGTATGTCACTATTCTTTTCGTATAGGTGAACGTGTCGTCTAATAAATAGAATATTAGCTAAAATAAATTGCGACGCTACAGTTAAAATGCCTATCTCCTTAAATCGCTCTCTAAGAGAAACTCTAGAGCCTAACTGGTAAATAGACCTAACAGCTCGTTTTTGTAGGACGAAAATCGATTCTATATCCGCCGCCTTTCCCCACAACAGAATGGCATAGGACATAATACTGTGGAAGTAGCTGAAGTAAACAAGACGAGCTGTTTCTACATCAGTGAACTGCCTGACCTTCCTAACGGCATAAGCAGCTGAGCTGAGCTTACTCGCAAGAAACGCAATATGAGCCGACCATTTAAGTTTGGTATCTATAGTTATGCCTAGAAATACCGTTGACTCTACAGTCTCTAATACCTCGCCATTTAGAATAATACTTGGACCAAGATTTTTAACATTCGGCATCGTAAATTTTACACATTTGGTCTTTTTCGCGTTCAAAACTAGATTATTCGCTGAAAACCAACGTGTAACCTCAGTAATTGCACTATTTACTTCGTTAAAATCATCTCTATTCCTATTTACTTTAAATATTAAAGAAGTGTCGTCTGCAAATAGTACGACGTCACATATGCCTTTTAAAAAGAATGGTAAGTCGTTTATATAAACTAAGAACAAAAATGGGCCTAGTATTGAACCCTGGGGCACACCCAGCTTAACAGGTAACCCAGTGGACTTACTACCGTTAACATCAACGCATTGCAGCCTATTGCTTAAATAAGAATAAATTAAGTCGAGTGCTCTGTCTCTTATTCCGTAATACCGGAGTTTGCTTAATAAGGTGTTATGATCAACGCAATCAAACGCTTTGGAAAGGTCACAGAACACCCCGATAGCATTCTGCGACTTCTCCCACGCACTATAAACATGCCTAAGTAAAGCTACACCGGCGTCAGTAGTTGAACGTCCTTTTGTAAAACCATATTGCTCACTATGTAGGAGGGTTTCCATATTAAAATATTTCAAAAGTTGTTTTAATATCAATTTTTCAAAAATCTTACTAAAGGCTGGTAGTATAGATATTGGCCTGAAATTACTCATGTCGTTTCTATCACCTGACTTATATAACGGTATGACTTTACTACATTTCATAAGGTCTGGGAAGATACCTACGTCCACGCATTTATTAAAAATATTAGATAAAGAGGGTGCTACAATATTTATTATGTTACCGATAAGTTTTACAGATAAGCCCCAGAAATCTTCGGTTTTCTTTTGATTAAGTGACTTGAAAGCATTAATTATGTCCAATGGGGTCACATGCTCAAAATTAAAATTAGCATCACATTCTGGCACACTATTACGTAATAAGTTTTCAGCATCAACTGACGATGATTTCAAAGAGCAAGTTGTTGTTATTGGTATGTTTGCAAAAAATTCATTAAAAATTTTGGCACAAAATGGACAATCTACACTACAAAAAATCAAATCAATTGCTCCGGAAATAAAATCGGGTCCGGATAGACTTTTTAAAATTTCATTGCATTCTGCTATCACTTTAATTCGGTTTTGTTGTTTCGGCCCTAAATTTACATATTTCGTTTCGTTAAATTATCCGGTACACCGTAACGTTGATTTTCAATGTGATTCTGGATGACCATGCTTGGTCCCAAGCCACTTTGCCGATCCGTTTTGGAGGGCTGGGTGTTCGTAAAGTTTCTAGTTTAGGCCTACCAGCATTTCTGTCTTCGGTTCACAATACTGAAAGGTTGACCAGGGAAATCTTAGGATCTTCTCTGGTTGGTTGTCGAATTCTGTGCATGACTGAAGCAGTAAATAGCTGGAAATTGTCCTGCCCGGGCACGGATCTACCCAAACAACTTTCTTCTCAGAGGCAGTGGGATGAGCCGCTTTGTAGTTTGATACGGAAAAAATTAATTGAAACGTCAATCAATACTGCAGAAGTGCAGAGCGTGCTCGTCTCCTGGCTGTGGGAGAATGGGAATCGGGCCTCTGGTTACTGCTGCTGGAGCCGCGGAAACCCTTAAACGGCGAAAATATAACAACCTGATAGGTAATTATATGTTTGAGCCGTTTGGGGTTGAGACGCTCGGGACATGGCGACCAGGTGCACGAGTTCTTTTTAAGGAACTCGCAAAACGTTTGGTCGACACTACCCATGACCAAAGGGCTGGCATGTTTTTGGCACAGCGAATCAGTATTGCTATTCAACGTGGCTATGCTGCCAGCCTTTTGGGCACGTTTCCCGTTATTGACAAAGATGACGATGAATTCTTTGATGCTGTTAGCCATAATCAATCAATTTTAGTTGATAATGGTTAATAAGTTTCAAATTTTTTATTTAGCTTTGTTTATTATCGGTAGTTTAGTATAGTTTAATTTATATTATAAGTTTTGGTTTAGTATAGTTTCATTTTTATTATAATTAGTTATATGGTTGTTCTATTTTATTTCTTGTAAACAATATACATAATTTTTATATTATACACAACTTATACTAAACTATAACTAACTAAACTAAACTAATAAACAAGGCGTTTATTGGATCGGAAAGGGGTTTTGTTACATGTTGTATAAAAATTGCCTACGGCCTTTTTTCAGACCTACCAAATATAATACACAAAACATTTCCTCGAAATCTGTGAAGCCTATAGATATATTATTGCAAGGAGTTCTCATACCTCTGTGGTCGAGTGGCTAGCACACTGGTTTTCAAGGTGTCAGCTCTGAGGTCCCGGGTTCGATTCCCGGACGGGTCAAGGTAGAAAAACACTTTTCTTATCGTCTCGGGTCTGGGTGTTTGTGGTACCTACCTTCTCTGATTCCATAACACAAGTGCTTTAGCTACTTACTTTGGATTCGGAACAATGTATGTGATGTTGTCCACATTATTATTATATCCTTTCTTGATTTAATTAATCGGGAAATGAACTCTAAAGAGAAATAAAAGTAAATCGTCATCAAAATCAATTATTATGAAGCATATTTCTTTAGATGTAATAAGCCAATTGCGATGAAACAAAAGGTAAATGCTACGTCAAATTGTAAGCAACATTAGCGTATCAGCAGTTAACGTTATAGTGACGCGACTTCGTAACAAATAAATATCTACCGTAGCACTGGGCAAAAACTTGGTGGATGCCCGAAGATGGACAAAGATGAGATATATGTATGGATGGAACTATGTATAGATGGATGAATGGATGGATGTATGCATGCATGTTTGGATGTATGCATGGATGTTTAGATGGATGGAGGGATGTATGGATGGCAACCACGTCAAGAAGGCGCAGCACGGTTTGAAGTGGTGCAAGAAAGTCTTTACTCAAATATTATGACGGGATAGACAAAGAAATTGCTCTCTTTGTAGTTATAATAATAAAATAATACCGGCCTATAATTGTCCCACTGCTGGGTAAATGCTCCTCTCATATGGAGAAGGAACGAGCATTGATCACTACGCTGGCTTATTGCGGGTTCGCGATTTTAGATTCCAAATTTTTTAATACAGGTTTCCTCATTATGTTTTCCTTCAACGATTGTCAATTACGTCATAGAATAATTAAGAAAGTACATAATAACTTTGAAAAGTGACATTGGTACTTGCCTGAAATGGGTTTGAACCTGCAACCTTGTGGACGAAAATCCGTTCATTGAACCGCTAGGCCACCACGACAATTTAGTTAAGTCTTATTTTTGGCAAAAATGTATATGCATACTTACCGTTCAAAAAATTAAAAAAATTTTGGACCTCTGGCCCATTTTTAGGGTTCCGTACCTCAAAAGGTAAAAACGGAACCCTTATAGGATCACTTTGTTGTCCGTCTGTCTGTCTGTCTGTCTGTCTGTCTGTCTGTCTGTCTGTCTGTCTGTCAAGACCTTTTTTCTCAGGAACGCGTGGAGGTATCAAGCTGAAATTCATATCAAATACTCAAGTATATGGTCTCTTGGAGCTGTGAAAAAATCAAACTTCTAAGTCAACGCGATCAAAAGATACTCCCGTTTATGCCGCAAATTTTCGACACTCGCAAGGGAATCAAAACCTACAGGGTACTTCCCGTGAACTCAGAATCTTGAAATTTGGTATGAAGCAACGTCTTATAGCAGAGATATAGGAAAAATTGCGAAAAGTATACATTTTTAGTTATATCATATAATAAAAATATTTTTAATAATTTTAAACTTACTACCCCTTTCCTCATGAACGCGTAGTGGTATTATATTGAAATTCATATCAAATACTCAAATCTATAATACCTTTAAGCTGTAACAAAATCAAACTTCTATGTCAACGCAATCAAAAGAAACAGGAATTAAAACCGCATATTTTGAAACTCGCCACTACTCGCAAGGGAATCAAAACCTACAGGGTACTTCCCGTGAACTCAGAATCTTGAAATTTGGTACGAAGCAACGTCTTATAACACAGATAAAGGAAAAATTGCGAAAAGCATAAATTTTTAGTTACATCATATAATAAAAATATTTTTAATAATTTTAAACTTATTACCCCTTTACTCATGAACGCGTAGTGGTATTATAATCAAATTCTTAACAAATACTCAAGTCTATAAATATTATACAGGTTTGTACGGAACCCTCGGTGCGCGAGTCTGACTCGCACTTGGCCGGTTTTTTTTTTAACAGTTCATTCTGTTGATTATTCCTAGGAAATTTTAAACTACACTTTTATTTCACTTTGCAACAAAGTAAATAATGATGTAGCGTATTATCACATTAATTCAGCTTTTGTTTACCAAGTAAAAATATAATATGCATACATATGAATAATAATGAAGAACGTACGTATCTACGAAATTGAAAGAGTGGACTCGTTTATAATTTGCTACATTGAGCTGGTTTTATCAGCAAACCAGCTTAATATAAGCTCTAAGTTAAGCTAGTGCATATGCACCTTGTTCATCTTGGCCACGTCTTTTTTTTTAAAGCTTACTAGCAAGCACAAGGGTCACACATTACTAGTAATCTCGTTAACCCCTCGTGGTAAGCTAAATAATATATGCTTGTGTTACGAGTGGCCTTCGAATTCGCGACCGCATGATCGCAAGTGCGATGCCCTAGCCATTAGGCTACCGCCGTGTTTTTATTTTTATAAAGCTTACTAGCAATGTGATGCACACACTATACTAGTATTTTTGTTGACCATGCGGGGTTAAGCTTAGATAAATGCTTGTGTTACGAGTGGATACACCTCGATGGTTCGATGGATGGGATTCGAGCCCCAATGCCCGCTCAGTCATTAGGCTACCGTCGCTCTAACCTTCATCGTTTTGCCTGCCTTTTTGATGAAGTCTGAAAACCTGTTTTTTATTAGGTCAAACTAACTTTCATCACGACTTACAGGAGATTCTAGCTCATTGTTACTAAAATTTCCTCAAGAGATGGGTAGATATCAAGGATTTATTATTGCGCCATCTTGGATTTTGTCGTCACCGTCTGTCACGAGACACCATACCGTGTTTTAGTTTGTTCTTGTCTGTTCACTAACAGACATTTAAATCACGTGTCATTTAAACATGAGGCCTCAAAACAAACCAGTCAAAACAGCTGTTGAAGACGCAAAGAAAATAAAAACATTTTCGATAAGGAACATGGCATAAAAATGTAAACAAATAATATTGTTAAAATTAAATTATGAAAATAAAGTGAAAAACAGTCAGTAGTCATTCTACCGATAAAAATAAGATTTAGCTTTGTTAAGCAAAGCAATCACAACATTGGTTATACTTTATATTATTTTACTACACCTCTGGCATTCTCTACCAGCCAAACAAACGTAGGTAATGCAGAGATGACAAGAGGTAAGTGCACAGGCACGTTACGACGCTATAGCTGAGAGGCGTCGCGGCGCTATGGCTGTAAGGCGTCGCGACGTCATTGTAGAGTGGCGGCTCTACGCTTTTGATGTGAGGCGTCGCGACGCTATAGATGAGAGGCGACGCGACGCTATAGTTGAGAGGCGTTGCGAATCTATAGTTGAGGGTCATCGCGACGCTACAGTTGGCGGGCGTCGCGGCGCTCTAGATGAGAGGCGTCGCGACGCTTTAGAAGAGCGGCGTCGTGACGCTTTATTACAGCGACGGCGCTACGCTATAGCTGAGTAGCGTCGCGGCGGGGTTGCGATTCGAGAATCAACTGAAAATGTAACCATCTATATGCTTAATTTGATCCGTTAATCGCGAACACTGAGAGGAAAAAAAATGACTAAAGCATTAAAAATGGCATGAGCAGCAGTTTACCTCTTAGAAAGGTTAAATAAGATTTTTATGAAAATGTTTAGAACTTGAAATGAAAATACAATTTATTATTTCTGTCCAAGGAATATTACACACGTTTAACCTCATTTAATTCAAGTTATAAATAATAATTGATAGAATTTAAAAAAAGTTATAAAAATCTGATTTGGAAATAAAAGACAGAAAAGGTTTGCTCGACTGAGATTCGAACTTGGAGTAACAAAATTATTATTGAGGTTTTGAATTTCACGACGGCTATTTTTTACTCGCCTACGGCGAAGCCAAAAGAAATAGTAATGTTTTTGGCAGTCTATGTATGTATATATGTATGTTCGTATATTCCACCGTACCATCTAAACTACTGAACCGATTTTTGTGGTTGAGGTGCCAATCCATTCGTAATAACAACCCGGGTATCAAAATTTTATATGATGGAATTTAAACCTAAGATTCTAACCTCGAAAAAGATTAAACTGCGATAATCACCACGAATTTCATATCAAAAGAAAGATCTTGGCAAGTACATTACAAATATATAGGTACATATGTCATATTGTTCAAGTTAAAATATATTTTTAAAATACGGTCGTACAGTTCGCTCGGTCCAGACGTTTCAGTTACGTTAGAATTGATGTAGGTTTTACACAGCTAGTGTATTATATGCCCGATCGGGAAACGGAAAAGTAATTAATAAAAATTAAAGTTAAAAACTACAACCCGACTACGCATAAAAGTTGTCTCAAAATGGTCAAGATGGCTGTGGTCGCACCCACTGTATATTGTATACACGCCATGTCTAATTGCCATGAAGAGTGCCTGGCACCCACATAAACATAGTTGGTTTATAGTAGGTGCGACTACGTCTCTGGCTTGACCATTTTTGAACCTATACATTTCTGGACTTCTGTTGGACTTGTTTCGCCCTTTTTTGACACCTTCTATACGTAGTATTTAATTTATTGTAGTTTTTAACTTAAATTTTTATCTAAAAAGTAATTCTACTTCAGACTGATCTGGTCCATATGGCAACCTCTCAGGGCAACCTAGTTTTAGCCATGGTTACTTGGTTGTTTATGTGCGCAGATGAAAAAGAGATTTTGGGAATTTAAAACTCCATTTCTTATTACCTGGATGTAGTTCTGTGTTTTAAAATAGCCTATTACCGTCTCAGATTTTTGAAAATATTCTCTTAATTTTTTTACAGCAAAGTATTTGGTATTATTTGCTCGATACTTTTACATGCATTTTGATAGACGGCAAATAAATGTTGTAATTTACTATTTTACTACAATATAGAAGATTCGGAGTATGACACTGCTATGTGCGTGGTGTCACGTGATTTTCTACCTCTGATTCTTCTACTTTCACTATCCTGCACACTACACTTACCATGTCCAATATTCTGATTGTTGACAAACTATACAGAAAGGCGACATCCAATTACCATCATTTGTGAATGCATGCTTCGGACGAAAATCAATTTTCTACCAAGCCTTTTCATAAGCTTCGTTGGAATCGACTTCCAGAGATTACTGAATAGCACAGTATACCATGTTTCTGGTTGTCTGAATTTTACTGACAGCGACTGTCAAATGTATTCGTAAACGTTGTAAACGCCAACTTTTACATCTACAAAGGATTATGTTTGCCCTACCCAGGATACAAAAACATAAATTATAATAGCTCTCCGTAGCGCTTACGACCACTAGCTCATCGAGACGGACAGAACAAAGGAAAATCAAGCAACGAAAAATTACGTAGTATTATTTACAAAAAAAACTGATAAGAACCATAATTATTAAACACTTCAATTGCCTCACATTTGTTTAAACAAATGCGCACTTGTATTATTTCGTTTGCGATAGTTCATGAAAACATACGGTATGATTTTGTGTACCAATTTAAACTTTAATGTATAATTATTTTTAAATAGAATTTAGTCTTTGACTAAGACATGACATTTTTTCATGAGCAATCCATATTGAATAGAATAAACAAAGAAAGAACTAAAAAAATATAATATTAGCAAATTCTTTTTCACATTCCGTTCTCTTTCAAATGTGCCCAAATTTACAGCTCATTTTTCTGATCATAATTTGAACCCGTATGTTTTTACACAAATTTCTATATAATTAATCCTAGTTTGGAAAGATTATATTGTCAGTCCGTGCCGGCAAATAGTAAGGATCAGTCATGGACACCATTAAAATCAAAGTCAATGGGGTCCAACATACGGGTGCGCTATTTTTTATTAAATTTTTCTTCTTTTTTAAATATAAAAAATAATAAAACCAATAGTTTTGGAAGCAAGTAAAATAGTGCTATCAATAAGCTAGGAGCAAAGTTGGTTTTACGTGCAGTGTTTCTAGTAAATATGTTGTGGTGGTCAGACAGGTCATTCCATGTAAAGTACTGGTATCAAACTGTACCCATTGCAACTGATGTGGATATCACTATATTTGGAAAAAAAAGCAGAAGGAGTTTGACTAGTCTTGATTTCTTAGTTCTTACTGAGCATCCTTAGAACCAACTTAAAGCTACTGTCCCGACAAGCAGTCGTATTGGGAGATACCCTGCGAAATGATTGGTGGATGTCTGATAGGATATAACTCCATGTAAAAGACTGGTGTTTAGTGTCACCTTGTGAGTCTGGAACTCCAACTCAACGTTGTTTGAGAGAACTACGCAAAATAATCTCTTGTTGTCTTTATATTAGTTTAGTTTTGTGCTAATAAATAAGATTATTAAACACTATTACGTTTATTCTAAGATCCACTTTCTTATTTCTAGTTGGGTGTGAGGTGAGCTCCGATGTGATGCTGGTAGACTACCTCCGGAACTACCTGGAGCTGCGCGGTACTAAGTACAGCTGTCGTGAAGGTGGCTGCGGAGCCTGCATTGTGATAGCATCAAAGACTCCTGGTGCACCTTACGTGTCAGTTAATTCTGTAAGTACAGATCACGTTTGAGATACAAGTTAAATATTGGGAAATAATTAAGACAGACAAGGTGCACAAAAAAATGTTGCATTTTTTATCGTTCGAAAAAAATTGAATTTTTGAATGCTGGTATTAGCCAATAAAGGCAGTGTCATCGCACCTTCTGTAGCCAAGCAGCCTTAGACTAAAATGGTGCCGTTTTAATTACGGTTCTAAAAACAATGTGCAATACGACAAGGATGAAAACAAAAACACATTATCTCTAATATTTATGTATTTTGTAACAGTGTTTGGTGGCTGTGACATCCTGCGATGGTTGGGACATCAGGACGATCGAGGGTTTGGGTAACAAGAAGGATGGTTACCACAAGGTGCAGATGACGCTCGCAGAGAACCATGGAAGTCAATGCGGGTACTGCAGCTGTGGATGGATCATGGCTATGCAGGGGTAAGCTTACATTCATGTTTTTATTTGCACATAATACGACAATTTCTACATAATAATCCAAATTAAAATTAAGAAATACGATTAACGCTATTCTAATTACATCATAATGTTGTAAAATATTATAAAATGACAGACAAGAAAAAGAAACAAAGAAAAAAAAAATGGAGTAAAATTGACATTTTATTATTTCAAAATATTTATTTCCATGGTTAAATACCAAAAATACACCAAAGACTCGCTTTTTTATTTATAGAGCTTCTTTGTAACTTTCCGTTGAAAACTTGAATCTTCTTAGTTAAAACAAAAGTACAGAGTTTATTGATATGATTCCTCATAATTTCAATAAATATTATTGAGTTTTATTCCATTTTGTAGGGTATTAGAAACCAAAAAAGACCTTACCATGAAGGAAATAGAAAATTCATTTGGTAGCAACCTCTGCCGTTGCACCGGCTACAGACCAATTATTGAGGCATTCAAGAAGTTTGCTAAGGATGCTCCAGCAGAAGAAAAGATAAAAGACTTACAAAGTCTGTATATCTGCAATAAAAATGGCAATCAATGCTGTAGCGATAAAGAAGATGGATGGTGCGTGGTAGAAAAAAATGATATCGAACTTGAAAGTAACAAAGTCAAGAGTTTGGTATTGAAAGATGGTAGGAAGTGGTTCCAGGCCAAGACAATATGTGACATCTTTGATATATTAGCAAAAGAAGGAACTGATTCATATATGCTGATGGCTGGAAATACTGCTAGAGGTAAACAGTTTAGTGTGTACGAAGTATTAATAGTTTAGTGTATACCTTAATAACGCAGAGAGAAAAAAAAAACAAAATTTATGTTATTTAGTATATTTAATGCAAACTTTTACTGGCATTAAAAAAAACCCAAGATGAACAATGACATCAAATTCGTCTTTAAAAAATTACCACTCAAATTCATTTATTCCTAAGAGTCTGGCATCGCAGAAACAATTTTGTGATATGTGGATAAGGTTGAATTTGCGAAATCATCAGATCATTTCAAAACTGTTTAGATAATAATAACTATATCAATGCGAACTTCACTTATTTATAAAAAATAGTTCCTAACGGCACTTCAAATATTTTGTAAATGTTTTTATGTGTAAAATTAAATAAGCCCTATTAATATACGAAATTCCGTTTCTTCCTTAATGTTTCAATCTTGTAAATCGTTATAATGTACTAATTAGCGGAGCGAGAAGCAAACACCATCGAAAACCTTTATACAAAATATTCAAATTAAACATTATAATACAGGTGCAGTCCCTATTGATGAGAACGCTGGAGTCCTGATAGACATCAATCATGTCAAAGCTCTGAAAACTATTGAAACCGATCAGAACGTCATACTTGGTGGAGGGCTGACATTAACTGAGTTAATGGAAGTCCTAAAATCAAAATCTTCTGACAAAAACTTCAGCTACTTTACAAAACTTTATAACCATGTGGACTTAGTCGCTCACATACCAGTGAGAAATGTGAGTATTAAATAAAATTCGTTAAATATTACAGTATGTACATTGTACATAATGATATAAATATGGACTCGTTTCAGCTGTTCTCATATCATTTGCAATATATTGTTTGCCTTTTATTAATTGTATCGATCTGAAATTTGGTCTTAATCTACTTTCCATATGCTATTCAACTTTGCCTAAATTTTCCATTGTTTTTATTTTCATCTTCACCCTCATGATGACCATACTATGACAATGATAATAACAATTTCTTCCTTTTATCTTTAATTAGGTGGGTACCATTGCTGGAAATCTGATGATCAAACACGCCTCCAAAATGTATCCTTCTGATATTTACCTGCTATTTGACGCTGTTGGCGCTGAGTTAACTATTGGTAATTCTAAAGTTATACACTGTTATATTGCCTATTTTTTATGTCTTTTTTTGTATGGAAACAAATACAAAGTTTAGCAAAATGGCCTAAATTCGAACCCATTTGGTCTTAGTTTGCTTCAATATGTGTTATGTAATTTAACAACCCAAATTTATTTTCCAGGAACTAGAACTGATAAGTTTACTGTGACAATGGATGAGTTTTTGAAATTAGACATGAAAGGAAAACTGATCTTAAATGTTATGCTTCCACCTCTAAGTGATGAATGCCTGGTATATACTTACAAGGTAGGAAAAAAGATGAATTTAGATACGAAAGAATATAGAACTCTATTCTGCGATATTATGTTCTCCGGAAAGCTTAATTATCTTATGATCATCAAAATGGCGAATAGACCAAAATTCAAATGAGTGCCTATTGTATTTTGATAGCAAATTAAATATTAAAATTGTTACAGCTTATGTCAAGAGCCCAGAGTGCTCACTCTATAGTCAACGCTGGATTTTTATACAAATTGGATTCCAAAAAACAAGTGGTTGAGAAAGCCAGGATCGTTTTTGGTCATTTATCTACCAAGTTTACAAGGGCAACAGCTACTGAAAGGTACCTGGTTGGAAAGAACTTGTTTGAAAATGAAACAGTGCAAGGAGCTTTGGGAGTATTGGATGGAGAAATGATTGTTGAAGACAATCCTCCTGAACCATCTGTAGAGTTCAGAAGGTATCTTGCAAAGGCGCTGATGTTTAAGGTAAACGGTGTCCATTTTTCTTATAAATTACTTTCAAATACCCTTAATGATTTGCAGTTACTTGCTACTGGTGCTTTTTTTATACAACTCATGTTAACCGTCATTCAGTTAAATTAAATATCTATATTATAATTAAGTAATATTTTAAATGGATGCAACTTTTTTGCCTTTACAGAGTATTTTAACTCTATGCCCATCGTCTACCATAGGCAAACGCTTGTTATCTGGAAAAGTTAACTTACGTGAGAGCAGACCTGTATCGACTAGCCGGCAAGTCTATGAAACTGATCCTAAATTGTGGCCTTTGAACCAGCCGATGTCAAAAGTAGAAGCTAAGGTGAGCAATCTAGTCAAGAAAAAGTAATAACTATAAAGATACCCAACAGTTTTTTTTTAACTTATTTATACTAATAATTTTATATCCATTATGCCCATTGTATCCATTATGTTTCTTTTCTGTAAACATGTTTTGATGGTGTAAACTTTTATACTAATCGGTCAAGCCATTTCGGATATTAACACGGCGCGTAAGCTGTAAAATCTGACATGAAGTAAAAAACCATTTAAAAAAATTCAGAACTGATCCTGAATAACCAGTTTTCTAGTTTCGTTAAAGTAAGGTTATATATTTATCATGGGGAATCATGTGAGTAAGAAGTTATGTTGATGGACACGGTATATACAGGGGCGGCAAGGTACCATGACCGGTCAGGAGGAGTAAGCGCATAGCAGATAGACGTGGAAAGCGACTTAATTTTATATTATGAATTCAAGTTTCTGTACTTAAATGTTGTGATGATTCTGCTCTAACTTTTGTATTCTTTTTAGCATCAATGTTCTGGGGAGGCAATATACACCGAGGACATCCCTGCCTACCCTCACGAAGTTTTCGCCTCTTTCGTGCTTAGTACAGTAGCTTTGGGTACCATTGTCAAGATTGATGCTAGCCCTGCTTTGGTAAGTACTCATCAGAGTATATGATAAAATAATTTCAAACATGTCGATCTCTGATGTAAAAACGTGACATAAAATTTTGATTGCTATAATGAACTTGACTTTTTTCAGAAATATCCCGGTGTGGTTGCTTTCTACACGGCCAAAGATATACCCGGACTGAACTCATTCACTCCAAATGATAGTTTGTTCTATACAGCTAACGAAGAGATCTTGTGCGATGGAAACGTTAAATTCTACCATCAGCCAATCGGTATCATCGTAGCGGAAACCCAACATATCGCTGATAGAGCTTCTAAACTTGTTATTGTAAAGTACAGTAATGTAGAAAAACCAGTGATAGATATTAAGGAGGCAATCAAAGACGATACTAAAAACACTTTGTTTGCGTCAGTAGAAGCAACTAATCCGGGTACTGATGTTTACAAGACTATTACTGGTAGTAACACTTTCTACGGACAGTATCACTTCCCAATAGAAACCATAGTGTGTGTAGCCAAACCTATTGAAGAAGGGCTAGAAATACACGCGGCTACCCAATGGCTTGATGGAGTACATACAATGGTATCAAGAGCATTAAACTTGGATGAAAATAGGCATGTACTTTTTGTATAAATGCACAATTAATATTTTTTAATTTTTGATTTCTAATAGCATGTGAAAAATAATTACACTTATTTATTTACAACGCAATGATTTACAAAATTGAAAAATACTTTAAGATTAATTTTTGTTCACGAAATTCATCTTTACTGTTGTTTTTTATGCTTTTTCAAGAGTATTTTTTATCAATCGCTACAATTTAAATTTAATTTGCAATTGCTATACTACAATTTTTTTCAGGATTGATGTTCATGTTCGCCGTCTTGGCGGAGGGTACGGCTTAAAAATCTCCCGAAGTACCCAATCAGCAATCGCCTGCGCTCTTGTCGCGTACAAACTGAACCGTCCGTGTCGATTGATCATGCCTCTGAATGCTATCCTCAAATCAGTAGGCAAGAGAATGCCTTGCACTACAAACTTCGAGGTAAGATTATACATGTAATAATGATGACTAACTTCCTATCGCTAAAAATAGTATAATTATATTCAAATTATTCGATGGTACAGCTATTTAAAAACGTTAACTTATTCTTAAAATCTTACATGAAAAACGATGCTTAAAATGCTATTTATAGTTAAATTCAATTTATAAGTACATTTAGATAAATATTTGAAACATTGAAATTATATTTGAAAATATAATGTGTCCAGGTCGCAGTAAACAGTTTCGGACGGGTCCAATACCTAAACTCGTCACTCCACGAAGACAATGGTTACAAAACCAATGAAATGGTTTCCACAATTTGCTTCGATGTGTATAACAACTGTTACGATAAGTCTAAGATTAATTTCAAGCTCTATGACACTATTACTGACATGCCTAAGAATACTTTCTGTAGATCACCAGGTAAAAAACTGCATAATTTAAATATATTTAATCGAAATTATTGTGAGATTGATTAAAGTGAAAAGTTACTAAATATTGAAGTTTTCTTTCAACAGGTTCATTGGAAGCCATTGCTAACATGGAATGCGTTATGGAACAAATTTCATACGAACTCTCTTTGGATCCTGTAGCAGTTCGATTGGCCAATCTAGATCATGAAAAATATGGAGAGATGGCAAAGATGGTTGAAGAAATCAAAATCCAAACAGACTACGTCCCTAGACGTGCGGCAGTAGATTCATTTAACGCTGAAAACAGATGGAAAAAACGTGGTCTTAGATGGGCTTTTGCAAGATGGGCACCTATTGGAGCACAACATTTCGACCTTAATGTCACAGTTTATAAGTCTGATGGTACCGTAATAATTACCCATGCGGGTGTCGAAATGGGACAAGGAATTAACACCAAAGCAATTCAACTTACCGCTTACCTACTTAACATACCAGTTGATAAGATTCAAGTGAAAGGCAACAACACCACTATCACACCAAACAGTTTCATGTCTGGTGGTAGTTTGACAACTTCTAGTATTATTATTGGTTTAAGGAGATGTTGTGCTGAGTTGAACGCTAGATTAGAGCCTATTAAAGCTACGCTTTCGAACCCAACATGGGAAGAATTGATAACTGCTGCTTACAATGCTGACGTAGATCTTCAAGCTCACGGATTTACTGGATTTGGTGACGCGCAAGTGTACGATGTTTATGGTATGGCTTTATGTGAAGTTGAACTTGACGTTTTGACTACAGAGTACGAAATCTTGAGAGTTGATATGATCCAAGATGTAGGTGTGAGTCTCAACCCTGATATAGATATCGGACAAGTAAGTAACAAAGTCACCATTATTTTTTCCGAAAATGTATAGTAGATAGTTTGATATGTCGTAAAATATTTCTTAAACATAGCATTTCACTATCATTAGAAGAATTTATTCCTTCCCTGTTTTTTTTTATTACTTCAAAGACGTATAAATAATCTAAAATTATTCAGGTTGAAGGAGCCTTTATTATGGGTCTTGGATACTGGACTTGCGAAAAGTTGTATTACACTGAGGAGGGTGAAAATCTGACAAACCGTGCTTGGGACTACCACCTTCCAGTGTCTAAGGACATCCCGCAAGACTTCAGGGTCTACCTTAAAAAGAACTCCTACAGCAACGAAACGATTCTTGGATCCAAAGGTGACAGAGCTTTATAAGATTAGTAAGATTGATCGCAAGGAATGACCATCTTTTTTTAAATTTCTTTCCTAAACCCAAAGAAAAATTTAGTGTGTCTTTTGTAATTAACTTCTGGGTTATTTTATATTTGTATTTAATTCAGCATAAATAATATTGCATCAAATACTTTTATTTTTCGTTACAGGAACTGGTGAGCCCCCAATTTGTGCGTCTATAGCCGTACCGTTCGCGATCATTGAAACTATAGTTCAAGCAAGAAAAGAAGCCGGAATTCCTAGCACAGAATGGTTCCAAATTGGTAAGTACATAATGACTTCTACAAAAATTAAGAAACGAAATTACAAATGAACGATGACGACTTCGGTAACATGCTGGACTGATGTATACTAGTCATTGTTATTTCTCAATGCTGCGCACAGGCCTTTTCTCACATGGAGAAGGAACGAGCATTGATCATCACGCTTTCTTGTAGGTTGGCAATAAAAAAGGAGTTTGAAAATACTAGCATATGGTAGGTATTAATCTCGATGTACTAAATTGTAAGAGATGTAGCAGACCTTAACCTAGATCCAGTATCTAATTAAATTTGTCAATGCTCGTTACTTCTCTCTATATGCGAAGATAACTTTTCCCATCAGGATATGCAGGCCGGTATTAATAATATTTAAGATAATTTGTTTCTATAAGTGTCCATGCTTTTATACATTGTTGGGCAAATGGAAGGATTATTATGTCTTGGAAATTAGTAATTAAACAATTTAATTTAATTACAGATGGTCCGTACTCTGGCGAAAAGGTCTACAAATCTCTAAGAACTGATATCAAGGACTTCAAATTGTACTAGGCTAATACTATAGGCAAGTCTTCATTCTAAATAATGACTTAAAATCATGTTATTACTGATAATGATCTAATCCTGTTTACCAAGGTGATCTGATTTTCTCTTTTTTACTCAACGCTATAAATATGTGGTGGTTTTTATTTTTCAAATATTTGTAACTGATTTATTTTTAAAACATGCTACGTAAATGAAATTTGGGATTTGAGTACTTCAATTCAATTTTTCAATTCCTTGATATGATTTTGTCAACGAACCTATAATTATGTAAGGATACAAGATAAAGGATGGTTTAATTTCTTTTAACGTGATAACGCCTTATAAATAGAAGTAGGTACGCACGAAAAAGTGTCACGTTCCGCGTGAGCCAAGCGTGAAAGCGAGAGCGCAAAACAAGCGATAGAGAGGCACGATCGGGCTTAGTGAGGGCCTTAGAGTTCGGCTTGAGACATATAGCTATCTCTCTTCCACACCATCGGCCATTGCGTCCGAGTAGAAGAGAGACAGTATGAAATTTTTAATCAATGGTTTTTGTATGACGTTATCACGTTAAATTATCGTTCTAAGCCGTAAACCAACTTTTTACGGACAAATAATTTTTTATTTATTTTTAGAATTTTATTCCACGTTATTGGAACCACTGGCTGAATATAACTAAGCCGACTTTTTATAAAATACCTCATTGGTTAATAGAGCTTATATTAAGGCGCTGTTCCACTGCGACACACGATAGCCACGCCATGTTGACTACATATTGTGTTTACTTGTTTGCGTTGGTTGTCTTTCGTGCGTATCGTGGGTACAGTGGACATTATCACTACTATTTTTATACAAGCTTCACTCACAAACTGCTCTTCCCAAGCGTCTATTTTTGCAGTATGTTTTAAAATCATGTTTTCTTCGTTCTCGGTCCTGGGATTTTGTTTTCTGTTTCTTTCTTTTTTCTTTTTTTAAGATTTACCTTTTCAATTTGTTCTATTACTTCTTGTTACGTTTGTGAATTGGTTATTTAAATACATAATACGTCTGTGATTAAAGACTTGTTTTATTTACCATCTTGTCTTTACTTAGATTTGTTACTACTTTTGTTATGTTTTCAAAGTCATTATCAATTTTGAACAAGCGGCCAAAGAGTACCGCCTACACATTATGAAGTATCTAATGATAAATTATTAGTCTAAGTTATTAAAAAACAATTAACAAATTGAATTAATGGATTATCCAATTTGGTACAGTCGTTCGTAAGTTATGTGCGTACATACACTTTGGCGTTTCATTTTTGTATATAAAACTAGCATTTGCTCGCGGCTCCACCCGCATGGGCGTCAGTTACCGCAGCAATTAAAGCCTATAGCCCTCCTCGTTAAGTGGGCTATCTAACAGTAAAAGAATTTCTCAGATCCTGAGATTAGCGCGTTCAAACAAACCAACAAATAAACAAACTCTTCAGCTTTGTAATATAAGTATAGACTAGCCGACCCATGCCCACTTTGCTGTATGTAGGTAGCTTATAACCGATTTTTTTTTTAAATCGGTTCAGAGATTAGATCTTACAAACAAACTTACTAACTTCATCTCTTTAAAATATTGTTATTAAAAAAGATAAATTTTAATCTTAAGAATTAAGTGTGAATTTTCATTATACAGACTCCTAGGAGTTCATAAACATTCAAATCAAGATTTATAACAAGAATTTGTGAAACCCAAAAACATTCACATAATTATTATTATTACATCGCGCAAATTCAATGGGAGTTTGATTGCTGTCTTCACCGCTTTGCCATTCAAACAGTAGAATTTTTTACTTTTCGCTTACCTTATTTAAATAAACTTACTAAAATCAACTTATCCTAATTTGGGTCAACAAATTACTCTTATATAAAAACGCTTGTCTTATTTTAATTGCTCTAGTACAAAATCCTGAACAATCTAGGATGAACCGGTTTGTCTTTAGGCAATATAATTCGAAATCAGGTTCATTCGTTAACACAAAGAAAAATGAGTTTCATCAAGTTTAATCTTATTTTTTAATAGGTTATTATTTGTCGAAACGTGGCCTGACTGTACTCTTTCTAAAAATATTAAAAATAATATGAGAATGTGACTTACCAGTTATCAGAGCATAATAAATTCAAATGCGTAAAAACAAAAGTGTTAATAAATATGGACATGAAATTACGCATCTGACAACACACGGTCTTTAATTTTGAGCGTGCACGCTCGTATAATTTTATTGAAGGTTTGAGTCGCTTCTAAAGATATGAAAATATATCTATTAATTCCTACTATTACTATCCTAATATATCTTTGTTTGAAAACCAAATTTATTATGGCTAATTAAAAGAAAACTACAATTGCCAGAAAATATGTAATTTCATTCACACACTTCATAAAATGTTCCAATTATTTTGATTTAGAAAACCATACCATAATCAATTTTCTTCCGGACCCTTTGTTGCCCGTGGTCCGATCGCGGAGTTCTACTGGTGCTTTGCTCATATTCCTATCGATAGTACTATACTGCCGTCATAATTGTAAGAGCAGTAGGTAATCGACATTTTTGCGATTTTCACTTTTTTGCAAAAATGACACCTCGAGGGGCTAATCTATACATAAAAAAATAATATACATGATTTTTTTTATTATAAACATGTTTTTTACATAACAAGATACGCAGTACTTGCACCAAATTATTACTTTTGCTAACAGGATATACAGTAGGTACTCAGCATGTGCTAGAAGGTTGTGCAGTACTTGCTATGGTTACTGCAACTTTATTTAACGTTCTAGTACTTTGCAACTAATACTAACTAAAGCTTAACGCAGTATTAAACATTGCTGCGTGTGAGAGTAGCAAGTATATTATAGAGCTTTTCTTGCGCCACTAAAACTACACGCATTATTCGACAATGCCGCGTTTGAGCGTAGCAAGTATAATAAATAGCTTCTATTGCACCACTAACACTGAACGTAGTATTCTACATGTTCCTAAAGTGTATTTTAAAGACTGATTATTTTTTTAAACCACTTTTCTAGTACCTATATATAAAGGTCTGTTTTATTTCGTCACATATCCTCTCATAATAGTATCTGATAGCTGAAGTAAAAAGTTAATAAATCTTTCAACTAGTACCAGGCATGATAATAAGACACGATTAATAAATAGAAACGCAGTATTGAACACGTGCTAGGTGATTTTGCAGTAATGAACACAAATACTGCCTTTGGGCTTAGTAATACTTTCATGTTCACAAGTCTAGATGGTAGAAAAAAATGCAGTAATGCGCATTTTATCCAAAAGAAATAATAAAGTAAAGAAAAAATTATATCAATACAAAGTTTGTTTTTTTTTTTTCTGGTATATTTAAAACATTATTTAATTCAGACATGTTGTGTAGATATCACAAAACACGTTTACCGCGTTTATCTCGAAACCGCCAATTTGCAAGTACTGCATTTACAATTATCAGGGCAGTATAGACTAATTCGTTTTCTTTTTTCCATACTACCTTCGATGCATACCTCATTAATGTCAAAAATATTTAAATTGATCCACAACCGTGCCAATTAGCGTAACCAAATATAACAGTTTTAAGTTTCAAGGGTATGGTAATACATCAAAGTTAGGGTTCTACGGTCATTGAACCTGAATTTAAATACTATTTAAAAATATTTTTATCTTTACAACAACTAACGTAGGTACCTACACCTTTTTAATGGCTTAAGTAATTAGTTATAATATAATCAAAATTATACAAACATTACTCACAACAGCCTACGTCTCAGTACATAAGTATGTTTGAGCACCTATTTATTACTAGTTTTATTAAAGCTACCTTTATTCCAAGGAGGTAAGGTTGATTTTTATTTTTGTGTTAATATTTTAGTTTCCCTATCTCTTGAAATGATGGCCACTAGAGCTGCGTAGTGCGTATGTATCAGATAATGAGAGTAAAAACAGATCAGATCAGAATCAAGATATTTATCTCTTGTATAAAAAACAATAAAACACAATGTTTTTTTATTGCACATCTTAGCCACTAAGAGATACAGAATTATGGAGTGAAAGAGGAGTGCGTATATTCTACGAGGGTAATCAGGTGTATAAAACTGAACCACTTTCCCCAAGGAACATGGGTCGAAATCATAAAATTTAAAATTAAATTTTCATACAAAGTGACAGGTCACGTGACTTATGTTTGTTGTTTACTTTTAAATTAGTCCTGTATATTGTACTACTTAAGAAGGGTTAAAAATTGCCTACTAGACTAACAATAGTCTGAATTCATAATACTATTCATGTAAACATCTTCATTATGTTATTATATGCTTCATTTCAATCAGAAATGACTGAAACAAAACATTTTATAGTAATTTTCCTTCACTATCTGCACGAATACCGTAACAAATCCTCTCACGATTCACGAACTATGTAAACATTTAGATATTGTTTTCCGAATCTAGAATGTTTTGATATTCAAACATTGTTTTATTACTAAAGCAATTGTTGTCCTAAATTGTATAACAAATCTTATCTTTATTTTTTAACCTTGGGTATCTTTTAATAATGCGTCAGTTATTCATGTAAAACAAACACATTTTAGGGTGTTGTATATAAAGTAACACGATTATTTAATCCACACCAACATTATACAAGGTTTTATGAAAAGGAAGAGAATGAAGAATGATTCTATAATTCTGAAATGTCGCAATATTAAGCAAAATTTACGTAGAAGCTGTCTCGGTTGGGGGTCTACAAGCTATGTTATTAAAAGCTATTAAGGAATTATTTTTTATGGAGTAGGTATAGGTATATTCTACGAGGTAATCAGGCGCATTTATAAAACTGAATCGCTTTCCCCAAGGAACATGGGTCATGGATCGAAATCTTAAAATTGAAAATGAAATTTTCATACACAGTGGCAGGTCACGTGACTTATGTTTGTATGAAAATTTGATTTTAAATTTTAAGGTTTTGACCTATGTTTCTTAGGAAAAGTTGTTCAGTTTTATGCACCTGATTACCTCGTTGAATATACGCACTCCATAAAAAATAATCCTCTACGTTCTTATTAAATAAATAAAGGTCAGAAAAATACAGAAAAATCCCAATTTCTGTAATTTATTTTTAGTAAATTAATTCATTGTTACAATTATTATTCCAGTCACGCAAATGAGCTAGCTTAGGTCAATAAAAGCGGCGAGACGGTCAGTGCTTAAGCGCTTGCAATACCAATCTGTATGTTTACAAACTTTTTAAATCCGTTGGCTGCAGGCAGTTACTTACGGTATGTCAGTCATTTTGTTGCAAGGGACCGCAAGATACAGTCATGGATCGCATAAAGTTTAAGGTTAATGGGATACAGTATTCAGGTAAGTTATTTTCTCAAATCGAGTTTTTTTCTTGTGTTTTTGTTAGGCAATAGCTTCGGCAATATTATTGTGGGTTGAATACGTTTCAAAAAATTAAAGGAATAATCTCAGTACTTTATGTGCTCTCAAAATATAAACATATTATAATTATTCTTAAATATATAAATATTTTTTTTAATTAAACATATTTTCATCCCGAAGATTAGTTTTGAAACAAAACAATTAACAAAAATTAACGTGAACTTTAAAATGGGATGGCATATTGCGTACTTTTTAAAAACTGTTTATTTTCTTTAATCGAAGCTTATTTTTTAATCGTAATAAAATGAATACATTTAAAATCAATAAGGTCTATTTCTAGTTTTTTTGATCGAAAACTACATTTCCCTGTAATATCTACACATTATTGGTAGTTTGACTCGGGAGTTTGATTTCAAGATGTATAATTTAAGACTTTCCCGTTGTACTAAGTATATAATATTAGGTATGTATATAGATGGGAATTACCGCGATCATAATCGCACTAACATTATAAAAGCGAAACTGTGTGTGTATATTTACTACCTCTTTGCGGTCAAACGGCTCGACCAATTTTAATGAAATTTGGTCTGGAGCTGTCACCCTGTATTACTTTTCATCCCGGAAAACAAAATTATCTGATAAACTGCGGGTAGCACCGCGGGCTGCAGCTAGTTTTATTAAAAACCCTCTTCGATTGTAGTTTTTGACAGATTGCACTGGCCGTCGTCTTAAGTATCGTAGTAATTTGATCGCGTTCACTCCTGGTTTTATTCGTTGCATTTTATTATATGGTGGAGAAAGTAGTGTTGATTCACATTATAAATAATAATGAAAAATAAAAATTCACATGATAAATTGTTTACTTGGGGTCATAAGTATAACATATATTATGCCAAACTGTTACTTCGATTTTGTTTTGATTGTAGCGTCGGTTGTCATCCTAAATGATTTCGCTTAAAATTTAATCCAAAATTACTGTGCGTTTTATGTAGTGCCATATTGTTATAACCTAAATAATAATAAAAATTCATTAAAAAAAAATCTGGTGCCATATTTATTAGTTAAATTTTTTATCATTCCTAGACTAGCTGATGCCCGCGGCTTCGCCAACCAATCGATCAGCCAATGTATATAAAAACTTGATATGTTTTATACTTAAACCTTTCTCGAGAACCACGCTATCCATTGGTGAAAATAGCATGAAAATCGGTGCATTAGTTTTTGTTTGAGTTTATCGCGAACAGACAGATAGAGAGACGCGGCGGAGGACTTTGTTTTATAATAATGTAGTGATACTATTTGTTAGTTTTAACTTTATATTTTATTAGTTGCATGTGGCGCGTATAGGGTAAAGTCAGGATAGATGCCTCACTTTTTGAAATTGTCTCTTTATTTCAAATCTAATAATATATCGTTAAAAAAAACTTTCAATATTACTTATTTGGTTTTTTTTCTTACATTGCGGCTTATTTTAGATGGCCTAGCAATTACTGGTTGGGCAAAAAATGAGTTTCTGCAGACCCATTTTTTGAGGATAGGTGCCTACCCTATATGGATAGATGCCCCGCCATGAAAATATTAAGGAGGTTAGATGCCCATGGTGTGGGATAGATGCCGTATGGAATAAAATAATAGAAATATGCATAATTAAAATTTGTTTTATTGAGGCATATCAATCAACATGTTATATAAATCATCTTCAAGTAAAATAATAATAAAGAATGTAACAAAAATATGCAACTACTTCTGGCACTAAATGCACTGAATCCAATCAGATTTCGATTTTGTATTTTCATAGCTGTCAAAGCATTCAATGCAATTATTTTCACCTGTATGTTTAGAGCTACCTTGCTTTTCTCTCTTATTTTTCTTCACAGACAAATCTTTACATTTCTCTTCTATCATTTTAGAGTAAGTACCAGGTTTATCTTCAGTTTCGCTATTTGAACTTAAAATGATACGTCTTTTACGTGAACTGAAATGAAAATTATAAAACATTAAGAAAACATGTTAATTTATAATGTATAAAGATATGAGAGATAGAGGCACTTAGGGGCACCTATACCGCGAAAAATCAAGGCGACTATCCTTTTTGATATGGATAGATGCCCTTATATATTTTTACTAAAATAAACACAAAACAACAACTATATGAATATGGATGTGTAATTTAATAACCTGTGTACTGATATAACAAAAATTGTATGGAACTAATTACTACTTGTAAAGTTATGAAGCTGTAAATACTTACATAAAAAATTCCGAGCTGTTTGACACGTTCGCCGCGGAAATTATTGCACACACCATCAAAACAGGTCCCCTCTGAACGACGCACTTGCGGAGACTTAGGTGTGCGGCGTCTGCGCTCCCGTTTTAACCTATTAAAACGTTGATAGCTATTTCGGAAATATGAGTTTTAGAAAACGAGGCACCTATCCCACTGCGGCATCTATCCCGGTTTTACCCTAAATGCATTTTTTTTTCTTTTATCTATAGAATATCTATTGGTCCATTGCCACACATTGAATTGGGAGAAGCCTGTTGAAATAAAATTAAACATAAGTTTATTATAATTTAAGACTTAATGTCAAGGTATCGTATTACCTAATTAAACAGTTAATATTATACACATTAGTAATTACTTGTGAAATGGAGAATGAAGCCTAACTAGTATTAGATCTTAATTGATTACCATATCAGTATTAAATTTCTTCTCCTGCGTAACCTCTCCCAAGCTGTTGGGCAACCCATTTTGACTAATGCAGTATTCCACAGTAAAATTCGTAGTCAGAAGTATTGCCTTATTTAATTTCAAATATTACTGTGTGACAGTCGGTACCAACGGCTTAACGTTCTCACCGAGGGAAGAAACGTTTTAACCAAATAAATTTTTTTTTGTTGCGTCAAAATGGCCACTGAAAACAAAGATATACAGGATTATTTTTTATGGAGTGCGTATATTCAGCGAGGTAGTCAGGTGCATAAAACTGAACAACTTTTATTAACTTTAAACTATAACAACCAGATTACCTCGTTGAATATACGCACTCCATAAAAAATCCTGTATTTACATTTGTATTATTTACTATTGTGTATATAGTGTAGTACCAATAAAGATAGCTCGTAGCCAAAAATCTTTGTAAAGACTTAAAAATATACCGACCCTAATTAATATCTTATCTAATGAGGTTTTGAAAGTGCTTATAAAAACATAATGAGTCGTCTAGTCGGTAAAATCTTAATAAAAAAATAATAATTCAGTTGTATGTCGACCACAAAAAGTATAACGGTGGTTGTATGATTTGCAAAATAATATAAAAAGTTTATAACGACCGATTAAAATCCGGTACATAAACTAGGGTTCAGTCTGTCAGTTATTTTTAATACTAAGCTATAAATCAAAATCCTGAACCCAATCCGGTCATGTCGGTCAACCGTCCCATCAGATTATGAGAGTGAAGGAACAGAGAGTGCACCTGTGTTTGCCCACCAACGACCGTTCGCTGTTCCGCACACTCTTGTGCACTATAACATGTGTGTGTGCAAAAGCGCCTGCGCACATGGCTGATCTCATTTTAGATTGGCCGCCGAGGCCGAAATTCGGTCTGGAGATTATTATAATATCAAAATACATAGTTGCAATGAATAATCTGTTATTTGAAACTAGGACCCTGGTTTAGGGACCGTATAATATTGTCTCGGTAAACGCAATATGAGCAATTTCGCACTAAGGAATTTTATTCTTTGTGTCACCGGGGTTTTACAAACATTCAAATCACATGCACAAAGAACACCCAGACTTGGAACAAGTATCTGTGGATCAAACAAATGCTTGTCCCATGCGGGGATCGAACTCGCAGCACGTCGCGCACAGTGGTAATTAATTTGGTGACCTAAACCACTCGGCTATCCGTGTAGTCGAATTTTGATAGTTTTTGTGTTCGATTGTTTATTCTGGTCCACAGTTTGATAAGAACGTAATAAAAACTGATTTCTTCTTTATTAACAGCATTATTATGTTTATAATGTGCTATGTCAGATACCTCTTAGTAAGTAATAAATGCAATTACCGACCGTTACACTACACATTTATTAAAAAAACATACATATATTAACGAAAATTGTTCCGTACATATTATTATTATGGAATAATATTAAACACGTAGTGCGTCAAAAATAAAAAAATACACAGTGTGTGATTTATATTCATTAAAAAAAATGTTCCAATATTTTTTAGACCACAAACATACGTATGCACTTTTAAACTGAAAAATTTAGTCAAATTCTTAAAATTTATAACGTGTTTCGTATGGAACTGTAAACAATTAATTATTACAGACTATGTTCCTTAGAAGTGAGATTATTAATAATTACCCAATTTGCAAGTACAAGCAAGCTACAGGCAATCGTCAAAAATATTATATACCCATTCTTTTCTAAAACAAACATTAAAATGAAACAGAATACCTAAGTCTGAACTACCTCCGCGTATTTAGGCATTATAAATTAAATTCATTAAAATGAAAACGGTATTATTCATTCTCTACCAGACATCTTGATATGAGCATGAAAGATAAAATATAATGTATTTGTTTTTTTAACTGTTTAAGTATAATCCATCATGCGGTAATTTAAGAGGCTCTTGGCTCAGTGGTTCTTACCAAGACCATAGTATCATGTAAGAATGATTATCAGAATTTGACGACCGTCAAAGGTCAACCCATGACAGTCGGGGCCAACGGCTTTACTAGCTTTCCGAGGCACGGAGGAGTCTTGGAGAGTTTACAAATGACCATTCTATAATATAATAATACCAGCCTTTAAATGTCCCACTGCTGGGCACAGGCCTCTTCCCATAAAGAGAAGGAATGAGCATTGATCACCACGCTTGCTCATTGCGGGTTGGCGATATCAGATTCCAATAATATAGTAATAGTAGTACATTGTTGCAAATGCTTTATATTTTTTAACATTTAATTTTTTTAAACATATTCGGTTTTCAGATAGCCGAGTGGTATAGGTCACCACGCCAATTACCACTGTTCGCGACGTGCTGCGGGTTCGATCCTCGCATTGGACAAGCATTTGTGTGATTCACAAATGCTTGTTCCAAGTCTGGGTGTTCCTTGTGCATGTGATTGACACAAGGATTTAATTCCTTTGTGCGGGCGTCGTTTTATTAAAGAAAGAAATAATGATTCTATATCGGTTTTATTTAGATGTTACTTCCCGACGTTTCGACACCTCTGCAGGTGTCATGGTCACGGGTATTCACGTATACCTCAGAATGATTTTAGATTAAAAACTTAATTTAGTAGCGTGTAATCGTCATGGGGAGTTTGTTGCGCCGTTTCTTCTTCCCAGCTAGAGCACTTAGGAAGCGGTGAAGGGTGGAGGAATCAGGGTGCTGTCTATGTTGTCTGTGTATGTGTCAACAAGTGTGTTGGTGTTAAGGGAAAGGTGCAGGGTTAGTTTTGTCCTGAATGCAAAAAAAAACATTGCTAGGGACAACAAGGCGGAGACACCAGTAGGAAGTGCGCGCAGTCAGGTTGACTTTGAGTGCACCCCCTGCGGCGCCAGCACACCGGGTAGTCTCTCACCCACGGACGAATTGACACAGGTGACAGCCGACGTCAGTGACCCCGCCTCATTGACCCCGGCCGCGGACACTCGCATGGGTGCCACGGATCGGCAGTCGCCTGGTATTCGCCCGGAATACCAGCTTATCTTGGATGAGTTGAGGATAGTTCGAGAGGAGCTCACATGTTTCAGGAGGCATGTGGAGGAGGAACTGGCTTCACTGAAAGGCTCCGTTCTTGGATACAGTGAGCGTGTAGAGAGCCTTGAGAAGAGGGTCGACTCTTTAGGACAACGTTCCTGTGACTCGAATAGGGTGGATAGCTTAATAACGGAACTCCGCCAGAAGCTTGAAGACAGAGACCAGGAACTTCTAGCCAACGACATCGAGGTTTCAAACCTACCCGAGACTATCATGGAAAGTGCTACATTGTAGCCTAATTTTAAGAAATTATTTTTAGTTTTTACTTTTAACTTACTGTTGTATCAAACTTCGTTATCAAGGTCAACATCTAACAACAAATAATGGATTACAAACAATTAAATGTAAGTTACAACACTCCTTAATTTGTTGTGAAAAATGTGTCGGTTTAGAAACAATGCAGCAATGGTGACAATACCGTCAATTACTGGTATTATGTGTTAAAATCAAGGTTCAGACGAGGCCGGAGGATTTATACAACTGAACCAAGTCAATGACAATCTGGAAGGTACTGCTCAGGAAATGAGAAAAGCATTAGTCTGTGGTAAATAGTTATTTATATAAAGTGTGAACTGCACTGTACTTCAATGTCTGCAGTCCACTAAAGCTAATTATGGAAATTAAGTCTTCCTTCTGCCTAGCCTTTTCCCAATGTATGTTGGGGTCGGCTCAATAGTCTTACCGGATTTAGCTGAATAATAAAGTTTACATGGAGCAACTGCCTATCTGACATCCACAACCCATTTTACTGGGTGTTGTCAGAATTGTGATGACTTATCTAGTGTCAAAGATCACCGTATGACAATCGGGACCAACGGCTTAACGTGCATTCCGAGGCACGGAGGGGACTCTGTATGTTTACAAATGGTCACCCATCCACAGGCCAACCGTGGCGAGCGCGGCTTAATCTTAATTATCGGTCAAACTGTGTGGCTTACACTTAGCCACGAGCCCCTCTCAATTATGGAAATTAAGTATAAAATATTATTATGTGCCAGACCATACACTGATTATCTTATACTAGCCCACGTGGGCGTCGGTTATCGTTGCAGAAACTTGCATAATCACTCAAAGATCGCGGGCCTTGAGAACAAGAGCGAATAATATACATAGCCTTCCTCAATAATGTTACCTAAAACTGAAATATTTTTTCAGAACGTACCAGTAGTTCCTGCGATTAGCGCGTTCAACCAAACAAGCCAAAAATAATTTTATAATTGGTCTTTTACATATAACATAGCAAATGTGAAACAGAATGGAACAAACTCATTAGTTTTATAATATAAGTAGGTATAGATAAAGCTTCCAAATCATTTTGCTTCGTATATCTAAATGTTGGTGTACAATAAAGTATATTCTATTCTATTCTATTCTATTCTATTCTATCTAACCACATACATTCTATCAGACCAGACTCCAAATAAGCAAAGCATGTCAATGAACTGTCAAAAGTTGATCAGAGCCGTGATTACGAAACAAAAAACAAAAGTTTTCTGGGTGTTACTTAGCAATAACTAGTTATTAGAACCAGTTATAACTGTAATTTTTTGTCATTGTGCTCTTATTTGTTACTTACTTTCAAAATCAAATATCATCTATTTGTTAGGCTACAAAGTAGCACTTTTCAAAAGTCAATGATATATAGACAATACCCTGATTCGCCCACCCTTCACCGTCCCAGGTGCTCTAGCTATGGAGAAGAAACTGCGCAAATAACTCCCCAGCAGCACGCTGTCTTATCTATAACAATATGTCACGTAAAAAATAAAGAACTTAAATGGGAACAACCTGTAGCCCCTGTAGGCTGTATGTTATTTTTGTTAACTTTCCCCGTAGTCATGTCAATATCAAGTTATAAAGAAACCTGCACTTTGGTGAATCAAAGTGCATAAAAAGAGTCGACAGTCATTTAAAACCATGATTTACGAAAATCGATCTTTTTCCTTAATAATAAAATGGGTAATAAATTACCAATACAATAATGCGAATAAAGATAAAAATTGAACAAAAAAATTTTTGATATATTATCTCTCTCCGTCAAATTACCAATATTTAAAAGCTTGTAACTCGCTCAATATTAAAGTAATTAGAGTGCCTTTTTTAGACTGCGGTTATATAGTTTTAATTATATTTTTAATGTTTGAAATAAAAAATTACAAGTACCCAATTTGCGAATGTTGCACCGCTTTGCAGTGTATTTGTTGTGGACCAGGTGATTAATGCGGGCATTATTTATAATGCACGAGCATTATGAATAATGTCTAGCTTTATCGGGCTAAGTGATTAATTACTATCTTAACTTCATTATTTATCACATTGCACGGTCATTATTATGTTGCTACATGATAGTAACAGTTGGGCAATTTGATAATAAAGCTATATTTAACGCACATAAAGTCGTGAATCGCTTGAAAGGTTTTCCAGCACGGGGCGGTCGCTGCCGCGACTCCGCTCGCTCCGCTCGCCGCCCTCGTGCACGTAAGGGTCACCATATTAACTTAACCTAAACCTACCGGACGTTGGGCAAAAAGTTTTCAACACAAAGTCTAGGTTGAGTAATGGAAATTAATTAAGTTTAGGTTAAGTCTAAGCCTGAAAGACAGAGATGACTATACATTTACTCAAATTCATACCGCTCAAGTTATTAATACAGTATGTCATCATCAGTCGCAAAGCTTTTTTTTAATCGCTCGTTTTATAATTCCCCTTTAATATTTAGTTTATTTTAAGTTAAATGACAATAACAATAAAAAAATAGTAATTAAATATGTTTGTATTACTCTGCCCAAACGTTTCTACCTTTCTCCAATCGTAGCGGTCCACCGTTCCATTGGATACAGGGAGGTGGGGATAAGAGTGCACCTGTGTATGCGCACACACTGTCGTTGATTACGTTTCGTGCACTTTAATATATCCTGCGCAAATGACTTGGTATGCCAAATGGACTCTGATTTAGCCCTGCGGCGATGGACAGAGGTAGAGAGGTCCGGTTGTGATGCCAACCGGGCTTTGTCTGATGTCTGCACGCAGGCGGCTCAGGGTAGAAGGTCGCTTTGCACTGCATTGGGTTAACAGTGCAATTCGGCAGCTCCCTGGGTGACGAAGCAGCTCTATTTAGAGAGGCCCTGCTTCCCCCAATCCGGGGAGGGGGCTAGAAAAGGTGCCCTAAAAAAGGCTTAACCCATTATTATACAGAGAGATAGTAACCACGGCTGTCTCTGCATCAATATCTCGTGGTCGAAAGATACAGAATAACGTAAGACGTAACTCTATTAAAACTTATAATATGACCTTTGCAGCGTGGAATGTAAGAACCCTCCTTGATCGCGAAAGTAGCCTGTGCCCTCCTCGTAAAACCGCTCTCGTATCGAGAGAACTGCGACGCTATGGTGTGGACATCGCTGCGCTTAGTGAGACGCACTTGGCTGACGAGGGGGAGAGAGTGGAGCGCTTGGGCGGATATACTTTCTTTTGGAAAGGTACCCCGTCCTCAGAGCCCAGAAGATCTGGGGTTGGATTCGCGATCAGTAATGATATAGCTGCCAAATTGGAGGAGTATCCTATACACATCTCCGACCGTGTCACCACGCTGCGCCTACACCTGGATAGTGGCAACCACCTCAATATCATCAGTGTTTATGCACCAACGATTGACAAGGATGATGAAATCAAGGCCAAGTTTTATGAAGAAGTTACACAAACCCTATCAAAAATCCCCCAAAGGGAACAGATACTCTTGATGGGTGACTTTAATGCGAGAGTCGGACGTGACTTTGAAGCTTGGCCAGGAGTGTTGGGAAGACATGGTGTTGGTAGCATAAATAGTAATGGACAACTCCTTTTGTCCCTCTGTGCCGAATTCGAACTGACCGTCACCAACACCATGTTCAGACTTCCAGCTAAATATAAAACCACCTGGATGCATCCGAGGTCAAAACATTGGCACCTGATTGACTTTGTAATCGTTCGACAAAGAGACATTTCCCAAGTACGGATCACACGCGTTATGCGTGATGCTAATGCAATCTGCTCCACGGACCACCGTCTTGTCGTCTCCAAGATAAAGCTTCGACTATACCCTCCTCGCAGATCTCATGGAGTGAAGCCTAAGCGCCTGGACTTGGAAAAATTTCGGAGTCTGGAGATACGCGAAAACTATGAACAGGCAATTAGTAATGCGGTCCAACGGATAGACATTGAGAATGGTGATTCTGTAGCTAACTGGCATACCCTCTCGGCCAGAATAGTCGCTAGCGCTTCGCAGACACTGGGTATCAAACCAAGTAGACATGAAGACTGGTTTGATGAAAATGATAAAATTTTAACAAAAGCTATCCAGAATCATCGTTCTATGCTACGTCAACATAGGGACGACCAACAAGCGGAGCGTGTTAAACAAAGTGGTGCCGAGCTGCGGAGATATGTGCGGGAAATAAAAGACAAGTGGTGGCGACAAAAAGCCGAACGTATGCAGTGGCTCTCTGACACTAAACAGTTGGGTGCGTTTTATGATGAGGTTCGCAAACTTGTTGGTAAAGCCGGTCGTACAAGAGTGCCCCTAAGATCCCTCGATGGCACACAGCTGCTTACCAACAAGCAAGACGTACTTAAGAGGTGGGCAGAGCATTTTAACAACTTACTTAATGTTGATCGAGCTGTGGACATGTCTTTTATCAGCTCGATGGTATCACTTCCCACAGTGAATAAGCTAGACGATCCACTGTCTCTGCGTGAGGTCATTGTTGCCGTTCAACAACAGCAGAATAAAAAAGCGGTCGGTATTGATAATGTTCCTGGAGAGCTGCTGAAGTATGGAGGTGCGGAGTTGCACGAGACCATCTGGAAACTATTCGTTAAGATGTGGGATGAGGAGCGAATACCTGATGAGTTTCGAGTCTCCCGGGTGTGTTCTTTGTACAAGAACAAGGGCGACAGATCTGTCTGCAACTCTTATAGAGGTATCTCTCTCCTGACTTCTCCAGGCAAAATCTTGGCACGAATTTTACTAAACCGCTTGATGCCCTTGTCTGAAGACATTCTGCCTGAAACCCAATTTGGCTTTCGGCCGAATCGAGGCACGTGTGAGGCCATCTTCTCTATCCGACAACTTCTAGAGAAGAGTCGAGAGCAGGGTCAACCTCTGTTTCTTTGTTTTGTTGACTTGGAGAAGGCTTTCGACTCGGTACCCCGCAAAGCCTTATGGGAGGTACTGGCGAAACTTGGTTGCACGGACAAGTTTATAAGAATGATGCGACTCCTCCATGATGACATGCGCTGTTGTGTCAGTGTGCAGGGCGAAGACTCGGAGTTATTTAAAGTGAGCTGCGGTGTAAAGCAGGGCTGCGTACTCGCTCCAACTCTCTTTGCCCTGTACTTTGCAGTTGTAGTTCGGGAAGCCTTGCAGACCTTGTCCGAAGGTATCCGTATTCGTTTTCGTACCGATGGTGGTGGTGTCTTCAACTTAAATAGACTCAAAGCTCGCACAAAAGTGTCCCACACGACTATCACTGAGATGATGTACGCAGATGACTTGTGTTTTGTAGCGGAATCCACAGACGGGCTACAGAGGCTTATGTCGAGACTACTGCAGGCATGTAACAGATTTGGCCTGAAGATAAATGTCAAGAAGACCGAAGTCTTGGCACTTGATACTTTAAACAGTGCCCCAGTTGACATTAGACTCGGAGACGTATCGCTTAAGCAGGTAAAGCAATTTAAGTATCTTGGCAGCACCATAACATCCGGGTGCCACCTTGATAACGAAGTTAACAGCCGAATAGGAGCAGCTGCTGCCGCTTTTGGTAGACTTCGTGCCAAGGTGTTCCGCTCGCATGACATAAAGCTGTCTAAAAAAGTATCTGTGTACATGGCAATAGTTCTGCCAAATCTCCTTTATGCCTCGGAGACATGGTGCCTATACCGCGAGCATATTAGGACCTTGGATAGATTCCACCTGAAATGCCTGCGCGACATTCTGAACATCCGGTGGTCGGACCGTGTTCGTAATACGGAAGTACTCAGACGAGCTAATGTTAGCGGTATTGAGGCTTATCTGATGCGCGGACAGCTGCGATGGGCCGGTCATGTCTCCCGGATGTCTGAAGCTAGAGTAGCAAAGCGCATCTTCTACTCAGAACTGCAGGATGGCAAGCGTAAGCAGGGTGGCCAACTTCTGCGGTACAAAGATGTGCTGAAACGCCACATGAAAAGGTGCGACTTACATCAGTCACACTGGGAGGCTATGGCAGCGGATAGGACACAATGGAGGCGAACTGTAAGGGAAAGGGTGAGCGAGTTCGAAACTCGGCGTAAAGAAGAGCTCGACGCCAAACGAGAAGAGCTAAAAGCCCGACCACCTGCGGCCATCCAGTATACTTATGTGGGAGGAGTGCTGACTTGCAGTGAATGTGGACGAACATTCACTGCAAAAATTGGCTTTGTCAGTCACTGGAGAGCACATCAGCGAAGCTCTCAATAATAAGCGCAGATCCAAGTCGCTGTGGCCGAAATCGGCCAGGATCGATATATACTCTGCCCAAAAGGTGATGGGCAATATGTATAGTGCCCGGTCAATTAGATTATTTGAATAATTATTGTCAAATTGCACTCTCATATTGGGCATTTTTCATAATGACCGGGCATTATGTATACTGCTCAATTTATCACTTGGTCCATAACATATTCATTGATCGCCGAAATTTATTCAGAGAATATTTTTTCCCTGTCAACTTTATTAGTGCAGTAAAGTCCAAATTTCGAGATAAAAATACCACCATCACAGGTCACGATGCCTTACTTTCGCTGCTAAGAGTAAACCAGAACGCATACAAAATTACGTGTAATAAGTACCATTTTGCGTTGATCTCAGAAATAATCGCATGTGCTAAAAGTTGTAACATAACCCTTATTTTATATGTGGTAAAGTTTATTTTAGTATATCCTTGTCACCGCTGTCGTGGGATCCAAGAAACTTGTTTTTAACCAAGAAACATAATTAACTGACCGGTTCAGAGTGAACCAAGTTATGAAATTTTTATTGTTTATATTTTCAAATAATTCATTATTTTAAGTTTATGGGTATTACTAGTAAGTAGTTAGTGAAAATATTATGCAGGTCTATTATTAACTCTTTTATTCTAATTCTAGGATATAATCGATTTTGCAATCTGGTGATTTGAGCAATTTTTGACTCACATTTTTTACGGTGCCACTGCAACTGGTGGTATTGTTCTGTGTCTGTCGGGTTGTGAAGCTCTCTCAAAAATAGTTCAGCTGTATGAGCTATTGGAGGCATGCTTGCCATCTGTTGACACAGGCTTGTTCTGGTCGATCTGGTTAAAAAGGCTAGTCCAGAGAAGACCCTGCATTTATTTACTCAATATTATTTACTCACTCTTGTCTGGACCTATGATGATAAGTTTGTGTCGACATTTCCTCTCAGGGTTGCCAGTTAGGAAATGCCGAATCCAACGAGCTCAAAAAATAATATAATATGTATGAATAAGTTAAAGTGATGATAATTATATCCTACTCTTTATACACGCATTTAATCAAGTCCAATATAGGACATCCTCCTTCTTGAGAGACGATTAAAAATACAGAGAATGGAAATGTCACGTCCAGGTACAATTTTTACTTCGACGTGACGTCACAAGCTCACACTCCAGAATTTAAAACGTTTTAATGATAAAATAAAGGTGTGTTTAGTTTTTACTTATTAACTACCTGAGGGTCTAAATAGATTTTTCCTTTTCTTATAAAATCGTCATGCCTATTCTAAGTACCTAGTATACACATTAGTAGTTGTCACGTTTAGTATGCAACCTTGCGGTTAAAAGCCGTAGACATTAACCTTTGAACCACCATGACAATTCTTAGACCATAAATAATATTTTATCTAATACCTAGTTGTACAATTAGAAAGAGCCTACGGAACCAACTTATTAATACATATTCATACTAATATTATAAATGCAAAAGTAACTTTACCGGCTAAGCCACTGAACCAATTTTGATGAAAGTACAATACTTGGTAAGAAATACTGTTTAGAACGAGCCTAGCGGACAAACTCTGTACCAAAGTTGTCTCATAGCTCGATAGATGGCGTTGTGATCGAGTTAGATCGCACAAGCGTTTGATGTAGTGTGATTTATATAAGGTGCTCGTATTACATAGGAACGCTATTAAATATTTTAAATATAAATATTGTAAATATAATCATCAGTGCCCTTTTATGTGCAAAGTAATTATATGCATTTTAAAGCGGTGTTTGTGTATATCATTTAAACTCCCGCTCTTGGACCTGGCTTTTTTAGCTCCTCGGCTCTCTCGGGCCGAAAACCTAAAAAATCTTCGAACTTATAGAAAATTTGTAGACGATATGCGAGGGCTGGTTCGAGTCGGCGGTTTATTTTTTGTTAAAAAATTACATTAGTTTATTTGCCTTAGCTGATTGATATAGCAATTATCAATCAGCTAATCTACCTCCTAATGTTCCTTGCAAAATAACGTTATGACTTATTCCATCATGTACTGATGGGGACCAACGGGTTGATTTAGTGAGGTTAATACCCCACATTTCTCGATCTTAATCTCCATAAGGCCGGGCGTCTGTAAAAGGTTTCTCCCCGCAAAAAAATCTTCTCATCTTATTCCATTGTTTAAAATTTGCTTCAAAGCTTATTATTAAAATACTTAATTGGTTTACCTTTACAGTGGGTAGCGAGATCAGTTCAGATGAGATGTTACTGGACTACCTCCGCAGCTACCTCCAGCTGCGCGGCACCAAGTACATGTGTCGTGAGGCTGGCTGCGGAGCCTGCATAGTGACAGCTTCCAAAGGTCCTGGAGCGCCACAAGTCTCTGTAAATTCTGTAAGTGTTAGTTTTTTGGAACCATGAAAAAAGTAATACAAATAAAAATAGCGAACTAAAATTTTTACCCCAGGCAGCCAAAATTTTAAATTTCAATAAGCCTAAAATGTTTTTTACGTGCTCAAAGAACATAAAGGCTAAGAACTAAATTTGAGGTCAAGTAAAAGTTTATACTTGTAAATATAAGATTGGTATATCAAAAATAATGGTAACGATTTTCGTTCAGACTTTTAAAAGAAAGATTCAAAATTCACCGCCAGAAATAAAAAAAAAGCATAAGTTTTTCACAAAACCCATAAGATACAAATAATTACAAAGTTCTTAAAACACAAAATGTTGTTACAGTGCATGGTGTCCATTGGGTCATGCGAAGGCTGGGACATCAGGACTATTGAGGCGTTGGGAAATAAGAAGGCTGGTTACCACCCCCTACAGAAAACCCTGGCAGAACACCATGGGAGCCAGTGTGGGTACTGTACTTGCGGTTGGATTATGGCTATGCATGGGTAAGATATTTTTCTGGAAATACCCAAGTAAAAGTAGCAACTTTCCAGTCTTCAAGTCTTAAAATAATACTTTCTTAACATACATTGTAATAATTAAATAATCTGCTTATAAATTTTAATCGTCATGCAGTCAAAACAAAAAAACTTTTGAAACGTACAAAAAGAATGGCTATACTATTTGATTATATTATTTGAATGTCATTTTTTTCGTAGACTTTTGGAAAGCAAAAAACGGGTGACTATGTTAGAAATAGAACAGTCATTTGGTAGCAACGTCTGCCGATGTACTGGGTACAGACCTATCCTTGATGCCTTCAAAAAGTTTGCCGTAGATGCTCCAAAGGATAGGATTATGGATATAGAAGATTTAAGTATTTGCAAGAAATCTGGGGAACCCTGTAATAAATCTAGTTGTGAAGACGATGATTGGTGTATTGTTGATGAAGATGATTTGCACGATAAATTAAAGAGAATCGTACTAAGAGATGGTAAAATATGGTACAGACCAAGGGTGTTACTGGACGTTTTCAATATATTATTGTCAGAAGGTCCACTTTCTTATATGCTGGTGGCTGGAAATACTGCTAAAGGTATAATCTTAATATGAATTTATAAATTTTATTGTTTAAACTTGTACTTCACTTTTTAATGTATGCCTGTTACTATTCTATTGTGCTAGTGCAGGGCAAGAACCTTTTTGAATTCAAATCTGTAAGTTGGTAATGCTTAGTACCTACAGGTTGTTGCCCTTCTACCTGAAACTATTGTCATGCGATCAAGCCTAAGTAAAATATGCACGAGGCCTATGTCTGATTGTAGGCGTTCAAATTTTAAAATGACGATGGTGACACTGGTGCACTCAAAATAACAATCATATTTTTACAGGAGCCTACCCAATTGACGAATACCCTCGTGTTCTCATAGATATCAGTAAACTCAAGGAGCTAAAAATTATCGCATACGACCAGAACTTCATAGTTGGTGCAGGGTATACTCTATCAGAGTTTTTAGAGGTGCTCCAAGCAGGTTCTAAGCAACAGTACTTTGGATACTTGACAAAATTGTATGAACATATCAATTTGGTGGCTCATATAGCTGTGAGAAATGTAAGTAATTTTGTTTTATATTTCGTTTTTATATATCTAATTGATTTGTAGAATTTTGACAAAAAAAGAAATTTCAAAGGTTTTGATTAACTTCAACCTTTAATAAAATCTATACATATAAAATTGCTTGTTATTTAAAGCAAGAAATAATTAAACAAATATGGAAGACCAAGACTACAACTGTTGTTTTTTAATATTTTGCAAGAAATTTCATGTGTATCCTCGTGTTGCACAGAATTGTTTTCAATTATTCAGTGGATGCTTAATTAAGAGCACAATATAGTTCATTTTAACTATTGTATTCATTTCAGGTAGGAACGATTGCAGGCAATTTGATGATCAAGCACACACATAACGAATTCCCATCCGACATCTATCTACTACTGAATACTATCGGCGCTCAGATGACTATCGGTATGTTTGAGTTTCTTAGATTCTAAACTTGATCAGTTTTTTATCAACACATATTTTCCATAATCTGTTATTGTATACTTTGTTCCGACCATGCAATAAAATGAGTTCTGTGACGGATCTTTGGTTGCTGTCCTAATTTTATACGACGTTTAGTAAAAAAACGTCGTACATTACTAGTATTCTTTTAACTTCTTGGGCTAAGGAAAAATTCTTGTGTTGCGAGTGGGTTAAAGTCAGTAGAGCAATGGGTGGGCATCCATGATATCAAGTTTGATGCTCTAGCTATTAGGCCACCGCCACTCCTAAGTGTAACTGGGGTTTTTATTTTTCATGTTGGTGTATGTATTTTACGTTATTTACTATCGTTTTCATATTTCAGTCGATTTTCACGGAGCAAGACTAACAGTAACAATGGAGCATTTCTTAAGAATTGACATGACTGGAAAAGTGATACTGAATGTTATGCTGCCACCGATGAGTGATAGCCACAAACTATACACTTATAAGGTAAGTTGTTCTCAGTTGTTTCAAAAAGTTCGTGCAGGTTGAGCTCTTTGGAGTTTGAGAAATCTCTTGAACATTAAGTCCGATACTTATTGTTTCCTCGTACATTGGCCCAGATTCTGTTGGACACGTTTATTTACTTCTCGTTGTTTATGATGATTCAGTTTTATTATTATATAAGACTAGCTGCGTCATCCCTTATTTTTTTTTGTAAAAATTTTACACAGTGATAATGCAGTATTTTATTGGTGAAAAATTTCGAAATCGGTCCAGTAGTTTTTGAGTTTATGCGTTACAGACATACAAAAATACAAATCCTTCCTCGTTGATAATATTAGTGTAGCTCTATAAACTATTATAAACCAAAAGTATGTACTTACAATCACGGCTTAATTAAGGCGACTCAAGGCATGTTAAGTTATTCTTAAAGATTAATTCAACCATGATCAGTTTATATAAATATCAAACATCCTGTTGTGAGACTGAATGATAAAAAAGTGACTCTAAAAATCTCAATAATATTTCCTTCAATAAAGAATGTGATGTTAATTTAATAGACGTCACAGATGATGTACTCTGTAATCTTAATCTTAAGCAAGTGGAAAGTAAAACTGCTCTACCGTAAAGGAATTTGTCCGAGGGCAAGGGTCTTACATGTATGCGTTGTGTAACAACGTATTAAGCAAGAGATCTAGTTGTCAATGTAGCTAATGTTTTATTAATGAGTAGGTATTTAAGGTCAATATTTTCCATGGAAAATAAACCGTCATGGTGACGTGCTTGTCATATTCATATTATTATCTCCTTGATGAGCGATACGGCAGTAGGCTAATGGCCAGGGCGACGGACTTGCGATAATGTAGTTTCCGGTTCGAATCCCATCCTATGTAATACCGGCCTGAACCCACTCGTAATACAAGCATTTAGCTTAGCTCGAGGGGTGAACAAGAATACCAGTCATGTACGACAACTACTGTTAGTAGTAGCTTTAAAAAAATGACATCCAAATTACTTAAAATGGTGCAAATTATTAGTTAAGGAAGCATATATTTTCTAGCCTGCACGTGGTCGAAAATATCTGATATCTGTATCCTTTATATGAATTTTTGTATTGACGATTTTGTAAATTATGCTCGTGGCTAAGTGTAAGCCGTACGGTTTGACCGATAATTAAGGTTAAGCCGCGCTCGCCGCGGTTGGTCCGTGGACCATTTGTAAACATATTGAGACCCCTCCGTGCCTCGGAAAGCACGTTAAGCCGTTGGTCCCGACTGTCATACAGTGATCTTTGATAGTCGTTAAGTCATTACAATTCTGATAACCAGTCTTACTATGGAATACTGTATTACCTAGCAATAGGTTGTGGAGGTCAGATAGGCAGTCGCTCTATGTAAAATACGGTATTCAGCTAAATCCGGTAAGACTGGAAGCCGACCCCAACATATGTAGCTTGGGAAAAAGGCTAGGCAGAAAGAAAGATTTTGTAAATTATCTTACTTATATTTTCAGCTAATGCCGAGAGCTCAGAGCGCACATGCGATAGTCAACGCCGGTTTCCTTTACAAACTGCGTCCAAACACGAACACTGTGGAAAGTGCGCGAATTATTTACGGTGGCCTTTCTACCAAGTTCCCGAGGGCAGTGGCAACCGAGAGATACTTGGTGGGCAAGAATTTGTTCAGTAATGAGACCTTGCAAGGTGCATTAAGGGTATTGGATGGAGAAATGATAGTAGAAGCTAGTCCACCTGAACCGTCTGTCGAATACAGAAAATTTGTTGCTAAGTCGCTGTTTTATAAGGTAAAGTTGTGTTTAAATATTTGCATAAAATTTAGGCTTATTAAGAATGGTGATAAAGATTTTGCCAGTCAAATTTTACTGCAACGTCCATATTGTTAGTATTTAACTGCTATTTTGAAGTAAATATGGTATTATGTAACATATTGTAATGTTTATTATATACATTTATGCATGTTTAACAAAAATAATTTACTATCGTCAAAAGCTCCTAAGTTTTTTTCATAGCAATATTGTCGTTACAGATTTTGCTATGAGTTTGTTAAATTTATTAGAATAAAAAAATGTAGTTAAGTAAATCTGGCTGTGATCGAAATAACCTTTTTCATAAATTTCAGAGCCAATACGTTTGTCTCATAATTCAGAAAAAGAAATCAAATTGTGATTACCTTGTGGTTAAAATGCGAAAATGCATTAACACGTAAACCATTAGTTTCTCGTTCTATTCTCTTGGGAATGGGTAATTTCGCCGTAAAGTCCGCCATTGTACTTTGTTTTTATAACTGTGCATAAAGTTTAAATAAATAAATAAATAAATAAATAATTTCCCGTCTAGACTAAGTAGTTTTAAAACTAAGCTTGTTTTGTTAAAACATATAAAAACCCTGCACCATCTTAAGGACCTTGAGATAGTAGCTTTTTATTTCCTTAAGTAAAACTATTTTCTCAAGGTAATAAAAATTTAAAGGACCTTTTTCATCATTTTGTTTGTAAGTTTGGTTTTCGTTTTTAACCAATCTGATCCTTATCATCTGTACCAAGAACGTATTTTACTATAAAACATTGTGTAATTTGATTTCTCTAACACAATTATTATATAGATGATTTGTGATGACACGGACAATATTGTACATGTCATCACAAATCAATATTGTACATGTTTAAGCTTTTTTTTTCATTTCAGGGTCTTTTAACTCTATGTCCACCTAAAATAGTAGGCAAGCGTTATCAATCTGGGACCGTCAAAATACATGAATCCAGACCTGTCTCCGATGGCAAACAGATATTCAGTACGGACCCTACCATGTGGCCTCTAAATAAACCTATTGCTAAGTTGGAAGCAGCGGTAAGTGATGAAGTCTAGTGAAGTCCCAAGAAATGCTGACCAAGTCGATAACAATTTTATCTGTATTTTTGTAATAAGAAACTTTAAAACAATGGCAGTAATGAGACATACCCAATTACTTATGTAATATAAAATCCCGAAGTGAATGATACAATTGACTATACAACGGATTTTAATCCCATTGACTGGTATTCAGTAAGGAATTCAATTTATTTTTATATTGCTATTTTAATTATTATTTCTGATCAGATTCAATGCTCGGGAGAGGCGCAATACACTGATGACATCCCTTCTATGCACAACGAGGTGTTCGGAGCCTTCGTTCTTAGCACAGTGGCTAAGGGTACTATTGTCAAAATTGATGCCAGTTCGGCATTGGTAAGATACTTTTCTTTACTTAGTAATTTGTTAAAGTTTTCAGTTGAATACGAGACCATACCGAACCCATTGATATATTTCTCATGTAAACTAATAAGTTCGAAATAAAAAACCTACAGAGGCATTCATGTATAATATTGATATTTTAGAATTGTCCTGGCGTACTAGCGTTTTACACTGCAAAAGATATTCCAGGTGTGAACTCGTTCACACCATCTGATGCCTTACTATACAGTGCCAACGAAGAAGTTTTATGTGACGGCAATGTTAAACACTACCATCAACCCATCGGTATCATTGTAGCTGAAACTCAATTAATTGCCGATAGAGCTTCAAAATATGTAAGAGTGCAATACAGTAATGTTACAAAACCAATAATAGATGTGAAAGTTGCTAAAAAGGATACCAAGAGAAATACAATGTTTGCATCTATTGATGCTACTAACCCTGGTACAGATGTATTCAAGACTATTAAAGGAGATAATACATTTTATGGACAATATCCTTTTACTATGGAAACCTTGGTTTGTGTTGCGAAGCCTACTGAAGAAGGTATTGAAGTACATGCGGCAACGCAATGGCTAGATGGAACCCAAGTTATGATATCAAGGGCTTTGAAGATGGATGAAAATAAGTGAGTGTTAAAAGTGGAAAAAATCTGTATTATTTTAAATTAATCTTTGTATTTTCTATGTGTAACATTCATGCAATATTTACAGAATTGATGTCTATGTTCGTCGTATCGGAGGTGCATACGGCATGAAGATATCTCGAAGTATCCAATCAGCTGTCGCATGCAGTCTTGTGGTACAAAAGATGAACCGTCCATGCAGGTTCATTCAGCCTTTGACCACAAACATGAGAGCAGTTGGCAAAAGGTTGCCTTGCGCATCTGATTTCGAGGTACATATTTTTTTCGAAAATTAAATAAAAGTGTCAAAAAGTGTAAATTGTCTGTTTGCATTTATTAATAAGTCGACATTCTCCTTGACTGTTACGCTTAACTTACAGGTTGCAGTAAATCATTCGGGTCAAATCCAACGGATTGATTTAACACTATACGAGGACAATGGATATAAAGTTAACGAAACATTAACAGCTCTTGGGGTTGATGTGTACTATAATTGCTACGATGCCACAAAATTTAACTACAAAGTATTTGACACCCTCACCGATACAGCAAAAAATACGTGGTGTAGATCACCAGGTAAAACTATTTTTAAATATTTCAAGAAAAAACTGATGTTAACTGTTTCTTCGCTAACTTCTTTTTCACTTTTCTGTAGGTACTCTTGAGGCAATAGCTAGCGTCGAATTCGTAATGGAACAAATTTCTTATGAACTATCTCTTGACCCTGTCGCTGTCCGACTAGCGAACCTAGATAAAACAAAATTCAATGACATGGTGGAAATGGTAGAAACTTTGAAAACTAATTCTGAATTCGCTAAAAGGAGATCAGCGGTCGATTCGTTTAACACGCAAAATAGATGGAAGAAACGTGGGCTAAGATGGGCTTTCTCAAGATGGTCACCTGCTGGTGCACAACTCTTTGATGTAAACTTATCAGTTTTTCATGCAGATGGTTCTGTAGTAATCACTCACGCTGGTGTTGAGATGGGCCAAGGCATCAACACAAAAGCAGTACAATTAGCAGCTTACCTTCTCAAAATTCCTATAGAAAAAATTCAAATCAAAGGCAACAATACTATCATCGCGCCAAATAGTTTCATATCAGGCGGAAGTCTTACAACTCAGAATATTATCATTGCTCTAAGGAGATGTTGCGATGAACTGAATGCAAGATTAGAACCAATTAGAGCCACATTAACGAATCCAACTTGGGAGGCATTGATAACAGCGGCATATAATGCTAATGTTGATCTTCAAGCTCATGGATTTGTTCATATTGGTGATGCGCAAGTGTATAACGTGTATGGCATGGCGTTATGTGAAGTTGAAGTTGATATACTGACGGGAGAATTTGAAGTGTTAAGAGTGGATATTCTACAAGACGTTGGTTTTAGTATCAGCCCTGAGATTGATGTTGGACAAGTAAGTTATTTTCAACAAAATATATCTAAATCTCTTAAGGGTCTTTATCTTATCTTGATATTATAGTACTTATATTTTCTGCTTCAAGGTCGAAGGTGCCTTCATCATGGGGCTCGGATACTGGACATGTGAGAAGCTTGTCTACTCTGAAGCAGGTGCCATGCTTACTGATAGAACCTGGGACTACCATGTACCTCAAGCACGAGATATACCACAAGATTTTAGGGTTTATTTTAAAAAGAATTCGTACAGCAATGAAGTTATTCTTGGATCTAAAGGTATGTTTTAATGCTTCGTACTCGTTGCTTGAGTTTCCGAAAGTAATACCAGATTTTTATTGGGTTGTTTCGGATATAAAATAGAAGTTTTATTTATAAACTTCAGGTACTGGAGAACCGGCTACGTGTGCATCAGTGGTTGTAGCGTTTGCATTAAGAGAAGCTATAGTTCATGCAAGACAGGACTCTGGGATTCCAACTACACAATGGTTCTCTATAGGTAAGTTTATTTTCTTCATTCTCTGATTTTAAAATACGATTATGATTAACTTAATTTCTTAATTTAATTGAACTTATCTTTGCGTCTTACCTCTGCCTAAGCTTCATAGGAAAACATATAAAAAGTAAGATGTTTTTAATTGTTGAATTCACTTACATAATAATATACCTACACTTATAGATAATTTTTTTTTATGAATTTTCATAACAGATACCTACTTTTTATAATTCATATGTTTTTTAATTTTGCACTAACTTGTATATTTACACTGATTCTTAAACTTTATTCTTATTTTGCAACATACAAGATATCGGAATAATTTCAATGATTGTATATTTTATTTACAGATGGGCCGTGCTCAACAGAAAAAGTTTGTGTATCTGCCCACACCAATACACAAGACTTTAAATTTCATTAAATCAATATTTCCATACTAAACAATATTTTAAAATTAAGATCTTTAACCCGTAATGTACTCCAAACCGGAGGGTTACTTCGAAACGGATATAATCCATAAACTATATTATTTAACACAAAAACCAGTACATAATATTCGTATATTTTTATAACTGGTGGAATAATGACTAGATATTTATTATTTTATGATATTTATTAGTGGAGTCGGAAAGCATAGAGCCAAACATAACATAACACTTATTGAAAAAACAAAAATATTTGTCACTTAGCTATTTATTGCTGTTCAATGTTATTTAATATGCATATTATGTGTTTGATTTAAAAACCAACTATCCAATACTAATAACTACTTGGTTAAGTTGAGGCTCACCTCAGAGATATTCAATCAATAATGTTTGTTATCGATACCCTATCGATGACAAACATTTATTGATTTAGATCCACAATAATTGGTCTGAGATACCACATAAGACAGTTACAAAAAACATACAATAGAATCGAAAACCTTCGATTAAAGTCGGTAATTTGAGATTAAAGTGTCACAAAATTGCATTGAATATTTACTTTACTATTTTTGTGTTTATTTCTTTATCCTGAAATTATTATTATAATTTACTGTTTATAAACCTAAGTAATTTGGTGATTAACATAAGTTTTTTTCATTTATTTGTTAGTTCCACAGAAATATTTTATATATGGTTAATTCATTCTTAATAGAGTTTCATTATCACCATACTGTCCTTATTCCCATTTCATTGGATTAATTATGTTGATAAGAGTTTATTTGTTTAAAAAAGTACATATTTGTTGCCTTAAAAACTGTAAGAAATATTCTTGAAATGTGTAATTTTGAGTATTAATACATACAATAGATAATTTTATTATATGTAATAATTTACATACAATAAAATTATCTATTGTAAATAAGCAATTGTAAGATCATTGTTTTCAGGAGTAAACTAACACTTGCACAAAGGACCTAATCATGACCACACAATAAATTTATTTAATAAGTAAAATAAAAAATAGAATTTAAATATTTTCAAAATGTCTTTGATGTTGTAATACAGTTTAATTTGTTATTAATTTTAAGAAAAATCACATTTGTTTTCTAACCGTCTTCGTGTGTGTCATAATCATTAAATAATAATAATTTTAGATTATAAAACCTTAATAGAATCGTTATGGACGTTGATCAAACTTAATGTAATTTTGTTGATGATTAAATAATTAAATTAAAAAATTGAGATTTTTATTTATTTTCGTGTGTACTTTAAATAGGAATATAATTATGCTAAAATTAAATAATAAACATAAGTAATTATTCAATTTTGCTTCTTGGCTATTCCCAATATAATAAAACCTATTCCCCGGTGGAAATCAATTGCAACAGACAGTATTGAAAGCTACCCAGATCGAGTAGGTACTTGACTTTAGATCCTGCAGTGTCAGGTGTAGTGAACAGATAGAATATTATTATTATTGAATATCTTCTTGCGATATAGGGCTTAAATCTACGCAAAATTCGTAAAATATATTTTAAAAACTCTTGATCGTTACGTAGTTCTCATTCGTACATATCCGTTTTTGCTTCACGTCAGAAACATGTATAAAACGAGCACCAATCCCATTTGGTTGGTATTCCTTGCCGGGTTCGATATCTCACTTCTGATGAAGGAATATGAATGTCAATACATTACAGGTATTGGATGCACTAGAAGATTGGATAGTACTAGTCATGCATGTTCATGTTTATGTACGATTTAGATCGACAAGCTTGTATTTTAACGCACTTTTGTAACTATGTAAAAAATGTGCAGTGATTAGAGTGAAATTTTGCATACACGTTTAGTTTGGAAGGCAACGCATCGAAAGCTGAAAAAAAATACAAATAAAAATCGTGTAGTTTTTAAAATATTATAATAAATAATAATAATTATTTTTTAGGCATTTTTCTCTACTACCCGTGCGAAGCCAGCTGGTTAACTAGTAGGTATCTTTGTATAATTGAATATATATTTTTGATAATAAAACTACTAAAAAAAGACGGAGCGTACATAAACAAAATCATTAAAAGTAATGTTATGAAAACGCTAACAGGTTTAGATAAAATAAATATAATATAATTATATTTAAAAAATAACTAAGTACACTCGTTATTTTTAGTTGCATATTACTACAAATTAATTTGTTTTAAACAATGAACTAAGCTGAATATACCAACTATCGTGTATGGAAAATTTGGTTCAATAAGAAACCGGTAGGTGAGTCATATTGAATTTCCAAGATTTTTATACATACATAGTTTACAGCTGAAGCTGAATTATAGCACCAAAGAACTTATACTGCGATCCGGTGTATCCTCATTTAGGTAGACCTGTACAACTGTAGACGTTTATTTGGAGAGCGGGGTAAATTAAAAGATAACCGCTATCTTTTAATTTATTTATGTAAAAGATTCATAGATTCAAGACATGATTTCGGTCATGCTCCGCTTGCTTGAACATCAGTTATCGCGGAAAAGTAGCTGGTGCCTTTTGGAGGAGTGCAGAGTCCTATGCTATAATAATTCAGAGAAATTAATATAACATGAGTAAAGGTACATAAGGGTCGCGTATTTTAAAAAATACTCTTTTTAGGAATAGACAATAAAAAAAAACATATTTATTTGCGATATAAATGCAATGCGTGTACAAAAAAAACAACAAAAATCAGTGAGTAATAATTATGAAGGTTATTTTATCACGTTACAGAATGTCTTTATTTATTTAAGTGTTTGTATTCACTTGAGTTCAAAATACATTGTTTAAGTATAAAATGAGGTACGGCGGCAAATTTTGTCAAAAAACGCCGCGTTTTATTCTTGAACTTAAATCAATTTTAATGAATTTGTATTCTACAATCTCGTAGATATTCATTTAGGGCATCATTATCCATAGCCTACATCGTGGTTTTTTCTTAGATTAAAACACTTTTTAGTACACTCTTGAAACAGTTAAGACAAAACCTTTTTTGGTCCTTAATTTTTGCATAAATTATACGAATTTATGCTTACTAATCAAGTTCAAAATTAATTCATACAATCATTTTTACTCATCACTTTTTTTAGAGCTCGCTGGATTTGACATCCTAACAGATAGGTTAGCCTCTTTTAAAGTCCTTAATTTTAGAAGAGATTTTTTGAAGAATTGTTTCGACATTTTTTTCTCAGAAGCTTGAACTTTGAGCTCGCTAGAGTCTACATCCCTAACTCACTACGAGTTAGGGATGTCGACTCCAGCGAGCTCAAAACATGAAGTGTAAAAGTGATTGAGCATATCCTTATCCTACTAATCCTACTTAATATTATAAATGTGAAAGTGTCGATGTTTGGATGTTTAGATGTTTGGATGTTTGTTGCTCAATCACGCAAAAACGACTGAACGGATTTGGATGAAATTTGGCATGCATGTAGCCTTTGACATGGAAAAGAACATAGGTTACCTTTTATCCCGATTCCATAAGTAGTTCCTGAGGGAAAATTGAAAATTGTTTCTGAGCTAAGCCGTGGGCGGACAGCTTTGAAATTTGGTATTTTTCTCTATTACAGCTTAAGCTATAACACGGGTGAAAATTGTATTCCATTTTTCATCACCTTTTTCTTTTCTTTTTGGACCCAATTTTGAAGTCCAAGCAGATGAATTCGCGGGCAAAAGCTAGTTACTTAATAAAGAATTTGAATTTAAATCAAGAAAATGCTATGCTTATTTTTTTTTGTAGAGTGACACAAAAATGCTCCCTTTGAGTCTGAATACTTTAATTTTCTTGTTTAGCGAACAGATATCTAAGTACTAGGAAATAAAAAAGTGAGTAACATTAAGGAGGTACGAGTACGTATTTACGAAAAATAAATTCCAAATTCATTGTGACTACGGCGCGCGGCGCCGTGTTTTCTTAGTAGTGCTCGCTCGTTTTTAAGTGTCGTATGTTTTAATTGTTTTATTGTTTTTAATGCAACTTGTGCAAACTGTAACACAAACTATTGCAGTGTGTCTTTGTATTCTGAAGACGATAGTTATGGATCGAGTTACTTTCAAAGTTAATGGCGAGGAATATTCTGGTACGTAATTTATTGTTAATTCTTAATCCAATCATTGTTAAGTTTTAATAATAATTATGCTTTTTGTGGGTTTAGATAATTCTTAGAAGCAGTAAGTACTTAATATTTTATAACATTAGTCGAGAACACCGAAAGATGAAGAACATATTTGTCTTGGGAGTAAAATACAACTTGAACAAGACTTGATTTTTCGGGTTTCGTACCCAAAGGGTAAAACGGTACCCTATTACTAAGACTCTGCTATTCATCCGTCTCTCTGTCACCAGGGTGTATGTTATGAACCGTGATAGTAAAACAGGTGAAAACTTCGCAGATGATGTATTTCTGTAGACGCTTTAACAAAAATACTAAAAACAATTAAATTCATAAAGCTTACAAGCCCTTACAAGAAACGTAATTTTTTTGCTCACTTTTGATCGATTTTTATCAGGCAAGGCAACAGATAGACGCTTGAAATATTCACAGAATATTAAGTTGTATATTAATTTCAAAAATAATTAATTAAATACAAATAAAACAAACATTTAAGGGGGACAAGCAACAATCGTGATTTTTTTGACGTTGTTATAGATAATGATACGGAACCCTTCGTGTTCGAGTCTATCTCGCACCTGGCCAGTTTATTGATTATTAATTTGATTCCATTTAACTACCCATATACTACAAAATACGCTTTTTAACCGGAGGTCTGGTTGCATAAATTTCTTTTGGAATAAGCATTACCTTGCTATCTAATGTTTTTTTTAATAGAATCGTTCTATAAAATAACAATCTCCATGCACTAGACTGCGTCAATGTCTGTCTGTATGTCTACTTGTCTAAGTTCCGTAATTGATGAAATCAGCTTTCGCATATTAACCACAGGCGTTCGACCGATTCATTTGAGCTGACTTGATTTGACGCCCTACTACACAGCTTTAGGTTACAGCGTCATAATAATTAGAATTATTGACCCCAATATCAAACAACGGTAATATGAGCCGATTGGCCTATGTCCGGTAATGAAGCAGAAACGGAAACAAATAATTGATGATCAAATTATCTAAAGCATATCAACAAAACGCATCGGAGGTTTACGCGAATGTTAGACATTGAAGTAAAACAACTTTTAAACGGATTTTATCGCGGTTTATTTTGATTTTAGTTCTTTCGACGAGTCTCCCCGTGGCCATGACACTTGCAAAGGCGTCGAAACGTCGGGAACTAAAATCAAAATAAACCGCGATATAATCCGTTTAAAAGTAGTTTTATTTCAAAATGCATCGGAATAGCTTTCAACCTTACCACGAGCAAATCAATACCTATTTAATAATGATCCTGTTAATTATAATTTTGAAATTATCTACTATATAAAAATAAGTCAGGTTTTCCTTCCTGACGCTATAACTCCAGAACGCAAGAACCGATTTACACGGTTTTGCATTCGTTGGAAAGGTCTCGGGCTCCGTGAGGTTTATAGTAAAGAAAATTCTCAATTACATAAAAAAAAAATTAGACCGCGGGCGGAGCTGCGGGAAACAGCTAGTCTACTATATAAAAAAGTCGGGTTTGTTACAAAACTTACTTATAACTCGAGAACGGGTCGCCCAATTTTCAAAGTCCTAGATTTGTTGGATTTATCCTCGACTCGAATAGTAGAATAAATATTAATATTAAAACGAGACAATTGACAAAAAAAATGCATTTACGGTAACGAGAGAAATAGATTCTTCATTATAATCTAGCTGTGCCCCGCGGTTGCCCCACCGCGGCACAACTAGATTTTAATAAAGAGCACTCATTTATTGAAATATTTCATTGTGATATAGATAAAGTTTTCTCATGTCAACAATAGCTCTTTCACTGTGAGGTCACTAGTTTTGCAATGTCATCATTGTCATTGTTTCAATTCTGTCTTGTGTTCCAAGTTTCTAATAACTCTTCAAACTGATTATGTAAGAACTTAGTATGAGCAATGTCTTGTTATCTTTTTCTATTTAAATAAAGCTCTCGTGTCACAGCGATTGTAACCAAAATCCTCTGAAACGGCTTGATTTTTATGACATTTTGCGTGTAGAGTCGGCAGGCCTGAGAATAGTTCGTAAACTTTTTTATACCATTAAATAATAAGGGTGGCCCTCAAAATATGGCAAAACAAAGGTTGCCTGGTCAGCTAGTATATATAAAAATATTGAGACAATTATTTTGGTACAACTAGAAATGTATAATCCAAGTATAGGTTACGATTAAATGTGCAAAGCAATTGGATAAGCAAACTATGTCGATAACAACAAGAATCTGGTATTACAAAATATTATTGCAAGTGTCGATCTGAAGAACAAAGTCTGCTTTTCATAGAAAAGAAATAAACATTAATCTGCAAGACGCATGGGTCCTGATAATATGTGGGTGCTCCCTTTATATTGTATATGCAGTACTTAAAATTGTATAGGGTTAGTCAAGAACACTGAAAAAATAATTATATTTATTTGTCATGGAAGCTTCAATTTGTTTAATTTATTTTGTTATCAGTTATTTCTGTAAATATTATAGCACCTGTGATACAATGGAATTTTCCTAAGTAATACGCAATCGTTACACGTTTGCTGATGTTAACTCTGTTAATAAACTTAACCTTCAATGAGTCACTTGTGGCTTGAATAGAATAGATGTTTTTTTTATAGTTAAATTTGTTTCCAGTGGGCAGTGAAGTGTCTTCAAAGGTAACTCTACTAGATTACGTTCGAGGATGGCTGGAATTGAAAGGCACCAAGTACATGTGTCGCCAAGCCGGCTGCGGCGCTTGCGTGGTAACAGCGCAAAAACAGGGAGCTCTACCTTATGCTATAAACTCGGTATGGACTGGTATTAAAACTTAATGTGAAGCGGCGGTAGCCTAATGGCTAGTGCGTCGGACATGCGATCATATGGTTGCGGGTTCGAATCCCACTCATTACAATACCGACGTGAACCCACTCGTAATACAAGCATCTTAGCTTAGCACGAGGGATTAACGATCCACAATGCTAGTAATCTTTAAAAAAATCGATGACACAGATAGAAGTATCCTTAAATCTAAGCTTACAATCAATATCTCTCTCGCTCTCTCTCTAGTGCATGATGCCTATCACCGCTTGCCATGGCTTAGAGATCACTACCATAGAAGAAGTAGGCAACAGACGTAAAGGCTACCATCCGCTGCAGACGACACTAGCCAAATACAATGGCTCACAATGTGGATACTGTTCACCAGGATGGGTTATGGCTATGTACAGGTTAGGTATTGCTGTTTATTACGTAGATAATTTAGTTAGTCCTAGTTTTTCTTCGGACAGCTCTCACACGGCCATTTGATACCAAACTAGGCAGGGCCTATGGCAACCAGACAACTGATAAAAATACTTATTTATTTCTAAATGCATACATATTATAGATAAATAACACCCAGACACAGAACAAATGATCGTGCTCATCACAAAAATATTTGTTCTGGGGTGGGAATCGAACCCACGACCTCCGGCTTAGCAGTCAGGGTCACTAACCACTAGACCAACAGGCCCGTCACGTCAGTTTGAAGTTTGATAGTTTTAATACCACAGTGGATTAACAATTTATTGTATTATATAAAGCTAAGTATTTTGTGTCATTATTAGCAGAACAATTACTTCACTACCAGATAAAATACTGGCATGAATATTAATAAAAGAAACTAATGGATTAAATTATTCTTCAAAAAATAATTAAAACGATCCACTTAATTACCAGAAACAGTTTATCGTCTCCTATTATGCAAGAACTAGTTGGAGATTCCAAACATCAAGTAGTTTTCACTTAGTTTTTGCATAAGACCTCAATTATTGCGATAATTAAATGTATAAAACATTAATTTCTTCACCGACAAAGTACTTGTTTAATGTTTTATACTTCATGTCATGCTTAAGAAACTTTGGCATGGTAAAAATTATGAATCTCAGCATGAAGAAAACCATAGCTTGAAAACTTATAAAATGCGTAGCAAGAGTATGACTGATAACCAATATGCCTTTTTATAATTTTCCAGCCTTCTCCATAATAAAAAAGATTTAACAATGTTGGAAATAGAAAATTCACTGTCTACAAACATATGCAGGTGTACAGGCTACAGATCTATTTTGGATGCCTTTAAAACCTTTGCTAGAGATGCACCTGAAACTATTGAAATTCCTGATATTGAAGACATGAATATTTGTAAAGGACCGTGCAACAAATCTTGTGATGAAGATGATTGGTGTGTTGTTAATATGAAGGATTTGAATATTGATGGCGGTATAATAAAAATCAATCTAAGAGATGGCAAGTTTTGGTACAAGGTCAATAAAGTGATAGATATATTTAAAGTTCTGGCCGAAAATAAAGCACCGTATAAATTAATTTGCGGTAATACTGCTAAAGGTAAGGTGTTTTTAAAAGTAGTATCCTTAAACCAATAATTGAAAGTTTAATATGAATTTCTTCTTTCAGGTGTATATCCTAATGATGATATTGTAAATGACAGTCAAATATTAATAGATATTAATGGAATTCAAGAATTGAAAGGTTACAGTTTAGATCAAAATCTTATCATAGGAGCAGGATCCACTCTAAGCGAATTGTTAGACACATTTGAAGCAGTTGCCAAAGAAGATTATTTTAACTATCTCAACATTTTACACGATCATGTCAAATTAATAGCTCACATAGCAGTACGGAATGTAAGTAGTTTAATTTTTATTGTAATTCCAAATTAAACAATATCATTAGATGTAATTTAATGTAAGCCTTGTACTACTTTTGCCTAATAAAGATCTCAAGGTTCTTATTTTCAGGTAGGTTCAATTGCAGGCAATTTGATGATAAAATATAGACACAATGAGTTTCAATCTGATATTTTTATTTTGTTTGAAACAGTTGGTGCGCAGTTGACTATAGGTAAGATTATTTTAAAAAAATATCAATATTACTATCAGGAAAATTGTCTGGAATTATCATAAATCAATCCTTTACAGCTATAGAGTTTGTTTTGTTTTCAACTTGAATTTAAATTGAAGTATTTTTGAAAACTTCCTTTTTTTCAGCGATGTCAGGTAGTAACACTCAAATAGTAACGATGCAGCAATTCCTAAAGATGGAAATGGAGAATAAAGTTATATTAAACGTAATGCTGCCGCCTTTGAACAAAAAGTATAGACTCACAACATTAAAAGTAAGTGTTTTTACATAGTGATAAAAGTTTAGTTGTACTTTGATAGTAACCGACACCGACTTCTAAAGAAATAAAATAAATTTTCGTCGTTGACAGATACTTCAAAATTGAGATCTACATGAACACATTAAATCGACGTAGAATAACATTATTTAACATTTTCAGTAGTGTTTAATTTATTCCAGGTAATGCCTCGCTCTCAAAATGCACACGCAATAGTACATTCAGGGTTTTTATACAAATTGACTCCAGATAATTTAGTAATCCAAGCAAGAATCGTTTTTGGTGGTTTATCACCATATTTTATTAGAGCATCAGCAACTGAAAGATTTTTAATAGGAAAACCATTGTTTAAAAACGAAACCTTACAAGCAGCGATAACTGTTTTGAAAACTGAACTAGTTGTGACTGAAGATCCACCGGAACCTTCAGTTGCTTATAGAATGAAGTTAGCTTTAGGGCTATTTTATAAGGTAAGGAAATGGAAATCTATCTTCTCGAAAATGTTAATATGTTTGGTTATATGTTCACTGTAGTAAGTCAGTGTTACCGAATTGTTTTTAAATTAACGAATATTATAGTTATTGTGTAAACAATATTAACTTTGAGTTGCATTTTTTTCTGCCGTATTATCTATAATTAAATATCAGTATTTAAATTTTAGGGTCTGCTTACGCTATGTCCAGAGTCCATCATTAATTCACGGTTCAAGTCTGGAAGAATAAAAATTCACGAGTCTCGACCTGTGTCCAAAGGTCAACAGATGTATGATACAAGTCCCAGCACATGGCCACTTAACCAGCCTTTACCAAAAATGGAAGGACTGGTAAGATTTGTTTTCGTTTGTAAAAAAGGATCATTATTATATGCGCTGCCAAAAACTCTCGAACTGGTACTTACACGAGGCTTAACTATATTATGATAGTCAATTGATTACTCATAAATATTACGAGTAATCAATTGACTATGATGTAAGCCTCGTGTATTCTCAGGTACCCAACCAAATAATAAAATATTAAGCTAAAATACTCTAAAGTAAAACAACTGTTTTTTTTAAGATTTAATGTTTTCATAGATTCAATGTTCAGGGGAAGCAATGTATACGGATGACATCCCGCCATTTCCAAATGAGGTTTATGCTGCATTTGTCTTAACTACTGTCGGGAGGGGTCAAATATCCTCTATAGATGCTAATGAAGCTCTGGCAAGTGTCTAATCATATCTTGTGTGTGTTAATTTTATCAAGGATGAAAACGTTGCTGTAACTTTCATGATATCGAATTTTAATAAAGTAATAGTTTGTTAATTTCAGAATTACCCAGGTGTAACCGCTTTCTTTTCAGCAAAGGACATACCTGGTTTGAATTCTTTCACTCCAGCAGATGATCCAGTCTATCAAATGAACGAAGAAGTATTTTGTAGCGGTCAAGTCAAATATTACAATCAACCTGTTGCATTAGTAGTTGCTGATTCTCAAGAAACTGCTAATATAGCTGCTAATCTAGTAAAAATCAAATATACTAGTATCGAAAAATCTGTTGTTGATATTAAAATTGCTAAGAGAGACCCAAAACGAAATAGATTATTCAAAGAAATCAATGCGACACAAAAGGGACAAGATATAGCGAAAGTAATAAAAGGAGATAACACTATTTATGGACAGTATCACTTTTCTTTGGAAACGTTGGTTAGCGTTAGTAAGCCTATTGAAGAAGGAGTCGCTATTTATGCGACTACTCAGTGGACGGCAGCTATTCAGTTGATGGTGTCACGAGCATTGAAACTCGATCAAAGCAGGTAAATCATTTTATTGATTATTGTTACGAATATGATTCAAGAAAATGTAAGAAAATATTACATTAGACATGATACAAACTAGTATTATAAGTGCAAGACACAGTACTACGTACGAGAACATAGTTATATTATACGTAGAGTACCAAGTAGCGCAGGATACATACAAAATAACGATTAGCTAATAAATTATAGTAATGATGTAGCACACATCTATGTATGGACAATAGGATTGTTTTATGTTAGAACCATAACGACTGAATTGAGACTCAATGGCCATACACAATATTATACACACACATTTCGTGAATTGATGTAAACATTTTTTTAGGATCGATGTCCACGTTCGCAGAATTGGTGGCGCGTTTGGAATTAAGATATCACGGATAATACAAACAGCAGTTGCTACTAGCTTGGTAGCAATAAAGTTAAACCTTCCCTGCAGGATTATACATACACTTGAAATGAATACAAGGGCACTAGGAAAAAGGTTTCCGTGTTCTAGTAATTTTGAAGTAAGATACTCAGTTCATATTCTATTTTGACAGATTCAAATAAGAATGGCCAACGCAGACCGGGAAAGGATGGCAACGGATTTTGCCGTCAGTCAGCGCACTAGCTGCTTAGATACCGCGGCATTCCAGCTCCTACCGAAGTGCGCTATGGTATCCCGACGCGGAAGCCCGCGCTGCATCTTTAAATGCCGTGCAATAAAATTCCTTTCGATGCCACGTCATTATTTTAACGCATGTCGTATTTCTATACTGATAAGTTTGAATTAACATTGGTAAAAAATTAAAATCTCTTGCGATCCCGTCCCGGTCTGCGTTGGTCATAAAAAAATATTTTTTTTCAGGCAGGGGTCAATAAATCTGGAGTTTTTCAATATCTCAACTACGATGTTTATGAAGACAATGGTTATACGCTTAATGAAAACTTATCTCAGTTTGGAGTCAGGGTATACAATAATTGCTACAACGCTACTACATGGAACTACAAGTGCATTGATACTATCACGGATACCGCTAAAAACACATGGTTCAGATCACCTGGTGAGGAATGGAATGTTTTGCTCTTAAAAGGTTTCTGCTAAAACCACTATTAGCATTTTCTATAATGATTCTAATTTTAGGAACTATGGAGAACATAGCTATGGTAGAACTAATGATGGAACAGATATCCTATGAGCTATCAATAGACCCAGTTCAATTACGCTTAGCAAATTTAGACCCAAAACACAATGATCTTGTAGAAATGTATCAAACTTTAATTACAAATTCGGATCATGCGAAGAGAAGGGTAGCTTGCAACAAATTTAATGCAGAAAATAGATGGAAAAAACGTGGTCTACGATTTGTATTTCTTAGATGGGAATGCATTTACGCAAGATATTTTGACGTAAACCTTGCAGTTTATCAAGGTGATGGAACAATTGTTATTAGTCACGGTGGCGTAGAAATGGGCCAAGGGATTAATACTAAAGCAGCACAAATCGCAGCATACATGCTGAAAGTTCCAATAGAAAAAGTGATTGTCAAAGAAAATAATACAGTTGTCTCTCCGAATTCTGCTGTATCCGGTGGAAGTCTCACGACTCAAAATATAATAATCGGCGTAGAAAAGTGTTGTGAACAGTTGCTTGCCAGACTTGAACCAGTTCGAAAACAATTGAATAACCCAACTTGGGAAGAGATAATAAAGAAGAGTTATGAAAATTATGTTGATCTGCAAGCTCATGGTTTTACAGGAGAAAATGATATTCAGAATTATGAGGTTTATGGGGTAACGCTGGCTGAAGTAGAGATCGATGTATTGACTGGAGAATCTGAGATATTAAGAGTTGATATATTACAGGATGTGGGAAGAAGTGTCAATCCTGTGCTTGATATTGGTCAGGTCTGTAAAATGATAAACAATAAGTTTACGTAAATAAGTCTAGTCATGAATATTTTAAAGCTTTTTTTACTTATACAGCGTGTAACAAAAAACCTGTCCGATCCTCCGATCTCATAAGAGTAATTCGGTATCCTACTGCGAACACATATATCGGACAGGGGTTTTGTGACATATTGTATATGTACCTACCACAATGGATATGTTTCTATTATACTTTCAAAAGAAAAAAAAGAAAATAAATTACATTTTATTTTCCTAGTGATGAATCTCGTTGTAATTAATTTAATTAATAACAAACAGGCTCTCTAATTCTACGTGAATATATCATAAAATTTTATAATACTCAGGTTGAAGGCGCATTTATCATGGGTCTTGGATACTGGACCTGCGAGAAGCTGGTGTATTCAAATACAGGAGAACTTTTGACTGATCGGACTTGGAACTACTATGTACCACAAGCGAGGGATATACCGCAAGATTTCAGGGTTTATTTGAGGAAAAAGTCGTATTCAAACAACGCAATTTTTGGATCTAAAGGTAGGTATTATTTATCCCACCATATGTTTTTGACACCAATGGGTTTTTTTATAAAGTCTCTTGTTAACCCGTCGTGCTATGTTAAAAGCTGGTGATACGAGTGGGTTCAGGTCGGTAGTAGAATGGGTTGGTGTCGAACCAGCAAACCCATGATCGCCCTAACCATTAGACTACCGCAGCTTCAAATTAAGAAAAATAAAACAAAGAAGTAAGTACTTTGTATTCGTAACACCTAAAGCATTGTAATTAAATCTCTGAATAATATTTATTTTATAAGACGTTATTATTTTTTTAAAAGCTTTTTCACTACTTGTTTCACCACTCCCACTCGTTCTTTTTTCATTATCTAGATGATGTTCAATTCATGTGTGTTACTAATTCAATACCAAAAAACTATAAATTAGGTACAAGAGAGATTTCTATCTAAAATTCTTTTCTAAAACAAGTTCTACCGGGAGATTAGTATTTTAACTGTGAGAAATAAGGATAAGGGGATGCTTTTAACTTCCTTGGCACGGTGCCTTCCGATAGCGACAGCTTGCGAGATGTACTTTATTTTATATGTAATGTATATAAAATAGGTTAAGCTATTTCTGAAATGTTTAAAATTTGTCCGTAAACAGTGTACCTATTAGGGATAATGTATTATTGTAATTTGGGGTTGTTGATGTAACCGTTGCTTTTGAACTCAACTTTTACAGAAAACTTAAAAAGAAAATTATTTTCAGTTATTTCAAACTTTGAGGAGAAATAGATAAAATAAAAATCAAATCTATTACTGTTTTGTCTACATTTTAGATACAAACTGCATGCTTCATTAATTTAGCAAACAGTAGGTAGGTACACATAGTTTGAGCAAACAAAAACTAATAAGTGCCCTTACCAGTTTTCTGCAAAAGTTGTCGTATAATTCCACCGAACTTATTCTTGCAAAAATATCAAATTAATCACTACAAACACACACTTACACACCTTCACCTACACAACACACTCACATACTATATACTTCACTACATTTTACTGTTTACTTTTCAACTTTGTTTACTACATTCGCCTTATGTTTACGGTGTATTGTGCTAGTACGCCCCGACTTTGTTACTAGGGGAGACCTGGAGTCCTGAAACACAGGCCTCTGGTCTAGCTTAGGCTCCAGTCTCCCACAATATTGTAATTGTATCGATACCGACAGCATAATTACTTGTAACATGTAAAATATTGTGGTGAGAAAATAAACGTTTTTATTATTATTATTATTTTACCGACAATCACGCTATTTTCTTGTTTATTTCAGCATGCAGTGAGCCTCCAATATGTATGACGGTATCAATTCCTATCGCTATGAGAGAAGCTATTGTATCGGCTAGACTCGAAGCCGGATTACCTAGCACACACTGGTTCAATGTTGGTACGTGATCATCTTAGTTACAAGTTCAAAACTATTTTTATTAAATGACTAAATCAGTCATCGCCATCAAATCTCTTGATCTCCAAAATTAAGGAGTATTCAGTAAAAAGTCAAAATAATCTACATATTAAAATTTCGTGTTTAATTGTGCAACTTGGTATTATACTTGAATGGCTTAGATTATAGTCGTAGGTACGAGACTCCAGACATCTACTAGTCCGCTTAAAAGCGATCCAAACTCGCAAGTTGAATTAACAAGTAGGGCTGCTTTCGGAAGATTTTAATTACTTTTACTTTACCTTAATTATTTTGAAACAGACATAAATTATTGCTATTTACTCGCGTCCTGATAGGAAGCAAAAATGTTGAGTAAATAACTTTTAAATTCAGCTGTAATTTATTTCTTTTTCGTTTCAGATGGCCCGTTCACAACTGAGCAAATATGTTTGGCGTGTGAAACGAAAACTGGAGATTATAAATTTTATTAAATTAAAGATTATTTGTTTAATTTTGCTGATGTATTTCTTTTCCACCATTTTGACCTCATTTAGCCGAAAACTAACTGTTACTGAAATTATGAGTGGACGGCAATACCTAAGTGTGATGAGTACTTAACTAATAATATATTGGGAAAAGATGATTATTTTAAAAACGCCCTAAAACTTGATGTTGCAGGATAGCTATGAATACATTATAAAAATCTATGCATATTACGGTGAGAATGTGGAGATGGAAAAATCATATTTCCTTGCGAGACAATGATGTAGACTCTCGATCTATTGCAACTTGAAATTGCACGCCATTTTTCTCCTTGTAAAGGAGTTAGTTGGCTGGTTGTTCTAAAGGTTGAAAATAAATAATTTAGTAAAAATTCATTGCTTTTTAAAATATGTTGAATCTAGTGTGAACAAATTAAACTGTAGTGGTCAAATTCTGCAAGGTGAATAAGGTAATGAAATAAAAATAATAGTGAGGAATGTAAATGTAATGAAGCTACTAATGATTATTCTACAATCAAACTCAAAAGTATAAAAATATAATGTTTATTATAATGTAAATTCTTCTACTCTAAAATAAGCATAAAATTTAAACAATACATTACTTTACGACTATTCTTTACTATGTTTCGGCTGGCTTGTCAAACGTTGGAACATGAATTTGTACACTATCCACTTTCCTCTGAACTTCCTCTAACTCTTTTAACTGTCTCTCTCTATCGTCCTCCAAGCCTCTTCTCTTTCTGTCTGTGTTGTCTACAAAAGCGCCTTCTGAAAATGCAACATTCTTTCTTATATTTTTTACGTCTTCTTTTAACCTCACTTCAGGGTAATTTGTTTGATAGTACTGTCTACTGTTGTGTATGACTCTTCTCGGAGTTTTCTTGCGTCTTTCTTTTTGGTCCATGCCTGTCACGAATAACTTCCTGCAAGATGGACACAGCTTCTGTCCAATTGACCTCTTGATCTTGAACTGCATCATCGGGTCATCGTTCATCTTGATATCGTCTGGAAGTTTTGGCCCATTCTGGTCCTTTTTTGGGCAGCTGAAGCAAAAAAGCTTTCTTTTTTTATTTTTCTTCGGCTTCGTGATCTCAGATTTGTTATGGGAAAAAAACGGGAACTTTATATGCTTGAGTGTGCTGAAACAATGATGGACTATGTGACTTAAGAACTATGAATTACAAGAAAAGTCACAATTTACTCCGCTAACATTGATGTAAACCTATTAAATAAAAAGTTAGTACTATAGCAAGGATCGTATTATTTTTAAACATTAGCCTGACATTCCTTTTTTTCAGTACTTAACGTAGGTAAATAAATGGTACAAAAAAGATATAATAATCGCTAGAATTTGGGACACCTTATGATGTTTTTACTTTTAGGTTGAACTTCTGTTTAAAGACCTATTAATAAGCTTTTAATAATATAACTCACCATTTCTTTTCATGATTATGCACTACGTTTTGGTCCATAAGTAAGTCTTCTTTATAAATATTTCTAAATTTCTCGTGTCCATACTTTTCACTATGTAAGTCATCTAACGAGTTATAGTTTATGTGTTTGGGATTGATTGCGTCTTTGAACAGTGGAGGGTTGATATTCAAATCTGGATTACTATCTCCGATATTTAGGTAGTCAGGACTCTTTTCCCTTTTCCTAGTACCTTCATCAACGTTTAAACCCATCAGGGCACCATAATCGAAACTTTTTGAAGTGCGTCGCCTGAAAATATGATTTCATTATTTTATGTTGGAAACTGTGTACCTTGGTAATAATAATTTATTTATCTAAAAAAAAATACCTGTGTAGTTTTGTGAAACCGTCGTCCTAATTATAAAAGAGGTAAAACACATTAAAAACTACATAAATAAGATACAGAACATCAAAAAAACCTATAGAGCGTTTCAAGTTCACAGAACAATGATCAGTGTTAAATATTTCGAATTATGTTGCACTTATAACATTTATTCTCATTACCTTTTCTTATTCCGGTGTCTAAATGCCTCATCGTCTTCAAGAGACTCTTCTTCTGGCTGTATGAAGCTAGCCACATCAAACTCCACTGGACTCCTGTCATAATCATATTCCTGACGTAACAGACTCTTCCGTTCTTTTGACCTTCTAACTTTTCTATCCCTGTCTCTTCTCACATTGCGTCCAAATTTATTTAGATAACGCTCTGTAGGTTCGTCTATATAATTATAACAAAATGATAACTCGATACATAATAACAAACTTAGTAAATAAAAGTATCGTAACATCGTTTCGTGACATGACCGTGGGACATGACAGTGACACTTTTTAAACTATTAAATGGCTTTGATTAAAACCTCTTCAGAAAAAATCATTGATTTGTGAAGTATTGTTACTAGTAGGAATAATCTTATCTTGATGCTGAAATTCTAAAAAAATGCAGGGTATAAAAGTAGATAATTATGATCAATATTATTTAAAAGGTTTAGTAAAAAATATAAAGCAGGTTTGGTGCTAACTTATTGATAGGTATAAATAACACAAGTGTTAAAGGTGATTTCTACTAACACGATTAGGTTTTAAACATGAAACTAGCATAACTAATAAATAACCACTTAGTTTTGGCATGAAACGAACCTACCAATCAAATTCAGGCAGTTGTAACTTAACCAGACACAAACAAAATACAAAAATCGAAAAAACAAAACCGAAATAAACGCATTTCTTTCTACACCATAAGAAAATTTCCTAACCTAAATAAAATTTACACTAAAATGCGATGTATATTCAGAAGGATAGATCTCCTTCCGCGGCGTTAGTCGCATAATTTATTGTGGTCGTTTGTCCATGCCAGTAGGAAAAGGGTTTAAGAAGCTAGCATTCTTGGTAAGGCTTACTTATATGAGCAAGGAGGTTGGTATCCTCCGAATGCACCTATAGGAATAAATTATTCCTCGAAGTATTGGAGGATGGTTTTTTTTCTCTTAAATATTTCGGAAACATATTTAGGACTCGGGCCAATTGATTGCATGCATATTATTGAAGTTATAATTGATATACATAATCTGATTACATCACAATATTGTTAAACTTATAATTTCCATAATATGTGTAGTTATTTATACACTGTATTGTATCATGTAATTTTTTTTAAGTCATGCACTAATGGCACATTTACTAATTCTAGCAAGGAAAGTCACACTGTCGTGTAGGGTACACTTACAAAAATAATGTTAAGGAAATCAATGAAACCCAGTTTTATAACAACTCCAGTATAAAACTAACTTTAAACGAAAAACTACATCATGCAGACCTATTATTTCTCGAGGTCGTTATGCGATCTAAAAAAGGGGTCAAGCTACTCAATGACAGATGAGAATCGTTATAGAAAGATCGACTCAAATCTATTGTGGATCCTCTGTTATATTATTATCCGGAACATTTTTTTTTACCCTTAGAAAATATTTAAACAAAAAGACGTATTTGCGATTTATATTTCTCTAAAACACAACAAATAGATGCACAACAAAATAGCAACAAAAGATTAACCTCCAGTCGAAACTTTACATGCAACAAAAATACTTAATCTTTATTACTATTATTACGCCCGCGCTAAGCAATTTAATCCTTGTGTCGCGGGGGTTTCACAAACATTCAAATCACATGGACAAAGAACACCCAGACTTGGAACAAGCATTTGTGGATCACACAATTGCTTGTCTCATGCGGGGATCGAACCCGCAGCACGTCGCGCACAGTGGTAATTAGCGTGATGAGCTATACCCCTCTGCTATCCGTGCAGTCGATCACTTCATCTATATTCAGGAATTCTGAAACGCAACATTTATAACATCAAAACTATAAAAAAACAGTAATAATCATGACAACACATGTCCAAATTTTAGCGCACACATGCTTACAGTAACGTGGAGCAATCAAGTAAGCGAATTAAGCGGTTATGTCCAATAATAAGATCTGGTAGCGAACACGTCACATGGATACGCCCCGCTGTTAATAAGATTCTGATCTTGCAGAGTCCTTGCGGTACGGGGACGATACGACATAATATTAAAATATTCATCTTCATCTGTTTCATTACTAAGGCTGGGTGAACTTAAAACGCTTCAGTTTCAAAAATGAACAAAGTATATAAAATTTAGTACTACATGGTGAAGTGAATAATGCAGTAACGATTTAAGTATTATCATACATAATATATACATACACACAATCTTACATATACATATAATCTTCTATAAAAATAAAAATGAATGTTGCTAAGCACAAAACTAAAGGATTTAGTTTTTTTTGTAACTACTCGTATGTTCCTTAATTTAAAAAAACACTGTGTAATTGACCGACAACAGAAAATACTTACACGGGTGAAACCGTGAGCACAGCTAGTGTCCAATAATAACGTATCACTTTTTTAGTGTTTTGATTTATCGTGACCTGGCGATCAGAGGCTGTAAAATCAGTCGCAGACTGTATGAGATATGGTTTTGTTTTAATTGCAATGTTAAAAATGATGCTTTTCAGGACAGACTTTAGTCCTTTTTAATAATAATAGCACTATTTAAATAAACTATTTCAAAAATATAGAAATAAATTAAAGGTTTAATAATTCACCAAAATCGCATCCACTAAACGACCCCAAAGTTATTAGGCGGGAATAGACTAATTAGAAGAGGCAACTTCTAAGACATGAGCTTGTATATAAAAGTGTAATGTACTGAGGCTTTATTACTGGGGTCTGAATATTGTCCCCACTGGCTTTCAATAACAGGCTTACAATAAACCCCGTATTTACGGATTCTAATGAGAAGATATATTTTTTTTACCTTCTTCTGCTCCAAGGAAATTAATCCTTGTGCTGCGGAGAGTGTTACAAACATTCTAATGACATGAAAAAAAAAACACCCAGACTTCGAAAAATTTGAGGATCACACAAATGCTTGTCTCATCCGGGGATCGAACCGGCAGATCGCCGCGACAGTGGTAATTAGAGAGATAACTTATACCACTCGGCCATCCGTTCAATCTTCCTCCTGATATTGATAAAGCTTTTTTGATATTTAAAATTTAAATTGTTAGTTAATGAAATTATGAGCATTAAGGAGATCACTCTAATATTATTAAGACGAAAGTTTCTGAGGTGTGTGTTTGTTTGTTACCTCTTCACGCTCAAATGTCTTGACCAACATTGATGGGATTTGGTATGGAGGTAGCTTATGCCCTGGATTAACACAACAAATTCTATTTATCCCGAAAAATTAAGTAGGTAGTCTGGTAAATAGCGGGTAACACCGCGGGGAAGCTATTCTATCCGTATAAAAATACTGGTAGTTTTATTCGTTAGGTTAGCCCTACAGTTTGGTTGTACCGATGGCAGGGAAAGTTTTGTTGAGCTTGGTTCGGTCAGTAGGTGATAAGATAAGTTTCAATACCTGAAAAAACGAAATAAAAGATTATATTATAATTCTTAAAAAAATCTTTACCTTATGTTTTGGGACCACAAAATTTGGGTTAGCCCCGCCGCAATTTTGGCAGAGCGCAAGAGTTTTACCAAAAACATGACATGAAGACATGAAGATTTAATCAACATCTATCAATGATAAGGATCAAGAACTATAGAAATAATCTACTGTATAAAAATAAGTCGGGTTTTCCTTCCTGACGCTATAACTCCAGAACGCACGAACCGATTTACACGGTTTTCACTCCGTGAGGTTTATAGTAAAGTAAATTATCAATTACATAATATTTAAAAAAAAATTTAGACTGCGGGCGGAGCTGCGGGAAACAGCTAGTCTACTATATAAAAATAAGTCGGGTATTCCTTCCTGACGCTATAACTCCAGAACGCACGAACCGATTTCCACGGTTTTGCATTCGTTGGAAAGGTCTCGGGCTCCGTGAGGTTTATAGTAAAGAAAATTCTTAATTACATAAAAAAAAAATTTAGACCGCGGGCGGAGCTGCGGGAAACAGCTAGTGCTATATATAAACAGCTCACACGCGTTTTACATAAATTTAAATAAGTATCCATGCACCCATCTAGCTGAATTTATATAGTGATCTACAATTATTTAATTAGATCCGTAATCTATAAACATACAGCAGTTTAATATAACACCCAAAAACTCCCATAATTTTTACCCTGATCAGTATAAGTAGCAACGAGACCTAAATACACAATTAGTAAGGTAATTTAATTAAAGAGAACATAATGTATTCAAATTATATGGGCGCAAGCGTACGTTCCGCGTTCGCTTTAATTACCATATGACATAGATGCTGATGAGCCTCACGGGTTTTTGTGTTACAATCACGACGTTGTGTGAATATACCGACGTGTAATACGTACTGACTACGCAATGTATAGCGTTCATGTAATAAAGTCAAGATTTGTGTATCTTGAGACAAAAACATGAGAAAGTTTTCGGTGACAAATGATTAAACATTGAAGAAATCATTTAAAGACGAAATAACTGTTCTTTTCACAGAAAGCACTAATACGATTAACACACAGCCGATAGACACGCATACAGTAACACCTAAAAGTTCAGAAAAGCCAAAAAAAAAACTATAAATAGCGTGGCAAAGTTTCACGGATTTCAAGTTAGTCCGAAGTTTAAATACTGAAAAGTTTAGCGAGAGCGGTGCTATTGACTTTTGAGCAGCCTGAAAAAACAGATGGAATGTATAAAAGAATATTATATATTATTTCTACCTTCGAAACTTTTACAGTTATGATTTTTTAAGTTAGCTCCAGGAAACAGATTTTACTGCCTTTAATTTTGAAAATAAAGGTGGATATTAATTTTATTTTCAATTTTGAAACAGTTTAATGGATAGTACTCTAGTGCCAAGAAAACCCTTAGTACAGTCTATTAAACTTAATATCGTGTCATATTATAAATTGTCATCGTCAAATCCCTTTGCAGAAAGGGTGCAACGGGTTAAGAAACTTTGCTCACTATTTACGAATTTACGTCAAAATTCTCAACATACCGAATACCCTATACCTCTCAAAAACTGTCAACATCATACAAAATGGTTGAACACAAACAAAATACTCTTGAAAATAAAAATAGCTCGCATATTTGTTTCACAAAGAAAACTATATAAAAGTAAAGCTCATTGGGAAGGCTTTGACTGTTCACGCGAATATTAAACAAAGGCTTAGCCTGAAAAGGGTGGGCCAATAACGGGCTGTGACAGTGCCCGAAATAGTGATGGATTTGTGTTCTTAGCGATGGTGACTTATATCTGTATTGATTCTGCATACCTTTTTGAAAGATTTCCAAAATGAATGGGATTTTTAATTAGTTCTTAATTTGTCATGTATATTTCAAGTTAACCAACCAGTTACTTTGATCCTTTGATACTTTGATCCTTGCCTAGCCTAGCCTTTCCACAAGCTATTTTGGGATCAGCTTCCAGGCTGGATTCAGCTTAATATAATATTTTACATGGAGTCTCATCTTACCTCCACAACCCATTTTAGTGGGCAATACAGCATCCCAAATAATTACTTGTTCACAGAATTGTAATGGCCTACTGTATGATAGTAATAGCCGTGGTCGGGATCAATTGCTTAGCGTGCTTTGAAATTATCATGCCATAAAAAAGTGCTAATTCTCTTACTTTAAATAGTAAATGTATAAGAACCCACTACACTAGCAACGTACCTAAAGCACCTCATAACACACGCATTTAGCATAGCACGACGGGTTAAAAATAATACTGGTAATGTGCGATCGTCATTGCTAGAAAGCCTTAAAGAATTAAACGAAAAAAAGTCATGCAGATCATTTGTGCTATCTATAAACGACCTTTATAAATAGGTAGAATCTTAGGTTTAAGTAATTCTTGAACTAAAACTTATTCAGAAGTTAGCTGTACATCGGAACATAATAATTTATTATTCGTGAAAACCAACCTAATAAATTTCATTAAGTTCGTCTATAAATTAAAACTGGACTTTTAGTTAGAAAATACCACCCAAGACAATAATACAACAAGCTTGACTAGAAACAGACTTCAAGGATCCCGTTTCCAAAGCAACAACTTGAAAGATTACGTAACGAATCTTGGAAACTACAAATAGAGCAATAAAAAAGAAGCACTTTATTCTTCGTCCAAATCAATGCCGAAACTAAAAATAGTCTTCTAAAAAAACAAACAATTCAAGCATCGCATCTCCATTAAAACCAGAAAAAGTAATGTATCAAGATTAGACAACATTTTAGTTTAAATAACTTTCAAATATTTTTGAACACTTTATAAGTATCAGAAATAAATAAAGAAAATCAAACTTATAGTCAAAGAAATAAGGTTAAGAGTCATTTAAAAGTGTTTCTAGATTGGTTGTTGTGATGTTCGATTTGGTATGGATTGGATGAAGATTGAGGCCATCAATACTGATAAAATGATATCTTCAAAAGAAATTTTAATTAAATCAATCCAATTTTACCTTTGTAAGATTGATTTTAGCATACGCGAATTAAAACGATAAATAATAAGACATTATATATTTTTATTTTTTTCCGAACCTGGAATCATTTAACCTACAATTAGGATCGAAAGTACCTAAAAATTTTTACCCAAACATTATTTTGATCATGAGGAACTGGCGTTATTTTAGGAGTATATCTGGTCACAAGTGTCACAAACTTTTTTGCACCGAAATAATAATGAAGCACTAAATTAAAGCAAGAAAATGAAGTTTTAACCCAGGGGCATTATGCCAGCTACCTTTGTACCCACCCACGTATGGAAAATACGTTAACATTTTCGTACGGCTAAGTGATTGATCAGCTAGTTTTAATCATACAAAATGATGGATGAATCTAATGACTAATGGTGCCTCCTGATTTTCCCTTTGACATAGATAAATCAATTCATTTGAGTTATACCGGATTAGTGTTTTGGTAGATCCGTTTATAGTTTCTATATCACCAAAATTATCTCTAATAACGGAAATATTGCTAGATTGGCTCATTGAAATGATATTGATTAGGAATGGATTAATTTCTTCCTTTTATAGATATTATGTATTAAATATAGATAGCTTCACAAGTCAGTGAAAGAGGATTGCCATTTCCAAAAGAAAATACTAAAAAAGAATATCTACGTTATTCGTCATTTAATCTTGGAGGAAAGATTTATTGCTAATCGGATACATAATGCAATAGAAATGGAAAAAAGTAGTCTCCTTATGGGGACAACTTTTTATCATAAATGTTTTCCTGATCCTACTACCACAACAAACAAAACTGAAGGAATTAAAAAGCAGGTTTTTAATCGTCGGCCCTGACTTTCCTTCACCGAATCCAAATAACAGCTGATTTTGATAAATTCGGAATCAAAATGGTTCCTTGAAAGTAAACGTATGTAAAATATTTTTGTTACGCAATCTTAACAATAACTCAATTGTCTCATAAATCCTTGAAATCCAAAACCATAGAAACACTAAACAAAACACTTTTCACATACAAAATGTATGTAACTCCAACAGTCCTACATTCTTCATGAACTCGCATTCGAACCCGGCTATTGTGCCTCGCAAAAGTACTTCAGTTACACTTTAAATCTAATTTGGAAAGGCTTTTCGTGTCAAAACTCTGGCTGTATTTACACCAGGCAGGTAACTCAAACAGTGAGCAGTGGATTGAGTTCGTGAGATATTGTACTATTTGTGAATGGCAGGCGAGTTTATTGTGAAATAGAAGTGATTTATAAAACTCTAGGGGATGAAATTTTCACTACAGGATTTAGGGTTGCCATTGTATCGCTTCTGTGATAGATTTGTGTGGAATTCATCCCTATTTCTAACTCTTTTTTCTTCGCCTCTTCTTGGAGTTTTACACTATTTTCCGTATGTGAATAAAATTCTAATTTGATTGATGGTCAATTTATAATTTAATTTCGGATAAAGTCTCGTTTTTAGTGAAATAGGTACTTATTCATTACTGTATTTTGATCCGTCAAAATTTGTCGGACTTAAAATTATCTCACAAATTCCTCGAACAACATACAACAGTAGCAACAGATGGTAACGCATTGTTTTAAGACAAAACTGTGCCTTTTTGAACTACAACTCAAATAATAGCTCGCTCATTTTGCTATTACACTTTAAGATCGTCTCCGAAACAAAGAGCTCTTGGATTTTAGACTTTCAATTTAACTCTACATTATGCATAGAAGTTTCTTCTTCGTCATCAAATTTTATAAGAATTCTTGTACATCGTAGGTACCTATGCATACGATCAGCTATACTATACAATAAGGGCATTTATAACGAGTCTATCATATCAATGTGCTTAGCAATGCTTACAAGCAGTATTCGATTATTAACTGCTTTAATCATACGGTATAGACATTGAATGAATGCGATTTGTATATCTTCGGAGAATCGAGCCGTATAAGCCCTTATTCTGAGTGACGTAATTATTTAGATGGTTTATTATAAACTATTAGTGCTAATGCCTGACTTGTCCACTGGCATGAATCATACATAAATAATAGTAATCGACCCCACCTTAATCCTTATTCCCAATTACCTCTTCATTTACTAAACGGGGGGACTATTAAACTCCATCACAACCTATTACGTACCTATACAATATTGAAACTATTTCGTAAATATTGACTTTGTGAATTTAGCATTGACGATAGTTCGACAAATCGAATACGCCCGCTGGGAAATTAGAGCACTGAGTTTATACTAGCTGGACACATGGCTACAGTATTGCTGTGAGTCTAGTTTTAAATTAAATGGGATTTATTTATTGTTGAATGTGTTGGCACTGCAAGTGGCGATAACTGGTGATAGAAATTGAATTCTTATTTTGAACAACTTGTTTTGCGGGATTCATGTTACTCAAACATGAATTAAAAAAGTTCTTTCATAGTATTCAACATGAAGGGGATACTGTTCTTCCTACTTCTCTTATTTACTTCTTCTAATTAATTTCGTTGAGTATTCCAATCATTGTGTGGCTTGGGTCACATGGAGCTTTGTATTATTGTTACGACGCGACGGTACAAGTTTGTATCATTGTTACGATGGTAACATGGTTATGACGGTATGTTCAATGGGTATGTGTAGCCGACTTGTTACATTTTGATTGAAAAGATGATGATGATTCTTACACCAAAATAACTCTTAATTAATCTGCTTTCCCATGTATTTCTCTAAAACCATTATGAGGGAGGACTCACTACTTTAAATCAACGGGAATCCCATCCTCATTAAAATTTCCTTTAAAATATTCACTTTCTTCTCCGCGCTTTGCATGAATTTGTAAAGTTTTCAATAACTTGCATCCAAATTATATGAAACTTAGGAGTGAATAATATGTAAGCGTTCGTGTGGTGAGAGCCGCTCTCAAACTTTACTTGCAGATTTGAAGTTTGTTTATAACGCCATCTATCGGCGGTTTGTGGTAATTATTAATATGTATTACTTACTGGTAAACTTGAGTGTTGCTGTACTTGGTTTAAAGTTTGTTTGTTTTCAAGAGAGATATGGCTATTTAAAGATGCTTTAATAGTAAAGTTTCAAAGGTATAATCATCGGCACGGATCTTGAGCGCTGACCTTCACCTGCGCAGAAGTGACTTATTGGGTCCCTTTTGGGGTATGAAGTGAGGCGCGGGGCGGGCTAAAGTGCGGTGATTGGCCCGCAGCGCATCGCGTCATAGCTGTCACTCGGGATTCGTTCTTTGCTACGCTTGCAGTCATAGCTGTCACTCGGGATGCGCTCGGGATTGGTTGCTCGGCATAGCTTGCACGTACGATGCGCAAAGCGATCCCCACTCTTCCGCCGAGCGCTCAAGATCCGTGCCGGCAGTTATACTTTTCTATTAATTTTACCTAATAAAACTTCTAAGAATATAGTTCTTACCTTCAGTTCTGAAATATATTAAGATAGAGTAGTTGCGTATCATATTAAAGTGTGTCAATGTTTTTCACGAACTCATAAATTTTTGGTTCCAAAGTGATGATTTTTTTTTTAATTTTACATCTTACAGTTTACATTCACAGATCTGTATCATGAAATAACTGGATCTTCATGTACCAAAAATTTATAAATTGCCATAATATTAGGTAGATGGAGATGGACGGACGAACTTGGTGGCCTCAATTGACCCTTCAGAGAGAAAAATAGAAGAAACAAAGGGAGGCCTTTACCCTGCAGTGGGACAGTTTAGGCTCAAAATAAATAATAATAATTAGGTACCTACATCAGCAAATCTTAAAATGGATACTGCGTCATTTAAAACTAATTCGTGTTAGCTGAGGTGTGAATAATCCGAATCCCCTGCACCGGAATAGTGCGAGAGTTCTGGAACTAGGCGAAGCTTTAGATAACTTTAGGCGCGAGACGAAAGTTTGCTCGGTGGCGCCATCTACCGTTAGTTTCGTTTATTAATTAATAACATATCAGATTGTGGAAACTTCGTGTTTGAAGTTTGTAATGTTACGTTCATGGTTTACAAGATTTAGGTGTTGTTGCTCAATGTATTGTTTCGTACCGATGATCAAAGCCTTTATAGCAAGTTCGGAATTTCAGGCTTTAAAAATGTATGTGCTTCTTTAGCATTAAAACCAAGAGGTATCTAAAATTGTAAAAACATGTTTTTTTTGTACAAGATATTCATTTTTTACATTACATTTTCCATAAGTTATTTCGACTTGAATGGCGAGTTTTTAGGTTGAGCCTACAAGCTGCAACAAATTTTTGTTATATTTATTTAAAAAATAATATAATATGCGCCAAGAATACCATTGCTTAAGGTTCAAATGACAGGATCACGTGTTATCCAGCCATTACAACTGAATCAAAATATGCGGTTACTTTGTCGATAACTCGAATGTTTCATTCATCCTTGTGTATAAATCGCACGAAAGGCAATGGTGGTATTCCAGTAACCAAAGCGAGTGTGATTTATAGGATAATGGGTACTGGCCCAAAAGTACCTCCCAGAGGGATGCTAATGGGTTTTTGTTACTCTTAACACCACATGATGGATTGTTAAGTACTTTGTAGCGAATGTTTGGTGAAATCTGCCTGTAAGAGTAACTACAAAACTTCCTTCATATAGTGTACAAGACCCATAGCATTATCTTATAGGCATATTGCCACGATCATTATTATCAAACGCATTAAATGATATAAAAAGTTTAATCAGAATTAGATAATTTTTAACAAAGTTTTAAAACTTACGCAAACAATTTAACACCAAAATAAAAAAAAACAGTCCAGGATTATGTATAGTATAAGAACCAGCAAACACGTTGAAATTAAGGTTATTTTTCTTAGCATGTCGATCAATGGCAATTTATTGTATTTTGTCAGACGCCCTTTAGTCAAGGCACATTTCTACAATCGTTATCACTGATCGAATTGCTCAAATTTATGAAAGTGATAAGACTAAGTCACGTGACTTATCGAAGAGAAATGCCATTTTTAGGCGATTTCGTCAACAGCACTCATCGGTGGCGCTGTAAAGGTCTTCGCACTTGCAGGTGGTGGGACACACCAGGCAATCCAACAAATGAAAAACAAGTATAGATTAGAAATTAACAAAGGCAAAAGAAATAATTAATGATTTTAAAATTAATTATTCAATTAATTTTTAAACCAAGATACTTTAAACATCTATTCGAAAACTAACAAACTCGCTCGAAACAAGTCTTTCAACCCACGGTAAACTTGCATTTATTACCGTAATAACAAACCTTAAACTACAAAGGAATAAGAATCTAACTAAACTCTAGGCAACGGGCACTCACATAAATAACAGCTTCATTACAAAGGGTGCGAACGTAACTAACCAGCTTCCGTTGTACCTGTAGGTACCTGTACTTATCACACCTCGCAGTAAATATACGTGTAATTGTGGGCATTGAGAAGATAATAACGGGCTTGTTAACTGCTATAATAAGAACGGTATCCTACTAATATTATAAATGTGAAAGTGTGGATGTTTAGATGTTTGTTACTCAAAAATGCAAAAACGGCTGAACGGACTTGGATGAAATTTGGCATGCATGTAGCCTTTGATATGGAAAAGAACATAGGCTACCGTTTATCCCGATTTCTTAAGTAGTTCCCGAGGGAAAATTGAAAATTGTTTACGAGCTAAGCCGTGGGCCGTGGTAAGCCGTTTTTCTCTATTACAGCGCAAACTATAACACGGGTGAAAATTTTATTCCATTTTTCATTACTTTCACATTTTTCATTTCTTTTTGGACCCAATTCTGAAGTCCACGCAGACGAAGTCGCGAGCAGAAGCTAGTTTATTATAACAGTAGGTATAGTATATATTTCATCGATTAGTGTACATCATTGTCAAAGGAACTAATCTATACTTATAATAAATCTGTAGAAGTGAAAATTCTGTACATTGAAAATATCAAAAAAATTAATGGCGGGGTGTGTTACTAGACCGACACCGAACCCAAAAATGTGATTAAAAAAATTTTTGTCTGTCTGTCTGTCTGTCTGTCTGTCTGTCTGTCTGTCTGTCTGTCTGTTTGTTCAGGCATCACGCAAAAACTACCGGTTCGATTTCGATGAAACTTGGTATAATTATTCTTTAATATCCTGGGCACCACACTGGGTAGTTTTTATCCCGGAAAAGTATATACAAAAAAAAACAAACTTAATTTTGCGGTTCGATCCCTAGACCCGAATACTGTACCAACCGCAAATAATAAGTTTGTCGTAGGTTACGTCACCCGCAGTGGAGTTCAATAAGGGGCGCTGCACACGGCCAAGTAACTATTTATTTAATCTGTGACACGGCTAAGATACTATAATTATTTATATATCGATGCCTTAGTTCACAATTGCACTAACTACGAAATTTACATTTTTGAGGAGAGAGCTTTAAAGTTTTTTTAAGTTTAGACGAGAACAGTAGAAAATCCAAGTGAAATAACAAAACAATATGCATCTATTCACAAGACTAGTCCTTTTACTCCATCATATCTCAATATTGTAATATTAGTTTAAACGTTACCTTTTCAAAATGACCAAATAAACATAAAACCCCCATTTAATACATTTGTGCACTAAGATTGACATTAAGTGAAAAACTCAAAAATATTTAACAGTTTTACCAGGCTGGTTCAAGGTCCAAGAAGAAGGATAATGATAGTTATAGATATTGCATTAAATAGATAAATCAATAAACCACTGATCCATATTCATAATATTTATTTTTATTATAAAACACAAAGAATGAGCAGATATTGCAAATGTATATAATACGTTTGTGTTTTGAAATTCCCTGCAGTTGAGAAACTTAAAATCAGTTAAAGTATATCTAGATTGGTTTTACAAAAATAAAGACCATTAGTACAATACCACATTCATGGAACATTAAACGAACTCATTTAATACAACTGTGACCCACGTTTTTGGTAGAAAGAGACGGAATAACGGTATTTCGATGCGCGGAAACGAAAGAGCATGAAATTTAGTGCATTTGGCATTAAAAAAGTAAAAATTTAAAATTTTGTAGTTAGTGCAATTGTGAACTAAGGCATCGATATACTTTATATATACATAATTATTATTATTATTATTATTGTATATTATAAAGCTGAAGAGTTTGTTTGTTTGAACGCGCTAAACTCAGGAAGTACGGGTCCGATTTGAAAAATTCTTTCACTGTTAGATAGTCCACTTATTTAGGAAGGCTATAGGCTACTTTTCTTTTGGAAATCTATCCCCTAAGGGGGTGAAATAGGGGTTGAAAGTTTGTATGGGAAGTTCGGTATTTTCAATGATAGACACATGAAATATCGTATACGGGTTTCTGAATAGAAATAAATAAAGATGTATTTCAGCGATTTTAAAAATCATCCCCCTAAGAGGGTGAAAAAGGGGTTGGAAGTTTGTAGGCATATGAATTGTGTCGTTTTCAAAGATAGGCACATTCAATTTCATACAAGGGTTATTAGTTAGAAATAAATACGATGTATTTCCGAGATTTTAGAAATCTACCCCCTAAGGGGGTGAAATAGGGGTTGAAAGTTTTTATGGGAAGTTCGGTATTTTCAATGATAGACACAAGAAATTTCGAATACGGGTTTCTGGATAGAAATAAATAAACACAATTTCAGCGATTTTAAAAATCATCCCCCTAAGAGGGTGAAAAAGGGGTTGGAAGTTTGTAGGCATATGAATTGTGTCGTTTTCAAAGATAGACACATTCAATTTCATACAAGGGTTATTAGTTAGAAATAAATAAGACGTATCTCCGAGATTTTAGAAATCTACCCTCTAAGGGGGTGAAATAAGGGCTGAAATAGTTGGTATGTGAAGTTCAGTATTCTCAAAGATAGACAGATGAAAAGATAAATAGATAAGATAAAGACCATCTAAGACATATCTATAATGACGACTCCCGTGGTCGAGTGGCGTTCACTCCGGTTTTTAAGGTGTCGCCAGCTCTAAGGTTCCAGGTTCGATCCCCGGACGGGTCCATGTAGAAAATCACTTTTATACATAATCTGGAGTCTGGGTGTTTATGGTACCTTTTTTGTCTCCGATTCCATAACACAAATGCTTTTGCTACTTACTTTACTTTTATTATTATTTTAACGCCATAATATTAGATGAAAAATTTTATACATTCTCCTTACTTTGAAAATCACAGAATACATCTACCTTTAATACGAGTACTACTCTTTACTTTACGCGCGAGCGAAGCCGCGGGCAACAGCTAGTATGATAATAATTTTGGTGTTTTGTAAGAATACATTTTAATCAATAGTTTAGACTGTTTTGCATATATTTTAAAGAGGTTGTTCGTCTACACTAATATTATAAAGAGGATAGATTTGTATTTTAGTATGTTGGTATGTCTGTAATGAATAAACTTAAAAGTCTTTCACCATTAGAAAGCTACATTCACCCTGAGTAACATAGGCTATATTTTTTACAAAAAAATTAGATACCGCAGGCAGAGTCGCGGGGAAAAGCTAGTGTTTAATAAAACGCTATTCTCTAGATCTACCATACGGATACAAAAAGAGCTTTTTGATGATCCCAATTTTCAGCGCGTGATATTGCGGGACAGGAATATTTATAGCTCGTGCTGGACTCCATGTATTCATAACAAAATACAAATTAGAAGTACAATAGTACGTCTGACATCCATTGAACACCTCAAATAGTTCTTGCTCGATTTAAAACATTTATTCTTGTGTAAATCTCAATATTCTCTAGAAATATTATTAAACTAAACCTTTCATAACACTGAAAGAAATATAAGATTACGAGCACACCTTCAGAGTTGAAGGAATTCACCATTTATATTGTACTCTCAACAATACGCCGATATTCAATAGAAACGCGTCAAATATTGAATTTACAATGAGATCTCGATAAAAAGGGACAATTTTTATTATAGAATCGACTTTTTTATATTATGGGTGACGAGTGCTATGAATTTTCGGAGAGCCTGATGGAATGACTTTTTTTATTTTAAGTAGGTATGTTTGCACTGCATACATGTAAGGATATTATTATATCTGTTTCAATAACCTACCGGTTTGTATTGAATTGGTAATCATATAGCAATCCTAGTGCAAATTTTGCGTGAAGAAATAATATATTTTGGGGTGGCCTAGCAGTTCAATGACCGGATTCGTATGCACATGGTTGCAGGTTCGAACCCAGGCAAGTACCAATGTGACTTTATCAAAATTATATTATTATGTACTTACTTAATTATTCTAAGACACCATTGAAAAACGGTGAAGGAAAACATCGTGAGATCTGGATTCCATGAATTGGAGTCTAAAATTGCCAACCTACTGAACAGTAAGCCAGCGGTTTGATCAATGCTCGTCCCTTCCCTATATGGGAAGAGGCCTGTGCCCAGCAGTGGGACATTTAAAGGCCAGTATTATTAAATGTATAACTAGTTACTCATTGGGTGGAGTAGACTAATGCTCGAAACGTGAGGCATAATACCTTTTTTCTTAGTCTATGTAAAGGTGATAAGCCCAAAGGTTTGAGAGTGAAATAAAAATTGATAGCACAAACAGCAAATCGCGTCCAACAAGTTGGCAAGCCTATTCCAATCATTCTCTTTGTGTACAAATATCAAAGTTCACTGGAGCAATACATGAAATGCTAAGACCTCATGACCTATGATTATACGTCGACAAATTGATAGTTGTACTATGGAGGTACTTATTATGAGTAGTACTTAAGTGTTGCACGATATGACTTACACTCGCTTATATAGATACTGAAAATGGACTCTATACATCCATAAATACTAATAAAATAAATTTAAACGTAGCTGTCTTTCTGTTCATCTGTGCTAAACCACTCAACCGGTTTTGGTAAAATTTGATTTTTGGTTAGCCCTTTCAGGCAGGTCTTTTTTTCTGAGGCTAACGCGAATGTTAGACATTTAAATAAAACTACGTTTTCAAGTATTTTTTTAACACCAAATGTTTTTTGGTTTCGTCCTGTTTCACTGTCTGACTAGGTTAAGCAGACTTTAAGAAAAGTTAAGAAAGGACAAAGACTATTAGAGCGCAACTAAATGTGAAAGCTAGTCGTTTTCAAATACCAATTTGATCATAAATTCTTCAAAGAAGTATTTTTAAGTGTTCATTTCACACTAAGGTACCAGAAATACTTAAAATAAATTATTCGTAATTACTACTCACACAAAAACACCGTAAATTTGTGTGAACGTTAATGAAAGTGAAGGTCTTTCGAGTTCTTTGTCCACTTAATTACGAATTTTCCACCTCATTCGTAAGGAAAAAATACTCAATCCTATTACCGTAAAACAATTAAGGTATGAATAATTACGGTTTGTGAATGGAGCTTTCATAATAAATATATAACCTTCTTAATAGAGTATACAGGAAGGATTTTTGTTATTGTTTTGGATTTCATGCCTGTCCAATTCCAGTCCAATGGATATACTATGCGTATATATAAAAAATGCAGTTTTAATTATTTAAAGAAAGAAGGAATCCTTTGAGTATAATTTGTTATCTCCAGTAGGTAATTAGAGTACTTTCACTATAGGTGGAATAAAAAAGATCTATTCTGTTTATAAATGGACTTGGTTTGTGTATTTTTACGCCTTTATTTCGTTCATAGATTACGGAAATAGCCAATAGGTACATGTAAACGCACCTGCCGAATCATGTAAAGGTGATTGATTATTTTGTCCACATTTCGACAGAACTTCTTATCGATTGTTATACAGGATTATTTTTTATGGAGTGCGTATATTCAACGAGGTAATCAGGTGCATTTACGGAACAACTTTTCCCAAGAAACATTGGTCGAAATCTTAAAATTGAAAATCAACTTTTCATACAAACAAAGTAAAAAAAAATACAAAGTCACGTGACCTGTCACTTTGTATGAAAATTACATGTGTGTTTATAATTAATATATAAGTATGTTTATCAGTTATCTGGTTGCCATACTAAAGGCTCTGCCCAGATGGCCGAGTGTGAGATGTCCCAACATATTATATTATTAGTATATTTTATTTCATAACAGTTATGCTCTAGTATCGTAATATATTGTGGTTCGCTTTAGTACGAAGTTGCCAATTGTCTTGCACATACATATACCGGTGATATACTTATCTATGAGTAGCAAGCATAATTGATGCCTTCGGCCAGTCCTTGATATTAAATAAAGCAACATTCTAATGCTCCAATAGGAAATGATTTCGTTCTAAATGTTATCACGATTCAAGGATTTTTATAACAATAGGTCAGCAAATCATAAGTAGTAAATAAATATAAAAAAAAAACTAAATTAGATTATAATAATTATTAGTTTCTGATCACGAAGTATTCAGCATTACAAGGCAGAATAGCGAAATATGTAAGCACTTTAAGTACATTATTATTTTATATACAAAAAAGATTAACTAAAAACATGTCATGATAATTATTTATTAGTCACTAGCTGCGCCCTGCGGTGTTACCCACGGTTAATTACATAACTGTTTTTTTTTTAATAAAATGTAATATATGTGTTTGTTTTAATTCAGCTACCTCCATACCAAATTTTATCAAAATTGGTCCAGCTTCAAGTGGTAACAAACATACACACACAAACTCACAAACTTTCGCATTTATAATATTTGTATACTGCTACCACCATACCAAATATACTTAACTTGGGTATGCCAACCCTAAAATACCCATGTTATTATTTAGAATTTTAATAGTATTTAAATTAAATACAAATAGAAAGAAGGAAAAATTTGAACCTCTCGCAGGACTCGATGCTTCATTTACAAGTTATTGTGACGCATGAATGCGGTTTAAGTCAATAAGAATTTAATAGTAACATTATGTATCGCATCATAATCATACAGAAAAATTACTGTTTTCACACTAACATTATAAAGGCAAAAGTTTGTGAGTGCTTGTTACCTCTTTACGCTCAAACGGCTTTACCAAAGACTACAATTATTAGTATACTGACTTGACCAACTTTGATATAAAGTTAGCTGACGGATAGATTAACACATACTTAGGCATACTTTGATCCCGAAAAAAAACAATTCTCCAGCCTCGGAGAAGACAGCGGGGCACAGTTAGATTTAAATAAACTAACGATTTTATTGAAATGTTTATAACTTGATTGTCAAAATTACTGTCAGTCATGAAATATTTTGAGTGTGCACTCACACTGTTTGATTCAGGAATAATTATTGTTGCATGTTAGACTATTTTCAACATTTTTTTTTGTTACTTATGGCACTTTTTCTCAGCCGTTCGTATCATACAATATATCTCAACAAACCGATTCTTTATAATAAGAGAAGTCTTTAGTAATCTATGAAGGGACAAATATTATTATACCAAAATCCACTGAATCCTTGTTCCGATGTATTGGCTTACATAAATCCGGAGACACACAATTCAATCATAGCGAGATATTGTACACAATTAGAAATATTTTTTAGACGTATTTTTTGTCTGGATTTTATTCGGGAAGTACCAAACAGAATTTCCTATAAAATGATTTCGGAATAAAACACTGCAGATTCTATTTTGAAATAGGAATATAGATAAGTAAATTTAATATGTTGTTAGCTGTCACTAGTTCCTAACAATTATTGAAAAGATGGATTCTAAATTTTATCCTACTGTGCCAAAAATAGGGTTAAAACATTACAATTCAAGGCAAAATTATATCTTATGCAGTACCTTTATTACGCAAGCCCGTTTAAATTAGATAAATATTTTGAATGTCAAGTTTACGAATTTGTCGCATTATGATTTTTATTTGGAATGTCAATTCCAAGTCGTAATCAGTAAGATATAAGTAAGCCATTTCTTGTTGATAGTGTTTAGTTCACTAACAAAATCATAGATGGCGCTGTGTGTTGATATTTCATAGTGTTTTTATTTTTCAGTTATATAAAACACTATTTTATTTTGTAAATAATTATTATACCTACAATTCAACGTTTATTAATAACTAAACTTTCACTTATTTTTACATAATAATATAGTGTAAGAAAATACATCAATAGAACAAAAGTAGAGTTTATAATATAATCTAATAAGCAGCGCGTTGACCGTTCCAATATTATTTTTAGAACATTTTATCATCATGTGGAAAAAATTGGAGCTCTCGCCTGCCATATTGGATTAGACGTGACGTTACGTAGCGTAACATTCCGCGACAATACGAATTTAATGATACCTCGTTTATTCAAATAGCTTAAAGCCTTTAGTTTGCAGCTTTAAAATTAATGCAGGTTTTGGAATCGCATGAAATATTTAAATATCGTTATTTAACTTTAAGATTTCATCTGAAATCTAGGTATCATGATTACCCAAAAAAAACATTGAAATAACTTAGAAGAACTATAAAAAACCATCAATAAAAATATAAAACTGCATTCAAGTCTATTATTATTCTTATAAAATAATAATAAACGCATTCAAAGGGTTAAATAAAATTCAGAATTAACTGACCCCTCGCTCGATAGATGGCGGTGGCGTCGAATTAGATCGCGCTATGGTTTGGTTACACGAGAAACATGACTACCGCCGCGCGCCTCTGTTTAAGTTGCCATCAGGAGGGTCTTAACTGACTCGACTGAACAGCGGGTGATGATTTAGGAAATGATCCCAGTGATTAAACTCCGCTCGCTCGTGCCTTAACTATCGCAGAGGCGCGGGTCGAAGAACTGACGCTGTTTTTGGCCACTTTTTAAACCTTATAATATTAAATGCGTTGTCTAAATCACCATTGATACCGTGAATAGTAACGCCATCTGCCGTCATTTTAAATAACGAAATGTTATTGATTGGCGATAATAATAAAATGTTATTTTTATATCAGGTTAGTAAGCCAATATTACTTAGAATAAACATCATTTTAATGAAATTATTACTTAATATGTTACTTACCGATCCGTATAACGTAACTGTAAAAACTGTACCTAAACGTATGGGTCTATTAAAACATTTCTTTTTTTTATTAACCTTAACTAAATATTTTTGTTTTGTTTTGTTTGTTAATTGTACTAACAATCATTTTTTGTAGTACATTTTAAAATGATGCGTCATTTAATTTATTACGTACCAAATATTAAAAATAGATTGTTTTGTTATCGGTAAAGTATACTGAACTGCCAAGGTCAGGATTTCCTGCACAAGATGGCGTGATATTACTTATTTGTTGTAATTTAGTTTAATACACGGTTATACTATGTGTCGTTACCTATTAGCCTTGTTTACTTATGTCTTTAATCTTGTATAGTTGTAATGACCTAGAAGTTTGCGGATAATTCGCAATGTACCGGATTCAAATCACAGAAACACTTATAATAATTATTATAGTACTTATATTGAGTAATGTTATCGTAAGTATAACATATAGAATTATTTGTAATCATTTCGTTTAATCATCGTCAACAACGATCATAATATATTATTGTAGTACAAAAATAATGTATCTAAACACACAAATTCATTTAGCACAATAACCATTTAATTCATAATGCAGAATGAAGGATTATTTATCCTTCTTTCATGTAACATTTCCAGTCCCACGGCTGGGCAAAAGGTCTCTCCAGTTTTTCGCATTGAGCCACATAACACCACTCATAAGAGAACCATCGTGTACATAACTATAGATAGATGTAAAATGACACCAGATGACGCTACTTTCGTTGAACTTGACTTTGTTGATTAATATGGGTTATAAAGTGGCCATAAACAGCGTCAGTTCTTCGACCCGCGCCTCTGCGATAGTTGAGGCACGAGCGAGCGGAGTATAATCACTTGGATCATTTCCTAAATCATCACCCGCTGTTCAGTCGAGTCAGTTAAGACCCTCCTGATGGCAACTTGAACAGAGGCGCGCGGCGGTAGTCATGTTTCTCGTGTAACCAAACCATAGCGCGATCTAATTCGACGCCACCGCCATCTATCGAGCGAGGGGTCAGTTAATTCTGAATTTATTTTTAGTAGTTGAATGTTTTGTACTTTTGTTGATGTATTGTATTGTGTGTAAAAAAAAATAAGTTTCACTTAATATATCTATTTTTTTAATAGATCCGCGTTTTGTAAACAGAGTAAAAATACAGTCTTTGCTAACAATTATCATGGAAATATTATAAATTATGATCTAGGTACATCTCTCTATATACAAATAACATTTTTTTTCACTAAACATGCACAAAAATGCTCTTACTATTAATATTACCACTATTATTATTATTACCAGAGGAATACGGCAGGCTCTGTGAGTATGACAACAGTACTAAAATAACTCTACTTTAGCAAAATATAATCGTGATACGCTCTTTAATTATTGCCTAATACTGATGCACGTCTTCTCATAATCATAGCATTATTATTACATATTTCGCAGAAAACTGTTTATTCATTAACAATTTAGAAATTACTTTTATGATGCGAATATATCGTTCGTTAACAATTCACAAACGGTGGAAGGTCTCCATTCCACTGTATGTTATTTTTTGTGTTTTGTTACTCAATTGGTGAATAATTAATTGCTTTAAAGTATTTTTGTAATCGGTTGGGTATACCTCAGAGGTGGTCCAATACAAAATTAATTAAAATCTATTAAGTAGTTCAGTTTTAAATCAAAATACTTACTATAGTCAGTGTTTTGAAGGTTCTTTTTCACATGTGTGTTCAAATTAACAATTATATTTCATAATAAACTTAATGCTACTACTATTTAATTTCAGGTGGAAAATACGAGTATCCGGGAGTATATCCCAAGTGGGCACAGAAACAGCAAGTGTAAAGTGAATCAGAGCATCGTGTTCAGTGAAGCGCGAATAACCTTCAACTGCACCAGTCAAGTTCACTGGCACTTTTTGTTGTTATACTTATGCAATACATTTTAGTTTGGAACACCTGTTGAATAATAATAAATATTATGGAATCATTTTGAATAGATCATGGATTTTAACGCGTTGACTGACAGTGTAAGTAGATTTGTGACAATCTTTTTACTTAAGTATATTATAAAATTCTACTGGCACAATGATTGTCCAAAATCCTCCGAAACGGCTTGACCAATTTTTATAGTTTTTTTGGTGTATATTAAGTCTGAGAATGTGCATAAACTATTATTTACATATACCCCTTAGTGATACAGGTGGCCCTCTGCAGGTCAGCTAATACTTATGATGTAATGAAGCCGGAGAGCGCATCTCCAAAACCTCTTCTGTCGGATTTGTTCATGGGTGATGTCTGGATTTTTTATTTACTTATAATAAAGGTACATGAAACATTGTCAGTCATAGTCATGCACATTTTGTCGATTTGTTAAATTTAATTAATCAAAAACAGATAAGTATATATTTTTTCCTTTCATTGAACCACCTGTCTTTTTGTCGGCAATAACTCAATCAAAACTATCACAGACCGCTGCTAGACATAGGAAGAGGCGTTTTTTGTCGCAACTTGGGGAGAGCTAGAGTTGTACCACAACATCCTCTCTCTCCATTCGCCTCCTTCCGCATCCAGTCGAATCATAAAGACACTCCAACAAAAAATCAATAAAATAGTAAAAAAATAAACGTTTTTTATAGATAACTCGTTCTCGTATCTTTAACAAGTTACGGTTATGCTGCGGTTACGCATCAGCAGTCAAGGTTGTCAACAGCTGATTACCCAGTTATCACAAGGAAATATTATATCAAGCAAAGCACGTATTTCCAATGGCGACGCTTATTTTGTAATGGCGTTGCGTGATCTAGCATGGGTTGTTAGAATGCCACTACTTATGGTTTGAACTTGATACCAAAAAATATGCTTTTAAATGTAAGCTTCATATTTTTTTTAGAAATAAGATATAATGTATAAAAAGAAAATACTGGCAACTTCACTTTGGTATTGGAGTTCAACTCAATTAAATATTTTGAGTTTGGGTTCCTATGCGGAATGGGCAGGATGGAGAAGTTACTACCCACTTAAAGAATTGAGTAATATAAGTATGTATATATTACACCCGAAGATCATGCCTACCCAGTACGTAAAATACCGATAGGTTTGATTATACTTATCATCTGCCTAGCCTTTTCCCAAGCTATGTTTACATGGAGCGACTGCATAGCTGTCCTCCACAACTCATTTTACTGGGTAATACATGATGAAGTATCCCTAATAAAACTGGGATCAGAATTGTAATGACTTAATGACTGCCAAAGATCGAAGACTTGGAAGGGTGTCGATCATATAGTTCAGTTTACCCTTAGCCACGAGCCACTTGGTCATACTGATGATGTGCTATAATAATTAACCTAAAATTGTCCCAAGTTGCAACTCACACTGGCTACACTTGACTGGACCGACGAATGCGTGAAAATCATCCGTATGTGTCAAACACACAATATGAGTTGTTTAGCGACCTACATTAACAAGCTATACAAAGCAGGTCTGTTTTGCTATGAATACTCAATAGTTTGTATTTACACTACAGAGACAGAAATGGAACTAGTTGGAGAATTCAGTTTTGGTGTCATGGAACGTTCTTGTATGGAAAGTTGAAGACCAGGAATTTTTGTGTATGATGATGTATACAAATATGGATCAAAGTGACTAAATACACGTAGAAAGAATTTGAAATACCTTTTAGAATGATGAAAAATGTTTTTTCCAATCTTTAAATTAAAAGTTCGCAAATACATATTCTAGGATTGATTACAACTTTATTTGGAAGAGAGTTAATTTGCGTTTTATTAAAATTTGAATAATTCTGTATCGACAGTTATCAAAAACTGCAATCTTAAGCAGCAATTTTTATCTTTAAAGAATAGCTATAGGTATCCTATCGCCAATAACTCTGAAATACTCTCTACATCGTATCCAAATTATGAAAATAAAAAGCTAAACTCTTTACCTAAACTAGGTCTCACAGCCAATACTGCCAGCAGTAACGCCACAGTAGGCCTCGATGCAACAGGCCAATGAAAATATTTTTATTATTTCAAATTCTCAGCCTCCACTAAAAAAAGTTCCCAGGCCCTTCATTACAAGACCAGAAGTAATGGCACCTAAGTATCGTCACCTTCAAGCTTCACAATTGAAACAACGCCATGTACTTGTGACAGTGACTCATTATAAGTAGGGCGCGAGTTGACCGTAGAGGTTCTTGCTGACTGAGGTGTAACAAATACGTTATTTTTTGTTAAACATTCATAGTGTTCCATTCGCATTGAGAAAGAATATTGTAGACGTTGTTAAACATAAAATTATGATGCACTAATCCAAATGCTTAGGAACAAGATTAATTACTAATGTATTTTAATAACGTATGATTGTTTTAGCAATAGAAGTTTTACTTTTCTTCTTACTCCATAACATTTTTAATATCGTTTTATACCAAAATCGATAAAAGCTAGTTTCTCTGAGAAAGTCGGTGTCTTACCAGAATACTGAAACGCTAATTAACTTTAAAATGTTCTTAAATGTCTTTGCTGCTACTCCACACCTAAAAGTGATAGAGACAGATGGGCTTAACGGTGGCTTTAAACTGATTGATGTTTCAGTATTCGGCCATTAGCAATTTTAATCGGACTTCAGAGTATTTAGGGGTTTAGAAATTTAACCTTGTTTTTAATTCATGTTTGAATCTGTATTTTGTGCACATTGCAAAAGTATTTGAAGTTTAACCATGTTACACCATAAAGGACGACAACCCTAACTATTACACCACTAGCGTGTATGACACAGAATTATTTATGTGTGAAATATTCTTAATGGCAATACATATTCGCATTACGTTTTACGACTTGCTAGTTAGTGGGTTTTGATATATTTGACTAAGTCACTGGAACTTGGATTGTTTGAATTTTGATCACGCAAACGGTCTCAACTGTTGTTCTCTAAGCAGTCAGCGTTGACATCAAGGTTGCCTAATGCTAAAACGTGTTTCAACCATGAGAAAAACACACATGAACTAAAAATTTTGTTGCATTTCCTCTCATTGAGTTTGGAATTGCCCAAGACGCCTATGCTGTTTTCACATTGATCAACTTCTCAAAATTGATGAAACATGTTTACTTAGTAAAAAGTTTCTAGCTGCACAAGGAGCCTTATTCAATAAGTCTAATTTGTTTACGTGCTGTTCTTTGTTGGGTTAAGAGCGGCGTTATCTCCTTAAAAATCTTTAAAAGTAAAAAATCTGTTAAATGGTATAAAACGTATATACTAATACTATCCAGTGCATCACAGAACACAAAAAAGATTTAGCGACCCGGTGTAGTTGAACTATAATCTGCGTTATGCCACGTTATGTTTTGTTTGGATTTAAAGAATAACCCCCTATAAGACTGTAAATTTGCGCTGGTTATTAAACTGTTCAGGAGGCAGTCGGTAATTCGATTTGATTGGTCAACACAGCATCTGGAATCGGTCCCGGCTGTCAAACGATTTATTTATCTTTGGAATTTTATAGATGCCAGTCATTACAATTCTGACAACTAGTCTTACCATTAGATACAGTACATTGGATACAGTGTTATTCAGTAAAATGGGTTGTGGAGGTCAGATAAGCAGTCGCTCCACGTAAAATACATTATTCAGCCGAATCCGGTAAGACAAAACCATCATACCTTGAGAAAGGCTGGGCAGAACAGGTAAATTCTTAAAAATAATTCTTCTTCTTTTCTTATTATGCATTTCTCGTTCCTCATATTCTTACGAAAAGACTTACTTACTTAAAACTGACAACATTTCAAAGTGAATCAAAAACGGGGGAATCAGCACTAAATCGATTATAGTGTGTGTTTTGAGAAAGCAGTGGATGCCGCGCTTACGACTAATAGAGATGAATGGAAGGAAAAGGACCCCATATGAATGGATCAGGGCAGGAAGAAGAAGAAGTGAGTGTTTTGAGCTTTGCAGAAATAAGTGTTTCGTACAGGTTGGGCAGTAACCCACGTCAATTAACAGCAAAGTTAACCATTTATCTCCAGAAATTATCACCAATTAACGATCACAAACCGAAGTTTAGGATTCTGAAATTGTACTTCAAGGTAAGTGTGTCAAGGGCAGAACCATTGACCACCAAATACAAAGACTGCCATGTAACATTACGACTGACTAATTCTCAGGCATCTGGCTAGCAAGCCTTCTAAGATTTTTCTTAATGGTTGGTTACCATAATAATGTGCTTATTTGTTGTTACTGAACGTTATCCAATCGACTTTAAATACGGAAAAGTGTTTTTGGAGATGGATGTTTAGGAAACAAGTGACAAGATGAGAAATTTTATACAGATAGATATAACAAGTAGTTTCAATTAGCACAGAAATTGATGAACAATATCAGTTCTAAAAAACACGCTTGAAGAAGTTAGGCTCTAATAGTTATTACGTTCATTTTCTGTGCTGCCCATCTTTTCACCTGCTCCCTCCAGAATGTAATGGAAGCCAAAGAATGGTCACTTTTTGGATGGACATAGATATTAAGGAAATAACTGTAATAGTATAATCTTAAAAAATATATTACCTACCAAACGTATTTTTACGTAACAACTAACAAACAGACACTTAATTTGTATTTATTTTTATTGGAAACAATACTTTTAATGCGACAGACTAATCCCAGTAGACTTGAGCAAATACTTAATTTTAATTTAAAAATCTTGGCACTTGTCATGTAGTATCTAATATATTTAATAGTTGTTATAGAAGTATATTATTAACAGTTCCATGACCCCTGTTTCAATGTGGTCCTCAGAAAAAACCTCGAAAACAACTCGTTTTTAATTTTAATTAATAAATCATATAATATTTTAATAGTTATAATTATAATGTTTAAAGATAACGGATAGCTATTGTTTTTGTTGAATTAACCATTAATCTTTTTTCAGAAGGATGAGTATTTTTATGTTAAGTTTTTTTTTTGTTTAATTATCAAGGCCTACGTATCTACCTATTATTATTATTTTTTTTGAAAACCTTACGTGTTTAAAATTAACTTGTTGGACCTAACAACAACATTCAATTATCCGTTAAATCAACTCAGGTAACGCGGTCGTCTGCTGGACCTAGGTATCCCATGTTGCACCACGACACCCGGCCCTCAATTAAGGACCAGCGGCCGTACCATGACGTTTAAAGTAAGATTGTTCCATTCTTATTTCAGTGTGGGAAAGAGACAGAGTTATAAAGGTTATCTAGCGCCATCTCTTTCCCAAACTGGAATAAGAATGAAACAATAATACTTTAAACGTCATGGTACGGCCGCTGGTCCTTAATTGAGGGCCGGGTGTCGTGGTGCAACATGGGATACCTAGGTCCAGCAGACGACCGCGTTACCTGAGTTGATTTAACGGATAATTGAATGTTGTTGTTACGGCCACTGTTGTGGTGCGCTATCATTATGGTGTTTGCCTTAGTCACCACGCTGGGCAAGTGGGTTGGTGACCGCAGTCTCCTTTCAGTTCTGATAGAAAACGCTGCTGTCCATTCTCCTCGTTTCTATATCCCTAAGTCACCTCTTACAAAACCCACGGGAAGAGAGGGGGAGATTTATTATATACCGAAACCCCACGACTGATGTTATTATACAAGTCAAAAGTTTTTAATTCCGTTGATATATCATCAAAACATTCTTTCATAATTTGCTACATTGAAAAAAACAATTAACACAAATTCCATTTCATTGTTAACTTCAAAAAAAGAGGAAGTATTTTTTTACCTGTACATCTATCTTGTTGCGATAGGTTTAATTAACTAATTTATTAACCACAACTGTAATTGAACCTTGAGTTAATTAGTTATGGAGCGTAGTTTGACGTATCTTTCTATGTGTGCGATGTTATCTGGAAAACGTTTTAATTATGCATACGTATCTAATATTTTTAAAAGTATTTTTCAATTGTTTTTTTCAATGGGATTATCTTCAATGGCACTAAAGAATATTTTGTTTTTCCTACAAGAGTACATTACACAGGTACTTATAATACAGGTCTTAAGCATCGCACTTCTGGCACAAACCTCTTCCCATATAGAGAAAGATGAGCATTGATCACCACGCTTGCTCATTGCATCAATCCAGGTTTCCTCACGATGTTTTCCTTCACCTTTCGTCAATGGTGAGGAGGACTTCGCGTTCCTATCCTTTGTGGCCTGTCAGCTGATCGGGTGACGGTTGAGAGTTGTAAAGAAGTGACGCAGACCAGGGACGGATGGAAAGAAGAAAGGCTTTTGCTCAGGAGTGGGTGAGCGCAGGCTAATAATACAATAATTTTTGTATACTCAGTTGTATTTCTTTGCTTTACACTATACAGCGATTTTGCGACGACCTCCGTGGTCGAGTGGCGTACACACCGGTTTTCAAGGTGTCGCCAGCTCTGAGGTCCCGGGTTCGATCCCCGGACGGGTCAATGTAGAAAAACACTTTTCTGCATTGTCTCGGGTCTGGGTGTTTGTGTTACCTTCGTTGTCTCTGATTCCATAACACAAGTTCTTTAGCTACTTACTTTGGATTCAGAGCAATGAATGTGATGTTGTCCACATTTAGTTATTTATTTATTTATTTTAATCGATTCTATTTCATTTAGTTATCTACACATCCAGGCCAAATATAACAAAAACAATTTATTTGTTTGTTTAAAAAAAAAATTAAAATATTTTGGCGGCCTTCAAAAGGTACCTTGTATTACCAGTACTGAATGATTTTTGGTATTATGAATGTACTTAATTAATTCTCATCGTAAGTGAACTAGAGCTTAACGGAATAAAATGCCTCAACAGCTTTTGAAAGATAGGCGGCAAAGACGGTCTGATTGGGTGTAATATTGTTATCTTATCATGATTTAGGATTGAGCTTTACATATCCAATAGCGCTTAGATCTAGTACATAGTCCAATTCCTAGGTTCAAAGATTGGTAAATCTATTTGGATTGGTTGAATATATTTATGAAGAGACGTTCAATATTTGGCATTCATTAAGTTATAATTTTGACAACCAGTCTTACTATGGGATAGGCAAATGGGTTGTGGAGGTCGGATAGATAGTCGAATTTCATCAAATTCGGTTCAGCGGTTTATCCGTGAAAGCATCTTAGACACGCAGAATTACTTTCACCTTTAATATTTGTATGAATTAAAAAACAAATAACAAAACACATATAATGGTTTCCTGAAACCACTGCGTTTGTACGTTACGTTAAAAATGTTCAGTATCGTATGTTGATCGCTAGCCGCGAGATCGAATACAAAGCACCATGTTAAATGGGGTAACGCTTCTCTTGTTATAGAACCCCTACTAAGGACACGAAACTCGATCACCATTATTATTCATATAAAAAAAAAACAAAGACTACGACGCAAGTATTTTTTATTTGTACCTATTTATATAATGCAAAGAAGTTGATGGTATAATTTTCTGGTTCTATGAAGCGTTTATTTATTCCATTTTGAGTAAATAACCGCTAAAGCTGAATAAAATAACTGATAGTAGGCAATTATTTTTTTAAGTTATTTAGAGTACAATTAATGTTTTTGCTTCTAAAATCCATAAAGTTTAAAACTTCCTCGTGACCTGTAATAAATTGTAATCCTGTTCCTGTAGGAATTTAATCCTTTTGTTGCTGGGGCGTCAAAAACACTCAAATTACATGCAAAAAGAACACCCAGACTTGGAACAAGCATTTGTGGATCACACAAATGATTGTCTCATGCGGGGATCGAACCCGCAGCACGTCGTGCACAGTGGTAATTAGCGTGGTGACCTATATTACTCGGCTATCCGCGCAGTCGTTTATTTAAATAATACAGATCACAGGTGAGTATTCCAGCATTACAAATGGTAAGGCATGTAATGTCAGGTATCAGTGCGAGCGATCCGCGATGGTATCGCGCGCGCGATCGCGATATATTAGCGGCTTAACGTGCCTTTGTACAGTTGGCATCTTCATAAATGTAGGGATAAGAGGTTATTTTGTAAATTGCACTATTACCATCAAAGTTATTGGTTCTAAATTGTAAGATAACTTTGTTCACACTTTTTTTCTTTTAATCTTCGACAGTTTGTTCATAATGTTGTGTTGGATTGCTAGAAAATTATTTACTAAATAAGATATACTATAATAACCTACCTTTCATTTGATGATTTTGCTCTGTAAACTAGAAAAACACAAAATTATTAGATACGTAAGTAGTAGTAGTAGGTACTTATCATAAAAGCAAAGTTCATAGTATGTTCAATGCAGATAGTTCACAACACAAAATTCTAATAGAAATCCAGTCTAATCCTTTAACCACAGCTCAAACCGTAAACACGTTGTTTTTCCTAGTTCTGTAGAAAAATATTTTTCTCCCGCAAATGGTGGGACCCTTATATGGCTCGTGCATCGTCGGATCATAGATAAATCAACGGCTTACCTGCATTGCGTACCGAAGACTTTAATCAAAAAGCGATTATAGCTCACGATCAGTTTTTATGGAGATTCGTTGGAGAAAAATGTTTTATACGGTTTTTAAGTAGGTATTTAGAAGGATTATCTATGGATAGGCGAGAGTTTCTACAGAGTATACATACATAGAGCCAGTACGCAAAAACGAGGTAGGCCGAAATAACGCTGGATTATTGGAAAGCTGCCAAAACTGAAGGGCCTGGAAGGTATTGAGGGACAGAAGCCTTCGCCCAGCAAGGTATCCAACCAAGCAAGGCAGCAAAGACGCCCAGGAGGTTAAAAAAAAAAGTAAGGCCACCCGTACAGGAACCGCTCGAGTTAGTAAGTGTGTGTGTTAGTTAGTGGGCAAGGTACACGAACTGCGCGTGCTTTCGACTGATCTCGCGCGTGACGTGCGCCTCTGCGCGTTTGCTTTTTGTTTCTTCGACTGATGGAAGCACTACTTCGAGTGGTTCGAGTGCGCGTGGCCTACTGTTTCTACCCCTGAACTACATATCTATCTCATCTATATGTAGTACTTATTTTTAAAAAATTTTCCTGATTCATTAGAGAAAACAGAAAAAACATCTACTACAAAACATTTTCGTTCTCTTTTAACATTATTTTCGTTCCTTTAAATTTTCCATCACGTCATCATCAGTGGAACGGCCCGACTGTCCTTTACCTCTTCTGTTTCTCTTTAGTTAGGACTGTAAAGAACTTTTTTTCTTTTCCCATTCGAGCCCTCAACTGTACCCACATAACAAGAGCCCAACCAATTTGTCAGAGATCTAAACCGCGGATCAATCCGCCATCAAATGGAACGGACTGTACCAACCGTACACCTCGTGGTAATAAATCTCACCGTTTTTTACCAAAACCTACCATTTATAAATCTCTTTGATATAATGAAGAGATCACGGAGTGGTTGTCTGTAAATGGGAATAAAGGAGTGAAAATAATAAATAGGTGGTCCAGATTTATTCATAAAATAAAGTTGCTGCAGAGTTCGTTTCTACTTGTTATCTCTGGAGCGACTATCGCATGTGTTATTCTTTTTTTCTATTATTATTCCTATTCCCTAGGAAGACTGTAAGCATAAAGGTTCTTCTTAGTTCTATTTTTTAGCTTGAGGATTATACAGAATGGATTTTTTATGTCACCTGGAGAGAAAGTAATATAAATCCTGGCGATAGCAAATTATGCTTAAAATAAATATTCCTGTTATAGAATAAAACTGCATGCATAGATTTTTGAAAATACTCTTTGTTCACCCGGATATCGAACGGGCTAAAATTTAATTCAATGTAATTATTTAATTTAATATCTAAGAATTTGGCATTGCGAACTGTGAAAGTGCATGATTTTTGTGTGCTAAATTAATTACATAATTATTTATATTTCGCCAATTTATTTTTTATTTAATCACATTCAGCCTCTTGGGCACACTTCCGGTCGACGATGATGATGAATATTTTGACGCAATTTTTTAGGTTTTAATTAGTTAGTTACTAATTACATAATAGTTATTAGTTAAAAATAGCGGCCCCAATACGCTGCCTGTGGCACGCCATATTTAACTTGGCTTGGTTCTGATCTGTTTAGTGTTTCTAATTTACTTACGGCATACCTACCTATTTTAGGGATTTCTGTATACTTATTATTAGTTTCCATGAGGTTTAAGTTATTCCCTTTTTTACATAGCTATCAAGTTTTAGTAGGAAAATATTATGATCCACGTAGTCGAATGCTTTCGTCACATCTGCATATACTGGGTTTATTTTATACACAGAAGTCGTTATTTATTTATTAGATTCGGGTAACATGAATAATTATTGAGATGTTTTGTAAGCTCCATGTATAATACGGCATTCAGCTTAATTCGGTAAGACCGGAAGCCGACCCCAGCATAGCTTGGGAAAAGGCTAGGTGTATGATAATGTCTTGTTATTAGGACAAGTATATTTGTCTGTCTTTTCATAATTATTATTTTCGCTTGCTTAATTCACTTGTTTAATTAATTAGCAATATCTGTAGGATGTATAAGGGTGGTTTTTTAATTGTCATTATTGATTCCTGCGCCAAGCATAATTAGGATTTTAATTTTTATTTGAATAAATAATGATTTTGAGCGTTTTGTGTACATTTTATATTTTTCCTGCAAAGTTACTATTCTGTACCTGTTGTATATTTTAAAATTAATTTATTTGCAGGATTTAGATTGAGTCTATATGCCCAGAGCAGTTGTTTTTGTCTTTTCAGCCTATGAGATATTTTGTAATCAATTTTGTTTTTTTATTGTTATGTTTTTTTTTTGTGGAAAACATACGCTACCAATTAACTTTATTAAAATCATAATATTACAAGTATATGTTGTTTCTATCTTGGAATAGAATGATGTACCTATGTGAGGCCGCGAGGAAGGATACTGTGACATTCTTTTTTTTATTCTAGACTATCTTAAGAGTGGGCAGTATTTTAAATCGGCATTGAAGACAAGTACCTAGTATAAAATATGTAAATAAATTAAATTCAAAATATAATAAAATATACATTATGTTAATAAATTCATTGTTATACTTTCACGTTAAGCAGAAAAATGAGCAAATCAGTTATTCAATACCCAGTATTTTTATTTATATCCATCAGTTATTTAATACTCAGTATTTTCAATGTCGTGGTGGCCTAATGGCTCTATGACCGGATTCGCATGCACATGGTTGCAGGTTCGAACCCAGACAAGTACCAATGTGACTTTTTCAAAGTTCTATGTACTTTCTTTATCATTTCTAAGACAACATAGACAAACGGTGAAGGAAAACATCGTGAGGAAACCTGGATTCCAAAAATAATTGAAACTCTAATCGCCAACCCTCAATGAGCAAGCGTGGTGATCAATGCTCATCCCTTCTCTATATGGGAAGAGGCCTGTGCCCAGCAGTGGGACGTTTATAGGCCGGTATTATAATATTATTATATATTTTTATTTATACACAAGCATGAAGAATATTTTTTGCTCATTATACCTTATTATACCTTGGAACCGTGCCCTACAGTGTACAATAAAATAGTTAACAATAAATATTTTTTTGTGAGTAGGCTAAAAGATAATTGTTTTATGCTCCAAATGGAAACCAAACCCATGACCTCGTTCAGCCACAAAAACATCTAATATGCCATTGGAGACAATTTTAACATAACACGTTGACATTGTCGGCCTACAAAAACAAATTTATTTGTTGGACTAAAATCTGTACCAATGTTTGTCGGCCAAGAAATAAAATTGCGAAAGTTTGTCAGAGATATTATTATATCCTCAATTTTTTGTTCCGTGGATATATCTTTTGTCGAGACGCCCTAGCGGTTCAATGACCGGATTCGCACGCACATTGTAGCGGGTTCGAACCTAGGCAAGCACCAACTAACTTTAACTTTTCAAAGTTTTATGTACTTTCTTGATCAGTATCAGAAACGGTAAAGCAAAAATACAGAGGAAAACTTGATAAAAAAAATGTTGGTATCTGAAGTCGCCAATTCGCTATGAGCAAGTTTAGTGATCAATGCTCATTCCTCCTCTATATGGGAAGAGGCCTGTGCCCAGCAGTGGGACGTTTATAGGCCGGTATTATATCAAGAGGAATTTGTCAGTCAATATGAACAACACCAAATGTTTGACAAAAACACCTGAACCACCGAATGTTGACAATAATTATGACTAAATTTTAATGGTTGAAAAAAAACCTGTACCAGTGTTAATTGCTAACCTAAATAAGTAATTGTTTTGGTTATATATTTTATTGCACTAGTTATGCAGATAGCCTTGTGTCCGCAAAATTATTATTTTAATTAGTTCGTTGAGAATTTTACATAAACAAAGAAAAATATTACTAGGTATGTTAAGTTTATTTGAAGTATTTTTACTTGTCTACTATTTTTGGATAAACAAAAACTTGCGAACTTTCCTGCAAGTTTTCCCATTTATATATTTTTCCCATACTTATTCATAATTATTATTATTTTCATAATTTGTAAATTGTAATTTGTTTGATACAGTATAGACGCGTATCTAATAAAATATATAACTGAAATAAAAGGTTGTGAAAAAACCTTATACGTTATAAATCTTAAAAAAAATATATAATAATAATTTAAATATACGTTTTGAACTTCAAATCAAATCAAAATCAAATCAAAATCATTTTATTGTGGGCATAGGTTACATGAACAGATGGTAGGGTATATAAAATTACAGATCCGTTATGTCCTGCCTGTTAGGCATACAATAATTTCCAATTAATAATATGGCACGCATTCACGTACCTATATGAACTCTAAACTAAACATTACAATTTATGAGACAATAACAATTTATTACTAATATTAAATAATCCAAGAATACAATAAAAATGTCGAAGTGAAGTAAAAAATAAAAAAATGCAATAACAATAAATATATCAAATTATTTGTTATTTATAAAATCTTGGACCGTGTAGTATGCTTTGCCTATCAGATAATTTCGTAACTTATTTTTAAATAATGGCAGTTTTTCAGTATTTAAAATGTCCACGGGCACCTTATTATAAATTTTAGACGCCATACCAAAGAAACTTTTGTCTAATAAGGCGGTCTTATGCACTAAAGTGGGAATTTTATAAGAGTTTCTTTTAGATTTAAGTTCACCAAATAGATTCCTATTTGTTTTGACAAATACTGCGGTTTCGTAAATGTAAGTTGATGGAACTGTCAAAATTTTAAAATTCCTAAAGTATGGTTCACAAGAATCAGGAACAGATATACCCGCAATTGCGCGCACGCACCTTTTCTGTGCTTTAAAGACTAAATCTTTCTGTGTGGCGTTACCCCAAAATATTATAGCGTATTTAATAGTTGATGATACATAAGCATGATATGCGGTTAGCACTACTGATTTGTCGACAACCTTAGATAATTTATAAAGAGCATATGAATATTGGTTGAGTTTTTTACATACTGTGTCAATATGTGTTTGCCATGACAAATCATTATCTATCCAGAGTCCCAAAAACTTTACGCAGCTGACCTGTTCAATTTCTGTATTATTGTAATGAATATTAAAGTTGATTTTATTATTTTTAGGAAATGTCAATAATTTTGTTTTATCTAGGTTGATTATCAAGTTGTTATTTGTGAGCCAGTTTATTATTTCAGCAAGAGTTTTATTTACATCGATTTCAAAGGTCTCCATATTTTCACCTTTAAAAATGGCTGTGCTATCATCAGCAAAAAGAATCATAGGATGTTGTGTGACATTAGGGAGATCATTGATGTAGATCAGGAAAAGGGGTGGTCCTAGTACACTTCCCTGTGGTACACCGTGTAGTACTTTTTTCGGTTCAGATTGATATTTTTCTTCTATGGCATTAATAGAACTAATATCATTTATTTCTACAACCTGATACCTGTCGCTTAAGTAGGATTCTAGCAATTTATGGACATTTCCTCTTATTCCATATTGGAGCAGTTTGTCTAATAGTGTCTTATGGTGCACATAATCAAACGCCTTTGTCATATCCATAAACATAGCAGTCACAGGTACGCGTATGTCGACATTAATGTAAACTGTTTTTAAAAGATCGTAAATTGCTAAATTAATTGATTTATTCTTCCTAAAGCCTTTTTGTTCCTTTGCAAATAACTTATATTTTTCAAAATGATTATTAATTGCGTTGTATATGACTTTTTCTAATATTTTGGAGAAAATAGGGATCAGTGCTATTGGTCTATATGACGACATGTCCTCTTTGTCGTTTTTTTTGAACAACGGCTTCACCACGGACTTTTTCATTTTGCTCGGAAATATTCCATGCTCTATGCATAGGTTTATAATATGACTGAGTACTGGGCTTATGATATGCGCTACCTGTTTAATCGAAGAGGTCGTAATTTCATCATATCCAGTACTTAGTGTGTTTTTTAATGAATTTATTATAATGTAAACATCGTATGGAATTACAGGATTCAAAAATAAAGATTTATATGAGTTATTACTTTTATCACAAGTAAAATTTTTAGAATAGTGGGCTTGAATATTATTAGTTAAATTGACGTCTGTGCTCTTACATAGATTGACAGGTTGAATAGTATTTATATAGTAATTATTAAATTCATCGGCAATTAATTGGGGATCACAAATAGTTCTATTGTTTATTCTTATTTGTTTTATATTTTCTTTTGGGAGTTGACATTTGTTTGAGTTTATTATTCTCCAAGTGGCTTTTGACTTATTCTCTGCATTTGCTATGAAATAGTTATTTTGAGATTTCTGTGTAAGTTTTGAAATTTTTTTGAGCCTTATGCTGTATTGTTTAAGGGCCTTCTTTTTTTCATCACTAGGATTGATTCTGTATTTCCACAACAGATTTCTTTTGCTGCGACAACATTGACTAATCCCCTTAGATAACCATTTAGGTTTTTTAACAATAGTGTTTTTTATTTTTATAACCGGGAAGCAAAGATCATAGAAAAGTTTATAATATTCAATAAATAAATTATAGGCTAGTTCTGGATCATCCGTAGAGAATACATCGTTGAAACTTAAACTCATTAACGATTCCCTGAATTTATTTATATTTTCTATACTGAAGTCTCTTCTTTTTGTGTACCAATAGTTGAGTGAGCATGTTTTTTTCACAGGACATTTAAGCAATTGCGCGGTGTGATCTGACATGCCGAGATCAATGATTTCACATGTGCTACCTCTTATATTGTGGAAAATATTATCAATGCAAGTATTACTCTTTGGTCGAGTTGGATCACGCGTGCCAATTTTCATATCAAAGCTGGTAATCACATGTATAAATCTTAATGACCAAGTATTTCTTTTTAGCAAATCAATGTTGTAATCACCACACATAATAGTTTTAGTCTTACGATTTCGTAATTTACAATGAATTGCATGTAAAATATTAAAGAATGTATTAAGATCATCCTGTGAACATTTAGGTGGTCTATATACATATTATGACTATATTATGTTCCAAGAGTTCAATAGCTGAACATTCCGTTACATTAGAAACACTGAGATTGACTATATCTTGAAGTACTTTATATTTATGAATATTCTTTATGAGAATACACGAAATGCTAAAAACTTCTGTAGTGTTCTAATTTAAGAATGTTCCATTTATGACTAATAAGTGTATCTACTCACAAATATATTAGTTTACCTAACTTCCTTACAAATGACCTCAATGCGTCAGAAAAGCGTAAAATAAATCTTTAAAAAAAAGTTAACACTACGTTACGTTAATTGCACTACAAATATTGTGTAAACCCATTTACACAGTATTTAGTCACATGATTATGCGTTTTAATCGTCTTTTGTTTGTTTTAGATTCAATTTGGTGTGTGAAACGTTGTAGGTCATGTTTATTACATTGGTTTACATAAATATTGGTAGGTACGCGTCTTAGTGTAGCAGGAATCACCACATCACTGTTTTAATATTAGTTCTTTAATTCCAATTTTGTGTTTTTTGTTTTACTCTATTCAAGTGAATACTTGTAGCATCCCGAGTGTCGCTGGCTACTTAAAAAAACATATAAGGTTATTACGACCGACGGATTTTCCTAAACAAGAATACAAGTTCTAGGTACCATTTTCAGGCTGGAAATAAGTACCAACGAACATAAGTTAATAATACAGCAACTTTTTTTAAGAAATTATTTATAGTTTCAAATTATTATTACATATGGGTAATAATATACACGTAGTGTAATTTGAATTACATCAGCTGTGTCATATTTTGACGGGATTCGCCATTTTTGACGGGATATTTGCGATTTTTTATATAAGCTTTTTGCTTGTTTATATGCAGCGCCTGCGCATTTGACCTACTTATAACCCCTTACAATGGGTAATATACCTTGGGTTGCATAGATAGTGTTACTGTTTGTCAGATTAGTATTGATTTAGCGTACGTACTTAATTTTCTATAATTTTATGGTCGACCAGTCTCAATGCATTCAACTGATTAGCTTGCCTGACCTTCCCGGAAGAGTTTGGAACGTGAAGGGCGCGAGATCCGAAGTTTGCCGGACATGGACGAACGATACACATATCACGCGATTCCTCATAATTATGATAATTGTCTAGCTATTGAGTCGATTGGCTGTGGCTGAGGGTTGTGGATTACAATGTTGTTCTTAATATTGACTTCGGAGTAAGGTTATGGCATTTCTTGTTTAAATAACAGATTCTTTGAGTAGCTCTACTTTAAATATTTCGTGAGGCTCAGAGATATGCAGGGTTATACCTGCACACAGGTCTGCTCACAGGTGCCTTATTCACTAAGTCCAAGCAGTTAACGTGCTGTTATGTGTAGGGTTAAAAAAGGAGTTATCTATTTCGATTTAATATACTTTTCAGTAAAAAATCTGTTAAATGGGCTAAAACGTATATAGTGACACTACCCGCTGACTATCAGAACACAAAAATGATTTGGTGACCCGGGCTAGTTGAATTATAATGCGTTGTGCCTCGTTATATTTGGTTTCGACTTAAAGAATAACCCCCAGGAGTAGATAACTAACACCATAAGCAACAACATTAAAACTAGCGATTATTAGACATTGAAATAAAACTACTTTTAAACGGATTCTTTCGCGGTTTATTTTCAACAAACATATTAACATTGAAATAAGTTTTATCACTTTTGATGATTCGATTTAAATTGATGTTTGAGGTTGATTTCGGATAATCAAAAGTGTGTGTCACTATCAGTGGCATGTTAAAGGCTGGTATGTTAATCGAATAGGTAGGCAGCTCAGCTCTATTTCAGAAGGTTAACAACCTGACCTAAGTTGTTATTTGGTGTAACTTAGTACATTGCCTAATTTCCAACTTGTTTACAAATAATAGCACTTAAGTATAACAGGCATGTGCGTATTTTAGCTCATACTTCAGTAAATAATTTAACAATTGTTGCCAAATTTTGCGCATACATAGTATGTGTAATGTTACATATACATTTATTTTAGGGAATGTTTCTAGTAACAGTTCGCTGAGCAAGGCCTGTGTCGATTCGTCAGTAGTTTATTCACAAAATAAATAACTTAATGTAAACAACATAATTATGCTAATAATATAAATAATATAATGTGCAAAACTTCATTGCGACGAAATAAATATTTTAGAAAAAAAAACAAAATAATTTGAAAAACATTTAAAAGGTTTGGTTATCTTGGGTCTCTATAAGCCAATAAGCTAATTTTACATTTGTTATTTGTAGGCTGTATAAATTGTATACATAAATATAGGTTGTCTGGAAGAGATCACAACCAGTTATAAGACCGCCCATTGTATCCGCTATTGAAGTTGATTTTCTGTTAATTATTATAATTATAATATGTATGTAAATAATAAAGATAAATATTTTTAAAGAGCCTATGTGCCTAAATAAAATGGTTTTTAAGCTTTACCCAACTACACTATAGAGCCTTAGAATTGTAGAAGGAAAACCTTCAGGCAATCACGACTAAAAACAATTATCATTATTGTATTTCTGTTTAATAATAATCACAATAATGAAAACTATTAGGTATATCACCATATTGTGTATCCATTTAACATAATCTATACTAATATTGTAAAGCTGAAGAGTGTTTGTTTGTTTGGTTGAACGCGCTGATGTCAGGATCGGCTGGTCCGATTTCCAAAAAATATTTTTGCCGCGAATGGATTTGGATGAAATTGGGCATGCATGTAGCCTTTGACATGGCAAAGAACATAGCTACCTTTTATCCCGATTCCTTAAGTAGTTTTTAGTTTTAGTTTTAGTATTGTTTACGAGCTAATTTGGTATGCATGTCACCTATGCTATGGAAAAGGTCATGTACTTTCTATACCGATCTCCCAAATAGTTCCAGTGGAAAGATTAAAAAGTGTTAACGAGCGAAGCTTGGGATCCAATTCTGAAGTCCACGCAGACGAAGTCGCGGGCAACAGCTAGTGTCCAATATAAATTATGCTTTAAAAGCAGTAGAAAGATAAATATTTTAACTTGTATACCTACATAAATTGTTAAATAAATGAATATATCCTAGCTAGGGAACCACATAATCGACCAATCAGTAGGTATGGTTTTTCAATAAGTCACACAACATTCGACGAACATAAGAACAAGGTTCAGGGGTTATTGAACTCCAAGCAATTCTCTTATTCCTAATATAGTAGATAATCTACAGAAATATCCTAAGAACATTAGCGTAGGAAAATGACTCCATATTCGTTGGAGTAATGCCCTCAGATATCACTAAATACCCTTATGTGTGCAATCCTATTACAAAGGCATAATAGTAATAATACGAAATTAGGTTTGTCTGTTTCGCTTTTGAGTTTGGTACCGCTTTACTAAAGGTACAGTCGACAAAAAAAGTTAGGCGGAACTTAAAGCTGTTTTTTGAACAGTCGTTGACATAAAGTCGTCATAATGTTATGAAATAAAAACTACACAAAAATACCAAAATGCAGTATTAGAACAATTTGAAAAAAAAAATACAATTTATTTTTATTATAAACTTTACTTTTTTATAAACTAAATATTCTATACTATGTTTATGTAATTTTAATTCCCTTCTCTGTATGGGAAGAGGCCTGTGCCCAGCAGTGGGACGTTTATAGGCTGGTATTATTATTATATTATTATGTTTATGTAAATAGGAGCTAAAAATAAGTATAAAATATACACAATTTACTTTAGTGTACATTTTAGAGTTAACATTATCAAAGTTTTGTCATCGTACATAAATAATGTACTTAGTCATAATTAAAAAAAAATATAATGTATAATCTCTTATGTGTAAAAATACATTAATTCTAACATTATGTTAGAAATAAATAATTATTCAGAATTAATTTAAAAGGAGTGCGTATATTCAACGAGGTAATCAGGTGCACAAAACTGAACAACTTTCCTCAAGGAATCTAAGGCAAAACCTTAAAATGGAAAATTAACTTTTCATACAAAGGGACAGGTAACGTGACTTATGTTTGTATGAAAAGATGTTTTTCAATTATAAATTTCGACCTATGTTTCTTGGAGAAAGTTGTTCAGCTTTATGCACCTGATAACCTCGTAGAATATACGCACTCCTTTTAAAATAATCCTGTATTTTAATATTATGAAAAGTCACAAGAAATAAAAATGCTTTTGCTTTCTTTTAAATAACTTTAAGTGTATTTTTGTAATACCACAAAAGCAATGCACCGTGTAAACTCTAGCTTCATATGTGTACAATACATTCATTGTTTTAATTACAAAACCTGAGATGCAATTAGCTGATACAGTTCAGAATTATAGGTTGGCTGTTGCAAGGGTTACGTCACTCAGTGATTCATCTCGCTGCCAAGAGTTGAGCAAAAATTATTGGTATTAACAGGTCTGATGGAGCTTGAAAAGCTATTGAAATAATTTAATACCAGCCTATAAATGTTCCACTGCTGGGCACTGGTTTCATCCCATGTAGAGAAGGAATGAGCATTGATCACCACGGTTGCTCATTGCGGATTGGCGATTTGTGATCAACGCACTTGACAACAAACAGTAGGTACTTGTTATCTGTGAAAAAAACAAATATCGGCCTTTGAAAATCCAACTGCTGGGCACAGGCGTCCCTCGTGTGGGAAAGGACTCAAAAAAAATTCGTAAACAGGAAAAGCTACCGAAATTTCATTGAATTAACTCAACCTATCGCTGTCCACTGCTGGACATTGGCTTCTCTCAAGTTGCGCCACAACACCCAGCACTCCTTCTTCCGCATCCAGTTCGACCCAGCTACCTTTTTCAGGTCATCGGTCCATCTGGCTGCGGGGCGTCCTACACGACGTTTGCCGATTTGCGGTCTCCAGTCAAGGACTCGAAACTTGACAGGGTGCAAACCCCCCTTTCAACTTCTGCCACTGATCTCAATGTTTTATTTTTACATGATGATCATGACTTGTTGACTCTTACAACCTACATTCCAGAAAAACTTATTTTTTAACTAACTCAAAAATGTTGTTAATGTCTCTTACTAAGCTAACTACTTGTGTTACGAGTGAGTTCACATCTGTAGCGCAATGGGTGGGTTTTGGAACTGGCAACCACACGATTGCAATTCCGACACCCTTTTTTTTTTTTTTTTGCCTGGTGAAAGCTTATGACTTCCCCACGCCGAGGGCACGGCATGGGGATATGTCGGACTTTAACCGACTAAAAACACCCCGATTGCCTTAGCCAGAGCCGCGGGATCACTTGCGTATTCTCACGCAGCTTTGGCAGGCCATGGTCCTTGAAGGACTCCTTCCAGAGGGATGGATGTAAAATGTCCACCCCTCACTACATCCGAGGGCGAACGCGTAGGACTTCCCGATCGTCTCCTCCGTGGCCTGTCAGCTGATCGGATGACGAGTTGCAATTCCGACACCCTTGCCATTACGCCACATCGAAAACCACCTGTAGGTTATATTTGTAAGACCATGATTATCTTCATAAAAGCGAATTTAATACATGTTATATTTTTAATCTAATAATATCATAAGTATGGCTATGATTCAATGAATATCATTCAACCAGAAGTAAGGCCAATCTCATTATAATGACGCATTTTTCAAGGTCGCATCAAAATACAGTAAAAGTGTTCCGAAATAGTTTCCTTTGTTTAGATTTATACTGTTTAATGTTTTTCATCATGCTTGTATACCCTTAAGGGAAGGAATAGCATACCACCCTTTAGTTATCTATTTCATCAGACAATGATTTTGACGAATGTAACTGACACCACTAAGCCCATTCTGAAAAAGATACATCGGCTTTTTCTTAGATGCAAGCTTGGCTGATATAAAATTTTACGAATATTGGTTCATCTGCTATGCCGTGAAAGCGTAGTAAATAGACAGACAGGATTACTCACGCATTTATGATACTTATAACTACTACCAATCCTTATTCGACGGGCCTATTGGTCTAGTGGTTAGTGACCCTGACTGCTAAGCCGGAGGTCGTGGGTTCGATTCCCACCTAGGACAAATCTTTGTGTGATGAGCACGATCATTTGTCCTGTGTCTTGGTGTTATTTATATATAATATGTATGTATTTAGAAATATATAAGTATGTTTATCAGTTGTCTGGTTACCATTAGTACAGGCTCTGCCTAGTTTGGGATCAGATGACCGTGTGTGAGATTGTCCCAAGATATTTATTTATTTATTATTTTTCACTTAATTTTTAAACGCGATAGTAAATAACGAGAAAAAAAATTGACAGTCTTCATGTTTACATAGGTAGGTACGAGAAAAATATCAAAACAAAAGATGTCGCAATAGCTTCTTAGGTGGTCGCAGGTGGCAATCACGTTGAAGTGCCTCAGACTTATCTGACTCCGTAGACAAATCTGGAACTAATTATTTTACTAATTTACATTGCTTAAATATAAAATAATCGGAAATCAAGATTCAATTTCGTCCTTGTTTGTACACTTGTTAAAACTAGTTAGTTTTAAAAATATATATTTTTTTATACACTACCGTAAAAGTCAAGAAAAGTTGATAAGTTTGTGGCCCTATTATACTTACTAGCTGTGCCTCGCAGTTTCACTCGCCTTCCTCAAGAACTGATTTATTAAATGCAAAGCTAAATATTAAAGTACAGAAATTAGCGAATATAAATAAAGCGATAAAACTTTTTTTGACACCAACACAGGACATAAATCCTGTCAAAACTTGCCTTCAAACATAACACAACTTTGAAGGCAAGGGTCTGAAGTAACTACGAAATATTATGTTTCTATATCTAATCTATACTATTACATATTAAACAATTGAGATTGAATTTAGAAAGAACAAGGTCAGAAAAAAAGTAACTTAAAAATTTCCTAAATTTTCCGCTGGCTCTATGGATCTATCTCTGTTCTTAGCTTAGCTTAGAATATTACTTTCCAATATTCCTTTCCAATTTTTCCTAGATTAACCATGGCCATATATTTACATCGCCAAACTCAATAATTGCATAACTGTCTTGCTCTCCATTTAAACAAAACAAAATAATACACCTTTTCTAAATATAAGATATAAGTAACGAAAAATATACATATATACTTAAACTACTTTGTTTATATTAAAGAATTTCCTTCATCCCTGCTTTATCCTTGGCCGTTGAAAAAATGTGAAATAATTGAAGTAAGCACTGTCGGTTCAGTTTCGGTATATAAGCGCTGTGCGCAAGAGTCCGGCATCAGTTGTTGCAGAGAACACATTGTAACCAACATGAAATTCTTGGTAAGGGACCTTTATTTATTATTTGGGGGGTTCGAGATTAAAGTGTGTGTGATCCGTGAGTTAAATAACAAAATTTAAATCTTGTCTTAGCATTATAATTTTTTTAAACAAATAATTCAAAAGATTGTTTTTTTTTTCCAATAACTTAAATAAGAAATAACAATATTTTTCCCAAAATATCCTTTAAAAAAATATTCTAACTTTAACTTATTTAAAAAAATATATCCCTTGTTTTTTTGCATTCAAAATTAAATAATTTATTTAAAAATCTTACTACACCAATCAAAATCTATACAGGATTCACATCTGATTACCTCGTTGAGTATACGCACTTCTTTTAAATTAATCCTGTATAGCAACTTCGGAAACCGGTAAACGATATAGTTCCTTTTGTCTGAAAATTAATAGGATGTGAAACAGAAAATTAAATAGTGCAACGTGATGTTTACGAACTAATATGTGTTTTACAGTGGCTTGACATAATAATAAGCTAATTAGATCACTAGTTCCCCCTTTCTAAATCCTATGCATGAATAAGTCTATTTGTTTGCTGGCGACCCTGTCTTGTTCGCCGGATTGCCATCTACCATTAACCTTTAGATCTAAGCTTGACCATTAGAGTTTATAGTTTTAGATATTTTAATTATTTTAGACTTAGTACAGCAAAAACCTAGTTCACAGTTCCTTAATAGATTATTAAAACTTTACGTCAGTTTTCAGTAAAATCAGAAAAAAATGCAATCGATAAACCCCGACAAGCATTCATTTTGTTAAGGGTTTCGGCTCGGGCTTTTCGTCAAGATTTTAAATACACACATCAAAAGTGTCTAGGGATCAAGCATTTTTATGCGGATTTCTTGAGATTGAGATGTGGCTTTGTAATAAATTTATGATTTTATAAATTTATATGGATCCTTTTTGGTGCATTTCATAATTCGAATCAGGAACTGTGAATCAAATTCGAGTAAAAGATGAAAATCAGCTGTCAATATTTTCCCTATAAAAACATACAACGCATTGAAGACATTATTAGTGCTACTGTTTCCCTACTACTGATTAAAACCAACGTTATTATGGAGCGGCGACGTCATTTAAGCAGGGAAGAAATGCTCAGAGCCGTGGGAATGATAGAAGCTGGTTCCCGGCAACGTACTGTGGCTTTAGCTCTGAATACAAGTCAGAGTGTTATCAGTCGACTTTGGACACGTTACCGAAGCACTGGTACCGTGGCTGAGCGCCATGGAGGACGGTATCGCTGCACCACACGGAGACAAGACCGATACATTCAAATCTTAAGTCGAAGAGCTCCAACAATAACCGCCATGATGTTAGCCGTGAGGCTTCATCACTCTTCAGGGAACTTAATTAGCGACCAAACAGTCAGAAACCGCTTGCATGAAGTGAACCTTCATTCCCGAAGACCGCTACGGGTACCACCTATAGCAATGCACAATCGTAGGATTCGATATCAATGGGCTCTTGAACACAGAAATTGGGCAGAAGAACAATGGCGTTTCGTGTGCTTTTCTGATGAGTCTCGTTTTGGTATGAGACCGGATACAAGACGTATACGACACTGGAGAACCCCTGGACGCCAACAGCGATTAAAATCCTGCCAGGAAGTCCATCCTTATAGTGGTGGAACCATCATGGTATGGGCGGGTATTTGGATCGGCGGAAGAACTGAGTTGATTTGGATCAGAAGCAACCTCAACGCTCAAATTTATGCTGAGACGATTGTATCAGACGTCATCGTTCCTCTACAAGTGCAAATCGGTCCCTTATTTCAGTTAATGCATGATAATGCACGACCGCACACCGCAAGTTGAGAGTTGTAAGACAGACTCTCGCCGCAGCTAACATCAATGTCCTGCCCTGGCCTGCTCAGTCGCCAGACTTGAACCCGATTGAGCATGCATGGGATATGCTACAGAGAAGAGCTCTGCCGAATATGGAGGGTATCCAGTCGCAAGAAGACCTTTTTTTGTTGTTGCAACGAACATGGGCGGCCATTCCACAGCGTGATTTGGATGAACTCATTTTGAGTATGCCAAACCGATGTTCTTGTGTTGTTAGTGTTCGCGGTAGAAACACGGATTATTAATTGTTTAAGTTACCCAATAAAATTTTAAAGAAAACTGTTATTTCAGTCTTTTTTTCGAACTTTTGTGTTAGTGGTTCAAATGTCAAAAATCCCTTTATTAGGAATATGGCAAATTTCTTTATTAATGCAAAGGTGACTTGGTTTATCGTTACTGTGACAAACGAAAACACTTTATTCGATGAATCCTTAAAGAAAATTTTAATTAATATCAATCAGGAGAAAAGTTATTGCAAAAATATATGTTGATCCCTAGACACTTTTGATGTGTGTATTAACAAATATTATTTCACTGAATGATTGATGTCGCCTTTCTGTTACGTCACAATCACTCACTCCTTTAATTTAACGATCTTTGTCAAATTCTATTATTTTGTTTTTTTTTTTATTATGTCACTTATGGACTAAGAGATTGCTATTGCCACCCCTGTTGTATTATAGTTTGTTATGAAATTCTTAAGTGAAATTCTAGTATAAACCTGCTCTATTAAGTGTTTACTGAAGTGTAGTTGGATAACCTATATGGAAAACCTCCATCAATTATTTCATATAGACCATGCACTACGCCTCTAGCATTTTGTCCAAAGTATTGACACACCTACACCTGACTTGGCATAGGAAATTGCATTCGCCCTAGATCGCGATTTCAAATTATACCTTACAGTACTAAACGAATGATTCATGCAAGAAATTGTTAGTCTTTGCAATGGAATAATAGGTCTAAGTGTAATATCAATTGTCGGTTTTGATCATTAATACTTAATAGTACATGGAAATAATGCGACATAGTTTGACAGACTACTTTTTATACAAATTCTATTGCCGTTTATTTTGATTTTAGTTCCCGTAGTTTCAACGCCTTTGGTGTAATGGTTACGGGCAGATATGAAACCAAATTTTATTTATTAGCGACAACAAATAGTTACATAATAACGATATAAGTATTTTACTAAGTTAACAATTATGCAACGCACACACGTTCACAATTTATAATAGAGAAAAAAAAGAAGAATGCGAACAAACGATGTGACTTATACTTAAATGAATAATTTCAAATCCTCAGCTATATAACCAATTTTTTACGCTGTAACCCAAGTCAATACAATTCTGACAACCAGTCTAAATATAGGACACTATATTTATTCTAAGACATCATTGACAATCGGTGAAGATAAACTTTGTAAGGAAATCCAGATTCCAAAAATTAGAATCTGAAATCGCCAAACCGCAGAGAGCAAGCGTGGTGATCAATGCTCGTTCCTTCTCTATATGAGAAGGGGCATGTACCCAGCAGGGACATTTGGAAAATTTTGGGACATTTATAGGCTACTATTATTATTATTATCAAAAGTCCATGTATAGCAAGTTTTACTAAATTACTCGTGTGTAACTTTATTGCGTTGTTTATTATAACTACATAGTCGCCAAATTTTGACTTGAAGGTAAAGAGAACCTCTATTTAAAAGGCTTCTTTAATTAAAATCGTAAGACTAATTAATTGATTTTAATCTTGATTGATGCCGCTTTTTATTAACTTGAGAATAATTAATGACCCTTATTGTAATGTAGGCGTGGTTCGAAATATCTTAACCTAAAATATGATAATACGAAAATAACTTTAATTTTTATTAGAGACTACTTACAGTCATTTATGTATTTTTTTAATTATATCTGTAACTAAAAACTATATTTAAAAATCCCAAACTCTCTTAAACTCTCATATAAATGTGGAATAAACAAAGTTTAGTTTTTAGATTAATTTTGATGACTATCACACATTGGTTACATACTTTATTGTTTAAACGGCAAAACGTAGAGAAGTAAAAAAACGTATCTATTAATAGATACTATATTCTTATCGTATTTTGGAATCAAACTTTATATTATAATTTTAGCTCACTTTTATGTTGTTAATATAATTAATGTACTATTTCCGTTGGCAAATTACTTCTAAAATGTTAATTTTTGACGGCATCTTCAATTTAAACTCTTAATGATGTATGACATAAGTTAATTAGAAGTTTCGCATTTGAGGGAGGAACCGTATTTTATGTAGGTTCATATTAAACGAACTATTATTATTCCCTTTTTTTTCATGAACCTTATTTTAAATCAGATTGCATTTAAAAATTTACAAATTCTTTTATTTATTTTTCATCTTCTTTTATAGAATGCTTGCCAACAATAATTAGTTAGTGGATTTAAAATCTAAATGTGTACAAATAAAATGTATTTTTTCTTTTTTTTTTTTTACAAAATTACTTACTTACTGGTTTTGTTGCTGCACTCGCAATTTAAAAGCAAATATTCTTGTTACCCTAAATACTCTAACTCGTGCTAACCTAAATGCTTGTCTTATGAGTCAGCATACGTGTGTCGGAAGTGCAAAGGGTGGATTTCAAACCGGCAACCCCTTGATCGCGAGTTCGAAGCCCTAGCCATTAGGTTACTGCGGCTCAAGCAATTGCAATGTCATTGCTTAAATCACGACGTATAGGTCATATTGCTATAAAAATAAAGACATGCTTATTGTCTCCAGATTGTACTTGCTGTAGCGATGGTGGCGGTCTCCGCGGAAGAGAAGAAGACGGAGAAGCGAGGACTTTCAAGCCTCGGTTATGGCGGTCTCGGCTACAGTGGTGGCTATGACGGCGTCGGCTACGGCGGCTATGGTGGACTCGGCTATGGCGGAGTGGGCTATGCTGGTAAGTTTTATAGACATCTCTGACTGTTACACATCGAAGTTAAAAGTGCGATACTGTATGTTCATATTATTATGAAGTCTTTAAAATATGATAGCTAAACTAGATAGCTGATATCGGAAATACTTCCACATTCTTGGTGTCACTATTTTATAGTTAGTAATGAGAGTTAAAAAAAAATTACCGATCAAATGGGGGGAGGGCCTGGTGATCTGTGACACAGGCTTTACCTAGTGCAGACGACTCCAGACTCTATATTACTTGCACAACCAATAATGTGTAACAGATTTTCTGATGACAACTTATCTTTACTTGTCAATATCTGCCAACCATTTCGGATGATGTATCTTCATGATATAACACACTACGCTCAAATCAGACAGACATACCTAAACGAAGATTTCGTGAAATTTCAAACAATAGAACTCTACCAACTCGAAGGTTCAACTTTAAATTGGCCCAAAGCCTCACTAAGAGACGTGACCGGACTTGAAAGTGAACCTCCAGTGGGTTCAATTTGGTTCATACAACATACTTCAAACTTGTTACGTACATATCGGTCTTTATTTCAATAAGAATGTTTTATAGGAAAAAAATGTTCTTGAAGATAATTTCGAGCAATATGAATTTAAACCAGACCTATCAATCAACTCAGACTTTCGCAGTCACTACACCTGGTTCTCCACCTTACATCCACATCGAAACCGAAACAATTATGACACCTGGAACCCTTAACTTAAAAGTCCTTGGCAATAAATGGTAAAAAAAATACCATAGCCACAATAGGACCCAATTCAACCTTATACTACCAAATCATTAAAGTCTTACAGAACAATCAAATAAAATCCATCGAACGATCAGTTCCTCATTTATATCTATAAATTTTAAAGCGCAAAGCGCTGAGCAAATGGCGAACAAAATTAACCGTCATTAGACGACCAATAAAACAGCGCTTCATTGCTATAGTTCCTGAGAGAATATAAGGAATAAGTGCTCTTTTTAGAACTCATTATTTCCACTTAAAAGGATTTTGATTCTTATTTTAAATTGAGTAGAGTTGGTAATTGCTTTGAGAATGATTCGAAGTACTATAGTTGGTGAAATAAATTGTTCTATCCGTGACTAATTTAATCCTATTTTGATGTACCTAATTAGATTATATCTATGTGTGATTGTTTGGTAAATTGTCGCCTAAGTGCACATCATTAAGGTTACGACATTGAACTGTACCTTTTAGTATAGAAAAAGCATTTGTCTTTGAATTGATGTCCCTATTTCAATTAATTGATCATTACTACTCGCGTGATCATTATTCGTGTATAATTTGCAATTTTCTTGTAATTCTCAGATGAATTATGGTTCTATGTATGACTAATAAATTATTTATTAATTTAATTATAGTCCTGCAATGAATGATAGAAATTAAAATTGCTTTGACAATTGACAATCTGAAGCATTTAAATTGATTTTATGTTTTGAGTTGTAGTACTAAAAATGAAACAAATTACTCCGGGGATGAAGTTATTGCATTTTGTTTACTGGTTTACGCGAATGTTAGACATAGAATAAAACTACTTTTTTAAACGGGTTCTATCGCGGTTTATTTGGATTTTCCCGACGTTAGTCTGCCCTTGACCACGACATCTGCAACGTCGTTAAAACTTCGGGAACTAAAATGCAAATAAACCGCGATAGCATCCGTTTAAAAAATTGTTTTATTTCTATTGTAGTTTTTTGTTAACGTCAATTTACTAGTAAACTTAACCATTCAATATAAAGGTCGTCAATCGACAATCACATGAAAAAATACCTTATAATATTAAATACCTAATAATTCTTGAACGCATGACTAACCACTGTGATTGTTTGAACCAGCGAGTCAGCGATTATTTTTTTCTACGGCTCCATTCAATTGAAAATTGACAAATATCTTATATAATTTTCGAGACAAAAAGCGTGGAACGAAACCAATAAAAAATATACACGTGATGTTTGGTGACACTGAATTTTATAAGCGTGAATGAATACAACTTTGAAACGAAAACAGTTGACTTGTTTTATGAATTAAAATTAAGTTTATTGTACAGTGATATTCATATATCAATACCCCTACATATTTACCCAACTGTTACTGTCTACATTTAATAAGTGCTTAGGAATATGCAAAAGTAAGGTTGAATGGCAATTGTGGATGGCAATCTTAATACAATAATTATACTCTTGGTCATAACCACCATTTACTTCATAATTGGGGGTTTAAATCTGATCTTGACTGCACGGGTAGCCGAGTGGTACCTATAGGTCACCACGCTAATTACCACTGTGCGCGAAGTGCTGCGGGTTCGATCCCCGCATGAGACAAGCATTTGTGTGATCCACAAATGCTTGTTCCAAGTCTGGGTGTTCTTTGTGCATGTGATTTGAATGTTTGTGAAACCCCCGCGACACAAGGATTAAATTACTTAGTGCGGGCGTCGTTTTTTTTTAAAGATGAAAAAAGATGAAAAAAAAATATCACATTTTTGTATCACAATATAGTCTATTCCGTTATTCAAAGGACGTTTTTCAAATCTCTGCAAAGACTCGCAAAATTCTAGTTATTTTCACCAGTTCTCTAGACTGCAAAGAATCACAGCAGCGGAATTAACCCTCGCGAATCAAAATTCAATTCACTGCACCGATAATTAAGCTGCAGTTCGTTCATCAATCTCAATAGCTAACAGCACCGTCTTCATGGAACCTTAAAACAAAGAAAAGACCGAACAGTAATCCATTGTTTCTCCAATGTCACAAGTCGATGTGAGAAACATAGGTCCTTGGCGCACTAGGCCATTGTAATACATGTAATTTCGCGTTACATTATAACAAAGGTCACCAACATTTTTATTTAACTGCCATATTTCCGTGAATTATAGCATAGGTGAAATCATAATATTGTTTGACTTTTATATAAGTAGTTTAACTAAATTACAATGTTTTGGACTCGAGTTTTGAGCAGTAACTAACATGCTGATATGTGAGCTACCACATAGGGTAATACTGTGGTATTTATTATGAGCTTAGAACAAAAAAGCATTATCTACTGTAGAAGCCTGACCATCGGGCAACTTTAAAATTGTATTTATTTTATTGTCATATAAGCAATCGAGTAATTCATCGTCACTTATGACTGCAATCAAAGGTTAGCGTCGTTATTACTGTCCATTAAAAATTTGCCAAACTTAAATCCACGTCTATAACCATTTCTCCTTATCCACAGCCGCCCCAGTAGCAGTTAGCAAGGTTGCGTACACCACTGCTCACGGCGGTTACGGCGGCTACGGCGGATACGGAGGATACAGCGGCGTCGGCGGATACGGCGGTCTCGGCGGATACTCCGGCTATGGCGGATACTCTGGCCTTGGTGGTCTTGGTAAGTCCTAAATTCAATCATGTTTTCAGATCCGTGTTTATTGTTTAAATACAATAGGATTTTAGGAAAGTTGTAGGAACTAGGTTTTGGTCTAGTAATTCCATGGTATGCCTGAATGAGGTTAGATTTAGTGCCGGATTTACAGGTGAATGGGTTAAGAATGGTGCAAGACACAGGGCGTGACAAAACCTGTTTGGCTTTAGGATGACCAGTACTATGTACCTAGATACTTATAATAATTATGGAGTAGTCTCGGAAAATAAATTCCTTGCTCAGAACCTCGGTGGTTTCCAACACTGTGAGGTGAAAAAGCTATAAAAAATTGTTACAACTACTTTGATGACAGATATACTATATCAACACCTACAGTTACACAATTAAAAAGAAAACAATGCAGCCTTGGCAGACACTAATCAAGATTACAAAGGTTGACATGTTTTATAGCGGACCCCTAAGAACGTGGGAACACGAATCAAGTGTTAAATTGTTGAATAATAGAGATTTTTATCTCAAAATACAATACGAGTATTGTTCTTAACAACAATAATATCAATACATATTTATATACCGTTTTTATAGAACTTGTTCCTATGTTTTAAGTGGTACTTCAAAGTGGTAATAAGTTTAATTTTGCGCATGCTTACTGCTTCGTTAATTAGTTTGTTTTGTCAGTTAGCTGTTGGATTTATATTCATAGATCAGAATATTTTGCTAAAGGGTTGTTTGTTGAGGGATAAACAAACGAAACGTGAAAGTGGGATTATTTGTCTGTCTTCTAACATTTTAATTAATTGAAGGCCTATTTTGGTATGGAATATGGATGCCATAGAGATAGACCAATGAAACTGTCTGAAGATCATTTCCTAAAATATATTTTTTATTTTGCTTTGTTATTCTCTTTAGTTTATTCATCACTCTACGATATAATATTTAAGAACTCAAGATCCAAGTCTCAAGATTCCTTCCCATTCTAGAATACCTAATGATTCATAGCCACATGTGCTTAGAATCTGACATACTTATTACCTTTCAGGCTACGGTCATGGAGGTTACTACAGTGCCCCCGCGGTCAGCTACTCCAACCAGGTCGCATACGGTGGATACGGACACGGCGTCGGCGGATACGGCGGCCACGGCCTCGGATACTCCGGCGACCTCGGATACTACGGACATCACTAAACCTCGCGTTCCAAAATGTGTTCAAATTTTTTGATTATTTTTTCAACATATACTTTTCAATAATACTCAATGCAATGGACTTCGGGTTTAATACCAAACTTTTCAATCTGTGATCAATTATTGGATTATTTTTGTTCTTTTATAACTTTATTATGTGTTAACAGGGAGCTAAACCCTTTGTCTATTGCTTGAATACAATATGAATTGAGCAGGTTACGCCTGTTTTTTATACAACGAAATATACGCCTGCGAGTCTTTGTAAATATATAAATAAAATAATATAAAATCAACAACTGTTTTTTTTTCATTAACCTGTAACTAGTAGGGTTTTAAGAGATGCTATTGTTTTCATCATTCACATTGTACCAATGCTGTATTAATTACAATAATATTATGGCATTTTAACAATCAACTGGAAGAAACCATCATAACTTAAACAACAAAACTTTTAGCTTTTTAAGGCCGTCCATCTGGCAGAGGGCGCAAATAAATTAATATTTTATCTTTATTACTGTATTTTTTTTCTATTTTGCTAATCTATGAAACAACTAGCTGCTTTTGCTAACAATAAGTATATGAAGTCTAGTTCGTTCTCCATCTCCTCCTAGGTCTTCGACGTGGCCATGCCCATTGGTGAACCTTCAGCAGTTGCTTTCGGCCTAATTTACCTCAATCCCGATTTTAACTAGGTATCCTTTTCAGCTATATCCGTAATGTGAGTCTAAGAGCGTAGTATTAGGTAGTGACCGATTAAATTAAAAAAAAAAGATTTTTCACAACTCAAATATTTCATGCGTTTCAAACAATCATACATTCGAAACTAGATATAATATGAAAATCCTCGCAAAACGACCTTAAATATCACATGAATCAAAAGAAAACAACTTTCATTAATGAATATTACAAAAATTGTCTTTGAGTGCTTTCACTTTTCATAACGCCTACACCCTTTTTCTTTTACCCTTAAATTCATCCCTTATTGAATAAAACATGCTTTTTTTAAACATATTTCTGCATGGTTTAAATATTCATTTATGATAATCTCGTGCTTGATATATGGCGGAAATCTACAACGTATCTTCGAGAATCATCAAAACGCTTTTAAAACTTAACTGTAAAGAATCTTAAAATTCACAGAATAAATATACCAACCTACTTCAATTAGTTAGGTAAGTAGTTATATCTGTTTGGTAAATTATAAAGGTATTGAACTAAAAAGTATTATGTATATTCTATTTCGTCTCGTAAACAAAAATAATCACTAACATAGTTTACAGTGACCGGAAAATCGCGTCACGCCACTTTGTTATAAAAAATTTCCTTTATAACACTATATAGTTAAGTTGTTTTTTGTTTTGATAAATTTATAAAAAATACCTATGTGTCAAAAAATATTGTTTTCATGTATCTAACTGACTTTTTATACCTAGTACCTATAATACCCTATTACCACCGAAACCTGCTTTTTAAATATAAGTTACTCGTTAACAAGTAGCCACTTCTTCCACAATAATAAAAATTACTGCCGCCAGGTATTAAATCGCGGGGGGCTGTATTAATATGCAAATTAGGTAGGTACATGCCAAAAGAACACCCAGACTTTTATTTAAGGATAACACAAATGTTTATCCAATTATTTTGCAATTATGATTTGAAATCATTTTTACATGTCACTTTTTTAGAGCTCGCTGGAGTCGACTTTTCTTAACTGGCTGCCTTGAGAAGAAATGTCGACACAAACTCTATGAAGACTATATTATAGACTATTTTAAAGTTGAGGCAAATGATTGTATAAAATTGAGTAAATAAATGCAGAGTATTTTCTGGTCTGGCCTTTTGAAGAAAGATGGTTCTTTCTTCAAAGGTCGCCTTGAGCAAGCCTGTACCAACAGGTGGCAAGTATGCCTCGAATAGCTTATGCAGCTCAATAATTTTCGAGGGAGCTGCACAACCCGAAACACAACAATACCACCTCCAGTGACCCATATTTAGATTCCCCGGCCGCCACTTCTACCTACTTCCGCACCGACCGGCTCGCTGGTCGCCACAAAACCCGACGCGCACGCATATCGGTTATCGGTTACTATCTGAAATATTGTCGTTATATCGAATAGTCATTACCCCCAGAACCTCAACTGCGGCTCCGCACTCAAACAGGTATATGATTTCTGTAGACATAAGCACCACCGTCAAAATTAAAGAAACATTTCATAGAATTTATTACTGAGTCTAAAAAGGTGAAAAGGTCGCGTATAAAGTTATGCGATACAACGGTACTGTTTAAAACAAAATCCTAAAGATTAGTACAGAATACAGACATAAAACTAATTTTTACTTTTATGTCTGTATTCTGTACTTATCTTTAGGATTATGTTTGACCGGGGGATCACAACAGTATGAGCGCCTGCATAAAAATAAAAAGCAAATGCGCGGGATTGCAGGATTGCGCTAAATTTTCGCAAAGGTTCGGCGCAGCGGCGGATTAAGGTTTGTTCATCATATCTTTATGATATTATATTCGTTACTAAGTTACCTAAAGATACAAAACTATAATAAGCTGTTAATATTTCAATTAATAGACGACGAATGCAAGGAAAATACGCATCGCACCGACCCCATCGTATCTAAATGGAATAAGGGCAGGGTGCAATTAAAAAGTTTTTTTTTATTACGATTATATTAACGAGTAAACGTATAATAATATTATTATTAATTTATGTTACAAATGAGATCACGTCGGTGGGTGACATCACTGGGTGGGATTCGAACCCTCACCTAAATGGTCGCTCTAGACTACTTCCATTTTATTGTAAGAGAAACGAATCTTGAGGCTCATTTATTATCAGGAGGCAGACAAGGAGTTAAAGAAAACACACTATTAAAATGTGAAAAATATTGTTTATTCTCTTGTATTGAATGTCACTAAACTAGAATAATCGTATTTGATTGTTATCTTCGTAAAAGTTTCCGTATGATATTTAAACTTAAAACTTTATACTATTTCAACCGACACCAAATTAGTTGAAATGTAGGTAAAACATGGATGTTTTATGTATCTAACTTATTATACCCTAGGTTATAGATTGTAGTTACTAATTATAAATTAAGCTATCATGTTATGATAATTAAAGAAGGAAAGAAAATAAATTATTTTCCATCCAGTTCAAAAAAACAAGAATAAAAAAATACATATGTTTATTTGGGTAATCGATGGCAAATAACTTAACTTACTGACTCAATTTCTTTTGTAATAGAATGAAGGTAATAAAACTGTGCATTTAGTTAAATTTTAAATCCTTTATGTCGGTTGCTGATGATAAACCAACAGCTTCCACAGACGATGGACCATCTATAACAAATGAAGAAATATTATTATATAATTATTTCACATAATAATAATATGTATGAGGTACCTATCTACATTCTACTTTAATGTTATAATTTTATTAGCTCATCACCTTCCACCAGAAATCGAATCTTGTACTGAATAAAACCGCCAGAGTTGTCTTGAATATAATTGAAGCTTACCTATAGAAAACCACTCAGTAGTAGGTATGTTTGATTCCAGCCGAGCTTGCGATATAGCCTCTCTTATAGCTAACGCCACAACCACAGACAAACATAACGGAGGTTCACCAACAACTGTAAAAAGTAAAAAAGATAGAAATTAAAATAAACCTAATAAGGAGCAATTAAACAAAATCTGATTCAATCAATAAACTCAGGCGCAGGACACACAGAAAAGACGTAAGACGCAGACGGGGCGCGGGCATTGGTCTCTTCCGCGTCCCTTTCATACAAAATGTATAGAAGCGTCGCGTCGCAAAACATACAGAAAAGACGGGGCGCGGGCGCAACGCTTTTACGTCTGCGCCTTTTGTTCAAAACACACAGGAGAGACGGGGCACGGACGCGGTGGGTGCGAGGACAGGGCGCGGGGTGGCATGCCTGCCGGGAGGGTCTCGCTCGCTCGCTCGCGTCGCACATGCACAGTCACGCGTACCATATTGAGACTGAATGGTTGCGTCATGTTTTGAGCTGTTATAATTTTTTTCATAAAAATGCGTGACGACCTAGCTTATAATATTCAGTTCTGTGAATTAATTGAGAAAAACCCTCTGTATATTAGCGAGATGCACCAGTGCTAGTACATCTTCATCTTCAGAAGAAGACATGTTGTCGTATCAAAACCGGACGGTTGAATGCCGGGAAAAGCTTCTAGTGCGCGCCATAAAAAGTCGTGACGGCGCCCTGCCTGCGACGGGTCCGTGTCTTTTCTATATATGTTAAAAAGTCGTGACGGCGCCCTGTCTGCGACGGGTCCGCGCCCCGCCCTTGTCTTGCGTCTTTTCTGTCTGGCCAGCACCTCAGACTATTACGGTCCATCGGTGGATGTAGGCCTCGTCCATGTTGCGCCACAACACCCGGTCCTTAATTAGGGGGCTGTGGTGCGTGAAGGATAGGAAGAGATATGCGGAGCTGACTGCCAACCTTCACTACTTGGAGAGGCACTTTAAGAAGACGAAGAAGGTGCGTGTTTGTGTTGTGGTGCGCCATTATTAAGGTTTTGGCCCTAGTCACCACGCTGGGCAAGTGGGTGGTGACTGCAGTCTACTTTTAGTTCTTTAGGAGAACGCTGCTACCCATTCTCCTTGTTTATATCCCTTAGTCACCTCTTATGACACCCACGGGAACAGAGGTTCTATTCTATTCCAAAACGGCAATCAGATTAAGTTAAGTGAAACGACCGAACCCGAGACTCAATAAGAAATAAATATAGAACTGGCAAATTGTAAAATTTCTTGCTTGCTTTCTTTTTCTTACCCTTCGCTCCCTGTATAGCTTCATAAGAGAAAGAATTCTTTCTCAAATAAACCCTGAAGTCTTGTGGTATATCCGTGCACATTGGAACCTGGTAGTTCCATGTACGGTTTGTCAGAAGTTCACCAGTTTTTACATCATAGGCTAGCCTTTCAGACGTCCAATAGCCTAAGCCCATTATAAATGCGCCTTCCACCTAATAACAGAATTACGATAAAATATATAACGAAAGAAAATCAAGTTGAACTCCTTGAGGGTCTTTCTCTTCGTGGCTTTCTTGTACTACATATACCTAGCTAGTACAAAATAATGTATTTTATTTGCTTAGTTATAAAACCACCACAGCAAAATAATTTTAAAGGTCACAGCACACATAATAATATCAACTCGGAAAGGGATCGTCACCCTACCGATTTTCGCGGCGCCATCAAACAGTCGTCAACCAAACGTAAGCACGTAACCAAAGCGGATCAGATGCTCCGATACGTCGGCTCGGCTACGGCTAGTGGACATCGCGCTTACGGCTCACTGACCGCTGGTTTCGTTGCAACACAGACCACGGGAGAGGCGTGGACGAAGAGACGTAAGCTAGGGTACCGAGATCCGTAAGCGCGGGAACGGGAAGTCGACCACGCACCGCACCGCGTTCGTCAGCTTGATCCGAGGCGAGGCGATTATGTGACGATCCCTTTCCGAGTTGATACGTGTGCTACGACCTTTAAGATCTTTTGCTTTTTGAATAAAACCTAACAATAGTTATCATTATTAAAATTTTAATTAATGCACTAACCTGACCTATGTCGATCACAGGACTGACACTTTTACCAACATCTTCCATTATATCAACTCTCAAAATCTCATATTCACCCGTCAGCACATCAATTTCAACTTCAGCCAATGCCACTCCGAAAACCTTGTAATTAAATTTCGCTGGATCGTCTGAAGTAATCACATCTTGAACTTGTAAATCTATTTTTGATTCATATGCCTTTTGTATAACTTCATTCCAAGAGGCATTAAGCATTTCTAATCTGATAGGTTCAAGTCTTTTTAGTAGTTTCTTACAACATCTAAAAACTCCTAAGCCAATATTTTGTGATGTCAAACTAGCACCTGTTTCTACACAGTTCGGAGAGATAATAGTATCAGTACCTTTAACTTGAATATTTTCTATTGGAATATTTAAATAATAAGCGCAAATTTTTACGCATTTTGTGTTTATGCCTTGACCAATTTCAACGCCTCCGTGAGTTATTACAACAGTGCCATCACCTTGGTATACAGAGAGAATGACGTTATAGCGTCCAAATAGTGATATATTCCAATTTAAAAATGAAAATCTCAGTCCTCGTTTTTTCCATCTGTTTTGTTTATTATATTGATTGACGACCGATCTTCTGTTGTCATATTGTGCGTCTTCTTTTAAATTATTGAACATCTCCAGTAGCGGGGTCTTAGTTTCTGGGTCCAGGTTATTTAATCTGACCTCCGTGGGATCAAGTGACAGTTCGTAAGCAATCTGCTCCATTATAAGTTCAGCATTAGCTACACTATCAGCAGTACCTGCACAATTACGACATGCTTTATGATTGAACTATAAATATTTACTACTATTGACTGGCCTGCTGGTCTACTGGTAAGTGATCCTGATTGGTAAACTGGAGATCGCAGGTTCGAGTCCCACCTAGGACAAATCTTTACGTAATGAGCACGATCATTTTTGGTTTGTGTCTGGGTGTAATTTATAAGAAGTAGATAAAGAAGAAGAAAGAAGTAAATAAGTAGTAGAAGTATATAAGTATTTATACCTATTAGTTGTCTGGTTGCCAAAGTATAAGCTCTGTCTAGTTTCGGATCAGATGACCGTGTATCAGTTTATCCCTAGTTATTATTTTATATTTATTAAGAGTGTAATAATAAATGCGTTACCTGGTGCTCTAAACCAAGAATTCTTAGGGGTATCAGTAATGACATTGTAACATTTGAAATCCCATCTAGATTTTTTGTAGCAGTTATTGTATGCCTTCATAACGAGATGAGAAAACGTCTCATTTTCAATGCAGCCAATGTCTTGATATAAATCGTAGTTCATGTATTGTATGACACCGTGACTATTAACGCCTACCTAAAAATAACGTAATTTAATTGATCCAATTATTATGTTTGTATTTTAAATTAATAATTATTATAAAACAAATACAAAGAAGACAATAACCAACCCTATGAAACACCATTACAAAGATTGCCATCATATATTTTATATAGGTTACCATCTCAAAAAAAATAACACTTACTTCAAAATCAGTGGTACAAGGAAGCTTCTTTCCAATGGCTCTCATTGAAGAACTTAAAGACTGTATAAACCTACATGGTCTGTTCAATTTCTGAACGACTAGTCCACATGCAATGGCTGATTGTATGTTGCGAGATATCTTAAGACCAAACCCACCGCCAACTCGACGAACGTTAACATCTATGCTAAAATAAAACCTCTTTAATATCCTATACCTTTGTGTTCATGACCGTAAAAAAAGATTTAATTGATTTGTAGTTGTTACTTTATGAAGAATATTTACCGGTTTTGTTGGACGTTTAAAGCCTTTGCCATCATCATCTGCACTCCCTCTGTCCATTGCGAAGCGGCATACACTTTAAACCCTTCTTCTGTCGGATGGATCACACAGACAATATTCTCCAGTTGAAAATGAAATTGCCCATATAATGTGTTACCACTTTTTATGACTTTATCGATCTCATCGCCTCTTTCAATAGCATCTTCGGAATCATAAAAAAATACTCTGTTTTTATCTTTTTTCGCATCTTTCACATCAATTACTGGCATTTTTACATTTTTGTATTCAACTTCAATCATTTTAGCAGCCTTATCTGCTATAGTTTGCGTCTCTGCTACAATAACTCCGTAGGGTTGGTTAAAATATTTAACAGAACCAGCACAGAAAACTTCTTCCTCAGATGGAATGTTTGTATTAGTCATGAGTGTGAAAGAATTGTCACCAGGTATATCTTTTGCAGAGTAAAATGCTATAACACCTTGTTGACTCTAGAAAACCAATTTATTAGTTAATGTTATTTTATTAAACATATTTTCTTTTTACAATATAGTAGTAGACAACTTACTAATGCTTTTTGTGGTTTTATCGATACAATATCCCCGGATCCAACCGTCGTAAGAGCAAAGGATGCAAAAACTTCATAAGGCTGTGTCGGCAAATCATCAGTATAGAAAGCTTCACCTGCGCATTGAACCTGAAATTTCACGTAGAAGGAATCATTAAAGTTGTGTGCATTTCCTTTTTATTTCTATAATAGTAATGGCAGTATAACTGACCACAAACAACTCTATTATTCTTACCAAAGCTTCTATTTTAGGAATTGGTTTATTTAAAGGGTAAACTGAAGGGTCTGTATCGTATATCTGCTGAGACTGTGACACCGGTCGAGAATCATGTAGATTTATTGACCCGGAGAGATATCTAGGATTGACGATATTCTTTGGACATAATGTTATCAAACCCTGAAAAAAACATGTGTTGTTATTTTGTGTCCTGTGAAAACTTTTGTGAGTACATGTTTTTTTTTTTATAAAAAATAAGAACCAATGTATAGCAAAGGCTTCCTTCGTGAAGTGCTTGAATGGAATACTATGTAATAGACTTCTAGTTCCAGTTAACCCTCCTCCTACTTTTTTATTAGTCAAACATAAAACAAAATATGGGGAAACAAGTTTAATCACCATCACCATAAAGATATTTGAGAATTCAGTGCCTACTTACTTTGTAAAACAAATTCAAAGCGACTTTCTTTCTATAAGCCACACTTGGTTCTGGTGGATTTTCAATAACTACCAGTTCATTCTCTAAGATTTTTAAAGCTGTTTGCACAGTCTCATTCTCAAATAGTTCCTTGCCAACTAAATATTTTTCTGTCTTTGATGCTCTATTGAATGATGGAGATAGTCCGCTAAATACTATCCTCGATCTCGAAATCTTGTTACATTCTGTCAATTGGTAAAGGAATCCTGCGTTGACTATGGCATGAGCATTTGTACTTCTCGGCATTATCTGGAAATTTATATTAAATAATTAGAATCCAAAATGAATCCTAGATCCTTAAATCTGCCCCCAAAAAGTAGTTGGCTACTTGCAAGTGCCGGAGGCTCGGATCTATCTATATCATCTATCATCATAATATCAGCCACAAGAGTTCTATTTAACTAAGGCCACCCCCAAAGATTTCCAGATTGGCCGGTTGGAAATGACCTGAATTCAGCGGCTCCTGGCGACTCTTATTAGGTATATCGTTCGCTGGTACATGGCACAATATCTTAGGATAAGGTTTGAAATGTAAATTAAATTTAAATTGAAAAACATGTTTTTCTAAATAGTTCGCATATAAAATAAACGTACAGACCTACTAAGTGATATATTAAGTACCCAAAGTGTTATCATAAAAAAAACTTGTACGTTTCATTAATCTAAACAAAGAAAAAAAAACTAAAACAAAATTAAATTCAAGATAGTTTTTTAACAAATACATTTAGAAGATAACAATAACTGGTTGTCCCGCATAATAAATCAATAAAAATAAAGAAAGTTTACTTGTACTTATCCAGGGTAATTAGGAACTCAATTAACGTGAATTTAATTACTACTTAGGTTTAGGTAATAAAAGGTAATATCTTGTAATATTAAAATCTTAGGTAATTAAATAGGTGTATCATTTGTGAAGGAAAAGTTACGTTTTCATTTTGATCACACGAATATCGTGTGATCGTGCTTTTTTATTAGGTCCGCAGTTAAACTATGCGCAGGCTTTGACTGCTTTAACGGACTTTTGGCGAAACCTTATGGGATTTTAGAGTTATAGAAGAAATAACTGCGTTAGAAACGTTCACATGCGTTGCTAACAATCTTAATAAGGCAACAAACAGCAATTTTTGTTTTATTAGGACTTATGCAGGGTCGACATGGTTCAACGAATATTTGCGTGATCATAAATGTTCTTTTCCGAGTCTGAGTTTTTTGTACAAGTAAATTAAATGTGTTCCGATTATAATCTCACCCTGTAGGTATATACTTTGTGCTCCATGCTCAGTGGTGGCAGCATGATGTTTAATATTACCATTCCTCTCATGTTCATGTTCAAAAATCCTTGCACCGTCACTGTCTTTTTTGAGCTTTTATTTGCTGGAAATGAAAATAGTATCCCAATTACATTAAAATATAAAGAAGGGATTACGCCAGGTACTGCAGGGGACTCATTTATTAGCGAGAGACATTCTGTAAACCTTAAAGATATACTTATCATTCATTAGAGCATGGAAATATTGTGGAAGATTGATATAAAATTAAATTAAAACTTTCTGAAAGCAATGTGAAAGTTAGTTACAACTTTTATATCTATTCCACGAATTCAGATTTAGTAAAATAAATTTAATATTATTTTCCTCCGATCAGTGTCAGTTTTTTTCGGGTTTGTCGAATTTCCTACATTAATTAGTGATTTTAAAATTATTCACATACCCACGGTCAACTGAGCTCCAACCGTTTCAAGCAGTAGATAGATATCTGAAAGGGCGAAGTTATGCTCGTGTTTTATCATTAAATTGCCGGCAATGGTGCCCAACTGTAAAAATAAAAAAGTCATGTAACATTTTATTAGTTAAAAATACTTAAAACTCATCGAGTATATTTTGATGGTAATTAAATATCTGACTTACATTTCTGACAACAACATGACCAACCTTCTTCAGATGGTCATAGAACTTCTGCAAGTACTCAAAATAATTTTGCTTTCCTACACTTTCGAATATATCCAATAGTTCGGTAAGGGTTACGCCAGCTCCGATTATAAGGTTTTGGGCGATTTTGTAGCCTTTTAGTTCAATAACACCATTTACGTCTATTAGTACTTGGGGATAGTTATCAATTGGATATGCACCTAAAAAGAATGTGTCATTAGAAAATTTACAAAAACCTTTCATTTCATTTCTAGCCATGATCGTCCCACTGCGGGACCTCCAATTCAATTTCACATTGGACTTTAAGTAGCACTTTTTGAATGTCAACGTTTAAATAGACAGCAACCTGAATCGCCCATACTTCATTGCTTCCTAAGTGCTCTAGCCGTGAAAAGCGACGACAGCGGAACTTTCATTACATTAATATTTTTTATCATTACCTTTAGCAGTATTTCCGGCTACCAGCATATAGGAATCGTTTCCCCTTTTCTGGAGTATTTCAAATATACTTTGAACATCCATAACTCTGTACCAGTATTTGCCATCTTTCAGTCTTATTTCAATTATATTCTTATCGAAAACATCATCTTTTTCAACCATGCACCAGTCTGATTCTTCACATTTACTTTTATCACAAGATTTCCTTGAGTCATTGCATATCTTTAAATCTTCGATATCTAAAATTTGATTTTTTGAACTGTCTTTAGCGAATCTCTTGAATGCTTGTAAAATTGGTCGGTATCCTGTACATCGGCAGATATTGCTACCTAACGACTGCTCTATTTCTAGCATGGTAATGTCTGATTTTGATTGTAGAAGACTAAAATTTTAAGAAAAACCGTTTGAATAAAATTATAAGTATGGTATTTATTTTAGACGAATAAAAGCATAATTCTGTTGTGTGATCAGACAAGCTATTTCGCGATTATACCTGTACATAGTCATGACCCATCCAGGAGAACAGTATCCACACTGCGAACCGCTGCTGTCAGCCAACGCTTTCTGCAGCGGATGGTAGCCATTTTTCTTGTTACCAATTCGTTCTATGGTTGTAATCTCAAGTTCATGGCATGAAGTGATTTGTAGCATGCACTAAAATTAAACGTTGCGTCAATACACCTTATAATGGAGAGATAATAGGTTTTTACTTGTTCCAGTAATCAGAATCATTGGTATTTGTATTAAAACCACCGAAAACCAAAAATTAATAATAATATTTTTATAATTTGGTGTGTTGCAAATGGTCGCATTGAGGTCATGGAAATAAGAACCGTTAATTATGATCAAGATAATAATTTTGGCATTTATTATCAGCATCTACTGCAACCGGCAACCTTATAATAGAAAATTATCTTGCGATAAGCATACCGAGTTTACAGCAAATGGTAATGCAGGGGGTTTCTGTGCAACAACGACGCATGCGCCGCAGCCAGCTTCCTGACACATGTACTTAGTGCCACGTAACTCCAAGTGTCCTCTTATGTAGTTAAGTAGAGTTAGATCTGAACTGACTTCGCCACCAACTGTTCAAATATTATTACTATTATCGTCTGTATAGTCCATCGTAGTGGATGGGGACTACGAGTGATCTGAAGTGTTTCCTCTCAAAAAATGGGGAAAGATTTCAGCAGTTTTTAGCTGACTTCCATTAAAAGGAGAGGCACCTAAATAAGATTATCAGCTGTCTCAGACTCAATGTACAGCAAATATCTCACTATTATTCTTCCCTTTTATATCGACCACCTAATAAATGAATAAATTACCAAGAAGGTCAAAAAAGCGTATAAAACGTTACTGCAATTGTTTTAATTTTAATTGAAGTCTGGTCTTTTTGTTTTTGATGAAATGAAGCAAGTATCGTACAGCGTACTATGTTTCTTAACAATTAAGTAAGTTAGTCTTGTTTTATAGAAGCGAAAAAAATATATTTGAGACTGCACGGATAGCCGAGTGGTATAGGTCACCACCCTAATTACCAATGTGTACGACGTGCTGCGGGTTCGATCCCCGCATGAGACAAGCATTTGTGTGATCCAAAAATGCTTTTTCCAAGTCTGGGTGTTCTTTGTGCATGTGATTTGAATGTTTGTGAAACCCCCGCGACACAAGGACTAACACCATAGTGCGGGCGTCGTTTTTAAAAAAAGTTTTTTTTTTTTGCATTATTCTACGTTACATGGATACAGTACACATATTAAAGGCGTGCAGCAAGTGACCCTGATTGATGACCAGCTTAGATGTTAACTTCAAAATCTTTGCAGCTTTGTTGTTTGTTCGTCATAATCCAGACGATTTGTCCTGCCTTCATCCTTCGCTCTAACTTATTCTGTTTACATGTCTCGTATGTATTTTAATGATAAGTAAAGTGGTACTCACCTGTATGCTTAACGCCGTTAATTTTAAAACTGATTTTGTCCATATTTTTTATCTACCTTTAAACACTGAAAGGTAATTCGCAGTTACATAACGTTAATAGTAGTTTTCAAATTAGATAAAACCGTTTTTAGTATCCTAGTTTAAAATCCATGTTATAAAATTGCTAAAAAATATGTTGCATAATGTTATTAAAACTAAAATTTTATTAAGATTTGTAAGCAACGCAGTATTTATACATTTGTTGAAAACAGTATTTCCATATATCTTGGAATAATTTATACTATATAAAAAACTGGGCAAATAAATACAAGCAACTTGAGTTTAATAAACTTATCGTATTTACTTAGTATCTTTATTGGAAACAACAATGTTACTTGTTTAGTTTTATACTGCAAAAAACAATAGTAGTTACCGAATAAATATACCCACCTTATTTTGGATCAAGTATTTATTCACGTGCTCGTATGTTTTATCCTATCCTACTAATATTATAAATGTGAAAGTGTGGATGTTTAGATGTTTCGATATTTGGATGTTTGTTACTCAATCACGCAAAAACGGCTGAACGGATTTGGATGAAATTTGGCATGCATGTAGCCTTTGATATGGGAATGAACATAGGCTACCCTTTATCCCGACTCCTTAAGTACCTAGTTCCCGAGGGAAAATTGAAAATTGTTTTCGAGCTAAGCCTGCTTTGAAATTTGGTATTTTCTTTATTACAGCGCAAGCTATAAAACGGGTGAAAATATTATTCCATTTTTCATTTCTTTCTGGACCTAATTCTGAAGTCCACGCAGACGAAGTCGCGGGCAGAAGCTGGTAGATAATAAAACGGTTGTAAAATTAAACAAAAGCCTATCACATAATAGGCAAAGCAATAAAATAACTTTTTTTATTCAGTTTAATTATTTAAATTTGCTTTTAACTATTGAAACTTGATAGCATTTATATTCTCTTATCAATAGTTTTTAGTTTCCTACAAAACCGGTTTAGTATTTTGAACGCGGCTGTCACTTATATTTGTTCAACAATTTTGATTTTGCATGTGAACAATAAGTATTCAGGAAGGAACTTTAAATATAGATAACCTCAAGACGGCCAAATAGGTCAAGATAATTAAGTTCGGACAAAAAAAAAGCGTTCAAGATGCAACCCTTAAATGCTTGATCTCACAAACTTCTAAATGAAATACTAAAGATACTAGAGACAGGACAGTTCGCGTGTCATAAACGGTGGGTGAGAAAGAGATGACACTATATTGTATCGTTTTTTAGGCTCGCATTATTATTATTATATTGGCCGAAGAGTAGCTGGTAGTATAATGACATTCGGCATTAGATTGTGCGTTGTAGCGCTTAATTATTTGAAGGAGGCCAGTCTCCAGACTGGTTGTTCTAAAAGATGAAAACATATGAATCCTCGCTCATACATATTCATTAGCTAAATTATAAAATTTTATTGACATTACTCCGAAAAAGTCCGGAGCTAGGCACAAGGAAGGATCAACCAAAGGGTCAAAAGATAAACAAACCAGTTTTGGTGATATTAATACTTTGTTAACTTTATAAATAAGTTATATTCACATCAAAAGCCTCTAATGTAGGAGATACCCCATTAAAAGTTGCGAAATCCAAAAATTATACTAATTAGCGAACTTCGAACGGAAAACGAGTAAATAAATTAGAAAAGGTTAAAAGGGTAATTATTTTTTTTACTCCCTTTTTCAAATTACAATGTTTAACTTTCCTGTGATTGAAGACCTTATAATAAATAATTAATTATGTGAAGACCCAGGCGGATATGCGAAGAGATACTGGACGCTTTTGACATGAAGTGACCGGTTTAGGCCAATTATAGGAAAAAAAGACTGCGATTCCTTTGCCATGCACTGGTCAGTTCAGGATCGAAATAAAAAAAAAAAATTAGTATGGTACATATTTAAACAATATGATATGGCCTCATGGTTCTACGTTGTTTATTTTGTCAATGCTGTCATTCTTATAATTTATTTATTTATTTATTTATTTAAGGTTAACCTACAATTGTTTACACATTACATTTCCTTGTATCTGTCTAAATATACATTTCAGGTGTAACAATTACTTACAGGCTAACACCGCGTGTACAATGACCGGTATTATGTTTATATAAATTTACAATACAAAACAATAATAATTAACATTACATTAGACAATTCAAATAACATGAAAAACCTCACACAAATCAAAATAAAAAATAACACAACAATAGCGCAACAATGATCAAACAATTAAACTTAATTAAATTAAGGTTAATTAAATTAAATTAATTAATCACTGTTGATTGGCCGAAAGGGGAGCACAGTTAATTTTTTATTTAGTTTTTTTTACGTCGTTTCCAACTCATCAACACCGTCGCTGGAAGTCAGCGCTATACTCCTGCTTCGGGCAGGAACCAGATATTGGAAGCGGAGGTAGCCTAATGGCTAGGGCGTTGGATTTGCGATTATATGGTTGCGGGTTCGTATCCCACCTATTACACTACCGACGTGAACCCACTCGTAACACAAGCATCTTAGCTTAGCACGAGGGGTTAACGAAATGAGTATTAATGTGCGACCCAAATTGCTAGTACCTAATCCTTTAAAAAAAAACAAGAACCATGGCATAATGCTGAGCGACGACCGTTTCGCACGAATGTGACGTGTTCCCTATTTATAAGTAATATTTGTTTTTATGCAGGCGTCGAATCATCGTGGCGAATAAACGTTTTTTTATTTTTTTTTTCATATAGAATTCAATAAAAAAATCTAAATTAAGTCTGGGACTCTGGGTCCATGTGACTAACAGGTATTATAACGATTCTTGAGTTTATTATGATAACAAAGATATAATTTATGTATCATTCAACTGCACCCAAAATTAAGAAAAATGATATTCATAGATAAAAAAACAGTATCATGTAATAAATAAATTGCAAAGTTTATGTTAGCGCCATCTACAGTACGTGAAAGTTTTTAGCGAGCCGGTTCGAAAAGAAAGTACCCACGGTGTTAAAACGTTGACAATTTGATGTTTAACTAAGCCACTAGATGGCGGTTTTTACACCTCTTTTAGGTAAGAAGATATATTTGAAAATCAGCTTTTATAACATATTCACTAGATGGTGCTAGCAGTTAGAAATCTAATGTTGTAGTTGGAAAGTAGACTGGTTGACTAAAGTGAAGTGTGACTATTCTATTAGTAAAATTATTCAAAATCTATTTTTTGAAGGTACCACAAACACTCAGAACCGAGAAAATGAAGAAAAGTGTTGTTTTTTTTTTCATTGACCGGACCATCGAATCCGCGACTTCAACACCTTGAAAACCCGAGTGTACGCCACTCGACCAGACGGAGGTCGTCAAAATTCTAGTCCGCAGTTGTTTACAATCTATTAAATTAACTAAAGAGACAATCTTATTAGTTAAGCCTTTATTAGGATTACTTAGTTACTACCGACATTGATTCAATACAACCCTTTGCCCCTATAATGTAATTGGCGGGAATACGTGCCTCATAACCTCAAATCGTACTATTGTAAACTTAGTGGTTTTGATTTCTCGTAATATTTCGGTATTGGCAAGGCTAGCATAGTTAATTTTAATTATTTTGGATACTTTATTCAATCGTTTTGTTATTTACCTTCAACTACTTTTATTTATAAGCTTGAAAATTGACGGGCAGGGCATGGTGACAATAATTTTCACGTACTTGGAAAAATTGGCAACGTATTTTTCAAAATCAAAATCTTAGGGCGATACATTGAGTTGAAATGACGTGTGACATCACAATTGTGTAAATATTGGCACTCAAAAACGTAACGAATTCCCTGTTCAGATCAGAAATCCAGAAAATACATGTCAAATATTTTTAAGGATCTAAAACTGACGGACCAAATTTTTCTTTTTCTACCCTTCCCATAACCGTCCTAATACCGTTTATAAATATATGTTAGAGTCATTTACACAAAAGTTCCTGAACTTAAACAAAGGAGGAATGCCATCAATGCAATCGTATTCGTACATTAAAATTTGATTCGCTACAATACTGATGCTTTAATAATGCAGTGTAGGGTGCCTCCGTTTGCCCCTACAGTGAGACTGTCCACTAGATTATTCATTGGACTTGTGAATTGCCTGAAGGCTATAGGCTAAGGCTAATTGGTTTGAGTCTCGTTCAAGTTCAGTTAAATCAATTATTTAGAAACGTACCTTGTCAATAGCTAGAACCTGAATTTCGTATTTAAATTGTCGTTGTAGTTAGACAATTAATTATTGATATCGTTTCAGTGAATGCTAATAACAACCTTACCATAGTTTGGAGCAAAAGAAGTTTAATAAATAATGGAACGTTAATTCATGGAAACAACGCAACAGATCTAAAAAAAAAGGTCAAAGTAAGTAACTGTCAAGGTTAGTTTGTGTATTTTGATCACATTAATAAATAATCTGGAGTTTCAACAGATACACATTTACAAATCCATAAAAAAAACAGTTCCTGAGATTAGCGCGTAAAAATATGGATGGCTATTAACTTAGGGTAGGTTAGTTTCGTTTTCAACAAAACATCATGAATATTAAAGTTATGGTAAATCATAGTTTTTTTTTTTTAATGTTTACTAGTAATGTGGGTCGCACATTACTAGTAATCTCGGTAACCCCTCGTGCTAAGCTAAGATGCTTGTGTTACGAGTGGGTTCACGTCGGTAGTGTAACGGGTGGGATTCGAACCCGCAACCACATGATCGCAAGTCCAACGCCCTAGCCATTAGGCTATCGACGCTTCATTTATTAAAAAAAAACAAAAAACATTGAATATTGTGCCATTGTCACACACCAGCTTATAATTTGAAGTTTGCATGTTTCACTTGCAAGGTCAGGTCCCTTATCGACTGTCAAGGTCAAGCGTCATAGGAAGGAAATGTGTTACCTGCCCTTCGATGTAATATCAGCCTAATGTTCCACTAATTACCATTGAAATTTAGAAACCTTTTTTGTATTGTAATGAAATTAATATCGTGTTAGAAGTTTTTTTATGGGTATTAGTCGTAGCTAGTTTTATTTAGTAAACAATGTTATCTAAAATGGGAATCAAGAAACTTTTGTGATTTAGTCGTTTTAGCTGATAGGTGGCCATTGCTGTATGTATTAAATCCATTCAATTTTTTTAGGTATAGGAAGAAAAAAAAATATTGTAATTTAAACAATCATCGGTTCAGATGCGACCGTTTGGCTACTGAATAAAAAAAAAAACTTCTATTAGTGACGACTTTGAAATGAATCCTTATAATTTGTCAGCGTCGTCTATATAGTGTTCATATTATTACGACTAGGTGACACAAAAAAGATTACAAAGCAGAATGGATATGACCAGCAATTTACCGTTTACCGAAGGAGAATTATGCGCAACTGTAGATTAGAAAACGGCTGATCAAGATTACCTATACCTGTATTTTAATTGATAGATTGATCAAATGAGGAAATAATTTAAAAAACTGAGAAAATAGACTTGATTTCGGAAGGAATAAAATATATGTAGTTATCATACTTGTTCATTCAGTATTGCGACCCTGGATATCTGCCAGCACCCACGATCTGAATGATATGCTGATAATTTGTTAGCATAACATTTGCGAATTATGATTGCTTCAATCTCATATAGAAGCACTTTGAAACAGATTGAATACATACCCTTATGTACGTATATGTGTGTATACATATATACATATTTGTGTGTATAGTTACGATAGGATAATTCGAAATATAAAATGAGGTGTCCTCAAATGTTGCTCGTTAAGATTATTAATTAATGCTGTAATTTCTTTAATAAACTATGATTCAGGATATCAATATGAATGAACAGAGCTGCTGTACTTAGGTTTTTGAATTTTAGGCAATTTAACAAGAAAATTAAAGACCGCAAGTTTCCCAAATAATTGGCGTAGAATCACTAGTTGACCTTTTTTTCTCCCCACTTTAGTTACTAAAATAAATATATTTTTATCTAAAAATTATTTAGCTACTGGCTTTTTTATTGACATATGTCCTTACTTTAGAAAAGATTAAGTAGTTTAGTTTGAATAAATAAATTATAGTAATATTTATTCAAACTAAACTACTATATGCGTCGGTACTCATAATAATTTATACACCTACTGATTTTATCTATTCATTAGTAGATTTTTAGTACTAGGGTACTATCGTTATTGCGGTAAAACTTTATAACGGCACCTAAGCACGATAACAAGAAAATACAAAATTTAAGTCAATTAACAAAACGTGGTCATTAGAACTTCAAAAGTCAACTTAGTTACGTAATACTGTGACCTCATCGTACAGAATTAGCATACAGATTACATTCTGCGACACCACAGCAAAAATACCTTAATATATTATCCTTAATAATTTTACAACATGGTCACACTACTCGCCGTCACGTCCCAACACCGCAGATTGCGTGTTTAATTATTTGCGGAGCTCTTTTAACATAATAATTATGATGTAATTAATGCATCGCTTGCTTTTCGTGGTAAGGGGTAGTGTGTGTCAAACCCTTTTTATGGTGGTTGCAGTAATCCCTTAGCGAATATCCCGTGAATTCAAATAATTTAGGGCTAACATCCGCCTTTTGGTGGACAGTCCAGCTGAAAAATGTTGGCAAACTCCTGGATGTTTTTGTCATTTTATCACCTGGGATTCATTGTTTTTTTATATAGCCGATAGACGGGCCGATAATATAATTACAAAGTCTGTTCATTGATCAATTACAATAATTAGTGCACGAGAAATGGATAAGACCGCATCGTTAATTTATTCCGTTGACATTTTATTCTAGATTATAATCTACACTAATATTATAAAGAGGAAAGATTTGTTTTGAATGTTTGTAATGAATAAACTCAAAAACTACTGCGTCGATTCACAAAATATTTCCCCATTAGAAAGCTGCATTCACCCATAGGCTATATTTTTTGCTAAAAAATTAGGTACCGCGGGCGGAACAGCGGAAAGCAGCTAGTATTTAATAAATCTACAGAAGCCGAATCACAGCCGAATCAGTATTAGGTAGTAAATCGTTGTGTTACTGACTTATAAAATATTTTGGGACACCTCACACACGGGCATCTGGTACCAAACTAGGCAGAGCCTAAATTGCCATAATTTAGGCTCATAACGAGGCAAATGAAAAACATACTCATAACAATCACATAGATATCTTTTGATAAACCACACACAGATACAGAACATAATAATATGGTGATGATCATCACACAAAGATTTGTTCTGGGTGGGAATTGAACCTACGACCTCCGGTTTAGCACTGAGGGCCACTAGACCAATTAGGCACGTCAGACTACGCTTACGTCATAGACAGGATTTTTTAATCAGCAACATTCATCTTGATAGTTTTTCGAAATTTTGTTGTTGCACGAAATATAAACCTAAATAAGTTCATATTGGTGATGTCTTTTTGAGTATTATTTAACACGAAACAAACACACTTACAAATCTTACAGATACATCCTCTTAAATTTCTTATCCTTATTAGAAGCATGTGAGTTACAAACGTAGACAACTTTAAAAATAAAATACTTCCGAGACTAAGTTTAACAATAAACCAAGTACAATTTTGCATTTTAATATAAGAGGTAATATTTTAACTTCATAATAAACAAGGTAACTTTACAAGAAAACTATATGCCTCAAAGGCCTGGGTCGAGGTTTGATATAGCGACATAACTTTATCATGCCCCGCTGACCCCAGATCACAATGGCGCGAGCTGGTCAAATAAGTATGTAATAGAAATATGTCACTTAATAATAGAAAAATACATCCAACCCTCTCTTGCTGTTTGCCTTAGTAATATTGTTAGCAACGCACTAAGTCGAGGTCCAAGCCCCGCAGTGGTGCCCTTAGGACCAGTTTCAAGTTGACATTATCGGTGGGTAAGAAAGAAACGACAATATCTTGTATCGCTTTTTTGGCTCGCCAAGATACAGCGGCAAAAGAGTCCACACCGATCACCATAAATTACAAAATTTGAGATATAACTGATGTAACAGAAATTTATGTGGCAACATAATTTTTACTTAATTTCTAACTAAACAATTCTTGGCCACGGTAATGAGTAAACAGCGGTGTTGGGCCGCGAGCGACTTGTTTTACAACCACCAATTAGATAAACTTACTGCTGAGCAGAATTATAATTTTTAGTTTACCACAAAGTAGGGTTAAATAAGTCATTTGGAAAGCTTTTTGTGTAACAATTATTTTAAATTAAATCATTAGCTTCTGTTTATGTTTCTTAACGTGATTTGTGAGCGATAGTATATTAGAATCTTTATTAACATAAGAAATATTAGTTATAATTTATACCTAATTATAACTCTGACTCCTGTGCTAGTATTTAAAACTGGATTACAGGAGCCAGTGTCCCTTATATGAGCAAGGTAATGTCGACAGAAAAATTTAAGCGAAGTATTACCATTTTTTCCTCTTTTTTTTTTTTTTTTTTTTATGATACAGGTGTAGCTAAAAATTAAGTAGGTACCTTTTTGTGAAAATAAAAGCTAAACCTAGTGAAATAATTATGACAGAGTTAAGTAAATATAACCGGGAGGTACCTATAGGAGGTTTCGATAATCATACTTACAAGACTAACAGCTAATCCTACCAATATTAGGCGCCTAAAGCAATATTTACACCTGAACAAAAAACCGCAAATAATTCATAGCCCTTTCATACTTATTCAAGAAAGATTTCTTTATAAAAATAAATGAAGGTAGAACGAGTAACATCTCATGTCAAGGCAAATACCATCTCAGTCAGCCGTCTGTCATGACCATGACACCTGCAAAGGCGTCAAACCATCGGGTACTAAATTCAACATAAACCGCGATAGAACCCGATAAAAAGTAAGAAAGAAAGAAAAAACATTTATTTGCGTCAAAAATGCGACGCGTACACATAAAAAAAAACAAATGAGGAACAGAAAAAAAAAACTTATTTTAAATGAATTAATAGGAAAAAGTAGTTTTATTACAATGTCTAAACAATGGCAGACTTTCATATATAAAATTAGTTGAAAAGAAATGGTAGCGTCTATACGTAAAAAAAATCTTAAAATGCGTTGCGTCAGTCCCTGAGTAACTTAGTCTAAGAATTTTATCCTGAGAGGGCCTAGAAAAAAAGATATTTAGATTTGAACATTTTGATCTTTTTCAGGTTATGTCTTATGTCACTTGGAGAAAGTATTGCATGCTGTTGTTGTTTGTTTAGTATATTCTGAAATTAATATACGTTCACATAATAGAGCTTTGTAAGGTTATTTTATAATATTATGTAACAATCAGTCAACCTTTAGTGAGTACCTTCTAGGAAAATATTTATACGTAGGTACATACATCGTTGGGTCAAAAGTACGCTTGTATGGTTTCTCTAACATTCAATAGTTGTTTTAAATGGGTAGATATTTATTTTGTTAGAATGTCAAACAAAGCTGGTTTAAATTATGTTTATTTTAGTACCTACCCAGGAATAAGTTTAAGCGAAACAGGTTAGACAGGATCGTAGGTACCAAGAGGAAGGATGATTTCTCTGCCTACATCTACGGGGAATGAGCGTGACTTGCCGATATGTATACAGCATTTATCATAGGTACTTGTAATGAATAAAAAATGAAACAATTATACATATTTTACATTTTTATTCCTCCTCATAATCTTCTCTTATAATTATCGAATCTAAAAATTCTACTGGCGCTGTAATATTTACTTGATGCTGGCCCATCCTAAATACCACACCAGAGTCATAACATGGGCGCAACACCCTAAAGTCCGCCGACCAACCAAAAATGTTGCAGTTGACACAGGATTCGCGTTAATCTGGTACGATCTCCCATAGTGGTTCAAATAAAACGCACTTCAACAATCCAAACGATGGGGCAAAATCGGAGTCCAAAGGGGCGATAGCAAAGTCACGCACGGAAGATCAGAATCCTTTAGGCAAGCACAAGTCAAGTCACACAAAGCGAAACGAATATCAGTCCGTAAGCAAGCCAAGTCAAATAGAAATATAAATAATAACAACAAACAAAACGGACACAACCGACACGAAAAGCATGGGAGCATGTGACAGACCAGATCACTTTTTTTGTGACAGTGACATTTCATTTAGAGTTGCCATAACCTTAAATGTAATTGTTACTATTATTATATTTGAAGTATTGAATAATTGCATGAAGTATTTCTTATGATACCTGTTTTCAACCATAACACTTTTATTTTTTATTATTACTGATAGTATAGTTATTAGTAATAATAACTTCCTATGAAAAATATATTGAACCTTTATGTGGTCTTAAAAATATACACGAAAATAGTATGAATTTAGTAAATAGCAACACTTGAAAGAGTAAAAAGGTTCTGATTATTATTTTAATCATTTGATATTCCCATAAATGTTTGTATTTTTCTGTGGGTTTTATTGAAATACATTTTTATTTGAAAAATCATAGAAAAATCAATAAACTCTTTCTATATTATAAGATTTTCTAGACGCTTAAATTTTGTGAACTATTATTCTGCCATTGTTCTTTGCGTAAACCTCAGAAAACAAAAGATTTCTTTACAAAACAAACAAAAGAGCAATACCGTTCACTCAATAAGGAAGAGGAATTCTTTATTTGAAACCCTTCATTGTCATACAATATTCAGCCACCAGCCACCAACATTCGGAAAGGTCGCAAATTTATTCGTCGGTAAGAATACATCATTTGACACTATCAATCGACCTCTGCGGTTCACAATGGCTGTAATCTGCAGTTCTTATTGTACAAAGGAATCCGTGATAAAAGACGCTTTCAAGTCATTCTTGTGGCGATCTAAATGCAGCTCCGAAGTGTTGAGGTGTACAAAGTAATTGTACTCTTACCATTACGTCGCGTTTTCTAGGGAATTAATGATGGCGTGATTGTTTCTCGGATTGGGAAAATTAATCTTAAAAATTGCAATAAAAGAAATTGTAGATGGGATTTTTTTATGGCTTACGAGCTTCTGCCGGCGACTTCGTCTTCGTGGACTTGGGTCAGACAGAATTGGGTCTAAAAAGTAATGAAAAATGGAATAAAATGTTCACCCGTGTTATAGCTTGCGCTGTTATAGAGAAAAATACCAAATTTCAAACCTCGGAAAAAAAAACAATTTTCCATCGGGAACTACTTAAGGAATCGGGATAAAAGGTAAGGCCTAAGTTCTTTTCCATGTCAAAGGCTACATGCATGCCAAATTTCATCCAAATCCGTTTAGCCCTTTTTGCGTGATTGAGTAACAAGCATCTAAACATCCAAACATCCACACTTTCACATTTATAATATTATTATTAAGTAGGATAATTATTGTTTTACGCCATTGAATTTTTACAGCTATGTTTATATAGAAACATATTCTTACGGTATTACTTATTTACACAATTGTTAATACATGCCATTGATCTCTAAATATTTACCATTATTTATGTGTTTTGATTGTTATTCTCTCCTTACTTTCAACAAAAGTTTTGGTTCGCTATATCGTGAGTAAAGAAGAAACATTGTGCGGTTAGATTATGGTATGAATGTATTCCTTATATCTTAGGACTAGAATATTATAACCATCTATCTCTACTATACAATACCTATTACTTAAATAATTACTTCCATATGACCCTTTAACAAAACCTTACCTAAAACGGGTGCCACCCATATAAATCTGAGCACCCCACCTAAAATAAACCTATTTTCTACCACGGCACTAAAAGTGCCACAGAAGCCCGTCTGGTACGTGACCGAGGCCCTAAAGTGGCGGTGCCATAAAAAGTAACGTCACGACAAACTTCCTCAAATACTATAGTAATAATGAGAATGAGGAAAACTTGTGAGAACTCAAATAAATAACTATTTTACTGCAATTTGGTTGAGCACACGGATTCTATGTACTACTGTACATATACCTAAGTCAGGATAGGTAGGAAAGCACGATTGATCGTCTCGCTTTCCGACTTATTCCCATTGTTGGAAAGGAAATTTTCTGCCACATTAAGATGAAGTCTAATAAGTATAAAATAAGGTCTACTTCTTAATTTCTATTTTGGATTTATATGTGTTTTTCTCTGAATATTTAGTGACCAAAACTCATATTACTAACTCATTCAAGCAATGGTAGCCTAATGTCGTGGGCGTCGGACTTGCGATTATACAGTTGCCAGTTCAAAACCCACTCATTGCATCAACGACGTGAACTCCCTCGTAACACAAGCATTTTACGCACGAGTGGTTAACAAAAAAACGAGTAAGCTTTTTTTTTTAAAGATATATTTTGTATCTTTTCCATTTTGTTGAATCAGGTCATGGTTTCTGAAGAAAGAGTAGGTAGTTAAATTATTGGCGGGGAAAGATGACCTGCGCTTCCGGTACGTGGTCTCCATTCGAGTACTTCCACCCACAAGATGGACAGACGATGGTAAGGGTCGCAGGGAGCCGTTGCATGCAGGTCGCTTCCCACCGGCCGAACTGGAAATAAATGGAGTGGCCTATGTTCAGCAGTGGACTTCTTTAGGCTGTTATCATGATGATGATTATAATGTTCTTTAAGATTCACCAGTATGTTTTCCTTTCCCATCGGTCTAATAAACAGAACTGCACTCAAAAATCTTTTTCTTTGAATACGACCTCATATTTTTTTACATAAATATTAAACTCACCGAACGCTCACAATATTTTGTTAACCAACTTTGATGTTTTTGCTGTATAACTTCTGCAAAGAGTTTGCTCGGATTCTGAGCTTTGAAACTAGTTACAAGTGATTGTGAACTTAAGTTACAATCAAGGAAACTTAGTGAAATGTTTCTGTTATGATTTAATTGCTTTGGCTTCGGTATTGAGTTTCTAGTAACCTTTTGTAACCATCCAACGACTTTTCTTAGTGCTGATAACATAATGTACAACTGCTGGGAATGGAAACTAAGGAACTGTTAGTTGTTATAGTTTTTATTGGTAGGAAGGTATATTTTTACAGTGCGCTAAATATAGTTCTGTACGACATGTGGTATATGCCAAGCAATGAAGGATAGGCTATGACATTAAAATACATAGGCATAGACATAATATAATTTAATCAGTAATCGCCAACCCGCAGTGAGAAAGCGTGGTTATCAATGCTCATTGCTTGTCTGTATGGGAAGAGGCCTGTGCCCAGCAGGACGTTTATAAGCCGGTATTTTAATGTTTATTTTAGATACACTTATAATGCTTTTCACTCGGCAGTGACGAAGCCCAAAATGAGGGTTATGTGTGTGACTTGTATCCGCTCGAAACTACTCGACAGCTTACCCAATTTTGATTTATGATAATTGTTTAGATTGACATTTATTAATTGTCTTTGAAGTTGCTGCTGGAAACTAATTGGATTTTTTTTTGTGTTGAGTAAGATTTTAATTTTCCTATTTTTGTATTAATTAACAATAAGCAATGTAATTTATCATATTTATGTACATTAATATTTATTTTATCCATACATCAGGTAAAGCCTTTGATTTGATATCAAATATATCTTCCTATTACAACATAATAAGACAACCAATAAATCTTTTAGGAAATGTATATCTACAGGGAAATTTGGTGATACCAGGAATTTTATCTCCTTAACATTTTCCTCATGCTGTTGCTAGGATTATTATTTCGTTCAAAATACGTCTTATAGAAAGCTGAATAAATAAATAATAATAATAAATAATAATAAATAAATTTATTTATTTCCAATCAATATGATTTACAAAATAACACATACCAGTAAATAAGTAAAACCATACTATCAACTTATAAATACATTGTAAATCACTAAAGTTATAGACCACCGACACCCAAGCTAAGATTAAACTTGTGTTATGGGTGTCGTGGATTCCTCACAATAGTGAATCAAGGAGACATAATAATGGAAATGTAACAGTCTGACAAGTGGTATTAAGTATTAGATACTAGATGTGTGAACAATATTGATTTCATATTAATTAACAACATGCCAGTTATAGGTGTATAAATTATAATAGTACAATAAAAATAAAAGATACCCTTACAATATTCTAAAGCCTCTGGGATTGTGTATAAATGAATATGTCTTTGTGTCTTTTTGTTTTTGTGTGTGTGTGAGGGGGATGTGTCTGTGTGTGTGTGTGTGTGTGTGTGTGTGTGTGTGTGTAGGGGGAGGGATGTGAGTCTGTGTTTGTGTGTGTGTGTGGGTGTTTGGGTATGTGTGTGTGGATGTTCTTAAGTGTCTATTTATGTACGTATATGTTAATGTTTTTACTTATTTGTAAGTTATTTACGTTTATGTATAATAATACTCTTACATATATTGTTCTGTCTCTTCGTAGCTTAGGTTCATGATAAATTCAAGAATAGTTTTTTTGCATTGAAATTTATTTAATTTATAAATATTACATTCCTTATTGAATTTGTTATATATACGACTACCGAGTACCCTAAAATGCCTTTCTGCCAGTTTAGATCTTCTTCTTTCCACCGGACAGACGTTGAACGGGTTACGTCTTTCTAGATATCTGGGGTCATAACCCAGAGTTGCATGTTTGCGCATTACCGTGTGGAGCAGAAACAGCTGTCTCACAGTCATGACCCGACAATTTTTATACAATTGCGAGGTACTGTACCGGAAATGCTTAAATGTCATGACCTTGAGAACTGCTCTCTGCGCTCGTTCAAGAGGCAAGATGTTAGTTTTTGGGGCACCACCCCATACCGTAATACCGAAAGATAATAATGACTGGCACAGCGAGTAATAGACCATTTTTAGAGTTTCCAAATCTGCGCTGTAGCGTAAAGCCTTAAATATTGCTATAAGCTTTCTCACTCTGCCAGTCAACGCCCTAATTTGCGCATTCCATGAAATAAGATTGTCTATTATGACACCCAGATATCGGGTATTTGCTGTCCTGGTCAACGGAACGCAGGCACATCCGTCTCTTAGTTCACCATTACATACATGAGCCCTTATAGCAAAGGAGTCATCTGGTTGTGACGAGGATGCTTTAGAGAAGGTTATATAGTTAGTCTTCTGAACGTTAAGGGTAAGAATGTTGGTGGATAGCCAGCACAGGACAGTGATAAGGGCAGTCTCAGCTCGCTCCCGGACCCCATTCCAGCTTCGATCATGAACAAGAAGAGCCGTATCATCGGCATACGTATAAATACTGCAGTTAGGAATACGCAGGTTGCATAGGTCGTTAACGTATATCAAAAACAGACTGGGGCCCAAGATCGAACCCTGAGGAACTCCAAAAGAAGCCAAGGCATGCTCGTCACTAATGTGTGAGCCAATTTTCACGCATTGAGTACGTTCAGAGAGATAGCTTTTAAATATTTCCAATGCTGGACCCCTAACTCCTACCCTATCCAATTTCGAGATAAGAATAGGGACAGAGACAGTGTCAAATGCCTTCGATAAATCAAGGAAAATCCCTAAACACTTGAAACTCCTATCAAGCAACCCCACAGCATTGTCAACTAAAGCTTCAACGGCATCTTCACATGATTTCCCGCTACGAAAACCATACTGAGCTTCTGATAAGACGTTATGTGTTTCCAAAAATGTGACGAGGCGAGTATTTAATAACTTTTCTAGGATTTTTGACAACACTGGGAGCACCGATATGGGTCTATAGTTATTGACACTGTCCCTGTCTCCATTCTTTAAAATTGGAGTCACAATGGCTTTCTTTAAGTATTTCGGAAAAATGCCTTGCGAAAAACATAATTTATAGATGTGAGTGAGAGGAGCGACCAGAGACTTTCGACTCATTTTTATCATCCTTGCGGATATGCCATCCCATCCCGCAGCCGATTCAGACCGGAGACTACTTATAACTCTATCTACCTCACATTCATCAGGGGGCAGAAGTGCAAGAGAGTTTAATTGAGTGCTCGTCTGAGAAGAGTTATCATGATTCGCGTACGTACTAGTGGTTATGTGTTTGTCTGCTAGTGTTTTACCAACATTTGCAAAGAACTGATTAACGAAGTTTAATGAGGACTTTTCATCACGGTTTGAAATGGAAAGAAGGTCAAAACAAGGGGATTTAAATGGCTTCCTGTTGGTAATATTATTGATTATTTTCCAGGTTTTTTTAGGATTGTTTTTCGATTTCTCTAGCTCGCCTTTTTCGTAATTTCTTTTTAACCTATTTAATAGTTTGTTGCAGAAATTGCGATATCGAATATAAGTTATTTTTAAAGTATAGTTATCCGGTGATTTTTTGTGCTTAAGATGCATCTTATCTCGATTCCGTATGCATCGAAGTAAACCAGGTGTTATCCATGGCTTAAAAATTCGCGTTTTCGATGGTATTCGATGAATACTAGTTTGTTTATTAATTATGGTTATTATTTTATTAATGAGATATTCAATGGCATGATTAGGATCATTCATGGAGAATACGAGACCATAATCTATATCAATAATATCTGTGACTACTTTATTCAAGTCAACTTTTGTCACCGTCGTATGGTTCCTCAATGGTTTTATGTTTTTTATACAAACTAAGACTGGTGCATGGTCGGTAATATGACTTTCCAATATAACGGAAATAACTGAGTTTGAGACTTTAGTAAATGCATGATCTAAACAGTTATTATCTCTTGTAGGCCTTGTAAACGCAGGCAATAGGCCATGTGATGCAGTGATGTTCATATAGTCGTTATAATGTGGGTCACTATTTGTTGGGCTGATATTAATATTGATATCGCCCAGAAAAAATATATTTTTATATGAAGCTACTGACTCTAACACATTATTTAAACTATTTATAAAGTTATCAACTTGACGAAAAGATGGCGGTCGATACAAACCTATTAAAATAGTGTCGCCATTGATTGTAATCAGAAGGCAGTTTGCATCAGCAAATTGTGGCTCTGAAACCCTGTGTCGTAAGTCCGACCTAATGTATGCTACCAGTCCATCATTTTGGTTATATGTTTTATTAGTGAAGTATACCGAATAATCATCTAGCAATGGAATGTTTACGACTTTGCTTAACCAGCACTCAGAGAGAATGATAACGTCACATTTCACTTGCAGAGATGACAGTAATATTAACAAACTGTTGAAATTCTTGTTAATGCTACGAATGTTTAGGTGCAAGAAATTAAGTGAACATGTATTTTTACCTAAAATCTGAATACATCTATCAGGCGAACAGTTGTAACTCTCGTTATGACCATATGAATCCAAGTTTCCAATAATTTCATCAATATCATTCATTTTTAATTAAAGTGTATAAGCCCTTTATATTTTTTATGAACCAATTTAAAATCAAATTTAAGCCTGCAATCAATAAATTTTCATTCTCCAAATTATAAATAATATTTTTTCCTTGTAATAATTTATGCAAGAGTAGTTTATAGGGTAACACTGTGCATGTAACGTATAATAACATAATATAAGTTTGAGATATATCTTTGTGAGATTGTGTGTAAGCCGTATGTGTGTGTGTGTTATGTTTGTATTGAGTTGAGGCGAAATAAAGTTTAAAAGAGACTAACTTAAGATATCGAACAAAATAAAGAAAAATGAAAATTAAACATATTATGAACATTACTAATTTAGTCTTTTCGAATTTCTGATACTTGCAATAAGCTTTGAAAACAATTTCTTGAGACAATTCGTATAGGCTTATCACCCTCCTTTTTCCTAAGAAAAATTTTTCCACTTGATGTCCAGCAGTATACGAATTCATTAGCTTTTGCAAATTTCCGCGCTTCAAAGAAGAGTTGTCTTGTACTAGGGGGAAGACGATCCGTAATATAGATAGGTGATTTATCGGTTGTCAACCCCACATGTTCACTATTCAGTTTTTCTACTACTGGTCTTCCTTTGTTGAAGTTGCGGACAGCCTGGAGGATGTTGTTTTTCGCTGTTACCGTTTGAAATTCTACGACAATTAGTTTAGTGGGACCCTGTTTGTTTTGCACTCTATACAGGTCTCGTATCGCAGAAGGTTCTATAGGTATTTGTAAAGATTTGGAGATATCTATGACTAATTTGGACAAATCATCAGAGGTTTCATTTTGCCTGGGAGGTATATTCCTAATCTCGACTGCTGCAGACCGACGACTATCCACCATGTCACTAATTTGATTTTCTAGCTTATCTATATATGTACGCTGCTCGGCTCTTTCATTTTCCAGTTGTAACATTTTTGTCTTCATTTCCTCAAATTTAAAATTCATCAAACTTGCCGATTCATCCATTTCCATTTTAATTTTTTCAAGTTTTTCATGCTCCTTTTTTAAATCTGCTATTTGAGATGTTATTTTGCTTGTAAAGTTATTTAGAATTATCTCTTGATCCACTTTCCACTTGGAGAGCATAGCTTTAATTTCATCTTTAAATGTGGCAAATTCATTCTGAGGGCTAGACTCTGATCGAGGGCGTTTGGATCTGTGTATAAGATTTACAAACTCAGATTCTGTCGGAGTGTCAGGTATATTCGGATTAGACGAGGATCGCTGTATCTCAATTGCTGGTGTCGACGGAGGTGTGCGGTTCACTTTTGGCATGTTTGAGAGGAGTTAGCAATAGCTCAAAAATGTGAACACAAATTATGTAGAACAACGTACGTTAGATGATGTCGTGTCTCCTGTTAGAAAAGCGTTAGCAATGTATAGAAAACGCAATGGGTGCAGATCTCAAAATGTCAGGCGCTTAGTCGCTGTGACGTGTTATGACTCACGCATTCGAGGTCACGGCGGCGGTGCGTAGAGAGGCTTAGCAATTAAGCGCGCAGCGTCTATGTTCATTTGGCGTAGCGGCTAAGCGCACAACACTCAACCATGCGTGTGCCAAGTTCAAACCCAGCTATGCGTCGACTTTGTAGAATTAGTAAAATACTTCTCACCACTATGCAGACGTGAGAGTGAGAGCTCCGACACCGTCCAATATGGCCGCCACTCCTTACGACAGTCACCACAAGATAGACAAGGAGGGACCGAGAATTACAATAAAAGTAAGATTTGCAAAAATTTAAACACTTTCAAAATAAATTGCGCAGCTGGTACAACCAAAAACACGTTCAATCCGTACTAATGCCGTGGAGGAATCTGAATAAAGGGGTTAATTTTTATACTGTCATTGTGAAGAGGTATCTTTCCTAAAAAAATTAACATCAGTCAGTTTTCTCATTTTATTGTGGTATTTTAATCTTTTACATTAAAATTGAATGTCACAATTTGTTTCTATCAAAAAGTTTTTTTTTTCTTGTAAACATTATCTTATATTTGTAAAAAAAAAAACAATATTATTATGGAGATGTAAATTTGATTTATTTGTTTCAATGTTAATTTTCAAGTTATTGTTTTCGTATTGGTATAAAACTCATTTTTATGTAAATTATTTGTTACCTCTACAAAAATATGTAATCTGTTACATATTTGGCTACGGTGTCTTGGCCTATGATCATAAAAGATTTTGATATCTATTTTGTGTGAAGAAGCAAAAATTACAAAACAATTTCTTCATAGAAGCATTTTCCGACATTTCCTACGTCTATACAACAAGATGTGACATGGCACTATTATTTATACTTAGTAAGGTCTTAGTTTGAGGTTGCTTTTAAGTCAAACGTGACCAGGATTTTATTTACAATGTTGCAGATCATTTATAAAGTTAGCCGTATTGTTACTTTGATGCATGTACTAGGAGTTTTATGGAGAATATAAAGTTTGAGTCAAGATGTCAGCTGCTTTGTAATTTACATATTGTACGCTTCTTATGTTAACTTTTACTTTTATAAAAGTATTTTTTATGTAGGTACTAATTTCATATTAATTTTGTATAATAATTTTACTTACTGCACTAAAAAATCGATTCTCTTTCTCAATCGTATTGTTGGCTTTTTTATTCTAATGTATAGGATAAAAATATTTATATTAAAGATTACGGAGCTTTACGCAAAGCACATTAAAATGAAACTTTTAGAAGGGATCTATAAGATATTTCAGCTGTATCAAATCACACACCTAGCTACATCTGGTGTCAATGTTGGGCACACCTACAAGTGACAAATAAGCTAGTTAACTAGTCTTAAACACCAATATTGTAATATCTATAGAAATGTATGTTAAATGGCTGTTGGAGTGCCATAAAAAAATTGATATAGAATCTGCCAAAGACGCGATGCCAAAGTTAATCTGACACACCCCTGGTTGGGTTATGGGAAAGGTAGCTCATAATACCTATCTTCCTATCAGCTCAGTCACACATTACATAACGAAACCCCAATTATTTAAACGTAACGTCTATTTTTCGCTATTTTACACCCTATGGTGTCAGAGACAACTTGAACCCAAACGGGAACTTTTAATTGAGTTGTTGTGCATGAATAGCCTAGCCTTTTTCCAAGCTATCTTTGAGGTCGGCTACCAGTCTTTTCGGATGCAGCTGAATACCGTATTTTATATGGAGTGACCGCCTATCTGACCTCCACAACCCGTTTCAGGGTAAACAGGTCTTTTAATTTATTGATTAGTTGTCAGAATTTGTTGTGTCTTAACGACTGCCAAAGATCAATGTTTGACAGTTGGGACCAACAGTTAACTTGCTTTGTAAGACACGGAAACTACTTAAGCTAATTAGTTCAATTAATCAAAACTAAGTCACGTGAACCAGAATGATATAAATTACGTAATAAATGAAACCACATACATTGAGGCACATTCACGTTATACCGTGCGTGCGATTGATCGAGTCGTATCAGACAAATTTATGACGTATATTAAATAATAAATGAATTGGGCATTATGTTCAGCTGCCATAAATATTACATGAATCAGAAATATATATTTTCTTTTCAGATTAGTCATAGAATATATTTATAGGTGATTTAAACACAGGAATGGATATTCGATATTAATAACATCCAAAACTGCAGAAAAGGCATTATTTAACTGCAAGTGCTGATATTCCCGATTGTTTGTTCGGAGGTTTGGAAGGTTCTGAAAATAATTTCTTTGTGTTACACATTTAGGTTTTTTTACTTAAAAATCACTGTCCAAAACTGCATAATTGGCCCTATTTTATGCCTCGTTTAATAATTGGCTATTTTGTGATTTGAAAACTACTTTGATTCTTGACATTTATAACAGGCGAAAATTTCTCCAAAATATGTAGTTTTCATACCAATATTGACTCAGGAACATAGCATTATAACTGTAAAAAAAAACCTTAATTATTCCAACAAAGATCAGTTCAGTTAGCAAATACTTAGCTAAGTATATTTTCTGATCTACAAAGAACCTGACAAATTTCGCCTTTGATTTTACACTTCACTGAGATTTTCACCTAGTGTCATTCTAAGGAGTACGAAGTAAGGGAATAGGAAATTATTTTTTCTTGTTACACGTATTTTAGTGTTATTATTCGGCATCGTCAACGGATTAGTAAACATATCAAACTGGTAAGAAGGTGTTAATAAAGAAAAAAAACTTGCAACTTTCCAACAATATTCATATTATTCACCTGAAATAAGACTGTTCAAAATTTCACATTCCTTTCATGAATGCAATGTATATAGAATATTATATTACATCGCCTCATAGCTTTGTCAGTAGTACAACTTTGTTTATACTATTCAAATTTTATTGTTACTAAATTTTAGTACGTTGGTAAAAGTAATCAATCGGCAAAATTTTAGTGGGATGTAAAATACCGCGTATTTTAATATCCGGTATGAAGCAACACTGTATTTAATATCAAATGTCTGATCTGATTTTAAACAACATTTAAACTTTATGTTATAAGAATACGCTTTATTTATGGAGGTTTTGTCTATTGACTTTAGTCGTGAATTTCTCGACTAAACATTCCTAAGAAGGTATGTGTTAATTCAAATTATAAACTAGTTGTTTCACGTGGCTTCGTTCCCGTGTTTAAGTATCACGAGAGTTTTGCGCGGAACCCTCTTTTTTTTAAACAAAAACTCTATACAATTCCTCATTAATCTGGCCATTATAATTGTACGCATCAATTTTTTCAACCTGACGGAAAGTTCCAAAGTCTTGCGCGATATAACAAATGGTAACATCGTCATTTTTTTATTAGTTTGAAAGCGAAAAATGTTTTCAAATCTGTTGATTACCTCGTAGAATATATATTATGCACTCCATTTAAATTAATCCTGTATAATATATAAGTGGCATTGTCTATCTATTTTGTTGTGGAGCTTAATGTATAAATTCGAAATAATACATTTGAGTAGGCCACAAACCGCTAAACATTTATTTGTTTGAGTGAGCGGAAGCAGCCTAATCAATTAATCACGGTTTCCTTGGCATTCAATTCAATGTATAAATCCTTCGACCTTCAAAGCATCAGTGTACAAGTGCTGATTTACTTCAAAATAGCACTGATCCTTTTTCGTTACTTAGCTTGTATTTTTTCTGATGGTATAATTTTTACACTGAGTATTTTTATACTCGACGAGTAAAAAAATACTAATTTCTCCATCGGTTTTTTTGTCAAGTTTTCTGAGAGATAAAGATGTCACAATATACCGGGTCTCCCAAAATATATTTAATTGATTTTCGTTTATGGGATTTCGTAGTGACAACAAAATTAAATGCTCTGTAACCTAGGTACTCCAAAGCATGTAAAGGTTTTCTTGGTTTAATTTTAAGTTATCGTAGGCATAGAAAAAGTCCCCAGAAAATTAACTAATTCTTATCGGTAACTCCAGGAATCAATAAAAAGAATACTTGTTGCTGTAGATGTCACAATTTGTTGAAATGTTTAACCTTATTACGGCCTACTTTACAATTTTATGGCAATTCAATTTTATAGGTGTAATAGACAATTCCTTTGAAACTACTGTACAACACTTTACTGCATATTCCGCAGTCACTTCTTATATGTATTCCATACTTCGACGTGACGGCAAACGTAGAAATATATTTTTAAAATATCTTCAGGAAACCTGCACTCGAGTATCGGTACTCTTGCTACCGATTTGAATTTTGGAAATATTTGAAATTCTTTCTTCATATTTCATACCGGTTCCGTGGCCTCGTTTACATATAAATAAAAATCATGCCATATGGATGCTGAATAATAGTTATATCTGATGAATCTAGGTTATAATCTTGTATAATCTTTGTTTCACAAAGACTTGGAACAAACATTTGTGGATCACACAAATGCTTGTCCTATGCGGGGATCAAACCCGCAACATGACGCGTAGTGGTAATTAGCGTGGTCACCTATACCACTCGGCTATTCGTGCAGACACTTTGCTGCCTAGTTTGGGATCAAATGGCCGTGTGTGAGTTGTCTCAAGATATTATTATTATTATCTTTTTTTGCTAGGAGCTCAAATCATAACTTAAAAATGTGTATAACATTGTCTACATTTAAAATGTTAACAGTAAAATATCTAACGGCTATAAAAAATGCCTATTTGGTTTTATATTACTAATTCTCGTGATTACAGCCATCTTACCTTATCTTCTTTAAACCGACAACTAAATCTTCTTCTTTATTAAAAGATCAAAATCACACTTCCAAAAAGGGGGCTACCCTGACGTTCCAAAAGCTACAATCATTTTATTCGTTACTCTTTTGTTTACCGTATTTTAATGTTTTTCAATTCATGCTTTTGTTAAATACAGGTCATTGACAAAACTCTCAATAATTTATCCTTCAACTCACTGAATCAGGATTATAAAGCCATGTCGTTCGTGGCTGGCAAAGGTATGTTATGTTATACACTTTGTAAAGCTGATTAAATAAAATTGCTGTTTGAAATAATCCCTTAACCTTTGTGTACACTTGCCTACACGTGAGTCTAAATTGTTTTAATTACCCCTTTGTTTATTTTTCGTTATGAACTTTGTGTTTCAGAAAGTTAGGCGTTTTCGTTCGCTAAAATACCGGTATTAAAAATCATTTGATATTATGCTAACATGTAAACTACTATTTCCAAAATAGCTTGTTGCCTGGCTGTAATATTACTGCAGATGCAAAAGTTACTTTATAAATAAAATTAAAATCAATTTATTTATTTTATTAAAATAAAAATTACGTGTTTGGGAAATCATTTCCGTGCCTCGGTGAGCACGTTAAGCCGTTGGTCCGGACTGTCATACAGATCTTTGACAGTCGTTAAGTTATTACAATTCCCTCACCAGTTTTACTATAGAATACTGCATTACTTAGCAATGGGTTGCGGAGGTCACGCTCTATGCAAAAAACGGCTTTTAGCTTAATCCGGTAAGACTGGAAGCCGTACCCAACATAGCTTGGCAAAAGGCTAGGCAGATGATGATGAAATAAATACATTTAAAATTGTTCTGACTCAGATGTATAATTACCTACATAAATAAAAAAACTTCATCTCGTGGCAGTTTTCTTCACAAATTTTTCAGTCATTTTCTCTCAGCTCATTTTCTCAACATGGGGTACATGTCGTTTCAGTCATCTTAGTAATACAAGTGGCACAATTGACAATTTAAAACACGTCGCTCACAAACAAGGGAACTTTGTCCTGATGGGAAAACTTTACACTTAGTTCCATCATGTGGAATAAGTAATATTGCATGCGACAAGAATTCTAAGTTACAATTTTGGAAGACATGGAGTTTGGAAGCTTTAGCAACATATGATTAACACCAAGTTGTATAATATCTTCCAGGATTTTGTAAGACGAAGGTAACCAATGAGCTATCTAGATTTTTATACATCTTTTTCTTTTAATATATTATTATTTATTACGGAGTGCTACTACTACTACCTATTACTTACTCGTCACTTTTTGAACTTGCTCGAGTCAAAATTTCCTAATTGACTACCCTGAAAAGAAATGTCGAAACAAACTCAGGTGCATGGTCTGTCAGAAATACTCAGTCAAATTGGCGTTAATAGCTGCGACACAGTTATTTAACTAATGTAGCTATTTACGTACGCAAATAATTTGTAAAATTTGTTTTTGTTCCAATAAAGATTATTATTATTATTATTAAATATAAAATACCTTTTTAGTCTATATAAAAGAACACTGAATAAATGAAGCAAGAAGGTAGTCTGCTCCAAAAAAAATAAGAATTTTTGAAATCGGTTTAGTATTATTTGAGTTTATTCATTACAATTAAATAAAAATACAAATCATTCTTACATAATATAATATTAGTGATTAATACATCTATGATTTGCAAAATTAAAGTACTAATAAAAAAAGGAATAAAGAAGTTGACTCTATACCACACTCACACAAACCAATATCGTTATCAATTCCAACGTTTCTAAACCAAACAAGATTCTGAAATTCCGTCAAAGAGTATTGGCAGAGCCATCTACACTGAAGCTCTCAGGCCGCAAAGGAAAGTGGTATGTGAATACATAAGAGGAGCTACAGGATTTACGTGGAACCTTCGTGATACTGAGAACGGTCGACAATGTTTCATACTCCAATAAATTCATGAATCTGATGTCTCTATAGATTCAAAGGTCATATCTATACTATAATAATATAAAGCCTGTTCGGCTTTATTATAAAAAAGAGGTGTAACTTAAAACCTCAGTTTACCTTTTATACATATATGTATGATAATACCCGCCTATAAACGTCCCACTGCTGGGCACAGGCCTCTTCCCATTGATCACCACGTTTGCTCATTGCGGGTTGGCGATTTCAGATTCCAATGTCTTGGAATCCAGGTTTCTTTCACGTTTGTCAGTGTTGACTTAGAATGATTAAGAAATTACATATAACTTTGAAAAGTCACATTAGTACTTGCCTGGTTTAGAACCTGCAACCATATGCATACAAATCCGCTCATTGAACCTAATATTATTATCTACTATATAAAAATAAGTCGGGTTTTCCTTCCTGACGCTATAACTCCAGAACGCACGAACCGATTTCCACGGTTTTGCATTCGTTGGAAAGGTCTCGGGCTCCGTGAGGTTTATAGTAAAGAAAATTCTCAATTACATAAAAAAAAATTTAGACCGCGGGCGGAGCTGCGGGAAACAGCTAGTCTACTATATAAAAATAAGTCGGGTTTTCCTTCCTGACGCTATAACTCCAGAACGCACGAACCGATTTCCACGGTTTTGCATTCGTTGGAAAGGTCTCGGGCTCCGTGAGGTTTATAGTAAAGAAAATTCAGTAAATTCAATAAATTTAAAGAGAAAAGCAGGAAGGGAAAATATCGCGATTATTGACATTAAAAACGAATAAACAATGCGGTAACCTTGGTAACCTCGGTAAAATTGGTAAGTAGGTAGTTGCCATGACGGCCAAATTTCGTTATTTTTACTATCCTCCAGATCCTCCTCTATAGAGGTTTTTTTTTTTCCATAACCTAATTATTGTCCCATAGAGGTTATCAATTAAATAAACAAGGTTGTCATAACTCCTTGCAATGATATTAAAACTGTTTTCTTTTTTAAATATCAGGCTCGCAGACTTTTATGTTTTTTTTTTGTTTGTCTATTTGGTAAGTCTGAGAGTCGGTCGTGTCGTAGGTTATAATTATGATAAACAGGATGGATTTTTTATTGCCACCAGAAAGAAAATTCTGTCTGTTTGTCTCTATTTCTGTTTGTCTGTTTGTTTGTACACGCTAATCTTCGGAACTACTGGACGGATTTGAATGTTTTTTTTTGCTGTATAGGTATTAAGTCTGGGTAACATATAGGCTATAATTTATCTTGGAAATTTGAACACCTCATGCAGAACCGCAACAGACCAGCTAAGCTATAAGAGATACAAAAATGGTACCATAGCAAAAATTGTTCCACGTGATGAGCATTTTCTGCTGAGAGAATAAATTTGAAGATCTGGAATACCTGATGTGGAACTCCAAGAGCCCAGCTACAGTATAACACATATAGGAATGACGTCTTAGCAAGAGTTGTTCAGCCTGATGAGCACTCTCTGTTGACGTATAAAAATTGAAGATCTGGAACACCTGTTGTCGAACTCGAAGAGCCCGGTTACACCATAACACATATAGGAATGACGTCTTACCAAAAGTTGTACGGTCTGATGGGCATTCCCTGTTGACTTATAAAAATCGAAGATTTGAAACATCTGACTTGAAAATCAAAGCTATCACTAATTTCACTGTATAATTATAAAATAACATAACCTTTAGGACTGATTTTCGATGACGATGGTACCTATATCATTTATAATTCGACTCTACTGGCCAAAACTCCAATTTTTTCTTTTTATCGAAAATATATGCTTTCGGGCTTATGTTATTTGAGCGTTTAATTTACTTTGCAGTCACTTAGATTTTAATTGATCAGGTTTCTTCACAATAAAACTATAACCATGATGAAAGAGGTCAAATCTTTCCCAACGTTCCAAAGGAGCTAAAATATTGAGGATCATAAGATCCCAAGAATCTACCGAAGAGCGTCAGCTTCGGATCGCGAAGCACGCCTGCATTCTCATCGTATTTACGTATCTACATCCACGTCTCTAGAAACCAGTGAAGAATATGATGCGCGACTGACCGCTGATCGTGAGCAAAAGTTCTGATGGGCATTTCCTGCTATCTTACAAAAATGAAAGATCTGGAGGGTCTCGAATCTCGCGCATCACGTTGTTTTCCCGTCCCCGGGCTCTGAGAATTTGTCATCAGACGTTTCAGATCTTTTATTTTGACGACCCTGTTGTCGCTGGCATAAGCAACAGGATCCGCGTACGAAGTCGCGGGCAGAAGCTAGTATCTTTATAAAGTAAGACAAAACTACGGTTAAAACGGTTTTAGATAAAACGCTTTTTGTAATAATGCCAAAAGAGTTTGTTTGGTTGACCGGTTAATCTCAATACGCTGACATGAAAAAAAATTTTTTTGGGAGCTTTCTTTTAGAAGGATTATAGGTTACACTTTGCCGCGATAACTGAAGCCCACGAGGGTGAATCCGCGAGCAAAAGCTATGCGTAAAATATGAAACTAATGCACTTTTTTAATCTTATATAATAATATTTTTTATGAAGAGTAGACAGGATAAACTTATCTAAATAAATCAGTCTTTATTTGTGGACAAAGGTAATATGTTCATAAAAAAAATCACTTTAGTAGAGTTCTATGACATGTCCTCTCAAAAAATTAGCTATACATAACAAGCAAACAGTTAAATAATGACCATTTACACATTTCGTCTAAAAATCTATCGAAGCATAGTTTTTTCCACTTTTACTGTCTCACTACAATTATAATGACCTCTTCTTCCTACGTCCATTTCAGGGGATTCATTTTTGGTCCGGATTTTCCCCTTATAGTTTTAATCTCGGATTTCAACACAACTTTTACTATACGTTTTATAGTTCCGTGGTACTAAAGCCACCTTAATGATAGCTGTAGGTAGGTACTTGTTGCATATTTTAAAATCCCAAAACCTTTCTCTTAACATACCCACCTTCATCATAGCTACGTTTGGCAATAAAGTCACAGGTACAACGACTCATTAAAGTTTTGAGTACGAAGGCAACGTCAACCCCACAACAGACTGACGTGATGCGATTCGTCGGGGGGTCATAACATTTGTTGAGTAGGGTACTTTATAGTTGACAATAAACTTCATCCGATAAATGTTGGTTAAGTTGGACAGGGATCTAAATGTGGAGAATAGGGGATTTGAGTAGCTAGAGTCAATGCACTACAACACTTCGAGGTCAAACATTGAATTAATAACTCTATTTTAATGAGATATAAACCTCAAATTACATTTATTCACTACATCCTTTAGTTATTCTGTCCGATTGTCCGAGCGTAGTATAGAAGGATCAAACACAATTCTATGTAACTACAATGGACATGTGATCGAAGCAGTGAGCGTAGTACTGTAACGAATGATTTTGAGCAAGAACGTGGAAACAACAAAGGAACGATAGAATGATTCTGTGAAAAATCATAGACAGAAAGGATGTCACTTTGTGATGACGTCAGATAGAGAAGTATGGAGGAAAAAGCCATGCTGCGCCGACAACAAATGAAACTGGGAAAAATAAAAAAAATTGACAAATAATAAGATATTATTTAATGTTAGCTACACAACTTATTACGTTTGCTAATAATGAAATATTACTTGAGCGGTGAAAATCAGAATGTTGGAGATACGAGACGGTCCATCGGAAATATAAAAAGATTCCCGACAGCGAAGTGTTGCCCTCCAAAACAAAAGTCTATGCCCAATCGTGGGCACTAAAGATTGCACACAAACTTATGTTTTTACTGTCCCTACGTATTTTAATATAATATAATGATTCAGCATTTTTCTAGATCGTAAAATTCCAGTTCGCAAGTTCCTTAGATAAATATTAAATTCTTATCTGCCATCGTTTCCTGACTACATAAAGGATAAGTATATTTCCTGTACGTACGAGCTCCTTCTCTCTGAGAACATTTTGCAGTGGTATTGAAATTTGACAGCTCCTTTAATTGTTAGGAGCTGTCTAGCTAGCTACTAGGTTACATTTATTTTGTTAAATGTTAGAATAGCTCAGTTGTAGTATTACTATACAAATATAAAATGGTTCGATATTTGTAACTTTTTTGTTTTTTTTTTTAGAAAAATCTTAAATGCTGGTTGGTGTTGGGATATTAAAAGTTTTATATATTTTTTAGGTTTTCGTACCTCAAAAGAAAAAAACGGAACTCTTATAGGATCACTTTGTTGTCTCAGTCTGTGTCTTTTTCTCAGAAACGCGAGAAGGTTTCAAGCTGAAATTTATATCAAATACTCAAGTCTACTGTCCCTTAGCGCTGTGAAAAATTTAAACCTATAAGCAATTTCCGCAAATTTTCCACACTCGCAAGGGAATTAAAACTCTTATCTTATCTTGCTATAAAACCTACAAAAATTTAAACTTAAGTTTATACGGAACCCTCAGTGCGCGAGTCCGACTCGCACTTGGCCGGTAATTTTTTTGTATTTGGTATCTACTGTAAGTAATAAATCCGATAAGTTCTCAGTTCTGCAATTACAGGTCAAACATAAAATCCTGTTTAATTTACCTACATAGGCTACCCAGCTATGAGCGATCAAGAAGGCAGGTAAAACTGAGCACAACTGATTATTTCAAAACAGAATAACATCTGAAAACAACAGAAAATCGATCTGTTATATAATGCGATAAGTCAACCACCTCTCTCAAGTGGTAAAAGAACATTCAATAAACGCCATTCACAGCTTTACAAGTACCGAATCAATACGAACTGCCAAATCCTTTGCCAACACAGTATCGCTAATTTCCATTCTATTTCGCATTGTTTGATGTACAAACAGCACCTACAAAGAGTACTTTTGCTCTGCAAAGCATTGATATTATGCTAAAGGGTAAAACAAATGTTTACAGAATCTTAATGGTGTTTACTGTATTTTGATTCGTTGACATCTGAATTTGGGCAGTGAAAAGCGAGGTTTAGTACCTACAATTGATGGGACTACAAAATTTAATGCCCTTTCAATAAACCTTGTAATATAGTCACCGTCGAATAGATAATGGCAGAGTAATCAAATAAAAATACGCAACCAAAGAGTCAATAATATCAGTTTTTGGTTTCATATTTCTTAAAAATTTGTTTTAGTTGGTATATTTTTGCCATAATAATATGAGTAAGTAAGAACTACTTCAAAAATTATAATTGTTTTGTACTTATAAAGGAGTTCATTATGGATAAAGTTTTAGTATGCGTTAAACTAACTAATTTATTATTAAAATTAAGTGTTCAATGTTAATATATTTAAATTTTAAGCTATCGTCGCTTCTCATGAAATTAGTTTCAAGTAGTTTTTAAAACTTTGTAGTAGTTTCAGTATATAATTTACGATGGAGTATTGTCCTTTGGGTATACTTACGGTTTGGAAAAAAATTATCTTTGTTTATTGACTGAATTTTTAATCTTTATTAATGTTAGAAACAGCAGCGGCTGTGAAAAGCTGACTCTTTATTATCATATAGCTCTGCGGTAACGTAAACTGCATTGTGGATATTATGATAAAATGAGGTAAATAACTGTGCGATAGATTTAAACAGTAAAAAAACTAATGAAAATTATAAAAATCCATGTTATATAATTACAACATTTAGAACTAGATGGCGTTAGACGTCAAATTACTTGTCGCTATGGTTTCGTTACATGCGAAAGTATAAGTCATGTCGCGACTATCAAATAAATGTCTTACTCCACAGAGTACATTATTTTTATAGGCCGTACGGTTTGACCAATAATAAATGATAAGCCGCGCTCGCCGAGGTTGGTGCGTGGATGGGTGACCATTTGTAAACATACCGAGATCCCTCGGAAAGTACGTTATGCCGTTGGTCCCGACTGTCATACCCTGAACTTTGACAGTCGTTAAGTCAATACAATTCTGACAATCAGTCTTACTATGGGATACTGTATTACCCTGTAGAATGTCTTGTGCAGGTCAGATAGGCGGTCGCTCCATGTAAAATATAGTATCCAGCTAAATCCGGTAAGACTGGAAGCCGACCCCAACATGGCTTGGGAAAAGGCTGGCAGAAGATTCCATTTCTATATGCACTCTTGGGTTTATTTGTACTTGGATTTGTTAGCCAAGTCAAAAGAATATCTAATGTAAGGACTTATCAAACAGCAGTTTACAAAAGTATTTACTTAACTGACCTTATTGATTTAGGTTCAGACTTATTTTAAACTTTTTATTCGTAAATAATAAACAAATTTTCATTAAATTCATGTCATGTAGTACATCAGCTTTATAATTGTGATGACAGCATATTTAAAATTAATGTTATCTTAAATTTAGTCATTCGAACATTATTTTCAGTAACACAGAAATGTAAAACAATTTACTTTAATTTGCGAGTTACTAAGAACTTTTATCGTAACTCTGACACGAAAACATTTTTTGTAGAATTAAGTTGATGTGAAATGTTTTTAGAAAATTTATGTAAATTACAATACGTAGGTACGTTTGACTTTGACACAAAAGAGAATTGATAAAATGTAAATGCTTACTTGCTAATTATTATAAGAAATTCCATTTGAAACGAAATGGTGGTAGCCCAATTGCTAGGGCGTTGGTCTTGCAATCACGTGGTTGCTGATTCGAATAATATACAACCTAATAATATATTCAACCGATGTAAGCACGCTCGTAATACAAGCATTTTAGATAAACACAAGAATACTAGTAATGTGCGACCCACACTACTTTTTTTTATTCAAACAGATACAGAGCTGTTCCTTAATTCTAAACTCGCCAAACTTTTACACGTGATGGCGAGAGGCGCTCTTTTACATCACAATGAACCACCTTACTTAAATAGCTTATACCTACTTCTTCTTCTCTTCTGCCTAGCCTTTTCCCAAGCTATGTTGGGGTTGGCTTCCAATCTTACCGGTTTTAGCTGAATACCGTATTTTACATGGAGTGACTGCCTATCTGACCTCCACAACCTATTGCTAGGTAATATAGTATTCCATAGTAAGACTGGTTGTCAGAATAATTGTAATGACTTAACGACTGTCAAAGATCACTGTATGACAGTCGGGACCAACGGCTTAACGTGCTTTCCGAGGCACGGAGGGGTCTCGGTATGTTTACAAATGGTCACCCATCCACGGACCAACCGCGGCGAGCGCGGCTTAACCTTTATTATCGGTCAAACCGTAAGGCTTACACTTAGCCACGAGCCCCCCTATATACCTACTTATATTATATTATTTTACTGTTATGATTGAATCTTACATTGTGAGTATTTAGTTCTATTTACTATCCTGTATAATGTTTTTTTTTTCTAAGTGATCTCTTACTAACCTTTAATTTGTCTCTCAATAAAATCTATTTTATTTAACACTTTAGATACTAAATGCTAATAATTATGCTTATTTAAAAAAAAACAACATTTTGACCATCACAATTCTTTTTACATAATATCTTTTTTTAATTGAAATAAAACTACTTTTAAACGGATTCCATCGCGGTTTATTTTGATTTTAGTCGGCCCGTGACTATGACACCTGCAAAGGCGTCGAAACGTCGGGAACTAAAATAAAAATAAACCGCGATAGAATACGTTTAATAGTAGTTTTATTTTAATGCCTAACATTCGCTTAAACCTCAGAAAACAAATAAATTTTATTTCAAGCACGTTCACTTATATAGCAATTTAATTTATAATAAAGATTATTATATCAAAAGACGATTAATTAGAGCCTCGGATTTAATATTTTATTCCTGTTATGTTTTATTAATTAGGTAATTTAATTAGTCTTGTAAGCAGTGCGTGCCGAAGTAATGAGAGATTACCAGAGAATTACGTATTACTAATTATTCCTTTCACGTCTACATTGTTTTAAAGATTAGGTAATTGAGATTAATTATTTTCATTAAATTATAATGTGTTTTGAATAAACTTGGTCTTACCATAAAACACTATAATTATTTTTATTAAAAAGAAAAGTTATAACAATTGCTATAATTAAAAAACAACTCTTTTGCATAAAGATAATTAAATCACAGAAGCAGTCAACATTTACAAAGGATCACAGCTTTATTATTAAAAATATATCCTCAATTTTAAACTGCGCTGTGACGGATTAGCTTTGTAATTAACTTTGAATCGCAAAAATTTTTTGAAGCTCCCGTCCAAAAAAAAAATTAAAATTTCGAGGATGAAAATCCTAAGAACCCAAAATTTTAGAGCACTTGTTTTGTCATTGGGGAACCCTTTTAGTGGGTCATAAGTACCGGGAAAGTGGAATATTTCACTTCCCCGTTCCTTTAAGATGATGAATGAGTGATAAAGTCTGGTATTTCAGGGTTAAAGTGCTGGATTATTCAGATAATATTCAATGAGGTTTTAAAACTTAGGTGTTGAAGTTTTATTAAGTTTAGAGATTCAGTGGACGGAATATTTTTTGCGATGTGAATTTCTGTGAAAAGTATTTTCAGGTTAGAAAAGTTTTTTTTCTTTGATATTGTGTTCCGAGGCATACTTTTTGAGGCACGGAGAGAACAAAGTACGAAATTTCTAAATTATCAATTATTAGTCAGCTATTCACAGGGAAACCTTAGTAAACTTTAGGTATTAACCTCCAGGGTGGGTGGAGTAGGTATTGCTCTAATAGGTTCTTGTGCATATTATGCTTAAAATGAAATGATGTTCAAGGGATTCTGAAGCGATTTCATATCCCAATTCATGTTTCTAAACTTTAGATTTCTTTGCAGGGAATTAACAGGATTAGTTTATTACTTAGATACATACTGCGCATTAAATTAATCTCCATAATATTTATATATACATCCCTTATACGTTATGTAAAATATCATTTCTAGTTCATTCATAATTTAAATTCATACTTCATTTGAAGCAATATCTTTTGAATGTTCATTCAGCTGTGATGAAGGTTCACTGAATACCCATTTTGTTATGAGAACTCGCTGCATTTTATATTTAATTTATATTAATTGCTAAACTCAATAATAAACCTCTGTTTTGGCTATATTTAGTAAAGAAGCAGTTTTGTTTTGTATTATTCAGTTAATCTATAATAATATCTACTTAAAATTAATAGCAGAAGAGTTTTTTGTTTGTTTGGTTCAATGCGCTAATCTTAGGAACTACAAGGCCGATTTGAAAAATTCTCTCAATGTTTGATAGGCCATTTAATGAGGCTATAGGTTTTTTGTCGCGATAAACGCAAGCAGGTGGCCCCAGGAGTAAATGCTAGTTTTATAGAAACAAATTGTGGAATAGGATCCAAATAATTTGAAATAACGGGCATAATAAGATATTTCTTTTTGTTTTAGGTACCGTGATATTTTTGGAAAAGTAGAGCGTTTTTTTTCTTGTCTTGAATTTATTGACAACACATTAAATTTTCGCAAAGTCAGCTTCGACAGTCCTTTCAGTATTTATTGCATCCAGGATACTTTTGAGCTAGTTTTGAAAATGGTTTTGTAACTCGCAAAATCCATTCCGGCTTGAAAGAAGGTTGGTGGTTACTTTTTTTATATTCATTTCATCTACCATCCTTCCCTGTGGAAGTGTAGAGCAAAGACCTATGTTTCAAAAGAGTAAACTGAGAACTTTAATAAGAATTTATTAATTCACTGCCCTTAAAAATATTATATACTTTTTATATTAGAAAACCTAGTCATCTACCACTGCATATACTTTTTAGAGAAAACATATTCTACGGAAAAAATACAATTTGGTCAAGTTGGCAACAACATGTTCTATAACAAAGTAAACACCTTGTTGCAATAAACTATTCGAAACAAAAGAGCAACGAAACTTGCAGCTTTACTCAACTTATACCTTCAATTAAGTACAAAATATATCAGTTTGAAGCCGACAATGTAAGCTAGGTTATATTGCACCGAGGCTACAATCTACGGTAACTTTGTTATGAGCACACATTATCTAGAGTGGGAGGAAGGTGAAATAAAGTAGGAATGGTGAAAACATCATCTGTTGGCGTACCTAATAAGCGCTACGCAAACCTTGTTTTTATAGGCCATATTATATGTTGTTAAGGACCAGTTTTTTTATTCCGAGTTAACTCAACCAATGATTAAACGTGCTAACTAATGGTTCAAAACGCGTTTTTTCATAAATTGTTAGTCTATCAAATGGTCAAATATGTTACAGAGATAATTAATTTACCATTTGTTCAAATAAAAATTAATGAATAAAGTTTTACCGAAATTTGAAAACATTATTATTTATCCATTAGTTGAGTTAACTCGGCATAAAAAACTAAGCCTAAGTGAGGTTAATCTAAAAATATAGTATACTGCGCTACCGCAGTTTACTATATTTTTAGATTAGGTCTACACCTAAGGTGATATTGAAAGCAGGTCCTGGTGTTTAGAGACGAAAATTATCTAAATATTACATCCTGCCAAAACTTAAACACAACTACGCATATTCATTGACAGTTTTTGCTAAACTAAACTAAAATGTAAAAAATAATATAAAGATACGACCTTCGTAATTACATTACTCATCTTTGTGTTTTAATTCATTATCACAATGTATTGAAATGATAATTTTTCGCTGAAAAAAAAACATCTGTCCAACATTAACTCGAGACGGTTTTTTGTTGATGCCATTTTGTTGCTGCCAGTTCTTTGATAAACCAATTACATAAGTTGACATTAGATTTAATACACAACACATTGTATCCCGTCAAAAACCAGGGATCCATAATCATTACCATGATCTGCAGGTAATTGAAGCTAGTTTTAACAAGGTTATTCCAAATACTACATGAAATAAAACTCTTCTATCGAATGCTATGGTAACTACTTACATTTTCGGTGGTGGCGGCAACCATAAGAATGCAAAGTTCTCGTCATTATAATGCAATTTTATGGGTTGCCAGCCACCCGGCACCAGAGTATGAAAGACTTTCTAAAACAGAGTGTTTTTAAATGATTCTCTACTGTTTTTGAACTCAGAAAAGACTACAGTTGTACATTTGGATACTCAGATTTTATTGTGTCAATAATGTGTTTAGAAAACAAATAGCATTCATAATAATACTGTTTGGAAATACCCGGATATGTCTAGTACAGTCAAACCGTTCATAGTTTGTAGGGCATTTGTTTATTAAAGACCATACCATACCACATTAACAAGAAACATAATAATCGTCATCACCTTTTCGCCGTCCACTGCTAAATGTAGGCCCTCCTGTCTAACAACCGTTTTGCTTAATATACACTTAAACCATCACTTAAACCTTAGTAAAATTTGTTCTGAAAACCGTAAAAACGTAACAGCCAGCACGGCTCGGTTGACTCATAACACTGTTTATTTTGTTACAACAACGTTTTAACTAATCTGACGTGTTTAATTACTGTGATTTATTTGTTTCTGTGTTGCTGACGTGATCAAGTTGCGAGAAATATTTAAGAAAATGTTTTATGAAGAAAATTCAAATACTCGTGTCTTTAGTATCAGTAAGATCTCCATTGCCATGGGGTTTCGGCATAGAATAGAAACTCTCCCTCTCTCTCCCCGTGGGTTTTGTAAGAGGCGACTAAGGCTTATTAGAAACCAGGGACTGGGCAGCAGCGTTCTCCTAAGAAACTGCGGACACCAACCCGCTTGCCCAGCATGGAGACTTAGGGATGGCGCGCGACAACATACAGCCCCCAAGTTGAGGATTGGGTGCTGTGGCGCAACCCTGGAGAGGCTTAGGTCTAAAAATGGACCACGATAGGCTAAGTTGATGATCTCCATTGCACTGCATCTTAACATCTGTATCTCCTTCTTAATTTACGATGGTTCTCGTGATCTTCTTTTCCTTTTTTTGACTATGATAATACTGTTTACTGCCTTCAAAAAACGGACTCTTACTAGGTAAAGCTTTGGTCTTTTCTTTACTGGGGACCAGTTGGGGACATAATATATCTCTAAACTTTCTTCTGCCTTGCCTTTACCCAAGCTATGTTGGGGACGCTTGTAGTCTTACCAGATGCATTTCAATACTGTATTTTACATGCGACTGTCTATCCAACCTCCACAACCCGTTTTATTGGGTAACACAGAATCCCGTAGTAAGAATAGTTGTCAGAACGTTAACGACTTACCCAGTCGGGACCAAAGGGGTGTGCCGGTATGTTTACATATCACCCATCCTCGGAAAAACTGCGACGAGTGCGGCTTTACCCTTAATATTTGTCAAACCGTATGGCTTACAATTAGCCTTTACGTACTTTCTACAAAAATACCTAATCTTTCCTTCCCCTAAATCACTTAACGTCCTTTAATACTTTTTAGCTCCTCACCTGAATTATGGATGAAATTTATGGAATATTCAGAAGATAGTTTACGATCGAGGCCGTACCTTTCAGTAGCCAGCTATAAAGGGTCTTTTAGTACCCTCATGTATCGATAATTTAAAAAAAGGATTTCAGGACGTAATTTTGTGTTAAAAGAAGAATAAATAACGATAACTTAGTCATAATTTAGCTGAGAAGTAATATTTTATTATATTAATTAATTATGCTCTTGATTGTAATTAATGAAATATTTTCCTATAGGTGAAGAAATACAGAAAAAAAGTATATCTGCGACGGTAATGGGACACGTGTATATTAAGTTATTTGTGCCTGGTAATATTTAGATTATAATACCGGCCTAAAAACTTCCCACAACTGGGCACAGGTCTCTTCCCATAATATATTTGGCATCAGATTCAGATTCCAATTTTTGGAATCCAGGTTTCCTTACGGTGTTTTCCTTCACCGTTAGTCAATGATATCTTAGAATGGTTAAGAAAGTACTTATTACTTTAAAAAAGTTACATTGATATTTACCAATAAAAAATATGTAACCAACCTGCCATCTTACTTTTATCACTAAAGATGTTTAAAATTTAAAATCTCTATTTCCGTACAAAATTTGAAAATTTTCATCTTCCTAGGAAAACATGGTCGGGAACTGACACGTTTGCAGTAAAATGTAATGGATAAGAACATTAGATTTTATCGCAGCCTGCATTGGATCTAAAAGTGAAACGTGTCACTGGAAACTATTTTGAATTTAAGAAGTTCCAGGTGACGCGAAAATAACCTCCAAAGGTCGTTAAGAATGGCAGTATTTTGTGTAAAATAAACCTATATGTAGATAGTGTTTTATTTCTTTGCAAAGAGTTTTATTCACTCCATTTAAAATAACACTAGCTTCTGCCCGCGACTTCGTCTGCGTGGACTTCAAAATTGGGTCAAAAAGAAATGAAAAATATGAAAGTATAAAAAATTAAATAAAATTTTTACCCGTGTACGTACCCGTTTGTACCCACTTGCGCTGGAATAGAGAAAAATACCAAATTTCAAAACTGTCTGTCCGCGGCTTAGCTCGTAAACAATTTTCAATTTTACATCGGGAACTACTAACTTAAGGAATCGGGAAAAAAGGTTATGTTCTTTTCCATGTCAAAGGCTACATGCATACCTAATTTCATCCAAATCCGTTCAGCCGTTTTTGCGTGATTGAATAAAAAACATCCAAACATCCACACTTTCACATTTATTATATTAGTAGGATTAAACAGAAGTTAAAAAGGTATTTTTGTAGTGCACACCTTGCAATAAAATCACAATAAACGTGTTACAATTATGAAAAATGAGTTTTTTCAAATTTTCCATTTATATGGCAACGGTCAAAAATTGTAAATAATTTAATAAATTTTACAGTGTTTGGAAGGCTAAACGCGGACAAAGTCGCAAACAAAACCAAGTGCTAATAAAGGCGAGCTAAACTTATACAATTTTCTGCACTTAATAAGTATCTGAATAATTAAATATCAACCATTAGAATCTCATATAAAACTTTGAAATTCTTGAGAAAGAATATATGAACACATTTTTGATCTTGTAATATTTTATAAGATCCCCAGGACACGTTAAATAAACAAGCGCTGAGAATGCAAGATCTCAAGTAGGATTGCACACCTGAGTCCAGTCTTCAGCACAGAACTTGTTCACTAAGATATATGCGTCTTGAATCTTGAGATATCATCTCTTGAAGATTATCAGAAATGAAACTTATAAAAGACCTTATTCGAGGGATAGTTTAGTGACTGGTTTATGCGAACGTGAGTTCATTAATATAAATTAAATTGTTGTACGATATGATATAAAATCTACTTAGGGAGCGTCCATAAATTACGTGAGGTGTTTTTTTTTAATTTACTGTCCCTCCCTCACCCCCTGGTGAGATGTCGTGAGATTTTATTCAACCCCCTCCCCCATCCCCCAATCCCACGTGAGATTTTCAAAATGTGGGTTTCTTACGTAAACGCGTTGGATTGTTATTGTAACAAAAAAAAATTGCTTGGACCAAAATAGTATATATTTTTTTTGTTTCTATCAGAAAAAAAATTGCGTGTTTGCCGAGACCCTATCTCCAACGTAAGATTAGATGAGATTTGACTCGACCCCCTCCCCCCCTTAAACATCTCACGTATTTCATGAACGGTTTTTTGTCCCTTATTGGGACAAATAATTATACTTGCATTTTGATATCATAGCTGTATCAAAAATTTCTATCCATACCTAATTCCTATTTTACCTCCAGTCTGTACCTACATGTAAATAAAAACCCAAGTACTCCACTTGGATCTTTATTTTCATGTACGGAGTTTTGGTGTCCCAACGGCACAAAGGACGGTTTTGTGTTACAAGGATACAGATTCCAGCCCATCACAGGCAACTACCAATGTAACTTTATCAAAGTTAAATGAACTTTCTAGGACATCATTGATAATATTTAATTAATCGGTAAAAGAGTACGTGTGGAAACCTGGATTCCAAAATTCCCTTCTCTATATGAAAAGAGGCCTTCGCCCAGCTGTGGGATAGTAAAAGACTGGTATTATATAATTTACAAGTTCAGGCTCGCTTAGTATTGACTAGAATTTTGTCCCGAAAGACATGGATTTCTCTAAGCGTTTTTGCTATTTTGCGTTCCTTAATTTAATCCATTACACTGTCACTGATTTAACGTTCAAGCGGTAGCCAGTAGGGCATCGGACTTACGATCATGTGGTCGCGGGTTCGAATGCCACTCATTGCACTACTAACTTTACCACGAGGAGTTAACAAGTATACTAGTAATGTGCCACGCACATTGCTAGTAATATTTTTTTTAAAGTTCAATTTTTTAAATTGGGGTTGCAACGACTTTTTATACTGTGAAGATCCTGAGAGATACTCTAAGTTATCTTTGGTAAGGATGAACCACTTTTCCTTCATATTCACCGATCACCTTCAATAATAACCCCATGTAAGGCAACACGATCGTATAATTTCTCCAGGGATCGGAACCCTGACGTAGTGACGTTTCTAACAAGATGGATATTAATTGTGAGAGCCGTTTCATTTTACGAAGATTGTAACATTAAACTGCTGAAAATGTTTATTAACCCTTTTAGAAAGAATTATCAAGCATGTTTTTACCAGCCCGGCTAACTTCCGGCCATTTGTTGACGCCATTTTGAAGACTAGGATTAGTTAATTGATATTTTTAGGATTCCGCACCTACAAAAGGAAATAACGGAACCCTTATAAGATCACTTTGTTGTCCATCCGTCTGTCTTTCCGTCCGACTGTTGTCGCGTGAACGCGTGGAGGCATGTAGTTGAAATTAAAACCATACGTTTAAATGTGCAACCCCTGATGCTGTGAAAAATTACTAAGTACTAGTAACTTCTGAGTTAACATAAAAAAGGTACGTTTAAATACTGCAAAAAACGTATATTTTGACACTTTTAAGGAAATCAACCTTTCTAGGGCACTTCCCGTTGACCTAGGACTGTGAAATTTGGCCAGTAATATAATTTATCGTTTTCTCCACAATTAAATATTAAAAAAAATTGTCTTTGTATGGCAAACATTCACAGGACAATATCTTATCAAGAACTTATAACAAAATTACAACACACGTTTGACAATCACAAACTAACAAGCTACAGTACATTTACTTAACAAGCTAAATTTATTCAAACGCGTATATTCTACTTTCTACTAATATCATAAATGTGAAATTGAGGATGTTTGTATGTTTAGATGTTTGAATGTTTGGATGTTACTCAATCACGCAAAAACAGATGAACGGATTCGAATGAAATTTGGCATGCATGTAGCCTTTGACATGGAAAAGAATATAGGCTACCTTTTATCCCGATTCCTGAAGTAGTTCCTGAGGGAAAATTTAAAATTGTTTACTAGCTAAGCCGTGGGCAGACATCTTTGAAATTTTGTATTTTTCTCTATTGCAGCGCAAGCTATAACACGGGTGAAAATTTTATTCCATTTTTCATTACTTTCACATTTTTCAATTCTTTTTGGACCCAATTCTGAAGTCCACGCAGGTCCCAGTTGCGGGCAAAACCTAGTATAACAATAAGATTTCAACTAGTTTTAGCGTGTAGCGATGTTCATAATTTCAATGTCGACGCGACAAGGTTGTACCAACCCTAAATACTCCCAAACACGCAATGCTCGCTTAATTAAATTACTATTACGTACGCCTGTTGGCTCAGATTTCAATGGGATGTTTGATTCTGTGTTACAAAGTCTAGAACTAACATTGGGATTCATTACTTGATGTGAGATTTGTTTCTTGTAATGTATAATTATGCTGGAAGGAGGCTGGAAGCATAGAATAAGGTTCAAATGTTTCCTTCTTTCTGTTTGTAGACACGTTACCATAAACGTAAAAAAAAAATTTTGGCAATAGGTACTAACAAAACACACCCGACGGTTTCTGTCACTGCAAGGTGTAAAGTAGCGACAAATAGACATTTAAGAACGTGTTTAAGTTAATTAGCGTTTCAGTATTCGAGAGTTAGGAACTTTGTAAGTATTTAAATAAATTCTAATTAAAAGAGTATGGATTCCCTAGAAGATTTTTAGCTACATTTTTATGTACCGTGTCTTAATTTGCCCGCGAAGATTTTTCTCGAACTTTTTAACGTGCGGTTTTATGATTGCTAAGTTAATGACTTTGTTAAGCTGTGAACGTTTCTATATGTAATTTCATATTTAGGGGTCCGTACTGGGTACCTGTACTGGACTCGAATGTGAGGATGGGAATCAAACTTACGTCCTCCGGCTTAGCAGTCAGAGTCATTAATCAGTAGACCAACAGGCCAGTCGAAAATTAACATATTGATGTTTGCTCACAACAACAGTTTCATCAATTCTGTGTTAAATAAATAAAATAAAGACAAGGATATTTAAGACTTCTGTCTTACATGCTTAGAGCTATTAACCATTTCACTGTCCCGTGAATCACATATGAACATTTCCATTGTTTAACTATTGTGTCTTCGGACGGGACAGGGAAGGTGTTAAGATCCCTTTACGTGATCTTCATTTCAATACTTCGAAAGAAAGGTCAAACACTTTGACACATAAAATAATTCTCCATTTTAAAGTCGATCTTGGACAATCCTTTTTTGAGGTAGGAATAACTAGGTATAAACCTTAAGTTACAAAACATGTAGGTCATGTACCACTAGTAAGACCAGACCAATGGCTTAACGTCTCCAAATCTAGGCGTAACTCCATCACCGTTTAACAAACTGACCTTTCTCACGGCAAATCTAAATACAAACAATTAACCTTCATTAATGCTATGTTTATTTTGCCGTTTAGGTACCTTTGCACGCAATTAGATAATGAATTTTGTAGTTTCGTGATTTTAAATCAAGGACTTTTTTGTCTATGAATTATGTTGCTGTAAGTAAATTATAAAGTATTGTTGAGAGCTTGTTATATGATGCCATACCTGAGTCTTTGGGTATCGGTTAGGGCCTATAAAAAAATAGCCTATTTCCCTTCTTAGAACCCAAGCTTTCCTCTTACCAAGTTACATGAAACGGGGCTTAGCGGTTTAGCCATGAAAGACAGACAGACTGAGGTGCTCTCGCATATATGATAGGTACTAACTTCTGCCCGCGACTTCGTCTGCGTGGACTTCGGAATTGGGTCCAAAATTTTCACCCGTGTTATAGCTTGCGCTGTAATAGAGAAAAATACCAAATTTCAAAGCTGTCTGCTCACGGCTTAGGTCGGAAACAATTTTCAACTTTCCCTCGGGAACTACTTAAGGAATCGGGATAAAAGGTACCCTTTGTTCTCTTCCATGTCAAATTACATGCATGCCAAATTTCATCCAAATCCGTTCAGCCGTTTTTGCGTGATTGATTAACAAACATCAAAACATCCACACTTTCACATTTATAATTTTTTTTTTTTTAAAACGACGAATTTATAATATTAGTACCTTAGGATAAAAAAACTAGCTTAGTATAATAATTTAAAAAATCTTCTTACATAAGTCACGTGACCTGTCACATTGTATGAATATTTCATTTTGAATTTTAAGATTTCGACCTATGTTCACTGTAGTAGTCTTGTAGCCTACTTAGATCGATCGTTTGGATCTAAGAATAGGCTACACTTAATAGGCTGCATTATATACAACTAATCTATTTTTTTATTCATGAACTCGTAGGTACTACTAGGTACTCAACTTAACTTATCTAGATCCTAACGGTATCCCGCGCTGTCATCTAGGTAAGTTGTCGCAGTTCCCGTAAACGTTCTTCTATTCCAGTAATTTAATTTTCTATTGATTTAATATTTATTCTGCTATTCAAATTCACATCTCTATCATGTAATTAGAATTTGTTCAATCGCTTTTACACGTTATTTTTTTTGAAATCGCTGGAGTCGACATTTTCGACTACCCTGAAGAAATTTCGAAACCGACTCAGGGGTCACAATAAACATTCTGGATGGATACAAAAATAACTAATCAAGGATCATGAAACCAGTTACCAGTTCTCGAGTTATTAGTTTTGTAACAAGTAACAAACCTTTTTCTATAGATAAAAGATGTGCACAAATATCATATTGCTATAACTTTCAATATTCGGATACGTTTAAACACGACCACATCCGAAATTAGCCGACACATGACGAACGCTTTGAGAATTCTATAGAACAAGCATTTCAAATCAACCGTACTATATATGAACTCGTAAAGCACTAAGTACATAAGCAAATCAATACCTACCGCATACCCAATGCCAAGTGTAACCTCAAGGAATGCCATTAAACTGTTTACGTTTCAATGTTAACGTTTCCGTGAATTTGATTAGTGGTAAAATTACCACGAGAAATTTTATGGAAGGGTATCAGCCCCCTTATACAAGGTAGATTCTAAAATTTTATTGATATCGCTGATCGAATCGCTCAAATGTATGAAAGTGACAAGTCTAAGTCACGTGACTTATCGAAGAGAAATGTCATTTCCATATATTTAATGTAATTTAAGCGATTTCTATCATCCTACCTTGTCTAAGAGGGCATAAAAGTGCATTTTTTTATTAGAAGTTTCTCAAATAATTGGTAACACATACGTACATTTTATCTGCCTTGCCTTTACCCAAGCTTTTTGGGGTCGATTTCCAGTCTTACCGGATTTATTTAGCTACACCGTATATTACATGGAGCGACTGCATATCTGACCTCCACAATCCATCTTATTGGGTAATACAGCATCCTATAGTAAGATCGTTATGACTTAACGACTGCCAGACATCACAGCATGACAGTCGGGAACTTAGCGTGCTTTCCGAGGCACGGCGTGGTCTCGGTATGTTTACAAATGGTTATTCACGGACCAATCGCTGCGAGTGCGGCTTAACCAATTTTATCAATTAAACTGTTCGACTTACACAGAGCCATGAGCTCCTCATATTACACATACCTACACACAGAAATGACAAATAAAAAGTGCTGCAATAAAAAAATTGCAGGAAAAAAACAAAATAAGCGATTTCGGATCGACATTATTTGCAAACTTTTCACATGATTTCGATGAAATTTTGGGATAACAACTATATAAAATTGCGACTGTCAGATAAATGCATAAAAATTAAGTGATCTAACGTAATTCGTATGAGCGCAGACTGACTGCTAAAATATTTACCAGTTTATCCATAATTTTATAATGAATACGCTACAATATCGGAGCGTGTAACCTGAGGAACAAAACACAAGTCATTAAGCGATGTTCCCGCACTAAACCGATATGACGTTAATTAATACACCATTTAATTACGTCACAGAAATTAATTATGTTTTCATAATTATTTTGGTTAGTTAGTTGTAGCTAGTTAAATGAGATTAATTACATACGATATAATAATATTTTTAAGCTATTGCATAGCTTTTATCGCGGGCTTTGAGCGCGGCGACCGAATCAAGAAATTCCGTAACGACAAAAAACCTAACACCCCCCACTCCGCCTACCATGTAGCTCGGCCGAGCGTTCACTTAACGTGTATGGTACGACTGTACGAAGCTCTCACGGATCGAGACAAGCTGCTAAATCGGACGAATACGTAAGCAGCTGTTTGTGAGAAAGTATATAGGTGTTAGGTATCTATCATATAGATCTATAAAATGCCACACACATGCAATAGCTTTACCGTGGCAGTCCCCGAGTGCCACACGTTTATTTTTTTAAAAGGTTTTGCCTGCCATTACTTAGCGAGCGAATTACTTTGAAAAATCAAAACGGTAATCAATAATTTCACACCGAATTTTCAGTGATTGGTACAGTGCAATTCCAACTTAATGGTGGCTGTTAACATGAGGCCAGTTGCTGCGTAACAAATTCATGAACCAACTGGGGTGCGGGGCCAGTTTCGCAGTGTTTTAACAACTTCATAGCCGCCATTAATTTTAAATCGAACTATAAACTCGTAACAGTGTTTATCTTGAGAACTACTCTACCGACTTTATTGAATTTTGCTCTAATTAGTAAATTCAAAAATAAAAAAAATCTAAGCAAAAAATCCCCGGACGGGTCTCTGATTCCATCAGACAAGTGTTAAAGCTACTTTTTTTTGGGTCCGGAGTAATATATGTGACGTTGTCGACATTTATTATTTATTACATACAAAGGTACAGAAATGAAAAAAAAAGAAAACCTCTCTTTTAGTGACTTTAAAAGTAAAAGAAATAGTCGACGTAAGTTTGTACAACTAACTAGTGTAAGCTTTGATACTACTTCGAAGGCTACTTGGCTAATGAGCTTACTTAGAAAAAGTAAATACGAAAAGAGTATTAATTGGAAACAAAAATACCAATCTTAACTTAAGATCCTGTTAAACCTAAAGTTAATTTAAAAACTAATCATGTTGTTCGTGGAAAAAGGAGCTTTATTAGTATATTGTAAGTAAACTAGCTTTTTCTCGCGGTTCCACCCGCGTGGTCTTTAGTTATTGCCGTAAAAAGTAGCTTATAGACTTCCTCAATAAATAGGCTATCTAAAAGAATTTTTTAAATCGGAGCAGTAGGTCTCGAGATTAGCGCGTTCAACCAAACAAACAAACAAACTCTTCAGCTTTATAATGTTAGTATATATATATGTTTATCTATTAAGTTCAGACTATTATAAATGAATAATAGACTAATTGTTTTCTTAGGTTTAATGTTAAACGCGAATGTTAGACATTGAAATAAAACTACGGTGTCATGGTCACGGGCAGACACCTGTAAAAGCGTTGAAACGTCGGGCACTAAAATCATAATAAACTGCGATAGAATCCGTTTAAAAGATCCTTTTATTTCAATAATAGTCTTTATGTTATTAGAAAAGATCACAATTTTCTTCCTATAACAAACTGTTAGAAAAAACCGGTCCATTTTCCTAGCCTCGTCTCAAATTATATTGGGAAGTTGAATGACACATAATCCCAAGGTAAAGACGGTAATCAGAATTGTAATGGCTTAACGACTGCCAAAGATTAACGTGGGACCGCTTAACGCGCTCTCCGAGGCACGGTGAGAGTCTTGTTAAGTTTACAAATGGACACCCATCCACCAACAATCCGCGGAAAGCGCGGCTTAACCTTTTATATAGGTGAAACCGCACCATATAACTAATAACTGGTTCAAAACAAAACAGCTCCCCCCTGACCCCTTTGACCCGCCATCCATAGGAGATTTTCATGGTGAAAGAAGCTTACATTCTTCGTTAAATGAAAGAGCCGGTCCAAGTAAATAGTATGTTTTAATAAATGCATATAATATGAATGAGTAATAAAATAAGCTTGGAAATCATATAAAAACAATTGATTGGATATCATGTGGAGAAATACCTCCATCTTGATCCAAAAAGTATTTATGTATAATATCACTGCACAACCTGAGTCGGTTTAAAAGTCGTTGGCCAAGGTAGCCCACCTTGGCCAATGACTTTAAACCGACTCAGGTTGGCCGGAGCAAAAATAAGCTGTCTAGGTATACATTTAGGGATACATTGCCACATCTAACCTTAGGTTTTTTTTTTTGTTTTTTTTTTTTAAACGACGCCCGTACTAAGCAATTTAATCCTTGTGTCCTCCTGATAATGCAATAAAGTTTACAAATTTAAGTTAAACTTGACGACCACCGTGGTCGAGTGGAGTGCACACCAGTTTTCAAGGTGTCGCTTGCTCTGAGGTCCCCTTGATATCCGGACGGGTCAATGTCGAAAATAAAAAACACTTTTCTACATAGTCTCGGGTCTGGATGTTTGTGGTACCTTCGTTGTCTCTGATTCCATAACACGAGCTTTAGCCACTTACTTTGGATTCGGAGCCATGTATGTGATGTTGTAAAATAAAAACAAAAAATATAGATTGTTATACTTTTCAAATTATTCATTTCCAAAACAATCCTTTTATCATATTGTACACAAGTTGAGCTTATTGGAGTGCGCTTGTGCGTGCTTACTTCAGTCGGTTTCAGGCACCGCGCGAGCCGCACGCGTCCCCTCTCCCGCACTAAAAGTTCGTGAACAACTATTTAAGTTTTATCCAGTGTGCAAAGTGTAGTGTTTTGTTTGTTATTGTGTTTAATATATGGGGTATGTATTTAGTTGTAATTTTTTTGGATATACTGTTTTTTTTACTGGTTTCGGGGTGTATTTTTTGCAGTTATGTTATGAGCGTTTACTTGTTAGTTAGTTACTTGTTAGTTAAAAGGTACCCTGATATTTGCATTAAACTTAAATTTACAATTGTTTTTGTAAAGTTTAACGTATGTATTCTTATAGTAACATACCAAATTGCATATACAACGCGTTTATTTTAATCTTTTTTGTTAATGAAAATGGAACTCTGAGGACGTATTAGTCATGTGAAATAAAGTAACAAAATATCGCTATTAATCTAAAAATATTTTTAATTATATTTCGTATTTGGTCTCTGCTCTCTAAGATATCTCAAGACAATAAAGTAGAGGCTTGCTTTGAATGCACATAAAAGTGATATGTCCTTTTCATTATGAAATGCCTGAAAAGTTGAAAATATCGTCGTTAATTGAAAACTATTAAATACTAAGTAAGCTGGGAATTATTACTACTACTCTGGATTACTCTGGCGCTGGATTAGCAAAAAAATAAAAGATACTAAGCTGATAGCATTGTTTAGAACTGAGAAAACCTAGATACCATTGAAATTGAGAAGTCCCTTATAGAAAACCAAAATACTAATAAAAAAAAGCTCACGAAATTGTAGTTTTTTTTTAGTTTGTCGACTGTCATCGTGAATTGTTAATAAATCTGTTTTTATTAATAGCTTCGGTACGTATGAGTTGGTTACCCAAAAGTAATATTGTATTGTAGACATTTGTTTATTATTGTGATTCGTTGTGTTTGCTCGTATAAGCTAAGCTAGGACAAAATTAATAAACGTTGTCCAAACAAAATAAACTTAATTAATTTCATAATATTTTATATATATATGACATGACAACCTAAGCCTTGAAATTCTCGTTAAAAATCTCTTTTAGCTGCTCATTTTATCATTGCTACGACAATACTACGTTGGAATCTCGTAGCATAATTGCTACGTATAAGATCAATACAACTTTACGTAGCGTTGTTGCTACGAAAATACTTAGTGCAATTTTAAACTGGGGACTTTGGACTAGAAAGTTCATAATAAAATTCTTTGCACTGCATTCTTGAACAATTATTTCCATGCAATAAAATTACAGAATGTCCTGAATATTCGACTGAACTATTGTACTGAATTCGTGACATGACTGTTAGCAGAATGAACTATTCTACATATTTGCTACAGCGCTTCCTCTCAAATATTTGTCAAACAGAACGAATTATTTCATTTTCGACCTTTTTTTAATGCGGAACCTCGGTAGCACGTAATAATAAAACTTATTTCATCATGCATATAAAGTTGAAATTCATTTGAGCTTTTTTATTTATAAGCACATAAAAAGGCAATGGTTGTTTTGAAATATTTAGAGGTTTTGTGAGTCAGGATGTGTGTTTGTGACATGAAATATTTAAATATGAGATGAAACTAATATTATTAATTATTTTATGCATGTATTTTAGGACTATAAAATCTTTGGAAGCACAGAAGTTTTTAGATCGATATGTAAGTGTACAAGGTACTTTGTTCATTTTTCTCGGTGGTAAATAAAGTTGTAATTTAGTCTTATTTTATTTATTTTTATTATTTAATGTACCAACCGTCTTAAAAAAAAAACTAGTCGTTCTCACGAATAATCTGATTTTTTTTTAATACTAGCTGACGTGACAAGCGTCGTTTTGCCATATTCTAAAGATTCCACCCTTATCTTTTGGGGTATAAAAAATGAATACGACCGATTCTCAGTCTTACCGAATATACAAGAAAATAATGAAAAAAATCGGTTAAGCCGTTTTGGGGGAGTCAGGCTACAAACACTGTGACACGAGAATTTTATAAATATATACTCGTAGATACTAAGATTTTCTTAACTTTATACAACATTTACAACATAAATATTACTGGACATTACGTCAGTTGCACGCACCGTGAAAGGTGGGCGTATATAACATATAAATCAACAAAGAGATTGCTGCAATAGTACTGGATACGTCAAGATCGGAGGAGGAGCTCCTTGGACGCGTTACAAAGAAACGCACAACTTGGCCAGAAAATATGCCAAGGATATTATTGTACTGTAGATACCATGAAATTTTATAAAACCATGGAAAAATTACTTCAAAACATTAAGATGAAGCCGACTGTATAACCCTCTTTTTCTAAATATATACATAAGAACGAGACAGTAATATGTATTTCTTTTTATCTTATGCTTTTATACAGGGTTAATTTAAAAGGAGTGCGGATATTCAACGAGGTATCAGATGCATAAAACTGATCAACTTTTCCCAAGGAACATAATTATGTCGAAATCATAAAATGGAAAATGAACTTTTCATACAAAGTTGAAGATCACGTGACTTATGTTTGTATGAATAGATGATTTTTAATTTTAAGTTTTCGACCTATGTTTCTTGGCGAAAGTTGTCCAGTTTTAAGCACCTGATTACCTCGTTGAATATCCACACTCATTTTAAATTATTCCTGTGTATCAATATATAAAAAAAGGTCAGACCACAGTTGGTTTCAGCAAGGTGTTTGGAAAGTATAACCCATGTTTTCATATAACTCCGTGGACACTGAGACAGTTCCAGAACACAGGAAACAAGCAATGGCTTCGGACTTTCAATCATATGGTTGCTTGTTCGAATCCCACCCATTACACTACTGACGTGAACCCACTCGTAACACAAACAATTTAGCTTAGCACGAGGGGGTTACAAGAATACTAGTAATATGCGACTTTTTTAACTAAATATATATAAATGAATATTATGTTTGTAAAAAGGATTTTAGTTTAAAAGTTGAACTGCATGATATTTAGAGCAGATTTCGCAGATTCATATGAGCGTGATCATTTGAAGCCAATATCGGCTCTCGCGTTGGAATTCGATGCTGCAATTTGCATTTTACCAATGTTTAGAAAGAACTTTTAACATTTTTACACTGAAAACTTATTTCTTATGTACACAGCTCTAAACTATGCGTTGAAATTTCAGTGAATATTTAACATTCTTAAATTATTCGTTTATTGCAACGCCATTTTGAATTTCGCCCAAATACCTATTTAGTAAATAAAATTAAAAAATAAATGAAAATATAACTTTTTTTTAAAAATGCCTAATGCGGTAGTCCACCATTGTACTACCTATTTGTTTGTTTATAATATTTATAAACCAACTCTACAAGTTTTAATCTTTTAAAATTATATAATTTTATATCCGGTACCTACTAATCTCCCAAACTACCTTAAAAAATCAATATCCACTTCAGCGGCATAATTTTTCATAAACCCTTACAATAGACAATAACCAATATCGGGAACATCAATCACGGGTACCGAACAATGACAGCCCTTAGGGTCGAAGGATATTTATAATAAAATGAAATAATCAACCCTGATCGAATTTTTATAAGGAGCAAAATTGCTTGTAGGAAGTACATCGGACATTAATCAATTTTGCATGTCATGAATTTAAGAAAAGGGTTAATTTTACAGATATTTTTATGAGTTGCATGTCGCGTGACAGGCTTGCATATAGTATATATTATAGTACGTGAATTATGATATGCATGTAATGAAAAAAAAAACAAGTACTTATTTACGCTTTTTATGTTTAAAAATACATATTCCACTGACTGTTGGAACACATGGCTACACTTTTCAAAATGTCTTGAAACAAATATTAATATTCACTTTCATACACTTTTTACCTAAAAATATAGAGACAGAATAATTTTGTGTCTTAAGAATTTGACACTTTTTTCAATTCAATGCAGCTGTGACAGAGACTTTACAAAAAACAGTTTCTTTAAAATTACTATAAAATATGTAAATTGCATAAAACACTTTTAGAAACTTGAAAAACAAACGATTTGCTCAACTTAATGGCACTAGCTAACAGTATCATTATTTTGAAACAACAGGGGCTTTATTCACTAAGTCGAGCGGTTAACGCGCTGTTACGTGTAGGGTTAAGAGTGGCTTCATCTCTTTCGATTTACTATATTAAAAAAAGGCGAAAACGTATTTACTAACACTACCCGGTGACTCTCAGAACACAAAAAAAAATTGCAGACCCAGGATTCTTGAACTAAATTCTGTTTCGTGCCACGTTATGGTTTGTTTGGACTTAGAGAATAACCCCCCAGTCTGCTACATATATTGAACGTTAAGAAAAACGTTAAATACAAATAGTAAAATAACAGTTATTTTAACTTCGTGGGGCTGGATTTAATGCTTATAATTAGCAGCACTCAGGCGTTATGACTTAGACCTTTTTCTAGCTTACAGAACCTATTATGTGTCTGATATCTTATTCTAAGATAAATGGAGGCTCTCAGCTAGATAAGTAAATAAATTGTTGTTTTACACATCAATTTTAATAATAATAAATAAACTCATTTATACTGAGGCAACTAAGGCCCATAGATAACCTTACAATCTAGCATATATTATACAATCTATACTATAAAAATGAATCTAAAAATGTGTTGGTAAGCGCATAACTTTCGAACCACTGCACCAAATTTAATGATTCTTTTTTATTGTGTTCGTTATTGTCAGGGAAAGGATTTATAGAAGAAAAAAAAATTATAGTTTGAAAATTGCGTGAGAGAATGGTAATTAAGAACGGAAACTTCTGACGCGATTGACTCCTTACGCGGTTGAAAGCGCGGGTCACAGCTAGTATATTATAAAAGTTCAGGTAGACAAAGTGGCGATGTTTTTCGTTCCTTATCTAAATGTAAATTTGACTTTTGTTGTACAATGTGATCGAAAACATTACAATAAATTTGTTATTGTATTCTACAACCAACATTAATTTAAAAAAATACGTTTTAAGCAAAAAGTGTAAAAGAAATGGTTCAAACAATATATAACACTGAAAGTACATTCAACGATAAAAGTAAACTTACACTTATTCAAGCAGCGGTAGCTTTATGGTTAGGGCATTGGACTTGCGATCATGTGGTTGCGGGTTCGAATGTCACCCGTTGCACTATCGACATCAACCCACTCGTAACACAAGCATTGTAGCTTACCACGAGGGGTTAACGAGAATACTAGTAATGTGCGACCCACATTGCTAGTAAGCTATTTTTATATAAAAAAAAAACAAACTTAAAAATTTACTTAGCTAATATAATGACGTCAAGAAAGTAATTAGGAGGATCAATGCTTTTTTTTATATCTTTCCAGTCACTGTTGAATGAAGACTCTTTTTCAACAATCACTGTTTTATGCTTTATTTTATACTAGCTGTTGCTCGCGGCTTCGCACGCGCGTAAAGTTAAGAGTAGTAAGTAGCAAAGGATAGATAGATGTATTCTGTGATTTTCAAAGTAAGGAGCAATTATATTTTTCATAAAAGATTATGGCGTTAAGATAATAATAAGATAATGTGGAAAACATCACATACATTGAGTTTGGATAAACCCTTAAAAATGGTGGCAGCTTTTTGGTCAGACGAAACTTGAAAATCATTGACACGAAAAGATGAAGAAGAATCACATACATTGCTCCGAATTCAAAGAAAGTAGCTAAAGCTCTTGTGTTATGGAATCAGAAACAACGAAAGTACCACTAACACCCAGACTCGACATAATGTAGAAAAGTGATTTTCTACATCTACCCGTCCGGGGATCGAACCCGGGACCTCAGAGCTGGCGACACCTTGAAAACCGTTGTGGACGCCACTCGAACACGGATGTCATCGTAAAGATATGTTTTAGATGGTCATTTATTTGTATCGATCCAGAAACCCGTATATGAAAGGCATGGCCTTATCTTTAAAAATAAAGTCCACAATATAATACCTTGCAACCCCTACTTAACCATCTTAAGGCGTAGATTTCTAAAATCGCTAAAATATGTTTTCATTTATTTCTAACCAAAAACCCGTATACCAAATCTCATGAAACCAAATTTTATCTCTCTCTTTGAAAATGACGAACTTCCTAAAAAAACTTCCAACCACTATTGCACCCCCTTTGAGGGTAGATTTCTAAAATCTCGGGAATACGTCTTATTTATTTCTAACTCATAATCCTATGAAATTTAATGTGCCTATCTATGAAAACTACACAATTCATATACCTACAAAGTTCCATCCCCTATTTTACCCTCTTAGGGGGTAGATTTTCAAAATCGCTGAAATACGTCTTCATTTATTTCTATCGAAAAACCCGTTTACGAAATTTCATGTGTCTATCTTTGAAAATACCAAACTTCCCATACAAACTTTCAACCCCTTCTTTCAACCCCTTTTAACTCCTTTAGAGGTTGAATTTCGAAAAATACTGAAACACGTGGTTTTTAATTTTTTACTAAATTGTTATCTACCAATTTTTATGGTTTAAACTTCAAAAATGACGATTTTCCATACAAACTTTCATCCCCTATTTAAGTCCCTTAGGGATTGATTTTCGAAAAATACTGAAACACGTCGATTTTAATTTTTTACCAGAATGGTAACCATCAAGTTTCATGGTTTAAACTTCAAAAATGACGTTTTTCCATACAAACTTTCATCCCCTATTTAAGTCCCTTAGGGATTGATATTCGAAAAATACTGAAACACGTCGATTTTAATTTCTTTACCAGAATGGTAACCACCAAGTTTCATGGTTTAAACTTCAAAAATGACGATTTTCCATACAAACTTTCATCCCCTATTTAACACCCTTAGGGGTTGAATTTCAAAAAATCCTTCCTTATTCCTTGTCTACATTATAAAGGAAACCTCTGTGCAAAATTTCAGCTTTCTAGGTTCAAGGGTTTGGGCTGGGCGTTGATGAGTCAGTCAGTCAGTCAGTCAGTCAGTCAGGCCTTGTCTTTTTATTTATATAGATTTTGAATAAAATGTTCTGTTTATTTTGTTTTTTTACTACACTGGTCTTTTGACGAAAGTGTTCTGTAGTCAACGAGCATCGGCTGATGGCTTCACATGTATATGTTGTAAGTTGATAATTTTATACCAAATTACATCTAGTGAACTATGTCATTCTTTCAATAATGAATTTGCGGCAGTTTCTAAGTTAACACGAATGACAAATAAAACAAATTCTATTAAACGGACTTTTCGCGGTTTATTCTGATTTTATTTCCCCATAATAAACCGCGATAGAATCCGTTTAAAAGTAGTTTTATTTCAATGTTTAATATTCACGCAATCCTCAGAAAACCAGACGAATGACAAAATTTAAATAACAATTCTCATTGGGAAGGGGCCTGTGCCCAGCAGTGGAACATTTATAGGTCAGAATAAAATTGTAAACACAAAATGAAAAAGTAACGTAAGTATCAGGTGTAGCGGTTTCAATTTTTACTTTAATGGCTCTGGGTGTTTTAGAGTATTTAGTTAATTATTTTGAAAATATCGTCTTCAAACCGCAACATTTTATTAGTTTACGAAGGCTTTTTCTACCAACTAGTACATCTGTTTTGGATCACGTTTGAATGGCTTTTGACATCATGTTCACGCCTGTCGTTTATCGATGCCGACTTTTATGTTTCATTGTTCCAATAGGTTTTCGGCTTTCATTTTATTTTATTTTTTCACTAACTGTAACTCACTTGACTTTGTTTGCTTGGATTTTAGATGTTAAGAATATTCATATTTTTAACAAAAGTAGCCTTCGTTCCTTCTTAGAATGCTATCTGCTAGTGAAAGTCTTTTTGAAATTGGTACTTCAATTTCAGAGATAGCCGGAACAAAACTTAATATTGCACCTATGTAGTTTTTTTTTAAGCTTCTAGCAATGTGAGTCGCTACTTACTAGTATTATTGTTAACTCCACGTGCTCAATACTTGTGTTACGAGTGGGTTCACGTCAGTAGTGCACCGGGTGGGATTCGACCCCGCAACCACATGATCGCAAGTCCGATGCTCTAGCCATTAGGCTACAGGATCTAGTTAATTGGACATACTTTCATATGCATGCTTAAATAGAAACAATTCTAACTTCGATACTACAAACCGACACTTATATTTGTTTAGATAATTATATTGTTTGATGATAAAGTATTTTATTAAGGTCTATATTATTCCAGTTTATACCCTCGGGAACCATGATTGGGCAGAATGATTGCATCCACCTGAATGTATAATAAAACTCGGTATCATAATATCCCTTGTGGCGTCCAACATTTATGTTTTGTTGAAACTAACTTTTGAATTTATGATCGCACATTTTTGCAGATAGGATATTGTTTATTTTCCACAAGAAATCAAACATATCATTACTTCTTCTTATTCTTATTGATGGTAGAAATATAATGTTACTAGCTCACCCTGACAAACTTACAATTATGTTAAACACGGTAAAAAAGTTCTTAAGGTTGTTAAGTTTTCTATAATTGTTTAATGATTTGCGCAACTTATTTTTTTTTTCTTAAGAACCTTCTCCTAATAGTAACAAATAAGTCAAAAAAAGAATTAACGAAATTGGTCCAGCCGTTCACGCGTGATGCCGTGACCAAGGAAAATAGGGATTCATTTTTATGCAGAATTTTTATTTTTATGAAGATTTAAGATATGGTTGGTGTGGTCTCAAGATAAAATTATTATTGTCTGCCTCATACAAACACACCCGTTAAAGATTGAAATTAAATATAAAGTTTACAACAAAGAGTTTTAAAGCATCAGAAGACAACATTAAAGGTCTTTGCCAAGCTGCTTATAATGTTCACAAAAACCCTTAGGGTTAACAGAGCAGGTAATCATTACCATACTCCTTTGATATTAAAATTTAAAACTTTAGGCAATTTTATTAATTTATTTTCACTGTGATCCGAACGTTCGGTTGAATTCAACACTCATTTTTTAAACTCCTGAAAATCCACCAAAGCTTCTCTTTAAATATACCCTTATTTTATTTTTTCCGTCTTCCCTTTGAACGGATGCTTGTACTTACTTATGATCGCGCTTAAAACTTATACTTCTTTGGTATCATAAAAAAAAATAGTTTTTAATTGCATGCAAAATTTACGCAGTTTATAGCTATTGACATTAAAAAAATTAAATGCATCTGGCATCTACAATTTGGCATTTGAAGTGTCTTTAACTCAGAAAGACACATCTGCACTAATATTCATTGGAACTATGGTTGCAGAACAGCTTTCACACAAGTGTTATTCACACTTCCAATTTTCGAACTCACGTAGTAGAGTCACGAGCATAAATAATATATGTATACACATAGCGAAATTGTAAAACAATAATTTAACAGGAACTCACCATCAATTCAACGTTTAATCATTTAACAACATAAAATTATTACAGTTCTCAAAGCATGTATATATTTTTGAGTTTCAACAAAAACTTCTCCCTAATTAAGTTTTACAATTATTTCGCTATGTGTATACATATTTATGCTCGTGACTGTACACTCTCTCTTATGTAAATTGTGGCATAATTATACCAGGGGCTTTGTTCACCAACAGTTTCCACTAACTAAAATTTGAAGTAAAAGATATGTTACATGGTCTAAACCGTAACACACTCAATGACTCTCAGAACATGTGACTGCACGGATAGCCGAGTGGTATAGGTCACCACGCTAATTACCACTGTGCGCGACGTGCTGCGGGCTCGATCCCGCATGGGACAAGCATTTGTGTGATCCACAAATGCTTGTTCCAAGTCTGGGTGTTCTTTGTGCATGTGATTTGAATGTTTGTGAAACCCCCGTGATACAAGGATCAAATTCCTTAGTGCGGGCGTCGTTTTAAAAAAAAAAAGAAAAAGAAGAAACATAAAAAAGATTTGGCGACAGGGGTAGTTGAACTAGTTATAATCTGTTTCAAGAAATGTTACGTTTTGTGTGGACTTAGTGAATAAGGTTCCTGGAGCAAGGGTCACAAGGAAAGGATTTTCGTGCACCCAGGTGAAGGTAATAACAGTATATCTTCGACAAAGAGACGATCATTATCGCCTGAGGTGTCGTAAAGTTATATTTCAAAGAGCTACATCCTAACCCAGCTGCTTTGGTATGATTTAACGTTTATTCCTAAACTTTTAAAATTGTTTAGAACTCTTATTAAGAAATTATTGTTTGATGTGAACGCAGCCTACCGCGGTCCACTGCTGGAGCTAGGCCTCTAGGGCTATCTATATGGCTATATCATATGGGGTTATCTGCTGGGTCGCGCCATCATTAAGGTGTTTACCCTAGTCACCACGCTGGGCAAGCGGGTTGGTGACAGCAGTCTACTTTCAGTTCTTTAAGAGAATGCTGCTGCCCTTTTCCTTGTTTCCATATCATATATACAATCATAGATCGGGAAAAGTTAGGCAGACAGCTGAAGATGAAACTAACTCGGTTTCATTCAAGTTTTAGCTGTCTGACTTTCTGAACTTTTTTATTCCAAGGATCATTCGATTTTCATATCAATCGAGCGGGAAATGTGAGTCAACAATTTTATTCAAAAGAACCGGACAAGTTTGAGTCGGACTCGCCCATCGAGGGTCCCGTAATGACTATATTTTTCATGATTTAACAAATGTTTTCAGACTTTTTCCTGTATTTTGCACTTACCAAATTGAAAAGTTTTAGTTCAAAGGGGAAGTACTCTATGCATTTTGATTTCCTCAAGAATGTCGATATACGAGGTTAAATTAAAAGAAGTGCGTATATTCAACGAGGTAATTAGGTGCATAAAACTGAGCCACTTTTCCCAAGGAACATAGGTCCAAATCTTAAATTGAAAATCATCTTTTCATACAAACATAAGTCTCGTGACTGGTCGGTCACTTGGTATGCATAGTTCATTTTCCATTTTAAGATTTTGACCTATGATCCTTGGGGAAAGTTGTACCTACTGTTTTCATTTCATTTTAACTCGATAACACCACGCGTTTCTGAGATAAAGAGATAGTCGGACAACAAAGTGATCCTTTAAGGGTTCTTTTTTCCTATTGTGGTACGGAACTCTAAAAATAAACAGATTTCGTTTTAAAATCGAGTTCGGTACGCAGACATTCGAATGTCGGTCAACTGAACGAAATGAAATATCTCGCATCAGATGTTGATGAAGCCAAATAAATCACTCACGCGAACTGTTTCACTTTGATTTTATCAACAAAGTTTTTTGCTGAAGTTGTCAGTAGTATACCTATACAGATATTCTATAATTCTATATCTACTGGTTTTATGTTGTATATAGAACTCGATACGTGTTTTGTAATGGTAAAAATGTGAAATTCTGAAAGTTTTGTAAATGGTGTACCTATTTAATATTGGTCAAATTGTTTCTATAATGGACTAATTGATTCAAAAAATATAATGAAATCACTTTGTAAAATATCATTTCTCACACCAAAACTCTCAAATTCGCGTAGCAAAATTCTATTTAAAGACGTTAATATTTTTTAATTGTGTACTAATTAAATAAAAATAATTAAATCGATTTTTTCCGCTAATTTTTTGCATTTTCATATCAACTTTGACCTCACTATTTCAAATACAACGAAAAACAGCCTACTCGGTCGAGTCATTATTATGTAATGCTTCGATATACCTACACCAGCAATAAATTGATTTTTATTTATAAATAGATTTCTAACGGCTAGTTATGAAGCTAAACGCTCTGTACACACGTGTACGATCACAGAAAACTGCTAATATAATATATAACTAATACTGGCCTATAAAAGTCCCACTGGGTATAGGCTTCTTCTCATATAGAGAAGGAACGAACATTGATCACAATGCTTATTTACTGCGGGTTGGCAATTCCCGATTAATTTTTTTGGAATCCATGGTTCCTCGTGATATTTTCCTTCACCGAATGTCAAGTCGTAAAAATCATAATTATTATTGATACTTACCTGTAATGAATTCGAATCTGCAACCTAGTGCACGAAAATCCGTTTATGAACACAATATGATTGTTGGATATATTATGAATACTTACAATTACTTACCACAGTTACCCCTGACAACGATCGTCTGCTGTTTTATAAAATTTATTTAAATACATTTTTTTTTGTGTAAAATATGACAAAAAGCTTCAACATAGGTGGAGTTAAAATTTTTAAAGCCAGACACTTTGGACATTGAAAATTTCATCCCTTTTATACATTTATCATAATAAAGAACAAAGTATAAATTGTTTTTGTTTTAGGTTAGTTCTATATGTGGTTTTTACAAAGGGGTGGTTGCAGACAAAGGCTGTTCTGATAAGTCAAGGTAATGAAGTGTGTTATAATTTGATTTATAGTGGGTTCAGTTAAGGTTTAAAAATTACTATGTAGGAGCATGAGACTATAAATATATACATAGCTACGTGAAATGTTTCCATTTGATGTAGTAGTTGTGATTGATTAGATCGGTTATGAAAATCTGGAGTTTAAAATAAGTAACCATGATAGAGTGATGCCGATTAACGACATATTAGATTTAGACCGCTATTCAAAAATAATAATCCGAATTTATTAGCAACTCACACTCCTTGGAAAGTCATCTTAAGAAGTAGTAAAAAATACATACTTATTTTAAAACATCGACTCCTAATCTTCTTAAAAAAACAGAGCAAGCTCTGTTTCTTTATGGGATTCAATCAAATGATTAATAAAACAAAAGTGCAATAATCACAGTACCTACCTACCAACCATACCTTATTTTTTACAGTATACGTTTATTATAATATTTACACAGGAAATTATAAAGCCAAGCGTTCAAAAACTTAAATAAGTAAGCATACTACCGAGTATCCCGCTCATGGCTTCAATTAATGACGGCATAAAATAGTCAAGAGCTTGCGAGCTCAGCCATAAAACAGGAAAATATATGATCTACTTAACAATATCATAATATTTTCTGTTTAATATTTTTATTTCGTGATATTTTTTAAATTTCGTCGTTACCTGGAATTTTACGGCACGAAATGATTACATGTAAAAAAATATTTTACAGGATTTTTAGTAGATACATATTGAATTATAACATACGTAAGCAAAAATTATGTACCCCTTTTTACGAAAATTGTGTTACTCATATTATAAAGCTGAAGAGTTTGTTTGTTTGAAAGCGCTAATCTCATGAACTACTGACCCGATTTGAATAATTCTTTCATAGTTAGATAGGCCACTTATTGAGGAAGGCTATAGGCTATAATTTGTCACGATAATTGAGACCCACGCACGGCGGAGCCGCAAGAAAAAGCTGGTAATTAATATAGAGAATGATTGCAGAATGCCAATGAAAAAAAAAAATAACGTTAAAAAATAAAAAAAAGAACATTACAGTCCCTTCCATGTATTTGACATACGCACGCATATATACATAATCTTTTGTTTATTGTTTATTCTGTGGTCAAATTGAAAATAGATCTTTAAAATTAATATTTGTGTGTCTTTACTGAATGTCAAAGTCAAACATAACCTTAGTAAATTAAATTCACTTAAGTTGAAACTTTATTATGGTCGATTTTCTACCACTACTGGGTCTCTAGTTTCAATAGTGCTGTCATAGAACCGAAATCCAGAACTTCTTTTTTGGGTGCTTAAATTGTTCTCATGGAGTTTTCCCGCTAAATGGGAAAACGGAAGAGTAATTGGACTCGAACTAGTTTCACCCACATAAGTTTCATCCTCCCTTTTACCAAGGACCATGATTTATTATTTTCAACCCCCCGCGTTCCTAAGAACATTATGTACTATTGAGCATTGCTAACAATTGGGTATTTGACTACCTGACTTGACTTGATTTCTGATAGGCAACTTATTTTCAGGATGCAAAAGCGATGTATAAGGTCAATGTGTAATATAAAAGTAACTGATAGTTGTATACATTATTTTAAATCATTAAAATTACTTACACTGCCATCACTGTACATTTTGGAAACTGCATTATTTGTGAAAACAAATTTACACTTATTTGTTAAACTATCAGATGTAAAAAAAACTCCTATGCGTAGTAAATACATAAATCAATTATGTCATACAAAATGTAAAACATCTTTAATGTACAAAAGTTTCTTTGGCATCGCTCCTAGAATTTGTAATAAGATACCTGATCAAATAAAAACCTTACCCACTCACAAGTTCAAAAAAACATTACAAAAAATTTTAATTGATAAATGTTATTACACAGTTGATGAGTTCCTTGGCGATTAACCTGAATGTTTTCTATTATATTTGTGATTTTGTACTAATTGCTAATTTGTATTTTACCTAAATTAATGTTATTGATATCTATCTCATTTGTATGTCTAATCATAGACAAAACATAGCGCTCTGCTCCTATATTGTAACATCTGTATTTATTGTCCACCTATGTTTTACAAATAATAAATGATTTGATTTGATTTGATTTGATTTGACAAATGTTTCTAAAAATAGTCGTAAATTGAATCAAAATTGCCAAAAAATAACAAAAATATATACACGATTGTATAAGTTATAAGCTTTTAAAGTTAGTTGAGGAGGCATGCTGTATCTCTTTTTCGCAAAACGACGACTTGCACGGGGCAGCCCCAGATTAGTAGATATGGAGAAAAAAAATTGACGTCACGATATATTATCGCTATCTCTGTCAAATAAGCAATATTGGGATGCTTGTTTGCTCAATATAAAAATAATATTTTTAGAATTCGTTACAGTTTGAAGTATTTTTATGATTTATGAAAAAAAAAACAAATACCCAATTACTGAAAACAAGCTTTTCAAGCACTTTTTGGTTTAGACAGCAAAAGTCGTACTTAGTTGATTTTTTGTCATAAATGAGCAATTGAGCTCTCCTCTGCCTTATAAATAACTTCAAAACCCACCCTAACATGACCTTTCACATTCACAACTGAGTGTATGCAAAAATTAGTATTCTAGGCATATAGTTGGTATTCCATGTTCGAGAAACCATGCAGGTTCCATGTTTAAAGCAATTATGCAGATTGTGGGCCCCGCAACTGAGAGACGCATGAACCACGCTATACCTGATTAGATTTACTTGAAGGAAGCTAATAAGATCAGAGTAGGATGCATAATAGAGAATGTAATTAAGTTCCATTTAAATGATACTAAAAATAAATGACATACTGAAATAAAACCTTCTTTCGGTCTCGGATTTATTTAGATTTTGTTTCCAGACGTTTCAACGCCTTTGCAGGTGTCGTGGTCTCGAGCAAACTGACCTTATAAGAAAGTTTTATTACAACGTCTAACATTTGCGAAAACTTCCAAAGGCAAAATTATAAATGTCACTTCACAATTGTAAACTAAAGTGAAGTAGGTAGTTTGTTACCTATCGCGGACATGAATTCTCCTAATTTACGCCACATAATTTATATCTCGTATTAGAAAGTGCACCCTATGGACGGAATTGGTCTGAAATAAAGATTTATTATTATTATTAAAACCGGTCTTCCGCCTTCCACATCCAGCCAATGGAATGGAAGCCAACCCCAACAAAGCTTGGGAAAAGGCTAGGCTGTAGAAGACCATGTTTCCTTTGGGTAATTTAGTGGTTTTTGTAATGTCGAAGTCGCAGAAGATTCGTATTGTATAAGAGACTATGCAGGGTTCTCGATTCTCATTATGATCATAACGAAATCAGCATACGAACTAATTAGAAAATCTTTGCCGGAAAAATCTATAGAAACAAAACAAAACTTGACAAGGATTGGAGTAGGTTCAGGAAAATCGTCAAGGAGCCTTCTGAAGAATCACAATAATAAAGCTAATCAAAAACCAAAATCATTGATATTTTGAAATTACTGTAGCCTTTGAATTACAAGTGCATGCATAATACAAGCACCAAGCAACACGTCAGTCACTAGACAAGCGTGGTTAATCAAGGCAGGCACAGCTTTGATTTACCAAACAATTGATGTAAGCAATACCGTTTATTTTGCGCTATATTATAGCAGTAGTTGTTTAGGATAATTACTTACTTTAACTTTCTTTGGATGAGTAATTGCTTTACATTGCTTTAGTTTTTTATATACCTAATATATACATAAAAAATACAAAAAAAAATAACCCTGTATAAATTTTAGCACAAGAGATTACGTAATTGAAAATTAAGTCTATACTTAATTATTCCTAGGATTTATTCATCTGTTTTAAGTCTGCTTGTGTATGCCTGTCTGTTTTGGAATAATCTCAAAAAAAGCTTACCCTTTTTTATTAAGGTTTGCAACACGACAATAGTAGATTATAAGGATATTTTTGGCCCTATTAATTAGGTTACCTTTTCAATAAGTATGTACATAAATCTATTCATACAAAATTTGGTTAACAAGTTTCGCACTCGGAATCACATTCGTTGAATATACTTTATCATATAAAAAGTTATATTAAGACACTTTATTCTTTTTTTTATAATGTTAGAAGAAAATAATAATGCAGTTTGATTTCTTCCATTCCATTTGTTTATACGTGTAACATATAACAGCCAAAGAGCTATGATAATTAGCTAGTCCATCGTGTTTAGAATACCAATCCCCTAGGATTTAGTATAGCGTTTTCCTAACTAGGCTTAACCACATGCATTAGCTGTGGTCAACATAGCCTTGTAGTACTACTATGTAATACATGTAGCATTATGTATCGTACTACGAATGTACTAAACTATGTACACATATACACGGCGTTTAACAAAAACCCTGTCCGATCCCTGAGAGTATTATTCAGTATCGTACTGTGAACACATAATTATACGTAGCCATTTAATGGATTGGAGATTATAATTTTTCCCCATTCAAAATAATTAAATACAAATAAAAACTGATCCAAGGCAACAGCTGAACAACTGACCGCTCCTCAAAGGTCACGTACTTACTACCTACAGTTTTGTGTCTAAGAAGCCGTCTATGCGAGACGGTTCACGAACTACCACGAATACGCCGTTATTGGATCTGACAGGGGTTTTGTTACATGTTGTATACAAGAAAAAAAAATATCAAGCTAAAATTCTGTAATGTAAAGTTATTGGAATCTACGTTGGTACGTTTGAGGATATTTTTCATGTTTCAATGTTTCACATTGAATTAATAATTAAGTCATTTTTTCGTAATTCTAGTATACTCGAATATACCACTTATTTTTTTGTATGGCATTTTATATAATTAATTACAATTATTATACTACTAGCTCCGCCTCCCGGTATTTAACCACGGTTTGTTTGATTGTGTATGTTTGTTACTTCTCACGCTGAAAGGGCTGGACTAATTTTAATAAATGTTTGAAGGTAGCTGACACGGTGGATCAACACAAAGGTTACCTTTTAATCCCGAAATATTAATGAAGTTTGAAGCTATACGTGTTTCATAAAGAAAATGGATTTCAAAACTTCTACATATACATACTGATTAATTAATGCCCTTATGTTTAATAAAGTATGAAAATAACAAGGCAATATACTATTCTAACTACAGTTGCTATGTTAATACAATTGCGGTTTTCACAGGCAGCCGCGAATCTCTACATAATGAAACCGCTCGCTAGAACAATGGTAATACCTGCTAATGGTAAACAAACAAATCTGCATCATAAAACCACCCATAAAAAATAAATCAACAAACGAAAATGGAACTTAACTGTAAAGGAATAGAGATGAAAAGAAATAAATCTGTTATGAGTGAATAAGGCTAAGTTCCTTAAGGTTTAACTATGAGCTTTGGATAAAAGATGAGAAAGTAACGTGATTTAATACAGAACAAAGATATTTTCAGGCATTTTTTATTATGAGAAAAAAGGTAGAAAATAGCTTGCTGATTCGAGGTGTCTCGGGATAAGGATGTATGGAGGGACTTGGGGGAGGCCTTAGTTTGCCCAGCAGTGGGACAGTATAGGCTAAGGAAACAAAAATAATTTATGCAAGAGATTTACTTCTTTTATGTAACACATTAAAATGTTAGTTTGTTCCAAGTGAATGGAAACGTAGATAGTATTGTTTTATTATGGCCGTGTAATAATGAATTGCAAATATGTGTTGTTTTTCCACAATACAATATTCGATTAAATATTTTCACCCCACAAACCAGCATAATCTAAATTAATTAAAATGAATAATTTGTATACAATTCCACAAATGCTGTCCGATACCAAAACCACACCGTGATCTGTTTTGTGGATGAACATGACCACATACACACAGCGAAATATGACAAACCGAATGCGATATATTATTATCTACCAATCCATTAGGAACAATGCAATTACAATTATATTATAATCATTATAATAACTTCCGTGAGACGAATTCATAATTATTTAAGGATTCAACGGTTCGACTCGCGACACCGCCGCCGCCGCGTCAGCTCATGATTAAGGACTCCTATTGAGTCTGAAACTAGTCGGGCGATCCCGAGAATGCGCGTGAGTAAACCGTTGAATCCTGAGTTTTAAAATGTATTCTTGTGTTTCTGAGTTAAGAACAGTATTGCTGAACTTTTTTTATGCCTTGAAAACAGGATTAATTTACAAGGAATGCGTATATTCAACGAGGTATATCAGGTGCATAAAACTGAACAACTTTCCCCAAGGAACATTGGTTGAAATCTTAAAATTGAAAATCATTTTATCATAAAAACATAAGTCACGTGTCTTGACACTTAGTATGGAAAGATCATTTTCCATTTTAAGATATGGACCTCGCACTCCTTTTACATTAATCACGTATATTTTACTTTACCTACCCTGAATAATAACTTATTTTATCATTTGACTAGTTTAGTAAAAAAAAGAACCGAAAATACATTATTTAGTTTTGTTTTTATAAGTAATTTCAATAATCTGACTTTCGTGAAAAGCTTCTTCACTCAGTTTCAGATCTTTCCAGAATCATTTCATATTTTGATGTCAATAATAAATAAGAAAAAAGCTATAAGATACTTTAAAAGATCATTAACTGCTCATGGCTCACTTCATTGACTAAATTTTAGGATAATCAATCAACTCACTAAATGATTGATGATCAAACTAAACTTTTATACTTTGTCGATTAATTTTAAATATTTCATCGCTTGATAATGTTGAAAGCGGACCAGTTAGTTTAGAAGTAGCTGGCAGAGGAGATGAAAAAAAAAACCGCCTTCAAAAAACCCATCCCTATAACCATTTAAAAGCGAAAAAGAAACGGAATTCTAACTTACCTTAGCCATAGGTATATTTCATTGTTAAATTAACTACTGTTTGAAGTCGGTGCCAACTAAAAAAAAATGTAACAATCGTTCCGGTATATTTATGTATTATTAGTATTATTCATGAAATATGATTTTTTTTTTGTAATTGGTACAAATAAATTATTCCATAAATAATAAACAAAAAATGAAAAACCATTACAAATTGTGATTTTCCATTATTTTCCTTACAACTGTCACAACACATTAATATTCTAATACGTAGAAACCATAAGTACTGGAAACATCAGTATTACTTCCAAAACATTAACCTGCAAAGATCCGTTCATCATCTAAACACGGACGCATCAAACTCCAAAGCAATTTCAACTTTCTCACCATAAATTTAAAGTAGGCAGTTACAATGGTATTTCCTCAAACGCGACTGATTCCCATACATCAAGCATTTCACGAACTTTGCCGGAGTTTGCCGAAGTTTTCCGATCTTCTGGAGTATGGGTCCTATTAAGAAGTAAGTTTTGCTATCAACGTGTTTCGTACAAATTAATTCTTAAGGGATTGTTATGTTCCTGCACTTCAGTAAAACGAGTTCTTGTTCACCGAATTAGTAACCTGCCAGGATAGCCAAGGCCTGCTGTAATTCAAGCGATGGGAAATTTGGGCCGAAATGTCGAAATTTCGAAACTCCTATTACAGAAGTTGGACCCGACGGGAATTTGAGACAAAATGGCTGATTGTTACGAAAGACGAATAAGGATATCATGATGATAAATGTAGGTGATTATTTGGGATGCTAATTCTGATGTTATTCCGAAAAAACACTTTAAACAAATCTCATGATATTAAAGACAAAGAGATATGTCATGGAATGCATAATTTATTTCTATACAAATCTTTGCCTTTATACAAATTTTGTTTCTAAATTGTTAGTATAATTTTAAAACATAAACTTCATTGTGTTTATTTATTTACCGCCTTCATGGTGGAAACTTTAAAAAGACTTTTTTTCCGTCGCGCAATGTAATGAGTTTTCACCGTCCAACTATCGACAAACTTTAGATAAAAAAGGCAGTTCCGCACAAGTTGAGCGTACATAATTAATACTTCTTGGTCAAGTAAATAATTAAAAAATACTTTTCATAGCAACACATAATTAATTAACATTAATGGAACTTTAGAAATATATTAGTTTTGTTTTTAATCTATACTTCTATACTAATATTATACAGCTGAAGAGTTTGTTTGTATGTTTGTTTGTTTGTTTGTTTGTACGCGCTAATCTCAGAAGCTTCTGGTCCGATTTGAAAAATTCTTTCACTTTTAGATAGCCTTTTATTGAGGAAGGCTATAGGCTATAATTTGTCACGATAAACGACGCCCACCGCGAGCGGAGCCGTGAGCATAAGCTAGTTTATAATAATTCTGATGAAAAGCCAAACATTTAAATGCAACTACACAAGTGAATTCCTAGACAAGTGTCTAAATAATAGGTACCTATATAATCTGACTCGCCTGTTGATCTAGTGGTTAGTGACCCTGACTGCTAAGCCGGAGAAAGTCGTTTCGATCCTCACCCTAGACAAATCTTTTTGTGATAAAGCAGAATCATTTGTTTTGTATCTGGATGTAATTTATTTACAATAAGTATGTATTTATAAATGTATAGGTATGTTTATCACTTGTCTGATTGCCATAGTACAGGTTTTACCTAGTTTGGGTGTGGATGGCCGTGTGGCAACTGTCGCTGAAAAAAATGTTTTTGTATCTAAATACAATAACATTTTTGTTCGACTTATGCATATGTCCGAGTACCAGACCTCACGTCAAATAGAAAAATAATCGACCGTGACGTTACGACCGAAGCAATGTTATATGAATTCAATTCAATTTTAATCTGCGAAACAGCAAAACCATTTAAATTTACCTGTAAATTGATTCTCCGTTTGACCCAAAAAGTTTACAGGGCGTGAAAAACAACTGTTGCATTGCGAATGTTTTTATTTCATCTCCCAAACGGCATGGATCAAGTACAAAAGAGGTCCGATGTCTGTCCGATACGGAATGTTAAACTATTTCACATAAAACAATTGAAATTCTACAATAAGATATTTTTTTAATTCTTGCTTAAAATTCTTTGTGGAAACGACGGGTTTTTGGAGGAAGACAGTTACATCGTTAATTTATAATATCTAAGAATCGAGCGGGAAATAAGGATGTTTCTTTAAAAACAAGTACAGCAACTCTAAGAGATGATTCTATCCAGAGAAACAATTCTTAGTAAAAAATATTGTAACTTCTTCAACCTATATTGGGGGAGCGGTTTCCAGTCGCAATAGCAAGATTAATTATCGACTGATTGATCTTAAAAATGAACTTTTAAATATCACGTTGCATGATTATAATAAAATTACGACACAGGAATTAACGCGAAATCGTGCATTTACGTTTTAAGGGTTGACGTTTCGGCCGGGTACTGGCCGTAGTCGCAAGCAGACTCACCCGTCTCAGATTGAGACTAATAAAATAATGTTCTAGATTATTTCATAATGCATGTTTCATATTTTTAACCGACTTCCGAAAAAGAGGAGGTTCTATGTTCATCTTAATGTATTTTTTCGTATTGCAATCAGTATTGTTATCTACTTAAATGTAAACAGATAATAGTTTGTTTTATTCAAAACCTCGAAATCAACATACCTACTAATAACAATTTATTTAAAAAAAAGTAGTTATTTTGATTTTTTGGCTGATTTATTTACCTATATATATTGTACAATTTTACATCCGTGATATAAAATTTTGTTTTTTCTTCTAATGATCAAGTTTGATCTTTAACTCGAACCCTTAAAGTTTTAATTACCTTAGGGCCACTTGCACGTTCCAGGAGTAATTTAAATAAATCAAAGTTAGTTTGTAACGTTAGGTTGATATTATATGTCAAGCGGACAATTTAACCTCATGTAAGCAACTAACTATGAGTTCAGTTTAAGTACAATTTGGCTTAAGAAATATTTTTGTTCTAAAGAAAATAAGTCTTCATGCAACTAAAATATTTCTTGCTCAGTATCTCACTACAGCTGGGAACTGTGTAATTCTACAGGTTTCACAAGAACTAGTAGGTTGTAACATACGAAGGATTGAGGTTTTTGTACCTCCCCCACATGTTTGCCACAGACCTGCCCAACACAATATTACCTACAGTTTGCTTTAGAATTTCTACAACATTGGCAGTTCTATTTACTTTTGCTATGCAACTGTAGCTAAGGGCTTTCAATAGAGGTTTTGCAGTTTAAATCTTAAGTTTTGAATAAAACCTAAAATTGAAATATCTATAATTACCTATATTTTTTTTGTTCTAAAAATTTATATCTGAAATCGCCAACCCGCAGTGGGCCAGCTTGGAAATCAATACTCATTCCTTCTCTATTTGAGAAGAGGCCTGTGCCCAGCAGTAGAACGGTATTATTAATATTATTTTTAAAGCTAAGATATTATGGGTTTTTTTGACAAATGGATATACTAGTTTATTTAAGCAATAACAATAATATATTGTCTTCAATTTAATATTTTAATTTCAATTCGATATGAATTCCTTCGATGGTATTTATTGGTAAGTAAAGACTCAAATTACTTACGATATGTAAAAGAGAATTCAATTTTATTGATGCCGCTGGAGATCGTAATGAAATTTTTGGACCTGAAACAACATGTAATACTTCGAATATCAGATCAACATATTTTCATAAGAACTGATGTTCCTTTATGACGTCATATGGCTCATGTTAATTGACGCTAGGATATTAAAAGTACCTACTAGGTATTACGAGCAGGAATATTAAACTTTTTGAAAGTACCTGAAAATAACTACTTAAACAAATATATTTCGATATAATCTATTCGGAAATTGTAGTGAGGTCAACTACCGGCGGCCTCCAGAAATACAAACTCTTTCTATTTCCAACCCTATAAACTAAAAGAAATTGATTACATAATTAATTTCTTCTATAACTTCAACAAATACATCATTCATACTTGAACTGCTTCCTTTATAACCCCAATTCTGGGGAAAGTTTCTCTCATGATTGATTTGAATTGAATGTCAGGCAAGGAGCATCGTACGAAGAATTATCGTGGCCATTTCTATCGACGGCCATTAATAAGAAAATTAATTTGTGCTCCAGACATATTATGATATGTTACGATGTTTGTTTTGGTTTTCTTGGGTTTGTCAACTACATATTTGATGGTGCCATGACTCATGATATTATTCGTGTTGTAATAACGTACGTTCTTATGTTATATTAATCAAAGTCTAATGGTGATACGTCTAACGACAGTGGTATTGATAGATTTTACGAAACGGTCCCAAAGTACATGGAACAAATTGAACAAAATGTAAGCTTGTAGCAAATTGAGACTAGCAGCAATTGGTGGTTCTTTAAAAATGCAGATATATTTTGTATGGCGACACAACACATTCTTGTTAACCCCCCGTAGTAGGCTACATGCTTGTGTTACGAGTGGGTTCACAACGGTAGTGCGATGGGTGGAATTCGAACCCGCGAACTCAATATGATCGCAAGTCCGATGCCCTAGCTTTATTAATTAGGCTACCGCCGCTTATAAAATAAATGTTGTAGCTAGATACGGGTTCCAATCAAAATTACCCATTGTTCCTTCTAATCTCACAAACAACATGTAAGGTATTACACAGATAATAATATCGCCTGTATAATAATAATGAACTTATTTTAAGACGGTGTGTGAAAAATCGGATGAAAATTTATTATATTTTACAAATAACAAAATCCGTTTAAAATGATTGAAGCAAAGTAACCGAGGTAAACTGAAACGATTTGACCAAGCAATTTGGTCCATCTGGCAAAGAATCGGGCGGGAAAATTACTTAACCCATTGTGCCAAATTTCAGCATAATCTTTGATTTTACGGAGAATTTGACTGAAGATGTTACCTTATAAGAGTTGAATGATTTTGTAACTTTTGAACATTTAATACGGGCCCGGCAATGTAATCAGTTTAATAGTATCATTATTTATATTCAATAAATCATGAGACATTTTTTATTGGTAGCAGTAGAAATAAGTTCAACATAGCACTTGAAAGGATGGATCGGTTTTGCGTTAAAGAAAAAGATAATAATAAAGAGTCAAAGAAAATAAAAGATGAGTCTAATACAGTTTTCTCGACAAAGGCAGCCATTGCATCGATAAATTAAATGTAAGTTTATTAGATTCGATACTGTTAATTTAAATAAACAAATAACTTTCATCTCATCAAATGGATAGAATTAATGAGGATTTGTGGACTGAATTATTTAGATTAAATTCTCACTACAATTGAACTAAAATTAAAGACAAATATTGTTAAAGCTAAGCTTTAAATCCAAAAATGACATTGAATGTCTTAAAATTATTTACTAAATAAATTCATAAGTTTATGTAAAAGCAAATACCTTCTAATAAAGAAATGAATTTCTTAATAATAGATAGAGAATAACTATTTATTTTGCACTCACATTCGACGCACATAACCTAAAGAATAATAAAAAAAAACAAAAATTTACAACAGAAGCCTTATTTAGCCTTAGGTAGCTAAGCCTTAGCTTAGCCTTAGGTACTACAGATTTTCTTAATTATCTGTGGGCACAAGTCGATTGACGGTCGTCACTATTTATCTGTGGACCATTTTTTTCTATTTCTCCTTGAGATTAATTGAGATACAAAAATAACACGAAGTAAATTGCCAACACGCTCAAAATCAAACCATTATTAAGTCATGATTTTCATTAAGGATGTTATCAAAATCGTTTGGAGCTTGCTTCTGACTCGATAATGAGCATTTAATATTCATGATCGGATCGGCAAACTGTATTATAATTAATTTCTTCCAAAGACTAACAATGATCACTTTAAATGTACAGAAACGCAAATGGAATTTTAAACGAACGACATCGGACTTTTCTTCATAATTTATATTCGACTGGTCGTACTAAATTCAAATTCAAATGATTTGTTTTTGCAATTAGGATTTACAATCACTTTTTTAAGTCACTTTTTGAGCTCGTTGGGTTGACATTTCCTAACTACCTTGAACCACCTGTTCTCGAGTTCTAAGTGTTGTTATAAACCTGACTTTGTTTTATACATATATATAATATTTACATACTATATGTCTATATTCATATCATACTAGATATTATTTAAATAATTAACTAATTGGCGTAAAGATTTCGTATTCTGTGTTTGTTCAAGACATCTTTAAATATTTCAACTATTCTTGTAAAGAATGACCTTCTTTCAACCAATAATTATAAAGCCTGACTTAACGAAACACGGTTATAATAACTAGCTGTTGCCTGCGGCTCCACCCGCGTGATTGTCGGCTATCGGTCAAAAAATATCCTATGTCACTTCTTTTAAAGCAAGCTAACTCGATAGCAAATTTCATCGCAGCTGGTTTAGCCGTGAAAGCGTAACGGACAAACACACACTCAGTGTGGCGTGCACAAAATTAATATCAGACAAGGTACCTATGCACTAATAAAAAACCTACCAATTCCAGCTTGTTGTATATACCCTGACGCCACCGGCAATACTAAAAATTAAATCATTTTATTTATATCATTAAGAGGGCACGTGTATGTATGTATTTATGGGACTACAGGGTATGCAGAGCTTTTCGCATGTATGAGTGCACACCATGAGACAAACAATGTAACTTTCACATTTAAAATGGTATGTATGATGACAAAACTAACCTCACCTATAACCAACTAACCTTGAATGCAGACACAGTTTTTTATTTTTCAACATTTAATACAAACTTCACACATTCACAAGAGCCTCGTTCAAGTTTTTGTATACAAGCTAGAAGTCATTAGCAACCAATATATTACTCCAAGTAATGAAGTTTGCAAGCGTCCGCCTTTTGTGCAAATAAAAACCGATTTATAAGTTAATGTTCAGGTAGAAATTCATTAATCAAGTCCATTGTTAGTCCTTAAATCGTTACAGGGTTAGTGTTCAAAAAAGGTTAATTTGTATTTTCATTGACTTTTAGTCATAATGGAACAATATTAATTGCGGACACTAAATCAACTTCAACTGAAATAATACAGAATCGTTTTTGTAAAAAAAATGGTTATTTTTAATAATTACAACTTGATTTAGAGACGGGACAGTGGTGGACTGCGTCTGCATTACGTAGGTACTCCAATAGCTAATGAATTAAATGAAAAAATATAGTATTCGCATGTCAAAGGAAATCAAGAAAAGAAAAATACAGGATTATTTTGCGTATATTCAACGAAGTAATCAGGTGCATTTAACTGAACAACTTTTACCCAGGAACATAGGTCGAAATCTTTAAACTGAAAAACATTTTTTTATGAAATCAGTCACGTGACCTGTCACTTTGTATGAATACCTATTTAATTTACAAGACTTCGACTTATGATCTATGGGAGAAGCTGTTTGACGAACAAATAAAATTGAATTAGATGTCACGTGGTAAATAAATAAGAAAGTTAGTAACATGGTTTTCAAGTAACATTTCAATATAAATTTCCATTAATTTTACTAAACGATCTATGTATCTTAGTTGTTAGGGTAAGAAGCACTTAACCTTTTACGTAAGAACATTAAGCATTCAAGTATTCCCAGATGTGCACTTTCCTATTTGTGTGTTATTTTGAAGAGATCTCATCAAAGTTTTGGATCGAACTTCTTCATTTGCCATACGAGAACTTTGGCATAACCCTCCGCATCGTCGGGTAAATTATGAAAAGGTTATTACTCACATTGTCGTTGTAAAGTTACGGGTTAAATGGTAAAGTTTCGTGTTTAGGTAAAATTGTTACCGCGCCTTTGGAAGGTACATATTTTATCTCATCAAGTAAAAGGCTGTCTTGTTGGTGACATCCTCTTAGCACACTTTGTATAATGCGTTGTAGGCTTAAAGTTTTGTCAGTATCACGGGATATAGGTACACTTCGTAAATCCAATTATTTTTTATGGAATTGTAATAAAAATATCCTGTTTAAAATTATACCTTTTTCTTCAGTTCTAGTCTTAGCTATTAAAGAAGTGCGTATATTCTACGAGGTAATCAGCTGCATAAAAATGAACAACTTTTTCAAGGATTCGAAATCTTAAAATTTAAAATCAACTTTTCATACAAACATAAGTCACGTGACCTGTCACTTGTATGATAATTATTATTTCATTTGCCATTTTTAGATTTGGACCTACGTTTATTGGAGAAAGTTGTTCAGTTATATGCTTCGATTACCTCGTAGAATAAACGCATTCTTTTTAAATTAATTGTGTAGAAACTTTTATCCTCGTGTTTTATGAAGTGTACCCTTGCCTTCAAGCTTTGACTGGCCTTACCAGACTTTTTGGCGAAACTATCCACATTGGGGGCCTCCAGTCAGAGCCATACCAAAACTATCTTAGCAAGGTTCACTAAGGGCACCACTTACGGGGTTCGAACCTCGACTAAGTGCGTTGCTAACAATCTTAATAAGGAAAAAAGCAAGACAGGGCTGGAACTAAGTTTCACTTATCCTTCCCTCATGCGATAAAACTGAACATCAAAAATTTTATGAGAATCGAACAACCATCCCGGACAGCCACGATTGAAGATAATGAAGCAATACTATTTTATTCCCTTGTAAAGGGACAGAAGATAAGTTCTTCTTCATTTTAAACCTTATGAGCTTATGATCACAGTTCATTATCCAGTGTAGTACAATTTTTTTATTTATCGGTTATATCGAACTTTTAATTATGTCTAGACTGCAAGAGCTTGATCGGCAATTTATCGTCATTTGTTTTTAACTTTGTCTTCTGCTAAGATATTGTTTGTAACTTAAAATAATAAAGATTTATTATCCATTGATTACGATCAGTTGTTAATGAAGCTGAGAGTCTTCAATTTTATTTGCTGCCTAGTTTACTCACAGCAATTTTCATACTCAAATTTTATTCTATTTTACAAATAATTCTAGGTTCACAGTTTAAAGATTTGTGATAAATTATTGAAACATTAATTAGTGCATAGGTTGCTTCGATTCTGTTATCGTAAGTCCATACTCCAATTAGATGAAGCAATCAGCCCATTATAATGATGGTACTAGCTAACCCGGAAAACATTGTTTTCCATGTTATGGAGAGAACCCTAGGGGTATAAAAACTGAAAGAAAGAAGGGGCGGTAACATAATTGTTAGGGCGTCTGACTTACTACCATGTGACCAGAATACTAGCAATGTGCGACCCACAAGGCTAGAAACCTTTTTTTGAACTAAACTACCTATTCTCATACATAACCACAAAAATAATAAAATTCGTTGAATTCGTTTCGAAGGAACACACGACATTTTTGTTCGCATTGAATAGAATAGAATAGAATAAAATTTATTTGCTTGAAATAGAGTTGTACAGATCTTAAAAAATATTACAGTTGTTAATTTCGGTCTTATATTGTGTAATTGAATATTTTGAGCAATGACTGATTTAGGATTATAAGGTGGTCCAAAAGCTAGCACAAGGTATAGATAAATTGGACGAGTTGTACTGACAAAAGCTTAGCTTTGAATAAGGTTACATAGAACTATAAAAGACACCACTGCTCTACTGCATGTCGCCAGTAAGTTTTCCGTTTAATAATCTTCCACACCGATTTCGGTAACGGCGACTGCTTCGACTCTATTGGCGTGCGTGTGCTCTCATGTGGCTGGCGTACCCAATTTTATGCGTAAAAGTCCGCGCACACTGCGGACATGTCAGGGTACCAGCCACTAAGTTGTAGTTGATAGCTACGGGTGGTCGAGCTTTCAACTCATCTCGTTTGGCATCCAGCTCAGAAAGTCGGCGTGCTTCAAAGTCATAGACTTTGGCTTTTATGCGGTTTCTCCAGTCTCTGCGGTTGGATGCCAGATTCTCCCACTGAGACGGATCTATAGAACAGCTTTTCATGTGGCGCTTCAGCACATCCTTGTATCGTAGCAGCTGTCCGCCACATTTTCGTTTGCCCTCCTGCAACTCGGAGTAGAGGATGCGTTTGGCCACTCTAGTATCCGGCATGCGCAGTACATGTCCGCACCAACGAAACTGTCTCCTCATGAGGTATGCTTCAATGCCACCTACATTGGCTCTCCTTAACACTTCTGTGTTACGCACACGATCAGACCAATGGATATTTAATATTTTGCGCAGACATTTGAGGTGGAAGCGGTCTAGTTGTCTGATGTGGCGTCGGTACGGCGTCCATGTTTCCGCTGAGTAGAGTATGCAAGGCAACACCAATGCCATATACACAGAGACCTTTGTGGATAGCTTTATGTCATGGGAGCTGAAGACCTTCTTGTCGAGTTTGCCGAAAGCAGCAGCTGCAGCACCAATTCTGCTATTAATTTCGGCGTCAAGGTCGCACTTTGATGTTATAGTGCTCCCCAAATATCGAAATTTATCGACCTGCTTCAGCACATCTCCACCAAGCATGATGGTCAGTTCTTCACGTCCGTGACTATCTAGTGACATCACTTCTGTCTTTTTTACGCTGATCTTTAAGCCAAATGTACAGCACTGCTTGTGAAGGTTTGTGACTAGCTGTTGCAGGACTTCAGGGGATTCAGCTACGAAACAAAGATCATCTGCATACATAATGTCCTCTATATGTGCATAGGACACCTTTGTGGTCGCCCTGAGTCTATTCAGATTGAAAAGTCTGCCGTCAGTCCGATAACGAATACGAACTCCTTCAGGAGAAGAAGTCAATACTTCCCGGACTACGACTGCGAAATATAATGCAAACAATGTGGGAGCCAGGACACAACCTTGCTTCACTCCACAAGTGACGGAAAAGAAGCTTGATTGGTCATTTTCAACCGCTACGCAACATTGCATGTCATCATGCAGGAGTCGCAGGAGTCTTATGAACTTCTCTGTACACCCCAACTTTCTGAGTACCTTCCAGAGGGCCTCGCGAGGGACGCAGTCAAAGGCTTTTTCCAGATCAATAAAGCAGAGATACAAGTGCTCTCTACTTTTTTCCTGGAGTTGACGGACTGCCAAAATTGCCTCACAAGTCCCTCTGTCTGGTCTGAAACCAAATTGGGTTTCCGGCAGAATCTTTTCAGAGAGATTCCTGAGGCGGTTTAGTAGTACTCTGGCGAAGACTTTTCCAGGGACAGAGAGCAGTGAAATACCGCGGTAAGAACCACATTCCGACCGGTCGCCTTTGTTCTTATAGAGAGCCCTGATTCGAGATAACTTAAAAGTTTCAGGAACTTTTTCTTTCTCCCACATAAGCACAAACATTTCCCAGACGCGCGAATGCAGTTCCTCACCGCCGCATTTCAGAAGTTCACCTGGTATAAGATCTAAGCCAACCGCACGCTGATTTTGCTGTTGTTTGATGGCACAAAGTACTTCGTGTTTAGACAAGGCATCATCCAGTTCTTCTGCTATTCGAAGTTGAGGCAAACTGTCTATATAGCGTAGATCGGCTGTTCGATCTACATTTAGCAGATTATTGAAATGTTCTGCCCAACGATCTAGCACTTCATTTTTGCTCTTCAGCAGACTGTTACCATCCAGCGACCTCAGTGGTACCTTTATGAAGTTGGTGGTACCCATGAGACTACGAATTTCGCTATAGAAATCCCCGAGCTGATTACTATCAGCAAGCCACTGGATGTATTGAGCCTTGTCTTGCCACCATTTATCTTTGGTGTATCTCGTGAACTTACGCAACTCACGGTCACTCTCTCTTATTAGTGCGCTGTTATTACTGCGCTTGAGAAGTTCTCGGTGTTTGGCAATAGCTTTAGTAAGAACTTCGTCGTTCTCATCAAACCAGTCCTGCTTGCGTCTATTTTTTAGGCCTACGGTGTTAATGGCTACGTCAAGAATGGACGACGACAAAACGTTCCAGTCAGCATCAATATCACCGGTATTTTGATGAGAGTGTATATCACATGCCAGACTTTCAGCGTATTTGCTTCAGGGTACCGGATGTTTGAGTTTCTCAATGTTTATGCTCTGAGGTTTTTTCCTGCTAGGCCTCAATGGTCGCCGAAGGCAAAGACGCAGTTTGGTGACAATTAGTCTGTGGTCCGTCCAGCAATGAGCACCGCGCATAACACGAGTGACTAGGACCTGAGAGATGTCTCGTTGCCCCGTGATGGCATAGTCAATGAGGTGCCAGTGCTTAGATCTGGGATGCATCCACGTAGTTTTGTGCTTAGCAGCAAGGCGAAACATGGTGTTTGTGATTGCAAGTTGGAATTGAGCACATAAACTAAGCAGCAACTGGCCATTAGAGTTGATGTTGCCTACCCCATGCCTACCCAAAACTTTAGGCCACGCTTCATAATCTCGACCAACTCTGGCATTAAAGTCCCCTAACAAGAGTATCTTTTCTCTGTTCGGTATTTTTTGAAGACACTGTGTAAGTTCCTCATAAAATTTATCCTTAGTGTCGTCAGAACTATCTAGCGTCGGTGCATAGACACTGATGACATTAAGGAAATTGTCACAGTCTAAGTGAAGGCGCAAAGTGGTAATACGGTCCGAGATGTGGATTGGACATTCTTGAAGTGTCTTTACAAGATTATTCTTGATCACAAAACCAACTCCCGACCTTCTTGGTTCTGTTGCAGCAGTGCCCTTCCAGTAGAAAGTGTAGCCACCGCCATGCTCGACTAACTCGCCCTCTTCGGCAAGGTGGGTTTCGCTTATAGCAGCTATATCAATATTGTAGCGGCGGAGTTCCCGAGCAACTATGGCAGTTTTTCGTTCTGGGCAGGCGTTTGTATCGCGGTCGAGAAGGGTGCGAACATTCCATGCACCAAAAGTCAGTAAAGGTGTTTTAAGTTTATTAATATTGTTGCGTCGACCACGAATAAAAAAAAAAGATGCGGAAGCAGCCGTGGTTACTGCTATCCAGAGAGTGTTTGGGGTGAGCATTTTTTTTTGGGGCACCTTTTCTAGCCCCCTCCCAGGCTGAGCAGGGAAAGCAGTGCTCCCCTAAAAAGGGCTGCTTTGTCGCCCTGGGTGCTGCCGGATTCCCTCCGTCCCCCCAGTTCAAAGAGAAAACGACCACGGCGTGTACTCACACCCCCAGAGCCGCTAGTGTGCAGGTTTCAGACAAAGCTCAGGTTGCATCAGCCCGAACCTCTCTACCTCAACCCATCGCCACCAGTCTTTGCCAAATCGGAGTCCATTATACGGAAGCAGTCAGATGCGCAGGATATATTATAGTGCTCAAACATACGCGCAAACGCAAGAGCACTCTCTCGTCTAACATCTCTTTGTCCGATGGAGCGGTGAACCGTTACGATCGGGGAGATGTCAGATGCAGCAGTTTGACATACGATAACACGATCCCTATCGCTGTCTCTAGGCCTTCCTGCGATTGCCTCGGTGTCTTGCCACCGGCGGTGGTCTGCTATTTAGCCAAGACACAATTTCGGGGGATTTCCGATCAGGCTTGGGAGATGTTGTTACCAAGCCCCCTTCTCTAGGTTTAGCCCACGAGCCAACGTGGTTACCGGGGTGTGGCCGCTGCGAACAGCTTCTAGGAGCCACTAGAGAAGAGCTGTAGACTACCGACGGATTATTTGTTCCTTGTCACCTATACAGGTTGGCTAACAAGACACAACGCAGGCAGTCCACTACACCCCAAGTTTTCCGTATGACACAAACAAATCAAATTCTGGGTATTCTTTGTTTTCGTTTGGTAAATGGCATAACTTTGGAGCTCACATCATGACTGTATGTGAAGCAGGGACAACAAGTCAGCGACAAGTGTGGATGAACACAATTCAGTTAAAAAAAGCAGCTTAATTTAAATTTAAAGCACCATAAATTTTGTTGCTACTAGGATTAAAAATTACTTTATCCCGAAGACGCTTAATATGCTCATAAGTTACTTAATGGATTTTGATAAATTTAAATATGGTGTTTAGTAATCCGTTTGTGTGCGTCGAATTTTATTGCTGCGTATACATTTATTTATTTGTACATTCAGTACAAATAAATAAATGTGGACAACATAACATACATTGCTCCGAATCCAAAGTAAGTAACTAAAGCACTTAAGTTATAGAATCAAAAACAACGATGGTTCCACAAACACCCAGACCCGAGACAATGTAGAATCAGTTTTTTTTCTACATTGACCCAACTGGGGATTGAACCCAGGATCTCAGAGCTGGCGACACCTTGAAATCTGGTGTGTACGCCACTCTATCTCGCAGTTCGCCAATTACACAAGTATGTAAATCCCATTAAGATTATCGAACATGCTTTTGTGCATTCTTATTTAATTTAGAATCAGAATGCTTTATTTATAAACTACATAGGTAAAATTACACATTTATTATAATTTCCGTAACGTTAGGTTGCCAAACCAATATTCCTCAGTAGCACTTGAAATTGCAGTTCCATAAACATAACTTGTCCTAATATCGGGCACCATTCCAAACCTGTGGCTCCTTGAATTTCTAAAATTGAATATAAATTTATTGGTTAGTGGCTTGTTGTTGAAATCAAATCAATTTACAATTTACGCCTCACGGTGACCCATGATCCATCAGATAAGGCTTTTTGATGTTTCAAAAAAGAACCGAATATGAACGAAACCGTCTAAGTGCACAAACGCCCCTATTGTGTGATAAATGAATATCTCACCTTTATATTTGTAAGAATAGCTGAGATATTCTTTTGTAGTTAATACCATCTTTGTTCCTGGTAATCTCCTTGGGCCTTTAAGGAGGTCATTTATTGACCCTAATTAGTTCGCCGGATTGAAAAGGCTTAGCAAAAGGTCGGCAATAACCGTACGCTAATATTGTTTGTGGAGATTGTTTTTAGAAAGGGGTTATTTTGTGTACAAACGACTTTAAAAGTCGGTGTAATATTGAATTTTTTATGGGATTTGGTTGATTTGCAATAACATATTTTTTAGTAATTACTAACCTAAAATAATGCATAGCCGTGTCGAACATAATAATATCTGTCAATGAACTGAAAAACAAATAGTTATTGTTTTTTTATAAAATAAATTAATTGTCAAATCAAGTATAGATTTATATTCTTCAATAGTTCTTCAACCTGCTGTGACCAGTGTGAAGCTCCTTTATAAATTGTGTAATACCAATTATTCAGATCAGGTGTTTTGTAGTAAGTCTGATTTATGGGTGAGGGAAATTTTATTGTAATAAATTTTCTCTCTGATCGAGAAATGGAAAATAATTTCTGGCATGGGTATTGTGATCGCTGTAGGGCTACCACAGATTGCAAAAAAGTACCTGTACTTGAGAAGTAAAATGATGATAAAAAATAATTGATCTGAAATGAAATAATAATTACTAAAGTTTCCGCAAATGTTCAACATTCAAATAAAACTACTTTTTTGGATAGTCTACCCGTGACCTTGACACCTGCAAAGGCGTTGAAATTTGAGTAACTAAAATAAAAAATAAACCGCGATAGAATCCGTTTCAAAAGCAGTTTTAATTCTATGACATGAAATAATCTTAATATAATTACATTTCTGTGAAATTCATACAAAATTTCCCACTAAATTATATTCAGTCCTAGTCAACAAAATTGTGTCTTATATGATATCATTAACATCTAAAATTAATACGATTACAGTCTCAGTGGAGTCTGTAAGCCTAATTTATTGAGCTAAATTAGTTGAATTATGTGAGGATTTAAATCGTGAAAGCGAGAATCGTTCGTACTAATTAAAATAAAAGCATTATGCTTATCTAATGGGAATTTATATGAACTTTGCGGTTAAATAATTGGCTTGTTTTTCGTATTCTTGTTTTTTTTGTTTGTTTGTGAAATGGATAGCAATGTCTTAGACAGCTTTTTCGCATGAATATTTAACTTTTAACTTAGTCTGACTTACGACCTTATTCTTTAATAACTTACGAGGAGTATGTTTAGCGAATCCTGGTGTTACGACTTGGTGAACCCAAGATGAGGAAAAAGATGGTCGTTGGTATTGCTATGAGTGGGTTACAAACTGGCATCACATGATAATATTTCCGACGCTCTAGCCAATGGGCTACCACGGCTATTATAATTTTTAAATTAATAGCACTATTGAAATACATCTACTTTTAAACGGATTCTATCGCGGTTTATTTGATTGTGTCATCGTAGAGTCGGCCCGTGACCATATCACCTGCAAAGGCATCGATACGTCGGGAACTAAAATCTAAATAAACCGCGATAGAATCCGTTTAACAATAGTTAGTTAGCACTATATAAAGTTTTATTGAAAATAAGATGTGAGATTAATATTTTTTTTTTCAAAAATATGTTAAACAAGATGCTATTAAAGAAATCATATTACAATATTAAAGAGTCTTTAAAAGACAGAATTTTAACTAATATCTTTGTTCTCTGGACCGTTATTATTTTGAAGAGTGACATTACCTATTAATATTGTAGCTGTTGATGGTAAATGATAAATTATAGTTAAATGTTTGCAATCATATATTTTGCATGCCAAATGGTCGAATATAGAGTAACTAGTTTATACTGTAACACTTTTATGACCCTGTATTCGCAAATACACATTTAGAATTTGAAAAAACAACTATTTCCGGTATTAGTATATACGCTAAGTAATAATCATTAAACAATACACCGTTAATCGAGTTAATATTTCCGATAAAAACCTATTTTGGTCCTTCGATACCATAAAATACTTAAGAGTGTACGCAGACTAAAACTCACAGGAGTAAAACACGTCTTTAATAAATCAGTCTAGTTTTATACTTTTCTCATACCTAGATCCTCCATTTTAATTCATTAACGTCCTAAATCCGAACACGGTTAACTTGTCGCTTCGCTGCACCATTACAACTTTCCTCGTTGTAAGCGATTTTACTTTAAAACTTGTGGATCGCGTGAATTTCTGAAATTAGATGCATATGGTAAATATGTTCATGTCATGTTCACTTTGCTTAATTATTATAGTGAGGGTGCAAGCTGGAGATTTCGCTTGTTTGTTCAATTATTTTTTAATTGCCGTTATTCTTCATCTTCCTGTCCTTATCCCATTCATATGGGGTCGGCGCAATGCGTATTTTCCTTCCATTTCTCTCAATTACTCGTCATCGTGGCATCCACTCCTTTCTTTCTCATATCATCTTTCACACAATCCATCCATATCTTTTTGGTCTCCCTCTGCTCTTACACCCATCCACAGTCATACTTATAACTTGTTTAGTTATGTGACTTTCATCTCTCCCCTTCCCTATTATTTAATTGCCGTTGTGGCTTAGAATAAGACCAACCCTCCTCTTGCCGGGGGTGTCGTAAGAGATGACTAAGGGATAAAGGAACAAGGAGAACGGGCAGCAGCGTTCTCCTGAAGAACGAATACTAAACTGACCAGCTCAGTGACTAGGGCAACAAACACCCCATGATTGCCTACCATAATACACGGCCTCCATGCACGCAGTGTAGGACCCCCAGCTTGATGGACCTATGACTTTAATAGGAAGGTTGGACTGAATGCGGAAGGCGGAGGACCGGGTGTTGTGGCGCGGCTTGGGAGAGGTCTATGTTCAGCAGTGGACCGTGGATTTGATTGGTCAATTATTATTTAGTATAGTTAAATATATAGTCTTCTGGCATTTAGTCCGATTTTGGGCAACTGTTTGCGAAAAGTATTAATAAATATCTTGTTTTAAAGTGTTATTGGTTTGTTGATATTAGAATTCTTGTTTAGAGATTTTCCACACCCTTAAGTTAGTTATTAAATTACGAGTCATTTCAGCACGTCAATTCTGTAAAATGTCAATCAACAACTCGCATCTCACTTCGCTGTTCACTTCACGTTCACTCTCACTTCGCATAAGTTTCAAATTTCGAGTGCGAACTCAAACGTCATCTCATATTTAGGCCCGAGTTTTCTAACTATGTACATCATAATCATTGATTACGTAACCGTTAGCATTAAATCGATGTTCAATCCAACCGCGTTTTTTTTTAGAGTTCACCATTTATTTCTAACCAACGGTTTGCTAACCAAACTGTTTTGAATGAGTGAGTCCAAAATTACCAAATGCTGGAATGGTTTATCATTATTTTGTGAATGTTTAATGTCTTAATGGTCACGTCAATCAATTTTCATTGTCAAACTCTGTGATCAAATCATCTAACTCAATTTATAATTTTTTCGTGTCGTGTTTGTTATTAAATCTTTTATTGAATATATATCAGTGATATGGAAGATGAGCGTAAACGTACTTTGAATTTCACCAGTGGCGAGAAATCTGTACTAACGGCACTCGTAATAAAGTACAGAGATAGAATAGAAAATAAAAAATCGGACGCTAAAGCAAATGCCGAAAAAGCAAGAAGTTGGAAGGATCTGGCTGACGAGTTTAATGCTCTTAGTACTCACTGCAAACGTTCTCTTGAGAGCTTCAAATCAAATATATTTATTTGTCATAGCTTACTTGTTACAGCTTACACTTGCTGGGAGAATAACAAAATAAAAACTTCATGTCAGGAAGCATAAACCAATGGCTAAACTGAGTTGGCTACATCGTTTAAGCTAATCATTCGATTACAGTACATAATCAATTGTTAGAGAATGGTGAACAGCAAAATATTGTTAAACATCCGTTCATGGTTCAAACATTTGTTTAAAATTTAACCATCTGTTGGTGAACTTGGGTCTAAATCTCACGGTTAATTTAGTTCAACACGCTGACACGCTCGCAAGTGTAGCGCTAGTGTATCAACCGAGTTTATAGAATGCCAATCAAGAAATTCACGGCGGGTTCAGATTCGAATTTTAGAACGACGTCTTACAGAATCAACAGGCAGATAGTCGTTATTTGTTTTCTTTTAAGTCTATATCAATAAATTTGATTAATGTAAAAAAGAAATGTAGGTATTGAAATACCAAACAACGTGCTTCTCACCGAAATAAAATCAACCTGTGATATCGAAAAGGAGCCAGCATACTTGCGAGTGGACGATCCCATCACACTCATAATTATACCATAATGGAGAGAATGAGAAAAATCTTCATTATTAGGTAAATCGGTTAGAGAGGTTTCAATGAAAAATTTCTACCACAATTTCTATCCGGAAGTTCGCAGTAAGAACCCAATTTAATTTACTAGATCTAGTTACTTTATGGTGAAGTTAATACAGCCAGGAACAGCTTGATTTAATAGTTTCTTTTGATAGCCGTAAGTTATGGAGCCATCAAAATGAAGGCGATAGTTTAAGAGTTAGTATCCAGACGTGGTACTGGAAACGTATGGAAATTACGTGGAAGCTTTCAAGGAAATCTAGTGTTTAGATACTCTCGGAGATTTCCCGGAATATTGAGGGTTTGGACTTTGAGGTTGATATCTAGATCATTATTCATTATTATGAATGTAGCTTCATTGTGTTTGTTCAATAGATATGTAATAAATATAAAAATCATATTGCCATTGATCGACACGCTAAGAAGAATAAGAATAGATATAAATAATAATAATAATAAATAAATAATAAATATCTTGGGACAATCTCACACACGGCCATCTGATCCCAAACTAGGCAGAGCCTGTAATATGGTAACCAGACAACTGATAAACATACTTATATATTTCTAAATACATACATATTATAGATAAATTACACCCAGACACAGAACAAATGATCGTGCTCATCACACAAACATTTGTCCTGGGTGGGAATCGAACCCACGACCTCCGGCTCAGCAGTTATATGTTACCGTATTATTGAAATGGAAGTTTTTTTTTAAAAGTTTCACGAAAATTTCATTTGATTAGGAGTCTTCTTGGATTTTCACAATTTGATTGGTTGTTATGATATGAAAAACTATTATATTAGTAATACTTTAGCTTTCGTTGGCATCTAAAAAAAGTAATAAATGACCGAAACAAAACAGACTACCTACATTTAACTTTCCCTATACATCACGTAGCAACCAGGCAATACTGGAATATTTTGGATTAAATATTATTCAAGAAAACGGTTAACATTTTACCCAGCAAATTAAGCTCACAATATTCAGTGTCCACACTCAAATCATATTTCAATATACTTAAGCACCTCTACTGAAGACCCAATCGTAATTCAAGATCATCTCCATCAAACATGAATATTATTGAATTATTATGAACCCAATATAAAGTAACTCAGAAAATGTTATAAGTTGTTGGAAGTAAATAAAGGTTCTCCTTATAATATTGAAAAATAAATTCTATTTGATGTTCTCATCACACATTAAATAGAATTTATTTTTCTATTCGGCAGATAAACGGTTTTATACGCGAGAATGTAGTTAAATTATCGTTTTAGACTTTTTGTAATCAGTTTATAATGTTGATAATCTCTCATTGATAATATTTCACTAGTGTTTTATAATCAATTCTTAATATCGCGGACCACAGATAGATGATATATGAGTGGACTATCCACGGATATGTGTCTGCAAGTCGCACACCAATACCCAGCGATAACTGTAAGCTAAGTTTAGTCTTTAATAATAATAATGTCTTAAGACAACTGATCCCAAACTAGGCTAACCCTGTACTATGGCAACCAGACAACTGATAAACATACTTAAATATTTATAACTAGCTATTCCCCGCGACTCCACCCGCGGTATCTATCTTTTTTGTAAATAATATAGCGTTACTCAGGGTGAATGTAGCTTTCTAATGGTGAAAGAATTTTGAAATCGGCACAGTATTTTTTGAATTTATTCATTACAAACATACACACACACAAAAAATAGTAGAATACATACATATTACAGATAAATTAAACCCAGACAGAACAAATGATCGTGCTCATCACACAACCTATGACCTCCGACCTCCGGCGTAGCAGTCAGTGTCACTAACCACTAGACCAACAGGCCCGTCATTGTAGACCCCTAAACATATGTTGACTATAATAATATTATGTTTGAATCAAAGAATTATATTAACGCGCAACCCACACTAATGCTTAATGCTAATACATTTACTTAAAACAATAGAATTAAGAATAAAAAATGTGACGTAATCACTACAAAAATAAGTGCATGATAAGGTGCCTTCTATATTGTAAAGTTCAAAGTAAATCCATTACAACGTACGTAAGCTGCAATGTTTGAACACCCACATATCATACCAAAAGATATATAAATTCAAATGAAACGACCGCTGCACAAACTCAAGTTTCCAGTCAAAAAGGTTCTTATAGATATTTCTCCACAAACAGATCGTTTTAAAACGAGCAAAATGGAGGAATACCGTATGTTATTGGATGGTAAGCAAAGAGTTTCGAGGATGGTCTTTTGTTTTATGGTTTTAGATTTATTGGAAATACTCGTACATAATAATATAAAGTTTAGAAGTACTTAAGTGTATGTAGCAGATAGTTAAATTGGTTTTTAAGTGTTGATTTTCTAGCGCCCGCATAGTAAAAATAATAAACTAAACTAACAAAACTTAAAATTATGGAATTGGGTATTTGAATACTATCGAAAAATGATTTCTGACGAATGTTTCTAAAAATAGTCGTAAATTGAAGCAAAATTGCGAAAAAATATCAAAAATATATACACAATTTATATAAGTTATAAGCTTCTAAAGTTAGTTGATGACGCATGCTCTATCTCTTTTTCGCAAAACGATGGTACGGGGCAGCCCCAGATTAGTATGGAGAAATACATATTGACGTCACAATACATTGTCGCTATCTCTGTCAAATTTACAATATTGGATTGCTTGTATCTAGCTCAATATAAAAGTAATTAGTGTGTCGTTTTTAGAATTCGTTATAGTTTAAAGTACTTTTTGATTAATGAAATAAAAAAAAACAGTCAAATACCCAATTGTTATTTACAATCACCATTTCCTTTCTTGTTTTCGCGCTTGGCAAACTAAGGAACACGAAACGAAAAAAAAAAACAATAAAATCCCAATAAAACTCATGAAATTTCTGTAAGTGTCATCAAAAGGGTATTTAGACAAGCAAGGTTTCACGTAAGCCTTTTATGAGGTTAAAACTAAACAGCACTTGTTGATCATTCATCTACCATTCATCTACCATTCACTGCGTTCTGGATAATATTTGATTTTTGACTTACCATTCCCAAATGTAAAGCAAATTAACTTCACAAATGAAGCAACTAAACAACCTGTACCTGCCTTTGTTTAACTTTTGTACCAAAAGACCAAAAGCGGACAAAGCAAGCTTCAACATGATATTTAGGTTCGGTATCTTTTTCAGAAATTTCAGCCTAAAAGCAATCCTATACTGGGCATACAATACGGCTGTCGGGCTCACAAGGCCGACACGGAAACGCAATCCCTTTGTGAATAGGACAGGGAAGCATAAAAATATCCCTGCAGCGCTTTGCAGCGCTTAAATCGCTTTAAGGCGCTGCGTCTGTGTGATGTTGCTTTCATAAGCTTGGGATTTTTGCCTTTTATCAGTGTTGAAATATGTAGAGATGAGATATGTTCTAAGCTGAGCTGGAAGTATGAGAGTGTTACATATAAATGACGCACTTACTGTCGTACTAGCTTCACGAGCGACATTTGCGATCCCGTTTTGTGGTCCCTGTACGGTATAAATTCATGTGGACTTGCTACAATGTTATTGCATATTAATAATTGATAAGCTAACTTCTTACATTAAAAATGCGAAAGTTAATAGATGGATGTTTATAACTCAATCGCGAGGTTACGGTTACTCAGATTTAGATGAAATTTGGCACAGATATTTTTTAATACCAAGAATAGGTGGTTTTATCCGGATAAGGCCTCGGGAACGGGAATCACCCGGACAAAACCTTGGTGATAAACTAGATTTTTATTACGTACATATTTCTCTAAATGCTGAAAATTACAAACTATTTCAAAAGATGCTCAAGCTTGTACCATTTCAGACATCGGACCAAAGGACCCATATTGTAAAGTACTTAGAAACCGTTGCAGAAGGACCGAATGTAGAGCTCTCTGCTCTCTTGGCACGGCTTATAGCTATTAATTACGCTTAGCTCCGGATTCAAGGACCAAATTCAAGTACTATCGCGTACATGTCTGGTATTTGTGTAACTAAGCTTAATATAGACTATTTATCTGCAGTGCAAGAATTGAGCATTTTTCTTTGGCTTGTCCCTGCGGTGTTTTACAGTACAATGAAGTAATTAAACGGAGTGCTTTTGTCCGCGGCTCCGCCTGTAACTGAAGGTTTGTTTGACTTGAGAAGCGGACGAAATCTTTTTGTTGATTTACATTTAAATTGCAGACTGGATTTTAATTCAGTCTGCAATTTGAAATGAATTAAGATTGGTTGTTTTATAGAAATTACGTTACCCATTTTTTTACTAAAAACTGAGATTGGTTAGCAGTAGTAGGTAGGATAGCTGGTATTTAACATACATTTAATATTTTATATCTCAGAAAAGTGCATGCGTATACAATGATATTGAAATTAATATTTTTTCCAAATAATTACACAATTAACGACAAAGTTATTTGTTGCTACAAAAAAATACAGTTTTTATTTATACTTTATTTTAAAAAGCATGAGGGAAATTCCAAACCATACAATTTTGAAGATTTAGTATTTTTTCTAAATATACTCGAAATAAAACTACACAAGAACATGTGTAGATAACATTGCCAACACATTGCATTATTTCCTAGTTTCAATTGGTTTAACTGAATATCTTATAATCGTTCTGAACTCTTACAAACACCACTTCTGAAAGTTGCAATGGCTACTTGAAACTACAGATGTGCGTATTTGTACCTTTTCCCGTGAGATTCACATTGAATGGTTAAGATTATGGTTTTCTGGACGTTTTTATAGCTTGTGATACTTTAACAAAAATAACTTTATCTTGGGTCTTTGTTATTGTTAAATTAGGAGACAGGTGAGCTGAAGTATTACATTTTCTATACGTACATATATACCTAAAAAGCTGAAGTTTTTGTTAGTTATGTTGAAACCGCTAATCTCAAGAACTAGTAGTCCGATTTGTTAAATATCCTATTAATCAAAGAAGGAATCGAATGCGTTTTTTAATTATTTTCCAAATTAAGTAATTTTTATAGTAGGTTTTTTTACAAATTTTCTAATTCAAAAAATTATAGGTTTTTTGAATTAGAAAAACGCATTCGAAAATTTGTTACCTTTCCAACCCAGTAGCGGACACAAAACCTATTTACTTAAATGAGATAATAATAATATATAAAAAAAAACAACAATATTCATTTTACGTCTAGTTCAATAGGTTCAATAGGGTTGTCACAAAATCAATATGATTAACAACCTCTCAGTATCATTTGGTACAGTTCTAAAACGATGCCCACACATACTTCAAGGCTCTACGTGATAACAAGAACAGTTTGCTGATAGTTTGAAACTTCCTGAGTTTCGATGGGATCGATGAAGAATGATATTTGGGCCTGTCTGAATGTTTTTGGGCCATTCATCATTAAATTATCTTCTTATATGGCTTGAATATAAAATTGCATCATTTTGCTATTAAATGCTATAAAGAAAATAAAAATACTATAAATATTTAAAAAAGTAGTTTAAGTCAATTGACGAATAAAAATAATTAAACCATTAAATTGTCGACCCTTTTACTCGTGTAATATTTGAAATATTTGTTTAATTAATAAAAAATCTAGACAAAAAAACCTTTCTTTCTTCCTTTTAATTTCTAGTCACTGTGAGTTAGTCGCCTTGAGATTTGGAATTAATATATCTGATATCTGATCTTCTACAGTTAAGCTTAATCCATTGCTTCCCGAAACACAGAATACAGAAGTACAACAACACGTATAAACTTAGACGGATCGTGTTTGTGACAGCACTGACAACCCTAACGATGTTTGATTTGCTTGTAATAGATTTTGAAGTTCGCTCGTAACAGTATTTTGTAAATTTTACACGTGTTTCCAATAAATAATAATATACAAGTCAGTTTTTTTATATCTATTTAATACTGGCACAAGGTCTGAGAGAACGGTTCGTGGAACCTATGTGGAATATCTTAGTGCTATACTTATTTACCTTACCTTTGTACAGTAAACAGCAAAAGTAGATGATCAAAATCACAAATTCAATAAGGTAAATGCAGCTATTAACGACCCATCGAAAATCCGCAGCTATTACCGATCCATTCCATTAATTTGTAATTTTTACGCTACTGGAACGATTCATGCTGAAGACACTTGACGAAACACGCATGTTTGTTCTTTGAGCACCGCAAAAACTAACGTTTGTGTGTGTGGCATCCCGGAAAAGACACAAAATTCGTTAGTTTTCGTGAAGACAGCGAGCTCGCCGGCCGTGTAGTACAAGTCCTTGTTCCTAATAGGTAAGCACATCAAATTTTTGCTTAAGACTTTGTACATCGATTTACGAAACCTGTACTGGTTGTGTATTATTAAATGTGTTCATTTGAGTGTGAATTCTTTATTTCGTATAGTATTTCATAAAGTTTAAGTAATTTAAGAGGATAAAACTTGAAATTTAAATAGAGCGGTAATAGCTTCAATGATTTTAATAGTGGCAGTTATTGCCGATCCATGGGTCGGTAATTACCCTGCACATTATATTTAGTTTAAATGCTTTCCCGTCGATATGCGATGACAAAGAAAAAATATGAATATGACATTATAATCTCAAATAATCAGCCATTGTTACACACTATTAGCGACCTATACTATTTTGTCTAGTTTACTTATTTTATCATTTTGTGTTCACCACGTTTTGTAAAATTATTCATTAATTGTTATTTTAAAGAAACATTATTAAAATACCTTTCTTTGTATAACAATGTGTGCATTCATTAATACTATTTGCTTAATCAATTGTTTAAAATCCCTGTTATAATTAGAAAGATCAAATCAATACATATTATCTAGTTTTTGTGAGTCGGTGAAACGATTTTATATTTGTATATACATCGCTTATTACCGATCCATGTGAGTCGGTGATAGCAAGTATGGGAGCCTATCACCGATTCTATACAAATCATTATCCATAATGTTAAATTACACTGATTAACTGGTTACATAAAATATTAGCTTATAAACTAATAACAAAAATAATTATGAATATAGATATGGCAAACGAAATACATAAAATAACTTTTTGCAGAAACATGGATGTCCGCTAGGGCCGATGCCTGCTAGGTTCGCGGGTTATTCGAAAAAGTTACTGTGGACCTGGGAACAGGTATCTGAAGGAACATGTGTAGGTATTAGTCAGAAAAAGTCTTACACTATAACTTCAAATAACTTCTTCCGCTCAGAGTAGAAGAAGTTATTTCACGATGTTCAAGACAAAAAAAATAGGTGGCTAAGTGGCTTTTCCTCTGCAGCACTATACATAGCACTATACATACTCGCCGTGGGGTTACGGCTTAGAATAACAACCCCCCCCTCTCTACCCGTGGGTGTCGTAGGAGGCGACTAAGGGATATAAAACAAGGAGAATGGGCAGCAGCGTTCTCCTAAATAACCAAAGTTAACTGCGGTCACCAACCCGCTTGCCCAGCGTGGTGACTAGGGCAACAAACACCCCATGATTGTGCGCCATAACACACGGCCCCCAGTTCCCGGTAGTCCCACTATTCCTGGCCACGGTAGCGGTTGCGGTCACGGTGAAACGGGGGGTGCTAAGAATCTCCGGGTTACGGCAGGCTACCAAAACCGACGACTTTATCTGGCAACGTATAATGGACGAACGATGAGGCTGGACCATCACCTTGCCGAACTAGAAGTGGAGCTAAGTAACATAACTGGCATATACTGGGGTTATCTGAAGTCCGTAGAAAGGGGGAGGACACTATAACCCTGGAGTCAGGCAACTTGCTCTACTTCCGCGAAGGTGATCAACTCTCTCAAGGAGGTGTTGGTTTTCTGGTCAATAAGTCCCTCGTTAGCAGCGTTGTGGAAATCGGTAGTGTGTCGACAAGGGTAGCGTACCTAGTACTAAAGCTAAATGAGAGGTATAAGCTGAAAGTAGTATAGGTATATGCGCCGACCTCAACGCACTCAGATGAAATAGCCGAAGCCATGTACGAAGACATCGCTCAGGCTGTTAATGGTACGGCTAAGGCTCATTACAACGTTGTTATGGGGGACTTCAATGCCAAAGTGGGAGTACAAAAACACGGCGAATCGAAAGTCGGACCTTATGGTTTGGGGCAGAGAAATCACAGGGGCCAAATGCTGGTCAATTTCCTAGAATCTCAGGGGCTCATCTTAATGAACTCATTCTTTAAGAAGAAGCTCCAGAGGAGATGGACCTGGCGGAGCCCCGATAATGTGTCAAGGAACGAGATTGACTTTATCATGTCGGATAAGCGGCATATATTCAGAGATGTCTCCGTGATCAACAGGTTTAATACCGGAAGTGACCACCGACTTGTCCGAGGCACTCTAAATATCAATGTGAAAGTTGAAAGATCGCGCTTGATAAGGTCAACTCTTAGGCCTACACTGCCCCAAATCATATCAGGTTCTGAAAAGTTGCAACTGGAACTTCAAAATCGATTCGACTCGTTGGAAACCACGGAAGACATTGATCAGAAGACCAATACTTTGGTCAAAACGTTGCAGGAACTGTCTCGTAAGCACTTTCCGCTGCAGCGCAGAAGTAGAGTATCCAAGCTTTCGACTGAGACTCTCGACCTTATGAGAAAGAGACGGGAGATGCCATCCGATCAGGTGTCTTCATCAGAAAGAAGGTCCTTAAACCTTAAACTCAGGAAGCTGATGCGACGCGACCTCCGACGCTCCAATACCCGCGCTATCGAAGCTGCGATTGAGCAAAACAGGGGGCCAAAAGTCTTCGCTCAGCAGTTAGGGAGGACCCATCTGATGAAACTTAAAACCGCGGATGGCAGGGTCGTCACCTCTAAGAGCGAGATGCTCGATGAAGTCGAAAGCTTCTATAGGAACCTATACTCAGCGCAAACAGTGGGACCAGCAGCTTCCAGCAACGATGACCAAAGAGCCCGACTCACGCGCCATTACACCGAGGATCTCCCGGACGTTGACCAGGGTGAGATTAGGGTGGCTCTCGAGCAACTTAAAAACAACAAAGCTCCGGGTGATGACGGAATTACGACAGAACTTTTAAAAGCAGGTGGTACTCCAGTTCTAAAGGAGCTCGAGGGCCTTTTTAATTCCGTCATCCGCCAAGGCACTACACCGGAGGCGTGGAGTGGGAGTGCGGTGGTTTTGTTTTTCAAAAAGGGTGATAAAAGCCTCTTGAAGAATTACAGACCCATCTCACTCCTGAGCCATGTTTACAAGTTGTTTTCGAGGGTTGTCACGAATCGTCTCGCCAGAAGACTCGACGAGTTCCAGCCACCGGAACAAGCCGGGTTTCGAAAAGGCTACAGTACCGTAGACCACATACATACTGTACGGCAGATTGTGCAGAAGACCGAAGAGTACAATCAGCCGCTGTGTATGGCGTTTGTGGACTACGAGGAAGCCTTCGACTCCATCGAAACTTGGGCGGTTCTGGATGCTCTTCAGCGATGTCAAATCGACGAACGTTACGTTGAGATGTTGAGATGCTTGTATAACGCCGCTTCAATGACTGTCCAGATCGACGACCACAAGACTAATCCGATTCCATTGCGCAGAGGGGTAAGACAGGGGGATGTGATATCCCCGAAACTGTTTACCAACGCATTGGAGGACGTCTTCAAGACACTGGACTGGACTGGACAGGGCATTAATATAAACGGAGAGTACATCTCTCATCTACGCTTTGCCGATGACATCGTTGTGTTGGCAGAGTCGCTGGAACATTTGGGCGAGATACTGTTTAGCCTCAACGTAGCTTCTCGACGTGTCGGTCTTGGCATGAATTTAGACAAGACCAAGGTCATGTTTAACCTTCATATCGTGCCGAGACCGATATTCGTTGAAGGGGTGGCTCTCGAAGTTGTGCAGGAGTATGTCTACCTAGGACAAACCATCCAGTTTGGTAGACACAACTTCGAGAAAGAAACCGACCGGAGGATCCGTTTGGGCTGGGCAGCGTTTGGTAAACTTCGTCGAGTCTTCTCGTCGCCTATACCGCAAAGTTTGAAGACAAAAGTCTTCAACCAGTGCGTCCTGCCTGTCATGACTTACGGCGCCGAAACGTGGACACTGACAATAGGGCTAGTCCACAAACTCAAAGTCGCTCAGCGAGCTATGGAGCGAGCTATGCTCGGAGTATCTTTGAAGGATAAAATCAGGAATGAGATTATCCGGAGAAGAACCGGAGTTACCGACATAGCTTGCAGAGTCAGTAAGCTGAAGTGGCAGTGGGCTGGTCATGTCTGTCGAAGGACTGATGGCCGTTGGAGCAGACGAGTCCTTGAGTGGAGACCGCGAACCGGCAAACGTAACGTAGGACGCCCCCAAACCAGACGGACCGATGACCTGAAAAAGGTGGCTGGGTCGAACTGGATGGGGAAGGCGGAGGACCGGGTGTTTTGGCGCAACTTGGGAGAGGCCTATGTCCAGCAGTGGACCGCGATAGGCTGAGTTGAAGACTATACATAGGAAAAGCCACTTAGCCACCCAATTTTTTGTATGAAATAGGTAAGAACTTGAATCTATCCTACATTTCTTAATCCATGCTAATATCCTTAACGAAATCACATAATATTAATCAAAATATTAATCTTCTAGTTTTGTTACACTCGGTAATAGCTTCAGCAAAATCGTTAATAGCTACATAGCTGCTCCTATGGGTCGGTAATACCAGAATCGACTTGTCCACTTAATATTTTTAAATTTATAAGAAAATCTTCTAATTTTGGGTTTATAAGGTAATCATTATAAACTAGATAAGTAAGAGTTTCATATAAAAACCAAACACTGCATGTGAAAGCAATCAAAACTCTTAATAATTATCATCGATTACAAAACTACCTTAACAGGGTCGGTAATAGCTGCGTTTACCTTAGTAATGAACGGAGCTCCCGTCAGAACTGTGTAGCGTCGAAGTGATTCAAAAGTACGTGATTGTAAATTATACCAAACATTTACTACTAGCACTGTTGCCATATATTCGCGATCAGTTTTGACTCCAAAAGTTAGAAACTCAATTCTTCATCTATTTTTTCTGTTGACTGTACCATACATTATTAAACAAAATGTATTTTATAGGTAGGTACTACATGCAGGGCACACAAACATAGCTGTTGGTGTGCGTAAAGTCAACGTGTTTCAATATTACTTAGCATAATAATATTTATTAGTGCTTGTTTTACAATAATTCGTTGTCCACTCACTCGCAATTTCTAGTCACATCAATGTTGTAGAGAATATGTTTAACTATCAAGTTATGTATCTGTTTTGTATTTTTTTAAAGATTACTAGCAATGTGGGTCGCACATTACTAGTAATCTCGTTAACCCCTCGTGCTAAGTTCATATGCTTGTGTTACGAGTGGGTTCACGTCGGTAGTATAATGGGTGGGAATCGAACCGGCAACCACATGATCGCAAGTCCGACGCCCTAGCTATTAGGCTACCGCCGCTTCAAATTTACGTTGTGGATGTATATGATGACGACATCAGTCAAAATAGTTTGATATCGTGATTCAGTTTTATTCAGTCCAATATTTCAGTACTCGTAGGTAACGACCATCAATAATGACTACCTCTAACGTAGTAACAGCGTGACTATATAAGTACAAAGCCAATAAATACATCATTCATTTGAAAGCTGCCCATTACCATTTGTCCAATACAATTTATTTCTAACGATAATTTGGTACAATGTTCAGTGGCAGCTGTTTTCAATTAAAACAAAGTTTTCAATCCATTTTGGACGGTCATTTTGGTATAGAAGTTTTGCTCATTAACAAGCACGAAACATTTATTGGATGACTAGCTTTTGCTCGCAGGCTCCGCCCGCGTGGACGCCGTTTATCGTGACAAATAGCCTATAGCCTTCCTCAATAAGTGGGCTATCTAACAGTCAAAGATTTTTCAAATCGGACTAGAAGCTTCTGAGATTAGCGCGTTCAAACAAACAAACATACAAACTCTTCTGCTTTATAATATTAGTATAGAAGTATAGATAAATAAGCTTTCACCTACAAACTTTTACATGTACTAGAATTTTAGATAAATAAAAACCTTTAAATTGCGACCTCTTTTTTTTTAAAGCTAGTCGATCGATTTATTTGATGTATTTATATCATAACTTAGCTTTTACGTTTATAGTAGGCGGAGCGGAATGGGGATAGTGACGTCAGATGCCAATTTAGGTTTGACGGATGGATAGGTACCAATTAGAGGAACTCACACCTGCAGAACCCTGGATGTTAATGAAATAGAAATAACTTATTGTTTTAATATAACTTTCTATCCATAGTTTAAACATATACGACAGGTTTGTCACAACACTTATAACTCGAGAATAAGGACCGATTTTCATGATTGTATGTGCTATGTGAAAGGGTACAGGGAAAATCAAATCTCACACACAGGGCACAGAAAATACTGTATAAAAACTAGCTGTTTTTCCCAATGTTCATGCATACGGAATTTCATTATTTTATTTAAGGACAAATAGACAAAGTTACTATAATGTTCTAGCAATAATCATCAAGTCTAGATTTCCAGACAAACATTCCAACTCAAAAGTCTAAACTTAAATGTAATCCTCCCAGTGTTAAAGGGCTAAAATTTAACTTTGAAGTCCAAAAATTCCTGAACACTTAACGCATTTAACTTTATTTGGGAACACATACAAATTCATCGTAAGAATTGTTCACTACAATATGTCTAATACCCATAGCAGTAAGCCGAATACTTGAAGAGTTGGTTACTTAAAATCGTTTGTATAAAACAAACGATTTTAAGACAGCGTTTGAAAAGTTAGAGAATTTTGGAGTTGTTCAACACCATTGGGTTTTAGATTTGGTCCTTTCCGACACAGGCCTTGGAAAGTAACAATATCAAGAGTGATTGGCATTTCAATGTTCATAAACTAATTCTCCTATTTGCGAAAAAGTTGGGGGAGAATATGGATGGTTTCCTTGGGATTGACAGGTAGAAGAGAGGGCTTCGGGAAGAAGAGGCAGCGGGATAAAATAGGCTAATTATATTGAACAACAATTAGCGCCGTAACTTGCTAAAGGGCAGGAGACGGTGACGAGTTCGACAATACTTACTTTTAAACTATAGTTGCATAATTATAGGAAATTAAGTCACAGGGGTTAACGCAAACTCATGCAATTACCCTTGAAGACTTGACTTGGGACCAAGTTGCTCCAGCTGGGCTTACAAGCACATTTTTTGCTATTTGACCAATTACTGGAAAACAGTTTTGGATATGAGCCTGGAACAACTTGAGTGAGGCGTTTGCTCAGTAACAAGATAATTAACTATCATAAAAAAATGTTTAAAGTTTTATTAACAAAATTAAGATTTCTGACATGATATACGATTTTGGTGATTTCAGTCCCGCGATGGACAAAAGTACATAATATAGTTTAGTATAGTGAAGGACCCGAACTTCCCCAAGTTATCGTCTTTTTGACCCCGCTTCACTCCCTTATCTTTCCATTACTATAAATCTAGCGTGTCCTTGGAGTATAAATATGATGCATGAAAATATTTACGTTTCGGACGATGTCAAAACACTGCCTTATGACAATATTTTTGTATAATATGGCAGCTTTTAAGTATGTTTATAAACATTTTTCTATGAGAATACCTAAAATACTTTTAAACTTTAAAATAATAATATTATTTTCCTTTTTTAATACGGACTTGTGAATATAATTCATCTTTTTTTTTGTTACAGAGAAGCAGAAAGCGAGCAATAACATAGGTATGACTTTGTTGATCTTGATTATTTTTTTCATTATTTTAATACAATAGGAAACGCGACGGTATACACCTGTATAGCTTGCGGTATAAGCCTTGTTATACCAAATAAGCTGCATTTCTTTAACATAAATGGCTCGTTATTTTTCAAGAAATAAAATAACAAGTTTGAAAAGAAAATGTTGGAACGTAAGCTAATAATATAGAGGGACGCATTACTACTATATACATACTCGTTAGTAGTCGTAGTTACTTATTCTCATAATCAGTAAATACGTATCCCTATTTTGTTCTTTGTAGCCTGACAAATATGTTTGTGACAGCCCCATGGTCCGCGCGGGTGGCGGGGTACGCTACACAATCTCCGTGCTCGTGCTCTCTCCGCGCGCACGTGTAACCCCCGCTACCTTATGTTCCCCGTCCTAGATCCTGGGAGTGACACGTACGAATTTGCCAGGTCTTATATAAGAAATTTCCTGCTATTTTTAATTACTTTAATACGAGTTAACTATTAGTAACGTTATTCAAATTTAATTTATTTTAAGTTTTCGAAATAGTTTTATTTTTAAAATTATGATATTATTATTAAGGAACAACGAGGCTTCAATGATAATATTTACATGGCCAAGCTACACTCATTACCAATTACATACTTTACGGTACTAATTTCACTTAATGCAGCCTTATTATGAGGTGTTAAAATAATGTTGCAGTGTGAAAGAGATGGAGCTAATATACCTGTGTAGCCCTACCCTTCTTTATTAGTGTAACAATCGTGGTATTACGGCTATATGTGTAATTGTCTCATGGGAGTCGTTTAATTATCGCCTCATTAGTCGGGTACGTTTGATAATGGTAGATTAAGTATAGATTATTAGTTAAATTTCTTTTCGATAACTTTAATATTAAAAAAAGTGTTTTAGTTTCTTCATGTACTGGTTAGAAACAAATAAAACACTTATTTATTTACATAATTTTTATTGATCATTTTCTTTTTGTTTGAGTCTTGCTGGAGAGTCTCATTGCCCGTTTCTTCTCCACAGCTAGAGGACTTAGGAAGCGAATCAGGATGCTATCTATGTATATATTGACATTCAAAAAGTGCTACCTAGCCTAATAAACGATTTTTTTTATAATTTTGATTGCATGTGCACACAGCATCCACAGAAAACAATTATATCATGAAATATAAGATAAAAAAGCACCGGCGACAGCGACAGGTCCTTCATTGAGTTAAAAGGAAAAAATTAAAAAAGCACTCCACATATACTATAAATCTCTTTCAAACGCAGTATAATGCACCATTTTACTTCACTCAGTAAAGTATTAGTTTAATATGACATATCAGCATTCACAGGACATCTAAATCCTTTACTACCACACCTCCGTCTTACCCCATATTTCAATTTGTTACGGTTAAAGACGCTAGCCTATTACCACAGATTACATAACAAATGAAAAGAGATGTTATCACCGCCATACTTTATTGCCTACACGATAGTTTTGTAAGAACTACGATAAATCTTATTGTTTGATGTGAATTTGATGTTCTGTGACTTTTATTGTGATGTTCTGATATTATGGCCGTTTTACGACTTGTTTACATTTTATTGTGTATTTCGGTGTGTTGTTGAGACGAATTTTAAGACGAATCAATTGCAGTAATAAAGTTAGCGTTTCTGTCATCATCATACTCTTTGTCATTTAACTTAGGTATAGCCTTTCTTTGTCTCATTATTATACTATTGGTCTGGGTTCTTATACTGTGGTAATATTTAAGTACAGTAATTATTTTATGTAAACTACGAATAAATATGGATTTATAATAAAAACTTAAATGTCAAAACATGCACCTTATGTGACGTTGATTAGTGAAATAATAAACTGAAATGGACCCAATGATCTCTTGTTGATCAGAATTGATCCTATCACAGTCAACTTAAAATATCAAACCCTTTTGATAACATTTTATTTTGTCCTCGTCTGTAGTGCTATGGGTGGTATTCGAACAGTCAACTACACGATCGCAAGTCTGACGCTCTAGCTATTAGGCAACCGCCGTTTAAACACTCATATGTGGTTTAAGCCAATAACTAATCCAATCCTGAAACCGATCGAAACTAATTAATTATTATATTTATACCAATTTATACATCACAGCTTCACACACGATCACGTTGCTAAACCATTTACAGTATATGTTAGTTTCAAACGCTTGTCAGTACAATTATCGGGAGCTTTGCTAGAGAACTATAGTGGGGTATGACAACGCTTTTAGTTTTAACAACTAGATTATAATATTTTCTCCTGATGGATTTTTTTTTTAGCGCTGTAATTGACAGAGCTAAGAATTAATTCTTTTCATAGTTAGTTTCTCCGTTAGTAGGATGCGTTTTGAATGTTGTGCCTAAGTAGAGTATGTAGTTGAGATATTTCTAAATTTGTTTAAAAAATATTTTAATTGCATACGCAGGTAACCTACTCGATTACTAGGTACGTTTTATAAAATGTAGTAATAGAGAAAATTTCTGAGTTCAAGAGATTCGTAAAATTTTGTTGGCCATTTAAGTAGTAGGGCAAGAACATGGTTGTGTAAAAAAGCCGAACTTTTTTTAAAACTCACTCATAATTTTGTTATGTAATCTACTTAGTAAAATGCCTTATATTTTCATAGGAACAAAAAAGTCTATTTTTCTTGCTCAACTGTAGGTACTCTTCCTAAAACCATATAACCAACCATATAACAAAAGTACAGAAACCTAACGATCGCTCTAATCCAATTAGTTTCAACGGAGGAACACAATTAATCGATTCATATTCCGATCATAAATCTGAATGAAATTCCAATTTTCTAAGAATCGAGTGGTTTCATGACTCACGTAAAATTTGAGTTTATTCGATTTCGGAATTGGGACGCATAAATTTTAATTTTATTTTCTCCTAATATATGGTTTTGGGGTTTGGGCCCTTTGGTGGGTCATGACGTCATGTAGAAGTGATTACTTGACCTGACCTCGATTATCTTGCACAGCAGCTGTGGAAATTATAATGGAGGGAAGCTTAATGCACAGAAGGGTCCGGAAGGGTATAAATGAAATATTTTGGACAATGAGGTCAGCAAAAGTAGCTAATATTCTTCTATGTTATGAGTCTTGGTTATGTGTGGATTCTTGATTTTGCACGTGTTTTGAATTCTCATTTATTCTTATCATATTTGGATCAAAAAATATAGAAAAATATGAAGATCTAATAAGAATATTAGCTCCTCGAAATAAACAGATCAATATAATCAAAGATCTAAATCAAGATGAAATAATCTCAGATTTCAAAGAAACAGCAAACAAGACAGATCACAGATAACTGGCAATACCCGGAGAGTTTCCATCAATCTCACACCCACAGAGTACATTTTACTCACACCTTTGCAGGCACAAATTTTAATGTTATCTATGATGAAAATTTTGGATCTTCAAAGGGCGTAGAAATGGAAGCTAGTAATTACAACAGCTGCGAGAGGTGACTGATTGAGGGTACCCTTTTAATTTCTGATGAAACGTGGATTCGTTTGAAAAAAAAGTGTTTTTTTTTGTCGCAGCTGATTTTGATGGAATTGGATTTAGCTGAAATTATAAATAAGTTGCTGAAATTGGGATTTCGGAGTAGGAGACGGTGGCTTCAAGTCCTGACTGGTGTATGTGTGTTTGGTAGGGGCTCGTAGCTAAGTGCAAGCTCAGTTTGAGCTATAATAAAGGTTAAGAAGCGATCGCCGCGGTTAGTCCGTGGATGGGTGACCATTACGATTACCGTGATATCTGCGTCTCGGAAATTGCGTTTAGTTGTTGATCCCGAATGGGATCTTTGACAGTCGATAAGTCATTATAATTTATTCTGACAGCCAGTTTTACTGAGATACTGTATTATTCAGTAAAATGGGTTGTAGAGGACAGATAAAATACATTGTTCAGCTAAATCTAGTAAGACTAGAAGCCGACTTCGACAAAGCTTGGGAAAAGGCTCTGTACCTACACATTATGATGGTGTCTGCAACTATAATTTAGACTACAGGATTTAAAACTGATTTTTGTGAAGTCATTTTGATCTACAGTGCCGAGGAACACCTCTTCTGCAACCGATGTTTTTGTTATCATCATTTCTAATGAAAATAATCACAAGAACAATCTCAGTATTTTAGTTAACCTTTAATTTTACATTACTCTAGCTATATTATATTTTAAACTTATCGTAATTATTATTGAATCACACGAACCACTCAATGCCCATTCCTATTAATATTCTTTACGTCGAATTGCATCCAGTAAATAATTCACAGTAACTGACTGATTCCCGCCATTAAATATTATATCAAAAGGAATAAATAATCTATCAAAACGTTTAGTATTTCAATAAATGAGCTTTTAAAGACCTTAAGTTCTTCCACTTGTTGCTTCGTGTCAAATAGATTAACTTAGTCGTTCTATCATTGAAGCCTTACTGAACCGCGATTCAAATGTTTAGTCCTCAAATCTCCCAAATAGTTATAAACAAAAAGCAATTTATGCAGATTAACATGAGGAAAGATTTTGACTTTATTTTAAAGCTGAAGAGTTCGTTTGTTTGTTTGAACGCGCTAATCTCAGGAACTACTCGTCCGATTTGAAAAATTATTTCACTGTTAGATAGCCCACTTATTGAGGACGGCTATAAGGCTATAATTTGCCGCGATAACTGACGCCAACGCGGGCGGAGCCGCGACCAAAAGCTAGTATTTAGATATATCACAAAATATTTATTTATCACCTGTTAGTACTCTCACTGTTGAGCAAAGGTCTTACCAATTGGCTCCTGAATCTTCTTACCCGAGGCAACTCAAGTGAAAATGGCAAAAAAATATCGAAATTCAAAACTTAAGCACTGATCATGCATTTCGAAATATCGTTTTTCTATTTTAAATGGACGATTGTTCTAAATAATGATAACATTTTTAAGTTTTCATAACATTTTTCTTCACTTTCTAGTCTTCTTCTTCTTCCTGCCCTTATCCCATTCATATGTGGTCGGCGCAATGCGTATTTTCCTTCCATTCCTCTCTATTACTCGTCATCGCGGCATCCACTCCTTTCTTTCTCATATCATCTTTCACACAATCCATCTATATCTTTCTTCACTTTCTAGTATCTGCTTTTTAAGAATGTACCATTTTAGAAGTCATAATATCAGCTTAACTTCAACACTCAACCTGCATACGGTTCTTCAACTTCCCCGGTACTTTACAGTTAGCGTTTTCCGACTAAGTTCCCGAGGGTCGTCTGACAAGGCGCCACAGTGTCCCCAAAACTTTTCGCATCATGCCCAAGACATTAAAAGTTTTCGAGCACAATAGATAAACGTCAATGGATACTGTCAATGATGATGTTGTTTGGATGTATCTGCCAATGTTTACTATCTTGTTTCTTTATTGTAAGTTGCTGATTAAGGATTTTCAAAATGATTCTAGGCCAAAATTTCAAATCTTGATTATTATTTTTTTCTCATTATTTTAACAAATTTCACGATAGTTGGGTTGAAAATTTGGGCCCACTTTTCTTTTTTTTTTTAACTTTGAGGGCACTACGTGGGAATAAGTCATACTTACACCGATTAAAACACCCCGGTCCCGTGCCAAGGCTCCGGCAGCATGTACGAAGTTGTAAGTCCTATCTCATTCAACGGCTGTTTTGAATCCTCGAATTTCTTGAATATTAATCACAGCTTAATCACTTCGATTTCTAAAGCTAATGCGACCAATATTCCTGGTTCGAAGTTAGGGCTATAACGAAAAGGTGAAAACTAGAATTATGGATAGGAGAACCATTCCCAAAGAGAACGGCTATAATTGATATTCGTCAATTAACAAGCGACCTAACGTTACTATTGTCACGCTATTGGCATTAAAAGTTTATGTCATTGCCGCAGTGAAGTGGGCTGTAAACTTTATAGGACAATACTTACTGAAAATTCATCGGATTTCGGAATTTCCATTGTTTGTCTAGTTTAAGGTTCTGTTATTGAAACCGTTAATTTTTTTAACATATATTTTGCTGATAATGATACGCATGTGTGCGTAATTGCGTATGCATGGGGTTTGTATGTTTATTTAATAAAAATGAACTAACTAAATTTTTCGTGACAACGATATTTTTTACAGAATTTAAAATTTTCATAGTTATAAAAAACGGTAGTAGAAAAAAGAATATAATATAGCTGACCCGGCAAACGTTGTCCTGCCATATTAAAAAATCTACAAAGGGCCAACCCTAATCACTTTGGTGTATTGAAAATAGAAGTTGGCCGATTCTCAGACCTACCTGATATGCTCCCGCCGTTTCGGAGGAGTTTGGTAACAAACGTCACGAGAATTTTTATATATGATTAATTAAATAAAAGGTAAAGATATATAAAAGGATGGATATAAACCAATCAATATATCGTGTGTTAAGTCGCAACTCAATGTAGATTCCAGACTGCTTTGAGAGGATCTGTATTTGAAACATCTTGCTACGTGTTTGTATTTAGACTATCTCAAATGACAGCTCTTGTCTTGGCGTGAGGACTAGTGCAGTCCACAAGTATAGAGCAGTGGGGTCAGTCGCCCAAAGAGCGCTGGACGTAGGTAGACTCAAGTATCGTCAATTAAGTGGCACTTAAGTGACTGTTCCTAAGTATGCGGTGTACTTGTACCCATATATCTACTTTAATATGCTATAGTTTCTTAAATATATTATACAAATATGAAAATTAGTTCATGACATAAAAAAAATAGTGATTTTTCTACAACTAGCGGCGCCCCGCGGTGTTACCTGCTGTTTATCTTATAATTAAATTTTTCGGGATAATAGTAGCCTATGTTAATCCAGGTTGTATGCTAGCTCCACACCAAATTTCATGAAAAGTTGTCCAGCATTGAGTGAAGAAGTGACAAGCACACTTTCACACACACCCTTATAATTTCAGTGTGATAATATTACACACATACATTTTAATCAACGCTATATATATCTGTGTGCTAATTACATCAAAATGCGTACTCTTGACAAACGAACAAAGAACCAAACCTCAATTAGTTGATTACAATGCTTGATTAGTTGTAATTGTAAATATTAAATTATTGTATACTAGCTTTTGCTCGCGCCGCCGCCCGCGTGGGCCACGGTTATCGCCGCAAAAAGTCTTCCTCAATTAATAGGCTATCTAAATCTGAAAGAATTGTTCAAATCGGACCAGTAGTTCCTGAGATAAGCGCGTACAGCCAAACAAACTCGTCAGCTTTATAACATTAAGTATAGATTCCGTCAAACTATATCCTATCATCAACTCAGCTCACGAAAATCGTGTATAACATTGATTCACAAGTGTAATAACATTATATATCGTCAGAAGTCAGTTGATTGGTTGATTCTTATCTCACAACAATGCCCCGGTGAGCTTCGGTTTGGAGTGACGTTAATAATTCCGTAAGGAGCACAGGGCTTGGCCTAAGTCATGAGCGATAGACGTTGTAAATTCTTTAGTTTTATAAGATTTTATGGTCAGTTTTGTGTTCTGCAATAACTGAGGCAATATATAATTATCTTAAATGTATTTTTTTTTCTATTCAATCGATATCAATAGATTAGAATAAATGTAATGCATTATAAGTCAACCAGTGTAGTAGCCTCAGTCATACGCAAACGGTTTGAAACTTCTGAGCTACATTGTTATCCATTGTATCATAACTTCAAATAATGGATCGGATTTAATATTTCCTTGATGCAATAAAATGTTTTTTATGGATATATTTTTAAGGAATAAATATCAGATTAAAAATGCAGTGTTTTTTTTTACATAATCTTGTGAATTGTTCCACACACCACTTGCTCGTAAAAGCTTCCGTGGAGCACGGAAGCCAACAATTATTGTGTTTGTCTTGTGCTGCGATAGTTCACGTGCGAGCACGTGTGCTGGCTGATATCGTGAGGTAAGCGTGTCTAAAGTTACGGATATAATAAAGTTAAGAATGAAGGAGGGTTCAAATAAAAGTATGTGATAATAAAACACATAGAAAGAAGAATAAAAGTATGTTGTACTATTTCTATATAAGAAAAAAAAATATTGACACTTAAAACTTAGTACCTGTTGAGTTTTACTTTGACTGAAGACGAACTGAGTCGGAAATATTAACCTGTAAAAACATGGCCAAAGCTACGACGCTGCGTTCAACGCTGAAATTCTAAAGATTCAGCATCGAACGCGAGCATTGATTTATTAATAACTAGCTTTTTCCCGACTTTGTCTGCGTGGATTCAGAATTGGGTCCAAAAAGAAATAAAAAATATGAATGTAATAAAAAATTGAATAAAATTTTCACCAGCTTGCGCTGTAATAGAGAAAAATACCAAATAGCAAAGCTGTTCGCCCACGGCTTAGCTCGTAAATAATTTTCAATTTTCCCTCGGAACGTACTTAAAGAATCGGGATAATAGGTTTCTTTTCCATGTCAAAGGCTACATGCATGCCTAATTTCATCCAAATCCGTTCAGCCGTTTTTGCGTGATTGAGTAACAAGCATCCAAACATCCACACTTTCACATTTATAATATTATATAGTAGGATAATTGCAATCAAATACTATTAGCCTATGATATAATTAGTAGGTATGTGTCTCAAGACTGTACAACTATAATTATGTGTGGGGAATAGTTTAGTTAGTGCCTAATTGTCAATTACGTCATTAGGGCATGAACCAGCCTACTGGGATCTCATTATGTAATAAATGACTGTATTACATGATAATCAGGATCGTTGAAGGCTCTCAAGGGACTGGTGGATATGTATGTTCTGAAATTGGGTAGGAAGGTAGTTGTTAATTGATCTATATTATTCATAAGGTCTTAATTGTTTCAGTTTTGAGTTATTCTACATAATTATCATAATAAGTTGATAGTTTTCGTAAAGTCACTCATACCGTCTGTACACTTAGATCTTTTAAACTACGCAACGGTTTTTAATTCAGTTTTCAGCACTAAATGCACAAAAATAGTGATACTATAAACATAATTTATTTCTGAAACGATTTATATATAAAGTAAAAAACTAAAACCCGACTATGTATAAAAGGCGTCTCAAAAGATCGAAACAAGTCCAATAGAAGTCCAGAAATGCATAGGTACAAAAATGGTCACGCCAGAGCCGTAGTCGCACACCAGAATTTAGGCGCTAGGTACGGTGGAACATACAAACCTACATACATAGACTGCCAAAAACATAACCGTTCCTTTTGGCTTCGCCGTGCTCGGGTAAAAAGAACTCGCGATGTTTGTGTGATGATGTTTATCTCCAAAGGAAACCAATAGTAACCATTTTTATCCTTAGAATATTACAAAAATTATTATGGACTTTTTACCTAGCTATTTTAAACAATACAGTATTATTCTTGGTATAATAAAATATGTTACTTATGCTGTGCATTTTATGAAGATCAATATTTTCCTATAAGATACGTCATTAAATTAAATATCTTAGAAGATATCAGAGATTTAAAAAGCGGGGCAACGAATTTGTCGATTTTCCCAAGATATAATATGGTGGCAACAGTCTCAGCAATGAAAATTTTACTCTGAAGAATTGATTTTTCTCTTACAGTATCACTACCCGTATTTTGTGATGAACATATCATAATATTCCATTGAAATGTATCAATTCTTAGACATTTCTTAAAAAAGTTTATTTTTTGGGTTTGATTTGGCTATAATTGTTATATTTATAATTATTTTGGTGTATAAAAATATCGCATTGCTTATGACTTATCAATTTTCTTTTTTGAAGAAATTCAAATTTTAATTTGCTGCTGAGAAAGCTGAGAAAATAACAATTGATATGTTAATCAAATATATAACAATTGATATTTTATGCAATTTTAAAGTTTAATTTTATTTTTCTAATCTTTACAAATAAGAATTAACTTAAAGGAAATTTACAACAACAAAGCGTTTTGGTTAATCTCTTAAAAGTAATTTGCGAAATGGTTTTATCAAAAGAAAAAGGTCTATTTGTGAGCCCAACAGATAAAGATAAAACAGGGGAAAGCCTTGAAAAAAAAACAAAAAAGGGGACCATAAAAGTTTACCACAATGTAATTTGATGAGTTTGTAAAATCAATATATTGAGATATTTATTTTGTTTATAAACAAGTAAATTGTGGTAAAGTAAGTAATAAATAATAAATATCATAAAGACTCCCTAATAAAAGGCTATGCAGAAGAAAATCTGAGAATAGATTTAATTTTTGTGGCAAGTATAAACTCAATTAGTTTTTCTTTCATGTTCCACTATAACATTTCATTTTCCTCGTCTTAAATCAACACCGTAAAATAACTGTATTTAATTAAAAGGTAAGTCGTTTAAGCTCGCTTCTATTTGACTAATTATCTGGAATTTCCTTAGGGACACCTTTCTTGTAGGTACCTCGAGCCTGTACTGTATTTTAGAGGTCCTTTTTTAATTGGATGTTCCTGAATTTATCTTGAAAAGAAAAACTCGATGTTTGCCGCCTGTGTAAATGTTTATTGGGAAAAGAATATGTACGCATTGATCAAATAAAACAAATTAAACTTTTCATACAAAGTGACAGGTCACGTGACTAATTTTTGTATGAAAAGATGATTTTCAGTTTTAAGATTTCGACCTATGTTTCTTGGAAAAACTTATTCAGTTTTATGCACTTGATTACCTCGTTGAATATACGGACAGTTTTTAAATGAATCCTGTATATTAAGCAGCGGTGTGGTCACGGTTTCGAATCCCACCCATTGCACTACCGACGTGATCCCACTCGTAACACAAGCATCTAGCTTACCACTTGGCGTTAACAAGAATACTAATAATGAGCGGATCTCATCGCTAGCAAACTTTTTGATCTGTAATGATTGATGCATTTGACTGTCTTGATGGACAAGAAGTTCATCCAGACTAAAGTGAAACGATCAACTATAGCAAGGCCGTATTCGGTAGATCATAAATTCAGTTGTCCCTTATTCGATATAAAAACGGTGATATGACAGCTTTTACTTATACGATAGTTTACAAATGTTAGTGTCACTTGTTTACCTATAAGTGGAGATAACAAGTTTTTTAAGTTTCAAATTAATATTTTAAGTTGTTACTGGTTAGTGTTGTTCCATAAGTAACTTCACTCTCAAAGAAATACTAGCGAAGCTTATATACTTCATACTGATCTATGAAAGAAATAACTATTAAATTTACTGCCAAAATTATGTATTTGATTTATTTTAGATATTTTTAAATTCTTCTTCTTCCTGCCCTTATCCCATTCATATGGGGTCGGCGCAATGCGTACCTATTTTCCTTCCATTCCTCTCTATTACTCGTCATCGCGGCATCCACTCTTTTCTTTCTCATATCATCTTTCACACAACTCATCCATCTCTTTTTCGGTCTCCCTCTGCTTATAAACCCATCCACAGTCATACTTATAACTTGTTTTGTTATGTGACTTTCATCCCTCCGCATAACATGTCCATTTAGATATTTTTAAATGTGAAAAAAAAAACAAATTAAAAATTAATACCACATAAACTCGAGTCTACAAAGGACAAAACACTCAATCTTAAACTGTACCTAAACATGCTTAAATAAAAGGGTTAGACAAGGGTTACTCTGTCCCTATATAAATATAACTACAGTAAATTAGGTTGTCAAGTCAAGACAATATTTTTTAAAAGATAATACGCATGTCAAGTACAAGATTTATATCACGTGAGTAATCGACCAGGAAATTAATCAGAAGAGGTTGTATTTCGAAGGGTTTTGGTTTTGATGTAACGTTTTGTACGTGAATATTAAAAATGTAGAACAAGTGAAGTCATTGTGAAGAAAGTCTTCAAGAAGAAAGGGAAATCCACACCTAAGCTTTAGGTATTGTAATTATATTAATACTATTTTATTGGCTACCATTAAACCATTGTATCTCTTATGAAAGTCAAACTTCAAGTCCCTCAATTAACGTTGAATAATACAATACTTGAAGAGAAAAATATTTTTTTTTTCAAGAATTATCGGTAATAAATATAACGATTAAGGTTAACATACCAATGTTCAATTGAAACAGTACCTATAAGAGATATACATTGGTATATTAAACTTCGTCGTAAAAGTATTGCTCCAGCATACGGAGACGCTACGCACGTGTGTAGCTTCACTTTCTATACAAATGTTAGTGATAACATCCACCGCAACCACGGATACGCTACGCACGCATAAAACTCGTCAAACGCTAACAACTGGATACACGCAACTACGTGGACGTAGTATTCGTGCACCGCGTGTGACAGTGAAACAGAGGCGGCGCCTTTAGTGTAGCAACCTTAGGTAATAAATATGCGATATCTCACCTCTGTACTCTTATGGGAAATATACTGGCCTGTTGGTCTAGTGGTAAGTGACCCTGACTGCTAAGCCGGAGGTCGTGGGTTGAATTCCCCCCATCAAATTTTTGGGAATAATGCGAAGCACAGTTGCAATTCAAAGTCCAGGAATTGAAATACTATCTTTGTGTGATGAGCACGATCATTTGTCATGTACCCTATCTGAGTGTTATTTATCTATAATATACCTACATGTATTTAGAATACATAAGTATGTTTATCAGCTGTCTGGTTACCATAGTACAGGCTCTGCCTAGTTTGGGATCAAATGGCCGTGTGTGAGCTGTCCCAAGATATTATTATATTATATAGAATAGAATTAATTAAAAAGATAACACTGAAGTTAACATTCCCAATTTCCGCACGAACCGCTATTCCACAAAAACCTTTTCATGTTTGAAATAAATTGTTAATAACAATTAATTACCAACATATTTCACATCAAAGGCAATACAAAATTGAAGGAAAACAAAAGGATTTTAATCATAATGTATAAACTCCCAGTGGCACAATAAATTATGTTTTAGCTTCAGATTCTCTAGTCATTTTCATATTTTCTTGCCAGAATTGTTAGCTTAGTGAAAGCTTTCGGAAAATTATTAGCATACATAGTTAACTATATTATTATGACATCTACGCCCTTGAGATTTGCTTTAAGATTAACATTATTTAATTAATAACTAAAAATATGTTTAAAAATGTCGTGGTGCGGTTTAATGATCGGATTTTCGCGCACAATGTTAAGGATTGAACCCGCTAGAGGCAAGTGTCAATGTGACTCGTTCAATATAATTTTTATTATTTATTTATAACAATCTTACCTACACTATCATTACAGATCTATGATCCAATGCGACAGAGTGGCCTTACTAACTAAATCCTAAATCTACACCTTATACCTAGTTAAAAAATATCTTAATCTAAATAACATAATACATTATAATAATTATGTTCTTTCTTCTTTGGCAATCGGTAAAGGAAAACATCTTGAGGAAACCTGCCTCCTTAGACAAGGAACATTTCAGAAATCGTTATTCCTGATTGAATCGCTCAAATGACATGAAACTGACAAGTCGAAGTCACATGAGTTATCGAAGAGAAATGTCATGACTGCATGTCATTTCCAGGACATGATTCCATGCCTAATGACTGCAAGTGTGATGCCCCCATCGGACTTGTGATCATGTGGTCGCGGGTTCGAATCCCACACATAGGATACCCACTACCGACGTGAACTCGTATCACAAACATTCAGCTTATCACGAGGGGTTAACAAGAATACTAGTATTAAGCGACCCACATGGCCAGTAAGCTTTATTAAAATCCCAAGTTCCTAAGACAATTCCGCCCAGTTTTTATTCATAACAAATTGCACAGCATGTCTTTTAAAGTCGCGTGTACTGATTATATCACAGGAAATTCAATAAAAGTTCCACTTCATAATAGTTAGCGAACTCTCTATGAGACTAACGTTATGTACAGACGAAGACAGAATATGGAGACATTAATATCTTTATGTTATTTATAACGTGTGCACTATTCTTCGTGCTCTGAATAAAAAAATAATACTAATGCACCTGTTCCATACAAAAACAATGGTTTGGTTTGGTTTTCCAGGGCCGTTTCCGCACTTAGCCTCTTGATTATATTATATTTATCATTGTTTTTGTATTTTGAAAAAAATCAAAATACAAAAACAATGATAAATATTGTAATGTTACTTGGTTGTATGTGGTTTTGTGAGCCTGTTTGTTACATCTTCACCCCCAAACAACTTCACAGATTTTGATGGACACAATTTGTTACACAACTTTTTTAATAAAAAAGCTTAACTAGCAATGTGGGTCGCTATTTACTAGTATTCCTTTTAACTCCTCGTGGTAAGCTATATGATTGTGTTACGAGTAAGTTCACAGTGGGCTGTGGTGGGCTTTGAAACCACATGATTGCAAGTCCGATTCCCTAGCCATTGGGCTACCACCGCTTAATTGCGATTGCAATTATTATTCTACTTAAGTAAGTCGCAGTTAGTCTTCCATAATTTCCTGTCATATCTATAGAAAATTTTCAAATACATCATACAATCTCACAAACACTCAACAAAAATTTCAACGCTTTTTAATACATATTTTTTTATAAAGAAGACATAACAAGAAAATCAAAGCTTACCTCGGAAACAGCCCAGGTACGTCCAGATGCAAATCTTAAATAACACAAAAACTTCACAATACTGTAGGTAAATTATCTTAGCATAAATTTTGAAGCGTATTGTCTTAAAACGCAAAAGAAAATGGTTTCTAAGAATGAACGGATCTAATCGTTTTCCCCGCTTTTTTACGGCGAATATTTATGTTAGCCGTATTTTTTCATGTCTCAGTACTTTCTATTGTATTTCATTTCAGTTCGTAATGGCGTTTATTAATTTTCGACTCAATTACTTTTTCATATTTCTTAGTAATATTCCGGATTTTTTTGATATACCTTTGTGATAGAATTGTTGAATTTGTTTGAAATATTAAATTATGAGAATTCTAGCGGACCCACCTCAGCATCGCACGAGTAGCATAGTATATTTCACGCTCTTATAGGGTAGATTTCCAAAATCGCTGTAATAAGTGTTTATTTGTATCTAACCAGAAACCTAGTAGTACCGGAAAATTAATGTGTCTAACTTTTAAAATGATGAATTCCCCATACAAACTTTGTACTCGTTTCTCATCCTCTAGCGGGCAGATTAATAAAAAAAAAGCAAAAATAGATTAGGTGTTCAGGAGAAGTTTTAGGTTTTCTCTTCAATATCCAACCAAATCAATAAGTTTTGACAATTTAAAACAGTTTGAAATTCAATTAAATAATTTAAACTTTATCACGACATGCTCTTTTTACCTGATAAGAGTATGACTTTGTATGGATAGACAAGCAGAGGAAAACCGAAAAAGAGTTGAATGGATTGGTAAGAAAGGAGTGGATGCTACGATGAAGAGTAATAGAGATGGAGAGAAAAAAAGAAAAGAAAAGAATTCGCATTGCGCCGACCTCATATTAATAGGATAAGGGTTAGGAGATGATGATTTAAAACATGATCATCTTCAGAAACCATAAGAAAGAGACGCGTAGAGAATTGTAGAGTACTTATAAAAAGTAATTACAAAGTTTGTTCAAAAACGGATTATTAAGACAAATGCGTCTCACCAATATATCACAAAATAAACGTAATCAAGACACAATATGGCTTCCAAGAAAGTCATCTGCAGAAGCAATGTAAGCCTCTAATTACATCCAAGTTTCTTAGACATGGTCTCAACATAAATTTTGTCAATTAATTTACGAAGAATACTTCTAACGGTTTGTTGGTAACTTAACTTTATTCCTACGCTTCGAGTTCTTTATATTAATCTTTGTTAGACTTTTGGAAGTATTCAATTTTGGAGTAGGAAATTGCGGAGAAAAATTTTGGGCCAATTTTTGAGGTTTCAAGATACTTTTTTCGTAATAGATCGTAATGTTCTTGTAAATTTGCTTTGTACATTTTTGGCATCAGGTAAATGAAAAATGTCTCTTAAATTTGTCATTAGAATGCTGAATAATTATTAAAATCTGCATTTTTCATGTTGAATTTTAGAGGTACAAATTGGATATCAATTATTTTATGAATTCATAAAACCTTTTTTTCTTTTAAATACGACTCCCACACGAAGTCATTCAATCCTTGTATTCCAGGGGGTTCACAAGCACAAAAAGTAGACTTGTAAAAAGCACACATTATTCTGCATATCAAGTGCATCTTGCAGGGCAGGCGTTCTATTTAAAACAAAAACCGTTGGTCACACAAAATAGAAAAATATATTAGAAGCAAGATTTACTAGCCTTTAATATAAATGTAAAACCTGAAAATTAAAAGCTTCTTGCAATGTTGTCTGCTTAAAGCACACTTAGTTCCTTCACAGCATAAATACAATGGCATATACGTAGGTAATTGGCTCTATTTGGAGAAGCAACTCGTGTGCGAATGGATATCTGAATGGGTAATTACCACATAAATATACCTGAAAGGGAAGATTAGGGAACATAATGTTCTGAATATATTCAGTTTGTAAGGAGAAATCTCCCCAAAGCGAACAACATGATAACTGTGATAGTGAGACAGAAAAAAAATCCGGATGATTTTTTTTTTACTTTTATATTCAATTAGGTTATTACAGCTAAATAAAACTTTTTTTAATTAATAAATCGCACGTGTGAAATTTGAAACTCGCGCGGTCATTGACCCGAACATCAGCCGATTTTCATTTTGCGTTTCCCCTAACACCTGGGTGTTTCTAATTGGTACCCAACAAACCCCACAACATGATCTCAGCTAGATAAATGTCATTAACGTTTCATCTAGACAAAAAATACACATTGGATAACAAATTAAAGAATTTTCGAAATCCTCTTTTGCTAAATAAGGGTCACGACGTACGTAATGTTGTAATGTGACATAGAATTCAGACTGGTAAGTTTAAAGTATATTTAGCATATTCCTAAGTTTAGTATACCGATAATCCAAAGATATTTATTAGGTAACTTATTTTACAACAGTTACTGGGCAAAAGTTTTTTTTTTTATTAAAAAATTATAATAAAGAAAGGTGGATGCCGCTATGACGATTAATAGAGAGGAATGGAAGGAAAATACGCATTGCGCCGACCCCATATGAATAATATAATAAATGTGGACAACATCACATACATTGCTCCGATTCCAAAGTAAGTAGCTAAAGCACTTGTGTTATGGAAACAGAGACAACGAAGGTACCACAAACACCCAGACCCGAGACAATGTAGAAAAGAGATTTTCTACATTGACCCGTCCGGGAATCGAACAATCATCGAACCCGGGACCTCAGAGTTGGCGACATCTTGAAAACCGGTGTGTACGCCACTCGACCACGGAGGTCGTCGAATGGGATAAGGACAGGAAGAAGAAGAAGAAGAAGAATAGAGTAATCTCTTGCCTTGCTTAATAATTGCCTATCTTTCAACCAGTGTCCGTGTATTATGAGAGATATTCAAAAAGGCATCTTGACACAAAATCCATTTTCTATAGAATCCTCTACTTTTATTTGTTTTCATTATTTATAGGCTTGTTTTTGCGTGGAGTGAACTCTTACACTAGTTTATTTTATTCATTGTCGTTCCGTTCCGTTATTACTACAATTTATCGTGATTGAGGGATCGTTATAACAGCGGGAGTCCTAGTTTCACAGACTCAAAGACAAATTGATAAAATGACTGATATAATTTGTTATCCATATATATAAAACTCTTCCGTTACTGACTGACTGACTGACAGACAACGCACAGCCGAAACTACTGATCCCAAAGAGCTGAAATTTGGCATGTGTGTTTGTTAGGAGGAGTAGGCTACCACTAAGAGAGGATTTTTGGAAATTCCCCTCCAAAGAGGAGAAAAGGGTGGTAAATTGAAAATGTGTATTAATACTAGTTTACATTATAACGTATTCAGGCGAAACAATTACTTGAAAATTAATTACAAATAGAAAGGAAAAATTTAAACTTCCGGTAGGACTCGAACCTGCGACCCCTGGCGGTATATACCTTTTTTTATCGTGGGGAAACTCTAATGACTTCAAACCACGCTGAGGGCACAGTGTGGTCATATATCGGACTTGCACCGACTAAATAAACCCGTCCTTACCTTTGCTACCTACATACGTGCAACATAATAGGGAGCTTATCTATATTCTTAAATACTTTCAAAGTATAAACAATAAAAAATATATCAGTACCTATCTAAATATTTTTATTTCTAAAATCTAAATTGGCGCTATAAAAACTATAGCTTTAGAACTAAATTACCTTAGCTAAGTAAGCTACTTAAAGTATTTCTTAAATTAGCAAGTACAGTTAACTTTATAATTCTTATCGTTTCGCCTTTGTTTACACATTAATCTGCGAAGATCAGTTTTCCCAACCAACCCAATCAACGCCTACAATCCTCGTTACACTAAAATAAAAATAAAGCACAAACAAAATATATGTTTAGTCCCTTCATTAGTAAAATACGACTTCGAATCTAGAAAAACTTTATTCAAAATAAAACCACAGAGTAAAAATAAAAACAGTAATTACGGTTGACGTACTGTCAATCTCCATATTCAAAGTTCCTAGGGATTTTCCCACAAAATCTAAAAACAACTTATTCAGGTAAAAGTCTGAGTTGGGAACAAAACGTACATTGTGAAACAGAACCCTTATTTATCCAGCCATGTTGACATCGGTACGACGTTTAAAAATAAGTGAGAAAATGCTCTCGAAATATGACGAAGGACGTACAAAGGGTAGCAAAAATCCATCCTCCTAAGTGTGTGTTAATGTTCTTATATAAAAAGCCACACATACTACACCAGCGGTTGTAATTAAATATGATTGGAGTAGATACATAATCAGCTACCGTTTTGTTTTTGTGACGTCATCATTGATCAGCAAAAATGGTTAATAACAATACAAAATTATTTAATCCTAATTGACTACCAAGTGACATTTGTTGAGGTGCAACTTACACTGATAGCATCCAACCTTCACCGCTCCCTAAGTGTTCTAGCTTTAGAGAGAAAACGAGGCAGGTCGGTGATTTCAAATAATTTAATTCTAATGTCTTATTGATTCATGGATTTATTGATCGTACCATATAATACCACTTATTTATATAAGTTTAGCCTCTAGAATTTTCAGCTTCTCTATAGAAAATAAAATATACCACAAAATATCAAAATGTTCTCTTGAATTTATTCAGCGATTCTACCTTAAATAAATCTGGCAACACCTCTTAATACTTTGCGTAGCTACCTTTTAACATTAAAATTGTACATTGGCTCTCTCCAAGGCTAAGGCTGTTCACACACAGACTGCTAGAAGCAGGTCGACTGCTTTGAGCGGACAAAACAAAAAGCGATCGCGCAGGAGGTGCGTGACCAGCAAGAACGGTCGACAGCTCGCGCAGTATAGAATAGACTAGAATATTTATTTATTTGCTCAGAATGTAGTTCAGTGTGTTACAATTAAGAATGCTTGTATATTCAACCATTTTAGTATGCAAACATTGATACAAATCATAAAACATGCATACATAACATTGAGAAATAACTAAATTTATCAGCTAGGAAATCATATACTGAGTAGTTACATTTATTAAATATTAGCACAATTAGTTTTTTTTTTAAGTTGGTACTGGTTCCTTTTCTATGATATTAGGGAAGTGGTTAAAAATAGCTAAAATCGGTAACAAGGCAGTCCTATGGCCTTCTCTGCGTAATAAGTTTTGGTACTGAGATTACAAAGTTACATCTAAGTATCAGCAGACATAATTATCCAAACGTTGTCTGACTTGAGCAACTAATATACCTAATGTCTATAATGGCATCAGACTTGTGATCTTGTGGTCGCGGGCACGATTCTCGCCCATTACATTACCGACGTAAACCAACTAGTAATACAAGCATTACCACGAGTGGTTAATAAGAATACTATGTAGTGATCTGCGTCCCACATTGCTGGAAAGCTTTTTTATAAAAAAAAAGGACTGTTCGAGCGGATCGTGTACAGGTGGCCTAAGATAATTAAAGAGAGAGCTCTCTGTTTAAACACACGTTAAGGTATTTAGACGGGGCTGTCGTAACGTGACAAGGATTTAGTGGTAGGATATGACGTGACAGACAGCGCCACTGGATAATGGAGCATTACTTGTCATACCAACATAATAATATAATATTATGTAGATGTTTTGGTACCGACCATATGATTTACTAGCAGCGACCCGCGGTGACACCTGCCGTTTACCAGATAACTTGAAATTTCGAGATAAAAAGCCTATTGGCTTAACCATGGTGTCAGTTTCCTCCATAACTAATTACATCAAAACTTTGTCGAACTGTTCGAGTATAAAGAGGTAACAAACAAACACACTTACAAACTATCGCCTTCATAATAATAGTGTGATTAGATATTATTCTCTCAAGCAGAAATATACAACTTAACTTATCAAAATAATATTTAAAATCTTAAATAAATTTGGCATAAGTTTTCTCCGAATAGCATGTAAAAAAAAATAAAAAAAAATTGTAAATATTAAAAATTGCAGTGGTTTTATTTTTATTTAAAGTAGCCAGTCACTTCTGTTTGACAAAATGTCATTCCTATGATTTAATTTTCTTACTCCATTGTTTATGAGGCATTCTCTTCGCAAGTACGCATGTTTTATTTTGAAATATCTATATTCTCATATAAGACATAATTATTTTACACGCAGGCATGATATTTGACATGATTTCATGGTGGCCAAGCGATTCAATTACCGGATTTACATGTACATGGTTGCAGGTTCAAATCCAGGCATGTACCAATGTGAATTTTTCAAAGTTATATGTACTTTCTTAATCATTCTAAGACAACGGTGAAGGGAAACATAGTGAGGAAATCTGGATTAAAAAAAAAATTAATCTGAAATCGCCTACCCGTAATGAGCAAGCGTGGTGATCAATGCTCATTCCTTCTCTATATGGGAAGAGGCCTGTGCCCGGCAGTGGGACGCTTAAAGACTGGTATTATGTTATGTTATTATACATGCAGGCAAAAAAAAATCGATAACTTGTATATCATCTGTCTGTTTATTAGATATCGAATAATAATATACATAGTTAATAATATACTTCTTTATATTAATCACAAACAACAAGTACACAATCAAGACAAATAACAAGATACAGATTTAATTATAGTTTCATATATAATAATAAACAACGTACACGGTCTTAAGCTACATAAATAATTGTGGAGTTACAAATTACATTAGTTAGAAGTACCTATTAAATAAGGCTTTGAGTTCATTATTAAGTTGTGGCTTTAACTATGATGTTATTGTTTATTTGATGTATAAACTGATACACACTGGTTTATGCGAACAAAAGGTATATTTTCATTTGAAGAAGATAGAGTCAATTCAATTTATTTAATAACAATTTACATTGCGTTTGAATATACATATACACCATGAACATAATATCGGAAGTATAAAAAGAAAATCAATATAAATTGGAAATTATAAAACGATAGGTTGCTTACGATTTAAAAAATTAAGATACAAATAATCATATTAAAATTAAACCAAAATAATGACAAATACAAATTGTATAAAATTACAACATATAATATAATATTACGTATAAAATATCTCATTTTAATTGAACTATAAGCTGCTATGCGAAATAAATTTCTTTAAACCGAACCCAAATATTCAAGATTGAGAATCTATTACATTATCATCTAGCTTTTCATCTTATCATCATTCTATACATAGTATAATTGTCTGTGTCAACATAAGCGGTCACGCACAAATCTAATTTGAGATATCGCACTTGGCTCAGCAATGAAGCTGTAATCAGGAATCCCATCCAATCGTAGATATCTAATCTTGATGTCAAAGGGTTTTCAGTCTACCTGTGATACCTTGGCTAGGTCAACTAGGCTAGAAAATAATTATGTGACAGAGTATTGACAAAGAAATTGGAATTTTTAATTTCTTTTATTTTGCTCATACTAGCTGTAGCTCCCGACGCCGCCCGCGTGGGTGTTGGTTATCGCGGCAAAAAGTAACGAAATCAAAATGTTTTTATTTCTAGTAAACCTAAAATAAGCGCTTTAGAAACGTTAACTTTTAAAATAAATGACTCTAGGTGTGCAGTTCCAAAGTGTCATTCCTATGCAGAAGAACTGGCTGAAAGAAACTCCATAGGTTACTCTTTTAAAGCCTATGTTCTTTCTCGGGCTCCAGACTATCTCTGTACTATTATCATTTAAATCGGTTCAGTACATTAGGCGTGATTGGCACACAGGCAGAGTAACATTCGCTTTTATAATATATGTATTAGTATTAGGATTACTATTATGATATTATGTACTCATAACTCTTACTGTTGCGTGGATAAAATCTGCTTTACATACTTGTAAAGCAGATTTTAACCTCGACAGCGGCGCTTAGAGACGCTACGTACATGACACATGCTTTTTTTATATGAAAACTAGCTTTTGCCTGCGACTTGGTTTGATTTAAGTAGCGCAAGAACCAGATATGAGATAACTCTTAAATTTGTATAATATTTTATGACTATGAAGAAATTTATTCCTGAAAATGTAATTAATTCCTGTCATAATCCCTCGTAATACCACAGATAATACGGAGATTCCTTTGTGGGGAAGTCTTACATGATTTAAATTTAAATGAATATAAATTTATTATAAATTATTTATGATTTTATCATTTGTGAATATCTCATTAAATACGAAATACATTACTTTAATTCGTTCATATAAATTTCCTGAACGTAATTACTTTCCTTAACAACGAATATTTTAATATTCAAGTAATATTGGTGAGTAGATATTACTCCGATCCTATTAATGGCACAGCTTGAGGTATATTCATTAAAGTCAGTGAATTATAGAGACAGAACGGAATAGGAACTGTGTATTACCTTGGTAATATTAGTATTGTTATTCGTAAAATATTAGTATTTATTGTACAGGATAAATTTAAAAGGAGTGCGTATGTTCAACGAGGTAATTAGGTGCATTAAACTTAACAGCTTTTCCCAAGGAACCTTGGTCGAAATCTTAAAATGTAAAATGAACTTTTCATACAAAGTGACAGGTCACGTGACTTATGTTTGTATGAAAAGATGATTTTAAAATTTTAGGATTTCGGCCTATGTTCCTTATAGTTATATCTACATATACTTGGCTAGTATCATTGTGATTAGAAAATTTAGAGATAGTTTTAAGCAACGAATTTGTTTCGAACCTATTACACGCAAGTACCAATGTGATTTTTTCATATCATCATATCAACTGACCCGGGTAACGTTGTTCTGCTATATTAAAATAAAATCTGGAGTAGGCCAACCCTATCACTCAAGGGTATGAAAAATCCGATACGCATACAAAATTACATACAAATCGGCCCAGCCGTTTCATAGGAGTTTAGTAATAAACATCGCGAGAATTAAATGTATTAGATGTTCTTTCATTCTTAAATTTTCTATGACGTCGTTACTTTCAGTGGAAAAACATCATGTGAAAACCTGGATTCTCTGAAATTCCGAAGAGATTTTGAAGCCGCAAGGAACAATTTAAAAAAAAACTATGATTCTTGAGAATCTAAAACTAACTAGCAAACGTATTTTGCATACTTTGAACAATAACATCATTGCTGATAAATATCGATACAAAAAATTAATTAAATCAAATACTTAATTATGTCACTTTTTGAAGCATTGTAATCAGAAGATAATCCCTAAAGCAAATTTAATAGGAGCTTATTTTGTATTGCCTAGTTTTAGTTATAAAAGAGAATTAGTTTAATAACAATGTTTTGCATGCCAATGTATACATGGCAGAATGTACACGGAACCTAAAGTAACATGTAACCACCATATTGTAAACCTACATTCAAGCAAATAAATAAATATTATTATTATTATTATTATTATTTCTTTTTTATTAATTTTTCCTCCCTTCTGAAGGGGTATAATAAGTCTGATCACATGGACCTAAGTCAAATGCGAAAAGACGTTTACAATTTAACTGGTAGTGTAGCCTGCGGAGATAGATGATGTTGTTAGGAACTTGCGGGTCAGTCGACACGTGTTCAGTATGACCGCTTTCTGTATCACATTTAGTGTATTTTTAGGAATGTCTAGAACATCTAGACACCTTTGCAGATTTTTAGGGATGATACCGGTCGCTGAAACTACAATGGGGATAACGTGGATGGTTTCTGCCTGCCATTGACGTTTTAATTCTATGGCCAAATCTTGGTATTTACTCAGTTTTTCGGAAATTGTGGATTGTAAGTTGTGGGTATTCGGTACTGCTATGTCTATAAGATATACGGTTTTGTTAATTTTATTATGAAACGTTATGTCAGGCCGATTGAAATGGATAGTTTTATCAGTAATGATGGTCCTGTCCCAATATATTTTATAATTATGATCTTCAAGTATTGCATTTGGTTTATATTTATAATAGGGATCTTTTTTCGGAATGAAATTATATTTATGGGCGAGATATTGGTGTATTATGGCAGCTACTTGGTCGTGCCGATGTTTGTAGTCACTTTGGGCAAGAGATCTACATGCGGAAGTTATGTGTTGTATGGTTTCGGAACTAGCATGACACTGTCTACACAAATCATTAGATAAGTTAACGTTGCGTATTATATGTTTCTGGTAGTTTCGGGTATCAATGACTTGGTCCTGGATCGCCAACATAAAAGCCTCCGTCTCAGGAAAGAGTTCGCCACGCTGCAACCATGCGTTCGACATACCTTTGTCGACAAAGGGTTGCTGCAGGTCGTGGCGATGTCTTCCGTGTAGAGACTTCTGCTGCCATAAAGCAATCTTTTCCTTCAAGTCAATGATCCTTTCATTACGTTGCGGGTTTCTGTTTGCAAGGTTTAGTGGTGTGAGGTGTTTGTCTGCTATTGTAACTACTTCATGTAATGTAGAGTTTTCTGTATAGTCGTAAAAGAAGTGCCTGAGTGTTGAAAGGAGAATGCCAAGGTTTCCTACAAGAGTCGGCCCGAACCGACAAAGATGAACCATATATCGTTAAAAAGGAAAATAATTATAGAATTTGATAGTATAATTAGTTTTTTAGTAGAACTTGACCAAAAAAAGTTACAGTTCTTTAAAGTTGACCACTTAATACTTCCGATTTGAACTATATAACATGAAATAAACAAATAAATTATTAATTAAATTAGTTATTCTGGCAATTCATCTTCGTTTATAGTTATATATGTTTTTATAGTGAAAATATACTTAAGTTTATGTACATTAACCTTGATATTATCATTTGTATTTTGTATCAAATATTATTGATAATTTGATTATTTATTTCTACCCTAAGATTTTGAAGAAAGAAGTTTATTTAAGTTAAAGAATAATTGTTTGGATATTTTGTAAGTTTTCCTTTGAGAAGACTAGACATTAGTGTAGTCATCAAACTACATTGTTTAATATCAGTAACTAAAATGTTAACAGCGCCATCTAGAGAGCGTAAGCGACATTGAGACATGCAGCTTTTTGACATTAGCAAACAAGATAAGTTTACATCAAGTGTTGTCAGCACAATAACATTTATTGAAATAAATTATTCTTAACGGTATCGTCATAATTAAAAACAATTTAATCTGATGCTAAAAAATATAACTTAATGCTTTTTGTTACAACGTATGTCAGTAATAAATTCACTGAGGTAGCTATATAATAAATAATATTATTGTAATCGATTTGCAACTACAATTTCGTATCCTTTATTTTATTTTAGTACTGGCAATATTTCAAAGTGAAATAAGTTATTAATAACTATTTAAAATGACTTTTCAACGGTGTACTTCTACAGACTTTAATTATATTGTATAATTTTTACAGTTTTTTATTATCCTCTATCATTATTATAGAAAATCTGTCGGACGCTTCACGACTCGGGCCGAATCTTGGCATTCTCCTTTGTTTATTGTGTAAGTTACCAATATCAATAATACCTCGTCCGCCCTCATCTCTAGGAAGAGTCATTCTTTGAACGCAGGATCTAGGGTGGTGTTTCCTATGTGATGTCAGAGAGGTATTTATGACACGCTGTAGGCAAAGAAGTTCATTTTGTGTCCAGGTGATGAGGCCGAAAGAGTAAGTCAAAACAGGAATAGCGTAGCTGTTAATTGCTTGGGTTAGATTCCGCGAACTCAGTTGCGAACGGAATAGTCCGTTGAGCCGGTGTTTAAATTTCTTTTTAAGTTCCTTTTTGCTTTCTTTTTGGTGTATCTGTCTGGCTTGCTGAAATCCTAAATATTTATATGAGGTGTAGGGTTCTAATGGTTCAATAATGTCGCCTGAATCTAATAAATAACTATTTGGAATGATTTGGCCCTTCTTCACGGATAACATTTTGCATTTATCTATGCCGAACTCCATGCGCACATCGTTCGAAAACATTTGCGTGATATCAGCAAGCTGGTGTAGGGACTGTGAAGTGTTGCTGTATAGTTTAATATCGTCCATATACATGAGATGGGTTAGATTTATATTTTTATGGGTTGTGGTAATATCATAACCAGCCTTTGAACTGTTTAGCAAGTGAGATAGTGGGTTCAGTGCAAAACAGAACCATAAAGGGCTTAGCGCATCACCTTGGAAGATTCCACGTCTAATTGGGATTTCTGAAGTTTCTGTGTGCATGCAGCCTACGGTTTTCAGTCTAGTGGACCAGTGTTGCATAGAATGTTCGAGAAAATGGATTAGTACGGGGTGGACTTTGTAGTGTCGGAGTACATGGATAAGCCAACTGTGGGGAACGGAGTCAAACGCTTTGCGGTAATCTATGTACATGGTATTTATATCCCTTTTTAAGGCCATGGCCTGTTTCATAACAACCGAGTCAATAATAAGCTGCTCTTTGCAGCCTTGACTACTTTTACGACATCCTTTTTGTTCCTCTGATAAGATGTTGTTTTCAGAGGAGTGTTTGTGTAAAAGCTCAGCGATGCAAGCTGTGAGTATTTTGTACACTGTTTGCAAACATGTAATTGGTCGGTATTTTGCTGGATTTTGGTGATCTGTGTCTTTAGGTATCATGTATGTGAGTCCTTGTGTAACGAACTTAGGGATTAAATCAGGGGTCTGTATAAATTGGTTAATATGTTTGTATAGAAAAGGATGAATAGATGTTAGTTTTTTAAACCAATAGTTGTGAATGCGATCACTTCCCGGTGCTTTCCAATTCTGTGTTTTTTTTAATACATACATGAATATATCTAAAGGAATGTGTTCGAACTGCATTTCTGTAATTTTATCTCTTACATTAGAATCTGCCTGCAGCCATTCAGCTTCTGAATTGTGTTGCACTGGGACGGCCCAGATGCTAGACCAGAACTCGCACAAGTCATCTGCTGAGGGGCCAGGTGCTGTATTTTCTGTATTCATTAAATTTTGCGTATGTAGAGACAGGTTTCTATAGAACTGTTTTTGATTATTTAAAAATTGCGCATTTTGCGTCTTTCGGAGTGTACAATTAAGGTACCTTTTTAGCCTGCTTGCAGCAGCATTCAGTTTTTGTTTTAGTGTATCTAGGAAGTGTTCATCGTTTGTGTTAGGTTCCTCGTGTTGTGAATGTATTCTATGTTTATTCTTTATTGCTTCTACTAATCTTATAAGTCTATGACTCCTTCTTCCCCTGATATATTCTGTCATTCTTCCAATATCTTTTCTAATATCTAAAATTTTCTTCTGCAGACGTCTCTGCCAGGCAGGCACTCTTCTTTTATTTTGGTTTGTAAAGTTATCTTGTTCTATGATTTTAGAGCCGTTACATATAGCTGCAGTGTACGCCGCACAGTAAATGATGGTATGGAAGGTCTCAAAATTTTGATCTGCTTTTAAATAATGTGGTAGTATTTCTGTATTTATACATTGAACAATTTTGGCTTGTTTCCTAGAGGTTTTTTGTTTGGGTATGTAAGGCCGCACAGTAGGGTTTGTTTCCATAAATTTATCTAGTGTCATTCTAAACTGCTCTTTAATTTTATCTGATTCTAAATGGTCGGTTACTATATTTTCGTGAGCGTCCGTAAGAGTTTGAGATTCAGCCTCAGAAAGTTGTGTTGTTAGAGTGGATGAGTTAGTTTCTTGTGTGTTTCTTGTGTGAATTGGGCCACTAGGTGGTGAATTATTTTCTATATTATTACTCGTTAAATTAACACTATTGGCTACTTGTTCGCGAATTTCGTTAAGCCTTTGTTCGCTTATCATCTTATTATTGAGAACCACCCGTAATTGGTCAGATATTCGTTGCTCACTTACATCTGAGAGCTCTGGGTGCTCCGCTATAACTGCTTGGTAAAGTGGTTGTCGGTAAGCTGACCTATTTTCGCCTAATTTTGTTATTTCATAGTAATTTCTAATTATTGATTCGTTATATTCTGTGGTCCATTTTCTTCTTTGCCCTTGTTGACTTGTGTTATGTGGTACTGCGTGTGTTGATGCTATAGAAACCGATTGTGTTTGTTGAAGAAGCGCAGAAACTTCATCTTTAATGCTATCTAAAATGTCTTGTGCTAGTAATTTATTTCTAACGATCGCTCTACACTGATCGCCTAATCTTTGTCTAGATGCTTCCATTTGTGGATATTTCTGTGAAAATTCTTGATAAAGATGGTCTAGGTATAATCTACTTGTGTTTAATTTTGTGGCTATGAGGTACGTGCGCCAGATAAACTTGTTCATCTCTTTTGTCCATCTTTTGCGCGCACGGCTTGTACCTGTGGCGGGTGCGGATAAAATGGCGCTAGCCTCCTGCACAACATCCTCAGGTACAGGTGATACGGTACTTGACCGGGATGAAACCTGATATAATTGTGGTGATGAGCTCGGAGACTCAAATAAACTAGAAGGTGATGAATGATGAATAGATGATGGTGGTGTTTCTGAATTTCTGTCCTTATCGCTTGGCATTTCCGGTTCCATATTCGTTGCTGTAGTCGTTTGACGGGAAGAGATCGCCTCCCGGGGATTCTTCGCACCCCTGGGCCGAGCTTCAGACTGGCTTCCGTCATCGCCAGTGCTGCTGCTAGGCCCGCCGGGAACTTGGGGCCGTTTCGTTGAGCTTCTTGTCTGTACCATATTTCTTCATTTTGGGGTTTTCTTTTTTGAGGTTTTTGGGACCGTTTGTTAGGAAGGGTAATGCCGAGGTGTTAAAGGCTCATGGTATCTCCTGCTTTTCCTAAACTGCAAGGTGTGGTCAAGGTGTTAGTGACCATTAAGAAAATGTTCATGCCTTCCTGTAAGCCCCCCACCACGTCATGGTGGTCCCATAGGGGGCATACATTTAGGGTTTTTGGGACTGTTTGTTGGGAAGGGTAATGCCGAGATGTTTATGGCTCGTAGTTTCTCCTGCTTTCCTGAGATTACAGGGTGTAGTCAAGTTGTTATTGACAGTTTAACAGTGCATGCCTTCCCGCAAGCCCCCCCACCACGTCAAGGTAGTCCCATGGGGGGGTTATTATTATTATTATTATAAAAAAATTTGTACACTGTCAACCTGTCTTAAACCATTGCTCGTTTTTGGTCTCATGATTCAGCATTTGAAATAATTACAGATAATTAAATTACGAAAGCCCACCATAATTAATGACGTCTATTTGGTAACAATATTCGCTATTTATTTTAAGGGAGACCGTGGCATGTACATTATTCAACCCTTTTCTGACCTTCACAAAGCTTGCGTCGCAAATTCTTCATGAATTTCACCGATGTTTTACTTAATTTATTGCATAATAAATTAAATAAACATTGTTAAGACAAAATATTGTGAGACATTTAGTTAATTTAATATTTTTTTCAATACACAGCAATTTTGATAATGATCATCTATATTTATTATAAATAAATGAATCCTTATTTACAGCCATTCACGCGTGATGCAGTGGCCTTGGTCAGTGCATCACGCGTGAACGGATAGACCGATTTCTCTTATTCTTTGTTTGTTGTGATTTTATTATCAGGAGAAGGTTCTTACTAAAGAAGAATAAATAAAAAGTTGCTTAAAAAATCTCAAAGGAGCGATAGCAACAAAAAGTCGATAAATATTGTATTAGTATGATAATAGTAAGTGTTTAAAAATTTCGGGTTTTGCTCAGCTGGAGAATTTTTTGTTTTTTTTTTTACAAACGGTACACGGGCGTGGCGTATGTTATTTTTGGGTCGGGTGTGTGGTGAAACGCACCTTTTTGGTACGCTGTTGCGCCATTCGTCGGTACGCCACTACACCATACGGAAGGATTACATGTAGTATTGTAGTAGTGTTTTTTTATGGAAGGATGCAAGAGAGGTTAGTAACATTTGGTTAAGGGTGTCATAGAATTAAAGCGATTTAATTCAAACATGCAACAATATTTTTACATACATTTATTACATGATATCTTATGCTCAACTCGCATAGTAGAATTTACTTTAATTGAGGAGTCCATCAAGTTATTTTGATAATATTTTAAGTTTAATTTAACAAGAAGAGTTATGAAACAGGCAGAGGAAGACCGCAGAGATAAATGGATTGTACATTGAGCTTTTATTTTGCTTGAAAATAAAAGGTTTTTCGTTTTACTTTGTGAAAGACGATGTTTGGTGAGATGACGAGTACATTTTGCGTTGGCAATTATTGGGAACGGAGCAGGGAAAAAAAATAACTCGCAGTATAGGTTTTAGTATTTAGTCTATGTAGTTTAGAATATATTAAAGAAATTTGCTCGTATTTGGTGTTACAGGCAGACTTTAATATAAAAAAAGAATCTTCAAACGAAAACACGAAGAATTAATCTTAACATCTGTCTAGCCTTTTTCCAAGCTATTTTGGGGTCGGTTTCTAGTCTTACCGGATTTAGTTCAATACCGTGTTTACACGGAATTATTACTATCCGACATCCACCCATTTTACTATGTAATACAATATCCCATAGTAAGGCTGGTTGTCAGAATTGTAATGACTTAACGACTGTCAAAGATGTATGACAGTCTAGACTAACGAATTAACGTGGTTTCCCAGGGACGGAAGGATCTCGGTATATTTACAAATGGACACCCATCCACGTATCAAACGCGGCGTACACGGCTTAGCCACGAAAAAAATAAATAAATATGAAAATTGAAAAAAAAATACTACAACAGTAAAAGAGAGAATAATTCGGCACATAAACTTTATCTGCTTATTTTTTTTTTATAGATTTTTAGTACCTAACCTGAACACTAGCGGTCATAACAACAGCGGTTGTTTTTTACTAAGTCGTAACTCTTATCTTGAGTTTCGTACTAAAACTTGTTTAGTGGAAGAATGTTGTTTTATTTTTCTTGGACAGATGTATAAAATGACAAAGAATGGTGTTTTTATGTGTTCATAAACGGTCATAACGGCTATTTCCCAAGAGGTTTTTTTTCTGCCTTGCGTTTAGCAAAACTATAGTAAAGTTACTGAATTCAACTGGATTTTAATACATGTTGTAAGTTGTGTTTCCTGTCACAAGTAGAAAAGTCTTTGAAAAAATACGATGACAGCATACAACTCAATGGTTTGTTCCATCCATTTCTTGCCATGTTAACAATGGCTTTTGACTCACCATACCGAAGTTAACATTCAGTCTTTTTGAACATTCCGTTCTTCTATTTAAAACGTCATATTTTCGTAGAAAACAAAACACTCCCCAAAAGACAAATGTATTAAATCCGTTTGTATAATATTTTTCCTCGTAACGAAGAAAGGAACAGACTGAACAATCTGTTTGACGTTTCCGCGGGCTGAGTTTCCTTTTAATTAAAAATAAACTAAAAAAGGAAAAGATACTGAGCGGACATGGAATAAGCAAGCTCGGCCCAGCGCCAAATACATGTCCCACGCCAAAATAAAAATCGCAGTTTGTATAGACACTCCGTTTCGTTTTTTTAATCCGATAGCAAGAAATGTTGGCCTCTATACCGTCTGTAATTAAGAGTGTATGTGACAGTTGTACTAATTATCGAATTCACTGAAGAAAATGAACTAGAATTTAATTTAATTAAGAAAAGAAATTATTGGTGCTAATTCGGCCGACACAAAATGCACTAAACTAAGACTAAAATTAGTTTTAGTACTGTCAAACTAGGTTTGCTATTCAGAAATCACCCAACTAAACTAATTTTAAGTTGACAGGACTAAAAACCCATTTAGTGATTCAATTTAGTCCAAATGTCATAAATGGCATTCCGCTGGTCACTTTTTACACCTAAAATTAGGAACGTCAACCTAAAAAAGACTAAAATTAGACGGCACCTCCAGAGGTGTCACTTAAAATTAGGAGGTTAGAATTAAGACGGTTTTCGTGTAATTTGTCGAGTTTTATTTATAAATATGAATAATTATGTGAATGCTGCTATTGTGGATTCTTCGGAAAGGTAGTATTTACATTATACAGAATTAAAGAATTAATTAAATAGATAGACATCGCTGAAATTAATTAAGAAATTATTCATTTCATCGATGTCTGCAAATAATTTAATACAGATATTTCAGGAATAACAACCAGGGTGACTTGTACAACTTATTTATTATCAAATCAAATTATTTATTCATTTATGCAATTGCTTTCCGTATACTACTACTCTCGCGTTACAAAATTAGTTAATTTCTGAGAACTACTCGAACTTACAACTTTTCAGTAGTTTTCCCCTCCCCAAAACAGTCCCGCCAAAAAATTACCTACCACTAGTGTTGCTAGCGCAAGCCTAGTGAGAGGTAAGTGTAGTAAAAGTTTTAAATTAGTATGTATACGTAGTAAGTAGTCAGTGTGGCCACAAAAGTTCTAACTTTTGTGAAGGAATAATTAAAATCTTACAAGATTTAGATTAAAATTAATAAAACCTTACCTACTATATAGCATAAACGCTTAACTTTGGGTATTTTATATTAGATGAACACAAAACAATAAATAACTGTTCGATGATAAATTTTAATTGGCGAAACGAAAGCCAACGAAAAAAAAAACTATTCATTACAATGTATTTTTAAATAGTTTTAAAACAGTCACACAGCCACTAATTATGCGTCTTTAATAAAATAACCAATTTAATAAAGTATTTAATTTGATGGATCAAATTACAATACCACAGTAATATTTTTCTTGATTTCCTTTAATTAACTTTTAATCATTTTTATCAAGATCAATAATTGATGTTTTATTTTTGTATGATCAATGCAATAATCGTTGTTTTTTTTCCTATTCAAGACATGTTCAAAATTATTTCAGAACAAATTTATTTTATAATATTTATGTACCTACATATACCCTTGTCAAAAATATCAATAGTAAATATTTAAATAAATATTTTTATCTTTTTCGGTACTTATCAACTTCAATTAATTTTACGATTCTACTATGTAATTTGTAACATTGTTCGATATTTATTTTGTTTATAACTATTTTAAATCGAATGTATTTATTTTGAAATACCTTAATTATTTATACAGGTTCTTTAAAAATTTGTATTCACTTTTTTCCTGAAACTGTATTAAATCAGTGCTATTTTAATTAGATTTTTGCATATTTTCCTTATTGTTCATTCTTTTTCATTCACTCTTTAATTTTTCGTTTTCTTGCACTGGTAGCCCCATGTATTCAATTTAAGAAATGTCAAACTCGATTTAAGTGCTGTCAGAACACTTCCTAATTTTAGTTACAACGGTTTCCCGAATAGCGTTTTGAACTACTTAAACTTAAAATTAGAAAATTTTAGTGCTAGTTTAAGTTAGTCGAGCGTACAGCTGAATTAGCACCATACTTGTGTATTTTAATTGCGGAACAGTTACATGTAAATTTTTGTAATTAATTTTTAAGAAACTATAGTGAAATTTTAGTTAAAAAATGAGAACATGATTAGATATTATGTGTGGTACATAATATATGACTGTGTGCACGGTGTGCTATAAGGCAAGCATTTTTCGTGGTTTGAGTTGAGTTAAATGAAATAACTAAACATGTTGAGTATGACTGTGGAAAGGTATACACAGAGAGAGACCGAAAAAGGATCAATGGATTGTGTGAAAGATAATTATGAGAAAAAAAGGAGTGGATGCCGCGATGACGAATTACATATAAATAGGATAAAAGCAGGGAGATGACGACCTATCCTACCTACCTATTGGCCTATCAACAAAGTGACTATGGAATTATACGCCGGGCATGGTCAGGTATAGTTTTGCAAAGAAACTCTCTTTTAGTACCTACCTTTATAACATCTAAGTAATAGGACTTATTTTATTTCTTAGCAACATTTTTTTTTTCTATTTCAGGACTTAATGTTGAAAAGTTAATTTATGAGCTAGACGCACAAAAGCAACATCGTATGTAGCTACTTTCTACCCCGTCTAATGGGCTTTTATATTGAAGCGCTTCACACGCTATATCTCTTTTCTCTCACAATATCACCTACTTTATACGTCCATTAAGCACAAAGGATAAAAAGCGCTACATTTCTTAGGATATGAAGCTTCGGTTACTAGGATATATGACTTCAACGCTTCCACGTGTGACCTTAGTGACATTTTAGAAAGTAAAGGGTCCTTAAAAGAATAAAATTAAAATGTTAAACCACCGAATACATCAATATAACAGTTATACTGAGATAGAAACTAGGGATTACCTTAATTCCATAAATTACTTTTATAAAGTATAGTAGTATAGGCGGTAGCCTAATGGCTGGGCGTCGGACTTGTGATCATGTGGTTGCGGGTTCGAATCCCACCCATTACACTACCGACGTGAACCCACTCGTAACACAAGCACCTTAGCTTAGCACGAGGGGTTAACGAGATTACTAGTAATTTGTGACCCACATAGCTAGTAACATTTAAAAAAAAAAAAAATACACTAGTCGCCCCGCCACAACTGCGCACTGTTATAATACCGGCCTATAAACGTCCCACTGCTGGGCACAGGCCTCTTCCCATATAGAAAAGGAATCAGCTTTGATCACCACGCTTGCTCATTGCGGGTAAGCGATTTCAGATTCCAATTTTTTGTTTCCTCACGATGTTGCGCTTCACCCTTTGTCATGATGTCAGAACATGTAACTTTGAAAAAGTCACATGGTACTTGCCTGGGTTAGAACCTAAGACCATGTGAATGCGAATCCGTTCATTGAACCGCTAGGCCGCCACGACACACATTTGCTATGGTAATATACATAAAAATCTTCTTGTTGAATCACTTACAAATCCATTGATAAGTTTCCGTATACCAACAATTTGTATGTCCTTTAAATGTCAATGATCTATGTTTAGTAAACCACATTTTATAACTAAGTTTATCTGTTCTAGTACCTGACGTGTGTTGGTAAACTCTTCCACTTCCTTGCCGCTAACGCCAATCTATTCCGAGCTCAATCACGCTTAAGTAGTCAAAGCAAATTTAGCACATAACTGCGTAATTGGGAATCCAAATAGAGAGCAATGTACTTGAATGAAGTACGTAACATAGCAATAATATCACAATTTACATGTCAATATATGTAAAGCTATTGGTGCTTCATGTAATCGTATATCTACTGATGTTAGCGAAGTAAGCCCAGCCCCATAATATGTATATTCTAATATTAATAAAATATAAAAAGAAAGAAAAAACCTTTATTATCACACCAATAATCGCGTAAGTATATATTTATCACCATTACTTACACATAAAAAGAAAACATAATAGATAAAACAACAAATTAAGAAAAAAATAAAATAAAAAATAACGGAATATTAACATTGCACGCCAGAGGCACTCACTCAGTACACTCTGGTTGTGACCACCATCTATAAAAATAATAATAAAAAAATATATTATTATATGTATATTATTGACTAGCTGTTGCCCGCGGCTTCGCTCGCGCGTAAAGTATTATAGAAACGTCTTGCCGGAAACATTGATTGAATCATAACAAAACTTAATACTTTTCTTCAGTCATTGACGTTTCGCGAAAATATTGTTTTTGAAACTTTTTTATGATAAACTCTTTGTTATGTGTTCTTTCTTTAAAAATTATCATAGTGTGCGAGCGTTCCAGAATCAGTGAGTCAGTGAGTCAGTGAGTCAGTGAGTGACGTGGGCTTTTATAATAGAGATATCGGTTTCTTACGTTTAATTTTTATGATTTTGGCTTCTTTTTAACCTACTTCCAAAAGAAGGAGGTTCTATTATCTAAAACGAAAAATAAACTAATTTCTTAACTTACCTTATATAATTATATTCAATTGCTATGTTACTAACAGATTAATCTATTTGAAGTCAGTGTTAAAACATGAAAGGATTTCAACAAAAAACACACCAGTCCGTTGGTAACTTAACAATTAAATATGTATAGGTATAAGGTAAGTTAAGAAGACAGTTTATTTTTCGCTTTAAAGTGGTTTTAGGGATCGGTTCTAGAAGTCGGTGTTTTTTTTTTGTTTTTAAAAAGTTGTCAAAAATTCCCTCTCTCTAATATATCAGCAAACTCTAAAAATATAAAAACATTTATTCCAAAACTTTCTAAATAACAATAAATTAAGCTAAAATAATATACCTGAGCCTGATGTAGTGATTCTCTCATGGAGGGCTCCAGTTCGTTGAGCTCCAAATACATTAAATATGTATAATATAATGTAATAATAGGTATAAAAAAACTCCTCAAAGGTCATTAACGTTTCCAACCTTTAAAAACATGTTTTTGAATAATATTGAAACCTATTTAATTTCTGCTAGCAACTGTTGCTCGCAATGCAATAATATTTTATTCGAGAAGGAAAAATAGTGCTTTGCATTCAAATATGCTGTTGTGCCAGCTAAGAATATAAATTATAGAGTCCTTGGAGACTCGTAAAATGCGACCAAAGGTTTGTATCAGGCGGACAGTACGCAACAATAAAATTTAATATTAAAATATAATGTAGGTTCCTACGTCACGTGTAGAATCCACATTTACATTCATATTGTACGTTATTGGTACACACTTATAGTACAACATATTATTATAAAAAAATTCAATTTCGCTATGTGTATATTTATGCTCGTTACTGTACAACCTTTTTTGGTATACACTAATATACATGTTGATGTGTTACATAGTTGTTTGCGAAAAATATTTCCTCGGCACGTACGGCACGCTCCGATGGTGTAAATGTCTTGGTAATCCATACAGTTGATTATGAACACAATAATCTGAATATTAATATCTGAAGCAAAAACTTTGTTCCCCTTTTTACGAAAAATTGCGCGGACGGAGGAATATGAAATTCCACACACTTATATTTTATGAAGAGAAAGAGCGCAGAATACTAATAATTTTTCAAAATTAAGTTAAAGAAATAAATGAAAGCAAACATGAAAATTCTGGTCAATTTACGACCACTCATTGGGCCTCTAGTTAATATAAAAACAGATTATTTTCAGGTTTTCTTTAAAGTAAAAATAAAGATGTATAAACAAATATGTCAAAAATAAACCTTATCGAAAAGCTCTCAATCAATGTACAGTTTCAATATAAAATTGTCATGTTTGCTAGCAGCCATCCTTAATGGAAGCGACTAAAATGGGAGCATTTTAAAACCCATTTTCTCCAGGAAATTTACAATTTATACAAGACAAGAGAAAAATACCATCGTGTATAAATAACAAGGTTGTTCCTGTAGTGGGATACCCCTTGTTATATATTTTAACAACTATTACGTTACTAAAAAACTAAAATGTATAGTATTTTTTTGTGTTTTATTAAAAATAAAATTAGGTCTTACTCATTAGAGAGAGATTTTATCCGTCTTCTTAGATATAGATATGTATTTAATGGGAGCAAGGCATATAATATACTATGTTAATCAAATGAATAAGCCATTTATAAATGGTGTTGTCATATATGTAGTATGTTATGCCAGAAGGCGTACAAATGGTGGTATGGTGAAAGTACCATTTCAGATCAGTTTAATTTGTTTTTTTGTCGGGCCTGTTGGTCTAGTGGTTAGTGACCCTGACTGCTGAGCCGGAGGTCGTGGGTTCGATTCCCACCCAGGACAAATCTTTGTGTGATGAGCACGATCATTTGTTCTGTGTCTGGGTGTTATTTATCTATAATATGTATGTATTTAGAAATATATAAGTATGTTTATCAGTTGTCTGGTTACCATAGTACAGGTTCTGCCTAGTTTGGGATCAGATGACCGTGTGTAAAAAAAAAAAAAGAAAAAAAAAAAAAAATTTCGACAGATGTGTTAATATTGGTCTATTAATTACAATTTCATTATATTTCTTACCTAATGCTGGAATTATAAATGTATATTAATAATAGAATTTTTATCATGTTGCGTAGTTCTTACAAACTTTTCTATATTCATCTCAGAGTTAACATCTCCATTTATTCCCTTTTCTTTGTCTTTTCTATCTTTATTTATCCTAAACTATTGCATACAATTTTGCCAAGTATTTCCACCACTGTCCTCATCTCCAAGTAATGCAGAACATTTAGCAAGCTCAGGCACCCGCAATGACAACGTTGGCACGATACTCAGTAAATCACGGCATTTCATCTACCTAACTAATAACTTAACAAATTGTTGGGCTTCCCTGGAGTTAGCAAAGACATTCATTTTAGACTAAATACTGCAGTTATGACTAAGTTTGGACTGACAATAACGACAAAAGCACTTGGAGAACTATGTTCTTATATGTTTGATGTTTGTTAGTTTCTAAAGAAGTTGAGTTTCAAAATTCATTATTCTTTCTGAACTGATTTATATCTGTTTTAAATAGAATTATTGATTTTTTGAGATTTATTTATATCGTTATAAAGTCACACCTTATTAATGTGTCGTGGTGACCTAGCAGTCTTATGACTGGATTCGCATACACATGGTTGCAGGTTCGAACCCAAGTAATGATTGATGAAGATTTGTGCCGCTCTCTAAATTACTTTTAATTAATGGCGTACCTATGACAGTTTTTGTTTTCAAATTATTAGCGTATTCCACCAAACTTTTAAGCCTTTCGGAGAACCGTAAGGCTTATACATCTCATAATTTTTTTTTTTTTTTAATATTTGAAAACAAAAACTGTCAGAAGTTTGTTTGTTCCACGAATAAAAGTTATCTGACCTTGGTCAAATCAGCCCTAATGCTTTTAATGGGCTTGTGGTGGTCTGGTGGTTTAATCATATGACCAGCAAACCAAAACGTCCCTTTCTCAGTTTCTCGACTAAAATTTATTAATTTATTATTTTATTTTTTATAAACGACGCCCGCACTAAGGAATTTAATCCTTGTGTCGCGGGGGTTCCACAGACATTCAAATCACATGCACAAAGAACACCCAGACTTGGAACAAGTATCTGTGGATCACACAAATGCTTGTCTCATGCGGGGATCGAGCCCGCAGCACGTCGCGCACAGTGGTAATTACCGTGGTGACCTATACCACTCAGCTATTCGTGCTGTCATAAATTCATAAAATATCATCCAGTTATAAAAAAATCTACAGACCCCTAATTACTTTGAATGCCTCGATCAACTAGCATTGTTTAACAATTTTTATTCATAACTGGCTCTGTAAAAGTTGGGAATAATTCCGAACATTTGGCATGCAGTTAATACAGCATCGCTCGCACGAGGCAGGATTATTGCCTCGTGGAATTTATATGTACACGCTTTATTAACAAATTGTTTTACTTCCATCAACGAGTATTCAATCGACTGTGACCTTGGTTCAACCTTGACCCAGGTTACAGTTATTCGATGCTAAATGATTTTGATAAGGAATTAATTAATGAATCATTTACTTATCTGCTCTTTGTGACAATACCAATAATCAACTTCTTCCCTTGCACTGACTGATTTGTATTCTGAGCATGTGAACATCCACCTTACCACGCGAAAAAAAACCATTAATCTCAATTAACTTTCCGATACCGGAGAATAAGTGTTTTTCGCACATTCTAGTATTCTTGTTAAGCCCTCGTGCTAAGTTTTCTATAGGTTAACTTACAATAAAAAAGATCAAATGAGATAGCAGAGTAACAGGAAAACTTATTCAGTCTTCTTCCTTAGATTTTAGGATCTTTTTAGTCACGTAGTTTTCTTTCTAAATATTTTGATGTTTTTTTTTTTCAAGGTAGCAGGATATATAATCGTGTGTAATTTTATCATGCTTGCCTTTCCGGAGGAAAAATAGAGCCTTTGAGAAAAGTGGATTTTATATAGAATATTTACTACACATTTAATAACAATCTAAAATAATATACACAATATCATAAACGCTTATATTTTAGCAAAAAACTTGTAAGTGGTGCTTAAAAATACAGAGTCAAATATTATAAAATAAATATTGATCCATAAGTAAATATATTTTTTAATTAAACTGAAATTAAATCACGTACGCGATAGACAAATACGACTCAATAAAAAAAAAACACTGCCAAAGAACTAAAAACTTTTATTTTTTTAAACTAGAAGAGTATACTAGCAGGTTTACGAAAAAAGTTTAGTGAAGCAGTAGAGACCTGCGCTCCAGCTAACGCCAGACCTCAACAAAAAAAGGGGTTAGCTTTGTTATTTTAAAACTCATTTTTAAAACTCGATTTAAATAATGTTCTAAGGTAGAGTGGTTTCATGTTTGTACAAATTCGGGTTCAAATTAGATATACTTTAGGCCAGACGACCGCAGCCAATTTGCTTGAAACCAATCCGTGACGTAGTGACATGTTATGTTATACCTTTACTGTGGTCCCCTTTAATGTGGTGCCAATCAAAGTTTTTAAAAGAGGCGAGACAAAACATGTTTGATGTGGGAGATTTTATAACACTGGCGAGACGACATATTTACTTGTATCAAATAGTTAAAATATGTAAAATTAATTTTGTTGTTAATCTCTTTAAATTTTTTTTAATATACACGAGTAATATTTTAATCCCGTATTACTCACAGTTTTGTAAGAGAACTCAGTTCTCAGAATTTAGAAGGTATGATATCATATGTGTATGATATCACACACATGTACTTAACCCTCTTTGGCTGCAGTAAAGCAATGGATTTCAGCTCTGCAGTGTAAATAAAATTTCTTATTATTGTGTTTGTGTGCAACTTTTACAATCAAGATTAAAAAATAATAAAAAAATAACTCTACCTATCCCTTTGGGGAATTAAAAGCGGTTAAAATATTCAAACGCTATTCGTTTTCATAATGGTTTCGTAAAGTCACGGTTTACCATAGACATAGGGGTACAACAAAGTGCTCGCCGATAAATACTTCACTTCTCATGTGCCGACGGTATTTTTTGTTCGGAAAACAAAAAAAAATATTTTGTAACGTCAGCGTAAAAATCTTATACAAAACCCAACCTTTTTTATTGAAAAATTTTTTGAGATGTTTTTGTTAAGCAAGGTTTGTTTATAATACGTTTATCTTACTATGGAATACTGTATTACCTAGCAATAGGTTGTGGAGGTCAGATAGGCAGTCGCTCAATGTAAAATACGGTATTCAGCTAAATCCGGTAAGACTGGAAGCCGACCCCAACATAGCTTGGGAAAAGGCTAGGCAGAAGAAGAAGAAGTTTGTTTATAATATTTTTCTGCATGGAAATTTTAATAAATGATACAGTTCAAGAATCACGTCAACTACATATAGGCAATAGAAAGATTTTCCATGTCATTACGTGTTTCTTGATATATTTTTAAGAAACAAAGTGCTCTTAACACTATTACAACTATTTCAATCATATTTCGCAATTCAAACTACAGCACACACTTGTAACCTACCAATTCTCTAAAAACTACATCGTCATGACGTAATAAAAAAATTAACAAAATATAAACATACAAGCCAATAAAACCAATACATTTCTGCAATACAAAACATACAATAACAAAGGTTATCAAAAACATATACCACAAGCAAATCCTAATTGCATAGTTAACAATCGAAATAAAACGGTTCGCTCGGAATTTATTTACTCGTTCATAAAAAAAGTTGATCCATTTCGTACAGTAATGTAAAATATTGTTCGAACATTGTTGATAAAAAAATGTTTTAATCAACTTTTTTACGGACGGTACAACGTGTAACGTTCACGAAACATGTGTGCCATGGACATTGTGAGAGATTTTCCCTCCGAGATTTTTTTAATTTTTTGCGTTATTATTTTTTATAATGTATTTAGGAACAAAAAAATCTGAGCTCAGGCTTAGAATATAGGTAGGTTTATTTTAATCCATTAGTGGAAAATGTGTTGTTTTACATGAAGTATGAGCTTACATTTTCAACATTGTAATTGTCAGCCTTTGTCATCCCACTGCTGAGTTGAAATTGTTGAAGGTTGGATACTAAGAAATAAGATGCTTAATATATTTAAGATTAATTTTATTATATTGCCACGACATGACAGAACCACAACAGGAAAGAAAAGTAGAAAAATAAAACATAGTTCACATCAGTTTTCATTATAGATACTTACATGTCAATATTATAATATTTACCTTTAAAAGAAATATAACAGAAATAGGTGAACACAATATCATTGTAAGGCATTTTTATATATCACTAGCTGTTTTCCGCAGCTCCGCCCGCGGTCTAAATTGTTTTTTAATGTAATTGAGAATTTTCTTTACTATAAACCTCACGGAGCCCGAGACCTTTTCAACGAATGCAAAACCGTGGAAATCGGTTTGTGCGTTCTTAGTTCGTTCTGGAGTTGTAGTAGATTATAATTTTAAAAGTGTATCCCAAATCCAACAAATGTATTTTTTTTTTAGTGGTACTGATAGAGTGGCGTCGCCTCGTGAACGGAGCCTTAAATCCTAGTAGCATGATAATTCAATTACAAAATCGGGGATAGCGGGTATTTTATAGTTTTCCCTGTCGTAACAGTTTTATGTCTTTCAGAGCGAACAATTGGCAAATGGAACCCGACATATTTCTGGTAAAGTTATTGAATATTTTCAATTTGTTACAAAATTGTACCCTAGAATCATGTTATTTGGTCAGCGATATTTGGTTACTGTTAATAACATTTGAAATATACACATATTGTAGTTATTCCTAAAAAATTGAGTTTAAATTATATGCATCCCTGCTTACTTAATAAACTTTCATTTGTTTCCAATTATTATAAAAATAAACCTTTTGTCTACACGGGTTTGAGTTGGGGCACGTCGTCTCTAATGCAAAAATGATTGCAAACTTGCAAGATTCAGAGGCTATCAACACGTAGGTTACCAACGTGACTGTGGAACTCTTTCATTATGATACGCTGCATTTTTGTCCTGCACATGGATCAGTGGTAGTGCACTACGCACAAGTAAAATGTATTCCGAAGTTTTTTGGAAGAATTCGTATATAATTGACATTGAAAAGATTTAAGACTGAGTAAATTGCATCTTTTGAAAAATATCTACATATTGTTCTGAGACGAGTCCCGCAGATATTTCCCAGACTTGCAACAAGCATTAAAATTTGTTGATCACACGAATCATTGTTCCATGGGAGAGCACGTCTCGCACAGTGTTACTAAGCGTGATGACCTATACATAAATCTAATTGAAAAAAAGTATTACATTTGAACAAAAAACATAAGGTTCGAGAAGTCAATTTCTTTAGGTGGGCTGACCACTGAAGCGGTGTGAGGCTGGGAAGCAGAGAAACGGAGTAATATCATAATAGGGAAGCATATTAAAATCTCCACTCCACTCGGCGACTGAAATGCTATTGGCTAAATTTTTTCAGCTATCCGCTCCACAGCCTCGCTCCGCTTTAATGGAAGGGCAGCCTTACATAAAAGTTCATACATTTACCGTCTGTATATGTATAGTAGTGGTACCTTCGAGACAAAACTACACAGTAATGAAGCCAACAATATTAATTCGCAGGTCGTTGACCCCTCTGACCTCACTCACATGTTCTCTCGTCTGCCTTGCCTCATGTTTAATTAAACACGTGACCACGTTTTAATGGTTCAGTCCTGGCTACATAGGGTAACTATATCCTCAATCAGCTGTCGCCAGGATTTTTATAACAAAGAGTATTTTGGAATTGTAGTTTAGTTTCAGTCTCAAAGAAGAATGCGTATTATTATGCTGCCTTACCCCATACTGATACCACAGTCTTAACATCATACAGTCGTTCGACGAAGACGTCTAGACAGGGCAATCGTGCGGGGTGCAAGGGGCGAGACGGGGGAAGGGCGCTCCCGAGCTGCATACATTAACTTGTTAGTAGCTCGGGAGCTAACTTTCAGGGCTATCTGGTGTTAGTTTAGTTCTTTTTGTTTTAATAAATATAAAATAATTCTCTTAAAATAGGTGCCAAGAAACCAAGATGGCGTCGACGACAATTTGCAAATTTTTCGTCATGGGTGTCATTTTCATGATTCCCGAGGTCGCTAAAACGATTATGGGGTCGAAATTAAAACCCAAGATGGCGCCGAGGAAATTTTGCAAATTTTTCGTCATGGGTGTCATTTTCATAGTTCCCGAGGTCGCTAAAAACGATTATGGGGTCGAAATTAGAATCCAAGATGGCGCCGACGACAATTTGCAAATTTTTCATCATGGGTGTCATTTTCATGGTACCCGAGGTCGCTAAAAACGATTATGGGGTCGAAATTGGAATCCAAGATGGCGCCGAAAAAGTATACATTTTTTTTATCATGGGTGTCATTTTCATGGTACCCGAGGTCGCTAAAAACGATTATGGGGTCGAAATTGGAATCCAAGATGGCGCCGAAAAAATTGACATTTTTTTATCATGGGTGTCATTTTCATGGTACCCGAGGTCGCTAAAAACGATTATGGGGTCGAAATTGGAATCCAAGATGGCGCCGAGGAAAATATACATTTTTTTGTGATAAGTCATTTTTAAGATTTGCGAGGTCACTGAAAATAAAAATGAGGTCAAGCTTTCGCGGAAATGTCTATAGCGCAAGAGTTCCTGATCCAAGATGAAGGACATTTAATTTTCTCTAAATGAAATTACATGTGTTCGTCTCAATCTCAATCTGGAATTTTTGCATGTGTGACCATAGACGAAGCACATTTGCATAATAGTTACTGTTTTACAAATTGTGTATCTCGCTATTGTTAATTATTGTAACAATATTTATTTTAGATAAACGTTATTATGAAATAATAACTATTAAGTAATGTTGATCAAAAATAAATTGGATTTTTTTAAATTTATTTTAGATCAACATTATCTATACTTATACCTAAGTAGCTGTTTCCCGCAGCTCCGCCCGCGGTCTAAATTTTTTTTTAGTAATTGATAATTTTCTTTACTATAAACCTCACGGAGCCCGAGACCTTTCCAACGAATGCAAAACTGTGGAAATCGGTTCGTGCGTTCTGGAGTTATAGCGTCAGGAAGGAAAACCCGACTTATTTTTATATAGTAGATATTATTAAATAATAATTATTAAATAATCTTGAGCAAAAATAAATTTAAATAAATATTGTTAACTTGAGACAACCCTGGCTGTTGCGAAAATTTCTACACATTGTCGGCATTTACAAGGAGATCAAAGGCGTCGTCCTACTGTATGATACTATAAACGAAAAATATATCTACCTGCCGAATTGCCTCACTGTCAATCTTGTTCGTTTTCACGGCTTAACCACCCAATGAAAATGTGGAAGATTTTAATTGTATGGAACGTATCCTGAATTCATAGGAATAAAATAGGCTACAGCTACTTATCACTGTGATATGAGCAAAATGTTGGCACATCAATATTAATGAAAAATTAAACATACAAATTAATAGGTTTAAAGTTGAGACTCTTGCAATACCATAGCTTTCTAATTAACCTTGTTTAACTGCACAGCAGAAAAAGAATTTCAAATAATATATGCATAATAATATTGTACTCGTAGCCTATTTCACCATCGTCAGATAACTTTATTCGAGGAGTCATTTTGAAATGTTGACAGTTGTTTCAAACAGAAACTGTCAAACGACAATTTTATTCGTCGAATAAAACTTCTGAGTGAAATAGTAGTATATTAAAATAACCTGGCAAAATAAAAACATTCCAGCTTCCATTTTAAAATTTAAAACAGTTCCATATCACTGCTTTCTAACTATGAACGTATTTTAAAAACTAATACAAATCTATGACCATAAACTTCTGAATAAAACAAGATTAAAAAAATATGGTATGCATATAAATTTCGTGTTTTTAGCAACAAAGAGCTCGTTTTTAGAGTTACTCTTTTACATAAAAATATAAATTGGCTGCTCGCTTCTACTGCAAATAGGAAAATGGTCAAGCGAGAACAGTTTTGTGTTTTTTTTGTAACTTTTATTAAGTTTTTTTAGGGCTTGTGGCTAAGTGGTGTTTGCCGCGGTTGGTCCGTGGATGGTTGACAATTTGTAAAATATATCGAGGCCCCTCCGTGCATAGGAAAGCAGTTTAAGCCGCTGGTCACTACTGTCATACAGTGATCTTTGACAGTCGTTAAGTCATTTCAATTCTGACAACCAGTCATTAGTAAGACTGGTTGTCAGAATTGTAATGACTTAACATAGGTTGTGACTTAACTATTACCTAGCAATAGGTTGTGGGGATGAGATAGGCAGTCGCTCCATGTAAAATAGCCGATTCAGCTAAATCCGGTAAGACTGGAACTCCAACATAGCTTGGAAAAAGGCTAAGCAGAAGATTAGGTATTTTTTTATTTAATCGCATTAATTTGAAAATCAATATTTTTATATTCATTGGACACTAAAGGTTAGTTGAAACTGCTAAAATATTTTCGATGTGAAAATTCAGGATTTTACAAAGAAACTTTTGACTTTGCCATTCATGTCAAATAATATAGATTTACATCGCATAAAATATAAAATACTTTTAATATTTTCTTAATAAACTTAAAATGAACAAAATAAAATAGATGCTAAACAAAAAGTTTATATTAAAATATTCTCAAACTTTACTTCTATATTGCTTGAAGTTTCGTTTTTAAGTGCTTTACGAGCAATAGTTTAGCAAACTAATTTATTGTTATCTCATACGTATTTTAAACAAAACAAAAATACAGTTTAGATGAAATTGAGTTCGCTTGATATTGCGATAGTCTATCATAGTGTAACATTTATTTATTAGGAGTAAAGAAATTAAAAATAAAAGCAAAACTGAAAAAAAAACTTTTATAAATTTAATATTCATCATCAAATTAAATCTATTGAAGACTACTGTTTCAACTGACATCCATAAGTAAAAAAAAAACATTAAAAAACATAAGAAATTAAAAATAAATCTTATTTTGTTTCAGTCAAACGTGAGAAAACCCAAACCCACTTTAAAGACTGCTAACGCTTCTTCAATACCTACCTCTGGTATTGGCAATGTTTCTCGGAAGTGTTCACTAACCATCTAATTGATCGCTTGCCAGTATCCCAGGCACCAAAAATATGAACAGAATCATCATAGAACAATGAGGACATATAAAGATTTTTTTTCTACCTGTGTTCTCCTCTTCTTGGATCAATAATTTGCATGCAACCCCATTGCTTTAGAACTTCGATAACAGGATTCTCATGTACCATTCATTTTGAAACACTGCATCACTGGTGCATAAAACCACATTCACAAGATGTTGCTCCCGAACTAATGCATTCTAGATCATCCATCTTATGTCCAAAACTGAATACTTGTATAGCTACGAGGTTAAGGACTTGTGAGAATAAATCTAATAGAAATCTCATTTGTAATGTTTAAGAAGTTTTAAATATGTGCATACGAGATTGTGATGGAGGTTAATTTTGCTTGAAAATTGCTGAAAATGTAGTAAAGGGTTGAACTTCTATTCAAAGACCTTAGAAATATATCTAAAAGACTTATATTAGAAGATATTTGTCAAAAACTTGTGTGGTGAAATTAGATGTTTTTTCCTTTCGTACCTCAGCCTTTCAAATTAAAAAAATAATAACAATAGAAACACAATTTATATACAGATATTTAATATGTTAGGAAATATCCTTATTTTGTATTTCTTTTTTGCTTCAAATACTAAGCCTTCCAGCACAGTCGATACACTCTTCGAAAATCTGTCATAGAGAAATTAGGAATTTCAAAGACTTAATCAGTGGTCAATCCACTTAAGTCAGACTCCAATAATGTTCACAAAGACATTAATCAACTTTCACTATCTGATAAATAGCCAATCTTTACAGCTATATAAACCATTTAACGACTCCACAATCAATTCCTTCCATCAACACTTAAAGTCCAAAGTAAATGTCATGAATCATTCGTTTTTCATCTTCAATTGAAATCACATAAAAATGTCGTAAAATGCAAATAAAGTCGTGAGCAGGTGTTAACGGCCTCGTAAAATGGCGACTGTTTGGAAAGGTCACGTGGCTTGGGAGGTTTGGATTCGATCCAGTTGGTTCTCAAGGAATCCTGAAGGCATCCTGAATTTAATTTGGCTTTATTTCCGGACGTCTGGAAAGTTTTATGGCGTTTGAATGTTTTCTCAGAATGTCCTTGTTTTCTACTTTCATTGATGATTTATTGAAGATGTGGACCAACTCTAGTTGTATAGCTGACAATGGTTTTAATTTGGGTGCTATCCTATCAAACAACGTTTTAGTCGAGACACAAATGTTGGTATTTTTTTAAGGTACTGATGCCACGTATGGATCTAAATAGATAGGATAGACTTTGGTCGGCGTCGTGTTTTAGCAGTAGCTTTTACATAACATAGACCACAAAATTAAACAGATAATTACCTATGTATTACACTTTCATAACTTCCAAGAAATAAAATACTAGTAATAGCATAATTTATCACTCTCATATATTACAAGGGTCATCAGTCTGACCTTCTCAAATGAAGAGTAGTAAACAAGCTCCCAAACAAACATATCGTACCCCCAGTGGAAAAAGAGCATAAGTGGTTTTACGTCGAATTGTCGATTTTCACATATTTGAAAGGTACGTTTAAAGTTACATATGCTGATTTTTTTTCATATTTTTTTTGATAAATTTGACGAATTTATGCAAGAAATATTGCTTTATTAATTTTGAATACATTATCTTTTTTCTTAGGGATTAATAGGATAAACGTTTTAACGCAAAAAAAATGGTGAATAATATGACGTATTACATTAAATATGACGTTTATCGTTAAATTTTAATGATCGAAATAAACAATAACAAATATTATGATTCTAATCCGTTTCTTTTTTTTACATCATTGGTCTTGTATGCACGAATACGTCGTTTTTTGTTTTATTAATCAGGTAACATTATATTATAAATGCACATACTGCACTAAAAAAATATTTTGATAAAAATAAAGCAGCGTTATGAGTGTTTACTTCATATTAACTTAAAAAACGTCGCGACTATATACCTAAGAGGCGTCGCGACACCGTATGTAACGGGCGTCGTGACGCTATAGTTGAGATTAGAGTGGCGTTTCAAGCGTGAGGCGTCTCGACGCCGTAACGGTTCGGCACAATTGAGCAGCGTCGCGCCGCATAAGAAGTTCGGCGTTGCGTTAGAGTGGCGTCACCACGCTGTAGTTGTATGGCGTCGCGACGCCATAGTTGAGTGGTATTGCGACTTCCTAGCAGCGGGGCGTTGCGACTGGAGTCGACTGTTCTTCTTATATTCGTTATCTACCTCTCTATAAATCTCCGAAAATTGTGGACCAATTAGGTAATTTTGGTGTTTTACAATGTGGTATGTCATTGAAGTGGTTTCATATTATTATGTATGAATTTAAATCGATAGATTCAGTAGTTTTGATGTTAATCAAAACAACTGGAAAATGTTACCATGGATGTAAGGCAGCGGGGTGGTGAATCATGCAACCGGGACGGGGGTCAACTGACTGTCATACTGACGGTGGGCGGTGGGACATGCTGGGCAGTTCATAAGTAGGCTATATACTCGTATGATATGTAGAAAAGTGCCAAACTCACATGGCTTTTGTGTGCTGTATCACCACCGGCCCCTATCTGCCTGTAAACCCTGTGGATAGGCTTCGATCTTTTTTTAAATTGATTATCAGCAGAGTGACAACATAACCGTAAGATAAAAGTGCAAATTCGCATGCAGGTTTTCCGGTATCCACTGTATAAAATCCCCTAATTGTTCACCTTGTGCGGCTTTGAAACTACACGGGTAGGTTCTCAGACAAAAAGAAAGAAAATGCATTTACTTGGGCCCATTGCAAGGCATAAAATAAAAAACTAACTTCAACAATAATTTCTAAAATGTTAGGGGAAATATGCGTCATATTCGTGCGCTTGTTGATTTAGTGGTTGAAACTGAGTGTGACCACCAAGAGTGTCATTCAGGTTGGAATCCAGTGTCGGGTCAAAAATTAAGTGACGAAAAGACAGGCAGGCTCAGACTAATTCTTATTATTTCACTGTCGAACGCCTCCGATAGCATGTAAAACTGTTGGTTCCGACCGTCAAAAAATTTCTTTGGTCATTGTTATTAAGATTAGCTGTGCTACCAAAAGAATTACCCAGTAAAATAGATAGCGGAGGTCAGTCAGAAATACGGAATACACCTGAAACCGATGAAACTGGGAGCAGACATCGACGGAGCTTGCTATAAATTTGAAGGTACCGTTTAATAGGCACGGGGGCAGTGTAATCAAACCTGAGTAAAAACAGAAATCAGCTCCATTTATTGATAGAAGAAGCTGTGAATTTTAGTAAATCGTCTCTACATACTTAATTCCGTAAAGAGCGCAAAACAATCTGCCTCGAGCAAAAGCTGCAAAATAAATACCCGGCGCTGCAAGCCGGGTATTTATTGGTCTCATAGTTTTTCAGTTTGCCATTAGACACTCGTCACAAACAGCGAAAGAAAGATATGGAAAAAAAAAATGAAATTTGTGAATAGGCAGACTATTCTTTAACAGCTTCCCTATAAGTTGATTGGAGGGTTAATTTTTATTTATGGTCCTTATTAAAAAAAATATATAATTATATTAAAAAGTAAGCAAGCCTAATTTTAGTCATATAAATACACCAAGATCACGGTGCAGTGTGCAATGGATTAGCTAGGTATTTGAAACATTTGGAGTGTTTTAGTTAACTTAGATCGGAATGGGGTTGTGCTTGTAAACTCTTCTGTAAAACCGTCTATATATAATAAAAACCCCTTAAGATATCACGAATACATATAATGAAAAGATACACCTTGATTAAGCATTAAAAATGGCAGACCACCACTTAGAGAGTACAAGTTTTTTATTAAAGTACTAGCTGTTTCCCGCAGCTCCGCCCGCGGTCTAGTTTTTTTTAATATAATTGAGATGCAAGCTATCCTATCTTTCAAGTTGGATCAAACTGCACACTAGCTACTACTAGTTTCGGAGTTCATCCCGGACAAACATCGTGGCACTGGTATAAAAAGATACAATTTATTATTTCTGTCAAAGAAATATTACAAATTAACAAAAGACAACGTGGTTTTGTTATAAACGGAGTTGCGAAAATTGCTCATTTTGTAATTTTAATATTTTTTACAAGTTAAAGCTGAGTATTTAGAAATTCATCCAAAAAATATTAGTAACGGCAATCTTCACAGAAAATACATAATATCTTGGCAGTTATTGTTAAATACTGTTATTTATGTTACAAACTTTAATTGTATCCAAAGCTATGCTAATTATTTTGGATATAATAAAAATTATTTGATACACAATATGATTTCTTCTTTTTTCCTTTAGTCGTACATATTTAGCCTTGGGTAATATCTGGCAATATGCATGTAAAAATTTTATAACAGATAATGGAATAAATCATTATTCTTGTTTACTTAAGGTCTCTCAACGAGCCTTTAAATTGAAAAAAGGGGTAAGTGTTGGATACTTAATATAAACAACAGATTTAATAAAAGAAAAAACGCAGTAATCCTACTTATACTAGCAATAATTGACAGTGTTACAAGTTCATAAGTCCTTTAAGTGTACATACTTTTTAAAATATATTTAATTTCACGGGAAAGTTTGGCTTAAGTATTGATACTTAAAATACCATATTTTTTTAAATAACGAAAAATAGCATAATCATTTATTTCTATGATTACTAATAAACTGGATACATTATCACTAATTTAAACACTCTACGCAGTGTTATATTTTTTTTTCCTTATATTTGATATAAGAATCTTTCCTCTACGACCTAAGACAAAGTAAATATTTCCATAAAACCAGTTTTTTGGCCGTACTGAAAAATTAACATTTCTGGCTTATGGCGTTTTTCCACTGAGGGTGCGATATGTATATACAGAATGTTACGGAATTGCAGTCTTATTCGAAGCACTTCTGCTCATGGAAATCAACATTTTTCTCCAAAAAAGTAATCAATCATGTATTGGCAAAAAATTACCTCTTGTTCTAATTTGATCTTGTGATAATTTTGTAAGGTAAAGGCCATTTTTTTTTTTGGAAATTTAACAACGTTTTCCTTTAAAAAGTTACTCTTCTGTGGGCAAAAACATGATTTAATCTCGGCAGCAAACTGTTTAAACATAACATTTACATGACGTGGATATTTTAATCTCAGAAATAGTTCTGAAGGAATTCTCAGTCGTTCTTGAAGTCCTCTCAGTTACGTTAAAATGCTTTAATCTGGATAATGACGTACGTTTCTGTTTCAATGTAAGTGGAATAATTACGTATTAAATATGCTAAGAGGATCTCTTGGAATTCTAAAGCTGATTTATTAAAGTTATATTTACTAAAGTAACATTTACTTATATAGTAGCAATGTTTGTGTAAATAATGGTATAAGAAATAAACTGGGTAGTGAGGTAATAGAAAATGATACGACGGTGTCGCTGACGTGAATTTAATATTTTAACTCGATTGATTTTTCATGGTTTTTTATGTAAACTAATAATTTTAAATCTAATTTCCGATTATTTTTATATTTAAGCTATAAATAAAAGTAAAATAATATTAGTTGCAGGGTCTGATAAGCTTGTGTCACTATACATATAGCTTAATTATAATAAAAATCACTTTGATTCAACTTATTTTGAATTACTTATATTTGCCTCGTAAATCTATGAAAAACAAACCCTGTGTTTTGGTATTTATGTGCAGTATTAAGTATGTTTCAACCAAAAATATATAAATATTTTTAATCGTTACAGAATTGTGTTATTGATTTACAAGAGCGTATAGAATACTCATAATAACCTACCAATTACATGCTGTTTCAACGCGCTTTCAATAAAAACTACGACAGATTTGAATGCAACTCATAATCCTATTAGAACTGTAAATCTGTTCAGACAGTTGGGACAAGACGCTGGATATTGATACAAAAGATAAGAACAGAAGGTTAACATCCAAAAAAAAATTAAAAAAAAAAGTAGAAAAGTAGGTACACGTAATCGAACGCAAGAAAGTTAATCCACAGTTAAAAATAATTTAGGAAATGGTAGCTAATAAGTAAAATATTTTTCTAGGAAAAAATTACCAACTATAAAACAAAAGTTTCTAAAGACTTAAAACTCATGTTCAATAAAAAAAACGGTTTATTGTTTAATTTCTTTTGTTAAGGTGCTCCTTCTCATATTTCACTTTGTTTTTATATTTATCGGCATGTAAAAAATATTGAAAGGAGTAATAATAATACAGGATTACTTTTCATGGAGTGCAGTAATCAGGTGCATAAAACTGAACATCTTTTCCCAAGAAAGACCCTTTGTATGCAAATTTAATTTTCAATTTTAAAATTTCTATCCATGTTCCTTGAGGAAAATGGTTCACTTTTATACACCTGATCGAATCGATCGACGCACTCCTTTTAAATTGATCATGTATATTAAATCCGTATGAATTTTGACCTTCTGAATCAAAATTGTTTATTGTCAAGTATTATTACTTAAGCAGCTGCAGGGTTTAATTCAATAGTAATGGCGGGGATTCTTGACTCCAATTTAAGGGATTTATTGAAATAGGAACGGGATTTAATTACGTTTGAATGGATAGGTTAAAATACGTCATGAGATGACACGACGGCAGACGATGGATCACTGGATGTATGGTCCAAATTCTCTAATGAGAGGTTGATTGTCTCTAATTATTGCAGATTATACTCTGTTTTTTAATCCTAGAGACTAAATTCACAAGTGCTAATGTCATAAATGAAGTAAAAACGATTGGGATCTATGTCATTTTGGCAATTTTTCTTGTCAATTTAGTCTATAGGATTAAAAAATAGATTATATTATAGTTGACCTGACAGAATTTTCATGTACAACAACTAACAGTTTTGTCAAACGCTATAAATATTACATTAGAATATCTAATATTGTCGTTAAGTTTTCTTCATATTTTTAATGTTTCGCGCACCTTTTTTTTTCGTAAGGACCTTTTTAATTCCGAATAATAACAAAAACGAATTAGTGAAATTGGTCAGCCATTCACGCGTGATGCCGTGACCAAGAAAAATGGCGATTCATTTATATACATAGATAAAAAGCATATTTCATAGAGATAAGGAATTGATATAATTTATCATCTCTTGCGATAGCTCTTTATTATGAAATCGATACATTAAAGTTACTTTTGTGCTTTTCCTGAGTTATCTTGAAATTATACATTTATTAAAATCTACCTTCCTTGATCTAACTTTATAGAATGTTACGTGGAAACGTATAATTAAAATATGATATTCCTAATAAAAAATAAAAACATTTTTTTTTATAATTTTGACGCCAAGCTTCACGCTCGGACTTTTTCTAAATGTTTTAGGTTTTTTTTTAATTCAATTCTAATCTTACCTAGAACAAAATGAACCAACATTAAAAGGGACCGAAAAACATGAGTCACAACACTAAACACATTTACAACGGATATTACTATCAATATTTAGTGCTTAACTATTTTATGTTTATAGAAAGTTTATCGATAATAATATAGGCTTTCGAAGGACATCATAAATATAGCAAGACGTAAGGTTAGGTAACATAATCACAAGATACATTATTAGGGCTATTTATTTGACCTCTGTTAAGTAAAATGGGTCATCTGGTATTTTAATATTTATATCTGAATATTTAGTTTAGCTAGTTAAACCAGGGAGGGATATTAATTTGTTTGATTTATTACCACAAAAAGATATCATTAATTTGCTTACCCCTTCTTTCTTTTGGTCACTTTTTTTAATTCCCGTTTATCATCACGTCATGAAGCATCTTGATCATCGTGTGACACTATAATTATTAGGAAAAGGTATAATTAATTTGTTTATCAGTAATATAAAGAAAGAAGAACTCTTAATTGCGACATCATTTATTTATTTACACACATTTATTTACAAATACATAATCTATACTCACTTATCTTCGCAATAAACAAGTAAAATTCTGGGTATTTCCTTATTCGTGAAATAAAGATTTTGTTTTTTTTTTCATTTCCTCCTTTCATGGTCATCATTTGTGTGGTGTTACATTTTCAATTCTGTTATTAAACAGGTTGTGCCGTTGCATATACTAACATCAGGCACCAGTCTCTCACTAAGTAAACAATAGATCACAAATTGATGTGAACATTTGTTAATATTAGCTGATACTTTTTTTTATTTATTTAATAATTTATGTACATTCAGAAAGCATAGAAAACAACATAATAGAACAGAATGTACAAAGGAACTGCTTAATTCTTAAGAAAACTCTGCCAGCAGTCCCGCAAGAGGAAAGGTAGTTAATAATGGCAGTCAACTGTGTGCATAGTATAGTATTTATTTTTGCTTCTGCGTAAGTTAAGTAGAAGAAAAAATTAATAGGTACTATTATATTATTATATTTATAATACACCAACAAGATGGAATTTATGTCTCAGCCATCACATTGTACTTATAATAACAAACATAATAAAAGTTGTAAGTTACAACTTACAGGGCGCCGACATAAAAATATTAAGCTTACAACATGGCCGATAATTACGTAACAAATAGAAATAAAAAAATCTAGTCACATAAAATACAAATCGTCTCTAAATCTATCACAAAGTACAAGCAAATAAACCAACAAATATTAACGGTCTTTGACTCCATTAAACAAATTACCATAACATACCCGAAAAAGTTCTTGAATAACATCGAAAAGTCAAATAAGAATCTACCTAATATCTATAAAATCTGGTCGAACCCTCTTATAAATATTTGATCAGTCACTTGGTCCCTTCATTCGATTTTATTCCGTTTATCCTGCTAAAGTACCATTTACCGGTTTACACTGAGCATTATTTAAAAAGGTTTGCCAATGTCACCATATGGGAAAATTCCGGTATATTTTAGAAGAGGATGTTTCAGAAGCGAATAGCGTTGTCTTTGTTGGCCTGGCTAATTTTCCCCTGAAATCTGAATGAATAAAATATATATGACAGAAATACATAGATTCTTTTCGTAAATGATTAATGTGGATACCCTGACTGCTATATTTCCTTTTCTGATTAATTGTATTACAAGTTCCAAGGCTGTGTTTTTTTGAGTCCCAAACGACTTCCGTTGTCTTCCGAGAATTTAGCTTATAGTACCGCAATTTATCTTTATGTATAACCAAAATAATTATAATAAGTAATGAGCTAGTACATCCATGTAATGAACATCTATATGAATACCACTACCACTACAGTTACTGGCATTGATATAAAGTTCGAAATAATTTATTTTGTTAATATCCCGGTAAGTATTGGCTTCTTGGACACTAGTCAGAAACCCCAAAAATTAAATCACGCAGCAGAAGTGTCGTACAGTGATGATTATTTGATTTGTTGGTAAAAAAAGTCTAGAAGAATAAAAATCATGTTCTTGCACTGCTTAATTTGAGACTCAGATCTTATAATTTGAGCATTGTATCAGCACAGGAAGGAGACCTCTGGGAATAAGGGAAAAATAAAGTTTTTGAAAGTATTCTTTTGAGTCAAAATAGTTTTCACTACAATTTCAGGGTTACAGTCCATGCCAGATTGATCCAGCCAATACGTGCTTGAGTTTCTCTATACATTTCATTTTGATACAGGGCAAACTTGTTTTGTTAACGGTTTTTAAAGAATAAAAATCAAGTCTCCTAATTTATGAATTGCTTTGTCTAATTATACAGGAGTAATTTGAAAGGAGTGAGTATATTCAATGAGGTAATCAGTTGCATAAAATTGATCAACTTTTCCCAAGAAACATGGTCGATATCTTAACATTGAAAATCATCTTTTCATACAAACATAAGTCACGTGACCTGTCACTTTCTATGAAAAGTTAATTTTCCATTTTAAAATTTCGACCTGTTTCCCTTGAGGAAAGTTGTTCAGTTTTATGCTCCTGATTACCTCGTTGAATATACGCAATCCTTTTAAATTAATCCTGTATTAGGAATAAGGTACGCACTTATTTTAAACTATCGCGTTGCATGATTATAATAAAAATAGCGGACCTGCCACGGCTTCGCACGAGTATTATACATCCGCATCAAAATCTGTTGTGTAGATTTAAAGATCTAAACATACATAGAAACAGACAGCGGGAAGCGAATATGTTTTATACTATGTAGGTATTAGGTAACGGGGATAAACGCGAACTCATGCATTTACTTTTAAAGGCTTGAAGTTTTGAATTTTGCGACCGTGGCCGGTGCAACTCGGTCGAAACGGCCAGCTTTTAAAAGTAAATATATGAGTTCGCTTTAAATGTTAAATAGTAAATCAGAAACACCTCAAAAAGAATATACAACGTTTCCATTACTCTAAAATAGGTTTCAACACTGAAAGGGAAAACTTTTATCCATAAATACAGATATAAAAATGAGCTTGTATTAGTTCAATTACAGCGACTACTGGAAAAAGTTGTCAACAAAATTAGGAGTTTTCCAAACAGCAATGAAGTAAATAAAATGCCTACATCTTGAAAGATAACAGATAAAAACTATTGATTACAGTAGACTTTAGTTTTTGTGAGCTTTTCGCCGCGTTTCGTTTCCATTGCTTTTTCCGTTTATTCTCAAAACAATAGCAACAGTGGTTAATAAATATAGAAAACGGATCATAAAACCTTTGGGTCTTTAGTTAAGAAATATGTTGGATCCCGTGGGTGCCGTGGCATTTTTCTTTTACTTAATAATTAAGTTGTTCTACTATAAGTAAAATAAAAATAATTATATATAAAATAAAAATAACCTCTGGCACGATTTGAACCCGTGATAACTGGTTCAACGCACCGACCGCTTTATCTACTAGCCAAGGGGCGGAAGGGACCTGTGCAAAATTTAAGCTTTCGAGTCCTACCGGAGGTTAAATTTTTTCCTTTTTATTAGTATTTAATTTGTATTACAACATTTGTGTTTACAATTTGCTAAATAATTTCCGATCGCATCCCAAATAAAAATAGGTTGAATCGTATTTCAAATATGCATTAACATTTAAAATTGTACTGCAAAATTCGTAAATTTCGTTCTCCATTTTAACAGGAATTTATTTGAATAATCGCTTTGGGCTGTATCTATGTTCGAGTATCTACATATTGTCTATAGTTTCATTGAGCGACTGCCCAGCCCTACTCAAGCTAGAATTCAATCATCTACCTCAGATTCGGGCGGATTTGCGACAGGTTTGCTACCTTAGGTGCTACTTGTGTAAGTCAAATAGAATATACCTAGTAGGTACCAAGTAGTCTCCACATTCGGTTAATTAATTAGTTTCGGAAATAAGTAGATAACCCGACTCCAAGCTTTGGACATGTCTTGCAAAACAATAAATAGATCTGAAATTTGATTATTATTTTGAATATGATTACTTATTTATATCTGATTTTTAAAGGCTTCGTCATAAGGTTGATTTTACTAAACTTTTGTTCCCTGCATATGGCTTATACATCGAATAAATTGAATTTTTGACATTATTTGAAAACATACAGTCAGGACACCATTTTTTGTAATCATTATCCTACTATTATAAATGTGAAAGTGTGGATTTTTGGATGTTGGGATGTTTGTTACTCAATCACGCAATAACGGCTGAGAGGGTTTGGATGAAATTTGGCATGCATGTAATCTTGGACCTTTTATCTCGATTCCTAAAGAAGTTCCCGAGGGAAAATAGAAAATTGTTTACGAGCTAAGCCGTGGGCAGACAGCTTATAAATTTGGTATTTTTTCTCTATTACAGCGCAAGCGACAACACGAGTGGAAATTTTATTAAATTTTTTATTACCTTCACATTTTTCATTTATTTTTGGACCCAATTCTGAATTCCACGCAGACGAAGTCGCGTGCGGAAACTAGTATATAATAAAAGCTACTTTGGTCAATCTCAGCCATTAGTCAAACATTAGAATATAAATTCGCTCCCAATGAGAAAGCGAGGTGACCAACACTCGTTCCTTAACTATTTATTGGCTGATATTATTATTATGTTTGTCCATTGTCGTATATTTTCAGGATTCGATAAAAGAGACTAAACGACTATCTGTAATATATGTTTTCAGGATATTACCTAGATTATATATCCTGACCCTAAGTCGATGTAACCCGTTAAATTTTAAGTAGGTACTTACATTACTTGGGAGGAATGAAGGAGGAATACTTATTGACAAAAATTATTACGGAAACACCTGCGCTAAAAATAAGTAATATTATTTGTTACTGTAAAAAATGACTTCTCTTTGCTTATACATAGGTGGTACTAAACCTCTAATAAGATGTTAACAACATTACACCAAAACATAAATCAGCCCTTAAAGCTGATTTTCAAATGTATTTCGTTCCGCCGCTAAACACATAATCAAGTTACTAACGAAACATGTTCATTGTACTCTGTACCTTAATGAGTAAAAGAAATTGTACTCCCATTAGCAATAGTGGTGTACCTACCTTATTTAGCAAGGTAGTTAAAAGAAGTAAGGTTGAATTTGAGTGGCTATAGTAATTTGAGTTCTTGTTATTTTCTTTCTTGCATGGTATTCTTTGGTTGTACAAGACGTATAGTACGCTCATTAGATATAAAGTACCTGGATCACCGAGCTTTGCTCGTTTTTTTTTGGTAGAATGATTTTTAGAAATTATATGTAACTACGAATTATATAGTGATGAAATGAGGAAGTATGAATATTATTTTTCGATCTTACCGACATAATAATAAATAAATATGAACTGGTTATTTAAATAAAAAAATCACGAGTGCAATTAGTTTAATATTTTATTAGAAACAATTTTTTTTTATACATACAGCTTATCAATAAATCCGAAATAGCATTAAAATTAAAAATTATTTTAAGAAAGCATAAATTATTATGGCGTTTAGAGCAAGCCGTACTCTCTAAATCTGACAATAAATCATAATCCAGCGGATTAAGATCGTGGCTAGACGACGGCCAGTCTTCAGCTCTGATGAAGTCCGAAACGTTCGTTTCCAACCAAGACTGCATAGACCGAGCTTTATGACCCGGCGCCGAGTCTTGCTGGAAGGAGGGGGAAGGGGAGGCTGGAAGGTCTTGCTTGGTTATTGAACATGGTGTTGTTAAGGGGCTTACTACTACTACTTACGACATTCTCAAGAATGGTATCTTGATACCCTTGTGCCGATGTTTTGATACCTTTTTCACAAAAGTATGGCTCAGTCACTCCTTCATAGCTAATAGCCCACCAAACCATCACTAAAGTTAGATAATGCCCACGTTGCACTTTGTCGACTAATTGGGAAACTTTCTTAGAGCTGTGAGTATAAATACGGTAATTTTGTTTGTTAAAAAGTTGCTCAATTGTAAAAAAAATCTCATCCGTAAACAAAATTTTTCTGTGACCTCCTTTTGCGTACCGCTTCAGTAGTTGTTTGGATTTTCCCACCCTATCCTTTTTAAATTATCAGTTAAGAAATTACCAGTACGTCTCTTATAGGCTGCAAGTCCTAAGTCATCTTTTAAAATACGAGACATGGTTCTAGGTGCTATCTTCATCGCCCGAGATAAAATTTTCCCTTACTGCTTTGACAACCTTTTTCTTACGAATACTACGTGGACGGTCTGATCTTTTTCTGTCACAAAGAAGGAGGTCTCATTATATCACAATGAACAATCATATAAATGACAGATTCCAAATTCAAATGTTTTGTTTATTTAAAGTACTTATGGCCAGACTTAGTTTATACAAGAATTGTTCGTTTAAAGATATAAGATTACTAAAAAAACGGATAAAACGACATTTTCTGAAAATGAATCATAGCTAGATCGATTTAACGCCCCCGAAACCCCCTGCTTACTGAATTTCATGAAAATCGTTGGAGCCGTTTCCGAGATTCAGATTATATATATATATATATATATATATATATATATATATATATATATATAATATATATATATATACATACAAGAATTGCTCGTTTAAAGATATAAGATTTACGTAGAAGGCTCATTAAATTTATGTCTGATTTAAAAATAATTTGATAAATTTTGAATATTGTTTACTAACCCCGAACACATTATACATTTGTAGGTATATACAATACCTACAAAATAATAAAAGAATATATAGTATTTTTACAATTAATATGATTATAACTACCAATAATTATTATTGATAATTAAAATTACACCAAATATAAATAAAACTATCCATAAAAATAAATATAAGAAAATTATATAAAAAAGAAGTAAAATTGATTAATAATGGGTAACAAGCTTCAAAAAAATCTTCTTTATCTTCTTCATCAATTTTTATTTATTTATTTGGATTTCTGCAATTTAAACTTTCATAACAAAAGCGTCTAATTTTTGGATAGTGATAATACTTGGACGTGTTGGAATATTACTTACTGGTATATTTCAACACATCCAAATATTATTATTAGACTATGGAGGTCAGATAAACAGCTCTACTTATGATAATGTAGGATTACTAGGCAAACGTTATTTTTAACATACTTTCATTTGGTTTGTATGAAGTATAGTCAGCCAACTACCGGCGATTTTCATATAAAAAGCCCAACCAGCATTAAAATTTAATAAATTAACACTATGTCAACTAAACTATCAAACTTCCGCGAACCTTGAACAATTGAAAACATAAGGGCTTTCCATTGTACCTTACAACTTATCCCCCAAAGCCTTAAGGTCTGAAGTCGTGAACTTTGTGGTCTCTACAAATAAATGACCCTTCACTGACCCTTCAGCGGGCGTAAAAGGACTTATATTTGATATTTGTGAGGCTTCAAACCTTCAAAAGATTTTTCCTGAAGAGGGATCCTATTTTTTATCCTATAATTTTTTGGGAAGTTAAAATTTTATGCTGAAGATCTGATTTAAAGAGTACTTGCATTATAAAATACAGAAACATGTTTTTACGATTGGTATAGGTCACTATGCTAATTACCACTGTGCGCGTCGTGCTGTGGGTTTGATGCCTGGAGGTCGGGGCGGTTTTTGTGTATGTGATTTGAATTTTTGTGACCTCCACGGCGTAGAAGTAATTTTTGTCACACATACATATTATGAATTTAGTAGCAAAACAAAAGATTTAATCCAATATTTAGGCTGGCATATTCCAGCCGTTTTTTAAACGTTACATAACACAGACTATACATACTGTCAGTACTGCAACACAGTCTACAAAATAACAACCTATTTGAAAGGCTGAAAAGCGAAATATGAAGGTAACTATTGTTTTGAACACTCAACAAAACGCTTCGCAGACATGTTATAATTTATAACAAGCAGAGCTATTCAACGGGTTAGTGTTAAGCAAACAAGACCAACTAATTAAACAAGCGCAAACATGTCTGAGCTACGAAATGGGGGGATGGAGGAGATTGATACACAAGACCTGCCTCGAGCTGAAAAGCTGGAATAGTTCCAGAAAATTAGAGGTTGGTGTGAGTAGAGATCCTTCTTAATGATCCTTGAATACGTCTGACTTAGAAGGGTTATCTAGTCACCATACTTAAGAAGAACACTAATTCATTCATTCGTTTTTATTGTACACTATAAAATGCACAATACACAATTATTAGAAAATGTTTTTATACAGGCGAGCTTAACCCAAAATTGAGTTTTCCTACAGGTAAAATGTAACATTATTTAAGAGACAAACCTATGCCTTTTATAGCTTAAATCTTAAATAGGTTACCATCAATTACTGAAAAATATTCTGACAATGATAGCTTTTGTAAGTACGTACTCAAAATATTTATACGGCACTTACTCTTTAATTAAAAAAAAGAGATGGGGAACATGTCAACTAAACAAACTAAACATAATGTCGTGGTGGCCTAGCGGTTTAATGACCGGATTCGAATGCACATGGTTCCAGGTTCGAACCCAGGTACGTAGCAATGTGAATTTTCAAAGTAATAATATTTACTTTCTTAATTTATTATTCTAAGACACCTTTGACAGCCGGTAAAGGAAAACAACGTGAGGAAACACGGATTCCAAAAATTGGTATCTGTAATTGCGAACCCGCAGAGGGCCAGCGTGCTGGCAGCTTATATTTTCTGAGTAAATCTTGAACAACTCGTTTCATCCACATTTTATCTAGAACGAGATAAACCATATTCAATCAAAAAGATTAAGTTTTCTTTAACTCCTTTGAACGTTTTTTTTTAAGCCCTGGCAAGGTAAAGTCATAACGTGTGTATTTATGTCTCTGTGACATCGCAACTGACAAAGAAATCCTACTAATATTATAAATGTGAAAGGGTGGATGTTTGTATGTTTGGATGTTTGTAACACAATCACGCAAAAAGGGCTAAACGTATATGGATGAAATTTGGCATGCATGTAGCCTTTGACATGGATAAGAACACAGGCTACCTTTTATCCCAATTCCTTAAGTAGTTCCCGAGGGAAAATTGTTTTCGAGCTAAGCCGTGGGCAGACAGCTTTGAAATTTGGTATTTTTCTCGATTACAGCGCAAGCTATAACACGACTAAAAATTTTATTCCATTTTTCATTACTTTCACTTTTTTCGGACCCAATTCTGTAGTCCACGCAGACGAAATCGCGGGCAGAAGCTAGTAGGTATATAATTTTGATCTTTCATGATTGTATTCGTGAGTTCGATTCCATTACCTTCAATAACAGAACTATTAAACCTGTAGAGACCATTAACCAACCATATGGCCGTTACAATGTATTTACCTCAATCCTGGAAGATATAAAACAACTTTATGCCCTCATTAAGGATTTACGGACGCTAATTGTTACTCAATAAAACAAACTCCTAATTGAACGCTATCGTTTCAGTTAAGTGTTGTCAATTAATTATAATTATGTTCTTTTAAATCTTTTCGGTTTCTTATATTTGATATATTTTCATTGTATTCATATTGGTCAGTAGGAATAAAATTGAGTGCAACTGCCTGTTGGTCTAGTGGCAAGGGACACTGATTGCGAAACCAGGTCGTGGGTTCAATTTCCACACAGGAAAAAACTTTATAATATATTTAATCTTTATTGATATTGTCTCACTTAAATTACTGGAGAATCTGTCAAAGCCTGCGCTAACTAACTAGGTTAACTGTGGTAGACCTCTCCAATTATTCTCGAGTTTCTAAGAATAGGTTCAGTACGAAATAGTCGTCAATTGGTCCGTCTTTCTCTGGTCTTCATTAACTTTGTTTGCCTCAACCTCTCCTATCTTTCCAATCAAGTATATTTTCAGCAATATCACAAATATGTGTTGATAAAGGTTATAACAACAATTATTAATAATTATAATAATATCTTGGGACAGGTCACCCACGGTCTTCTGATCCCAAACTAGGCAGAGCCTATGGCAATCAGACAACTGATAAACATACTTATATATTTCTAAATACAAACATATTAAAAACACTCAGACACAGAACAAATGATCGTGCTGATCTCACAAAGTTTCGGCCGAGGGTGTCAAAGCCATGAACTTCGGTTTAGCAATCAGGCTCACTAACCACTAGACCAAAAGGCCAATCAATTCTAATTGTTTCTCTTTTGATAAACCTAACCTAAATTATGTTTCAAATCTCACGTTTAGCGTCATGAAACCCTATTAAAAGATGGGAAATGTCGTCATAAAACAGACATACCACACGTATTTACAATATATTCTCCAGGGAAATATGTGGAGTCTAAACCTCACATGAAAGGAAGCCGGTGCACGGAAATAGGCTACTGTCTACAATGGGTACTCGATTTTGTTGGATAAGAGCAAGCCAGAACCACAGACGTTCTATTTATTTTGCCATTTTAGTTTTTGGTTCAGATATTGCTTATATTTTCAAGAATAAAGGCTGTCAAATTAGTAATTAATCTTGTTTACATTACAAAATAAATAATTATTATACTATACACACCTACCAGAGTCAAAAGGTACGCTTTTAAGTTTACAATCCGGCCTGCGCTATTTTTTTGGTTAGCCGGGTGTAATCTATTGCCAAATTAACTTTACTGGTTTTTGGTACAAAATTCTTTGTTTGATTTAATTTTTGTACCTTGGTAGTTTCTTACATCACTTTCTTAAAAATTATAAGTACTTCTCTATTTTAATATTTTGAAATGAAAAAAAAATGGAGCAGGGTGACAATTTGAGTAGGTAATTATTTTTTTTTTGTTACGCGATTTCTCCGGCAACTGAAGATTGATTTCAAACTATGGGGATAGATAGGATATACTTTAGAGGTATTCCCAGTCAGAGGGAGTCAGTATTTTGGTTTTCAAATCAAAATCATTGAAAAAATTACCATAAATGTACGTATATTTTGTACTTTCCTGCAATTAAGGTAGGCTTATTTCATGTGTAAAAATGTATGCCATAATCAATGAGTAAGTCTTAAAATTTTATGACTTTTAGGTAAATACGATGAAAAATAGCTTTGAAGAAGGGTAATGAAAAGAAGATGCTCTATCTAGTACCCTATCATTTTACTCTTACTTTATTCATCTAACGTTCTTAGAACTACCAGACATCGGTAATGTATTTATATTTATGTAGATATAGCTCAAGCATGAAAATCTTTCCCGTCCATTCAAAGCTTGTCTGTAAGATACTGCCCTACCGATAAAACCCTTTTAACATAACATTCTATGTATAAACACTTGTGGTACACAATAAAGAATTCTATCTTTCCTAGCATACTTAGCTTCATCCACTCAGTTGCCATGGAAACCTTTCTACCCTTAACCTTGACCAGGCCTTTATATTTCCACTCTATTACACAGAAATATGAAGCAACGCCAAATATATATCTTTGTCCCCCATTCAATGGTGTCAATATCCCCTTTGCGGCTTAAGGACCTATAAAAAGTGACCATGAACGTCTCCTACCAACTTAAGACGGTCAGGACTTCCCTGTAACTGTGATGTAATAAGTACATAAAGATAATGACTCCGTTCTATGAGAAAACTCATTTGAGTTCGTAATGGGGATCCATTTTCGGGGATTTGTTCGCAAATGGCGCGGTAAAGTTGGTTGTAGTTTTTCCGACTTTGCGAAGTATTTAAATAAATCAACATATACAAGAGCAAATGGAAATTTGGTATTTCTTTGTATTTGCGTTGGTTATTTAGTTATTAATAATTTATTGAAAAATGGTTTTAACTCAAAAATATCGTCAGATGATTAATTAGCATGGGAGGTCAAAAATTTATTCGGAAATGATTATAATTACTTTTATTCGTTTCTATTTATATGTTTCTATAAATATCGCTTCTGTATTTGCAGATTCAGTATTTCATTATCTTTGTAAATATTAACTAAAAAAAGCTTACCAGCATTATAGGTCGGACATTACTAGAATTCTTATTAACCCCTAAATACTTGTGTTACGAGTAGAGCTCACGTCAGTAATGCAGTGGGTGAGTTTCAAACCGGCAAACACATGATCGCAAGTCCGAATCCCTACTATGATACAGTCAACAGCAAAAGTAGATGATCAAAATCAGAAATTCAATAATAATGAACTGAGTTCGCGTCAGAAGTGATTCAAAAGTATGTGTTTGTAAATTATATACCAAACATTTACAACTAGTACAGTTGCTATATACATATTCGTGATCAGTTTTGACTCCAAAAGGTATAAACTCAATTCATCATCTACTTTTGCTGTTGGCTTTACTGCCGCTTAATAATAATTATTATTAGGTTTATCTGTTTTTGTGTCAAATAATGTTATTTTGACAACTAACTTTTGTTCTTGGCTCCACACGCGTGGTTGTCGTTTATCGTTTATCGCGGTTTATCGTGCCTATTGCAACCTATTGTGAATTGGGCTATCGAACACTGAGCAAATTTTTCAAATCGGACCAGTAGTTCCTGAGATTAGCGCGGTCAACGAAACAAAAAACGTCACAGCTTTTTATTAAGTAAAAATCAAAGCAATCTCTGACTTCTACAACACGACTCTTCGACTAACCATAAAAATACAAGTACATTTAACAACAAAGAAACTTAATTAGCAAGGTCTTCAGAACAGAGACCTTTCATTTGTCTATTTAGTCTAGCAACTTCAATGTTTGTTGACCAGGACAATGTGTTCCTTGTTCTGTTGTTCCAGTTTATTGCAGGAAAATACTAAAACATGCTATGTAAGTAAAAAGTAAGAAAATACAGGGACTTGTAAAGAAAGTTAAGACCTTTGTAGTATACTTTTACAGCTAGATAGTATGTAGTTTATAGCAATTTCTAATAGTAGATAACTTTATTCTTGTACTCTTAAAAAGTGATGTGATATTAAGGTATTATCTATTTACAATAAAATAGGCGCACTGGATATGAGAATCAAAAACAATTACAATCTTTACAGGATGACATACCTACATAATTAATTTTTATTATTTACTAGCGCTTTCGCCCGTGTAAAGAGTACCTGTTCGTCCATTCTCTCACACAATTTTCAAACTATGAAATTGAAACATTTTTTTTATTATAATTTACTTTTATAAAAACCTGGTCTTGACAATAACGAACACAATAAAAAAGAATCATCCAATTCCGTGCAGTCGTTCGAAAGTTATGCGCTTAGCAACACATTTGACGATTCATTTTTATATTATAGATTGAATGTAATGTATCAAAACTAATAAATTATAATACTTAAAAAGCCGGTTTTAGTACCTACCTACATAATATGGAAAGAGGGAAATAAAGAACAGAAAGAAAGAAATATGTTTTATTTGGAACCTCGCACAGGTAAAGACTTAAATAAAAAATAGATGTATACCTACAAAACCACTGTACCTTGTTGTATAATGTATCTGCATAAAATACTGAATTACCAATGAAAAGATAAGTTAATGACATCAACCGATAAGCATGAAAGATAATAAAAAAAAAATACATAATCGTTGCTCAGCCAATCGTTTGCGCTAATAGAACTGCAATTTCGCAATGATTATCAAGTCTTCGGTAGTATAGTGGTCAGTATCCCCGCCTGTCACGCGGGAGACCGGGGTTCGATTCCCCGCCGGAGAGGATCTTTTTGCAAGTTTAAGCTTGAAGAGAATTATTTACAGAAGAAAATATATGAATTATTAATGATAAAATAATAAAAGTGTATTTTTGTGTAGTTCTTTAGTTCTTGTTCAGGATTACAACTTTAGATTAGAAATTCAAGATACAAGAAAATAGTTTTTACACCAGTCATTTATAAAGTTTTGTAATTTTAAGTACAAGGAGACGGTGGCGGGATGTTATCGATTCTTATTTAGTGATTGGTCTCAAGTAGTTCAAGGCAGAAAAACCTGGAGTCAAACGAGGGAGACACTTTGTCCAGCAGTGGGATAGTAATAAGTTTGCATAAAAAAATCGAAAGTATAAAACTTCTAGGACTACGCTCATAAATAATGGTTCCGTTTCTTTTTAAATCGTACAAAATGAGAAATTAGACACAGACAGACGAAAATTAGAGCTGTCAAATTTAGGTGCGACTAAAATTCTGCCGAAAAACAAAAACGAGTGCACTTAAAACAGATGTTCAAGGCGAAAACTAGTTTGACATTTCTAAGTTAGTTGTTATCTGTTGCCGTCCTTATCTCACGCTGTAAGTTAGTGAGATATAGCAATGGTTTAAAATGTTTAAATTTGGTTAAGTTTAGTGAGATTCAAACTTAATGCTGGCTGTGAATGGGAATTTGTCAGACTAGACCGTGCGTCGCCGGATCTAGCTGCGCGGTCAGTTAAAACTTAATGGCGGCTGTGAGTTCGTTACACACTGCGCAGTACCTCGCCCCGCACCCCCGCTGGTCCATGAATTTGTTATTGCGCAGCGACTTGCCTCAGCTTACATCCGCCATTAAGTTTGTACCGTACTATACAAAGGAATCAACACTAATACGTAGGTACTTATAATCCTTAGAATTTAATTTACATAAATATATGGTTGATTGCTCTCACCATGTTATTCTCAGATTAAACTCAATTATCAGAGATTTACCATAGATATTCAGTTCATGTTACTAAATTGATCAAGGCAAACGGGTTGGATTCGGTTTTGTCCCTGATAAGCCTTTATCTATGCCAAACGAGGACCTTTCATTAATACCAAGGTCTCACTGTAAACTAAACTAGATCAAAATAGCTATAATTTTTATCATTATCTTATTTATAGAATACTAGCTGCACCCCCCCGTGGTAAATCAAGGGTGTTAGCTACCTGGCTTCATCACAAAAGCCGAATGATGGGGCGTGTGCTGCTTCCGCGCGCCCTACCTAGTGAAGGGGTAGGGCTACATAAGTTTTCAGCCACCTCCACATAAATTTTCAACGAAATCGGCCCAGCCATTTTATCGTGAATTGGTATCAAGCATACACACACTCAAACACAAAGTATCTTCAGCGTACCGATTAAAAGCAAAAAAAGCTTTTGCTTTTTTTTTTTTTTGGGTAACAGTTTTATTTTTCTGTAAATATCTATAATAATATCTAATTCATATTTTCAACACTATGTATTTCTCATGAGAAATACATAGTGTTGAAAATGAAACGAAAAGTAAACCTGTTATATAACACGCCGCAATCTAATAATACTCATCAAAACAAACGGTAGATGTACGAGCTAAGCTAAGCGAGAAATGTCTCCGCTCATTTTGCACCGAGACGGTATCTTTAAGCCTTTTTCCAATTATCTCTTCTACCTCTCGGTTGAAAAATGGGATTTCTGTACTCGATCGTAAACCGTAAAATAATGTTAAGGCAAGATTTGTTATTTTGTTTTAGTAATTTACGTTTATGTTTTTAGAATAAGCAAATTTTAGATTGTTCTGTCAAATTTTACGATGAATGATAAATTGACTTGATAAGATGTTTAAAGGATTTATTTTGAAGTTTCTTTATTTTATAATTTGTTCAGTTTGAACAGTAGGGATTTATGGAAATAAGTTGTACTGGATCGTTTATTTGTAAGTAAAGTTTTTGTATTGAGTTGAAAAAATACTTTTGACAAATTAAAAAAGCGATACTGCTTGCTACGTGCTTTAAAATCATCGTAGTTTGCATTATTTTAATCACAAATATTAACATTTGTTGATGTTGATAAACAGTTTATAAAAAAAAGTACCTAAAAATGTTACAAAAAAAAAACATTTTCATCGACTACAGTTTGAAAGAGTTTATTTTGTGAGAATATTATCCAGAACGCAATAAGGTATACATTGTACCCTAAAGACACTGAGTAGCGAGAGTTTGTTTTCGTTTATTTTTAAAAGTTGCAAAGTAACAAGTCCGTGATTAAAAGCTTCCTCAATTAGCAACCTCTTTGAGAGTTATTATTTGGAGAAGCTTCAAAACTTTAACGCTTCGTCTTCTGGGTAGAAAGTGAAGGAATAATGTAAATTGGAAACAGTGAAAATTTATGAATTTCTTAATTTAAGGACATGCAAAAATAAATAAATGAAGAGGATTATATTATCTTAATAATATGTTGAGATTAGTGATACACTGGTGTTGGTCTAGTGGTAAGTTACCCTGACTGCGAAATCAGAGGTCGTGGGTTCGATTCCCAATTTTAAACCCAGAACAAATATTTGTGTAAACATGAACATTTTGTTCTGTGTCTGATTCTAAGTTTATCTATTATTAATATGTATGTTTTAAAAATATTTGCTTGGTTAGTTGTCTGGTTGCTATTATACAGGCTCTGCCTAGTTCTGGATCAAATGGCCGTGTGTGAGCTGTCCAGTTGTGTTGTTTGTACCTTTATGTAGTATCGGTCTCATACAAAGACTTGCTTAATAATTCTTGGGCTTGCTTATCACACAATCTGTGCACCTCAAGACCTGACAACACTATGTTTGTCACTTTAAGTATTTAGTTTGGATAAAGTTAACGTCATTGATCGACGCTAAAAAGAAGATCTTTCATGCAAACGAAAAACCTGTAATCCTCGCGAAGTCTTTAAATGTTATTTACCATATCCAGAAAGCGAAATCCAATTTCACTCCCTAAGGAAAGCCGTCAGATGAGAATAATGCAAAGTAATACGAATTTGGGGTTGTCGACGCATTCTGAATAATTTAAAACGTGCGAAACGATCGCAAACCATCGGTGAGACCGTTTGGTTCGTTACAAAGGAAATATACGGAACTGAATTTGAGACATCTAGTCAGTCGGCAGGTTAAAAATATAATAAAAAAATAAATATATATATACGAGAAATATTTCATCAATAAATTCAGCCTATCGCGGTCCATTGCTAGACATAGGCGTCTCCGTAGTTGTGTCATAACACTCGCTTGCCGCATCCAGTCCGACCCAGCTACCTTTTTCACGTCATCGGTCCATCTGGCTGGGGGGCATCCCACACTACGTTTGCCGACTCGCGGTCTCCACTCAAGGACTCGTCCGCTCCAACGGCCATCAGTCGTTCGACGGTCATGATCAGCCCACTGTCACTTTAGCCTAGTAACTCTGCAATCTATGTCGGTTACCCCGGTTTCAATGAAGTATTTCATACAATGATGTTATTGTAGACCTTAGAACTAAAAGTAGTATCGCACGTCACAACACATTCATAAATTTTAAAGAATTGGGTTTTTTTTTGTTTCTTACATGAAAAAAAAATACACAATATTCTAAAAACGGCACACTTATTACTTTCATATTGAGCGAGTTACAAGCATTCCAATATTGCTATTTGTACAGAGAGTGGTATATCAAAATGTGACGTCTAATTTCCAATCTCCATACTAATCTGCGGCTGCCCCGTAGTAGTCGTCGTGTTGCGCAAAAGAGATCAAACATGCATTATCAACTAACTTTAAAAGCTAAGACCTACGAGTATATTCATGGATAAATTTATATATATGTAATATGTTTAGCTAAAATTTACGACAAATTTTAGAAAAAAAATAAACTAATAATTAATCAAGTACCTACTACTCGGCTTTCACGATTCTGACTTACTTTTAATAAGCTATAAGGTTTAATTTGCTATATTTTACTTAGTGCTTGATTGGTCGCAGTGCTTGCCAAAATAGCTAATAATAATAACCTCTGACATGAACGGCCGCGTTTGGTATTCCAATCCGTATGTTATTAATATGTAACCATTGAACATTTGATACGATGCCATTATCAATGCGGAACACAAGTTGTGTGGCTATATTAATGTTTTAGTTCACCTAACCTACAATTCTATCTCTATATTGCTATATGAAACATCTTTGTTATTAGTAGCATGTAGGATTTAAAGCTAGCTGTATCTGTATCTTCTTTATCATTTGCAGAGCCTTTTCCCAAACTGTTGGGGTCGGCTTCCAGTCTTACCAGATTTAGCTGAATACCTTATTTTACCTGGAACTTCTGTCTATCTGACCTCCACAATCCAAGTTACTGAGTAATACACTATCTGTAGTAAGACTGGTTGTCAGAATTGTAATGACTTAATGACTGTCAAAGATCGACGTAGGGGCACCGAGGGATCGCGGGATTTTTACAAATGGTCACTCATCCACGGACCAACCGCAACCAGCGCAAGCTATTAAACCTCTTTTATCGAGCCTTATACTTAGCCAGGATTCTCTCTTCTATCTTCTCTACTTTTTAAAACAGAAAAGTTTTTCGAAAAATGTGTTTCATCTTCTGTTCTGTTACCAATTATTATTTAAGGATCAAATGTGGAATTAATCCGAAAAAGAGATGGATGGATTGTGTGAAAGATGATATGAGAAAGAAAGGAATGGTTGCCGCGATGACGAGTAATAGAGAGGAATGGAAGGAAAATACGCATTGCGCCGACCCCATATGAATGGGATAAGGGCAGGAAGAAGAAGAAGAAGAATCTTTATTTTTCTATTCCATTCAACAGTTTCATTCTGCTTTTCTAGTACATTTAGTATACTGTACAAAACATTGTTGTTCAACCTCGTTAATTGAGTTAACTTAATCTATTTAAACGAAAGGAACTTCAGACCAATCTGGACTCAAAACAAGTGGGAATTAAATAACAAGCTTTAACTTGCCAACAACGAAACTAGCCGGTGAAATACTGAAGGCGACGTGATATCTCTTACCTGAATACTTTCTGACAAGTTCTGAACTTTCCCAGGGACTTGTTCAAGAAAATTTAAATTTTTACGAGTAATTACTTCCAAAAGTATGATTTAAATTTATCTTTTCTTCCTGTTATTTCGGATTCTTTATTTTCCTTATATTCTCTGTTCCAATTCGTTTATTCATGACGGGATAAGAAATGTGGAGAGGTACTCAAAATAAAATTGGATTAAGGAATATTAGTAAATTACTTTCTTTGCGATCATTATCGAATACAATGTTACGAAGATCAACATCCATACATATTTGAATAGAAAACACTTATTTTTAGAACATCGTGTTCAAATTTTTGTTTACTGCGTACTACAAAAGTTTAAAGTTTAGTTACTGGTTTTACAAAAGATTTCATTAATAGTTTCACCACATTTATTTAATGTTAGTATCAAAACTAGATAATTTACATATCAATCAGGAATCTGTTATATGAACTTCATCAAAAAACCATTCCAAGCTATAAATATATGCTATAAATATAATACGATATGTTTACAAGGGGTCAATCCACGGACGAACCGCGGCGAGCGCGGTATAACCTTTAAAATCGCCGAGCCCCCATCACTATATACATTTGTGAATGATACAAGCTACGATCAAATGGCTTAAACCTAAGAACGTGCTCCGTTTGGTAATCCAGCTAATACAGTGTTTGTTTTATTGAAAGCTCTTCGAATATTTACTCTATTCCCGATATATTTACCAGAATTTGTTCGTGCGTTCTGTATTGAATGTCTGACGATGAGGTACTAGTTAAGTTACAGATGAAAATCTGACGGATTGATTTTTCACGAAAAACTTACACAGTGATAGCGCAAAGTGAAATTGTTTGAACCATTGGTCTGGTAATATTTTTGTGCAAGGAACAAAATAATATTCATCAGCAATTTTTTTATCCGAATCTTGACATTCGGTTGACTAAGAATTCTATCATTTAAAAAAAAAACGACGCCTGCACTAAGGAATTTAATCCTTGTGTCGCGGGGGTTTCGCAAACATTCAAATCACATGCACAAAGAACACCCAGACTTGGAACAAGTAGGTATTTGTGGATCACACAAATGCTCGTCTCATGCGGGGTTCGAACCCGCAACACGTCGAGCACGGTGGTCATTAGCGTGGTGACCTATACCACTCGGCTATCCGTGCAGTTATTTCATCTCTCTATCATCTATTGAAATGACAGGAGTACTTGTTTTGCTTTGAAAGGTGATAAGCTGTACGGTTTCGCTGATAGTTAAGATTAAGGCATGCTCGCCGCTATCGGTCCGGGGGTGACCAGTTGTAATCATACCAAGTCCCCTTTATGCCTCAGAAAACACGTTAAGCCGTATGTCCCGCCTGTTATACGGTGATCATTGACAGTCGTTAAGTCGTGACAACACTGACAACCAGTCTTACTATGGGATATTGTATTATTACCCAGCAATAGGCTGTGAAGGTCAGATAGGCAGTCGGTCCATGTATAATACGGTATTCAGCAAAATCCGATAAGGATGGAAGCTGACCCCAACATAGCTTGGGAAAAAGGCTAGGCAGAAAAGGTGTAGTTACCAATAGGCCTGTAACAAACATACACAAGGTATACATACTATATATTTATATGTTAATATGTACACCAGTATCTGCTCCAAGCCTTGAGGTATGTGCAGGATCGGTGATTCACGTCATGTTTATCCAGATTCCATTAAAATAAAAATAATTGTACTGTGCTTTAGAAAATTTATATATTCATTTTAGTTGTAGAACTTGTAAGGTGTAGATCGTAGACGGAAGGAAGTGAAGTAGTCCACAGATCACTAATACTCTAGACGAGAGTAGACCACAGATAATATATAATATAATCGCTGTCACATGATTTGTCACTAGATGGCGCGAACAAGGTATAATTATCAAGCTACAGCGACACAATCAGAATTTTAAATCAGTCTCCTTGACCGTCATGGGGGTTATTCTCTAAGTCCAAACGAAACATAAAGTGTCGTGGTGGCCTAGCGGTTCAATGACCAGATTGGCATGCACATGGCTGCAGGTTCGAACCCAGGCAAGTACCAATGTGACTTTTTGAAAGTTATATGTACTTTCTTAATAATTCTAAGACATCATTGACAAACGGTGAAGGAAAACATCGTGAGAAAACCTGGATTTCAAAGTATTGGAATCTGAAATCGCCAACCCGCAATGAGCAAGCGTGGTGATCAATGCTCATCCCTTCTCTATATGGGAAGAGGCCTGCGCCCAGCAGTGGGACGTTTAGAGGCCGGTATTATTATATAAACGAAACATAACGTGGCACGACGCAGAATTCAGTTCAACAATCCCCGGTCGCCAATCTTTTTTGTGTTCTAAGAGTCGCCGGGTAGTGTTTTAGGTATTAACAGATTTTTTACTTAAAAATATAGTTAGTAGATAGTCGAAAGAGATAAAGCTACTCTTTACTCTACACGTAACAGTACGTTAACCGCTTTGACTTAGAGAATATGGCCCCTGGAATGTTTCCATTCTGACTCATTTATGATCCGTGTAACGTATTATAGCTTAATTTAACAAGCCACACAACTACAATGAAGGGTCGGCATTTAATATTAATTAGCTACAACGCTTCACCTCAGGTATTGTAAAAGGCAAAATGCAGCTTTTCATTTCTATTTTTTGTAATGCCTTGTTTTGGTTTACAAAGCAGATTTTTTTTTATAATGAGTAATAGTTAATTAGTTTCAGTTGGTATGACATAGACTGGTAAGTGTCTGATGATTTGTGTGTGATGGTTTGTGATGACGGGATCACAGTTTTTTTTACATTTCGTGAATTACATCCTTTTTCTCGAAAAGTTCGACGTATTATTTAATTTAATTAATAAATATTAACGAATAAATAAAAATAGAGTTATATTCTGTCGTTTTATCATTCAGTATATTATTATGAAATATCTTATAAATTGGTCCCAAACTGGAGGAGTAAATTAAATAGACGAGGTGCCGAACGTCGTTTTTACGTGGGATATTTAGTTGGATGTTAGTAGTTGTCTTTATCACATACAAAAGAATACAGCGCGACAGACATAGGTTTTTAAAAAACCTAATTTTCAATAGTCCCTCTTCCCACCTTTCCTCATAAGTAATATTTATTATAACGATACTTAAGCTTAAATCTTAGCGTGAGTAGTGATTATTAGTCTGTTTCCTGAAATATGTATACTTAAATTAAATTTGTATAACAGTCTTTGAATTTTGCGTTTATTTACATTTTACATTTTTGGGCATTGTCTTGATAACCGTTGACGTAATAGCTTAATGGTTAAGTTTTTACAACCAGAGATTTTTTTTCTTTAGGAAATCTCGAAAATGTCCCACGCTAAATTACTTATTAGTAGAAATAATTTAGATGATTATGTATATAATTCAAATCAAACTATGCATTTTGATACAAGAAAACAACAATAACAAAATCTCATAACATTCTGGTCAACGCAAAAAGTCCTTTTCCGTGACTAAGTTTCTCTAGAATACATAATAATAATCATACGAAAATCATGGAAAGGAATTAACCCTTCCGTTGCAAAGGGATCAAAAAGGTACCTTCACAATTAAGGCAAGGGTCTGTTTGGTCCCATAACGTGAGGCTTAAAATATAATGAAATAATAGAGAAAGGTGCCGTAAGGCTTTTGTGTTGTTTGTCATGTAAAATTACCCACATGTACTTATGCAAGAGGTCTACTTATTGGCTGTGCACATTATTTTCTTGTCATGGGAGATTTTAGAAATTACAATCTACCAGGATAGTTGAGTTTAGGTTGGTCAGTCAGAGAAAGTCCGGTGATGCAGCCAAAGACAGCGATCAAAAACTGCGGTAGACATATAAAAAAATTAAAAAAAAATTTACAGTAGAGTTCGGGTATCGTGAGTAATACTAGTACAGGCACTGAGGGAAGCTTACCATCTGTGTCCCTATACACAAATTAGAAGGCTATACTTGCTTAGATTTTTTATTTCTGTGTCATTTAAACGTTTTTCAAAGAATTTATTGACACCCAAATTTCTTCAAAGATGCTTTTAGAATACAAATTTTGAATCAAAATGCAACAATCACATAATAAGTAATTACATATATGTAGTGGGAAAAATATCCCCATAAAAATGGAGTTAGAAATTTTCGGTATGTGAACGTATATTTTTTTCTACGCTGTTTAGTCAAAGAGTTTTTTTATATAAAGGCTTCTAGCCCCCATGTAGGTTGCACCCTGCCTGACACCCGCTTTACGATGTTGCAGCCATTTTTTCACAAGCAAAAAGCTCATGTTGTCACGAAAAGTAAAACAAAAAATTCAGTTTTTTGTTTACCGTTCTCGTTTGTGAAATAAAATACAGTTGCAAAACTAGCTTGTCAGTATTTTTTGAAGTCGGGAAAACAGTAAAAAAAAAAAAGTTTCTTATACAAAACAAATGCAGGCAACCATCAAATCGACGAAAATTTTTAAAATTCGCTTTTGAACCTTGCATTTTTTATATATTATTATTAGAATGAAAGAGAGATTTAGAGATGGAAGAGGGATTAGTGGTACGTAGTGTGACTGTATAAGTTGTAAGCCGCGGTGGTTTTATATTTTTTTGCTTGTTTTTTGCATGCTATTTTTACTAGGTACTTTTTTATTAATAAATGCGCAACACAAAAATAATATAGATACTATAACAATATTATGTACGTGTATGTAAATTTGTGTCGCCGCTAAGCATAATATATTCATTAAACTATTTCTTTTTACGAATGATTGAATTCTACTAGCCTTAAATTTATTTCTTAAGGGTAGGCATGATCCAAGGTTTTCTTCACGAAAATACAGTACGAGGGTTAGCGAGAGCGTTTATTTAATCTATGGATCAACCAAAATGATGCGAAGTCACGGTTATAATTGCTGCTATCACATTTTGAAATAATATATTATGTAAAGAGTAAGTTTTTAAAACTCTCTTAATGCAATAACACTAAAATATAAAACAGACAAAAAAATGAATACTTTTTATATACATGTATTGAAATTTTTATATACAAAAAGTATTCAGTTTTTTATTTATAGTTTTTTTAAATCCTATAGACTAAATTGTTGCTTATATTCCAACAGCTTTTACTTCAGTTTAGACATTTGCACTTGTCAATTTAAGTCTCTAGGATTATAAAACAGAGTTTATGTTTTTCTCGATGTGAGACAGAGTAGAATGACACTAACAAAGGAACAGGACAAACTGTCCAGCAGTTGGTTAAACAGGATTTAAAATGAAGTTTTTTATTGTAACGAATCATCGCTCGCATAACTGTCTGCCCACAATAAATTCAACATTTTTTTTTTTATTAACAAGCAATTACCTACTACTTTTTGAAAACAAATAATATTATTTACCTAGTAACTTTAAACTACTATTTCCTGGAAGACCAAGTCTTTGTACCAAGATACAAACTACATTATTAAACCGGTTTCATATTAACTTTCGAGCTTCACCTGTAGTTCTGAACGAAGTTTAGCTTGACAGGCAAAAGCTAATAGCAAACTAGTCCTTGGAGTCAACAAAGACAGAGAAAGAACTCTACGTCTCTTTCCCACTTGAGGGTGGGATGTTTGGACCGTGTGTAATGGAATGTAAGGGAACAAAGGACGGGAAATTACATGCATTGCTATCAAACTGCCGACGTATTTTTGCTTGATATTCAAATCGAAAGGGTCTGTAAGTTACAAAAGTCATGTTTTATTATCAAAGGATTTTAATGATATTAATAAATTGGTACATTACACTACAACTTAAAATTTTGTTGTCCGAAAAAGTAAAATAAAATAAAAACAATATTAGAAAAATCTTGAGGAATATTTGTCCACACTAATAATATTATAACGTTACAGATTTGTTCTTTGGTATGTTAGCACCCAAAAAAATAATTCGACCAATTATAAAAAATACTTTCACAATTTATTGGGATGCTACAATTAGCCTTGAGTGGCGAAAGTTTTATTTCTTTCTTTAAAATTAGGAATCGCGAGTGGAGCCGCGGGCAACAGCTCGTGGGATAAACATTGAATGATGTTGTTTTATAAAAATTACGACTCATGGTAACACAAGCTGTAAGCATATTATAATATTTAGGTATGCTAATAATACCGGCCTTCAAAATGCCCCACAGCTGGGCAAAGACCTCTTGTTATAATTAAAAACAAAAACGACGCATTAAGGAATTTAATCCTTGTGTCGCGGGGGTTTCACAAACATTCAAATCACATGCACAAAGAACACCCAGACTTGGAACAAGTATCTGTGGATCGCACAAATGCTTGTCCCATGCGGGGATCGAACCCGCAGCACGTCGCGCACAGTGGTAATTAGCGTGGTGACCTATACCGCTCGGCTATCCTCGCAGTCATGGATATATGGACAAGGTATATATGGATTGATATATGGACAAGGAATATGATCATTACGCTGGCACAATGCTTGCTGCATTTTTTGGAGATCACGTCAAGGACCAATACCAGTAAACATTTATCAAGTTCAAGTTCCACAAATCAAGTCAAACGAAGTACAGACAGACTGAATTCACTATCACCGAGTCCTGATTAATTAGATTGTTTACTAACCAACTGCGGTTGAGGAGTGTACTGATGTTTCGTGATTGCCATTCAGGATTCTGTGGTGAAATTAAATTTGCTTTGTAGATAGAAATTAGGGTACAGTAATAAATATAATTTGGGGTTGTGTAATATTTTCAGGATTTCAAATTTTTACTGGATTAGGACGTCAGGCATAAAAAACTGTTTTAGGTCTCAAAGTATGACATACATTTTCACAGCTTCGTAATTCAATTTTTATGCCACATAATAATTACTGATTTTAAAAGCTTAAGAAACAGAGTAACAAAAAGAATGAGAGTGAAGAATAACAAAAACTATTTTTTTAACTTAGCCTATTCTGTCCCACTGCTGGGCAAAGGCTTCCCCCAAATCCCTCCATAAATCCTTATTCCGTGCAACCTCAAACCAGCCCTCGCGGTACACGTCCAGATTGTCCTGCCACCTCTTTCTGGGTAAAATTATGTATTGTAAAGGTAATTACTTAATTATTAATTTTGTTTCAGGCTATTTTTGTGCTCTTTCATGATAAATTACTCTTCAAAATATTTATTTAGTTATTCTTACTTTAGTACTTAAAAAAATAAAATACCCGTAATGGTATTTCCGACTCACACTTGCCCTCTGTGTACCTAGAGCATCATCTATTTAGCGCAAAAGAAAAATAAAAACAAAGGAGTGTTTATTTCGGTGTGGATTTAAAGAGTTCATTCGGGTTAATTAGTTTCTTGTTATTTAGTATTTTGTGGTTTCTTGTATCGTGAAAGTTCACGAGATTTTTACAGCTGATAGGTTAACCATCCGGTTTAAGTATGTACCTAAGTTTTTCTTTAGAATAAAGAAGCTTTTTTATTCCTTACAAAATTTATTACCTGATTTCGCCCGAGGGAGGGTTATTTTCTTTAGATACTAATCCATTATTTTACTTGTTATTTCCATGAACCAATATGTCATCTACATTAATTCTCAGGAGATTTAGGTAATTTCGATAAGCATACCAAAATAAGATAGCAAATAATTGTCTTATGGAAAGGTTATAATTATTTATCCTAGTAACACCAAATAATTACACTACAGTGCATAAGATATGGAATAGTACCAAACCCTTAAAACAAATCAACTCGTCGAAATATCTCGAAACGCTTCAAATTAGAAGTTAGTTTAGTAAATAAAAATATGTGTTGAAGAGTCGGAAACTAAAATATAAAGAAACCGCGGCATAGTCCGTAAAAAAAGATTTATTTAATCGTTCAACGTGCGTAAACCTTCAGAAAACGAACTATATAATTACATTAAAAACATCCGCAATAAAACTCAACTTACTTTACTAATACGAATAAAAGAGGAGAATAAGATTAACTAGATAGGTACATTGTCTAACTATCAAACAACAGTAAATTGCTGACACTATTTCATTATCCTATATCATTCATTCATTACCAGCACCCCAAAGCATCAAAATATATTCAATAACAAACTCCTTCAAAAATGTTTTCAATCTATGAACTAAATCTTAGTTGTGTTCAAGAACTTACTGAGTTATAGTAATTCACAACAAAGTAACCAAATTAAACTTCGTAAGTAATATTTCAAGGAATCAACAGAAACTTTTTCGTTTACTTTGAACGCAAACGTTTGTTATAACGTGTCGGTTAAGGCTGTGTTTACATGGACAACGATATCTTTAATTAATATTGTCGCTTCGGCGGCATGGATGTCGGTTAGCACGTTAAGAATGTCCCTTCTTAGAGTTCAAAGTAACGCCGTACCCAATTTCATGAAATTAGGTTTAGTTATTTAACCATGAAACGTAATTCAGACGGAATAATAGGAAAACAGAGCTACTTTCGCATTTATATTATTATTTATTTATTTATATTTAAACTTTTTGCACAGTTATAAAAATAAAGTTAGTAAAAGTAGTTGGCCCAGACAGGCCTGTAGGTCTAGCGGTTAGTGACCCTGACTGCTTAATCGAGCTCACGACCTCCGGTTTCGTGGGTTCGATTCCCACCCAGGACAAATGTTTGTCTGATGAGCACGATCATTTGTTCTGTGTCCGGGTGTTATTTATCTATAATATGTATGTATTTAGAATTGTATAAGTATGTTTATCAGTTGTCTGTTGCCATAGTACACGCTCTGCCTAGTTTGGGATCAGAAGGCCATGTGTGAGCTTGTCCCAAGATATTATTATTATTATATTAGTTTGGAGTTTAGATATGGATATGGAACAACTGTGAGACCATCGTCCACATTGTGCATATAAAGTATATTTTTATATTCGCTTCTTCACGTGATCCTAGTTTCTCGAGAAAATTTAAAATTTCACTCTGCTCCTTAATATATATTTTTACAGGATCTTAAAAAACAAGTTTTATATTCTTAGAACACTGCACATTGCACTATGATATTTCCGTTTATGTTCTTGCCCATATTTTCCCTCAGTGCACACAACCTAAGTGTATCATTTTTATCTTCCGTACTCTTTGTATCTCCAACTTGTTTGTTTGTTTGTTGTTCGCTAGTTCTATGGGGTTATGTTTGTGTTGTGGTGTTGATTCATGGTGTCATTTTCATTTTGTTAGTGATTATTACGAAGTTGGTTATTTTTGTGTTTGAGTGTAAAAATGTTTTTGTGGCTCTGAAAACTAACGAACATCGGCAAAATATTGTCCTTGGTAATGTGTGTTATGAATTTATGTATAGTTAAGTAATTTCTCAAAATTTCTGACCAAGACTATGAATATTGTCGAAAACTACTGTTCACATATACATTTAAAACACGAGATGAATAGTCACGGTCATGAAATCTACTAACAACTCTATCCTATCGCGGTCCACTGCTGGACCTAGGCCTCTCCCATGTTGCGCCACAACACGTCCTGGTCTTCAATTTGGGGACCGCGTGTTTGCGTTGCTAGTCACCACGCTGGGCAAGCTAGTTGGTGACCGCAATCTACTTTCAATTCTTAGCAGAAAGCTGCTGCCCTTTCTCTTGGTTTCTATATCCCTTAGTCGCCCCTTACGACACCCACGAAAAGAAAGATAGAGGTTTTTTCTATCCCGAAGCCCCACGGCAAAATCTAATAGAGCATTGTTATATTATTGAGGATCGAAATTAATCTCTCGAGAACCACTCCTGCAATATCAATATCATCGCTCAGATAATAATAAAAACATTTGCTTTATTCTCTACCGATTTTATTTACGTTTGTATTCACAAATACTCTTCAGTCGGCGCCCTAAAAATAACAATATCGCCATAATGCATACAATTTGTGTACGAAAAGCATAAAAACAAGTTTTTATTCATTCACAATAGGCCCCCCTTTCATGTCACCGACGACTCGAGAATAACTATCATTTGGAAACTCAAACCACGTGGAAACATTGAGGGGAATCAAATGTAACAAAAATATTTTGGCAGGTCACTAGGTCAATGGCCTGCAGAGCAAAAAAATCAGAAGGTTCACGTATCTTTACATAGTACCTAAAACACGAAGACGCTACCGCTATCTGTACACTACGGCCAGTTATGGCAAGTCTGAACGAGATGCAAGACAGTTTGTTCTAGTCGTTTCGGTGAGTGAGAATGAGACGACAATATCTTGTATCGCTTTTTAGGCTCGCCAAAATACAGCGGCCGAAGAGTACCAACGCTTAGCTCTTTCACGCAACGTATTTTAAAGCAATTGGTTAGCGAATTCAGATTCCCTTTTTTTGGAATCCAGGTGTCCCCGCGATGTTTTGGAATGATTAAGAATGTACATATAACTTTGAAAAAGTGACATTGAGTGCCTGGATTCGAACCTGCAATCACGTGCATTCAAATCCGGTAATTAAACCGCTAGACCACCACGACATTAAAAGTAAAGTAATGCCTAAAGTAATGGGGCGAGATTTAAACCACGTTTCTCTGATAAATCTTCTGACCATTCCTACCGTGTGGCGGAAATCCCGTGTTTTGACGACTTGCTCAGAAGTGATTTATCAGCTAAAGGATCGATAACACTGCACAACAGCATTTCTGATGATTGGGTTATGTTATATGATTTAAGTGCAATTTTCAATGACGATTTCAAATCTGTGACTGAAATTTCTGTATCAGCTCTAGTTAAAAAAATATGACTCATGTTTTTTTTTTAATAAAACTTATTATATTTGGAGATGACTTCAATTTATTTAATTTTAAGTGGAATAAAAACTTTCTTTTATTCGGTTTTCTTGCTGAAGCTGAAGGCAGACAGCTATTCTGAATGCTCCAACAATAGTCACCCATCATGTGAGCGTTCCAGTAGCCTTGATAGCGTTCCTCTATCGTACGAAGGTCCTGGTGGAATCGCTCGCCCTGTTCTTCACTTAGATCCCCAAAATTGGCAGGAAAATAGTCTAAGTGGTTGTGACGAAAGTGTAACTTGATTCTCATGTTACATCCGAGCTTTTGAAAGTGACTCATTAGTTCTTTCACGTGTTGAGAAAAGTCCGAACATTTCTTATTTTCCAAAAAAATTTGTACGATTCAAATAAACTCATTCCATGCTTTTTTCTCAATATTTGTCATAGTTTCCATAAAATTTGAGTCTTATATTAATGACCTTATTTGTTGCCCCCCTTTTTTTGATAGGAAAAGGATTCAATTTCCATTTTTGTCATGACCTTTTACAATTTTTTTTTTTGTAAGGCCTAGTTTTGTATGTAAAATCATACAATTCCATGATACTAAAAGTAGTTTTATCTTGTTTTGTTCTCCTGGAACTAGTGCTTCTCAAGGAAGCCAATCTTTTTTAATCCATTGATGATTTTTAGCTCTACCATCCCACAAGCAAAGAAAACAGGGGTACTTTGTTTAACCACAGTCATCGTGGTAGTTCACGGGTTCTTCCCAGATCGTAGCCGTTTCGTACCTTAATCTATTCCTTTTTTTATTTGTCCACAAATGTAAAACTCAACACACGTTTTGCATACCTTTTGCGGAATCCAAGGCTTGTTTTTCATTTACAGCGGGTGCCCAAAGTAAATTTTGTAAGCCTCATTTACGAACGTAGTCACATTCAAACAGTTTTCTTTAATCATATACTCTCCGCAAATGAAACAAAAATGATTCGGATCATTCACACAAACTCGTCTTGACGACGCCATATCAAATTATATTAATAAAACGAAATAAATAATATTATTATCGGCAAATTAACACCGTCATATGTCGACTTTATTGTGTAAGCTATAACTTGTAAACAAGAGCTGTTACAAAAAAAACGAGGGTATATCTAGAATCAGCGACGTCTAATTAGTAAACATCGTGTGATAAAAGTCAATCATCAGACAAAAGTTGCAATTTTGTTGTGCAGTGTAATAAGTGGAGGAACTCAGTCAATAGACATGCATTGTTTTTAGGAATATCATTGCGAAAAAGCGAAGCATTGTGAAAAGCGAAAATAGTGACAAGCTTTTTATTATACATATAAATTAAAATGAGTTTTGGTAAGCGCATAACTCAAGAATGGCTGCAGCAATTCGGCCAATTTATTTTTTTGTATGTTCCCTAAGGTCCACGGAAGGTTTTAATACTATAAAAAATAATGCAGTCATCACTCGAAAAATGTTAAATTAATAAATGTAACAATGTTACAAAATTGAAAATGAAATTTTCATACAAAGTGACAGGACATGTGTTGATTTTCAATTTTAAGATTTCGACCTATGTTTCTTGGGAAAAGTTGTTCAGTTTTATGCACCTCATTACCTCGTTGAATATAACTACTCCAATAAAAATATCCTGTGTATAATATCTGTTGTAAATGTTTATCAGTTTTCTGGTTGCCATAGTACTGGCTCGGCCTAATTTGGGATCAGACGGCCGTGTGTGACTGTACCAAGATTACCCCACATGAGGTCTTTTTTTTTCAAATTCCACCAGTTAGAGACAAGGTTCATTCAAACAGGGAATGGTAAGCTAATGCCAAAATATTTATCTAAATATCTTTCCCTCGTTACATCGATTTAAAACGAAACGCGTGTAACCTTTTTGACCTTAATCCTTTAGACCGAATTATTGATTTTTAGGTGATTTCTAAGTAAAATGTTACATTAGAAAATTCACGCAAAGAATCCGAGTTTTCTGCCCAGATTTTAATAAGCAAATTTTACATTTTGGCGTCTTTCTCGAAAATAAAATAGATTTATATTTTTCTTTCCCCTGTAATATCTTTGCTTTATTGAATTACTTTTAATTTTTGAAATGAGAGAGTAATATTTACCCAACCTTTTAATATGAATAAATATATTGAACCCCGAACTTCGTTAAAAAAATTAAGAAGATATCTTTAGCGTTCGAAGTCAGAAAATAATTCTTCCATCACAATTTTGGGATTTACAAATTATTATGAAAACAAAATATGGGGCTTTATTTGCAAAAAACCTGCTTACCCATCTCGTTGATAGAGAGTTGTCCATACCAAAGTCCAGACCAAAATACCCCTTGTAAAACCAATAGCAATTTTTCAAATCAAAATACTCAACGGTCCGCAAAATTGGTTTCACGTTTGCTTCATAGGGATATTTATTTAATATTCTTCCCGAATCTATAACAGACACTTACATATAATTTTACAAACGCTTGAGCGAACACCGACTACCAATTCCAAAGCCAATATTCATGTTTTCAATTTGAAGCAAGACGTTCTGTGTTCTGAGAATTATAGTGCTATGTATCTATTGGACTGTTGTAAAGTTAACGTATTTTCTCTTTGGCAAGGATGGTTTTGTCTGAAGAAAGCATTAAACTGGTAACAAAATAAACAACAAGTCTTAATATGGAGGGAAATGTTGGTCTAGTGGTCAGTGACCCTGACTGCTAAGCCGGAGGTCGTGGATTCGATTCCCACACAGGACAAATCTTTGTGTGATGAGCATGATCATTTGTTCTGTGTTTGGGTGTTATTTATCTATAATATGTATGTATTTAGAAATTTATAAGTATGTTTATCAGTTGTCTGGTTACCATAGTACAGGCTCTGCCAAGTTTGGGATCAGATGGCCGTGTGTGATCTGTCCCAAGGTATTTATTTATTAATAACAATGTGGGTCACACTGTATTCTTGTTAACGTCGTCGGTTTGCTATGGGTGGGTTTCGAACTAGCAAGCACATTATCGCAAATCCGTCGTCCTAGCCAATATGCTATAGCCGCGTCCTTTGTACGGTTATGGTTACTATGTAGTTTTAGTTGTCTGAAAATGAGTATTATGAGATCGTGAGTATTATAAGGGCTCCTAAAACTCTGTCGCTTAAAATAAGTTCTGAAATGCGTTATTTCTCTTATTCTGCTCAGAAGAAAAATTTAAATAAATCCATACCTTACTTGTATACCTAAAATAAAACAAAAAATATTATATGTGTCAAATAAAACAGTAAAAATTTTACGCAACAAGCGAACTTTTACGGCAAAGTCTTAAAACTTATCTATATTTCGACCAGTTCATTTCAGATAAAGAATAAAAATTACCTCCTCTATCTTTGGAAATTTAAAACGTTCCACACGAGCAACGCCGCGGGCACAGCTAGTAAATAAGTTACAGCCACTTGCGAGACTATTCGGTTCGTGACACGACTAGCTCATACTAAGGACAAGACAAACGATCCCGCGGCTTATGTATTCTGGTACTGCACAGCTAATATTTTGTGCTCTTTACGTTTATAGATAGATAACTACATTAAAGATATTTGCCAACTCCCTTTTTTGAGAAGTTTTTTTTCTTTATTTTTCCATTAATTGTTGGACGTATAATATATGTGGCCAGTCATGGCAACTCGATGCAACAAAATATTTATATAAAATTAAGTAACATAACTATGTAGGTATCTACTTATAAGTCTTAATTTGAAAGAAAATTTCTAGCTTGTCTTGCAGTCTGTAAAGTATTTTCTCAGCACTTTTGAGCACTTCTTGGCATTTATTGTATTACGTATTTCCATGGGCAGGTCATTCATATAAAAACTACTAAAACTGTATATAAAAGAAGTTCATATTACTGTTTTATCAAGTGAAGCGGCGTTAGCCTAAGGCCACTAATCGGATTTGCGATCATGTTGTGGCCAAATTCGTCCAAAAAACAAATAATTAAAAATTTAATTTAACAAAATTGTACAAAATTTACAGTACGACGAATTAGAAGTACCTACTATACTTATTTCCCCTTTACACTCATCTAAATGAATTTTCAATTGCACGCCAAAGCTCATAAGTATTTAAAATCCGATTATTAATGCGTTATCATTGTTTGACGTCACTCCTAAATCCGTAAAGTGGTTTCAGAGGGGATTAAGTGCATTTTACATACGTTTGTTAAGCCGCATTTGTACTGGATGCTTTCAAAATTTTCGGTAAAATTGCATACATTTTCCATGTAGTCTTCTCAAGTTAACATTATTGGAGTAAGTAATAAAGAAGCTTGATTTTTTTTTGGTTAAGTATCTCTCAATCTGGACAACCTATTTTGAAAAATTAGCATTGTGAGAAAAATATTGATTAGGTAAATAGTCGATTTGCAATCCTTGTTTTTTTAAGAGATTTGGATCAAGTATGAGATTATTAGAAGTAAACACCGTGTATATAAAAGTATAAACAGCTTTGGTAAATCTGGTGGTATAAACCGGTATCAGAATATTTATTATTAGAGCAGAGCAGTAAATGAAGCGGTAAAGGTTGGGCGAATCAGGGTGCTGCCTATTATTTGTTGACCTTCAAAATGTACTACTTGGTCGCCTACATTGAATAAATTTTTAATTATGATGTTATTTATATCTTCACAAAATTTACAATGGTTCGGAAATCTTTAATTAATGATGAAAAAGAAATGATCGTATTCTTAATACTCAATGCAAGTCCATGGAACTTATGGAGATGTCCACCTTGACGAAACCAACAGTATAAAAATCTTCACTTGGAGATTAAAGCGTTGACAAAAACCCATTACTTGGAGTTTAAAACGTTGACATCGACGTTATTACCTCAAGTAACGCGACGCTACGATCCTTGATATCCTCAAACGATCCAATAACTCCTCGTAATAAAAACTCAAGGATTAATAGCCCCGTGCTATTGCACTCGGGGGCTATTCAGCCTCGTCGTCTTGGTTTCGAAAGCCCCCGTTTTCATTGAAATGAGGTTCATAACGACCCTTTTAGTGGTTACTGATTAATGTGTTTACCTATCGAGACTTGTTTTGAAGATTCTATTTAAAGCTAAGTGCTTTATTTTTTGCGTAAATCCCATCGGGTATGTTTCGGAAAAAAAGACGAAAATACTCCTAGTATTACTTATTAAAAGTTCATTCGGTAGCTACAAATGCGAAGCGTTGCTTTTTACCTGTTTTGCATTTTCTTAGTTTCGACTAAGTATGTCTACTTTTGTCATGCTTTAAAATTTTAGGGATTGCATTTCTAACTACCTAAAAAACATGGCTATTATTTCTGCTAGAAAGTATTAGACAAGCTGGGAACCTCAAGTTGAGAAATCTCATTCTTTTTGACACGTGTCCTTCGACAATTTCACACTTCGATTCATGATATCATGTTAGCACGAATGCATCCAACTCAGAATACGTTGAATGTATATTTGGTTGAAATTGAAATGCCTTGCTTGCTCTGCAGATGCGAGCCAATTTGCGTTGCACGTTGCAATGTCGAATCACCTTTTTTCAGAGCTGCTTGATTGAAATATATTGGAGCTACGTTTGCAGGCAATCCCATATTCCAGTCGGCTGTTTGATTTTTATGGCATTTGATTTTTTTAAGATAGAAACAAAAAATGTCTCAGAATTCCATGTCCTAGAATTATTGGAATTGTCCGAATTTTTTTTAAGTCTTTAGACCTAAAAGTTTAATGAACTTAAGTGGTTCCGAATGTATACTATATCAGTTTTTCGACATAGTCTTATAGTTTAGAAAATCAGTATTCTCCTTTCCTCAATTGTCACGTAAAGATAGAAATAAAACCGTACAAGTTTCGTTATCCTCAATTGAGAGCTGGTGAGGTCACCCACTTATCTAGGATGTAATTATTTTATTTGGAACTAACTAGATTGGAACAAACTGCCTACAAATTTTTAACTCGATGAACTAAATTAAACAATTTTGATTAGTCCTCCGTAGTGGGAAGTACGCGGATCATAAAAGGAAACGTGGATTCCAAAAATTTTAACCAGAAATCGCCAACCCGCAAAGACCAAGCTTGGTGGTCAATGCTCATTCCTTCTCTATATGGGAAGAAGTCTGTGCCCAGCAGTGGGACATTAGGCCGATATTATTAATTATAAGTCGTAAACGTAAACGTGCTATCAAGTACGTGTAGGATTAAGAGAGGCTTTGTCCCCTTTAACTTACTATACTTTTAAGTTAAAAATCTGTTAAATGGCCTAAAAGGTATATGCTAACTGACACTACCCGGTGACCCTCAGAACATAAAAGGATTTGGCGACCCTGGATTCTTTAACTATAGTTTGCGTTTTGCCGCGTTATGAAATGTTTGGACTTAGAGAATAACCCCCTGGCGAACAGTTCCACACAATCCGACCTCATTAACTCAATCTAGTGTAAATAATTTGTGTTCGCGTTAATTAAACAGTATAACGGTAAGCCTACATTTAATTTGCATGTTTGTGGGTTATGGGTTGGTTTTGCCAAAAATAATTATATCTACTATGGGTATATTTATAGCGACAAAAATAAACAGCAGTTACTTGTGAGATTGAAATTGAGTAGGAGTTTGATTATTCAATAATGATAGACTAGAAACATCTTTTCGACTGTGTTATCGAAGAATTCTGTATCCGTACAAGAAGAATACTTTTCTGCCTTGAGTTATCTGTTGCAATTTTACTGTTACTTGCTTATATTGTCATAGAGTAGAATAAAATAGAATATTCTTTATTGTACGCGTTATTAGTATACAGTCTTCTGCCTAGCCTTTTCCCAAGCTATGTTGGGGTCGGCTTCCAGTCTTACCGGATTTAGCTGAATGCCGTATTTTACATGGCGACTGCCTATCTGACCTCCACAACCTATTGCTAGGTAATACAGTATATCATGGTAAAGAAAGAAAGAAAGAACATTTAATTAATTTAAAGCTGATTGTCAGAATTGTAATGACTTAACGACTGTCAAAGATCACTGTATGACAGTCGGGACCATTGGCTTAACGTGCTTTCCGAGGCACGGAGGTCGGAGGGGTCTCGGTATGTTTACAAATGGTCACCCATCAACGGACCAACCGCGGCGAACGCGGCTATGAGTAACTACTAAAATATCAGTACCTACCAATTATCCGTCTAAGTGCCTGCAGATCATAAGATGTCACAATAATATGAAAATAACTGTCCCTAATGTTTGATATCATTGAAACTAACTATCAAAAGCACCAAAAAACGTTAAACGGTAAATTATAGAAAGTTATTTTGATATCAAAATAAAATGTTCTTTATCAATGCATGGCGACTGCAGGGGTATACAACATTTATATCCATTGAAGTGACATCTAATAGACGAATATCTACGATATCTGGACTCATCCAGGAAGTAATAGATACAATAATTTAAACATCATTCATCAATGGTAATGACAGCTCTTGTCATCGTGACGTAATAAGTACCTACCTAGTGTGTTCAATTGAATTTGACGATGTAATCAAAGGGGGAAACACAATGATATCTAATTGTCGTTCCTATCTATGAGAAAAGAACTTACATAATTTTGTATGTGAATAATTTAATAGATTACACATAATATAAAGTAAAAAAAAACCGACTTCAATTAAAAAAAATTGCAGAATAAGTAGTAAAAAAGACGTTATTCTGTTTTGACATTGTAGGCCTTTTTTAATTAAATTAGTTTATAACGAAACTTGTGATTATTTTTAGATGTGTTTTACATGGAACCAACTCATCAGGTTTGATTTATTTAAAAAATGATTAATTTTTATTCAATTATTTATTTTGAAAGTGAATAATTAGCTAAATATTCTTGTTCGGGAACGTTCTTAAATATTTATTATATTCTTTTTTAAGTATCTATTTGTTGTTATGTCGGCAACAGGAATACTTTTATAATAACTTCCGTGATACGAATCATAATTATTTAAAGATTCAACGGCATACTCTCGCGCATTTTCGGAATCGCCATACTTACCCATATTTCGCAGATATTTAACCATTAAGTATGGACTGCTAATAAATGATTTTAACAGTGATTAATTTATGAACGACACATTTCAGTTTCTTTATCTTTGAATAGGACTAGTTCAAAGACAGCTAGGTCTCTTGACTAGCTCAATTGTACGTATAGTCGCGAACAAAGTGTAGACTAAAAGGAATTTAATTTTAAAACGGGTAGAATTACTTGCTCAACTTATGCAGTCGAGTGAGCGCTTTAATATAGTCTTAAAAAAGCGTTTGTTACATTTTTAATTAATCTGCACATGAATAATGAAGTTTAGATTTTTAGCTGGTAATTTTTGACTAAGAATATTTTTTTAATTTACATCCATTTGTATATTAACTTTCGTTTATGCGGCTTCGCCTTTATCCACATTTGATTGAACCCCCTGAAACAAAATTAGTCATTATTTTTTAATTCCGATAAATCATTTTCGATGATTTACTCCTATAATAATAATACCGGCCTATAAATGTCCCACTGCTGGGCACAGACCTCTTCCCATGCAGAGAAGGAATGAGCATTGATCACCACGCTTTGGTATCGAAAAAAAAAACAGATTTGTAAGCAGTAGACAGGAACATCATGTTTACTCTACTTAAAACATACTTTAAACGGTTTCCATGATTAATAGCCCGCCATTGTTGTAATTGCATACACTTTGTTTAAAAATCATCAATCATGTTTTTCTTGACACCATAATGTTTATATTATGTCATTATTACAGCGATGTGACAAATGGTCGCAAATCACAGACTGCAAACGATATCAAACTTATAACACCGAAGGAAATACTGCATTTTAAATGACAAAAAAAACAGTTTAATTTTTCAGACAGAGCCGACGAATTTGCTCTTATTCAATCAACTCAGCCTATCACAGACCTGTTGGACCTAGGACACAACACCTGCTCCTCCATTTGGTATTTATGTGCGCCATCATTAAAGCGTTTGCCCTAGTCACCACGCTGGGCAAGCGGGTCGGTAACCGCAGCTTACTTTCAGTTCTTTAAGACAACACTCCTGCCAATTCTCCTTGTTTCTATATCCCTTAGTCAGTTCTTACTACACGCGAGGGTAGAGAGTGGAGGTTCTATTCCATGCCGAAACCCCACAGCTCGTATGTGGTATATTCTACGGCTCAAGAATATATCCCCATACCAGGTGTTTCGGAGTCCCGTTTTTTATGCTTTTTTTTCCAAAACCGTAATGGAAGATAAAAATCCCATAAAAAGGCCGCAAAATATTTTTCTTTCCATATCTGTATAAACATTTTTAGGGGACATCTCATATGATATACTGATCATAAATCACACATCAAATAGCTGCAGATCATACAAATTTGTAACAGGAATGGATGGATACAAGTAGGTATCAACCTACAGTCCATCAATTAATTATTTTGTACAGTTTACTTCTAAAGTAAAACATCTGAAGTTAAATGTTTGTCACAGCCGTTACAAACTAAATTAAAACTGGGAACTAAAACTAAAAAACAAGTTGCTCATTACTAATGAAATAAAAAAATAAAGCAGTACGGACGTTCTATTCACAGAAATATGAAGGCAACTTTTCTGTAAGCTTCGCGTCAGATTGGTGCTAGATTTTATTTTTATCACAAGTTAACGAGATAGATATTAAATACATTTTCTATATTCCCTCATATTTTAAAGAATCTTTATACAAATTTAATACAAACTCAAATTATTTTTCAAGAAAATATTTTTAACGCGCTGTAATTTTATATCTAAAATTATTTCAATTAAACAAAAGCTGTTTGAAATTCAGTTATTTTAATTGAAAAACGAATATCAAAAACATTATCAAAATGATTTCAGCATAATAAATAGCAAAGTTTAAAGAGATTTATTGCTTTCAATTATTTATTAATGTTGTGAACTTCGAAAACTCGTTGTAACATGATAAATAATACACAAACTATGTATAAAGATTGACGATTTAAGAGACAAAAGTACAAGATTGTACCAACGGATATTTCTAACTCCAATTTTGACCTTTGAACTGAGTTAAGGCCAAACCACACAAGATTCTCCAGAAGCCCGAGACTTAACGAAGAGTTGAATTGCGGTGACGACAAGTTTAGGGTTCTCAATATAGAATGTAACTGATGGACCAGACATGTCTTTGAACCATCAGATCGGTTAAAGTCTAACTTGGAAATATTTTAACAGATATCGCACAAAAGTTTAATAATGCAAATCTATTTGAATATATTACATGATTTTGAATCTATTTACGCCTTTAAATACTTAATGTGTTCTGAAGGTCAGATGTCAATCGTTCCATTTAAAATACTGGTATTGAACTGAATCTAATTTTGTATATACCGAAAAGCGATATCGATGTTGCTTGAGTTTGATCAAACAACATTGATATCGAATAGACTTTGAAGGTTGTAATCATGAAACTTTACCTTTACAGTGGAACGATGGTAGATACTATGGTACCTATCTTTCAGGACTGCAAGAGTACACTCATGAACAAACACGAACTTCTTTTTAAGAATCTATAACTTATACAAATTTTATTGACTGCTCATCTATGTGATCACTTCTGCCAAAGACTGTACCGATCCTGCCCGTGTTCCATTAAGAGTGTCTCGGTAGAAGTTAATTCAATTGTACGCGCAATCCTGACGCGCACAGTTTTTACCTTCATTTAGTGGTCTATCCTGATAAAATATTCAATACGTAACGTAACTACTGAAAAGTGACATCTAAATCTTACCGTGTGATAAATCTTAATATATTATGTGTTAGCACTTTAAAGCGCTGCAAGCAAACCGCTTGAAGGATCAAAAACTTTTTGGAGATGGCTGAAAAAGTGGATAGTGAGCTAAGTCTGCATTTTGTGGAATAAGTGCTGTGACTAATTCACTTCTCCAGATATATCTATTAGACTTCGTTTGTCTAGGTCCATTCCTATTACTTATCGGCTTGAGTGAGGTGAGTCATTTACCAACTGTAGAAATTGCAACATCTCAAGAGGCAAAGAAACTTAAGTCCGAATCAGTAACTATAATTCAGGTCAGAAAAAAGAGATGATATTTAATAAATATTACAACCTATGAACGATAAATCTGCTGACACAATACGCTGTGAAGGTAACAACTTGGCAGCTGTGCAAAAAAGTTTTAATTGGTGAACAATTATGAGTAAAAGAGAATTAAAAGTGACTGAAATTGAAGTGCTACCCAACGCTACAGGTACCTAATGTGACAATCAATTCACAACTGATACATATCTAAGGGCCAGTTTTCTGATCCCGACTTAACTCAACCAATGGTTAAATATGCTAACTAATGGTTTCGAAACGGGTTTTCATCAATTGCTAATCTATCAAATAGTCAGTAGTTAACTCGGGATCAAGAAACTGGACCTAAGCGCGTTCTACCGAAGTTTGAATCCATTCGTTAGCATATTTAAGCATCAGTTGAGTTAACTCTGGACCAAAAATCTAGGCCTAATTCATCGACTTTTAATTTCGGATCAACTCCTGTATGTTGAATAAGGGACTAACCACGATGATGCGTCCTTCAATATGTATTGCATAACAATGCAATTTTCATGAGACTATTTGGAATAGCTAGCTGGAGTTTAACAGTATGGAGTCTGGCTGACAACATCATAAAATATTTAAAAGTAAAATCTTAATTATTCATTCGGAACTACAACTACTACTAGTAACATTTGCGCCTGTCGGTTAGCTCACAAAGTTAGCTGTTTGCGATTGTTTAAAACTGCAGGCTCAAAAAAATCGCGTGACCTTTAGACTTATAAAATACACGAGGATTCCCAGGAACCAGGAAATCCATACTTATATTATAAGCTAAAGCTGAAGAGTTTGTTTGAACGCGCTCATCTCAGGAACTACTGGGCCGATTTGAAAAATTATTTCACTGTTAGATAGCCCACTTATTGAGGATGGCTATAGGCTATAATTTGCCGCGGTAACCGACGCGAGCAAAAGCTATTTTCTACAGCATTATACAGCGTAGCGTAATACATAAAAGTCACTCAGTGCTATTGACTCCTTTTTCATATTATTATGTGAAGTTAAGTATATAAAATTGTGTTAATTCATAGAACTTATAAACTGCTTTTTCTCTTTATGAATAAAACTTAATTTAACTCAACTTGGAAATCAAGAAACCCTACATTTACTAAGGTCACTCATGAAACTGAAATATACGTACTAATGGATAAACTGGAATTGACACACATTATTGCAAGGGAATAAGGTTGATTCTTGTAAATCATTGTTACTTGAGCTTTGACCGTACCTTGTAGGAGGGGGGTATTAGGTACTAATTATTACGGACAGGCCAGCTTGCTAATGAAATTTTCTTAATAAAAGGACCCGACTAGAAATGGACCGAAGAACGAACCTTCTTTAGGCGATTTTATCGGCGTTAAGTTTATTCAACACTGTATGGTACAATGGCAGCTATTATGCGCTAGGGATACAAGTTCGATTTTCGTTTGAGGAAAATATGTGAAAATATTTTTCGATTGCAGGAGCTTTTGTGGACGAGGTATATAATTTAAAGGGTATGAAAAAAAAAACTATTTAGTCCGTCACTTATAAATAAAATATTATTTAACGCCTATTTTTTCCGTTATCAAAACAATAAAATTTTACAAAGATGAATCGTTTTTAAGTTGAGGAGTGGGGACTTGTGACGTCACAACGTAAGCGAAAATTGTATGACACTATGACGTCACGCGAAGTTTTCATTCACTGAATATAATTTTCTTTTTGGTATCTAAAAACGGATTTTAGAAAGAACTACTTATAAGGTACCTTATTATTAGGTCATGAAAAAATGTCTCTATAATAAACAACATCTTAGTATTTGAGTCCATGTTGAAGATATAATTTAAATAAAAATGATTGATGTCTAAATTGTTCATGAAACATTATATCACTAGAATAATTATTTTGAAGTTGGTTGACAAAGGCTGGGTTCTCAATTATACTAAACTAAACAGAAATTCTATTCTTGACTTTCGTCTAGCGTATTAATAGACTAAGTAAAATCAATACAAAGACAGGTAGGTAGGATGATATATTATTTTTATTTAAGGTCTATTTGGACTTTGACCGGCCTGTTGGACTAGTGGTTAGTGACCTTGTCTGCTAAGCCGGAGGTCATGGGTTCGATTCCCACCCAGGACAAATTTGAGCTCAGCTGAGCAATAATGACACAAATTAAACCTATGAAAAATATAATATAACTATGTTTCTAATAACAAGACAATTTTATTGAGCATATTTTATTTGCTAGTCACGTTTATTATAAAGAAAATTAACGTGATTTTCTTCGGACGTTACCTTCGTTAAAAAAATATTTTTAAATGATTGACTTTTCAGCGACACTGACATTGACAGATGTCACCTAACATTTAAATTTATAAATGTAATTGTCTATTTAAATTATGATGAGATACCTTCTTTTACAAAACCTGACTTGTGTAAAATGTTTGATTTAATAAGTTCTATTATATTTGTATTTTTTATGCGATGGTAATGGAATTATTTTGTAATTATTTATTACTAGCTGACCTGACAGACGTGTCATGTCAAACAACTAACAAGTATGGCAAAAGCTATAAAACTTACATTAGAAAAGTTAATGTGATCGTTAAGTTTTCTTTATTTTTCTATGTTTCGCGCAACATTTTTATTTTTTTCCGTCGTAACCTTCTCAAAAGACAAAAATTCGCGAAATTTGTCTAGCCTTTCACGCGCGGATACACATAGGGGAGATTATAAGCAAATAAATACAAATAGATTAAAGTTTGATACCTTGTTTAATTACATAATATAGCCACGTTATTAATTACACTATCTTTTGCTCGTGTCGCCACCCGCGTAGGCGTCGGTTATCGTGGCCAGCCTCGGACTATGGGCCATCTGACAGATTTTTTTAAATCGGATCTTCAGCTCCAACTATAAAAAACACTTACAAAATTTTACGTATCTGCTTGTATTGTTCTGTGTAAGATTCTTAACAGAATCCCCAATATTTTTTAATTCTCCGTATTTCGCTGCGATATTAATTTCTCATGGAAAACGATTGGTATTTCTGATCGGCTTGATTTTAATAGAAGTGTTTTGAGTGGCGTGACTGCCATTATATCGCCGGTAATTGGATTCGATTCCCAATATGTTTGGACGTGTTAAATCTGGATCTTATTTGGGTGTATGGTCGAACGGCTGTAACAAGGGATTTCGATAATGCTCCGTACCTATTGGTTTATGTCGACTCTATGCTCTAGTATCTAAGCTTGATTTACTGATTCTATAAAATAGGGGTTTTAATGTTGACAGATTTGAATAATTACTGCCTTGAATATGAAGCTATATCCATCCAATGAATTAAGTGAGACTGGTATATTTTTGTCATTCAGCACGATTTATTATTTATATTTTGATTGTTATTGATGTAATGGTGTACAATCATATAAATTGGAAGCTTTTGGTCATTAACAAAAATAAGCTTTTTGAAGTTGAGTAACTATCGTGACACAGTAATAACATCTTGCCATGAAATACTTTTTGTGAAGAATTTTCGTTCGACGTAACTTTTCATAGTACATACAAAGAAACACCTACAGTTGAGCATAGAAACTCCTCCTTTTTGGAAGTTATACTTAAACTCAGGTTTTAATAAAATTAGGTCACGGAAATTAACGCAAACTCATGCATTTACCTTTTAAGGCTTGACGTTTCGGCCGGGTTACACTGGCCGTGGTCGCAAGCAGACGAAAAGTCAAGCCTTAAAAGGTAAATGTATGAGTTCGCGTCAATGCCCGTAACGTAATTTTATTAAAATCTTGCGACGCGATTGTTTTAAAGGTAATATAAACTCAGGACTTTTAACTAGGCAACAGATTTTATTGCAATTATAGCAATAGATAGAATAATTCAATATGATAATTATAGGCATGTTTACTATGATACCCACCGGGCGGATCCTCTAGAATAGAATGTAGTTTTACTCAAGGATAGTGATCTATTGGAGAAGCTGAACTATTTTCAAGACGGGGTCCATAATCAAGGCACCCGCTAATCATGAGCTTAAAATCATGGGCCGTGGTTGGGCTTGAAAAAAGTCGGGCATATCCAAAAGATCCGTCAGTCCGTTATTTATTTTTTATATAAGATCTTTAATTTTTGTTGTAGTAAGAACCTATTCAACATGTATACTTTGTACCTTCATATTTAAAACTACACATTGTACATGCTTCACAATCAGATTATTAGTTTCCAAGAATACCTTCTACATTCAAGCTAGCGAATATATTTCTTGAAAATATTTTTAAATACAGTATAAAAAAAACTCGACATTACTAGAACATACATAGCTATCAGCAGACATAGTTCTTAGCAGGTGATTCCAAGCTTTCTAGAAAAATTTTTCTAGAAAGGAAACTAATAATCTGATTGTGAAGCATGTACAATGTGTAGTTTTAAATATGAAGGTACAAAAAAAGAGTTTGCGTTAATTTTGACATTACTAGAACATACATAGCTATCAGCAGACATAGTTCTTAGCAGGTGATTCCAAGCTTTCTAGAAAAATTTTTAGAGCTTCTCAACACGCAACTATTACCTAACTAGAAGAGAAATAACAATGCTATCAATTAGTGAAGTGATCATAAAATATCAGCTTAAGGTACACCTGGTACAGTCAGCAACAAAAGTAGTAGAACACAATTATATTTATAAAACACCTAAATGCAATAAAGTTCCGTGATTATTGACTAATCTTATATTATATAGGTATTTTCAGATTATATATAAAAAGTCGCTTTTGTTCCAAAACTGGTTGATTCTTGTTTTTTTGGATTCGTCTCCGTCCCGAATAGCAGAATAATATTAGATACAATGGCAAATAGTAAAAAAAAAGTTATTTTAGGAAAACTTACTCGGGTGAAACCGCGGGATACAGCTAGTATGGATATATCATAGCTTTAAACCTTATTGATATTATTATTTTGTTACTTATCAACTTTTGTTACCAACTCTACATCAGTGGCACAATTATACTTGAAAAGCACCTCTGTGACGAACCAGTAAGGTTGATTTTCGTAATTTGTTTTTTGATGTCTACATGTTAGTGATTTGTAACCTTTTTCGGTATTGACTATACCGTAGACTTATCAATTGATGCAATTATTGATAGTTGAGTTTTATGAAATCAAGCTAAATATTTTATTATAGAAAATTTTAATAATTGTAATTTTTTCATTATTTTTCTTCTCCTTCTGCAAGTGCCCAATTATAATTATATTGGGTATAATTAATTGTGGATTTATTCGACGGCTCCAAATTAAAGAAAAGGAATCCAATCTCATTTTCAACCTTTCAATCAATTTCCAAATTCATAGAATATTATGCAAAAACATTTAATTAAGATCGTTCAATTGGACTCAATAAAATCACCTTTGTCCCTTTCACTTCATTCAAGCGTACAAATTATAATGAAACTCAATTTTGTTACAGGTACAAAGAAAATGTCTGCACAACTTAAGGATGCACAAAGAACAACGAATGTAACATTAAAATATTGAACAATGAAAACGAATTCCAGCAAAGAACATCATGACATTACTAGACAAGTTAATAAAGCAAGTCTATAAACGCGGAACTCCGGATCCGTAATATGAAAAATGACATCCGCAGTCCGAAATGCATGCAAAGATACAAAACATAAGGACAAACACATAAGTCTCAATTTTAAAGAGCAACGACAGCTTTAAAACTCAAAAAATGAATAACGAAGAAGGTGTTATACAAAATATGACAGTACCGAGGTTATGTACAAACGGTTGTCAAAATTCATCAAGAATACCGTTTGAGGTTAAACCACCAGATCCCAACACTACATTCCTCTATCACCACTACATCGATAACAATACGGATTCCGATTTCAATATCGACTATTTCAACGATTCGTTCAGTGATACCAACTGTACATTTAAAAATGGAACGTGTAGTGATGTGAACTATAACTATTGGGCGCTATCTTTGTTAGTGTTTCCTTTATTGACATTGTTCGGTAATGTTTTAGTAATACTAAGTGTTTCGAGAGAAAGGAGTTTGCAAACTGCTACGAACTATTTTATAGTCAGTTTGGCTGTTGCTGACTTGTTAGTGGCTGTTATTGTGATGCCGTTTGGAGTTTATTATTTGGTGAGTTGCTTCTTACTTTGTTTACTTTCTTACATAGCGTGTTTCTTCTAAATGTCAGATAAATATTGGCTACTAAATACATTTTTCTTTTTGTACTTAGCTCATGGCTTCAATTCATGGTTATGTTGAAGTTCTTATTAACAAGCTTATGAAAATGATAACTACTAACTTGTTTAAAAGCAGCTTGGTCAAGATTAGTTCTAAATTAAACATAGTATATCCTTAACAAAAGGCTACATTTATAAATATATTGTCCAGTGCGTAATGTACCAAAAACAGATGTAACTAACGTAACAAAAAAACAAAACACTTTAAAAACAAAAAAATATTAGTTCCATGTTCAAAACCTCTATAATACTTACAAAACCGACTAAAGCCTAACACATCACTGGCCCAGTGACGTTAATTACCGTATAATCCGGCTGAGTAGTGTGTATCGGCGTCAAACACTCGGCACTACAATACGTACATCACAAAGGAACGCGCGGTATTCCCATATAAGAGAAATGTTGCCACGCTCACCAAGATATTGTACAATCGATATCTTATAGGCTTCGGTTTACAATGTTTTGAGGTTTTCTCTGCTGTACTGGTTTTATTAAAGTTTTTATCCGAGTTTATGTCGACAATTCTTCTCAGGGTAGTCAGTTAAAAAATGTCGACTCGAGTGAGCTCGAAAAGTGATGTGGTGCTCGAAATTAAAAAATAAAGAATTTGAATTTTGAGTTTGATTTTGAATTTCGGTCTGAGTTAATGTAGTCAAATCTTGCTATTGTTAATACCGTGTGGTACGTGTTAGTTGCTTGAAATGACAATGACTCATTTTGTAGTGAATCGACTAATTAAGCAAGTATGATAGCAACGTGGCTATAATGATTTTGTAGATTTTGCTCACGGTTAGCCGTGTGGTCGACGGATATTCGGCACCAAACAGCCTGCTTTAGGCTACATACCTACTACTGAAAAAAAAAAACAAATCGGATGAAGTTCAACAAAACAAAGAAACCCTCCAGCTTTATTAATGAAGCCATTTTTAATTGACTTATGGACAAAGGATTTTATTTAATAAAGAATTGTGAAATGTGTGTGAATACAAAAATTTAATCTATTCTAATAGAATAGAGTTATAATTGGCTACTATCTTACTATAATAACAAAGTAAAAGTAACTGTTTGTTTGTTTCGCTTTTACAGCTAAACCACTAAATCGATTTCAATGAAACTTGTTGCCGTAAGCTTTTACCTCAAGAAAGGGTGTTGGCTTCCTTTTCCGCGCTAACTGATATCCACACGAGTGGTGCCGCGAGCAAAAAATTTCAATTTATAACAGCGATATAAAAGTATTGGTTTTCACACAAGCACGAATGATTGAATGAATCTGAATAAGAATTCCTAGACCTCAAATTCAGTACCACAGAACATAAAATCAAACCGTCCAATTGCGAGTTTAACTCTCAAAAAAGTTACGTTTGTTTTCCTCAAATATTTATATTATTCCGTTTTTTAGGATTCTTTGTTATAGCAGTAATAGTAACAAATCATATCGTACCCCCAGTGGAAAAAGAGCATAAGTGGTTTTACGTCGAATTGTCGATTTTCACATATTTGAAAGGTACGTTTAAAGTTACATATGCTGATTTTTTTTCATATTTTTCTTGATAAATTTGACGAATTTATGCAAGAAATATTGCTTTATTAATTTTGAATACATTACCTTTTTTCTTAGGGATAAATAGAATAAACGTTTTAACGCAAAAAAAATGTTGAATAATATGACGTATTACATTATATGACGTTTATCGTTAAATTTTAATGATCAAAATAAACAATAACAAATATTATGATTCTAATCCGTTTCTTTTTTTTACATTACTGGTCTTGTATGCACGAATACGTCGTTTTTTGTTTTATTAATCAGGTAACATTATATTATAAATGCACATACTGCACTAAAAATTTATTATGATAAAAATAAAGCAGCGTTATGAGTGTTTACTTCATATTAACTTAAAAAAGTCGCGACTATGTACCTAAGAGGCGTCGCGACACCATATCTAACGTACGTCGTGACGCTATAGTTGAGATTAGAGTGGCGTTTCAAGCGTGAGGCGTCTCGACGCCGTAACGGTTCGGCACAATTGAGCAGCGTCGCGCCGCATAAGAAGTTCGGCATTGCGTTAGAGTGGCGTCACCACGCTGTAGTTGTATGGCGTCGCGACGCCATAGTTGAGTGGTATTGCGACTTCCTAGCAGCGGGGCGTTGCGACTGGAGTCGACTGTTCTTCTTATATTCGCTATCTACCTCTCTGTAAATCTCCGAAAATTGTGGACCAATTAATTTTGGTGTTTTACAATGTTGGTATGTCATTGAAGTGGTTTCATATGTATGAATTAAAAATCCATCGATTCAGTAGTTTTGTTGTTAAATCAAAACAACTGGAAAATGTTACCATTAATGTCATTTCGGTTAACAAAATTGATCATGAAAGACGACGAAGACGCATGAGCTGCAAGCGACGGGGGATGTAAGGCAGCGGGGTGGTTAATCATGCAACCGGGACGGGGGTCAACTGACTGTCATACTGACGGTGGGCGGTGGGACATGCTGGGCAGTTCATAAGTAGGCTATATACTCGTATGATATGTAGAAAAGTGCCAAACTCACATGGCTTTTGTGTGCTGTATCACCACCGGCACCTATCTGCCTGTAAACTTTGAGGATAGGCTTCGATCTTTTTTAAATTGATTATCAGCAGAGTGACAACATAACCGTAAGAAAAAAGTGCAAATTTGCATGCAGGTTTTCCGGTGTCTACTGTATAAAATCCCCTAATTGTTCACCTTGTGCGGCTTTGAAACTACACGGGTAGGTTCTCAGACAAAAAGAAAGAAAATGCATTTACTTGGGCCCACTGCGAGGCGTATAATAAAAAACTAACTTCAACAATAATTTCTAAAATGTTAGGGGAAATATGCGTCATATTCGTGCGCTTGTTGATTTAGTGGTTGAAACTGAGTGTGACCACCAAGAGTGTCATTCAGGTTGGAATCCAGTGTCGGGTCAAAAATTGAGTGACGAAAAGACAGGCAGGCTCAAACTAATTCTTATTATTTCACTGTCGAACGCCTCCGATAGCATGTAAAACTGTTGGTTCCGACCGTCAAAAAATTTCGTTGGTCATTGTTATTAAGATTAGCACTGCTGTGCTACCAAAAGAATTACCCAGTAAAATAGATAGCGGAGGTCAGTAAGAAATACGGAATACACCTGAAACCGATGAAACTGGGAGCAGACATCGACGGAGCTTGCTATAAATTTGAAGGTACCGCTTAATAGGCACGGGGGCAGTGTAATCAAAGCTGAGTAAAAACAGAAATTAGCTCCATTTATTGATAGAAGAAGCTGTGAATTTTAGTAAATCGTCTCTACATACTTAATTCCGTAAAGAGCGCAAAACAATCAGCCTCGAGCAAAAGCTGGCGCCGGCGCTGCAAGCCGGGTATTTATTGGTCTCATAGAATTTTCATTTTGCCATTAGACACTCGTCACAAACAGCGAAAGAAAGATATGGAAAAAAAATGAAATTTGTGAATAGGCAGACTTTATTCTTTTACAGGTTCCCTATAAGTTGATTGGAGGGTTAATTTTTATTCATGGTCCGTATTAAAAAATATATATATATTAAAAAGTAAATAGCAAGCCTAATTTTAGTCATATAAATACACCAAAAGCACGGTACAGTGTGCAATGGATTAGCTAGGTATTTGAAACATTTGGAGTCTTTTAGTTAACTTAAATCGGAATGGGGTTGTGCTTGTAATCTCTTCTGTAAAACCGTCTATATATAATAAAAACCCCTTAAGATATCACGAATACAGATAATGAAAAGATACACCTTGATTAAGCATTAAAAATGGCAGACCACCACTTAGAGAGTATAAGTTGTTTATTAAAGTACTAGCTGTTTCCCGCAGCTCCGCCCGCGGTCTAGTTTTTTTTTAATATAATTGAGATGCAAGCTATCCTATCTTTCAAGTTGGATCAAACTGCACACTAGTTACTACTAGTTTCGGAGTTAATCCTGGACAAACATCGTGGCACTGGTATAAAAAGATACAATTTATTATTTCTGTCAAAGAAATATTACAAATGAACAAAAGACAACGTGGTTTTGTTATAAACGGAGTTGCGAAAATTGCTCATTTTGTAATTTTAATATTTTTTAAAAGTTAAAGCTGATATTAATTTTTAAATTTAGAAACTCATCCAAAAAATATTAGTAACGGCAATCTTCACAGAAAATACATAATATCTTGGCAGTTATTGTTAAATACTGTTATTTATGTTACAAACTTTAATTGTATCCAAAGCTATGCTAATTATTTTGGATATAATAAAAAATATTTGATACACAATATGATTTCTTCTTTTTCCTTTAGTCGTAAATATTTAGTCTTGGGTAATATCTGGCAATATGCATGTAAAAATTTTATAACAGATAATGGAATAAATCATTATTCTTGTTTACTTAAGGTCTCTCAACAAGCCTTTAAATTGAATAAAGGGGTAAGTATTGGATACTTAATATAAACAACAAATGTAATAAAAGAAAAAACGCAGTAATCCTACTTATACTAGCAATAATTGACAGTGTTACAAGTTCATAAGTCCTTTAAGTGTACATACTTTTTAAAATATATTTAATTTCACGGGAAAGTTTGGCTTAAGTATTGATACTTAAAATACCATATTTTTTTAAATAACGAAAAATAGCATAATAATTTATTTCTATGATTACTAATAAACTGGAAACCTTACCACTAATTTAAACACACCACGCAGTGTAATATTTTTTTCCCTTTTATTTGATATAAGAATCTTTCCTCTACTACCTAAGACAAAGTAAATATTTCCATAAAACCAGTTTTTTGGCCGTACTGAAAAATTAACATTTCTGGCTTATGGCGTTTTTCCACTGAGGGTGCGATATTTGAAAATCTCAACTGTCTAACTATCACGGTCTATGAGATACCGCTTGGTGACAAATAGACAGATGGTCGGACAGCGGAGGCTTAGTAAATAGGGTCAAAATTTACCCTTTGGGTATAAAAACCTAAAAATTAAGCTACATAAACTAAAAAATAACAACCCTATCCATTAAAAACTTCAAAATTATGAATCGGTATGTCTGTCTTTAAAAAAAAAAACCAAACGCAAGAGTAAAAATTCATACAGGATTACTATTGGTTGAAAAATTAGAAGCGTTTTAATATGCGTTCTTAAAACGGTTTCTTATCATCCCTTGCTTTTATTTGTGGATACTCATCTACTTATTTTCAGTTTTGGTTAAAGAACTAACCGTAAGCACTTTGTTCGAATATTCGTCCTTGATCTGAAAGCTGCAGCTGTGTCTTACTATTCTTCTGTGACGTCTTTATGTAACTTTATGTACCTGAGTACCATAATTACTTCATCTCGCTAATAACCATAGCAGGCAATTTCTGTAACAAATAGAATTTATCAACTGAAGGTTAAACAATTAGGTTGGTTCAGCGAGATAGGGGTTAATCTCTGATGAAAAGACTTATTGTCACGTTAGTGGGAATTTAATTAACTAGCTCAATGTAGGCTTTCAGCGACTATGTTTGAAGTTATGAATGTGTAACTAGGTTAAGAAATAAAAAGGTTTTGTTTTGTATCTAGAATAGGCACATACCTACATAGGAATACATAAAATAAAATAAGTGCAAAATATTAAGAAAAACATTACAACAGCAAGTAACACAAAAAATAATCTACACTAATATTATAAAGAGGAATTATTTGTATTTTTGTGTGTGTGTATGTTTGTAATGAATAAACTCAAAAACTACTGTGCCGATTTCAAAAATACTTTCACCATTAGAAAGCTACATTCACCCTAAGTAACATAGGCTATATTTTTCACTTAAAAAATTAGGTACCGCGGGCGAAGTCGTGAGGAGCAGCTAGTAATAAATAAAGAAGAGTAATAATAAATAACAATAAAAGAAACAGCTGATCTTGACAAGCTGATGATAATATTGTAAGGTACCTACGGCCAATTATTTTTATATTTTTTTTATGAGTTTACAGCAGTTATCCTAATCGAGGCTTTGACTGCTTCACTGGACTTTTGCCGAAACCTAAGGACCTTTGGCCAGAACTATAGAAAATACTAAAGGGTTCCGGCCTCAACTTAATGTGATACTAATCTTAATAAGTTAAACATCAAGACAGGGCTGGATCCAATTTTTGTTTATAAGGACTTATTTTTATTGCTAGTTTGACCAGCTCGGGCCAGTTTGATCTAGGAACGACGGGATTTTTTCATCCTTAAAATTTGTAAATTAAGTACAAATGCAATGAATGAAAAATTTTTACCTCCTCCGGCAGGACTCGAACCTGCGGCTCTAGCTTAAAATTTGGCCTTTAGTACAATAAGGCTACAAAAACTCTTGTATTTTAGACCAGGGTCATACCTCAAATATTAAGTTTTTATTTCAGCCAGTACTTTTGTAACTAGTACCTACTGCACAATTCTTGTTGGTGTAGGTACATGAAGTAGTCTAGAGTCTCTCAAATGTAAAAAATATGGCTTAAGAACAATCGACTGTGTTCTTAGCTTGATTAAATTCAGAATTGGGTGTATTTATTTAGCCTTTATAATTTGCTACCTACTTGGTATAATAAGTGAATGTAAAAAAATAAACCTGCTTTTGTTTGTAAATTAATATTTACGATTGAATGTTTGTCTTCCTTAATTAGATTCATATATTTCCTGTCAAACAAAACAGAAGCAAAGACTAGAACTGTAATAAGTGTAAAATAATTACAGAGCTAACTGGCAAGAGTACCTAATAAATTAGTGCTGCCCAGAATTAGTCTTTAATAACACTGTTGTAGGTACAAATTAACTTTCTTTGTTCTCAAAGACGACATTGAGGTAAAAGTTATTTATTGTAGATACAGAAATAATATTCTGCCCATTATTAGCCTTCGAAACAAATGTTCTAGCAATTTCAATAGAGTAGGTATGGTCAAAGCCTGGCGATCTGCAGAACAGGTTTTACCTATAGCAGACACCAGTCTCTATATAAATGCAAAATTGTGAATCTGTAAACTGTGTTTGGAATTGGAAATTATCTTTTGACTTTTTTCCAAAGTCAAAATCACTCTTTTTTTCAGTTATTAAGCAATCTCATGCTTATTTTCGATCTTTCTTTATCACTGGTGTAAATTCAATAACAATATCTATGTTTCTTGATCCACAGATCTATCCGTTCTTATTTCCATTTCATATAGATTACCATCTTTATTTTAGACTTTAATATTCATTCAACAAGTGACAACTATATAAAAATATAAGCCATACACTTGACGCTTACTTCCACAACATTCGAATATCTTAGCAGACATACGAGTACCGTTTATTCATGAGCTTCTAACTTTACCAGCTAAACTTAATATACTTAGGTATACCTAAGATGAAGTAAATGAGGAACGAACGCTCAAAAATGTGCGAGATCACGCTTCCACACGATATAATTAATGGGAACGTGAGATGATGTTCCGAAAAGAATATTCTTTTCAAGGCGAAGAAAATACTAGTACTTATGTGTTTAAGTCAACAGAAGCGGAACGTACATTACGCCTTAAATTTCTAATACATTATTTTATTACTGCTAATTATAAATATTTCCAAATTAACTATACACACACCTAATACTAAACAATATTAATTAAACAAAACAAAAACTAAGAAATAACATGAACAAACTCTTCCACATCGCTGTCGACTGGAAGTGTGCCCATAAGGCTGGCAGCATTGCCACGTTGAATGGCAATGCTTAACCGCTGACTAAGATAAAAACCAGCCCTTGGGTCACACGTGTCAACAAGACGCTTGGATTAGTCTTCGTTCTAAAACTACTAAAACTGCTTACCGAAGTTTTTTCCTATTGATTTCTATGTGATAATAGAAATTGTGATGTTTTATTTATTGCTAAAGGGTCTCTTTTCGTAAATAGGATATTAAACAAAAAAATTCGGTTTCGAGATATGGAAAAAAAGAAACATTAAAAACGTGTTTTCTTTCATCTCGTTAATAAATAATTGCGATTATTCAGCGAATGGAAAATTGCGTGACGTCACTGTGTCCTAAAATTTTTGCGATGTGATGTTACAAGCCCCCGCCCCTTTGAAACGCTTCATCTTTGTAATTTTTTATCGTCTTGTAAAAGGAAATCTTTTTATTTTTTTCTAATTTAAAAATGATTTCAAATAATTTCTGTACATTATTCAACTTGTAATGCTAAAATAAGCAGGGGTTATTCTCTAAGTCCAAACAAAACATAACGTGGCATAACGCAGATTATACTTCCACTACCCCGGGTCTGCAAATCTTTTTCGTGTTCTGAGACTCACCGGGTAGTGCTAGTATAATAATATACGATCAAGGCCACTTAACAGATTTTTTAACTAAAAGTGATAAAGCCTCTCTTAATCCAACCCGTAACAGTACGTTAACCGCTTGGATTTAGTGAATTAGGGCCCAGTACGTTGGCATATTTGTATTGTTGTTTACATATTATGGCATCAAAACACAGGTAGTTCTCTCTATCTGTGTTCTGGGTACCATAATATAAGCTGTAAACTTAGAAACAGTTCCACATCGCACAAACAGTTGTACTCCGGGAAGTTTGTGTTAATCACTTAGACTTAGTTCTAAACGTTTTCCTAATTCTCTTGAAATACAGCAAATATACTTCTACTATATAATTCATTGCTTACAGTATTCAATACAATCTTAAGAGTTGTGGTGGCCTAGCAGTTCAATGACCGGATTCGCATGCACATGGTTGCAGGATCGAAACCAGGCATGTACCAATGTGTCTTTTTCAAAGTTATATGGACTTTCTTTATCATTCTAAGACATCAAATTGACAAACGGTAAAGGAAATTTCGTGAGGAAACATGGATTCCAAAAAAAATGGAATCTGTGCAAGCGTGGTGATCAATGCTCATTCCTTCTCTATATGGGAAAAAGCCTGTGCCCAGCAGTGGGACATTTATAGGCTGGTATAATAGTCTTCAAAGACATAAGTACATGTAACTGCAATGTTTTAAAGTATTTAACTAGTAGGTACTATAATTTGTATTTATATATTACGCATTAACGCATACAGGGCAAATATTACTAATTAAATAGAATTAGATTGGGAAAAAAATAACCTTGGGTAGGACTCGAACCCGCATCTACAGGATCTAGGTTGAGCGAACCTCTATTTACCCAATAATCTTAAAAAAAATATCTCCATCTCCATGTCCGAAAATTCCTCTAAAGCATAGATCATTTTATCTTACCATCCTTGTTTTCCAAACCGACCTACATTTGTGACCTACATACAACTAAAGAATAGATTCAGACAAAAACTCGTTACTAAAGATCGAAGATGGACGATTAAAACTTTAAACGCTTTGAATGTGAATTCCTTTTTAAATTGACCAGTTATCGTTTAGAGAAATCGTAGAATCTTAACTGGCAAGCATTTAATAAGAAAAGTGATCCTGCCACATCTACCCATTCTGTTATTACATCTAATATTGAAAGTAGATACTTTTTATGGCATAACTATTGAAGAACTTTGATATTGTAGATTGAAATATTGAGTAAACTAGTTTTACCTTAAATAATTTTGTTAAATTGGCGGAATGATACGTATTTTATTATTATTTTATTCGATTTTGGACGTGATTTGGTCTAGATTTAAGTAAACTTTGTGCTTGCAGTTGCCAAATCCCAAAACTAAAACAGTAAAAGTACCTAGAGATATTATTCACATAAACTAAGTGTAAGCCGTGCGGTTCGACCGATTGTATTATATTATGTACTCTGATACAGTGATATTTGACAACCGTTAAGTCATTCAGTATTGGTTGTGGCGGTCAGATAGGCGGTCGCTCTATGTAAAATACGGTTTTCAGCTAAATCAGGCTAGACTGGAAGCTTACCCAAACATAGTTTCGGAAAAGCCTCGTCACATGATGAAATATTTGGACGGAAACTGTAATTCTTTTAATCTATGCTTTGTATTTACAACGCACAATCCACAAAATCAAGTCACAACCTAAAGAATTCACAACGAAAATGCAATACCAATAGAATCCAAAAACACATTTACCGAATCCGACCAAAATCGTTCTGCCCTTTGCAAAGTAAGAATAAGTGCTCCGATTAGTTCGTCTTCCGTCCAGCTATAGAAAGGGTTCCAAAAAGCTATAATTCAGTGGTGACCACTCGATTGATCAGCGGTGAAATCATCTGTGAACTGTGTCACTAATTTTAGATGTAATATGATTTCGGCTGATTTAGGATTTCTAGGAAAATGGTTTGGAAATAAAGGTCTGGGTTGCATATTTCTGTAAGTTACTTGTAAAGACATAATATACGCTAGTAAGCTGTCTCTGATGTTTAGTTTATTTTTACAGGGTTTAATATTATTTTTTTATTTCTTTATATTGTGTAAATCACATGATTCTCCCAAGATACCTTTTATTATCATCCATTAATTTAATATTGTGCTTTGTATTCATTTCAGTCGTATAGAATGTCACACGATTGAGAATTTAAGCTACCTATGAACGTTTTCTGTAAGATGTGTTTTGCTCTTCCTGTTACGTTTTTAAGTAACTTCTCATGCACAGTGGGAGTGTTTTATGTCATTTAATATCCCCATCATAATAATACTTAAGCTGTCAGGCATGATTCCCACTTTAGGGAATTCAAGAGAAACGATAAATAATTTTCCTTCTTCATAAATCCTTTATCATATCCGCGTAGAAATTACCTGTTTTTCCTGCAAATAACCGTAAAAGCACCCTTTCCCCATATTTCATGTAAGGCGGACGCCACTTCATTTTCACCTGACTGATATATTGGCTGTAGATTTTGATAACAATTGGATGGAAAGTGTTTTCCGAAGCCATCGCTCGCCAGATGACTAACATCTGGCATGCGTAACCTACTGCCAATGGAAACAGGTATAAAATTCGGGAATACTGGTTTAATAAAAGAGGACAGTGAAAATGCGAAAATTGGTGTTTTATGATTGTTATAAAATTTTATTAAGATGCATTTGGGGATAAATTGTGTTAGATTTTGGCGAGGGTGACGATAGACGAAAATCCCCTTTTAATTAATCAACTCAGGCTGTCGCGATTACTGCAGGGTTTAGGTGCCTCCTGCTTAAAACTTATTTGACCCAGGGACGGCGTCGCTGTTTTTGAATTTAGTGTTTCAATTCTCGTGGTCTTTTGCCCAAATTTTTCAACTCTGAAAAAGTCACATTGGTACTTGCCGGTAGTGGGTTCGAACCTGCAACATTGTGCACAAAAATCCGTTCATTGAACTGCTAGGCCACCACAACATTTTTATGGCTTAATGGTTTTTACAAATGTAAAATTGTCAACTAACCTGTGTCTATTCAATAATACCGCAGCCATGTAAAGAAGAACAATGTATACTTTGAAATACCTAGAGCAGTCTGCGGCCTGAACTATTCACTGTTCAATAATACTAGAGTCACAAAGTTCCCGGCATTGTCCCACTTGTGAGTACCCTGTTATTTATTTACATATGCCATCTGAACGTGGTCTGAATAGATCTATTCACGTATCTGGAACCTAGGCCATGACATACGTGAGATAGTAGTCTTATTTCAATGAGAAAGAAGTATTGGACGTCTACTGCTAAACGTGTTTTGAATTTTTTTTTCGTTTTCTGTTTATTAGTTTATTATAAAGTTTGGTGGATGTAGCCAACAAAGATATGTTGGTAGTTTTTTGGCATATTTCAGCTATGTATCTGTAGTTTTGGATAGCATAATAACTTACATCTTTAAATTAGCAATTAAGCAATTTCAGAAACAGCTCCAACGATTTTCATGGAATTTAGTATCCAGAGGGCTAGGATTCATTTTAAAAAATGTCGTTGTATCCTATCAAAGCTCGTTCATCCAGGTACTTGATTCATTATGACTGTAATCCAACTCTTATGAACATAAGAGACGTATGTAATATTATTAGAACTGCTAAATCTAAGGCTTCACAAACAAATAGATACAGTATGGTTTGCCCCGAAGGCAGAAGTAATGATGTAGTTATACACCCACTCCTTGCCGAACATATAAAGTTCTAAGAAGCAGCAAGCCATGTGATTGGGTAAATAATTGAGATAGACAAACCACAATAATATTCATTTTGAAATAATAAATGTATCACAATTCGTTGAAGTTAGAATGTTAAGAAAATATCAACAATATTTTGTTCTTGTTGTACTGATATATATCTTTGCTAAGAAATAGAGCTTCTAGATTTTATTAAACTTAATATTATGAAAAGGTTTATATAAACATGAGTCTCACGTCTTTGTGAATATACTGAGACCCGTCAATGCTTCGGAAATAACGTTAAGACGTTGGTCTCGACTGCCATTCACTAAACTTCTACTACACCTCGACTTATGTATGACAGTCGTAAAATCACTACAATTCTAACAACCAACATAGCTTGGAAAAAGGCTACGCCGAACAAATATTTTATAAATAACAGTTCCAATTAATTACTTACGTAATTGTATTTTTTTTAATATCGTTAACACAAAATTTTACAATTTCTTGACATAATGTACAAAAATAAAATATTATGAAAATAACCAAGAATTTGGTCCTTCGGTACACTAATGCGCCATTTTCCTCCATTACCGCACCTGTTCACATTACTGCTAATGAGCTAAGTACCGAAGGTTGGGACAAACCTATTTAGATTGTACAATCAGTTTCCTACTTTGAGAGATTTTCCATACGTTTTACACCAAAATGGTCCTAATGAAGTAAATGATTAAATTACATAAAAAGAGATTTTTTGGTCTTTCGGTAATGAGTCATATTTTAATTGTGATCGACTGAAATATTTGTATATTTAGTGGATATTTTGATTGTTATTATTCAAAAATTGTAACATTGCGAATTATCAGTTATCATACAAAGTTTCATAGAGAATAACTGTCATCGTGAAATATTAGCCTGCTACAAGAAAACCAGAACTTTCTTTTTATCTAAAGAAAATGGTTTTTGAGATAAAATGGCGCAGAGTTAACTATGAAAAATTTCAGTTTTATTTTACTATCATCGAAAAATAAAAAATAAACAATTGCAAGTAATTTAGTGAACAATCATACGTAATTCTGTCCAACAATTCCTGTTGCCTTTAGTCGTATATGAAGGTCCCTAGAGACGTTACCGGCTGACCGGCTAGTCTAATGATAACGAGGCCTAGCGCTCGGAAACTCGAGGCTACGTAGAAATAGTTTAGGATGCAATTGTATGGAACAAGGGCAGACATTTGCATATTGGCCTGCAATTTGTATGATGTTATGTGTTGCAAATTAATTCAGACTGGGGTTATTGAGTTGATATCTTGAAATTGAATGATAGGTATTTCAATTACCATTTGTGAAATTGGTCCTTTTGATAGCAAACAAAAGTAAGTAAGTAGATCCATGTATTTTTTTTTCTGGCGTGCCAATCATTCGGTCGCTAAGAACTAGTCAATTATGTTTAACCGAAACTGCGTGAAACGAATTGTAAGAGATCGTATTGAAAGAGTATCGACAATAGAAAATGAAATATATTTCATACAAATTTAAATAAGTTGCTTTCACAAAAGCTAAAAAATATTACATTATTAAATAAGTGAATTATTCCGCAGATGAAAGGAAAAATGAGATACAATCAGTCTTTCGTAGCGTAGATATTGCTGTATTATGCGGATGAAGGAGCTTTGTTGATGTGCCGACTTAGATTAGGAGTTATGTTTTCGTCTAATGGAGAAGCATATGAAGAATGATGAGAGCTATTTGTTAGAGCCCTAATCATTATTCAGAATAAACGAACAAAGCCTAAATAATGTGGCTCAGATGATTGGGTCTTTTTATCCGCATTTTATTTAAATAAATTAAAGAAGATTTTTTATTTGTATTTATGATGTACCATACTGTCTTTTGGGGAACCATACTCCCAACAGACGAAGGCCGTGGAAACCCTAGGCAAAGATGGACGGACAAATTGGACGCCTTTAACAAGGAGTGGCCTCATTTGGCCCTTGAGAGAGAAATAGAAGAATGAGAAGGAGGCCTTTGCCCTGCAGTAGGACAGTTCAGGCTCAAAATAAATAAATAATGTATGATGGAAGTTGCTATCGATACTGAAATCTGGCTTTCTATAGAAGCTTTAAGCTATCAGAATTCTGAATTGAGTATGAGAAATAAATTATGGTAGGATTAGGTTCACCTATAGTTTCGCATGTTTACGGTCTTTAAAAGATTGGGTTATAAAGTGTACCCATGTTTTGTTGTAAAAGTAATGTTTGGTATTAATATAATACCTATGAGTATAAGTTAAACACGATGGTAAAAGAGGGAACAGTCAAAGACAAGCAATTAAGTATTAGGGCGGCGGACTTTTTTCTAAATTAAATATAGTGAAATAAGTATACAAATTGTGTAATGTCGTCAAAATCGCATGAACAAAAGCAGTTATGTCAAGTTTGGCCAACAGAGTCATGTTTATGGTTTCGCTGACCTTGACCCCTATAGAGTAACCTTATCAGGCTTACTTTTCGTAATCCGCAAAAAGGTCTAGTGATCTTGACAACGGATAGTTGACTTTACTTCATCTGGTACTTTCTGTGATATAATCTTCCTAATATCATATTTATAAGTTAAGTACTCAATCGTTTCAAGGTTAAGTGAGCTTAAAATACTTCCTTTACGTACCAACTGCCGGAATCTCGTTTGAATTTTTACTAAAAAAAATTGTAAATAAATGTGCACAACATAACAGACATTGCTCCGAATCCAAAGTAAGTAGCTAAAGCACTTGTGTTATGGAACAACGAAGGTACCACAAACACGCACACCATGTAGAAAAGTGTTTTTCTACATTGACCTGTCCGGGGATCGAACTCAGGACCTCAAATCTGGGAACCTTAAAAACCGGTGTGTACGCCACTCGACCACGGAGGTCGTCAAATTTTTGTGTAGTGTAATATTTTTCATTTTAATGAGTAATTTACTAATAAATGGTTTTAATATACAAGAAGATGATTAAAATTAATTTGATTGAAAGGCACAAAGGTTTGTGAACTTTATGAAAATATAAAAAAGATTTTTAGATTTTTAATTTAAAATTTGACCTTACTTCGTTCCTTGGAACTAACTTTGCTTTTTGTATAATTTTAAGTTAAGGCAAAACCTTGGACGTGGCTCATAAAATATTAAGGAAGATGTTTTCAGAGAACTGAAAATTAGCAAGACCATCAGGACCGAAGGACAAGAAAAGTGCTTTAACTATTAACTGTATCCAGAAACAGTAAACTAATTCTAACCTATCTACTTAAGTCTATACAAAATGAAATTGAATGAAATGAATTGAAAAGGATTCTTTTAACAACAATAATAATATCTTAAGACAGTTCACACATCCGATCAGATGATCAGATAATCAGATCTCAAATATAACTGATAAACATACATATATATTTCTAAAGACATACATATTACAGATAAATTACACCCAGACACAGAACAAATTATCATGCTCATCACACAAAGATTTGTCCTGGGTGGGAATCGAACCCACGCTCTTCCGCTTACCACTAGACCAACAGGCTGGTCTAAATGTCGCGATTCAAACGCTACCTAACCCCTCTGAGCCAAGCTTCAGTATTGTAAGCCCAATTATTGAACTTAATTAAGTCTATTCAGTTATTTGACTCAACCTTACTTTGTATTACAATAGCCTATAGAAATGTAGAAATAAATCAAATCAGGCACAAATCGGGAATTGGAAAGACAAATGAATTATTGACCTGATTTCAAATTAGCAATTTTATACTGATACTTCAAATAATGCTCCTGGATATACGGCTTATCAATATTTCTTCCAAATTTAATGTTAAAATCGTTATGAAGTACCTACTCGTTAAGTAGCGGCAACAGGTCGCCGCGAGGGGCGAGAAACACAATTAATATAAGCTATAATACATATATGGTAATCTAATTATATTCAATTATTGTTACGTGTGTAGTTTACACACGTGACAATAATCATCTATACTTAATTTTATAAAGCTGAAGAGTTTGTTTGTTTGTTTGTTTGTTTGAACGCGCTAATCTCAGGAACTACTGGTCCGATTTAAAAAATTCTTTCACTGTTTGATAGGCCACTTGTTTAGGAAGGCTACAGGCTATAATTTGTCACGATAATCGACGCCCACGCGGGCGGAGCCGCGAGCAAAAGCTAGTACATTAATATGTGTCAGTATACAAGAAAAACTGCAGTAGCTACTTATCTATATATATAAAAATGAAACCCGTTTTCCGTTGTCATGGCATCACGCGTGAACGGCTGGACCAATTTCGTTCATTCTTTTTTTGTCCTGTTGTTTATTATCAGGAGAAGGTTCTTAGAGAAAAACAAAATGAAAAAGCTGCACGAAAAATTTAAAAAAATTAAAGAAAAGTTAATGACCATATTAACTTTTCTATTTTAACCTTTATAGACTTTGACATATCTGTTAGTTATTTGACATGACAACGTCTGTCAGGTCAGCTAGTAATGTAATATATATTGATAACTAAAGATCCTAAAGATAAAGATTCGGGGCTTTAACAGCTTTTCGTACAACACTGGGAGATGCATTGGTATATTAACGACATATTTCTCATGTTCACAGTTCAATGGCGTGTGGGGTCTGCCGGCGGTGGTGTGCGATTGTTACATAGCCATCGATGTAATATGCTCCACGTCGAGTATATTCAATTTAGTCGCTATATCTGTTGACAGGTAAGTCCTAGTAAGGTATTTTATTTATAGTAGTTATGTAATGTGAACATTTGAAGACCTCCGTGGTCGAGTGGCGTACACACCGGTTTTCAAGGTGTCGCCAGTCTGAGGTCCCGGTCCCGATCCCTGGACGGGCCAATGTAGAAACACTTTTCTACATTGTCTTGAATGTGGGTGTTTGTGGTAACTTCGTTCTCTGATTCCATAACACAAGTGCTTTAGCTACTTACTTTGGACTCGGAGCGATGTATGTGATGTTGTCCACAATTCTTTTAAAATTCAGAGTTTCAGTAACATTGAGGCTAAGGAAATAATAATTATGAATTACCTTTTTCATGGGCCTCCATTTTTTTATTGTGGGTTGCTGTGAGAAGTAATACGTTTTTTATATATAAAAATGGTGACTTCAACACGCTCTGAGTATCTATCAATACATAATGACTGGCCTGTTGGTCTAGTGGTTAATGACCCAGACTGCTAAGCCTGAGATCATGGGTTCGATTCCCACCCAGAAAAAAAAATTGTGTGATGAGCACGATCATTAAGTCCTTTATCTGGGTATTATTTATCTATAATAAATGTGTATTTAGAAATATTTAAGCATGTTTATCAGTTGTCTGGTTGCCATAGTACAGGCTCCGCCTAGTTTGGGGTTAGATGTGTGTGAGCTGTCCCAAGATATTATTTAATATTATATTACATCTAAAAGGATACTTAATGTGCGTTACATATTGTTCACCTCTCAGTGGAACATAGAATAGCACTGTAGCCCAAGCCATTAAGATGAAGAAGATAAGATAAAAATAAATTTATATGTATAAATTATATTAATAATAGTAATGGCTTTTCATCTTGAAAAACGAGCCTATTATGTTTACATAAAATTAACAACCTTTCTGACCTTTCACAAAGCTAAAACCAGTAAAATATTCTTAGTAAATCCTATTACAAATACCCGTAAACATTACCTTAAAAACAATGTCAAAGTAACCGTTTACACGCTACTTAAACGTGAAACAACAATCAAAGTAAAAGACCGCTTAGCTATTTTGTTTTATACTTCTTACAAGGTAAAGCTTTTAAAGGTTGTTGTAGCTACTAACAATTCATTAGCGAAAGTAGATTGATAATAAAACAAAGATTACGACCTTATTTAGGAGTATATGTAAGAAAATTTCAATAGAAGTCATTGCTCTATGTTTGGCGTTTAATCGTCTCAAAAGATCGGCTCATATTGCTCTGATAATAAATCAAATAGATTGTCAATATGCTGTGGTATTTCAACAAGAAGACCAATAAAGAATAATATGTTAATTTTTCATTCTCAATAGACCATCGAGTTTCAGGTACCTACTTTCGAAACGTCAAGTGTCACTAGTTGCGCGGCTCCTAAATGTCATATCTATTGAGATGAATCAGCAAAAATCTCCTTAGGGAATGATTCTAAAAATGGTAATATACACATGACACGTATAATCTTTTGTAAAAGAACTTAGAATGCAATGAAAATAACAAAACCAAAAAACGCTCAAAGGACCAACATATTCGGAGCAAAAGACTAATGTTTCTGCTCTGGTCCTTATCCCCTACTATTAGACATTTACACCTTTATAAAGCCAGTCCCATATCCCAGGGTAGCTTCCAAAGTTTATAAAACTTGTCCGGGCCACGTGTCACGTCTGAACCCTTCCGGGGCAGACATTGAGTGAGGCTCTCCATTTATCTACGTTTGAACAACTGTTTTAGTGGCTTAATTCATTCGTCAATCTTTCTTTGTTGTCTTGTTGCCTTTTATTTATGTATTATGTCTTTATTTTCCCTAAAAAAACCGCTTGTTTTTTAGAAAGAAAGGTGATAGTTTATAAAATTATCAACACCTTGTCAATAAGAGTTATTTTTCATTTGCCTTGGGACCGACATTCAATCTCTATATTTATACGTGAAGCAAAAACTTCGTACCCCATTTTAAGAAAATTGCGCAGATGAAGGAATACGAAATTTCACACACGTGTAGTTTATATAGAAAAAGAGTGCTGGATGCTATTTTTTTATTTTATTATGCATTAAAAGGCATCAAATCTATACAAATAACATTACACACACGCTACCTTATATTTGACACACACGCACATATTATACTCTTTTGTTTATTGTTAAAGTCTGTGGTCAAATATAGAATAAAGTGTAGAAAAAAGATAGATTTAATATTGATTGTCTTTACTGAATGTCAAACCCTTTTCAAACTGGAAATTAAAACGAATTATGGTAAATTTACTACCACTATATAATTTGGGTCTCAAGTATAATCCGATTCCGATAAATACAGATGTTCAACGTTTTTTGCCTAAGGGTTTCCATGACAACAGGACCTACTGCTTATACTTACTTTTCAAGATACAGAGGCAATTCCTGTAACCATGGCAACGAAATAAATAGCTGTATTTTGCGAACATACTTTAGATCTGTATCTCTTAAAACAGTTTACAAGAAAGCAGATGGGTGTTCTCTTAAAGCGCTAGCTAATGTTGATTGCTTCGCTAACATTCGGATGTTCTTAAGCTCCTCCAATTATTGGCATCTGGTGCTATCGCAAGCCTGGTTTTTACTTCAAAAGTTTTGTATTTATTTTAAATTCCTTAAAATGTAAGTTTGAATTTGTTTCGGGTTTTCCTCTCAATGGACTAAAAACGATGCCAGCGCCATCTAGACATCCATTAACTGTTTGTAAAATTAATACCTCTCAAGAAATACTCTACAAAAGCAAAACGTTTTTGAAATAGAACACGAAATAAGAGAGTTCTTTATTGTTACAGCTCTCGTGATCATGATTAAAACTCTAATAAAAAATATTTAGAAATATATAATATTGTTCATTTTACTCTATCTGGAATACAGTTAAAAATAATAATACATAACCAAGGTGATGTCGTCAACTTTTAAAACTAACGTTTATCTTTTAATAGAACAGTTTTTTTACTTCACCCTTTATACAGGAATTTTCAAGCTCCTTCTTTTAAATTTATTAATTCGTCAAATAAAAATCATCTTTTCATACAAACATTTAAGTCACGTGACCTGTCACTTTGTATGAAAAGCACATTTTCCATTTTAAGATTTCGACCTGTTTTGTGGGAAAATTTGTTCCGTTGTGTGCACCTGATTACCTCGTTGAATAAACGTACTCCTTTTAAATTAAACCTGTATAGTTTTTTTTTAACGGTACATAACGAAACAATTTGAAAGAACAAAGCCTCGCACAATAACAACACACAATACACGAAAAATATTAAAATGAACTCATTTTCTCACTCAGTCAACACCAATAAAAATAACTATTTATTTGTTTCTTTCTTCGAAAACTATTTGCGAGGCATTTCTTTTGAGCGGCAAGTATTCCTGTTGTACCTACTTGGCTCCTGTGTCCCAATTTCGCACCCCTTAGCTATTTCATCATTCCCTTACGTTTCAACATGTCCGAATCAGATCTTTTTCATTTAGATACACGAGTACGTGAGTACGTGCTTCCATTCTATTGTTTTGGGGGTGTCGAGAAGAAAATATGGTGATAAACGAAATTTTGCAGTCCCTAATAGAATGTTTCTTGATAGTTACATTGTAAGTGGTAGCAAGTCGTAAAGTTGCTTACAAGGCTGTTGTTCAATTGATAGATAAACGAAGCCTGATTTTCGGAGATATTATGGACATCTATCATTCATAATGTGACGACCTCCGTGGACGAGTGGCGTACAAACGGGATTGATCCCCGCTCCGGTCAATGTAGAAATAACCACCTTTCTACATTGCCTCGGGTCTGGTTGTTTGTGTTAACTTCGTTGTCTCTCATAACACAACTGTTAAGCTACTTTAGATTCGGAGCAATGTATGAGATGTTGTCCACACTAATTTATTATGCTTCAGCATGCAACAATGGTTCGATCCCCGCATGGGACAAGCATTGGTGTGATCCACAAATACTTGTTCCAAGTCTGGGTGTTCTTTGTGCATGTGATTTGAATGATTGTGAAACCCAAGGATTAAATTCCTTAATGCGGGCGTCGATTATTCTAAAAGATAAAAAAAATCTTATTAGATCTTCAATGGCTCTCTTCAAGACTTTAAAAAAATATTGAAAAGTGCCTAGCTATGTATTTTTTTTGGCATCCATATCATTTACAAATTGGTAAACATCCTACGATGCTCGTTAGTTGATAGTAAACAACAAAAAACCACAATTATTTGTCGTTAATGAATGACGATTGTATGACAAGCTAAAAATATCCACAAAAAAGTTCATTACATTACCATTCCATTCGAAATGACATTTCGATGGCCGATCTAGATCGAATAGATTATTATCCGTATTACTCCCACAGCTAAATTGTCAGGCCTTAATTACTAAACTTAATTAACGGTTTTCGTCAACAAGTGTATTTTTAGAATACCATTCACTATCGACCATCAATCAATCAGTTTAACATCCTCATCTTGATATATTCGCCTTTTTTTTTAATTAAATTAAAAAAGACTACTAAATTGTAATAGTATATATCTCTCTTAATAATATCTTAGGACAACTCACACACGGCCATCTGATCCAAAGCTAGGCAAAAAGCCTTGTTTATGGAAGTCTGGCAACTGAATACTTTTTTAGGTATAAATATCCCAGAAAGATTTGTCTTGGGGGGGAAACGAACCCATAACCTCCGGTTTAGCAGTCAGGGTTACTAACCACTAGACCCATCGTAAATACTCAGATGAAATCCATGGGCAATTGAAATATCTTTTTTATATCAAGCTTTCGTGTAAACTTTTTTTTTTCTATCCTACTGAACGACAGTGGGCTCACTTCAATTTCTACGCTGATTTAAGAATGTGTCGTCGTTTTCTGCCATTATTTTCAAGTGGTTCTTCCATCTCATTGAAAAGATTACCCAATATTTTAACAGCCTTACGGCTGATTACTGAAACGTAAATTAGTTTGATGCCGCCGTTAAGTGTCATGCTGTCTCTGTCACTTTAAGGTGAGAAGTAGCGACAGATGGACATTTAAGAACATCTTAAAGTTAATTTGGTTTTCAGTAGGTATTCGATATACTGTCGTGATGGCTTAGCGGTTTCATGACCGGATTCGTGTGTATGGTTGCGGGTTCGAACCCAGGCAAGTACCAATGTGACTTTTTCAAAGTTATATTTACTTTCTTAATTATTCTAAGACACCATTGACAAACGGTGAAGGAAAACATCGTGAGGAAACCTAGATTCAAAAAATTGGTATCTGAAATTGCTAAACCGCAATGAGCAAGCGTGGTGATCAATGCTCATTCCTTCTCTATATGGGAAGAGGCCTGTGCCCAGCAGTGGGCACAGGCCTGTGCGGGACGTTTATAGGCCGGTACTATTAGGTATTCGGTGGTTAGCTTCAGGGCCTCAAGTTTAATACCAAAACTCTTTCAAGCTCCGTCGCATCCTCATGTTATTCCTATGGATGGATCTGTTAAACTACTGGTAATAGAGTCAGTGGGTCGTGAGTGATAGCGCAGGCCACGCCTCGTTTGAGTCTATTCAACCACGTATTATTACATCATAATAGGTTATGACAGGCATAATTTAAGGTAAATATGTATTCATAATGTGCCTTGTTTTGGACATATTTTTAAATGTAATATTATTCATTTTTATGCATTTTATTTAGATTAAGTTTGAAATGTTTTTCTGTTCTTAATTTTAGTGAATCGACATATTTTTTAAGTTTTTTATTGAATTATTTAAACACAGTGATTATATTGTTAATGAATAAATGAATGTCTCGCCTTGTTCTTCGCGGATAAACATGTTCACGGCACGGAGGTCGCATTAAACATTTTTTTGTCCACAGATACATAGCAGTGACACAGCCAATAAAGTACGCGAAGCACAAAAGCAACGCCCGCGTCTGGTCTATGATAGGAGTAGCATGGCTGGTGTCAGGCGCCATCGGGTCTCCCATAGTGCTTGGTCTGAACAACACGTTAGACCGCCGGTCTGACGACTGTCTGTTTAACAACAAGGACTACGTCATATACTCCTCGCTGGGCTCCTTCTACATACCCTGCATTATTATGATGTTCTTATATTATAATATTTTTAAGGTCAGTATTTTTTTTTTGTTTCAGAGTTATTAGAGTAGATTAATTAGGATAAATGAAGAATGTAGTTGCATAACATTAATAAGTGAAGAAGCCTACTTCATTTTAAGTGTAGTTTCGATAGAGCTCACTTACAGTTGAATATTTTAGTAACATTGCCTCGTATAGTAAAAAAGTTTATTTCTATTGAAATACCTAAATCCTTTGCAGAACAAACTTACTTTAACAAAATTTTAAATAAATAAATGATTATATAGTTATTTTTTATCCACAGGCGATAAGAAAAAGAGCGAAAAAGCAGCGAATAGCTAAGAAGACATCAGCAGCGATCAGTTCAGCTGTCTCCAGCGGAACAGCCGCTGTGGTTATAGAGAACGTTGCTCAAACACAGCGGCTTGACGGGTCCTTACAAGATGCTCCTACCAACACAGCATCAGGAAGCAATGAGGATGAAGATGAAGAGAAGTAAGCTGACGAATTATTTTGAACCTTTAACATTATTTAAAACAGTCCTTGACATATTTCAACATACTTCTATTTCTATTTGTAGATATCTTTATACGATGTTAGTTCCAATTAGAGGTAACTTGTATGTTGCATGAATTGCACAATAGGTAGGTACGTTTTTTGAAGTTATACTTCCCACGCGCGCGCACACCGTCACGAAAAACTGACTCCCTGAAGTTAGGCGTGTTAGGGAAAAGTGATGAGAGTAACTTTATCCGATGCGCAAGATACACTGTCACGAAAAACTGACACCTTGAAGTTAGCTAAAGTCAAAATTTTTAATTTTTACTTATCTATTACTTTGAGTACGTTTGTAGAATTTGGAGTTAGTTGACGGTATGTATAATTTATTTACATCATAAACATTTTTTTGCATTATTATTCAATATGTAATAAGTGTACAAATAAATTAATGATGGATACAAATAATATTTCTATTGTTAGTGTGGTTTTTGCTACAAATGTAGGCGAAAGATAAAATTTTTAAAAAGATTTTTATCTTTTTAATAAGCCAAAGCCAAAGAAGTATAACTTCTAGCGCTTGTACTTAAGTACAAACACACTCTATTTTTTATTGAATTGGGTGATCTTTGTGTTACTAAAGTTATAACGTTTTAGAACACCTGCTAAAGATTAAAAAACCATTTTGATAGATTTTTTTTTTATAATATGTCTCTGAAAACGGTACAAAAACATGTACAGCACAAGTTTTTAAACTACGACCTTGCACTGAAATGCGTCAACTTCTAACCACCTCACATATTTCCATAGAAACATTAGCATAGTTCGCCAAGGAATTCCCTGTCGTGAGCTGTTGCGATGTCATTGACATCACTAAAATACTTCCATAACTACCAACAGAAACAAACATGGCTATAAACATTTCGTACGACCTTCTCATTTTAACCTAATGTGTTTCAAAGCCTTTAGGAAAAGATTAGGAAAATACGCATAAAGACCAGAACTGTGCCTGTACTATGAACACTTAAAGCAGGAATGCTGCCATCGTGGGAGCGAGACAGCGCACTACAAGCGCGTAACTGCGTCCCGCTTACACGATGAAGTAAGTACTGCTATAAGAGCTTATAGTACAGGCTCTGTTCTGTTCGGTAATCGGCATCCTAACTATGTATGTTATCTTTTCATAATATCATCATCCTCCTGCCCTTATCCCAATTATTTGGGATATTTTTTATTTGGGGTCGGCGCAGCATGTTTTCTTCTTCCATACTCTTCTATCTGCCGTCATCTCACAAGTAACATTCTTTCTTGCCATATCGACTTTCACACAATCCATTCATCGTTTCTTTGGTCGTCCCCTTCCCCTATACCCATCCACATTCATGCTCAAAACCTTCCTTACAACATGATCCTCATTCCTCCGCATCACATGCCCATACCACGACAGCCGGTTTCCACATAGTTTTTCGGTTACCGGTGCCACTTTCAAACTTCCTCTTATATAATCATTCCTTACTCTATCCATTCGCGTAACACGACACATTCATCTCAACATTCTCATCTCTGCTGCATGCAATTGTCTTTAATTTATCTTTTCATAGTATATTTTTGTGTTTAAGCAGCTTTGGAAGAACAGAGATGGGAGCATACGCTGAAGAGCTAGTCAACTCAAGATCAGCAAGATTCATGCTAGCTGCTGTAGTGGAGGAAACAGGACTGTAAGTATTCATACCTTGATTTTTAACACTTCGAAGGTTGATGTTGCTCTTTGATTGTGGAATCGCGTAATCAGTCATTTGTATCGCAAAGGATGGTAAACGTAAGGACAGTACTTAATTCAGCCCTCTGTTGATTCTGTAAGACGTCGTTCTAAAATTCGAATCTGAACCCGCCGTGAATTTCTTGATTGGCATTCTATAAACTCGGTTGATACACTAGCGCTACACTTGCGAGCGTGTCAGCGTGTTGAACTAAATTAACCGTGAGATTTAGACCCAAGTTCACCAACAGATGGTTAAATTTTAAACAAATGTTTGAACCATGAACGGCTGTTTAACAATATTTTGCTGTTCACCATTCTCTAACCATTGATTATGTACTGTAATCGAATGATTAGCTTAAACGATGTAGCCAACTCAGTTTAGCCATTAGTTTATGCTTCCTGACATGAAGTTTTTATTTTGTTTTTCTCCCAGCAAGTGTTTAAGCTATAACAAATAAATATATTTGATTTGATTTGAAGCTCTCAAGAGAACATTTGCAGTGAGTACTAAGAGCATTAAACTCGTCAGCCAGATCCTTCCAACTTCTTGCTTTTTCGGCATTTGCTTTAGCGTCCGATTTTTTATTTTCTATTCTATCTCTGTACTTTATTACGAGTGCCGTAAGTACAGATTTCTCGCCACTGGTGAAATTCAAAGTACGTTTACGCTCATCTTCCATATCACTGATATATGTATATTCAATAAAAGATTTAATAACAAACACGACACGAAAAAATTATGAATTGAGTTAGATGATTTGATCACAGAGTTTGACAATGAAAATTGATTGACGTGACCATTAAGACATTAAACATTCACAAAATAATGGTAAACCATTCCAGCATTTGGTAATTTTGGACTCACTCATTCAAAACAGTTTGGTTAGCAAACCGTTGGTTAGAAATAAATGGTGAACTCTAAAAAAAACGCGGTTGGATTGAACATCGGTTTAAGTAATGCTAACAGAACGGTTACGTAATCAATGATTATGATGTAGTTAGAAAACTCGGGCCTAAATATGAGATGACGTTTGAGTTCGCACTCGAAATTTGAAACTTATGCGAAGTGAGAGTGAACGTGAAGTGAACAGCGAAGTGAGATGCGAGTTGTTGATTGACATTTTACAGAATTGACGTCTGCTATTATAAGAAATTTCTATAGAAATAAGCAGATACTTTGTACCTATATTTTCTTGTTGTATCTTGTATCTATACTTTTGAAAAATTATTTCACTATTAGATAGCCTACTTATTGAGGAAGGCTATAGGCTATAATTTGCCGCGGTAACCGATGCCCACGCGGGCGGAGCTGCGAACAAAAGCTAGTATTCAACAAATACAATTTCGCTAGTATAATTTCGCTTGATTTACTTCCTGAGGCCTTACTCACTATGTCCAAGCAGTTTACGTACCGTTATGTGTAGGGTTACGAGAGGCGTTATCTCATTCGACTTACTATACCTACTTTTAAGTAAAAAATCTGTTAAATGGCATAAAACGTATATACTAACACTACCCGGTGACCTTCAGAATACAAAAAAGATTTGGTGACCTGGGGTTCTTGAACTATAATCTGCGTTAGGCCACGTTATGTTTTGTTTGGACTTAGAGAATAATCCCCCTGAGGTGTCCAAATCATCGCTCCTTTTGTTGTACTTTTCTATTTTGTGTCTTATTAACCTAATCTTTAATAAACACTTTTCTATTACCGCCCATCCATCTTCATGAACTCCTATATCTTCTGTAGCACTCGCCCCAAGTCTTGTCAAGTTACATATACCAAAAACTTCTCATCCCCATTTGCCTGCCGAGACGAGACAGTTTCCACAAATCATGTGAGAGAAACCGATTCAGACTGAATTTATTATCAACAGGAGCTGAACTGATTAATGGTAGTGTTTGTTCACCCTACTGTGCAAAGCAGTGTTATGTAATCCCAATTTTCCCACCGAAAATTTCATCCATTTTTCTCCATTAGCAAAGTTGAAAGCTGGATTTAGTTGGTAAACGTGATTTTCAGACACATGCATTAAGCATATTGTTTGAATTACAATGTTATTCTATTATTTTAATTTAAGCGGACTCTTTTTTCATATTTTATGCGTAAACCTAGTTCAGACTCATAATTTAATTTGGGTTTCAAAAGAATATAGAATTGGACGAGCATTAGAATAATTCCAAAATCCACTATCTGCTTTTGTTGAACTAATAAAAATTCTCACCGACATCTCACAAATTTAACATATACCTATAGATAATTATCTAACAAATCAATACTAAGAAGCCAAAATAAACAGAAAATATGCAGATTTATTCCGAAGGACACCTGACTCTTTTATAAAATGAAATTCTAAAGCAAAACGAGTTCAAATATGGCGATAATTTCTAGAAACCAACGACCCGGTGTGAGTGCACCCACTCAATTTATAGGACCATTTCAAATCCTTTGAAGTTTCCAACATTTTCTTGCGTTTGACTGAATTGAATGGCGATGAAAGAAATTTTCTAAGTGCAGGTTAATTCGGGGTCCCATTGTGATTGAATTTTGGATTAGGTACTTAACTCCTGGAGTGCACAAGTAATTATGGAATTTTAGTTACGTAGGCTATAATAATAGGTAAGTATACTTTTATTTTAATATAGGTTTCCTTTTGAAGTATTGAGACGTGTTGTTAAATGTATATAAACATCAGTATTACTTTTAGTTTGGCTATTTTAATACGCAGAGCAATATTAAAATAGTTTGCTTGCGTCAATGCACCAAATATCTTCTTATAACTTTTAAGACTCCATTAACACATGAACTACCACCCAAGCTCTTTGTCCAGAAGATTTGACCAGAAGAATATAGTCAATGACTTCCGTTATCTCGCGAAAGCTAATCATTTACCTTTAAATCACCAATGTGCTTTTCCCTTCCGTCTACCGGAAAACAAGTGGAAATTCAGCAGTTTACTCCTTCATATGATAGGACTGCCATTCAAATTATACAGCAGATAGAATTGCAGTCTTTAATCAAAATGGTCCACATCCAAAACGTGGATACATTAATAACAATTTATTTGTCACCAGGATAATGGCAAACCTTGCCTCTCCAATCCCAATGATGGATCCGAACACCAACAACGACTCGGGGTACGCGCCATCCAATATGGAGGCTGAGAAGGAGCACACACCACCAGCCTCTCCCACGCAGAAAGATACAGATGAGAAGAAAGCAGATGATAAGACTGATGCGCCGAAGAAGCCAGAGTTAAAGTGAGTAGAGTAAATGTTAAGATTATAGCTGATGAAGCTTAAAATCACGTTATTACCAAAGCATAATTGAGTAATTGTATACTGCATTTTTTTTTTCTTAAAATAGTCGCAAAATGGCGAAAATAAATTATCAATTCATACACGAATAAAAAAATTAAAAGCTTTTTAAGTTAGTTGATTATGCATGTTCTATCACTTTTTCGCAAAACGTCGAGTTGTACGGAGCAGTCGCAGATTACTATGGAGATTTGAAATTTGACGCCACATTTTCGTATACCTCCCACTGTCTAATTAGCTACATTGGAATGCTTGTAACGAGGTCAACATATTAATTTAAGAAGTTTTCAGTATATTTTTAATATTTGCTTATATTTAATATTATACCCAATTATGTTCTGACTCTATTGTTAACTGTCAAAGCACTGTTATAATACTAAGTATTCACAAGTCTGTCATATCGGTGTAAATTGGAATCCGTTTTCAGATTGCAAAAATGAAATAATTTATCGTCAACGCTAAAACTTTCGACGGTATTTAAAAAAAAAGAATAAAGAGTTGTATATTTTCACTGATGACAGGTTAGAATTACAACTCAATGGATTTAATATAGCAAGCAGTAATGACATATAATTACACAGACATAGTGACCTACCCTCATAATCTATTAATTCGCGTATATTGAACTTCAAGCTAATCCTAATATTAATGGCGATCGATTAAATCTATTTACAGTTTACACTGTTATCTTGTGAGCGTGATGGTACCAATTAGTTTAGTAATCAACGTCATTAGCTTCGATAGATTTCGAACATCTTATTGGCGCCCAACTTGGGACTTAAGAGGACCAGAATAATAATTATTATGTTAGTTTACTGGTATTTTGACCCTTAGTAACAACTTTTGATTTCTAATACTTACAATACCATACACACTGAATATTTATCCATTGTCACATAACTATTATTGAAGGAATAAAATTACAGTTTGACAGTGTTTGTACAAAACAAACGTCATAATTTCAAAATTATTCCTCGAATGAAGTTATTTGACGATTGAAAAACCAGCCCTAAACCTTCAAATACAAGCTGGTTGTAATAATATTTAAATGAAAAAGAAAGTTATTTGCCATACCTATACCTACTTATATTTTATACATACACACTTCCACTGAAGTCAGTCACTGAAAGCAACTGAGTCAAGTTACCAAAAAAATGAATTATTCACACCATGTTGATTTCATTGATTCAGGCATATCAATTAAATATCAATCATTATCAAAATGACAACCAGTTAAAGGACAATAAATGAAAATGTAATTAAAACTTTAAACTTCCAGTAGTGATGTTACGTAATCCGAAAACGATTGGATATCCGAAACGTTTAACCGCGCGCTCGTATCCGATAATTATTTCGCAAGTTTCTGCTGCGGTTTGCCTGCAAATAAACTCAGTGATTACAACACTACAATTAGAATTTTAAAGTATTTAAACTGATCATACAATATGAGGTTTGTTCTATTAAATTATAATAGAAAAATGATAAAAAAAAACTGTTTTTACGGAGTCTATGGCGGCTTATTTTATTTTAGTTCCCGACGTTTCAACACCTTTGCAGTTCAAACTTCAAAATAAACCGCAATAGACTCGTAATAAGTCGCCTTCGCAGGTGTCATGGTTACGGGCCGACTGAAACATAATGATTCTCAAAATTACCTATTTCGATTGGATGTAACGTGTTAGCTGCTCTTTCTTCGAAATGTATAACTACAAAATATTAACTTTACTGACTGATAGATGTCACTACTTGTTTCTTATGAAGCCAACTTTCCTTCGATTCATGTTCCAACAAACAACGAACATCAATTTCAATCTCCTTTTATTAAACTTCATATGTCTCAAACATAATTATTTTACCAGAATCATATCCCTTCAATATTTCTTGAACCACTAAAAATTTAATTTGTTATCTAATATGAAAAAAACTCTGAATAATTTGTCGTCAGCCATTTGGCTTAATTGACGTATTCAGTTAATTAATTAGTGTAAAGAATTCCACTGTAAATAGCCCACTTAACGAGGAAGTCTATAGGTAATATTGTGCTGCAGTAACCGACGCGGACGAAGCCGCAAGCAAAAGCTAGTCTAATATACCTATATTACTATTCTAATCACTGGTTTAACAGTAGTTGTTTACCAGCATTTACCAACAACAGGGCTTCCCTAATTCCGTGTCATGATATCAATAGGTGCACTGGATCATCGGATCCTGATTGTTATGATAATCCCCTTTGACATCAAATATAAATGGTAATGAGACTTCAGGGCCCTGTTTCGAACGGTAGTTAGTGATTATTTGATAATATCCAAACGTAAGCGGAATATTTAATTGGAAGGTGCTTTGTTTTTAAAGGATTGGATGTAATCAATTTTGTGGGTTAGTTAGCGGAAGGGTGAAATTGTGTTTTATGACTTCAGATGGTAGACCGACCTCCGTGGTCGACTGGCGTACATACAGAATTTCAAGGTGTCGCTAGCTTTTTTAAAATATTCGGTATAAAATATGTCGCCCGGGTATAGTTTTCCAACAGTAAAATCATTTCTTAAATCGATTCAGTCGATTCGGAGACTATTCAATGCAAACAAACACACAATCAAATCTTTCCTCTTTATAATATAAGCATAGATTTAATGAAGCTTAAAAGCTGAGATTATCAGTAGGTTGAACAGGTTTAAGAGTGTGGTATACGAAAACATTATTTATTTGTATACTTACTTTAAATCATACAAGTGAGTTATCATAATGATTACGATTTCAATGCTCACAATTAGGAACTCAAAGATTTTTGATATATCACAAATAATGAAGACGAAAAAAAATAGTCAACTAAACCAATAAAACCATATTGAACATTCTTTCTTCGTAAGTATGTTTTTGTCCACTACAAACCACCTTTACCCCTATTTTAGCAGTTAGCACTCGTTCTCAACCCTCAAATGAATAGACCATCAAATAATATTAGGATAGCTATCGGCGGTGGAGGGTTAACGATATGTATTTGACGAGGGTAGTTCTGAATGCTTCTAGGTACTTATTTAGAATATTAGATTTTATCTATTGACCCTTTATGGTCTTAGTCGGGAGGCTTACAAGTTCCTTATGAGGGTCTAAGTATGGGTTTATTTGATTGGATTCGATGAATATTAAGATGTTGGGCAGTTTGCTTAATAGTTCAGTACAGCAATTCATAAAACGCCTAAATTCCAAAGCAGTATATGTCAAAACTTACGAAAACTCAACGCTAAACGTGTAGATAGTACCTATGACAATTCTTATAAGTAAGAGGAGAAGAAAAGGGCCTGGTCTTTGTGCAAGTTCCTGTTTAGAGTATTGACTCTAAAGGGTATTAACCCTTATATTTAAATTGCCTCGGATATTAGTGAAGTTCGATAGTTAACTTGGACTTCATGGATGGTGGACTTAGACTTCACAAAGTCTACCGACCAGTATGCACCGGTTATTAGAGTGGTCGTCAGGAAAAGAAGATTGACTGCTCCACTGATCCTGGACACCATTTAAAACAAAGCTATTGGGTTGATCCAAAAACGCCTTTTATATAAACCACCCGAAGGCAAAAATTATATCTGCGAAAGTTAGCATACCAACAAGAATGAAAATAGCCAGGTTTAAGCAGTGTTTAAGACTGATTGACAGAATTCAAAGTTGTTTACACTAAAAATGAACTTTAAAGCTCTTAGGCCAAATTGGCTGAGGCTTACCAAAGGTCACGATCAAGTTATTAACTTCAGAAAGTTTGTGTTTGCCCTTAAATTAGCTTTACGGTGTTTTGAAGATACCTTGAGCCTCGAATGTTGATAGAATAATAGTTTGGCGACCAGAATTAATAATTGTTCGGACTTCTGTTGCTGGTGGTCGCATTTTAACCTTTGCCTATAATCTGCTTTTGTTCTCTTCTTCAATTGCTTGCAATTTACTTCTGTCGATGGTAGAAATATGTTTTATAGGTAATACGTTGACCCCGTATGTTGAAACATTAATGACACCATCATTAGCTTGCTTTAAGTCGTCGTTTGCCAATAATATGGATACCAACAAAATATTCGTAATTAAAACACATTACATATAGGATTAAGACTGAGTTACATTGTACAGACATTATAAGACGTCCCGGTGACGATTTTTTGTTCTGGTATCCAGGTACATAGGTATACAATCAATCTCACTACTATCTACTGCGTGGCTAAACTCTTAACAGTGGTTCTATGTAATAATTAATATTTCATGTTTACGTGTCCCCTTTTAATCACGACCAAGAACTAAAAGTTTAAGTAGGTAAATACTTCATTGTTGCTCGAAAGTCACTTGTAGGTAACACACGATATTTGATCGAAGAAGTAGTTACAAATGACTGGAAATAAAAATTTGGACCCATAACTATACTATGTATGTATTCTGTAACAGTACATACCTAAAACAACATAAGCTAGTTCAAGCTAGAGTTAAGTTTGCACGAGCCAGTACCTTACCATATGAGCGAACACAGGTGTACTCTAACTTTGAAAGTTTAAACACATATTGGGACCGATTTTACTGTTTATAAACTTATGTAACTTCGTATTACTTGGTCTCTGACTAAGAAAATGTGAGAGAAAACATATAAGAACACGTTACAAAAATCTGTTAGCGAGAAATTTCAACGAAAGACAATTTTACAATTGTTCCTTAAAATCATGGATATTAAGGTATCTAGAGAAATCTTGAATTGAAAAAAGGAAAATCGATCTATACCTGGATAGCAATAATTCTTCCTCAATATAATAACCTGTCTCATCAACTTTTCCAAAAGCTAAGGAGAAAATCTATCTTCACGGGGTCCATAATAGGTCTATCCCTTATGCACTGCGATCCAATTTCAGAACCCTCACAGCAGGTCCAAGGGATGGGTCGAACCCATTGCGTATAAGTACCGTCCCGACCTACTTCCTTTTGGTGCTCAAGTTTAACCAAATCATTTTTTACCGTGAAAACGAGGACGCCCATTTTTCAACTTTTCATCTCTCGCTTATGTTATAGAGAAGCGGTCGGTTTTACTCACGTCAGAGTTTTTATTTTCTTTTTCGATTTTCCCTTGTAGCTTATTATGAGCGTTACCATAAAACTTAAATGACATTATTAAATAAACAAACTATAAGGAGTTGACGAACGTAAAATAGAGTCGTTCACTCAAGTTAGTATCAAAAATATCAATGCTTGTGAAATTAATGTATTAAAGAGAAAGAGAAACAGAAATTTAATTTTGTTGGTAAGACGACGACAATATTAAACGAAATGAAAATTTTAAACATCTGTAGGTACTCACTCGAATATATCGCAAGTGCCTGATTAGATATTTTTACGCGAAACCGAATCGTAATTAGAGTTCAAAACTTGTCAGGCTCTCTGATACCTCTATATCTTAAAACTATTTTTTACAAAAATCTTCTGAATAAAGTTAAAGTGCTTTTTTCCTTTATAGAAAGAAGCTAAGCAGAATAAGCAACAGCTCGTTGATCTCAACCCCTCGGCGGCGGTTCAGGAGTGCGGCGTCCGCAGCCAGGTTCACCATCTTCAGAGCCAATAGAGCCGGCAAGCTGCGAGCCAAGTCCTTCGCTAAGAAGGAGAAGAAAGCCACGCAGACTCTTGCTATAGTACTGGGTAAGGAAACAATAAAACTAGGAGGAAATAATTTCTTGCTCCTACATTTTTTTTTTATTTTGAATCTTTCAAAATACTGAAGGACAATAAGAAGGATATAGCGGAAAAAAAGACGATATCGAAATATATGGCTCATCGAATCGAAATCGTCGGCAAAGTACAACATATTTTTATTTTGCAACTTCACGTTATTCATAGGAAAAGAAATCCTTCAGAATTTATATACTTTTAACGTCTTTTGGAAGAAAAGAGTTCTTATAGTCCAGATCCAAGACTAATGCTTCGGATCTTCCGTCACGTACAATATTAAATATTATTTGTTACGTGCTGATATTGCAATTGCGTCCATTTAGAGATTCTCTTTGCTTTAATTTATGACGCAAAAATAAAATCTGTAAAATAGTAAGGTTAGGTACTGCCCATCCATTAACAAACTATTAAACAAGTAGGTATTTCAATTTACCATCACGCTAAATAGTAATTTATGGAGTCAGGTTGTATTGAATTGCAATTTCTTCTCTTTAGAAATAACATTTTGGGACCACACGACTAGAAATAGCTTAGCAGTAGTCTAATGGCTAGAGCATCGGACTTGCGATCATGTGGTCGCGGTTTCGATTCCCACCCATTGCTCTATCGAAGTGAACCCACTCGGATCAAATGCATTTAGCTTGTCACATCGAAATAAATTGATTGTTGTTATTCTTCTTCCAGGTGTATTTCTCTTCTGCTGGGCACCATTCTTCTCCTGCTCTGTGCTTGACGCGATGTGCTCCAAGTTTGGTCTCCCGTACTCCCCTGGAGTGACGGTGTTCATCCTGACCACGTGGCTCGGCTACATCAACTCATTCCTCAACCCCGTCATCTACACCATCTTCAACCCTGAGTTCAGGAAGGCCTTCAGGAAGATACTTAACTGCGGCACCTAGCCCTTAGATTACTACGTAGTTTACGACTAAACTTGAATCTTGACTTGAATAAAAGTCCTTAATTTTATATTCTTTAGTCACAGAATAGTGAATCAGTGGAGTGCTACACAAGGTAGTCAACTACAAAAACAAGAAACAAAAACACAAGAGGAATGGTCCTGGTTAATCCGTGGAGACTTATAAAATGTAATATTAAAATTGCAAAATAAACTTTCTTAAGTGGAAACTTTGAAGCTACAGACTTTTAGCAACTTTAAACTACAGCTATCAATTGTAATCTTTAACGTAAGTCTCCACGGAAAACATATTAAAAAAAAAAGGTGGAATAGAACTTTGTTTAAAGAAGCTGAGAAAATGACACATGCGCGGTACAAGCATTCATAAGTTCTACAGACAACTGATAGAAGTGACGTTGCAAACGGAACATACCAAAGAAAACTAGTCCAGAACTTAAGTAGAGGAAAACCCCGATTAAACTTGTCACTGGGTTTTTAACATTGACTTAATAATCTTCTTTGATAGATTTAATAAAATGTTATAATTTTAATGTAACAAATGATAATCGCATTTGTTGTACAAACGGTATATAAAGCACTCCATCCATGTATACATCTGTCTTTTTTACTGTGTTTAAATTCGTCTTAGGGCCGATTTTTAATCAAATGATCAATTCAATTCAATTTTGTTGAATATGTCGGGGTGTCGACGATTCTACCAACGGCAGGATTGGGAAAAACAAGCACGTTCTATAAGCGAGAAATATAAAAAAAAGGACCAGAACAAAAGTTTATCATATGATATCTGTATTCGGGGAATAACTTTGACAGTCGTTTCATACCAGAAACTATCAAACGTCGAGTTTATTCCTTGAATAAAATTTATTCGGTAATGAAGAAATTGGCCCTTTCTGGACTTCTGCATCTGTATTATAATATAGCTAATCTTGCGTTGTAAATAAATTAAATTAAATCAGTTCTTAACCATTTGCAACTGAGATTAATTGTGTACGAACACTTTCGATTTGGTGATTATTATTGAATTAATATTGTCTGAGCTCAAGTTTGTATAACTACGTGGTATATTAAAATAATATAGTGTAACGAATAACTTATAGTACTTTTTGAACGAATGACCGAATGAGTGAGTGATTTATTTGCATAATATTTGGTGATTGCTTCAGCTTTTTGTATATCCGTCTGATTAGGTAAATAATCGTGTCTTAAAGATACTCAAATAACTTAGAAATTCAATGTTTATAATTATAAGAACAATTAATCAAATTATTTAATAAGGTCTACCATTTTACTATAACGAAATAATAATATACTCGTGTAAAATTTTAAGTAATCGTCAATTTATAATTAAGTAAGTCCATTGCAAATGTAAGTTATTACTCCATTGGCTTTTTTAATCTGTAAATTATTTAACAATGACATTAATGACAGTTGATCACCGAAATGACCATAAAGAGTTTGTTTGACTCGCTAATCTCTGGAACCACAAGTCCAATTTGAGGAAATTTACCAAATTTTATAGCCAAATCCTATGGGAAGGCTATTTATCAACACGCTACGGCTTTTAACTGCCGATTAAAGGTGGAGCAATCCCGCGTAGTATAATACGTCTGTCATTTTCCGCTTTCGTACTGTCATTGTTAAATAATTTATATTATCTTTCCTAATAGTTTTAAGTATGTAAATAAAACTAAATACACTGCCCTTCATTGTCCTATGTCCCGAAAATTTGTCATTTCTCAATCAGCTGTGATTATTTACTAAGAAAAAAAAAAATTTTACTTCTCACTTAACATGGTACGGGGCTACGATTGACTTTAAAGCTTATATCTTAGGTGTAAAAGTGAAAATTCTTTGGTTTATTAGATTTTCTAACTTTCCTAAGTTTGTCCTGGGGTTGTGATGTTCCATTAGAGTTTAAAGTAAAGCAATAAATGTTTGATTGATGTAAATAATGTATGGGATCTAGCTATCTATGTATGACTGTATCTTAACAGTAGATCATTTTTGAAAATATGCTCATCTCATCTAAATATAATTAATTAAAGATATTGATTTATATTCTAAACAAAAGAATGACATACTACATTTTATCATTCCCAACGTCCATTTTGTTCTTACCATGAGCAACTTTGTTTTATACTATGAAAAGATTATACTAATAATTTTAACCACCAAGCTGTCAGAAAGAGTCTTATTTCTTTGTATGTGTGTACTCTCAAGGGGGTTATTCTCTAAGTCCAAACAAGACATAACGTGGCATAACGCAGAATATAATTCAACTAGCCGAGTCACCAAATCTTTTTATATTAAAGAGTCGGCTAGTGCCAGTATATACGTTTTAGGACATTCAATAATATTTTTTAACCTAAAAGTATAGTTATTTGAAAGAGATAAAGTCTCTCTTAACTCTACACCGTGTAACAGCTCGTTGACTTTTGGACTTAGTGAGTCCATAAATTACGTGAGGTGTTTTTTTTAATTTTCTGTCCCTCCCTCCCCCCCTGTTGAGATGTCGTGAGATTTTATTCAACCCCCTCCCCCCTCCCCCAATCTCACGTGAGATTCAAAATGTGGATTTCTTACGTAAACGCGTTGGATTGATATTGTAACAAAAAAAAATTGCTTCGTGCTTTTATTTACGACTAGTAATCAATATTGCTGATTAGATGAGATTTGACTCGACCCCCTCCCCCCCTTAAACATCTCACGTATTTTATGAAGGCCCCCTTAGGCCCTTTTGGAAACAAGGAGAATGGGCAGCAGCTTTCTCCTATAGAACTGAGAGTAGACTGCGGTCACCAACTCGCAACGTGGTGACTAGGGCAAACACCTTAATGATACCCCCCGCCCCCCCCAAATTAAGGACCGTGTGGACAGAGAGAGTAGAGGACCGCGATTGGCTGAGTTGATTGATTGAATAAGACCCTTGTTTCATAAACTTTATATTTATTAAATAGTTTTATAACGTATGTTATAGTAGTGTGTATGGTAAAAAAAATGAATGTTTAGTAATCCTACCCTATTAAGGGCCAGTCCTACAATACTCTAGTCAAACTTATTCTAATGCCAAAGCTGTATATACGTGTATTAATTGTAAATATTCTGTATAAATGTTAGCGAAATAGAATAACTAAAGTATCTATTGATGTTGAAATATAATATGGTGCATTCTGTGTGTTCTTGTTTTATTGTATTTGTAGTAACATCCAAATATTAATACAGGATTAATTTTTATGGAGTGCGTATATTCAACGAGGTAATCAGGTGCATAAAACTGAAATACATTTCCCACCAAACATAGGACGAAATCTTAAAATTGAAAATCATTTTTTCATACAAACATAAGTCACGTGACCTGTCACTTTGTATGAAAATTCATTTTCAATTTTAAGATGTTTCTCGGGAAAAGTTGTTCAGATTTATGCACCAGATTACCTCGTTGAATATACTCATTCTTTTTAAATAAATCCTGTACATTGATGATCAGCAGTGAGATCAAAATTACTTACTGTAAAAAAACATGTGGCTTAAGGTATTTCATAGAATACTGATATTAAAAAGGTAGATACCCAATTTGATTAAGACATCTTATAGAACAATACTGACAAAATTTAAGTAAATTCTCTCAATAGGTATTAATCTATACATATAATTTTAAAAAAATCAGGGAAAAACAATACTAAACGTATTTAAAAAGTTGTTGGTCATTCGTTTTCCTAAAAATGGATCCATGCGTTATGCAATTTGCTCATTCTACTGCCCAGATTAATTCAACTTTCTTACATTATAGTACTTCAATATAGAACGCTGAATGACATTTTATAACATTTAATATCGATCGGCAATGTCCCTCCATTCATACGATGTCAATTTGATAAACTACAGTCAGTTACCTCTACAAATTGGTCCAATCAATAGCCTGGACGGAGTGAGCAATAAAAATTAAACATCGACTAATTACAATTGACCTGGCTACAGTCCGATTGGAAACGAATTTAAAATACTTCGTCATGTTATGTAGGTCTTCAATTACTGGTGTAATAATTGATGAAATAATAATGCATGAATAAAAACATGTAAATATCTGCCTGAAACTACGAAGCATCGATGGGTATGATTTGTTGGCTTTCTGATGGCGAATGTATGGTTCCTGACCTGATGCACAACCTGTTTCCGAAGATGTCGACTCAAGCTCTGATAACACTGACTATCCCACCGACGATTCTGCCATTGTGAACGTAAGCAGAGAGTTGCACAAACGATCTTGTTGTATTGAGAACACAAAAACGTGTCGATCCTGCAATCTTAATTTTTGCTAATGTGTCAATTTATAGACGAGGCCTCAGCTGGTTTACCGGCGACAGTTCATCCATTGATATTTTACTTAATTACCTGGAAAAAGCCACAACCATACGGTAGCTAATATTTAAATAAGCTCTTAACTTACAGGATTTTAATTAGAATGTTACTCAAGTGAAATCACAAATTGACGGGCCTGTTGGTCTGGTGGTTAGTGAGCCTGACTGCTAAGCCGGAGGTCGTCGGTTCGATTCCGACTCAGGACAAATCTTTGTGTAATGAGCACGATCATTATTTGTTCTGTGTCTTGGTTTAATTTATTAATAATATGTATGTATTTAGAAATATATAAGTTTGTTTATCAGTTGTCTGGTTGCCATAGGCTCTGCGTTGTTTGAGATCAGATGGCCGTGTGTGAGATTGTCCAAAGATATTATTATTATATTATAAACTAGCTGACCTGACAGACGTTGTCATGTCAAATAACTAACAGATATGTCAAAGGCTATATAGGTTAAATTAGAAAAGTTAATAATATGGTCATTAACTTTTTCTATATGTATAAAAATGAAACCCGTTTTTCGTTTTTCTAGCTGACCTGACAGACGTTGTCATGTCAAATAACTAACAGATATGTCAAAGGCTATATAGGTTACATTAGAAAAGTTAATATGGTCATTAACTTTACTTTAATTTTTTTTAAATTTTCGCGTAACTTTTTTATTTTTTTTTCTCCATAAGAACCATCTCCTGATAATAAACAACACGACAAAAGAAGAATGAACGAAATTGGTCCAGCCGTTCACGCGTGATGCCATGACAACGGAAAACGGGTCATTTTTATATATATATAGATAAAAATTATCCTTTCGGTCATAGCAAGATGGGATCTTGACCCATTTAAGACCAAAAACATTCTTAACCTTGATCACATATTTCAGGAACAGTCCTACCCATTTGTAGCTGGACAATCAATCGTCATAACAAATGAATAGCACCGGTCCTAAATTAAAATGGAAACTGTGTTTACCTACTCACCATTGTTGGGGAAACATGCGCTTTCAAACTACTTATCGTTGATTAAGGCCCAGCTTTTTAATCCCGAGTTAACTCAACCAATGGTTAAATAATAAATAAAAAATAAATGTGGACAACATCACATACATTGCTCCGAATCTAAAGTAAGTTGCGAAAGCACTTGTGTTATCAAATCCAGAGACAACGAAGGTACCACAAACATCCAGACCCGAGGCAATATAGAAAAGTGTTTTTCTATATTGACCCGTCCGGGGATCGAACCCGGAACCTCAGAGCTAACGACACATTGAACAACAGTGTGTACGCTACTCAAATAAGATAAATAATGGTTTCAAAACGCATTTTTTCATCAACTGTTAGTCTATCAAATGGTCAAATATGTTGAAAAGTTAATTAATTAACCATTTGTTAGAATAAAAATTAATGAACAAACGTGTTCTACTGAAGTTTGCAACCATTAGTTAGCGTATTTAACCATTGGTTGAGTTAACTTGGGTTCAAAAACTGGGTCTTAATGGTTCGTACCGTAGTTATGAACTAATCTTAGTCAATCAACTAATTAACGTGATTCAAGGATAATGCTGTTTGTCCTGAATTTGTTAACCTATAAGGTTGGGATTAGGTCAGAGGTCAGTGTTAGCATAATGGTGAGGTATCTCACTAATAAATAAACTTTTGAAGAAAAATTTAAACCGACTTCAAAATCCAAAACAAAACCTAAAAGGCACAAAATAGTGTAAAATAAACTTGAACTATCTAAAATATTAATACAAAACTAGAAGTGATCTGTTTGAAGTCGGTGCCAAACTAAATATAAGTAGGTACTTACTCGTATTTGTAGGTACCTACTAGTACTTTGTATTTATTTTTTGTTGGTATATTGATGTTTGGCACCGACTTCAAACAGAGCTGTATTCGATTTAGATTTAGACCTGTTTGGATTTAGAGAATAACCACCATGATTGCACACTGTGAAAATCAAAAATCATTTATAAAAATCATTTCAATCTTACCATGAGAGGAAAATCAAACGGTTATTAATCATGTTAATATAGACTCTAACAACCAGTTAGTGCCAACTGTACAAATAACACAACTCAACGAGACAATAGTCCAAGTTACTTCCAAACTCGACAAGTTTGCGAATGGCCTATCACGGAAGATTAACGGTATGATAATCCGGGGAGATCCCTGCACATAAATATTGTAATCATAGATTAAATAAGATTACTTTGTGAGAAGTTTGCATGGATTTAGGGAAGAAACAAGGCGCGAATGGAAACGAGGAAATATTGCACTTATACATAAATCTTTGTCTTTCTAGTTTTTTAAATAGCTTGAGATTATTTTTTACAAATATTGCACTTTCATAGATGTATATACAGGGAAACGTCATTAATTTGTAGTCTTTGAAGTAGGGTTTACTAATTCAATTTTGTTTTTGATGATGCGAATCTGGTAAACTGCTCCGGAGCCGACAGAACTGCTGAAAAAGGTTGTATTTCATGAAAGAAGACAACGCCTTTAATTTTGAATTGAACTGATTTTTTTTTTCCTGGGAAATCCTCATGAATTCAATCTGCCAAAGCCAAATGTTTACCAAAGGGGTTTACCTTAAATCATAAATAGCATAAATCAGTCCTCAATTTTTAAAAGTTAGCTGGATCAGACTGAATGCGGAAGGCAGTGTGTGATGGCACAACTTGGTATAAGTTTTTGTTCAACAGTGGACCGTGATAAAAAGAGGTGATTGATAGAGACGCCAATATAAGGACTCCTTCTACAATCTATGCGAACGAAGCACAGAAGATTGGAAACCATTTCAAACATAGTTGAGAGTCGATATATTAAAATATATCGACTCTCAACTAGAAATAAATTCATAAGACATACTACAATTAGTTCTGTATCTAACTTGGGCCGTTCATGTTTTTTCTTCCATAGAGCAGGGAATGGTCTCCGGTAGGTTTCCATTCCATTTTTAACCGACTTCCAAAAATAGGAGGAGGCCCACGCCGTCGTAATGATTTTCTAGGATGATTGATAGATAAATGTATTTGCTTTAATTAAGTAAGTACAAGCTTTTAGAATTAACTAATTAGCTTAATATGCACACCTACAATCACAAAATACTTTTAGTATAGGTATGTAAGAAGTATGTAAGTACAGGTACCTATCTACATAATTATCTACTATCCAACAATGACGTATTTTCCAATAACTACCTAGGTACCTACCATAAAATTAATATCCAAACCAACCTACTTATAATGTTGACCAAATTGCGAACCGAGTCCTAAAAAAAACAATAGTATTTAGATAGCAATGACTATTGAAATAAACTTTATTTATTATTGAACATATGTGTTTGAAAGCTTAACAAAATTATTTAATTAAAAAACACTCTTAATAGTAAACTATATTAATTAAACAAAACTAAATCAAAAAAATAGCATCATAAAACTCTTCCACATCGCTGTATTTAAATAGATAAATTAATGAACTTAATTTCTAAAATGTTCATGACTTTTCCAGTAGGTATAAACTAAGAAGGCAACATAACTCAACCACTACATACATCTAATTTAAACGATTTATACAGCTTACACGCCATTGTTGTTATTTTCCGGATTTTTCCGGACTACTACTGCCATCTATTGAACGTAGTTTGAAGCTCAAGAAACACAAGTCATGCGTAGCAAATTCCTTGATGAGTTTTATAAAATTATCTGACTTGACGTCTTACAAAAGATAGCTTTCTACTTTTCAAATTCTTACTATTATATTATTCATACGCCTACTTAGTTTATTAAGAATTAAAGTAACAAAACACAAATAACAACCATGACCTTGCCGGAATCGGACACGAAATAGAACCACTATTCCAATCTAGATGGCGCTACTGACACTAAAAACAACAAAATATGTCACACCCAAATATAACTTACTGATACATGATTACGTGTTCTTGTGAAATAGAAACATCTTTTCACCCATATCGTACCGCTTTTCAATTCATCACATACAATAAATAGTTTTATTTGCGACTTTTCCTTTGCAATAATAAATGCAACAAGAAAATGACGTTTGATATATTTGAAGTCCTGTTCAAATAAGAGAGTCACGGTGTTTGTCTCTTTCGCACTTTACCGCAAACTCAATTTGAGGAAACGAGACGGTGTATATCACTGTTTCGTTCGAAGTAGAACAGACTTTCGTATCAGCTGACAACCAAAGCAAAACAGTCGGTGCGCGACCATCTTGTCAAAACTCTGAGTCGGTGACAACAAATAAATATTGTAAAATGTCCTAAATCGCTCTTAATGACATAACTGTCTCATTGTATTTAATAAAGTATCGTGTATATTTCATGTTGGTGTCGTTTTCGAAGCAGATACTATATAATTTACTCGACTTTTCGGGTTTGTGTTGCGTCAAATGACGTCATGTATGTGATTATACACGTATCGCGGCTGACGAATTTGTAAGTATTTTCTTTTATTTCTGTGTTAATTTCATCAATATAATGTACCCTATGCTTAGTTTTCCACTAGAGTATGTTATATGTTTCATTCATGAATCGATAAGAATCCGTGAGGCCCCTTTGATTGTCCATACGCGTCGAACTCTGTTGGGTATGGATGCCCTTGAAAATTATGCAGCAAAAATCGCGTCGTTGCTGGGTCGATGGTTTATGTATTTAAGAGCAAAAGCAGTAGTTAGTTCCATTCATAATGTCGGCTATTTCGTCGACGGCAAGATTGCCTTCGCATTTCGCATGGCAACGAACGACCGCGGACTTGACTAAAAATGGAACAGTCGAGGCTCATAGAAAGTATTGTTCTATAACATCGAAAGTGTACGTTTTATATCTGTTTATCGGCACGATAACCCTTTTTAAACTCAATAATAAACATATTTTTAACTAACTTTCCGTTTCGTTTACTGCGGTATGTAGGTACATTTATTATGTGAATAGTTCTTCCTACCGCCTGCATTTGTATATTTTATATCTGCAGTGCAATCGGAAATAAATTCATCTTCACTATTTTCTATTTTTACAATGGTATTTATGTTAGTGTTTACTTGAAAGAGTGCTAATAAGTGGGCGTCACACAAACATCTATTAATACATGTACGGGTAATTCCCCATACATCTAACATTATTTAATAAGTCGAGTTTATTTTTTATAGTGGTGTAGGTAGCTATACAATTGGTGTTGTGGTTATATGATATTGATAAAGCAAGCCTCTTAACATATGTGTAAAGCTAACACAAACAAATGTATTACACAGCTATTATTAGACTGTGTGAGTATCCGATCGGCTTTATTATTTTTAATTCCATCGACAATAAAGCACTTTTTTATTGTAGTTTATGATCACGCACTCGAATACCTCGAGCTGTGTACACACGACCTAATTTTTGTCTATGTTTTAAATCAGGTGTGTATACATGATCGGACATACCTAATTGTAGTTGATTTTATGTTGATTGATACGGTACTTGGCACTTAATATGATAATTTTATAGCAGAAGAACTCGCATTGACGAATTGTTTACTAAGTAAATGTTGTAATAATTAAGGCAAGCTTATTTATTCCCAAAATGTTATCAAGCGTGAGAATTGGCGCTGAGGCATGTTGCTCTTGATAATCCGAAAGTAAGTTAGCGTGAATTTATGAATATAAAGTATTTGGCCCACGAACCGTAGGTTGGCGATTAAAATCGTTTTATTACTTGTTTTGTTGGTATATTCTGTATTACGGTACAATTTCATTATGTGATGAAACTAAGATAACACTCTTACGTAGACATATTGTCATTTGTCAATACATAGGTGGTACCTACCTAGTAATGAATAGGTAGGTAGGTACCTACTTCAGACGCGAGGTAGTTGGTAGTTAGTCACTATAAATATTACTAATGATTACGCTACAAAATGGAGTAGGTAGCAATTATTTAAAAAAAAAATTCGAACCTAATTTTTCATAAAAATCAATTAAACATAACATTTAAATAATGGTGCATCAACAATGTACAGATGATTACGCAATTTTAAAACCTTGAAATGGGTTTGTAACATCATAATTACCTATATCAATTAAGCATTGAGTGCTTTACATCACAATACTTGAACTAGAACCTATTAGCTTAGAAATCGACAAAATAACTTACATTTCGAATTTTGGTTGATTTCATTACCTTTCGTATACTTATCTATGTTTACACCTGTCGATATTAAATCAATAAACCCCTTAGTGCTAAGTGACCTTGACGTGTGTCAAACAGTGACCTTTGTTCTATGACGTCAAGTGCATCACTTTTTCTGACGTACAATGTATATGCACGTTACTCATGTAATATTTTCTCAAACAATTCATGAATAAGGAAAATACAATTGTTGTGGAGGAAAATAAACAACAACTTTTCCCTCTCTTGTATTTTGTATTTATCGAACAATCCATTAAAAAATTTAAACTCGTAATCTCATGTTCGTAAAAACATCTTGACTTTTTTTAATAGGCGACACTTTAGATTTAAGTAGCTAAGTATCAGTCGAGGGTCCAATGATTTAGTTTTTAAACAATAGCTTTGATTAATAAATAAGAAAATTAAACCTCATAAAAAAGAAGTTCATGAATAAATGACCGAATATTACTGTAGCTCCCAATATGTGTGTAAAGATGTGTAAATTGGTCGCCCTAAAATGCAAAAGAGAAAACAGGAAAAAAAAATAGTACCTAGGTATATTCATATTATTACCGATGATACGGGCGATTGACAACCTGTCTTCACAGAGTGCAGTCTTGCAACTTTTACTGTAACATTGAAAAACCGGTTGACCTAAGTTCAGAAATCATAAAAAAAAACATTATCAAACGTATTTTAGTGATGTTTAAACTATGTAGCAAATCCATAACTCGTTTCTTTAGAATAACAAACTGTTTTTCCTGTGATTTTGAAGACTGAACCAGCTTCACCAGTTTTACTAGACTTGAAAAGTTCCTATAAAAATCAATCAAAATGTTTTTATTTCTAGTAAACCTAAAATAGGCCCTTTAGAAACAATAACTTTAAAAATTAATGACTCTAGGTGCGCGGTTCCAAAGTGTCACTCCTATGGAGAAGAACCGGCAAGAAACTCCATAAGTTACTCTTTTAAAAAATATAGTTTACAATGGATCATGAAATACCTATGCCTCAATAACGCTAGAAAATTATTAGTTTTGATCTCCTCTAGCAGGAAAAAGGAATAGACATAATTCGAACGCTTATTATACCTAAAACTCTATCATGTGTAAGAAAACCACAAAATAACAGGGTTATTTAATATTTCGACCGTAAAACTGAAAACGTTAATATCACTGACAGTAGTTTCGCTTTTACAGTTTTAGCTTGAACTGTGTCAATCAATATTACTAATTTTGCTAGCACTGTCATTATCCACAGTATACCACTTATTACCCATTCTGTTTGCTAGACACAAGTAACAGTTTAATTTAGTTACCTGTTACGTAACTTTATTTCTTCACTAGCTTCTGCCCGCGACTTTGTCCGCGTGGACTTCAGAATTGGGTCCAACAATGTGAAAGTAATGAAAAATTGAATTAAATTTTCACCCGTGTTATAGCTTGCGCTGTAATAGAGAAAAATACCAAATTTCAAAGCTGTCTGCCCTCGGCTTAGCTCGGAAAAAATTTTCAATTTTCCCTCGGGAACTACTTAAGGAATTGGGATAAAAGATAGCCTGTGTTCTTTTCCATGTCAAAGGCTACATGCACGCCAAATTTCATTCAAATCCGTTCAGCCGTTTTTGCATGATTGAGTAACAAACATCCAAACATTTAAACATCCAAACATCCACACTTTCACATTTATAATATTAGTAGGATAGTAGAATTTACGGCAACTCTCTATGAAAGAAATTTCAAAATAGCTGACTGTAAAATTCGTCATATCTGTGACGCGTAATGCGTCTACCTTTTTGATACCTCGGTTGCCCCTTCTATGCCCCGGGAAGTCTCGGGGCATTCTATTTGACGTCGAGATCAGACGGAAATGAAAACATAGTGGGTGGTTCCGAAGATGTTTTCTCCAGATTTAGTCTAGGTACAAGGCCAAATTAAAAGAATGTACCATAATCATCTTGTGAGTGAAATACTGTTAGAGAAGGTATTTTCACAGTTATATAAAAATCACTTTGATGTTGACGACGCAACGATTGACGTCGGTAACTTAAAGTTAAATACGAAATTCTAAACTTACGAAGCTTTGACTGAAAATAGAAAATGTAGCAACAAATAAACCAAAAATTTATAAGGCTTACTGCAAATTGTGCGTCACTAGTATTGTTACGTGTAATTTAAAAATACATTTTGTAAAAGAAATTTTGAGATTAACCTGCCATGCCTATGCGTAATGTGATCTTCATCGTTTTGAAGACTAAGGGCTGATTTTTCAATCGCCAGATAACTTTATTCGAAGAATAATTTTGGAATTTTGACAGTTATTCCATACAAAAACTGTCTAACCGAGTCTAACGTCAATTTTATTCCTCGAATAAAAGTTATCGGATGATGAAAATATCAGCCCTAAGTAGTCTTGTTATAAAATCTTAGAAAGAAATGCTGAATTTCGTATCGAAATAAATAAACCAAACAATAATGTTGAAATAAAACTACTTTTAAACGGATTTTATCGCGGTTTATTTTGATTTTAGTTCCCGACAATACGCATACGGCGCTAAAGTCATAGACGTTGTGAATGTTGTGATATGACACTGCTAATGCTAGAATGCCATGCAAGTAACAAAAAAATAAGATAAAGCTATTAACAACATAAAAGATAAAATGAAAGAGGAAATTTTGAATGATGATTTCGATTCCCGATTTATTTTGTTGGTAGACTGACTGAAATACCTTCATCACATTTTACTGAATTGCATTACTATTTTACATTGTCATTCTTGTTGGACAATTTTCACGTAGGGCTGATATAGATTCAGTCTACCGCAGTCCTTGACCGCTGTAAAGTGTTCGAAACGTCTGGAATCCAGTGTAAAAATATACTGCGATAAAATCCATTTAAAAGTAGCTTATTTTATGAGAAATATTTTATCAGAGAATTTTCTCCACATTATCTATTCAACTTCTTAAGCTATTTTAATCATTAGTATGGAGTGGCTGGTTAATGTTTGTTTTATTGGAATTTGCATGTTATTGCATTCGACTCCAATCAAACTTATGAAGGAATTGTATACCGAAATCAATATTGTTAATATCATCGATGTATTAACTTCTATGCCGTCTTAGTACTGTTTGTAAGGGATATAGGTGACAAAATCATGATACAATCTCAGGAAGTATGTCATACAAACTTCAAAGTATTGGATCTTTGTACTGTAATTGGTAATTCTACCTACGTTTGAGTTGCTGGCCAGAGCAATGCGCCAGAAATTGCTGGACTAATATTGTGCAATAATAATATTTATTATGTTTTGGTAGCAGAAGATATAGTAGATAGTGTATTACTCATACTAAATAATGTGTCAGCATCTTTCGTTCGTATCGTTTTATCAAATAAAAGCTTATAATTTTATGATTTGGACTTATTTGAAAAACAAGGACGATATCGTAACTAATATTAAGAAATGCTATGAAATTCTTGTCAGTGTAAAGTCAAGAACTTTTTATTTCTTATAAACCTCATAAAAACGTTATATTAATGTCGTTTACGTAGGTGATGCTTGACGCTGGGAATGATCAAATAAGTCTATGACATTAGCGTTAATTTGCATATACTTACATGTCAACAATACCTACTGACGAATAAAATCGTCTTCCCAGAAAATTTAAGATTTATTTATCGGATTCAAAATTTCTTATGCGAATTCTTGTTTATTGATGAATCTATTATGGTTTGGAACTCGTGCTATACAAATCCATTGTCAATTTTCTATCGTCTTGTTTGTTCTCTACAGATTTATATTGGCAGAGATTAATAATGACGTCTTTAAGAAAGATTTAGTTTCCTATTTCATCTATTAGAAGCATTAGTGCGTACGAGAAAAGGAATTCGTATGATTATAAGTTTCTTCAAATGGATCTATAGAATCAATACCCAGCGTAAATACTTTTCTCGACGTACGCTGCTTATCAGATATTAACCAATCCAAATGATTGATAAGCTGTAGATATGGGTACTTTCTTTTATTCGATAACAACAATTAACTCTCATATCATTATAAATATTGATTGTATATTTTAAGAACATTAGTATTTATTTAAAGCCCGTACTACCCCACCACTGGGAAAATATGGTGATAAAATGCGTTCTTCTGAAGAAAAATGTAATTTTCAAAGTTACTTAGGACGTATCCTTAACAAAATCTTAGGTATCCATTTTTTAACATGAAATTCTTAACAAAATCTTCCAAATAAAAAAAAATAAGATTAAAAATCAAATTCCATAATCATCTAATTAAAACCGCAGTAAAAAGTACCAAACTCAAAATATTTAATTAATGTCTGTCCTTTTCTTTCCCTTATGTAAGTAATGTAAACGAAAGTGACAGCATTGTTTATTAATAATAGCTTGTTAAAAGGTAGTGTTGTTAAACGGTGAGTCGTAAAACTAAATGGACGGAAGCTTATGCTGTTGGTAACATAGCTAATTTACGCTTTCTTAGCTTTGAAGTTGACACAGTTCAATTGTTCCTGGCCCCAAGATAGTTCCTAGAAGCATTCCTAGTGTTTTATGTACATTTCTTAGGGCTAGTTTTCTTGTTATGTTCCTACTAATGAAAAAAATCTCTTGATGATTTTGTATAGTCAGTAAATTGCATTGATGTTTGACGTTATAAGCATTTTAAATAATTTATTCAGTTACTTATTAACTTATCCGTATCATATGTCTGAGAGAAGTCATGATAATATTATAATTAACGGACTTATTCTGCGTTTGTGATTTGTCGTGCTATTTTATAGCTGCTAGGTATTACTCAAAATTTATAAATACTAAAGAGTAAATACCTATTCGTCCTATACCAACTTATAAAACTCGAGCCACATCAAAGCAAAAAGTTTTGTAAACAAGTTTCCTGATTTTTTGTTACAGTTCTATTTCGCAATTCGAGAGACCTTTTAAAAACATTTGTACGATTTCATTACGGTAGGAAAAGTTTTATGAATTCAGTTACAAATGTTAATTGCGAAACCGGGTAACGACAATAAGGAGTTTAGAGTAATTGTAATGTGGAAAATTAAGTACATAGATATAGTCGGACACGTGTTTCATTTTGTTTTTCTATTGGTTCCTCGTTATTTTCTATGTAATGTATTTAGTTGTATTTTACTTACAAAATGTAGTTATGAGTAATCCAAACTTTACCTATATGCTCATTTTGTTTATATCAATCATTGACTGTAAAATTATTAATTACCCATCTTAAACTGTCAAAAGGTCAAGTTTTATGACTGCAGGGTTAAGTAGTAAATATTAATAATACATAATAAGTGTTAATATCAGAATTGTCGCCTTAAAGATTTTTCCTAAATGGCATTAAATAAGTACACTATCCTCCGAAACTAACAAGACCTTATTCCTTTTTCGCAAGGTAATAAAACTGTTAAAAGTGCATCTAATATTATACCTTTCTTGGAATATTCCTATATATTAAAGCTTTTCCTTCCACTATATAATAAAGCTGAAGCAATATAAATTTACGCTATATTATATATCTGCCCTGTTTCTGCGAAATAAATAATTGTAGTTTATTTTTAATCCGTTGTCGCTAGTCCTTTTAATTTTCTCTAAAGAGTGATATTGGATATTTCTTATGGTTTTTAGGTTCCTAAGTTTGATATTTACGTGCAAAAATGTTGTAAATTATCATAAATACAATTATTATTTTCAGTAAAGATTTTTTTACTATATTCCCAATGTTTGCTTATTTAAGTCCTTATGATATGGCTTTGGTAGTATTTGGAATAGAAGTCATTTATTATTCTGCTAAAAAGGCTTTATCCGCGTGGTGTTTTCCTTTTTGGTTTAATATCTTTTGTTGTATTACTGTTGCTTCTGAGCATCTGAATACTTCTGGTCCTTTCACGAATCCTCTTCATTTATGAAATGTAAAACTGGAAACAGAAATCGCGCTCAATAAAAACGCTATTAGAGGGAAACCGCAAAAAAACACTAGTAATAGTATCAGTTCGGAGTTGTTTATATATAAATATAAATATAAATTCTGAATAGAGGGACTTTCCTCACATTACAATTTCTGGACCTTCGACCCGATAGGCAGATGCGGCCACTCTGCTATTATGTCTTACGGGTATACAACGGAACAGGAAAAAATAATAATGTTTGCACTTGCGCTCGCCTCGGCTGTATTAGGATAGAACAATCCTTGTCCTAAATTTAATGCTAGTTCAAATGTTTGCGCACTATATGTATCCTCAAAGTCTTGCTGAATTTCAAAAAATACTTTCGTAAATAGAGATGGACAAATAGAGTACCTATCCGTTTATTTCTGAACTATAGTTTATTAAACTTCATATAATAAACTTGTTTGACCACTTGCACCGTCTGAAATTACTCTGTATAGAAAGAAACCTGTCATGTTTTCTCTTTCAATTTGAATTTTTGTGTAATTGGTACGTATTGGTATTTATCGTTATGGGTTATTAATGTAGCTACATAACGGTATGAGGTCATTTGACTCAATTTACTTAATGTTCAATTATCTGCTCATTACAAATACCGGTTTCGCCACCTGTTCACCAACTAATACAGAAAATATCACCATCGTATAGATAGCACTAAATTCCTCAAACAAAAATGTCAAAGTAAATAAAATCTTAACATTTCATGACCCGATATCGCCCACAATGTAATGTCTGTCCAAATTGTTCAACCGTTTAGCGGTCTTATTACAATATTCAACCTTAATAGCATCGTTTTACAAATGATAATACCATACCAGTGTCCGTATTTATCAATTATGTGGGCTAACAATGCTTACGTTATGTTTTAATGTCATTGTTCAAGTAAATGTGAGTATTCGTAAATCAATATGTTTCGATAATGTATCTTATCTTTCATAATCAAAGCATTGCAACTTGTTTATAATAATATCGGCGCAGGAAAGGACGTGTTTCATAGACAAGGGTGGATCATTGATCGCCTTTCTTTGCTACTGCAAGCTAGAGATTTCGACTTGTAATATCCAGCTTGATAGAGGGTCCTTTCATTTCCGTCCAATGATTTCGTTTGAGTAAACTATAAGGTGTACAGAGGTACACCTTATAGTTTACTCAAACGAAATCAAAGGATGGTGTGCGTGCCTAGAGAGGCACGCACACCATCCTCCTATAGTCTTAAGACTAGTCTGTCTTGAATCCACACAAAGAAATCCTGTAGAAAATGTTTCGAGTTAATGAAGGGATCTAAGTATCTAACAAGTCCGGATAATTCATAAGTGCAGATATATCGTGTTGATCATCAATTCATCTCCAAAATTAGTGATTTATTATGTTAATTTCCGGTACATATCCGTATAATGCGATTAGCTCAGAAATATCTACATTATTTATCTCAATCGCATCACACGGTTGAACGCGGATGCGCGTGAGCAAGGCCCGTTGCGACGCTGCCGGAACATGTTATTATTTGGCCGCTAACTACATAATTAGTAATATGTTTGCGTTAGTAATATATAAACGATTTTATGCTTATCAATAATTCTAAACGATTTCGGATAAGTCAATTTAGGAGATTAAAAAAGAGGGTTCTAAAATTTTAGCTGGAAGTCAATTATAACTCAAGTGGCACTGATAGCATTTAGACAAATAATTCGGTTAATATTGTTAGATTCTATGTTGAAGTAAAATTTCTAATATCAGATGAAATATCTACTCAATATGAACATTTGACAATAATAATATATAAGTAATATCTTCTAACATATGTCTGAGTAAGGTGAAAAGAGGATGTGTTCGATAAATGGCAGGGTTCAACCCTTTTTACGTAGGTTGGAAGTAATAATACAATAGCAAAAATTAAGGTATTTTTTTGGCCAGCAGCAGGTTTATATTCTCTCATAGGCTGATGCAAGATTGATATTAATTGCAATTTGTTAATGCCCTAAGTACCTAATAATTATTAGTAAAATAATACTCGAAAATATTAATAAAATCGCTACAAGTAATAGCGGCATTTAGCTGTACAATCCGTTAAGACTGGAAGCCGACCCCAAAAAAGCTTGGGAAAAATCTAGACAGAAGAAGAATAAAGTCCGGAGCGCTCATGCTCACAGTGGTAGAAATCTTGAAAAAAAAAATGTTAAGCTTGTACACGTGTAAAAAAGCGTAGCAATCGATACCTGTACATCTTTGTCTGGCAAGCTTTCCCGTAGCAATGGGTTGACAGGCGTAGCAAGTTTTCAATTAAATACAAATAGAATGAAGGAAAAATAGCAAGTGCTCAAATTAAATAAAAACATTAATTAGGTATTAATTAAGTATATTTGTATAACTTTACAAGTTATTGTGACGCATGAATACGGTTTAAATCAATAAGAATAATACTCGTGAACTCTCAAACAGTTCAATGTATCTGCGTACCCTAATAAGTAAATTAGGTGTTGTTGCTTATTTTAGATGAAGCATAATTAAAAAGCTCCGATTATAATTTATTTTTAAATATTAATAGTTTGACAGAAACTAGGACATCTAAAATATTTATTGTACTTGTATTGGGGGTTAATTACTTTGAGCTAGCTTGCAGCCCGGGAATCCAGCCTGAAAACGTACCACACAGGTGTGCTAGCCCCCGTTCCAACGACATTATTCATGCACCCGATTGGCGACGCAATCTGTCCCTCGTTACCTGATTGGTCACCAGTCTCGCTGTAGCCGTCGCATTGGTTGGTGCAATGTAAGGGGCTCGGGACTCAAGCGTTCAGTTTTTGAAAGGTTCAGTTGTGTCCCAGTTTTTCTAGGCAACACTACCCTGTCTCGTTTCCTGGAATACCGGTCGATGAAACTGAATTTAATTGTAATCCAGTTCTGCGATAGTGCAAGGAGGGATCCATACTATCGGATATTTTTCTTAATACCTGCTTCAGTCACAGTCTAATTGAACTGAATAATTTATTGTTTAATTAGTGAAATTTAAATATTTTTTTAACTAGTGTTATTTTTTTCGTTAATTCAAATTGTACCGGCACGTAGTTTGGATAAGAGGGTAAGGAACTCGTTGAAATAAATGTGGTATTTTAATTGTTATAGAAAAAAAAGTAGTCGATGTCAGTAAGGTGGATGTTGTTCTAATAAATGTGTTCTTTTTTGTTTTTTATTTTTTTTTTATTGAAATAGTCGTATAATTGTGTTTTGTCCCGAGAATTATTAAGCATGAATCGGTTAATGTTCATAAAGATATTAAAATGTTGTGTTAAATGTTATACATAAATACTCAAAAATGTTTCTATGTTATGGTTACGCCTTCAGTATTTCGTTTTGGCTAAAAAATGATACAAAAATCACAATCTGTCAGCTTATACGCAGTAAGCAACCGTAAAGATCAATTTTCGTACCTCTATGTCAAGAGATGATCTGTGCCTTGAAACAGAAAAAAACTTTTTTTTCTCTTTCAAACAAACCTCTTTAGTTCTAAATAATATTATAAGGAATGCCCTTGCTAGCTTGCGCTGTGATGAGTGTTTAGTTTGAAGACTTTCATGTTCCTTGTGTTATACCTAGGTGTTGCCTATAAAGTCGGTAATTTTGAATTTGTAAAGAGAAATTCGAATTTTCCTGTGTTACGGAATAAATCTAAGCTGCATTACTACTTTAATAGTATATTTTCGGTTAGTCTCTTAAAAAGAATAGTATATTAAAGATATTAATGTTTAAAATTGTGCCATATGGAGAGTCCAGCCAACATTAGTGGTGTGGTAGCAAGTTCGATTGGATCATGCGCAGGGCGATTTCAAGGACCAACTGTTCTGGACAGACCTATATTTAACCCATTTTACTTGGTAATACGTCATAAAGATCTATCGAATATGGGTCATTGATTGCAATACTGCGAAGTGTCTAGAAAGGATCTGTAACGCAACTACAAAAAAACTTAAAGAATTTAGTTTCATTAACGTACGCTAGATGGCGTTATCCTAAATATTAACAAAGTGTTTTGACGCAATATTTTAAATGACGTAAGCAATTTGGCAATTGATCATATTTTGACCATCTGCGATGTGAAAACGTATTTTAGAAATGGTTTTAACAATAGCGCTACTAATTACTGCTATTAGGTAATAATGTCCAATTATAGGTACCTACCTAAGTACCTCCGTCATGATAATGATCTAACTAATGTGGTATAATTAGTTTGTAAGTACCTACCTAGGATCTTTAAATTAAGCATTTTGGTATTAGAGTTTGATATTATATTGGCATGTTTTAATGGTTTATTATATTCTTATACGGTCTGTGTTAATGCCACGATACTTTGTCGGGATATGCGTGATTAAAGTACAAGTGTACCTAAGTAAATTCTCAATGAAGTGAAGAAGTGTTTATTCCGCAAAAGTTAGTAGGAAAATTTTGTCTGAAAATTTAATGGTTGTTTTAAGTGATAGAATACATTAACGTTTTTTATTCAGACCTGTCCACGATATTTATGAGTGAACCGTGAGTAAATAATTTATTACTTATACATGTACCAAAGAGATTGTAAGTATATCTCTTTAATTAAAAATGATATGTATCAATTATCTTAGTGAAATGTTTTATTTTGGTTCTCTTAAGCGAGATAAACATGTTATTATGATATGTTTATACTTTGTTTATTTTGTTAGTGAAATTATCTTACCTTCTCCTCTTTATATGAGGTCGGTGCAATGCTAAGTTATAGATCATGTCTTTATTTGGCCTTTATAAACTACAGGTTTAACGATCTGATAGTCAAAACAACTGATTCTAGTTATTTTTAGGATCAATCTTTCTTAACAAAATTTATAGATTTATATTTTCACAACTACTTAATAGATCAATATTGTCTGTCTGTAGGTCTCCTAACATATGCGGTCGGCGCAGAAAACTGATGTGACCTGCACAAATCACATGTCCTTAAAAATTACACATATTTTTAAATAGCTATGAGAATGCACTATCTCGTAAATATTCGATTTTTAACTCATATTTCTGCTAAAGCTTTTAAAATAAACCATTAATAGATACCTACCTACATAGTATATTAGGACTCCTAATTTAGGAGGCTTCAAAATAATAATCAACACTTCAACAGTAACTTTTCCGTTTTAAAGAGAAAGAGATGTATATATCCTTTCCGTAAAAGCCTAAGTATTCCTCTAAGACAATCTGTTCTTAAACGTCAAATGACGGCCTGATCAATTAACTCAAAGATAACAATAGTTTCCAATTATCATTAATTAATTACTAACTTTAATTAATATTATCTCAGAAATAGCAGTCCCTATGTTTATCAGTATTTATTTCGCACCAAAATAAAATGGCTTATGTGCCAAGTGTTAGTAAACTCAACAATAGCACGCGCAAGATAATATTTTTTGATAAACATGCTTCAAAACATTGGCATTCACGTCACATTTGCTATTGGATTGCGTCCATTTCTCTGTTACTTAACTTGTCAACGAAGATATTGTGTAGAAAACAAGCAATGGATTGCGTTTATTGGTCTTGTTGGTAAGTCTATATAACATGACATGCTAAAAAATATTGGCCAAGTATTCACATTCATGGATTGCGTCCACTGCTCTATTGCCTAACGCTTTGATAAAGCTATTGTAATCAAAACCAGCAATGTATTGTGCTATCCTAAACTGAGGCCCGCCTATACCAATAATATTAAATTGGGTCTTTTGCGGTCTTAAAAACTTAATTTTAACAGAGCAGCAACATTTTGTATTTTAGTATACACAGCGACTAAAAAAAAATCACCTGAGGGTTATTCTCAAAGTAAGTCCAAACAAAACATAATGTGGCATAACGCAGATTATAGTTCAACTAACCAAAGTCGCCAAATCTTTTTCGTCACCGGGTAGTGTTAAGGTATGTTAAATTACCACCGTAGTTAGCGACATGAAGCTAGCGAGGTAATTTCATAGAAATACATAGAAACCAGTAGCGTCGCTGCGACACGTCGTCTGCTGCTGCCTCATGTCGCCCGCTACCAACTTGTACCTTTAGTATAATAATTTACATTTTAGACCATTTGACAGATTATGTAATTCGATATAACGGCTCTCTTAACCCTACACGTAACAGTACGTTAACTGCTTGGAACTTAGTGAATAAGGACCCTGTAAAATGTTCAATAATAATATACTAACAAGTAAGAAAAAACCTGTATGTATCAGTTCATTGGCCCTGTGCCTGACCCATTTTCTAGATTTTAAAATGCGCCGAACGACAGAGTATCAATAAAAAAAAAGGACATTAAACAAAGTTTATACACGAACCGTTACACAAAATATGGTAATCAAGCGTCGAATAGATGAATTTTAAAATGGTATACATTGTTGAATAGTCAGGTGACGTCTTACGCTTTCATTATTCGCTATTTATCTTCTCGTGCCATGAGCTTGTTGTCATGAAAACAGTTTCCGAACGCGTATAGACAGGCCAATCAATAAGGATTATTATGGCATAGAAAGATTGAAATTCTCAAAAGGAGTAAGTATGCAAAAAAAATACTGAAATAGACTAAGTATGAAGTGAGTAAGATGATGAATTAAACTAATAAATATTAGATTCGCATTTTTTCGTTTACTACTTAAATTTTACAATAAAATTGTAAGGCGCGTTAAAGTTCAGGAGTGATGGCTTATGACGTCATCAGTAGGCGAAAATAGTAGCCACAAGTGACGTGGTGAGCCCCCACGCCATAACTTAAATACCTACGCTGTACCTAAAGAGACATTAGTAAGTTTTCAATTAGGTATCTGAAAAATATTGCAAAATGCTAAATTTCCTAAAGATATATTTGGAGGTTTTTGTAGGGGGTGAAACCAATCAGTAAGTTACGTGAGAGATGATGATGAGGTTGTGCGAACCTAACCTCGATAGTGGACAGCTCTATTATATTTCTTAACGAAAAGGACCTATGTCCTGTATAACAATTCGCGGCATTTCCACTTCAACATGCAAATTGCCATCCTTACGGCTAATATAAGCTTCGTAAGTAACTGTTACTGAACTCAGTTTTACGGTCGTAAAAGCATTTACGAAGCTTCATTCGCTTAGGGATGTGATTTAGCAAACACACAGCTCCACAGGTGGTGTATATTCATGCGTGTTCACAAACGCGATAACCCTCGGGCGTGGAACACATTTTGAATGCAAAACGTTTTCGCCAGGAAAATGTATGGTAAAGCAACAAGTCGGGAAACTGGAAATCGAGGGTTTTGTCAAGTATATTCGACTTTGTGTGTGCCATTTACTAACCAAAGTTACATCTAATATGGAAAATAAAATAACATAATAAATGTAGACTAGTTGCTTAAGCTTAACGTAGGATTTGAAAAAACTGTATTACATGATGATAGTAGTGCAAAATTATCGCGTGTCGAAAATCCGCTAGAGTCGCTACTGTCGCTTAAGGTCTATCTGGCAATTTCGACCAATTGCCGGCCAGTAGCTTGTCTCTCATTGGTGGAGAATGACAGATAGACCTTATGCGACACTAGCAACCCTAGCGAATTTTTGATACACGATAGTCCCTATTGGTAAGGAAGATAAAGCTGTATGATTTATTGTAACATTGCACTTTTCTCCTTACATGGACGATTGGCCAGGCTTAGGTTTATTCTTTAGTTTTAAGAGACTACGGTCTTGGGAAATATATTAAGCACATAAATCAGAAGGTCACGTCACATGGCCTTTACGTTTGGATACGTGCCTCTTCCGAGAACTTCCGACACGTAATTTGGACATATTACTGTGATGTATTAAATAATTATATAAAAGCTGCCAGCCTCTGTATTGTGATTTTATCTATCCATTATTCGCACGGAAGTTTCAGAACGTCATTTTTGCTATAATATGTCTGTTAGAGTACCGAGTCATCAGTTTTTTTTTTGTTTAATATTAACACAGAGAAGTAAAAAACTATTTCTTTTTCACGAATTCCCAATTAGAAAAAAAGTACTTATAACGCTAATTTCATGACACTATGTCATGAAATTAGCGTTATAAGTACTTTTTTTCTTATTTCTATCTCATCAAAAGCAGATAAAAACGTTTAGTAAGTATAAAAAAGGGATATTTTCCTCCTAATCTATGCTACTATTTTAAGTTAGCACCTTCACATTTTCTCCCATCACTACGCTGCAAAACTATCCTATATTTCTCCAAATATTCTGGGTATCCGGATATTCGTTCAATAGAAGTGATAATTAATGTTGAACCCCAGATACAGTACAAACTACAAACCCTGTATGGAGCTATTTCTAAAAATAGCCTGAACAAATCTAGGTCACTGTAATGTTTTATAGATTTTCTGTATTTTAGCTTCCTTTGTCCTATATAAAACTGAGACGCCCTGATTTCGGCATTTACGAGTGAACAGGATACTTATGATTAAGTACCTACATAGAATTAAAATGTTATTGAATTACGTAAATAAGGAAAATACGTAGGTGACGAAAATTTAATACAAAAGGGCCTGATGCAACTGAACTGAACTTTCTGAGTTATTAAAGGCTTCTTGAATAAAAGCAGGGGCCGAATTATGAATCCTTGTTTTTAATTACATCATAGTCCGATTGAGTGAAAGAGATGGCGCTATCTATCTTACTTCATCCCTATCTCCAATCAAACAGCTTGATTTTAAGACGACCCCCAGAAAACATACTAAAAATGTATAACCATTTTACAGACTTTTATTTTGCTGGAAATATCGATATTTAGGTCACAGGAGAATTATCTGTTTCTATGGAAAACCTTCAAAGCGTGCTTAGAAATAATTCCATACTGAATAAAGCAGAGTATGAAAGCTTGTTTGGTATTGGTTCCTATTTAAATCAATATCTGGTACGCATCCGACAATTTCCGAGTAATATGTGCATGTAGAGGTAACCTATATGTACAGGGTCCACACATACCTGCGTAAAATCCAGATGGTAACGTCAAAGGCTTTTCCAGTGAACTACCTCGGTTGCTGTATATCTAGGACATTCTGGGTCCAATCAATACTTTGATGTACGAATATCATCTCGCTTCCACATGTATTATGATGACTTTGTTATGGGTCGGCAGGTGTGCTTATTTGATTTTAAGCAAGTAATATTTATCTATTGATGTTTTAGGTTAGTCTTTTAAATATTACTTTTCCGAACCTGATTGTGATTGACGATGTTATGATCTGATGAATTTGGGCAAAACAGCTTGGTCAGAGGTTCAACCCCTAAATCTTGTGCCTTGCAGTCGACTGCCTTGTTTTAAATCTTTCATCATACGAAGCCTGACTTGAATGGTGCTTTTGTTGAAGATACGATAATATGCTCATTTACCATTGGACGATGAGTATTCATTTTCTAGACTAGAAAGCTTTTGTTCTTAGTGCCAACCCTTACCTTGAGCCTTTAATGACAATTGTTAAAATACCCTGTCAAGGAATAAATATGAAAAGAATGTGGAAAATTTATCTCCAATCCTTTGTTGTATGGTTCAACTTCTCCAGGAATCTAACCTCAATTTTTGTTTCATAACTGTTCAGTGTTCACACACAAATATAGACAATATTTCTAATTATAACTCCAGTAAAATAATCTGCTTAACTTATATTAAATAAATAAATAATCAATACGCTGAAATGCACTCAACTACCATGTAATAGAGTTCTTAATTCAATTACTTACTTTTACATGCAACTGGTTTAATGTAATTTATTGTACATATGAAATTAAACTTGAATGATAAAGGAATAGAGTTTAAAATGGAATGTAATTGTTATTAATTGTTAACTCAATTATTCATAGCTAGGCTTCCGCTGTGGTTGTTCCCGTTGTGTTAAAGCGCCGTTCACACGGACGTTCAGTCGAGTGATTAGCGATAAGCAACTGAAAATATTTCTATAATAACAGATTACAATACACTGATTAAAATTCTGTGTGTACCATAGTTGAACAGATGTATTTTTTGTTTACACTTGGATGAAATTCATTAATAAAACAGTATTTGCGGAAAGAAAATATTTGTTTTCCAATGTGTATGTAAAATTTCCGCTCCGATAATTTAAAAAAAAATACAGCATAAAAAAAATAAGAAAATTAAACAAACGTCAAAAATGTGTTACACAAGTCATTTGCGACTACTATATTTGGTACAAATCCGACAGCAGCTCTTGTACAAGTCTTGGCTACTGTACTAGGTACTTCGTACGGCAGTGTACACGAACCCTTCCGTAATATCGCTTAAGCCACGTGTAATCAATACACGAAACAATACGTACCAGTTGACAAGTATTTTGTATGTGGAACTATTTTTACTAGGATTTTAAGCCGAACAGCGCATTTTGAAAAAAAAAATAAAAGATTTTTGAGTCCATTTTGAATGCTGGACTAGGGACGTAAATAAATGATCAACTCTCGATACATGATAATTTTCTTCTTCTAGGTGAGAGCTTTTTCCGTTTTCGTAAAAAGTTTTTACTAAAAACTGTTTTTACTAAAAACAGTCACACTTCTTTCCAAGAGAAAATGACATAAAATGGCCGAATACTGGAGTCTGGAACGTCAAACAGTTTAAAGTCTTTACGTCTCATGCTGTCTCTGTCACATTAACATGTGAAGTAGCGACAGACATACATTAAAGATCATCTGAAAGTCAATTTATGTTTCAGAGTCGTCATCTTAATAATTTGGAAAAATAAAAAAATATTTACTACAGGGATTTTATAAAAACAATGGATAATAATGTCGATTATTAACTTAATTCAACGTCTTCCCGCGCTTAAATAATGTACCTACTCCTCATAAAATAAATTCATGTTAAAATATATTTAATTTAAGATACTCAATTGGCTCTTCAGAGAGAAAAATGGAAGGAAGAAAGGGAGGTCTTTGCCCTGCAGTTTAGGCCCAAAATAATAATAATAAATAAATAATACCATCACACAAGCTTCAGTTATTCAACTAGTGCCATATAGAGCTAAAATCACCATTGTTCTGTGAAAATGTGATGGTACTAATATCATCTAGCGAAGTAATAGTAAAAGCGGATTAGCAAAAAGCTTTTAAATTCAATTTCTCCATTGAATAACAGAGACATGCGCGGGCCAATCTCGTTTGTTATTGGTAGATAGGTCGGTATCACGTCACGCAGCTAGTTTCCGATTGGTGAGTGCAAATTACACGCATTGTTCGTGTATACTTGGTGTTCGTCATTTGCGTGATTTTCACACTGTTAATTGATTCATTTGTTTGTTATGGAAAAGATGCAAACAGTCTTTTTATTAACTTATGTGTGACCAAAAAAAAAACTAACAAGAAATTTTGAGGCTTGCATGTTTTCCTTGATTTACTTTAATATATTAATATCATATTACTAGCTGTTGCCCGCGGCTTCGCTCGCGCGTAAAGTATTATACATTGATTGAATCATAACAAAACTTAATACTTTTCTTCAGTCATTGACGTTTCGCGAAAATATTGTTTTTGAAACTTTTTTATGATAAACTCTTTGTTATGTGTTCTTTCTTTAAAAATTATCATAGTGTGCGAGCGTTCCAGAATCAGTGAGTCAGTGAGTGACGTGGGCTTTTATAATAGAGATTTAGTGCATAATGTTTTGCCATAAATTGGGCCTAATATTTTTGCTTGAGTCTGAAATATCGGAACAGTGGATGAATTGGCTCCACATGCTTATTACGGGAAAACTTCTAATATCGAGATTTCAATAAATGTCATAGGTACTCTTACTATTTTTCTCTAAAGACAGGAAGTACTTACCGCAAATATCGCTTGTATAAATTATATATCCGCGGTATTCTCCTCTTTATTGCCACTTAAACTACATACAAGTCCCTTATTTTTTAGTCCCTGGTAACAAGCATGACAATTAGCCAGCTTTCCTCACGTACGGCGTTATCAAGCAGGAAGCGTGGACCGCATAGTTCGCTGACTATTGACCCTTTGCCCACTGTTTAGTGCTTGTTATCACAATCATATACCAAGGGATACAAAAACGGTATACCTACCAAGTAAATGGTTCTACTCGATACTAAGTAGTTAGGTACTTGTTTTCTGGTGGATCTGGATATGAGATTGGAAGCGAAATACAATATGTCTTGGAATAGGTAAAGCAAGAGAAGGCACCAAATCACGATCTCGATGACTTTTGACAATCTGATTTTTAATTTTTAATTACGAGGGATTGTGCTGATTATAATGGGGTAATTATCTTACCAAAAACCCTAGAAAAATCATAAGTAGAACTACTTATGATTTTTCTAGGGTTTTTGGTAAGGTAATTACCTACTTAAAAAGAAGGCAACGGTAACTTGCTATAAAACTTTATAGTTTTGGGAACCCCATAAGCTGTGACTTTAGTCTTCTTAAAAAAAAAAGTAAATGTATAGTATATTTACATCGAATATGTGTAAGTTTTTATCGTAATGACAGTTCCGTCTAATTTAAGTCATTATAACTATGATCATTAAAGTGTAAGGTCAATAATCTAAATGTGTAAACACGAAGTTATCTAAAAACAATAGCCTGTCGATTAGGTATAACGCTCTAGTCATGGCGACAACGTTACTACATTTTTATAATGGACTGACCTTGCTAAATTGTTATTGCAAACTTGCAAGATGGCGCCGACCTCGGCATTGGCGGGCATTTTGACAAGAAGGACCTTGGTAGGTACGAAAAGGAAGATTGCTATATTATTACAAAATCACCTGTCTTCAACCGCAGATAATAACAATCATCGATAAGTTAAAAAAAACGTAAAACTTATTTATATACTGCCAGTGTCAGGATTTAAATATCGACTGCTTTTATTTTGTTTACAAGTCAGCCATGTTCATTGGTAGTGTTGGCATTTAAGAAAATACCGGTTTTTTGGTATGCGAAAAAAGACTGCTTCTATGTATTTCTTTTCACGTCGCTTATAGCATGTTAATTATGTACTCATTATCTTGAAGTATAAATATTTACATTGTATAGATGAATAGTAAAATTGCATTCGTTTTAAGTATAAGAATAAAGCATGGTGGTGAATTTATTTGTATCTTTATTATTCTTGAATGCACGAAAACAAATTACTACCTAGCAACACAAAAAAAATGACCTTCGATTTTATTTTGTTATGACCATATCAAAATAAAATATGCCCTGTATACTGACAAACAATTACAGTTATACTAGTTAATTTATGGTCTAACTAATCGCGTTACGGCTTATAAGTTGACTGGTTGAATGTGGCCATTCTTTATTGCGGTGCTGTAACTAAGGTTAAACAGCTAGTTAAGTAACCTTGCTATTAGAAACAAATTTGAAGCATCAAACGTGTTTTGAACGCGTTTTAATTGATTTGTAAAACACGATACGTCCGGTACATATTTACATGTAATAAGTGTTAGTAGTGCAATATTTGGAATTGAATCAAACGCATGTTTTGCCAAGTATTCACATTTTAGCGGGAAAATCTTTCTTGGTATAGGTACATTTCTGTATTAGAATTGGCGCGAAACATTGATTAATTATTTTTTACGACACGCGAATATCAAACGTGAACGATTTTAATTAAAAAGTATTTTCGTTTAATTAAACTAGTAGTAAGCTATTTAAGTACATAATCTAATTATTGGTCCTCAACAAATGTGAATGTATAAATTAAGCACAATCAATAATGGATTATCCAAGTTAATCCAAATAAGAACTGGAATAAGGATAAAAACAATGACATCATTCTGAAATTTAAAAAAAAATCCTGATAATCAAACAACTTTAATAGTGACGTAACCCAAATATTTGCGATTCCAGTCACTTTAAAAAGTTGAAAGCTCCGCTATGCGCTTGCGCCGATCGACGAGCGGTTCGTGCGCGCGAGTTTTCACTTTCACGGGCCGATGCCCCTTCGGGCAACCTCGGCACACTTCGGCTCATTGGGTCAAGGTCGCACGGACGGGATATTATTTGACATGGGATTTTTTAAATTGGGACAAGATATTTAATTTTATTCTGAAAATATTGTAGGTAAGTTGTGTTTATAGGGTTATTTAAGATTAACGTAATATTATATCATTAAAGTATTTAAGTTTGGAACTGTAAAGTGACGTCATTAGCAACAAAATAATTAGTTCTAAAACAATATCCTATCTAATTTGCTCCACTACGGAAAGAGTAGCGTGGTCGCATAATTAACATACCTCGCTCCTAGGGTTGACAAAATAACTTTTTGTTTGTATTAAGACAGTATTGTATTAAAGGGTGGCTGTAATTCAGCGAATGAAAAAAAAGGGGAGTTTTGTATGGAACTAATCGACAACAATGAAGATATTTTTTAAAAGCTAACCAGGAATGTGGGTCGCACATTGCTAATCGCTCGTGGTAAGGGTGGGTTCACGTTGGTAGTGCAATGGGGTTAAAACCGGCAGCCACATGATCGCAATTCCGACGCCCTACCCATTAAGCTACCGCCGCTTCAAATCATAGCAATCATTTGAAACAATTTATTGCGCATAACACTAATTAAGTTAGCATATTTTGGGTACTGGCAACCCTGACATGACGTTATCGATTGTAACCTGCCAGCGTTGAATCATTGATGAATTAACCCAATTCATGTACCTCCGATACAATACTTACTAAATACACCAGCCTATCAATAAACTACTCAGCTATGAAATTTACCGGTATTAAAGCAATTTGGAGCTATTTTATTGGTTTTCGTGTAGATTTGCAAATATTTTAAATTACTTCTTGGAGGCGTTCTACTGTTGTTAGGACAGCTTTAGACAGCGCAGGCTTTGACTGACAGAACTTTAAGTTACCACGGCTGTCTACACTAACCTTTACATAACTTTAAATAAATATGCACGACGCACTCGCCGTCTATTCGCTGAGATCTTTTAAACTTTGTATAGGATTTTATTTTTTTGAAGTGATAACTGGGGGGTAAACCGCTTCGTAATGTGACGTTTTACGGCGACATGGACACTCTGTCTGGCTTCCCTTTCTCCTCGCCTGACTACTGCTGCCGTAAAGTGACGTATAGTTCAACTAGATTAGTTATCCCTTCTGTCAAGCGTCCCAAAACGCACACGTTTTTAAGTTTTCAGCAGTAGATAGAAACATTCCAGAAGAAGATTTTTATGAATTAATGAGGTAGGTATTAATACTATTACCTGTGCAAAGCCGGGTCTACGAGTAATATTATACAGAGGAAAGATTTGTATATCTGTATCGTATAAAATCAAGAATTACTGGACGGATTTCAAAATAACCTTGTGTTCAAAGAATTATTATTCTCAAAAGAACAAAATACAGTTACGTTTATGAGAAATTTACATTTTGTACCTTCATCATTATATTGCTGCATTATCCCTGAATAACAAACGCTTTGTTACGGCAGGCGGAGCCACGTACAACAGCTAGTAATCTATAAAATATACGCCTATTATTTCGAAACTTATGATGTAAATGTGAGTAATGTGACATACGTGACATAAAAATTATCTCTGATTCTAATGGGGAAATCGTATATATATATGCATAGGTTATTATAATAATAATATAAGCAATGGACGATAATTATGTAGCCTACCCGCATATCTGTAATGTTAATCAATCTATGTTTTTTCCTATGAGGAAATATGACATTAAACGCTTGCAAAATATAACAAAAATTGTGTTATTGTTCTCTCTAACGGTCACGTTTTTAACCACGAGTTGACGAGTGTATACGGGTTCCACTTTGTCCGAAATTTGCCTGGTAACTTTGAATTTGTTTACACAATATTTTTGTAAGTTATCGTTAGACTTTCAACCATGTTAAATTAACTGGATAAATGAATTATGTTTACGGATAGTTTAGCTTGTTAATGAATGAAATGAAAGATGAAGAATCTTAATATTACCTATATCTTTAAACGAGCAATTCTTGTATATTATAATATAATCTGAATCTCGGAAACGGCTCCAACGATTTTCATGAAATTTAGTATGCAGGGGGTTTCGAGGGCGTTAAATCAAAATAGCTAGGATTCATTTTCAGAAAATGTCCGACGAGAGGATTATGGTTCGCTCAACCATGCACTTATTCTGTAACTCAATTTTTTTGCCTCAAAGTAAGTTGAATAAATAATCCATCCTAAACAGTATAGTTTAACATGCTGTTATAAAAACCGAAATATACAGAAAACAAAGCCCTTATATTTGATAAAAAATATCTTTATTAACATAGCAAGCGGGAGAGCTTACTTGAGCTCTATTGTGGGCTGAGAGGCTGTCCTTCAAACCAGATAAAAATCTATGCAAAAAAAACCAGACCAACTTAGTTGTTGGCTATTTTCTTCACTTATTTAACGTTCATAATAGGATTAACTATACTTTTAATAGGATTATTGTACTGAACGTTAGTTAACTAAGACATGCTGCAAATCATAATTATGTAGGTAACAGTATTTTTATAACTTTTAATGGCATAAGTCAGCTACTCAGATTATTATGAACCATAACGCTAAATAATAAGGAAATAATAGTAATATCTTGGGACAATCTCACACACGGCCATCTGATCCCAAACTAGGCAGAGCCTGTACTATGGCAACCAGACAACTGATAAACATACTTATATATTTCTAAATACATACATATTATAGATAAATTACACCTAGACACAGAACAAAATAATGATCGTGCTCATCACACTAATTTGTCCTGGGTGGGAATCGAACCCACGACCTCCGGCTTAGCAGTCAGGGTCACTAACCACTAGACCAACAGGCCCGTCAAAAAGGCCCGTAATGACTGTTTGTGACGTAATTAGTAAGTATGTAATGCTCATTCCTCTATATGGGAAGAGGCCTGTGCCCAGCAGTGGAACATTTATACGCCGTTATTATTATGTAACTGGGCGTACTCCTTCTGGCGTAGCCTGATATGCCCAGATTTAAAGGTTTCATAATATTGTCCTATGATGTTTTATTTAACACGGAAATTATGATCATGGCTTATGTAGTTTAAAAACTATTTAAATGATAAACAACGCTAGCTTAAGTCCATACTGTTAAAATAAAATTCTCATACTAAATTGCATCATGAATCGGTTAAATTTACATCAACAACAGCACTAGCGAAGTTCCAACTTAATAATGGAACTGCAAATTGTTTGTCATTGCACTTTGAAGTTTATATTAATGACCTATTGACCGAATTTCGATTATAGAAGCCTATCCTGGTTTTCCGACAAGAAAATACTTTTGATTTTCTTAGCCAAAATCATACTTGGGTCCGTTTTCGTCATCTTTCTGAACTCCTGAAAGGAGTTTGGATAACTATCGCAGGAACTGAACGTAATGTTGCGTGGCTGGAATCATCTGATGGTTGCTCCAGTTCAAGAGGAATCTAAGATTAAATCTATTCCCTTCCTTTCTTACTTCCGAATACTGAGACGCAAATTAACTTTAACACGGTCTTAAATATTTATCTGTCGCTACATCACACCTTAAAATGACAGAGACAGCATGAGACTTGACGGCTCCTTCAAACTGATTGGTGTTCCAGTATACGGCCATTAAACTGATAATTCTGTCATGATCTCAATGGGCATCATCTGCCTAGGAAATAAGATTCTTAACTAGCTTATGACGCCTCCGCTCGCATGTACGTCAGTTATCGTGGCAAATTCTAGCCTATAGCCTTCCTTAATAAGTGGGCTACCTAACAGTGAAAGATTTTTTCAAATCGGACTAGTAGTTTCTTAGATTAGCGCGTTCAGACAAGCTCTTCAGCTTTATAATATAAGTTTAGATATAGATTTGTATATGAGTGGAGAGTTTTTGGCTTCCATTTGCTAGGTATCAGGTGGTAATCCAGTCCAGAAAATGTTGGTAGCTACTCCTGAATACTTAATTTAGGTAGCGTGAACAGTCTTAATTCTCGAAAGTTAGCCAGAGTTGTAAATTATTTATTAGGTCGGATGACCTAATTACATTACCCTGACAAACTTCGCGATACGTTCCTACTAAGTAGGTAGGTAGCACCTAAATGGACAAGAAAAACTTACTTAATCAAGAATCGGTACTTTCATTCTCAACAATAAACGGTAAGTACCTGTAGCTGTACTATAAACTCTTAAAGGACTGTTGCCGCTGTGAAAGCGAGACAGCACTACTATTCACGTAGCAGTGTCTCGCTCTCACATTGGAACAAGTCTGGAGCAAAGTGGGCTGTTCATACAACATTCAGTTATTTGTATATTCTGTAAACGAAAAAGCGGGTTGACCTAGTTTACTTAGCTTACCTAAGCTGTTCTTGCAATATAGTCGAACCTATATGTCCTCAAATATCGACATAAAGCTCGACGTTAGACAAAGTACTGCTCATCAAAGGCAACAATTTGCCAATCACAATTTTCACTTTAATTTCTAAGCAGTAAGATTGATTTTCGTAACACTACTAACCTACTAATAACATATACCTATGTGCTATATATGTTACAAGTAATAGGACAACATGACAAAGTTACAGCGATCATCGACCCCTGTTATCGTTATCAGGGAGGAAGCACTGCACTTGGCAAAGAAACGTGATATCGTTTTGATAACATAATATGATACAGCATAATCAGATTATCATGGCCGCTCTTGTGAAATAGACTGAAATATTTACCTAGTCGCTGTTCAAGTTAAAGGATATCTTGGAAATTATAAATTATATGTTAGAAGGTACCAAATTTGATGTTGACAGGCCCATAGATATCCCACTGCTGGTCATAGGCCATCATGTAGAGCATTGATCGAGCATTTTTGGAATTCAGGTTTCCTCACGATGTTTTCTTTTACCGTTTGCGGCGGAGCGGAGCGATAAACTAATGACTAGGACCTCGGACTTGCGATAGTTTGGTTGCCGAATACTTGTACCTGGATGGGATTTTAGGCTTATTTTCATTTGAGGAACTTAACGTTAGTTGAATCTTCGCCACAATAATAATAATAATAAACTCATTTATCAGGCAACTAAGGCCCATAGATATATACCTTACAAACTAGCATATATACAACATATTATAAAAGTTGTTAGTATATAGCTTAAAATTATGTTAGTAAAAAGTTCCATGCACTAAGTCTTAGTGCGTTCCGGTGGTACCTACTTGTCCGCGGAAGCGGCGGAACACCACGCCCTGCGGCCAGAAGTCCAATAAAGACCATAGACAGTTATCAAAAGTCAAATGTAGATTATGATACATATCGACACCTAGTCAATACACGCAAAATGATATACCCATTGAAGAGGTAAGCTACTACGAAAAACCTGTAATGCAATTTTCATGTTGGCGGAAACAAGCACTGATTAAATAAAACGACACGCTTTGACTGACGTTTAGCACATATAGGGTAGACCATTACGTAACCTTAACTATGACATAATTTACCTAAAAATCCTTAACTTTTTGCCTACAACTCAATAGAGTTCTAGATCTACTTATGTATGTAATATTACAGAAAATTAATAGTCCGACGTGTCCGGCATTGACTGTCTTGCTAAAACAATTTATAGTATCGAAAAATATAGTCAATACACAAGCAAAAGGCAGGTCAATAGGTACAAGAGTTGTAATTGTGACGGAGCTTTGCAGAGGCCTGTGTCCAGAACTGTATTATTTTATTTTTTAAACAATCGTTGCTTCGATAATTTTGTTTTTAGATTATTGATACTTCATAGGTACTTTTAAATAACCCAACGGCTATTTATTTGTGTGAATATCAGGCCCGTGGAACAAATCAACTACCTGATAGGTCATCAAATTCAACTTCATGAAGACTGGTTTATAGATGTGAACTCTGTAGTATTTTGAGGTGATATACCTAGGTAGAACCGTTGTATTATAGATACTTACTACCGGTATTACTTCACAATAATGCTAACAGTCTGGTTTTAAAATTTTCCTCTTACGGATCGTGAAATATCTCGTTTTAATGTATATTAGTATTGCATGATGCGAGCTATCAGCTAACGTTGTCAAGATCGTGATACAGATGTGGTCTAATTACAATAAAATAGATCTTATTATTGTAATTTCATGTGTAGTATTTTCTAGCTGTTTCCCTGACAATATAGGTATGGCGTGCTTTATTTAGATTTACGAACATATTTTTTATCGACCACGACCCGAAATGCCAACTAAATTATCAATTTTATGTATCCAACTAAGAATTTTTTGTATGTTTGTTACATATTTTAGGTGCGTCATAATCAGAAGGTTTTTACTGTTATGTAAGCCTACGTTATTGCTAGGTCTGTAAAAATAATAGCACAACATCTTAATGTCCCACTGCTGGGCGCAACTTTTACCATATAGAGAAGGAATGATCCTAATCACCATGGTTGCTCAATGCGGGTTCAGATTGAAATCTGAAATCACCAATCAAGTTTCCTCACGATGTTTTACTTCACCGTTGGTCAATGGTGTCTTAGAATAATTAAGAAAATAACATTTATAACTTTGAAAAAGTCACATTGGTTCACCTACCTTCTTCGACTTCGAACCTGCAACCATAGGAACTTAGGTAATGATTTATGCCTATAACCATGTCATGCGAAATTATGCCTTAAGTACTGATCATAATGTTATTAAAACCAAAAAAAAATACGTACTGAAAGTAGGTACTCACGCCTAGAATCTCAATCATTAAAGCCTAGTTTCAGGCCCATACGTATATTGCTATAAAATTGAGTTGGACCCTGAAAAACTCAGTAGGTAGTAATAGATTAGGTTCTGTGTGAAAAGTACCTGACATTATTTGGCTGCAAAGCTAGCTCACGTGGAATACAGTTGTCGTCATCATCACACGGTTTTGGTCCAAAAATCCAATATGGGTCGCACATTACTACACCTATAGTATTCTTGTTAACCCCTCCTCCTAAGCTAAATGCTGGTTTTAGAGTGAGTTCACGTCGGAAGGGCAATAGCTGGGCTTCGATCTGGCGCGATGACCACATGATCGGAAGTCCAACGGCCTAGCCATTTGGCTACCGCCACATTTTTAAAATATTAGTCAAATATTGATAATCACTCTTTATTGTTCCAGATAGTTTAAAATGCACGACCAGGAGGGTGACAGCGAGCCGGCGCACCACGCGCGTCGTCCTATGAACGCCTTCCTCATCTTCTGCAAACGTCATAGGAGCGTCGTACGCGATAAATATCCTAATCTTGAGAACAGGTAATTATTTATTTACCTATTACATTATTACAGGTAGAACAGATATTCAAGGTGGAATTGAAGTAACAGGCATTATTGTTATTCTCAAACCTAATGTTAAACTTATTGGAGGTGTTCACATCAAATTAACCGTATGCCGGTTTGTCGAATATCAGAAAATATTGTAAAATTAAAAGACTTCTGGCCCTTAGACATTTCTACAAGTGTTAACGACGATAGAAATCGCTTAAAGGACGTTAAATGTATGGAAATGACATTTCTGTTCGATAAGTCACGTGACTCAGACTTGTCACTTTCATACATTTGAGCGATTCGATCAGCGATATGTAATGATTGTTGAAATGTACGGGGAAAGCTGAATGCAACCTTGATCTAATGTCAACAAAGAGTAGTCGACATCAATCAAATGTGATAAATATTTTTTAGGATATAACTCTCAATTCTAAAGGATGTTGTCGTATCTGATCTTTAGGAAAACCCCCAATATATCATACGTAAACAATAAATATTTTGTAAGCAATGTGACGTCACTCCACTTAGTTCACAATAGATAAAACTGTTGTTCTACGATTAGATACAAGTTTACATGGTTTTCTACTAATCAATTTTTTGTCATTACAGATCAATTACTAAGATCCTTGGCGAGTGGTGGGCCAACTTGGACAAAGAAGAGAAGGCTTGCTACACAGGTCTTGCTAAACAGGTGGGTTATCAACTAACTATATTAGTTGAGTATCTAAAGGGCAAAAGGACAATTTATGTTGAGCTCCCACGGGATAACAGATGGCCCAAAAATTTCTGAAGAAAATTGAGTCGCGAGATCGCTAAGTTGTCCAGATCTCCTATTTGTGAATACCAACAGTATTCTGTTCATATACTTAAGCCCCATAAACTGATACCAAAAAATAATGCTTTTTTCACTAGGTACTTGCATTTATCAAGTATTGGAAAATAAAAGAGAATTCTCATTTTGTATAGTAGTTATCCAAAACGAAAACAGTCTTACAAAACTTGCTGACGTAGTCAAAATACAATTACCCAGATTTTTACGCTGCCTACTTATTAAATCGCTTATCGATTTATATAAGTGTCGTTGAATCACAAAGGTCTGATCACGATTTTTACGTAAATGATGACGCGTCTTTCGTTATCTGGTATCTTTAGGCGTAAAGAATGAATAAAATTAATAATTAAAGTATTTTTTTCTTTTTCAGTACAAAGACGCGTTCTTCAGCGCTAACCCCGACTTCAAGTGGTACAAGTTGCCCGCGCCACCGCTCCGGACCCTGTCCTCTCGGCCTCGTGAGCTCAACGAAAAGACCGTGGAGTCCCCCAATATTGAAAACCAAGCTCCGGAGTTTGAGAAAACTAACAACAACAACTCCACTAAAATAGACTTCAATAAAAAACCGAAAGATGAACCATTAGAAGCAGAATCCAAACCGCTATCAATGTTCACACCTGGCAAGCTTGCTGATGAAGCCCAAATGGGAGGCCTGAGCAGCCTCCTGGCCACTAAGACTGAAACTCAAACCACAAACCCTTATTACTCACCCCCATGCTTTAAGTTTAATACGATCTCAACACCAAACGAATACAGATCTCATAACTTAATAGAAAGAGCCAAGGCGAAAGGTCTTCCTAGCGAAGACAGCATACGCGAGCTGCAAAACGCTCTTACTGAAACCTCCAAAGTGTTCGAGGAGGAGTTTGATGACGACAAAAAGAGGATATACTATGGAATTGCTAACGACCAATTCACCAATCAAGATGTGATAGACCAAATTGTTGATAAGAGGTATTCTAAAGATGACGAGTACGGTTATCAGCGCAACTGGTCTGATGATGAGAAGAACATGAAATCTGGTAGATCGTGCAAGGGGAAGAGGTACCAAGAGTTCATGGCCGTTGGGGGACTCATAGTTAACAAGCGGCAGAAACGGGACTCGGACAAGATGCCAGACGAGAACTACAGCGCGACCTGCAGTTGGGATCCTGGCAGCGGCCAAGACGAACCCATGATCGACGAGTTGAAGCAACAAGCCTCGCCGGCCGAGAAGTCCGTGGACAGCGAAGATAAGATCGACACCATCGACGTGCCTGAACCAGACAATAATACTAACAAAACATTTAAGGCTGCCGACTTTGACTTAGATGCTAAAATAAGAGCTTTACCTTCACTTAGCTTAGAGAAATTTCAACAAAAGAAACGCGAAAACAAACGCAAGAAGAAAACGATCAACATGAAGCCCAAGGTCCTCGAGCCATCCCACATAGTCAATTCAGTTCCTAGGTCCATGCTGGACGACAGGCGGGAGATGGTCGAGCACTGGCGGGACACTGTGATCGGCAGCCAGAAACGCAAGCCGCGCAAGATCAGCATCACGCGGCTGGAGATCAACAGCATGGTGTCCAGCATGGACGTGAGCGAGGCTCACAAGATCAGCCCCGAGATCAAGATCGCCACGGAGGCGCCGCGCAGCATGCAGAGCATGGAGCTGCGCCAGTCGCAGCACGACGTGGACCTGCTGGCGCTGGCCACGCTGGCCGAGGTCGCCTCCAACACCTCCAAGCTCGACTCCTCCGTCATACAGAGCATGACCGCCAAAGCAAGCGACTCCAACGCTTCCATGGTATGAGATACCGATACAACTAGCCTTAAACAATTCCAAATATTATTTACTTTGTAATCAGATAATATTTATATATAGATCTAATTTTACATTGTACGCATAAAAATAATATTATTGTACACTTTTAACTGTAGATTTTATAAAGTAGCTATAGAACTATTTATATTGAAAATAGAAAAAAAATCCGTATGAATGTTCACCTACCTATTTTAGTTATGTGGTTTAGGCGGCTAAATACTGCTTTGTAAAGACTAGACACAGTAAAGATGGTAGATTAATGTCCATACGAATAAAAACAAAGCATAATGAATGTTACTTTAGTAAGAAATACAAATAAATTACAATTATGGCATCCGTATTAGTTAGCGAGTTGATACGAAATATGTCGTCATTATTCTTCATCACATCTAAAGATGTTACGCCAAAAGAGTCAATTAAACCTCATTATGTATAAAGTTAGGTTATTTAAATCGCCTTAATAATTAGAGATTAATACACCATATGCATAGACTGCATTGCATTTTTAAGGTGATTTATTTTCGTTTTAACTTGCATACGTGCAATAATTATCATTTATATTATGTATTTAAATAAACGTCGGTGACAGTAGTCACTTGTTTTGTATAAAACGAATTTATCACAACGTAATAAATATTTATAATGGCAACTGGAGGATGGATATATTTTTAAATAAGGCCTGAAATAGTTTTGCTAATATCTCCACCCAATTTTACTGCTTCGTGATTGGTTAATCGTCTGCCACGTAAGGTTGACTAATCTATTAACATGATTGCATTACATCATCAATGTAAACATTATTATTAACGCTTTACCATGTAATTTAAACAACAGATACGTCACGGCAGTTTGTAGTATTAGGCACTTCTTTGGGTGGCAGAAAATCAACCATCATATTTCCATCCAAATAGTACCCAAGTCAAACTAATTCTAGCATGAGATTGGAGTTACTGTTAAGCTAATGTATATTGCTAAATTATTGTATATTTTTGTAATTCACATTCACATTCGACATATCAATTTCTCTCGATACTTTGTCCAATAGGCATACCTTTTTTTTTCTTAGTAAGTAATACTTTTTGGCGCATGAGATCAGGATTTAGCTTGACAAGCATTCCAATAAATGGATTTAAATTTTGCTTTTGGAAGAATTTTTAACAGAAGTTTAAAAAATATGATATAACGGAATGTGATGTTATTTATAAAGGTAAAAGCAATTGGCGAAAGAGCTAGGGATTGTAAATTATTTATAGTCGCCAGATGAGGCCTCGTACGTACCGGCCGCGCGAGTTCAACTCGCAACTGTTTTCTTTGTGATAAAACATTATTTAGTGTTTATAGTGTAAAAATACTTATAAATGTATCGTCATTGTTCACAACATTGTTCATAAAAATTCATTAATGTAGTAGGAACTCATGAAAAAAACGAAAAAAAAGTATGATTTCAATTAAATGTACACTGATTAGATTAATCTTGTCCCTATTAGGTACCTGATGTATCATGAAATAAATGTTAAATAAAAAGGAAAAAAAAAACTAAAATGATAAGAGAAATAAGCAAGCATATTGAGTTATAGAGATAATTATAATGTGGTAGGTACCTATGCGTGATTTAAAGAACAGTGTTTCTCAATCTAAATGTTTGTTCTTGATTATTTTTATAGTGGATTTTAAGGGGTTTCTGTGATTTTATTCTATCTCCTATGTTAAGGTTGCCAGCGTGAAGATTTCGTTTGCAGGTCTAGTCTAGATTAGAATTTACGATGAAAATAAACAGTACTAAATTCTAAAAGTGCACTTATATTTTTTAAAGTTACAAACAATTATAAAAGCCATAATGTGACACGTTTATCCAAAGACCAATGTATTTAGAATAGAAAAGCTAGGCTGTAGATATTGTATGTAATATATAGGTGATATATAAAATATTATGTATTATAAATATCTTAACGAAGCGTCAATATTATGGCATTCCAGAATGTCGAAATTATCATGTTACTCACATTATTTCATTTTTAATTTGTTGCATTTTTGTTTTGTCAAACGTTTTTTTCTATAATGAAATAACTTTTAAAAGTAATTGTTGATTTTTATGTAAAGTTTAATTGATTGTTACGTTTTAATAATGTGGTGGGCTGTTGCCGGTTCCTATGTAATACGAGATTTTACCGACGAGCTTTACAGGGCTTTACTGTATCGACAAATTGAACTAATACAAATCTGATTATCTTATGAGAATATAAATATATATTTTGCCTTGTCGAGAATAGAGCCTTATTTTGTATTTGGAATAAAATCTAGTATTAAGGCTAATTGAGAAGGGGCCAGTATCGGAAAAGGGAAATTAGAAATAATCACCGAATTTTAAAAATATATAGAAACCTTCACAAAGTATTTATGGGATTGGTCAGTACAAGATGGAAATCTCTAAATTAAAACCAGTAGTACCCAAATAAAATAAATGGTGCTGGAAGATCTGTTTACATTATTTTAAGAAACGCAGTCCATTGTTCAGGCTCGTGAAATGGATGGTTAGTCAACGTAGGTATTGTAGTAAATCATTATCGTTATTTTTTAGATAATCACAATCACTTTGTGCTATGTATTTATATCAAATATCTTGAACAAACAGTACATTGTCGTGGCACAAAATGATTGTTGATAGTTTTTGTAATGGTACCTACAGGTAAATTTTATGTAGTCTGAGAAACACTGGTCTGATATATAATATAATGAATATTTTTTTAAAGGCATAATATATGTCAGTACCAAAAGTGTTTACCTGTTTGGTTCCAAAGTAATTGTTGAATGTTCTGTTACAGATCGAGTTTCATCTATATCCTTATATGGTAGTAATAAAGTTTATTCATATTAACAATACTTGTTGTTTTATTGTTCACACACCAAATTAAATCCCTTTTAATTTAAAGAAATTTGCGACACACTTTTTCATATAATTATATGCTATGGATCTGTTTAGGTACAGACTTCTAATTAGATACAAAATAATTAAACAAGCTTAATATTTTACTTTTGTTTCGAACCATGGCTACAACCCTAGCGTAGCAGTTTGCATTCGGGAAACTCTGAATAACTCCGGAGGTAAATTACCTACATAGGCTTTAATAAAATTTAAAGAGAACAATAATCATAAGTATATCGGCTGTTAACATGCTCTCGGGGTATTTAAAACACGAAACTCCTGTGTAGTACCCTAAGTACTTTCTCATACTTTTTGCACAAGCTACTGTAGGTAGGCATGCACAAAATATAATTATGAGCTAATTTCGCTCGATGCTTGCGAACGAAAACATCACGTTGTCACTGAGTGTCGCTGACACGATGCTAATAAACGATAATACGAAGTACGAATAAATGAATTCACAATTCGCAGTATTTCGCAACTAAATTACATTTGTTATAATATGTGTTGACGACCTCCGTGGTCGAGTGGCGTACACACCGGTTTTCAAGGTGTCGCCAGCTCTGAGGTCCCGGGTTCGATCCCGGACGGGTCAATGTAGAAAATCACTTTTCAACATTGCCTCGGGTCTGGGTGTTTGTGGTACCTTCGTTGTCTCTGAATCCATAACACAAGTGCTTTAGCTACTTACTTTGGATTCGGAGCAATGTATGTGATGTTGTCCACATTTATTATTATTATTATTTATTTATTATGTGTATTTACATGCCAACAAATAACCATGAATGAATATAAATCTTAGATGATATAAATACTAATTTATTCATCACTAGAGAACTATAACAGTGAATGAAACTAATGAAATGGTTACTACCAAATTTTCTGAGGAAATCATGCCAGATAATTAATTAAGATGTTATGATTTGAAATCAATAGTTCCACAAATGGATGCATCAAATAAGTAAACTCATGTAGTTTATTAATTGTAAATAGATTGTCAAGCGGCGGTAGCCTAAAGATTGTGGACGTCGTACTTGTGATCATGTGGTAGCGGGTTTGAATCCCACCCATAATTACACTACTGACGTGCATCCTCTCGTTACAATCGTTACAGAAGCATCTTAGCTTTGCATGAGGGGTTAACAAAAATACTAGTAATGCGTGACACACATTGCTTGCTATATTAGGTTTTTTAAAAATCATTCTAGTATAATTTATTGTAATATAAATGTGTAAATTTCAAACGAGTGAAACGAAACGCAAGAGAATACCGGCTGTCAAATTCAACTGTCAAAAACTGTAAATCTGTTTCAGTTCAGCGAAGATTTCGTTTCGTTGCAGAAATCTAAATAATAACGAATATATTCTTGTTAGGCTGTTTAACAATAATTATTCACCATTCTATGCTCAAGTGTGCTTGGAGTTACAAATATTGTTTCAAATCTGGATGAAGATACTATGATCGCTGCGTCTGAACCTCTGGTAAGTTTATGTTATTGTTTATTTTGTACATAACTTATATTAATAGATGTATCCTATCTGAAAACTTCATATAATGTATAGTTGACATTTAACTTTTACGGTTCTAGAACTCAAACACTTTTTTTAAGCAAAGGTAGAGAACTAGAGACATTACATTAACAGGCAATAACCCATTGGGTTGAACTTGGTAGACATAGTATTTTTGTCCTTTTATTTCTCTAGTTTTTATGAATAGGTTACTTTTTACTTTCTATAGTCTTTTTCTTTATGTATGCTTGAAATATCATAAAATAATATCTAAAATCAACTAAAAGCATTCTGAAGCGTGGTGATCTATGCTTAATCCTACTCTACAAGATCTTGATTGCCCAGCAGTGGGACACACAGGCTAATATTGTTATATACTCATTTCAATACATATTGCAGGAGTTTGTGCCACACGGCAGAACAGTGGTGGCCAAGCACCCGGGTCAGATATACAGCAAGCACAACACCTCAGCCTCGGAGAACTCCTTGCTGTACAAGCTCACTAATTTTGCCATCAAGGATGAGAGTATACTGGAGGCTAAGGAGGAGGAGCAGGAGTGGTGGTGTATCCGAGAGGTGTACTATAAGGGTACTGATGGTCAGTATGTTGCAAATATTTTATGTATAGTTACATATTATACACTCCGCTTCATGTTCTGACGGACTGTGGACACCACAGCTTACACCTGGGCAAACATATCCTTGGCCCACAGGATGTAAAACATATCGCCCCGCAAAAGCTACTGCGATACCTAGTGGATGTAGGACTTGGTGGTGAACTGTAAAGATAACAGCGGCGATTACAATAGATCAATGACGGTCGCAGTGATACTGGGGCTGCACAGTCCCAAAATAGCCGCAAAACAAAATAAAAAAAACATATTATACAAATTCAAATATTATATATTTGGCTTGGTGTGCCTCGGTTATCCAAGTGGGTTCCTTCACATGTAGAGATAGGGGACAATGAAATTGTGGATAGATTGGCAGGGGATGCTGTGACTGGTGGTATTCAACTCCATACCAGGCCGTATGGGTCTGAACATGTTTCTTGGGTTAAGAGATTGTGCTGATAGACCAGATAGACATCTAAAGGAGCATGGTATTGCACAATACAAACATCACCAGTCTCTATTGTTTGACTGTGCCGACCTTTCAATGGGGGCAAAGGTTTTAGCTTTCAGGCTGCATGCTGTTCATATGTTAAATAAAAGTGGTCATGGTTAAATAAATATATAAATAAAATAAAATATTCCATTAAATAAGTTTTGTCACATATGGGTAGAATAGAAAGGCATCACCATTATGCAGCTTAAGTGGTCAGTCTGAAGACCTGATGCATATTTTGATCAAATGTAATCAAGACAGGGAGCTGAGAAGTACATTGATACCAAAAGTTCATATATGTAACGGAAGTATTAAATAATTTTAAATCAACCACTGTCTGATCCATGTAAGCAGATATATGTTTATATGAAAATGTGTTTGATGTCCAATAAGGTAAAATACTATTTTCAGACTTTGAAGATGACCCACAACCAAACTCGAAATTCGATGGCAATTCGTTTCGAGCACCAAGCCAGCTCAGGAATGAGTTTAACGTGTCCATTAAATCCGAATTATACACTGGAACAAAAAAAATGGATTCCGAAGGCTTGAGCTCCGCTGGTACATCCCGTGGTGGTAGTGCTAACAGCTCCAGTAATATGTCAAAAAAGTTTAACTTGAATTCTGGACCCAGTAAGAGTAACAAGAATAAGGTGAATCCAAAGACGGATAGCTGTTACGAAGAGGAGTTGTACGTCAAAGGGTGTACTGCGGTTTGGTCTAAAGGTAACAGTGAAAAATATGCTGAAATCAAGTTTTTGGTTTCTCAAACTTGATTCATGAAATTATGAATTTTAGCTGTAATAAAAGTAAAAGTATTCTCCATAATTTTTAACATTCATTTATTAAAAAAAAAATTTACATACAGATTAATGCTACCTACTGTCTATCACTATACAATATGAACCTCAATTTTGCATAAAAGCTATATATTTTTGATTCTGACCAAAAAAAATATACTGTATTTCCAGGTCTCATTTCAACACCAGCCACAAAACTATCAGACCCTGAGCACAGAGAAACCATTGCTTGCTACACCATAGAAAATCCCATAAGGCACGCCGCCTTCTGCAATTTCCACGTTGATATCAAAAACACCATGCTCATAGACGCATTGAACACTCAAATAGGGGATGTGAAGAAAAACATAAAGATTGAAGATACTACCGAACATATCCAAACGAAAATCATGCCAGCTATACTGCTTATAGACAATAAATGTATGAAAGTGTATGCGAATGAAGGACGGGAGTATATAACGAGCCTTCCTTTCCAAGTAAAGAGAGTGTGGCCAATGAAATATGGGGTTCTATTAGAAAAGGAAGCAACACCAGCGATACAGAATTCGATTCTCCCTAATTCGTTCTTAAAGCTTAATGATTCACAAAACAGTACTTTTTCGAAGTCCAAATCCAATTTTCCATTCAATTTCAGCTCGAAGTTGCGCGCTGAATCAATGTCTGGGTTCGAAACAGATGTATCGTTACCCACTTGCTTTTCCCTCACACATCCTTTGGATGAAGTTACCCCCATTTTAATGAAGTCACCTTCTCAGGGTCTACAGTATTACAACGACGGTGATTTACAAATTATATTCGTGAGTTCGGATCCCAGTATTATATTGCTTTACGACTGGAAATTAGGGACTCATTCGCTTTGGAAGATTCGTAAAACTGTTAGGGACGAATGTTTATCGATGTGTCCCAATATGAATTCGACGACGACTGTATTTAGTCAGTCGTATGATTACGTTGGAAGTCCTATGCAGAGTCAGAGGAATGCTACGAGCTGGGCGACAGGATTAGGCAGTCCGTACCAGTCTAAGAAAATGCCTGGTACGCCGACCATGTCTCGATCACGAGTCAACAGTCCGATGGCAAGTGCGTTCCATCAACAAGGGTTATCACCTCATGCGTCAATTGGCCAAGCATCGTGTTCTTCCATGATAGGGAATAACGGTGCCCAAAACCCTCCATCATTGCCTTTATACCCTGATATATGTTTGGACCACATTTGGACGGATACTCAGACAATTCGACGTGATCCGATTGAATCTCTAAGTGATATGAAAACGTTTCTCCACACTGATTTGGTTGGTCATGATTACTTGTGCTTTATTGTGCGAGTGGGTGGTGTGAGTCGGTTGCAAATTGTGAGGCTGCAGCGTTCTCACTCGCACGGACGACTGTCTAAGACGAATCTCATGGTTGGTGCGGTGTCAACGGTGCTTGCTAAAGATGCTGTGGTGTTAGAACATTTGAATATGATCGCGCTGATTGATGAAGCTGGGAACATTATTCTGCAGTCCGGTAATGCTGTTGTTGGAAAGGTGAGTGGCTTATTATAATAGGTAGCTTATTTTATCCAGTCTTATGGCACTTTGAATAAGGCACCTGACTGTTCTGAACTATTCAATTTATCGTTGTGCATGCATGAGACTATTCATTCTTGACTACACACTCTCAAATAATGTGCAAGGTTTATACTAATCACCGCTAATGAGACACAATTGATTTTCTATTGTATATAAATATTCTGATACAAGAACATATAACTTGTATATAAAATCATTACTACTGTAATTTAGTAATTTGGTCCCCCAAAAATTGTGTGAAAAATATTGTTCTAAGTTTTTAGTTATTTGCCAGTGTTGTATTGTAATTTTTATAATGTACTGAACATCATAATTGGCTTAATTTTTTCCAATATTCCCAGGTCCATGTAGGTGGTGTTTTAGCTCGCCTCATCGACTCGCCGTACACGAAGCGCGCGACCTTCCAGTCTCCGTTTCCTCGACGAAGTAGCTTGCTCCCCAGCCGTTGTAATGAAACCTCAAACTTTGATGACTCGGCCCTACATCTGTTATCACCAGTGCCACACACGTCTGCTGCCAGGATTGAACAAAAAGAGAGCTTAGGTAAGTGGTGATAAAGTACTTTTTATATCAATAAAAAAATTCTCGATATTTCTGCTCCTGCAAAAAAATTACTTAAGTTAGTGGGAGTAGAGCCTATTTTTTCTTTAACATGCAATTGCTTTTAACGTAGAACTTACTGCAGTGTGAATAGTCTTCATTGCTGATATTCTAAAAGCAATCTTAATTTCTTAATTGTAAGACTGAAATTGGCATGTCAACAGGTTTATCTGGGCTTTGTGACGCGGCAGGTTCCCGTGTCACACTTCAGTTCGAAGCTGGTCCTATGTACAGGATATCACTGCCACCTCTGACTTGCTCTACGCTCGTCACCCGGTGTTACTCCGCCTTGAGGGCTATATTGCCCAAAGATGTTTCGATGCAGGTAAAGTGCGAATCAAACTTAATCGCGGCTGTGAAATTTGTTACACGCGCGCATTACCTCGCCCCGCTCCCCCGCTGGTCATGATTTTTTTTATTGCGCAGCCACTCGCCTCATGTTCATGGCCGACATCAAGTTTGAATCAAACAATGTGTTCTTCGGTTAATAGTGTAATAATATGAGAGATAATTTATTTTTAGGGTATCTTAGTAAACATATTTACACCATTACAATTATGGAATATTTTGTTTCTGCTATTTTAGGTCATAATAAAATGGTACGGCGTACGAAACGCTCCCGGCACTCAAGACCTAACCCCGGAACAAGAATGGTCGATGTTCTCGAACCTTCTATTCTCCCTCATTGGCTACGACATAGAACGACTGCACACGAAGCAAAACGATGACGTCATCGACCACGCCGAAGTAGCTTCGAAAAAACAGAGAACTTCAAGCGATGGAACACAAGACGATTGGGACTACCTTCTGAATTCTAAAATGCATAAGGCTATAGGGCATTCGCTAACTATGCTGAAACTTCCAATACCTAATTGTGACGCATATCGGAAAGGAAAACGTTCAAGTACTGAACCTGAAACACCTTCTCAATTTAACACACAATCAATTTTATTCCCATACGTATTACAAGTACTATATTCCTTACATATGGTTTACGAAGAAATTAAATTAAATACTCTTTTGTGGAGCAATTTGAAGCCATTATCAGGATTTTTATATCAAGTGTCAAAAGATTTGAAATTGGATTCGTATGTCAATCATTACTGGCTGGATTTCCCAACAGATTTGAATTTGGAATACGATGATAGCTCACAGATTAGTGATGTGAATTTGAAGAAGATTTGTCAGCCAGTATACTTTAATCGAGAACCACCGAATATTTTTATGTATTTGAATTCAATGTTGAAGGAAGTGGATATCGGATATTATCCGTATTTAGCGGATGTCAATACTATGTCCAGAGATATTATTGAGGTATGTATTTTTAACATTCGCATTACTACTTTTTTATTTTAAGCTTTTACTTTTACTTTTAAATATTATGGCATTCTAAGGTTATATTTGGTGCTATTTGAATAAATTTAGAAAAAAAACACATGGCCAAAACTGACATTAGCATTTTTTGCCGCACCAATTGATTGGTAATTTCAGGCATAATAAGATTATCTAAAAATGGCTTGATATTGATTTCATACTTTAAAATTCATCGTGGAAGTTGAGATGATGAAGGAAAATACTCCTAGCGCCATAGCGTCGACTCCATATAACTTTATCGCAAATTAAAAGATTTTTAATTTATGGGGTTCGCAGGGTTTGCTACCCGCGGCCTTCCCGTTGATAATATCGATCATGTACTTTTTGGTATCATTCAACTTCAAGAATCTTGTTCATATAATACCGGCCTATAAACGTCCCAATGCTGGGCACAGGCCTCTTCCCCTATAGAGAAGGGATGAGCATTGATCACCACGCTTGCTCATTGCGGGATGCGAATCTGGTCTTTGAACCGCTAGGCCACCACGATATTTTCGTGTTTGTTCATCTTGTTCATAACGACCTAAAATATGCGCGACTTCGTTTCGATGTTAAATAAAAGCGATGCTGATTCTAGTATTCCTTTCTTTTTTATTGTTGTGGATGTAGTTGCTGACGATAGTGGGTTGCGGGCGCAGCGCCGGCGTGCAGACCATCTCGGGGCGCGACACGGTGGGCGCCAGCAGCACGCCGCGCTCGCGCCGCGACGCCGAGCGTGCCGAGCCCTACTGCCACGCCGTGCTCACCGCCTGCAGCAAAGGTAACAGCTAAGCCACATATAGCCTCCGTGGTCGAGTGGCGTACACACTGGTTTTCAAGGTGTCGCCAGCTCTGAGGTCCCGGGTTCGATCCCCGGACGGGTCAATGTAGAAAAAACACTTTTCTGCATTGTCTAGGGTCTGGATTTTTGTGGTACTTTCTTTGTCTCTGATTCCATAACACAAGTGCTTTAGCTACTTACTTTGGATTCGGAGTACCTAATGTATGTGATGTTGTCGACATTTATTTATTTATCATATTTTTTTCTGAGGTTTACGCGAATATTAGACATTGAAATAAAACTACTTTAAACGGATTCTATCGCGGTCAAGATACAGTGAGCTCATATTGCGTAGGTCGGAACACAAACGATTAAAATTAAAAGTGAAATAAATAACAAAAATATGAAGGTAGAACGAGCAACATGTCAAGACGAATACCATCTCAGTCTGTCCGTGACCATGACACCTGCAAAGGTGTTGAAACGTCGGGAACTAAAATCAAAATAAATCGCGATAGAATCCGTTTAAAGTAGTTTTATTTCAATATCTAAGCCACATTTGACTGCACGGATAGCCGAGTGGTATAGGTCACCACGCTAATTACCACTGTGCGTGACGTGCTGCGGGTTCGATCCCCGCATGGACAAGCATTTTTGTGATCCACAAATGCTCAGTCAAAAACAGTTCACTGCATTTAAGTCATGTTAGTCCGCCTGTCTTTATGTCCAGCAGTGGGCCTAACAGGCTAGCAAATATTACTTTAATCATTTCCCCACCAGGTATCACCCTTCGCGACGTTGACAATCTACCTCCAGCAATAGGCCTGCTCCTCCTCACGATCTTTAGCCGCTGCAAGAGTTCGCCACCGGCGGACTGGCCTCCAGAAGCGTATAACTTGGTGATGAGGGAAGACCTGGCGCATCAGGCGGAAGTCGCTCATACTATGAAGACCGCCTCTGATTATATGGAATGTAAGTATAAGTTTGATCTTTAGTAACATCACATTCAGTAAAGTCTACCTACCTATTTTATCTAAGAAAGTTATGTGTGTGACTGGATGGGTATAAAAGCAGAGGAAATAATATGAAGGAAAGAAGTAAAAGATGCAATGACATGTAATAGAGGAATGGAAGGAAATTACGCATTGCGCCGACCCCATATGAATAGAATAGGGGTAGAGAGATGATTATAGAAAACTTTAAAAAGTTGAAAAGGTTGTAATGACAATCACATATTTTCCGAAAGAAAGTGAAGATAGTTACCTTTTTTTATCTATAAGATTTAACCCATCTTGGGTTGCAAGTAACAGCTGAATAGTTTACCTCTTTAGGAAGTCATAAAAAGTTATAAAAGCCAGTTTCCGTACCTTTGTTATCCCACAGTCATAGCCTTGGAAGTTTTGGAGAAAGACACGGTGTACACGATGGCGAAGCGGCCCGTGGAGCCTCCGCGAAGCAACCCTGAAGACGCTGACGTCATCACCGGCATGGAACACCTCAACACGCAGCTGTTAGCCTTGTTGTATCCTAGGGATCATAGGTAAGGGACATTTTAAGGATGAAAAAACTTAAATTACATACACAAAAACCCCCAGGCACTAACACTATCACATAAATTTGATCACACATGGAAGCGTCGCTTGAGGAATCGGAAACCACTGTTTCTCAAAAAAGTTTGTTTTTCCTGGAATACCTTTCTAACTTGTACCATTCCAAAAAATACATTACGGGCCAATTTGCCATTTATGAAGTAATGTATAAAATACACTTCCATTATTTTTTTCTAGAATGACAGAAGTAATAAACCTTCTTCAGTCATCAATACCGGTGACTATAAACCTGACGCAGCGGCCCGAGGTTTCCGACCATGACTTTATTGAGGAGCAAGAGAAGTATCTCTACGCTATCAGCACTAGAACAATGGCGCTACCGATCGCTCGGTAAGTACTTAATATTATTGCTTGGCAAATTCCTACGTGACAGTCCCATGGTCTGGGGGCGATGGGGGACATAAGGCAGCAGGGCTGTCAACACCTGCGCGGGGTGGAAGATTAAAAAGTGCAATGATGCCGCGCGTGTGCGTGTGGGGGCGCTGGCGGGGGCGCGGCGCCCCCACACGCTCACAATGTTAGTGTGTACACTGTAGCGGCATGGCGAGCCTGCGCACGGTGCCGTGCCCGGCCACGGAGGGCGCGGGCGTGCCGCGCGTGTGCGTGTGGGGGCGCTGGCGGGGGCGCGGCGCCCCCACACGCTCACAATGTTAGTGTGTACACTGTAGCGGCATGGCGAGCCTGCGCACGGTGCCGTGCCCGGCCACGGAGGGCGCGGGCGTGCCGCGCGTGTGCGTGTGGGGGCGCTGGCGGGGGCGCGGCGCCCCCACACGCTCACAATGTTAGTGTGTACACTGTAGCGGCATGGCGAGCCTGCGCACGGTGCCGTGCCCGGCCACGGAGGGCGCGGGCGTGCCGCGCGTGTGCGTGTGGGGGCGCTGGCGGGGGCGCGGCGCCCCCACACGCTCACAATGTAAGTGTGTACACTGTAGCGGCATGGCGAGCCTGCGCACGGTGCCGTGCCCGGCCACGGAGGGCGCGGGCGTGCCGCGCGTGTGCGTGTGGGGGCGCTGGCGGGGGCGCGGCGCCCCCACACGCTCACAATGTTAGTGTGTACACTGTAGCGGCATGGCGAGCCTGCGCACGGTGCCGTGCCCGGCCACGGAGGGCGCGGGCGTGCCGCGCGTGTGCGTGTGGGGGCGCTGGCGGGGGCGCGGCGCCCCCACACGCTCACAATGTTAGTGTGTACACTGTAGCGGCATGGCGAGCCTGCGCACGGTGCCGTGCCCGGCCACGGAGGGCGCGGGCGTGCCGCGCGTGTGCGTGTGGGGGCGCTGGCGGGGGCGCGGCGCCCCCACACGCTCACAATGTTAGTGTGTACACTGTAGCGGCATGGCGAGCCTGCGCACGGTGCCGTGCCCGGCCACGGAGGGCGCGGGCGTGCCGCGCGTGTGCGTGTGGGGGCGCTGGCGGGGGCGCGGCGCCCCCACACGCTCACAATGTTAGTGTGTACACTGTAGCGGCATGGCGAGCCTGCGCACGGTGCCGTGCCCGGCCACGGAGGGCGCGGGCGTGCCGCGCGTGTGCGTGTGGGGGCGCTGGCGGGGGCGCGGCGCCCCCACACGCTCACAATGTTAGTGTGTACACTGTAGCGGCATGGCGAGCCTGCGCACGGTGCCGTGCCCGGCCACGGAGGGCGCGGGCGTGCCGCGCGTGTGCGTGTGGGGGCGCTGGCGGGGGCGCGGCGCCCCCACACGCTCACAATGTTAGTGTGTACACTGTAGCGGCATGGCGAGCCTGCGCACGGTGCCGTGCCCGGCCACGGAGGGCGCGGGCGTGCCGCGCGTGTGCGTGTGGGGGCGCTGGCGGGGGCGCGGCGCCCCCACACGCTCACAATGTTAGTGTGTACACTGTAGCGGCATGGCGAGCCTGCGCACGGTGCCGTGCCCGGCCACGGAGGGCGCGGGCGTGCCGCGCGTGTGCGTGTGGGGGCGCTGGCGGGGGCGCGGCGCCCCCACACGCTCACAATGTTAGTGTGTACACTGTAGCGGCATGGCGAGCCTGCGCACGGTGCCGTGCCCGGCCACGGAGGGCGCGGGCGTGCCGCGCGTGTGCGTGTGGGGGCGCTGGCGGGGGCGCGGCGCCCCCACACGCTCACAATGTTAGTGTGTACACTGTAGCGGCATGGCGAGCCTGCGCACGGTGCCGTGCCCGGCCACGGAGGGCGCGGGCGTGCCGCGCGTGTGCGTGTGGGGGCGCTGGCGGGGGCGCGGCGCCCCCACACGCTCACAATGTTAGTGTGTACACTGTAGCGGCATGGCGAGCCTGCGCACGGTGCCGTGCCCGGCCACGGAGGGCGCGGGCGTGCCGCGCGTGTGCGTGTGGGGGCGCTGGCGGGGGCGCGGCGCCCCCACACGCTCACAATGTTAGTGTGTACACTGTAGCGGCATGGCGAGCCTGCGCACGGTGCCGTGCCCGGCCACGGAGGGCGCGGGCGTGCCGCGCGTGTGCGTGTGGGGGCGCTGGCGGGGGCGCGGCGCCCCCACACGCTCACAATGTTAGTGTGTACACTGTAGCGGCATGGCGAGCCTGCGCACGGTGCCGTGCCCGGCCACGGAGGGCGCGGGCGTGCCGCGCGTGTGCGTGTGGGGGCGCTGGCGGGGGCGCGGCGCCCCCACACGCTCACAATGTAAGTGTGTACACTGTAGCGGCATGGCGAGCCTGCGCACGGTGCCGTGCCCGGCCACGGAGGGCGCGGGCGTGCCGCGCGTGTGCGTGTGGGGGCGCTGGCGGGGGCGCGGCGCCCCCACACGCTCACAATGTTAGTGTGTACACTGTAGCGGCATGGCGAGCCTGCGCACGGTGCCGTGCCCGGCCACGGAGGGCGCGGGCGTGCCGCGCGTGTGCGTGTGGGGGCGCTGGCGGGGGCGCGGCGCCCCCACACGCTCACAATGTTAGTGTGTACACTGTAGCGGCATGGCGAGCCTGCGCACGGTGCCGTGCCCGGCCACGGAGGGCGCGGGCGTGCCGCGCGTGTGCGTGTGGGGGCGCTGGCGGGGGCGCGGCGCCCCCACACGCTCACAATGTTAGTGTGTACACTGTAGCGGCATGGCGAGCCTGCGCACGGTGCCGTGCCCGGCCACGGAGGGCGCGGGCGTGCCGCGCGTGTGCGTGTGGGGGCGCTGGCGGGGGCGCGGCGCCCCCACACGCTCACAATGTTAGTGTGTACACTGTAGCGGCATGGCGAGCCTGCGCACGGTGCCGTGCCCGGCCACGGAGGGCGCGGGCGTGCCGCGCGTGTGCGTGTGGGGGCGCTGGCGGGGGCGCGGCGCGGGCGCGGGGGAGACGGGCGCGCCGGCGGCGTGGCCCGCCTTCCACAACGGCGCCGCCGCCGGCCTCGCGCTCGTGCCGCTCTCCGGCTTCACCATCGACTCCGAGTGGGTCATCTACAATAAGCCCAGGGTGAGTAAACCATTACATTCATATGAATACTTAGCTTTTATCGGTAAAACTCATTATTGGTTTTTGTACCTGCTGTGCCATATTTTTAATAGCTGTGGCCCCAGGTTTAAGCGTATGTGTGTCTAGTTCCCGTAAACACGTGGTTTTACGCGATGGCAAAGGACGAGTTCGACTTGCAACAACGTCGCCTTCGCGAAACCTTCGCCTTGTCTAAAACTAGTCGGGTGAACCGAAACTCAGTAATCGTAAAAAATATGTCAAAGATCAAAAAAAAACTTATTTTACCAGACAAACGCATTTTTCATCCGCAGGGTACCGCGGAAATGTCGACAGAACACGCGGGCTTCCTTATGGGGCTAGGTCTGAACGGCCATTTACGAGATATGCCCTTCATGAACATTTACGAATACCTCGTGAAATGCAACGAGATGATCAGCGTTGGCTTGTTACTGGGATTGGCTGCTACTTACAGAGGTATGTACAAGATACCCCTGAAAAAAACTGCCTTTTTCCCGGATCCCAATAAAAGGTTGTTGTCGATATCTCAGAGCCAGAAAAAAGGTTTATTTTTTTTAGATTTACAATTTGTTTTGCCCCTCTATGGACCCTCATTTGGAGGCTATTATGTTGTGGTTTCAAAATGTTAAAACTGTTGCAATTCTGATAAAATATCTTGTTAATCCACCAAAACCAGGTACAATGGACGTCCAAGCTACGAAAATGATGAGTATTCACCTGGAGCCTCTGCTACCTCCGACGTCCATTGAGCTGGACATCCAGCAGAACATCCTCGTGGCAGCATTACTGGGCGTTGGTCTCATATACCAGGGAACGGCACACACACACTATGCTCAAGTGCTACTCAATGAGATAGGTAGGTTGTGCTCATGTACTGAGACCGTCAATAAACAAAACCTCTAAAATCTTTAGGATGCTTATAATTTTGCAGCTTATTGAAGATGGAATTTTTGAAAGACCCTTATTAAGTGTTTTTTTTCTTTAGTGTGAAGATCGTGTATTTTTTTTGTGTTTGTTGAATGTTCTTATAATAGACTCGTTTATTTAAATCCTTAAATAAGGAAATGTTCGTTGTTAGCTACTTATTTAAATATTTTTATTTTGGTTTTCTGGTCTCAATTTTTAAAAGAATTTGTAGGATTAATTTTACCTCTGTGACATTTCTGATCGAAATTCTCTAAAAAGAGTTGCTTCAACAAATCCAACGGTTGATATCTCTTTCAATGTGCCTCAGCATCCTCCGCAATCGTCTTCAATGTAGGATTTCCATTTTCCGTACAGGTAAGCCTCCTGGTCCTGAGATGGAAAACTGTGTAGAACGCGAAGGCTATGCTTTAGCGGCCGGCCTAGCTCTCGGCCTGGTGTGCGCGGGCGCCGCCAGACACACGCCACTCGCACACGTCGCTCACAGACTTAGGACATACATGCTGGGCGGGGATAAGGTGCCTCTCTCAGGTAAATAATAATATTTTAATATTATTTATTTTGGAACAACTCTAGGCAGAGCCTGTATTATAGCAACCAGACAAATGTTTCATAAAATAAAACTACTCTTTAAACGATTTCTACCAGCGACTAATATTTTCTTTCAAGGACTTTCATTCGTGCTCAGAAAACTGTCTCATAAATTTTGTGTCTTGGTGCATGCGCATGCACACATATAATTCCTGTTGCATGTTTATGATAAAAAAAACGTTATCAATTTCCTTTATCTTTTTACAAATTTTTTTAGGGTCTCAAAAAGAGAAATACAAACAAGGTTCCTTCGCGATCCGGGAAGGGGCTACCGTGAACCTGGACGTGACGTCACCAGGGGCAACACTCGCTCTCGGACTAATATACCTGCGGTCTAATAATGCTGCTCTCGCCTCCTGGTTAGAACCACCCAGCACAGCATACCAGTTGGACTTTGTGAGACCTGATTTACTGATGTTGAGGGTTATTGCTAGAGGTATGTATCTTTAGTTTGGTGTATTGTTCAGGTTTCTCTGTAAAAACAGTATATTATTTAACAATAAACTCTGGCCGTTCGTTCTTTCACAAATCAGTTGTACCCTAATTAAATACAAAAAAAAAACTTTAAAATAGGAAAGCTTTTTTCCCGGACTCTGTGTCGACATTATACTTAATAAAACCTCCAAGGATTTCTTATTACTGGCTACAGGCCAAAGTTACAGGTAAAGTTCATCTTACTCTGTCTAGAGCTGTGGAGTAATAGTTTCTGTGTGTCGTCATTTTTATTTTGTCATCTCTGTCTAGAGCTGTGGAGTAATAGTTTCTGTGTGTCGTCATTTTTATTTTGTCATTTGTATTTCATCAAGGGCTTGTGGCTAAGTGTAAGCCGAACGGTTTGACCTATAATAAAGGTTAAGTCGTGCTCGACGCAGTTGGTCCTTAAATGGGTGACCTGTGACTGTGACCACCGTGATTTGTAAACATACCGTGACCCTTACGTGCCTCGGAAAGCAAGTTAAGCCGTTTGTCCCGACAGTCATACAGTCATCTCTGACAGTCGTTAAGGTGGAAGCGCCGACCGACCGTCCATACATTTTTGTCACGCGTTATACACTAAACACAGACACTTTTTCTCTAAAACTAATCATTTTATCACTTCTTTATATTGAAATGTGTACGCTACGTACCTTTATAAGCAATAACTTACTTTATTTACTGAGAAAAACAATAGTAAAATCCCGGCAAAATTTGACAGTTCTTTAGTAGTGTGCGTGACTTTTGACAACTATTGACAAGTAAATTAAAAGCGTTGTTTAGACTACAGCACACTAGATGGCGTGCAGGCGATCTTATAATTCTGATAAATCAATATCTTAAGTTTAATAGTTGGTTAATAATTTCCTGTCCAACAGTTAAAAAACAACAAACATAAAACTGAAATAACAAATATGACCTACAATGTTTTGTTTTTTTTTTAATGTAATCAATTTTATTACATATTATATTGTTGTGTGGCAACATAAATACTAATAGTTTTGTAGGTTTTATGCAACGATGCCGTTCTTCGTACCCTTGAGTGCCCTTGACCTACATGACATGCAACCGCAAGGAAAAAAAGCGTTGCCAAACTTCGTTCACTTGTTTGATTGTTATAAAATAGATTCTTATTTCGTTGTGACGCGCTATATGATTTCCGCGCGGCACGTCGCGTCGTGCGTTCTTATTATATTTTGTATGCTATGCCTTTTCATTTATTCTTTTATATTTATCTTTTATATTTTTCTTTTCATATAATAGACTATACTGTAATCTAGCGTAGGTATAGCAATAAATTATTCTAAAAACCCAATTCTATTTAGCTAGAGAGTTTATTGTATGTTTTCACAGATGATGTGTTTCTGTTGCCGCTATAACAACAAATGCTAAAAACAAAATAAAATAAATATTTAATGTATGGGGGGCTCCCATACAACTAAAATGTTTATAAAATCTTGTCACAATACAAATTAACTACGTCATAAATGTGTCAGTGATATTGGATCAGTGAAAGTTAGTGTTTCCTACCTAATATTTGAATGTGTTTGAATGAATATGTTTATATTCAACAATCAATAAAATTACTTATAATAAATCGGTAAACTACCAAAGGACGTCCCAAACAAAATTGAACTTGCAAACATTTGCAAAATAGGGTTTTGCCGGGTTACGACACCTTTTACGCATTTTGCCAACAGTTTCGGGCAGACACACATTATTATAATTATATATATGTAGTTTGTTTTATTTTGTAGTACCTACCTAATTTTACGTCGAATAATTGGTTTGGTGCGTTCAGAAACGAATATAATTCAGTTACTTGCAATCTGTTTTTCTGTTCCGTGCTTTATTATATATAAAAAACTTATACCTACTAAACTGTTTTTTTTTAATTCTACCAGAAATATAATGATCACATTGAAAAAGGTAAGTAAAATTTTACTGTTGCATTTTATCTAGATCTTTTGTTCGTAAGTTTCGGAACGCAACCCGTTCCAGAACAAAATTGAAGGAAGATTAAAATTTATTATCTGTGAATTCTGTGATCATAAATTGAGTACAATATAAAACATAATAAAACCGATTACAACAACAAGTATCTTATCTCCGTAGTTTGTGCATTACAATGTCTTTGAAATTGCATCAATTTCAATGTCTAATTAAAATATATTATTATGTTATTCTAGTGAAAAATCCTTCCAAATAATCAACATCAGTTGGAAGTTCAAGCAAAGAACAGAAGTAAAGTTTTATTTTAGAGCAGCTTTGTAGAGTGACTCTACAAAGCTGCTAGAGTGATGGTAAATAATATTTTGAAGTGAACGGTAAATAAAATCTGGTTCTCTCTTACTAAAATTAAATTCTATTCCAGGTTCAAGGACAAATGCGTGTCAGCAAAATGGATAAGTGCTACTTCATATGTTTTATTTCAGTCACTAAACCTTTGACTGTAATAGAAGTTAATCGCGATGATGAATTTATCAACAACAAGATACCAAAATTATCAGCCTTTTTATAAAAACTGTATTCTGCCAAAAATAATTTTGAGACGTGATATAAAAAATGGTAAATGTATAGATTTGAATGGTATGTACACAAAGCTTTTCCCTTTTTTTTTCACTTCATAAATTGCATGAATTTCAATGTCTAATTAAAATATATTATTATGTTATTCTAGTGAAAAATCCTTCCAAATAATCAACATCAGTTGGAAGTTCAAGCAAAGAACAGAAGTAAAGTTTTATTTTAGAGCAGCTTTGGAGAGTGACGGTAAATAATATTTTGAAGTAAACGGTAAATAAAATACTTCAAAAAGTAACAAATATACTAAGTACCTATGTTTTCTTTGCAGTAGCAGTAGTTTAAAGACGGAGTTTCAAGGCATAGGGGGTGAAATCAACAAGTCAAATGATTTTTTATAATTGTATTTTTATAGTAGTTTGTTTAGAATCTACATTATCAATGTATTTCTTTTCATTTTGTATCAAAAGGTGAAATTATACATCATTATGTAAACCTACATATTTCATATAGGTACATATAGAGTAGCTTATTGAATTCAGCCGGTGGTTATAATAATTACACTAAAACCTTTATTTACAGGCTACTTTGACCCATAGATCACCTTACAGACTAACATATATTATAACCTCACTAGTTGCTCAATTCAATAAGCTGCTCTTTAGATATTCGTTTTACTAAAAGCTTTTGTTGTTATTAGTTTCTATAATAGTCTAATAGGCATGTATAAGCATAATTTACTTCAAATACTTGTTTTGATAAAAAATTCAATAGTGTAATGTAATAAAATAAAACTGCGTTTTAATGTATGTTGACACAGTTTTTTTCTCAAAATTATAAATTAATTAATTTTTTTACGCCAACAAATATGACTTTTATTTTTATAATAATCGTATATATTATATAAATACCATAGCAGGTAGCTTTCTGTTGTTCTGCTAACCCAATTTATACATCGAAAAATGAAAAACTTGTTTTTGTCATGCACGCCATCTAGTGTCTATCTTTGTAAGCGTAGGGCTTAGGTACTCACCCGCGTCTGTGTGTGTAAACGACACTATATTCAATAGCAGATGTTATAATGAGATTATGTGTCGAATTGTGTGGGTTTTGTGGCAATGCTTTGACCCTTTTCGATAAAGCGCAATGTCTGGTAAATGCGTATGCTACTCCTACGACTTAAGACTTTCCCAATTACATAAAAAAGCCAAATAAACTAAAAATGTTGACTTCAACGCCATCTCTCGGGAAAATGGCTGGGAACAGCCTGAAGCAATCACCTTAAGGCTGTACAATTCTGACAACCCGTCTTAATATGTAATAGTCATACGGTGAAATTTGACAGTCCTTTACAATTCTAACTATTGAATGATGTATTACCCAGCAATGAGTTGTGGAAGTCAGATAGGCAGTCGCTCCATGTAAAGTCCGATATTCAGCTAAATCTGGTAAGACTGGCAGCCAACCCCAACATAGCTTGAGAAAAGGCTAAGCTGATGATGACTTGTATTTCAACAAGGCTTATTATTCTAGGGCTGGTCCTGTGGGACAGTATCGAGCCAACAGAAGAATGGGTAGAGAGCCAAGTACCAGAGACTATCAAGCCGTACTGTTTCGTCAAACCCACTGAAGATAATATCGACTATGAAGCTATGAAGTAAGTATCTTTTTAGTAATGAAATGTGTTTATTTTTCAGTGTAATTCCATTCTGACAGGATATATTTTCCAAGTCTTCGAAAAAAATGCACGTTTACTGGGGTCAATTCAGGGATTCTATATAACTGTAAAAAGCTACCTTAAGGTAAAAGGCAAGTATTCATTGCCTTTTCTTGATATAGAGTTTAACTTTTTCTTGCTAACCCGTCTGTCCATTAACATTAACATCCTTTGGTATCAGTATCAGCGCAACGCATTATTCGCGCTTCGCCTTCCAAAATGCTCTTTTTTATTGGAAACTAATATTTCTCAAACTATTTTCTTCATCCAGCCAGGCTTACTGCAACATAATAGCGGGGGCTTGCTTCGCGATGGGCTTGCGTTTCGCGGGCTGCGGCGACGAAGACGCCCGAGACACCGCGCTGCACTACGCGCGGCTGTTCATAGCGGTGGGCGGCAAGAGCGTGGCCGAGCTGGCGGGCAGGTCCACGCTAGAAGCTTGTCTGTGCGTGTGTCTGCTGGCTGCCGGCATGGTGAGTGATGACGTCACCGCGCTACACTACGCGCGGCTGTTCATAGCGGTGGGCGGCAAGAGCGTGGCCGAGCTGGCGGGCAGGTCCACGCTAGAAGCTTGTCTGTGCGTGTGTCTGCTGGCTGCCGGCATGGTGAGTGATGACGTCACCGCGCTACACTACGCGCGGCTGTTCATAGCGGTGGGCGGCAAGAGCGTGGCCGAGCTGGCGGGCAGGTCCACGCTAGAAGCTTGTCTGTGCGTGTGTCTGCTGGCTGCCGGCATGGTGAGTGATGACGTCACCGCGCTACACTACGCGCGGCTGTTCATAGCGGTGGGCGGCAAGAGCGTGGCCGAGCTGGCGGGCAGGTCCACGCTAGAAGCTTGTCTGTGCGTGTGTCTGCTGGCTGCCGGCATGGTGAGTGATGACGTCACCGCGCTACACTACGCGCGGCTGTTCATAGCGGTGGGCGGCAAGAGCGTGGCCGAGCTGGCGGGCAGGTCCACGCTAGAAGCTTGTCTGTGCGTGTGTCTGCTGGCTGCCGGCATGGTGAGTGATGACGTCACCGCGCTACACTACGCGCGGCTGTTCATAGCGGTGGGCGGCAAGAGCGTGGCCGAGCTGGCGGGCAGGTCCACGCTAGAAGCTTGTCTGTGCGTGTGTCTGCTGGCTGCCGGCATGGTGAGTGATGACGTCACCGCGCTACACTACGCGCGGCTGTTCATAGCGGTGGGCGGCAAGAGCGTGGCCAAGCTGGCGGGCAGGTCCACGCTAGAAGCTTGTCTGTGCGTGTGTCTGCTGGCTGCCGGCATGGTGAGTGATGACGTCACCGCGCTACACTACGCGCGGCTGTTCATAGCGGTGGGCGGCAAGAGCGTGGCCGAGCTGGCGGGCAGGTCCACGCTAGAAGCTTGTCTGTGCGTGTGTCTGCTGGCTGCCGGCATGGTGAGTGATGACGTCACCGCGCTACACTACGCGCGGCTGTTCATAGCGGTGGGCGGCAAGAGCGTGGCCGAGCTGGCGGGCAGGTCCACGCTAGAAGCTTGTCTGTGCGTGTGTCTGCTGGCTGCCGGCATGGTGAGTGATGACGTCACCGCGCTACACTACGCGCGGCTGTTCATAGCGGTGGGCGGCAAGAGCGTGGCCGAGCTGGCGGGCAGGTCCACGCTAGAAGCTTGTCTGTGCGTGTGTCTGCTGGCTGCCGGCATGGTGAGTGATGACGTCACCGCGCTACACTACGCGCGGCTGTTCATAGCGGTGGGCGGCAAGAGCGTGGCCGAGCTGGCGGGCAGGTCCACGCTAGAAGCTTGTCTGTGCGTGTGTCTGCTGGCTGCCGGCATGGTGAGTGATGACGTCACCGCGCTACACTACGCGCGGCTGTTCATAGCGGTGGGCGGCAAGAGCGTGGCCGAGCTGGCGGGCAGGTCCACGCTAGAAGCTTGTCTGTGCGTGTGTCTGCTGGCTGCCGGCATGGTGAGTGATGACGTCACCGCGCTACACTACGCGCGGCTGTTCATAGCGGTGGGCGGCAAGAGCGTGGCCGAGCTGGCGGGCAGGTCCACGCTAGAAGCTTGTCTGTGCGTGTGTCTGCTGGCTGCCGGCATGGTGAGTGATGACGTCACCGCGCTACACTACGCGCGGCTGTTCATAGCGGTGGGCGGCAAGAGCGTGGCCGAGCTGGCGGGCAGGTCCACGCTAGAAGCTTGTCTGTGCGTGTGTCTGCTGGCTGCCGGCATGGTGAGTGATGACGTCACCGCGCTACACTACGCGCGGCTGTTCATAGCGGTGGGCGGCAAGAGCGTGGCCGAGCTGGCGGGCAGGTCCACGCTAGAAGCTTGTCTGTGCGTGTGTCTGCTGGCTGCCGGCATGGTGAGTGATGACGTCACCGCGCTACACTACGCGCGGCTGTTCATAGCGGTGGGCGGCAAGAGCGTGGCCGAGCTGGCGGGCAGGTCCACGCTAGAAGCTTGTCTGTGCGTGTGTCTGCTGGCTGCCGGCATGGTGAGTGATGACGTCACCGCGCTACACTACGCGCGGCTGTTCATAGCGGTGGGCGGCAAGAGCGTGGCCGAGCTGGCGGGCAGGTCCACGCTAGAAGCTTGTCTGTGCGTGTGTCTGCTGGCTGCCGGCATGGTGAGTGATGACGTCACCGCGCTACACTACGCGCGGCTGTTCATAGCGGTGGGCGGCAAGAGCGTGGCCAAGCTGGCGGGCAGGTCCACGCTAGAAGCTTGTCTGTGCGTGTGTCTGCTGGCTGCCGGCATGGTGAGTGATGACGTCACCGCGCTACACTACGCGCGGCTGTTCATAGCGGTGGGCGGCAAGAGCGTGGCCGAGCTGGCGGGCAGGTCCACGCTAGAAGCTTGTCTGTGCGTGTGTCTGCTGGCTGCCGGCATGGTGAGTGATGACGTCACCGCGCTACACTTCGCGCGGCTGTTCATAGCGGTGGGCGGCAAGAGCGTGGCCGAGCTGGCGGGCAGGTCCACGCTAGAAGCTTGTCTGTGCGTGTGTCTGCTGGCTGCCGGCATGGTGAGTGATGACGTCACCGCGCTACACTACGCGCGGCTGTTCATAGCGGTGGGCGGCAAGAGCGTGGCCGAGCTGGCGGGCAGGTCCACGCTAGAAGCTTGTCTGTGCGTGTGTCTGCTGGCTGCCGGCATGGTGAGTGATGACGTCACCGCGCTACACTACGCGCGGCTGTTCATAGCGGTGGGCGGCAAGAGCGTGGCCGAGCTGGCGGGCAGGTCCACGCTAGAAGCTTGTCTGTGCGTGTGTCTGCTGGCTGCTGGCATGGTGAGTGATGACGTCACCGCGCTACACTACGCGCGGCTGTTCATAGCGGTGGGCGGCAAGAGCGTGGCCGAGCTGGCGGGCAGGTCCACGCTAGAAGCTTGTCTGTGCGTGTGTCTGCTGGCTGCCGGCATGGTGAGTGATGACGTCACCGCGCTACACTACGCGCGGCTGTTCATAGCGGTGGGCGGCAAGAGCGTGGCCGAGCTGGCGGGCAGGTCCACGCTAGAAGCTTGTCTGTGCGTGTGTCTGCTGGCTGCCGGCATGGTGAGTGATGACGTCACCGCGCTACACTACGCGCGGCTGTTCATAGCGGTGGGCGGCAAGAGCGTGGCCGAGCTGGCGGGCAGGTCCACGCTAGAAGCTTGTCTGTGCGTGTGTCTGCTGGCTGCCGGCATGGTGAGTGATGGCGTCACCGCGCTACACTACGCGCGGCTGTTCATAGCGGTGGGCGGCAAGAGCGTGGCCGAGCTGGCGGGCAGGTCCACGCTAGAAGCTTGTCTGTGCGTGTGTCTGCTGGCTGCCGGCATGGTGAGTGATGACGTCACCGCGCTACACTACGCGCGGCTGTTCATAGCGGTGGGCGGCAAGAGCGTGGCCGAGCTGGCGGGCAGGTCCACGCTAGAAGCTTGTCTGTGCGTGTGTCTGCTGGCTACCGGCATGGTGATTGATGACGTCACCGCGCTACACTACGCGCGGCTGTTCATAGCGGTGGGCGGCAAGAGCGTGGCCGAGCTGGCGGGCAGGTCCACGCTAGAAGCTTGTCTGTGCGTGTGTCTGCTGGCTGCCGGCATGGTGAGTGATGACGTCACCGCGCTACACTACGCGCGGCTGTTCATAGCGGTGGGCGGCAAGAGCGTGGCCGAGCTGGCGGGCAGGTCCACGCTAGAAGCTTGTCTGTGCGTGTGTCTGCTGGCTGCCGGCATGGTGAGTGATGACGTCACCGCGCTACACTACGCGCGGCTGTTCATAGCGGTGGGCGGCAAGAGCGTGGCCGAGCTGGCGGGCAGGTCCACGCTAGAAGCTTGTCTGTGCGTGTGTCTGCTGGCTGCCGGCATGGTGAGTGATGACGTCACCGCGCTACACTACGCGCGGCTGTTCATAGCGGTGGGCGGCAAGAGCGTGGCCGAGCTGGCGGGCAGGTCCACGCTAGAAGCTTGTCTGTGCGTGTGTCTGCTGGCTGCCGGCATGGTGAGTGATGACGTCACCGCGCTACACTACGCGCGGCTGTTCATGGCGGTGGGCGGCAAGAGCGTGGCCGAGCTGGCGGGCAGGTCCACGCTAGAAGCTTGTCTGTGCGTGTGTCTGCTGGCTGCCGGCATGGTGAGTGATGACGACACCGTATGTGCGGCTGTTGAAAAATATTTATCGTACGTTAGGCCCTCGACGCTGCTCGAATAGAAACTAATTAATTTTTGCGATTTAGGAGTATTCATGGTATAAAGTTGATGAGGAGGGCTGAGCAATTGAGCATCTAACTCTCACTCAACTTGAGAGTTTTTGAAAACAGATACACCTTGCCGCACTTTTGTGCATTGTGTGTTCTTGCTCTCGGCATCGCGACGCCAAAGTTGGGCGGCGTATCGGCGCCGTAGCCGATCAGCGTTGCAACGCCGTATCCAATCAGCGGCGCGACGCCATAGCCGATCAGCGTCGCATCGCCATAAATGATCCGATAGGCGTTGCGACGCCGTAGTTGAGTGACGTCGTGACGCCGTAGCTGTACATCATCGCGACGCCGTTCCTTATCAGCGTATGGACGCCGTTGCTGATCAGCTTTGCGACACTATAGTTGAGAGGCGTCGCGTTGCTACAGCTGATCAGCGACTCGATGTCATAATTGAGCGGCGTCGTGTCGCGACTTATTTTATTGATATTGTGTATATATGGTCCCCCAGATAATGTGTGGGCGTGGCGACGTGCGGGTGCTGCGCGAGTGCCGGCGGCTGCGCGCGCGCACGCCGGCCGCCGCGCCCGCGCCCAGCGCCGCGCACACGCCGCCGCTCTCGCACGGCGCACAGGTATGTAACAACATACAAATCATCTCATACAAATTAAAGACGACGGGCCAAGTTGGCCGAAACGTCGGGAAAAATAGGTATTTATACCTTTTATTACGTACGCGGTTCAGACCCTTTGTCATTAATTTGTATGATGTATACAAACCATATACTTACACATTTTTTTTTATGTATTAAATTTATAAAATAAAATTCTACTAGCTGCTTCACTACCTGGAAAAACACATAAGCTTTATCCTGATAAAACGCCGGGAATTTATAAATTGTTTTCTGAGGTTACCGAAAATGTTAGACATTGAAATAAAACTATTTTTAAACGGTATCTCATCGTCGTTGATTTTTATTTTATTTCCTGACGTTTAACGCCTTTTCAGGTGTCATGGTCACGGAGAGACTCACGGCTCTAGAATTTCGGGAACTAAAATCAAACTAAACCGCGATAGAAGAGAATTTATTTCAATTCTTTATCCTATCTTAGGCATTAACAGGAACTTATTTTAACTCTCAGATGGCAGTCCACTGTACAATTGGTCTACTATTCCTGGGTGGAGGTCGGGCCACCCTCAGCACTACGCCAACAGCTGTTGCAGCACTGCTAGCTGCGTTCTTCCCCAAATTCCCCACCCATAGCGAGGATAATAGGTATGTGGTAGACTTTTATTAGAAATATTATTATGGGTGTTATTTATCTATAATATGTATGTATTACTCCGCGATCACCCCTATAAGTTAAATAAAAGCTACCCATTATGTAATTTCTTTTCTTTAAACTTGTTTAGTTGTACAATAAAGAGTTATTATTATTACTACCCTTGGTAAATATGACATAATATATGTTGAAGAATATTGTTCGAGACACGAATGACCGAATGCTAAAACGTCAATCAGATATAAGTCGCCGTTAAGTCTCATGCTCTCTCTGTCACTTTACGGTGTAAAGTTAAATGGTGTTTCAGTATCCCTGGATAAGAATCCAAAGATAATAATAAATAATAATCAATGTGCACCATGTCACATACATTGCTCAGATTCCAAAGTAAGTAGCTAAAGCACTTGTGTTATGGAATCGGAGACAACGAAGGTACCATAAACACCTAGACTCGAGACAATGTAGAAAATCACCTAAATTGACCCGTCCGGGGATCTAACCCGTAACCTCAGAGCTAGCGACACATTGAAAACCGGGGTGTGTTTCCCACTCGACCATAGGGGGCCTTTAAAGAGTTTAAATAATGTTAATTACTATGCCATGGACCTATAACTGAGAAATCACTTATTGTTTTCTTGCAGGTATCATTTACAAGCTTTCAGACATCTCTACGTGTTAGCGGTGGAAGCACGGTTGATCCTACCCAGAGATATTAACACTGAGAAGCTATGTTATGCACATATACAGGTATAGTATATAGCTTTTGCTAGTTATATCGCGGCAAATAGCCTATAGCCTTACTCAATGAATGGGGCTTCCAACACTCCAAAGATGTTTTTCAAATCGGACTAGTAGTTCTTGAGATTAGAGCGTTTAATCAAATTAACAAACTTCAGCTTCAATATTTAAATATTCAAATTCAATATTCTTTATAGATTTAGTATACCTATAATCCCGCTTTTTATGTTCTATACTTATAATGTACATCACTTGCACTATCATCATATTATTATGTAATATCATATAATGATTCTCAGCATAGATAATTCCGAGTTAAAATTATGATATGAAAGTATCGTAATTTTAGCCCGGAAGTAAACATACCAGAACTACCAATTTTATTTCACTTTTTTTTACCGTGTATTTGGATCTGTGATTTTTTTGTTAATATTTCTTTTACCTATTTTCTGATATCACTACTATCATAACCTCCTCTGCTTCCGTCCGAACCGATCGACACGACGTACTTTCACCGACTATAACACCACGGTCCCATCATTACCTTTGCACAAGTGATCCCGCGGCTCCAGCAAAGGCAATGCTGGGACCGGGGTGTTTTTAGTCGGTGTAAGCCCGACATATCCCCACGCTGTGGCCTCGGGTCGAAGTCATATAAGCTTTTCACCCTGAAAAAGAAAGGCTTATCGTATCAGACTTTTACACCCAAACCCACTACATTTTATACCATTTTTATTAAGAGCCTCAAAGTGCACTGGTTAATATATCTTAAATTTGTTTGTAGGTAATAGATCTTAACGGTGTTGTAAAAGAAATGAAGGCGCCTTGCATCATACCGGAGCTGGACACATTGAAAGAGGTGAAGATCAACGACCCTCGGTACTGGCCCATCACGTTCCAGAGGGACCGGAACTGGGATCAGTTGAGGTATTTTTTTTTTAATAATCTTTCAGTCTTATTCATAAAAAGTTAAAATAGGTTTATTAGCTTGCTATAATGAGAATCCCGAAAAGCATTATTCATAAACGTTCAATATCGCTAAAAAGCTTTGTAAGTATTCAATAGCGGCTTCGTAACTTATAACAGGGTCGACCCGACTATAAACCTTTAATAAGCAGAAATATGGCCGACAAATGTATACAACAGCTGTTTTCGCGTCCGAACCGTCTAATGGTTAGTTGGTTGAAGTTAAGTGTTATTTGCAAGGAGCTGGGAAGTAGATATTTAAAAAATCGCGTAATCGTGTTTTCACCATCAATAAATTCTATGGAAATAAAATAGGCCATCAATTTATCAACGAAAATAAATTTAAATAAACACAAGGTACACACCTTAACGAAAATTGTTGAACTAACCATAACTTCCTCCAGCCAATTTTCGCTTCTTTGCCTTTTTTTTATTTTTTTTTGGTTTTCCATTAATTATTGTAGTACTCACAAGAAAAAATACAAAGCAATCCAATTTTCTTCAAAAAATAAATACGTGAACGAAACACAAGAAGTCTTCCAAATGTCACAAGAGACCACAGATAACTACATACAAGTCAGAGAGACCTTGTCAAACTTTTTTTTTGCGTTTTTTGGCCATTTAATCTATGGATTCATCAGAACGACAACTTAATCACGTTAAAACGCGTTAAAACGTGTTATAACGACATTTTAACTATGATGGGTTTATTGAACGTTTATGAATAGACAATTTTATAAAAGGTTTATTAGTTCTAATGAGCATTTTAACTAATGAGTGTTTAACTAACTAACTAACCTATTATAAGGGATTTTTATGAATAAGACTGTTTATCTATATATTTAATTATGATTTAATCGCATTCCCTATTGAAACTTTTTGCCCAGAAAAAGAACAAAACCAGATGAAATCTAAATCAAAATAAATATAATTAAACTAGTTTTTTTTATTTACGGGTTGTAATAAAACAAACGCGTTAATTTCATTTAGTACAGAATCAGTATATCCGAAAATGCATTAAATTTCCAGGAATTTGCAATAAAGTGGGTAAAAACTTTGTGGGTAAAGCTTTTCTTATTTGCCTATTTTAAGAAGACTTACAAGGCAAGTCTTTGTAGTGTCGACCTGACCAGTCATGTTCCGTAATCTTCATCAATATATGGTCCCGCAATAAAATACGATCTTGTGATGGTCGTAATAAAGTTCAATTTACAATATTATTATAATGTTTTCAGACTATTCCTCGAATACTCGTGGTGTATCGACATCAAACAGCGAGCCGGCTGTCTCTCTTACATCGACGACCCGCAAGGCTTCCTCACAATATTGGCTCAAACATTGACCCTCGACAAGTCCAACATTTGGTCCACATGCACCGACAACATCGAACTCTTCACAAACGACGACAAAATACGAAACTTCGTCAAACAATACTTGGTCAAAGATATTGGTTCAAATGTTTGTGCTGATTGTTTGGTGTTGGCTAAGAAGAAGAAGAATGTTAAAGATGTGGTGTTGAACAGGCAGTGCCAGTGTAGGAAGTATACTAAGGACGAGAAGGAGCATCTGCAAACGTTGGGCATGGTGACGTACGAGTGTGTCGTCAAGGATATACTCTGCGCCTTACCTATTTGGACGACGTTTTTGAAGGTATATGAAATAACAGTTGTATGGCTATTTGTCAATTAACAAAAAAACATTTTGAATAATAAAGCAGATGAGAAGAACTATTTGATTAGATAAATCAATAATTACTGTATTTCCAAGCAAACATTTGCCAACATCAGCTAAAATTTTCGATTTATTCTGAAAGACTCCAATTAAATGTTACGTCAAGTTACACGCAATCGTTGTGTATAAAAGTTTTCTACATTGCTTTCGTACATTTTACGTGATGACCGAACAAATAAAGAGAGCAACAGACAAAAATTCGAAAATGCAGAAAATGGGTTCTATTGGTTATCTTTTCATCCTGTACTATACTTCTGATTAATTTCGTCCAAGGCAACCGCCAAGCTTAATTGTCTCTGTAGTATTAATAAATCATCATTGTAGATCCTGGCTTACAGTTGCAAATAAGGAAATTTTCTTTTACTTACAGATAATAAAAACTATGAAGCCGGATCCCTCATCGTTCCACATCTGGCAAATCAAACTCTTACTCTCTCAAATCGAGAACCACAATAAAAGGGCTATGAACGAAATGAAAGTCGACGGCCAAGAGTCGCAGAACGAGCCCTTAATATCCAGTGAATTCACTCTGGCTATAAAGCAGAAAGTATCAAACATCTTCGATTCTTGGGAAGTTAGGTTAACGCCATTTTTGAGGAAGTATTTGGGTTTGCCAAGCAGTAGGAAAATAAGTACGTGTGATGACGACGTCAAGAAGATTTTGAGTGGGTTCCTTGTGTACCATGATCTGCCGAAAGGAGCTTTGAAGGATGTTATGGGTGAGTGCGATTTTGTTATATTTATTTGCCAGTAATTTTTTTTTCAGTGCTTCTTCAATTTTTTTTTTTAGGATTACTAGCAAGTGGGTCGCACATTACAAGTAATGTTGTTAACCCCTCGTGCTAAGCTAAGATGCTTGTGTTACGAGTGGGTTCCCGTCGGTAGTATAATGGGTGGGATTCGAACCCGCAACCACATGATCGCAAGTCCAACGCCCTAGCCATTAGGCTACCGCCGCTTCAAAATAAATGATTAGCTAACCCGCGGCTTATCAGATAATTTATTTTGTTGTGATAAAATGTAGTCTATGCGATAATCCAAGTTGTCAGCTATCTCTATACCAAATTTTATGAAAATTGGTCCAGCCGTTTTAGAGTGAAGTTGTTCACTTCACTTCTAATATTATTTTTTTATTAATAGTGTATTTTTTTTGTTTTATCACCCAGGCGAGGACGAGCTGTCCGTGCTCTTAGCCCTGGAGTCGCTGTCGGTGGAGGCGACGAGCAAGGTGTGGTCGCTGCTGAGCTGATCGCGGCTGCTGGCGCGCGGCTACGTCACGCGCTCGCGCTGCGCCGCCGGCTGCGTGCACGACTGGTGCGACTAGCCCGCACCGCATGCACCACATGCACCACATGCACCGCATGCACCGCATGCACCACATGCACTGCGGAACTCTTGTGGACACAAAGCTAACTCATAATAGGATATTTAACAACAAAAAACTATGTCCAGTTTATGGAAAAAAATAAAATTGAAATAAAACTAATTTTTAATCGGATTCTATCGTGGTTTTTTTTGCAAAAGTGGAATCCGTTTAAAAAGTATTCCTATTAAAATGTCTACCATTCATTCGCATAGACCTCAGAAAAAATATTAGACACGTATATTTTTTTTTCGTCTCAGAAATAAATATTTACGAAATTCGTGTGACGTCACTCTGTCATATAATTCAAGCTAACGTTGTGATGTTACAAGCCCCTACTTCTGAAAATTAAAACTAAACTTTATCTTTGTAATTTTTAATTGTTTTGTTTTAAATAAAATATTTTTCATACTCAGTGTACTCTATTTCAATTACAACTGTTAAAACAGCTTACAAAGACTATTATTGGTCCAATTCAATGGTTTCTTTGTGAAACCCAACAAGGAATTTGATTAAAGTCGAAAGCTAGACTGAATAAGAAATAAATTTTAGACAAACAACTGCACAGTGCGGTTCAAACTTCTTTTCTATATCTAAGGCGACAGCCTTGCGGTGGTTGGAACGCCATTGCATTACTGACCTAACCCACCCGTAAAATAATAAATTAGCTTTATTGTTTAACCAATATTGCTAATAAGCTCTTATATAAATAGTTAAATGAAGTCCCATTTATAAGAGCCGTCAGATTTTATTTCTTGTAAATAAATGTACTATGACGGGCCTGTTGGTCTAGTGGTTAGTGACCCTGACTGCTAAGCCGGAGGTCGTGGGTTCGATTCCCACCCAGGACAAATCTTTGTGTGATGAGCACGATCATTTGTTCTGTGTCTGGGTGTTATTTTTCTATAATATGTATGTATTTAGAAATATATAAGTATGTTTATCAGTTGTCTGGTTACCATAGTACAGGCTCTGCCTAGTTTGGGATCAGATGACCGTGTGTGAGATTGTCCCAAGATATTTATGTAAACATTATACATCTTTCTGTAAACTGTTTGATTTTTATCTAATTCAGATCAATTGGTAGTTATTTTTCTGTTGTTAGCCTTAAGCCCTTTTCAGTTTTAAGTGTATTTATAGAGGGAAATAATGAACTGACTTGTTAAGTCTTTGGTATAAAATGTGTCACTATGTAACATAGCTTTGTAATATCCAAGTATATATTAAATGTATGTAAGTAATTACTTAATGTAATGCTCGGTATGGATTACTCCACAATTATAAACTATCAAATCATATGTGAAACTATCAAATCATATGTGAATTAAGGCCCTTCTAACTTACATATGGTCCAACATTAAATAACTTCTATTATTACGTCTGAGCTTTAAAAGATGAATATTAACTATAGCTGTTAAAGAATTATCGCCATTTTAAACATTGTTTCATTTAAATTTTGTATTAAAAAAACATCTTGTTTTCATTGTATATTCAAAGCCAGTGTTATTATGTTGCCCTGTTTTATGCTTTTACTTGTAACGATTCCGATGTTATTTATGTATTTAGCTACTCATATAAGAATTATTTTTTATGGAGTCCGTATATTCAACGAGGTAATCAGGTGCATAAAACTGAACAACTTTTCCCAAGGAACATAAATCGATATCTTAAAATTGAAAATCATATTTTCATACAAACGTCACGTGACCTGTCACTTTGTATGAATATTTCATTTTCAATTTTAAGATTTCGACCTATCTTCCTTGGGAAAGGTTTTCAGTTTTATTCACCTGATTACCTCTATTGAATATACGCACTCCATAAAAAATAATCCTGTATATAAAATAAATTATTGTTCTTAGCTGATTTCTATAAGAAATAAAATACTTCAACAGTAAAAAGAAAATTGAATAAATATGTCATTTAAATGTGATCTTGTATTTTTCTTTCACTATTATTGCTAATAACATATAATTTTATACTAAAATTGTATTAAGATCGCGTTTTGTAATACTAACTACTAACTTTTGAAGCAGCTGCAGTGCCTAAAAAGGGATCTGCCTAGCCTCCCAAGCTATGTTGGGGTCGGCTATCAGTCTTACCGGATTTATCTGAATACCGTATTTTACATGGAGAGCCTGCCTATCTGATCTCCACAACCCATTGCTGGGTAATACAGTAGTCCCATAGTCAATTATTTGTCCACATGCCTAAATAGGGATGTTGATTAATAATTTTATTTCAATGTCCGGTTATTGGGTAATGTAAAAATATTAGACACGTATTATTTACGTTTTCGACATAACGAATATCTACTTAGATGCAGCGAATTTAAGTTAAGGAGTGGGGGGGGGGCTCGCCACGTTACTTGCGTCTACGATTTTCGCTAACTTATGACGTCACAGGACACTCACTCCTGAAATTTACTGCGTCTTATTTCGGTCAAATATGTAAAGATGCGTATCTAATATTTTTTAATACCTAACTTAAGGATTGATTTTTTTTTCTTTTCATACCTATGAGAATTTATTTACAGACAACAGCCTATCGTTAGAAAAAAGTCTTCCTTTGCCTTGTATTTCCCAAGCTATTTGTTAGCACAAGTTGTTCAATCTTCGAACAGTGAAAACGAACGATAGTGAGTACTGCTTGACAATGAAGATTAGTATGGATAATCGATATAAATCAAGATCAATTACGCGTCATGACAAATTAACAATTGTTAATCACGTCGCCATAATCTACTCATTAATTTTATAATAATCATTTATTTTAAATGACTATCAGATTAGTTTTGTGCGTCAATAATTATGGACTTAAAAACTGGACTTCTGGTTTTTACATTGCTCGTAGGATGCCTTGGTAAGTGATTTTACTTATAAAATATCCCACATAGAGAACCTAAACATTTATGAACCTAAACATTATTATTATAAAATAATGAAGAGGGATTGAGATACATAATTCATTAGCATAAAGTTCAAATTGCCGTGTCCAATGATGATGAAGGCAATGTCCTTCATGTTATGAAATAACTAAGCAGGCTCTGATAGTATATAATCAAAGTTACTAGGTATGATTATAATTATGTTCAGGATCTTTGTACGAATAAGGCATTTTACTCTAGCTACATTATCAAAATTTTACTGAAATACGAGTGAGTTGGGCGTGAAATTAGTTTGAATTCTAGCTAATACTTTAAGCGCAATTTATTAAAAAAAAACAATAACATTTCAAACAAGAATCGCTTTTGAAATCTAAGAATAAAAAACAAAAAGTGTTTTTTACTTGGCGTTTGAAACCAATATTTTCTTTATATGATCAGTTGAAAATTTCAGGTGTCCCAACGCCCGACGATGACTTATCCATCTTCTTCGACAACTTTGACCATTTCTCCCGCATCATCGGTGGTACTGAGGCAGCTATTGGCAGCCACCCTCACATGGTGGCCTTCACCGTCGGCTTCTGGTTGAGGAGCTTCCTCTGCGGAGGCTCGCTGGTAAGCCAGCGTACTGTGGTGACTGCGGCTCACTGCGTTCAAGGATACTTTAGCTCCGGTTCTCTTGCCACGTAAGTTTTCTAAACTTCATCTCCATCGATACACTTGACCCAGGGACCCGCACCATCGGTGATACTGTACCCAATCCATTGATTGTTAAAGATACGAAGAATCAGACATTTTCAAGTTTGTTATATTTGATGAAATGCTGATTCCAGTTGACATGTAAGAGTGGTTTTAAATACATGATAACTTCTCCAAACATAGTACCTAAAGATTGCTTTCTTGAAATCGATTTCTTGAATAGGTCTCTCGAAAGTTCAATCTCAGCCTATCGCGATCCACTGCTGGACTTAGGTATGTCTTAAGTTGCACCACAATACTCGCCGCTTGACCTCCCACAGTGGACCTACCAGGAACTGGGGGCCCTGTGCTATGCTGCGCAGTTATACAAGAACACAAAAGTTGACAGTTAATGTGACAAGTATGACAATGAAGGTTTCTTCTTTCTAGAAATCTACCGCAAAATTTAATTTCCTAACTATTGCTTCCATACAACAATCTTGTCTCTCTTTTCAGTTCCCTCCGCGTAATAGTCGGAACAAACCGCTGGAATCGTGACGGTGAGATCTACCGTATAGAGCGCAACGTCACCCACCCACACTATGTCGTCGGCCCAATCAAGAACGATATCGCTCTCCTCATCACTACGATCGACGTGGAACTTTCTCCTCGAGTCCAGATCGTACCTATCACGTTCGACTTTATTGGAGAGGGCGTAGCTTCTAGAGTTGCAGGCTGGGGCAGTACTAGGGTTAGTAATTAGTACTTTTGTTGTTTTTTATTACGATGCCCTTAGTAATAGGTTAGAATTGTAATGCCACGTGAAATTCCAAGCGCCCGTCTTCGGAAGGAGTGAAGAATGGTCAAGTACAACATCCATTTTGGATTGGGTCCAGCTTAAGATGCCCTGAATGATGGCTGGCTGAATGATCGATGAGTTTAGGGATAGTAATGTGCTCTGAAGTCACACGCGTCCGACTTCGGACGAAGTAAGGCCGGACACTCTACACCATACCCCTGGTACCTAGTATTTCAAAGTACGGTAGTCGATTTCAAATACATGGAATGGGTAAAATCAATCCTATGTCACGGAGGCCCGTATACACTAAAACAAGACAACCAGATGTTTGTTTTACTGATTTTTGTCCCGAAGCAAAACGTGCAAGTGTCTTTGGCTGAGTGATATCCGTGTTTCTTTTATCTATGGCTGTTGCACTACTAAATTATTTTTCATCCATGACGAACTAAGCCTGTAATTTTTTCCACTTTTCAGTTGAACGGTGGTTCATCCGCGGTGCTCCGAGAGTTTGAAACCACCACCATAGACGGAGACATGTGTGTTATCCGATCAGACCAGGCTTCCCTAGACCTGAACATGCGCCCCCCACCGGTGGACCCTCAGATAGAGGTCTGCACTCTGCATTCTGCTGGAGTCGGGAACTGCCATGTAAGTATACTTACTATTAATTTTTGTATATATTATGTGCGTTTCTTTATTTCACCATAGCTTTTAAATGCCTGAACTGATTTGGAAGTTTGCGTTTTTGTAAAATTTCGGTAAATTTCGCAATGTTTAAACATAAATGGTATTTTATAATTGTCAACTTAAATATGCTCTTAATACGGTAAATAAAAGTTATAAATTAACCATTTTGTATAAAAAGTAGCAGGCTTATTTTGAATATTATATTGATCTAAAAAATTAAAAACTAATAATCTTCTTACGAAACAAACAGTGGATCTTCAACTTGTGCATTAACTCTATTATACCTTTGTATTTTATTAACACGTCATGTATTATTTATATTCCTTCCAGGGTGACTCAGGTAGTGCTATAACTCGCAGCTCAGACGGCGCCCAGTTCGGCGTCGTTTCCTGGAGCTTCCCCTGCGCCCGCGGCGCGCCTGATGTTTACGTCAGACTTAGTGCATACAAACCCTGGTTAGAAGCTAATGTCGTCTAAAGTACAAAGCCTCAAGAATATTGTAAAATTTTAATAAATATGAATTATGTCACAACAATTTTTTTTATTTAAACTTACAGCTACTAAATAGTATTAAATCACAGTATGTATATCACACCAATATTATTGATTTGGTAAACTATGTCAATTCTTCTTGTGGCCTATACCGCTGAGTTTAAAGACGAAAGTCTTCACTCAGTGCGTACTACCTGTTATGACTTAAGACGCCGCAACGTGGACACTAGCAGGAGGCCTAGTCCAAAAACTCAAAGACGCGCCGAGCTATGCGTGAGAGTTTCATAAAGGATAAGTTCTGGAATAAGATTTCGTAAGGGTATACATATTTTAGTTACCTCTTCACGCTCAAAGGGCTAAAAAAATTTGATAAAATTTGGTACGCAGGCCGCTAATTAGCATCATGGATTAACATATTGGCTACTTTTTAACACGAGGCGCTGCTAATAAACAGGGTGGATTTTTTATTTTGCACCTGGTGGGAAAGTACTCTATGTGTAAGTCTGCAACTCTCAATGATGATAGCAAATTATGCTCAAAGAAATCATTCCTATATATTTTTAAAGGAATAAAACTGTAAGGATCATTGTCAGGTCAGTCGTAAGGATCAATTGTCTCGCTCAAACATGATAGATGATTTGTCGTAGCGTATTGATACTGGGATGTTGTGAAGTATGTAGGTGTAGATCCTAGGTTGTTGTCTATTATTTACACCTCGTAGGCTTTGTAACATTCGTAGCTAGTAGATATTGTAACATTCGTAGCTCTTAGATGTTGGGACATTCGTAGTTCGTATGTGTTGGGACATTCGTAGCTCGTAGATGTAAGGATATTTGGACATTCATAGCTCGTAGATGCTGGGGCTTTCGTAGCTCGTAGATGTTGGGACATTTGTAGCTCGTAGATGTTTGGACATTCGTAGCCCGCAGACGTCGATACATTCGTAGCTCGTAGACATTGGGACATTCATAGCTCGTAGATGTTTGGACTTTCGTAGCTCGTAGATGTCGCGACATTCGTAGCTCGTAAAAGTTGATAATTCGTAGCTCGTAGATGTTGGGATATTCGTGGCCCGCAGATGTTTGGTCATTCGTAGCCCGTAGCCTTTGGGACATTCGTAGCTCGTAGACTTTGGGACATTCGTACCTCGTAGATGTCGGTTCATTCGTAGCTCGTAGATGTCGGTTCATGCGTAGGTCGTAGATGTTTGGACTTTCATAGCTCGTAGATGTCGTGACATTCGTAAATCGTAAAAGTTAAAAATTCGTAGCTCGTAGATGTTGAGACATTCGTAGCTCGTTGATGTTGGGACATTCGTAGGTCGTAAATGTTTGGAAATTCGTAGCTCTTAGATGTCGTGATATTCGTAGCTCGTAGATGTCGTAACATTCGTAGCTTGTAGATGTTGGGACAGTCGTAGCTCGTAGATGTTGGGACATTCCATCAATCCTCAATTTTTCGTTGAATCTTGTTGTTTGGGTGCAATAGTTTTTACGTTTTAAATTATACCTAAATATTTGTGCGCCGGAAATGGCAGAATATTATGAAAAATGAAAAATTGTTTATTGCTAGAAATTTTACATTATTGGTTATGCTCTAGATCCTACACTAAGATTCCCTGTGTTGTAGGACCTAGGCTCTACGATCCGTTCACAAAAACTTAATTCTAGAACTTAAAACTTGCAGCTTTACCAGCACTTTAAAATAGAGGATCTCTCTAAAGCTATTGACGACATCAATAGTGACTTAAATAAAATTTGTCATTGGGCTAAATCTTTTGGACTCATGGACAACTCATCTAAGTCACAAGCTATAATTATTGGTGGAAGAAATTTTCATAATATCTTAGACAAGTTATCTCTTCCGCCAGTAGTATATAACTTTGTTCCCATAGCTTATGTAAAGTCAGTCAAAAACTTAGGTGTTCATATGGACTGCTATCTATCGTGGAATGTACATGTCGCTGAGGTAAGCAGGAAGGTCTATTGCTCGTTCCAGTCTCTCAAACGACTCCAAAAGTTTCTGCCTTTTCAGACAAAAATCACTCTCGCCCAATGTCTTCTTCTACCTCTTTTAGACTACGCTGATGCTTGCTACCTTGATGCAACGGAGGAACTGCTCAATAAACTCGAACGTCTGCAGAATTTGGGCATTCGCTTCATATTTGGCCTCCGGAAATACGACCATGTGTCGGATTGCCGGGCAAAGCTGATGTGGTTGCCTATTCGGCAGCGTCGGGTTTCACATGTTCTTTCTCTTCTATACTCCGTTCTTCATAACCCTAATACCCCGAATTACTTGCGGGAGCGCTTTGATTACCTTGTTCCCAGGGGTAATCCTTGTCGCACTTCTTCCTCCCTTCTCCTTCGTACCCCTCCTCACTCCTCTACTCGCTATGGTGAATCATTCACTATTCGTGCCGTACGGTTGTGGAACTCGCTTCCACATGTCTTGCGGGATAGCCCTTCGTTGAGTGTCTTCAGGGGAAGAATCAGGGAACATTTTCTGTCATCTTGAGTAATATGTATATGTATATGGATGTTTATATAGAATATTTATATGCTATTAAATATGTATTTTATGTACTATTCTTATGTATGTGTATTTTATATTTGACGTTGTGCACTTCTTCTTATCCTCTATTCATATATTAATCTCCCTATCACTTAAAGGTTTGCTGTAAGAGAACTCAATTCTGGGTTAAGCTCGCCTGTGTACATACTTTTTCTGATACTTGTATTTTATGTATTTTATAGTGTACAATAAAGAATTAAGAAATTAAGAAACTAAAACCTAAACTAGAACAATCAACGTAATCTGAGTGTGTGCTGTGTGTGGTGTTGTGTGTGTGTCTGTGCGTTTGTGTGCATGTCTGCATCACCCATTCTAGAATTTTAAAATAATGTCTTCCGTTTAGTTATAATTCAGCATAAGGAGCCAGTGAGTCACTAATTTTTGCATTATTTTTGGTTGTTTTTATGATATTGTGTAGGTTGTTTATTTTCCCATATCAGGTCCTATAAAACAAAAAGATTTTCTTCCTGATAGATTTATAACACCTAATTCTGCCCCATCTTACTTTCCCATGAGAGTGACTCTGAGCACAGTGGTTCAACGAAGTTTTATGCCGTAAAGTAATAAATACCAAGTATGTATAGCTGCCTTACGCTTAGCACTGATACATCGGAGTAAAGTTGATCAGTGGGGTACCGAAATGGTCGCCTTCGCCTGTATGCCACTTTTAACAAAGTACGCTGCGCCCTTTCCACATTTAAAAGGTATGTTTTCCCAGATATGCCCCACGATGGAATACAATATTGGATAACAGACTGACACAAGGAGAAGTACACCATTTTTACAGTTGACTCATCACCAGTCTTGCCAAGTCGCTTAAAGATGAATAACAGCTTCCTTATTCTACTACTAAGGTAATCGAGATGTGTCAACCAGTTCAATCTGTTGTCCAAATGAACACCGAGGTATTTAAGGCAATCTGTCTGATCGAGATGTGGAAAGGTGCACCAGCTGTTGTTATACTATTTCACGAATGTAGCCGGAGGTTAGTGTTAACTCTTGGGGAAGAGCGTTTCGACACTGCAAAGTTAATTACTTTTGTTTTTTTAATATTTAATGTTAGCAGATTGTGTTGAAGCCAGAAGCCAGCCATTATGGATCCAAATATTCTTACAAATAAATGCTATCTATCTATCTACAAATGGGCAATTTCATGCTTTAATTTAATTTACCCCTAGTATTTTTCGAACATATGATAGGTAACCGTGATGAACTAATATTGAATTAATTATGAATAAACGAAGCAAATTATAAAAAGATTTTAATTTTAGCTGATCAATTGTATACAAAAAAACCTTTTCTAAGTAACACAGATAGATTATTCATCGTAATTATGAAACTTTTTGTAATATTTACTCAAATTTTATATCACTGTACTAAATCAATCCGACCTAGCACCAATGAGCGCTGGGAAAGACAATTTTGTCTTCCGTGCGCGCACTTCTATGGAAACCAATGATAACCTGCAGGCGCGGTGATAGTCTCGTCACGTTCATGATAGCAGGACGGCGAACAAAAAGTCACGTTGATTCGTGCGCGCATCTCCAATAATCACCTTCTACATCCCTGGACTAAAGAAGAGACAAATAGTCTTCGTGCGCGCAAGGCTTAATAGCGTAAGTAATTATGGAAGTGTCCGAAATTAGATATTCTATACTTCGTTCAGATAAATAAAGTACTGTTTACGAAAATTGTATTATCTTTGTTGACCCAGCTTTTAAAAATCAACAAAGCTATTCAATAATTATATTAACAATGCACTATGTAATGGTGACAGTTTCATCTGTTTTTCAATTTCAGTTTTTTATGCAATAGTTACGTCTCTAAAAAATTGCGTTCGACATAATTGGAAAAAAATTACCCCTAGGTGATAAGTCTGCGGCCCTCCTTGGCGTTTTTTTTGGACTGCAAGTAAAGCAATAAACGAAATCTATAGAATACTAGCTGATGCCCGCGACTTCGTCCGCGTGGATGTTGGTTAGCCAATGTATACAAAAACTTAACGAATTATATAATATCAGCGAGTAAATGACCTCCTGACCTCCTGTTTTTCTTTCAATAGTTTCAATAAAAAGTATCCAATCACATGCGTTACTTCTAACACCTCCAAAAATATGTGTACAAAGTTGCATGATGATCGGCTAAGTAAGTAGTGTCTTGGGAAAGGGTAACAAACAATCTTACATTCACATTTATAATATTAGTAGGGATTAGTTGTTAAATATTAAAATTACCAAAACATTGCGGAACATTTGTGGTCTACGAGGAAAATCACGGTAATTTTATAACTATCCTGTTATAATCATAAATAAGAAACATATCTATAGATTTAAAGATATAATTTTTCCTTGTCAATGAAATAAACCTACTAATATCTAATAATAAAAACATGTTGATTTTTGTCGATTCATCATCTTTTAATTAGAAAAAAAAAGAATCTTCATTGATTTCAAGAATCATTTATTCGTGCCACGTGCGACGAGGAAATAAATAAAAAAAACTAACTTCAACAATAATTTCTAAAATATTAGAGGAAATGCGTCACATCCCTGCGTAACCAGCTCGGAAACTTAGCAATTATTATCAAAGACTTAAGTACTAATTAACCTATCCTAGTAAATCAGTCAGAATGGTAAACTCCCTAGGGAAAGAAAATACCAATGCTTACCAATTCCAATTTTGTCATCATTCATAGTGAACCCAAATAAATCATCTTTAGTTGAATTTTCTTCAGATACATACATGCGTGTCCTTAATATCTACTACTTGCATCCTTCGTCAGTTTCCCCCTTACTTCTAGAAGTACCCATATATGTTCACAAAACACGTTATAAGAGCTAGCTTTTTCATTCAAAATACTTAGAACTTGGCAAAAGCAATTTGTAGCTGTTTGTCAAGCAAGTACTGAAACGGAAGCTTCTTTATTAGTGAAGAAGTAAAAATTATCTTCTACATCTTTACAAACATGTTAATTTTACCTCCTTACAATTCTAATCAGTGTTGATCTCAATCTTCAGATGATAAAATCCAACAAAATAATCTATTTAAGGATGATAAACATTTAACATAAGGTATATAAAACGATAATGTTTTTTTTTGTTGCATTAGTTTATTGGTATTGGTAACCGGTAAATATGGACATCAAAACTGGAATCCTAGTGTGCGCACTCCTTGTAGGATGCTTCGGTAAGTTCAAGGTTTTATGTAATTCGCTTTCTTCGCTTCTTATCGCTAGCAATTTCGATTCGATCAGTTTAAGGATTTGACCACCTCATCGGATCCTGTGAAAATGAACCATCATCCAGCTTCGAAGTCGAAGGAGTTTTAAATACTATTTGCACATAGCATTGATGTACCCAAGTAGTGCAGGGAATACCACGTTGTGAACAAAAATCGGTAACCAGCAGATTGTGAAATATTGCCAAATCTTTTGTAAAATAATTTGAATAATATAATGATAGAAGCAAAAAACCTCACTTTGGAACCACGCACTTACAATCATTAAATTTTTAAGAGTTACCATTCCCAAGCGCCTAATTTTGTCTTAAAAATGTTTTGATTTTGACAAAAAGACAAGTGAATTTTGCAGGTCCTAAATCACATACGACGAATTATGGTTTAAGACATTTAAGTATTTTCTCAAAAGATTTACAAATCACTTACAGAGAAAATACTTATAATTAAAAACATTTTGCCGATAAGCGTAGTGAGTTAGTGTAACAATGGTTCGCTTAAACTTATTTTATTGCTGATTAACAAATTGACTACGTCTAGTTAGTAATAATTAATTGAGTTGCAGAAGTGAGACAGTCACTCCATGTTGCATATACATATTACTTATGAGGAAATTCTGTGTAATTTTCACGTTATACCTCATTGTTATTATTACATAAAGTCCAGTAATTTTATGTTTATTTTGCATTCCAGCTCTCCCGAAGCCTTCCGAGGACCTGTCCAAATATTTCGACCCGCGTAACACCCGAATCATCGGCGGCACGGCGGCCGCAGAAGGCAGCCACCCACACATGGCAGCACTGCACAGCGGTATTCTGATCTCTAACTACTACTGTGGCGCTGCTGTTGTGGGACGCCGCAGTATATTGACTGCTGCACATTGTATTGATGCAGGTTCTGTCATTCCAGGGATTCTTTTACTGTAAGGGCAAGCCAAAGACGCAAATCTTTATCCAGTTTAGAGAATGTATAAAACAATAATATTTCTTACTTGTCGCCAGGTCTCTTCGTGTTACCGTTGGTACGAACCGTTGGACCGTCGGCGGACAAACCTACAGGCTGAGTCATGCTGTCACTCACCCTGATTACGATTTTCTATTGATGAGAGATGACATCGGCCTGCTCATCACCGACACTGATATTGAATTTTCTGACCGTGTGCGGCCTGTGCCTTTGTCTTTCGACTTCGTCCCCGGGGGAGTGAGAGCAAGATTAGGTGGTTGGGGAAGAATAAGCGTGAGTTATAAGGCTGACATATTAAATGATGTTTATCACTAACTCACTCTTTAGGCCGTCGATTAGTTATGTCGGAACTAACTAGTTAGTAAATAATTTATTTGGAAAAACGATAATGCATTAACGAAGAATTAAGTGGATGATATAAAATCAATATGTGAGTTAATGTTTTGTGTTCTAGCCTGGTGGTCCCATTCCTGCGACTCTCCTGGAGCTGGAGACGAGTCTAATAGATGCAGATGAATGTGTGCAGCTCGCAGCTGATGCTGAACCTAACTTCCCAGACTTTTCATTTCCTACTGTAGAACCTGCTATTCATATCTGCACACTGCACTCCGTTGGACATGGCGCTTGTAACGTAAGTATTTTGATGACGAAGTTTAAATAACTAGGTCAAATTTTCTGTCTCGTAGTTTCGAGTAACTCTCAAAGATCTATTATCTTAGTCCTAAATTTTATTTTATTTTTTTTTTCTTTTAAAAAACGACGCCCGCACTAAGGAATTTAATCCTTGTGTCGCGGGGGTTTCACAAACATTCAAATCACATGCACAAAGAACACCCAGACTTGGAACAAGCATTTGTGGATCACACAAATGCTTGTCTCATGCTGGGATCGAACCCGCAGCAGGTCGCGCACAGTGGTAATCAGCGTGGTGACCTTTACCACTCGGCTATCCGTGCAGTCCTAAATTTTGTTTTATCATAACATAGATTTTTTTGTTTTCACCTCCAGGGCGACTCCGGCAGTGCCTTGGTCCGCATCGATACAGGGGAACAAATCGGACTAGTATCTTGGGGCTTCCCGTGTGCAACCGGCGATCCTGACGTTTTTGTCAGGGTCAGTGCCTACAAGGATTTCTTAACAGCTAACATAGTTTAATAAAAATATGTTTTTAATTAAATATTACATTGATACGATTTTGGCTAAATAACATGGGTATTCTGATATAAAATAGATATAATTATAATATAAAAAACTTTTAATAAAGGACTAGTTATTAATTTATTTCACAACACTTCTATCTAATGAAATACCTACGGTAGGCTAAAGTTTATGTTTAAATGACGAATAAATGTGTCGTGGGTAAAGAACAAGGTAGAAATTGAAAATCGAACGCATATTATTTAAAAGTCACTCGGTAACTTTTTCCCTAAAGAGCCCGAGAGAAAAGATCTGCCCAATCATCCTACTAATATTAAATCCTACTAATAAAAATTGGATGAAATGTGGCATGCATGTAGCCTTTGACATGGAGAAGAAAATAGGCTACCTTTTATCCCGTCTCCTTAAGTAGTTCCTGAAGGAAAATTGAAAACTGTTTCCGAGCTAAGCCTTGGAATTTGGCATCTCATGATCTGGCAGACAGCTTTGAAATTTGGTATTTTTCTCTATTACAGCGCCAGCTATAACACGGGTGATAATTTTATTCCATTTTTCATTACGTTCACGTTTTTCATTTCTTTTTGGACCCAATTCTGAATTTTTTACATTTACCTGAACATGCATATTCGTAACCGGTCATCTGACGATGCATACAAATTTTAATAGTCATACAATTGGAATGTATTGCCTGAATTCGCAGTGGTAATGCTGAGCTGAAGCCGTCAGGTCGAAGCAGGTGAGTCAGTCAGGGCAGTCAGGCTCATAGGTGAGGCAGTCATAGTTTTAGAAATCTAGAAACCCAAACCCATTCTTAACGCAAAAAAAATGGCTTTCATTCATGTGAGTCACACATTTTAGTATTCTTGTTAACCCCACGTGCCAAGCCCACTCCTATGACAAGCATTTAGATAGGAGTGGGTTCACGGTGGCAGTGCAATGGGTGGGTTTCGAACCGGGTACCACAGGATCGCAAGTCCGACGCCCTAGCCATTACGCTACTGCCGCTTTAGTTAGTTTGGAAATTACACTCACATTAATGAAATGTACGAAACAAAAATACAATGATTAAATGTATTATCATCGTTTTTTATCATCGTCGGGTGCAGGTAAAACAGTTATCGTTTTTTGATAAAAATCCATAAATATCTAATATTAATTATTGTTTTAGTCTTCGTGTGCAAATTAAAATACATAATATTATATTTCTGTGTTGTTGACGTGAATTATAAAATTTCTGTATCATCAAAATATTCTACACTGCGACTGGCCAGTCGGTCTAGTGATTTGTGACCCTGACTGCTAAGCCGGAGGTCGTGGGTTCGATTCTCACCCAGGACAAATCTTTATGTGATGAGTATAATAATTTGTTCTGGGTCTGGGTGTAACATGTCCATCATAACGTATGTGTGCATTTAGAAATATATAAGTATGTTTATCATTTATCATACGTCTGGTTGCCATAATTATAGTGCAGGCTCTGCCTAGTTTGGTATGAGATGGCCGTGTTTGAGTTTTCCCAAGATATTATTACAAAAAGATGCAAGCTGTTGATGATGTTGATCCAGAGTTCTTGTACCATTAATAATCAACAATTATAATTTTAAGTTATGGACAATTCCAATAAAAACATAGTTTCAGAGGATGTTAGCGGATTTTATTGTTATCTAGTCTGAATGACAACGATCGATCAAAATTCGATTATCCTGTATTTATATAATCTTAATTTTTTGAAAAAGAATCAGTTACTTAATTGTTTTGAGCGTTACTTGAAATGGGCTTTAAAATCGGAATTCTGGTGCTCACGCTGTTTATGGGATGCTTTGGTAAGTCATAGTTTTTTAATGGTGTACACTATTGACCGCCCATTGTACCTATAATGTATTTTGTTTTTTCTGTAAACTTGTTTCGGTGTACAAAAAAGAGTTATTATTATTGCAGTTACAGCAAAATTTTCCATAATCGCTATTTAGGATTGCAGGTACAGGTAGAATTTCTGTGGGAAATTAAACACAAGTAGGTCTTAAGGTGAGAGAAGCAGTAGGGAAATAAGAGCAAAATAAACAAGAAATCAAAAAATCTGTGAAATATACTACCATTAAACTTAGTAACCCACTGCTACAGGATTAATATACAAGAAGTGCGTATATTCAACGAGGTAATCAGTTTCATAAAACAGAACCACTTTCCCCAAGGAACAAAGGTCGAAATCTTAAAATGGAAAATGAAATTTTCATACAAAGTGACAGGTCACGTGACTTATGATTGTATGAAAAGTTGATTTTCTATTTTAAGTGTCGACCTATGTTCCTTGCGAAAAGTTGTTCAGTTTTATGAACCTGATTACGTCTTTGAATATACGCACTCCTTTTAAATTACTCCTGTATTTTGTATAGTGTTTTTCTTTGGCGTAATATATCCCGATCCTCTAGATATTACATTTTAAAATTCTTCTTCTTCTTCTTCTTCCTGCCCTTATCCCATTAAAATGTGGTCGGCGCAATGCGTATTTTCCTTCCATTCCTCTCTATTACTCGTCATCGCGGCATCCACTCCTTTCTTTCTCATATTATCTTTCACACAATCCATCCATCTCTTTTTCGGTCTCCCTCTGCTTATATTAAAATTATTATTAAATTATATGGTTTTTGCATTCCAGCTCTCCCAAAGCCTGAAGATGACCTGTCGATTTTCTTTGAGCACGTTGATCGTGACGCCCGCATTGTCGGCGGTTCTCAGGCCGCTGATGGCAGCCACCCTCACATGGCGGCTCTAACCAGTGGTACGCTGGTCACCAACTACTTATGTGGTGGTTCCATCGTAGGACGTCGCAGCATCTTGACGGCTGCTCATTGTATTAATGCTGTGTACAGCTTTGGTTCTCTGACTAGGTAAGCTTTGGATTTCTGATTTAATTTCAGAGTTTGTCCTGTGTATTAATTGCCACTGTTCTTTTAACTTTGCCTGTCTCTGCAACCTCTTGATTCAATTTGTCGTGATTCCCGCTTTAGCTTCCAGTTTCTGGACATGCATTTTCCAAGCTATCTGTAGTAGTCCGAAAATTTACAATGATCAAAAACATAAACAATGCCCTACAAAACCGTATGAACGGTTTGACTGTAATAGGTGCCAGTCAGCATTACAATATGTTTCAATTTAATAGCAAGATATCGTAGATCAGAATATTCAGTGGCATGTAAAATCACACGGCTCAAAAGGGTTAAAATCAATTACATTTAGCACCCCTAACAATCCACTGTGGTATACGTCCAGCTATTCGTTAAAAATTAGATTCTCTGGATTTTCTTTTCCTTATACTGTACTTCACCCATTACTGTTTCCAGTTCTCTCCGTGTCACAGTCGGCACTAACCGTTGGAACAGCGGTGGGCAGACCTACAGGCTGAGCCGCAACGTCACCCACCCCAACTTCGTCAGTGCAACCCTCAGAAACGACATCGGTCTCCTCATCACCACCGCGGACATCGCTATTAACAATCGCGTGCAAGTTCTGCCTCTATCATACGATTTCGTCGGCGAAGGAGTCAGGACTAGAGTTGCAGGGTGGGGAAGAATAAGGGTACGTTATTGAAATAGTGTTTCGTACAAAACACCGCTCTTTTATTTAATATTCATTTCCATTTATAAAAAAAACTGAAGTTCTGCATTACCTACTTACTAGCCATTTTTGGTTTCTGATAGCGATTTTTTTTTCTTTTGGTTTTAGAAGCATAGTAACAATATGGGTAACACCCATATTGCTAGTAAGTGCTAGTAGCCAAGTACCAGCCGTTGCCAGTATTCTTGTGCTATTCTATGTGCTTCTATTACGAGTGGGTTCAGGTCGGTAGCGTAATGGGTAGGATTCGAACAGTGAAATCAACGTGTGATGGACTTCGAACCCGCAACCACATGATCGGAACTCCCGTGTCCTAGCTACCGCTGCACCACTTTGTTTACAACGTGTTCATTATTTTTTTTGGATTGTTCAGTCTCGTCGAATTCTAATTAGATATAAATAGTTTTATTTACAATTGTTTAAAATTTTAATTGAAAGCGTGTGCTAACCCAGTATTATTTTACATTTTCATTCAATTAAATTTTTTTTGAAACTTCCAGAGCGGTGGAGCATTCTCAGCCACTCTCCTGGAGATAAATCTGTCCACAATAAACGCGGACAGGTGTGTGACCCTCGTTGCTCAGGCCGCCATTGAGTTCAACCGCCCGGACGCTCCTCGCGTAGAACCTAATAAGGAAATCTGCACGCTACACTCTGTTGGACACGGTACTTGTAACGTAAGTACAGCTTACTGACTATATGCAGATGCAACATATGGAGGGTAAAAGTAAGGAGGGCAATCTGCGTACATGAAAATTGTCCGTCAAAATGTATTAAATTAGGATGGCGCCACATTTGCATCAGGGTAAATTTTAAAGGAAGCTAATAAAAAGTCAATCAACGTACTATTCACAGTTTACGAAATAAAATCACTCCAGCTACAAGTTTTCTCATCAAAATTCTTCAAGGTTATATTTACTACATTATTTTGAACTACGCAAGTAGTTGAAATTTCAATAAGTAACTACTTTGGTCGATAATAATATTAAATTGTTTAACTCGACATACTTCACTTCGTTTACAAATTGCTACATTCATACCATACCCTTTGGACACACCAGCGCCATTCTGGAGGATTTTGGAACTGTTATTTAGCGCATACAACTGGACACTTTTTCAACTTTTCTCCCATATAAGATTGCCCTCCTTACTTCTACTCTCCATAATGCAACAGCAGCAAAAGAATGAATAGAACTAGCAACAACAAAATATCCATGTGCGACAACAGATTGCTATTCTTTAAACTTTTTTACTGTCGCAAGTCGTATTTATCATCGACTAGCTGCCCGGACAGACTTCGTTCTGTAAAAAGTAAATTAATTAAGGTAATTCCCGAGTTTAGGAACAGTTTTTTTTTTACTTATTATTTATGTTTTACACCTTTTAAACCTTCCCTGGACTTCCACAAACATTTCAAGATCAAAATCAGCCAAATCGGTCAAGCCGTTTTCATGCTATGTCGTGACAACGGAAAACGGGTTTTATTTTTCGATATAATTTCACGGTCATATCCTAGCTCTGTCAGTTATCGAATTTTGCAATTATAATAAATAAGTACTTTGAAACTATAGCGTTGCATGATTATAATAAAATACGGAACGGGTATTGCGTTTTTAACGCGATCGTTGAATGGTGTGTAGGGTGAATTCCCAAACGGTTATCTGCTTAAATATTTCGAAGTTTTATTAAATAACTTTTTGCCCGGGAGCTACAGAAATCGTCGCCATACAAAATATATCTGTATTTTTTAACGCCTTGCGAATGGTATAGTCTCAATTATTATTATATACTATAAGTAGGTACAGACGAGGTTCCAAGCAAAATTATCCATTGTTCTTTGACGCTCCGTTCCCGATCAAGCTAAAGTTTAACTTTTATGTTTATTTGATTTTAACGAGAGCATCTCCTATATGAAATTCTAGGAATTCAGTTTGTTTCTTAAAATTGCTCGAGAAAATGCGACATATTTTAATGAAAAAAAAATATTTTTTACCACCAGGGTGATTCTGGCAGTCCGTTGGTCCGTATTGATAGACGACAGCAGATTGGGGTTGTATCCTGGGGCTTCCCCTGCGCCCGCGGCGCTCCCGACATGTTCGTTAGGGTCAGTGCACACCAAAACTGGTTGAGAGCCAATATTGTCTAAACATGGAGTTTAAAGGATCACCTTCAGTCTGCCTTAAGATATAAGTGCTTATTACTTCTTCGATTTAACAACAACAAACTGTACATAACTCAGGAATTTTATTTAAATAAATAACCTTTGAGAGTCTTTAAATTTAATTTATTTTTTTATTTGAAACCCTCTCGTGACGATTGAAACTTATTGTCTAGATCTAGATTGGGATCTGTCCCATATCATGAACATTTTTGACTTCAAAACAAGAATAACAAATCCAGTGTAATATCCCATACCTACATATCCCCCCATTATTTCACATCCTATTGATAACTTAAAAAATTACAATATCGCCATCAGATTAAGCAATCAGTAATTATGGCTTATCTCTTAAGAATTACGTCTGAAATCTGTTTTTTTATAGAAACAGATGATGACACAGCAATGAGTTGAAAAATATATTTAAGCATTTGTAGAATCAAAACAATGATGATGCCACCGTTAGCGGCAGAATGCCTATGGCAAATATTTCCACTTTTCTTCAATTCTTCAAATTTCAAAAATATAAAATATCCCCAGATTTTTTCTCAAAATGGTGGGAAATTAGCTAATTTTTTTCTACTGTAACCTTCAGCAGTTGTAGCACGGCAACGCTATAGAACAACTTAACGGGTCACTTCCAGTTTCATTATCATTAGGTAGCATTTATTTCAGAAATCTTATCGTAATTTTATGGTAAATGGGACTTGATTTTGATCAGTCTCTGATGTGCAAAATTATGATTTCTTGAGCACTTTCAAATCAAATCAAATCAAAAATATTTTTATATCAAGTAGGCCTTTCCAGGTACTTTCGAAACGTAAAATGACTCTAGGTGCAAGACTGTGATTAAAGCCAATATTTTAAACCGAAGGATTGGAAACCTGTTTTTTTAGTAAGCCTGAGGCACATCCCCTGTAGAGATGTATCTTTGCTACAAGCTCACTTACACCGTTATAAGATGACAGTTTTTTTCATATCTTTTTTTTAACCGATTTCAAAAAGGAGGAGGTAATCAACGTGGCTGTATTTGTTTTTTTATGTATGTTCATAATTCCGTAATATTTGTTATTTAGATATATTCTTGTTAAACCCTCATACTAAATGCTTGTGTTACGAGTTCGGGTAGGAGTTCAAGGTTCACGTCGGGAGTAATGGATGAGTTACGAACCGGCAAATACATTCTCGCAATTCCGACACCCTAGCCTTTAGGCTACCGCCGTATTTTTTGTTAAATGGAGTTATAAAGACCGTGTTCTCTTTGCCACAACGGAACCACGACCCGAACACTTATAAGTAAATTGCTGCGTTCTACACAAATTGATGACAGATCTTTCTTTCTAATAGTCCTTTACCCAGTAAGGCGACTTTGACAACTGTTATTATTTTTGTAAATGAAAAGTAAGTAAGCTTGTACTTTGTAGGCATATCATTTATCTGTTATATTTTTTATCTAAAGTTCATCAAAATATCGGATTTACCCATTTTCAGATAACAATTTAATTTGTCGCAATTCTGGTTTTCAGCTTTACGTTAATATACTACGTATGCAAGTACATATTTAGGAATAAGGTCCAATAGGTCTGACCTATCTGACCACAGCCGTCCAAAACAATAAAATGTTGTTGTTTTGATGTTTCAGTACCTATTTTTTTTATTTGAAGCCACTTTACGTAGTTATCGGGAAAAGTACAGTAAGTAGCACAATTATGGTAAAACGTTGACATGATTCATGAACATAGTCTTTCTCTCAAAAGCTAATTTTAGTTTTCCATTGTTACCAGTTTCGTAAGGCTACTGTACATAATCTTATTGGTAGATAAAACAAATAGCACTTATCATATATCGTAAAACCCATTGCGTATAATAATAACTACTATACTCAATCAGTGTTTTTATCTACGATATAAAATTGATATTATGGTCAATTAATATGATTTTGTCTTTTTGTGAACTCGGTTTGCTAGCTGACCCGACAAGCTGACCCGACAAACGCTGTTCCACTATATTAAATAAATCTGGAGAGGGCCCCCCTTATCTCTTAGGGGTATGAAAAATAGATGTGGGCCGATTCTCAGACCTACACGATATGCACCCAAAATTTCATACAAATCGGTCCAGGCGTTTCGGAGGAGTTTGGTAAAGTTTGGTAAGGAGTGATCGGGGTGGCCCTCTCCAGATTTATTTAATATGATAGAACAACATTTGTCGGGTCAGCTTGTCGGGTCAGCTAGTTTTCTAATAAAAAAAGTGTTTCGAATACACGTAGGAAACCCGAAAATAGTCTTTATAAGGTTCGTCTATTTTTTTTTTTCATTTTCATTTTGGTCCATGGTAAATATGTATTGTTATTGACAATACATTTATTTTTATTTAAAAGTATCGGACTACGTAAATAAACTGTTCTAAATTACTTGGTTCTATGTAGTTCACATCATTCTATAACTAGGTAAATACACAACGATCAAAAGTAAATTAATTTTACAATACAGGCACAACCTGAAACAAAATCAACAATAATGAAAAAAACGTGTTTAATAGTTTGATAATCCCAATAATTTAATTACGTTTATCACGAGACAATCAATCAGTGTTAAGGCGATAGTTTATCTTCGTAACAATATATAAATATAATTTTAATGAAGTCACTTTCAAATAGTATTTGGGCGTTGGTAAACATGTACAAAACCGGACTTCTGGTATTCACACTCCTCGTAGGCAGCCTTGGTGAGTTTAATATTATCATTAATGAAGATAATCAGTGTCGTGGACTAGCGGTCCAATGAACAGATTTGTGAGCACAGTGTCGCTGGTTCGAACCCAGTACAGGCACCTATAGGTCGATTCAAACTCAAAGTGAAAAATTGAAAATTAAATGAAACAAGATTATAACATGTTCATGCAAATGGGTCCTGCCCCCCTAGCCAAGTGACATTTATACAAGCGATACCGATGATAGAAATCCCTTAAACGACATTAAATGTATGGAAATGACATTTGTTTTCGATAAGTCACGTGACTTAGACTTGTTACTTTCATACATTTAATGTCATTTGCGCGATGTCTATCATCGTTATCGCTTGTAGAAATGTCACTTGGCTAGGGGGGCTGGTCGCGGCATGATGGCATAAAATCCGTAGCTGGATTATTCTTATCAGCTGCCGGTTTGCTGCCATCATGCTACATACGAATATTTTCTATGGATATTTATTATGGATCAGATAAATGTTTTACCCACTTGGGGATCAAAGTCTCGTATCTTGCATTGACGGTTGGTGTGTTAGCCTATACCACTTGAGGGCATTCAGAATTTAGACCCAATAATCCATTATCTCTACAAATCATAAATCACATTCCACAGCAGTTTTGAAATTTCCTTTACCAACATTTAGGTAAATAAATAATTACTCAACAAAAAATAACATTAATTAACCTTTATCACTTGATAACATTGATCAGATAAGTCATAATACGTAGTTGTAGGCTAATCTAATTACGCCTAAGCCGTTAATAATAAAACAGTGAATCAAGAAATGTTTGTGCCTGAAAAAAAAAATATTAATATTCAAATATCTCCGAATTACGTAATATCATCATCAGCTTTTATTTACTACTAGCTGTTGCTCGCGGCTCCGCTCGCGTGATCATCGGTTACTGCTGCAAATTATAGCCTAAAGCCTTCCTCAATAAGTAGGCTATCTAACAGTGAAAGAATTTTTCAAATCGGACCAGTACTTCCTGAGATTAGCGCGTTCAAACAAACAAACAAACAAACAAACAAACTCTTCAGCTTTATAATATTAGTATAGATAACTTTGCGTTGTTATAAGCCCATAACGCCTCAGATATTTTGGCTCTTTCGGCTCGTGCATCCCAGTCTAGCCCTGTTTCGCAACAATTCCAACACACCATCGCACATATTACTCTGCAGTCAGCTACGAATGTTGTCCAAACAAATTCAATATTTTTTTATTTTTCTTGCAGCTGTCCCAACGCCCGACAATGAAGACACGTCGTTCTTCTTCGACACGGCTGACGCTCGCATCGTGGGCGGCAACGAGGCGGCTGCTGGCAGCCACCCGCACATGGTTGCCTTGACAACCGGTCTCCTGGTCAGGAGCTTCCTCTGCGGTGGTTCCCTCATCACCCAGCGCAGCATCCTCACCGCCGCTCACTGCATCGCCGCTACCTTCAGCTGGGGTTCTCTCTCTAGGTAAAACTTTAGTCCGTATAAAATTATCCATTTTGATGAAATTGTGTAGTACGGACCGCTCATGAAAAAATGTACAATAACTCAGAATAGAATTTCTTGCACTCAAATTCAAAAGAAATAATGTCGTATAAACCAGCATTGCACTACGACTTATATCTACTGACCGATTTTTTGGCGGTGTGCATGTAATGAAGCCAATTAATTACACATTAATTCTGATAGCGTCATACAAAGTACGTCATAAAAAGTTAAAACAATTTTGTATAATTCTGCATCTGGTTTATAGCAACCTCCGCGCCACCGTCGGCACAAACCGCTGGTCATCTGGAGGCCAGACCTACTCTCTGTCTCGCAACGTGACCCACCCTAACTACGTCTCCAATATCATCAAGAACGACATCGGTGTCCTTATTACCTCCTCCGTCGTGGGCCTCAACAGTCAGGTGCAGCCAGTGGCCCTCAACTTTAACTTCGCTAACGGTGGAATCCTTGCTAAAGCCGCTGGATGGGGCAGAATCAGGGTGAGTTTTACCACCATATTAATACAAGTTTGTAATTAAATACGAATAAAGAGGAAAATTCACCCATTTGCAATGTTTATCTCCGAATATAGAAGAGCACAGACAAGGTGATAGTTTGATACAGAATTACAGATAGAGTCGGCTAAAGATTTTGTATGTCCATTTAGCACTGAAACCTTAACCGAAAAATCCATTGTTGTCATTTATTTTCTTCAACGGAAGGAACGATTGCCTCTACTGAAGGTTGGATTTTTTCAAGAAAAAGGCTTAAAAGTTAATCAAATCAATAACGAATAAAATTTTTCCTTTTTATTTACACTTGGAATTTCTTTAATTTGATACCTAGTGGTCATTGACGTGAACCTACATCTAAACCAAATTATGAAATATCATTTTCGTTTTTTCAGGGTGGCGGTCCCATTTCTGCTACTCTCTTGGAAGTCCAGTTGACCACCTTGGAGGGTAACAACTGCGTGTCACTGGTACAACAGGCCTCCCAGACCCTGAATGTGGCCGCCCCACCAGTGGAGCCTCACATTGAGCTGTGCACATTCCGCGACGAAGGTTTTGGTACTTGCAACGTAAGTAAATTTTTTAAACTTTACTAAACATCTTGCACGTGGACATCGGAGATGCCTTAGTTTCGGGTCCATCGAAACCGTTAATCATCTTATCTTGCCTCTAACCAATATTAATATTGAGAAAGTTTGGATGGATTGATAAATTCTTGTTTTCTGCCGGAACGATGGGTCGGATTTGTTTGGGAACTTTATAACTTGGCATAGCATTTAGGCTTTTACCAACCAGCGAAATGATAAAACGGTGATGATACACAACAGTATTTTTTAAAGAAAATGGGTCAAACAAGAAAGTGACTCACCTGATGATAAGAAAACATAGCTGCCTATGAACATCTAGTTACACTACGACACCATAGGTCTTAGAGATGAAATATGTGTACTGAAATTTAGATATATCCTAGCCGTTTCCAAAGCCATAATATACCGGGTGTCACCAAGAGGGTATCTATCCAATAAGGTTGAAAAGTACACATGGTACAGAGCCGGTTTACAAAATTTATTATTATATTATTAGTCAATTCGCGCCGCGTCTTAAAAATCATAACAAGACCACTAAAGCAATCATATCTTAACATTTAGCGAGTGTAGTAATGATTTAAATATTGACCCTCGTATTGTGTTTACACGACTTTTATGGTTTTGGTGTAAAATGAGATGAGTTGGATAAAAATACTTACTCTATTTAGAACCTGAAATTTGGAAATCTACTTTATATCAGATGAAGTCTTCACGACTTTTGCGTAGATATACTCTTTCTGTGACACCCTGTTTATAAAAAAATATCTTTTTACCTGAGTATGGTACATGTTTGTCAAATCATTTAGTTACCTAAACTTTTTATTTTCGCAGGGTGACTCCGGCAGTGCGTTGACCCGCGTTGACAACGGCCAACAGATCGGTATCGTGTCGTGGGGCTTCCCCTGCGCCCGTGGCGCTCCCGACATGTTCGTCAGAGTCAGCGCCTACCAGTCCTGGATCGGCGCCAGCTTGGTGTACTAAGAACCTAAGATACTAACAATGACCTGAAGAAACGACTGTCTATTTATTTAACTAAATAAATATTAATTTAAAATTATTTGGAGTCTAATTAAAATAAATAAATGTGGACAACATCACATACATTGCTCCGAATCCTAAGTAAGTAGCTAAAGCACTTGTGTGTTTGGAATCAGAGTACAACAAAGGTATCACAAACTCCTAGACCCGAGTCAATGACGAAGACAATGTAGAAAAGTGTTTCTTTTTCACATTGACCTGTCCGGGAATCAAACCCGGGACGTCAGAGCTAGCGACACCTTGAAAACCGGTGTGTACGCCACTTGACCACGGAGGTCGTCTATTTATGTCATCTAAGGCAGTCGTCAATTTTTTTCATGATAGCCCGAATACCTGGCATTTAATTTTCATTCGTTGAGTTTTATATTATTTGAGGAATAGAAAACCTTTCGCTCCTTTTAGTTGATGAACCTGGAGCGCCTAAGTTTCGTTACTGTTTCTTTCACTATTAATAGTTATTAAATCAAAATTAACCAAAACATTGTCAAATGATTTTAAACTTAAACTTTGAGTGGATGGACTCACATCAGAATAAAGAGGGTTATTTGGGGTGATCACATTTAATTCTTTTCAATATATTTGTCATGAACAGACCTTTGACTTAAATCCACAAAACTTAAACTGATAAACAGCTACGTAACTATACAAGATTAATTTAAAAGGAGTGCATGCATGAGAATGCAGTGTATATTGCACGAGGTAATCAACTTTATAAAACCGAACTACTTTCCCAAAGAAACATAGGTAGAAATCTTAAAATGGAAAATGAAATTTTCATACAAAGTGACAGGTCACGTGGTTTATATTTGTATGAAAACTTGATTTGCAATTTTGATCCACAGAACTTAATTACTAAACTCTTGACTGCTTTAGTCTTTGTATGTCTTCAAAATGCGGCACAAAAAGTGTTTGAAGCCGCTTATCCTCACATACACATCTGGTGCTCCATCAGCGCAGTTAATACCCCATGACACGATACCTATCTGTTTTCTAGTACCAGCATTTACAAGAGGACTGCCAGAATCACCCTGGAAAAGGCAAACGTATTTTATAATCTTTAACTACCATATAATTGTTATCCAATGATTCCTGACGTCATATGTGGATCCTGCCTTTGTCAAGTAATAGGGATCAGAGAGTATATACCTACATGTAATAATATCCTGAACCAAGTTAAATTCAATCTTTCACCCTTTTCCAAAAAGGTTGCGTTTGACTTTTTTACGGGGTGAAAAGCCAGACTTTAACCCACGAGGATCGGTTCCTTCCTTGCTTACCGGAGTCAGGGGTTGGCCTAATATTGTTAAAAGCTTAAAGCTTTTATTGTGGTATTCATATCCCTGCACTCCACTGCTGGGCATAGGCTACTCTTCTTTTGTGACATTCTCTCCGGTCCTGTGCCAGTGTCTCCCAGGTGCGACCCGAAGCTTTGGCCGTTTCAGACCTATCCCTACATATGGATAATATTCAAATGATAAAAAATACTTACCCTACACATGCCATGGTTGTAGGAGTGGAAGGTACATATCTCAATGTCCTGCTGTATGGCTGGTGCTATATGTCCTGCTACTGACGTCATCTGCTCCTCACACCGCTTGTGGTCGAGAGTCTTCATGTACAAAAGTTGTAGGTCGTAGGGAATCGGTGCCAAGTTCTGGAAGCAACAAATGAATAAATAATTAACAGTCACAAGAAGAGGCCATTGCCCAGTGTAGTTGAACAGGTACAGGCTCATATTATTATTATATATTATAACAGTCATGATAATGATAGTCTCACGCAGTGGCGCATTTATCAAATGCCATCAGAATGGGCTAGGGAAATCCCAAAACCAATTTAAGGGCCAATAACCCATCAGTCATCACAAAAGCTTACTATAATGCAATACGTATAAACATAATAAAAATCTTGACAGTTACTTAAACCATCAACATGAGCAATAGCTAGGGACGTTCAGCTTTGTGTAATATTTTTGTATTTTTTTGGACAAAGGACACAGTTGTACCTACTTCTGGGACTTTGCTTTGTCTAATGTGTCAGGCGCTAATGAACTTTCAAAATGTAAATAAACCTATTAGGTTCTATTTGGTCGTGTGTAAAATCGAAATTTCGTTTTTATAATAGTTAATTAACGTTCTTTCCTTACCACAATATAACCATCATCTTTCGGTGCTGTTACTCCCCAGCCGGTAACGAAAACTGTTTCACTGTCATCAACAAAATTAAAATCTAACGGAATAATAGTTACGCGTTCATTTAATTCCAACTTTTTCGTAAGGATTAAAACACCAATATCATTTTTGATGTTTTTAGAGTCCCATTGAGGATGCATTATGTAGTTCTGGACGTTTGCAATTGTCCCCCCTGAAGTCCAATTGTTGGAACCAACGAGAATGTAGAAAGACCTGAGAAAAGGCAAGTTACATCATTACAGCTAATCTGAACCTCACATCTTCGTCATCAAGCTCGCACTCTCTGATGTCCCCTAGCACAACTTGAACCTAGATTAACTCAGTTCATCGGTTAATGTACGACATACTTCATATTGTTGTAAGCAATAGTATGAATACATAACAGAAGCATTTACACTCATTCTACCCCTCACCGAATCTCTCGATGAAGAGTAGTAAAACTACAAAGCACCCATCTTATTATTTCAATATGATATATGACTACTGAAAGAGTAATCCAAGAAAATATAAAAGGCGACTTACGGCAATAACTCACTATTTTCCATTATCATAGCCTCTACGCAGTGCGCGGCTGTGAGGACCAAGGTTCTACCGATGATAGATCCACCACACACAATGTTTTGGACTTGTTCCCCAAATATCAAGGCTGCCATGTAAGGCGCGTACGCCTCTGGTGCATCCTCGCCTCCTATGATGAAGGGTTTTTCTGGTGATAATGGTACTCCTGAAAAGACTAAAGAAGTTAGTATACAAAACAAATTTCTGAAAGAACAAATAGTGGCCATTTTAAAATTAGGCTGAATGTAAAGTTCAGGAACAAAGTTTTTTTTTTTAAAGATTACTAGCAATGTGGGTCGCACATTACTAGTAATCTTGTTAACCCCTCGTGCTAAGCTCATATGCTTGTGTTACGAGTGGGTTCACGTCGGTAGTATAATGGGTGGGATTCGAACCCGCAACCACATGATCACAAGTCCGACGCCCTAGCCATTAGGCTACCGCCGCTTCATATTATATCATTAAATCTATTTTGAACAATGCAATGTACTGAAATGAACCTCTTTTCCATTTAATTTAATGGTGGTGGTAGCCATGAAATCATACCATTGACCGCTTCTGCTAATAATCCGACTAAAATCACTAAACCCAAGGCCATGTTTGCCAAATCCTTATGCTTCTTGCTTCTTGAAAAATTCCATCTATTAATGATGTGTAACATAAAATATATTTACTATTTATACGAATGGTTCTTTTCTAGTCTAAAGCCGATAAATTTAAGATAACCTTGACTTTTGAGGATCCCGTTTCGGTTGTGTATAAATATTATATTACATATTGTTGTATTAACCTTGGGATATTTTTTTTTTATGATGTTGCATTGTAAATATGTTAACAAACGTAATCGGGTTGTTGCACTTTTAATTTGGCTGAATTATTATTTTGACTGCAATCGTGAATCAGAAATAGCTTTAATTTAAAGAAATCAGGGATTACCGATTATAACGGAATAAAGATTAAAAGAAAATATAATAAATATAATAAAGGTATTTATTTATTTAATAATGTTAACCTACATTTTAAATAAGAGGATTTGTGTGCCTCCGAATGACGAAAAAGTTAAAAAAATACAAGTAAAATGTCTTACATAAATACAACTTAAACTTTTAGCTTGATCTAGAATCAGGTTGACTGGTAGAGAATGCCTTAATCTGGTATTAAGTCCGCCTTTGTGCAACAATGTGCAAAAAGTATTAAATAAATAAATAAAAGGATTGCGAATAAAATAAACAAGTAAAGTTATTTTTAGAACCTATCTATTGTCAACAAAACCCTGATGCCGTTGATGCAGACTCAAATATCGAATATGTCTCTGATAAAAAGATTAAAGTATACACCTTCAAGGTAATAAAGGTGGATTAACGAACGATTATCTGTGTTTCAATTCGTAACCGATAATATTTAATTTAATATTAATGACTGTAAACAATAACACAGTGATTATTTCAGGGTCCCTAAAGAGGTGTTTGCCCCGCAGTCTGGCTGTTGCAGACAATATTATCGCCTAATCCTTAATGATTAACATAGTCTAGAACCTATGCAATATTCGTAAATTTGCGTTAATTCGCGTTAAATTTGTTATTGGCTACTTGTAAAGCCCTAACATAACCGGAGAACGGAAAGATTAAGATGAGGATGACTTTACCACGCGCATCAAATCTGATTACCTACATATTTTAACCTTCATAAATATTTGTAAAAATAACTCTAATTAGATTTATTTTTCACAGTATGAACATCGTGATTTCGTGCGTTGAAAATCATCTCACACTAATATTTATTTGGCGTAATTTTGTAAGTGTGTATGTTACCCTCTAGTCTTAACTAGTCGAAAATAAAATCTCGAAGCAATTTTTTTTTTGTTACAATAACAATCCAACGCGTTTACGCAAGAAACCCACATTTTGAAAAATCTCACGTGAGATTGGGGGTTGGGGGAGGGGGTTGAATAAAATCTCACGACATCTCACCAGGGGGGGAGGGAGGGACCGGAAATTTAAAAAAACACCTCACGTAATTTATGGACGCCCCCTTACCTCTTCATGCTCAAACGGCTTAATTAGATTTGGTATGAAAACTACCTTCATACCAAATCTAATCAAAACCGGTCAAGCCGTTTGAGCGTGAAGAGGTAACAAACATACACACCCTGGATTAACACAGATTAATCTGGTAAACTGCGGGTAACACCACAGGGCGTAGCTAGTAAGTATATAAGGCAATGGTGAGCACTCGTATGTTGTATAAGTGCAGCTTGTCTTTATTTGAGGCATTTCTTATGCACTTAAACATAAGTCCCGGCTGTAAATCTTCATAAATATTTATCGTTTTATCTCTAAATAAAAGTATTTCTGTCGCACTTTAATTAAAAATATGTACGTAGACGACTCAATAATTCCTTGGTTTAATTATTATCACACAAAAGATTGGTGACTGACAAAAAAACATTTTCTGTATAAATACCATATATTTCTATAAACAAGTATCAGTACAACGTTGTACGTAAACATACAAATCAATAACATCAAAAATGTACTTCAAACTATTATTTGGATTCATTTTGATTTCGAAATATTTTGTTGAAGGTAAGTTTTGTTGTAATTCATTACACAGTTATGGTTTTCAAGAATAAAAAAACAATTCAAAGGGAAAATGTAGTAAACAATCAAATATTTAAGATCATTTTTGAACGTCCCAATACTGAGGCTTGATGATGAAAAGCTATGAGCAAGCATGGTGACCCATGCTCGTTCCTTCTTTAAATGAGAAGAGGCTTGTACCAATCAGTGGGGCATTTATAGGCTGGTATTGTTATTATTATTCTCAGCCTTTAAAAAAAGGGTATAAGTTATCCTATTAAGGGCCCATTTCACCATCGTCAGATTACTTTATTCGAGGAATAATTTTGAAATTTTGACGGTAATCGTTTCATACAGAAACTGTCAAACGTCAATTTTATTCGTCGAATAAAAGTTATCTGATGTTGGTGAAATAGGCCCTTCGAGGCATTCAATGGGGTCCTATCTCTGGATTTTTTCTTTGTCGTATCAGCCCTTGGTCATGTTTCAAAAATATTGACATCAAATCGGTATCTTTTCAGGAGTACCCTTAACACTTAAGACGGATGATATCGAAGGAAGTTTCACACCACATGTAGTTGGGGGAATTAATGCTGATGAAGAGTCTGCTCCTCATGCAGCCGCGCTGCTGGCTGGCGAGACAATTACCATCATAGCTTGTGGAGGATCCATAGTGCAGCTAAACTTGATTCTGACGGCAGCTCATTGTATTACAGTGTTCTTGCTTAAAGACGGTGGATTGCATGAGTGAGTACCTGCTTAAAATTTCATGTGAAACATTTTAAACCATCAGTTTTTTACAAATTTTAGTAGCTTTTGTGATAATATCTTTTTATAAATTAGGTCCAGTTAAGTAGCCAAGGCTGTTGAATTTAGTTCTTAAGATAAAATGATTGAGCAAAGTTTCAAAACGGCAAGAAACGGATCACATAGATTTTAAGTATCAGCATATAAAGTATATGCTGATCCTTATAAAATTATGCTACGGATTTAAAAATGATTTCACCTTTATTTTATTTACTGACAGGCTAATTATATTTTTATTATTCTCAACCTATTCCAGAACATTCCACGCAGTTGTAGGGTCTAAAAGATGGAACCGAGGAGGTACGGAGGTCCAGTTTAAAGACCACTACATTCACCCCCACTGGGACTCATCCATCAACAAGAATGATATTGGCTTTCTAAGCCTAAAACAAAAGTTGACTTTGAGCCCAACCATTCAAGTTGTGGCTTTGGATTTAGACTGGGTTGATGGAGACGAGCCTAGTTATGTCACCGGTTGGGGACGGCTATCGGTAAGAATAATTGAACACACACTTAGGTAAATACAAAAACAGGTAAAAGATAAATTATCCATCCTTACTCACAATCGACTACCTACCATTGGCTTTTGTTTCATTTCGTGGCCCATGGAAACCCGTTAGGATTTGGACCCGTTTCTCCGCCCTTGGGATTACTTGGGAAACCTTTTAACCTCAACTCATGTCAATAAAAGCCACCGGAGTACTTCCTCCACTAAACCGGAGCCAAGTGGGAACGTGCTTATTATCCTTCCTAATCATAAATAAATATATTTTTCAGAACTGGGGTATATCTCCGTTTCATCTGCAAACCTTGAATGTGAGCACGGTGTCTCCGCGGCAGTGTATCGACCAGGTCAAGATTGCCTCCAGTCTGTGGGGATGGACTTCTTCACACGTCGACCCTAGCATCGAGATCTGCACCTTCCATTCTGTTGGCAAAGGCTTGTGCCATGTAAGTACTTGTTAAAGTTAGAAAATATTTGGACCCACTCTGAGGGCACGGCGTGGATATGTCGTATCTCAACCAAATAAAAACACCCCGGTCCCGACCTTGTTCCAAAGCCGCGGTATCACTAGTGCATTTCCTGCGCAGCTCTGGCAGGCCTTGGTCCGCGAAGGGCTCTGTGATAGGGTATAAAATTTGCACCACTCATTTTTCTGAGGACGAACGCGCAGGACTTTGCGTTCATAACCTGCGTGGCCTGTGAGATGATTGGGTTACGGGTTGCCCTTCCCGTCACGCACAGGCCTTAGCGCCTACCTATTTATAATCATAATTAACAATGAATTTGTTTTGTTGTTTCAGGGAGATTCAGGGAGTGCGTTAATATCAAAGAAGACTGGAAAACAAATTGGCATCGCTTCCTGGGCGTTCACCTGCGCGCAAGGGTTTCCAGATATGTATGCCAGAATCAGCGGCTTCAAGAACTACATCCAGGAAATTATGAACAAACACGAATGAACGATTCTTGACATATTTATAATAAAGACTTTAAAACAACTGGTACGTTAAATTATTTAAGCCAAATACTGGACGGCATTCCAGTGGTAACACACCGACACTCAGCACCTTTATTTTGTAAGTCCTGAAATACGAGCTCGTCTCAGTTTGGGAATCAGTGTGCTATTTTTACTGACCCCACTGTACAATTAATAGTATACTACACCTTACATCTTGTGTTTTGTTGATTTGCTTGTTGTACTTTTTTGAAAGAAATAAATTATTAATTATTATTAAGTCGTAAGTTTGATTTTCGCAATTCCTTGTTGCCGCTGACGGGTTGATCTTCATTGTATTTTGGATGTTGTTTGTACACACACATTAGTTATTGGGACGACAAGTACTTATAATTTTCCAATATAAAATGTATAGAAGTGTAAATAAGTACCTATATAAGTAAAGTACATAGGTATGCAGCTATGGTATTTTCTATTATAATGTACCTATGTACCTACAACAGCACAGTAATTTCAAAGCCTAAAACATACAATTTGCAAACATACAAAACGCAAATTTACTTCTTCTTCTGCCTAGCCTTTTCCCAAGCTATGTTGGGGTCGGCTTCTAATTCAAAACGCAAATTTACTAGGTAGGTATAATATGGTTATTTACTACTTGGCTGTAAAGGATAACAAAAGGAAGAAAATTAGGTAAGTAGATATTTAACAGTTTAAATCACAATCAGCCTTGCAAACGGTATTATGCTATTTTTGAGAACAAATCTTATGTCTAAAATATTACAACTAGGTAATAGTAAAAAAAATAAGAATAAACTTTGAGTAAGTATACCAATAAACCCAACTTTTCATTCAGCCAACACAGCCATACATGTAAACCACGGAACAGAAATAAATTAATAAAGAGAGAATTTATTTTCTGTTCCGTGAATCAAAACGTAAAATGTTTTCATTGCCCTCATGTACTTAAAATGACAAAATATCGAATGTTTTTTTCGTACCTTATTTCTAATTTTCCTAGGAAAATAATAACTTTTAACCTTGAATTTTGTTTGTTTTATTTGAATATAACATAACATAAAACACATTTTATCTATCATTTGGTAGCCTTTCACAGTTGCGGCGTGAATCCGAATGCGCCGTCAGTCAAACGTCACAATACTAAATAATAAATTTAGTTATGTGATACAGGTTCTTATTACAAGTCAATAAATGTTATTATTGAATGATATAGATGCATTCTTAGTTTTGTCGAACTAATCATATTTTTGTAAATAAACAAATCGTTCAACTGCAGTGTTATTGTGTGATTCTAAATTCAAAATAATCCTTATTACCTACGCGTTTATCAGTGATTTTGGTTTTTAGATGTTTTCGTGTAAGATATTATCTAGTCTACCTACAAAAATGACAAGAAATTGTAAATTATTAAAAAAAGAGGGTAGGTCTGGATATTTTCGAATTACCGGCTTTATGCTTCTACCTCCGGCCACCCTTTTTCTCGGCAGACACCAAAGACGCACGAGGTAAGAACCGTAAGACCGTCATTTATTAATTTCTTCATTTACATATTTTATGTGTTATTTTCTAAATTTACCTTCATTTGGTTTAACTTAATCAACAGACTGTCGTTAACATGGATTGTGTTTGTTTTTTAAGATTTTCGTTACGAAGATGGAAGGTGAGGCGAGTAATTCGAATCCTCAAGGTCCGTACCCGATACTGTTCATACCTAAAGTGTGTACACCGCTGGAGACACACTGCGAGATGTCTCAAAACGTGTTCATACACTTGACTATCTCAACGCCGGACATGGAAGGTAACGAAGCCGTCATTTACAAAGGTTATTGTAACGTCAAAGTTACAAAATCGAATGATATCAACTTAAGTTATGGTGGTACGGAGATTGAAGCTAAGGATGTTGGTATACCTGTAATTCTGGCTGAGGCGAATCAGATTACAATTCCTGCATACAATGATTCACGAGTATGGATTGATCCGGCAAGGAGTCCTTATGTATACAACCGTTGTGACTCCCCACCACAGAAAACATACACCATACATGAGTCTTGTGACACAATTACCATAGAACAGCACAACACATACATAACCCAAAATGTGTACAATTATAATGAGACGGTGCGATACTCTCCGGTTAGTGAAGAACACAAGACTGTAAAGAAAGTCAGAACGGACAGCTATAACATGTATGAAGAGGATGAATTTGAGTGTGGAGTATTCCTATCTCAGTTGTCCGAAGAGATTATTAATGAGAAAGAGATTAGGGAGAGAGACGAAAGGAAGTTTGTTGGGCTCAAGACGGATAATGAAGCCTTGAAACAACTGATGTCATCTGATATACAGTCCGTCTCAAGGCAGCAGAAGACTATATTATTTTTAGGTCATGATGCAGAGTACGGACAGACGATTCAAAATATCTCACTGAATGATCCATCTGTGGAGTGTCTTGCTAATGGTGAAACTGAGATTGAAGTTACCATTGGTAAGTTTTTTTTTATGCTATATATTTGAAATCAAGATGGCAAATTTGTCAATTTTGTGATTTATTATTTTCCTTAATTAAATATTAACAGCTAAGTACATAGAGTTTACTATTTATGGTCTTCTGAAACATAAAAGAAAAATATATTGATATTAGGTAGGCACTAGATCACTTTTTGAAATAACAAAAAAAAAACGGTTATTTCAAAAAGTATATTGCAAAAACAATCTTATGTCATATTGATAAAGTTGAATTTGCGAAAAATATGATAATTTCAAAACTATAACTTTTGCAACAGACAGTTTTGGTTGTGTATCAAGGGTTTTTTCATATTAATGATTTTGCAATATTAGACTTTCATGATGATTATGCTTGTTAGTGGTTTGTTCATGGGTTTAATTCTAGTAAGATTATTAAAACATTTCTTATTGTAAATGAACTGTAAAGTTTTTTAGGTCATAAATTCTTTAAACCTAAGATTTTTTGGACTTATTTTTTTTTAAGAATAGAATTTTATTTCCTAGAAATTTAAATATTACTTATAAACGAATCTAGTTCTTTAGTTTAGCATGCAAAATTATAAAAAAACAGTAAAAAAATACATAGGACAAAATAATTGAACAAACACTAGTAAATTTAACTAATCACTTACTTATTTTATTACAGTTTTCTAATATCTAGTATTATTCGTATTTATACAGGTACCTACTAATACATATTGAAAAACCAATATATAGTTAACAATATTCAATAAACTGTTGTTTTTGTACTTATAAATTTTAATAAAACAAATTTATGATACAAGAGGTAAAGAGGTAAAGAAATAAGTATTAAAAGTAGGTTTATAAAAAATGATCTTATATTTATAACTAGTTGATGGACCATGCCAATGCAATTTTTTTACATAAAAACAAAATGCGTTCTAAATTATATTTGGATTTTAATGTAATATTTGTTTCAATTATATTACAGAAGACTCCAAATCATTACATCCACAGGCAAAAAGATATCAGTGCAACAAATGCAAACAGATTTTTGACCAGCTCTCGGATTTCAAACAGCACATGGTAGGAAACCACCGTATGTCAAACGTTTGTGACGTCACAGATAACGTCAAATTCATGTGCCAAGAGTGCGGGAAACATTTCAAAAGTCAGGAAAAGTTTGAGCAACACTGCCTAGGTCACGGCGACCCAGATTTGGAATGTAATAAGTGCCATAAGGTCTTCGCCTCAAAATTTACTCTTCGCAATCATCTTAAGATACATAGTCGAAGGTATCCTTGTAGTTACTGCTCGAAGTCATATTCCACTTCGCAGGCATTGTACACGCACACAGCGAAATCACACCTAAGATATATGTGCGATTTTTGTCCGTTTGTGTGTGACAATTATACTGAATTGAAAGCCCATAAGGACGAAAACCACCAGGACAGTTCCACGGCTTCAAAAGACTCCAGTGAGTCTAAATTCAATGAGGATCTCTTTGAGGATATTACAAGTGATATATCGGTGGCAGATGAAGTTACAAGCGAGAAAAATCTTATACAAAGTGCTGACTCGGTGATAGCGAAGGTCATGGCTAATCGGTTATTTCAAGAACTGACCAAGAATAAAAAGAATCGAAGGTGTAAAAAGGTATGTACAGTTTCATTAATAATAATACTAGATTTAGCTCGCGACTCTGCCCGCGTGGGCGTCGGTTACCGCGGCAAATAATAGCCCACTTTTTAAGGAAATCTAAATATAGCCTTTCTTATAAAGTGGGCTACCTGCCCAACTGAGAAATAATTTTTGTACAAACAAACTTTAATTTTATGATCTATATTTAAATTATAAAACTGAAGAGTTTGTTTGTTTTTGTTTGTTTGAACGCGCCTACCGCAGGAACAGCTGGTCTGATTTGAAAAATGATTTCAGTGTTAAATAGCCTATTTATCGAGTAAGGCTATAAGTTCAAACATATACCGCGGTTTTTTTGCAACCCCAATCTATTACATGTTTTTTGTTATCTATTCAAGCAATTACTTCTTTCTTGCGATATGATCATACTCGTGTTCTCTTGTCCATAAGGCCACTATCTCTGTTTAAATTTTGACGGATGATGACGTAACACAACGAAACAAAATCGAAGTTAAATAAGCCAGTTATCGTTTCACGACCTTGTATATTTATTAGAACATACAACAGTTGGTATTTATATCTAAACCCAAACACGCGAGAAACCTGTTATGTTTATAGTCTAAGATCCCGCTGCAGGATTGGTGTGCTCATGACTTTTTGTTTAAAACCAAATTTTTATGTTTATTTATAATTAAGAGAATATATATTTACTAGGGTGCCTATGAAAATTTGGCCGCCATTATTTTTAATTAAATTATTTTTAATTGATTTTTGGTAAAACATTTCGTTTATTTATTTTTTAAATAAAATAACGTCTACATCACGGTAATTAATATGAAGATTCTAAAAAATCACGGTTGCCGTTGCTCACCTGGCCGCACCTCTTTGCAGCCAGGTGTAAACAGGTATGATTTCGATAAGTTTATACGTTTATAACCTATTTTTATGAATTATATGTCAAATTGAAGCTAATTTTTTTCTATTAATTATTATATAAAGTTGCCTAATTAAATCTGGCCGCAAATAAGGGTTACTGGCTGTTAAAGATAATAAATATTTAAGGTAGAGTGAAAGAGAGTTAGCGCGTGACATCATTTGTCAGACGAGGACAGCGATTGCCGGCTGTGCGACGCTTTTAAGCCATTGCGCATGCGTCGAATGTTAGTGTTCTCAACTGAACAGATGCAGCATTTTATTCTAACATAAAAACCACGCTGTTTTGAAGTTCGTAATAAACAACGTTTTATATTTACATTGTTATTTTATTTGTGCATCTAAAAATTATTATATTAATTAACGTAAAATAAAATTGATAAAGATGAAGTCGTGTTTTTTGTGTAACGAAAAAAGCAATGTACTCGACTTTAATAATGTATCATTCCAAAAGTGCTCGCTTATGTTATTGTTTCGTCGTAAAAAAATATATAAATATCATGACATTTTATTTACAATTGACTCTATAAATGATTTTGGATAACATTCAGAGTGTCTAAAAAAAATTGTGGTTCTGAAGCAAAAAGATAAACAAGAATTTGAAGATTTTTGCAAAACACAAACCGTAAATAAAAGTTTAATTTAATTTAAGAATAATATAGGTTATAGTTGCAATATAAATGACACAGTTCTAACTTTGAAGTTTTTTTTTTATTTATTTTTATTTTTTAAATTAATATTAAATATCGACGTTCTGATTAGCAAATTATCTAACTCCATTTTAGAGAATCTTTTATTTGTACGAAAAAAAACAATTACTTCAAAAGGAGAATGCCAAGGTTTCATACAAGAGTCGGCCCGAACCGACAAAGATGAACCATATATCGTTAAAAAGGAAAATAATTATAGAATTTGATAGTATAATTAGTTTTTTAGTAGAACTTGACCAAAAAAAGTTACAGTTCTTTAAAGTTGACCACTTAATACTTCCGATTTGAACTATTAACATGAAATAAACAAATAAATTATTAATTAAATTAGTTATTCTGGCAATTTATCTTCGTTTATAGTTATATAATGTTTTTATAGTGAAAATATACTTAAGTTTATCTACATTTTATTTGATATTATCATTTGTATTTTGTATCAAATATTATTAATAATTTTATTATTTATTTCTACCCTAAGATTTTGAAGAATAGTTTATTTAAGTTAAAGAATAATTGTTTGGGTATTTTTTAAGTTTTCCTTTGAGAAGACTAGACATTAGTGTAGTCATCAAACTACATTGTTTAATATCAGTAACTAAAATGTTAACAGCGCCATCTAGAGAGCGTAAGCAACATTGAGACATGCAGCTTTTTGACATTAGCAAACAAGATAAGTTTACATCAAGTGTTGTCAGCACAATAACATTTATTGAAATAAATTATTCTTAACGGTATCGTCCTAATTAAAAACAATTTAATTTGATGCTAAAAAATATAACTTAATGCTTTTTGTTACAACGTATGTCAGTAATAAATTCACTGAGGTAGCTATATAATAAATAATATTATTGTAATCGATTTGCAACTACAATTTCGTATCCTTTATTTTATTTTAGTACTGGCAATATTTCAAAGTGAAATAAGAAATGTTATTAATAACTATTTAAAATGACTTTTCAACGGTGTACTTCTACAGACTTTAATTATATTGTATAATTTTTACAGTTTTTTATTATCCTCTATCATTATTATAGAAAGTCTGTCGGACGCTTCACGACTCGGGCCGAATCTTGGCATTCTCCTTTATTATCATTTTAAAAAACCATTTAATATCATTAATATCTAATAGAGATATAATATTTAAGCTTGAATCATTCAAATAATTTGTAATAAATTGGATTATTGCTTCATCAAAATGTAAAAAAAATCACCTTCTAAAAAATAAGGAGTTAGACAAATTGCCTACTAGACCGTCGATATATCAAATCAATATTAATTTTTTATTGCAATCTTTAAATTTGTCATTCTGAAAAAAAATACATATTTTTTGGAGTATTTATTATAAGTCGTCTCTATTACTCCCCGGTGGTTGAGAACACTAACGTTCGACGCATGCGCAATGGCTTAAAAGCGTCGCACAGCCGGCAATCGCTGTCCTCGTCTGACAAATAATGCTACGCTCTAACTCTCTTTCACTCTACCTTAAATATTTATTATCTTTAACAGCCAGTAACCCTTATTTGCGGCCAGATTTAATTAGGCAACTTTATATGATAATTAATAGAAAAAAATTAGCTTCAATTTGACATATAATTCATAAAAATAGGTTATAAACGTATAAACTTATCGAAATCATACCTGTTTACACCTGGCTGCAAAGAGGTGCGGCCAGGTGAGCAACGGCAACCGTGATTTTTTAGAATCTTCATATTAATTACCGTGATGTAGACGTTATTTTATTTAAAAAATAAATAAACGAAATGTTTTACCAAAAATCAATTAAAAATAATTTAATTAAAAATAATGGCGGCCAAATTTTCATAGGCACCCTCAATGATATTATAAGTAAAAAAGTGTAGATAGGTTACCTACACAAAATTCGATCTTCAAAAACGGCACACTAACTCACACATAAATAACTGAATATTGCAAAGCACACTGCATTACGATTAGACGTCAAGGTAGGATGGCATGATTCGATTATCGCAAGCAAAAAAGAGACAAATGTAATTGGCGACAGTGCGTCGTCTAGTGTAGAAGAAATGATGTATAATAAATCAGACATGACATTTTACCTTACGCCGTGATTTATGCCTAAAATGCGATTCACTCGTAAGTTCATGTAGTAAAAGTACTCGTAATAAAGTAGTAAAAATGCATTGAAAGTAGGTAGGTAAATAAAAAGCATGACTGATTTAAAAAAAATATATATTAAATAATAACTAACATTCTACTTTACGACACTGTATTTTTTTTTTACTTTTTTCATTTCAATGTAGTAATTTAAAATTTAATTTTTCCTACCTCATCATAACAAAAATAAAACCTTCATTTGAGTATAAATCACCATTTGTACCTACTGTCAGGTAATTGACGTGTCTGTTTCTTAGGCACCATTTTACTCTATGATCGGTAATGTCGTTTATCTCTATCGCACTTGTTTATGCAGAATTTTTTGTTGCATTCTTTCTTTTTAAGCCCCATATTTTAGGAATAAAATGTTTAATTTGTGAAAATATTTAGATAAATGTATATTTACGAATGATATGTTATTCCTTGACTTTTAGAAGTTTTGCTTGTGTAATTTGTGCAATATCTTATAACACATTTTTGGGAGTTTTGTGTCACTTTTGCTTTAAATACCCTCGGTACACGTGATGTGCGCTCGTTGACGCCGCCAACGTAACACTGAGGTCAAATGTGGCTAGTTAGCCACATTTTAACGTGTCGCTTGCTGAGCGCCTATAACCTATCTACACCTTTTTACTTATAATATCATTGGGCACCCTAGTAAATATATACTCTTTATCCTACTAATATTATAAATGTGAAAGTTTGTGAGAATGGATGTGTGGATGTTTGTTACTCTTTCACGCAAAAACGACTTGCCCGATTTGGTTGAAATTTGGTATGCATGTAGCCTTTGACATGGAAAAAAACATAGGCTACCTTTTATCCCGATTCCTTAAGAAGTTCCCGAGGGAAAATTGATAATTGTTTACAAAATTCATTTGCCCGCTGTCAAAATGTAAACAACCAAGTAACCATGGCAAAAACTACGTTACTATAACGACCAGATCTGATTGAAGTATGAGTCACTTTTTAGGAAAATTAGCTGTAGTGAAAACAACTCGGTGGTTGAACGATTGGAAATGAATGTTCTTGCTGCAAGTTCAAATCCAGGTGTGACGGCGCCCTTTTTTAACTTTTATAATCCAGTTTCTTTTACAAGTTCAAATATTTTGATACTCCAAGTTCGAATCTCAGTCGAGCTAACCCTTTTTGTGTCTTTTAGTTAAAAATCATATTTTTAAAACTTTTCGCTGTTGTCTTTTCAATCAAATATCATTTTTGTCCCTAAAAAAAATGAGGTTCAACGTAGTTTACCTATTGGTCGTTATTGATATTATTATTCTCACGTTTTCTTCTGTTAATCTGTAATATTTCTTGGATAAAAATAATAAAATAAAATTAAATTTACCTTTCTTTTACCCATATCTTTCTTTTGCTGTTTGTGACAAGTGTCCGATGGCAAGCTGAAAAACTATGGGTCCAATAAATATACGGTTTACAGCGCCGGCGCCAACTTTTGCTTAGGGCAATTGTTTTTACTTTCTTTACGAAATTATTAGAGACGATTTACTAAAATTTACAGCTTCTTCTGTCAATTAATGGACCAGATTTCTGTTTTTATTCAGCTTTAGCATTAAATGGTACCTTCAAAATTAAATGTATACCAAGCTCCGTCGATGTAGTATGTTCGTATTTCTGTCTGACCTACACAATCCATTTTACTGGGTAATTCGGTATATTTTGGAAGCACGGGTAAAGCAATAGCAATGACCAAAGATCATTTTTGACGGTCGGAACCAACAGTTTTACATACTATCGGAGGCGTTGGACATTGAAATAGTAAGTATTAATTTTAGCCTGCCTGTCTCAAACCAATACTTAATTTTTGACCCGACACTGGATTCCAACCTCAACGATACTCTTGCTGGTCACACTCAGTCTCAACCACCAAATCAACAAGCAGATGTTCCGCACGGATGAGACGCATAATTATTACCTCTAACATTTTGGAAATTATTGTAGAAGTTAGTTTTTCTTTTGTATTTTTTGCGTCGCAAGTGGCGCAAGTAAATGCATTTTCTTTCTTTCAGTCTGAGAACAATTAGAGAATTTTATACAGTGCACTTGAGTGGACACCGGAAAACCTGCATGCTGTCACTCTGCCGATAATCAATCTAAAACAAGATCGAAGCCTATCCTCAGAGTTAAGAGGTAGATTTGTGCTGGGTGTGTTACAACACACCTAAGCCATATGAGTTTGCATTTTGACAAGACAGTCAGTTGACCCCCGTCCCGGTTGCATGATTCACTACTTCGCTGCTTTCCATCCCCCATCGCTTGCAGATCATGCGTCTTCGTCGTCTTTCATGGATCATGATCCTTTTCGTTAACCGATATGTCATTTTTGGTTACATTTTCCAGTTGTTTTGATTTAACAACAAAACTACTAAATTGATTGATTGAAATGTATACATATGAAACCACCTCGAAGACTTACCTACTTTTTTTTCTGTTATGGTGTCGAGACACTTCTCAGCTATACCCGCCTATAACATGTATTGCATTTATATGGGCATAGGCCTCCACCCATATAAAAACGAAACGAATATTGATCACCATGCTAACTCAATGCGGGCTGGCAATTATTTCAGATCTTAATTTTTTGGTTTTCCTTCACCGTTTGTCAATAGTGTCTTACAATAATTTAGAAAGTTCACGTAACTTTGAAAAGGTCACATTGGTACTTGCCCGGGTTTGAACCCCTGTTCATACGAATCCGGTCATTTAACCGCTAGGGCACCACGGCCACTTTAGTTATTTCACTTTCAGTTATTGACGGCAATAAATACACTTTTCAACGCGAACAACGTCGCGGGTACAGCTAGTTATAAATAAACATAAAAATTTGGTTTTAGACAAAAAGTCGATGAGCACACCAATCCTGCAGCGGGATCTCGTACTATTATGTTAACGTAATAATAACTTTTCCAGGTCTGCGATGTATGCCTCAAGAAGTTTGACCGGATCAGTGACCTTAAGAGGCACCTCATTGAGCACGTGATTAGGAGCACCCTCGCTAAGAACCCTACGAACAAATTTGGAGTCCTGAACATACGATGCGAGATTTGCCAGGAGAAGGTATTTAGTAAAGTTGATAGATACAAGGCCCATCTAAGGGAGCATGCTAAATTAACGATATACAAATGCACTTTTTGCGACAAATCATTCAGTGATTCGAGTAACTTCTCCAAGCACAAGAAAATTCATGGCTCCACAAACTTTTTCCAATGCGATATGTGTCAAAGGAAGTTCAATTCGAAGAAGATGATCACTCAACATATGGAGTACCATAGGAATCATGGGCCCATGCAGTGTCAGTATTGCGATAAAGTATTCCATTTCGAGTCGATGTTAAACAAACATATTAAGAGCTCGCATTCTAAGAAGACTACCAGTAAATTTAGGTGTAGATTCTGTGAGAAATACTTTAAAAGTTTAAAGGAGAAGTGGGACCATGAGTGGAACATCCACAATGTGAGGAAGGCGATTGTGGATTGTTTGGTCTGTGACTCCAGGTTTAGAAAGTATTCGGAACTGAAGAAGCACTGTACGGAAGAACATGAAATCCTCATCCCCCCTAAAAAGTTTTTGCGATGGAAATTAAAACGGAACATTCGTTCTAAAGTCGATGACGAGGCTGGACCTCCTTAGAATAAGGCTGAATGTTTACTCGCTTTGATTAAAAAACCTTTAGTATATTTTAGTTGATAAAAAAACATTAGTTCTTTATTGGCCGAATACTGAAACGTCAATCAGTTTGAAGCCGCCGTTGTCTCATGCTGTCTCTGTCACTTTAAGGTGAAAAGAAGTGACAGATAGTTTAGCGTTTCAGTATTCGGAGATAAGAGATTTAGTTTTTTTGAGAGTTTACTATTTATAAATAAGTATTGTAGAATTAATAGGTTTACCAGATCTCAATTATTTTATGGAGGTTTTGGAATTTTTATTTTTTTGTTTTTGAGTTAACTTATTAAGATAATTTACTGAACCCTTTATTTATTTTTGTGTTATAAGGTATCGCCAAAAAAATATTTTTGTCTGTTTAAAGAACTTAAGATACCATAAAAACTACAAATAAAAGTTGTTTTAAGATCATTTTGACTTAGGATCGCTTTCAGTATATTGCAGGCTCAATTAAAAAAACTTACATCACACACACCCGCAAGTACTGATATTTATTTATACCTGTTTATTTAGTTAGAGTAAGATCAAATCTAGGATGAGTTAAATATACTTGAAGTAAATGATGGTTTATTATTTAAAAGTTTATGAAGTAGAGATGCTCATTAAGAAAAACAAAATGGCTTCCAAAGCTGTTTGTCAAACTTTTTTATTTATTTTTTATTTTCTAAGTTATTTATTTTTAGTTTTTGAATCTTTATTTTTTGTTATAATATAAGTACTTAAAAACTGGTTAAACAAAATTGCAGTAAAATAAGTTTTGAAACATATGTCTCTAAAATGGATTGTTTTTTTCCTAATTAAGTTTTTGAAGATTTTAGGTTGTCGAAATAGTGTCCACCCTATAACTTTATTTTAAAAAAAGAAATGGATTTTGGAAATTCGACTTACATGTCAATTGTTACTTTCAAAGCTTTGCTACTAATGTTCCTTACTTTTTGTTAATCGAATAGTTAAATATAATAGTCCTATTTATTCGTGTTTTTGTAAAGTAAATCATGTATTCAAGTATATAATCAACAAATTTTTAAACATTAATATGTATCTTTTTAGTACTTAAATAAAAATCAGGAAGTACAAACATGTTTTTGTTAATTCTAAAGTTATTTAAATAAAAAATGAAAATTTTATTCAGTTTTTTACTATTATAAAACCATATCTACCAATAGTTAATACATTTGCTACGAATAATTTATGTTAATTAGTGGCTAAAAGGTCAGATCTTAAAAAATATGTAAGTGTGTTGAAATCTGTAGTGTTATGCCTACATTTTCCAGTTTTATTATATTATTTAACTGGTTAGTGCCAGTTATATACATAATACTTATGTCATACAGTCAGAATTACACGTATGGCAATTGGAAACTCAAGGTTCTTTTGGTAAATAGTAGTCCCTTAAAATAAGTTGTTGTTGGACAGAGTTTATTAATTTTTGGTCACATACCTAACTAGGTATTGGATAGCAAGCCATCTGTGGATACATTGCCTGTATTAGGTCATTCTGTTTACTTCTTAGGCTTGTTAGGTATGTTATTAGATAACAAAACTGTTGTAGTTACTTTTAAACATACTTTTATCTCCTTTAAGTACCTAATAAGTCTTATCATCAGCTAATGACTTCCTCTCAGACTCGTGGCTGTAATCAGTTGCATCTAGGCGTGGTGATTACGCCTATCACCTCTCGGCTCTGACTGTTAACTTGAGGCGATAAAGCATTATTAATCAACGTAATAAATCCATTGTTGGTGTTCACTGCGCGCCATTAATCTTATAATTCAAACAGCGCCGGGACTGGATGCGCAATGGTGGTTGTGTTTGTAATGCTAGTGGCCACAGTCGGTGTAAACACGGCGCCTGTACACAAGCGGTATTCTCGCGCATGACCTTGGGGTGCGCGCATGCGCGGCGCGGGCGACCCATCCCGCGCGCCGGCCGCACACAGCGGCTCGTCGTTCGGCCACAGTCCGCGACTTCGCTCCGCGGCGGCAGCGTCTCCGACCGCCAAGCGCGTCATCGCGGCCGCGTGATAACACAAAAATCCTCACCTAAATCAAATAAATACTATTCCTGTCTATATCGCGACGTGGACATTTGTAACAGTGTGTGTCGTGGCTGCGTGGACGCGGAATCTACACATTTATAAGGTTAGTTGCGATAATCTTTTAAGCTGTCACGTTTCGACAATTCAATACGCTGTTAATAGGCTGAATCCATACAGGGTTTGTTTGTCTGTCTGTTTGTTGATGTATACTCGTGATGGGATCGTAGATCGTTAGTTTTTTATTGCACTGTTGTAATGGTGTCATTCTACGAGCTCGATTTCCACTTGAAATTCCATCGAAACTGAAGGATTTCTTTGTCTAAACAGTTCTCTATTTAGTCTGCTGAGTATTTAGCCGAGGCACGGTGCTGAGTGTAAACAAATACTGTTTATATCACGGCAATTAAGTACATTTAAGATACAGTTAAGATGTTTGAGAGAAAACATTGGGAAACAGTTGTTGAGCTGTCAAAATTTTGACAGTTCGTTGATCGATAACAATGTATCAAAATTCCAAGAGAGGGGAGCGATCTATTTATGTAGGTACATTGTACATACCTATTATAATTACAAGTAATACTTTACATAAATGTTTCTAATTTTAGCACTGATAACATACGTAGAAGTATATTTATTCAATTACCGGTAAAGAAATTCGCGGTTTAAGTGTACAATTGTTTTTAATAAATGTATGGGTTATTTAGATAGCTACATAAAATACAATGTAGATATACCTACCTACTGTTTCTTTTTACCTGACTGCGAAACTAAATGCCGGGTAAAATTATAATTAGTTAGTTTATTTATTTGTGTGTGATTGTTATTCAATATTCACATCAATTTATACAAATCTGAAAATTATGTAGCAGTGAGCTAATCTATATTTGTGTGCCTTGCAATTAATTAATAACGGGATTTTTCTTGTTATGTATATTTAATTATTTATCAAGGCTTTATCATCAATTTATTCGTCCAATTAAAATATAATTAGGTATTATGTACATATGGTTCTTAGGTACCTATTAAAACAAAAAGTTAATGCAATAGGTTCAGAATGTGTATATTATGTAAATTAAGGTAACCTTTGAAGTTTCGCTAAAAAAAAAGTCTGTCAAGAATTAATTGATTCTGGTCGTAGCTCATTATTTCGTTAACCTTGGATTTCTATGTATCTTCATATAGGTACGTATAATCAACGTTCAAAAAGCGCAAACCAGAGACAGAACCGCTGCGCTGCAGGTCGCGGGTTCGATTCCCAGGATAAATTGAAATCAATATCAAACATTCCTTCCTCTATATGAGAAGAAGCCTGTACCCACAGGTGGGACATTGATATGCCGTATTATTATAATATCAAATATTCGATCTATAAAAGAACACAAACTTTTCACATAGGTAGGTACAGTCAACAGCAAAAGTAGATGATTAATTGATTTTGTAACTTTTAGAGTCAAAACTGATCATGAATATATAGCAACTATACTATATATGTAATTTACAATCACATACGTTGAATCACTTCTTCGCCGCACAGTTCTGACGCGAACTCCTTTCATTAGTATTGAATTTCAGATTTTGATCATCTACTTTTGCTGTTTACTGTACTTACCTTGGTATGTACTTTTATATCATTTGAAAATTTACGTTTTAACCAACTAAAGATTAACGTGTTACAGTACGGGACAACAAGTTCCTTATTCACAAGTCAAAGCAGTTAACGAGCTGTTACGTGTAGAGTTAAGAGACTTTATCTCCCACAATACTAGTAGTAAAAAATAAGTAAATTGGCCTAAAATGTATATAATAACACTACCCGGTGACTCAGAACACAGAAAAGATTTGGCGACCCGGAATCTAGAATATAATCTGTAGTTTGGTTTGGACTTTGAGAATAACCCCCTGAAATATAAATTACATGTCTATGTTTTACCACAAACATAATTAGTCGCATAATACTTATTAGTTGTTATTGCATGAATAAATAACACCGGCTGTTTACAAGTAGCATTATAATCTAAAGATAGGCGCGACCTATTGATTACCATTTACACATAAATGTGTGTTATATGTACAGATTCTCGTAAGACAGTATTTACTAATACATAGTGTAGTAGACTTCACTCCTATTTTCGAATATTGAAATTCTTGAGTCTAATCGAGCCCTTAAAAGTCCGAGACTAGTCGTTTCGGACACGAAATGAGTTGACTGCACGGATAGCGGAGTGGTATAGGTGACCACGCTAATTACCATTGTGCGCGACGTGCTGCGAGTTCGATCCCCGCATGAGACAAGCATTTGTGTGATCCACAAATGCTTGTTCCAAATCCCCGCGACACAAGGATTAAATTTCTTAGTGCGTGGGTCGTCTTTTTTTGTTTAAGAAAAAAAAATATCATCGACTGACTGACCTATCTAAGTCATCTTCATATAAGAATCAGAAATGCTTCTTTATTTTTATTGACGGTTTTAATGAAATGACTGGCATTGGCGAAAGTGGCCACAGAGTGACTCATTTACAGCATCACAAGAGATTAAGATTACTTACATAAAAGTTTCAACACTATTGAGCAGAGGACGATAAAAAAAATGTTGAAATACAAGAGCAAATAACTTAACTGAAATAGTTTGATAAAAAAGCAAGAGAAACTATAAGTCGACGTGCATAGCTGATACTCGGACTTTTAAAGAAAATAAATATCGAAGGACTTTGTTATGCTCGCCAGGTCTGCTAAAAAGAAACATTTATATTTTCTCGTTAAAATTCCAAGTGAAAAGTTCCATTCAATTGGAGCTGACTTGTACAATGGTACTAGGTACTACAGATTAATCCAATTGGGTGAAATGGGTTACCTATTCTGTAGTCCCAAATCAAACCTATTGTATCGTGCGCTCCTAAATCGTCGTTCAATTGTCGCAACGATTTGTGTCAGATTTCATGGGGTAACTCCACCTTCATTTGTTTTAATTTAAAATACAGCGTAAGCAAGTAAACACAGGATTTAAACTATTACCAGAATTTGATGGGCCTGTTGGTCTAGTGGTTAGTGCCCCTGATAGCTGACCCGGAGGTCTGAGTTCAATTCCCACCGAGGACAAATCTTTGTGGTATAATGAACATGATCATTTGTTCCTGTGTGGGTGTAATTTATCTATAACATTTATGTATTTATAAATATTTTATCACTTGTCTGGTTGCCATAGTACAGGCTCTGCCTAGTTTGGGATCAGATGGCCGTGTGTGAGTTGTCCCGGAATCTCTTTATTATATTAAAATTAGAACTAGTTCTTGACATCTGATCTACAAAATCTTACTCAATTTTGTAGACATTTTGAAATATTTTTTCATTTTGCTGTTGACTTCGAACAGATCAAATTAAACTGTCCTGACGTCCGTACAATACCTAACTACCTTTTGAAAGTCGTTCAGGGCCAATTTTAATTAAAAGTTGTCTTTATCTTTACTTTCGAAAATTCTCATTACTTTTATTACCTTAGACTGACTGAAGTCTAACTGATTAAGTTGCGAAAACCAACTCCGAAAAGCAGGGATTAATCTAAGCTTTTGTGCCTGGTATGGCAGCTCAGGAATACATCCTTATTTTACTAGAAAAGTTAAAAAAACATTAAAAAGGAACTAGTGTAGCATATATTTAGTCTTCCTTTTTTGGTCAGCTTTATCCATCTTTTATTTGATTTCAGCTACTTAATATCTATCTTGCGTACAGTACCTGCTGCTGTCGCTGTATTTCTTTTTTATTATAACAATAATGGTTATTAATAAGATCATTGGAGCCAGTTTATCACCATCAGTTACAAACAACGAACGAAAAACGGCAACACGCAAATTACAGTTCAAGGAAAAATTAAATGAACGCTGGTCAAAGCAAACAGCGTATCTAGATAGCCGATGATAAGCTGCTGATAAGCATTACTCATAATGTACTTCATAAACAACCAGCATTACTTGACTTCTGGCGTTGGCCAGCAACGGCTGAACGATTTAATCTCTGGTCTAAAACACTAACAACTAATAATGGCGCTGGCCGCTGACTCCTGTGTACGCAAACTGAACTAAATATACAGGATTATTTTAAAATAAGTGCGTTTATTCAATGATGTAATCAGGTGCATAAAACTGAACAACTTTTTCCAAGCAACATACTTAGGTAGGTCGAAATCATAAAATGGAAAATGATTTTTTCACAAAGTCACAGGTCACGAGACTTATGTTTGTATGAAACATTGATTTTTAATGATGAAATAATCATGTATAACTAAGTAAACTAAATAAGTTGTAAAGATAATCATTTAACCCAAAAACTGGGCTTTTAATTGATTCACAGGGGCGTTATTCTCTAAGTCTAAACAAAACGTGGCATAACGCAGATTATAGTTCAACTGTCCCGGGTCACTTTTTTTTATCTTCTCATATTCACCGGAACCATTAAACAATTAAAAAAAATACTATATAGTAATTCGAAAGAGATAACGCCTCTCTTAACCCTACAAGTAACAGCACGTTAACTGCTTGGACTTATAAGACCCCAGGTTAACTTAAACATACCTATTACATAATAACGTGAATCAGTATTAATTTGTTATGCAAAAGCTAATTATGTTTTGAGTTTGTAACAATATCAGTTCGTGTTAATCAGGCCAACATGTTTTGAGAACGAGCGTTTATCATTACCTACAGCTTTCTTACCATAGGTTGTAGATTTCAGATTTATAAAATTCAGGGTTACGATGTGCGCAAACTTTTGATAAACATAAAGCGTGAGATAAGGACGGCGACAGATAACAACTAACTTAGAAATGTCAAACTAGTTTTTGCCTTGAACATCATAGTGCACCTTTTTGCTTGTTGCCAAATTTGATGAGAATTTTAGTCGGAACTAAATTTGACGGCTCTAATTTTCGTGTCTCTTTTTCTAAAGAAGTTAAATAGATAGGCTACAATAAGTTCAGTGCATGTTAAACAGAATTAGGGCCATTATTAAATACATATATAATGTTTCTCTTAACCGTATCATAGGTATAATAATAATACATAATATATCGTACATCATCCTTTACGTATTTGGGGTCGGAGCCATTGTATTTTGCTTCCATTCATGTCTAATACTCCCCATCTCACTAAAATCTTTCTTTCTCATCTTTCACACGAATTTGCTTTATTTCCAATGAAACCTACAATAAATGAATAAGTACTTACATATAATAACTGCCAAACAAACATACACATTATTTCGACGGAATTAACTTTCTTTTTTTCTGGTTTTGTTTACTCCTGTAATTTTAAGTGATACAGAATTAAAGATCCAGTTGAACGAAATTGAGACACAACATAAAGTACATGTGCCTATATAAATATTATCGAAACATAAAGGTATACATCTGTGCATTCGTTTGTGCGCGCTTTTCTATAAATATCTCAATTTCAAACGATTCGAATAACGCGGAAGGAAAAGCTATTGACTGACATAAGACATTCTACAGTATTTTCAACACTATGGCATTTACAATCACAAAACATATCATCACGCTTGTATTGCTCACAAGGTGAACGTTTTGATACAAATCTTTAGGTAAATCAAAATTATTTATATTTGCCATTTATCGTCGATTCGCAATTTATCGTCTGTATTATGTATGTTTATCAGACTTCGGCCGTAAGAAGGTTGCTGGGCTGATTTTTGATACGATATTACCGTCAGGTAGCTTACTATAAGATGCGTAACTTAGGCTTATTTTCTAGCCGACAATATTGTATACATGATATTAATATACTTAGATAATAAATACTTATACCTACAATACATAGCGCGAGAAAAGGACGGCAACAGACAACATAAACAACTAACTTAGAAAATATGTCAAACTAGTTCTCGCCTTGACAATCACTGTGTTAAGTGCACACGTTTTTGCATTTCGGCAAATATGTATGGAAATTTTAGTCGGAGCTAAAATTTTTCAGCTCAAATTTTCGTCTGTCCTTTTCTAATTATGTAAAAGAGACAGATAGAATTAAATAACTCAGTGGGATCTTTTCTTTTATCTTACGCCTATACAATAATACACAACATCAAAAAGACACATTTTTCAGTTAAATATGTAGTTAAAGGTTAGTTCAATAAAACTATATTTTAAAGTATGGATAGCCAATAATGCTTGCCTCTTGTGATATTCACCAATGCTAAAAATATCATATAATATGTTTATTAATGTGTTTTACAACTAATAAATAAATTCTATACGTTAATATATTCAAGCTCCAAGGAAACGTTTAAATCTATATATATAAAACTCTTCCGTTACTGACTGACTGACTGACTGACTGACTGACAGACAACGCACAGCCGAAACTACTGATCGTAAAGAGCTGAAATTTGGCATGTGTGTTTGTTGGGAGGAGTAGGCTACCACTAAGAGAGGATTTTTGGAAATTCCCCCCCAAAGGGGAGAAAAGGGTGGTAAATTACAGACAACGCACAGCCGAAACCACTCATCGTAAAGAGCTGAAATTTGGCATGTGTGTTTGTTGGGAGGAGTAGGCTAAGAGAGGATTTTTGGAAATTCCCCCCCAAAGGAGAGAAAAGGGTGGTAAATTGAAAAAGTTTATTTCTCATTGGATTCACTTAAAACTTTGTATATAGGTTCCACCAGTGAAGCAAGTGAGCATAGCATATGTATAAGTGAACATAGCATTTTTAGACCATGATTTCATAGAGACAAATATTTCTAATATAATTGTAAAGGGAGACAATTTGATTTTTTCAATGTTTGTTTACACATATGTAATCGATAGACCATGGAACAGGCGATAACTAAGTGAAAAACCCAAATTCTGTCGGAAGTCATTACTACACGCGGACGAAGTCGCGAGCAAAAGCTAGTCTATTTATAAACGAATTACACAAGTTACCGAGTCGGCAAATCACGTAACAAAAACTTAAATCAATTTCATTTTAAAGTTTCATAACTGAAACAGATAAATTCGAGGTTAAAGTTAAACTAACATAATTATGTTACGCCACCGACCTTTTGTCAGTGGCGGTATATAGGTAATTGCTGTCGAACGTAACGTAACCTGATAAAAAAAAGAAGAATTATGTACAAAAAAAACCAAGTATTTTTTTTTTATTTAATTTTCACAATCTGCAGCTGTTAGAGCCATGGAGACATGGAGTTTTCTTTGTTCATAATTCGAAATTAATGTTGACATTTAAAATTACAATTAACAACTACAATCAGTAGGTACAATACAACGTTGCTGGAAGTTGCATTAGTACCTGTAATGTTGTTTTACATTCAGAAATAAAATTGATTAAAATAAAAATATTTTACGAAATCGTGTTTGTCCGCATGGGTAATTCAGAAAAGTATGTATACTGAATAAATAGATTTAAATTAATTCATCGCTAACGAATTAAATACATTGTGTAGAGTTGGAAAACCTTGAAAAGTTGTGGATATTTACTTCAGCTTTGATTTTTGACCATAATCAACCGACGTAGTCATGGTAACAATGTAATTCCATCCCTAGTCTATGCTACATAGTAATGACGTCAATCAACCATAAACGCGTACAATCCGGTGACCCGTATGCGTTCTATCGTAAATAAATAAACTAAATGTTAAGTGACCCAAGAAATCAAGTTAACGCGGCGTGACAGAGGGAAACTCGCATTATTTATAGCTTAGATGGACGCCATTGTGATATTACATGGTTGGTAAGATACCTCCACATACCACGTTATAATGATGTGTCTATAGCCCACGAAATACTGACTTCAATATGCCTGCCAATATTACTATTACTTAAATAGCTTTTATTTACAATCCACATTAAAATTTAAAATGTGGACAACGTCACATATGTATTGCTCCGAATCGAAAGTAAGTAGCTATAGCACTTGTGTTGTGGAATCAGAGACAACGAAGGTACCACAAACACCCAAACCCGAGACAATGTAGAAAAGTCTTTTTTTCTGTTTTGGCTCGTCCGGTGATCGATCCCGGAACCTCAGAACTGGCGACATCTTGAAAACCGGTGTTTACGCCACTCGACCACGGAGTTCATCATAAGGATAACCTTATCAAGTAAATATAAGCAATAGTACTTTTGGTCCTTTGAGCCGTAAGTAACCGTGTATAATGATGATTCATAGGTACCTATATTTAGTTTAATTATTAATGTTTTCATACAAATAAGTTTAACCATTCATGATTATTTGTAACAAATAAACTCAAAAACTTGTGGACTGATTTCGAAAATTCTATCATCATTAGTAAGCTACTTTATTCCAGAGTAAATTTCCTACCAGAAATAATAGGGACTACAGCCAGTAAATAATAAGAAATTATGCAGCAGCCTGCATCTTCTTAGTAGCAGGATTGTAATGCATAATGTAACTTATATACTTATAAAATATCTCATTAATGCTTCCTCTTGCGAAACAAATTTAACTGTTTGAAAGTTTACATGCCATTAAAATACTATGTCATTATGTAAGTGTGTAATAAAATGATAATGGACAAAAACGATAAATATTGAAAACAATGTTACATGACCTATTTATTACGTACGTACTCTACGTATTTAAACAGAGCACGTACAAGTTATCGACTAATTCAATTGAGTAAAAAACGTACAGATATGTAATATATTTTTAAAGTTTAAGGTAATTAAAACACACTCCATGTTAAAATACAAAGATGTTTTTCATAAGCCAAAAGGGAACACATAAAAGACAGCCAAGATGATTAAATTTCACGGCACAAGGACCAGTTTTTAGATCAAAGGACCGTTACAAAGGTTCTAGTAGACATGCAAATTAAAAAAGGTTTCGTTTATACTTACAACATAATTAATTATACTTGAATTTACAATAAATAGGCCACGAAAATAACTAGCTGGCCAATATTTACCTAACTTCTGTTTATTCCCATATTTTGCTTTGTATTTGAAAATTGGTTGGTACGGCTGTAATCCTTTATTTAATTTGATGTTATCGTATAAACGGCTGAACACTGAGGCGAGCCTTTTGACAAATTGGAAATTCAACAATGCCGTATATGATGATGTCCAACATTTTAAGAGAGGCATAGCATTGTCGGCTTTAAAATATATTTAGGCACATCACAGAAACTGAAACAAAAAGAACATAGCCAATAATTATGGTCTTAAATACAAGAACAGTTTGTATTTAAGAGCAATAGCAAATTAATGTACCTACTTATGTCTGTTTTGTAGTGCTTTTTTATTTTTTTATGAAAATATGTCACGGTAGGTAAGGTTCACCTAATTTGTTTATCATTGACGTCACACGAATGACGTAGCTTATTAACGTACGCTTGATAAAACTCCTCCGGGAGTAATTCACCTCATTACCTCTAACATTATGTAGTCACACTTAACGTAACTAAAATATAAACAATTACCTTCTTACACCCACGCAAAGTATACTTAGGATACGTTGCGTGATGACGTCAAGAAACACATTAGTGAATTGTTTAGACTGACGTCACTGTAATAAGGATTTACCTTAATTTGAATTCGTTAAATCCTTATTTACTATATGTAAATATTGCTTTAGTTATTTTGGTCGACTAAAAGTAAACAGTGTGAATTTTACAATCAAAACTTTATTGCTTATCGGCCTATTTCCTACATAACCTGTTATTTAATGAGTATTTATTGTTTTAAAGATATAAATAGATGCATATCTTAGGATTTATGTTGTTATTTATATTTACATATATAATATTCACTAGTATTTTAGCTTTAAATATGTTTTAACGTATGATTTTTTGAAATTTATTATATTTAATATTACAATCATGTTGAGATAACCTTTTTATGAAAAATTACTGCCATTATTCAACTTAAATTAAATCTAAGATGTTAATATTAACAATACGCTACGCCAAAATGAATTAAACAACTGTTAATTCTATCATTATTATATTGAATAAGTGAAATGTCTCCATCATTTGCAATCAATTAATAATTGCTTTGATTTAACCCCAACACGCGATACCGAGCGTAAGCTAACGATGTTTCCACTTATGCACACGTGAACAATGTAAAATAATTCTTAAGCAAATACTGGCATGAGGCACATGTATGTAAATATAGGAGGGTTAACGTGGTTTAAAAGTTAAATAATAACTGCTGTGGACTTTCGTGATTTTGACGTTAAGTGGAATTGAGAAGTAGGATTTGTATGTATATAGTTCACAACCTGTGTTTGTTTATAAGCCTGTTGCTTAAGAACTGTGTCAATTTCTATAAATATTTTAAGAAGAAAGGAAGAAAAGAAGGAAATAACGGTTATTTGCGACAAAAATGCGACGCGTACACATAAAAAAAAAACAAATTAATGGAACAGAGAAAAAATATTTTAAATTAATTAATAGGACGCGTCACATATGAGCAAAACGGTCGTCGCTCAGCATATGCCAAGGTTCCTACTAGAAACAGGGCTTTAGCGCTGATTTTCAGCGACGAACAATTTTAGTCATACTTATAATTTTATGACTGCTATGGGCACGCAAAGAAGCGATGAATATGTCATCTTTTGCTTGATTTGAAGTGCCCACAATACTTATGACAAATGCTGTTTTTAAAAAATAAGTTCGTAATGGTATATGAATATAGTAGCGTACATGATAGGTCTACATAGCCGGCGAAGTAGCGTACATGATAGTTTATAAGTTCATCTGTACAATGGTACAGCATTAATGATCGTCTGCTGAGAACTGTGCCTCTTCTCCGGGAAACTGTATTCTTGTGTTCACATGAGTAGAATGATTGTTGTGGTAACGGCTTACTGCGAATACTGTCAATGAAGTTACTCGGGATTCTGGAGGATTCTGCTGTTGATGTTATGGTTGCAACAACTACTAATAAGGTTGACTCCAGCTCTCAATTAACACCATTTTTTATTCTTATCGATATATAATACCAAAAGTGATTGATGTATCAACGCACAAGTCTAATCCTTAGGGCTAGTACTTGAGGAAGGACTTTCTATTCAATTGCATTAAAGAATATTCTTAATATTTCTGTAAGTTACTTAATTTTAGTCTAATAGCGGTCTCGCATTCCTTCGTACGGGTAGTAGGTACAAGATATAAGAAAGAGTTGTTTATATTTCTGTGGGTAGCACAATACTTAATTAACGCCTATAATTATACTCAAAAACCTTCTTCTTGAACTAGAAAGAAAGACAGAAAGAAAACCTTTATCGACACACCTACTTATCTACTACACATAAAAAGAAAACACACTAGAAAAAACAACAAATTAAAAAATTACAAAATATTAATGTTGTACGTCGTTGAGTGTGACAATGAGGCACTCACTCAGCGCACTTTGGTTGTGACCACCATCACAAGAACTGATTTTCAGTGACTACCTCAATAAAGTCACAGAAATGAAGCTACTGTATCTGTAAAAATACCTATAAATACACACATACAGTGTATAAAATACCCTATCTAGTGCTGAAAACTGAAAATATCAGTTACGTAGTTAAAAAGATATGCGAACATACAGTAGAGACATTGTTTTGTACTATGTTAAGATTAGCATGGTTCTGGATTTTATTATTTCTAAAAACTCCGTGATCACTCGAATATAATCAGTTATGTAGAACTCGCTTCCTAATATTTTTTTCTAGTTCGCTTAGTATACCAATTCCTTAAATAAAGTAGTTTAATATAACCGCATATTTCTTTCGTTATGAGCTTTGTGAAACAGCCTTACAGATTATGTAAGCGGGATGGGAAATGGAATCGCTCGGTAATATCCGTTATCTGTTTGCGAGGCGGCGGTATAATGGCAATGTGATCGTAGCTGTTAACTGCCTTGGACTACGATAAGGACCATCTCAAGAAACTGCTACAGTTAGTATAACAGACACTATACCTAGAGAATAGGGAAGGTAGCGACACATTACTAAACGGTCAATTATTAATGTACTTAAAACCTATGTAAGTGGAACGCACTTTAGACATTTTGAAGTTTATATTTGTATACATAATCATGTATTTACAGTCAAAAATCAAAATAAAAATGATTTCATTTCTAGTAAACTTAATATAGGCGCTTTAGAAACGTTAAAAAATTTGAAAACTAAATGACTAGGTGAGCGGTTCCAAAGTGTCATAATTCCTATGGAGAAGAACCGGCAAGAAACTCCATAGGTAGATAGTACTGAATTTGGTGAGACGAAAGCTGATCCCAACATGGCTTGGGAAAAAATCTAAGCAAAAGAAATGAATCATTAGTATACATATTACTAATAAATATTTGTTATTGGGGTTTTGTTTCATTGCGCGGATTGATTTAATAGCCAATATCTCTACTTTATTAAGGAGCAATCATGATTTAATTATGATCTAAAACATTTCTCTCTCATTCCCAATCAAATAGAACCTAAAAGAACAATCTATAAAAAACAAAATAAAAAAGATCACTGATACTCCTGAAATTACATTGAATCTTGTTAAAACATCAATTATGAACAAGTTGAGTTAGTTTCGAAGCTATCTGGATCGAGCCACTATTTACTGATTACTTTGTCGAACGAGTCAATTAAGGAAATGGCTGGCTATTTTCATTGTTTGTAGTAAACTGACGCTACACTAAACTAGCCCAGGTAATTTTCAGTCCACTTTACAGAAGGCCTTATCTAAAAGGTCCCAAGGACATTAAGGGCTTTGATCGAACTTGACTTGATTCTTGTTAAGTTTTGCAAGAAATGTAGGTAACTATATGAAAGCTGTTTAGTCGAATTATGCAATTCTGACAGGTAAGACAATTCCATTTCATTTCGAATTGAATACCAAGGAATGTAAAGCGCACTAACAATTTTATTTATATTCCGTTCTTCATCCACTTGACGTTCGTTCGTATGAGAGCTAAGATTAAGGCTTAATCACTCAAGGCATCTTTTGTTTGAAACACTGTGAGCACTGACTCCTACACAACGTAAGACCCTTTACTTGTCTTTTGAATCCTTAAGCTAGGTAACCAAGATTTTCCTGCGAATAGTGGGTTACACATGCGTACCGAAGGACCATTTTCTGTTAGTCGCAGAGATTAAAGCGAGAACCCTTATAAGCAAAATTACAATTAAGTCTGTCGACCTACTTGTTATAAGGTAAATATGAGGTTTAGTACCTACCTCTAGTAGTTTAAATTATATTATCTATTAACAATGATGGTTTATATTATTTGATAATGTGACAGCAGTCTTTTCTATTAAGTGTAAAAGATTATGTTCCTGGAATATTCCAACAAAAAACTTTTTCCCGAGAAGTGATATTATGGAAATCTGGTTGGCGGTTGACAGCCAATGAAATGGGATCTGGAAAGGTTTATAAAGGGGTAATTTTTCTTTAGCTTTCTCAGAGGAAATTTTCTTTTAGTTGTCTGCGGTTCTTATATATACAGATTTATATTTCATGGAAAACCGATTTACAATAAAGTAAATATTTGTAGTGCTTATCATTTTTCGAAGTTCCCTGTCTTTACCTAACTCTTTTTATTAAACATGCAAATAAACAATGATCAGGACAGCTGGCACTTTAGACATAATAAAAATGGAACCTTGGGCTGCAAAAAATGGAAACAACCAACAAATAACTGTCATACCCTAGAATATTAAAGAACATTCATATCTTACGATATTAAAAGATGTTTTCAGTACGAAACAATGCAAAATGGCGCCGTTACCGGTACGCTTTCCCGCCAACGCGGCCGCCATGACACTTTCCTCAGACACGAACTGTCATTCTCATTGTCCTGTTTTGAAGCTCATTTAATGTCAGACTCCACAAGTTGTATAAAACACTTGTGTCGACTTGAATAGTGAAAGCTTCAGCATTTTCTTTTTGTATGCTGACGTAGGTTGTTGAATATTTTATAAGTAGCTTTGCTACCGACGCACTTTCGTCGACTGACACCAGAGCGCTTTTGTCAGTTGACATTTATTTAACTTAGCTTATAGTTGAAAGTTTTTACCCTTTTTACTTGTGGGAGTTGGTTTTATTTAGCATATTATCCAAACAATACTTTGTGCAATGTACAAAACCTTTTAACAATGTTTTCAAAATGTGTTAGAAATATCAAAATCTAAATTCGAAACAATTAGAATAAAAAAAGGGCAATCAACATAGCTTAAAAGGCTTGACGTTTCGACCTAATGACACCGGTCTTCCAATAATTTTATTAAATCCTCAGATAAAGTTACAAAATTAATTCAAATTCTATGAAGTCAGTGCTATAGTACTACATTTTTAGTTGCTCTCTTCAGAGTAGGTGCCTCCTATATGGCAAATTACAAGTAAAATACACTCCACAGTCACATACTGACTCAACTCTCATCAAATACAGTTTGCCTCTGGACAGAATTAAGTCCTTTGGTCCATTTTCGTAAAACGTCCAAATTGTCAAGATTATTCTTATGTAAAAATAATAATAGCTTTAACTTCTATATGTCGCACTTCTTCTACCTAACCTTTGCGTTGCTAAGCTATAGTGCGGTAGGTTTTTTTCCCACCAATTGTCACATGAGGCGTTGTTTTTCAGAATTTTACATCCACAACCCATTGGAGTAGGGTAGCTCAGTATCCCTTCGTTACCATTTTCCATCTTTACGTGAAATGGCCTTGTTAACAATCAATCTGTATTCTGTTGCAGGTAATAATTACTGTAACAAGTATGGTGAGCCACAATACACAATAGATTGACAAGGAAAATTGATTTCACGCCGCAGAATCTAATTATGTACGCCTTTGTCAAAGGAAGCCAACTCTAATCGGTAGTTTTCAAGTTTGTTCGTCATATAGTGAAATGTAGTTTATGTTGTAAACGATTGCTAGTTTTAGTAACGATTTTTTTTTATCTTATGATTTGTCTTCATTCGCAGTTTTTTCTTTATTATAAGCACAAGAGGAAAAAAAACTGAACTAAAAATTTTATTATTCCAAAAAAATTCAAAAACGGGAAACATTATTGTTATTTTTATATTTAATTAAGTAACACTTTCGGAATTTGAATCCTTATGATATTTCTTTTTATTAGAATTAATATAAAAGAATTATAATAATTTGTTTAAATAATAATAGTGTATTATCACAGACATATAATAATTCTATTTCTTTTCAATTATTATTGAACCTCTTGTTACCAGTATTGAACAAATCATATGTCATAGGATGCGTGAGTTATAACATGTATCGTATAACATTAAACGTATCGTTCAAAAAATTGGTATAAGCAGTCGCGATTACCGTAAATGATTTGTCGTAGCGTAGCCTAAGTATGTCGTCCTCACGACAGGGGACCAATATTATTACTGCTTATGACGGAAATTGTTATTTATCATATCAGTATAATATCATAAGAATATTAAAATGGTATGATGTATTAATAATCATAATAGGTACATATCTATATTACTGTGTGAATCAGTGGATTGTTATGTTTATTAGGATAAAGATGATATAATATAAGACTTATGTTGTTTGCAAGTACGTATAAAATACATAGTTACACGATAACCTTTAATAAGTCCCTTCGAAATTTTTCTATAATATTAAATTTTCTAACACTTTGTGAGAAAAATGGAGCTAATATTTAACTAGAAGATAGAGAGATTTTTAAAATTTGATGAGCACTCTCTTAAAATCAAGTCTTCAGATTAACCACAGGTGTAAGATTAAAATAAATACTCGCATTTATGTAATTAAATTATTACATTAAATAGTAAGTATCTTTGATCGAATATATTACCTACTACTTCTTTTTTTTTTCAAATATTAAATTTTGATCATATACATAATTAAGTACATCAAAACTTTAGTCTACCGGTATTATGTAGGTATAGTATATAGGTACCTACATAAGTATTTTCTTGAGCACATCGCCATTACAGTAGTAACTTCAAACCAGCACCAACAAGCGAGGATCGTATGGTGGTACCCAATAATTAAATGAAGCAACCAACAAAATATGGCTAATGGACCATTGTGCAAAACAATTATAACATAAATGTAAGCTCGTTCGATTCTAAATCGACCACCATACAGACAATGTATTGTTATATCTTCACACCTTTTAACGAAAGAGGTAGGCAGGGATGTGAACTATTTTGAAATCCTAGCTCAGTATACTTGACTGTTACTTTCAAAAAATTCGACATAATGATTAGCTTATCAACTAAACTATTCTGGTTGTAATCGTTTCATGTCTAATCTTCTACGTGGTAAGATAAGTATAAAAGGAGAACTAAACGGACTACTAAGGACTCCCAATGAATCTGATACTATTCGGGCGGTCCCGACTAATGCGTAAGCTGTTGAATCTTAAAATAACTATGACTTCGTCCCACGGAAGTTATTATAAAAAAATAAATAAACATAAAGGTTGCGATATGTTACTGTGTCAAAAGGGTCAATAGAGGAAATGGCTGGCTATTTTCATTGTTTGTAGTAAACTGACGCTACACTAAATAGGCCCAGGTATAAATTTTCAGTCCTCTTTAGAGAAGGCTTTTTCTAAAAGGTCCCAAGGACATGGAGGGCTTTGATCGATCTTGACTTGATTATAGATCATAGATCGTTACTTAAAATATACATAGATACTTAATTTATTTGAACTTTTTGCACAAAATTTGGTACACATTCTCTACTAACAAAGTGGTGTAGAAATAAAAGTGTCATGTGCAATTAAAATTACTTGATGAAATGAAAATAAACAATATCAGAGTAACTTATCTTGAAATCTATAATATTCCACCACATCTAGATAAATGATGAGTAATAATGGAATTATCTTCGGTCCACCTGACAGACAATTATAATAATGCACATGTCCTCGCAGACTCACTGATGCATTTCAAGAAACAATATGTCTGCCTTAGAGATGTCAACGTGTAACACGAATTGACAGGCGTAAAATATTCAGCTGTTCATTTGTTTGCTTGATAATGGTAAATCGTGGTGGAAAATTACTTGGGGTTTATAAAGTAAGCAGTTTGAATAACCAGGCACTACTTTGATAAATCCACAGAATTTTCTATTCCGTGGATATATCAATCGATAAGGTCCAATTTTTCTTCTTTGACTGAATAAAATTAATGTGACAAGATAATAAAAAGATCTTTCAAAACTATCGTATATAATTCCAGTGTCACGATGTTTGTCCGGGATGAACTCCGAAACTAGGTACTTAACCGATTTAAATCAAATTTGCACACCGTGTGCAGGTTGATCCAACTTAAAAGATAGGATAGCTTGCATCTCAATTATATAAAAAAAAATTTAGACCGCGGGCAGAGCTGCGGAACAGCTAGTATGTCTATACGTTTTCTATGTAAATTAAACATCATTGACATTTACACGAACATCACAAAAACATTCCACAATCTGATAATTTCGAACCAGACTATCCGCTTTAATGAACACTACAAAAAACAACCAAGGCCAACTTCATTGCAAACGGTACGTAACTGCTAACCGTACCGTAATGAAAAAGTTACACCTTCCGTAACTTTGACCCATAAAGTTAACCCTCTAAAACTTTTACCTTCGATATATCCTTCATAAAGCCAACAGGAAAATACCCTTTAACAAAACAAGCTAAGCCCGTTTATACACAAGGCGACGCTAGATCCGTACTCCACGACTTTAGTCTCCAACAACGCGTGCTTGTGTACGAATACGAACATCACCTCTCTCGGTGCTTGTCCATAAAATTCGTAGGGTAGCCTTGCGTTGCCTCGCGTACGAACGGGCTTAGTACATAAATAAGATTAGTATTCTGCTATGTACCTTTCTTTCTTTCTCTTCTTATACATGCACACAGTACATACGTGCATTTGATAGACGAAAGACGATTCGAGACTCACATTCTTTGTTTGAATTTTTGACAGCTGTCAATTAAAAGTCAGCAAATTAGGGTAGGATATAAAACCAGATAGTTGGTGATTTTAGCAGTTGATTATAATTACTCTATTTTAGCGGATGAAATACACGTAAAGAAAGTATTTATTTATTTATGAATGAAAGTAGAATTTACCATGAAAAAAAATCAATAAAATAACTTACAATATAAAAACTCTTCAACATCAAATACATGTTATTTTATTTATTTATTGGAGGACTGTACACATACCACTAAGTTGGTTGTATTGTTCAGAATGTGCCATTTTATTCGAAGGCAAAGTGCGATTAAAATTTTGTTGTGATAGTTGTCCTTTTTTTCAGCATCTATCCTAAACATACCTAATTGATATGTTTTAGGCAACTATAAACGGGATAGATGTCCAAAAATGTTGAGTTTTTTGCCACTGATATTGACTGATTCATTGTAAGTTTGTAGTAATTGTGTATATGAACAACAATGTATTGTATCATAAACAATTTAAAATCGGGTATAACAAAAGTTATTTACATTGTTAAACAATGACCTTTTAGTTCGTCACTTAACAAGTCCTACTTTATGGAGGTGCTCAAAACGTGTGTGTCACGTGTAAGGCGGAATGACTTCATGCTTCAGAGGAAGAAGCCTTGTCCTGCAAAGTTAAAACATACATGTTTAAACCAGTCGTAAGGATATTATAATAGGGTCGATTTTCAACTACGAAGAACTAGGTACCTACATTATTATAGCGACCCTTGATAGGACATTAATGGCCGGATACTGAAACGTCAATCAGTTTGAAGCCGCCGTTAAGTCTCATGCTGTCTCTGTCACCTTCAGGTGTGATGTAGTGACAGATGGACATTTAAGAACATCTTAAAGTTAATTAGCGTTTCAGTATTCAGGTGTAAGACGAGGGTTTAAACGAACGGTCGCTTATTTAACCGTAGTTATCCTAATCGAATCTCAAAACAAAAAATATATAAAGATAATTATAAAGGTATTATTGGAGGATGCATTTAAACCATGGATAAAATACAACTGTACCTATTAATCAATAGAACATCAATTGATTTATTAAGAAAAAGGAACTCCCAGAATAAATCCTACTTCCTACTAATATTATAAATGTGAAAGTGTGGATGTTTGGATGTTTAGATGTTTGGATGTTCAAACACGCAAAAACGGCTGAACGGATTTGGATGAAATTTAGCATGCATGCAGCCTTTGACATGGAAAAGAACATAGGCTACCTTTATCCCGATTCCTTCAGTAGTTCCCGAGGGAAATTTGAAAATTGTTTACGAGCTAAGCCGTGGGCAGACAGCTTGGAAATTTGGTCTTTTTCTCTATTACAGCACAAGCTATAACACGGGTGAAAATTTTATTCAATTTTTTCATTATTTTCATATTTTTTATTTCTTTTTGGACCCAATTCTGAAGTCCACGCAGACGAAGTCGCAGGCAGAAGCTAGTACCTACGTAATAAGTTAAATCCCTCAATACTTTAGTAAGAACAAGACTAGACTAGACTAGGACTCAATGGGTGTACTACTAGAGCAGTACTGGTCTCGGATCTACTACCCGAAAAGCACCTATACGTTATAAAAAAAATACGTATCATGCAACGCGATAGTTTAAAAGTTAATACCTACACGTTAACCCCTCTAAAAATACATTTTAAATCCTGAACATTGACTGGCCTATACTCCAATAGTCATGGACAACCTTGGACTAGTCATTCCGCTTCCTAAAGAGAACTCTTTTACTCCGTTAAATCTGACATCAACACATCTATAATTCCACATTTATATTAGCGGGATGCTGTTTAATATATTTCTATTAAAAACCGGAGTATCAAGGCCAAAGTTCGAATATATTATACGTGTAAAATGATTTACGTCGCATTGTAAACGCGGTCTGTTGCCGTGCGTAATAAATTTCCACTGGTGGGTAAGGCGGCCTGTTAAAGTGCGAATAAAATTCGCAGTAATCATTTATTTTTCCGGAAAGTAGTATTTAATCTGAAATACTACGACATTTACTTTTATGATAAATTATTACTTTGATGTTGTATAGGCTTCTGCTGATAATACTCATATAATATTATATTGGTGCTGTTTTCCAGCTTTTCACAGAACCCATTTACTGAATAATTTTATTAACTTATAGTTAAGTAATTATGATGATTCATTAATTAAACAAACATACTTATCTAAATTTAAAAAGATATTATAATAACTTTCACGCAAACTCATGTATTTACCTTTTAGGCTTGATGTTTCGGCCGGGTTACACTGGCCGTGGTCCCAAGCAGAGTCTGCTAAACGTTATAAAAAGAAATATTTATAAATACCAAGTGTACAATACCAAAGTGAAGCTGGCATTTACCAATCACAAGTTACTTAAATAATCTAAAAATAAATCTATAAGGTACAGGAAGACAAATTTAAATGTCATAGTTAAATTATCATTGAAGCAATCGTGTAGCATTGATTAGCATAATTACTTCTGAAAATATTATCAAATTTAAAATAAGGTACAAAAAACGTGCGATTTTAAATCGCAATCGTTATATTATGGGAGTCTTTATATAATAGTTTTCTTTGATCCTATTTTTACAAATAGATAAGTTATTGCTGCGGCTTCGTTTGGCATTCAGCTTATTTTTATTGCTACAGGAAACGCGTCTGTTTTTTGCGTATAATAATTACCTACTTCTGTTTTTAAAAGGGATTTAGTTACTTTACGTTAATATCTTGATAGAGAATATTAATTATAGATGAACAGAATCTTGTAACATATAGAACAAAGTTTTCGATTGAATACATTAAAAATATTAGAATGTAACTCGTCATATCATTTTCACGTTAATTCGTCAATATTCATTGAAATAAAACTGACCCAAGACCATGACACCTGCAAAGGCGGCGAAACGTCGGGAACTAAAATCAAAATAAACCGCGATAGAATCCGTTTATAACAAAAGTTTTATATCAATGTCTAACATTCGCGTAAGCCTCAGAAAACAATATCGTCAATATTCCTTGTTCAGAAAATACTTATCTAATCCTCTTTCAGGAAACAGTACAAATATTAGGTATTGTGTAGGTGTGTTACATTAATTATTCCGAAGAAAGCCGCAGTAAATCTGCCACAGCACGTCTAAATTATACTTTAATCCCATTCATATGTCGATTTCATTTTGTAATAGATCGCTTTCATTAAAATCTCTCTATTCCCTTGTTCCCAAAAAGATCTTTCGAAACGTAATCACACACAAGAGGCCGCTTTAAGATTTTGGCTGGATTTAATCAAACCGATTTTGAGAACGTTCTGAATTCTAAGTAAGTTTGAATTCTGAATTTGAAAGAACGTTTATAGCTTTATGGATTGGCTTTGACTTCAATTTATTTCTTTTACGATGTGATTGGGATTATAAATTTAACTTCAGAGTTTTTGTGACTGTCTTAATTTTATAATGGCTAGGAAAATCTCGTGGGTCTATTGTGTTAAAAAAGGATTTATTGTTTATTAAATAAACCTCTTTATTGATAGGTATTGTCCTAAGTGATAACACATGCGATAAACTAACCTGCAATTATAACTATCCCACTAATGCAAGCCCAATTATTTAAGTTTATTCAACATAATTTCAAAATTCCATCATTGTACTTATAGAAGTAAATAAACAGTTTTCTCCATATAAATTGAACATTAAAAACGTAATCTCAATACAAAATGTGTCCACGTTTGTATCGACAAAATTATTCCCGCCTATAGTACTGTTATCTTTCACCCCCAATCCGTTTGCAAAAGTACACAAACTGTATATTCATGACACATTTTTGCGCGGCTCGGATAAACGCGAGCGACACAAACGTAAAAAAATGTTACACTATTTTGGTTGTCAAAATACCAACGTTGCTAGTTTATACTTTAATAATGGCATGGTTTAGTGGTTTCATCTGCCTTTTTCGGCTCCGAAGGTGAGGTAGGGTTAAACGGCACAGGCTATCAAATGCAGAAAGATAATCGTGTTGTTTAAACATATTATAAATTTCATAATATATTTATTATTGGATAGGCTGGCTACTTCTGCTATGCGTTCTTCTCCCTTTCTATTCAATGCATATTTAAAAGTATGTATTTTAAATCATTGTATATTACCATTTTTAACAGGTAACCTAAGGAGTTTCTTGCCGGATTCTTCTCCATAAGAATGACATTTTGGAACCGAGCAACTAGATTCATTTAACGTTTTGAAAGTACCTGAAAAGTGAAAGGGTCTAAACGAAAATATTTTGATTTTGATTTCGAATAGAAGAACTGTTATATTAGGTACCTAATTGAATCCAAACCTTAGCTATTACCTAGTTAATTAGCATCTACTTTCCTAGTTCATGAAAGGAACTAGGAAAGTAGATGCTAATTAATCTACAAAACGAGAATTTTATTAATTTCCATCCCTATCCCTATAGCCTTTGTCAATAAGTGGGCTATCTAACAGTGAAATATTTTTTCAAAACGGATCCGTTGTTCCTGGGATTACCGCGTTCAAACAACCAAAGTCTTCAGCTTTATAATATTAGAATAGATTTTACCAGAAATCTGCAAAAAAAATGGATGGCATAAAGAGTTACCTTAACATCCGATTCCCGGCAAAAGGATGACTCGTTCTTTAACCTTATTCGTGTCAAACGTCGAACGCCAGATTACAGGCCGTAAATAAAATAGCGAGCTTATCCTTGTATATGTAGAAAATGAGTTCGGAGGTGATACGCTGGTGTATAGACTGATCTACTTTGTCACGTTTTGTCGAATCGAAGTGATGTGTCACGGCGCGGCGTATTGTGATGCGTGACAGTTGACGCAGTGAGTGGTGACTGCTGGTAACATACTAATGGCATCATAGGTGGCTTGAACGAAGGAAGGAATTGGAAAAGTGTTATTTTCATTTAATATACCCAATGGGCAAAACATTCATAGGCCTTATTCACTAAGTCCTGTTACATCATTACATGCAGGGTTAAAAGAGGCTTTTTTATACCTTTCGACTTACTATACTTTCAAGTAAAAATCTGTTAAATGAACACATACAGCTACTGTGTCGTGGACATCGTGCACCGCGTGTACCGCGTGTGCCGCAGTGTACCACCGTTTTAACAATGAACAGCAAAATCATGCAAATTCAAATCGTATTTGCTAGACAATCTAAATTCCAATTACCTTAACAAATTATTTAACCGTACCGATGTTTGTCCAACGTTTCTCGTACGCTGTTAATAAATAAATCCAATTATGTTAGCCTTCGCACGTGGGCCAAGCTGGACCACGGTGGGCCAAGCTGGGCTAAGCGCCATAACCTTATAATGGTATTAAGTCCCGACTGGCTTCAGTAATGCTATTGTGGAAATTAGATTTAAAGACTTTTTATACTTTTCACTTGGATACGTGTGATATGTGTGGCTAATAAGATTGGTTTAGCCTCTGAATTTATACTTAAGGGTTTTGTGCCATCATATTCACTAGTATCTATAGTTGTGAATACTGTAATATCTCAATGCTATGTTCGTAAACTACAAAGTAAAAAGCTGTACTCAGTGTAAATAATATGTTGATTTAATTATTTTAAAGAATAGATTCTAGGTAAGAGAAATATTTATTAAGTGATAACTATGTGAGTTAATAGCAAAAGAACAAGAAAGAAATGGCTTTATTTGAACTTAAGGTTTGTATTTCCGCGCTAATCAGAATAATGCAGCGAAATAACTAGTGCAATTTATGTGACCCCTTTTAACTTTAGCGCAAATGTAGCACAAAACTGAGCCAATTAATTAGCTTTAACATTTACTCAGTTACACTCGTATCGGCAATCTAGTTAGCTAACAAACTCAAACATTATTAGATCAATCAGTAAGTTAATTAAAACGAACGCTATAGTTCTTCATTTTCAACCGACGATAAAAAAAGGTGTTATAATTTTGACGTCTATAAATCCTTGTTGGTGTCAGTCCCGGCAGTTTCATTGCTAATCTTTGTGAGAATAAGTCAGGCCAAGCGGGTTCTGATGAAATCTGCTGATGTAACCCTGAGCGCAGTGTTTGACTGCTTCTCTGGACTCAACACCTTCCCTGTCCCGTCAGAAGACACAATAGTTAAAGAATGGAAATGTTCATATGTGACTCACGGGACAGTGAAAGGGTTAACCATCCTAATAACGTAAATGCTCCTATTACCGCCAGTTTTAGCTGTCTAAGGATTCACATTAATAAAATAGATATAAGCTGTTATGTTAGGAAAGATGATAAAGTTTATAATTAATCTCTACGATGCATTCTTTGCAATTCAGTACTTAAATTCAATATTCCGTATCACAATAGTTACTAAATAATTATTTAATCCAAAAGAGTAGTCGATTCTATTACCGACCCATAGAATGCGGCAAGATTCTATTACCGATTTTTCTACTTCTTTTACCGACCCCTACGAAGTTGTCACTGCTTCTATACTATTAAATAAAATAAAAAATCGTTTTTAAGGTATTTATTATGTAATAACAATAGATATGAGATCAACATTATTACAATATGAACATAATTATTTATTGCAACGTTTAGAGCACTTAATTGTTGTTATTTTAATTAATAAAAAATATATTCAGCCTCAGAAAACAGTTTTCAAATAATTAAATGCTTACTTTTTAATCACCTACATACTAATTAGATATATTATAAACCTTCGTCCTCCTTCGTTAACAGTTTGTTTTCCACAATGTTCATTTATATATTTACTAGCTGACCCGGCGAACTTTGTACCGCCCTAACAGTCAATGAATGTCGGGTTACCTTTTAGCTGAACTAATTTAGGCTTTGATGAACGTAATACAATGATACAAAATAAAAATACAGATACTTAGATATCAAAAAGTATTTTATTTTGATAAAATATAATACATACAGAAAGAGAAGTAAAAAAAAAAATTAAGTACTTCAAACACGTGTCAGCAAAAAATGACTGAATTGCTTAGAGAAATCATCAGCAGATAGATCGTTCAACAATGCAACTATTTAACTCTCATATTTACTGAGAGTTGAAGTTTCTTCACATATCGCCACAGATTTGACTGTTGATCTGTACGATAAGCTCGACGATTTCTCGTTTCTAACCTAGCCGTTTCACGGGCTGCCTCTCTTTCCTCTTGTGTTTGAGAGGCACGAATTAAAGCCCTTCTTCGCTCCATACTAATGCGGCGCTCTTCTCGTGCAATGTCTCGTTCTTCATCAGATAATTGACTCGCGATGTTCCGTTGCCAAATTGCACTACGGCTTCGCGAAAGAAAGAGGAAAGATTAGATCTTCTAGGACGTGGCATTGTTACTAATACTAATACTGAATATGTACTCGCACAAACCCACACAAAACAAACAAATATACCAGTAGCTGAACTTTCGTGACATAGACATTGATTGACAATAGTTTAGATCATAGACTACTACTTAAGATACTGCCCTTTTTATTCAAATCTGCTTAATACACCTTTCAACCTTTTTAATTGATTAAAAAAAATACAGACAAAAGTTTATGCACCCTTTTTAAATAATTACACAAAATACATTTCTGAACGCATGCATAAATGTCAATCACAGTATTTGACAGGATGACAGGATGACAGGAGGAAAACAAATGTTTGACAGGTACGCAACAAAGGAACATATTTAAATGGAAATAGATTAATTTTCATAAATATATATTCGTCAAGTTTTCATTGTTTTTAAAATGTATTCTGCTATTCAGGGCGGAGACAAATCCAACGAAACAAAAACCATGAAAATTGATCCAGCCGATCTCGAGTTATAAGTGTTGTAACAAACCCGTCTTTGTTTTATATATATAAGATTATTTCTCTTGTCACGCAGAGTTGTCCTCGGCATGCCATAGGTTTTTGAAGCTTCGTATAATGCTAGTCCCTTCAATTATATCTAGAAACGCAGCTTCTAGTTGAGCAGAGGCGTACTGCTTGTGCTTCTGCGGCTCCATGATTCTATAAAAGATCACAATCTTTAAAGAGATATAGGATTTAATTCTTCGAAAGAAGCTTTAAAAAGTTACATGGCCCATGGCCCATGGCCCATTCCGTGATTTTTATTAGATTTGAAAACATATTAAATATAGCCAATGCCATGAAGCCATGAATGAAACTGGATAGCAAATATTATTTTACATAAATAATATGGCCTGTGACAAAATCTCTCCACGTATGCAAGAAATAAGCCAATTTGTTCAAAAATATAGGTAATAGAATCAAGTATGAAGGTTACAATATTCTATTAGCGATTAATAAACTTAATAATAAACAGATAAAATTTTATTATACGCTTTATGGAATACTGTTAAATTCGATCTCATTGCTATATTATTTCTTTTAATGTCAGTTAATCTTTAATTCAGATAATAAAGGTTATTTACAGTATAATATCATTCTAATAATAAGGATATTGTCTAATGTTGAATGGAGTTTTACACAAAAACTTCAAGAAATAGCTTTGTCGTTAATAGATCTAATGAAGTAAAATAATTTTAAGAATTGAACAAGAAAAAAATAAAATCGAATGAGGAAGTATATAATAGATATTATTTTAAAACACTTAAATGTTCTCAAAATCTAACAACGATCCATGGGTCGTTATTAGAATCATGTTTTGAAATTTGGATTCTATTACCGCCTTAAATTAAAACGTGATTTTATAACACAAAAACCAATAAAAAGTATTATATTATGAGTTAGTTTAGAAAACGAATATATACGTTACAGTTGTAATGTGATAGCAAGAAGACAAATCCATTTTTAGTGTGTTATTTTCCTTAAGTAATATTTAGGTGTACTTTCGTGGCTGGAGACGCGACACTATGAAATGTGCGTCCGCTTCGGGCGCGTCCCACTGATGGTCAAATTATTTCTTTCACTGGCTATTTAAACACACAAACTTTACTCTTTTTGCTGTCCAACTAAAATACCTAAATAATTTTCTAGGTATAACTTTTCTGGACCCTATATTATGTCTAATATGAGTGATTTAAAAATTAGATCGTTAATAGAGTACACATTTTAGGGGGTCGTTAATAGGAGCTTTTACGTTATTGTTTCCCTCCAGGGCCTACTGAGGAGGGTTATTATATCGGTGAACTATTACTTGTAGAACCGACTATGGACGACGTGTTTTCGGCGAACCGTTCATCGGTGAACTGTAATTTGCAGAACCGACTTCGGACGTAGGGTATTTTCAGCAAACAATCATCGATGAAGTTCTTTCTCCTGGGGTCTTATTCACTAAATCCTATCAGTTATCGTTGTAGTGATGTTACGTGTAGGGTAAAAGAGGTTTTATCTCTTTCTACTTACTATACTACTTTTAAGTAAAAAATCGGTGACTTGGCCTAAAAAGTAAAACGTCTATAATACACAACTACCCGGTGACTCTCAGAAAACAAAAGAGACTGAAAGATTTGGCGACCAGGGAATCTTGAACTATAATCTGCGTTTAGCCACGTTATTTTTTGTATGGACTTAGAGAATAACCCCTTCCGCTGAGGGTGAGCGGACACTGCTGCATATAAAAATCATTATAGGAGATGCCTTGCCTGTTCGTAGATTAGGTTTGGGCCCTTTGGTCTCTCACAAATTTGGGTGAACATCCAGCGGTAACTTTTTATCGGTATTAGCTAAGAAATTAGTGGTATAAACTTACTACGCAGACAAACTTAGTACCTGCCTAGCACTACATTAATTAGATCAGTCGGTAAGTTAATTAAAACCTACCTTATAGTTCTTCATCGACAAATGAATACTTGATAAATGATTTAACTTAAATCTGGGTCACATCGAAATAATTTGATTTCTTTACTTCTGGAATCAAGGCCTGTTCTCTGAGGTACTTGATAGAATATTTTGTTGAGAAAACCTCCAGTCAGACGTGATTTTTGACGGGAACTCTGGTAACCATTCTAACCAAGGTATAGAGAATTACTCATGATACGGGGTCGGATAGGCAGTCGCTACACGTGAAATACTGTATTCTTCTGAATCTGGTACCGCTGGAAGCCGACTTCAACACTAATGGTCAGAATAGCCATACTCTGTAAAACTTGGTATGAAGTAATTTTCAATCCCTAGAAAGGCATAGGAAATCCGACATAGAGTTTCTGTTACTATTTATTGATTTACACGACAAAATTTTAGACATATACCAATTATATCGGCAAACTTATTGCCGCGATAACTGACATCCATGCGGGCAGAGCCGTAGGCAGCAGTTAGTAGAACATAATACATGACCTATACAATATTTGTATAGAAAGTATGCTTAGTACGTCGAAGTTTAGGTGTGCGTAGCATAACTTAAGATTGTTCGTGTAAATATTAATACATAAGTTGACGTTAATATATAGGTATTATGAAGCTAAGGCTTTCCATAACATGTAGGTACTGAACTGTAATATTGTGATACCGAATAATGTTCTGAATTTCCTTGCGCTACCACGATATTAAAAAAAATACAGTTTACCTAATAAAAATATTTGTAGCTACGTACGTGTGTTCCCGCAAGAGTATTATCTATCCGCAAGGGGTGAAGGGTACAAGAGTACAAGGTCTGTTATGAAATCATGATACAACATTTCAGACCAAAATGAGTTAGGTACCGGCTTACTTTTATTACACGTTAATATAATAAATATTTTCTAATTAACTATATACACACCTAATACTAAACTATAATTGCTTCAAAAATTTCTTCCACATCGCTGTCGACTGGAAGTGTGCCCATAAGGCTGGCAGCATTGCCACCTTGAATGGCAATGCTTAACCGCTGACCAAGATAAAAACCAGCCCTTGGATCACACGAGATGTCAACCAAACGCTTGGATAAGAACTTGAATAGAATGTGTTAGGTACATAATTAAATATTTTTTATCAAATTTTTCACATCAATAATTTGGCACCAAAACTCATAACAAAGTGTCAGCGCATTACGAGGGTCATTATCATATTACTTCACTCGCAAAATGTTGTACTAATGATACTGGCCGCTTCTGGTAATGATACGGGCTGCTTTTGCTGCCAGTGTCGTGATTATTTTATATGTCATAGAAATCATATTTAGTAAATTGTTCGTTGACGTGAAGTAAAGCTGGAAAATTTCCATGTCACTCCTCCTTACGCAATGGTCTATTTTTCTTTACTATCACTACTGCTCTTTTTGGTATATATAGTGAATCTGGTGTTTACGAAAAACTTCAATTAAATTTTGAGTACAGTTAAGTTTTTACAATTCAGTTTTGACTAACATACAATTGCTGGCTACAATATGCTTCAATGGTCTAGCTATAATTTTTGCTAGGATAATTTCTGGTATTTTTTTATTACAATTATTTTTATCTTTAACCAAACAACTGATTCGATTTTCCTTCTCCTTTTGAAGTGGATTAACTACAGAGCAGCGTTCCACTATTTCATTAGAGACCCCAAAAAAGCTCTATTTCACCCTCACAAAGTGGATTCAGTGGGATCCCGGTAAATATTGATTGGGCCTTTGTCTATGCCTTTGACAAAGTACGCGTTAATTGACGCGAAAGTTGAGTACACAGCCGCCATTGTCCTTTGTCGGACTCTCTTTGTAACCATTAAGTGCCACGCCTACGAGCATAGATTAAATTACTGCAGATATGACAGGTAATGAGATATTTTTGGACATTCATTGTAAGTGCTTTTGATTTGAATATTGAACTATTATCTTAACTTTATTATTTAAAGACAATTAGTAACATAAAGTAATAATCCTGTTGTAATTATAATTTTCTTTGAAACTGCTAAAAATGTACTGTAAGGTGTAATTATTTTAGTATTTTTATACGAAAATGCCGTGAAAGAGCCGGGTGCGTTTATGTGCAGTCAATTTTATGTTCGGGAATCAAAAAGTACTCTTTAGAGAGGTCTAAAAAAAGCTTAATTTCAGTTTTTTTTTCCTTTCTTATAACTTCACAGAATGTTCGAGGTTGCTTCACTGGTGAGCTTTTGATCTTTATAAAATGTTTAGTGACCTATTTCAAAGGAGTCCAGCCACCTCCACAAAAGGAATCCAACTGTACAAGTACTTATACAAACAATGCATGGTACATTGTTCTCATAATACCATGTCCTTTCTTATTATACCTACATCCATCAATATCCATTGTAAATGTACTTCACCTTCACATAACCCTTTCAGATCACATGCGTCGCGGAAATAGCTAAATCTCTGTTTATACACGTGCGTTTCGTGCACGTGCCTCACGTAGGCTTAACGAATGTAGGCAGAATATGGTTGTATAATCATCGGTGGTATACATGCAAGGTTTACGCCTACTCCATTTTAATTTTGTATTGAAGGTTGAATCGGAAATCTAAACAATGTGGAGGATCCTCTTTGCTTGGGATGTTCTTTGCTTTGCAAGGGATGAGATGGGTTATCAATCGACTTAAAAAAACATCGATAAAGCTTAATGGTCAATGTTCGTTTTGTTTTGTTCTAAAAAAAAACCTTACTCATTACTGTACTAATGTTAGTTTTTAATTTCACGATAGGTATTTATTCAGATGTTACTTGTGAGATGACGGCAGATAGAAGAGTATGGAAGAAGAAAACATGCTGCGCCGACCCCAAATAAAATTGGGATAAGGGCAGGAGGATGATGATGATGATGAGGTATTTATTCAGATTTTAAACGCATAAGATAAAAATATCAACAACACTAAGCAGAACTGATTAAAAATGTATGACTTAAATATGAGTCTACTTTTGTAGCTTATTTGAATGTAATTAATGCAACACCCACGTGCATGTAAGACAAACTACGTCTCCCATCACCACCCAGTTTCTTTGGGAAAAGGGCAGAAAGGGTAGGTTCCCTTCACCCACACGCCAGAACTACCACGTAAAAGTCTAGACTTAAAAGTAAAGGTCAATGTCATGTCGACGCCTTATGTCTTGCTTACATGATATATGCATTCATTAACATAGTTAAACGGCACAAGATAATACCCTGCCTTTAGACTTGTCTTAGATTACACCTACCTTTACATGCCTATATACATATTTTTACCTTACGCTTATGGAAATATGGAGACACACGGTCTATGTATTAATATCTGTTAATACTTTAATAGTGCTATGAAGTTTTTAAGGTAAGTTTTTTTAAAGCATCCTAGAAATGCGGTTTGTACATTACTAGTAACCTTGTTAACCCGTGCTAAGCTAAATGCATGTTTTACGAGTGAGCTCACATCGTTAATGCAATGGTTGTGGGATTCGAATCCGCAACCACTTGATCGCAAGTCCCTATATTATATGCCCTAGCTATTAAGCTACCGCCACTGCAACTGAATATGATTTGTTTGAAATGACAAAGTAACTCTTTCTCGCTGTCACGGCTGAACCAATTAACCACATTGGAAAAAAAACTGGCTACTTCTTACCCCTAAAAGAGTCTACACAAAAGCCAGTAGGTACCTACATACCTTAATTTTATATCGTGAACATACTTCAAAAGGACCTTATTTTCGTCTATGTCCTTTATTAATATCAGCTTGATTATATACACACGTATACATAGATAATTTGTCACCTGTCGAAAATATCAAAGGTACCGAGTTAGTTCATAAGACCGTGTACACATTGACAAACGCGTCGCCGATTCATCGCGCGCAGTGCAAACGTGAAGAATTAGGCTTGTGTGTGCTTGCCGATGTGTACTGCTATGAATAAATATTTGCTTGGTATATCAGGGGGTGGAATCGGTGAAACAGTGTAATTTGGGGATATGGTGTGAACATGTTAGTGGATGAAAGGCACAAGAATGAAATAGTAATGAATTTAAAGAAGTAACAAAAGAATATGGAGAGGCGCGCAGAAAGGACTATTATGAGAAAAAATAAAAATAAATCTATACTTATTTATAAAGCTGAAAAGTTAGTTTGCTTGGTTGAACGCGATAATCTCAGATACTAGAATGATACTGGTCCGATTTGAAGAAGTCTTTCGGTGTTTGATAGCCGAGGCAGGCTCTATGTTACTTTTTGCTGCGATAACAAATGCCAACGAGGGTGGAGCCGCGTGCAAAAAATAGTGTCATTATATGTGCGGAGGATAAGCACAAGTGCGTGTTTTCCAATGGGACTTATAACGCTGGTTGTAAACTCGAAAGAGTGTTGAAAATAACTATAGTTTTTTACAAAATTCTTTGCGACATCATAAGTAGGCAAAAATAGTAACGTGGTGAGGCGTGAGCTACCTTAACTTAAATTCGCTGTATCTAACTAAATATTCGTTATTTCGCTAAAGTAAAAATTATGCATTTTTTTAGTACCTAAAAAAATCGGACATTGAAACAAAGTAGGCATGCGCTGATTCATCATTTACCCGAAGTATAATCCTTATACGGAGAATACGTTTGATAAAATCCACCCTTAGAATACATGTAATACATTTCCCAACATAACTATTTGACATTCAGGCGCAATAATAATTGATCCAAATACGTAGAAAGAAGAAAATAAACCATTGAAATAAAATAGTCAATAGACTAACCCTATTTCGCCCACAGCATTAGTTTCTTAACAAAGTTCAGTACCAAATAGCTAAACTAAGCCATTACCTACTGCTGACCGCAATCCATTAGTGTCCGACACTAGTGTCCGAGTTGCGGCAACTTAACACTCAATGTCATAAATCTCGAGACATGTTGAGAGTCCATTTGGAAATGGAATAGTGGGATTAAGATGAACGAATGAAGTTATGTTTTTGACTGTTGAAGAATGAGTTAAGATTTAAGTACTTAATTAGTTTAATAACTGCGCTTGGGTGGCCACTCAGTTAATAATCCGTGGTATTCACAGAGACTCTAAGACTACATTGATACACGGTGAATAAAACATCGTGCAGAAACCTAGATTCCAAAAATTTTGAATCTGAAGTCACCAACCGGCAATGAGCAAGCGTGGTGATCAGTACTCGTTCGTCCTCTACGTGAGAAGAGGCCTGTGCTCAGCAGTTGGGCATTTTTATGGCCACTATATCTATACAATCTTCTTTGGATTCATTATTTGCTGAAAACTACTAATTTAATGAACTAAATTAAAATTTGATTCAAATCTTAAGAAGTTTGAAAGTTGTACTGGTAAAGGAGCAGAAATGTGACTGTAAAACAAACGAATGCGGAAATCTGAAATGACGCATAAAAAGGATGGATAAAGAATACACAGCGCGGTCGTCAAATGGTTTGAACTTAGATACAATTAACTAGCAAACGTTGCGTGTGAAACTACCAATTGTCTTATTCCATTATGGAGTACTTCATCTCGATGCATCTACCCAGCTGTTCACATATCAATACACCATAAACGATACAAATGTACACAATAATGGGTTTAAGCAATCATGATGTTACTCATTAAAACCAGATATTACCGGATTTCTGTCACAGTGTACCAAATAAGTGTGGTTGAATGATTCATCCTAATTTTGCACACCGTTATCCACTGTCCATCAATGCAGATAGGAATTCTAAATCATTAGTTAAAACGCTTCAACAAAATAATGGACAATTTCTCGCTACAATTGCTGTCTGGAATTTGAAGTGAATAACAACTAGTGTATAAGTGTATTGAATTAATATTTTAACTTTTGGATTTTGGGGCTGACAAATCATATCGTTCAGAGTGCAGGCTGCATTTAAATACTCATTCACTTTTCGTTCAAGTATAGATATATTTGTGAGTGAAAAAAAAGGCACGAAAAATGTGTTTTTTGATATGAATATGTGACCACCACCACACCATATTTCCTGAACCCCTCAAATATGCTTAATTGATAAAATTGCTGCTCTATCATCATATGATATAATGTCTTCCAACTATTTTATAATTAGCATTTGCTTCAATCGCTTCATATACTTTCCTTTTTCATCTTTACAATTAACTCAGTCTATAGTTGTTTCCAAAACACCTTTTGTTCTAAAATTTATTAGCCAATACAACTATTACTGTATCTGTTTTCTACTTTATCCTAATCACTTTACTTTCAATACCACTTGTCGCATTTGCGTTAAACCCAAAAAGTCTATTAGAACTTCGCCGATTCTGTCTTGGGGAAGGAATGGACTTTGCTTGATTGATAAGCCTGACAGTACGTGTGGCCACATGTGCACAGCTTTGATCTCCATTGACCCTCTGATAAACTTGTGATAGCATTGCGTAGATATTTCACCTCCGTATTGTTTATTATTTAGATTTGTTTACAATGAATTAATTGTTTTTCGGGTATAATCTTAAAAATATTTAGTGCACTGACTAATTACGTAATTCAGATTTGTAATGCAAAATTTTACGTCAATCTACTCATCAAATGGAACCTACGCTAAAATCAAAATAAATCAACGAGACAGTGCAAAAAAGCCAGTGGCACCAAAAACATCCAAATCTCATGTCACTGAAGCACAGGTAGACCAGGGCCGATAATTGTTAAAACCAAAAAAAATAATAGTAGGATGAAACTAATTAGAAAAGGAAGGGAATATGATAAAAATTAAAGAAAAAATAAATTACGGTCGATCCGAGTTCGGGAAGGGGGGAGGGGGGGGGTTTTAAGGGTAAAAAATGCTTTATCTTGATTTCCAGGAAAACTACAAGTCCTATGGAAAAAAGTCAAATGGCAAAGTTGTAGGTAATAAAAAGATCTACAACTTTTGTATTTACACTTTTTTCACATAACCTCAAAATGTATGTGAAAAATCCAAAAAACCAAGTTTTTGGTTTTTTATTTTTATCTTTTTCAAAAATATTTTTTTTTTGACGAAATTTGGTGAAAACTTACCTTTTAATGTCCCAAATACGCTGTAATTTATTTGATTAAAAATATTTATTTTTTCACCTTATTTTGAATTAATATAAAAAAAACACCCTAATTTTCAATCGAAAATTCACCCGTCAAAATATCAGCTTTTTTCAAAAAGTATGGGGGTTTTTTGTTCGTTGAAATCTCTACTTTCTGATGGTGTAAAAAAAATATACATTACTATAGTAAATGTACTCAGAAAATGCATAATCACTATGTACAATTTCATCAAAAAAATGACATAGCTTAATTTTTTTTTCAGTTTAAAGTTTATTTATTAAATTCGAATTACATTCATATCATAGAAAATCTCACAAAATGATTCAGATGAAATTCTGGTTGAAGAACCAATGCAGACTGGAAAAAATTGAAGCAAAGACATTTTTTTGATGAAATTGTACATAGTGATTATGCATTTTCTGAGAACATTTGCTATAGTAATGTATATTTTTTTTACACCATCAGAAAGTAGAGATTTCAACGAACAAAAAACCCCCATACTTTTTGAAAAAAGCTGATATTTTGACGGGTGAATTTTCGATTGAAAATTAGGGTGTTTTTTTTTATATTAATTCAAAATAAGGTGAAAAAATAAATATTTTTAATCAAATAAATTACAGCGTATTTGGGACATAAAAAAGTAAGTTTTCACCAAATTTCGTGGAAAAAAAAATATTTTTGAAAAAGATAAAAATAAAAAACCAAAAACTTGGTTTTTTGGATTTTTCACATACATTTTGAGGTTATGTGAAAAAAGTGTAAATACAAAAGTTGTAGATCTTTTTATTACCTACAACTTTGCCATTTGACTTTTTTCCATAGGACTTGTAGTTTTGCTGGAAATCAAGATAAACCATTTTTTACCCTTAAAACCCCCCCCTCCCCCCCTTCCCGAACTCGGATCGACCGTAATTTATTTTTTCTTTAATTTTTATCATATTCCCTTCCTTTTCTAATTGGTTTCATCCTACTGTAATTTTTTTTCACTTTTTACAAATTTTGAAGGCTTCGGCCCTGGTCTAAGGAGAAAATATGTGATTTCAAAACGACGTGACGAGTCTTAAAACGATCATAATTTCTCATCCAAACTGCCTTATCGTTATGTCGAAATATTTTAAAACTTCAAGCACGTTTTAAAACGATTTCAGTAAACGTGAGGAGATTTTTAATGGCTTCGGGACGAAGTAAACAATAAGAATTTTCCTTAAAAAGTTATGAAAAAGTATGAACCATTTTTATGGCTTTTTGAAAGTTTGTTTAAAAATCTTTGAATTATGTTAATTAATATGGTAGTAGTTTTACTCCGAAATTATTACATAACCACTTTTTACTATTACATAACAACTCGAAAAATATGAACCCTTGGTGTTCTGGCCTTTGAACTTTAAAATAATACATAAATTAATTTCATGGAATAACACACGACTTCAGTGTTCAGGTGTAACTTAAATGAATAATATATTATAAAAGAAATAACCAATCAATGGAAACTTATTAGCACCGATATGCACATCAAATACTTGCGCAAACATTGGAACTAAACATTTGTTGGCTATCCAAATATTTGCTCCAATATTTGTACGTAAAGCAACCCGACCGAAATGGCCAGCGCCTAATGTGCCGTTCAAAATGTCCCAACATACACACATATATTGGATTAAATTGGGGATGAAAGAGTCTTTTCGAGTTCTCTCTTTACCTCCTGAGTTCATTAAATGAAATGTAACTGCCTAGTTATCCCGTAAGTTTTTTTTTCTGTGTTGTATAAATGGGTTGAAATGCGCTTCACACGGGTTCTTTTCAATAAAATAAAAGATTTCGTAATACTTAAATTGATCTAGATACTTGTTAACCCCTTTAAATTAACCACCATAAATTTGCAAATTCGGTACCGGATTTTTGAAGGAGTTATTAAGTAAGCAGCTTACTTTACGTCTTGAAGGAATGGAGTTTCGAACCCCAGGTTACAAGCCCACCGATCAGTTCCATGACCGATTGCATGTCAAATATAAATAAATCAGAACTCGAATGACTTCAGTATTTATAGTGGAGCCAATTAGCCCGATTGGCTCATCCACTTGGTCCGTTAATAATCTTATCTTTCTGAGGTCACGTACTCGCCATCTTAACTTAAACAACGAAATTCTTGAGCTTTGAAGAGAGGGTCAAAGTAAAAAGGTAGAAGTTTTATAAGCACGTGTAAGGCTTTACTGTGTTTTGAATATGAGTTCGAAAGTTTTACTTTGAAGGCAAGTTTTGTTTATTTTTTAGGAAGCCATAACCATCGTTTTCCATTTGAAACATATTTACATTTATAAATTACGAGTGTACCGAAGTTATACTCTCGGAAAGCGGTACTCATTTTATGGAATGAAATATTCAATAATTTTTCAAAGTTGCTCCACATTTCCTATGTTTGAATTTACCCTGTAGGAAGAAAAATGCTTTAATATCATTTATGGGAATTACATTTTTTTCTGTCTACATCAAAGGATATTTACAATACCCTACAACCTTAAAATTATCAAATAACAGAAAGATAAAAGACGTAAGTCTAGCACTTGGTCAATTGGACATTGATGATGTCGCTGTACATACTTATGTGACTTGTCATAAAGAAACAACGTATACAGAAAAACGAAACTAGTTTTAAATTCACTTAGACGGGAACACAAACAAAAACACTTATCCCCAACAACTATCTAGCTTCAGGAAAAAATAAAGATTCCATCCCCGTTCCGAGGGAAGACAATTTATCAAATGACAACCCCAAACTACAAGACGTTAGGCTTGACAAAAACACTTACCGAGATGCTATCTTGCTATCTCACTCACTGTAAATAAAAGAAAGTTATATCGTTCATTTCATGATTCGTTTTCTTTAGCAATATTAACTTTAAGTGACTATGAGTAATTTACGGTTGTCTACACTCGAATGAGATCACTAACATTGTTGTCTATTTCAAAGAAATAAGGTTCAACTTTCCAAACCGTTGTTGCCACTGAAATTTCGTTCCTTTACTTATTTCGCTAAAGACGGTAATAAATCCAATGTTAGGAACTCCTTAACTAGCATTTTCCTCCCAAACACAAGAAAACACTTCAAGTCGCTGCATTTGCCACAGAATTGTGTTCCCAGCTGTGAAGGAACAATTTTGGCCGTCGTCTTTTGTTTTGTTTTATTAATTAACAGCAAAAATTTAGCAGCTGCTTTGCTGTCATAGAATTTCGAATTCCATGTATAATATAGTAGCTGTCTCCTGCGACTTCGTCTGCAAGTTTATTTCATGGGTATGCTTATTCTTAAATAGAAGTAGCCTATAGCCTAGGTACTATTTCTCAATAATCAGGCTTTCATATTCAGAAAGCTTTTTTAATCCGACTTATCCAGAGATAAGCGCGTTTCAACAAAGAACTCTTCCTTCTTATTATATTAGAATACATTTTTTGGGTTCTTCAGAATTATCCTAGTTTTGTATGGATGTATTTGTTTTTTACTTTGTCTGATAGCTAATTATTGCTGATGCAACTTTTCCGTAGTTCTCCATCACCATGAAATGTTGTTTTGTTTGGTCAAATTGATACCTATCTTAAGTTATAGTCAAGCGAGCGGTAGCTTATAGCTTCAGATTTTCAGTAGTATTAAAGTCCTGTTGGTCAGTCTAGAGCCGGTAAGAACTTTGCGGCGCCCGACCGGCGTTCCGGCTTACGGTTTTATTGCTAAACTTACAAGGACAGGGTAGAAATGCGAGGAGTAATTTGTAAAATCTGAGAGATCTGTTTCGGGTAGGTATTGTTATTAAGATGATTGAATGTTATGGGTACCTACCTACTTAGAAATAGGAAACTATGTAAATTTTTTTTGGGCACGCTAATTAACCCTTTCATGACGACTCCCATCTAGATAAGAAGAGCTGGGTCGATCATTGAAAATTTTTGTTTCATCATTATTAAGTAGTTCTGATGCTTTTTCAATTGTTTGCATTAATCACTTAACTCAAATAATTTTATCATTGTTCACAGGTCTTCAAGAATGTCTGCGTGCTAATATTGTTAGCAGGGTGTTGATAGTTCGGCAACATGACCAAGAAGTTCGAGTTCAACTGGCAGATCCCGGTCCCTGAGCTCCTGCTGCAGGTAAACATAAAATAATTATATTTTACGTTTTACATTTTTCAATGTTAGTGATGCACAGTAAGACTGTTTTTGGAGAATTAACTCGACGATCAGCAAAGTTTCTACTCTCAGTGCCTTAATCAGACTCGCTCTTGTCCGTTTTTTTTAGGCTTACCTTATCAAGATTAATCCTAGAAGTAGAACCATTTCAAAAAAAAAAAATATTTTCTGCTCCTTCAACTTTAATGAGGTTTGCTAATATTATGTTCAGCTATCTACTTCTTCAAGGAATGAGGGCAGAATTCATTATAGCCTATGAGACGAAAATCATCTCCGCAATCTGTTTAATGTGATTCTTGGAGACGTGGCCGTGTCCGTGCGAGGATCACGTCGTAAATCAGAGTAGATCGCACATGCTTACCGTAGCTTGAGGTGCGGTGCCACTGCAAGCGGAAATATTTTTATTATTTGTGGAAAGACAATTTTGTCTTTGACTTAGTAACAATGAAGTTGATGTTCGTCTATTTTGTTTGTTTCGCTAATAGTCGATAAATGGCACAGATTTTTCAGTTGATCAACTTTGATTAGTCAACTTTTGAGACGTAAGCATCTTTTTCCCGATTGCCTTGTGGATTGAACTTTATTGACTTTTAAAAAGGAAAGAATCCAATTGTCTCGTATTTCATAATTAATCGGTGCACACAACATTATCCTATCAACCGTTTTGTGAGAAGATATTATCTTCTACTATCTACGAAAACAAGAAAAATCAGGACTGCTCGTTTTTACTTTTCATCCGCTGTCACTCGGACATAAGCCCATCTCAGTTACTGCCTTCAATATCTATAGTCTATATCCACTACGTTAGCTGCTCAATCAAAAGCGACGATAATCTCACGACGTAGGATTGAGAAGGAAAATATTACAGAAAGTAATGTCAATATCCTATGATTTAGAGAGATCCATTATGTTATTTCACTTTCGTATTTGATGAAGGTTTTCTCATTTCTAGAATGGCGTAAGCCGTGTATGAATATTATACGTGCCAGAATAATTTGAGCTATTTGCTTGTTATTCACTTCTATTAGTGAGCTGGTTGCAATGGAAATTAGAAAAGGGATGAGCTGAGCTCTTAAAAAGGACTTAGGACGAGGATTAGTTTGATTCTTTTCAATATTTGACGTAATGAAAAAGTAAAACTCATTATATAAAATTTTGGAGAATAACATGGATTTGTTTAAAAAAATCCGAAGAATTATGTGTTGGTATAAATATAAAAAATATTTAAGTTTATGGGATTACCCCATAAACTTAAATATTTAAATATTATTTAATACCAAAATAATAAACAGTCTTGACGATAGCAAAATAAGATGTAATACATAGGTAGGTACACAAGACAGGATAAAAATGACCTAGCAAGGAATTACGTCACATAGGGCATACAGCCTGCGGGCCTGCCCCAGTTTTAGACCAGTTTAAGTCAGTTTAAAAACGTTTAACGACAGCCAGTTAAAGCTCCCCTGCCGAGTCTTACAAATGACAGTAACATTACAGACTCGATAACGGTTCATTTAATAAAAGACCTGACTTTATGGACTTGGCACCCGCGGTTTTAATAGACTGTTTAAAAGATTTTTACAGCTGTGTGAAATAAAATGATGCCGTCAAATCGCTATTGGTGATACATAAAGTACTTGAAACCTTTACTGTGACTCTGCATGTGAATTTCATACATTTCGAATAGAAGAGTACATATTTGTATAGAATGAAGAGAAAGTAGATTGATATTGTTAGTCAATTTATTTTAATGAAATGTTATTCGATTGTAATCGATATTATGGTCAACATCAAAGATGAAGAACTTTTCTGTAATTTTCCTATAGACAGACATAATGTACAAAAGCGGTTTTTAAAATGATTGCTAGCAGTATTACATTCTTGCAAGGCTACTTATTATGCATTTTGCAACTCTTTTATCGTGAAATGAAAATAATTGGCAAACTATACCAAGAATGTTTTAGACGAATTTACAAACATATTCTGTATTTCAGTGCTATTTGAGACGTTTTTTTACATTTATGTGTAACTGATGATTTTAACTCCAATTAAGGATATAATGTCACCAAAGAAATTATACTATATTTGTATAATGATACTAAAATCTTTTCTATCCCCAGGGTGCCGTCTTCGACCGATGGACAGAAGAGAAGGACAACACAGAGTTCGAACAGAACTGTCTCTTCAAGGTCGACGAGTATGGCTTCTTCATATATTGGAAGAGTGATGGCAAGGTAAGTTTATCTGGTGCATTTGATTTTCATTTGTTTCATATTTTATCATCTCGCCGTGTACCGATACACTCCCCATTGTGGCCTGTCCTCCCCACTGTCAATTCCACCAATCCCAGGTCATCAGCTTGTCTCTCATTGGTGTAATATTACGGATATACTTGATGTGCTTGGAATCCTACCGGATTTTGAATTCGGTAGCCTCTATTCCCCGCCGTCTAAATAAGTCGTCATGTAGGAATTTAAACTTTTCTTTTCTTTTGATCCTCGCCTTTCAACAAAAGGTACTGTTGCATCTGTTATATGTAATACATACACGAGCAGCATGTCAAGGATAAATATATTTTTAATAGGGACGATGTTGTTTTACCTCGTGTGGCTTACTATTTCGGGATCTTAATTTACATAATGTCGACGATGATGAAGAAAGTGTGGGAATTATACATATGTACTTCTATATTCGGTGACGCACTTAAATTCGCTTTCGTTTCTATTTTTCGTGACAATATTTATTAGTTATTTATTAAAGGAAACAGTGCACATAACCCCAAAGCCCGTGATTTATCCCCGAAAATAGTTTAGCTATAGTGATTAGAAAGGTTTTGGACAGCCCTGAACACATATCTACGTCATATAATTCGAATTAAAAGGAAACAAAGCTCCCACGCGAAAGGAAAACAGAGTTCTGGGATAACTGACTAACTTTGACCTCACCGCGCCCTTTTACGAGGGCAAGAGGTTGAAACGTCAGAGCTTACAATCACATAGATCTCTGGTTTTGTTCGTAATAACATAGTACCTAATATGTTTGGCAAATTATGGGTTTATTTTTTTAATGTTATTTAGGGAAAATAAAAAGGGTTTTATGAAATAACATATATAATTTGAACAACTTGAAATTTGAAAGGGATCTGGCTCGTTTGGCTGACAATATTTGTTAATTCATTTTTGTAATGTCTAACTCATGCTGTGCTGTAGCTATCCGTGGTAACCTGTTATCGGCTTTATGTTTTCTATTCTTGTTGCTTTTTGTCGTTGTGTCACATTTTGTAAAGCTGTTGGTTTTCCTTATAATAAACTAGCTGTTCCCCGCGACTCCGCCCGCGTATCTAATTTTTAGTAAAAATATAGCCTATGATACTTAGGGTGAATGTAGCTTTCTAGTGGTAAAAGAATTTTTGAAATCAGCACGGACATACACACAAAAATACAATTAATCTTTCCTCTTTATAATAATTATGAAAAGAACTGTTGGTTAGCCCTGAAAAGAACTGTTGGTTAGCCCTGAAAAGACCTGTTGTTTAGCTCTGAGAAGAACTTTTGCGTAGGTGTAGTTTTAAGAACGAAATCAAAAATAAAATCGCACTAAATTTATTAGACGCCCACTTCGCAACGGGCCGTGCAGCAGAAATCGTAATATTTTAATTTCGCCATAACTTCAAAACCAAACGTTCAATTGTAATCATTCAAAGACCAAATATTATCTACATAAACTGTACTTAGTGATGAAATAATTTATTTTGATAAGGATTAATAGCATGAGTAAAATAAACGCGTTTAAATGTAGTCCAAAAAAATTCAAGATTTTTAAATAAAAAAAAGGTTGATGTGCCTCACTCGACATAGATAGGTATAGTGTGTCGCGGACTTTTTTGTAGATATTTATAAGATCTACATATAATTAGAACATTTTATGGTTCTATCTTTTATAGTTTAGGCAGCGTACGCAAAATAAGTAACTTTTCTGGTTGATTTTTTACACCTTGTGTCCGAAAAACCCAAATATCTTACGGAACCCTATTTTTTTTCAATACAAAATATAGCCTATGTTGTTTCTCAGGGTCTATTCTATCTCTGTACCAAATTTCATCAAAATCGGCTCACTGGTTTAGGCGTGAAAGCGTAACAGACAGACAGACAGACAGAGTTACTTTCGCATAAAATTTATAATATTAGTAGGATAAATAAATATTAATAAAATTGTATTAGAATAACGTTTAATAGTACTAACGTAATTCATTCAATCGTTATTCGGTACACTAAAATGGTAAGATATAAGTGGTACACATAATATGTATAATCATAACATATATATTTTTTATTTTATATGCCATCAACGTTTTCCTCAAGTCATTTGGCGTAAAGAATACTTCCATTCAAGATATTTTTATATTTGTTGAACTAGAAATGTTTATTGTATAAGGGCTAAACGCATAACATGTGTCTGTAAATGTATCTACGACAGAAGAATAAATCTCACGTGCAAACGCTTTGAATTCACAACAAGCTTAACGGATACTTTCAAAGCGATCGAGAGTATTCAAGAGGTGTTACATCGCTACCGTTTTGTGCTCTCGTATTGTTGTTCTATCTATTATTATAATATTATAAATATTCTGGGCATAGAAACATGAAGCTTAGTAAAAGGGATTAAATTAAAACCCATAATTTATAATCTATATTAATAATTTCGTTCAGGGCTACGGTAGACTCGATCGAAACCTTATATGAATAACAAAACATAAAAAAATATTGATTTCGAGTCGACAACATATATCCGCAAAATTCTGATAATGGAGAATTTCGTTAAATTCTAATGGCACTGACAAACAAACCGCAGTCGCCATCTTGGGTAGTGATTACAGTGCTGACAAGGCGTATGACAGTTGCATGATAGTTGGTGTTAAATGAAAGAGGTATGAGTTTCGTATAAAAACCTCCTTTACTGCTAAGTTAATTTGTTCTCTAATTTTAAAATTTAATTGTTTTTCTTTCAATGATGTAAGAAAACATTTGCTCTGATGAAAATATATTTACTTATTATTGGTACAAGATGGTGTTATTTCACATAAAAAGCTAGGCCTCACGATTACTTAACAGTTTGGTCCAGAATCGTTTCGGGACGCGTTGGAAATAATAGTTCAAGAATATTTATTTCGCTTTTTTCACGTTCCGTTGCATACTAGCTCTTATATACGCCTCGCCAATCAACACGTCGCGTGCGTCGCGCCAAAGAAGCATCCATCAAAAAGAACTGTGGCTCATTTGACTGTGTAAAACGAAACGTCTTGCCGGAAACATTGAGTGAATCTTAACAAAACTTAAAACTTTCTTCAGTCGTTGTCGTTTCGCGAAAATATTTGTGTGTAAAAAATAAAAATTATTTGTGTGAAAACTATTGCAGTTTTTATTTACTATATTTATTAAACACAATGAACGAAGCTATACGAATCTATGGCTTGCTTACCTTTAATATTCCTTGAGAACCGATGACTACAGAAATATTTACCTACATTGTGATGAGTCACATTTCAACCGAGCGGAGCCGGGTTTTCATCTAGTATTTGTTATAAAATTAACATCACCAAAAAGTAAAAAGCTAATGTTTTTATAATGTAAAAACCTGTAGTATCGCTCGTTTTTCTTAAAACAAAAATTCCCTCTCCAAGGTATTTTGCCAACGAAACAACAGATTATTTAACAGCAGCAAATTAATTAAATAATAAATTATCAAGTACGATTTTGAAACTTAGCTGAAGGGCTTGATATTCTAAAGATAAACAAGGGAGCATCACAAGTTGTTTACCTTTAATGTATTTGTTTTTCAAAGAACACAATTCATTAGAACATTATTCATTTAGCAATTAGCTTCTCACAAATGTATACGAACAACAAAAATGTATTTTTAATGGAACTTATTAGCTTTCGATTCTACCAAAATAAAGCTCTTTCAAGTATTACGATAAATATTTGCGTAGGGACGATACTAATGTATTAATATAAGCTATATTCTGTCGACTAGGGCAATATAATCATGTTTTATGCATTGATTGTTTTCTTTATTGCTGGCAGCAACTATCTTCCACAAATTATACATTCCATATATTATTAGTGGAATACTGGTTATTCAAATCTTTCATAATAAATGTTGAAGACAATCATCAATACTCTTACAAAAATATTCCTTATTCAAGAAAATTGGTAGCCATGAAACAATTTCTGATAAATCCCATGCACCATGTGCCGCAAGTATTTCATGCATACAAACCATCGTATATTTATGGGGGCAACCTCGCATGGGTTTAGAAAGCTATTTTTGAATCAGGATCAATGCCGAATTGATCTTGGCCTGCAAATGCAGTAACTCGAATCTTCCTTAGAATTTAAGTATGGTGCAGAAAATCATTAGAGGAACGAAAAAATATTCTTGCAAGTAGGCTTTTTTGTCATGTTAAAATTGGTTCTATCTGATTGATAATATGAACTGAATTAGTCCATCTTTAACGATAAGAGCACCAAAAATAAGGAAGGCCCATTTATAATTTTTTGCAAATTTTTTAATATAGGTACCTAAAAGTATAAATATACCATATAAATATAACCCAATACTGGGCCTAGGTTTCATTTTGCTTATCGAATTAGAAGGTAGAAATCTAATATTTCTGAATATTTAAGTAGATTAGATTATAGAGAAAGATTTATAAAACAGACATGGCTATTTTATAAATCTTACGCACACAACATATCCACCTTGATAATTATGCCATGTCCATCAAGACCATACATCTGATGAAATACATCTGATGGTAAGCTCTGATGTGTAAGCCACAGGGCTTACACATCAGAGCTTACCTGATCTAACCCCACCGATTAGATCGTTTGAAGTTACGACGGATGTGTATCATACGTTTCCTTAGCTCGTTAAGTAATTGGATGCATCGCTTGCAGTCCATTAGACTCGTTTCAGAGATTTTTTATTACGAAATATGAATGTATCACATTTGGAAGCTTCGGACCTTATTTGGAAAGATTTCTCATAAGATAAGGATAATTTCTAATAAAGGTATGCTTTCTATGCGAGAGGTAGATTATGAATGGGTTCGGAATTATTTGAATCCACTGTTTTCATTCGCAACATAGTAAATTAAAAAGAAAATCATTAGAGCATCTGCATAGCTGAATTGCCAAAAAATATTATTCTACATTAAAAAAAATCACGAAGAAAACAATTAAATTCATTTAGGAAACCACACCAATCATCTTCTAATGGTGTACAATAAGGAATATTCTATTCTATCTTCAAGCACAGAACACCAATAAATTAAATCACCTTTCCTGAAAATGCCAGTTTTGATATAGGTGTGTCGCACTCGACCAGTGAAGTTGGAAACTAATTTTCACCTATTCATTATGCAGAGTGTGACAGCATGCCAAATTTAACCACCAGTCCATCATACCTCAGTGTATCCCTTGGGATTTAGTTCGTGCTCTATTTATGACCTATATTTGGGTCAGTTTCGTGGAAATAGGTACGAAAGCGCAGAAATGTAGGACAAAATGATTGGCCTCGCTATTGATTTTGGTGATCGGTAGAATACTTTCAAGTGCAACCTGTTGAAATGACGACAAACAAGTGTCAATTTATTTTTACATAAGTGCCAAAATGCAAAACGAAGTGTGTGGTCTTAGTAACAATCTTTAAGCCCAGAATTTTTCCTCAGAAAATTTCTTTTCCTGGACTAGGGCCACCTTTAATCCTCTTTACACAACGCAAACTTTATACTGATCAGTAAGACTTTAGGAGCTTAACGACACGAAATCGACATTTCCGTGACCCAGAAAGTATGAAACCGGGTAGACCCTTCCAAATATGAGTGCCAGAAGAGTTCAGAATAATAGTGCATTAGAGAATCTCGTACACAATGGACATATCTTGATTATTGGTGATGATAATACAATAATTGGTCGTTAATTTTATTTATTTAATTAAATCTTTATGCACAGTGTACAGAGGTGGACTTAATGCCAGAAGGCATTCTCTGCCAGTTGACCTTAGGGTGATGCAGAGATGTGTGGTAGATGCACTGAAATTGATCCTGAAGATTAATTAATGTAATCATCATTCATTTATTCAAGTTCACATGAATAATATTGGTTTTTATCAATAATTGCAAGGCTAAGCCTAATTGATTTCTATACTAGGAAATTAGCTCATCCTCAAGGGAAGATGAGAACACAAGACCTTGGCAACTTATATGATAGCTAACACATTTACATTTTATTCAATATCTATATTGATTAATATCGCTTGGGAAATATGTTGTGTATTAGATTAATCAATAGAAATGAGGATGGTTTGAAGGTTCTCCTTGACATTTTCTATGTGGTCACTTGTGGTTGTTTAGTGTGTGGACTAGACACATGTATATCTATTTGTAGATATACATATATGATTAATTTAAAAGGAGTGCGTAAATTCAACGAAGTCATCAGGTGCATAAAACTTCACAACTTTCCCCAAGGAACATAGGTCAAAATTTTAAAATGAAAAACTTTTCATACAAGTGACAGGTCACGTAAGTGGTGTTTGTATGATAAGATGATTTTCAATTTAAAGATTTCGGTCTATGTTTCTTGGGAAAAGTATTTTGGTTTTATGCACCTGATTACCTCGTTGAATATACGCACTCCTTTGAAATTAATCCTGTATACGTAAATGTAATATTTTTTTTAAATAATAAACATGTCGTGTAGTTAAATTTTTCTGACGAAACGTGGATGTAGACTTTTCACAGGACACATGCGCCCACCCTTTCTAGGAACATTATTTAGGTAATTTGTGGTTAAAGGCTAAAACTAATGTAAACATCCAGGAACAAATTACAACATTCACCAAAATACCACAATATGAGGTAAACCAAAACCATGATTACACAGAGCTATTAAATCAATCATGAACTAATTATTATCACAAATGCTGGTTACCACAATGTCAATAATAAAATCAAAGTGAGTTATCACTTGCAATTGCAATACATCGATATACGGTTAATAATTAACGAATAATTGGAGCTTTTATAAGGTTTGATTGGTAATTAGCGAGTATATATTTTTGGTTATTGCTAAAGACAATTTTGGTGAATTGATCAACTTTTTAGGCGTCGTTTTTTGATTGGTACGGGAATGGCTCATGACGTAAGATACTGACAGTTTAACAAGGTTGATATCAAGGTACCGAAATACCGCCAAATGTGCACCTGACCTAGCTATCATCACTAATGCCTTGATCTCACGTACCGAGTAATCGGACGAGACAGTGCTCTCGGCCGAGTACTCGGTAAGTATAAAACGTTAACTCGGTAGGTGTGATCAAGGCATTAGGAAAATCTCTCCTCTGTTTTAACCATGATATGCATAATAAGCAGTTTATACTAATTTTTCACGACTCAAGCTTTATCCTTAGGTGTACCTAGCATAGATATAGTCATGGTCCGACGATCTCCGTGGTCGACTAGTTTTCAAGGTGTCGCTAGCTCTGAGGTCCTTGGTTCGATCCCCGGACGGGTCAGTGTAGAAAAATAGTTATATACATTGTCTCGGGTCTGGGTGTTAGTGGAACTTTTGTTGTCTTCGACTCGATTTTTGATTGTGTAACATGCAAATTCAATCATAAAGGAAAATATTATTATTTTAAGCCCAAACCGTCCCATAGTATTGCAAATGCCTAATACAAAAACGGTTCCTATAAAGCTCTCATCGCATTAAACCTTACTGTACCGAGACAATATACTAAAAGCCATTTCTACGAAGGATTAAAACCCTCAACCGGCTTATATACCTCTTGAGAATAAGTAAATATCAAATACAACAACGTATTACTCACATCTACTTGTAATTTCTCTATGATTTGCTTTAGTAACAACATAAGTTAATGGCATGTTATAACGACTGGTCTATTTCATTTATCTTTTAATCTTCATCATATCTTTCATATCGATGAAAGATATGATGAAGATCGATATTCTTGGAATTATAATAGTATTATAATAATTCCAAGAATATCGATTTCCATAGAGTTGCCCTTGGTTTTACTTGAGTTTTAGAGAAGACACATCGACTACTAAATATGCACTTTTTAAAATCGTCGATTTGAATTAGGGAAGGGTTTGCCGTGCGTAACGTTTAAATTCTTCTTATCTTCAGGGAGAAGGAGAAAAAATTTGAGTTTTTCTTTTGTTTGACTGATATCAAGACCCAACTTACTTCACTGGCTAGAGCATACACTAAAATAGGAAACTATATACCTATATCGTCATCATTTGAGAAATAATCTAGGCTTACCTAATGGTCTGAGAGGCTTTTTCTCAGCTATTGATTCCTCTTAAACTATCAGAACAGTGACTAGCTACAGGCTTTATATCCATCCAAATCCCACTTGACAATCAAGTTTGTAACACCAATAAGTGTATAAATCAACTTGTTTCCCATATCATGAACCTCAATGTGTACAAGCACATTAGTGTAGGCCTGTAGGCCACTAGGGACCTGCCAAGGAGGTTGTACATTGACCTCGTCAAGGGTTGGTTCGCCCATTAGAGGGTGATTAGGGTCAGAGCGAGGGCTTGTGGCCGGGACTCCGATGACGTTACTATTTGTTAGTAATGATTTAATACGTTGTTGTGGAGTTAAAACTGGTGTTCGATAATCCATTAAACTATCGAGAGAAGTGAAAATGTTATGAGGTAATTTGTTCTATAAAAACGTTCTTCTGTCTAGCCTTTTCCCAATCTACAATATCTATGATTACCATATTTGTTTTTGTATCGGTTTACCTTAAAAAGATTCTCATCACTGTCAGTCTATTCTGTACTATTCTAATTATTTTTTAAATTCACAACAGAAACAGATATCAAGGCTTACTCAGACTGAGTAGCAGACCAAACAAATTAACAACTAATATAATTATGTAACTGAATCTTGGTCGCCTAGCAGTTCAATGAACGTATTCGCATGCACATGGTTGCAGTTTCGATCCCAGGCAAGTACCCATGTGACTTTTTGAAGTTATATCTACTTTCTTAATCATTCTAAGACATCATTGACAAGCGGTGAAAGCAAACATCTTGAGGAAACCTGAATTAAAAAAAAATACTGAAATCGCCAACCTGTCTCTATATTGGAAGAGGCCTGTGCCCAGCACTGGGACTTATTATGTAACTGAAATTCTTCCTACAACTTCCTCATTAATTCAAAACAATAATCTATTGATTATATGAATATTAGTAGGTTTACTTACGTTATTGTTATTAATTTTCTGAGCGTAAGTATCTAGTGATAATTATTCTGTACAATATATCCCTTATATATCCCTTCCATTCCGTGACATTTAGTAATATATATATTTGTCATCGAAATACGTCTTGAATGTGACAATATACCAAATTTCCGTCCAGAATAACAAAACTTGTGACGACGTGACAAGATGAATCGAATTTGATTCAACTTGTTCGGATTGTTTTGTTGGTTCGAGTTTCTTGTTTAGTGGGTCGCGTATCAATGTGCCCAAGTTTGACGAAACTTGATGGATTGAATAAGAGATTATCCTGGCTTTTATGAATGGACTTGTCGTTTCGTTTAGGGGAATTCTTAATATAATCGCAGTTAACTCCTACTTGTACCAAGGTCATGGAAAAGACAGTTTTTTATTAGGTGTTCTAGTTAAATGCACACGAGAATTCACCATATAGAAATCTTTAAAAAAGTCAACTAACCTGGTTTAAAAGAATATGCTGAAGTGTAATGCCATTCTTTACAGTACATAATAATTCAATAGAACAGTTTCCATTTTTTCATATTTACGCCGCTTCTATGTAAACTAAATACCGAATGGGAAAAATCAACCAATAAGAATACAAAGAAAACTTACTAAAAAGATTTCTTCCAAAATTAATATAATATTTTGGACAGCATTCTTAATAAACGTAACTCTAAAGCTAAAGAGCACTGTAAGCTGAAAGCAACACGGTTCAATTTCCCACGTAGTCGTCTCAACAAGTACAAGGTCGAAAATGAGGGATGGAGGGTAAAAGGCCCTGAGAATCTCTGGTTTTATAATGACTTGGTGTTTACACGGGAAGCCAGTCATTAGTACGTGGCCTTAAAGATAATGGTGCTTTAGAAATGTGTGACACTTCAGCTGATCTCCGTTGTTGTGGATAAAAGAGACTTTGACCTTTCTTGTTCCGGATGTTCAAGCAATTTTTAACAAAAAATGATGTCTTTTGAACCAAGCATAAAAAATCGAGTGGGGAACGGCAGGTTAATTAAGAGCCACAATTTTTGTTTCATAAAAAGCTTAAAAAAATACTAGAATATTAATATTGCGAAGAGGTCGTAGCCTAGGGTGTGGGACTTGCGACCAAAGTAAATCACTGTTTACTTATAAATGTAAAAATTCACATTATTTCCCTAAAATTTAGAAGTTCTGTCACAGAATTCCTGAATAAGAAACAAATTTACATGGAATTTCATTTCGTTATTATCAAAACTTCTGAACCTTAGCGTCTGGATTCCAAGAATATCATTCGTGCCCCTGACCTCCAATATTTTCAGGTCATTGGGGGCTCCTGTCAATCTTCCAAACTTAGTTCCACAAGTTGTTTTTGACACAAAATAATATCGTAAGGTCGAAAGTAAAATATTGTCATATGCTGTATTAAAATAGTTTTTAGTATCTTCAAGCAGTGTTATGCTGTTTCTTGTTTTGGAGATGTATTCTAATAAGCACACACATCTCTATTTATGTGAAGTTGCGAAGGATGAAAGACAATTCTCTAAAAGAATTGAGGATAAGCATGGTGTTTACTCCATTTTTTAGTTCAACATCTTTAGTGTGTCATAACCGAACTGCTAGGCAGATACCTAGCATACTTTTAGGTATGGCATGGTCTTGTCTCTTGCTACCCAGCCCACTCCTACAATTTTGTTTAATATCGTCAGTCCTCTTTTTTATTTTCCTGTATAATAAATTAACTGAGTTAATTAATTTTCAAGATAGTAACGGATTTACTCACGTTCGTCTCGCGACACCGCCGCGTAATGATTATGGGCCCCGTTTGGGCTCGAAACTAGTCTGGCTGCCCCGATAAGTCTACCTACGTGTGTCTGGGACTTCAACGCTTACCCTTTTCATTTCATTGTCTTTCTATTACTACCTCATAGTCTGAAAAATATAAGGACCCAGTAGCTAAATGTCGATATTAGTTAATTAATCCACGAAAATTGTCCTTCGGGTATTTACCACCAAACCCTAATGAAAAGGACAGTCGACCTAAAACTCAATTATAGATAATGGGTCTAGACCCATTATCATTATCACTAGTGATAAGGGATTATTTTGTTAATCTTGTTAGGCTGGGTATTTATTGATCGGCTGCAAAATTTACCAGGATCATTTGGGAAAAAGATCACGAATATTAATAATATAAAGTTGTATTTTCTAAAGTAAAAGCCTCCTTTCATGAAGAGAAGTAACAAAGCAGGAGCAGTGCTATCACCATTATTTTTCTGTTATTTAAAATACTTCCAATTCTCAAGGCATCCAACTCGTCACGCCACCTCCTTCGTGAGCTTCGTGAGCCTAGATGTTTTATTTCTTTTATTCTTGCGTGCAGGTTAGCAAAAGACCAAAGTACCATTGCTGACTTGTTTCAAGATTTTACTCATTCATCTTTGATATCTCGAGTTACATTATAACCAAAGGATTACCAGTAGTTACTCGGCTCCCCAGTATATTAATACCGTGTTTCACGACCACGCTACACAAAAGCGTCACTCCATTCTAATATCGGTTACCCCTTGACAAACAACTACAAGGAATTCTAAAGCACCCACTAGACGGAACTCCATTGTCCGTAACATCTTTGTTGGAGCCATTTGGGTAATGTAAAACGATGCGAAACGGCTCGTGTGATGGGGGTTTAATACTTGATTGATGGTCACTTTGTCTTGCTTATAATGTTTTTAGAATATGTTTTATTTGGAATATAATGTGTTTGAGCTTTTATCGGTGTGTTTGGTTTGATTGATCTGCTTCTTAAGATTTATACTTTTCTTTTTATGTGGCAAGAGATGGAAATTGATTTATCATCATTTTATCGCTTCAGAAGCTTTCTACAGTTCTTGTAGAAAAGCAAATAATTCGATTAAATTTTTCTTGTGTTTATTTTGTAAACACTTAACCAAAAAAGTTTTTTTCTGCTCTAAATATTTACAGCACGTCAATTCTGTAAAATGTCAATCAACAACTCGCATCTCACTTCGCTGTTCACTTCACGTTCACTCTCACTTCGCATAAGTTTCAAATTTCGAGTGCGAACTCAAACGTCATCTCATATTTAGGCCCGAGTTTTCTAACTACATCATAATCATTGATTACATAACCGTTCTGTTAGCATTAAACCGATGTTCAATCCAACCGCGTTCTTTTTTAAAGTACACCATTTATTTCTAACCAACGGTTTGCTAACCAAACTGTTTTGAATGAGTGAGTCCAAAATTACCAAATGCTGGAATGGTTTATCATATCATATCAAAAAAGAAAAAAAAAACAGTGTTATAAAAATACCATTATTATTAATTAAGGAAACTATAGGTCTTTTTGTGTTCATTTTGTATTTTTAATTCTTTCTTTGTTTGAAAATGACCGTTTGTTACTTAGTAAAATAAATAAATAAATAAAAATAAATCATTATTTTGTGAATGTTGAATGTCTTAATGGTCACGTCAATCAATTTTCATTGTCAAACTCTGTGATCAAATCATCTAACTCAATTCATATTTTTTTCGTGTCGTGTTTGTCATCTTTTATTTAACATAAATATCAGTGATATGGAAGATAAGCGTAAACGTACTTTGAAGTTCACCAGTGGCGAGAAATCTGTACTCGTAATAAAGTACAGAGATATAATAGAAAATAAAAAATCGGACGCTAAAGCAAATGCCGAAAAAGAAAGAAGTTGGAAGGATCTGGCTGACGAGTTTAATGCTCTTAGTACTCACTGCAAACGTTCTCTTGAGAGCTTCAAATCAAATCAAATATATTTATTTGTTATAGCTTAAACACTTGCTGGGAGAATAACAAAATAAAAACTTCATGTCAGGAAGCATAAACTGAGTTGGCTACATCGTTTAAGCGAAAGCGAAAAAGCGAAGAATGGTGAACAGCAAAATATTGTTAAACAGCCGTTCATGGTTCAAACATTTGTTTAAAATTTAACCATCTGTTGGTGAACTTGGGTCTAAATCTCACGGTTAATTTAGTTCAACACGCTGACACGCTCGCAAGTGTAGCGCTAGTGTATCAACCGAGTTTATAGAATGCCAATCAAGAAACTCACGGCGGGTTCAGATTCGAATTTTAGAACGACGTCTTACAGAATCAACAGGCAGGTCACTGAAAGGGTATACATATTATTTATTATGTATCAGAAGAGTATAGCTTGAGTTTCCGAAATTTCAACTCAAAATAAAATAGTTGATATCAAACTTTTTACAATCATCAAAATGTTGAAGCAATGTATCTTAGCAATAAGCGAGTGCGGTAATAAAATATTATCATCACAGATATGATTTTTAGTGTCGAATTATTAATGGTGTGAACAAGTGAATTGCATTTTTTTTCTAGGTAACTTATAAACCAACTTCATACAAGACCCCTTTTGGATAGATACTTCTTTTTGATAAAAACCTGTAAAACAGCCTGTTTGATCAAAGCTAAGATTTGAGTGTGGGCTTTAGATAATACGAATGAGCGTAACAATTAAAAAACGGACATTTATTTGGTTAAAACTAAAATAGTTGAATCCGATATGTTTCGAAACCCCAACGCATACTTTTTAGGAAGGCTAGCTATAATACAACTTTCTTCTTCAAACACAAATGACAGGAGGTATTTAAAAAGTTTAAACCCCCGAGAGAGTATCCTCCCCTTCTCGTGTTATACAGTTCAAAGCGTGTGAACAATAGCTTTACCGAGCGACGAGTGCAGTTGACAGCCAATCTAGATACACTAGGCTCTAACTAAAGGGCTTGCCTGAGTGTCGGTAATGCCGATGGAGATATTAAGTACTTATATCATTTTTGAGACAGCATCGTTTCGGCTTCTTGTTACTTTGGAGATTGTTTTGCAAATCGGTTCACAGTCGACATCGAGGTCAAGACTTCGGGTTGCAAAACCAAAGAAGTTGAATGGCCCCCATTCAACTAGTGTGTGCCGCTAGTGTCGCATAAGGTCTGGCTGTCATTCTCCACCAATGAGACACAAGCTAGGTACTGGCCTGTGATTGGTCGAAATTGAATGATAGACACTATGACACTAGCGACCCTTGCGGATTTTTGACACGCTATAGCTCCTCTTATATTCAATATTTTAAAGTCGTATGAAGAAACGTTATTTAAAAATGTAATTAATTGGGCTCGAAGAGCTCAGGATTGGCCCCTACAACAACGAAACTGGCCCGCGGTAGACCACGGAAGAGATGTCAAGAATAACTAGATGCATTCCTGGGGAATTGGCAGAAAGAGGCGAGGGACTGGTATCGCTGGAAGGAATGGAAGGAAGCTTTTGCCAAGCAGTGGGACAGTACAGCCCGCTATAATAATAATAATTAATAGTCCATGGGTTTCTTTTTGTATTTCGAAAAATGTTTTCGTTATTAGCTCACTTACTTTTACTTACTTTTATCTTGTGAAACGGTGTCAGTGAGAAATTAAATAATTGCTGTTTGATACGACGAGGAAAAAGCAATTATATATATCAATTAAAATAATTTATTAGGTTGTATGTATCGTTACACAAAAGCTAATGAAGACGACTTGATAATCAATTTAAAATAATTAAATGTTTTGATAAATAAGAATTAACACTACATTGGAAACACATTAAACCCTAATATCTACTATTCAGTTTCATGTTACCTTAAAAAACTGAAAAATTGGACTCTTTCCGGAGAATACTCAAACCTCAAAAGATATACATATACATAGCGACGTTCCTAAATCTCAATTTGTCGCTACACACAACTCCTAGTAGGTTTTATATTGTATTATTATCTTACTTATTGTACATATATAATACTAGCTGTTTCCCGCAGCTCCGCCCGCGGTCTAAATTTTTTTTTATATAATTGAGATTTAAACTATCCTATCTCTCAAGTTGGATCGAACTGCACATGGTGTGCGAATTTTATTATAATCGGTTAAGTGGTTTAGGAGTCCATTGAGGACAAACATTGTGACACGAGATTTATTTATATTAAGATTATCACCGTCTTATCTATCTTTATATTATTATGTATTTTTTTCTAATTCACCTACTTCTGTCGTCTCTGCAACACCCTATGGTTGATTTGTAAAAAACGCCTCAGGCGTTCAGTCCGCTATTGTTAATTATATGTGTATAATAAAATGACGTCACGGGAATTAACGGAAACTCATGCATTTACCTTTCAAGGCTTGACGTTTCGGCCGGGTTACACTGACCGTTGTTGCACGCAGTCAGTGACGTAATTTTATTAAAATCATGCAACTCGATAGTTTACAAGTTCAAGTCTTATATGTGTATAAGATGAATAAATAAATAAAAAGTAAAATATAAAATATGTTAACTATTGCGAATGCCACCCCTATCCTTCCAATCCATTGTATAGTCCACGTCCGTGCGTCCGTGCTTGTCAGCCGTGCAAATGACAGCTGATCTAGATCGAAATAGTAACAACTAGGTTGCAGTGTATTGACGTCGTAAAGCCTTTGTTATTGCAGCTGTTGTTTTTTATTGTTTAATAAATATGTATTGACGGGCCTGTTGGTCTAGTGGGTCTGTGTAGTGACCCTGACTGCTAAGCCGGAGGTCGTTAGTTCGATTCCCACCCAGGACAAATCTTTGTGTGATGAGCACGATCATTTGTTCTGTGTTTGGGTGTAATTTTTTATCTATAATATGTATATATTTAGAAATATATAAGTATGTTTATCAGTTGTCTGGTCACCATAGTACAGGCTATGCCTAGTTTGGGATCAGATGGCCGTGTGTGAGTTGTCCCGAGATATTATTATTAATAAAAACTGGACAATTTAAGAGGACAATATTGTGCCACAAACTTAAGTGACCCAATGGCGTCGATGTTGTTGAATTTAGGGTTACAACTCAAAAGATATTCGTGGATTTTTAAACATTATGCCCTCGCCCAAGTGTGCAAGGATAATCTTAATTATCGATTATCCTACTAATATTATAAATGTGAAAGTGTGGATGTTTGGATGGTTGGATGTTTGTTACTCAATCACGCAAAAACGGTTGAAAGGATTTGGATGAAATTTGGCATGCATGTATGTAGCCTTTGACATGGAAAAGAACATGGGCTTTTATCCCAATTCCTTAAGTAGTTCCCGAGGGAAAATTGAATTTGCTTACGAGCTAAGCCGCGGGCAGACAGCTTTGAAATTTGGTATGCATTTCACCTATGGTATGGACAAGGACATGTCCTTTTTATGCCGATCTCTCAAATAGTTCCCGTGGGAAAATTAAAAATTGTTAACGAGTGAAGCTTTAGACCCAATTCTGAAGTCCAGAAATCATTGGGGGAGGCCTGTTCAACAGTGGAAGTCTTGTCGCTGATATGATGAAGCTCGTAAATGTATTAGACATGTATAAATTACGTCGTACTTGCTTGATATTACATAACCATGAAGCTTTTTTCGGACCAAACAAAAAACGATTGAAAACCTTCAGTATTAAAGAAACCGTTGCCTAGCAACGCCAACTATTATACTTATGTTTCAGAATCATTTGATATTCCTTTACATAATAGTTCACTGTTACATACTTATTTACATGTAACTTAACCCTAAATTCTATGATTCGTTGCCTCTATAGTTGTGCAAACAAAGGGTTGAAAATGAATTATTTTATCTAAAGTAAGTTTAGAATGTAAATTCAAAAGTTATGAACGCCAAAAACTTTTGTAGAATGAATATAATATGGAATTTCAACAGAAAATGGGAAAACTTATGTTAGTCTTTAGAATGTGTAATTATGTATTGTTTCAGTAAACATTTAAGTATGTTATGTTTCTTAATATACTTAAACATAAATAAATCGGAAATATATTATCACTAGCTGTTGTTCGCGTTGATCAGTGTATTTATTGACGGCAATTACTGAACGCGGTATTACGTAGTGAGGTCAAGTCGACTGATATTCTTATATCTCTAAAAATTTTCGACCAAAATAATTCCACGAACAATCCGATTGCCATACCTTTTTATAGAGTTGGTATGTCTTTGGGTGGTATCATAATCATGTTTGAATTTCATCAAAAGCACTTGTGTTTTTATGCAAAATATCGCATTTCAAAAAGTATAGGTACTATAAGTTTTTAAAGACCCATTCACTAGTACCTATATAGCTAATAGGAATAATCATTATCAATTTATTTAACGTTAAAAATAACCTAAGTCTTGAGTCAACAGTATTTGGGCAAGCGTTTTTTTTATGAAGGCAGTCAGAGATGAAAAGCAATAAAACTTATGGTTCATACTTTATTAGGTGGGATGGTCGTTAAAAGCTCGGGTCGCATTTACAAATGTCCCGGACCTCCCCCGGGATAAATGTTGTAGGTAGGGTTATCAACCGTGTAAAGATACTAAATTTAAATATTATTATTATGACTAGCTTTTGCTCGCAATTTATTAGATTTATTAGATTATCGCGGCAAATTATAGCCTATATTACTCAATAAGTGAGCTATTTAACAGTAAAAGATTTTTTCTAATTGGAGCAGTTGTTTCTGAGATTAGCGCGTTCAACCAAACAAACAAAATCTATAATATGAAGCAAACATACAATACAAACATATACACACAAACATATCAATTTTACAAACAATTTTACAAACATTAAGTATTGAAGTAGATATGTTTGTCTTGCCATAATTTTTTGCAAGTAAGTTTGGAACCTTGTTTGTGAAAACGTGGAACTAAAGTTCACCTGTTTTAAACACGTATGAAAATAATTAAGTATACAGCGTGTAACAAAAACCCTGTCCGATCCCTGAGAGTATTATTCGGTATCGTACTGCGAACACATATTACGTAAATGTGTTCGCAGTACGATACCGAATAATGAATAATAAAACCATTACATGGATTGGAGATTATAATTTTTGCCCAGTCAAAATAATTAAATACAAATAAAAACTAATCCAAGGCAACAGCTGAACAACTGACCGCTCCTCAAAGTTCACGTACTTAATACCTACAGTTTTGTGTCAAAGGAGCCGCCTATGCGAGACGGTTCATGAACTACCACGTATACGCGTTTATTGGATCTGACAGGGGTTTTGTTACATGTTGTATATATAGCTAAATTTGACCTTTTTCTTATAAAAGGAAAAAAAACCGTATTGAAATACGCACACTTTAGTCGTAAAGAGGTCGTGTTGTCAATTAATATTGTCAAAGTATATTCTATAAAAACCGGTAGCCGAATGGCTAGGGCGTCGGACTTGCGGTCATGTGGTTGCTGGTACGAATCTCACCCGTACTCCGTAGCACTACCGAGGTGGCAACTATAACAAGTATATACATAATATTGTGCAATAAAGTTATAGGTACGAATTTACTTTAGTTACTTTTAACGTTTGACTATAAGAATTGTAACGATTGTAAACTTATTCCCAAATTAATTAAACTAACGGCAACCCTAAAAACCTGGGTAAATGTGGGCAACCACAGCCACACCTGAAACCGATTAAATATTTCGTACGTCTGCATAAATCATATTTCCATTTCAACCCTACAGTGCCGCCAAATGTGAAAAAGATTGTGTCATCTCATAATATATTGTGGCAGAATTGAATGGGTTGTTATTTCAGAACTTAACTATTTCAGTTACAAGCACCAGAATACATATTCAACGTTAAAGTGATTGCAATTGTTATTATTTTGACATTTTTTGTGAGTGTTTTTGTGTTATTCTAAGGATATTTGCAATTTATACATTTCATTCAAAATATAGTTACCAAATAACTTTTACACCCCATATCTTCTTCTTCCTGCCCTTATCCCATTCATATGGGGTCGGCGCAATGCGTATTTTCCTTCCATTCCTCTCTATTACTCGTCATCGCGGCATCCACTCCTTTCTTTCTCATAAATATCATCTTTTACACCCCATATAGAGCAGGAAATGTTTCGTAACAAAAAAAAACATCTATAATTCTAGCTTCATCTTAACTATAGCATTTAGTATATTTAGATTGACTGGATTCCATTCAATCAATGTCAATATGATCGTTAGATCCACGATCTCAGATAGTGGATCGTTTACGCAACTTGAGCTAAAGCAATTGGAGTTGTCTGTTCGAGTCGGTCTCATCCGCGGGATGTAGTTAGGAAGTTCATTTCAACATTTTCTTTTTCACGATGAGATCACTCGTTGATGAGAGAACGCGATTGTAAGAAGTTGATTGGGGAACAATTCTTCGTTTTTTGCCACAACAGAATATACCTACTAGATTTTGAATGAAGTTTTACTCTATAATTTTACTGTCACATTTACGTGTATGTTACATATATCAATCAAGACCTAAAAAGAGTATTTATTGATTAATCAGATTATACCAAGAGGACAAATCTTTGTGTGAATTGCGTGTAGGTGTTATCATATGTGTGTATTTAAAAATATTTAAGAATTTTTATCAGTGGTCTGATTGATAGTACCTAGCGGTTCTGCCTAGTTTGGGATCAGATCAGCCTAGGCCGCGTGTGAGTTGCCCCAAGATATTATTACTATCAAATCTAAACGCGTTGCAAGAACACCAACAATTACGTTCGATCAGAATATTTGTGTCCAAATGCTATGCAATTAGGATTGCATATCATTACCCATCTTGGTTTCGGAATCAGTTTCCACCGAAACCGTCCGGGCTCCTTCACAGCGAATGAATATTTAATGGTTCAGCCATTTTGCTGCACAATACTTGGAATTGCTTCTAATTCCATAACGCCAGTTACTAAGTGGAGCGTTGTTAGGAAGTTCATTTCCTATTGAGTACTGTTTCCTTTGTCGTCAGCTGCGTGCTCTTGAAAAGGTCAGGACTAGGTTCAGTAGGTTATTAAACAGTTTGCGGATATGCTTGCGTGAGATTTTCTAGTTAACCGATTTCAAGACTTGTATCTTCTTATTAACCTTCATTTTTGTTAATGTATTTGTCCGTGTCTATTTTTTTCTTTCGATAGGCACATACAATTTTATTCTGGTGTTCAATAAATTTATCAGAATCAGGTGCAGATAGATAACTTCTTGGCTTAGGATTCGTTGTGGGACTCGTTGTCATCCGTCACGACTGGTACCCACACATATAGCACTATAGAAACATTTTTTTGTGTTGAAGCTGCCTTATCAGTATTATCAATTCGGTGTGTGTAGAAAATTATCAATATTCGTACAGAAAATAAGAATGTTTTGAAATCGAACCTTCTCTGTTTTCTTGTTCCAATATACAGATTAACATCTCCATTGAATCTGAAGCCATTAACATAATCCGTATTACTTTGTTACAGGATGGTGATGTCATCGAGCTGTGTCAGGTCAGCGACGTTAGATCCGGTGGAGTGCCAAAGGTAATGTTTATTTCAAAATTCTGAACTTTGTCATTATAGTTACCACTGGTAGAACCTAAGATTACAAATGGTAATATCATTTGAGAAATAGTCTCCAGGGATAATGGGCATTTTGTGTGTGGTGGTAATGCTCAACATCCTCCTCTGCCATGAAGGAAGGTGAACAGGAATGCCACGAGCTAAAACACCGGATTGCTTCCCAATTCATGTTACCGTAGATTTAGTGGACCAGCCGATCATCTTTTAGCTATTGCACTTCGTTTAATATGATCATGGTGTTCCCCAAGGCAAGAAGAAGTCTGATCACCCACCTACGACTGGTGCTTGATGCTGGTCCAACAAGTGCTGTTTATACTGAATCTTATTTTTATCACCAGCTAATTGTAAAATGGCTAAATTAGGTAATCTTTGAACCGATGTTCAGCTGTGTTTTGGCAGCTTCGTAAAAAACTTCAATCATTTGAAGTTGACTAGAAATTTCTACGGTAATTTGGCATCTCAAACAGCAAAGCAAAGAGTTCCCTACTTATATATAAAAGGATCTTGAAACATAATCCTCTGTATTAAGAATTTGCCAATTACAAAGGAGTGATCTCGGAATTTGGTTGTAAGGAGTATTTTTAGAGGGTACCTAGTTGGAAATTCATATCAAAGGAATACTCTTGTAAAATAACAGGAAAATCTGTTTATGAAAACTCATTCAAATTGTCAATTTTGGAGCTATTCGACCAGTCAAAACTATAGATTAACTATGATGTATTTTTTGTACATTTGTTCTAAGACGTGTTTCTTTTTTGTTTTATGTATTGTTTTATCTCCAGCCTGTAAGTACAAGAAGAATGTAATAAGTGTTGTAACGTGTTTTACTATTTCTAACCGCATGTTTTTGTTACTAACAATTTTGGTGTTTTTGATATCTTGGCTTCATCGTTCGGTCTTTTAAGGATTTCTGGGATCATAAATGTTTGTTGCTTTATACTGACAATTAAATATTAACATTTATAGTCGCGGGATTTTGACTACTAATTAACTACTAACTATTTTCTTTTTTAATTTATTCAGCTTACTAATTTATATTGCTTTCTGAGGTTTACTTTAATGTTAGACATGGCAAAAAAACTATTTTTAAACGGATTCTATTGCGGTTCATTTAGATTTTATTTTTCGAAGTTCAAACGGCATTGCAGGTGTCATGTTCACGGTATACCATGACACCTGCAAAGGCGTTAAAACGTCGGGAACTAAAATCCAAATAAACAGCGATACAACCTGTTTAAAAATTTACTTATTTGAACAATTATAGTCAAGTATAAAAAATCCACACTTACTTCACGTAGGTACATTTGAAGTCTCTTATTTTGCTTAAAATTTATTACACGCAGAAAACTTCCACCGTTAGCAGGTATACCTGTGAAAATTCCTGTAACTTGTAGCAATAAAACACTCTCGTTTCTCGCAAACACTGGCAGTAAATATTAGCTGAAAGGCATGACATGTGACGTCACACGAAGCCTGCAATTCACTGTTTTGTTGACCGTAAGCTGTTTATCAACTGTAATGAGGTATAAGATAGCTTTTGAAGGGAATAGTGGGGACTTGTTTTAGATAAGAGTTGATTTTAGAATGTTGTGTACTATTTGTAAGGATTTTGAGGCTTAATGGTTCTGACATCTCAAATTCGTATGGAAATTTATGGAAATACACGAAAATTGGAAACGTGCTTGTAAGGTAGGAAGATCTAGGTATACGATCCGCTGAACTGAAAGTCCAAATCTAGAATCAGCCTTATCTAAAATTATCATGGAAAAAGAACTTAAATTTTAATAGTGGGTCAATGAATATAAATGCAACTTTACTTTACGTAACGAGCGAGGAAACGAAAATTCCATATCAATAACCATGATGCTTACTAATATATAACTTTTACCAGGACTCAAAGCTCAGCACGAACCTGATGAACAAGCATGGGGAGAATCTTGAAGACAAGTCACTTACCATATGCAGCGGCACTGACTACATCAACATCAACTACCAACACGTCGTCTGCCCCGATGCCGCCACTGCCAAGGTCAGTTCAAACCGGTTCATACCAGATTACACATATACCGTTCCATATACCTGCAGTATTTCTTTCACAGATTTATAGAAAATCATATTTTTTTGCAGTGATTTGGGGTAAATAGGTTCTTGGGTAAATACTAAAGTGTTTGTTTTAAATTAAAAAACTTAATTGGCATGAGAAAGAAGTGGAATCTGGGCGTGGTTCACTTTCATGTGCAAAACCACGAAAGATTTTTTTATTTTTCTCTCTTTACCTACGGCGTACCTATTTATCCATTTTTAAGAGTTATATAGAAAGTTCAGAAGAGAGAAACCTAATTATTATGGCTTACTAAAAACACATTTCTTCTAGCGCATTGTTTTCGGATTACACCAAAGTTACAGGAATGTTTCATGCCTCAATCTCCTATACCCACACTTGCCTCATAACACACATGACACAGCATCAGCGTTGCTTAAGAAGAAACAAATAATCGAAGAAAAATCTCCTTACTCGTGGTTGTTTTATAAATAATTCCGTATATTTCCAAAAAGGTATGGTTGCAAGGCCTGAGGCGGATCACCCACAATGTGAAAGCGAACAACGTTTGTCCGATGACATGTCTTAAGAAGCAGTAAGTGCAAGCGAGCTTACGAGGCATGGCTTCTATAGACTGGAATCAACTGTTGTGTTATTGGTGTTCGTTAGAAATCTGCCCTATTTCCCACCTCGAGCAAAACAACCATAGTTATGCAACGGTTTCTATCCCGAGGCACGTGCTTCAGCGCTTAAAATATTCAAATTTATCGCTTTTCCCGAGGCAGAGGAAAATAGGGCAGTAAATCAAGCCGAGGCTTTGAACCAAGTTGTTCGAAAAAAACTTGCGACTCTGTAGCAGTAACAGCGCTGTCATCATTAATATGCTGAACTTTTACCTAACTTTAAAGCTCTCGGTAAATTGTCAGCTCAATGCTAATTCGCTTTAGGAGGACTGTTAATTTCGAACGACTTGCTTCGAATGCTTCGATATTGTTTTGATATTATTTTCGTGTCGATGTGAATGACTTGTGAACTTCCAAGGTTACTTCTATTACAAACAATACATTAAATCAATTTTTACAAATATTTGGACAGGAGCTTCTAAATTTAACTGAGTTATAGAACTATCATATTTATTTAGATTAAGTATTATTTAAATGGTTTTCTGCTTTACATTTGAAAGCTTTATGTTTTGAATAATAGATTTTACATGCTTATTCATATTTAAAACGTTATTTAATTTTACGGAATTGGATATTCCTGCCATATTTACTTGTCTATTCTATTCGGAAAATAAAAGCTCGTTTAAATATTAGAAAGCGGAGCTTTCCTAGAAAAGCTTTAGAAAACGCTTTCTGAAAATTGTGATCCATAAACTTTTGAATAACGCTACACGTGCTTGGAAAATGTTGGATGTACCGTTTCTATGTTAGGATGAGTGATTTCTGGTTACGAATTAAAAATATCATCAACATAATGTCTCTTTTTTTCTTTTTATAAACTGATATTAACTTTTCTCCTGTTGAATAAAGGTACCAACATTTTCGAAAAACTATTCTTATATATTTTTCATATAGGTAGACAGAGATATACTACCTCTTGGCGAAGTGAAACATTTTCAGGAAATTTCGCACTTTATTGTAAAAAGTTCGTACCTATTGCATTCTCTGGCTTGAAGCCATAATTCTGCAATTTTTCTGAACTTGCAGACCAAGGAGCAGTAAACCGCTTTTAAGTTACTTCCTTGCATTTTATATTATATATACGTTTTTATAATTATATAATATATACGTTTTTTTTGTACAAGCTCAACATAGGACTTTCGTAGATTTAGATCAAACTTACTAAAGAAACAATACCCAAGGTACATTAGTACGTTTACACAGGATTACCCCCCACTATATGCAAACTAAAAACTAAGGCCCTTTTAATAAAACGACGTGTAGGTAGTTTAAGGTGTGATAGCGTAACACACCGACTGACAGAGTTTCTTTTGCATTAGAAGGTTTATCGATTACCCTAAACGTTTAAGCTCCACTACAAAAGTGGGTACCTATAAAACTACACAATTAAAACTCGAATCTTTGAAATTCACAAGTCTTGCCCGATTTTCTGCATGCTTTACGTTCGTTCATTTGCTTTTTTTGTCAAAGGCATGGAAGGAAGCTCTGCGGGAGGTTACACACAACAACAAAATAAACAACACGTGCCCGAGAACTAACCTCATGAAACAGTACGTAGTTATTTTGCTTTTTATTTGGTTACGCTTTATGCTTGTTCGTTCTAGGTGTAATTAAATGGGAAGTATACAATTAATGTGATTTAAATGTCTATATTAATCTTGTTACATGCTGGTCCAAGTTGAAAAGGACTGTCAAATATCTAAGGATATTTTTTTTTATTAAACTAGCTATACATAATAGTTAGTTTAAAAAAAATGTTTCATCCTTACTTATACTATATTTGTTAACTGCTCGTACTAATTTAAGCTGAATGCTTGTGTTAAGAGTGGGTTCACGTCAGTAGTGCAATGGGTGGAATTCAAACCGGCAACCATATGATTGCAATCCGATGCCCTAGCCATTAGGCCGCTTTGAATATTGTACATACTCATAGCTTATCTTCCGTTTTCTCCGGTAGTCACTCTGTAGCAATTAAGGGTTTTAACGACTTCTGTCCAGGATGCTCGCGAATCCCGGAAAATTTAGTATTCGCTAATTGTATACTTCCCTTTTTATTAATATTGTCGTATTTACTATTATGTGTGTCGTCGATTTGTTTTTAGTGACTGCATCTATTATCATGTGGGTATTCTTATCTACTAGAATTTTATCATGAAAAAGGTACTAGGCTATTTAAAAAATAGTTGTTTTGTGTCGTTCGTATCTTACCCTTAAAATTTTATCAAGTGCATATGTAAAAACTTTTTGTTTAATTTACTTCCTAAAAGAAATGGGATTTGTATTGTTTATAGCGGAAACTACCAAACTTTAAAAGAAGTTGCATATAAAAATATCATAGGTAGGTCTTAGGTAGTAGGTACCTATAGTAAATTATTAACTAGATTTTCAGGACAAATCTTTGTGTGATGAAAACGATCATTAGTTCTGTGTCTGGGTGTTTATAATATGTTTGTATTTACAAATATACAATTATGTTTATCAGTCTTCTGTACTTTTGTTGAAATGTACATTTCAATGTCTTTTTCGTGTTTTCTGATTGATGAATTTCATGTCCAACTGTCTTTTTAAACCGGATGGCTTGAAAAGACAGTTGGACGTAATAAAACGTATGAGAGTGGGCAAACGTCCATACATGGATGGCCAAACCGGACAGAACCGAAAACGAATCGAATACGAAACGAAACAAAATACGTAGGCGAACGTCCGTATCCTAGCTTACTATCACAGAATCAAAAACGCAATAATCCCCTTTCATTATATTTCTCATCCAACCCTTATCTCCAACTAAATTTATATCTTGTAAACCAATGGTTATGCTTCGCAGCGTGAGTTTACACATGTCTGTGTAATGACAGGTTTGCACGTGTATCTGCCATAGAAACTGGATCAGTTGAATGCCAGACGAATGCTAATCAAACGACATTGTGTACTAAACATTTGTGTTTGCGATCAGGCTTATAATTGCGAGAGTTGTGCTTATTATAGTTTGCCACTGAATAAGAGTTGTAAATAAAGGGTTTATGCTCCTGGACTATAAGATCAAGTACGTCACTACTAGGCAATGGATAATCCTTTTGTATTTTAAACATTGTTAAGATATAACTTCATAAGAGGTCTATCGTGAAAAATCAAATAATTAACAGAAATTGCAACTTATTTATAACTAACTTTTGCTCGTGGTAGGCATCGGTTATCGCGGCAAAAAGGATCTGAAATAATTTTTCAAATCGGACCAGTCGTTTCTGAGATTATCGCGCTTGAACGCGCGAAAAAATCCCTCAACTATACAGGGTTAATTTATAAGGAGTGTATTATATTCAACGAGGTAATCAGATGCATAAAACTGAACAACTTTCCCAAAGGATCATAGGACGAAACATTAATATTGAAAATGATCTTTTCATACAAACATAAGTCACGTCACCTGTCTCTTTATATGAAAATTTAATTTTCCATTTTAAGATTTCGACCAATGTTCCTTTAGAAAAGTTGTTCAGTTTTATGCACCTCATTACCTCTTTGAATATACGCACTCCTTTTAAATTAATATTGTATAGATTGTGATAGTTTCTTATAATATTTTTCGAGTTTTTTTAATTATGTACCTAATTGAATTGTCCCGTCTATCTTTGACATTTACATCAAATAAATATAACAGAATACAAAACCTACACCTCTTAAGTAAAGATTTGCAACAAGATTACGAATTCGAATGATTTATACTAATCATGTAAGATTTACAATTGTTTTTCATCGTAATTAACAAGTGCAGCGATTATTATCTACATGACAAAGAGATGTAATTATATTGTCTCAGAAGGTAATTCTTCATATTTTTTATGTAGGTAAATACCTAGTCTTGAACAGCTGAAGAGACTGTGGAAAGATTCCACTGCTTAATATAAGAAACAAACCTTAGCCTTTCATGGTTTTAAACAAGAATCTTGTATAAGTTAACTCAGCTAAAACCACAACTCACAATAAACACTACGACCGTAGACCGTGTCAAAAACTAGAAGCTCGTTTTATTAAATCCACGAAGAAAACCAAAAATTATATAACACCGTCATATCGAAGCATCGATAAACGTGGCCGATATGACGCTCGTCACAAATTCTGTATTAAATTGGTTTGAAGATGTCGCAGCGACATGTGAGATATTAACTTCAACTTCGAAGGCTGTAATATCGTGAGCGAATCTCCTCGTGCCAAACTACATATAAAATGTATGTAATAACGTGCAGCGATTGAGGGAACGGCGAAGTGATTGCACTTTAGCCAGGAAATGAGATGATTTTTATCAGAAAAGGCGGAAGGACCAGTAATATTGGTCCTTTGAACACTTTTCTGGTCTTTGGGGGATAGGTGCTTTTTATTATTGGTTTTCGATCACGAGTAACAATAATCTAATTCCATATGGAGGCTGGTTTGACAAAATCGTTTGTATCAAGTTTTCACAATACGGACGTTCGGACTTATGAAATGAAAAGACGGATAGAAACATAGATTTCGTGCATCTGCATCTGTTTTGATGTAACCATTTTAACCAATTATATGTAAGTCGCTCTCTAAGTTGAACCAGGAAAAAGGACTAGGAAGATAAGTCCTAAATCTCCGATCCTTCGAAAGTATGTAAAGCTGTAGGCGGGTCTTCGCCTTCTAGTCGCTTTATAACATACTTCCGCTTCCATAAGATTACGTAAAATGTTAAAAAGGAACTAAAGACACTGCTTTTCGCCGACATACAATCTTAACGCTACTACGCCTAAGTCGGTCAAGAGGACATTTCCATCACCTTTTTTACTTGAAGGGGCAATAAGCTCTTCGATTAGCATAAGCCCGCATACATCATTTACCCGATTTTACGACACATTGTGTCCGTTATGTGTAGAGTTTTCTTTGGACTTTGTAACTTGCTGTTGCCCAGTTTGAAGGTGCTATTCAATACGGCCAGTATTGAATAGTACCTTTTAAAAGGCAACAGCAAGTTGTTGTTGAAGACGACATCTTAAAAAATGGCGCATTATTTTCCTTCCATTTCATTTCCAAAAGTTTCTTTTGACTACTTAAGTTGGGAAAATGTTGCATAGTGTTCAGTTATGTTGTTTGGAATATTTTATTTCTAGTATCATTGAAGTAAAGGGAGACAAGTTTACAACTACAAGTAATTTTGAAGTGAAACCTTCTTTATCAACGTATGGGAGAAATTAAAACTAACGTTTTTCTGTTGCGCGCCATCTTTATTTCTAAGTCACATTTTTCCGTTACGCGCCATTTTTATTTGTAAAAAGTCTTTTGCTTAAACTTTATCTAATTAAGCCTTATTTAACCAATTTCTGTGAAGATGTAAATAGTATATAATTTTTCGAAAAATGATGTCATAAAGAAGTTTCACTTATTACGTGTATATATTAAATGAAATTTTCCCGATAGTAACAAGTCTGCCTTTATAAAGTCAGTCAAAGAATATTAATTCATTCGCTGGGGTAGGCGGACGTGTCAAAACTTTGCGAAGTAGAGCAGCACTAGTTAATGAATAAATTAGTGTTGTACCCAACGGCGCCAACTGGGTGTAAGTGAATTATAAAATGTCTATGAAGACGTCTTGGGAAGACCCTGGAATAATAATATGTTTGTTTATGGCTTGTTTTCGGAACATGATGAGACTATGAAATACAGACCTGATAACTTGATTTCACATTTCTGTATTAACCTTTGCTCATTGTAAATAGTTGTATGTATCTTTTTAGTACAGTAGCCCCACGGTATAAGCTATAATTTTTCATTAGCTAGTATACTTAGGCTATGTTTCACAATCGCTGAGTAAAGTTCTAAGTAAGCTACTTCGAACTTATCTGCTCAGTAAACAATTCTTTACGTTTCACAATCCCTGAGTAGGGTTAATCACCACTTTATCTGCTCATTAAGTTAATCATCGGATGCACTGACAAGTAACAGTTTACTTGACAAGTAAATGTAAGAAAACATAACCTGTAATACGACATTTGCAGATTTTCATCAACAACAATATTTTTATTTTATTTAAAATGGTCATTTTTGATCTTATTGCAGATGAATTTGATGATTTTTCCAACGCATGACGGGACCGCGTAGAGAACCAATATTTCGGTATCGTATAAATTATTTGGAAAAATATGACAATACTGACTTCAAGATGAGATTCCGACTTTTATTTTTGTGAAAGATTAATAAAATAAATTCAATTCAGAATAATTTACCAAACACCGGCAATTTTTTGACGTTTACTGACTGACCGACGTTTGACATAGACATTTTGTTGACAAGTCGTTGCGTTCCATTCTTGCAGAAACATTGCCTTTATAAAAGGTGAAATCACTCTTTTACATTACATTGTACTATTTATTTGGATGTATTTATCTTTATTATACTTGATAATCATAACGAAAAATATTTTTGATGATAATTCTGTGATTACTATACTTTATAGAACACATAAATTACTCTTGCCTTGAAACGAAACGTTAAACTCTTAAAGTTGCCAGCACACTCATTTGTAAGTATTAATTAGTTAATCATCACTTTAATTTACTGATTGGATGATTGTGAAACGCAAAGAAAGCTAACCAAAGGATTTAACCTCTATGTAATTAACTCGTTGAGTAAGTACTTATACCTTTACTTATTGATTGTGAAACAGACCCTTAATAAAGTTAAAACATTAGTTGAACTAAGCCTTATATCGAAAATACTTATTGATAATTACGTTGCTCTTTTCTTTTCTCGAACTTAATACTTATACGTCACGAAGATGCCATAAAGATAGTTCCGCGAAAGGAAAGACAAATATAAACTATAGGTCCTTAGTTCAAAGAAATGGCACTTTCGTAAATTGAGTTCCATTATACAAATTAACCTGCATTTTTCCGTTGCTAATACACTTAACGAAGTGATAAATTATGTAAAATGGCTCTTATGATCATCAACATAGAAAATGGAATTAACTTACTGATTTATGGCTATTAGGTCAATGACAGATGAACAAAGCTTTTAGTTCTAAAACAATAGGTACCTAAGTATATTAAAAACACGAAAATTTAAGGCAAATAAGTATCTGTATTTCCTCGAAAATCGGAGATTTATTTTCAAGATTGTGAATGGTTACGTTATAAGCTACAATCAAAATATGAGTACAAACTATATGCTATCCATACAAAAGGTTCAATTTTACATTTTCATCCATAACTTTTCTCATTCAAAGGACCATTAAGGTAGTTATCTATTCATACGTTAGTATTGAAAATCCGACGTGTCCCATTGTGTGAGGCCCATTATAAATTAACAAGATGCTCACAGCTCGGGTATGAATGGGGGTAGGTGGCATCTAGGGAGTATCGTACATCGCATTGAATATCGTTTCATTCAATATGAATGCTACGTTTTGTAGGGCGGGTGCTTTGAGCGAGAATGAATTCATGATAAGGTGTGTAGGTGTGAAGGTGTTTAACATATATTTACTGGTATATTAGTGACTATTTGATATTTCGTTCTAATAAAACATAAATTCTTAAATCGAATCAGAGTTGAAACTAAAACTACTTACTTTTATTCAACTGTTATTTTTCTTAGTTTATTGATTTCATTTCAAAAGTACTTTTAAGTTGAATCACGGTTACATTAACAATAATTCTAATGTAATAGCGTGTTTATCTCTAATGTACCTAATCGATAGTATTTTATTATCTAATGTAATAATAAAATACTATCAGGTCTTTAAACGCTAGGAATATACAAATCCCAGATCCAAGCAATCGTAACTACATATATATGCTATATATTATATTTAGTTTTATTATCATACACACTGTGTCAGTGTGTCTTGCTTGATGTCTCCTGTCACAGGTCTTCTGGCAGAAATTTCATAAGAAATAAGCAGTACCTTTGTCCCTAAATTTACATCTGTAATTGCATCTGTGCACATAAATAAATAACATAAAATTTCGTTACTTACAAAGCACTGATCTAATTAGTATCAGAACGACACAAAACAATACGTCCAAAAAGATATTCTAAATTATATACCGTCCTTATGTCACTGTCGTTGTGTGATGTGTTTTTACTAATCACAAGTCATCAAAACTTTCAGTTGGATGCGCCTCTGCTTCCTAACGGATCCTCGAGGTAAGGTGCCAGTCAAGGTGGTAGCCAGGACCTTCGCATCTGGAAAGACCGAGAAGCTGGTCTACCAGTGTCTGTCGGAGCTGGGGCTCCCGTCAGGGAAGAATGAGGCCATGGAGAAGGAAGCTTTCACCTTCGACAAGTTCTACGCTCTATACCACAAGATCTGTCCTAGAAATGATATTGAAGAACTATTTAGGTCAATGTAAGTATTTTGATGGAGCGTGTAATATTCAATCTTTCTAAAGGGTGTCCAGCGGAAAATTTTCAAGTTTAAATAGTCATTGCTCGTAAACTAGCGGGGTGAGGTAAGTGGGGAGGGTACCGTTCGATGCGCGTGATTTGCGAATTTTTCAGTCAGGATGAGTCACTGGTCGGGAGCGCACCGCGCGTTCGCGGTTGAGCAGTACTTAAAGTGCGGCGATTCACTGGTACATGCGCGTCGCGCTTTTTGTACTCACTTCAATATTCGACGAATAAGTGATGGGCCGATTACGCAACTTACCTTCTCTCTACACCCTTCCCTTCTGGTCTGAACTTTTGAACCCACGACCAGATAAGTTGCGTACTCGGCCCATCACTTATTCGTCGAATATTGAAGTGTGTACAAAAAGCGCGACCCGCATATGTACCAGTGAATCGCCGCACTTTAAGTAATGCTCAACTGCGAACGCGCGGTGCGCTCCCGACCAGTGACTCATCCTGACTGAAAAATCCGCAAATCACGCGCATCGAACGGTACCCTCCCCACTTACCTCACCCCGCTAGTTTACGAACAATGACTATTTAAACTTGAAAATTTTCCGCTGGACACCCTTTATAACTCTTTTTTTTTTAAATACGTCGTAGATGATTAATGTTCACATTATAAAATAGGCCTGTATATTAGTTAATATTAATACAAATAAATAAATGTGGACGACATTATATACATTGCTCCGAATCTAAAGTAAGTAGCTAAAGCTATGCTGTATTATGGAATCTGAGACAACGAAGGTTACACAAACACCCAGATCCGAAACAATGGTTTTTTTTCTAAATTGCCCATCCGGGGATCGAACCCGGAGCCAAAGAGCTAACGACACCTTGAAAAATCGTGTGTCGAACCACGAAGGTCGTCAATAATAAATTAAAAAACATTCTAAGACTTTATCCCAAGCTGATCTTTAGGTAATGTACCTATTATCTAACATCACCTAAAAGGCATTCCTTACAATTTATTTATGAATTTAAGATTGATTCTAGTAAATAAATTTCTAAACACTTAAGAAACATGTTTCTCTTATATCCGTACATAAACGATGTACGAGAAGTAATCCATTTCTTTCGACACCAGTATATCACTTGATACCATTTGCTGGTCCTTTTTACGACTCTCTAGGGGATAAGGACCAAACGGCGGGTCGGCTCCAAGATTTAAAAGTACTTGGGAGCTGTTTTATTTCAGTATATTATTTATTTAAAGGATTACTCTACCTTTTATGATAAACTAACGATTTATAATGTATGATCCCATAGCATTTAATCACTGAAGTAGGTTAAGTAAATTCCAACTAATTGAAAAGCATCAAGTTACCAAACATTGTGGTGTCAAACAGATGTTGTGGCCCGGTGAAATAAAAAGTTATGAAGCCATATTAACATCATATTGTTTTTATACGAACCATTTCTGTATACCACCCTTCTTTTATTAAAATATATTTACTCCCAGTATGCCTCGGGCTAAGAAACTTCTAATGAGACACCATATTACAGTACCCAAGGCAAGTCGGACCGCATCAACTTGGAGCAGTTCGTAAACTTCCTGAATGAGAAGCAGCGCGACCCTCGACTCAATGAGATCCTGTATCCGCTGTACGACGAGAAGAGGGCTGCTGAGATTATCAATACTTACGAACAGAATGATGAGGCGAAGACTGATAGTAAGTCTACACGTTACATATTAGACATAACCTTAACTTATTATGTTGTCAGCCATTACAAATCTTGAAGAAAATATAGGTAGTTTATTTACAGCTATATTTTTTTTTCGATTTTTTTTTTTAGTTATTTATGCATGGTCGTATGGTCTTGGTATTTTTTTTTTTTTTTTTCAAAATGCACTTGTTTTGTTACACAAACAATTTTTTTTTCAATATTATCATCTTCGTTTATCATTATTTCCGTGACATTAAATAGAGTTGATTGTGTAACAGTTTCAAGTTCAAATTCTAGTTGTAACAGTTAGAATTTTATTATTTTTTTCTTCTATTTTCACTCATAGTATTTTCGTACATCTTGACTTCCAAATGCTAGTTAGACTTGCAAAACCACGGTCTGTTTTCTTCCATTCATCACTAAGTTTTTGTGTTGACAGCTCTTTGGCGCCTCATGAAATATCAACATAAAAATTTGCATTTTGGCAACTTAGCAGAAGAATCAATTAATTGCGAATAGAAACGTTGGCAGCTATCTGTTACGACGAAAAGTTAAAAAGCTTTTAACATTCAATTGCTTTCACTGTTAACTTGCCAAAATGCTAATACCTGAATTTCAAATATTGTTATCAAGGTTGACTAAAACTGTTTTTTTTTTCATGTGAATGTCAGTTTTAAACTTCTGATTTTGTATAGTTAATAAATAACTTAGAAAAGCTGAGCAAAAATTAATTACAGCCATATTACTAAATAAAAAGATAATTTACATAAAAATTGGTCCTTTTGCCCTCCATATGACCAACAAAAATATATTATTATGCGCTGACATCAAGTCGTCTTCTCATCAGCCAATATAGCTTGCCAAGAACTTGATTTCCATCTACTAGTACAGTCAGCAACAAAAGTTGAATAAACGAGTAATAAGAATATCATAGTTTTAACACTTCGTGATCAAATTATTGTCAGTCGAAACATCAATTTATGGACATTTAATTGTGTTTTAGGTGTTTTGTAAAATTTATTAAGTTCGTCAACTTTTTTGCCGTCCGTACGTTGCCTCATTTACTTCAAAACCATCACTAAATTGCCATTTAATGTCCCCCAATCCCTAACAAATGTCTTTTAATTTTCTAGAATGCCTCACGAAAGACGGTCTTATCCGCTACCTGATGTCTGACGAGAACGCGCCTGTCTTCCTGGACCGGTTGGACAACTACATGGATATGGACCAACCCCTAGCTCATTACTACATCAACTCCTCACATAACACTTACTTGTCGGGAAGGCAGTTTGGTGGGAAGAGTTCTGTGGAGATGTACCGGCAGGTTCTGCTAGCTGGATGCCGGTATGTAATTTTGATTATTGGAAATTGCCTTATCGTGATAAATTAATAGTTAGTATAATATTGGGTATGAATTTGAAGACATCTACAAATATAGGATGCCCTACTGCGGGTGGAAGGTAGCATGGTTACCATTGGTTCTTTGGATTAGTGTTTATTTTAAGCACTAAATGGATGAGTAAATTGATGAGTATTTTTCAAAAGCTTGACGTAATCAAGTGCCTAAGTCTTAGTTGATTGGACAAAAAATTGCGTACACAGAAATTGTGGAAAAGAAAACTGCTCTTTTTTATTTACTTTTTGTACCAGCTATTCTTCTGCATATACAATAATTTGTCACTTTTAAAGATCTACAACTTTACCTTTAGGTGATTTCTATAAATGCTCAATACACAACGCGAACTTGGAAGTTTTCTTACGACGTTCCCGGCCATACGTTCTAAAGTTTTATTATAAGCGTCGCTGAACAGGTGTCGGGAGTCCAATATAAGAGAGGTAAGGTCCCTCACTCCCAAGGCTAATAGTTTGTAGATGTCTTTACAGTTCGGGGAATAACTTATTGGCTATTGCAGTTAACTTAGTTTATTATTTTGTACACCTTCGAGGAATCGAAGGAAAGGTCAGTAAAGAGGTCGTATGTAGATAATGTACGTGATAGGAATTAATATTAAAATTGTTTGTAAACACCGAAGTAAATAGAATTTATTGCTAAAGTTTGTGAGCGAATCGTTCTACACCGGGTAGACTGATTTGACTGATACTTTCTTAGGCATGTGCATAGTAAAAGGAAGCCACCATGATAATTCGAGGGTTGCTGAAAGGGCTTGATGTTTACGGCATATCAAACACAAACTGTGAAAAACTTGGACATACCCATATTGTCGTTAAAAATGTGTCGTATAAAATAGCTATGTGTGCTGGAAAGCTAATGACTTGTAAAAAGTTAATCAAGAATAGATTGTAGGCATAAGTGGTGACAGTAAGAAGTAAATTTAATTTATTTCTACGGACAAATATCAGAGGCTCCAAAGTACTGATAAAAAATAGCTGACTCGACGCTATTTCTATACAGGATTAATTTAAAAGGAATGCGAATATTCAACGAGGTTATCAGGTCATAAAACTGAACAACTTTTCCCAAGAAACATAGGAAGAAATCTTAAAATTGAAAATCATCTTTTCGTACAAACATAAGTCACGAGACCTGTCATTTTGTATGAAAAGTTCATTTTCCATTTTAAGATTTCGCCCTATGTTCCTTTGGGAAAGTTGTTCAGTTCTATACACCTAATTACCTTGTTGAATATACGCACTCCTTTAAAATTAATCCTGTATTATTATTATGTACTCGTCATAAAATATTATTATGATCTCTTTAAAGATATCTTCAATTCCGAAACCCGACGAACAAAGTACCTAAGTACAGATGCTTCCAAAACTTAACCGTAGCTCATCCGAGGCGTCTTCACACTCGCACGCCTCTAAGGACCAACTTTCAAAGTTAATTATAACGATTCACGTTGAGCTGCCATAGAAATTAATCGTCTCTTATTAATTAGGCAGTTAGCAAGTTTCTTTACGACTGTACTTTACGATGTATTAGTAATTGCTTTTTGTTTGAAAGGTGTTACGAATTTTATGGATAAGTTTTTACTTCATCTTGCTAGCATATAATTTCTATGGTAGGTATATTCCTACGTTTTAACGAGGAAATTATTATTTGATCATGTACTAAGTTGTAACTTAGTCGAGGGTCGTTGGGCCGTTGTGTACTACACAACAACATGAGTTTTTTTTTCAGTGTAGTTTGCGCATTACAAGTATTCTTGTTTAACCTTTTTAAGTTAAGAAACAAGTCGGCATGCTCCGATAAATATACGTGAGAAAAGCCGGTTTTTTTTTAAACCAAGTTATAAGTATATTGGGGAAAATTGGAATATAATAATAATATCTTAATAATATCTTGGGACAATCTCACACACGGCCATCTGATCCCAAACTAGGCAGAGCCTGTACTATGGTAACCAGACAACTGATAAACATACTTATATATTTCTAAATACATACATAATATTATAGATAAATAACACCCAGACACAGAACAAATGATCGTGCTCATCACACAAACATTTGTCCTGGGTGGGAATCGAACCCACGACCTCCGGCTTAGCAGTCAGGGTCACTAACCACTAGACCAACAGGCCCGTCAAAAAGTCAAAAATAATGTATTGATCAACTAATCCTTCGTCTTACTATGCGAATGTGTTAACCAGTCAAATGGGTTGTGAAGTTCATCCAATGATTTTCCATTTCCAGGTGTGTAGAACTCGACTGCTGGGACGGCAAGGGTGAGGACGAGGAACCAATAATAACCCACGGAATGGCAATGTGCACCGACATTCTCTTCAAAGACGTCATTTATGCCTTGCGAGACACCGCCTTCGTGACGTCAGACTATCCTGTAATCTTGTCCTTTGAGAACCATTGCTGTAAGGCACAGCAGTATAAACTAGCGAAGTACTGTGACGAGATTCTTGGGGATTTGTTGCTGAAGGAAGCGCTGACAGAACACCCCGTGAGTATTGTAGGAGTTGGTCCTTTAAGTTTGGTTTTAAAATAGGTAATTAGCTAGAATATGGTAATAGTAATATCTTGGGACATCTCATACACGGCCATCTGATCCCAAACTAGGCAGAGCCTGTACTATTTCTAAATACATACATATTATAATAACATCGACACACAGCACAAATGATCGTGCTCATCACACAAAGATTTGTCCTGGGTGGGAATCGAACCCACTGCCTCCGGCTTAGCAGTCAGGGTCACTGACCACTAGACCTACAGGCCCGTCATGGTTGTTAATTAAATTAGAGAAAAGTGCTTTCAAACTTTAATTGGGACACTATCGTTGTTAAGAAATTGTTTGCTTTTTTGCTGTTGGCTTATAAACAATACTAAATTAATGGTAGTTTTTAGTAGAGTCCATATTCCTACAGTAGTTTATAAATATTCCAGTGCTTAGATAATTAAAAAATGTTTGACACGTATTTTATACTTTCTCAAAGATAAAGCGTTTTAAGGTTGAGGAGTGGGGGCTTGTTACGTCACAACGTTAGCTAAAATTGTATAACAGAGTGACGTCACACGAATATTCCGTTCACTGTAACTTCGTAATTATTTGTTTTGAGACAAAATAAAACAATAAATACGTGTCTAAATTCCTTTCATATTTTAATACCCTATTTGTAAATAGGTTACAATTAGCGTTTTTAGATTAAGTAGAATATCAAATAGAATCACTAACCAGTTTAGAGATTTCTACAAAGATTTTTTCTTTCTTTGGTGTAGAATTAAATGTTTCCATTTTCATAGTAAAGTTCTGCTATATTTATGCTAACTCATAACTCGATTAAAAATCCATACTTAAACAGGATTATTTTAAAAGGAGTGCGTATATTCAACGGTAGTTGTTCAGTTTTATGCACCTGATTACCTAGTTGAATATACGCACTCCTTTTAAATTAATCCTGTATTATTTTTTACTATAAATGAACCACTTTAACAGTTATAAAAAGTCACCAATTACACTTATATTAAACAGACTTATATTTTTATTTATTCTCTATTAATTTCTTCCTATTCCATGAATTCGAAAACAAATTAAGATAAATGTTTCTATATCCTAAGTCGTTACAATTCCAGTTGGAGCCTGGGGTTCCTCTGCCGCCACCGTCAGCCCTCAAGCGTAAGATCCTGATCAAGAACAAGCGGCTGAAGCCAGAAGTGGAGAAGCAGGAGTTGGAGCTGTTCCGTCAAGGACAGTTCGTGATAGAGGATGAGGAGAAAGAAGATGCGTCTGCTGTCGCTATACCTGATAAGAAGGTAATGTAAAATATACCTTATTTTGGTAGTGATAGGGTTTATAATCGCCCCGCGTAGAAGAGTTGGAGCTGTTCCACACAGTGCCAGTTCGTGATAAAACATGAGGAGAAAGTCGATGCGTCGGTTTTCGCTATACCTGATGTGAAATAGACCTTATAAAGGAGATAATATCGTTTATTATCGCCCCGCCATATTGAAAATACTTTTCAGAGTCTGGCATTTCCTACCTTCCTCTCGAATACGAGGAATGGAAAGAAATTTATACGACAATTTTAACTATCAATAGTATGTTTCTTTTTGGAAATAAAACAATCCGTATTTGATTTTTTTACTATGCATAAATCTAGACAACCTAACGACAACCTAACGTCCTGTTAAGGGTCGCAGGGAGCTGCTGGATGCAGGTTGCTTCCAACCGACCGATCTGGAAATCACTGGCCTATGTTCAGCAGTGGAAGTTTTGTGGCTGATTTGATAATGATGAAAACTTTACGAGAAATATATTATAAGATAATTGTGTTACACTATAATATTACACATTCATAATATGAAGAAATATTTTTACTTTGAAGATATAATATCCAATCAAGCCACACTTCAACTGATGAATGATTTTTTTACAATGTTTAAAGACCAAATTTTCCTACCTTCAATTAATTGTAGTCCTAAACTGGCCCGACTATACTAATAGTTTCGTGTTTCTGGTCTCCAGCCGGAGGAGATAGTAGCTGAAGCGGCAGTAGCGGGCGACGACGCCCCCCCCCCGGTAGCGTACACGGGCTCCACCACCAACGTGCACCCGTGGCTGTCCTCCATGGTCAACTACGCGCAGCCCATCAAGTTCCAGGGCTTCGAGGAGGCCGACAGTACGTATCGTTATAGACTAACGGCAAAACTATACATGTATTGATTTTCCATCTCACATGACGTCACTAACTGAAAAAAATACCATAATAAACTGGTTTGTAACGTAGCTAGCCCCCACCCCATAGCTTTAATTGGTTTTATCTGAGTACATTTCTGTTAGTTCGAAAAAGTAAAAATAATTTTCTTATATTTTTTTATTGTTCAAGATAAGATTGGTCTACTTTATAGCGCGACAAGCGAGCGATAGTGCTTTTAACCTAATGGTGGCAAAAGCACAGCCCTAGTATTTTAAAAACAAAATCTTAAACATATATTACAACCATACATAATCTAGTATCGTTTTAACCATACTAGGGTTTTCGCAACCCTAAAAACTGAAACGACGAGAAGTTTATCGAAACTTTGACCTCCTTAACATATCTACATAATTTGCCGGGCTATGTCTTACTACCGTACTTAAACCCATATTTTCCTACCAGAAAAGAACATCCACCACAACATGTCCTCATTCGCGGAGACGACCGGTATGAACTACCTGAAGACGCAAGCCATCGACTTCGTGAACTACAACAAGCGGCAGATGTCCAGGATCTATCCCAAAGGCACCAGGGCTGATTCCTCCAACTACATGCCACAGGTGAGAATCATTTATTTTTAACTAACTTTTTAACAATATGTGTTTAATTTTTCATACAATTGATTACCTATTAAAAAAGTTACGAAATTTTGTAGACTGTAAGTATTTATTTTTTTATTTTATTTTATTGGTTTACCAACAATTGTATATGTTATGGACCAAGTGAGAAATTGAGCAGTATACATAATGCCCGGTCATTATGAAAAATGCCCAATATGAGAGTGCAATTTGACAATAATTATTCAAATAATCTAATTGACCGGGCACTATACATATTGCCCATCACCTTTTGGGCAGAGTAATACAAACATATTTAATTACTATTTTTTTATTGTTATTGTCATTTAACTTAAAATAAACTAAATATTAAAGGGGAATTATAACTTAGACTTAACCTAAACTTAATTCATTTCCATTACTCAACCTAGACTTTGTGTTGAAAACTTTTTGCCCAACATCCGGTAGGTTTAGGTTAGGTTAATATGGTGACCCTTACGTGCACGAGGGCGGCGAGCGGAGTCGCGGCAGCGACCGCCCCGTGCTGGAAAACCTTTCAAGCGATTCACGACTTTATGTGCGTTAAATATAGCTTTATTATCAAATTGCCCAACTATCATGTAGCAACATAATAATGACCGTGCAATGTGATAAATAATGAAGTTAAGATAGTAATTAATCACTTAGCCCGATAAAGCTAGACATTATTCATAATGCTCGTGCATTATAAATAATGCCCGCATTAATCACCTGGTCCACAACATATACACTGGTATGGACATAAAAACAAGCAAAACAGATAAACAATAGTGCACAATCAGTTACAGGTAAACTCAGCATTCAAATTGTACGCGGAACAGGAATAAATTATGAAAAAGAATCAAAAACTACCTAACTAAAAACAAACAACTAGATTTCCAAAGTCTTGGATTTTAAAGTGCATAGTGAGTCAAAGTGCAAGTATGCTTGTTGATGCCTCAACTTATTCGATTGTGACCAATCAAATCCAATTCGCTTACATTCAATCACCTCAGCTTAAAGAAGATTATAATTGGATATATAGTATCTATATAAATGCAAAATGTGATTTTGTACTGTATTGTGCATATGAGAAAATAAATATTAAATTTTTTCCCGCAGGTGTTCTGGAACGCCGGCTGCCAGATGGTGTCGCTGAACTTCCAGACGTCGGACCTGCCGATGCAGCTGAACCAGGGCAAGTTCGAGTACAACGGCAACTGCGGCTACCTGCTAAAGCCGGACTTCATGCGCCGCGCCGACAGGAGCTTCGACCCCTTCGCTGATGCTCCCGTCGACGGTGTCATCGCTGCTCAGTGCTCCGTGCAGGTACGCTGGCCTTATTACAAGCTAAACAAGTTTTTTTTTAAACAGGATTAATTTAAAAGGAGTGCGGTTATTCAACGAGGTAATCAGGTGCTTAAAACTGATCAACTGATAAAAAAAAACTGATCAAATTTCCCCACGGAACATAGGTCGAAATCTTATATTGGAAAATGAACATTTCATACAAAGTGACAGGTCACGTGATTTGTGTTTGTATGAAAAGATGAATTTAAATTTTAGGGTTTCGACCTATGTTCCTTGGGGAAAGTTGTTCAGTTTTATGCACCTGATTAACTCGTTAAATATCCGCACTGCTTTTAAATTATTCCTGTATAAATCGTCTCAAGCCAAAAACTATAAAAAAATAGGCCTGTGTATACAACATTATCATAAGCTGATCAGTAGTATGGGAGTTTTTTTTTTTCGGAAAAAGCTTTAGCTAACTAACACTGAAAGTTTTTTTCATATTGAAGCCGTAGTTCCTAAGATTAGCGCTTTCAACTAATCAAACAAACAGTCTGTTCAGCTTTATAATATTAGTAGGTATAAATGGACTATTACTTTATTTGATAAAGTTATTAGTTTCTACGGGTTGAAGTTGTTTTTGAAGTATTACAAATATGACTGGGCATCAATATTACTATTTTTTGGGGTGAAAAGCCTTTTCAAAAGGTTAAGTTTAAGCCCACGATAATGAGGACACGGCATGCAGATTTTTCGGACTTTCAACGACTAAAAACACCCTGGTCCTATCTCTGCCTTGGCCGGAGTCACGCCCTGCATTCTCAGCTCCTTAGCCAGAATTACGGGATCGCTCCTGAATTTTCAGCTCGTCTCCAGCGGGACATACATAATATAATACTTCCCATCAATGTCTTCATTCATACCTTTATTTCCCAGGTGATAGCCGGCCAGTTCTTATCAGACAAGAAGATCGGTACGTACGTGGAGGTGGACATGTACGGCTTGCCTTCAGACACCATCCGCAAGGAGTTCAGGACTCGCATGGTGCCAGCCAACGGACTGAACCCCGTCTATAACGAGGAGCCATTCTTGTTCAGAAAGGTGAGAATTTTTTAACAGATTGTAATACGATGTCACTAATCTTTAGAATCTTATGGATAACTAACTATTAGGTACTTATTGCGAGATTAATGAAAATAAATGAAGGTAGAACGAACAACATCCCATGTCAAGACAAATACCACCTCAGTCGGCCCGTGACCATGACACCTGCAAAGACGTCGAAACGTCGGGAACTAAAATAAAAATAAACCGCGATAGAATCCGTTTAAAAGTAGTTATAATTCAACGTCTAACATTCGCGTAAACCTCAGAAAACAATATATTAGTTACTTATTTAAACAAAACTTGCTGATGTGAACCCACTCGTAACATTACTTTGGAGTTCAGTTTGACAATCGTATATCATACATATTCTTAAACTAGCTTCTGCCCGCAACTTCGTACGCGGATCCTGTTGCTTATGCCAGCGACAACAGGGTCGTCAAAATAGAGGATCTGAAACGTCTGATGTCAAATTCTCAGAACCCGGGGACGGGAAAACAACGTTATGCGCGAGACGATTCGAGAACCTCCAGATCTTTCATTTTTGCAAGATAGCAGGAAATGCCCATCAGAACTTTTGCTCACGATCAGCGGTCAGTCGCGCATCATATTCTTCACTGGTCTCTAGAGACCTGGATGTAGATACGTAAATACGATGAGAATGCAGGCGTGCTTCGCGATCCGAAGAGGTTTCCACGGAGCGAGTTGCAGCCTGATCTTCTCGAACAGCATCAAGTCTCTCTTGACGCTCTTCGGTAGATTCTTGGGATCTTATGATCCTCAATCCTTTTTATTATTTAGCCTATTTAGCTCCTTTGGAACATAGGGAAAGATTTGACCTCTTTCATCATGGTTATAGTTTTATTGTGAAGATACCTGATCAATTAAAATCTAAGTGACTGCAAAGTAAATTAAACGCTCAAATAACATAAGCCCAAAGGCTATATATATTCGATAAAAAAAAAAAAAAAAATTGGGAGTTTTGGCCAGTAGCGTCGAATTATAAATGATATACCATCGTCATCCAAAATCAGTCCGAAAGGTTATGTTATTTTATAATTATACAGTGAAATTAGTGATAGCTTTGATTTCTAAGTCAGATGTTTCAAATCTTCGATTTTTATAAGTCAACAGGAAATCCATCAGACCGAACCACTTTTGCTAAGACGTCATTCCTATATGTGTTATGGTGTAGCCGGGCTCTTGGAGTTCGACAACAGGTGTTCCAGATCTTCAATTTTTATACGTCAACAGAGAGTGCTCATCAGGCTGAACAACTCTGCTGAGACGTCATTTCTATATGTGTTATGGTGTAGCCGGGCTCTTGGAGTTCCACAACAGGTGTTCCAGATCTTCAATTTTCATACGTCAACAGAGAGTGCTCATCAGGCTGAACAACTCTTGCTAAGACGTCATTCCTATATGTGTTATGGTGTAGCCGGGCTCTTGGAGTTCCACAACAGGTGTTCCAGATCTTCAATTTTTATACGTCAACAGAGAGTGCTCATCAGGCTGAACAACTCTTGCTAAGACGTCATTCTTATATGTGTTATGGTGTAGCCGGGCTCTTGGAGTTCCACAACAGGTGTTCCAGATCTTCAATTTTTATACGTCAACAGAGAGTGCTCATCAGGCTGAACAACTCTGCTTAGACGTCATTCCTATATGTGTTATGGTGTAGCCGGGCGGCTCTTGGAGTTCCACAACAGGTGTTCCAGATCTTCAAATTTATTCTCTCAGCAGAAAATGCTCATCACGTGGAACAATTTTTGCTATGGCACCATTTTTGTATCTCTTATAGTTTAGCTGGTCTGTTGCGGTTCTGCATCAGGTGTTCAAATTTCCAAGATAAATTATAGCCTATATGTTGCCCAGACTTAATACCTATACAACAAAAAAAAAATCATTCAAATCCGTCCAGTAGTTCCGAAGATTAGCGTGTACAAACAAACAGACAAACAGACAAACAGACAAACAGACAGAATTTTTTTTTTGGATTCGTGCTCTATAACTGTTTGTAAACCCCCCTCAATTATTATTTTTTTAATATATTCAATGTACAGACACAGTTTTTTTACTGTTTTATTATATACATATAATATATAATATAATCTATATATAAAGGTGTAATACCCTATATATACATGTATAGATAGGGTATTACACCTTTTTATGAAAACTGTTTTAAATTAATCCTTAGATCGTAATGAACCAGTAGAATTTTTATTTTAATTTTATAAAACCGAAAAATGCCTTAAAAGCCATTTTTTATTTATGATTTTTAATTTTCGCGCGGAAACGGCTCGTGACGTCACTCCGAGAGTATACCCTATAAATATGTAAAATGTACTCTGTGGAGTACACAATCTCGATGTTTGTCGTGCTTTGTGTTATTTTGAAATTTTGACTGACTTTTATCCTTTATTTTATTAAAATCGCATCATGGAAGACGGTTTAATGAAAGCAGAAAGTACAAATTGGCGTGCAATATGGCGGATAGCGTTTTAAACATTTAGAATATAGAAAAAAAGACTATTTTTCAAATTGAATTATAAAAATTTACATTGCATTTTTATAAATAAATACTAACGTTTCTCGTTTACTTTTTTCAAAATCTATCATAAACATACATTTTTATATTTTTTTTTATATGGTGTAAAATACCCTATTGTACCACGTGTGTGTCGGCACCAGGTGGTGCTGCCGGACCTGGCGGTGCTGCGGTTCGGCGTGTACGACGAGAACGGCAAGCTGCTGGGCCAGCGCATCCTGCCGCTGGACGGCCTGCAGGCCGGCTACAGACACATCTCGCTGCGCACCGAGGCCAACTTCCCCATGTCGCTGCCCATGCTCTTCTGCAACATCGAGCTCAAGATCTACGTGCCTGATGGCTTCGAAGGTCAGATAACAGATTCCTTTTTGGAAGAAATCTGGATGGAACGTTTTGAGGAGTGATTCAGATATTTGGTGATTTTTGTATGATGTAGATTGGGATGAAGGATAACGATTTGGATTGGTATGTTGTAGTGTTTGTTAGATTAAATCGATCTTGGAAGGTCGTCAATAGCAAAAGATGACAAATGATGACGAAGATGACTCTAGAGTCTAGACAATGAAAAGGGCGTTATTTGTTGGAGGAGTCTCATAAAAAAACACTTTAGGCACTCTTACCGTCTCTTATTACGATTTACAATTAGCCAAGTTTGACGTCATTTACTATAGGTATTAATATCATTATGATATTATTCTAAAGAAATCTGAAAGTAGATACTGGACTGTCAATAGTTTCATGACCTTACCTACTCCTTCAGCTTTACCTTCAGGTTTATACTTCTTTAAGAAAATAGGAAACCACCTCTTTTCAGAAACTTCCAATACGAAATGTCCAATTTATATCTACAGTAACATTATAATTAGTATTACAATGATATGCTTTGTGCAGACTTCATGGCGGCGCTGTCGGACCCGCGAGCGTTCATGGGCGCGGCGCAGGAGCGCACGGACAAGGTCAAGCAGCTCGGCATCGAGGAGACCGGCCCCGACAAGAAGGTCACCATCGAGGAGAAGAAGGCTGGTGAGGAACTCATGCACTGTCTACTCAGGATAGTAGTGACAATGGCTCTTGAATTGCTCTCAAAATCCTAATTATCTTCAAATTCAAATTGTTTATTTTGCAAATAAGATTTTTTACACCTATTTTTACAAGTCACTTTGAAGCTCGCTAGTGTCGACATTTTCTAACTGGCAACCCTAAGAAAATGTCAACCCAGAAAAAAAAGTCAGGGATCATAGCTAGTTTCTTAAACTCGATGCTAATTTTTTTCCATTTTTTTTAAATTAAATATTGATTAAATTAACTTCATAAACGTCATTAAAACAACACATAATTTGCAAAAATATGAAGTAAATAGCTATGACCACATAGCTACACGTCCTTTGAATTTGTGGAAAATTTGGAGTCCTATACTCGTTTAAGACCGAGAATGAGTCTTAATGAGTTAAAATTGGTCGTGTTTAGAAATAACATGTTCGTTTAATTAGTCATAATGATTCCCAAACTCGCTCTGATAAGAATTATACTACTGTAAATTTGACTTATACTGTATCATTTTGTAACAACAACAATCAACGCCAATCGGGTTCCCAAACCACTATTTTGTCCAATCAACAAATTAACACCCGCCAATAACAAAACCTCCCAACAATCTTTCCACACTCAATCAACAGCGAACAGTTTCACATAAACTCACATCTCAAACAACTGAGAGAATTTTATTTTGTTTAGTTTATCGTGTTCTGCACTCCACAAATAGCTCTGGTTCATATTTTCCGCCTGTATTTACGCAGAAGTTAACCCGAACTAATCCGCGCATATATGACATGCAGCCAGATATTTTAAGAAACATTCTATATTTGCGTGTGGGGCGTGGTATAAGAGACAGCGGAAATATAATTATTAGTGAATTTACAGCTAAAGAAAAATATAGGTTTTAGGTACAGCACCTTGAATTCAATAACATCATTAATTCATTCGAAGTTTCAAACTCCGTACTTTGACTGATCACATTTGACATCACTATACAATACAATCTTGGATGGCAAATAATGAAGTGTAATGAAAATTATTTTAGTGACGTCTGAAATAATCTTTCAGAGTTAAAAAAGGGATGCTTTTGCTTTGAAGTTAATGACATAAATTATTACAACAAATTACAAAACACATGCACCAACTCATAAATTCAAATTTTAAATCACATAAACAAAGCATAATATATTTGATCTTTATTAGTTTGACGTGCACAGCAACAATAACACTTTTTATGAGCTGCTATAAAATATTTATAGGACATCTTATAAAAACCGCTTCCGCTCCTGTCTTGCACCACACCACAAACGTATTACCTTAAATATTTCACGTTACAGATGTTTAGTATCAGATATCTTATACGTCGAGTCTCTCTCAAGCTAACTCGTGTGCCGATATGAGCACTGTGTCGTTTTGTTTAGGTAAACTTATCATTTTTGATATCTACCGTGTCTAGTTAGTTAGTGGAGTGTGACAGCTGGAAAACAGTTTGTGTTTGCTTGTGTTTGTGATTTTTAAGACGGGTTTTAAGATTTTTGTGAACCGGTTAATAATTATATTTAAAATATGCTTAATTTTTTTTATTGATACATAAAGAAACATTTTAAAATTAAATTTTTATTTGTTGTAACAATAATTACGAAGTGAGTTATGTTGCATTATAAAGTAGGTAAATACAGGGTAATGAGTTCTTGGTTTTATTATTTTAATGAGTAGAAAACGAATTATCTAGAGATTTCATTTTGTACCTAATTAATGTTTTAAGGACAAGACACAAAAGACAGGTTTTCGTTTTAAATCATACCATTTGAAACTTAGAATTTATTATGAAGTTATCTTTGAATGTTTTGAAAAAAAAAACTTTTTCTTAATCAAGTACCTATATAATGAAAAAAACAAAACTTACTAGCAATGTGCGTCGCATACCTACTATTCTTGTTAACACGACGTCAAGGCAATAGGTGGGATTCGAATAGTCAACAACCAGATGATATCAAGTCTTACGCCTTAGCCATTAGCCTACTGCCGCTAAAAATTAACTCCCCAATTTTCTACAAACCATTATCAATGTCTCCAGAGCCACCCCTGGTGTTCGAGCCGATCACAGTGGAGTCCCTCCGGCAGGAGAAGGGCTTCGTGAAGACTGGCAGGAAGCAGCAGAAGGATCTTGAATCCATGAGGAAGCGCCACTCTAAGGAGAAGATGGCGCTGCAGAAGACGCAGTGCTCCGCGCTCGAGAAGATGATCAAGGGAAAGAAGTGAGTACAACTTAAAATATACTTTTAAGCCTTTATTGTCACTTGTTAATGCTGCCAGCCTTTTGGGCACACTTCCAGTCGACAGTGAGGTGGTTGGATTTTTTGACACCACTTTTTTTACTAGGTAACACTTGTATCTTGGATGTGGTGGCATAGCGGTTCAATGGACGGATTTTCGTGCACAAAGTTGCAGGTTCACATATGCTTGTGTAACCAGTGTGTTCACGTCGGTAGTGCAATGGGTGGGATTCGAACCCACGACCACATGAACTTTATTTTTTACCTATTTGGGTACCTACTAATATTCATAGTATAAGTACCGAAAAGTATGTATTTCTGTACTCAAGTATATGACAAGTATTTATTTTTGTACTCAAGTATATAAATGATTATACAGCTAAAATAAACAAAAGAATTTCAGTTATTTACGTCACAGATACCATTTAGAGATCTCTGTTGAATGTCTACCTGACTTCTTGCTAAATATTTACCGCTTTCCAGATATTGGCTCATGGTACCATACATCTATCGGAATTTTCCTTAAAATATATCATAATCTTACAAAAGGAACACCGTGTTGTATAGTTGTATTGATTTTTTCAATGTAATCAAGTTTCTATATTTGTCTTCGTATTTTTCTTCTGTACAAGTTCCTATGGGAGTTTAAGGCACTAGCAGTATTTTATAACTAGAATAGATTACTTGTTGTTCCCCGCGGGTCCGTCTACCGTGGGCTATAGCTGGAAAAATAGCCTGCCCTTTCATGGGATCCAATCTTATCTCGTACTAAGTATCATCGGTTTCATCAAAATCGGATTAACAGACGGACAGACTACAGACAGACTTTAATATAGATAAGATTTTTTTTAATTGCTATGTTTGTCGCCCATTACAGTAGTAATATTGTTAAATTGAATTATTTGCAAACATATACTGAAACTGTCATTCGGGAACAAGAACGAAAACATACTTCTTTTTTTTATTTGAGATACTTTTTAATATTTGTCTAATGTAAAGGTCAAATACATTTTAAAAGCAAAAGCTTTTAATTGGCTGACAGTTTTCGTTAGTTTATTTTGTTAGCTGTAAGTTTTCCAAAGATATTAATTAAATAAAAATATATACAAAACTATCAAATCTAACATGCTACAACAACAATTAAGTCTAAACCAATATTCCTCTATCCACCTTCTAGTTGAAGTCCCGTTATTTTTAGTCTTTCTCATTTCTATTTCTTCAACTTTTCAGCAAGGACCAGCTCAGCAATGACCCCGCCTTCCGTAAGCTCGTGAACGAGCAAGCGACAGCCTGGAGCGAGCTGGTGGCCAAGCACCGCGTGGAGGAGTGGACAAGCGCCCGCAGCCGTCTGAACGAACAGCGTGACCTGCTGAAGAAGATGATGGAGCAGACGCAGTTGGCGCAGATGAAGCAGCTCGAGGGCAAGCACGAGAGGTGAGACAGAAGCACCTTCTGGAACTAGAAACCTCCCGAAGTATTCAAGAGGAGAGGATATTGAGCCATATCCTATTCCTTTACATTTGAGCTTTCTCATTGAGAAAGCTAATTAAAAAGGAAAATAATGAAAAAATTAAAACATTTCCAGCTGAATGAGAATTTCTCATTCAGCTAGAGATGTTTATAATAATATCAAAATAGAACGTGTAGATCATGGAACTAAAATTATTTTATATCCTACTAATATTATAAACTAGCTGTTGCCCGCGGCTTCGCACGCGCGTAAAGTTAAGGCTGCCTTCACACTAGCGTTTGTCCAGCGTAGGCGTTCGATGAACGTATGCGCAGCGCAGACGCCGCGACGACGTGGCGCGTGCGTCGCGTTTTCGCCGCTTCTCTACTGGAACAATCAGTACGCTGCGCTAGCGCCGCGTGTGCGCGACGTATGCGCCGCGTTCGTACAATCCTGTTCGCATCCGACCTATCCTTGCCTCCCGCGCCCCTGTGCACGATTGTACATGACACCGCAGTAACGCGGCGCATACGTCGCGCACACGCGGCGCTAGCGCAGCGTACTGATTGTTCCAGTAGAGAAGCGGCGACAACGCGACGCACGCGCCGCGTTGTCGCGGCGTCTGCGCTGCGCATACGTTCATCGAACGCCTACGCTGGACAAACGCTAGTGTGAAGGCAGCCTAAGAGTAGTAAAGGATAGATGAATGTATTCTGGGATTTTCAAAGTAAGGAGCATGAATTATGTTTTTCATAAAATATTATGGCGTTAAGATAATAATAAAATTGATCAACTTTTTGGTCAGACAAAACTTGAAAATCATTGACACGAAAAGATGAAGAAGAATCACATACATTGCTCCGAATTCAAAGTAAGTAGCTAAAGCTCTTGTGTTATGGAATCAGAAACAACGAAGGTACCACTAACACCCAGGCTCGAGATAATGTAGAAAAGTGATTTTCTACATCGACCCGTCTGGGGATCGAACCCGGGACCTCAGAGCTGGCGACACCTTGAAAACCGTTGTGGACGCCACTCGAACACGGATGTCATCGTAAAGATATGTTTTAGATGGTCATTTATTTGTATCGAACCAGAAACCCGTATATGAATGGCCTTATCTTTAAATATAAAGTCTACAATATCCTTGTCCTTGCAACCCCTATTTAACCATCTTAAGGCGTAAAATTCTAAAATCGCTAAAATATGTTTTCATTTATTTCTAACCAAAAACCCGTATACTAAATCTCATGAAACCAAATCTCATCTCTCTCTTTGAAAATTACGAACTTCCTCAAAAAACTTCCAACCACTATTGCACCCCCTTAGAGGGTAAATTTCTAAAATCTCGGAAATACGTCTTATTTATTTCTAACTCATAATCCTATGAAATTTAATGTGCCTATCTATGAAAACTACACAATTCATATACCTACAAACGTCCATCCCCTATTTTACCCTCTTAGGGAGTATATTTTCAAAATCGCTGAAATACGTCTTTATTTATTTCTATCGAGAAACCCGTATACGAAATTTCAAGTGTCTATCTTTAAAAATACTGAACTTCCCCTACAAACTTTCACCCCCTATTTAACTCCCCTAGGGGTTGAATTTCGAAAAATACTGAAACATGTGGTATTTAATTTTTTACCAGAATGTTAACCACAAATTTTTATGGTGTAAAGTTTACACCATAAAAATTTGTGGTTAACATTCATTCATTCCATGGTATGGAAAAACGTTATTTTTGTAGTTTACACTGTAAACTACAAAAATAACGTTTTTCCATACAAACTTTCATCCCCTATTTAACACCCTTAGGGGTTGAATTTCGAAAAATCCTTCCTTATTCCTTGCCTACATTATAAAGGAAACCTCTGTGCAAAATTTCAGCTCTCTGGGTCCAAGGGTTTGGGCTGGGCGTTGATGAGTCAGTCAGTCAGTCAGTCAGTCAGTCAGTCAGTCAGTCAGTCAGTCAGTCAGTCAGTCAGTCAGTCAGTCAGGCCTTCTCTTTTTATTTATATAGAAGATGTGAAAGTGTGTGGGGACGACCCAACTCTGAAGTCCACGCAGAAGTTGTTGCGGGCAGAAGCTATCGGAAATTGAAATTTAATTTATTCCTTGTACATTAGGGCGAGAGCAGTATTCTTACCCTAACAACCAAGAAAAATCTTTTGTGTTGAAACACTAAATTGAACCTCAGCGACGCCGTAACTAGGTCAGAAAAGTTTTTGGGCCATAAACAAATAATTGCACTGGCTGCCCTCGACTCAACGAGACCAATAATTTATATATCTATTTTTGTGGCACTATAACAAGTTTTTTTCGAATTTGCTTTCTGAGTTTGACTCTATGGATAGGTGAATAAGTATCATAGACGGGTTCGATCGTAAATACAATGGAGTTGATCTACTACAGGTCTGGGTTAAAGCGGACATGAACCTTTAAATCAACAATAACGACCTATTACTAAAGTTAGCTGCGTATACCTTCCTTCTGCCTAGCCTTTTCCCAAGCTATGTTGGGGTCGGCTGCCAGTCTTACCGGATTTAGCTGAATGCCGTATTTTACATGGAGCGACTGCCTATCTGACCTCCACAACCTATTGCTAGGTAATACAGTATTCCATAGTAAGACTGGTTGTCAGAATTGTAATGACTTAACGACTATCAAAGATTACTGTATGACAGTCGGGACCAACGCCTTAACGTGCTTTCCGAGGCACGGAGGGGTCTCGATATGTTTACAAATGGTCACCCATCCACGGACCAACCGCGGCGAGCGCGGCTTAACCTTTATTATCGGTCAAACCGTACGGCTTACACTTAGCCACGAGCCCCTCTAGTTAGCTGCGTATACATTTTACATATTTCTTATACCTCATTTAAGAGCAATGAAATCGAAATCATTTTTTTTCAACTTAGGGAGCTGAAGGAGATGAATGGCCGCCAAGCTAAGATAAGCATGGAGACCAGCAAGGAGGTCGCCAACGATAAGACACTGAAGACCAAGCAGGAGAAGGACCGCAGACTCCGCGAGAAGAAGCAGAACAACACCAAGAAGTTCTTGGATGAGAGAAAGGTAGATAAAACAGTTTTTTTAAAGCTTACTAGCAATGTGTCACACAATAATAGTATTCTTGTTAACAACTAGTTTTGACTGCACGGATAGTCGAGTGTATAGGTCACCACGCTAATTACCACTGTGCGCGACGTGCTGCAGGTTCGATCCCCGCATGAGACAAGCATTTGTGTGATCCACAAATACTTGTTCCAAGTCTGGGTGTAAATGCTTGTGTTACGAGTGAGTTTACGTCAGTCCACACTTGTTAACCCATTCTACAACCACACACGGACTTACGATAAGTCCGACGCCCTAGCCATTAGGCTACTGACGCTTAGGTTATCAACACTGTTTTCGGATAATTTGAAGAAAAAGATTTCTTTGAATTTTTAGGGGTGTGAGCTAGATGGTACATAAGTGAAGGACCAAAAAACATGACCTTTATCAAGAGAAATTCCGCTTAATATTAGCTTCCGTCAATTTATTTCACGAATTTGTATAAGAGATATTGTGTCAACTCTTCTTCTGGAAGGGATGGGAACAATTATTACTTGTAAAATAACATAATTTGTATTGACCATGGATTTATGGACCATGGTTAAGGAGACGGCTTAATATGTTTTATTTTTAAATTAGTTAAGGTTATTAAATAAGGTGAAGAAATATTTCTAATAAAAAAAATACACTTGATTTAGTTTCAATAAATTTGATCTTTATTGACATTCTGTAAATCTAATATTTCAGACTCAGACCATCAAACAGAACCGCGAAAAGGAAAAGCTGAAGGTGACCCACGACAAGCAGATGGAGGAGCTCTCTAAGGACATCGATAACGTATGTACCTACCCTAGATATATTTCTCGATAAAATACTTGGGTTATTTATAAACTACTTTTAGCTTAAATAAAACTAACTTAAATGTCTTCAGAAGCTATATAATATTCGTTTATGATGAAATAATAAATTGATTAACTTGCTCCAATTCTACTTTCATTGTGTTGCGCTAGCTCTTGTCTGAAAATTCGAATTTGGCAACGAATGTTAAAATTAAGAGTGTTCTTGCTTTAAAATTCAAAACAAATGGCATCTTTAAGACACTTGTTGTTAAAATTAAATGCCAGTTAGCTACATACTTATGTAAGTACACTTTTAATCTTTTTCTTACTTTTTTTTATTTCTAGCTGATTGAGATGTACAAGATGGAGGAGTCCGAGTTCGACATGACGAGTAAAACGGAGTTCTTTGCATGAAAGTACCCCGACATTGCTCCACTGTTGGAGCAATTGACTTGAAAAGTGAGTGAATAAGTGATCTCCGTAGATATAAACTATTAAAAAAATTAAAAACAATCACTGAAATGTTAAAATTGGATTTAGGAAAGAAAATTATATAAAAATGGTAATCAAAAATGTTATGTGTTTCGATGTTTAAAAATAGAATTTAGGGTTATATACTTAAATTAACGGCGCGAAAAACGTTTAGTTTCACGATTTGAAATTGTCATCTTTAAGTGTCGTTTTTTTTTAATTAATATACGTATTTAAATAAAATTATTTCATTCTAATGATATTATCTATAAATAAGAAGATAAACATATGTACTGGATATAAGGGTAAGTGATACGGTCTCAGACCGTGAAAGGAATTGTTGACGACATTTATGACCGAGTTGGTAGCTGTAATATATCTATCGAATATTCGGAACGATTAAAATTAACGAGAAAATATTTAAGTGATGTTTTGGCCTTTCGAAATTTTAATTCTTAGTTGTAAGGTATTTAGTAAGTTAAAGTATATGGCGAGGAGAATCTGACAAATAAATTATAAAACATATATTATTGAAATACCTCGACATGAAATGTGAACTGGGCCCAAAATCACGAATCTGCCTCGTTGGTCAAAAACCGGAGATATCAGAGCAAAAAGTTATTTAGAAAAGAAATTGTAACTATAGAAAAAAATGAGTATGCTAATGTGGGTATTGGGAACTTCCAGGAATAAATAAGATGGCTCGTATAGCCAAATATTTATTTGTTAGATCAATCTCTAGCACCGAATGTCATAATGTCGGAGGACTTCGGATATTCATATTAAATTTACGGGTAAATAATACGATTACGTAGACATATTCTAAATAAATTTTAAAACAAAACTATTTAGTCGATTAATATAATTATTAATATCTTAAATTGTAACTACACTGACACTATTATTACCTACTGCAATATGAAATAATTATTATATAAATATTTAAAGGTTTTTAAATTACATATAATTTTGTGTATCTTTTCAGTGACGATCTAGTCTTTTATGCACTTTATTATGTATCTTTTCTTTTCCTTAATACGTAATTAATTATATCTTATTAAATATATTCCATGACTTTTGTAGGTACTTTTAAAATTAATTAGATTTCAAAATGTGGATATGGGAACAAGCATACTCTTTTGTTCTAAGAACTAATAATGTAACTAGGGTTGTCAGCCGTCGTAACTAAGCATTATATTTTTGCAAGAAACGTGTGAAATACATTGCCAGAAAATATTGAGTAACTTATTATTAACGAAGAATAGAGCACTTCGTGTATTGGTTTTTTATACATCACGACTGGCAATCCTAGTTTTATGTTTAAAAATCAGATCATAATTTATGTATATTAAAATAAATTAGACTAAAATAGTTTCGTCTATGTATACTAAGATATCTTGTTATGGACTCTGGTCACTTGTAGAAATAAAACTAATGGTAATGGTAAGCTAAAGAGAAAGGCAATTGGCCCAAATGTAAACTGGGCCATCTCTTGGCCTTTTCCGCTAGAACTTGAATTAGCATTTGTGCCTATAAGCTTATCTATTTTAAACGAATAATTATTGTTACCCTACGTTACCATCTAGTAAGATTTAGTATTAGGAAATCTGTAATAATGCTATCTCATTTTCCCATCTATTTTAATGGAATTGTAATATAATAAATTGAACTTTGAGAACAGAAAACCGCGAGCTTTGTTTCTCTTAGCGAAAGTGGAAGGATTGAAAACTAGAGTAAAAAAGTCAAAATGTTAACTGGCCTTTATAATGTAGGTTTCTCGCGATTGGCCAAATGTCGGCCAAGTCACATTAACTGTAGTCATATAATTATATTAGGTGCAACTATGAACAAATAAACTATAATGAGTAAATATCATTCCATTTAAATTTTATACTTAACTATCACCACAATGTGTCGTTAGAGGACCAACTTCTATTATTTCAAATCTTTTTAAACTTAATAATTTATAAAACTAACGTAAGCCAAAGAATTTCCTCATATTATACAGTTATTGTAAGTAGAGATAAGTTTTATTTGATTTTAAATGACGACTCTTGATGTCAATATTAAATCTTATAATCATTTCAATGCAATCTGTACCTACGTATTTTTATTGTAACAAAATTTGTATCTGATGTATTCAATTTGTAATAAACATATTCTTTTAGGTGCCTAAGTACATTAATGTTAAATTCTAGTCAATTTCATTCAAAATATTTTATTTTCAATATCTGAGTCACAATGTAAGTGGCCACAGTATTAGATCATATAGATAAAGCCTTAAAAGGTCATTTAGTAAGTAAGCCATCCATTTAACCTTCTAGTATAATTTGATATAGGTTTAAGAATACAGTGAGAGTAAATATTAAGTGTTTAACATGTTGATTGATTCGAAAATAATATTTACACTGATTGGTAAAGGAATGTTGGAAAATATCGGAATTGCACTTTATTAAAATTGGGAATAATTAAATTATTCATATACTTATTAAAATATGAAAAGTAAAAAAAAAAACATTTTAATTAATTATTGTAAACGAAATTTTAAATTATTTAGTTCTTGTATTGTGATATGAGAAATATATATTAATTAATATTTGGCCTATATTATATAAATTGAGAATTCTCTTTTGAAAAATTTATTAGTATTAGATTTATCTGGGCTGGGTCCTACGTAGTAGTGACATATATTAATATAATTGGTGTCTTTATGTTGTAAAATTTATTTTAATTAGCACTATTAGCACTTTATGTCTGAATAAGGCACGTTGATTGATGAAGAAGCACTATACTGTGTATTGAAATTTTTTGACTTGCATACCGTATCTGACTTAGCCGTAAGAATTTAAAAGTAAAGCATATATTCTAAAGTCATGTAGTCTGCTCTGTACAATTAAATTTGGTAGCAAATTGTAACATGCAGTACTTAAACCCAATGTTTCATAATTTTCTAGTAATTATAGTGAAATGCATTGTATCCAAAGATTTGTTTATTGTTCAAAGTACAATAACTAAATTATAACATTTAAAACACGTTTTTTATTTTAACCTAATATCTACATAAAATACTTATAACACACCTATGATGACTTAATGCTCCTGATCTTTTTCCTCTCCTTGTACAAACTTTCTTGCTGGACTGAAAAGTAAAGACGAAAAAAATAAGTACTGTCACATACTGCAATAAATACTGTCTATCCATGCCGGTCAGCTATGGCGTCGCGACGTCGCTCATGCGAAACAGTTACTTGCAAATAAAATACAAATATAATGAAGGAAAAATATGATCCTCCGGCAGGACTCAAACCCGCTACTACTTGTTCAACACCCTAGTTTCTTTGCCAACTTAGCTAAAGACGACCTCAAAATGTATTTGGGGCCCCTTCCAAAGCAGAGCGCCTAGGCAGTTTCTTAATTCACCTAATGGTTTACCCGGCTCTGGTCACAAAATACTGGACATAATTAAAAAAAAGAAAGGACTGGTTTGGCAGCAGCCTTACCACAATAGGATCTAAAGATTTACTAAATAGGCGCTTTGAAATCGGTAGTTTATGATCAAAGTCCAGTACCAGCTAGTACAATAAGGAATTAGCCACTGACTTGTTGTCAAGGCTCTATGGTTGCAACATAGTTATCGTTTCTTTACTTTGTCCATAAAAACATTCTTGAATAATGATATTAGTCTATTTCACTTGTTTTGACCTATATTCTGTAGCTTTTTTTAAAATGAACTTAGGAATCTTTGAAGCTTATATACAACTGACTAAATTCCTAACTATAGGTACCTAAATTTAAATCAAACCAAAGTTAATTATTTTAAATTTATATTATGAATTTTTGTCGTCAAGAGAATGACACACCATTCAACAAAAGTAGAAGGTATAAAAGCTTCTGAACTAGAATTTCAACATGAAAAAAGATTCGTCCGAATTTTGAGGTTAGGGCGCATTCACACGGGATACGTCTTTGACGATTCGGTATAAAAAAATGACCGTAGTGACCGACGTATCCGTCTACGTCTTTTTTCACGATTCGTGAAGCGTGTGAACATGGGTATATAAAAAGCATTGCTCCCGTCAAAAAAAATAACGAATCGTGAAAAAACACGATTCGTGAAAAATCACGATTCGTCTTCGTGTGAATGAGCTCTTAGGTACAATATTATGAGATACTTACTGTATGGATCAAAACGTATGAACTCTAGTTTATCAGCCAAACGCTCCCTTATCTTCATACATTGGTGTCCAGAAACAACACTTTCCATTAGAACCATAATCATCCTGAAAAAAAGTATAGTTAAAAATATTACTTTTTTCTACCGTGTTTAATGTTATATGAATAAATAAACTCACTTGCTCTTAGCCTTCTTAAACAGAACGTTCGTCAAGAACATTATTCCCAATTCTTTGTATTATTTCACTAATATATTAAATTATAAAACGCTATATTTAACTAAAGAAAATAAAACGTTTCGAGTTATCGACTAAAATTTATTATTGATAAATTTGACACTGACAGTGAACTGTAGTGACATTATCACATTTTTTTTTTTTTATAAATTAGTTCCTGACGGAACAGGCTAAGGTCTGAGACCATGCTGCCTAGTCATCAGTTAGCATTTTTCTTGAGTAGGGTAGATCCAGTTCAATTCATCAGTTTCTAAATCCATAATATAGGGAAATCCAATAAAATTCATTAGTTTTATATTTATCCTTGTAAGTAATTCCAGTTTAAGTCTTTGGTATTTTTTCTTGAGTAGGGTAGATCCAGTCCAATTCATCAATTTCTAAATCCATAATATAGGGGTATCCAATAAAATTCATTCATTTTATATTTATCCTTTTATGTAATTCCAGTTGTCATTGGTATTTATCCATAAGTAATCAAATCCAGGTAAATTCATCAGTTTCTTGAAACGAACAAGGCGCCAAATCCCATCCAACCCAAATCAATTTGTTATACATTGCACTTCCCCCCACCGTTCACTGCACCATTCACAAATACATACAACCACTATTTCATAATTACAACCAATTTTGAGGCACTTCAACAATATATAACAAATTAATTCAAATTAAATAAGATTTGGCGCCCTGCTCGTTTCAAGGTTCCCGCGTTTTTTCGTGACATTATCACAGCTGGAATGTCAGAAGGGAATCAGCTGGTTGCTCCTTATGGTTGCTCTCAATCTCTTAGTAGTGACTAGTGATTACCTTCTTGGACCTTACCTCTGTCTTCAGGATGCGTGCGAATTTGGAAAAAGAAGACTGCGCTAAATGCTTTTTGAAGTTGACTCCAACTTCAAAAAGCATTGTTAGCTAGAACGACGCATTAAAAATACTAAGATTTTATACCGGTATCAAAAAGAATTAGTTCGGAGCTGTTGCTGAATAATGTTGAGAAATTCATTGAGACTTTGATTGAGAGTACTGAGTTCTTAATCTGAGGAGGGTGAGAGTACTATTCACAGACACAGACAGAGAAAACTATTGAGAAGAAAAATCAAAGGTGATTTTGTACAGTTTCATGTTTTTCGAGTGTCATCTGCTGTTAGTTAAAAATAAAATTGTTTAAAAAATCATGAAGTTCCCATTTTCACTAAAAATTCACTATGAATAATAATTTTATTCGTTAGTATTGTTCGTATTCATTGCTGTTTGTTTACTAGTGTTTACGCTGACTACGGTTTACAATATTTATACGGTTTATTTTGTTTATAATCTGTATCATAGACAATTACATAAAAATGTGCCACGCGATCAAAAATTTACAAAAATTATTAATTTGACAGTAGTTAAATATCGAAACACGTGCGAATTAATTAATCATCGATTAAAGTTGGACGAATAACGGAAATAAATGAAGTGAACTGTAATAATTTATAGCTACTAGTTGCATTTCTTTACCAAACTTGTAGGCCGAAACCTATTACCTGGTAACATTCCAAAAACAAACTTGTTCGTGTGATGATGAACTTGTGAACCGGCGTCGCTGTGGCAGTTTAGTGTGACTGGGACTTTTTGTGTTCGTTCTTTGTTCGTTATACATGTTGCAAATGAAGTAAACAAGTATTTATAGTGTGAGTTTTATTAGCATTTTTGTTTCTGTAGTGTAGTTTTTACAATAAAAGAACAATGATAAAAAACGAAATGGAGAATGGCGGCGGCGACGCCAACAATGTGTCACCGACCAAACTCATGGTCAATTACATACCCGAACTGATGACGCGCGACATGATGTACGCGCTCTTTTCCGCCATGGGCAAGATAGAAAGCTGCAAGTTAATTGCGAACCGGGGTTACGGCTTCGTCGAGTATGAAAAACACGAGGATGCTGAGAAGGCGCGGGCGGCGTTCAACGGCCTCCTGATGCAAGGCAAAACTCTGAAAGTGTCTTTCGCACTTCTCAACCCCGAGAATAAGGTCAGCCACAAACCTGACACGGAATCTAATCTTTACATCAGCAATCTACCTCCAGATATGACGTTAGAACGTCTAAATACTTTATTCAGTCAGTTCGGTGTGATTACGAACAGTCGTGTGTCACAAGGCATCGGGTTCGTTTGTTACGAGACTCGGCCGCAGGCCGAAGAAGCAATAAAACACATGAACGGCCAATCACCGATACCGGCCGCAGGCGCTATCGTTGTCAAATTTGCAAACAAACCCAACGCCAATAAAAACGCGCCGCGGCCGGCTCCTCGTGTCGGGGTAAACCCTACGCCGCTGGCGTACAACGGTGCCCCCGCCGTGTTCAACGGCACCACGCCCGCCGCCTTCAATGGCACCAACCTGAGCGCGGCGTTCGGTGCGCGGCCGGCTGCCTTTGCTCCTGGTTTTCCACAGGCTTCTCCACCGCCGCTGCTGCCGTCGCCTGGCAAGGCCCTGCCCTTCATCAACAAGGGCCAGCAGAGGTTCAACCCCATGGCAGCCAGCAACCACTCGCCGCTGCCGCTGCTGGGCGCGCCCGCCAGCCCCGTGCCTCTGTTGGGCGCGGCGCCCGCCGCCCACCAGACCACAGTGTATGTATACAACATCGGTGAGGACACAGAGGAGCTGGCTCTCTGGCAACTCTTTGGTCCCTATGGTGCAATTGACTCCATAAAAGTGATTAAGGACCCTGAGACAAAGAAAAACAAAGGTTTTGCTTTTGTGAACATGCGTGAGTATGATGAGGCTGCAATGGCCATCCAAGCACTCAACGGATACACGCTCAACGGACAGGTTCTATCAGTTAGCTTTAAGACTCAGAAGAGAAATAATTAAATGTGTACGGACGTTATAAACGCCGTTACTTTTGTGATCGTTCCCAGGCCGAATGCTTAAGAAAGATTTTCATTCCAATTTCAGATTATTTTTGTAGACGGAAAGCGAGATCCTATATGTGCATTTCAAATTAGTCACATAAGTATTTTTGTAAGATTTAACATAGTTTTATATTCGCGAGAGCGCGACATGACTATTTGTGAGTTTAGTTGGCTTGACAGTATCATATATGTGTACACTTTTATCATATGCTATGGTATTATATTATTGGACTATATATGGACCTGTCGCACTATGTATATCTGCCGCGGGCGCCAGGGCGCGCCCCGCCTCAGCTAATGCCGCCCCGGCGCCCGACAATAACCCTCCAGGTATTTTATTTTGTGTAAAACAAAACATTGTATGTTTTTTAATCTTTAATAAATTTCATGTTTAAATAGCGTTTATTGTATATTTCTCTATTTTTTTTTTCTATATACTTATCCCCGCCCTGTCGTGTCCTTTATTTACTTACATAATATACTTAATAATATAATTATTATTTGTGGCAGTAGTTTAACTTGTACATAATATATACATGTGTGTATTGTCTGTCGGCGGCAGGTCGGCTGTGTAAAACCGCTTAAATATTGCATGTTGTGTAGTGAGAGATCAGAAATAAGTTTTTTATTTGTTTATGTTACCTCAAGGTTTATGGCTCCCGTTATTGTTTTATCTCGTCATTAGTTACTTATTCAATATTATTTTTGGCGCAATCGCAAGTCAGGCCTTCTAATTTCTAAAATGTGAATAATTTATTTTTTATACCGTCATGGACGAACATTGAGCTTTAATCTCTTATACATTTTTAAGGCTTCGAGTCAGTCCATTAGGGTAGGGTAGGTAGGTAGGCGTACATAGCGCGAGCTGGCGCGCTCCGCAGGATAACCATTATCTTTGGGAACGCGTAACAGCATAGGAAGCCGATAAGATAATACTAAAATACCTACAGTGAAGTGGTCCAAACAGATTTTTCTACTCAGTTAAACTGCCACAAATTAGACTAAAAGCACTAGGTGCCTATCCCTCCGTGCCTCTTGGGACAGTATGTACCAAACAACAGTTTTAAGAGAGAAAGTAGGAAGTAAGTATAACGCCGTGGCTTCTATGGTGAGTAATGACGGACGGAATCATTTTAAAAGGAACGGTTTTGACATATTTAAGTAATTCTAGTCTGCTAGGGATAGATTAGCGTTGTACCAAGTTTTAACGATACCTACTTTTGTAGTTACATATCGTTTGTGTTCTGTTATCACATTTTGGGTAGGTACTAGTTATCCATCAGCTATAAATTGTTAAGTTTTATGCCGTTTCTTGCGATAAATCCTAAGTTGTAAAATAAGAAATACTATTAACCGTGGCACGTGCTAGTTACCTTGAAAGCCCAAAGTGGTCGGTAGCTCTGTGATCGTTAAAGAAATCACAAATTCGAAATAATTTGCTGAAGCCCGATTGCTGCGTCAATTGGCCGGAGTATCAATGAACGCCCCCCATGACTCATACGTCTCCAACGTCCAAAATAAGGCAACTGTATTTTGCATACAGCTGCAACGAAATTGACATTATGACCGTTAAAAAATTTGGCCCTCGTCCTTAAATTTTGGGACAAAAATTGCACTTACATTTGCCATCTGCTTCCTTACCCAGGTATTTAATGCCTGAGGTATTTGCCAAAATAATTTGGCCGTTAAACGCATTATTGCTGTTTCTGTTAAATTCTGTGCGCGCTCAATTGTAGTTTTTCTTTCTAAACGTTCCGTATGAAAGTACAAGTAGCCGTGTAACTAAAACAGCAAAGAATGGTAATCAGAGATTAAATATAATGATGTCCGACAACGATCAGTAAATTTGGACATCGCTGTAACACGTATATTGTTTTACGCATGACGTAACTTTAGTTTGTAAAGATAACTCGGTCTAATGCTCTGATAAATTAAAGCTTACTAAACTCGAGAGCTAAGTGGTCTATCGATGTATAGACAGAGTGTTGCGCTGAGTATAAATACTGGCTACGTAGCAATTCCCGTCATTTTCCCTGTTTATTGACGTCATCACAAGAGTAAGTGAGAATACTTGCTTATATCCCTATGGCCTTATTTTAGCCAGATCGAGTAAATTACCTTGGTTGTCACAAAGACTATAAATCGTTAAAAATAATGCCCAATTTCGTCACGCGTCGTTCACGAATTGTTAACAGTTTGTGAGAATACATATGCGTAATAATGTCTATTGAGGATGCTGTCGTATACTTGTTGTCCTTGCCTAAAATAGATTGGCTCAAAAGTCCTGCCTAGGTAGATCCTGCCATGAATTGTAATAACCCTTAGAGGATAAAAATACGCAGTCTGCGACGTGGACTAAATCGATACTTTGCCTAGTGCTATAGGTATACTTGGTCTTTGTTTCGCCGTCATGTTTTCATAAAATAAAACTGTATGAGTGGAAATATCTCGAGGCGCATGTGAGCAAACTCTCGGTCAATGAGTTTAGGACTCGCCGTCCTTTCAAGGGCAAAATACATATAAATATTTACTTGAGATTCGACGACCTTTTTCCTATGTCTGACGCCAGACTAGTCTGAGACTTGCGCCGGGCGTCGGTTATATGTAAATCTTAAAAACTTACTTGAATTTCTAGATTTCAATGTCATATTAAATATCTATTTTTGTTTTGGAGGCTTTAAGAAGGATTCGTATAGAATGTTTAATGCTAACTGCTTAAAACGTAGACGTAGTCTCGTCTGAGATTGATTTATGGAAAGAAAGATTATGGGCGATGTAATGATGCGTTTGAGTTATGAAGTCGATGGCCGTACATACTTGGAGCTTATAAATAACGCTACGTCGTATAAATATGAAGACGTGTTGATGATGATCCTCTCGTAAATTGCGTTAACATTGCTATTAATATACAAGCCAATTTTTGTTTTTAAATAGAATATATTTGTATAAATTATGAAATTTACCTAATTAGCCATTTTAGTTGGTTTATAAATATTTTTTAAGTAGGTACCTACCTACGAGAAACTTGAACTTGAAAAACTTGAGTTGCATGTTGTTAATTTATTTGTGCTTTGATTAGAGTTGTGTACCGATTTTCCGTAGTTAGAGTTGCTTCATAGTTTCCCTATTTTATATATATATATATATATCTGCTTTATAATAAATGCTATAAGGCACCCATACGATTGAAAGAAACGTGCAGAAAGTTATGTCCGTGTCGAATTGTGATCAATATCAATTAATTTTCGCTTTTGTTATCACGTGTTCATACCGTGCTAGACTCAACTGTACGCTAAACTTATGTCATCAACTAAAATCGTGCACGCAATAGTTAACACATACGTATATTATTTGTATAAGATGCACTAGTGTAAGTAAAGATGGATTCCATAGAATTCGAGCTTACCGTGTACAAATGCTTACTATACTTTTCTAATATCTTGTTTTAGGGTATTGTAACGTAATAATCCCTTTATGAGGGGTGCTGACCGCAGCGGCGCATGCCCTTCGATGGCCGGCGTTTGGTTCAAGGATTTCCAATGAGTCAGTTTTAAAACAATTGTTAATAGCGAGTTTACATTAGACTTGACACGCGGTCATGCATTTACGTAGAAACGAAGGACGCTAGTTTTTGTACGATTTAAAGTTAAACGCACAGGTGCTATGCTAATGAGTCTTCTGCTTAAACAGTCATACAAGTTTTTTTCCTTCATCACCGGTTACAATCGGTACGATGTTTATGAACTCACGCCTATAGCTCTAAATTCGTCGAATACCCTCGCTACTAAGTTCAGAGTAATCCAAATACGATTCACATGAGCATATATCACGCTACAAAACCCTTTGTTTGCATTATAAGATCGATATTACTTTTCGTGGTTACAATAATTTATCTCAATACATGTCCTCGCTTGTCCAGTTAATTTCATTGATTGTCTGAGCTCGTTTTCTGTCTGAGTATTTAATTAAGGCAAAGGAAAAAAACTGTCTTCTGTAAGCATACAGAAAGATGTGTTTTGTGTAACGGATAATCGTTTGGTACTTATGCTCATTCTGTATCTATCAAGCTTCAGAATATTTACATGTTATGACGTGTTCCCTGTTCCCGTTATCCGAGATTTATGGCGGCGGAAGCTGTGTTGTGGGTTCAAGTCACGACTTCACCAAATCACCAAAATAGACTCCAGTCCTACACAATAAACGGCTAATTATTATCAAATATGTTAGTTGTTAAATATGTTGCTGGACAGATCAAGAAGTTCATAACATATGATTAGTTAGAGATAAGTAGCCTAAAACTGTATGAGCACAAAGCAAAAAGGTCAAGGTTATATTGACGCGTTTCTCGAAAGTTATACGAAATACGCGATACCAAGTATAACATTTTAAAAGATTCAGATTCGTAAACGAGATTTTAATTGTAAAATAGAGTGGGTATGGAAAGACCGGTTTTAGATCGCGTTGAAACTACAATACTGTCGATAAAAATAAATATACTCATTGATATGCTGAAGCTGAAATGTAAGCAGCCGTTGGGAAGATTTACGAACCAAACTGTGTAGGTGTTCCTTATAGTCGGTTCGTTAGAAGTAAAGACAAATAAAGAATTAACTCAAAGGATTTCTTACACATTGGTCCACCATCATGGTTACAATTTCAAGTGTCAAAAAGATGTTACTACCTATATGCCAGGTTTTTTTTAAGTCTTTAACTGCGGAAGCTATAGAATTTTTACACCAGCGTTAAATATTTCTAAAGGAACCGGGAACTGTTATGATCGTACTAAGAAAAAAACCTATTTTAGTTTTATGCAAATGGTCTAATTAAATTGGCAAAATGCCACGTTTATGAGTAATAAGACGACAGGTTTTTAGGCGACAGGACCCCTATGAATCTACACATTTTTTGCAGCAATAGTTCGCTAACGAAAGTTGATATACCATTTTAACTGAAAGCACGTTTCTTTATCGTTATTTCAAGCAAACTGGATTTGACGACCAGAATATGAATAGTAATTATTGTTCTGTTAAAGAATTTGCATGTTTTGAAGGTGCGATAGCAATTTTGTTGAGAAATTTACTGATTTTGTGATCGCGTTATTATTAAGATGATTGCTTCCTAACTTTTAAGATAAACATGAGTTGCGCTTTAAAGGTCATGTTTCGAGGTCGTTATGTATAATATGTGCACGTTTTTTGTACGACTTATTAGTTAGTAACTAAAGTATTTATGCTAACATTCTGTACGTAAGATAAATAGCATCCCGTGGGGGAGTTAAGTGTTAATTTGTAATGTTACAAATACAAATCAATAGACTGATTGCACAAGAATATCTGGTTCTGAGACCACTTACTGAAATAAAAGACTTATTGTAGCCGAATAAAACATCACAAGTTCAATAGAACTTAATTAGGAACTTTCAAAAACACGTCTGTATGTCCTTAGAATTGGAAGCAGTATGATGGAGAGATACATGTAACTTGAGTGGTAAACACGGATTTCCATTCTAAGGACGTGAATCGCAAAGTTTATTCCACTAGTCAAATAGACTCAACTTCTCTAGAAATAAGACGAAATAGAGATTAAAAGAATGTAGGGACATATGATTGTGATATTTCTGGTTCTATTCCAGTAATTAGACGTAAGAACTTTGGTTGGAAACCTAAATTAAATTCGTATTGGATTTTTGTCGCAGGGTGGTATTTTATATGAATTATTTTTTTATCGTCTCCGAGATGAATTCTCTACCCTGTGTAATTGTGGGAACAAAGTTCTTGTATTTCTAGGCAATTTTGGAGGTTTACTTTAAAATAATATCCAATTATGTATCGGAATTATTTTACGATTTAATGATGTTCGTGACTAGCAAAGCTAGTAATGGCACTTTTAAACAAATTGATTCGATTTAAAACAATGTGTCAGACAGCACGATAAATATTTATAAAGTTAGACTGAGATTTACTGTAACAAGGAGAAAATTACGCAAGTGCCGTGAGAAATGAACTGTCGGGAGATTTCCCGTCTATTGTATACTTGGAGAGAATGTGCGATCGATTTGTCTAAAGTGCTCTTCACTAACTTGCTTTAACTCCACTCTCGTCTTACCACTAAAATGATTGTAAAGCATTCTGTCTACTAGGACGTATCGCTACTTGGCCATAGGCTTATAAAGTGAACAATAAGATGCTATTTATAAATGGGTCACTGCCGCACTACACAGCTGTATTTTTCGATGAGATTGTTTTAAGATACGTCTCAGTAGACAGAAACGTTTATTCTGTAAATAATTAGCTTTTAAGAGCACTATTTACGTATAAGTATATTTTTACATGGCACTGACAGTAATTTTAGTTATGCAGTATTGAATAAATTTGTTTTCATATAATGCGTCCGTCTCATTTGTTCCCCTGCTACAAGAGATATGAGAAAGTGAAAAAATTTGGGTGTAATGAACATTTAATTGGCCACAATCAGCTCAATAGAGTTCAAGTACATGACCTGGTATTGAATGGAGCGAGGTATGTGCGAACTATGTCTAGGTATTTACCGGTCCGACTCATTCAGATTACAACTAAGACTAGAATTATAGTAATAGTACTAGAATCTGTAGTACGATTAAAATTGCAGTTAAAATTTAAATGAGTTAAATAGAAATCTAGGCCAATATACAGTTCACAATTTTTGTTATCATAAACATTGTCCGTTGCTTCTCATAATTCAATGAATACTTAGCTGTTGTTTGAAAAGATACATATATATTATATAAGTTTCAGTATAAAATAAATATTTATTTGTTTAGAAATCTCTGAGGTGTCATACAAAATTATTTATTTTTGTTTTTACGAAGTGAAAGTATTTATCATAATAGTATGTATAAATAATAATAGTACGTATGTAGTATACCATTTTATATTTATTTCGGTTTATTATTACTATTTAGAACAACTTAACGCAGATTCCTATATGATAAGTAGATAATGCTGTAGACACATAAGTATGTGTATATTTTTGCTTTTCTCCATCAAATAATATGACGGTTAAATTTTAAAAACACGATACATATTTTCTTAATGAGAATATATAATACGGTAGTCACGGGCCGGCTATCGTGTTTGTAAAACTGTTACGTTCAACTGAATTATTCATTGAAACTGACTTTTCGTCACTAACGGGCGAATAAAAAGTTAGGAATGTGAATACATTGGAACCAGCTCATGGAATAACTGGGTCTGCATATTCTAATTCGCTTTCTGATTGACCAAAACTGTAAACCGTTACAAGCGAGTTTAACCTTTAGACTGCTCAGCTGTCAGGAATCCAGATAGATGTCCCTTGTTGCTAGCTACATGATTTGCATCTAACCGACAATGACACTATTGAATTGCTAATTTGCCTCTTCCTGAGTAAGCGTGAATAATACTCCTTTCGTATTAAACCAATCTGAACAAACCCAAGAACTGCCAGGTTATAGGTAAAGGGTTAAGAAATAATAAGACTTCATAAAAAGCTTAATCTAGATTTTTATTTGTCGATTCAACGTACAGACGTAAGGCATCCTCCCACCTCATGTTATTGGCACACAAAACCTTTACACTCGTCTTAAACGCATCACTGATTACAATAATATCACTTCAAAACATATGGAATGTATATAAAACACAGGAATTCCCAATAAACTACATTTTTTCATTCGAAGTACGTTCGCCAGTCGTTCGTAACCATTCGAATACAAGCCAGATATTAAAATAAAATAAAAAATTCAGGACTAGAGTTTTTTTAAGTAAACGCGCCGTGAATCTCGATAATTATTTACATGTTTATAAATCGTTGACTCAGAATTTGTGACTTTTACTCAGAAACTTAATTTAAAAAGAGATTCTTACGATAATTTGGTTAGGATTTGGTTTGTACTAAAACTGGATATAAAAGATAATGTAAAACACTGGACGACATTGGCACTGGTTCAAGCTAAATTAATAAATTATATTACATACAACCATACAATATATCTTTTCCGAATATACAATACTTCGAATACTGTATCAAATACTGTTACATTCACGACGATTTCTTTTATAAATAATATAATTAAATTAAAATATGGACGCAAAATAATTTCACATATTGCACATGGGAAACAAACAAAAATAAAGTATATGGACAACGTTTCTCGGCTGTCAAAAAATATTTTACTGGCCATATAATAGCAAAAACAAAAATATAATCATCAAATATCGTTCCACTCCATGGCATAATCTCTTGAGTACCGTTCCAGCAAACATTAGGCACTGATTCGGGCTAACAATAATTATCAAAGCTAATATTATTCAAATTTTCCGATATACATCTTACATCTTATTTTACACGCTAATTTAAGTGATAATTTAAGCTTCCCGACTATAGGCCCTTGTTTGAACGAAAATACTATTTCTTATATCTCGATCGTTAAAGTAATCCAGTGTTTTTCGGGTAAAGAAAGCGTAATATCGAATATAATATCAATTTTTAGCTGGATATGCAATATTTAGGATTTCCGCAAACTTCCGACTAGTATCTTTTACCTAATTTACAATATTTATTCGTGGATATAAAAGCTGCACACAATACTAGTTCCTAATGTTACTGATATTTCCTTCAGTAAAAAATATCTAACGTTTTGTACAAAATGCATACAACTTAATGATATAAGTTACATAATATATTAATTGTTAGATTCAAAATATACACTGATTACGTTGAATTAAAAATATGTTTTTTTTTCTTCGCCACGCGTTCGATCACGTCGACACTTACAAATACATTTGTACTATTTATAAATTTAACGAAAATAAAAATAATCGCATGTTAACGACTATTACACGCTGAATACATCAGTTCGATCAGATATTTACAATTTGTACAATGTTAAGTTTGTGCCTACACTATTCCTTATTGCTGATCTCTAACCTGAATATAATTTAATCCAATGTACGATACAGTCAGACTTGTGTCGCCTCAGCCACTCCCTGTGAAGGACATTATAATATACTTTTTTAACACTCGATAACTGACAAAGTTTACTCTCAACCGTGTCAGTGTGTCATTATACAACTATACCTAATGCACGTTACTTTAAAACCTATTTTCTACCTCACAAGGCTGCCTGACCCACACAAAATCTCTAAATAATATTTAATAACTACATCACGCAATCAGGAATCAATATTACCACGCGGTAGGCACTGTGAAAGAGCGATTCACTTTACATTGGTGGTTAAATACATCTTATTATGACGACGTATCATACAAAATGTACAATGGAAACTACGCATACATTAAATAATGAACACAATTGCATTTATACATTAGCTTATTGCAGTTTACGTAGCCGACTTCTATCAACATCTAAGTTGGACCATCGTTTACAGAAGACAATTTGAATGGAACTAAATCTCACTGTAGTTGATTACCTGGTATGAGGATATGTTTTTAAAAAAAATCGCAATGTAATGTGTGACGATTGAAAACATGAAATAAGTCCAGTACCCAGGTAACGGAAGCTATGGTGCAGACTATAAGGCCGCTGACGGTCATGTGTCCCGCTGCAGTCACACGAGGTAGTGCGTGTAGCGGCTGTGTGGGCGCTAGATGCGGCGAGGCGGCAGGCTGTCGGGGCTGAAGCGCACGCGCGAGCCGCTGGAGGCGTCGCGCGCCGACACGTAGGAGCTGTCGTCGGAGGCCAGCGACTCCGGCGGCGTGGGCTGCGTGGGCGTGCCGGCGCCCGAGCCCGACCCGCCCGAGCCCTTCTTGTTGTACTTCTTGAGGCTGGAGCGCAGTTTGGTGGGCGCCAGCTCCAGCCCCAGGTTGCCGGGCCGCTCCGCCTCGCTCTTCTCCTGCGACTCTTGCCGGTAGAAGTCTCGAGGCAGCGAATAGTCCGTCGACTTCCGCGGGTACTCAGTCTTCGGTCTGTACTCGTCTCTCTTGTCTTTACTTCTGTATTGTCTCGACGGAGAGAACTCTTCAGGGTGGGAGTTGGAAGCGGAGGAGTTGGAAGGCGTCCGCCTGTGGCCGAGGTACTGCGGCGAGGGCCGGTAGTCGGGCGTGGGCTCGCGGTACTCGAAGGAGCACTCGTCGTAGCCGTAGTAAGGGGGGTGCTTGACGACGTAGTCGGCGGTGCGGTCGTAGGCGTAGGGCTCGGCGCGGTAGAAGTAGTCGGGCTCGGGCGGGAAGTTCTCGCGGTAGTTGTGGTAGAGGTCGGCCAGCTGCTCGGACGTGGACGACGTGCGCCGCGGCGACGGCGTGGGCTGCGTGGACGTGTACGTCGTGCCCGACAGCGGCGGCGCCGAGTGCCCGTAGCCCGAGGACGACGACGCCGCCGCGTAGTGCGTCGGCGAGTCCGTGAAGCGGATCGGCTTCTGCTCCTCGGCTTGTAGGCTCGATATCTGCCAACACAAAATCCTTAATAAATATTTTTGCGAAAAAAACAAAATGCTTCATAAATATAACAATAGTCATCCTATGTTATAAGTGTTAAAAACCGATACTAACCGGAGAGCCGGTAATAGCGTTAAGCGGCGCGCGCAGATGTCTCGTGGGTCCGTGGTACGTGTTGTGCGCGTAACCAAACCCCTCGTACACAGACGAACTCAGAGGATCCGGCTCGATCTCCGTTCTAAAAACATTCGAAAGAAACTTTATAATTCATCAATACAAATTAAACATTATTCCTAAATACTTTTTAATTGGCTTACAAAAAATATGTACCGGGAATAATATAACTGCACAGATAGCCGAGTGGTATAGGTCACCACGCTGATTACCACTTTGCGCGACGTGCTGTGGGTTCGATACCCGCATGGGACAAGCATTTGTGTGATCCACTAACGCTTGTTCCAAGTCTGCCGGGTGTTCTTTGTGCATGTGATTTGAATGTTTGTGAAACCCCCGCGACACAAGGATTAAACAACTTAGTGCAGGCGTCATTTAAAAAAAAACAAAATGATACCGGCGAGGTAGAAAAGGAACAAGCATTGATCACCATGCCTGCGCAGTTGCGGATTAGCAATTTCAGATAACTTTTCCTTCATCGATATAAACATTCAGTATAGACTACCATTATATTTGTATTCCACTGACCTGTGCGGTTGTAGTGTAGGGTGTAGCGGGCTGACGTTGGACACTCTGACATCATATCCGGCTGCGACCCCGCCCAGCAGCGCCGCCATATTGTATAGCACTAATTCTATTATACTCGGTTTCTTGTACTTGTAGCCTGGAAATAGTAGCGTATTATATTAGAATGATGCAATACTTAATACAAATATTATGTAAGACACGTACAGTCAGCAGCAAAAGTTGATCAAACAAAACTACTTGCTGGTGTCATGGTCACAACAGACTATGACACCAGCAAAGGTGCTGAAACGTCAGGAACTAAAATCAAAATAAACCGCGATAGAATCTGTTTAAAAAGTAGTTTTATTTAATTGATAAAACAAAAAAAAATATTTCTTATAACCCTCAACCCGGTCAAGAAATGTTCTACTAATCTAATGACTAGGTGCGCGTACTCATGAACACGAATCAGATTTACAAATTAATAAACTTATGAAGATTTTGTTTGGTTGAACGCGCTAAGGAACTACTGGTCCGATTAGGTTATGTATTTTAGTTTTAGATAGCCCGTTTATCGACGACAGGCTACTTTTTGCCACGAAAACCGACGCCTACACGGACGGAACCGCGAGCAAAAGCTAGTATTTCATAAATTGACTAATATCACAGTTTTAACCCTTCCTGATATAACTATATTGTTTTCTAGTCCCAACAACAATTTATGGAATCATTGTTTTGTAAACCTATTTGTGTCTATCAACTTTGGTCGCTGACTGTACAGTAATAATGTGTACATACCTTCAGTACTGTATAACGTGGGCATAGGTATCGTGTAGCGAGATGCGGAGGACAGCGGGAACTCGGGCCCCCAGTCGTCAGGACTGAAGTCTGTGTAAGGAAGAAAACAACCTATGTGAATGGAAAACATAGGTGTTAGTGTGTTGATGTGCGTGCGTGAACGTACAATATTGTAGATTTGATGTGAAATATTATCGTAAACGAGCGATATTTATTGACAGGATTCGTATGCATATGGTTGCAGGCTCGAACCCGGGTAAGAACCAATGTGACTTTTCAATATGTACTTTCTTATAGGTTGTGGAGGTCAGATAGGCAGTCGCTCCATGTAAAATACGGTATTCAGCTAAATCCAGTAAGACTGGAAGCCGACCCCAACATAGCTTGGGAAAAGGCTAGGCAGAAGAAGAAGACTTTCTTATTAGGAAAACTTAATTCCAAAAATTTTATATTGATATCACTAACCCGCAATGAGCAAGCGTGGTGATCAATGCTCATTCCTTCTCTATATGAGAAAAGACCTGTGCCCAGTGGTGAAACAATTATAGGCCCGTATGATTAAACGATATTTGTTACGATACATTGAAACTATTTAAAACATATTCAAGAATGACGAAAAATGGTATGAACTTAATTGATGTGGTATAATTAGGTTATGCTTGTTCATTCCATAAACGAGAAGACAGTGGGACATTTTCAGGCCGGTATAATATTAGCTCATTCGATTTAATGTTTCTAAAAAAGTCAGTTGCAATGATAATTAATTAAAAATTTAAAATGACTGTATTTTGATAGATGTTAAAATTTCTATCGAGTTATTTTGTTCTAGAAACATAAATTCAATTTCATATCAATATCGCAGTTTATTAGAGCTAGAATCTAAAAAAATCAAAGAATTCATATTTAATTCTACTCTAAGAGAATTGAAATAAGAGTCAAATTAGATTTCACATCAAAACTACGCATACATACATCATAGCCATATTAATTATACACTTTTGTGTACAAGGAAAAACATTAATAAGTATCAATACTAAAATATGAAACAGTGTATAAAAATTAAGAAGACAAAAATAATAGAGGAATCATACGATTACTTTGAAAAAGCCTGAAAAAAAAGGGTATAATTTTCCTCCATATTTTTAAAATCATGCCAAAACAGTCTCATACTATACATGCCAAACAGTTCATTCAATAAAAAGCAATAAAAAATAACAAACAAAAAATCAAATCTATTATACTTACATTGTGCAACTAATATATTTGGTATAGCACTTGAACTTATAACAAATCAAAATATCATTGTTAATATAACTTGTTATCATTTTAACCTTTCCCGAATTAGGATAGCCACAGTGAGAAGCGTAAGCGCGTCATCCTTCACCGATTTTTAATTTGTACTAATAAAATTTTCACTATCAGTGTTGTCACTCTATGGCTCTTCAGTTTTCGTTTAATTGTTAAAGGGGTCTGTTAGTAACTAAATATTAGTAAACCCATGTTAAAAAAATACACCAATTTCGATTTTATGGAAAAGGTTTATTTGATATATAAAGAATCTATATAACTATGAAAGAACCAGATCACCGAAGAGCTATAATCTTTTTACATATTGTTTTCGAGCGTCTTATAAATATCGAGGTTAGGTCTGCCGTATGTCCAAATGAATAAAAAAAATGCTCCAAAATAAAATGAAATTATTACTTTTAAGAATAACAGTTACTGTCTTACGGTCTTTTAAATATGAACTACTGTGAGCTTTATACGCTATTGTTATGTTATCAAATTTAAAATTAATCTGCATTTTTGATAAATTGTACTTTAGACCAGACTATTTACTCAAAAACTTAAGCAACTTATGTTTAAAAAAACTAGTAATAAATCCCTGGAATGTATTTAGTTGATATATTAGTTTCGGACATACGGTCAGTGTATCGCTGTAAGACGTGTCGACGCGAGCCTCTCATTCGGGTATAACGTAATACTATTCCACCACCGTCAGGAACGTTACTGATTGTTACAGGGGATACAGTTTGTACTCTGCACTGTACATTCTCTACTTACACTTGGACGGCTACATGATTTTCAAAATAATAACTTGTTTCATTTAACAAAAATGCTTTAACTATTGTAAAATAAAATCAAGCAAAACTAAGCAATACAAAATCATATAGACATCCAAATACACGTTATTAGAATCAGATTTATTGTAAACATTTGAAAGCGTGCCATAATGACGTGGTGATAAAGCGGAATTCAATAATAACTAACAAATAAGTAAGTACAACAGATACATATATACCTTAAAAACTGTATATAGCATATACTATGAACTGGTAAGCATGCATAGCACTTATAGATAACGTGTTTAAAATTAATAGAAAAAAAAAACTTGGCTGAAAGCAAACAAATGCTTACAATTTACAAACGATAAAAAAATATATACCAAATGTCAAATTCATACTAAATTACTGTAATAATAAAAATTACAAACTGTGCAGGGCGATACGACCAACATCTATGCAAAAAAAAAAAATTCAAATCCTTGATAAATGCGTTCTATTGGACATGTTAGAGTTCAAATTCACTTGTGAGTTATGCTGTCAATTGGCCGTGTCGCCCGAATACAAAATAAACAAAAGGTCTACACTTAGCACACATTGAGTATCACACGTCCGACACAACAATATACAATCAATTCCAAACGGTACAAACTAACTTATACTAGGGTTCCCTTACATTGCCACACGTTTGCCGATCATTTGTGACAAGGAGAGAACGCGTCCTATTTGACACTGGCAAGTAATAACGCGATATAAAAATATTAGTTAATGTGACTGTCTTACTACGAGAAGCTCGTAAATTGACTGTTTTAAAACCTAATGGGATATTTTTTCTAGTTATTTTGTACTATCAATGGCAACATTTAGTGTAATTATGTGATTGCCAGTGCAAAAATTCACAAAGTAAATTCTATAATGCAAAGCCTACCAAAATAATTATGTAGAAAGATACAATTTAATTAATAAAGAAAATTGAAGTTCTTATTGTATCGAGCATCTAGCAGAACGAGAGTCACTTATGAGATTTTACTTAAACTCAAACGGCCTTATTACAAGAAAGGTTTAACTAAAAACCCCACGGTATAGGATAAACCGGTTTTTGTAGTAAGACCGAAAATGTTCACGACGCATGCAGTTGCAATTCAAAATAACTACTGACGGAATAACATGAGTATAATTATCAAGCAACTATACCAAGATACCGTCGACTACTTAAAAGCATGGTCTGTCAACACACATTAAACAATTACTTGCAAGTCTCAATAGTACGAACTATCGAAAGACAGGACAGAACGCGTTCAAAATAAATTTTGGAATAATAAAAACATACTCACAAGGATATAGCAAGTTGTCTTGAGAAGTTCCTTTATGCAGCGAAAAAAAAAACAAACAAAATAGCTGACGTTAAACAAAGAATTAACTAAAAAGGACATTCACACAATTTTCTATACTTTTTCCTTCCGCGATACAGATCACAATGAAAATCTATTGTTTTTTTTACATTTTCAATGTGACATTCTTTTGTATGTTTTTAATACAATTTGGCAAGATCCAAAACTAATATTTTCGGTCAGTCGAATAAACGAAGTCTTTTAATTTAAATAGAAGTTTCTTAATCATTATCTAACTAATAGATAAATTATTTACTATGTCGTCAACCGTTCATACGTATTATCTGAAAGTATATTACTGAAAGTTTGGCTAAGCAATCTTCTTCTTTTCGAGTCGATGGTACACTTTTTTTCAAAAAGTTTTTAAATATGATGCGCCCCGTCATTGGCCACATTGACTGCGGCGGCTATGATTTTATATTTATTTGACAATTTTTACGTATCTAAATGCAAATTTTATGCAGTATCACTGTTTGTTAAAAGTCATAGGAATCTAATTTATTTAGGTAGTAGGTATATTTTCGATATTTTTTTTTAGATTATAAATTGTTTAGCCAAACTGTTGGTATGTAAAATTAATTACTGCGTTTTATTAGGAAATATTAGACATCACAAAAACAATCTAGTCTTTAATATTGTACGTGAGTGTAATAGGATTATTCGCAGAAATAAATGCAAATATGATATGATGATTTTGGACTGAAATTCGTTTGTTTTTCTTTAAGTTATTCGTAGAAAATGTGAATACTTTACGTAGAACGTTAACAGACACTGGTATTTATGTTATGACTAAATATTACACTAAAAAAATAAGTCTTTTTAAAATCTTTACAATCTAAGCTTACGTACTAGATTCAAATCCTTGGAACTTCTTTAACTAATAAGTAGCATATTTACAGATAGAAAGATGTCTAAACCGATTCTTAACATGATTTTTGTCGTCAATTTCGAAATAATAAATAGTTCGGGTCGAAAGTTAATCGAATATATGGGTAAAATCGTTTTTTTCGTATGTATGGAAGGATAGGAGATGTATCGATTTCGTTATTTGATATCATACCTCGGCATACAGTTTAACTCTTCAAAAAATGCAAATTGTTTTTAGTCAAAACAAAATAAAATTGTCAAATGCAACATGGAGGAATGTTAGTAATAAATGGTATGTCTTTAATATGGCAACGTTTTTGTACTGTCCACGGATAGTAGCAAAAAGACGGGACATAATTCTCGAAAAAAAAAAAAAATAGAAAAACCATCCGAGTAGTTTTTTTGTAATTTTCGCATTTTATAGTTTTTTTTTTTGTATTTGTAGTAAAAGAGTAGGTTGAAAGTGAAACTGTATGGCGGGCTAGTCGTCGTGCAGCAGTTCTGCGGTGTCTGCGGCGAGCAGGCCGGTGAGGCTGTGCGAGCGCTGCGGCGCGTCGAACACGGTGTCGTAGTGGTGCGGCGCCGCGAACAGCGGGCACAGCAGGAAGCGGCGCCGCGCGCTGCGGCCGTTACCTGCGCGGGCGGCCGGCGGCAGCTCCGGCGCGGAGGACGAGAACCGCGGGGCGCGCGCGCGGGGAGGGGGCGCGGAGCCTAGCGCCAGCTGCGTGCGCGAGCGCTGGTGCACCGTCGACGGGCCCCACGTCTTGCCCTTCACGCCGTCCGCCGGCACTGCGGACACGGTACAAGCTTAATTACATACACACGACGACACCCAAACAAAATCAATGATAACAAATCCTACTTTTTTTTTTAAAAGCCTGTATTATAGCAAACAGACAACTGATAAACATACTTTTATACCTACTTCTAAATAAATCAGTTGTATACAACACAGACCAAAAACAATTACTCTTCACACCAAAATTTGTCCTAAATGAGGATCGCACACTCCATCTCAATAACCACTACACCTTCAGACTACTTGTAAACATACTAATGACAACAATCAAATTTCTCAATATTCATCTCAACTTTACAAATATTCCTTATTTTCTATCTCTCTAAAATTTATTACTATCTCTTTCCTTTTCATCACAAACTTAGAAATAAATTCTAAATATAACTCAAATAACTATCAACTAAATCAAACCACATGTACTCATACCATACTAATCTTATCTCTCTACTCCAATCAGCATTTCATACAATTTCCAATCAAATATACAATACAAACTAACGGGCAATAGCCCTCATGATGGCGGGCGAGCCCGGGGGCGTGTCCTTGGCGACTGCTACCAACTGCTTGACACTGGACTCGTCTTCTGAAGGCCGCACCGTCAGCGTGTGCCGGAAGTCCAGGGGAGACGAGATCGTGTCCTTCTTCAGGAGCTTTATTTTACTGAATTTGCCTGGAACAAAGACAAATTGTTGTGTTATCAGACATTAATATTATTTTGAAATTAATTATCAAGAATAACACCGATATAATGAATGTTTTTTGGGTCAGAAATGGACGAAATTGACACAGGGATGAAGTATTTTTTTTTAAAAGAGGCATTTTGGCTATATCCATTTTTACAATAAGTCTGAATTTAATGGGTTTTACATAAGTGGTTATGTCGTGGTGGCCTAGCGGTTCAATGACTGGATTCGCATGCACATGGTTGTAGGTTCGAACCCAGGCAAGTACCAATGTGACTTTTTCAAAGTTATATGTACTTTCTTAATCATTCCAAGACATCATTGACAAATGGTGAAGGAAAACATCGTGAGGAAACCTGGATTCCAAAATATTGGAATCTGAAATCGCCAACCCGCAATGAGCAAGCGTGGTGATCAATGCTCTATAGGGGAAGAGGCCTGTGCACAGCAGTGAGACGTTTATAGGCCGGTATTATTATAAACGGTTAAAGAGCTAACGTTACCTAAACCAACAGGACTCTGACATTAGCTATTGCACAGTAGATTTCACAATGACATTGCTAACTGTCATAGTCAAGGCTGGCCACGAAATCATGACCAAGGCTACAGTCGAACCCCAAACGGTGTCAGTAGGTCAATAAGATAGACAGCAGTGAGTGCCACTGAGTCATGATGGAAATCCACAGCAGTATGGCAATGTATATATGGGCAAGGTTAACTTTCCAAGTTATTTATGGCATAGTCTAAGGTCTATGGCATGATGTGTTAATGAGTGCTGGAGAAGCACTAAGGTCTACTAATTCTACCATAAATACAGGATTAATTTAAAAGGAGTAGTATATTCAATGAGGTAATCCAAAATTCTCCATTTTAAGAATTCGACCTAGGTTCCTTGGGGAAAGTTGTTTAGTTTTATGCCCCTGATTACCTCATTGAATAAAAATGCACTCCTTTTAAATGAATCCTGTATATTGTTGGACTGGGTGATTTTTCTGTTATTTTTGTGAAACCAGCAAATGCAGCAATGGGAAAACTAGATAAATTTATTAGCGGAGCAAAATTGCAGTTTTTGGTACACCAACACCTGTTAACCGATTTAGAAAAAGATGAGGTAATAATAGCTATTCCATAAAAAAATACACTTAAAAGTACTGCATATAATAATGGGTGGGCTTCGAACTGACTCCCACCCATTATCGGCTCGGCTACGGCCGCTAATATTTGCCAAGCTTTATATGATGAAGCAAGCTTTAAAATGTAACGAACCTTTACGTTTGTTAGGCTGCGGCGGCTGATTAGCGGACATATTGCTCGCGAAGATGAGTATGTGCAGCTCCCGGGCCACGAGGTCGATCTCCCGCATCTCCAGCTCGCGCTCCTTCTGCGCCAGGTTCTGCTCCATGAGCCGCTGCTGCAGCTGCGCGCGCGTCAGCTCCTCCTCGCGACATCTAAGCTCCTGGAATCGTAGGCCATCGAGTTAGTTGAACAGTAAATGAGGTTTTGTTTCATTTTTAACAGAGTTCTAAAAAGAAGATGTATGTTTTTGCTCTCCACAGATACTTATCTCTGTGACAATATTGTGACTGATTAAAAAAAAATAACTTTTTTTTTTATTTCTATCAAGTCAGGATCAGATGACCTGGAAAATATTGGCCAATCCTCAATTTTATAGGCACATATATATAAATTTTTGTCTATTATTTTTAATTTAACTTTTTTTTTATCTGATCAATAAATTTGACTTTATAAATAAAACATCGAGTATTTTTAAGAGATAATTTAAATACTACAAAAATAATTTATAATAGACAAAACAAGCAAATCAAATTAATCAAATATAATGTTGGTAACATCTCTACAGCAGAATATAAAATAGAATTTCTCGTATTAAATATGGCTCAAATTTGGGTAAAACAACCAGGAATAAAATAATAGTGTTCTAATAAATCACAAGAAAACAAAGTAATATTATCTTAAACAAAACTATTTTACCTTATTAAAATAATAAAAATATTTTGCCACAAAAGCCGTAGGACTACAAAGTAAACGAAACTAAAATGATCTACTTAATAGAGATTAAAGGTTATCACCTCCACCATGATAATACAAATAATAGAAAAGGAATGTGAACTCAACTTCAAAATAAATAATTAAAAAAGTTAAAAAAAGCATAGACAACGAGAAAAAACAACTAGTATACATTATACACTAACCTCTTCTATAGATTTGCATTCCTATCCGCAAGCAATGGTGAACGAAAATACATTTTTATTAGTAGTTATGAACAGTTGTTTCTATTATGTATGTAGGTAAGTGAAAAGGTAAATGGCGTTTCTGAATTAACAACAGTAACTTGAGAACATCTCAAACTCTAATTAACCAATCTGTGACAGTAACTGTGTACAGTTTGAGACATTGTCAAGTTGGAACTCTCAATTCAAAAACTGGTTGATAGTATATATAGATAATGCATTCAGAAATATTAAATTTAGCATTGGTAATTTTAGTAAGATATGATATACAGTTTAAAAAGTGCAATGGCGTCGTTTTGTGCAATGATCCAGGTGAACCTCTTAATATTTTTAAATCATCATTTCTTTACTTATGCATACAAATACTTTTTCTTACTAAGAATAAATAGAAAAGTGTGGTATATTTCATATGTTGAAATGCTTCATGTAGTGAATGTTACATGTTTATAGGTATTTTTAAGCATGCCTGTTATGTGTCAACAATATGAATGACCTAAGAAAAATGTTGTCTTTACAATATAATACATATTATAATTGGAAAACAAATGCTTTCCTGCCTCAAAACTTATTTGTTTGAGGATAAAAATATTATATAAAATTATTTATCAAAATAGTTTTTAAAATCACAATCACAAATATTACCTAAAATAAATGGTCATTAAAACATTACTTACTCTATAGTCTGATTTTTAATCCCAGAGACTAAATTGTCATGTGCAAATGCCAAAATGACATAGATTACGAATAGCGTTTATGTCAGTTTTGACATTTGCACTTGTCAATTTAGTCTTCAGGATTAAAAAACAGACTAAGAAGTATAAACTTCACATTTCATCTACATTTTAGCCTTACTATTTATTTTTGCATCAATACCGTCCGTGTTCTATTCTTTAAGTAGAAGTACTTCCGTAATTCTTGGTGTAAAATGAAGAGCTATTTATCTCCTTCACCATACCTTCTCCTTCCTTCTCAGATCCCTCAGCACCTCCTCGATCTCGAGCCGCCAGCCGTCTTGCATGGTGTGGAAGCTCTCGTGGGGCGCGCGCGTGAACTCTGACTGTCGGATCCGTTCCAACTGTTCCAGGATCCCCGGGAAGAGGGGACGCTCTCGGGGATTTGATCGCCAGCACGCTGTCAAGGAGATGAAAAAAATATTTAGATTTATCCTCGGTAGAAAATCTGAGCACAGGATGGAGTAAGAAAGCCTTTGCCCTACAGTGGAACAATATGAGTTAATGGATTAGATCAGATGAGACCAAATTTCAGATCAGAAAGAGGAAAGTGGAATTTAAAATGCTTTAATACATGTATTGACCAGAGCTTCTATTCTATTTCTACCACAGTTATCATTAGCGGGGCTTTTACTGTTTCACCGGAGTTTATAATTAGTTGAGCATCGTGTGTCTTATGTATGTTCACTTACTATGTTGTATGTTGCGTGTTTACCCTACGAGTGCGTACGAACTTCGCAAATAAATAGGAAGCAACAGGTTGTTGTAATATGATGACCTATCTGAAGGTTATTTATCAATGGCAATAAAAAAAAATGACCACACGTATGGTAGAACGGTTTTGTGCTATCAATTTGAGTATCAAACCATATGGAATATTTTTCAGTCGTCCCTTACCATCGTTATATTCTTTTTATACGATTTTAAAAGGAGGTTCCAAGAATGTTTTTTAAATGAAGTCTGTTCCGTTTTCTAACAATTATTATAAAAAAACTTGAAAATAACAAGGTTTTTGTTGAGCATACCTTCCATAAGCACCCTCCAGGGTTCGGGACACGTGCTGGGGATGGGCAGCGTGAGTTTGTTGACGGCGACACCGTACGCCACCGCCAGCGCGTCGATCCCCTTGTACGGCGTCTCACCGGTGAGTAGCTCCCAAAGCAACACGCCGTACGACCACACGTCGGACGCGTGGGAGAATGTCGAGTGCTTTATTACCTGGAATGTTACGCTTTTATTTTAAATATATGGTTTGGTGGTAGGTGATGTGTAGACAAATATTGTGACATCTTAATTCCATGCTGTCTTCAGTGACAGATAGGTATGTAGTTATTTGTTCCCTTCTACCTTTATTGTACCTTCTATTAAATTGTTACAAATTCGATCGCCGAAGGGAGCTTTATCAATAGCATTAAATCCTAGTATATTTTTTTAATGCATATACCACATCCTCGTTGAGTGTTTCAGGGACACAAGCACTGGAAATAGTAGAATAATAATATATCTAGTGACTCTCAGAAGCACAATTTACTCGTAATGGAAAATATGTATTAATAAAGCGAAAAACAATGATTTAATTTTCTATTCTAGTTACTGGTAGTCTGTAACTATTTATCTTAAATATGTAATTTTTTTGCAACAAAATTTAAAATTATAAAAAAAGTTTTCAACGAAATTTAAAACTTTATAATAACAATGAAAAAATAATAAACAATTTGAATACCTGCAGATACCCAAGCCCCGCAACAATCGTTAAATAAGTTTCGACACTTACCGAGGTATTCTACGAGTGCGAGTAACAGATTGTTCTCCGTTCGGGATCAAACAATGAAAGAACTATCGATACATGACCGTCAGTAATTAATTCATAACTAATGTATATTTTAGTTCATGGCCACGCGGTGTGGGCATCGATTTCGATCTGGCGTCACCTTGCGCACAATGTAGGAGTAACTTACTGGGCATGTGCTTAATTTGAAGTCATTACTAATGCTCCTACATCTTAAGACTCGAGTTCATATTCAACCTATATCTACAGAGTATCTAGGGGAAACATATATTTCAACCAAGGAAATCAATCAATCTCTCGTGGCGTTGAAACGTCGGGAATTAAAATCAAAATAAACAGCGATGGAATCCGTTTTAAAGTATTTTTATTTCAAGAAACTTTCTCATGGCATCATAAGTGAAATGTTTTGTAAGAAATTCCTGATCAACTAGTAATTATCAACAATAGCAACGATTAAAAGGAAATATATTTATTTTATGAGCGGAGTAAGAGTTTGCTGAGTTGTACTGGATTTGGAGATTGCAGGATCCTGTGTTGTGCAACAATAATTGGAGTGGCCCATATATATATAGGCTTAATAGTTGATTGAGCAAAGCAATAGCGTCTCGTAATATAATTCTATTTTCAGTATCGCAAGTCCGACCTTTTTTTTTTTTTTTTTTTTTTTTTTTTTTTTTTTTTTTTTTTTTGGCGGGGTGAAACGCTACTGCTTTCAACCCACGCTGAGGGCACAGCGTGGGGATATGTCGGACTTGCACCGACTAAAAACACCCCGGTCCCGTCCTTGCCTTTGCTGGAGCCGCAGGATCACTTACGCAAGCTCTGCGCAACTCCAGCAGGATCGCAAGTCCGACCTAGCCATTGGCTACCGCAGTTTCTTTCTTTATTTTATAATTTAGTCTAGTTTTGTATTACCTCAGGCGGCATCCACGCGTACGTCCCCGCGGCAGACATCCTGGTGGTCTTGTACACTTCTCTCGCTAAACCGAAGTCTGTGATCTTGAGAGTCTTATCCTCCAACTGGTCATCAGGTAAGATGGCTTCGCTCAGCAGAACTGGAATTGGAGAGAAGTTATGATGAATGTCCGTGTCTCGGTTGTTATATCATGGACCATGATGTGATGACATATTTGACATCATATCATGGGTCATGTCGTCATGTTGTGCAAATTATGAGTATGTTAGGTATTGTAGGTTCTTATATTTATTACATGTACAAAATGATACACAAGGTCGACTTAAAACCACTAGGCTTTTTACGCCGGTCAACTTTTGGGTTACAAACGAACTAAACTTAAGTTTGTTGTGAAACGTGTGTTTTATATAGCTGTAGGTACTAGGTAGGTACTAGTTTTATTTGTATACTTTCTACAAACAGTATCCCTCCTTGCTTACACGGTAGGTATACACCCAAACGTTCCATAAATCGATCCCGAGTTATATCAAGTCGGTTGGCCGAGTTGCAGAAGTGTTAAGCCAAATATAGCCGGAGTAGGGCACAAACATTTGCTTCACTGTGTATGGATCGGGAGTTTACTTGGTACAGAGAAATAGCTTAAACTAATGTTGAATATTGTTCAAATTCAAATTGAAAACATATTATTATACTAGCTGTTTCCCGCTGCTCCGCCCGCGGTCTCAATTTTTTTTTATATTTGTGATGTAAGCTATCCTATATTTCAAGTTGGATCAAACTGCACACGGTGTGCAAATTTGATTAAAATCGGTTCAGTAGTTTCGGAATAATATCGATTGATGCCAAAAAGTACACGGTGCTAGATTTTCGCATTTTAGCCCATTCGATTCCCGGTCCGCAAAGCGTATTTTTAAACATCAATTGAATGCAGATTTATTTCTTTAAAAAAATAAAAGAATGTTTTCTTTGAGTCTAATTTGCTATTCTTCAGTATTGAGAGTACTTTCTCTCTTTCTTTCTGGTGGCAATAAAAAATCCATCCTGCTTATCATAATATAACCTACGACCTACTCTCAGACCTACCAAATAGACAAACAAAAAAAAACAAAAGTCTGCGAGCCTGATATTTAAAGAAGAAAACAGTTTTAATATCATTGCAAGGAGTTTTGACAACCTTGTTTATTTAATTGTTAAATAACCTCTATGGAGGCGGATCTGGAGGATAGTAAATTGTATTAAAACAACAAAATTTGGTCGTCATGGCAACTACCTACCTACTTACGTTTTTAATGTCAATAATCGCGATGTTAATAATTATGATAAAAATTAAACAAAAAACATTTCAAATTGGACCAAATTGTGAATCTAAACCATCCTCGAATCCACATGAAGACACACAGCAAATTTCATTATAATCGGTCCAGCCGTCTAGGAGGAGTTCAGTCACATACACACTCACAGAAGAATTATATATATAAAGATTGATGATGAGATGATGAGATTGTGATTCACGAAATTCCCAATAACCGCGTGGTTTGCAAATTGCACCACTTTACTGTACTTAAAATGTCGTTTATAGATGATGGGTTACCTACCATTGATCGTGGTAAAAATTTCAGCCAATAGCGTTACCGACTAAACTGTCCTCCAAGATTGCTGAGGGTGCGCCGAGCAAATAGTATGTGATAGTATGCCACTCCTTGCAATACCCTAATCTCTCACACAGTCAAGGAATTTTGACGAAAAAAACAAAAGGTTTTATTAAATTTTCGTCCTCATGAATAACATGACTACATTTTTATTGCAAACCCTTTCTCTACGAGCCTAATGGGTTCGTTATCATCCTAAGTGTATTTCCGTCGCCAGCACCTCTAAGGTAACCATAATAATTAAAAGATAAGCATACAATTACGATTATTATGTTTATCTGGTAAGTCGGGCCAGTTCGCTTTGGATTAGTTTCGTAATATTGCCTTATTATCGAAGTGCGTAGTATAGGTAGTGGTATATTCTTAGTTATTGTAACACTATCGACTTTATTTGGAGTTGTAACTGATACTAATACTGATGGTTATAGAGCCGCCGCCTTTTACTGGTGAATTATGCTAACTTAGTCAGCAACAGCACACCTGCATAGCCCTTCGAGAAAGATAGACAAGATCAGGTTTTAGAACCCATATTGTAATGAGTTGATATCTTTTTTTATTTATAAGTAAGTAGTCATATTATAGTATATGAAAAAAAAAAACTTAAAAGATAAAAATGTGTAATTGTTAAGCAGCTTTAAATTCTGCCCAAAATTACATCCATTTGTCAAACGTTTTTTTGTTTCGAGTAAGTATGTAAGGTAATTCTATAGCCAAACAGTAAAAACTACGACAATAACATAAAACTTAGTTTGGCCGGAATATATCTCCGTTACAAAAATTACGGGTTGTTTTCAAAATATTTTACGACGAAAATCGGTCATAATTAACAATAATTGCGTAACAATTTGTGGGCAATCGTTGCGACTGCCAATTAAGCGATCAGTCTCTTAACATCATTCAATCAAACAAGGTTATCTTAATCTTGGCGAAGATTTACAAAAATAAGTTTTAAACGATTTATAGAGATAGGAATTAAAACATATCAGCTTGTTAACAATGAAGAAACACCCAGAAACGGCGCAGTGAGACAAAAGAGTTCAATTTCGAGAATACTTTCACACATCACATCATACCAAAAGGAGCTTTTTCAATATATAATATCTGTTTTACAATAAAGTAACAATTGCATTCGCCCACTGGAACATATGGCTTGTGATAACAGTTGATTAAATTAAGTTGTGTGTTCATGTGAAATAATATTTACACAAATGCTGATGATCTTAACAAAACACTGATCTATTTTACTGTGAAGCCGGCTCAAAATTTACAGTGGAATGAAAAAATCATTTTCCCTTTAAAACCGCAACTAAGATCTGGATTAGCATAATAATACTATTATCCACTTTGACAATGATAAAAATATAGAAAAACTAATCTGAGTTTCAATTGATTAACAGACACAAGTCTTGGCCTACTTTGAACAAAAACAGGAAGTACGTAAATCCGGAATGCAAGACAAATGAACTGGATATTTCAATTTGAATGAATCTTGCTGAATCTTCTATTTATTGGTAAAAAATAAAGCAGCAAATGTATTCATATAATATTTCTGTACGATTTAGACCTACTAATAAAAATCTACGGAAGGTCCTAAGATTGTAAATAGGATTGCTATCTGCTCTGTAAACTCTTCAGGGCACAATTCTATATTATTTTTTGGTGCCCAAACCGTCAACGACTTATACATAAAAATAACACCAGTATCCCGTTTGCCACAGCCTAGAGAAAATTTGGTCATATTATTTTGTTTACACAAAATGACGAAGGCAAATTGACTCTTCAAGCTTTCTAACCCTCAAAACTTTACACAGCTGAAAATGACAAAGCGTTTAACATAGTATTCCGACCTTCGTGAGGCAACGTGTTTCCCATGCCATACGTGAAACTGACGTGACCGGCATGAGAAGTGGTTTTACGTAACGAACTCATTGAAAATTGAGACTTCAGACGGTTCGAGCATTAACATTGTATGCCTCACGCTGGATATAAAGAATGATAAATGGCTTACTGGAACTTTTTTAAGGTTTATGAGGAGAATTGTAAGTTTTTATGTACAAAAATACAGTTGGTCTTAGCTGGAAGTGGAAGGCCGTGCGTTGTGACGAAACTTGGGAGGATCCAGCTCAGTAAAAAGCTACTGAGTAAGATTGATTGATGTTTGTCGAATTTCATTGTAAACATATTGTAACATTACATTAGTGACAAATTATGTTAGAATAAGCATTAACAACGAATGCCTTGGCCGACTGTGTAAAAACGAGTACAAAGCAATTTTAAAGAAAATGTCACCGACTTTTTACATTCTGTTATGAAATATAGACTCCGGTCAGCCACGCCTCTTTAACTTATCGACGGGTGTTGTTGGCGAAGGACGGACGATGACGACAAGCTGATGGTCATTTTTATATCGATACGGTACGTCACTGAGGTCAAATCGGATATTTCATACATGAAAGTCCAAGTAAGACAACGGTCCAAACTACTAATTGGATACAACGTTTAGTCGCTTACAGTATTCGATAGGCTAGTTCGTCGCGTCTGTTTCATAATACTTCCATCGCACGTTAATTAACCCCTCTTGTGTGATTATGTCGTGGAAGGTTATTGAATGACCTCTTTTGAATGCAATTATTATTGCTGAGGTATTTTCCCAACAGCAAAGGTAGATGTTGCTATGTTATAAGTATTACTCAGGATATGTGAGTAAACCTTAAAAAATAACGTAGATACACGTTCTTTTTTATTCCGGATAGAATGCAAGCCACTCTTACATGAAAGTATTATAAAAAATTACAGTTTAATCCGTACAAGTTTGTTATCAACATCATATCAAAGACCTATACAATCTCAAACTGGTAGAGAATATAATCGCCAGTCACGCCCAACATACGGGATTCAGTCAATTCATACGTCCATCATCTCACAAACGGACAGGCAAGCTTGTCAGCCGCCTGACAGCCGATTGTAACCATCCGTAATGAGGATTAAACGGCGTTATTTTGATGAGCAATTTGTACGAAAACGCTGACATGACATCTTTGTGCTTCGTGGATAAATTGCTGGCAATATATCTGTTTAACATAATTTGACTTGAGTACGCACAATGTTCATTTGTTGCAATCTGTACAGGTTTATGATTGTATATTGTATACCGGTTGATATAATGATGATGACGGACTATTAAGAAAATGCGAATGCGCTAAAAGGTTTTGCTTCCGTTACAGTGTAGGTAAGTACTTTAAGTCCTTTTCTGAGTTTAAAATTTTAACGCAAAATGTTTTATCAGACTGGAAATCTGTTTTCAAATGATAAATGAGAGATGGTTTTAAGATGTAATTATTTGAAGAAAGACCAACAACTACCACTTCTTCATGTTCTAACCTTCTTTTAATCCCGAGAACTTTTGACTAAATGACGGGTTTTGGTATTTCCCCCGACAGAACTGATTGAAATTTCTGATTTGACTGATGAATCAAGAAGACACTCCCAAATCTGATGTTTCAGCACCGCTATTAAGCTTTTTCCTACAACCGCGGTGTGATGTCACCGTTCAAGGAATCAGTTTCACCGATACGCCGTCAATGAAACGTGCGCACGCGATCCGACGCGTCATGAATTATTCAGCGGGAGCGGCAGGATACAGTTCCGGTTCCCCCGTCTTGGCTTCGGAAGATTTGTGAAAGAAAGTTTTTGATGTATTCACATTAAAGTTGAACAAGTGGATTGAATAGATGTTATTAAGGTCTCTTTAAAGTCGCTCTTTTTAAAAGCTCTCGTTAAAAATCTTTGTTTATGTGTTTGGTTAATTTTCTTGGTCAAACCAAACAGCTATATTTAGGCTTCGTCCTATGGTCATCGGATGATGCGATGAAAAGTATAGACTTTTCTGAGAGTCGCGCGATCATAGGATCGCGCGACTCTCGACAGGACATTCAGTAGAACACTGTAAGTTTAAACTTACGGTCACGCAAAGATTTTCACAAGTTTTAACAAGTGATGGCAATAGTAAGGCGCCTTAATGTTACTCTACTACCTCAAATTGAAAGAAATAGAAAGAAAAAATCGCTTAGCTTCAGCAATTGTATCTTTCATAATACTAGAGTATTTAATTTGAGATTACTTGGACTTAATGGCTGCACCCGAGCAGTGAAAATAATCCTTTAATATCTAAATAATATTAAAATATTTACTTTAACAGTTTTAAACTAACATATTATAGCATGGTTGAATATGGTAACATAAATACCTCATACAGACAATAGTTTAAAACATAAACAAGAAAGCCATACAACAGGGTTTTGCTACTATTTCGAACTAATCCAATAAAAATAAAGATCACGGTTGTGGTAAGAAGGATTTCTTCACATTATGTGGTTAAGTGAGACTGTGAGACAGACTTCAAGTTAATTATAGCATAGTTTTCCAGTAAAGTGAAGCAAGCTTATAATTGAAGTAATGATGGTTCTCATATTTATTTTCAGAGTGCTGAACGACTAGTGTTTTTTTTATAGTCTTAATACCTAAATCTGAGCAATACAGGAAAATAGAAACTGCTGAGCATTTTTTTTCCGAGTTAATCCCAAAAGCAGACGCTACGTATTTGTAAAATAGATAAAATGGAAACTTAAGACCGTATCGTGCACTTTAATCCCTCGGGTGTATTATATTTGGTTGAGTTTTAGATTCCTTAAGGAACAATGTGAAGTTGTGAACCCTAAAATACCAACGACGGCGGGTCGGATTCAAAATGGACGTTCACCGTGGCATTTATATGGAAAGGGCGAGGGTGTATTGTTTGTGTAGCACCTTATACACGAAGAGGAAATTTTACGTACCGAAAGGGTAGATAATATGGAAATAGAGCCGTGTTTAGGATGTTTGAAGTTAAATTGAGCGTGAGATGGCGAAAAAAGGGATTTTGTTTTAAAGTTTTTTACCAGACTTTTTATCGGATGTCTGGAGAGATACTTTTGTTATTATAAAGTCTTCAGCGGAGGTATTTTATGCCCCAAAAGACCTTGTCAATAGCAGAAGGTTAAAAAGTTTTGAAGTCGTTAGAACGGTGCCAGTCGCAGCGAAGGGTTATTCTTCACACAAAAGTTGTGACAGGTTTCGTAAAAGTTCTACAAAAAAACTAATTTGAGATACGTTCCAACTTTGGATAATTCTGCGTTAAAAGTAATAACAATGTTTGCAAAATACTAATAAACTGTGTATTTTATCATTTTGAACTAAACCAATCAATATACGTGCATTGTTTTATGTACCGTGTTTACTTTTTCATTCCCTATGTATGATATATCAAACTCATGTTTTGAACAAATAAATGATCGTATCGGTACTTTCCATCATTTTTTGCAGCAATTGAATTATGCAGGCGCCTTCATTCCTTTTGCGATTTTGGTTTGAGCCGTATGACCCAACGCCTGTAAATTATAAGGTCCTCTACAGATACCTACAATTAGCCGTCGACATTTAAGTGATTACTATGTATATGTAGGTACATGTATATATAGGTGTAATCAAACTTGAAGCGAAAGACACTTCGCAATGGCATTCCTCGGCAGCTACAAAAATATTTTTATTGCTCACATTACCGCGACAGACGTAACGATCACGTTCGAGCTTGCCAAATTCATACACTGCCGTGTAGGCCTTACTTATATTTCAACTTATTCCTGAATAAATATGGACTTATTTGAATATCTTCCAGACGGCAAAATGAACATAATTTACGTCTTTTGTTTGCATTCTTATATTTTACATCACCTAGTTCAGCTGGGTATAATATCTCGCCCACGCAGACAATAAGAAATGCAATCGTATCTCCAGTTTTCTATGTTTAAGAGTGTACCCAACTGCATTGTCTTGTAACCAATTTAAAGCTTATTCCGAATCAAGAATGACCCAAGAAATGTGTTCTTTTATTTCGAGAAGTAGGACAAACAATAAAGTTCGAGCAGCGTTACTTAAATGAAAAATTCAGATCGGCATCGGCGGCAAGTCTAGATTCAAGTTTAAATTTAATCCGCTTTGGAGTAGCCAGTGGGAATGGACAGGTTACCGACAGGGTTAGAAATTGCAATTCGAAATCAACGGTTCAACTTTGTAAAGTAAATTCACATTTCACTTTAAGTAGTTCTAGTCGTTTACTTGGTTTTAGTCCAGCACATTGAAAATGGGCCACAACTTTTTTTTAATAACATAATAGGTATATTTCTGCGTACTATGAAAATCGATACCTACCGAAAGAAACATTATTATAGCCCATATAACCATTGGCTGAGTTAACTAAGGATCAAAAAACTGGGCCTAAGTAGCTAACTGGGCTCCGTAAGGAAACATTTACTGTTTTAAGATGGTGTAGTAAGCATAATTTAAGTTGATTAGAATTAGAAGTTTAGTTTATGATATGGTTTTAAAAACTTATCTTATTATTTGTAGTTTGTTATCGAAGCTGTTATTGCAAAATGAACTGTAAGTTCCTACTTAAAAAATATATTATGTTTTCGAGCAAATTCTCTATTTTAATATGAAAGGCCAACGAAATGGGTAGCAATAAATAATTTCAAAGGTCCCGAACGCCCGCATATAAAATTTTTGTTTGCACGAATAATGGTGATGGTACGTTTTGTGGGTAAACTATACGTTATAAATTCATAACACCTTGGTTCTTTGTAGGTCGGCAGGGTCGACAGGGTGTCATGACGTTGATAAATGACATCCTAAAATAAAACGTATATTTACCAAAATGTTATTGATGATGACAATCCTGTGCTATTACTTTTCTTTTTTGTTTCCTGGAGAGGAGTTTGTTTCGACCGAATAAATGGAGTTTAAATCCTCTTTTTATTGGTGGTACAATTTCTAGGAGAGGCTTTCTTCAATCTAAGATAGTGGAGGTATTGATCGGCGTATGAAAGAAACCGTCTTGGTGTTGATATCACACACACATGAACACATCGTCAGCTTTTCGCTACGTCATCTTCATTGTCAATCAGCCCGTAAAGTTCCACAGCTGAACAAAGGCCAAACCTCACAATGAACAGTCGTGAGGGGATTGACACAGTCACCATGTATTCCAAATGAATTGGTAATCGCAATAAGTTGTTTTTGGGCTATCAAAGAGGACCAATTTAAAGCAACACTACAATTTAATGCAATAAAAAAGCGTTTTAAGAAATTACACACGAATTCAGCTCGATTTTCGATTTGCAACGGCTTGCACCAAAATCGTCGAAGTAATGACATTTATTATCCGTGACATTTAATGTACCTATTCAAAATTCAATTACTTTCTTTTGTGTTTGTTTTTGAAGCGAGTAATTATGTTTTCACATTTTAATCTTCTTACCAAGTTAGGTTTAAGTAATGAGGCATGGGAAATGAGCCAAGCATACTCCAGCTGCCTTAACAGTGCAATAGTAATAAAAGATTATTTTAGGCTCTGCCATGTCAGTTAATCACTTCACCATGCGTGATGTCGTTTTCAACAAAACATTGCACATAAGCCATGGAAATGACTCTTAAAATTCGCAAAATGGAATCCTGCCTGCCACAATTACCATATGAAAGTGTTGTATTAATTATCGCGGGGAACTCAGACAGCGTTGGAGACAAAACCAAGTGCAGACAAGGATGTTCTTCAATTAAACAGACAGAGACGGGTGCTCGTATTAACGAGCTGTAGTGCGCACCGCCTAGTTCTCAGACGGCTTTGTTTGGGCTCCTAGATAGACGGGTTTTTGAAGGAGCGTAATTTGAAAACTTGAGGTATTTAATTCATCTTTTTAAATACATCTAGCTAGCTATACACTGGTGTTTTGTTCAAGCTTATGTAATTAAGTACACCTTAACAAATTATATATCATTTTATGAAGAGGTCAGTTCAGAAATCACTTTTTAATAGTCTTACATAAATGTTAAACGAAATGTTAAAGTTTATATTATTATGTTGCCTTGACCTCTGAAATACGTACTTTCTTCTCTTAGAGCAACTCTGAAAGTTGGTAAAACAAGATACATAATGATTATTACCTCAAAGCTTGGTAAATTTTTCTGCATAGTCTACAGTTAACTTTTGGACTATGGACTTTGGATCTTGGTCTTAGGAAAAACTAACGGAGCAATAAAAAAAGTATGGGCCCATATTTTTTGCAAAAAATAGTCACTACAGAGATAATTTTAATATGGGTATCTAAATATGGATTTCTTTACTACGCCGGTAAATGTAATTAATATGGATTGGATAACCTGTAATGTCTAAGTTTAAAGTAAAGGATAGAAAGAAAAGGCAGGTAAAGTCGTAAGGTTTAGGGAAATACACGACTTTAGAAAGAGATTTCGAACTCAGTATTCAACACATGCAACCTACTTCGTAGGCTGTATATTATGAACACTGCACGTAAAACATAGTACCATCTGCTTCGTTATTGCATGTTATTATTTCCAAAATTAATAACTATAATATGTTTTAATGTAGTAAGAGGTAAAATTTTTATTCTAAACCAAAAATGCTGAATACAAATGTATCGAAAAAACGTAAAGGGCTATAAACGAGGCGTGCCTAGTTCAATTTCTTAGCTGAAATCACGAATAAAATGAAACAGGCCACTAGAACTACTGCACTATAAGAGTAATTAAAATTCCAATTGAAAATCCAGTTCAGTGCGTGCCCATTCAACATGGTAATATAAAACGCAAGAAATCCCAAGGCTCTTTCACCGCCATCAATCATACTACTTAGCATGTATGTATATTAAAATTGCACATTAAAAACTATCATTTATCACTTAAGAGCAAATAAGCTAGAAAACGCTTTTAGATGTTTTTTTTTTCAAGTATTCAAGAGTCAGTGACTTTGTAGGCATAGATATAGGCGCCGTCGAAATGCATAATACCGGCCTATAAATTTTAATGTCCCACTGTTGGGCTACTCTTCCCATATAGAGAAGGTATGAGCATTGATCACCACGGTTGCTCATTGCGGGTTTTTTTTCGACCGTTAACTGTCCCACTGCAGGGCAAAGGCCTCCCTTTCTTTCTTCCATTTTTCTCTCTGAAGGGCAAATTGAGGCCACTCCTTGTTAAAGGAAAATAATATAAGACACGAAAATAAACAAACATAATTTTCAAAATTTTAGGGGAAATATGCGTCACGACAGTGGGAAACGGTCATCGGATTCGGAACCCAAGCGCTGCTTTCCAGCAATGGCCGGTGTTGACGTTATCAGCTGTTATTCAAACCAGACGCATATAAGCGCTGTTCCACTACGGCGCACGCGGTCCACGAATTCTACGCCCACGTAGTTGCATGTGTCTGCAATCCCGCATGTAACGATTAACGAGTTTTATAAGCAGCGTGAGTGCAGTGGATGTTATTACCACCTTTTACATACAAAGAGAAGCGTGAAACACGTGCGTAGCGTCTTTGTGTGGGGTACCAAAAAATAACTTTTTTAAGAGCACATAGGTACAACGACTGCACGGATAGCCGAGTGGTATAGGTCACCACGCTAAATGACCACTGTGCGCAACGTCCTGAGGGTTCGATCCCAGCATGAGACAAGCATTTGTGTGATCCACAAATGCTTGTTCCAAGTCTGGGTGTTCTTTGTGAATGTGATTTGAATGTTTGCGAAACCGCCGCGACACGAGGCTTAAATTCCTTACTGCGGGCGTCGCTTTTTATAAAAAAAAACTAGCTTACTATACTCATTCTTAATTCTAATTGAAGTCGTAGAAAAACGTGTGCATAAATCCTTTAAAAAATAAATAATAACAGTCCGCTTGATCTAACGGCACAAGTCGGACGTCCTTTGATGTAGATAATCTTGACGTTGAAAATACTTGGTAAACAGGAAAATTAAATACAACCTCATGCATAACTTAAATATTACGTCGCCTTGTAGGCGTGAGAAATGTTACATTATTTATTTTTATGTACCTAATGATTATGTATAACGTTAGCGAGCGTTTCCTTCGCAGGTATTTAGATTTAAATTAAAAAAACCGGCCAAGTGCGAGTCAGACTCGCGCACCGAGGGTTCCGTACAAACCTGTATAATATTTATAGACTTGAGTATTTGTTAAGAATTTCAATATAATACCACTACGCGTTCATGAGTAAAGGGGTAATAAATTATTAAAAATATTTTTATTATATGATGTAACTAAAAATTTATGCTTTTCGCAATATTTCCTTTATCTGTGTTATAAGACGTTGCTTCGTACCAAATTTCAAGATTCTGAGTTCACGGGAAGTACCCTGTAGGTTTTGATTCCCTTGCGAGTAGTGGCGAGTTTCAAAATATGCGGTTTTAATTCCTGTTTCTTTTGATTGCGTTGACATAGAAGTTTGATTTTGTTACAGCTTAAAGGTATTTTAAATTTGAGTATTTGATATGAATTTCAATATAATACCACTACGCGTTCATGAGGAAAGGGGTAGTAAGTTTAAAATTATTAAAAATATTTTTATTATATGATATAACTAAAAATGTATACTTTTCGCAATTTTTCCTATATCTCTGCTATAAGACGTTGCTTCATACCAAATTTCAAGATTCTGAGTTCACGGGAAGTACCCTGTAGGTTTTGATTCCCTTGCGAGTGTCGAAAATTTGCGGCATAAATGGGAGTATCTTTTGATCGCGTTGACTTAGAAGTTTGATTTTTTCACAGCTCCAAGAGACCATAGACTTGAGTATTTGATATGAATTTCAGCTTGATACCTCCACGCGTTCCTGAGAAAAAAGGTCTTGACAGACAGACAGACAGACAGACAGACGGACAACAAAGTGATCCTATAAGGGTTCCGTTTTTACCTTTTGAGGTACGGAACCCTAAAAACATGAGAATTAAGGTAAAAGTTCTGTATTCTGCGGCAACCGTATTTTTTTTATGATTGAAAGCTGTATCTAGTGCTAAACTTACATTTTAGATTTTGAGCATAGGTTTGGATAATAGTTAACACAAATTTATTGATACTTCATGTCACTGATCAGTCTTCGCACCACACAGCAAAGTACTTATACTGTTTAAATATTCTGTCTTGTGTCCTCAAGTAACGAAACGTTATAAAACTCTATTGTTGTTTATCGAACACAATTCACAAAGTACAGAATATTTCCTTCCTCGACACGACAATGACGCTAATAATAATACTTAGACAAACAACACAGTTATAATAAGAAAACAAATGAATTAATACACGAACAGATGTTTAATTAAAACTATGTAATGCAGTAAATATTAATAATAGCGATTAAAATTGCGAAGTATTGTTTTATCATAAGTGTAGTAATCGGGGCGCCGTAGAAGACCACCCACACAGTCTCGGTTCCATAGTACACATTGATACGTATATGTATGAAATAGCCGACATTGCCGTCTGTATGTTGGATCATTTTTATGGCTGGAGGATAGAGCCTCACTGTGCGTTTACGACTTTAAGTTAGCATTTATGTTCGTGTTGTAAAGTGTGTAATATAATTTTCCTAATAGGATCCTTTATGAATGTTTGGTGCTACTGTTTGTTTGTTTAGATTCATCATAAAATATTGCAATGATACTAGGTCAATGTTAATAAATGGAATAACCTATTTTGTTATTTGATATTTTCATTTCTAATTTAATTGTTTATTTGCTCCAGACATCGATATATTTTTCTAATAAATAATTGGTTTAGGACTCCGTATTTAGATAATCTTGTAGGTTTGAAAATAACGTAACTTTGAGGATATATTGGTCTAGTGGAGCGCATGGAGTATGGAATAAAGTTTATTCCAGTCATTTTTGAAAATGTCAGGTGGTAAACCTAACATAATAATATACACGGTAGGTTTAAAAATGTATACCAGGCAAACCTGTGTGAAACCTCATAAAACTTAGAACAAGTCGTGTCCTAACAAAATCAATATTAACTAATTAGAAGCAGGTGTTTCGTTCCAAAGTTGGCAATTAAAAAACTTATCTAAGTCCACTTTTATCATATTAATAAAGAACAACAAAGAATAAATTGAAATATTTATGCATTAGACACTAATATCTTGGGACATCTCACACACACGGACATCTGATCCCAAACTAGGCAGACCCTGAATTATGGTAACCAGACAACTGATAAACATACTTACTATATTTCTAAATACATACATAGGTATAATAGATAAATAACACCCAGACACAGAACAAATTATCGTGCTCATCACACAAATATTTGTCCTGGGTGGGAATCGAACCCACGACCTCCGGCTTAGCAGTCAGGGTCACTAACCACTAAACCAACAGGCCAGTCTATATATACTAGAAGATAAAGTTTCATTTCGCAATAACAATTAATTGAGATTGACAAAATAATTATACTGTCGCAATGGAGAAAGAAAAGCAGTTTCATGCTACTGAATCACAAACTTAAATAAAACAAAATAAGATGTAGAAATTCGGCAATTTAGCAAATCACTCCTATGAATAATTCATGAAGTATGATGTAATAAAAACTAGTTTTATTCTTGCTACTCTATTAGGTTTAAAAAACTCGTACGCGTGTCTATAACAAAAATTATTTATCTTGAATCTATTGCCAATTAAGCGTTGTAAAAGCTTACAAATGACTTTTCTTGGACCATAACGGGATGTTTGTGCGGCGGGCAGAACCGGGCGTTATTTATACCTAGTTGTCCAGTTAGTTATAAAGTTGTATGTATTTATAATCAGGCGCCAGCGGTGACAGACAGATCAACAGCCGTCCGTTCATTCGGTCATTGAATTCTTAGGGCCGGCGCAGAATAACTCATTCATCGCACTGCAAGAGCTGAAGATAAGCAATAAATGAGTTTAAGGTAAAGTAATGTAGGGTTAGAGGTCTAATTTATAATTAAATCGAAAATTGCCTGAAGATAAATAAATAAATGTGGACAACATCACATAGGTACATTGCTCCGAAACCAAAGCAGGTAGCTAAAGCACTTGTTTTATGGAATCAGAGACAACGAAGGTACTATAGTCTGTTCATCTATACTTGTACAAACATGTAAACAAATATGGCGTATGTAAGAAATGTCAATAAAATTAGTGATGGGAAACTTTGTGTGATCTATTCAGAATTGTAAACTAATTGTGGTAACATACATTGTGTGATTTTTGAGAAAAATCGTGATTTGTAATTGACGTCGGTTTGTTTACTATTTGTGATAAGTATAGATGAACAGACCTTACATCAGCCCCGAAACAATGTAGAAAAGTGTTTTTCTACATTGACCCGTCAGGATCGAATCCGGGACCTCAGAGCTGGCGCCACCTTGAAAACCGGTGTGATCGCTACTCGCCAGCGTCAGAATGATTCTCGTGTTTAAATTAAATAAAAGAAAATCGCCATAAGTCATGAGGTATCCCAGTTTAATAATAAGTCTACGATAAACGCACCAGGCGCTAAAAACATTAAAGTTACATTATTATAACATTACCGCAGCTTTTTTGTTCTCCGCCAACCCTAGTCACGTCACATGGTAACAACGGGCAAGTTACAGTAAGTCCGTATTATTTATAGAACCACTTTATTGCTATAGGTTTCTACTGTAATAAACATGAGTTTTCCCCTTACGTTCATTCAACTTTATATTTTAGTATGTTTATAGTTTGATCGAACTGTTGATACGTGCGAATGATAATTTACGATTGAGAATAATACACAGGAATCGGTGAAATAAATACAAGGTCCTTTAAAAATTCCCCTAGTACATTTCGTGCTGTCAATGTCACCACGAGCGTACTATGAGCTAATATTACTTTTCTATAAAACACCCACCACAAAACTTAATCATCAAAAAATCTTTACAGCTACGACTACCGAAAAATTTGACTCAAGTCTGCAGCCAACAAAAAGGCTTCCAAATGCGGATCCCATTTTCCAGTCAGCGATGACAAAGGCAATTCATTATATAAGCATAACCGGCGTTACAAACGATAGCACTTTTACGACGCCTGTAGTTTATTTGACCGTCATCGTTGGCTCTTAAACCACTATCTCAGTAGTAAACACATCTATTAAACGTAAACATATTCGGCCGTAGTGATTGTCAGTTGAAACGTGGGCAAGGCAATATTATGAGTTATTTCGGTATGACGTAGACTATTACGTATTTTCTTTAGCTTAGGGTTTTACTTTGGTTGAGCAAAATGCGTAGGGTATAATAACCAAAAATACACACCAAGCCCTGTCTTTGGGTTTGTTCGCCTTATATTTGAATTTAAATCGAGTTTTTTTTTTTAAATAGTGTATAGATATTACAGTTCACATAAATAACGTTGCAGAATAAAACACAACTTGATAAAAACCACGTCTAGACTGGAAAATAAGATTTATTTAAAGCAAAGAAAATCCTTTTAAACTATCTAGATGTCTGAGAAAGCAGCATTAAATTATTCTGTTGGTTAGGCATTCATTCTCTGCAATGCTACTGCATTGTTGAAGACATCGAAATATTTGAGGATTACCTGGATTTCGGGTGTTTAAACTTAGTTCAACCCACTTAAATTTGTATAAATAATTTTCAGCAGACGGAAATATTATAACAGTTTGGTCAAAACATTATTTATATTATGATATATCTATGTAACCCATTAATGAACAATAACTTAAAATTTTGGTTGCTCACAAGCCTTTGGGGCGTTGTGTGAATGTTTTAAAGACCATTAAAACGAATTACTGTGTCTTAATATTGTATTGCTATATACCAGTGTATTAATAGTAAGTATGTCCAGTGCGCGGCACTGACTAACGCCTACTTAAGTTGACCTTTTTATGCACAAATACCAATCGGCAGATGCGCTCGTGATTTGAGCCTATTGAGGCTCTATTAGAGGCAGTTAAAAATCTAATCGTATAAATATCTCGAATACGCATAGAAATCCGATATGGTAAATAACATTTTAATACGATTCCCTTATTCGTGAGAACATGAATTCTGCCACCTCGACACACGAAGACATCTCGCACGATGCGTGCAAAAACGGCACGTAATGGAATCACGCGCGGAAAAAATGTCCAACCCGATTAGCTTAGCGGACGGTTGAATTACTGCACTTAAGTACGAGGGTTCGTTTGTTACATGCTGATACAAGTGTTCGTGAGGGCTACTTGAGCTTCCTAATCTGAACTTCGTTGTAATCAAAACTAAATTTTTAGACGGCTCCGTGACGAAGTCTAATGTAATGATATAAAACGGATGAGTGTACCCAAATGGTTATTCGCCCCTAAAACAATGAGGGTATACAATGATACTTTAAAGGGAACTAGAATTTCGGGAAGATGCTGTGACCTGATAACTATGGACGACGCAAACAGTCTAATAAGAAAACTATACTTGATCTAAACATTTTTAAAGAATGTATTTTACGATGATTAACATCTATTGATTCTATCAAATGGAATGAGGTATGTCTTAAGGAAAAGGAATCTACTAGAGAAAAAAATATGTTTTTGCTTCCTTATAATCTAAAATAGATCCTGTACATGTCAGACAAGCCAGACTACGGGCAAAGCTAGATTACAGATGGCGTCACGTGCAAAAAGAAGTCTGTTTACGTTTATACATAGACCAAGGCGTAACTGGATTCTGAGAATCGCGAGAACAACACAAGATCAATGTTCTGTTAATGCGACAATCGTGTGTTTGTTACTACGACAATGTAATATGGTGATTTTTAGGCAGCATGTGGATTTTAAATGTTCTAGGATACGATAAAGTGGATATTACTATTCATATTATGTCGACGACGTTTGAATATTTTGGGTTCTTTATGTAAAAAGTACGTTAACGGATGAGCATCTAAGTCAACCATTTTTGTAATAGGCTGTATTAAAATCAATTAAAGCAACTTCAATTTCAGTAAACATTTCAATTAAGCCCGCATAAATTGTAGATAACCTCGACTCTGAATTGAATTCTTTCAATATCAAGAGGAAAGATATTTTTTTGTATGTACATATGTATTTTTGTAAGTTTGTAAAGAATAAACTAAAAAAAAACTACTGGAATGATTTTTAAAATTCTTTCACTATTGGAATGCCTAATTATCCCTGAGTAACTAAGGCTATAATTCTTGAAGAACAAGTTAAAGTCTACGGGTAGAATCGCGGGCAACAGCTTGTCCATACTAATATTTAAAGACGAAAAGTTTGATTGTTTGTTTGCATTAAATAGGCTCCGAATCTAATGGACCGATTTAAAAATATCCTTCACTGTTTGGAAGGTACACTATGCCCGGGTGATATAGGCTATATTATATTAAAAGAAAATTAAGACCGCGGGCGGATCTGCGGGAAACAGCTAGTCATTAATAAATTTAAAGCTTACTTTATTTGAGCGCCTCCCAGAATGATGGACTGTGTTGCATGAGTAGGTATATCATTAATTAAGCTACAGAACCCTCAGAGCTCGTGATCAACTCATTCAACGTATTCAAATGCAAACTTTAGATTAACTAAAAGATTTGCATTTAAATATTTCTAGGTACGCAAATAATGAGGTTTGTCGCCATTTACCTGATCGTTAGACATTTCTTTGGGGCATCGAATCCTCGTATAAATGGTAATAGAGGTTTAATTGGTTTATAATTACCGGACAGTCGATTGATGCGATTACAATCGCCATAAATAGGCGGGCGTCGAAAGTTAATAGTCCTGGTCCATCAATCCTTATATAGACAGGGTCTTAAACTTATCTTAATTGTGATTTTATAACAGATATTACGCTTCATCAGGCTCTGTTGATAGTGCGAATACAAGTGTGTTATTACTGTCAGATACTGATCTTCTAAACTGCTCTTACTGACTAGATGAAAAAAGGCTTAGAATATTATACTGTTTTATGGAATAAAAAAAATGATTGATATCTCCCATATCTAATACTGGGATATAAATGCCCCGCTGTTGGGTACGGGCTTCTTCCCATATAAAGAAGGAACGAGCATTGATCACCACACTTGCTCATTGCAGGTTGGCGATTTCAGATTAAAATTTTTGGACTCCATGTTTCCTCACGATGTTTTCCTTCACTGTTAGTCTATGGTGTCTTAGAATAATTAAGAAAGTACTTGTAACTCTTGAAAAATTCACATTAGTACATGCCTGTACTGGGTTCGAACCTGCAACCTAGTGCACGAAGATCCGTTCATTGAACCGCTAAGCCAACTTCCAAACTTGTCCTTAAAATCTGAAGGGTACATTACTATTTCTTCCTTGAGGATACCCCATACACATAGATGGCCCAACAGTGGCTCTGTGTGAAGCGATCAATACTCACTCCTTGGCACATCTAATGCGCTGTAAGAGCCGTGTCTATAAATTCTTAAGGCTAGCCTGCCGTCTCTCCCACATACCTTATGGGGCACTCAAACGTTTCGTCAAGTTTCACCCGCGTAACGTAAACAATATTCAACGTCAATGTAAAATCGATCTTATATGAATACAATAACGGTGTATTTTTATACTAAACTTATATAAGTATGACGAAATAACACGCATTCCGAGCAGTCCCGACCCCTTACGATGCGACAGAGTTATTGTATCTTAGAGAATTGTTTACTAATTAGTTTGTAAGGCTTGGTAGTGTTGCCTAATCATCTAGTAACTCGCCTAAGTGAGTTTGAATGTCCCTCGAGTGTCACGCTGCAGGTTAAAGCTTTTCAGAATGTTTGTTGACATTACTGCGGCCATTATATGCCACTCGAAACTCGAATGTTATTTTAGAATACATTTAAATCTTGGGCAGTTCATTGGTCTGTTGGTATTTGGTGAATATTATGTTCGCAGTTATCGTGTGACGACGTAAATGGGCGTGGACGCGTAGTAGTCGATTGTTTAGTTTGTCTTTATAACCTTGGTGATTAATGATGATACCTACCGCTCAGGTGTTGGCCTTACCTGTAACAAAAAAAAATGCATATTAGGTATTTTAATCAAATAGTATGACATTATACTTGAGCTTTCTATTTACATTGTTTAGATTGTTAATATTTCTAGTTTAACTGATAGCGCACTCCGAAGTAGATGGTCAAAGGTTGGCTACATAGAGTGTTGCAAACTGTTTATTAAAATGTATATTAAGTTTAACAACTTTATCCAGATAAATAAAATGTAATCCAAACAAAAGCCAATCTCATATCCCTCCTAAAAAAAAAATTATAATTATACTGTGACTTCGTCTGTTGCTTACGAATACGATTACAATTGAGGATTAGTAGATAATATTATTTTGCCTCTATCTGTGAAGTAGGTACGTAATCAAGTAGTAATAATATTCTAAAAATGGAAGTATTCCTGTTTCGGCACCAATTTTTTCAGCACCGATTGTTTCGGCACCTACGCTATTCCACTTTCGGCACCAATAGGTATTTTGGATTGGTGCTGAATGTGGAACAAAATAAAATATTAAATTTTATTCCTTTTTCGGCACCTACGGCAGTTTCTAGTGACGGGTGTATATTTTACACAAAGTTCTTAAGTAATACTTATCGATAAAAAGCTGTTATAAATACTTTCATCAATAAATTACGAAATATATGTATATATAAAGAGATATATATATAAAGATATGTCGGAGCATAGAAACTCATTGATAATAAAAAATAGGTTTAAACCTTGTTTGTGGAACCTCTTTGATCATAAGTTCTGTTTTAATGCTGGCACATTGGTAAGCGGCAAGCAGTATGCTTGTTGATTCAACCAAGTTGTGGTTGATAATTATGTTGATGATTGTCACAGAGTAGGTACATTCTATGATTGTCAAATTGGGATAGATTGGATGCGTTACAGAGATCATCTTGGAAATAACACGAATATGAATATTGTAAATTGAGGTAAATTAGATGATTAGGACACGCCTGCAACTCTTGAGATAATCGCGTTTACTAATGCGTTAGTAAACCATGTGATATGACGTTAACAATTTAAATCTATGTACCTACATATAATAAAATTGTAGAAAAGTGGTGTCTGTACAATGGAAATATAAAAAAAAAGTAGCAGGGTTGCACCGAACCCGAAATTGTAATTTTTTTTTTGTCTGTTTGTCAGTGTGTTTGTGCACTCTAATATCAGGAACGGCTTATTCGATTTAGATACAGTTTTCACTAATTTATTATAATAAGCTTCACTTAACATTTAGTGTTTATTTCAAGTCAATCGGTTCATAAATAAAAAAGTTATGTCAATTTAAATAATCACGGCGAACATTTGTTAAGGTATTCTATCAGTGATAGGTTAGGTTCTTTTTCTTTTTTCTTTAAAGTTTTGTAAATAAATATTGTAAGTATGTATGGTATAGGTTAGGCGGTTCTCTCCTTGATTTTTGGGTATTTACTTATCTTAATTTTTATTTAGGGTTTGTAAATAAATATTATATTTTGGGACAAGCTCACACATGGCCATCTGAACCCAAACTAGGCAGAGCTTTTACTATGGCAACCAGACAACTGATAAACATACTAATATACAGTGTGTAACAAAAACCCTGTCCGATCCCTGAGAGTATTATTCAGTATTGTACTGCTAACACATATACGTAGCCATTAAATGGATTGGAGATTATTATTTTTCCCCAGTGAAAATATTAAATAAAAATAAAAACTGATGAAAGGTAACAGCAACACTGACCGCTCCTCAAAGTTCACGTACCTACTACCTACAGTTTTAGGTCAAAGAAGCCGCCTGTGCGAGACGGTGCATGAACTTGCTTTGTCGCATGCCGCCAAACAAACTTACCTATACGAAATAAACCTTGGGTACGTTATGCCTTTACCTACGCGTACGGCGTAGGTATCAGCTGATATTGGTTTGTGTATATTAGGCGTAGTGATCCGGATTTTATAATTTATTGACTCTCTTTATAAAGAAACAAATAATTGAATTAATTGTAGCCCTGAAAAGGGCTTTTTTATAAAAGCGATTTGCTTTTGGCAATTTACCTACCAACTGACTGCAGATATTATTATTCATCAAAACATTCACTTATTGTTGCTGCACATTTCGGCGATCGTGTTCCACAATATGTCCACCACAACACTAATGCACATTCGTCACCTTTTTACTAAATTTGCACGTAGGTACTTTTAACAGCGCACTTGTGTCCGATTTAAGACTTCGATTTCCGAATCACACACCTTTTTTTTTAATACGACACTTGTTCCTCGATTTCCTCGTTGTCTTCTTCTCTCGTGGTCTTCCAGCATCCATGGCATGACTCGTACCCAAGAACACTGCATGTGGTGAACGCGCGGTTATACAGGCGTTGAAAGGCTCACTCCGACGGAACTGTCACACCTGGCGCACCTCATAATTTCTTATTATGATCTTATATCACAATATTAAAATATTCGTGATTGGAATACGATATTTTTGCGAAACAATAGCGGCACGCGTTAGGTACGGACGTCCGATCGAAAGCTATCTCCACGAAAGACTAATAGTCGGTAGGTAACCTGGCGGCGGCGGGCCGGCGCGGCGGCGGTATCATCAAAGAGTCGGCGGCTAGTTGAAAGAGTGCCTACAACTCGGCGGTGCCTTTTGTCGGCTTTTGTAATAAAAATAAATAAAAATAAAACGCATTTTGCCATTGGGTGGAGTGTTGTCAGCTTACGAAAATTTCCCATATTCAGTGTTAAATCTCGCAATGATTATAAAAATAAAAAAACAATAACTTTTGGATTTAACGAGTTACAATTTTATAACATTTTTTTTTTATACGTATGTTGTACCACGGATACGCCTTTATTGGATCGGACAGGGTTTTTGTTACATACTGTATATATATATCTAAATACATACATATTATAGATAAATAACACCCAGACACAGAACAAAAATGATCGTGCTCATCACACAAAGATTTGTCCTGGGTGGGAATCGAACCCACGACCTCCGGCTTAGCAGTCAGGGTCACTAACCACTAGACCAACAGGTCAGTCAAGTCAGTAAGCATTTGTTATAGGTTAGGCATTATTATTTCCTTGATTTTCGGTATACTTATATTAATTTGTATTAAGGGTTTGTATATACCTAAATATTTTATGTTTTCGGTATAGGTTGGGCATTTCTTTTCTTGATTTTTTTTATATATACTAATATTATAAAGCTGAAGAGTTTGTTTGTTTGTTTGTTTGAACGCGCTAATCTCAGGAAGTACTGCTCCGATTTGAAAGAATATTTTACTGTTCCTCAATAAGTAGACTACTACTTATTGAGGAACGCTAAAGGCTACTTTTCTTTTGGAAATCTTCCCCAAAGGGGGTGAAATAGGGGTTGAAAGTTTGTATGGGTGACCATCTAAGACATATCATATCTATAATGACGACTCCGGTGGTCGAGTGGCGTTCACTCCGGTTTTTAAGGAGTCGCCAGCTCGAAAGTCCCAGGTTCGATCCCCGGATGGGTTCTATGTAGAAAATCACTTTTATACATTGTCTTGAGTCTGGGGTGTTTATGGTACCTTCGTTGTCTCCAGTTTCAGAACACAAATGCTTTTGCTACTTACTTTACTTTAATTATTATTTTAACGCCACTTTGAAAATCACAGAATACATCAGAAAAATTCAACAATTGATTTTTTTTTATCGAAATTTATTCATTTGTTTTTTCTTCGTGTTTTATTGTGATTTTAAGAAAGACTTTTATTTAAACAAAACATACGCAATTTTAAGTAAGTGGAATACGTCTAACAATCATCATCAGCCAACGTCGTCTGGAGTCGTCTGGAGACGAAGAGCTGTGGTTGGAACTACTGCCAACCGCTTAGCGGATGTCGTCGCTCCATCTTATAGCCCTCGGTCGTCTTACACTACGTTTGCACAGACGCGGTCTCCACTCAAAAACTATATCTATAACAATAGTATTACTATTTTGCATGGTCTCCGCAGACCATGGAGATCTGATGTGGAATTTGCCTAACTATAGATAGTAAAAAAATACGATGTAATCAAGTCCCGGAGCCATATACATATATATTCGTCGTACTAGCACAACTAGTCATATTATTACGTTTTGAAAGTATATATTAAATATTTTGATATTGTACTTCGTTTATCCAACTAATTCTGTTCACTCGCGAGTCTTAGAAAATTCCAATCGCAGCGTGGCAGGAAATGCCTCTATTATTTAAATTGATACGATAAATAAATTTGCCAGTATCGATAAGTTAATTATACATACCATCACTAGAAACTACCGCACCGTAGGTGCCGAAAAAGGAATAAAATTTAATATTTTAATTTGTTCCACATTCAGCACCAATCCAAAATACCTATTGGTGCCGAAAGTGGAATAGCGTAGGTGCCGAAACAATCGGTGCTGAAAAAATTGGTGCCGAAACAGGAATACTTCTAAAAATGGCTGAGCACTGTTCTATAAAGTTAGAACAAGTTGTCGGTTTGAAATAGTGTCGCAAAAATTACGATAATGTTTTAGACACTCATTAATCTCATGACTTTAGTATTACCACATAAATGTGGCAAGTCTCTACGCAAATCAAAAACGAACGCTTTGAAATTAGATTAGATAGATTTTATTTATATTCATCGAAGACAATATATCGTAATTGTTATATGCGATAGACCTGACCACTATTAAATTAAAAAATCAATATAATTTGTCTGTTTCAGTTCAACCTAAATGCTGCTTAACTGCAATTTGATCCAGAAATAAACCTCTTTGGGTAAAAAAAATATGACTACTCATTACTACGCTGTCACTCAAACGCATATTTTCATCAATTTACACTTTCACTCATCAAAATCACTTTACTTAGATTTAGATTCAACCGTTAGTGAGAGCTGGAGTCTACTTCGACACCTGTATGACATATCACCAGGCCCTCTCTGTAAAATAATGATTTGCCAAAGGAGTGTTGAAAGAAGATTGTGTTTTTTTAAGAGTATCGCGAACCGGTGGCAGTGCCACGCCGAGCATGGCACGGTCGGCCAAGGTTAGTGGTACCGCAGTGGAAACGACTGCCGCTCGTCACGTTTCTGTTTTAGATGTATGGATATTAGGGACTAGATTGTTGAATAAATTGTTTATGCTATTGTGCCAATAATACCCAATTAGGTATCTGGACAGAGTTATGACCACACACAAGGTTTGTTTTTTGATGCATGCAAACAAAGAATATTCCAAACGGTTTTCTCCAACGATCCCAAATTCTCTCCCCTATACATATTTTTGGCAACTTCTAGCCAATTCATTTTAAAGCCCCAAATTGCCACACCATTACCGAACGAATAAGCTATTAATCTAAAATATATTACTTTCACATATTTTTTTTTTTTTTTTTAAAAGATTACTAGCAATGTGGGTCACACATTACTAGTAATCTCGTTAACCCCTCGTGTTAAGCTAAGATGCTTGTGTTACGAGTGGGTTTACGTCGGTAGTATAATGGGTGGGGTTCGAACCCGCAACCACATGATCGTACGTCAATGGCGTCGCGTCTGGCAAGTTAGGTTGTGTCCACTTTAAAAACTACCATTTCACATTTGAACAAGCTAGGTTCAAACCACGTGTATACTTTCATTTATGTATAAGTACCCTCAAAGATATTTATAGCTATGCAGGAGTTCTTAAGTAATAGGAAACCTTAACTAACAAAAATATGAAGAAATGGAATATTTCTACCTTGAAGAGCCTGTGGGTAAAATGCAAATGAGTATTCTGCACCTATATTATTACCAGATCAAATTGAATACTGCATATCGGGGCTGTTCGACTATTAGTTACTTGTTATTCTGACAAAATAAATAAAGCTTCAGGCGATACCAGACACGTTGTTACCGTGTGAAACTTCGCTAGGTAACAAATAAATGCATGCTTGAAGCAATTTTATAAACAAAACAGTTTAATTTACATCTTTCTAGAGACTGTTTGGGGCGCGGTTTAAAGGATATCGGTATTTATCTGTGCCTACGGGAAAGGAATGAAACGGACTTAATACAAAGATGTTGTTTAACCAAGTTATTTAACGTACACTTGCAGGTTATAACAGAACCACACTTTCTTCACTCTTAATAAAAAGAAGAATTTCCCCTGTACCTAGTAGAATTAAATCAAAATACGTTTTAAAAATCCTCAAGATGATTCTGTTTTCCGCAGACGTTTCCGTGAATATATAATACATCATTATAATTTTTGTCAGTATTGATTTTGAACCTCGAAAATTCAGCTGATCTACTTTTTGTGTATCATGAAAGAAAAAAGATCATCTGTTAGCTAATAACGCACAGTTTTCGGGTGACGGGCCAACGACACAGAACGGTGTCACGAAACTGAGAGTCACCGTGACATTAGATTTAAGTGAACCACGGTAAACGCGTAAATAATCGTCTGGACGTTGACTATGTTCTTTTTTATTTACAGGTGAAGTATTGTACTTTGGACACCGGTCTTGCAATGCGTTGTTGCTGGCCAACTAACTATAGAATTGGAATACGCAAGACTTGCAATTGAGAACGCATTGAAGACAAATTTCATGCATTAATTAGCAGTTTCGTATTAGGTACCTCTAAAAACCTGATAATAATTATTTTATTATTAAATTAATAATCTCATAGAGAGCACAATATGATGAGGGTTAAGAGCGACATTCAAAATTCCTAATACTGATATGACCACAAATAGTCCAAAAGTAAACTTAAAAAACAGAAACAAAATAGTCTAACGGTCATGTTTTTAAAATTATATACCGACTCTTAATTACTTAATAAGATAGCAAAAAGTACCATTGAATAAATACTATTTTATACAATCAATTTCTCATAGGTATGAACTTAACTAATAAATGCAAATTAAACGTTATAATCAAAATACTATGTATTTGTACTCACTGCATAAATCGTAGCACATAATATGTGGGTTAATATTTTTTTTTACTTTTGTTATTATAATTACTAAAAGTACCTTTTTTTATTTTCTTAGTACATTTACTACGTTTAACAAAAATAAAATTCACAGAAGAAGGAAACATCTTGCTCATGTTTTTAAATTAAAAATATCTAAAAATCTATTAAGTAGAAGAAATAAGATTGTCTCACATCTAATTTAACGTGGTTCTGAAGTGTAGATCAAGAGTAGAGTCAGTAGCTGTTGAAACAAAGCACATCTTCAATCCAAGGTTAAGCACACATCCTCAAGTCACTTGATGGGCGGTTCGCCAACTTTTTGTACGGCACGTACGAGTAGGTACGAGCACTGCCTATTTCTAACGGTTCTATTGATGATTTCATGAATACACAATAAAAATCATAGGCAAATCTTTTTTTGTTTTCATGTTAGAATTGTCAGATTATAAATAGTTTAAATTGTCCTTCCACTGAGACTGATAAGCCACAGCCCTACTTGGAACCCTAAAGAAATGGTACAGCATTTCAAATGTTGCTTTTCCCGATGTATTCAACAGCTGTTTCTCTAAAGCTTGAATATGACCAACCTAATTATTATCAAACATACCTACGAGAAAATCTACATGAATTACTGAAACTTGTTCTGTTTTACGTTCTATAACTATTATTGTGTTCTACGAATTAGTTCAGATGTATGGTAGCCACGTGTTCAAACAAATCTTACAGAGAATGCTGTTCATTCTCTTAATATAAACGTTTACTCACAGGATGAGTACTACAGCCACTAGAAGCAATGGCGTAACCGTAATCAATTCATATCAAAACATCAAATACATAATCAGAGTAATTGCTACTACATTACTGATTCACGGCAATAGAAACACGTTTAAGTAACAACGAAAGCAGCCAATAATGTTAACGTTGAGATAAAATCCAAATAAGAGAACATTACAAGTACCTAATAGCGTCTGGGTTGTTTTGACACCATAAAATATGATATCGCCTAACAGTCTACCACTTGTCTCGTTCAGTCAAGGTCGGTCCTCGCACATTGGACGTTTAGATTCTTAGAATTGGAAGAAAAACACGTGATATAGTTAGTACTGCGTAAATATTTATAGTTTATATTAAGATAACGTTATTCGTGCTAAGTGCAGTTACAACAGTTTTAACGAGACCAAACACTAAACAAATCTACAGTTCATTACTACTTACTTGCGGGGCAAGTTCTGATGACAGACAAGATAAGAAATAAAAACATAATTCAATGGTAAAACTTTGACAGCTGTTGGCTACTCTAAAACAAATGTAAAAAAGTAATAGGGAATTAACATGACAAGCTAATTGCTTTTGATATAAAAAAAAATACGGAAAGAAAAAAACCTTGGTTGAAAATGTAATGACGGTACATTACGGATTCGTCAGTAGGACAGTCGCTTTAGCTATGACGCCATTAATATTCTATACGTCTACTCACGAAACTTAGCAGATTGGTCAGTCGAAAGTGATTTCTTCCGCGGTGAATCATCGAGATTTAAAAACATCGCTTTCTGCATGACTCAGCCTAGACAGGTTTCGTACATTTGGACCACTTGAGTCCCTGTACGATTGTGGCTGCTGACTCGTTATTTATAGGATACAACGAATGTTCATGGATTTATCATGTGTAGTCAGCATTGATCCAGTAGTAACAGGATAATTTATAACAAAAAATATAACAACTGAATAATTAGCTCCAAATGCTTAAACATCTTTTGTCACAAACCAACTAGCAGCGTGGTATACTGGTTGTTTACGTGATACAAAATAATGTTTGACGATTTCTTTCTATAAAACACTGTCTTAGTAAAAGTAGTATTATATATAATGTAGTTATGTAGTAGTCCTTACAGTTTGAGATGTTGCAGTTGGTGGAGAACTTAGTGTTACAGGTGAAACGTCAGTGTGACAAAATTCCTAAAAGGTTTAAAATAAATTCAGGGTGCATTGCCTCGATAGTCCTGAAAAAACTAAACTACAGGTCAAGAAAAAGAAATTGGGAACTGACCTAATGTAAAAAATATTTAACTTACGTTGTCGACAAAAATTAACAAATTTCAAATACATAATAAACAACTTATATCCAGTAATAATAAGGTGTAACTTACAAAATCAAGACCGTACAATCACAAGTCATGCAATTTAACAAATGATCAAGGAAAATTGAATATTGAAATATCAAAGAAATTCTGCTCCATTAAAAGGTCGTAAAAACTCAATTAGGAACTCGAAAGGCGTTTCCTTTTTTTAATCAACGCCAATTTTTGGTAGCGTCGCCCAATTCGACTCCAGACAGACCATAATGTTGTTTGATGATACCTAATCAACTGCAGTTCAGATATATATCCTTTCATCGAATCGCTAACGGCATATTGCCCAGATTAATGTCAGTAACATGTACGGAGACAATGAACTTTGGAGGTTGTAGGTAAGAATCTACGTAATAATAATACAAACCTTTTTAAAATTAATTATTATTCTGTAACTTTGTCTCACACGGAGCGAGTGCCGCAATAATTTCGTCACCTGAATAATACTACTAGATACGATAATAACAAAATTAATACAGTGAATATCTATAGTCGGACCGGTTCGAGTTGTTTTATTAGAATAAATCTTTTCCATTATTTCGCCACGGCAAATGCGTGAATAAACACAAATACTTAGAGAGTTGTGGTTGCTCAGAAACTGATTATCCGATAAAGATAGAAGCGTGGGTGTACCAAACACTCGTACCGCAAAGCGGCAATAAAGCAAAACGAAAACCTAGACTAGCACATCCGTAATATACGGTCAGATCCGCATTACATACAGCCACGGAGTTATGAAGAATGATGTTATAATATTTATTACAAAATGTATAAGTTTACCTATTACAAAATATACTGTTACTTTCAATATCGCAGCTAAAAAGAAAAATAAGACTTGCCTACAAATGGGAAACGACTGTCATTGGGCAATGCGACGCGTGAAAGATTAAATTGTATGCATAGCGACTTTGTTAAATATACCTACTTAAATAAAAAAATACAGCGTACTACATTTATAAATTAATCTTTTATCATATTCGCAAGTTTTTATTTTCGCCGGATCTCACTAATAATAATAGTGATACCAGGCTTTTAAATGTCCCACAGTTGGCCACAGGTGCTTGCCTGGGTTCGAACCAGCAACCATGTGCATACAAATCCGGTCGATGAACCGCTAGGCCACCACGACACTCGCTCTTACTTAGTGCAAGAACCTAAGTTTAACACAAACAATATTATGTAAAACCAAAAAAGGTAAAAAAAAAGATGATTATGACTATTCCTTTCTAACGGATTAAACTGCCTACCCACATTACCTTAATGTAATCTGCTTCTGCAGCCGAATCAATAATACAGTGCAGTTAATTTAATGACTTTATTTATTCTCAAAAATAACATTTCCACTTAGTGACAGACATTCTAATCGTTCATTATGTACACTACACTACTTACACCTTTCTGGTCAGACTAGTAACGTTTAGATTTGTATATCATTGAGTGCGGTCGTAAATACCTCAATAATCTGTTATTAAGTTTGTCTATCCGCAACAAGATCTACGTAATCCGGCATTACCGGTGCACGTAAAATCTCTCATGAATTTACATTGAACATTAATCGGATTAAAGTAGCAAGTATTTGGGTCCCACGGTACCTTCCATCTCATTTGCAACCTCGCATGACGGTTGATTTTGGCAGCTAATGTTTGTAGCCTGATACTTGTCAATGTAGGTCGCGATTACCATACTTGCTGAATAATATTGAACTTTGTTATTAATGTATTATGTGTTATTGTAGATTGTTGGTTACTTTTAGTTTAGAGTAGTTAGTAGTAATTTGATACGTGTAATTTCGTTTAAAAAATAAAGTATCGAAGTCGGACTTCTAAGGGCAATTTAGTGACAAACGAAATGTAACGTTAATGACAAAGCAATTAAGTATTTTATTGTTCTCGAGGCATCGCACTGACTGGGTCAGTCACCCACTATTGAATGCCGTGTTGTCGTGTGGGCGGGTTATGTCAATTTCAAATTTTAATTCATATTAAAAAATAAACTGTTCGTTTTGTAAATACCGTCTAAATTTTATGCTAAGGTTAATTGCCTACTTTTTAGGGATACAAGAATATTATTTCGCAATAATATATCTGTGGTGTAGTGGAAATAATTATAGAAGCCAACTAAACCATTGTAAAAAAACTTGTCTGTCTTAAACTTACCAATCAAGGAAGAAGATTTTAAATCAATAGTTTTAATGGTGTCACTTGTATAAATGTAGGTACTTGTGACACAAACGAACCTTTGTCTGGCCGTGTCAATCGGCCATACGTCTACCGATACCACACTGGGTTTTACCCGTAATCGCCCGCTTTGCATAACATTGGTAGAATGCTAAACATGTTTGAGGAAGCGTAGTTGACGATAATGTTAATAACTTCAACATTAATATTAAATGACCGACATATTGGGTTGATATTGAAATACATTAAAATTAAATGGCGGGCCTGTTGGTCCAGTGATAAGTGACCCTGACTGCTAAGCCGGAGGTAGAGGGTTCGATTCTATGAGCACGATCATTTGTTCTGTGTCTGGGTGTAATTCAAATATCAATAATATGTATGTATTTATAAATACATATAAGTTTGTTTATCAGTATTCTGGTTGCCATAGTACAGGCGCTGCCTAGTTTGGGACCAGATGACCGTGTGTGAGATGTCCCAAGATATTAATATTTATTATTATATTTGTACAAATACCAGTCCTAAAATCAAACTGTCAACATGGTCTATCATGGTGTCTTTATGTAATTAATACGTGTAAATAAATATTTGCGTTGTTGATAATTTGATATCAAAGACTGTCTACTGTCAGTTAATAACAAAGTAAAGCGCCTTCCGGTACTTGAACCTTATCAACAGTGTTATTCGGTTCTAAACAAGTATCATTAGGATATAAAACGTTTGGCATGAAATTACAAAAAAATATCGAAATATTTTTTATTTTAAGTCTAATGCGCAATATTCAGTATTAAATCGTTATTAAATGTGGACAACATCACATACATTGCTCCGAATCCAAGATTAGTAGCTAAAGCACTTGTGTTAAGGAATCAGACACAACGAAAGTACCACAAACACCAGGCCCGAGACAATGAAGAAAAGCGTTTTTCTACATTGACCCGTCCGGGGATCGAACCAGGGACCTCAGAGCTGGCGACACCTTGAAAACCGTGTGTATGCCACTCGACCGGGGAGGTCGAACCTAAAAACAAAGTAAAATTTTGTGAGTCTTTTAAAATACAACGGTTGTTATGGAAAACTATACAAAAGCGTTTTAATTTAATGTTTTGTTTGTGAAGACGGCAATTATCGAACAAAGCAGATAAGGTAAACGGCCCAGTAACCGTTAAGTTTTGAACTTCACTGACTTTGCAGGTATGCTATGCTAAAACTATAAGACTTGCAAAAAAACTAATTACATGACTAGATAGATAATTTAAACTAGTTTTATTGTAATATTATTTTTTATAATTATTTTAAATTTTCTTTAACAAAGATGGTAAAATATAAAATAAAGGGATAATTGTACCAGTACCCGGTAGATTTGTACTAGTAAACGTTAAATTGTCCCAGAATCCGGTAATTTTCAATTCGAATTTGAACTCTATTAGTTTACGTTAAGGTTCACAGAAAAACTATTTTTGCGTTTCTGTGTAACATAAATATAAAGAAGAGCTTATCCAAAGAAAATACATTCTAGTAATAAAATAAATTCAAATGTATATATACAAATTATAGGTAATAGTTAACATCAGGAATTTGTATAAACTTAAGTTTTTAAATCGGATATTGATACAGTATCATTAAGAATCACATTATTAATTAAACTTAGCTTACAAACTATTTGAAGAATATTTTGGTTTCACGTTTAGATGTAACCTTTAATATCTGTGTAAAAACACCCCGGTCCCATCATTGCCTTAGCCAGAGCCGCGGGATCACTTGCGTATTCCCAACGCAGCTCTGGCAGGCCTTGGTCCTTGAAGGACTCCTTCCAGAGGGATGGATGTAAAATGTCCACCCCTTACTACATCCGAGGGCGAACAGGTAGGACTTCCCGTTCGTCTCCTCCGTGGCCTGTCAGCTGATCGGATGACGAGTTGCCCTCCTTGTCACCCGCAGGCCCGACCTCAACGTGGTCTGAGGTCGTGCAACCCACTACTTGCCATAAAAATAATCCACCTGCTTAAATTTTCTAGTTCTTCTTTCAGCAAAACTGTACCCGGTCCTTTGAAGTATTCGACAGAATAGCGGCCGGGTAATTTGTCATCCAACGTCGACCGTGGGATACCGAACTGCTTGGTAGCAACTGAAATTGAGGCTCCTTTTTGACCACCTCTTGCCTATCGGTCATGGCTATCAGAAAAAAAACACTGTTCTTGTAAATTTCGGAATTCATATCAATAGACACTTTTTAAATAGATAGGTACTTTAAAAATATTTTAACGACCGAACATTAAAACATGGTAGTAATTCAAAGACTTAAAAATAAACTGAAACCCAAAGGTAATACAAATTATGAAAAAAAACGTAGCGTATGGTATGGATTTCTTTCTCCCAGGGTAGTACCTATAATTAAAAATCTTCAGGCCTCAATTGTCGTAAACACAATAAATTACTAATTCAAGAGCTTACATGATAGGAAAACGGACAGGCCAGCTTTATAAAAAGAACAAGCTCATTTTGTACAAATAGTTGAGGATCCACAGATCGAGTCATGTAAATTTTCCGGTCTGAAGTTTGCTTCAAATTACTGCTTGGTTATCACTATCCATACTAAAACATCAGAGCGCCACATGATGCGCATCAAAAAAGTTGCTTTTAGAACTATAGTACAGCAGTAAGTCGAAATGTGCATAAATTGGGAAATCCATAAAAAAACGAGTGAGACATCTGACATCTTCACCTCGCTTTGACTTCGGTTTCGACTTCACCTCTAGGCACATTTGTCCAAATCCAATTCAATTTGACCAATCACCCACCACTCACCAATCAATCAATCACTCCCAGAAGCGATAGTAAAGATGTTACACATTATAAACTAAAGAGGCAATCGAAACCATGGGATTACAACACAAACAAGGAACATAGAAACTACAATCTGTTGATTCGAAGGAAAAGAGAACTTAACACAAGGCAATAAGGACGATGTCGGGTAAAATGCATCTGTAAATCACAAGTCCTAACATCCGGCAATGAATTCTACAGTTTTAAAGGAAAATGAGACCTATTTCAAGGCAATAAGTACATAATAACGAGTTTCGGTACAACGGCTCATCGTGTACCAATATCCGGTAAAAAACATACAATTTTAACGGGTACTAGGACAAGTAGGGGTTTGTTTGTACCAATAGATGTGAACGGCAAAAATATTTATTTCTCAATTAGATTCACCTCAATTTATAGGTTAAATCGCATCGTAATATATTCAAACATTTTAGAAAATTAACACTTTTACCTTAACGTTATCGGTCGCAGTATGGCTAGCTCATCAATGCGACGAGGTGGTTTCGTAGTTCACTGACAGAACTTTGAACTTACATAATATTTTCACAAAGCCAACTTTTGTCATCGCATAGTTTTAACGCCGTTAAACTTTTTGGACAGTTTTGTTATTATAATTGTACATAATATTACCGAGAAGGTATTCCCATTCGCAATCTTTACTTTATTATTGGTAGAAAAATGCAATAATAAAAAAACTGACTTGTTAACGGGTACTAGTACACTAACGGGAATAGGTACTTTTACCTTACGTGGAAATAGCGGTTTGTATTCGCGAATAATGAACTTGTTTACGGAAAAGAATACACAAAATATAGAAAGCCTTGTCCATTGACGTATTTCTGCTGTGTTTCGACAATGAATTTTAATATTTTTTTTTCTAAGAATTTTAGATTCATTAAATATCTATATATTAATACGTGATGCCAAAACTTTGGACCCCTTTTTACGAAAATTGCGCGGACGCAGGAGCATAAAATTTGGCACACTTATAGTTTATGTGTAGGAGAAGTGGAGAACGCTAATATTTTTCAATAATAATGCTTATAAAGTACATTAAATCAATAAATAAAACATTACCCACACTACCATGCATTTCACACACACATGTTTGTTTTGTTTTTCATTGACTGCTTACTGACATTGACATAAATAAGTGGTTTAAGTTTTTATATATCCGAATATAACGGCCAAGGACATTTAGCAAACGATAAAAGAGGTTTTACAAAAAACATTGTTTGCAGAGAAGTTTGCAATATGCGATAAAATATGCTCTAAATGGATAGTATTTTCCTCTTATAGCATGTTTTCTTTTAATAAACATTTTTTAAATAGATATTCTTTATTTTACTTCCTTTTAATTTCATATAATTTGTTCAAAAAATAAATTGGCAAATAACAGTCTTGGTCAAATGTGTGGTTATAGTAGTTTAGTTTTCGACAGTAGAACCTTAATAATGTTTGAATATTATATTTTAATAATGTATATTAAGTGACTCACAATTTAAATTTATATTATAAGGTCGAATTTCGACCATTGGGCGACCACTAGTACATACTTAATAAGCATTATTTAAAGTTACATACGTATCATAGCAACTAAAAAACGCTAACTTGGCTTTAGCTTTCGTAAAGGCGAGGGGCATGATGCTTAGAAATTCCTAGGTATTATCTATGTAGGTATATATGTAACATCTATTACTTAATCATGAATCACCATTAATTAGATGATTCATCTAACAAAATTTTAATTATTTATGCATAATTATACATCTTTAATGTGCATTTTATAATTGATCAAATTCTCTCGAAATCTTACAGTAAGTGTTTGTAGGAAAATAAGAATAGAATATTAATTAATCAAATTTGTTTAAGGTGCTCTTTCACGCATGCGCGGAGAGGTAAGACCGCAAGATACTCTTGTAGTCTATATGTGCCTTACTTCAAAATTTCCTACCCAATGAATGACATTGAGGCTGACAACCGTTGTCCAAGATCTATCCATTGTGGAACGACTTACGAAGTTATGACGTATATTTCCCTAGAAAAAACACCACAGTACTGAGAATGGATTATATTTTCTCACGGCCCTTTACTCACTACTTATATTTTTACGTAGTTGTAAAGTCCAAGTTATTATTTATTGTCTTGACAATGGGTTATATTTTTTAATATTTTCGCTCCCGTTGATACTATATAATTAATTTATAACTATAATGTAAAACACAATCTATGTAGCAAGTAATAACGGGTACCTACTCATTTATTTATAATTAATTAGTGTAATTCAATGTATCACGCAATAGGAAAATTATGAAGTGACTTTTTATAGTTTGTTGTACTAGTACAAATATTAATCGTCGGAACAAACTGTGGTCAATATCACTGCGGCCATCAGTTAAATCGATCGCTGGTTCTACAGAAATTTCGTGTCAAATCACAACAACCAAGAGAATATTGAAGTTTAATATTTAAGATTTAAGTGCTATTCAATTAAGTACCTACATGTTATTTTGTGTATGTTAAATAAAGAAATGTGAACAACATCACATACATTGCTCCGAATCCAAAGTAAGTAGCTAAAACAATTGTGTTATGGAATCAAAAACAGCGAAGGTACCACAAACACCAAGATCCGAGAAGATGTAGAAGAGTGTTTTTCTACATTGACCCGTCAGGGGATCGTACCCGAGACCTCAGAGCTAGCAACACCTTGAAAACCGGTGTGTATGCCACTCGACCACTGAGGTCGTCCGTGTAAGTTACATTTCAAAATTGCAAGTAAAACAGACTGTTCTAAACAGTTTTGTTTCATTTATAAAACCAACTCGTAAAAGATTCTTCTTGACATGAAGTAAACTGTGAAACCAAAAGGATTGCGGTTGATTGCGGCTAGTTTGTTCCTACCTGCCCTTAATCCAAGTTTAGCGGACGATTTATTCCGTATCGTTAAACAGAAGAGATTAAAGGTAATGTAGCGAGAAACCCTGTTAAAGCTTTCACCGCACCGTAAAACCATGGTGATAAAGTCAACAAAGGGCGTATAACCTAAACGTTCTCGTTACGGTACGTTTCACAATTAACCTCCTTTACGATCTAGTCGACAAACGGTCAGTTATCAGTCCGCCGTATCAGTTACTACGGATTTGTTCAACAAGCACATACTTGAATGTTTTAAAATAGAAATATGTGTTACACATTTGCTCAGTCTAGAAAACTGTATCTACTGTATAGTATATAAAATATAACAAGAATCAGTAAACAATTTCTTTTTTATAAACTACCTAGTATATCTAAAACCATTAAGCTATACAATACTGAATGAAATTGTTGTAAGGCGATGACAGCACAATATTCTCAGTAGCCTTCACAATTATTTAAAGGACAAATTAATTAAGTAATTATCGAACAAACGATAAAACCTCTACCAATATTTAAAGTATTCAGGTAAGAATAGATTGTCTCTTGAAAACACAAAATGAGAATGAATGAAAACATTCGATTTACCAGTAATTTTACGAGAAAATACCTACCTTAAAAAAACCTGACATTCTTTCTTTTCTTATAAGTACAAAACGATATTAATGAAGTTAGATGTTACGCTAGACATATTACGAGATTTTAGTATTTGGGATAATAACTGTTCGCCAACTAGTTTATCAAGGCCATGTTGTATGATCCCCGATCATTATAAATGCAAAGTTTTTTGTTACTCAATCACGGTTTATCGGCTAGACGGATTTAGATAATATTTGTATCCAATTAGGTAATTAGCAGTTGTTTAAATAGCCTATAGTTTACACAAAACAAATACATCGGGGAATTGTGTATATCACACACATGTGTGGTCTAACAATAGGTACTTGCGATAAAAATATTGAAAGTAACACAATGTTTCAAAATACAAAGGAAGTGTTCGTTAATCCTTACCGTCTCTGAAGATAAATATAACATGAATATCAGCGTGTAATTGTAGGGCGACGGCTAAGGTCTTTGCCCTACAGTGGTTTCATACAAAAAAGGAAAGATCATTGATCATGAAGCTCTACGGGTTTGCTGCAAACAAACCAACTCGCTTAGTGATCGTTGAGTTCAAAAAGATTTTAAAATTTGTGATTCTTTTAGCCGCTGGTAAAGATTGCTTCAGAAGGAGTTTTTTTTTATTTCACAAGTAAAACTAACGAAGAAGATTTAGAGAAATAGATTTATAGGTTGGTTTGAGTTATTACAATACTAAACAAAATTTAAAACAAAAAGAAAACGTCGTACTGTTTTAATTTATGAATTTGCCAGTTGTGTCCCAGAATGCATAAGTTAGGTATTTATAATTTATTTAGTCTTTATTGTACATTCACCAACACAAATATGTATGAAAAAAAAACAACACATTGTTTACAGTAAATATTTAGTTATTTCATGAACTATATTATGCTTTACATCGTAAAAATAATAAAAGGACTAATCCGATTGTCAAAGATTACCTAATTGAAAGTTTTGCTTTAGTATAATCTTATTTAGAATTATGTAAAATTACTACAACTCAGTGAACTGGGTTGTGATTATACTGCGACATCCTAAATTCTTCTTGATTTAGTCACTATTTAGGTTCAAAATTGTAAAAAAAGTAAGAGGACGAGACCCTTAAAGGATTACGTAAACATAACACGCAAATGGCGTACATCATAAAATTTCAACGGTACATATATCCAGAACAGTGGCATTAACAACTGGTTTCATTTTGCCCACTTTTGGTAAAACATCTTGTGTTATAATAACACGACTGACACGAGTGACCGGCGCGTGCTCAAGTCAAAAACGATGTCTCGGGTAACCCTGCTGTTTATAACGTTTATAATGGTGGTATTCATGGAACGATCATAATACATACTTTGGATCAATAGGCTGTATGCATAACATCACGCCTCTTACTTGTGAGAGTGGGCAACACCACGTGCTATGATCCTCCAGTTTATCCATAAGTACAATACATTGAATGATGAATTGATTATGATAGCATAATAACTAGGCGTTTGTGTTTTATTTGTGGTTTGAATTCGTTTGAGATGTATATGTACGTGTTCATATGAAGGCTTAGTTGAATAAAGAACTGGAGAACTGAAAAATTACATTATAATTATTTACAATGCGTCTCTTCTACCGGGGCTTTCTTTAATTCGAAATTACTGTCGACGTGGATGCCAACTGAGATGTCTCACAAGACTGTTTTAGGATTTTAAACCCACATCTACATGTATACAACATTAAACTTTGAATCTTTACTTAATACAGGGAATCAACCTACACCACTTGCACCAGACCAATGAGGTAAGCATAAATTACAGGTTAACAGCCCATGATTCCAAAAGAAAACTGTTCCCTACGACCCTTGTAATACTAAATACTTCTGAGTGAAATACTGCAATGCGGCACCGTCCGTTCTATCAAAGTATTTTAGACCTACATTGAGACTTGATTTATTAATACATCATTGAATATCAGATTCAATTGAAATAATAGTATAACCAATTGTCTGCAGGTATGTTAGTTCTGAATGAATAGCTGAGAATGGGTTAGCAATCAATTTTATAGTCTGAACTCTCAAGGTTATTTCTTTATTGTAAATTAATTGAGCGAAATGAACGCTTGATATTATTATAGCTTTCTAGTTCATAGAAAGACTTCAATTGTTTTAATATTACATGGGGCAACGAAAAACCAATGTCAGAATAAATAATGGATTTTAATAAATCAAATAATGTATCGTCGGTCTCCATTACATAGTATGCTATAGCTGACCACTTATCTTTTTCAGTGAATTGTCTACCACAGAATAACGTCCTAGATGAGGAGACGAAATAAAATAATAGATCGGTGCTAAAATAATACCTCTACTTTAGGTCCTACAGTTTAACATTTGTATAAGTATTAATTGGTTTGACAGGGGACAGGAGATTATACTTAGTACCTAAAAAACGCAGTCTATGAGTAAGTACGTACTTACACCAAAATTACAAAATCGATACTTAAATGAAGAATTTTCTAGAATGTCACAATATTCTCACGATAAATCGAAAGTCGATTGGGTATCCGCTTTTCTTCCGGCGATCGGTATTCCAACGAATAAGGTTATTTAACGGGTAATGGTCTCCATTTTAAGGATTAATGAGGTACGAGATGTTGTTAGATAAATGGAGATCATAGCGATATGAGCGAATTTATTACACAGTAGTTAATTAAGAATTAAAATTATCGTTTTATTAAGTACTTACTGAACTATTGCAGAAAAGTATTAACCTATAAATTTAATTATTTGATTTGATGTTTAAGAATGCAAGCCATAATAATATTGAATTAATTTTAATTAATTAATTGAATCAATATCATCATCATATACTTGAATAAAAATCATACGGTTTAACACAAAATAATATTTTACGTACTAGATACCTACTTACTTAAGATACATTTTTGTACTTACTAACTACGAAAATGGGTTTGTTATTTACATTTGTTCAAGTCTTAGTTCAACGTTCACGAGCTCAATTTAAAGCTTCTGTAAGGTCAACAAAGTAAGAGAGTGCTATTAATTCGTTTGAGTAAACGTACTTCTGTTAACTCGATCTGTGAGGCACAAAATGAAGTTTTATACGAAGTTTATCAGTATTCATTGTCACTTTTTTGTGAGCTCGCTGCATTACGATTCAAAAACTTTAAATACCGTGACAAATCCTAATAATAGCAAAAGTTATTTATTTTTAAGTTGAGAACGGTAAAAAACTGTTTGGAGGCAATTTGGGACGCAGCGTTTGGTTTTCAGACGTATTAATTTCACGCCAGATGTATATTGAGACTTGGACCTTGTTTTTTGGTAAAAACGGTTTTACATGTATTGTAACAAAATAATTAAATTTTTTATGAAAGAAAAATAAACTGAAAAATTCTATAAATAATTTTAGGTTTTACACTAAATTAAACATGTCATAATAAAGTTCCGAGTAAACCATTTGTAACTTCCCCGTCTAATAAACACGTCGGTTTCGTTTCACAATTGTTAAATAAGGCCACTAACGGAGAGTTAATTACAATTCGTGTCTTAGCGGCACATTTTGAAATGATACCACGCTTTTGTGAAACTTGTATTGAGAAAAGCATCTATCACAGACACGATACTGATTGACCTTTCTCTATGCTTAATCAATCATTTTAGACGCAGAAACTGGAAACATTATACTGTAATATAAGATATGAAGGTGTCATCTCAACGTGTATAGGTCGGTTTAAACTTAATGTCGGCTGTGATGTTGGTTACACACTGCGCAGTACCTCGCACCGCACCCCCGCTGGTGCATGAATTTGTTATAGCGCAGCGACTCTTCTCATGTTCACAGTCGCCATTAAGTTCGAGTCGACCTGGGTATATAGATCGAGCAAAATCCAGCATGAAGATGTATATTTTTTATTATAATAAGAATCGTTTTCTGTTATAAATTATGAGAATGTAAGACACTGAAATAGAGCTACTTTTTAGACAGGTTTTATCGTGGTTTATTTTGATTTAGTTCCCGACGTTTCAACGCTTTGCTTATAAATATCGTGATGATTGCTATTGTGACACCTGCAAATGCAAAGTAGTTTTATTTCAATAACAATAGTTTTGGAATATTTAGTAATTTTGTCCAAAATCAAAATTGGCTATACCAAGAAGCCCTTTTTGAACGTCGAAAAACTAGACAACACCTTGAAACGAAAAATAAAAATAAACTAGTAGTCCCACGGTTTAGACTCACTAAAACTAACTCTTAATCTTTCCTAGGAAATTCTATTCGTTTTTATAACAAACTAGCTGCCCGGACAGACTTCGTTCTGTCAAAAGTAAATTAATTAAGGTAATTCCCGAGTTTAGGAACAGTTATTTTTTTTACTAATTATTTATGTTTTACACCTTTTAAACCTTCCCTGGACTTCCACAAACATTTCAAGATCAAAATCAGCCAAATCGGTCAAGCCGTTTTCATGCTATGTCGTGACAACGGAAAACGGGTTTCATCTTTATATATAATAACAAATTACCGGAAGAAATTACAAATTTATGCAACAAAAAGTTAAAAAAGTGCGTGAAATCAATGTTAATAAAGAAAGCGTATTATAAGGTTAGCGATTATTTAGGAGATAGGCGGGCTTGGGTTTAGTATCATCTGCATATGTGGCTTCCCTGGCGGTCCAGCATACTTTTGTTTTAACCTTGTTTACTGCAATTAGATTCCCCATAGCCTCTATTTTTAGAAGGCTTTTGACATGCCTTGACATTCCTGTTAGGGTCGATTAGGAATTTGATTAGGACTACATAATTAATGTATATAAATAATTATATATATTACCATTTTTAAAAGAGTAACCTATGGAGTTTCTCGCCGGATTCTTCTCCATAGGAATGACATTTTGGAACCGAGCAACTAGATTCATTTAACGTTTTGAAAGTCCCTGAAAGGGTCTACTCGAAATAAAAATATTTTGATTTTGATTTTGGCCAGGGAGCCACTGCCGGCTAAATTTAAAACGATTCAGGATATTCGACCTTCTTTTAAAATAGACAAAGGGATGAAACCTACATAAATATTTGAGAATACGAAGGCTTTACAAAAGTCGCCTGTGGTTGCGGCAGCGGTGGCTGTTTGCGTCATGTTCAAAGTTACGTGCAAACGGATACGGCTGGCCTTAGCACGCGGACGTCGATGTCCCGTTTCGTGCATACGTAATATAGCGGCCATACTTTAGGTATTACTTCACTATAAAATATGCTAGATAGTAAAAAAATAACGGCTTTGGTTTCGTGGCAAAGATGATCGTCGATCAACAAACATTAACATAGAAAATGGCACGCATTTTTTCACCAGAATTTTCCATTATATCTCGAATCGATAATCTTAAGAAAATAATATAGCCAAAACAGACTTAAAAAGGAGGCTAACCCTTGGAAACAACTTTCATTGCCAAATACTTACCTTGTCTGATCAATCTACATCGTGACATAATATGCTTTTAAAAGCTTAAATATCTACTCTTAATATTTGCTCATTTTTCTACACGCTTTAATAATCCTAAAAATACGAAGTACAGAACTACAGCTACCCTTTCATGCAGATGCAAGTGTAATTTTAATGAATATACTCAGTTTCGACATTCCCATTGCAAATGTCAATGTCCTGTCAAATGTCATAGCAATAATAAGCGATTCTACCAAATCATTACCACGTCACTCATCAATGGCCACATGTGGTTTGTTCTGCCATAAAGAGTGTTGCGAATTAATGTTAATTTTAACAGTCCTTGATTTAAAACGAAGGGTCAACTGAGTTTGGCACGATTAATTATGAACGGCATATTCGTATGACAAGTGAAAGTTTGAATATAACACGCATATACTCTACCACTGTTTTGGACATTGGTAGCACCTACTAATAAAACTAAGTTTTTTGTTGGTTATAACTTAAGTGTTCCAAGTACGTTTACAAACAGAAGAAACCCTTAACATTAAGTATGAGTGCCCCAAATATGTTTTTTATCTTAATTAATAATCAGGTGACTTTTTACTGATTAAATTTTATTACAAAATTTCATCTTCATAACTATATTGAGGTTAAAATTTACTGAATTATGTTACTTCTACGCTGACGTACAAGATCTCTTGTACGTCAGCGTAGAAGTAATACTCAACTTTCTTCTTTTTACAAAGTTTATGAGAACTCGAAAACAAAGTTAATATGTAACATACAGTTCCTCTTCCATCTAGCTCAAGACACAAGACCGTTGAAACTAAACAGTAAGTTAACGAAAGTGTATAAAAGCTTTATCGTGTTACGTATTAGAGCCATTAAGTTAACTAACTAGGTGCTTATTAAATCTCAAGGCTAATGGCGAAGGATGTTAATCTTTCGAAACAACGGATACAAGCAGGAGATCGAAGAGGAAACGGGTCGTGACATACAGGCAAGGTTATGTGCAAATGAGATGTTAACACATTTCTTGACATACATAACATTGGTAATAGGAAACTAGTTTTTTTTTATCTAATTACATTCGTCATGAATGGTTTTATTTTCAGAAGAAATTTGTTTATCGATATTTTGTAAATTACATATTAATGAGAGGATTTGCATTATAGATTATGCACTTCAGGTTAGTGGTTAATTCGAGAGTATACAAAAATTCAATGCCCTGCTACTTTTATAGTATGTAAGAAAAATCTGTATTCGAATGGGTATTAGTTCAACCAGCTTATTGCTTTTGAGCCAATGAAGATAGGTGTGTTCTTCCAAAACAGTGAACACTCAAAATAGATCAAACACGGAAAATAAAGCCTGTTCAAAATCATCGTAAAACGTACGATGACAAGGGAAGCCCGTATTTACGTTTAATAACGTCCAATTACGTTGCAGATTCGATGACAGGATGCTTTCAGCTGATTGGATGGTATAAAAGGGTTAGCGCCCCTTCCGTAGGGGTCGCGGAGGGGTGAAATGGAAATATTGGAGTTTTCACTCGCTACTGATCATAACTTCGGTTTTTTGGACTGTTACTTGGTTTAGCTTTTAAGTTTTCGATAAGGATTGCGTTGAGATCCTTGAATTTTGTCTGATTTTCCAGACAGTCTCGTCCTCAAAGGTATTCTTTACGTGCTTATTCATTCTTAAGATACAGTTTATCTATTTGAATCTTTATTTACATCACAGTGATTAATTTGTAATAATTATGCAGAAACGTGTTAATCAAACAGTGAAATAGAATTTAAACTGATTTATATTCTTAAGGCTATTTATTAAACTTCATTAAGAGTATAATTAACTATTCTACACGCGTAGTAAGATTGGGGTAAACGTAAGACATTAAACTAGGTAATTATGCACAAATGTGCAGACACAGCAACTCGTTGTCTAGCAATTTGTTAAATGCACAATTGCAAACCTGTTTAGACACGTACATAGTATATTAAAACACGCTGTTAGAAAATCTGCTAAGCTTAAGTAAAATAGCCTAATAGACAAAAAATTAATAAATAAAGTATTTGATATTTGTAAAGCTTATTCTATGGATGTGTATTGGGACGAGACGACACTTAATCAGGTCAGTCAACAACGTGTCATGGTGGAAGCCTTACCTTTGGCGCCTTTAACATAAGAGTTTTATCGCATCTTTAGAGAGCCTTACGTCCACCATGACACGTTGTTGAATGACCTGATTAAGTGATGTCTCTTCTCAATACACATCCATAAGATTGCCTGATGCCTTCACAAACTTAGTTACATAAGATTTCGAGACCTTTTGTCAAATGATACCTTTTGGTTGCCATGTAAAATGGATAATACTACACATATGGTTTAAGCACAGATAAGCCTTCGACATTATTTTTAAACATGCTATTATTATATTAGTTTTAATTAAAGACCTTTGCTTTGTTTAATAGATCAGATATGTTACGTCTGTTTATCACAGAAATGTAACAATAACAAAATGTTTAGCGTAATTATTGATAGAAGTAGTTACATTACTAAATTAGAATAGACTGATTAATTTCTCCTTTATAAAGATTATAAAACATTGAACACTGAGAAACGAGTTCAACAGGGGCATAAATTGTAACAAAATAAGACCAGCATTTTAATATATTTATTGATTTTTGCAACCGGAAAGTGCGAAATTAGCATATGTTAATACGTACAAGTAAAAAGCAACGCGTTTGCAACACTGCATGAACATAATGTCCAAGGGGTGTCCCCATCTAGATAATCTCCGCTAGCAGCGCACCAGGGCCTTCAATATTACTACCACCCTTGTTGCATAACTAATTCTGAACACCACACCATGAGCTGTTACCATGTGACAATAAGTCGAGATAGCACGTATTATTTAGAAAGCCGAATTAAAAGCGATAAAAAACAACCCGGATGATCCGTAGAGTTACCTTCGAGCTAATTAAGTACTGGAGACGTGCAGCTGGAGATTTTATACTCTACTAGCTTTTGCCCGCGACTTCGTCTGCGTGGACTTCAGAATTGGGTCCAAAAGGAAATATAAAATGTGACAGTAATGAAAAATGGAATAAAATTTTCACCCGTGTTATAGCTTGCGCTGTAATAGAGAAAAATTCCAAATCTCTAAGCTGTCAGCCCACGGCTTAAGCTCGTACACAATTTTCAATTTTCCCTCGGGAACTACTTAAGGAATCGGGATAAAAGGTAGCCTATGTTCCTTTCCATATCAAAGGCTACATGCATGCTAAATTTCATCCAAATCCGTTCAGCCGTTTTTGCGTGATTGAGCAACAAACATCCAAACATCCACACTTTCACATTTATAATATTAGTAGGAAGTAGGATTACGGAGTGGTAGGTACCTAGGCAGATACCAAAGCATAAATTGTTGATCACCGTAATCTAACTACGTCTCGTCTATAATCGCAAGGGTGCGGGCACAATCTATATGACACTAGGTATCAAAGCATTAGTCCTTGAACGTATTTACTTGTAAGGAGGGTACATAACGGGCCATCACAGGTTTAAATGAGCGATAGCGGTGCCGATAGCATACCTAATTAGTATTCATGATTGCTTAACACTAGGGCATGCTAATATTACTTTGGTGACAGGTTTACTTAAACCTAGACTAACGAATTGATAACAAAAAATACTATAAGTTACTAAAAACTGACTAAAAAAAATTCTTTTGCAAATATATGGCAGAGGCAGTGCCTATATTTACCATGTTTTTTTTTTCAGGTTTTACACGCGTTTTACGCTTTAAGAAACACACAAATACAAGATTTAACAATTTAATGTTTAATCCCACAAATAAGTGTGAATTAAAGTTAACAACCTATTTAACAATTAAGAACGTGTTTCACATACAATATTTTCAGTTTTTAATCTAACTTATTGAGGCCGAGATTAGCCGTGATAAAATCGTAAAAGGTGATAATCAGATATTGACAGGATATCAACTCAGCAGGGGGTCTCGAATTAAGCAAGAAATCTACGTGCTTATTATAACAAGTAACATAAGTAAAAGTAGTATAGAAATAGTATTAATATTAAAAGGAAAGGTAAACTGTATGTTAGTATGCTTGCACAATATTATCCAACGAGTAATTGTTCGTCGCGACAAAAACTGCGTAAATATCATTTGTTGAATTGTGTAAATCGTATGAAAAGAGGTCAGAGACCTTAGAGCTGTCAGAGTAGCACTCGTGACCCGGTTCGGTTCAATAATGAAATGTACTATGTACTATACTGTATTATGTGAGTTAATACTTGAAAGATAAAGAAATTGTCTGATTTCTATTGAAAATATTAGTAAAAATCTCTTCTTTGAAGTAAATACCAACTTAATTGTTTATCGATTTCTATGCTTCTTGCTAGGTATGTCTTACCTAGTCTTGGGTTAACAGCTGTCAAGCTGTACCCTGTGGTTTCACCCGCGTTATTTGTTTCCATTCACTTAAACTTATATTTTTTTTAGTTAATTTTATCATTGTTTTTTATAATATTTATTCTGCTAATCGGGAGGCAGACGAATCCAACTAATCAAGTATCATAACGTCCACCAGTTTTCGAGTTATAGGTGTTGTAACAAACACAACTTTGTTTAGAACTGTAAATTGTGGAGCAATTATTAAAGTTTGAAGGTGTAACATAAAACATGGTCTTACAATTTATTTTCTGTTAACTTTAAATTGAGACAATACAAAAAAAAACAAAACTGCTATACCTACAAATTTTAAAATGACATTATAGAGGTGATACATTAAAATCCTCATGCTTAATTAATTTAAAATCTTACAACGCAGTTACTTGGTATGCATTAATGAGCTTAATTAGATGTTACAGTCCCTCAGAAGTGTTAAATATGCAGTCCCCTAAATGGTGTGAAAAATTCCAAACCACATCTGCAGCTTCAGGTCCATTTTAAGCTTACAATACACATAGCTAACTAAAATGGCAGTAAATAATTAAAAGTGTGAAGTAATAATTACACCATCAATCAAAGAAAAAACGATGACTGAAGTATGTAGGTGAAGTGTGCTAAAACAGTATGTGGGTAGTTGTTTTTTATGTTGTGGCAATCTGATGTTATTTTCAACAATTTCTGCCAGTGTTGTGTAGTGACGGTAATTATTGTGTAAGTCAAATCATAAAAATATATTGTTATGAAGCCCATAGTTATTATAATGGCAATCTGAAGCTGTTGAAGGCATTTTTTGTATACAGAGAAAGGTTGCCTTGATGAGTTTTTGCATTGTATTTTTTAAGAACTGGATAGCAAACAGTAAACCTATCAACCAAACCACGAAGCCCCATGACAACAATGTGGACTAGACATGTATGCACCTTTCCAACATAATACACCATTTAAGCAATTACAATCACTGTCAAGAGTGTAATTTAAGAGAATGTGTAACAGATTTATTCAATCAAAAATTAATAAATAGTACCGAGTTACTTTTATGTGAGTTACTTAAGGGCAGACAGTCTTAGATTGTATAGGAACACCAATGCCATGAAAAGTGTTGGCTTTAAAATGGGTTAAACTTTTGTAGCCAATGTGGTAAGTCTCCGCAGACATCAATAGGGACTGCACAAGGAGTGTGGGGATGGTCTACAGTCTCCACCTGATCAAGTCATGAACCGAGAGGTCTTGAATCTCGTGTTTGATAGGTCTTTGTCTACCAAGAAATTGCAATTTTATGTTTTATTTCTGTTTCCATACTGAACAGCCTTTGCCTTTCTCTTTTTTAAATTAAGTTGGTTGCTATATGATCATAGATGCTGAAAAGTCATTATCATACATGGTGAAATGTACATGTATAAGCTGCTATCTCTGTCACAGAGCATTCATATAAATTACCAATGCATATAATGAAAGTAATATTTTTGTTTACTCTGCGTACCTTTTAAATATTACTCAAAGTTTAATTTAAATACGAACTTAATCACGGTATCTTGTATTAGAATTTTACAATTTACCTACTACGAGCAGGAAAAATTGTATTACCAGGAGATAATCTACTATCAAACAATAACCAACTAAACTGATAAAGAATAGAATAAACAATTGATTTTAGATAACATTTTTCAGTAAGTAAACAGCACAAAATTGCACCATAATGTTTATGAATTGACAATGACAGCTGATAGGGAAAATAACAATCAGTTATTATTATCTATGGAATGTGGAAGATTTCCCTTTAGATAACATTTGTTTGAATGACCTTGAGTTTGTGTATTCCAAGGATATTTGGCAAACTGATAATGATTTGGGTTAATGACATTGGAAGCAAGTACTACATTTATATAGATAAGTTATATAGTAACTGTAATAAAATTAAGTCTGCTTGTTTAACAAACATATACATAGCAGAAATATACTTGTTGATGCAATTTAGAGGAAATGTGTGAAATTGGAGTTGCCAGATTGACAGTTGTTTGCTATTGACCGGTCAATAACATAGGTTTTATTTTGTATGTTATGAAATTAACACAAATTTAATTCTTCATATCATGTATTTTGAACCGGCTAGGATAATTTTAAATAACAAAATAGAGGTAATTTGATATCAATCTAAACTGCCCTTATAGAATAAGAATTACCCAGTTTTTTTCCATTAAAAGCATTAGGTACAAAAAATTTAAGTACTTTCAATACAGTTAAATAACAAAATACTGGTGCATAATTATCATTACACAAAGCTTTTAATTATAAACACAACACTACACTTAAACCAAGTTTTTATACTCTAACTGTTTATTACACATGTTTTTGGCAAGCAAAACAAATCAAAGCACTTACCATTAGAACTCTTGAGGTCTCGATGAATGAGGGACATGGGTGCCCCGACGTGCAGGTAGGCCATGCCCTGCGCCACCTGGATGGCCCAGTCCACTAGGATGTCCGGCCGGATCTTGCGACCCGACAGCACCCGGTTCAGCGGCCCGCCACGCGCGTACTCCATCACCAGACACAAGTTTGGCTCCTCCAAACAAACACCCTTCAACGACACTATATTCTCGTGCTGCAGCACCCAAAACAGTCTTGCCTCTTGCAACACACTCTCTTTAATAACCTCGATGTCTTCGTTCGCGTCCTGACGCGCCGCCTTCACTGCCACCACTTCATCGTTCCAGTAGCCGCGGTACACTTTCCCGAAGCCGCCCACCCCGATCACCTCTTCCAGCTTCAGCTCGGAGAAGGACACGCGCGGCGGCTCGACCGCCAGCGGGTCCTCCTCGGTTACGTACATCGCAGGGAATATGCCGACGCGGTCGCCGATCTTTCCCGTCCACCAGCCCTCGTCCCCCGAGATGTTGGCGTCTTTCGACAGCACCTCGACGATCTCGCCGCGGCGCAGGGAGAGTTCATCCTCTCCCTGCGCCACATAGTCGTACACGGCGGTGAACAGAGCGAGCGGCGGGCGTTCGCTGTCGGCCGCCATGGCCGCGCGGCCGGCCGCTGGCCGCGGCGGCATCACCCCGGCCGCGCCCCCATCGCGCCTCTCCTCCTCACTCACGCGCCCCGACACTGCTGCAGCCGCCGCCCACCACAGCACATAACGCTACACACGACAAAACAACGCGTTTGGTTATGATCACCGTATTATTCCGCCATCTTTGTTTCTAACATCGATCATGGCGGTGTTGTGTCGAAGCAAGCACTATAAAATCGGCACTGTTGTGTAGAAGCACGCGCGACGGTACTATTCGAGGAGATGCAGGGAACGTCTTCGCTGCGATAAAGTTAATTATTTTCCATTCATCTATCACGACAACTGATAGACGGACGAAATGACAACCATACCGTAGCGAAGTCAGTGACAAACTGACGTTTAGTGTTGCTAGAACATAAATCACTTTTTGAATTTGCAAGTTTAAAAAATGGGGGTGCCATTCAAAATCATATTTTTTCAAACAATTTGATCATAAAATCACTGCAGTTTACTTCTTTTCTGAACTAAAATAAACTTTTTACATTTCAATTTCAATATCATGTGATATTTTATAAAGCATGTTTACCGAACATATGATCAGTTGCAGTTGTAAAGACAAAAGCATAGATGTCGCTTTACTCAATATTTCTTCTTTTGCATGGAAGTGTACTGCCATCTAATATTTACTTGGAGTATTGTCTACATTGATTTATCAGGACCATACCTATTTGTGTTGCTGGGAACGGTGCTACGTTTTAGCATAATATTTATTCAATTCAATGCTTAGCTTTATATTTCGATTATAGTGCTAGTGACATAATTCGTGTATGGACTATAATTTTGAAGTGTCTTGCAAGTGGTCCCATGGTGTAATGGTTAGCACTCTGGACTTTGAATCCAGCGATCCGAGTTCAAATCTCGGTGGGACCTGTGAGACACACGCCACTATATTTTTGTTTTTAATTCTTATTTGACTTTTTTTATTAATTTAAAACTGAAATGTATTGTTTTAATACATAACTCGTATGGAATAGATTTTAACTAGGAAAAAGGAAAATGTAACGATACTCTGTGGGAGTTTGAAGTCTGAAGGGATGCTGGGTAGGGAGCATTATTGATCGCGCGAAAATGGGATAGTCGTATCCATTCGCGGCCACCCAGCCCGCGGACGTGGGGCCGGTTTTCACTCTCAAAACACGTAGATACGCCTTAAATATTAGATAAATAGCTGATAAATATCGTAAAGTAGTTAGTTTACGTGCTAGTTAAATAGTATTATGTAAAAAATAATCACGGAGTGTGATAAAACCGACCGCGCTTATTCTAAACACCGTAACGTGACATGTCACAGTGAAAACGAAAGAAAATTTGCTTATAACCCGACAATACGCTGAAATCATGTGAAATAACGTTAAATTGATTTCTAAATAAATTGTGATAGTAATTAGTTAGATGTCCAAGCAGTGTTCAGTTTAAAACAAGTGAGAATCTAAAATAATAATGGCCGATTTACTATCTCCGGGTTAGATTTAAGAAAATAATGTGGAAAATAATAAACATGAATAATTGTTTAAAAAGTGGGCTGTGTTTGAAGTGGCGCTGGCGTAAGCGTAGGCATGAAATTAAAAAAATAATAATTGATTCATACGACGGGAGCGTGAATGGGCCGTATTCTTAGCTATATTGTTTAGACATACTAGTAAAATAATTTAATAATACTACAAAATGAATACTTTTAATGCCCCGACGACGCAAATAAATGCGATAGATAAAATGACCACGGTTAAATGTAAATCCGTTGATCTAGAAGGATACGTTATTATTGTAGTGCAAACTAAGGATAATAAAATTAAATTATACGGTAAGTACATCAATCAAATATTCTATTTACTTTTCTATAGTGTAAATATCCATTGAACTCATTTTATTTTATATTTGAGCAAAATCTTAAAGACATCGATGAAAGAAGAGGTAACAATACGTGTACGGTTACAATACTTATATTGTAACCTCTTCTTAAGTGATAATAGGGTTTTGAAGTTAGTTGAATATCGAGATATTTTTTATTCGAAGCAGATTATTATTCTTTAAATTGAATTGTGTGGTTCATTCAATAAGATCTCGCAATTTGGCTCGCAAGGCTTCTCCTTTGAGTTATACCACACCTAACCTATTTAGGCGGACGATTATTTTTATTTTTTTCTGATGATAAGCTTTCATTTAAAATTTTGGTCAATAGTGGTTTTCGTATTCTGTCTTGAAAATTATGTTTTTGTGTGTGTCACACGCAAAATGATTTTTAAACTAGACATATCTTACTTGCGTAAAGCTGATTTGAATAAAATGCTTATAAAATAATTAAATCAAATATTTCTGGTAGTTAGTAGGAAAAATTACAATAAATCAATTGACTATCAAAATAAAATGTTTACTATGCCAAATCAAAAGCACCTTGATTTATTGGTTGTTCGATATATAGATATAAATAGATCTAAAGGGACCAGAAAAATCTGTTGCTTGTTTTCGTAAATATCCTATCAACCTCATATCAGCCAAAGACACTCATCCTTACTTCTTTATATTATAAAAGCGAAAGTAACTCTGTCTGTCTGTAGGTTACGCAATCACACCTAAACTACTGAATCAATTTAAATAAAATTTGGTACAGAGATAGTCTAGAGCCTGAGGAAGGACAGGCTACTCGCTGTCTTATTGGGTGGCAACCTGTTATGATAGCTGTAGGGTGATTAAATAAATAAATACTTTTTGCCGCTATAACCGAAACCCACGGGGGCGGAGTCCCGGACTTCACATATAAGTCAGACATTGTTTCAACGTCTAGTGTAGTAATTACGCTAGACGGCAAAGTACAATAGATTAATACTTCTATAGTTTCTTAGATAACCAATTAGTTTTCGAGATTACCTTATGAATATTAATAAAATTCCTTAATAAATATGCTAAGACATATTAAAATCTAATGCGGGCCATTCACGATGCAAGTGAATGGCCCGAAGGTGTGGACACACAACGGACTTGAAGCGGCAGGCGGCAGGCGTCAGGTTAAACTTGATTGTGTATTGTCCACATTATAGGACCAATTGAATTGGCGTGTCTTGCGAATTGTCCTTATCTGAAAAGAAGCACTTATTCCTGATACCAAACGTTGAATAGGAATGAATAATCTGTGCAATAGTTCACTTGATTCTGTTTATTTTACCAGGGTCACCGTCAGCCGGGAACTGGGATAACTTGGAGCTGGCCGACGAGATCATGGACGTGAATGAGACGCGACTGGAGGATATGTCCCGGGCTGAAGTCCTGGGACATATACACGAGGTGAGTCTTCACTTAAGTAACATAGAGCCATTAAAATTTCAGAGCATTTATTGCAAAGCCGTAAAGTTCATTTTTTTATACAGCGTGTAACAAAAACCCTGTCCGATCCCTGAGAGTATTATTCGGTATCGTACTGCGAACACATATACCTACCTACGTAGCCATTTAATGGATTGGAGAATATTTTTTTTCCCCAGTCAAAATATTTAAATACAAATAAAAACTGATCCAAGGCTACAGCTGAACAACTGACCGCTCCTCAAAGGTCACGTATTTACTACCTACAGTTTGGTGTCAAAGAAGCCACCTATTAGATGCGAGACGATTCATGAACTACCACGAATACACCTTTATTGGATCTGACAGGGGTTTTGTTACATGTTGTATAGATAATACCTGTAAGCGTGTACTTTAATTCTTTCTCATTTATGTTTCATATACATATTTATTTCCGTAAATATATATTACTAGCTTTTGCTCGCGGCTCCGCCCGCGTGCGCGTCGTTTATTATGACAAATTATAGCCTATAGCCTTCCTCAATAAGTGGCCTATCTAAGAGTGAAAGAATTTTTCAAATCGGATCAGAAGCTGAGATTAGCGCGTTCAAACAGACAAACAAACTCTTCAGCTTTATAATATTAGTATAGATTTTACTTCCTTGTTACTTTTTTATTAAATTCATGTTATACGTGCATGATTCCAACACGTTTGTGAAAGTTATGAAAGGATTACACAGAGCTGAGACATTTGTTTCAAATCCTCGAGCTTCACCCGTGCTGTGGTTTTGCCCGTACGGGTAGAGAGATACTTCATTAAAGAAATAAACTTGGAAAACATTTGTTATACTTACTTCTTAAACTACGTATGCCTTTTCTACAGGTTTAACCATGTTTACGAATCGTATCCTATGAGTTAAAGTTACAACGAGCATAAAACACGTTTGTTGCATGGGGGCCCCCTAATTTATATTTTAATCTGTGTTTTAGTTAAATTTGGTTACAGCAGTAACAGAAATTGTATACGTTATCTGTGAAAAATTCTACTGTACAACTAACAGGGTTCATGAGATATAGGCTGGTGACCGACGGATGGACAGCGGAGTCTTAGTACCTAATAGGGTCTTAGGTTTTACCCCTTGGTTCTTCTTCTTAGTCGAAACACTCTTGTCAGAGTGGTCGTGGTTGCGCAGACGAGGTACATGGACAGATGTTCAGTGGGTCGTTGACTTCCCCGAGGATTGCCCTTTCAGCGAGGTGCTTCCATTTCTGCCGGTCGGAGACGTTGCGCGTACACTGGACCATGGTGGACTCAGTAGCTTTTTTGATCAGGTCAGTCCAGCGAGTTGGTGAACGGCCGCGTGATCTCTTGCCCTCCACCTGGCCCTGAACCACCAGTCTCTCTATGGAATTTTCGCTTCTAGTGATGTGACCAAAGAACTTTAATATTCGCAGTTGCACAGTAGACGAAAGCCGGTCTTTAATATGAAGCTCTTTGAGGATCGAGACATTGGTGCGAAACGATGTCCACGGGATCTTTAGGAGGCGTCTCCAGCACCACATCTCCAAAGCGTCGACTTTACGGCGATCCTGCATTCGTAGAGACCAAGTTTCGGCACCATAGAGAAAGATCGGAAAGACAAGGCATTTCATCAATCTGACCTTAGTCTTTTTGGTAATCCTCCTGTCCCCCCAAATCCTTCCCAGCCGTTCCACTGCTGACCTGGTGATGGCGCACCGTCGTTTTATCTCGTCGCCACATCCTCCAGTATTGGAGATAGTAGAGCCGAGGTAGACATAGCTCTGTACAACTTCGCAATTAGCTATGCTCTGTATGTTAATTTTGCTCTCTTCAGCTCGGCTTACTATCATCATCTTCGTCTTGTCTCGGTTGATGGCAAGTCCGAAATTGAGGCTGGTAGTCTCGAGACGAATAAAAAGATTTTCCATATCTTCTATAGATTGTGCGAGAAGGGTTGTATCATCAGCGTATCTAAGGTTATTTATCACGCGACCCCCAACTGATATACCTTTGTCCCATTCCTCCAAGACAATGCGCATGATGTATTCTGTATAGGTGTTGAATAGCAGCGGCGATAAGATGCATCCTTGTCGCACGCCGGCCTCAGTCTTAAAGTGTCCAGAAAGGGTATCGTCCACTCGTACCACTGCAGTACCGTCCCTGTATAGTCGCCTCAAAAGAACTATTAGATGAGACGGCACACCCATTTCTTCGAGTATCTTTCAGAGGTGTGTCCAAATGACAGTGTCAAAAGCTTTTCGGAAGTCCACAAAGCAGATGTAGAGGGTTGAATTAAACTCTCTGGCCTTCTCGATTATCTCTGAGAGGTAGGCCAATAGTCTTGTATTGATTATGTGGAGCATCACCTTACTTGCATGCGATATTAGGGATATGAGTCGGTAATTGTTGCATTTCTTGGTGGACCCTTTTTTGTGCAGTGGAATAAAAACCGATTGCGACCAGTCATCCCTTGGTTAAGGAACCCTAAAAATTATGAAATATAATTATGATTATTTTCCTGTGGATTTTCGCACACACTGCAGTAGCAGCTGATTTGTGGAATCTATTTTATTTTTTACTATTTATATAATACTAGCCAGCAAACGTTGTTCTGACATATTAAAGGTCACCCCTATCACTTAGAGGTATGAAAAATATATGGTAGTCGATTCTCAGACCTACCCGATATACACACAAAATTCATGCAAATCGATCCGGCCGTTGCGGAGGTCTTTGGTCACCAACATTACAACAAGAGAATCTATACTTTATATTACAAAGCTTAAGAGTTTGTTTATGTTTGAACGCGCTAATCTCAGGAACTACTGGACCGATTTGAAAAATTATTCCACTGTTAGATAGCCCACTTAATGAGAAAGGCTATAGGGTATAATTTGCTGCGGTAATCGTCGTCCACGCGGGCGGAGCCGCGAGCATAACCTAGTTTAAAATATATTAGATGATGTAAAATTTTAACATCATCTTTTTGTTACAGTGCATTTCATCCTGCGTCATCAAACTACGTGTTAAAAGGCGAAGTGAAACTAAATTACGTGAGTACTCAGTTTTTGAAATCGAATCTTAATAAATTATGCTTTATTGTACTACCATTAGAATTAAAAATAAATAATTCTTTAGCGATAATTGTTACGGAAAAGCCGAGTCTGTACGAAGAAATGGTGATCAGCTTATATTAAAATTTTTAAAATGATGATAGAATAAGAAGCGATGGTAGCCTAATAGTTTTGGCATCGGACTTGCGATCGTAAGGTCGCTGTTTCGAATCCCACCCATTGTACTACCAGTTTCGTAAATACGTTTTATTACTTCCACTAACCTCATACATTATTAGATACGAGTGCGATTTTCAATCAAGGAGTACTTAAATAAAAAAGCTCTTATTTCTTTCTCTTTGAGTCGGCCATACATTTTTTATCAAGCGATAGTGGAATAGCGAAAACTGCTCTTTTACAGGTATTGGAGAATGCATAAATAATGTTATTGGATGGTGTTTCTCTTACACCCGTCATTACTTTTTAATAGGCAATTCAATGAGTTAAAGTTATTTCATATGATTCCTGGGACCCAATATGTTCCTATGGCCAATTCCAAATAGAAAATCCGTCGGGGGGTCATAAGATACGACATTAGCTTTTATCGTTTTTTAGGCACGCCAAGATACAGCGGCCAAATAAATAATAAATAAATAAATATCTTGGGACAGCTCACACACGGCCATCTGATCCCAAACTAGGCAGAGCCTGTACAGCCTGTACTATAGCAACCAGACAACTGATAAACATACTTATAGATTTCCAAATACATACATATTATAGATATTTGAATTACACCCAGACATAGAACAAATGATCGTGCTCATCACACAAAGATTTGTCCTGGGTGGGAATCGAACCCACGACCTCCGGCTTAGCAGTCAGGGTCACTAACCACTAGACCAACAGGCCAGACGAAATAGATGCAACACCCAGACAGCAACTTGGGAATATAAGTAACGACTTATATTCTATTTCTTACAAGAGATAAGCCGTTGGTCCCGACTGTCATATAGTGATATTTGACAGTCGGTATATCGTTACGACTCTGACAAACAGTCTTACCATGGGATGTTGGTTTACCCAGCAATGAATTGTGGAGGTCAGATAAGTTCGCTCCATGTAAAATACGGTATTCAGCTTAATCTGGTAAGACTGGAAGACGACCCCAACATAGTTTGGAAAAGGCTAGGCAGATGATTTCTTACAAGAGATATTTAGCATTGATCAAATCATTATTATAATTATCATGGTTTTGATATGAAGTCTGAGGACTGGGGACCGTTTGTATTACCTTGGCTTGACTTTATGTATTAACAAGCTTCGTGTTTTGCCAACTAGTTATGAAATATATCAACACATTTATTACCTCATTTAAAATATTATACTCATAATACATAGAGTTGCCAGACACTTCCAGCTAAATACATAGTCATAAACACGACGTACAGCCATATAGAAAAGAAAAAGCCATATAGAAAGCGAAACTACATTTCCTAATGTATTTCGTACCACGTTAAACGCGATTGTACTTCTCTCCACAGTAATATGATTACGGCCAGTCCGAATGGCTTCTGCAACTAAACCAATACGCTACTCCCAATACTAAACTTTAACGATCTTATTCCGCAGCAATAAAGTTCAAAGTCGTTTATTAAATTAGACAACGACGCCGAATAAGTTTCAGTACGTCATTCCACAGCCGGTATTGTGCGCTTAAAACTGTGAACGTGTGTTAATGTGAAAGAGTTCTAATGTCGTTGAGTAGTGCCTGTTTTGGAACCTTGTCGAATTCAATCATGTAACTGTATTACACGTTCGCGGTTTTGAGCGCGCTCGCCGCGTTTTCGCTTGGACATGGCAGCCTTTGAGGTTATATTTTTAGTGTTGCCATATTTAGAGAGTCTGCTTCGGTGGCGGGTACTTTTAACTGTCTAATCGAGTGGAATTGACGTCAGAGCACCGTTTTGGGAATTCGCTCCATCTTTTCCCTATGAATGTAGGCAACCTAAATATTGAAAATTATAATTCTAATGCATAAAGAATGTACCTACTTGATATCAGAAATTAAACACCACCTCCTTATTCAATAGATGTTAGTTAGATTATCGAAACATTCGTGTCGGGTTTGGACCAAAGACATTTTTTTCGTAAAGGTATTCGTATAAGAATCTAACTGCGATTTACGATCTGGTTCACTTCCAATAAGAATCAAGTATCTAATAACCTTTATCGTGTAGCTAGGGTAGGAAACAATTATTGTTTGTAATTCAAATATTATTTCCAATCGGCCAACAGGCCAGCACGTTTTCTGACAGTAATGTTACGGTAAAAAACATGGACGAGCACGGCAACCCAGCATACAGCCTGAGTGAGAGAGACGGTAACAGGTTTGCGTCGAGTGCTCACGACTTACGTGTTTCGTTCTGTTAAAACATCGTCAAATAATATTTAATAACAATACCCTGTTATGAACTGATTCGTTTCCTTCAACATGGTGTGGTACAGTCAGTGGTTATAGTGTAAGTGTCAGTACCAGTGAGGTGCGCAGAGGTGAGTGAACTTGAAGTTGCCACAGCGAAGGCTTTTGCCCTTTCAATCAGGATTCTGGACTGGACGTAAGTTTTGTTAGACGTATTTTGTGCTATACTGTCGTCAGTAACTTCGCATCCTCTAGGAGTTTAAAACTTCAGGCGAAGTTACCAAGAATATAGACTGTCAGATCCGGTCTTCATACCTGTATTTTTCTTTGCTTTTTTGTTGTCAACATCGTATTGTTGGTCTGTAAGCCACAGACTATCTTGAAACATTGCCAATATAACAACATATAGGTACATCTACAGAACCACATAATCTTGCATTATACATAAATGTACCATCGAACGCTGTCTATAACTACTTCTATAATATTTTCATGATAAGAAATTGCAATAAGAACAAATATAAAAAAAAAACGATAAAAGTATATTTGCGGTTAAAAAAGTTAATTACGTTAATTACCATAGACATCTAATATTGAATTGTAGAAACTGTAAAAAATTATTGTCATACTTATACAAGTTCGACCACTACGTCATAGAAATTATAAATATAAGTTAATTGATTTTGTAATGTATAAGGATGGAGTCATTTATCGAAGAATTTAGAAGACTTCACCTGACACCTATATTGCAACTCAGTAAAAAAACCAAGAAAAGCGCCCTTTGGGCATAATTATGGAAGCATGTCACTTTAACATAATATTGCCCCTTTTGTGATAACAATACATGAAAGCGCCTCTATGTAAAGCGTAGGTTCGATCCCCGTAAGAGCCAAATTATTTCTGACAAAAAAAACCTAAATTTTGGTCCCTTTCGTGAATAACTTGACGATCCGATACGAAGACTTCATATTTGACACTGCCTGCATAACTTACCTGTAAGGGTATTTAGCATACAAAACATCATAGAGCTGGACAAAATCATTATATCTACCTGAGACTGTAGTACCTTCTGGAACTCACGTAATATTCACAATGCTTCAATATGAGTCCTTTGCGTTCTGGTATAAGCTCCACAAGTCTACACTGATGATAACGTAACTACTTCTGTGATACTTGACATAATACAACTGGAAGAATGAATTTATTCTAACTATTTATTTACTATGAATACATCCATCATTGAAAACCCTATATAACGGACAAACGTCGATATTGAGTCCTGTTTTTCAGTCCTAAAAACCACATTCACTCTTCAATTCTTCAGTGCAAGGGATTACCTTAGTATTTTAATCGTGAATCAATCAATGTTTCGTAATTACCGACGCATTTCCACTAAAACTAAACCAAAATTCTGATTAACGATAGAGGAAAAATTACGTGATACTAACCCGGATATACTATGGAACACTAAAAGAAAAACCATTAACTTAAGTAAATTAAAACAACTTATAGCATCCGGAATTCGAGAACAAAGTCGTCTTCTGGTGTAGTAGTGACCAAGGAAGGTGCTTATATTGAACAATATACAGTGCTCTTGTTTTTTCCTAATGTAATTAGTAGTTACAGACCTGAGTTACAGGCTGGTATAAGAAATTTAAATTAAGTACTAAAAGAAAACATCCGGCAGTCCAAAAAATGATTTAAAAAGGTTCCAACAAGATGACATACAAATAATTGAATCCATATGCTGGATTGTAAATTCGTTTCCTTCTAATCCCCGGTTAAAGGTGGGTGAAGCACCTCAGAGGTTTTACTCGGTAAAGGTCAGGCGTTTCTTTTCTTTCTTAAGGCGAGGAAAGTTCATAAGACTTTACAAGGTCACGAAAAGAAAACACTAAACACAGTCAAAGAAATATTCGGTGGGAATCGCCACAGAACCAAAAAGCATTCTTTTTTAAACGTGCTATTACAATTAATTGTTGTATTAAAAATAACCTTGCAAGATAAAACAGAAGAATTTGACAGTGACCTCAGAACGTTGCGTCATTAAAAATCCTGTACATCACTGATAAAGGCGAACCTATACAAATAGTTGTGGCCATTAAAAAGTAATTACCTCGTAACATTAGTTAGTACGTGCGTACGTATGAGTGTGTGTGTGCTCTACGTGACATTTGGAATTGTTTTCTTACATAGACTAAAATAGGAGGGAATTTATGAATATTTAAAGTATCTTTGGATATTTGACGAACTTTAATCAGTGACCTTATACTTAGCAAAACATAAAATTAACAGTCATCAATCATACATATTGCTCGACAAAACATGTTACTTAAGTACAGTTTGAGACGTTTTCAAGTTTGAGTTATAGAAGAATGTAGTTGTTTGTTTACTCGCATTTTTCGGAGGCTGGAACGAGCATAAAAATCTGGTTGGGAAAGATTTTCCCTATCCAGGACCTTGCTATAATCCCTTGAAAATCATTGGTCGAAAGTTTTTTAAGCCACTAACAGTTCTTAAGTTTGAGGATAACCCTATAAACTTAAACTCTCAGCTAATAACCAAATGACCCTGACAAAGTTATTTGTGAGCAGTTCTAAGCAACTAGTATCTTCCGCGTACCAGGAAACGCTTGCAATAGTGGATATGTACAAACATATTGATGCAGTGATAATTATTGCCAAGATTACGTCATTTCACTGGCAGCGCAACTGTTGCTGCAAGGAGTAGCATTTATGCCATTTGTATTGAAATCTTAGACACAAACTCAGATAATTTTAAATTAAAATACTACCTACTACTACTTCTGGTTGAATCTATTTTTGATATAAGGTCCTCTTGGATTCTTAATATAGATATTTTGAGAGAATGGTTGCATTTTTCCTTAAATGTGAGGTACTGGATAATCTATATATATAAAACTCTTCCGTTACTGACTGACTGACTGACAGATAACGCACAGCCGAAACTACTGATCGTAAAGAGCTGAAATTTATCATATGTGTTTGTTGGGAGGAGTAGGCTACCACTAAGAGAGGATTTTTGGAAATTCCCCCCCAAAGGGGAGAAAAGGGTGGTAAATTGAAAATACTACTCCACGCGGACGAAGTCGCGAGCAAAAGCTAGTATTTAAATAAAATAGTTTTCACAAGCTTAATTAAAACCATTTCTTGTTATCCGATTTGGATAGTTTTGCATCGTCAAGTTCTGTGAATTTATGGTCCTTTTGAGCTGGTTTGACGATGGACCCTTAGAAACTCTGTAACAAAATGACACAAACCCATCATGTTTGGATGGTTGTCTTAACTAGAACTATGATTACAGCTAGTTGATTCCAATAAGACTTGGGAATTTGGAACTATTTGCATGTCCTATCTAATTAATTAACCATGTAATGAATAGGTATTTTGTTTTATTAATATTTTAATTCCAAAAACTTGTGGAAACAGATTTTGTGAGTATTAGTTTTGCTATTTCTATGTGTGTGTACTATATACAATGTTCTGTGGTCAGCAAAAACTTTTATGCACGTACCCAAGTACAGTTAGTTTTTTCAACAGTTATGTTAAAGGTGATACGTATTATTTCACAAACTGTGTTCGTGTTTGTTAAATATTAACTCATTTTAATTACTAATTGCTGGTTTTTTACCCTGAAAATTATATTTATAATATGGTTTTGTTTCTTTTGAGAGAAATACAAAAAAAATATTTTAATCAGGTAATACCGACCGATAAATATCCGATTACTGGGCAAAGGCCTCTTCCCATATAGAGAAGGAATGAGCATTGACCGCGCTTGCTCATTGCGGGTTGTCGATTTCCGATTCCAATTTTTGGAATCCAGGTTTCTTCACGATGTTTTCCTTCACCGATTTCAATGGTATCTTAAAAAAGTCCTTATAACTTTCAAAAAATCACGTCGGCACTTGCCTGGATTCGAACCTGCAACCAAGTGCATACGAATCCGGTCATTTAACCGCTAGGCCACCACGACATTATATATCAGGTCCTTGGTTTGTTCTAAAGTTTAAATAACATTCACATTGCGTAAAACTCTTATTCCGGCCTTATTCCAATCACCTATTTAAAACTACGCATTAAGCTCAGAACAATCTTTAGATACGTCAGCTTGTCTTAAATTGATCAGATTTGAATCTGAACCCCACACAATAATAGGTAAATCCAATCAAATCGAGTAATAAGAATTATAAGATTAGTCATCAATATGTATTCGCTAATCACTCGATGTATCATAAAGCTAATTCACATAGCTATGCAGTAATAGGTGGCGCTATTTAGCATTCTCACAGCACACCGATAATTATATATTAACGACGTTTTTTTGTTCCGTCACGAGCAGAATCGTGTGAACGATTATCTAAGCTGATCTTTAATGATGGTTCATGGCGTGTTTCCTATATTGTAAAGGTTATTTAAGCCCCTCGTAATACTACCATAGAAGTTGAAAACCAAGTGCTTGTAACCTTTTTGATCCCAATTAACCCATTGACAATATCCATATTGGCCCCACGGAATACATAGCAGCTGTTTTCTTTGAATTTACTTATTACTATTTCGTGTTTCATGCAGTCAATAAAACTGTCTTAAACATATTTGCTACTTCTTGGTTGTGAAGAAAAATGAATAATGATGCATAATCTATACAAGATTATTTTTTATTGAGTGCGTATATTCAACGAGGTAATTTAATCAGGTGCATAAAACTTAACAACTTTTCTCAAGAAACATAGGTCGAAATCTTAAAATTGAAAATCATCTTTTGATACAAACATAAGTCACGTGACCTGTCACTTTGTAGATTTAACATGAAATTTGAAAGAACTGGGTCGATATAGTACGACCACTATTGGTTGGTGCTCTAGTCGTAATAACTTCGAGTCGTCATGATTATGGCTGATCTTTGCACTCTTTTCCCATGTGTAATAAAGATGCATCAAGCTTAACGATGATGATGATAGTTTTCATTTCAGTGAGTAGTACCTAGTTGCAAAGAATATTAGAGAGTATTTATTCATTTGCAACTTTTCTCATGTCTTAAAACATTAGTGTCACTGTAGGTTACAAGCAGACTCATTCAAGTTGACAGTTTTGAGTTCATTATAAAATATCAGATTGTATCAATGCCAGTGATAAAATACTTGATTACATCACTAACACTTTTCTTTTCTATATTTCCTTTTTTATAATTAAACCCTAAAAGTTGCACTAAGCCGGCCGTGGTAGACCCTTTTTTTTGTCGGGGTGAAACTCTAATGACTTCGACCCCCGCTGAGTTCACAACGTGGGGATATGTCGGACTTGCACCGACCAAAACACCCCGGACCCGTCCTTGCCCTTACCGAAGCCGCGGGATCGCTTACGCAAGCTCTACGCAGCACCGGCAGTTCCTGCTGCTAGAAGAACCTGAAGCCTACTGAGCTATGACCGTGTTGAACGGATGAGACGCTTTTTATTTATAAGTCTTTTTTGAGTATGCGTCGCATTTTGTCTTGCGTTTTACTAACTTTGTTTCCTTCACATAACATCCTTAATTTTATAAAAAAAGTCTTTAAAATCTGCAAATTAACTGCTTGCCTATGTCTAGTCCCCTAGCCGCACAATAGAAAACTTAAAATCTGTACCTACTGAATTTTAACCTGTTTAGAATAAGCGTCAATTCCACAAAAGTGACATATTATTTATAACATAGCTTACAAAACTAACCACAATGACTCTCATATCCTAAAACGCTTCCTACAGATCCAGGCAGCTTAAAGGCTTCTGTCTTTATGACTGATATTATTTTGTGCCGCTATGCTGCTTTGGGGCTTAAAATATTCCCGAAACTGTATGTGCAGAAACAAACAACGTTTAATTCGAAATGTATTCTGAAAGTATTTAAGTTAAAAACTGTTTTTAATAAGCTTTTAATCTAAGTAATATTTTTAAAGTGTACTAAAAAAAATACGTTCTGGTACTTAAGAACTAGATCAGAATCATGAAACTGTAGCAACGCCATTATTTTTAATGTGCAAAGTCTTTATAAGTATATAACAATAAACGATATAATCAAATAAATTCTTATGTAAACAATATCTACAACTACAACTTTTACACGTCGTTATATTTTGAGCTCGCTACAGTCAACCTTTCCTGCCTACCCTGAGAAGGTGTCATGGGGGTAATTCTGTAAACATCAGTCACTTACAAGATCTGTAGATAAAACCGAGATTATATTTCTTAGGGTGGACTTAACCAAAGTTAGAAAACTTTTATTCGGAGAATAAGAATTTACCGCCCTTTTCAAATAAGCATAAAATTAAATACCTATTTATGTAAATGAAGCCTTGTAAGGCGAATAAAGGTTTGGTAAAATCCAGCCTAAGGCGTGGACAATTCGTATAATCTAATAAAAATCTATTAATCATGACCTAATTTTAAAGGCTAAATTTTACACTGGTTGTCAAATAAATACTCGTATCACGAAAGAAGCTGTTAGTAGTAGTACCTATACAAAATTCTAGATAAGTACTCGTTGTCTCTAAAAAGTACCTACTCTAATATTTTTGGCCTACTAAAACCAAAACATTATTTCAAGTGTCGCCATTATTATCTTAGTCGGTCTGTAAATGAAAGAGCTCAGAGATAACTCATTGAGAGTGTTATTTAAACATATTGTCTTAAGAACAATGCCGTTTCGAGTAACGGAGGCGAATCGTTGTAATCACAATACTGAACTAGAAAGGGTGTACAGAAGTACCGCTAACAGATGTCACAGAAAATGGACTATTGAAACTATTGTTCAATTGTATTAGCCATAATTATTGTATATATTGATACTGCTCCAAAAAATATTGGAAGATGTAGGTACCTATGCGATGGGTTATAAGACACTACATGGATACCTGCCTACATTAATACTGTTTTTTGTGCTTAACGATTTATGTATTGGCTTAAGAATCTTTCAATATCATTCTTGCAAAATACATTTTGAATAAATAAATGTATTTCCAATTTTCCCTTGACCAGTTATAACATTCATTTTGAAAACCTACAGGCACCTTCTCCATAAAAAGAAACATACTAGAAACTACACTAGAAATAGGCTACAGAAAAATCGACAAAGGCCAGTTTATTTAAAGTCACGACCTATATTCAAAAGACTCCAATGCCTTCACGTTATCGAAAATCTTTCGAATTGGTTCTTCTGTCCAATCATGTTTGAGTGCAATAGTTCGGTACAGCGACAATGCTATTGCGTCACGTTGGCTGACAATTTTGTCGCCATTCGTAACGTGTGGGTGGATATTTGAAGTTTTTAGGTCGTAATTTTTGTAGTGTAACAAATTGATGAGTAATGTCTGGGAATTAGCGCTATTTCTTTGATTGCCTTGGCAGATACAATCTTTTCTATCAAGTCTTAATGTCTGGAAAAAAACGACTGGTTTTTTTGTCCTGAATAAAGCGGAGCTCTGTATTTTTGTAAAGCAATATTCTGGTCTACATTATTATAAGCCTTCTTAAACGTCATATCTTTTGAAATGCTCCCTGCAAAAGTCATAAATCTAATGTATAGTCTTAATTAATTTAATTTCTTCGGTATTAGATAAAACTTTTTTTTTTCTCTATTAATATTAAAAGCCAGTGACCTAAAACTTTTGTTTTGCATTATACTACAAGTACAGGAAGAAGTCTGAAAACTTTAGTTATATTGTAATTAAAACATGTGAAAGTATAATCTTTGTACGGATTTCTCGGTGGGTGAGTCCAACTCGCAGTTGTCCAGTTTTTTTCGAGGCATTAAGGTATCGATCAATCCACCATCGGATAAGACAATTATTTTTTCCTTAGCCTATGCTGTCCCACTGCTGGGCAAAGGCCTCCCCAAATCCCTCCATACATCCTTATTCCGTGCAAACTCGAACCAGCAGACAATACTGAGAGAATAAATTAACTAAAGAGTAATTTACCGCAAAAGAGGCTTCAATAGATTCGCTTTTGAATGATCAATGTAAAATACAGCCAACTATGAAGCATGTATCTTGCTTCACATTCAATCAACTATAATTACAAAGTAATTTCCCTGGCTAATGAATGATGAACTAATTAATCAGTTTTCACATGTTGGTTACAAATTCTCTTTTATTGCATAAATTCTGAAATTCTGGTTGTGTATGCAATGAGTTAATTATAATTAACCTCATAACCCAATTGCACAGTATATTGAGTGCTGGAGGGATAAATAGCGTGTGGTCCTGTAGAAATATGTGTCGCGTCTGTAGAGTCCTGTTTCTGTTAGGTGCATACTTGAGAACATGTTATTATTATTTGTCTGCCAAGATACAGGTTTTGGCCTAGTTTGGGAGACACGAGACCGTTGTGTTATTATATGTCCTTTTGTTAGATTGAAACCTGAATTCAAGACCTATGTAAACTGAGGCTTTATTTTATTTATATTCTCCAATCTTTTATGAATTTTTATTTTTAATGAATCTAATTTGTAAATCTTTTCAGCAACGAATAGATTGTTTAATTACACGTTAATGAAAATTAAACTGTTTTTTAAAAGGAGTGCATATATTCAACGAGGTAATCAGGTGCATAAAATTGAAAAACTTTCCCTAAGGAACATAAGTCGAAATCGTAAAATGGAAAATGAATTTTTCATATAAAGTGACAGGTCACGTGAGGTATGTTTGTATGAAAAGATGATTATCCTACTATCCTACTAATATTATAAATGTGTATGATGTTTGGATGTTTAGATGTTTGGATGTTTAGATGTTTGGATGTTTGTTGCTCAATCACGCAAAAACGGCTGAACGGATTTGGATGAAATTTGGCGTGCATGTAGCTTTTGACATGGAAAAGAACATAGGCTACCTTTTATCCCGATTCCTTAAGTAGTTCCCAAGGGAATATTGAAAATTGTTAACGAGCTAAGCCGTGGGCTGACAGCTTGGAAATTTGGTATTTTTTTCCATTACAGCGCAAGCTATAACACGGGTGAAAATTTTATTCCATTTTTCATTACTTTCTCATTTTTTATTTCCTTTTGGACCCAATTCTGAAGTCCACGCAGACGAAGTCGCGGGCAAAAGCTAGTCAATAATAAGTTTTCAACCTATGTTTCTTGGAAAAAGTTGTTCAGTTTTATACACCTGATTACCTCTTTGAATATACGCACTCCTTGTAATTATTTCCGTATTGGCTAACTGTTTCTAGTATACTGTGTTTTCGCACACAAGAACACACCATACAATGCACGACGGCATTCCTTTATCCTACTAATATTATAAATGTGAAAGTGTGGATTTTTGGATGTTTACATGTTTAGATGTTTGGATGTTTGTTGCTCAATCACGCAAAAACGGCTGAACGGATTTGGATGAAATTTGGCATGCATGTAGCCTTTGACATGGAAAGGAACATAGGCTACCTTTTATCCCGATTCCTTAAGTAGTTTCCGAGGGAAAATTGAAAATTGTGTACGAGCTTAAGCCGTGGGCTGACAGCTTAGAAATTTGGTATTTTTTTCTATTACAGCGCAAGCTATAACACGGGTGAAAATTTTATTCCATTTTTCATTACTTTCACATTTTTTATTTCCTTTTGGACCCAATTCTGAAGTCCACGCAGAGGAAGTCGCGGGCAAAAGCTAGTAAATTATATAAGAATATAACTATCAGAGGGGAATAGAGCTAATCGCATTTATATTACGTGAATGAATGATGAATGACATTAACCCGATCTCCTCGTCAGAGATCAAAATGAAAACAGATTCATCTAACGATCGATCTTCTAAACCGTCTATTGCGCTTGTTGAACCAGTGTCGCGACTAATCGCGTTAGAATGCGATTATTCGGGGCACTGCTGTTGCGACAGATCGTAAGGAGACGTGAGTCAGCAATGCGTACTCAAACTAACTGAGCCCCGCGACTTCATTCGCGTGATTAATTTTGTCGGGTTTTAAGGTTTTGCGTGGATCCCAAATTCTTTTTCTAAATTCTAAATAAAATAAAAGTGGAGTCCGTATACGTCATCTATGAGGCTTATCCGATCCGACTGGTTGTTCTGGAGGCTGGCGCATTGAAACAAACAAACAAACAAAAAAGCTCAATAAGACATACATATATTTAAATCCCAAAAACAAATCGACCGCCTCATACATCGCACTACTAGACAAGGTGTTCTGAACTGAACGGCAAATTTCTTTTCGGGATGTTCCCATAGTAAATGATGTTCAAAATTATGAGTACAATGTCCCCATACGATGTATTGGGTTTATTCTGTGACAGTTTGTATAAACACGTATAGCTACAATCTACGCGGAATAGGTTTGTATAACACTGTACAATAAATTGCACATTTCAAACATTTGAGATGATCACGTTTTAAGTATTGTAAATCGTATGCAAGGTAAAGTTTTATGGTAAAACAATATTTAGTTATGTGGCGCATTGCAATGCACATACATTTTGTCTAAGTATCGCGTATTTCCGATCTACACTATTTTTGGTCGAATGCTTTAAGTAGATACTATACTGCATTTTTGTAGAAAATGTATTATGGCGCACTAGGCATGAGACACGATGATCAATTATCTGAAAAATTATGATCCAGTATTTAGAGATCATCAGAACAAAAGTAAATACCTATATACCTACATATCCAGAATGTAGAATGCGTATCACTTTGCCGTGGCGCCACTTTGGTCCATAAAGTTAACCAATTAAGAAAACACTATCAACTCACTCCTGACAAGAACTTTTTCCAATCTTTCTGCTACGTCCGTCCCCAAGGAATTCACCGACCTACACTGGTAATATCAACCATTAGAACTTGTAGTTGGTACAGTCAATCGCAAGACAAGGTTTACAAAAAAACTTAAAAGTAAATTTAAAACTTAAATTAAAAAAGAAAATGAAACGTCGGGAACTAAAATCAAAATAAACCGCGATAGAATCCGTTTAAAGAAGTTTTATTTTAACTTAAATAGGCCTAGATTTTTGACGACTGCATAGATCTAATTTCAGCTAAGAACCAGCTTGATCACATCAGCTTGCGAGCTGAAAAAAACAACACCGAAATCTGCCCATCCCTTTGGAAGCAATGCCACAGACAGACAAACAGACACACGTTAAACTTGTAACAATCCTCATTCTTCATCAGGGGTTACAGATAAACAGCCACCACAACAAATTGACACCACTCATATTATACCGACTGTACACTAAACGGATAGCACACTAAACTCTTCGTGGTTATTGGTTGTTATTTATTCATAGCCTAGTGGTTTAAATGGCCGGATTCATATACATAGGAACGCAGGTTCAAAGTTCAAATTCAGGCAAGTTGTATGTGGCTTTGTGGTCAACTCTGTATATAAAATAGTTTAGTATTATTGCTGTCATAGGTGTTTCGGTTTAGGTACTCTTCTGTCTGCGTCTACAAGTTTTTTACTAAATGTTAAAAAATCCTGTAGGCCTTGGTACGAAATATAAGTATAAGAAACGTTTGTACAACAGAAGTATTTCTCATTATATATTGGATGGAAGATCTAATGTATGCTCATTGCTCATTTTATCTTCTATTTCTTCGCAAAAAACTACCTGAAGGTATAGAAAAGCGTTTTTATATACCCTTCGGTTTATTTACAGCTTCGTTACGATAATGTTCCCCTGTAAATATAATAATAATAATCATACACAAGTACCTTACATGAATAAATTAAATCTTTAATTAAGAAAACGATAAGTGTTTATTTCATTCACTTAAAGAACATCCTTTACGATGTCTCAAATTTATTGAAACAGTGAAAAAAACTTGATTGCACATTAGGTACATTAAATAACTTTACCACACAATATTAACCCTTAATTCCGTAGTTATAAACCTCAAAATCCTTCAAAACAACACTAATGATGATGTATTACCTATCTTTGACATCAGAAAGCGTCCACGGTTCAAAACAAATGAAAATGAATCTTGTTTAAGTGGTGTAGAGTTTGAAATCAATTGTCTTTGCTTACAAGTTGGTCAGTTAGTACTTCGCTAAGTACAAAACCAGTTTTTAATATACATTCCAGTGCAAACGGATAGAACGGTACTTATTATGTGTACTTATGTCTATGGTCTGGGAGCCTGAGGTCTAGTTTTTATACAAGGCCGGGATGCGCCGGTGTTTGTGGTCGCCGAACGACGCGTTTAAAACGCTCCAGACTCGTTTGAGATGGAGAGGTGAGGATGAGGAGTTGATAAATTGTGATATTTTTCGCTAGCTTGCAATTTTAAAATCTTAATGTTTCTCTGTTATTAAATACTGTCAATCAATAACATCTTAAAGTCAGGTCTTGCTTGTTTCATGCTCGTGGTAAACACTTAATTAATACCAATAATTTATGAACTTCTATGGATATCACTTGATTATCTATATATATAAAACTCTTCCGTTACTGACTGACTGACAGACAACGCACAGCCGAAACTACTGATCGTAAAGAGCTGAAATTTGGCCTGTGTGTTTGTTGGGAGGAGTAGGCTACCACTAAGAGAGGATTTTTGGAAATTCCCCCCCAAAGGGGAGAAAAGGGTGGTAAATTTCAAATGTTTGTTTCTCAATGGATTCACTTAAAACTTTGTATGTAGGTTCCACCAGTGAGGCAAGTAAACATTAAGAAAGGGTTTTAGTACATGTAATCGATAAACCATGGAACAGGCGATAACTAATTGAAAAACCCAAATTCTGACGGAAGTCATTACTCCACGCGGACGAAGTCGCGAGCAAAAGCTAGTTTATTATATAACAACGGCAGAACAGGCTTTTTCTTGAAAAATAGTAACCAAATTTATTCGCAGTTTTGATAACAAAAATGCGGAAACACATGATACAAGACACACCGGTTTCCGCGGTAACTCTTTGACAAGACTATTCGAAGTATGCACGAGACGAAATATGTGAGATCTACAGATAATTATTCTAAGTGTGAGCATTTATGCTGTGATATGCATCTCGAAACGCACTAACGATAAATGAAATTCCTAGAACGATTTTATCATATGAAAGAGATATTTTGAATCACGTATCTCTAATACCAATCTTCCTATAATATGCAGGTTATCTTATTAAAGAGAAATAAAACTATCAACTTAGTATGCTTCTAACATTCTCAATAACTGTATTAAACGTGTCGCTTCCTCTTTCAATGTAAATCATTTCGCGCAGGCGTATAGCAATATTATTAAACAGACAATGGCTGTTTGGTATGTCACAACTAAACTATCAAACTCCGATGTACATTGTCATTCATTTGTTGGCTATAAATAGAAGTATAGTCCCGACTGTCATACTTTAATCATTGAAGATAATAAAGAAGATATTGACAACCAGTCTTACCATCGAATACTGTGTTATCCAGTATAATGGGTTATGAGATCCGATAGGCAGTCACTCCATATAAAAACGGAAGCCGACCCCAATGCTCGGGAAAAGGCTACGCAGACGAAAAAGTATTAATTTATTTATTGACAACACTTACAGCTATCTTTACACAAAATTTCAATATGATAATGCAGACCAATATTTACCAAAAATTATATACTTCTTTATTTCCACTCCTGAAATGTCGACAAATCTATTTATGTATCTTCCTCATATGTTGATATTCTCTTCCTATTAGGTTGCTTTATACATATGTACCAATTAAGGTTTCAAAATATCAAGCGCAATATAAAAGGTAGATAAATACCTTTTAAAAATTATAGAACAGCTCTGGACAAGTTTTAATTCTAGATTAATAAGCCAATAAATGTTTCGATGATCCTAGTTGCATTTCAAGAGAAAAATAGGTAGATTTTTACTACGACATAATCTGAGTTTTGGAGATGAACCAGGAGGATGTAAACTGTACTGGTTTATTATCGGCTTAGCAATGTCACACAGCTGGGAACAGGCCTCTTCCTATATAGGTAAGGAAAGAATATTGATCACCACGCTGGTTCACTGCGGAATGGCAATTTCAGATTCCAATTTTTGGAATCCAGGTTTCCTCACAATGTTCTCCTTCACCGTTTGTCAATGGTGTCTTCTATTAATTAAGAAAGTAAATATAACTTTGAAAAGTTCCATTAGACTGTTAGGCCACCACGACATACTTGTTCAGCCAACAATAAAATCGTTAGCTTTAGTATAATACCTATCTATAGGTACAAAATGTTTAAGTGGTATAACAATTTTACACGATACGAAAAGGGAGAAGAAACCTTAAAATACCGTATCATTTTTCGTCTCTCAACAGAAGGGCCTACTGTTAGGGTACCATTTGTCATTTTTATGGTCGCGCCGTCCACATCGCACTTTCTGGTGTGGAATAGTAAATAAGCTGGTTATCCCGGGGGTGTGGTAATTCATTTATGGGGAACATTTCTCCCCTTTATCAGAACGTATTTTTAAAGTAAGATTTTTATGGTGTCTTTTAGTGTCTCTTATCGCGAGAGTACATTTGACCACACATAGGTGGTGACTTTGCATTGTGTACATTAAAGATTATAGTTTTTTTGGTAATTTGTGGTAGGCTTTGGTTTTTTTCAAGTGATTAATGAATACCTACTAGGAATGATGGTAGGGTATAAAAACAAACTGTAATATCACAATCAAGATGCACTATGTTAGAAATCTCCAATCAATGAATCATTTGATTGTAAGTTGATGATTAGGATTAACTAAAAGTAGAAAATAAATTTAGTCCAAAGTTTTCATTGATCTATCTGTCACAATAAAAATAAATGCTGGATATAATAGATAAATACAACAATCCCGTAGTTTTTTTTAAAGTATAACAGGATTTAATAATTTTGTGAATTAGTTTAGGTAGAACTTCTATCTCATTCTAGAAGTCCCCAGTCTTAACTGAACGTACCTTGCTGGAGTTCTTAATGTATTCGTATCCAACAATGGCTGACTCATCTTCGAGGCACGCTCGATTGCTGCAGAATATTAATTACTCCATCGGCCGCGCAAATTGCCTCCAATCGAATTATTTCAATGCACCGCGATATTTTCATCAACATCTTATATTTATGTTAATTCAAATCGAAGAGTAATGAAGTTATTTATAATCTTGACAGCGCAGTGTTTAGTTTCAAAGTTATTCAAAGTCTTGACAGACATTCTTGTAAGTTTTTCATTGCCTCGTTTTTTTCGGTGTTTCGACGTTTACTATTTAGGTAGGTAATAAGTAAATCAAATTAAATAAAACGTACTTTAATTTACACCAAAATTTATTCATACCTTGATATTTATATAGCTTTTGGTAAAATTCGAGGTTTAAGTTAAAGCAGTTACACTCTAGCCTTACTAAGGTCGTTACTGACGTAACATAATACATAATTAAGCAAATCTTTTAATACATAAAGTCACAAAACAGTCTCAATACAAAAATCGTAGGCAAAAACTATAAAACACCAGTTAGATACTAAACCACCTGGTCATGCAGGAATTGCAATACACATCACTAAAACTAAGTCTGAACTAATATGCTTAAAGTGTAACGATCTCTTCGACATATTGCTGTACATGTATGAACAGCTTAAGTAAATAGCGCCTAGTGCGTTGCACCGGCCGGCGGCCTGGCTGCCGTAATCCAATCTTGCAGGCATTGTACTACGCTACGACTAGTACCTAGAACTACGTCGACGGTATCTGGCGTCTTCGTTGTAAAGGAATCTACTTCAAATCAATTGCAAGTAATTATAAGTGCATTGGTTTGAGAAGTAAAATAATATTGGTTTATTAAAAGTAAAACTAACAGAGGTCAGACTTGAAAAGCTCACTCTTGAGGAGAAGTCTTTGGGTATATTACAGATGCATAATTACTTGCTAAAACCGTAACTCGTAAGCTTTTCAGTAGTCTGAGTATAGAAGAGAAGAGATTTCTTTTTGTTAGTGGGCAGCAAGACATGGAAGGAGGTTAGAGAACCCTTTGGCTTGCAGTGGGACAGAAATGGCTTGAAGCAAAGGGATATCCATGTTTCTTATATTCGACTTCCTCTTTGCGATCAATGGCAAAGTCTAATTTTTTCAGACCAATACTCAGCTATGCGGACAATAATTGTAACTTGGGACAACCCAAACACGGCCATCTGATCCCAAACTAGGCAGAGCCTGTACTAAGGCAACCAGACAACTGATAAACATACTTATTTATTTCTTAACACCCAGACACAGAACTGACAGACACTGGGTGGGAATCGAACCCACGACCTCCGGCTTAACAGTCAGGGTCACTATAACTAGACCAACAGGCCAGTCAAAACAATAATGTCAATAGCAATATTACTTACGTTAGATGAAAGAAATCATGATAACTAAGTCGTTATAATGATTTCTTACGATAGTAAGTACTAAAAAATGTGTTTTTAAGTGACTTGGTACGTGTAACAACAATTAACCTAAATTTACTTTTGTCCCCAGTATCGGACATCGGGCACAACATAATCCAGGATGCCTTCCTCATCGCTGTGGAGGAGCAGGCGCGGCAGCGCTTGCAGCGGCTGTCGGCGCTCAAGCGGATCACGCCTGTTGATATGTCAAAGCTCTCTGTAGAGGTAAGGCACACACTAAAACATAATTCATAGACTTGTAATATTACATACCTAGGTGTGGGATATGGTAATACGATATAACTAGCTACCACTTAAGCCCAGGCTAAAAATTAGATGCAAAAGAGCTGTAAGTTAAGTTTAAAAACGTAACAAGACAGAAAGACTGAATTGTATCGGCTTTTAGAATATTAGTATTGACGTGATAGATAGTGCATGAAGCTGATGAAACGTGTACCTGATTTGCACAGGTTCAGTAAAAAAGCGTAAATCCCTATCATAGTAATTACATGTACATGGCATAGTAAGCGGCGCGCGGCGGTAGCCTAATGGCTAGGGCGTCGGACTTGCGATCATGTGGTTGCGGGTTCGAATCCCACCCATTAAACTACCGACGTGAACCCACTCGTAACACAAGCTTAGCACGAGGGGTTAACGAGATTACTAGTAATGTGCGACCCACATTGCTAGCAACCTTTACAAAAAAAAAACATGTTAAATGAAATAGGTCTGTTTCAATATGACAATCTAGCGGTATTAAATTAAAAGCTACCAAGAAAATTCTCCTTTTCTTTAAAACCACAATTTCCTACGATGAAAATCTTTCATTACATGTCGAGCGACACTGGAGTACCGCTTATTAGGTTTTTCGCTTTGGCCCGATAAAGTACAATAAATTGGCCAAGACAGTGTGTTATGAGTTGGCCAGTTGGCCTGTATTCACTCCGGCACTACCCTCGATGAGGACATTTGAGAGCTGGCCCGTGTTGAGAGATGTAGCGGAGAAACACAATTGTGACAAATAAAATATTAAAGTAAAATTGTTACATGAAAATATTTAACATTTATTAAAAGATCTAACGACTTTTAAAATATTAAGTATAGCAATTCGCAATAAGATATTCTATAATATGCACCAGCATAACTTCCGAATATTATCGGTATTAAATTTAATATGCGACTAATAAATTGTGTGAAAGATGATATGAGAAAGAAAGGAGTGGATGCCGCAAAGACGAGTAATAGAGAGGAATGCAAGCATTGCGCCGACCCCACATGAATAGGATAAGGGCAGGAAGAAGAAGAAGAAGAAGACTTATAAACTTCCCATACTAAATTCAAATTATTGATCCCTTCATCTCTTCATCTAGGAACGAAAAATTATTGTTTTATCGAAATTGGCATATATTCCTCCTGCATGTAATTAAATAGATAACATTACACTTAAATGTGCGCGTAAATTGCACTTGGAATCTGGCCAACACTACCCGTTGAAATCCTAGAGCTCATACATGACAATACAAAGTAATATAGCTCCACGATAACCTAGCAAGGACAATGCGTGCCTTCAGACGTGCACTCTAGTCGAGGCCACTCGAATCCCGGCCCAAGATGGAGGTTGTAGTGTAGGTACAATAAATTAGCCGAGACAATGCGTGCAAGTGAGCTGGCCTGCATTCAGCCTAACACTCCACTCTCTAGGCCACTTGGAATACAAGTCCAAGTTAAGAGATGACACGGAATTATCAAGCAAGCAGAAAGGGAAACAAGATAAAAATTTGAATTCTGAAGTTTACACGAATATTAGGTAATATATAAATAGGCGAATAGTAGGTTTATTTGATTTTAGTCTTAATCTGCCCGTGACCATGACACCTGTAAAGGTGTTGAAACGTCGGTAACTAAAATCAAAATAAATCCCGATAAAAGTTTAATCGCGTTTAAAGTAGTTTTATTTCAAGATAAAATTACATGCAGTAAATCACGAATCTTCATACAAACAACAACAAACAAAAATATCTGACTATGTTTAATAATAATTTATTTAATTATTAACGTACACACATAATAGTATAACAATACATCAGATAACAAATGTACAAAGGCTAATCATTCCTTTACGTCTTCTTCTCTTTATACGGGATATGTAATGCGCCATTCAGGTACCTACATTTTTTTTACTTAATACTTATGGTACTAACAAACGCTTGTCGAGGGCATTCGAAAAAAATATGCTCGCCAAATATCGCTTGTGACTTGTACCATACTCGGGAACATCGTCTCCGGATGAATCGTTACTTACATTCGTTGGTAGAGCAGTGAGCACTTGATTCCCGGCGCGCGGCGAAAATGCACAAATTATTATGAAAATTCTGAAAAGATTCACAGCTCGTAGAGTTACAGTGAATCTGAGTGAATGGATGGAAATTATGAAATTATTTTTCGTTCAGATTTGTTTTAAGTATTATTTTATAATTTATTTGTGTGTTATCTTCACGGTATTTTTAACAGACGGATGTAGCATTATGTATTTTTTTTATAAATACTCTTGGTATTGGAATTGCGTTTGTCGATTGTTTTAATTCGGTGATCTAGGTATGGTCCGTGAACTTGTAATTTTCAATTGATGTGACAAGCCACAAAACTATTAGGTATCTAATTGTTAGTGAAGTAGTCTTCACTACTCTCTCTGTTAAGTCATAAAAAAACCCGGCCAAGTGCGAGTCAGACTCGCGCACCGAGGCCGCGAGGGTCCGTACAATCCTAAGTTTATAATTATTGAAAAAAATATTATACGATTTAATTAAAAATTTACGGTTTTAGCTATTTTTCCTTTATCTGTGCTATGACGCGTTGCTTCGTACCAAATTTCAAGATTCTGAGTTCACGGGGAGAACCCTGTTTGATTTCCTTGCGAGGGTCGAAAAACGGCATAGAGGACTTTTTTCACATCTCCAAGGGACAGTAGATCTGACGCGTTCCTGGGAAAAAGGGTCTTGACAGACGAACGGACGGACAACGAACTGTTCCTATAATCAAAGTTTTTTTCGTTTGAGGTACGGAACCCTAAAAAGCGACCTTCTCGTATCTTGTTAGTTGGTTTCTTATGTATCACCTGTTTTCTAACTACCGTATTTATAATATGGAGAGCTTACTCATTGTAGAAACTAATCTAGTAAATTATACATGGACTAGGTAGGTAGGAATTGTTAAAATCCACGTGTAAATTTTAATGTAATACAAGTTTCGGACCAAATCATATTGGCAAAGCGTGAAATTGTTTAACTTATCATAAAATAAATAGTGCAGTTCGATATAATAAGTATACTTATTAAACCACTAGCTTCTGCCCGCGACTTGTCTGCGTGGACTTCAGAATTGGGTCCAAAAAGAAATGAAAAATGTGAAAGTAATGAAGAATAGATTAAAATTTTCACCCGTATTAGCTTGCGCTGTAATAGAGAGTTACATACAAATACAAATTTCAAAGCTGTCTGCCCACGGTTTAGCTCGAAAACAATTTTCACTTTTCCCTCGGGAACTATTAAGGAATCGGGATAAAAGATAGCCTATGTTCTTTTCCATGTCAAAGGCTACATGCATGCCAAATTTCATGCAAATCCGTTTAGCCGTTTTTGCGTGATTGAGTAACAAACATCCAAACATCCATACATCCACACTTTCACATTTATAATATTAGTAGGATTTTGTATTTATTATACCATTTTATTTGTGTAGTTTTCCAAAATTCATGGCTGCAGGCACATGTACTCTCATAAGTATTGCCAGATTGCAGCTCTTTGGAAGCTCACCAACCCAAGCGTATTTCAACGTTTAGAAAAAAGTCTCTTTTCACGATATAATTGCCTCACAAAATAATTGTCACGTCAAGGGTCCACTTGTGCCGTTGCGCTTAAACGTTTATAAGTGGTGTTTTTGTCGCTAATTGGTGCTGTGTGGTGTGGTATAATGTGAGCCATTAATACCACCATAAAAAGTTGGGATCATCTGTGGCGTTAAATATGAACAAAAGACGATCTTGCGATGCATTGTACTGTTTTTTTGTTATGAACAATGTTGATTGTAAGTCTAAGTATCTATGAAGAGTGATTTCTTATATGGTCTGCATTTTTTTTTAATATTACAATAACATGTTATAATTCGTCTTTTTAATTTGTTTGTAAACTCGTAAGTACTTTTCTCAAACATTTATTTTCCGGGTATATCCGAATTGAGAGTTAAGTAAATTATTTTGCTTTTACATATATTTTACTTTCAGTCCACATTTTTTTTTATTATGTTTATTGTTATGTGTTTATATGTTTAATATGTCATACTTGGTTCACAAAATCTTGATATGACATCAGAGCAAAGCATCAGAGAAACATACTTTATACATATTCTTTTTAACAGCATCGTTAAACGGCACGGAACTACACACTCGAGTAAACGTGCTAAATGTTCTGCGAATGACGATAAGTGGGTAAAGTGGGCATAAAACACATGACAGCCACTATCTAACTACCCGGCCCTTAGGGCAGATCAGAGAGACGAGACAACATTTAACATTTTGAGACAGAAAAAGGTCACGCCTGCGTTAAGACTTTGGTAGTTAGGAAATGAGTTGCCGTGATACATCCAAAGTTATCGTAAATATTTTTTAATGGTACCATTATTTCGGTAAACTTACTATTTGTTACACGAGTTCATAAAGCGAAGTAGTTCTCTGGGCTGTTTTTTTAAATAACCTTGACAAATTGAAGATACGTGTTAATTTTGACGTAAAATTGATCTATTAGCATTTATTTCAATATGATACAGCATTTATCTATGTTTTTGATATATGTATAACGTTTTTCATGGTATTTGGACTGTTAATACCAAACTTAGTTATTTTAGTAAGTACCTATGCACTTCTAAAAAAACAACCAAAACACGTATAGTCTTCTTTTAAAAAAATAAAAAAGCTGGTTACCGTTGAGGGAGGGCTGTGTTTAGACCACACGTAATCTATATATATAAAAATGAAACCCGTTTTCCGTTGTCACGACATAGCATGAAAAAGGCTTGACCGATTTGGCTGATTTTGATCTTGAAATGTTTGTGGAAGTCCAGGGAAGGTTTAAAAGATGTAAAAAATAAATATAAAGTAAAAAAAAAAAACTGTTCCTAAACTCGGGAATTACCTTAATTTACTTTTGACAGAACGAAGTCTGTCCGGGCAGCTAGTGTAGAATAATTTTATCCATATAATAAAGCAAAATACCACACCTTTTAGATTCTACAATCATATATGTACTTATTATACGAGTCACAATAAGGAACATTTTAGATATTATTATATATAGTCCGGAAACGCGAAAATTTATACAGGATTATTTTAAAAGGAGTGCAGAAATCCAACGAGGTAATCAGGTGCATAAAACTGATCAACTTTCCCCAGACAACATAGGTCGAAATCTTAAAATGGAAAATGAACTTTTCGTAAAAAGTGACAAGTCACGTGCCGTATGTTTGTATAAAAAGATGATTTTCAATTCTAAGATTTCGACCTTTGTTTCTTGGGAAAAGTTGATCAGATTTATGGGTAGTTCTTCAGGGACAAAATTTTCGATGTCTGTGGGTATATTTCTGTAACCAAGAAACAAAACGGCATGTAATATTTTTTTTTATACAGTTTAGCTTTACCTCTATCTAGGTCAAATTATATTTTTTTAATAATTGCTGTCTAGATATAAAATAAAAAATTTTGAAGTCTGTTCTCCTGATTCATATAGGGCGTCCGTTTGCCATTTTCCGGAACAAAATGGTCGATGACACATTTTCCCTTTGATTCTTCAATATAAATTAAAATTATATCGAAAGGAAATGAATTGACCTCTTACAAAAAAAATATGTATTAGTTATAACTACGTTAGTGTGTTTATAATTAATTAAATAAGAAGTGTCCGGCGTATAATACTGATTCATGTGGAGTAAGCTGCGCTTGACCGTACTTGGTCGAGTAATAGTAATAAGGGTCTGGAATCTCGCGCGGGGGGGAGCCAGTTGTGCAACCTATGAGCTAGAAGGCGGACTTGTGGCTAGTTGGATTAGATCCTGGTGAAACGAAGGTAAACATCTGATTTATCTGTGCTTGGTTCAGGTAGCCTCCTGATTACAATGCCTACTTTATAAAATTTATTTTGTAATTTTGAAACCTCAATCTGAGTTTCGTGTGATGCTTTTGGGTTATAGATTCGTGTAGAAAAATTACAATTTTGAAGTCTGTATGTATGATGAGTTATGCATGATTTTAGGCAAAATCATGATTCATCTGTGCCTGATTCATATGTTCAAAACCCGATATGAATCAGAAAATAAATTAGTTTTTCCCTTTTCCAGCAAGAAAGGAGCACATTTGTTGCGTATTTTTTCTTGTCCAAGTAAGTAGAGTGCAGGAAATAATTGACGAATGTGATCCAGCAGACAATACCGAAATAAATTATCATTACCATCATCTCCAGGAATTTCAATCATACCAAGATCTCTGGTAATTCCCAGCTCATCACAGGTTTCAATTCAGACTTCACAACTATCGGCACGTATAAAGTTTCACAGTAAGACAACAGAAGACACTGGGAATTGATTTGAACCTAACAGAAAATGAAACCGATGTCTCATCCAACGCTGACCTCCCAACGAGAATAATAAAATCGCCTTCACCCAATACTTAGATATCAGATTCACAGAGGACTCCCAGCCCACAAAGTAGCATCTCATTCTTCTTCTTCTTCTTCCTGCCCTTATCCCATTCATATGGGGTCGGCGCAATGCGTATTTTCCTTCCATTCCTCTCTATTACTCGTCATCGCGGCATCCAGTCCTTTCTTTCTCATATCATCTTTCACACAATCCATCCATCTCTTTTTCGGTCTCCCTCTGCTTATATACCCATCCACAGTCATACTTATAACTTGTTTAGTTATGTGACTTTCATCCCTCCTCATAACATGTCCATACCACGACAAACGCTTACCTCTTATCTTTTCATTCACTGGCGCTACTTTCAAGCTTCCTCTAATATACTCATTCCTTATCCTATCTAATCTCGTCACTCCAGTCATCCATCGAAGCATTCTCATTTCCGCTGCATGCAATCGTCTTTCATCAGTCCCTTTCACTGCCCAGCATTCTGAACCATACATCAATACAGGTCTTATAGCCGATTTATACATTTTACCTTTCAGCTTTACGGGCATGTTAGGATCACATATCATCCCAGTCATCTGTCGCCATTTAAGCCAACCTGAGCTGATTCTGTGCTTAATATCTCGGTCAATCTCTCCATCATTTTGTATGACGGAACCGAGATAGCGAAAATCAGAGCAAACTGGCAGTGGTTTTCCATCAATGGAAATTGGAGCAAAAGTGGAGGGACCGCCGAAATCACAGAACATGTGCTCCGTTTTGGTTTTGCTGATTTTCAAGCCAACACCCTCCAGCTTCTGCTGCCACACAACCAGTCTGCTCTGGACCTGCCCTGGATCCTCGCCAACAAGAACGATATCATCAGCAAATAGCATACACCAGGGAGCCTCCTCCTGCAGGTTTGACGTTAAAGCGTCCACTACCAACAGGAAAAGGTAAGGGCTCAGAGCCGAACCCTGGTGCAAACCTACCGTGACATCGAACTTGTCAGTAGAACCAAGTAGCATCTCATTATCAGCCCAAAAGTTTAAAAAAAGCTGCACGGGAAACTCCTGCTAAAAAGAAAACGCATGAAACATATTTTACGCAAGTTTGAATTGACCAATTTTTTTCCGCGATATGATCACTGATAAATAATTGTTTTTATAATATTATGATTATTTTCATAAGACTGAGCCCATTTACATTCAAAGCTTTTCATTTTTATTTCTGTTTCTGATTAATCTGTATCAAATTCTGATTCATCTGGGCACAAAATATTTAAATGTCGATATCTCGAAAACTACTTTGTAAAAACGAGTCCCTCATTCAAATTTACGTTATTGGGTTATACCTATTTTCATATGAAGATGCGTTACTAAGCTGAAAGTGAAATTTAATTTTGGCCATATGAATCAGTCAAAGAATCAAATTTCGAAGAACTACCCTTATACACCTGATTACCTCGTTGAATATCCGCACTCCTTTTAAATTATTCCTGTATAAAAAGAATAATCTCAAACATACGGTTCAAAATTGCATATAAGATTTCAAGTTAATTTTAAAGATTTATTTCCTCATTCTGTTTGTTCTGCATTATCGAAATAACTGAAATTAGTATCAGTCATTGTCCGAAGTCACAAATTTCTTATGAATTACAATTCCAAGAATTAAAGGTTTGGATCGCTGGCATTGAAATAACAATAAAAACAAAACAAAATTAATTAATTATATGGTTATGAAAGGTCGTGTCTTGATGGTTTTCGAGACCGGATTTTGAGGCACACGATTGTAGGTTCGAAGCCTCACACGTACAAACAATAATCATTAGTATGCTAGTTAAGCTAGTATTGTAGTTCTGTAGTCTTCTGTACCGGTAAAATAAGTATCTATATACTAATATGATAAAGCTGAAGAGATTTTTGTTAGCTTGAACGCAAATCTGACCATTTGACCATCTGATCATTTCATCAAACAATTATTGATGAAAAACGCGTTTATAAAACATTAGTTAGCATATTGAACCATTGGTTGAGTAAACTCGGGATTGAAAAACGAGCCCTAGGTCATTCTTAGTCTCCAAAATATAATTATGTTGTTCACACAATTATTACTTAGGTTCAATGAAATTTATAGCTCCATTATAGGTTCGCTGTAAACCTTGAGTACCTTCTAAAACGAACACAATTAATGTTTTATGTACATTGCACGGTATATAATGTATTTCTATTATGTATTAAAGGGTGTGACCGACATTGTATCGCTAATTCTATAGCTTGTTGAATGTATTTCTTATAACTGTCAAAACGAATGCTGAACATAATTAATTGTATTGAATTTTAGACCGCAACTGTTTTTTTATAGAATTTATAATGTACGTTTGCATGACTATACTGCCAAGTACCTACAATCACTAAAGGCACCTTTTGTTTCGGGCCTCATTATTTCCGTGAGGCAGAGATTGTTGATAAATAGAAACATACATCCATAGTTCTAGTTGAAGAAAAAGTATATCTCACAGTTAATTTAGAAACATTTATATATAATCTGTACGAACGAAAGTGCGTAAACTGAGAGAAACCTGCAGTAATAATATTATGAAATGCTCATTAACGCAGGGCTAATCACTAAAATATGCCATTATCATGCTAATGAATTTACTGTCATGATATGCTGAGATAATATACGTAGGCATTGGCAATATTATAGATACCTACCCTCTCGCATTATATAAATAAATGAATTCACATATATTATTTTTCTGCAAAATGTCTGTAAATGCGGCTAAGGATATTGTAGAGATATAATTTATAATAGTAGTAGGTATTCCTTATTTATAAAATTAGTATTTTACATCGCATAGATGGATGTGTAAAACAAAACGTTACTTGCTCTCTTAAAAACTTCAGGTGGTATAGAATTATCAATAAATTATTGAATTAGGCATAAAATTGATGACTTGACTAACAATACTCTTCTTTTCCAGCTAAACCGTAGAAAACGAACACAGCCAGAGAACCGACAAGAACTCAACGGCTACATAGCGAACTCGACTGTCTACGTGACGTCGATCAACGAGAACGGAGCGATCGAGAGTAAGCCCACGATATCTTCTCCGAAAGCCCAACCGAAATCCTTCCAGGCCAAACCAGCCCCCGTCATCGCCAACGGCATCGACAAAAAGAAAGACGTTATTAAAGAAGAAGATAAAGTTGAACCGGAGAAACACGAAGTAGACACGAGTGAGAAAATTAAAGTGCAGTGTGAAAGTGATAGTGTTGTTGATAGGGATATTAGTGACGCGTATAGTGTGGCTAGGGAGCACCTGCATAACGGTAGGAGTGAGAAACTGATTGGAGAACAGCCCGATCATAGGATCAGGGCGACGGCTATCGTTGAGAACAATAAGCTTGGACCTGGAGAGAACCGGTGAGTTTTAGATGTTAGCACATTTTAAATATTTAATAATTTAAACACTCTTAATCTAGACCTGCGGTTTGTATATGAAAAGCCCCTTTCCTCCCTATAACACTATGTTATTAATGGTACAAATAATAAAAGAAGAAAAGGAACTAACATTAAAACTTATGAATACCCTGATGAAGCAACATGTGTTTATCCAACTAGCTGACAGTAACAGTGGTCCAAAAAATTATCGTGTAGCAAAGCAGAATTCGGCATCGATTATCCGAAATTCTGAACGAATTGAAAATTGTTGATAATGAACATAGGATTGAATAAAATAAAAATGTTTTTATAACCAGTAAACCTAAAGCCCAGTAATGTTTCTAAGGCGCATTAGAAACGTTAATATTAAAACGAAATGATTGTAGCTGCGTAATAGATATTTGAAGACTAAAAAATTATAATAGACGTCCTTCAATGTTTTGACTATTTCCGAATTCTAGCAAATCGATTCAAACGAACAATTAAATTACCATTTATGTAATTAAAGACGAGAATCGTACAAAAACTTGAGACAATCAGATAAAATTGATTTCGATTAAAAAACGAGGTATTAGAAAGTAATTGAGGAAGCGGTATGGGCATTACTGGCATGCTGGTCAAGGCCAACTCTTGTAAATTGACATCAAAGCGATTGTCTGAAAGGATATTAAATTTAATATCTGTTGGTGTATCGTCTTACGTGAATTTGTTGAGATTTTTTAGGCTGAAATCAGCAGACCATGCTAAAGCCAATGTTTTTGAAATGCAATATTACGTAATTAAACCTTGCAATTTTTTTCCATCTTTTATTACAACTGTGTCGCCTTTATTGTCTTGGCTTTAAACTTATGAGTGCTAGTGAAGATTTATAATTAGTAATAATTACCATTATTATCATTCAAAGCGGCGGTAGCGTTATGGCTAGGGCGTCGGGCTTGGGTTGCAGGTTCGGGATTCGAACCTGCAACCACATGATCCGCATGACCCATTGCACTACCGTCGTGAACCCACTCGTACCATAAGCATATTTAGCTTAGCACGAGAGGTTGACAATTATACAAGTAATGTGTGACCCACATTTTTATATCTCTGATTCAACGATGCTTGTAACTTTAAGTCACATTGCTAATCTCTTAAAATGCAGAACGTTCCTTGCTTTGTCTATCATTTAGAGACACGTCAATTACAATTGATGTGCAATTAGATGCAAGCCTTGTAATATCAATTATGGCGTGTTCATCACTAGTTCTGTCACGTGTGATTATAATCTTAGTTAAACAGGCAGGTCCAAAGATTTCCACAGCAGTCGTCATAATATTATACTCGTATTATACTAACCATGTATCTGACATACGTTTTTCTATTCTATTCTATTATATTATTGTATTGATAATAGAATCAGAAGTTTTATCATCGTCAAAAGTTTTGTTATTATCTATTGTGAACGTATTCAATAATTTTTTCGTCAGTAGTGTATCATTATCACTATTAACCCTCAAGAACAATAACTTCTGCATGGTTATTGTATTCGTTATTCCAAACTAGATATTCTGACTTGACAATTGTAAGATATGGGATCTCTTATGTTAAGGGGATACCTCCGATGTGGCCCGCGAAATTCAAATTTTCATGTGTTTTTTGCAATTTGCTTATCAGTGACAAGTTGTAACTTGATCAAAATTCGATTCGCGACAATAACAAGTATAATTTTAAATATAAAAATGATCATAACATGTGCTCCATTCATTCTCACAAAGATTAATTCAAAGTTAGTAAAATTTCCGAAATCTAACTCATTTTCGATTATTCTTTGTGCGAGCGAATGGAGCGAACGTTTTAATAATTCTTATATTTGAAGTTATATTTGTTATTGTCGCGAATCATATTTGGATCAAATTACAACTAGTCACTGATAAGCAAATTGCAAAAAACACATGAAAATTTGAATTTCGCGGCCCACATCGGAGGTATCACCTTAATGTATCTATTCTAACTTTTAATCATGTAATCAAGAAATTTAAAACAAATTGTGAGGGCTTAGTAGCGGATTCGCCCTAATCTTGCTCGCCCGAATCGGGCGAATGAACTACTTTTGATTTTGAATATTTTTTAGGGCCGGTTTCGCCCGAGACAAATTTAATAGCGGGCGAATCAGGTCAAGTAAAATTCAGTAATGTACTATTCGCCCTAATACCATTATACCTCTGAAAAAATAAGTAGTACAGTCGAGCGCACCATGTACAAATATTTTTAAAAAGGATTTATTTAGGCACATGTGTTACTCGAAAATAGTGGGCGGCTTGCATAACGTTTGACTTAAATCAAAACTAAATAAAATTTGTTAAATAGAATTAACCGCTTAATCACGTTTATCAGGTTGCAGAACCATAAAACGATAATAACTTTATTTAATAGACATTGGACATAATCAGCAACTTATACCGGTATGTCTCGTGCACTCTTCTGTATTAATTATTTAATAACCAATCATTATTTATAACAAACCATCTACAATTATTCAGTTGCATAAGCCATCAGAAATAATTAGAAATTCCGCACAGGATTTCAGCCTTTAACAACATCGTTTTACTGTATAAAACAGCTTGGAGTTAACTTACTGATATCAGATAGAATTGTTATAGTCTTGGGCAATCCCTGACGTTGATAGACGTCATCAAATACCAATTGTTTTAAGATTCAGTGAGTCATCATTTTGTATGAATCAAGGAAAATTCATCAAGTTTGCATTTAATTTTTGTTGTGTTAGTGTTTGTATTACGTGGTTTAAAGTCCGATCTGCGAATTGTGTTATTTAAACAAAGGTCATGTTTATCTACGTATCATCATTATACTAGTAAGTTGGAATACTTTTTTTGCATTTCTTCTGACTAGCCTTTTCCCAAGCTATGTTGGGGTCTGCTACCAGTCTTACTGGATTTTAGCTGAATATCGTATCCTACAAGGAGCGCCTGCCTATCTGACTTCCACTTTTTTGTGTATTTCTTAAAATGTATAACTTTTACGTGTACTGTACGCCCGGCTAAGAGACTAGTTTTTCAAGCACGTGCAATCACTAGAGCTCAATATCTCGCACTGGGTGATTTGCTTGCGTAATGTGTTCAAATTATTTTTTATCGACTAACTTGTATTGAGGCATCAAATTTCTCCTGATAAATATCAACAGTCAATCACACTACTATTATTACTTACATGTCGTTTACAGGCAAATAAAAGCCAAAGAAAGTTCCATCGTGGTGAAATCCTCTCAGAAGATTTTCGCCCTGGGAAAAGCCATCAAACTCCAGTCAAAGAAACACAATTTGCATAACTAGGTTGGAATCCATCATCCTCAAGATGTATAGTTTTTCCTACACATGAATGACCGATGTTCGGGCTACGGGTGTACCGTAATTAACTGCGATAACATCTCAATGAAGCAGATCCATCGTATCGAATGCGTGATGTTACTTCTCGTTGCGTATCTGTGTTGGATGTTTTAGTACCTACATTGATGTTTGTATACTTTGTTGAGTTGGTTCCGTATGTAAGAATCAGTTCATAAATATGTCATTGTCTCTACACAATGGCATGATGATAGGATGAGTATTGAGCTGGCTTGCTTAGTATAATGAAATGACCATACAATCATTATTTTCTATTTTAAACTGGTCTATCTGCCGGCCCCTCTGCATTGAAGTCTACTTTAACCTTCAATCCATCGAAATGAAGACATATTTTGATTGAGTGCCTAGTATTATTTATTAATGTTTAACCGTGGTTCAAGGACCTCTTTAAAAAAAAATCTCATTCTTTTTCATAGCAGGATATTTTGGTTGACCTTTTTAGTTATTAAAAGTTCTAGGCTACTGACCCCACGATAAAAAGAAAACCAGAACTACTTACACCAATAAATAACAGCGTAGAAGCAAAAATATTGTAAAGCAACCTTGAGGAACCCAACGCAACCGGTTAATTTTCCTGTCCGTTGGTTGACGGAGACGCACCGTGGTTGTTGCCAATTACTATGATGCGTTATCTTTACAATTACCCGATAGATGTCAGCACATTCTGGGGCATGTCGTAGCTTATTGCTGTTTTTTGCTCGCATAATCTGGAGCGAGAGACCAATGCTGTGATGTTAATGAATTTGTTTGAAGATGGTATCAAGTGATGGATAGTGGGTAACTATTATTGGTCAAAAAATAACATCGTTAACATAAGCAAAATGGTTATTAGCACTAAGGAATTTAAAACTTTTTTGAAATATCTGAGTGTATGTTAATGATTTCAGCTTTCCAATCACAAAAATACCAAATTTGGAAGCTATGTATATATTCGCATAATCGTGACGATCCGAAATATAAAACTATTTCACGATTCACAAATCTACGAAAATATTTTACCGTTCAATATGAATTTTTAATGTGTAATTGAATGTTTACATTGCATTTATTTTGCATCAGTTCCATTGGCACTATCACTGGAGTTTAAATTAACGTTAGTATTTTCGATACTATTAAATTCATTATGATTTTTCGTGATATACTGTTGGCTGCCGATGCTTTTCATAAATGTTAATGTGCTTTCATCGAAATGTATATTTTACAGATTAAATTTTAATATCCGGCGCATCATACATATTTGCTGCCCACATTCCGTGACGAGCGTTAGTATTAAAATTTAACAAAACAATTTTTTTTTTATAAAGATTACTAGCAATGTGGGTCGCCCATTACTAGTGATCTCGTTAACCCCTCGTGCTAAGCTAAGATGCTTGTGTTACGAATGGGTTTACGTCGGTAGTGTAATGGGTGGGATTCGAGCCCGCAACCACATGATCGCAAGTCCGACGCCCTAGCCATTAGGCTACCACCGCTTCAAAAATTCATTTCAATCAAAACAATCTATTTCATTTTGTTTGGGTCTAAATATGTTGACAGTGTCGAAATTTGTTTGCATGATTTGGGAATTTAGTTACTGTGTGTTGGCTTATTAATGCGGTGGTTAAGATTAAAAGTTATTATTAAAAGTCTCATCAGATCAATCAAGCCTTAACGATTGGACACACCGAGTAAATTGTCTATTTTCTTCTGAGTTCTTTAAAAAAAGGAGTGCAGCAGAGGTCTTTACCTTGTGGTGTCAATATTAGCCAGAAAAATGTGAGGGTCTACAATTTTTCCTACAATACTATCGTAATTAAACGTACAAAAAAGGGATCCGGTCTCGCTCCGGCCATCAGGTTTCGCATCGCTGGATGCCACCTCAAGTCTGCACGGAGTCTACCTTCACATAATGAGGAGCCAATAAACTATCCCATTTCCAATTCAAGCATAATGGTACAATGCGATTGAGTGTACATTGTGTAGCTGATTTAATGACTATTCTATGATTCGCTTTCGAAATATTTTATCGTAAACATTATGGTTCTATGTTTGGACTATGAAAAGCGCAAAATGATAACTAATATTGAGTCCTTAAAATAATCCTCTTTTTCGTCCAAGTTTTTTAATTATGTTTCCCCATGTTATCAAAAAAACTCATCACCCTGTGGAAACACCTTAACATTATTTTGTTTGTGATTTATTTATGGCTGTAATTAATTGAAGACAATGATTAAATCCTAAATTACATGACTAATAAAAGTCATGACAGTTTATCGTATTCACCTATTTACGTCTCATAAAACAATTGTATATCGATCAACCACAAAAACCGCCATTGTCTTAAACGTCACATCGCATCACCCATAGGGAAAAATTCAAACTGACTACAATGGCTAAACGACCTCAGCCTTGCGCGCGCGCATGCAGGTAGATCAGTCATTCGCCGGCACTTGTCGGGTAAACACTTGTTGCTAGTGACGTAGGGTGGGGTGGTTACCTGTTCTTTTCCCCTCCCACCTGCGTGTCCCCTCTCTACGGACTCCGCGTCCCTACTCCCACGCATCCCGTGTACACTTTAAATTTTTTTCGTTATACCCACTAGTGAACGCCAGTTAAACCCAGTGAATGTTTGGAATTTTTAGTGCTCTGTGTTGTGTTGTGATGTGAATAGTGCTATAGGATGCATTACAAACAACTTTTTAAGAGGTAACCGTTTTGTTTTTGATGTGTTATGTTATATTCTGAACTTATAAAGGTCCCTCGGGCGAGGTTTCCAAAGTTTTGCCTTTGTATCCTGCCTCAGATGGGAAACTTAACATGGATAATCTTGTTACTTAGTAAGTGTACCGTGGACGTGGAGAGAACATGGTATTTTAGACTTTAGTTAGTCCTTAATATGGTTTATTTCATGATGAATAGTTTTGCGATTGTTGAAACTCCTTGATTCAAATAATTAGGTATTCTGTTATTGTTAACACTACATTACCCGACAGTTTGATATAGTACATTTCCCTTTCGGTCATCCCATCTAAATGTTGGAAGTTAATAATGTTATTGCCTAAGGTAGGGTTGATTTCTGTGAAGTTATGATGACGCTGTATTCCTGGAAGGGTAGTCACTAGTCAGGGATAACGGATTCCCATTATGTTATTGTTTACTTTACAATGAAATATTATCGAAATCTGTAATAGATATCATAGAAAATCTGTATAGCAATTTATTATCAAAAAGCAATTGATGTAAAACAGAACTTAAATACTCAAGTAATTCCAGGATATATATTTTTTATAAAATTGCCAGTTGATCATATTTCCTGCTATACGTTATTGATAATACTTCCTAAGTTATTCAGGTCAGATTTCTAGTATATCTAGTGTTTCTTGAGATATGACAAGTTATGATAATATTATACGGATTTATATCAACCCGTGTTGTGTGAGCTTCTCTTGATACCGGTTACATTACGATTTATGAATTGCTTTTGTAACGAAATCACACGTTTCTATTTTCAATTAGGTATCTACCCTTAAAAAACCTTGAGTGAAAGGTAGAAGAATGTACTAATCTCTAAAATATTTAACTTTACTAATCTTGAATAAACAATAGACGCAGGGCGGGGCATTGTCTTTTTTTACTATCTAAATAGAAATTATGAGTGTCACAATTTCTTGTTAAATAACCTTACGTTATTCGTTTATTAAAATAGTGTTCATCTGTAGTTACTTATTTTTATATTGAGAATACGGTACCTATTCAGTTAATTCTAGTAAGACTGAAAGCCGATCTTAACATGGTTTGGGAAAAAGGCTACGCGAATGATTACTAAAACATAAATTTGACAAGACTGTACAGTCGACATCAGAATATTATTCATAAATTAAAATTGAAAAACACTTTTATTCGTAAAGAATAAGGTTTATTTTAGTGATTAAATGTGAAGTTACACTTGTGGTTGACATTACTGTTTTGTGTCGTGTCAGGCGACAATTTGAACAGGTGTGAACACACAAACACGGTGTAATTGTTACATTACGAAGTTATTGCACGAGTTACACTGTATATTAATTTATATGATCGCTCACTAGCTTTTATTGTTCAGTTCACACTATTTTGTTCAATCGGTTGTTATTACACAACAGTAAATAAACGTTGGTTGCCATGGAGATGATAATACTATACCGATATTTCTTGTTCTCTTCATTGTTTTTCTTGAGTCTCAGTATTATGTAAATAAGGATTAATCAAATAATAATATATGCAAGTTTTTACCTATGAAGAGATGAGGCACAAATTGTATGTTTTGTCTACATTAGTAAAATACGTAGCACTTAGGTACCTATGTATGCAAACTCTTCATAGGTAAATATATGTAAAATTAAATAGATGTAGGTACAGATATTGAGCAGACGAATGACGATTTATCGGTTTTGTTTTTTGCGCATCGCCCCAACCGACGCGCGACGCCGCGACGAAGCGACGTTAAGAATGCTGTTCGTTTTCGTAAATAATCTTTCGATGTCATGCCAATTGCTGAAGATTTTGTGAATATAACAATACCATTGACATAATTTTCAGCTATTGTTGGTCAAACAAACCAATTCCATACCCACGGTGCAAACCATTAGAAAATTCGTAAAGTATTGGTAGTTTTTGAGTTTATCGCGTTCAGAAAGAAGGAACAGATGTCGCGGAGAAAGTATAATATGTTCGGATACAGATAAGTACTCTATAAAATAAAAAGAGAAGTCCTAAGTGACTGACTCAAAAACGCCCAGCTCAAACCCTTGGACCTAGAAAGAGGTTTCCTTTATAATTTAGCGAAGGATAAGGAAGGATTTTTTTAAAGGAGTTAAATAGGGGATGAAAGCATGTCAATAATAAAAGTATTGCCTAGCTTGTGAGGTATAAGGCCGTCGAGAGTCTCATGTCCTCGTTTTGTTAGCGATTGTTAGTGAAATTCTCCACAATCATTGTAATTTTTGTGATTTACGTTAATTCATTCGCTATTCATTTCAGCTGCTGTTTCTTATTTATTGTAGACTTTCTTTGTGGCTGCGTTTGTCTGTTGGTCAAAAGATTTAGATTTTTTTAGAAATAATTTGATTATTATAGTTAGATAACTGTTTCTCTGTTAGCCATATGATTACGGAACATTTATTGATAAATTTCATTAATTTGGAAAATTGTTAGTATACGTTATTATGTTTTTAATAAGTATCAAAGTAATTTATTCACATCTATCTCTCAAAATATGCCCAAAAAGATTTAATTACAATAAATGTTTGCCTGTTTCTTGTTATTGTCATATACCCATATTCAATACTATTTTATTGACACATAAGTTTGTTGAGTTCACTGCTCTTTAACATTTATTGCTTGATTGATAAATAATTTAGGTAAGCGTTGAAAATCAGGCGTATATGTAATGCATGCATATTAGCTACCATAGAATTACTTATTCACAATTCATAAGTACTTACAGTATGAATAGTGTAATTAATTACCTACTTAAAAGCACGTAAAAGTATATTTTGATTGGTCGCAGGTTTAAGTGTGAATTCAAAGTAATTCGACTTATAACTGGGAAGATAGTTTCCAAAAAGTTATGACTATTCGTGACCCATTATTGGATTTGACGAGACATTCACTTTAAAGGCATTTTTATAATTGATCATAACGTATGCAAATGACTTGTGGGCTATAAATACTTAAGTTTGAAGTGCAGTCACTATTGAGCGAAGAATTTCTTAATTAATAACAAAAGTATTCTTAATTAATACTGTTCAAGTATTGTGAAATAGTGTAAGATGTTTATATGTTGACGTATAAGGAGTACAAAGAGCTAGCACAAGAGAGAGAAAAATCTAAGGAGGTGCACCGACAGGAGCTGAGCTCTTAAATTGATGGTCTCTACCCGAGGGTGTCGTGGAAGCTGAATAAGGGATATAGAAACTAGGAGAATGGGCAGCAGCGTTTTTCTAGAGGAAAAATACAAAAAAGCGGTCACCAACCCGCTTGCTCATAGTGGTGTCTACTAAATAGCTTGGTTGCACACCATAGCCCTCAGCTCCCGATAGTCCCACTGAGTAAGGGAGAGAGCCAGGAGCTGGCGTAACTTGGAAGAGGCCTATATCCAGCAGTGGACACTATAGGCTGAGTTGATTGATACAATATTTACAAAATCTTAGTAGAAATAGCTGCATTGCATGTTTGACTTAATAATATTAGTCCGGCAAAAACTCTTTTCAGTACCCAGCTCTCATAATAGTTTCTCCACTTCTCAACTCCCACATCACTCCTAAAACATCCCGAACACGACACCTACAAGCCATAGACATGCATAATAACACTTACGTATAACAAGACTCATCCAAATTTCTTATAAGCATCTTTAAGCCTCGAGCGAATACATTTTTAATCTTCAACGTACTTCGTTCGTGAGTTAGTTACTTTATTTTTTTCGAACTTTCCCAAGAAAGTGTGCATTAGGCCGGCTACACACGATGCCTTGCGGGCAATTCCGGTAATATTACGAGTAATAAGAGATGCTTGTGTGCTCTTTAAGATGCCTTTCACACGACATTATGTACGGTCGGTTAGGTATGATATAAATGTGGTAATTTGATTGTCTGGTTGTGCGACTGAAGTGCAAAACAGGTCCTTATGGAAATTGGCACGACCATAAAGGATATTAGATAGACTTCCAGGAGGAATACAGACGCACTAGCCATGCACAAATAATTTTAATAAAAACCAAAACTTAAAAAAGATAGATGGGTTATGTCAAAGATGATATGAGAAAGAAAGGGTGGATGCCGCGATAGAGAGTAATAGAGATGTATGGATAGAAAATACGCATTGCATCGACCCCATATCAATAGAAAAAGGGCATGCAGATGATGACAAACCCAAAACTAAAACATAAATGTTTACGATACAATCTGTTGTCTTTTGTTTTAATCGATTTCTTTAGGTAGGTCTTATAAAATCATCGACATTTTGGACAAATGACGATCACCACGAAAATGTTTTTGATTGAATGTTGCGGTAACTGATGATCTTGGTGATGTTATTGGAGCGATTCGTTCGCGCTGTCCATTGCTTGTAGAACGGGTCTTATAACTGGGTAAGATCGTAGTCTACAACTTTTTAATGTTCATGACCGGTGCGATTGTCTACGGATATCCTATTAGCTTTTTGTTGTAACCGACCAGTTTTGCAAGGTATAACTGGCTTTTGTTTTTATTGAGCATTGGTTAATTGTACTCTAGTATTGTTTTTCTTATCGCCAGGAACAAATAATTATATATTATCTGATTTATTCTATGTATATGAAGACTGCTTTGTAATAGGTATTGCATACCAGAACTGATAATGATGAAGTCATATTTTTTTTTGTTATGTGATCAAAAAATCCCTATTCTTGGGATTTTCCTTCTGGAAATACCAATTTACTCTCTTCCAACTTAGGAATTAGCAAAACCTCGGAATTCATCATTGACGAGACCCAATTAGACAATAGCACTGGTTGAATTATAAATATATTTTTCCTGTTCGCTTATGTTTTTTTGGTATAAGTTTTTGTATCCTCAATAAGGTCGGGATCGTAGCATTAATCATTCTGTCTCTTTCTATGGATAGATAGGTAGATAATTCAGTGTTTTCAGTAACTCAGAGTTATGAGCCAAAGCTCTGATGAGTTTAGACAGTAATATAGCAAAAGGCTCCCAAAAAGGTTACACTCCGAATTTGTTTTTTCTATGACGTCATTTAGTCGACCCTTTTTTATCACTAGTTAGCCTTCGAACAGCTGACAGACTGTCCTTACCCAAAATACTTAGATCTAGAAAATCAACTTCATTTTATAATCAAGTGCCTTGCCCTATTTTATCCTTAACATGAAAATTTAATTTATCCATAGATTCTATGGTTTATCTTAGTAACGATAGAATTAATCTATTCTACGGTGTTTCGTGAAGGTTTTATTTAATCAAAACTATTTTTCTCTCGAGCACTAGATTATTGATTTCATAATTTGTTTAATACTCAATACCTCGATTTAGCTATTTAGTAAATATGTTGATCTAGTTTGGATTCCCTCTAGAAATGCGAAGTTGTCAGTCGGCCCACGCGGGATGAACGCTCATAAATTCCATATCTAATACAAATTATAAATAAATGTGTCTGTATCAAAATCTAATTACGATAGCAATAGGCACTTTAAAATAAAGTCGCAGACATACAGTTGTACATTTCAGACTAATGCAAATTGAGTTTCAAACAGTGATATATAAAAACCAAGATGCACAGTTTACTAACTCGTCTTCAAAAAGTCTACAGAAATTAAGACATTACTAAAATTCATTTCATAGCAAAAACAACTTTATGCCAAGCAGTTAAGGTTAAATTTGCGAAAAACTAAAATCGTTTCAAAACTGGCACCACATGTTTAATTGAAGACTTTGTATGATTACATTTTTGACTGTGACTTCTGAAATGGCATCAAATCTATTTTGACCAAACATAATAATTTGCGGAAATCTTATAACTTTGTTCAATGCGTCATTTACATTGACATTGACTCTGTAATCACTGGACGTGGGAACTGTATTGTCAACACGACACTTAACGTTAACATGTTGTTTTGTTAACGTGACGTTATATTGTAAAGAAATTATTGTTATTGTATCAAGCACGGTAACTAGATGTATTCTTTATTTTGTGTTTAATATGAGACGTTTCTAGTTTGTTGTTGATTTGATGGTGCGCTAGAATTCATGGGTTGATATTTGTCTGTCGTTATCGCTTCTTCTGTGTATGGCTGGCACGAAAGCCCTTCAGATTTAGGCGGCCACATAGCCTACGGCATCGTTAGTGGCAGCAGATAGGGGTCAACCAAAATTTGGGATCGTAAGCGTCGAAAAATACTAGAATTCAGTCGTAAAATACTAGAATTCAGTCTGAGTTCTCAATTTGGGAAAAGGTTAGGCAGAAGGCGGAACTTCAGTTAATTTATTAAATAATGGATGGTTTTCTCCTCCTCGTTAATGGGTCGTACCAAAATGGCGAAATAAATCATGTTTGTAAGGCGCGCACGACACAGAAGAAAATATTGGTGCGGGTGGTAAAAAACTCGCTTATCATCCACGGAATAAAGGCATAATGATATTCATAAAACCCACAAGCATCCCTTTTGCATCCGAAAGTGAAATTGATAATAACGACCACATATTATGTCACAATATTGCCTTCGGAACATTACCCACCAACCTAATAACCCGACCCGGTAGAGCCGCGAAAAACCGCTCAAAACACCGGTGTTGGTTAAAAGATCGTTTAAAATCATTTACGTGGCGTATCCGAATTCCTTGGCCATAATCCGATACCTTATTCGAATATTAACGTGACATCGCGGGAAACATGCACAACGCTTGAATACTGAGCACTCCCATTGTCTACCACCTTCGCTCCACAACGACCTATCTTTTCAAATACCTCAAAACATAATCAACTTTATCCCCACCAACGTAAAATTCATTTTTCTTAACACAACAGCCCGAATGCCGACGTGGAGTTATGAAAACGGAGCGATTCTCTTAAGAAACGTCGTCACTGCGAAGGCTCGAACAATGACAAGTTTTGATACAAATTTCCTTTGTGGAAACCAGTGTTATGGATGCCGTTTCGTGTATAATATAAAATAAAACGGATACTGTCGTCTGTCTTGTTTGTGTTGGATAATTGAAAAATTAGGAACGCGAAATTGACGTTGTTTTGATGTTTGAGCGATGCGAGAACTCCAATTGTTAGCGGTGACTTGTATTCAAGTGAGCTTCGAGACACAGAATGTACACCAGGTTACTAAATTGTAAATTTTCTTGGGGCTTTTCACACTGAAATACAAAAACTTACAAGACTTACAATTTTATGATCCAGGAATCGGATCTAATTCGAGGTGTCTGTGGAAGAATATTACTCTTCGAACGGTTGTTTTCTGAGGTTTACGCGAATATTAGAAATGTTTTTTTACATCCGATTACTAGCAATGTGGATCTCACATTACTAGTAATCTCGTTAACCCGTCGTGCTAAGCTAAGGCGCTTGTGTTACAAGTGGGTTCACGTCAGTAGTGTAATTCGTAAGGGTAGGATTCGAACCCGCAACTGTATGATCACAAGTCCGACGCACTAGCCATTAGGCTACCGCCGCCGCGCCGCTTTGAATTCAAATAATCGCATTGTAATAATACTTTACAGATTTTATCGCGATTTATTTCAATTTCAGCTCCCAACGTTTCATGATGGTATCTGCCCGTGACTATAACACCTGCAAAGGTGATGAAATATTTTCAAACTGGTTAAAACAGAAACACATTAAATGACTGCCATTAACTACAGTAACTGTTGGTAAATAACAGTGAATACTCTTTAAATCAGTTCCTACTTAAGCCGTACTTAACTACGTAAACTGGTACCTTTTTTTGTAAGTTAACCAACAAATAACGCGATATCTAAGCTTTTAACCGATTACTTAAAGTGTATTGGTTCTTTTTTTATGATAACGCTATTGTAGCGTTTATTTGAACTCGATACGTTTATGTACATTTGATAGGTTAGTTAAATATTAGTGTTTAGTGAGTAGGTAAGTAAGGCGGCTTTTAATATTTACGTTAGTATAAAGTGACCTCAGGATTTGAGCAGTTAGGAGAGAACTCGTCTAATGTAGACTAGTTGTTGTAACACATTTTTCTAAAAATGGTTTCAAAATAACAGTTCAAAATTGTACATGTTGTGAAGGATTTTATATCATACTAGCTGCCCGGACAGACTTCGTTCTGTCAAAAGCAAAATTAATTAAGGTAATTCCCGAGTTTAGGAAAAGTTTCTATTTACTTATTATTTATGTTTTACACCTTTTAAACCTTCCCTGGACTTCCACAAACATTTCAAAACCAAAATCAGCTAAATCGGTTCAGCCGTTCTTGAGTTTTAGCGAGACTCACGAACAGCAATTGATTTTTATATATATAGACTAGCTGCACCCCGCTATGCGTATATGCTGTTTATTAGATAACTTTGTTTTTCCGGGATATAATGTAGCCATATATTAAATATGTGTTAATCCAGGTTGTCACCTACCTTCGTACTAAATGTTATCAAAATTCGTCCAGCCGTTTGAGCGTGAAGAGGTAATTTAAGAAACATACACACTCACAAACTTGTGGGATGTGTAGGGAGGTCAACTTACTATTGCAGGAGTTGGGGAAATCATTTTTATTTGTAACAATTTTTTGTGTACATTATTGAGTTTTATTATTATGTTTATGATAAGAAGAACATAATCTTTACACTCGACCACACTACGTCTACTGTATCCACATTATTAAAAATCAACAAATGAGAGATAGGTGGATAGCGATTATCCCTAAATTAACCTATACAGAAATATAGAACTTTGGGCCGACCAACACTTTCAAGCGATATTACATAAAATCTGTGACGTATTTAAATAATTTTCTAAGCTTTCGCTGTCGGTCGTAAGTCACAAGTCACGGGCAACCGTGGAATCTTTTAAAAAGGTTATTCGATGGTGCCATCGACAAAAAATTTGAAACTCTATGGTTCGTAAAAATTATATGTTTTGAGAAAATGGAAAATAAATTTCAATGACAAGTTGAGAACAATACGAGAGATTTAAATTACTTTAGTTTTAATTTAAAACTGCTATCTGAAATACTTATTTATAAATAATACCGGCCTATATGTCCCACCGCTAGGCATAGGCCTTTTCTCATATAGAGAACGAACAAGCATTGATCACCACGCTTGCTCACTGCGGTTTGGCGATTAAGATTCCAATTTTTGGAATACAGGTTTCCTCACTATCTTTTCCTTGACCCTTCACCGATTGTCAATGATGTCTTAGAATAATAATTAAGAAAGTACATAATAATATAACTTTGAAAAAGTCACATTGGTAGGTACTTGCCAGTAGTGAGTTCGAACCTGCAACCTTATGCACGAAAATCCTTTCATTGAACCGCTAGGCCACCACGAGAAATATTTATAATCTAGAAGAATGAATAAATTGGCCGTTTGGAAAAAGGCAATCTACCCATTGTTATAAGATTAAGCTCTTTTCAATCCTTTCCATAGTTTTTATTTTATCATCTAAATCTAAATCTGTGTTAATGTTTGATAAGACCCCATCGTCTGAGTTTTTAGGGGTGTTCCATTGAACATCCCAAATAAACTGCTAGTTTAACTGAAATAAATACACCTTCACAAAGCATGATTTAATACTCTCCTGAGTAAAAAATCTCCTGGAATATCAACTAAGCTTAATATTAATCCTATAAGTAGCTTATTTAAATAAGAAGTTACATCAGGACCCCAAAGTCGTGTCGTATAGAATTTATGGTATTTTCTCTAATACCCATTCCCATTAGAAGTTGATGCACCGGCCATCGCGTGCCCGCCATTTTGAAAGAAATGAAATTATCGTTAGGTACAACTAAAGAAGAACATAATTTTCTCTATGGCACTTTAATTATAAAATCGTGGGAGTTTTTCAATTTGGAACGTTTTTTTATTTCTTTTTCTCATGTGCCTGTTCGTTGCATCAGAATGCGTTTACGGTTAGTTATTACACTGCATACCTATCTAATACTTGTTATGTAATGTTTCTATCGTTGTAAAAAGGTCAGGTATGATGTAAAATATATTGTTGTAATTGTTGTTTCTTGTTTCCTATTTTAATAGCAAAGAAAGAACATAATTGACGAACCTCAAAATACTGCAATATTATAATGAGAATTAAGTGTATTTTTTTCAAATCCTTCATTTTGTTATTAAGTAAAGTAACAACAAAAATGTATTACAACATTTAAAAATAACATAATTACCCCAACAACAATTTCCTTAGCCTCTCCGAAGTAACAAAAAAAGGAAGTTCCCGCTTACGTCACCCATAATTTGTTACCTGCATTTTTTGAACGTCCAGAAACGTTCGGCATTCGAAATTCGAACTGTATTTATATTTGAGTGAACCTCTTTTGTTACAGTCATGCCAAATATTTCGTGGGAATTTCGTTGGGAACTACCTACATCCACGTGTTTCAACCTTTTTTTGTTATTTTATTGTTTTTTTCGATTAACCGGCGTTTGAATTGTGATTATTATTGTACTTTTACTTGGAGTTTTGCATGACGCGCATGCGCTGTTAGGTTTTAGGGATATTGATAAAAGGTATTTTAATCTTCGTTTATGTTTCGAAGTGTTTGAATTGGATGTAATTACAACAAAACGACTAATAATTCTAGCTTGCTATCTTTATTAGGATAAATGATGACTAAGACCAGAACAAAGGTGAGCTGAACAGCTGTGAACCACCTGAAATTCTATTTAAACTATAAACAGGTTTTGTAAGACTACTTACTACAATTCTATGGCATTATATAATTCACATTATCTATGGTTGCTCTTAGTGTTAGCATAGACATCGGTTAGCCATTGCGGTGAAACATTCTCAATATTTAGATAAGTACTACTTGAAATGACCAAAACATTTATTTCACCAAAAATTTTTCATTAGCTTCTAAAAAAAAAAACTAAAACCTTTAGCAACAAGAATTCGCTTTAATTATCAAGAAACCAGAACTAGCACGAAACTTTCTCGAAGCTATCACACCCTACAACTGAAGCAAGATTTAGCCAACATCAGATAAACCCAAAGTTCCAATAACTCATCCATCCGATAAATGTTTGCGACCCCTGTCCGGTTACATTTCCTACGAGTATACTACTTATGTCGTAAGGGCCCAGGTACACTTGATGTAAAACAAACTAAGTGACTAATAAGTCAAGTATCCCGTAGACGACCGATAAGAACTGTTTGCAGCGTGCCTGAACGCTGCCTAATCTGTCTCGTGGCAGGGCTGTCAAACATTTGCACCATAAACATGAATCTTTTTTAAATGCCTTGTTACACTGTAATTATTTAATATGAATAATTTAGGTACATTGTAGATTTAAGAAAAGGACATTAACTCGATTTAATGGGCTGAGCTTTGAACATAAAAGGTATTTATTTTATCGAGTCAAAATAGTAGTTTAGCGCTCAAAGTTCAATTCAATTCAATTTATTGAAGTTATTATTATTTAAAAATAGTGTTTGTACTAATGTTTTGCCTGTAGGCTATACTATTTTACTTATCGCTACAATTGTTGTATCAGATTTACAAATTTATACAAAACGCAGGTAAAATATCTGGTTGAATAATCTGAAAACCTAAATATTCATTACAACACGTTAATAGCTATATGTTCGGTCTCTTCTAAAATACTGCATCGATTACCTTGCTGGTTTTTCGTCAAAATCTCTAGTTCCAAAAGATAAGAAGTCGCAAGTCACAGCCCTAATCCTGAGTAATGCCAAGAATATTTAAGGCGACGTCGCCTTAATAACAGTTTTCTAAGCGTCTCGTGTTATTTATCGCTACCCTTTATATTAGCCAAGTTTCACGCAACGTGGCTCATTATTCTTCAAGTTTTTATGTTGGCTTGCTTTTAATATTAGTTGCGAGTTTATTACGAAGGTTCTTTACATCTGCGAGGAATAAGCAAGGATGTTTTCGTAAACGCAAGGATTTGTGCGCCACTAAAGTTTGTGATGCCTAGTATTGATCTTCAGAATACAATGGATTGATAAAAAAAACATATTATTATTAACTACTGGTTTTGGATGTGGTCTGTCAACAATCAATATAAACTCTTGTCAAATTACTGATCCCGCATGTGATTGGTTGACCGAAAGATTAACAACATATCACAATTCACAGCACAGCGCTTTTGAAAGGTGATCAATTATCTTTTTTGTTCCGATCATACACAGTCAAAATCTTCGAATGTTTTCAATGTGGGACTACAAACGACATAATTACTTATGAGATTTGAAAGGTGATGAAATCATTTTTTTAGTTCAGACACTGAGACACAGTCAAAATCTTTGAATGTTTTCAATGCTTTCAATGTTCACTACAAACGACATATTTTAGTGTAAAATTCAAGTTCAACTTACAGTTTTTTGGGAAGGCCCTGCCTTACATAGACAATGTTAGAAGCAAAATACCATCAGTAACGTAGAGTAGGTATCTACATAAACAATCGTAATAACATCCTTAAGGTCGAGGTAAAAGGTTATTAACATGAGAAGGCTGTGTCCCGCTTGTTAGCAACATTGTTGGAAACTCAATGTGATGTATGCAACGATTACACTGTTCCTGTATTCACATAGACGAATCTGTAAGGAAAATTGAAGATAAACAAATGTTAATCACCTTATAAAGGCGATAGTTTGTGAGAGTGTATGATTGTTATCTCTTCACGTGGAAATGGCTGGACCAATTTTGACAATATTTGGTATAGACGTAGATGACGAGCTGTTTTAACACATGGACTATCATAGGCATATATATAAAATTAAGTTATCTGGTTAAACGCGGGTAATGCTGCGAGAAAAGCTAGCATTAATATAATTCCAATCACTAGTTGGCCCTTAGGGAATAATAGATGTTCCTAATAAGAATGGATTTAAGAAAAAACTTCAAGACTACTTGGTTATTAAATGTAATTACACTGTATTGGATTATTTATTGAATAGTTCTAACTTTTTGTACGTTTGTTATATTCTTAACTAGCTGCCCGGACAGACTTCGTAAAAAAAGCAGTTGCTGATTCGTGCTTTGCTATGCATATCAATATACAGGTTTCCCTCTGTTTTCACGATTTATGGTTATAGGTAAAGTCTTGTACGCATAGTACTTATATATTTTATGGCTTTATGAAACTCTATTTTATACTAATCCTAGTTATAACTTTACGGTGCATTCATAAATTTCGCAAATAACAAATAGCAATTTTAATCTATACTAGTATTATAAAGCTGAAGAGTTTGTTTATTTTGTTGAACGCGCTAATCTCTGGAACTAAGGGTCGATTTGAAAAAATATTTCACTGCTGGATAGCCCATTTATTAAGAGAGGCTATAAGCTATAATTTGCCGTAATAAACGATGTCCACGTGGGCAAAGCAAGTAAAATAAGAATTCCGTAAAAATAGATGCTGTATAAAATATATGTATCAAGTACCTACCTATATTATGGTTATGTATTTAAATATAAATCCGGTATAGCGAAGGGTAACAGGTTGATGTAACTAAACTACCCTGTTAGCTTTAATGATGTTATGAAATAACAAACATACGAATTAATTTTGTCGTAATTATCCTCATGTATGTTAATTATAATGATCTCGGCTCTTCTTACATGGGTCTGCTTTGTTTTGATGTATGAAACGGCTGAAGGAGATACCTTAAGCAAACTGATGGATGTTTTTATGTGAGATTTAAATTATAATCTACACTAATATTATAAATTTGAAACGTTTGTTTGATTGAAAAACCTAATCTGCGGAAATGCTAGTCTGATTATGAAAATTCTTTGTTCAGTTTTCAGTGTTAGGTAACCCATTTAGGAAAGCTTTTTGACGCAATAACCGGCGCCCACGCAGGCGGAGTTGCGAGCAAAACCTAGTATGTAGGTACTTAATACATATTGACCAATCTGTTTTTCTACTCCAGACCACTCGATACGCACTATGTTTTTAGAAATATCTTTAAGGAGGTACTTAGGTATATTATAATCAAATATTACTTAGACAAGAAGAAGTAAAAAGAAACATACCTTTTATCTTGCATTAAAAAATATAATATAGGTACCTACCCACAGTTATATATATATCATAGCCGGATTTTAAAACAATTATGATTTAATCAATTTATTATTACATACCTAGATTCAGTAGTACAATAATAACATTAATAATTAATCCGTCTTGTATACCATACATAATTGTTTAATATTTTGACATCTGTAACAGAAATATTATGGTCGTAGGACTTGATTATACCACCGGAAGAATATTCAATAGGTTTGACTACAATGGTTCGAGTTTGAATCGGCTTAGATGTTATGTTTTATAGTCTAATTTAGATTGTTTTGATAAACTATTTAAATTTTAATAGTCTGTAATTGCCTTCTCTTCGGTTTAAGAGTGACACTTACCTAACTTTAAGACGTGTACTGGCAGCTAGTAGTTGTTGTTAGACATACTTAGCAAGATTGCAAAACTTAAAAAAAAACTTTAACACAATCTTTATTAATTTTTTATTTATTCGCTTCTTTACACCTTAAAGTGACAGAGACAGCATGAGACTTAACGGCGGCTTCAAACTAATTTACGTTTCAGTATTCGAACATTACTAATTGTCTGATTGTATGGCGTTCGTTGTTTATAAATACTTACTTAATTAATTGCTGCTTACGTAAACTTTTCATGAATGTCGTAGCGGAAGTCTTTTTGATATTATTATTAGCTTATAATAATGAAGGACTGAACACGGAAGAGCAAATGGATATTGCTATATTTAATGTACATATAATATAATTTTTAAAAAAACTTTCTATACTCTCGGTCTCCTAGTGATTTAAAAAAATAGTTACAGGATAAATTAATTTTATTCTATTTCTCATAATAAATAATAATAATGTCACTATTTATACACTGCTGACAGACACACTCATATAGAGAAAGAACGAGTATTGGTCCCGCTTGTTTATTGCGGATTGGTGGAAACGGATGCCAATTTTTGAAATTCAGATTTCCTCACAAAGTTTTGCGGTTGAGATAAATTCATCACCCACTAAGTATCTACTTGATAATATATTAATAATATAGAAAAGCAAGCATTAGGTACTCTCTCCTGTATAGAGATGTTATGCACACGTAATAATTAGCTTCAGATGCGCCGGCGCAAGATGGAAGGAAAGTGAATGTGTTTGTAGAATTAATTCGAGTACTTTCTAAATTCACCGGTATGAAGCTATGAGCTATTGTTTCAAAACATCATCACGGCATTTCAAACGTGTCTATAAAATTTTAAATATTTTTTTGTATATTTGTGAAGATTTTTGTAGCATTTTAGTCTCGAGATTTATTGGGTATTTTTCTGATATTTTAATAATATCCAAAGAAAAAAAGTATTTTTCTGATATTTTACTTTGATTTTGTGACAAAATTAAATTCAGAAACAGTCTTTTTCCCATTTTTGTATCTGATTATATTACAAGGACTTGTTTGGTCTGCGCAATGTGTACCTATTTAAATTTTGCATCTCACTTTCCTTCATCTCAGTATTCACTCCTGTATTGACATCAGTAAAATTTTGTTTTTGATAAGCTATAGGTTCAGTCTACTTATTTTAGAAACTTATTCATTAATTCAGAGATTTCAATAATTTATTCTTAGTACTAACACAGACAAACTGCTATGAGCAGTTTTGTGGGACTATGTTTAGTTCTTAAGATGATACTGGTTCTAATAATAATAAATCAATAAAATATCTTGGCTATTTCAAGTTCTAAGTCATTGCTAGGCCAATCTAGTACATACCTACTCTTAATTTTTTTACGAAGTATTACTCGTGGGTAACGATTTGTCTGGACTTTAAAATAAATTAGAACCCCTGTATTTGTTTTAAAATGTCATCCTGGATAGTACCTAAGGCAAGAAACGGCGACTGCAACTAGCTTAAAATTGATTGTAATATAAACAATTTAAATTTACCAGGCATACATAGGTCTATAGAGCCACAGTAATTATGTGACCCGGTGACCTAATTTGGAACTAATATTAAATTATTTTACTAAGTAATTTCATTTTGTAGCTCAAATTTAAAATAACCTGAATCTAAGATTTAATTTACTCCTTGCACTAGTGCGAAGGCATTCGCAAATTCTATAGAGTTGGAACACTAAATTGAACTACAGCGACGCTGTCACCGGGTCCGATAAGTAAGTTTGTGCCTTGTGGCACTATGCTTACCTATATGTGTGACTATGTGTGACATTCCTCTCGCATCATCTCGGCACGAAGCCCGCTCGTGAGAACCGTGTCTGGTTTCCTGGCTGCACGCCACCTGACCCTTCACGAAACTCTACACGCGTATAACTTGATGCCAACACTGACCGTTATATACTAACGCGTACTGTTAAGTTGAAGTGGCTGATAAAAGATAATCTTGACTAAATACGTAGTTAGATAAATACGGTAGGATGTTGACAAGGTATGAAAACTAGAAATCGACTTAGTCCGTAATATCTGAGTGAAGGACATAGAATAATAATTAATCACCATCCATAAAGACTTAAAATTGTTACTTATTCTGAACTAAAATCTATCTATTTATATATATAATCTAAAATCATGTTTACTACGGTATTTATTTTCTCGCGTAATCGTGGATGGACGAACGGCCAATGGCTGTATAAAAAAAAATCTAAAATGAAATTATTTACTCCGTTGTAAGTAGGATTCATTATTTGTTTTAGGTCATATAGTTTTCTGTTGAGTCGACATTCCCTATCTGATTATCCAGAAGAAATTAACTCAGGGGTCGTATCTTTTTTATCAATTTGGCGTGAAATATGTGTCAATTTCGGAAATTTTTGGATATTTCTATATGAATATCACTATTTGTGCAAATCACTTGTTATATTACCCTTGTCTTAGAATTTGACGTGATAAATAAATGAAGGTGTATTTTGCCCCATATTATGAAATAATAAACAATAGAGTGTAGAATAATAATATGCAATCGTTGTATTTATACCTAAGTAGGTACAACGTATACCTAAAGTACATATAGACCTGTCACAATATGTAGGTATGTTGTTTTGCGTATCCAATTTACTATGCAGCCGTAACGCGGAGTAAGCAAGTGTAATGTTATCGAAATGTTTGTGTCAACAGCTGATATACTACGCGTTGTTTATGTTCATCATACGAATAATAATGGTAAAAACATAGGTATAACTTAGATATTCAGATCTCAGCTTCATAGAAAATTCAATTTTGTGAGCGTTCTTCTTTAAGTGCAATTTTATACATACTGTCAAAAAAAAGATAAACAAAATTCCCATTTTTCTTAACGTTATTGTTTTATACTTTAGAACGTTTGGAAGATGCAACCCTTTTTCATAAGCGCTGTAGGTAAAAAATATTAAGCGGGAATAAATAAAATAAGAAAACAAAATATAAGATAACTTATTAAAAAATCTATCAATCAAGTATGGAATGGAATTAGATGACCGTGTGTGAGGAGTCCCGAAATAAATATTATTATTATAATATTATTTAGGTTAGTTTCATTCAGATTATTTGTACCATTACGTCCTAAATGCATAGGTCTATCCTACATTCTTTACCATCGAGCACTGACGCCAGTTTATAATAGCGGTTTATAGATAAACATACAGTTTTAGCTCCCCTTGTATCTAATAATACGGGTATCTGCGTCAGGTGGCTACCGGCTACCGTCCCGACCCTACTTCCCTTGGTACAGGTAGACGAATAACTAACCGAAATAATACTATGTTAATACATACAAAAAAGATTTTAAAACACGTGTTTGATCATAAACTAAAGATTATAAAAGCAAGAGGCTCCGACAGATATTTAAATGTCGTTAATTATCTTGTCTTTATTAATATTCAATGATAAGAATAAATTGAAATCTCAGTTTTTTTTAACGAAATGTTTAATTTCTCAATTAAATTTTTATAAGAATTCATAGTGCAGCACTATTTTATGACATAAAAAAAATTAAAATTATACATAAAATTAAAATTTTAGACTAAAAATATTTCCCCGATGTCATGGAAAAAAAATGTCAAGCAAAACAGCTTTATCATTCAAATTCAATAAAGAAATACCAACCGTATAATTACGGAAAAACATTAATCTTAAACTGGTAATACCTCGCCTTATTAAAATAGAAACCTATTAAAATACCCGCCAATATCTAAAGGTCAGTGTGTCTAATTTCATTTTGTGAAGCTACCATTGTTTTATTCATCTCATCCAAATTTGATTTATTAGAGGTACCTTAGAATTTTGCTTTTATCTTATTAGTATAATAAAGCATGTCTGTACGCGAATATGTGTATGGTTTGGTGTACTATATTATAATCCTAGGTTTACTGGATACTGGCTTTATCATTATATACCTACAATATTAATAAAAGTTTTTAGTTTATGTATTTTTTTATGTAATGTATCGCGGATCTAATGGGGTCTGGTAATCTGTATGACAGCCGACAGGGTATCCTAGTGCAGATACCATTCTCCTACAAAGGCTGAGTCTTACATTATGGCATAATAAAGCTGTAACATTTTATTTAACAATAAATTACAACCCGACATTTAAAAATAAATTACTTAAATTTCTCAAAAATACCTTTCTGGAAGAAAAATCAAAACATAGTTATTATTATTAAGTCGTGTGCATCTCTTTTATAATAAGATCTCTTTTATTTTTTGGCGGTTTACAAAAAAATCTAGCTTGATTATTGCAGATAAGATTGTTCTTTACGTGCCTTCTTTTTAGTCTGAGAATTGAAAGCATACCTGGACGAAAAACACAGCAATCTTTTTTAAACAACTTCTTGGAATGCAACCCATAACATGTACAAGTCCTAATTCTTAGTAACCATGGTTACGCACCAAACCTAACAGTCGACAGCTTCTTCAAGCAAAACAATAACTGAGGTTGACATCTTCTATCGATTCCGAGAAATATCTCCAATGGATCAATTATTATTGGCATTCAATATCCACGATTCACGGGAATTCGATAACAATCAGTAACGACATATTTTCCGAGACAATTGATTACCTACATTTCTTTGTGCTCAATCAGTTTCTTTACCTTATTCAGTAGGTCGCAAAAACTACGTGTTTCTGATGAGATCAGAGCAAAGAATATAGATTCTCAGTAATTTGATGTTTATCAAACGTATAGTACGTTATGGATGACAGCAGACAAATATGGCGATTTTCCGAAATTATAAGTATCTACATTACAAGTTTTATAGAATCCTCCTTAGTTCTGGTGTCTGTTTTGAATTATATTGGCCTACTAGCTGTTTCCCACAGCTCCGCCCGCGGTCAATTTTTTTTTTATATAATTGAGATGCAAGCTATCCTATCTTTTAAGTTGGATCGAACTGCCCACGGTGTGCAAATTTGATTTAAATCGGTTAAGTAGTTTCGGAGTTCATCTCGGACAAACATTGTGACTTTGGAATTATATATAATCCTATCTTTTAAGTTGGATCAAACTGCGCAAGGTACCTATGCAAATTTGATTTAAATCGGTTAAGTAGTTTCGGAGTTCATCCCGGACAAACATCCTGACACTGGAATTATATATAATAGAGATAGATAAAAAAACTCTCATTCATCAAATCGATATGAATTTTTAATACCCTGAAAAGGCATAAAGAAAACACGTTCATCTCTTTCAAAGTATTTAAGAATTTCGGTCTGATCTGCTGCAACTAGATTGATATGTCATACAATAGCATGTTCCATTGTGCATCAGTTTCCCACGCGAGTACGCGTCACGCCTCACTGGTGAGGTGTGCCAAATGACGAAGCCATTCAACACCATCGATTGTATTGGCATTGGCATGTCTGACAGTGACTGCAGATGACGGTGAAATATTGGTTTTGACTTTGTCGATTTGAGTGCGTGATTCGTTTTATCTCTTACTAGCTTTTGCTCGCGACTTCGTCCGCGTGGAATCCATTAAGAAATAAACATTTTCAATTTACCACCCTTTTCTCCCCTTTGGGGAGGAATTTCCAAAAATCCTCTCTTAGTGGTAGCCTACTCCTCCCAACAAACACGCTTGCCAAATTTCAGCTCTTTACGATCAGTAGTTTCGGCTGTGCGTTGTCTGTCAGTCAGTCAGTAACGGAAGAGTTTTATTATATAGATTATTTCGTTGTAGATTTTGATCAATCTGATTAAAAGGGGCTCTCTTTTATCTTCTTGTATCATGGTTAGGTGTTTAATTAAAAGTAATAATATTACCAGAATTTTTAAATATGATTTGGGGGCTTTGTCAGTTTTGTCTTAAAATTATATAAACTTTAAGATGTTATTAAATGTATATCTGTCGCTACTTCACACCTTAAAGTGACAGAGACAGCATGAGACTTAACGGCGGCTTCAAACTGATTGACGTTTCAGTATTCGGCCAATAGGCACTTATTAAGAGTGACGATAAATTTATACGAAATATTTTCGTCAAAAGAAAGTCCAAATTCACGTAAAACGCTGTAAAACTGTTTTGTAAGCTAATAATGTATTAACTAACATAAGTTGGTCAATAAGGCTACTGTCAATCCTTGGCTATTAAATTACAGTGACATAAACCCGGACAATAATCTCTTAATGACGGAACGATTACAAACGATTAACGTTATCTAATTAAGTGTTCTTTAATGCACTTAACGACCATACAATCTGCGCGAAACTTTCTTGGTAAAAAATATTAAGACATGTACCTTCTAACACGTAATCTGATGTTTTTTTTTAAAGAAATAGAAAATTCTGTGAAAGTACTATTAGCACTGCTTATTGCTTGAAAATTTACTAGTGTTAAACTGCCAAACAGAGTAATAACACCGCCCAAATGTGACTCGGACTCGCGCTCCAATGGTTCCGTACCATGATCTATTAAAACGTCAAATATGTATACAGTTTTGTTGTATGGGAGCCCCCTTAAATATTTATTTTATTCCGTTTTTTAGTATTTTTTGTGATTGCAGTAACATAAAAAACATCATAATTATATGTGAAAATTTTAACTGTATAACTTTCACGGTTCATGATATACAGCCTAGTGTTAGACGGACGGACAGCTGAATCTTATTAATAGGGTTCATTTGTACCCTTTCGGTACGGAACCCAAAAAACTACGTAAATATATGCAACAACTATCTAATTCACATTTAAAGTAAAAGTGTATCGTATCGTGCCAGCATTGATAAGGCGCCAAGTTCATGATCCAGCCAATTGTCTGAGACACGCCGTGAATTTGTAATCTGTACACTGAACCTCTGTCTCTCAGTACAAACGAAAAACGAAAATCAACCTTGTCTTATTGGAATAAAGACGATGTTTATGCCAGTGTTGATGTGCGGTATACTGTACTATGCTTTCAACTTTCTCGGAGCGTGAGGAACAATTAGATGGTCATGTTGGCTACGTTTTCATTGTCGTCATGAAGTGCTGGCGTAAGTATCGTCATTGATGACGAGGAATTTAAAGTAAGAGATATTATGAGGGGTGGCAAAGAGTTTAGTTTTAGGTAGGTACATGGATAGTATGTTCTCAGCGTATTCTCTGTTCAGTACCAATGTCCAACAACCTCTACAATTCGGATTTAAAGCGTATGTTCCAGTTTACAATTCCAAAGATTGTTTGTCATTATTTATTGGTCAGGTGCACATATCATAAGTACATTTACTTGAATATTTTACACTGGCTGTGACCCGCGATTTTACCCGCGTAAGTTGTCCTCTTTACCCTTATTTGTTTCTAGACAAATTTCCATTGCTTTTAGTATTTCTGCTATTTGGGACGGAGAAAAATCTAACAAATCAAGGATTATCAAAACCGTTTTCGACTTATAAGCGTTATTAAAAACCCGACTTTGTTTTATATTTAAGAAGATAGATAAGAATACTGGCACACGATATTGTATTTAAATTATTTATTTGACAGATGAAACCACAAAAAAAGTATTTAAATAAATTATCGATGCATATCAGTTCTGGTTTTGTAAATGGAATTCTGTGAAAATGAAAGGAATGCTATACTTAAATAAATATTGTTATTTATAGTTGTCATCGTCCGAAACGAAATGAAGAATAGAAGTCCGTAGATTTGACTTTGTTGTTGTCATCGTAACCGGAACGATTCCACAATCTTCCTTATGATCTCGTGACTGTATTAACAATTCTATTTTTTATCAGTTTTTTCCATGATTGCCTTGACTTGTTAGCATTATTCAAGTTTCAGTATCTTAAAAAACATGATGTCTGAAATTAAAATTTAGTGGTATTTGCTTAATTCGTTGCTTAAAACAATTTAAATTTACTATAAGTAATTTATATTTCATATTAATAATGTGTTTGATATTGTAAGCGGTGGATCTAAGGGTTTTCCTTGACTAAGTCAGCTCGGCCTGTGCCAGTTCACTGTTGGACATAGGCCTCACCATGACTTAATTCTTACGAATTACGCGTCGATCATCACCCTCTAATTAAATTACAATAATTTCCTATAACGACACAACCTCACTTCAAACAATACAGTTGAGAAAAATCAATAGAACAAACATGTATTACAGAACAAATCCCGGCAAAATTACATTAGCGTGTGACGTCACGGCATAGACACCCACCTATTGGCGCATTTTGTTTATCAGCCGTTATCTGTGCTCTGGCAATTAGTCACCGCGGTACCAACCTCACGTACGCCCGTTCCTAATTTGAATTTTCGTGTATAGTAAAATTGCGTCCTTTTTCCGTGAATTTCCAACCTTTTTGGTCATGTGTTTGTTTTCAGCCAGTGTTGTGTTTCAGTGATTGTTTTTTTAATTTGTGTTTTTATCATGGTTGATAGTGAATTCTAGATTATGTTCCGAAAAGTGTTGTTTTGTGATTTCTTCGCGGCTTCTCCTAAATCGGATGAAAGGTTTGGCGTAATATTAAATATGCACTTTTTACATGTTCACAAGGTTCAATCATTAATTGACGAACAGTACAAAAACTTTATATTGTTTATCAGACAGCGATAGCAAAAAAACAAATTCTAAATGTCGAAAGTAAATACTCTTTTAGTCTTTCTATTGCGTTTAAAAACTATCGTATTAAAAATAAAATGAAATGCTACGTAGTTTAAACACTTACAATAAAAAAGTCAGATAGCAAGTTGTTTGGCTTCGTACAAGAATTTCGTATCCAATTAACGTTCTAATCTAATTGTAACAATGAGAAGCTACAAACTTTAACTGAGTCATTGGGAACCGGTTATTTGTCGCTGAGATGGTTTTAGACATAAAGTTTCAGCTGGGGAATTAAAAGTACCATAATCAAGTGACGATACATGAATACTTCCAATGAAGCCTATGCGCCATTCCGGTACCATGTTTTTATTACTGGCCAGTATCTATTTACACCACAAATTTTCAATGTGATAATCAGTGGATACTTCGTACTCTGTTTAGCGTTTTTCACAGCTTTGTTGGAGACAGTTTACAGTATTGCCGAATTTTGCTGAATACCGTATTCTACACCGACTTACTGAGGAATTTAGTATCCCTTGGTATTGCAATTACATTTTTTTGTAAGAACTCATGGCTCGTAAGCTGCTATGCTGAACTCGCAGCGGTTTGTGCGTGTGTCGGTTAATATTTGTAAACATACCGAGACCCTCCGTGCCTCGGAAAGCACGTTGGACCCGACTGCCATGCTTCGATCTTTTGGCAGTCATTAAGTCAATTCAATTCTGACAACCAGTCTTACTATGGGACTTTGCCGGGTAAAATGGGTTGTGGAGGTCAGATAGGCAGTCGCTCCATGTAAAATACATACGGAATAAATCTAAAACCGGTAAGACTGGAAGCCAACACTAACAAAGCTTGGGAAAAGGCTAGGCAGATATGTGGTATCAGTATTGTTACAATAAGTCGGCGACAATCGTTAAAGGTAAATGAAAAAAGTTTCCTTAAATTTCGTTTGCATTTTCCTGTACATTTTTTTAATTGTTATTTTAGCGTGAATTTTCCTTATAAAATTCATGTCGTATTTTCTTTTAGTGTTTTATGTGAATCGTAGCTCTAATCAACAACATCATTAATTTTACTGATTCCAATAAGACATACATATCCATAGTCCCTTATCAATGATAGTACCTTATCTAAATATATGTTTTACTATGTAATCATTACACTTTTATATTCATTCAATGACACATGCTTGCACGCACCTCTGGAGATAAACCAAGGGTGCATTTGTATGACGCCGTTTTATCCAATTTACTTTACTAGTAACTAGCGGAGACCTTTGGCTTCTCCCAGTAAAAAATGGCTATAATTATACACAAAAACCTTCCCCTTGAATCACTCCACCTATTGCTGAAATCTAGGTACAGTCACGAGCATAAATGTATTTAGCGAGAAGTTTTTGTTGAAACTCAAAAATATATACATGATTTGAGAACTGTAGGTAATTTGTAAATGATTAAAAGTTGAATTGATGGTGAGTTCCTGTTTAATTATTGTTTTACAATTTCGCTATTTGTATACATATTTATGCTCGTTACTCTACATTACAATCTGTTGCCAATGCGTCCAAATGGGACTGATGAAAGACAATTGTTTGCAGCGTAAATGAGAATGCTTCGATTAATGACTGGAGTGACGAGATTAGATAGGATAAGGAATGAGAATATTAGAGGAAGCTTGAAAGTAGCGCCTGCGAATGAAAAGGTGAGAGGTAAGCGTTGGTTGTGGTTGGACATGTTATAAGGAGGGATGAAAGTCAACAAGTTATGAGTATGACTGTGGATGGGTATATAAGCAGAGGGAGACCGAACAAGGGATTAATGGATTGTGTGACAGATGATATGAGAAAGAAAGGAGTGGATACCGCGATGACGAGTAATAGGGAGGAATGGAAGGAAAATACGCATTGCGCCGACCCCATATGAATGGGATTAGGGCAGGAAGAAAAAAATCCGTTGCATTGTTTAAAATATGCTTACGGACAGAAGGAGCTTTGTCTTCTACTATGTAAAGAAGTACCTTTATTTGTTACTTCTGTTCTTGATTACGTACCCAATGGGTAAGCCGGGACCCTATTACTAAGACTCAGTTTTCAGACCATCTTTCCATCTGTCACCAAACTCATATTTTGTTCACCGCTATAGTTGGACGGTTGGAATTTTCACAGTTGATGTGTTTCTGTTGCCGCTATAACAATATAATTCTAAAAATCAATAAAATAAATATTTACCGCCGTGATACGTGATTTGTTGCCGTATTTATAAATAAATGTATGAAAGAAACACTTCGTGCGTGAGTCCGTTTCGCACTTGATTTTAAAATGATTTATCATGAATTTGCTAGTTGACTTTCATACTAGTACTTGCAAACAATAGTCGTGCCCAAAGACTAGCAATATTATAACCTGTAGTTAATCTTATGCTATCATTGATAAATATTGACCGAGCATTTATCTTATCAAGCAGCGTCGTATCAACGTTAATTATAATTCGCATGCTATGCGTCAATTCAGTAGTAATTCTTGAAGAAGTAAATAAACATTAGTGATTAGTGATTATGGTGTAAAAGGCAATGTCGTCAAGATGTAACTTTTAAGAAATGTTAAGTTATAAGTAGATTGCTGTAATGTTGTCAATATGGAAGTAATGAGAAGAAATTAATTATACTGATTATGTAGGTATGTTACAGTGCTAAAGTACATAATAACCAACACACTAAAAAATATGTACTATTAATTGAGTAAGAAGTCTCTGGTTTTATTACAATTGTGCGAAATGGATAGTTTTCAAATACTTCTCTGTTATTTTCTCTCTATTTATTGGTAATACCACCCAAATATTCCACGATCAGTGTGGTACGATCTAGTGTGGAGTCCAATGAGAATTTCGTAATTTCGTTTCTGTAAAAGCCAAGCTTGTTTAAGTACCTATTTAAGAAAATGTACTGAAACCAATTATTGGTAAAAAAAATACTCATTTCACTTGTGACCTGAATATAATCACCTTAACAATAATATTTTGTAAGACAAATACACTCGAGAGCAATGAATCCGGGTCACTTAAAGAGTCCTAAAAATCTCGGAAACTAAAAATGCTAGGTTAATGCAATAAATTGTATTTAATAGACAATGTAATACTCCTTAAATGAAGGTATTAAAACTTCTTAGTTATTGTAAAGTTATATCATAAAAAAATCAAATTTGAAAAAGGGCCACTTTCGAAGATGGAACTACGAAATTACAGCATTTGGTTTTGCTTTTGTTTGTAATCTGTCATTTATGTGGGTACATAAACCATGTTGATAGTGCTCTATATTCATTATTCAAGCTGAAATTATGTCGCTTACGCCTGAAGAATGCACCAGAATACTTACAATGCTGGAAACCGGCCGGAGTCAGCGCGATACAGCCAGGACTGTCGGTGTGTCGCTGTCAACAGTACAAAGAGTTCTCCGACGTTACGAAGTAACTGGTTGTAACCTACGCAGACCAGGAACGGGCAGAACCAGGTGTACCACAGCACGAGAAGACCGATACTTGGTGAACACCATGCTTCGAAATCGCTTTCTCACAGGAACTGAACTCACAAATCAGTTTCGACTCCTCGGAGGAAGTAACCCAAGTGCATGGACAGTAAGACGTCGGCTTGCTGAATCTAACTTAAAACCCCTTAGACCAGCAAACGGCCCTAAACTGGAGCCTGGGCATCGTATTTCAAGACTAAGATATGCCCAGAGCCACGTAAATTGGAGTATTGAAGATTGGTCAAAAGTTATGTTCTCCGACGAATCAAAATTTATGCTCTACAAGCACGATGGAAGACACAGAGTGTATCGAAGACCAGGGGAAAGATTCAAGCAAGCATGCATCGAAGAAAAAGTAGCCTACGGTGGTGGGTCTGTACTTGTGTGGGCCGGAATTTCTTCTGAAAGTCGCACAGAGCTGGTGATCATAGAAAACGGCTCTTTAACTAGCGAAAGACATGTGGAAGAAATCCTCAATGATCACGTTGGTCCATTTATGGTCAATTTAGGTGAGGATGCTATATTTATGCATGACAATGCCCGACCTCATACAGGTAGGATTGTGAATGACTACCTTCAAGAGATGAACATTACTCGTATGGAGTGGCCAGCGCGCAGCCCGGATATCAACCCGATCGAGCATGCTTGGGACGAGCTAGGCAGATGCGTAAAACAACGAAATCCTCCCCCAATCACGCTTCGTGAGCTCAAAATTGCTCTCACAGAGGAATGGGAGAATATTCCCCAAAATCGTATAAGGAACTTGGTGTACAGCATGCCAAACCGCGTAAACGCAGTAATGGAAGCACGAGGAGGCAATACGAAGTATTAAAATTCAAGAAAATCCTAAAATTTCATCAAAGTTCATAAATTTCATGTTTCCTATTTTTGTTTAAAGGAGAGATCAGCAGTTTTTTTCTTTATGTAATTTTGTGTTAATAAAATGTATGGTGACTCATATTTTTTTTACTTTCATTTAAGGAGTATTACATTGTCTATTAAATACAATTTATTGCATTAACCTATCATTTTTAGTTTCCGAGATTTTTAACATTCTTTAAGTGACCCGGATTCATTGCTCTCGAGTGTAGTTAGCTATAATAGTAAATGCATACATAATCATTGTGCATGACCTACATTACGTAACCAATTGTCTTCCCAAGTCGCAACACGCTGTTTCTATATATGTATATAGTTTTCACGGCTTTAGATTATTAGCCTAACCACCACCATTGAAATCTAATAAACAAAAATATTCGCAAATTTTCAATAAAACAAAAACATAAAATGTAGTTTCACGATACGTTCCATCGTTTTGAAGGTCGCGCATAAACAGGTGCAATTACAGCGAACAGCTGATATCGTGGGACAGAGAAGTGGATGTTTGCTGTCCCTTTCCCACATAGGCGTGGAGTCACTTGTTCATTTCCTGTGTATGGATGTATTCGAGTTGATGTTTTGGTCGAATACCTGTCATTAGATCGAATACAAAACAATTTTCGAGTACTGAATCGGTTTTATGTTTATACGGGCTTGTTTATATTGCTAGCATTGCTATTCTCCCTGTTAAATATCTATGGTAGTAGTGTGTACTATAAATAGTACAACAGATAAAAGTGAATTTAGATAAGACTAAAATGTGGTAGATTTAATACTAAGAGCCATGGAAACTGATGAAAATCATTTTGATATTACATCATATTATACTCAATAAATTTAATATACTCATCAAGTTTTCAGTGATATTATAAGTAATCCCATCATACGTCACTGCTAAGAGTTCAATTCATTGGATTTATTTACATAATTATAATAATAATGGCCTATGAATGTCCCACTGCTGGGACTGGGCTTCTCATATAGAGAAGGAACGGCATTGATCACCACGCTGGCTCACTGTGGGTTGGCGATTTCAGATTCCAACTTTTCGAATCCAGTTTCCTCACGATGTTTTCCTTCACCGATTACCAATTATGTCTAAGAATTATTAAGAAAGTACCTACCTATAACTTTGAAAAAGTCACTGATATTTGGGTTCGAACTTGCAACCTTTTGCACGAAAATCCGTTAATTGAACCGCTAAGCCACCGCGACTTATTTTTTTTTTCGCGGATTTACTTTTTTTGGTTTGTGTAATTACTTAAATACTTTGTCTACATTCAGGACGCATCTGTTCCAACGATTTATCAGTATCGCGGCAGACGGCCAGTCCAGGCTGTAATACAATTTTTTTTAAGACAGTTGATTTATTATTCCCTCAGTTATTTGTTCCCCCTATATTCCTGCTTTTTTTTTAACATATAGAAAAATTCAGTATCTATTATCTACATTCTTCTTAAGAATTAAATTCATATAATTATGATGAAACATGGTAATGTTTATAGAAATCGTATTAATCCAGTTTATTGACCTGCGCTACAGTAGTAAATAATTATTGATTATTATGAATAAGCTTGTAAATAAACCATGAATGAGTAAACCACAAATAGATACACTATACAAGTTGATTGACTAGTTTACTAATGATGTGTTTTTCTTGTAGTGTTAATAAAAGAGTTCTCATGAGGGATATTTTACTTATGTAAATGGTCGTTGTCCAGCTGTGGGACATTTAGGCCGGAATTATAAATATCTTTGAAGGTTTAAAGAAAGTCGTTTTTTTAATTACTTTTTACTTTTCTTAACACCAACAACCATTTTATAGAATTAGTTTCGCATTTATTAAGATAATCTACATTAATGTTATATTTAGAGGAAAGATTTGTTTTTTTGTGTGTGTGTATGTTTGTAATGAATAAACTCAAAAACAACTGTGCCGATTTCAAAAATTCTTTCACCTTTTAGAAAGCTACATTCACCCTGATTAATATAGGCTATATTTTTTTACAAAAACGCGGGAACAGTGAAGCAAAAACTTTTTACCCCTTCTTACGAAAATTGTGTACTTAGTCGGAGAAGTATGAAATTTCACACACTTATAGTTTATACAATGTAGGAGTTCAGAATGTTTTTTTCTAATTATGCACAAAAATGTATTATAATTTAAATTAATTATGGCCGTCGACCACTGGGCGACCACTAGGTACTTCTAAGCAAATACATGACATTCTACTTAAACACATTATACATAGATATTACTAGTCAATTCAGACTAGGGCTTTCATCCCGGGAGTCTCGGTCTCGTAAATTCCGAGAGTCTCGACGATTTTGTCGTATTTTCGAGACTCGAGACTTCAACTCCAGTTTTCGAGACTTTCGAGACTTAGTTAAATAATCTATTAATTCTATATTACTATTTATTTATTTATTATTCTATATGTATATCTATTAATTCTATAATTTTTATGATGTGCTGTTGATTTAACCTGCTGTTAGTTTCTTGTTATAACCTTGTTCAACCCTTTTTTTTTCTGAAAGTTCGATCGAATTTTGAATGTGAATCAATTAATGAAGCCCAATTGCGTTACCGATTCCATTTTATCTTATTAACAGCGATTTTATTGCAAAGGAAATTTTAATTGATTAAGCGTACTGATATAAAATCTAAATAATAATAGTGATTGTTATTTAATTTGTAGGCATTAACATTACAGTGCACCGAGTTCGCCTACATTCAGAGTTTATTCCACTAAATTGTTCATTACACTAAATATCTTAAAAGTCACATTAGAAACGTTGTGTAGGCGAGATGCAACTCTGTTGACAGGGGTTTAAATTTCAGACACTGCATTAAATTTTCTGCCTCCAAAAATTAAATTCACAACAGTTCTTTAACCTTAAGCCTCGCCAATTCGCTGTACGTATTAAGGAAAACAGGCTAATTGAGGCTAGTATTTTGCAATACCTATAGAATCCTTACCAGTTTTTCGAAAATAAGCTGGATCCAAGGGCATTTGTTACTTTAAATATCACTCTATCAATAAAATAATTATACGAAAGATTGAATAAATCTACAACTGAAAAATCAACTGACAGTTATTCAGGGAATTCCAGTGCCAATGATTTTAATGATATCACGATTGCGGAGCTCACCACAGTTTTTTCATAAAATAGAAAAACAAACTAGCATCCATGACTTGCAATTGCAAACGACTTTGCATGTAGAAAAAGCTCTCTGAGAATGGTGGAGACAGAGGTAAGCATTTAAATCTTTGCTATAATTAGATAGAGCTTTTTCTAATGCAGGTTACTTTAGCAACAAGATCTCTATATCTGAAAACACTTTGAATGCCCTTTGCGTTCTCCGTGCCTATCATAAAAACGAAAAATGTTAAATTTACTTATATTGTAATAGTTGATTAAAGTACTTAATTGAAACATATTGTATTAATTGCCTAATTGTATAAAACTCTTGAGTATGAAACTTATTTTCAAAGTCTCGAAAGTCTCGTTTTTCCCGGGAATCCCGGGACCGGACCGAGTCTCGATTTTTTTTTCCCGGGACTCGAAAATGTATCGAGACTGAAAGCCTTAATTCAGACTGTATATAGTATGTACCTTTTATTTGAATTGTGTAATGTAACTGTTAAGACCGTTTTTGGTCTAGTAAACTGTTATTAAAAATGACTCAAAACCCAGTGAAAGCCGAACAGGTTGGAGCCATACGGGTGATTAAATCATTCACCGACTCAGCTAACTACAGAGTTATGGTGAAAATGTATGGTGCTGTTCACAATAGAATGTACCTAACTGTTAACGTTGTGAAGGTACATACTATGGCTTTATTTGAATTTACCTAAAACGCTGAATAAACTGTCAAAAGAGCAGTAGGTTTGGCTTCTTGCGCACTAGGTCCTTAGGTACGGATTAGTATAGCTTATCAATATAATTTTAAATTTAAATAAATAATAAACTTTACTGTAATCTAGAATTTCTTCAAAAACGTCAACAGCATGCTTGATTTCCAAGTATTCGTTTTAAGATAAGTAAAACATAGTTTATTATAATAAATGTCAATGTTATTAGGACCACAGGTTATTACAAATTATATAAAAAAAAACTTGAGTTACCATATTTATAAAATATTTAGAAGTGAATAAAGACTAAACGTCGGATATTTTTATATTTAACAGCTTTAGTATCCACATAAATCAGTACCATGACCTGATTGACAGCTAAAGTTTCCAGCTCAAAGTCAACTCAATAACAAATTAGTTCTCAATCAAGTTAAAACCGTCATTAATTGCAACAATGCCGAAATAAATCCCAAACAGGATGCTACAAAAACATAAAAAATGCAGCAAAAAAACTGAAGAATACTCGCCATCAACAAACAATGTAATGAAACAATATTATGAATTTCTGATGCAGTACATTTGGAAACATTCAAGTCCTCACGATTATCTTACATCTATCATGTTATAACGTTGTTTCCCTCAGTACAATCAGCAACATTTGATGGATTTCATAAATTGATTAATAAGCATATCATAAAAATCATAAAATAATAATAATAATTTTTATTTTTTAAATTGCGGTTCAAGGAGTGAATAACAGTGACTACATTCTGCACAATTTACCTTAAAAGAAATAGCGTTGACTCTTCGCGATATTTTAATTTATTTTGTGTCCTTGTCAGTCAACTCCATTTGGGCTCTAAACTGAGTAAAACTATTGATTTTCTAAATATTTTCAATCAACTCTTTTTTATTTTTTCCATCTAATGCCAAGATTTTATTACCTGCAAAATATTTATTTTTAACCTAGTATTTTTTATTTCGTATGAATCTATACTATACTAATATTATAAAGCTGAAGAGTTTGTTTGTTTGAACGCGCTAATCTCAGGAAGTACTGGTCCGATTTGAAAAATTCTTTCACTGTTAGATAGCCCACTTATTGAGGAAGGCTATAGGCTACTTTTCTTTTGGAAATTTATCCCCTAAGGGGGTGAAATAGGGGTTGACAGTTTGTATGGGAAGTTCGGTATTTTCAATAATAGACACATAAAATTTCGTATACGGGTTTCTGGATAGAAATAAATAAAGTCGTATTTCAGCGATTTTAAAAATCATCCCCCTAAGAGGGTAAAAAGGGGTTGGAAGTTTGTAGGTACATGAATTGTGTCGTTTTCAAAGATATACACATTTATTTTCATACAAGGGTTATTTAAGTTAGAAATAAATAAGACGTATTTCCAAGATTTTAGAAATCTACCTTCTAAGGGGATGCAATAGGGGTTGGAAATTTATATAGGAAGTTCGTCATTTTCAAAGATAGATTAATGAGATTTGGTATAAGGGTTTCTGGTTCGATACAAATAAACACATATTTCAGCAATCTTGAAAATCCTCTCCCTAAGAGGGTGAATTAGGGTTGAAAGTTTGGGAAGTTCGGTATTTATTTACTAACATACAAGAGCGAGCGAAGCCGCTGGCAACAGCTAGTAATTACATAAAGGACCAGACCGATAGGGCCAGTTTTCCCTTTCCTTGTTGTTTTCAATGACAATCTGTAATACAATTGCATCATATTTTTTCATTGTATTGTCAGTAACACACCTCGGACTATATTCCTATCTTTTCCTTTCTGTCTTGTCTACGTAAAGATAGTCTAAGAGATTGCTGTTAGCGACAAAGCCGGATAAGTATTGTGTTTAATAACAGTTATTTTAATGAGAAATCTTCTGTTATTATTATTTTAATCTATTTAAAGTTTTCAGAATGGTTCAACAAGGGTTTTACATTATTTTTTTGCTGGGCTTTTAATAGTTAATGCCATTTAATTAATCAATTGACGCTGGAACCTAGTTGCTTTGATATAATGTATTAATGGGATAATCTTATCCAAATATTTGTATGGCTCGTCTGCCTTTAGTTAAGTATTTACAATTTTGTTAGGAAAGTAAATAATTGACTGCTTTATTTGTTCTTATTCTTAATGTGGTCATGATAGAAAGACGATCCCTTAATGGTTTTTAAAGATGGAGAAACAATCAGCTATCATTGCTTACCCATAATAATATTAGATTAGCTTTTTTATGAAAAGCAGTCGATAAATTTCTTCAGCAATGACACTGTCTTTCTACCCATTAGTATTTTTCGGCTTGATTCTATAGGTACATTAATATGAGCAGCATGATGAAACAAAAACTCAAAATGAAAAGTAAAACCAATACAAACTGAAAATCAATAGATAATTTTGCAATACAATAGCAATATTAAAAAGTTAGTTACATAATGGATGTGGGCGGTTTAATAACACAGCGATGGGCGTGCGAGCTGCCAGGCGTGAGCGGAATGAGGCTGCAGTACCGATCTATTGAATATTATGTACAGTCAGCATGGAAACTTGGTGGAAACACAAAATAAAATAAAAACTTTGGCGGACAAATATTTTTTAACATAAACAAGGAATAATTATTCAAACAAAAAAAATGGCACTAGTAAAATATAAATTGAATGCAGTGTCATATTTATTTTTTAAAGCAATCTCGTATATTATTAATTTCGTTCATCACATTTTTACTGAATAATTTTCACATTTTAGGTAAGTAGCATACTATACAAACAAACAGGTTATTGTAAAAATCCACAAAGAAACTATAGTACTTAAACATTTTTCCTTTATTCGCTAAACATCAGTTTAGGTATTTTGAAAATTTTATATTTTTATTGACTTATATGCTGACCGTACCACAGCTCACGGTCTAAGCTTTTTGTGTATTAGTGTTATCTTAAAACAATGCGGTCTTCGTTATAATAGTTCCGAACGTTTTTTGTTAGTATTTAACCGAAGCTTAAGAACGTCTTTGTGGGTTTTTTGGAATTGTGATGATATTCATAAAAATTACGTCACGGGAATTAACGCGAACTCATGCATTTACCTTTGAAGGCTTGACGTTTCGGCCGGGTTACGCTAGCCGTTGACATAATTGAGACAGAGTCTACTTGCGACCACTTAATATCATCACAATTCCAAGAAATTTTATTATAATCATGCAACGCGATAGTTTTAAAGTTAATATTGTGATGATATTTTGAAGAACAAAGTCGTGTAAGACTTGTTGCATTACTCCTGACATAAACAATGTATGCAGATTTTGATCATGACACAAAACGATTTTGAAAACTGTTACAATTGGGTATTTGACATTTTTTTTAATTTCATAAATCAATTAAATACTTTGAGCTAGTTACAAGCATTTCAATATTGCTAATTTGACAGAGATAGCGATAATGTTTTGTGACGTCAATATGTATTTCTCCATAGGTACTAGTTTGGGGCTGCCCCGTACAAGTCGTCGTTTTGCGAAAACGAGATACCTAGAGCATGCGACATCAACTAACTTTAAAAGCTTATAACTTATACAATTGTGTATATATTTTTGTTATTTTTTCGCAATTTTGCTTCAATTTACGACTATTTTTAGAAAAATTTGTCAGAAATATTTTTTTCGATAATAGTCAAATACCCAATTATACTCCTGACGCGTTTTGCCTTCTTGTATTTTATTTCTTCTTCTTCTCAGCATATTTGGGTTCCCTGCTGAAAAAATGCCTCTTGTATGGCTCTCCGTGTTCTGGTCATTTGGCAGCCAAGTGACATTTCTACAAGCGTTAAAGATGATAGAAATCGCTGATGACAGAGGTTTCGGGTTTCGGGTTACGACGTAATTGGAACGCGTGCTTCTTTTAACCCATCTACGATACTATGCAAGGTTTTCCACTATAACTATTTATTTTATTTGCTTTATAAATACGAAGTACTGAGTTCGGTCCGTTGCATGGATGTCAGTTACAGAGATGAATAACTATAATTGAACTCTCAATAGTTCTAAAATTAAAAGGATAAGAATCTATTTAAAAACATATTTATTTATTATTAGATCTATTCTACATTTACGAAAGCACTCAGGAAGTGGTGAAGGAACAGCGAAATATTATTAGAGTAGCTAGATGTTGTGACTTGATCACACGTACCGAGCAAATGGGCGAGACAGTGCTCTCGGCCGAGTACTCGGTACGTATAAACATGTTTGCGCTATGTTTATATATGTACACTCGGTACGTGTGATCAAGGCATTAGATACTTGCTTGAAGATATTAATTAATATTTTAGATAATTTGAAAGGAAAAACGAAGAGTGACACGTCACACGTTTAAGATTTAAGCATTTCAAAATCACTTGAGGATTTCAATTAAATTAATTTATTAAAATTAAATGTAGACCAGTTTAAGAATAATATTGAACCTTATTGCTTATGTAATAACTGCTAGCTCACCCCTAGTGACCTACAAACTATGCTAGACACGTATCCGTTTCCCTCGCTTCAGTATATTTTATAAAATCTTTATTAATAGTTCTTATATCGATGGCAACTTAACCTTAATAGCCTAAGTTATTGAATTATAAATGTATGTGTGGAAAGTCCTTAGGAAGAATATTTTGGAACTCTAAAGTTCAATGCACCTATTAAGGTTTTTGATAACATACAAACATAAGTAATTAAATATAAGCTGGTCACTTGCCCTTTGAGGTCAAAGGCCAATTCTCATCACAAAACCCCGGATTAATCACGACGATTACAAGGGTTGGCCATTTCAGATAATCATTTATCAACATGATGATAGAGATTAGCCAATAATCTACGACTATTTCTATTATCACATAGATAACAAAATTCACACTGAGGGGCTCGCGGCTAAGTGTAGGCGTACGGTTTGACCGATAATAAAAATTAAGCCGCGCTCGCCGCGGTTGGTCCGCGGATGGGTGACCAATTGTAAACATACCGAAACCCGTCCGTGCATCGGAAAGCACGCTAAGCCGTTGGTCTCGACTGTCATATAGTGATCTTTGACATAAGTTAAGTCATTACAATTCCGAGAATCAGTCTTATTATGGGATCCTGTATTGCCCAACAATGAGTTATAGAGGTCAGATAGGCAGTCGCTCCATGTAAAATACGGTATTCAACTAAATCCGGTAAGAGAGGTAGCCGACCTCAACATGGCTTGAACAGATGATGAACAAAATTCACACCTATTTCTCCTCAGTAAAACCGGAACATTGTATCCAATGTGACTTCCTCTGGTCCTAAGAGACGGAACAGTTTCCGATGTTCTGCCGGACAGGCCTGCCGGTATCGTTGTAATATCAAACACGTGCAAGACCACTACAATAGCTATTGTTACTCGAGACTCGTCCACTGATGTACATGATCATGTTGTATTAATAGTTTACTTGTTAGAAATGGTTGAGGAAAGAATTGTGGTGATATTGTATGAAATTACGGTTGCAAATATTGTGGTAGACGCTCTGATATAATACGTGTTCTACTGCGGGACGGCTAAACTTAAAGGTACGCAATAAAACACAAAATATTTAAGTTAACGAACTGACAATAATGAAAACGCATATTTTGAAACAGAAAAACAAACAAAACTACTTTTTAAACGGATTCTATTGCGGTTTATTTTGACTTTCGTTCCCAACGTTCTTTTCTTCAACGCCAGTCTGTCCGAAATCAAGACACCTGCACAGGCCTTGAAACGTCGGGAACTAAAATAAAAATAAACCGTGATAGAATCCGTTTAAAAGTAGTTTTATTTCAATGTCTAATGTTCGCGTAAACCTCAGAAAACAATAAAAAAATGTATTGTACTTGTATAAACATGACTTGAGATGTATTGTTCGAATTTTATCTATTTTGTGGAATCTGTGAATGTTATATGGTACTTACAAATTTGCAATCTGTATTTTTATACAATTAAGATTATTTTTATTCTTAAATAGAGCTCGAGTTATCTGACCACAGTTGAAAAACATATTACAACGTGAGATAGTCGGGCCTTTTAAAGAAAATCTCAGAGTAATTCAATACAGCTAACGCTGATCATGTTTCACTGATATGATCTCAGTGACAAGAAAGTTAATAGCGAATCGTTGAAGACATGTCGAGGTTGGAAAACTCATGTAACCAAGTGACCATAGCCGTCGTTGTCGGGATGGTGTTAATACTTAGATGCAAAATGGCTGAATAATAACGAGCTAAGTTGTGTTGAGGGTGCACCAGACTTACTTAGATTATCAATTGAAGGGGTTCCCGACTTTTACTTAAGTTACATGATACGCATTTATATCTGGATCTAAATGGTGCTACAGAAACGGCCGGTCATACCTTAAAAACTGCTTCTTGATAATTTTGTATCGTAAGGTCGATGTTTTTTTGGGTTTTTTTTTTAAAGTTAACTAGCAATGTGGGTCGCACATTACTAGTAATCTTGTTAAACCCTCGTGCTAAGCTAATATGCTTGTGTTACGAGCGGGTTAACGTCGTCGGGAGTGTAATGGGTGGGGTCCGAACCCGCAACCACGTCATCGCAAGTCGATGCCCAAACCATAAGGCTACCGCCGCTTCTGAATTGAGTTGGTTTTCTTAAAGCAATTATTATATATTATATAATATATTATACTTCTATTGTCTTCTCAATAGTCGCTTAAAAATTGGAATCCTCGCTTGGTCCATAAATAACACGATCAAAAATTCTACAACACTCAACGATAAGAACAACCTTTAAGAATATTTGTTAAAATTTTGCATGGAACCGCTGACGTATCAGTGCTAATATCAAAACATCTATTATTCCCATTCAAAACATTAAAGGGATGGATTCTCCCGGCAACAATACAGAGCATGTCTCTGCCGGATATGTTAGTGTCTCCACTATCGCACGTTACACAGGTAACTAAGCTTTGTTAGCTGACGCCTTTCAAGCAAATATTCATATAGAAAGGAACTAGTTGGAGTAGGGATAGACAATAACGTTGTCTAGATAATGTAATGTAACCGATGATAAGGCGGGTAGAGCATGTAGGACCAAACCCTGTGTCTTCCTGATGACGTAAGAGAGAAAGGACTAGTTATAGGCTTCTGTTGTATTTGGTTAAAACATGTGAATTAATTGTTTATGTACAAGTTACTACTTTAAAAATGTTAATGTCTTACCATAATCAACAGATGAGGTGGTATGCTTAAAGTAATGTTAGGAACAATTCTGGACCCCAATACACCTGAATAAAGCAATAATTACATAAAACAACTTATAACGAAAAAAATAATATCTGGTCTTTTTTCCGCAAAACAAACCACAACATTCGTCTATTCTTGATAATTAAATTATCAAGCAAACCGAATAAGTCGATCAATTCCCATCTTACAATCTCAAGCATGTTATTGGGTGTCAACTGAAAAACATCTACCGACCTGTTCGAAATGTTCAGTTGATTCGATTGGTATTTGATTTTTGTATCTTAATGGGATCATTTATCGCTGGATAAATGATATTATATGATAGATAATTATAATTAAATTTAATTGATATTACATTTTATTATTTGAAATTATGTCGTCGCCTGCTGGGTTCTTTGTTATGCTTAAATATCGTTATAACTACCAACCATTTCAATAGTCAATCATCATAGTCAGTCTTCGAATCTAACCTTGTATGCTTAAATTGTATTATCCCACTGCATAACGAAGACCTACAACCAATATAATCCTACAAGGTATTATAGTTACTATTCAGGTGTGTCGAATAAATCCTACGACCAGTGTAGAATCACCAACTGACCATCTCAATAAATCTTTCCAAGGAATAAAGGCACTGCAACTTCATTACCACTTACCACTGAACACCAGCCACCACAAATCGGTAATATAATAAATCGATTCGGACTCGGTTCTATCGAGTAGTTCCGCACTGCACCAGATCACCGTTACTTACGGTGGTACTCCATCAGACTTGAACCTTACTGTGTTCTTACTATTACTGCTATATAAGAATGCTTGTAATTTGTAGAGAAAAGTTTCAATGATGCGACAGGTGGTGATGTAAGATCTCGCTTTCTCCAACACTGTAAATATGCCATTTGTTGTTAGCCCTGTTTTAACAGATTACAGTATTGGTCAAGATAAGATTGAAAAGAAATATACTTTTTGGAAGAATATATAGAATCTTTCAAGTTTCCCCTTTGCTTTTACTGGAACGAAGTGATTGATACTACTTTTGCTTTTCTGGTCCTACTGTGTAATGCATGATGTAAAATCTTATTCAGATAACTCTCATTTTCAGTAGATTAGCAGTAAACCGGTATTTTTCGTTTTTTACTGCGACATAACTAATCGAAATTTCACATCACAAAACTAGGTACAGTTTAAAATAAATGGTTAAGGTTTATCCAACAAAAGTGATTCACCTTTTATATTCAAATTGTCATGCAGCACGCAAAATAAAGCCTCGTTGTGATCCTTTGAGCTGCGACCCGCAGCCACGATATTCATGAAATATTTGTTTTTATTTCAACGGCTTGTGCGAGTTCAACGGGGTAAAATTCTATTTCATCTGAAACAGTAAACTCGTTCGTATGGAACGGGCAATGGTTGTTTTATAAAATTGAATTTACGACGTTTGTCATTTATTTTTGGTTTTGTTCATTTGTCGCTACGGTTTTGTTTTTATTCTTTTATGCGGTGTTTAAGTATATTTATTAGCTAAATAGTTGACTAAGAAATAAAATTCTAATTAAGTAATATATCGTGATATGCAGAACCAATATTTTTTTTACTAAAGTTAATCCACAACATAGGACCAAAAATAAACTGGTGAGTAAAATGTCCACGATTTTAAAAAACAAGCTTGTCTGGACATTAAATCTTTTAGTACTCTTAAACAGTGGCATTAAAACAATATTAATAGAATTTAAGTACACACGATTTTTATTGTTTCATCGGAATTCAAACAAGCGAGGAAGCTTATTAAATAGTAATTGCATCTGATGCCGATCCTTTGAGCCGTGACAGTCTGCGCCCTGTAGGGATACCATGATTAAAGGACCTAGTTTAAATTTTATTAATGCTAGGTGGTTAAAAGTTTTAACAGACGAAGTTAAAAGATTCCGTTTTAAAAAAGAGAAGTCATGTAAATTTTAAAGGTTAATTTAAAAGAAAAAACAAAGATTCGGATTTTTTTTAATATAATAAATATCGTCCGGTATGAGTTTTTTTTGTTTCAACTACAATAATCAGGTATAATTCATGTATACTAATCTCGCTTTCATACCAATATCTCCAATATTGGTATATCTGCTTTCAATATTGCAATAGCCAATCGAGTCGTCAAATCCGATCCTTAATTACTTTGATACATTTATTATGATGGCAGACTTTTATTTGTGTTATTGGGAAGCCGGCAGTAAATATCAGAATCAGTTGGCGACCGACATGCGAGTAAGCTTACCATAATTGCAGCTGATGTAGCCATGCATCAGGGAAAAATATTTAATAATAAAAACTTTGTAAAAGCAAAATGTATTAAATCTATGCGTTTACCAATGTTAATGATTAAATTATTATTATGTTATTTCAATTACTTTGATTTAAAATTAAAAAGACAAACATACCTTAACTTACTTACTATATTGTTGGTTTCGAAACATTCTTTCTTCCCGTCTGAACTTATGTGTATGTAAAAAAAAACTTATTTTAAACAACTTGTTATGTAGCCCAACGTAATCTTGCAAAAAAAATATCTGAAAAAACGCCAACAACTCCAATCTGTACAAAGTCCAAAGAAAATAAATAACTTAATAAATCATGGCTATCACTACAAGTTCGTAAATAACTCAACAAAAATACAAATAAAACACAGAGTTTCCGTTCCACAAATAAAATAGGGCGGCATTCGCCTACTGACCTAAAATTAATAGTTTACGTGAGGAATTCCCGGGGTCCCCTGAATGATGGTCGCACTAGCCCCGGTTTTATTTTATGTGCCTCGCTGAAATTGGGAATATTACTGGCCGGGCTTGGCGCGAGATATAAGCTTATAATCCACTGTTTATTAAGAACCAATTGATTTATTTAAATAAGTTTCGAAAATCTGTTTCATATTCCCGCAATTCCGAATAACATTCATGCAAAAGATTTAAATTGCACTTGCCATTTTACTATACAATACTGTAATCTAAATAAAACACTAACGTATTATACTATTAAAATAATATTTTTCTAATATATACTTAACTAAACCGGTTCACGAATTCGACATGTGATCCGTCCGCCTCAAAGGACCACGTTGATTTTTTTCTTTCATTCATCTAAACAAGATGTTAGCTTGATTATTGTACCTATGAGTCATATGCGTCATTATAAAATCTCGAATTGATTAAACTGTGAAGAGATAAGACGAAGTATGCAATATTTTAATCTGTAACACATAGCTGTATCGTTAGAAGTGGAGCATATTTTCAACTAGGAAACGACTTCCTGTTATTTATTTGTATCGGTACTAGCTAACGGTTTATGGACAAGTACTCGAGTTCCCAGCGATGTATTGATGAGAACTGGCTGAGATTTTTCTGGATGAGAGATGGTATTTAAAAAACCTATGATTTATAGGTACTTAGTTAGTAATTTTGTTAAATTTAGTTTTGCCACGAATAGTAATTATACATAATATAAAGTAGACTAGGAAATCTTTACACTAAAATCTTTTTAATTTTTTAAACTCGTTGTGTATACCTTCACACTATGAAACTAAGTAGTATCGTTAATAATCGAATAATTGAGATAATTTTGCCCAGAAGGACCGAAACGCTTCAAGCGGCATAAATATATAAATACACTTGTACCATACGACAAGGTCGTGCGTTTTATACCCAGGATCACCCGGGCATCGGGCAGACAATAAAAGTAAGCACTCCACTGTCAGGATTAGCTGTAATAATCATTCGCATTGTTTGACAATATTCCTGTCTACTGGGTAAAAGACGCCCTTCACGGTTCACCAGACGGCCATATACTTAAACGTGGCAAAGAATCGTTGATAGAAAAAAGTTGTTGTACAAATATTTTTCATCTCTTTCAAGTTACTCGAAACATCGAATTGTATGTGTCCCAAGTACCTATACAATAAGTTGCCAACAAGTGCACACAGATACAACTCTTTGAATTCATATTGATATAAAGGCAAGAAAATATCACAGATTTGTCTATAAACGTAGGTCCTGTATCTTTTTTTTTGGCAATTAAACTTAGTAATGTCTTACATGTTTATCCTTTTTAAGTCCCGATATCTAAATCAAGCTCTAATGGATAATTAAGCTACAATTTAAACTCTGTTTTATTTAGGTACGAATAAAATAGTAGTACAGAATTATTGCGAGATTTAGGGCGACGAATACTGAAATAGACGGCCCTAACCGCTGCCTGGGTCGCCGCCTTCCCGATAATGGAAGAAATTGCCTTTTTTGCGTAATACCATTATTATTTATATTTTGGCTTCCACACTGATTGGTGAACGAATCAAAGTAAAGTGGCGCGAAACGAGGCCACGGCTTTAAACTGTGGGAATCGAACGAATCCAGTATGGTGGCGGAGAATATGCTGACTTCATTATTATAATGTGGAAATTGCTGAAGCGAGAGATCTAATTATGCGCGGGCTGCGTTCAAGCGTTTTTGATACTCAGTTGAAAATGAAACCGAAACGGTATTGGGTTAAGTGTGGCAATTTACTTGCCATTTGTGTTCATGAGATTAGAAAAGAATGCTAAATAAGATACTTGAATTATAATGAGTTCTCGTAATAAGCGTAATCCACCTACATTTAAAATAATACGGAAGCTGGCTCTTCATCATTTATATTTCACATTCTAATGATGAATTAATTAAAACTTATTTTGAATAATTTCACTGAAAAAGTTTAGGGTTTGCCTTTTCACCATTATCATGAGAGACATGTCTAATATACCATACCTATAACCGTTAAAGATTACGTCATTGCTATACCTATTTAAAAGTAACTTAGCAAAAACTCAAGTATATATAATTATGTATATGTTTAACAACATGAAATTAGTCTCATAAATTACATCTACCATAACTTCTGCAACAACAATGTACAATTTACTTCAAAACCACGCAGTATACCAACATAGTAAGGTGCACATTCTACAGATGCATCTGGTAAGCACCTAGAGAGTAACCACCTACATAATTACAACAAGCCGTTACATAAAGCGTCGCAGTTACGCATGCGTGACGTCTCACGTCACTGCTCCCGTGCGTCCGACAGTATTGCCGGACGCACTTCCTTCGTGACGGCATCATATTGTCTTAGTTAGTAGGAAAGTATGGTTCTTCAGGGGAATTCTTGGCCAGTATACATTTGTCGGTTGATTTCATACCCACCCTATCTCCAATGACTCCTATCGTAAAGATTAGTAGGTATATTAAATTGCATAACTTAATTACATTTGCTTATGATTTATTATTTGGTTAATGGAGGGTTTAGTTCAAATTACATGAGGTGAAACTAATGTGTCTCATCTCAAAGTCTAGTTATGGTTTTGATGAAATTCTGTAAACGTTACGGCAAAAAGTTACCCATTGGTAATAGTCAATAAAATCAAATGTAACTAGCATCAGCTGCAGGTCACTAAAAAGTCGTTTATTAGTTTGGTTGATACTTTAGCAGTCAAAATCAAAATATTTTTATTTCTAGTAAACCTAAAATAGGCGCTTTAGATACAATAACTTTAAAAATTAATGACTCTAGGTGCGCGGTTCCAAAGTGGCATTCCTATGGAGAAGACGGCAAGAAACTTCATAGGTTACCCTTTTTAAAAAACAATATACTTTTACAATGGATCATGAAATATGTGCGTCAATAACGCTAGGAACATAAGAATACTTATTAATTATAACAATGATACTTAATGAATTCAATTACATTCCAGCAGTATTTAACAGGAGCTTTAACAACTAGAAGTATAAAATGGTGTCTGTAATATTCCAGGCCGCGCCGGCGCTCCGGCTCCAGCATAGTGGTCCTGGGAGCCGAGGACGAGAAGCGCCCGCCGCCGGATGACGACAAAGACATGCTCACCATGCTCTCGATCACCTCTGATACCGGTAAGCATATACCTAATACGCTTCTTCTGTGTATGGTCCTACGTAAGGTATATTATTATGATCTTGTTTATAGTATATTTCTTACGTCGCTTGGGGTGTCCACTGAAAACCAGCGCTGGCTCGTGTCGTGTCTCACGACACAACCAGCACGATGCTGAGTGGGCACCTCGTTGTCGCACAGACACAATTTTTATGCTCCTAGGAGCTAAAATAAGTTTTTTTTTGTCTTTAGGTGTGTGCCAATGTGTGTGTGACAATAAATAATATTTGAATTTGAATTTGTAAATGCCAGTTAGGAATGTCGACTCCAGCGAGCTCAAAAGTGAGGTGTAAAAGTGGTTGTAAAAATGCGGAATGCGAAATAAACAATTCGAATAATATGACGACGTGGTTATGTTATGAATGAATAAAAAATTAAATGGAATTAATTAGAAAAAAAGGAATTAATATTCAAATAAATCAATAAATCTATATAATGAGAACTTAATTATTAATATTGAAAATTGTGAACCTACTGTAGTTTTAAACACTTGTAGCCAGAAACACAAACAGTTAATTTATCTGGTCACAAAATATGAAATTATGAACTCTTTTATTACGGTATTCCCAAGTCTCGACAAGGTACGAAAATTAACTTCGTGAAAAACCCAACGTAACTTTATGAAAAACTCTCAGTACGCAATGGAACTCTGTTATTCTGCCAAATATTAATATGGGCGGTCATTATTTTTTTGACAACACTCCGTGGAGTCTGCCTCGCGATATTACAACTAAACGCTTTTGTATGTCCTGAATAATTTTCATTGTCATGTTAGTTTATATTTTGTATTTGAAGTCGGATTTCAGTTTTAATTTTTGAGGGATTAATGTCTCGGTTTAGTTCTGAATATAGGTAATTATTGCTATAATAAAATTAGTTTTGGATTTTATAAACAATGGAATTATATTTTGTGCTGTTTGTGTCTTGTTTGATTTTCATTAATAATACAAGATGTAGGTAGTTTGTTGCGTGTTATATTAAAGGTACTCTACATATTTATACATATACATTCTTTGACAATTATTTCAGTCGAAATATTTACTTCTAAAGGAGACTTCCTCTCTTTGTTATAATGACTTAATAAAGAGGTTTAATACGTGATAATGCATTTAATAAAGAAAGAAGAAAATCAAGAATGATAATTTAATATTTGCAAAAATTTTGTAGTACCTACTTTAGTGTTCAAATAGATCTCGTTCTTTTGAATAGGTTTTTTGTCTGAGTGACCTCCAATTTAACAATGAAACAAAAACTTAGGAAGCCAACAGACAGATGTATTCTTTAATTAACTTTAACGACTTCTTTAATTCCTTATAAATAACAATTTGGATATGCAAATTAACAATTAACTTAAGTAAATTATGAGCAAGAATTGGCTCTATGAGGACTCTATACTTAACAGTTTACCTTATAAATAAGAAGACAGTGAACCGACTCGTAACACAAGCATCTTAGCTTAGCACGAGGGGTTAACGAGATTACAAGTAATGTGCGACCCACATTGCTAGTAATCTTTAAAAAAAAAAATTATAACTGATTTAAATTAATTTTTGGCTCCAGAAATAACGTTTTATTTCATAGATCTCAATTATTAATATTTGTTTTATTTTGATTCCAGGTCCCCACCGCGAGATGGCGGTGGACGTGCCGGACAGTTTCATCGCTCGGAACAAAACGCCCCCCCGCTACCCGCCCCCGCGGCCCCCGCAGGTACGCCTCCGGACCTCCAGGGACGACGAGCCGCTGCTGTCGTCGGGCGGCTCTGGCACCAGCTTCGGCAGCAAGCAGAGCACCGTGCTGCACACCATCGACATCTCCGCTCCCAGCTCCGACGGCTCAGGCAGCTTCAAGAACAATAGCACCATAGAACTCCTCTCATTACCACAGAGCTCCGATGGATCGGGCAGCTTCGGCAGCAAAAAAAGCAAAGGCTCCTCAGAAACAGCCAAATGCGGTGACCTGAACTCGGAAAGATCTGATTCAGTAGCCTCGAACACCACACACAATCTGAGCGATCACAAAATCCAGCTTCTCATATCTAACGGAGAAGATTCTTTGATAGATTGCAGAGAAGGTGTGACGTACTCGGCGCGGACAGACTCTGTGTTGATCAGGGAGGCGGTGTACGCATCGTACAAGCTGCCCCCGGGCTTTGACACGACGCCGGTGCTCCTCGGGAGAGAGGTGGCGGTGGATGTACCCGACACGTTTGTCCAAATCGTGAAAACCACCCCCAAGTACCCGGGTACTGCTACCGTGGACAGAAAGAGCGTGGCGTTCCAGGTAAAGGGCACATTGCATCGCATGGTTACCATGGCAACATTGGAATGTTGGGACTTCTGGGTGCCTCATCTTAGTTCCCGAATGCAGCTTAAAAAAATACCGATAATTATTCCCTTAAATTCAAGTGGTTGATTAGCGCTAATAGTCAATTCCTTCTGAAGGAACTCAAAATGGCTAATGGCTTCACTACATATTATTACGTTTGTGGTAAGCATTTTTCTAGCTTATTTCAAACCAGTCATCATTACACATGCTTTCAAAATTAATTTGATGATAGCGTTTTACATCAGCACTGCATTGAGTTGGAACTAAGATGATTAGTAGATAGGACGATAAGGGTATTCAGTAAGTAATGGTATGATTGTGGTAAATATTTAAAATTAACTAACAATTAGTTATAAAATACTAACAAATTTAACATGTCTCGTAGTTGGTAAGGGGTATTTTTTATTTATATATTCGTCATTATCACTTTCATAATTAATTATTTTCACCTCATAGATATTAGGGAGAAATTTGTTATTTTAGTAAAACTTTTACAAATCAGAATATTCTTTGTATCCGACATTAGATTATTCACCGTACTTCCAAAATGATATTATGATAAATTAAAGTTCCAAATAACTTTTATCTTAAAGCCCTTGATGTATGCAGCGTATCTAAAAATACTATTTTTATCTTCATTGTCGAATAGATAAGGCAATTATCTGCTCGCAACTGTTCACAATAATTGTGTTCTAAACATCCATTTCGTCACCTTCACCTGGTTTTGTAAATATGATGCTACCATGGATCACGATCTGATGGTTATAATTTTGTTTTGACTTATTTCTTGCTGACTCCTTGCTTAGCTTAAAAAGATCTTGTATTGTGATCTTATTAAGTACATACGTAAAGTACTTAAAGAGTCTCATGCACTTGTAATTGGGACACTTATATGTGTCATAAAAGACCTTTGCAATTCACGGTGTTCCAAATTCTAAGATAATTATGAGATAACCATAACGAGGTAACTAGTGAAAACTTCTTAAAAATGTCAGTGTTTATCAGGGACATCTTAGTTTTAGACCCCTATTGGACCATGGCCCTGAGCAAGGAGGACAGATTATGTAGGGCTAAATGTTCACTTTACGAACGTTCTTCATCAGTTAAAAATATCTCTTTTTTATCAATTGTTTTTAAATCGCTAATAAATAACCTAAATAATGTTTGGTTAGGTTAGTGAACTTAACCTTTACCCATTTATTTCAACGCGTAGGGCTGCACTAGAAAATAATAATATTAATGTGTGTTGAAGTAAAAATAACGAAATAACAAGAAAATGTGTGTTTAAAAAACCATCGAGGCATCTTACATGACTACCACTTTTCACATATTTATACTGCCGTGTTAAAAATCTGCGTTAATATCTAGTTCTGAATCTATTATTCACAAACTTAACAGAAATGATGTGTTGCTACGTTCATTATTTTTTTTATGTATTTTTCTTAATACAAGGACTTTATGAATACAATTTGAAATGTTAACTGGGGGTCCTTTAACATTTAAAACATTTTTGTTGTACCTGTTTAGGTATAACAAAAATCTGGATTCAAAATATAAAACAGAACTATTGTTTATTTGTGTTTAATTATTTGATTGTATATCAGAAAATATTAAGAGTACATCTTATATTATCATTCTAGTTTTTACAATATTCTTAAGAGTTTTAACACACGCAGTTCATTCAAATGTTTTCATCGACCATTTTTTTCACGCTTTTTTGCACTACAACGCTCTTGTCCGTGGTTAGGTCTTTTTAAACCGCGTTCGGCTGTTTCTGTGGGGCTGTTACTAAGTATTATCTGTGGTATTATTGATAATATTAAACTTTTTAATTATCAATCCTCGTATAACAATTCAAGTGTGATAAGTGCATCTACCAATATTTTTTTGTATTAGTTAGTTCTATTTTTTTCAAAACTGGCATTTTAGATCAACCAATTATTAATCAGGTTTTGCAAAATGTAGGTACTTTTTGCTTATAATTGAATCGCAATTCGAGAGTCTTACTTGAAAGAGCTCCATTAAAAGCAATGCTTTGACTAAAAACGTTTTATTAAATATTAATTTAATTTCATAAGGTCGTAAGAACCTGGAGTTATAGTATTAATGTGTGTGTAAATAAATAAATAAATAAAAACAACGACAGTTCACCAAAATTCAATAAAAACTTACTAAAAATAAAAAGACTTAAAAAAAGACACTTAAAAGCGAAATATAAGCTGAATTAAGAATTTACCTTATTTACTAAATTTTTAAGTTACCAACTACTGGATGTACTTAGCTACTTGAAGTCGATGCCCGTGCCCTATTGATGAGGGTATCAAATACCTATTTGGTTTGGCGCCAACTTGAATGTGAATGACTTGGTGCTTGGCACCGACTTCAAGTAAGTAAGAGTAAAAAATTGCAAATCTATCTATAAATTAACGAGTTATATCCATACCCTAAAAAAATAATTACATACATCCGATTTGATAACCTCCTCTTTGTTGAAGTTGTTTAAAATAGCGATTACCGGTACGACTAACACATGTTCAATTTAAGATATTCCAACTAAAATAATCCCATACATAAACACCTCATAAATAATCTAGAAGAATTTGGTCTTCAGATCAAGAATATTATCATGTGGGCCTTCCTGAGGGTCGCGTAATGCCTTGAATTATGTCCATTACGAACATTATTGATATTTATTACGCACTTCATACGTTCCCATATAACTTACATTGTATATTAACGGGCTAAAATTCTCTCTTCGATATTTCGTTTAACTATCTATAAGTATTACAGATATATGCGAGTTATGAATTCTAACAAATGTATAATACGTATTGTAATCATTTATTGAACTTTATTCCATTGGATAGGTCTTATGTATGAATAATCCATACTCTCGATAAAATATTTAAAATAAAATGTCTTCAACTAAAGAAAGCTATGCTGTATTTGTATGTGTATTAACATTCTTTCTTTTCAGGTGGCTAATCTAATTAGTAAATATTTGTTTTAATATTGTGTATTCTTATGATATATTCTCTAATATTTGCATGTTATATTTGGGTCCTATTTTACTTATAGAAAGAAATTATGTCTAAATTTTTAGTTATTTGTGGCTCAGCTTGCATGCTAATTATTTGAAAAATTTGAGCCTCAGGCAGAACTCGAATCCGCGACTACTGAGGTCAGTTGCTGTGAGATCGTAATTATATTTCTCGTCTCTACCTATGTAGGTACCTAGTAGTACCTAACAAAATAATTTTACCTTACTTTTTTATTTACATTTACTTCACATTTCATGTTAATTTGTTTTACGTGCAGTCTGTCATAAAGCCCTCCGTGTGGCATTTGTTTAAGAAAAGTAACAAATCTTATACCAATTTCGAAAATGTCACTTTATATAAGAAAAACGTGGAAAGTTTAATTGGTTACTTGTTATTTAACGTTGTTATTTTGAACATCAATCTACTTTATAAGTTGAGCCATAAATTGTAATCTTTGAAATACAAGTGGTGTACAAAAAATGGTGTTTATGTACAACGAAGTCCATGATTTGTGTGCCGCTTACAACGTAAAGACAAAAGTATAACATTAATTAAGAACAAGAATAACCTCTGATATCAAAATGCATGCATGTCTCAAAATTCTACAAAATGATCACAAGCGACAGAGCAGATAATTTTTAAAGTTGCGTTTGACATTTCGAAATGTCAAAGTGACATTTGGTAAGGGAATGGTTTTTATTTTACAGTAATCTATGTAATGGTTTAGTTAAAATCTATTCAGCCAACATGTTAGCTTTATTATAACTTTGTATTGGGATTAGCATGAGTGTAATTTGGGATATATTTAGTAAGCTATAAAAATAATATTTTGTTATTTGTTGTTGTTTAGTTCTTGATTTGAGCAGGACTTTGTCACCATCTCAAATCTAGAACTTCATGTTATAAATTCTTGATTTCTGTTTTAAGACCGTACCAGCCATACAAAAGTTTATGAATTTGTAAATAAAGGTTCACATGTTTTGTGGGCTAAATAAGTCTATGTGAATATATAGAATATTTTACCGATTTAAAAATAAGAATTTCCATATAAAATCTCTTTTGTACGACTGGTATGACGCATTACATTATTGACTTGTTTGTATTATGTATGGCCAATTAAATTTTTAATCAAATAATTTTCCTATATTCTATACATCTGGGTTCGAATCCCAGAGCTTTTTGAATAGACGGATATTTATAGATCTTTTAATAATTATGCTTATAATTAATGGATGATTATTCGAAGGCCGTCGTATCGGCTTTTAAAAAGAAGCCTGGTCTTTGACGACTATTCATTCATGAACCACTTTTAAAGACAAAGTATGGGCTGACTTTTTTATACTTAACGTTAAATTATGAAATAAATGAATATAATAATATTTTGTCTTCCTCATAATAAAAGAGGGTAGCGGTTTTTGCTCTGCTTTAGAAAAGTAACAGCCTGGTACAAAGACAAAAAAAAAAAACAAATTTTCTTCTTTTTTCGAGAATAGAACATATTTTTTTATTTTTCACCACGCCAATAGTTTCTCTTTTGTCCGCCTATGGTCTCTTTATGATAATAACTGGCTGGTATCACAAAAATAATTTTCTTTTTGATATTCAAAATTTGTTTGAAGACCAAATCCAGTCTCAATATTTTCGCTATAGTTTTGTTCCCTTAACTTTTTAGCATTTATTTTTAAGATTAGTTAATATAAATTAAAATATATTATCAATGGTTCTAACCCTAATTTATTTCTAGCAGGTAAATGGCACAGCGAAGACGGTGGCGCCGGCGGTGCCTCCACGGGACACAGCGAGGGACGCTCCCCCGCGCCCGCCCGCACATGACAACGTCAGCAAGGAACAGATGGACTCCATCAAGAAGTACCAGGTAAGTCATCTAGATTAATTAAAGTTACATCGATTATATTTTGTTACAAGAATAAAACGTTACGTATACCTATCCACACCATATTATGTTGTCTGTATAAAGATAAGATGCATAACTTAAAACAGGGTTCTAAGAATTCTGTTTTACTTAAAACGTTGGCTAAAACGGTGGAATGCTAACTATTATACATATTTGATAATAACTTTTTTTACTTTACCAATAAAGCGTTTTTACTAAGGAATATTTTTTATGAGCTCTTTAGTATCTTCTATGATAACTTTTACTTTAAATACAAGGTTATCTACAATTCGTACGTTTTATTAGTGAAAGTTAATTTTGAAATACGTCCTCTTTATATGAGCCGTAATAAAAACTTATTTGTTCTTCTGTCAAAACAATGACCGATCGGTATTATGTAAAATGTAGACAGCTAAGTAAACTCGGTTATGATGATACACAAAGCAAGTGAACTGGGAAATACCAATATCCTCTTTTTTTTTCATTGCTGTTTGTAGTGATTGTTATTCGGTATATATTGGTAATAAGATAATTTATAACCATGACGAACCCTGTAATAAACAGGTACCTGTTTATTACAGGATTAGGATTTAGCTTCATCATACTCTATTCCGTGTTTAAAACATTTATATAGATACAACAATTATAATTATTATTCCAATTTAAACTGTCAGGGAAAATCTAATTCCTACTAGCTTCAACCATAACTATTACTACAAACTAATCCATATAAAATAATACAAATGTTACATTTTACGGTCGAGCAGTGTATGTGACATGCGCCAGCGCATTGTTTGACACCGTTATGCCAGCTTCCTGATTTTTGTTATTCCAACAATCTGGTCACAGGCTCTCTATCTCTAATGTTTTTTTATTTTTGAGTGAATTGTTTATATTGTATGATTGTCATGGATTCATAATGTAAAGCTTATAAGGCTTTGTAACTGATTTTAAATATCTTCTATGAACGAATTATGTTGGAACATGATATTTTTAATGTTCTATAACTACAACTATTAAACAAACGTAACTGTAAATAAATACACATAAAAATATCAGCTAATAAAAGATGGCGTTAAAAAAAATGTGACCGGAAGTTAACCCAAATGGCTGGCGGTATAGCCACGTTGAATGGCAATTTTTATTCTGAAATTAAACTTAAGTCATCTGGCATAACCACGATAAAACTTAATTATTATCAATTTAGGTTAGGTACTGACCTGCAGTCAAAGCAGGATTGTGATTTTTTCTTGTACTAAGAAAGTTAATCAAAGAACCCGCTAAGATTTTCTAATAAAACAATTACTTTTTATTCGAAATCATTAAAATTAATACAATATTACTAGGGTCTTGTGTTTAATGCCTCGTATGAAATACAACATTTTGACACATCTGGAAACATAAATAGAATATAATCACGTAGTACTACTTGTAGGTACGGTATATTATATGACCTTCAATCGTAAAGGATACGCATCAAACACCTCGTGTGGTTTGACTTAATTCCTAGAATATATCACCTTTTCCAGTTTCCTGTTAACTACGTATAAGATAACTGAATTGAGTTAACAAACAATAACTGTAATATAACAATTTATAAGAAATATTTATTAACTATTTACTTATCTAGACAGAAAATTTCTAGCAATATATTATTATATCTATACACTTTAAGCAATAGTAGAATATATTGGGGCCACTTAAATTTAAGCTCCTACGTACAACTACATTCAGGTTTAAAATAAACGGATTTGATTTGATTTGAAGTTTAGAAAATGGTACTGTTAAATGCTGTGGATAAAGTGTCTGACAGTCTGGTAACATTTATAATTTTAATCCAAAAACAATTTGCATTATTTGAGGAATGAAAGTCTGGTAACATTTATAATTTTAATCCGAAATCAAATTACCTACATTGAGAAAATGCAAACAAGTTGATATTGAGTGATTAAAGTCCAAAAGGAAAAAATAACAAATTGTTGATAATTGTATTTGGTTTAGCATCGTATGTTAAGGAAAACCAATTAAAAATATCTTGAATATAAATAAATATAATGATCATTATTAATGTATGTATTTACTGTTTTCATGGAATTATTAGACAGTTCTTCAGTAAGTGGTTTTTCCAAACCATCGACATATGGACGAAGTTGTTACAATGACGCATTAGCATGGTGAATATTATTAAATAAAAAATACCCGTGGTTTATCGAGCACGCATCTTACGTAGGTACTGAAATAAAACTGTTGACCGGATAAAACGTAGAATGTTTTTTTTAAAGACTGTCAAATTTAATGCCGAGTTAATATTGCCAATAATATTGTCAATGCAAGATTGTCCAAAATTTCTATTGAAACCCAGGAATCGTAGTTTAAAGTTATTTAACACATCATACAAATCTCCGCACGTATTTATACATAAAAGTCGAGCCTAGCTCCCCATTTATCCCCTTCAACGTCGCCCCATTCGACTGTAACACGGAATAAAGACAGTTACACACTGCGCAACCTTTAATATTTAAAACAGCGTACATTAACAGGATTCCCTGCGATGTTTCTCTGTATTTCGGCCTTAAATTGGAAAAACGAAACGAAAATAACTCTTCTTTGTGACTCTCAGTGATGTTTGGTGTTAGAACTTTTCAGAGGACATTGTTCCTGTAATTATTTAATCATTGTAGGTACTTATTACTGTGATTGTTTTCATTCATTTCACGATATAGTTATGTACAGGATTAATTTAAAAAGGAGTGCGTATATTCAACGAGGTAATCAGGTGCATAAAACTGAATAACTTTTTCCAAGAAACATCGGTCGAAATCTTCATATTTTCATACAAACAGAAGTCACGTGACCTGTCACTTTGTATTGAAAGTTCATTTCAAAAATTTCAAAGGTTTTCCTGACTAATTTTGGAGCTGCTCTATCTGTCCAGCTGGTCCTGTTGTTTTTTTAAGAAAAGATAAGGCCGAGTGATATATTTTGGGATTTTCAATAATTTATCTCCACTTGAATTGTACACCTACTTCTTCTATACATACTTATCTACATGTACATTGTATGTGTACCTATTAAGTATTGGAAGTACAATTAGGAAGGATTACGGGAATTCTTAAAAAAAAAACACTTTTAAACAAATTCAAAAGAATTTTACTTAAATGAGGTATTAAACTTTAAACATAACAGCTTATTCAAAGATTTATAATACGAAATAATATAGTATTATCTACATACTTACGTAAAACATTGTATGTATATTGAATATTCATGTAAAATGTAAGTATCACGTCGTGAACCATCAAAAATACATAAAAACAACTTCACACATTCGCAATAGGTACTTTAATTAACCGCTTCGAAGTAACAAAGGTAAACGTGATGTGTTTATATAAATAACATTTTCATTTAAACCTTTCATTATGTTACGTTAAAATTTTTTGTGTATGTAATCATTTTTTCCCGTGCTTCCTTTAATTTTACTGTCATGTATCCACCATCTCGCTAATTTTCTTAGTTTGTGCCAAATAGCTTTTTTTTAAACCCACACTTTGAATTCCTAGTAACCCTATCTTCCTAGGACATGTTTTTAAGAGTTTATGTATTAGAACTTGGAAACAACTTAATTACATCGGTTTTTTTAAATAAAACACTCGCATCGAATTTGGACCATTTGTGAGACATCTACGAGGCGACATTGCACATGTAATTTTTTTATAGAACGCGTGCAATAATCGAGAAAACTTATGAAATGTATTATTCAATACACAGTAGTATTATAAAAAAGTGATATATTCATGATAAGGGACCTTATTCACTAAGTCAAGGCAGTTAACGTGCTGTTACGTGTAGGGTTAAAAGAGATTTTACCTCTTTCGACTTACCATACTTTTAAGTAAAATATCTGATAAATAGCCTCATACGTTTATACTAACGCTACCCTGTGACTAAACACAAAAAAGATTAGGCGACCCGAGATTCTTGAACTATAATCTGCGTTATGCCACGTTATGTTTTGTTTGGACCTAGAGAATATACCTAAAGCCTCCCTGTAAGCTTTGTGAAGACTCCTCACTATAATAGAAAGGTAGAGCTCTATAACCAGTTCAACTTAGCCGATTCCTTTACCAATATTACGTTGATGATTCCATTTCTACTATTATTTGTCCAGTAATTAGCTGACTAGCATAGGTTACCATAGATTCTGACTCAGTTCTAGGCTCCTGTTATGTCGGGAAAGAGAAAGTTGTTTCCGACCTCTATCAATATATTATTAAAGATATGTATGTAAAACGACGTTGGGCCTATTTCACTATTCAGATAACTTTATTCGAGGAATAATTGTGAATTTTGGACAGAAACTGTCAAACGTCAATTTTAATCGCGGAATAAAAGTTATCTGACGATGGTGAAATAGGCCCTTAGAAAGATATGTATTGATGTTGAAGTACATTTTATTATACCTTGGTGTTAAAGTTACTTTTTAGTGTATCGAATTGTAGAGTTCGGTCTTTATAGTATAGCGTTATTTTTTTATGTTTTATGAGAAAAATTCGTTTGAAATAGGTGGTCGCTCCGTGTAGTATTACTATTCAGCTTAATTCGGACAAGATAGAAGATGCATCGGTATTTTTTAGAAAAATCTAAACATTTGTTTTTACCGTTTTAATTAAGAATTCGTTTTTCATAGCCGTCAAAATAACGATATAAATAACTAAATGCGTTTTGGTGATAACAGTTGATGAACAGTTAAATAATTGTAATATGTTTTGCGATAGTTATGTTTCGAGATAAAATAAAGCATAAATTGTATAAAAACATTTGTATCCGATACACAAATCCGTTAATCGTGTAACTACATCGGGTTTACGAGATTGAAGCAACAACAGGTTACATTCGACGTTATGAAATAAAAATTCATTTCGTAGGAGCCTAGAAAACGTGGACACGGTATAATAATATATCAGTTTTGTTTTTTTATGAATGGTTCATTTATATTATTATTAAATAAAATAAGTATTTTCTAGTTAAAATATATATTTATATTAAGATAAATATTATGAAAACAATACACAGAGATATTAGGTCCCTTTTCCTATTCTAATTGAATTCCCGAACGCAGTCCGATTTAATATGTACCGTAATAATGAAAATTGATTACCTATACTCTGTTTTTTTTAATCCTAGAGACTAAATTGACAAGTGCAAATGTCAAAAATGAAGTAAATGCTATTGGGATCTATGTCATTTGGCATTTTTACTTGTAAATTTAGTCTCTAGGATTAAAAAACAGACTATAATAATGAAATGGCCGATAAGCATCCTCACAGAAGTACTACATTTTAATATTACATAATTCTGTATTAAGTAATAACTGGATCAAGGTTTCTTATAAAAATCTTAACACAGCCCAATGATAAAAAAAATTTTTCAAAACCATGCCTTAAAAAAGAAATCACCACCATCTTTATCCAGGCCCTTATAAATATTATTAATATTAGGTTCAGGTTCTACGGAACGTGGTACAGAATAATGCTAATGTAATTTAGTCCTTAATTTAGTTTTTTGTCGATCCTGCAAAGGCAAACTCTCACTGTGGCTCTATAAAAACCTTATTCCACCTAGCAACGCTAACCCGGATAAAAAGGCAAGAATTTATCTGGCCCTTTAATACGGGGCTTGTTTGAGACTTGTCTTTGTGTCCAAACATTCATTTTATGTAACAGTAAGCTGTATAGAACAATATTATGAGTACACCTGAGTTTTCCCCACACCTGGTATTATTGCAATCCTTTGATAAACCTCTTGTAACATCCGTATGTGCCTTCGTGACGTCTTCAAAGTAAAAAAAATATTATTGCGAACAGTTAGCTCGATTGAGAAGTGTACAATGTGCTATTGTAAGATGCAGCTGAATATTGTAGCGCTTGTCGTTTTAGGCTGTTAGAAAAATAAATAGATTGTAAAACGTAACGAGCAAAAAGGACTGCAGTGTGAAATAAACTCCAATATCTTTCTGCAATGCAATTTTGACACGACTTCGTTATTACATTATGTAGAGGCAGAATACAAGCAGTTCTGGTCCTTTCTATGTTTTTATATCTGTTTTATTCACGCTCATCCTAAGCATATTGTTGTGTTGAGCTGTAGGATAATATTATCATAACATGATTCGATCGGTCTACGCTTGGGAGGTAGATTATAAAACATTGACCACTATACTGTATAATAATATAAACAGGTGGGCTGGCACCCTTTTTGTCCCCTCTCATACCATCCTTGGGGTTTTTTCCTTTTACCTTATCGTACGATTGCTCGTGATTTGTTTTGGACTGACCCAGCATTTTGCAGTTTATTTCGGATTTGTTTATAGCACTAACCTAGCTCAACAGAATCAAAACAACGTAACGTTATGCCACCTTCAGTAGTCAGAGAGCGCTTAGTAAACATTGTTCCTAGGGCCGCCGGCCGGCCGCGCGGGCTCGCTCGCCATCGTCAGAGCCAGTACGTTCCCCGCCTTAGCCGCGGCATCACGTGTCTTGCAACACCGAGTGTAAACATTCAAACAAAACGCGAACTTCTGTGACGTGTACGAATTTAAAATAGTGAATAACGAATGTTTTATGTGTGTGTTTATGTTAATGTTCTAAGTGATTGTTCATTGGTCTAGTGACTACTAAAATCATTGTTCGGTTGGTATTTTGTTTGCAACGAAAACATTGCATTACTAAATGTAAGATTTAAACTAAACTGGTTATTGTTGTGGTTGTAGGTGATAGTGTGTCAAGCCGCCACCACTCAATCGTGGTCTAACGTGTTCCCACTAAATGCTCAGACTCTCAGAGACGGTGAAGCAATGTCTGTTTAATGTCATTGACTTTCGATCTCGTTGGAGTGGTCATTCATTACTTTCGTAGAATTGATTGTAGGATTATAAAAATGGGCCGCTACTCATCATTGTTGACCATACCAGTTGAAACGTATAAAACTCATTAAAACAACTGGCTATCAATCGCAATCATTGCTATACATAATAGTTAAATACAATTAATTAGCTTTTTACGTAAAATCACGTATCAAATAGTTATTAAACTATAAACCTCTATAGTCAGAACCGTTATTTTTTTTAAAGAACGTTTAAAAAACTTTTTTACTAACTAAGGTTTAAGTCTATGTGTACTTTACGTACATATATTCCATCTGTGTAATTGAAATTCGTTTCGTATGAACGCGGAATAAACATTTCAGTCGTGATTTAACTTAATGTTACACAACTGTTATGTTATAGTTATTTGCTTTTACTTTTAAATATAATATCAGCCTATAAATGTCCCACTGCTGGGCACAGGCCTGTTCCCATATAGAGAAGAAATGAGCATTGATCACCACGCTTACTCATTGCGGGTTGGCGATATCAGATTCCAATGTATGGAATCCATGTTTCCTCACGATGTTTCCCTTCACCGTTTGTTAATAGTGACTTAAATAATTAAGAAAGTACCTATATACCTATAACTTTGAAAAAGTCACATTTATAAATATTAAGTTTGGTAGGTTCAGCGTTATTTTTAGAATAAATAGGTTTGTACTAGTTGCTTCTTTTCATGTTAACTGTCAAAAGGTAAATGGGTCGCGATGAAGGTCTCAAAATGAGAGTAACCAGTTATGCTTAACGTTTCTCGTTTTTTTTACTAACTAGTTATTTTGTAGAGTTTTGCCTTTGCGATGTTTTGAGGTTTTATAATAGTTAGCGAAGTTTGTGTTTAAGCGTTTGACATGTTTACTTACATTACTAGCTTTTACAAAGTCTGGTAGGCGATTACCTACAATCTTTTTTTTCATTTATCTATTGGTACTAAAAATATTGTATTATTCGTTTGAAAAAGTTGATTGTTTTTACTACAGCAGTTGAGGATAGGTAATAAATAAATAATAGTTCATTATAGGTAGTTTAATTAATAATAATGTAGATCTAGAAAAATATATAAAATACTCTACAAAATTATTAATTTTAATCATTTTAGCTACGAACTTGTGAGTGAAAGGGTTAAGTTTCTTTATGAATAAAAATGCCAATATGTCTAAACTAGAAAAAAGGCGATTAGCCTTGTCATAAGTAATTGTTTGATTGATTAGTCATCGTGACAAAGTTGACGCATTGTACCTACTTGTGTATGGCCGTGTATGAATGGAATGGACTTGTAAGACTCGCTTTGTACTTATGGCTGTTTGTTTTAGAAAAGTCTTTTATCTTTGAGGTCATAACGGGGTGTTTAATGAGCACAACCCTGTTTTTTTGCTTGTAGACACATTCTAGTAAGATTTCTAGGACTAAGCGTTTTTAAAATATTTCATAGAAATACCTATTAAGGCAGCCCTTGAACTATGGTTGAATTTAAACATAGTTTTAGGTAGGTACTTACTTATTATTAAAAAAAAACGAGAAAATAAAATAAAAATAAAGTCTTCATAAAAGCTTAACTAACCAAACCTGCCCTCCATTTAAAATCCGATTATAAAAGTACTTGTCAAAAATTACATAAAAATCAAATCGTCTCAAAGTACATACTACTTACCAACATTTTTTAGATGTTTTTATTCATTATCATAGAATGTTTACCTGGCAATCAAACCTTACATTCCAAAACTAGGTTCAAAGTAACCGCCTTAATTAATTCTAGAGCCTGCGGTTAACTCATGTCCGCGGTTAAGCATTATTTAGTTAAAACCTCATTAACCAGCCCAACACGTAACTTACACAGTTACATGATGCTTACGTTAGACTTGGCTTAAACCAGGACTAAATATTTATAATCAAACTCTCGTGGTACCGAAAAATAAAATGCAAAATATCAATATAAATATTATAAAAAATCAAATAAAGATATTCGTTTTTCTTTTCAAGAATCAAGGATTGAGGTTATATTATTACATAGGATTATACTTGAATTATATACCGAAATTTAATTCAAATCTACATTGGTACACATTATTAAACTGTTTCTATTTTGTGATATTATATAATAAGTAGGTACCAACCATAAATAAAGCATATGGGTCTCCCGAAATATGAAGCAGAAACCTAACAAAACATATCAGAAACCACTGCTAAACGTAAATCGCATCTAACACAAAATATCCCTTTACTAACCCTTATCACATCGATAAACAACCGCTCAAATAACTGTCCTTGGATAGTGTTGCTTCACCTAACGATGTATTTCGAAACCTCATTAGATAGTCTAATTTTAAACCCCTTCAAGCCAACGATTATATACACAGCGTTTCATTATCCGATACGGGTAAGCCGGGTGAGTCCATATAGCCACAATAAGGTAAGGACTTGATGAAAGATTTTGCCCAATAAAAGCGAATATGCTTTTAATAAAGGGTCATTTATGAATTACTGTAGTAACTAATGGGTTGGGTTACCATGTAAAGTCAATACCTGGTGACTTATGATATTAATTTCATCCTGTAAGGTAGGGAGCTTTATTTTATGACTGTTTTGTTTACAAACATATATAATATTATTAATTAAATACAAACACATATTTAGTACCTTAAAATAAGATATGTCAGGAGATTTAATTATATTTATTTTAAAAAACCACATAACATTAACGTATTTTGTGACCAAAATGGTGTATATTTTATTTAAATATTTACAATCTTAACATAAACTAAAACAATCAATCATATATTTACACACGAAAAAAACAAATACTTAAAATCTAAAATGACCTAACTGACCAGTCATAGTATTTAATCTCGGAAAAAAATATTTAAGTTCCTATACCAAAATTGGGATGCAAAACGCTTCGACCTCAAAGCGTTTGTAAGATAAATAAATAGACAAAAGCTTTGACAGGTCATTTCAAAGCGTTTGTCTATTTATGTATATTAAAAAAATAAAAAACCATTTTGACTGTCGAATTCAAAACATAGGAGCATAGCCATAGGCTATGTTTTTACTTGAAAGAAAACATCGAATCATACATTAATCATTCGCGCATTACTTAATCATTCAAATTAGTTTCATTACAAAACACTCAATTACATTGGTTACATTAGCAGTGAGCAAAAAATTGGGTCGTTAGTAAATTAACTTTGTTCTTCGTAAACTATAAATCATTGTCGTTAAGAAAAGAGAAAGTTGACTATGAAGCGGCCGTAGTCAAAGTTTGTTATTAAATTTGTACATTGTCTATTGGTGGCATAAAAACCGTAGTCATAACAACATTGGTTCTCATAAAAACCAGACGTAAAAAATAACAATTTTACGTCTCATGTTATTGTTATAAGTGATTTCTATTGGTATCGACTTTACTGGGTATCGTAGTTGATTTGTGGAAAAATACGGCTACAAATATAACTATTATAAGAAATATACTGGAAACCATGGCAACCGTTTGCCAAGTAAAGTTCGTTCTAATTACGTTGTAGGTAATCTTTGTATTTTCTTCGTGGTTGTAATAATAAACCTAATGTTGACATAATTACATTGACATCTATACTAATATTATAAAGAGGAAACCTTTGTATTTTTGTATTTTTGTATGTTTGTATTGAATAGGCTCAAAAACTACTGGACCGATTTCAAAATTTCTTTTACCATTACTTAGAGGGATTCTTCCGAATCCGTATAGGCTATATTTTATCCCGGAAAATAGATAGGATTTTTCGTGGTAGTGAAAATTGTGGAGTAAGTCGACGAAAAAACTGCCGTACGTTAACGATTCTCGCGAACGCTGCCTAAATGGTTAGAGATGTATGGTTGACTTCTATAGAAAAGTTGTAGAACTCAATAATGCCTACAAAAAAGTCCGCGATAGTATAAACCAAACATTTATATTTTAGCCATTATAACCACTTTTCCATAGAATAAAAGTAATTAAAATTATTAGCCTATGTTTATTGATCATATTATCGTCAAATACTAATCCTTATCCAAATAAACTATTTATTGAGCAAGATTGTTTCAATAGCTATAAATTACTTTTTATTTTATTCCAATCGGACAATTCATTCAAAAGATATTACGAATTTAAAATTGTAATTGGTATTAAAATGAATGATGGCCGCCGGCCGATATATGTCGCACGACTCGCACGGCGAAACCGCAGGGGAGGGGGGTGCACATCTATGAAGAAATAAATGTCCACCCGTGCGAAGCCGGGGCGGGTCGCTAGTATTTTAAATCCAAAAGCCCTAAACTATTAATATATACTTACTTGAATATGCATTTTTTCTTGTTCTTTTTAGCAAACAAAATCTTTATTCAAAATTTTTGTTGAAGTTTAAAACGTAGTCATTACAATTTTCTCATTTATCACGTGTGACAAATCAAAACGCACGAACGATACAACTGAAACGAAATATCTTTTGAACGACGTAAATTTATATCTCTCCCCCGTGAAGAGAAAGCACTTTCGTATCTAATAACAAAATTTACTCGAAAATCGCTGAAAAACATTCAATTCACAAAGCTATTACATCATAAATCACCGGTTCAGTCAATGTTTCTCGAGAGCCCACAAATTCCCATCGCAATCGCAACGTCAGCAAAACGGGAAATAAATGACATTCTTTGACAGCTCGCATCAAGGTCATATGTCATGTTTCCCTGATTTTTTTGTACTTTGACAGTTCATTTTTATTGTGTTATTTGTGGCTTGTTATTATATTGAGCCCTGGTTTTAGTAACTTGAATCAACATCTCCGTATTCAGTTCATGGAATCAAAGTAGGAAAATATTTTTTATTGAGCACCCTGAATTATTCAGTCTCTATAACGGGCTCATCATGAACTATATCTTAAAATCGACATTCCCCAAAATTGTTTATTCAGCAACCAATAAGTAAATGGGGTGTCCCATTCACATTTCATCTCAATATAGAAAAAAAAAACATTTCGCTAGTGACACCAATACATCCTGTTATATTATATGGAAAAATATCGTTGCTTTTCAGTGGCGACAATAAACAATATTGTACAAACACAGCCAGATTAAAAAGCTTTTTCATCATATAATTGAACAGAAAATACTGGCACTGCAAATTATTTCTGCAGCCACCATCGCAGTTAAAAGGTTATTAAAAACATACGCCTACAAGCGTGGTCTTTGTATGAAAGTGTCAGTTCACAAAACGTCAGTGATTGTGAGATGTCAGTGTGACGTGCATTAGAGTGAGCATTCAAGGCTTTTGCAGGCTGTCAGCGGTCGCGTTAAGAGGTTTCTCCGAGCCTATTCGTATTGACGTCCGGTATCCGGTACGGGAGGCAGCGAATATCAAGAGACTAAAATTGGAACGACACAACATTATTTTTAGGAAATAGGTACTTAATAAAAAAATGGAAGTTCGGATATGGTTTTCTTAGAGCAAATATTCCAAGGTCTCGGTTTCGAACACGAATAATTTCATCATTAGATGACTGTAGACAAGGTTCCTTATTTCAAATAAGTTAAAAATACTGTTCCATTGTAGCATTTATCTTGTTGACCTCTGAAGCATTTTAAAGCATATCACCTCGAACTATGCGTCTAGTCAATGAACCTATGCTTATTTAGAAAGTATAACCTCTTGCATTGACCTTAGAGCCTATGCCCGCGACAACTGCTGCCTCGCAGGCAGGTCAGGCCGAGGCTACAGATATTTCTGTACTTTACGAGGAATGAGGACATCCGTCGGTTGCGTAACACCGTGTTACTGCCAGCCCCGTGCCCACCCCGCCTCAATCCAACCACCAATCAGACCAACAATGTGCTTAAATATAGAAAAGGTTCTAATAAAAGGGGGTTTGACGACGGTTAATATTAGCCGAACGCCCGAATCCTACCCGGGATGGGCCGTTTTGGAATTATGTAGGAGAAGGGCGCTTGCCTTTGGGAGAGCCCTTTGTAGAAGATTGGTGTAGTTACTGCCTAGTACCTAGCTAGCTTTACCTACTTTCGATACCACTTCTCAGCAATAAAGCGGCGATAAAACTTGGGCCGACTGAATTATGTAGAGCAAGTGGTTCATACCGACATTCAGTTAGTATTTCACCTTTGAGGAATTAATTACTTCGTGGGATAAATCTTTGAATTAGAAGATGCTGTAATAACGAAAGTACCTAACTTAAGTCTTAAAATAATGTAAACTAACTTAGTTATAGCAAGAAATCCAAAAGTAGTGATTAAGCTTTAATAATCTTATCTATAGTAAACTAAAATGTTAGCCTAAATACCAGTGTAGAATTTTAAGATAACATAAGTTCTTGTACTGGCTCATAGCAGCCGCACGCCAGTAAATCTTGTTAGTAATTTGAAACAAATGTAGGTTACTTCATATTATTAAGGTGAGCTCAGGAGTTGTAGAAATATTATTCTAACGGAATCTCGGGAATTTGTGGCATATTGTATTTATAACTTCATCGGGATTGCAATTTAGACTACAGACTTTATTTTTTGTAATGTTTTATGAGTTCCATTGATTAAAATTTATCGTATCGCATCATGGTAATATCTTCACGTTTCTGTAGTTAATTATTTTAATCATATCTTTGAGGTAATTAGTCTTATTGAAGCCGAAGTAAACATTAATCTCACTCTACTTAATAACGTCATCCATTAAATTAATATGTACATCTTCTGTCCAAGGCACGTTGAACCAATTCTTATTTCATCGTCAACATCATGTATATTTGTATACCTTCTATCTTATTAATCATGACGCTTAAACCTTTAAAGCAAACTGTTTGCCTCAATGTTATTGTAACATGAGTCAAGAAAATTCTCAAGAATGGGTTAATGCCATTTAAAAGATATGTATAACCCTCTTGGAACATCACATGCCTCTGTTTACTTAACAATGTCGAACTGAACAAACTCGGTCAATATGGCTTCGCACTCATCACTAACACTTTAACGTACATTGCTGGCGGAATACTAACGATGCAATCACCCCCGGCATTTGGAACAGCAGTGGATTTATTATGTTTCCCTAACAACCTCATGATTGGACATCTAAAGATAAAAATCTTGGGTGTTTTATAGAAACGAGAGCACATTCAGTACTCTTTAAACCTGATTCGATCAATTTGTATGACCGACCGACGGAAACCAATTACTTAACGGCAAAAGCAATTCATCCAATCTATATGTCAGAAAAAATCGTAACGAAAATCCAATGGTGAGTGTAAGGAAGAACACATTTGTTTTTTACTGACGAAGGCGTCGACATAATCCATGTCTGTACTAAAACAGTAATAGCGAGCTATAAAAGAGTGCTCTATAAAAATGAGTCTTAAAAAATAGCACAATCATTTGGCCTACTGTTGGTAAAAACGCTACTGGACATGACTGAAGAAAATATCGTAATAAAAACATATAATAATACAAAAATGTGAACTGTGTGCACTGAAAAGTGCACAGGCTAAAAAACTCTATACCCTCGTGCTTGCGCTGTGTGTTAATATTCTATCAAAATACATAGGTACAAAAGCTCTGTGGAAGCTATACTCCAGAGATACCTAATACTCCTACTGTTTGAAGGTATTATTTTCGTTTGTCACAGTATCGCTACACCCGTTCCTACCCGTATTTCCGTTAAAGAGAAACACGTCAGTACTGCGTTTGTGCATCGACTAGCTTTAGAAACTAACAGAATCATGTATGATACTTGCTGGAGTCACGGAAGCTTTCAACAGTGGGTTTAAAACAGTTCTATAGGGATTAAATAACTGTACTAGTTGTGATGGTTTTAAGAAGAAAAGCTCATGATGAATGGAGATTTGATTGCACAATACTTAAGTAATGAATAAAAGAAGTTAACTAAAGCTTGTGCCATCATTATCTTTATTGTTTTTTAAGTGATCTGCATCGTGGTGTGCAATTTTCATCCATACTTTGGTGAAAATACCATTACTAAATACATCTATTACAGCATTAAGTATATTAAAGTTAATTATATTGCACCTTCTAATAGTATTTAATTACTTTGGTAAAGTATCTTAATAGCTTTAAGCAATTTTATTAAGTCTATGCCTTCATAAAGTGTGATTCTCATCCTTGCTTGTAAGTCTGCGGTTGGAAGATAGGTTAATGTTTCTTTTCTCTGGAGCATTATCCTGCGAGGATGCCAAGACCCTCATATTTATTACGCGAGGATTTAGCTCCGAAATAATGTATAGGGGCCAACTGCCAAAGGAAGTCCAACAAAACTACAGCGATCGCAAACGAATATGCTTATACGGGCTTTTGTTTGTTGATTTTATATGAATTTTTAGGTAGTCAGTACATTTATTCTGCATTATTTTGTTTTTTGTCTATTCATATAAAAATGAATGTTAGTGTAATTTATTTTTTTGTATGTTTACTTGACCTCGCAGGTTGTCAATTTTTGTTTTTTGTACTGGTCTGGGTGTATTTTTATAGCAATAAGCATTTTAGTAAGCTTAAACTGAAATTTAGATACATTTCAATCTCTATATTCTGCAAAATGTAGTTTGTTTTGATATGTCGATAGGAATATTACTCAACGAAAACATGGAACGTACTTAAGTAAATAATACTTGTAAGCATCCTCTTCAAAATAGATACAATTTACAAAGCAAATAACTTTTGTATGTTAGTGGAAACACTTAGCATTATTTAATCTACTACCTTTTCATCTTCATCCATAAACTCAAATGCTTCAGCCGGAGTCAAAATATTTTTTTTAAACTCCAGAGCGCCGCCGCCGTCGAATTGTGGACGTTGGGAATATTCTGTCGCATTTCAGTTTATTTCTAGTGTTGTAAAGGGTATGCAAACAACTAAAAACTGTTCGCTTTGCGTATGTTTAGTGTTTAGTTAGCTATGCAAATGGTAGGCAGGTTAACAAGCGTTGGGTCGCCACTGTTACTTGTTTTGTGATGTTGTGGAATTTGTTGCCTGCCGAGAATTTAAGGTCTTGAGATGTGATGATTACATGAACTGTAGTTCTGTCTGTATATTCAACGTAACTTATTTTATTTTGTTATATAGTATATGCGTTTCTATTATTGACCTGTCTTCCCATGGCATTGTGTTGATTTATGGTAAAGTATACAGCATTTTTGAAATACCTTTCACATCCCACGGTTTACGAATACCGTACGTAAATACGGTAACCGCTGACACTTTCATACGGATCCTGTTTTAAATTCAATGAAATCCAATGTTTGGTCCAAAAATTCCGGTAATCCTCCATCGTGAAATATGTGTATTGGAAAGGATTTGTAAAAGTCCATAGATTAATGCCAGCTTTTTTGTTTGATGAATATTTTAGGCAATATTTTGATTGAAGCACGTTTTCTGCTCGATGTTTTGGACTTATAAGTCATGAAGTATTGGATGTAGGCTAACCTCATGTTATCATCTCGGACCAGTTGTACCTAACCAACAATATTCAATATTAAAGTCGATAGGCGAGCCTTTACGACCTATTGTTTGAACGCCGTTTCAATCTAAAATCTGGTGCAGCCCTTAAGGCATCTTTACCGTTGCTTAGCCGCCTTCCTGAAGAGAATATGTGTTCCTTCGACCTAACATCAGTCAGAACAACGAGTTACAAAAATCAACCTTACAGCTTTCACATAAAGGCGTCAATGTTAATGTTACCACTGATTTATCTACTGTGCTATATGGTGTTAATCTTGATTGTGATCAAGCTCCGTTAACAATTAAGTGTAATTTGTATTCTCATTAGCTTTCGGAAGCCAGAAACCTAACAGTTTCTTGGAATCATTAGTATTGCTTGGTATGTTATTTTAACTTTTCCTCACCCAAAGTATACCCTATATCTCAAGTGCCTTCTAAAGAAAGTTGATTACTTCTCTTTGATTTAGCATCAAGAATCTAAAAATGACTCAAACCTAAAAAACATAGATTTAGTAATTTTTTATGCCTAGGGTGTAATTTAAGACGACAATATTTTCTGTCACTCCAACGTTTGACGTCTATGTTTTAACTTTTTTACTAATAAGTATAAAGCTAAAAATACGTTCATTCCGTTGCTTTACGTTAAGAGACCTGCCCCGGAATGTGTATCGTTAATAAATTTTGTGCAAAAGTAGTAATTTAAGCCGAGTTGTTTTCTTTTGTTAGTGAACGAGCATCTTAACAATCCTTATCTGTAACAATTACTTTCTTTTTCCCTACAATATCGTTCTTCAATCGTTTTCTGACAGAAGTACACTTCGTGTCCAATTATGGCGACATTTTCACCAATTATAATTTAACTTATGTTATTCTGAACATAGCTTTGGTAACTTTTGTCTTGATTATTGTAAGTAGAACATGTGTTTTGGTATTAGAATAATTTGTAATTAATTAATGTTTGTTTGTATATTGAACGGCAGTGATTGGTGTGACATGAATATTTAGCATAATATTATTGCTAGTTTTGTGTCGCTAAAGCTAAATATATTGAATATGTAATGTATTGGATTAATTAAGCATTTGTAGCGTTGCGGCCTATTTCGAATTAAGATATTATTTTAGTACCTATTAATTTATTGTTCATTGTCCCCGTAAAAGGTCAGCTGTGAAATATAATTGATAGAGTTGGTAATCATTAATCAAAACAAAATTAGCTACCATACTACGAGTACAAAAATACGGGGAAATGGTGCTTCTGTATCAGATAAAACTTAAAACATTGGATTTTGATATCAAATTAAAGAATTTTCATACAAAACCATTTTTTTATAGCGGACGTTTCTTAACAATCTATTTTAGTATCAAAATCGTTTCGAAACATTTTCCTTTTACTTCTTGAGTTGTAAAGCGGTCACGTGGCTACCAGCCCACGTGTAAAACCTTTAGTATGTATACAATGTGATTGTAAGAATAATTGAGAGTAGGTCGCGGAGAGAGGTCCAAGACCGGTTCCGTACCGACACCTACCTTACCAGTAGTAATCAGATAACTGGGCACTTTTATCGAGCGTCATTTTGATAGAAGTTTTATAGGATAACTGGTTATATTCTCTGATCCCGTAAATAGATGTTTTCTGAAGTAATAATGGAATGGAAGAGTTGATGTACTTACTTGTTATTTAGGTTCGATTTCGAATGGGATGTTTATAATAAGGGCCTATAAACGTCCCACAGCTGGGCACAGGCCTTTTCCCATATAGAGAAGGAATGATCGTTGATCACCTGCTTGCTCATTGCGGGTTGGCGATTTCAAATTACATTTTCATTTTGGAATCCAGGTTTCCTTACGATGTTTTCCTATACCGTTTGTCAATGATGTATTGGAATTATTAAGAAAGTACATAATTATAACTTTGAAAAAGTCACATTAGTACTTGCCTGTAAATCCGGTCATTGAACCGCTAGGCTAGGAAAAAACAATATTTCTACTGACTTTAGCACGGCTTTAATTAACTACATGTTAATTACTACGTTTCTTAAGAAAGTTATTTTGAAGACTTTAGCTATATAGTAATAAATTCATCCAATACACATTACGAGTCAAATTACGACGAGTTATAAAACACCGGTTAGAAATTCTTTCGTAATACCTGAGCATAAAATCCGGCGAATACCGTCGGTACTGACGATTCCTCTCACCATTTCCATTTGGACGTGTCGTGCACAACTGCACATTGCTTTCCGGTTCGCGACAGCCCTAGCGGCTGACGTGGCGTTGTTGCGTGCGCTTTGCGCGTCGATAGTGCGCGTGAGCATGTGCGTAGGGTCACCACACTGTGGATAATACGCGTTATCGATCTCGATACGGTTTGGTTGTTTTCATGTAAAACACGAGATATAATATGTTAATGCGGATATAATATTGTTTTTTTTTCTTATATCCGAGTGCTAACGACTAGTTTAAATTCTGTGTATATGTCGGATTTAAAGAAGACATTATTTCGCATTAGAAGAGACTTAAAAGAATGTTAGAACCTAAATCTATATGACCAAGATTAATTACGTAATGTATTGTTTATTATGAAAGCCAATAATTTAACTAATACGATATGTAGGAAGGTATTTTCATAAGCAAAACTGTAATATCCAAAAAGTGTATCTTTGAATATACATGAATGTTTATATAATACCTAGGTGCTTTGCCATTACATTCACACTTAGCAGAGAAACATAATTATCATAGGAAGTATAATTATAGTGATCATCGCCAGATTTAATAGATTCATTGACTTTTTCACATTAAAATTTCCGAAGGTTATTGGTATAAATTCAAGGTGACTAATGCTTATAATTCATTACGTGATGTGTAAGAAGTTATTTATGTACTGGTACATGTTTTTATTCCTCTTTTATCGAAAACATCGTAATGATCGGATTCCTACATTAAAATTTATTGATTTTCAATGTTTCAACAGTTTTAACTGTTCAGAATTGTGCACCAAGTTACGACGACAATTATAATGATGATTAATATTATCTATTAATCTATAAACTTTTATTTTAATGATCAAGTGTTGAAAAATCTGTGGGAAATTCATAATAGGACAACGACAGTAAAAATTTTGATGCAGTTTCCCTCTTTTTTTTTTTGTTTTTTTTTTTTTTAAAACGACGCCCGCACTAAGGAATTTAATCCTTGTGTCGCGGGGGTTTCACAAACATTCAAATCACATGCACAAAGAACACCCAGACTTGGAACAAGCATTTGTGGATCACACAAATGCTTGTCTCATGCGGGGATCGAACCCGCAACACGTCGCGCACAGTGGTAATTAGCGTGGTGACCTATACCACTCGGCTATCCGTGCAGTCAAAATGCAGTAATATCTACCTTTTTCGAAATTCAGACCAAATTTCGTAACAGTCGAACACAATTCGTTTGTTCACATTCCTATTCAGTCGTTAAAAAAATGTATTTCTTTTGTAGTGTTATTGTTTCATATCGGCTCTCAATAGTTTCGAAGGTATTGTGTGAAGTTTGTCGCGGCCACTGCCCATTGTCTCCGCTTCCCATGCAAAACTGAGCATTCAATAAAGTCAGCCATTCATCGGTCCTATCAGCATTCATAAAAAGCAGGAAGTGGAAAGTACGTGACGAGCCAGGCCCCAGGCCTATAATGTGCAGACCTCTGCTATAAATAAATTCTATTTTTGTCTTTCGTGACATCTTTTGGATGATTTTGTATCCATTTGCGAAGGTGCAATTGAGAATGATGGAGGCGTGCTTTTAGCGCGAAATAATGAGGGATCGGATTACATTATTATTAAAATACCATAAATACCTGGGTCTTTGGAGACAGAAATAGACCATTCGAATATTTTGTAATCGAAAAGTATATCCAAAGGGCTTTTTAGGTAAAAGTCAGAATAGATTCAAACATTTTAAAGTTAACAAAACCCCAGTTAACTTGGTTTGGTAAATGGTTAATTTATTCAGTGTGTCGTTGTCAGCGGTGGCAGTAGTTTATACGCATACTACCCATAAACTAGGAGGCAACACGCCTACCAAAATATCATTAGTTATTCATTCGATTTAAGTCTTCAAAGTTTCGTTGATTCAGGTAGATAAACAAGAATTTACTAAAAATAGTAATCGAGTGATATAAAACGTAAATGATCTTGGACTAATCCAATTAAAAGACGTAATTTCAGATTCAGTTAATTAGTAAGAAAATTGTTCTTCTACGTAAAAGTAGTTTAATTCTAATTCTTATAATTTGACCTAAATTTCAAATTAAATGAACCGACTTGTAAATGAATAATTAATCTTGAAAAAATATTACAGTTTAAAAATTTGTTGGGAATTTGAGCAAACTTACAAAGACTTATTAAAAAAATAATGGTTATAAACTATTTTGCTATTCTAAGGAACTAAAATGACGTTTTAGATCGTTCATAAACATATGAATTAGGAATTACAAATCTAGAGGTTCGAACGGATAAAGACGTATCCGCTATATACGTCTGATTTGTCATAGGCTTCGAGTAAGCGTTGTTTCACTTTTTCGTATTTCCCAGTTGCGGGTGGATTGTAAAGTATATCGGTCAAATGTTGCAAGTCGACCGTCTGCAGCTGTTGTAGTAGATATCGAAACTTCTGGTCATCTGAGGTTTTCAATGGATCAATCACCGCTTCAAATTGGATGAACCAGGCGCGGGGAATTTCTCTCCAAAAAGGTAAAAGCCGCGACTGCACGGATACTGCGCTCACGTCGTAATTCGTCTCGGTCTGGCTCTTCGCTCGTTGCTCTTCAGACATGATCACGTCGGGGTCACCAATGTAAAGGTTTGAACCAGAGGGAGATGTTAAATAAAACAGCTGCTGAGATCTAATGTTGTTTATTGGCTGACCGACTGATATTTATAGCACTGTTGGACAAGGACAACAAATAACGCGACATCTGTCTCGCTCTAACACATAGGTAAATATGCACCGCCGCTCGTCAGTGTCTCAGCCGCGCGCTGGCTGCGCGGGTAGCCGTGGAAATAATGTGACCGCACTGACCGCCACCTCGGCCACGACGTATGAATGACCGGTGGCGGGCCCTGTGTACCAGTTCGCCGCGCGCCACTGTGCGGGCATGTTATATGATGCTCATGGCTTCCATAAAACCTTCCGGTATCCGACAAAACAATAACAAATTCATACAATATGTCCACTTGGCTCCGTCCCCTTTCCCGATTATTCCTAGCCCCACTATTAGGTGCAGTCGTCAAGGCAACCGATTCCTAACATCGGCCGGTACTGACAATTGCTGAATCAATGCACACCCTATCGTCTTCCGTCCCATTGTCCACCTTCAATACGACAAGGACAGAGATAGTCCGATCGAACACATAAAATGCACTCAATGCAGGTGAATAGATTTTTTACTGCTGATTCAGAAGCATTTCAGATTGATTTTTACTGGAGGCCGATTTTATAGCCCTGTTGGACGATTCATGAGTTTTATATGAAGTATTCTGCTGTTTTATTTAATAAGGAGGATAATTTAATGGCAGGGAAGTAGTCTAGATTCATCGTTAGGTAATTGAGGTGTATCTTCCATGAGAATTTATCTCAGATTTTTTTCTCCTAGTGAGTCCATCGGATATGCGAAGAAGCCGAGTGCTAGCTTTTTGAGTATAACGAAAAATGATTCCCCTAAGGACGATACGTACTTACTTGCTGCGCTCTTTACGGACTTGGTTACTGTCCAAGTTTTTTTAGCCATCGCGCGAAGGAGAATGTCATGCGGTTACGGATTGAGGGCGGTAACCTATCAAAATTTAGATTGCATTTTCAATCCAGGTTTTACCGATTATGTTCTCGCAATTGAATGAGCTGCACTATTGCTTTGTGCAGCTTTGCATATTAGCTACAGTGCACTTCAACAGCTGCCTTTATTCTGGATAAACACACACAGGCTTTTGAAATACAAATTGGACTGCGTTTGTTGACGATCCAAATTTAGATACCTACGTATGAAAAAGTCTAATGCTTTTACTATTTATCGAGATTGTATCCTAAACAACTTTTGAAAAAGGTATAATTATGTATCACGATAGACTAAACTATCCTAATAGCAATTAACATGTCTCAATATAGAGACGTAGTCACAAATAGACGTCCGATGACCAGTCGGGCATTCCCTAAGGAGAAGAGAGCAAATCTGGCACTTTCCTTCACAAAACGAGAAAACATCCTATTTATCTGTGAGCAGATAAAAGCGAAGATCGGAGTAATAACTCTCCCTTGAGGAACACTGATTGCTATTCCTATTGGTATCATTTCAAGTTTCGCGGGATAAGTGAATTCTGTTAATCCACTGATCGGTTTCGTAAATTGACAAATAATATATTATTATTTCCTATTGGAGGGGCTCGTGGCTAAGTAAGCCATACGTTTTGACCGATATTAAACGTTAAACCTTGCTCACCGCGGTTGTTCCGTGGATGGGTAAACATACCGAGACCCCTCCGTGCCTCGGAAAGCACGTTCAGCCGTTGGTCCCGACTGTCATACGGTGATCTTTGACAGTCGTTAAGTCATTACAATTCTGACAACCAGTCTTACTATGGGATACTGCATTACCCCGTAAAATGGGTTGTGGAGGTCAGATAGGCAGTCGCTCCATGTAAAATATAAGTAGTATTCAGCTAACTCTGGTAAGACTGGAAGCTGACCCCAACATAGCTTGGGAAAAGGCTAGACTGAAGGAAGTTACTTCCTATTGCAAATTCTTCATAGGTATGTACCTACTCAGATTTTTGGATAGGTATCTGATGTTTTTTGTTTTTGTACTTAATTTATGACTTTAGTTAGATCTATGTAGAGGGATTTAAAGAATCCTTTTATGTTGATAAATGATGTCTGTTAAACTCATAAACAAGATTTTTCATAACCTCAACCATTACCACTGCACACTGAATAATATTTGCGTTACAATGCGCATTAGTGTCACGATAACTTACAAGTTTATTTAAAATTAAATGCTAATATTATTTATATTACGGAAAATATAGTATTGTGTTAGCATGTTCATGCACTGTTCCACTGCATCCCACGGAGACGCTACGCTCGTGTGTCCAGCTTCGTTTTGTATAAAATGTGTTGTTTCAAAATACACTTTAAACCGGCAACGCTACGCAATAATCTTTAACAAAATTCCATCGAATTTGATTACTGTCTTATTTAAGAAAACTCTAAAGAAACTCATTCATCTTCTGCCCAGCCTTTGAGTGCGCGCTGCTGTTGCGTTTCATGTTAATAGAAAAAGTATATACTTATTATAATAGACAAAATAAACATTGCACCTTTTAGGGACCGTACCTCAAAAGAAAAAAACGGAACCCTTATAGGATCACTTTGTTGTCCGTCCGTCCGTCTGTCTTTCACGACCCTTTTTCTCAGGAAGCGTGAAGGTATCAAGCTGAAATTTATATCATACTCAAAAGAATATATATACTCAGTTCTACCTAGGAACTGTGAAAAAATGAAACTTCTAAGCCAACGCAATCAATAGATGCAGCCGAATTTGCTAAAGCCGTAAATTTTTAATTACATCATATAAAAAATTATTTTAAACTTAGTTTTGAACGGAACCCTCGGTGCGCGAGTGCGACTCGCACTTGGCCGGTTTTTTATACGAATCCAATATTTGTAAAACTATAGGGTTCCTAGTAAACCAGGAACTTTTCACCGCAATTTCGGACTTCATATGTACATTTTTATATTCTCTCAATTAGTTTTTCCTCGTACGAGCTGACGGCTCCCTCTAAAGTTAAATAGAGCGAAATGCAAACTTCTTGACATGCTCCAATAACTTAATTTAGTGACATAACATTGCGAAAGGGCCTTGAGTTTTTGCTTATGGGATTAACGCTCTAGTTATCTATGTGCAGTAATCAGAAAGATTCAGTATTAGAGCTATTAATAAAATCTGTGATTACTCAGGTTTACGATAGCTACTTTTAAAACGGACTATATCGCCGTTTATTTTGATTTTAGTTCCCGACGTGTCATGGTCACGGGCAGACCAGACGAGTCAGCCCGTATTTTATTTCTGTGGCTTTCAATTTGGTAAAGATTTAACATCCTTGTTTAACTTAAATCTTAATAAAAATTAAGATATTATTTGATGAGATCATATTTTAAAAATTGAATAGTTAACTCAGGCGCAATTTCGGTATTGCCCGACTAGTTTAAATCTTATTTCGAATGAATAATATAAATAAATGATAAATGTGGACATCACATACATTGCCCCGAATCCAAAGTAAGTAGCTAAAGCACTTGTGTTATGGAATCAGAGACAACGAAGGTACCACAAACACCCAGACGAGACAATGTAGAAAAGTGTTTTTCTACATTGACCCGTCCGGGGATCGAACCCGGGACCTCAGAGCTGGCGATACCTTGAAAACCGGTGTGTACGCCACTCGACCACGAAGGTCATCAAAATATAAATTTGTATTCTTAATTAATACCGCAATAAAGAAATAGTCTATTTAAATCTCAGTGTATTCAAATCCTCGTAAATATGATCTATAACTGTCTAAAATAACTAGCTTCTTCCGTTTATTTCGTATTCACAAACGCGGGTTAAGCTGCTAGAATTCATAAAATACTTAGTACATTGTATGAACTACAAAAATCTGTGGAGATAGGAATAAAAATAAATGTACCGTATTTCGGTGTAGCTCACAATGAAATTTTTCCTTTGTAGTCTACAGTGAGCATTCTAGATCATAACGTTTAACTGCACTTCTGGAATTAACTATTAGACTATAATATTGTAACTTATAATGCTGGTTCAGTATAGTTTTCGTTATAAACGTTTTCTAAATGTTAGCTTTTAGAAACAGGATGACTAACAGTTGCCTGCGGCAACGCCCGCGTGGGTGTTGGTTATTGCGGCAGCCTTGATGTCCTTCCATGTATGTATGTAAAGCTTACCCCATAAAAAGTTTCATCAAAATTGTTTCAGTGGTTTTGCCGTGAAAGCGTAACTTTCAGTCGTAAAGAGTTTCTTTCGCATTAATAATATCACTTACTGTAGGCCGCGATTCCGCTCGCGTGGTTGTCGGTTATCGCAGCAAATAACTCAGGTGCTTTCTCAGGCTCTAGACTATCTCGGCACCAAATTTCATTTATATCGATTTAGTAGCTTAGGCGTTATGACGTCACACACAGACAGACAGAGTAACTTTCGCACTTACAATATTACATTAGTAAGGATTATGAATTGGCTTGTTTTTTGTTCCCTGATATTTTCTTTAATTTTCCTTCCTGCCCTCCCTATTTTTTTACGATTCTGTACCATTCCGTCCAAAATCCAACAATCAGTGTGAATTAAGTAAGTTGCTACCTTGACAACAACCTTCTCCTTGAGCCTAGTGACCTAAGCAATTGTTCTTTGCAAAAAACACTGTCTAACAACATAGCGGTTGTTTTAGATGGCCTTCGGTGTATAGAAGATTTTATCTACAAGTTTAATATGTACAGAGAAGGACCGCTATAAGATCCTTAGGTAATCCTAATGTGACCTCCAAAAAAGTTAGTTAGGAATAATCCAAGGGCTATGACAGCTCTATCATAAGTCCCTTCATCCTTGTAAGGTTTAATTGAGTTACTCAATTACATCACGTGTCTAATATGTATCGGTTTTTTCAACTGAAGCCTATCCTCAGCCCCGTATGTAATCCACGTTCCTGTAACAACATAAATTTTTCATTGTTTCTGTTAGTTATTCTGCTATTCAGGACGAATTCAACAAATCAAGGATAATGAACATTGGTTCACCCGTTCTCGAGTTATAAGTGTAAATTTGTAACAAACAAGACTTTGTTTTTATAGAATTTAAGATTCTAATTGCACTTTACTTTTTGTGAGCATAAAATAATGTTAGATCAGGTATGTAACTAAGATTAGCCTGGTGTAAGCTATTGTTGATTGCAGTTTAAGTCCGAATGAATCATTGCGAGTAGTCAAACGTCCAAAGGTTTATACCGCTAGCCAATCGTAAAACTGTTTGCGAATTACACGCACATGGTTAACAAACCTTTTTCATAATATACATTCGTAAATCGAAATCAACATAAAGCCGATCCAAAACCGTAGAGGTCGTTATCCATTCCTGCACGCGTGCCCATTTAGTGCCAACTAATACTTAATGAGCGAGCAATGTATGACGATGTATTATTCAAGCCATACATAACTTGTTGACTCGCTAAATTAACTTCGTGAATTATGTATGTATCGTCACGCCGTTCTTCGTTTGGGTGTAGATTGCATTCCAAGTGTCCCGGTCAATTCGTAGTGCATTTGCGGCAACGTGGGGAGTTTTTCACATCGATAGAGAATAGCTATATATATAGTTCAGAGGTGGGTGATCTATGATTTCATGAAATGGAGTATCAACAAATAAAATCGAGTAAGATATTACTAGTGTCCGACCGAAATTTCGGTTTCGGTTTCGGTTTCGGCCAGTTTCGGCCAAAAAATCAAGTTTCGGCCCGAGTTTCGGTTTCGGCCAAAAACGGCCGAACCTTTCGGCCGCGCCGAAACTTACAACATCGCCCCTTCGGGTCGCGCTCGGCTAACGATTTGGTTATATGATTAACAATTTGATTATTTTGATTATCTAATTATATTTGACTTAGCCATTCGAGGCTAACTGATTGTGATATTTGTGAGTATATATATATATATTTTTTTTTTAATAAAAACGACGCCCGCACTAAGGAATTTAATCCTTGTGTCGCGGGGGATTCACAAACATTGAAATCACATGCACAAAGAACACTCAGACTTGGAACAAGTATCTGTGGATCACACAAATGCTTGATAGAATGTGAGTGCGGCATTTTCCCTCAAACCATGGCCCACTTATTGAACTGCCCAGCGTGTCCCAACACCTGCACACGCGAAGATCTTTACAACGCCACCGACAATGCTGTCTGCGTGGCCGAGTACTGGTCTGACAAAATATAATCATCATATTGCCATTGATCGACACGCTAAGAAGAAGACAAATGCTTGTCCCATGCGGGAATCTAACCCGCAGCACGTCGCGCACAGTGGTAATTAGCGTGGTGCCCTATACCACTCGGCTATCCGTGTAGTTAAAATGTAAGTAACTGAAAATAAATAAACATAATATATGAGCATCATATTTTAATAATAAATTTGTTTTATTTATACGACCATTAAAAAATCGCTAACTTTGTGTTACAAATAATGTATTTTTTTTTCTTTATAGGGTAGTTAAATTTTCAAACAGAACCTCTGTAACTGTGCTGAAATTTCATTGTGATAAATCTTTGAAAGTAGAAACTTGTAATTATAGGTTGGCGAGATATTAATTTTAGAAAAAAACGGGCTTACTAACATTTTTTCGACATTTTAAGGACTTTTTTTTATAAAAGGTTCGGTTTCGGTTTCGGTTTCGGCCGAAACTACAATGAAACCGAACCTTCGGTTTCGGTTTCGGTTTCGGCAAAAAAACATGTTTCGGTCGGTCACTAGATATTACTAATAATGGAAAATGCTTAGTTTTTTCGTCTACAAATATTTGAAGCATCTTACAATACTTTTTAATTGACTTGAGATAAATATACGTCTTAAGCCATAACAAATTAGTGTATTCCTGTATAAGAAACGTAATCACACCCTGAGAAGTTTATTCCAGATATTATCGTACCTCCAATTTAAAGCTTTCATATTTTAAAGGTATAAATCAACAAAGCCAGAAACCCCAGGCGCGATACGTATACACTTGTAAACAAAACAATATGAAACAAATTTAATTAGAGCTCGGTTTATTTCCTCACAGCTTATTAGGTACCGAATGTTCCACAGAACATCCAATAAAATATCTGAATTGTTCGCGGAAATGTTGCGAACGATTGTTTTAATATAGTCGAACGTTTGTACCGTCTAGATTGAATGCAATCGAAGCCGGTTAAATTAATTTCACTGTAGATGTAGGCTGGAAAGGAATCTTTTGTTTTTCTCCTTAGATCTATTGATGCCTTGAGTGAGGTCCAATGCAGGTGGGTTTTCAATTATGAAGCTTTTATTGTTTGTTTTATTGTATGTGGGTCGCACATAACTAGTATTCTTGTTAACCCCTCGTACTAAGCTGAATGCTTGTGTTACGAGTGGGCTCACGTCGATAGTGCAATGGGTGGGATTCAAACCGGCAATCACATGATAGCAACTCCAACGCCAGCATTAGGCTACCGCTTAAAATTATGTCTAGATTATACTAGACTGGAAGGAAGTGGAACTATAATGACCCTAAGAGAATGCCAAATTCTCCATTTTATGCCCAAATGTGAAGCACAAACAAACCTTAGGAAACTCTTTATTTCTATGTGATAAGGAAGTTTACGAAGAATTATACTTCTATTACATAGTTAATTAAAATCTCCTCTCACGATATAAGTGACAAAATGATCTAATAAATCAAACGAATACCTCGTCTTATTTGTAAAGTATATGATAACATGTAAAGCAATCATTTCAAGGTAGATTGTATACAAGTTCATTAGAGCTACGTACATAATGTTAGCTCGTTCACGAAATGTACACATGTACCTACTGGAATTAAGCAGTACATTAGTAATTAATGAGTCTTCGAATGAGAAGTGTTGGTATTATTTAAATTTGTTTCACGTCTTTCATGTGGTACCAAAATTTCTCTGATATTCGCGACTATTTCACAAATAACATCACATTTATATCAGCTAGTTTAAGTAACATTTAAATGCAGCGTAAAATATTTGTCTGTTTATTTCGGAAACATACAAGCGTACGTCCACGCAAAATAATGATTGAAATACCGACTTTAAAGGTGGTTAGGCCTTTTTTATAGTAGAAAATCTTATATTAAAACATATAATATTTAAATAGACATAAAGGTTTATATAACGACCATTGTTGTACAGATAACATAATAGAGCGTATCTTCAATCCATCTTTACATCTGACTAACGTTTCAATATAACACAGAATGGAATCATTCCATATCTTACCAAAAGCTAAGACTCCTATTTATATGAAATGATCCAATACTACGTACAAATCGCAAAAGTTACCAACTTATGCGATCCGAAGTAAACATATCGTCGTCCGGAGTTTCCGGGTGACTATAAATAACTGAGTTTTCCAACAGAAATCCTCCGTTACATTGATCGATTAGGGGATTCACCCTTGGACTGCAACTGACCTACAACCCTCTACACCCGCGTCTTTTCGGCTGAATTTAGTTTGAAAGTCGATTTTTTTATCGATTGGTATTCGATGATTGAAGTTCTCTTGAAGAGTTTCAAAAAATAAAGATAAATGATTGTTTTCGAAGAAGAAAACTGATTTTCTTTTGTTATACCACATACCTACCTAAGGTATGTGGTTTAGTTACGAGAAATATCCCGTTAATATTTACGCTTTTATATTGCGATGCCGAAAAATATCCACAGAGTTAACTTTTAACGCAAAGGAAATAACGAATATTTAAACTGATCCGATTTTCCATATATTGAAATCGGAAACGCAAATCGTACAATAGAAGTCACTCACTGTCAATAGGGCTGTCTGTTCCCACTTCAATAGAATTCTTCAGGTCTGACACGAATCTTATGAATCTTTCTATTAACGATATTATAGTAGCTTTCTAGATATGTGGGGCGCACATTGCTAATATTTTTGTTAACCATTCGTGGTAAGTTAAATGCGTGTGTCACGAGTGGGTTCACGTCGATAGTGCGATGGGCGGGATTCGAACCCGCGACCACATGATCGCAAGTCCTATGCCCTAGGAATTAGGTTACTGCCACTTCAAAAAATATGTTCAAATATTCAAGGAACTGGCAAGATGTTATCAAAATTATTCATTACTTATTTGTACCTAATGATTAAAAAAAAGTCACGAACAGCACAAAAAAATGGCGAGGGTACTCTGTATTTGTAAGATTCTCGGTTAGGGCAATATTTACGAGGTCTATAAACTACTAACATACCTCTCTGGGTACTTCTATAGGTCATAATGTCGGCCCGTTTTATGGCTAAGTTTTTTCGCAATAACATTTTGGGTACACGATAAAATACATTTTATCTACCTGTGCGGTACTTTGTCGCGAGCATTTTAATGTTTTAGATAATAGGTACACATTCTAACTTATTGTATTACGTTTTCTAAGTAATAGACGTTTAAATTACTTTTGGATACAAACAAAGAAATACTACATTGTTCTTATGAGTCACATCAGCATTAGCAAAGTTTTAGCAAATTGCAAAAATGTGTGATTTGCGATCCGAAACGCAATCTCATTTTTATTAGTTACTTAGGTACTTATGTTAGATATAAGTATACCATAAAAATATTTGTACACCAGAAATGGTAGAATATAAGATCGTATTAATTTGTGTAACACCATTTAAACTATATTCTAACAAATAAATATTTCTTTCTTTCTTAGTTACTAGACGATGCGCGCGATTTCCGCCCGCGTAGATTTCGGTAAACCAAAGTATACAAAAACGTGACAAATTATATACTAAAACCTTCTGCAAGAACCTCTCAATCTATTGGTGAAAACAGCAAGAAAATCGGTGCAGTCGTTTTTGAATTTATCGCGAACATACAGACAGGCACAGGGGAGGCCTTTGTTTTATAATATGCAGTGGTTTACAAAATGATACATTTAACTTTTGATTCTCTTCTAAAATCTCTTAAAAGTAACGATCACAATCAGATAGCGAGTTTTGTGTGTCGAGGCTCTACGTCAAGGCTGACCTGGCTGGCACAACGGACAGATGTCTCTGGACCTAGTTACAAGCGTTTTACATAATATCGTGACACTAAGTATTTAGGCACAGAAGGTAAATTATTTGAAATTAGCCGTAGCCTGCGATCGGATACCGGTTATTGCGGAAAAAGTAACCACGTCCATTCGCAGGCTATATCTGTACCAAATTTCATTTAAATCGGTTTAGCATGATTGCTTAACACACAGACAGACAGAGCTACTTTGCTATTTATAATATTAGCAAGGATTAATAGGTAGTGAAAAATGTCAAGATATTACAAATGCTGCCATGATATGGTAACAGTGAATTGATTAATTTTTCAGGTAAAGGAATTCAATATTCTGCAATAATGTTAAATGTTAATATTATAAACTGTAAATAAGTCAAATGGAATTGCTTATTTACTGAGACATTATTTTTATTTCTCTTTGTCAACAGAGATTTTAGACAACCTCATATTGATAATATGGTACATGTGTTGTGTCTTCTTCGAGACCATGTACCTATGTACATTGTACCTACATAGATCATGTCATAGGAATTATGGTTACTAGCTAATTAGTTCATTTATTTACTGAACATTATGGGTGTTTGTGGTACCTTCGTTGTCTCAGAATCCATAACACAAGTGCTTAAAGTTACTTACATTAGATTCGGAGCAATGTATGTGATGTTGTCCACATTTATTATTTTTATTATTTATTATCTCAGTTTCGTTTCTAGTTTAAAAATAAAACAACACAGTTAGCTTACTTGTACCGTAAATATAATTTCAATAGAATATTTAAACATGTATGGCCAAAGAATTCACTCAGCGGATGTTCGTGACAGCTGTTTTGACACCTGCGGAACCTAAGTTGGTCTTGCCAACGATAAAAATAGCACAATTATCCATTACCCTTTGTGTATTATTGTCGTCGTAATTAATTATTAAAATGGTTCCAATGAGTCTAATTACATTGATGAATAATTGGCTATCTTTGTTTATCACAAACGCAATGAGTGTTGATAAGTTTATTGTTAGTATGTTTGTACAATAGCCACTGCGTTTGTAAGTATTGCGGAAAATCTTGTGGAAAGCATAAAGATACACGCACGCAAGATAAAAATGTAACCCACACCGCCAAGCACTTAACTTAATTAACTAGGGTACCTCAACTTTATCTTTTTCATAAAATCTCATTGTTCATTTTCCTAAAGCCTAACAAAATTCTATTTTTGTTTTGAAAACAAAGCCGCGGTACGCCCCTCGCGTTATCGTCATCACAACACATAATCTGGCGTGACGAACTCGAGATAGTCTACTCTGATAACACTCAGTATTAGCACACTTTTCCGACTGTGCACACATCTTTTACAAAAAAAAGTTACATTTTATTGAAGTGTAAAAAGTTTTACGTCATGTTACGTCATTTTGACAGTGACATTTATCAGTGTTGCCAGTGATAAGTGTTAAAATGGCGAAGGTTCTGCAGACGTTGAACGCGTATTTACTGGATACGACGCGATGTTGCATGAGCGTGGATCGATTGAAACACTTCTGCCTATGTCGTAGATTTGAAGGAGATAATGAGGTAATGTTTCACGTAACGTTATTGATGCCAGAAGATGCATAATAGATAAGTTTGCATTATGCAATGTATAGCAATTTGCATGATTGCCGCCGAGTTTTCTTCTGGTCAATGGATATGAATTTCAGCTATTTATACTTACAGATAACACGTTAACATGCGATTATAATTGCGTGGAAAATTTCTCAGGATAATTTTATAATTCACCTTATGTATATGGGAAGTTTCCTAAACTGTACCCTGGATAAGTATAATTTAGGAAGATTTAAGAAGCATGTTTCGGATATTTCCTTTAGTATTGTACAATTTTGGTGCAAAAATTTGAATAGTTACAATTAGTTTCGATCGTGAGAGTTCGTCCGAGTGGCATGACTGACGGCAATTTATTATTACAGCATAGTTTTCAACAGCGTCATGCCTTTAGTGTTTTAAACGATTTAAAATGAAATCTATCAACATGAGAGTCTAAACTAGGCTTTAGAAATCTAGTTGGGTATAAACTAAGTTGCAACTTTGAATACAAATACGTGTTTGATCTGAAGATTTTTTTTCAACTCGTGCGGTAATATGTGTGATATTTCAAGCCCATAAAATGAACTAACGCGATAGCTTAAAATAAATCTGCTTTGTCAACTTTTATTTCACTCGCTTTTTTTTGCTGCACCTCCCTGTATTCACCTTTATTTTCAGCATATACTTAAAAACACTCGGTCAAACTTTAGGCATCGACCAGTGTTCTTTTTCATCGGATGAGGTGTTCCTAAGGCGTTAATTTTTTCTCCCAAACTACTGCGATCGACAGATTTACTCCCGAACACTGAATCGGTTGTTCTTAAATGTCTATCTTTCGCTACTTCACACCTTAAAGTGACAGAGACAGCATGAGACTTAACGGCGGTATCAGACTGATTGAAGTTTTAGTATTTGGCCATTAGACACATAAAAAGTGATAGTGTGTGGTAACAATAACAGGTATATTGTTTTTGTAGTCTATTACAAAGTATTGCTAAAGTACACTTAGATATAACCTACATAGTTACCAGCATTTACTTTCCCTTCGGTCAATCGTGACTGTTAGTACTGTTACAGATAATTATATCGGCTAATACTAATCTACTTGTAGATACGTGTATCTAAGACAGAAAGTTTAATTGGATGTCGACTAACATTGATTTGATTGTCTCGGATTTAATGGGACGTAATTAATCCCATTTCATATCGTCTAATCAAATGAATAATAACCATACAATTTCACACAAATGTTTTTTAAATTTTGTACGATTGTCTTCTCGCAAAATTCTCTAGGAAATAATTTAATATTTTATTAGTTGCTACACTGTAACCTAATGGCTGGGGCGTTGGATTGCGATTACGTGGTTACCGGTCGAAACTCACCCATTGCAATACCGACGGTAACCCTTTCGTAACAGGCATTTAGGTTAGCACGAGGAGTTTACAAGAATACTAGCAATTTGCGACACCCATTACCAGAAAATAAATAAAAAAGTAATATCTATAAAGTAATACAGTCAGTATTCGAAAACACAAATCTATACTTATAATAAATCTGTAGAAGTGAAAATTCTGTACATTGAAAATATCAAAAAAATTAATAGCGGGGTGTGTTACTAGACCGACACCGAACCCAAAAATGTGATTAAAAAAATTTTTGTCTGTCTGTCTGTCGGTCTGTCTGTCTGTCTGTCTGTCTGTCTGTTTGTTCAGGCATCACGCAAAAACTACCGGTTCGATTTCGATGAAACTTGGTATAATTGTTCTTTAATATCCTGGGCACCACACTGGGTAGTTTTTATCCCGGAAAAGTATATACAAAAAAAAACAAACTTAATTTTGCGGCTCGATCCCTAGACCCGAATACTGTACCAACCGCAAATAATAAGTTTGTCGTAGGTTACGTCACCCGCAGTGGAGTTCAATAAGGGGCGCTGCACACGGCCAAGTAACTATTTATTAATCTGTGACACGGCTAAGATACTATAATTATTTATCTATACTTTATATATATTATACATTATATTATAAAGCTGAAGAGTTTGTTTGTTTGAACGCGCTAAACTCAGGAAGTACGGGTCCGATTTGAAAAATTCTTTCACTGTTAGATAGTCCACTTATTGAGGAAGGCTATAGGCTACTTTTCTTTTGGAAATCTATCCCCTAAGGGGGTGAAATAGGGGTTGAAAGTTTGTATGGGAAGTTCGGTATTTTCAATGATAGACACATGAAATATCGTATACGGGTTTCTGAATAGAAATAAATAAAGTTGTATTTCAGCGATTTTAAAAATCATCCCCTAAGAGGGTGAAAAAGGGGTTAGAAGTTTGTAGGCATATGAATTGTGTCGTTTTCAAAGATAGACACATTCAATTTCATACAAGGGTTATTAGTTAGAAATAAATAAGATGTATTTCCGAGATTTTAGAAATCTACCCTCTAAAGGGGTGAAATAAGGGCTGAAATAGTTGGTATGTGAAGTTCAGTATTCTCAAAGATAGACAGATGAAAAGATAAATAGATAAGATAATGACCATCTAAGACATATCTATAATGACGACTCCCGTGGTCGAGTGGCGTTCACTCCGGTTTTTAAGGTGTCGCCAGCTCTAAGGTTCCAGGTTCGATCCCCGGACGGGTCCATGTAGAAAATCACTTTTATACATAGTCTGGAGTCTGGGTGTTTATGGTACCTTTTTTGTCTCCGATTCCATAACACAAATGCTTTTGCTACTTACTTTACTTTTAAACTTATTTTAACGCCATAATATTAGATGAAAAATTTTATACATTCTCCTTACTTTGAAAATCACAGAATACATCTACCTTTAATACTACTCTTTACTTTACGCGCGAGCGAAGCCGCGGGCAACAGCTAGTACACAAATATTATTTTAATTTGATATTATAATTTATCAGATAAGTTTCAAATTACCCACTTCATTAATTCTCTACAATACAATTTAATTTATAGATAACTATGACAAATAGTTGCATTATCTAGTTTCAACTGATTTGATACATATATCTTGATATAGTTATATCTTGATATGTTTTATTGCTTAGTATCTTATTCGACGAGTAGGTAGTAGGGTACATTACCTTGAAATATTTAAAGGGCTTACTTTAAATTAAAATTTCGTACTTATAAAAAGTTTGGTATAAATATATTACAAAGCTTTTGACATAAATTTGTAAGTATTACCCTTAGGCCCCTTATTGTATTACCCAATAAGAGACCAACACCCTTACGTGCTTTCCGAGACACAGAGGGGTCTTGGTAAGTTTGAAAATGGTAACCCATCGACGGACCAACCGCGGCGAGCGCAGCTTAACCTCTATTATCGGTGATACCGTACAAACGACTTAAACGAAACATTTGTATTACGCAGAAATGTTTGTTCAAAACGTGGACAAACATTGGCCACGACATGACCAGTTCACTATCCGAGCAGTCAGAGTAACCGTTTTATTCCCATCTTCTATAAATACTTGAAGTAATATTATTTTATCGGGCCTCACTAATTAAGCTGGTTGTTACAATGGATTGCCACAGTATTGTTATTAACGATCTGGAACACCAAATTAACGTCTGTATCCCTGGCTATTAATCCTACCTAGAATGGAACGAGTCTTCCTTGTACTTCCTCGTGATTCTTGACGAGTCCCTAAATATATTTCCTCTGTATTCCATCATGAAAGGGAAATAATTTCTAACGAGGGCTTTCTGTGGGCAAAAACTCCCGACCATCCTTGTTGACTGACCAATCTCTACACGATGCCGAGGGTATGCAGCAATATCTATTTGCTTTAGGGCCTATTTCACCATCGTCAGATAACTTTTATAAATTTGAATGAAGAATGAAATTGACGTTTGACAGTTTCTGTATGAAACAACTGTCTAAATTTCTAAATTATTCCACGAATAAAGTTATCTAACGATGGTGGAATAGGCCCTTATAGAGTATCTTTTTTTCTGGGACTTAAAATAAAATGCTGAGATTTAACTTTACTTTTTACTTTTAATCAAATCGCTAAAATTAAACTTGTATGAGCTATCTACATTTCTGTGTTGTATTACATTATGAATGGTATCATATTACTTTGTCATAGTCTTTGTTAGGCTGTCACATCTCACTCCGCTCTTATCGCTTTGTCTGATTCCTTCATGTAATATTTTACAATTAGAAGACCCCGTATCGTAACTGCTTAGTTTTCGGCTTAAACATTTTTAATATTTCTTGGGATTGGTTAGTGTCTAGAAAGAGTAAATTAAAATATAGTAGTTGTCTAGCGGTTCAATAACAGGATTCGTATGCACATGGTTGCAAGTTTGAACCCAGTAAAGTATCAAAGTGGCTTTTTCAAAGTTATACAAAATAAATTTATAAGGAGGTAATCAGGTGCATAAAACTGAACAACTTTCCCGAAGGAACAAAGGTCGAAATCTTAAAATTGAAAATCAACTTTTCATACAAAAAAGCAGGCCACGTGACTTATGTTTGTATGTACTTTGTTTTTTATTCCAAGACTTGGTAACTCATGACGTTATCCACAGTTCATACAAGAAGTAATAAAAATATATGCAACTACATTCCTAACACTCTTACATACTAGTATAGTAACTAATAAAATAAACACGATTTTACAAAGATCAGGTGGTTCTCAAGTAAGCTGCCCACCCGTCTTACATTTTACGAGACAACTGGTCGGCGAACAACCTTTTGTGTGAGACGGATTCAATGTCCCAATTTATCACTTTAGTTCAAAACCTGCGTCATACGCGTATTTTCCAGGATTATGTTATCGCAAAAACGACAATACTGATGCATATTTTTTTAAACGACATTCTGTGTGTTATTTTAACTCTAAAATAAAACTTCACCTACTTTAGATTCATATCATAACATTTTTATTAATTTAAAAGTAAGTCAGGGATTAGTCAGTAAGTGTGTTACAAATTATAAATACATCGTCCTTAAAAATACATCTTAGGTCGTCACCCCACATGACACAAAAATTTAGTGCCGCTGTCGGATCGATCCGAGATAATATGATACAATCGTTATCTATCGATAATACGATCCACATTCTCGATACAAACATGTATCTCTCGGAAACTGATAAACTAACTCCGATATTATCCCCGATCATATTCATGAGTAACGAAGTTCATTGATAGGTACCTATTAGATAAAAGTTTGAAACTATGAAAGTATTTTCAAACTATAGACTTTCCTTCAATTTCTGTCCGTCTTCACAGTGCACCTAAGCTAACTTAGCGTCGACTTAAAACTGAGTACTCGTATGAGAATTCGGGCCATTATATAAAACTATATAAGAATAGTAGATGGCTCTTCTGACGACTCTTTTCGCGAGGGGATAACCGGAAATGCCAGACTAGTTTTGGACCTGACCGGGCCCGTAATAATGAACTTGTTTATCGCCGTCGATGTGAATGACTCATGAAGAGACACATTAATTCTATAGATTAGTTACAGTTACTGGCTGGTATAAACACTAATACATCATTAAGTTCTAATACTTCCAAAAAAATAACTTAGGTCTAGTGATCAAGCGACGGTAGCCTAATGGCTAGGGCATCGGACTCCCACCCATTACACTACCGACGTAAACCCACTCGTAACACAAGCATTTAGCTTACCACGAAGGGTTAACAAGAATACTAGTAACGTGCGACCCACATTGTTAGTAAGCGTTTTTTTGTGTTTATAATATGGTTAATTTATATCTTATTCTTGGCTGGTGATCATCATTCTCAAACATTTGTCTTAGGCTTTTTCCAAACAACTTTAATTTCTACAAAAACATCACCAAGATTTCCCAACTGTCCACAAAACAAGACAGTATGACAAGTTTTTCTCATAACACTTTATTATTTCGTATTTCGTGATACGAGAGTACGGGACGACAGACAGACGTATAAAACGAGTGATGAATGACATCAAAAGCTTCAAGCCTCACAATCTGGAAGGCGACACCAAAAATAACTTGTCCCTTTGTAATGTCATGGCTTTTGACATTTCATAGGGTGTTCAGTACTTTGGTGTCAATAAAAAAGGTAGGATAATATAGACAAGCGTTTGGTCAATGATGTAACAAATATATTTTTAATCAACGCATCGTATCGTAACCCGGTCTCCGACTTAGTCAGTATTTACGTCCCAGTTTTTATTCCATTACAAATACTATTTCTTGGGCTAGAGCAATATTAGTATTTTTTCTTATATTAAAATGTTCTTTGGAGTAACAACAAACGTCCATGAATATAATAAAACACAGAAATAAGGAAAACGTGTAAAAACCAAGTTGAAACAATGATTGCTTATTTTTGTTATTTTTTTCGATATTAGTCAGGCGGATATTAATTTTCCCTCGCTTTTAATTAGGGGTGCAGACAACTGCTTGGCGTTACCGGAAATTGGAGCATGATAAAATGTCCCAGAGGGCCGGCGAAACTTTCGCAAACATTTATATTAATTGTAATGAATGAATTTGGCTCCACTACGCATGCGCTGGATATTGACTGTACTCGGTAACGTTGACATTTAATTTCACACTTGATTTGCTAAATCTTGTTCTGTGGATGTCATCCTTATTACTCTTGCTCTCCCCAATGGCAAAGTATATTTCTATATCGTAATTTCCTGATCATCAGAATTAGCTCTCTTGATGATTACGACTACATTATACTAGAATTTTATTACAGCGGAAAATCTTAGTTCTGCCCATAATAATATTGAACCTAGAATTGCGTTCCGCTTACGACGTTGAACCCTAAGCCAATTTGCTCACAATTAATATTCAAAAACAAACCCACAGTACATGCAGCCGAAATTCCCAACTCCAAAGTAATCGTACACAAGTTTACGTGATGCTAAATAATGAGCAATTTCGAAACAAACGCAAACTAAACTTGGTCCTGTAAACAAATAATTAAGACTTACTTTTTAATTTGAAGCAGATAATAAAAATAATAATAAAGATTCGTGCTAGTACTTGACACACGTAAACAGTTCACATAGCGATGTGCGAGTATGGCATACTGGGATAATCGAGTGAATTAGAATCGAGAAAATAACGATTTTCTTCCTATTTATATTTCCAATCTTCGTAATAGAGATTCATGTACATACCGTAATCTTATGTATTTCAATCAGGCTTAATTTCGTTCATTTTACATCTACCATTACTTTTTATCGAGGGATATAAATCGACGCTCTAATAAAAGTTAGACTCATAAAATCAATGTGTTGAAGAGATTGATTTTTCTTTATCAAAATTAATTGCTTCAACCCGCATCTGGATATTTCTCGAAAAATTAACATCGCACCACCGCTCTACTGCGCTGAACAGTGTTCACAGTGCCGACAATTAATTTCACCTCATTTTAAAAAGAAATGAGTTCCGACGGCTTTGAGTATTTAAATTCGTTTGTCATGAGTTTTACGTGAACATTCCTATGAATATATTTGGAACATCAATTCCCAAAAGATACCATTTATCTTTGAATTGATCTGTATCTTGCGGAAACATTTTTATATTATTCGAACGTTATAAAGATAAAGAAAATTACTAGATTTCTTTTTGTGTCAGGAAAATATGTAGCGTGTGTTATGAATAAGTGAATTATGGTGATCTGACTTTGATAGTGGATGCAGAATAAAAGAAAAAATATGTACGAACCTTTTTTCCAGTGTTACCTAAAATATCAAAGAAAAAAATAAATCACTAACAATATACCGAAGCATCTACCTAGCTGTATAAAGGAGAAAGATACATCTTTATGATTACCTATGATGAGATGAGATGATGACTTGATGTGATTGTTGATGTTACATAACATCTCACAAAATTTCTATATCCTACATTCTGTTTTGCTGAATATAAACATTGAAGTATAAAAGAGTCTCACGTTGTGTTGTGAAAACTTCTTTATTTGATTCCCGAAGCTATGAAAAATGTAGTCACATTGTTTGTCCAATAGCGTTTCAGTAATGCCCGCTTTAAAGCGCTCACAACTCACTTAAGAAGTATGTTGCTGTTGTATATGGATCAGCTTAACTGTTTCTGCTGCTAGTAAGACTCAACTGATGCTATTTTTCAACTCACTAAAGTAAAATAATAAACCGTTGATATTTTATTTTATGAGCAAGAAGTTTTCAATACCACTGTTTGTTCTTCTTATTAGTTCTTATACTGTCCACTCAACACAATCTTTATAAACTTTTTGTTACTTGATAAAGGAAGAAAGTGTAGGCACTTTTGTAATAGTACACTTTTGGCTGCTTTCAATTATCTACTATCTCATGACATGTTTTCTCTACATGAAACAACAGCGCATAACATTATGAATTCATGAAAACTTTCAAAATGGCGTATAAATATCTCAAACTAGTGACCTGACAGACGTTTTCATGTCAAACAACTAACAGTTATGTCAAACGCTATTAAGTTTACATTAGAAAAGTTAACATGTTCTTTAATTTTCTAATGTTTCGCGCAACTGTTTTCTTTTGTAAGAACCTTCTCCTAATAGTAAAGAACACGACAAAAAATAATTAGCTAAATTGGTCCAGCGGTTCACGCGTGATGCAGTGACCAAGGGAAATAGGGATTCATTTATATAGATGATCAAAACAATTTTTAGCCTCTTTGATAAAAAGATAATCGTAACTCATCAACCTCTTTGTCCACACGTTCTTAAGTCGGAAAATGATCTTGAACTTTGCTCTACAAAATTTCAAGCAACGTGATCTTAAAAGATTATATTTTAAGACTTAATGACATAGGTTTAATCTGTTGTGTCAATAGCTCAATACCAATCACACTGCCTAATGCCTTCAAGTACCCCAAGATCTACGTCGTGTTGGCGGGAAGAGGCGTGTATTCAATTGATGTATTCAACGCGTGTGACGTCAAACGCCGAATATAGCCAGTTTGGATCAGGAAATCTTGCGACTATTGTTCGGGAATCAATAACCTAAATATTGAGGTTTTGGTTAAACCTCACCGAAATTCTAAATCCTACAGCTATTGTATGTTTCTGTAATGATGTTTGGTTGGGGAGAGACCACAGTTTTCTATGTGAATTTCGGTCCTCTATCAAAAACGCTTTAGTGTAGGCTGTGTAGATTACTTACTAATATAAAGGTTAGGTAGGTTGTGATCTTAAATCTTTTAAAGTATTTATTGGTTTAATATTTTTAGTTTATAGCACGTATCAAAGTAATTACCGTGATAACCTCAAGGTTTAATTTCATCTATTCACTTTTTCGCAGATTGCCTTTTATTTTTTTAAAAGATTACTAACAATGTGGGTCGCACATTACTAGTAATCCCGTTAACCTCTCGTGCTAAGCTAAGATGCTTGTGTTACGAGTGGGTTCATGTCGGTAGTGTAATGGTTGGGATTCGAAAACGCAACCACGATCGCAAGTCTGACGCCCGAGTCATTAAGCTACCGCCGCTTAAAATTGCTTTTGTGAGTATCTTGTATCTAAGACCTTTTATTTAATAGGTATGCGTTGTTTCAAATTAATGGAACAGAATAATTCGGGATTCCATTATTTTTTTGTTTTTAGATAATAAATTAATAACAAAACTAATTACAGCGGTATCTGTATTAACATTACCTACGGCTGTATTTTCGTGTTCCTTGAAAACAATATTAAATGTTTGGTTGTTATTTATTTAATTGTTGATTAAAGCTTATTTACTGTAAGCTTTAAATCAACGGTTATTCTCGTTTTTGCAATAACAAAATCAAATAAACTTATACGTTCTCACATTTCTTCAATCTTCACTATATGACTTCACGATATTGACCGCGTTGTAATATAATTGTTAGATATAGCTTATTTTCTACTTATGCCAAATGTATAGCTCATACATAGTCATACGCCGTTGTATCCATATTGTGTACTCTTCTCGGCTTGAGTATCCCACTGCAAACTGTTTCGGCTTTCGGCATATATTTTCTCCTCATACTCGGCTTGAAAAACTTTCACTGATGTTATTTAATTAGTCCTCTTTGCAAGTGTTGTTTATTTTCGTACGGGAAATGCTTGTTTACCTCTTGTTGTTGTCAGAAGTAGGTTAAATAAACGGGATAAAATATAGCCTATAAAACGTATAAAATAATCAAGTTCTAAACAACAACTTTAAAGAACTAGTTTATAAACTGTAATATTAATTGTAAAGTTCACTATTTAGCTCATTGCTAATTAATTGATTCCATTTTGCGCGAAAAAAAAACACTTATCGTCAGTCTATAAAACATTCTAATTCCAACCAGCAGTCATCCATAACAGTCCGACGTCACACAACAGCTGGTACTTTATTAAAACCGATATTATCGACTATCGATATGATTCGCTCTATCGAATACATTTCATAATCGATTTTTGACCTTGGCGGTCTTATCGCTACGTTAAGAGCTACATTTTACTGAAGTGCTGGAAGACTCGATGATTTTATGACATTCACGTTTCTATTACTTCTTCATGACAGAAGGTAAAAATTATAATGTATTTACACATTATAATTTTTACCTTCTGTTTGTATTTTTTTTTAGCATAGTGCATGAATTTGAAGCATTTAATATTTAGAGATAATTATGATTCTATAAGTAGCTATTGTTCATTGACAATATTTTAACTGCAGTTAAGTACTTTGTTATTAGTTGTTTTGTGTTTATTATAAGTTTGTTTGCGGCATACATCAGAAAACTCATCCTATCGTCGAAAAATGAATACTAAATTCTCACTAGCTGTTAACCAATAATTTACCGTAAAAGTAACCTTTTTGCATACACATGCCAACAATTATACATTTTTATTAAAAATAAAATCTCACATATTAGTTTTAACTGCCATTATTATACACACGTAATGTTCCGAAGTCGTAACATCTATATTACGTATTCTCCCATCTATCTTGGATGTGTTCATGTGACGCAATATACAAAAACTGCACGTTATGAGTGCAGTAATATTTCATGCATATGCTGTAATCAATTGATTTACCTTCCATCAAAATACGATTTTCATAGCCAACAACTTACCAACAATCATTCCAAAAAAATCATATATGGTTCACTATCAAAAATCAAAAAAATATTTTTATTTCGAGTAGACCTTTACAGGTACTTTCAAAACGTTAATGACGCTAGTTGCGCGGTTCCATTGGAGGTGAAGGAAGGAAGTGAAGGTGTCATTCCTATGGAGAAGAACTAGCTAAGTCTAAGGTTGAAGTTATTGAGAAAAGAGGCTAAATTATTGAGATCGCCTTTAAGAAATAAAGGCGTCTAAAGTATATTTCGATATGATTGTAATAATGAGTGCAATTTTCAGTTAGGTACTATTGACTTAAAAAGGAAATATACAAACGTTTTCTCTGAGCTATTATTTAATTATCGGAACGTTCATGTGTATTAGGTTTTCATTATGACTCTAAAATATTTCGTTGCAACTAAACATGAATTACAATTCTTAATGTATGCCTTTATATTATAACTTTCTTAATTTTTACATTAATATTTACTTTCCCAAGGGATTTGTAAGATGTAAACATTAACTGAAACACACACATAATTTATTTAAAATATTTTTTTTAATAGAAAACAGTGATGCAATAGTGATGTGACAAAATATAAAAGTGCAGTGTGATATGGCGTTCGGCATTCCAATTTTGAACCGTTACTCGAGCGTTTAAATCGTGATCTATAGATCATGGTGTCGTCATCGCCGCGTGCGCAGGCCCGCTCGCAGCACGACGTCGACCCAGAAAGAATCAAAGCCTACTCTGTGAGTATATCTGTATAAGTTACCGATACCGAGTTTCTCTTAATTATGTTAATTTTATTTACATGACTATTAGGAGAGATTGAGGAGCATCCTTTTGTGTTAATTAATTAGTTATTGATAGTATACTAATTCAAACGATGTATAGCTTCTGAGTATATACAAATTTATCGTAAATAAAACTCATCAGATCGTAAATAATCTTCATTTGAAATATAATATTGAAACCTCTAATAGAAGTATAAGTATGAATTAAAAAAAAATACATATTATCATCCATATGTGTTTTAAGAATATCCATAGTTGAATTAATTCTGAAGATATGTATATTATGTAAGTTTTGAATACTTACATAATATACATATCTTCAAAATCAAGTCAACTATGGATCTTCTTACATGAGAAATAATAGGGTGACACAAACGCTGTACAAATTCGTCTCTCAATAAAAACACATTAGGTTGATAATATTTTTTTCGTAACACATTCATTGAACTTTCAGACTTAGAGTTAAACGTACCTATTTATTACTAAAAAGAAACAAATTTATAACAACATAATAAGTAGAACTTCCAACTACATTGTGGTATTTGTGGGTTAGGTACTGACTGAACCAATAAATTATACATGGTATTGTATACAAACCAACGTACTCTGTTATGTAACGTACATTCACGTAGAACAAGCACACCGATGTGATTTATTTGATAAAAGTTTTAAGTTTACACATCAAAATTAATAAGTTTTTATCTCTTATAAATTGTGAAGGCGCTCAAGAAACGTTATACTAATGTAATGACTCTAGGTGCGCACATAACTTTAACATAACTTACCTATGTATACAAATTATACAAGGTTGCAGTTACCAAAAATGTTGGTGACAGTTTCGAAACGAATATATTATTTCGCAAATTCAATCTTATCTGCGGTATAAAGTAGTTTTTGCGATGTTAGACTTTTTGAAATGACTGCATTTCTGTGGTCATTTTTGAGGATGGATTAGCTATTCTAGCATATCTAGATAGCGAATTTGGTATGTTCAAATCAAATATGTTCAAAACTCTACTTCATTTTTTTAATGCCACAAAATTTACACTTTACTTCGAAACTGTACACTCAATCACAAATGACCGCAACATTAATATGGTAATCAATTCGTACGATATTTATTATAATGTAATAATAGTTTAATACAATTAATTTAATTCCTGCAATTATTACCATTCCGTTTGTAACTTGCCATTATAGTAATTTATTATTTCATTGAAAACTGAATGTTGAGAATCATTTTACAAAATATATTAATGATATTTTGACTGTATTGTCTATATCTAATGTGAGCAAACTTTTACCGTTCTCTGGCTGTGTTATCCGTCTGCCTTGTATTACAATGTGTTTCTTAAAAGAGCAGCTGTATGCTTAGAGAACTGGCCACGCACATGTTGCTTACTATTTAAGTGAGTAGGTAATCTGTATTCATAATGACTTTTATAAAATGAGAGGCAGAGTGATGCTGGGGAATTTGTTGCGCCGTATCTTCTCCACAGCTAGAGCACTTAAAAAGCGGTGAATGTTGGGCATTTCAGGGTTCCGTTTAGTTTATCGACTACCTGTAGTCGACAAACTCGATAGCCTCTGAAATGGTCTAATTTGTATAAAAGAATACGAGGATATAACAATGGATATAGCAGCTTCTTAGCATGTCTAACCACCGAATACTAATTCGCAATTTAAGTTTGAGACGTTCTTAAATGTCTATCTGTCACTTTTTACACCTTAAAGTGGCAGAGACGGCATGACTAGTAACGGTGACTTAAACCTGATTGTCGTTTTAGTATTTGGCCATAAGAAATTAACATAAGCGCTGCTCCTACACAGGCCTTACATGTTACATCTCAAGTGCAACACGAGAGCTTCTCTGACATTCGATATTGTATAACTAGCGAATATAGCCGGGCAGTCATTCTAACCAATACTATATTTAGTTACTAAATATCTACAAGAAAGATGATGAAACGCTTAAATCTATCATCTATTTCGATCGAAATCGAAAACTGACGCTATATATAGAGGAGATCTCTATTTATAATGCCAGTTTTCAAACACTTAAGGCCTTGAACAAGTATAGATTTAAGTCCCACCTAAGTCTATTCACTTCTGAATCTAATACTACTGCAAACGACTGTAACGGCTGCAATTCAAAGAGGAGATTTGCTACGGTACATCTGGGAAACACAAATGCCTCCCCAGACGCGCATTTAAGCGTCACACGTTCATAAAGTCGATTGTAGAAATGCAGTGTATCATTACTGCATATTTAACAGTCATGGCTTTTGCCTAATGTGTAAAACGAAAAATATAGTAAGTAATAATAGTGTATTAACCATTTTTTTAAAGATTACTAGCAATGTTGGTCGCACATTACTAGTAATCTCGTTAACCCCTCGTGTTAAGCTAAGATGCTAGTGTTACGAGTGGGTTCACGTCGGTAGTATAATGGGTGGGATTCGAACCCGCAACCACATGACCGCAAGTCCGCCGCTTAAGATTTGAAATAGATTAACTTGATGCTGACACTAATATAGCTTGGGAATAGGGATGATTAGGCATTTGAATTTTCCCGCGTCTAACCTAGGTCCTAGATAAAGTGTATATTATGTTTAACTAAGGCTTGCGTTTCCCATTAAACTCATAGGAACTAAAAATGCAATGATTGTGTAGGGTAAAACTCTGTAATACGCCCCAGTTGACAAAACGCCCCAGTCGTTTGTCACTAACACTAACACAGTTTCGCAGCGCATAACTACTCGCACGCGTAGGCGCAGGTTGGACGACAACATAGCTGCAGTTAGCAGTTATAATTATTGTACGTCTAAGAAATATTCGAAAATATAGTTTTTAGTGATCAGACAATTTGTGGTAAGTTTCATATGAATTTTTATAACTTTAGTGATTTGTTTTTTATGTCAATCTTGTTAAATTTATGGTAAAATGTAAAAACCAACCTTTATGTTTTCAATGTGGCGAACGTTATTACCTTGAGTTTTTTTAATAAACCGCAGTGGGGCGTTTTAAATAGTGTATTTGACAATATGCCCCATGGCTTCGTTCGTAAAACGCCCCACTATTTGATTCGCGTAAATGTGTTACAATTGTTTATAAATGTTTCAGAAAATGTCTCACGTGGTAAACAAGCATTGAAAAAGAAGTGCCTGTTAGAAAAAAGAGAAAAGTGCGTACTTTTTCGTCGTCAGATAGTAACGACGAAAATAGAAACAAAATTGAGGAGTCAAAAGAAGAAATATCTGATGAAGACATAAACAGGTGTGCCGAGTGTATCGAAGATTATTAAATCAAACACAATCTACAGAAGATTGGATTCAATGTCCCACGTGTTTAGCATGGCTGCACGAGTTTTGTACCATACAGTATAATCCTAAGTGCATCAAATGTGGACGGAAAGCTAAAAGAGAAGCTATTAAACATTGATCTCTAATTGTACCTACTCACTATTTTCTTAATCTGTTATTATAAACATGTAAGAAGATACTTTGTTTATTTTTTCTGTAATTTTAATTTTGCGAATTATTTGGGTTTCAGCCTTGTACCTAATAATTACTATAATGATAAGTATTTTGTTTAATTGTTATGTTTTCATAAAAATAGTTATTAGTTTTATCTATTATTACATAATCATCGACATTCAATGACTTAAAGGCGATTAAAAAAAGTGGGGCATTTTATAATGGAGGCGAGGCATATTATGCAATGGTCACATGACAAAACGCCCCACTGTAGATTTTTTTTTAATGATTATTACTCTATTTTCTTACAACTTAAATGTTTGTAACAAGTGCCATAATGTCCTAAAAGAAATAAATAATGTTACTAAATAAGGATTTGATAATAACTTTGATTAGTTTTATTTCAGTTCGTGTTCAAAAAAAAGTGGGGCGTATTACCTAGTTTTACCCTACTCAATTGTATCTTATCTTACATAGATTACAATCGATTGATTTCCCTTAGGTTTCATTCTCTATTGTGCGCGTTCCCTAAAGTATTCAAGTTTTGTAAACCGGCAACTTATCGAAATACATATAATATGTATTCTTACCGATTTCCTATTTCATCTAAACAGTTGAGAAAACCCATTTTTTTATAAACAGAAAATAATCCGTTAAATTTGGTTCATTTCAATCAACGATGGGCAAATAGAATTGATTTGTTGATAGCTTTGCTCGTATTACACGACAAGAATATGCGAGAAGGACAACTCATTGTTGTTTTATTGCCTGTTGCTGTAATTGCAAGAGCATTTTCTTGTTTACTGTTTCGTGATTTTTTTTGTGATGTCTTTTTATTTACGCGTGACCTTGTGATGTGTAAACAACTCATGTAGTGTGTGGAATGGTAGCCATTTGAGAAGCCACACTTAAAAGCTCAAGTTTCCAATTTGTTGTTTGTATATATTCTTGTTTTCGACAAGTATCGTCCTCAATGATCACGATAATTGACATCTATGAAGCAAAATGTGTCTAAAAACCAGATCGTTTGATTTTAGCAATCAAATCAAAACTTTGCATCGAGCAACCTAAACGCAAACTAAGCCTTCTGTAATTAATTTGTTTAACGTTCACACCTGCAGAGCGAACTTAGTTGACAATGTAAACAACATTTGTTTGTTCATGTAATGATATCGCAGGCTAGCGGCCGGCAATAGTTCTATTGGTACGTGACCGTGTGAACTGCGGCCACGAGAATAGCGGGTATTGTATTAGTTGTTATGTACTTATGTTGTAGAGATAGTTTTTACCTACTACATAGACACTTGCTGTAATTGCAAGAGCATTTTCTTGTTTATTTTTTCATTTTCACATTAATATTTAACGTTATTAAATCCTTAATTAATTGATATTTAAGTGTGTCCAAATCTTGAACTGATGTACCTAAATTTTCGACGGCGGCATTATTTAATTACCTATTTAGATACATTTCTTCCAGCAGACCTCTCTTGGAGAATTTTATTTCAACAATAAGGCGTACCTATGTACTAACGGAGAACAATAGCAAGTCATACCGATGTGACAGCCTGGACGATAGCGGTTAAACAATAGATTTTAGATAAGCGATTACTTTCTTCTCCGATTTACCTTCGTTCTTATTTATTAGGTTACCAAATTTATTACCTGTTACGTCACAGGTCTGTACGATATAACATGAGTACATACATCGTTAACCAATATTTGAATTTGTTATTAAATTCGAAATGGGTTGCCTTTCAGGCGCTTAAAGATTCTCTCTAATTTAATATCGATTCTGATGAGCAAATGATTGATAAATCTACGTGTAATATTATCTTTAGGAATATGAAAATTTATACAGTCTTTGAAGGACAAAGCTTGTTGATGATGATACAAAATAAAAAGTCGTTTCCTCATCTTAAACTCCATAACTATTTTCGTTAGTGATTGGTATGGACTTTTTAATATAACCGTAGAACTTACAATTAATAAATATCTCCATCTCTGCCATAATATCGGTAAACAAACACAAGTGTTTACATATTCTTTTGTATAGAGGACAATGTATTGGCTTAGACAGACGACTGTCCTTTATTCAATTTAAACTTGCATAATTCAATATAACTAAACAAAAGTTTATAAGGTTTCATATTGTAATCTAATTGTACAAACACGCACCATTTTTAACATTAACCTGCTTGCAATCACGGCCAGAGTAACCCGGCCGAAACGTTAAGCCTAAGGTAAATGCATAACATGGAAAGCTGATATGTGATCAAATCAAATCAAAAGTTTTTATTTCTTATTTAATAAAGCTCAATTGAAGGCTGATTCTAGGTACACGGTTTCAAAGTGTCATTCTCATGGAGAAGAACCGGCAAGAAACTCCATAGTAAAAACTGTATCAAGATTAGTAGTTATCGATCATTTTTAGACATGTTTCTCATTGAAGTTGGATGTTTAAGCTAGTTTACTTTGGGTAAATAATGTTGACATTAAATTATAGCCCAAGGGACAATTCACACTTGTTTCTTTAAAAAGGTAAAAAAAAACTTTTAGGTGTCCCACTGCTGGGCAAAGGTCTCCCCTAACCTGCTCCAGACCCCTCAGTCTTGAGCCGCTTCCCACCAATCCGGCAAAAAGCGAATGATGTCATCTCGCCAGCGTCTTTTAGGCGTACCCCGTTAACGAGCTGCAGTTCCACTTGTTTCTTACATCTTTAAAATAAGATGAACAAGTTTTGCTCCATAAACAGGTAGAAGTGTTAGCTTTCCCGCTGTTCTCGTGGCCTCGAACGGGGAGCGGCCTAAACTTCCAATACCTCCGTTGCGTAAAACGTTTCTCACGTAATGCCGTGTAACTTGTACGTTAGTCCTCTATCTCGTACTCTGGGCTAGAGCGTAGGCTGTATTGCTGTGTAGTGCCCGAACTGTGGGACGATACGATCATGCGAGCTTAGAGTAGACGAGATTAAACGACAGTTCTACTTTTGGATAATATTGTCTAAATCGGAGTCGAGTTTGAAATGAGAATTGCATTTTGAAATCTAACGAAAGTTTATTTGCTTATTTGAAAAAAAATATTTAATAACATTCGTACTAGCTTTTGGTCGCGGATCTGCTCGCGTGGGGGTCGGTTGTCAAAATAATAGCCAATAAGTGGGTTATCTAACATTGAAAGAATTTTTCAAATCGGACCTGTAGTTTTTATTAACGCGTGTAACCAAACACACAAACTCTTCAGTTTTATAATATTAGTATAAATTATTTAAGGGTTCAGTTTCTTTTAATCTATGCTGTCTCACTACTGGGTAAAAGACTCCCCAAGACTTCCATAAACCTATTATCCTGCGGGACTTCGAATACGCCATTGCGATACTTATATTATACGTTTTGGTCGGCCCACCTTTTTCTTCTCTCTCTGGGCCGACTTAGGCGGCGCAGTCAGTACCTAAGCTAATCTAGCTTAGTTGAAAAATCAAAGTTTTAATAATATAATATCTATAAGTAATTGTGATTATTTGTGATCACCACAAGATCTTTTATTCATTTGTCTATTTCGTAAAACAGCGTGCTACAATATACAAATAATATAGATAATATTTATTTGAACCCTTATGCATACGAGTATAATAATATTATGTTCCACGACATTCTTAGTAGGCTAAACTGCATGAGAAAACGTGCCAACAAATAGTCGACTATTACGGAAAATCTTGTACGTCGCCTCAGTACGGCAGTAAAAGTAAGTGTTACACCTGTTTTTGTGAACAACGCTGAAATAAGAAAATTGAGCGAATTGCTCTATAAAAATATTCATAGAGCAGTTACCAAACTCGTGAAAAACACTTACGCAGTAAATGTATAGAAGTACAAGTCGATAAAAACTTAACTGATACTTTTGCAATCCAATGTTACCTAAAGATTTGTTGTTTTTAATGTATTTTTTTACTGTAGTGGTTGATTACCTATGTGTGCAAAAGTTCGTAACGTTTAAGGAAAATTATTATGTTTTTTTTACTATTTTGTTGGTTTATCTATAAATTTATCCATAATTATAATTAATGATTGTATAAAATGTGGCACCTATACAAGATTAATTGTTTAAAAAATTTAAACAAATAAATATTTTTATATCTCTCCAAAATCTATATAAATTTCTGCGAGCCTTCTGTTTGTATCCTGTGGTATTGAACTATGACGTCATTGGAGGCTCCGTAAGGACGTAAAAACGTCGTGATGTCCGGGCCGTTTGGCGCGCAACGCGACGGATATTCGGAACCGGCCCGGTTCGCCGCACCGCTTTGGAAACACTAGTAATGCCTCTGACGTACACTGTTTTGTATACGTAAACCAAGCCACGGAAAAATAAAATTCATTGTTTATGATTAAGTTTTAAGCAAAATTACGTAGTTAAAGCTAATTAAATAGCTATGTCTTCAACAAAATGAAAGGTATCGTAGAAAAGTAATACACAATTTAATACATTATTGCCATAAAACTCACACAGGATTTAAAAATGTATCAAACTATAATAAAGCAGATAACAATAGAGTCAGAGGGGACTGCAATTTATTGCACGCAGCTTAAGAACTCGTGAATGAATTAAATAAAATTCACGAAAGAACATTCTTATTGCCAAATCTAAATTGCTATCGTAAGTGCAGCATCCAAGCTAATGGACATAATATTCCAAACGGAATGGAAGTTTCCATTTCGTGATTAAAACTTTCCGTTTGTGAACCAGACAGTGGGCAAATTAGAACATATATATTTTACTGGTTTATTGTGAGGCGGACTTGGTGTTTTATTAGCGACAACAGGAGTAGGACAACAGGAAATCAAATTAAATAACGTCTTCGTTAGAATGGGTTGAATGCAATAAGCAAACTTGATTACTTTAATGAAGGCAATAGGAATATTGAATTTGGTACGTAAGTGAAGATCAGCGCCTGGAGACAAACGTTAACGATGATAGAAATCGCTTAGATGACACTAAATGAAATGACATAGATGACACTAAATGAAATGACATAGATGACACTAAATAAAATGACATCTTTGCGATAAGTCATGGGACTTAGACTTGTCACTACCATACTTTTGAGCGATCCCGTCAGCGTTATTGCTTGTATACCCTTAGTCAATAGGCTATCTTCTTCTTAGCGTGTAGATCAATGGCAATTTATATTATCCACATATATATTATTTATTGGGACATTTATAGGCCGGTATTATAATATTCTTGCTCAGGTCTTACACATAAAACTCCTACATTACTTCCTGCTTTACTACTTATCAACGCAGTAGTATAGTGCGCTCACCACGCTTGCTCAATGCCTCTACTTTCAGATCATTAAGCTTAGGTTTCAACATTCTGTTTTTCGTAATTTTGTCATTAGTGTCTAAGAAGGCTTACTAGGCATAGGTATCGAAAAACGTGACTACTGCGACAATGCATTTTCTTACTTTCTCCATAAAAATAGCACGACAATTTTGAAACTAATTAGTGCCAGCTTTTAATATTGCTAAAGTGCCTGTAATAGTTTCTAGATGTAAAAATATTTTGGACTTTGTTATAAACCAAAACAAGACCATATACTATATTGGAAATGTACCAATGAGAGAAATGAACAAACTTCGTGAAAATGATTGGTTGTCTATACCTAAGTTTAGTGCTTGACATGCGCGGAATTCGTTTTTTATTGAATTTCCAGCCAGATATTGCGGTAAAATGTGGCTGTTTCCCGACCTGAGTCTACCGACTATGCACTGTGCACTTAGATATTACTCGAGCCGGCTTTTAGATCGAGTGGGATAACTATGTGAAATACGTTTGTGCCAAATTAATGCCTTAAAGTTGTTGGTAAAGTTATTGTTTTAGCTTTATTCCAAAAAAGTTTATTTGTTCTCGTCTCGACGTAGGTTGAATGTTGCCAAATTAATTTAATTGCTAGAATCACCTTTACAGAAAACATTTTGCTATTTCAGGTATAAATATAATGATTATTGTCATCTTTTACCTGCTTATTGTTATGTTCTAGGATTTTGGTAGCCACTGTTCGTTCACCTTTATACCAAGTAATGGTAGTACGTTTACTTCAAACGAGAAACAAAATTATGCAAATATAACATAACAAGCAAGCATTCAAATCTTTCCGAACGAAAGATGACCAAATATTAGATAACACTTTTGTTCATCGTGTTTAATGTTCCCAAACCATACCGGATTTGTTTGTCCGGCACAAGTATTAGTCCAATGATGACGTCACAGCTAACATACACGACATACATAATTCTGGTGGCCACCATTGTATGCTAAATAACACCATGGCAACAGACAAAATGGTACCATATTGGTCACTTTGTCATGCTCCGTGAATTTTGAATATTTTCGTATTGTGTTATAAAATTGCGGAATTGTTGGCCTTATGTCCGCAATACGTAATCAAACATAAATCAGAGGGTTGGTATCTGGATTTTTACGAAAATGTATTACATTTTGACGATTTGTGACATCATAGATTTCTATTCTAAACTAAACTAAAAAAGATCAAGCAGAAGTTGACACAAATTTTATCACGCCTAATTCGTACAAAAAACGGAGGCATTTCTATAAAACAATCAAAATAAACTTGGCAACAAGAAAGTCTGTAACAGACAAATAATTTCATCAAAACCTATCTAAACTTGAAATATAACAATTAAATTAAATCCGACGGAGTACCAAGACAAAGTTACCTTAAATTGGAGTGAATAGTTTCAAGAGTTGGCTCAGCAGTTTCCTTCAAAGCCACTAATGTGCATTGCAATGGAATCTTCTAGATTGCAACCGAAGTGGAAACGTCTGTAACTGATGTTTGCAACGTCCAAGTTTGGCTTACAATGTTTCTAAGCTTAATTACTGCTGTTTTATTTAAATGAATGAAGTCACTTAGGTTAGGCATGTGCTTATAAAAGTTTATATTTTCTTATCATTTTTGATAATGTTTCGAATGTTGTCAGTAGTCATTTGTTTCTGTGCCTTTCATGGTTCCTTTTCATACAGCTTAATTTACTTAGTCTGTATCAAAGTGACTTCTTTGTATACGTGGAACATAGCTATTAGTAGTAACCATACCGTCTATTTAGGCCACTCCACGCCTACCCATTATAGGACCTACAAAATTGAGCTCTCTGCTAGAGAAAACCACGCAAACGACTGCCAAAACATTTTTCGTGTAACATATTAGCCAGTATACAAACTCCAAAGTTTCATAAATTAAATTTGTTCGAACCTTACCTACATGAAATTAATCATGCCTGTTTCCCAGGGGCCAGCAAAGGCCACGGATTTCCGCTTGATATGGTCCTGACATGCCCCTCTGGCTTTATTCACTTTTATTTATCTTTACAAATACTGATCATGCAGTTCTCGTAGCAAAATTCTGGGCTGACACAATATGATTGCCATCGACACTATCTTATATCTTTAAACGAGCAATTCTTGTATATATATATATAATCTGAATCTCGGAAACGGCTCCAACGATTTTCATGAAATTTACTATGCAGGGAGTTTCGGGGGCGATAAATCGATCTAGCTAGGATTCATTTTCAGAAAATATCGTTTTATCCGTGTTTTCAGTAATCTTATATTTTCAATTCTTGAAAATGATTCTGACTTGATTGACTGATTTGATTGTAACAGTAGATGGCCGTATAGCCATCAATACTGTTACAATTAAAAATAAACAAAATATTACATTTCATTTGAATTTGGAATCTGTCATTTTTATATTCGACTTTTCTTGGTATGGATATCTGCAAAACTTTTTTAATATACCCAAAAAAAAACCATAAAGACAAAAAGAGACTAGGACCAATCAGTCGGATACTTAACAATACTCCTAATAAATAACAAAACAGTATAATAAATCTAATTAATTTAAACCAAGACGAACAAGCAAATACTTTAAAGTTAATTGACGTCAAACAACTATAAGGAAAATCCAACGTTTACGATAATGTTTTATTTGCCAACCATTACATAATATTGAACATAGTAAGCTCGTTACATTATTGTTCAAGGTGAATTTTAAGGTTGGAAATCCTTATAAGGATAGCGGTCCTTATTCCTAAGAATTATTACTTTAAAAGGTATTCGAATAAAGTTTAGAATCACGCGTTGAATATATTAGTATAGGTATTATATTTAATAGTGCACTACGGCTTTATTTGTTAGTGTACCTAATGAAAATGCGGGACCATGGAATCACGTGGTCACGCTAAAACAGTACTTGAAGAACAAAATGGATAATTAAATGGTCCTGAACTGAGATAGAAAAGCTCAATTAATAATAATAAATTCGAATCACAACCTTGAACAATTTTAATGTAATAATTCCAACAACTAAGCATGATCACTCTAATTTAGTAATTTCCCTTTTTCTTCCACAGGAACAACTACGTCAGAGAAAAGAGGCGGAAGAGAGGATCGCAGCACAGAACGAGTTCCTACGCACATCGTTACGAGGCTCCCACAAGCTCCAGGCCTTAGAATCGAACCCCCCGTCTTCAGGCACCGCCTTCATCAACGATGCGTATGAAGATGACGTCAGCGATGACTCCACGCAGTTATACGCCGTTGTCGGTGAGTTTTTTAATGAAGACATACTATAGATAGTTTTAATAATTTATGTACACACACGACTTAGTAGAAATATATAGTTACTTTTTGAGATTGTTTGCCAGGAGAAATACGATGGGAGAATATTGGTTAGTCACAGTGGAAAATTAGAACCGGGATAAATAAAATAACTCAAAGTTACTTAACAAACAAACAATAAGTATAATTCAAGCTAACTTAATTTTAGGATGCTTGTAAGTATGGAAATATACCATGTTATATAATAATTCCTATTAGAACTTAAGTATTTAGAAGAAATTGTTAGAATTAATGTAGTAATAAGTCGGCCTTAAAGTTCAAACTCATTTTCTACCGGTTAATCAAAACTTCAAGCCAACCAAATAATCCGGCGATGCTTGAAATTACATCAAGCAAAAATCTGATAGATTTTTAAAGCGCAATGGAATTTGTAATATCCCTATAACTTAGGGAAGACCAGGAATTTCTTATCAAGAATTCTCACCAGAAATATTCGAGATATTTTTTTGCTCTAATAGTTTTGGCACATGGCAAGACAGATTTATTTTTCTTCAACTCAACCCTCAAAACCTCAAGTAAAGTTTGGTTCTTACCTTTTACTGAAGTGGATAAAGAAGCACCACTAAGCTCTTACACCAGAATAGGCGCTTACCTAATTCCGGCTACATACTTCCTACCTATTCGAAGTCCCGCCTTTTCACCATCCATAAATCTATAACAGATGCAAAATCTACTTAACAATGATCATAAAAGCTCATATAAATATTCCGCGGTGGCATCCGCTCCATATTTTTGCTATCCCATAATGCTGGGGTCGCATTACTTCCAGTTCACGTGTCGCTAGTTTGCTTCGGACGGTATTAGATGGTAACTGGGACGGTTATGCCGGATAAAATTATAAACCATTATCCCTTTTCTAAACTGTTGTTCAATTTATTCTGTAGTTTATTCTAATACAGGCATGTATAATTTAGATGACAAAAAAAATAATCAAAGCTGCTTGATTTTTTGGGTAACAAATGATTAAAAAAATCTTTGCGTTATTTTCTGTGTCCAATCCCAGAATGATGAATCATACCAGGTGAATTTAATTACAATTGTTGAAGTAGCACGAATTTGATAACTTATCGCTTAATAACTGTATTACCAATCGTATTGAACATTCCTTTGATAGTGATTGTTGTGATTGCATTCAATGGACTCGCCATGTATAGATGTTATTAGGGTTTCGTGCCCGAATGATGCTTACCGGACCCTATTTCAAAGCCTCAGCTTTCGCCTGCTGTCTCACAGCGGGCTGTATCTATAAACTGTAATAAGTAGAGAATTGAAATTTTCACATTCATTTATTTATTTATTATTATTTTTAGACTACCTTGCAACGGTAACCGAAATTAATTCGACTTGTTATTCTATTCCTTAGACTACCAAGAAGTATGTGCAGCGCTCACTCGGGTACAAAAGGCTCTCGGCGCGAGTGGGGAGTCTGCACTGGCGGCGCGGGTGGCGGGCGCAGCCGGAGCGTTACTATGCCCAGCTCTCCGGACCGCCTTGGCCACCAGGTCTGCCGTGTTGACGGCCGTCCGGCATAAGCGGCCGGGGCTTTCACCGCCACATACGCATCGAGCTACCGATAGGTTGAAAGACGTGAGTATACTTGGTATATATGGAATTTAGAAACAGTCAGAAGTTGAGCCTTTACTAGCTTTAGAACTACTCCGAAACAGAAAACTTCTTCTTCAGATACACACACAAATAAAACTCCTACTCTGCTCCTGAATTCTTTCTCTTGGTTCCCTTGTTTCCTCATGTTTAACGTAGCAATCAAGTTTGAATTGTTATTTTTCCAGGGCTAGTTGTTTCAAGGCCTATATTTACTCCTTCAGGGATTGCCTTCCATGAATGTATACATACGTTAGTTTAGCTTAAGAAATACCTTACCTCCTCACCCTGATTCACAATGATAATTTGCGATATCATCCCATCAAACTCTTGAACAAAGAAAACTGACTTGTTTATCATCCACAGTGCATGGACGTACTAGGAGCGCATACGTCGTCAGGAGGCGAGGCGTCAGCTTTAGCGGCAGAACTGCTGTCGATCCTCGGCGGGCTGGAGCTGGAGAGCGTGGTGCAGGCGCACGACCAAGCTGCCGCACTACTCGACCCCGCCTGCTTCAACAGGGGGAAGAGGCACAAGGTGAGATAACTAACATACCCATTTATGTTACTTATAGTGACTTACGATTCAAAGCAGACAATTGAATTTTGTATACTCAAATCAGTAACAAATAAATGACAGTAAATGTATTATCTGACTGAGCATTCAGACATGGTAGTTTACCTGCATTAAAATCCAGAAGTACCAGGAGGTAGTTCTTGGCGTATTACCTGCTGATTTTCTCTTAAAAAAACAGTGTGAAAGTATTTAGGATTTTTTGTTCGTGAGTACCAAAACTCGTTGCTTCAGTGATTCGAGAAAATAGAAACAAACAACTTTGGATAAGGCAATGTTTACGAGTAACAATCTAAGTAAGATTAATACATTTTCTTTATTTTTTAGCCTATTTTTATGATGGTTTCTGAAAGTGTATAATATAAAAAGAACTTCAAGATTATTTCTTCCTCATTGCTATTAATTTTCTCCAAAAACACAAACGTAAATTGATGTTATACTCGATTTAATATCAATCCAAAGTTACAGGTCAAGTTTTATCGAAATAACAGAACATTGACCACAAAGAAAACAAACAACGTAAGAAAATAAGATGCTTTATATAAAATTCATGAACCGTGAACATATTCAGACGTCACTGTTAAACTTTGGAAAGTGGACATTCATAGAAATTATTAATGTTTTTGGCCTGTTTCATTTAATATTTCATTTAATATTGCGCCGACCCCATATGAATGGGATAAGGGCAGGAAGAAGAAGAAGAAGACAAACAGTTCTTTCTAATAAATTGCTATTTATATAAAGTTTTCGGAATAATACCTAAAATATATTTCTGTGAAAAGACTAGAACAATTTCAACTGTTTGTTTGCATTATCCTTGCAATTTGTGATCTACTTCTTTGGTTCTATCAGACACAAGTTCCTAGAATTCTGTTATTTTTAGTTGAGTTGAATTGAATCAATAGAACTTTTATTTCAGCTGATGTATACGATATCCTTTTCATATCTACTTCATCACATGTTTCCTTTTTATTTCAGACTGGCAACAACATCAACCACAAGGGCGAAAACGACAAAACATTGACGGCACACTCGCCCGACGACCCTAGCGAACACATTAAAATTATTAAAATCGAGAAGACTAACGAACCACTTGGTGAGTATAAGCAGAGAAGATATTTAGAGAGAGTAAAGTGATTTGTCATAAAAAAGGCAGGGGCAAAGTCTCCCCATATGAATTCCAAAATGTTTGCTAAGTATCCTAGAGCATCGAATCGAAGTTATACCTTGTTAACCAGAAAGTCATTATATTTGGTTTCATTATATTCCAGGTGCTACTGTAAGAAACGAAGGAGAAGCAGTAATAATTGGCAGGATAGTGAGAGGAGGTGCCGCTGAAAAGTCAGGACTATTACACGAAGGAGATGAGGTAAGAATTAAAAAGAAATTGATGTTTTTTTTATTTTGAATTAATTGTTCCTATGTCCACTATATTTTCTATGAGTACACAATATGTATGTGTCGGGACTTTCCCTCGGTCACCAGGTGATCTGAGGCTGTAACTCGTATCAATCTGTCGTGTCGTAATCTTAAATTTAAAGTAGGCCTTTTCAGACACTTCGAAACCTAAAATGATTTGTGCTTGAAAGATGCGTTAGATTGATCCTAATAAGCGGTTGTTTGTCTAGCTGCTGGAGGTGAACGGCGTGGCGATGCGCGGCAAGTCGGTGCACGAGGTGTGCCAGGTGCTGGGCGCGCTGTCGGGCACGCTGTGCGTGGTGCTGGCGCCGCGCCGCGCGCCGGGCGGGCCGCGCGCGCCGCCCTCGCACCGCGTGCTGCACGTGCGCGCGCACTTCGACTACGACCCCGAGGATGACGTCTACATACCCTGTCGGGAGCTCGGTTCGTACCGCTACACAATCAGTACATTTTTGACAGCCAGTTGCCGATTGGGATTGAGAAGTGATTGTTGGAGCTCTTGCTGTTCTCAATGGAAGCTATCGCATAACAAAAATCCGCTAGGGGCGCTAGTGTCGCATAATCTATAATTCTCCCTACTGCGATTGGCCGAAATTGACAGATGGGCGTCATTCAACATTAGGCCATTGAGCAATTTGGTAAAGTAAGGTAATTTAGACCAAAATAAAATTATTACTTTAGCAATCGGATCTTTTTTTCGCTTAAAAAAATAGTCTAAAATAGAAAAATAAAAACTCAACTCTTGAAATTATAGTCTTTCCACTCCAACTTATAAACTATCAATTTCAGGTATTAGCTTTCAAAAGGGCGATGTGCTGCACGTGATCAGTCGCGAAGATCCCAACTGGTGGCAAGCCTTCCGCGAGGGAGAAGAGGACCAGACCCTCGCAGGTCTAATACCTAGCCAGGCGTTTCAGCACCAGTAAGTATTATTTAGAATTTAGCAAAGATTAATACTATTTCGATATAATTGTAAAAATACATAAGCGATTGGATCAGATAGGACCGTTTGCACGTCAGAGTGGAAATCGTTTAGAGATTTTGATCAAGTTTCTAAACAGCTTCATAATTATCAGAAGAAGTAGAATGCAGCTCGACTGGTGAGGCGATCTTTCCTACAGAAGATCGAAGCCAACAACCTTTCGTTGTATTCCTGCGGTGAATATGGTAACCAGGCTTCTTTGGGGAGAAGGGGACGGGTGACAACGCGTTTGAAACTCTGATAATACAAGCGTTTCATGGTTTACGGTAAACATTTACCATCAGGTGGATCTTATGCTAATAGGCAAACTTCGTACTTTAAAAATTCTGTCATTGAACATTATTTACGTTTATTTCCAGACGGGAGTCGATGAAGTTGACCCTAGCAGGCGAAGTCGCGGCCAGAGACAAGCCGCGAAAGGGTGGTACGCTGCTGTGCGCCAAGAAGCCGCCGCGGAAGAAGAAGGGCAAGAAGGCCACCAGCGAAGCCGGCTACCCGCTCTACTCCACGTCAGGGGCCGACGGTGAGTCACTAGCTACGTACTAAGAGGGGAAAGCGCGCTAGGCCGACGACAAATAAATGAGTTTTGAACAAGCCTAAGCCAAAATAATGATAGGCAGGAATATTTGTGGAGTATTTTACGACCGGCTTCAATATTCTTACTGTAATACTGGGAATTAGGTGAACGCTCCCGGAAACGAAGACATAGTACATAATGGCATCTATATCGAAACATTTTTTCTTTTTTTCATTTATATTAACTTCACGCTTCATCATTTTAGTGCAGCTGAATAAAACAAAAATTCAATGAAAACAAAACATCAATTATAAATCAGCTGATATTCGCGACCAATTCGCACCAAACAATCACAGTTGTGATCAGTATATTTGACGACATTATATTTCAGGAACCGGAAATTATACAATAGTTCTGCAATTAAATGATTTATTTCCATTCCAGAATACGAGCAAGAAGAGATCCTAACATACGAGGAGGTGGCGCTGTACTACCCGCGCGCGTCGCACAAGCGCCCCATCGTGCTGATCGGGCCGCCCAACATCGGCCGCCACGAGCTGCGACAGCGACTCATGGAGGACAGCTCCCGGTTCGCCGCCGCGGTGCCACGTCAGTACTCAGCATTATTACTTGAGGGACAACAGATATCATCAGTCTTTTCAAATAAGCTCGCATCGCAAAAACAACTTTTTGCCATGGGAATAAGGTTGAACTTGCAAAACTTAAATTTCGTTTCAAAACCACCTATGTGAAATTGAAGACGGTTTTGGCTGTGACTTTTTTCTCTATCAATACCCTGCACAAAGAAATCTACACATAAAGATCGCCCAGACTTGGAACAAGTATTTATGGTTCACGATGCTGGAATGTGATGTGCTGCGGACGTCTCTGACAGTGGTAACTGCTGTGGTGACTTATTATTCTCGGCTTTTCGTGCTGTCAAATATTTATTTGGGAAGTATAACGGTGCCTGATTCATGAAATATGAATGTATAAATCCGTGGTCGAGTGGCGTATACACCGGTTTTCAAGGTGTCGCCAGCTCTGAGGTCCCGGGTTCGATCCCCGGACGGGTCAATGTAGAAAAACACTTTTGTACATTGTCTCGGGTCTGGGTGTTTGTGGTACCTTCGTTGTCTCTGATTCCATTATCTTGAATCTTCAAGCCTCTCTTCCCGATGTAAGGTTTGACCTAAACATGCGAACACAAATGATTTGTTATCAACTAAGTAGGTGTAAATCACAATTTCCATCATTACCAATCATATCACAAAAATATGTACCATCTTTTTTCCATAAAATTGTCATCTATTTTTATCAACCCAAATGGCAATTATTATTCATAACTTCATAATATCCTTACCATTCCTCAAACCATATAATTGATAACAGCCAAAGTAACCGTGGTTGATCTCTTCAGACACGTCTCGGCCGCGCAAAGATCATGAGGTCCCGGGGCAGGACTACCACTTCATCTCGCGCACGCAGTTCGAAGCCGACATCCTCAACAGGAAGTTTGTGGAGCACGGCGAGTACGAGAAGGCCTATTATGGTGAGCATGCAATGTTCAACAAACCAAAAATTAAGATGAAATAATGTTTGGGATCAAAATTTTTGGTCCAAAAATTATTGCACTTTAAAATAACTTGAATAGGTGTTCGAATTAGTTTTGAACACGGGTTTTGGTATCTCAACATCACATTCGTCACAGGATAACAACTTTTCCGATAAAATGAAAACTGGCCGTGCAATGGTTTTTTAGTGACAAAGATTGAATGTCTTGCTACCTGATATACGATATTCGAATTTCTGGAGATTTTCAGTTACTTTATCGATTCTCAGTTATCGATTCTAAATTAACTTAACAGCGTACACTCAGGTAGAATATTCCTTTTTGTTTCCAGGCACGTCACTCGAAGCGATCCGGGAAGTGGTGAACTCCGGTAAAATCTGTGTCCTGAACCTGCATCCGCAGTCGCTGAAGATCCTGAGAAACTCCGACCTCAAGCCCTACACCGTGTTCGTGGCTCCCCCTAGTCTAGAGAAACTCAGACAGAAAAAGATCAGGAATGGAGAGGCTTTCAAGGTAAATTGAACCTTTATGCGATGTTTGTAAAGTGCACTACACTTTTCAAGAGCAATGTGATTTTCCTTTCTATGGGTGGTGCTAGCATAATATTCAACCTTTCCCTAGATCATAGACAAGTTGATGATATCATAACGATATTCAATAATTCTTCTGCTAATTGCTGTGATTTACTCCTTCTTATCATGTCCACAGAAATTCATATGACTCATGGAACTCATATTTGATTTGACTCTCGTGATTTAATGTATATATTTTGACGTCAATTCCAGGAGGAGGAACTAAAAGAGATAATAGCGACAGCCCGCGACATGGAGCTGCGGTGGGGACACCTGTTCGACATGATCATCATCAACAACGACACGCAGCGGGCGTACCAGCAGCTGCTGAACGAGATCAACAGCCTGGAGCGCGAGCCGCAGTGGGTGCCGGCGCACTGGCTCAAGCACACCTAGCGCGCGCCCCCCCGCGGGGCCCCCACCCCCGCCCCCCGCGCCCCCTGCGCACACTCACACGTAGAAAACATAGAATTTAGCAATGTGTTCCCGACCTGTTTAGTCGAAAACGAATATCAAAGCGAGAAGAGATCGTCTGCGTGATAACTCGACCGATGAGTTTAGCTGAATGTATCCATCGTTTGAAACATCACTTAGTTTAGCGTAACGGATTTATTTCGAAATATTATAAGTGTTACAAGTGAGGTGCGATTTACTTATGAACATGGTGTAGCTTCGTGTTACGAAATCAAAATGAGAGAAATAAAATAATATTTATTAATTAAAGTCGATAGACCGCGGAGTTCAAACGTTTTAATTAATCATTTTGAAACTACATTACCTACCTACTGGCAATAATTCACCGTCATTATCTGTGTTAGGAATATGTTTCGTGCATAATTATGTAGATATTTCTATAAAACGGCGACTTGATATTATAAATACATAGTGTTTTTTTAAATTTAACAAAATATACTGCCTTATTCGTGAATGTTACGTCATTTTAAACTTCTAAGTAAAAGTTTGTTAAAATGAGAAACGAAAGAAGTTTAGTGTTATCTTTGTTTCTTATTTTAATAATATTTAGAAATAGTTATTAAAATAAATGACCCCGAGAGTCAGTCATTCAATCCTTCGGTAGTTTAGGCATTTATATATAAAATTTGAGATAATATTTTAACGTTTTATCCCGACTGACTCAAAGCGCACGCCCCAAACTTTTGATGCTAAATATGAGTGTATTTAAGCCCCAATAAAATGTAAACTAAAATTCAAATAAAAGCATGTTTATATTTATTGCTTGATGTTATTATTTAAATGAGGCCATGAATTATTAAACATGGAATCTTTTTCTCGTACTCGGAAATATTTATCTGTGAAAATTATTAAAAATTGCCAGTTTATCAATGGAAAAGTACTACTTTTACCTAGTTTATTATTAGGGGTTATTTTCGAAGATAAAATGCTTTTACAATACTATAAACATTCCAAAGTGATTATAGAAACATTCCTTTAGTGTTAATAAAAATAATATTATCCAATTGTGAAGACTGTCCAATATACTTTTTTTTCTTTGCAATTATGCATTATATTTTTAAATAATTATTTTATAAAAACGACGTGCATAAAATGTTAAAATCACAATATATTCGCATAATATTGCCAGTCCGAATAAATTAAAATAAGCATGTTAACTTGAATAAGATCGTAAAAAATTTCTAAATTAATACACCAACAATAATGCAATGGAATTTATAGTTTGCAATAAATAAAACATAGATAGATAAAAAATACGATGATAAAACAATAAAGTATTTCTCTTGATTGCCAAATTTATACGGTACGTAGGATTTAAAAAAAATAGGATTTTTTGAAAAATTTCTCCTGTAGTCTTCTTGTGGATTTCTCTATATGGAAATGACTCGGTGGTAGGAAGTTAATAGTTACAATAAAACCAATTAAAATTAACACTGCTATTATAGTGAGTAGAAAAGCAATATTTTATATCCGTATAATCAATTTACCTACTGTACAACGACATATCTGATTTTTATAGTATACATATTTCAACTAATATTTTCTGCCAATAAAAATATTCTTTTTGGCAAATATACCCGTTACGTATACCTACCTATTGATAAATAATATTAGAGTGAATACGCGGACTGAGTGTGCCACAGCTTGTAACGGAATGGTAACATGGTACCACCGTTCATGTAACCAGAGAATATTAATAAGTCTGTCACCATGCATTAAGCAAACTGATAAATTTATTTACATTCTTAACTGCAAGCAAATAAGGTTGTTTTCAGCTTAACGTAATTTTTATTCAAATTGTACAAGACAATAATAACATAGGATTAAACTCGAAAGTGATTCTACCACGAATACTTTAAATAAGCCTATATATATTACCATATAGAATTATTTCTAGTATTAAATAGTATTATCACCTCGTAGGTACTACATTAGGTACAAATAAAAATGATTTAGAATTTATTGGTATTAATATTATCTGGTTACGAACACAACTCTGATAGTTCATTGCAATACAAATTAATATTACGAAAACAATATTCTAAATCTCCTAAATAGTTCCGTTATTGTATATCTATGTAGATAGACATGTGCATCCAAATAATATAGTGCCAAATATATACCTAAGGCCACAACAAACTGGATTTAATATTCAAATAAAAATAATCACAATTTTTAAATATTCTTTTTTGTGTACTGATTTTGAGAAATCGTGTCATACAGTTTTATTAATTGTGAAATTCCATTAGTTTTTATGTACCTAATGCATTGAAATAAAATAGAAATCAGTTGGAACCTGTGGAGGTGCTAAAACTTGTAAACTATTTGTTTTTTTTTTCATGATTCTGTGTATTTTCACGTTATTGTTAAAGTAATTTAAACATGAACGATGTTTGGGTGGACTCTTAGGACTTTCAATTTTCACTATCAAAGAACAATATTATCCAAATACCGTTCGTGTTTGAAATATAAAATTTGTGGATTTGTCCTTCACAGTCCTGATATTATCTTATTTATAAATAGCCATGTATATAATTTATTAACAACTGAGGAAATGATAAAGATATAAATAAATAACATGTTAATAGTGAACAATTTATTGTAAATAATAGAATACCTATTAAATTTAATATCAGATAATAACGTTTGTTTTATTGTTTGTGTGAACGGTGACGTCAATTAGGTATTATACTTATAAAAAAAAACTGAGACGCAAGAAGTGAATGGGTAGCCCAGTGGAATAAGGACCACCACACCAACAACCACTGTGCGACATGTTGTGGGTTCGATTCCCAAAGAACGCGAGACAAGTTAAAAATCTGAATGTAATTTGTGCTCATAATGTCGATGAGATTGAATTATTAAAAACGTCTATGTCGTATTCAAGCTATCTCCATGATAAATATTATAATCCGTTTAGTGGTCTGGCTGTGAAAGCATTTTAAATTGAGGTGACCTAACATACCGAGACCATTACTATAGGATACTGTGTTACACAGAAATGCTTGTGGAGGAACTGACCTCCACAGGCCATTTCTGTGTAAAGCAGGTGGTCGCTTTATGTAAAATTCGATATCCGGTAAGACTGGAAGTCGACCCTAAAATAGCTTGGGAAAAGGGTCGGCAGAGGAAGGTGAGTAAAAGCACAGACATTTTAAAACCGACGCTAATATTTATGCAAGAAGTAAAGGTGTACAGACAAGATACATCTTCCTCCGTTTTAACACTCCCCGCCGATATTCTAGTAGAATATAATATTTCCTTTCCATTTCCAAAACCCCATCTCAATCGCGCTGACGGAAAACTTTGACCACGAGCGCCACGGCTAAGATCTCGATACCGAAAAGTCACGACTAATCAATCATGAATTAAGTATTACGTACATGAACGAAATAAATCGTTCGACTGGCAGGGCAATGATTGTTGATCACACTATACCTCATAACGATAACCTCGAAAAGGCCGAAAAAGAAAAACAAATAAAATATTTGGACTTAGCGAACGAGGTTGTCGACATGTGGGGTGTCGGTCTTCTGATCCCAAACTAGCTAGGCAAGAGGAGCCTGTAGGTACTATGGCAACCAGACAACTGATAAACCTACCTATATTATATTATAAATACATACTATACGTGCCACGAAAGATGAGACTTAGCGAGTGTCAATGGTGGATAGTTTCAAATAGCTTGCGCAGGTACCGCGCCTCCCACGCTCTTAACGCTACCCCGATGATGATTGGTCCCTTACCCCCTCCAACCTCAATGCGCTAAACAGACCTATAAATCGAATACTGTGCAAGCGCAAACCATGTGGTGTGGTGTGTCAAGTCTCATCTTTCGTGGTACAAGCTATAGGTACTTAATATAGATAAATTACACAGATAACAAATGATCGTTTCGACACACAAATATTTGTCTTGGGTGGTAATCAAACACACAATCACAACAGCTACCGGCTTAGCCCAGTATAAGTGTTCTATGGGCTTAGCAGTCGGCGTCTCCAACCACCTAGACCAACAGGCCATAATTACAAATAAAGGAATGAGTTTTTAATGCTACCTGAAGATAATGAATACAGGTGAAAGTAAATTTATTAAAAACATGTGTCTAACATAATAAAATTATTACAAAATTCCATCTCGTCACAATATAAAAGCTATATAAAACTACCATACGACAGAAACTAGAATATATGGTAGAATCAGAATAGAACTTTGGCAACTTAGTTATAAGTAATAGTAGGTAGTTAAGTATGTTCACTCCACAAAGCTATTGTATTACATATTAGTGAAAACTTCACTGGCTTTATGTGTTATTTAATTTTATTTTGGTTATTGTAATTGGTTATGCTGTATGTTTTCCTAGAAATAAATAAATAAATAAATAAATAAACATAGCAATTGACGTTGACAATTCTCATTCTGACAAGCTGTTTATTTGACAAATTGACAGTTGATGTGTTACTTTCTAAACGGAGCGAAAATCAACAAATAATACTCATTATTATATCAGCGGCAAAATTAATTTGTTTAGCCAAAGATCAGTGAAAATGCCGTCAATGAAAGTGGAAGGTGATAGTGACGGGGATGGGGATATGTCGGGAGGAGATACGGAGAGATCCAATGGATCTTCAAGAGGTCCAGACAGGGATTCCAGTGCTGAAGAAGCTGATGAACCAGACTCTGATGACTCTTCGGAGATGGACGAGAGCGAGTGCGAGAGGAGAAGAAACGAGTGCCTCGACAACCTATGTTAGTTCCTCTTGTTGTTATTTTGAGGTTATGTTTACAAAACAATGATAAGTTTTCGCTTGAATTGTTTATTTTATGTAACTTTCTGCGCTAATTACGAGTTCAGTATTGAATTATGGGGTTGCTGACTGATTGCAAAAATTAACACGCTGATAATAGCTTGATAATTTATTTGAAAGACTGCACTATTATAGAATAGAATAGAATAGAATAGAATCTTTATTCGCTAGAGACATGGTATATACAAAAGGTGTTAAACAAAAAATATTAAGTTCTAAACACATCTCGCCTTCAATAGGCACGCGAAAACTTAAATTAGTATGGTACTATATAACAAAAAAAAGGTAAATAGGTATCTACTTATAACTCTAAAACAGTTTCACTTTTTAAAACTAAGAAATTCCTCTATACTATAAAAACAATTATCAACAAGCCAGGTCTTTAAAGCTTTTTTAAATTTTAATAATGGTAATTCTCTAATAGGTCTTGGTATGTGATTATAAATTGTGATTATCATCATTGCACTGTTTTGTTTGTGAAACGTACTTCTACATCTTATCATTTTAAGTTTTGTTGGATCTCTTTGTTTAAATTTTGTATCGGCGTTAACTGTAGGATATAAGTGATGATGATTTTTGACAAACATACCTATTTCAGCTATGTACAAGGATGCCAATGTCAAAATTCTTAATTGTTTAAAATTATTGTCTATTATTGATGTTTTATAAGATATTCTTACTATACCAACCATTAATGTAACGATATGGTATTATATATCACTTCAATACACCTACAAAAAAATTAAAAACTCTCAATTAAAAATTATTTATTCTGTCAAAATTTGCCTACAACTCAAAAGTAAAAAGTTTATTGAACAGTTTCAGATAATTTATTTCAAAACATAACAAATTATTTTCTCCATTTATTTAGCATGACATACTCTACAATAGAAGCTGATTATGAGATATATTGTGTAGTAAATATATTTCGTAGGTACCGCCTCTAAAAGTTGTAAGATCTTTAACTAGGTCAAAGTGAAGATATTGCAACAGATAAGGCAGTGTATACATAAATAATCTATAATAAGTCATAAAGGAACTTAGAGAATTAATGGAGTGGTTAGAAAATTGAATAAGATAAGGCTGTAGATGAATGGGGTCACTGATTAAATAAAATAAAAGTTATTTAGAAGGTAAGACATGCTTGATCGGGAACAGGGTAGATAATAAACAATGCATTAGACTAACTACCTACTCTAAATACAGGAAATCTTAAACTTTGCTTTATTGGAAATATTAAAGAATTGTATTTTTGTATGCTTTTAACAAAAACTCTATTCAATCTAAGTCTTTTAAAAGTGTTCGTGAAAAATAAAATTTATTTTTTAATAAAAAAAAAAGTTTTCTATTTCGAATTCGGAACACAAAATATTAGTTGTATTTCGTTTATTGTGTTTATTTGTATCTAATAGTAATAATTATAAAAAATACTAATACAATATTTATAAAAGATACACACGATATACAAGAATGATATTTCTATTATTTATCTATAATGTTATGTCCAAGAGTTTTACATATTTATAATGTAGTAGTAATTAATGCAATCATTTACGTCAATTTTGTTTACTGTTCTTTCAATGTCTTCTTCAATATGTTCTTTCATTTTTTTTGGTCTAGAGTGTATTTCAAAATTATTTAAAGATTCATCGGCTTGCTCACGCGCATTTTCAGGATCGCCCGACTAGTTTCAGACTCAATAGGAGTCCTTAATCATGATATGACGCGGCGGTGGCGTTGAATCTTTAAATAATTATGAATTCCCCTCACGGAAGTTGATTCTGCAAGCATTCTCCGACAGTCGTTTCTCCTTTGGACTTTTCACCGACAGGACGTTACGTTTTAAAAAGATTCGTCGATAGAACGTTTCACCTATGGATGTTTGGCCGACAGGACGGTTCGCATCTGTTTGTTTCGACGACAGGACTTTTCAACTATGGAATATTCGCCGTCAGATCGTTTTGTCTACGATTGTTTAGACATGCTACTAGCTAGCTACAAAGACATGAAGAAAGAAAATGATTTAATGTAAGTTCGTCTTTTTTTAATAAATAGTATTTATCTATTAACTACCCATATTCTTCTATTTTGTTATAGCAAACATTGGGGAAATATAAAAACAAAAGATTATACAAGTGTTTTTATTTATTCATGTTATAAAATGAGCTTATAATAATAATTTACAACTGAGTATACATGTTTTTAAGCCAAACTTACTTAAAAGACGAACTTACATTAAATCATTTTCTTTCTTCATGTCTTTGTAGCTAGCTAGTAGCATGTCTAAACAATCGTAGACAAAACGATCTGACGGCGAATATTCCATAGTTGAAAAGTCCTGTCGTCGAAACAAACAGATGCGAACCGTCCTGTCGGCGAAACATCCATAGGTGAAACGTTCTATCGACGAATCTTTTTAAAACGTAACGTCCTGTCGGTGAAAAGTCCAAAGGAGAAACGACTGTCGGAGAATGCTTGCAGAATCACGGAAGTTATTATAAAAATGTATTTCAATTTCTTAACATTTTCTGTTTCCTGTTTCCAGCTAACCTGGAGCGTCAGTTTTCCGTCCTCCGCGAGCAGCTGTACTGCGAGAGAGTCAAGCAGGTGGACCACCAGCTAGCTGAGGTGCGTGGTGGACGATCCCAGGAGTACCTCGGACCACTGCGAAGGCTACAGGAGAATATGCGGATTAGGTACGACATTATAATTATTTGAATTTAATTATAAGTAGTATGTACTGTTAAATCAACCACTGTTAGTTCGTAAGATTGTACCTTCTTGAAAAGATAAATAAATAAAGAATAGGTAGGTACATAAAAATATGGAATCCGGTAAGACTGGAAGCCAACCCCAACATAGCTTGAAAAAAAGTTGCAGACAGAGAGGATTTTTCGTTTTCGAAAATCGAAAAACTGAACAAGAGTTCTAAACTTTGTAAAATGATTACGTGACTAACAAAAAAAAAACATAATAGTTGTAAAATAAACACACAATGAATACAAAATCAGTAAAACTAGAAGTAACAATGTCCAGGAAATCAGGATTACATATTTAAAAAAACTAGCAATTTTGGTCGCATATAACTAGTATGTATTCTTAAATATATAACCCCTCGTGCTTAGCTAAATGCTTGTCTTACGGGTAGGTTCACGTCGGTAGGGCAATGAATGTGATTTGGACCGGCTCACCGGCTACCATATGAACACGCAGTCCAACGCTCCTGCTATGTATTAATCAGTGTTTTCTGTTACCAGGATCGAAGTAGCCGGTATACTAAAGCAGATGCGTATTGAGAACATCAAGCACAAGTATGAGGCAGAGGAGCAAGCAGCACACCAGCATTACAAGGTAGGAGTCTCTTAAAATTAACAGCTGGTTTCAAATTGAGAATTCCAATTCGAGAATGTCTCAAAATCAACCAATACTGTGATAGCGTATGACATTGTTCTACCACATGGCCTAGAGGCAGACCTATCACATGGCTTGGTTACATTTTTCAAGTAGGAATTCTAAATTCAGGAATCGGCCGCACGCGAGTGTAAAAGAAACAACTGAAAGACTTGTGTTCCATAATTTATAATTAAATTAAAGCAGGAATTGGATGACGCTGGTATACTACAATTTGATCACTTGATCTTCCCTTGAATCTAGGTTGCAAAGGTTGAAGACTAGAGCAAGACAGAAGATTCTCGTTTTCATATTATTTAAAACGAAATTTACGGAAAGTAAAGATTATTCGTTATTTTACAGACCTGTTATATTAACTGTGTACGCGGACATTCTTGAGTAAACCATTACGTGTATAATTTAATGTGCAAATAAGCGATTTCTTCAAATAATCGAATTTAATAATTTTGAAGCTGAGACCCTTAAAGAGTCGTATCCAAACAACGCTAGATGGCGTTGTTCTAAACTTTGTGTGTGTGTTGTTTACGCTTAGTAATCTTATATATGGATAATAGATGTCGCTAGTAGTTCTAAATTAAGCGCAGTCGTGTTTGTTATGCATTCGTTAAAATATTTACGACCTAAAGGGGATGCAAATTAGCGGTGCATTAAAATGTTTTACGAATTCAATGCTAAGAAGGTTGTTTCTTGAATTCTGAATAATGACTATTGATTATTTTCTAATCAAATAAATCAATTTTATGTTCTTACATAAGTTTTTAGGATAATAAAATCTTGGTTTATTTAAGCTAAATAATTGAAGGCTATCTATCAAGTAGTCATAGTTATATATATTCTTTTTATGCATAGTTTGCCACCACCATGGTGCACATAGAACTCCCATAAAAGACTTCAACGCAAAACGCACACTATTTCTCTATTGTTACGCCATAGACTAATGTTTTTTCATACCTTAAGAACAATGGATAGATTTTTGCAAAACTAACTAAATGCGATTATTTATTGATAATGTTAATTGATTCGAATTCATAATACAGTGACTGACTTTGTAATGGTCACAATGGTATTATGGCAATCCCGATCTTGGTTAGTACTGGACCTACTAGGTACTTATTTCAATTTGATAATATAAAATACATAGTTAAATAAGATACCTAGTTCGTTAAAGGAAATTTTTAATTAATATAAATAAATTATTTTTTTATAATGATTGTGTTAAAAATTTCAAACTATCTTGATCTTAAATATAATTGAGGTACTAACTTATTACCTAAGTACTCATAAATATTGATCTACCCACTACCAATTAATAATAGGAAAGTTGAAATATTATTGAACTCCATCCATTTCTGATACCAACTTAGTCACTTTTCAATCAAAATCAAAATATTTTTATTTCAAGTAGGGCTTTCCAGCACTTTCGAAATGTAAAATGACGCTTCGTTGCGCGGTCCTAAAATGTTTTTAAAGAGGTTCTTGCCGGTTCTTCTTCATAGAACAAGAACCTCTATGGTCAATGACTCACAAGCTTCTATGTCTCATGCAGTCTCTTTCGCTTCAAAGTAGAAAGTAGAGAGAAAGACATTGACGAAAGTCTTCAAGTTAATTAGCCTTTCTTTATTCGGGAGTAAACTCGAAATTGTAATAAACATATATCGAAATTATATTATATAACCGGATTTAAAATAAACATATAAATACCTGATTATATTTATACTAGCCGTTCCTCGCGACTCCGCCCACGGTACTAATTTTTTTAGTAAAATGCTATATTTTTACTAAAAAATTTGATTGATTGATTTGATGAACTATGTTACTCAAGGTGAAACTTTCTAATGGTTAAAGAATTTTTGAAATCGGCAGTATACACACAAAAATACAAATCTTTCCTCTGTATAATAGTAATGTAGATAATTACGTAGCTCTACTAATAGGGTATTTAACTGAAAAGTAAAATCTAATTATAGTTAGTCAGTTAGGTGGGACAGGTATTATTTTTCATCATGATAATATTTAAATTGACGTAGAAGAAACGTCGTAAAGTTCAGTAGTAAGGGCTTATGACGTCACAACTTGAGGTGACGTCACGTGAATTATTCGTTTACGAGACGAAAAAGGTCATACGTGTCTAATATTTTCTCATTTAATTACCCTTTCATTACTTCTTACCGTGTCGATGGCAATCATATTGTGTCAGCTCAGAATTTTGCTACGAGAACTGCATTATCAGTAGCCTTCATTAAATCGTCCAACGTGCAGGTGTTAGGGCACGAAGGACAAGATAGCAGGTGTTCCATTATTTGGGGAGTGATACCACATCTGCATCTCATTAGATGTGTCTAATTACTAAGAAAGTTTGTATCAATTAGGCTGTGATTCTAAACGATCCCTTTTTTGACATTGTGAAACCGTAATATCTTTCGTTCCGATATCAGAGCTACGTGTAGGTAAACAGGGTAGGTGTCTCCCCTCCCTGCTATTTACCGAGTACCATACGGGGATGCACATGCAATAAACCACTAAATCCTCCTTGACCTGAGTAAGTCATCAAAGATGGAAGACGTAACGTTCTAAGTCCAAACAAAACAACATAGATTTTAGTTCAAGAATCCCAGGTTGCCAATTTTTAAATGGAGGATGATAAAATCTTAAAATGGAAAATGAACTTATCATACAAAGTGACAGGTCACGTGACTTATGTTTGTATGAAAAGATGATTTTGAATTTTAAGTTTTCGACCTGTTCAAGAAACAGTTCGAAATCTTAAAGAGGAAAGTTGTTCAGTTTTATGCGCCTCATTACCTCATTGAATATCCACTCCTTTTAAATTATTCCTGTATACATTTTAGGCCATTCCACAGATTTCTTACTTAAAAGTATAGTAAGTCGAAAGAGATGAAGCCTCTCTTAACCCTACACGTAACAGCACGTTAACTGTGAATAAGGTCCCTGGTAGTTTCAGAGTTAACGCGTTTAAACATACAAAACCCTCATCCGGTTTATTTCATTAGAATAGAAGTATAATTTAACATGTAGTGTGTATACCTAAGTGGCTTACTGGGGGCACTTTTATAAGCCACTTACACTGAGCTATAAATACCTAAGATAGCACTCGACAAGGCTCTATTTCTTTATATAGACCCCCTTGACGGTGGCGGTCTGTCACAGGCCGGCAAAACATTCGGTTTTCAGTTAATTGAGTAAATTCTGAACACTGTTATTGATTGAAATCTTTAATTAATAGTCTAATTTTTTTTTTTATGGCTTTTTCGAGTATTGAGTTATTCTGTTAGTATTTGTATCACTTCCAAATTATAAACTAATTTGTGCCCTAACGAAAATTATGGTAGCTGATTTGACTGCACGGATAGCTGAGTGGCTCACCACGCTGACTGTGCGCGAAGTGCTGCGGGGTCGATCACCGCATGGGACAAGCATTTGTGTGATCCACTAATGCTTGTTCCATGTCTGGGAGTTCTTTATGCATGTGATTTGAATGTTTGTGAAACCCCCGCGACACAAGGATTAAATTCCTTAGTGCGGGCGTCGTAGTAAAAAAAGAAAAGAAAAAACATCTTTATAGGAAAACCGTTTCGATTTTCTTGACTGCGAATTGTCCAGTACATTAGTTGTTTCTTTAAACTGTATAAGACAATGGTTTCCTTGTTCTATAGTTAGGGTCGACGAAGACGGAAGCCCCACAGCTTTATAGCCTTCTTATCTGTAAAATCAATAATACGGCCACTTTGTACAGTGAAATTTGAAGCTTAGACTGTCCTACACCTACCTATGTTTGTCGTAATTCAGCTTTTTGGTACTCATTTTTTTTTTAATTACAGCCTATGTTTTAAATAACTGTGTGCATGAGAATTATAAAATGTGCAAGTTTATAATTATAATATTTTCAATCATCTCTGATTGCTGTAGATCATCAAGGTTGGGAATAAGATGAAAAGTCGGAATATATGTAATGTTATTAGTTCAAATTTACATGAAAAACAACGGTTGAATATCACAAATATTAAGCTACTTGAATGCAACCCAAACTATATGGGCAAACAATCGTTCGTTAACACAGTTACATATTATAGGTTTGGTCTTCTCACGATCTCGTAAAGTATGTTGCTAAGCTATGTTGTGGTCGACTTCCAGTCCTTACCATCCAGTCTTATTTTGCTGAATACCGTAATTTACATGGAGCGCCTGCCTGAATGACCTCATCCCATGGTAAGACTGGTTGCCAGGATTGCAATGACTTAACGACAGTTAAAGATAATAAAATGTATGCCAGTCGGGACCAACGGGTTAACGTGCTTTTCGAGTCACGGAAGAGGCTCGGTATGTTTACAAATGGTCACCCAACCACGGACCAAACGCGGCGAGCGCAGCTTAACCTTGATTATCTGTCAAATCTTGCATTGCATCAGGCTTGCAATTAACCACGATCCTAGTAAGATGACTAATTACTATAGTAAGAAATATTAAGTTGTAGTTCTGCCTCGCGGTTTCTCTTGCCATGCTTTTCTTCCAAGGCAAGTACCGTGATATTAAATAGCCTAAAATGTTCCTCTACAAATTGCACAATCAATACAAAATATTTTTTGAATCCAACTGGTACTTTCAGAGATTAGCACATTTTAACAATCAAACTCTTTAGCTTTGTAATATTTATCAGTATATATTATCATATGCGAAACAACTAATCATGATACCTAATTATACTATCAGGGATGTCCCACTCATTACAATTGAGGCAGTTCTATTTTGACTATTTCTGGTTGCTATTCCCCACTCCCAGTTTATCGTAAATAGATTCAGTAATTTACTGTCTTATGTTAAACACCAACTTTTCCACATAAATTTGAGACCTCAAAGTTACACATTCGCAATCGAATACGATGTCAAACTCCGACAAACTCAACGAATGTAATACCGAGTTATGTTCGATGTCTATAAAGTTTGTCAATGTTTCTTATTCGATTTACTCTCGACACAATCGAATACATCTATTGAATTTGTCGTCGGTACTGAAATAAATGTTCTTTTCTTTTCATCGATATTTTATTTTCATGTTTTATTTTTGTTCAAGAGTTTTTAGTATTTTTAGTACCGGCTCATAAATCTGATAGTGCTTCGCACAGGCCTCTTTTCATATAGGAAAGGCACGAGCATTGATCACTACGTCACACCATCATTGCTGCTTGGCGATTTCAGATTGCATGTTTTGGAATCAAGGTTTCCTCATGATGTCACCTTTTCTTCTCTGATGTTCCTTCACAGATTGTCAATGATGCCTATGTTATGTACGGTGCATGGTATGTTTTTGTCGTAGCATGTATTATATAAACTTTAATCTTAACTAAATACCAAACTATTCTTTTAATCAATTTGTATAAACATTGTACTAAAATGAAGGCTTTTCTTATTCTAATCAGCACGTGTTTAAGTTACCTTGAAGCCACTTATTTAGCACACTACAAGATGTAATTTCAACCGCCCAACATTATACTTATGTTCTTCTTCTTATCGTGTCGAGAATTTTACTACTAGAACTGCATTATCAGTAGCCTTCATTAAATCGTCCAGCGTTCAGTTGTGAAGGACAAGATAGCAGGTGTTCCTTTCTTTAGGGAGTGATACCACATCTACACCTAAGGTTAGATTAGATGTGTAAATGTCCCCACTTAGACGGATTATCTTTGCTTCATTATTGATTATTTATTATACCTATAACAAAGATATTTGGTGATCGATGCTTAACAGTCTGAGGAGAACCGTTTGCCAATGATCTAATCTGTACCTTTGCTGGGTAGTGGGACAGGTAAATAGGTATTTAATATTATTTAATTTACTATTTTCACCGCATTGCATAATAAGGTATTTCAGTTTTTATCAAAGCTTTTTCGTATACAGTAATACTTCTTTCTTTTATCTACGGTACTAGCACACCCGACCCGCCTTCGCACGGGTAGTACACCTACACAAAACCCTTATCTGGAATCACTCTATCCATTGGTGAAGACTATATGAAAATCGGTTCGGTATTTTTTGAATTTATCGCGTTCAGACAAACAGACAGACCCGGTCTTTGTTTCATAATATGTATAGATAGATTTGAAAACTATTGCGGGTCTTTACATAATTTGCTCCCACAAAGTTCCCAATCGTCCTACATGACATACATTAATATATACATGAGAGATAAACCACATATGTATCGGGAACAATGCGTGTCATCGACACTGAGGCCATTCATGAAGCGCTGACGTCACATCCGGCCTGCGCATTGTGTGCGCCTGCGCTGCCCTGTGCCACGTTCTGATATTGCGTTGTTTGTTTTGATGAAATTGTTTATTGTTTTATATTGTAATATGGTATATGTATATAGTATTGGTATATTTAATGCAACTAGCTGTAGGCCACGACTTCGCACGCGTGGGTATTAGTTATCGCGGCAAAAAGAAGTCTATGTCCTTTCTCAGGCTCTAGACTATCTGGGTACCTACCAAATTTGGTACACCGATTCAAATGAAATTTCATTTGAATCGGTTCAGTAGTTTAGGCGTGATTGCGTAACACACAGAAAAACAGAGCTACTTCCGCATTTTAGTAAGGATTAGTATAATTTCTTTACTGGTCTAGGTACTCTTATATGGGCCTCACTTACTTGCACTGTACGCGGTCTTACGTCTTCCCGTCCTCCGCATACAGTCCAACCCAGCTACCTTTTTCAGGTCTTTATTATAAAGATGAATTATTGCAAGTATGTCAATAGTATTTACTAATATATGGTTACCGTTTACTTATCTACGTTAGTATTTTATCTATCTATGTTTCAAATTTTATCCAAATTTGTGAAGTAGTTTTTGCGTGAAATCGCTACAAACATGCATCCATCAATCCTCACGAACTTTCACATTTATAATTGATTAATTGGTTAGTGGGTGACAAATAATTGTTCGAAAATAGTGTAAAAGACGAAGAAATATTTGTGGACGTTGTTATGGTTTTTAAATATATGGATGAAGTAGTAACTTAATATCATACCGAGATGCATTAGGCGGCAAGAAAAGGCATTTCTTTAGTTTGCGTAGGTTTTAGGAATTTGCACCTCAAAAGAAAAAACGGAACTCTTATAGGAACTCTTTGTTATCCGTCTTCCTGTCCGTCCGTCGGTCTGCCTGTCAAGAACCTTTATCTCTGAAACGGGTGGAGGTATAGAGTTAAAATTGAAACCATATATTTAGATCTACAGTCCCTTGAATCTCATATCTACCAAATATACACAAAACAGTTTAAATCAGTGAAGCCGTTTCGGAGGCGTTCCATAACAAACGGTGTGTAACGAGAATTTCATACATCTATAGATTTACTAATCTATTCGCTAGACTAGACTATTCGCCGTGGGGTGTCATTATAGAATAGAACCTTCCCCCTCTCTCCCCGTGGTGTCGTAAGTACAACTAAGGGATAATGAAACAAGGAGACCGGGCAGCAATGTTCTCCTAAAGAACTGAAAGTAAACTGCGGTCACCAACCTGTTTGCCCAGCGTGGTGACTAGGGCAAACACCTTAATGACGGCGTGCCACAACACACAGTCCCCAAATTGAGGACCAGGTGTTGTGGCGCAACATGGGAGAGGCCTAGATCCAGCAGTAGACTGCGATAGGCTGAGTTGATTGATTGATAGATTTGCTATGTCGGCTGATAAGAAATCGGATTCTTAGTCGGTATTTCAACCTCTTTGTGGATCCAATTTTGTCCAGATTTTGTTCAAAATAAATCCATTTCTCCCCTCAAAATTGTCCCTGTATAGTAAGAACCTAAAGAAGTTAGAATTGATAAAAAAAACCGGCCAAGTGCGAGTCAGACTCGCGCACCGAGGGTTCCGTACAAACCTGTAGGTATATAAGTAAAAGTTATGGTATTTTTATTGCTAAATGAAATCCATAACATAACAATGTTTATTTTTTTTTGTTAATCGCATAACAACGTTTGCTGGGTCAGCAAGTCTAATATATAAAATTCTCGTGTTGCGGTGTTTGTTTCCAAACTCCTCCGAAACGGCTGAACCGATTTGCATGAAATTTTGTGTGCATATCGGGTAGGTCTGAGAATCGGCCAACATCTGTTTTTTTTTAATCGCTGAACAACGTTTGCTGGGTCAGCTAGTAAGTTTATGATTATTAAAAAAAATATACTATGTGATGTAACTAAAAATTTAAGATTTTCGGAATTTTTCCTATATGTGTACTTTATAACGTTGCTTCATGCCAAATTTCAAGATTCCAGGTCGTCTGGAAGTATCCTTTAGGTTTTTAGGTTTTGATTCCCTTGCGAGTAGTTGCGAGTTTCAAAATATGCGGCTTTAATTGCTGTATCTTTTGATTGCGTTGACGTAGAAGTTTGATTTTGTTACAGCTTAAAGATATTATAGACTTGAGTATTTGTTAAGAATTTCAATATAATACCACTACGCGTTCATGAGTAAAAGGGTAATAAGTTTAAAATTATTAAAAATATTTTTATTATATGATGTAACTAAAAATTTATGCTTTTCGCAATTTTTCCTTTATCTGTGTTATAAGACGTTGCTTCGTACCAAATTTCAAGATTCTGAGTTCACGGGAAGTACCCTGTAGGTTTTGATTCCCTTGCGAGTAGTGGCGAGTTTCAAAATATGCGGTTTTAATTCCTGTTTCTTTTGATTGCGTTGACATAGAAGTTTGATTTTGTTACAGCTTAAAGGTATTATAGATTTGAGTATTTGATATGAATTTCAATATAATACCACTACGCGTTTATGAGGAAAGGGGTAGTAAGTTTAAAATTATTAAAAATATTTTTATTATATGATATAACTAAAAATGTATACTTTTCGCAATTTTTCCTATATCTCTGCTATAAGACGTTGCTTCATACCAAATTTCAAGATTCTGAGTTCACGGGAAGTACCCTGTAGGTTTTGATTCCCTTGCGAGTGTCGAAAATTTGCGGCATAAACGGGAGTATCTTTTGATCGCGTTGACTTAGAAGTTTGATTTTTTCACAGCTCCAAGAGACCATAGACTTGAGTATTTGATATGAATTTCAGCTTGATACCTCCACGCGTTCCTGAGAAAAAAGGTCTTGACAGACAGACAGACAGACAGACAGACAGACGGACAACAAAGTGATCCTATAAGGGTTCCGTTTTTACCTTTTGAGGTACGGAACCCTAAAAATTAGTCAGTAAATTGGTATGTTGTTTTCTTTTATCCTAATTTTGACTAATGGGGTTTTATCATGTTCCTCTTGACAGCGGAAGTGAGTCAAGCCAAATAAATACATTTCTTTGTTCGCTCTATACGGGGTTTGGTCATTAAAATTTGTGATAATTAGATATATTTATAAAGGTTCTAATGATAACTTATTTTAATGAGTTGAAGATCGTTAGTCATCTTATTGATTGAAATTAAATTAATTATTTTAGGTGAAATTAAGAGATTATCTATTTGGTTATGTAAAGCAATATCATGGTTATATAAATGCGCTTCTGTTTGCTTGGATTCCATTTTAAAATAGTCAAAAAGTAAAGTTGAAGATGATCCGACGTAGACAAACTCGAATACATAAGACTGCTTACAAACGACAAAATATTAACAGGGCGGTTGTGAGAAATGATATCTATTTTGAACTGACCAATAATATAATAAAAAAATATGCCACCGTAGATAAGGTAAAATAACATAAACTGTAAAAACGCCACAACACAGGAATGAACTATTGTTAATTTTGTATCTTTAGCATGAATATAAAATTAAGATTTAATAATTACACGTGTAACCACGAAAATTAATTTGTGTTCAAACACTAAATTCAACATACTCGTAGCGTCGCTATTACCGGATCATGTGATTTAGACTTGTCACCTCCATACGTCTGAACGCTTGTAGAAATATCATTTGTCTAAGGGGCTGATTCGAAAACCGTTTTGCTATAAAAGCTGTATTCGTTACTTGCTCTAAAACCAATAAATAACAAAACAAAATATTTTCCCCTCAGATCGCTTTATAATTTTTAACTTACGTTTTTTCTTTTAAAAAACTTTGTCTTTACAAATCAGAACTTAAAAGGGGAGGAAATCTCCTGTTTTGTTTGTAACTCGGCTGAAGTTGCAAAGTTCAATAAAAGTTTCGAAGGCTTTAATCTATGGGGAAACTGTGTTTTGTTTTCTGTTAAAGCTGTTTGATTTAAAAGCTTTTGTCGCGTCGGTTGGTAAGACCGACGAAGTGACAGTGATTTGGGTTTCGTTTTTGAATGAATATTAACGATTGAATGTTACAGAAAATTACTCTTAGCTGAATAAAATAAATAATAGTTTATTGGTTGCATTATTGTTTGGTGTTTTTAATAACTTAAGTTGACATTAAATATCTTTTACATAAGTACTATTACATTATATTGCCTTTAGCAATAGAGATCTAAACAGGTGCTGAATAAACTTATTGCTTGAAGCTTGTGTTTTTCATTTTCATAGAAAGCATAATGACTATAAACTAATTGTGAAAGACTAATACCTAAAGTGAGACGTTCCACCGTATATTTTGTTTCCCGTATCTCTCTTAAAAGTAGCATAAATCTATTTTTTATTTTTATCGTTTGTTTGAACTAATAATACTAGCCGAATTAAAAAAAACTTTTGGTAGCCCAATGTTTGCGGAAGGTAAAGGCCATGAAGGTGATATGTTATTTAAAATGACGTTGGTACTTTGCTTTTGGGAAAAAAGGTGAATGAAACCGCTGGGAACATCTTGCACAACTATTTAAGCCTATATAGAAAGCTGCTTGTTACCATAGACAGTGCACCCTGGCCGTGAATCAAAAAACATCATTATAACTCCCGTTTTTATTCAAATAAACCTCACTAAAATAAAAACTTTTGTTTAAATATACATCTTCACGAAGAAATTCTTGCAGAAACCATTTTAATCCTAAAGTTGCCAACGCTTGCTGAAATTTATTTCCAATCAATAGACATCTATAATTTATAGGCTGAAAATGGTTTCATTCGTAACCGATCTTAAATTTTCTATGAACTTATCGTTTAGTTCGATAAAATAGCAGTTAAATATCGCTAACTGCACATTGAGGTTAGTTTTTCTCGGAATATTTTTAATCATCGTGGGGGGGAATAATATATTACCAACACGGGCGTCCCCTTTAGCTCCAAATTGGAATCGACACTCGTACGCAATAATTAAGCATTCACAATTTGATATTTGTCACATTTTTGTAGTTATGTTTATTAATAACTAGCTGCCCGGACAGACTTCGTTCTGTCAAAAGTAAATTAATTAAGGTAATTCCCGAGTTTAAGAACAGTTTTTTTTTTACTTATTATTTATGTTTTACACCTTTTTTTAAACCTTCCCTGGACTTCCACAAACATTTCAAGATCAAAATCAGCCAAATCGGTCAAGCCGTTTTCATACTATGTCGTGACAACGGAAAACGGGTTTCATTTTTATATATATAGATACTGTAAGTAATGAGGCGATGGAACAGAGTCGCTGTTTTAGGGGTATACAGGGTTATATGTAATCCTCGCAGGAGAAGCTAGCTAACATCATAAGCAGCAACATTTGTTCCACGACTTTATACATTTCACTATTAATGAAGCTGCGATTGAAAAATAGTTAGCTGCTGTATGAGTACAGCGAAAAGTGGAAGGAGCTAAATCGCGCGGCAGGTCACCTTTGTGCTGGAATGATCAGGTGAAATCCGCGGTGGGAAGCCGCGTATCTGACTGTGCCAGACAGTCTGCTGATAGAGAGAGATGGTGGGAGACCATTTAAACCATTTTATTAATAATATTTAGATAAAGCTAAAAGGTTAAACCTATAAGCCCTCTTCTCTGTAACTATATTTTGCTGTGCCCGACAGGGTCCATGATTGTTACAATTTGAATGTTTATTTCACCTAAGAATATACATTGTGGAATGGCAATAAATGATTGAGTATTGAGTATTGAGACCCAACTATGTGGACGCCCCATTGTGACCACGACTGCCCTGACAAGAGAGGAAAGAGAAGAAGAAGTGACAGGGGTGGCCCTCCAAATTCTTTAATAAAGCAGAACAACTTTTGCCGTGTCAGCTAGTGGGATTATTATAAGCATATAAACAATTTAAGCTTCCTAACCCCTATTATAATACTAGTCAACAAACTGTAACTATACTTTATATAACAAAATCACATATATAATAGTCACTGCGGCAATTAATGGTCGTGTGTAACAAAATGACCCCAAATTAGTCGGAACAGTACCGTGGCCCGAAACGAGTTCAACGGCCCGCGGGGTCAACGGCCGCTCGTACGTTTTCAGACGTCAGCGGTTTTACATTGTGGAGGGCTTTTGAACTTATTTTCTTTATTATATTAATACATTATTAAACACTTTATGTTTTGTAGTTTCTACTCTGTAAATGAATTTTTAAATTTTGACATTGTTATTAATTCAGTTGTGAGTTTATTCTTTATCCAATATTGTGTTAATTAATTTAAAAATATATTCGATAAGAAGTTGTTAAATTGTATTAATCTTATTTAATTTTGAATGTACTTATCAGTTGTATGCATAGTTTATAACCAATATTTCTACACCAGCAATGGTAGTATGTGTGAAGCTATGTTTAACGTAAAACCTTTATATACTATTTACTTAGAAATAAAAATGCAATATTAAGTATACGGGCCTGTTGGTCTATTGGTTACTGACCCTGACTGCTAAGCCGGAGGTCGTGGGTTCGATTCCCACCCAGGACAAATCTTTGTGTGAAGAGCACGATCATTTGTTTAGTGTCTGGGTGTAATTTATCTATAACTAGCTGACCTGACAGACGTTGTCATGTCAAATAACTAACAGATATGTCAAAGGCTATAAAGGTTAAAATAGAAAAGATAATATGGTAATTAACTTTTCTTTAATTTTTTTAAATTTTCGCGCAACTTATTCATTTTTTTTTCTCTAAGAACCTTCTCCTGATAATAAACAACAGGACAAAAAAAGAATGAACGAAATTGGTCCAGCCGTTCACGCGAGATGCCATGACAACGGAAAACGGGTTTCATTTTTATATATATATAGATATGTATGTATTTAGAAATATATAAGTATGTTTATCAGTTGTCTAGTTGCCGTAGTACAGGCTCTGCCTAGTTTCGGATCAGATGGCCGTGTGTGAGATGTCTCAAGATATTATTATTATATACCTAGAGGCAATCTAAACAAAGAGTTGAGTTAACTAAACTTTTTCTGATAGAGAAATTTCATGTAAGGGTTTAGGTTATTAAAAGTCGGTCAAATATTCAATTTTTTATGAAGTGCTACTATTTACTTTACAATATCGGTGATTTTTTTTTCTGTTAGACCGGTTTAAACCGTAATATAGATTATCGTTTTTTCTTATCTGACTATCTTGGACGCAGACTTAGTTAGTTTGTTAGTTTTTAGGTTATGTTTGAATATTAATAATTTAGGCTATAGTTTATTATTATCATTCAACAGTAATTTTCTACGGTTGGTGTAGGTAAATTTTATGCAATATGTGAAGAAAGCAGAAAAGCTCAATTGTACAAAACTATATTTTAATCGCAGCATAGATTACTAATGTAGAGTACTAAGTACCAACTAATGGTAAAGACTAATTATATTGAACACATACATATTTTACTAAATGTTTTGTTTTCTTAAGTCTTAATTAAGAATTTTATCGTCGAGGTCAAAAAACTGTAAGTTTTGTAATATTTTCGGCTTTTGTTGATAATATTTGTTGTTTGAATGAAACGTTTTAAAATATTTTTGAAACATATTTTCGTGATATTGGCTAAGATGTGATGAAGGTGCGAGCATAAGATAGGTTATAGTTATAGGTTATAATTTGAAATGTAGAATCTATCGAATGCTAGCATCTTCTTTGTATCAGAAGAAGATATAATTCTTCTTCGACTTCTTCCACTTCTTTTATTCGAGTAAAAGAAGTATACAGGATTAAGGAGAAGGGACAGGTTGAAATCTTAAAATTGAATCAATTTTACATACAAAAATAAGTCACGTGACTTGTCAATGAATATATAATTTTCAATTTTAAGATTTCGACCCAGGTTCCTTGGGGAAAGCTGTTCAGTTTTATGCACCTGATTACCTCGTAGAATATACGCACTACATAAAAAATAATCTTGTATAAATTATGAATGATTACTGTGATAATTATTTGAGTCCTACGTTATTTTGTGGCTTTACTCTCGTCAACAGAGTTTGCTCCAAATAACTCTGCCCTCGTTGAGTGTCTTGACCTCAGTAAAGTGTCTAAATTCGTAATTTTTTTTAGTAGTTGACGCCGCTTCTATTTCCTTCTCAATTTTAATTCTATACCACCTCTTTGTGTATCATTTTCTAACTTGAAAACCATGCCAGTATGTTAACTTATAGATTGGTTTGTTTAGCAATTTAAATTATTTATTAGTGTGTATTCACGCATCTATGTATCGTAACTATTTCACCATACATTGATTTCATGTGATATATACTCGTACTTCGTATACTATCCTTCATGACATGGTAAGTATTTTGGCACTAATTCATTTGTTTGCTGAACTCGGGGGCGATATTTTTCTGGGTCGGTCAACAATAGAGGTCAGACACTCGACCATGTAAAAACACATGTCTTTTACCATAACTAAGGAATAGGGAATTAGAATAAAGACTATACAGGATTAATTTAAGAAGAGTGCGTATATTCAACGAGGTAATCAGGTGCATAAAACTAAACAACTTTTTCCACGAAACATAGGGGCGAAATCATAAAATTTAAAATCATCTTTTCATACAAACATAATTAAGCCACGTGACCTGTCACTTTGTATGAAAAGTTCATTTTCCATTTTAAGATTTCGACCTACCTCGTTGAATATACCTACGCATTGCTTTGAAATAAATCCTGTATAATACTTTTTTAGTACGAGACTTTAAAATTACATAGTGAATTATTATTATGTTAATATTGTTTTACAAGATCCTTATTTTGCTTAAGGTTTTCAAAGTGTCGCTAGCTCTGAGGTCCCGGGCTCGATCCCCGGACGGGTCAATGTAGAAAAACATTTTTTCTACATTGTCTCTGGTCTGGGTCACTCTGGTTGTTTGTGGTATCTTAGTTTTCTCTGATTCCATAACACAAATGCTTTAGCTACTTACTTCGGATTCGGAGCAATTAAAACAACGTTTATATGTTTTCTATATTTATCGTAATAGTAGTTAAATAATCCACACGATGTAGGCACCAAAGGAGAATATGAAAAAGTGGCGATGGCAACTTGATGTTTACCAATAGGACTGGCCCATCCAGCTCAGGAAAAATATGCGTGGAAATAAGAGAGAATTGAAAAGAATAGAATTTATTTCCTAGTACATGGTAATTACAGAGTGGGAGGCCTTATCCCTGCTGTGGGATGATACGAGCTTAGATAACATTATAACAGGTTTACGTTTGTCGTAAGACCTTAAGATTTTTCATTAATTTTTCCATAAGAAGATCTCGCGTTTTTTCCTCCGCCTACACGTAGGTATATGAGGCGTAAAGTTACGTGCGTATAAATATTACCAGAATAACACAATTTTCCGCGTATTTTCCACCGTAGACTAAACACGTTTGTAATTTTCATAACAAACAAAAGTTTTATTAGTAAGATGAAATGTATGTTTTTACATAAACAGTAGGTATTATAAGCATATACTACTCACAACATGTTACTATCGCCTTTGTAGACGATATATGGCTTTTACTTGGAATTTTACAGACGATGCCGTTTTCCTCGAACCTACTGTCTTGAAAGCCTAAAGTCATTTCAGGTAGGTTTTTGTGCTGATGTTAATTATAATAATCGTACGTTAAGCAGAGCTAGCGGAGCCTCCCCGGCCAAGCATTGGTAGTAATAACTTCCTTTAAAATAATACAGGGTAATTTTAAAAGGAGTGCGTATATTCAACGAGGTAATCAGGTGCATAAAACTGAAAAACTTTCCCCAAGGAACATTTGAAAATCATCTTTACATACAAACATAAGTCACGTGACCTACCACTTTATATGAAAAGTTCATTTTCTATTTTCAGATTTCGACCCATGTTCCTTGGTGGAAGTGATTCAGTTTTATACACCTGATTACCTAGTAGAATATATGCACTCGTTTTAAATTAATCTTCAATTATTCTTCAATCAATGTATCTAATAATAAGCGGCGGTAGCCTAATGGCTAGGACTTGCAACCATGTGGTGGCGGGCTCGAATCCCATCCATTGCACTACCGATGAGAACCCACTCGTAACACAAGCATTACCACGAGAAGTGAACAGGAAAACTTGTACTTAATGTGCGACCCACATTGCTAGGATGATTTAAAAAAAAAAACGGCCATTTTGTTACTGTTTTGTATTATTCTTAGCTCCACAGCAATGTATTTTTCATGTTTCAATGTTTTTTTTTATTAGTCATTACAATTCTGACAACCAGTCTTACTATGGTATACTGTATTACCCAGTAAAATGGGTTGTGGAGGTCAGATAGGCAGTCGCTCCATGTAAAATATAGTATTCAGATAAATCCGGTAAGACTGGAAGCCGACTCCAACATAGCTTGGGGAAAGGCTAGGCAGAAGAAGTTTATTGATAAGCATAAACACTTATCCAATACCTACAGACTATAAAACAATAGGAGGGTAGCTTGCCACTACTAAGTATCTGCCAAGCTTTCTATGAATCAAAATGTATCTTTAAGAATCGTAATATATAGTAGGGAAACGAAATTTGAATACCAATATTATCACATTTTACTCTAGTTCCAATAAATCCCGTTATACACGATTTACATTCAGAATTTATGTTTAGTGTTCTACCTAAAACAGTTATTTTGATTCAAAGGCAAGATAAGTTCAAGGTCGTTTTAAAATTAAGTAGGAAATTTCATCTCAGGATTCTTAAACAGTCTATAGTGCCACGAACTTCTCTGAGGCGGTGGCCAAATATGGAACTAATATTTTTTTTTTAACCGGACAGATTTCGTTCTGTCAAAAGTTAATAGTAAAAATTAATTAATAAATGTAACATTTTTCGTCCTTCCGTGGACCTTAGGGAACATACAAAAAAATAAATTAGCCGAATTTATTGGTCCAGCCATTCTTGAGTTATGCGCTTACCAACATTAATTTTTATTTATGCAGATTAATATTTAATTTACTCCTTCTAAACTTGAGAGACGGCATTATTCCTAAAAACCTAAATTTTTGATTGAATTGAAACAATAAATTAAACAACAGCGACGCCGGCACCGGGTCAGCAAAGTTTTTTATGTGGGTCGCAAATTACTAGCATTCTTGTTAACCCCTTGTGTTACTAGTGGGTTCACGTCGGTAGTGCAATGGGTAGGATTTGACCCCGCGACCACATGATCGCAATTCCGTTGCCCTGGCCAATTAAGACTCATTCTGTCTCTGTCACTTTAAGGTTATAAAACACGATCTAAATATAATTTTTGGATTATATACGTATTAACTATGAACTAATTAAATGTTATTACAAAAGTTTCGATGCTAACTGCAATATCTAAAATAAAGTTGGGTGTTACAACACTTATAACTCGAAAACTGCTGAACCGATATTCATGGTTTTTTATTTGTTGGATTTGTCTCCGTCCCGATAACTATAAAATTGAAAAAAATACTAACGCGAGTTAAACCGTGGGGCATAGCTAGTTGCAATATAAACACATTTTGATAATGGTACATACTTATTTTAACAACGTAACAAACCAAGAATTCTTTGGTAAAAAACCTAACAACTAAGAGTTAAGTTTCCAGCTTTTTTTTGTAATAAGATGTTTTAATTTGAGTATTAAAATTAAGAATATAAGAAAGTACGGTGACTCTTTAAAGCAGCCATTTGACTGAAAATCCATCCATCGGACAAGTGATGAAGCAATTCGCATGCAATTCGTCTGTCCGCTGGTTATCGTGGGACAATAACAGTCTCTGCAGGTCTTCATGCACGCTGGCTGCATACCAAATGGATTGCGAATGGGACTGCACTAAATTACCGTTTAGATTTTTATAGTGCTTCCTTTTTCAAGGTAAAACGTTGAGAATTTGTAACGAAGTCAAAATTAAGATAATTATCGTAAAAAACATGATTTATTGTTTTGGTGATAAACTTAATGTTAAGATAATTACCCTTATTGCAAGCTCCGGTTAATACTGTAAATTCATAATTCAAATTATTTATTTAGCAATTAGGATTTTCACAACTCCTAACTGGCTACCGTGAGAAGAAATGACAAAACAAACTCAGGGGTCATAGCCTCTATATAACCACTCTTGATTATCCTCAAGCATTTTAGACGGCAAAAGGGTTTTCATTTTCTTTTTAACATTTTTCTAAAAAGCGACTAAGCAACACAAAAAGCATAAAAAACAAGTCGAGCATTATAAATGTAATATTTGCATAGTATAAAACACAGTAGTTGCCTGTGGGCTTGGACCTTTTAACTACGCAGCGTATTTTATTACAGTTTTTAGCAAAAGATTGAGTGATTCCAGAGGAAAGCTTAATATCGTATAATACATGCTATTGAAATACAAGAAAGCCGAGAAATAAGAAAAACTGTAATGTGATATCGTAACAAACATCTTTTAGTACGCTTACCTACAGTGCAAACCACGAAGGAAATCAAACCTTACAAGATAGATTAAATTACTGTACTACGGAATTGTATAACCCAAAAATATCGATAAAAAAGCCCATGATACGTTTTATCTGCTAAGTTTAACCCACAGCGACCATTTTTATCTTTTAAATATTGCAAAAAAAAGCCTTCTTTACCTTTAAGATTTTAAATAATACAGTATTATTTATTATCCAATTAAATACATCACATACGTTGAGTATTTCATTTAGATCAAAATTGCCCTGTACAGCATATCATTAAAATAAATATCTTCCAAGATATCAAAGATTTAATAAGCGGGGGCAGTGTTGTACTTTATCCTTTATTTAGCATCCATGCAAAGCCAGGCCGGGTTCACTAGTATTGTTCAGGGATATTACTCATAAATACTTTTTGGAAAATAAGGTGGTTTGGTCTTGATGATATGAAAAATATATTATGTCAACATGATGTCAATTCTTTTTATATTATTCATTTCATTCATTTTTCACAAACTTGTTTTATACCTACTTATTTATTTTATATGAATTTACGGAAATCTTATTTACCCGGACCGACTCTTTTATTTAACGACGAATGTGAGTTTCGTTCAAGTATCATATAAATGAAGACAACAGATCGCTATGTTTAATTGCTCTGCGTAGAAAGTTGAAATTTAAATTGTAAAGTTGTCGACCATCTTGTGGATCTAATGTTACTTTGACCTGCCCTGAACGCTGTATCTATTCCATCGCTAAACAGTCACGAGAATCCTGAGAAATTCAATTGAAGCAACTAGCGAAAGACGAGCGCTAGCATTCGGTAGCGAAGTCAAACTTGCATGACGTATTTACAGGTTAAAGGAATTCATTTTGACAGCAGTCATTGTAGGTTATTAGTGTCATCCTATCGCCGTAATACTTCTGCAAGTACCTATGTTTGGTGCGAAAAATATGTGCCTGAGATTCTGAAACATGATGGTCCTTTAAATATAGGCCATTGATTTATAAAAGTGTGTCGTCAAAAATTTTGTCAAAAAAAAACACTTCTTAGATTAGACTTCTTGAATATTAGGCAACCTATTTTTGTATATGACTGTTTATGAAGATGTTATTATAAATCGTAAGGTAAAACTTAAGCAGTTAATCTAAAACTGAAAAATATTTATTAACACGAATAATCAAACTTAAAACGAATTTATTCAGGATTTTTTATTACACCGCTGAATCACTCCGAACACAAATAAATCGCTCAAACAGTGCAGGGATCGAGCGAACTCGAAAATATATGCTGAAAATCCATTGGCATTACGTTCTATGGAAATTGATAACCCGATAAGTGACTTGTACGGTGCGATTCAAACTTAATGGCGGCTGTGAACACGAGGCGAGTAGCTGCGCAGTAACAAATTCATGCACCAGCGGGGGAGCGGGGCGAGGTACTGCGCAGTGTGGAACCAACTTCACAGTCGCCATTAAGTTTGAATCGACCTGTCTTGTACTTAAGAGAAAAGAAAAAAAAAACACTATGAATAAGATCTTACGGTTTGATGAAGTATGGAGTGTAAGTAGTAAGTAGTCTCGCGTTCTTTGTTCGAGGGAAATCAATATTTTTTTTTATGATATAAACTATTTATTTTCGATTTTCCGCATAGAGTTTTCTTTTGTTATCAACTTGTGTTCCTCCTTTTCCAAATTATATGACTGTAAGTGCTACTTGTAAATAAAATACCTAGTTACTGGATGCCATAATATGCCCTACGAATTCCGAACTTGAGGAGACTGCGGTCAATCTATAATGGAGGCATGTCTGAAGGTCAATCAAAATGGCCGAAGGCAATAAATAATATATAAAATAAAACTTTATAGAGATTTAACCTCATGAAGTCATGTTATTAATATTATCTAGCGTGATTACGCTAGATAATATTAAATTGCATTTTTTGGTGTGCAGTCTATGACGATGACTTTCCAGAATAAGATTTTTGTTAAATAAGTTTCTTCTGCCTGACAAAACTTAAAAGTATTAATATATAATTGACAGACAGTGATGGAAAACATTGTGACGAAACCTGGATTTCAATAATTGGAATCTGAAATCGCCAACCCGCATGAGCAAGCGTGGTGATCAATGCTCGTTCCTTCTCAAAATGGGAAAAGGCCTGTGTCCAGCAGTAGGACATTTATATTCCCGTATTATTATTAGATATATTCAAAGATTTGGGTATCCTGTCAACTATCTTGTAAGTCAGAGTGTACTTATCTCATTTGCTATTCGTACTTAATAGGTACCTAATTAAATACGTAAAAGTTTACTATCTACGCCATGTGTATACACATAACTGAGACTTCTAGCTACTTTCTACATTGTGTATGTAACCTTACTGCTGATTTTGTACTGACCCAGTTTCTATGTAACACCCATTGTCACCTTGTTATGTATTACAGAGATTATGCTAAGCTCTTTCTAGTTTCAGCCTTTAACAATGTTTGTATTATTTTTTATTAGCATTCCGCAACTCGAATATTATTAACTTTTACCATTGAGTTTGACACGCTTTTACATTTAAACATCTTATCATAAAGTTCCCATAAACAATATCTGTTAATCTCATTACGTTTCACTTTGTATTTCAACATACTGACGTCACCGAAAATCAAAGACAAAACCTCTACGTAGCGTCGTACGAGAATATTTTTCTAACATTTTCGTATTAAAACGACGAGAATTAACGTTATTAAAACATATAACGTAAACACGTGTCACAACCTGAGTGTTTATATAAATAGCCAGTCCGTGGGCTTATGTCCTAACCTTGTGAAGATCACGACAGTCTGCCAAGTTGAAAGATAGATGGCGCTGCGTGTACCGAAAAGTTTACGCTCCGCGACAGTTTTCAGGTTACGTCATTATTTACCATTTGCCACTCTGTACGCTTATATAAAATGTTTTTATTACTTTTTATATATTAAATAACCCTTTTGAATGCGTATAATCCAATATTTAATACCCTCGACAACTTGAGTTCCATTTTAAAGCTGATTTAGTTGGAACGCGTTATCTTATCTACAGATATATTATGTATTCAATTATTCAATATTGAAATGCGCAATTACTGGGAATGTGCGTTTATTGGTTCACTATATTTGTATCGGGTAATGCGCATAACAATAGACGCGTCACTCGTAATTAGATTACAGTTGAAATGATTGTGAATCTTAATAAATGCACTGTTCAGACTTCAATGCACGGCACCTTTGCATTAGTATGCAATAAACTAGACAACACTGAATTTATTAAAAGAAAATGACAGTTTTGGTCTAAGAACAAGGAACGGAAAATAAGTAAAACAAGTCAACCGCAAGAACAGCTATCGAGGTCGTTAGAATCGTTATTCCGGGTCAAATAAGATTAGATTAACACGCTACATTGAGAAATATTCAGCTTAACTCATTGTAGAGCAGCTCTTAGCTAAAAATACATACAAAAAAACAAAAAACTCTCCTTCACACAACGAAAACATAAACCATAGAAGGATGTTCGTTCGAAATAATGCTCCATAAACAAGGTCCTCAAATTAATATCTGTCGACAAAAGGAACATACAAAATGGCCGCCGTAAATAAGCCGCGTAGCGTTTCTGAAAGCGTCTGTCTACGGACGCTTGCGTCTCATTCTAGCATCGTAATACCTGAAGTGTGGGAGTGAGACGGCGACGGTACCCCGTGGGGCCTCGTGTCAAGGTGACGTACCCTCGCGCATGCGCTCTCGCAAACTTGCGCTCGCGCGAGGTTGTTCCAATTTGCGAATTTTATTTTATAGCTGATGAGAGACGGTTTATTTTACATAGCTATTTGTTCGTGTACGGTTTCGCTCGGGTGAATTTCATAATTCTATCTCATCTAAAAATACTTATTATATACTTCGTTACATTATTTGAATGTATGGTTCCCTTCTAAAAAGCCTTTATTACACTGTAATACACCTTTGTAGTATTGCATGATTTATTTAAATCTTAGTACGAGGCAAAAACAAATTATTTATTAGATTGTTTATAATTAGCTTCGAGTTTAAATTCAGCACGCTCAATAACTGAAATCGTTTTTAATTACGCGTTCCGATACGTTTTTACGCTTTAAGAATATAATATTTATTGTTTAGGAAAGAAACAGTCCCTTTAAACCAATGATAACAGTACAATCAGGTACACAGGAACTTAACGAGTTGCATAACATTGATATTGTAATAGAATGCAGACACTAATTTTAAGTAGAATAATCTGTTCTGAATTAGTAAATTAAAAGTAAATTTAAAGCGGCGGTAGCCTAATGGCTAGGGCGTCGGACTTGCGATCATGTGGTTGCGGGTTCGAATCCCACCCATTACACTACCGACGTGAACCCACTCGTAACACAAGGATCTTAGCTTAGCACGAGGGGTTAACGAGATTACTAGTAATGTGCGACCCACATTGCTAGTAATCTTTTTAAACAAAAAAAAAAAATGTCGTCGTCGTGGCCTAGCTATTCAATGAACGGTTTTTTTGCACAAGGTTGCATGTTCGTACCCACTACAGGCAAGTACCATTGAGGAATTTTCAAAAGTAATACGTACTTTCTCAATTATTCTAAGACATCATTGACAAATGGTGAAGGAAAACATTGTGAGGAAACCTGATTTCCAAAAATTGGAGTCTGAAATCACCAACCCGCAATGAGCCAGCGTGGTGATCAATTTTCGTTTCTTCTATAAGATTTTTAGGCTGGAATTATTATATATTTTTTTTAAAGATTACTAGCAATGTGGGTCGCTCATTACTAGTAATCTCGTTAACCCCTCGTTCTAAGCTAAGATGCTTGTGTTACGAGTGGGTTCACGTCGGTAGTGTATTGGGTGGGATTCGAACCCGCGACCTCATGATCGCAAGTCCGACGCCCTAGCCATTACCGCCGCTTATTTTATAGATGATTTGACGACCTCCGTGGTCGAGTGGCGTACACACCGGTTTTCAAGGTGTCGCTCTGAGGTCCCGGGTTCGATCCCCAGACGGGTCAATGTAGAAATAAGAAACACTTTTCTATATTGTCTCGGGTCTGGGTGTTTGTGGTACCTCCGTTTTCCTGATTCCATAACACAGGTGCTTTAGCTACTTACTTTGTATTTGAAGCTATGTATGTGATGTTGTCCACATTATTTAATTAATTAATGAGTTTAATTATGATATTCTCATCAATAAAATATGATAAGTGTAATTAGAACAGATATATATATTTGTTGTTCCCGCATTTACAAGTCTGGTGTGTGATTTATGAGCGATGGTCGAACAACATACGTGTTTAATTATGTCGCCATATAAAACAATTGACTTAATGTATTGACTCTATGTTAATAAGACGTGTACTTTAAACTCTGTTTATCTTATTAGATACACGTGGTATTATATTATTCGACGTCTTTAGTTGCTACTTATTCTTTTAAACTTTAAATTTCATATTGGTACGTCTATCCACTTTCAAACTCTTGCACTTGCACGGTTCTTAAATAATCTATATATATATGAATGAAACCCGTTTTCCGTTGTCACGACATAGCATGAAAACGGCTTGACCGATTTGGCTGATTTTGATCTTGAAATGTTTGTGGAAGTCCAGGGAAGGTTTAAAAGGTGCAAAACATAAATAATAAGTAAAAAAAAACTGTTCCTTAACTCGGGAATTACCTTAATTAATTTACTTTTGACAGAACGAAGTCTGTCCGGGCAGCTAGTGTTTTATATTTTATTACTTTTGTGGAAATCACTGAGTACTGCTGGGTCGTTCAATCTCTCGTTTATTGGCATGGTTCCTTAATTATATTTATATACTGTTAACGAAAACACAGCGTGCTGCCTGTGAGTTGGCTGCGCTGTTTTTTCTCCAAAACCAGAGCACTTAAGAAGCGGTGAAGTGTGGGCTAATCAGGGTGTGTCCATTTTGTAATGGACCTTTTTAAAGACCTTTTAGGATAAATGTATTTTGAATTGAATTTAAATTCACCCATAAGTAGTGATTTTTGGTTTTTAATTTGTATTTTGGATTTTCGTAGTTTTCATGTGATATTTTTTTATATAAAGGTATTTCACATATATTTCAATTGATACTTTAGGAATTGTATATTCCAGTTTCGCTTCCGAAATATTATGTCTCTTATTCAGCAAACAATTATAAAAGCGTATAGAAAAATTTATAATCGTTTAATTTGTATTCTGAAAAATAATTTATTCTAGTAATAATTTTTAAATAACTTTGGAAATTTAAATATTCCTCTCTGAATAATTAAGACATAATTTTTTTTACATCTACAGATTCCATAGCCATAGTATATCTTATCCTTCTTCTGCCTAACCTTATCCCAAGCTTTGTTGGGGTCGGCTTCCAGTCTTACTGGATTAAGCTGAATGCCGTATTATACATGGAGCGAATGTCTATCTGACCTCCACCACGTATTGCTAGGTAATACAGTATTCCATAGTAAGACTGTAATGATTTAACGACTATCAAAGATGACTGTGTGACAGTCGGGACCAACCGCTTAACGTGCTTTCCGAGGAGCGGAGGGCTCAGGGTATATTTATAAATGGTCACCCATCCACGGACCAACCGCGGCGAGCGCGGCTTAACCTTTAATATCGGTCAATCCGTTCGGCTTACAATTAGCTACGAGCCTCTCCTAGTATATCTTATCCGTCGGCAATATTATAGAACAATTTAATTTGAAACATTTAAACACCTGACGTTTAGGTATAAATTAAGACCTTCCCTTATACATAATGTTAACCTTTGCCTATTTTTAGTCAAGAATCTAGCTCGTGTATCAGTTTCGCGTTAAAAGGTCATTCTGAACTGTAGAAAAACACCTGCAAATCTACCCACGGCTATGATAATGAAGCAACAGAGACCTGCAATTTGAGTCCTTTCAATACTCTATAATGAATATGTTACATTTTATACTTAAAAAAACACATAATATTCATAGAATTTGTAGAATTGTTAAGTAACAAAAGTAATGAATACTCATGATAGTCTAAGAGTTAAAAAAAATTGCACAATTACCTACTTCAAGTAAAGAAGTAGTTAACTACCAATCTGAACCTTCCAAATGTTCTTTCGTAATTCTTAGATTTATAAAAAGCATTTATTAACTAGCAATGTATGTTTGTTCGGGTGGAATCTTGCTACTCAATTTTAAAACAGATATCGTCAAGCGATTGAGCTGAAGTTGATGTTTTGGGCTGGTCTGAAGAAAAACCATCGGCACAGAAATGTCTCCGTTCTCGTAAACGTATTCTTTTTAGTCAATTTTCCAGTGTTTTTTTTTGCTATTGGGGACGGAGACGAATCCAACAAATCCAATATTACCACTCCTTTTAAATTAATCCTGTACCTATATAGTGATATCATTTTTATATCTTAGCTCACTAGTCTATGTTATGACAAGAATGATAAAGCAAAAAACGTGAAGTGTAATGCTTTTCATGGTTTGCCGCAACTTCTGATGAATTATTATTATATCTAGCTTGAACTGTCCCATTGCTGGGCAAAAGACTCCCTCCATTCCATCCAGCGACCCTGGTCCGTCGCTTCTTCTTGCCTATTTCCTAGAAAGGCTCTCTGGTTCATGACGAATATCAGAAAATTATAAAGGACCTAATCAAATTCATATTACTTTTAGAAAAAAAAAAGGACAGCGTACCTGCCGGCTGCCGTAATCTTTAACAAAAAATTACCTTCATTTTAAGACCGTTTTAATATGGCTGTGTGTACGGATAAATGTCGTCTTAAATTCACAATAATGTCAGTTTATAACGTAATAAATAACACTTAACGAAGGTCGGATGAAAAAGGTCTATTTACGAATAAAACTGAGGGACTTAAAACTATAATACCAGCTTTCATGTACATAGATCTCTCAAAGAAAGAGGTACAAAAAACACTACGTAATACCTGCGGTAATACACTATTTTTCTTTCAGTTTTGAAATTTCAAGTCTATGTTTTTCATCATCATCACAAATTATTCTAGACTAACGGCGCCTCAATAATTTTTTTTCGTGATAAAAACCTATGTTTTCAACCAGGGTCCAGCTATCTCAATCCCATATTTTATCAAAATTGGTTTAGCCGTTTGTACGTGAGAAGGTAACAAACATATACACTCACAGACCTTTATAATATTAAATGGTAAAAGCTGAAGTTTCTATCGCAGTTGATGTTTCCTTAAATAAAGTCAAGTATTATCCAAGAAGAATAATCGAAAATACCCTTAAATATAAACAGCTATTCACAATGAAGCTGCTTTCTACTACCAAACATTTACAATTAACATTATTAAACATAACACAGTTAACATTATTGTCCCGAGATTAGCGCGTTCAAACAAACAGACTCTTAAACTTTATAATTCTTCGTATAGATAGAACTATATAGATAGCAAAGGGCTTTTGGCATTCATAAAACAGATGACACATGATATGAAACACGACACCTTCAGATGACCTTAAATATAAAGATTGATCGAGTTACACTGCATTCGTGTCTTCTTATTTGATGACCTACATCACACAATGACGCTTGCACAATTGTTGCTCGATTTCAGACTTAATTCAACTGCATGTAATGAAATATACTTTGATGCTTCATTGTGAATGCGACTAAAATGTGGCCGTATGATTTAAATTACGGATTTACGGATAGAGATCACATTTTTAAGCAGTTATCTTTTATATCTGCATTAGAACGGGTCTTAGGCCTCAAAGTTTGTTGAAATGGATGACTTGAGTCGCACGTTTAAAAAAAACTTAATTACATCTAAATATAGGATTTTTTAGAATCCACAATTATACTTAGTGACCGACCGAAACATGTTATTTTGCCGAAACCGAAACCGAAACCGAAGGTTCGGTTTCACTGTAGTTTCGGCCGAAACCGAAACCGAAACCGAACCTTTTATAAAAAAAAAAGTCCTTAAAATGTCGAAAAAATGTTAGTAAGCCCGTTTTTTTCTAAAATTAATATCTCGCCAACCTATAATTACAAGTTTCTACTTTCAAAGATTTATCACAATGAAATTTCAGCACAGTTACAGAGGTCCTGTTTGAAAATTTAACTATATAAAGTGAAAAAAATACATTATTTGTACTTAACACCAAGTTAGCGATTTTTTAATGGTGGTATAAAATAAAACAAATTTATTATTAAAATATGATGCTCATATATCATGTTTATTTATTTTCAGTTACTTACATTTTGACTGCACGGATAGCCGAGTGGTAAAGGTCACCACGCTAATTACCACTGTGCGCGACGTGCTGCGGGTTCGATTCCCGCATGGGACAAGCATTTGTGTGATCCACAGATACTTGTTCCAAGTCTGGGTGTTCTTTGTGCATGTGATTTGAATGTTTGTGAATCCCCCGCGACGCAAAGATTAAATTCCTTAGTGCGGGCGTCGTTTTTATTAAAAAATATATATATATATACTCACAAATATCACAATCAGTTAGCCTCGAATGGCTAATTCAAATATAATTAGATAATCAAAATAATCAAATTGTTAATCATATAACCAAATCGTTAGCCGAGCGCGACCCTAAGGGACGATGTTGTAAGTTTCGGCGCGGCCGAAGGGTTCGGCCGTTTTTGGCCGAAACCGAAACTCAGCCGAAACTTGATTTTTTGGCCGAAACTGGCCTAAACCGAAACCGAAACCGAAATTTCGGTCGGACACTAATTATACTGTTTAGGATTAGGTACCTGATGTTTAAGTCACAAAATACTGGTAGATGATATATTTTTTTTTAAGAAAACGACGCCTACACTAAGTAATTTTATCTCTGTGTCGCGGGGGTTTCACAAACATTCAAATATGCACAAATAACACCCAGACTTGGAACCAGCATTTGTGGATCTCACAAAGGCTTGTCCCATGCGGGGATCGAATCCGCAGCACGTCTCACACAGTGGTAATTAGCGTGGTGACCTATACCACTCGGCTATCCGTGCAGTGACTTTTTTTTTACATGTGCTTGTCTGTGTATTTCTTGCAGAAGAATAGAACAAGCTTATATCAATATAACTGCAAAATATCATAGCTCTAAGTTCACAAACCACGGAGAAAACATGGCATCCGAGAGCGTTAGTATGGAAAAAGCGAACACCAGCATTTCCTTTTAATATCTACTGAAATCATCATCTGCCTAACCTTATCCCGAGCTATGTTGGGGTTGGCTTCCAGTCTGACCGGTTTTAGCTTAATGCAGTATTTTACATGAAGTTCCTATCTGAACTCCACAACTTAACTTATATACTACAATTATTACTTAACTTATAACTTATAGGTCATAAAGTAAATAATATCAACTGAAATAAAGATGAAAAATCAGTGAACATCGAATTGTGGCCTTTGTTTTACCAAACAGTTCTGAGCTCTTGAAAGTGTCATAAAAAGTATAACCAAGGATACACAGAATATTAGTACTAGTACGTAATATACTGGATTATTTTTTATGGAGTTCGTATACCGAGGTAATCAGGTGCATAAAACTGAAAAACTATTCCCAAGGAACATAGATCGAAATCTAAAATCAAAAATTTAAAATCAACTTTTCATGCAAACATAAGTCACGTGACCTGTCGGCTGTCACTTTGTATGAAAATTTCATTTTCAATTTTAAGATTTCGACCCGTTGTCCCTCGTAGAATATACGCACTCCTTTTAAATTAATCCTGTATTTAGCAGAGAAAACACGTCCATTTTCTTAATTTCCTAGTAACTCCCACACTTTCCTCGTGCTCTACAATAATGATGGAAATGCGTGGTACTAATGGAATTTCAACTTCATATAGCGTACATTAATAGAAAATACGAGTTGTGTAAAATATTTACCAAGACTGCAAACAGGGAGGGGCGGCACTCGCAGCGATTTCTAAAATAACTTTACTTTGATTTGAGTCTTTTGAATATGAATTAATTAAATTTTAGAGTGCTTTGAAAGACTTCTAAACGCTGTAAAAATCAATATCTGATTGAATATAACTTGCAAAATTCTTTGACATCGCAACAAAATTCGCTGACTCAATTGTCGTGTACAAGGCAGAGAGATTAACAAGGATTTTTTCTTAATTAATTCCTATACCAAAGAGGTCTAGTTTCGTGGAATTGGAAATTTTACAGTTTGAGATTCCACGAAAATATTACAAAGAAGCTACTAATATGTACTATAGGCTTTTATGTACTAACCAAAATCAGAAAGCGCAAGGAGAATGAAGTATTAACAGTTTAGCACTTAAATACTAATTTGAAAGTAATAATCTATTTATTAAAGGTAACTAATGATATGATATAGTTTTTCCGTAAATTTATTTAAATAAAATAAACTAGCTCTAAGAACATCAAAAAACCCTTTTGAGTACTGATAACTTGTAACGTTCCATATCCGCGAAGTTAATTATTATATGAAACCTCCGACTATTGAAACGCTAATAATTAATGTTGTATGTCTATGTCTGCTTGCAACCACGGCCAGTGTAACCCGGCCGAAACGTCAAGCCTTAAAAGGTAAATGCATGAGTTCGCGTTAATTCCCGTGACGTTATTTTATTAAAAACGCTAATTAACTTTAACACGTTCTTAAATGTCTATCTGTCGCTACTTTACATGTTAAAGTGACAGAGACAGCATGAGACTTAACGGCGGCTTCAAACTGATTGACGTTTCAGTATTCGGTCATTCGAATGTGGACCATATTATACTATAGATAGAGATCTTCTTCTATTTTTGTCGATGATCGCGAATAAAGTTTTATTAACTGATTTATTGATTACATGCGCTTCTTCTTCTGATCGTGTCGTTGACAATCATATCTATTATATATAATTCCAGTGTCACGATGTTTGTCCGGGATGAACTCCGAAACTACTAAACCGATTTTAATCAAATTTGCACACCGTGTGCAGTTTGATCCAACTTAAAAGATAGGATGGCTTACATCTCAATTATATAAAAAAAATGGAGACCGCGGGCGGAGCTGCGGGAAACAGCTAGTTAAGCTATATGTCTTCTTTAGCATGAGCGGAACGATGCCAAACGATAGTAAGAAATTAACTTAGGTCTTTTACCGCATTGCTTTCAGTCGCACCACTCCAATAAACTTATATGTACTAGATATGAATAGCACATTCCCATAAGAATCCTATGCTTCTTGCACTATCCTACGCCGTGACGTGAATTATGAACATAGAACGACTTATGTACACCCAACTACAATTTGTATTAATAGTTGGGTTATTTAGTTTGTTTTTGAATGGATCAGTTTTGTATTTTAGTATTTTATGAATTGAAAAGCTTTGTATGTTTATATGTTAAAATATAGAACCAATTTGGAAAGCAATTCGCTACTCACATTGTGAAACTAATCAAGCAATATATTGACCGTTTGTTCACAATTTATGCTATGCTATATATTATTATATACTATAAATACTAACCAGAATAAATTTGAATATAAAAAAATAACTAGGTATATATATACCCACGTTACAAAAATATAGTATAGGTATACTTACTTATATACATACAGGCGTCCGAAGAAAACAAGCGTCGTTATTATATTACAATTTGAAGTCCAAACAGATTTCCATATAAAACGGTTTTATGCTTCAAAACATAACCTCAAAGTTTTGCTACGAAGAAAAGTTTTGTTTTATTGTTGTTTTTTAAAGAATAAATACAGTCATCTTTTATATAGGCCTTAGAAATCTCCTAAAAATCTTTTTAGTTAGCAACAGAATAAGTTCAAGTTAAAATTAGTGGTATAGATGAAGGTTATATAGGTATCATCTTCTATAACAATCTATAAAATACCGTCTAGTTGCCAATAAACTTCAAAGTGTTAAAGGGAAGTTAATCTACGGACTATTCTATCGAGCTTAAGGTTACGCAAGCCTACAATAGTAAACTTTGAAGCTTTTCTTTTCGTTTGAAGTTCACATTAAAAGTTTATTAATTTAAATTAAGTAATGAGATTTTATTTATTTTTTGGGTTTCGTATTAATTACTCTTTAAACTTTATTTCTTTTAAGTTCGGCAGTTGTTTCTGGCAAGTCTTAAAAGTGATACGAGATATTGTCGTCTCTTTCTCCATCTCAGACAAACTGTCTTGTATCTCGTTTTCATAAAAGGTTTTCAAACGATAAATATGTTGTGACAATCTAACATTGATCATTGATCGAACGCTGACGCGGTAAAAGTTCGATTGTTTACTGCCGGTTTTTTAATTCAGAAACTCGATCACTTCTCACACTCTACTTAGGCCACGTGCAGTGCACTGTCACACGTTCTCACTCACTCAAGAGTTGATCAGAGCTTGAGGCGTCCTCTTGTTGAAATTCTCAATCCAATAACCGGCTGCGGCTTTGAGAATTCAGAAGATTATACAGCATTGACATAAAAGCCTTTGGGTTTATTAATGACGTTTCACGGGAATGTCCGTGAGACATCTTTTTTTTGGCTATACAAACATACCATATGGTACGGGAGCTGGCAACGTTTTCGAGAAGTCATTTCAGTATGGCTGGATTTTTAATATGTTATTTGGCATAGAATTTAGCATATGATAGGATAGGTCTGGCACCTGGGACCGGTTGCGTTTACTAGTGCGCATCCCATTTATGGGGGTGAAAAATCCAGTTTTTCAACTCATTTTAGTATAAGCCGTTCTTGTTCCATCTGGTTTGGCGACTCTTTACGAACATAAAAATCGAATTGCCAGACACTTTGGAGGTTGCCAACATCGTGCCAGACGCGATCAAAGTTCGAAAAAAAATGATAAAAATAATTCATTTTAGTATGGCTGAAATTTTAATATGTTGTAGTTCTATCATATACAAATAACATATTAAAAAGCCAGACAAAAATTCCGGTGCCAAATACGTGCCAGACCACTTTATATTCCCGAAATCAGTTGAGGAAATCGTGAATTTCAGCTTTCCTTTGAGATATTTAGATAAATATTTGATGTTATGGCTTCACAAATACACAACTCAATCGTATAAAATCATTACCAATCAGATTCATAAAGTACTTGTTAAGTAAAAAAGGAAAATGACGATGTTAACAAAACCATTATAAATAACGTCGAAATTGTTAAATACTGTACGGTACATGCAAGAGCAGAACATGGTAACCTAGCTAAATACTTAAAAAACATGTGTTAGACGGATTGAACATGGTAAATTGGTATAGAAGAAGTAAAGGTACAAACAGAACATGTAGTTGGCTTTTCTTTAAACCTTTTCTAATTTTGGTGTCTATAATATATTATTACTGTTACGACCACTTCTGTTGGAAATAGAATAACCCAGTAACATTTTATTCGCAGTAGAATCGTGAAAATACGTTAAAATAAAAGTATATATCTTAGGTAATGTTTCTTTCTTTATTTACACGGAAACCCCATTAAGGTATTCCGTTTCTAATAAAAAATAAAATCAGAGGCCCCAATAAGAGGTATTCGTTTACATCAAAAGAAAAATACATTTGGGTAGACCGGGGACAATAGCAACATGGCCACATTTCGACAGCTACCGAGATATACTATTGTACGTGTATTAACAATTTTATCTGGCAGTACATAAAATCTCATAGTCATCTTAAAAAAAACAAATAATTGATCTAAAAAAACAAATTAATTAATATTACTTTTATTATAACATAATCTTACTCTCACATACCTTATTAATAATAATTATGAGAATAGTCATATTATCAGTCAGTATTAACGGTAGATCGAGGGTCCCTTGTCTACTCTACTTATTAGAATTCGATTAAGTTATCTCATTTATACAAATATTAAAACAAATGTTAATAAAACACACTTACTTAAAGGATATTACATTGTATCAATTTTGTAGCTGCAGTGCTGCTGTGTAGTAATCAGGTAGGGGCAGCTAGCGGCATATACTGAAGGCACGTAGGAAGACACGTACAATTACATTATATCACGGTAGCTGTCGAAATGTGGCCATGTTGCTATTGTCCCCGGTCTACCCAAATGTATTTTTCTTTTGATGTAAACGAATACCTCTTATTGGGGCCTCTGATTTTATTTTTTATTAGAAACGGAATACCTTAAAGGAGTTTCCGTGTAAATAAAGAAAGAAACATTACCTAAGATATATACTTTTATTTTAACGTATTTTCACGATTCTACTGCGAATAAAATGTTACTGGGATATCCTATTTCCAACAGAAGTGGTAGTAACAGTAATAATATATTATAGACACCAAAATTAGAAAAGGTTTAAAGAAAAGCCAACATGTTCTGTTTGTACCTTTACTTCTTCTATACCAATTTACCATGTTCAATCCGTCTAACACATGTTTTTTAAGTATTTAGCTAGGTTACCATGTTCTGCTCTTGCATGTACCGTACAGTATTTAACAATTTCGACGTTATTTATAATGGTTTTGTTAACATCGTCATTTTCCTTTTTTACTTAACAAGTACTTTATGAATCTGATTGGTAATGATTTTATACGATTGAGTTGTGTATTTGTGAAGCCATAACATCAAATATTTATCTAAATATCTCAAAGGAAAGCTGAAATTCACGATTTCCTCAACTGATTTCGGGAATATAAAGTGGTCTGGCACGTATTTGGCACCGGAATTTTTGTCTGGCTTTTTAATATGTTATTTGTATATGATAGAACTACAACATATTAAAATTTCAGCCATACTAAAATGAATTATTTTTATCATTTTTTTTCGAACTTTGATCGCGTCTGGCACGATGTTGGCAACCTCCAAAGTGTCTGGCAATTCGATTTTTATGTTCGTAAAGAGTCGCCAAACCAGATGGAACAAGAACGGTTTATACTAAAATGAGTTGAAAAACTGGATTTTTCACCCCCATAAATGGGATGCGCACTAGTAAACGCAACCGGTCCCAGGTGCCAGACCTATCCTATCATATGCTAAATTCTATGCCAAATAACATATTAAAAATCCAGCCATACTGAAATGAACTTTTTTTCGACGTTGCCATCTCCTATACCAATACGAGAGCAAAACAACTTGCCACAGGCCTGATTAAAAAAAGTCCGCAGTAACTAATGCTAAGCAAATAATGTTAATCTTTTAACCACCAGTAGAAAAGTTAATTTACTTATTTGATGAATTATTACACCTTGCCAGTTCATTTCCAATGATTTTTCATTTATCTACACCGTTCCAACAGTGTTAAGTATGAATCGTTAAGCAACAGATTAACCCCCATTACACAGTTTAATCTAATTAATAGTAGCACGGTTCGGTAGCCGGCTCGCATCCGACAGTCAGACCACATGTAAACTTGACCGGTTAATTAATTAATGTAATTAAAGACTCGCGGGGATTCGGTTGTTGGAATGCTAGGTTCAGGATGCCTACTTTGGATAAGCATTAAGCTCCTTTATTAAGGTGTAGGAATACTAGTTTAAAATTTTGGTGAAAGTAAAAAGTTCTTATTTATATTATTTATTAATATGAAAAAGAACTTATATTATATTTTGAGCCCGAAGTGTCCCACTATAGGCAAATGGGGGCAAGAAAAAGTTCTTAGTTTCTAAAAATACCATTGCCAAATGCAAGGCTTACAATAAGAATAAAAAACAAATGACAAATTTACACAAGACTAAAAGGTTGGGGAAATTGCGTCACATCCGCGCAAAACGGTAATCGCTAAATATATGCTGAGGTTCGATATAAAGAAGAGCCCCAGCGCTGGTTTTCAGCGATGGCCGGCTTAAAGTTAGGGAAATACTGGTTTCGATTTGGCTGTATCTAGATGTAATTTATAATCGCAGGGTATAAAATATTTTATGTTTAAGATCTACAGAAATGTAATCCAGTGTCAGACAAACCCAAGTCCTTCAAGCCCTTATATAGCATTCCACATTTATATCGATTATTCTAAAAAAAGAAGTATTCCTTATGATAATGTTTTTATTCTTTTGCTAACTCGTACTAATATTAATCCGTAACACAGGTACCAGTCTCGCACAAATGTCGTATTCATTAGATCTATTATCTACTACACCTAGGTATGTACTACATTTGTAATGGGAAAATAAATTTATTTGAAATTATTTATTTATTATTTGATATGATACGTATTGATATTTACCTTATATTTCTATCTTATATACTATCGAATATCAGTTTTAATTAAAAAGATAATAATTACCACACTAAATAACGTACATTTTCACAATTCTTTAAAAAACTTTGCCAAGGTTTCACATCGCTTTGTTAATAACTTAGTGTAAGTCGAAATCGATCGATAACCGCTGAATTATAGAAAGCGTTATTAAAACGTTCAAGTTACTCGTTGGTAGGCTTTAACTGCTACTCGAAGCTTGGACAAGTAGTTCTAAGTATTCAATAGAACGTTACTAAGTTCCAACTATGTAGTAAAGTAGTCAGACATATTACTTAAATAACCATTAACCATGATCAATGCTCATCCCTTCTCTATATGGGAAGAGGCCTGTGCCCAGCAGTGGGATGTTTATAGGCCGGTATTATATTATTAACCATTAACCGCTAATTGACAAGAAAACATATTATTGTTTTCTGGACACCCAAAACTAATTTTAATATAATCGATAGAAACCGTTTAAAAGTAGTTTTATTTCAACGAAAATATATATGTACCTTTTGACTTGCCCACGCCGAGGGCACGGCATGGGGATATGTCGGACTTTAACCGACTAAAAACACCCCGATCCCATCATTGCCTTAGCCAGAGCCGCGGGATCACTTGCGTATTCCCAACGCAGCTCTGGCAGAAATATATATGTACCTACTGTTTTTGAATACCTACTTGGTAGCAATTATAAAAGACAAAAAATGCATGACAATATGTAGTTTAACTTCGCCCTTCATTGATGTCAAAGCTGAGAAATGTAACAAAAAAACTACTTATATCAGAATACTCCAGTGAACTTTAAGGTTAAACGATATTATACTGATTTCTTATAATAAAGATTTAAACAAAAATAAAAGTACTTTTATATTTAAAATAAACCATACATACATTATCAATGCGAAAAGAAACCGATTATGATGAAACTTGAATACCATGAAAGGACAGGCTTATGACAGCAATAATCGATACCACGCGGGCGAAGCCGCAGGCAAAAGCTGATATATAAAATTCTCCTTTTACTGTGTTTGTAACCAAACTATTCCGGTCTCAGAATAGGTTGTAATTTTTTTTATACCCCTACGTGATAAAGGTTACCACCCTTAACAATTAGGGGTAAGAATAAAAATCACTCTCCAGACTATGTAATGGCAAAACAAAAATTGCCAGGTCAACTAGTTTTCCTACTTATATTATAAAGCTGAAGGGTTTGACTGTTTGTTTAAACGCGCTAATCTCGAGATCTACTGGGCCGATTTGTGAAAATTCTTTCTCTGTTTGATAGCCCCTTTATTAAGGAAGGCTATAGGCTATAATTTGCCGCGGTAACTGAAGCCCACGCGGGCGGAGCTGTGAGCCAAAGCTAGTACTGTATAAAAATAAAATTTTACTTATATTTAACTTGACTAGATAGAAAACATGCAGCTTATGCTCTGTATGTTATGAAACTAGTTTGCCCCCGTTTCCTGAAGCATAATTATTTCGTTGAGTTATTTTCCATTATCTTCAATATTTATTCTGCTATTCAGGACGAAGACGAATCCAACAAATCAAAGATCATGAAGATCGGTTCATCCTTTCTCGCACAAAAGTTTTAACGACCTTGAGTTTGTTTTATAGGTGTTTAAATCTATCTCTAATATTTAAAATTCTCGTGTCGCGATTTTTGTTACCAAACTCCTCTGAAACGGCTCTACTGATTTATATGTAATTGTTTGTGCATATCGGGTAGGTCTGAGAATCCGCCAACATATATTTTCATACCCTAAAATCGAAATCGGTTGAAATCTTAAAATCCAAAATGAGCTTTTCACACAGTGACAAAACACGTGACTTATGTTTGTATGAAAGATGATTTTCAATTTGAACCTATGTTTTTGGGAAAAGTTGTTTTATGCACCGGATCACCTCGTTGAATTTACGCACTCCTTTTGAATTAATCCTGTATAGATAGCGGACGTAAAGCTAAGGTTATAAACGCTATGCTATTTATACACTCGGTCAGCTAAGTTAACTGATATTGCAAACTTAATTACTTTTAAAAGCAGCTCTCGAACTAATCGAATCCTTAACTTAAACCCTGTATGCAGTTAAGTTGAAGTAAGTTTTGTAATAAAATCACTGAGTGGAACGGATTGAGGAATTTTATTAACGCCTACCCGGATACATTCATCAATTGTTTTGAAGTGATAACTTCTTATGGGAGGGTAAAGTGCTTCGTAATGTAACGCGTTACAGCGCCACTGTCTGGCTTCCCTTTCTCTCACGCATACAGCAGCACTAGGCAGGCTCCTCCTCGCCTGCCTCCTGCTGGTCAGTTCAACTTGGATTAGTTTAAGTTAGCACCTCTGTCAAGCGTCCCGAGACGCACTCTTTTTTAACTAGCTGTGGGCCGCGGATTCACCCGCGTATTTGTAGGTCCCGTGAATGCTAAACGTGATTTATCAGTCTTCTGGCTCAATTACTCACTGATTATGATTTTAAAACAAATTCTTGGGATACGTACCACATTTTGTTTTTTACAAAAATTTGTCCTGAAAATACAAAACTAAAAACAAAAAGAATGATTATTCATACATATTACAATTTTCAAAGCACTTTTGTAAAAGCAGACCTTTTCAGAGTATCCATGATTCTTTCTCTTTTCGAGATTACCGCAGATGAGTAAAAAGTTAACACGTAATTGCCCAACACTAAACCCCGTTTCCCGTTTCAAGAATAAGTTAATCTTCTGTGAAATCTCATTTCAAACGCTATGATTGTTTTTGGTTTTTTCTTCACCAAATTACAGTCAGGAGATTTTATTTATTTTTTTAATATTTTTTTGTACACAATAGTAAAACAATAGATAACAAATGTACAAAGACTCTGCTACAGTTAACATTTTAATTGTTAACAATACCTGAAGAATAAGTAAATAAATAAATAATGATAAATAAAATAATTTATAACAATTGTCTTGGGACAATTTACACACGGTCTGTGAGTTGTCCCAAGATCTGATAGATCTAATTGCAAACTAAGCAGAGCCTGCACTAAGGCAACCAGGCAACTGATAAACATACTTATATATTTATAAATACTTTATGTATTACAGGTAAATTACAAATACTATAAAATTAAAATTTCCTTATTTAAGTATTTTAGTATTTTGAGGAAAATTGTGAGAAGCTCAAAGCTTAACAAATCGATGCCGTTATGATACATTTATTAAAATAAACTCTGATTCAGATGTGGTTTTATAGGAAATATACACTCGCGAGCAAAAGTATGGAATCACTTACTTGAAATTTGCGTCGCGCAATCTGAGTACTAAATTATTCTGCTAATATTAATAAAAATGGTACCATTTTAAAGTTTATACTGTCACCTTTAAATTGATACCAAATTCATTAAAATCACACCAGTATTTAAGGAGCTATCCTGGATTATGTCAAGAAGTAAGGAAAAAGATATGTTTGATAGGTCACAACTTGCGCCCTATTGACCCCCTATAAAAGCACGTGTTATCGGATTTTCTTTATCAGTCTGCTTTCAAACGTTGACCGGTACACATCTCCGCTAATTTTGACCCTTGAATTTGGACGACAATGGATACTACACCTACAGAAGCCGCCCAAATCGTCGCCCTATTGCGAGAAGGGCTCAGCCAGAGGGCTGTCGCACGACAGCTCCACATAAGCCAGTCCTGTGTCTCAAAAGTTTATAAACGCTTTCGGGAGACTGGTGGCTTTATCTCGAGACCAAGATCTGGACGGCGCCGGTGCACATCGGAGAGGGATGATCGTTTTATCGTGTCAACCTCTCTTCGAAATCGACATTTGACTGGTGTCGACGTCCAACAGGAGCTCCGAAATGTTCGTGGAGTAGCTGCCAGCGAGTGGACAGTTCGTCGAAGACTTAAGCAAGCTGATTTAACTCCAAAAAGGCCAGCCACAGGCCCGAAACTGACGGCAAGCCACCGACAAGCACGTCTTCAATTTGCTCGCTCTCATCTTGATTGGGAGGTTGAGCAATGGAAGCGTGTCCTGTTCTCCGACGAGAGCAGAATGTGTTTGCATGGCAGCGACCGAAGAGGTCGGGTCTACAGGCGGCCTGGGGAACGATATGCACAGTGTTGTTTTGCTGAGACAGTGGCGTATGGCGGTGGTTCTTGTATGATGTGGGCCGGCATTTCCTTCGACGGTAAAACGGAGCTGGTTTTCGTGCCTGGCGGGGGAAGAGGAGGCGGTCTAACTTCAGACCGCTACATTACCGATATTCTGCAGGACCATGTCCTTTCTTACGCGGGATATATCGGTGATGACTTCCTCCTTATGCACGATAACGCTCGTTGTCACACTGCCCGTGCCACAACTGAATACCTCGAAGAAGTCGGTATCGCCACAATGGACTGGCCAGCGCTCAGCCCGGACTTAAATCCCATTGAGCACATGTGGGATGAATTGAAGAGGAGGGTCCGATCAAGAAATCCTGCTCCTTCAAGTGTAGATGAGCTGAAATCGGCTTTGATAGAGGAGTGGGAAGGTATCCCGCAAGAATCAATTCGGAAGCTGATTCGATCAATGAAGAACCGTCTTCGAGCAGTTATAAGGGCGAGGGGAGGGAACACAAAATATTGAAAATTAATTTTAAAGCCAATTAAAGTTTTTGTTACACAATTTTTGTTGTTTTCTTCATTCATTATTTTTTCATTATCCTTAGGTTTTCCTTAACTCCTTCACTTAATCCAGGATAGCTCCTTAAATACTGGTGTGATTTTAATGAATTTGGTATCAATTTAAAGGTAACAGTTTAATCTTTAAAATGGTACCATTTTTATTAATATTAGCAGAATAATTTAGTACTCAGATTGCGCGAAGCAAATTTCAAGTAAGTGATTCCATACTTTTGCTCGCGAGTGTATATTGAAACTCACTGTTAATTTTATTCGTGGTTATTACTTATACAGTATTTTATTTTTAAATGCATCTAGGGATATTTATTTGAACGACATTAAACACCAGAACTATAATATGTTAATGGCTTATTGATTAGGTAGAGAATCTTGAGAATGCTTGGAGGCATTTCTGTGTGTTTTCCGACGCCCACGCGTGCCGACTGGCAAAAGCTACTCGTAGTCCAAATAATTAAACGAAGATGGTATTTTTTTTTATTATTATTTTAGGAAGGCTTACAGACTCATTACATAATAAGTTTACAAAATGATTATTCAAGTTGATTAAAAGGATGCGCCTTTTAATCAAGGGCCCTGATTTTGGATCTCGATTTGACTCAACCAATGGATTCAAAACGCGTTTTTTCATCAATTGTTAGGCTATCACATAATCAAATAGTTGAGAGTTATTTATTTAACCATTCTTTAGAATCAAAATTGATGAATAAACTTGTTTGTAGCAATTGTATGTAGCCTTTTTCAATCTAATGTATAAGTCATAATAAGTGTCTTATGATTCACCAAAGTCATTTGCGTTAAAGATTTGATAATTTATACCTAAACATTAATATTTAGCCTAACGATTTATCACGTGGAAAGCATTTTCGATCGATCCATTCGGTCGACAATATTCTTGCAGCATTAAATAAAATTCAGCAAAATAACGATATTTTTATCGACCCTTTAGTTCGTAAAAAGGTTAACATGTAGATAATCTAAATAACTAGCAATCAACATTGCCTCTTAAAATTAACGCACCCTCGTAATAATCCCTATAAGTGGTAAGTGATGGCCACTTGTCGCGATTGCTGTCGAATAAAACTTTGGGTAGCGTTTGAATACGTTTAGGGGACGAAAGTCGATGATTAATTAAAGTAATATAAAAAATAACATGTCAAGTTTGTTTAACTACTTAAAAAAAACTGATCAAGGAGATATTATTTTATCTTATTAATAAAAATAAACTTTCTTTATTAATATGTACATTCATTTGTAACTTTCGTACCCTATAATAATAAATATTTCAAACTTAAATATAGAGTCACCTAAAATTAAACAATTAATATAATTGTAAAAAACTAATTTAATTGCACAAAAGTGCAATATAAGTATGTGATTAGGTTAGGGTATTCTTGGTATTTTTTTTCCAATTATTTTGAATTAAAAACCAGACCACTGAATCTTGAAGAAATTTATATGGAACCTACGACGTATACCTTATACCGACATATATAAGTATGTACTGACGTATACATAGAGGGCGAAATCGGCTTTCACTTAGCCATGATGAGCCCTTGTCGTTATTATAATATCCTACAATTAAAACTTTCATAAAATCATTTGAGTAAGCACTTTGAAACTTTTAAAGTTACCTTGAACCATTAAGTATAGTTCAGTTATTATTTATTATTTTCTCCACAGTTCCCTCTTATTTTTAACATGCTTATAAGAGTCATGGGCGTAAAACCATCTTCTTTAGATATGAAAAAAAAAAATACAAAATTGAAATCATGATCATAACATTGGTGATTAATTTACAAAAGATAGTAGTAATGTCATTAAATCCTTATTAGATAAAATAAAAATTGCTTCAATCAACTTACTCTATCGCGGTCCATTGCTAGACATAGGGCTCTCCCAAGTTGCACCACAACCCTCGGGCCTCCGCCTTCCGCGGTAGGACTACCGGAAATTGGTGGCCGTCTGCCGTGGTGTTCAATCATGGGCTATTTGTTGTCCTAGTCACCACGCTAGGCATGCGAGCAGACTGTAGTGCTGTATTCGTTCTTTTGGAAAACGCTGCTGCCCATTTTCCTTGTTTCTATATCCCTTAGGCGCCACAACAACACCCACCTATTCTAAGCCGCAACCGCATCCCTAAAAATTTCTTAATGGTTTACCGAAAAAACAAAACATTTCAACCAACTCCTAATTTTTTATATTATTTGTTCAGATATTATGAGTAAAGAGCACACATCACGTAAAATACCCGGAATCCATAATTTTAGGAACGTATGTGTGGAAAAGAATTATTCATCAGTGCGTTCATGTGACAAACGGTGTGGGTGTTACGTGGAACCAACGATTCTACGTATTTCGAAAGCTAACCTGATAAAAATATTCGTAATGGTATTTATTAGCTTTTTATCTGCGATATAAGTGAATTTGTACACCTCTGTAAATTGGCATGGTATCATTAAATGTTTTTTTGATATATATATTTTTTACTTGGCTTATCTCTAAGGCTTCAGATGTTATCTTGTGTTGGATTTGCATTTAGCTAGTATGAAGAAAGATAAGCGTCTCTTAAGTTAAAAAGCCTCAATACTCGTGGTCGAATACTGAAACGTCACTCAGTTAGGAACTGTCGTTAAGTCTCATGCAGTCTCTGTCATTTTAAGATGTGAAGTGGCTGCAGATAGATATTTAAAAACGTGTTGCGTTTCAGTAGTCGCGGGTTTATAGGTTAATTCCATAAAGTACAATGAGGTCTTAAAAAGTAAAAGTATAGAATATTTACAGACCCTCTCGGGCACCGCAATAACCTTTGAAGTCGATAAACATTACATAATTTTGTTAATACATCTAAAATCTTATTTCGACTAATAACTCTATCTTATTTTACTTACTCGTATGGTGTACTATAGCCTAACAGATATTGAAATAAAGCTGCTAATATAAATAACTTAATCATTTAAAATAATATTTTATTGTTATTTACTGTATTCTTGAAATAGGACATAGTTTTGTTATAAGGAGCTCGTGTCCAGAATTGATTCTAATATCAGGCTCACTCAACGGAAAAGTTTGGTTTGGAAATTTTATTTTTTCCATAAGTCGACAATATGACTTTATTTTTAACCTGTCCAAATTTCAGCCCTGTTTTTTAAGAAGACGTGATCGGAAATGATGGTTTGAGCGTAGTCTCAAATCATTCTCCTAATTATTTTACTTTTTTATATGCCATTCCGAAAATCCGGCAGATTATAATAAAACTTCTGTAGAGCACATTAAGATCGCAGGAAGTAGAGTATCTCAGTCGCACCCACTTTCTGTGGCCCCTGCGAATGGAGCGTGAAGATTCGCGGAAATTTATGCAGAATCCGATCTCCAAGCCTATTGAGTATAGAGCATCCGGAAACCATCTTGTTATTTATTTCCGATGTAATACATAAGACCCTATTTCAGTATAATATTTTGATAGAATGATTGTTTTTGAAAGGGTAAGCTTTGAACGGTGGGGTTAGTATTTGTACTAAGGGCTTTATTAATAACTAGCTGTTCCCCGCGACTACGGCCGAAGTGCCTAAAGAAGTTTTTAAATGTTTATGGTACCGACCCCAAATGGAAATGGTTAAAGGGCAGGAAGACGATGATGATATTTTTATATTATGGAAGAGATTGTGAAGGTACGGCCGTATAAACGTATGTTACACATTCACACGTAAGCGGCCTAAAGGGTTTAGGCGAAATTTGGCATGTATATAGTTCTGGGTGTTCTTCTTACATGTGATTTGAATGATTGTAAAACCCCGCGACACAAGGATTAAATTCCTTAGTGCGGACGTCGTCTTTTTGAAGATAAAAAAAATGTGCGAATGGCACAATGTAATAAAGTTAAAATATTTAACTATTAAGCTAAGTTAAAGGCACTATTACTTTTATGTGACCTTTAATGAAATAGAATAGTTAGTTCTCTTGTTACTAAGTCGTCTTTGTGTTCGTCATTTCAGAAGGTCGTGTCCTTGATAGAATTTCTTAATATTATCGATAATCGGCTTAAATAGGGACTAAATACAAAGCACAAAATATTTGGTAGAGTTAAAGTTGCTAGCTTTTGGTACAGGAAAAGCATCTTGATGTAAGACACCGGGCTCTGTAATATAAGTGCCCTTTCTTACTACTACTTCAATCTGCCCTGCAGTGAAATTATTGTCCCTAAACTAACCATTTGTTGTACATTAATTTGTATCAAATATCAGAATAATTAATTATATTTTCCGTACTTATAGATTCATTTATACACAAACATAAACGTTGCGCTAAAAGTAATATTTAAAATAGATATATTAACATTTGTAAATTGCAATTCTTAATTATGCAGCTATTTTTGAATTGCTAGTGACGTGATTCGTGTTTTGAAACATCTTATCCTTGATGGTTCGAAACAGTAAAATTAAAATGTGTTAATTAAATTTTCTAATTTTTATGTAATGTTGTAGAGTCTAGACACATAATTATCATAGCTAACTAACCTAGCTAAATAATCTAAGTCTTCGGAGGTTTACGCGAGTGTTAGACATGAAATTAATCTACTTTTTAAAAGGAGTCTATCGCGGATTATTTTGATTTTAGTTCCCGACGTTTCCACGCCTTTGCAGGTGTCATGGTCACGAGCAGTCTATCCGTTTAAAAAGTAGTTTTATTTGTAGTTTTATTTCAAGTTCAGAGTCTATACTAAACACAAAATTATGTACATAGAAAAGTAACATGGTACACCATGTGGACAAGTCTAAAATGACTACATTCTGGAAGAGCATAGTTAGAAACTAGACTCTTACTTTGGTTGTTAAGCTGTGACTATATACTTAATAACTTATAATTCTTACATAATTATTACACATATAAGACTGTCATTCATATTATTCTCGATTACTATAAACTACTTACCCTTGTAAATAATAATCGTAATATGTTTACATAAGAAATACGTATCGAAGTGTCGAGACAGTATTTTCAGCGCTATGATGCAAACATAAATCTATGTAATGTCGTTTGAGAATGCATTATCTTAAACAAGTCTTAACGTTGTAAATTCATACAATTTATAACCATCGTAAAATACAAGAGAACGTGCATCCGAAGGGGTTTGACGTTCGTACTATTTATAGAACATGGCTGTTATTACCAACATTATAAAACCAACGTGTTAGAAAACCTCTTTGGTCTCAAATATTTATCAAGTGACGTCATCGGCTGGGTCGTTATGAAACCAATCAATCATTTGATTGACAGACAATGTGTATACAATGAAAGAACCATATTCGTGGTATTTATTACAAAATAGTGGCCCCTCGTAACTTATCAGTACAATTAAGACATATTTAGAATAACGACCACGCCCCACAACGTATTTATCGACGCAAACACGAACCACGCTTACAATAACTCCAACACGCCAGCTAAGGATGCGAGAAACAGGCAGTCAGAACGAAAAGAAACGTGGAATCTGTGTACATAGTTTATATATGAATAACATGACCGATACGTGTCTAGAAGCAACAATCGAGACCGATTTCTAAGCGTGTTGCACAGAGAAAGCGTACTTTCCACCCCCGGCTCAAAATAAACATGCGCCGGCGCCGACTAAACGATCCAGACCAACTAAAGATCGATAAAATCGTTTTTCTCAAACGGCTATACGATTTTTGTACAGTTTTCACATTGCAAACATTTTACGTTTTATCATTTCGCGACGTCACAGCAATCAACAAAGGCACGGGTAGTGATCGCGGCTGCGATTGCGACGTTGCCGTGCGGCTGCAGGAATGCGGCCGCAGCGTTGCCAAGTCGCCACTCGATATGTCGGGCGATAAACGCGAGTGCATTGGGCGGCGCGGACAACAGAACCCACCATTTTGTTTTATGTACAACGCTTACATAGACTTACAATTTTGAATATTCGAAAATACGAACGATTTAGAACGTTTTGGGTGTCGATTGTGGCTTGTTTTTACAATTGTTAACGGTTTTGAGGTTTTTTTATGAAGTTTGTCGATTGCATGTTCTATTTATAGTTGATATTAAGGTACCATGAACCGTTTTGTCGTCTGACTCACGTTTTGCATCGGCGCGTGCACTTCGAAATATAGCTTTGTATCACTCTGCATGTACATTTTAAAGGAAATATGTATTTTAGGAGGAAAACATACAATGATTTGATTAATTTCCTTACTCGAATACCGAATTAAGTTATTGGTTTCCCAATAGCGAGTTAATTTATTCATGGCAATTTGGATTTAGAAACTTGTTGTATCCTTGTCGTTTGAATACATTTAGTATAAAGTTTCGTTTGTATTTTATTTCAAGTTTAAAAGTATTCGTTTACTAAATATGTTTTAGCGATACTTTAATGAATAAGATTTTTCATTTACGTATTGTAACGGTGATTAATAAAACTTATTGAAATACAAATTAAGAACATTTCTTTGCGACAATTGTAGTCTTAAAATACATCCTTCTATATTGTTATTTTGTTTATAAATTTCCATTAAAATAACAACTTTAAAACCATAATGTATAACGCTATGATTACTAAAACGCTTCAAATCGTGTAAATAACTCCATAAATGGTGTTCGAAGCTGCGCTTGCGCCGACGGCGACAGATGGCAGCACGTTACTCGTTCGACATTCAATTTGTCATGATACACGTAAGCTTGAGGGTGGGGCAATGCTAACGCTATGAAAATGTTATCACATTAACTTGCTATTGACAACTACTATTAATAATAAACGAGGTTTCAGAACGTTGTTTGTTGATTGAGATATTTTGTTGTTACTTTAATATAGATACGTAGTTATATTGTACAGTTATGTTGGTAATAAGTTACTATATGATTGGTATTAATAAAAACTCATTAATTGTTTGACATTAATTAATCATCATAATGTTCAAACAAGTTGGTTAAATAAAAATTTATTTAAACGTATTTGATCTGATACATTTTAAAGAAAATATTGTATTTATTTTTGTTGCTATACCTTCTCCAGATTATAAATAACAAAGCGTTGAAAGGAGAAAATATATTTGATGATTATAAAAAAAACGGTAGTTGTTGTTTTGATAGGTTTACGTTTGTATCGAGGCTTATCATTTTCGATGTCTTAGAAAGAATTCTTAGAACCAATTGTGGCAGAGCGTCTGATCTTTTAATGTTTTAAGTTCATACTTTTTTTTTTCGGGTAAGCAGAATAGACCTTCTAAAACTTATTAAGTTTTAAAGCTCTGTTATGTTAGCTTCGTTGTCTCACAATTAAATTAAAGTGAGATAGTCGTATGTGTATTGTCACGGTCGTTCCCGTTGCGGGGTGAATGAACACCGAGCTGTACCGTTTGGAGGCTATGGGAGCGCTAGCTACAAACATTTTACTTCGGAATCAGTATACAAGTTAAGTTTTATCCTATAAACTAATAACTGATGCTATAATTCTGATGCGTGTAACTCGGTTGACAAATTATATACTTAAACCTTCCCCGAGAACCACTCTATCCATTGGTGGAAACAGCATGAAAATCGGTGCAGTAGTTTTTGAGTTTATCGCGAACAGACAGATAGACTGACAAACGCGGAGAAGGACTTTGTTTTATAATATGTAGTAGTAATATTGTAAGATTTATGCTTTTCACCCTATGACACTAAAAACACTAACTGCGCCACAATGTGTGTGCGTATGTGAACACGAGTATTAAAGTGCATTCGTATTTACAAAGTTTTAGTAGTGTAAACGTAGATTCGAATGAGAATATCCGGAGGAGAACCTGATTGATTGACATAGATTGCGGAGTTAGTAAGCTGAAGTGGCAGTGAGCTGGTTATCTTTGTCGAAGGATTTATAGTCATTGGAGCAGATGAGACCTTGAGTGGAAACCGCGAATCAGCAAACGCAGTGAAGAACGCCAAAAGGGCCGATAAGGTCTTCATCTGAAAAAGGTGGCGGGGTCGGACTGGATGCGGAAGGCGGAGGACTGTGTGGAACTTAGGAGAGGCCTACGTCCAGTTTTGGACCGCGATAGGCTGAGTTGATGAAAACGTAGCTTAACTTAAGCTGCCTATGGATTGCTGGAGCAGCAAGCTAGTGATCAATAAGTACAGGAACCTTGAAGCAGACTGCTCCCGCACACAGGCGTTAGGATTAAGCTGGTTAAAAAAATACGATGTGTAAAATAGCTTAATCTTCGTCTGAGCTTAGTCAACCAAACTTATTGACTGAGTTACGGTATATCTCAAATAAGTTATCTATAGTACTAAAAATATTGTGTCTATACGGCGTTTTCTTAAGACTATATTAAAATACCAAGAGACTTGTCGTAAAACTAACATGTAATAATTAAAGCCTTTATTTAACAATCTTACATATTTGCTTCCTTAGATGAAAAATACATTTTATTGTTAAACACCAGTTTCGCGATGTCTTCCTTCCCAAAAGGCCTCCCCTAAAGCTTGCTACAAACTTCAATCTAGCGTCGTCCTCCTCCATGTAACCTGCAATTCTTTTTGTCATCCTACACCGCTGTCTCCTTCTAACATATAGCGAAAGCCTAAAATCATTGACGTAAAGCCAATGAGATTATTGAGAAGTGATATTTCTACAAGCTTTTACGATTATAGAAATCGCTTAGATGACATTAAATTTAATATGTTGAGACAACCCACAAACGACCATCTATCCCAAACTAGGCAGAGCCTGTTCTATGGCAACCAGACAACTGTTAAACATACTTACATATTTATAAATACATACGTATCATAGATAAATTACACCCAGACACAGAACCAATGACTGTGCTCATCAAACAAATATTTTTCCTGAATCCCACATTCGAATTCTGACCACTAGACCAAAAAAGGGGTCGCGTTTGAACACTTTTTATAAATATGGATATAGCAATATGATCGACCCTAATGCATGAGACTTTTAAAAACTGTAATGTATAACTTTACGTAATCACATAAAAATATGAAACACGTTTGTTTATTCTGTCATGGCATGATGTCCAATACAATGTGCTGATGAATCAAAACGTGTCCAAACAAAACATATGCATTGAACGCAATTAGATCTTAGTGAGTCACTTGAAAGATGAGTCTGCTGTACTAGGATGTGATTAAGCAAATCTTTAATTGGCTAAGTGACGAAGAAGTAAATATGATGCTTCATCGAGTATTATTTCTTGTCATTATAATTTTACGTGGTTTTAGCGTCGCTATGTGTATTTTCAATAAATATAATAACGTCTTTGGCCAACTTAAATACGGCCATCTGATCCGAAACTAGGCAGAGCCTATACTATGGCAACCAGAAAAGACGACTGAAAAAATGAACGTGCTCATAACCCAAAGATTCATCTTGGATGGGAATCGAACCCACGACCTCCGGCTTAGCAGTTAGGGTCAATAACTACTAGACCAACAGGCTGGTCAAGTTTTGATTTTCAGTAGCTCGGTCCGGGTTTTTGTGGCTAATTTTGTTCTCCTATCTTGTAATTGTGCTGTTGAATTTATGTAAATGTATTTTTATACTAATTGAAACCAATTCTAAAAAACTTCGCATCCAGCCCTTCTCCGAATGCGAATACCGAAAAAACTTCAGTGTTATAATTAAGTACCGTTAGGTAGGGTCTTAAAACTTTTCATCTGGTTCTTTTAAAGCATGTAAGTATGTTTGGCATCGATAGAAGTAAGTCTGAGTATTTTCATAACCAGTAAACACATCTATAGTTAAGTATTTTTTATTACATAATTTTCAATTTATCCTAATTTATCGAATTTATGTTTGCATCTGCCTACCATTTTCCCAAGCTTTTTGCTGGGTAATACAGAATGCCATAGTATGACTGGAATTCATAGAATCAAAGTATTTCTCAAAATTCTTTTTTATTTGAGATGAATGTTGTAACAAAAATCATTCCACATACCAATTACACAAATCAAGCACCTTTCTTTTCGTTTTGACAACAAAACCTACTTAAGTGTATTTATTTAAGAATCCTCATAATAAACTTGGCAGCTCATCCGATGTTTCCATACAAATAAGAATTCAAATCAAATCAAATCAAATCAAATCAAATCGTTTATTTTGCAAGAATATGGGTACAAAATAAGGTGTAAACATTGTAAATAAGAGTTCCAACATACTCTACCTTATGTTAAGCACGTAGCGCGATCTGGTGTCGACTTTCCGTTGTATGTGAACTACTAGAAGGAACTACTAAATAAAACCAACTGTATTCTGATCTGAAAATCGAACATTTAATTTTGGTTTGACACAGCTTATATGGTTTGGCGTGTAATCAAACGATTGCGCGATCTAATTCGATCCGCACGCCATCTATCGAGTGACGTCGAACTCTATTACAATATTATATATTATGAATGTTACAATATTATATGTTCTTACACTATCCTCGTGAACATAGCGCCCACCAAGGACATTTTGTGACAGAATGTCCTTCTTAATTTGACAATGTTTATAAATCTACGTTAAACCATGAAATACAACATATTTATCATAATAACTAAGCTGAATTACAAGTAAACAATTGAATATATTACAAAGTGGATTAATTTACATGAAGCTATTGCTATTAAAATAAAATAAAACAATTATATTTCATCAATCAGCAATCGGCAAAATACATAATTTATTGGTTGGTCTTTTAATAGTTGATGATTTTGTGCGTAATGTTACCACACGAGTGACTTTATCATTACCGGGATGTTTCTCTATAATGCGACCCATCAACCATCTACTTGGTGGCAAATCGTCTTCTTTTATGAGAACTACGTCTCCAATTTTTGGTTCTGTAGCTTTGGAGGACCATTTGTACCTGTGCATTAAATTACTTAAATATTCTTGAGACCAGCGTCTCCAAAATGATTGCAACATCCTCTGAACAAATTGCCAACGTTTCAGAGAATGAACATTAGAATTTTCATAATTGTTGACCTCAGGTATTGAAATTATTGGTTCACCGATTAAAAAATGACCCGGAGTTAATGGTATCGGTTCACCAGGATCATCGAGATTTATAACACTGATCGGTCGTGAATTCATTCTATTTACTATGTCCTGATTGTTACTATTCCACTTTTGCAATGTAAATCCACCTCTGCCTAGTAACGCTGTCATTTCTTCATATATTTTTATACCTTCTTCGACGCTTTGACAACCAGTCATCAAATCGTCCATATAGAAGCAATTTAGAACCTTCTCAGCAGCTAGTGGATATTTTTCACCTTCATCATGCGCGATCTGTTGAAGAGTTCTAACTGCTTGGTATGGTGCTGAGGCTGTACCAAACGTGACTGTTTGTAATTCGTAATCCTGTATTTGTTTGTCAGGACTGTCTCGCCAGAGTATTCGCTGGTACATGGTATCTTCCTCAGCTATCCTTACCTGACGATACATTTTTATAATATCAGCAACTAGACCAATGGGGTGAACTCTCCATCTAAGCACCGTGTGTCTCAAATCGGCCTGCAATGACGGTCCAACCATTAGTGTATCATTTAGTGAAATACCCTTTTTGTACTTTTCAGAAGCGTTAAATACTACCCGCACCTTGGTGGTAGTTTTATCATTTCGAATCACTGCGTGATGCGGTAAGTAAACTGCTGCTTCTATTTTATTGTCCTCTTCGCTTACAGGCCTCATGTGATCTAACTGTAAATATTCATTTATTACATTTTTGTACTGTTCTTTTAAATCTTTGTTCTTTTCTAATCTTCTCTCTAATGATTTGAATCTCATTTCAGCTATGGAGCGAGTATCTTCAAAGCGGGGTTCTTCAATGCGGAATGGTAACCTTACCACGTATCTTCCATCCTTTTGTCTCGTGGTAGTGGTGCTATAAAATTCTTCACATTTTTGTTCGACTGGGGTAAGTATCCTTTTATTATTTATTTGTTCTTCAATCTCCCAGAATCGCTTAAGAATGTCATCTTCATTAATTTGTGTATGCATTACTGTTATATTCGTAGATGTATATTTTGAACTAACCTGCGAACGATTTACAGCACCTGATAAGATCCATCCCAAATCAGTGTTCTGCGCTATCAAAGTACTTGATGGGCTTCTCAACATGCCTTCCTTCAAGATACGGCTGTAGACATCTGCGCCTAATAAGATATCAATTTTATTAGGTTGGTTGAACTGAGGATCGGCTAGATCGAGAGTTGTAATGTCGACCCATTCAAAGACATCTCTATTTATGCTTTGTTCAGGTAAGTACGACGTGATTTTAGTCAACACATAGGCTGTTAGTTGTAAGGTAAACCTGGGATCTATACGCGACTGAATTTTTAAACATACCATATGCTTTGCCGTGGACGATGTATTACCTAAGCCTGAAACTATTCCCTGAACAGGAATTTTAGTAAGTCTTAGGTATTGTACGGTGGCCTCTGTAATCAGACACGCTTGAGATCCTTGGTCGAGTAAAGCTCTAATTACCTTAAAATCACCTTTCTTGGACTCGGCCTTTACAAGCGCCGTGGCGAGTAGAACTTGACGGGGAATCGGCAGTTGCTGTGTGGATAAGCACGAGACTACATGATTAGTGCTAACTGAAGTATCAACAGTTGTCACATTTACTTTATTATCTTGATCTTTGTTTACAGCCTCACCACTTAGATGCAGCAAAGAATGATGCCGTTTTTGGCACAGCCGACATGACGTTTGTTTTTTGCAGTTGTACACAGCATGGTTACTACCTAAACAGTTAAAACATATGTTGTGGTTTGCTACGAAGTCTCGCCTGGAGTTAACTGTTTGTTTCGCGAACTTCTTACAAAAGCAAAGTTTGTGTGGCTCGGTGCAGAATTCACAGCGGATGGTGCCTGAACTCACAGCTATCATAGTTCTAGAGACATGTGGCCCGGTGACCTGATGAGCCTTTTTTGGCTCGATACATTCAAGCGCGCGAAAACGACTCTCTAAAAAGTTGGCAAATTGTTCGTAGGTAGGCAATTCATTAGAGTCCCGACTAGTTGTACTTAACTCCCATTGTTTTCGGGTTTCGGGGTCTAATTTAAAGGCTACTATGTGGATAATGATAATGTCCCATGTGGAAACATCAACCTTTAAATTAGTGAGTGCACTCAAACAATCATTGGTTGTATCCAGTAATTCTTTGAGTGCCGTCGCCGACTCGACTGAATTACGTCTTAGACCGAACAATCTTTTTAAAATACAATTAGCGAGATATTTCTTATTACTATACCGCCTTTGTAACTTCGCCCAACACTGTGTGTAGTTTAAATCAGAAATTTCCTTATGGCGTACAAATTGTTCAGCTTCGCCCGTAAGGTGTAATTTTAAATAATGCATCTTCTCGACATTGTCTAAATTTTCATTTTTATCGACGAGAGATACGAACAAATCTCTAAATGTTGTCCATTCGCTGTATTTACCACTAAAAGTAGGAATGGCGATTCTAGGCAACTTGACTGAATTTGACTTGGACGGACCTTTATCGATAGTCTTTGCAGACTCGTTTGCTGATCTATATTTATTTAACAAGGATTTCAATAAACATTTGTAGGTAATATAAGTGTCCTCTGTATTATCATACATTTCTACAAAAGTTTTAACGTCATGAGCTTTGTAATTTTCATAGAGTTTTGTATTGTTATCTTTGAACAAAGCCCAATCCTTCTCCAATAACTCAAGCTTTGTTTCCATATATTCTACAGTAAGCCTATCTTTAGGAGCCTTTTTAAAGTTAGTTAATCCCCTTTGGATAACACTATGAGTGTCCTTTAAAACATTAACTACGCCTTCCATTTTAAATAAGTACTTAAGACGTAAATTAACTTTAATATGTTGAACTATTACTTAAAGAGAACTGTAGCTGAGTAAATAAAATACAAGTTTTTATATTACAATATGCCGAAAATTTTACAAGTGTTTACCAAATTATTCACAATAGATGGAAATCGGGCATAGTCTCCCCGTTCCCTCGTTATTTATGGAATTATTCTAAGTCTTAACAAGCATACGACAATATTAAACTAATTATTTACTAAGTTCTACTAAGTCCTTGACCTCTTCTTATAATCACTAAAAGTGACTGAGTCCAAATATCATCAAGTATTTTCTAAGTTTAAATCTTGATGAATTTAAGGTTCAAACTCCTTCATTTGAATCACTTGCACAGCTGAACTATTAAAATGTTAATGTACTTACATTTGCACTGCACTGGTAATTGATTTATTTCACTCACTATCCAAGTGACCGATGACGTCCTCTGTATAAGGCCCGTTGAACTGCCGCTTCTGCTGTCCTCCCGTAGGTAGCGTTGCGGTTGTGACTTCAAGATTTTGTCCTCGCACTCTTTGCTGCAGCGATCCACTGCGAGTGCGCGGGTGTGTACACAAAAATGAAGACAGAACTGATCCGACTCGTTTGGACCAAATGTTAAGCACGTAGCGCGATCTGGTGTCGACTTTCCGTTGTATGTGAACTACTAGAAGGAACTACTAAATAAAACCAACTGTATTCTGATCTGAAAATCGAACATTTAATTTTGGTTTGACACAGCTTATATGGTTTGGCGTGTAATCAAACGATTGCGCGATCTAATTCGATCCGCACGCCATCTATCGAGTGACGTCGAACTCTATTACAATATTATATATTATGAATGTTACAATATTATATGTTCTTACACTATCCTCGTGAACACCTTACGGCATGCAAAAGAGAAAATTAATTAATTATTACCTACAAACAAACATATCAAAGAAAGCAAAATTAACATTATTATTATTAGATGATGAATTATAATTAATTCTATTACAAATGCATACAAATATATAACATTACAGACTCTTGTCATTCAAAAAATCTTGTATTGAATAATAACATTTGTCTATCAGTAGTGATGTTAGCCTCTTTTTAAATATACTTAATGTTAGTTCTTTGTAGGCCTGGGGTATTTTATTATAGATAACGGGCCCCATTGATAGTACACTTTTTTTTAATAAGGCTGTTTTGTACCTACCTGTAAACATTAGGTTTTTATATTGAGATCTAACTAATCCCGGACGTGTTCTAATATCGTCCATTAGGGTAAAGAGATGAATGTTTGTTCTAACAAATATTGCAACTTCGAGTATGTATAAAGATGGAAAGGTGAGTAATTTTAGGGATTTGAACACAGGTGCACAACTGTCGGTATTTTTAAGGCTAGTCATAGATCTTATACAACGTTTTTGGGCTTTGAATATGCTTTCCCTCTCAGTACAGTTACCCCAGAATATTACTCCAAATCTTAAAATAGAAGCTACTAGACCATGATATGTTTCAAGTACGGTGCGATTATTTACTTTTTTTGCTAGGTTATAAAGTACGTACGCTGCCTTGCTTAACCTCTTACATACATCCTCTGAATGCGGTTTCCAAGTCAGTTTATTATCAATTAGAATACCGAGGAATTTTGCAACATTGGTCGAATCCACTTTTTGACCATTATATTGAACATCATAATCTTTAGCTACTAGACGCTGATGAAAATGCATAATTTTAGTTTTTTGGATATTTATAATTAAATTATTCCTATTAAGCCAATTTATTATGCTCTGTAATGTATTATTTATATCTGTTTCATATTTTAATTCATTTCCGCATTTTACTATTGCCGTGCTGTCGTCTGCGAATAATACCATAAACTGGTTTATTTGTGGAGGCAAGTCATTGATATACAATAGAAATAGTAAGGGACCAAGCACACTACCCTGGGGTACGCCATATTTGACTATTCTGTAGCTGGATAAATATTTATGTTCTTGTTTTGTTGATACACATATCCTTGATATTTCCGTGCATTGCATTCGATTAGTTAGGTATGACTTTATTAGATTTAGGACATTTCCTCTTATCCCATACTTGTGAAGTTTATTTATAAGAGCTTTATGGTTTACATAATCGAATGCTTTTGTCATATCCGTATATATGGCGCATACTGGCCTTTTTTGGTCTACACTTGGCATTACGTTATTAAGTAGATCGTAAATTGCCATATTAATATTTTTATTTTTTCTGAACCCCTTTTGTTCGTCACATAAGATTTTATTTTTTGTTAAGAAATTATAAACTGCCTCGTATACAATTTTTTCAAAAACTTTGGAAAACACTGGAATGAGGGCTACTGGCCTATAATTAGCTAGGTCTTCTTTATCATTTTTTTTATGTAATGGTTTTATAATTACTTTTTTAAGGCTATTGGGAAAGGTACCAGAGGCAATACTTGTATTCATGATATGACTTAGGGGTACAGCAATTATATCAGCTACATATTTGACTACAGAAGTTGTTATGCCGTCATAGCCATGGCTTTTTTTATTTTTTAATGTTCTTATTGCTCTAGCTATGTCTTGTGGAACTACGGGCGGCATGAACATTGAGTTAGGATTATTAGCTATTTTAACGATATTATCTAATTCTGTTTTTTCGTTAGATACGTCTTTTACTTGGTCTATAAAGAAATTATTAAAAGATTCGGCAATTTCATGAGGGTCTTTAATGATGGAATTATGTCTTTTGATTTGCAAAATCGGATCCTTAGTGAATTTGTTGCCGTTAATAATCTGCCATGCTGCCTTGCTCTTATTTTCAGAATTATTTATAATATAGTTGTTTTGAGCTTTTTGAGTGAGTCTAATAATTTTTTTGAGTTTCTGTGAATAAGTTTTAAACGTGTTTTTATTTTTAGGAGTGGGAGATAATCTATACTGCCATAGTAAATTTCTTTTTTTCCGACTACAAATTCTGATACCCCGGGATATCCACTTAATCTTTTTGTCTGGTTTAAGGATAACCCATTTTGTTGGAAAGCAAAGATTGAAAATTAAGCAAAAAATGTCAATGAAATTATTATAGGATTCGTTAGCATTTTCAGTACTAAATACATCTGAGAAAGTAAGACACTTTAGACATTTTTTAAATTTATTCAAATATTCCTCTGTAATCATACGTTTTTGTATTCGCCAGGAATTAATTATGCAAGATTTCCTTACCGGAATTTGCAAAAGTTGAGCTGTATGGTCAGATAAAGCAAGATCTATTATTTCACTGTTGCATTTCTGCTTACAATTATGAGCTATGTTATCCAGGCAGGTTTTGCTCATTAGACGTGTTGGTTGATGTATTTCCAATTTAAGATTGTAATTGAGCAGTAAAGATTCAAAGTCCAAAGTAAATCTATTTCTTTTTATAATGTCTATGTTAAAATCCCCACACAACACCACTTTTTTATTCAAATTAGTGCACAATGTCTTTAGTAGAGAATCTAGATTGTCATAGAAGAGACTGATATTAGTCATACTTGGCGGACGGTATATGCATACAATAATCAAATTTTGCTTAATTAGTTCTAACGCACAACATTCTATAACCCCCGTCACTGAAAAGTTTGATGTAATATTTAATTCTTTGTATTCATAGTTAGTCTTAATTAAGATGCAAGAACCTCCGCGTTTTTGTGTTTTTCTTGCGTAGCACGCTGCTAACTTAAAATTAGGTAAGTTAATTAAGTTTTCATGACCAGATATTACAAAATGTTCCGTTATACATATCACATCTACATTTATTTTCTTTTGCAATAACTCTTGAATATTTACTGACAATAAGTCCGATTTATTGAGAAGCCCAGCTATGTTTTGATGCAAAATATGTATGTGATTATAAAAGAAAAAAATTGTTCACGTGTTCTGAAGATTCATTGGGTAGACCCTCTAGAAGTTTCGCATCATTTGAGTTAGTTAAATTTCCATTATCCCAAGATACAAGTTCATTTATCATTAATCTAAGGTTAAAAAATATATTTGACATACCATAGTTGTTAACAGATCCACTTTTTTTCCAAAACATTTTGAAGTCATAAGAAAGATAATAATAGTTTGAATCGAACAAGTATGCAAAATTATAGGTACATGCATCTAAGTATAGTAGGCTATTAAATGTCTCTATTCTTCCGTTGAACATCGCTGAGTAGTCGTTCAATTTAAATGTCGGTGCACAAAGTATTACATTCGTATTCTGTATTTTTAAAAGAGTTTCACGTATTAAAATTGTTAACTCAACGTAGTTGTTAGTTCGTCGAAAGTCTTCATCGCCGATCAAAATAATGCAGAAGTCATACATTGTATAGCTTGACAATTTTTGTTCGAGGTTACTGATAAGTTTCTTTATTCCACAATTAGGTGTTAAGTAATGGCATATTTCATAGTTAGGAAATGAGTCTTCTGCAATTGATAGGATCTTGTTATTATTATTATTACTCAAGATACACAGCTTGTGTTTTTCGGTGATGTTTATTCTTTTATTAATAAGTTGCTGGGGAGAATGCATAGAATTGGGTAAAGTTGTTCTCTGTTTCAAAGGTGTTGATGTAGACTGAGCTTGTTCACTTTGTTGTTTAAGAGGTGTAATCTCCTGAGTGCAGCTGGGTGGAGTTGTCAGTGTCAGTCTTGAATTCTTAATGGGAGTTATATTATTTTTAGGTTTTGGTGTTGTTTTTTGTAGATTATTACTGTTAGATGTTACTTCACTTAAACTTTTTTTCAGTTCGCCGTTTTCTAAAGATAAATAATTAATCTCTTCATGTGCGGTGTTAAGTTTTGCGGTGAGATCTTCTATTTGCATTTTAAGTTGTTGTAACATCAAAGTATTATCGTCAGCTGATATATCTGGTACACTACTGGTGCTGCCATCTAGTGGTGTACTGTTAGAATTTGTCCCATCTAATGATACCGATGAGTCCTTTGGCTTTTTTCTAAACGTTATGTTGTCAAAGAAATTCATTTTATTATTTGGAAAAAATCAAAATTAGAAAAAGAACTCTCTTCAGCTGGATTTGAACTCGCTACCGTGTGCGTTCGACGAGTAATTCCAATGCGTAAACCGCTAGGCCACTGAGTCAGTGATATAATGTTTTAAAATAAGGCTCTTAAGGCGCACAGTAACAACTTTTTCCGTTATGAGGGTTTTTGTAATTTAAAATTGGCGGTTACTTGAAAATTTTTGTTTATGTTTTTAGAAAAACAGTTTTAATCACTTTATTTGTATAGTATTATTGATACTGTTTGTAGCGACAGTAGAACATTATTATATCACTGAATGTTTATCAATATTTCACCAAAACAAACACAGATTTTGTCTTTTTTTAGACCAGCACACAAACTTCAGTTCACAGTGTTATAACTTATTAAGCCGTTCATATAATCTCTAGATAACAATGTCACTTATTCATTGTAGTCCACTTTCACTAATTTAACTATCAAATTATATAAATTCAAGCGGAAAATATTTTTAAACATTTAAATACGTCGGAGCTATTGTTTACTATGGCAACAGCGCCATCTACGATTCACAATGCTTCTTAGCATAGTTTTCTGCGGGCATCGTGTTTCTACTGTCATTCAAAACCTTTGCTCTTTTCTGGGGCGGTACATTTTACCATCTTTCGCTTTTATTTTAAGCGAATAATGTGTGTAATAAATGCATGATGTGATAAATGAATTTACACACGTAAATAGCTTTATTTTTCAGCGCCTACATACTTAATCGTTAAAAAAAATAAAAACGAATATAAATTATTAGTAATAGAATATTTTTATAAGGTACACCTCGCAATGTAGGTCAAAAAGATATTATACTGGAGCTGCGCTGAGAATACACAAGTGATCCCGCGGCTGCAGGAACGGCAATGTAGGACTGGGGTGTTTTTAGTCGGTGTAAGTCAGACATATCCTCACGCCGTGCTCTCGGCTTGGGTCGAAGTCATGAGCTTTTCATCCCGAAATAAAATACCAAAAAGATATGAATTGCACCTCATTAAAATGTAACAACTTTATTATAAAATAATCTATACTAATATTGTAAAGCTGAAGAGATTTTTGTTTATATGTTTGGTTGAACGGGCTAAACTCAGGAGTTACTGGTCCGATTTAAAATATTTCAGTATTAGATAGCCATTCATCGAGGAAGGATATATAGGCTTTATGAAGCGATGACCTAAGCCAACGCGACCTAAGCAAAAGCTAGTTGTCTGTAAAAATAATCTTATCTAATCTATATAATCTAGAACTATAACTTTGTCTAATATCCACGTGTACCTTACAAACTTCTAATATAATAATGAACTAATACATTCTACTTAGTCAGTATCTCAACAATTAGTTCAGATCCAGAGCCTGTTACACCGAATTTCACTAACATGATAATTGGATTGCGGGTATTGATATTCTGAGTAATTTACTTTAGCTTGGATTAGTTGTCTGAGATTTGACTGCTGGTGTTAGTCCGTGTTACTGTCAATGTCAGGTTATACAGGATCAATTTGAAAGGAGTACGGATATTTAACGAGGTAATCAGGTGCACAAAACTGAACAATTTTCTCCAAGGAAAATAGGTCGAAAACTTAAAATAGAAAATTAAATTTTCATGCAAAGGTCACGTGACTTATGTTTGTATGAAAAGATGATTTTCAATTTTAAAATTTCGTCTTATGATCCTTAGGAAAAGTTGTTCAGGTTTATGCACCTGATTACCTCGTTGAATATCCGCAGTTCTTTTAAATTATCCCTGTATAGTTATTTTATAGTATTGAAGATATTATTAGAAGTTCTAGTAAATTCTCTTCATATTACATGAAGGATACCGTCTAATCATTACATAATTCTACCTCATTGTGTTGTTTAAAATAAATGCATAAACGTCAAAGTTGAATATAAGACGACGATTATACCATAAATAGTGCAGGAAATGCTCCAGTTAACCACTGAGAGCTCAAGTATTGCAATATTCTAAGCATAACATTATCTCGACTTGAATCATACTTACTTACCGGTCGCTTAGGGCTCTGGTGACACTAATATTGCACTGTTATGACGTTATTCTATATTACCATTAGAATTTTCTTAAAAAGTAGAATGTGAAGTAATTTTTTGTTTGTGTCTTTATATCTTTACATTTGTCTCTTTGGTAACAATAGCAGCACAGATGTACCACAACCATCATAAATCGCTTAATAGTAATTTTACTATTAACTGACTTTGTCTATACCATTGGGCGTCGTAAGATTTGACTATGGTATGGTATATTATGGAATCAAGAAGAATGAGCAGCACGGTTCTCTTAAAGAAAGAGTTTTAAAACTGTGGTCACCAACCCGTTTTCCCAGCGAGGCGAGTAGGGCAACAGACACCCCATGATTGGGCACCACAGTTCATGACCCCCAATTCCCAGTTCCACAGCTCGGGAGCGGTATGTCCAGCATTGGACCGCGGTAGGTTAATTGATTGACTTGGAAACAAACTTACACTTGTCCAAAAAATTGGTTTAAATGTAATCATGTATTTCTTTTCTACTTTAAAAAATTTCCTCTACTGCAGTTTTGACTTCAAAAGTTATAAACTCAATTCATTCGACCAAAATTCTCGAACCTAAGTCAATTTAAAACATTATTATAATATGACAGAAACTCAAACGCTTCAACAAAATCCAATATTTAAGATTGGTACGAATATAATCTGGCAGACATTAATAATATCCGCCCACGAAGCAGTCGTGACCTTTCAATTGGGGCCTTTTAAATGAAAGGAAATTTAAATTTGAAATTAGTTTATTACTTTGGAAACGAGTGATTTGCCCTTGTTTGCGTGGAAATCACGTTTTAAATTTATAACAATAGTAGGTACAAATTATAAAAGAGGTTGACAGATTTTGACAGCCTCTAGGAAACCTTGAGTTTTATTTTCCTGAAACACCGACTGTATATTAATAGTAACTGTAACTGATCTATCCTTTAGTCGTCTTGTTCCATTTTTCGCTCATAAAGTTGATAAAAACAATTTCCCACTGCTGGGCAAGGGCCTCTTGTATGAAGGAAAATCGAGCACTGATCACCATACTTCCTCACCAGCGTTGGGATAGATTTTCTATTTAGTAATTTGATCTGAAGTCGTTAATTAAATTAATGATCGAAGAAAGTATTGGTATATTTTTTTAAACACATGATGTTTCTTTGAAATATCTTATCGTAATGACCGAAGCAAACCATAATTATATGTACTCCTTATACCACAAACTTAGGTATCTGACCCGGTGACAGCATCGCTGTTATTCAATTTAATGTTTCAACTCTACAGAATTTTCGTGGTATTTTGGGTAATAATAATGCACACGCAAGTGTACCAAGTATTTTAAAGTAAATCTTAACTTTCGATTATATTTAAGGTATACAGAATGAAATTTGTAAAATAACATTAGTACCATATTTTGCCACCGGGTCTGAGTTTGTGGCACTACACGATGTTCGACCGAGACACAACGCCTTATAGACGAATACTGAATTAACCATATTTTTTTCCATTCTCCCCAATTTTACCCGACTACGGCAATGCCAAAAGAAAGGATAATGTTTTTGGCAGTCTATGTGTGTATGTTTGTTCCACCGTAGCGCTTAAACTACTGAACTGATTTTAGTGATTGAGGTGTCAATCGATTCGTAATACAAACCGGGTATGTGTATAGTAAATGCGACCATGGCTCTGGCTTGACCATTTTTGTACCTATGCATTTCTGGACTTCTATTGGACTTGTTTCATCCTTTTGAGACACCTTTTATTAGTCGGGTTGTAGTTTATAACTTTATTTTTTAGTATTCGTTCGAAATCCATTACCGTGTAAATTGCATTAAGGTCCATATTAATTGTCCTAACGATTCACTTAGTGTTTGTCGCCTGCATGTAATCTTATAAACACCAGCAGCATCTACGCGATGTATCCTGTATTGCATTAACAGGAAATACTCGGTCGCTCTCCGGGGATCGGAAATTTGAAATGGTTCTGGCATGAACGTTTATTGCGTAGTGTAATGGCACATTCTAAGATACAGACTCATGACGATATCTCATTAGTTTATATCCGTTTATTTAATACTAACTGAGGACAGATGTCATGTCATACAACTGAGTTATATAAAACGCTATAAAGGTTACATTACAGAAGTTAATATGGTCGTTAAGTTGTCTTTAGGTTATGTTAAAAAAGTTGCGCAACATATTTAAGAAATTAATATTTTGCGCAACTTTTTTGCTATTTTTTCGTAAGAACCTCCTCCTGATAGTAACAAACACGACAAAAAAGAAGGAGTGAAATTGGTCAAGCCGTTCACACGTGTTGCCGTGACCAAGGGAAATAGGAATTCGCTTTGATATTTATTTAATACTAGCTGCCCGGACAGACTTCGTTCTGTCAAAAGTAAATTAATTAAGGTAATTCCCGAGTTTAGGAACAGTTTTTTTTTTACTTATTATTTATGTTTTACACCTTTTAAACCTTCCCTGAACTTCCACAAACATTTCAAGATCAAAATCAGCCAAATCGGTCAAGCCGTTTTCATGCCAAGTCGTGACAACGGAAAACGGGTTTCATTTTTATATACAACATGTAACAAAACCCCTGTCAGATTCAATAAAGGCGTATTCGTGGTAGTTCATGAACCGTCTCGCATAGCCGGCTTCTTAGACACCAAACTGTAGGTATTAAGTACGTGACCTTTGAGGAGCGGTCAGTTGTTCAGCTGTTGGCTTGGAACAGTTTTTATTTGTATTTAAATATTTTGACTGGGGAAAAATTATAATCTCCAATCCATTTAATAGTTACATATATGTGTTCGTAGTACGATACCGAATAATACCCTCAGGGATCGGACAGGGTTTTTGTTACACGCTGTATATAGATAACAACGTTTGTTGTTATATGAAAGGTAGTTTAAAAAATAAATAGGTAAACATAGTAAATAGGTATCTTATCTTTGTTTTAATGAATGCATTCTAAACCGATGTCTCTTCGAGAGTTCTTTCACCACAGGACTCTCGACCACAGCGATAGCCATTTAGCGCAATCCATCAACATTTAATTAATTTAATTAATATTGTAGATACAAGCGTTATCATTACGTAAACGTTTTCCACAAGCGGATATTTCCTGCTTATTAAACGATAGTTAAGGGGAAACCATAACAATACCAGAAATTTTGTTTTTATACATTGCATGATTTTTTTTCAACTTCTGTGTTAAACGATCATCTCTCTATTTATATAAAATTTTTTTAGTCTTAGTGCAGTCAATAACAAAAGTAGATGATCAAATTAGAAATCCAATACTTAAGAAACGGAGTTCGCGTCAGGACTGTGTGTCGGAGTGATTCAAAAGTATGTGATTGTAAATTATACCAAACATTTGCTATTAGTACAGTATATATGGCAATATATTCGAGATCAGTCTTGACTCCAAAAGTTATAAATTCAATTCATCATCTACTTTTGCTGTTTACTGTACTATATGTTTTTGGTTTTATTGAGACTGAATTATTTTCAGCCATAAAGCTTCCTCTCTCTCTGAAGCTGTAACCGTATACAGCTTAAACCCGACGCTGGTTGTGTTGTTATGTTTTTCTACACTACATAATATTATAAAGAGGAAATATTTGTATTTTTGTGTGTATGTTTGTAATAATAATAATAATAATAATAATCTTTTTATTCAGATAACTTAGATCCAGTGTGTTAGTAATTACAACAAATAACTTACAAACTATCGTTAGTAAAGGGACATAATATAGGACATAATGTTGGTGACCTTAATTTATCACCATTCTCACCATCTTCATTAAAATTGGAGCGGTAACATCCTCCACAATTATTTTGAGGATGCCGTTACCAGTACCTCGTAATCTGCTCAACAATGATGCCGTTTTTTTGCGAATCACTGCTTGAAAGCTATCGGTTCGATTTGACACAAACATTTCTGAGGCACTACAAAAACGCGGCCTGCGTAACAGCATCCTAAAAATATTATTATACTGGATGCGCAGAGCGTCCATCGCTCTTTTGGCATAAGTGACCCACAGGTTTCCCGTATAAAAACTTTGGCAGTATGCCTTAAAAAGGGTGATCTTAACGTCCTCACTACATCGGGAGAACCTGCGTGCCAGCATATTACCTCGGACCGACAGCGCCCTGCGCTCCCTTTCAATATCTTCATTGTCTTTAAGGTCAGTGGTGAGGAAATGCCCAAGATACTTGAAAGACTCAACCTTATCTAGCTTCAAGCCGTTTAACTTAATGGCAGGTATATTGTCAGGGTATTTACCACCGGCCTTAAAGACCATGTATTTACATTTTGTGACATTGTATATCAAGCCGTGTCTAGCCGCATAATCCTCACAGTGCCTCAGTAACTCTCCTATAGACCGTGCAGTAGGGCCCAGCAGCACCATATCGTCTGCATAGCTAATGTTATTAACACTAACACCACCAACCCTGCATCCGACATGCATACTGCTGAGCTCCACCAATAAGTCATTAACATACAGGTTGAAGAGCCGCGGGGACGTCAGCCCCCCCTGTCTCACACCGCACTCCAACCTGTATGCATCCGACAGAGTACTGGACCACTTCACCTGGTTTATTTGGTTAGCATACCAGTACTTTAGGATGTCTATCAGTTCCGTCGGCACGTTCCTGTCCCTTAACTTTCTCCAGAGCATATCGTATGACACAAGGTCAAATGCTTTGGAGAGGTCAAGGAAACAGGCATAAACCGGCGTTTTCCTATCTAAGTAATATTGAACAGTGTACTTAAGACTGAGGATGGCACTCTCTGTTGACAATCCGCGTTGGAAACCGAATTGCGAATCGTGCAGGGTAATACAACTCTCCAAGTAAGTATCAAGTACACTGTCCAGCACCTTTGCAGCTGTGGTCGCCAGGGATATAGGTCGGTAATTCCCCCTGTCCGAGATGTCTCCAGTCCTGTTCTTAATGATAGGTACTACAATTGTTTTCATCATATCGGTTGGTAAATATGAATGCCTAATGCACAATGTATAAAACATGGCCAGTACCCTCGGCAGGTGAAACCCCGCGAACTTAAAATGTTCAATACTGAGTCCATCGTGTCCGGGAGATTTGCCTCTGCTCATGTGTACAATGGTCTCTTTGACTGTTTTTGCAGAAAAGTATATTTGTGACACTTTTCCCCGACACGCGGACTCTTTCGCGGTCACGGAAATGCCTAGTGGCGACTTAACTCTAAAATGTTCCATGAACATGTTCGCTATATCCCCGGGGCTGCTTTTTCCGTCTACACTCACAGGGAGACTAGGCCTCGCTTCCAACTTCCCTGTTTGCTTCCAGAAATTAGCAAAATTTTTTGAAGCTCTTTCTTGAGTTAATTTGTCCATTTTAATTTGCATTTGATTGTCCTGGCACCATTTGAGACGACTCTTAAAAATCTTACGAGACTCGCATTCTTTCATAGACAATACCAGAACTCGGTTTATTATGGAATAGCCAATTTTGAAAATGAAGCAACTTTAACGTGTTTATTCCACCCACACAATCTCTTACATTTTACAAAGCTATCACTGCCCCACTCACACGACTGAGTAGCAGCGTCAGTCAAACTATGAATGATTCTGCAATATAACTTGTCCAAAACATGCCTATGTTCGACCCGGTTACATGAACTGAAACTGCAATTCGAGAACTCCGTTGGAAAGTCTATTTTACGTAATTTGTCGTTACAAATGTTATGATACTTATTTATTTGCGCTTCGTTTCTCACACCCCAGACAACTTGATTCCGCGTTTTGTTTTCCAATTGCAGCTTCTGTCCCACCGCACCCAAATCACAAGTCATATAGAGTGGTAAGTGATCCGAAACATACACATCCTCATGTACACCCATATTGACAATCGTTTGCCACGCAGATTGGGAGACCACACAGTGGTCCAACCATCTTCTACACCCATGAACTTCACTAACAAAAGTATGACAATCACTGTTCAATCCCATCTTTACCACATCTGCACATACCCAATCTTGATCATTACAAAAATTTATTAATTCATTATAAAATAATTCGTGTGGGTGAGCATTAAAGTCACCCAACATAAAAATACTTTCTACATCCATACCCGCTACAATAGCACTAATTTCCCCCAGTATCTCTGTAAAAATGGGTAAATTTTCGTTTGTATTGGTAGGCATATAAACCGAGAAAACAATAATAGATCTACTTGCCGTACTAGCTCTGATAGCACATAGGCGACAACTTTCACAATTTATAACAGAAACTGATTCAAAAATGCCCTTCCTCCAGAGAATGAATGAATAACTTTAAAAACTACTGTGCCAATTTCAAAACTTCTTTCACCATTAGAAAGCTACATTCACCCTGAGTAACACAGTATAGTATTTTTTAGTAAAAAATAAAATAAAATAATTGAGTAACTCATTTTAAGATGTAATTTTTTAAACTATGTATTCCAGCTTCACTCCACCACTTTTGAATACATAAACCCGTCCGGTGACACCCTGTATATTGCAGAAACGGAGTGTTAGGCCAACGTTAATTTAAGTCTTAGTGGCAATAGTTAAGTACAATTTCACCTTAAATTAAACTACGTAGCTTCTAATGTAAATCAGCTATTACAGGCACTTCGAAGTAACAAGTCGAGCTCAACTCGATTAAGTCATAGCGAGCATTAAACTGTTTATATAATGTCCTCACCAAATAGAAAGCTTGCATATTAAGCTTTATTACATAGTCTCTAAGTTATGTAACTTAGAATGACAATTTAACACAGGTTAAATAAAATCCTTGCAGCAAATGAATATCTTTTTATCTTATCTTCGATCTTGATACAGCAATTCCGTAAATAAATGTACATAAATTTATAGTTTAAATGACAAAAATATCGCGCTTTTTATTACTTTTTTTTTCAAACCTTACATGGCCGTATATATACTAATAGTTTTTAATAATGTGCGACAACACGAAACAAACAATATTAAAGAAATAATTGTTTTTTTGGTTGCAAGCTTTAATCTCTGGAACTACTGGTCCAATTTATAAATATTTCAGTTACTTATAGATAGCCCATTTATCGAAAACCGGCGAGCGGAGCCGCGAGCAAAACTTAGTTTTTCATAATAACCTTCAGATTATATTACCTCGTAAAACTGCAACAACTCTGAGGGTTGCGATTATGCAATTTAAAATAAATACCAGCTTCTTTCTACCCACGGATACACCCACACTGATATCTAATTTTGACATAAAACCTACACTATGACATTAAGTTATAATAAAGGTTTCTGTCATAAACAGATTTTTTGTTAATTCGTAATTAATAATTTCAAGGATCTCCTAAATTCAATTACAGTATGTAGGTTTCACGCTAAGCGATTTAATTAAGACTGATAAAGCAGTTCTCGTAGCAGATATATTATATTCAGCTAAATACGGTAAAACTGGAAGCCGACCCCTACAGCTCGGGAAAAGGCTGGACAAAAGCAAGATTTTATGTACCGGTAATCAATCACTACATACCTATATTATGTTTTAAATTTGATTAATCTTTAGAGATAAAACGATGTACCTTTTAATAGTGGTAGTTTAAATAAGCACATTTCCACACTTCTTTCTATACTTAAAAAATATATATTTATTTATTTAATAATTTTTGTACACATATAATAGTTACACACTATAATTATAAGACAACAAATGTACCAAGGCTCTGCTTATTTGATAGAAATCTCTGCCAGTTATATTTTAAATAATAGATCTCTATCAATTAAAGATTTATTTATTTATTACGCATTATCACATGCTTAGCGAATTTTTGCTATTAAATTCTACTAATACTATAAATGTGAAAGTTTGGATTTTTAAATGTTTGTTACTCAATCACGCAATAACAGCTGAGCGGATTTGGATGTAATTTACCATGCATGTAGCCTTGGACATGGAAAAGAACATAGGCTATTATCCCGATTCCTTAAGTAGTTCCCGAGGGAAAGTTGTTTACAAGCTAAGCCGCGGGCAGACAGCTTTGAAATTTGATATTTTTCTCTATTACAACGCAAGCAATAACACTCGGTGAAAATTTAATTAATTTTTTTATTACTTTCACATTTTTCTTCTTTTTGGACCCAATTCTGAAGTCCACGCAGACGAAGTCACGGGCAGAAGCTAGTGTTAAATAATAACTTAAAGGTTTGCTACTAAAGAACTCCATTTTCGAGTATAGCCCGTTTCCGTAATTCAAATTGATCATTGTTGTATCTTCTTATTGTAACGTGTACAAATAAATGAAAGTTAAACTTAACTCAGTGCGCTGAAACGACTGAACGCGGAAACTTGAAATAAAGAGAATTTCTTTGCAGTCATCTGGAGTATAAAAACATTATTTGAAAAGGACATCGTTTGAGTAAATTCCTATGATCGGTAATATAATATCCTTTTCATTGGACTTAATACCGATACTTGGAAGTATGAAGTTTATTTTGCCCGTAGAATGCAATAATGTTGAGTTATACCTATTTTAAGAAACCTATCGAATGTGTATAGAATTTCAAGTAGAAGTCAAAGTTAAAAAATTACTTTCAGATTTAAAGGTCTAATCAATATTATTGTTTTAAAGAAAGTTATTCTTTTTTTTCTTTTACATTTATCAGCTGTTATTTATTGTATAACACAATAATTATTTAGTAATTATGGAAATTAATTCTGAACACAACAAAGTAATCCTTATTTTCTTCTGAATGAATAAAAAGTATGAAATGACCCAACTGTATTAAATGAAATTGCCTATGTATGTAGTTTAATCCTACTAATATTATAAATGTGAAAGTGTTTATCTTTGGATGTTTGTACTCAATCACGCAAAAACGACTGAACGGATTTGGATGAAATTTGGCATGCATGTATTTTATCCTGATTCTTTAAATAGTGCCCCAGAGACGACACAATTCTGAATTCCACACAGAAGAAGTCGCGGGCAGAAGCTAGTCTTTTATATTGTTTTTTTGGTATCATTTATTTTAACTATAATATCTAGCTGTAGCTTTAGGTACATGAGTATATTACGATCATTCGTGACTTACAACCATACGTTTTGACCTCAGCACTTTTAAAATACAAGTTTATTTCTCAAGCGATATAACATTTTGATAATAAAACATGGAGCTTGCCGTGATTGAAATATATGGGTACTGTGGTTTTCTTGGAAATTAATATCCTTTAGTTCTTAGGAAATATGACTTTGGTAAGTTCAACATAACGTTTGCTAACGTTTTATTTATATGAAGTTTCTGATACCGCTAAACTAATTAAGATTTAGACGTCTAATTTCCGAATACTGAAACGTCAATCAGTTTGAAGCCGCCGTTAGGTCTCATGCTGTCTCTGTCACTTTAAGGTGTGAAGTAGCGACAGATAGACGTTTAAGAATGTGTTGATGTTAATAAGCGTTTCAGTACTCGGGGGTATCCCACGAAACTAACTGAAACGTAAAATAACTTGTATTATATTGTTATTCTTAAATGTGTAGGTATGTTTCGCTGCTTATCACCTTAATTTGACAGAGATAGCATGAGACTTAACGGTGTCTTAAAACTGACTGGCGTGTTAGTATACGGCAATAAGAAGCTAGGACATTAACTTAAGTCTATCTTCTTGCAAACTCGCTTGGGTAAAGACGTAAAATTAATAAAACCTTTAACAAAAAATCTCATTAAATGGAAAGAGATAAACATATAAGGAATATTTTGGAAAACTGTCGCACCGTGTAAATTATGTATTCAGCTGAATCCAGTAAGACTTGAAGCCGACCCCAACAAAACTTTGGAAAACTTACTTAAGCTACTTAGAAGAAAATGATTTAGAATATGATCAAACGAATCTGTAAGTAATATCGAGATCAACATCAAACTGTTAAAAATAGACTCATGCTATTTTTAAGCGACCCATCGAATACCAGACCTTAACATACGCAGCTTAATTCTATACATTTTCAACGAATCAATTCACAGAGCTTTTAACCCCTTCTATGATACACCTTATCATAAATTCAATAAATCGCTTAATATACATTTAATCAAAGCTACTGAACTGTGTAATGCGGTTCACAAGGCATTTAATTATAACTCACATTATACTGTACCTTTTAATTTATCCGGTTATGGAGGGTGTGCCGTCATCTTGAAAATATCATTTATCCGTCACGGATCACGGATATGACACTATAGACGTCGCTTTATTATTTCCCATTAGTTAGCTAACTTGGAGGGGCTCGTGGCTAAGTGTCAAGTACGGTTTGACTGATAATAAAGGTTAAGCCGCGCTTGCCGCAGTTGGTCTGTCGATGGGTGAGCATGTGTATAATAAACATACCGAGACTTCTCCGTGCCTCGGAAAACTCGTTAAGATGTTGTTTTTTGACATTTCATTAAGTCTTACAGTTCAGGCGACCAGTATTACCTACTATGGGATGGGTACTGTGTTACCTAGTAAAATGGGTTGTGGGGGTGACCTCCACGACCCAATAGACAGTCGCATCATGTAAAATACGGCAGTTTGCTTATTCCGGTAAAACTGGTAGCCGAACGCCACATTGCTTGGGAAAAGGCGAGGCAGATAAGGCTAAATCTATCCTTGCGCATTCTACATAATTAAATATTTTATGTCAGATGGAATATAAGCTTACTTTATAAAGTTAGGGATGCTACACTATCTTTAAAATTGACGCTTCTTTCGACTCTGCTGCTCTCCTAGTATGAATGTCTTGTAAAAAAAATATTAATAATACGAAAATGTCGCGGACGGAGGATCATGAATATACACGTACACATATTAGTTTAACAACACACACACAGTCTAGCATTTTAATATCTTTTATTTATAAAAATATATGTTCGAGCTGACTATAATTTTGAAAGTGAAAACAATTATTCTATAACTAGCTTCTGCCCGTAACTTCATCTGCGTGGACTTCAGAATCGGGTCGTCCCTCGGGAACTACTTAAGGAATCGGGATAAAAGGTAGCCTATGTTCTTTTCCATGTCAAAGGCTACATGCATGCCTTTCATCCAAATCCGTTCAGCCGTTTTTTGCGTGATTGAGTAACAAACATCCAAACATCCATACCTACACATTTATAATATTAGTAGGATAATAAAATATTTCAAACTTAGCTATATATATACCTAAAACTAAACTATAATAATTAAACAAAAACTAAAAAAAAGCTGAAAAGACTTGTACGTCGCTGTCGACTAGAAGTATATGTCCATAAGGCTGGCAGCATTGCCACGTTGAATGGCAATGCTTAACCGCTGACCAAGGTAAAAACCAGCCCTTGGGTCACATGAGGTGTCAACAAGACGCTTGAATAAGTCTTTGAAAACAATGTGTGCACTCGGACCAGGAATATTAAATTCTTAGTTGTCTGGGGTTTGAATAGTATTCGATAACAGACCCCTCCCCTATTTCAAGGAATTCAGTCCCTCCTGTGTTTATCCAATCATTATTGCAGGTCATTCCTACCCTATTTACCTCTTCGGGGAATACCATATATCAATTACTTGAAATTGTTTATGTGAATGTTACTAATTAAAAAAATATAATTTAATTTTGACGGGCTTGATGGTCTAGTGGTTAGTGACCCTGACTGCTAAGCCGGAGGTCGTGGGTTCGATTCCCACCCAGGACAAATCTTTGTGTGATGAGCACGATCATTTGTTCTGTGTCTGGGTGTTATTTATCTATAATATGTATGTATTTAAAAATATATAAGTATGTATATCAGTTGTCTGGTTGCCATAGTACAGGCTCAGCCTAGTTTGGGATCAGATGGCCGTGTGTGAGCTGTGTCCCAAGATAATAGACGTTCCATTGGGATTAGTAATTTGGATGCTCTAATGTGCAGTTTTGTTGCTATTGCTTGCATCAATATAAACTTTATGAGTGCACCTATGTACGATAAATTCGGTACGGTTGACCTCGAATCAATCCTTGTTGATAGCATAATAATATGCTGTTTCCATTTAAAAATTAACTCGATAAATAAGTCATCTCAACAATTTATTGATGACTGCTGATTCATTTAAATCTACAATTTTAGCCTTTTCAGGTGAAAATCAAACCTTATATTTTAAACCTATATTTATATGACTAATATTATAAAACTGAAGTGTTTATTTGGTTGAATGCGGGCCCACAGGAACTCCTGGCCTGTGAAAGAAAGTTGTTTCTGTTTTAGCCCATTTATCCAGGAAAGGCTATATTTTGCAGCAATAACCACGCGGGCGGAACATCTACCAAAAGTCTATTGTATTTAATTAAAAACTCCCGCGACTTCGTCTACGTTTGTATGATGCTTTTAACCAAAGCCTACGTATGGTTATAGAGTTTAAAAAGTAATAATGTCCGTCAGATGACATTGTTATCTTTTTATATGTAGTTTTTGTACTTAATCTTAAAAAAAAAAATTTTTCCCTTTTTCATTTCAACGTTTTAGGCACACGTCCAGTCGACAGCGATATGGTTTTTTATTAAATTCAATTATAAGTTTTAAGTGAATCGAGTTGAGTTTGTAAATATTTATTACAAATGTACCAAAGTTAGATCTACGAGGAATTTCTCTTGGAAAATTAATTTCAAGTTCGAATTACATCACATTCGACCCGCGCGCGGTACCTAATTTTTTAGTAAAAAATATAGCATATGTTAGCCTACTCAGGGTGAATGTAGCTTTCTAATGGTGAAAGAATTTTTGAAATCGGCACAGTAGTTATTGAGTTTATTCATTACAAACATACACATTACACACACAAATACAAAATAAATCTTTTCTCTTTATAATATTAGTGTAGATTTATAGATTAGGTCGACTGGTAGATAATGCCTTCGGGCATTAAGTCCACCTATGTACCTAACTGTCCCAAGATATTATTATAATATAGCTATTGAAGTACTAAATAAATATTACTTGTCACTCTACCCACCCCTCATCGATACAGGATGAGGTTAGATTAGTCCGCTACGTATTCGCTAGTAAAGGCAACAAAGAGCTCGTTATGATGCCGCCGACGTCGGCCGATAGATAATGAAAGTCCAAGAACTTGAGTAAAACTATACTATAAGTGATGAACTTATAATTGATTTATTGACTTGAAACAATATTCGTTTTTAGGAGATGTAAGATGAAAAAAATATGGGCTCCTTCAATAAGTCCTTCATGTACGTTCTCCTATTTCCTTGTATATTATTGAATGCCCTATTTATAGTTTCCCTTATCTGTTCTATGAAATATGGCCACAGCCTTCATTATTATTATTTTTAAGCATTATGCACATAACATTTGGAAACGTTTTTCAATGAAATCAATTCAAAAAGAATCAAAATGCAAAAAAGTTTATCTATTCCAGATTTACGGTGCCACTGGCAGATAGACACGTTACTTATGACACCCCTCTTTTTGAATTGGGGTTTTTGCGAATCAAAAACAAAAAGATTAACGCTCCTTAACCTTGAAATCGCTAATTAATTTTAATAGTTCTGAAGTAAAAATAAAAATAGATACTAAATTACTAAGAAATATTATAGTTAGTTTAAAATACTCTTGATCCAACAGACAAACTAAGTGTATAGTTTTGTTGGACATTGTTGTATGTCATAGATTTATCATGTTCCTTTTATTAATACATAAATTATAATATCTCTATCTGTCGTTACTTTACACCTTAAAGTGAAAAGTTTACACCAGCATGAGACAACGGTGACTTATATAATAACTGATTCACGTTTCAATATGCGGAGCTTTACTGTCTAATTATATCGTAAGAGTTAGTTGAAGAGGGGCTCGTGGCTAAGTGTAAGCCGTACAGTTTGACCGATAATAAAGATTAAGCCGCGCTCGCCGCTTTTGGTCCATGGATGGGTGACCATTTGTAAACATATTGAGACCCCTCCGTGCCTCGGAAAGCACGTTAAGCCGTTGGTCCCGACCATCATACAGTGATCTTTGATAGTCGTTAAGTCATTACATTTCTGACAACCAGTCTTACTATGGAATACTGTATTACCTAGCAATGAGTTGATAGATTATATTGATAGATAGGCCGTCGCTCAATCCGGTAAGACCGAAAGCCGACCCCAACATAGCTTGGGAAAACGCTTGGCAGAAGAAGTTAGTTTAAGAGCGTCAAGCACTATTTGCCCTATTTAAAGTTACGGACAAGTTTGTTAACTATCTTGTTAGTGATAAATAAGTCTTTATTTATCCCTATCAAACATGAGCACTCAGCGTCTCCAAACTTACCCATTTATTTCGCTTCACAAGTTTATTTTCACAGAAAGTTATCGAAGTTTCATTTGATTTGGACTCAGCTTCTCGATAAAGTTTTGAGTTCAGTAATTACATTTTAGTCCTCCGCATCACCAAACATTGGTGTTTTTTGCTAAGCAAGTTTTTATTTATATAAGGTGGCCAAATATGATATTTGAAATTTGAAATGGAGACGATTCCAATAAATCACATATCATGAAAATCGGTCCACCCGTTCTTGAGTTATGTTGTTGTTTACCAGTTATTCTTTCACCAGTCAAAACTAATCATTCCTGAGTGCCACAAGCTTTAAATTTGGTTCTGATTAATAATATTTTTTATGCGAAAACCGAGAACGTTTGACGCCCAGCTAAATGGGCACTGGGCGTGGGTGAGCTAGTTTATAATATAATAAGTGTTAAAAGAGTAACTAGTACAGTGCTGAGCAAGATCCTGAGAGTGGAAAATAGAAGCTTCTTCTTAAAACTTACTGAAATATTGACTTAATTTATTTAACTTAAGTATCAGTGTTTCACAATACCTACATGGTATTGTGAAACACTGATACTTAAGTCTCGTTCTCTCTCTACAGTCTCGATTCGTATGCGAATTTAGACTCAACAAACTATCGTTATTAATATTCTTCAGCTTTTTCAGATTATTTATTAAGAAAACAAACAGATATTAGACTAGCGAGAAATGCCTATTGGCATTAAATCCATCTTGTGTACAATTACTCTAAGGTCGCTGTATCTTGATGAGCATAAAAAGCGATACAAGATATTGTCGACTCCACTCCACCGTTATCTTACCCCTTTTGGATTCATAATATATCAAACACAACAACCTGTTTATACTTATTAGTATAACATCCTGTATAAACAAAACATAGTCCAGTACAGTTTCCATGGATTAAAGGTTACATGAAGATGACAAAAGAGAAAAGTATAATCACAAAATGAAAGAAGAGAGTGAAACAATGCATGTTTTGTTTTAGCAAAAGCTGTTACATAAACTGAAATTCGGGCTTTTACTGCACCCAGTTTGATTTACGCAGGCCATATATCGGCATCTCCAATTTAGGACTTAATAAATGATTGGGCAAATACTGATTTTATGTGTCATGTTGGTACCTAAACTGTAGACTACGTTACCTTATGTAAATAACTAACTTATGTGCAATGGCTCAAAATGTATAAAAAATATTTAGCAGTCACTTTTTTTTTAATTGTTTTCTTATTAAAATGAAATAAAAAGACAATGATACAAATCTATGGAATGTTGTTTTACCATGGTCAATTTCCTCTAAGTTATGAGTCCTTAACTCTGTAATATTCATCTTCTAGATTGCACATCTCTATATTTATGCACTGCAAGGTCATCTGCATGTCTTAAATACATAGACATTATTATGTACTTACGTAATGGTTAGTTCAACGTTATCAGCCCTTATCTGTACGGCGCCACGTGTGGTCGCTGCGATCCGACTGATCGGATAGTGAACATACGAGAACTTTACTATTTACTTTAAAACGCAAGTTATTAAATAAGTAACAACAACTCTAGGTTTAAAATAAGTATTTTTTCAGTTTTACCATTGTTTTTCCTAGTTTTTCCATCACCATAAACAGACTCCTTATTTTGTTTGACTCGGGGGAAGTATCCCCGACTTCCTCCACCCTGTGGCAGGCAGAGGGGTAAGCCGGACTCTTACCGGCTAAAAGCACCCCTCCCTTGTACCGCGCACCACGCGGGAACGCTCTGCAAACCACCGCGATCCCTAGCAGGGAGGCTCCTTACCAGAACTGCAACATTGAATGGGGGATAGCTCTCCCACCCCTTTACTGTAAACGATGACTCAAATTAATACATTTAAGATTTGTTTTAGACTGACTCCTGTACTTTCAAAAACTCGATTAACATGTCATTAGCCCTGATTTGATAGTTCTTATACTGTCATACTCGTAGACGTTTATATAGTTTTTTCCTTAGCCTGTACTGTCTGACTGCTGAGCAAAGGCTCCCTCTATACATCCTTATCCCGTAAACCTCGAACCAGCCCTTTATATTGAGGGAAGTTTTTTATTATGAATTTAATAACTCCAACCACCTCTCAGAAGTCAGAGTTATAGCTAATTTCAAACTAGAATAAAAAAATTCTTGTCAACATCAATCATTTTAATATCACCGTAAAGTCTCATGCTGTCTTTGTCACTTTAAGGTGTGAAGTGGACATACAGACATTTAAGAACATGTTAAAATAAAATGCCATTTTAGTATTTGGCGGTAAATCCGGCTCATCTCCTCTCGACTCCTCTCCTTTCCGGTTTGGTGGATACCGGGCCTTAAAGTTGACAGTCTCTTCAATGGCCTCAAATGTTAGCCAACAGCTTCATAAATAAACTAATAACTTGCCCATTTATTCAACTGTAAGTCTAGTAAGACTGGAAGACGACCCTACCACAGCTTGACAAATGGCTGGGCAGATTTAAAGTAATTAGTATACTAGATTTTCACAAACAAAAACAAGTTCAAATTCACAGAAACACGCTGTAATAATCCAGTTTATTTTCAATATAACAAAGGCTGGCAAGCAATTACGGCGAGCTGCAGTGAATGCAATTTACGTAATAACACGGAGTAATAATGTTACTTCTGCACATACTTGTTAAATAACAGGGATGCACTTCGTTTGCCTTAAATGTGTTTTAGATTGCTATGAATCTTAGCTAGAAAGGAAATTCTAAAGGTTTATTGAGAAATACTCGTAGGAGAGTAGCAAACAACCTATCAATACCGGCACATAGAACAGCTCAATATAAAGGAGGGTTTAAATATTCTGCTACCAAGATATGGAACGACTTACCACCTCCCTTACGCGGAAGTATGTCCCAATTGACCTTAAAAAAACATATATCCAGAGAACTTTTGAACATCCAAAAGACAAAGTAGCAGGAATTCGTTATCTCTTTATCTCTTACTAGGTATAATACGATCTGTTCAGCTATACATATTTATATATATACTATGTTTTGTTATAGACTGTATATATGTAATAATAAAATTGCATATTATGTGTTCTCTTTTTTTATAAATTTAATATTTGGAAGTAGTTTCTTGTGCGCGTAAAACTGTTTTTATTAAGGAAAATGACAGGGAGCTGCTGAAAATCAGTGCTGCTGCTCTATGCACAGCGAATACTGAGCTGCATCCCTGCTACACATATATTTCTTTTTTTTCTATTTTTAAGTACTTTGATTTTTTTTTGTGTCATTATATATGTGTAACAAATAAATGGTTTATATGGTTTATATTGTGTTTTTCTGAAGTATAGCCCTTGTAAATGTCGCGAAACATCACCAAAAAATATTTGGTATATATATAGGTGTATAATATTTAATTATATTATATACCTATATATATAGCCTATGGGTCTCAAGAATACTGTAGCTTTTTACTCTTGAAAGAATTTTCAAAATCGTTATAGTATTTTCAGAGATAATTCCTATAAATAAACGCACAAACTTAACCTCTTTATAAATTAGTATAGATGTAACCAATAACCAAAAAGTTATCTTTAGATCTCCGTGCCAGTTTAGTATTTTACGATTATGTGTGTTTAGGCACACTGTTATGAACTTTAATATTATGCTTAAAACCTAAAACACAGAGACCGGCACTGAACAGTAGTGATATATAAAATAACATACTACGGTTTCATACACCTTTAGATCGTATATGAAAAGTTATTCGGCATTTGATAAATAAATAAATGTGGACAACATTACATACATTGCTCCGAATCCAAAGTTAGTAGCTAAAGCACTTGTGTTATGGAATCAGAGACAACGAAGGTACCACAAACACCCAAACCCGAGACAATGTCGAAAAGTAATTTTCTTTATTGACCCGTCCGGGGATTGGGACCGGGACCTCAGAGCTGGCGACACATGGAAAACCAGTGTGTACGCCACTCGACCACGAAGGTCGTCAACTCATCATTTTCAGTAACTACAGTCCTAACCAATACTTTGAATAACTTTGTTCTCTCTTGAGTCTCGCATATTCGCGTCAATAGCGCCGGAATCTGTTCGAATTCAATTGCATGATAAGCGACGGTTCGTACACAATGGAATGCTCGGATATGGCCGGCCATTCTAGCTGTTTTGTGATAAATCATTGTTCAAGTGTGCTTGGCAAATATGTTTCCTTAAACATTTTCCTCTGGAGTTGATGATTAATGGTTTGAGGATCCGTTTGGGTGTATGTTTGAAAACATATGTATATGACTTTTATTTGTATTATGCGTATATGATTTTAGGGGAAACTGATATTATCTTATAAACATTAATCAAGTATACTTATCTTCTTATATATAAAATTCTCTTGTCACGCTTTTTTTTGTGTGCATATTGGTTAGGTATCCGAATCGGACAACATCTATTTTTCACAGCCCTAAATGATAGGGGTGGCCCGCACCTAAATTTTTTATTTTATTTTTTCGACAATTTTTTTTGTTTTTATTTTTTAATGATACTACATATAAAAATACATACAACCCTAAATTTTTACCCCTCCAGGATCAACCCCTATTTTTTATTGCGTTTATTAAAATATTATTCTGTTCCATGCGCAATAGGGTCGCAAGATGGCAATCGAATGTAATAATAATTGTACTACGATATAATATTAATTTCTTCAATTTAAAATAATCTTCAACGCTTGACGTTCGATAACTGATCAACTACCAATGGATCAGTTATCCCTGCTAGGTATCTACCGTTGTTACCTCTCAAACAGCACACATCACGGAGTACGGAAGCCGGCCTGCTGTCTCACTCTCTATACAGTTTTCGCCCATTTTTTTTGCCGGCCTCCTTTTTCTCACCCTTTATACAGCTTTTGCCCGTTTTTAGGGTTCCGTACCTCAAAAGAAAAAAACGGAACCCTTATAGGATCACTTTTTGTAATAAAAATAATTTGAAACTTAAATTTGTACGGAACCCTCGGTCCGCAAGTCCGACTCGCACTTGGCCCTTTTTTCGTTTTATTAGTTTCTCGATCGCAGCACTGACTGATATGTGCATCATCATATCATTTTTCATTGAAACTTTCATATTAATTTAATTCCCATGTTTTTTTTATGTTATTTTTCAGCTAAAAGGTCTGAGAATCGGACAACATCTATTTTTAAACCCCTAAGTGTTAGGAGTGCCCCTCTGCAGATTTTTTTAAATATGGCAGAATAACGTTTGCTGGGTCTGCTAGTATCAATATATTACGTGATAGCCGCTATGTCGCTGTGAATTGCATCCAAAGGGTACACGATTTTTATATATTTATCATGTGATAATATATGTCCCATTCTCCTTGATACTAAAACCGATAGGACTATAAACTTTGTTCATTTGAAAAAACATTGAAAAACAAAACAATTTGTTTCCGTTTTCATTTATGAAGCGCTCTTACATTTGTTTATTTTATTTGGTAACGAATAGCAAGGGTTTTACGGTATATTAACTACAGATTAGTCCATAGCAAAAAAAAAACAGGAACGTTCGTGCTTCAGCTTCAAACATCGCTTAAAATGTTCTATTTATTTATTACGCATAAACGCATGTGAATCTAATATTATAATGAAACACGAAAGGAGAGGAACAATTTGAACCTCAGGCAGGATTATGTTGTATTATAAACGATTGTCTAAATAGGTAGGTAATTTGAGATGAAAGGGTATAGAAGAAATATCATTTCACAAGGGCTTGAAACCATCTAGGATAATCCGATCATAACTGTAATTTTATATATATTATACCATTTGTACTACAGATAATCTTATTTTTGTCTGTTGTTCGTTCGTTCCACGAAGTCAAATCCAGTATCGCTTATCCGGTCTTCCCATTCCAATCAATAATTTAGTCTACCTGTTGTCCGTTAGTATTTCGCGGCGCTGTTCATGAAATATAATGACTAATACGAAAATGTAAAGAAGGAAATGTGAAAAAAATACGACTTTTACGTAAAACAGGATTTTTACATTTATTTTGTTTGCAGTTCTTAAAAATTAACTTATAGATCTAAATAATTGCAAGTATTCATAATTAAGTTTTTAAAAAACAACCATAGCAATAAAGTTAAACATGTTCTAATATTAAATATACTATTTTTCTTTTTATTGAGTCGCTAAACCACATTATGGAAATAGTGAAATTTTTCAGGCCTCATTCCTTATAGAGAAGGAACGTACAATGATCCAATATCAATATATACCTATAGGACCTACTAGAATATCTGCCTTACTTCTTTGAAATTAAGGTGCATGTATTGTCGTTGTGTTAGCAATGATGGTTGTCTGTACAATTCTTGTAAGACGAGTCAACAAAGAGAGATGCCTTGCGGAACACTCTCATGGGCTGTGGGAACACGGTTACTATGACATTCGTGTGACGTCATGTGTTTCTTAAGCGACCAACATTATAAATATTATTGTAGCAATCTTTTCCTAATGTCGGTTTAAATAGACGATCTTTAGTCGATTAAGCTTATTACGCTTCTGCACCTTTTGCAAGCTTTATACATGAAGTTAGTGGGTGTATATTAGTCTACGCTGTCCCAATGCTGGGCAAAGGCCAAGATAAGACCTTACATAAAAATCATAATGGAAACGTTTGACATGATGGCATATTTTGCGGATATAATATACCTAGTTACATTCTAGAAACTTTATACGGTCTAACATAGAGTGCTTTTGTTGGTCTAGGTCAAGCGATTTTATTTACATAATACAGGATTATTTTCTAAGGAGTGCGTATATTCAAGGAGGTAATCAGGTGCATAAAACTGAACAATTTTCCCCAAGGAACATAATATAGGTCGAAATCTTAAAATGAAAAATGAACTTTTCATACAAAGTGAGAGGTCACGTGACTTATGAAAAGATGATTTTAAATTTCCGCTCACGCTGTCCGTGCGTTTCAATAATTTAGTATTATTTCCCTATAAGGTCCCTATATTTCAATTTACAATTACACTGCTTCAACTTCATAAATAATGGTTACATCTATAATTCTATTCATAAATCGAATGAGTACTAACAATAATACTTATAAATGGCTCCTGACAATGGAACTTATATTTTCTCGCTTTCTCATCAAGCTGGGCACGGTGAAAGAGGGAGAAGGAAAATTACGCAAATCAAGTCATGCCTCTATACTTTATGCTACACAAATAAGTGAAAGGTTGTTGTCGAGCTCAAATTATAATAATTATAATCATTATATACTAAAAATTAAAGATAATGTTAATAGGAAACTAGAACTTAAGTAACAGCTTTTTAGGTAGAGAGTTACTTGACAGATCTAAATCTGTATATATTTTCACTAACCCTGCCTCCATTCGGCTAAAATATGACGAAAAAACCACCCATTTTGACAATCTACCGATTTTTTTCTTAGTATAAATCATTGCAAACAAGATTAGACGAAATAATCCTTGTGAATATTTACATGTAAGGCCACATGTGTGCGTGACACCTACTAGGTAGTTGTCTTATTGTTGTAAGGTTAAAGTATATAATGCCGTTTATGAAGTAGAGTCGATTCACGTAATTAATATCCTATTTACCAAGCAAACGGCTGTATTACACGGTATTGAGATGGCTGTCACGCGTTTACATAACAACAAAGGTCTCGCTCCGTCAACCTAAACACGCTTGCCTTGGCGATTACTAAGCAATTAGCCCGGCCATCGTTAAATCAAATTGATACGTACAATATCAAGTAGAAAGTTGGCCATCAACTAAACAAATACGCAACTGCGATGGCAGTCCGCCCATAAACATCGTCCAATAATGTTAAAAACCGAAGGCTCGCCTTGATGTGATGCCAAGGAGTTTATTTTTGTAGCGAAAGTCTGCGCTGGCGCACGGGGAAAAGAGCCGTTACACGAGCGCCGGCGGAAACTGCCGAGCGCACCCGACCGACGCAATGCGCCGCTAATACAACGAATGTGTTGTTAGATTTGGTTTCGACTTTTTTGTCTAATTGTAAACGTTCAAACTTGTGTTTTATGACTTTTATTACTAGTTTGAGTGTGGTTTTATTTAGGTATGTTAAGAAACAGGAGTTTTCTGTCGTATTTATGGTTGGAATTGCCTTTAAAACTCTGCGCGTGACTTGTCACATAGTGTTTTTTGTGCGTTGTCATCTATTTACACTATCTCACGGAAGACGGTTAACCCCTCGGTTGTCGGGAGCGTTTTTTCTCTCTTATTATTATTAACTTGGTCGAGACATAAACGTCGTACGTTCTGTATGTAGTCTTCGCTCGGGTTCAGTTGAATTACTCTTCACTTTGACGACGTGTTGCGAATATGAATACACGTTTTACTACCTATCGAGTTTTTAAAAGAACTGGACTTAGATTTACGTTTTTATACGTATCTAGAGGCCCAATAGTGGTCGTAAATCGACCATTTCGTTTTAATTTCAAGTTTGAAAAAGGGGTCAAAGTTCTTGCTCCACCTAATAATATAAAGAGAATGTATAGGTCATGTTTGACATAGTAAAGACAAACAATATTAATCTATAATCTATTCTCAATTTGAATAGAATAGAAATTAATAGACTTTGACCACAGACTTTAACAATAAACAAAAGAGTATGCGTGTTTTTCAAATAAATGGTAGTGTGTGTAATATGTTTTACACACACTCTTATAAGCTATAAGTGAGCAAAATTTCATACTCCTCTGTCCATGCAATTTTCGTAATAAAAGGGTACAAACATTTTGCTTCACCTAACAATACATAGATTTGATAGCAACAAATATGATTTAACAAACTAAGTTTTATTTATATAAAGATTATATAAGTCTCTAGCTACATTTGTAAGGTGCGGGGTCGGAGGCGATCAAAGAAACGCTCAGGTTGAACGCATAATCTTTAATAAATGTAAATCATAACAACATTTACTTATATACTAACTTAATACTACACTACACGCCCACCGAAAAAAAAGGGAAAAAAAAAATACGTTCTTTTTTTTTTTTTTTACAAATAATAATCTAACACAATAATGTTCACAAAAGAAACTATAGTTACTTCTCAAAAAATATATTCTAATAAACACAAACTTATACCTAAAAAAAAAATTACATTTCATAAGGTTTAGTTCTGTTCTTATGAACTAACATTTGTTTACCTTTATAATCTATTCTTAGATTTGGCGCGCAGTCCTCTAAAACATTGAAAGGCCCTAAGTATAAGGGATCAAGTTTGTTGACACGGTATTCATTCTTAAGTAATATCTTATCACCTACCTTATAAGTAATAGGATTAGTGTATGAATCATATTGAGACTTTCTTAATATTTTTGACTTAAGTAAATTTTGTCTTGCATCATATTGCGATTTTTGAATTCTATATTTTAGTTGCTTAGGATAATCGTAATTGTTATATAATGGCTCTATATCAAAAGTTAAATTGCTTGGTAAGTTACAAGGTCTGCCAAAAACAAGTTCGTAGGGTGTATACTGCGTTTCAGTATGCACGGTTGTGTTGAAAGCGAAACACCAATACGGTAACCACGTACTCCAATTAAAAGGTTCATTATTTGTTTGAATGCGCAGAAATGTCATCAAATTTTTATGTGTGTTTTCTAAACTTCCAATCGATTGATGGTGATAAGCTGTAGCAGTAATCTGTTTTATTTTAAGGATATCGCATACTTCTCTCATTACGTTAGAAACAAACTCAGTACCGCGGTCCGATATTATGTTTCGAGGAATGCCGTAGCGTAATATGAAGTTGTTTACCAAAGATGTCGCTATGGAAATAGTCTCCTTATTTCTAAGGGGATAAGCTTCAACGTACTTACTTAGGTCACACTGTAGTGTGAGAATATAATTATAATTATTACTATCCTTACTTAAGGGCCCAACTAAATCTAAATAAACTCTATCAAAAGACGAATGACCCGTATCGGTTAAAACCATGGGTTCCTTAATATATTTAAAATGTTTTTCTCGTAAACATTTGTCGCAACGATTCACAAATTCAGTTACGTCTTTCATTAGTCCTGGCCAAAAGAAACGTTTCTTAATATTGTTTACCATCCGCCGTATGCCAGCGTGGCCACTTGTCGGTAAAATGTGATAGTCGTTTATAATTACACGTCTAGTATCGGGATTACATATCCTTTTAACATCGTTTAAAACACATAACCGTAATCCGTACCAACTTGACGTCTTATTTATTATATGAGTTAACTCTTTAATTAATTCTTTATTATATTTGTGTTTAATAATATATAAACAATCTACGTTTAACTTTTTACAAAAGTCACCTAACTTCCTCACAAAGACGTCTCGCGCACATTGTGATAGGAATGTAGGATTTACATAAATTATTAATTTTTCTGAGCTAAAAGCGAATAAATTTGACCTTTCTGCCAGATCGCTTACAATTCTATTCCATTCATTTTCATTCAGGAACAATAATTCGGGACACTCCTTTGGTTTTTTAAGGGTTTCTACGACTCTTGGGTGATCAGTCCAATCATCAGTAGTAATCTTATCAACCATAGGGTTGTCACTTTGACCTTGCATATTTCTCTCTTTTAATTGTTTTTTCTGAGCCCTGGTAAGCACAGATATAACATGTTCACTCATTTCTTTCAATTCTCCGCTCGAAATTTGGATACGTGACAATGCATCTGCAGCTGTATTGTCCGGTCCCCTTACATACTCAACCACATAGTCATATTCTTCTAATAACAATCTAAATTTTGTCAATCGGCTCGAAGGGTTAGCCATGTTAAATAGATAAACTAAAGGTTTGTGATCGGTTCGGATAATAAATTTTCTGCCGTAAAGATAAGGTCTAAAGTATTTCACTGACCATACTATAGCGAGTAATTCTTTTTCGATGGTAGGGTATCTAATTTCAGCTTTATTAAGGTTACGGCTAGTGTACGCTACTGGTCTATTATCGTTGTTACATAATACGGATCCAATTGCATAGCCAGAAGCGTCCGTTTGTAAAACAAACGTATTGTTTTCATCAAAATTTGGGTACTGCAGAATTGGTGGAGATATAAGTGCATGCTTTAGGATAGAAAAAGAATTTTGGCATTCTTCGTTCCAATTAAAAGGTACATTTTTTCGGCAAAGCTTATTCAGGGGTAAAGATTTTTCGGCAAAATTTGGTATGAACTTTCTGTAAAAATTAGCAAATGCCACAAATCTTTTTGTCTCGTCGGCATTTTTTGGGACTGGGTAATTTTGCACGCATTCTATCTTAGCTGGGTCGGGTTTTATCCCTTCATTTGTTACCACTTTTACACATTTTATATTTTTTAACACTGTACTTTCTATTTGTTTATTTTCGATTTGTTGTGATAAAACTGCGATACATTCGTCAAACTGTGTTCGTAACTGCCTTGTCTCATATAATTTTTGTTTTAAAATAGTATTAGTCCTTTTAGGATAACTTAATTTAACTAAATTATCTTTGATATATTGAAGCTGTTCAAGTATACTTTTTAATTTACTAGTCATTTATAACAAGTGCAGCAAAATTAATACATAAAGACGATTAAAAAAAAAAGACATACTAAAAAAAGAAAATACTATACCTAGACCAACCAGAAAACCCAAAAAATAGTAATAAAATAATGTCTTTACATCCTTTAACCTTGACTTCACACACCGAGATGAAAACAGGTAGCACCAATTTTAAGTATTTTTCCCGCACTAAGTACATTTTATTATTCTTCACTAACCGCGCACTATTTTCACTTTTGTAACCTTACCGATGGTTCTTGATTTCCGCTGCCGCGAGCCGACGGTTCCTGTTGCTGGCACTCGTAACAAACATGAGCTTCTACATGTCTGAGCTTTGGTCGACGAAACGAACGCATGAAGTTTTGTGTCATAAACTCATTTCTAATCCAATTATGATGGCATTTTCGGTATAGAAGATATGCCGCGTACAAGGTCGCTAAACTTAGCAGAGTGCAGATCACAAATAAAACTATGCTTATGTTAGACAAATGAAATTCTTGTGCTGATTGATTTTTACCACCGGAAGCGTTTTGGTTAATAAAAACTTCGTCCTTTTCAATATTGGACCGGCACATTTTGTCAAACTTTACACAGTTTATGTTCTCACACTTTACTCAGATTACTGCAACGCGCTTATTTTACGTCACAATACACCTGCACCGTCTCAAATGGCAGGGTCGCCATGTAAGGTGCGGGGTCGGAGGCGATCAAAGAAACGCTCAGGTTGAACGCATAATCTTTAATAAATGTAAATCATAACAACATTTACTTATATACTAACTTAATACTACACTACACATTTAAGGCTTATGTCTTTGTTTTGCCGTGCCTACAGGGTTCATAATGTACTTTTAAAACTGATAACACCTTTGTAAAAACTTATGGAGTGCAATAAAGAATTGAATTTGAATTCAAATTCCTGTAGTTTGATGAGTACATGAGCATTGTTTAAAAAAAAACACCTACTTTTCTACCTACAACGAAAAAGAACAGCTTAAAAATATGTTTTGTATATATCCATTTTATAATACCGTATCAATGTAAAGTGTAATGAATTAGTAACCTTCTTGAATGTCAGACGAGCGTCTGTATCTCATTATATTACCGTTATAGAGACAAGATAGAGCATGAAATATTTGATAAAACATTTTACAAGTGATGCTGTGTTTTAGATGCTAAAAGAAATTGTTTTTTTTTTCTGTTTTTCTTAGCTTTGGTTAACTTGAAGCTTGATAATTTTAAGTGTTAATATAATGTGGTGAATACACTAGTTAATATTATTACCGTAAATAAAATATTTCATGACTTAAAATATTGTTAATATTACAGAATTATACAATTTCCTTTGTTTATATAGTTAACTAGTTGTTCCCCGCGAGTGGAGAAAAAACTGGGCCTTAGTGTAAAGATGTAAAAGAGTAGATGGTAAAGATCTAGGTACGTAAAAAAATTCGACGGGCCTGTTGGTCTAGTGGTTAGTGACCCTGACTGCTAAGCCGGAGGTCGTGGGTTCGATTCCCACCCAGGATAAATCTTTGTGTGATGAGCACGATCATTTGTTCTGTGTATGTATTTAGAAATATATAAGTATGTTTATCAGTTGTCTGGTTACCATAGTACAGGCTCTGCCTAGTTTGGGATCAGATGACCGTAAAAAAAAAAAAAAAAGCAATAGTTGTTCCAATAACATTAATTTTATAGACGAAAATATATCTGTTTATTATGTTTTTATATTAGTATTCTTTGGTCAATGTTATTTGTTTGAATCGTTCTTTTTCTCAGCCTATGTATCTACCCCATTGCTCAGGAAACTCCTTCCATGGATCCTTGTCCAGCGCCACCTTGAACCGCTTAATATAAAAAGTGCTTTCATATTTGTAATTATTTTACTTGTTTTTATTATACTTATAATAAAGTGGATGTAATCCAAGAAGAGGAGAATTGATATACTTAATATCATCATCTTGTCGGGCAATATTAATAACATAAATAATACTGCTATACTCAGTCTTCATCTAAAAGGAAACTCGAATTAGCATTACTGTTTCTAACAGGGGTAACCAAATATGTCTTTAGTTTAAAAGCAAGAGCAGTACATATAAACTCCGTCCTGTGAGTCGTTACGTGGCTTGCATCACAACACTTGTTAATCAACCTCGTCGGTTTAAACTCTTTGTGAAACACAACTGAAATACTCTATTTCTAGATGGAAGGTTATTTTGTGATTATTTACAAAAGGAAGTTAACATATAATAGCTATATTTCTTTTTTTAGCCTTTGTCTTAACAAAAGGAATTTCTTAAAATACAAAAATGTAACACATACACGTTGTGTTTTTGGCATTTATATATTTTATGTAAGAAACATACCTAAATATAGTTTTGAAATTGTTATTGTATACGACTTGGAGAATATACTGAATATCATAAGCGGTTGCTAGTTCGTGACATGGACCCTTGAGAATAACAATAACTGCCGGTCTACATAATCATAATCAGTATTTGGTAATTTTGTTGGTTTAATTCTAATTCTCACTGTATTAGATTTAAACATACTACGATTCAATAGGGGTGCAAGTAAATAACCTATTCGAGAGAAAATACCTACTTACATGTCCGTCGCACCCTTGGACAGACGACGTCACTAGTAACCTTGCTCGATGCCAAATATCTACACTACAGTGTACAAATGAGTAGAGTGTATCACTATACAATGAATAACTTTTTGAATTATTATGGTATAACGAGAAACCATACTATAATAATAGGACAAGGAATGAGTATATTAGAGGAAGCTTGAAAGTAGCGCCCCTGAATGAAAAGGTGAGAAGTAAGCGTTTGTCGTGGTGGGACATGTTATGAGGAGGATGAAAGTCACATAACTAAACAAGTTATGACTGTATGGCTGTGGATGGGTATATAAGCAGAGGGAGACCGAAAAAGAGATGGATGAATTGTGTGAAAGATGATATGAGAAAGAAAGGAGTGGATGCCGCGATGACGAGTAATAGAGATGAATGGAAGGAAAATACGCATTGTGCCGACCACATATATACGTATGAATGGGATAAGGGTAGGAAAATTTTTAGTCCGTCAGATAAATAATAAATGAACATAAAACACGTATTTTTTCCTTACCACATTTAAAAAAAAAGGTAAAGCTTTAAAGTTCAGGAGTAGAGGCTTGTGACGTCGCATCTTAGTAAAACTTGGTGTGATGTCACGCGAAATTTCAATTTACTGTGTCTTTATTTCATTTTTTTGCTAAAACATTTGTGTCTAATATTTTTTATCAATCATCCGAACGTATAAAATAAAAAAAATATAATCATCTGTAGCGCTACACATCCATATTATAAGTAGTTCAAGTTACGAAATTGTTATTCAGAATAAACTTCAAGGAAACTTCTAAACGCATTTCCAGTGAAAATTTTAATATTTACCCCAAATCTTGAATTTAGATCACAAAACCGCTGCAACATTTATCTGGATATGGATAACATTCCTAAGCTTTACTTGATCGGCTTACAAACTTGTTTGTTTTCAGAATCTGCTATTGTATCCAATTTTTACGTAATCCGAAAGCCGACCTCCTCTATACGGCTAATGGAAAGAGAATGGCTTAGGTATAAAAGTCCCCGTAAAAACAAGGAATATTTAATTAGTAGACTTCGTAGAATTTCTAAAGATTTTTAAACACTTTTTTATAAATCATATTTTAACTGAATTATCTTTTGTAATGGATAGGAACCTAAATAGGTAATTAAAGGTATCACGTATATTGACCGTGTATAAATTTACTTTTAGGAGATATACAGGCTTTTCAAGCTTCATGCATTACATGGCAAGGTTGATCCATGTATCAATAGTGAAGTTCAACTGAATTCGATGCGACTGGAAACCGAACCTAACATAGTTTGGGAAAAGGAAGGACAATCAATATTTAATTTGGTTTCCAAGAATTTATATTTTAATGTGCCTCTGACTAGTAAGCGCATAACTCAAGAATAGCTGGACCAATTCGGGTAATTTATTTTTTTGTATGTTCTCTGACGTCCACGGAAGGTTTCAGTACTAAAAAAAAAATGAGGTGATCACTCGAAAAACGTTACATTTATTAATTAATTTTTACTATTAACTTTTGACAGAATGAAGTCTGTCCGGGCAGCTAGTTATAAATATAACAAAACGTCTTTCTCCTATAAAAGTTAGGTACATCAGTTATTTATGTAATGCTAGACTGTATGTATATTAAAAACTTAATTCCATATTGTGTATACCGTAAATTTTGTTATTTTTAGGGTTCCGTACCTCAAAAGGTAAAAACGGAACCCTTATAGGATCACTTTGTTGTCCGTCTGTCTGTCTGTCTGTCTGTCTGTCTGTCTGTCTGTCTGTCTGTCTGTCTGTCAAGACCTTTTTTCTCAGGAACGCGTGGAGGTATCAAGCTGAAATTCATATCAAATACTCAAGTCTATGGTCTCTTGGAGCTGTGAAAAAATCAAACTTCTAAGTCAACGCGATCAAAAGATACTCCCGTTTATGCCGCAAATTTTCGACACTCGCAAGGGAATCAAAACCTACAGGGTACTTCCCGTGAACTCAGAATCTTGAAATTTGGTATGAAGCAACGTCTTATAGCAGAGATATAGGAAAAATTGCGAAAAGTATACATTTTTAGTTATATCATATAATAAAAATATTTTTAATAATTTTAAACTTACTACCCCTTTCCTCATGAACGCGTAGTGGTATTATATTGAAATTCATATCAAATACTCAAATCTATAATACCTTTAAGCTGTAACAAAATCAAACTTCTATGTCAACGCAATCAAAAGAAACAGGAATTAAAACCGCATATTTTGAAACTCGCCACTACTCGCAAGGGAATCAAAACCTACAGGGTACTTCCCGTGAACTCAGAATCTTGAAATTTGGTACGAAGCAACGTCTTATAACACAGATAAAGGAAAAATTGCGAAAAGCATAAATTTTTAGTTACATCATATAATAAAAATATTTTTAATAATTTTAAACTTATTACCCCTTAACTCATGAACGCGTAGTGGTATTATATTGAAATTCTTAACAAATACTCAAGTCTATAATATCTTTAAGCTGTAACAAAATCAAACTTCTACGTCAACGCAATCAAAAGATACAGCAATTAAAGCCGCATATTTTGAAACTCACAACTACTCGCAAGGGAATCAAAACCTAAAGGATACTTCCAGACGACCTGGAATCTTGAAATTTGGCATGAAGCAACGTTATAAAGTACACATATAGGAAAAATTCCGAAAATCTTAAATTTTTAGTTACATCACATAGTATATTTTTTTTAATAATCATAAACTTACTAGCTGACCCAGCAAACGTTGTTCAGCGATTAAAAAAAAACAGATGTTGGCTTTCCACATTGTTATGTTATGGATTTCATTTAGCAATAAAAATACCATAACTTTTACTTATATACCTACAGGTTTGTACGGAACCCTCGGTGCGCGAGTCTGACTCGCACTTGGCCGGTTTTTTTTTATTTTTGTTGTTTTATTAATTTTGTTTCTGTAAACTAATTATTTGAAAAAAAAATGCGATAAAATGTTAATATGTCGATTTATGTTGTATTGCGATGTGAGTATTTTGTTGACTTACAAAATGTATTACGACAGACCCGTTTGTCTAGTGGTTAGTGACCCTGACTGCTAAATCGGAGGTCGTGGGTTCGATTCCCACCCAAATCTTTGTGTGATGAGCACGATCGTTTGTTCTGTGTCTGGGTGTTATTTATCTATGATATGTACGTATAGAAATATATAAGTATGTTTATCAGTTGTCTGGCTCTGCCTAGTTTGGAATCAGATGGCCGTGTGTGAGCTTGTCCCAAGATATTATTTCATTCTTTTTACTATTAAAATGCTACTCGGACGAAGCCTTGTACAAAAATCAATAACGGTTCACCACAATATTAAATAAGTCGTATATACAGTATAAGTGCAACATTATAAAAAGTATTTTATCCGTGACATCGTAGTAAAACAGTTTCATCTTCTTTTTCATACGAGCAAGCTGGCTCTACATATATAAATACATGTAAAGACCGAGACATGTAACTAAAATTAACATTCCTTCTCCGAGAGCGACACGATTTCTTATTATGAAAACATACATCCACGCACACTTACGCAGCAGTGTAAATTGTCCTATTTTCACTGTTGTGTGTGTACAGTCTCGTTCACTCCGAAGGTAGATGGCGCTAGTCAGAAGGGTCGTATCGCCCTGCTGAATGAATGAGTGAATGTTATTTGCAGTTCCTTGGGGCGTGAAATAAGGGATCCTTTTTGGGGGCTCTCGTACCGATTGTGTTTAAGATTCGTACGATTCTTGTATTGTGATTTTTTTATTCGGTTTTGAGTATAGACAATGTGCTTAAATATCTACGTTGCAATAGTTTTTTGTCTTTTGTTAGCAATGAAAATACTAAATAATATATTAGTTTATGCTATTATGAACAGTCTTTGCGAAACAGCAAAGCACTTGACTTGACATTCAAAGATGCGTTTACGTTGTTTTCTTTGTAAATATAACCTTATCTAACTAATTAGTAGGTATTATAAAACAAAATTAAATTATTTGTGTAAATCTTCCTAGAGGTATTAAATTGACACCTTAATTCTGCAACGTGGTCTGAAAAACCTAACCTGGTCCACTTTGCTCTAAACCTTTTTCACTGGTTTAAATTAATCGTTTTTAAAATAACCATTCTAGTCATTTACTACCCTAATTCCTACTGCAGAATGAAAGCCTCTCATACACAGAAAAACTTGTAAATTGACATTTATATCAATTTGTTTTGTTTTCTACAAATGTTGTCCTTTATTGCTGTTCAGCTATATTTAAAAGCTCTGAACATGTGGACTGTCATCTAAACTAATATTATTAAAAGTAAATGATGCATGATAGATAAACTGCTGACTCTGATCTAACATTGATGTTGACTTGCATATGAAATGGTTTAAAGAGAGGTAAAACGATTACATTACCTATAACATCTACTAAACTATCAATTAAATCCTGAACCCATTTTGAACTACCTTAAATTCTCTCTTCATGAAGCTCTCAACGCTATTCTTTAGTCGGTGAATCTGACGTCATCTTGTGACGTCACGGTCACTCTGCCCACTCTATTTCGCCATTTCATTTATATTTGTAACAAACTTTACAGTGCTATTTTTTTACCACTGACATATTTATATAACTTTTATGACTATAATAATCTTTAATACGTATTCAACGAACAGCAGTAGAAATTTATGCTTCGTAGTTTAAACTTTAAATATAGTTGAGGTATTTAAGTAAAGCAACATAAATATAAATTCTAGCCTTTCCCCAAGCTATGTTTGGGTTGGCTTCCTGTCTTATCTTTCAGCCTGATTCAGCTGAATAAAGATAAATTAGAAAGAAAGAAATTATATTCTGCTGAATAGGTACAGTATATTACATTGAGCCACTTGACCTCCACAACCTATTTTACTGCGTAACATATTATCTCATGATGAGACTGGCTGTCAGAATGACTTAACGACTGCCAAAGATCAGCGTATGACTGCTTGATAATAACGTCTTTTATTTGATTTGAGATTTATCATAATACAACAAATTAATTCGAAATAAAAAAGCTTATATAAGTAAAGTCGTATAAGCGAGATAATTAACTTTACAAAATTCGGAATACTTAATTTTTAATCTACGTTAAAGTTTTATGAATTTAATATTACTTCAAAAACACTCCTTTCCAAGAATTCTCCTGAAATAGAACGGCTCGAGCTTAGTTTTAATTACTTTAAGTAAATTAAATTTTAACGAATTCTGTAATTCTAGTTGAAATAATCACGTATCACGGTTTATGAAATATTGTTTTAATGCAAAACCTTGTCGAATAATATGATTGGTTTATCGAAATATTAACAACCAATCACTACGCTTGAATTTTACAGGTGATTAAGTTATCTTTATTTTTGATCGACTGTCAATTTACCCTTTTCATATTTTTTTATGTATTTTCTCAATCTTCAAGATGACGACTATGAAAACCCTTGGTGGTCTCACCTTCATGATTTAATAATCTTTTGGATGAAGCTACTCTTCTACCTTCAAAAGAGTTGAATTCAAAGCGATATTTTCGCTAAATTAAGATTATATATTTTTGATCAAAACTTTTAATTATTAATAACTAGCTTTTGCTAGCGAATCCGCCAGCGTGGGCGTCGATTATAGCCTATAAGCCTTCCTCAATAAGTGGGCTTCCTAACAAGAATTTTTCAAATCGGACCAGTAGTTACTGAGATTAGCGCGTTCAAACAAAAAAAAATTCTGCTTTATCATATTTGTATAGATAATAATCAATATTAGGCACCAGCTCCTATATTTCTTCCTTCAAAAGAGTTGACGATAATTTAATTTGACGATAATTAAGTTAATGATACTATATATATGATATACCTATCCTTATATTTTGATTAAAAAGAGACGAATAGTTAGTTACTAGAAGCTCCGATGTGGTGTCTCAGTATAGTTGGCGTGGCAACACCTAGATCTGAACAGTTAGATCGTTTTGTAGGTTGCCCCGTTGTTGCATTCGATACACGACACCGTTTAAAACGACTGTGTTGTAATTTGAATTGTTTAGAATTTTGGAATTGAATATGAAAGTTGAGGGCAAGAACCTGTTTTTGCCCAGTAGTGGCCCTTTTCTTTCTCTTGTCTCCTTCAAGAGCCTCGATACTATAATTAATCTTACACAAATTTTAATGAATAAAAATTCAGTATTTCTCAACGGCTAAGTAAAGTTGTATATTTGTTTGCTTATTAAATCTCAAAAGGAAATAAATAGTCAAACATTATTGACTGTGAGTTTATAGAATCTCTAGTGTTACTATCTCTTAAGAAATCTTAAAGTTTTTTCCTTTAACAATTGAAACCTCAATTTCGGTAGCTCGAAGAACAACTATTCTATACTATAACTATATTCTTATAGTATTCTATATTACTGGCTTACATATCAACCCATGCTTTGTAAACATAGCCACTAATAAACAGTGAAGTCTTCTCTTCGTACTTAAGTTCCCCTTGACGTAAAACAAATGAAACCTCGTATCACCCTTGGCTGGCAGCTCAAACAATCAGGGCTAGGTGTTAACCTTGCAGGATCACCTGACACACTGACCCCAATTCACGAGCCAATGTTACTTTATTGTTTGCTAACTATTCTGAAATAATAGATTAGAATGGCTAAAGTAGTATATAAAATGTAGTTAGGTATATGACGTGATAAGTATTTAGACTGTACCGAAAATTTTGTGGTTTTTTTAATTTGACTCATAATAGAAGCTCTGGAAAAGAAGAGTTTAAAGGAATGAAAATCTTTGTATTGACTTAAGAATCACCAAAATGAATACAGGATTAATTTAAAAGGAGTGCGGATATTCAACGAGGTAATCAGGTTCATAAAACTGAACAACTTTTCTCTAAAAACATAGGTCGATATCATAAAATTGAAAATCATTTTTTCATACAAATATAAGTCACGTGACCTGTCGCTTTGCATGAAAAGTTTATTTTACATTTTACGTTTTCGAGATATGTCTCGTGGGAAAAGTTGTAAAGTTTGATGATGCACCTAATTGCCTCGTTGAATATACGCACTCCTTTTAAAATAATCCTGTAAAATAGGTAGATACGTGGATAACTTCTGAACGGCATCAGCTAATATAGAATTAAAATAAATAGATTTATTTATATTCTTTAATGAACACACATAAATACTTAAAAATAAAAGTACGCTTTTGAGTTTACATCCAGCAATGCCCTTGAAGCATGAATAAAAATTAATCAGTAGGTATCTGGGGGCAAAATACATGTAAGTACATTATTACGAATTTTATATCTTTTTCTACTAAAACTTTATTCGGACATAATACAAATAATTATTCTTGGATTATAATTTTAACACAGAAGAGTAGTAGGAGTAATTTTATTTTATCTGTTTATTGAGTAATAAAATTTACTTAATAGACTTATGATCTATTTTATATTAACCCTACTGCTGCCTTAGCTCTTCCTAAACTATATTGGGAGCAACTTTCATTTATCAACGACTTCAAATGGACTAAGAATTTAATAAAGAACGTTTGCTTATATATCTTCTACAACTAATTTACTAGATAATCTACTTACCCGTTAACTCTAATGACTCAGGGACAAACATAATACATACGCAAATATTAATATATATATGTTAAAATGTTACGTCAGTCGTTGAACTCTTTTCCACAACATTAAGTTTCAGCAATATTACATGAAAAACCTTTTATAAGGTTCTAGTTTGAGCTGTTAATATTATAACGGTTTTTTGAGATATATGACAAAGATAAGAGTGGTTCATATTTTGCGAACAACGTACATTAATAATTTAATTGGTTTGGCCGCTCGCATGCGACCTACTTGAGGCAAAGCCTTTAAAATCGTTGGACGTTTTTGTTATAAAGAGTAGCCAGGACTTCGTAAAATCTAGTTTAGATTTTTGGCTGTTTTTTTTTTATTTTTAAGAAATATGATTTTCATTTTTCTGTTTTAACAGTAACTACAATTTTGGGAAAATGTGTAGTGCTAATTATTAAAACATAACGAATTATCAAAAGTCATAGGGTTCGATTCCCACCCAGGACAAATCTTTGTGTGATGAGCACGATCATTTGTTCTGTGTCTGGGTGTTATTTATCTTTAATAATTATGTATGTATTTAGAAATATATAAGTATATTTATCAGTTGTCTGGTTACCAAAGTACAGGCTCTGCCTAGTTTGGGATCAGATGACCGTGTGAGAGCTGTCCCAAGATATTTATTTATATCTATTTATTTATTATTTATTTAATATTAAATGTTGTTGCTTATAATGTTAGTTATCTACCCCTGTGAGGTTCCAGGTGTTTAATAACCTGTAATGTATAATTTTCATAAATCGATTTTAATAGGTAGGTATATACTCCTGTTTGACTAACAATGTTACACATCAAAATTGGTCGACTTTTAGCTTTAGTTCTTCATATGTACATTCTGCTAGCCCGTCAAAAATGAACTCGCCTCCAATTTGAAAGGAACAAAATATATTAAAAATACAACTAAAAATGGTATTGGGAATAGACGGTACGAGCTTAGAGAGCATCCAACTAAAATTCCTATACAACTGGCTCGCTCAGTTTATTCAATTTGTATTTCAGTGACTGTCGTATCGCTGTCGGCCGCAAGCTGCCATCGAAATGGGACGAACTTAGTTTTGCGATTTTAATTTCATATAGAGCTCAGGGTTTTAAATGTATCAAGGATATATCGAAGTGATTTATATGCTAACTGATTGGAACATTAATGCATTAACAATTTTAAAACTAAAACTGTCGATATGATGAATTCTTATTATGGAACTCTTGGTCGAGAAACCAAACAACTAACTTATTTCAATGATTCTAAATCGAATCATAAAGAAATAATTTAAAGCGGCGGTAGTTTCGTGGCTAGGGTGTCGGACTTGCGACTTATAGTTGCCGGTTCGAATCCCACCCATTGCACTAACGACGTGGACTCGTAACTTAGCGTTTAGCTTTGCACGAGGGATTAAGTAAGCTTTTTTAAAGATTTTTATCGGAATGATAGACATAAAGTTATTATCCAAAATGATTTATTGTATTGTGAGGATCAGATAGGCGGTCGCTCTATGTTAAATATGGTTTCAGCTAAATCCGGTAGGACTGAAATCATACCCCAATATAGCTTGGAAAAAAAGCTAGACAGATGATGACGATGATCGTAAGTAGGTACTTAGAAGCCTTAAAAGGTAAATACATGAGTACGCGTTAATACCCGTGACGTACGTAAACTTTATTATAGTCATGCAACGCGATTATCTGAAAGTTAGGATATGCTTAATTGTACATAGTATAGAATAAGAAGACAAGCTGTACCCCGCGGTTTCACTTGTGTGTGATAAGCCCGTTGCTATAAAAAATATATATTTATTTTATCTATTCTGCTATTCGAGACGGAGACCAAATCCAGCAAATTAAGGAACGTTTGCTGTCAGTTACTTTTTGTTTTTCCATGTCAGTTACGTTTTGTGAAACCACGTTTTATGTCACGTTCCATGGAAACGGGATAAGAAGCTACGTCCACCAATTTTCAGCCAAATCGGTTCTGCCGTTCTTGAGTTATAGGTGTAACTAACACGACTTTCTTTTATATATATAGATTAATAAATACACCAAGAATTTCGTAGTTTTAGACCGTAATAAAAGTCAGAAGACTGAGTTTTTAGTTTGTTGTTAGGACATTTTTCGTGTAACAATTTTGCAAAATAAAAAAATAATGCATTATTGGTACTATTGGTATTGATACTACTCGAATATGTCCTATCTACATACCAAAAAATGTGCATATTTATTTGAACCTACGCCTTTACGTTCCGCCAGAGTACCGGGGGTATATGAAGTAATTTATGACGGCTAGCCCTCCCTATTTTGGATATCCAATCTCAATGTAATATGCATCATAAAAGATCATAATACGAACGTCAAAAACCTCAAATACAAAAAATATGTAGATATTGTGAGCGAGTGTATTTCCCAATCGCCGCAAACAATACTCTAATGCCTGCAAGGTTGGCTGAGTTCGTTCTATTATTAGACGCGACATATTAGCTGGTGTTGCAAAAACACTGAATATTTATATTTCCTGCTCGCTTACCGGGAGTACAAACAATAATACAATGTGTTACTTTGTTACATTTTAATCGGTATCTGTAGTATATAAGCAGATTCTTCAGTTTCTTGTAACCTCAATCTTTTGAACGTGAAAATTATTGTAAAGTCTTCATTTTCTCTTAGAAGCCAGAGTTACGTAGTAGCAGTCAACACTGAAAAGGAAACGTTAAAGCGAACTACAAAAACTCATAGTAAAGTAAAAAAAGATATGAACTAAATCAATATAAACCGAGATAGAATCCGTTTAAAAGTAGTTTTATTTAAATGTCTAATATTCGCGTACACCTCAGAAAACAATATATGAACAAAACAAACTGGCTCTAGATTGTAGGAGTAGGTAATTACTTTAATATTTTCTGTCTATATTACTACAGTTTTCTAACAAAATAATGTTTTTTAGCCTTTTATTGAAAGTATTACAAAACTCATGAAAACTTTTAGAAAGAACCATGATATTCCACGTTTTTTTAAGGATTCGTATTGAAACCCAATACTTTACATTGAATAGAAAAGCTTTGATCAGAGAACCAATTCAATGTTTTAGAAGAAGAAAACGGAGGAAACAAAATGTTCTTACTTTATCAACCATTTCTAATGAAAAAGTATGTTTAATATTAAACTTAGTTAACATTTATTTCTATACTAACTTAATAAATAACGAACACATTATGTAAAAAAATAGAACAAGAAACGTCACATTAGTATAATTGTATTGTTTTGTCATTTAATTATTCAAATGAAAAATAATGTATAAACATGTTTCCAATCATGGACGTTTCTTTTTCAGATATATCATACATTAAAATGTACCGATTAAAAACGTGAGGTTATCTTTATGTATTATTAAGTCGTAGATCAGCCATAAAATATAAAAACTATTCATGAAGAATACCATTTTACTGACTTGCTAATATTTATTTTAATTTAAATAAAAGACGAATCATACTGAACTTTTCTAATACTGAAAATAAACATTAAAACATCAAATGAATCTAGTTTAATTGAACCGTATATCAATTTAAAACGTATTCGATTCTCTTTACTCCGACACCAAAATCGATTGGGTGTCGAGTATGCCGAAAGCAGACACCAAAATAACTTCTGAAAATAAATACTTGGAATTTGAAAGTACTTTTAAAGGGCAAGTATATACCTTCCCTTTGATCCAACTTTTGATCCTTAATCAGCAATAAAACCTCTTTGTTGACTATTACTTGATGACTAAAGAGTCAATTATTTCTTTGTTATGAAAAATACACGAAAAAGCATTCATATCAATATTATTTCTCCATTTTATTCAGTAAATAAAAAACCTACATCAAAACGTAATTGTTCGCCGTAAATAAGTAAATAAAATATTTGAATAAAATTACATTACGGTTTAGTAAAGACGGGAATCGATCGACTTTCTGCGCATGACGACCTCACGATGCGGCCGTGACGAGGACACATAGGCCAATATAACGCTTATATACTCCCAATATATAACGCAGGGAACAGAGTTGCCGAATGTTTGAACACAACTTTAAACCTATTTATTTCTGTCGCTACTACCCACTTGCAAATGACAGAGACAAGGGATTTACCATCGGGGTACCTATTATATAATGCCAGGTAAATCTGATTTGAAAGACGCTCGATACTTCAGTGAATTCTATTTTTAAACAAAGTGCGACGCTGTTTTTGCATTGTTCTTTTGTTTTTCATTGTTTAAATGGCTTACGAATTTGGATGACGTCATTCGTAACGTTTTAAATTTTGATCTTGCCAGGGATTAAATTGATCAGGGTCTTTTTAATGTTGCCTAAAAAGTAAATTGTGCAGTATAGTATTCCGATACCGTACAAATGGTGTTATATATTAATTAGGTTTTTTTAACTGAATATACTTTTTCTTCTTTTAAGATTACGTTAATATGAACAACGTTTCAGGCATTATCTTATCACTGATATTATTTATATCAACACATTCAGAGTGACGTCATCAAGCGTGTAACACTGTAGACATAATCTAGCATCGATTTTTATAACCAAATTAGTTTTTCCTTTGCTCTTAATCATTCTTCTTTGTTATAAATCTTTCAAAGTCTTAATGATAGCAAAATACATTAGGATATGCGCCAAAAGTGACATTAGGATGTTTGCCAGTCAGTAAATTAATGTCGCCGACTGAATTTAGTTCATGATTTGTTTCAGTTCTATTGACGGTCAGTATTCGTCATCACGACTTTATCCTTGATGAAGTAGGTAGAAGTAGGAGATTGCGCATTCAAGTGGTATATAGCCCTAGAATGTTCGACCTATTTAGGAACAATAATATCACAGGAACAAACATGTGGATATAACATTTTTATATAGACTTTGTGAATTATGTAAATACAGTTTCTGGAAAATGTACCTAAATATTATGTTAAAACTTAAAACCATTGGTTGGTTTAAGTTTGTAAAAATGTAGAAAAGAAAGCTTTGGAGTAAAGTTTATAACACTATCTCTGAGTAGTCAAACTACTACTACTACTGAAAAAATATGTTTTACTGATTCTTCTTCAATACCTAAACGTGACAGCCCCCCTAGCCAAGTGACATTTCTACAAGCGTTAACGATGATAGAAATAAATGTATGATAGTGACAAGTCTAAGTCACGTGACTTATCGAAAACAAATGTCATTTCTATACATTTAATGTCATTTAAGCGATTTCTATCATAGTTAACGCTTGTAGAAATGTCACTTGGCTAGGGGGGCTGGTATCCAAGATATATGTAATTTTTTTATAGCTTTGAAATTTTAATCCAATGACATTTAGCAAGAACAAAGCCATATCTTTTGCCTAGCCTTTTCCCAAGCTATAGAATCAAATTTCTTTGCTCAAAATATAGTATGTTATAAATTATTACAGTTCTTCATATTTTTAGTATGTTGAGGTCGGCTTCCAGTCTTACCGTATTTAACTGCTGAATACCGCATTTTACATAAAACAATTGCCTACCTGACCTCCACTACCTATTATACTGGGTAACGTAGTTAAACAAGATTAAAGCTATATATGAATTCACATTTTTTTTTAATTTCTCACCATACTTCCAATCTTCTAAACTTTGACCCATTTTCTGTTGATATTATAATAATAAAAACTCTTTATTTTTCATTATACTTATTACATTAGTACCTATACTTTTAAAAAGTAGTACAGTTATTAGTACTACTTCAATATCTCAAATCTCTAAAATCAATAAAACCCCTACGTAATGGTTCTATGTAGGTACTATTATAATCTAGGCTGTTATTATAGACGGAAACTGAAGTCTAAAATTACATAAATTATTACGTACATGTATGTTATTATACAAAATTAATCTAGTTATTTTAAGTTGGTAATGAAAAAGCACAATTTCTGTTAGCCCACTGCTGGGCAAAAATACTCTTGTTTGAGAACACTATATTATAATTATCCAAACCTTAATACGAAAAATGCGGAAGTAGTGTCTGTCTGTCACGCTTTCATGGCTAAACTGCTGAATCCATTTTAGTGAAAGTTCGTATGGGGTAAGTTTGGATCCAACGAAAGAACATAGACTAAATTTTGCCGCAATAACCTCACCCTCGTAGTTGAAGCCGGCAAGTGTAATTTTTTTTTAGTATACATATAAGACCAATATAAAGTGAACCATAATACCAAAGTGATTGTATGAGTGCCCGGTTCAAGTTACGCTGGATTTAAAACAACTATCCAAATATTAAACTAGATTATAAATATAAAAATAAATCCTTTTTTAGTAAAGTAGTTATTTAATGTTTAAAGTTTAGTGCAAGAAGAAAAAATAAATTGAAAAAATCAATTACATTTCACGGTCAACTTTAATACAGAACAATGAACCTTAATACCAAGCGATAAGGTTCTATTTTATAATACATAGTAAAATACAAATTAAAGTTTGTAAATACTAATAAACTAGAAAGGAAAGTAAAATAAAATTATCTGGACTTGTCTACTTTCCGATCGATCAGTGACCTCGTAGCGCGTAGCCACGTCGTAGCACCGACTTTGCTACGAAATGGAATATGTACTTGCTATACATATGTATACTTTTACACAATGGATATAATTAAATATTTTTATGACTATATCAATCATAATACATGTGTGCAGAAGTCTGAACATAAATAAATTTGTCAAAAAATGTATAACACTTGAATCCCTTATTTTGTATATAATTTTTATTCTTAGACATGTACCTATTTACAAAATCACAATAGTATATAGAATTCGTAGCACTTCGTAGCAGGTACAATGCTACGGAATGCAGATTTTTCTAGAATTTGTTAAAAATTGAACTTCTGCTGACTCATATTTTTCCTTTTGGAAATAACATTTCAACTGTTTGACTTAATTTAGTGTAACAAATTACCAGTTTTATATTTTCTTGTACTAGGGACCTACTTATACTTTATTAGACTATATTCTTGTCTAGAAAAGACAATTTAATAGACAACAAAAAAAAATGATTAAGATAAAAATCGTTTTAATGTACTATTATATGCATTTTATTTAAAAGTAAATTTAAGTCGAATGATACAGATATTTGGACAACACTGCGATTTATTGAAACAATTAAAATAAGGAACACATCCGAACCAAATTATTATATTTAGTTTAAAATATATATATACATAAAGTGACGTAAACTAAATTATTCAATGATAATGCGTTGACCAATTTAAATTAAAACCTTAAATATATCTACGTGTCTATCATTACTATAATGAACTCTAAAAACAATGTCAACACTTAAACAATACTATAAATCCAATAAACACGTCGAAATTGACACGAGACTCCACACGTGACCTGATAAGTGAGGCAGATAAGCTACAAGATGACATTATATCGTGTTATTGTAATTGATAAACACCCACTGTAAACATAATTATACATAACACATACGACACCTATCGTAAACGTGAGAGTGACGTCACCATAGCCGTGTTGCAAGAGAGTTGAATATAATAATACAATGGATTTTTCTTTAGTCCTTTTTCCTGATTTATAGAAATTTATGGAAACTAGATGTTTAGAGATGATTGCGAGGTATACAGGATTATTTTTTATGGAGTGCGTATATTCAACGAGATAATCAGGTGCATAAAACTGAATCACTTTCCCCACGGAACATAGGTCAAATTAGTAAAATGACATTTTCATACAAAGTCACGTGACTTATGATTGTATGAAAAGTTGATTTTCAATTTTAAGATTTCGACTTATGTTTCGTGGAAAAAGTTGTTCAGTTTTATGCACCTGATTACCTCGTTGAATATACGCACTCCATAAAAAATAATCCTGTATAAAGATGACAGCAAACAAATAACTTGTTAAGCAACTATGTTGCAATTTTAATGTAAAGGAATGCTTGCTATTTTACACACTAATTTTAAATATTTATATTGAACCGAAATAATTCCGAAATTTTAAGCTTCTTTCCTCCCGAGGAAACAATTATTTTAACAAGCTGTTGTCCGCGGCTCCGTTCGTGTAATTGTCAATTTCCTCGCAATTTTTCGATATTTTACCACCACCATTAAACACCACCTAAACATGAAAAAAAGTACAAAATTACCCAAATTCCAGTCTTTCCCGAGCTTTCCCGAGATAAAGAACAGCTATTAATTTTAACATTGATATCAGTTCGATATGCAAAGTACCTACATACAATAACAAATAAAAATAGATCACGGAATTTCCCTCACTAGAGTCTTAACAAACACATGTTTTTTTCCTTACATGATATACATAGTCGTAGGTATAAAACCACTTGACCTGGCCTCTAAAGCACCTCTTGACTTATTATTATTTAAGGGTAAACCCGGCCCATCTTTTATATCCAGACTTACTTGAAATTTAAATACATATTATGTTTAATTTAAAAGTAATGGTTCCACATATTCATCTGTAGAAATTGTTCAATTTCTTTTTAATTAAACATACCCATTTATTTACCAATAAGAATGTAGACTTACGTAACAAAAACTAATATAAAATACATTTCTACAAGCGTCAACGCTGACGGCATCGCTCAATACTGAATATCTAATTAACTTTAAGATGTTCTTAAATGTATATCTGTCGCTACTTCACACCTTAAAGTGACAGAGACAGCATGAGACTTAACGGCGGCTTCAAACTGATTGACGTTTCAGTATTCGGACATTATTCACGTGCCTTACGAAGAAATGTAATTTCCATACATTTAATGTCAGGAAGCAATTTCTATCATCGTTTACGTTTGTAGAACTGTCACTTATCTACAAGGGCAGGTCTTGCTATTTTGTTATTTCTTGAGTGATGTTGTTTACACAATTATTAATGATATTCAGTGATCAAGATCTGAGCTAAAGTCAGTTAATTAGTAACTAGCTTTTCCCCGCGGCACATCCCGCGTGCTTTAGGTGTCTTAGGTTTCTCAAGTTTTCCAAATAAAATCGAATTCGCTTTTGCATATACATGTATATTATCTATAGTGATATTGAATCAAGCAAAAATTTACAAAGCATTTACCCAATCTGACTTTTTATTCCAGATTAGCGCGTTGAAGCAAAAAAACTCTTTAGCTTTATTACGTAGTATAGATAATTATTGTTACTGGCATGAGAAGAATTATTCCGTGCAGGTAAAATTTAATTATAAAAGATAAAGCATGAAAATGCTAAGATATAATTTGGAAATAGATTTAATTTGGATGAAACTGAGAAGAATAAATTCTTTCCTTGCTTCATTTACTTCATTCAATAAATCAAATGCATTACTCAGTAATTTCCCAACTTAAAGTTACATTAACTTAAAAACGGCAGTATCTTCAACACACACAATTCAATGCATTACTGCTCAATTGCTTTTAACACTAAGGAATTTAATCCTTGTGTCGCGGGGGTTTCACAAACATTCAAATCACATTCACAAAAAACACCCAGAATTGTTATTAACACAAGATTATCTTGAAAGTACACAATTACATATTACAATTCACAAATCGTCTTTATCCCATGACGTCATGTCTCGACGCTATTGGTCACACAAAATTCCCATGAGTCATTCTCAGAGCCTTCAGATCTCGAAACTAAATTAGTGAATCAGATACCCTTATTGATGTATCATGCAGAGCTTGGAGAATACGTATTTGGACAGTTTGATGTGACGTCACTAATAGATTTTGTATTGATTTAAGTTGTAGGAATATTAGTTCGGCAGCGGTATTATCATTAGTTAATGGTAATAATAAATAGCAAACTGATAGCATTTCACAGCGAAAGTTTTGTTGTACTTGCCAAAATGATAGTTTAATCTGTTCTTATCGCCCGTCATACAAACAAGGTTATATAGAAAAAATAACCATGATGCACAGTGAATGAGTGTCACAATGCAATAAATATGTAGACGACGACGAAACTAGATACATAATGCCCGATGCACACATCAATATTTTTGGCTTCACTACTAGCTACGTGCTTGTATGAAGTTGATCTATCTAGGTGTTATTAATCTATCTTAGTAAGATAGTAACATAAAATTAGCGTCTAAAATAAAATAACTGTGACTTAATAAGGATTATATTGATTTTATTTATCCTAAAATAACGTCGCAATCAAAAACTAACCTAAATCTTATAATTTAATTACACCATTCTACTCGAAGCTGCCGCATGAACAAGATGGCGGCATTGCTTGGCGCTTGGCGCGCTGTTTCCCGGAAACCGACTACGCGGCGGCCATGTTGTGCGCACGAGTACGTGACGCACACATGCGCACTGTAATCAAACCACGCTGAGTACAACGAAACGTTTAAATTTACAAGGATGTACGACAAACTGTGTGTCTTATATTAGAATATTAATAAACAAATTATTCTTGTTTAATTTGTGTCTTAAAGATAATATAATATTGCAGTCGATTAGACTAGAACTGGTTTTAAATATACATCTAGTAAATTATTTCTTCTTTATTTTTATTAAACTAACATTAAATATCACTACTTCAAATAACTTATATCCAATTAAGAAATAGCGATTTTAATAATAATATAAAATCGTTTTTTCAATCGCTATTAGTCTTGCTTTAAAATAATATCCAGACCTATGTATCAGAGACAGCCTGCAAATGTTATTTCACTTTATCTAGTTTTAATCTTACACTGAATATGTAACTACACCGTTCATGTTTACCAAAAAAATACCCTTTGTAATAAAAAACCCTGAAAACAAATGACGCATACCGCTATACAACCACAAGAAATAATTTAAAAGAAATGTCGAAATGAACAAGAGACTTTGTACCATTTACAAAGTTTCGTTCTTTGTCGCTGTAAATAACCCATTTATTTTGTTCAAAATATTATTGTGGGACTTTATTTATTAACAATTTTAAACATTAGTGGCAGAGATTCTTATTAAAATTACGAAAGAAATTACATTAAAGGAATGAATGTTACTAATTTTAATATATTAGACGAATTTCATGTACTAATATTATAAAGAGGAAAGATTTTTGTGTGTGTGTATGTTTGTAATTAATATACTCTAAAACTACTGCGCCGATTTCAAAAAATCTTTTACCCTTAGAAAAGTACTTAAACCCTGAGTGACATAGGCTATATTTTTTACTATAAAATTTGGTACCGTGGGCGGAGTCGCGGGGAACAGCTAGTAATTAATATATGTATATGTGTAACAGCAAATGTATTTTTTTACATACTTAGATTTAATAGCCTTTAATTTAATCATCTTTAGGGCCTATTTCACCATCTTCAATTCGACGAATAAAATTGACGTTTGACAGTTACTGTATGAAACAACTGTCAACATTTCAAAATGATTCCTCGAATAAAGTTATCTGACGATGGTGAAATAAGCCCTTAGGAAAGTAAATAATGACAAGACAATTGGTAAAATAATTTTAAAGTAGTTTAGCAATAACAGGATAAGTGGATGTTCAAAGTACTTATTAATAAATACATGTACCGTTGCAGTACAAGGATAGCGACGTATTTAGGTCACTATTAATCGATACAATATTTGACACACTAATTCTCGCATTGGCTAAGTTCTACTCTAACTATGAGTCCGATCTCTGCACCAGACTAGAGTTGTGGTCGTTTGTGTTCGGGAGGTTCGTTTCAACACTTTATATTTCACAGAGCGCTTCAAAATAAATATCGATAATATATAGATTCAACATGCTCATTTAATGCTAAATTAGAGACAAGGATATAAGATACATTCTTCACTTAGGGATGGGAATAAAAATATACCATTTCGTCTTTTACAGTAATAGTTTTATTTTGCATTATTTAAAATCAATTTGCCTGAATAACGGTTTTTATAAAACAACTTAACATAAGGCAAAAGTAGTCGATCAATTTGCTATTCAACGCTGAAATACTTTTTTCCAATCCCAACCAGTAGTTCTTGAGATTAAACTAACAAACAAAGTCTTCAACATAGAGTAGAAGTAGCAGTATGTATGTAGAATATATAACAACACATAATGGGTTTACAACAAAACAACTCAAATGGCGCGTAATTTATCCTATTTTAAAGCTGAAGAGTTTGTTTGAACGCGCTAATCTCAGAAGCTACTGATCTGATTTGAAAAATTCTTTCACTGTTAGATAGCCCACTTATTGAGGAAGGCTATAGGCTAATTTGTCATATTAAACGACGCCCACGTGGGCGGAGCCGCGAGCAAAAGCTAGTTTATCCTACGTCTACTTGTAGACCGCATTGATTAATTAACGTAATTAATTGCACGTCATTGTATGTCCTTAAACACATTTCTCCATTTCCTTTTCATTGATATATGAAAATGTAAAAACAGAATGCGTATAAATATGATAAGTACCAAATATAAGCATAGAGTAATAACGTTCTCAAATGTGAACGGGTCCTCGCGTGATCGTCCTTCGTTGGCAGATGTGCGGATATTATTATTACCGGGGCATTGATCGCGCCTACCTGCGCCCGCGCCGATCGACCGCGCCGCGCGCCGCCATTGTAGGAGACTCGTGTTTTTGTACTCACAGTCTATTGATGTAGGGTGATGTACGAGGATTATATTCGCGTATCTTTAACTTTTTACTATGTTTGTATTTGGTGTATGAAATGTAACAACAATTTATCGTAAATTAATCATGTAATGAATGAAGGAGATGGGTTTTCATTACTGCGAGCATTTCCACTTTTGGTCTTTAAACGCCAGTAGATCGACACTAAGAATATTTTAGTTCAGATATCTAATGTTATCAGATATCAAAAATCTGAAAGGCTTATATTTGTTTGATTAATGTGTTTCTGCTGTTTATTTAATCATAATTGAACTTCATTTAATCTTTTATAATTGAACTTTAAAAATGGCATCTTCTAATTACAAAATATTCTAAGAAATCATACCATTACCGAATCACGGAAAAAAAATAATAAAAGAAGGGCGGTTTGATTTCCAAGAACATTTATAAAACCTGTCTAGAAAACGCATTTCAACATTCTATAACGCTTTGATTAAACATTATACAAAGATTTAAACAATTCATGCTGCCATATAACTACATAAGTAAAACAACCAACTATAAAAACTCACACAATAAACAAATTCTAAACACGTTCAAAACGCCTATAATAATTGAAATTGCCAATAAAACACAAAAATAAGTTGGGCCCGTCAGACAGACTGTTTTTTTCAATAAAGTGTCAGGTAGATTTATCATGGTGAGGGACGGAAACCGGTTTCGTCGAAAATTGCCCTGAGCCTGCCACGCCGGCCTTATGACGAGACTAAAGAGCGAACATCAAAATTTGTACTTACAACTTAATTTGGGTTCACTAAAAGGACTGAAAATTAAAAGTAGATATTTTTTATTGGACTTTGTCTCTATTGTTGGTATTTGCGAAGCAGAGTTATAATAAAGGAGGTGTTATTGCTCGGTAAAAAATATCCTTTACTGAGTAAACAGCAGAAAATCTATTATATATAATTCCAGTGTCACGATGTTTGTCCGGGATGAACTCCGAAACTACTGCACCGATTTTAATCAAATTTGCACACCGTGTGCAATTCGATCCAATTTGAAAGATAGGATAGGAGAGGAAACAGCTAGTATTACTATAAATTATATCTGATAGAGAATCTCATAATATATCGTCTTAACTTTCACTGTATTCGAAATGGTGTTTTCAGATAATGCAAATTCATAAATAGTACCTATGGTTATCAGGGATTCACGCCAGTTGCAATTTTTATTAATTTATTTAATTACAACCACTTGATTCTGCTGAAAAAAAAAATACAAAACATTGTACTTAACTTAAATGTACAAAAATAACGTGTATTTACAAAGCCAAGGCTTATGTCACAAATATTTATGTAACATGTACTAAAATTCTCGTCAATTTTATTCAACAAATGCTTTTCCATTGTCCACAGAGTGAAAAATGGCTAGCCTACGAGAACCTAAAAGAGGAAACATTAGAGAAGATCAGGAAACTCGAGGAGGAGCGGCATACGGTAGACTTGTGGTCGTGTGGGCCCGAGTGGGGGCGCAAGCGGCGCCGGCGGCAGGTCACGGTGTCCCCGCCTTACGTGGTCTACATGCTACCCGACGCCGACATCATGGAGGACTGGCGACTGGTCAGAAAACTGCTAGAACGAACTGATTAAGATCTCAATTTCACGAGTTTTTAGATATTTTTGTAACTTAAACTTTAAATCGTGAAGAAGTTTTAGGGTGAGGGGTAATTTATTTTTTGTTAGGTGGTATAAACTTCGTGTAAAAGCTTTTTAATCATAATAATAGATAAGTATAGAGTAAGTACGTCGTCAATCATTTTTACTGTCGGTTACAACTTCTTTTTACGGTAGCCTAATGGCTAGGGCATTGGACTTTTGATAATGTGGTTCCCGGTTCAAAACCCACCCCTTAGACTATCGACGTAAACCCACTCGTTACACAAGCATTTTAACTTAACACGAGGAGTTATTCAGAATACTAGTAATGTGCGACACATTGCAACTAACTTTTTAAAACAAAAAGAAACTTCAAAATAAAACTATATTTGTAGATACTACGATGAGGGCCGATGTTGCATTTTATTATTCACTAAAAGATATAATTCAACTCAGTCTATCGCAATCCACAGCTGAACCTAGGTCTCTCCCATGTTGCGCCACAACACACGATCCTCAATTTGAGGGCTATGTGTCGTGGCGCGCCATCATTAAGGTGTTTGTCCTAGTCACCACACTAGGCAAGTGACAGCAGTCTACTTTCAGTTCTTTAGGAGAACGATGCTGCCCGTTCTCCTTTTTTCCATATCCCTTAGGGTCAGATTTTTGATCCCGAGTTAACTCAACCAATAGTTAAAATATGCTAACTAATGGTTTCAAACATCGGTAGAACACGTTTATTCATTATTTTTTATTCTAACAAAGGACTAATTAATTAAGTCTAGAACATTTTTGGACATTTGATAGACAAACATTTGATGAAAAAACGCGTTTTGAAAACATTAGTTAACATATTTGACCATTGGTTGAGTTAACTCAGGATCAAAAATATAAATAAATTGTTATCACCATTGTTTCTGAAATGCTGATAAAAAATTATGACTCCAGTTAGGTTGCCCCTGTCAAAGTTAAGTCTAGGTTTACGCCACCTAATAAAAATACAAGTGTTTTTAGTACTTTATATGAACAAACTACGACGGGCTAGTTTTCTTCGTAATGTGATTTACAAAGTAAGCTAAGAAAATGTTGTTTTGTTTATGTATAGTGTTTGTTCGTGAACATAGATAGTAGAGCCTGTTACGTCAAATAAAACTAATTTATGGACGACTGTAGGTATGAAAACCTGATTTTGTAAGTATAAACTTGTATAAAAGAATTTCTAAATTCACTTAGGCCCGGTTTCTTGATCCCGAGATAACTCCACCAATGGTTAAATATGCTAACTAATGGTTTCAAAATGTGTTTTTCGTCAATTGTTAGTCTATTAAATGGTCAAATAAGTTGAAGAGTTAATTATTTGTTAGAGTAAAAATTGATGAATAAACGCTTTTTTTTTCGTTGTACCTAAATTTGATACCATTAGTGAGTGAGTATATTAAAATTTGACCATTGGTTAACTCGAGATAAAAAAAAACCTGAGCCTAAATAATATACAAACTGCTTAAGTAAATTTTCAAACAGTTTTCAATATTTCAACTTTATAATTTTTCCATAATAGGCTCTTTCCCATAATTTACTCTATTCAACTCTATATTTAGGATATTATACTCTCATTTGGTTAATTGCCTATTAAGAAAAAAAAATAGCATAGTATGCAATTCTTCTTAACCAATTCTTGAACTTTCTTTGTCACATTAACTTTAAAAAGAGGCAGGTGCAATTTATACAATTATGGATTATTTGATGTAAACAGGACATTGATTTTTAAAATAGATACAATTCTACCTATTGATAGACGGTAATTTATCTATTTACCTCGTTAGTAGTGTTGCCAGGGTTAAGACAACAAATATTTAAATAGATGTAAATAATAAATCTCAAACTTCACGGTCGTTCTAATCGTAATATTTTAATTTTCTCCAAACAAAAAATATCAACAATAGTTTATATAAACAAGCTATATTTTAACTTTATTTATGTTTACTTTCCACTCACAAAGTGGGAAAAATAATCTAAATATCGTATACAGGTAATATAGCGTTTTCAGTCCCTGAAAATGGAAAAACCTGGCAACTCTACCGTAAGGTAAATACAACTGTAATTATTTTATTTTTATAGGGTTACAACCCCGTGTTACCTAATTATGTCAAGACTCAGGGTTATTCTACATAGGAAAATATTTACCTTTACCGATTATGGTAAAGAACAGGTCACTGCGAACTAAGTTGATTGAAAATTGTGAATTGTATTTCTAAGTAAAACTTGCAGTAACAATAAACGTTGAACTAAATTTGCTGTTTTTTTTTTATCACCTTTTATATAAGTTTATTTGACTTACAAACAAATCAAACTCCTTAAATAACGAGTTTTCCCACAGCGCTTTCGTCGTTTCACGTCTTATAAATACAAACAGACCAACGTAGAATCTGTGCAGAACCTCATTTTTCGATTAGAAATTTGGGAATGTAACTAGTACAAATAATAAAACCAGCTATTTTTTTTATTAATTTCATTTTGCCGAATAAAATATATAGTTTTGCCCAAGTAAGAAAAATGAATAACAAAAATACTCTACATCGTATTGTTATTACCATAATAATCACAAAAATAATAAACCGGAGATCGAATAACATTGTTTAACTATTATAATCTAAAAAAAAACTAAAAATTTACTCGTAAAATAAATAATTAACTAAGTCAATCAAGTTGATGATTTCCTCCACTTGTGGGTTCTTCACAACAGTGATTTTAAATAATCTAGATTCGTTTTATCCTAAAAAAAAGGTAGGAAAAAGGAAAAGGTATTTTTCCGTAATTATTTCAAAAAGGTCTAAATTCCTTATAATCCCCGATGCAAAAAGAGGGATGTTATAAGCTTACATGTCTTACTTTGGCATCGTAGCTCCTAAATTAATTAACAGATTTTCATGCAATTTTTGTTTCTAAGCCGATATGATCATTTGTGATCTTAGCAATCATTTATAAAGCCCTGTACAGCGGTTTAAATTTTGCAAGAATTTGGTCGAGGGCTTTTAATAGTTATACCATAAACACTCATAAAACAGTAAAACACCTGCAGCAGTCTTTGGTTCTTTTGTTTCTATTTTTTCTTGTTCTTGCCAAGGTGACATAAATTAAAATAAACCGTTGGTCCCATATCCAAGTACCTGCAGCTAGAGAGTTAGAGGTGATAGCCTGAACACCAGCCGAAAAATCGCCAATCAACATTCCTGCCGCATACTCGTAACTTGAACTACATTTAGATGTTTTAAGTAATAAATGAGGGTGATTTGTGATTGTAATTAGCTAATGAATCCAATTCAGAGTGATACCTAATTTCAAATGCAGTTTAATTAAAATGTTGCCATTTATTAAGTTTTGTTAAGTAACTAGCTTTAGCTCGCGACTTCGTCCGCGTGGAATCCATTGAGAAATAAACATTTCCAATTTACCACCCTTTTCTCCCCTTTGGGGGGGAATTTCCGAAAATCCTCTCTTAGTGGTAGCCTACTCCTCCCAACAAACACACATGCCAAATTTTAGTTCTTTACGATCAGTAGTTTCGGCTGTGCGTTGTCTGTCAGTCAGTCAGTCAGTCAGTAACGGAAGAGTTTTATATATATAGATTGGTAGTATATTATATCTAGGAAAACATATTTATGATTAGATAAACTCAATCAAAATATACGTTACATTCAGATCAAACATGGTAGATCGTTTTATTAACCTATTCGTCCTCGAGCAGCGACCGGTCGCCGCATTAAAATAAAAAATCAATTATGTCTCATTAGCGGTGATTAGAGAGATTAATTTGTAGTAAGTACAGTCAGCGTCAATTAGAAATTGACACTTCATTCTATAAAAATAAATAGACGCAACCAAAAAGTCAATAATATCGGTACAAACACAGTTTCCTTATAATATACAACGATAAATGATAGTGTTGTAGAAGCTTACAGTACATTAAAAAAATGTTTTTAGCACAGTGTTTTGATTTCACCTTTGATGTAAGTGCCTGAATTCGGACTTAATAAAACTCGCTTTAATACGTCCAGTATAACTACCAAAGGACAATATAATCTTGACGTAATTTTAATTCCAATACAATTTCAATGCACAATTCATTAACATATAAATTGAGCACAGAAGAGTCCAAATTTTCTTAAAAAAATTGTCATATGGAAGAACTAATTGGAAGTAGGTATGTTTATCAGTTGTCTAGTTTCCATAGTGCAGGTTCTGCCTAGTTTGGGATCAGATGGCCGTGTGTTGGTTATCCCAAGATATATATCATATAGAAATACAACAAATAATAAAATAAAATATTATTATAACAAATCTGGAAAATTCACTAAAATCTGAATTTCAAAATGGATATTCTTTGAATCTTCATTTCATTTTCAATAGACCGCAAGTTACGCTAGCGGTCGACAAACCTTGAGGGCCTAACCCTGCGCTCGCTACGTCTCATTAAATTAGCTTAATTGGCTCTTAGACATCTGCGAATGCGAGGAGGGTTAATACTGGTTTACATCGTAATTAAGCTCATTTCAAGGTTTCTTCGTCGTTCAAATACTTGACATTTGTTTCTTTATTAAAATTGTTGACTTCATAGAAAGTTATTACTTATAAGTTCAATAAATAATTAAACGATAAGTTTTTTTCTAAAGATCTATAGGAATAAAGATATATATATATCTCAAAAACCTAGTATGTAACATTTTTGGATGTTTTAATTGATTTACATAAATGATGATGCAAGAAATATCGTACGAATATAAGAAACGGTACTACAAACTTAATTCAAAGAAAAAGACTCCTCCAGCGTCAGAAGGTACGTACCAAATAGAATAACTTGCAAAATAATATTAGTTTTTTAATAATAATATTAGGAATAACTTCTAAATGTCCCTCAGCCTTCTATTGTGCACAGTCATCTTCTTAGGTACGAACATTGATCGGCGATACAAAATCAGTCATTTTTATTTTTTATATTAAAATTAATTTATTAATTATTATTTATTAAGCTATATTTCCATTATAATATTATTTATTTTATAATAATCATTCAATTATTTCAAATTAAGTTTTAGGTAATTTTTTTTGTTCTCACATAAAAACTAATTACAGAATGTTGAAAATACCTATTATATTTTTCAAGACAATAAAACACATAAAAAATTAAAATAAATAATACTTAGTAATTATCAGAAAAATATGAACTTGGGGGTAAATTGCATTTTATTCTTACATTTAACGCGGTGTGAACAAAATACGATGTATCTACCGACATGAGTGCATATTCAAATATCATTGTCACAGTTATTTTAGTGTAAAAACATATTATTAAACAAGTGTAATATTGTTATCTATGTTGAGTTAATTATACGTAAATTATAAGTGCAGCTATCATGCGTCGGTCTTCAACAGACGGTAAGTTAATAAAGTTTAAACATATGTTACTCAGTTTATAAGTTACGGAAACAGAAGTAGGTACTAATACAGTAGTAACACAAGTATGAAGTAGTAGTATACATTGCATCCTTAATTTGTAGAAACAACAAAAATAATTAAACAATGATAATATTAAGGCAAGCAGAACAATAACGAATATCAAGGTAGTCTTACGACATCATTATTATTACAATTAAGCACGTTAAGCTGTTGGTCCTGCGCCTGATCTGTCACCGGTCGTGTCGGTCTGCCGTCCCATCGGACTTTGAGGGTTAAGGAACAGAGAGTGCACCTGTATCTGCGCACATACTTGTGCACTATAATATCTCCTGCGTACATGGCTGATCTCACTTGAGACTGGCAGCCGAGGCCGAAATTCGGTCTGCAGATTATTTCATTATTATTATTTCAATTACCTACTACAGCTTTACATTAGCTTTTTTAAGCCAGAGATAGGTTAAGTACAGACCTATGTATTACTGCGTTGAAACGATATACAGAAAGGATTTTCCATTGTATCGTTACCTACTCCTGTAAGTATCTAAAATTAAATTAATTTTATTACGATGTTGGGACTGAGACCTTTTTTTGTGAATAACTGAATATCAAAATATTTTTACGTAGAATATAATCTTTAATGTTAAATTATTATTTCAAATTTATTATTATGCCAAACATTATTAAAAAACGTTAAAATTTATGATTGATTTAGCATCTATAGTTTAGTTTTTAACTTGATATATAAATTGGAATTATATCATATTATGCTTTGAAATTGTTATATAAATAAGGCACGTTAAAATGAATGTTATATGTATGAATGAAGCCTGGAGGATTTCAAGTAGTTTCATTAGTTTATACACTCATTTTTAGGGTTCCGTACCTCAAAAGGTAAAAACGGAACCCTTATAGGATCACTTTGTTGTCCGTCTGTCTGTCTGTCTGTCTGTCTGTCTGTCTGTCTGTCTGTCTGTCAAGACCTTTTTTCTCAGGAACGCGTGGAGGTATCAAGCTGAAATTCATATCAAATACTCAAGTTTATGGTCTCTTGGAGCTGTGAAAAAATCAAACTTCTAAGTCAACGCGATCAAAAGATACTCTCGTTTATGCCGCAAATTTTCGACACTCGCAAGGGAATCAAAACCTACAGGGTACTTCCCGTGAACTCAGAATCTTGAAATTTGGTATGAAGCAACGTCTTATAGCAGAGATATAGGAAAAATTGCGAAAAGTATACATTTTTAGTTATATCATATAATAAAAATATTTTTAATAATTTTAAACTTACTACCCCTTTCCTCATGAACGCGTAGTGGTATTATATTGAAATTCATATCAAATACTCAAATTTATAATACCTTTAAGCTGTAACAAAATCAAACTTCTATGTCAACGCAATCAAAAGAAACAGGAATTAAAACCGCATATTTTGAAACTCGCCACTACTCGCAAGGGAATCAAAACCTACAGGGTACTTCCCGTGAACTCAGAATCTTGAAATTTGGTATGAAGCAACGTCTTATAGCAGAGATATAGGAAAAATTGCGAAAAGTATACATTTTTAGTTATATCATATAATAAAAATATTTTTAATAATTTTAAACTTACTACCCCTTTCCTCATGAACGCGTAGTGGTATTATATTGAAATTCATATCAAATACTCAAATCTATAATACCTTTAAGCTGTAACAAAATCAAACTTCTATGTCAACGCAATCAAAAGAAACAGGAATTAAAACCGCATATTTTGAAACTCGCCACTACTCGCAAGGGAATCAAAACCTACAGGGTACTTCCCGTGAACTCAGAATCTTGAAATTTGGTACGAAGCAACGTCTTATAACACAGATAAAGGAAAAATTGCGAAAAGCATAAATTTTTAGTTACATCATATAATAAAAATATTTTTAATAATTTTAAACTTATTACCCCTTTACTCATGAACGCGTAGTGGTATTATATTGAAATTCTTAACAAATACTCAAGTCTATAAATATTATACAGGTTTGTACGGAACCCTCGGTGCGCGAGTCTGACTCGCACTTGGCCGGTTTTTTTTTTTTTTATATAAAGGATTGCTAGCGATGTGTGTCACACATTACTAGTAATCTCGTTAACCCCTCGTGCTAAGCTAAGATGCTTGTGTTACGAGTGGGTTCACGTCGGTAGTGTAATGGGTGGGATTCGAACCTGCAACCATATGATCGCAAGTCCGACGCCCTAGCCATTAAGCTACCGCCGCTTCAAAACTTCATTCATTCATTAAGTATACCTACTTTTGCCGTTTAACTAAAACTTTATTATCAAGTACAAATACATGGCATTCACGTCATTCTAGTTTTACATAATTTATCTAGCTAATGGCGTGTTACGTGTAGCTGCTAGATATATTAGTAGTATAATTATATACCCTCGAGATCTGTTCAGTGTCGCCTCTTGGGGTTTAGCCAAGCTATGACCGATTTGACTCATTTGAAACGCAATTATTGCAGTCTGCTAATGAGATCGTAGACAATTTACGTATTTACATTTTACTATACACTATGTATTATAATTTCAGCGTGAAAGTATCTATTTTTTCATTAGAAACGCCATTTTTTATAATAAAACTGGCTGACCCGGCAAACGTTGTTCTGCCCTATTTAAAAAAATCTTGAGAGTGCCCATCATTTAGGGGTATGAAAAATAGATGTTGGCCGATCCTCAGACCTAGGTACGCGATATGCACCCAAAATTTCATACTAACCGGTCTAGCTGTTTCGGAGTTTTCGGAGAATTTCATATATGAGATGAATAACAAGCATTAATAGAATAGATGACTGGGTATGAAAAATCAAAATCAATTTTGTCCTATAGGTTCGTAATAAAAACAAATAAACACATTTTTTCTTATTAGTGTTCCTTACCCTAGGGTAAAACGGAACTCTATTACTAAGCCTCCACTGTCCGTCCATCCGTCTATCACAAGGCTGTATCTCATGAACCGTGATAGTTGGACAGTAGAAATTAACACAGATGATGTATTTATTACTGTTGTCGCTATTACAAAAAATACTAATAAACAGAATAAAATAAATGTGCATTTAAGGGTGCTCCCATAAAACGAACGTGTTTTTTTTTTGCTCGTTTTTGTTCTATATTGTTAACGGCAACAGGTAGAGGCTTGAAATACTCACAGGACATTTAGTTATTTAATCATTTAGAAAATAAATAATTAAATGAAAATAAAATAAAATAATATTTAAGGGGGGCAACAAACGGGTTTTTTTTTGTCGTTTTTAAGGATAATGGTACCGAATCATTCGTTCGTGAGTCCAACTCGCACTTAACCGGTTTTTAAATAGACTATGAATTACAATTCAGGATTTGAGGCTTACGACGTCTTGATTGTGGATAAAATGCACAAAATTGCGACGTCTCGCGACCTTCTAATGATTAACTTACATTGTGTGTTTATGATTACGAAAATAAATATATAAAAATATTTTTATCTAGTCTTTCACAACGCTTTCTAACTTTAGGTGCCATTTGTATGGGGTCGGCGCAATGCATATTTTCCTTCCATTCATCTTTACTACTACCTACTCGTCATCGCGGCATTCACTCCTTCCGCTTTCTAACTTTAAATTATTGATTTATAATTGAAATCCGTAATCATTCTTTCTTTGATAGTAGGAAGTAGGTACGTCAATGTCACTAAATTAAAAAAGTCGCACTAATTATAAGTGGTATGCAATATTGCAAAAATAAATCCAGTCCAAAACGAAATTATATTTGCTTTGTGTCTATCGATGTCAATCTTAATACATGTGTGCTTGTAATATCAGTCAATTCCTAACTAAATTATCAACTAAGAGCTTGATAGTGAAAAAAATATAATATTATCTAAAAATTTAGAAGGATTCGATCACACGCCAACCCTTACTATAGATGACCGCAATTATTATTTCAGTATCAGACAATATCAGGTGCAACGAAGAAAACTACCTAATCACTGTATCGAAATATTACCCTCGGCAGTTCACTTTTATCCTGGTATATTATCTGTAATCTCTACACGGCAAAATCTACTTCAACATTATTATAACTTCACTTAATTGGTGACGTAAAGAAAATTGCCCAAACAATATTACACTAATTGACGTCCTCCGTGGTCGAGTGGCGTATACACCGGTTTTCAAGGTGTCGCCAGCTCTGAGGTCCCGGGTTCGATCACCGGACGGGTCAATGTAGAAAAACACTTTTCTACATTGTCTTGGGTCTGGGTGTTTGTGGTACCTTCGTTGTCTCTGATTTCATAACACAAGTGCTTTAGCTACTTACTTTGGATTCGGAGCAATGTATGTGATGTTGTCCACATTTATTTATTATTATTTACTATCGATTATTTACTATTCAATATCGACCATTTGTAAGCTCATAGGCCATTTAGTTATTTATTTAACGGTAAAGTTGTTGTTTATTTAATCGACGTTCATCGCGTATACATTTTGCGTTACGGTTTTGGCAGTATAGAGGTCAACGACATTATTCAAAGATGGCTGTCAAACTTGCGAATGCTTTTCGTTTGCATAGAAACTATAAACTGGATTTGCATGTCGAATATTTGTTTCTGTATTTTTTATAATTTGAAACTGTATTTTTGAACGCAACTTCTTTAAAATTGAATTGAAATAAAAAATAGTAATGTTTTTATCATTTATTTTTATAAACTATAACCTATTTATTAAAACCACTAGAAAAAAATTAATGAATCTAATAATTTCACATTCACACGTCCTATAAAACACAATCTAAGTGATTTTATTTACTGCCTAAAAAAATAATTATGAAATGCAAATAAATATTGAATATATTGAATCTATAGGTACTAATATTATATAGCTGAAGAGTTTGTTTGTTTGACACGCTAATATCAGGAACTACTAGTCCCATTTGAAAAATTATTTCACTGTTAGTTAGCCCACTTATGGAGGAAGGCTATAGGCTATAATTTGCCGCAATAATCGATGCCAACGCGGGCGGAGCCGCGCGCAAAAGCTAGTATTAAATAAGTGAATTTTTCTAGGTTTAGTATTAAATTAGCTGACATGACCCAAATCTTAGTACCAGGAGGTTCCTATGCTTAATATTTCGGAGATACATCGGTAGATGTATTTTATTTTGAAAGAGTACGATACCGACGTTCTTTTACCCAAGCAATTTATTATGATTCAGGAAATACTGCATAATTAATGTACACTTTCAAAAAAAGGAATTTAATTCAATACGACTACTTACTACCAAAAACTTTTAAAAGTAACTTCCATAGTAATAATCTGTTCCTTTTGCCATTTGGGCGAATGGGTCGGCGCAATGCGTATTTTCATTCTATTCATCTCTATGACTTATCATCGCGGCATCCACTCCTTTCTTTCTCATATCATTTCACACAATCTTCCATCTCTTTTACGGTCTTCGTCTGCGTGTATACACACACAATCACAGTCATAATCATACATTGCTTAGTATATGGATGAAAATATAGGTATATTTGTAATGCATTACAAAGAGCAAAATAAATAAAAGTAGATAGTCAGTCACGTAGGTTTTCAGACGTAACTGGGTCGCCGTGACCCCGCGCAGGACGAAATTAGGACAACTCACAACACGGAAAATGTGAACGTTGCTAAGTTTGGTAACTTCAGATAACTTAAGTTCTATCTATCTTCTAAGATATCTATGTTCTATGTATCTTATGTTCTATGTATAAGCCTTTGTTGGCAGTCGCAGTTTTAATTTCAGCACTTCAATATCGTTATATCTTTTAAGAATATACAATACTCAGTTTGGAAAGTTAATTATAGTAAACCGATGCCTTAGTTAACTGGTAAAAGAAAATCTGTTTCAAATGTACGACATAGAGGTTTCATTTCAAGAATAATTCAAATTGTTTTTTTTTATATGGGATTGGAATGCATTGTTAAGAATTAGGTAATTCTAATTTATAAACGACTTCAAAAACGGATAAGGTTCTCAATTCATCGGATGTTGTTTCAATGTTCACCGATTAATCAAAAGCGCCTCGATTTAGTTTTTTTTAGTGTCCGACCGAAATTTCGGTTTCGGTTTCGGTTTCGGCCAGTTTCGGCCAAAAAATCAAGTTTCGGCCCGAGTTTCGGTTTCGGCCAAAAACGGCCGAACCTTTCGGCCGCGCCGAAACTTACAACATCGTCCCTTCGGGTCGCGCTCGGCTAACGATTTGGTTATATGATTGACAATTTGATTATTTTGATTATCTAATTATATTTGAATTAGCCATTCGAGGCTAACTGATTGTGATATTTGTGAGTATATTTTTTTTAAATAAAAACGACGCCCGCACTAAGGAATTTAATCTTTGTGTCGCGGGGGATTCACAAACATTCAAATCACATGCACAAAGAACACCCAGACTTGGAACAAGTATCTGTGGATCACACAAATGCTTGTCCCATGCGGGAATCGAACCCGCAGCACGTCGCGCACAGTGGTAATTAGCGTGGTGACCTTTACCACTCGGCTATCCGTGCAGTCAAAATGTAAGTAACTGAAAATAAATAATCATAATATATGAGCATCATATTTTAATAATAAATTTGTTTTATTTTATACCACCATTAAAAAATAGCTAACTTTGTGTTACAAATAATGCATTTTTTTTTTCACTTTATAGGGTAGTTAAATTTTCAAACAGAACCTTTTTAACTGTGCTGAAATTTCATTGTGATAAATCTTTGAAAGTAGAAACTTGTAATTATAGGTTGGCGAGATATTAATTTTAGAAAAAAACGGGCTTACTAACATTTTTTCGACATTTTAAGGACTTTTTTTTTTATAAAAGGTTCGATTTCGGTTTCGGTTTCGGCCGAAACTACAATGAAACCGAACCTTCGGTTTCGGTTTCGGTTTCGGCAAAATAACATGTTTCGGTCGGTCACTAGTTTTTTTGTTTAATAGTATACTTGTCTTCCCAGGTTACCCTTGGTTAGTATATGTATCAAAATCTGAAGATGGGATACAAATATAATCTAGAGAAAAGCTTTGAAGGAACTTATTACGTGTTTAAAAATTTTCATTAGTTCTTTTCTAATATTTTGTATCACTAATATTTAAGTATAGACTTAAAAATTAGTGATACAAATTAGAAAACAATAGTGTTTACGTATATCACATGTAAATCATAGATTATTTTCACAAATTTACAACATCAAATTAGCACTGTTCTGTCTGTGTTACCTTAAACTTTAAAATGTTTAACCTTGATGTACCGGATGTACTATTTACTACCAAACTGAAGTTCGTCAACGCGGTATCATTTCCGGTATAAAATTATTATGGTTGTTATGTCCGTGTGATTTATTTATGTATTTACATTTTAAATTGATAAGTTAACTGGATTAAATTTATTAATGAAAAAATTCCACGACTTTCTACATTCCAAGAAGATTACTCTTCACGTTACATCAATTCAATGCCAAACCAATGCAAAATTGATAATAACTTAGCAGACTAGACATCTATGATTTATTTTCTTGAAAAATATACTGCCAGTATTGTGACTCCAGTTAGTTGTCCCACCGTCACAATATTTTCGAATGTATCATGCAATTATGTAAACGAAATAAAATTCTTTTTTAGAAGGAATATACCGTTACAATCCAATGTATATATAAAATACTAATGATATAGGATCCAAGTCGGTACTCCTTATTTTACTGAGCAATCCTATATGCTTCTTGGTTTTTAATTTTGACACGAAATAAAAAACCTATGATCCTTTTTCGAAAACAGGGGAAAATCTTACTTCTTGGTTGAATGTAATTTAAAATCTACGACCTCACTCGCTCTATTAAAGTAAATACAATGGTTCGATGTGAACAGACCATAACAATAAAACTGCATGTGATTTCTATAATAAATTGGCATGTTATCGCTAACAACTGTCGCATGCAGCCTTCAGTTTTCATATTTCCTAATGAACCTGAATCTAAAAATAGCCGTGAAAATCTAAAAAATACTTTCAATCATATTTAAACTAGGATTTATATTCAAGAAGACGATTAAAAATTGTTAGGTTCTAATGTTACAGGAAATAATATCTCAAAGTATGTAGGTTGCTATGTATTTAGACGGAATCGGTTACAATACATGCATTTAAAATATATATCTAACCGTTTTAATAATTATACTCATAAATACGTATCATTAAAAAAAAAAAACAGCATTTCATAAATTGTAGGTAAGTATAACTTTTAAATTTCTTTAAATATAGGATCGAACCCGGGACTTAGAGCTGGCGACACCTTGAAAACCGGTGTGTACGCCACTCGACCACAGTCAAATAAGTTCATTATAACAGCTCTCCTATCTTACAGTAATTTTCCATTCAATCACTTTATTTTCCACAGGCGTAAAGGAAAAGTATGAAACTGTACAATAATCCAACCTTTTACATAAAAATGCAACCACGGATGGCATTACAAAATTGCGAAATTTTCTTCAACTATAATTAAATAATACGTATCACATATTGCATGACTCCGTCCAACGGATGTCGGGTGTGAGGAACTGCTCCATTAGCTGTGGAGGAAGCACACATCCGTGGCAGCCAGGAGCCAGGCTACGTAGTGCATGCGCCCGCGCATACCCACGTGATCTCTCCTACGTATCAGAGTCGTATCACTATCACAAATGGCATATATCTACGATATAAATAAAAATAATATCTTGGGACAGCTCACACACGGCCATCTGATCCCTAACTAGGCAGAGCCTGTACAATTGAAACCAGACAACTGATAAACATACTTATATATTTCTAAATGCATACATATAATCGATAAATAACACAAGCACGATCATTTATTCTGTGTCTGGGTGACACAGAACAAATGATCGTGCTCATCACACAAAGATTTGTCCTGGGTGGGAATCGAACTCACGATCCCCGGCTTAGCAGTCAGGGTCACTAACCACTAGACCAACAGTTGAAATATGTATGTTCCTCGCATTTATATTCCGGAATAAAAATGCCTTACAATAAAGTAAATTGACCCGTAGCACAATGGACCTACGGCCACATCGAGAGGCTTAACGTGGATACAACCCAGCTAAACTAATTATACAAGTAACTAAGTATCAATTCTTTTATCAATATTATAAAAATCGCTGTGCGCTTTTCAATGGGTTTTCGGCGGACAATAAATAGACATCACCAATTCGCTCTATACTAAATTAAAAATAAAAATTTGCTAGGATATTTGTTAAACCCATCTAGGCTTACTTGCTATACCTAGGTAATTGGATTTATGTCTGTACAATGTAATGTATGTCTCAATTCTTATTTATTTGACAGGAAATATCATTTACACTGTAGAATACAAAGGTACTGCACATCTCTTAAAGGACATTTTACCAGCACACATGCAAAAGAAGAAATTTGTTTAAGATGTCTTTGTTTAGAATACGGAAGTTAATAAACATATCTAGGTTTTTCTATTTCACTATCTGCTTCTAGGGTATTATTTCGAAAAAGTATAAGAAAAATGTAAACAATATTTTAAATTCGCTGTTTTTAATTCCCAAACAGATTCAGAAACATTATTAACTACAAAACTATGCCATTAGAATAATTTTCCAAATATTATAATATAAAAAATAATATTAAATATTTTTAAATAAAATTGTGTTAAATCGGCAGAAACGGCAGATGATGACGTCATTATTTAGAATAAGGTTTTTATAAAAATTGTATACTTAGCAAAATAAATAATCATACCTAAGGTTTTATTTCAGTAACTGCTTCGAGTCAAGCAGTTTAGTTTACTTACCCTGTGCTGTTATAACTGCGGGTTATTTCTATCTTTGTTTACCACGCAATTTCAACAAGCGTTAACGATGATAGAAATCGCTTAAATTACATTACTTAAATGTATTTCTCTTCGATAAGTCTCGGGACTAAGACTTGTCACTTTCATACATTTGAGCTCAGCGATTGATTGAGTGATTCGATAATCGATAACGATTGTAGAAATGTACCTTGTTTAAGGGGGAACATGTATGGAAATGACATTTCTCTACGAAAGGTCACGTGACTAAGACTTGACACTCATACATTTGAGCAATTCGATCAGATATAACGATTTTAGAAATTGTCTAATGGAGCTTGTTTTTCTGCCGTCCCATCGGACTATAAATTGTTGAAAATACAGACTGGATCTTTATTTAAGCGCACACTGACTGAAACCTAATACATATAAGTATGTTTTAAGTTTCAGAAATATATTTTCAGAAAATTTTACCGTCAAATACTGAAACTCCATTTAACTTTGACACGTTCTTAAATGTCTATCTGTCGCTACTTTACACGTTAAAGTGACAGAGACAGCATGAGAAATCGGCGGTTGCTTCAAACTGATTCGTTTCAGTATTCAGCCATAATTCAGATAAAACTGAAGCGGACTCTGGTCCAACAATCAACCCTTTCACTGTCCCGTGAGTCACATATGAGCATTTCCATTGTTTAACTATTGTGTCTTCTGACGGGACAGGGAAGGTGTTAAAATACTAGCTGATGCCCGCGTGGATGTTGATTAGGCAATTTATATAAATCTTAACATATTATATTATACCAGCGAGTAAGATCTTTAATAATGAAGAGAATCTAAAACGACTTCAACAATGACACAAGATCAAAACAAATTTTTTCTATGTCTAAAACCAAGAATATGTGTACAAAGTTTCATGATGAACGATTCAGTAGTTTTCGCGTGAAAGCGTAAAAAACAAACTAAAACAGACACATTTATAATATTAATATGATTTACCACACGTCCAATTTTTATATCATTTATTTTTACATCACTGATAAATGTGTCGATATTTGCTTGCGGTTTACGTTTTGTGGTTTGTGAAACATGACAAACAAATACTTACGAGTTATTTTCAACTGTACAATAAATAGTTTTATAATATATTGAAATACAATGTAACCTTTATGTTTCTGATAGTTACATTCCGTGATACAGTATGTTAATCACATAGTAATACATAATAAGTTAAAAGGAAAATTGTACTAAACTTAAAACTCTTAATACTTGCAATTAAAACTATCTATGAATAAATATAACCAACATAATATGTATAACATATTATATATACTTATAACAAGCAAAATTGATGGATATTGGTTAAAAAAAGTTATCATTATCTTTGTTAATGACGGGAATCGTGCCCAGAAGGCTGGCAGCATTGCCACGTTTAATTGCAATGGTGGTATGTTAATTGTTACCTACTCAAGAGTTCCCTAAAAATTCGTTAAACCAAACTAAAATTATAGCAAAAATGAATTTATAAAATATTACAACTCTACCTTTTCCTTAAGTTCATCTTCTATCCAATATATAAAATTCTTGTGTCGTGATTTTTGTTCCCAAACTCCTCCAAAACGGCTGAACCGATTTGTATGAAATTTTGCTTGCATATTGGTCTGAGAATCGGCCAACTTCTATTTTTCTATACCCCTAAGTGATAGGGTTGGCCTTTTCCAGATTTTTTTTAAAGGCAGAACAACGTTTGCCCTGTCAGCTGGTATACATAATATACATATATAACAAAGTCAGGTATGTTACAAAAAACTGACTAAAAAAATATGTATTTACGGAAACGGGGAAAACTTGGGGGTGACACCGCGGGCCTCTGCTAGTCTTAAATATTCGATCCTATACACATAACTATATCTAGTAATATCATCTTATTACGCATCTGTAATTCTGTCTAAGAATAGATTTAAAGATCCCCAAACTCCAGCCACCCCTATTGTCGTTGGTACAAAAACTACAAAATGCCTATTTATAATCAAACGAAGGGTGTACAACCAACCCTCACTGAACGGCAGGCACTGTTGAGACGAACTACAAGACAATTTTATAATTTAAAATTTTTGAAATTTATTTTTATTTTTGATTTCACTTTCTTTTTCATTTTTGTTTTCATTATTAAAAGTTTTTAGATCAAAAGGTTTATTTTTTATAGTTTTTTTGGTGTCGTTACTACATTTGTATGCTATATTGTTGTATTTTGTGAACATTTGAACAGAAACTTTCTTTATTTCTGACTCTTACCTTACCCTTAACTTAACTTACCCTATATTTAAGGAGTTAAATTTACTTAATTTGCATGTTGACACTATATTTTGAAATGACTGGTAGACCTATAATTTGCGGCTGTGTAAGTTCATGACTTAGAATCATAAAATGAAGATCTACTATACGTAGAAGCTGTTGGTAAACCTTTTCTAACTAAATAAATCTAAAATAAAAAATATTTTCAAGTATTTTTCTAAATATGTATCTAATATGTATTTATTTATTTAAGGGCCTCCAACAAAGGCAAGTATATAACACTACACAATACACATACCTACATAATAATATTGATTATAGGTAGTTTAGTTTAGTTTAATTTATATTATGAGGTTTCGTAGTATATAATAGTTTTATTTTAATTATAATTAGTAATATGTGTATTTAATTATGTTTGTTTATACTAACAATATTGACAGTTAATTTTATTTTTGTGTAGGTACTCCTTCAATTACAGAAGACCTCAGCCTTAATTACCTACTTAAATTTATACAAAGCAAAACTAATTATTAATTATTAAATTACAGATATTTAATTGAAATTAACTTTTTATTAATTGAGACCATTTTTATTTAAGCACTTCTTATATTTTGGTACTTAAATTAAAATAATAATCATTCGATCTGTCTGTTATTAATTTCAACATTCTTGCCAAATTACAATCAATTATGCTTATGCCTCATCTGTCTAATGTTAAAGCAATTAAGTAAATATAAAAAAGCAGAGTTATATAAGTGGACTCAATGCATTTAATTATTACTGGAGAATTTATTTTTAAATAGGTCGCAGAACGACCTTCGTGAGTGACGTCACACCGAACCAAATAACGAAAATGCGTCATACTGCAAATAGTTCTCTCTCAGTATTGACAAAGTCACAGGTATTTTAATAAATAAGGTTCTTTTGTCCTTTGTACACCTCTATGATTAGAAAGAGAGAAAATAATTGTACAAAACGTCAAATTCAAATCGTTTATAGTGCCACAAACTCATCTCATCCGTAAAGACGTCCATCCAAGAAGAGTTTAGAATTGTAAAATGAAAAAGAAAATAAGCAAACGTAAAAATATTACAGGTCTCGATTTACTTAGATTACAAGAAGTAAAAGACAAAGTAACTGAGTCGCGTTCATTGTGCAATAGGGTATTTTACACCATATAAAAAAAAAATGTATGTTTATGATAGATTTTGAAAAAAGTAAACGAGAAACGTTAGTATTTACTTATTTATAAAAATGCAATGTAAATTTTATAATTCAATTTGAAAGATGGTCTTTTTTAATCTATATTTTAAATGTTTAAAACGCTATCCGCCATATTGCACGCCAATTTGTACTTTCTGCTTTCACAAAACCGTCTTCCATAATGCGATTTTAATAAAGTAAAGGATAAAAGTCCACTACCTAACGTGATAATACCTTGCAAAATTTCAAAATAACACAAAGCACGACAAACATCGAGATTGTGTACTCCACAGAGTACATATTTTTACATATAGGGTCATACTCTCGGAGTGACGTCACGAGCCGTATCCGCGCGAAAATTAAAATTCATAAATAAAAAATAGCTTTGGCATTTTTCGGTTTTATAAAATTAAAATTCTACTGGTTCATTACGATCTAAGTATTAATTTAAAACAGTTTTCAAAAAAAGGTGTAATACCCTATTATTGCCAGTAATCTATTTTTTTTCTTCGTAAGTATTTATTTATTTTATTTAAACACGTTATTATAATAAATATTTCCAACGTAATACACCTATTACTAAATAATAATTAAAAACAAAACTCTTAAAAGCATAAAAAAACTTTTTATTTTGAATAAGACTATTAATTTCATTAGGTACTTTTTATCCGACTACGGCAAAGCCTAAAGGAAGGGTAATGCCAAAATCATTACCCTTCCTTTAGGCTTTGCTAAATTTAAATTTCTAAATTTAAATAGTACAAAGCATGTGCTTTTTACTATTTAAATTTATACTATAATACCCAGTAGTAGAGTTTATATTATTCATATGAAGGGTTCCTATTATCTGCATAACAATCGATTCTACAAAAGTTAGAATACAGAGATTCATTAGCATGATTCAAGGAAAAGGATAATCCCATGTATTTTTTTATAAGCTCATACCTAATTCCTTATTCTAAATACTAAACCGTTTCACACAATGCAACTAATTTGACCTTCGTCTGATGACGTCACACGCCATTTAAACAATCCGCCCACTTGTGAACCATAGAGCCACTGATTAACGAACTCTTTTCTAGCTCACTCATTAATTATCTATGATTGGTTTTAACCACAGATATTAAAGGTTGTCGGGTTTTATAGGGCCATAAGTCAGCTTAACTTTTTGCAAAAGGTTTTATATGAAAAATTCGGAAAAACTACTGTTCAAAACAGTATAAGTCGTAGAATGTAACACAAATAAAAAACAAATAAATTTTGTTGTATATACGAATCTCCTAGCGACATATTGATCAAGAACATACACTGAAAGAATTTTTCAATTCGGAACAGCAGGTCCTGAGATTACCGCGTTCAATTAAACAAATTCACTCAGCTTTATAATATTGGTGTAGATGTGACGTACATTTTAATAAAATACCTTCTTGAGGACCAGGATCTCGCCTGCAGTACTCCAAAGTTTGGTTCAGAACTTCAGAGTAGAAAGTCAACATGGTGGGCGTTTTGACTTGGTTTTAAGTTTTACGTTAGGTACACAGTTGCGAGCTTGACGCTGAAATCTCAAGGCCACAGATGGTTTTCCCCACTAATTAACTTCACTAATTAATAGCTAAACTATTCAAGCCTAGCCACTTAGTCAAGTGACATTTCTACAAGCGTTAGCGACTCGATCAGCATTAAAGCAGTAGAAATATTACATCACTTGGCTGGAGAGACCGTAGGTACTCACTAATCTTAAACCTATTCCGAATAGGAAAATCCAGCTCCCAACAAGGTTAACAAGGACGAGCGTAAACAATGATAGAAATCGCTTAAATGACATTAAATGTATGGAAATGACATTTCTCTTCGATAAGTCACGTGACTAAGACTTGTCACTCTCATACATTTGAGTGATTCGATCAGCGATAACGATTGTAGCAATGTACCTTGTCTTAGGAGGCAGATATGGATAATTTAATTATTAATGGGCACTGTTGACAATCATTTTTAAACAATATGAACGAGTCCTTACTTAGAGTACATGAGCCCTCTTGAACTTTGATTCGTTTGCTTTCGAAAAAGCAAAAAAATACGTGTCCAATATTGATTTTCATTATCTTGACTAGCGTTTGTATTTCATATTCAGACATCCATCCATTTTCAATTCCCCAGGAACAGGGGTCGAAATCTTAAAATTGACAATTAAATTTACATACAAAGTGAAAGGTCACGTGACTTATGTTTGTATGAAAAGTTGATTTTCAATTTTAAAATTTCGAACTATGTTCCTTGGGAATAAATGTTCAGTTTTATGCACCTGATTACCTCGTAGAATATTTAATAAGCACTCCATAAAAAATAATAATGTCTACACATAATTATGTATTACTAATTATAAATAAAACTAAGTATATTTAAACAACTTTTTAATATAAGAATAACCCCCTGAAGGTTAAATACAAATAAGTAACTTACCACTTAAAGGAACGCTATTAAAGCCTAGTTTTTTGATACAAGGTTAACTCAACCAATGGTTAAATATGCTAACTAATGATTTCAAAACGCATTTTTTCGTCACTTGTTATACCATCAAATGATCAAATAAGTTGGAGACTTGATTAATTAACCATTTGTTAGAATAAAAATTGATCAATAAACGCGTTCTACCGAAATTTGAAACCATTAGTTAACATTTTTAACCATTGGTTGGGTTAACTTGGGATAAAAATCTGGGCCTTAGAGGGAAAGAACAATATCGTAAATGAACTTGGATATAATCCATCCATACTATAGGTACCTATTAGGTATAAATTCATAACCAACTCTGTATGTCTGTTACTCTTTCACGGCTAAACAGCTGAACAGATTTTGATTGAAACATGGTCTGGGGTAACTTTATATCGTAATAAAGGATAGGCTTTTTGCTGTGATATCCAACGCCCACGCGGGTGAAGTCGCGGGCAGAAGTGAGCCTAATATCGACCGGAATAGGTATGAAAAATAAAAGACTATTTATTGCGTCGGTTAGTTATTAAAAATATTAGATAAGTATTCAGTCTTTTTTCAAAACAATAAGTTTTGTCAAAGTTAGGGCACTTCAGGCACGTCAGAAACTTTTTTCATATACCTAATATACCTATCTATACATATAATATATATCTACATATAATATCTGTGTCAGCTCTTTTCAGTCTTTCTTAGAAACGTTTTACAGTCAGAGTCAGGGTAAATTTTTACATTACAGGCCTACAATAATTGGTACGTAAACTATGCAAAAATATTGAGCATCAATGATAAGAAAGTACCTACACTTTTAGTAGTAGTGACTTGAATTTGATAGCGAGTATAAATTACCTACCCGTGCTTTCTTTTTTATTACAATTAAGTGGGCTTATCGATGGAAAGGAGAAGAAAGAAAGAAAAAGTATTTATTTACACAAGAAAAATAAACATAAGAACAAAAACAAAAATTCTAAATTGGTACCTATCACTCGGGTCACTTTTATAAGTTTGCGTGTTGTTCTGATGTGTAAGCTAAAATACTGTGAAGTTTCGTCTAAATCCGTTCAGCAGTTTTAGCGTTATGGAGTAACAAACATCTTCGATAATTTTTAGTTATTTTATTACTAGCCGTGCTCCGCGGTTTTACTCGCTTTGCTTTTCTCCCAAGGCAATTAAGGTGATGTTAAGTGCATATATCCAGGCTCGAGAATCGTACTATCAAATGCAAAAATATATTATTTTTGTATTTCAAGTTTATATGGTCGTTAAGTTTTATCGCGTAACTTTATCATACACGACAAAAAAAGAATTAGTGAAATTGGTCCAACCGTTTACGCGTAAGGATTCACACGAAATAAGGATTCATTTTTATTTATTCGATTATGAAGCTCTTCTCTTCTGACCAGCCTTTTTCCCAAGCTATGTTGAGGTCGTCTTCCAGTCTTATCAGATTTAGACGAGCACCGTATTACATGGAGCGACTGCATATAAGATCTCCACAACCCATTTCACGAGGTACTGCAGGGTTTAGAAATGTATTCATATTTATTTGCATTCCACAATGTATATAATAAGATGTTACAGAATGGCTTATGTAATGACTTAACGACTGTCAAAGCTCATGGTGTGCCAGTCAGGACTAACGGCTTAACGAGCTTTCCGAGGTAAGGAGGGGTCTTGCTGTTTTTAGAAATGGTCACCCATCGGCGGACCAACCGCGGTGAGCGCGGCTTAACCTTTACTATCGGTCAAACCGTACGGCTTACACTTAGCCACGGCCACTTAGGTTATTACGTGCTTTACCGCCGTATATACTGAAACCGTATTACCTACTTAATTTTAACACGTTCTTAAATGTAGGCCTATATCTGTCGCTGCTTTACACCTTAAAGTGACAGAGACAGCATGAGACTTAACGGCGGCTTAAGTAAGTTGGTAGGTAGGTACCTAATGACAGCGGTCACTAAGTTTCTTCTGATGCGCTGGATAGTTTTTTTTGTAAAATTAATTCATATTCAAGTTAAATATATTTTGGCGTTCTAGGTAATATTCAGAGTTATTAAAACATAAGATTGTGAAATAATATAGGTAGGTAGTAAGTTTTTATATCCGCGAATAGATAAAAAATAAATTTTACAGAAGCGAAATGTGTTTCGTAGTTAAGTACTACTTAAATTATTTTATATTCCCGTTTTTCCGATAGTAAAAAAATATTAAATTATACTCATATTTTTTACTAGTTTGCAATAATTAACATTTACTACTTAAATACAGCAAATTTTAAGTTAGTTAGTTACCTATTAGGAGTCAAACGCCACGAAAGTTGGGGCTTGTGGCTACTATTTTCTCAAGCTTGTGACGTCGCAAGCTCTAATATGCAATTAAGTACCTATCAACTTAGTAAGTAGGTAAATATCTATTTTTTTTATCTAACTAACGGACTATAATTATGTAGATATTTACTTTTCATTCTCCATATTCCTATTAAATGAGTAGGTTTTACCTACCTATAAGTTAGTAGGTACCTACTCCATTTAGGTAATAGGAGAAAAACAGCCAATCTCGAGTGGGAGTGGGCTGCGCTGGTCACGTTGCACGAATGCTGCCTGACAACAGAGAGTCAGAGATTGTCACTCACTCTACACCTGAGGAAGAACATCGCCGTCCAGCCGGGTAGCATGCGCGCCGCGGTGAAATTGACGTTTTTATCGAGTCTTCCATACGTCAAAATATCGTTTTGTCTTCTGCCCTAACATGGCTAGCTTGAGCGCGTCTATGTTAGGACCGAACTGACAAAACGTTAGAACGTAGATAGGTATTTTGACGAGTAGGTAGATTCGATAAAATGCCACGACAAAATTTTATCGTAATGCGCATGCTAGGTCCTGCAACGACCACAGCGAGAGCGGAGTGATGATCTTGACATAGGTATGCGAGGCGCACGTCGCCAGATATCGGCAAAGAGCAAAGACAGAGAAGTTTGGAAAACAAGGGGAGGCCATTGCCCTTTATTTTGCTAATCGAACTAGGTACCTATTTTCATTTCTTTCGATTAAGGTACCTACCTACCTGCTTATCAACACTACAGATAGTGTAGGTATGACAATCATGATATTAACCTACCGTAGAGTAACCTACCTACTTAAAGAAGATGGGTAGGTACCTAGTTAATAAAAAACTCTTTGAAAGAGTAGGTTAGCTATAACTTACCTAAGTAAGTACCTACCTATCTAAAATAATTATCTAGATGAGTAGGTACCTAGCAATAATTAAATTGCATTCCATAATCGGCAGGTACCTGCAATGTACCTACCTACGTAGGTACAGGTCTAAGTAAGTAGGTTCATAAAATGATGGCAGTTTAGTGCTAGGTAGGTAAAGTAGGTACTTACCTACTTAGGTAAAGTACAATAAGGTTGTTCCTCCACCATTGAAACTGTTACGGGATTAATTAAAGAAATTACCTACCTACTAACTTACTTCCAAAAGAAAACCTGGTGAAATACCTACTTAATTTTTATTACAATCATGGTCATTCCTATTGACTCACCCATTTAATCGAAATATTGGCATCCTACATCCGACTTCCTGAAAATAGTAACCTCCCACGCGAGCTGGGAGCCTGGGACATAAGCATAACGTTCACGTGGTCACCTACACAAGTACACACTAGCTCGCTAAAACACACTTTTAAAAGAAATTTGTAGGGGCGAACCCCATTCGTAAAAAAGCAATCGACAAACTCACAGCCTCGTAAAATACATAGGTAAGTCGTAATTTCAAAATTCTCAAACGAAATCGACGAACTACAGCAAACTACTTTATATTCTAAATAAGAACATTATTATTATTCTAATTTGCATTAGGTCAGTGATTTATAATAAAAAATACAACCTTAGTTATCATTGGATGAAATAACATCCCCCGTGTTCGTTTAGTAGGTATTGTGTTGTGCAATCGTAAATACCTATAATGTACACGTGTCATTCTGAAAGCGCTTGGCCTTGAAAATCATTATAACTATGTTACATACTTTATACAGTTTATACCTACCTCATTTTTTTTACATCATCTTACGTAATAATACCGTAAATGTTCAATATCGATCCCCGATTAGCTTGTATGTTTTGAAACGCCGACTTAAATAAAGTTTCTAACGATAACAGACCCAATTACGTGAATATATAGAGGAATTAACGTTCAACAACAAAGTTAATTGCAATAAAAGTAACCTAAAAGTTATATGGTATCGTGGAACGTAATTGAGTCGTGAAAAGCAAGCTAAAGTAATTTATAACGCATATATATTGCATTTAAAAGTTGTTTTTAACAAAGAAGAGTGAGTTAGTATCAAAAATATTGTATCGTGGAGAGGCCCATCGCCGTCGGGCGGATGTTATATAGCTACGTAGATAAAACCTTCCGCCGCGCGCAGCGCCCCTAGCGGCGGCCAACATCATCAAACTTCATGCCGCGTACAACCCTTCCAACAAGTTTTGATTGGGTATTGGCAGATTATTTTATTTATAAAATAATTATTTTGTTAAAAAGGTTCGATTCCTAAATTTTATTAGATTTCGAACTTAAATTAATTTGTATGTATATTTATGATAGGTAATGTATATATATTTTTTTTTTCGTTGAATATTGAATCCACGCATCTAATTATTTAGTAGTTTGTGAAAATTTTGTAAAATTATTCTGTCTAATAGATGCATTTTAATAAAGGGAAATAATAATGGTTCCGAAAAATAAAATTAATCTCCAGCGATCTGTGGCCGACTATTATTCTAATTAACTAGCGTTATAATGAATTACCGACAAAAAAACCCAAACCATACCGAAAATAAAAATTATATTTAACAAACAAATAAGAGCACGTTAAAATTACATATCTCCTAAAATAAAATTGAACTTCGAACTACAAAACTAAACTTCTGAATAAAATACTGAACCTCCGACAAAATTACTAAGTTACCGACAACAGAGCTTTAGTCAAAATATTCACATTTTTACGACTTGCATGAACTATTTTAATTTCTATTGTTGGTTATAAAATATATTTTTTACCTCTCAGTATTTATGAAAATACCTAAACAGTTCGGCTCGTGCGATCGATTCGATCGATTTCGATGCTCTCAATTTCCTGAATTATTACTAAACTACTCTTGTAAGTAAAATTTTTTATAATTGGAATATCGGAAACGGTTGAAACGATTTTTATGAAATTTGGTATACCCACAGGGGTTTTCGGGTCGATATAATTATTTGTCCTACTTGCCCATTGCAGATAGGTTTAAGTGTCAAATTCGACTCAGTAGGTTAGGTTAGGTTAGAACTGCGACCCCCCCGCACGAGCCGAGCGAGCGAAGCGAGCGTGCCGCGGCAGCGGCCGGCGAGTGCCAGAAGCGACTCGCTATGTTTTTACTTTTCCATTACAGATAGGTTAGGGGGTTTACAATCATTCATCTTTACTTCAACTATTTGGTTTTATACCATAAAAATGTATTATTACAAGTACATTTTAATATTTTTTATTAGTTTCTGTATAACCACTCCGAATAGTATTTTCATTATAACGTTGTAGTTAAATTAGCACCAAGTCTATGAAATGTGAAAGGTAATTTATGAATTAATAGTAGGCAAGTAAAGATAAAAATGTCAAAACATAATTTTCAGTAGAACGTAATTTAAGTTGGTAGAAAAGTTTTATAGCAATAAACAGTTATGTTTATTTTTCGAAGATTTTAGTATTTGATTCGGTCGTTTCGTCATTTTTATTCGGATGAAAGTAGTCGGAAAGTAAGTATTTTAGGCAGTAAGATTTCTGATTTTTTTGTCGGAGCTTTTATTACTACCCTTTAATAAATAACTGTATTAGAGATACTGACATTGAGGAATATTATGATAAATATTAACGTTAAGAGGCGTAAGACTGTAAGAGCTTACTAAGTACCTGCATAAAAAATGTGCTTAAAGGCAAATTACCAGATATACTATGATTTAATGATCAAAAGGTATTTATACTTATTGGTTAAAAAACGTAAGTTATAATAATAATTATATTAATGATGTCAATGTTTTATGAATCAATTAATTAAGTACAACATAAATGAGTAAGGACATTTAAAATGAGTATTGTTTGTGTTCATAATGTGTGTAAAGGGTGTAAATAAATGTAAAAAGTTTACTAATTCAATTTATTTCTCTACTACAGTAAAAGTATTATCTAAAAACCTTTGGAATTTGCCCACTGCATTAGATCATGCACATAATCACCCTTAGCTTCTATGAATTTTGCGACTTCGTGAACACGAGTTTCTACATATCTGTTATTTTTTTCCTTCAAATAACTTTTAATTTCATCGTTCATCGACCATATATCGCCTTCGATCTTCCTAATTTTTGTTATTTTTCGCATACCTCGGTAGGTTATATCCAAATAAATTGGTATTTCATGGTTTTTAGTTCTTGAAATAAAATATGGGAGATTAACAGCTTCCTCTTTTGGTGGAATCCATCCAGACGGATAGCTCTCTTTTGGAGTAACAGCGGGAATCGTCTCAAACGGAAGGAGCCTCTCCACAAAAGCCCACTCTGGCGGCCTTTTTACAATTTCATAATCGTATTGTTCTTTGATTTTAGTAACGAATGGTGAATGCGCGTAATTCGAGTAATTCCTTGACAGTACCTGAAACAAACACAAAAAATATTAATAATAATATATCATCATTACTTATGTTAATAACCTACTTTTTAAAATTTTAAAATGACTTTTTAATGTCTCACTAATAGTACTAAATTAATGTACAACATTATAAATATTACTTCCAACAACATCAATTAATCAAATTACATTCTGAAAATAAAATTAATGTGACAAGAAATAAAGCCACGAGAAACCTGTGCGGCGGGGTGTACACCCATAGTTCTGTCACATGTCGCGGTCAAAGCGACATTACAACTCGACGCGAGTGAAAATATAATTAAATAATTACCGATTGTGATCCCGGACCAAGTTTTGCACCCAAATCAGTCGCGTTGTTCAGGATTTGTCCAGTTTTTCCAACAAAAAGTCGCGCAAACGCGCACTGTGAACGCAACACGGTCGCCATTTTGAATAGCGAATAGAGAATTGCTACAAGAGCAATAAGAACTATATTATTCGTTTCGAAGGAAACATTATGGCGGACGCCTGCAGTCATTTGGGCTTTTCAAAAATCGTTTTCTAAGTTTAATCGCGTGTTTATATTGAACTTTTTCGCATATTATGGTGTGTTGTGTATCCAATTAACTGTTTATTGTGGTTTTTGGAGGTTTCATTGGATAAATTGTGAGTATTTTGTGAGGACATAGCAGAGGTGCGCCACGGCTGGGGAAATGATTTGGTGCTTTCGTTCGCTCGACGCATACGCAGTCGCTCAGCTGTAGGTGGCGTTAGGTGTCACCCGCGGCCTCGCCACCAAAACATCGGGTTTTTCATGAATTTTCCGGCGCGATTTCACATATAATGATAGATTTTAAAAGTTATTTTGAAACTTAATTAAGTTGTCAATAGTGTAGAGTTCCTAAATATGATAAATTTACAGTCGAAATATGAGAATTAAATGTGATAATATTGCGCGAACTTGTTGATTAGCGCGCGTTGGCTTTTGTTTACCACGTTCTGTAGACACGATTTATATGTGAATTGTGCCAAATAATACTACAATTAAGTGTGCAGTACGTTAATTTATTATATTACTAACATAAATACTGAAACAATACTGATTTAACTAACTTAAGTTAGGAGTTGTGTTTGATGTAGTTCAACAAGTGATTTTTAATACCACATTGCTAATTATAGGGCTGTAAGGGAGATTAACGAATGCTTATCACTTTCCAGGTCCAGATGGCATTTTACAAAGATGTATTATGGCCCAAAGTCGTCTTAACACAAAGGTTAAGGAATCAGTAAAACTGAAAAGTATCTGTTATATGAGTAAAGACGACAGTGGTTGTGATACCTGCCCTGAGGAGAGTTTAACTGACACCTACCTACAGGACACAGATAGTGAGAGCCAGTGTTCAGACACCAGCAAACAGAAAGCTGCAGACAAGTGCCGGGGCACCTCGTCGATCAATCTCCGATCGACTAACAGGAGCAAAGCTGACAGCCAGCTTCTACCTGATGTCGAAAGAACGGGGACATCTCCCACCACACATTCCAACATGAAAACTAAACAAGCTAAGGAAGACCTAGACAAGAGTATCGATGAAGACACAGTGATAGAACCCAAGACCCGAGCCCGCAAAAAGGCCTCGGACATTGTTGATGATGACAAAAAGTCCCCCACAGACGAGCCCAAGACATCCAAAGAAGCCAGGAAGCCTATAGCAAAACCTAAAGCTATAGTTAAGAAGAGACCTTTGGGTATCAGAAAAACTTTGAGAAGCAAAACAACTATTGTAAATAAAGAAAAAGTTAAGAATGTTATAAAGCAAGCTGTTAAGAGAGGAAGGAAACCTGGATTGAAAATTAAAACAGAAGTGGTCCAAGACAAAGATACCGTCCCATTGATACCTGCCTCTGAGATTAAGACAGAGCCAGTAGACGAAACATCACCTAACTCTAGATCATCTAGTCCCAAGACAGCGGGAAGGAGACAGAGACTTAGTTCAGACTTAGCTATGATGAAGACAATGCTTGGGGACTCACCGGGTAGCCTGGTGCTCGGCCCTCGCACCAGTCCCTACTCAATGCGCTCTGAGAGAAGCAATAGTCCCTCTCTATTTGAAGGGAAAAACCTTCGCAGCGGCAAACCTAGGAAAGTCAAAAACAACTTACTGAGTGAGGTTGTGCTTAAGGAACAGAAGAAAAGGCGTAGACTTCATTCGGATTCTAAGACTTCGGACACAGCAGATACTCCTGAAGACTGTAAGAAGTTGAAGAGAGGACGCTCTTGCTCTCGAGATGGCAGTGAGATATCTAAGTGCTCAGATATAACCGAGTCAGACTTGAGCATGAGCGAGGCTCTCAACGACACAGACAGCAAGGAGCTCAACAAAAAACTAGATAAATCTAAGACTGACCTAGATATAGATATTGAAAATAATGTACAGATCTCGACTATTGAAAAAGTGCCTTCTCTTAATGTTGACTCCAAACTAGCTGAAACCAAACTGGATGTGGAGCCTAGCTGTATCATAAACACAAAAGATAAAAAGAAATTGAGCTTACAAAGAAGTACTTCATTAGACTCTGACAACAATAATAGTAATAGGATAAAATTAGAGAATTTAAATTCAGCAGAAATAGAAGAAAAAATATTAATGAAGACTGAAAACGATACGCTTTTTGATGCTCGTAGTAGTATATTGACTAGTATGTCTAAGACATTCAACTCTAAGGAGGTGTCGAAAAATATAAGGAAGGCAAGGCGGGGGAGGAAGGTAGCGGCGGCATCGCGGGCCACGCCGAACACCAGCGCGGCGCCCAGGAACTGTATTACTAGCACCATCACCGCCGAACCCGCTGAGCCAGACGAACCCGCCGAGCCCGCTGACACCGCCGACGACAAGGCCGAAACCGTCGACACCCTCACCAAAGAGATCAACGATCTCATCAACAACCTAGATCAGAACATTGACGGCGATCATGAAATGGCCGCTGAATCAAACACTAGTACAGATAGCACCCCTGACCAATTGCAGACAAAGACTGCCTCTAAATTCTATGGCCTAGCCAAACCTTTGAACAATGTAGACAATGTAGTCCTTCCTCCAGAAACACCTGTAAAAGACAAAGATACTATATCTCCTATTAGCAACGAAAACACACCATCGAAGAATGATGATGGTGAGAACATTAGGCTTCATTATGAAGGAGATTCAGTGGAGAAACCAATAAAGGGTGCAAAGCTTGATATACCTTTTAAATGCAGTCCTGTTGCCAGTATTGATAAGCTCATGGACAGACTTAAAGAATTCGAGGAATTTGATAAGAGAAGACAAATGGAGTCCAAAGCCATTGATGGCAGTAAACCAATGATGGTTACTAATGATGTGGTGTTAATACCGAAGTCTGGTGACATCAAGCCATTGAAAGACATTCAATCGGTACGATCGCCAGAGAAGCCATTAGAAAAGGAGAATGTATTGAGTTGCTTTGAGAACAACTCAGCTATTTCAATAGTCAAGAGAGATCAAGTGAGAAAATCCACCGACGTCGAGCTGCCTAACTCAGTCACTCTAATTAAAAGGAATAGTTTTAGCTCAAGAAAAGAGTCTACGAGCTCTAATCACTCACGAGAATCTGACGCTATTAGCATATTTGAGAAGTCTCTTGGAAAAGATGTTACACTGACGGAAATACGGAAGTCTGTGGATAAGTCGGCATCTGTGACTACCACCCAAGTGGACCTTCATCAATTTGCGACGCTTCATCCTAACACGTCAAGCTCAAACCCAAACCTCGGTGGTGTCGTATTAGATTCCAGTCAGATATCGATTACACCTCGCGTAATGGATTCTAAGATCAACAATGACGTCCAGATAATCCCGAAGAGAAAGTCAAGGGAGTCAATGTCCCGCAAGACCTCGGAATCGACTATTGACACTGAGGACAAAATGGCCACTATTGAAAAGATCAAATCGCCGTCGCATCAGAATTTATCGCCAGCTATTTCTATAACGCCGACTCCGGTTGCTATCAAGTCGCCTGAAGCGATGCCTGTGGAGAACGAAGCACTGCCACCACCAATAGAGACTATTAAAGCTTTGGAAGATATTTCTGCTGCTGAATCAGTAACAGTAGAAAGCACTAAAGTAGTTGATGTGCCTATGGAGGAACCAGTAATTGAAACTCCTGTGGAAGAGGCGGTAGCTCAAGCCACAGCTGTTGAAGTTGAACCAAAAACAGGAGAAGTTGTTCAAACCCCTGAATTATTGCCAGAAGTGTCTAAAGAAGTCACGGAAGAAAAGACTGAGGCAGTTGAACCAACTCCAGAGAAAGTTCAGCCTACCGAGACCGTTGAAGCTAAGCCTGCCGAAACTAAGACTGCGGAATCCGAGGTTAAGCCTCCTAAGGGTCCTAAGACTAGCAAATCGGCGCGAAACTCAACAGAGTGTCAGGCTGGACCCAGCAATGTCCTAAACGAGACGCCAGAAAGCCAGAAACGTAAAGAAAATGTACTCAGAACACTTGGCCTACTCACTCACAAAGCAGCCAAGGAAGCTAAGATAGAGAAATTAAAAGAGAAAGAGAGGATATATAGTGGTATGATGTCTAACAAGGGTAAGACTGCGAAAACTCAAGGTGATTATACCGGGACACTGAAGACTGTGATAAAATTGAATAGGGGAGCGGGGGATAAGAAAAAACATAGAAGTTCCTTGAAGATGACGTTCCAGAAGAGCAAGTACCGGTCCGGGAAGCCAACGCCGGAGGTGGGCGAGGCAGCCAACGAAGACGATGCCTACTACACCATTGAGCGGCGAGAGGTGAGAAATCTTACTTTTCATTTTTTTAAGTATATTTGTGCACATTATACACACCCACACATTATTAGGAACCAATAGAAATATTTGTCTCAAGCTTTGTTCATTTAATGAGGTATTTACAAATATTTATTCGTTTTTAATATTTGCAAAAGAGTTGTAACTAAGATTTAATAAAAAATCAACTAAATGTGCTTTATCTTATCACAATGATAAAGTTAATTTATCATTATAGCAAAATTAAGTTACAATTTACATAATTTTTAGTTGAGAGTTTGTGTTTGTTTGAACGCGTTAATCTCAGAAACTACTGGTCCGATTTGAAAAATTCTTTCATTGATAGATAGCCCACTTATTAAGGAAGGCTATAATTTGCTGGGCGGACCTGCGAGCAAAAGCTAGTATTATATATGAGCTAAGCTAATATACCTACCTGAAAATATGTTTTCATCAGTAAGTTGCCCATGCTATTCAAATCAAACAAAACAAAAAAGTCAAAGTTAACATTTAATATTTAAATACAGTTTTGAGTTCTACCATTTGAGGGGAAATTAAATAATAGACTCCATTAACATGTTCCTAAACTTTGTTAAACAGTTTGTTAAAAGGACAGTAATTTATAATCTCACATCTAGAATGAATCATTGTAAGCTCTATTAAAGTTCAAAGATGATGATGAGATGAGCTTTTAAAAGAATATCAGGTTTGGTAGATTATTTGGTACATTACATATTTTGTTATACAAATTTTAACTTGTCAGGGAACAAGTATCTATTTCAGCTTTCCTCTTGAAATAATATAGTATTTTATACAAGTTTTTACTAAAAATCTAATGCTACTCAATGGCTGACTAGAAAAGAATATTTTTCCCTAAAAAATACATAATCAAAATATGGGATACTCATTTTGTATGGTAGAATATGAAATACAAAATTATCATCAGCTGATAATTTTTTTGGTTATTATGTTTTTTATTTTCAAAAAGTTATTTTCTTCTACGGAATGTAGCAGGATTTGTATGTACCATACTATGAACCTAGCGCTACATAATATGCTTAAATTTATCAAGTTAATATACATAAATTGTATGTAATATTATTTTCTTCTTTTTACAAGAAACTTGTAATTCTTATAGTAAAATGGTATTTATAACACAGCTGCCATTTATATACAACGTGAATTTACTTAATTTATTACTTAAATAAAATAAAAATTTTATGAGCATTGATCACCCCGCTTGCTTATTGCGGATTTTTTTACAAATAATTAAAATCTGAATCCAGGTTTCTTCACCGTTCAATGGTGTCTGACAATAATTAAGAAAGTACATATACCTAACTTCAAATTGATCCTTGCCTTGGTTCGAACCCACAATCTTGTGCATACGAATCCGGTAACTGCACCACTAGGCCAGCACGCCATTTTCTTTATGTTAAATGTGAAACTATCATTAATTATATATATTATGTATGGTTGGTTGGTTGGTTTTCCGGGGCCGTCTCCGCACTTAGCCGCTTGATTGGGCCATTGTGCGTGATCTTCTCCTGCTCCTCACTCCAACCATCTAAGCTCGTCCCAGAATGCCAGCAACCTTTTCGGGCTGCTGCAGGCCTCTCGCAACGACGCCGAATTATATATGTATATAACTAATATGAATGTTTTTGTTTCAGGGTGCAACAGGTGCAACTTCTGACGGTGGGCACAGAAAAACTCATTACAGTAATCGTCTTAACAACCATGGTGTGTGGATACATTCACCCCACTACACACTGGCGTTTTGTACACACATGATATTACTAAAAATTACCCCCTGAGTTTGTTTCGACCTCCTCAGGGTAGTAGAAATTTCGACTCCATTGAGGTTAAAAATTACATTTAAAAGTGATGGTATGTCTATAGATTTCAATTTGATCGTGCGAGCTGCCACATGAGATGTGAGACTAAATTGTAGCTATCTGAGAAACACTTTTTTATTAACTAGCTTTTTCTATATCTGAAATTACTATTTTTTTTTTCCAAATCACTGGCTTATGTTCGCGACTTTACCTGTGTATTCGTGGTAGAAAAAGCCTCTGGCCTTTTTTGGGTTCAAGCTTACCCCATACCACGTTACATCAAAATCGGTTCAGCAGTGTAGCCGTGAGAGTTACTGCACTTTTATATATGGATTAAAAGTCATTTATATCGATTGAATAATTTATATTTTGTATCAAGAAAAAGTATATAAGTAGCTAATTTTGGAAAAGTTATAATTATATCATGTGTGTGCAAACGAAATTTAGTTAGTTCATTGAAATTTATACAAAAACGATATGGATATAAATTTTGATATCTAACTAAAGTCAAATAAATGCTTTTAAACCACTAAATAAATTTAATATAAGCTATGCATGATTTTTCTAATCAATACTCACCTTAATAATTTCAAAAACATACAATTGACTGAATCTAACTTGTTGCACATATATTTTGATCAAGATTAATAACCATCAAGAAAAATAGCCTTTACCAAACCGGTTTATCTAAAGCTAGGTTTAAACCGTAGACCACACTTTAAAGGGGTTTAAACTGGGGTTTAGTTAAACATATTTTTCTCTCAGTGTGTAATTAGGCCAAATAGGTTTTATTTATTTACTAGTTTATGCTTACGGCTCCGCCCGCGTGGGCGTCGTTTATTGCAGCAAATTAGCCTATAGCTTTACTCAATAAGTATTCTATATAAGAGTGAAAGAATTTTTCAAATCGGATCAGTAGTGCCTGAGATCAGACATAATTCTGTCAACTAGTAGTTTACTAGAGATAAAAATATTTTGAATATATTTTACAGTAACCAATTTAAGATTTAAATAGGAATTCGAGTTAATACGCGCGCTTTATACCCAGTAATTACTAATTACATACGTATTTTATCCTAAACAACTACAAAAATTAGTCTAGACTAAATTATGATAAACTCAACAGTATATTTTTGTATTTACATAACATTTGGACAAGTATCGCGTGTGTAGGCCTCCGCAAACATTCCTAACCTTGGCATAAGTACGTACTAACAAGGTGTCGACACAGCGAGCTTAATCGCATGGGCTCTAGCATGTTTCATTATCTGTACAAAGTTTAAACAAGAAAATACATAATTTATTTTCTATAAAAAAAAAGAATTTACATACTTGTAAATATGTTCCCCCTCCGTGCCTCGGAAAGCACGTTAAGCCGTTGGTCCCGACTGTCATACTCAATCTTTGACAGTCGTTAGGTCATTACAATTCGACAACCAGTCTTACTATGGAATACTGTATTACCTTGATAATGGGTTGTGGAGTTCAGATAGGTAGTCGCGCTATGTAGAATACAGTATTCAGCGGAATCCGGTAAGACTGGAAGCAGACTCCAACGTCGCTTGGGAAAAGGCTCGGCAGATAATGATAATGTTGATGTAAATATGTAAAATATCAAGGTATATGGGATTCGTTTTGATTGGTGGTTTTTAATTGTAAGGACAGGACCACAGGACATATCTATTATACCTTATTGACCTCCTATCTATATAGAAATACGGCATAAATTACTGTGCTTTAAAATAATGTGAAGCGGCGGTAGCCTAATGGCTAGAGCTTCGGACTTGCTCGGACTTGCGATCATGTGATCGCGAGTTTGTATCCCACCCATTGCACTACCAACGTGACCCACTCGTAACACAAGCATTTAGCTTAGCACGAAGGGTTTATAAGAGTATTAGTAATGTGCGACCCACGTTGCTAATAAGCTTTTATAAAAAAAAATGATTTCATTGTGTTTTAGTATTATTTTAAAGCATAGCAATTTATGTCGTATTTATATACAGGTACGATTGAATGTCCATTGCTAATATTTTTAAATCCTTGCCATGCCATCCCGGTCTGCGTTGACTTTAGAAGCGACTTGCCTTCGGTTTCTGTAAAGCTGGTCAACATTAATATTACTTGACAAATATCGTCAAGCAATGTGATTGGTTGATAGTCTTTTAGTCAATTACACATAGTTGTGATCAGTATAATTCATAACTGATTCAATTGTGTGATAATGATAATAAAATGCTAAAATCTGGCGTATCAAAATATTTTACAAATACATTTTTTTTTCCCTTCGAGACACAAAATGCTCCTAAAAAGCATGTTCTATGAATTGACCAAACAACAAGAATATTAGCCAAGTTGGAAGTTAAATTCAGTTGTAATCAAGATATAGGTATCCTAAAGTATAGTTTGTTTTATAATTTGCAACTATTTATTATATTTATCCCTTAAAAAAAAAAACAGTAAGAATATATATTATGTTATATTAATAGCTCTTCGTAGTAATGAGATGTTAAAGTAGTTTATAGTTTCAGTAGATGTAGGATTGTCACTAGTTTTTGAAAGGCCAATCATAAAATTGGTAAAGCTTCTGTCACATGCAATGTCACTTTAAGACGTTCTTAATTGTCTGATTTGTTTCTACTTTGCACCTTAGGCCCTTCGTACACGTGGCAACGCAAGTCAAACTGCTATCACCATACAAATAGAGGTTAAACAAACCTAAAGAGATTTGTATGTTGATAGTCGCTTGGATAACGAATTAGTTGAGTATTGTAGACTTGCGTTGCGACGTGTACAAACGACCTTAAAGTTTTAACCAATCACAGCCACACAAAACTCGCACTAAGAATAGTAAAATGGGGTGAAAAGAAAGATTTGGTTTTATAACATTTTATATAATTACTATTTTATTACAGATTAAACCTATTGATTATGATAAACTTCAATTATTAAAAACAAAAATGAGAGTGTACAATTATACGCTAACGACAATCTTCTCCAAATCGGTGTCCCCAAAAACATTGCTATTTTTTTTTTTTTTAAGATAACTAGCAATATGGGTCGCACATTACTAGTAATCTCGTTAACCCCTCGTGCTAAGCTAAGATGCTTGTGTTACGAGTGGGTTCACGTCGGTAGTGTAATGGGTGGGATTCGAACCCGCAACCACATGATCGCAAATCCGATGCCCTAGCCATTAGGCTACCGCCGCTTATTCACCCCGTATTACGGTACTCAGGGGGTGATTACCACTATGTAGCTCTCATAATAATTATGTAACAAAAACATAAATACCGATCTTGCATGTCACAAGCAACATCACATAACCTGTCCTCAGACCCGGAAGCGGCCCCTGAACCGGTGGAACCTAAGGAGACGTTGAACCTCGTGATCCCGGAGAAGGCGTCCTCGTTCAGCATCCACCCTGGCCGGCTGTGCATGGACCAGTGCTTCTACTGTGGAGGGAAGTTCGGCCTCTTTGACACACCCTGCCATATCGCGCAGATTAAAAGCTCAGAGCGTCAGAAGAAGGTCTTGGACAGTAAGTAGTTGACTAAAGATTTTACCATTTCTATCTATGTTTGCTAATCATGAAATTGATCTCCTTGCTGCTATTTACCTTATTCGTTTAAAAGCTTAACATAATGACGACCTCCGTGGTCGAGTGGCGTACACACCGGTTTTCAAGGTGTCGTCAGCTCTGAGGTCCCAGGTTCGATCCCCGGACGGGTCAATGTAGAAAAACAATTTTCTACATTGCCTCAGGTCTCGGGTGTTTGTGGTCAATTGTGGTACCTTCGTTGTCTCTGGATTCCATAACACAAGTGCTTTATCTACTTACTTTGGATTCGGAGCAATGTATGTGATGTTGTCCACATTTATTTATGTATTTTAAAAAATAATTAGATATGTCCAAATGTTTGTCGAATAAATAAACAAGTTATATGTACCTACAACATCATTATTTGACGGCAAAGATCTGTATTTTATAAGATCCATATTTTTTTTTTACATATTTATATCGACTCAAAAAGCTCCATGCAAAAGTTCCTACGCAAGAAAATTCTACCTTTATTCTGTCTGTCCAAAAATGTATTAAGTTACATCATAATAAAAGCTTATTTTTTCAGATGAAGAGAAGTTGACCATAGACAGCTGTCTGTGCGATGCGTGCTACCGACATGTGGACAGACGCGCCAACTGCCCGTCGTATAGGAAACGTCCGCTCGGCAAGCAGCCGCTGGACCTGCCTATCACATCGTTACACAAGTAAGCTCACAAGTTTAACTTAACTGACTGGCCTGTTGGTCTAGTGGTTAGTGACCCTGACTGCTAAGCCGGAGGTTTCGATTCCCGCTGAAAAAAATTACCAATACATTTATGATGACAATCGTGCTCTTGTTTCGCGTTTATGATCATACTATCAATGTACTTGTATTAAACAAAAAAAGTAGATTGAATAAAATTTTATAGTATATTCTAAAGCTAAACCTTTTTCTGTGACATATAAGACTGAATTTCCTTTACCTCAATCAAAAGTATATTGATTTGTAGCAAACAGGATGAAGCCTTATGCTGATACACATAAGTCTCAATTCTCCCTGTCATAAGTCCAATCAATCTAATAAAATATTCTTTACAGCACCAACCAATCCGAAAAGCCGTCCAGTCCACCAATGGATGAAGACAGTGAAGAGGAACCGACTACAGTTAATACGTCACTGTCTGGTGCGACTACAGCCAGAGTGGCAGTCTGTCATACTGAAGGCTGCGCTAGAACGGCCGACCACTCTATACGGAGGAAGTGGCTCATCAAGATGCGGAGTAGTGTTAACAAACTGGTGAGGACTATTACTTAGTTCAGCGGCCGTACCATGACGTTTAAAGTATTATTGTTTCGTTCATATTCCAGTTTGGGAAAGAGATGGCGCTAGATAACCTTTGTAGCTCTGTCTCTTTCCCACACTGAAATAAGAATGGAACAATCTTACTTTAAACGTCATGGTACGGCCGCTGGTCTGCCTTTTCGCAAGCTATGTACGGGCCTGTTGGTCTAGTGGTTAGTGACCCTGACTGCTAAGCCGGAGGTCGTGGGTTCGACTACCACTCAAGACAAATCTTTGTGTGATGAACACGATCATTTGTTCTGTGTCTGGGTGTTATTTATCTATTATATGTATGTATTTAGAAATATATAAGTATGTTTATCAGTTGCCTCGTTACCATAGTACAGGCTCTGCCTAGTTTGGGATCAGATGACCGTGTGTGGGATTGTCCCAAGATATATATTTTACATATTTATTTATTTATGTTGGGGGTCGGCTTTCAGAGTTTCCAGTCTTACCGTATTTAGCTGAATCTGGTAAGACTGGAAATTCTACATGGAGCGACTGTCCACAAGTCATTTTACTGGGTAGCACAGTATCCAATAGTGACTGGTTGTCAGAAGTAATGACGTAACGATTGCCAAAGATCAACGTATGACGTACACAACGTAGTGACCAAATGGTCACCCATCCAAAAGCATGAATAAGTTCAAAATGGGCTATTGATAGACACAATTCCGAAATCGGGCCACTGACTTAACCCATTGAGGTCATCGCGAGCGGGACATTCGCTACACAAAATAAACATGACGCCACCAACATAATAGACTAAATAACCTATTATAATCTGTGCATTCAAACTACACATTATATCCCTTATTTTTATTATATTATTATTACACTAAGATCCTAATTTTTAAAGTAAACAAAAAGCCATGTCCGACAAAAACTATTTTTTTCCTTTAATTTTTTTTTCTTCCATTGCTTTATTTTTTCTGTTTGCTGTAATACTGGAAACAATAAACTTATATTCTATTCATAATTTCATTAAAAATCCAAATTATATATTTGTACCATCTAACGGCTACATATAATTCCAGTTGAAGTTGAAGTGCGACTACCCCGGGCTACACACGATCCCGCTGTGTGGTGACCACCACCGCGTGCTGGCACCGCTCATGGCCTGTGTGTTATGCCGGCGGAGGATCACCAAGCACCACAACGTGCACTTTATACACCAGGTAATATTGTATAATGTAGTGGGCCAAGAAAATTAAAAAACATCCTGGCATTTTACCCATTTGTAGTGAAAAATAGACCCAATAGACACCCTGTTCTCAAAATACCACGGATTCAGATGCACAGCACATTTTTTGACGTTATAACGTCTTATAAATCTATTAATGCTGGCTGCACGCACGAAAAAGTGTCACGTTCCGCTTTAGCCGAGTGTGCAAGCGAGAGCGCCGAACAAGCGATAGAGAGGCCCGATTGGCCTTAGCGTTGGCCTTGTGACGCATCTATGTCTATTCTACTTCATCGGCCGATGCGTCCGAGTAGAAGAGAGACAGTATGCAGTTTATCATTAATGTTTTCTGATGACGTTTTCACGTAAAATTATCGTTATAATTATCATCCGTAAACCGACTTTACAGGAAACCAAATTTTCAAATTATTTGTATAGAGACATGTTTAAATAAGAATACGTTACCCCCAGGGCTACATGGAATTGAACCCACACCTGAAGGCAGCTGGCGTGCCGGTGCAGTTCACGGACCGGCCGGTGCTATGCAAGACGTGCAGATACTACTGCACACTGCTGCAGCGGCCCGGACACAACGATGCCTACGCTATAGGATACAGACGCAAGTAAGTGCACTCGATTTTGAAACTACTACAACTAAAGTCAAATCAAATTGATTCAGATTTTATATTTACAGGTAGATATGGTCCGATTCCAACTTAATGGCGGCTGTTAAGTTAGTTACACACTGCGCAGTACCTCGCCCCGCACCCCCGCTGGTGTATGTATTTGTTATTGCGCAGCGATTCGCCTCATGTTTACAGCCGCCATTAAGTTTGAATCACAATTTACACGGGTTTATAAAATATCTTTGAGGAATTTTCACCAAACCGAACTTATTATTGTTTTCTTCCAGGTTGCTTCTAATATACAACATAGAACTACCACCGACATCTGAAAACGAAACTGAGGACACAATTCAAGAAGACGGTAAAATAAAAAAGAAGCAAAGAGCAAAGTCCAAACAGAGGAAGTCTGCGGAACCAGACAAAATGTCCTCCGAAGAGTCCTCTGAGAGAACCAGCGAGAGTACCCCGGAAAAGGATAAAAAAGAAGATAGTGATGGGAAAGAACAACCTTTAGAAGAAGATATCGAAAGCCTCATATCATCGAATAAGATCTTAGTACCAACAGCTGCTAAAACGAATGAGTGTAACCCAACTAGTGATGGTTCCGAAGCAGAAATGCCCTGCGACATCGACGCTCCCATCATACCCCTCGACAAACAAACAGAACTACAATATTTACTACAGAAACAAAACAACCCCGCGCAATTCCTACCCAAACTTAATCTGACACAGAAATCTAGGAATATATTAAAAGTGCACAATATATCTGGTATACAGAAACCTGGCAACCAACATAGAATCACAGAAAAGAATTCAAAGAGAATACACAAGTTGGGACAAATACTCTCTCACAAAGAAAGAGTTAGGAGTAGTGATACTGATGAAGAGAAAATAAAGGAAGGCATTCCTATTCTAAAGAACATATCATTGAATGAAGAATGTACTATAGAATCCATACCAAACAAGAGACCAGCCGACATTACAACGTTAAAAAGCAAATGGCAAATGTCGGAAAGCTTCACACAAGTGAAAAAGAATTTAAGTGAGCTATCAAAGAATAAAGACCATAAAAAGACTTCAGAAGGTCAGAAATACTCAAATCCTGTCAAAAGACTGGAAACCAACCCGTCAATATCAGTACGAGAACTGTTCCCAGGCGAAGAAGAAATGAACTTACAGTGTAATATAGAGTTTAATAATGTGAAAGGTGTGACCCCTGAAGGTTGGGAGAAGTGTAATACTATGATACAGTATGATGTAGAAACCAAGAAGTTATGGAACGATTTGCAGCGGCCCTACGGAAACCAGTCGTCATTCCTACGTCACCTTATTCTATTAGAAAAGTACTTCAGGAATGGTGACTTAGTGTTAGCGCAGAACGCGACTCCACACGCCGCAACGTACAGCGACTCAATACAAAACAGATTGAGAGCTTACGACAATGTTCCAAGCGAGACGCCAAAACGTACCGAGTCTGTTAGTCTGATAGAATTTAGGAAAAAGCCGGCTATTAATGGCAAGAGCCTCTTAAAGTCGAATCAGAATGAGGCCGAGAAAGAGACTAAAAAGTTTATGCCGCCGCCCGGACCGATACAGAAATCGAAATCTGGGAAGAGCGATAAGGCCAAGTCAAAGCAATTGCCTCCGGAGTTGATAGCGATTAATACTCCGAACGCTCAAGGTCGGAAGGCGATACAAAACGTGTTACACAATATTCAGCAGTTGGTTAAGGGTGTGTCTGCTGCTGATCCCACAGAGATCGCGGCAGCGCCGTTACCCGCTGCTGTACTAGCTCCGGTTAGTCCGAGGGTCGACCAGGTCGTGGCCGTGCTCCCTAAGGAGAAGAAGGACACGCCCAAAAAGGACGATGCTCCGAAAAAAACTAAGACGACGAGTAAACCGTGGAGACCTACACTTATGCCTATTACTCAGGTCAGTATTCACTTTTAAACTAATCTAAGAAATGTCGTACTTTTATTTATTTATTTTTAGTCCCAAATAAATAAATCAATATTCACGATTGATTGAAATTAATGAATAAAATAAAAGCCGTAAAGAAGCTTCAATGTGTTGAACCTAAGTTTAATTGCTGTCTATGAATATAGAATTGTTCATATGAATAATTTATAGTATTAACATGTAATGTTTTTTACTATTTACAGGAGAACCTAGCGAGGATCGCTCGCGAGCCGACGCAGGTGGCGGTAGACGGGCGCACGCTGCCGAGCCTGGTGCAGGTGATGTCCTCCGGCAAGCGCTACCACATCACGCTGCAGGACTACAACAAGATGTGCATCATGCGCCGCGAGAAGCTGCAGCAGCTGCAGGACGGCGACAAGAAGCGCCACTCCACCGACGACGCCGCCGCCACCGACATCCAGCCCTCCAACGCTCAGTGCGCGATGCTCGGCAACGGCGGCACCGTCGTGCAGAACATCACGCCCGAAGACAAGGAGAAGAAAGACGTCCCGGAGCTCGGCCAGATAGGGTCCAACGCCGCCACCATACTGAAGAACGTCGGCTTGAAGAACATCACGATCGCGCCGATCCCGGCCAAGCCGGCCACGGTGACGGGCGCGGCGCTGCTGCTGCCGAACATCCCGCGCTCGCTCACCGTCATCCCGCAGGCGCTGCTGCCCGACGCCCGGCCCTAGCCACTCTGCTACCAGCAAAGCACCCGAGAAGCCTTAATAATTATACTGTGTATATATTAGTGTAGTGACGGACATCGTGCTGTGAAAATGGTGAAAAGGAATGTGTTAAATATATTACTCTGAAAGGTTTTTAATTATTATTTTTTTTCTTTGTGCAAATGATGCGACGGTTTGTGCTGATCCTGGGTATAGAGTTTCTTACCTTGTTGTTGGGTGATAGATACCATTGTCATTAGTTGCTGTTGATCACAGACCTTTATAATGTAGAATGATAGTTGAATGGAATATAAATACGGCTGTAGGCTTCCTACGCCTTAAATAATATTGAAGCATAGCCACATTTGCTCAATATTATTTGTATTGCTAACTGTAACTGCCAATCAAGTAGGGTAATACCAGGATACCTCAACGTATTTAGTACTGGTAGAAGTATATATATTTTTTGTAGTTTCGTAATATATTGCATTTTTTTAGTAAATTGACTGCAAGAAGTAATTCTACTAAAGACACACAGTTAAACTGGCGATGTTAAAAGTATTTGAGTAGAACTTCCACTAGCTAATTCAATAATTATGACTTAGGTCTGTGACAAATGAAACAGCAATCACTTCATAACTCATTTATTATAAGTTCAAGAGGCCTGTTTACATATTAGTTACTATTTATTGACCCTGACTACATAAAAAATATAGTTCCTTTGCTGAGAAACATTCAAAATTCTCTAGTCAGGCGAGAATATGCATTTATAATTTATTTATTTATCGTTCACGTTGCCGATCTGAAGTGGGGAGTAGGATAGGTCATTCATCTCGTCCGTAGATATGACGTCACATCGCCTCGTATCATTCGCATAAACCTAGACAATGTATGTAAACTAATGTATAGTGTAACTGTAAGAATATCACTCGGAACATATTTTTCCAACTGTTAAATATATATAAGTATGCATTAAAACTCATATAGAGCTAAAACCCGATTAAGTAGAATTAAAGCAATTATTTTGGAATAAATACACATTTTACATGTTGATTTGATGTTGATTTACATACCTATATAATTTATTTACAGGGACATTTACAGTTAGTGACCTCGTAAAGTACAATACGAACATAATTTATTGTTATCATATTTTCGTAGAACAATGATGTTTACATTAGGGAACACTTATTCCACAACTTCGTTACAAACTACACACATATTTTTGGTAATCCACTATACATACACGAAACACCACGACGAAACTTTGATATTATCTAATTATAAATGTCCCTACATAACAATAATAAATAAATTAACTAAAAAACATTAAAAAAATACAAAAGTTGGTGATTAAATTTGTGCCTGACAGATTAATATAAAGTATAATAATCACATGTACATAAATAACACGGGAGCCAATAATTAAAAAAATCTGAAAACTTTTTATATAATAAAAGCTCAGAGTTAGTGGCCCTGCGTTTGTTGCTGTAGTTAATTATTTAAAGTATATTTTTTTAACTTCTAAGCTAGAGATGGATACAAGCCAAGTATGTTGACCAATAAGATCTGGTATATTTTGAGACAGCCAGCACACATAGAATAATGCTGTATGTCGTATTAATTCGTTGATTTGTTACAATTTCATGTTATCTGGCTGTATAAACCCCATATTTAATGTAACCACAGCGACGAACGCAGCGCGTATGTTATACATGATAATTATATCTATATTGTTGAAGAATTAGCTATTTTATTTGGTCCAATGACGTAGGTCGGTCCAATGTTAACTGTAATGTACATGGAAATATAACTTTGCGTTGTAAGTGACAGTTGTGCTCATAATATAGTAAAATACAGTCTCTGAACATTATTAATCTGTGATTTCATATAGTTTGTAAAGCTGTTAGAAATTCGACGTTTTTTAAATCTCGTTGAGATGTAGTTAAATGATTTGGTAGTCTTCCAATGTTTGTGTGTCGATTATCTTTTGGTTATGTCTAGGTTAGGTACTTTGTATTAACATTATGTAGCTTATCGTTGATATTCTTCTTTAGGTATGTATTATATCCCCTGCAATAATAATACGTCCTAAGTAAACGAATAGCGATGAAAATTCGATCATGTTTGTATTTTAAATATTCAGAGACTGTATGTACTTATAAACTGTCGCAGACGCCATGACAGTTATGTGAATGTTATACATAATACTGCTAGTATTTTAGTGATTTGGAAGTTTCCCCGCTGTTGTTAAGAGAACAAATTATAGCCCCCCATAGCCCAGACGTTTTGTTTCTTCCAAAGATAGTGTGTTAGTTCACAATATTATTATTTTTAGTTATTATTTTGTTCGGTACGTGCCCTCGCCCCGTGCCGGAGGTATGTGTCCAATAAACATATCTTATCTCCTTAATTCTTGTGTTTTCTTTATGTTATACTTAGACATACCCATAATAGATTTATGAAAGGTCTGTATAGATCGAGCAACTCATGGCTTTTATAAATTAAAAACTAATTTATAGACACATGTATTGTAAATATACGGGAAAGCTCCATAGTTACAACTAGTTGGCGAAATTAATTAGATTCCATTAGGTCATGTTAAATACATTTATGTGTTGTACATCTTATATGTAATAGGGTTTCTATAGCTACAGGAGAGCTTAGTGTACTTCTATCTATATTATAATTAAGAATACGTAGTACAGCACTGGCCAATCTTTATGACCGCTCTGAATGTAGCCTTCAGTACGAACCTGCGCATGGCACACTCATACTACTACATACTCTCATACACACTACTCATACACTCGCACTAACGCGCAGGAGGCGAGGACGCTTGCGGGTGGAAGACAGCGCGCGCGGGCGTGCCCTGCCTCCCCGCCCCGCGTACGTCCCGCTGATACCTGATTTTGTGTTCTGCGCAGCGTAATGCGGCTAGGTTCGGAGCGGCCATAAAGTTTGGCGAGTGCTGTAATTCTTTTCATCTTTCTACGGCTAATGACTTCTAGTTTTAGACATCTGGATTCTAATAATATTCTAAACATTTAATTCTGTTGCGTCGCGTCCTTTTTCTTAGAGTGTTTGGATGTGCCCTTTGTCCTTTTCCACTTCATTCTACGATTTTGAAACCATACTTTTACCTGTAAAGAGATTCAAATTATTAGTTATAGATGGAACTCGGTTCTACAAATTATTAGAATCCTAGTGTGTTAGATTTTAATTTGTTTGAACAGTAAGAATCACATAGTCATCAAGCAGACAAATATTAAATATCGGTTAATTCGTTTCGCAGCTAAGAATCAACAAACTACACGCATTAAACTTTCAGAGGCCCTTTTTCGCCTGCAATATAAAATATGTAGTACCACGAAAATAATTATTGTTATTACGTATTCATGCAGAAAAATTAATTCTAAATTAATCTATAAACAAAAAATAATTTTGGTAAGCGCCTATCTCAAGAATGGCTGGACCAATTCGGCTAATTAATGTTTTTATGTTCCCTAACGTCCACGGAAGGTTTACAAACAAAAAGACATGATCACTCGAGAAACATTTATTAATTAATTTTTGCCGGAGATTTAAAATTTTTCATTCTATTTGTAGTTAATTTACGAAAATAATTATGCTGTAGGCAACTTAAAGGATAAATTTAAAAGGTGTGCGTTTATTTTATGAGGTAACCAGGTGCATAAAGCTTAACAAATTTAAATTTCTCCAAGGAACATGGGTCGAAAACTTAACATTGAAAAACTCTTCATAAAATCATGTCACGTATCAAAAGTTGATTTTCAATTTTAACATTTCATGTCAATCTATTTTATGTTGATGGGCTTTCGTTATGCCTGTCTGCCTCGTTGGTGTAATGGTCGAAAGTGCGACTGCCGGGCAAAAGGTCTCAGGTTCGAATCCCAGGTCGGGCCAATAAAACTAAATCGCTTTAGAAACACTATCATAGAGCTTGGAGCCTTGGATTCAGGAAGTCTGGTAGTGGTTACACCCCGTGCCTCGGAAAGCACGTAACATTGTTTACCCTGCGCGTGATATCTCTGGTCGCGTCGGTCTGCCAGCCCATCGGACTATGAGAGTGAAGGAAACGAGAGTGCACCGTGACTGCGCACATACCTACTTGTCTTGTACCTACCTCCTCCGCAAATGGCTGATCTAACTTGTGTTTGGTTAAAATTCGGTCTGGAGATTTACCTGTCTCTCGGTGAGATGGAGGGCCACGGCAATCTCGTAGCGCCTCAACCGGGTGAGGTAGTTGGCCCGGGAGAACTCCGCCTCCAAGCTCCGGATCTGGGCCTTCGTGAACGCTGTCCTTTCTTTACGACTGCTACATGGAGATCTGGTGTCTAAAAAAAGAAATTATGCTACTTAGAGACTGTGAACGGAATAGAACATTTCTATTTACAAAATAGTCTTTATAAAGACAGTTGTAGATTTAATATTTACATTTTGTTTCCCTAATTTACTTATGTCTTAACATTATTTTTTAAGACATTCTCGTTTTTTTTTTTAACACAAATTTTCGGTACGTATATAGGTAGATCTGTTCTGTTTGTTATCCCTACATGGAGACTTCTAATTGGCTATCTGTATCATATTTACTATGTGAAGCCATTTTTAGCGGCGTCGCGACGCCCCGTCTCATAGCAAAGTCGCGACGCCACGACGTCACTTCCTTTTTCTCTTGAAGCTGCAGTGAAGAAGCGGCTTTAAACCGTAGGTCCTGGTTGATCACACCGGTCTATGAAATTTTAATCATCTGCCTAGCCTTTTTCTCCAACTATGTTGTAGTCAGTTTCCAGATACGTGAAGATATGAGAGAAAGCTAAGTGTTAAGGAACATCTCCAGACTTTTTACATCGGGAATATCGGGCATCATGACATGCCCGATATTCAGAAAATATTAATTGGACCTTCATATCATAGCTATTATTAATATTTTTCCTAGCTTTTATTGAAGGATATCTACAGAAGTTCAATCAGATCGACATTATTATAGGCAATAGGCGCAATAGCAACATCCGCGGAGTGTAATGCGTTGCAGATGTTTTGCGGCGCCGGCGCCGACTGTCCATTGTTTACGAGCGATTTACTGCCGACCGTGTTTGCGTCGTATGTCTATGCAGATACATTTCCACGAGTTTATTGAGGTACCACAAGAAGGTGCATGTGCATTACTTTCATCTATATCTATCTGTAGGTACCTACTTGCTAAGCAAGCCACGCTTCAGGCCATTTCAGAATCGCTCTTAGTCTGATTCTAAATGAATAACTTTACACCATCTATTTTTAATATAGATATGCCTTACTATATGTACCTACGTAACCGTTACCTATAACAAGTACCTATATTAGTCTTTGCGTAAAAAGAGCACCTAATAATTATCTATACCTACTTATTAGGATAATATTATAATGTGGATGAATACCTAAATAGGATAGAACGTCGGACCGACCGACGTGAACCCACTCGTAACACAAATACCTAATTTAGCTAAGCACGAGGGGTTAACAAGAATATATACTAGTAATGCAACCCACATTGCTGTTAAGCTTTTTTAACAACAAACTATCAGACTTACTACTTCTAACGCTTTTACATGTAAGTAGATGCATTTGATACCTACTTACCTAGTAGTTGGAAATTTACCAAGTAGGAACTATGCCATACGTTGCCATATTAGGTACTTTCAATTCCGATTAGAAATTATAATTCGATAAAAAAAGAAAATCATGGTTGTCAATATCCGGTTATCTAATCATCCTCATTACTCGAAGATCTATTGGTGCTCTTGAGCTATAGTTTTAATGTTTAAAAATTACATTCTTGCTATTGCGAAGTCTAGGAAGATAATAATATCTTTACATTAAAATAAAATGTACCTAGGTTAAGTTTTGCAACGTTTATAGAGTTTAATATAATTGTACAAATAGTTAAATAAATAATATAATACCTATGTACTCCGACCTTTGTTAAACAGATCTGAAAACTTGTGCAAAATTAAATCTATCGACAGTTTTTAAGATTGTCCCGTACAGACAAACAGCCGGGTTTATCACATTCTATATAATCAAACTGTGTTAATATTAACGGTGAGGAGATGTAGAACTCACCATCCTCCGCGAAACTCCTGGCTGGCTCTGCCTCCTCCTTCACCATGACGTGGTTCTCCCACTCGCCCCACTCCCAGTCTTCCCTGGTCTCACACAGTCCCCTGTCCACCGCCCTATAGTCGTAGAAGAACGGCAAGTACCCAGGGTGGAAGAACTCCTGGTTCACTTCCTGACTTAAGATCGGCTCAAAATGAGGCTGACTTATGTCTTCTTGGTACTTTTGTGTTTCAGAGTCTTGCAGGGGGAAACTTGACTTTAGGTATTCCATAGTTTAATTTGTGCCTGAAATTCGTACGGTCGTAGGTAGCACAAAACTTTGTTTAACTATTTGTAAGCAAGTCCAAAAGTTCGGATAATTAGGACACTTTATTGTTCAGTTCCATCGTTCAGTACTGTGGTAAAGCTTGTTTAATATTTTTATTTTATTAAAAATACAATGATATTTCCGAAGAAAATACTTAATACACAGATTTCTCTTTAATACTTTCCTTTTTAGACATAACTTTAATTATTATTTCTTTCACTTATTTTCTAAGACAAAATTAGTTTTTAAATAACACGTCTGCTCACAACAGTTTCAGTAGATCTATGTATGTATCATGAATGTTAAGATGCTGCGTGCACGCATCGCTCCGCTCGTGTTGGGCGGGGCTTAGCTTTTGGGCGGAGACTTAAATCGGATGCTACGATACTATAATTTGTTATGTTAAGACTTTAGATGTATTTTTTGTTGTTTCTCTAATCTGAAATACATTAGTCTTCAGTTTTGGAGAATTGAACTGTTTCCATTCTTTAAATAATTATATTAAGCTGTTAGGCATAGATTAAGATAGGTTTAATAATGTTCTAGGAAATACTTCTGTTACAAACTTTTTTACTTCGTGTGTAATCTTGTGCTCGAAAATCCGTCCATTACCCCACCACGATAGAATAAATAATTGTTCATCAATATTAACTTTAATAAAATTACATCACGGGAATGTGTAAGTATAAGAGTATTCACTGTTTAAAGCAGGAAGAAATAACGTCCTAATATTAATGACTTGTAGTCATAAAAAAAACTTCCCATTTTATGTCCAATTAATATAATGAAATGATTTAGGTGTGACCAGTTTTAACAGCTTGTTAACAGAACTAGCGAATCCCGAGGGAGAGACCTCTGCCCTAAATTTCTCACGCGCGCTGCGATGTAGTGTGATGATAGCTTTATGTGGGTGAAAGATCATTTGCCGATATTTTATAGTTTTTTTATAATATTTATATTTAATTTGAGAACGAACTTCTTTAGCAATCTCATCTCAAAATATATATTGTGTGTGAAATATTCTATAGGTCTATGTAGGTACTAGCATGGACCTATAAAAAAGGCTAGATAGTAATTTAATATTTATGCCGATATTTTATTGGAGTCCTATTTTAGATAAGGCTTACCGCAGAAAAACAACTAACTGAAGGCCTAAAATGCAGTATTATAGTCATAAGTAAGCGAATGTGATATGCAATAACTCAGTTCATGACCAAGTCTAATAAAGCCTTTTGACTGAACTTACGGAGAGTGTACCGTGCCGTATTTATCACAAACTGCGCTAAATAATTATTTATACAAGTACCTAAATACTGAATTCCTATAAAACATTTTAGCTAAATATAGCCCCGTACCTAGAATGTATTGAAGTAATAATTCTAGACAACCGGTAGTTAGATAAGATAATGATTTTGATGTTGATTGTAGGCCCAGTTTTTAGATCCCGAGCTAACTCAACTAATGGTTAAATATGCTAACTAATGGTTTCAAACTTCGGAAGAACGCGTTTATTCATAAATTTTTATTCCAACAAATGGTGAATTAATTAACTCTCCAACTTATTTGACCAATTATTGATAGACTAACAATTGATAAAAAAACACGTTTTGAAACCATTAGTTAGCATATTTAACCATTGGTTGGGTTAACTTGAGATCAAAAACTAGGTCGAAGTACCTATAACTACCTACTTACGGAGAAGTCGGTACGCAGGGTGTTTTAATGTCTTTCCAATATAAATAATCTACAAGATGTATGTTAATATACCTACCTCAGTAGATGACCTACTAGCTTGACCTTAGTTATATTTTACGAAATTGCGGCATAAATTATTAATGGAAAGCGATAATCTACAACAGTACGGAACTAGATCCCGGTAGTAAGCCATGATGTGGTTACACGCTTAGTTATCACTTCCCACTCATTATGATATCCGATTCGATAATTAGTTGTATCGTTTCGATTGTATTCGACCGGTATTGCGAGCCCAGCTGGTCTACAGTTGATAGTTAAAGATAAACTTCTTTAGCCTTTTGATATACAGTGGACCACTTAAGATGCATTGACCATAGGACCAAATGTGGGGACAAAGCTTTTAATAAAACTTGTAGAAAATCTGGAGACCCTTCGTAAGGCTACATAATCACGTACCTAATTATTCAAGACCTGAGGATAATGTTCTATCAGCGGCTATCACAGGAAGTAGGTAGAGGAAATTGTTATAATTGAATAAATAAGTAGGTAAGTTAGGATTGGACTACGGCTTTCGCTAATGTGAAGAATCCGAAATATCGACTATCTTTCACCAAAATTTCTTCACAAAAAGAAAAGCCTAAAAACCATAATTACCAATCTCTATATTCAGAAAAAACAACTTCTTTTTCGTCGCACGCGTTCCCTTTGTTTTGGCAGCTGCGAGTGTCGACGATGATCAACTTATTACAAAGCTTACGTTGATTTTTACTGCCATTGTTGATGGCTACACTGAGTCACAGTTCCTGCAGTGCCGTGTCATATATGTTACAATAACAAGGATTTCTTATTTATTGCTTTAGTGATAGGTGATAAGCACACTTTAAAAAAAATGCTGAGAGACTATTGAGTTCGCTTCAAAACTCTAGTAAATCACTGCAGTTTTATCAAGCACCGAATTCGTCAAAATTGTCGTTTAAGAAGTTATTAATTATAGTCAAATCGTGCTTAGAATCTACTTACTTTATTTTTAATATCTACATATAGGTACTTAAAAAGTCTTATTTTATTGTAGTTCTACTTATAGGCAAGTAATTAAATTGGAGAATAAAATTAATGAAGTTCGAATCATCATGAAATAGAACTTTATTGAAGAAATAGAACAGAAGGAAAATATAACATACTGCCTTATATTTTGGCTGGCCAGTTTATTAGAGACCCGGACTGCTTAACCGGAGGCAGTGGGTTCGATTCCCTTCCAGGACAATCCTTTGTGTGATGAGCTTTTCGTTTGTTCTGTCTGGGTGTCATTTATCTTTAACTAGCTGTTTCCCGCAGCTCCCCCTAACTCTGATTTTTTTTTTATATAATCTAACAGCACACGGTTTGCAAATTTCATTAAAATCGGATGAGTAGTTTAGGAGTCCATCCCGGAAAAACAATGTGACGCGTAATTTTAATTTATATATATTAAGATATGTCTGTAGGTATGTGAAATACTGATTGCCACAATACAGGCATAATTGATACGGGCATTACGGGCTCACCTAGTTTGTTGATGGTTGAGTGTGAGTTGTTCCAGGATATTATTATTAGAATAATAACGCTAATATTATTCTAAGTTTATACGATCTAAGTAAGTGTTACTTTGTAGGTAACGGGTTTAACTATTGGTCGAATGTTAATAACGACAAATATCTAGGCGACTTATAAATGCCATGTAGTTCGTCTACCTAAAGAGTAGGTAGGTACATATTATGATATATCTGCAACTAAATTGTCGTGTCCTGTTCAGATTTTTAGGGCTGCCTCTGATACAAAATCAAAATCTTAAGATTTATATAACTACTAAGAATTTATTTTTTCAATGTCGATCGTCCTCGTAGGTCTTGTTATTTGTCAATAACGCAGCAAATAACATCCTATTTAAGGAACAAAGGCGTTACGTACTTTTCGAAATTTTAGAAGTACCTACCTAGTTATTCACCTATTTTTTAAAGAAACACCCATAATTGCCTAAAAATGTTTACTCTACCCGGGATTCCAACCCTTGACCCTACGAAGTACTACGAACACGCATTCGCGCTGCAACCAATCTACTAACGAGGCAGTTAGCATAATCGTATACCTACCTGGTAGGTATCTTTTGCATAAAGGTGGCATACTGGCATAGTAAGACTAATAATGTAAACAGTTTCAAGGTTTTTTTTAAATTGATTGCTAGGTGTGAGAACAGGTTACAGGCTATCTTTTTAACCTTAATGTGATGAGTGGCTTATTCAGAATTTGGTGAAACAACTTTTGCCGGGTCAGCTAACATTTTTATGTAAGTTGATCATATACTTATGTAATAAATAATCCACTTCGTACAGCCCTGAGCCCGAATATCCCGTGTGTTACTGATGAGCTGAACAGACGCGATTAAACACATAACACTCTTTATTTATAGTCGGACACTTCATTAATTTGTGTTGTCTTATTTCGGATACTATGTCTCATACATACACTTTATAGCTCTGACGAAATAAATAGGTCATCATTAGGAATTACTTTTAGATAATAACAGATTAGTTGGTTAGATTACAAGTTAGGTAGTTAACTAGTTTGTATAAAAAAAATGATAGTAAGCTCATAACTTAAGAATGTCTGGACCAATACGGCTAATGTATTTTTTTGTAACTTCCCTAAGGTCCACTGAAGGTTTTAATACTATAAAAAATTTGACGCGATCACTCGAAAAACGTTACATTTAATTAAAATTTTACTATTATCTTTTGACAGAACGAAGTCTGCCCGGCCAGCTAGTATGATTTAATAAATAAAAGACGGTCTGTATAAAATATTTATTTTGCCCAGGTATTTGAATACTAGGGATGGGGCGCAAAATAGTAATAAAACAATGAAGTACTTGTCAACATGATTGTTTATTTAAAACCAATCGTCACGCCAACACAGTCTGATACTTACTATAAAAAATATTCAAGTTACATAAGCCTCACTTGCGCTCGCAAGTTATCACAATATAAATACAATACACTGAGCAGACGCCGTATAAAAATAAAGCTGAGAACTGCCGAAAAATCTACAACCGTAAGAAATAACCGTAAAAATGCTGGGACCAACAGAGACCCGTTGGTAACATATAAAAACATACTCGTCACAGGGTCAACATTCAAAATAACGTCCACAAAAACACTGTAAATGACACTGTGTCAATGCTTAAATTAATATTTCAATCATCTGCGTTCTTAAACCTATCCCAAATAAAATAAAAATTAAACAAAATAGTACATAATTTAAAAGAAATATAGAAAAAAAATCGACAGCACCGAATTTTGAAAAAATTAAGCTTACCTATGTTTTAAGTAGGTATATTAGAAATGCATAGACAATTAAAGCTAGCACAGTATAGCTTATTCTGACATCTTATTTTTTTAGCAAAAAAAAAAATACTGCCACTTAAAGTCAAAAGAATATCCATGCACACTTGTGATCATTTTGTTGTATCACTTAACTTCGTAAGGGTACAAGTTTCCCACCATTTTTTGCTTTATAGAAAAAGTTTGATTTACATAATAAGATCTACGAAAGCCACTAGTGTTTGCTGCAAATAACATGGCAGTTAAGTTCGTTTAATTTTTAACAATAATTGGGTAGTAATAAAACGCAATTTCTTAGATATCCCAAATTATTTCCTGACCTTAGCAAGTTTAGAAATTTCTTTGTAGTAATCACTACTTTTGTATTTTAGATTACATCATTTATGGTATCCGTGTGTCGCTATGTAATTATTATCTCTTACTCATAGATATTATTACTGATCTGCTTTATCCAGTTAAAAGATCTCGTCTATATTACTATTTAATAATATGACTTGATTTGACCATCAACATTAGCTCATCATGTTTAGATGCAAAATCTTGTCTTCGCTGAATATTAAATTGTTGAAAATCTAATATCAGAATAATTAAATTAAATACAATTATGAGGATATGTCTTCATAAAAACTATTGAGTGAAAGAATTCGAAAAAATCGTGATAAATTAATAGTGAGTGGTGATGTAAAACAAGCGTGATGAAGTTTATTTTTTAAGTCCTAAGTTTAAAATTCCTCGTAATCAAATTCTGTTAATTCTTTACCTTCCTTTGCTCATTGTATGCAACGTTGATACGTTAAGATAAGTACTATTGCAACCGCCTAACATCTAAATCCATTGTTATTTTTTATTCCAAAAACCATAGAGCATGGAACTCGCACCGTTTATTTTTAACAGTCATTAGTTCAACAAGGCTTGGGTCACGTTTGTAATGCCAGAAGCCTGATGAAGGTGATAGTGGTGTATCTAATGATTGCCTGAGTCCTGCTGACTGCGGTCAGCTACCGCTGCTGTGAGTGCCGGGGACTCGCGGGGCTCGAGTTACTGAGCGCGGATAGGGAGCTTGCGCGCTTCATGCTGAGGGGAAAACATTGTATTAGTCAGGCGAAAGTTTATGATGGGATTTATGTTTTACTAGAATCGCCATTTAAAACAGTCAACATGTAAAAGGTTAATTTACGAATGGAATGTTTCGATACTTCCGCATAAACAAATTGTGTACTAAAACAAACTTTACTCGTCATAATCGTTACTAAATTACTATCACAGAGCATGATTAAATAAAATTACGTCACGGGAGTTAACGGAACCCATGCATTTACGTTCTAAGGCTACACGATATTTTTGCAGTCGGTGCAACACGGTTGTATCGACAAGCCCTAAAATTTAAATGCAAGAGTTCGCGTTATTTCACCTGACGTAATTTTATTATTACGTTAATTGATGTTTTTAAAAGCAATTCTAGTTTCATATACCTACAGTAGTACAAAAAAATTGTTTGACTGGAAAATATAAGAACTAAAACTGGTTGTTAAATAATAAAACATGAAATTAAATTTACGTCTTGAAATAAATAGGATATGGGCGACATTTGCAGGCAACATGTACAAATATTTCAAAATTGAACTTTAAATAAAAGCGATATCGTGAAATATTCTTTTGAAGATGTAGATTTGTAAAAGATATTTAAGAATAGCAAAATTTACAAAGGTACCATTTTTTACATATCATTAAAGTGCGTTTGAAAACCTGTGCAAAAAAAACTCAAAAGATTACCTGTTTATTATTGCACTCCATAATTTCTGCAGCTTGTTTACACGAAGTTTTTAAGCCTTTCAACCAATATGCTAACCAAGCTGAAAAAGCGTTTGCAAGCAAGCAAGCTTAGCTTGCATTTCAAGACTTGAAAGTATCAAGACTGTATCGTAAATTTAGTCGTTGAACTATAATCGTTTTGGCGCCCTAACTTGCTACAAAGTTTTGACAAATCTTCCTGGTTCTTTACGTAGGTACTTAATTCGAGTGACAATTTTCTTGTTTTTTTTTTCTCATGGTGACTGCAATGTGTCGTGGTTACCTTTCAGGGTCAGTGAAGTCTACGTCGGTTGGCAGGTGGGCGGAGTGGCGGCCCGCGAGCCGATTGAACAGTCGCACAGATGACCGCCTCAACGACTCGCGAAGTTTCGAGAAACTCGCGCTCCGAGACACCGCGCCACAATCCTGCCCCCGTGTTATGCAATTTACACTCCATTTTGTTTCAATATGAAAAGGTTTTGTTGATGGTAGATCAAAAATAGGTTTAAACTTTTGAAGTAATTTAATTTTAGGAGTTTTTAATTAAAATTGAGTGAGACAAAATATTTTAAATAAAAGGTACTTAGAAGAATAAGAAAGTGGGCTGTATGATAGCTATAGGTACCTTGGTCAAAGTACAGAAATGGCGGGAAAGAACACGGTTACGAAACTACAATGACGGAAGTGTAACTAAAATGTAGGGTAGTAGTGATCATGAGATATACAAAACATCAATTAATAGTGAATGAGATGCCACCATGCATCTACTCTAACAGCAAAAGCCGTTAAACTTGTGTTTGTGTGTCTGTTTGGATGTCTGTCATGCGTCATGTTTGCTTCGTGGGCTATAAATTGCATAACACTGTAGACTCACCTTCATCCGAAATAATAATAAATAAAACCAAAAATAATGTTACATAAATTATATTTATTAACAATTTCTTTAATTACCATTCGAGGATCGAGACATTAAAAAAATAATTCTCATTGCTGTAACGTGGTTATCGAAGGGAGATTCTTTTGAAAAAACTGTATTTGTTATGCCGATATTGTAATCTAATGTTTATGGAAATATCCATGTTTAAGCACCCCCATAGTTTAAAAGAAACTCAGTGTATATAAAAATAGTATATAATAATATTTATCACCTACTCTCACATAAAGCTTAGATCGACATACACTAACACTGGAATGAAAGTTAAGCATAAAATTACTGATGATAATAAATGATAAAACATGACTATTGGTAAAATAGCAATACTCAACCTTGCGTCTTGTAAAAAAGAACATTTTTAATACACATTCATGTACATTATTAAATGACGTACCTCCACCATAAAAAAACACATCTTCAAAGCATTTAAATCTCTATACCATACAGATAAGAATACTTATAAAATGAGTCTATAATTAATTACTCAGTTAACCTAGGTTGAGTAAAGCTAATGTTCACAATAATAAAATTCACATTCATGCATTCTTTCTATAAAAGAACACGACATACATTGATATAAAAAATTACAATCGGTAAATTAAAATTGATATTGTAAGCGAATAAAATCGTTGTTTAAACATGCGCAAATTAATTATTAATAAAATAAAAATAATTCTTGTGATATTTATAAATATTTCAATGATTATAAATGCAAAATTCAGCTTATAAATTCTCAATATTTGTACACTTTAAATAATCAACGTACGAATTGCAGGATATATTAAGAATAAAATCAATTATTTTAAGTTATTTTTCTTGTACAAACGATGATGACATGCACGTATTATCTAGATATCAGATTTTCATACTTGATTATTAAAAATGTATAATAGCAACAAATGACTAAGTGTCACCATATAAAATAGCACACAACACCGTCTTGATACTTTATATTCATTTCTAAACAAAATATTGTATACAATAGCGGGACGGTTCACTGGCATGCTTCCTATCACACGTTCATTTGTATTTTATATTTTTTTTTATAATTCTTTTTTTAGAAAATTTTTATTTTTACTAAAATTATATCGCATGCTAATAAATAATACTAAGCTACTACACGACCATTTTGAATTGTGTTGAACTAATGCTTGTATTTATTTCAAACTTAACTAACGCATAGGCAATTAAAATGAAGCATTTGTACCGTCAAAAAAATTCAAAATGGCTGGCAAAATTAAGTGTGGAACGCACATGATCCTCATTTAGTGAGCGGACAATTAGTCAAGGTATAACGGTTAACAATGGTCTAAGTTTCCTCCAGACTTCTAAAATAAAAACAGTATAATAAAATTGTATGATATCCTAACCATCTTAAGCCTAACAAATTAATATCGATATAATAATACGAATTTATGTTTTAGTAATCTCAACTACGTTAGTTGGTAGTTAATGCTCGTATCGTCTAGGTGTTAGGCCATTGGTAACCGCGTGAGGAGCACGTGCGCGAAGCGAGTGACGTCATATCCTACGTGTACTACGAGGCTAGTGGCTACTGGTGCGGCGCATTGCTCCCAGTGTTGATGCCTAGCGCATTGAACAGCTTTGACTTAAGGTTCATGCGTGGTTCGCTCGCTTGGTTCGCGCCCTATGGAAACAAAAAACAAATAAAATGTGCAAATAAAAATAATGGGTGTCGTGTAAAAAGCTTAAATAAAAGGGTGAATAAAGATCATTATAAAAGGCGGAAGTATATAATGAAGGATATATATTAAATTCAGTACACATAACAAGGATGTGTGACTTTGTTGTCATGTATTGTACTTTTTCAAATTAAACTTGAAAATTACTTTGTACAGAAACATACAAAATGTCTTTAATTTTAGTAGTCAGATAAAATACCACTATTTAAAAAAAACATTGTGTATATACAACGTGTTACAAAATACCTCGTAAAAATAGAATTAATTATCAAAGCAAAAATTTTGTCAACCCTAGTAAGCTGTCATGTCAGGTAACCAGATTATTTAACAGAAAGGCGTACCTGTTTTGACTAATATTTGTCTACTTTAATAGGTTTTCTTTTTTTCATTCATAAATTAATATTCAGCTTTACAGGCAGTTTTGTAACACCCTTTATTTGTCAAGTGATTTGCAGAAACAAAAAAGAAGAAAAAAATACAGTAAACACATAAAATACATAACATTTATAGGACAAACAACATATAAAACAAATGATAGTCGATAGTGAAAAGCAATTGGTTTTGCTACGCTGCCTAATGAGTGACTTTATGAAACTCGACAAGTACCAATATGAATAGTGGCTGTGAATAATAATGAAACCTTTTCTTTGATAAGGAGCACCTAAATGAGATCTGAGTGCTTAGAGAAAGTTTGTTTTATGTACGCGATCATATGTTAATACGTAAGGCTCTCTGATTGGTTGAGCTGTTCTTCTTTAAGTGCCTCTGTTACCGGAGGTTGGCCGTCAATGGTTCAGCGAAATTATATTAAAAAGTCATGGCTCAAAAATATCTGAGAATAGACTAGAATCGCCAGTGAAGGGGAGCTCTTCCGTTTGGTTGAGCTAGGTACAGGCCAATCGGAGCGCCGAACGTCTTAAATGGTCGATAAAGTAATCGAAAAACAAACTGGCAATAGGCACAATGCCTATACATACACAAGACCCTGTAAATAATTGTATTTCTTTCAATAAATTATGGTTTTATTAAGCGTAAATGAGCTGTACTTAATACGGCATCGATAGACCCAAGATGGCATGTGACCCAGATACGATCAAAGCCACAGCATCAAAAAAACAACTTCATGACATGCGGATAAGGTTGAATTTGCGAAAAAATATGTTCGTTTAGAAAATGTCACCACCCGTGTCATTGAACACAGTTTTGGCTTTATTTCGAGTCTGTGTATTTGGGGTGTTTTCTATTAATGTAATACGAATACAATTTCCCCCCTCCCCCTATTTTACGAAAGTAAAACGATGCACAATCAAGCACCTTATTTTAGATTTTTTTTAATTTTCTAGCAACCAATATAATTATAATTTACTCTTGAATAAGCACGTAAAGAAAGTATTTGATATTTTTACTTTCTTGATAAACGCTTATTTAAGTAAAAATCGCCGCATCTTTTAAGTCAAAATTCAAAAATGTTATAGTGTAAGTAAAAAAAAAACGTATAACATGATAAATAATGGGGTATTAACAAGGGAACGATCACGAGAACAGTCATAGCTATTATTTAATTTGAATTAAGTACTTGTTTATTTTACATAAGCTTGTACAGACGAATATAGCCTACTGTTGCGATATTCAACTATACTGTTTCCATTCGTTTATTTTATTTTTGACAGCTCGAGTTCTGAGTCAAATAGTGATGGCCTGATGCGTTATCGAATCGATTTTTTTTAACAAACGATTTTATTTGTGAACAAGTTTTAATCGATTTAAAAACAAAGAAGCAGCCTAAACGATACATTATAGATGAAATATCGATCCTAATAATAGGTACTATATAACGACTGTTTTCGTTAGCATTTTAATGTATTTTTATTTCAAAAATGATTCCGATTAAAAATATCATCACGATTATTACATAAAATTAATTCGATTCAAAACCGTTTTTGTTATCTGTGGTCATTCGTTACGAATGGCACAACTCTAAGTGGGCGTTACCCGTCAAGAAATTATCTATTTTTATTTCAAGATATTGTTCTACAGTAATGTCGTACTTTATAGGCGTGAACTGTCAAAAAGAAAATAAACGAATGGAAACAGTATAAGTTAATAGCGTGATATGGATGCAATAACTATTTCAAAGGCGTAAAAGCCACCAGCTCTTTCTTGTGATCTTTTATAAGATAGCACTGCAATTCAATAAATAGTGCGAGCTTAGTATAAATTGACTAACGGCTGAGTTTTCCATCGATCGAAAGTGATCTGACTTTTATTCGAGGAATAAAAATGACGTTTGTCAATGTATGAAACAACTGTCAAACTTTCAAAATTATTCACCCAATAAGGTTATCTGGCAATGGAAAATCAGCCCTAAGAGTGCCAATAAATTTTATTATAGATATTTTAACGGTGTTTTTATTAAGCTTCGTACATCGACAAAAAATTAAGCTTGCTTGTCATTTTAAAAAAGTTTTTTTCACCAAAAGTATTAAAAATAAATTGGATCCTACTGAATTGCTTTTAGAAGCCAACTCTAAAGAAGATTTTAATTCCGGCCAGTGACAGTGACATCTCCTTCACCGTGCTAAAGGCTGAATATCGCTGGCCTTTGCGTCTGGTGCAAGTACTATGTGACATTTGCCGGACATGCGCGGTGTAAGCTCCCAATAATAATGTGGTTTGATTTATTGATGTAGTGCGGGACGATCACGACATTAACCCCAGTGCTCAGCCAATCACCCAACCCAGTTTTTTATAGTGGCTTGATTTCCTCTATAAAGACTTGAATTAAGATACTTTTGCCGTTTATTAAAGTTGCTTAACTTGTTAAAGTAACATTGAAAGCTTGATTAATTACATAACGAAGCTTAATTATGAATAAACAAAGCAGACATTTTTCGGTTGCTTTTTTTTAGCATAGCGTAATATATTTTTTGCATTTATTTATTTTAGAATGGTTTGTGTTTGCCATTAGGTATTCTCGATAAAATAAAATAAAGATAATTGTATATTCTCACCAATGGGAATGGAGGAAATACAAAAAAAATATCACTAACTTCTAAATACTGAAACGCAACTTAACTTTGTCACGTTCTTATATATCCCTTTACATCGTAAGTGAAAGAGACAACACGAGACAACTGTGACAAGACTAAGCCCGTATACTGAAACGCAAATTAGCTTTAAGAAGTTCTTAAATGTCTATATGTCGCCACGTAACACCATAAAGTGAGAAAGACAACATGAGACTTAACGACGGCTTCAAACTAATTGAAGTTTTAGTATTCGAGGGTAAATGACGTTTCAGTATTCGGTGATAAGTTGGAAGAGTTGCGCTGCGCTTGTGCGCGACAGTACGTATTTACCGGGTGCTCGTACAAAGTTATTCGTATTAGTTAACCAAAGCAATAAACAGTCAATTATTATATACGAACGTGTAGTGTAGTGCAAAAGACATCGAGTGCATTAATTAGACATCCTACATCTTAATAAGTATTCGTGTAAACACAGAAATCAGCCGCAAATATTTTATTCACCGAAGCAAGGCGCATGACGCAACGTCGGCACGTCAAGGTCACGGTAGACGCTCGCTCGCTCGCATCTACGAAGACAACAGTGACCAGTTGGCGGTCGCCGGAGCTTACAGGTACCCTCACGATCGGGACAAATATAGTTGCAGAAAAAGGGGACTAATAACCGCTTATTAGTTAGTCATTGCGTTCCAAACATATATTACCTTGGTCAGAGCAGAGTATACAAACCATCGCACATAATGCCAGTGAATCGCTCCCCGCCGCCACAGCGATCGCCTCAAGGGTCGCATACTCCGGCGGTGTCATCTCCTGATGTAAACGAAAAGACGCTCTTCTCTCCTCTTAGTATTTCCGAACCTGTTCTCAATATGCACTCGGACTCAGGCGCTGTCGAAACTCCTTCTCAAATAACCTTTCGTAATGTTAAACGGAAGCGTTCGGATACCAACGACGAAAGTCCTTTGTCCGTTTTTATGTCGGAAATGAGACATATGTTCAATGAATTCAAACAACAACAGAATGAGAAATACGATAAATTGATTTCGATCGTAAATGGTATAAGCACTTCGCTGGCTCATCTCACAAAATCATCATTAAAAAACACCCAGGAGGAGGAGATCTATAAGCAAACGACTCTTCAGCTGAATAGAACGCCAACCCAACCAAAAAAAAAACCTAGTAAGGGTATACAAGTTGCCAATAAAGTATTAGCTGAACAAACAGATACAATTCAGACCAGCTTTAGTCAACAAGACTCGCAGCAGGGCAACGGTTTATCCGTCGTTCACAAAGTGGATGGAAATACTATGCCGTCACCACTTTCCGGAAACATCCAACAACCACTTAATGAATTGACGGAGAAGGAGTGGCAAACTGTTGTTAGCAAAAAGAAGTCTCGAACTACCAATAGGACGGTCATTATGAGAGGAGGAAATAGTCGGATAAGTAATTTACAGGCCATAGAAGAGAAGAAATACCTACATGTGTGGTCACTACATCCTGAAACATCAGTCGAAACAGTGATAGAACACGTCAAAAGTATATGTGCGGAAAGCCAGAATAACCTATCTGTCGAAAAAGTAACACCAAAAACAAAGCGCGATTACTCGTCTTTTAAAATTGGGATTGCCGAATCCCATTATAAAGAAATTGCTAAAGCTGATGTGTGGCCAGTAAATACGCGCTTTAGTGAATGGCGGTGGTTTCGGAAACCACGTGAAACAACAAGGCAGAGGGAAAGCTAGATGTATGTTGGAACTGTACTACCAGAACGTGAGGGGTTTGCGTACTAAGTTGAAAAGTTTTTATATGAACATACTGGAATCTACAGCAGATATAATAACTATAACCGAGACTGGAATAAATGACTCAATACACGACGGAGAACTGGCGCCAGCTGGGTATGTCATACTGCGGTGCGATCGCGCGGACGGCCGCAAGCATGGGGGGGTGCTGCTTGCCGCAGCGCCAAACCGCGGTCTTGCCCTAAGCAGAGTGGCATTGCCGGACAATGCAAACTTAAGCTGTCATGCATTTGAAATCGTTTGTGCTACAGTTTCCCTAAATAACCAATTTTTGTTTCTGTGCTGTGTGGCGTATATTCCACCAAAAACAATTGAGAACGAATATATGTATATGTTTCATTTACTAGAGCAATTATTTACAAAATATGATAGAATGGTTGTTATAGCCGATTTCAATTTGTATTCAGCAAATCAAGATGTAAATTGCTATTATGAGTATTTTGTCACCTACTGTGGATTTCGCCAATGTAATAATATTTTTAATTGCAATAATCGTACACTAGATGTCGTACTAACCAACTTGCCCAATGACGAAATAGAAGTAATGGAGGAGTGTGAGTCAGTATTGTCTTGTATTGATCAACAGCATCCGCCGCTGCGAGTGAGCATGTACCGTAAATACGTAGAATCTTCTCCTACAAACCCCCAGTCAATGTTGCAGTCCGACTTCTTCTACCCGAAATGGAATTTTACTAAATCGGATTTTCATTGCTTATACACATCGTTATCATCGGCGGACTGGAGCTCCTTGTATGAGGCATGTAGGGCTGAGGATGCATATGCCATTTTCTACGAGATATTCTATAGGATACTGGATAATAGTACTCCCAGGAAAAAACCTAAGGCCAACAACTCCCGGTACCATTACCCAGAGTGGTATACGGCTGAATTAATAGGTGAAATTAAGGAAAAAGCATATTGGCATAAGACTTATAAAATTACTGGTTTAAGTCGTGATTATAAGAATTTTGCATACTGTCGGCGTCGGGTTAAAGCTCAAATTAATACAGCGTATCATAATTATCAGGATCGTATCGAGTCGCAATTTACGAAAGAACCAAGGTCATTCTGGGGATTTATCCGTCAGAAGCGTTCAAAACGTAGTAGAACTCAATTAACTTTAAACGGGATACAACTACGAGAAAATGAGTGTGCGCAAGTGTTTGCTGATTACTTCCACTCAGTTTATGGGAGCGAGATGCCACGCTTGGAAGCTGCGGCCGCCGCGCGTGAGGCTCCAGAGCGTGGCACTCGCGTTCACGTGGGGCAGTTGTCTGTCCGTGACGTCCTGGTTGCGCTTGCAAGCCTAAAGCCTAAGCGATCGGTGGGTCCAGACGGGGTGCCACCCTATATAGTCAAGGACTGTAGAAAGGTTTTAGCTTCTCCACTAAGACACTTGTTCAACCTTTACTTGCAAGAGCACTCATATCCAGATGGTTGGAAGTTGACAAGAGTAACACCAGTCCCGAAAGGAACAAGTCCTGAGATCAGTGGCTATAGGCCTGTTGCTGTACTGTCAACATTCGCGAAGGTGTTCGAGTTGGCTCTCAGCGCTACGATAAGTAAACAAGTGAGTTCGCATCTTAGTAATGCACAGCACGGGTTTAGGACAGGTAGGAGCACCAACTCTAATCTAATGTGCTTTATGAATTACGTGGCACCGGTTCTGGACTCCAAGCCAGGAGCTCAGGTAGACGTGGCATATTTTGATTTTAAAAAGGCCTTCGATAGCGTGGATAATGACGTGCTATTAGTGAAATTAGCGCTGGCTGGCTTTACTCCTGACCTGCTACAGTTCTTTGCTAGTTACTTAAGAAATAGAAGACAATTTGTGGAATACGCTGGTTACGTCTCAAACACATATAACACACTTACAGGTGTGAGTCAGGGTAGTACTCTCGGACCATTGGAATTTATCATAATGATAAATGATCTCCCTGAAGTAGTGAGAGACACAAAATGTTTACTATTTGCAGATGATTTAAAATTGTTTCGGGAGGTAAAAGACATAATGGATCAGGAGCTTATGCAAAACGACATTGACTGTGTTCTGGAATGGGGTCTAAAAAACAAGTTATTGTTTAACGTATCCAAATGTAATGTATTGTCATTTACTCGCGCTAAAGTACCGCTGCATTACGAGTACCATATGCAGGGGGTAGTCTTTCCTCGGGTTTCGTCCATCCGCGATCTTGGAGTCTTATTTTCCACGGAATTATCGTTTCGTACTCACATAGTTCAAATTTGTACAGCGTCCTTTAAAAATCTAGGTTTCATCATGCGAGAAGCAAGGGACTTTAAAAACACAGCGGCTATAAGGTCGCTGTACAATGCACTAGTTATGAGTAGGTTAGAAACAAGTGCTATAGTCTGGAGCCCCCATGAAGCTAAATATTGTCTCATGGTTGAAAAGCTGCAGAATAAGTTTACTCGATACTTATATTTAAAGCTATACGGAGTATACCCTTTTTATCCGCTCATGTACCCGACCCTATTCGTTATAGGGATGGTCGGATATTACAAGCTAGAGGTAAGACGAAACCTGGCTTTAACTAAATATATATTACAGGTATTTAGGGGTAACCTGAATAACCCTGAAGTATTGGAGTCAATTAAATTACTCGTCCCTAATACCCGATTACGTCGGGGTCCAAGAGAAAAAACATTCGCGATCGCAGTATCCCGTACCAACATATTACGGCATGCACCGGTGGTTAAAGCAATAAGAATACTGAACGTTGTCTCTCGAGAGTTAGATATTTTTACCTGCACATTGGCGGAATTCATGAGGGTGACACTGAGTCATTTGACTCAACTATTGTAACTACATTGTCGTATTAGGGTAACCTGTAAGGACATTGTAATTGAATAAATAAATAAATAAATAAACACAAGCCATTCTTAAATTGATAATATATACTTTTAGGGCTATATTCTTGTCTAGATAGCACAAAATCAAGCCACATGATCCTACAAGCGTGTCAGACAGGCATGTCGTCACGCGCTGACCTCGTCGTTGTCCGGGAGCTCGGCATCGCGCGTGCCGTGACGCCCGCGAGCCGCACGCGACTGCTTCACGATGTCCAACGCCTATACGTGTAGGTATATTAGCAAGGTTTTATGCTGACAACGTATTTTAGTACCTATTACCAATTTAATAAGACTCTTTTCTCTTTTAGAATAACAAAATTTTTGTTTTTTAGGTTAAGTTCGATACTAAACTTCAGAATCTATATTAATATTGAGTTACAGACATACTTATAAATTTTTCAACCTTTTGTTTTGAAAATAGATTTACCCTTTAGAGTATTTTTCACTATATTTTTTTTCTGAACTATGGGTATTAATAATACCATAAATTTCAACTCCTACATATTTGGGAATTCGGGAAAATCCTACGACACAAGAGTTTTGTTAAAAATATATATATAATTTTGAAAAACAAAAATGTTGCCAATAAATCAGCCACCTGTAAATATAATATTAAGCATATTTGATTAGCTTGTCGTTGTGACTTACTTGCTGTACGTGCTAGGCAGCGTGCAAAATGAATTATTGTATGTTAAGTAGTGCTTCGTAGCCGATATATATTTAATAGTCTGTTAGCCACTATGACCCGTTAAATATAATTATACGGACAGAGTTAACCAACGATATAGTTATTAAAAACGTGTGCAAGTATTTAAGCAAAGTAAAAAGAAAAATCTGAGTTAGAAAATGTTCTTATAATAGAAATAAAAGTATGAGTAGCATCATCATAATATTCTTAAATTAAATAGTATATTATGAGCTAGTAAATATAAGAAAATGCTAGTATAACACTTCAAAGATTAAACTTGAAAACCAAGTGCATTCATTCTCATTGCAGTGTCACAATATATTGATGAATTAATAATAATAAACACACAGTAGATACTTTTTATAAATAGTGCATAAAAAATCACACGGTGTAATTAAAATACCATTTTAATTATATTCCTAATTAGTACGTTATTATAGAGATGTCGCCAAGTGTTATAAATGGATATAAGTAAAAACTATTTTAAATCCTTTCTGAAGGATCGGCGGACTATAACAAAGAATATATCACCAACGAGAACCCCAATTTTTTTTTAAAACAGTATTTTTTTCTGTATATATTTCTGTATCGTGGTAATGACAAAGACAAAAGATTGGCAGCCTTTTGCTATAAAATTATAGTAAACTGCTATTGCATTACAAACGAGTGTCTCTGTATCCTGCATAGACAAAATATCTGTAGGCAGAGCATACAAATAGTTGTCTGTAGAATTTTTATTAGAAATCTGAAGCTCACACCGCCTTTAGATAAGAAAGGCATCAGCTGAGTTTTATATTTTATATCTCCCTTATTTCCCAGACAAGTTAAATTTCTATAAGGGGCATTTTACTTTTAATTTTTCTAAGTAATTTATTTATCCGTGAGAATAATGTATATTCCAAGGAATTTCTTGAGGAAGCCAATATCAAATTAGAATGACAATCTAGTAGAAATCAAAATGTATCAGTTCATTTGCATTACATTTTAAATAATGTTGCATTTAGTTCTTCTTTTATTATACCATAGTTGACTGGAAATAAGTCCCATTAAATATTACGTTTTTAAGTGACATTTCTACATATACTGTGATCTATGTTGAGTTTAAAAGTTATGTATGTTGGCGACATCGCTAAATACAAAAATGCTATAACGCAGTACTCTGTGTTGAGTTTTAAAGTTGGTATGCGACAGCTCTATAAACAGTTTTTTTTAAGATTACTAGCAATGTGGGTCGCACATTACTAGTATCTTTTTAACCTCTCGTGCCAAGCTGAGTTTGTTACGAGTGAGTTCAGGGCGGTAGTGCAATGGGCGAGTTTCGAGCCGGCAATCACATGATCGCAAGTCCGAAGCCCTGGCATTGGCTACCGTTTCTTCGAAAATATGTATCGCAGTACATGCCGTCCTAGGTGTTTACCTCCTTCCGGCTGCGGAGCGCGCAGTCCTCGAGCGTCTCTGCGGCCTCGTACTTGCCCTGGCGCCGGTACAACGCGCCCAGGTTCTTCAGCGTCGTCGTCACCGTGGGCGAGTCCACCTTCACATACGGATACCCGTTAGTCAAAAACATGGAGTATATCTTGGTTATTTGACAAGTGTTAGTTTGTATATTAAATATAAATGGAAAGAAGGAAAAGTTTTTTGAACCTCCGGTAAAAAAGGTTCAAAAAATTCTTACTTCTTTTTATTTATTTAATTTATAAGTATTGTCACGCATGAATGCGGTTAAAATCAATAAGAATAATATATTAGTTTGTCTATAGTGAAAAAATAAGTGAGAGTTTGATGTTGCCAAAGATCAGGATTAGACTATTAAAAAAGTATATATTTGTATTTAATTTACAAGGCCGCATAAATACGGTATAAATCAATAAGAATAAAACATATGTTAATTAATTATTATAAGTATAGGGGAAATAAATCAGTAAACTTGTCTTCAACTGAATCTTTCGTGTGAATGTACTGTACTCGTGTACTTAAAAATAATGAGGACGTTAGTATACTGAGTGAAATCAATTACTTTATTTTTCAATTACAACAATAATTTATGTTCAATCATTTTTTAAACTATTATAATAAGCTCAAGAATTTCATACAGGTACTAGGAATACAACTTAACTCTTCTTACAAAACTACTACATTAATTTCATAATCTTTTAAAATGATTGTATTATTCTTTCAACGTCTATTGTAGAAGACTTCCTCATCAACGAATTTCAATTTTATATCGTTTTAAATACAGGATTAATTTAAAAGGAGTGCGTATATTGACAAGGTAATCAGGTGCATAAAACTGAATCACTTTCCCCAAGGAACATGGATCGAAATCTTAAAATTGAAAATTAATTTTTCATACAAGTTACAGGTCACGTGACTTTTTTGTTTTCTTGGGAAAAGTTCTTCAGTTGTATGCACCTGATTATCTCGTTGAATATAAGCACTCCATAAAAAATAATCCTGTATAAGCCAAAGAAAATGTACTCAATGTAATTGATTTACACTCTATTATGAACATGATAATGAATACGATTAATCAAATAATGTATCATACGTATAATACCTTGGCAGCCTTGTGCCACCCGCCGTACTCCCCGTAGGGCGCGTTCTCCTTCTGCAAGTGCTTGTTCTCCTCCCGCTCCTCAGCTACCTGCCAGATGGGCTTGTTGTCACCTGCGAATGTATAAGCAGTTGTAGGTATATAAAGATAATAACTGCTGAAGCTTTAAGATATATGAGAAGTTATGAAACAGATGTAAATCTTAATAGATAACGCGTGGCAACAGACTCGTAAGAAAACCAAGCTCGCCAATTTTTTTTACCAAATATTATGTCCTATCGAAAAATATCAATCTATTTCGAGAGGTATCAGAAAAAAAATATTTATTTGATACGCATCATCTGGTTAAATTTATATCTGTGTTCAATACAAAGAGTTTCGGGTCGTGTCAATACGTAGCCCCGAAAATCAAATACAACAACATTATACACTGTAGGTAAATTTTAGAATCTATTCTATCTCCCTTTAGTTCGTAGTTCAGAAACAGCTTTAAGTTTAGATACATACATATTACATCCATGCGACATACGAACTTAAACACCTCATAACTCAACAATAATTATTCCCTTACAACCCCAAATAAGAGAAAAAAAATCAAAGCCACAATATAAGCAAAAGCAATAGTAATTAAACAAAAAAAATGTGACACAAGTCGGGAAGGTGTGACACTGGCAAAAGACTGACGTTTACAAAAAAAAGGAATAAAAATAACGAACAAATATTAAATGATAGATACCAAAAACCTTTGCCTTTCCTACCTGTGCCACAGTTTCCAAACTTGTGTCACTCACCTAGTTCAATATGGTACATCCATTATAATCCACCTTACATCTGCCTGTGGTTATATTTTGCTGTAGTATGGAGGGGTAGGTAGGTATAGAAACAAAAGGAGCTTGTTAGCTAAGGCCGCGCGCACACGGACTGCTCGAAGTATTTTGACTGCTTAAAGCGGTGTGTGTTACATTTTAAGGTACACGTTTTACGTGTTTGTATATTCATGTATGTTAGTAAAATATTTTAGGAAATTGTAAACAAATTCTATCGCGGTTTCTTCTGAATATAGTTCCCAACGTTTCAACACCTTTGCAGGTGTCATTGTTACCCTGCTGGAGTTGCGCAGAGCTGGCGTAAGTGATCCCGCGGCTCCAGCAATGGCAAGGACGGGTCCGGGTTGTTTTTATTCGGTGCAAGTCCGACATATCCCCACGATGTGCCCTCAGCGTGGGTTGAAGGCAATAGCGTTTCACCCCGCCAAAAAAAAAGGTGTCATTGTTTCGGGCAGACAGACTGACAGATGACACCTGCAAAGGAGTTGAAACGTCGGGAACTAAAGTCAAAATAAACCGCGATAGAATCCGTTTAAAAAGTAGTTATTTCTAGGTCTAACATTCGCGTAAACCATAGAAAACAATAGTAACATTATGTTTTGTTGACATTAGAAACACGTTTAATTTCAAATGCCTTCAGAATGTAAAAATATCTGGATTTCGTACCTACGAAAGAAATATCCTATTGTTTCTATACCAATAACGTATAAAGATAAATAAACAAAACATATTACGTTCTCAATTTAATGTAAATAAATAGAATTTATATAAAATCAAGGTATTGCATCATTCTGAACAGTACATAAAATTCAGAGTTCCCAACATTTGGTTTATAATATTTGGCAATAAAATCGGCATCTTTAGAAATTGACCATTCTTAATTAATTAATTAATTATAAAATTCAACAATTTATATTTCTATCTATACTAAGAATAATAACATGCAAGTCGACTACTTATAAATTTATAGTTGCAGTACCTATTGTCCAAAAACTAATTATATGACAATTATAATAAGAAACAAATTCGCTTGATACTATAGCAAATAATTATAGCACTTATAGAGGAAGCTATAATAAAAGCGACATTCAATTTTATCGTTTTCATTGTTAATAATTATATTGTGCGTACATCAAAATAATCAAATCTTTTAATATAGGTAACGATAAATAAGACAGTGCTGAGCCTGCAGAGTATTTTTCACGACACACGAAAATAAACTTTAAAACTATCAGAATAAAGTGCATAAATGTATTGCATTAATGTGCGAGTATTTTTGTCAAATTTAAACATATATGCAGTTTATTCTAATAGTATTAAAGTTCATTTTCGAGTGTCTCTTGGTGTGCCCAAGTCGACATTTGAGTGCGTAGTGTGTTTTTTTTACATTTACCGCGTTTGGATTTCTGATTGGTTAAGAATTTGGAGCGGGCCAATCGGAGTGCAGGATGTCATAAACATGTCGATCGCATAAACATAAAACAAACTCGTATTATGCACACAGATGCCGCTCAAGCGTTAGAAACTTAACGATACATTAATAAACTCATGTCTTGCTACCCCTGTCCGTATTAAAAATATGAATCTATAAATTGTTACATGTATAAAAATATGTTCCATATTGCATTTATATATCAGCCTTGTTTAATATAATTATTCTTGACTGTCTTTAGTAACGACTTTCATAATAAGGTATAACAAAATAAATAAAATCGGGTATTAGAAATATTTGACACGTATATTCTGTTTTGTCTATAGACAATTCGCGTGACGTCACTGTGTCATACAATGTTTGCCAATCCTGAGTTTTAAAACGCTTCATCTTTGTCAATTTATATTGTAAATAAAATGTTAAATACCCTATTGTTTGCACATACCCATAACGCTTTATGTCAATCACTCTCTCTTTAGCACATAAATAAAAATGGAGAAAGCACAAAGAACTAAGAATAAACTCCATATAAATACAAGAGCAGTCTGCAACGTTAATAACTAACTAACGTTGACTATAATCAAGTTTTGTAAGAAACTTAATGTAAGTATATTTTCTCAAACTGTTGCTAATAAATATATGCGAGATAAATATATGCATCAGGTATAAATCCGGACTTTGAGCTAGCACTACATCAGACTGAACATAAAAGAACAATATTCCACCCACAAATATTTATTTGACAGTACAATGAGCGTCTTCTATCATCCCATATATTATTTCAAATTGTTTAATTTTTTTTAAAAGTCGTGTGTTACCTCCCCAGTAGCACATTATTGGTCAACCATTTTACAATGTAGCAGATAGCTTTTCACCAGTCTATTACCGAGTTTAAGTCAATCAAGACAGTAATTATTAGTTTGTATACCCAGACCCTTCCGTGCCTCGGAATGCACGCTAAGCCGATGGTCCCAGCTGTCACGCGGTGATCTTGGAGTCGTTAAGTCATTACAATTCTAACAATCAGTCTTACTATGGGATACTGTAGATAGGCAGTCCCTCCATGTAAAATACGGTATTCAACTAAATCCGGTAAGACTGGCAACCGACCGTATACATAAAAACTATAAAACTAATGGAAGCAAATCAATCACTCTCATATCACATGCAAACGTAGCTAACATACGTTTAAACTTATAATAATAAGGCAACAGAAGGCACTAAAAAAATAATTATTCCAATCATCTTAATTCCCTTAAAGTATAAAAGGAAATCGAGACTGTTAATTAGATATATAATTCTTGATACTGCAAATGTTTATTTACAGTCAAGAAAATAAACAAAAATGTTACCATATGATTTCTATCACGCAAAGCTTTTCTACTCTAATAGTAACTTTTTTTTAACTGGCAAGACAAGATACCAGTATTTAAGCGACCTAAGAATCTAATTGAAATGCATATAGAGATCTATACATAAAAGAAAATATTCGCAATATTACATACAACATTTTTTATAGACAAAAGAAAAATACTTCATTTAGATTAATAAATATAAAATATTTAAAAATATAATTGAGTGCGATATGTAGTTCACGCATAAATTATGCAAAAAAAAGAACTACAAGAATTATTAAAAAAAATAATACTAATAAAATGAACATGCAATGTTTTTTGTATTTTTCAATAACTATTTACAAATTAAGAGCCACTAGCTACTGGATAGACTCACTTACAAATAAAAATGTAGTAGAAAATATAATTATCTACCATACTTAAAAATATACACAATTCCTTAAAGAGTATTTTCTCTCAATTATTATGATTATAAAGAGAATAAAGTCAACAATCTTTCTCTCATCAATTAATATATTTTATAGGATGTTTTATTTTTAAGTATCATAGAATTTTTAACAAAATTTAAATATTTCTCTGTAAAATGTTAACACTTTGTGCTTTGGTCAAAATATTATGTATTTCGTTTCAACCTTCACCTGTTTTTCCCAACCAAGGAATGATTTTTCAATACAGAGCTGTTAGCCCGGAAAGGAGCAACAAATTTGAGATATAAATTGAAATTTGGTCTATAAAAAGGCAGATTCAAAATAACATTTCCATTGATACTGTATAGTTATTCCATATCACAAGGGACGGTAAGTTTATCAAGGAAGGTCGCTAGTCCAAAATTAGCTAGGCACGCTTGTTTAACATTTAGGTCTAAATATCAATTTCCACCAATCACAGGCTAGTAGCCTATCTCTCATTGGTGGAGAATTACAGTTAATCCTGACGCGACACTGGCGAACCTAGCGGAGTTTTGACGAGTGGTAACACCCATTTAAATCTTATTATCTTGAGTTTAAAGTCATTAAACTTATGGTGGATTTTACTGAAAACTTTTATTCATGGAATAAAAATGGTACAATCTCTGTTCGAAGAATAAATCTTAAGGGAATAAAAGTTTTGGTAAAATCCACCCTAAGTTTATCATTCCTCAGTCAGTGAATCGGTTAGAATCGTCATTATGTAATATTATGCTATAGGAATGTCGTATATCTTCCATCAACGATTGTTAGTTTCTCTTAACATTTCTTATACTACTTGATTTTTATTTTTTATAAGGCTTTTTTAATGATGCTATATACTCTGAAATGGTAAACAAACAAAATAATTTAAATAAAACTACATACTTAATCAATCTGGAGAGTTCTAAAGCATGCTCAATTACTAGAAACAAAACTCGACTTACACATTCTTATTCATGAAAAAAATAATTTAAAAATAATTATGTTTAGTTTAAAATTGCATAGATATTAATTAAAATCGTAAGTATAGTTTCATTTCATCATTTCTCTATGCATTTACTGGTACAAGAACCGCACATCAGTGGCAACATTACCTTCTTCTCTTAAACCAAATCAAAAGTCAATTTTCTATTTTATTTCTACCCCTGACGCGCGTTTGAAAGTATAGTTCCACAAACTTAACATACCCAGTGGCCAAATATGGAACTAATATTTTTTACTAATTTCATTTTGTATATTAATTAATTGGAAATTAAGATTAAATTTACTCCTTCTACACTTCGGCGAGGCTTTATTTACCAACAAAACCACAAGAACTCAATTGAATTGAGACAGTAAATTCTACAACAGTGACGGGTCAAATAAGTTTGTATCACTAAGCGCTCATTTTAATGCAGATCATGTATAAAATTCCAATATTACTTACAAATGAATAACATACCGCGAAGCACTAAGTATACATATAATTTAGGTATTTTGTTACCTATGTATAATTACTAGGACTTACCATCTATAGTTCCGAATTCCCTCTCATGTGCCCGAGTCAGCACTTGTTTGTATAATGTCTCAGCTTCCTTGTACTTGCCCTGAAATAACAAGAAAGATAATTATTACAAAATATATGTTTTCTAGGGTACCTTACCCAAAACGGGACCCTATTGCTAAGGCTCCGCTGTTTATCTGTCAACAGGCTGAATCTCATAAATAAAACGGATAGAGATATAAAACGGAATAAAATAGATATTTAAGGGCTCCCATAATAATTTAACAACGTATTTTTTTGCCGTTTTTATATATAATAAGCTGACCCGGCAAACGTTGTTCTGCCATATTTGTCGGGCGATTCTCAGACCTACCCGATATATACACAAAACTTCACACAAATCGGTTTAGCCGTTTCGGAGGAGTTTGGGAACAAACATAGCACCACGAGAATCTTATATATTAGATGTACGGGAGTCCGACGACTCCTCTACCTGCCTCGTATTTTTGTGCCACTTTCTTATGATCCTAAATGTAATAACTAGCGGACCCGTTCCGATTTCGCGCGGGTAGCACACATCTATACATATCTCGATTGTTCATTGTGGCTTGGCTATTTCAGAATCAATTTCTTTGCAATTAAGGTTCATTTTCCTGTATTACCTGTTTGAGATAGCAAGAGGCGAGGTTGTTCTTGGTCTTGGCGACGTTGGGGTCGTCTGGTCCCAGCTTGCTCTCGTAGATCTCCAGCGCGCGCTGGTAGTACTGTTCCACCTCCTCGTACTTGTTCTAGGGGGGTAAGGAGCATTGATATAACACACACATTTATGTATCTAAACAACTTCATTGTACCCATATTTGCAAAATAAATTGTCTTTGTTTTTACATATAATTTGTAACCATGTAAAGGGTAACAGGTATTCTAGTTTTTAGGAACATTGTAAGAATGTGATTTTGCAAATAAAAGCATGAACCGTTAAAACGCAATTAAGGTAAATAAGGAAATGCTTATTTCGTATATATGTACAGGTAGCACTTTGGATTGTGTTAACTGCATTACTTGACATGGTCAGCTGTAAAAAGTTTGGTAATCATGTCTAAAGTTTTATTGCTTTGTAAAAATACTTTACGACTTGCGTATAAGGTTGAATTTGCGAAAAACATATGTTCTTTTAATACTTTCACTATCTGTGTACATCAAAATAGTATTTGATGTGACTTTTGTTCGAGAGTTTGCTTTTCTATAATAGTGGCATTACCATACAAAGTTGACCAGCTGATCAAAATTTGTCCGGAACTTTCTTTGAAAAAATGTTTAGCTATATGTGCTGAAACGGTATTTCAGATGTGAGTGAGCATATCTACAACATGTAAAAGAATAAACACCCGCGTTTTTCGCAATTTTAGACTAGTCTCATAGTTAAAGTTGTTTACAATGATGAGTACAATGATTCCTTAAGACGTCTTGCGTAGTCTGTTACACATTGTATAGCAGCCTGTGCACGTGTCGTGTGTACCTGGTTCTGGCACAGCAGGGCGAGGTTGTTGAGCTGCTTGGCGACGTCGGGGTGGTCGCGGCCGAGCACGGCCTCGCGGATGCACAGCGCGCGCTTGCACAGCGGCTCGGCTTCGCGGTACTTGCCTGCAGACAACGTGCATTATAGCCTGGCTAACTCCTTCGTGACACGTTGGAACACCCTTTGTTATAGATCGGAACAAAGGGGCGTGCATGCAAAGGTTACGTGGGTTACAGACGGAACGTGCATCGAAAAGGTTCTACTTCACCAACAATACATACGCTTGGGAGTCAAAGTTTTAAGTTGCCGCTTCTATGGACTTGTACAAGGGAAAAAATGTTTCATGTGTTAATGTTTGAAACGTTAGTCTGCCAAAATACTAGATTTACTTCTTTGTTAAATTTGCGTGCCGAATTGAGTAGGCGAAATATGAAGAACTGTAATATTTTTTTGTATCTGTACAACTCTATTTCAAGCAAATAAATTTTATTCTATTCTATTCTTTTATTATATTCTAATAGGTCCAAACTAAGAAGCTGTTGCATTATTTTTTATCTTCTAACACAAATCGCTATATACAAAATAATATAAATTTACCTCGCTTGCCGAACAGCACGGCTAAGTTGTTGAGCGTGGCGGCGACGGCGGGGTGGTTCTCGCCGAGCGTCTTCTCGCGGATAGAGAGAGCGTCGTTCAGGAGGTTCGCGGCCTCTTTGTATTTGTTCTGGTCTCTGTCAAATATAATCATAATAAATTGTAACTAAATTATTATTGAAAGTTGTATTTTATTGAAAGTCATTTAATTAAAAGGGAACTTCTTGATTTTCGGAATAATAAATCTAAAACATGCCAGTACAGCATCGTTGTACACAGTGCGAGAGTATATCCGCTCAAGCGGGCCACGCTAGTTGCTCTGCACTAGCTGCTAATCATGTGTGTTGCGTTAGTAATATACCGTAAATTAAATCTATTGCAATTATTTTAACACGCTTGTATTTTTTACGGATGAATGAATATAGGGTTTTCCTTGAGGCTTGCAAACGTCCTGAATTCCTGAGTTTATATTGGAAGCTTTAATGCACGGACCTGTAGACGAGCGCCAGGATGTTGAGCATGGTGGCGACGTCGGGATGGTCGTGGCCGGAGGTCTTCTCCAGGTCCTCGAGCGCCTGCTTGCACAGCGGCACGGCCACCTCGTAGCGGCCCTGCGACGCGTACTGGATCACCAGGTTGTGCAGCGTGCGCAGGCGCGCCGGGATCTCGTAGCCCGCGTTCACCTGCTGCGCGAAGTGCAGCGGCGGCGTCGGCGACATGGCTGCAATGCGACCACACTCTTATGCTGCGGCAGCGCCGACAACAGTACTCAAATGGGAGGGCCCGATGTCCACGCATTATGCGCGGGCGGAGGGGTCACTCAGCTGATCGAGCCAGCGGCCGCGCTCCCACTACGGTCGACTCGTACACAGATCGGTCATCGGCGGACGTACCGCGCGAAACAATGACATAATTATATTTATTGTAACCGAAACTAATAAACCAAATATTTTAAACGCGACTCATATTTTATTCATATTCCGAACAACCGATAATTACTACCCAAACTTAATTATAAAAAATCCTCATTCATAAATTCAAACTCTCTATTTGTAGAACATTGGAGGATACACAAGATGTTACAATTAAGAAATATATATAGCCATACTCAGGCGCACGCGTTTAAGTAGCAATTAAGGTTAAATTCAGACTTATTATAACTTTTGTCCCTCGCTAGTAATGGAAATATCTGCATAGTCTTTGCCACATATATTCCGATTTCTTCCATACTGATGTTGAGACAAAACAACCAATATATAATAATAATCTGTGTGTTATTACATGCGGTAATCTTCAAGGCTCCTAGCATAGAAGGGTTGCTAAACCTAGCCTTTTCCCAAGCTACATTGGGGTCGGCTTCCAGTCTTACCGGATTAAGCTGAATACTGTATTTTACATGGAGCGACTGCTTATCTAACCTCCACAATTTTATTGGGTAATACACTATCCCATAGTAAGACTGGTTGTCAGAATCGTAATGACTTAATGATTATCAAGGATCACTGTATGACAGTCGGGACAAACGGCTTAACGTGCTTTCCGAGGCACGGAGGGGTCATTGCGTACATCGTAAACTATTCGGGAATAAACCGCTCCTTACATTTGTTATTCCTGTTATCATCATGGTCGTCATCTGGGAACAGGTCGACCATGGGATCGTCACGCTTCTTCTCGCTCTGGCCGCTGCGGTTCGTGTCAGATTCCTCCGTCATGTCGCTGTCGTATTTGCTGAAATCAGATAATAAAACAATTAATGAAGTTACCAACTTAGTACAGAATTACTAGGCATAACCTTAGGATTAAAAGATGGCAACTATTTTTTACAGGAATACGGCTTTTTTCATTAGACATGTGACAAAAATGATCGTTTGTTGCGTTTTATCCAGCCTATCGTAGCGGGCCGTGTAGTTCAATTTACAGTTACGGCAAAAAAAAAAATACATCACACAAGGCAAGATCGACATTCCACATTCATTCATTAGTCGGAATCCATGAAGCCTTGCGCTTGTTCTTATCGCTGTTTCAAATCCTGTAGTTGCAGCTGCGTGGCGTCCAGATATCTCAACTAATTAACCACGAAATAAACTGGCTGGCCTGTTAGTCTACTGGTTATTGACTGCTTACTGCTAAACTGGAGGTCGTTTCGATTCTCACCCCGGAAAAAATTTTGGTGATCATTTTGTTCTGTATCTTTGTGACATAAAAATATTTCTGGTTAAAGTTTTCTGGTTGGCTCTGCCTAGTTTGGGATAGATGAAGGTGTGTTAAATATCCCAAGATGTTTATATTAAGTGAACCTGACAAGACGACCCTAAATTTTCTTAATTCCGTATCTCCTTACCGTATAGAAGCCATGAAGTCCAAATGCTTATTCTCCTCTTCCAACTGTGCCACGCGCTGTTCAGAAGCCTGCAGATGTTGCTGCGCGGCCGCCAGCTCGTCCCGCAGCCACGCGTTCTCCTGGCAGAGGCGGCGGACCTGAGTTCGGAGCTTCTGTTTCTCGGCCTCCACTGATTGAAGGTGGGAGGCCAGCGCCATCATAACCTGGAAGAAATGATGTTAAATTTTAAAATTCTGAAACTCATAAGAGAAATTGAAATGGAACTCTTATAAATATCGTTGTGTGATTAAAATATACGTGGGATAACGATTAATAATTCTGTCACTAAAAAGACAAATACAATAGTTTCGTAAAATTTCTTTTCTGTAACCTAATTATTGTCCCACTGCTGGGCAAAGGTCTTCCCCGTTTGGCTTCAGACCTTTCGGTCTTGAGACACTTGACGCCAATCAATTAAGAATCGATCATCATTTATTATACTTTCAAGCTTCGAAATCTACTTAATAATAATTTTATTACCTTACCAAAAACTTGATACAGAAGTTATACCACAAACATAATACCAATGGAAGAAAGACTTAGAAAAAAAATCTACATATGCATATAAATTAATGTTACTCCAAATCAGTAACTATCTATCTAGTCATTTATAACTCAGAACAAGACGATTCAGTAACTTCTGTTTAAAAAGAGGGTGGCAATCCAAACACAGGCTTAACTCGTAAATCTCTTTCAGTACCAACGTGCTTTATTTGTAGATTTGTACACATTTTTTCTTCAAGCTCAACCGTCGAGTTTTTCATCAGGGATAGAGTTGAGAGTTGGGGATGCGAGGGTGCGTGAGGGTCGTACAGGGTATATCTACGTAAATAAACTTTGTTAATCAACGAGTAGTCATTAGTCGTACCGTCTCGTACCGGTCGACGTGATCCGAAAGGCGCTTGTTTTAATTTTAATGGGAATTGTTATTGCCTTTATGTAAATTATGATAAGTTAAAAGTCAAGTTGGCGCTGCCGGTCGTTAATTTACGACGGCATTAAAAAGAGCGTGATAAAATGATATTTAATGAAGTTGCGAGAAGAAAGTAGTTAATTATGTTAATGTCCTTTAGATTAAATTGATGATTGAGTTTTTGTTACTTCGTAAATTTTTGTCGCAATATTAAGGTGCTAGTATAACATTTATGATTTAATTCTTTGGTTGGCAGAGGTTTGTAATAATTAATAGGCATGTTGACTGGGTAAAGAAAACGTAATTATATTTAGTCCGTCAGTTAGGTAATAAAAAAATATTATACTCATATTTTTTGTTTTATCCAATTAACAAATAATGACTTAGTTAAAACGCATTAAAGTGGGGGGTGGGAGTGGGGGCTCACTACGACTTGGCTCGGTATAAATTTTACCAAGGCGTGACGTCATTGATATTTCAACTCAATATAATTTTTTGAACACGTGAAAAATTCAAATTTTATAGGTAACTTCATTAATAATCTAATTTTAGCTTAATGACTAAAGCGTCTGAGTCGCGATCTTATGGTTGCCGGTTTGAATCCCACCCATAGCACCACCGACGTGAAGAGACTCGTAAAAAAATCACTTAGCTTAGCATGAAGGGCTAACAAGAATACTAGTGATGTGCGAGCCACATTGCTAGTAAACTTTTAAAACTAAAAAAAAAATACTACCTCTGACTAAAACATCATAAAAATATATTAAAACTCCAGTCGGCAGTTAATTAGCTAACGTCAGCAGTTTATCTAGTGCAGTGAACAGTAAAGTTAGAACAGCGGTGCGCCCAAGGCTGAGCTGTCCGCATCCCTTTGTGTTCAGTTAGACAAACATTCCCACGTACCGACATCAGAGGTGCAAAACGTTTTGTTGACTCGCGTTTGGGATCTTAAAGTAAAAAAAGTGTCTTTGGTACTATGGATTGTATTATATGTCTATCACAAAACGAATGCTTTTCGTTACTTAATTTCACTACGTGCACCATAGGTAGGTATAAGATACTCTTGTCAAGTAATTTCTTTTAATACAAAAAATTAAATATTTAATTTGGACTTGGAGGTGTTGAGTTTAATTTAAATCGGCAAAACATTTCATATAAAACTCCTTGATTATTCACATATTTAAAATATTTTCTGTCCAAGATAATTCAATTACCTATGTAATTGAATGGGACTATGTCATTAATATATCTTAGTGTTTGGAGTCTGTGCGTAAATATGTGACGAATAAAATACATTTATGGCGACGTCGCGAAACAAGTCAGTAAAAATAAAAGCACAAACTTCATGCGAAAAGTACTAATATTACAAATTGATGACCAAACTTTCTAAACTGGGTCAACGCTGTTAAAACTTTTCGTTGTTTTATGTACTCACATCAAAGTAAAAGACATATTTTTCTTTAATAAGTATTATATTACTAAGTTAGCTACTACCTATTTATTTACTCACGTATTACATTACTGATTACTTCAGAAATAATCTCTAATAACAACCTCGTTTCAAATAAACTCGATTCTTATATAAAAAAATCCCATAATTCACTAAATTTTTATATACTATATACCTATCAATCAATATAAATCAATGAATCATATATAATCTCTTATGAATGCAAAAGTTCTTTTATGTAGGTGTCAATGACAGTGAGAAAGCTGTAAGAAATACCTCTGTCAGCGTAAGAATCCCATGTATTTCCATCATATGGGTGTGAATGGAATGTCTCTTATGCGTTTTTATCCCATCACAATAATACAACATTAAGCATTAACTTTTTAAAGCGTAAGATGTTTTATTACTGCATTATGAAATTTAATTGAAGTTTTCGGAGGAATTATTGACCTGTTTAGGACTCCCAGTCGCGAGCGAAGCTTGTCGGTCATTTCCGCTAGGTATGTTAGTAATCCATAACTCCGTAAAAACAAAGCAATCGAAACACTTTTCTTATAAAAAAAAATATTTGCCTTGCAATCTTGAAACCCCTAGCTCTTCAAAAGCTGTATAATCCCAGTAAACCCGATGATCCCCTAACTTGTCCCACTCCTAACCCCCTAGCGTCGACAACCTCACAAGAGGGTGTCGCTTGCCTTTGTGCTAGCCTGGTCTGAAGTACCGCCTCGTGATTTACACACGCAACTCAATTTATACTCTGTAGCTCCTTTTGAAAAGCGACCATTGAGAACATATGAATGAGAAGTTGAAAGGTTACAGACGTTATCCGTCTTATGTACAGTATCCCGGAAAATTCAGATCAAAATCTAGCCACGAAAAAAATTAACCATGTTTCATTCACGTGGAAAAGTTTACGGCTATTATTATTAATCTATCCATGTGTTAATTATAACACATGGATAGATTAATAATAATCGAGCGCTATAATAATTATGTCAAACTAGCCGCGGCCCGCGGTGTTACCTATGTGTTACGGTACGAATACACCGAATCCGTCATCGGCCGAAGTATGTTCGGGCGTCATCGGCCGAACTCGGCCGATCAAATCAAACGTAAGTAAATGGAAGAGAGCGCATACACTGCTACTACCGGCGTCGTCCGATGACGCCCGAAAACGGACGATCAACTGACGAGTCCGAACGTGTTTGGATTTTTTGTCAGTTTTACTCTGAAGTTGCACAGTTCAGACTTCATAATTTCCACCGACAACGGCCGTTATCGTCTGCAGTGTATTCAGTTGAACGTCCGAGTTACTCGTCCGAGTAGTTCTGTCCGCCATCGGCCGACAAAATCGGTTTTAGTGTATTCGTACCGTTAGTCTAGGGCGTCGATTTTAAATTTTGTATGGAGGTATCGATACAAAACTGTGCAGTCATTTGAGTGTGAAGAGGTAACATAGATACACACTCACATACTTTCGCCTTTATAATATTAGTGTGATTTCTATCACTCGCAGGAGAACTGTGACGTCCCGCACTACAGTAAAATAATCGTCAGTTGATATTCTTATCATCCGAGCTCTTTTGTGCTTTCTTAAAGAGTACAATAGACAGTACTGTTCTATTTATAGGATCATTTAAAGATAACCCTTGCTATCAGGTTCATCTGTGTGAAACGAATTTAAAATTGAATGGAGAATAATCCAGTAAGGGAACAAGACTAACAATCTATATAATATCTAAAACAAGGTCAACACTTGGAATTCGAGAACCGGTGGACCGACTTTCATGATACTTGAATTGGTGGACTTAAAAAAAATAGCTAATAAATAAATCATGGGTACGGAGACAATTTTCGTGGAGAAAACCGCCGGGCACCGCTAGGATACTATAAAATAAATAAAATATGAGCCTTACGAATCATTATTTCTATTTAATTTATTAATTAATATATCTTAAACTTTACCAGCCGACTACTTTATTACTAACTTCTTCTGCTTAGATGGTTTTAAAACGAAATTAATATTAAGTTGTTATTAAATATTCGTAATTAAAATACCTTTTCATCAAGAGCTAAAGTGGGAATTTAATTACGAAAATGGCCGAGAATTTCTGAATTCCTTTGAGAAACGATGAATGAAATGGGTTTTGTGTAATTTATTTAATGTATACTAATTACTGTGGGTTTCTTTTACTCTCAGTAAAAAGTGTATATTATTAACACACCTGTATTCTCTGACCGCTAATAGCAAAGAAGGTAAATAATTAGTAAAAATAATCATTTGTTCAAGAATATCTGTTTAGTATTTATTGATCCAGGTTTAACTAATAAACAGTTTTTATTTATAAACTAGATGAAAACCCGGCTCCGCTCGGTTGAAATGTGACTCATGCAAGGAGTTTATATAGTATACAACCTCCTTGGACTCATGATACACAATGTAGGTAAATATTTCTGTAGTCATCGGTTCTCAAGGAATATTAAAGGTAAGCAAGACATAGATTCGTATAGCTTCGTTCATTGTGTTTAATAAATATAGTAAGGGCTCCCACACAAAACCGCGAATTCGCATCGCATCGCAAATATCTGCGAATTCGCACGAACGCACCGCAAGAATTTCCGATCTGCTTCGCATCGCACATTCCTGTGATATTACGTCATCCTTGGTGACGCCATTTTAGTCCGCTCTGAGACAGCTTTAGAGAAAGACGCGCGGTGCCTGCGCCGCCTTCTTTGTTTATAAAAAAATGGCGGAATATGATATAGATTTTTTCTCTTCAAATGAAGATATGCTCATTCTAAAATAATCAAAAAATTTATCTTCTTCAGTTCTCAACGCATAGTACTTTTGAGTAAAATAGTTCCCATCAGAGTTCATAATCGTAATAAATGGATGAACCCAGAATCTTCTTTTTCTTTTATATCTATTTAACAATAACAGCAGTGCAATAATCTTTTTGCGATCCATCTTACGCTTCCTAAAAACACGTCTAGTACGGCTGACTACACTTGAAGGAATGGTCGCCCTACCAAACGGTTTGCCGCACTAAATCGTATCGCAGAAATTCGCATCGCAGGTTCCTGCGATGCGAATTCGCATCGCATCGCATCGCAGTTTTGTGTGGGAGCCCTAAATGAAAACTGCAATAGTTTTCATTTGACAACGACTGAAGAAAGTTTCAAGTTTTGTTAAGATTCACTCAATGTTCCGGCAAGACGTTTCGTTTTACACAGTCAAAATATGAGTCACAGTTCTTTGTGATGGATACTTCTTTGGCGCGACGCACGCGACGTGTTGATTGGCGAGGCGTATATTATGTAACGGAACGTGAAAAAAGCGAAATAAATATCGCGTTCCGAAACGATTCTGGTCCCAACTATCATGCAACTGTCATACGCCCTGTCAGCACTGTAATCACTTCAAGGAGGTTGTATGATAATAAACTCCTTGAATCACTTCGAAGCAGAATTATCTGTTACGGAAAGCGGCCTTATTAATTACCCAAGATGGCGACGGCGGTTTTTTTGTTTGTCAGTGCCATTAGAATTTAACGAAATTCTCCATAATCCGAATTTTGCGGATATATGTTGTCGACTCGAAATCAATATTTTTTTATGTTTTGTTATTCATATAAGGTTTCGATCGAGTCTACCGTAGCCCTGAACGAAATTATTAATATAGATAAAATTCTCCCTTTTTTATCTGGTAATAACTTGAAAATTAAATACGATTTAAACTCTAAACCAACCGCCATTATGAAGGTGTTTAGTCAAAACTTCAGGTAAATAATTCAATCGTACCTTCCTAGTCCTATGAATTTCTATCCATACCTTTTATAATCGATCGACGATAATAACAATAGGAATGCCCTAGTTTACTTGCCACAAACAATTCAGTTTAACTATAACCATCATTGCTTCCAGGAAAGAATCTCAACTTCGAAAAAGAAATGGAATTGAAAACGAAAAACAAAGCTTGAAAGCGCTCTTCGACATTTTATCTGAGAAATACAACTTCATTTTTGAGGAGAGCTCCGCTTATGTAAGAGGGGGATATCTAGGTGTGAGAGTCTGTGACCTAAATGATGCTTCAGCGGAGTCCTTAAAGGCATTCAGTAAATGTAGGCTGCCTCTTGGCTGTTTGTCTTGTACCCACGAAGGCTCTTTCATTTATATAGGTTCTTCAAAGTTGCCGGCCTTTCATTTAGTAAATTCTTGCCCTGTTTTCTGAACAAGATTTAGTTCACGCTAGATATTTCCTTTGAAGATGGTTTTGTACGGATAGGATGTAGAATTATCTACATTCTTCTTTTGAATCAATTATTTATTCATCTAGTTTCGCTGACGCATATTGACCATAGCCGTGCCTCGGTTTCATCTGTGTTTTAGTAGGATTTTAAGTGTAGCGATTGCCAAAGAAATAAATATGTAAATATCTATAGTCTGTTTTTTAATCTTGGAGTCTAAATTGACAAGTAAAAATGCCAAAATGACATAAGATTCCAATAGCTTTTAGGTCAGATTTGACATTTGCACTTGTCAATTTAGTCTCCATGATTAAAAAACAGAGTAGGTCAGCTTTATTATATTAGTATTGACTCAAACAAGAGCGTGAGTAACACCAATTATTTCAATTTGATCGAGCTGTGAATGAAGCCTCCTTTGTTTAGAATTCACAAAGAAAGTTATTTTCTTTTACATTGTAACCAAGACGATAGGTTAAATCGATATTGCTGACGTCACTATAGCGTGTAAACTTATTTACGTGTTTCTTATCACGATATAATGTGAGTTTTCACGGACTAATTAGAAGTTATTGTGTCTTAAAATAATTATTAGTTTATTTAGATTTTGACTTGTATTTAGATTTCAGGTAAATTTTACACTCAAAATTTTTGGTTTGTACAAAAAAAATCCTGCACTTATTACAGTTTCAACTGTTTTCAAATAAAAAAAGAATACGACTGTGGCTGGTTGAACAATCGACTGACACCCTATCACAGCTTAAATTTTTAAGTCGGCCATTTAGAAATCGGGTTTTACAGAATTTCCACTATTCTACACTCAAGCTCAATATGATCACATCTAACTAGTAAGTAATAATTTTATTTAACAATAAACAGCCAATATTGCTTTTGGTCTACACTAGAATAATTATTTCAGGCTAAACACATTTGGTAAGATCCCTGCCTTTAATAGGAATGCCTGGATCTTAAAAAAAAGTTTTATATTAACTTTAAAACTATCGCGGTGCATGATTTTAATAAAATTACGTCACGGGAATTAACACGAACTCATGCATTTACCGTTTTGGCCGAGGTCGTAAGCCGTCTGCTTGCGACCCTGCCGAAACTGAGTGTAACCCGGCCGAAAAGTCAACCCTTAAAATGTAAATGCATGAGTTCGGGTGGATTCCCGTGACGTAATTTTACTAAAAAGTTTTATCTTATCTTAACTATCTTTCTATAACGGATATATCTAAAGCTTCGTTTCTACAGTTATAAGATCAAAGGAAGTCTCATCCGTAACTCTACACGTTCACATAAGATACCGCAGACCGCACCACATCAAGCATGTCAAACGTAGGATAAGCCTTCGACCGGTCACGTTATGTTTACACAGCTAAACAGCTGACACGTGGAATTGCGGTTTTGTGATTATCATTCCAACATGTACCTATTAGTAAACATGGACAGCAAAAGAAAACATACAATTTTCCATTAAAATTTTATCTATCAACTTTTAACCTCTTTCTCCTCATACACTATTTACATCATCATAAAAGGCTGCGAGTCCACATGGGATTTGGTTACAGCGGCAAAAAGTAGCCTATAAATATAGACTTCTTGACGTTAGCGCGTTCAACCAAAGAAACACCCTTAAGGTGATACCTCCGATGTGGCCCGCGAAATTCAAATTTTCATGTGTTTTTTGCAATTTGCTTATCAGTGACAAGTTGTAATTTGATCAAAATATGATTCGCGACAATAACAAATATAACTTCAAATATAAGAATGATCAAAACGTTTGCTCCATTCGCTCGCACAAAGAATAATTGAAAATGAGTTAGATTTCGGAAATTTTACTAACTTTAGACTAATCTTTGTGAAAATGAATGGAGCACATGTTATGATCATTTTTATATTTAAAATTATACTTGTTATTGTCGCGAATCGAATTTTGAACAAGTTACAACTTGTCACTGATAAGCAAATTGCAAAAAACACATGAAAATTTGAATTTCGCGGGCCACATCGGAGGTATCACCTTAAGAATTATATTAGTAAAGATTACTTATCAACGGTGTCTAAGTCCGAACTCTTGAAAAAATACAATCATAAACTTATAAATGAGTTTAAAAATGCTTATTTGTTTGACAGGTGGAAGCCATTATTACCTACCAACATGTCCATTCTAGGTTGGTGGACCAGTTTAAAGAAATGAGATAATTATTGTAGTTATCCTCGTTTAAACAGGAAGGTTGAACGGACGTAAATTGATATATTTAACTTGTTTACCTTGCTCTTCAACTGTTATCTACTGCTGCTACAGGTAATTACTTGAGACTCTTTATGGTCAAAGCTTGTGTACGCATTGACAGAATTTTGTGCATTTTTTATTTATTACAGTAAATCGGTCCAGGTAAGTTGATTGATTATATTGGATCCGATCTTCATACATACATACATTGTAATAAAACTGTTTTTATCTTAAAGCAGTTTAAACTCAAGATTTGTATGTATCGGCATCACATTGCATTCGGACTAAGCAGCGATTTTCAGGTCCACCGTAGCTGTTAGCCTGAGCGAAGACTTTGACTGCTCCACCGGACTTAGAACAAAGCACGCTGCTCCATAATTATAAAGCTCAAAATAATCTGTTTTCCGCTAAGCATTAGTGTCTGTCTGATTATAAAGTCTTTTATGTAGGTGTTAAGGTGTGTTGTCTTCAAGATTATGGAGAAAGCTTATAAGCTAGCGAGCGCCATGATATATATCCACTTTGTGGATGATAACACCCAGGCGAACAAAGCGGATTTTTGAGTCTCCTTATGGTCTAAGATCCCTAATACAACGACCTTCACCGAGATGCTTATTTGATGAAACGTATTTTATATTTAATTTAATATGTCAATAAATATAATCCATATGGGTTGCCTAGCAAATTTCAGTCCAGATTATGTTTAATTAATAATTAAAAAAATATTTTTTTTTTTAAATTTCAACGGTATGTTTATTAGATAAATTCTATACCAATCGAAAGTATGAAGCCCATAGAATATGCAAACGTTAGGTTGCCTATTCTTTTCCGGTCACAACTATCGGGTTGCCAGGTATAAACAGGTAAATTAGTACTAGCATTTTGCAACGGTCTGTTTATTGAATGAAATTGAAATGAAACTAGAGATTATTTTATTCTGAACACGGTGGTATAGGGTTGCCTGCGAAAAATCAGTCCAGAATTGCGGTTGTCGAATTTTAAAAAGTAAAATATTGCTCCCGAACTGCATACATTACCGTGTTAGTAGTTCGGGAGCAAACTTTCAGGGCTATCTTGTGTTAGTTTAGTTCTTGTGTTAGTTTGTTTTAATAAATATAAAATAATTTTATTAGAATGGGTGCCAAGAAACCAAGATGGCGTCGACGACAATTTGCAATTTTTTCTTCATGGGTGTCATTTTCATGGTTCCCAAGGTCGCTAAAAACGATTATGGGGTCGAAATTAGAACCAAAGATGGCGCCGAGGAAAAATTGCAAATTTTTCATCATGGGTGTCATTTTCGTGGTTCATGGGGTCGCTTAAAACGATTATGGGGTCGAAATTAGAATCTAAGATGGCGCCGAGAAAAATATGCATTTTTTGTGATTAGTGTTATTTTTAAGATTTACGAGGTCGCTCAAAATAAAAATGTGGTCTAGCTTTCGCGGAAATGTCTATCGCGCAAGTGTTCCTGATCCAAGATGAAGGACATTTCTCTAAATGAAATTACATGTGTTCGTCTCAATCTCAATCTAGAATTGTATATTTTTGCATGTGAGACCATAGACGAAGCACATTTGGATAATAGTTACTGTTTTACAAATTGTGTATCTCGCTATTGTTAATTATTGTAACAATATTTTTTTATTTATTTTAGATAAACATTATTATTAAATAATAATTATTAAATAATGTTGATAAAAATAAATTTAAATAAATATTGTTATTTTGAGACAACCCTGGCTGTTGCGACAATTTCTACACACTGTCGGCATTTACAAGGAGATCAAAGGCGTCGTCCTACTGTATGTTTTTATACTGTGATGATGCATAGTATATACGAGTCTATCGCTATCCTTTTCTTTTCCAAGCCCAAATAGCATGCGCACTCTCTTTCTTTAAGTGCGCCCACTTAAAGAAAGAGAGTGCAATTCTGGACTGGTTTTTCGCAGACAACCCTATACCACCGTGTTCAGAATAAAATAATCTTTAATTTCATTTAAATTTCATTCAATAAATAAAAAAATAAAAAAAATATATTTTATTTTCAAGCATCACACGGCTCATAGTGTGTTAGTACAATTGCTTAAGAACTATGTTAGTAATTACAAAATATAATAATTTACCTGAAAAAAAAAATAAAAAAAAAATATATAAAAAATAATATAAACAGACCGTTGCAAAATGCTAGTACAGATTTACCTGTTTATACCTGGCAACCCGATAATTGTGACCGGAAAAGAATAGGCAACCTAACGTTTGCATATTCTATGGGCTTCATACTTTCGATTGGTATAGAATCTATCTAACAATCATACCGGTGAAATGTTTAAAAAAATATTTTTTTTTATTTTCAGCGACCTCGCAAATCTTAAAAATAACACTAATCACAAAAAAAAATCATATTGTTCTCGGCGCCATCTTGCATTCTAATTTCGACCCCATAATAGTTTTTAGCGACCTTGGGAACCATGAAAATGACACCCATGAAGAAAAAATTGCAAATTGTCGTCGACGCCATCTTGGTTTCTTGGCACCCATTTTAATAAAATTATTTTATATTTATTAAAACAAACTAACACAAGAACTAAACTAACACAAGATAGCCCTGAAAGTTTGCTCCCGAACTACTAACACGGTAATGTATGCAGTTCGGGAGCAATATTTTACTTTTTAAAATTCGACAACCGCAATTCTGGACTGATTTTTCGCAGGCAACCCTATACCACCGTGTTCAGAATAAAATAATCTCTAGTTTCATTTCAATTTCATTCAATAAACAGACCGTTGCAAAATGCTAGTACTAATTTACCTGTTTATACCTGGCAACCCGATAGTTGTGACCGGAAAAGAATAGGCAACCTAACGTTTGCATATTCTATGGGCTTCATACTTTCGATTGGTATAGAATTTATCTAATAAACATACCGTTGAAATTTAAAAAAAAAAATATTTTTTTAATTATTAATTAAACATAATCTGGACTGAAATTTGCTAGGCAACCCATATGGATTATATTTATTGACATATTAAATTAAATATAAAATACGTTTCATCAAATAAGCATCTCGGTGAAGGTCGTTGTATTAGGGATCTTATACTATTAGTTGAAGTGAAATGAGTAAACAAAATTAGTCTAATTTGTTCACCTTGGAACTGCATACCCAGGTGAACAAAGTAGTTCTACCAGCTCAATCACCGATTCAAACAAATGGGTTCGCAGTCAAGGTATACACCGAGTGAAAAGCTAGCGTTATTTTACTCATGGCTCATTGGGAGATTCACTGGACTAAAAGATACAAAAACGAGACGAAACTAAAATCGTAATCAAATACAAAATATTGCTACGAACCTGTGCTTCTCCCAACCCAAGTTCTATAGCATCGATGCTCTTCCTGACCAGGGCTGCCTTCTCATGTTCGTGTTCGGTGTTAGCAGCCAGGCCCGCCAACAGCTGGGCGTGCTCCGCTCTCAGCGCCTCCAGGCCCGCCGCGACTGTCCGCGCACCGGCCACCATTTCCTCCTGCGTCATCGCCGTCATCCTGCCTAGGGATTCGATCTTCTTTCTGTGGACAAATGAGATTCAAATTGAGTATAACATAAACATTGTAGATTCACGCCTTTACACATTTCTGTCTGGGTGTTCTTTGAGCGCGTGACTTGAATGTTTGTAAAACCCCCGCGACACAAGGATTAAATTCATTAGTGCGGGCGTCGTTTTTAGATTTAAAAAATTTGCTAGTTTCGATATTAGTTATAACTCGCAAGAAGTGGTTCGTATCTGACGGAGATCGTATGGTAGATAGTATAACATATGTTCTGTAAAGTTTTTGTACAATTTTGTTGATTGCAAACGTAGTTGTGACTGAGAATTATGTTGTCAAAGATACAAAATAATTTAATGGTTAAAATTAATAGGTTTTTTTTTGCCGCGCTTGTTAAATCAGGAATAACAGTATATTCCTCTGATTAAAGATTTATGTAGGTGCATTTAGTTACTCAATACAATCAAAAATAACACCGCTATATTAACAAAACATAAATAGATAACCGTGTCATTGTTCTCTCCTTGTCTGTAGGTACCTAATTAATATCGTTTAATATTATACTTAATTATACATTATAACAGAAACAAACGAAAACTTTAATATGAACCGCCATACTTTACCATTTGGAAACTAAAATATCGTTCGCGTTTATTTATAGCTGTTAATACAATTCAATTGTGTTGTTATATTGTAAGGTTAGTTAAATCAGCTAACATTAGGAACAATGACATATTTCATGTGATGATTATGCAAATGAAGAATAATGTCTCAATAAGGAGACTGATTCAATAAAAATGCGGTCACATTGACCTTATGAATTGTGAATAACCTTTATGATGTGATATTGTTAACAAGAGTATTCTTAGTAACGAGAAAATATCTATTTACTGATCTTTCGTGTTTTCAGTCCCCTTCATTTTATGATCAGTAGGTAACTTAGATAGGAGGACATTACTAAAAGTAAGTGGTACACTGGGGATAGCCAATTTCATTTGTCTAGCTATCGTATTAACAAACATATAAGGCTCAGAAACTCTTTTAGGTAATTGTATATACATAAAAATATACTTATACCAAGAAATTCTCCCTCCAGGACATGGGCTACCTTGCCACCCTGGAAGTATCTGAACCGACTTCGGACTCAAGTTGGCCGAAGCAACGATAGTATAATCGGTCTAGGTAAGGATACATTGACACATCTAACCTTAGATGCACATGTGTTATCACTCCCCAAATAATGGTACACCTGCTATCTTGTCCTTCGTGCCCTTACCTGCACGCTGGACGATTTAGCTGATTTCTGGGCCGACAAAATCGACTCAATAAGAAGAATATATCTCCAGGTTCTACATCCACTATCGCAAAAAAATTACGTTTGCAGGAGCTCATAATGACGAAAAAAGAGTATCACAAATCAAACTATACATTGCACGTATACATAATTTGTCGGAGCTGCAGTTTCATAAAAGCACTCCGAATTCACAGCAGCTTTGTGTACAAGGATTTAAATGAAAATCACCATTGTTCAGTCAATCATGTCGGGAGTAATAAAACTAAGGTATTCGTATATACGGCTTTTGTACAGCGATATTTTTGCTAATGAACTCCATTCTTGAAAAAGCCATTTTTGGACGAAATTCTGGTATTTTTATATGGCTCGTTATCCATACAAATATCGATCTCTATTTTACGAATAACTACTTCTTTGGTAATAGTGTTCGTGTCTCTGACCGTGGATACGTGTGTATATTTGGGACTATTATTTTTCAATGACAAAATTATTTCATTGTTTCACCCTGATAAGACAAAATTTACTATGTTTACGATTAGGTGAGGCTAATTACCTTGATCTTGTACTTAATTCAAGGAGACTGACTACATTCGTATAGTGTAATTATTGCAACATTATTTACTACTACCTGTTGCCCGCGGCTTTGCTCGCGCGTAAAGTAAAGAGTAGTATTCTGTGATTTTCAAAGTAAGGAGAATGTATAAAAGTTTTCATCTAATATTATGGCGTTAAAATAATAATAAAAGTAAAGTAAGTAGCAAAAGCATTTGTGTTATGGAATCGGAGACAAAAAAGGTACCATAAACACCCAGACTCCAGACTATGTATAAAAGTGATTTTCTACATGGAGTCCGGGGATCGAACCTGGAACCTTAGAGCTGGCGACACCTTAAAAACCGGAGTGAACGCCACTCGACCACGGGAGTCGTCATTATAGATATGTCTTATATGGTCATTATCTTATCTATTTATCTTTTCATCTGTCTATCTTTGAGAATACTGAACTTCACATACCAACTATTTCAGCCCTTATTTCACCCCCTTAGAGGGTAGATTTCTAAAATCTCGGAAATACATCTTATTTATTTCTAACTAATAACCCTTGTATGAAATTGAATGTCTATCTTTGAAAACAACACAATTCATATGCCTACAAACTTCCAACCCCTTTTTCACCCTCTTAGGGGGATGATTTTTAAAATCGCTGAAATCGTGTTTATTTATTTCTATCCAGAAACCCGTATACGAAATTTCATGTGTCTATCATTGAAAATACCGAACTTCCCATAAAAACTTTCAACCCCTATTTCACCCCCTTAGGGGGTAATTTCTAAAATCTCGGAAATACATCTTATTTATTTCTAACTAATAACCCTTGTATGAAATTGAATGTGTCTATCTTTGAAAACGACACAATTCATATGCCTACAAACTTCCAACCCCTTTTTCACCCTCTTAGGGGGATGATTTTTAAAATCGCTGAAATACATCTTTATTTATTTCTATTCAGAAACCCGTATACGATATTTCATGTGTCTATCATTGAAAATACCGAACTTCCCATACAAACTTTCAACTCCTATTTCACCCCCTTAGGGGATAGATTTCCAAAAGAAAAGTAGCCTATAGCCTTCCTCAATAAGTGGACTATTTAACAGTGAAAGAATTTTTCAAATCGGACCCGTACTTCCTGAGATTAGCGCGTTCAAACAAACAAACTCTTCAGCTTTATAATATATATAATATATAATATAATAATATAAAATAAATAATATAATAATATAATATATATAAAGTATAGATAAATAATTATAGTATCTTAGACGTGTCACAGATTAAGCGGGTGACGTAACCTACGACAAACTTATTATTTGCGGTTGGTACAGTATTCGGGTCTAGGGATTGAACCGCAAAATTAAGTTTGTTTTTTTTGTATATACTTTTCCGGGATAAAAACTACCCAGTGTGGTGCCCAGGATATTAAAGAACAATTATACCAAGTTTCATTGAAATCGAACCGGTAGTTTTTGCGTGATGCCTGAACAAACAGACAGACAGACAGACAGACAGACAAAAATTTTTTTAATCACATTTTTGGGTTCGGTCTCGGTCTAGTAACACACCCCGCCATTATTTTTTTTGATATTTTCAATGTACAGAATTTTCACTTCTACAGATTTATTATAAGTATAGATGACAAATAATAATGAGGGTTGGTACGATTAAACAAAACTGCTGTCATTTTCCACCAATAATACACAAGCTAATGACTCGTTATTGATGAATATCCTCATTGTTTGTAGTTTTTTTGAACTCTTCAAACTAGTCTACGGACCTGCCTACGTCAATCAGGAAAATTAAAAGTTTCACGAAAAGATTAAAACATAAAAAGAGACATTTAATTTTTACCTAATAGAACTCATAAACTGCATTCGTGCATAATTAATATCATACCATTACATGGCAACAGCGACGAGACCTCGGTGGACTCCCCGACGATCTAATATGACACTGTATTGATTAGAACTAAATATAGTTGTTGCTTATAACAGCTAAGGTAATAAATCATTCTCGTAAAGAATTTAGTTTTTCATTGTTCAGAAGAGAAAAGTAGGTTACATTTGATTCGGTATCCTACAATACATTCTTCAAATAACTGAGTAATCTGATTAAACTCATCATCAGTCAGAACGTTACTCAAAATATAGTGTATAATACCAAAACAGGTTATTCATACAAATAAGGTTGACCTGTGAACTATAAAAATAAGTATCGATTGACCTTAAAATATATTTAAATATTCTGAATATAGTAGCGATGCCGAGGGAAAAATATCGTGAAGAAATGTGAACTTATAGTGGTACCGCCGTCCGCAAAGATCAATGCTTAGTCGTGCTATGGTAGGCCTTTGACCTCTAATCAAAAAGATAAAACATAATTATATTCTTAATTGACTTTCTCCAAGAATAATACTGTTTTTAATATCCCATTGTGCACAAGTAAAATTGACACGGCCAATGGCGCTATAGATATCGATATTGACGTCTGAAAGAAGAACAATGCCTTTCAATGTTTTATAGCTACAAGAAAAGGTTTTTTATCCTATAGAGATGTATCATCAATTGTTAGAGATGTCGGGAAAATGGTTTTTGAGGCACGAACTCTGGCTTATATTCTAAACAAGCAATCTGGATCAATCTGCTGTTGTATTTCCAAGGATAGATGGATTATTGAATGGGTGGGTATTATGTATCTTGAAAACTGATGAGCATATTAAATAAAGTCACTAAAGTAAAAAGAAGGTGAGCTCTGCGTGTCGGAGGCGGTTATGAAGTTTTGTACGTGTGAAGACAGTGGTACATAAACTTGTCTCAATATCGTAAAACATGGCGCTTACGGCTGAGACAGTGCTATAAATATAAATAGAGCCCCTTTACTGCTCATACCCGTTTCCGAGGGATGTAGTGAGAAAACTAACCTCTTGGCCGAAACCCGTATTTCAAAACATTGTCCGGCTCTTCAGAACGAAAGCAAATGAAGAAGATCTTATTCAGTGCGATCAAATAGAAGTCGTAATTCTTAAACGTTGATGACTTAATTTAAATTCGACATTAAATTATGACTAAAAAGAAAACGCATAACAGAAACGCAAATATAATCAAACAACACTTTCCACGCCGAAGCCACGAGGGCATCATAACACTATCGCAACGGAAACGTTACATTACCGCGCCCACTTTCGACACGGCTGCCAAACGCATCGGCACACAGACGTGGAAGTGACGAAACAGGGGTGGGTCGGTGGCCGGAATAATACGTGAGAAGCAGACTAATTGTGTACTAACCAGGTTATACGAGGATATCTCGTCAATGGGAATAGGATAGGAACCAAAAAATCGATTCCCGATCGCGAATAGAGCGAATATATTCAAAAATCCATGATTGCTGGAAAGAGAATGAGGTTTGACGGGATTGCGTTTTGTTTTTATCCCACTCGAATTTTTTATAGAAGTGTTTTTATATTTTGCCACCAAATATTGTCTGTTTTCACGATGCGTGAACACTCAACACTAGAAATTGTTAGGGTATCTGGTATTTCTTGTTAAATCTATCCTATTAGTGCTGGAAAGTCAATGTACCCGCATCGTTTGCGAACACCGCGACCGTTAATTGGCAATATAAACGAAACAAAACATTCCGCAAGATTCAAGTAGCTAATATATTAAGTGATGTAATTCAACGAACTGCAACGTTGCCCACGCGAGTTGTAAGAATCTGTTTAGGATCGAGGTTACGTTTACTATGATTTTAGGTAAATGATGGTAAAAACTAAAAATGTCTGTAAATTCCATCTTTTGGCACAAATATTTCTACCCTTGCTTTCAACGGGACCTTGTATTGATCCGAACAACTATCTAACATGGACATCGTATTCGCTGCTATAATAAAACAAAATGTGTTTTATTGCGTACTTTTATTAGCATACATATGAATGTGGTGCAATATACCTACCGGTGTCATCAAAATGAAATATCTGTATAAAACAGAGCTTCAGTACGTACATTAGTGCAGCCTTAAGGATTTAACGCGAGCACGTTCTGGTCATAAAGTTTCCTTCCATATGAAATGCGCCGCCATTTTGGTCGAATACCGTAGAAAATATAGAATAAACTTGAATCTTATATCATTTCGGGTATGTCAAACTAAACTTATAGTACACTATGACCATACAATATGACTCAATATTCTAAATTGAACACTAGTTGAGAGAAATAATGGGGGTATGAGAAAATACCTAAGGCACCATCATGATTTTTCGATTTGGTTGGACTCAAATTGAGGGTTTTATTGGAACTGAAATATGAAATCCCTTCATCTATATGTCAGCCTTTGATAGTCAAATATTAGAAACGTCAATGAAATGGATGGGACGGGATTGGAAAAGTTATCGACAGAATAATCTCATTTGATAGCGAAAGTTATTTTCGATGCCCATAATGTATATTCCTATATTTTAGATCAAACGTTGTCTCAGATATTGCGTCGATTCACGACGAAATATTTGAGGCTGTCTATTAGTAGTTCCATCTCTACTATTAATAGTCAATTAGTAGAGTAGTCTGGCTATTCCAGACGTAAAAAATTAACCATATTGTATATATATTATTAAAAATATTGTTTCTATCTTTGCTCAGTAATTCATAACTTTGCTACTGAGTTCATTGTTCTTAGATTGTGTAAAATACCTCTACCATTAAAATTGTATTTTTTTAAAATTTTGTAATTAAAGTTCTCTCATCTATCTCTTTGGTAAAAAAACATCTGTGTTATAAATTTATAATACAAACTACTCATTGTAGACAGTACAAAGAAAGACTTAGCTTTTTATCATAAAAAAGTTTTTGCCAAAATGATCGCTCTTTTACTTTATACGAGTTAACTTACAAACAACAATAAATGTCTCGAGTTTAAAATGAGCCAATATTTTAGCCAGTCTTACGAATTACCCACTGTTTAACACAACATTCCTCAATAAGGCTTCAAAGAAACCTTAATACTTTTAGCTAAACAAACTGAAATTTATGAAATGCCGGCTTATAATGGTCGCCTCAGATTTCTTTGGTTACACAGCAAAAATAATCCTAAAAGAAGATTAAACGGGTAATAAGTATACCTAATTAAATAAGACGTCTTGATTACGTTTGGATCAGCAAAGATATATAAAAATAACCTTTATGAAGAGGAATAGAGTATCGCGAAATATTAGTTGATTCATCCCACTATCCTGTGGATAACCGCTAGAAGTCTAGAATATTCAGCAAAGCCAATTCAATGTTATTATCTTCTTCAAAAGGACAGCTTTTAGCTCCAATGTTGCACTCAACATTCTCAATAATATTATTCGTCTGTTCATTACATTGCTCATTTCTTCACTTAGTTCAAGACTCAGAGAAAGATAATATCTGAGGTTAAAGCTCCAAGAAGTTGAAAATGTTAATTAGATATTAATTTTCATAATAGTATACCCTGGGTGGAATTGTGATCAAAAGCTAGTGAGATATAGCCAACTACAGTCCACTATATAATACACCATTATCGTTAATTCCATCAATTTCTACCAAAAGACCAACATGAAGGTAAATTGCAAAAAGTTTACTCGTTGTTTTTGCGAAATGGTTCCCGTGGTAGCAATGCTCTCGACTTTGTTCCGTGGCTTTCAGAATGCGCTTTTAATTTCTTTCACATTCTTCTTTTGCCTATTTCTCCTACTTTTACTGTTTCTTGTCCCTCTTTATTACATTCATTGTTCGTTGTATTATAGAATACGTAATGTTTGCAAACATTTATGGCTTCGATAATTAATTCGCGGGCATAACTTCACGATTAACACGTATCATCTTTATATGGTGTTGTATTATAGTAGGTTTGTGTTACATCCTCTGATGTTGGGATTGGTTAGATACGTGTTTCAATTCAATTTGGAGAAAGAAGCCTTTGAAAACCATGATGGGTTCCATTACTTCTATTATTATATATTTTAATCAATTAAATAATCAGTATAACACTTTGATTTGTACGATTCTTGTTATGATTCATTTTCCACATGAATTTACTTAATTGCAACTTAACAGTTTTACTTCAGTTTGGAAATACTAAATAATCACATCGTATCGTTCATCCTAATCAGTGAAATAAAAGCTTTTAATAACCCACCCTGCGAATTCGGGACAAACAAAACTTACATCATCTAGAGCCATTAAAATTCTAGTCAGAATTCCATTTAACCGTACTTCGGTAACGTCGGGTTCAAAGCTGCCAACAAATTGGTTTAAGGACGGACACGTCTTATTGCAAGTAGGTCAGTTAAGTTCTCCTATTTAAAATGGTGATGAAATTATTAACATTTGCGTTAATTACTTCTTAAAATGTGAAGGAACAGGTACTTTTAAGATTGTTAAGGGCTAGCGGTAGAAAGATTTAATTAAAGTTAATACCCTTAAAAGTACAAGTAAAGATTAAACTGTAATATTGACCCAATTTTTGCAGTTGCCAAACATATTTGAGAGATCCACTGAACTATCATTACCATAACCATTTACTCATTACCTTGATAAGAAAAAATTACCTACCTACCTACTAACCTACGTAATATTATAACGCCAACCATTTTTCACTTTTATGACATAAGTTACGACACAACAGCGCTTCTGACGGCTTAATAAATCATTGTAGGTACGTTATTAAATTACTGAAAACGGAAAATGTTTCGAACAAAAACTTACAAATAGTAGTTTAGTACCTATAACGGGACATACAAGAAGGTGAAAATCGCAAATGTAATTCATTATTATTTTAGATATATGAAGACCTTTTTGTTAGATGATTCCAGAACAAGAAAGAAATAAAAATACGATCCCTAAGGTACAACGAAGAATAATGTTACTTCTCCCATTGCAGGATTAAATATTTGATTTCAAACATTTTTGATTATTTTCATTAAGTTCAATTTAGGTACTTAAAAAAATATTTCTGTAAATATACAGACACAGAATTCCGAAAAATTGAAGAAATACATTACGAAAATGGAAACAAATAAACAAACAGAGCGGAAAATAATAACACGGCTTTAAACTGCAACAATAAATCCTTGGTAGGGACCAAACATCCCGGGCTGTGACGTGCAAAATGTGTTTACTAGAAAATTACAGTGCCAGAGAAATTCAATTCAAGAATCTTCAAAGACTTTGTAATATTTTCTTGCAAATTACTATTTCGTGAGAGTAGAAAGCCTTTCCGAATTTGACGTTTCGTGATAAGCACGATGTGGCTGGCATCTGTGTAGACAGCAAAATTTCATACCACGTCATTTATGGATAATAGTTCATCCATCCATATGACAAGAATGCTTATGATCCCACAACACTTAGTATGGCGCCAACCAGTCTGCTTCTATAACCTTCATGCAAACGTTAGACTCATTATCTACCCATACATACTAATCCTCCAACAAATTGTTACGACCAACTAAAGCTTAGCAATTAATTGCTACACAACCTTTTTAACACTAAAAGTAACCTCTGTAATTCGAAAGTAGGGTTGTTGCCACAACAGTGACTATTGTAGCGGAAAATAAACAATGGATGGAGTCGCTTTTCTTTTACAGCCGTCCCGAACCCAAAGGGTGAAAAATTTGGGCATGTGCACAATTTAAAAGGAGCGAAGGTGCGAGATTGAACACGGGGAATGAGGGAAACAGAGGGTTACTTACGTATATCTATTTACATTCACTGTACAAATTTTAAGGCAGTAAACATAGGAAGTAAAACAATATACAGTCCTGTTGTTCGGTAAGCTTGCTCGAAAAATGTATTCGATACATTTTCGGTTATATTCGTTTTTGGAAATAATTGTAACAAGGAACCGTCGGATAATATCGCTTTTGTGATATCTGATATCTCTACGAGGAAAAATACTAGTTTCACCTACGCAACAATGATTTGTAGGGTATCTATAACAAAACACATTTCAATTATTATATTTCAAAAACCAAACGAGGTGTCATTTGATATTGATTTCGGAACTAAATAAACTCAGCACTTCCAATATTTTGTCATGGTACCTACTCATATTTACTCAGTCAACAAGGGTCCGTCGACGTTCTATAAAACAATGCTATTTTCATTGGACAGCACACAAATAAAAAAGAAACCATAGCCGAAACGATTTTATTTGAGTCATACCTAATGGTATGACTCAAATAAAAAAAGGGTTATCAGGTACACTGCCAAATACAAATAGATAGTCTAGCCTACCCTTATAATGGCTTTTGGAAATGGAAGTACGACATGGCAGTTGTTCTTTAAATAAAGCAATAAAAACTACAACAAAGACTGCTAATTCATCCTAATATAGCAGCTAGTCTAGACAGATCAAGATAAAACTCAAACAAGCAGAAGTAAAACCAAACTAAACCTGAAAATATTTCAAGCAAGACTCGATTCTTAAGTATTTTAAATGTAACGAGGTAAGAACATAAGGTCGACAGGACAGGCATGAATGACAACAATGGCGCAATGCGGAAAACTATATAGCTAACGTAAACGAGAGCATGGTATGCGCTTAATGCACTTCGGAAGTATGGATAAGGCTTCGGAAACCGACGAACAAACGATAGTCATCGTGAACGATTGTCATACTTCATGTTTTTAACAAAATGAAGCATGTTTCTGTGTTGGTTTGGTAACACAGTAAATCATTGTACTGTTACAATAACTGACAAATATTAGTATTTTTATAAGAGACGATAGAGGCGATATGGTGGATATTAAACCACTGATATACTGACACTTTTCAATTTCATATTTGTAAAAATATTCCTCTGCATTTTGAATCCAGCAATTTAATCAATTAATTACATTGGCTAAACAACGACGCCTTAAACGAGCGAAATGCAGCCGTAATAATTTTTTTTCACAAAGTTTCAAAAGTTTTTATTCACAAATGTTGCCACACAAGTGTTAAATGTGGCTCCAAGCAGTCTCGTGCATGTTTTGTTTATTTAATTGGTTAGTATCACAAGCAGTTTAAAAAGGAAGAGAGTGCGCTACTTTTAAAGTAGAACACTTGACTACTACGTGAAAAAAGGGTGCTTTTTTCGATTTGAATAATATAATAATAATATCTTGGGAAAATTCACACACGGCCAATCTGATTCCAAACTAGGCAGAGCCTGTACTGTGGCAACCAGACAACTGATAAACATACTTATATATTTATAAATACATACATATATTATAGATAAATTACACTTAGACAGAACAAATGATCGTGCTCATCACACAAAGATTTGTCCTGGGTGGGAATTGAACCAGGATCAGAGTCACTAACCGCTAGCTAGACTAACCGACCCGTCGTATTACTACTCTACTCTCTAAGAATGCTCATTACCAATACTTTATTTCTTCGTTTATAATTATGCTTAAGTTTTAGCCAATGTTGATTCAAACTGACATAATTCCTTTTAGAAGTATTACGAAAACTCAAATATAACCATACTACGCGTAATCTTCCTTCACAAACCAAACAAACGTAGTTTTCATTCATGTTGCACTGTTTACTTTCAAGCGGTTAACTAAATATAGTGTTCCATAAAGATACTGTGTTATCTAGTTAGTTACCAAAGAGTTCCGGCCTTGCGTTTTCGGTCAATATACTACTTCTAAGTAAAGCGGAGCTAATACAAGGTTAATATTTGAGTGAGTTTTTCCCCAAAGAATTTTTCTGTGTCTTAAACCGCAGCATTCAAAATGTTCATAAAATTTTGCAACTTGCAAGGAAACCTTGATGGAAGTTCCGAAGTTTCTTTAAAAGAGCTCATTGCAGGAATTCTTTTGTTTCATGTTTACCCACTTATAAAACGAAATATAGCCGGCGTGGAAAATTTAACTTTGATTCCGCCCATTTAAATTTTTTACACCACCACACTGATATATTTTTGGTGAGGTAATATTGACCAAATACATAAACTTCGTAGTTAGAGGTTAAGAATATTTTTTTAGAAACACATTCAGACTTAATATTTTCTTATACCTACCCTCAATATTCTATTCCATTCTCAATATTTTTTGCATGTTCTATGTTTTAGTCTAGTCGGTATCGTGTTAGGACGTGTCTAGAAATATAAAATTATTGTCTAGTATTAGATTGCGAGCGTGTCACGAATTTCGCTTTATTTGAGAATTTTCTGAGTTCGGTTCGTCGGCAGATTATCGTATTATCTAGTTTTGTTTTATAACAGTTCTTTTTGCATGACAAGTCTAGACGAAAAGATTAATAACGACGATTTTTTCTATACTACATATACCACAGTAGAGAAATTCAATCTTCATAAGCCTAATACGCCAACAGTGCAACAACAATAAAAAAATAATGAAGCACTTAAATGACGTAAGACATAAGGAACACGTACTTGTCTGACCTAAAAAGCCTACAGCACTTTCAGATTGCCAAGAGCATCCTTACAAGTCTGTAAATAACTGAAGCACGAAAGCCGGGCCAATCCATATTCGTTTCAAGTGTTACTCTAACGTATACTAATAGTAATATCAATATAAACATGTTTACTTAACGTCCCGTTGGTGTAAACATGTGTACATTGAGTAAGGCCACAATATAATATGATTAGCACATGACAGATATGGTAAAATATAGCGTACACAACAAGGACATATTGGTTGGACGGTTTATTATGGCCAAAAATGTGTGCGTACATTAGCTGCACTGCTAACTATTTTGGGAGTATTTTTGCACAGCGTCAAAAAATGATTAAAATAATTCTTCTTTCTAGTCGTACACTCTTGACAGAGTGGTCGTGGTCATGCCTCGGTTGGTTCTTGTGCCACCGATGCTTTCGCGATGCGTCGCCATGTAGCTCGCTGTTTAGCCGAGTGAGAACATTCATTTAAGCTGGAGTGCGTTGCCGATTTTATAAGGTCTGTCCACCGTGTAGGAGACCGCCCGCGAGATCTTTTGCCCTCGACTTTCCCTTGCACCACTAACCGCTCCATTGAGTTCTCGTTTCGGGTGATATGCCCGAAGTACTTGAGGATTCGTATTTGCACAGTTGACGATAATCTCTCTTTGATGTTGAGTTCCTTTAAGATCGAAGCGTTGGTACGGTGTGCGGTCCACGGAATTCTGAGCAGACGTCTCCAACACCACATTTCCAGTGCGATTAAAATAATATTTTACCTTAAAATTTATTTATAAAAATATTTTTTTTTAGTACCTACTACTAATCCTAGTACCTTTAACGCAAATTAACGGTACGTTAAGGAATGCTTGAAGGAATTTCAACACAAATACATTTTTGCCGTGGAATTTGAGAATGTATTTGTAGGTATATTTTGTATTTTTGTTCAGGCAACAGTAGGCTCAAGTAGGAAACGATCTTTGTCAATGAAAATAAATATAAGTACTATAGAATGGAACTCTCAAATATCTATACCAAGGGCCATAAGAGAAATTAAAAGGGTTCCTTTTTAATTACTGAGTCTTTTCAATTGCTCCCTTTAGCCAAAGGGGTTGAAATATAAAGAAACGCCGACGTTGAACGTTATCATAGGAAACAGCTTGTAGACATATTCGTACGAAGTGAGCAAGGTCACCGATCGATGCTATAATTATTTTCGGAGTGATAGAAGACTAGAGAGATAGCAGTATGATGTAAACAAAACAACGTAAAGTAGCACTTTATTTTATGTGCCTGATAATAATCCAATAACACTAAATAATTAATGTTACATGTGTCTTCTACAAACACGTTTATATGCGCTATAGACTGCCGCTTAGTCAAGAAAACCTATATTAAATATTTAACCCACAATATCTGTACAATACTAAACTTAAATCCGCTCCTAATACCAGGCCGTTGAAAATTCGGTAATCCCTCGGGCTAGTAAAGCTTTGATAAAGCAAAACACGTAACAATAACTAATATCCTGAGACAGGTATATTTACCAACGGGAATAACATAAACCTCCACGTATACACGTGGAACGCCACAATAAATAAGTCCAAAGTCATTGGAATCCAGACCTTAGGGGTGGGAGCAACCTTGCCAAATTCATATCGCCCCTTCAGAGGGCGGGTAGGCAACGTGGGGCGCATAAAACACCCGTTGCCATGACGACCAAGGGCGACAACCCTCCGATGAACCACGCTATGTTTGCGCAGAAAATTAGGAAATTGTGTGAGACATGAGCTGGGTTAAGTGGAGCTTCGGAGTGATTTGGATACTGTTTGTGATCTGATTGGTTTTCGAGATTACGTGTCAAGAGGATCGAAACTAACAGAAATTACGAAATTTGACACGATTTGATAAAAATATTCCAGTGTTGTTTATGTGAAAACAAATTGAACATTGTCAAAACAAATTCTAACTCCCACTATAAAATAATTTGATCTCCCCCTCCCATAGTCACAACGTTTATTGTATACACCTGCTCCATTCATCTTCTTAATATTTAAAAAGACAGGAAAATTCTCTCTCCTTTTATTTTTCCTGTAAGCGTTTCATTTCGTTTATTCACTGTTACTGACAAAATAAATAACTCAAAAGCTAATTTAATTTTTAATTTAAATTAACTTAAAGAAATGTCTCAATCAATACTAAATTAAAACTAGATAAAAATAACAAAAATTGTCTAGTTGATACAACAAGTGCGGGAGATATACCTATAAAGGCACTTGAAAAGTGTATCAAATCAATACCAAAATATTGTTTACACGAATGCATTGCAACACAGATAACACTATTGTCAACAGTACATAAGCTTGTTGAAGAACTTTAAAGTTTTACAATACTTCAAAACTCGACTGTGATTAATTATCCTGAATATTCCATTTTGTTTTCAAATCCATGTGTTGTCAATAATGGTTTAGTTTGGTTGTAGAACTATTGCGTAAAGAGGAAACTTGAGGTTTCAGTTAGATCAAGATACACAAAACATGTTCAATATATTCCAATGTTAAGGGTCGCTGAAGTAAGATAGAGATAAGATTCCAGCAGCTGATAGAGAACCTTCCAATTAATTGGGAGTGGCACTCAAAGAAGAAAAAGTAACACTATCTACTCTATCAGGCTGCAGATTCAGGTGTAACAATATAATATAAAAAACCTGATGTATGCTGATGCTGATTTCCACAAAATCCTTCTCAGAATTTCATACCAAAAGAGTTCCAGGAATCTATTGCGTAAAGAAATCTGACTCCTCGAAGGCGTTTGATTTCTTCGGTTAAAAGAACCCAAGACTTCTATATGTAGATGGAACTACTTCTGACCGCGACAAAGTTCTTCCAGAGTACGATATACATTCAAATTCAAAACGCTTCCTTATGCATACAGCTAAGGCACATACCATGTAACACTCAGAATGGTCTACCCGTTTATTTCCCGTGGGTGCCGTTTGGTGACTAAGTATGTACGTGTTTCCTTAAGTATATCCCAGACCAGACGGCTAGTACTAAACGTAAAATGGCCATATAATCGGCGCCCCGATAAAAGAAAAGCTTAGTCATCTAAAGATATAGTCGGAATTCCTTTTACTACAAACAACTATTCATTTGACCTATGACAAAAAAATTAACATTTTAAGATTGTGGATGTAAAAACTGCCGCTTTAATAACTTTTATTTGCTTGTCTGGAAGCCTGTTTTTAAAAGTACATAATGATTATGATGTATATGATAACTATTGGTTGTCAAAAATGACGTCATGTTTGATTATACGAACGGAAACACGAACTAATTTAATAAAAGTACCCATCAACCACTTCAAACTGCAATGCAGTCTGAGTGCCATCAATCAAAACTTTATTTTCCACATCCAGTCGAAACACCGATGCAGGAGTTTTATTAAAGGCAGCTATACCTAAAATAATAAAATCACAAGTACCTTAATTTCGTACACGAGACTGAATAAATTCTACAAGAATTATTCTATAAAATGTCCGCAAAACCGTGGTTCATTTCATACGGCATGAGACTAACATGCTGGTTTTGGATGTTTGCCAGACAAAAAAGGCGTAATTGTATGCGTTTTCACCGCATAAATTAGAATGTAGCATGCTTCGCGTATTATTTGCTATCCTGTCAGCAGACGAAGTCGCATTTCCGATTCGGTTACCTGAATTAGGAAAAAATATTTAGGCAGGGGTCGGGTTTCTGGTTCATGACAATCGTAATTAAGGGTCGGGAATCACGAAAATAGGCTTAAAAAGCTCTTGCTTTCTAAATATAGATTTGGCTGCTCATCTGTAAATTATGATTATTGACCAAAGGTCAAAGGACCCAACATAATCACACATCTTCCACAGGATACTTCTATCAAAGTATTATATGTACAAACACTTCAGTAAGCACTAGGTATGATATATTAAATTAATAACATTTCTGCATCTCAACATCAAATGAGTTGACTTTTAAATGAAAAGACCATTACAGCTAACTACGTGCATTAGTCATTTGCCGTAGAATATCTGATATCCTTCGCAATGCATTAAAATAGACAATAGCATAACTAAGTACCTACTAAATTATTCATTATACCACCTATGTACAGGTATTGTTATTAAAGAATGATGATTGTGACCAATTTCTGAAAAATAATAATGTTTATAAGTATGTTATTCTTTTGTTGCTGGTGTAAAAATTGTTATTAAGCGACTTGAATTTCAAATTTGTGTTTTTTGCATGCCTAATCTATGGTAGATTGTATAAGGGTCTCATTATAACATAACATCTGTATCTTGTACCTACTTTCTGTGCAAATAAAGAACTATTCTATTCTATTCTATTCTAATGATATTTTATTCATAAAGAGTTTTACTGTAGAGACATATTTACGCAATGATCCTTATTTCCCTTGTAAATGTTAAAATTTACCGACAAGCAAACAAATCATCTATCAATCTTTTGTTTATACAGCGATGAGAAATGAGTCACAACGAACTACAAAATTAGCTAAAGAGGTAAAAACGTGGCAATAATATTCCTAAATAATTAAACAATAGCAGACGCCCGTTAGATGAATGAGAAAACAAAGGGCTACGTGCGCTTAATGCAATTACGTGCGGCCATAAAGGGCAAGCCTAGGCCAATCGATGCGTCTAGACATCGTCCAGGGCGCCAGTGAGGGCAGCATTAAAAATTTCTGCACATACGGATATAACGTTCAGTTTTATGTCAACGAACCGATGCGGACCGCAGGTGAATTAGTAATGCAGACATTTAGGACGTAAATTGTAATGTTTGTTTTCAGGAGGGTAGATGTTATTTTTGTTTTGACGGTTCTAGTCCAGGATCCCCCGTACATTTTTGAATTTGATTACTATCAAGCTAACTTTTTGTGTGTAGCTTCATAGTGATGAGACGCCCAACAATTGCCTATAAGCAAGCCTTGACTGTGGGACCTAACAGAGATAGCAAGGATACCGTTTGTCGATTAGATAGTTCTCAAATATTTATTACTAACGGAATATTTTTTTTTTTAATCTTAAGATAATTATCTAATTTAGTCGAAAAAACATTTGTCCGACAAAATCTATGGTCCGATCGATGAGTCCCCCCTTACCAACATGTATTGTTAACCAGGTCATCATAAGTTATTACTAACCAGCTGACTTTTTTTTTTTTACTTAATTAACATTTATAAAAATTAACCGTCACATTGTCCTACAAATTGCGTGGTACGTTATCCCGGTCCTACGCTTAAAAGGAGTAGTATAGATCCTTGACGTAAAAATAATTACTATCAAGCTAATTTTTTTGTGAGTACCTTCATTTTGATAAGACGCCCAACAATTGCCTATAAGCAAGCCTTGACTGTGGGACCTAACAGAGATAGCAAGGATACCGTTTGTCAATTAGATGGTTCTCAAATATTTATTACTAACAGATTTTTTTTCTTTTAATCTTAAGATAATTATCTAATTTAGTCGAAAAAACATTTGTCCGACAAAATCAATGGTTCGATCGATAAGTCCCCCCTTACCAACATGTATTGTTAACCAGGTCATCATAAGTTATTACTAACCAGCTGATTTTTATTTTTTTACCCAGTTAACACTTATACAAATTAACCGTCACATTGTCCTACAAATTGCGTGGTTCGTTATCCCGGTCCTCCAATGAAATGTATATTCGCAATTCATGAAATTAAAAAATAACTTAAAAAAAAATTATTAAAAAAAAAAATTTGGAAAACGGTTGACCCTAAAGGCCATTCCTGCAACTTCCCGCTAATTCCGTTAATACCTAGGTGCTTAAAATTGCACCTACGAAGTTTTCGAGCTCTTCGAGCTCAAAAATACAATCTGTGTGTTGTTTTGAGCTCTCCGAACTCAAAAGTCTTATCAAAATTCGATGAAACCCGATTTTTCTAATTTTTAAACTGCTGTAACTTTTTAATATATCAACCGATTCTCACGCAGTTGGCGGCGATCGATGTTAGATTTAGTTAGTTCAGAGTTATTACAAAAATACACTTTTTTCGATTTTTTTCGACAACGTTATCGCACGAACGCATCAATCGATTTCGACGCTCTATGTAGCGTTCGGTGTGGGATGGTCAAGCCGTTTAAAAGTTACAAGAGGTTTACATACACGCACACACACACACACACACACACGCACACACGCACACACACACACACACACACACACACACACACATACAGACGTACGGACATCATCGTGAAAATTTTCAGGAAAGCTTCCTAGGACCTCGAAACGTCGGATCCGATGAAAACTCAATTTTTGAAAAACGGGGTGAAAACAATAACTTCCCGATTTTTGAAAATCTGAGATTTTTAGCGGGAAGTTAAAAAAAAATACCTAAAACAAATTTTTGTATTTAGTTTTAAAAAAAAAAAAAATTAAGTACAAAAAAAAATTGAGTAGCATTCCAAAGTGAATGGTGGGACATTTTACTGGAATGTCATCAATTATAAGCTAAAATTATGGGACTGAGACTTATACTATAGTAAAATTTATTTTATAATATAGCAGAATAAGTAATTAACAATATCCCTTTGTCAAAAACCTCGATAACTCTTTCAGTTTCTCGTAATTACCATTTGACTCAGTGTGACTGGTGCCCTAGTAGCAATTTAGTAAAAGCCTTGTGCCAGCATGGATCAAGATACTTTAGAAAAATTTTAGATCAAGAATTGTACAAGAATTGAAACCAGGCTGTAGTCAGAATTTGACCAGCAATCTGGTGCCATCTGTTGCTAAAGTTTGGGACTATCCTATAGAGTATTAGAAGTTCTGATTCTATTAAAAATATTTAACTATTTCTTGCGATAATTCAACTTTTTACACATCGTAGCAAGCTAAATAATTTTTTTAAACTTGTTGACTAGACTATAAATGAAAACCACTGCAATACTATACTTTTTACATTCAAGTGGGAAGGAGGGAAATAGGTGCGCTCTCGTCGTTTTTTGCATTTCTCGCGCAAGTCTATGTTACGACTCTGGGCCAAGAATCTGGTCAAATTTTGGGCACAGACTGTCCCAAGTCTGCCGCCAGTCTGGATAAAGAATCTGTTACGACTCTGGGCCAAGAATCTGGTCAAATTTTGGGCACAGACTGTCCCAAGTCTGCCGCCAGTCTGGATAAAGAATCTTGATCAAGTATATTGGTAGAGAATTGTCCAATTCTTTACAAAGTGCTTCTCCAAGTATCTTGCCAAAGAATCTTGCCCAATTCTATTGCTACTAGGGTGGTACATCGAAAAATCCTTCTCTCTTGCCGCGGTATACTTAAAGTCGGATTTCAGTTCAACCACTAAACTTTTAAAAAATACTTCCCTCTCAATACTAAATTTATCCTACAAACATTGAATATTATGAAGAATTAGACTGATTACCTACGTAGAAACATTTAAAAAAAAAATTATATTGTGACTGGTGAGACAGGCATTTGTGACTGGTGGGACAAGTACAAAATGTCTACATCAAGTTGTTTATTAAAAAGACTTTTATATTATTTCAACCTAAGAAACATTATTGTTTATATATTTAACTATAAATTATTTAGGATAATTAAAAAAAACTAATTGAAAAACAGAAATGAAGGATTTAGCATGCTGACAATACGATCTTGATAAACTTAGGTGTTAATTAATAACGAAAATACAAAAATTTGTTCTTAAAACTATAATAATAAATATGTTAGTTAACAACAAACATAACATGAATTTGTTATTAGAACTATTAAAACAACATTTGATCCGGATACAAGTTAGTACGGCTAAGAAGTTACTAGGAGAGAAAAATCGTCGTTTTCTAAAAAAAATGACTTTTCTTGTCGGACTAGCGATACGTACCTGTTTTTTTGTAGGACATTGTTTCATTTGGGTAGAAAACACTCTAACCTATTATAAAATATTATTGTCCTACAGTTAGTAATGACAAAAGTGGTCTTGTGGTACTAACAATTTCTGAGCGTAGGACCGGGATAACGTACCACGCAATTTGTAGGACAATGTGACGGTTAATTTTTATAAATGTTAATTAAGTAAAAAAAAAAAAGTCAGCTGGTTAGTAATAACTTATGATGACCTGGTTAACAATACATGTTGGTAAGGGGGGACTCATCGATCGGACCATAGATTTTGTCGGACAAATGTTTTTTCGACTAAATTAGATAATTATCTTAAGATTAAAATAAAAAATATTCCGTTAGTAATAAATATTTGAGAACTATCTAATCGACAAACGGTATCCTTGCTATCTCTGTTAGGTCCCACAGTCAAGGCTTGCTTATAGGCAATTGTTGGGCGTCTCATCACTATGAAGCTACACACAAAAAGTTAGCTTGATAGTAATCAAATTCAAAAATGTACGGGGGATCCTGGACTATTCTGGTTCGGATTTAAAAGATTGTGTGGAAACAAAGGAGGTTGAATCATCAGCCAATGTTTTAGGGTTTATTTTCACAACTGTTGCAAGATCTAAGTTATATAGTAGGTATAACTAACAGTAAGAAGGATGAATTCCCTAAATTAATTCAACAGATAAGCGGCGTCATGTCGGTGTTGGCCTCAGGTCGCTATCAGTTACGGGCGGCGAACATGAAACTTTAACCTAACTACCCAAAGCTATCTTAGACTGAAAACACTTTGTAAAATTATAGTGTATCGCAGAACGTTATATTTAAATGGTATAGTATAGCGCGGAACAACGAGCGCATGATATGCTATAATTTTCTTTCATAAATGCATGTGCATGTGCTGTGAGACTCGAAAGGTGTTATTCTAAGTAATAAATAATGACTTTATATTAATTTTAATAGAGGGGCTCGTGGTTAAGTGTAAGCCGTACGGTTTGACCGATAATAAAGGTTAAGCCGCGCTCGCCGCAGTTGGTCCGTGGATGGGTGACCATTTGTAAACATATCGAGACCCCTCCGTGCCTCGGAAAGCACGGTAAGCCGTTGGTCCCGACTGTCATACAGTGATCTTTGATAGTCGTTAAGTCATTACAATTCTGACAACCAGTCTTACTATGGAATACTGTATTACCTAGCAATAGGTTGTGGAGGTCAGATAGGCAGTCGCTCTATGTAAAATACGATATTCAGCTAAATCCGGTAAGACTGGAAGCCGACCCCAACATAGCTTGGGAAAAGGCTAGACAGAAGAAGAAGATTAATTTTAATATCAGTAGAACTGCGGGCTCTTCAAACCACTATCAAAGACATTGGGACTACATAAGTAATTGAGTTTTATATTCTGCTTATTATGTACCTATTTCACAGATTTATGTACAGAATTTCTAAGTCTAACTTTCAAATGTGCCTGCAGCTTCCAACCAGTGCAGTAAATTGGCTAAAGGCCGAAATATATTGCCTATCGACTTTTCGAAGTTAGACCGTACACATTTTTCGACAGGCTGGTTCATTTGCAAGCAACAGGAAATATCTGCATATTACATACAGTTAGTAAATTCGACAGCAGGAGAAATAAATCAAAATTTTGTTCCGAATAAGTTTGAAACCGTGAAATATACATTACATTTCTCTAAGCAATAATTACTGTAACAAAACTTGAAACGCCGGTAGCATTTATACGGATGAAGAATTTCTCAAAGTTCAATTTGGAGGTCCAACGGCGGCATTGAGCCCGGATGAGCCCGGACGTCGATAAAAAGGTCAAGGACTAACCTTCAATGAAGGACACTCAGCTGAGGTTAGAGAAACCAATTAAGGTAATCAGAGCATTTTGTCTCATGTCTACTAGCTTGATACAATAGCAAATTTCTTCGAAAACATTCCTAAATTTGTTGTTGTACACGCTATGTAAGCTACACCCTGTCCATGCTTATCATAAAAGTTATTTAAAAGATTGATTGACAAGTTAATACGATATAAATGTAAACGAAGACATACCCGTAGGTACGTAAAGTTCTATCTTCGTGCTTTCGTACTTCTTTAGCTAAACTACCCAGTCTGGGTCCTAGGCTAGTTTTAGTTGAGGCAACTTTCGTCTTAACTTATTAAGTAAACGTTCATCTTACGGCATATGTTGCTAGTTCGGCCGGTGCCTTAACTTTGAATGCTATAAAGCTGCCATCTGAAGAAAGTTTCTAGTCAAATTTGTGAAGCTAGAAAGAAATATAGCCACTGCACTTACATTACATTTTTTACAACACAAGACCTTGAACCTTAAAGTATATATATATTTTTTTAATTCCTTCTTAAAATTAAATGTCTACCTAATGGCTAAAAACTATTAAGTATCTTGCTATTATGTGTATGTTTTTTCAGCGTACAAAAAAGGGCTACGTCGTTTTTAATAAAAATACATGTTATTTTCTAAATAACCATTTTCTAAGAAAAATATAGTTGCGAGAAACGTGAACACAATCTGAATATTGAATAAGTCTAGCCTCGGGTGTTCTCAGATTTATCTTAGGTGACTAACGATGTTTTATGACTTTTAGAGCCATAAAGATAAGTCGTTAAACTCGATCCGTGATACTAACTCTGAATGATAAATATAAGATTTCTTATAATACGAATATGATCAACAAAATGAAAAATTATCAGTCAATGATGAAACTTTATGTGACGATGGACGTTTCAATTTCAGCTACACACTAGTGTAATGATTTAATAACTAATATTAATGAAAGTTCCAAGTATACGGATGCTGAGAAATTCTCTCGAATGCCGCAATTGAAATAACATGACTTCTTACAGAACCGGCCATGATTAAAAGTTTCCCTTTCAAAGATCCAGGTACTAGTGTTCAGACCCATGTATACAGACAACCATTTTGAAATGAGGAAAGGTAGTTATTTGCTGTTATTTCTTTCATTAATTTTCACACGGTATATGACATAACAGAAAGGCCATAACAGTATTTGAACTTGTACACGACGTAGTTACTGGGCACATTACTTACCGTACTCATAAAACATTAATCCTCTACTTAATTAACAGATTAGTCCAAAACAAACGATACTAATAATGCGACTTAATACTGCTCCATAAATCTCATAATCAAATTGTTCGTGCCGAGAGAATCATGTAGCTTTCACAGTGATTAATTGGTTTCGTAGGTAGGTGGTCGTTGAAAATGTTGTGATGATGGACGATGCTTCCGATGGACTGGTACTTGGGAAAGATTACAGAGAAATTGTTGACCTCATTGTTTGGATTGATGGTAGAACAGGTGTAACAGAGGAACAAATGTTGCAATCTTATGATATTAATGTGGAATAGTATAGTCTGGTGGTATTATAGGAAAAATGAAATAAATAAGTTAATGCGTTGTACGATCTAACTCGCTCCTAATTTAACTAAATATGGCAAGTGTTATGCTAAATAATCGAAAATTGCATTCATGATTTGTTTAGCTGTAGGTCTTCCATAATTGATAAATAAATAAATAAATCTGTATGAGGCAAAATAGTAATTCCGTTAGGTAAGATTTATTTGTCCAAGTGATTTCTTACAGGCTATTCTTTTTCTACTCTAGGTATACTGCCTGAAATCGTTCCGAAATTCCATTGGTATCGCGTGGCACAATGCACAGTTGTCACCTCGCAAACTTGAAGAGGGGTGAATGTGCGGCAGACATGCATTAACAATACAATTAAATCGGCTGCATGCCACCGGCATTGTAAAGACATTGTATTGATTGAATAATATTATGACACTTTAATTAAACTGATCAAATAAACTGCAGGGTTTATTTGGTTCAGCTCGATAATGAATCTGTATCAAAATGACGGTTCCAAAAAAATTATAACACTTGATAACGTTACTTGAGTTCCAATACGGTATTTAAAACAATTATCATTGATTGGGATACTTTTGTATGTAGCCTAAAACAAAACATATATATCTTGGAATTTCTGAGTTAAGTCGGTTTACAAGTAAACCTTCCAGAAGTTACAGCCACATGTTAGCTTTCAACACGTAAATCTCTTCAGATACTTCGACGTTGCTTGGTAGTTTTAAATTAAATAAGGCATGAAATATAAAACGAATCACAAATAATAAAAATAAGAAATTAAAACAAGTCAAAGATCCAATAATATTTCTTTAGGAATTGAAACCAGGAAAAATGGAACAAGAATAACAGAAACCATAAGGGTATTATTCCCAAAAATCCCTGAAAATGGCAAATTTATACAATGTGATCAGGCGATGCATAAAACTATAGATATCATAACCGGATGATTTCTACGCATAGAAAGCATCCGGTATATCGCAAAAAACAATCATACTTACATTCTATAGGCGTTCAAAGTCTTCGACATTATACAACTGTTGTAGAACTAATAAATGCAATCCATTCCACTGCACTAGCACAAAGTGATCATTATACTACACACAATAATACTTGTAATGTTAAAACGTATAGAAAAATACTATGCGGCTTATCTCTATTATAAAAGCCCACGTCACTCACTGACTCACTGATTCTGGAACGCTCGCACACTATGATAATTTTTAAAGAAAGAACACATAACAAAGAGTTTATCATAAAAAAGTTTCAAAAACAATATTTTCGCGAAACGTCAATGACTGAAGAAAAGTATTAAGTTTTGTTATGATTCAATCAATGTATAATACTTTACGCGCGAGCGAAGCCGCGGGCAACAGCTAGTTATGTAATACTGTCCACTATAAACGAAACAAATGATTGTCACGACATGTTTACACGACCTTGGAAGGACAAACGCGATTCGCGTTCAAATAAAATACGGCGGAATAAACAGTTACTTATAATACGTTGAGAATTTAACTTTACGTGCGGGTAATCGCTTGCCTGAACATTTAGTACTGCTTGTTATAGGTTGTTTCTTATGTACGGTAAACCTTGTATTGGAATAGCGTTTGAGTTAACAATTGGTACAAATTACAATTTACTGAATTACGTACATTTTGCGCTCAATAAATTTCTGCTAAGTTGTAATCTGCTGTTATATCTTGATATTAAAATCGCGGTGTCGTGACAGCAACATTACTTCACTTGGGATATGGTAACAAGCTCGACTCGACCGTGCGGCTGACAGCCTTTGTGGTATTTTCATTTTCAGGGCGGGTATAAAAAAATGAGTATGCTCTAGTCTAAAGAAGGCTTTTAATAATTTCGTAGGTAGATTATAAATAAGAATTTTAAATATGAACATATCATTCATTCAAAAAATTTTAGCTGTCCATAACAAGTTCTCAAATTATAGATAACTCTAGAGTGGTTTATAAAAGCCTTGCTGAAGAGTGAAGCTAAACACTCATCATATTTATAACGTAAACGTTTTTATATTATACACTTCATAAAGCGAAGCACAAACCTATTTACAAAATTACATTATCATCTGGGTTCGGGTCATCCACGTGCGTTTTTGGCAGACACGGCAGGAAAAAAATAAATACGTTGCCAATTATTGCACAATTTACGACTGAGATATCGGGATATGCGTCTATAATGCTGGAAAGAGATGGAGATACAAACTGAAATATGAAAATAGACGACTCCTACGCAAGCCGGCGCGGCAAGGTGTGTGTCGTTGATCCCTTCAGAAATCGCTTCAGTTCCTTTGTTTGTTTTGCTACAGCTATCAACGTTGTTGACTACTTAAATAATAAAGAAAATATTTGTATAGTAGCCAAGGACGTTATTATCTAAGACTACCTTCAATTGTTTAATCTTGAAATCAAGATCCAGACTATCAGTCAAATGCAGATAAATGATTTCGATTGAATGATACAATAATCATTACAAAATTTAAAATATATTTGTGTAAATAATATTCAAAATCTTGACTTCAATCCAAAAGAGAAAGTGAATAATATTAATGGCATGGATGCAAGAGTCGATCTGTAGATACAAGATCATCAAAACTCTGCAATGCGCCACTATGTCCAATTTGAATATGTATTTTAAAAGCCAAGATGGCGTTGGATTGTTCAAAGCTATTTGGACATCGTTTTTAAAGAAGTTAATATCGTTAAAAGCTATGCAAAGAAAAGTTTAGACAAGGACTTCCTGCATGTTTAATGAAGGACCGCGCATTAAAGGCAAGTATGTGGATACGTATGTATAATCTTGTTCCTTTTTTATTCGAAATAATGTATTTAATTAGATTTTTTTGCAAAATGCAACTATTTGGGGCGGCTAAAGGATTTTCTCCTATGAATAACATAGTTATAAAACGCAATGTTATTAAATTGAAGGACACAAAGACTTGCAAAAAAAACTAAGTAACATTATTACAACGTTATGAAGACCTTTTGGCTTCAGGAACGTGCTATCGGGCCAAACGACTTTAGAATGGCCAAAAGAAACAGCTTGTCCTGGTTTATTAAATATTGATTGAAGCAAAGAAAGGACGTGATCTACATACAAATTCATTCATAATATGAAACTGTTATCTATATTTTGAGTTGGGTATAAACAAAGTAAACCACTTGAGCATACCATCTAAGGAGTTTTTATTTGCGTTAGCTATCCTACGATGTCACCAAGTTGATAAACCCTCGAATGCTTGTTATTCAATTTGCCGTTTATATTCAATTGTAGGCATAAAGAACGCTTCAATGGGCTTGTCGTTGCTAGACGCTATTCTCATCTAACAAGAACCGCATATCTCCCGGCGATGCGATTCCGGTAACGCAAGTAATTCTTCATAAAGAAGTGCAATGTCTCAATAAATCTATTGTATCAGAAATTCAGTTTTCGCCGTCACAATTGCACTAATTAATAATTTGTATCTGAGATTTATCCGATATATAATACAATAGACGATATACTAGGTAAGTTATCTGCGAGGCAAACTGGTTATAAAATAACATGATGAAGGTGCCTTTGCTATTTAAATAAAATGAAAAATAATAAAGATCCAATTACTTGGCATCTTATGTAAATACTTTTCAAAGAAAACCTTACATTCTTTAATCTTCTACGTTTGTATGATATTATAAGACAGTAAAAATGAAAAGACAAAGAAAGTTAATAATATAATGTGTTTTGACGTGAATAACATTAGCGTAAGGCGATGTTATTCTTCGTAATTGTTATAAAATAATCTATAAAGAACCTACCACATAATTATAACATTGATGAGGAATTTCAAATATTTTCATACGTACTGTAAACTACTGTAATATTGATTTCTCGATAAAACTGTACACAATAATGTACTTAGATTCTTCCATGCTCCGTTCAATGGCATCGACATGAAATAGCTTACGCTAAGCTCTGATACTCGAAACATGTATAGAGTAAAACATGTCATCGGGGTCTTAGTAGTCCAAAGAAACAGACTTCTTTCCTTTATCAAGAGTACTTCGAAAGATCCCTGTGGGAAATCTACAGGAACGTAAAGAGCCTTTGAAAAGGTGACTGAAAAAGAATCGCTTTGACGATCTGAATTCGAATCGAGTCGGTCGATGGCACTTCGTGAATCGGTAATGAGGTTATTGTATGATAAGTTTCGACGATGATAAATTATGATATCATTGGTATATTTATTAAGTCTTTTGTAAAGGAGCTCATTGTATGCCATATGAATACACATTTGTTTGAGTAGAAACATGCGAATTGGAGTGTTATAGATTTATTTATCATGGCTTAGTTTCATAAAAAAGTATGGGCAAGAAATTAAAAAAAAACTGATCAGTCAAACAAAATAGAAACAGAACTAAAAGTAGTATCGAACTGCCTGGGAGAATTGAATACACGGTATGAGGACATCTGTTGAGTCTGTAATCATATCTAAAACAGTCGCTTGTTTAAATGGGTCAACGGTTAGCTATTCGCGAATCATCTCGACGCAGCGATACGTTAACGAAGAGCGCTATCACTACAAATGAACTTAAAAAAGTCTTCTGACAATAATGGACAACCGCGAATAATGAACTCGCCAGTTGTTCCCAAGTCATCAGTCTTTGAACCAGTAATAGAACTTTCTAATGACTAAGCTATTCAAGCAGAGCTTTGTGCGATCGATTTTCAATATCAAAAAGCCAAAGTCTCGGGTATATTTTCATTAAAATAAATTTAGAGCATTCACGAATATGGAGATGATAATCCTTAAACCGCAATTTCAAATGCCTTACAATTTTAGTCTCAATGGTAAACAGGATAAAAGCGCTTTTTAATTGACTTTCCTGCTTTCGACGATGCTTAAAACGCGGCTAACTAATGCAGTAATAACTTAGGTGAAGAAATGCTGACGATAAGCTTAGTTAATAATTTTACCGTAATTAACATATGCGTGGTTATAATATCGAATTATTTTGATAGTAGGCCATATTGATAAGTGATAACCTGTTGAATTTAAGTAAAGAAAGTGTGTAACAGTAATATGTCAGTTAGAAAGTGTCGTGTTTAAGATCGTATAAAGACAATCGAAGCGTTGATAGGAATTTTAATTACCAGCGCAGAAAACTGATTTTCTGTTACGATTAAAATTGAGTGGCATACATTGTCATGAGTTTTAATTAAAACATAATTAAATGTATTTTAATAAGTTACCGTTCCGTAAGAATATAAATTAGTAATCCGTTTAATATTTTAATTACATTGTCTAATAAATCGTACAATGTATATCGGTGAAATCGTTACGTATTACAAGCACGTAATCAATAAACAAGACAGACCCAGTTACTAAATATGCGATTTCAAATTTTTATACAAATTTTCCCGATAAACGTAAATAGCCGCCGTATAATAGGAAAAAGGAGTAAAAATGTTCGATGAAAGCCGATAGGAATTCCTGGCGCATACGAAAAAAATCCTTCCAAGGTGTTGCATAAACATAAGGGCACTAACACTGCTTGTTAAATAAAAACTGAGGACGGTTCCCGTGGACGCGTAAATGTTTTTGAAAAGTGTTTTTATTGCAATGCCGGCACGTTGTCGAGCGTAGCGACGTCCGTTCGCGTCGGTCGCTCGTTGCGTACTAAACTACATCGACTGGTGGCAGAGTGTAGTGTGGCGCACGCAGCTAGGCGCCTCAATTAGCATTATCGAGTCGATAGATGTAGAAAAATAATGACTAGTAGATTAGCACTGTAGGCTATAAACATAAACGCTACTTTATCTCACGGGTGGCATACAAAGAAAATTACTACGCTTGTATATGATAATTTCACATAACGCCTTCTAACGCAGACGTCATATCTCATAATACTGCAGCTGGATTATATGCGATAACGTTTCTTTTTAACTATAGATAAGGTAATTAATGTCTTTCATTGGATATAAATTCTTAGGTTTACAATTTTTTTACCATAAAATACCACGTTCTGATACTTCATATTTTGAGACTTAAATTGTACCATTCTAAATTCGCGAAACTATAATCTGTAGTCATTCCAAATCCACAATCAAATTCAAATAAAATGAAGACTAGTAAATTCCGTATTCGTTTTTCGAGCGATTGCACCGCCCTAAAGTTTTCCAATCGCGTTAGCTGGGGTGGGCACCCCTACTACGCCCCACCACTACAGCCGCACTTTGTGCAAGTTACGCGTATGCACGCTCACATGCGCATTATGCAGGGTTACCATGAATCATGCACGATGAAAGTACTGATACAACTTAGGGAGGCTACTCAAAAGAATTTTATCGTGTGATTTATTACAGTCGGATATTAATAGTATTGCTTTTAGAACATGCGTTTAGTTTATCATTAAATTCGAAATATAATTAATTAAGTAATTAATTTGTGTTAAGTAGTTTAGACGCAATAAAATACTCGTTTCGAAACAATAGTATAGAATATTAGAAGACAGGGCTTCGCACGTAATTAATTAAATAGCTTATGTTAATTAAAGTATCTCATAATTCTTAACGACTCGAAAATTTTTCCTGAAGAACACTTTCTTTGTTAAACCTAATCTCATGATTACCATAATATCCCTGCTAAACGTGGCACTTTAATAATAATATAAACACGAGCGAGATGCGAAGACCTTCAAATGAAGAGTTACATAAGTCGTGCAAGGTCACACGAATCAATACTTAGACGCCAAATTGTCTGCTGCGTAAACATAGATCAAAACGCATGGAAGATAAGAACGATGAAATTCTCATCAACCTTATCTTTCTGTAATAAGAAGTAATTGAAAAACTTATGGCAGAAAAATAAAGTAACGAAAACAAAAATTAAGAGTTTGAATTTGTAGGTAGGAGCTTTGTATTTGATCATAATTTTGATAATCGTTTTATCAAAATTATCGATCTTCCGTATAGTAAGAAAAAAGCCTAATCATCAAACTCCCTAACCTAATCGTCCATGTTGCTTGAGATTTAACTAAAGCCTTTAATAGGGTTAAGCCCAGCTAACGCCACTAAGGAAGTTCCTGACCCAATTTCTTGAATTGCCACTTACTTTCAATCTATCAGCTTGTAAGGGGTTAGAAATTATCGAAATTAGAATGGAAACGCTTTAAATGCCCTCAAATTAAAGTTTGGAGTAGATTATGCTACTTTGGTAATTTGTTTCAAACATAGCTTTTAAGGTTAAAGTGGTTAAATTTGGATATAATTCCTTTGACCTTTCTACAAACAGTTTTCTCTATCAGCGACAAGAACTCGATATTTTTATAAAGGCGCTTAATTAAAATTTTCTATATGTCAGGGGTTAAAAACAAAATGAATCAAAAATCCTATGACAAAAACTGGATGGTCACCCTGAAGGGTAGGGACCACAGTTGCGTGCATATGTAGCGGTTTCCAGATATTATACCTACACCAATTTTTACGTCAACTCAGTGGATTGTTTTTGTAATACAAAGTACCGACAGTATGCAACTAAAAGAGAGAGACGAAGACAACTAAAAATCGAATAGGGTAAGTTAACATAGTACAAGTTTCAAAATTACCTTCTTATATGAAACTTGTAATTTAGGCCGGTCAATATTTATGCAAGAAACAATACAAGATGTGCTTATTTGCGATTTACACGTTATGAATGCACTAGTAACCAGCGATATTCATTTTATAGATATAATCTCATACCAAAATTTATTGTAATCGGTTCAATTATGTAAAAATACTAAACGTGTAACTTGCAAGAGGTTTGCAAGCACGGACTACACATGTGCGCTTTAATAACAACCAGAATGTGAAGACCATACATATGGTCCAAACATCATTCCTTGAGGTACACCATATTATGATGAATTTACTGATGTTTAGAAAACGTTTTATAGACTACATCTAACAGTAAAGAGTTAGAAGAAAATAATATTACATAGATCACCGTTGTACTCTTTATTGTTTTTTTTATCTTTATATAATTGATCTGAGTAAAATGTTAGTGTACAATTAAGTATATTGTATTCTATATTACAGTTATCTAAAAAGAGGGCAAACGCCACGTGGATTTTCATTAGTGTCCGCTCAAATTAGTTCTCAGTACTAAGGCAAACCTTTGAATTAGCAGACGTGAAAAAATGCACTTATCAAAGCAAGTTGAAACCGTTCACATGTCCACAGTACAGTGGGCATGTAGAACGCGAAACGAAGATAATATAGACGCCGAAGAAAGTGTATAATATGATAATTAGTCAGCATTCATTTTGTTTATCAAGACAGACTTATATTTCGGAAGAAACTTCATATTATCTGTAGAAAACGGAAATATTATCACAAAATTGATATTAACGACAGGAAATTTAACGTAAAATTATTTTCCGCGACAAGGTTTCGTATATTCAACGAGAAATTCTCAGTAGTTCGTAGCATAGCAACTCATCACGAAAACAGTTTTAAATGAAATTGCTCTTTCCGTTTTTAGCTCAGAATATTTAGATCTTATTTTCAACGTCGTATCAAGTATAATATTTTACCATTTTTCTAGGGATTTTCAATTTAAAACGGCTTTTGTTGAAGTAATTTATTTGAGCTTCATGAAGATTATGTAGGCTTAAGTAGGTCATCTATAATACCAGAATAAATAAACTGTGATCATTAGTATATTGACTTGAATATAAAAGCACATTAATTTCTAAAGCAAGTCAAGCGAGAGCAAATAAAGACCCTCCCCTAGTAACGTAGTAACCGACCGTAAATACGTAATACAAACCCTGGGACGTCCACTGCTGTCTTGTTGACTGACTGGCCAGTCTCTACACCAAATCATGAGCAGTTTCCGTGACAGTTAGCCGTTAACAGCTGGTCTGACAAAATTTATTACCATTGATCGACACACTGGGGGGTTCGTGGCTAAGTGTAAGTCGTACAGTTTGACCGATAATAAAGGTTAAGCCGCGCTCGCCGCGGTTGGTCCGTTGATGGGTGAACATTTGTAAACATACCGAGAATCCTCCGTGCCTCGGCAAGCACGTCATAAGGTGAACTTTGACTGTCGTTAATTCATTGCAATTCTGACAACCAGACTTAATATGGAATACTGTATTACCCAGCAATGGGTTGTGAAGATGTATTAGCTAAATCCGGTAAGCCTGGCACCCGACCCCAACATGGCTTGGAAAAAGCTAGGCAGATGATCGACACACTAAGAAGAACAAGAACCATCAACAAAAGGGGCATGTACTAATGGAGCACAATGATTGATTTTACCCTACAAATAATCTTTACGTGACTATAATTAGAATGAAAGCACAAATAGAACTATATGAAACACCTTCAAAGAAAGTATTTGATCAACAATTGGAACCCACCCACTAAGAAATTACACAATGAGCAAATAGACAAAGGCACTACAATTTTAATTGAAATCAAACAGTTGATTAAATTCCCACGCAACATGCCGAAAAACTTTCACAGTGACGTAATGGTATGGTACCTACTTATGTAACTAAGGGTGTAAACAAAGATACTCTGTGCGATCCAACTGATCTGTGTGCACTTAATTAAATCGGAGGCTGCTTTGATAAGCTTCGTTTGTCTTTGTAACAATGGAAGTCGATTTTCAAGGCACGAATTTGTCTGTCCTCTGCAGAGAAAGTTGGAGTCTTTGAATGATTAAAACTTACCTTCATGATAATTGCTAAACCTATCTCTAACTATTAATGTGAGGAAAATATTTGATTTTTAACGGTTGTTGTATGCAGTTGATAAATCAAAATTCAACTGGTCGATTAGATTATTTAAGTACTAAGCTGTTGCCCGCGGCTCTGCCTGCGATCAATTTTTGAAATCAGTTATGTTTTTGGGTTTATTATTTAGAAATATACATTTCTTCTTTATATGATAAGTACCAAGTTATGCCCAGGACATAAATTAAAAATAAATAATTTCCCTTATGCAAAATACCGTGCTTAGTTTATTATGTATACTTTTTGTACCTTTATTATATCACAATGATTTCAGTTAGTTGAGAATTGCATGAGTATACAAAAACTAACAATGTACAGTTTGGAGATTACTAAGAAATCCGTATCGCGTAACGCAATACTTTTAAGAAACTTCCCAGACAAAACAACGATCCTTTCATAACGTCTCAATTAAATTTGAGACTGAAGGCTGATAAGAACTTATTCTCTGAAGCGTTTTTATTTAATCTTAATAGTTCTCGTACCTTGCAACACTCATTTTACTTTGTTATCTATATTATTGTTACTCATGTTCTAATATTGGTTATAAAAACGGTTAATGCGAGATTCTATTGATCTGTTAAGCTTACACGCAGGCGACCGGAGCCACGGGCTACACCTATTCTTTGGACATAATACCAACGATTCAAAGACTTAATTCCGACGATTCAACGACATAACACTAAAGATCACCAATAAAGACTCTCTTTACCAATTCTACATAACAGGGGTCTACGAAATAACATATGAATTAATTCATTTTGAAAAAAAAAAAGTGAAAACATCTAAAGGGAACATGTATCTACTAAACAAAAGACAATCGGCAGTGGACCTGAGTAACATGTAATCTCATCAAAGAAACAGCTTTCTCTTAATTGTAAAACTAATGTCCACAATTAGTTAGAAATCCAACAATAGGCTAAGGCTGTTCGAATTTGTATCCACGGATAAGCTTTCCCTTGACATAATGTTTCGCAATTAATTAATTAAATAGACATTTCGATTCATTTAAAAAGCATAAAATGTATATAACACTTGATGGCTGTAGTCAGAGGACTCGGGAAAGACCCTTCGAACTCAAACGGGTAAGTATTCTAATAACTAAGCTTTTCTAATTTTATTTCATGAGCATAACGACAGCTTATATAATCTTTATTCGAACTATGTAGATGTTAATTAGGATTAGAACGAAATGGGCTTCTATTTGCTATTTTACTAACAAACTGTTGATCTAGTGTTCTAGTGATCCTTTGGTATCAGGTAGCATATGTCGTGGTGGCCAGCGATTCAATGAACAGATTTGTGTGCACATGGTGCGGATTCGTACCCAGTATAAGCAAGTACATACGTTTTTTTTTTTTCATTATTCTGAGACATCATAGGCAATCGGTGAACGAAAATATCATGAGGAAACTTAGACTTCAAAAATTGGAATCGGAAATCGCCAAACCGCAGTGAGCTAGAGTGGTGATGGTCTTTGCTTCTCTATAAGAGAAGAGGCCTGTGCCCAGCATTGGGGCATCAATAGGCCGGTATTATAGAGATAAGTTGATACCATCAGAGTATCGTAGAATGCGAAGAGTTATCCTTGATAACCAACTTGATATCCTACTTTGTTATTAGTACCTAGGTCATAACTTTATCGCTTAGAATGTATTCATTTTTAATAATAACCCTAAACAATAAAATGAAGTCACAAAATCCGTCAAACTGATAACAAACGATCGATCTTTCAATTTAATAGAGAAAACATTTTATATTTATTTCTTTCTTTATTTATCTATGTGTAAAATCGATTTGTTCACCCGTTTTTGCAAAGAATCAATTTAATATTGCCGACGATTTAGCTATGACTCTAATCTATACATATAATAAAACAGTAAAAAAACTGTGTCTGTACATTGAATATATTAAAAAAAAAATAATTGAGGGGGGTTTACAAACAGTTATAGAGCACGAATCCAAAAAAAAAATTCTGTCTGTTTGTCTGTATGTCTGTTTGTCTGTTTGTCTGTTTGTCTGTTTGTCTGTTTGTTTGTACACGCTAATCTTCGGAACTACTGGACGGATTTGCATGATTTTTTTTTTGTTGTATAGGTATTAAGTCTGGGCAACATATAGGCTATAATTTATCTTGGAAATTTGAACACCTGATGCAGAGCCGCAACAGACCAGCTAAACTATAAGAGATACAAAACTGGTACCATAGCAAAAATTGTTCCACGTGATGAGCATTTTCTGCTGAGAGAATAAATTTGAAGATCTGGAACACCTGATGTGGAACTCCAAGAGCCCGGCTACACCATAACACATATAGGAATGACGTCTCAGCAAGAGTTGTTCAGCCTGATGAGCACTCTCTGTTGACGTATAAAAATTGAAGATCTGGAACACCTGATGTGGAACTCCAAGAGCCCGGCTACACCATAACACAAATAGGAATGACGACTTAGCAAGAGTTGTTCAGCCTGATGAGCACTCTCTGTTGACGTATAAAAATTGAAGATCTGGAACACCTGTTGTCGAACTCCAAGAGCCCGGCTACACTATAACACATATAGTAATGACGTCTTAGCGAAAGTTGTTTGGTCTGATGGGCATTCCCTGTTGACTTATAAAAATTGAAGATCTGGAACACCTGTTGTCGAACTCCAAGAGCCCGGCTACACTATAACACATATAGTAATGACGTCTTAGCGAAAGTTGTTTGGTCTGATGGGCATTCCCTGTTGACTTATAAAAATTGAAGATCTGGAACACCTGTTGTGGAACTCCAAGAGTCCGGCTATACCATAACACATAATAATATAGGAATGACGTCTTAGCAAGAGTTGTTCAGCCTGAGGAGCACTCTCTGTTGACGTATAAAAATTGAAGATCTGGAACACCAGTTGTCGGACTCCAAGAGCCCGGCTACACCATAACACATATAGGAATGACGTCTTAGCAAAAGGTGTTCGGTCTGATGGGCATTCCCTGTTGACTTATAAAAATTGAAGATCTGGAACACCTGATGTGGAACTCCAAGAGCCCGGCTACACCATAACACAAATAGGAATGACGACTTAGCAAGAGTTGTTCAGCCTGATGAGCACTCTCTGTTGACGTATAAAAATTTAAGGTCTGAAACATCTGTTGTCGAACTCCAAGAGCCCGGCTACACCATAACACATATAGGAATGACGTCTTAGCAAAAGTTGTTCGGTCTGATGGGCATTCCCTGTTGACTTATAAAAATTGAAGATCTGGAACACCTGTTGTGGAACTTCAAGAGCCCGGCTACACCATAACACATATAGGAATGACGTCTTAGCAAGAGTTGTTCAGCCTGATGAGCACTCTCTGTTGACGTATAAAAATTTTAGGTCTGGAACATCTGTTGTCGAACTCCAGGAGCCCGGCTACACCATAACACATATAGGAATGACGTCTTAGCAAAAGTTGTTCGGTCTGATGGGCATTCCCTGTATAATTATAAAAATCGAAGATTTGAAACATCTGACTTGGAAATCAAAGCTATCACTAATTTCACTGTATAATTATAAAATAACATAACCTTTAGGACTGATTTTCGATGACGATGGCATATCATTTTAATTCGACTATACTGGCCAAAACTCCCAATTTTTTTTTTATTTTTTTTTTATCGAATATAATATATGCCTTCGGGCTTATGTTATTTGAGCGTTTAATTTACTTTGCAGTCACTTTGATTTAATTGATCAGGTATCTTCACAATAAAACTATAACCATGATGAAAGAGGTCAAATCTTTCCCAATGTTCCAAAGAAGCTAAAAGATTGAGGATCGTAAGATCTCAAGAATCTACCGAAGAGCGTCAGGAGAGACTTGATGCTGTTCGAGAAGATCAGGATTCAACTCCCTCCGTGGAAACCTCTTCGTATCGCGAAGCACGCCTGCATTCTCATCGTATTTATGCATCTACATCCAGGTCTCTAGAGACCAGTGAAGAATATGATGCGCGACTGACCGCTGATCGTGAGCAAATGTTCTGATGGGCATTTCCTGCTATCTTACCAAAATGAAAGATCTGGAGGGTCTCGAATCGTCTCGCGCATCACGTTGTTTTCCGGTCCCCGGGCTCTTAGAATTTGACATCAGACGTTTCAGATCTTTTATTTTGACGACCCTGTTGTCGCTGGCATAAGCAACAGGATCCGCGTACGAAGTCGCGGGCAGAAGCTAGTATTCAATAAGAACACAAAAACAATTAAGATCTAAAATAAAATATATTCTTTAAAAACAAATAAATGTCTGGAATGCTGTAAATCGCGTGTGGGAGCAACCTTACGAATACTTTGATACTTAGGGTGTACTGCAAGCAAAAATAGATTAATAAAACTTGCACCGTGTGGTTCAGAACTATAAATAGAACTACCATCTTTCGCAGGTTCTGTAACAGGCTTACTGCAATATCTACGTAACATACAAAGTGGATCAAGACTTCCGAATGGCTTACGTATCGTTATAGCATATATAAGCATTAATTTTTTTTTTTTTTTTTAGAATTTAGGTAAATTTGTAACCAACATTTCTTTAAAGACCGATGTGTGGTGATAAGATCATTCAAAAGCGACTGAATTTTATAACCTATTTTTAGTATCATATGAGAATAAAGAAAAATATTTAGCTTTCTCGTAAATACCTTTAATAATAAAAGAAAATATCTTATAAATATTCATTACGTTATCGGAAAAGCTAACTAACACTTAGTGGTCTCTAAAGCTAGCCATTAAAACGAATTATACACAATCAATGCCGACGTATCTTAATCAAAACCTTAGATCTAACGATAAAATAAAACGTAACATAAATGCAGGGCAAAAACCGATAATATCGGCAAATTGAGACAGCACTAGAGCTCGCTGATAGCCGGCTGTTACCGCTCTAACTACAGGAAACTAGTGCTGCGATAAATTAGATCAACATATCGATGTTTACATCTTGAATTAGAAGCAGTTTGATTGAATTTATAAACTACTTCCGTATTTAAATCAACATTTGATGTTCACAATAATAAAGCGTACGACAAAGGATGACAAAAAACAATAATTTACGTGATGTTTTAAGAAAACATGGAGAATTCCTAATAATAATTGAATGGATAAATAATACAGTCACTCAAGTCTAAATTAGTCTTTATCTCTACGTATTTTAAAACAAAGTCGCTCCTGTCGTTGAGTTGAATGCTGTTTTAAGCAATATATAGATAAAATTATTCAAGAGTAAGGATTTTTGTGTAAAATTTTAAGTATTTATTATTGTGCGAACCCGTGGCGTGTCCACTAGTATCTATACTAATATTATAAAGCTGAAGAGTTTGTTTGTTTGTTTGTTTGAACGCGCTAATCTCAGGAAGTACTGGTCCGATTTGAAAAATTCTTTCACTGTTAGATAGCCTACTTATTGAGGAAGGCTTTAGGCTATAATTTGCAGCAGTAACCGATGATCACGCGAGCGGAGCCGCGCGCAACAACTAGTGTATTATAAAAATAAATGTTTCGATATAAGCTACGTCACTACCGTAAACTAGTTTACCCGCAGCAGCCGTAAAGTTAACGTTTATGAGGTTAATTTGTGTTGCTTCTAGATTCTAAATTGACGTTAATAGAACTAAACTAAATTATTGTACAAGATCTCGATAGATGTTTTCTTGATTCTCACAAGTCGTAATGATTTCATTTTATATCTACGTACAAATTCAACAATACGTAGGTACAGCCCTATTATATGTATAAACATAGATACAGCGCTTGGCCTATTTAATTAAACTAGAGGCCCCGACCATAATAAGTTTAAATTTGATTTTAAATTATTTTTTATATCTAAACATAAAAAAGTATTAGCATTCAAGTGTGCAAAATTTCATACTCCTCTGTCCGTGCAATTTTCTTAAAAAGGGGTACATAGCTTTCGCCTCACGTATTAATATGTAGATATTGCCGAATTGAAAGTCTGAAATAAAAGACGTTACTTATACCAACAAAAGACAGTGACCGCGAACAAATACATTTTATTTAACAGTTATATAATGAAATACTTAGTCTTTGTTACTGAAACAATGAGCTTGCATCACGCGATAAAACATCGAAACAATAAAAACATTTACTTCTAATATTTAATACTTGAGTCTCTTTAATTAACGTATAAAATGATTCTTGCTATAAACCTTCTCGTCGTGAAAACGGAAATTAATTTTAGTAAAAATGTTACTTTAGCTTTCAAGCGTCGCATCATGTGGAACGAATTCTTGGAGGCGATTAATCGCGTTGCGAACAAATAGGGTTTTCATCTAACAACATTATCATATCCAATTATAAAAAAAACAATTAGACTTGTTTATACCTGCTAAGTCACACGAGCTCTTGTCCTAAACGTGTCATAAAATCATGAGGATAAAGGGGATCTTACAAGTTCCTTTTTTTTATGGTAACTACTAAATACAGTAACAAACCAAAAACTTTGTCATGTTTTTCTACTCCTCATCTGCATGATTTTCAGACCTCAGAGAAATCGAACCATACAAATACTTCAAATTGCCAAAGAAAGGTCCTTTACCAAACAACTGTATTCAAACGACATACAAAACAATCGCGGGTCCAGATGAAACTGCTGCTATCTGATTTCAAGTGAATCGTGTTGTAAATCTAGCAACCCTACGTGTATGAGTCATAGCACACCGAGCGCTGCGTGATCTGAGGCGGTCATGGACATTGTCTGCAGAATACGTTCAATTCTTATTTATAAACAGCTGTCCAATTGTCCACATTTATGTTTAGACATGTACTACAAATATAATAAACCTAATATATTTTTTGTGGTTTCTATCTATATACCTTAAAAATGGTGGAAGTATGGACAAAAATTTAAGCACTATTTAACAACGTATGACCTACTAGAATATGTAGAACAATGCATTAAAATAAAACTCGAACAACAAGCCGTAATACAATTAAGTGCCAATTATTGTTAAAAATACTTGGCAGAGGAAGTAGGAAATATAGTGGCACTATAAGTCGTATCTAACGCGAAATTATGAGTGTGGTGGCCTTAAAACAAAACAAGAAAATTATTGATCAGTACGGTACACGAACTACTCTAAATCCTTTGTCCGCACTACGACAGCGATAGAAAAAAAAATCAGCGTAGTGTTTGATATCCTGTTTTACCAAGATATACTGTTATCATATTACAAAGGTAATACTGAAATTCGGCTTAATGCGGTAAGGCTGGATCATTAACATCGTCGACATCAACATGTTTTTGGAAAACAGCGGCAGTAGACAAGATTAGTTTGTGCAAAAAATATCGAGTAAGAATCTTCAGTCTAGATACGGCTATTTTGATATTACCTGGACATGTCAACATTAAAGACCACAAAGAAAGTATTTTAATGACTTAATACCGCGCACTACAAAGAATTTCCGCAGAGTAATAGCTCATATAAAACAACCGCGTCGAATCTAGAGATCACGGTAAATCGCGAGATAATTCAATGAGTAACAAATAATAGGTATGAGCTCCACTACAAATAGAGTTTAAAACTTAAGTGCAGAACTTTAAATTTGACAGTATAAAAGCATTCAAAGTTCATATCGATATCATAAGTCGATAGCACAGTCTATTCTCAACTGGATCGGGTCTCATTTCTAATCTTCTAGGAAATATAACTCACACTTTAAAATAACCGTCAATACCCTATCAGCCCTACCAAGCTTATCTACTTTATAATGTAGTGATAAATTACGGTATTGGTACGACTGCAATGGTTGTCAGAATTTTAGGGACATCCCAATTGAAAAAGATTACCGCAAGGCAGCAAAACATTAGCTTTAAAAAGCAAGTTAACAGTGAGCTGTTCCGTTTGAATCACGGAAACCATTTTCATTTTGAGTTTGCTATGACTGACTGCCATAGATTAGGTCCAAAGCTTAGAAAAATAGTACGAATACTCTGGCAAGAGAGAGAGGATAGGGACATAAATAATGTGATAGGTACCTCAGATCATGAGTTTAGGATTTGAGTGTGATACCTATGAGATGATGAAATATTAAGGTAAAATTTAGGATGCAGTCAAAAGGTTAAAGCCAAACTTTTATTTTTAAACTAAGTATAATATTTAAAAGCTTCATTCCACATACAATGTCTGTCTTCTAATAAAACATGCCAAAAAGTCACAAAGCCACAAAGTCACCAAATTGGTGACTTTTATTGGGCTGTAAAGATACGACGATACGAAATTCGTTAATATTCAGATGTTGTTGTTCAGCTTGACACCGGGTGTCCAAGAGTAAATTTATTGCCCTGCTAAAATAAATACCCTTCCAAAATGTATTCATTTCCATTCACAAATCCTTTTCAGTGCCTTCAAAGCACGTATTAGATTGTCATAACAAGTCTTGTGTGCATAGAAACTGTGTTTGCAGTAAATATTTGCGATGCACCGCGTAGCTCTTACGAGGAAAACACTTTTCTACTTGACCGCAGAATCCTTCTGGCGTAACGGTCCAAGTTACAAGTGGATTTCGATCTTTCGGACAAAAATTTTAAAAGGTCGCTTGATTCACTATTATGAACATTGTATTTAATTTTGCTATTTTTTTTCGGAAATGAAGAGAAATGTGAATAAAAAAACTGTGCGATTGTTCAACGTGAAATAAAACAACATGGTAAATAACAAATTTTTCAAAACATTATTTTGTGCAAAACTTTACACAAAATAATCATCACGAAGGAGCTGAATCTCCAATCTAATCATCTAAGTTTAGCATTGTAGACACACGTGTAATACGATGTGTAATATCAGTCAATTAAATCTAATCAATTAATCGCATAATTTAAGTGGCCAAGATGCATAAATCTTTGTACCAGCTCAGTGACTAAACGAATACTAAGTAATAAAAGAAAAGTCAAATCATTCTAGACTAGAATCAAAGCAACACGTAAATGAAATATGAAAATATAATGTGATTGTAGCTTCTATTTATAGTAATGTATTAGTATGCATAGAAATCCCAGCCGCAATCTACAAAGTTTGGAATAACATGTTTTTCATGTATTCTTCTTCTATTTTTTTTATCTTTGGACAGCTCACACACGGCCATCTGATCCCAAACTAGGCAGAACCTGTACTATGGCAACTAGACAAAGGATAAACATACTTATGTATTTCTAAATACATATTATAGATAAATAACACCCAGACACAGAACAAATGATCGGGCTCATCACACAGACTTGTCCTGGGTGGGGATCGAACCCACGACCTCCAGCTTAGCAGTCAGAGTCAGCAACCACTAGAACAACAGGCCCGTCAAAATGCAAGATTTAAATTCTACCGTCTAGAATTCGTGACTTCATTTGTCTTTTATTTTATAGTGGTACCATTAGGGGTCAGAGTGAATCATCATTTACACAATAGGCAATATTCAGTGATTCATAAAACAGCAGGTGGTTGCAATGAACAAAATAATTGAATTAGAAGCTCGGAGAAAAATTGGGGCAAAACTGCTTTCTATTTGCACTCGCTTTCCTTTATTGTATGGGCCTTTAATATCATCGTTGCAAAATACATCGTATTACACGAGTCTCAATTTCAGGCCTTTACTTTTCCTGCGTTATTATTAATATGGAGATAACACGAAATTAATTAAACCTTTATGCGGTAAGAAATGTCTTTTTATAGTAAAAATAAAGCACTTGGCAGCGACAAGTAACCATGGCGCCGAAGACCCGGAACAAAAGGTAGCCAAGACAAAAAATGAGAAAAATTACATTCTGTGAAATTCAGATGCCGTATTCTATAAAGGTCAAGGTTAAAAGAAAGAACAAAAACCTGGAACTAAAAGAATGGAACTAAATTCCATCACAGACGGTCGGGGAGCGAATTAACGTAAATAGCTTGGGTATGTCGCATGCGGCAAAAACATGTTTCATCGTTAACATAAGTATGCGTTTAATGGTATGAGTTCGAACTTGACCTGAGCAAGAGATACCATAACAGTAGGTAATCAATATAAGCTACCGTTTTTTTAATACGCAATGAGGAAATCAGTACATATGCAGTTTTGGCTATATGCCCGTTGCTATGCATTTCCAAATGGTTCCATAATATCAATTGTCTAAATTAAAGTGAACTATATCTTGATTGAATTTATTTTTCTTGCGACACATTATAATAAATCTTGTTTTCTTTGAAATCTAAAAAACCTCGCAAAATTGGGAAAATCGAACACAACACAAAAAAGCTGATTTTCCGTCCTAAAATTGTTATTGATAGAATAATAAATTACCCTAACATGTCAGACATTTCGCTGCTGGATCCATCAAGGTCGCAATCCCAGACTACAATTGCGAATTTGAGACGGATCAATAGACTGAAACCAACCGATCCGTCGATAGACAGGAAAATAAGAAAAAGTCTTGTTGGCATGCAGTCGCAAATAACCACAACTTGCATCGTTGCAATATATTAGCCATATAAATTACTGACTCCATGAATAGCGTTTTTATAGCAATAAATAAAACGTGTTGTGTCGTCTTCACTACACATAAAAGTTTATCAAGCTGTTTGTGGGTAAGGCCGCCAAAATTGTCAATTTTTTTGTGTGACATTTGTGTCGTTTTTTTTTTGCAGTATCTTATGGTAAAAATATCCAATAAATTGTGGAGAATATCTGAATTATATATATACCGACGAAAATTTAGATGATAGTACCCTGCTATAATAATAATATTTTAGCGAAAATCCTTAAACTGACTTATTTTATCGATAGTTTAAAATAAAACAATGACTTTTGCTTTTGTGTTACGATTTATTTGTGTGACGAATATTTAACCCAAAACTACTATTTAAAGAGCCAAAGTAGTAAAAGGCAGTTGTATTATGGCCACACTGTCATCTATAAAATTTAAAAAAAAAGGCGGCAATATTGTTTCGTCAGCAAAGGAGCTTAAAGGGCGCGTCGATTCATTGTTTGTGTGAAAAAATATATATTTAATGTGATTTCTGAGGTAAGAAACTGATATTTTAATGTTCATGTATAATATTTGTTGGCGATGAGGCCCATAGTATACTTAAGTTCACCCATTAGTATCTATTGTAATAAATAACCGAAATATAGCCTAAAATTGTTGTAAAAATGTAGCTTTTGTGTTGCATTTGTATTACGCCTGTGTTACATTTGTGTCACTTTTGTGTTATATTTGTGTTATTGTAACACAAAAGTATGTGTTACGTAACACAGCAGATCTATAAAGCCGCATGCATAACGGTATTTGGACTGATTTTTTAAAGTAATGTATCTGAGTGTGATTTTGTATATATGTATATAATTTTTTATACTGAAAACCTGCTAAGTGCAAGTTATGCTTACTTAACCTAATTTATTACGTTTTACTAATCGTTCTCAATCCAGCAGTACGGTTATTTTAGACATTTGAAATAAAAATTCTGACAGAGCCAAATTTTTGTGGAGAGTTTGGGTTCACCATCAGAAAAATATATTTAAAAGTTTGACCCTGAATAACTTTTTTAACATACATGGGATCAATGGGCACTTTTAAATATTTATTTCTGAAGGAGGACCCAAGCCTCCCACAAAAATTTGGCACTCTCGGCATTTTTGTTATTTGACCACTGTTTTTATGTCTAAAATGACCGGACTACAGTCAAGTACTTTCTTATATTTAAATATAAATTATAATCTATTTTTGTAGGTATAGTAATTGTGCATTTTTTTAGAAAATGCCGTTAACTGCTACAGAACGACAAAGAAGATACCTATCGTGAAAAGTTGAAAAACACGAATCCTGAAAAGTATAAAAATAAAACAGCCAATTATACCGAAGAACAGAAGGAAGAATTAAGAAAAAAATGGAGAGAGGACCGAAAAAAAAAAAGGAAAATGTGCCGTCAATATCTCAACAACACTCTATGGACAACCCCAATCAAAATATTACTGATATTTCGATATTATATAAATTAACGCGCAAAAATTTCATAAAGAAAATATACTTTTGAATAGAAAAATAACTTTTTTTATCTTTTATTTATTTAGGTTATATATTTACCCATTATGAAACTACCTTTACCCAAAAGATGTGTTACTTTTGGGTTACATTTGTGTAACGGTAACACAAAATCTGTTGTGTTACTTTTGTGATATAATTGACAATTTTGGCGGCCTTACCCTTGTATATTTTGAATAATCGTCCAGATTAACGACTGTTTTATCGCCTGACTTATAATAAAAGTAATCTTTCTCCGCGAAATGTAATATTCTTCATTATACTCGATAGATTTTGTTTGAAGGTGCCATAAAAAACATTCAAGAAATGAATTACAAGCGACGCGATGCGGTTTTACCCATTTCTTCCGTTCGCATGGATGTTTAAATTACATAAATAACCTGGATGCCAAATTTCAATGAAAATCGATCGCTAGTTATTAAGTCAAAAATATCTTCCATCTTTAAACTTTCGCGTTTTAAAATATCACTAGAATACAGTATCGAGATATTTTTTAATACTTTCCGCTCGCCCACTTGTCGCAGACTAGGTACAGGTTTGACATTGTCGCCGGCCATTGCGTGCGCGACCGTGAACTCCCGCGAGGGCACGGCAGCCCTGCGCAGGCGCACCGCACACCTTCATGTATTGTAGTGTCTTACGGATCAATAGGCATCGGGCACAAACGAAGGAATTGCGGATACATGGATTGTTTACTTAGAATATTTATTATCGGTTTTATTCTTACTTGGATTTTGTATAGTAACTTTCGTGAGATTCATAAGTAACTTCATTATATTTTAGCCCGAATTGCTTATTGTTACGTTACTTTGAGCTAGAAAAGAAAAATTACGATTAATAAATTAGTCGGGAGATCCCGAAGCACAACGCATAAGTGGACCGTGTGGTAACATAATTAAGTAATTGAAATAATACTACTTTTAAACGAATTCTATAAATGAAGGTAGAACGAGCAACATCTCATGCCAAGACAAAGACCACCTCAGTCTGCCCGTGACCATGACACCTGCAAAGGCGTCGAAACGTCGGGAACTAAAATCAAAATAAACCGCAATAGAATCCGGTTAAAAGTAGTTTTATTTCAATTACTTAATTATGTTACCACACGATCCACTTATGCGTTGTGCATCGGGATCTCCAGTTAATTTATTAATTGTAATTATTGTTTTCTAGCTCAAAGTAACGTAATAATAAGCAGTTCGGGCTAGATATCGGACCGACATTAAAAAACGATTTTATTGTTCTATTGTTCTCGAGAAATTCATTAAAAATTGTATAAAACCCTGAGATTATGTCAATATAAAGATGCAATTACTTGTGAAGAATATAATGGTCTATTTCTACGTATATTTCAGACTTGAAGTCACCAACACTCTCATTTTACTATATTTATCGCCCCACAAGACTTCGTGAACCATTGAATCATTCAATTAAAGTTAAATTGTTATAGACGGTAGGGGACAACTTCTTTAAATTTAAAGACGCAGTTATCTATATATCTATTTATATAAAAGGCAAAAGTGATTGACTGGTGACCACGCACAGGCTAAACCCTTTTATGCTAGAAACTTAAAATTTCGCACTCGTATGAAATTTCTCTTAAGAAGTAGGCATCCACTATGGAAGAATTTTACAAATTCAACCCCCAAGGGAGTAAAATAGGGGATAATTTGTACGAAACTTTTTATTTCTTTGACATATAAGTAGTACAAAAGGAAATGTGTTGAATACATAATTTTTTATTATACTATACCAGAGGCTCACCCGACTATGTAGAGATTTTTAATAAAGTTCTTTTTATAACGAAAGGTTAAAGAATTTTAAAGAAAACGTGCGCGAGCGAAGCCGCGGGTCAGAGCTAGTCTTCATATAGGTGTCATATTATACCCTAGTTTGTAACAACTTGTATAAGACATAATACAGTATCCATCAATGCTCGCTCCTTGTCTTTTCATGAACTTATTTTTTCTCTTTATTTAATTTAGGAACTTTTTAAATACGTGTACATGACAGTCCCATCGTACCCTGTAATTACTTACTGTAAACACTAACATTAATTTATTTAAACATTAACAAAAGCGCAACTTCACGAATTTTAAAATAAACAGTCCTTCTTTAGAATTAGGTGTCGACAACAAATGATGGAACATAACCCACGTCATACTGCTCCAAGCAGCAATAAGTTGTACATTCATGCGTATACGCTAGCGTAACAGTCAATTCCATGAAAAGTGTCACGTTGACGATTACTATTTAAATTTAATTTTGACTACCCGCATAAGTTACAGCAGGTTTGCAACATTTCAACAAGAATTCTCGTTCTGCTATTGTCTGATTCCCGAGACGAATCCATAATCGATTAGAATGCGAGTGTTTTTGTACGTCTGTTGGTTCACGGTGTTTAAATATTAATTTATACACAATCTTCTTTCATAATACAAGACACATATTTAAGGTTTCAGGGCATTAACCTATTAAGTTTATAGGGATGCGGATATATTTATTTATTGTCATGGTTTAAGATAATGATAAAATATTAGACAAGTATTTTTCGATATAACGAAAATTTACTTAGATGCAGTAAATTTGAGGTAAGGAGTGGGGGCTCGCTACGTCACTTGTAGAATATTTCTGCCGACTTGTGACGTCACATGCCCCTACTCCGTTCATGTGGCCGGTCCGTCATAAGCCGCTACTGATTGAAAAAAAAATACGTATCCAATATTTTTTTACTTTCTAACTTACGAACTAAATTCATTTTTACTTTTAATTCATGTCCGAATCCCTATTCTGTATTTAGTTAAACAGTCAAAGACTGTGACTAATATGAAAAAATCTAATTTATATAAGTCGAGTTCTAGCTGGAGTTAGGTAATCCGTTTGGGTATGACTCAAAGTAAACTGAGTGAGCAAAAACATTGGCACAGGTCCAAGCAGGTAGGTTTTATTATCGCGATGTCAGATTCTATTTTATTTCGACGCTGTATACATTCTGCCAATTTTTTTAAAGAGTTTATTCACATTGATGGCAAGGTCGTTTTTTATACGTGGCTTTCTTATTTAATAACACAATTGTTTTAAAAACAAAGCCACAAAATCATCTTATTATTACATAGACCGACAGGTTCTAATACAAAGTTACGGTTTATAAGGCTTATTTTCTTTGACAAGCCCACATTGCTTTTAATGGGCAGTTGGTCCGTGTAAAATACGTGGGCAGTTGCATCCGAAAAGATTGGAACCCTACCCTAGAATATAAGCCTGATACACAATCATTTAAGAACCTTCTGCATTATTCCCTACTATTTTAATCAGCACCACTGTTATTTAACAAAATTTATCCATAAACTTGACTATTTACAAACCATTATACTAGTTCTTAATAAAATAAACTGGGTCAGTGCAATGTGTTTTCATTTAACACACTGCATTGTACTGGGCTGTGTTGTTGGCAATAATATAAACCATTAACTAGTGTTGTGCATTACATATTCACGCAAAGAGGTCTTAACACACATCAAATTGCAATATTTGCATTACTGTGTACTATATTCTAAACAGAATTATTTTTAGTCGTGGTGTCCTAGCGGTTCATTAACCGGATTCGCATGAACATGTTTGCAGGTTCGAACCCAGGCAAGTACCAATGTGACTTTTTCAAAGTTATATGTACTTTCTTAATAATTGTAAGACATCATTGACAAACGGTGAAAGAAAACATCGTGAGGAAACCTGGATTCCAAAATATTGGAATCTGAAATCGCCAACCCGCAATGAGCAAGCGTGGTGATCAAATGCTCATCCCTTCTCTATATGAGAAGAGGCCTGTGCCCAGTAGTGGGACGCTTATAGGCCGGTATTATTATTATTAGTTAATATTTAGGTACTGTTAATAAGACGAGTTTCGACCGTAACATGCGAACCGTATAAAACAAAGTCGGGTCCTGCTGTCTGTCTGTCCCTATGTATTCATAGATCTTTAAAGCTACGCAACGGATTTTGATGAGGTTTTTTAATAGATAGAAAGATTCAAGAGCAATGTTTATTTATGTATAATACACGTGCGAGTTTATGAGAAAATATTACATATTTGTAAATATTTCATCTTCTTAGGATGTTGTTTATAAATAATTCTGGAAGAAACAGTGCAGGGTTGAGACAAGTAGAAATAATAGGAAGGCTTTTGTCCTAGGGACAATGGAAGGAACAATAAAATACTTAATACAAATAGTTTGAATATTAATAATGATTATATTATTCATTGAAAGGTCGCCTGTTTTTATTAAAAGTATACCAAACATTAATCGTTATTTGTCTGCAAATATAAATTATACTAGATGACCCGGCAAAGGTTGTTGTACCATATAAAAAAAATCTGGAGGGCTACTCCTATCACTAAGGGTATGAAAAATAGATGTTGGCCGATTCTCAGACCTACCCTAAATTCTGATACACACACAAAATTTCATACAAAATGGTCCAGCCATTTGAAATTTGGGGACAAACATTATGACATGAGAATATAAGATTGAAAGTTCAGTTATGCCTAACACCTGACACAGTTGATATTAGCTGGGTCAAGGGCATCCTTGTGTTAATATTAAGAACATGTTCTAAGTTAATAAACTACATATTTCTTCACATTTCTTTGAAAGACATTTGTGGTGGATAAGAATTGTTATCACTTTCATTGATCTCTGTAATTTAGACCTTTTCGATTTTATCAATAGGATAAAACACACAAAAAATCTACATTTAACAATAAATTATATGCAAATTAAATCCCAGCCTCCTCACTCTACTATGCTTACACATTTAACAGTATAAGTATTTTGGTGTTTATGTTACACATATATGTGAACATTTTGTCTATTACAGCAAATATTATGACATAAGTCACACCCCAATGACATCATATAATATCACATCACTAGGTCTGTTACACAACCTATGAAGATATAGTGTTATATTTGAAACTATTACATATAATAGAGCCTTATTACATAAAAGAAGGTATGGAGATAAATTTAATACAACACATTTAAGACACATTTAATACTTTTAAACAATCTGTGGCTTTAACAAGTTCTTTAAAGTGACACAGACATCATAAGACCTACCCCTAAAGGTGGGTACGGACCAATGTAACATAGTGTAATGAGCTATAATGCAGATATTTGTGTAACTGGTACACAAAAACTAAGACAAATAGCTTTTTTTAATCTCTCTAATCACCGCTAATGAGACACAATTGATTTTCTATTGTAATGTGGCGACTGGTCGCCGATCGGGGATGAATAGGTTAAGTTCTGACTGCATGTATGCTTGCTATATAACATGTTACATTACAGTCCATAATGTTAATCGGTACCCACCTTAAAAGGCTAAGCAATTCAACCTGTTGTTAAATCAACTGATCAGTTGTGGCTCCTTGAACAAAAGAGTAACAAAAAACATGGGCTTTGATAGGTGATAACTAATTTAAGATGATCAAAAGGAAATGGAAGTTAATGGTGACTTAATTTTGAGTTTTGTTAACTAAATTCCACACAAATTTTTTTTTATTATACCATGGAGTATACCACAAATACATATATAGCCTTCATTAGACAGTTTATATTCAATATGATGAATTGATCATATCAAAAAGTATTTAATCTAACTAACACATAAAAAACAGCTAATATTTAATCAAAGGAGAATACCAAATGAAAAGATCAACTGAAAAATTAGAATTATAAAAATGTATTAAAAAAAAATTGTATTATCAACTCGAGCCTATCACAGTTCACTGCCTATCACAGGTTGCGCCAGAACACCTGGTCCTTTATTTGTATCAAATTTAATTTATTTAGAATAATCATGTAGGTAACCTAATGCTAAAAGTTGATGTTAAAAGGGGTAGATGTATTTTTGCAGTCCCTACCTATAATACTAAATCAGATCACACAAACAATTGTTGATCATTCTCATGTATGTATGGAAAATTAAATAAAATTGGCGTGTATCAGATAGTCAGTAATCTTAAAAATCACAGAAAATAGGGTAGAATCATAACATAGTATTTAAAAAGGGCGTTAAAGTAATTGCCCTTTGCGAAAGGGCTGGATAATTAACTCTAATCAATAGTAGGTCAGTAACTTCATAAAGTAAACGCAGTTTGGCATTTAGATGCCTTCGCAAAATTGGACCTTGTTAACAAAGATTAGTCATCAGAAATGAATAAGTTATCATAATATTGCGAACCTGGAATTATTCTTAAGTAACAACGCAACAAACACAAAACTTTTTATAAGATTGACAGAACTAATGAAATTCAATAGCTCAGTCACAGCAACTTATTAGAAAAAAAATACATTAGAATAGATCTCCGAAGCGGAAAATGGCGTTACAAATTTACGGTTATAACAATGTTTTGTTCATATCTAGTCACGTAAAATTATTAAGTACATGTGAAGCAAGCATATCTTTAATTGAAACGATAGTTAGCATAAGATTAAATTAAATAAAATCCATAAAAATCACTCACCTTTCTAATTATTGACAGCAATACACAGCACTAGAAAATTCACTGTTGCCAATGCTACCAACATAAATGTCAAAACGATTTGAAGCAGCTCAATTAAAATGCTGTCTTGTAATCTTAAACAACGTTTAATTTCTGTTACTTCTAAAAGCTCTATTTTATTATATGATTGAAACAAAAAGTATAACCACTATAGGAAAATTATACAGGCACACATATGCAGGCAGGCAGGCATGTATTATAAGTATTAAACAAAAAGCTGCGAAAGATAGTTATCAATGTCGATTGATGAAACAACTAAACGTAAATTTATTTTTCAAAATCATTACATACAAATCAATTAATTAGCATAATTTCTTAAATAGGTCTTTTACACTGTTTTTTGAGTTTTTGTTTTTATGTAATTGCTTGTGATAATTATCGGTAAAACCGACGAAAAAATAGTTTTCTTTTTCCTTACCTAGCTTTTGCTTATTACGTATATTGGAACTATTAAAGTTGGATGTCAATGTCATTTTCATACCGTGACATTCCGAAGTCATTGTCAAATGTCAATTTGTCAATTTTGTCATGACAAACAGTTGTAGTGAGTGGTTGTGAACCTGTGAATAAATTGATTTAAATTACTATCAAGGTTTTTATAATCACTATTTTACAAAGAAGCAAAATATAACTGCTTATTTGGGAACTCTCATATTAATACACATTGTGGCGTCTCTGATATTTGTTATTTCATTATAATGGGTACTGCATGATCACTAAACAATATTACTGCCTATCAACTTCGCTTTGTTTATATGAAGAGAAATGAGTAGTTTCGGTGTGGGAGTGTATTTTTTGACTGTATTATGGTTTGTGACGTTAATGCTGTGCTGGGTATCAGTGCGTACAGGACATAGTATTGGGAAAATATCTTTGATTATAACTTTTGTTCTGACGGTGGTTTTAGTATGTGTGCCAAAAGGCGAGTCGTATAATTTGGATAGTGCCAATTTTTACGACAAGTTGTACGTTCCTCGGTACGCTATCCTTGGTCTTTTGTTGGTCAGTGGGATGATTGGAGCTGGGTTTTGTTTTGTTCATATATGTCTCGCGCCCATAGAGACACATAAACTTAGGAGTTTCGGTTCTGTAAACTAGTTTGCTTCGGTAAGTTCTTCATTTCGTTGCTTCTTCTGTCTATTATGTTTTACTTTTTAGTAGTCCTTAGAATCTGTGTTATATTTTAGTTAGATTTATCAAAAAAAGTTTTGAAATTACTACATAAAATTTCCAAAACATATCAGTGACCACATGGTACTCCCTGGCGGAGACAGCGAGATCAGCTTGATTTTGATATAAGGATTTGACAATGTGTAGAGAAGAATAGAAAGAAGGGATGGAGACTTTTGCCCAGCACCTATAAAAATTGTGACTTGCAACTTAATTTAAGCATGTACTTGACTTATTTTTGGTTAGTTAATTTTTTTCTAATTACTGGTCATAGCTGGCGTGTTACACATCTATATCATTCCCAATTATATCTAAGCCCATTATCTTCAATGTTAAGTATATGTTAAATAATGCATTACATCACATATTATCTGCTTATCATTATATTGTCATTATCATCTTGAGCACACAATGCCTTCCTAATCAGCTGCATGAAGTATTCATTCTTATATCTTAGAATAAACAATAGCTATTCTATATAGAAATAAAACCTCCTTTGGAGACTGTAGTGTACATAGATAAAAAAAAGTGTATTTTTTGAAGTTTAAAAAAAAACATAATCGAGTAGGTATAGCCTTAGAATTTTGCACACTGTCTTGTTTTTTATTAGTTTTCTGATATAAATTACAGTATAAAAAAAATATTTTGTTTGAATGAAATTTAGATTAATAAACTAATGGTTAGAGTTCAATGCTCATTATGTTGCTGATAAGACTTGTTTTGACTCCTTTCTGGTATAGTTTTATGTCTGTTATTCAATTAGTAAAGTATTCAATCATTGTTACTCTTAAAAACACATTTCATTAAAATATTTAATCAATATTAAATTAGACCATACCTATATTGTTTAAAATAATACTTATTCAATATATGTACATTCTTTAAGACAAATAGTGTGATTACAATTATTTAATAATATATATTAATAAATGAATTAAGGTTACAAAATTACGTAAAGATATTTCTTGCAAAATTTGCATTATATTTCGCGCCAAAAAGTTTATTTCAAATATAGAACACCCTCGGGAGACAAATATACCTAAATGCTAAATACAAAAATTTGCCTATAATTTTGACTTGCATGCTTCTTTTACGTAGAGGAATGGAAATCAGTTCAGGTTACATTTTAAACTAAGCAATTTATAATTATCTATTTGTTTCAGTCAAAATGCCGAATGCAATAATACTGTGCCAGAGTTTGCGGTCACCCATCCGACGTCTGGCCAACTTGAAGCGAGCCTATCCCATATCAACCTCAGTTGTACACAACGAGACTATCCTAGTTAAAAATAACGATGAATTTGTACATAAGGTATGTTATACTTGTTTTTTAATACTTTTTTGCAATGATAAACTTTTGAGGTATGGACTTAGTGAAATAGCCATGTTGGTAGACGTTATCACGTCAACGCCGGCCATCGCTAAAAACCAGCACAGGAATTCCGAACTGACAAATCCCAAATTTCTAAATTCCAAATCTCAGCACGCATATTTCCCCATATATTTAAGAAATATTTTTTTTATGATATTATTTATAAATAGTTAAACATTTTTATATTATTCTAAACCTGCCACGAAATCACAATCAACAAGAGGCCTTTGCTGAGCAGTAAGGCTGACATTTAAAAGATACACATTAACACGTGATATAAATAAACTACATGATACCAAACTTTTTTTATAATTATAAAAGACTAGCTGACCTGACAGACGTTGTCATGTCAAATAACTAACAGATATGTCAAAGGTTAAATTAGAAAAGTTAATATTATCATCAACTTTTCTTTATTTTTTTTAAAATTTACGCAACTTTTTTATTTTTTTTCTCTATAAGAACCTTCTCCTGATAATAAACAACACGACAAAAAAAGAATTAACGAAATTGGTCCAGCCGTTCACGCGTGATGCCATGACAACGGAAAACGGGTTTCATTTTTGTATATATAGATGTCGGCTATCATGACAAAAAGTAACCTTTATCCTTTCTTGGAGTTCATGCTAACTTCATGGTAATTTTTATCACAATCTGTTATGTGACCTTGTAAGCGTACGAAACCGATATTTGTGGGATATGTGTTTTATTTGGCAACAGTAAGTTACGAAAATGAACCTTACTGCTGTAAAATAAGGCCTCCGCACTTCAGAATCAAATTCTCCTTAAGTTAATTGTTGACTGTGGTTCAATTTCAATATAACGAGATGACGTCATTTTTGGTAGATGATGTCACAGCATTATGACGTGTTTGTTTGATGAAGTCACAGATGGAACTATTTAACTAAGATTTGTCTTAAGTAAATGTAAGAGATCGCTCTTTGTTCTTCTTAATTTATTTCTATAAGGAGGTCGAAACCTACTTCGCATTAAAATCATCGCAAGCAAATCTTACGTAGATCATTATAATTAAGAACTACTTTACGAAGAGCCAATTCTAATAAACTGACGTTAGTTAGTTATTTTAGCTGGTGTTTATCCGCACTTAGCCTCCTGATTATTATCTATTTTGCGTGATCCTTCTTTCTTTACTCCAGCCATCCCAATTTCCCTAACCATCTCAAAAGGCTACCAGTCTTTTCAGACTGGCTGACTTGTGTCGTCGTGGTTCCGGGCTGACAAACCCTGCATGAGTCATAAGAATTTATTTGTATCCACCTCATCTGCCTTGCCTTTTCCTAAGCTATGTTGGGGTCGGCCTCCAGTCTTACCGAAATAAGCTGAATGCCATATTTTACATGGAGCGACTGCCTATCTTAAGTCCACAACCCATTGCTAGGTAATACAGTATTCCATAGTAGGACTGGTTATCAGAATTATAATGACGGGACCAACAACTTAACGTGCGTTCCGAGGCAAGTAAACCCAATTTATACCAAAGAATGCATTTCTAATAACTTAATCTCGTATAACTTAGTCATGTATACTGTAGCTCAAAGTTCAAACTCTCAATACTAAATACCATCAAAATATTCGGTATTTCCACCTATAAACTAGACATACTTGCGAATTCGTAGTACTATGAATAAGATATCAGCTTTATATCAATTGGAAGCATACGAGTATTATGATAATTTAATGAGCAGACGTATTATCTATAGTATCAACGTTACCTTCGGAATATCTACGTGTACCGTGTCGTGATAGATAACACTGAATTATTCATGACTCAGTTCAAGCATGATAAGTGTTACAGCACTAATATTATATATTTATATGCAGGTATTTATGTAAAATAGCGGACACCTATTATAAATACTTATTATTAGACGTGTACCTAATACGTTCTAACATGTTTGAGTAAAAATGTTCCGCAGTCTTATGTGGAGTTTTTTGTTAGTTTAAAAATCTTCGAAAAGACTGGCCTGAACGGGAATCTTGACATGCAGATAGTTTATGTTCAGAGTAGTAACTTAGGCAACTTTTAATAAAGATTAGATATCTGTGCAATTTACATAAAGTTGTTATCTTCCAGGTTGCCGGTAACGGCTAGTAATGTCAAATAATCCAAAGATTCTTACGGAACACTTTTCATTGTGGTACCAAAATATCGTCATTCTATTCTGCAATGCTTCACTTAAACAACCAACACGTCAATGGTATTTTTAACGTAGTCCCCTTCTGACTATCAGATTGCTATAATACGATGCTACCGGCATTGTATTATAGCAATCTGTGAAACAGATGATTTATGTACAAATTCAGAAATTGGCCCCATTTCGACTCGATAAGAAAACAAACCAGAAATAATATTGATTACACATCAATCTAAAACAAAACTTCCTTAGTTTCAAATTTATCAGTTATTGATTTAAATAAAATTTACTTGTAAAAATTTCTTAAAAAAATTAGGTTTATTTCAAAGAACTATATAAACTAGTTTTCCTCGCAGCTCTGCCCTCGTGGGCGTCGGTTACCGCGGCAAATTATAGCCTTCCTCAAAGATTTTTTCAAATCGGACCAGTAGTTCATGAGATTAGCGCGTTTTACCAAAGAAACAAACTCTCCAGCTTTGTAATATTAGGTATAGATAAACAATAATATTTACAGGTGATGAATAACGACAAGCCAGTGATCGTGAACTTCCATGCGGACTGGTGTGAGCCGTGCAAGATCCTGACTCCGAAGCTGAAGGAGCTCATCGAGCCGCTCAACAACCTCGACCTGGCTGTGGTGGACGTCGAGGATAACGCAGATCTGGTGCATACGTTTGAGGTGAGATTCTTGCTATAAGAAAAATTACTATGCATATAGTTACCGGTAAAATGGGGTTATTTTGGAATGGTGAGGTTATTTGAGACAAACATTGGACCTAGTTTTTTTTTAAATAAGATCAAAACAATGAATAATACACAGTAATATTAATTATAACCTGAAATTAAGAACACATATTTCTTTAATTTATGAACAAAAATTGCCTTGATGGAAAATGGACTGAAATCAAAATAACCCCGTGGTTTCTTAATAGCCCCACTTTACGGTACCAAATTACGCCATCAAAATCAGCATGTAGATATATTATTTACCAGCAAAACACAATATTTTAAGTATAATATAATAATATCTTGGGACAACTCACAGTCGACCCTAACTATCTCTATATCTCATCCCTAACTAGGTAGAACTTATATCATGGCAAACAGACGACTGGTATACTGACTATATTTCTATTTTATATCATACTAGAAATAAAATGCTCTTAAAAGAGAAGAATGGAAAAAAGGGAGGGGAAACCTTTGCCTCCCTTTTGGAAATAATAATAATAATTAGAGATAAAAGTACCATAAAGCAAAAAAAAACTTGTATCCCAATTGTAATATCCTTTGAGATGAAATCTAGAATATTGGTTCGCGGCGTGTCTAAAGTGGATAGCCAATGAACCAGAAGAAAACGCCCTGGTCTATACGGTACCTATAACCTTGTTTCATTCAAATGTTTGTAGGGTATATTTATAGTCACCTCACAAAATATCAATTTCAGAAGATTCAGCCCTACTTACTAGACATTAAAACCAAATTAAAACGGAAATCTGAAAGTCTAATTTAACAGAAGTAGAAGTAGGTAATATGACCGATATGACTGTCTATATGATTTATTTATTTACTCCTTATGTTACATTCACCACCATCTACTATATAAAAATAAGTCGGGTTTTCCTTCCTGACGCTATAACTCCAGAACGCACGAACCGATTTCGACGGCTTTGCATTCGTTGGAAAGGTCTCGGGCTCCGTGAGGTTTATAGAAAAGAAAATTTCAAGAGAAAATCGGGAAAAAAAAATATTTATTAAAATAATTTTTCACATACAGCACCATCTCTGATACATAGCATGTACTACAACGGCGCCAGTACGCGGTGTGTGAGTATCCCCACGAAAATAAGTACAATACCTAAATGAACACGTATTTTAGCGATTTTATATCTATAGTCTTTTAGCGATTTTATATCTATAATCTATAGTCTTCGCATTGTATAATGTGTAAATTACTATTGGAAACTGTTTTGGCTAATGAACAATTTACTCTTTACTATATCCTAAGTAATATTAAAGCTGTATGTTTCTTTGATAATAAATAAATAAATTTTGGAAACCTCTCCTGAGTAAAATAGGGATTGCAAGGTATTATATTAAAAACTTAATTTTTAAAGATAGGGACATGCCTTTTCTTATGCGTGCTTCTGGTTCGATACAAATTAACACATATTTCAGCAATTTTGATAATCTATATCCTTAAGAGGGTTGGAAGTTTTTATATGAAATGTGTCATTTTCAATATGGTCTACACATTATCTATACTAATATTACAAAGCTGAAGAGTTTGTTTGTTTTTTTGAATGCGCTACTCTCAGGAACTACAGGGCCGATTTGAAAAATTATTTCATTGTTAGATAGCCCACTTATTGAGGAAGGCTATACGTTACTTTTCTTAGGAAATAGGGGCTGAAATTGTTGGTATGTGAAGTTCGGTATTCTCAAAGATAGACAGATGAAAAGATAAGTAGATAAGATAATGACCATTTAAGACATATCTGTAAAGAAGGACCCCCGTGGTCGAGTGGCGTTCACTCCGGTTTTTTAAGGTGTCGCCAGCACTAAGGTCCCGGGTTCGATCCCCGGACGTGGTCCAAGTAGAAAATCACTTTTCTATATTGTCTCGAATCTGGGTGTTTATGGTACCTTCGTTGTCTCCGATTCCATAATACAAGTGCCTTGCTACTTACTTTACTATAATTATTATTTTAACTCCTTACTTTGATAATCACATAATACATCCATCTATCCTTTAATACTACTCTTTACTTGACGCGCGAGCGGAGCCGCGAGCAACAGCTAGTAGGATATGTAAAATAAGAACAGTGTGAACAGTAAGTTAGTACAAAGGACTTGTGTGATGGAGGACATCCTACTATATATATAATATTATAAATGTGAAAGTGTGGATGTTTGGATGTTTAGATGTTTGGATGTTTGTTGCTCAATCACGCAAAAACGGCTGAACGGATTTGGATGAAATTTGGCATGCATGTAGCCTTTGACATGGAAAGGAACATAGGCTACCTTTTACTTTACCTTTTATCCCGATTCCTTAAGTAGTTCCCGAGGGAAAATTGAAAATTGTTTACGAGCTAAGTCGTGGGTAGACAGCTAAGAAATTTGGTATTTTTCTCTATTACAGCGCAAGCTATATATAACACGGGTGAAAAATTTATAGCATTTTTCATTACTTTCACATTTTTTATTTCCTTTTGGACCCAATTCTGAAGTCCACGCAGACGAAGTCGCGGGCAAAAGCTAGTTAATGATAATATTCTATTCAAAGAAAGATTTTGAAAGGCCTGATAAAGTTAGTTCTTTTTTCATACTAATCACTTCATGTTATTTTTTTATTTCTATCCCTTCACAGAATTTCTCCGAATTCTACATCTTAATTAAAAATATATATAATTATGTTATTCCAGGTCAAAGCAGTGCCGGCAGTTATAGCAATAAAAAACGGTATAATAATAGACAAATTTATCGGACTGGTAGACGCCGACATGATCACGGGACTCATTGACAGAATGGCGGGAAAAAAGAAGGAGAGCACGTAAATACCAGAGACTATAGAATTATTTAGAGATGTCAGTGTGCGGTGACCACGGAACTGTTAAGAAGGAAGAGTAACTGGTATTGTAGGATGTATTTTTTTAGCTTAGTAGTATTGCAGCTGTTTGCATAAAAATATTGAGAAAAGTTGTTGGGTAGTTATAAAACCGAATGTGAAAGAAAATGTATTATGTATATTCCTTATCACGCAGCTATATCTGTGGAGGTACAGACAGCTTATATTTAGTAAAGGAAATTAACTGAAAAATGAATTTATATATAATTCCATTGATAGAAACCTGAGTTTTTTTTAATGCCGAAATTGCTGTAGAACTTACGTTATGTACAAAAGGTTAGGGTCTGATATGAAAACTTGTTAGATTACTTATGTAAACTCTTGCCTTAGTAAAATATGTTCTTGAATAGTAAAATAAGAAGGAATGGCACTGCTTCACATAGATAGTCTAATCACTCTGCAGTAAGGTTTCAAGTGAGTGAGTGACACTTCAATCATCATGCAAAAACACGTAGCTATTTTGGAACGAAGTTCCTTATCGCGCGTTGTGAAAGGGGGCTAGACGGAAAAAATTCTTACGAAAAGTTGTCACGACACTTTTTGTTCTTACGAAAAGTTGTCACGACACTTTTTTGCTATAGTAAGCTATTGTAAGCTGTGCGGCGTGCGCATGTTTCTCTGTCTGTCTGTCTGTCTTATTACCTAAAAATTTTAATATTATTAATAATAAATTATAATTTATTATAACTTAAAAAAAATAAAATTTTATTACAATTACTTCACTAATTAATCGAAAGGAACTTCGTTCCATCCGGGTGTCCCTTGACACCTCTCAAAGTTTTTTTTTATTGTTATAAATAGTAATATTATCTATCATTGAGATAATAGTACGATTTTAGGAGAATTCTTCATTCGAGTAAGCTTGTAATATTAGATATTTGTAAGTGCATCACACGCTGACATCTCAAATGTATATATGTAATCTTAGCTAATACAAATTATACTTATGTACGTAATTTTGTACAACTTTATGTTGTGAGTGCATTGATGTTAGGCAATAAAACTGTGTGTTTGTTTGATGTTTTTGGTTTCCATGTATCTTTTTTTTTATCGTAGTCTGAAATGTATCTCAAGATCAACCATATTCTTGAGAAAGGACCAAAGTTCTGCTCTGTATATGCAGAAACAAGAAGGTAAATGCTTTTAAGGAGCAATTGTTCAAAAACAGTGCGGCCGATGTAACTTGGTACGTCTAAAAAGGGCTGAAAGATATCGCCGTCTCTGTCTCACATACTAGCATGTGTTCTTGCATCTCGCTTTAACTATCTTGTAGCTCTTTCTATATGCGCCAAGATATATTCGGTGTAATAAGAGTAAAAAAATCTTTTGATATAGAACTTGTTTGAGCAAATTGAACTCCATTAATGTGTTAAAAGAAATGCTTTTAACTTGCTAGAGTATAAATTTGTTATAAATTCTTTTAAGAGTTTATTAATCATTTTTTATTAAAGATTTTGTGCTAAAAATGTCTTATGGTAGCTAGTTTAACGCTGTGGATCTTGTGTGCTAAGGGATTGTCTTTTCATTCACGGATTCACGGATTTAAATTTTTGGGAGGACTAATTGAATGTTCGTGAAATTAAAAAGTTTTGTGAAGTCCAAACGAGACCAGCATTATTGCATTATACAAAGCCCTTAAATTTAAGTGAACACCTTTACAACTTTGGATCCTTTACGAATTAATACAACATCAAGAAAATTTAAAAATACATATATTAAGGTGATATTTTCACCTTTCCCTAGGTTATAGCGAATTGATAATATTGATATATTTTAAACTTATGAAATATCATAAGTAACATGTTATTGTTCCTATGTTGATAAATTACTGCTATATTTATTATCTGCATAAGGTTGGCCCACATTATTTTTCAAAGAACAATAATAAAAACTTTTTTGTAGATTTTTGTTTACTATTGTGCTCATAGACAATAATGGGTACCAACATTATAAATTACATTGCTAAAGATAAGTGCATAAACTATGATTGTATTGTTATGCATTTTTAAACACTGGTTTGCTTATTTCATTGTTTTAAATAGGCCTAGTCTTTTCTGTCTGATTTTGTTATAAGTATAAAAATATATTTTTTCTATGAAATTGGTTTCTTTTTTCTTCTCTGCACTTATTCTTTTCAGCACATTTTTCTAATATTACTTACTTTTTTACAGCTTTGTAGTTAAGACATTGTTCCTGTATTTCAACGTATGGATTATGTAATTTTTTCGATTTAATCAATTAGCGAATTCTACAGCTCATTTCTCTTAAAAAAAAAAAGTAAAATGTTTAAGGTAAAGGCCATCATTTTTTTTATAGATGTTTGCTTCTAAAAATCTAGTCTTTTGTTCTGTATATTGCAATAATCCAATGCTGTGAAGTATCATTCTTATAAAAATACAATAATTTTAATAAATTGAAAGGAGAAATAAGCGCTAGAAATTCGCTAAATGTCAACGTTTCATATTCTGCAAAACATATCTTGGCTTTTCTCACTAAGCCCGCCTTATAATGTATCTTATGACCAATTTATATATGCACAATACTTCAAAGAAGTATCTGTACCTATTTTCTAAACTGATACAGTTTCTACACGTGGTAGTTGATGATCTCTCTATTTTATTTAATAAAAAAAAATGGAGTTGGGTAGTTAAAGAAAGTCTATTATGAAAATAATAATTAGGGTAAGTAGGTAAACTAAACCCGTGCGTAGGTATTGCATCAAAATTAATGTCCTTTTACCTATGTAAGTAGGTACCTACTCAGAAATGGGTATATTTGTAGTATTCAACATAAAAATGTGTGGGAAATATTGTAGTACCTAGTAGTATTTAAAAAGTAGACCATTTTCTATATAGGTGCTTTGTGAAATCCCTCCCCGTTTACCCACGCCTTTGCTTAGGATATTTAGGAGCGGTCGAATAAATAATGTGTATCCAGCTTTATACACCAAAATATTCTAGTAATTTAAGATATATGTACACTGATAATTAAGAATAGCTTGAATCTACCACCTCCGACTTGCACCTTTACGGTACGACTCAAACATAATGGCGGTTGAGATTAAGAGGCGAGTCGATGCGCAGTAACAAATTCACGTGCCAGTGGGGGTGAGGGGCGAGGTACTGCGCACTGTGGAATCAACTTCACAACCGCCAATAAGTTTGAATCTACCTTTTTTTACTATTTAGGTTAACTGGCCATGATATGCATTATTTTCGACTGCTCACAGAGCTTGCATGTATACGCATCTTAGGGAGCTTAAAAACGTCGAGCTTAGATTATATTGTCGACCGACCATAATGGGTCCATTCCTTAGATTAGGCATCCGGTTTGCTTAGATACCTATAGATTGGCTTGTAACGTTAATTGGGCCGTCTTACCGAAAACGAGAAGTCTTTCAAACGTCTTTACACATCGAAACTTACCTACCTCATAAGACCTAAAATGGTTTCCAAGGAAGACGACAATTGAAGAATAAGAGCCTATAAACTAGTTATGTAAACTAGGTACTCAAAAACCGTGGCCAGAAAAAAAGTAAAACCGTTAGAAGCAAAGTTTTAGGAATTAGACACTTTTAAATTAGGCCACCTTTGTATTGGGCCAAGATTTTTTGGTAACCGTAGGTACCTTATCATAAATGTAAGTATTTATACGTGGCAAATCCTGATTCAATGTCGTTCAAAAATATTTCTAAGTAGGTAACGACAAAAAATAATGAAGAATTTGACCAACCAGGATTGGCCATTTTGGTACATTTGAGAATCGACCAATCAGAAGTGAGAAAATGGTTGTAAAGAAGACATCTTTCGAAAATAGTGATGTGCAAATTGCACTTTTAAGAAGAATTTTATGAAATTATCTTTAGAGTATTAGCTTATTTAGACAAATTCAATAAATAAAAGTATTATAGATACTAAGTAACTAATATACTTAGATAATAACTGTGTGATTAGTAAACCCCAAAACTCGTCCAAAATTTTGTCAAATGTACCTATTGTTCACTGAATAAAATCTATAAATTATTGTCATACCGATAGATACGGAATTGATTTTAATTTTACAATATACATCGTGAAATAAATTCGGAGTTGTGTTTATAGAATAAAATATATTTTCTCGAATGTTTAACTTGTGATTTTATTTAACACCTCTCAATGCCTTGATATACCTACAGGTGTCTACCTAGTACAACCCTGTTTGTTCTTGTAGGTCAGTATAAATACAAACAGACCTATCGGACTAACTTACAGGTATAGTTATGTACCTCTAAGTAACTATGTTTTATAATATAATATGTAGTGATTCGTCATTACATAATATTATAAAAGACCTCCACCGCGGGCGCCGCTTCTGTCTGTTGATAAACTCAAAAACGACTGCACCGATTTTCATGCTGTTTACACCAATGGATAGAGTGGTTGTCGAGGAAGGTTTAATGTATAATTTGTCAAGTTTTTCCGTACACCGACTTGGTATTGGCTAACCGACAGCCACGCGGGCGAAGCCCCATAAAAAAAGAAATAGTGTCCATTCATTGTCCATGAATATTTAGACCATATTGGTAGTTATTTTAAATTTTTAATTGCTAATTAGATTAAACACATACTTTAATTTAATTATTTATTGTGCCTTATTACCCAGAAAAAAAAGTAGATAAGTTCTTAAAATAAGTTACTATGTGATTATAAGAGATAGAGTGATAAAGGTGGTGTTTATTTAGCAAGAAATAATAAAATGCGACGGAAATTGTGTTGCAAATATTCCCAGTAGAGTTAATAAGGTCTTGCAATTATGTGATAATAGTATCCAAGGACCTAAATACTACAGTATAGTGCTGTAATCTTTATGTTTCTTGATACACTTGCATTAATAATGACAGATAAGTCCACGACGAACTCATGATCTGAAAACAGCAGAAGATTAATAAAATGTTTTATAAGTAGGTACCTACCGATAAATAAAATAACTTCAGGCCGGTACAATTGTTGTTTGTATGTAAGTACTTTATTTAAAAAAATACCTTGGAAAATGATCTGAGTGTCAAATCAGAAAATCCCAAAGCAGATAAATAACTGGGTCGCTGCGCTCTGTAAACGTACATAATATAAAATAATCGGAAATTAATAGAATTAAAATAAATTTCGATTAAATAACAATAAAATTTAAATACAATACATCAAATTTGTTATGCAATACATTATTAGTAAAACCTGATTGTACTCGCTGTTGAAAATTCATGATTTTTTATTTATCTAGGTTTATTTTTAAGTCTTTTTATCAAGCCATGTTATATAATTGTTGTAAGGGTGTTATTTATGTCAAGTTTGAAATCTGTATAGTACCTACTATCGTCCGCAAATAAGGTCGTATGGTGCATTGTAAGTGTCGACATGTCATTTATATAAATTAGAAAAAGTGGTGGGCCTAGAATGCTGCCCTGAGGGACACCGGAAATGATATTTATAGCTTCAGAAACAACGGTTTCTTCAGTTCTGGTAGTTAGAGATACTCTTTTTAATTCCACCGTCTGTTTTCTGTCACTTAGATATGATTAAAATAGTTTATATGTTACCTTTTATGCCAAATGCATATAATTTATTCAAGAGACATGGTTGACTCGGTCAAATGCTTTTGACATGACACGACATGAATTTACCTGATTATTATGAACAAAATTAGCTTCTTCACTTTCGTATCGCTCTCGTACCAAAAACTCTGATATGCAGCGTCAGCTACTTCCGAGCTCTGCAATTTGAGAATAGTTTAAGGAATTATAAGTCTTCATGTGTCGGTCTTAGAGTTCAATTATTATACTCTTACCGTATCGCATAGATATTGACCGGAGAGTGATAAAAGAAAGATATTGAACACAGAATTTAATACAGTCAGTAAATTGGCCATTGTATCTGCGAGCCCGCCATTCACCTTAAAATAAAGAAAAAATATATTTACGTTCGTATCTAAACGTTTCCACTAATCAGACTGCGAGTAAAATCACACTATATAATTATTGGTTGGCTGTGAGCTGTGAAGCAGTCCTTAGCACAATACTTTACGAAGGACGAAAAAAAAGTAGGTATGATCAGAGCTTTACCACTAACCATAGTCAAAAATCCAAAAAAGCATATCTGGAGGGCTGCAAACGCGACGTGAATAAATATCACTAAGCCGAATATATTGCTGAGCTGGTCTGCTATCCTGCACATGGAATTAACTTATTGTAATTAGCAGTATATAAAAACTACTACTTTCCTGTTAGTACTCAGGTCCTTTCACAATCATTATCTTTTTGGCATACGTATGGCATTATTAGGTTCAGCTTTCGAAAAGTTAAGTTACGGAATAAATCCTTAGAAACATGAATATCAGGTTTTCCCTAACTGTTCCGATAAATAAATATGAACCGAAACGAAAAAGATGGTGAAAACAAAACAAACCCAAGAATTATAATTAAGATACTACTCTGACTCCAACTATTACCTGATGGGAACAATATAGACTGCCTATGATGTGGGAAGGCTAGGCGGTTGTATGAGAACCACCGTATTGCCTTTTCCTTTTTTTTTACAGGGGTTTAGGTAGGAACACATTAGCACTCCACTTCACTTTCACTAGAACAAGGCCAGTTCCAATGAGGAAGATGGATTGATTAGGAATATAGATACGAAAAGTATAGTAAAGTAAGTACGACTTTTTACCTTAAAAGTTTTTGATGTGTTTCAACGATAACCTTGACTTTCTTATACCCATCAGGATCAGATTCGTGAATATTTTTCTTCAACGACTTGTTGTCGTCGCGAATTATGATAGCATCTTTCAGGTCGATCTGAAGTAACCGCAAAAGGGCGCTCACATTCGATGTCATTGTTACGATGAGCAGATCGAAGGGTATGTAGATAAACAACTGGCACGGAACCGCTGGAAAATATGAGTTTCAAATACCATATTTGGGCACAAAAAGTTCAAATGATACCCGGGCAATATTTAATTATTTCATTTTGGTTTTTGGAGTTCCCAAAATGTATCATATCCCCAAGTACCGTTTTAAATTTGTCTTTTTATTTAAAGAAGATAACTTGATTCCTTAAACCAAGTATCGGAAAAAAAACCAGATCCAGTCAAATCTGTTCATACCTTTATAATCACTGATCTTCCTTGGTGTCTTGTGAACATCGTTTTTTAATTGCAGTTTTGACTACTAGACCCATTTTACTCCCCAATAATCATTTCCAAAATAAACCTGGTTGATAATATTGTAAGTAATTTTACTTACTTCCCGCGAACTCCCACATATAGGTAATCAGATAACTAAAGAACGAATCCACATCCCAAAAGTTGGTCGGTTGGAACGGAAACAAATACACCTCGACGCCCTGGCTGAGGTTGAGGCAAGATATTATAAACGGTATCACTTCGAACAGGCCTAGGTTTGCCAACGCAAATATGAAGAACACTGAAAATGTAACGACATGCTTATTAGAAATCCAAAGAAATACTGGGGAATAAATGTTCCTCAACATTATGATGCCTCAGATACTGTTATTAAATTCACTGTGCGTACAGTCAACTGGGGTCTTAATTCTTTTCAGCCTAGCCTTCAGTATCACAAACTTCTGGTCATTCGATTTGAGCCCCTTCGGCCACAATTCACCGACTTCCAGAACCATATCCCTTATTTCAGATCTCCTTAGGATAGCAATAAGCAGCTTCACAATATCTAGAACAAAGAAGAAAGAAAAATTATTGTTGCCACAGAAGAGCACGCCCGCACACAAGCAAAATGAAAACAAAAAATAAAGTAAACTTAAGAACTTAACTGAAATGAAAATGGATCTACTTACTATGAATTTTGTCACAGATCACAATATGCATTTGATCACAAAGATCCAATTTATTACCTACGCAATCAAGTCAGCGCAAAAAGAACTATAATGCTTACTCACTTACCAAGAAAAAACATAATATCCACGGGAACAACTCGAACACTTTCCAAAAAGTTGTCAGCTCTTATTTTTGATATCAAAGTGAACTGACCAAAAACAAACGGCAAAAAAGTTACAGTAAATAACATTAATTTGATGTTAATTTTGGAGAATAATCCATTGGTATTGTCAAAAAGATCTACGCCAATACATTTGAAAAGAAATATGTAGCGATTAAAAGTGTTTTGGTAATCTGCTGGTAATTCTGAATACTGCATGGTTACTCAAAAATAAGTCTCGATTGTGAGTGACGTCTTAGTCTTGGCAAATAAATCTTATACGTCGCAAATAAAAGGAATATTTATGATAATTATGTTCGAATCATTTATTCGCTCGCAACCCTACGGAAATTAAGTTATTACTGCCTAATAACCCCTGGACTTGCATTAGTTGAATTAAGAAAATTACATTATAACATAGCTTTGTAGTAATTAGCTTCATTACGTACAATTTCTTCGGAACAATTTTCATAATTGCAGAGAAAGAGTAATTTTTATGGTTTCATTCTCTTTTAAACACACATGCCTACAAAAAAAGTTACTGAATAATACTTTGGAAATATGGAATACTAACTGTAGTCCGCGACTCCGTCCGCGTGGGGGTCGGTTATTGCAACAAAAAGTAGCCATGTTCTTCCTCAGACTATCTCTGTACCGAATTTCATTTACTTCGGTTCAGTAGTGATTGCGTAACACACAGACTGAGTTACTTTCGCATAATAATATATAATATTAGCAAGATAGTAAGGATATACATAAGCCTAAACTGAAAATGATGGTCCAAATGAATTATTCATAGTGAAAAATAGTTCTCCTTTTTAATAGATTTTTTTTCTTTTATTTATTTACTTCAACTTCTATTAGTTATTAACTCCAATTAATGAGGGTCGCCTACAGCCAGTCACCTATCGCCTACAGGTACTGGAACCTATTTCTATCTATTGCTGGGTGAGGCAGTTCAGATGTACTCGCAATCCCCGTCCACTCTCAGATGTCACGGAGCCACATTAAGCTTTCGTAAATAAAAGTTACAAATATTTTTGTGAACACGCAGGAATAATGTAAAATAAAACATCAAAGATATCCATGTACCATTTTAATTCTGTATTAGTTTTGATATTGATGTGACACAAATCAACAGAGCGGCGGCGGTTTACTAATACGTCACAAAATACCACGTCTCTTCTGCATATGCTGCCAGACCCCAAATTTCATTGATACAGACAAATAATTTACGAGGAAATATATTTTATCGTATACATTTATTTCCAATTTTATTAACCTTGATTTTTGTCTCATTAAAGTGAAAATTCCGAATACATTATAGAATCGATTTAACATTATCGATCATCACTAAGTATTTCAAATCGAGAACTCAAGGAAAAACTTGCACTTTATTAGTCTAAATCAAAATATATATTCCAACATTTTCGCCATCAATATCAATGATATTTGAGACAATAATTTCTAAACAAAACTGTTTGCATATGCAGAAACCTTTAGTTGTGGACGGATTGTGCCTTCCTACTGTACAAATATCTAATATTATACATTGCATTAGTTCAATTTAGACTAACATTCATAATACATCAAGCTCAAACACAATGCTACAATTTTCGCAAAGTAATAAATATAAATTCGGATTTTTGGTCAGATATTTGTCGAGGGGAAACTGTGGCACAACAAAAAATATATATATTTTTTATACACTTATACAGAAACATTTCCTTTTTATAACGTATGCAGTGCTATTCTGAACAACTGTTTAATTGATTTCTGTTCAATACGACAACGTACAAGTTTTTAAAATGCATGTTGTAAATTAAGGTGTAATTACTTAAGTGAGATTCGAGTTTAGAGAATCCAGAATAGCACTCCAAACTTCTATAATTAACATTTCAATCAACAAGATCTTAGCCTTAGCCAAACTACTTGAGATCCGACAAATATCCGGTGACGACATCAAAACGTATATCAAGTAAACCGCCAAAAAATTCATAAGTACACTGCGATCTTAACACTTAAATGATTGAAAACGAGCGCAGTTAACCTTAACATTCTATTTATACTGTTTGACACGCTTCACGATTGTAAAAAATCAGTCTAAAATATATTAAGGCAACTTGAGAATATAATATATACTCATATATTAGTGGCGGAGCGTTCGCGTTTTAACTTGTTATGATAATCAATTCACTTCTAGTTTTCAATTGTTTTGTCATTTTATTTGCTAAATATATTTAGTTATGTATGCCCGCGGCTTGACCAGACAGTATAGAATAAGATCTTGACGTATAGATTGAAAAAGTTTTATCGTTTAGAAGAAACAAGGAAACTTACTAATGTGTAACATAAATTAGATTCTCTTACTTTAAAAATAATGTCTATTACTTGCGATAACCATTTACGAAAGGGATATATATATAAAAGAAGGTTGAACCCGGAGCTTTTGCTAGATTAGAGGTCAAATCAAACTACAGCAGAGTCGAAACGCATCGAAGCGTCATACACGTTGATATAGCAAATTCACCCTTAACACAATAACATAATGCTCATATTTCTTGCTAGGAAAAAACGCGCACATTCTACGGAATTATCTGATTTGTACCTTATTACAGTGTTCACATAGGGTTGAATTTGCTATTCGCTTTCATATTAACGAGTCGCATGGCGCTTTGAACGCATAACACGACGAAAAATTTCCTAGACTATATTCAATCTACCTATATCATAAAAAGGAGTTTTATATGGATGTTCTTACGTCTGTATATGTATAATAGTAATAGACAACGCGAACGACCGCCACTGGACACACGGGATGTGTCGTAGTGCTGAGTTCATAGTTTCACATGATATTGTTATCATCTGCTAAACATACTAAAGTACGTACTCCATTATTTAACATTAAGATATTTGATAATTTTTGAAACAATTATTTCAAGCTATAATTGTATAATTCAGCAGGCTATCAGTTGATAAAATTTAGTTAATCTAGTAAAGGAAATTATTGTTAAATATGACCAACCCAAATTGAACAAGCCAAGTTATTTTTTAATACTTCCTTAGATAATTAAGGGCCATGACATATTTGCAACTAACTTTACCGTGTAGAAAGAATGCTTATCAGAATTGACTGGTTTTACTAATAATAATTAACCCAAGTATACTTTATTTTATTTTGGCGGCACCGGTGCGTTTTAATCTAAAGCGCATTCCCGTCGACAACGTAGACACTGCCTTATTTGAGCTACTGTGCGCAACGGTGCATTTGCGAAATAACTTTTTGTTTATGTGTTGTGTTGTTTACATTCCGCCAAAATGTGATTGTAATGAATATATGCATTTATTTAGAATTTTAGAGACTGAATGTGTAAAGTATAATAAGGTGTTAGTGTTTGGTGATTTTAACATGCCTTCTGCAACGCAAGAGATAAATAGCTATTTTGAATATGTGAACGCGTACTGTGGATTTCGCCAGGTAAATAACATAGTTAATATTAACAGCCGTACTTTAGACCTAGTATTGACAACATTAATAGAGAGTGACTTAGAGGTACAACGGGCGGATCAGCCGTTAGTTGATATTGACGTGCAGCACCCGCCACTTATTACCTACATTGCGGGTACGCGGCGAGCCACCGCCACGGCTTTGCCACCGCCCGAGTACAATTCTAGTTTCTGTTTGGAAAATACTGCAAAGTGGAATTTTAGTAAAGCCAATTTAAATATTTTGTACAATAGTTTAGAATCTATCAACTGGGATTACTTATATGATATTCAAAATCCGCATTTAGCTTTAGATCAATTTTATAAATCGGTACAAGAAACAGTCAGTCAATGCATTCCTATGAAACGTCATAAATTAGATACAACAAATACAAGATTTAAGTATCCAACTTGGTTTACGTCAAATTTAATTAAGGATATAAGAAAAAAGTGGAAATATCATAAACTATACAAAATAACAGGTTCTCAAAGTGATTATGAGATTTTTAGTAAATATCGGTCGACGGTAAAAAGTAAAATAGCATCTTCTTATGAAGCTTACCAAAACAAACTACAGCTTAATTTTAAATATGACCCCAAATTATTCTGGAACTACATAAGAAGTCAACAAACGAAGCGCAATAAGATCCGTGTTACAAAGGAAGGGGTGGATTTGAAAGAGGAAGAATCAGCAGAATGTTTTGCTTCATATTTTCACTCAGTTTATAGCACACGACGGCCCACGTTGGACCCGGCCGCGGCGGAGCGCGCGGGGCGAGGCGCGGGCGCATCTCGCGTACACATCGACAGTGTCACCTTAAGTGACCTGCGCGCTGCTTTTCGGCGACTCAAACCCAAACACTCAGTAGGTCCGGATGGGATACCACCTTATATTGTTAAGGACTGCCGCTCAGTGTTTGAGAAGCCCTTGTTGCATATTTTTAATCTCTATTTAAAAATAGGTCATTACCCTAATGCGTGGAAACTAACGAGAGTTATTCCGGTGCCAAAAGGAGGTTCAGGCACAGATATAAGTAGTTACCGACCAGTTGCGGTGTTGTCGGCTTTCGCCAAGGTATTCGAATCAGTATTATACAAACATATTTTAACACAAGTTCGCCCTCTCTTAAATGACGCTCAACACGGTTTCCGAGAAAGTAGAAGTACGGTGAGTAATTTGCTATCGTTTGTGAACTATACGACGCCGGTCATCGATGCTGGGGGACAAGTAGATGTCGCCTACTTCGATTTCCAGAAAGCTTTCGACACAGTTGACAATGATATATTATTAAATAAATTTTCTGCTTTGGGTTTTACGCCCCATCTATTAAAATTCTTTGCCAGTTACCTTGGCGAACGCCGGCAATACGTAGAGTATGCGGGACGCAAATCTAGGCCGTACTACACGCTATCGGGAATAAGTCAGGGCAGTAATTTGGGACCGTTGGAGTTTATTATAATGATCAATGATCTCCCTGACGTAGTCACCAAGGCGAGATGCTTATTGTTCGCAGATGACCTAAAGGTGTTTATGTCAGTATCAGACACTTTAGACTGTTATCAGCTTCAGCAGGATATTGATAGGGTAGTCCAATGGAGTAAAGAAAATAAATTACATTTTAATGTGTCGAAATGCTGCGTAATGAGTTGCAGCCGAGCTCGCGCCCCTTTACAACAAGTGTACCGTGTGGACGCCAAGGAAATGCAGCGTGTTACTCATGTGCGTGACCTGGGCGTTCAGATGGTACCCGAGTTAAATTATAGGAATCATATCACTAACTTATGCGGAAAATCATTTAGAAACTTAGGTTTTATTATGAGACAGTGTAAAGATTTTAAAAACATAGGTGTAATAAAAATTTTATATAATTCACTTGTTCGGAGTCATCTCGAGACAAGCGCCATAATATGGAGTCCAAATGAGGAAAAATACAGCCTCATGGTGGAAAAAATACAAAATAAGTTTACGAGATTTTTATATTTAAAACTGTATGGGGTTTACCCCTATTACCCTTTAATGTATCCGAGTCTGTTTGTCCTAGGAATGGTTGGGTACACTAAACTAGCAGTAAGAAGAAATGTATTACTGGTTAAATATGTGGTGGAGGTGTTGCGCGGGTCAGTGCACCACCCGGACATACTAGAGGGCTTGCGGCTGCGCGTGCCGGACGGGTACGCCGGCGCGCGCCGCCGCCCGGCCCTGCTCAGCAAGACGGCCCCTAGGACTAATCTCCTAAAGTTTGCGCCAATGTCGCGGGCGATAAATATGATTAATATGCTCCACGCCAAAGATATTGATATTTTTTATGGTAGCCTGGCGAAATTCATTATCTCGTCACAAAGATATTAGCTCTTTTAGTTTGCATTTTATATAATGTTTTAGTTGTTCGTTAGGATATTGTTTTCAGTTATTTTTTATTTTATATTTTATGATTGTTTAATCATTATGTTAGATTATAAGATTTCATGTTCTTTTTTGTTTTTACTCATATCATCGCTTTGGTACTCATGCTGTTATGGTGTTATGTTGTTATTATAAATAAATAAATAAATAAATAAAAAAATTATTTTGAGTATATAATAATATCTTGACAATATTCACTATGTTCACCAAGGTGAAAAGTAAACAGCATTTTTTTTTGTATTTTGTTTAGTACGTAGTAGTAAGTTCGTAGCATTTTGTATGAGGTTATTTAGGTAAACAAAATAACGAATTGTTTATTCTCATAAAATCTACTTGTATAATAAAAATGTCGCATTTTTTCACCTGGGTGTTTCAAAATGAACAAATTGCACTAACTTTGTATATTCATATCAACCAAGTGTAATTTACTGTGACCTATCATATAGAAAACATGGCTATACTTTATTTAGTAGAAAATATTAATTTATTTGCAGATGATAACAAATCAGTGAGGATTAAAAGTGAACTAATGAATTATAATTTGTAAATAATTTTAACGCTTTGGGGATTATGTGAAATATATTTCAACGTTGTTTGATAAATATGAAACGACACTACGAGCGAATCTTAGATTCCTCTAGACTTGGAGTAACCTGACTGGTGAGATATGTCGACTCAACAAAAGGTCGCCACCAGCCATCTTTGCGTTGTGTTCCCGCAGTGAATAGGTATCCAGGCTCCTTTGGGGATAAGGGAACAAGCTCTACAAGGGGGACGGCTACCGCAAAAAACCACCAAGATACATTCTTCATTTAATCCTTAATTTCTTTTAAATTGACTTCAAACGGAAAATAATTGATTTCTTGCGTTTTTGTTTCGACAATTAGCTGTATTCGGCAATTTCTGCAACTGTCGTGTCGACTACACATAGGTTCGGCGATATTTTGATTCAAATCTTTCAATTATGTATTCTTCGCTCATAGTGTTATTTCAAATTTATCATAAATCTTTAAAATCAACAACATTGAGTTTCACTCCCCTTAAATTCGCAAAACACAACGTCATCATTATAATTTGTCAATTTACTTTGAAACAATATATAGTAAGTGATATATAATGTATTTATACATAACAACAGTGAACTATTAGAGTGACTGTGGGTTTGCGATATACAACAATAGTTGAAATCCATACTTTGATATTAAGATTATAATTATTATTAATAAGTTTTTTTTTTAATCTGTATTGCTTTTTATAACAAGTACCTACTTGTGAATTGGATATTAATCTCAACGGATAACGCAAACACACAGTCCCAGCTAAACTCATAATTTTATAAATAATTTAAATACATGATACATATTTGGTGTCAGACTAAAGTAAGGTGGAGCGACCGGCATTTCATACAAAACGAATTTCGACAAAAAACATCATAATAATAACACAATAACAAAAATAAAAAAGGGTTTCTACTTATGTACTGCAATAAGATGTTTTTCTTCATATATTAAAGAAACGAATATACATTTTTTATGGTTTTTTTTTACATTATTTACAAGTATTTACATGGTAAAGATACCCACACACAACAAAGCTTAAGTTGTGGCGCTAGTTATGACGTCAACGTTATTTTAACATCTCAATGCCAGAAAATTAGATTAACTAAAAACATATATAAGCAACTCATATATGAATATTTTTTTATTTAAGCGCAGTAGGCAGTAGCCTAATGGCTAGCGACTCGGAATTGAAATCATGTGGTTGTTGGTTCGAGACCCACCCATTGCCTTACCAGTGTGACTCGACCGGCTTGTGCTAATTTAAATTGACACGGGGAGTTCACGGGAGTTACCAAGAATACAACTAATTTGCGACCCACACAGCCAGTAAGCTTTTGATAAAAAAAAAAAATTAGAAAGTAGATTTTTGTATGTATATTGGGCATTGCAATAAGACTGACCAGTTAGTCGTAATTATAATTATTCTAGACTTGAATGGAAGTCAGTGAAGTCAATACAAGCGCCACAACTACCCACCATATATACACCATGTGAAACAAACGCAACTTATACATAATAATACATTAAGGAATATATTACATTTAATCTTACAAAACATAATGGCATAGTGCGTAAAAAAAATAACCCATTAAATATATGGTAGTTCCATAATTTTACGTTTCAAGTCGATCTTGGACGACTTTTAGTCGAGTTAAGTAAATCCTATTTCATAACACAGTGGATTCTCAACCTTATTAAAAAGGACGAAAGTTAAAATTCAATTAGACATGATTTGTTGAAATTTTCATATTTATTCAACATAAAAATAATTTATTGATGAGTAGTAAAGGAGGATAGAACTTTATTTGAGTGACGTAAGGTTGAAAATGCGTTGTGCTTCATAATTCTGCTTATTCATAATTGTCATAAGAACTGTACTTGTCTATGCTTGATATTTGTGACACGAACATTCATTTCATACTATAGCACCGATACTCACTATCGGTAGTAGCCAAAGACTAAAAAAACATATATTTACCTTTCACTTCTAAATGCAGCCATTTTCTTATTTACCCACTTAAATAATGGAGCTAAATATGTTTTCTCTAGCCAGTTTTGATACCGATATATTAGTTTTAAATGAAATAATATAGTGTTTAGAATATTTCAGATATGTAATTTTATATAATATCGATGTCATAATGTGAACGTGTTTTGAATAAATTCATAAAATTAAACTTGGCACTATATTAGTATAACTCGGTACAATACGATTAATGGTCTGCAATAGATTTGTTTATACAGGGTTATTTAAAAGGAGTGCGTATATTCAACGAGGTAATCACGTGCATAAAACTGAACCACTTTTCCCAAGAAAAATAGGTCGAAATTTAAAAAAATATTTTTCATACAAACGTAAGTCACGTGACCTGTCACTTTGTATGAAAAGTTCATTTTCCATTTTTCCATAGCATCTTGTTCATTTTTAACAACAGTACGATTTTGACTCTGTTTTTGCAATGACACGAATGTTTAATTCATCGCGATGTAGTAAAATATTTTGAAATACTTCGATATGCCAGAGATGTTGAGATATTTAGTAGCTTGTATTTATGTAAATTGAATATAATTTCTTCTAAAAGGAGACCATTATTCGACTTTGTACTCAGGAACTGTATTAGTTGCGTTAAAAGAAACAATTTAGTAGTCTTATATTACCAACCTTATTTCGCAAAAAATAAGGTTCATAATTCAAGTACCGAGATCATGCGTGATATTCTCGTCAATCGAGTATTTGCGCGCAGTTTATTAAATTCAACTTTATTCAATAGACATAAAATTCACTTTGCTTAAACATCGACCTTACTGCCGTGCTCGATAGCCACTGATTGCGCGGTTTATCGACTTAATTCCTACAGCAGTAAGGTTCAGACTTGCTTGTAGAGTCTCTGCTCATAATTTAATAAATTTTGAACGTTATAACAATACGCACAGGGTTTATACTTCGTCACCGAGGTCCTGGACGCAGTTTTCCGCGATGGGCACGAATTTGTCGTCGATCTGTATGAGGAGGATGCTTTTGTCGACGTGAGAGCGAAGTTTCGGGTCCCTGTGGTTTGGAGTCCATTTGTGCACCACCTGAGATCAAAGAAATACGCTTTCAAAATGTTCTGAGCTTCACATCTATAAAGGTAATATGGTTTATACAGCGTTCATCTATACATGACACAAATAGTAAACAAACCGACGTCGATTACAAATCACGATATTTCTCAAAAATCACACAATGAATGTTACCACAATTAGTTGTATATACTAGGCCAAACACTAACGCATCGATTTCCACGTTCAATCACTAAAAAACTAGTTTAAAAGTAGCAATAAATAGGAAAAATCGTAAATCTGACAATGGTCCGGACCACAGATTATTATGACGACATGTTAGTGTGACATTTGGTTGTAGAGATGGGTAAAAGTGAATAAAAGAACGATACCTATACAGACTCTTTATATTAATAGCAAAAAGTTTAAACTCTTTTCAAACTTGAAAATAAAACTACTTAAGGTCGATTTTGGTCCAATATTGGGCCTCTAGTTTTGTTAAAATTATTTGTAAAACAATTAAATAGAATAAATATAATTATTTATTTAATTATTGATTATATATTTATTTAATTATTTATTATAAGGTAAATACACTTGACACCAGATCAGACTATGACATTGAAACTGTCATTAGTCTTGTCGCTTCGCATGCTGTCGTCCTTGGCCAAAAACAATGGTCAAAAACACAAGAGAATACCCGAAATGTACGAACATTTCGGGTATTCTCTTGTGTTTTTGATTTCTAACGATCGCCCTGGCTTTCTTTTTCATCCTGTGTTTTTATCCTTGTTTACGTAAGTTTCGATTGTTTGTAACCCAAATGATGCGCGTTATGAAAAACTCACTGTAACACAATATATTATATATACAGGATTAATTTAAAAGGAGTGCGTATATTCAAAGAGGTAATCAGGTGCACCAAACTTCTTATTTCTTATTTGGAGAAACGACGCCCGCACCAAGGAATTTAATCCTAAAAACTATTTTTAAAGATGCCTATGAAGTATAACTGGTCACGCGCGTACATAAGTACACGCACCCATTTTTTTATTTAGTTACTCATTAAATCATTGTCCATATTTTTAATCCTTAATATTTATTATAAATGTGTTTTTTATTAGGATAATGTCACCCCATAATTGAGTTAAAAGTTTAAAACATTAAATTGCTATCAAAACATTTTAATTAAATTATATCATTCACTGAATGAACATTGAAGTACAATTCTGAATAGATCACACAAAGTTTCCCATCACTAATTTTATTGACATTTCTTACATACGCCATATTTGTTTACATCTTTGGACAGGTATAGATGAACACGGTATAGAACTATTATTCTTCTAGCCCAGTGTTTTACAAAAAAAAAATATTCGGGATAAATTGATACCAATTTAGTCCAGCCGTTTGAGCGTGAAGAGTTAGCAAACCATATGATACACATTCACAAACTTTTACTTTCTTAATATTGGTTTGAAGTGATTAATGTGGTGTTAGTAAGAGTTGATAGTTTCCAATGTCAAATTGTGACTAACTCTGCTGCACACTTTATAAGCGAGACGCGATCAACTGGTTTACGAAGTTCAGCGTTTTGATTGGTCCGCTCCAAGCTCTTAATCAATCAGAGAGCCAAACGCGCTAAACTTGTCAATTGTAACGTAAAATATAAAACAAATTCGCATTAGTCACTAAGTCGTTCCGTTGCCAATTATATGACTCCACGGATCAAGTCACCATAAGGCAAAAAATGTATGAACTACAGCACACAATATTATGTATCAAGTTGAACCATGAGAGTTAAATTCGCGAAACAGGACTTACATTCCCGCATAAAAATACAGGTTATTTTCGCAACCAAAGATATTTTGGAACTGAGCTTATTATAGAGCCATTTTGAACGTATTATACGCAACTTACATACGACTTACATACTTGAAAGTAACATCATTTTCATTTCAACTCACCAGCCCATCCATCCCCGCTAGAGGCACCCAACTCCCCCAGAAGTTCCTCCCGCCCCTCTCCCTCTCAAACTCCGAGGGCCACTGCACGTCGATCCTCCGTCCCAAGTTAATACAATCATACACCCCCAAGGGCTCAATGATCAAAACCTTGCTACCAACACTAACATTAACCTTCAACTCGCTTCTACCTGAATCAGAGCGTTTGATTTTGGTCTTTATTTCTTTAGGTTTTGAGTCCTTCTTCGGTTCTTTCTTGAGTATCGACTCTTTGTTCGATAAGTCGGAGTAGTGGGTTTCTTTTAGCGGTATAGCTTCAGGTTTTTCTATGTATCGGCCAGTTAGCTCCCGATAACTTTCTCGTTCGTGACGTATTTCTTTGCTGAGTTTCGATAGATCTTTCGGAGTCATTTCATTGACGTAGTACCTGTAAATAAACCTAAATTAAATCCTGATTATACTCTATTTATTAAATCCTGATGACTAAATTGACAAATGCAAAGGAAAGGACTGACGTAAAAGCTATTGGAATCTATGTCATTTCTTCTCAATTTAGTCACCAGGATTAAAAAACAGACAATAGTACGTTTGCTATTAATAAGTATATTTAATTGTAAGGTAAAGGGTGTCTATGATACGAACACTTATGACGACGTATGAGATGAAATGTAATGCATAAATAAACTTTCATAATAAATTAAATAAAATAGATGTCTGTATTCCATCGGGTTTTTAAGTAAATGATCAATACCTTATTGATATCAATTATTTAGGTATGTGATTAATATTTATATTAAGTAGTACTCATTTATGATCCATACTCCAATATATCATCAAAATTCATATTAAAGCATTCTTCAAGTAAATCACTCGCATCGAGATTCAATTATTGATATAGATAGAGTAACATCATTTACAGGATGTTACGAAAATGCGAAGTCATATTTAAAATTCTGCTTCTGTCCATGAAAATGTACAACGTTCTTCAAGAAATTAAAACATTGGACCTCCAGTACTAATTGAAAGATGATAATTTTGGACGTTAGTCATTGTTTTTGTATTGTTTGTTTCCTAGAAGACAGTTGTAAAAAAATTCGAAGCAGTATTTCAAACATGATAACACAATTTCGAAGCAGTTAATGATTAAAAATAATAAAGTAACACAACAAAGCAGATGACGATGGCGGGTGTGGGGTACCTTTTGAAGTCTCTGTCTTGCCTGGCGTTCCTGTTGGCGATGATCTTGCAGTCCGGCAACGACAGGTCCAGTCCGCTCGGAGCCAGGGACAAGTCTTCCAGGGAAGACTCTGCGCTCGCGCCGCAACGGCTGCTAGACACCTATTAAACCAAGTGAATTTTTTATAACTAATGTACTGTATCAAGAAATTTAATAATAATGGAGTTAATAATTGTTCGATGTTATCAAACTTTTTTTTTAAATCCTGTATACAGTTTTCAGAGCGTGTCATGAAATGTGACGTGTCGATCGTCAGTAGTGGGGAGCTTGTTACTGCGGCTGCCACGCTCTTTCCGCTTAAAATACCTATAATACGACTGCTGCGCAAGTCAAACCACGTTGTGTGTCAATTCTCACCTTTTAAAGCACGGCCTATGTTTAAAAAATATTCTTATTGATTTAAACCGCATGCAAACGTCACAATAAGTGCGTTGAACAAGGAGTCGCAGGTTCCAGTCCAGTCGGAGGTTAAAATGTTTCCTTCTTTCTATTTATATTTAATTAACATTGTATAACAGTTAAATATCAATTGAAATAATAAATGCAATGTTTTTGCATGCCTCTAACATCACCGTCATACCGTAATGCATTTTAACATTTACAATAAATTTAATTTAATTTATTAAATCTGAGTATCTTTATCTTACCTTAGCGCTCACAGCTCTTCGGGGTTGTTCACGCCACGCACACTCCCACGCACTGCCCGCTGCGCTCTGGTAAAGTAAAAAAGAAAATAAATCAAAACATGTTACTAACGACGGCCTTGTAGATCAACAAATCGAGTTCCGTTATGAGCTCATAGTCAAGAATTTCGGTTGGTTTAGAAATTATAAGTAGTTTCCTTTCTGGACCTCTGTCAAAAAAGTTGTTATGACCGAATTTCGGGCGCGGCAGTTTTGTTTTGACCGCCGATTTGTAGGTCATGTCCTGAGTACGTAGCCTGTGAGTAGAGTACCTGCGTGTCGTCGTTGGGATGCGAGGAGCAGGAGGGCGGGTCGAGGCGCACGCTGTCGGCGGCCAGCAGCCGGAACGTAGCCTGTGAGTAGAGTACCTGCGTGTCGTCGTTGGGATGCGAGGAGCAGGAGGGCGGGTCGAGGCGCACGCTGTCGGCGGCCAGCAGCCGGAACGTAGCCTGTGAGTAGAGTACCTGCGTGTCGTCGTTGGGATGCGAGGAGCAGGAGGGCGGGTCGAGGCGCACGCTGTCGGCGGCCAGCAGCCGGAACGTAGCCTGTGAGTAGAGTACCTGCGTGTCGTCGTTGGGATGCGAGGAGCAGGAGGGCGGGTCGAGGCGCACGCTGTCGGCGGCCAGCAGCCGGAACGTAGCCTGTGAGTAGAGTACCTGCGTGTCGTCGTTGGGATGCGAGGAGCAGGAGGGCGGGTCGAGGCGCACGCTGTCGGCGGCCAGCAGCCGGAACGTAGCCTGTGAGTAGAGTACCTGCGTGTCGTCGTTGGGATGCGAGGAGCAGGAGGGCGGGTCGAGGCGCACGCTGTCGGCGGCCAGCAGCCGGAACGTAGCCTGTGAGTAGAGTACCTGCGTGTCGTCGTTGGGATGCGAGGAGCAGGAGGGCGGGTCGAGGCGCACGCTGTCGGCGGCCAGCAGCCGGAACGTAGCCTGTGAGTAGAGTACCTGCGTGTCGTCGTTGGGATGCGAGGAGCAGGAGGGCGGGTCGAGGCGCACGCTGTCGGCGGCCAGCAGCCGGAACGTAGCCTGTGAGTAGAGTACCTGCGTGTCGTCGTTGGGATGCGAGGAGCAGGAGGGCGGGTCGAGGCGCACGCTGTCGGCGGCCAGCAGCCGGAACGTAGCCTGTGAGTAGAGTACCTGCGTGTCGTCGTTGGGATGCGAGGAGCAGGAGGGCGGGTCGAGGCGCACGCTGTCGGCGGCCAGCAGCCGGAACGTAGCCTGTGAGTAGAGTACCTGCGTGTCGTCGTTGGGATGCGAGGAGCAGGAGGGCGGGTCGAGGCGCACGCTGTCGGCGGCCAGCAGCCGGAACGTAGCCTGTGAGTAGAGTACCTGCGTGTCGTCGTTGGGATGCGAGGAGCAGGAGGGCGGGTCGAGGCGCACGCTGTCGGCGGCCAGCAGCCGGAACGTAGCCTGTGAGTAGAGTACCTGCGTGTCGTCGTTGGGATGCGAGGAGCAGGAGGGCGGGTCGAGGCGCACGCTGTCGGCGGCCAGCAGCCGGAACGTAGCCTGTGAGTAGAGTACCTGCGTGTCGTCGTTGGGATGCGAGGAGCAGGAGGGCGGGTCGAGGCGCACGCTGTCGGCGGCCAGCAGCCGGAACGTAGCCTGTGAGTAGAGTACCTGCGTGTCGTCGTTGGGATGCGAGGAGCAGGAGGGCGGGTCGAGGCGCACGCTGTCGGCGGCCAGCAGCCGGAACGTAGCCTGTGAGTAGAGTACCTGCGTGTCGTCGTTGGGATGCGAGGAGCAGGAGGGCGGGTCGAGGCGCACGCTGTCGGCGGCCAGCAGCCGGAACGTAGCCTGTGAGTAGAGTACCTGCGTGTCGTCGTTGGGATGCGAGGAGCAGGAGGGCGGGTCGAGGCGCACGCTGTCGGCGGCCAGCAGCCGGAACGTAGCCTGTGAGTAGAGTACCTGCGTGTCGTCGTTGGGATGCGAGGAGCAGGAGGGCGGGTCGAGGCGCACGCTGTCGGCGGCCAGCAGCCGGAACGTAGCCTGTGAGTAGAGTACCTGCGTGTCGTCGTTGGGATGCGAGGAGCAGGAGGGCGGGTCGAGGCGCACGCTGTCGGCGGCCAGCAGCCGGAACGTAGCCTGTGAGTAGAGTACCTGCGTGTCGTCGTTGGGATGCGAGGAGCAGGAGGGCGGGTCGAGGCGCACGCTGTCGGCGGCCAGCAGCCGGAACGTAGCCTGTGAGTAGAGTACCTGCGTGTCGTCGTTGGGATGCGAGGAGCAGGAGGGCGGGTCGAGGCGCACGCTGTCGGCGGCCAGCAGCCGGAACGTAGCCTGTGAGTAGAGTACCTGCGTGTCGTCGTTGGGATGCGAGGAGCAGGAGGGCGGGTCGAGGCGCACGCTGTCGGCGGCCAGCAGCCGGAACGTAGCCTGTGAGTAGAGTACCTGCGTGTCGTCGTTGGGATGCGAGGAGCAGGAGGGCGGGTCGAGGCGCACGCTGTCGGCGGCCAGCAGCCGGAACGTAGCCTGTGAGTAGAGTACCTGCGTGTCGTCGTTGGGATGCGAGGAGCAGGAGGGCGGGTCGAGGCGCACGCTGTCGGCGGCCAGCAGCCGGAACGTAGCCTGTGAGTAGAGTACCTGCGTGTCGTCGTTGGGATGCGAGGAGCAGGAGGGCGGGTCGAGGCGCACGCTGTCGGCGGCCAGCAGCCGGAACGTAGCCTGTGAGTAGAGTACCTGCGTGTCGTCGTTGGGATGCGAGGAGCAGGAGGGCGGGTCGAGGCGCACGCTGTCGGCGGCCAGCAGCCGGAACGTAGCCTGTGAGTAGAGTACCTGCGTGTCGTCGTTGGGATGCGAGGAGCAGGAGGGCGGGTCGAGGCGCACGCTGTCGGCGGCCAGCAGCCGGAACGTAGCCTGTGAGTAGAGTACCTGCGTGTCGTCGTTGGGATGCGAGGAGCAGGAGGGCGGGTCGAGGCGCACGCTGTCGGCGGCCAGCAGCCGGAACGACGCCGGCGCCGCACGACGCATGCGGCTGCGACTGCCGCCCTACACAACAATGGTACTTATATAATCTATATATATTCAACGAGGTTATCCGGTGCATAAAACTGAACAACTTTTCCTAAGGAACATGGGTCGATATCTTAAAATTGAAAATCATCTTTTCATACAAACATAAGTCACGTGACCTGTCGCTTTGTATGGAATGTTCATTTTCCATTTTAAGATTTCGACCTGTTCCATGGGCTCGTTTAAAAATATAAGATGACAGTGTGTGTACCTGTCTCGCGGGCTCCTTGGCGGGCGTGCGCGCGCGCGGGTGTCGGTCGCGGCGGGCGGGGGGCGCGGGGGGCGCGGGGGGCGCGGCCCGCTCCCGCGCCGCGCGCTGCGAGCTGCCGCCCTCCAGCAGCACGCCGCCACCTGCCGCTGCTGCCCCACACACATCAGATACGTTAGAGCAGCAGTAGCCTAGTGGCTCGGACACCGCACTTGTGATCATGTGGTGGCGGGTACGAATCCCACACATTGCACTACCGATGTGAACCCACTCGTAACACAGGCATTCATTTACCTTACCACGAGAGGTTAACAAGAATACTACTAGTCATGTGCGACCCACTTTGCAAGTACGGTTTTGTTAAAAAAAAAGCACGCTATTGTTGCTGTCGCAACCCTAGCTGTTGGTCTACCTGTCAATTACCTAATCGCAGGCCAATAGCTGGTCTCTCATTGGTGGAAACTGACTGTTGCGACACTAACAAACCTAGCGGATTTTTTAATATCAAAAACCCTATATATTTAATATTACGATCATATTTGATCTCAATCATCCTACAAGTGTGATGAAGTTTTATAATAAAATATACATATTTTACAACTTGATACTCTACAAATCATAATCATATACTTACAATTGTATATCTTCAATATATCCAATCCTTTTGATTAAGCGTGAACAAAATACAAAAACAATTAATTTTATATGCATGTTACTCAACATACACTCTATCATGTAATATTAAATGTAATAATGTTTTTACAACCTCACTTTCTAACAAGAACTCAATAAAACAAACCATATATTTCGTACATACCAGTTTCGTCGTGCGTGGTTCGTTCGTGCGAATGTTCTCGAAGCAAACCAGCCAGTGAGGCCAGCGTCGACGACGTCGGCTTGCCCGCACTTGCTAGGCTGCCGCGGGTGCCGGCTGAAATTAACACATCTTATAGGATACTTATAGTGGCCTCAATTGTACCTTGAGAGAAAAAAATTGAAGCAAGAAAGGAGGCTTTTGCCTGCAGCGGGGCAGAAAAAACAACACTTTCGTAAAATATTATAATGAAGTTTTATTATTATTAGATTTTATATTATTTTTGAACAAATCCCTCGCTCTCAAATTATTTATAAATTTAATTTAAAATAATACTCAGATTTGGAATAAGAACTGATTTACCAAATGCGGGGATCGACCCCGCGATGGGCACAATGCTAATTGGCATGGTGACCTATACCACTATATAATGTATATAATAGGCTATCGTGTGTCAAAAATCCGTTGGGGTCGCTAATTTCGCATGGGGTTTATTTGTCAATTTCGACCAATCGCAGGCCAGCAGCTTGTCTCTCATTGGTGCAGAATGATAGATATCTCATGCGACACTAGCGACCCTAGTGTATTTTTGACATGCGATAAATTGGGAAACTAGCCTACTAATATTATAAATGTGAAAGTGTGGATGTTTAGATGTTTGGATGTTTATTACACATGGAAAAGAACATAGGCTACCTTTTATCCCGATTCCTTAAGTAGTTCCCGAGGGAAAATTGAAAAAAGTTTACGAGGTAAGCCCTGGGATTTTAAAATTTAGATATTTTTCCCTATTACAGCACAAGCTATAACACGGGTGAAAATTTTATTCAATTTTTCATTACCTACAAATTTGTCTTTCCTTTTTGGACCCAATTCTGAAGTCCACGCAGACGAAGTCGCGGGCAGAAGCTAGTGACAGAATAATAATAAACCACACAGCAGAAGAATAATTTAACACTATGACCACGCTTACCTAATGAAGTCCTAGACAGATGTAACGCGTTATGTCTTGGCGTAGAGTTTCTAGCGGCACCGGCTTCAGCCGCGGCCGCGTCACACGCCGCACCGCCACCACTCGAACAACCCTCGCCGCAACGACGACGGATACTAACAAACACGATCATTATTGAAAACATATAATCTCTTATACATATATAAAATTCTATGTTTGTTCCGAAATTCCTCCGAAACGGCTGAACCAATTTGTATTGTTTGATTTGATTTGTTCGTAACACTCCCATGGCTAGCGTGGGTAGCGGCATTTCTTTAACGCTGTGGCGACAACTACCTTTGTAACATTTTTCGCTTTACAATAAAGCGAAAGTGTAAATTTATTAAAATTTCTGATAAAAAAAATCATTACATGTTACTAAACAAAGAAAAATGTTCCTTAACCTGTAATTCCTTAACATTAAACAAATAACCATTTACTAACCGTCTCCAAGCAGCTGACAACCTAGCCCTGATAGCAGACACGGTAAGAGGCCCGCCCAACAGTGAGCATAACTGTGGGGAGGTGTCGGCGTACGACGTTGTTAGAGGCGACACGTAGATAGGGTAGCCAATTGGCTGATCACACGATGAGTTGATAATGTTGCGGAGTGCCTGGGGAGTTAATGGTAAATTAAGTACCGTGTCAGGGGTTCGGGCTGGTGAACTAGCTAAGCTATACTCATCTTCATCACTCTCATCTCAGCCACGATGATTTATACCAAAATGACTCGTGACCGGCAAGTGTAAAAAAGTCGAAACGTCAAGCATTATTAATAAAAGCAGATTATTAATAAGAGAATTAAAGATAAATGTTTAAGTTACGTAATTAAATTATAACTATGCAACGTGGTAGTTCAAAAGAAACGACCCGAAGTATCTCATTTCAATTATATTTTAATATCGTCTTCCGCACAAGAAAATGTTATCTCTGAAAAGAAATATCAGTGGAACATGATCACACAAATGCTTGTCGCAAGCGTGGCGATTTATATCAGTCAACCGGTTAGAGCAGTAAATCGAACCACGGGTCAAAAATCCGCTAGGGTCGCTAGTGCCGCATGAGATCTATCTGTCATTCTCCACCAATAAGAGAACAGCTACTAGCCTGCGATTGGTTGAAATTGATATGACCTGATGCAACATTAGCACCACTAATTGTAATTCACGTAAGTATACCTGTTTGGCGTTCTGTATGGAGCCTCTTTCAGGGTTCCTGTTCCTCAGGTACACGAGCTCCTGCTGCTGGCCTGCCCACAGCCCTCGCACGCACTCACGGTTCAGCTTGATCACCCGAAAGCCTAAGTGCCGCTTGTTCAGCATTATTATCTTGTAGTCGTCGTTACCTTCGTCCATTACGTGCCTAAAAGAAATAAAATAACAAATTAGTTATAAGTATGGTGTAATAAAAAAAAACAAATTAAAAAGTTATTTTAATCTCTTATTTTGTGTGAATGAACGACAAAACAGAAGACTGTGTTCATCACATATTTTACGGGGCGAACTTACGCGGCCGAAACCGCGGGTCACAGCGAGTCAAGTACATAATATTCGTACCTTAGCGCCAGTAGATGCGGTGCTCCACGCAACACGTTATACCGCCAGGCGGGGGCCGCTTCGTGGCAGATGACGAGTCGCTGCGCATGCGACGCTATCGCACAGTATAAGGCCGAGCTACTGCAGTACTCTTCAGGGAACATGAAGTGGTCCTACAGGATATATTAATTAATAAACAGAGTGGTTGTGTAACAAAATAAAATCTATGTACAATTTTCCAGTCCTGGTCTGCTGGAATAAAAAATCTACAGAAATAAGCAGTACGTCTGTAACGATATTTTATTTTGTGTCTTTGTTATATGTTTGTAAATAAATAAAATATGTCCGTTAATGTAGGTGAGTATAGAATATTGTATTTTACATGGAGCGACTTCCTAACTGTCCTGCACAACATATTTGACTGGGCAAGACTGCTTGTCAGTGAAATGATTAACGATTGTCAAGGATTAACTAGGACGAACTGGAAATGACATCTGGGGAGTTGCGCCTAATAACAACTAGCCAGGGAGCCTCATGAAATCATAAAGCTGTTTTAACACATACCTGATGTAATTTAAGAGCCATTCTGATCGCTGGCGCTAGCACAGAGTGCAACAGCGACATATCAGTGAACACCCACTCGTCGCGAGCGCAGGTAATACGGAAGTCGCCCTTGAACAGCGAGTGCAGGCCGTAGAGGAAGAATTCCACGCTAGATTAAAGAAAACAAAAATATAATTAGTACAAAAATCGTTCTAGACATTTTTATGGATTTTCTGCACTCTAGGGAGGAAGGATAAAAAAAGTTCATAATATTTCGCCGTTTCCAAGGACCATTTCAGACAACTACCGAAGAGCTCCATCTTATGGCAATGGCTTGATGGTCCGCCGTTGCATTTAACTAATGCTGCGCCGTCGCTGCGTCGAAACCTCTTTAATTTACTTCACAGATGGGTGTAGGTCATCACGACTATTACCATTACCGCGACATTTTTTTTTTTTTTTTAAAGATTACTATCAATGTGGGTCACACATTACTAGTAAACTTGTTAACCTCTCGTGCTAAGCTAAGATGCTTGTGTTACGAGTGGGTTCACGTCGGTAGTGTAATGGGTGGGATTTGAACCCGCAACCACATGATCGCAAGTCCGACGCCCTAGCCATTAGGCTACCGCCGCTTCATCACTTGGTCCATTACCGTGCCGCAGGATGGAACCTCGCAACGAAGTGAAGCATCTTCTGTCCGCTACATACCTGGAGGCGGAGAGATGCTGTGCGGCGGCGAGCGCCCTCCTGCCCAGCAGGCTGAGCGCGAAGCACAGCGTGGTGAGCGGCGACTGCGCCTGCGCCGCGCGTCGCCGCCAGCTCGCACCACGCCTTGCGCCGCAGTGCGCGATCCACTCGCCGTACACCGCGCAGAAACGACTCCTATACACAAAACTCCGTACATCAGCATACATAACCGTAATGACTGTACGTGCGCAACAAAACTACTTCTTTGTCATAAGCTTATTGCCAATAAAATGCACATGCAGCGCAAAAATGTTTGTGCATTGATCAATTTTTATTCCTGCACAGTTCCGTCCGAGTTGAGCGCTGCACAGTATTGTCCAAAAATATTTATCTGTGAATAATCGCTTGGGCGTCGGCCTTGCGATCATGTGGTCGGATCTAATCTTCAAGCACAATGATTTTGTTAGTTTGAGCGCAAATATTTAAGCTATACGACTTCACGGTGTGAAAATTAAAATTCAAATCGAATACAACCTGCTACTGTAATTTTTTTAAAAATAATTAAAAGTAACTGTTAAACTATATAAATTACATACCTGGTGATCCCAGAAGCCCTAAAGTCATAGTCTTCATCCAGATTAACGTTGAATATAGGATCGAGGTCCACAAAGTTTCTTTCGTTCATAGGTTTTAAAGCCTCCGCTATAGTGGCAGAAGCCAGCCACTCTTCCAGCTTGGCTGACTGGATCGTGTAGTAGATTATACTCTGTACGGAATAAAGATGAAAATAGAGAATTTCATTCTAAATGTATGATAACTTATACATAAATTGATTAAATCATATACACAAAAAAGCTATAATATAAGAGGTGTAAGTTTAGTTTGCCAATACCTTGACGTAGTAGGTGAGCAGCACCTTCCTGAAGTCGAAGACTTGCAGCATGGAGACGGCGCTATTGTCAGAGACGGAGTAGCCTTCCAGCACGTAGCGCGCACTCACCAGCTGCCACGCCAGCCAGCGCAATGCCCACGCCGCGCCCGGCGACAGTGCACGACCACCGCACCACCACACGCCCGTGCACACGCCCTCTGTGCACCACGCAACACGTTACTACATACATCACTACTTAGCCGTGACCACCGTACTGTACGCGGCCGTGCACACGCCCTCTGTGCACCACGCAACACTTTACTAGGTACATATATCACTACTACGCCTCATGGCGTAGTAGTGATATATGGTGGTCATTTACCCTACGGTGGTCATCCACCGTAGGGTAACACGTCTGTGCACAAGTCATCGAGTGCTTAGAACGACACGTATACGAAGTTCGGCGTCAAGACTGGCCCGCTCCAAGCTTTTATCTAATCACAATCCTTTTAATAGCTTGAACTTACGAACAATTGCAATAAGCACCCTGTGCACCGCACAACAGGTTACCACCCATTAACATAATCAATTGTATTTTTACATCACATTTTTATTACTTCTACAAACCATAGCACACATTCATTAATTACATTTAATACATATTGATATTATAGAATCCCTTTATGGAGTGAAACGAAAATTGCAAATTATTTAGCATGATGTGAATAGCTTGATCTATTCAAATCAATGTATGAGTTTTCAAAGCCTAAACTCACCGCTGCTCTCCTCAGGCCCTTCTGATATAGCCTCGACCTCACGCTGCTGGCAATACGTCCCTCTGAACTCGAGCCCTCGCAGTTGGAACGACACTAGCCCATTGCCCATCTCTACGATGTGCACTAGACAGTTTAGATAGTCTGAAGCTAACACTGTAAAGAAAATCTAAGTTAAATGTTTTATTGAAAGATGTAGAATGAGAAGAGAGTGTCTTTACATTTATAGAAGACTTTCAATCTTGCTAAATCTTCTTACTGAACACTAAAGATCAATTCTTGAACTCGTTGCCAAAAAGTTCGGGTACGAATGAGGAAAAAGTACAGTACGACATCAATCAGACAAGTCCATTACCCGATGTAATGGATTTTTATATTTGATATTATTATGAAATAATATATTTCCATGTATTTCCTTCAACTCACCGAAACAATCGCCTTGTTGCACTTGTCCCCATCGACCTAACATGAGGTCTCCACACAGATAGTGCTGTAGAGAACGAGTTAGATGCTCGTAGAAGATGGAGTTCAAGTTGTTGTCATCTGTAAAATAGTGACCTATTTACAAAAGTTGGTAAAACAGCGGAGATTTTTTTTGTTTGAACGCACTAATCTCGTACTACCAGTAGGATTTGATAATACTTTTGTATTTGATAACTTAATTCTCTATGAAGGTGTATCTATCACGTTACTTGCCTTGGGAGAAAAGTCTATCCTAGACCTTGCTCGCCCACTCAATTACTTTTCATATAATGAGATTAAAAAAAATCTTTTTGTTTTTCCGTCCTGACAATAACGCAAACAGACAAAAAGGAATTATCCAATTTGGATTGCACGGACTGCACTGGTTCGGCCATTCATTTTTATATTTATAGAAGATATAAATCTTACCAGCGCCAAGATTCCTTTCAAGTTGTGACGAGAGCCTGGTGTTGCTCTGGTCGACGCGCTTCGTGTTGTAGTCACGCTCCCAGAACTTGACGGGGCGTACGTATGACGTCATGAAAATGGCGCTACCTGTGATTTAGAAAAAATATTCACATGTAGGTATATATTTAAAACCCAATTCACTCAGGTAAATTCATTATGTCGAACACTGAAATGGCGATGGACAGGCCACATGCTAAGGGAAAAACAAGAGAAATGGACGAAAATTATAACGGAATGGTACCCCAGAGATGGTAAAAGAAACAAACGGCGACAAACTAAAAGATGGGAGGACGACATAAAAAAGGTAGCTGGTCCAGAATGGATCCGAATAGCAAAAGACAGGGAGAAATGGAAATCTTTAGAGGAGGCCTATGTCGAAAGACAAGCTGTTTTTAAACCGAACGCCGATATATGAAGATATAAGTAAGATAATATTAAATAAAAAAAAAAATAGATAGTAAGTTGATTGATATCAATGTTTGTAAGTTACAGCAATAAAGGCTAATTTTATTTTTTATTTTATATATTTAAAGCTGACTTGTAATGTGGGTAGCACAATACTAGTATTCTTGTATTGTTTTATACCTCACATCTGAGGAGACCGATTTGTTAACACTGAAGTAAGAGTGTCCCGAACGAACTTGCCAGGATATAACTTAACTACACTTAGGCCCGAGTCACACCGAAATGGCAGCGGCCGGTAGCGGCCGCTCGCGTCACCGCGGGCGGCCTCGCGACCTTTTCAAGCTTTTCAAGCGATACTGGTCTTTTAACTATGTAGTTAAAGTTTAAAATTATTTCACACTGAAAGTGCTCGCCGCGTCGCTGCCGGCCGCTGCCATTCCGGTGTGACTCGGCCCTTATACTGTCTGTTGTCTGCTTGTCACAGTTCTGTATGTAACCATGTAGAAGCCTCTATAACTCGTACATACCTAGAGCTGGTGTGAGAGGCGACGACAGCAGCGCAGACACGGCGGCCTGCAGGAACAGCATGGCGGAGTGCGGCACGGAGAAGGGCTGGGCGAACGCGTGGAACGCGCTGCCCCACGTGATCTGCCACGGAGCTATGTACGTCACCACGAACTGGACCTGTGCGAGAAATACACGTAGGATTTAGTGATGTGTATGTGTATAGCTATGTGCGTGCCTGCACCGCCGCAGTACAAGCGTTCATTTGAAACGGTCACACATTTTCTAAAATATCCTGAAAACTTTTGGTAATCTATATATATAAAACTCTTCCGTTACTGACTGACTGACTGACAGACAACGCACAGCCGAAACTACTGATCGTAAAGAGCTGAAAATTGGCATGTGTGTTTGTTGGGAGGAGTAGGCTACCACTAAGAGAGGATTTTTGGAAATTCCACCCAAAGGGGAGAAAAGGGTGGTAATTTAATAAACGGTGGTACACGCAGACGAAGTCGCGAGCAAAAGCTAGTAGTAAGTATAGCTTTGAGATAGGTTTTCCAATTAGGTTGCTTTCCTAAAATGCTATTCGAATTATACATTTTCGTAAAAGTATATATTGAATAATGTGGCATTAAAAACGGAACATTTTCATAGAGATACACTAACCTTGAGCAGAAACTCGTACACTTTACTAAATATGATGGCCGTCATGAAGTAATCCACTAGAAACGTCTCCGATATCTTCTGACTGCTCAAGTCTCGTTGGAACAGTAGTACCGCGAACACGAGGATCAAGTACTGCGAGTCTGGTTCTGAATAGGCGTTTCGAAGACCTGCAGACAATAAGTAAGGGATTTTTAACTCTATCGTGTTGTTATTGCGGTTAATTATTGTATATCAAGCCGTATTCAGAAAATGAGTATGTAGAAATGTCAATGTCATTTTCAATATTGCTACTAAGACGGTATCTGGTTTATTTGCAGGTAAAGTAAAAAAAAATTGTTTGTGAATAAAGTGTAGATATAACCCAATTTGTAATGCAAACATTTAGCTTAGGACGAGGTGTTGACAAGAATAATGTTAACGAGAGATCGTTGGTAATGTGCGATTCAAATAATACAAATGGAAATTTTTTAAAAATATACTTCTACAAGGCCCAAGAGATGTTTAGTCAGTATAAATGCATGAATAACTTACATTTCAATGCGCAAACGCATATGATGAGCGCGCCGACCGCGTCGCCGTACTTAGCGGCGATGGCGGGCGCGTCCTGCGTCGTGGCCGCGATCACTACAGCAGGGTACAGCACGTTGCGCTCCAGGAAACATAGGTACACGAACATCTAACACAAAAACATTCGATTAATTTGTATGCACAATATTCCGATCAGATACATCGGTAATTGCTCCAAGCGCGATTAAAAAAAGACCAGTACAGTACATCCTATCATAACGAATCGATAGATGATCCTGTTATTGCAGTTGCTTGCTTGCCTGCTTGGCGTCGGCTTCCGGTCTTACCAGAATTACCTAAATACTGTATTTTACATGGAGCGACTGCAAGTCTGAGCGCCACAACCCATTTTAGGTACTGGGTAACACAGTAGTAAGGCTGGTTGTTTGAATTATAAAGACTAAACAACTGACAAAAATCCTTAAATACAGTCGGGACCAATGGTTTATCGTAGAAATGGTCACCCATCCACGGACCAACCGCGGCGAGCACAGCTTAACCTTTATTATCGGTCAAACCGTAGGGATAACACTTAGCCACTAGCCACTCACTTATTACAGTAGCTGATGCCTCTTAATGAATTCAGAATAATGTGGTATTGTAGCAATAATATATTTGTAGCAATAAATGCCTTTTTATTTATTTTTTTAAATAAATTTAAACATGCCTGAAATATCCTGTTATAAGTGATAAGCAAGTGTTGATACGAAAAATAATAAACACCATTGTATAATTGGTGAAGACTTAAATTTTCTCTGCATTTTGCATCCTACCTACCTTCTCAAAGCACATCAATATCGCTGGCTCTATAATTTCAAAATGCAAGTTTGAGTTATTTAAATTGAGGGTCCAGTGCGACATAACCAAAGTATTAGGTATTTGTTTGAAGATTTTTAAGTCCTATACTATCTGCGTACCTTTTCAAAGCACATCAATCTCGCTGGCTCCGTGACCTCGAACTGCGCGTGTTCGTGCTGCTTCAACACAGGTCCGGCGAGACATAGCCACGGTTGTTGTTTACGTAGCTGGGGCGTAAGGTAATGCAGCACCCAGCCTAGGATACCGGCAATTATCCATAGTACCTGGTAATAGGGATTTTAAGGACATGTAGAATTGTAGATGTATAGAGTGTACCCAATAGGGATATGTATCCAAAACGTGTGATAAGCAAATTTTGTACATAAATTACATGTTAGTTTGTTTTGTTTTGCGGCTATTCTGGGACTGTGCAGCCCCAGTATTACTGCGACCGTCATCGATCTATTGTGATCGTACATGTTGGTTTAAAGAATTACAATAAAAATAAAAATTCGACGCCATTGCTGGTGTCATGGTCACAGGCAAAGGTAAAAAAAAATGTCTTCACCCTATTTCTCGATCTAGTGTTGTGTTGAACAGTTATGACCGGCCCAATCGCATTTGAGTATCGTGAAAAAAACTACCTAAATGTGTTTGACTTCATACTTCAAGTAAATATGATACAGGCTTTAGACACGTCAATAATTGATTGCATTGTAAAATACTAAAAAAAGGAGGCTTAAACTCAACTGCAGATGATTTCAGAAAGAAATGTTAAGATCACAGAACTAAAAGAAAAATTACAGTAGAAAACCTATTGATGTTAATTTACATTTCATTTAGCAGTATAACGATAAAATGATTTGACTGTTCTTGATGTAAGGATTTGATTGACTTATTTAAAACACTTTTCAATCTATGTATGTAAATAAATAACCTTGATAGAAGCTTAGGAATTTAAATCAACTCCAAAAATAGATACAAACGTTAATAAAATTTTATCTTACCGTATTTAGTTGTGGTCTTAGCGTAGTGAACACCGTCGTACAATGGAGTCCAAACACGAACAGACCAAGAAACGTGCAGACTATGACGTCATTCTTCAAACGAGCGTTCACAGTTGCCTGTAGTTTCTTCGGCAACGGATCCTCCATATCTTCATCAGGTTTTTCAGCATCCTGTTTAACATTCGAATTATTTGTGTTCGCATCTTGAGTTTTATCGTCTTCAGTGGGTGGATCAACTTTTAAAGACGTCGTAGAGTTCATAGTATCCCCTCCCCTTGGATCCATTTTTAAGGAGCTCACGCTTGACGTTTGTGAACGTTTTTGTTTCGCGATATTAGTTTCCGAACTAAAGTTTATTTTCGACGCTGAACTTCCAATAGAGTTCTGTTTAGATATGTTGCTTTCAGAGTTGTTCTTCTTGTCTTCAGTTAGCGTGTTTGGATCACCTTTCTCTAGTTCTGGCGAACATTCAGGGTTATGTATGACGTATAGTTCAGGTGGTAACAAATGTTTCTTGATCAGGTTCCATATTAGCGAGTAGTCGCTCGCGCTACGACTCAAATGGTAAGCTATAGGGACGAGCAGACCACAGAAAATAGAGAAGAGTATGTTGTGTTTCTGATGTTGGGATTTCTTGCCTTCAACTAGCCCGCTATAAGCGAATCCGTAGAGAACGCCTATAGCTGCTACAGACCGCACTACGCAGTACACTGCAGCGCTTAAGCTGCTTGTAGCATTACCACCAAACACATGCATATCTATTTGCTCTAGTAAGTACATGAGAAACGTGTTGACTTGAGGGAAAAGTCCCAAACTGAAAGCCAACGGAAAAAACAGCAGGAACTTCGACAGAACTTCTTGAATAATACTTAAAAAATCTCGTTCGTTCATCTCGAACCCGTATATTGTAATAGGTTTGATAACATCGAAACTTCGTTTTCTCCTCGTATGTACTTCGTCTGTCAATGGGGCAGTTTGTTCTAGGTAGCTATGCACCCCGCACAATAATGCTGTGCATATACAAAAGTATACCGGTCGAGAAAACACGACCATTTTGTTAAAACCATGTACTGGCGAAGCTGAATCTGGTTGAACACTTTTCAGTAAAGAGTACTGACTTCCAGCCATTATGAAGCAAAACCAAAACGCATATATGTCCCTGTAAAAGCCGAGGTTCAATACCATGGAGCCTAAAATGGCTACCATCACAGCCAAAAATATGGTGACAAAAGTCTCCCTGAACGTCAGATTCCTGTCGAACAAAGCCATCAGTTGCAGTCTATCCATGGCCACTTTCAGTTCGAAACATTTTGATATTTTGAACTTGTAGTAACTTTTTGGTTTCGGCTGATTTGCCTTCTCCATATCATCTATTATTTTAGAGAATTTACTTCTAAGGTTAATTTCTACGCTCTCTTCTCCTATAGAGGGCATTAAACTAGGTATATTTGCATAAGTGTTTTCAGTTTGTTGTTGGGCTAGTTGCTGTGCCCTCTGTTGATTCATAAGGAAGTTTATGTGCATGCTAGGTAGTCCCATTCTGGACTGCCTTTCAGCCTCTATTTGTTCTAGTAAGCTATCAGTGACGTAAGCCACGGGCGACCTAGGCTGGTCGGCGTGGCTGCTGGTCCCTCCGTCAAACACGTAGAAACGTTTATTAGTACTGTTAGTGTTAATAGGAACGACTGTCGAGACATTGTTGTTGCTCGACAACAGTGGGTTGTTACTTCCCTGGTTAGAAGAACTTTGGTCCATGCTGTCTCCACGTTTCGTCTTAGCTATACTTTCGCTGTTCCCAGCTTCAGATTCTAGAGAGCCACAGCTGCCTTCGCCAGCTGTTTCTTGAGAATTTTCAGGGTTGTCAATAGGTTTAACCCTGTTGATGCGCATGCCATCCTCCTTCTCCGGCAAGGGGATCGGTTGCGCCTGTGCACGGCCTGAACTGTTCTTGTCGAAGGTGTACGACATCCAGTTGCCGTATTCATCCATAAAGCAATGTATCGCTCCGTCAGTCGTGTCATCGAATGACGTCGCAAAGTGAACACTGTTAGAATTATTCGGGTTTTCTGGTGCTGGGGGCTTGTCTTTCTTATCTGGATTATTCTGTAATGAGGGGTTATTTCGCTGTCGTGTGGAACGTTTTATTTTTCTTACACGATTTCTGTGGTTTCTATCCATCAGTGGCCTGAGCCTCTGACCCTCCTCAGGGGCTTGCGCGTTTGGAGGGGCAGCAGTCTCACTGTTCGCTACGTAGGCAGGCACACAGCAAGGCCCAAAATCAACCCTGGAGTTTAGGAATGCGGCGAGTAGAGGCATGGACGTTGGGAGAAGAGTATTAGTCGACGTTTGTGCTACTTCTTCTATAGATCGTTTCCTGGTTTTGTGCGAATTCTCTCTCTCACCACGAATGCTCTGCCTGTGGCTACGCGACCTCTCATCTCTGTTAGGAGGAGGCATAACCACTGTGTTGGCGTTCGTCGCCGCAAACAAGCATTCTAGACCTTGTACCAAAGCAGCCTGAGCTTCCACCGCATCGAAGAGAATGACTTCCTCATTTTGATTCTCATCTTTTTCTTTTTTAGAATCTCTCTTCTTGTTCTCCTTCTGGGAGGAAGCTCGCGAACGCGCTAAGTTTTTTATCTGCTTTGGTATAGCGCCCAAGTTTTTTGGAACGTTAGATGATGATTCGCCGAGTGCATTGACTAGTTTTTGACATAGGACTTCCTCCGGAAGCGCACACGCACCGGCTTCTTGACAGCACCCGGCTTTCGGTTCCTCAGACTCTTCAAAAAGCCAGTCTAAGCTGTACACACTCCTCTCGTCAGCACTTTTACTATCGCATGTCAGTTGCGACTCTTCCGTCTCTGGAGCAACATTTCTTTCATCTTTACCATCTTCCGGCGACCCATTTAAGTTAATTTCACTACTACTGCTAGAGTTAAATATATCATGGTCCCAGAGTTTCTTTTCTATAACATTCTTTTCTTCTACCTTTTTATCTGATTGGTCTTGGGTTTCGTTAGATTCTAAGCTTGATTTTTCTATTAAGAAGTCTTTGGAGCTTGCACTGGCTTTGTCGAAAAAATCACCAACAAAGTGGTTATGTTTGCAGTCACAGCAGGGTATTTTTCCAGGGCGTTTGGGCTCACATTGAGGTTCTGGCTTGGGCTGTGTTTTTTTCAGTCTTACAGGTTTGCTTTTGTCATTGGGGCAATCTGGATTATGTTTGTTTAAATGTCTCTCACAGCAATGTTTCTTGCAGTCTGCGTGGGTTTTGCTGCGCACCACACGCACGTCTGACGGTCTATCAAGTAATGGCGATCTGGACCCGTTGTTCTCGAACTCTGAATCACTGGAGCGCATGGCAGGTGACTGCTCAGCGTCCCAATCGAAGCCTCTAAATTGTTTCTCATCATCATAATCACTGTAACTCTCCCCACTAGAATCGAGATCAGTTTCTTTTTGGGATGTCTGCATTTCATCGGATATTTCAGCTATTGGGTAAACGATTTCTGAACCGTATGTAAGATATGGATAACTACATCCTTCTCCGGATTCATTTTTGGGGTACAAATTCAAATGTGGTCCTCGAGTTAAACTTTTACTAGGCGGTGGAATTACAGCACTTTTAGGATTCTTCAACATTTGACCACCAATTGTTTCCGCACTATTTGGGTGGGGGGATAAATTCGAGACACTTGGAGGTGGACAGCCTATTTCTAGCGCGGCACTCTTTATCCTTCTAAAACCAGAACTTTTTCTCTTATTCTTGTCTGTATCACCGACCGGAGCTTCAGCTTTTACCATCATGTATTCACCGAGCTCAACACTTGCAAAAAAGCCAGTGTCAGCATTATTAGAATGTCTCCTCATATGTGAAACAAGTTGCGCAGTTGAATTTAGCAGCGGTAGCTGAATTGTAGACATGGTAGAGTTGGAATTTCTTCTCATGTTTGAAGACTGCGCCGTTGCTAAAGCCATGGCTGATTTAGTGCAGCTTTCATCAGGATAGTTTGTGTACCTCCGTCGGTGTGCTATCCGCTTCTTAGGTGATGGAGGTCCAACACTGGGCTCAGAGTTGTCTCTCGAATCGGAACTGAGTTGGCGCGCGAACTTGGACTGGTATGGCTCTCCTGCTGCTTCGTTACCATCTAAATAAAGCCACTCTTTGAAAAAGTCTTTGTTACTTGAACCCCGTCTATGTGGACACTCGTGGTACCGCCTACTGACTTTAGCAAATGGGCCTTCGTCGACTATCACGTGAACGGGCAAGCTTTCTAATCTGGAGTTCCTGGCAGCTTCGACTATAAGTTCGTCGATTCGATTTGCTTGTGACCGCCTTTTAGCGTTCCTATGGTCCCTTTCCCTCCTGTGACCAGATCGTGATCGGCTTCGGTTGGTTGGACGGGATTTTGACGGGCCTGGCACCTCCGCGACCTGCGCCACGCAGAGGTCTGATTTGGTAGCGGCTACAACTTCCGTCTGTGTATGCTTAGTAGATATAGCGATCTCTTCTATACTTGACTCCGAGCTGTTTTTCCGATGGACATCAACTTTTAAATCTGTAAAAAAATAAAGTAATACAAACGATTTATTTAAGCTTCTCGAGGATTAGGTGGTAACTCAAAGGTTATCATACAAATATTTTCTCTGCTCTAGTAAATAGGAATAGGGCACTACCTATGGTACTGTTGTTGGGTTTGTGGTACTCCAGTGAGGTGACAGACTCGTTATCACTGCCTGCGGCCGCCATCCCACCCAGCTTCAACATCTGCATCTCCATACCTTCCTCAGGCCTATGAATAAACAAACACCTTATTATTATAATAATCATCGCACTTCTTAAATTTCTACACTCATTCTATGCTTCATGTTTTCTCATCTTTTTAACCGACTTCAAAAAGGAGGAGGTTATATGTTCGACGTGTCACTATTTTTTTTTTTTATGTATGTTCGCCGATTACTCCGTCAATTGTGAACCGATTTTTATAATTCTTTTTGTATTCGAAAGAGTATTCTCCCGAGGTGGTCCCATTGTAACCAAGTCAGGATCTGATGATGGGATCCCAGTTAAATCGAAGGAAACCCTTTAATTTTATAGGAATATCGAACGTGTTTCATGATTCTACTGAGCCTATTTAGGTATTTACGTCCAGTAGTCATCACCTCAAGGCTTTTGGTAAATACTGAGCTGATGATGGAAGAAACCTTGACTTTTAGGAGTTAAGGGTTGGTTCTTTTTGTATAATAAATATGTATTGACCCTCATTTACATTTTTTAACGATTCTAAGGTGAGCTGGTGATAATAGTAAATTATGGTACAATGTTGGTGATTATCGAGGCGCCTCGAATGTCCGTCCCCATTGACCCTCAATATTAAGACTAAGATTGAGTCTATGAGTTTTGTCACTTTCGGATTCCTGTGACAGACGAGAACTTATGTAATTTGATAATTTCTCATCTGTGATAATCTAGTCTGACGAACCACTGGTGATTCCTTCGACCGCGATAAAGCATTGCGTTTGCAAATCTTCGATAAACGTTCCTTATTTTTATCAATAGTTTCCTTATTTCTGTTTTCCCTCATGCGAGAGGCACTTTTAGTTGGTCTACCCATAATGCGAAATACTTACTTAATAATATATTATGTTTCAAATAAAATACCTATGATGTGAAATATTACTTATATAAAAGCTGAATGAATTTATTGTAAAATATTATTGATCTATTATTATACTTAATAAATATTATGAACACAAATAATTAAAAAATAAATAAACTTTAAAAAAAAAAAATTAAACCGACTTCAAAAACCAAAACAAAACTTAAAAGGCAACAAAAAGTGTAAAATAAACTTCTAAAATATTAATACAAAACTTGAAGTCATCTGTTTGAAGTCGGTGCCAAACAACAATATACTTAATAAAATAAAAAATAACGAGTATATATAGTTTGGCACCAACTTCTAACAGATGACTTCAAGTTTTGTATTAATATTTTAGATAGTTCTAAGTTTATTTTACACTTTTTGTTGCCTTTTAAGTTTTGTTTTGGTTTTTGAAGTCGGTTTAATTTTTTTTTTAAAAAGTTTATTTATTCATCATGTATTTAATTTTCTTGGTTTATAAAGTATATACAACATTAAAAGAAAGTTGTTAAATATTGGTATACTTACGCAGCGTTCTCAGTGGCGTGAGGGTCGGTCGGCGGCTGCACGATGATGCACTCGGTGGTGTCATACATGTGATGCAGGCCGTGGTTCAGGAGCTTCAGGCCGGCGAACAGGAGTGCTACCATCGCGCAGTATATCATCCAACCAAGACTTGCTGGCGGAAAGTACTGGAGAGAATGTTACAAAATGAATTTACTGAAGGACTTCGGTAGACCTTATTACCGTGATAAAAGTTGAGAATTACGAAAATAAACCTTATTGCAAATCTGGAAAGTACTAATTACATGCATATGCATACTGTTACCACACTAACACAAAAATCAGTAATCATAAATAAAATTTCAGTGACAAATAAGGAAGGTGCCATTTTCCAAAATGTACCTAGGTATAGTAGTACCATATATAAATAAGTTATGCCGATGTGACTTACGCAGAAGTAAATCTTAACAGGTACGAAATTAGCCTGACTGCTATTGATTGATTCTTGTGCACAATTTTGCGGAATGAATCAATAGAGCAATATAGAAACAAGTATTTGTTGTGTTTGTATTTTAAATCTTAACGCGAAGCAATAAGGTCTGGATTTTATTGTCATGAATCAAACTTCTTTTCTGGACAGACGAATATTTCCAATAGGATTTATAAAAGTAATACTACTATAAGACTTGTACAGTGTACTGTAGATACAATAATACAATATCATTATCAGAGTGACTTTTATTATTGTAGCGAAGCCTAAGCTTACTTTGTTTTAATTACATTTAGCAAATATTCTAAGGCTAGTCATACATATTACCATATTGTTAGTTATTATTATTGTCAACCAGACACAATTACAGAATCATATAAATAAATACATAAAGCTTTTTATAACTAAGTAACAAAATCAATTTTAGTATTAACGGGTTTTACCGCAATTAAATAATTCACTAGGGTCGGTACTCTTGAACTAACAATTCCCACCAATCATAAGGCAGGAGCTTGTCTCTCATTGGTGGAAAATAGCCGAATCACCTAACCACTAACCACACTAGCAACCATAGCAATTTTTGTAAATTGAACTGCTTATTTATTTATTTATTTAATTTCATCTTACAAGCTAACAGATGACACAACCAAAACGCTTATAAGATTAACAATTCGGTATTACACATCCTCGTCATTATATAGGTAATAGCAAAATAATTTTACAATATCAGTAATGATCATAATAATCCAAATAAATAATACATTTATAATATAATATAATATAAATAACTGCTGTAGCTCTAATTAGAATTCTCTTGCACCTACCTACTTATAGAAAAATCTTCATTGATGTATATTATTGCATGTTAACATTAATTATTATGAAGTCGGTGTCTAATTTGTTATTGTAATTTAGGTAGTCAATAAACTTAGCTTTCATTTTTAAATAGCCTCAACCTAGTCTGATACTAAACTCAGACTTTCAATGTTAATAAAGAGAAACTTGGTATAAGTTAATAGTAGCAAAGTTTCATTTTTATTATGTAGGTAGGTTAAGTATAGGTACATTGCATGTAATCTATACTTAATATTATAAGGCTTTGCTTGTTCAAACGCGCTAATCTCAGGAACAACTGGTTCAATTCGAAAAATTCTGTCACTGTTAGATATTAGAAGGCTATAATAATAATTTGCCGCGATAGCCGACGCCCACGTGGGCGGAGCCGCGAGCTAAAGCTAGTTTTAAATATATTGATAAGGGTTTTAAAACAGTACAGCTCAGTGCAAGTTTACCCCAGTTTATCTTACTTAAATTAAAAACTGTTTTGTTTCTCTTTCATGAAAAATTATAGATTTTGAATGTAATTGCAGGCAAATACTGGATTACCATAGACGATAATGTTTAAATCTCTATAAATATACGGGGATTGGAACATATTACAGATACCTATTTGTGATAGAAAAGACGAGGACACGGGAATATTACATGGGACATAGCGGTAGAAACCAGCGAGGCGCAGCTTGTTGGGTAAAATGCGACTTTGATAGTGAAAGTATTAGACGTAGAAACTTGTTAGATGAATTATTAATGTTTATGCATAATAATAAATTAAATATTGGCCATTTTATTTTCAATCAAGGATCTTTTTTATAAAGTAACTAACAGTGGTTTAACTCGCGTAATATCCTGTATTCGTGACGTTATCGGGATAAAATATTAAGCATATAGGTAGGTACCTACCTAAGCGTGCTAAATTGCGTTTTTATTTACAAGCATTGATATACCTAAATATATTTTTAACTCAATTTATTCAATTAAATGGTTACAAGAGTATCATCTATCCATCTTCACAAAGTTTTTAGTAAAATAGGAGTGTAGGTACGTAGCAGGATAAGACAGTCATACTCATACATTTATTTGCAAACTATAAAATAATTACACATCAAGTAAATAAATTATCATGACTCAGTTCATTTATTCATTAAGTAGGTAGGTACGTACCTACTACAGATTTGTTCATACACTTTATTTAATGTAATTACAAAATATTCTACCAAGTAGCAGTTTTTGAAGGTTAACAAGATTGAATGCATATCCAATCTGCCCACCCTTCACGGCTTCCTAATTGTAATTAGGTAATGTTAAAAAGGTTAATCACACCTGTCGATATGTAACAATTTTTACCTGTAGGTATCCCGAAACATGAGACTTGGCTAGGGTTACCATGGAGGAGCCCTTCAAGCTAGGACAAATCCAGGGAATCCCGGATTTGTCCTAGTTTGAAGGGCATCCGGGGTCTTGTGGCAGGGGTTTTATTAAATAAAAAGTGCCCGGGTGTAACCCGGCCACTTGTTGTCAGGGGAAATTATTTTTGATGTAACTAAGCGTTATATCATCGTTAAAAATTCATTGTAATAAAGTTAGTTAGTCAGTTATCAAAATTATAATAATTTGATTAATGCCAAAAAAGAGTGTTTCTAATTATTTTTGTTACCATATTACCGCAGAAAGAGTGTTTAATTATATTAAAAATGCCTATTATAAGTTGCGGTTACATTCTTACATACCTACTTACTTAATTATATTTTCATAACAAGCTGTATTAATGAATAAAAAAATATATTTAAACGATGTTTTTATTTTTGTTGCTAAAAATATTTTTCTAAAATGCCCATAAATAAAACCATATTTCGCCCAAATCTCCTGGATTTTTGCCGTGTTTATCCGGCGTCCGCAATTTAGGAGCGTCTGTAGTGGGGAGCTTGCGAAGGTTCCGCCTCCCACGCTCCTTCCGATACCCCGAAGACGCCCGGTCCCTTGCCCCCTCCAACCTCACTCCGCTAAAGACCTATAAAACTATAAATGGGCTACTACGCAAGTCAAACCACGTGGTATGTCAAGTCTCATTTCGTGGTCTCATACGCCTCATACGCCGCGTACTCCTTGCTTAGCTCAAAAGGCAAGTAACAAGATGTGAATAGCCCTTAACCGTCTACTAGTATAGGGATATCAAAATATACAAAAATAATATTTCAAACTTGACTGGTAGTTTCATCTGGTAGTTTCAGAGATTAGCATGTAGCAACAAACTTATTAGTTAAAAGATCTGTGAGCAAAATTTTGTCTAGTAACATTTTTTTTGATAAGTCTTTGCAAAAACGAGTTACAAATATCCATACTATCAACAAAACTTTCATAATCACAAAAAGTTTAGATATTAATATGATTTATTACTTACAAAGTACCCCTAACAATGGAATACTTAAATAAACAAGAATGCATTCCCAACTAGGTATGTATTTAGTTAGCTCTGTAACTACATGAATATTGTAACAATACATTTGTTTCAATTTGATTGTTTTCATTTAATTGTTTTACAATGAGTCAGTTATACCAATACTTTATATTCAAGAACTATTTACGTGCATGATTCATACAAGCATTTTAAAACTTTTGAGTGCTTTTACTAAAGCACTTTATCTCTTTTCCTGGGCTTCTAGTCTTACTGGATTTAGAAGAATACCATATTTCACATGGAGCAACTACCTCATCTGACCTTTACAACCCATTTTGCTGAGTAATACAGTATCCTGATAGTAAGACTGGTTATCAGAATTGTAAATGGTTTAACATGCTGTCCAAGATATGGAGGAGTTTGCTATGAATCAGTATTTGCTACAAATTGACTGAAACATCCACACTAATCAGTCAAATCGTACCTATGGATAACACTTATGGTGTCTTGGAATAATTAAGAAAGTACATATAACTTTGAAAAAGTTACATTGGGACTTGCCTGAGTTTGATCCTGCAACTATGTGCAAACAAATCCAGTCATTGAAATACTAGGCCACCTTAACATTCTGTGATTGGATAACCAAAAGTTTAAAAACCAATCACATTGCTTGACATGAGATTGAACAGTTGATTAGTTTAACTAATATTGATAGCCTTTCAAAATCTAGAATAATGCATTTTTAGTAGGTAGGTACTTGACATGTTAGATAGAATTCTAGGAACAAGTAGGTAAATAAATGGTAAATTAATTACAGTAATTTGCAAAATGTTATCTAAGTATACAAACAAGAGTACACTTTGTTAATTAAACCTTGTAACCAATTACTTAACTTAATGAAAAAAGATGTAGATACAAAATACATGTACCATAGGAAAGTTTATGGTCAATTATTATTTAAAATTATAGTACAGAAAAGCAATTTTTTTTTGTCTAGGAAGGGTTGCTTGTGATGGTTCATAATTAAATATAATTAAGTAGGTACATGTCACTGTAATAATCTTAAAAAAAAACTATTAAAATAACGTCTTGATACTTATGTAGTATGTTTTACAGAATGGTACATTAATGAATTATTTGAAGTATTGCTTCAACAATAACATTCTTGAGACAACCATAGTCAATTCCCAAAAATAAAATAGCCTTATGTACAAAACAAAATTATCATGCTGATCAAAGAAAATGTTTTTTGAAATATGCTGCTTCGGCAACAACTTTCTTGAGAAAACCATAGATACCCAAAAAATTTCTGATCAAAATTAGCAATGGTAAACAGAATATTTGTTTGTTTTTTTAAATAGACTTACTTTCTTGAAGAAGTTATGTATTGTATAAATTAATTGTAGTTGTATTGTATAAGACCACACATTTCTGTGACACCTAACAAAAATATTTTTTTTGAAGCAGAAGAAAAAAATTGCAGAGGGAAAAAGATTATAAATATATATATGTATACAGCATAAATTATTTGAAACATTTAGTTGATGGTATTTGTGGTTGAGAGGATAAAATCGAAACCGTAAACTGTAGCTTCCCTAAAAAAATAACAAGTAGAATGTTACAGAATCACCTGTTTTATATAAGGTGGTTATAACAGAGAAACACTTTATTTACTACAAATATTATTGTCGACCAGCCTTTCCAAGATAAAATGTAGTATGAATTTATATGAAAGCTTACTACTTACAACCTTTGCAGGTAACCTAATTAAATTTGGTGCCAACTTCATATTCAGTACAATCTGCCATGTAAGATACTGATATACATGTATACAGCTGTCAGGCATTTATTATTAAGGGCTATTATTACTATGCCCTCAGGCTTGCAGACCATGTCAACACCAACTTTTCCCCCCTTTACTTATCTATCTATACATACAATAAAACAGTAAAAAAACTGTGTCTGTACATCGTATATATTAAAAAAATAATAATTGAGGGGGGTTTACAAACAGTTATAGAGCACGAATCCAAAAAAAAAATTCTGTCTGTTTGTCTGTTTGTCTGTATGTCTGTTTGTCTGTTTGTCTGTTTGTTTGTACACGCTAATCTTCGGAACTACTGGACGGATTTGAATGATTATTTTTTTGTTGTATAGGTATTAAGTCTGGGCAACATATAGGCTATAATTTATCTTGGAAATTTGAACACCTGATGCAGAACCGCAACAGACCAGCTAAACTATAAGAGATACAAAAATGGTACCATAGCAAAAATTGTTCCACGTGATGAGCATTTTCTGCTGAGAGAATAAATTTGAAGATCTGGAACACCTGATGTGGAACTCCAAGAGCCCGGGTACACCATAACACATATAGGAATGCGTCTTAGCAAGGTTGTTCAGCCTGATGAGCACTCTCTGTTGACGTATAAAAATTGAAGATCTGGAACACCTATTGTGGAACTCCAAGAGCCCGGCTACACCATAACACATATAGGAATGACGTCTTAGCAAGAGTTGTTCAGCCTGATGAGCACTCTCTGTTGACGTATAAAAATTGAAGATCTGGAACACCTGTTGTGGAACTCCAAGAGCCCGGCTACACCATAACACATATAGGAATGACGTCTTAGCAAGAGTTGTTCAGTCTGATGAGCACTCTCTGTTGACGTATAAAAATTGAAGATCTGGAACACCTGTTGTCGAACTCCAAGAGCCCGGCTACACCATAACACATATAGGAATGACGTCTTAGCAAAAGTGGTTCGATCTGATGGGCATTTCCTGTTGACTTATAAAAATCGAAGATTTGAAACATCTGACTTGGAAATCAAAGCTATCACTAATTTCACTGTATAATTATAAAATAACATAACCTTATGTTATTTGAGCGTTTAATTTACTTTGCAGTCACTTAGATTTTAATTGATCAGGTATCTTCACAATAAAACTATAACCATGATGAAAGAGGTCAAATCTTTCCCAATGTTTCAAAGGAGCTAAATAGGCTAAATAATAAAAAGGATTGAGGATCATAAGATCCCAAGAATCTATCAAAGAGCGTCAAGAGAGACTTGATGCTGTTCGAGAAGATCAGGCTGCAACTCGCTCCGTGGAAACCTCTTCGGATCGCGAAGCACGCCTGCATTTTCATCGTATTTACGTATCTACATCCAGGTCTCTAGAGACCAGTGAAGAATATGATGCGCGACTGACCGCTGATCGTGAGCAAAAGTTCTGATGGGCATTTCCTGCTATCTTACAAAAATGAAAGATCTGGAGGGTCTCGAATCGTCTCGCGCATCACGTTGTTTTCCCGTCCCTGGGTTCTGAGAATTTGACATCAGACGTTTCAGATCTTTTATTTCGACGACCCTGTTGTCGCTGGCATAAGCAACAGGATCCGCGTACGAAGTTGCGGGCAGAAGCTAGTTAGTTAATAAATCAATTTCATTGTAACAACATTAATTTCTAAGTTTATTTTGTCTTTACCTTATCCAGTGGCAACTTAAGCTAATAATTATTATTTTATTGTGAAAATTGGTCCTGTGAGGGACTTGATAAGTATCTGTGATGACTAGCCTGATGGTCTAGCAGTTAGTGACCCTAATTGCTAAACTGTTGTGGGTTTGATTCCTAACCCAGAGACAAAACATTTATTCTGTGTTTTAGTGTAATATCTACAATAATGTTAGTATGTATTGAGATATATACCTACAATGATAATATGAGATATGTTTTAGTTGATCCCACAATAACTTATTTTTGATTTCTTAATCATAACTTGGTGTTACGGTTAGCAGATGAGTGTATCCTAATACTGTGATATAAGATAGCTGGGAGATAGACAAAATATCTTTAAAGTGAATCCATATGTAAACAAAGCTAGCAATTAGGTATTCCATAAATAATTTAATGATTACCCTTGTATTTAAAGGTTTTATAGATATTGAAACAAATAGCTCAAAATCATTGGCAGTTATTAAGTACAAAGTACATAAAATGTACTTTCATCATTACCTACTACTTATACTACATTATAATATTTTCTATGATGTCAATAATATGGCATGCATATCTTTATGATCCCAGTTTTTTTCATTAGATTGTAATTTGGGAATAGTTATACTTATATTTTTCTAAAATAAACTATTTACTGCACTATTTACTATTTATTTAGATGTTAGTGTATTTTATATACAATGTAGAGTTATATGCAAAAAGTAAATACTAAAATTAAAACCAACTTAAGTAATAAACATAATATTTTATAATTAAGCTTTTTAGATTAATTAGCTACACATAATGATGGCGCAATTTATTTGATACCTAAAGAATAAAAAAAACTAGATCAAGTAACATTGTCCTACTTATATTATCAAGAAATAAAACCTCCTTGAAAATGTACAACAGATTAGTCTCAGACAATTGTTATGGCTTCATAAGGGCAATGACCATAATGACTCAGGCCACAATGCTTGAATAACAATGATCCTAAGCTCAGTCAGCAGTGACCTGCTTTTCATTACAACCACTTACAAACAAAACATTAACAAACTATGAATGTGGCTTCACATAACAACTTACCAGATATATAGAAAACGGCAAACATAGCAGGAACAACCAGACATACAGGTGCACAGTGTTGCAAAACAAATTCTGATGAGGATCATAAAACCAGCCCCCTGTTAACGATGCCCAAACACCTTGGCGTAATATCTCTAGTGTTTGGGAACCCATTTTACACTTTATGTCCACATTTCCGCGTTTAATTCACCATCCACTGACACCGACACTGTTTATAACTCACGAAATCACTTTTCACATCTGCAAATTGTTAATACCACTGCCATTTTGAATGATGTATTACACACGAATATGGACTTTATAGACATCGATTGTTTGCTAATACACGCTTCTTCCTACATCAGTAGGACGCCCTTATCTTAGGATACATGTGTAAATAACATTAATGCTATTGCAAGTAAACTATTGATTAACAAATTAATAAATTTGAGCTAAATTATAAGCTTGAAATCAATGAAACACACAGAACGCTAATAATCTAGGTGAGGTGAAACAACACTTTCCATTAGAACTTCGTCTGACATTTTTTGACAACACATGTTTGAGTTGCCATTGTGACCTTTTAGGAAGTTTTTCAATTTAATTATTACTATGGCAAGTGACACTTTCAAAAACCGTCTTATCACAACTGACACTTACTGAAAACCGCATTTCGCTCGCTGTAGGTACCTTAGTCCGTACCTATCTATTCTGAACATGTCTGTCATCCATACAAATAAATAAATACTTGAGCATTCATTCATTTATCATCATAACATGTCATTCTACAAACATCATTCACCTGTGCATTGTTTTCAGTTTTGGTTTCGTTTTATTTTTGTAAATATTTAAGAGCCGGACTCATGTGGGTCGCTTGTTTAGAATGTTATGATACATAGCAAGTAGTGTTTTTAATTAAATAATTAGGTACCAAACAAACTGCGGTATTTGTGCTTTGTTAAAATGGGTGATGTTCGAAAAGTATTGAAGGAAGGTGCCATGCACGTTGGTGCTGGAGGTAGTGCAGGCTTCGTGGAGGTCTGTATCATGCATCCTTTGGACTTGGTAAAGACGAGGCTCCAGCTACAACAAACGAGGCTCATAGTAGTAACGCACTCCGATCCTCACTACTACACGGGCTTAGCAGACTGCATGAAGAAAATTTACAAGCATGAAGGGGTGACATCCTTATGGAAGGGTATTTTGCCGCCTATTTTGGCGGAAACTCCTAAGCGAGCAGTTAAATTTGCTACTTTTGAACAGTACAAAAAGTTGTTCACATTTGGCTCAACTGCAACACCATTGGTAAGTTTTATGTGATTATTAAGTTTACTTATTCCGACTATTCATTTTACAACTGGTTTATGTAAATGTCACTTATTTAAAAAACGCATCATCATTGAAAATATATTTCCCTTGGAAATTCCCCAGTGTCAAACTGGTTTTAAATGAGAGATAACATGAGTTTAAAGTAAAATGTTATCTTAAATTTTTATCTCTTGTGTACCTACTTGAAATCTCTAATTGAGAGCAGAAGTCACTATGAACTGATAAACTGTCTTCAACAATCTAATATTTGGTTAGTAAACTCGACAATATAATAAATTTAAATATGATAATGAAAATAACTATAAAGGTTGAAATATTACCACTTCATACAGAACGCTGAGCAATAAAAAACACTATTCTTCAACGATGATATATTTTATAATTTTGTGATGATATGCTATAAAATGTTAGGAATTTAGGGTAGAGCCCTCTGCCCTTAATAAAACTTAAAAGCAGGCAAATATAAGTAACTAGATTTTCCTCATAATTTTTTATCAGATCTGGTCAGTCTCAGTCAGTTCTCAATTTACAATTTTCAAAGTATTTCTCTCTCTCTCTCGTATACTCTCCTCATATTCCCCTGATATGATACATCAAACAAAACTATCCTACTCTGTATCTTCTTGTTGCAGACTTTTTCATTAGCTGGTCTAGCCGCTGGTTTAACTGAAGGTTTCTTCATCAATCCATTTGAAGTAGTCAAAGTTACCTTACAATCAAACAAGGAGCTAGCTAAAAAAATGCCTAGCACTTGGGCAGTGACCAGGCAGATTGTCAGAGAAAATGGTATCGGCTCCAAGGGGCTATCTAAGGGCCTCACAGCTACTTTTGGAAGGAATGGCGTGTACAACATGGTGTACTTTGGTTTCTATCATAGCGTTAAGAATGTTGTACCAGAATCTCAGGTTGGTGTACATAAGCTTTATGTAGAAACACAACAGAAATGAATTTGTAACAAGTAATATGCATTTTCAATATTCTCAAAAAAGTTAAATAAAAAACTGTCAAAGGTATGAAATTTATTTATTGATAGTTTGATTATGAGATTGAATTTGTTTGTTATTTTACTGAATAGCATAAACATTAAAATTCAATATAAATAGGCAAGTTATCAAACTATGTATATAATTTTTTTTTCCTAGCCTTCCTACCTATTCTTTCTAGTGGTTTTTTTTACATTTTTGTGTAATCAATTACGTTTTGAGTGGTTTATTATCTTTAGCATCTTGTTTACATCTAAAAATTTAAGTATCCAAATATTTCTAACCAAAGTTTCGTAACATATAAGTAAAACAGAAAATAAGTACATTTAATAAGGCCCCAACCTTATGGACCGATGACCAGAAAATAATTTGATCGTCCTACGGAAGGCGGAGGCCTATGTCCAGCAGTGGACCGCGATAGGCTGAGTTGATTGATATTTAATAAGTCCATACCAGCGGAAACATTACATTAATTAATATTGAAAATAATATTATACATACAAATACATAATATATACATACATATATAAATTTCCCTTAACTATAAATATATATAACTGTCTCAACCTTATATTTCAGGATCCAGTCTTGGAATTCTCCCGTAAGTTTGCAATTGGTTTTGCATCTGGAATCCTGGGTTCTTTACTCAACATACCTTTCGACGTGGTAAAGAGTCGCATCCAGGGCCCGCAGCCGATACCAGGCATTGTTAAATACAAAACGACGGCTGGGACTATAATAATGGTGTATAAGGAAGAAGGGTGAGGAATTTATTATAATTATGTAGAAAAAATAATACTAGCTGTCTCCCTGGAGGGCAAAAGCCTCATTGTGGCTTAGACTGAAAAAACTGGGAAAAACTATCATGATTGTCTCATAAAATGTCTTTCGTTTGAAAATCTTATATAGTTTTCCAAACACGCTACGAAAGAAAATACCTTATATTTTGTGTTTGTAACAGTTCTCTAGAATAAATTTGGTGTTTCTATAATTAATTTGAATAATATATTGATTGTAGAAGCTATATCAGTGTATAAATAATGTTATCTATCACTGTACAGACAGTGTCTTACTATCTAATATAATACTAGCCTATAAGCTGAACTAGACAGATATATAATTTTATCAGCATTCCGCAAATACTAGAGTCTATTAATACGATACTGCAATTACTGCAAACACACTGTCTCTTAGTGGGACACACGGGCAAAATGCCAAGTAAACATGCTAATACAGATAACAGAGTTGCTTGTTTGTTAAGTATGTTTTTCGTCAACAATATATTTGTGTTGCTGAGTTTTCAGTTAAAAATAAATAGCATAACATTTTAGGCGTATGTATGTAACCGGTGTAGTACCATTTGTCTAGGTATTTCTTATTTTCTGAGTTCATATGTAATTTTATTCCTTTTTTACAATATCACTAGTACCTTATAATAATTCTCCAGCCAGTTACGTAGGAGATATTATAGGCACAAGCGTGTGCGCAAACACAGGTGAATTATCTGTTCCTTCACTGTCATATTCCGATGGTACGGCAGAACGACACGACTGGAGAGAGATCACGCGCAGGCCCAGGCTTTATATGATTTATATCAATAGTAGCAACTACTCGACATAATTATGATTACTATTGTAGTCGGTAAATATCTATTGTAATTTAGCTTCCAGTTATCATGAGTGATAAAACTAAAAAACTAGGCTGAGCTCTATATGCATGATAATATAATCTATAGTAAAAGTATTGCGGTTGCAACGTAAACATGAATATACAAAGTTTCTGTTCCATTATTATTTGCCCCAAATTGAAGTCATGGAACGTGCATTTATTGAAAATATATCTTATTGCACCTGGCTTAATTCCAAGTTCGTATTCTCACGTCCTTTACCAAAGTAATTGTTAATAACATTTAAAGAGTAGAGTAGTTTAACTGAATGAGGAAAGATTTAATGCATTGAAATAGATGTGATAAATTTAAACATTAACGGATAGTGAGAAAGAAGTAGGCCACAAAAAAGTCTTAACATAAAAAAAAATGAGATTGATAACATGGTCAGTATCAAGCTAGAATGGAAAGAAAGAAAATTTCTAAATATAACGGAAAACGTCACGAAGAGGAATGATGTATTTGACAGTAGTTATTAGATCTCGTGACGGCTGTTGACCTCAGCAACACTACGTTCATTTCCCTATTTATTTTGACTTGTAATTTCAACTTTTACAGATTCGCAGCACTGTACAAAGGGTTGGTACCAAAACTTCTCCGATTGGGCCCCGGAGGTGCAATTATGATGGTTCTATACGAATACTTCTTTAACCTACTAAAAGAAAAATTTGACTAAACACTAACACAATTAACAAAGCACAAACAACCGCATTACACTAAAATATTTACATTTTCAATATAAGTATATTGAAACTCTAAAACAATTTTGTATTTACACGCACACTGTAATGTACATTGTACACCAATGTATTTAAACTCATTTATTTACACTCAGATGGTTGTGGTTATGTACAAAAACCCCAAGAAAATATTTTTTTTTATTACAATTTTAATGGCTCATCCTTGCCGAACTTGAACAATTATTATTGTAAATTTTGTTAGAATTGGAGCGTTGCGATTTATTCACGGTGTAATAAACGACCTGTTAAAAAAGTAGAGATGTATAAAAACCGAACCGATCAAAAGGGTAACAGATGATAGTAGATTGCAAAAGTATTTTTAAAATAGCAAAAAATTACTTAGAAGTATAAATTGTGTTATATATTGTACTTTTCGGTTTCGAGTACATATATTAAATATTATTATATTGTCCTTTTCGAATGCCTATTTGAACGTTGTATACCTTTATGTCGGTTTTCTATATTTTTATATCAGGTCTGTTAACAATTTAGTCTAGAAATCGAGCTCCAGCTTGTTATAATTTATTCAGATTTTAACATTACGCATAAACTAAATGAGAATATTATAATAATATGTAAGTGCAATATTTACTTCTTACATTTATCATAAGAATACCAATAATAAAATAATATTTATTTTGAGACAGTTGGGTACTTGAATACAATGTAAATATTGATAATTATATGACTTTATTATCTAAAAACAGATGTAAATTTAAGCAAAACTGCGAAAAACATAAATAATAATAAATATATACACGAATGAATCATTTTTCGCAAAACGACAAATTAAATGGAGTAGCCGCAGATTCGTATGGAGACTTGAAATTTGACGTCACATTTTAATAGACGTCTCTCCGTCTAATTAACAATACAAGAATGCTTGTAACTCGCTCAATATGCAAGTATATTTTTGAAATTTGAAAATAAAAAACAAATGTAACTGCAAAAAATAGACGCTAAAAATTTTTTATTAAATATTTAAATGCACTAATAAGTACCCTAGTCTACAGCTACACATATCATTGTTGAACAAACTAAATAGGTAGGTTCAAGTAAGTTAAGTTTTAAAAGAAACCTAAAGTATTTTAGGAAAAAAAATCATAGAAATTTCCTTAATATGATATAAATAACACTTGTACAAGTTAGAATCTATTTTTGTATTGTTACCTTTGCAATAAGTATTGCTAAAATATATTGTGATAACAGTGCCTTTATGAAGCATTTCTAACCAAATATTACGTAATATATAAGTAAAACAGAATATAATTTGTATTGATTTCTACAAACCAAGTCTCAAATCTGATGATGTATTGTTTTTTTTGTAATTTTTAAACTATCCATGTTGAAGCATTTATTTAAGGAAACGAAGGAAAATTTCGTAAATAATTTAAGTATATGAATAGGGATGTACATGCATACATTAATTAATAAATAAATAATAGACATATTTCTTCTCTTCTTTAACAGTCGGGTTAAAATTTACAAGATAAAGCGCTTAAAGTTCAGGAGAAGGGGCTTGTGACGTCACGCCTTGGCAAAAGTTGTAACACAGAGTGACGTCTGGCAAAATTTCCATTCACTATCATCGTATTTTTTTGTAAACAAAAAAGTAAAAAAATGTCTAATATTTTAAATTACAAAAAATGGTGATCGTTGAAAAAATGTATTGTTAGTATGCCTATTGTTTTTTAAGATATCAAAGTTATTTGAGAGTTATTTATTTTTGTGTATAATTAAAATGTTATGACTGAAAAATAAATATCTTACGTTGATCAATACGTTTATGTTCATTGTTCCCTTCCTTTATTATGTTTTGTTTTGTCTACCAAATAAGAAAATTCACACGCATCAAGATCTCAATTTGTAGTCGGACAGAATGTCATATTTTCTAGTTTTTTGGGTCAGGTGGTCAAGAGTCTGAAGCCCTCAGGCCTCAGTTCACCTTGGGTCAGATGATTATATGTGACTTATGCTGCAAGACAGTAAGTATAATTTTATTGTTAAAAACCCCCGACCAATTTTTAGAATATTTCCGAAAGTTTTCAAAATGCTGAGCAGATCTTTATAAATTACAACTAATGAAATCCTCAATCACGTCAGCTTTAAAAAAATCGCCCCATAATCGGTCCATTCGTTAAGTAGGTAGCTACAATGATACTAAAAAAAGAATATTATAGAATAAAAATGAATTCCCTTAGTTTATACCTAATGGGTTGATGAAGTGTGTCATTATTACGAGTTCAATAATTATTGTACCTTTCGACTGAATTTCATATTAGGTAGGTAGTTAAAGAAAATAAATTTCTAATGTTTGCAAACGAAGCCAAGGGTCTGAAGTCGCGCTTTAGTAACGTGTAGTTAGATATTTTTGTTGCAGCTTTTCAGTATCGAAACCGGACCAACAGCATAAAAACCTAAAGCCTCCTCAACTTTAGACTGGACTTTTCCGCACATAGCTCTTTATTGGACCGTTGTGCGTGAATTCACGACTTATAAACACGTGCATAGTTTACGTATTCCGTAAACTTTTTCATTGCAAATTCACTATCATCACACTGTATTCTGCAATTATTTTTGACTCAATGGAAGAAGGAATCAATCAATGAAAGATCGATCTGTGTCGAATCAGCGGTTTAAAATTCCGGTGTTTTACGGTATTTCAGCACTAGAGTGTCAAAACTCAAAAATAGCAAAATTTGACGACTGGCGTTCCAATAATTTACTACCTCTAGCATTATATTTATTTGTTCTTTTCATTTCCAGTTTATCAAAAAGAGAAATCTTGCTATTGTTGTTTTTTGTAAATTTTGTTGTCATCAAACGTAGCTAAAACTGAATCGACTTTTAATGAAAAATGCTATGAATAATGTGGTTCTCCGTCTTGGATTAGAGGATCAACGAAATATACATGTTCCATATATTAGTTACATGTCTTAAGATATTTATTTAAACTCAGACTTTCAGAGACGGACAATGACAAAACTAACAAATTCTCAAGTGCTGGGAAGTGTACTGAACTACTGCTTTATTCTTCTAATAAACAATGTAAGTAGTCTTACTGTTCTAATTGGTCGCTATAAAATTAATTTCAAGACATTAAAGCCAGTTATCGTCGTACGAAAGTACTTTTTATTCAAGTTTAAACTCTACGCCGACAAGAGTCAAAAGAGGATTCAATATGGGTTGTAATGTAAACATTGGTTTTCAACAGTTTCAAAGAAAACTTACAATAATAATAAATAATTTAAAATTTTTATTTTATAAATTATCTTTAAATTAAATATAAAAAAAATGTTACTGGTTTATACTTTTAATAATTTGTTTGTAAGTTTGTACTTTCTTGTCAATGTAACTTACAGTAAATCTTAAATTTATTAGTTCAACATTACATGATATCATTATTGTGAATAATATAAGTACCATGAGAGATAGAGCCTTACAATAAAATAATTATTACTATGAAAGGATGCAATGGTTAGCAATAATTAATTCTTTATACAAACAGAACCCAGTAAGTAGTAAACAGTAAATGTAACACATTATTCTGCATTGCATAGTAAATTATTTATAAGGCTGTCTTTTATTTAAATGAATTCTGACTTGATGTGAGTTATGTTATTTGAATTATGTACAAAACTTTCTGTTAATTTATAACAGATTTTTATTATTCAAGAAGTATAAAACGATAATGTGAAATGCAAATAAAAAAAATATATATGATACTGAAAAGGATCTAAAACCACACTATAAAAGCAACTAGAACCAGGTAGGATACATAATAATTATTTTATTTCAAATCAGCTATGAATACTTTGACACAAAGACCTTCCTTTTACTTACTTCTTTCAAGTATTAAAGTGTTGCACTATTGTTAGCCACCATTTTGATGAAGAAGCTATATAATGTAATACCGGCCTATAAACGTCCCACTGCTGGGCACAGGCCTCTTCCCATATAGAGAAGGAATGAGCATTGATCACCAGGCTCACTGCGGGTTAGTGTTTTCAGATTCCAATTATTGGAATCCAGGTTACCTCACAATGCTTTCCTTCACCATTTGTCAATGTCTAAGAGTGATTAAAAAGAAGCTATAACATCTTTGATATATTTTTCAGATATAAACAATGGAACAACTACAGCATCCTCCAACAATACCGCATCTAGTGCAGGTCTACCAACCATCAGTATCAAACACCAAAATCCAAAACCCACAGATTATACACATATCTCACCCAGGCCTGCCAACCTCACATGGCAAGGTTACCTACCAGCAAACAATAACATCGGAGTCTATTCACATACCGGTTACTACCCAACATGTTACTGAAATACAAAGTCAGATACAAATGTCGCAGAATCAAATAGTGATGTCATGTCAGCAAGGACTGCACAGTATTCAGCCTCTACATGGTCAGGTCCAGTCCCAAATTCTGCAGAGTTCTGACATGACGCAGACTCTTCAGATTGCCTCGCATGTGATATTACCTCAGCATATGCTGGTGAATGGAGTGCAGTCGTACTACAGTCAGTATGAGTATCCAAAGGAGCAGTGCCTGCTTGCGAAACTTGAGCCTGCCCTTCATCTAGTGGAGAAAGATAACGAGTACGTAAAAGCTTTTAAATTTTTGTTCAGTTCACTTTATTTCAAAGCAGTAAGGTTGCTTGTCGTGTGTGTACTGTTTTTGTGTGTGTTTTTGTATTATTTACCATAATTAGGAACTGTACCTTGGCAAATTTTGCCGCTCATCCAGCGTCGTGACTAGGGCAACGAAAACCCCATGATTGTGTATCACAGCACACGGCCTGCAGTTCCAGGTAGCCCCACTGTGTGGCGGAAGACCGGGTGTTGTGGCGCAAAACGAGAGGCCTGTGTCCGGCAGTGGGTCGCGGTAGGCTAGGAATAGGCTAGGAAAACACGCGGGTTAGGTTGCTGGCATTGGGTAAAATTTCCCTGGCCACTGAGGAGTGACGCGGATGAATTTGCCTGGCTTCAATAGTATCGATAGTTCAATAGTATAGAAATTTACCTTCTTACTTCCAGATGTGCAACAGACACCTCACAAACAGAACCTGAACTTCAAAAGAAGAGGTCTCGTAGCCAAGTACCTGACCCGACGTCCTGGGCCTGCAACGTCCGCAAGCTGAAGCACCAGCGAGGAGAGGCCTACATCAACAGACGCGGCAAGTTCGTGCCGGAGCGCAGGATACGAAACACTAAAGACTGCGTCAAAAACTGTAAATTCAAATGTAACGAGAAAATAACAGATGAGGACAGAGAACACATCTTCAAAGCTTTCTACTCCTTAAATGCCAACGAAAAGAAATACTTCCTACTTAGCACTACCGAGAGATCCTACATTAAGCATAATAAGGTATCCAATCATAAAAGAAAGTACACATTTAAGTATTTCTTCCTTGTGAAGTCTGACCGACATACAGTCTGCAAGAACTTTTATTTAGGAACGTTAGCTATATCACAGAAGCCTGTATATAATGTGCATATGGGGAAAACTGACTTGAATATGCCGAAACCCGATGGCCGCGGCCATTCGAAGGCTAGCGCACATTCCTTGCCTTCAGAATCGAAAGATAAAGTGAGAAAACATATACAAACTTTTACGACAGTCGAATCGAAGCCCGTCGTACAATTTTCTAAAAAGAAACAGTTCTTAGATCCGAGTTTAAGTGTGAAACAAATGTATAATATGTATTTTAGTGAGTGTAACAAAGAGAATATAGTTCCTGTGAAGGAGTCTATGTACAGAAAGATTTGTAGACAAGAATTTAATTTACATTTTAGGAAGATGAAGACTGAACAGCAATTGTGTGGTAGATGTAAGAGTACAATTAAGAAGAAGTGAAATATTTTCGAGTAACTCAATGGAAAATAATTGAAAATGGATCTTATGGCCTAAAAATGGCCATAACGATTATCCTATTGCAACCGTTTTAGACTTTGCGACGATTATCGTTGTAACTCTAAACGTAATCGAAGCGAAGATCTTGATACCGGTTTTCTCAGTTAATCGGTTCATGTAAAATCGATACAATTGATTGGCTAATCGATTAAAATGTTGTTCTGAAGCGATGCCATACTGTAAAATTGAAAATGATTTGATATAACTTTGAAGGTGGGCGAAGTTATGTTCTCAGTTGAACAATTGATGGAAATTAAAATACACGTACTATGTGGAGGAAGTTATTTTTACATGTAAAACTCAACATGGTTATTCTGTAAAAAGCATGTTGACTGTCTTACCGAGTATATAAGGGTATATCTATCCGAACAGGGTGCAGAACAAATCCGGCTTTACAAAATTCAGCTCAAAATGATTGTAATAAATAATTATTATACAATTTTTTAAACTAATTATTCGTCATTATAAATAATAACTAGACCACTCAAGCGATATATCTTAACATTAAGTAAATGCGGTAAAAAGATATTGACCCTCGTAAAGCGGTGACACGTTTGTTAGGATAGAATTACCCTTTTAGTTAAGGTTGCCATCCGTCCGGGTTTCCCTGGATTCGTCCTAGTTTAAGGGGCATCCGGGGAGCGTCCGGGCGGGGTCTAATTTTGTAGTCCTGACTTAAAAAATGTTAGTCTTGGGCCGCCCGCGAATGTCATTAACTGTTTTTATTACACTGTTCAAAAAAACTGTTGACATGTTCGGGTTTTGGACTCTTAAGTCTGGGGGTATTTCCGCGCTTGTCCTAATTGCCAAATTTTAGGGATGGCAACCCTACCTTATGGTAACATTCTGTATATAGGTAGGTACAAATCAATAATTTTTTTGTTCCTTTTTCAGCTGGTTTGCGCAAATCATGTTCAATTCTATGTTAATGACGTGGTTGTTGGCCTACCCTGTGGCCAAAAAGGACTTTAGACGGTCCGATCAATCATTGTAACGACGCATTATATTGTAATGGCGTTACATTTTAGGTATAATGATGCAATTAATATGTTCTCCAGATGACTGACACAAAGATGGCCGCGACCTAAAATTATATTACACCCCGCGGTTCCGCCTGCGTGGGAGTCTGTTATCGCGGAGAAAGTAGTATACGTTATTTCTTAGTTCTCAATCTTAACTACATACCAAATTTTATCGTTAGCAGTTATGTAGTTTAGTCGTGAAACAAGACATAGTGACAGGCAGACAAAAATAATTGAAAATATTACAACATGTAACAAAACCCCTGTCCGATCCAATAAACGCGTATTCGTGGTAGTCCATGAACCGTCTCACATAGGCGGCTTCTTTGACATAAAACTGTAGGTAGTAAGTACGTGAACTTTTCGGAGCAGTCAGTTGTTCAGCTGTTGCCTTAGATCAGTTTTTATTTAATTATTTTGACTGGGGAAAAATTATAATCTCTAATCCATTAAATAGCTAGGTATATCTGTTCGCAGTACGATACCGAATAATACTCTCAGGGATCGGACATGGTTTTTGTTACACGCTGTATAAAAAGTAATTGTCCCTGTATTATAGTGTATGTTGCTTATAATTAGCTAAGAGCATTTATAATTTATATTTATATGAATGAAACAATAAAAAAAACATTTTCTATTACTGAAACCGCCAGAGACTGATGACAAGCCAATTAAACTTGTAAAAGTAAATGCCAATTAAATTGCAAAATTTACGCGAGATATGGGTGGTTGGGCAATGTTGCTGAAATTCTAAGCATACCTTAGTCCAGGACCGACTCGAAAGGAAATGTAGGGATTGGGTGGCGTTCTTACTAGCCTAATTTATGATAATATTTTAAATTGAAGCAGGTAGGCAAGTCTACGTACCTATGTAATACGTTAGAAAGCTAGTCAGAATTGTATTTTTATAAATAAATTATGAAATGTGTAAGTTTGTGGTGCCACATATTTTAGTATGGACACAAGAAAATTAATCTTTCAGCTGTTATTCCTCCTTTCCATCTAACCCAAATGGAGGGCGTCACTTATTTCTAAAGCTGACAAGCCAGATTATTAAAGAAAGATTAAAAAAATCTCCCTGGAGGGAAGAGCAAATGAGTCCCTCCTCCCAGTATTGTACTTTTTGAGGTTCTCGGCTTCCTACCAATATTTATTGTTCTAATTCATCTTTTCCAGTTGAAATTTATCAGATTCCGTCTAATGAATGTCGTATCTGGTGCCGATTCGGGCATGCGTCCAGCAGTGCAGGTCCAGCTGTTACCAGTGTTGTGTGGTGTCTACGGCGTCACTCTGCCACGAACTCATAATGCCCTGAGCATTTCAGCCAGAAATCTATTTAATTAAGAAGAAAACTATGTTTTGCGACGGTAGTCCAGTTCAGAAATCTTTTGCGGACAAAATTAATTTATATTCATTTATAATTTGCTCGTGGAGCGTTCGATATTGATTAGAATTAATAGTACTCCTTCTGCTCCTTGGTCTGGTTTGAAAAGGCCTATCTCAAAGACTCCGTTTTAATCCCACTTTTTTTTGTTATATTTATACATGAGATCTAGATAAATTAAAAAATAAAAATAAATGATATCTCTTTCTGTAATATTCTTCAATCTGGGTTGATATTTATTCTTATAAGGCAAATTATAAATATTGATCTAATAGCATACAGACAGATTACTAACATTTTACAAAGAGAAATTCTTAGGTGTTATTTTGGATCCAAAGTATTAATGGAAGAAAACTGAAACGTACTCAGACAAAAAAAAATCACTAAAAAGGCCTAGTATCATACTTACTAAGGACCCCGTTTTTTCAGGCAAACCGTCTCCAGATGACGATACAGTTAAAATACTAAATGTTAAACACAAACACAAATACAAAACGGTAACTTTTTGTTTATTGAGTGTCCATTTGGTGGAACTACATCTGGTACCAAAACATACAAACCTTTTTTGTTTAGAGTACTGAATGTGTCTGCTTAATTGTGAACCTATTGTACTTAATTGAAATTAGTTACTTTAGACAAGCTCTGGTTATCTAATAAATGAAAAACCAAGTATAAAATATTAATTTGTTTATTTGTAATGTACAAAACCACGATCCTTAACCTTTATTTTGTGGAATCTTGATAAATTAAGAAACACCGTATACAAGGCAACGACGGTATATCTAAGTTTATTTTAAATAGACAATATATATATAGATAAGGGGACTGTCATAAATTATGTTTTTAACTCTGTCGAGCAAGAAATATGATATTATGCAAATTATTTATCATCTTAGCACAGCCTCATTAATAGCCAGAATAAAAATACCTACTACCTAATCTACCCTTAAAGTACAAAAATATAAAATTAATAATATTTTGACATATGTAGCTTTAATATCAAAAATGATTAATTCAAAAATTTGACTTTAAAAATACGTACCTACCTAATTAGAATGAATTGGTAAATTGGCTTAACAGTCTGACAATTAATTGAAACTATTTTTATTTGCATCATTGCATGCTTAGCTCTTGTACAGAAACGAATGGACATCAAAAATAAGTTTTGACAGATAATTAATGGCGTTTCTAAGATATTCTTGCGCTTATCAAGACGCACACTAGATCTTCATCATTATCGTCTCTGAGCTCCCATTTCACATCGACCTTGACCTTCGGGTAAGATTTGAGCACTGGCATCGATGCGACGTACGTATACTGTTGTCCCGTCTGAAAAATAAAGTCTCATGTTACAAATTGTACTGGTTAAGGTGATTCCTCCGATGTGGCCCGCGAAATTCAAATTTTCATGTGTTTTTTGCAATTTGCTTATCAGTGACAAGTTGTAACTTGATCAAAATTCGATTCGCGACAATAACAAGTATAATTTTAAATGTAAAAATGATCATAATATGTGCTCCATTCATTCTCAAAAAGATTATTCCAAAGTAAGTAAAATTTCCGAAATCTAACTCATTTTAGATTATTCTTTGTGCGAGCGAATGTAGCGAACGTTTTAATCATTCTTATATTTGAAGTTATATTTGTTATTGTCGCGAATCATATTTTGATCAAATTACAACTAGTCACTGATAAGCAAATTGCGAAAAACACATGAAAATTTGAATTTCGCGGGCCACATCGGAGGTATCACCTTAACGAAGCTCAAGGAGATCGGGTTGTTCTTGTTTTACCGTTATCAGATACTTGCGAAAGTTTTTTTTATAATTACCGAACTCTTTTTAATTTTTAGTAGGAAAAATTGTGTAGAAAATGAATTAGATCGGTAATAATTTTTGATGCTGGTGGTAATGTATGTTTAAAATTTATATTAAGAATACTTATGTAGGTATGGCGTCGGTTCCTTAGCCACAATGGACCTATATGTCTATGTATGTATGTATTTTTTTTCCCCAGCGAAATATATTATAACTAAACACGTATTCTGCGCTCGTATTCTGCGCTTCTCGAATAATAGACTCCTCTGCAGTTCAAAGATTATTACCAACTTGAAAAATAATATGGATCAAAAGATTGCAGTATAAGTAGTACCACAAACTTATCTGGCGTCGCTGTTATTGAATTAAGTGTATTATCTCAATAGAATTAGGCAAAAAGTAATGTCCTCGCCCATTGTAGGTACCAGGAGTATAGATACAAAATGTAATTAAATGAAATTAGTCCAGATTTGATCACCAGTCAAATAAATTTGTCTAACCAGCAGTAGGATACTTTCCGACATAATGTCAAGTTAGCTATCTATTCTTTTGCCATTATCTACCATGGTGGTAGTCGCCACCACTGAACGTCACCATAAACATATACGTCTACAGAATTTTTCGAATTTAAACAAAGCCATATTTTAACAATGACATGACGAATGAATTATTTCTTCGAACAGGTAATCTGATTTCATGGTAGTGTAAACATTAAAATAATTAGGTACAGACGTATGCAGCAGGGTGATACCGAAAGGCTTCATTATTATAAATACCAAAGAGGTGAAGAGAACTTCTGGTACATACAGTAAGTTCACAAAATTTTACCATAAAATGAATTAATAAAAAAATGTTTATATCCAATTTTGAGACTCAAATATTCGACATTAATCATAATATATTATTAAGTCTGATAATTGATAACATTTAGCATCCTTCGAAGTGCGGTGACAAGTTCGATATTTTTTTTATTATCATTTTTAAGCAGAAACTTTGTAAATCGACTCTATAGCAGAAATACTCTGTACCCCTTTTAGATTATAAATAGTCTTAAGGTATCACACTGTATAGGAGCCTTCCTGGCCACCATGGCCCAAACGAGTTTATGGGTAATTCGGGAGCGTTCCCATTCCATATTTATCTATTTACTTCCGTCTTAGTTATTACCTGTAAGGGGCAGGTCAGGCCGTTGTCCTTGCAGGCGTCGGGCTGCGGCAGCGGGAATGGCACTGGAAGGTTCATTATCACGCCATGGACGATTGTGTTTACGGCTGGCACTACTCTGTCTGAAAGTCATAATGACTAGATTAAAAAGAGAAATCATATCCTAAAGAGAAGGGAAAGAAGAAATTCAAGAAAGAAAAAGCCAATGGTTCTGGCGGTTTTTAAGGGGTACCTATGCTTGCTAGCTAGCTACAGTGAGATTCAAACTTAATGGTAGCTGTGAAGTGCGTTCGCAGTATCTCACCCCGCACCCCCAGTGTTGCATGAATTTGTTACTGCACAGTCGCCTAATAAACCTACCTACATTCCTACTTACTATACTAGATCGATGATTTTACGTAAAAAACAGTTATGTTTAGGCACATGAATGTTTTTAGATGTTATAATGGGAGAATGAAGGAAGTGAACGCATATATGACAAGTAAGTAGAAGGGATCGAAGGATACAAACGAAAGGTCCTATGCGTTCGTTTTTGGGAGAAGTGAGGGGGTGGACACTTCACACCCACCCCTTTGTAAGGGGTCCTCTGAGGACCGAGGCCTACTGGAGCTGCGCTGAGAATGACAAGCGATCCCGCGGCTCCAACAAAGGCAATGATGGGACCGGGGTGTTTTTAGTCGGTGTACGGGTGTAAGTCCGACATAGTGGGGATATCGAAGCCATTAGCTTTTCACGCCGACAAGAAAAAAGAAAAAAAGTGTGTAGAAGGGATAAATGGGAGAAAATAATCTCTAATTATTTGGGAATGGGTATGAAGAAGTAGATTATTATGTAAGATTTAAGAAGACAGTACTTGGCTTGAACTCGATACTGAATGTCGCATTGGTGTTTCTTCTAAGCACGCACTCCTTAGCGTCTTGCGCGCACCCGGACACCGTTACACTTTCAACCTTTGCTTGTTTTGAACCTGTAAATAAGAAATAGATGCTTTGAAAACACACAATATGATCATTTTGTCTTTTTTGCTAGAAAAGCATTCATTATTAGTTGTAGATAATAATAAATTATTAGCGAGAGTTGTTTACCTAGGGTTACCTAGGTATCCGCTCAGAATTCCCGTTCAATCTTACTTAAGTGAACCATGATAGTTCCTTCTTCGTTAGTAACGAGGCACTTGTTTATCATTTAGAGGTACTGGATATTTTATTTTCAAATTATACTTATAATGTATCTACTAATAATCAAAATAAGTACTTAAAACTCAGTGACTGGCTCACCCAGACTTCATCTTATTTTAAAATAGGGCAATAACAGTACACATGTCGTAATAATTATTAACATTTATGTAATAATCGTGTTTAATATGCGTCATAAATGCATTCAACACGCAATTATTTTTGTATCAATTAAACAAAGAATAAATCTTTATGGTTCTGACGTAGGCAACTACAGCTACCTTCTGATAAAGCCAGATATTCAGAACCCTTATTATCGCCGCTGTAGAATGGATTTGCGTAAGGGCAAGGAACACTCATTCCAGTAGGGCAACAAAACTTTAAATCCGAGTAGTGTAGTAGAGTCCCTGTCCAACACATTTGTGAGATCAAATAAGTACCACCTAAGGCTCAGGTGCCATACCATGAGCTTATTAAGCAAGGTTGTTGCCGCTGTGGAAGCGAGACGTTGCTACGTGCATTGTATAGCGCTGTCTCGCTTCCACAGCGGCAACAACCTTGCTTAATAAGCTCATGGTATGGGCACTGGTTACACCGAGACGCGACTGCGGGAAAGCGATTCAAAATATAACTTATACGAGAATATGGCGAGATGACCATACTGATCTGATTTCATTCCTAAAAAACACTCGCGGCTTGATAGAGAAAAGTGGATGAAGAAAAGGGAAGTCTTGGCTTTTATCAATAACTAGCTGTGACCCAGTATTTAGTACCTAAATTTTCCATTATTTTAATATTTATCCTGCTATTCGGGACGGAGACGAATCCAACAAATTAAAGATCATGAAAATCGGTTTACCCGTTCTCAAGTAAGTGTTTTTTTAACAAGCGGTACTAGCATTGTGTGTCAAATTAACACATAGTATTTTTGTTAACCCCTTGTGGAAAGTTTGAGTTAAGAGGGTCGCTGTTGTAACCAACCTGTCTTTGTTTTATACCTATACTTAAATAGATTAGTATTATTATTAAAAACAAATAAGTTCTTTATACTTAGGTACTAGCTTTCGATAATAATACAAGCACTAATATTAAACTTAAACAAGTAGCTATGAACTATCAGTCGATGATAGCAGTCATTACTATGAAGTACATTAATAAACATAATAATATTATTGTTATATTTAGATGTAAGTGCCGGTTCAGCTCGCTAAGCTATTAAATAAACATTAAGATAATAATATAGATAACAATGTTTGTGTAAAAAAGTAATGGCCTCGTTTAGCAAATGAGTTTATTTTGTTGCGTTTTTTTAATAATTTGTTTGTAATGTATCTTTGTATCGCTAAATTGTAATTTGTAATTTAGCTTAGTATTACATAAATGGCAATTCGTGGTTGAGCGTTGCATGTATTTATACTAATATTTTAAAGCTGACGAGTTTGAGTGTTAGGTTGAACACGCTAATATCATGAACCACGCGTCCGATTATAAAAAAATCTGTTAAGATAGCCCGTTAATGGAGAAGGCTATGTCCTACTTTTTGCCGCGATATCCGACGCCCACTCGGTCGGAACCGCGAGAAAAAGCTAGTTCAATACCTACAGCATCATAGTTGCTCGACCAATACAATTTATTTCTTTAATGTTATTTTCTGGAGGGAATTAAATATTTTTTATTTTTGTTTTTTTTTTTAAAAGATTACTAGCAATATGGGTCGCACATTACTAGTAATCTCGTTAACCCCTCGTGCTAAGCTAAGATGCTTGTGTTACGAGTGGGTTCACGTCGGTAGTGTAATGGGTGGGATTCGAAACCGCAACCACATGATCGCAAGTCCGACGCCCTAGCCATTAGGCTACCGCCGCTTCTAAGTATAATAATAATTGTAGACATGGAAAAGAAGTTTTACTAACCAGATAGATAATTGCAGAATTAGCATCAGATACAGGTGGACAGAATGAAACGAGTTGGCCCAGCTGTGGGGCAACACTGGCTCAATAATAATAAGAACCATTTTTTAAGGAAGTTGGTCGTATCGACTCATGACTGGGGCTGGATTTTTTTGTTCGAAGAATTATCATTGCCAATTAACGTGGCAATGCTGCCAGTCTTCTGAGTTCTGGACACGTTTTCCGTCATTGACAGAGATAACTATGTTTTTTTTATGCTCTTTAATCATATTTTTTTTGCGTGATAATGGTTAATGTTTTCTTATTTTTATTATAGTTGGATAGTTTCATTTAGATACATACTTACTTAGATATTTTATTAGTTTAGATTGACTTAACACAACAACAACCTAGGTACTTGGTGTAATTGTAAGAACTACCGGCTGTAGTATTTTAAAATTGTTTACATAATGTTTGTATGATATACGTAGTTCCTAGATTGTTGAATGGGCGTTGATGCGTGGTTTCATACAATTTATTATCTGTTACATTACGTGATTGCCGACTTGGGGCCGAATGGAGCACCATTCAAGCTATGAGTAGTTATTACGACCTTACAATGTGACTTAACAAGAATAGCTATCTCTTTCATCACAGAAATTAGGGTTCATTACAAATACTTACGAGATGTAACCCTTTACTTTATGTCACTCCAATATTAAAGAATTGTATGTTTTTATGTATGTGCCCATGATACAGAGTGGAATTAGATTTTCTGATTCAAAAGGTATGTTTTTGTATTGCAGCCAATATCCTTGCTATAGAATTTAAAGCGTATTGTTTATGGAATTAAGGTGTGCTCCAGTTATACATTTTGCCCTTTTTATTTCAACAATATCGTTATTTCAGTAGAAACCTAGTTTCAGGTACGTTTTCATGGTAGGTTATGAAATATGATGATTCTATTAAGGTGGAGGTGGACATTGATTATCGGTCAAATTTTCAAGAGGAGAGTTGCGTATAATGGCCACTAGGCACCACTGAACTTAAGTTATTGTGACACACTTCAGTAAGACGTCAGCATACATGTATTATAGACCAAGATCCGAGAGACATAATTTTAGCAAATAATTTCTATAACGCCGTAACTTCTTGAGAGGCTGTCTGAAAAACTTTAGATAAAGTCACTCCAGCGGACTGTACGCTTAGATCTTTTTTAAACTAAACAACGGATACAACATTTTCAATATGGCTCTATAAAATGGGTTCTAGAACATGGAAAACCGACCACTGTGGGTCCAACCGGCCTTAACCAATCATTTTACAATTTGTTGGACATATATCTCTTCTCTAGTCAGAAGTTGACTGCACGGATAGCCGAGTGGTATAGGTCACCACGCTAATTACCACTGTGCGCGATGTGCTGCGGGTTCGATCCCCGCATGGGACAAGTATTTGTATGATCCACAAATGCTTGTTCCAAGTAAGGGTGTTCTTTGTGCATATGTGATTTGAATGTTTGTGAAACCCCGCGACACAAAGATTAAATTCCTTAGTGCGGGCGTCGTTAAAAAAAAATAAATAAGAAAATTATAAGTAATAAAACTGGGAATCTCGGTCTCTCGCTTTCCACATCGAGTGCGACCTATTTGATTTGAACTTTGTCATGTAAGTATTTAATTATTGCCTGAAGGTATAGTTTACAGTGAGGTTTTCGCGCTTTTCAGTTTAATTACTTCTCTACAAGATAACAAAATTATCGCGAAACTAACGGCATTTGTGTTTTACGACCAATTTTATTGTATTTGTGTGATAAGACGATGGGTTATTGAACTTTTAAGGTACAACAAGGGTTTTCGAAAGTCAAAAATCCCTTGGCGTTTCTAATATAGTGAGTAGTGACGTATTATGTATATCTGTCATTCTCCACCAATGAGAAACAAGTGGTCTGCGATTGGTGGAAATTGGACGCTAGCGGATTTTCGCTAGCGGATCTCTGAATTCTACACAGCAGGAGAGTTTCATGAAGATCTTATGGCTAAGCTGAACTCCTAGCGGCTACACTAGACTGATGCTATCTAATCTGAATTCGTTATGTAGTAAGCTACACTGTAGGTACAATTTATAGCGTAAAATAAGGGTAAAATATTTTTTTGTTTTTATTAATAAAAAGAAAAAGAACGGATTACCGCAAAAGAATGACCAGCTCCTACATATTAATGTATAAATTATATTTTAAATTAAATGGGTAATATAGGCAATTTAATATCACACTCGGTCACAATTGTGAGTGAAAAGGTCGCCTTGTTTCACTCATTATCGATCTTCATAGGTAAACAAAATGGTGATAAAGTCCATTGAACTTTGTGACACTGATTATAATATCGCTCAGCTGATGTAAAAGTGTTTGTTTCAGAACAATAGTTTAAGATAAATAAGTGATCCTATGTCATTGTACAAAATAATTAATTTTCTTGGCTTTATAAATTATTTAATACGGCAACTACGTTTTTGATTTTATACACTTAATGACAATTTCTTGTGAAGAAATGATTTTCATCAAAGGTTATTTACTACAAACTGAATACAGGATAATTAGAATAAAAATTAGGACTTTGCAAAAAAGATTCATCATAAAAATAACTTAATTCCTTCGAAGGTAAGTATAATATAATGAACCAAGATTTTATACTTTTATTTGATTTTAGATAGGTTTTGGGCTAGTCGTATTAAAAAAGTCACACTTAACAATGAATAAAAAAGAAGTTAGGGCAATCCTTGGAAGTCTTCAAGAACGAGTAAATACTTTAATATATTAGTTTAACATGGATAAAATACTCTATGATGAGGGAATGTATTATGTATATAGATCACGTGAAGTAAATCGGTTTACCTAGCGTCATATTTTATCAGTACAAAAAAATGATCATACGATTTTGAACTCGTATAAAACCGCCCCGTAGTAATTGGCTGTTGCCACTTTGTTATTTAATTCCGAAAAACTTGAGTCAATTTGTTTGTGCACTGTTGCCGTTCTTTAAAAACGCTGCTACGCGGCCGCCCGCCTGAGCGCAAACCAACTACATCCACTCGATTTAACTATTCCGAGGTATGAAATTTCTTTACTAATGTGATCTATATACACAATACTATCTCCCGGTCCAGCCGTGGCAGATAATTTAGAAGCACATTCTATATGCGTCTCCCAGACCACATTCGCCAGTTTCAATCATCTGCTACGCCACACTGTAGTATGAATTACCCTTAGAGTTGGTTTTCAGTCATAGCGAATATTTCAAACTACTATTATAGGCAGTATTTATCAAAAACAAACTAGCCGTATTTCCTCGCCTTATATGCGCAGTTTAACGTTATTCTAGGTGACATAATGACCTAGGTATGTCATTACTCAGGCTGCTCCTTGTTATTATTTGTGATTGTTACAGTGTTAGTGCACAGAATGTTATTGTTGTGCTTTGTTGATGTATGCGTCAACATTGAGATACCGGATAAACGAAGAAGTTATAAAGTGGTATATAATGAACTTGCAGGTTTATCTATGCTTTATATTTTAACGCTGAAAAGTTTGTTTGAACGCGCTAATATCAGGAACTACTGGATAAATTTCAAAAATCTTTGAGGCCATAATTTACCGCGGTAACAGACGGGAGGAGGCGCAAGCAAAAGGTTGTTAATAATATACTTCCCCTACTATTTTTTTATTTTATTTTTTTCAAGATAATGTATTAGGGCCTGATATAATAAATTCGCGACTTATTTATCACGTTTTATGTAGTTACCATACATGGTTTGTTTTTATCTAAATACCCACAAAAACTATTTATGCGAAATTATTAAATAATTTGTAGGAAACCGCTTAAATAGCATGTCTTCTTAATTCGAAGGTGTTTGCGTAGCTATGAAAATTGTTTTAAAATTCGTGACGGTTCCTTCAAAACCATTTATTAAAATATTATTGAAGTGTCATAAGATCCAGCGACGGTCAGTTTTGCCAAAAAAACACAGAATACCATAAGAGTCCACAAAACCAAAGCTAATTAAACCCAAAGGCCACATTAAAAGTGAAACCACTGATATTTTTAGGAAGCAAACATGACTGAATGCACATTACAGCATATTTAGCGCATACGGCCATACTAAATTCACAGTAACAAATGTACGCAATTTACTAATAAAACATGAATGCCTGTATCAGATAACACTATGGTCGAATCAAACTTAACCAAAGTAAACATATTGAAGTAATTACCGCAGTCCGTGTAGAAGTTAGCGTTTACACTCGCCAGAAGCACTGTTACTGTTATTAAAAACAACATTTTTGTAGATTTATTTTGTTGGATTCGCGCGCTAACGTGCTCTCGACTCACGCGATCGTTTCTGACTGACCGGAGCGAGCGGATGAGCATTTGTGGTCGACCTTTGTTGCTTTATAAAATGCGCCGGCGCCGGTCATAGAGCGAGGAATAAAGTAGTGGGGACAAATGATGTGTCTGTGTTTGTCGCTTGTTTTCCTTGCAATTATTGTTTTAAAGTCCGCCTCTTCCTTAGTAGGTATATAAATTGGTATATAAAAAGCTTTGCTTAGCAAAAGTTTGTTATAAAAAGCAGGTAACTTTTGCGCTGCCTAAAGTTATTGCTTAAAGTTTATTATGTGCTACATAAGGTTTTAACAAAGGTTGGCAACAAATTACAGAAAACCCTCGATCAATTGTAAGCAGAGGAAAACAAAAAAAAAAATCAATAGGTAACCATGACTTTCTTTATTTTTTTTTATTTAATAAAACAAGATTACAGAAAATATCCAAAGATATGAATATCGCTTCTGTTTTCCTACAAATTACATATTCTTTGCGCACGACCGGAAGAACGGCGGTCCACTCGTGCGCATGTTTCAGGAAAACCTACGCTCGATGTGTGCGTGCGTGTGCATGTGTGCGCCGCGTAGTAAATAAAGGCATAGCTTGAATCACTGCATTTATGTAGTAATAAATATTTTTACTGATTGCAATGAATAATCAAAAATAGTTTGTCGCTGACTTTGACGTGATATCTATGAACGAAAACGTGTTTCTTTGTCTTGGTCAATTGATGTTGAACTGTTAATAATATTAATAATAATATCTTGGGACAAGTCACATACCCAAACTAGGCAGAGCCTGTACTATGGCAACCAGACAACTGATAAACATACTTATATATTTATAAATACATAAATATTATAGATATATAAAAATTACACTTAGACACAGAAAAAATGATCTTGTTCATCATACAAATATTTGTCCTGGGTGGGAATCGAACCCAAGACCTCCGGCTTGGCAGTCAAACAGTCAGGGTCACTAACCATTAGACAACAGGCCAGTCAACACATATGTGTTCACACAACAAAGTTAAATGTTAATTTCATATTCATATTTTCATATTCATATTCATATTTATTTGCGTTCCACAATTTTGTATTATTGAATGTCGATAAGGTATCAGGGAAAATATAAAAGGATAAATTAGTTACATACTGCATGATAAGTGGTATGATTTTTAACGCTTATATTATGTATTAAAACTTTGTTAACTCAAAGTTCACCTCAAACATACCTAACATAAATTAAATTAGTTAGTTACTTACCACTTGCCTACGAATAGTGGGTTGACTGGCTCTTTCGAAAATATGAGTTGAGAAGAGTGAGACCACATTAAAAAAATCCCTATAATAATATGTATTGTTACAGAAAATGGCCGTCCTCAAAAACTAGCTGTAAACTTCAGACATTTCAAAAAGTCTTGCATCTACAAATAAACTTCATGCCTTGCAAATAAGATTGAATTTGCGAATAAATATGATCGTTTCAAATCTGATTTAAAGCAGTGTTTTATTTGAAACTGTGCCTATGATCTTTTTATTTCAATAGCTACTCGTTATAGTTTTAAACGCGAAAAATTTTTTATCAATAAATTGCAAAGTAGGTACATCGCAGAGTAGAAGTAGTATCGGACAACAAAAATAATGAAAGAAATCTTACGAAACATTTTGCATTTTAACAAAATTGCTAATGATAAGATGCAAAATTATTCCAGTTATCTATTTCACTATTTTTATTTGATTAAAGATTCAATAATTTTGTAACATGTCACGTACATTTTGCACAAATGACGTGATATACTCGGTACCTAGCTATTACTATAAAACAAAGGCCAATCTACTTACTACAATATCTAGGAATTTACTAGATTTTATACGACTGGAGAGGTTCAGTGGTTAGTGACCCTGACTGCTAAACTAGAGGTCGTGGGTTCGATTTTCACCCAGGAAAAATCATTGTGTGATGAGCACGATATTTTTTTCCGTGTCTGAATGGGTGTAACAAGCTGTACCTGCCCCGCAGTTTAACAGATTACCAAATTTTGTAAGGGATAAATAGCCTTTAAATTTAAACCAGGGTTTCAGCTACATCGATACAAGTTTTACATAAATAGGTCAAGTCGTTTGAGCATGACGAGGTAACGAACATACACACACACTCACAATTTTCGCCTGTATAATATTAGTGTGATTATGTGAATAATTAAAAAATATCAATTATAAAAGCGGCGGTAGCCCAATGGCTCAAGCGTCAGACTTGCAATCATGTTGTTGCCGGTTCGTATCCCACGCATTGCACTTCCGACGTGAACCCACTCGTAACACAAGCATTTAGCTTAGCACAAAGGGCTGACAAGATACCTGATACATAACTAGTATCTAATAAAAAAAAAAGGCGTACGTAGTTCCACTGAAATTACGTCCCTATCTTATAAAATGCGCCATAACAACCGGTTCTCTAACTTCCAAATCTAGTATCTAAATCATAAAACTTCCATAATTGATTTAAATGACTATATACCTATTCATGACGTCACTGGGAAGGTTTAAAAGTGTCATAACAACAACAAGTATAACATAGTATCTGATTATTCATTCAACAGTTAGCTTCTGACGACGTTGATTACCGGGATGATCCTTAATTATACCTAGATAAATATGGATAGAATGTGACAGGTGATGTTGCATGCTACAATCAGCAAACCACGGATTAATTATGGGAAGTCAATGCAATAGAGCATAGACTAAGAACATATTTTTTTTACTAGCTCTAAAAGATAAAAAAAGTAATTGGGCAAAAACCTTATTTCATAGATGTTAAACGAGAATGCTTTATGCGATCTATTATACATAATTCCAGTGTCACGATGTTTGTCCGTATGAACTCCGAAACTACTAAACCGATTTTAATCAAATTTGCACACCGTGTGCAGTTTGATCCAACTTGAAAGATAGGATAGCTTACATCACAAATATATAAAAAAAAATTGAGACCGCGGGCGGAGCAGCGGGAAACAGCTAGTATATATTTATATTAAGTATATATTTATATTAAGCACTAGCTGTAGGCGCGCGACTTCACCCGTGTAAGGGATTACTTACACGGGTTAAGGCGCGGGTGTTCCCGAAAACATGTATTTTTTTTTTTTTTACTTTTTCTTAAAATGATATATGAAAAAAAAGTAATTTTAATTTATTTTATGTAAACCATGTCCTGACAATATGGAACACGAAACAAAAAAATTATCTTTTTTGGTCCAATAACAATTTTGGTTCGAAAGTGATGCGCTTAACAACACATTTGGCGATTTATTATTTTTCAAATAGATTAGTGGGCTAATTATACATAAAAAAGGTACTTTAGAGATACCACAGGAAAGGCAATTTAATGGGCACATTTAGAGTGAGAGCAATGTGTATGAATTTTATGACGTGTTTTAGTTTTTTTAATTAAGGCTTGAGTTTGGTTTCGTGTAAGTATGTGAATATTAATTTTATGAATGTTAACTTTAAAATTCTCAATTTCAACCTAAACTATAAATATCTGCGATTATGATAAAAAAAGTCATTTAAGGTTACACTGGATTGATTCCATTTATCATCTCGAAGCATGAGTTGCCTATTAGTTCAGCTAACATAAGTAGCATTAAACATTGTAAAGAAAAACAGTAATACCAGGATAAATCTTCTCAGAACAAATAAAACTGACCCTTTTTGCTTTTAATTCTCGGAAAGTCTAAATACCAATTATGAGGGAAGTTCAATAAAGATGATATCTGGGTAAAAGTGGGATAAAGTAAAAATTCGTCGGACATGAGACAATCCACGTGGGCCGACACGCGGTCAACCGATGTGGTCCAAGTTGTAAGCATATCGCTCTAATACACTTTTCGAATACTGCGTACATTGGGTTTTATTCATTAGTAGGTACATAATTAAATAAATCATTAAAATTCAAATAATTTATTAGATTTTTTATGATTTAGCCTCAATCAGCACGTCACTGTATCAAGAGTTTATTGGATTGATATTATGATATACTTACCACAATAAAACCAATCTAATTTCCAGACAGTTGGTAATATTTATGCGTTATTATATCTGTATTACATAATAATTACCATAAACACGGAGAAATATTTCAGCGAACTTAATCATACTTTAGCAATAGACGCTCTATTTTAATTTAATTTTAAGTTTCTGTTAATGTTTATATCTTCAAACTCATGGAGGTTCTGGGTGTGCCAGTAAACAAGGAACGGAATACCATACTAGCCAATCTTTTGTAACTTGCACTAAATATGCCGAAGGAAGTCAGCGTTTAGCTGCTATCCGGCGACAATGCGACAATTGGTGTTCTTGAGAAACTGTCACAAGATAGTTTCGTTGCGTGCCATCACGCTGTGTCACTAGGGGACATAGCAGAACAACCACCTCATGCAAGTGGGGCTGGATTATTTACATGACGATAATTGATTTACCGTCTTTATGGTATCCTTTTGTAAGGTATAAAGGTAGAACAAGAATAAAGGTATCAAAGCTACCTTCTACAAGTAGTACGATGTGAATTTGATATATTATATAGATATACTAATATTATAATCCTGAAGAGTATGTTTGTTTGTTTGGTTGATCGCGCTAATCTCAGGAACTACTGGCCTGATTCAAAAATGCTTTCAGTTTTAGATAGCCCATTTATTGAGGAAGGCTATAAGTTACTTTGCTTATGCGGGCGGACCCGCGAGTATAAGCTAGTAAAATATAATTATAAATCTACCGTAGCCAACGTCTGTCTCTTTGTCAAACGATATGTTTTAATCATTCCTCTGGGATGCGAGTGGAAAAGCATGCCAAAGCTAGTATGCTTAGTAAACCTGTAATTGCGGATAAACCGTTTGCCGTGACGCCACCCGTGTTTCATACGATTAGATTTTACCGGCTGACAGGCATTCCCGTAGGTACCAGTGGAATATTTTACCCTCGGGGACTCACTTACCTCTGCAATTAGTACGATATTTGTAACTCAGTTACCTAAGTTTATAATTGCGATTGCAACTGAGTCTGCACATTTGTCATGAACTTTATATGCTGTTAAAAAGTGATAAATGAAAGGTGGATGAAGAATACGAGAATAGGTTAAAAAAAAGGCTATAGAAAAGCTCAGTTAGGCTATGAAGTCTGTTTTTGTCGCGGAGAAACGCTAATGTCTTCGACCCACGCTGAGGGCATAGCGTAGGGTTAAGTTAGACTTGTTCCGATTTAAACACCCCATCCTTGCGTTTGTTGGAGCCGTGGGATCACTTATGCAGGCTCTGCCCAGCTCCGGTAGAGGCTCTGACCTCTGGACTTGTTTCGCCAATTCTTTTCAGGTAACCAGTTAAGAACTGTCGACTCCAGCGAGTTTAAAAATAATACTGGATTCATATAAAAGTTCGTTAAATACTCGCTCCATTTAAATTAATCCTGTATACCTACGTATATATTATGATGAAATTATTTTAGTTAGAGGAAATTATTTTATTTTCGATAAGTTAACGGGTAAAAGTATACGTAGGTATATACAGGATAAAAACATAAAAACATACAGGATAAAGTAACTGTATGAAAATTTTATTTTTAATTCTAAAATTTCAAATTAATCTCCTTAGGGAAAGTTATTCAAAATTTTATGTATCAGATTACCTCTTAATATATTCGATTTCCTTTTAAATTTATCCTGTATATTTAGAACTACAATAATTGTATAATTCTGTGCCATCTCAAAGTAATATTGGTCAAGGACCGGAACATTAACTACAAGTTAGTTTTATAATGTAAATCGCGAACACCTCTTTCAGCGTTCTGAGGATCTTTATTATTGTGCATTGCATTTCAGTGCTTATATTTGCTTCTTGCATAAACAAAGACAAAACACTGCTTTTTACGTCATAATGTAAGCATTTGGCTAATCTGTACTTAGTATTCTGTTAAAACAGCTGCATTAAAACATGTGGAGGTTAGGTGTAAAAAACATGTTTGTATGAAATTAGTGCAACAACACTACCTAGGTTAACTTTAAAAAAAAAATATATTTTGTTTTCGTTTTCATAGTTAAATTCGTTGTTTAAGTATTTGTTTTTACATAAAGCTAGGGAGTAAAATGATTTGATTATGATTATGACGACCACCGTGGTCGAGTGGCGTACACACCGGTTTTCAAGCTGTTGCCAGATCTGAAGTCCTGGGTTCGATCCGAGACGGGTCAATCTATACATATAATAAAACAGTAAAAATACTGTGTCTGTACATTGAATATATTAAAAAAATAATAATTGAGGGGGGTTTACAAACAGTTATAGAGCACGAATCCAAAAAAAAAATTCTGTCTGTTTGTCTGTTTGTCTGTATGTCTGTTTGTCTGTTTGTTTGTACACGCTAATCTTCGGAACTACTGGACGGATTTGAATGATTTTTTTTTTGTTGTATAGGTATTAAGTCTGGGCAACATATAGGCTATAATTTATCTTGGTAATTTGAACACCTGATGCAGAACCGCAACAGACCAGCTAAACTATAAGAGATACAAAAATGGTACCATAGCAAAAATTGTTCCACGTGATGAGCATTTTCTGCTGAGAGAATAAATTTGAAGATCTGGAACACCTGATGTGGAACTCCAAGAGCCCGGGTACACCATAACACATATAGGAATGACGTCTTAGCAAGAGTTGTTCAGCCTGATGAGCACTCACTGTTGACGTATAAAAATTGAAGATCTGGAACACCTGTTGTGGAACTCCAAGAGCCCGGCTACACCATAACACATATAGGAATGACGTCTCAGCAGAGTTGTTCAGCCTGATGAGCACTCTCTGTTGACGTATAAAAATTGAAGATCTGGAACACCTGTTGTGGAACTCCAAGAGCCCGGCTACACCATAACACATATAGGAATGACGTCTTAGCAAAAGTGGTTCGGTCTGATGGGCATTCCCTGTTGACTTATAAAAATCGAAGATTTGAAACATCTGACTTGGAAATCAAAGCTATCACTAATTTCACTGTATAATTATAAAATAACATAACCTTTCGGACTGATTTTGGATGACGATGGTATATCATTTATAATTCGACTCTACTGGCCAAAACTCCCAATTTTTTTTTAATCGAATGTACATATATGCCTTCGGGCTTATGTTATTTGAGCGTTTAATTTACTTTGCAGTCACTTAGATTTTAATTGATCAGGTATCTTCACAATAAAACTATAACCATGATGAAGGAGGTCAAATCTTTCCCAATGTTCCAAAGGAGCTAAAAGATTGAGGATCATAAGATCCCAAGATTCTACCGAAGAGCGTCAGGAGAGACTTGATGCTGTTCGAGAAGATCAGGCTGCAACTCGGTCCGTGGAAACCTCTTCGGATCGCGAAGCACGCCTGCATTCTCATCGTATTTACGTATCTACATCCAGGTCTCTAGAGACCAGTGAAGAATATGATGCGCGACTGACCGCTGATCGTGAGCAAAAGTTCTGATGGGCATTTCCTGCTATCTTACAAAAATGAAAGATCTGGAGGTTCTCGAATCGTCTCGCGCATCACGTTGTTTTCCTGTCCCCGGGCTCTGAGAATTTGACATCAGACGTTTCAGATCTTTTATTTTGACGACCCTGTTGTCGCTGGCATAAGCAACAAGATCCGCGTACGAAGTTGCGGGCAGAAGCTAGTGTAGAATAAATAACATTTTTGTACATTGTCTCTGGTCTGGGTGCTGTCTACTATCTACATTTATTATTTATTTCTATATCCCTGCAGTATATTTTGTTGTCGGAGACCTCGTTCAGAATCTAGGTTGTCGCTTTTAAACTATTAACCTAAATTAACTAAAGAACTAAGAAACTTGACCCAAGTACTTAGGTATTACATACTAGCATTTTCTCGCGGCTCGCCCGCGTGAGCGTCGGTTATCGCCGCAAATTATAGCCTAAGAAGAGTGGGCTATCTAATAGTGAAAGAATTTTTCTAATCGGACCAGTAGTTCCTGAAATTCGCGCGTTCAAACAAACAAACAAACTCTTCAGCTTTAAATAATATTAGTACAAATTTAAGTATCTAATATAAAATATAACATCCATTAGCCGATCATAGGTTAAATTTAAACACAACAATATACAGGAAAATTCACGATATTGATTTTGAACATTAATTTACTGGGTTTAACAATAGGCTTTGTTATATATTTTTATCCTATCATATACCTACATTATTACCATATTTATTCCTTTCTTCTTACAATATCCGCAAAATTAAATGTAACGGAATATTATATTGATATTTATTTTGTGGAACATAGGTGTTTGAAAACTTAACAAAATTATTTAATTAAAAAACACTCTTAATACTAAACTATATTAATTAAACAAAACTAAAACTAAAAAATAGCATCATAAAACTCGTTGATGACGGCCTCGTTCACCTTGCCGGAGAGCATGAGGTTGATCAGAGCCGTGAGCTCCTTCAAAAGCATCTCACCAGCTTCTCCAGCACCTGAGCTGACCAAGTCCTTTAGGTGTTGTGGACTCAGGCCATCGAGACCTGAGCCCACAGAATATTATATTAATTAAATTCAATCAAATCACAATCTGAAGAATACCATTAGGTATACCAGAACGATACACCATAACTTGTACTCGACGTGTTACCTCGACGTCAGTTGGAAGTCTACCGCGTCGATTCGTGCCTTACGCGAGTACAGTCAACAGCAAAAGTAGATGATCAAAATCAGAAAATAAATACTAATTAACGCAGGTCGCGTCAGAACTGTGTGGCTTTGAAGTGATTCAAAAATATGTTATTGTAAATTATACAAAAATTTTACTAATATTACAGTTGCCATAAATTCGTGATCAGTTTTGGCTTTAAAAGTTATAAACTCAATTCATCATCTACTTTTTCTGTTGACTGTACCTAATACATTATTCTGACAATACAATAGCACGGTAGCATGGTAGTACAGTGACGTCTCGTTCACCTTCGTTTCAAAGGAATTAAATGAGTGCGACAACATCAGTTGCATTACATTCCTTGTAATACAAAATACTCTAATCTTATTTGAGGGTGGTAACATTAGTCTATTTTCAGCTCGAGGGCACAGTTTAAATACACAAAAATAAGGTTAAGCTAAACAAACCTTAATATATCCGAGAGTTTTGTGCAGTAACAAGATACATGGACCACTTCTCAAGATGAAAGAGGCTGTAATAGTCCTAAGACAACAACCACCTCGGTTTATGGCCGCGTTAGCGATATTAAGCTGGGTTTATTTTTGACTTAAGTAACACCATCATTCTTGGATAATTTTGGATGATTTAGTAAATAAAATGGTCGAAAATAATACGGATTCAAATCACTAAGAAGTTCACTAATCATTAATTACTAATTAAATAATTTGTTTAAGACATAAATAACTTGTTTCCTCAAGTCAGTCTTTGGTATAATAATCTTTTTTTCAAAGGCAACATTGAGTTGATTAACCTTTTAATAAATGTTAAGAGGAAATATATAATTTATAATTTTTAAAAAGAAACAAACTAATTACATTCATCATCATAAATTTCTCAAATCAGTTGGTATCAGTAAATCTCCTAAAGTCGACATCTGCAAAGATATTAACCTCAATGACCTTAATCGTCACTTTTCTCTTTCTCCAGTCAGCTTAGGGTTAACTGACAAAATCTGTGCTTTGCAGGAACTGTCTTGTTTGCCGGTACCAAACTGTTCGCTATTCGAACTAAATACTGTGACACATTCTGATGTAAAAAAGTCTCTCTTAACAATATCTTCCTCTGCGGTCGGCAGTGACAATCTCTGCTCGAGGATGATTACCCCCATTTTACCGCAACTTCTTCCTATCCTTACCCACATTTTTAATTTGTCTATCTCCTCTTGCACTTTTCCATCTGTGTGGAAACAAGCTTATATTATCCCTTTGCCTAAATCATCCAATCCTACTACCGTATCCCAGTTTAGGCCTATTTCTATTCTTCCATTTCTTTCCAAAGTCCTCGAGCACATTGTCCACTGTCAAGTCTCTTCATTTTTAAACCTTAACTCCCTTCTTTCCCCTTTTCAATCCGGGTTTCGCTCGGGACACAGTACTGTCACTGCTCTAATTAATGTTACTGATGACATTCGCTTGGCTATGGAGAACAAGCGCCTTACGGTGCTTGTTCTACTCGATTTCAGCAGTGCATTTAATTCAGTGGACTACGACGTACTGTTGGGAATATTGCAATCCTTCAATTTCTCCTCTTCTTCGGTAGCCTGGTTCTCTTCCTATCTTCGTGGCCGTTCGCAGTGTGTCCGCCATGAGGATTTTTCTTCAGAATGGTGTGATCTCACTGCGGGGGTGCCTCAGGGTGGCGTCCTCTCTCCTCTTTTGTTTTCCATTTTCATTAATTCTGTCACAAGGGTAATTACATCCAATTTCCACCTGTACGCAGACGATTTGCAAGTGTATCGACATTTTATACTGACTGATGCTGATGCTGAAATTTCAGCTATGAACCGCGATTTGGCTTGCATTAGTTTGTGGGCTAAAACTTACGGCCTTAGACTGAATCCTGCTAAATCCCAAGCACTGATTATAGGCAGCCGATATCAGCGCAACTTAATTAATGCAAACAGCATTAAACAACTTTTTCTCGACGGCGAGCCTATTCCTTACTCCGATACTGTGAAAGATCTTGGCATTATAATGGACTCTAACCTCTCATGGCAAGCTCAAGTTAATGAGGTCAGTCGCAAAGTACATTACTCTTTTCACTCTCTTAAAAGCCTGCAGAGTTTTCTTCCCTGCAAAACCAAAATTTCTCTAGCACAGACCTTGATTCAGCCGATAATTGATTATGCCGACGCCTGTTATTTAGATGCTACTGAGGAGCTGTTAAACAAGCTTGAGCGCTTGCAAAACCTGTGCATTCGCTTTGTCTTTGGGTTACGTAAGTACGATCACGTTTCTAACTTCCGCAAGGATCTCAAGTGGCTCCCAATCCGCCTTCGCCGGAACACTCGGATATTATGTCTCCTCTATAACATCCTGCATAATCCTCAATATCCTTCCTATCTACGAGAGCGTTTCTCCTATGTCAAGGCCCCCAACGCTCCGTGCAGATCCCACCTCAAAACCCTCCTTAAGTTCCAGCCTCATAGCACGGACTTCTACTCCTATTCTTTCTCTGTGCATGCAGTCAGACTGTGGAACTCACTGCCGCCTAACATACGCAACTTGCCAACTATCTCTACCTTCAAGAGAAGAGTTAAAGAGCACTATCTGTCCTCTTAATTTAATTGTATGTATATATTTATGTTTGTATATATTTATTCACTGTCTTCATATATATATATATTTTAGACTATAATCTTTTTTATAAATAGTATTATTTTTCTTTCCTTCCAGTTAATATGTTTGTACACTATTGTCTATATATTTAACGTATCTCTCCTTTTGCAGGTCTGCTGGAAGAGATTTCTTAAAGAAATAAGCAGTACCTTTGTACATATTTATTCAAATGGTGTATCCTAATATGTGTTTTTTTGTGTACATAAACAGTTAAATAAATAAATAAATAAATACATTCGTCCAAATAATGTATTTACTAGGATATAAAATTTGTAAGAATATTACGTAGGGAAAACGAAATGACTTTTATAAATCAATTAGAAAGTGATTAGCAAACTTAATAAGCGTTGGCCTTTGTGACGTCGTACAGCCTTATTTCGAATTATGTGATCAAATTACGAAGATTTTTATGGAAATAAGATTGAGTTACGCCTTAACTAAAGTAAGAACTGTTTAGGAGTAGGTACGTTTTCAGACAATATTCAATGAATTTTCTTGGCAAATCAGTAAACTCTATTGAAAAATTACAAATCTTATCGTAGGTAGTATAATATTTCAAAATTTTCAATAGCTTCTACCAATAAAATTAGTGCAGCGAAAGGAATGCGAATTCATGCATCTACTTTTAAAGGGTCATTCCGATCAGTTGCACTGGCATTACTCGCAAATATACGTTATTTCCCATAATTTTGTAATAATAATGTAACTCGATAGTTTAAAAGATACCTAGTAATTACCAAATGTGCGCAATCGTATTTACGAAGCTTTGGGATGGATACGAATAAATATAAAGCCTTAGTTAATTTTCAGACCTCTTATTTAATTTTGCACTTTTTACACATAAAAATGTCATATTTGAGGAAGAAAATAATCATTAGAATCGTCCGTGCCTCTCAGATGTGGTCACCCTACACGTGAAGACACCTTTTATCATATCACGGTATGAGCATTAATAATAAATGTCGGTTACTGGCCGTACCGGGTTAATAAAACTGACCACTACACTGGATTAACTGAATCACCACGTAAATGGACCGTAAGAATCCTAAATGACCCAATATTACTTGTACTGAGCTCTGACTGGATTTTGTTTATTAAATTAATGATGTCACTAACAAGTGTTTGACCTCTTGTACTTCCATCGGATTTAATTGTCCATTTGGTTTGTAGTTTTATTAAATATCAGTTTTTTGTATCAGTTAAATATATTTGTCTAATTCTTCTTTCTTTTACAACGTTTTTTCCTGAATTACTTACTTCAATAAATTTTCGTAATATGTGCCAAGTTTGTGCCGTCTTCTGACTATGTTTATGAATCATAAGTCTTCGTTCTTGTCACTCTTGTAATTCTGACCCTATTGTTACTTAATGTAGGACAGGCAATCCTCGTGAAATACTTTTCTGTTTCTATCTCAATTATGCTGCATCTTGCAGTTTTAATCTAATCCAAAACTGGAGGAGGTTTTATGTTTGACTGGTTTATATTTTGACTGGCCTGTTGGTCTAGTGGTTAGTAGCCCTGACTGCTAAGCCGGAGGTCGTGGGTTCGATTCCCACCCAGGACAAATGTTTGTGTGATGAGCTCGATCATTTGTTCTGTGTCTGGGTGTTATTTATCTATAATATGTATGTATTTAGAAATATATAAGTATGTTTATCAGTTGTCTGGTTACCATAGTACAGGCTCTGCCTAGTTTGGGATCAGATGACCGTGTGTGAGATGTACCAAGATATCATTTATAAAAAAAAAAAAAAAATAATAATATACATAGTTTCATATTATCATATTCTGAAAACACTGTTATCGAAATGGTCTTATTAAATTGTGATTGTCTGATGAAGGTTTTCAGAATGCTAATTGTATATAAAGTACTTATTTTGTATGTACGTAGTAGTTTGTTTAAATTTTGCAATTATCATGTTACCCATCAACATTCTCTTGTCCATTTCAATTTAATAAGACGTCAGCGCAACATGTCCTCTTCCTCCATACTTCTCTATTTGACGTAATCTCACAAGTAACATTTTTTCTAGTCTCGTCATAATCTCTCATCCTTATCTCGTAACATCGTATTTCACACAATCCATCCACCGTTTCTTTAGTCGTCCTCTTCCTCTAACTATATTCATCCACGCTCATGCACAAAACTTTCTTTACAACTTTTTCATTAATTTTTCGCATCACATGCCCATACCATGACAACCGGTTTCCAACTTTCAACGATTACATAATAATGTTATCTGAGTCGCTGTGAAAAAAACATTTAAGACTTCTGATTGAGGTGTGAAATTGAAACGCCTAGGCGTCTTGTAGCTTCTTCTTATTCCCAAACATGAATCAACGTGCCAAATGATCGTGATATCGATAAAGTTCATGGGCTTCGCTAACCCCTATGTTGTATACTTAATTTAAATTAAATCGCAAACCAAACCAATCAAATTTAAGCCGCGTTTATTTTTTAATATTTTAATTATTATGATATTATTTCATTTAAGGTCAAAAAATGGCCAAATACTAAATTGATTACTCTCTTATGAATTATTTGTTAGCTGTTTCGTCATGCTCATACCAAAGATCAGTCAATAAATTATAAATTACCCAAATCGCAATACGTAGGTGCGGCGTGGGTGTGACGATCTTGGATTCCAGTTACCATCAACCGATAGATTAAATAATGCGCTCCCAAAAATTCGATCACTTGTTCATTCAGGGAACTATTACGATAATTGACTGACAATAAGGATGTGTGTCTCGTGAATTGGACGCAATTGGCCGTGGTAAAGGGCGCGACGTCTATCTTTGACTACTACGTTTTAAGGAAGTACCTGTCATTGTCTTGTTATGTCTATTAATAACTATTGAGATCATATGACATCTAGAGTTCGACATCTAAGTATTTACACAATCGATTATTGTAAATTCATTGGTAGTTGTTGTTAGTGATCAGAGAATGGCTTTTGACTCAGTAAACGTTCAGGAAGACCATTGTTGTCATGTTTTATTTTCGTGTTTCGTGTTCGGAACATGAATTCACTCTAACAGGTAAATTATGGTTAAAACTATTTATTTTAGAACTATTATAAAATAAGTCTTAGTATAAGTCATTTAGTCCACAGTTAATTGAAGGTGTGCTTAAAGGGTGTACATTTGGACCACTTTGTTGTTTTTATTAAAGTAATTGAATAAGATTAGGAGTAAAAAAGACTTAAATTACTAGTAGTTTTGGGTTGTTGATAAATAAAACACATTAGCAATGTAATATCATTAATTTATTTAATACATCGCGGTAATTAAATATGTACTTAAGAACTAAATACAATTAATCCACATAATACTAACGTTCAGTTAAAATTGTTTATGAGATGAAGACAAAATGTTATATTTACAGTAATCTTTTATTTTAACATTACATTTAGATATTATAATTGTTTGTATGTAAAGTTAAAAAAATATTGCGAACCAAAATCGTTATCGAAATGATATTGTGTGATACAAATAAAGCTTAATTAAAACTGTTAATTAAAATTTACTGGATGTTGATATTGTTTTAAAACGATATGTACTATTTATACTACATTCTGATAATATTAAATGTTAGTTTCCATACTCAATAGGTGTTACAATATATAAATTTGATATTAGGAGGAAATGTGTAATACAATAGTATAATATTACTAAATCCTTCTTTTTTAGTATTTATTTAAAAGTAACATTTTGATGTAGTACGTTAAGTGTAACAATTTTTGATGATTATGGTAAGTTATTTTGAACAATCGAAATGATGAATATAGTACTTATGAGTTTATTTCGATTACTTATAATTTCTGACATTAATTATTTCGTTTTATCAAATAATGATAAAGCTACGATGGTTTTTTATAAGACCTCCTTTGCCATATCGGCTAAGGTGCTCGGACATGCAAGGTTAAATTCTTTTAAGGTATGCTAGATAGTAAATCTGTATATTTAATCACCCAGATAATTGTTTTATGAAGAAATTTTGAAATAGGTTACTATAATATTCTGATTTCAAACAACAAGATTTTTAATTATTCTAAAAAGGAAATGAAAGGCATTGATACAATTAAATAGTATTTAATAACAAGAAACTTTCTTACATTAATAACATAGAACAGGATTAAAAACAATTACATTTAGTGAAGACCATATGAAACTGGAAAAACTTACAGATAAATATTACAATGTTCAGTTTTAGATTACAGACACGAAAGAAGACAAATATTTAAATAGACTAGAACATTATTAAAATACTGATTAATAAAACTTAATAAATAATCATTAAGATAAAAGAAAATCAGGAACAAAACTAATTCAAGACAATAATACAATTGCTCAAACGAAGTAAATAAAGCTTACATGATTAGTTAGTTCCACTAAACTTTCAATTGACTAGATGAGAGATCGACAAAACAATGAACCTTACAGATAGCAGTATTCTTGTAACGCTAAAATGATTTCTGGTAAGGATACATCATGTGAGTTGGGTCTGAGGTGTGTAAGACGCGGAGGTCTAGACTCGTGGGTCTGGCGCGTTTGGGTCTGGGGTAGTTGGGTCTGGCGAGGTTGGGTCTGGTCTGATGGTGTGTGCCAGTGTGTGTCAGTGTGCGCGAGTCGTCTACCGGCCGAGTCCGGTCCACAGCAGGCCCGGGTCGTGGTGGTTCGCGCCCGGGTATACGCCGTCCGCCTCCACGAGAGATCTGCGGTTGTAAGATCTACGTACAACGATATTTTAGATTTTAGTAATAATTATTTAAGCAAAATATTGATACAATGCAAGCCTACTAAAAACGAAATGGATAAAGGGGTCAATTAGGAAGGGCTGATTGGGTAAGTGCAGTTGGTGAGTATCGATGCTTGAAATACTTTCATCATTTAAAACCAAAAGTAAGACTACACTTTTTAAAGTTTTCAGTGTCACAACATTATCTACTAAAAAGCCACGTACGTGGTTATATTATTATCATGACAAAATAAAGGTTGATTAAATAAAAGTTAATTCTCAAAAATTAATAGGCTCACATTATTTTCTCTCCATACTTAATTGCATTAATATTTCAAGCATTTGATTTCAATAATCTAATAAAAGGCTATCTGGCAGCTTAATAAGAAAAAATAACAATTAATTTATTTACTATACATAATATTTAATACTAATTAATAAGTGATCATAAAACAAGGACCCACAATCAACAACAAAATTTGGCGAACGCTCAGATTTACAAAACACTTTGCAACGACTTTGTTTAGTATTTAGTACTTCAAATTGTGTTTTAGGGTTCATCAATTTTGTTGCTGACTATATATTAAAGTATGATAGAGTGGAGATGCCCACCTGATGTTGCCGGTCGGTCTCAGCGGGCGCAGAGCGTACAGCTTCCTGATGCCACCGCCACCGCCGCCATTGTCTGCATCAAAACATTTTCATTTAATATTCAGTTCCTTAGACGAAAACACGATACAATTGTGGTCCCACGGAGGTTCCATTCCTGGAGATTTATGGAGATAAAAGTACCAAAGTGTGGTGTTACGCGAATGGATAGAATAGATTTAGAAATTTAAGGTATTTAAGAGGAACTTCAAAACTGGCATCGGTAACCGAAAAACTATATGGAAACACGCTGTAATGGTATGTACATGTGATGCGTAGGAGGTTCATATTGTTTGAAACTTTTTGAGCATGAACGTGGATGGACATATATGGCTGACGTCAGATAGACCAGTATGAAGCTTCCTCCACACTTCTCTATCTGACGTCGATATGCTGCGCCGACCTTAAAAGAAATTAGGATAAGGGCAGAAGGATGAAGTATGTTCATTCAGGTCATAAACTATCTTAAGAATAACTTATTTATTTAGCGACCTGTTTAATACGTCAAGCCTTAAAGGTTAAAAGGTATCGCGTTTTTTTTAGTTACGCGAATCACGTTAATAAAAAAAACTTCGTTATACCAAAAGTAATAAACCGACTTCAAGAACATTTAACAAAAATTCCGTACCTTAAAAAACCACCTAAGCGAAAAATTAACTACACTTTTTGTAACTCAGTTAAAAAGTTTCAAAGTATATCAAACATCCATCTATTGAAACAAAAACGTTATCAATAATTTTGTAGGTTTCCTTCCTTCCTTCTATGCATAGTTTCAGTTTAATTTCGCATTTATGTATTATATTAAAACCACATGATAATAATATTATGTTAAGCTTCCTCGTGTGTATTTCTGTACTCCAAGAGCGAAAGCTTCACGTGAAGAGGACTTGTTGCTTTCTTGCAACATATTGTTTTAAGTGTAAGCCATCCTTCAAAACTACGTCTATGCTAAACCGCGAAGGCCTCGAAAACTCTAAAATAGTATTGTGTATAATGCTTTTTGTATTAAAATAATGTGCAGTTAATACTTAAAACGTGTTTCATTTTACTGGGTATTTTTCTTTCAGTGAACTTATGTTCTTCGAAAATATTCTTAGACAACATTAAGCGAACAATTTCAACTGGTCCTTAGTTTAAAAGATTGTCGAAGCATAATTATGTTCCTCGAACACTCCTAAGTAGTTCGTGGACGTTATATTATTTCAAAGACTTTGCTTCAATAGAATGCAGTGTCTTGCTTTGCGTTACTAGATCTTGTTGAATTCGAAAGCGGTATATGATTGAGCTACATGACACTTCCCTGTAAAGAGAATGAAAAATAAATGTTGTTTAGCAATAACCTGTTGCGTATAATACTACTCACTACGTATTCTACGCAATACACATACAAAGGTACCTAATACTAAAACCTATCTTTAAAGCATACTGTCTTTTACTGAATATCCTATTGAGGCTCGCGCGATCATAGGTCGTTTGCCTTTTTATCGCAAGATGACGTCGGATCGCATCATCACCCGAGCGCTGATAATAGGACAGCGCCATACCTACTCTACCACAATAATTATTCCTAGTTGTTATGATATAATTAAATAAATATAATCCCGTGGAAGCCTAATGGCTAGGGCATCGGACTTGCAATCATGTGGTTGCGGGTTCGAATCCCACCCATTATACTACCGACGTGAACCCACTCATAACACAAGCAATTTAGCTTAGCACGAGGGATTAACAAGAACACGAGTAATGTGCGACTCAACATGCTAGAATTTATCTTTAAAAAAAAATTTACGCGAAACACCTAGTGCTTAATATGTAAAGGGTAAATATAATTAACTAAAACCCAAAAAATGTAAAGCGTAATTAAATAAAACTTTCTCTATCCTGCTTGAGATAAATGAGATTGACGATAAATGAATAATTATTAGTGTATTTTCAGTGCTTACCACTTAAACGCACCCACACAATTGTTTTGACCATGAAATATTATAATAATTTTCAAAACGGAAAGTGTATAATATTGAGTCTTAAAGCCTATTATGCTGCGCTATATTTAGCCAACTGCCTACGCAAACAAACTGCTTTACAGATTAAAACAGGCGTTGCATCAATACATTTGCGTACCTTCCCTAACAAGTGAAAAGTGGCTTAGTCTTAGAATAGGGACCATGGATCGGGATGAACGGGGATGCCGCATGGTAAAATGGGGCAAAGGTAAGTGGTCTGTTACTGTAGCGCTATCTTTAAATAAAAACCGCTTATAATTTAAGTAAAACAATGAAGAGTCCTTATTATTGATTACTAGCTGTTGCCCGCGGCTTCGCTCGCGCGTAAAGTATTATAGAAACGTCTTGCCGGAAACATTGATTGAATCATAACAAAACTTAATACTTTTCTTCAGTCATTGACGTTTCGCGAAAATATTGTTTTTGAAACTTTTTTATGATAAACTCTTTGTTATGTGTTCTTTCTTTAAAAATTATCATAGTGTGCGAGCGTTCCAGAATCAGTGAGTCAGTGAGTCAGTGAGTGACGTGGGCTTTTATTATTGATTATTCACGTTTTAACTTTTTATAGTTATAGGAATTGTCTTTATAATCTGTAAAACGTGAAAAACCTTAAAATAGTTTGTCAGATTTCACGTCATTTGGCAATTTTATCGGAATGTGAGATTTTTAAGGATATTAAACTAATTTATACTAGAAAGTCATTTTCAAATTGATATTTCTTATTAATTTTTTTAGAGTGGTTTTTGTTTTTTACTTTAAACGTTACTTCCAGTTGCAATTTGATCGGCATCTTTAACGACTTCCTATATAATATTTTCCTGTTTCCCTCGTGTATCGACGTGAGGAAACGGTAAGTATCCTTAAGCGGGTAATTGAGACACCGGCGGCGTGGGGCTCAATGGTGACAGATGAGGTCATTGCTATCGTTTGGAGAATTATGATGTGTTCGATACTCATACGAGCGTATTCATTATGACTGACGTTGTTTAGAGATCGCATCGCCTGTTGTTTATTGTGTTTACGGTTTTATTAGATTTGTGGTGGATAACATAACATTCGATTCGAATGAGATGAATCTTAAACGTAAATTATCTAGTTACCGAAAATTTTTGTTGGAGGTCGGAAACTGACAATATGATTTTTATTTTTGATCATGCATTTTACATGGTGCTTAGGTATCTAAGCATCATTTATTGGGTAGCAAATTATTTTCGTACGTTTTAAATCATTTTGCATAAATCACATTTTTAATACACACATTTTCTATAGTTTTTATGCTTCGAAGGTCACACCAAAGTTTTTGTGATTTTAACAATATTTTAATGCTGAACAAAACACTTGTCGATTACCAAATGATTGATGTGGCGATTTTCATAGCTATCAAATGACAATTAGGCTCTGCGAAGTTTTGTTTTTTATCAGTCGACTGAGCTCAGATTAAAAACGCTGACGCGCTGTGTTCCCCTGGTAACGTTTAAGGGTAACGTACACAACGACCTTTTTGACCCCATTTCAATATAAATAACACTAATGAGCGTCTGAGATAGTGATAGCGTCGTCTTACAGTCTATCCTACACCGATATTTTGTTTAAATTCCATTCAATATGATAAAGCATTCTCGTAGTAAATTTGAATTGTATGTAGGTAAATAAATATCAACGCTTCTTTATACGTTCTTGTATAGCGTAATTCTTAAGCTCGAGGAAATATTAAGATAACACTGCTATAGGTAAACTTCCATGAGATATTTCGTATTGACTGAAAATCCGGTAAATACGAAATAGGAAAAGTTGAATGTACTATCAACCGAAACAGTTTCAAACTCATTCGGAACTAGACGATTGTTTTGTAAAACTCAGTTCGTTTAAGGTTCAATTTTCAAATAACATTGCTTTTTTTATGTATTTACTGAATTGAAATAGACTTCAAAAGTCAAGACCTACAAATGAGCAGGGGATGTCGGGTTACAAGTCCAAATATAGCTTTCAATAGAAAGCGTTAGGTAAATATCCTGATTAACTATTTTTAGATGCGCAACAGGTTGTTCAAGCCTTTGTTTGACTTAATTTAGGGAAAATTGTAGATTCATACTGGCTTAAACGAGCTGAAGTTAATGGTGTCTGGATTTGTCAGCATTCACACATAATATTCACATATAATATGTCGTCGATCATTTCTCAAATAACTTAATAGGTTCTGTTTACAAAAAAAAAACATGAATGGTTTTTAGATAACTAAAAAATATTAGACAAATAGTAGTATTCTTTCGCCTAGTAAACAAAAAATATGAAGATACATGGAACGGCAAAATCCCTCATCGTAATTCTGTCCTAGATACAATTTTTGACTACAACTTCTAAAGCCTAAACGCTTCATCTTTGTCATTTGATCCAAAAACCGGACATACAATATTATATATACTGTCCTTATTCCTTAGCTAGACTTAATTCGTATACGTTTGTAACCTTGTTCCCCAGATGCAATGATTGTCTAAGTTTCAAACTGAAAATAGTACTAGGTATATCAGATCCGATAACAAAGTTTAATTGGTTCCTCAGTCACTACATTTCTACTCGGAATAAGTAACTGCATTTGTAGGATTCATACGTAGTAGTTATTTTAAAATGGTTTACATGATTTATACTACATAATATTACTTTGAGCTATTTAAGACAATTAGAGCCACTATTTAATTTAAGGTGCTTTTTGTATGTCTGTAGTAGCTCACCAGACTATTAAATTAACGATATAAGTTTCTACGCTTTTTTACTTGTTCTTTTTTAATCAACCGAAATTATTTTTAATATTATGAGAAGCTGTTATATTCAAAGTCAGCAGTGAGTGATATAAAAGATCTTACAATAATTGTGGTTCCAACGTTCCAAATATTAACATTTTCAATTGAATTTGATTTCTTTTTTATATTCTTACAAATGTAGGTATTGTTTTCCACCACGTCTCTTGTGTTACAACTTAAATTATAATTTTAATTAGGTAGGATAGTATGTCTGCTTAGTACCCATGGGAGCTACCCACTACAGTACAATTGTGGAAACAAGTACCATACACGAGTTGCTATAAAAGTTTGCTTTACATTAACATGAATAGAAGTGAGTCGTTTTTGTTGTCTACACTTTTAAATCAGATTCAACTTGTGTTATTTATGTTATGCATGTGAGTTATATTCAAATTAGAAAACTAGTTTTTCATATGACGTAATATAGCTAGGACATAGTATGCCCAGAATGGCTGTAAGTTTTGGATTAAGGGTCGTTCTCAAAAAAGTGGCACCGATCGATTTAATTTATCAATTTTTAAAAATGTTTCAAATATTGAGTTTTTTTTAAAGAAATCTATTGGCAGCGTTTGTATTAGGTTGAATTGATGAAAGGGAAGCAGATTTACAGAAAATTGAATAAGATACAGCCTTTCAAAAATATGGCATCACAGGTTAAAGAAACATTGTACAGGTTTATGAGAAAACATTACCAAATTATAGAGAAAGAAACAAAAAAACAGTGTAATCATGCAAAATCAATGTTTATTATTTAATTAACTGCAAACAATTACAGTTCTGATGGAAAATAACAGCTTCTATAACGAAAAAAAAAACAAAAAATTAAAAAGGAAAACCTTCGTCTTAAAATCTAATTAATGAACTTTTAATCAGTCTGTAACAATCAGCTGACAATATGTAATAGCAATATACTTACTATATTGCTATTACATATTGTCAGCTTCTAAATTATAATAATAATATTTTGGATCTTGTATGAATAGAGTTCCTAAGCCAATCACACAAAAATAATCAATCACATAATAATCGTAATAAATGATTATGATTATGATTATGAATTTGAAATGAATTCAACGAGGCGATTAATCGCAGGCCCTTCATCTAATATATTTTCCAAGAAGTACTTCTTTGGAGTTCCGGAGGTAATTCTATTTCAGACAGAGCTGAAAATGGTGTAGATCTATTAGAACACTTACTACTTCTTCTTCTTCTGTCTAGCACTCTAGTCTTATCCCAAGCCATGTTGACTTCGGCTGCCAGAGTTACAAAATAGGTCAAACCGTAACCATAATCCTACTTCCTACTAATATTATAAATGTGGAAGTGTGAACGTTTGAATGTTTAGATGTTTGGATGTTTGTAACTCAATCACGCAAAAACGGCTGATCGGATTTGGATGAAATTTGGCATGCAAGTAGTCTTTGACATGGAAAAGAATATAAGCTACCTTTTATCCCGATTCCTTAATTAGTTCCCGAGGGAAAATTGAAAATTGTTTACGAGCAAAGCTCTGGGCAGACAGCTTTGAAATTTTGTATTTTTCTCTATTACAGCGCAACACGGGTGAACATGTTATTCTATATTTTATTACTTTCACATTTTTCATTTCTTTTTGGACCCAATTCTGAAGTCCATGTATACGAAGTCGCGGGTAGAAGTTATAAATGAATAAATAGCTAAAAGGTATCCAAATAGCAATATATATAACCTAATTTAACTTTTTTACTGTTAACGTAAACATGCAGTAGATATACTAAGTATTTCATACCTAATTATATCGATTATTCTTAAAAAAAATGCATTTGACAACAAATATATAGGTAAAATATCTTTAACCTGTCAACAATCTCTTTAACCTGTGCATTTTCAACAGGGTAAAGAGAGTCTGGTTAATGAAAAAACCTAAGTAAACATTCAATAACAACAAAACGGTTAGGCTGTTTAAAATATAATTTACAGAATCATATATAGTTACCTATTGACACATTTTAAGACAAAACATAACGAAGCAGTTTACACACAAACAAAAAAAAATAGGTCAGGTTGTAGACAACATACCCGTTACAAAATCCGATTGTGATATCTCGATGTAATTCCTAAGAAAACTGCGCAATATTCATCGCGTCTTTCTTTGACAGTGGTTAGCCAGATAGTGTCGGCAATACTGCCAATAAAAAAATCTCGAATCCCCGCGTCAGTCTTGTCGATTCCCCGAAATTCCCCGCTTGTTCTTGATTTCTTCCCCACAACTTCTCCAACATGTTACTTTAGGATACAAACACAGCTCCATACCATATTTTTTTAAAACCTCAGGAATTTTGTTAAAAAATTTTTTTTTTGTTCATACAAATATTTACTCACATGAAGATACTGGTTACAATTTAATCGTAAATAAGTAAAAATAGCAGCTAATGCCGAAATGCAAATCAATTGGTTTTAAATCGTAACTGCACTATTTTAACCACGTCTCCATTATTTTATTGAAAATTTGAACAGTTTCCACCAATTTAGGATAACGTTCTAAACTATCGTTTTTTTAACTCAACATGGGATAACAATCATACTCAATAAATTAACTATCACCTATAGAAATGGATACTTCCAGAATCCAGACATCAAATTCGCGGTCACGGAGTATACTATATTACCCAGTGAAGATTGCAGTTGTGTCAGAAGGGTGAAGAAATTGCATTAAATTTAGCCCATCGTTAAATTTGATCTTGATTCCCCGCAATTCCCCGATTTTTGTCATTCCCCGCGCTCTCCCCGTGCTAACCCTCAATTCCCCGCAAATCGGGGAATTCCCCGCTAATTGGCAGCACTGAGTGTCGGCTCAATTTGCACGGGGGTGAGGTGTTGCAAACATAATAGTGATCGGGTAATGGACGGTAGTGTGCAACGGCAGATTGTGGAGAAAAATTCTCTGGACACAATTTAAACACGGATATCTTTAAAACTATTAACATGCAGAGCTTATAGTTTAAATTACCTTATAACAATGATATAAAGAACTGTATTTGATTTTATTTGAACGCTTATTTATAGTATTTATTTTTTTATTTCACCTCAAAGTCAGACATATCGTGTTTGGACACGACAAGTTACTGAGAAAACGACATTACAATATTATTTTTTAGTAACTGTATGATATTAAACTTCTTAATTTTACTCGGCCTCCACGTAAAAAGTCTCTTTTTGTATATTAATGTGAAGAAATATATAAGTCACCTTAAAAAAAATACACTTATAGTCTAAAAACGGCCCGACAGGTTACGGTGCCACTTTTTTGAGAACGACCCTTAAGCTACTTGATCAAGAAGAAGAAAACGCCTTGTTTACGCGGCTTAAGTCAATATAGGTATAATGTCACAATTTTTATTAAGTTTCAACTATGCATCTACATCATTATTGATTAATAATAATACACTCACATAAATGTCCCACAGCTGGGCACAAACAGGCTTTTCTTTTTTAGAGAAGGTATGAGCATTGATCACCATCATCACCACTTGTTGATGGCATGTTGTCAATTTCTGATTCCAACTAAGTTTTTTAAGATTTTTCCTTTCACCGATGTGAAAGTATATAATCTTTGATTAACATTATTTACTTACCAAACGATCTTCGAATTTAGATAAAAATACTGTAAACTAACTACTGCTTTTGCTATGTAAAACTAAAAATAGATTGGAATATTTTGAGATATATCACGGCAGGAAATCAATGTTCATGCAGTTCTCACGGGCCTAAAATTTGGAAGGCACACGTCCATCGCAACTGCCAACCGTAATTGGATTCAATTTCGTACAAACCAGGAAGAGACCCGTAGTTTAGAGATTTTAGATATTTGAAAAATGATATGACACAACTCGATAATAAGAGAACTTCAGAACGCAAAATTACTTGGAATCTGCATTTTTAAACGACTTCGAATAAGAGGAGATTTTAACTTCGGATGTCTATTTATTTTTCTGGGTAGGTTTGGGCAACTAAGAAATAAGGTAAATGGTTATGCTCATTTGATATATTTTTTAAGTCGGTGTTAATTTTTTACCATGGAACCATTGGCTCTATAAATTAAGGCCCAGTTTAATTATCCCTATTTAACCCTACCAATTGTTAAATATGCTAACTATTGGTTTCAAACAACGGCAGAACGCGTTTGTTCATCAATTTTTATTCTAAAAAATGGTTAATTAATTACCTCTCCAACTTATTTAACCTTTTGATAGACTAATTATTTATGAAAACGCGTTTTGAAACCATTAAGTTAGCTTATTTAATCATTGGTTGAGTTAACTCAGGATCAAAAAATTGGCCCTAAGTAACGCCTATGGTTTTATATCCCGGGACTAAAAAATAAGTCTAAGTAGTTAAAGAGCTGGATACGTTATATTACTAATAAATAAATAGACGTTTACCTATTAAAAATCATGGCCCGTTACTGAAAGCCGAGCTGGGATCTCAGGTAAAACGTACCTTGTTATTATAGGCACGTTTTCGAGAATAAGAATAAATATCATGTTAATACAAAAGAAATGTACCTCATATTTATTCAATATTATCTTGATATTACATGTTTTTCAATTATATAGATAATATTAACATTTTTGCAACGTGTATCCAAAGTTCGGTCGTGCATAATAAAATAATGGCCCATTTTATGACGGTGCAAAAAGCTTTTGTTTTGTTTGCTTTTTGTACGGCATGATACAAATTACAAATTGAGTTGATTGTAGTAAACATTAGATTTCGATGTTATTGCAGTTACTAATTAAGTATTAATTATTTGCTTTGATAAAAGATCCTGAAGTAGCTATCTATATTTAATGACATAACTTGTATCTACTTAATTTTTACGTAATTGAAAACATATACAGGATTAATTTAAAAGAAGTGCGTATATTCTACGAGGTAATCAGGTGCATAAAACTGAACAACTTTCCCCAAGGAACATAGATTGAAAACTTAAAATTGAAAATCACCTTTTCATACATCAGTGATCAGTAAAATGACAGTCTAGATTAAAAATAATAAATATAAGATAGTGGGTACTTACTAGAAGCCGGTGCCGGTATGACGGAGGGCGGGTCCTGGAACAGCGAGGAGCGCTCCTGCGGCGAGAGCGACACCAGCGTCTCCAGATTGTCGCGCAGAGAGTCGAAGAACGAGCCCATGTCGTTGAGAACACCTGGTCACGTCAGTGTATATGTATTACACTACTTTATTTAAAAGAAATGTTTCAAAATTAAGATACAGTGTGGTAGCTTGTTCAGGAATGTTTTTTTTTCCGTGTTCGTCCCACTGTAAGGCAAAGGTCTCCAATATTTACATCATGCATGCTTAAAATTGGTTGGGAATATTCAATGGCTTGTTATTATTATCTGTTACATGTTTGCAACGTATGTAAAAAAGTAAACATATTAAGGTCTCGATTTAAGACCAAATGTAGTGTAATTCCAAGTAAATATAATATTAATAAACACAAATCTGTAAATTTATGTTAAGAATAAGCTCTGTTTTAATAGTAACATCAAATAGCAACATGCCTGGAAGCCGAAATTGCGAGAATATTTGAAGCACAATATAAATTTATAGGCGATGAAGATACCTTTATCAAAACATTATCAAAAGTTGTAGAATATACACATGAATATTTTGTGAAGACCAAAAAGAATTGGAACTGAGAGATAAAAAAACTTGACCCTAAGCAGGTAATATCAGCATCAGCTGTGTAAGAATTATTGTCATTATAAAACAGTTCAATGAAGTTTACCTCGGTTTACCTACATATTTTATACATACAGAAGCATGTGCTCTGCGTCTGTATTTGTATTGCTAAGCGTTTTAACAAAGGAACATTTACAGTTGGTAGACAGTTCTTTTAATTGAACATATGCCTTTTATAGTTCTAAGCCAAAGCAATCCAGAATTCAGAAAAATCAAATTTTGAATTACTTAAGACAGTGTTTTGCGGGGTCAACGTAAAAGCTATCGAAAATGCAAACATATGGCATGGACGTGCCAAAGAAAATGAAGTATTAGAACAGAAGTTACGGTAACGGTGACAGCGAGAACTACATAACTGGATATCAGTTAAGGAAACAACCCACCAGGAGATAAATAGGAAATAGGAAGTATGCAAAGCCTTTATCAGCATGATTTGACGACCAATCCTCTGAGAAAATGGATGTTCTAAAACAAAACATCCTTTATGAAACGAAGTGCGCTGTCAATACCGTACTGCCCTACTGTTTTCTAAGCATACTTCTCAATGCGGGACTGCACTGTTGTGTCAAAACTCCTTGTACCGTAGCCTGTAATATGGGATCTTGAAACGAACTGTTGCCATTATGGAAGTTAGACCGCGTACTACACTGCAAATAGCAGCATCTCGTGCAATAACGGCAATTGTCCTGCTTTATAAGCTTGTTAGTAATTGCGCAGAGCTTCAAATAAGACACGGCAGTAGTGTGGTGTGTTAATACATATCAAAACACCATACCACCATTACCAGCTCAAAGTTTTGATACTACCAGAACTTCAAATTAAGCGGTATATTCAGAGAGGCAATATTTGTAAGCAGAGCGATATTCCTAGATACAGCGAGGTTCACACACAACACCAATGGTAGTATCGATACGGCGGCTGCTTACCGACGCCGACATACGGCGTGACTGCCTTACCGAGCGCCGGTGTCGGCTGGCGTCTCCGGCGCCCCGAGTTCAGTGCAGTTGCTACCGCCGACCGCTTTTCAGAAGTACCCCTGGAACGAAGTACTCTATGAGGATACCTGGAAGAAATAATCAACATTTCCCTGTCCTATTTTGTCTGTATAATCAAAAAAATATATTTTTAAGTTAAGGCACTGCTCCACTGCGGACAAAGCGGTGAACGATGTCTATTGTCCACGCCACGTTAGTTGCATGTGGCAACATATTAGCGTTTCATATGCTTATCGTGTCCATAGGAAGCAGTAGATTTTATCACTGGCATTTTTATACAAAGCAAAGCTTGACATGAGCTGCAGTCGAGCCGCGGCTTGAGTCTACGCTAACACTTTAAGTTAGATATAAAAAAACACGTCTTAAGTATATGCTTTTCTGTAATTGCCAACTCGCTGAGAGCAGGAGGAGTGGATTTCTGAATAAGTTTTTGAAGGGAACCAGTTACAATGGTCATAATACCCATATATTTGAGCAACTCTAACAACGTAAATCAAAATCATGTTTATGTGGTAGTGTACCTGAACTCGTCATCAGGGTAGTTCCTGTCTTCAATTTCTGGCAGTTGCGGAAGACGAGTCTCCGGCATAGTTGCTCCCAGATCCATATCAATGCGAGGTGCCCGGTCCCAGCGGTTGTGAGGTCCGATCCATGGCTTCTCAGCTAGGAGACGTAAGAGGTCCAAACTTTGACCCCTATATTCCTGATGCTGGGCCAGGGCGGTGGATGTCCCTGTTAAGAAAATAGTGAACTGAGTTAGAAATAATAATTATATTCAACTAAAAATATTGTGTAAATCAATTTCGATATCCTTTGTCCTTTGGTGTATCATTCTTAATTATACTCTGCTATCGTATGCTGAATATATTTTGTAGAAGTACGTTTTGTTATTTAATACACATTGAAATAAAATTGTTGTCTCGAATAGGTATCACAAGACAAAGGCCATCTTGTTGTTATTTACAAACAAGGTCTAGGGTTGACTACGAGGCGCTTGTACTAGTAATATGCTTCTTTATACCAGCATAACTACTATTGTAGCAACTTAACTGACAGTATTTTTGGATACCTGAAGACCCTGAAGTAGTAATACCGGTCAATTAAGTACGTAAAATACTTTCTTCGTTACATAACTTTGTTAAAGTACGTTTGTATGTAAATATTTTAAAATATAAAACTGTTATTTAGTTTCTAAAATCTTGTTTCATATGAAGTTAAATGATATTCTTTTCTAGCCTCTAATAGTAGATACATACGGAATAACTGAAGCCTGCCAAACTTTCAATCAAGTGATGAGAAAAATGTCAGTCTCTAAAACAAACCGTTCAGGAAAACGAATGCGTGGATTTTATTTTCAGGTCATATTGTTTTCGAAATATTTTTGGTTGGTGCTATTCTCGGAATTATTTATCAAGTGATAAAACAGATAACATTATATTTAATGGATTAACAATGATTTCATTAAATAATAAATTACTACGATGTTTTCGAGGCAAAATTCCTAATGTTTGATATTGTTGTTTCTTAATACACCTATTTAATTAGCTTAAACTTAAAAATAAAAAACTAACTATTAATTTATTATTCAAGACCATAAAACATCTTAAAGCCCTTATATTAATTTATTAAATATTTTAATTCAATATTTTAGTGTTGACAAGATATTTGTAAAGTTTATTTTTCTTTGTTTCTTACATATGGAACAAGTCGTTAAACTGCCATCTCAAGAAGAGTATCGACATACGCAAAAAAAATTGAATTGAAACATCAATCCCTTTTATAATCAGTTTAATCGGATTTCTGTAATCCAGTGGAAGATATTGTCATACCTATCCAAGCACAATAATATGCAAATACAGATGTGAATAAGGGATGATAAATATTCCGGAAATATATTTCCGATTCGTGCTGCAAATCAAAATACTGTCAGTTTAAAGTTAATTAGAATCATTAGTAAATGTGACCAATGTGATTAGTTCAATTATAGCCACAATTTTTACATAGTGATTTGAAATCTTTATAAAACGATTTAAGTAAAGAATATTTAATAATTATTGTGAGTACCTCTAGGTAATAGAGGTTTACGTTGCCTGTAACGCAACAATGGATCCGTAACTATTGTAGATATTTACAGGAATAAGTACGCTATACACGAATACTTTAACAAAATTATTTTACCAAAGTAACATTACCGGAACATCTCATGGCCCTGTAAAATTCTAACAGGGTCACATTGACACCTCCAGTTCCCTAGAGTCAACTAAAAATGGTCAGTCGCATTAAGATTCCTTCTAATTTTCGGCTAAAAGCTTTGCGCCTGTTGGGAAATAACTACAAAATAGGGATACTCTACAACTATAGTGGGCTTAAGTTGATTACACGTTCTTTTTCCCCTGTATAAATTACAGCAATCAGTTAAAAAGGTGTGAAGTAATCTAGTAATTTTCATGTCAATGTAATTTAAGTAAAGTTATTTATAATTACTTATGTCTGCTATATCAAGTGACATTAATACATTAAAATAATTATCGAACATCAGTGTTATTTAGTTATAGAGCTTTCGCGGACACTGTTAAACTAGACTATGAATACGAAACCAGTCCTTTATTCAATTAAACTCTTTCTTTTTTAAATAAGGTGGCGTCATGAAATACCTATTCCTATGTAGAAAAATATCATAATATATAGGTATCTCTGTCTATCAAAGTCGGTACAATACATAAGTATAAAAGCAGTAGCTTTTACCAACTGTAAATAAAAAATGCTGGGTACGTCGTCCACCACGGGTTGCACTTTTTTATTTCCACTTGCACGTGCACCGATGGAAGATTGATGGTCTGATACTAATTTCATTGTCTGTCTGTACGGTTTGTCTGTAACAAACACTATTGTAAAGTGGTAGTACTTTGTTGTTCAAATTGGAGTTGGAATTTGTGAAGTTTGTTCTATTCAGCCATAATCATGATTGTTTTTAACAAGTAACAAAATAGTCTTGTAGAAATCGACCTATATGAATTTTTAAATAAATGTCTATTAGGAATCTAATAGGCGCTTTAACTAAGTTCACTGATCTTACAACAGCTTTTCACAAGATTATTTTCACTACAGGTACTTTCGATCCTATTCATAAGTTTTATAGACGCTTACAGTATAACTAAATACGATTCTTATCGGAACTAATTAGCAAGGGGTGCATTTTGATCCTATAATTGCATTTGATAAGACTGTTTTTTTAAAAGCTACTTTCATTTTTCAATTTTAAAGTTAAAAAAAAATATTATATAGTTTTTAGTTATTACTATTATGCGTTAATTCAATAAATCGTACGTACCTACGTTCAGGTCTTAGAAAATCGACATGGATGCTACAGATAGGGTCACTTTCTTTGTAGACTTATTGCCAAGGGTCGAGAAGAGTATATTATTATATGTAAACTTTTTTTAGTAATGTAATTATAAATAATATTACTAAGATAGCAAACCTATCAAAGTAGTTAATTAAGATCAAGCAAGCATTGTTAATTGGTTGCCTAGTGGGATTTTTGTAGAAAAGATTTTAGATATTAATATTCATATCTATCAGTAGTCAAGGCGTGTCAGTGTTGCTAGTTGTGAATATCAGGTTACGTTCATGTTTTTCACATTCAGTTTCCAGACTTCATGAATATTCATGCTGTGAGTCTGTCAAGCAGTTCACCTTAGCTTGTTCCAGAACATGGAGCTTTGCGCAAGGGAAACTCTCTGCTGGTAAGAATTGTCCAACAAACTTTTTTGAATCGGCAACATTGCGTATACCAAATGGCTCTATATCTCTTGGCTTGGTATACGTATACTTGGTGTACTCTATAGCTCAACAATTCTCCTGTAACTCCAAATTTTAATGTTCTACGAAAATAATGAAGAAGCATCGGAAATATTTAAAAAATAATGTGCAATTAAGATTTGTTTCTCTTTTCATTATGTGAAAGATGAAGTTACAGCTCTTCCACATACAAATACGGTTTTCATCAACATATCACTAATATAATTTAACCATAAAACAAACATTTTGATTTAAAATCAGTCATAAAATCATATAGCAAGGAATAATTTGACTATATGTGGGTCATTTTTAGTGACCCGCGTCAAACGCAAACATCACAAGGCTGTAAATCAGGATCTAATATTGACAACTAGTTATGTGGACCCTTTCATGTGACTGATCCTCAGATATCCAGTTGCGATATGAATCGCTACAATATGTATGGTGCGCAGGAAAAGACGTCTCGTATTTCGGAATTTCGGACAACCTTTAATAAGGTTATGTTATGATTTGCTGCGTACAGGCTTAATGTTATTTATTTTTTCTTATTTTTGTGGCAGCTGAAATAGCTTATCCTAAACGTGCTTTGGTCTAGATATTACTTACCTAGTTAGAAAAATTAAATTATTTTCAATTTTCTCTCGGGAACGAATTAAGGAATCGGGATAAAATGTAGCCTATGTTCTTTTCCATGTCAAAGGCTACATGCTTGCCAAATGTATCCAAATCCGTTCAACCGTTTTTGTGTGATTGAGTAACAAACATACAAACATCCACACATTCTCATTTATAATATTAGTAGGATATAATATAAATAGTAGGAAGTAGGATCCGTGGTCATTATAATGTTTTATGTAGATACTATTAGGTAGTTAAACGTATTGAGGCCAGTAATAGATCAAATAGCCCTACCCCGTTCTCTAAAAATCATGACATCATAAATTCCTAACAAACTTTTCAGAAATGATTGTCGATTCATAGAAGAAGATAGTGGTAACATTAAACGTGTAATGAAATATAATTACTTAAAATGGACTCGTACCTAATATTTATTTAAGCGTGTTAATGTAGAATAAAGACAATGAAATTATTCACGTTGCTTAAAATACCTATGTATTTTCGAAGAAATTCTGAAGTAAAAGATAATTGGAAAACAGAATGAGTATGTAAATGGAGAATTTATTTTACGTGATACCGATCTTAAATAAATATAGAACTTGATATGACCGGCAAGTAGGTATAAGTAATGCCATTAAATAAGAAAAAAAATGCAGCTTGAAATAGTGGTGTTTTTTAGTTATTATTCTGAAGGTTTATAGCAGTTGAATTTTCCTTCTGTATGTTCAAAAAACGAACTATGGAACGTATAATTGGCGTGAATGTACGTTCAAAAATTACTTTTTTCTTTATATAGATTAAAAAATACTTTTCTAATATAATTATGTTTGTTAATGATAACTTACCTGCGCGTAGTTCTGATTGTGAGGCAGCAAAAAAAACTGTCTCACGTTTTATATTATAATTATCTCGTTTGTTAATGAAACAAGTTCTTAAGCCTGCTATCCGTACGAAGTTAACAACAAGTGCCAACAAGTAACTATGTCGTTACACAAAAGGGATGAAGGTGTCAATATAGTGTAAGTTTAGCTCTGACCTGCAATGTCTGACGCGGAATTAACGCTTACAGATTAATATCGAGATTCTAGTTTATTGTTTGTTGTTAAACCAATACTTCGATATTATATTGCTCATATTCAAAGACTAAAGGAAACTTTAAAGCTTTGACTATATTGCCTTCAGCAAGTAATTTTGGCTTGAATTAATATAAAAATGATCTAAGGTGTTTAAAGATTTATACGAAATTTATTACCTATCTAGTATTGATCGATAGAAAATAAGTAAGTATATTGAGTTTTGTAAACACTCTGCTTAAATTATAAAGACATCACAAAATACTCAGATATGCATAATTGATGCACACTGTGTATAAAAGTCTGCTTTTTTTAAACTCATTGGTCAGCTAAGTTTTTGGGAAAGTGATGTCTGTATTTCTAGCAATGAAATAATTACAGACTTCACGTGAAGCATATGCAAATTCGTTTAAAGCATGTTAATTAAAAAAAACAAGAGGGTGTATTTTAATATTATAAAGTCTTTTCTTTTTAACTGTTTTTTTATATATAAAAACCTTAACGTAGCGTCAGTAAGTACGTGCGTAGCATGGAAGCTCTTTCTCAGTTATCTAATTTTACGCACAAAAATGTTAATTATTGTTTCAAATTTTCATTTGAATGCTAATTAGTCACTTGCTATTAAACTGCTTTTTGATTAGCTCATGACTTTGTGAATGTCGAAGACAAACTGGCTGTAGGTTCTTACTTCTCTATAAAATATATATGTAAGCTATAAGAAATTGCTAGCTTTTATTTCACTTCTTGTCTCATCCCAAAAACCTTTTTTTTTATAAAGTTTTAGGTGTCCCGTTGTTGGGCAAAGGTCTCCCCCCACTTGCTCATTTAGTATTAAATTTTTGAAACCTGTCGCAAAATTCGTGCTGCATAATCCTAGTGATGGGAGGCTTACTTTATCTTAATTTTTTATGTCAGAGAGATACTCATAAACCTCAAGTAGTACCTACATTTGCTACCCACTTTATAAGCCTAGATAAGTGTCGCATGTCGCTTGCACAGATTAAATGTGCGGCAATTAAAAAAAATACATTGCAAATATTGAACATCGTTTTATGATTTTACCGATTTACAAACAAGTATTAAATAAGTTTTATCTCGTAAATAAATTAATTGAATTTTTGGAAATAGTAAAAAATAGTATTATATGAAGACAAAACGACGTTCTAAAAATGAGTCAATGAAAAAATTTAAAGAAAACATGCCTTCAAGACTATGAATAAATAAAATAAATCGAAATACAATAAAATATCTTTATTTCAGACATGAACTTTAACAAGAAACCATAAATTGTTTAGTGATCGGTTAGTAACAGAATGTACATTGTATACTTACAGTCTATATTAGTATTGTTAGTTTAAACTATTGTGATATACCTACCTAATTCTGTAAAAAGGAATAATAATAATTTGAGATGGGTAATTGTATAAAGCGTATGTCTCTGATTGAGATTACCTTGAATCCCAAACAGTACTCAGATAAGTAGGTACTTGATAAATTACCTTTTCTCTTTTACAATTTAGACGTGTACCGTAAATACCGTAAAACCGTACATAAAACAAAATATCCCACATTATTGTGTAAATGTGTACGAAATTGAGATAGTCCATTAGGGACATCAAATGAACGTGACACCGGGCCCTAAGGTGTGTACACTTGCTATGTCAAGTGCTTGTTAGATAAATATGATCGTTAATAATACTCAAAGGAAAGGTTTCGGTGAAAATTTAACTATCATGGTCATATAAATGAGTTGGATAGCTGTAAACAATGACATTTCACATACTAAAGATGAGGTTAACTGCTGTTAAAACATAAGAAGCTCTTTAAGCCTGAGTAGTAATATTCTTACGTTGACTGTTATTACTTTATAATTATACTACAATAAACTACTTTATATTTAATACTGTACTATTTAAAATACGAAAGACAAATCAAAGTTTTGGCTAACTAAACTTTGAAAAGTTTTAATTATCATGCCGGGGCTTATGCAATTTATTTTACGAGTAGTTAGGTAACGTTAACTGCAAACAACTGCAAGATGAGCGGGCAAACCGATCGTGCTACTAAAGCTTTTCGTAAGCTCATCCGATACAACTACACCTTAAACTAACAACTAAGAAATAAAATTCACTAAGGAAGTGATAATTATGTTGACGAATGAAGTTGAAAATAAATTATTCTGCGCTCAAGTAAACGTTGAGAACTAAAATCGTTGTAAATTACGTTTAGTGAAGGTAATGCAACAATTTTTAATTTTGTTAGTAGTTCGTTTTAGCAGATTAGATTTAAGTATTAGTATTTAATTAGGTTAAAAAGTCACAGTACTTAATATTCTACATGTTTTTTTTTCAAGTGATTAAGTTCCTATAGGTACATACATATATTATTATAAAGTTTTTGTTATCTATATATCTTTCTTATTTTTATGCGTTACATGTGACGCGGAATTACTTTACATCTCTAATTTTAATAATTTAAACAGGAATGTAAAAACCTTTCTGTATAGCGGCTTTGCTGTAAGTACATATTTATAAATTTGTATTTATTTAAACTTGTATGTTTTCGATTGAAAGAAATGAAATTATGTAAGTGATTACCTAATCAAGTAAAAGGTGTGTTTTAAAGGTCATGAATTCCCAGTTTAATTTTTTGGGTACGCCACTACGCATGGGCTAAAAATACAAAATTGTAATCCGATTTAATAGAACACATGCTAAAAAGGGTTTTGCACTTTGGTAAGATCTCTTTAAGCGAGGTTTTAATATAATTCAAATAATGGTACCCTCGGAGCCACAAGTGTCCGATTAAAATAATTATGAGCGAATTGTGTAGCTGTTAAAAAGTCAGCAAAGTCTCATAAATGGCTGAATGGGGTGTTTTTTCTTGTGTTTTAGTGTGTTTCAGGTAACTCGCAGATAATTAATATCGTCAGTTAAATCACTTCGCGTATTTTGACGTTTAACTTTCCGGGTAGGTTAGTTTACAAGAAACATAATCAATAATATAAAAGCCCACGTCACTCACTGACTCACTGACTCACTGATTCTGGAACGCTCGCACACTATGATAATTTTTAAAGAAAGAACACATAACAAAGAGTTTATCATAAAAAAGTTTCAAAAACAATATTTTCGCGAAACGTCAATGACTGAAGAAAAGTATTAAGTTTTGTTATGATTCAATCAATGTTTCCGGCAAGACGTTTCTATAATACTTTACGCGCGAGCGAAGCCGCGGGCAACAGCTAGTGATTTAGATTTATTTTTCTACGATAAATTTTCTCCATATTATTTAAGTATAACCAAACCTCGGTTTACGCTGTTATTAATTTGTCAATATTTCAAAACCTATCTAGGTATTTGTAATATGTAAATATAAGCTTAGTTATAACAAACATGTTTAAAGTTGACTTAGAATGGAAGACATAACGTTAAAAACTGACTTTGCCTGAAACCATGTTTATATATCTACGTCGTGTAACTTGACGCTAGTGGCTATAGTGCCACTATAATAGGTACGGGTTCCCGAGATACCAACAAAGTGATTAAGTATATAATAGTTCTGTTTTTTCCTTTTGAGGTGACGAACCCTAAAACTTGACATCTTTGACTTTTATATATATATACTTACAAGTTACAATATGATACACCATGATACATTTTTCTAACTAAGTACTTGTTTTGTTGGTATAAAAAATATGTATTTTTTTAAATTGGATAGAGTTTTCCAAATGTCTACTTTCTCTTTGTTTTGTTGTTTCATATTCATTACGTAAAATAACCACACACGTAGGTAGATAGTTTGTTGCATTCAGTGTTTAACTGACCGCTTTTCCAAAACTTAGTTACAAAGGCTTTTGTTGAATTACAGTTTTTGTGAACAATAATAAAAATTCTATACTGTAAACTTTGTATGGCTTTGTTTATTTGCTTCATTTGTTTTAGATTGTTCGTTACACATTCAATACATTCATCACGGGAAAAATTCCATTATGGATATAAATATTCGTTGGTTCCGAACAAGTGACTTAAAATAAAGATGTACCGAAATATACCTGAGTGAAGGTAACATTAATCAGTGAAATACATTTGTAAGTCTGAATATAATAATAGATATTTTTAATAAATCTTTAAAAATTAAAATGAATAGCCTGTTTTGTTGCGAAGCGCATAACTTTCGATAGGCTGCACCAAATCCGATGATATTATTGTCCGGAACGTCCGGACTAGGAACATATAAACTTTTTTCAATTAAAAAATGAAAAGTGCGATACTGGATGAGACAGAAGACTTTAATAGATCGCAATGCATAACAAGCCGCGCAGCTAGTTAATGAAGGATAAAAAATGGTTCACAAATGGTTATAGAAATGAAAATCATTTAAATAATGATAAATCTGTTAGTGACATTCTAAACTTAGAAAACGTTCATTTCATCGCATAATCTTCGAATCCATCTTAATGCAGGAATTAGTTTCTGAATGTATAATGAAAGGTCTTAATCTGACAGCGGTAATCCGTAGGCCTGGTTCCATCCATAATGCAACGAATATCGTGACATAGTTAAGTTAATTTTCTAATTACAGAATTAGTTTTTTTATTAATAATGACCAAATACTGAAAAGTCGATCAGTTTGAAGGATCTGTTAAGTCTCATGCTGTCTCTATCACTTTAAGGTGCTAAATAGCGACGGAGATACATTTAAGAACATCTTGAAGTTAATTTGCATTTCATTATTATTTACAAAAACACTTCTCTAGAACCCTAGTTCACGTAGTCGCTTCTTTTAGAATGTGATTCGCCAAAAACAATCAACTTATCATCTACAGATAAGGGCACTATTATGATGTCTACGCCACCTTGTCTGCGTGTGTCTGCTGGTCCGTGGGTTCTGTGGTTGTCTAAAAAGATCTTACTATCTTTCTATGAAAATAGCCTAGCACGTATATTATACTACTTCACTGATTTGACCTCAGGCCTATTCCCTGTGGACCGTAGGTGTAGAACAATTATAATACGTCCGTTGATTATACAGCCGAATGGATTTGTACATAATTAATACCTTAACGTAGGCCTTCATTACATAGACAGCTGATATGACTGTTTATATACAGTATCAACAAAAGATTGATATCTTCTTAGTAATAACTTGTATACCACAATAGATACTTTAAAAAGGTCCAAACTGATGTATTAATGATTTTTTCCCCTTTTAAACTTGTGTCGGTAATGTGGTCAAATAGCCACGGTTGAATTCTACAAAAATGTAAATGTTATTCTTAAGTTGATCTTCAATGAAAAGTTCGTGCTGTCTGTGCGTGAAGATTACGTAGGAGTACAATTTACGAATAAAACATTCAACGATAACTAAAACAGAAAAATTGTGAACTTGGAAATAGTGTGATGGCCACATGAGAGCAAAATGAAGCTGTCTTATTTAGTATTCATTAACTTGGTCCTTATAAATAATCGACTAGTTACCGGAGTGCTTTTCGTCTACCAATGTCTCGTATAAAGATCAATTAGACTTTGACAAAGCTTATAATTATAAGTATGTACCTAATCTGTGTACGTACGTTGCTTGACCAATGATAATGAAGTCATTATTATTGAGACTAATTGAGGCATATCTTTACAACAATAAGATTCGCAAATTGATATTGTGACCGAAACACAGTTTCAAAACAATAATATACAATTAAGGGTGAAATCTTTTTATGAAACGAATAAACATACCTGGAAATTAATATTTAAATTTATTATATTATAATTGTATTGTAAAAAGTTTCGAAATGAATACGAGATCGGTCGTCAAAATGTAGAGTAGCTACACATAAATATTTTTGCAATCATATTTATCTAACTAAGTAGTAAAGGTCAAACTGAAGTGTATTATGATAGGATTTTTTTTCAATATGTCATTGTACGTTTCTTCAAAAGGAATTACTTTCTTCCTAAGACCGCCCCGACACAAATCGTTAAAGTTACACGGAGAAAATACATTACAAGGAATATAAAACTCTCACTATACAAACTGTAAAACATTTTAAGTTAATGTAGATCACCTGTTTTCTTTCAGCCTGAATGCAACGGACAGTTTCAATTTTGTATCACTAAAGGCTTTATACACGAGGTGTCTTTTGTGATAAAAATGTTCGGTTTTATAAAACAATACGGATTTCATACACGGTTATTGCAAATATAAATCCCGAAGCCAACATAAAGGTATGTTCGCTTAAAACATGACATACTCATATGCAAGCGCGTGTTCAAGCAGTGAATAAGAATATCATGTTCTTAACAATATAAATTCAATATCGTTGTAAGTATTCGATCCATTTTATGTAAAACTTTCGTACGAATCATTTAAACCGCTATCTCAAAAGAAATGTGACTCAATTGTAACGAGGTAAATAAAATAAGATTTCTGTACTATTTTAGTTTTGGAACTTAACTATATAATAGGTGGTTTTTAAGTAAATACACTCGAGAGCAATGAATCCGGGTCACTTAAAGAATGTTAAAAATCTCGGAAACTAAAAATGATAGGTAAATGCAATAAATTGTATTTAATAGACAATGTAATACTCCTTAAATGAAGGTATTAAAACTTCTTAGTTATTGTAAAGTTATATCATAAAAAAATCAAATTTGAAAAAGGGCCACTTTCGAAGATGGAACTACGAAATTACAGCATTTGGTTTTGCTTTTGTTTGTAATCTGTCATTTATGTGGGTACATAAACCATGTTGATAGTGTTCTATATTCATTATTCAAGCTGAAATTATGTCGCTTACGCCTGAAGAATGCACCAGAATACTTACAATGCTGGAAACCGGCCGGAGTCAGCGCGATACAGCCAGGACTGTCGGTGTGTCGCTGTCAACAGTACAAAGAGTTCTCCGACGTTACGAAGTAACTGGTTGTAACCTACGCAGACCAGGAACGGGCAGAACCAGGTGTACCACAGCACGAGAAGACCGATACTTGGTGAACACCATGCTTCGAAATCGCTTTCTCACAGGAACTGAACTCACAAATCAGTTTCGACTCCTCGGAGGAAGTAACCCAAGTGCATGGACAGTAAGACGTCGGCTTGCTGAATCTAACTTAAAACCCCTTAGACCTGCAAACGGCCCTAAACTGGAGCCTGGGCATCGTATTTCAAGACTAAGATATGCCCAGAGCCACGTAAATTGGAGTATTGAAGATTGGTCAAAAGTTATGTTCTCCGACGAATCAAAATTTATGCTCTACAAGCACGATGGAAGACACAGAGTGTATCGAAGACCAGGGGAAAGATTCAAGCAAGCATGCATCGAAGAAAAAGTAGCCTACGGTGGTGGGTCTGTACTTGTGTGGGCCGGAATTTCTTCTGAAAGTCGCACAGAGCTGGTGATCATAGAAAACGGCTCTTTAACTAGCGAAAGATATGTGGAAGAAATCCTCAATGATCACGTTGGTCCATTTATGGTCAATTTAGGTGAGGATGCTATATTTATGCATGACAATGCCCGACCTCATACAGGTAGGATTGTGAATGACTACCTTCAAGAGATGAACATTACTCGTATGGAGTGGCCAGCGCGCAGCCCGGATATCAACCCGATCGAGCATGCTTGGGACGAGCTAGGCAGATGCGTAAAACAACGAAATCCTCCCCCAATCACGCTTCGTGAGCTCAAAATTGCTCTCACAGAGGAATGGGAGAATATTCCCCAAAATCGTATAAGGAACTTGGTGTACAGCATGCCAAACCGCGTAAACGCAGTAATGGAAGCACGAGGAGGCAATACGAAGTATTAAAATTCAAGAAAATCGTAATAAAGTTCATAAATTTCATGTTTCCTATTTTTGTTTAAAGGAGAGATCAGCAGTTTTTTTCTTTATGTAATTTTGTGTTAATAAAATGTATGGTGACTCATATTTTTTTTACTTTCATTTAAGGAGTATTACATTGTCTATTAAATACAATTTATTGCATTAACCTATCATTTTTAGTTTCCGAGATTTTTAACATTCTTTAAGTGACCCGGATTCATTGCTCTCGAGTGTAGTTTTGGTACTATTTTTTTCACACCAATGTCCAGACCATACTAAAGAATACATTTTCAGCGAATTTCATAAGTATTGTTAGAAGGTTGCAAAAGACGATTTTCGAATCAATCAAGCGAGGTTAGATGCGAGTACAAACGTTTGCTTTGCTATGTGGTGTGTCGCAATTTCATGCTCTCACGTAACGGACGTATTGTAAAGTTCAGTTCAGTTCAGAGAGGAACTCTGAAATTTAACAATGCATAGAAAATTCATCGTACAGAAGAAAATCATATGAAAGTTACCATTAAATAATTCCCCGGTTTTTTTTAATTTGTGTGATGTGTTTTTATGAAAATTGCGCGTGTTAACATCAAAAGCCCGTAAATTGGCAGGATTTGTAAATGTTGACTAATTATCTCTTGTTATTGTAAACCATTAGATTGATTCTATTTTTTATATAATTACTTACCCCGAAATCACCAGTTACGGAATTATCAGATAAAAAAGTTTAGTTGACTAATTGAGCATAAAAATTAGTAAGCGGATCTCAATAAGTACCGTCGAAAATAAATGTCTTTAAAAGTACCGTTAACTAGTTGATAAAATCAGTATATTGTACATTGAATAAATCGATATTCAATATTTAGTGAAAAAAATTACTAGCCGGAGTCGAGCAGAGAATGCGCGAGCGATCCCACGACTCCGGTCAAGGCAGAGACGGAACCGGGGTGTTTTTGGTCGGTGAAAGTCCGACATATCCCCCCGTCGTGTCCTCAGCGTGGATTGAACGCATTACCTTAACAACCCGATCAAAAAGTTTATGATTATAGACATTTAACTGAATTAACGTATAACGCCAAGCATCTGTGACTATGGTTTTGCGTTCCGATCATAAAAATATGTTTTAGTTTTGATATTTAACGTATGGTAAAATACACCCAAGAGTCCATTATGAATGGAATTGTTAATACATAAGATGATTTCTAAAAGTAACAGACTTTAACAGTAAACTAAATTACTATAGCTTTGTTATCTAGGAGTCTTGCGTTTATCAATAATATTGTCTCCTCTTTCTACTCATTCAGATAGAAATGTTTGGGCTGTATTAAAAGGCAATCTTATTAAAAATCCGAGAAGGCAGGCTACAGGCGTATAGGATTGCACGAGCGAGAGCTTTTAATACTCCTTTAAAGGATCTCAGAGACGAGAACATTTTAATATTGTGTACCCACGTAATTTTACCTGATTTCGTTTATTTATAAGTTTTTATTGTCGATTGTCATAGCAAATAACTTGGGATAATTTGGTAATTTAAAACGATAGGGTAATTTTTAATACCCCATTAAAATACTTATTGTAAGCATACTTTATTTCACTTGGGAACAGAAATATAATTAATACGCTTACAGTAGCTAGGTATCTACTAATTTGATTCCTTGATATTAAAATGTTTTTAAAGTAATTATTTGATTGATTGAAACAACATGGAAACATCCGTAGGTATCTGACGGTTGTAAAGCTCGAATCTCAATATGCAACGCTAAAACTTATTTAGCTAACGCTAACAAATTGTATAATTTTGTAATTAAGTTTAATAAATGAAACATTTCTTTATTTTTAAAATGAATTTAAACTGTGTTTTTTAATCTTCTATGTTACAAAACATCCTGTTTTATAATAATTTCTCATTGTTCCAGAGAAATTGATTCTTATGATTGACCCTATTGATTGATTTCATGATAGTGATATGACCGTCAAATATGTAGGAAAAATATAAAATACTCGACCTTATATCGAGTTAGGTTTGATTTAGGAAATGCCATTTTTTATTCAATCTCATGCACACATTCCATAGAACATGGGTCTAACAAGCACCGACATTGTTTCTTGCGAAATGGATAACACAAAAATATGGGTTTATTCGGCCTACTCTTGAAGTAATTTCGTACCACTTCGATTTAATTTTCAACTAAGTGCACTTACAAAAATTGTTTTTACACTCATTAGATAAATACTACTTATATATTAATAGATATTCTGTTACGTGGACTAAGGGTTTAAAATAGGAAGTCCGTGTGAATCTTTAAATAAAAACGTATGGTAAAGCGTGAATAATACATGAGTAATGAAAGTTGTGTTAGTTCCACCCATTCTACCCTTTACATATGCTTACTTTTTAATTAACTACGGCTTTTGTACTACCGTGCTTAGAATCGTAAAGTGGCCTTTTTGCAAAATTATTCTTACTAATTTTGCGGAAACTGGAGTTCTTATTTTCTCTACATTAACACCTACATATTATTATACGTTACAAAGCATAACAATGTCACCATGTGTATGATTTGTTTTGACTGTACCAACTCTAAACTAAAAATGTAGCTATACATATTATATTCTTCTCAATAACTTTTTGAACCCCAAAAGATAGGAGACCTAATTTATTGATTGTTGGAAAACATCAAACTTGGCGTTTAGTCTAATTGATTCTTAAGTGTCAATAAGTTTCCTTACTATATTTATTACCACTAGATAATTAAATACACATAAATGTAGAAAAAACATCGAATTTAATTGTACGAAAGTACAAAGTACATCGAAGTTTTTTTACAACGAAGAAATAATTCTGATTATTTTGATTTAAAAATCAAACCAATTAGGTTGTCCGGTAGATATCGCTATTAGCGATAAGACCGCCGTTGTACCCTTTATTGAGATATCGCCCTTTATTGATTTCTCTTTGTGTAATTAATCTGTGTAAAATGTTCATGAACAATAAAGTATATTCTTTTCTATGCTACTGAGTCGATTTGATGAAATATAAATAAGGCAATCGATGATAAAAAAAAATGATATTTGAAATGATTGCTGGAAATATCGCATACAAAACAATACAGTTGAATTAAGAACCTCCCCCTTTTGAAGTTGGATAAAATAAGTATACGATGATGAAGTTATTTATTCTATTATAAGTTGCCGTTGAATTAAGTAGGATAAGTCAACAGGTGGCCGAAGTTTGGAGGGAGTTTAGCTTATTTCACTTATTTTCGAGTGTTGTTACCGAGTGCTAATTAGTTGATTGAACGTATTATTTGACACATGTTATTCGATTAGAGTAAGGGCTAATGGATGTTTTGTGTAAACATAGTTTCGGGTTACCGTGCTGATGCCTAAATTACCAATAACTTTTAGTATCTATTTATATTTTTTAACTTTTCTTTGATTGATTGAGGTGGGAATTTTCAAAGACAGATTTGTAATAATTAACTTTAATAAAGTCTTATTTGAATGATGAATTTTATCGGAAGTGACAATTTCCAGTTTGTTATTGATAAAAATTTTACAGTAGAAACAGATAATTATACTATCTATTATAATATGTAATGCCCTGCATTTATTTACACAATAATTATTAATTGTCTAGACTTTAAAAGATACTGTGGCCCTTATGTTGTTTCGACATTTCTTTTCAGGGTAGGCGGTTAAGACATTTATGTCGACTCTTGCAAATTCAAGAAAAAAGTGACGTGTAAAAGTGATTGTACAGATCCTAATTACATAATATATTTTTTTATATCTTGGGACAACTTACACACGGCCATCTGGTCCCAAACTAGGCAGAACCGGTACTATGGCAACCAGACAACTGATAAATATACTTATATATTTATAAATACATACATATTATAGATAAATTACACCCTAAATTGATTACTTGATCAAAATAATTTGTGAATAAAGTGATACAATTGTTGTCGAACAAGGAATTTTTGTGTTTGCGCATATTATGTGTAGGTGTAAGGGGTCATCTACGCCGGGAATGCGACGTGACATTAATAGTTTGCGGTCTTTCACCAGTTATTTCATTGCGTATCTATTTATGAATCATATATAGAAATATACTTTGTTCTGCGTATAAGGTGAAAATATCATGAAATTAAATTATGTGGCCATGATAATGTTCCACGAATATTTCAGATCTCAACCTTTTGGCCAAATGGAAGCCACTAAGGCAAAAGACTTGATGTGATTAGTAAATACATTTTTGATAAGCGTAAATTATCATATACGTTTTGTGAGTCTTTTGATGCCATTGCCCCTGCCTTACTTCCTAGTAACACATTTTATGTATTTTTTATTGTCCACAATAGCAAAATCAGGTTTTATAATGACCATTGCATGTTTTAAATGCGTACCTATTAAATAAAATGCCATGCAAATTTTAATGTGCGGCATCTGTCGATTACATGATCCACATACAGAAACATTTTATAATTATAAAGTTGAAGAGTTTTTTTGTTTGGTTGAACGCGCTAATCATAGAAACTACTGGTCCGAATACTTAATTATTCTAATACATTTATTTTATTAATTAACTTTATTGTCGTAACGTTTTTTTTGTCTGTTCTGTCAGTGTAAGATAGTCTGATAGAGTCAGTATAGTCACATGGAGTTTATGGTTTAAGGTTCTTTTTTTGCTACGATAACCGAATCCCACCGAGCGGACGGAGCCGCGTGAAAGCATTTCAAAGTTTGTAGACGAATCCCCTCTCAGAACGATATCTTAGTTGACGTTTGATCATAAAATTGCAGCTCACGAGACTACTACTAAATTATGACGTCGACTATGTTTTAAAAATGGGCCTACAAAGAATTGTTACGATGGACGAAAACATTCGTAAAATGCATCATAAAGTTACCATTTATATATACTTTACCATAATAATATTTTTTGTGTGTGACTTTACTGACTTTCATGTTTGTAAGTGACATTTATGTGTAAGTGCGGTTTTTTATATCCGTAGGTACAACATTACTATCAAACTTGGACGATTTAGATTAATTTAGAGCTTTTTTTGTTGTTGTTACCATAATAGTAAGATGTCTCAACTACCTATATAATATACCCGAAGAAGTTTTTTTTGTATTTAAACGCTAATCTCTAGAACTACAAGTCAGGAATAAAAAAAGAGGCGTAATTTAGGCATTAATATATTAGGAAGAGAATTAGGGTTCCGCACAAAATATGAAAATGAAAAAAATAATCCCATGGAACTTAAACGCGTACGCAGTCGCGGGGGATAGAATAAGGACGGAAAATGAATATGTGCTTTCATTATACATAATCAAAGAATACTTGTACATATGCGGCGGTTAAGGTATTACTTTAGAAGATCATAATTATAATAAGTACCTACAAGTAATAGTTCTCAACTTGGCATCACTGTATGAATAATGGCTGCATTAAAATGTAGGCTAAATAAAAAACTAAAAGATCTTTTTTCTTAATTAGTTTGCGTAATTTTTTTCTTAATTAGTTTTTGTTTGCCCAGTTTATGAATCGGGTGGTTAAAATTGTACGTAATACTTCTCCATACTATATTTAAAACTAGATTTTCTTAAACAGAGTAATTATGTCAGCATTTTACCATTCAAAGGGTTTTGGGAAAAGCCTTAATGACGATACGCGCACGTTTCAGGTCAGCCCCTCAGTCCCTTTTAAAGTTGATGATTAGCTAATATATTATTACATAGCGAAGAGACATTCTTTTATAATTAATAATATAGTAATTAACAACTTTTAAATTGTAATTCGGCAAGCAGGCACTAAACGAACACACTTAAGACATATTTATTGTCTTTTAAAGTCAAGTAGTCAGTACTACATTCCGCGTTCAGTAAACAAACTACCTAAATATGAAACAAAATTTATACTAACTATAATTTGATCCAGTTATTAGACCATTAGGTTTGTTTAATAATGGTATTAAAAATCTAATCAAATTTTCAGAATTTTAACATCACGCGAGTTTTAATATGTGTATAATTAATTATATTTATTTAACTCATGCTTGTAGTCAATTTAATTAGTCTTAAAACTTTTTTTCCGAATGTAGAACATGTTCACGATCTTAAAAGATATTGGTATTAAATAACGTACGTATGAAATTATGGTGTTATATATTATTCGTTGATGCTTTGAATAAACTTTGAAAAAAAAAGGATATAATTATTGTCTGGAAGATATCGCTATTAGCAATAACATTGGTTATCATTGATTATATTTTTCGGAAGTTATGAAATTTGAATATTGCAACAATATTCAGTTTGAATATTTTTGTGATACATTATACACTAATTTGAAGTAAAGTTTAAATTTTAAGGTATTCACTCACATTTATAAAAAAATATATTAAGTTAACATTTACCGTGATTTTTTTATATTAACAATCATGGTGTACGGCTTACTGTTATAATTCTTGTTTGAGTCTTAATTTAAATGAAAGAAAGATACCGTACCTAAATATTGTTTTTATAAAATATGTTAGCTACTTTAATGAGAGAATTCAGATTAAGTATAACGTCATTGTACTCGTATAAGACGCGAAATAAAAACACCATGTAATTGTTACGAGATGTTCCAGAATTAAAATATATTAATACAAATCACTTACCGATCTGCTCCAATCGTCTCACAATAATTTAATAAAGGAAATTAGGCAAACCAAAAATAATTTTCTAAAAACAGGCGGCAAAACTTATCACAATGAAAACTTCGACGTATTAATTAACTTAACTTTACAGAAAACAAAAGAAGTAATGGTGAGCACCAATTCCAAATTTGAAAATTCGATTCGATTGTTTTTATTTTCAGCCTAACTTATTTTTCTGAACTAAACGATTACAAACTTTTTAGAGCAAAACAGAGTTTATTTACCGCCTGTTTTTGTTAAATTTTATTTGTTTTTAATAAAATTAGAAAGAAGATATTAAAAAAAAATACATAACCGTAAATTAAACGTCTTGCCAATTAATAATTTAAAAAGTTTAAATAACAAATACAAAATTAAATAAATTAATAGTTATAGAATTTACGAGTAATAATAACTTGTTGAACTAACCGGCCAACAGCAAGGCAAGCACAACGGTCGTGCAGGCTGCGTACGGTTTCATCGTTGCGTTACGAATGCCGGGTTCAGTTTGCGGGCCCGCCTTATAACTTTAGGGCAGAACCGCCCTCAGCCACCGTAGGCCGTAGCATAGCTACGTGCTACGTCACGTAGCACTTTCGCAGCCTTTCGTAGCTCTCAATGACGTAGGTTTTTATTGTATTTTTAATAATTTATACAACTTAATTGCAATGAAGGATTTTTAATTATATTAGTTATTAATTGGTACCGGGTTTTTGATAGGTTTCAAAGAATTATAAATTAATAAAGCGTAGAAGTATATTTTAATATTGAATTAACTTTTGAAGTTTTACAATTAACCTACTTTTAATGTATCAATGACAAGTTTTTCAGAAAGATTAAGGTTTCTTTTTAAATAATGTTCACCATTGTGTTTTGAAATTGAATAATTTAAAAATTTGTAATTGTAACAAAAATACTCTGTCGACCGTATTTTTTTTACAAAGTTTGTGTTTTTTATGAATTGATCAATGTGATATTAAAAATAGGAACACACCAAACCTATTTAAAAACGTAATAATATTTTAGTTGCACATTCATAAAATATTATTAAAATGATATAATTAAACACCTTTATAATTTGAATAACATGTGGCTAAAAAAACTAGTTTTTCGATTCCTGAAATTTTTTTTTAGTCTATTTTTTTAAGTATCCCGTTTCGGAAATGGAATAAGAATTTTATGAGAGACTTTTTCGGTGTTCCGTCGAATACCTAAGTCCTTAAATTCTTCTAACCTATGTTTATAAGTCTGTAACACTGAACTCCCAGTTTTATATCGTCACCGAGTGTTGTAAAATAAGACGTGAGTCCCACTTTATTTAAGTAAAACTTTTTACTGTCAATTTCTTTCCGTCGAAATTATTTTCACCTTAAATATTTTAGTGGGTTCTACGGGAGCTTATCTTGGACACAATTTATGAGGAAATATCTATTAAGTTCTTTGATAGTTAAGTGTTAAAAGGCTTTTAAATGTATAAATAAAATACTAGGAACATACATATGTGATTCTGTGAAACCATTTATATTTATAAGATATAAAAACTACTTCAAATAAATTAATTTATTAAAATCATGTACTCATTATTTTACATATGTACGATGACGTATGACACAATACCGAGCTCTTGTTTGCGGGTTGGCGATATCAGATTACTTTTTTTGGAATCCAGGATCCCCTCACGATGTTTTCGTTCACCGTTTCTCAATTATGTCTTGGAATGATTAAGAAATTACTTATTTATTATTAAAAATTGTAACCCTTATCTATAGTTAAGATTTTTAGTTTCAAAAAGCAAAATGTATATGATTTATAAATGTAATACCGGCCTCGAAATGTTCCATTGCTGGGCATAGGCCTCTTCTCTAGAATGATGTTTGATTCTTTTAATAAGCTTTCTCATTTGTGAGGTGTGATAAGGGCAATGGTAATATTAAAATACTATTTGTATGTACCTTGAGAGAAGACTTAAAGCCTATGTCCAGGAGTAAAGTGATACGACCTGATGATATTAAGGAAAACATCTTAAAGAGATCTGAGTTCCAACAATTAGAATCTGAAAAAATTGAATTGCAAACAAACTACGCGTATTGATCAATGCTTTTTCCATTTCTTAGATCAAAGAAGAGGCCTGTGTCCACAAGTGTTGCATTTATGTATTGTGACAGTCAAATCTGTCAAACCATCATTGATGGCTTTTAAACTATATATCTGAAAAATCATAGAAATGAATAGAATAATTTTATACTTATATTACAGTATTAAGCTCCACTAATTAATTGAACTAACTTTGACCTGTGGAGTATGTACAAAACCCATAAATCATTTAAATATGATTATTACGAAGTATCGCCCAGTTTCATATGAAATGGAATTCATTAGAGTTTCAAAATGACGCACATTTTTACGCGGTAAAGTCGCCCACTATTGGCGCGAAAAACAAAACATTTGGAATAATTTATGAGTAATATTAGTAATTTATTAAATCACATCTGTTATACCGATAACGGTTTTTAATCACGATTGCTAAACGCATATTTTTTCCATATTTTTCCTGCGATATATGGATGCTAGCAACATTTTTCAGCAGATTAATCCTTGGAAATTTGTAATTAATTATTGTATTAATTGCTGTTCTATGCATATGTATTTGCATTTGCAATAAAAGCACAATATTTCACTTGTATTTAATTGACAAGTTTATATTTATTAATTTAGGAAAAGTTATTGCACATTAGCGTAATGTTAAAAATATGTACATAACTGATAATTTTATTGTAAGTAACAATTTTACTAATAACTAAATTGGTATATAGGTCTTCGTCTGCTTAGACTTTTCCCAAGTTAAATTGGGGTCGGCTTTCAGTCATACCGGATTTAGCTGAATACCGTATTTTACATGGAACGACTGCCTAGCTGACATCCACAGCCCATTTTACTGGATAATACAGTATCTTTTACTAAGACTGATTGTCAGAATTAAAATGACTTAACGACTGTCAAAGATCGATGTTGAGAACAACGGCATGACGGGCTTTCTGAGGCACGCACCACGGAGAGGTCTCCATATGTTTACAAATGGACATCCATCCACGGACCATTTGCGGCGAGCGCAGTTTAACCTTTATTATTGTTCAAACCGTACTCCTCCTAAATAAATTATTATTTTAGCACAATCAAGTAACCTAATACAGAAATAGAAATAGAATAAGAAGAGACTTGTGTAATACGAAATTCTTCGCATGTAATAAATAGCCTTGTAAAATAATTATCAAACTTGAAAACACCCACATTGGTTGCGCCGCACAACAGCTTTACATCCCACAAACCACTATACAACTATACAATTATATGCTATTTCAATCTCGTTTCTAATCCTACCTACACGTGAATCAAAACAAAAACTTGGACAGCTAATTACGGTCATTCCGTCCTAACTTGAAGCACAAGGGAACATGAATATTAAGATCTTAGGGTGGACATTCACCCCAGGGATGTGCCATAACAGGCGTTGCACAGGAGGGTTTCTGGTTTGGTCTTTTAAGAGGTAACAGATCCCTCCTACATGTGCTGATGGTGACCAACGGGGTGGTTTTAGTGAGGTAAAAATCCCACACTGCTCAGCCTTAATTCCCCAAAAGGCCGGGCGCCTTTTGAAGGTTTCCCCCCGAAAACAAAAAAAAAAGGGTGGACATTCACGACAGCGCCATTTTGCGTCACATCTACCATACTCACAATCATACTAATTTTCTCTAAATTAGTGTTGCCTTCATACGCAGGCAGAATAATTTCATATAATTTTCTTTCGCTTTGTGTAATATTTGATTCTTGTATGATAATTGAGTATTATCGTTTCAACGACTGTTGATTTCAATGAAACATATTTCACACTCAATTGAATGGTTTTTTTTTATTTAGAAAGTTTCACCAACAGCTTCTATGTACAGTAGATCTTGAGTTTAAGATTAAATGTCATGGACATATTAAGCAGTCGCCAATATCAGGTTAACCAGCATTTTCAAAGAATAGTGATATCATGTAAATTACTTTATTAATTGGTAGAACTCCTTAAATTTAGGAAGTTGCAAATTAGAGAGATTTTGAAATGATGATGATAAAAAAAAAATCCTCAGCCTATACTATCCCACTGCTGGGCTAAGGCTGCCCCCAAATCCTCCAAAACTATTGTCTAAGAATATTTGCTCGAATGTTATATCTAGCCAGCTAATACTGAACAACTCGCACGTCGACTTCTCAAAACGTGTAAATGTAGAATGGATGAGGGATGGGAAGCGTGGCGCGATGTCAAACAGAATCTTACGCTTTTGGTTTGAGTTTAATTCATGTCCTGGATTGATACGCGCCATTCGGCATGATGGCGTGATCATGAATCCTACTTTACAAATGACGCCGACCAATGGTCATACGGGCCAGTAGTTTGACCTTTCTACTTAATTCGTTAGAGGCGCATTTCAAGTGTGTCAGAACTCGTCGGCTTGTCTCTAAGGACCCATATTTTCCTCGTAATTTAAAAGAAAGGTCTTTAGAGAACAGTTGTAAGGCCAAAACAAGGAAAAAAGTACGTCATACATATTAAACAACCAAAAGAATTTTACCTTACTTCGCGTGGCGTTGCAACGAATGCCGCGGTATGGCTAGTTCATATTATTGATTCATAAAGTTGTTGTCAAGTAGATACTCGTAAGTTTCGATGTTCCACAACTATCGAAATAGTGTCAAAGTATTTGTCGGAATTGGAAATGTCCGGCAACCGTCTCTCGTATTTCTGAGAGCCAATATTACTTACACGGTATAAAATTGTAAACCGCCTCTCTTATAGAAAACACACAATATCACCACATTTTTTTACGAGAATTGACAATTATTTTCAATCTTATATATAAAATTCTCGTTCAATATATTTCAACTGTTTAAACTATCAATTAATTAAGTGATGTGTTCACCTGTAAATAGCAATAAAATTCTATAGCTATAAGTAATATATGATAGGTAGGTACCTAGTAATGACAAACCATAAACCATCAAGATATCAATTACATTTTCCATGTCTACGAATATTGGCATAAATTACCATAATTTGATTTGTGATCAACACCGGTTTATGTAATACTATCTGATGTTCCTCCTACATATATTTCAGTCCAATATGTAACCACGTAATGCTATGTTTAACATTATCTATATTATAAAGCTGCATAGCTTGTTTGTATGGTTGAACGCGCTAAACTCAGGAAATACTAGTCCGAATTGAAAAATTGCGCGGAGGAGTCGCAAGCAAAACGTAGTTACTTTAAGTATAATGTGCGTGACGTGTAAAGTTTATTGCATCATATATCTGGTTTATAACATTACACAATACCAACCCTTGTAATAAAGTTGATCTTTAACGCTTTGAAAAATAACCCGTTCTTTGTTGTTTATATGGCAGTGGGAAGAGAAGCTGTTTTTATATTTTTGGCGATAAACGTCCCAGTATAAACGGCGGTGGCCTAATGGCTAGGGTGTGGGCCTTGCGGTCATGTGGTTACAGGTTCGAATTTGACCCATTTCACTACCGACTTGAACCCACTCGTAACCCAAGCATTTAGTTTAGCTCAAGGGTTTAACAAGAATACTACATTGCGACCCACATTCCTAGTAAGTAGCTTTTCAAATAATAAAAGTATAATAATTTGTATTTAGGTTAAGAGTTAAAAATTGCGACTTAAATTTTAAACAAATGATAAACAGTTTCAAAGCTTGATTTTGTTCATTGAAGGTGTTCAATCACACTAAGGCTGGGTTGCACAATAGCATCAGTTAAAGTAAAAATTAAAGTCAAATTTACAACAGCAGTAACACTAACCGTAACGGTTAAACCGTTGTACCGACATGGGTTGCACCATCTTATTCTGTAGCATAGTTAAAGTTACGTTCGACAGCATCTGTTAATGAATTTAACATAAACGCTAACCGATCAAATTTGGGCGGTTACGGTTAGCGTATGTTATACGGTAAGTTATGACGTCATTATGACTATCGTTCAAATGGTGCAACCCAATTTTTTACCTAACCGATACTTTGACAGACGGTTATTGTTAAACTAAGATCGTGCAACCCACACTAAGTTCGTTAATGTGAACCGGAGATCCACGATATCAGATCAAAAGTGACAGGCCTATATAACCATGTATTCCCAATACCAGAAATCATGGAAACGTTGCCACCTTGCCGGACTTTAAAAAGGGTTTGAGAATTTAACATACCTAAGTATTTAGTTAGAGAAAGTGGTTCTTAATTCTCCGGTAGTTCTCCGGGCTCTTTTTAGAGGTCTGTCCCAGGTAGCCTGGGCGCCAATTTTACTTCACTGGAATGTACGGACACTATTCACTGTGACCACGAGGCTATATCATGACTCCACTACCGCAGTCTTTTATCTCTTTCTTGCACATACAATCAGGGGCACAATTCTCCTATTTTTAAACCGTCCGATGGCAGTGTAATGATCGTAATGTCGACGATTTTGTAAAAATAATAAAGCCCATTAAGTTTGAAATGTCAGTAAGGGATTACCAAATTATTGGCAATCGTGCTAAGATACTATGAAATACACGATTTCACAGATTAAATGCTTAGAAGAATACCAAATGTGCCAAAATCAATCGAAACTACGATCATTACACTGCCATCGGACGGTTTATAAAATAGGAGAATTGGGGCCCTGCTCAGCCTATCGCGGTCCACTGCTGGACATAGGCCTCTCCCAGGTTGCGCTACCACACTCGGTCCTTCGCCTACCGCATCCAGTCCGACCCAGCTACCTTTTTCAGGTCATCAGTCCATCTGGCTGAGGGGCGTACCACACTAAGCTTGCCGACTCACGTTCTCCCCTCAAAATATACTACAGTTGACCTACAATAACGGTAGCTCAGTTAAATGTCAAGGATTGTTTATTTATCTTGTGTAAAGTGTTTTTAAACTTATTTTTATATTATTTTCCGCGATATACGTCGTCCTTCTGCCGTATAATCCCCGCTGTCGATGGAGATTATCTGAGCAGATTTATTATGAATCCGATGAGCTAAGGAGCTTTAACATCCTATAATACTCAATCGAAGAATTTTAGGACTAAAAATATTACATCATTTCATACAAACATTATTAGTAGAGATCGATCGTCAAGGATATGGCCCGATCTATGGTCTATGGTTTCCCCTACTAGTAGGTGATTATCTATCATAGTCTTAGTATATGAAATCTACCATAGTCCGACGAAGTTAAACTTTGTAAATGCTACGAAAAAAGGGTCTTCGCCGTAGACAATGGGCAACAAAAAAGCTTACAGAAATATTGTATACATTGCAAAATAAACTTCGATACCGTAAGTATAATATATAAAAAGTACCGATTCTTAAACAGTCTCTTTTTAGTTTTCCTGTACTCTTATCGTTCACCAAAAATGTACGTACTTTTCTGCTCTATACTTATTAAAAATCATGTCTTATTTTTTCAAGTGAAATGCTTTTGTCAATATTTCTTAGAATAGTTAGTTTAATCTATAAATTCTATACTAGGAGACGTACATTATTTAAACTAACTGCATCACAAAGATGACAGCTCAACAACTCTTGGCCATGGCTGTACTAAAACGCAAGGTCTCGTACCTAAATATTTAACTATAGAACTTAAATATTTTTAATAATGTGATAATTTATTAAAATCTTGGAGGATATCTTCACAATGGTTCTAATGACAGCTCAGTGTCAACGAAAGAAAAGTTTAGGCTTAGAAGATACAGCCCACTCATCTTTAAAACTTTTTACTATGCAATCAATCAATTCCTATAACATTACGATGATGGTGAAATTAATTAAACTTGAAATAGATAAAAAAAGAAAAATGTTTACTTAAGTAGGCGGCCAAGTAGCATTCTTTGAAACAGGGCTCTACCGCCCACCCTTCAAAAACTAAATGTTACCAAAACACTTCACACGGTAGATCATGACGCACATTGAATTAGTGTTACAAAGTTATTCAAACAATATAGAAAATCTATTAACTGACTAACTATTAATTAGAAAAACTATTAATAGATCTAGCCAAACGCCTTGTTAACACTTCACGTGACCCAAGGGCTGGCTTTAACCTTGGACAAAGAATAAGCATTGCCATACAACGTGGCAATGCAGCCAGCCTAGTGGGCACACTTCCGGTCGACAGCGATGCGGATGAATACCTACTTCGACGCCATTTTAATTAGTTAAGTATGTTTGTTTATTTTTTTCCTGTGTATATATATGATTTATTATTTTAGTTATGTAAAGATTGTATATATTTAAATAAAATATTTTAATATATACAAATCTTATATATTTAAATAATAAATTACCCGTCTGATAAAAATGCCATGTCCAGGATAACGCTACATCAGCTGGAGTCGAGCAGAGAATGCGCGAGCGATCCCACGACTCCGACCAAGGTAGAGACTGGACCGGGATGTATTTGGTCGGTGGAATTCCGACATATCCAATTCAAATTCAAAATAATCTATTCAAATTAGGCTACTATGTAGCACTTCTTGAAGACCAGACCACCCTGTTTCGCCCACCCTTCATCGCTTCCTAAGTGCTCTAGCTGGGGAGAAGAAACGGCGCTACCAACTCCCCACCAGCACAAAAATCCCCACCAATAAATAAAATAACACCACATAATTATAATCAAGCTATTATAGACTTAAAATGGTAGAATACGTTTACTTTTGTTGGAAAATCTGAAAGGTGATATGATAGATATTTAAGCAATAAATTAGGAATCCTTTTGTACTGTAAACCGATGCCAGTATACTCAGGAAATAGGTGTAGTGAGCGACTTCTAATAACTCTTCTCCACCCACGCAGATTGTACGGTGACACCTATATTTTGTCTAAATAAGTAGGCACTTAGGGTGGATGTCACGAGGACTTATGAACGCGATCAGGTAAAGCTAAGCTCGGTTCTCGCGTTCAACTACACGATCCCCCAATTTTCATTCAACAACATCAATTGAGCGCAGTTTAGGTAGAACATTCGACATTCGAATTTTTTATACTTGAATCTTTTTTTTTTATACCTGCCCGGCTTCACACTTTGTTATACACAAAAATCTCTTGAGCCACTCTATAAACGCAATCCATTTATGAAAAATCATAATAATTATGGAAAACCGTTCCGCCATTTTTGAGTTTACCGAGTTCAGACAAACAAAAGCTGTTCTTAAAGGAGTATCCTCCTGGCCACAGCTAACCGCGGCGCGAATTGCGGCGCGGTGTGAGGCGCGGCAAGCGGTGAGCGGCGAAAACAAATGGTAGAAAACCTATGAAGTATGCCACAGCTACCGGCGTAGCGAATTGCGGTGCGAATTGCGGCGCGGTGAGACACGCGCGGCGCGCGGCGGCTCGGGCGGCGCGTTGTGCGAGTGAAACAAATGCACTAGCGAGTATCGAGGTGGCCACAGCTCAGAGCGGCGCGCGCGGCGGCATCGGTGGACGCATTCGGTCATCGCGCGACCGAAACAAATAATTTTGTTTTTTACGCGCGTTCTAGGTAATTGAATATGGATACAGAAGAATTCATTGCTGAAATACTATGTAGACCAGCAATATGGATGTCAAAACATCCACATCATAAGTATAGGCACATAATAAAAAAAATGTGGGAAGAAATAAAACATAAATTTCCTGGTAATAGTGGTAAGTATTTACTACCTATTTTTTACAAGTAGGCAATTTAATTAGATAAGTATGGCAATTTAACACAATGAATTTAATTTCGTAGATATTTACGGTTTCATTGATAGTTCCCTACCTATTCATTGATTGATACCTACGAGTTATTTGTGTATTCATGTATGAGTATAAGGTATGTAGGTACCTCTACCTTAGCTATAGTCTACAGATTATTGAAATAGTTCTCTAAATACGTCCACCGCTGACGCCGCCGCGGTCGCAACTAGTCGAGCTGTGACATACCACCGCAAGTCGCACCGCCCGCCGCGCCTCCCGCCGCGCCGCGCGCCGCACCGCCTGAAGCTGTGCCCAGGCCGTATGTTTTAAATGTACAGATATGGATGCTATAAACAATATTTCCTGGAATGTAGTTTTAAACGTTACTGGTGAAATCGTCCCTCACATGATATTCGCCTTCCCACGGGCTCACCCACTAAAGTTGTCCCAAAATCGTTAAATTATAAATTATTATCAGGTTTTCTTGTCTTTCGTGGTTCATCGCGTCCATTGTTTGACAGCTTTTGTGCTTGGATTTATGTTAGAAATATCTTAGTCACGGCTGAGTTGCGTAGGGTGGCAAATATGGTATATAGCTATATAATTATGTAAGTTGTTGCGAATTCTGTATGAGCGAGTGTGTTTATAAAATAAAAGAAAATCTCATGTTATCATGTAGATAAGGACGCTTATAGACGATTGATAACCACGCTTGCTCATTGCAGGTTGACCATTTTATGTGCTCATTGAAGTTAAGAGCTGGTCAAGATGCAACAATTCTGAACTACACGCGGGTTCGAATTGAGCGATCGTTAGATACAAGAGGTATATAGGTTTAGAACCTTAAACATTTTTCTAAGATAATATATTTTTGAATTATGTATGTTATTTCTATCGAAACAATGAATAATGAACATAGGTGCAGAAAAACACATAAATGGTAAGTAAGTACGCATGGTAAGTACCTTACCTATACCTTTTGTACAAACTTCAATAAATATTTGAAATAGCAGTAATACTTCTGATTTTAATACCCACCAGGTGCTATATCGTAAACGAATGCATAACGCCGATCGCGATATAGAATATTCAATCCGTAGATTACCTATATTCCATCAGTCTTAAAATTAGTACTGCTACACAAGGACTAAATTCCTTAGTAGGTAGGTAGGTACTTAGGAAATGTTTTATATAAGTAGGTAAAACAAAATTGAACGACGAAGGAAGCAAATTATTACTTAATAAAAAAATCAAATATTATACGGTTACTTTTATGTAGGGATCAAAATTATGATTTTCATAGGGTATGCCACATATTGCTCTCATCGTAATAGACGTTTTGAAGTTTTAAAAATATGTTCTTATATACATTTGTTGAAAGTGGTGCGCGTAATCTAACTAATGCCCAGGTTTTTGATCCCTAGTTAACTCTACCAATGGTTAAATAACCTAACTAATGGTTTCAAACTTCGGTAGAACGCGTTTACATATTCATCAATTTTTATTCTAACAAATGGTTAAATAATCATCTCTCGGACTTATTTGACCTTGTGATCGACGAACAAAACGCGTTTTATCGAAATTTGAAACCATTAAGTTTACTAGGGATAAAAAAATTGGGCCTTACTTAGATTACGCGCACCACTTTCAACAAATGTATATAAGAACATATTTTTAAAACTTCAAAACGTCTATTACGAAGAGAGCAATATGTGGCATACCCTATGAAAATCATAATTTTGATCCCTATATAAAAGTAATCGTATAATATTTGTTGCTAAGCGCATCACTTAATTTATTGTGTTTGTTATTGTCAAGACAAGATTTTTATCTTTGAAAATTAAAAAAGAACATTATTTTCACTTACAAAGAGAGCTCTAGAGATATCACAAGCTTCTTTTGGAAGGAACAATGACTATTAAAACCTGTAAAATTCTTAATCTTGTAAATTGCTGAGCTGATCTCGCTTAAAAGTTTTTCTCTCGTTTCCATGGTAACGGATCAACAAAAATCGGTTGATCTATAAATGATTCGGTCAATGGTAGCCGAACGATTCTACGAAAATCTCACTCTATTCGATTCAATTTTAATTAATAAGCGTTCAGAATAGTTTACAGTTCTTCGAATCGGAATGTTACATAATTGTGTTAAACTCAATTGATCTTTACAAAGTTAACTTTACTTAAACTAATTGATTGCTGGACCAAAATATGTTATTTATTATACCAACTGGAATATTTTGTGAAGTAGTTTGACCTCAATCCTAAGTCAATAAGTAGGGTACAATATACGGTGCCTAAAGAAGGCAGAATACCAGTAAACTATTAGGTAAGTATATAAGTCAAAATAAATATAAACTAGGTATAATGAGTAAGTATAACTTTTAGGCGCGAGAATCAGCTCATCAATTTACAGGAATATTTATGAATTTTACATGTCTATGTCATAAAACGATAGCAAAAGTGGTTAGGAAGACTTAATAACTTAAAGACATACAGACATAAAGTAGTAAGAATTCTCTACATTATAGAACCAAAAAAGAATAATGAACTTGTTCAAGTGTACGTTGCAGTTTTCCAAGTAAAATTACAAACAGAATTTAAAGGTAATGTTTGTGAGTTTGTTTGTAGGAAGTATTCTCTATAACTACTGAACTGATTTTGAAAATTCTTTCAGAAAGCTACATTATTCTTGAGTGCCATAGTTGGTAATGTTTGATGCCAGCGCCAGTGGTTAACTAGACGATAAGATTAAGATACTTCGCGTTATGAACTATTCATAGAAAGTGACAGGTCACGTGACTTATGTTTGTATGAAAACATGATATGCACCTGCCCAGCGATTCCGAAAATGACCAAACTCACCTCACCACTCACATAGACTTTCACACTCACTTCACTGCTCACCTCACTTGTACTTTTCACCGTATTCTGAAACTTTGCTTTGACGCACTCAAGTTCAAGTGATGTCGAAATCTCAGGTGAAAACTTTAGAGGTGGGCTTAGACGGGACTTGCTTTTAGTAACATCAAATAAACCTTAATTTTTAAATAATTTACTCAATTTAAGGATCTAGACTCCATAAGATATGTTCTCGAGACTGATTACTGAATGTTTGTTGGTTAAAATAATTCTTCAAGAAGCTAAAAGGGTGTTATTTAATTTAATAGGATTGTATTGGCTGTATGTGTTATTACCTTTGCTATGACAGCACTCGGTACGAAAAGTTGTTAAATGTAAAAATTGTTTGTGTACATTCAGAAGTTTGTGTTTGGTGTTGTTTTTAACTAATTAATAAAAAAAACCTTTGTGCTTCGATATTCAAGTGGTTTTTCACCAACTACAATTATGTAAAATTCTTATTTAAGATGGTATCGTTTTCATCTTAAATAATCTAAATTATTATCTCTAAATGTTAACAAGTTTGGCATTGTTTTAGGCGTAGGTATCATTTGAAAAAAACTGGTGCGGTTTAAATAATGAGTGAAATAATGAGTGCTTGTGTCTATCTAAATTCCATAAAGTGATTTATTGAGAAGGGTTCGTGGCTAAATACAAGTCGTGTACAGACCGATGGATATAAAGGGTAAGCCGCCGTTATTCTGTTGTTGGTATACTAATACCTAAAATAGGAACTATCCTATTTTAGGAATTAAAATAATGAACATTTAATTTGGTTTACAAAAAAAACTTAATGAGAGACAATGTTAGGTAATTTACAGGTAATTTAGTCATTAAAAAGATTTATCGTAAGTTTTCACCTCAGTTTTCACCGAGAAATAAGTAACTTTTGTTTTGACAGGTGATTTCGTACGTGAAAAGTGCCAAGTGAGTTTTCGGAATACCAACTGCCCCTTTCAAATGTCATGTTTTCGATTGATAATGTCACTGACAGTACTCGTGAAAAGATTTCACATTTATTTAGTTCTATTCGCCGACACAAATCACACTGGCGTCGCCACTTTAGTTTTCACTGGTTTTCGGAATACGAAATCTAGTTTTCACCGACGAATTCGCTGTGACTTTGTCTAATGTATTATCGGAATCGCTATGCTGATTACCTCGTTGAATATACGCACTCCTTTTAAATTAATTAACCCTGTATTTAGGTACTGATTGAGTGCTTTTTATACAATCTTGTATATTTAGAATTTTAGATAGATCGGTATCGTGGTCCATTTCTAAACATTTCTATTCTGGGTACAGGCAGTACCTATTACCTAATTTATTTTCGTGGCGTTTATTGGTGGAAAAGGTGTAGGAAGTAGCTATTTCTAGTATGTAGACACCTGAATACTTTCCTTAATAAAGTAAGAAATTTAGACTGATTATTATGGAGGGATAATATATAATAATATAATATCTTGGGACAAGCTCACACACGGCCATCTGATCCCAAACTAGGCAGAGCCTGTATTATAGATAAATAACAACCAAACACAGTACAAATGCTAACACGTTCACGTGAACATCTCCAAGTTATCTATATATCGCAAGTTAAGGCGATATTGCACACATTTTTTTCATACAAATTGGAGCAGCGTCTAATGACGTTGTGTCAATACTTTGATGATATTAGTATTAGTTTATGTTATTCTGTCGTCCTATGACGTCGACGTTCAATCATCAATCATAACAAATGCACATTGCACACATTCCCAAATACATGTATTATATTAGTTGGATTAAAATGTAAAATATATTATATACCTACCGTAATAAGACTAAATATAGATAAGTCAAAATATTCTCGATTTTGCGTAAATATTATCACAAGTACAGAATCGGCGCACGCGCTTCCCCCGCGCTGCGCACAGGTCGACTGAAGTGAACACACTGCTTAGGCGAAACGACGTGTAATAACGTTGTGCGGAAATAAAGTAGCTACTTATGACCGGAGCATACTGTCTTCAAAAATTGCCAAAAATATGGACGCAATGTAGCACTAGAAATTTGAGAGACGGATATGTCGTGGCACAGCAACCCAACTATTCAATGTTTTAATGATCGAAATCCGTTCTATGACGTTGTGCATAATAAATCGAGATATCGCCGGACATGATAATACGTTGTGCCGCATTATGTCTGCCAATAAGTAACGTACCTATACGTTGTTCGCATGAACGTGCTAATCATACAAAGATTTGTCCTGGGTGGGAATCGAACCCACGATCTCCGGCCTAGCAGTCAGGGTCACTGACCACTAGACCAACAGGCCCGTCATCAGGACTAACACCCGATAAGGACCATTAGGTATGGATAATATTTGAAATAATATTGTTCGAATAATATCTAAAGACCATTAAACATCGTGCCTTATGGGATTTACTAATAAGACGCAGCTTTCGATGCGACAAAATGTCAGTACGAAATTTACTCGGAATTATTTTATATCTGCTAGTTCATATACCTACTCTTAGATAAGTCATGGATTAAGCTTGTTGGGATGTTAATCTGTAAATCCATAGCTTTGATATTAACCTATTTCGTGAATTTATAGCGACGTATTTGCTTTCTTGATTAAAATTATTTTATTTAGACGTACCTAGGTAAGTTTATGAAAGTTTTACTGAAGTATCCCTCGTTTTTTTTGCCGTTTTTATAGACTATGGTACAGAAACCTTCGCGCGCGAGTCCGACTCGCACTTGGCTAGTTTTTTTACATTTCCACCATTATTTATCTAGTTAATTAATTTAACAACCCTAATACGACAGTTCTTTCTCCACAGTACTACGTGTATAACTCTACCTTTATTTTAGTATTTATAGCATAATAAACAGCAGATTACTATTATCTCTATCGCATGAATAGTATTGCCTCCTTCTAGTATATTATTACATATCTGTTAGGTACGCTTTACGATCGCTTCGAACGCCGTCATATTTATTATGCCATAAAACATCCCTGCCTGGATCTCAATAACAACATACCAATAGGATTTTATATACGTACCTACATAAATAAATAATCTTTGTAACAGTCTTCACCAACACCTTTACCCGCTTTGCATACCTAATACCTATACCTATTTTCAACACAAAATCGACCGTGTTAGCACGGGTCGATTCGAATGAAATTTAATTTAGAAAAAAGCGTACAATACTAGCAATGTGGGTCGCACATTATACTTGTATTTTTGTTAATTTAAAAATAATTCTAGATATAATTAATTTTTACTAATATTTGTACCTACGCCTAATAATGGTAGAGTATGGCAAGGACCTAAAATGTAAAAACCTACATCTACCTATATTAACCCATATTCCGACAAATACTTAGATGCTTCTTTCTTTCTTTCTATTAAGTTAAATGATTGTGTTCTGAGTGATCTCGCGTTGAATAGGTATAGTAGGTACCTATAAGTAATATTATTAATTTATTACTATTGATATTTCTTAATTCAATTAGCAAGGACCAGCATGGTGTTGAAACATTAGATAGGTAGGTACCTATATCTAATACTGGCAACGTGCTATAATATGTGAATCGACAATCTTTGACCAATAAATATTTAGGTACAGATAATAAGTACGGTTTGACCGATAATATAGGTTAAAAAAATAGCGGTTGTTTCGTGGATGCCAGTACAATACGGCCGACGGATCTTGGAGTGTCTGAAACAAGTTTACAAGTTTGCGTGAGATGAAAGTAACATTAACGGTGGGTGAGAAAGAGACTACAATATGAAGTAGAACTTTTTAGGCTCACCAAAATTTAGGTAATACATCGGCTGAAGAGTATCTAATAGTGTTTAGAGTACTTGAAATAAGTATTTCTCATCTATCACGATTAGTTACGCATTCCTAAAACAGCTTACGACCTAATTATAGTAGTTGACCTTTTCCGGCTTTTCCACAAATTGCGTAGGTTTTCACCACATTCATGTGTACAGTCAGCAACAAAAGTTTAGGTACAGAAAATGAAATTTACAAATAAAAATATTATGTTTGATTAGTATCAAGCTGTATTGTTTAATAGTCGCAACATTAATATATGGACTTTAAATTGTAAAACTTACTTTGTTAAGGTGGGTATCGCGTGTCAAGAATCAGCTAGGGTCGCTAATGTCGTATACGGTCTATCTGTCAATTTCGACCAATCGCAGGCCAATATAGCTTGAATGACAGATAGATCGAGACTAGAGACCGTAGCAGATTTTAGACTCCTGTTATCCCATTTGTTGCTGATTGTACCTGTTGTTGTTGTAGGTATTGAGGAGTCATGTCACTTATTACATGATTCCCCAATACCTCATCTATACATATAATAAATCTGTAGAAAAGTCATTTTTGTACATTGAAGAAATTGAAAAAAAAAATAGCCAGCGTGTGAAAAGATAACAGAACCCATTTCCATCACTTTTGAAATTTTTGTCTGTTTGTCTGTTTATCTGTTTGTCTGTTTGTCTGTTTATATGTTTGTTTGTGCGCGCATCACGTAAAATCTATGAATCCCATGCAGACAATGTTTATATACAAAAATTATACGTAACTTGAGGTATTACTTAGTTTTGGTTTCATCGAAATCGGTTCATAAACAAAAAAGTTATGTACATTTGAATCAATAGAAAGCGATATCGGCGACACAATGTCCAATTTAGGATGAGCTCTCATCAATATGGTCGTCCATATTAAATAGGGATCAAACTCTAAATTTACATAATCTCCATTCATCTGTACACGTAATCTTTGACATATAAACAAAAAAGTAACCATGGCGAAAATAACGTTGCCATAGCGATCAGTTTATTGAAGTATGAATAACTATTTAAGATGCTTACAGTAGTATTAAACAGCTCGGTGGTTATACGATAGGAAATGTGAAATATCTTGCTGCGTGTTCAAATCCTGATGTTACTGCATATTTTGTTTTTTATTTCTAGAACCGACTTTCTTACAGAAGTACGAATTAATCGAGCTAACCCTTTTTGTGTTTTGTATTATTTTTTAGTTTGTAATTTTTTACATGGCTAATTTTTTAGATAGCTTGCTGCTCATGTAATTTTTGATGCCTGATCGAGACAAACAAAAATGCATAAAGTTTTTACAATCACACTTTACTGTTAAACAGGTGAAGTTCATAGTCAGTTAGTTGATAAGTCCATCATCTAAATCCCGCAATTTCTGCGACTTACATAAAAGAAACCAAATTGTCAAATACCCGTATCAGGCGACTTGAGCCATCTAAAGCGCATTCAGTGATTCAGTCAGTCAAAAATATTTTTCACATGCATACCTATTACGACTGATCAGCGCGAACAACGTCGCGGGTACAGCTAGGTCATCAAGGTTACTTTATTCATATTTTTGTCTTTATTAAACTGAACGGACGGTATTTGAATCGCGCATCCACTACTGATGAATGCCTGTGTGTGACGAGATCTGATGGCAAACTGCTAAGCTGGCATAAATAAATATACTTACAGGATATAGCGCATGTTCCAGCTTTTGATCTGGTCATTATTATCTATACCTACTAATATTATAAAGCTGAAGAGTTTGTTTGTTTGTTTGAACGCGCTAATCTCAGGAAGTACTGATCCGATCTGAAAAATTCTTTCACTGTTAGATATTCCACTTATTGAGGACTATAGGCTATTTTTCTTTTGGAAATCTATCCCCTAAGGGGGTGAAATAGGGGTTGAAAGTTTGTATGGGAAGTTCGGTATTTTCAATGATAGACACATGAAATTTGGTATACGGGTTTCGGGTTAGAGATAAATGAAGACGTATTTCAGCAATTTTGAAAATCATCCCCTTAAGAGGGTGAAATAGGGGTTGGAAGTTTGTAGGTATATGAATTGTGTCGTTTTCAAAGATAGACACGTTTAATTTCATACAAGGGTTATTAGTTAGAAATAAATAAGACGTATTTCCGAGATTTTAGAAATCTACCCTCTAAGGGGGTGCAATAGGGGTTAAAAGTTTGTATGGGAAGTTCGGTATTTTCAATGATTGACACATGAAATTTTGTATACGGGTTTCAGGATAGAAATAAATAAAGATGTATTTCAGCGATTTTAAAAATCATACCCCTAAGACAGTGAAATAGGGGTTGGAAGTTTGTAGGTACATGAATTGTGTCGTTTTCAAAGATAGACACTTTTAATTTCATACAGTTAGTTAGAAATAAATAAGATGTATTTCCGTGATTTTAGCCTTTTAGGAATCTTTCCTCTAAGGGGGTGAAATAGGGGCTGAAATAGTTGGTATGTGAAGTTCAGTATTCTCAAAGATAGGCAGATGAAAAGATAAGTAGATAAGATAACGACCATCTAAGACATATCTATAATGACGACCCCCGTGGTCGAGTGGCTTTCTCTCCGGTTTTTAAGGTGTCGCCAGCTCTAAGGTCCCAGGTTCGATCCCCGGACAGGTCCATGTAGAAAATAACTTTTATAAATTGTCTTGAGTCTGGGTGTTTATGGTATCTTCGCTGTCTCAGATTCCATAACACAAATGCTTTTGCTACTTACTTTACGTTAATTATTATTTTAACGCCATAATATTTTATGAAAAATTTTATTCATACTCCTTACTTTGAAAATCACAGAATACATCCATCTACCTTTAATACTACTCTTTATTTTACGCGCGAGCGAAGCCGCGGGCAACAGCTAGTGATCAATAATAATGAACCAATTTGTGTTTCTAGAACCACTTTGAGATACCTATAAGGATCTCAAAGTGGTTCTAGAAACACAAATTTATGTGTAGGTAAGTAATGAGGCGTTCAATATACTTACTGATATGAAAATGATGTTCAACAAGCTTGTGGAAGTCAGGTAGGACATGAATTTGAATTCATAGCTAAAGAAGACGAAATGATAGAATGCTCGGTTTTTCCACGACATGGACCGCGTTGGCACACGTACGGCAGAAACAAGAGTAAGTATGTCGTCTTACCCCATACAAAGTTTCATGAAAATTGGTTTAGCAGTGTAGCCGTAAAAACACAACAGTTACTTTCGCATTAATGATTTCTATTATCGAGTGTTACACTTTTAAATTTAAATATCCTTACAGGTGTTTGGACTTTTGCGCCAAAGATTTGACTTGAAACCTACCTACGTATTACATCTCAGAGTATCGTCTAATTGGTAATCAATATCAAGGTACCTACCTACATAGACTAATAATAAAATATTATTTATTGTACACCGTAAAAAGAAAACAGGATAAAAAAGTAGTAAAAATGTATTGAACACGGTACACGGCAATTTGTTCCAGACAACCATAGGATGGAATCTTGGGTCAAAAATAAAAACAGTACCTATAAAACAATATTTATAGACCTACGGCCTAATCTGGGTCAACAGGAAAACATCTTCAATTGTTATTTAGATAGTTCTAACGACCTTACATAAGGTGGTGATCAACTGACCATTACTACAAAATGGGCGATCTGCACTCGGATTAACGTTTGTAATCAGAACTTTTGAAGTCCGTTGGTGTAGGAATCAATCCGGAAAGACCTTTTGTTGGATTCTTATTTACAATTGTTTATAGATAGGTTCAATCTCTACTTATACAATAAATACAGTACTTACGTTTCTTGGGGGCCAAAAGGAAAAACGGTACGCTTATAGGATCACTTTGTTGTCCGTCCGTCCGTCTATTAAAGACAGTTAATATCTCGAAACGCGAAGAGGTAGGTACCTCAGAGTTGAAATTGTAACGATTTAATTAGTTCTATATTTCCTTGAACCTGTGAAAAACGAACTCCTAAATGAACGTCAAAAAAAAAGCCAGTTATACAGCAGAAACTTATACTTGGACAATCTCTATGTAATCAAGATTTATTGAGTACTTTCCGTTAACCTAGAACTATTTCAAGTTTGGCAAGTAATGTATTTTAATACAGTTTAAATAATAATATCATCTTTGAACAGAACCCGCGGTGGGCGTGTTCGACTCCCACTTGTCGCAATTTTAATCATGATCTTGTCAGATCTGCAACTGACGGTTTTGTATACCTTAACCTCAAGATAGAACTTCAAAAATACAAATCATTGACATACCATAGTTAAATAAATTATTAGTATTATCTAAGAGATAGTACAAATAATTTATTTAACTATGGATTTAAGGTTTTATCCATTTAAATCGGAAATAAATAAATGCGACTCAAAACATATCATTTAATAAAAACATCGGTACCTACACCAAAATATATTATACATTATTGTATTATTCATAATTATTACTTAACATTATTGCTATCTTACAGCGACAATACTGTGACATCTCGGCGATAGCACAGGGTCAAACAACTTAACTAAATAACATTTATTAAAACCATTTTCAAACAAAAACATCAATCGATCCAACAATATTAAACTCTCAATAACTTGCGCTAAACACATCCTTATCAAATAAAATAATACTAGTTTTTTCCACTGGCAATCCATGTTTCTTTCTATATCTGTCAAATAACTATCCGGTAAACTGTCAAGTTCTAATTTTAAAATCTCGTCCGCCATCTTGAAATATTGTTGGAATGTATGACATTTAGGCGTTATCCTTTTTAATTTACCTTCCGATATCTTGTGGGTAGGTAGTCGCTCTTGAATAATTGCCTGAAACAGAAAAAATATGTTAATAAACAGTACTCAGCTTATTGCTAAATGCTTCATTATCATGAAACAGTTCCCCTAGCCAAGTCACATTTCTATAAGCGATGGCGATGATAGAAATCGCTTGACACTAAATGTATGAAAGCGACAAGTCGAAGTCACGTGACTTATCGAAAACACATGTCATTTCCAATTTAATGCCATTTCTATCATCGTTAACACTTGTAGAAATGTCACCTGGCGAGGGGGGCAGGTCTTACTTGTAACATTGCTCTATAGAGCAAACTTTTGGAGGGCAACTGCTTTTGATCGACCACTCTGTCTATGGATTGAGCAGCTAACATCCTTGCATTTCTGCCTAGGTTATATCCTGAGAAAAAATATGTTGATATATTATTTAAAGGTTATCAAAGGTTAATTAAAATTTACTTCAAATTGTGAGCGCTTTCTTTAAGATTATTTCTTTCAGGGCCCTTTTAGGACTTCCTTATCAATAGAAACCATTTTTGAATGACACAAACCCCAGTCTTTACCAATATAAATTGGCAAAAGTCGAGAAAAAGTTCCAAAATAACACAGGTTATGAAATTAAATACGTATTCGCACATACAAGATCTAGAAAAAAAAACCAGTTAACTTCCCAAATCATAAAAATGTAATCTGGCAATATTTTTACCATAAATAAAAAAACCTATATGAAATTACCTCTCAAATATTCCGACATAGGGAACCCTTGACTCGTCTCAATAGTACCCCCACATCCATAATCCCTTTGGAAGACATCAAACATATTAACATCAATAGTCTCAGAGAGTAAGTGGTAGCAACAGGGCACATTGAACACTGCGGCCGTTGAAGGCTGGCTCGTGAAGATACGGAGCGAATCTGGGCCGAGGTTGCCACATGTGTGAAGACCTGGAAATATCTTCCGATTTAGTCACAAGTAGGTAAAAATTCTAGAGGAATTCTGGGAAATTTGAACGACATTGTACATAAAAAAACGTTACGCTTAACCTATGGAGCTTCTCGCTGCTTCTTCTCTATAGGAATGAAACGAAGAGTTTGAAAGTAAATTTATTTGAATTATAACTAAAAAAAGCAAATAACAGCAATAATTTAAAATGTTGCCAGTCTAATAAATAAAATCGTAATTTTAAATATTGCTATAATCTTTATCACGAAACAATTCATTTATCGATGTTGTTTCATAAGGAAATGCGTTTTTTTTAAATATGTGATGTCTGAAAGCGTCGTGTCATCGTGTGAATTTTTTTTTGCTGGAACTAAAACTTAAATGCAAATTTATGTATTTTTAAGTCTTCGCTTACAGATTGACTTGTTTAACATACCTGTTAGAAGCAACTTGACATCTTGCCCATCAAACTCAGGGAACTTCTCCTTCACGATGCTGACCATGTCAGTGTGCTCAGTGATGAAGGCGGTGGCGAACCGATGCAGGTTCCTGTCGATGCTGTCACTCATTCGCTCCTCGATGCCGTTCTTGATACGCTTCGCGATGGCGTGCCATTGTTTCTGGTGAAGAAAGTAACGGGCTAATAGATAATAAAAAATTGAATGATTGATGATGATGATTTTGTGTGCATAAGTCGAATATTTACAACCTGAACTGAGTTAGATTGAAGTTTGAGAATGAAATGTTTGAAGATGGTGCGCACTAGCGGATTAATATCACACTAATATTATAAATGCGAAAGTTTGTGAATGTGCACGTATGTTTGTTACCTCTTCACGCTCAAACGGCTGGACCAATTTTTATGAAATCTGATATAGAGGTAGCTGACACCCTGAACAAATAAGCTACATTTCATCCCGACAAAATAATTTATCTGATAAACTGCGGGTAAAACCGCGGGTCGCACCTAGTATGAAAAAAATGTAGAAGGACCGAATTATAAATTTGATGGATCAGCATTCGTCTTTTAATTATTGTACTCCATCTGCAACTTTAGGCTGGTGAAGAACAGTGTCTTGAAGTTATCAATGAAAAATTACTATCTGAGTCAATCACTTTATGAGCTGATTCCGTGATCTAGCAGGACTGACCTGTATGATGAGGATCCTAGCAGGTGCGGCAGCAACCGCAGCAGCATCACAGTCGAGCGTGAGGCTGGGCAGCTGGTAGGCCAGGCACAGCGCCACCGGCAGCTGTCCGCGCCCCCCGCCGGCCTCTACGCAGCAGCTGGACCCGCACGCTGAGTGGAGAGACGCTACCAGGCGGGACATTGTCTGTACCTGGCACAGAAAAAAAATTAAGACTGGACTATTAAAAGTTTTTCCTTTGAATAACTCTTACGTACAAGTATGGCTAACCGGACTACCACTAATATTGTCAATAAAGTACGCATTGTCAACAATATTGTGTATGCGGTCAGTTGGCTCTCTCCAACCAGTGACACAACTTATACACGTTTCTGAAAATCGTACTTTATTACGATCATCATGAGATCGCATTTTTATTGTCAGTGTGTGAAGATTTTTGTCAATTTCGAATTGACAATATTATTGTGTGTGAGCTTAAGGAATGGCTTCCAATCTTACTGGATCCAACATGCTTAATTATTTTCATAATAACACGTAAACACTCGCGCTCTCGCTTACAAACACACACACACACATATTTACACCCACTCTCAAACACACACACTTACACCCACACACATAAACACACACAAACACGCGCGCACACACATAAATAATTTTTGTATTTGTATTTCACGTTAAATATAATTCCAATGACGACTTTATTTGATAATGTACTACCTCATAACTCTTTTTGCTGGTCATAAATTCCTTGACTCTAACTTCAGGTCGGATTTCCCCTCCCCAGGATTTGATGCGCTCTTGCAATTGTTCAGCAGATAAGCAGTACTCATTGTTAACCGTCAGACAGTGGGAACGCGCATTTATGATCCAGTTGGACAGACATGAGGTGTCTGAAAATGAAAGATGTTAATATTATTGTGTTTATACAACACATTACTACAATGATTGTGAGTAGATAACAGTATGAGATAGCATTGCTTTATTTTCATGTACCCAACCTGATATAGATGTTAAAAGTAAACATGTTCAGTGTCATCACAAAATCATAAAAAGCTATAAGAGAATATTGAGTGAGTTGCAAGTACTTATGAGCTATGAAATGGTGTCTGAGACAAGGTCAAAATATTTTGTTGTACTTCAGATGCACATAATTATGATTATAATACTTTATATTTACTACTAACTAAATGTGTGATTTGTTGCTTGTAGAACTAGGCATAATTATTTGCTTTTTAATAAACTGGTGAATTTAGTTGTAGGCTAGCATTCTTTACCTTTTTTATTCAATTTTCACATATTTTTTACCCATGATGTCAATTAAAAATGTTCATGTTGATATCAATACCTACTAAAAACAAACATATTTTATACATAAATTATCAACTTCTTTCACCCTTTATCTTTTGATTTCCAGCAGCAGACCAGAACTCTTCAACAGCATCATTAAGCTCCAAGCCCTCAAGTGATTCTCTTAGAGGGGTTGGCAGGAGGTTATCCCAATGGTTTTGTGTGAGGAATTCTACCATGTGACAGTTGGCTATGTTCAGAAGTGGTGTCAAGTATTTTGTGATGGAATCTATCTTATGATGGAGTTTCTTGATGGTTGAGCTCATTGCTGGATCTGAAATTAAGAGCAAAATGAAAATAGCTTTAGGCTTTCTAAACTATTACATAAATTTATGCAAGCATTTAAACCGGAAAAATGATAGCTGGGTCAGACTGAATGCGGAAGGTGGAGGACCAGGTGTTGTGGTACAACTTGGGAGAGGCTTATGTCCAGCAGTTGACCACAATAGGCTGTTGTTTGATTAATTTAAGCAGGTGGTTCTTGAGTGGAGAATGAATATTGGCCATTGTAGTGTAGAAGGCTACCCCAGCATGATCAATGACCTGCAAAACGTTGCTAGCTGGGTCAGGCAGGATACAAAAAGCAGAAGACCAGATGTAGCAACTTGGTAGAGGCCAATAGGCTGAGTTGCTTGATTTATTGTTCAAGATTTGATGGCAGGTAAAATCTTTGATTCTTATTTACTATACAGTAAAACATAAACTCAATATTATAAAAGAAAATAAGACAACAAATCATGATACACTCATGACCAAATACTGAAATGTAAATCAGATTGAATCTGCTGTCATGCTCTCTCAGTCACTTTAAAGAGTAAAGTAGTAACAGATATACATTTCAGAATTTAATTTAATTATTCAGGGGTAATCTTACCATCAAATTCAGAATGAGACCCCTGCATCATAGGGATTAGCAGAAGATATCTTCAACAGGGCACAGGCCTTCTTATACTGCGCCCTAACCGCCTCAACCATCCCTAATACGTCGTCATCCTCCGAGTTTGTCCTCGGAAATGCATCAATCAGGTTTTTAACCTTAAGCAGCTGAGCTATCAACTTCTCAGAGTAATTCTCCTTAGATTCTTTGTTTAGGTTGATGTGGTGGGTTACAATGCCGAGGTAGTATCCTGGAAGCATCAATATTAACATACATTCACTTCGAATTAAAATTTACTGTGTTGCTTGACAATCCAAAGCAGAATCTCAATAACATCTTTATTAAGGAATGCACAGTGGTTATTACCTAGTTCCCGCCCTAATTCAGCACCTTTATGGTAACCAAGATGATAACCCTCGGGATTTCCTGCTTCGCTGCCAGCTTTGAAGCCTTGATCATAACTTTCTTTATGTTGCCTCTCTTCACCAAGGAAAATGTCGTCTAATAGATCGTTAAAATCCTTTTCTTCAGCCATCAGCACCTTTTTGACTCGAGTTTAGCATAATAAATAATAAACTGCTGATTCTCGCCTCCCAGCTAGAGTATTAGTGTTCTGTGTGAGGAACTGAGGAACTGAGGATTACAGTAGGACAAACGAATGTAGATGTACTTCAGGTACTTCTAATTCGTATTAATTTAATCAATCTCATAAAATCTCTTTGAAGTTTTCACTAGGTACGTTTATACGTTATTGTTTTTGAGGTTATGTTGTGCTAGTTGACACTTGACAGTTCTTTGCAATCGTTATCACGAGTGACGAGCATGAAGGTATAGACTATAGATGTGACGAGCGAGGTTATCACAGAATTCACAGAACACGTAAAATAATACTCTAGGCGAGGTGCTTAATGCTTATTCAGTCAAGAAATTTTAATATTGACCCTGCTGCTTGACAAAACGCAGAGAGCGTGTTTTTTTGTTGTTTACCAAAATTATTTGAAATGAATTCAATAGACAGCCATAATTTTTAAAACTCCTACAACTACCTTAGATACGCAAATACTAAATTATGCAAATAAAAATAAAGCAGAATATGTTCAGGTAGGTACTTACAAAAACTGTTGAACGTCGGGTTGATTCAATAAAAAAATGATTTTTGCAAATTCAATTCGTTCATGAAAGCAACTAAATGTAAAACTTGTCATTTGATTTGTCAAAAGAACTGTCACCTACCAACAGTCCACCTGACAGTGACGCAACTATAAAATTCCCGTAAACAGGCCATCAAACCTACCACATTTTTTAGTCCGTAACTCCGTAAACGATACATCTATACACCACAGCCCACACTACATACAATATGAGCCAGAGCCACTACATAACAGCGAGTGAAGTAAAAAAGCACAACACCAGACGAAGCGTATGGTTGGTTATACGAGGAGACGTCTACGATGTGACACCTTTTATTAACGAGGTAAGGGAAAATCCAAGTTAATCTCTACGTAATAAATACCTCCGTGTCATAAACGTAAAATACCACTACATGGAATGATTAAAATCGTGTACAAAAAGGAATTAATAAAATTTTCAGTCAATAATTGAATTTATTAGGTATCTACCTGTTGGATTTGTTTACTGTCGTTCTAAATTGTTACGGTTCGACTTATTTACGATCAATTTTCTTGGCGTTTATGTATGAAAGAGCTAAAATTGATTTTGCATGATTTACTATAATAGTATTGCAGGTATAATAGTATACTTATGTGGCTAACTTAAATTTGTCAGTAGTCCTCTGAGCTAGAAAAAAAAATGTCATGTCACTAAGATTTAAGTAACATGTGGTTCAAAACTTAAGCTCAAACTTTGTATTTACATTTTGCAGTCCAATCTTGGTTCTGCTGCTAATAATTGATCTCCTACACCCATGTGGGCTGATGTGGGCAAAGGTTATTGAAAAGTAACCTTCCTTCCTTCCTTGATAAATGAGCTATCTGCAGCATTCTGAAAGTATTTTTCAAATCTGATTAGTAGTCCCTTAGATTTGCATATTTGCCATGTTGCCAAGCAAACCAACAAAATATTTAGCTTATAATGATTTATGATTATTGTTGAAATCTTGTTTTAGTTAGTTACAAGGCTGCACTACCTGCCCCAGACATTAGAATATTAAGTTAGTAATAAGACGTCATTGTTTGTGTTGTGATTATCTGTGGTTCTATTACGGCACATTCGGCACGTTTTATTCCATGTTTTAAAGTGCAATTAAAACTACAAAGTGAAAATAATTCAAGTGTATTAATTAATTACCTGAGATAAAACAATTATTATATTTATTACTGACTTCAGTACATATTGTTTGAACTTAGTCTAGCATAAATAAATTGAAACATTTATCTTTATTACTCTGTATAAAGCAGATAAACTTACAGTTATCATTAAACATCATAGGCCAATGTCAAATCTCAAGTGATTTTAATCTGTATTGTTACTAAGTACCTATTGCTATTGAAGGCATAAAATATTAGAGGAAAAAAAAACGATGATTTATAGTTTTTATAATATACATGTTGTTGTATAACTCCTTTTAGCATGTTTTATATCAACAGGTCTGTTTAGAAAATTTATGGAAGTATTCTATTCCTTTCAGCCCTGATTTTTTTCACCAATTTTTTTAGTAATTGCCTAAGGTATAAAGACTTGAGGAAAAATAAATAAAACAGGTCTGAAAAGGATTTTTTCTCCTACAACATCAATTAGTCCATTAATAAAAAACGTGGAGATTGGAATTTGGAAATTAGCCCTACACTCACACATTTTTAGTTAAATGACTAGTCATTGGAATGGTTGAATTGGTCATACCAACTCAGAAACCTTCGTTATCTTATGCACAACAACTTTGCTAAAGATGATCAGAGGTTTAGTTTACTATTCTATAAAGGACATAAAAACAAACATTCATTTTCTATATTATTATATAGTTATTATGTATTTAGTGATTATATTGTTTGTTGCCAGCACCCAGGGGGCGAAGATCCTTTACTGGATGCAGCAGGCCTAGATGCCACGATTGCATTTGAAGATGTCGGACACAGTGAAGATGCTAAGTAAGCATTTTTTTATTGTTGCAATTATAAGTCTCATGAAAATGTTATTGCCAATTATTATGTTTATATGTTATATATTATCTGTTATTACAACTTTTTAAATTTAAAGGAGACTTGTGTTATGAATATAATCTGGTAAATAAATATTTCATTAGAAAATGAAGATACTTTTATACCATTCCATAAGCATTAGACTTATGATATATAATACCGGCCTATTGTTGTCCCACTGCTGGGCACAGGTCTCTTTCCATATAGAGAAAGAAAGAGCATTGATCACACTTGCTCATTGCGAATTGGCGATGATTCCAATGTTTGGAATTCAGGTAAAAATCCTATCACAATGTTTTTTTCACCGTTTCTCAATAGTGTCTTAGAATACTTAATTTTGAATAAAACTCATTTGTAATTGCCTGCGACCGAACCTACGCAATGTACATACGCATCCGGTTATTGAACTGCTAGGACACCTTAACATTAGACTTAAATTTATTTTGTTTTTTTTTTGTAGGGTTATGCTGAAGAAATATAAAATTGGTACATTAGCCCCTGGTGAAAGCTGGTGAGTACAATTTTTATTTAACAAGTACGCAAATATTGTTAATAATTTAAGTTTAATAGTGCCTACAATATTGGCTCCTAATATCAAAAAGAATATTGTAACATTAATTAACATTTTCAATATGAAATTAAGCAAAATTGTAAAGTTAGTTTACATAAAAAGTAAAAGCAGATTGTACTGATTAAAAATATGAATTATTTACAGTTATAAAATGAAACCTAAAGTATGGAGATCAAGGTGAAAGTAAATTTAATTGCTGTTATGCAAAATTAGTAAATAGTTTCAAAGTATTTTCGATCTTATGGCTTTAAGTATAATGTTCATGTTTAAAATACTATTTTATAATCATATTATTATACTTCATTGTAACCCATTATATCGTAAATAATTCATCGTTATTATGTACATAGAATTGGAAGTTCAATATTACATAGTGTACAGTAATTTCTATATTATAATAAAAAAATACCGTCACCATGGTAGAAAACCTTAAACTTAAATACTATCAACATTGTTTTGTAAACCGACAGAATAGCTATCTATTCTGTTGGCAAAGATGATTTTGAAATTCTTACTTGGTAAGCGCCCACTTTATTTGTTCTACAACACACAGTAAAAAAAAATTTTCTTCATGACTGTATACTCATTCACATCATCATTATTAATATTTTAAACACACTCTTTGCCTCGAAGTTAGATTAAAAATAAATTTAATAGTATGTATTTAATATAAAAAACCTAGATACTTACAGTCTCTAAAAAAAGGCACAGGCAAAATGTCTTCAATTGAACTGTACATATTTTTCCCAAATTCAACCTTATTCCCTTGGCATAAAGTTGTTTTTACAAAGCAGCGTTCAAAATTAATCATCGATATTTTCGAAATTTTAATGACTATATTTTTATGGAAATTTTTCGTGTAACAGATTTGAGAGACAGAAACTTGTGTTTTTTTTTAAATCAACAAATGATGAAATTCATTGAAAAATAAGGTTTATGATGTAGTATAGTTATATATTTGCTACTAACAACATAATTGTTATAACTATTAGTCTGATAGAAGAAATTGGTTTGTTTTTTTTTTTAATGTTTTTTTTTCTGTGTCCGAGACAAGCATACATGAAAAAATGCACAACACTACCAATAGGAACGCACACAATATAGGTACACGTCATCTTCTCATATTTTTTCCACACATGTTTTTTATTTACAGCTCATACTTAATAGATTTTTCCTATTAATACCAAGACTTGCCAGTTCCTTCTATTTTTAACCGCATTCAAAAAAGGAGTAGGCTCTATGTTTGACTGTATGCATCTTTTTTATGTTTGTCCACCGATATCTCCGTCATAAGTATTTTCATGTCTCATTATGATATGCAAAATGTAGTATTTGACTACTGTAGCTCCTAGTTATCACATCAACGCTAATGTATCTACAAATTCTAGTCCTGTAGCTATGTTAACCTGCAAGTCACAAGTAAGTACAAATAGATTTATTTAAATTGTTTTACCTTGAACTGATAATATCTAGTTACGTCATACTAATGATTCTCGTTAGCTAAAAGTATGCCCTCATGAAATACTGAGTAATATATTGATTTTACGGCATTGTTTTTTTGTATTTGTACAGATCAAAATACCACCGCGACTGCACCGAATGTGATGCAAGCAGGTTATGTCCATTTTTGTTTCTTTCATTTAATTTATTCACTTTAATTCATTTACGTTTACAAATGACTGATAGTAGTAGGTATTTATAAACTGTAGTCTGAGCAGAGTCTGATTTTAAAGGTTTATTAAGAATATTTTCCTCTTTACTGAAATTGAACCATAGAGGTTACCAAATCATGTTATCATAGTGACATTTGTCAAAATCTGTAAATTATGAAGTTACTTACGATATCAATTCCGTAATTTCTTACTTCATTTTCGTCATAATGTTTCGGCCTCCTGCAAAGATGAAATAAATTGTTTGTGCATAAGTTAGCAGACCTTCTGAGGAAGGGAGTCCATCAGTATGTTAGAATTGAGGGTTGATGACTTCGACGCCAATATCATAGGACTCCGCCCACGCGGCGACACTGAAATCTATATCTACCTGTTATGAATTATTGTAGTTAAGTTAATATTTTCGTTTTCTTAATATATAAGAGATAAGATTTATAAGTAAAAGTAAGTAAGAATATGATACAGTAAAGATGTTACAAAATATCGATTTGTTGATCAGTTGTCCAAGTGCTCAGATAATGGACGAAATCGATGAGAAGCCCTGGCGAACGTTCGATGGCACGCCTTCCAGGTTAGATGCTATAATGAGGGTTATAAAACTATTTAATGAATTCAAAAATGATATCACGCTTTATTCTTGTTTTGTGTCCAATAATTGAATGTTTTATTCCAAAGTTGTTGAACTAAGATAACTGGCATCATAGAGTTCTGTTCATAATATGAGAAAATTTGGCCTGGCAATTTGGTTCGTGACGCTTCCATGGTCTGCGGGCGACGGGGCGACGGGGGACGTAAAACCATAGAGAGTTATTCAACTTAGCCGTCATTGGTTAGTATCGCTACCCGCACGCACCATGGGAATGTACTAACGACTTTGCTAGGCTATACCTAGTAACCAAATGTAAATATTTGCTTAGTACTTTAGTAATTTGACAAATTAGAAGTAGTTTTTATTCATAGATCTGTTCCATACATATTAAATAGCGTCTTTTCATTATTGACTTCTTAGTCCTTGTTTAAAGAATTACTACAATCAGTTTTTACTTTTTTCGTCGATATTCATTTACAATCTTGCTATTTTAGACCCTTGATCTAATCAACAGTCCATTTAACTTTGAACTTTAACGGTGAAGCCCGAAAGCCGTTTATGTGTTTGACCTGGGGCCTTATCCACTAAGTGCATGCGGTAACGTACGAGAGATGGTTAAGAGAGACGATATCTCTTTCGACTTACTATAATTTCACGTAAAAAATCTGTTAAACGGCCTAAAATGCTACTATCACTAACCGGTGGCTCTCGGAACATAAAACATCTTTGGCCACGCAAAATTTCTGAACTATAATCTGCGTTATGCTACCGTATATTTTGTTTGGACACAGAATAACCCCCATATATGTTTGTATGTATGTCCGTTTCTAAGTCCGCTCGAGGAGTCGAGACTACTCAACGGGTAAATCGACTTTGATGAATGATACGTCATAAGATTTGTCTTGATCAAGTGTCACTGGGTACAGCAAATTCTTACCGAATTCCGGACTCCCACTCTCTAAAAAACTCAAACAGTTTTAATTAAAAGATAGTGATAGATTACAGCAGCTGGTAGCCGGCCATCATTAATTGGGAGGTTACAAGAAGAAGTAGAAATGTTAATTGTAATTGCAATTGGGGCAACCGTTGACAATTTCGGATCAAAGAAGCTCTCCAAATGCAACGGCAATTTACGAATGCTACTTGCGTTATACGTTATAGTCTCCAGTATCGTAGTAGTACTCTATGTTTATAGTTCTTGCTTTGGTAGGGCGGTCAGGTTTAAATTTACAATTCTTTATTTAATAACATAGGCAAAATGTGAGTGTTTATTGACTGTTTGTGACCAAGGGTCTAAAGTTTGAAAGATACAAATAGCTATGTAGGTATATAGCAATGGCAAATTGTATTGAGGAATATTTTATTAATGCTTAATTTTGTAACAGCCATAAGATGTCTCGAATCAGATCTGATTATAAGCCTCCTTCCTCGCCAAGGATTGAGAGAAGAATCCAACATATAGTGGTCCCCCGTGAAAGGTTGTCTTGTTTTATTTATTTGCATTTGTATTTTAAATTATTTTATTTTATGGGTGGGCACTAAATTATAAAATTACCTTCCACAAAACTTGGTTTAATGTCGGACATTGTTTTTGTTGCGAAAGGTATTTTGAAATTATAAATGTCCTATGCCCAGCGGTAGGATCTAATTTAAAAAAAGTCCCTAAGTTCCTATGCTGTCGTATTTTTGTTAAGAATTGTATTGCTTTCTTTTTGTTAATTTAATATATATTTTTTAATATTATTAATCTATATTTAATTATTGAAAGTTTATCATATGATTTAAATTTGTACTTATAGTTCAATTATTAATACTGTTCCTTTTTTCAACAAGGCCTCGAGGTTATCCGTGCGCGGAACCCGGAAGGTTAAACTATACATTTGAATATTCAAACATTATGTATACAATAATAGATAGATATAATTAGTTCGGTTTAGTCTAAATGTACAAAGTAATGTAAGTAGTTAGAGTAAACATCTTCAGTTCGTAATTCTCTTATTTTGAGCGGAACTCTAAGTAGCGTCTTCTAAAAAGTGAATATTTTTGTTGAATATAATATGCTGTGTCATTGCGTCTAATGATTTTGAGTCGTAATATCATATTATATTTACTTTTCAATTGCCAAACCTGGAAGCGCGGCTGAAGTACAAAATTGTCAAATCATCATGATTGTGGTTTTATTAAACCAAAAATAGTCGGTCACCTGCGATGCCTTCGCGTGAGTACAGTCGGTACATTATTCGACCATAATGTTTACAAAAGCTATTCCTTCTCATAGTTTTCGTCATGCCTTAAAAGTACAATATAAAAGTTAGAGAGACTAGAACTCTTCGACTTTTGCTCAACCGAGGGTGCGAGCTTGAAGATTTAGATGAATATGTGTTTTATTTTTATTAAAGGCGTGGAGGTGTTTGTAGACCTGAACCTCGGCCTGAACCAGCTAGCAGCAGCGGCGGGTTAATATATTTTTTATCAAATTCAGGGTGTCCACTTTCTTAAAAAAGTCAGGGAAGGCCGAAGTGGAAATAGTGGAGCCAGCCCAAAAGACAGGGAAAAATTGACACCCATTGTCATAAAAACAATGTCCAGTGCTAGAAAAATTCGCGGAGATGGACAGCACTCGCGGCGTTCCCGCCTGTGTTAGTAATGTAGGAATCTGTGTTATCTTCCCCTTATGCTCAGGTTCCTCATGCGCAGGTTAGGTTCGCCTCTCATAAGCATTCTACTGGAATATGCTCGGGGTCCCAAATTCCATGGAAGCTAGAAAGACATATACATACATAATAGACATGGAAGATAGAAATTGGATACATAACTATTGCTTTTCCATAAGTCGCTTGACTTAGACACATTGTTACCCTTATTCGTTTTAGCAATTCGATGGAAATTATAGTTATAGAAATGTAGTCCAGGAGAGGCGGATATAAACGCGATTATCGAATCAAGCATAACTTCTACTGCTCTTGCTCTCTTCGGTCAGTCCCAATTTGCGTTACTTCAGACTCACCCACAATACGGGAGCTTCTTTTAGTGCAATGGAGTGCACCAAATAACATTTCGTCTCCCCCGGCCATCAACGCGACCAACACGATGACTTCAAAGTATGGTCGAAGAGTAAAAAGTCAACAGAAAAGAACATCTCTCTAAGTAGGTGTTTACCATGATTTGATTGGAGAAATGGAGTGAACAAAAATGTACGGAGCTTGGTCTAACCAACTCCTACGAGAAATTAGAAAAAAGTAATCTACTAAATACAGTGTCATTAAAACACGACCGGTGAAAAGTTACTCTTGTTTTTTGACCTACTTATGCCAAAAATTGCCTTAATATAATTCTATCCATCGCACATTTTGGACTTATCTAGGCATGTTATGTACTTCCGCTTATCACGTGATCTGTTCTGGGTGAAACAGATTTTGCTCAAAGGACAGGATAAAGAAAACAAGAAAGCTCCATCTCCATCCTAAACCCTAAATCAGAATTAGCAAAAATTGAGTATTTTGTGTCTCGTCAATGATTCCCAGAACTACATTAAGTTTGTTAGTATTATCTAAATTAAGGTACGATGAGGCTGGCGTGACAAGACTCGTCAGAAAAAAACAGGATAATAAACTTTATTTTGAGTGGATACCCTGAATAATTGTTAACATTTTGTTCTTGATTGTACATTTTGACAAGATTTATTTTATCAACGAAATCTCTTTGCTGAGAAGTTTTTCAAAATATTGTATTTTTGATGTACGTTAGAAATAAGTAATTGTAGATTTTATTGTGAAGGAGTAAAATATGTTATTAAAGAAAGTAAATATTAATGTTATTAAATAGAAATAAAATACTGTAAATATTTTTGTGTAGATATTTAATCAAAGTAAATCTAAGTTGTTTAGATAAGACTGTTATTATAGTTTTGTATCACAATATCGATGAGAAATTTGAAAGTGGGTATCAATATAAATATCTTTTTAATAGCTTCCCCCCTTGGTATAGCTAGCTGTATTTGATGTAGAAAAAATCCGTCCTCAAAAATGTATAAAGATATTCAGTTATTTCAAATGTCGCATCGCAAAAACAACTTTATGCCAAGCAGCTATGGTTGAATATGCGAAAAAATCTTCAAAAATTCACCACCTGTGTGTGTAATTCAAAACTGTTTTTGGATGGAAATTGATATATTTAGTGTTTTTTCATATCAATGGTACCAACTAGTGAACAATTTGATGTACACAACATTATAAAATGTATATCGTTATCTTTTACCCACTTTCAAATTTACAAATAAACACAATTTTAAAATATGCTTTATTTTTTCAGTTCCCGACTGAAATGGGCATTGCTGGCATTGGCGGGTGCAATAGTGATTGGTCTTGCGTATAAAAAATACTCCTCGGGTTAACTAGTACAATACATCACTCGGTAGGGGTCCAACAGCACTGGTCTAACCAGTCAGGCGTAGTGTAAGCCTAACGTTTGTAACCTTCTCGTATTATGACGTTAAAGGTGCGTTTTAAAGGCGCGTGATCGGACGGTCGGCGTGGGCTAGCACGCGCCGTGTATCAACCACGCGGCACGCCGATCCGTTGTCGGTCTATCGACATCTAATGACCACGCAACGCGTAAGCACCACCGTCTGCAAATGCTTGCATTGTGTAGAGGCTTGACGCGTACGCTGTTCCCGCCCCTTTTAAACGCATCTTTAGAGCCACGCTTATTCCAGTAAGAGAGATAGAGCAATTCAGACATAGCCATCTTTTTTCCACGAAACAATGGCTTGAATACGTCATAATATGGTCCCAGACGAGGCAATATCTCAGGTTTAATGGCCACTGAGGGATATTCGTCTTAGTATAATTATTTTTTTATCAGCTATCTTCTGAACATTATTTTATAAAAAAATAATTTAAAATTATGTAAAAGAATGTCTACCGCCTAATACTGGTAATATTTAACTGCATTTTATAACCTTTATGCTTTAGTGGTCAAACTTAAGTGTAGCTACCCAACGACATCCGTGATACATTAGTTTTTGTAATCCTTTTGTAATTGTCCAAATGAAACAATCCAATATTCCTAAGTAATTTATTTATAAAATAATTAATATGTGTTGTATGACGAATCCAGTAAATTATAGAATTAATATGAACTTTTGTTTTATTGGTTGTTAAGTGAAGAGTTCATTATTTTGCAGTATGAATGTTGATTTGCAAATTTGTCTCTTAGACAATATTTAAATATAATATTAATTTATGCATTCAGTTTTTCTTCAATAATTTCAACATGAAATTATGTTCAAGATGCTACAGAATTAATTTTGTGATAATATGTACAAATATGTTTTATACAATTGTTACATTTTTCTTATTTATTACGACAATAAAGTAGTTAAACAGTGACAAAATTGAGTTTTATTTCATAAATATCTATAAGTAAGCTCTTAGAGACTTACAGAAATGCTTTTACGCTCCTACATAAGGAGCACTTATTCTTTACAACATCTTTATAGGCGACTGTACTTGTTAATTGACATTAGTTTGACATGACAAAATAAGTGACAGGTAGGTACAGTCATTGCCAAATGCTCTAAGTTGAATAATAAAATACATTCTTTCTTTTCGCATGAAAAACAAATATAAATAAATTGTCTTATTATTGATTAACTTGATATTCTTTGTTAGTTTTTCATAATGGCACAGAGTATAGCAATGGACGTGGTTATACAAAGGTGCCATAGATTCACGTTTGCTGTTGAAGCTCCGGAGTAGGCGCCTATCTTGGCTGCGTACGATATCGCGTGAAACACGTAATGCTGCTCATGGACGTTGTGGAACAGATGTGAATAAGGACCTGAGGATAAACAGAATGTATGAGCTTACTTGACTACCTCCGTGGTCGAGTGACGTATACACCGGTTTTCAAGGTTTCGCCAGCTCTGAGGTCCCGGGTTCGATCCCCGGCCGGGTCAATGTAGAAAAACACTTTTCTGCATTGTCTCGGGTCTGGGTGTTTGTGGTACCTTCGTTGTCTCTGATTCCATAACACAAGTGCTTTAGCTACTTACTTTGGATTCGGAGCAATGTATGTGATGTTGTCCACAATTATTATTATAAAAAAAAAGAATTGAAAAACTTACCAACAAAGTATTAAATTAAGTTTAAGTCCCGCCTCCCCTTCCTGGGCCGGACTTGGCAGCGCCGTCCATCTACTGGCTTCCATTTCCCTTTTAACTTTCTACCATTTAGGTGCCATAGTTGATACCCTCTTTTTTATTTTTGTTAAGCCATTTTGGTCCCACTACAGTTCAAATTTAGCCCCCCTTACATTCTTCCACTCTGTACGGTCTATCTCGTACAACTTTCATGTGTGCATCCAATGTGTTCCGTCATCTCATTCAGGCTCTTTCTCGTCGGCGCTTTATGTAGGATGGAATCTACTGGGTGCATATTATTTTCGACGACCCACTTACCTCTAGCATAAATAGCGACATCGCCACCTCCATGGGAGTTCTCCACCAGCTGTATGCCAGCCACCTGGTTATAGTCGAAGCTCTCGGTGTCTTCCTCACTAGGATCCTTCCTGGCCACCCTGCTGCCATTCTCGTCTGTCTTTACGTAGAATTGGAACGAGCCTGGACCTCCGTTGCTGTACGATAGAGTGGTATAGTTTACGCCGTCGGAGCTTGATGGCCCAACTATTCCTGTAATGGAGGAAATATAGATTTAAATTTAAGAATTTAAGCTAGAATAGTTAATGGAGTATATAATTTTAGAGTCCTAATGTTGCGCCTGCTTTGAATTTATTGCAAAACTTATACATTACCTACATTGATGTTCGTAATATCTTGATCGTTTCTCCATCGGCTTTCACAAAAATATTGTTTTGTTAGCTTCGTTTGTAAAATATGATTTAATACGGGCTATTTTGATGAAGTGGAGATATTGTACTATTTAAAAAGCTAACTAGCAATGTGGGTCGCACATTATTATTATTATATTAGTATTCTTATGAACCCCTCGCGGTAAGCTGAAGCTCGTATTACGAGAGGGTTCACGTCGATAGCGCAATTCCTATGTCCTAGCCACTAGGCTACCATGTGTGGTGTACATCATAAATTGACAGAAGTGAGCTCAGATAACTTTTATTTAACCTCGACGCCAACACGTCTACGCCGGCCGTCGTCTGAAAATCAGTGCAAAGGTTCTGCTTCTAGCAGGAACTATGCTGAGCGACGAGCGTTTTGTATTTGTTGTATTTTTTGTTTTTATATACACGCGCCGCATTATTGTCACAGTATTATCATAGACGATTATTACTTAAGAATCTAAAAGACAGCTGGTAGGTATACAGAAATACAAACTAACCAAAAACACTGCTTCCTCTATCAGGATACCCATTAATGTTCAGCGTATGAGTATGATCACTGGTCACAATCAGCAGAGTATCCTCCTCATCAGTCATGTTGACAGCGACCTGGACAGCCGTCTCCATCGCCGCGGCTTCGTTTACCGCCCTCTTGGCCCAGCCTCGGTGGTGGGCCTGGTCTATATTGCCCCCTTCTACCTTAAATTATTGGATATTGTGGAAAATAGGTACTTCATGGCTTTAAGAGCACCTTGCGTAATTAACTGTCCAAATCTATGTCTCTAAAAGGCACAAGAAGGAATGAAAGTAAAGTGTTTTTATTATCTACCAGACTTTTAGCCTCCCACCGCTGGGCACAGGCTTCTCATATATAATGGACGTAATATCCAAATTCAGTTTCTTATTTTAATTTTCTAATAAAAACCTTCGTAAAATAAAAGAATACAATAAAACTTCTGACCATGAGGAAGTAGCCTTTCTTATTCTTCTGCAGGACCTTGATGGCTGCCTTCACCATGTCAGATAAGGACGGCATACCGTCGGGACCTTTGTGTCTCAGGTGATCGTAACTTAAATGTTCGTTTGAGAAAATGCCTGAAAAAAATAAATAAAGATATTTACAGTTAGAATAAAAATAGGAAGATGCTTTGTACAGGGTTCTCATCGAGACCAATGTCCGAAAGATTTTAAACTCCCTTTTGAATTAAGTCCAACCCTTTCTAAGGTCTTTAAATCTATCCAACTAATGCTTCATAAGAATATAGCTTAGGTAGATAGAAAACAACCATTAGGTAGTTGGACCTACGACTTAAAGCTACTGTCATTACTTTTTGGGTTTCCACGATTCTTTAAAAAACTGTTTTATAAAACATACCCATTAAATAATCAGTATTTTCTATATCAAGGTCTTCTAGTTCCTTATTGTTGGATACAACGCTGTGTTTTAAGCCTCGACTGGTTTTATCGTTCCTGTAAATGTCTAAGAGGTTTCTTCCATCTTCTCGGTAGCAAGTCCACCAGTCCTTGCTGATGGGATCTAAAGGCGTTCCTGTGGAGTTGGAAACCAGAGCTTGTCTACCACCTCCCATTATAACCTAAAAAAAAGAAAAAATATGTTAGTTATATGATTTCTGCTAGGTTTCCAATCTAATTTTTTGTTATAAATAAAATATACAACACGCTGCTGTGTAAAAAAGTGATTTACTTATCATCAAGAAATCACTGCGGTTATTGTGGGTATACCTATTGGTTTTATCCTTACATGCCTGTCATACGGTGAACCTGTCCTGTCGGTCGAATTACCTTGAAGAGATACCAGCTCATACGTTGATTCTATTAGCACGGTTCCAAATTTTTTGTCGTATTGAGAAGAACCGATAATTAACTCTGTTAATATTGAGAAGAACTTACATGAAGATCGCGTCCAGGCCAGTCCTCGACCAGTTGCCTGGCAATATCCTTGCAGGCAGTTCCTTCTGGCATGCGAGCTTCACACTCCCAGTTGCGGTCCGCACTGTGCGCGTAGATAGCACTTGGAGTTGCGTGCGTGACGCGCATTGTTGTTACTAGACCTGAAGGTCATCGGAGAGCCTTGATTAGAATACACATGTTCTGAAGCGGTGGTAGCCTAATGGCTAGGGCGTTAGCACGAGGGGTTGCAAGAATACTAGTAATGTGCGACACGAATGCAAATAATTTATTTTGAGTAATAGAAGAAATATATTTTTATAAACCTTTTCATTCCCAGAAGATATCAGGGATAACCAACTTGTAAGTTTGAAATGCACGTTCGGTTTAATTAAAGGAACTACCTAATCAATTGCTTGTAATGATAAGATTTCTATAATTAGATAACAATGAATAGGTGGTAGTGACCGCCAGTTATCGTATTAGATAAGGACTTGTGGGTATCTATTGTGCCTTATTTAAATAGTATCCGTTGTAGATATGTGTGTTGAAGACCCTAGTTCCAAATAAATTCATCTTTTAGTTTAATTATGCAGGTTAAGACTTCAATGCAAATGCTCCCTATTTCTGTACAAGCGTTAACTCCGATGGAATCGTGGAAGTGACATGCCAAAGTCACGTGACTTATCAAAAAGATTTTATTTTTCATACCTCAGATCAGGAAGTCATAATTTGAGTTCCATACAGTTATGGTCATCTTATCGATTTCCATCATCGTTTACGCTTGTAAAAATGATAATTGTCTTCAGGGGCCTATAAAAAAGTTGGTTGACTGAAAGCTGATGATGGTGATAAATAGGTAAATAGAAAAGCTACATAGAAGTTCGAATCGATTCGGTTAATTACTGTTAACCTATCAAACACTGATCATCGATACCAAGTTCGTCTGAAGCGCCCATATTCTATCTAATCTTTTCCCAAACTATTGAGTTCGGATTCTCGACGCACACGGAGAATACCATAATTTTACATCGAGTGAGTGACGATTCAGAAACCCTTTAAAGTGGATATACCTGCACTTTTCCCTGCCTTTAAAGCCAGTGCCGCCAACGACTCAAGCCTGGCTTCAGGATTAAGAGAAGCCTCACAGTCTTTGCGCTGGACAGTGGCGTCTACTCCTATCGTGTCCATGTTGGTCTTCACACCGCAGAACATTGCGGTCGCTGTGCACGCTGAGTCTGGCACAAGTTTATTGGCTGAGTATGTCTGTAATTAGAATTAATTAGTTTGTTTAGAGTATTTTAATGATTAGGACAGTCTTTGTGCAGCATTGTTGATCTTCAATGACAGTGATAAAGTATTGGTTATTAAAATGTTATCCACATTTCTCGCAAATAAACGTTTCTTTCTTTCTTTCTTGGTGTACGGAGACGCCCATCATAGAAATAGCCAGTATTATCTACACCAATTTTTTAGAAGTTAATGCCAAACATCAGTTATTAATAGTTCATCTCAGGTCACATATTGTCACTTGTCACAAATAAAATTTGATTGGCGGGTTTGATTGGCGTAAGTAATCACATATAATTAGACTCTACGTTGGTTGTTGTGTAATTTCGTAAAAATCTTTTGTGTCCTTCAAAATCTTTAGACATCTGGAAGATTGTGTTTGTATCTCATAATTATTTCATGCATCAAGAAATTTCCAAATCCAGAGAACTACCTACGTATCGTGTTTCTCGACAAAATAGAAGGATTACAAACTCATAAAAAACAAATACATCAATTTCAAAAATCCTTGGGATTCTAGTTTCTTAGCACATTCTATATTTCAATAAAATATAGTCGTAGGTACAATAGCAGTTCGTACCTACCTTTAGCAGTCCTGTATGTGGGAACTTTTCGTACGTTAGTCTATGCGTCTCTCCCCCCTTGTAAATCCTTGTAGCTGTGACGGTATTAGGTCCCATTCCATCTCCGATAAATATGATCACGTTGGTCGCTGTGTTAAGATTCCATTTCACTCTAAGAGCCTCTTCCAGCTCGTTGTCGGCGAGGCTCTTCCAAAACTGTTGATCTGTTGAACAAATTATATTAGGTGGGTAAATAGTGTGGATTTTTTTAATTCCACCTGGAGGGAAAGTGTTCTTAAAACTAATTCACACTAATGATGGCGATAACTCAAAGGAAACATTCCTTTATTTTTTTGAAGAACAAAGCCACAGTCATGGAATTTTGAAAATTCGCTTGGTCCACACGGGAATCGATCAGGGACAGTGTTCCCGAGGAAGAATGTTCCTTAGGAAAAGAGTTCTTAGGGGAGGTACTTTTGGTTGCAAATTCAATTACTTTCATGAGTAATTGATTAACCCTTGAGCAAAAAACTTAATTTTCTTATTTACCTTGTGTATATTGTGAGAGAGATTATAATTGATAATAACAATATTATGAGATGTTAAGTTTTCGAATTGTTGCACGTGCGATTTCCCGGTGTGCCTACCATAACTTCTAAAAACGGTGCAGTTTTTAGAAGTTACTTTGTTTTAAAAAAGAGACGAATATTGGCTTTCAGCTGATATCTTCTGTGTTTTGAGTACTAATCGGTAGTACTAAAGGTGGTATTAAAAAAATCCAACTGTATTCATTTCTATTGCTTCAAGCTTAGGTAAGCTAGCAATGTGGATCTCACATCACTCCTCTCGTGATATGCTAACTCACGTCGGTAGCCAATGGGTGGGTTTCGAGTTCGATCGCAAGTCCGACGCCCTAACCACTAGGCTACTGCCGCTTGATTTTTTAAATTAAGATGTTTGACATCGATTAGTTAATTTTAGATATAAAGTATCTGATGACCGCTAGAGTCATAGACATTTGCATGTTATGTCAGGTTTTTCTAAGTTAGCTGAATTTATAAAATTAATTCGATTATATATTGTAGGAAGATTGTAGGTCATCTTTAGTGATAATTTGTAAATGACATTAGACACAGTTCTGTTATCGCAGCCTAAGCAATTATTAAATATTGAAGTATTCACAAATATTAGTAACCGAAATAAAATTATGTTTTTAAGAACACTATCCGAAACTACGATAGCGATGATTATGGAGCTATATTAATAAGAAGAGATAAATAATACGCACATAAGAAACGATCTAAGGGTCATGCAATGTCCATCAAAGACAAATATTTTTTTTTTCCACGAATCTGATTTAGGAATTATCAAATAACCTACTAAAATTCGCTTCGATACGTCATGTGTGTTCGTTATCCTACTTCCTACTAATATTATAAACATGGATGTTTGTTAGGTATTCAATCACGCAATAACGGCTGAGCGGATTTGGATGAAATTTGGCATGCATGTAGCCTTACACATGGAAAAGAACATAGTACTACCTATATAAAAATAGTTCCTACCTTTTATCCCGATTCCTAGAGTAGTTCCCGAGGGAAAATTGAAAATTGTTTACGAGTTAAGCCGTGGGCAGACAGCTTTGAAATTTAGTACCTATTTTTCTCTATAATTACAGCGCAAGCTACCTATAACACGGGTGAAAATTTTATTCCATTATTCATTTCTTTTTGGACCCAATTCTGAAGTCCACGCAGACGAAGTCGCGGGCAGAAACTAGTATGAAATAAAATAGACTTGTAACAAATTTACAAGGTACCTACACAATTGTTCCTACGTATTAAAATAATAAGTAGATAATGTTTAATCACATGTAATTATTTATACATCTGCATATGCATGACTACGTATACCGTTGTTATCATAGATAACATGTATATTGTATACGTGACCTACAAAATACCTAAGCTTATTAAAAAAATTGCCGCGCAATATATATACTTACTTAGAGGATTATATACTTACTCAGTATAAAAGGTAGCCTATGTTCTTTTCAATGTCAAAGGCTACATGCATGCCATTCCGATTTCATCCAAATCCGTTCAGCCGTTTTTGCGTGATTGAGTAACAAACATCCAAACATCCATCCTTTCACATTTATAATATTAGTAAGTATATTAAGATAAGAGCTGTATTAAGACTGAAGTAGGCTATTTGTTGGTCTGAACCATGTCTGAACTCACTTATTATGATATAATTTTTTTCATAGCCTTTTTCCGGGCCCTGTTGTTTGTATGTTAATATCCCTATAAACCACCAAAATGTTACCGTCGAATCTACACTAATATTAAAAAGATGAAAGATTTGTATGCTTGTAACGAATAAAATCATAATCAACTGGACTCATTACAAACATTATTTCATAATTAAACTGCTACACTGTCCCCGAGTAACACAGGCTATATTTGTTGTAATCAATTTCTTTATAATTTGGTGCGAGGGAAACAGGGCATAGCTAGCAATAGTATATATTTTAACAGTTTAGACAGAGAAATAAATACATAGTTTAATATTAGGGTTAGGCTTTAACCTTTTTAGTGTTGCCTACCTCAAAAGTTAAACTCCAGGTTATTACAGATTAATAATAAATGGGCTATTATAAGTATTCACATCTCTTAATTAATAATGACTGCCTTAATTACAAACAAGGTAGGTGTACTGAAATATTTTTTCGTGTGCATTCAATTAATGAGGCTAGCTTACTAGAATTTACCATCATTGATTTCATACAGGGATAGTTTACTAGAATTCAGAAGTAATTTATTTAGTTGTGATGTTACGATTACACTGATAACTATTATCCAATATTTTAGATTGTATGCAATTCAGGATGGCTGCACGGTTCAAAGCACTCACTAGCAAAAAAAACTCCTCCAAATAACTGTACTAATCAAATTGACAAGAAAAATGAAACACATAGATTGGTCTATTTTAACTGGTGTTACAATAACACAATTTTGAAGTTAATTTCGTACTAAACAGAGGAAGTAGAATAAAATAAACTAACCAGTACGCAAAGAACATCGCGCGGTGGCGAAAATAACACAAAACGCGAACACGCTGCGCCAGCGCATGGTTGACACTAATGACGGCTACTCGGCTCGTGACGACACCGGTGCAATATGAATGGCCGTGGTCACGTAACGATTCACTCAAGGATAGACTACTATAAAAATACGGCGCGAAATACGCGATAGCTGATAGTTCAGCATCTGTTTAGGCGGGAAATTTGTTTCTTAGTTTATTTTGGGATCTTTGGTTGTAGTTGTTTATCTGATGGAGAACATCGCTGCCCCAGTTTACATAGCATAAGTACCAATGATCGCGCAGATACGTGGTTAACTAGTCGTGTTCTTTACAGCAACTGTGGATTTACGGCTTTCATTGATAAACCTAAGTAGGTAGTTACATAAAAAAAATATAAGCTCTTGGATTCTGGTTTTGCAAAGCAATTCTGTGGAAGGCTCTCGTTACAAAGGAAATCTCGATATACGGCTTAGGATATGCGTAGTTAATTACAGATATTTATTTATTTTATTTATTTATGAGGTTTTTTTCGTACTCCAACAGATAACTAATTTTACTACTTAACTAATAGATAATACCACGAAAATAACTACAATGTACATAAACTGAACAACTTTCCCCGAGGAACACAGGTTGAAATCTTAAAATGGAAAATGAACTTTTCATACAAAGTGACAGGTCACGTGTCTTATATTTGTATGAAAAGATGATTCAATTTTAAGATTGCTACCTATGTTCCTTGGGTAAAGTTGTTCAGTTTTATGCACCTGATTACCTCGTTGAATATACACACGCCTTTTAAATTAATCCTGTACCTATATCAAATGGAGTCTACAGATTGTAAGACTTTTAAGAGTCCACGAGTGAACGCAATATAGGTAATATCACAAACAAAATTAAGCCCATTTTCTAATGTCTCATCAATCAAACAACTCAGTCTATCGCGGCCCACTGCTGGACCTAGGCCTCTCCCATGTTGCACCACAACACACAGTCCTCCATTTGGGGCTGTATGATACTGTGGCGCGACATCATTAAGGTGTTTGCCCAGGTCACCACGCAGGGCCAGCGGGTTGGTAACCGCAGTCTACTTTCAGTTCTTTAGGAGAACGCTGCTGCCCATTCTCTTTGATTCTGTATCCCTGATTCGCCTCTTACCCACAGGAAGAGAAGGGGAGGTTATATTCTATACCAAAATCCCACGGCAATATTTCATGTTTTCTCTTACTTTTTGCCTAATTAAAATAAAAGGCACTAATTAAATTTTCGCAACATTCGAAACTCATTGTGAGAGCACTTGGCTTCGTTCATTAATTCTATCTTTGATGAAGGCAGTTTACTTGTTTATCTTTCACGAAACACCTCGTTACACAGAAAGCAGCGGGTAAACGAGTCCTGAAACCATTTTCTTTACAGATAACGTTTTGCGGCCACATGTAGGAGCAGTCGACACCACAATAGGCCAACAATTAAAAATTAAAACCACCTCTATTGTAAAGGACTAGAGTTGTTGATTGCATGAACTTTGAGCTCTTATTGTGTGGTTGTAACACTTGGATTTTATAACCTTCTTTATTGCAATGGAGGAGAGTTGATGATCGCATGGCCTTTTAGTTGTTGTCATGTGGCGGGTACTTTGTTCGGTATATAATGAAAGGAGGATATTGGAACTAGGGGCCTCCCGAATGATATCGATCGTGGTCCCTAACGCACTGCGCAGGGTCTGTACAGCCTCCCTTTAAGGGCAAGATAGATTCTAGAATTACCTATATTTCAGGCTATTATTTTGTGGGGTATTGTTTGATTGATAAAAGCAACATTAATAAAATACATCCAACTAATATTTAGTTTATTTTATGACTATTTAAAAGAAATCTATTTAGCAATTCAATTTCGGGAGATTTCCAATTCAAATGAGTGTAAGGATTTTTAAAGAAAATTTATCCAAGCCATTAAACAATCTCATACATAATCACGAGCTAAAAAGTACAAAGTACTTTTGCAGAATAACTGTTTTAATTTAGCTGTGGCCCACGGCTTTACTTTGTAGATAAGGTGCCCGTGGATCGATCGGGATAAAAAGATAATATCTCATATGTCTTAATCCAAGGCATAATCTATTTGTGTGTCAAATTACATACAAATGCCGTCAGTAGTTATTGCGTGAATAAGTAACAATCATCCACACAATCTTTCACATTTAAAACATTAGTAAGGTGAGTATAAGTTGCCCTTAACGGGAGCTCTCAGTTTAATCTGAGCGTACTTGCAAAGTGAAGTTGTCGCGCCAACAATAGAACCTATAGCAAATCTATTAAAATGTTATATTCCAAACCCCGTGCATTCATTCTGTGAGGTGGGAACAACCCGACTGTTTTAATTGGAGAGCAATCGTATAATGGTATGTAGTTATCATTATTTGCTTGTTTAGGGTTAAAGAGTTGAGCGGTAATAGTGGAAAGGTTGATATATTTTTTGATTGCTTTCCACATATTTAATATCACTTTATTTGTAGCTTGGAGATTGAGATTGGAGTAACATGCATTACTATAAAATTAAATGTGCTCTTCTTTATCATGAGGGCCATTATTTACCATCTGGATGATTGGATATTTTTAATTTGATATTTCAACTTCACAGGCCTTTGTGTTAGTGTTAAATTTAATAAGAGCCACGCTACATAACAATTGTTTCTGTATGTTGTACTCGTCTTATTATCTAAGGATTATTCTTAGTATGGTAAGATTTCAATTTCATAAAATCACTTTATTTTGCAGAATTGAAGAGATTTCCTCTCTTAAATTAGACTTATCTTGAGTGTTGTCGAAGAATCTGAAATATAAACTAAAAGTTCTATAAAAGTCAGGTGAAATCGAATTACGTCCCGACACTTATTAGATAAAAGCCCGGCGCGCCCTGTGCAGGCATCACATAATGTCTGAAACGAACCTGTTGACTCTAGTTTTACTATCAAAGCCTTTTTAAATTAGGTTTTCTGAAGGTTTACATGAAAGTTAAACACTGAAGTAAAGTTATTTATCTTAAATATATTAGAAAAGACTAAATATAAAGAATACCGGGTATTGAAATCCTTCATTGTTTCAACAATGACAAAAATTAAGCTATCGGATTATCTACTTATATGCAAATGAGGATAAATCGGGGTTCTCTCTTTACAGACTTCAAAATAGCCTGCTTAATTTAATAAGTACTATTATTTATCAACTTCCCTTGCCAGAAATTAAACACGTTTAAAATATATAAGTATGAAAATATAGTAATAAGCTTAGCACGGGGGTTAACGACATTACTAGTAATGTGCAATCCATATTACGAAAAAAAAAAATTCATAATTTCTACAATTAGTAGTTTGATCAATGATTGCCTAAAAAAGAAAGGCCGCCCATTGCGCCACCGGTGTGTTTTGTTTTATTTATTTTACTTGAGGTGAATAAATAAATAAATTTTCTTCTCCAGGCAAGGATGGAACTCCCAGTGCTGGACAAGTTCTGCTTCATCTTCGACCTGAGGACAGGATGCATCGTCATGGGATTCATCAATTCTGTAAGCAATTTGAAAATGTATAAGTACATACCCAATTTAAAAGAACAGAAGAACGGTTGTCTAATTTATCTTCCTACCTACTTATATACAATTTATTTCGAATGGTTTGATGACTAGCGTCAAGTGAATAATCTAATCGTAGCAATTTAACATTGTGGACTCCATTTCCTAGTTTAGCTGTTCCAAGGCTGGTTTATGAAATTATTGAACGTTTAGAAGCCTCTAGAAATAAATAACATATATAATGACTTATTTGAAGCGGCGGTAGCTTAATGGCTATGACATCGAACATGCGATCGTGTGGTCGCGGTTTCAAATCCCACCCATTGCACTACCGAAATGAACCAGTGGGTTCATTTGGTACTTTGGTTACTGGTATTCTTGTTAACCCATCGCGGCAAGCAAAATGCTTGTGTTACGAGTGCGTAACACAAGCATTTTGCTTGCCGCGATGGGTTAACAAGAATACCAGTAATGTATGCCACACAGTGCTAGAAACTAGAAAGCTTAAAAAGAAGACTTGAGACTTTATGAACAAAAAAAGGCTTTTATTTATTTTGAAGTAAGTATAGGAATTATTACAACCAGTACAGTCCTACAGACTAATACATCATCGTAGAACCTTGTCCACCCTGACAAGAGTAAACTACTAAGTATTATTTAAAGTATTATTTATGTAAGACCTGGCACAGCTTCGGATAGCTTTATTATTTCAGTACACCGTGATATTTCTCCAACGCTTTTAATGCTGTCGACCATGATATCCTCCTCGCCACTCTCGAACACTTCGGGATTTCGTCTTCCTCTCTCGACTGGTTTTCATCTTATCTTCGTGGTCGCCGGCAAGCGGTTCGCATCGGTCAGGAATTATCCGATTGGTGTGAGTTGTCAGCTGGTGTACCACAAGGCGGTATCCTGTCCCCTCTTTTATTTTCTTTATTTATAAACTCTATCACAAATATTCTTCACTGCTCTCACCATTTGTATGCCGATGACTTGCAACTCTATGTACAGGCTGACATTGATGGCTTAAACAGCGGCATTGGTTTAATTAACTCTGATTTGGTTGCTATTTCTGAGTGGTCTGCTAAATTTGGTATAGACATTAATGTTGCGAAATGTCAAGCTATCATCGTAGGTAGTTCATGTTACCTTAAAAGACTAAATACTATAAACATTACCCCTATCCTTTACAACAATCTTGTTATACCTTTCTCTCCACATGTTAAGGATTTGGGCTTGTACATTGATGGATATTTAAGCTGGAGTAAGCAAGTAAGTCACATTAGCCAAAGCGTCACGTCCATACTTCGATCCCTCTATCGGTTTAAACATTTTCTCCCTTGTAGCACTAAAACTCTACTGGTCCAGTCCCTGGTGCTTCCTGTAATTGATTATGCTGATGTTTGTTACTCGGATATTTCACAAGAATTTCTCAATAAATTGGATCGCCTTCTCAATAATTGTATACGTTTTATTTTTGGACTTCGTAAGTACGATCATATCTCTCTTTACCGTAATAAACTCAATTGGCTCCCCATTCGACAGAGAAGATCCCTCAGATCCCTCTGTCAACTTTTCTCTATTTTAAACGATCCACATGCTCCTGAATATTTAAAATCAAATTTTCAGATTTTGGGTAGCTCCCACAATCTTAATCTTCGTTCTTCTCTAAATTCTATCCTACTTATTCCTTCTCACCGTACTGGTTTTATGTCCAACTCTTTCGCTGTCTCTTCTAGTAAACTCTGGAACGCCCTCCCCCTTAAGATAAAGAAAGCTCAGAGCAAATCCTCTTTTAAAGGTCAAGTAAAAGCTCACTTCCTGAAGTTGCTGAATAAGCATGAGTAACCGTTGTCGTTGTATATTTTATCCCTTATTATCTTTAATTACCTTTCTGGTATATATGTATATATATCTATATAGTACGTATATTTATGTATCTAGTATTTATCTATGTCTAGTATATATATATTATTATTTTTTTAGTATACTATTAACAAGTCAGTTACTTTTTTTTTTTGTGTTTTGTTCGTTTCCTTATAGCCTTTTGTACCCCCTTCCATGTAAATTTTCGTTTTTACCCAAAGGTTGACTGGCGGAAAATGCCTAGTGGCATTAAGTCCACCTTGTGTACCATTTTGTACATGAAGTTTTAAATAAATAAATAAATAAATATAAATTAAACAATAATTGACTTCAAATTAAATAAATGTTCTAGTCAGCGCAATTACCTACCACGAATCAGCATCAACTCATATTCGACTCAATCATTGCATACACACACTTCACAATTTTTCAACAACCAAACTAACCTTCCAGATCCTGACATTCATATTATCAGTGCTGCTGATAACCTTCGCGGTGAACATCCGGGATCCCACGGAGGCGCAGATGAAGCGAGACGACATCGACTCCGGCATGTCCTCAGTCGTGTACACCATAGTGGTGCTGCTGTCCGTGCTGCTGCTCATCAAGTTCTTGCTCGACTTGGTCTTCGTGTACGCCGTCTATAAGGTAAACTTCTTATGTAATCTGGTGGAAATTTAATTTGATGGGCCTGGTTGGTCTTAACTGATACGTCATTGATGAGGTTCATGCAAAATTGAGGTGTAGTTGTGTTGAAACTTTGGGAATTCTTCAGTTGTTGTATTGTATGAATTGAATATAATGGCCCAGCTCGAATTGGGTTCAAGAAGCTAATCTTAGTCGTTTTTATTTCCTCGTATGGTTGTCAAATAACTTTAATCCTTCTGTCTCAGCTATATTTTGTCTGCCATTAGTTCTATAAGTCATCGGACTAAAAGGACATTAACATTCATCTAAATTAAATAGTATGTCGGAATGGATAAATTTAATCGATAACTCAATCACATTCACTTGTCACTCGTGTTTTTTTTTTATAGCCTGTGCAGTCCCACTTCTGGGCAAAAGCCTCCTCCAAGTCCTTCCATTTTACCTTATTCCGCACCACCTCGAACCAGCTCTAAAAGTATGCATCTAAATCATCGCGCAACCTCTTCCTGGATATTATGTTATGAAATAAAAAAAACTGTTAGATTTCTTTACATTTTATTTTTTACAATCCTTGTCTTAACAATAACGAACACAAAACAACAACAAATATCTAATGTAGTGCAGTCGTTCATAAGCTATGTGCTAAGCAAGACCGACGTGATTAAAATTATTTATTTAAATGTATTTATTATTATCGTATATTATAAAACTCCGTAGCAGAAACATCTTGTCTGACGTTGACGTTTGTGATTCTAGGAGAAATGCGGCATTATGAAGAAGTACTGCATCTTCTGGATCATTTTCTTAGTGCTCTTCATCATCGGGTTCCTCAAGACCCTGTTCCACATGGACGCTGGGCACGTCATCGCACAAATACTTTTCTTGGGTAAGTTTCGAATTAAACCTTTAAAAAATTAATTTTATACTTCACGAATATTATTTTAGAATATAATTATTATGTCAGTTTGGTCCTAGAGTTGAAGTCGGTACCAAAATACTACTCATTCAAAATCTTTCAGGTCTTAATGAGAGTAAGCTGAATGATGCTAATGTATTTATAAATGATTGATTTAAGCATAATATGTACTATGATGTTTTGGTTTTTATTGTTATCCTTGATTTCACCCAAGTATTCAAAGGATCTTTTATTTACTCTTTAATATTGGACACGTTTCGAAATAAGACGATATTGAAAATAAAGATCGCATTCGACTTAACTGAGCAATAAGTTGTCCAATCAAAACTTAGTCGACGTTCCTTAAAAGGCGGTTACATATACTTACGTTTTATTACCTACACAGAAATATTTTTTTACTGCGTTTAAATCATGTGGTTTCAAATAATGAAACTGATTTATTTTCTTCCCTTGTAACTAACTATAGTCTGTTTTTTTAATCCTATAGACTAAAGTGACAAGTAAAAATGCCACAATGACAATATTATATTCTGATAGCTTTTACTACAGTTTTAACATTTGCACTTGTCAATTTAAAACAGACTATAGTTAGTTACAAGGGAAGAAAAACAAAACAGTTTCACTTGTTTCCTTTCATAATAAATTATTATAATTGTGTGTTGTGTATTTCAGCTGAAAACTTCTACTATATCGTCGTAATTAGAAGCTATTTGATATCAATCAACGAAGACGGAGTCCTGTAAAAAGTTCCTTTTATTAAATTCAATACAAAATCCAAATAGGACAGGAGTTGTGCCGAATTTTTGTTTTACAATATTTTTCTGATCGATGTCGTTTACATACTACGTAAAATTGTAATGATGTATTTGTGTTTTGAAAATGTACTTTATGTCTTTATGATAGGGCTCTAAATAGCGTCCTAGACAAAATGTTTATTTATAATTGAAGGTATATTAGGAGTGAGTAGCAAAACGTATATACGAAAATAGAAGGAGTGTTACTTAAAAGTAGGTACCCGTTTCCTGTACTTAAATGTTTTGATTAGATTGTTATGTATCCCTAGATAGAATTATACATATCAGAAAAATAATTCTGAATCAGTGAATGTTTTAGTATTAATTTAAGTTTTCTTGGTGTTTGTTATAAAAAATGGCGTCAAGAAAGTTACTATTGATTGTGTAACACTGGTGTTATGTACTTAAAAAAACGGAATTAGCGGACCAAAAGGAGTACGCACGCATTACAATTAGAATTAATTTGATTTTATATTTTTTATTACAAATAGAGCTTTACGAGAAATTAACAGAAATATATGAAAATATTTATTTGATGCTGTAAGCATAGAACTATAACGCCTAGAAAGCGAGTAAGCGCCCAAATAGTGAAGCCATTCAAACTGTGTCATATTAACCGAGCTGGTACGTCCAAACGTACCGTCAGTCGTTAAGGTCAGGAGCTAGTGAAAATATCACCTTAATTTTACTCGAGCCCACGACCTCCGGCTTAGCAGTAAGGGTCACTAACCACTAGTCCAACAGGCCCGTCTAAAAAAAAAGGATGGAACGAAACGAAGTATTCGATTATATATTATCTTCAAAAACTATGCTGGCTTTAAGTATTATATCGCTTGATTTTAGTCAGCATTGACTGGTTATTGAAAAGTTATACTAATTTATTCAGGTTGTGACAAGTTAAGATAGTAATATTTTCCTATTGATAACGTTAAAGCTTATCAAAGGTTGAGATTGAGAGAGTTTGAAAGCAAAAGATTGGTGAAAGACGAGGCAAAGATTTTTAAACTTTCGTTAAATTGGCGTATGAGTTACGTGCAGTTTTGTATGCCCGATTTAATGTTTTCACATCGGTACGGTATTATCACAGAACTGAAAAAGTATCTATAATAGTTCATCCCAGTATTTAAATTCTTAACGGTAGCAGAATGTATCACTGTTATATTGTTAATTTGTATCATTTGGATATAAAGATTTGTCTTCCATTTAGTAGAAATAAGTAAACATCATAATTTGTTGTGAAGTTAGGTGTTTCAATGTTAATAATCTGATTTGGGTGTTCGACGAGTATTAAACTGGCTACTTCTCATATAAAAACGGAAAATATAATATTAAGGTAAAGGCACTCAATTCCGTGGGGTTCTAAAAATGGCACCATATTCCGATGTATTTAGAATAACGGCGTTTTCAAGCTATTTACAAGTTACTTTAGTCTACAAGATACATTATTCCATTAATAAATTATCTGTTTATATTTATATGAAGAAGGGAATGCTTTAGTGTGAATACGTTTTAAAATAATTGGCCAGGTTGACGCTAGCAGCTGACTCGAACGCGCGCTTCATACATTTCGGACGTTATACACGTGAGTAATACGATTTGCTAAATAGTGTTTTAGATGACAGTTTTGACGATGTGAGTTTTAGTAAGGTTAAAATATTGGAAAAGGTTATATTTTTTATCGAAAACACTTAATATTTGAGTATTTTCTTCACAAATTGAGGAGAAAATAAGTTTTTAAAATACCGCGGCATTTGGTGCTAAATATTTTAGTTGGTTCCTAAATACCGATGTATACCACGGAAATGCAATTTCATAGATGTTTACTTTTTTTTTAATTTTGAATTCTCCTTTATGATTATAAACTTAATATTTTAGTTCTCATTAGTTGAATAATCCATAAATATAAAAATCTATTTCCGAGGTACACTATGGCGTCGCATTTACTAATTACATCAGGTCAAAGATTGTCTGTTACGGTACTTTAATAATAAATTGTATGGAAAAGCTAAGTACAGAAAATTAAGATATTAATATGTTCTGATATAATCCTGAGTGTACCTTGCATATTTTTTCAAAGATATCGCAATTCAACATTGATTTATTCATATAATTTTAAAAAATCTTTTACTTTTTATTACTCGGAATTTAAAAACTTGATTTAGTATTATAAAACGCTATTCCGATGTATTTAGGTCGGAATTAGATTATTTGAGTACCTAATACCGTGGTATTGGCACACGTTAAATACAGAGTGTTTATTATCTTACGCGGCATCTTAACATAGTTTTATTATTATAATTGTTTTACTGTAGGATAATGAAGCCAAGAAAAAAGTACACCGAAGAGGATCTCCAAAATGCTTTAGAAGCAATAAATAATGGCAGTAGTGTTTATAAAGTTTCTCGACAGTACAATATTCCGGAAACGACATTGAGAGATAAACGTGATAACAAATATATTGGTCATATACCCGGTAGAAAAACGGTACTCTCGAAATCGGAAGAAACGAAAATCGTTGACTAGATCCATTATCTAGGAAAACAAGGTTTCCCAGTTTCTAAGGATCAATTTATTGAAGCAAGGAGTGGCAAAACTGGTCGAAAATTTAAACAGACCAAACACTTTTAAAAATGGCATTCCAAAGACTGCAAATAAACTTGATTTTGAACACCATGTATCATTCTCCCGTCCTTTCCTTTGTACACTCGGTATTAGGAACCACATGCATCGGAATTAAGATTTTTAAATCGGAATAAGGTGCTTCAGACTTCTTTATATTTTTACATAATTTAACATTTTTAAGAAACTTTTCATGTCAAACTGTGAGTTTATTTCAAAAATAAGATTAACAATACTTTTGATAAAAATAGCTATTTTTACACGAAGGTATAATAGATACTTAATTTTTAATGTTCTTTCTAGTTATTACGAAATCACCGCGGAATTAGGTGCCTTTACCTTAATAACCATTAAGTATTGATATGAGATAATCTCAGATTAATTAGATCAAGGTTCGCCTTCTCACCGTCTTAAAATAACTTCATTTGATAAAGTATGAGTGGTTCCATGGATATAAGATTTGTATTTTTGTGATTGGGACTAAATACTGGCCTGAGTTCGAACCTGTTAAGTACTATGTGTAAACATCCGGTCATTAAACTTAAAGTTATCGGTATTATACTTAAAGATACTCACTTTGTTTGAATATTTTATAAAAAGAGACAAAGTTAGTTGCTCCCAAGGTTTATGAACCCTGCTTAATTGCAGAGGTTGAAAACCCTAAGTCATTGTCAACACCCAAATCATTATTATTTATGTAATATACGTTATTTCTTCGTAATTAGTGATAGTTCGATGTTTCTACGTATTGTTGATGTGTGTTTGTTGTATTTAATATGTCGTTTCCATAAATCTGGTAGTTTAATATATTTGGGTACAATATAATATAAGGTCCACATCTCTTTCGTGTTAATATTACGTGAGAAGTGCGAAAGCCAATTTAAAAATAACAAATAATGATGAAACAGATATTATCAAAAACTTTTAAAACTACAAAATATGACAATAAAAGTAATACCTAGGTATTATGTATTCTCCAATACTTAGTGATACCATTCATATTTATTTATAATCTACCTTTTTATATAATTTATTTTCTACACATAAAATTTAAATAATAAATATAAGTTTTATAGAATACAAATATCAAAGAGGACGAATGGTGTATAATATTTTATTGTGTATTTAAAAGCTATTATATTTATGCAAATTTCTAATTATATACCCTTTCTATAAAGCTATTTATTACTTCACTAAATATACTATTTCTCTGATGTATGTACCTAATTCTATATGTATTAAAGATCTACATATCTTTCTACAATATTTATTGGATCATTATTACGGGTAAAGGGTTATAAGAAAGAGCTTATCTTTTTTATATTGCATGATTTTAAGCATATCAAAGTATGTAACAAAGGTGTTATTGATATTTTTATTTGTGAACACATTCATCTTATACGTTTACTGTACCAGAAAATAAAAGATGTCTAACCTTCGAATACTGAAACGCTCATTAACTTTAAGACGTTCTTAAATGTCTATCTGTCGCTACTTCACACCTTAAAGTGACAGAGACAGCATGAGACATAACGACAGCTCCAAACTGAGTGAACTTTTAGTATTCGGCCATAATTGAACCAAACATTCATTAAATTAAAGTCAACTTTGTCTAGCTTGGCAAATTTGTATGTGGCAGTCCCACGGTCTGCGGGGGACGGGGGGTCTACTGACAAGAGCGTCGTCTCGACTCATTCGGGCGCAGTCATTGGGTAGAAACATCTCGCTCTACACATGTAGATCATGGGAGTATTACTTACGAATTTGCTAGGCTGAATCCCTGATTGAAAGGATAAGGAGAAATATATACCACATGCTCGTATATATGATTTCATGTTTTTTTTTAACGCAAATGCTTAGTACAGTTAAAAACAGAACACTTATATTTTATGTTCGTATACAGTGTGTAACAAAAACCCTGTCCGATCCCTGAGAGTATTATTCGGTATCGTACTGCTAACACATATACGTAGCCATTAAATGGATTGGAGATTATTATTTTTCCCCAGTGAAAATAATTAAATAAAAATAAAAACTGATCCAAGGCAACAGCAACACTGACCGCTCCTCAAAGTTCACGTACCTACTACCTACAGTTTTAGGTCAAAGAAGCCGCCTGTGCGAGACGGTGCATGAACTTGCTTTGTCGCATGCCGCCAAACAAACTTACCTATAACGAAATAAACCTAGGCTACGTTATACCTTTACCTACGCGTACGGCGTAGGTATCAGCTGATATTGGTTTGTGTATATTAGGCGTAGTGATCCGGATTTTATAATTGACTCTCTTTATAAAGAAACAAATAATTGAATTAATTGTAGCCCTGAAAAGGGCTTTTTTATAAAAGCGATTTGCTTTTGGCAATTTACCTATCAACTGACTGCAGATATCATTATTCATCAAAACATTCACTTATTGTTGCTGCACATTTCGGCGATCGTGTTCCACATGTCCACCACAACACTAATGCACATTCGTCACCTTTTTACTAAATTTGCACGTACTTTTAACAGCGCACTTGTGTCCGATTTAAGACTTCGATTTCCGAATCACACACCTTCTTTTTTAATACGACACTTGTTCCTCGATTTCCTCGTTGTCTTCTTCTCTCGTGGTCTTAGAGCATCCATGGCATGACTCGTACCCAAGAACACTGCATGTGGTGAACGCGCGGTTATACAGGCGTTGAAAGGCTCACTCCGACGGAACTGTCACACCTCATAATTTCTTATTATGATCTTATATCACAATATTAAAATATTCGTGATTGGAATACGATATTGTTTGCGATACAATAGCGGCACGCGTTACGTACGGACGTCCGATCGAAAGCTATCTCCACGAAAGACTAATAGTCGGTAGGTAACCTGGCGGCGGCGGCGGCGGCACAGCGCGGCGGCGCGTGGCGGTATCATCAAAGAGTCGGCGGCTAGTTGAAAGAGTGCCTACAACTCGGCGGTGCCTTTTGTCGGCTTTTGTAATAAAAATAAATAAAAATAAAACGCATTTTGCCATTGGGTGGAGTGTTGTCAGCTTACGAAAATTTCCCATATTCAGTGTTAAATCTCGCAATGATTATAAAAATAAAAAATCAATAACTTTTGGATTTAACGAGTTACAATTTTATAACATTTTTTTTATACGTATGTTGTACCACGGATACGCCTTTATTGGATCGGACAGGGTTTTTGTTACATACTGTATAATACGTTAGTCCCATGATTGTACAAGTGACACTCAATAATTGATAAAGAGACCATTAGGAAATGTTTTAACTTATTATTAAATATTTGTCCGTCGCCTAGCAACGAAAGATAACAATTAAAAATAATTAAATTAGAGTGTGAAATAGCTGTGATTTTTCGGTATGTATGCTGCTAGAAAGTAATAAATATCAGAGAATATCCGTTTATATGTATTTACTAAAATATAATTATATTATTGTTAACAGTTCCTACACTAATTTTGTCGATATATATATATAAATGAACTCGATAGCGTTGTATTTTAAATTATTATTTATTATTGTTACAAAATTTATTTATATAAAATATTAAATTGTATTTGTATATTGTTGAGCAGCTTATACTGTATAAATTAGATGAGTCGGTGTGTATCAATGTGTGTAGTACCAAGTAACTAAATAACGACAATAATACGTCCTTCGCTTTAATTAGCTGATAGATCAAGTCCATGTCCTATCCACTGTTGGGAAAGCATATAGATTTAAATACAAACTACAAATACACATTAATAAAATATAAAGAAATAATACATTAACCATAGACAAGACATCCTACAAGCTTCAAAGCTGATCGAATCGCTCATAGGGGAACTGACGAATAAGCATGTGACTTATCGAAGCGATTTTTATCATCGATAACGCTTTTAGAAATGTCACTTGTATGTAAGGCCTGGTCGTCTCATAATTCTTTTAATTAATATGACGTATTATTTGAATGAATGTACCTAATTTTAAATACGTATTAGCATAAAATTAATTCTTAAAACTAACTTTTAATTGACAATTAAGTGAACTGCGAGATGATGATAGACAAATTAATGTCAAACATTCATGTTATGTGTCTACCTATACCGAATTAATTTAAAAGGAGTGCGTATATTCAACGAGGTAATCAGGTGCAATATACTGAACAACTTTCCCCAAGAAATCTTTTCATACAAACATAAGTCACGAGACCTGTCACTTTGTAATGAAAAGCTAATATTCCATTTTAAGATGACCTATGTTTTGTGGGAAAACTTGTTTAATTTTATGCACTTGATTACCTCGTTGAATATACGCACTCCTTTAAAATTAATCCTGTATGTATTTAGTCATATCGGTACATATACCATTATATCTACAGCGTGTAAGAATCTATCTGCTTTCCCTAAATTAAAAATATAAGAATTCCCTCAACATTTTACATTATTTTTACGAATCAGATTTTTAACGAGTTTCAAAAGGGTTTTCTTATATTTTACACTAAACATTTATGAATATTTACCTACGTATGTCTTGTACTTCCCCTTTACAGTGTACTCAAATTATATGTTAGGCATGTTTTATAATAAATGTATATTTAATATAGTGTACGCCTATTCATATTAGCGAGAATATTTTAAAGTAAATGGGTCTGCGCGCGGAGTTTTTATGTCGATTTGACCCGACGCGAGGGTAAAACAGTGGACAGTGGTGTACCGCTACTGTGTGAACTCATACGCAGAGACTGAATACTGAAAAGACAGTATTTATTCTGTGAAATAGGCATTAAAACAGTACTGTTCTCCTTGTGCAAGCGAGACAACTTTACGCGCAGTGTATCGTGCCATCTCTCTTTAAAAGTGGCAACAAATCTGCTATTTCTATTATTACCTCTATTTTAAAATACACATATAAATTACATTTTTAAATATATACTAATAAAAAAATATATATACATTTAAAAATATTAAATAAAGTGTCCAACTGGCATCGGGAGCAAGGTCCAAGCTGCTGCCAGTGGTTAGGGTTCCAGAGAGAGAAACCTCCTCACAATACGCGTCGTGTCGAGAAGTACCGCTTTCTGAATCAAACCTTTGACCCAGACGCCTAACGAGACCCTCCTTAGGTGTTGGTCGAGGCTCTTGGCTAAAAAGCCCTCAGCTGTCATGACTATCGGGACAATGATTGCTGAGTCCATTGAGTTATTATTATTAGCTGGATTTAAAAGAAATCTTATAAACTTTTTATTTTTCTATGGCCGAGTTAGTATAGACCTAATATGAATAGACGTATATCTTAAATGTTTGCACAACTATCGATCAATTATAAACGCTTTAAATGTTGTAACAATTATTTACAATGTGAATTGAATTTAATTTTATAGAATATTTTGATGTTTGTGATCGTTGTACAACGCTTTGTTTAATGCATTGGGTATTTAAATAAAACGAAAGTTATAGCAATTTATGTGTTGTTTATTTTTATATCCTGTACGAATTGTATATTGTTGTAACCATTGTAAAAAAAAATCCTACATACACAGTCAGAGACATTTTTGAAAAGATGGTGGTATTTTTAAATCATTTTTTTTAATTAAAATTTATGGATAAAACATTGCAATTCAAATATTACAACCAAACTTTTTGAAATGTCAATGGAAATGTCTGCATTTATGTAGACATTTTCTATATAAATGATTGTAACGAACATTTATGTTTTTTTCGTTAAATAAAAACAGTAGATACATTTACACTTGGCACGAAAAAGCGATAGACTACAGAGTGGAAAAAGAAACGCCTTTGCCCAGTAGTGGGACAACCAAAAAATTTAAATTCACACAAATATATTGAAAACTAATAATTTTTATGTTTTTAAACTTATGTCAATCCAGGTTTTAAAAAATTGGTACGTACTTCATTATTGATAGTTACCAATTATTATTTAATTTAAGTAAATAACTCAAATAAGGCTACAACAAAGCGTCAAATAAAAAAGTTCTATAAAATAACTCAGTCAAACGAAACACAACGATTTTTTAAGTAATTTCTTAACCAAGTATTTTTACATTCTTACAAACCTATATATAATCTAGGTTCAACCGAATGACAACAAATATAAAGTTCATATTACAACATCAAAGGCACAATACTTGCATTTTTTTTACATATCTACATATTATTATGTAGCTACTTATAACCTTAAAAGCTGCTTGCACTACGAAATACAACTAATACAATTTCTTCTACAAAGCAACCGAAGGCAAATTCTCTTTTTAGAACTATTTTTTTTTCTGCAACTCAAACAAAGCCATAAATATGATAAACATTCCTAAACAATTATATATATACATACATATTATAGGCACTTGAAGATAAGTCCTGAGTGCTAATCGAACCCACGACTTTCGGTTTTGCAGTCTGTATCATTAACCACTACACATACAGCCTCTAATTATTACTTAATTAATACATATCAAACTAAAGAAGCTGTCCTTACTCCTTATCTCATCCGCTCGGGTACAATCGGTGGGCCATACAAAATGATCTACTAATACAAATATATATTATTTTGTACTTAAATACGAAAAGTTCCCTTTTCTAAATAAAGCACTTTATCAAACCTGAAAGGCACTGTTCATAGGAAATCACCCTAAGATACATAATCATGTCCAATTATCCACACCAGATGTTATGGGCCTTCTTTCAAATAGGTATAGCACTTTCCTCCCCATACGTCATCTTCATGATCCTGTAGAGACTGTTAATCATTGCCAAGTAGAAGATGGAGTACACTGGAATTATAAAACAAGACGGTGAAATTTCAATACTCGTACTTGCTTGTTCTGGTGGGTATACCGGCAGAAGAAGACCGATGATGGGATTGAGGATAAATTGAAAATTGTTAGGCGAAAAAGTGAAAGCTGCAATGATATACCAGCGTGTAACAAAAACCCTGTCCGATTCCTGAGAGTATTATTCGGTATCATACTGCGAACACATACGTAGCCATTAAATGGACTGGAGATTATTTTTTTCCTAATTGAAAATAATTAAATCAAAATAAAAACTGATCCAAGGCAACATGTAACACTGACCGCTCTTCAAAGTTCACGTACTTACTACCTGCAGCTTTGTGTCAAAGAAGCCGCCTATGCGAGACGGTTCATGAGCTGTACCACGAACTGTACGCCTTTATTGAATCGGACAGAGGTTTTTTTACATGTTGTATAAAAGAAATAAAAGGGCAAATTGTGCCGACCCCATCCTGTATGCGGTCGTCTGTTATTTGTAAAAAACCTGTAACCTCTCAGGAGTCGATATCCAACACCAAAAGCAACAACGTATGAAAAACAAATTAACGAATTGTCAAACGTTGTAGGACAAATGTTTTGGCTTGTGATGTTAATTATCTACTCCTGTGAGGTTGCTAGGATTATACAGGGTTAATTTAAAAGCAGCGAGAGTAATCAGTTTTATGCATCTGCAGTATTTATTAGCCGTAATGATTCCCTTGTTAAATTGATCTGATGACGAGTCAGATATAGCACTAATTAATTATAATAAGAAAAGATAGACAAATCTCGTAAAAAAAATACTTACTAGCTCCAGAAAGTAGAACAAATACAATGAGAGCGATATTCGCCGGCTGTTGGAAGAAGTCATCGAGCCTGAAGAGACACGTTACTATGGCAACCAGGAAGATGCAGAAAATGAACACTGTGTTGAACACCACTGATAACTGCAGCTTTGATGGACGTCTCTGAAAAGAAAAAAAAAACTGGGTAAAAAGTTCGTGCTGGAGTTGCGCAGAGCATGAGTGATGTCACGGCTTCAGGAAAGGCAAGGACGGGATCAGGATGTTTTTTTCTGTGTAAGTCCAAAAAAATGTAGAAACAATATGTAACAAAACCCCTGTCAGATCCAATAAAGGCGTATTCGTGGTACAGTTAACGCAGCGTCTCGCATAGGCGGCTTCTTTGACACCAAAACTGTAGGTAGTAAGTACGTGAATTTTGAGGAGCAGTCAGTGTTGCTGTTGCCTTGGATCAGTTTTTATTTTTATTTAATTATTTTCACTTGGGAAAAATAATAATCTCCAATCCATTTAATGGCTACGTATATGCGTTCGCAGTACGATACCGAATAATACTCTTGGGGTACGGATAGGATTTTTGTTACACGCTATGTATCCCCACGCGGTGCTCTGAGCGTCGGTAGAAGTCATCGTTTTCCAAAAAAAAACATCTTAGAGTGTGAGTTGCAGATGCAGTTATACTAATTCCATTAAAACATTTTAAGGAGAGAACTAATATTTCGAACTAAAACATTTGGAACCAGAATATGACATCTGTTTTGTAACTTCTCAGCATATTCGTTATTTTTGGAAACAAACAAACATTAAACTGTAGTTTAAGGTATTCTTCTCACCATTATAATCCCATACAGCGCCACCAGGTTGCTGATCGCTGACAGCGAGGAGAACATGACCATGCTCATAGAAATGAGGTTGTCTTCAGGCTCGCGCTCCCAGTGGCGAGGCAAGGGCCACGCACCCACAGCAATATTCACTAGACAGGCCAGCTGGAGATACAAATAAAATATACAATTAATATTTAACTTAAGGATCGTGAACAAAGCTGTGTCCGCTTCTGACACTACAGTGGACGCCTCGTCGTGACCACGACCGCTCTGCCAAGAGCGAAACGACAAAGAAGAAGAAAGGACAAGCAGATGCACCTAAAATCCTGATGAACAGAGTTTCATGATCAATGGTTAGCGTGTTGGACTTGCGATCATGTAGTTGCCCATTCGAAATATGAGGTTAACAGGGATAATAGTAACCACACTGATAAAAAAATAAAAATAACCTTTCATAGTCTTGCTAAGCTTTAGAAAAAGGCTAACCACCTGTTACACAAATAGATACACCGACAAATAATAATCTTCAGACCGAATAAGCAGGAAATATTGTAGAGCACAAGTGTGTGCGCAAACACAGGTACACTCTCTGTTCCTTCACTCTCATAGTCCGTGGGACGGCATACCGACAGGACCGGACAGAGATGATAAGCAGGACCAATGGCTTAAAGTTCTTCCCGAGGAACCGGGGACCTAACACCATCGCCACACTTCCTAACCCTTCCTGAGTATTTCAAAACAGAAAACCCAGTAACTATTTTTGGCTCGACAAGGGATTCGAACACGTCGTGCACGGCAGTCACACTTGCGAGCAATAGACCAACGAGATACCAACAATTACATTAACAAGGGAATAACCAATATCCTTAAATATACTCAACTCTTTACGTCAGTGAATATTTCTGACCGCCTACGTCGATTTTGATCGCCTGAAGCAATTTTGAATTACAATTGAATGAATTGTTATTTAAAATTACGTATCAATTGATAAATAACAGTGCCTAATTATTTGTAGGGCTTATCCATGTGTTTATTGGACATACGATACAATCAGCATTTTATTTGCTAAGTATAATGTGACAATACAATAACTCAATGTGAACGTGACGCGCATGTTCAGAGCCCAGACCACATACTCCACATTGTTAATGGCAGATACAATCCCTACATAATGTATGAGATAAAATAGTTTAACGTAGTAGAATAATACAAGCATAAATATAAAAGCATAATAGACCAAGTATAAGTACTCTCTATATACGAGTATAATAATTGAAGACGACATGCGACATTTTGATGGTAAATTTTGACCTTTCTTTCGAATTAATTTATCCAGCATTATGTTACATATAATAATATATTAAAAAAACTACATGGAATAAATCAATCATTTTCCATGAGAAAGAGTGTACAGTCAACAGCAAAAGTAGATTATCAAAATCAGAAATTCACTACTAATGAACGGAGTTCGCGTCAGAACTGTGTGGTGTCGAAATGAATGAAAAGTATGGGATTGTAAATTATACCAAATATTTACTACTTACTAGTACAGTTGCCATATATTTGTGATCAGTTTTGACTCCAAAAGTAATAAACTCAATTCGAGGAATACAAGAATTATTTGGGTAAAAATTATTGAACTTACTTTTATGATTTGTATTGTAATCTTATGAAGTAAGAAGCTTCATCGTCGAAGAATTAAATACAAACAGTTGCTCTGTTATACAAGCTGCAGTAGATATTTACGAAGCAACTATGATAATACAAATCTGTTCTTATCATATTTTAGGTGGTATTGAAACGCTTTCCGAGAACAAATTACACTTAATTCCACTACAAGAGTACTTTACTCGAGGATAGACAAAAATAGACCCATGTTACCGGCAGATATCATAATTTGTGAATATAGGGATTGCCGAAGTTAAACAGTCATACTGGTACAAATGGCTGAAAATGTATATAGATTTCGGGAAATGTTAAAGTATACGTGAAACAATTCGAGGATTTATTGAATACGATGGATGCGAGAAGAAAACTCAAGGGAAGCCTATGGTCAAAAGTGCATTATGACGAAAGGAGTAACAATAAAATAAAAAACTAAACTAAGCTTTTAGAGGCAGTTTTGTTAGTTTCCACCTTGACCAGGACTTGCAAATCGAAAACCCTAACCTCTTCTGCCTAGCATTTTCCCAAGCTATGTAAGTTCGGCTACCAGTCTTACTGGATTTATCTGAATACCGTATTTTACATAGAGCGACTGCCTATCTGACCTACACAACCCGTTTCGGGCAATACAGTATTTAAATTTTACAAGACAGCCGGGAACAATCATATTATGTTCACCCATCTACGGACCAACCGCGGCGAGTGCGGCTTTACGTTTATTATTGGTCTAACCTGCTGAAACAAGCCCCTCATCGAAAAACCTAACCAATCTTCAAAAAACAATCCTTTTTTTCTAGGCAAGTTTTTCACCAACATTTCAAATTTTGTCAGTAACACAAATATCAAACTACAGCTGAAAATGAAGGCAAGACTTATGATTTATCGTCGACTATCGCATGACTCATCTGCTGACGTAGCTGTGTGAACATTATATTATATTTAGGAGCGTCCGTCACAATACAGGAATCTGACGCAGATGTAAATATACGACGCGTGGCAGTTGCTATAATAAATTTAATGATTAAAAATACACAAGCGTTTGTTGGGGTATGAACATGTTATGAGGAGGGATGAAAGTCACATAACTAAACAAGTTATAAGTATGACTGTGGATGGGTAAATAAGCAGAGAGAGAGCGAAAAAGAGATGGATGGATTGTGTGAAAGATGATATGAGAAAGAAAGGAGTGGATGCCGCGATGACGAGTAATAGAGAGGAATGGAAGGAAAATACGCATTGCGCCGACCCCATATGAATGGGATAAGGGCAGGAAGAAGAAGAAGATTAAAGATACACAAGTGTGTTTTGTTTAAAAGATTTTTATCTACGGAAATAAAGACTAAACATTCTTGTGATCCAAAAGCTTTAACCTCGGTCAGAGAATAAGCATTGCCATACAAAAAACGTCGCAAAGCGGCCAGCCAGGTTTTTTAGGTATCAATTAGTTACTGTTTTTCTTTATATTTATTTGTATTATTAATTCCATATAATTAAGTATGTAAATTTATTTTGTATATATTAAGTTTGAGTACTCGTCGTCAAAGAGCGCTGAAGGCTGCAAGGATTTGCGATTTCTTTTGGTATAGAAACGATGCTGGTTTTCACGCAAGATAATTTTTTTTAGCTAAGAAATGCTTTCTCGTGGACCGTATCTAAGATATTTTGGTATCTAGTGTATGTTGGAATATATCTTTAATCATTTTGTTTAAACACTAGTTCGACTTTAAAAAAAGATTTTAAGTATTAAATTAACAGAAAAACTACGCAAATAAAAATTAACTGAATTTACAGAGCCGTTACCTATTAATAAAACTTAGCACATGGATTGTAATACAAAAGGGATTATTTTATATTATCTATTTATTGAATGACAGACAAACATACATCCTGTATGACTATAACTGTTGATATATATATATATATATATATATAAAACAAAGTCGTGTTTGTTACAGCACTTATAACTCGAGAACGGGTAGACCCATTTTCATGATCCTTGATTAGTTGGATTCAAATAGCAGAATAACATTAAAAACAACGGAAAATTTATGTTAAGGTGAAACAGCGGGGCACATCTAGTTACTACTAAAACCTAGTATACTCACAGTAGATATGATGCATAGTATGTAGCAGCCGGATTGCAAGGATAAGCACCCACATCTCCTCAGCAGCGGCAACGGCATCTCGGATCTGGAATCAATTCAATTAGTCCATTATAATTTTAGAATAATCATACTTCGGAAAGCACGTCACGAATCCAGTAGTGTGTCAGTGGATACTAGATAGATACTAGAATTTCATTTAATAGTTTTAAGGCTTCTGTTGTTTGAGCCGTTGGTCATTACAATTCTGACAACCAGTCTTGCTATGGATACTGTATTACCCAGTAAAATGGGTTGTGGAGGTTAAATAGACAGCTTTTTATAACATAAGGTATTTAGATAAACCCGGTAAGACTGAAAGCTGACCATAATATAGCTTCGGAAATTAGCCATTTCTCAAGCTACATTGGTGATTGGGTTAGCTTAAAAAAAAATGGATTTTGGTTAAGTAACTTTCTTGTCAATTTTTAATATTTATTTGTAAATATGTATGTTACTATTCGTCCACATTTAACAGGATCGCTTGTCTAGTTTCAGACAACACAGAAGTAATTAAAACTTGAGGACTGAAAAATATAATAAAACTTTGAGAGGTGTCAAGGGACACCCGGATGGAACGAAGTTCCTTTCGATTAATTAGTGAAGGAATTGTAATAAAATTTTATTTTTTTTAAGTTATAATAAATAAATAAATAATAATTTATTATAAATAATATTAAAATTTTTGGGTAATAAGACAGACAGACAGAGAAACATGCGCACGCCGCACAGCTTACAATAGCTTACTATAGCAAAAAGTGTCGTGACAACTTTTCGTAAGAATTTTTTCCGTCTAGCCCCCTTCCACAACCCGCGATAAGGAACTTCGTTCCAATACTTATTAAAAAAACTCGGAGTCTCTCCTAGACTCTAGACTAAAAAAATAAGTATTTCGTTTTTTCTGGTCCTACATAAACCAAGTCCAAGATTTGAGTTTAGTATATAAGTGTGTGAATGATCTTGTTTTTATCGTTAAATGTCAATGACTCGATAAAGTCAGATCATTCAATAACTTGGTAAGGTTGATAAGTATTCATCTAAGTGACGAATTCTATCTGATATGTACAGATCCTCGATAGTAGAATATTTAATCAAACTTGTAAGAAAACGTGCGTGGTTTCCATGACAGCAGGCTTGGGGTTTATTCTCTAAGTCCAAACAAAGCATAATGTTGCCCAACGCATTTAGTTCAAGAACCCCGGGTCGTCAAATCTTTTTTGTGTTCTGTGGCCGCATTAGTATATTCGTTTTAGGCCATTTAACAGTTTTCTTTTACTTAAAAGTATGGTAAGTCGAAAGAGATAAAGCCTCTCTTTACCCAACACATAACAGATCGTTAACCGCTTGGATTTAGTGAATAAGGCCCCTTGGTGAGTGACGTCACACCCGAATTGTATTTGATTAGACGCCACAGGGGCTAGCCTTAATGGAACCATTAGAATTATATATTAGAATGACGCCATATCGTATACACGAAAATTTATTAGTATCATATCATATCACAATACCTACTAACGAAGACTTATAATTTAATGTAAGTATAATATAATAAATTAGTACAGTTTGGCCCCCAAGATACAAGCTTTCAAAAATCCACAAATGCTTGTTCCAAGTCTGGGTGTTGCAAGCATGTCATTGTGAGAATGTTTGTGAAACCCCCGCGAAACAAGATCCAATTCTTTAGTGCGGGCGTCGTTTTATTTTAACTATGAATAAACAAAGAAGTTTGGGAACCATTGTTAACATCCATGTAAACTTAATTACCTTTGTCATATTCATTTAATTTTGTCCTAAAAATGATGTTAAGACAAGCAATATATTTTATTCTTATTCTTATCAATATAAACATAGGATTCATGAGCAGATGTTTAGATTAAGAATGGTTTAACATAGTTTGAATCCGTAATAAGTGCAAGTTCAGAGGCTGTGTTGTGAAGTTTTTATCATTGCTCTGTAGAAGAAAAAGATTGAATGAATGATGCCTTTAAAGACTTAATAGCAAAATCAAGTGTCCTTACAGCAGTGTCTTTGGGAGTTTCGAAGAGCTTACGATAGCGAACTTATTATTTAAACTATAATAACCCTACCTATATGTTTACAAACAAATCAAAACCATCTTACTTCTATTTCAATAATATAATCTTTCTTGTCTTCTATAGGTTATTTCTTCTATAGAAAGTATGTACACTATTATGAAGCTGAAGAGTTTGTTTGTTTAGTTGAAAGCGGTAATATCAGGAGCTACTGGTCCAATTTGAAAAAATCTGTGTTAAATAGCCCTTTTAATGAGAAAGGTTATAGGATATTTTTGTCGCGATAACCAACACCTAACCTACGAAAGCTAGTTTAATGTAACAGGACTACAGTACAATATACGTATGCTTGCGTAATGGCAGTTCATGAATATGGAATTGAGCGTCGATGCCGTCTAAAGAAACTTTAAAATACAGGTTATTACGCCGACGACTTCATCAAAATAACCAGTTGTTTTCTTGAGTTGTACACAACTGTGTTGACGTAAATACAGGCACACAACGATCGCAGGCAATATTAAAACAGACGGACTGACGGACAGCAAAAGATATTAACGTTCCGTTTTTTTCCTTTTGAGGTATGGAACCCAAAGTATATAATATTATTTACGCTAGAAATACATATGGAAAACAACGTGTGGGAATTGACAGTACATATTAAATCTGTCGACATAAATCACAAAATATGTAGCAGTGGACTGGACATTGTGACTTTGAGTTTTTGGCAACATAATATTATTATTTATTTTCAAACTTAACTAATTAAATAATTAAAATGAAAATAAAACTAAAACCTTATAATATAAATAAAACTGTACTAAACTAAAAACTTGTGATATAAAGCTATCAAACTATATAAAATACGTAACCATTATCAACCAAAATTGATACCTACCTACAGAAAAGAATAATCAAAGTTATAAACTTAAAAATAAGCATAGAATGTAATTATTTTAATACCTTCTTAATTTACTATCTTGATTAAATATGCAACTTTTAAAACTTTTGATAGGAATTAAAAAATATATATTATTGAAGAACGAATAACCACTTTATTTGTATGTTAGCAGGAAACATTAATAGTTATGGTTTCTATTATTCTAGACAAAGAAAACCGCACCTATCTGCAAGGAAAAATATTATCGCACCACATGATTAAGTTGTCAATAAGGCTCATTTTCGTATTTAGATTTTCAAGCTATGCTTTTATTGCTGCAAGTTGATTCCAGCACCTATTGGTTTGACGTAGACGTTATTAATTGGAAATAATACAGGAAGGAAATAAGAATACCTTCCTAGTTCACACACTACGTCTAGTAGGAGGAGTTCTGTTTCTGAATTTTAAAGAAAAAATCCAAGATACTACACATACAGGGGAAATCTTTGTCACTAAACAACGAATTTTATTCAATTATCTCTTAACACCTTTCTATTCAATAAATAAATCGGTAATTCAGAAATTCTCCCGTCTCTTTCTACCTTTAGCCTAGCCTAGTCTTTTCACAAGCTATGTTGGGATCGACCTCCAGGGGTCACCGAGTACAGCTTCTTCTTTTTGTTTCGATGGACCTGATTCAAATTCTATCAGACCAGTTTTGAGCAACGTGTCCAACTCTTTGACCTACCGAGTACAGCTGAAAACTAAAGAAAAGTATTTTTCATAGAGCGACTGCCTATCTGACCTCCACAACCCATTTTACTGGGTAACACTGTATACCTTGGTAAAACTGTTAATGCTCGTTTCTTCTATTTATACTAATACAATAAAACTGAAGTTTGTTTGGATTAAATCTTTCACTGTTATATTAGCCCACATAATATGCCGTGAAAATTCAAGCCCATGCGGGCAAAGCCGTAGGCAAAAGCTAGGGTCCTAGGTCCTTGGTCCATAAATTACGTGAGGTGTTTTTTTTTTATTTTCTGTCCCTCCCTTCCCCCCTGGTGTGATGTCATGACATTTTATTCAACCCCCTCCCCCAGCCCCCAACCACACGTGAGATATTTTAAAATGTGGGTTTCTTACGTAAACGCGTTGGATTCTAATCGTAAAAAAAAATTGCTTCGTTCTTTTATTTACGACAATCAATAAATAAATCAGAAAAAAATTGCGTGATAATTTCTGAGATCTCTATTCCTATCTCCAACGTAAGATTAGATGAGATTTGACTCGACCCCCTCCCCCCTTAAACATCTCACGTATTTTATGAACGCCCCCTAGCCTGTTATAATAAGCCTTTGCCCTGCAGTGAGACAGTTAGTGGGTCAGTTAGTGTTATATAAATACTCCAAACTGCGGCAAATCACAAGGTCGGATGTATTTTATTAGTAGCTTGCACTACCACAGTCAAATCTATTTGCGTCACCGAGTGGGACATAACACGAAACTCGCATCTAACGAAATATCTGCCATTTGATGTCAAATATTACAAATATAATATCAAGCTATATTAGACTTTATACTTAATAGATAAGGTATACATCAGTTAGGTGTTTTGAAAGAAGTTTTTATTATGAGAATTTATATCCGTTAATGGGCGTTTAGGAGGCCATTTTTACCATGATAAGAAAAATAGTGTCCGTAACATGGTCGTTTATCTTTCATATTGTTGACGGTTTATATTGTTTTACAATCAGTTTAGCTGGAGTGATTCTCTTTTCTTCTACATGATTAGAAAAAAGACTACACTCTAGTTCGCAGCAGTATAAACAGCGGACAATCGAAATTTAGCCTTGGTGTCAAAAGGCTAAATTTCAATTTATTGACACTATATTAATTTATAAAATTGTCAAAAAATGTATCACGATTGTGATAAAATGACATATAGATTACCAAACAATCAGCTTAGCATTAGGTTTGACAACTAATTCAATCAAATGGAAATTAAAACCATATTAGTTTTGGTGGACCGATGCCCTGAAAAGGGTAGCTGGGACAGACTGGATGTAGAAGGCGGAGGACCGGGTGTTGTAGCACAACTTGGGAGAGGCCTATGTCCGGCAGAGGACCGCGATAGGCTGAGATGATTTAGTTCTACAGTCCCTTGAGTGAGGCTGTCAAAATGTCAATCTTCTAAGTAACGTAAAAAAAACTACGGACATTTATACCACAAAAAACCTAGATATATTTCGACATACTCCAGAGAATCAGTATTAAGGTACTTCCCGTTGACCTAGAACTAACTTAAAAAAAAAAAACTGCGGTGTGCGAGTCCAACTCGTACTTGTTCGGTTATTGTGTTACATGTAGGCTTAAAGAAATCGGAGGGTATGTTTTGTACTGAAATCTCTGTATTACTTCAAATTAATGTAGAGACTCAGATAAATTCACACGCAGGTGTATAAGTAGTATAGAACTATCTACCAATGACTATCACGTTTAAAGAACAATAAGTATAATAGTATTGGTCGTATATCGTAATACTAACGACCACAAGTATAGGTCGATTCAAACTTAATGGCGGCTGTGAAGTTGTTAGTTACACACTGCGCAATACCTCGCCCCGCACCCCCGCTTGTGCATGAATTTGTTACTGCGCAGCGACTCTCCTCATGTTTACAGCGGCCATTAAGTTTAAATCGCACGACGCACCATACTTAGGAGGTTAAAAAATCTCTTGACATAACGCTGTTTCTATGTCAGAATGTTACCTCATGAGTGTTCACTGTACTTAAACGAAGATAAATAAATATTATTAAGTGTTGTAGTTTATTTGCGGTTACCACTTCTTGTCTTAATGAGTGCAGATATAAATATTATTAGTATATGCAGTTTTTGAAAATATAACAAGGAAAATTATTGTTAGCGTGCATGGCGTCCGTTTAATATTGGCCACAAGAACCATCTTTTTAATCTCTTTATGCAGAGGAACTTTGCAATCAAATCAATATATTTAAATTAAATAAATAAATGTAAATAAATGTGGAAGACATCACATACATTGCTCCGAATCCAAAGTAAGTAGCTAAAGCACTTGTGTTATGGAATCAGAGACAACGAAGGTACCACAAACACCCAGACCCGAGACAATGTAGAAAAGTGTTTTTCTACATTGACGGGGATCGAACCCGGGACCTCAGAGCTGGCGACACCTTGAAATCCGGTGTGTACGCCACTCGACCACGGAGGTCGTCATATTGGCTGGTTTTTAATTGCTTAGCAGCCTGTAGTTATCTCAGAGCAGAGCAGGCTTATTATAACATATAGAACCGAGCGCCTCGCAACATCATGATGGTTTTATGTTCATTACAATAGGTTTTTTTACACTGTTTTCATTCGACATATACCTACCTAGTAGTTCTTTTTAACACCACGAATATTTTGAGATACATGTTTAGGTAGAAATATCAGATAACTACTATTATTATATTATCGCTTTATCTTTATTGCACCGATAACCTTTAATTAAAGCTCAGATTACAGTAAAGTTATATACAATCGAAGGTCCGATTTGAAGCACAATATGAATCTGTTGAATAGTAATTGACAGTAAGATAAAAAAATTCTTCATTAAGGAGACTGGTTTAACGTAATTGGATTTATAACGAATTTTCTAAACATTTTGATTTTTGGGCTACTCGAGGGTAAAACGGAGGACCGGGTGTTGCGTGTTCGTGTGGCCTACGGCCAAAGGACTGCGATAGGCTAAGTTGATAAAGGTAAAGCAGCTAAGAATCGGGCCCCGTAGCCAACTGACATTTCTACTAGCGTTAACGATGATAGAAATCGCTCTGGGTATGACATTTGACATTTCGTTTCAATAACTCACGTGACTTAGACTTTTAACTTTCATGAATTTGGGCGATTCGATTATAATTAACGCATGTAGAAATGTCATGGCTAGGGGGTTGTTCTCGAATAAGTTAGGAAGCGTAAGAGGAACATGACCATAAGAAGGTAGCTGACTGCATGCAGAAAGCGAAGAACGTCTAGATGGTGTAGTGTGGCGAATTCTCCTATTTAATGAATATAGCGTAAAGCTAAGCGCACTACGCTAATAATCGCTGCGAAAATAAATCGTGTGCGATTTTAATCTAATAATTTGAAACGTAATTTTTTCGCAACGATTTTCATCGTAGTGCGCGCTTAGCCAATGTACAGCGTTGCATTTTCCTACTGTCTTCCTATTTGGCTCTAACAGCTTCTTTTTAATTTTCTTACGTCATTTCTTTACTGTTCATATTCTCATGCGCTTCCTCTACCAAGTGGTCGAGGTAGGTACCTGTTCCAAAGGGGGTATCCCTCATTACGTTCTTAAACGGGTTTATTGTTCATAGAACATTACTAAATTTATATTAAGCTAGCTGCGCCCCTTGGTGTTACCCGCGGCTTATTGAATAGCTACCTAATTGTACGGGTTATAAAGCCTAGTCCCCTACTTCCATACCAAATTTTATCAGAAATGGTCCAGTCGTGTGAGCGTGAAGATTTAAAAAACATAGGTACACCCTCGCAATTGCACTTTCGCCTTTTATATTACTTAGTGTGAAATGTGTAGATGGAAAACCATACGGTGTTTGTTTTGAACACGAGCTTCTGACGTTATTTTTCTTCATTTCAAAGTTTAAACGGATTTCTGGAAGAGATCTTCCAAATCCCTAAACATAATTTGTGTGCGAGTATAGATTCCCAGTCGTTTCAGATTTATCCACTGTTTCTATGTGTTAACAAAATAGTCTACTGTCAGCACTCATAATTTTAGTAATTATAACTCAATCACCATTGTATTAGGTGTATTATTTCTAACATAATCCTAGCCTTTCTACCATATCCCACTGCTGGGTAAGGGCTTTCTCAGTCTTCACTCTTCTTCCACTCGTCTCTCTCAAACCTGTATGTCAAACATAAGAAATAAAAAAAAATAACCAAACACTTACCGTTTCATTTAATCCGAAGTTCCCAATAAACAACTGCTGAAAATAACTCAGGATTCGTGTCACCAGATACAAATAAATCTGGAATATTTTGTGAAAAACGCAACATCACTCGCACTCACAGATAATATGAAAAATTGCGCGCCATTTTACACACTATTGTACCTGTACACTAGAATCACAAAAAGGTTTGATGTAATCACAAAAAGAAAGAAAAATCTCAATGTTTATGCTCCGCTTCAGCAAAGTTTACTCAACTGTGTCTCCATTCCGTTCGATCACATTCGTTCGTTCACTAATATATTTACATACACTTTAATTATATCAAATTGATGCATTGTAAAGTCTATTTTTAACCGACGACTCTTCCAACTGCCCACTAAGTGTTCAATTAGTTCTATCGTTCTTTAAAACGCGTTATATTACTACAGTCCATCTTGAAACAGCCTTGAGTTGTTTTTCTTGGAAAAAATATTTTTGTATACTTTTGTTCTATAATTGCACAAAAAAGAATCTATATCTTGAAACAAAATATTTTAACGCCATTAGTTTTATAGAAGATTAAATTTATATAAAATTTACCGCGCGAATTGGAAATAGAATGCCCGAAATTCGAATTCGTAAATAATTTGGACGATAAACACTCGGCGCGGCGTCTACTGAGCAACTAGCGTTGTGGCGCTTCCTACATCCGTTAGGTAATGGACGGCCCTGGCCTTGCCGCAGCTACACAATGCTGCAGCGCTGCATTTTATTAACTAAATTGTACAGCTGATTGCTTCCTAGTCATCATTGGGCCTTATTTACCAGATTTTATCTGCAGAACAAACGCTATCTGGAAGGCACCCGTTTTATGCTACAATGGTGCTAATAAAAAAGCTGATGTAGTTATTGTCTCTCTTGAACAGTAAATAAAATAATCCACCTATTTATACTGTAAAATACAATGATCAATACTTATGACCTTGAGAATGTACCTAATAGCCAAATAAGTCAAAGTTAAATAGGGGTTGGTCATAAATTTAATATAATAAACACGCCTTATTTCGTCACGCCTCGGATTTTGGTAAGCTAAGTTATTCGGCGCACGCTATAGGTACTGAAAATAAATTAGTCCGTATTATATTTTGTATGAATGGAAGTTTACTCTCAATAGTAGTGCACTAACATTCTAATGTTTTTTTCCTTTTTATTTTTCAAGCGTACGGTCGGGTTACGGGTATGTACGGTAATAAGCTTGAACGTTAGGTGACTTTGACTACTTCACCAGAATTTTCATTTTCGTATATAGCAATTATTCGGAAGGGCTCGTGGCTAAGTGTAAGCCATACAGTTTGGCCTATAATAATAATAAAGGTTAAGTCGATCCACAGACCAACCGTGGCGAGCGCGACTTAACCTTTATTATTATTATAGATACAGTGATCTGTGATAGTCGTTAAGTCATTACAATTCTGACAACCAGTCTTACTATGGAGTACTGTATTACCTAGCAATAAGTAATTGTGGAGGTCAGGTAGGCAGTCGCTCCATGCAAAATACGGTATTCAGCTAAATCCGGTAAGACTGGAAGCCGACCCCAACATAGCTTGGGAAAAGGCTAGGCAGTAGAAGATATAGCAATTAATCGGAACTTACAAGTAGGTGTAGGAACCCTATAAAAAACGTGGAGGAGTGATTTTGATGAAACCTAAACTATTTTCCTCACTTTATTACAATAAAGTTCTGTCCCGGTTTATTTTATTCTCATTTCATATAGATGTAAGAAACTATTTGTCACGCATACTGATGAGTTGATGCGTTTATTTTCTTATACTGAAGCAAACGATACAGGAATACTAATATTATGAGAGGGGTGACTGTCTATCATTTTTAGTTATGTTTTTTGAAGGGATAAAGTTTTAATAAATAGATAAATCGATGAACGCCGGCTGTACGCACGAAAAATATCACGTTAAAAAAAAAAGATTCAATAGAAAAATTCACGTAACGAGATTAGATAGGATAAGGAATGAGTACATTAGAGGAAGCTTGAAAGTAGCGCCAGTGAATGAAAAGATAAGAGGTAAGCGTTTGTCGTGGTATGGACATGTTATGAGGAGGGATGAAAGTCACATAACGAAACAAGTTATAAGTATGACTGTGGATGGGTTATAAGCAGAGGGAGACCGAAAAAGATATGGATGGATTGTGTGAAAGATGATATGAGAAAGAAAGGAGTGGATGCCGCGATGACGAGTAATAGAGAGGAATGGAAGGAAAATACGCATTGCGCCGCGCAAGCAATAGAGAGGCCTTAGCGTTCGGCTTGTGACGCATCTATCTTTCTTGCACTCCATCGGCCAAAGCGTCCGAGTGTGTTAGGAGTCCCACTGCTGGGCAAAGATCTCCCCCAATTTTTTCCATGTCCTTCGGTCTTGAGCCGCTTTCCACCAATCCGGCAAATAACGATTGATGTCATCTCTCTCTCTCGTTTACTAAGGATTAAAAGTACGTACAAAAACATATGATATTTAACGATACACATGAAGTAATTCAATCTTACTTATAGTATATTTGGTATATTTGGTATACTATAAGTAAGATGGAATTACTTCATGTGTGCCTGTACTATGTACAGAGCGATTCAAAGTTAATAGCGGCTGTGAAGTGCGTTACACACTGTGCAGTACCTTTCCCCGCACCCCCGCTGTGCATGAATTTCTTACAGCGGTGCGGCTCCATTTTCACATCCGCCTCATTCTAGTGTGACCAATTAATTCTAAGAAGTAGGTATATATCATTTTAAAGTTACAAAACATCGTGCCCAGTCTCTCCAAAAAAATAGTACCAACATTAATATAATATGCCAACTAATGGTTTCAAACTTCGGTAGGACGCGTTTATTCATCAATTTTAACAAATGTTTAATCAATTAACTCTAACTTATTTCGCCATTTGATAAACTAACAATTTATGAATAAACGCCTTCTACCGTAGTTTGAAACTATTAGTTAACATATTTAACCATTGGTTGTGTTCACTCGGGATCAAAGAACCGGGCCTTAGTATGAAAATGGTAGTAATAGCATCCTCTGCACTCACGCCACGCTGGAAAAACAACAAAGGCTTACACAAGTGGTCGCATGCATCGAACGTGGCGTGGACATCGAGCACCGCGTGGAGCAGCGCCTTAGCTTACATTTTCTAAATGATTCCCACACATCAGGTATTTCCAAAAATGTTGCCTCTCATGCCTCTTGTATCGTACGTAACTAAACCGGTCCAAACAAGGTCTTAATATACAGTATTTGTTTAGTTATTTATTATGTTGGAGTCTTTAAAAAAATACACGTTTTTGCCATTCTAAACACATTTTTAAGGTTATAGACGCCGTAGTGGTCACCGATGACCGATGGACAATATCTACATTGTAAATACGTTGAAAATAAACACTGAAGCTTTTAAAAATACATTTATTATACATAATCATGCGTATAATACATAATACATTAGTTTTTTTTTAAGCATAAGTACTAGCAATCATGTGAGTCGCACATTACTAGTATTCTTGTCATAGCTCCTCGTGTTAAGCTAAATATATGCTTGTATTTCGAGTGGGTTCATGTCGGTAGTGCAATATGTGGGATTCGAACCCGCGACCAAAGGATCGCAAGTCCGATGCCTTAACCTTATTAGGCTATAGTTTTATTTATTTATTTATAAGTAGATATTTCGTTATGAATGTTCTTTTAGTTTTTTGGTGGAATCTAAGAAAATACCAATGTGACTTTCAATGTCGTATTATTATGATATTTAAAGAAATGTTCTAGAAACGATAACTGGTTTCAATGTAGTACCCGCTCTCGTGTTTTCTTTATCAACGAAGATGTATTAAAACAAAACTTTATTTTGAGACCAACAGGCTGTTTTAATTAATAAAACATAGAAACAGTAAACCAAATTCACAGCTAAAACACTCTTCAATGACACAGGTGGCGACAGTTTTGAACATATCATTTTATTAATTTCAACCTTATCCGCATGGCATGCAGTTGCTTTTGTTTTTCTTTTGTTGTGTTGTTTTCGATGTTTATTAAAATACATTTTTAGAAACTTCTGTGGTAATTTTTAAGGTCGGATTTGCGACACTGACTGCGTCTTGGGTTTTTTATATCAATGTAAATGACAGAAATAAACAGATTCCCAGCACATGTATTCCTACTGCTCTCTTAATAAGGGCTTTATTAGACATAATATGGTATAGGTCACCACGCTAATGACCTCTGTACGCGACGTGCTGCGGGTTCGATCCCCGCATGAGACAAGCAAGCATTTGTGTGATCCACAAATGCTTGTTTCAAGTCTGGTTGTTCTTTGTGCATACTCTTGCTGTTTGCCTTATTAAGATTTTTATCAATGCAGTAAGTCGAGGTCCGAATTCCACACACCTTACTGAACATTGCTAGCGTAGTTCGTTTTTCTATAGTTCTGGTAGGAGACCCATATCGATTCGCCAAAAAGTTCGATGAAGCAGTCAAAATCGCTCAGGCTAACAGCGGAAGACCTCAAAAAATAATATAAAAGAAAACAAATGATACTCAAGAGTCGTAATTTGAGGTAATCATTAATTGATTTGAGTACGACAGACTGATGTGACCGCACTTTCTTTGCAGCTATGTGTTCATACAGTTTTACTACTACTATAATTGTTCTTATTGTAATTGACGACACAGAAACTTACAACAAAAATACTTAAATAAAGTTATATAGCCTATATCAGATATACCTATATCATGAGATATTAAACCTGTGCAAACAGAAAATTAGGGTTGAGTTAATTTTGCTTAAGTTGGGTGCCGCTTAGGGTGCTAGGTCGGTATACAGCTGCATCCCGTAAGGTGGAAAAAAAAAAAGGTACATCTCAACAAAATTTGCGAAATGGAAAGTCAAAAGAATTTGCTGCGTTACACGTTGGTTGCATTTGAAGAGAAAATAAGTAGAAGCATGGTGAGGACTTCTTCTTACAGAACAATGAGTTATGTTATAAAACTTGACATAGATGTATTATAAACAAGTATAGGATGAATATAACTGAGTCAGCTATATATACACGAGGAGGAAGGCCAAAACGGGTGAGATGGAACGTGTGACGAGTGTCGTCAGAAAGGATTGAATGAAACAATAAAATTGTCGGGAAAAACACACTTTGGAGGGTCCATAAAGTAACCGACTATAAAGTTAGGAAAAACAAGTCCCTAAGAAAAGAAACAACTTAAAAATAATTGGAATCGCAAAACAAAAGAGACTATTCTACAAGGAAAAGTTAAACTGCCGTTGTATTGAACATTTTGTCAACTTTGATGACTCAAGACGGGTCATACCTAATATGGATTTCCCGTAGAAATGTAATAAATTAATTAGGAAATAAAAAAATAAACTATATGATAACCTAAGAACTATAGCGGACTTATTACAAAGAGAGATAATCCCAATTTAAAATACGGCAAAACTTAGGTTTATAAAGATTTTATTACGCTTTAAGTATTTAGGTATGAACAAGAAAAAACTAATATAGATAGTATTTCCAGATTTTTCAGTGTTTTTTTTTACTTGCTTAGAGCCATTTATTATAGCACTAGCTTTTGCTCGCGACTTCGTCCGCGTGGAGTAATGACTTCCGTCTGAATTTGGGTTTTTCACTTAGTTATCGCCTGTTCCATGGTCTATCGATTACATGTGTAAACAAACATTAAAAAAATCAAATTTTTATTATATTAGAAATATGTCTCAATGAAATCATGGTCTAAAAAATGCTATGTTCACTTATACATATGCTATGCTCTCTTGCTTCACTGGTGGAACCTACATACAAAGATTTAAGTGAATCCATTGAGAAATAAACATTTTCAATTTACCACCCTTTTCTCCCCTTTGGGGGGGAATTTCCTAAAATCCTCTCTTAGTGGTAGCCTACTCCTCCCAATAAACACACATGCCAAATTTCAGCTCTTTACGATCAGTAGTTTCGGCTGTGCGTTGTCTGTCATTTACCACCCTTTTCTCCCCTTTGGAGGGGAATTTCCAAAAAACCTCTCTTAGTGGTAGCCTATTCCTCCCAACAAACACACATGCCAAATTTCAGCTCTTTACGATCAGTAGTTTCGGCTGTGCGTTGTCTGTCATTTACCACCCTTTTCTCCCCTTTGGGGGGGAATTTCCAATTATCCTCTCTTAGTGGTAGCCTACTCCTTCCAACAAACACACATGCCAAATTTCAGCTCTTTACGATCAGTAGTTTCGGCTGTGCGTTGTCTGTCATTTACCACCCTTTTCTCCCCTTTGGGGGGGAATTTCCAAAAATCCTCTCTTAGTGGTAGCCTACTCCTTCCAACAAACACACATGCCAAATTTCAGCTCTTTACGATCAGTAGTTTCGGTTGTGCGTTGTCTGGCATTTACCACCTTTTTCTCCCCTTTGGGGGGGAATTTCCAAAAATCCTCTCTTAGTGGTAGCCTACTCCTTCCAACAAACACACATGCCAAATTTCAGCTCTTTACGATCAGTAGTTTCGGCTGTGCGTTGTCTGTCAGTCAGTCAGTCAGTCAGTAACGGAAGAGTTTTATATATATAGATTAGAAAAAAGAGGCTCGCAGAAGCAGGAATTGAAAACATTTTATTTCAAAGAAGTACTTAAATAAACGAAATAAAACTTTTTTTTTTTAAATTACGCTTTATTTATAACAATATCTTCATCACACATTACAAACTTACACCAAAACAATGAATGAGACAACCAATCATGTCATGATGACTTAGATTTAAAAGATTAAAAGAAAAGTAATTTTTAGAACAATATTTTAATTAAAATAACAACTTACAACACACTATAGCGAAACTTCTTCGTCTTCATCATAGGATTTAGTCATAATAAAATAATAAATATGTAATAAATAAATAAATAATGGTAGGATAATAGTAAAACGAAAAACGTTCCAGTATTGTTCATCACTGCTTCTTTTAGCTTTTTAGCATTGACACTGTCATTTTAGATTGGAATGAAATATTATAAATAAATGAAAGCCACATAATTTGGTATGAAAAATGGTTAACATGATTACAAATAAGTGTGACAGCTGGTATGTAAATAGATTTTAATTTATAGGCGTCAATCGTAACTGTAACAAGTTTATTGTACTTTTGCAACAAAGTGTGCATTATAAATAACCTTTTTTAACTTCTGTCTAATGCTATTTTAAATGGAGTATAGGTACTTTAGAACGTAACCCTTTTTAACCAATAAAAAATTTAAATTTTTGATCCTACTGATAACTAAATACATTTTTTCCGACAAAATAACTTCAACTAAAATATTCAAATGTAACATGGTCTACACAACAATGATAAGAAAATTACTCATTAAAAAGGCACAAGTACCTACTAATTATAAAAAAAATTACAATAAATTATAATTGTTTGACCCATGTGTGGAAGTTGAACGTGATAGCCTGATAGACTAACATGGGCTGATAACAAAAACAGCTTCTAATCAATGAAAAACAATACGCACGTTTATAACAATGTGTAAAAAATAAGTTTTGATGCAGATAAATGGTAATACCGGTTTAAATGCTTAGTGAATGGCGTATTGTAATTAATTCTGTGATATACCTATTCGAAGATTATCTTTCGGTGAGGTTCTTTGGACAATCGTTGGTCGAAAACAAAAATATTTTTGTTTTTGTAAAAGCAAGAGATGGAAAATTTGAGTTCACCTTTTTAAATTGATCTTTACTAAAATCTTCATGTTTCATTCTGCCTTGTCTTCGACTAATGCCTTATCTCCAGCTATAATGTCATCAAGTCTATCCAATCCTCTCTAAATCTTGATGGTTTACAACTAATATCATCTCTGAGTAGTAGCCATTTAAACTTTGACCCAGATAGCTAAGCTACGAGGAATTTTATATTTTACCCCAATCAACTCATAAAACCAGAAATTTAGCTTCACACGAGGGATTAACATGAATACTAGTAATGTGTGACGCACATTCTGTAAGTTTTAAATGAAAAAAAAAAACAGAAAAATCTTGATACACATACTGCTAGAGTATCGTTACTTGAATAGATCCTCTCTGTCGTTGCAATACGTACCTAACCAATCAGTGTTAATAACAATTATATGTACTTATGAGTCAGTTAGCCCTGCAATTAGTTCAGATTGTCGCAGAAATACCCACGACAGTCAAGGACATAGGGAAACACGAGGAGTAAACCGGTCTCTTGGACCCATAGCTGAACTGGTTGTAGAACTAAACACAATATTAAATTTTTAGATAAAGACAGACAAAGATGTAAAATAGGAATATTAATTGCTAAATGAAATAAAAAATAAAATTCCATTTTCATTATTTTATTGATTATACTTAGGCGCTTTAAATTATTATCAACACTTAATTTTTAATTCTAACTTATACTTAATTAAAAATATGTGGCACTCTTTGAATTAAGGCTTACTAAAGTTCAGGTTTTCTTTAAATAATATTTAAGAGATCGTATCTAAACTATAGGCATGATATGACAGTCATTATTACCTTAAATACAGTTTCTTGCCAATATGAGGAATATAATAGTCACTGCTAACACTTGGAAAGAATTTATTATACAAAAGATATTTGTTACTAAATCCCCTGACTCGAAATATGCTAAGATATCAGTTGTGAACACTTGCAGACTTGTTATACATACCAAAATCAACGAAATCACACCGGTTTTTATAATATCCGTAAAGTTTCTATTAGAGTTCTTGTTTCTTGTAATAATAACGTAAAATATTTTGCAGTATAACAGCAGGTTGACTGACAAAATGATGAATTTGATACAGGCGTACGTTCTGTACCACACGTCGAAGACATCCAACTGTAAGAAGATCGGGCACAGCACGCCTAGCGGGATGGTCAGGAGCCAAATGAGAACGGACAGCACCAAAAAGTTCCGTTTTTGTAACGCAAACACTAACACCACTTTATCGTACAAGTTTTTCGAGTAGACGAACATCCAACAGACGAGCACAGCGTCAGTCTGCAGGTACAGCGCAAATATTAGATCTCTTGTGTAAATGTTGAACAGCATATAAGACGTCAGGAACTCCAAAATTGTGTTCAACAATCTCGCTGCCGCCAGATGAGTTAGAATTTTTTGGTCCAGTTTTCTCAACTTCGGTCGAAGATACAAGAGCACAAGATGGATTATAAAGCATATTGAAGATAGCAGGATTCCGAAAAGCCACACGTATTTCACTGCTAAGTTTTCTTCCTCGTCAAGTTCACCGAGATCCGTCGCTGTATTATTTAATTCAGTTTGGTTGGCCATCGTTGCGTCTGTAGCGGCGTATGGTCACACCGGCTACCGCTGAGAGACTGGGGATCACTTTGTTTTCCTATGAACTTGAAACCATCTAAGTTAATGAATAATTTAAAATCATTATGTGTACATTTGTAATAGTGTACGTTTTTTTATAACTTTATATCTACTTCCACAGACGCAGGGAAATATGTTTTTAATTATTTAAATTATTAATTTATTTATTATATAATTTTGAATATATATTTTTTTATTTGCATATGAATAGTAAGATGTAGGTTAGTTAAGTTACTATTTCACTCAACATTTTGGATGTTAACCTAATGTTCAGTGACGTCAAAAACATTGTTTGTTTTTTCATTTGTATAGAAATAACTGCATTTTAATTCGTTTCCGTAATGTTTACTTTGCATACGCTTAGTTATCATTCAAACAAGATAAATTGTAAAAGTATGTTTAATTACGTTTCATAAAAAATAGATAACACTGCTTGAAATATTACAAGAAATAACTTATTAATATTGGTAGGCAAAAAAGATTCTCCAAGTTGTAGTTTGTAATTATTCTAGTGACGTAAACCGAGTTTCAAGCCGCAGTTAATATTTGCATTTAACTTACCTTTTTCCTTGTTAAGTTAGTATTTCCTAGCTAATCTTAAAGAAAAATAATCTATACTTATAGGTACTTAAAATATTATAAAGTTGAAGAGTTTGTTTGTTTGAACGCGCTAATCTCAGGTCCGATTTGAAAAATTATTTCACTGTTAGTTATAATTTGCCGCGATAACCGACGCCCACGCGAGCGGTGCCGCGACCAAAAGCTATTCTAGGCTTCAAATGTTCTGCAATTTACCTTCATACGGCAATTAAAAATAAATAATTTATAGATAAATATCTACTCGTCTGATATCTACGGATCACGCGGGTAGTAATCTTCTGGGATACAGATATCAAAAGGAAAGACGTCGATTTGCGGAAAACAAGTCCACGTTTACATAAACCTATACCCTATAGGCCTATAAGCGCCCATTATTTTAAGATGATGAGCTGATGAAGAAATATCGGAAAGCTTTTGTTGAGAAGTACCATAAAACGTATTTGTACATGATCATTGACTTGCTGTTCTGGGCATACCTCGCGTTCCGTTTACGATATCAGATTTATAATTAAATGTTTTGTCTTTTTATTTCAAATTTAATAATGCTTGGGTAATGTGTAGGTGCAAAGAGTAAAATTATTTTTAATTTTGTTTATCGGGTCGTGGGTCATCTCAATTATGATTAAAAGCTGTATTGGTTGCAACCGGCTGCGACTACTTACTCAAGGCCTTCTCAAATTAAATGTGTGATCTTTATCAAAGTAAATTATATAGATTTATTTAAAACTAACTGTAGCCCGCGCAACCTATGATCCTAAGTCCGCCTATGTCCATTCTAAGGCTCTAGACCATCGCTATACCAAATTTCATTAAATTCGGGTCAGTAACTTAGGCGTGATTGCGTAACATACAGACAGACAGAGTTGCTTTCGCATTTATAATATTAAATAATAATAAACAATAATATATTTAGTTCTATAGCTTTATACGTCATTCGACGGTTGCTTAGGTAAACTAAAACGTCAATAGTGACACATCTAATTATTTGACGCAAGAGTTTTGATCTTTCGTGCGTATACAGCTTGCAATAAGTGCGAAGAAGAATAAATAATAATGTTTTCCTTTAAAATAACTTTGCATAAGAATTGGACAAACATTTTGATTTTTATTAATTTTCGGGGGTCGAACCCGCAGGACATGGCCATATACGAGTAGGTATTTTAACTTCTATACCAGTCAGCGATCTGTTTAGCGATAGGACTCAAAATCAAAATGTTTTTATTTCTAGTAAACCTAAAGGCACTTTAGTTATGGAATTTTTAAAACTAAATAACTCTTTGCGCGTGGTCTCTCTGTCAGAACAATACTTAAAGCCCACGCAGGTCAAACAGGACTAGATGGTGCATACTCGTAATAAATTAGTCATGACGCAATGGAGAATAAATCTTTACGTAAACTACACTATCGTAAACTTATATAATTTAGTTTAATATAATAATATAGGCATATTCTAGGTGGGTATATTTCAGCTATAAGTATGGTATGAATGGAAGCCGACCCCAACAGGCTGGGCAGAAAAAGAAGAATATCGTTTGTATGTATTTTATTTAGTTATACACAAACTAAGTATAATATTTTTTCCTTAATTTAAAAACATACCATGTTTCAAGACAAAGTAACGATTGTGCATCTGAGTTTTTTTCTATTTTTTTTAAATTATTTATTATATAAAATAATCCAAAGGATAGCACATTACCATCAACAGACCGACTGCGGTCTCAAGCCAAGCCGAGCTGTCAAATGCTTAAGATTTATTAGAAGTCGGGGCGAAACAAAAACGGTATTCAATACCGACTTCAATTGGCACGGGCACCGAATTCAAACAATTCAATTAAAACAAACCAGTTGGTAACTTAACAAATAAATATTATACAGGTAAGTTAAGAATTCGGTTTATATTTGGCTTTTAAGTGGTTATAGGTTAGTTTTGAAGACGCTGTTGTTTTTTCTTTTTAGAAATAACGACGCCCGCACTAAGGAATTTAATCCTTGTGTTGCGGGGCTTTCACAAACATTCAAATAACATGCACAAAGTCTACAAAGAACACCCAGACTTGGAACAAGCATTTGTGGACCACACAAATACTTGTCCCATGCGGGGATCGAACCCGCAGCACGTCGCGCACAGTGGTAATTAGCATGGTGACCTATACCACTCGGCTATCCGTGCAGTCGAATAGTTTGTTTATGTTTACTTATTTTAAACAGATTTTTTTAACACCATCTGTCTACCAGAAGTACTCTTCACCCTTTTTGGAAAGATATAAGATATGCCCTTCGTTAACACTCTGAATAAGAGATGTATCTTAAGAACTGACTTATTGCGCGTTATTTAATCTTTAGCTACTTTACCTATATTATTATTATCCGGTTCTATGAGCAGGAAACTGGTGCTGATTTACCCACACATTAACATAACTGCGTTATTGAATTTTATTGTCATGCTTAGAGGGACCTACTCTATGATAATACTGATTCATAGTAATATACAACATTAACAAAAACCCTGTCCGATCCCTGAGAGTATCATTCGGTATCGTATAGCGAACACATATACGTAGTCATTAAATGGATTGGAGATGATTATTTTTCCCCAATGAAAATAATTAAATAAAAAAAAAACTGATCCAAGGCAGCAACACTGACCGCTCCTTAACTCTTCAATTCCCAGTGTGATGATGATACGTGATGCCAAAACTTTGGACCCCTTTTTACGAAAATTGCGCGGACGTAGAAGCATAAAATTTGGCACACTTATAGTTTATGTGTAGGAGAAGTGTAGAACGCTAATATTTTTCAATAATAATGCTTATAAAGTACATTAAATCAATAAATAAAACATTACCCACACTACCATGGATTTCACACACACATGTTTGTTTTGTTTTTCATTTACTGTACTGACATTGACATAAATAAGTGGTTTAAGTTTTTATATATCCAAATATAACGGCCAAGGACATTTAGCAAACGATGAAAGAGTTTTTACAAAAAACATTGTTTTCAGAGAAGTTTGCAATATGCGATAAAATATGCTCTAAATGGATAGTATTTTCCTCTTATAGCATGTTTTTTTTTTCAATAAACAGTTTTTAAATAGATATTCTTTATTAAGAAATTGGCAAATAACAGTCTTGGTTAAATTTGTGGTTATAGTAGTTTAGTTTTCTACAGTAGAACCTTAATAATGTTTGAATATTATATTTTCATAATGTATATTAAGTCGCTCACAATTTAAATTTATTATAAGGTCAAATTTCAAATTTCACGTACTCACTACCTACAGCTTTGTGTCAAAGATGCCGCATATGCGAGACGGTTCATTAACTGTACCACGAATACACTTTTATTGGATCTGACAGGTTTTGTTACATGTTGTATAATTACATACTAAACTTTTTTTGTTTAAATGAATTCTGCTTTATGGAAATCTTTCACACAACAATAGGCCACGTTGTTGACACCTTGGGCCCAGCTTTTTGATCCCGAGTTAACTCAACCGATAGTTAAATATGCTTACTAATAGGTAGGTTTCGAAACGCGTTTTTTTCATCAATTGTTAGACTATCAAATGTTCAAATTAGTTGAGGAGTTATTGATTTGTAAGGGAGTCAATTATTTAACCATTTGTTAGAATCAAAATTGATGAATAAACGCGTTATACCGAAGTTTGAAACCAATACATATGTGACCACTGGTTGAGATAACTCGGGATTAAAAAAGTCAGATGCCTCATTCTATACTGATGAATCTCTCCACCGCTTTCAGTCTCTATTATCTATATTGTAAGCTCGTCTCCTGATAATAGTTGGGCCAGTTCGTTTGTATGCTTTGAGTCTGCCTTGGTACGTCTTACTATACTGAGTTTTATAAACAAATATAGATAATTTCAATAAAAGAAGAATAATATAAAAAATATTGTTACTGGAAAATTTTCATAGCTTCTTCTGATTAGCCAGCTAACAACCAATCAAATCTTATTAAAACCCTAAGAGCCGGTTGAAAGTTAGCCGGTACAAGCAGGCGGACTGACACAGAAACGAAAATGCTGTTTTATAGGCATTTATTGTGGTAACTGTATAAGCTTAAAAAAAAAACAGTTTTTTTACAAACACTTACATATTATTATGTGAACACTACAAATATATTTATTTGTATTGTAAAATATTTCAATGTATTGATAGGAGCAACGAAAAAACATTGTATTTTATTTAATGACTGCACGGATGGCCGAGTGGTATAGGTCACCACGCTAATTACCACTGTGCGCGACGTGCTGCGGGTTCGATCCCCGCATGGGACAAGCATTTGTGTGATCCCCAAATGCTTGTTCCAAGTCTGGGTGTTCTTTGTGCATGTGATTTGAATGTTTGTGAAACCCCCGCGACACAAGGATTAAACTACTTAGTGCGGTCGTCGTTTTTTTTAAATAATAATAAATTAAAATAATAATTTATCATAGACATTGATAATGTAATTACTACAATTAAAATACAAGTTTTTAATACATTGCTTTGAGAGAGCTTTTTTATGTTGGGCTTGATTACCTATTAGTAAAAACTTTACCTATTTACATTTAAAGTTAAATTTTAAGAAAAAGACTGCGTGTTATATCGTCCGTTGTCGGAGTTTCATGTTTCTTTTAAAACTTAAATTATTGGTAGTATTCATCGTGATAAATACAACAATTAGGACGTGAATAACATAATATTAATAAGGCTATGTTTCACAATCGCTGAGTAAAGTTCTAAGTAAGCTACTTCGAACTTATCTGCTCAGTAAACAATTCTTTACGTTTCACAATCCCTGAGTAGGGTTAATCACCACTTTATCTGCTCATTAAGTTAATCATCGGATGCACTGACAAGTAACCGTTTACTTGACAAGTAAATGTTAGATAACATAACCTGAAATACGACATTTGCAGATTTTCATCAACAACAATATTTTTATTTTATTTAAAATGGTCATTTTTGATCTTATTTAAGATGAATTTGATGATTTTTTCCAACGCATGACGGGACCGCGTAGAGAACCAATATTTCGGTATCGTATAAATTATATGGAAAAATATGACGATACTGACTTCAAGATGAGATTCCGACTTTTATTTTTGTGAAAGATTAATAAAATAAATTCAATTCAGAATAATTTACCAAACACCGGCAATTTTTTGACGTTTACTGACTGACCGACGTTTGACATAGACATTTTGTTGACAACTCGTTGCGTTCCATTCTTGCAGAAACATTGCCTTTATAAAAGGTGAAATCACTCTTTTACATTACATTGTACTATTTTTTTGAATGTATTTATTTATCTTTATTATACTTGATAATCATAACGAAAAATATTTTTGATGATAATTCTGTGATTAGTATACTTTATAGAACACATAAATTACTCTTGCCTTGAAACGAAACGTTAAACTCTTAAAGTTGCCAGCACACTCATTTGTAAGTATTATTTAGTTAATCATCACTTTAATTTACTGATTGAATGATTGTGAAACGCAAAGAAAGCTAACGAAAGGATTTAACCTCTATGTAATTAACTCGTTGAGTAAGTACTTATACCTTTACTTATTGATTGTGAAACAGACCCTAAGTATAATATGTTGAAAAACAGTTAGTGAAAAATAAACTATAAAATATTCAATTAAATAAAAACTCCGTTATTTTTGCATCCGCTGATAATACGTTAGCTTGCAGAGTGAATGGGCCATCTGAAACAAAATAATATCAGATTAAAATAAAAAAGTGTTAATTACAAACATTATTTGATTGAACGGTTTGATGGAACGATAATATTATTATGTCTTGCCAATAATGACATACAAACATCATCATCTACCTTTCTAACCTTTTCCCAAGCAATGTTGGGGTCAGCTTCCAGTCTTACCGGATTTAGCTGAATGCCGTGTTTTACATGGAGCGACTGCCTACATGACTTCCAAAGCCCATTTTTTTTTAAAGGTTACTAGCAATGTGGGTCGCACATTACTAGTAATCTCGTTAACCCCTCGTGCTAAGCTAAGATGCTTGTGTTACGAGTGGGTTCACGTCGGTAGTGTAATGGGTGGGATTCGAACCCGAAACCACATGATCGCGAGTCCGACGCCCTAGCCATTAGGCTACCGCGCATTGCTAGGTATTACAGTATTCCATAGTAAGACTGGCTGTCAGAATTGTTATGACTTAACGACTCAATTTTTTTAAGTTCATGTTGACTAATACAAACAAGAACTTAAAAAAATAGAGGAACATTATACATCTGTAGAAATCACTATAGTACAGGCAATCCTTTAGAATCTAACTGATAAAGATTTGCTGTGTTGTTCAGGTATTCACGTATTCGTGCCAAATACCTAACATATGTACTTAATATTATATGACTCCATTATAGGAGGAGTCATCGTAAGCAGGTATGATTAGAGTCTTAAGATATCATTAACACCCATCGATAAGGTTACTGTTATTGTTAAATATGATCCTATCCACCTTACCCTGTGGTAAGTAGGTAGGCTATTAACATTCTTCACTTTTGAGTTCATGCATGTGGTGACGGGACGTGATACCCACCTACTTTAAACCACTTGTTTCTCGGGTAGCCGGTGTTTTCCCGCGATGACGCGATAGCTTCTCTCAGCGCGAATGCCACGCATATAGACAAACACGTGGGAGGTTCCGCAACAGCTAAACATGATAAAACACAGATACAGTATAGTAGAAAATTAGAAAAAATATAGAATGTACAATAAAGAGTAAATAAATAAAAAAATTAGACAATTTTTTTTTATTCTTTTAAATAAACGACGCCCGCTCTAAGGAATTTATTCCTTGTGTCGCGGGGGCTTCACAAACATTCAAATCACATGCACAAAGAACACCCAGACTTGGAACAAGCATTTGTGGATCACACAAATACTTGTCCCATGCAGGGATCGAACCTGCAGCACGTCGCGCACAGTGGTAATTGGCGTGGTGACCTATACCACTCGGCCATCCGTGAAGTCATCATCTTCTCATCCTCATCAATGAACTCTGAGTATCGTGGTCCTATGTCTAGATCTGCTGGATCTGTCTCTCCTAAGTTGCGCCACAACAACCCAGTTCTCCGCTTTTTCCCATTCAGTCCGTACGAGCTAAATAGGTCGTCGGTCCATCGTACAAATATAATAAGAAGTGGGCTTGGTATATGCTGACTGGGCAGGAGAGCTGAGTTTGCTTAAGCGATGTCGCGTTACGGGAAAGCAGAAGAAGAGGACTGGGGTACTTATAGTTGCTGAAACACCGACATATGTGTGTCCTCGCATGTCGTGTCCTCGGAATTAATTGAACTATTCGCTGTTTATCTCAAATTCAGTAAGAAAGGTATAGAAAGACTTACCTCTAGAGCCTAATGTTCCCAATGGATTGTAAGAGTTTCTTCGCAATTGTATTCTAAAGTCAATCGGGATATCCTTGGTGAGAGGCACCTTGTAGTACCAAGTGCGGTCTGTAAGAATTTCACCTGTCTTCTCATCGTAGATCAGTTCTTCATGTGTCCAATAACCGACACCCATCATGAAAGCTCCCTCAATCTGAACGAAAATGTTTAGTGAGCATTAACTTGCACAAAGGCGTATTTACAAAATCAATTTCAAAAATTGAGCTAAAATTTGGCTTATTGCAAAGATGTAATAAGCCAGATAAGATGCAATAACCAGGCAAGGCAGAGAGAACTAAAAATTCATTATGTAGATAGTCGAATATGACTTAAATTTGTTACCTGACCGATGTCCAGTTCAGGATTCATACTCGTTCCAACATCTTCTATAATATCGACTCTTAAAACGTCGTGTTCACCTGTCAGTATATCAAGTTCCACCTCAGCAAGTGCTACTCCACCGGATCTATACGGTACTTGATCATTGGCAGTAACTCGGTAGCTGCTCTGTAGATTAATCCCTCTATTAAAAGCAGTTTCAACCAATATCTCCCATGTAGGATCATTCAACGTTTCTCTTACGACAGAAAGACGGTCTAAAATTATTTGGCAGCATTTGATAGCTCCGAAGCAAACCGACTGTGTTGTTCTGCTGCCCCCCACCGTAAAACTATTAGGAGTTGTTGCTGCAGTGGGAACTTTACATCTCACCTTCTCAACAGGAATGTTTAAGGTATAGGCAACAGTTTGAATGACCTTCGTGTTAATGCCTTGACCAATTTCTACGCCAGCGTGATGAACTACGACAGTCCCATCACCATGGTACACCGTAAGTAGTACGTGGTAATCAATGAGGACAGGTACTGGCCAGCTCATGAAAGCTACTCTTAGTCCACGTTTCTTCCATCTATTTAGTTTATTGAATTGCTGTACTTCTTGCTTACGTTTCTCATATTCCCCGTCCCTAAGTAGTGTTTGTACCATCTCCTGTACTTCAGTGTAAGCTGGTTGGATGTTGTTAAGCCTAACTTGAACGGGATCACGTTCTAACTCGTAAGATATCCGTTCCATTATTTGTTCTGTCATTGATATTGTCTCTAAGGTTCCTGTGAACATATTGCCATTTTTAAGTGTTATAAACTATATTGATGTTTAGTTATAGCAGTCTACATTTAATTAAGTCATGTCCTGATAAAAAAAGAAAAAACTATTCTTTGTTAAAAACTTTTCTAATGTTAGTTTTTCTAACCTAGGAAGGTTAGAAAAACTAACATTAGAAAAGTTTCACAAGCTGGTTAAATTTTTTTTCGGTATCCATATCAAAGTGAGTGGGTATATCTTTATCAGTATATATACTTCTAAATATTTACAAATATATATATTTACCTGGCGCTCTAGCATATGTGTTGGAAGCAGTATCCGTGGTTACATTAAATAATTTGTATTGCCAACGTCTGTTGTCGTAGCAGTTTTTGATGCCGCTCAAGAGAAGACCCGCCACAGGATCACTGACGATGTAACCATTGTCTTCGTACAGATGATACTCCAGATATTGGATTTCACCCGAATCGTTCACACCTACCTATAATGCAGAAGACTCCGTAGTTGTTTTGTTACAGAATAGTATAGTACAGTGTGTTACAGTGTTTATAGTACATAATGTTACAGTACAGAATAGTATTTCAAGGTTCAGTTACCAAAATAAAATAAGTATTTTGTGTCATTTAAATATTCTTTTGGGAAACTTTAAAAGTTTAATTTAATCTGATATCATACTGCGTTAAGGAAATATTACTTACTTCAAAGTCACGTGTACTAGGCAACCGTTTACCAACCACTCTTAAGTTGGCCTGAATGCTCATAACAAAACGGCAGGGTCGGTCCATCAGATGAGTGACCAGCGCACATGCTACAGCCACATGGTTGACGCGGTTTATCTTAGCCCCATACCCCCCACCACAGCGGGGCGCAGTTAGATTAATCCTAAGCAATAAAAGGAGTCGATATTTACCTATAATCACAGACTATGCGAAGAAATGAAAGCGAGAATTTTCGCTTGAGATAGTTTGACTCCTAATTCTGAGACAGCCAAAATACAGAGTTATAATATCGGCCTATAAATGTCCCGTTGCTAGGCCTACAAGCCTACAAGCCTCTTCTCATATTATCGAACGAGCATTGATTGATCACCAGGCTTGCTCATGACGCATTGGCAATTTTATAAAATAATGAACCATGTTTTCTATTCGATAAATTCCATCGCCGATTGTCAGTGAATAATAAATATGAAAGTACCAGTAGCTTTGGAAAAAGGACATTGGCACTTATTTTATTAATACAGAGTTATAAACTTGTTACAATCATACAAAGTGCACAATAACTTTGAACCTTAATTAATTAATCATGTTACTCTTGCTATGATTTATTTGTGTACATGAAGCAACAAACATTATTTTTATGGGAGTGCAAGACCAGTTAAATCTTACCTGTTCTGCTCAATTTTCAATGCTTCTGAAATTGCGATTTGCGTAGTGTCCATCCACTGAGTGCTTGCGATCACATCAATACCGTCTTCACTTGGCTTTGTGACAGTTGTTAGCGTCTCCATGGTATAATGGTATTGTGCGTAAATATCATCAGATCCTTTCAGAACCCTTTGCACATTGAGACCTCGGTCTCTTGCAGGAAATACAACAAAGAGACTTACACGGCTAGGGTCCTTCTCCCTAGCGTCATTAATAGTCAAAATAGGCTTCCTTTTATCAACTTTATAATTAACTTTCACAAGTAAAGCTGCCCTGTTAGCCAGTTTTTCGGTTTCGGCAACAATCAGTCCTATAGGTTGGTCGTAGTACTCGACGGTCTTTTCAGCAAACACTACTTCTGGAATCAACTGTGAAGGAACCCTTTGAGACAGAAAAGAGTTTTTGCCAGGAATATCTTTAGCTGAGAAAAATGCTAACACTCCCGGAATTTTCTGCAATAAATAAATATTTTTTTTTGGTTAATCAAACTAATCACGTAAAAGAATAAGTGAATTTCACCAATTGAGTACAACATACCAAGGCTGGAGCGGGATCAATGCTTTCAATATCCCCAGTACATATATCTGACGTCACAAATGCACAGTACACCTCTTTAGGTTGAGTGACTAAATCATTTGAATAAAAGGCTTCCCCTGCACATTGTATTAACGCCTCTACTTTGGGCATGGGTTCATTAACCGGCCATATAATCGGATTAGTATCATACACTTGAGATCCTTTTGATAACGGTCTTGTCTTCCTTAAGTCTCTGGCTCCTGAACGATACCAAGGTTTCAGTTTCTGTTGCGGGATTAGTACTAGCATTCCCTAGAAATAATGGGATTTAAACTGTGTTACTTCAAATTAATGTCGAGTTTAGACTTATTAGGTCAGTTATGATAATTATCCTGTACCCTAAAAGTAAGCACTAACCTTATAAAATAAGCCAAGAGCACATTTCTTCCTATATTCAGGCTTCATCTCACCCGCTATTTCTTCGACTATTAATTCACCTTCTAAGACCTTGAGAGCTTGCTGCAGCACCTGATTGGTGAATATTTTCTTCTTGCAGAGGAACTCCTCTGTTTCCCTGGCATGAACGAATTTTCCCGAAAGCCCACCGATGACTATCCTAGCTGATAAAACTGTGTCTTTGTTGTGGTCATCAAACTCGTACAAGAACGCCGCATTTACTTGTGCGTGCGCATTTTGAGCACGAGCCATGATCTGAAACGAATAAATATTAAGATGCTCATTACATACATGTTATTTATTTATATGGCAGTTCATGACACATATTATATATACTTAAGCCTTGCCTTAAAGGAAACGAACTGATATCGCTGCGATAGCGGTGGTATCTTCACATGAGTGATCACTCGGCCAGTCATATCTAATGACAGGAATTGCTCTGGGGTCACCTCCACTGATGAGCCTTTGTGGACTAAAATATTTGCATTTGTTAGTTTCAACACTTGCTATTATTTTCATTCTGTGTTTGTGTCTCACTGCATGTGCAAAGGCCTCTCTTACTTCTTTCCATTTTTACTGTCATTGGCTAATTGGGCTAATTGGCCTTTGTTTAAATTGAAACATATGATCCGATATCATTTTATCAAGCATCAATCATGCCTTCACTGAATAGGCATTTACTCACTTTAGGATAATAAAGACCTGGGCCTAGTTAAGAGTGAGTTAGAGTATTTTCGGGACTTAAGTCCTGAAGCCATTCTCACTCAATCTTAACTTCTAAGATAAAAAACACATCGACCAACAAACTTTATTCAAACCTATTATCAACGTTGCCCTAATAGTTTCAAGCAATAGGAAAATGTCTGATGAGAATGATAGCAGCCGATGTTTCGTCATCAAATTTCCAGCAACTGTTCCAATCTGAAAAATGATTGTCAATCAGTTCAAAAGCATTTCAAGCCCTGTTTATTTCAGTTCACTTAAAGATATTACAATAGTTGATTTTTTTATATTTTTTTATGAATGGGCAACAAAATTCATAACAAATATCTGGTAAAACTGGATAGCTAAGCAATACTTACATTTCTCACAGGTATATGAGCGACCAAGTCTAAATGTTCATAAAGTTTTATCAGATAGTGAAATTCTTCATGTTGTGTTGACATTTCCTTGAACAGTTCCATGAGATCAGTGAGGGTTATACCGGCACCCACTACCAAGTTTTGGTCTAAGTAATATCCTTTGATATCTTTTATTGGCCTGATATCGATCAGAACTCTTGGAAAGACTAAAATTGGTACCGCACCTGCAATATAACAGTTCAAAATGAATCCAATAAAATCAAAATGAATTTGTAAAACGATACAATGCTCTACATTGTCTTAGCCTATTCGTCCCCGAGCGGCGACTGGTCGCCGCATTACAATAAAAAATCAATTGTGTCTCATTAGCGGTGATTAGAGAGATTAAACAATGTGACCATAATATTGCGGCGTAGGTAATTGAGTGTTAATAAATATAACGTAAATTGTAATATTTTGAAGAACAAGTGTCATGAGGCGGTAACCTAAATGATGTAAAAAAAAATTGTTCTCATTTTACATTTAATTTATTTAGCCTAAGTTCAACGATCTTTCCTTATTAGTACTAGAGTATTCTTCACTCACCTCTACCAGTATTACCGTTAACCAACATGTAAGAGTCATATCCTTCTACTTCCAAAACATCAAATATTTCACTAACTTCATTAACCCTATACCACACGTGTCCATCTTTCAAATTAATCTTCTTTACATGTGGGGGTGCATTATTGATCATGCACCACTTATCTTCACAACTCTGACAATCTTCTTTTTTGCAAATATGCAGGTCTTCAATATCCTCAATTTTTGGTGGGGGTTTCGGTGCATCTTTGGCAAAAGTCTTAAATGCATCTAATATTGGTCTGCTCCCAGTACATCTGCACGTGTTGCTTCCAAAAGAATTCTCAATCTCGTATTGTGTTAAGTCGTACTTGTTTGCTTCTAAGAGACTATAAAGGTGAACAAAAAAAATATTAAATGGTTGATTAGTTCTTACAGAATTTTTAACTATACTTTATTTAAGATTTAATATTTTAGGGGCACACAAGCTCAACGTTTAAGAACATTGGATTTCCACGGTAATATTGCAATAATACAAAATTCTGCAGTTAAAATTCTAACAGTACAGCGCACAATACTACTCTCTGAATACTTTGACAAATTACCTTTATTTTAATGATGTTTCCTTTCCGTACTTCGTTATTGCTAGATGCTGGATCCTGCGCTCAGAAGCAATGACAGCACCGAAAAGTCTGACATAGATACTAACAAGTTGTGTTCATCTTACCTATACATATTCATGACGAAGCCCGGACTGCAGTACCCGCACTGGGTGCCATTGTACTCGGCTAGGGTCTTCTGCACGGGGTGATAACCCCGCGCTCGATTCCCGATGCCTTCCACCGTGGTTATTTCCCAGTCTTGGCATGACGTCACTGATACGAGGCACTGGTTAAGAAATGAAATGGCTTGAATTATTCAAGGTTTGTACTTAGCGTCATCTTATACATAGTAATTTCACCTGTGTTTAACTAGAAGGAGGTAAGTCTGCTCTATTCTTATTTGAGGTGCATAAATGATACATCAAAACCAAGAGTATCTGAGTTTCTTGATAGAATTTCATTAATAGACCGTAATCGGAATAGTAGTCGGAATATATCAACATCCTTTCGCAATCCCCTTTTTATTATAGGTAGTTAAATGTATACCGCATTTTTTCTACAATTTTTGCTCATTTCCTAGTTCAATTAGTTACGTCTAAATAGGCTGAAAGCACTTTTGCCGTGATAGAATATACCCTACATACCCGTCTACCCATAGGCAGAGGCGACTAAAGAATATAGAAATAAGAAAAATAGACTGCAGTGTTCTCCTACCGAACCATATCCAGCTAGACAGTAATAGCAGGACAAGCTTAATGCTTGTGTAACGAATGGGTTCCCGTCGGTAGTACAATGAGTGCGTTTCGAACCAGCAACCTCATGATCGCAAGTCTAACGTCCTAACCTACAGCCGGTTAGGCTACAGCTGCTTCTGACAATATTTGAGAGATAATATTTTAGATGTCAATCATATTAGACGTTAAATAATATCTAAGTGGGTTCCTAATCATGTCATGCACTATCAGGTGCATTGCAATAATAACAGATCTGAGCAATTTACTCAAGACTGGTAATGAACGGTTCGTATCTATTAAGTATTTACCTAGTAGGCGCGTTCCGGTTTTCGCATTAGTTTTTTAATCACGCGTTTAATAACGGGTAATTCATGTACTCAAGGTTATTTCGTAAAACATTAACGCACTTCTTAGGAACTTCAAAACGGGTTGTTTTTTGTAATACATTAAATTATTATAGCATTTGACACTTCGAATCTGTATTTTTATTGATTCTGGGAGATTTCAACACATCTTTGTGGAGCGGAGAAGTTAAATAACAACCATTATTGACCACTAAATACACAACATACCTATGATAATAAGATTTGATAAAGGAAACTCCAGAAAAATATGATTCAGGAGGAAAAGGATTAGAATCTCCAACTTAATGTGTGGTCTTTGGTAAGGAGAATAATATACTTCGGTTCCTCCGAAAAACCACTCTTTCTCCGCCGGGACGGCAGAACTCCTAGGTAATTTTCTCCAGGTAACAAAACAGGTTGAATTGTAACTTACGGAATTGACGGAAAATGTCCTGCGATGGGGATCGCAGACGGTGACGGCCACGACACAAGCGCCACAGCCACCCTCCTTGCACATGTACTTCGTGCCGCGCAGGTTCAAATGATTCCGGATGTAATCGTTCAGGGAAGTGTCCGAGTCCACTTCGGAACCCACTGTGGGCAAACGCAGTTTTAGAGATTTATAATTTATTAGAACGGGATATTATTCCATTGACTGGGTCGAAGAATTATGCTGAGAGACGAGATAGAAAAGGGCTCGGCCAAAAAAATGTTATCTAAACCTATAGCTGAGCATTCATTGCTTTATTTAAGACCTATCTTAAATTTTTTTCATACCTTAATATTATTATTACTTATTTATTTTTTTAATAACGATCACAAACTTAAAACAACAGATAGAGTTTGATTAACATTACCTATACTCCATTTAAAATAGCATTAGACAGAAGTTAAAAAAGGTTATTTATAATGTACACTTTGTTGCAAAAGTACAATAAACTTGTTACAGTTACGATTGACGCCTATAAATTAAAATCTATTTACATACCAGCTGTCACACTTATTTGTAATCATGTTAACCATTTTTCATAACAAATTATGGGGCTTTCATTTATTTATAATATTTCATTCCAATCTAAAATGACAGTGTCAATGCTAAAAAGCTAAAAGAAGCAGTGATGAACAATACTGGAACGTTTTTCGTTTTACTATTATCCTACCATTATTTGTTTATTTATTATATGTTTATTATTTTATTATGACTAAATCCTATGATGAAGACGAAGAAGTTTCACTATAGTGTGTTGTAAGTTGTTATTTTAATTAAAATATTGTTCTAAAATACTTTTATTTTAATCTTAATTAAATCTAAGTCATCATGACATGATTCGTTGTCTCATTCATTGTTTTGGTGTAAGTATGTAATGTTTGATAAAGATATTGTTATAAATAAAGCGTAATTTAAAAAAAAAAGTTTTATTTCGTTTATTTAAGTACTTAAAACAATTTCTTTAAAATAAAATGTTTTCAATTCCTGCTTCTGCGAGCCTCTTTTTTCTAATGCTATAATAAATGGAGTATAGACTAATTCAAATAAATATATTTTAAACCAATTTATAGTAAATGAAAACGTACCAGAACACTTATCCCCATTCACAGAAAACGTAATCCTGTCCATATCGCGTCAGAGTTAAAACAAAACTAAAACAATAAAAAAAAAACAAGTGAAACGCACGAAACCGTTTTTATTGATCCGAGGATCAATAATAATCAGATTCACGCGAATCCACACAGTTCTCTTATTCATATTGTTAATTGTTTATACACTGCATGAGGATGCGGCATTAGTAATAATAAATTATAAGCTAAAATAAAATAAGAGTGTATTATTTGCCTAGTGGTTCAACGACAAGCTGGAACTACTAAACTTATTTGAGGACCCCGCGGGCAATAAATACAAAGAGAAAGGTTGAGACCAGAAATAGAAAATAATAATATCTTGGGACAATCTCACACACGGCCATCTGATCCCAAACTAGGCAGAGCCTGTACTATGGCAACCAGACAACTGATAAACATACTTATATATTTCTAAATACATACATAAATCATAGATAAATAACACCCAGACACAGAACAAATGATCGTGCTCATCACACAAAGATTTTTCCTGGGTGGGAATCGAACCCACGACTCCGGCTCAGCAGTCAGGGTCACTAACCACTAGACCAACAGGCCCGTCAAATCTTCAACTGAGGAAGAGTTCTGCTCACACACTGAGACAGCAGCACATACATTGCTCCTAATTCAAAGTAAGTAGCTAAAGCACCTGTGTTATGGAATCAGAGACAACGAAGGTACCACAAACACCCAGACCCGAGACACTGTAGAAAAGTGATTTCAACATTGACCCGTCCGGGGACCGAACCAGACCGCACAGCTGGCGACACCTTGAAAACCTGTGTGTATGCCACTCGACCACGGAGGCCTTCAAAGTTCATATTGTTACATGAAAAAGTCTTCATCATCTTTTTCCACATGGGTTGTAACAAGCAATCGGATATATTTTAATTAATTTTTCGTACAATTTGCCGCTGTTCGGATATTAGTAATAGCTACTATCCGGTCCATAATCCTCGGTTAGCGCTGCATTTTCTTAAATGCTACTTGCAATGTGGGTCGCACATTACTAGTATTCTTGTTAACCCCTCGTGCTAATCTAAATGCATGTTACGAGACGGTTTACGTCGGTAGTGTAATGAGTGGTATTCAAATCGGCAACCACATGATTGCAAGTCTGTTACCCTAGCCTTAGGCTACCACTGCTTTTTGAACTGTTCTGCAATTGCCGTCCCTGAATACTGATTTTAAATGAACCATTGGTGAAAGTTTTATATGAATCAGTAGGTGCTTTATATTTTTGATAACTATTTGAAGCGACAAGTTTAGGTCACGTGAACTAAAAAACTCAAGCACGCCTAAAAAACGCTCGTATTTATGTATATGTTATATCTTTTCGATAGTCAATCATAATCCTTACCTATGGTTCATTAATAAATTCGAGCCTTTTCTAGGTAGGCTCCAGAGGGGTTGCTAGACCTAGATCACAGATTATTATTATGTTAGAGAGAGCTCAGAATAAAAAATGTCAAATGGCGTAATTTACCGAGAGAAACAGTAACTGCTCCAGGTCCACCAGTGAGACCCGCGGTGGCAAAAACGGGGCCAACCACTCAACATCCCCAGCTATTCGACTAGGGTTGCCTCCTGTGCCCTACAGTGGCTGCTGATAAGGGGGTCCAAATGGCAAGCTCTTTTAAATCATCGGGCCAACCGCTTCAGACCGTATTGAATGCGACAGACGGTTGTCCAGACGAGCTATCCTAAAGGTTCCGGATTTTCATTTCGACGTACGGAACCCAAATACTTCTGTCTCTATTGGTGCAACTTGCAACAACAAAGCACGTGTTCTGCTTAATTTTTGCTGGTAATTTATTATAATAGTACCTGGTAATTGCCTGTCTTAATTGTGATTTATTACCGAATATTTAACACCAATTCATTGTTTAATTACTTTAAATGACCGTTCGCGTTCATAAGATATATTAAGTAATTATTACTTAATTTTTTTAATCAATAAAATTAAATACCTACCTTAGACCGTACCTACTTATTATAAAGCTTGATTAATTGCCAGTAAGGTGCAGGTGAAATCCTAAGTAATTAGGACAAGTTTACAATATTTCATCATTTTTATATAATTCCATCTGATCCCAAACTAGGCAGCTTAGAGCCTGTAGGTTTGTGAAACATGTGTCGCAAAGACACAAGAATATAAGTCATTAAAGCGGAGGTCAATTAAAGAAAAGTGCCATACCATGCAGTCAAAATGTCATACATTGCCGACGCAATAAGTCTTTGCTAGCTCTAGAGTTGCAGGAGATTTAACAACATTGTATTTTACAACTCCATCATCGATCATCTGCTTAGCCTTTTCCCAAGCTTTGTTGGGGTCGGCTGCCAGTCTTACCGGATTTCGATGAATACCGCATTTTACATGGAACGACTGCCTATCTGACTTCCACAACCCATTGCTAGGTAATACAGTTTTCTATAGTAAGACTGGTTGTCAGCATATTGTAATGACTTCACGACTTTCAAGATCACTGTATGAAAGTCGGGACCAACGGCTTAACGGGCTTTTCGAGGCACAGAGGGGTCTCGGTATGTTTACAACTGGTCACCCATCGACGTACCAACCGCGACGAGCGCAGCTTAACCTTTATTATCCGTGAAACCGTAAGGCTTACACTAAGCCCCGAGCCCGTCTCTTCTCTTCCGAACTTGTCTCCATTCATAGTAAACGGAATCCTGTCCATACCGCGTCAGAATGAAGACAAGCAAGAGAGAAAGCCAACAAACCCTAAAATGAGTTTTTTTTCTTTTCTTTCCTCTGCCCCAACGACCTCTAACTGCCATAATAACCATATAATTTATGGAGATGATCTTATTTTACTAATAAACTATTCCAAATTAATTTTGAAGTTGTTTTACTTACCAAGGATGCCTCCGACATGCTATTTTATAACAAAACCGGCTAAATTTATTTAATTGGATCATAAAAACAATTTCAATAAAACCTAATTATATATTATTGAATCATAAGATTTATAAGTAAAAAATAATTTATTGTACAATCTACGGATGTGTAATGTATAAATTATAATTAAAAAAGGAATTTCCATTTTAAGTTACTGCCTTCGCTGGTAAATAAAAATGGTAATAAGTTCTTTATGTAGCTATTTAGGGTTTGCAGGTTGTACCTACGGGACTTAATAAGAATACAGGGTGGCGATGACATGGCGACATTATATTTCCGTCGAACTAATGTTTTGGAGGTAATTTAAGGTTTCAGGTAATTTAAGTTCGTAGCACGCAAAAATATCTCATGGAAAAACCATTTCGGTCGGCTATGTAACTATTTCTTGTATCTGCAGCCAGGTTACAAAAGTAGTTTATTCTTAAAGTTACCAAGTTACAAATTAAATTAATCTTCTAAATATCTTCACATCCTCTTTTCCCAGTTAGAATAAAAGGATTTTTATTTGTCATGGTAACCAAGTTCAAATCAAACTGTTCGGTTATTTTGGGTACTAATCCGCAATGGGACGAGGAAATATTAAGTGTAGAATTTATCTTACAGGATTATTTTTTATGGAGTGCGTATATTCAACGAGGTAATCAGGTGCATAAAACTGAACAACTTTTCCCAAAGAACATAGCTCGCTGAATATACGCATTCCATAAAAATCGGTCAAGTTTTGGACCTACTGAAAAAAGAAACAAAACTATAATGTTAAAAAAAAACTTCAAAATGAGTACTACTTTTTTTGAAGCAAAGCTACACTGAGATTGAAGAAAAAATAAATATAGGGTTTTAAATTAACTGAAATCAAACCTAATAACAACTGGGCACTGCTTAAATTATTTGTCCCAACACATTTATTAAATGTTAACAGCAACAATAATTCTGAAGTAAAATTATATTCAGTGAGATTAATTGTTTTTTTTTTGTAAGAATGATAAATAAGAAAGTTTCGAAAGCAAGCAGTACTTTAGTACCTAATTTTCCTTCTATATAAGTTATTGTCCTATGCATGTTGTGTCTACAATACTAAATAAATAAAATGGAATTCAGTTTTAATGTTTTTTTCCTTTAGTATGTGGACGGTTTTTGTTATAAAATAAGAACAGAAGATCTTTTTTGTTAATTTAATATTAAATCCGTCGAATTAAGAACTTTTTTCAGGGTGAAGCTAATGCTTTCGACCTACGCCGATGACACGGTGCGCGGCGAGGGGATTTGTTGGACTTTTACTACTAAAACTCCCCGCTCCAGTCTCTGCTTGGCCGGATGTCATTTAAGCGATTTCTATCATCGTTAACGCTCGTAGAAATGTCACTTGGCTAAGGGGCTGACCTGCCTTCGACCTAGTGTAAAGTTTAAGGTTTGTGCCGCAAGCCTCGGTCATCACCCCATCACAGCCGTATTTGTTTCCCATTTAGGAGTCCTATTTAAAAGTGTAATGGTCGAATACTGAAACGACAATCAGTTAAGTGTCATGCTGTCTCTGTCACTTTAAGGTGTGAAGTAGCGACAGATAGACATTCAAGCACATCTTAAAGTTAATTAGCGTTTCAGTTATAGTTATATCATAAATGTTATATTTATGCCGTTGAGATATTTTGTTGATTACAAGTTTGTTCGAACTTGAACTTCTGTTTAGCACATCAACCCTGGCGGGTAGTCCGTGCTAACTTCATACACAGCAGACCACTCTGAAGTTGTTGTTATAAAGTTCAGTTTATTAGTTTTATTTGTGTGAGCGTGTGAGTTGTATCGGAATCTAAATCAGTTTTTGTTGTTTTTTACTTACAACGATTTATTGAAAGCAGGTAACAACATAAATAATGTGTAGTTTTTCGTGATAGGTCAATAGATAGGTGTTTTTAACTTTCTGTCCAGTTTTTAAGTGAGAGTTAAGTTTAAGTGACTGTCTAAGTTAAGCTTTACTATCGTATACCAAAGCTTACTCAATCGTAGTTGTATCTATACTCATTCTACAAAATAAACTTGATAAGTGTGTCCTTATTTTTTTCATACATGTGGAACAGATAAAACGGTATTCCTACCTAGCTTCTTTTTGCCAAATTAAAATGATAAAACAAAACGAAGTTAACAAGTACCTACATATTAATTTACTATTGGTGATCAACAAACAGGTTTATTTGCGTACTTAGCTTACTTCTAAATACTGAAACGCATATTAATTATAGAGAAGATACTTATAGATCGATTCTAACTTACTGACGGCTGTGAACATGAGGTGCTGGCCAGACAGAAAAGACGCAAGACAAGGGCGGGGCGCGGACCCGTCGCAGACAGGGCGCCGTCACGACTTTTTAAAATATATAGAAAAGACACGGACCCGTCGCAGGCAGGGCGCCGTCACGACTTTTTATGGCGCGCACTAGAAGCTTTTCCCGGCATTCAACCGTCCGATTTTGATACGACAACATGTCTTCTTCTGAAGATGTACTAGCACTGGTGCATCTCGCTAATATACAGAGGGTTTTTCTCAATTAATTCACAAAACTGAATATTATAAGCTAGGTCGTCACGCATTTTTATGAAAAAAATTATAACAGCTCAAAACATGACGCAACCATTAAGTCTCAAGATGGTACGCGTGACTGTGCCTGTGCGACGCGAGCGAGCGAGCGAGACCCTCCCGGCAGGCATGCCACCCCGCGCCCTGTCCTCGCACCCACCGCGTCCGTGCCCCGTCTCTCCTGTGTGTTTTGAACAAAAGGCGCAGACGTAAAAGCGTTGCGCCCGCGCCCCGTCTTTTCTGTATGTTTTGCGACGCGACGCTTCTATACATTTTGTATGAAAGGGACGCGGAAGAGACAAATGTCCGCGCCCCGTCTGCGTCTTACGTCTTTTCTGTGTGTCCTGCGCCTGAGGCGTGTCGCTGCGCAGTAACAAATTCATGCACCAGCGGGGGTGCGGGGCGAGGTATTGCGCAGTGTGTAACCAACTTCACAGATGCCATTAAGTTTGAATCGACCTATACTTGCAAGTTATCTGTGATACTTAAAGATATGCATGTACGTATAGTAGGTGTACACTATTTACAATTCTGTGGTGTATGCACTTCTTTATAAGTAAGTAGTTTACAATAGGCTCCGTCGTGGCCATGGGCAAAGTAAATAGTCCTATCAATGCTCTATGGAAAGACGTATTTGCAGCTTGACTAGTTATAACTTACTCCTTACCATAGAATAATAACTTTAGTTATTATTCTATGGTAAGATCTATGGAGCATATAAGATCTATGGAGATTCTATGGAGCATAGAATAATAACTTCTATGGAGCATATAAAAAAAAATATAGCATATAATCTATGGAGCATATAAGATCTATGGAGATTCTATGGAGCATAGAATAATAACGTTATTATTCTATGCTCCTTACTTACAGTATTTCTATGACATAAAAATGTCATAGAAATACTGCTTTTTATTAGCAAACAAATTTGCGGAATATAATCAAATAAATAAATAACAATAATAAATGTAGACAACATCACATGCATTGCTCCGAATCGAATTTAGTAAAAACACTAATGTTCTGGAATCAGAGACAACAATGGTACCACAAACACCCAGACCCAAAACAATGTAGAAAAGTGGTTTTTCTACATTGACTCGTCCGGGGATCGAACCCGGGACCTCCAAGCTAGCGGCACCTTGAAAACTGGTGTAACTGTGTACGCTACTCGACCACGGAGGTCGTCGAAGGTATGACAAATTATATTTACAAATATGGGGTCTAAAGTAACGTGTCGGGGAGTAGTTAAAGGTAATAAAAACTTTTTTGAATATATATTATTATTTAGTTAGGTATGTGACAACTTATCACACAGGGATTATATACTTACCGCAAAAGAAAAAGTAGAAGAGTTTAAAAATAAACTTTTCTAACGACATATTGCAACGAGGACTACTAGTTCGGCGAAACTCCATAATATTAATTTTCAAGTGGCCCCTTAAAGATAACTAATTTATCTATTTGTGATGAGGAAAACGGCTTAGAACTCCCGATAGACGAGACGAAACAAGTTCTTCACTTATAGAATGACACTGTTTAACTTCGAAAGCAGGATAAACGTAAAATAACTACAATAAAGGAGCGGTTTCACCCAGATACATTAAAAAGTAAGTTTAAAGTCCAGTTAATGTCAGTAACTACAAATCGCGAGATAGTACAGAAAAAAAAACTACTGTTTGTGTTGGTACAGTCAGCACAAAAAGTGAAGTGAGTTCAACAGATTAACACTCACATTAAGACCCTTCACAAATTCAATGTGAATGTAGCGCCACCATAACTCGCAAGACAATTTTATCCTGCAAATTCTGTAAACTTACTGCCATTTAATTTTGCACTTTGCAGGACGTAATGGGAGCCAACGACTGTGCCATCCGAGTGGCAACGTTTTGTATGATAGAGTTTGAAGATCATTGTCACGAAAAGAAGAAGTAGCACCAAAAGTAGTTTTTTTTGTTCATAAGCACAATCAGTTTAACAATACAGCTAAAAAAATTGAACTCCATAATTTAAGTACTTTTTGAATTCGTTGTATGGAAAAGCCCAGTACAGAAAATTAAGTTATGAAAATATGTACAAACATAAGATAGAATATATACATATTACTAATAAGTAATATGTATATTATGTGATATAGTAATACTATACATATTGCTAGATCTATTTATTAGTAATTTAAGTTTGTATATATTTTCATAACTCCATAATTAAGCTTAGACTAGGAATAAAATAGCCTTATCACGAAAGCCTAACGTTATTAGTTCATTTCTGGTATTTGCATAAGATAAGATGTTTTGTATATCTGTTTGTGTTCATCGAATTTCGTTGCTGACTGTACCTATCAATTTGTCGATTAGCTTAAAATATATTAATATGATGCGAATAAGTGGTGAACAGTATTTTAGTTGTTCAAACTTGCCAACTACAACCCTTAAAAGCCAAACGAAATAACAAGAAACGGGCGGACACAGCTAGTATTATTAATAATAGTACCTAGTAAAAGTAATTTATTAATTAGGAAAGTTTGCTAGTTGTATTATCTTCCACACTGTCCGTAACATATTTATTGCAAACCTGGGGCTTTCCCGCGCTTAGAATATCAAGTTATTCGTGTATACCATATCAAGATACATGTACGAACAGTACGACTGATGTATGATTTACAATAAACATCCTTATCTCAATGTGATAAAGTTACTAGTGTCAAGTGCGTACTACAATAGGTACTTTGGATAGTAATGAATTAATTATTCATAGGCTTACGTAGATTATAACTTGCAAGCTGTCAATTTGTGGTTTGTGACTAAGTGTTAGCCATACGGTTTGACCGATACCTATTAAAGGTTAAGCAACCCTCGCCTCAGTTGTTCCGTGGATGGGTGACCATTTGTTAACATACCGAGAACCCTCCGTGTCTCGGAAAGCACGTTAAGCTGTTGGCTGACTGTCAGTCTTAGATCATTGGCCGTTTTAAGTAATTACAATTCTGACAACCAGTCTTAATAAGGGACTGGGAGGAGGTCCGATAGGAAGTCGCTTTCTGGTAGGACTGGAAGACGACCCCAATATTTCTTGGGAAAAGGCTTCAGAAGAAGACAGAACTTCAGAAGTATGACATTTAGATTCACAATTGGTTTACAGTCAACAGCAAAAGTAGAAAATGAATTGAGTTTATAACTTTTGGAGTCAAAACTGATCACGAATATATGGCGACTGTACTAGTAGTAAATGTTTGATATTTAGAATCGCATAGGTACGTTGAATCACTTCTGACGCAAACTCCGTTAATTAGTATTGAATTTCTGATTCTGATCATCTACTTTTGCTGTTGACTGTACATACACACGTACATTATACAGAAGTATACAGATAAGGAGGTATTACGAGTCAAGGTTTACCGGTCAGGTCAATGATCCATTGTCATCCTTAAACATCGTATAGTCATAAATTTTATTATCCATTGGATTTATAACTTTTATATCCTTAGATATTCAACTTTTTTTTAATGGCCAGAGGCTACTAGCCCAGTAGACGAAATTAAATGCTGAGTTTGCATTCTTCCCAAAAAAGCAGTTTTTTTTTTCATTTTACATTCTGCTATCTATGTTACGAATTTCTTCCAAATACTTTAAGTAGTTTCACGTAAGAAGGTATCAAACGGACAAACTTACACACGTATAATTTGATTAGAATTCAAAAGATTTATTTATTTTTTTAATAAGTAGGCTTGGATAAACGCTTTATTCACCTAGGCCCTAAGGCAAGATCGGCAAATTTTTATCTTTTTTATATTAATACGTGAAGCAAAATTAAAACTTTGTAACCCTTTTAACGAAAAGGTCGTGACCTTACTTACCTAATAGAAAGAGTGCAATGCTGTTATTTTTTTTCTTATTGATATGGTTTTTTTTTAATAATTTTAACTTGTAATTTTAGGAACAACCGGTCGAATTGATAAATAACTTTATGTACTTACTGTATAGCATATGAGGAACAGTGTAGGCAAATCTATATATATAAAACAAAGTCGGGTTTGTTACAACACTTATAACTCGAGAACGGGTGGACCGATTTTTATGATCCGTGAATTGTTGGATTCGTCTCTGTTCCGAATAGCAGAATAAACATTAATAACTATGGAAAATTTACTGTATAATTCACGGGAACGGGGAAAACTTACGTGGCTGAAACCGCGGGGCAAAGCTAGTTTTATATAAGAATAAGTTTTGTGTGCCGAGTAAAACATGAAAAACCTATGACATGACGGACAAAGTCGTGGGGCACAACTAGTGGATGGTATTTGCATAAGTTCTGTAAGTAGGTTAGGTGCATATAAATAATTCGAAATAATAATTTTCCTTCTAATTCCAGCTACCTCAGATATCATAGTTATTGATTATTAATTTATTTTAAGCGCTACTTACCTATAATATTATATGTATAGATATTATTTATTTCTGTCCTTTTTCAAAATTGTATCAAAATATGTATGTACATAGGTATGAGGCCTCATTTCTATTTCAATATATCATTGGTAGATACAATATATGAAGTCTTATGTGGGTAAAAGAAAAGTTTAATACCCTATACAGGATTAATTTAAAAAGAGTGTTTATATTCTACGAGGTAATCAGGTGCATAAAACTGAACAACTTTCCCCAAGAAACATGGTCGAAATCTTAAAATTTAAAATCTACTTTTCATACAAACGTAAGTCACGTGACCTGTCACTTTGTATGAACATTTAAATTTTAATTTATATTTTGACCTATAATTCTCGAGGAAAGTTGTTCAGTTTTATGCACCTGATTACTTCGTAGAATATTAGCACTTCTTATAAATTAATCCTGTATACATAACATAGATAACTTACACCTAGACACAGAACAATTAATGATCATGCTCGTCACACAAAGATTTGTCCTGGGTAGGAATAGAGTCCACGAACTCTGGTTTCGCAGTCAGGGTCACTAACCACTAGACGAACAGGCCAATCACATAAATCAGCCAGATGAAACAAAATTTCATCAAGATTAGGAAGTTAATTTTTTTAGGACAATTCCTAAAAGCATTTAAAAAATAAAGTCCAGTAAGGATAATAATATGGAAATAATGAATTAGTACAATTTATTTTTGCAGAATCAAGATGGCGCTTAAAGATTTAGATCCCCGAAATGGAGGCGCTTGCAGTAACTGCTTGGCGAACAAATTTCTCTGTTACGTCATGGCATACGTGCAACTGGTAAATGTTACAAATTTACGTTTTAATTTAGTTGTTGAGACTATTTAACCACTTTTTAAAATACTCCCATAAACGCTGTAATCATTTATGGCTAGGACGTCGGACCTGCCATCATTATACTAAGACTTGTCGTCGGGTTGCAGGTTTTAAATCCACCAATTGCACTACCGACGTGAACCCACTCGTAACACAAACGAATAGCTTAATTCGAGGGGTAAGCAAGAATAGTAATGGGCTAGTAATTAAAAAAAAACGGTTTGATCTTCAGGTGCTGTGGGTTTGCGGTTTATTGGCGGTGATGTTCGATCCATCATCAATGGACACAGTCGTGGCAACAAACGGAACTGCTGTCATTGTAATAGCAGTGATCCTCATCTTGATTTCCATATTGTTCTCTGTACTACTACTACTCGGATTATATAAGGTAAGCATTCAGACATTTATTGGTCCAGTACGGCGCCAGCGCCATAACTGCATAATAAATAATAAGCACCCAATTTTATTGTTAGCAGTCGCAAAGTTTTGCGCGAACATGTTTTGATTATTTGAACACAGACAATTCAATTTACCAGTATGACAGGATAACAGGGGATTGTTGACAGTCGTTACCCGCGAAAATAAAAAGAGTTGAGGTGGTTAAAATATATTTTTTTCAAGTCAAGAACCATGGACTCATTTGTTAGTAACAATCTTCTGTTATTTGCCAACGTTTATTCTGTAATCGTCTCGGGGGCCTTTTGCGTAAATCTAAGAAACCATAATTCAAATTTTCGGTTCCAGGAGAGGCCATTGTTCATAAAATGCTATTGCTTATACGCCGGAACCTACGTGGTGCTGTTGACGCTGGCTTTCATCGTTAATATCTTCACCCAGCCGCAGAGATTCGGCTTCCGAAGATTCTTCTCTACAGTAATAAGTATCAGTGAGTATAAAATATTATTTATTAATTTTGACCTCCCTTTCTTTTTTTTGTCTTGTCTTCAATGAGGTACTTAACTCCATAAAAAAAATCAAGTATTTTTTATAAAACTGTTTTATGGTACTGGATCATATTATCTCTAGTCTAGTCGGGCTTTTCCGAATGTATTCGGGGTCTGTAGTCGTTCATATTGTGATCATGTCGCCCAATAGTCGTTGATATTATACAAGGTGCCATAGAATTGCCCAAAATGTTTGAAGCTGTTTCAGCCCATTGAAATGAACAACATTCTAGTCTATTTCGCAAAAAAATTGAACTTCCTTTAAGGTACCCAATGTACCTAATAAGATATTATGTTTTTAGATGGTAAAAAAATATTTGACTTGTATTAAAACTATATCTTTTTAAGCTGAAATTGTGTAAATCGACTCTTTACCAGATGTACTTTTCACCTCTTTTGGATTCTTAAACCTTTAAGTAACGTCCTGTATATTATACCGGTGTACAATGTTCCCTGAAAGAAACAAAAAAAAATACTGGGGCCAATTGTTAGTTGCTAGTTATTATTTGTTTTTTTTTTAATATATTTTTTCTTGTTACAGTTATCCATGCATTCTTCTTCATGGTAGTCAGAAGTTATTATTTGCTGACTTACTGCACTGGCGGCGCGCATAATGCCAACATTCGGGCCAACATTTAGTAAATAAATCTAGTCTTAGACGAGTCCTATCTACCTATAAAATTGTCGACACGAACTGTAACTTATGTTTTTCTTTTCCCAATTAGACACTTTGGGTTTTATAAGTTCCTCGGTATAGTATTACTGAATAATAACAGCGTTAAGGGATGATGTAAGAAAACTTATTTTTTTTTAATATTAATACAAAATACCTAACCTAGCTCCTGAAATAAAAACACAAAAAATACTTTTGGTTTAAATAGCGTTTATTGACATGAATCTTTTGCCATAAGCATAATACTTAAAGACTTGACTGTTTTATTTTATTATTTTCTAATTTTATTTTACTATATTTAAGTACGTTTTGCATAATAAATACTAAAATAGTACAAAAAGATATCCATGTTTAAAAAAAACACTTTTAGATAGCCCACTTATTGAGGATGGCTATAGGCTATAATTTGCCGCAGTAGCCGACGCCCACGCGGGCAGTGCCGCGAACAAAAGCTAGTAACTAATTGAAAAGCCCAAAGTCGCCGTGCAAGTGAACATTAGACCACATAAAACAATGTATAACACATAAAAAGACGAAGAAGATAATAAAATTATAGAGAGAATTATGACTATAACTTTGATATCTTACCTTGATAATGAAAACCTGTTTTTTGTTACCTATGTTATTATTGGACCACCTTTTGGTATGTTTGTTTAGTTTTATACTCTACAAGGTCATATTAAAGAGTTTTAAAACTACAAACTTTTGTGTACTTATGAACCCGCTTTTCCATGTATTGAGGTAATTGCGTAAAGAAGATCAAAATGTTTGACATTGACATTTCTTATTCATTTATAATTTAGAAGCTGTTTCCCGCGACGCCGCCCGCGGTAACTACTTTTAGTAAAAAATATAGCCTATGTTACAGGGTGATTATAGCTTTCTAAAGGTGAACGAATTTTTGAAACCGGCACTGTAGTTTATGAGTTTATTCATTACAAACATAAAAACAAAAATACAAATCTTTCCCCTTTATAATATTAGTGTAGATTTGTAAAAGAAATTCAAGGAAAGCGATACCAATATTTGTTAACTTTAACGCTTACAGGCCGAAATCAAGATCAAAACATTTTATAATAATAATAATAATAACGGCCTATATACGTCCCACTGCTGGGCACAGGCCTCTTCCCATATAGAGAAGGGATGAGCATTGATCACCACGCTTGCTCACTTCAAAACATTTTAAAAGTAAATGAAATTACAAAAATATGAAGGTAGAACGGCATATCTTGTCAAGACGAATACCATCTCAGTCTGCCCGTGGCCATGACACCTGCAAAGGTGTTGAAACGTCGGGAACTAAAATCAAAATAAAGCGCGATAGAATCCGTTTAAGGTAGTTTTACTTCAATGTCTAATATTCACGTAAACCTAAGAAAACAACAAAACATTTTAATTCAGAGTAGACCTTTTCAGATACTTTCAAACTGTACCTAGTTGCGCAGTAGAGAAGAGGCTGTATGTAATTTCAACGCATGAGGTATATTTATACACTTATATACTTAAGAGACCATTTTAAAATTTAGCCAGCAGCAAATATTATTATGGAATCATATACCTAATTAAAATTAAGAATAATTTTAATATTTTTAGTACTAATAAAACAATTTTTTACACTACCTACTGTATTTTATTTTAATGCCCTTAAACTGAACATACTTTATATATATACAATAATTATCATAACACTGGCCTATAACTGTCCCACTGCTGGGTAAATTTCTCTTTCCATATAGAGAACACCACGCTTACTCGCTCGCGTGATACCACTTTCAGTGATGTTTTCCCCCTTTCGGCCGCCATATATGTAAATGGAAAAAGAAAAAATTGTTGTTATTTTTATAAAAAACAAATATTTTAAATACTGATCATGAAAGAATATCTGTTATTTTTTTTTCGTTATAACGACCCGGGTAACTCACGTGACTTTGGCTTGTCACTTCCAGACATGTGAGCGATTCGATCAGCGTTAACGCTTGTAGAAATGTCACTTAGAAGGGCAGGTGTCTGTCTGCCTTCCCGACCAGCTGATAGGCCACGGAGGATGCAAGCGCGAGGTCCCACACCCCTGTTCTCGGAAGGAGTGAGGGCTGGGCACTATACATCCAACCCTCTAGAAGGTATCCAGTAGAGACCGAAGCCTGCTGGAGTTGCGCAGAGCTTGCTTAAGTGATCGGGCGGCTCCAGCAAAGGCAAGGACGGGACCGGTGTGTTTTTAGTCGGTGCATGTCCGGCATATCCCCAGGCTGTGTCCTCAGCGTGGGCTGAAGTTATTAGCGTTTCACTCGAACAAAAAAAAAAGGTGCCTTATCGCCTTCGCTGAAGGGGGTGGTGACTGGTGAGTTGACGTTTACGTACCATGCATGTGGTTGTTGGCTGGCGATGGACTCTGTGTGTGACGTACTTACCTGTCATGCAGAATGTTCGATGGATCAAATGGTTTCGTGGCAAGCGAATGCCATGGGATAAATAAATAAATAATAAATATCTTGGGACAATCTCACACACGGTCATCTGATCCCAAACTAGGCAGAGCCTGTACTATGGTAACCAGACAACTGATAAACATACTTATATATTTCTAAATACATACGTATTATAGATAAATAACACCCAGACACAGAACAAATGATCGTGCTCATCACAGAAAGATTTGTCCTGGGTGGGAATCGAACCCACGACCTCCGGCTTAGCAGTCAGGGTCACTAACCACTAGACCAACAGGCCCGTCAAGATGGATGATTCGTACCACAGGGCACGGCGATCACATTTACAGACCAGGTGCGATTCTCGTGCGGGTATGTGACTGGTATGCCTATGGTATGGTCGAAGAATTTGTGGCAAGCGACTGCGATGATTTGTGTAAAGAAGCATTAAAAGGACTTATGCTTTTAACTCTGCGGCACTGCGACGAGAATCCGTTGATCAAGAATCCGTTGGACGTATCATTAGACGATAGTTAAATATTTTTTTTTAATGTTCCTTGCAATGTGGATCGCACGTTACTAGTATTCTTGTTAACTCCTCGTGCTAAGCTAAGATGCTTGTGTTACGAGTGGGTTTACGTCGGTAGTGTAATGGGTGGGATTCGAACCCGCAACCACGTGATCGCAAGTCTGACGGCCTAGCCATAAGGCTACCGCCGCTTTAAAAAAACAAAGATATAATTGATAACATTTAATTGTGTGTACGATCATTATTTTGTAAAAAAATGTAGATCCGCTAATGATTGTTTTAATTCATGAATTGCAAGCCCTAAGAGTGACGTATAGGAAACATATTTATAGACGTCAGGACTTCACTATCGTGACGTATGTTTTTTTTTCTATTAAAATTTAAAAATAAAAGACAGAGCTTTACATATAGGTAACTTTATATTTTATTAGTAGAAAAAAAATATTTATACTTAATTCTAATTATATAATTACAAAATATCATGTGCTTCTGGTTAATTATTAAAATGGTGTCACTTATGAATATTATGCATACGTCATACGTTAAAATTAAATACAACCTTCTCTCTACTACGCAATCAAAGTAATTTCACGTTTTGAAAGTACCTGAAAAGGTCTGTAAAAGGTCTACTCTAAATAAAAATATTAGTTATTTTGATGTCGCTGTGTCTTTAGGCGTCGGAGTAAGCCTCTAAAAGTTAGCGAACATCATCGCTGTCCCTGTTGAGACGAGATTATGGTTCAACTTCATCGGATCATCGGCAGCATCCATTGAAGTTTCTACATTGTATTTACGCCCTTTGACCAACGCTTCCTTTTCACATAAATAATAATTAGTGTTAGTTTATAAGCTTCGCCAGTCGCAATTGCTTGCGAGGATTTGAAAATACAAGTATAAAGTATATATTTTGAACTTATAAGAAGACCATAAATTACAGTTCGTGTCAAAAAATTTGATGTAGGTTTTTCTGTTCTTCGCTTTCCGTGATAGCAACTCGTCTCAAACTTATTTACTCAATGTTGGCGCGATGTTAGCATCGTGCGCGCCGCCATTGCAGTAAGTCAGCAAATAATAACTTCTGACTACCAGGAGGAAGAATGCATAGATAGCTGAAACAAGAAAACATATATTTTAATAAAAAAAATAACTAGCAAGGAACTAACAATACTTTCTTAATAATTCTAAGACACCATTGGAGAAGGAAAACATCGTGAGGAAACCTGCCCAAAAATTGAAATTACATCTGAAATCGCCAACCCGTAATCAGCAAGCATGCTCGTTACTACTCTCTATATGGGAAGAGGCCTATGCCCAGCAGTGGATTTATAAGCCGGTATTAGGGCGACATGAACGATTATATATAGTCACCGAATATATTCGGAAAATCCTGACTAGTTTTAGTAGGTAGGTAGTTGAGTCAGTTACAATATACTTATAGTTCGGGACCATGAAAATAGTTTTACGTAAAAATCATTATTCTGTACTGGTTTTTTTTGGAGTGGCCTCATAGTTTATGTATAAAACAAATGGTAAGAAGAAAGGGAGGTCTTTCCCCTGGATTGGTACAGTTCAGGCTCAAAATAAATAAATAAATAATATTTTATACTCACCAATACTTATTACTGCGGAGAAGAACCCTTCGAAGCCGAATCTCTGCGGCTGGGCGATGATATTATAGACGAACGCCAGCACCAACAGCACTATGTAGGTTACAGCGTATATGCAATAGCATTTTATGAATAACGGCCTCTCCTGGAACCGACAATTTAAAAAATAGTTTCTGAGTCTTGACCAAAACACCAAAACAGTCTAAATGATGTCATCATTTTGACAAAACTTGAGGCCAATTTTAAAGTGTCGTTAATGATTCCACTACGATCTCTCACGTAAAGCCAGAGATTTTATGCAAACATTACCCGTGACAATGACAGGTTGAAACGCCGGGAACTAACTTAAAAAATCAGTGTTTAAAAATTGTTATAAAACATTCGCTGTCTCAATCCATCTTCAAAGCATGGACTAACATCGATTTCTCCTAGAACAGTTATCCTGTTATGCTGGAAAACAAAATTGTTTACGTTCACATGATTCAAAAAATGTGCGCGCAGAGCTTTGCGTCTGGAAACACACGAATTGGGTGTTTGTGAACTGATTGCGCTTGACTGTACCAACAAATGCCTGAAAACTTACCTTATGTAATCCGACCAGTAGCAGTACAATGAACGTAAAGCAAATCAAGAGGATGATGGCTGCTATTATAATGAAAGCGGTTCTGTTTATTTCCTCGTATTTGTCCATTAACGTGGGGCTGCACATCACCACCACTAAACCGCAAATCCACAGCACCTGAAGATTAATCAATACAAATATACTCAAACAAACTAAAAATACGCCTTCAAATCCGTTTTTTTAGACGTGACAACGTTTTATATATCATTCTATGAACACCGGCTGACTTTTTATGGTGTGAGGTAGCGACAGATACACGTTTGAGAACATCTACGACCACGGCCAGTGTAACCTGCCCCCCTAGCCAAGTAACATTTCCACAAGCGTTAACGCTGATAGAATCGCTCAAATGTATGGAAGTGAAAAGTCTAAGTCACGTGACTTATCGAAAGGAAATGTCATACCCATACATTTAATGTCATCTAAGCGATATCTATCATCGTCAACGCTTGTAGAAATGTAGGGGGGCTGGCCGAAACTTTTAGTTATTTCCTGTGTCTTAATTTATTTATAATCTTTAAGTTAATTAGCGTTGCAGTATTCGGGGGTGGCAACTAAAATTTAGAACTAAATTTGTAACATCACCAGTTGTATGTATCCCACGACGTAACTTAGGTTTTTGTTCGCCATGCAGTTACTGCAAGCACCTCCATTCCGAGGATCTAAGTCTTTTAGAGACATCATTGTATTCTGCAAAAAAAATAATGCCTAATTTATTCGTGTATTACCCTTACTTTACTATACTTTTTAAATGTCTCTCGTTCTAAGGAATTATCCTATGCGGGAATCGACCTTGCAAAGATTGTTAGTGGGGTTGTACGTGGAGTATGCGCAAGCGATCCTGCAGTCTCCTTCCGCTAGGTCAAGGACGAGACTTTTTTAATACAGGATTAAATTAAAAGGAGTGCGTATATTCAAAGAGGTAATCTGGTGCATAAAACTGAACAACTTTTCCCACGAAACATACAACTTTTCCCACAACAGATATCGACCTAGGTAAGGTCGATATCTTAAAATTGAAAATCATCTTTTCATACAAACAAGTCACATCAGAAACAGATCATATAAAATACAGGATTAAATTAAAAGAAGTGCGTATATTCAACGAGGTGCATTAAAATATCAAAAGCAAGGAACATAGGTCGATTTTAAAATGGAACTTTTCATACATAGTGACAGGTTACGTGACTTATGTTTGTATGAAAAGATGATTTTAATTATAATATAATGACGACCTCCGTGGTCGAGAGGCGTACACACCGGTTTTCAAGGTGTCGTCAGCTCTGAGGTCCCGGGTTCGATCCACGGTCGGGTCAATGTATTAAAGCACTTTTCTACATTGCCTCGGGTCTGGGTGTTTGTGGTACCTTCGTTGTCTCTGGATTCCATAACACAAGTGCTTTAGCTACTTACTTTGGATTCGGAGCAATGTATGTGATGTTGTCCACATTATTATTATTATTATAATAAAAAAAAAATGGCGGCTGTGTACTTGGGTACATACTGCGCAGTACCCCGCCCCGCACCCCCGCTGGCGCGTGACTTTGTTACTGCGCAGTGACTCACCTCATGTATACAACCGCCTTAAGTTTGAATCGCACCGCTACCACAGATTACTAAATAGTTACCGCTACCTAATTCAGCCTATATTACACATTACTATACAAAGTACCTATTGTAGTACACACATTGCCACTAACATTAACTTTATCACATTGAGTTGAGGTGGCAGTTTGTAAATCATTCCTCATTATGGGTAACGAATAACTTGATATTCTGAGCGCGGGAAAGCCCAAGGCATGTTACGGTCAGTGTGAAAGATCAGGCAACTTGCAAATTTGTTTTATTCATACTAGGTAGCTGTGCCCGCCCGTTTCATGTTATTTCGTTTGGCTTTTAAGCCTGACACCTGATTACCTCGTTAAATATACGCACTCCTTAAAAATTTATCGTGTATAATTTATGCAAATCGACAAATTGAAAGGTACAGTCAGCAATGTTAGTCGATGGAAACAAAAAAAAATCGTCCGTAATCGGTTGAACTCATTTCTTTTTTTGCTGACTGACTGTGGACAGCAGCGTTGCCAGACGAACCGATTTTGGCGGGACGTCCCGATATTTTAATCAAAATTAAATGTCCCGCGCGGGACAGGCTCAGTCCCGCTTTTCGGAGATAACTCGACCGTGCTTGATCATTATTAAAGAGAAAACGGAAACTTTAAAAGAAGTTAAATCTTCACAGAAATATCATGAATAAGTAATACTTGTAAATAATTATTCTCTTATTGTCAGTTGCAATTTGTAACATTCACTCCACAGGCTATTTTTTGAAACGTCATAGGTATTTTTCTAATGAATGATTTTTTTTTATTTAGATTTGTGTTTTTTTTATTCTGAAGACTTATAAGACTCTACTACAAAACTTTACTATATCGATAATAATCTGATGTAAAATATTATATTTTTATTAAAATACATTTTCTATGGCTATTTTTGTCATCTATTGTACGTAAACGTAATTTTAATTCAATTATAAAGATAAATATTTGAAAACTTCTGATTATATACGTTTTTTTACTATCTCCCGCTTTCGACGAAAGAATCCCGCTGTTTTCGCTCAGAAAGTTCCAAAATCCCGACTTGGCAAAAAAAAAAACTGACAACGCTGGCACAGTCTTAACATCATACAGTCGTTCGACGAAGACGTCTAGACAGGGCAATCGTGCGGGGTGCGAGGGGCGAGACGGGGGAAGGGCGCTCCCGAGCTGCATACATTAACTTGTTAGTAGCTCGGGAGCAAACTTTCAGGGCTATCTGGTGTTAGTTTAGTTCTTTTTGTTTTAATAAATATAAAATAATTTTATTAAAATGGGTGCCAAGAAACCAAGATGGCGTCGACAACAATTTGCAAATTTTTCGTAATGGGTGTCATTTTCATGATTCCCGAGGTCGCTAAAACGATTATGGGGTCGAAATTGAAACCCAAGATGGCGCCGAGGAAATTATGCTAATTTTTCGTCATCGGTGTCATTGTCATGGTTCCCAAGGTCGCTAAAGACGATTATGGGGTCGAAATTAAAACCCAAGATGGCGTCGACGACAATTTGCAAATTTTTCGTCATGGGTGTCATTTTCATAGTTCCCGAGGTCGCTAAAAACGATTATGGGGTGGAAATTTGAATCCAAGATGGCGCCGAGAAAAATATTAATTTTTTTCGTCATGGGTGTCATTTTCATAGTTCCCGAGGTCGCTAAAACGATTATGGGGTGGAAATTTGAATCCAAGATGGCGCCGAGAAAAATAATCATTTTTTCATCATGCGTGTCATTTTTATGGTACCCGAGGTCGCTAAAAACGATTATGGGGTCGAAATTGGAATCCAAGATGGCGCCGAGAAAAATATACATTTTTTCATCATGGGTGTCATTTTCATGGAACCCGAGGTCGCTAAAAACGATTATGGGGTCGAAATTAGAACCCAAGATGGCGCCGAGAAAAAATTGCAAATTTTTCTTCATGTGTGTCATTTTCATGGTTCATGGGGTCGCTTAAAACAATTATGGGGTCGAAATAAGAATCCAAGATGGCGCCGAGAAAAAAATGCATTTTTTTGTGATAAGTCATTTTTAAGATTTGCGAGGTCACTGAAAATAAAAATGAGGTCAAGCTTTCGCGGAAATGTCTATCGCGCAAGAGTTCCTGATCCAAGATGGAAGACATTTCTCTAAATGAAATTACATGAGTTCTCAATCTCAATCTAGAATTTTTGCATGTGAGACCATAGACGAAGCACATTTGCATAATAGTTACTGTTTTACAAATTGTGTATCTCGCTATTGTTAATTATTGTAACAATATTTATTTTTATTTATTTTAGATAAACGTTATTATTAAATAATAACTAGGTATTAAACCTATTAAGTAATGTTGATAAAAAATAAATTCGATTTTTTTTATTATATATATTTTTTTAGTTATTTTAGATCAACATTATCTATACTTACTTATAATATTATTAAATAATAATTATTAAATAATATTGATCAAAAATAAATTTAAATAAATATTGTTAACTTGAGACAACCCTGGCTGTTGCGACAATTTCTACACATTGTCGGCATTTACAAGGAGATCAAAGGCGTCGTCCTACTGTATGTTTTTATACTGTGACGCTGGTGGACAGCCAAGTATTTATTTTTTTCTAATTCCTGTCCTATCTTGCGTTATTTGAAGTTCACCTAAACTGGACTTGAGGCACACTTTTTAATGTATCTGGGTGAAATAGCTCCTCTGTTGTAGTCATTTTACATTTATCCTGCTTTCGAAGTTAAACAGTGACATTCTGAGAAAAACTTATAGAGAGAAACTCTTGAAAGGAAGTAGGAAATTTGATACCGGTTTCGGGACTTTCTAAGCTGCTTTCCACATCACAAATAGATATAAAATATTTACAATCTTTAGTCAAATTTAAAGGCTATCGCAACAAAAGGACCTTTAAAAATATAACTATGGATTTTTTCCTAATGAGCAAAATTCAAACGTTTAATTGATAATATTTATTCTTTGACGGGAGTTATCCAATCTTTGTTTGAAGTAAGTAACTTAAGGTTTGAAGTGTTTCTTTACTTTTTAAATAAATTCATACTTACTCAATTATAAATTAATAAGGTTTTATCTTTTTCCATAATTATGTATAGAAAAAATAAGGACAGAATTATCAAATTTATTTTGTAGTATTAGCAAACAAAAAAACAACTATAACTTTAGGGGTTGGTTATAATAAAAACCTTATTGTCTACCCCTTGAGTTACAAAATATTAGAACGAGAAACGTAAACCATTAAATTGTATACTTAATAGTGGAAGTATCTATACTTCCACTATTAAGTAATCTGTGGAATAGGATAGCTAATAGTAACGCCTAGCTTAGAATCTCAGTAAGTCTAACTTAAACCTATAAACAAGACAGAAAGTTTAAAAATATATATGTATTAACCAATTTATAAAAACTACATATTATTTATGTTGTTACCTGCTTTAAATTAATCGTTGAAAGTGGAAAACTGATTTTATAGACTCAGATGCAACTCACACGCACTCACAAATAAAACTTTATTTAACAGACTTCCAGCTAACTTCAGAGCGCACATTGGTTATCTCTCGCTCGTTTTAGTTTGCCAAGAGAAAGTTGTGGTAGCGCTATATCGTTCCTAACATTTGTCGAGCTAATGTTCTGTCGCTACACTGATGTATTACTAGTCTTAGATCTGTGCACTGATGGGCGATCAATCGCTATGTATGACCCCCTTGCATTTGTCGTATCTAATATACTAGCTGGAACCTGCGCGCGTTGCTACGCCACCTGTCGGAAATTGGTCGTACCAAATGAAAAACCTTCGTGGGCTCATGCACAACAACTTTGCTAAAAATCATCACATTAGCAAATGCATGGTTTACGATTCTATAAAGGACATACTTTCATTTTTATTTACACAGATAGATGTATGTAACTTTTGTGTTTTGATCAACCATGATCAAATAACAAAAGTGCGCTCAAGTGTTTATGCACTAAAATAACAAGAATAATCCTTTAGAAAAAATAAATAAACCGCACATTGGAGAAAAAAAAAAAATTTTTAAATTAACACAAAGGGAAATAGTCAATTCTCAATTCTTTATTGCGTACCATAATGTATATACAGGTTGTAGGGTTATAGATAGTTAGTCACAATTATGGACCCTGTCGGGCACAGCATATAACAATAAATCGTAATTTTATTCATGCTCCTTACTTTGAAAATCACAGAATACATCCATCTATCCTCTAACACTACTCTTTACTTTACGCGCGAGCGAAGCCGCGGGCAACAGCTAGTATGTATGTATGTATGCTACCAAAACTTCCAACAACAACTTTTACATACTGTCTATCTGACCTCCACAACCCATTGCTGGGTAAAGAAAAGAAAATTTAGTAAATATTAAATATTATAATTATATAAAAAAGCCAGCCAAGTGCGAGTCAAACTCGCGCACCGAGGATTCCAGACAAACCTAAGTTTAAAATTATTAAAAACATATTTGTTATACATAACTATGATGTAATTAAAAATTTACATGTATCTATTGATTGCGTTGGCTTAAAAGTTTCACTTTCTCACAGCTCCAAGGGACAGTATACCTTTTTTTTTTTTTTTTTGCGGGGTGAAAAGCTTATGACTTCCCCACGCCGAGGGCACGGCATGGGGATATGTCGGACTTTAACCGACTAAAAACACCCCGGTCCCGTCATTGCCTTAGCCAGAGCCGCGGGATCACTTGCGTATTCCCAACGCAGCTCTGGCAGGCCTTGGTCCTCGAAGAACCCCTTCCAGAGGGGTGGATGTAAAATGTCCACCCCTCACTACATCCGAGGGCGAACGCGTCGGACTTCCCGTTCGCATCCTCCGTGGCCTGTCAGCTGATCGGATGACGAGTTGCCCTCCTCGTCACCCGCAGGCCCGAAGGGACAGTATACCTGAGTATTTCATATAATTTTCAGCTTGATACTCGCGTATCGCGATCTACGCGTTCCTGAGAAAAAGGGTATTGACAGACGGACGGACGAACAACAAAGTGATACCTACTATAAGGGTTCCGTTTTTTTCTTTTGATACGCAACCCTACAAACATAATTATAAACAATCCTAAAGATATAGCAACTTACTATAAATGACTTTTTTGTTAATCAAATAGTAGGTGATAATAATAAATGACAAACATCCTACCTATAAATGCCCTCCGTGCCATAATAAATCCATGTTCATGACTACTACTGTTCCTGAAGATATTAACGAAATCATCAAGAATCTTCAAATGACCTATAGTGTAGGATATGATGGTATTGGCACCAATGTCTTAAAGAGCTGAGAAATTGCCCCCGTAATATTAGTTAATAATAATATATCTTGGGACAATCTCACACACGGCCATCTGATCCCAAACTAGGCAGAGCCTGCACTATGGCAACCAGACAACTGATAAACATACTTATATATTTCTAAATACATACATATTACAGATAAATTACACCCAGACACAGAACAAATGATCGTGTTCATCACACAAAGATTTGTCCTGAGTGGGAATCGAACCCACGACCTCCGGCTTAGCAGTCAGGGTCACTAACCACTAGACCAACAGGCCCGTCAAATCAATTAGATGTCTCCATAGTTATCTCACTCCATTATCTCAATTAGTTAATGTCTCCATAGAAACTGGTACGTTTCCAAGAAAACTAAAGATATCTATAATATTGGTTTTAATATAAGCTACCTTGACGCAATCCATAAGTAAAGGGTCTTGACAGACGGACGGGCGGACAGAAAGATGGAAAACAAAGAGATCCTACATGGGTTCAGTATTTTCTTTTTGAGGTACGGATCCCTAAAATTTGAGGCATAAAATGATCTGCTACCAGCGCAAAGCTGGGACAAATGAATTAAAATATTTAATCTTCTGCCTAGCCTTTTCCCAAACTATGTTGAGGTCGGCTTCCGCTCTTACCGGTTATAGCTGAATGAGGTATTTTACATGGAGCGACTTCCTATGTATGTATGTATGACAGTCGAGACCAACGGCTTAACGTGCTTTTCGAGGCACGGAGGGGTCTCGATATGTTTACAAATGGTCACCCATCCACGGACCAACCGCGGCGAGCGCGGCTTAACCTTTATTATCGGTCAAACCGTACGGCGTACAGCTTACACATAGCCACGAGCCCCTCATAATATTTAATCATTATAAGACAAATCACAAAACGCTAGCTCAAAGTATGTCAGGTAACAACTAATCCCCTGAATCGGTCAAACTAATGGAAGTGGCTAAACAAATCATTGAAAACAAACAGTTAAGTCCATAAAATTAAATTTAAGCTCTCAGCCATCAGTCATCTGTCTACTAAGTTAGGTCACCTGAAATACAAAAGATCTTTAAGACCTTTGTCAGCAAAAGTGTAAGATTTATTGCCATATTCAGAGACCTGGCCCCCTATTAATGAAAACAAAGCGAACGAACTTCACATCAGTATTTATAGAGCCCGGGACTTTCCCGAGAAAGGCCCCGAAATGCGATATTAACACGTTAGTTTTATTAATTTAAATCTGATGTTCCTGGTAGCCACGTTTGACTTTAATATTATTAAGAGAGAATACTTACACGCCGAATGAAACCGGCGATTGCGCAGATGATCCGGCACGTAACATTCGCTTGAATCTAAAGAAACTTATAAAGTCTAGTCTTCGTAATTCAGACAATCACTCTTACCGTTAACGTCCCGGCCAAAAACTTAGATCTAACGCACTCCTGCTGTCTGCCTAGATTGTTAGCAACGCACTAAGTCGAAGTCCAAACCCCGCCGTGGAAACAACTGCATGCAAACGTAGTTTTTCTATAGCTCTGCCTGGAGCCCATATGGATTCGCCCGGTAATGCAGTCAAAGCCTTCGCTCCGGCTAACTGAAAATCTTCATAAAAATAATTATAGCTTACCAAGTTAAGTCACCCAATAAAATTGATTGTAGGGATCAACAGGCAGTCATTCCATATGAAAAATATTGAGTCGAATCCGGTGACACTGGAGGTCGAGCCCAAGATAGACTGGCAAAGAAATTTACGTCTCGGAATTCTCCCAGAAGTGGTAACTTAAACTAATCTTAGTTGAACTACATGGCAGCAGTAGGCAGGCGAGGAGGTACCTGCCTACTGGTGCCGTATGCGTGAGAGAAAGGGAAGCCAGGCAGAGTGGCGCCGTAACGTTACGAAGCGGCTTACCCCCATAAGAAGGTATCACTTCAAAAGTTATGCGACACCAATCAGCCACAGGAACCGATGCACGGTCCGGTTGGTATGAAGTACCTCTATAAACATAAGTTTCTTTAAAGTCAGCACTTTTATACATTGCTTACAAAAATTATCAAGCTTTACGGACATTTGTTTTAAGTTTGTGAATGGCAGTTATTGTAACTGGACTTCCCGTTTCGTAAATACATTGTAACGTTGATAGCAATAAAACATTCTGTTGTTGGCTCTGAACTATCTAGCAGGGGTCTACGGTCACATAATTATGGCATATGCTATAGCGACACGGCTAGGGAAAGGCCACAGTTTTATTTCAGTGATTACATTTATTTTAAAAAAGAGTTAATACTTTATTGATATAGATAAACAATCGGATTGGTAATTTTTGCAGAAGAATATACCTAGTGGCAAATTTGATTGTTGAAGTCGTTGAAGTTGATTTCGCAGTAGAGATATACAATAAGGTAAGTTTAAAACTATTTCATGCGTTGTAGTATTTGTTACGTATTCTTTGCGAATAAATAGCTATCTAACGATTTATTTGTCATTGTAGTAAAGTTAATAGGGGTTTAAATTGGTTTTAATGCCAAATCGAGATTGCATCCTTTTCCAATTATTTTTCAGTAAGTATTATTCAAAATTAATTATTTCGAAAAATATAAAAATTGCAAATTCATACATCTAATTAAATCACTAAAATATTACTTTTGATAATCATATGCAATAGTATCTACCAGTATATATGGAATCGGAATTACTTTAACGACATTCGTAAAAGTAATTTATTGTTGTGTAAAAATATTTTAGTGTAACTCCGTAATAGTTTTACGCGTCTTTCATAAAATAACTTTAAGTTTGTAAATATTAATTATAATGTACTTGACTAATTGATTTTTAAGTCTTTAGGAATACATTATTATTTTTATATCCATAATAATTTAGGTGTACCTGCTTGTATGAAAAATATGAAATCAAAAATATTTATTTCATAAAAAATGTGATTACTACAATTAACCTAATAAAACAGTTTAAAAGACACTTGTTATAAAGTTTAATCCAAAACTTACTACCCGACTTAGGTACTACAATATAGCTTAAAAGAACATAGTAAATTAGTAATTACAATAAAAATTAAACGATATTAAATAAAAAAATGAACCATAAAGTTATTAAAAGATGGATTATAAAGCAAAAAAAAACAAATCAATTTTACTATAGTACATTCAAAATTGAAATTTAATTATTACAGAATAGAATAAATTCAAAATGTTACTTTTTTTATTTATTTTATAACATGTTTCTCAAAGTTTTCTATAAGAATGAATGGATGGACATTTTACACTTTATCCCATAAACATTTTTTATTTAGGCACGGCGTACAAAATTAAATATTCCTTTTTTATAAAAAAAAGGTTAGTAGCATATTATCATCACACATTACTGCGAGTAGGTTTAGGTCGGAGGGATCGGAGCGGCGCGGCGCGGCGCCGGCGCCGGCGGCGGTATGAAAGTCGGGATTAAAGTTTAAAAAAGTTTATGTTGTTCCGACTTGTTCCAAGCACTGAACAAATGATCATACATTACTTATGGACTTAGGTAATTTTTTTCTAGATCACATCGGTCTTTAAACAGAAAAACCGCATCAACCATTCCATTCGTTTCGTAGCTGCGTGGCTGCAACAGAAAGTTGGGATAAAAACAATTTTTACAACAAAGAGAATTAGAGAGAACTTCTTCTGTTTCAGATCAAAATGAGTAATGAAAATAATAAGTGCTGTTTTTGCTTCAATCTCAGGACAGGATCCTTGATCGTCGGTTATATAAGCTTGGTAAGGAAAAAACATGTGTAATTTTATAGTAAAGTAGCTGTTTCCCGCAAATCCACCCGCGGATTAATATTTTTTTTGTCAATAATAATTGCCTATGGGCGAAGGTCGCTACACAATGGGAGCCAACAGACGGACAGCGCCACCGAGGCCGGCCCAGAAAGAGGTGGCGGGACGATCTGGACGTGTACCGCGAGGGCTGGTTCGAGGTTGCACGGAATATGGATGTATGGAGGGACTTGGGGGAGGCCTTTGCCCAGCAGTGGGACAGTATAGGCTAGGAAAAAAAAAAAAAAAAAAAAAAATTGCCTATGGGACCCACGGATAGTGTAGCTTCCAATTTCAATAGTGGAAGATATTTTAAACCAACATGAAACACCATAATTTGTAACTTGTTGTTGATAACAAGAACCAAACTACATATTTTAGAGTCTACAACATAACCAAGAACTTTAGCAATAAGAAGAAAGACTTCGTCATTATTTATTTTTATTATATTTTTATTTTTATTCGAGATACGAATTTTTTCTTTGTCTAACGATCCACTGAATCTCTCACTTCTTTTGTTTTAAGCTCTACATAATAGGTGTAACGATATATCTGACTTATATCTGGTCGACCATCGAAGTCCCGAGGACTCTAATGGCTTCCATATACCTAAAGTTTGGGAAGGAGATGTTGTTGTGCATATTGATTTTGGTGCTAACCATCGCCTTGATAGTGGGCCTGCATCAGGTAAGACAAAATAATTCATAATTATTTTAAAAAAATCTTTTAAGTTTTCTGTCCTTCCATTCTTTCGACAATAAAATAATGAAAACTCTCATATAGCCTGTAAAATTCGTTTAAAATTCGACGTCACTACACCATGACGTTCTACCACCCCTCCTACGATATGGTCATGTTATCACGTATTAATTTTCCAAGCTATAGTAATTTTTACCTGCCTATAATCCCCCTGATGCGGGCAAAAATCTCATCTCATGTAGAAAACAATCGACCGTTGAAAAATAGCAAATTCAACATGATATATTCGACCTCTTTCCTTGACAATTATTATCGGCGCACTGCCAGGTCGACCATATCCTGTGGGGCTTCTTCTTTAATAATGAGTTAAGTCATTATGACGACTAATGTAGGCGCTGTCGCAGCCTGAAATTTTGGAGGGGGTCACTCACTAGGTACACTAATAAAAACTAGGTATTGCTTTATCTTGAATCTTTACAATAAACCGAGAAATTACATTATCAGAATATTGTTATACAACCTTTATCATAATGACGCATATTGATTTTGCAAGGATAAGCAAAACTACGTAGTTCGGTTCCTTGTTTCTAAACTAGATGTCATTTCCAAGTTATTTTGGCCATCGTACGTAGGTAGTTCATAAAAACACCACTAGATGTCAGCAAACTAAATTTATCGCTGTTATATAGGGGATAGCTATAATTTCCTTTTATTATTTGGCAAAATTTTGAGATTTTTCAATTTGGCCTTGGATTTGAGGGAAGGGGGGGTCATGTCCCCCCCCCCTTCGGACCGCGCCTGGAATAATGACGAGCCCCTGGGATTATTAAATTATTTAATATACATAGGTAATATACCGATATAGATAAGAAATGGACCAGCATGGGGCCCCTGCGACATGGAAGCCAATACCTCGTTGGGAGAGATAGATACCTTCGCGGTAGTAGAGCAAAATAATTGCCTGACTCTAGTGTTACCGTGTCCTGCCCCTTTCTACGGACTTGAGATAACTGTTACTGTTACGTAAAAATATTACTTAGCTCTACTTCTAGTTCGACAAGATGATGTTTAACGATGACGGTTGTTCGTCCATAGTACGTTGCCAGATAGAGTCGTACCTAGGTTTTCGCAGTCTGCCGTAACACGGCGGTTTTTAGCAATCCCCGTCCCACCGATGGAATAGTAGGACTCCCGGGTACTGGGGGCCGTCTATTGTGGTATGCAATCATGAGTGTCTGCTGCCCTAGTCACCACGCTGGGCAAGCGCGTTTTCATTCGTATCGTTAACAAGAACATACGAACAAAGAAAAGATAGTGAATGGACAATTCACGAGACGTCACTTTGACCTGCAACTTATGCGAACGCTATGACGCTCGTACCTTAATTACCTTATTAAGGCAAGCCCCCATTCCTGAAACATATAATGCTTCATCTTTGTCAATTCTATTGATGATAAAAGAAAAGATAAATGTCATATATTTCTCGTTTTAAAAAAGCGAACAAACATAATTATTTAAGGATTCAACGTTTCAAAGTTTCGTTTAGTTCACGACACCGCCGCCGCCGCGTCAGCTCATGATTAAGGATTCCTATTGAGTCTGAAACTAGTCGGGCGATCCCGAGAATGCGCGTGAGTAAACCGTTGAATCATTAAATAATTATGAATTCGTCTCACGGAAGTTATTATAATAATAAAGCGAACAAACAATATAAAAAAAATAAAAAAATATACTTTTTTTATATTGTTTTTTTTTCTGTAAGTACGTAGTAGGTACTTTGTCTTCAATTAAATTTTAAATTATTTTGTTTCAGCACATACCTGATCTTGTAATGGCGTTTATTAAGTTACAATATATGATTCTTATGGGGAGAATCATACATGTCTTCCTTTATTGGTCCGATTACGACTCCAGAACATTTAGTATACACCTACTTATCTTTAGTAAGTATTTTGTAATTATTCTTCATTTTCTAGTTACAAGTTACTCCAAGTTACATCTTTGAATAAGTTACATTGAATGCGTTGAACGGAATGCTCATTGATATAAAGCGGCGGTAGCCTAATGGCTAGGGCGTTGGACTTGCGATCATGTGATTGCGGGTTCGAATCCCACCCATTACACCACCGACGTAAACACACTCGTAACACAAGCATCTTAGCTTAGCACGAGGGGTTAACGAGATTACAAGTAATGTGTGACCCACAATGCTAGTAATCTTTCTAAAAAAATATAAATAAAAGATGATATGTCTGTCACGTGACTTAACGAAACTATTATTATTTGTACCATAGTTAATAATTGTCAAAATGTCACAAAACGGCTTACCGCAAGGCAGTGTCTTAGCCCCTCTTTTGTTTAATTACATTTATAATTATAATTATTCCAACGACCAACCATCCAGCCCAAATACAAGTCGTTTCCTCTACGCCGATGACCTTGCTCTCACCTCCCGAGCCACCACATTTGAAGAGGTAGAGTTTAACTTAACACCTAAACAACTTATCAGAATCTTACATACTCCTTTATAATAGAGAAGCCAACCGTAAGCTAAATATTCTTATGCTGTACTGTAGCTATCCGTGGAAACCTGTAATTGGATTTATGTTTGCTATCCTTATTGATTTTTCACATTTTGTCTACACAACACAGCTAGGCCTGACACACCTGTTGTTTTTCCTTATTATAAATATTTATGCGGCGGTAGCCTAATGGCTAGGGCGTCGGACTTGCGACCATGTGGTTGCGGGTTCGAATCCCACCCATTACACTACCGACGTGAACCCACTCGTAACACAAGCATCTTAGCTTAGCACGAGGGGGAAACGAGATTACTAGTAATGTGCGACCCACATTGCTAGTAATCTTTTTAAAAAAAACCTGGCAGATAGATTCTATTTAACATCAAAATACCTCGGAATTTATCTGTAATATAAAGGTACATACTCGCAACGGTCGTTTGTCGGTTGATTTGCAACTACCTGTACCTACTTTTCCATCAGATTCCTAATTATAAATTACTGCATCCGTGATTTTCACAATTATTTTTAAAAGTCTAATAAGTAAACTAAGTAATAATGGGGAAAGGAATTTGTATTATTTTACAATACGTCCTGGTACTTTACAAATAAAATTATCTGTATCTTTATCTGGTAGTGTTTTTATTCGTATTGGTCTGCGTTCTGGGTGTTTCTCAAGTAAGTGAATATTCGTCCCTCCTCCACCTTCTGAAAGCACACAGATAAGACCCAGACTCTGGCAAAACAGCTCCACATTACCTGGTGTTTGACTTTACCTTTACCAATGTCCTGGAGGTAGATTTTCTGTGGGCCAGTGGGACATAAGGGTTGTCCGCTTCAACAAAATCTACCTCCAAGACATAGGCTACCTTGGCCAACCTGGAAGTCCAAAGCAAAGAGATAATCTGTCTATGTTGACACATCTAACCTTTGGTGTAGATGTACGGCTATCTTGGCCTTCGTGCCCTAGCAGCTGCACGCTGGACGATTTAATTATTAATTAATGCTACTGATAATGCAGTTCTCGTAACCTGCCCCCTAGCCTTGTTACATTTCTACAAGCGTTAACTATGATAGAAATCGCTTAAATGACATTAACTGTATGGAAATGACATTTGATTTCGATAAGTCACGTGACTCAGACTTGTCACTTCCATACATTTGAGCGATTCGATCAGCGATATCGCTTGTAGAAATGTCACTTGGCTACTTGGCTTTGTCGACACGATGAAGACGATGTAACTTGGTTAGGGTGTCATAAAAGTACGTTTCATGAAATAGTTCCAATGAATTATGTTGACGCCCCTGTCTGTCAAAAGTATCCTATTTAGTTTAAAGGCGTAAGTAGGTAAGCCCTTCTGCCGTTTAGTTTTTACTAAAAATTGTTTTTAGGATGAATAGTGGAAGATTTAATGGTATCAAAGGTGCAAGTACAGGGGCGCCAAGCCATCTTAACGTCATCGGAACTATTAAAAAAAAAACGCACTCTACTTAAATATTACACTTTTTTTTGCAGTTATAACTATTTTCTTTGTGGCAGTGCTGAAGAGATATCATGATAATATGAAGATGGTTGAACTTGGCAGCGGTGTAAACACGGAGAGTGTGAACAACAACGTAGCTTAGCTGATTCACAGCTCCGCAATGATCAAATGATCTTTCAGCGTTTTTTTATTATTATAGTTTAGGAAAATCATTTACCTATAATACTAGAATTAATATTGGTACAAGAATTTGGTACTAGGCAGAGCCTTTTTAAAGAGAACTTTGAATCTAAACTTTTACATTTCATGTAAATTTTAAGCTGGCCGCTCTCAAAACAGAATAAAACCTTTAGAATGCCACCGACTGATTGCTTGTCGCCGCGATTATAATTTAATGCACGCGTCTAAAAATTAATAATAATGAAAGCTTAGTGCCCCATCCAAACTGTCACGAGGCGCCTCCAAGATTCTCTTGGCACGAGTCTGGTGAGTGGAGGCTACAGCTGGAGTGCTAGCCATCCACACTCTCGTCTCTCGTACTCGCGTTCCCTCGTGTAGCCTCGTGGAGAGTCTAGATGGGGCATTAGAGATATCGTCACTTAAATGCCTACATTCAATGAGTATATTCAATGTAATTAGGTCCGTCTAATTATAGGCAAAATACATACATTGTGCGCGCAATCAGATTTTTTTATAAAGTGTGTGGACAGCGCGATTTAGATCCCTTTAAAACAAGTGTGTCCTCCGTCAGAAGATGGATAAGTTCTACGTTTTTCAAGTAGACAAGCAATTTAAGAAGATGCTTATTGACCGGCCACAATGCGTTACATTTCTTTCCTAATTTTATGTCTTAATTATTCGTTATATTTTCTTAAGACATTCACGTATTTTCTCAACATTTATTTAGTTCACGGACGTAGATCTATATTGTTTGTTATAATAAATGTGGAGTGGAGAGGGTGAAGAGTTGTAATTGGCTACCTGTTTACTATATTTACTACAATAATATTTTTGTTATACCTGTTATTACTATGTATACCATAAATAAATAGTGCTTGTGTATCTATGTGCCCCTTGTATCATTGCATCCCACCTTCCCCTAAGTTCTGTTATTTGATAAAAGAACCATTATCTCAGCTCATTGCGAGCCTTAGAGCATTATTGCGAGCAGTGCTATATAAAATATTTTACAGTCAAAACCTTTAACCAGTCAAACATACTTTTAGTATATAGTTTTAACCGGATACGACTACTTAAACTACTTTCGACTGAATTAACAGTTAAAAATAGTTTTTCCCAATGGAGTTGTAGCCATTTAGCCAAGTAATTTTGACTGATTAAACCAATGATATATAAGTAAAAAGTACTTACAATATCATTGGATTAAACCTTTTGACTGCTGCTGTGTGGGTTGGATCGGTCCGAGCTAACGCGTAACGTAGGTACCGTACGCGGCGGCCGGCGCACAGCTCGAACGTGCGGGACTACGACCACACCGAAATGTTCGCGGTGAGGTGTTTATATCTTGAAGCATTTTCCGACACACGCTGGTTCGCTGTCCTATGTATTAGCATACTTATGTCTGGCCACGAATGTGAAGGTACACACATTGCGAGGCATGCGATAAGCGGTGTTCACGACGCATGCATTACGAGCCATGCGTCGTGAACACTAAAATATCAACATGACAGTGTCGTATTTATGTAATTTGTATGGAGGTAGAGGTAAGGAGTGTCATCTGTGCAGAGTCAACAGCTAAGTAAGTAGATGATCAGAATCAGAATTTCAATAATATTGATCGGAGTTCGCGTTAGAACTGTGTGTCTTCGAAGTGATTCAAAAGAATGTGATTGTAAATTGTAAGTATCAAACATTTACTACTGGTACAGTTGCCACATATTCGTGATCAGTTTTGACTCCAAAAGTTATAAACTCAATCTACTTTTACTGTACATGAAAGTGTCCGTCAAAATGCATTAAATTAGGGTGGCGCAAAAATACATTTTAAAAGAATCTCATAAAAGACAATGAACGTACTAGGCATTCACAGTTCACGAAATAAAGTCATCTCTACACGATGTCTCATAATAATTCTTTATTTTCTTTGATTAGATCTAGATGGAGTTTCTCCCTACAATCGGAAACTTAGTTCGGAACAATTTTAAGTGTGAGCGTGCGGCTAGTATTTTACACACACTCTGATAGCGTAAAAATGATACATAGGTACACAAAATCTCCCATAGAATCATGTGATTTTGAGGGATATTGGGTATTAGCTGTTGCATATTAATTTTAATGGATCGAACTAGCCCAAATAAATACGTTAGGTACGTTGGGTAAATTGAACAATAAAACTTGCAACACTGATTTAGAAATATAATTACGTCACGGGAACGCGAACTCATGCATCGTCGCAAGTAGACTCAGACAGAGAGTCTGCTTGCGACCACGGCCAGTGTAACCCGGCCGAAAGGTCAAGCCTTAAAAGGTAAATGCATGAGTTCGCGTTAATTCCCGTGACGTAATTATATTAAAATCATGCAACGCGATAGTTTTAAAGTTAATATAGACTGATACTGATAAGTTAATATAGAAACTGATATAGAAATATGGCATTATGGCGTTATTTTTATTTTATTTGAGCATTATAGTCAACAGTAATATTAAATTGTTTAACTCGGCATACTTCAATAATTCGTTTACAATATTATTATTGCTACATTAGGTTACATACATAATAAGTAGGTACCATTTAACATAGATAGTATCTATGTTAAATGGTACCTACTTATTTGTGTAAACAAAGGGTATGGTATCTAATAGATATGGTATCTATTAGATACCATACCCTTTGTTTACACCAGCGCCATTCTGGAAGGTTTTGGAACTTTTTGTTGAATATAAAGCTAACACTAACAGCTGGTCACTTTTTAAATTATCTCCATAAGAGATGACGCTCCTTCTCCCCTCAGATTTTTCATCTAAGCTCTACCCCTTAGATGAATAACTTATACCCTCTCTCTTCCCTCCATATTTTAGTAGTTTGAGATAGTTAGACATTTAGATGTAACTAATGAAAAAAAACTCTACTTTGATTTCAGTATTTTCTGTTGCTGCTGCTTTTTTTTTTTTTTTGCGGGTCGAAACTCTAATGACTTCAACCCACGCTGCGGGCACAGCGTGGGGATATGTCGGACTTGCACCGACCAAAAACACCCCGGTCCCGTCTTCGCCCTTGCCGGAGCCCCGGGATCGCTTACGCAAGCTCTACGCAGCACCGGCAGCAGTTGCTGCTGCCTGCCAGACATAATTATAAATTTTTTCTTCAATAAAAAATATGTTACGAAATATAAAGAAAACGTGCGGTTACAAGAAATATTCAAGAAACCCCAATTTATATGTATAACTAGCTGTTTCCCGCAGCTCCGCCCGCGGTCAAAATTTTATTTATGTAATTGAGAATTTTCTTTACTATAAACCTCACGGAGCCCGAGACCTTTCCAACGAATGCAAAACCGTGGAAATCGGTTCGTGTGTTCTGGAGTTATAGCGTCAGGAAGGAAAACCCGACTTATTTTTATATAGTAGAAGACTACATTTGGAAATAAGTAAAAAAACCGTGACAAAATTATGTAAAGTAAACAATATGACTTGATACTATAACTATACTGATAATGAGACTGCACGGATAGCCGAGTGGTATAGGTCACCACGCTAATTACCACTGTGCGCGACGTGCTGCGGGTTCGATCCCCGCATGAGACAAGCATTTGTGTGATCCACAAATGCTTGTGTCAAGTCTGGGTGTTCTTTGTGCATGTGATTTGAATGTTTGTGAAACCCCGCGACACCAGGATTAATTCCCTAGTGCGGGCGTCGTTTTTAAAAAAAAGAAAAAAAAAAAAAAAAAAAAAAAAGAAAAGAATATAAAAAAGAGAAATAATAACAACAAACTATTATTTTTATTACTGGCAATAGTTTTCTTAATGTCAAAATACTATGACAGTTTAATATGATGCTGAAAAAAATGATCGCATTTTGCATCGTGTATTCGTGTATCGGAATTCTCTTTCTAGAACGCTTTAACTAGGCCAATTCAATATCAATATCTCTCTCTCCTACGGGGCTACAGAATTCATTAACCTTACCGAGTTTTTAAAACGTTGCGATGTGATCGTATCTATAAAACTTTCTTCATTATTTATTGTTAAAGGCAATGATATTGGTTTTTGTCCACGACATAGAGCTAGACTAAATAAATACAGGAATCAATAAATAAATCACGAAATGGCTAGCAGTAAACAAACTTTTACGGCTGCTCAAAATCAGGTTCGTGATTTAGCAAGGCGCGAATCGGGCTATTCTCTTACTTTAGATTATATATAATTTGCCGACGATTGTTTTGTTATACTGGATAATACATAAAATGAGAGTTTAAAAAGGTATTTGTTTTATTTTAAGCTCGTGCAATGGATCAACGAGGCTGGTATGGCAGAGGGAGCCAGAAGGGCAGACTTGTTGAGGAAAGCAATCGAAATTTTGCTTCATCAGTGCTCTTCAATGCTCCCAGTGTATATAGAAAACATACTGAGCTTCGTCAACGACAAATCTACTGAAGTAAAGAAGCAAGTTATTTCTTTTATTGAAGATTTGAGGTAAGCCAACATAAATATGAATCTCTTTGCATGTAGGATTACAAAAATTTATCCATTTCTGTCATACACCTGTTTATAGTTGATTAGTAGACACATGATTGCTGGTCTGTACTAGTTACAATGATAAGATTATGCACAAATCAGCACAAAATAGATATATATTTTATTTCATGACATGATGCTGCACACTCAAATAATCTGATTATACAGAAATTAAGGTAGTTTTTACTAAAATAGTGTGAATAAGGAACATATTCTAACAAAATTTAATGAACATTTTAGTTGTCTTATTCATGATCTTGATTAATTTAGGAGCTTAGCTTTTTTCAGTGTTGTTTCTTCAATTTTTCTGTTGTGTACTAGCTCTTGGTCCTATATTATTACAGCAGTGCATATAGCTGAATATTTAAATGCCTCATTAATCTTTGGATCTTTTAAATAGTCATACAGTACTGAGTAATGGTAACAGGTCGCTGCGTGGGGCCAGATAGGTCGATTAAGTGTCACCCTATACTATACTCCATTTAAAATAGCATTAGACAGAAGTTAAAAAAGGTTATTTATAATGCACACTTTGCTGCAAAAGTACAATAAACTTGTTACAGTTACGATTGACGCCTATAAATTAAAATCTATTTACATACCAGCTGTCACACTTATTTGTAATCATGTTAACCATTTTTCATAACAAATTATCTGGCTTTCATTTATTTATAATATTTCATTCCAATCTAAAATGGCAGTGTCAATGCTAAAAAGCTAAAAGAAGCAGTGATGAACAATACTGGAACGTTTTTCATTTTACTATTATCCTATACCATTATTTGTTTATTTATTATATATTTATTATGACTAAATCCTATGATGAAGACGAAGAAGTTTCACTATAGTGTGTTGTAAGTTGTTATTTTAATTAAAATATTGTTCTAAAAATTACTTTTATTTTAATCTTATTAAATCTAAGTCATCATGACATGATTGGTTGTCTCATTCATTGTTTTGGTGTAAGTTTGTAATGTGTGATGAAGATATTGTTATAAATAAAGCGTAATTTAAAAAAAAAGTTTTATTTCGTTTATTTAAGTACTTAAAACAATTTCTTTGAAATAAAATGTTTTCAATTCCTGCTTCTGCGAGCCTCTTTTTTCTAATGCTATAATAAATGGAGTATAGTCACTGTTAGGTTTAAAGAACATGCAAGCATTAAGGAACATCATATCATTATTCCGGAGATATTTGTTATTAATTATTGAAATATTTGACCTTGAAATATTTACGACAACCTCCGTGGTTAAGTGGCATACACATCGGTTTTCAAGGTGTAGCTGGCTCGGAAGCACCGGGTTTGAACCCCTTACGGGTCAATGTAGAAAAAATATTTTCTACATCGCCTCAGGTCTGGGTGTTTGTGGTACTTTTGTTGTCTCTGATTCTATAACAAGTGCTTTAGCTACTTACATTGGATTCAAAGCAATTTATGTGATGTTGGCCACATTCATTTATTTATTATTGTTATTAAAAAGTAGCATAATGGCTAGGGCATCCATCATCCATTACACTTCTGATATGGACCCACATGTAACACAAGCATGTAGCTTAGCACAAGGGGTTCTAGTTATGTGCGATCCACATTGCTATTAGGTCAATTGCAAAACATTGGCTAATAAACTAGACAAAAAAAAAGGTAATTAATTGAAATGATTATCTCTTATTTCATTAATTTACTGGCATACAATGGCATAAAACCGATTACAGCAAAATTAAGCTAAACATACGGAAGAGATACATGCAATGAACAGAACTTTGTGTGATGAGCACGATCATTTGTTCTGTGTCTGGGTGTTATTTATCAATAATATGTGTGTATTTAGAAATATATAAGTATGTTGACCAGTTGTCTGGTTACCATAGTAAAGGCTCTGCCTAGTTTGGGATCAGATGGTCGTGTGTGAGATTGTCCCAAGATATTTATAAAACAGAAAAAAAAAACTTAAATTATACTGCTAGGGAGGGACACCATCTATCAACAAAGACATCACACTTATTCTTCCCTTATTTATTTCAGTAAGCAACACCCAGACTTCTTACCAAAAATAATTGGCCAGCTACGGCTGTTGGTTGTTGACACAGTGATTGCAGTGCAGAAAAGAGCTATCCAGGCATCGAGTATTATATACCGAAACACACTAATATGGATATGTCAGGGCACAGCAGATATCACAGACATGCAGTTGGTTTGGGAAAACATCACACAGCTAAAGGTTTAAATTATTAAAAATTGTTTAGCCTGCCAATGTGCCGAAGAGTTTTACAATCTTTTTAAAGACCAGAGTGTTGCAAAATTTGAATTTATGTTTCAGTTTTATTTCTTATTTATATTTGCATGTTTTTGTTTAATTTCTTTCTTTCCTTCTATATATAAATTAAATCAGTAGTTTATTTTGTTTATTGTTGTTTTTACAGTTATATGTTATTAATGATTTATCTTTTCAGCTACTAGTCCTCAACATGATAGATAATGATAATGAAGGCATCCGGACCCACTCTATCAAGTTCTTAGAGGAGGTAGTATTGCTACAGACAACAAGTGATGGGTCTGGAGATGAGTTCAGCCTACAGACACTGCCTCCTAATCTCACGTTTATCAATCGACGAGCTTTGGAAGAAGAATCGGAGTGAGTATTATATTAAATTTTCAACTCTATATTAAATTAATAATCAACGACCTCTATGGTCGAGTGGCGAGCACACCAGTTTTCAAGTTGTCGCCAGCTCTGAGGCCCAGGGTTCGATCTCCAGACGACAATCATGTAGAAAATCACTTTTCTATATCATCTCGGATTTGGGTGGGTGTAAAGCTACTATAAAATAATACATATTTTTAAGCACTGTGATATATTTTTAAATAAGATCAAGACTACAATATTTAACATAAATTATAAGTTTCTATTATCTGGATTTTATTTGCTAATTTGTATTAGAACCATATGCTAGTGCTGCACTCTGGCGCCAGAACATTGTACTATTATCTGAATTATATAATATTACGTAAAGTTATGTTGTGTGTCTTTCTTTCCAGGCATATATTTAAGTTACTAGTAAAGTTCCACAACTCTCAACACATATCTAGCGTGAACTTGATGGCTTGTATGACCACACTATGCTTACTCGCTAAATTCAGACCAAAGTTCATGCCACGAGTCATACAAGCGTTAGCCGACTTGCACACGACGCTGCCACCGACGCTATCACAATCACAAGTAAATTCTGTGAGGAAACACCTCAAAATGTTGCTCGTGAATCTTATAAAACATCCTTCATCAAACGAAATGATGCCACAGTTAACTCAACTGCTGATTGACATAGGGATGACAACACAGGAGATTAATAAGGTCATCCCGAAAGAGAAGAGGAATAAACGTTTAGGAGAGATAAAGAATGGTGACACACCTGCTAAGAGGCTTAGGATAGATTCTCCTCATAGCAACAGTCAGGGTAGTGATAGCAACAGTAACAGTAGAATTGATTTCAACTTATTTGATGAAGATAGCCAACCTCCTAATAGTACCCTAGCCACGGCCACCATCCAACCAATTACAGAGAAGTTGCTAGTTACCGAAGACACGTTATTTGATGGTCTTAACAACGTTGAAAATGTCGTCAACTTGGTGACAAGCACGTTGGTTAACTGTCTACCTACTGACATGCCTTCTACCTTCATAAATTCATACAAACCCATCCCTAATTCAGGCAGCAAGGTACAGAAAAGAAATCTAGCTAAAATGCTTCTATCTCTCATCAATAAAGAAGAACTTGTGTTACCGCAAGCACCAACTCAGTCTTTATCAGATTTGGCCGCAAAAATACCTTTATTGAGGGATGACGAGGAAAAAGTCACGCAGGAAAAAGTCACGCTGAAAAATGCTGTAGCTAAGTTACAAGAGTCTACCAAAGCTGATAGACAGATTGAAAATGCTGTCACGAAACTCATGGAGGAAACGAGGCAGGAACATTTGAAGGAAGAGGAGAGGAAACAAAAAGAAAAGGAGAAACCAGTACCCCCACAAACACCTACTGTGCCAAAGTTGAAACAGAAAGTGAAACTACTAAAACTGCAAGAAATTACTCGTCCTATACCCAAAGAGATAAAAGAACGATTGATATTACAAGCCGTAGCAAGGATACTCAAAGCCGAAACAGAAAGCATTATTGGGGGAGCTGCTAACATTCGCACAAAATTTATAACGATTTTTGCATCAAGTTACACACCAGAACTGAGGGATTTGGTCTTGAACTACATACTAGACGACCCTGCGAAAAGGATTGACCTAGCATTATCATGGTTGTATGAAGAGTATGCTTTCATGCAAGGGTTTAACCGTCACCCGGTGACATTACAACCTAAAGTCCACGAAAAACATGATCAGAATTACAATCAATTGCTCTGTGCGCTTATCACGCAGATTTGTGAGAGAGGAGACCCCATTACGGATTCTTCTAAAGATATGTTACTAAGGAAAATTTACTCGGAGTGTCCAGTAGTGACTGATGAAGCAGTGGATTATTTGAAGCATTTGGTGACGGAGGATAAGATCGCGTTTTTGGCGTTGGAGTTGTTAGAAGAACTGTGTATCTTGAGGCCACCACGGGCACACAAGTATGTTTCGTCGTTGCTGTGTCATGTGTGTAAGTATATTAATATATTTTTCTACTTTTACAAAAGAGTATCCTGAAATTTAGGACGACTCAGTTTTTTAGTGTGTACACCTTTTAAAAATTAAATAATCTAGTAACAGTTATTCTTAAATAAGTGAATATTAATAGTTTTCCTACTAAAATAACCTATTTCTGTTATATTATTTGTTGTAATTTTTTTAAAGTGACCCCTGACCAAATTACACTTTCTAGTTTTCAAAAGTATTTTAAAAAGGTTGTCGAAATAATTAAAGTATGGCTTAGTCTATGTACATTTATTCAATTGAAGCCATAGGCAAAAACACATTTAAGTAATAAAACCAACACATAAAAAAAACAAACGATATAACCACAAACTCTTACAGTGAGCGAAACCGAAGAAATCCGCGAAGCTTCACTCAAATCTGCGGTAAAGATCTACAAGCGTGGCACCGACGCCGTTCGCAAGGTGATTGAGAAGCAAGCGTTATTGTACCTCGGGTTCATATCGCTGAACCACCCGCCGCCAGAACTGCGCGATGCTAGGGGTACCCGCACCGCCTGGACCGACGAACTATACCACATCTGCTTGAACCTTGTGATGTCGCTGCTGGCCGAGAACGAAGGTGAGAATATGAACTTGCAATGAGGTTTTTGTTTTTATAAACTAGCAAACCCGCCCCGGCTTCGCATGCGTTTTACCTATGATGGGGATTTCTCCTCCTCAGGTCTTTGCTTATTTTCTTCGCAGGACTTAAGCGTCGTCGAAGTCGTGATACTCTATAATTTAAAAAAATATGGCGTCGCGCGTTCCGATTATTCCGCAACGTAAACATATAGTTCGCGGCGCCGCTGACAGATGGCGTTAGACGTCAACAACCCATACACGAAACCCCTTTAAAATATCTCTATACATAGGGGATGGATTTATCGCGTTTATTGTCTATACTAATATAAAGCTGAGGAGTTTGTTTGTTTGAACGCGCTAATCTGAGGAACTACTGGGCCGATTTCATAAATATTTTCAGTGTTAGATAGCCCAGTTTATGAGGAAGGCTTGAGGCTACTACTGGCGGAATGAAACTGTATATATCTTAAATCTACACACATAAAAAAGAAAAATTGTATTTGTATAACTTGTGACCTCAAAACCTACTCTAAAATTATTCACCATTAGATTGCTACAGTAAGTAACACTGAGTGATATAGGCTATATTACATACTAGAGAACGACTCTTACAAAGCTTATTTAGTTTATTTTATTTTGTTACAAGTTTTTTCTATTCATCATGATTAAGTTTGTTAATTATATTGTTGTAAATTTCATAGGTAATTTCATGTTTAATTTCTGCGAATAAAATTATTATTATCTTGAACAGAGTTGATAATCGAAGTGGCCCGTGTGTACGGGTGCGCGGGCTCGGAGGCCAAGCGCTGCGTGCTGCGGGCGGCGGAGGGCCCGCTGCGGGCGGCGGCCGGCGTGCAGGCCACGCAGCTCAGCCCCGCCTTCACCGCGCTGCTGGACGAGTGTCCCAGGGGCGCCGAGACCCTGCTCACACGCCTCGTACATATATTTACCGAAAAAGGTACGTTTGTAGTATGTTAAGTGTGTTTTTGGCAAAGTAGAAGTAATCCTGAATTAATTTTTTTAACGCGCTTGACTGGCCTTTTGGTCTAGTGGTTAATGACCCTGACTGCTAAGCCGGAGGTCGTGGGTTCGATTCCCACCCAGGATAAATCTTTATGTGATGAGCACGACCATTTGTTCTGTGTCTGGGTGTTATTTATCTATAATATGTATGTATTTAGAAATATATAAGTATGTTTATCAGTTGTCTGGTTGCCATAGTACAGGCTCTGCCTAGTTTGGGATCAGATGGCCGTGTGTGAGCTTGTCCCAAGATATTATTATTATTATTAATTGTTACAGATGGCCTTGGTTTTAATATTTTTTTTGTCTTTTTAATAGACTATGCAAACCACATAATAATATGGACAGAAAACGTCTTGATGATCCAAGTCGATTATGATGGAAAAAAAGAATCTGAAATTTTATCTAATCGTATCATATAAAATATACAAATATCTGTATGGGACTAAAAGGAAAATCATGAAAAAAAAATCTACTGTCCCACTCGACGAAATGTACTTAACAGCGATTTTAACACCGATTTTTATTTCAATTTTGGGGTTGGCCCCATAGCTTAAGTTCGCAAGCAGGCTATATAATATACTGAGGCAATAATAATACCTAATTCAATAAAATACGAACTATAGACTGGCAAATTCGTTCGTGTCACTCCCGTGGACCGCGCGGGTAGCGAGGGAAATTACTGCCCAAGGACTGCAATCAAATGCGCTCTCCCACTCTTCTCGCGTGAACGTGTTACCACCGCCGCCGTGTTACGTCTCCCGTGCCTGCAGAACATAGAGTCACGAACGAATTGGTCAAGATATAAATACCACCATAACATGTTCATTAATAAATTGAAAACATTCCTAATAACTAAGAGCTATTATAGTGTAAACGAATACTTAAATGACGAATTATAAATGCACAACAAATTGATAAAATATTGACACTGTAAAAATAATAATACAAATACAATTTTACTAATTAAAACAATAATAAACCCCGCAATAATTCAAAATAATGTAAACCTATACCAACACACCTACACTCATAATCAATCTAGTCATGTAAATCTATGTTCATTTTAATAATTCAAGTATTAGAAATAATAATGTAATGTGCAATATATTTTGTACCTATATAGTTAGTATGAGAAGCAAACAATCAGTGCTCCTTCTCCCCTCTCCCACATTCTATGCTGTGCCCGACAGGGTCCAAAATTGTGACTTATTACAACCCACTAAGTAATGTAAAACTTATGTATGATCATTTTGGAACGCAATAAATGTATTGAGTACCTTTATTGTCGAAGATATTAGTCTGTATTTACTATAAATCATAAATGAGATCGCTCTGTATGTATAGGTCTATAAAACTTGTGTATAATCCTTACTAATATTATAAATGCGAAAGTAACTCTGTCTGTCTTTATGTTACGCATTTCAGCCTAAACTACTGAACTGATTTAAATAAAATTTGGTACAGAGATAATCTAAAGCTTCACAAAGGACATAAGTTATTTCTTGCCACGACACCCATGCGGGTGCATAGTCGCGAGTTACAGCTAGTATGGTATATAGTATTAAAATACTTGTATTGTCAACAGCGCCTCCGTCGCCGGAGTTGGTATCCAAAGTGCGGGAGCTGTACGCGACGCGCGTGTCGGACGTGCGATTCTTAATACCAGTACTCACTGGCCTGTCTAAGAGAGAGGTAAGCCTAAGTTACGTGAACAAGGTAGCATCATCATACATACAAAAAGATTAATACATATTTAATATAGCAGAGTAGCACACCCAACGCTGGATTTCAGTTGGCACCCCACGGTGACACAAGGATGTAGGCAAACATAATTAAAATAACATCTAATTTAGCTCAAATAATGCCGAGATAATGTGTCGTGGTAGCCTAGATTTGCATGCACGTGGTTCCAGGTTCGAACCCTGGCAAGTACCAATGTGACATTTTCAAAGTTACATGTATTTTCTAATCATACTAGGACATCATGCACAAACGGTGAAGAAAAACATCGAAAGGAAACCTGGATTCCAAAAATTGGAATCTGAAATCGCCAACCCGCAATGAGCAAGCGTGGTGATCAATGCTCATTCCTTCTCCATATGGGAAGAGGCCAGTGCCCAGCACTGGGACCTTTATAGGCCGGTATTATAATACCAAGATAATGAATAAATTAATAGTTTTACTCTTTTTGTCGTCGAAGAACTTAAAATAACTTTCTGAAAAGAGGTTTAGGTAGAATGACAAATAGAGTCAAGGCATGCCACAAATGATCACATTGTGTTGCTTTTCGTGAGAACCATTAGACAAATTAAATTAAAGTGTTAATCAAAAATTAAAACGAATGAATTCAAATGAATATTCAGTGACATTCATTTAAATTCGTCATTAAAGCTGCATATAATTGATACTGCGTATCATTAGCGCTGAATTTTGTTTTCTTTTAACATTAATTGGATTCATCCTTTTTTTTTATAGATTTTGGCCGCATTACCAAAGCTTATAAAACAGAACCCGATGGTTGTAAAAGAAGTATTCAACAAACTCCTTGGATTGCAGAATCCTAACGATGAAAATTCACCAGGTAAATTAATTTAAATAGTGCCCAAAGAACTGTATGCTATTGTCTTACGGTACAAATTGCTTTGATATTGATTGTCCTTTAGAACACATGACTGTAAATAATTACGCAAAAACGCACGTATTCCTCTCCCTTTAGAGTTCAATATTGTTTTAAGTAAACAAAATATTCATAGTTTGGCTACATCTTATATGACTCCCATGAACTCCCATGGCTGGACGGGGGCAACTGAAGTTGCCAGACTAAAGTTGCCAGACTAAAGTTTACGAGTTTTTGTGTTATTGAAGAACACATAAATACAGGAATAATTTTAAGGAGTACGTATATTCAACGAGGTAATCAGGTGCATAAAACTGAACAAATTTCACCGAGGAACTCTTAAAATGTAATATGAACTTTCCATACAAAATGACTGGTCACGTGACTTATGTTTGTATGAAAAGATGATTTTCAATTTTAAGATTTCGACCCATGTTTCATGGGAAAAGTTGTTCTGTTTTATGCACCTGATTACCTCGTTGAATATACGCACTGCTTTTAAATTAAGAAATATCTTTTGGTATAGAGTTTGCTACCTAACCATACACAAATTCGTAAAAACCCTAGATTTTTTCTTATTCATAATTGGGTACTGTTATGTCGGTACATAATTACGTAACGGGTACTTGACTACAATTGAAATATATCTATTTTGACATTATGTTTCTAAGGGCTGATTTTTCAATCGCCAGTAACTTTATTCGAGGATTAATTTTGTAATTTTGACAGTGTTTCATACAAAAAGTCGAACTTCAAAATTATTCTTATAATCAAAGTTATCTGTCGATGGAAAAATGAACCCTAAGTGGTTTTAAGCAAAACTATGAAGTAACTTAAATAAAAATCCGAATAAAAGAGTATATAACCTTTTAAATTAAGTAGATGGCGCATGTTCTATCATTGTATAAGAAAATTGAGATTAAAAAATGACATTACAGCTTGCAACTGTCTCAATATGAAACTAATATACTAATATCGTTTAACGCGCCATAGATTAAAAAAAAAAACAAAAATATTGTCAAATCCCGAATTCTTGACATTTCCTGTCACTGTTCTGTCTACAAATGCTTGTTCCAAGTCTGGGTGTTTTTGAAACCCCTCACGACACAAGGATTAAATTCGTCGTTTAAAAAAAACTTGTAAAGGCCGTGGTCACGGCTAGACTCTACCCGTATGATGTATACAAACCGAGAAAATCTAAAAACTTATATTTCATGTCTTTGTTAATAATTCTTTCTTTTAAATGTTAAATGTCTTCGCACGATCTATTCACTCTTTGGGTTGTGTTGTCTCTTTCTAATCCGATACGTTTCTTTTTCATTTCAGTGTATAGTATTATGATTTGTAAGTAAAATGATTTTTAATAGTTATCATGGACGATTTTCGGCAATATAGCTTTATTTAGAACATAGATAAGGTTTCTCCTCTGCGTCATATTGTAATCTTATTCAGTCGTCCTGAATACTGTATTATATGTATCAAATAAAGTAAAAAAACCGTATACGACTCAAAACTATGTGAGGAAAACTTCGTTTGTGAAGAAACATGATCACGGCGCTAGCCACATATGACATAATCTATACATACAAGGTATAAAAATAAATGCAATCAAATTACTGATACTGAAAAAAATATTTTCATGTTTCGTATGAGGTAAATGTCGTGGTGGCCTAGCGATTCAATGACCGAATTTTTATACACAAGGTTGCAGGTTCGAACCCTGGCAAGTACCAATATGACTTTCAAAGTTATATGTACTTTCTTAATTATTCTAGAACACCATTGACAAACGGTGAATGAAAACATTGTGAGGACCTGGATTCCTGAAATTGGAATCTGAAATCGCCAACCCTCAGTGAGCCAGCCTGGTGATCAATGCTCATTCCTTCTCTATATAGGACGAGGCCTGTGCCCAGCAGTGGGACATTTATAGGCCGGAATTATGAAGTAAAAATAAGGTTGTGTAGGCTTCAGGGTAGACCGGGTGCTGTGTTGCATCATATGAGGTTGAGCTTTGGACCAAGACAGGCTGAGTTCATTGATATCGGCTTCATATTGATTTCAAATGTTACAAGCGCATATCATCTGCCTAACCTTTTCCCAAGCTATGTTGAGGTCGGCTTCCAGTCTGACGGACGGATTTAGCTGAATATCGTATTTTACACGGAGCGACTGCCTATCTGACCACCACAACCTATTTAACTGGGTTACAGTATCCCATAGTAAGACTGGTTGATAGAATTGTAATGACTTAACGACGGTCAAAGATCACTGTACGACTGTTGGAACGAACGGCGTAGCCTGCTTTTCGAGGCACGGAGGGGTCTCGGTATATTATCAAATGGTCATCCATCCACGCACCAGTTGCGGCTAGCGCGGCTTACCCTATGTTATCGGTCAAATTGCACCGCTCACTTAGCCACGAACCCTCCCAGTAATAAGCGCATAATTATGTACTGACAATTCGCTTTGTTCCAGTCACTCCAGCAGAGTTGTTGGTGGCCCTGCATCTTATAGACCCCAGTAAGGCGGATATTATGTACATCATCAAGGCCACAGCACTGTGCTTCGCCGAGAAACAGACTTACACTCAAGATGTGAGTACAATAATGATATTTCTTTTACTAAATTTGTAAAAAATCTGTGTTAAGTATGTACTAATCTTAGTGTACGGGAAATAAAAAGTTTCTTGAAGAAAACTCAGTCATCATCCTCTCAATCTGAGCACTGACTTTGACTGCTTCACCGGACTTCAATCTTGCCACTTATTTGTTGGTTGATCATTGGCCACCTGTTTGAGCTGTATCTGTAAAGCCCGCATAAGACAAATATTTTTTTTCATTTTTATCCTCATGGCTTAAGAACTAAATTCGTTTGCACGACTTTGACTACCACACTTTTATGTTTTTGTCACGTGATTTCTAAATAAGTGTCTGCAAACCCTATTTGTTAGGCTCTGCAAGGAATTTCTATCACAGAAAGTTAACCAGCGGTATCAAGTATCTTGCAAAGTAACAGCCGAATTCACATAATCAGTGCTGTCAAATTTATAATTCTAATTACTTATTGCTGTATCTTCATTTAAATTATCAAGTTGACGGCAGCAAGTACCGATACAATTTCGACCAATCGCAGGCCATTATCGTGTCACTCATTGGTGGAGAATGACTAGCCCTTATGCAACAGTAGCGACCCTAGCGGATTTTCGACGCGCGATAGCTCCATTGCCATCGCTTACCTTTTGAGAGATACGTAATAAGACCGGTATTTGAAAGCTGTTTAAAAAAAAAACTTTCTAATTGTACAGGTACTTTCAGCTGTTCTGCAGAGGCTGTCAGAAGAGCCTGATGTTCCTGTACTGATGATGCGCACGGTGCTTCAAGCACTAACACTGTACCCCTCTATGGGACCGCTCGTACTCAATATATTGCAGCTGCTTATGGAAAAGGAGGTTTGTATTACATAATATATTAGAAGTATTGGAACATCTAAACGCACCGGCAGAATTAGCAGAGTAGAAAAAAATATGCGGTATAAAGTTGTTTAAAACTAAAGGGGGTGTAAACTGCCATTTTTCCCCGATAGGTGGCGCTTCATCGTTGACTATTTACAGCTGTCAATTAAATACAAATTCTAAACTATACAAGATTTGACGTATGGAATTGATGCCTAATATACCTAGAATAAAAGCCTGTGTGTACTGATTATGTTGGAATGTATGGAAGTATTAAAGACGTCAGAAAAGTCAATGGCTCGGCTTCTAGAAATATAATGAGGGCTTTATTGCCAACATTAAAGTTTCGGTCTAACCTAAAAATAGGGAATATTGTTTACGATAAAAGTTATGTTCACTCATTTTTCGTTAGTTTTTCGACTCTCTATTTCTTCAAGCTTATATTTCAAGGTTATATATCTTACGAGACAAAAAAAAAGAGAAAGAGATCGCGAGCATAGCCCCGGCCTACACCTAATCTACTATATACAAATAAGTCGGGTTTTCCTTCCTGACGCTATAACTCCAGAACGCACGAACCGATTTCCACGGTTTTGCATTCGTTGGAAAGGTCTCGGGCTCCGTGAGGTTTATAGTAAAGAAAATTCTCAATTGCATAAAAAAAATTAAGACCGCGGGCGGAGCTGCGGGAAACATCTAGTCATGGATAAAATTATGCATTACGGCAGTCTAATTTTAAGTAAATAATTTGTTTCTTCATCATAGGTGTGGACAAACAAGGTTGTGTGGGAGGGCTGGGTGAAGTGCTGCGAGCGTCTAGTTCCGATGTCGGGCGCCCTACTGGCCGGGCTGGGCAGGCGCGCGTTAAGCGCTGCAGCCGCTGTGCCGCGCCTGCTGCACGCGCTGCAGGCGCACGTGGCCGCGCTGCCGCCCGCAGCCAGCGCCGCGCTGCCGCACCACGTGCGAGCGCTCTGCCAGGTTACTATTACACCAGCTATACCTTGCGCTAGCCGCTGCAGCCGCTGTGCCGCGCCTGCTGCACGCGCTGCAGGCGCACGTGGCCGCGCTGCCGCCCGCAGCCAGCGCCGCGCTGCCGCACCACGTGCGAGCGCTCTGCCAGGTTACTATTACACCAGCTATACCTTGCGCTAGCCGCTGCAGCCGCTGTGCCGCGCCTGCTGCACGCGCTGCAGGCGCACGTGGCCGCGCTGCCGCCCGCAGCCAGCGCCGCGCTGCCGCACCACGTGCGAGCGCTCTGCCAGGTTACTATTACACCAGCTATACCTTGCGCTAGCCGCTGCAGCCGCTGTGCCGCGCCTGCTGCACGCGCTGCAGGCGCACGTGGCCGCGCTGCCGCCCGCAGCCAGCGCCGCGCTGCCGCACCACGTGCGAGCGCTCTGCCAGGTTACTATTACACCAGCTATACCTTGCGCTAGCCGCTGCAGCCGCTGTGCCGCGCCTGCTGCACGCGCTGCAGGCGCACGTGGCCGCAGCGTACTCTTTCTCATAACTGCATGCAAATGCATTGGCATTTCACAGTGACTATTTGTTATAACATTGTGGAACAGACCGTAATTTGTATAAATATTTGTATATAAGTGTAAAACTTAACAAGTAAAGAAAATAAGAAAAGTAATACTTAACAATACGAAAAAAAATCATGATGTACTCTGTCCTTATCAGGATCCGGTACAGTTCAGCGCGCCTCCAACTTCGGTGATCCCACAAGCCGTACCACCACCAGTAATAGCTCCCGTCCCTCCGCCGACACCTATCGAGCCACTACCGCCAGGAATGGAATGAGAAAGTACCGCATTCACACCGAACACACGCCCCTATACCACGAACTTTACCTTACCGAGAGCCGCGGACATCGAAAGAAGAATATGCAAAATGGATAGATGCGTAGATGGCGTTTTAATTCAAACTACAAATTATAATGTGCTGATTAGACTTAAATATATTAAGTTTTTAAAAGTCTTAGAATTCAAATTAACTCAATGAAGTCAATAGCAATTTAATTATAAATATTTATGTTTTTTCTTTAATTAGCAGTATTTTTTTCTTTAGATTATTAACGTTTGTTCGAAAATGTGAGACTCTATTAAAGTGCCCGGAAACATATTTGCCATGCAATATTAGGTGCCTTTTTAGTGGATTTTAAGATATTAAATGTTTGTTCAAAACCTACGCAATAATTGAAAAAACTATTAATTTTTCATGACGTGCAATGTGTTCCATAACCAATGTTTTGAATTACAAACGCTCATGTATGAAGATGATGGCCCCGATTCTGTTAAACACGTATTAAACTAATTTAAGTCCATCGGTATCTTTTTCACTTGTAAATATTTAGAAAAGGACAGACGAAAATTTGAACTGTCAAATTTAGTTCCGAGTAAAATTCTCATACAAATTTGCCGACAAGTAAAAACGTGTGCTCTAAAAACACTGTGATGTTCAAGGCGATAACTAGTTTGACATTTCTAAGTAATTTGTTATCTGTTGCCGTCCTTTTCACACGCTTTATGTTAGTTAAAGATAGCAATGGTTTAAATTTAGTTTAGTTTGCGTGCAGAGGAATCGGCACCATTTACTGTGTATATTTTATGGGTTTAAAAATAAATTTAGAATTTAAGTTTATCATTTATTTTATTAAGACAGCCCCGATAGACCAATAAGGATTCAAACTAATTAAGACATTTTAATAGGATCTGTTTCGAAAAGAAATTGCCAATGACAGTGCTTCACATAAATTTCGATTACTTACTATCTTATCATACAGACAGACTTGCCTGTCTAAAATGCTATAGAACAGATTTCAAGAATATAACCCGATTTATAAATAAAGTACATTCTGAGTTTCCCGAGAAAGCTCAAATTGGCAGAGTCAAAAGCGATGGATTGTTAATGAAATTGTTCTCTATTGATAAAATTGTAAAGTTCATAATTATTCTAATTTTATGATATCACTGACCAAACTACAGGAAGTGTCTATGTTTAAACGATTTGACGCTTTATAATTATGGCGGTAAAGTTTACGTTTTGCGCAAATAAATTGAATATTATGGATTCCTGAAATTACATTGATGAATAAAAACTATAAAATGTTAATTCGTCTTTTATTGAATTACATATACATTACTTATACACTATTCTTATTTTATAATACATATTACCATGAAAAAATACATTATATCTTATTTTAATAACATTAGCTAAAATGGAATGTTTCGTTGATACAATTGCTTTGTTTTAGGAGTATCGGATTCTGTTAACCTGTTTTAGTCAACAATAAAATATTATTTCCATTAAATCATCTTGTCCTACATCATTCACATCTTGTCCAGATCTAATTGTTTGAACATAAATCTAATAAACAAACACTTGAATAAGTTACACAGTATAACAAATTATAATGTTGATATTATGGTATTTGAGAAAATACGTATATATATAATACCTATATTTGTTAGGGGTTTTTGCTGTCTTGTGCCTTACGGCTACCAGTAATACTTAATGCACAGATATAAATCTAAGTTCACGTTAACTTGTAGCTTTCAATATTCGGTGATATCGCCGCCAGTATATTTTCTATCGTGTATGGAGTATCTAAAAATGCAAAAAAAAAAAAAAGTTATTTCAACAGCACAATAAGTAAAGAATCACAATTTATTCTTTTCAAGTGTGCCTTTTCAGGCACTTTCGAAATGTTTGACTATTTACAGATTTGCTTAGAACCTTTTATTTCAGGCAGCCTAAATTTCAAGTGTAAGGAAATAGTATCCAATATTGGCATTAGTGAATATGTGTTATATTAAAGATCAAAATAATACGAGCTTATGGAAACTTAACAACAAATAGGTACATTATTAACACTGACTCGCTGCGTAGTGTTACCCGTAGTTTATCAGAAAAATAAATGTTTGCGGGTAGCCTTTTTTTTTTGTAGGGTTGAAACTCTAATGATTCGACCCACGCTGAGGGCACAGCGTGGGGATATGTCGGACTTGCACCGACCAAAGACACCCCGGTCCCGTCCTTGCCCTTGCCGGAGCCGCGGGATTGCTTACGCAAGCTACGCAGCAACGGCAGCCTATGTGTTATTCCCGGATTTCACCTACCTCCATAATAAATTTTACAGAAATTAATCCAGCCATTTAAGCGTGAAGAGGTAACTATCATACACACAAGAACTTTTGCCTTTATAATATTATATTAGTGTGATTACCGCACCATGCTTGGATTCAAACTTACCTACAACTACCCAATCGTTTCTAGGATATCCGAACTCTGTCCTGGCTTCGACAATTGCTTCATGAAGTGCATGTGTCACCACCACGCTGAGAGCTAGGGCTGGTTCGCCAGTGGCTGTAAGAGATGACCAGCTTTAGAAATTACAGCTGAAGCAAGGTAAGTCAGCATCGTTTCAAACAAATTGTAGTGAAATCAGAAGTAGGTAAGTACCTACGAAAAAATGGCATTTTGACCAATTTGCTAGTCTCAAGTATTTTAAGCTCTGCGCAGTTCCCACGGTGCCAGGTGATAAATATTGGCAAAATTCCTCTTTTTTTAGTATTGCGAGGTGTTTAGCAAAAACCCGGACAACTGCCAGTGGGCCTGGCCCACCGAGGGTTATGTGCATACCTACAGATCCGGTCCTTGACACGCTAGGTCACCACGAAATTGCCAAAGTTTGCCTGGCTACTGAACAATAAAATCTATAAGCTCGGAATTCAGTCCAGTTTGAACTGGCATGTATCAATAAATCTATCTATACCCCACCTTTAGACCTCAATACACCAGCTGTATTGACAGAGTTTCTCCTGAACGTGACCCTAAAGTCGACTGGAATATCCTTAGCCCCTGGCGGCTTGTAAGTCCACGTTCGATCTGTTAGCAGTCTACCGGTAGACTTGTCATACTTTAACTCCTCTGAAGTCCAGAGACCTAGACCCATTACAAAAGCACCTTCGATCTGTGAATGAAAAGTTGTTACTAAGGTGGTGTTACTAAGTGTTGCCAGTACTGCTCCAGGATGTGTTTATTCTGTTACGAATTTTCCCATTCTTGAATATAGGATGCTACAGTAATGCCTGATCATATTTGATTATACTGTTCATCCCATTAAAATGAACAAATTTATTCAAGGTTCTCAAAAGCCTTTTTTTAACTTGAAGAAATTTTGTTTGCAAATTTGCATACAAAATTTCTTCCAGTTTATATTATCTGATCAAAAACAGTAGTTACACAAGGTTAATTTTTTTGGGTGGACTTTCTTTGATACAGTAATTTCTGTAGGATAACGCAGTATTTCAAATATAGCTGGTTATTTCTGTGGCCTGTTTAAATTACTCATTTACAAAATGGGGCAAAACCTAAGAGTTTAGACCTTCCCATTTTAGACCTCATAGAAATATGTAACTGATAGTGGAGGTTTATTTCATCGCTTTTCGGCTGTAAATTCCAGTTTATATAGCTCCTAGCTTAGCAATTAGATGTTAAACGCTAGTTATATAATGGCCGAATACTGAAATGTATATCATTTATAAGCTTCCTTTAAGTCTAATGCTGTCTCTGTCACTTAAAAGTGTAAAGTAGAGACAGATATACATATAAGATCGTATTAAAATTGAGTTGCGTTTTAGTATTCGAGAGTAAGTTATCCTACCTGCCCCACATCAATCTCGGGACTCATGCTTATTCCGGTATCTTCGAGCAAGTCAAGTCTGTGTATAACATGGTTCCCGGTCAATACGTCCAGTTCCACTTCAGCAGCACACACTCCATACACGTTATAACCGACGAGACCGTCGTTTGGTGACGTCATGTACGATGCCTGGAGGTTAATGCCTATGGAATTGTAAAAAAAATGTTTTACCGCGATACCTTACATTTACCTATCAGAAAAAACATTCATTACATTAAGAATCTGCTTATACCTTTCTCGTACGCTTGTTTGATGACCGCTTCCCAAGTAGGTTCATTTAATTCCTTCCTCGCCGGTTCCAATCTCTTCATCAGATCACCGCAAGCTTTCACCGTAGCATACGCTACGGAATCACTGGTTATACTCCCATTGGAAGCCATAGCATTTGGAGAGACGAAACTGTTGCTTCCCCTAACTGTGATCTTTTCTAAAGGAACTTTTAAAGAATATGCACATACTTGAGCTATTTTGGTATTAATACCTTGTCCCATTTCGATACCCCCATGAGATATAGCAATGCTACCATCTCCATGGTACACTGATATAGTGACAGGGAAGTTCCATGAGTATCCTACAGGGTAGGACATTAGAGACATTTTCAATCCTCGCTTCTTCCAAGCATTATTTTGATTATATGTAGCTATTTCGGTTTTCCTGTCGTTAAATTCTGCGTCCATTTTGAATGAGGTGATCATGTCTCTTAGTGCGTCATGTTTTGGCGATAGATTCGTAAGTCTAACGTCTACATGATCTTTGCCTGTTATATGTGAGATTCGCTCCATCAAATGTTCGCTGAAAGATATACCTTCTGTTGTACCTGGAACATAATTGCAAAATGTTTCTTAATCCAGGTTGAATCTAGGAAGTATCTTCACACTATTATTCATATTCCCAGACCTACACAAGCTATAAATAACGTTGACATGATTATAGATGCACAGTTGATTGATAAAGCAGCCCTAAAATACAATCTACCGGTTACTTTCTACTAAAGTTAAATTTTTAAGTTAAGCTTCAAGATGCGGTCGGAAAACCAAGTAAAAATAGTGAGCATTTATGAGTTACTTACCGGGTGCCCTACACCAGGTTCCACTCGGCTTGTCGGTGATCACACTATACCCGGTCACCTTGAACCGGTCGCTGGTATAAAGATTGCTGAATGACGTAACTATATCGCTCGTCGAATTGTCGTTGAAGGAACAGCCGCAGTCAGAATAGTACGTCACGTTGAGGTACTGAATCAATCCATCGTTGTTTACACCGCACTGAAGTAGAAATATTTTTATTAAACTCATGTTACATCGTCAGATAATATCTGTGGCACGACCGCCGATCATCCAATAACTAAGTAATGGTAAAACAGGTTATCCGAATTCAGGGGATCTCACTTATCGACTGTCAAACATTTCAGTAGTATTTTTTAAGCATACCAGCAATGTGGGTCGCTCATTACTAGTATTTTTGTTAACCCCTCTTGCTAAGCTAAAATGCTTGTGTTACGAGTGTGTTCACGTCGGTAGGGCAATGGGTGGGTTTCAAACCGGCAACCACAAGATCGCAAGTCCAAAACCCTAGTCATTATGATACCGCCGCTTCAAAGATGTATTACATGAGAGGCTACACAACGTGGCTACGCTGAGGATCAATAAGCCTAGGAGTGGACGGGGATCGCGAGCGCAAGTGAACTGTTCCGCCTTGCAAAAGATAGAGATAGATTCCAGCAGCTGGAAGCCGAACTTTATTGATTGGAGTGGCACTTAAAGAAGAAGAAGAATAAGCCTTGGACTTCGCATCACCTCTTTTTGAACTTTCGGGTTACAACCATTGTTTATAAGGTATTACATATTGCTACCTGGATTCATAAGTACCTCATAATTAAACTCGCAAAGAGATCTTTTTCCGATAGCGCGCATATTGTGATCAATTGGCATTGTTAGCGAAGCGTTCCTGTTCAACTTGTGAGCGACGAGTGCACTGGCACAGGCGATGAGAGATGACCGGGACGCCTTGCCACCGTAGCCACCGCCTACTCGGGGCACTTCTACAAGGACTCTGAAATAATGATGGAATGATTTACCTGAGATGAAGAAAAGGACTTTTTTTTTCTTAAAAGCTTCTTAGCAACGTTACTATATTCTTCTTGTTAACCCCTCACGTTGGTACTTCAATGGATGGGTTACGAACCGGCAACCATATGATTGCTAGTCCGACGCCCTGTAAGGCTACGGCCAGTTTAATTCCATAGCATACATACCGATTTTCGTCAATATTAAGCGCTCTCGCGACAGCGACATTTATCAGATCCATCCACTGAGTAGCTGAGCGGACAACCAGTCCTTCTTCAGTAACTCGAGTAGAGCAGCTCTGAGTCTCCATAGTGTAGTGGTACTGCGAAGGCACCGAGAAGGTGCCAGTGAACGTGTGCTGGACGTCCGTGCCTTTATCCTTCGCTTCTACATCTACGTCTTTGCGGACCTGATACAACATTTATTTTAGTTGATTAAAACAATAATTTCAATTGTTTGCTCAAGCAAAGTTTCGGTGCTTATAGAGTCTTTTATTATCCCCAGGGGATAAGGGGATAGACCTTTTAAACACAAAAACCTATGAGTTTTTGTGTAAAGGTCTATCCCCTTAAATTTTGTTACATTTGCTACCTTGAATTTATAATGCTGAAGGTGTCTTTGAACTTCGTTATTCTTCTGAATGTCTAAGAATTGGCTTGCAGCCATAAATAAAAAGTCATAGTATTTACCCTTTTATCCTTATCAGGAGCATTCAAATTCAAAGCATCTTTGATATCCAAAACAGGATTTCCACCCTTCTTCTTGTATTTAATTTTGATTATTTCTGCGGCTCTCAGAGCCATGGTCGCCGACGCTGCTGCCACGACCCCCACTGGCTGCCCATGGTATAAGACTTTCTTTGACGCGAAAATCTCCTCGTCTTCTGATATCCAGGGAACAGCTGTAGAAGTGAAAGAGTTTTTCCCAGGAATATCTTTTGAAGAGAAGAATGCGATCACATCTGGCAGTTTCTGGAAAAATAATTTAAGTTTACTTGAGAAACTCGGTATTTTTTTGTGGTTCGTTTGCAGATAACTTGCAATTATATTATGATGTAACATTTACTTTTATGATATCAATAAGTATAGTCTATTGCCCATGTAGCTGAATTATTAACAACGTCAATAAAAATACAAACGAGCCTGTTGCTGCCGGTTCGAACCCCAGCCGCTGCTCTACTGACGTGAACCCACTTGTAACAAAAGCATGTCACATAGCACGAGGGGTTAACAAGAATACTAGTAATATGCGACTCACATTACTAGTAAGCTTATTAGAAAAAAAAACTGGCTTTTATCTTCTACGAAACAGGAAGAGGGGATAATAGAGATCGCTCTTACCAACGCATCGGTGGCATCTATATCCAGTATTTCTGCACGACAGACGTCAGCCAGTACGAAGGCGACATGCACACCACGTGCACCAAGACTAACATCACACGAATAGGTCGCCTCTCCTGCACACTGGAAACCAAAAAAAAAACCATTATTGAATTATAATATAATAGCCGACCAACACTCAAGCGCTTTTTATTTTGAAAAAAAATTCCATTGACGCCATGCTACCTAAGTAACCGCGGTCATTGGCGCTGGACATTGTCAGTTCTTGCTGAATTTGTTACCGGCCAGTAAAATGGGTTTAGCAATCCAGATGTCTCTTCAAAATTCTACATAATATATCGTTGTTGTAGTATCAGCATTAGCAGTAGCTTCTTTCATATCGTCGAAGTTCTGACCAAGACTTGATACTATTCTTTTTCTTTTTAACATTTCGTTGGTGTACCTGAGATAGTGCCTCCAGTTTCGGCACAGGTTGGTTGAGAGGCCACAGCGTCTTGTCAGTCTCGTAGGTTTGCGTGCCACGGGAGAGTTGTCGCGTGATTGGGGTGCCACCCGACTCATACCGTGGGCTTGCTTGCGGGTACAGCGATAGAACTGCCTGGAGATAGTTTTAAGGTTACTTTGTGGAGATTTTTTGAACATTATGGATTCATTTTTGAAAGCAATGTCTAAAGTATTTCATTATGGCTATAATAAAAAAAATACATGAAAAAACGAACTGAAAATTAAGAAATAATGTTTTACCAAAAAACTAAATGAGAACTGGGTAGCTACAAAGTTATTATGAGTTAGGCAAATGTTGATGAATTTTTGTTTCTATGTACGGGGTAATCTCTGAACGACCAGTCGGTCTGAAAAAAGCTTTGTGTAGCCTGATTTTTTTAGCTTGAGGAATAAACATCGTGCCAATCTGTAAGCTCCTTTAATTAGGGGCGTCGTCGCTAGACATACGTATAGAATAAGTAACATTACCTTATAAAACAATCCTAAAGCCAAGGTCTTCCTACACCTGGGCGAAGGTTCCGGTGGATCATCCACAGGATCTATCTCCTCATTCAATTTCTTCAAAGCTTTTAATAACACTGCATTACTGAACAAATTCTGCCCAACGAGCATTTTCTCTGTTTGCAAAGCTCTTACGAAAGAAGAAGAGATGTTGCCATAAACAATATTCGCGGATTTTATCACCTTAGCTGTGTCCAGTTTAAAAAGAAATCCTGCGTTCACTATGGCGTGTGCGTTTTGCGCGCGAGGCATTATCTGGAAACGTCAAAATTTACGGATAACTTAGTACATAACTTTTGTTTATTTTATAAACAGCCTGTTCTGGACCACCGCTGCCAAGGCAAAAGCCTCCCTTCCAAAAGCCACCATTCGTTTCATGAGTCTTGGTTCTGTTCCATTTCTTTCCAATACTCAAGAAAGCAATAAAATTAATCAACTCAACCTATCCACTGCTGGACATCGTCTCCCAAGTTGCGCCACAACACCCGAACTCCATCTTCCGCAGTGGGACTACTGGGAACTGGAGGCCGTGTATTATGGCGCGTAATCATGGTGTTTTGGCCGTAGTCAGTAGTCACCACGCTGGGCAAGCGGGTTGGTGACCGCAGTTTTGTATCGTTCTTTAGGAGAACGCTGCTGCTCTTTCTCCTAGTTTCTATCGCTTAGTTGCCTTTTACACCCACGGGCAGAGAGGGGAGTTTTATTGTAAGCATCAACCCCACGGTATCTACGAAAAAATCTAACACCTAACGAAATAATTAAGTTATTCACATGTATGTACCTTGTAAGTTCTAATATAGTTGCTAGACGACAATGGTGGTAGTTTTACATTATATATTAATTTATTTCTGAGGTCAGCTGTCATGAAATCTTTGATTTTCATTTCCACCTTACTCAAGTCGCTGTTCACTGTAACATTAAAGATTTAAGCATTTAAAACAACTGGGTAGCGGAACCAAAATCTTGAATATATTGGCTCTAGCCGTTGTAAATTTCTAAAACATAAACATTCCCCTACAGAAAAAACTGCTAAAAATTAATTATATTGTGACTTTGGTTTAAATAACTTACTTATAGTTACTGTCGCTCCAATGGTCTCGAATATCAAAAAAACATCAGACGGAAACATATTGTGTTGATTTTTCAAAGCCAAGTTGCCACCGATTGTCCCCACCTAAAAATATTGAAGTGCGTAAAAAATAACATTCGGAAGTCAAAGTAATCTGTGAAATCACTGATCATTTAATAGATAATTGGGCACTTGACTGTTTTTTTTTATTTCACAAATCAAAAAAGTACTTCAAACTATATCGAATACTAAAAACGACACACTAATTACTTTTATATTGAGCTAGCTATAAGCTTTCCAATATTGTTAATTTGACAGAGATAGCGATACTGTCTTGTGACGTCAATAGTTATTTCTTCATACTTATCTGGGGCTGCCCCGTACAAGTCGTCGTTTTGCGAAAAAGAGATAGAGCAAGCGTCATCAACTAACTTTAGAAGCTTATATAATCGTGTTTATATTTTTGACATTTTTTCGACTATTTTTAGAAACATTTGTCTGAAATCAATTTTGCGATAGTAGTCAAATACCCAATTCAATTCCTAGAATAATTTATAAAAAAAAATGTTATGAATTTGTAGGAAGCATGCCCGCATGCTTCCTACAAATTCATTCATTTGTTTTATAAAATAACTAACAGACTAAAGATCTACTATAACCAGCTATACTCCTCTACTGTAACCTATTTGAGATTCTTATGAAAGGACGTGGATCTATTTTTATGTGAATCTTTTAATCTTCCTTGTGAAGTTATTTTACATTGATGTGGGATTTTCGCATTATGTATGGCAGAACTTGAGAGGCGAGGGGCGTTATATCTTTCAACTTACTATACTTTAAGGTAAAAAAATGTTTAATGGTCTATACCGTATATACTAACACTACCCGGTGACTCGCAGAACATACACATTTTGCGACCCGGGGTAGCTGAACTATAATCTGCGTCATGTCACGTTACGTTTTGTTTGATCTTAGAGAATGAGGCCCTGGGATATAAACATGAAAATACTTACATTGCGAACAGGCACATGAGCAACTAAATCTAGGTGTTTATACAGTATTTCCAAATAGCTGAAGTCTGTGTTCTTCGTGCTCCATTTCTTGAATGTTTCCATGACCTCTGTGAGGGTCATGCCAGCACCAAGAATAAGATTCTCATCAGATAGTGTCAATCTTAGACTATCAATTGATGATATGTCAATGCTTGATTTTGGATCGCCTTTAACTGGGTATACACCTAAAACGAATAGAATAAATCAGCTTATTAATTAACCCTTACACTGTCCCGTGAGTCACATATGAACATTTCCATTGTTTAACTATTGTGTCTTCTGATGGGACAGGGAAGGTGTTAAAGTTTTTAATGCAAAATTTGTGGTGACCTAACAGTTCAATGGCCCCAGTTTTGTGCACAGTTGCAGGCTGGAGCCAATAGATACAGAAGTATAAATTAATGTGACTTTTAAGTTATATGTATTTTCTTAATTAAGTATTCTAAGACGTAATCGGAGATGGGAATCATCGCAGGGATAAGTAAGCATTATTAAAAATACATTTAACTACTAGATGCAGAAAGAAGCTAGGATAGACCAAGTCATCCAAGTTGTATGTACTTACCTTTTCCAGTGTTTCCTGCTACAAGTCTATAATCGTCTGTACCGTGTCGCGCCAGTACCTGAAAGAATTTCGTTTACTATCTGAATGGATTTGATCGCAAACTAGGCAGCGTCTGTACTATGATCAACCAGACATCTGATAAACATACTTATATATTTATAAATACAATACATATTATAGTTAAATTACACTCAGGCACAGAACAAATGATCTTGCTCATCACACAAACAATTGCCCTGGGTGGGAATCGGACCCACGACCTCTGGCTCGGGTTTCATGGTCACTAACTACTAGAGCGTCGGTTATCGCAGCAAAAAGTAGCCTCGATAAATGGAATATCTACTAATTAATTAAATATTTTTTCCAAATCGGACCATTCCTGAGATTAACCAATAAAACAAACTCTTCAGCTTTATAACATTACGATAGATGTGAGTTATCATTGCAACTTTGAAAACTAATCGCAGTGTTAAATTATACACTTCTCCGTCAAGGAGCTTTACTTTACCGCAAAGACATCTTGGACAGTATAAGCCTTATACCATGTCCCTGCAGCTGTAGCGACTTCCTTTAGCGAGCCCTGACTGTTTTCTATGAGACACCAATCGTTTTCCGATCCGCTGCATTTGCGATTGCATTCTTTTGCACATTTCGTGATGTGTAGATCTTCTAGATCCTGAAAATTAGTGATAGATTTGATATTTTTTAAGATAAAAATAACGGTAAAAAAACAAATTTAAATAGACTAACGTCGGTGACCAACTGCCTTGTAGCAGATCTCATCAACGTTAAAAGACACGAAATTTTCATCAGTTTAGTTTTGGTAAGCTATTATTGCATCGTTGACAACCACTATAGCCTACTGGTCTTCCAGTTATCTTAAAAAAATGATGCATTTATTATAATGATTGATAGCAACAAACTAAGTCGAGGTCCGAACCCCGCAGGGGCGTGCTCTTAGCTGTCGTTGCTAGCGCCAGTTTTAATATGCCCCTGGGCCCTGGCTGAAGGTGTCTTATACAGCCTCGCCAACTTAGTCAGGTGAAGCAGTGAAAGCCTCCCCCATCGATAACTGCGGCAATCCTCTTAAAAAAAGGTTTTCTTCAACCCACCTGCAATTTATGCTGCAGTTCAGGATCGGTATCAGTCGCGAAGCTCTTAAACGCATCCAAGATAGGTCTGTAGCCGGTACACCGACACATGTTGCCGCCGAAGGCGTTTTCAACCTGTTGCGTGGTTAACTTCTTTGTTGAGTTTTCAAGGCTGGAAAATGAAAAGACCTTAACGAAAGTGGAACAATCTGAAAAAGGATTTAATCAGGGGCCTATTTTATATATTGGCTGTCCTAGGCCTAGATTGCCCCCTATGTGCTGTAAAGCATGAAAAATTAAATATACTATAGAAAATACATGTAATTTTTTTGCGGGATGCTATATGGACACATTTAAAAAGAGAGAGAGAAAAGTACCGTGCTACATTTATACAAAAATAGACCCGGAGCCCTTCAGAAAGGAGTTTTCAGAGTAGATACTTATATAAAAATAAATGTACACACAGCAGACTAGATAGATAGCTATGCAGGACACACCAACAAAGATAGTGATAACACCTACCTAAATGCAAATGTGAGTACCTAGTAGAAATGAGTAACTACTATAACACATGCAACACTCCTGGGGGCTATTCTCTCAATCCAAACAAAACATAACTCGGCACGACGCAGAATTTACTTAGTTAAAGAATCCAGGGTCCAGAATCCAGGGATAATGTTTTTTGTGTTCTGAGAGTCACCGGGTTGTGTTACTATATACGTTTTAACAGTTTTTACTTAAAAATATAGTAGCTCGAAAGAGAAAAAGCCTCTCCCTAACCCTACACGTAACTGCGCGTTAACCGCTTAGACGTAGTGAATAAGGCCCCAGTTGTTTACATATTTATTTGTAAGTGTGCCTTGCACAACTATCTTGTTTACTGTGTGTTCATTTTTCTTTCAAATGATTTACCTGTACATATTCATTACCCAACCAGGGGTGCAGTACCCGCATTGCGTACCATTGAACATAGCCAAGCGGTTCTGTATAGAATGGTAACCTGTTCTCCTGTTACCAATACCTTCCACAGTCGTGATGTCCCAATCGTGGCATAAGAGTACGCTGGTCAGGCACTGAAAACAAAAAAAAAACGTAACAGGTTTATAATTTTGCGACCGAATTGTTTGTAAGCACTCGTAAGTATTCAAGGCAAGGTTGTAGCTTCTAATTCAGCGTAGCAGCAGGACTGCGACCCTCAACACAACCTCCCTCGCCTATTAACCTACCACTACTACATAAAAGACATATTGTGTACAAGTTTCAAAAGTGTGCGTGAGCGATGCAGGACTGAAAGCGCATTAGCCATCTTTTAAACTACGTTCAAATCCAAACTCCATTAAAAGCAATCATTTCAAAAAGTCTTCCATCGTAAAAATAACTTAACGCCATGCAGATAAGGTTGCATATGCGAAAAAAAAAGGGTTTTTTTTTTATCTGTCATGTATTATTTGAAGAAAGTTCTGGCTGTGAATTTTGTTCGAGACCGTTATCTAAGCTTGCTTTTCATTATCGTTCGAAAGAATCTCAATTATTTATCTCTTGAATTCTATGACTTATTCTCAATTACGTTATTAAACTCATGCTCCGTAATCATTTTTTGTTTGGCCTGATAGCGTCGTAATGGCTCTGCAGTAACATAATAGATTATAGTACTCGTATCTCATTCATTTATTTTCTTGTAAACTACAATGCTTAGAGAAAGTGATGGATTGGAAAGCAATGATAGTTGAATGACAATTTATATTTCTGTGATACCAATACAAAAACCTTCATCGTCGATTGTAGACTCTTCAACTGCAAGCAATCTATACTTATACATACCTATACAGGATTATTTTTTATGGAGTGCGTTTATTCAACCAGGTAATCAGGTGCATAAAACTGAACAACTTTTCTCAACGAACATAATCCAAATCTTAAAATTGAAAATCAATTTTTCATACAAACATAAGTCACGTGACATGTCACTTTGTATGAATATTTCATTTTCAATTTTAAGATTTCCACCCATGTTCCTTGGGGAAAGCTGTTCAGTTTTATGCACCTGATTACCTCATAGAATATGACGCACTCCATAAAAATTAATCCTGTATATACCTATATGATAAAGCTGAATAATTTATTTGTTTGATGGTTGAACGCGCTAAATCAAAACTACAGGGTCGATTTTTATTTTTAATTTAAATGAAAAAATATTTTTGTGTTGAAAAGTCTATTTATCGAGAAAGGCTATATGTTATACTTATATAACATCACGCTACGACCATTAGGAGCAAACCAGACAGTCTCATTTAAGATTTACTCACTGTAGCCTTTTTTGTGGTTATCAAATTTGTTTTAAAATGTTGCATTATTTGCAAAGGTATTTTTATGAACATTATATTATTCATCCTTATACAAATAAATGCGTTATTCATCACAAGTATTTAATTTTGAACGACATTTCACATTGCCCTTGACCGCATTTGATTTTAATAAATATCTTAAAAGATGAAAAGTTAAAAATAAATCCGCAAAAAAAAAGGAATGAATGGCGAATATTTATATTAATAGTATCAAGGGAAAACCCACAAAAATCAAAGACACGCGAATGAAGACGCGGAGTTAGCTAGTTTATATTTTTTTAGAGTGAAATAATTAAATTTATGTGTTTTGTAAATCTGATTGTGTTCATAGGTTTTTGTTGCTTATTAAACCTAATCTAAAACCGCGAATAAAACTCTAAACAAGATGATAAGAACCAACACGAAAAAATACCGATCCAAAACTAAAAACATTACTTAAAAAATATTGGATATACAGAAAGGTATACAATCGCTAACTCTTTACATCTGGGATAAACCCAGACCCCAGTTGACAACTACGATGTAATGCGTATATAATGTTATTGACCTTGGTAAGTCAATGACCTCACGATGCTCCAAACAAGAATATATCTGGCTGAATAGAGTTGCACATTTAAGAGTAAATGCACGATATTTAAAAATAAGGAATGGGCTGATTTGTTATCTGATACCTTTCATCAAGGAAGCGGCGGTAGCCTAATGGCTAGGGCGTCGGACTTGCGATCATGTGGTTGCGGGTTCGAATCCCACCCATTGCACTACCGACGTGAACCCACTCGTAACACAAGCATCTTAGCTTTGTACGAAGGGTTAACGAGATTAATAGTAATGTGCGACCCACATTGCTAGTAACTTAAAAAAAAAAAAAATGTCATACATCCATTTTATTCTTCGAAGAAAAGTGCGCTGGTGACGGAAAAATCAGCCCTTAGTAGCCCATTATACGGGAATAAGTATATTCTGATTCTTTCTCATAGCAGCGGATGATAACGCATTAATTATAATTATACTTATGCGATTTTTTTTATTTTTGCTCAACTGAACTGGTGATTACTATTTCACTTTATCTAGGTTAATCTGTACATATAAAAATGAATCCATATTTCCCTTGGTCACGGCATCACGCGAGAACGGCTGGACCAATTTCGTTAATTCTTTGTTTTGTCGTGTTGGTTATTATCAGGAGAAGATTCTTATGAAAGAAAAAACTAAAAAAAAAATTACGAAACATTAAAAAAATTAACCATACTAACTTTTCATAGGAAGCATTTATAGCGTTTGACAGAAATATGATTTAACAATTGATGTACCTACCTACTTTATGTATAACTAGATGAAAACCCGGCTCCGCTCGGTTGAAATGTGACTCATGATACACAATGTAGGTAAATATTTCTGTAGGTAGTCATCGGTTCTCAAGTAATATTAAAGGTAAGCAAGCCATAGATTCGTATAGCTTCGATCATTGTGTTTAATAAATATAGTAAATAAAAACTGCAATAGTTTTCACACGAATAATTTTTATTTTTTACACACAAATAATATTAATATTTTCGCGAAACGACAACGACTGAAGAAAAGTTTTAAGTTTTGTTAAGATTCACTCAATGTTTCCGGCAAGACGTTTCGTTTTACACAGTCACAGTTCTTTGTGATGGATACTTCTTTGGCGCGACGCACGCGACGTGTTGATTGGCGAGGCGTATATAATAGAGCTAGTATGCAACGGAACGTGAAAAAAGGGAAATAAATATTCTTGAACTATTATTTCAAACGCGTTCCGAAACTATTCTGGTCCCAACTATCATGCAACTGTCACACGCCTTGTACTTGACTGTAATCACTTCAAGGAGGTTGTATGATAATAAACTCCTTGAATCACTTTGAGCAGAATTATCTGTTACGGAACGCGGCCATAATAAATACCCAAGATGGCGACTGCGGTTTGGGTTTGTTTGTCAGTGCCACTGCCATTAGAATTTAACGAAATTCTCCATAATCCGAATTTTGCGGATATATGTTGTCGACTCGAAATCAATATTTTTTTATGTTTTGTTATTCATATAAGGTTTCGATCGAGTCTACCGTAGCCCTGAACGAAATTATTAATATAGAAGATGCTTTAACCCATTGCTACATCCTTTATCCCTTTATCCTATAAAAAAGCAATTAGCCTAACTATAAGAAAACTATTTCTAGGAATAATCCTTACTACACTCCTTTACATTTGATAAAAAACGCGCTCCCAATTTCTATGCGAATAAGAATAAGTATTTGATACTAGCTTTTGCTTGCGACTTCGTCCGCGTGTACCACCCTTTTCTCCCCTTTGGGAGGGAATTTCCAAAAATCCTCTCTTAGTGGTAGCCTACTCCTCCCAACAAACACACATGCCAAATTCCTCATCAGCTCTTTACGATCAGTAGTTTCGGCTGTGCGTTGTCTGTCAGTCAGTCAGTCAGTAACGGAAGAGTTATATATATAGATTGTATGACAATGACTATGCATGATGCTGGTATAAAAATGAAAAAGGATGCGTCGTCTTAAACCAAAGTACCTATTGTGAACAAAATTAACCCTTTCACTGTCCCGTGAATCACATATGAACATTTCCATTGTTTAACTATTGGGTCTTCTGACGGGACAGGGAAGGTGTTAAAAAGGAAGTTATAAATGTCTAAACTGAAATAAAAAAATAACAATCCCATTTTTTTTCACTAATAAAAACCAAGCCTTAAAACAAACTTACGGTAAATATTAAAAATAAATACGCTTAGTGTGTGAACTTAATGTGTTCTACTGAATTTCTTATTGAGTCGTGCGATCATGCGATGCGATCATAGACTTTTTCATCGTACGATAAAATCGCATCGCGTCATCGCCGAGCGAAGGCAATAGGACGCCGCCATTGGCTTCTGTTTGCCTGGTACCTATGAACACCATCAAGGTATAGGTACTAAACAGTTCTTCATCAACTGTATATATACCTTTGTGAAATACCAGCTCTTTGGATAAAACTCTCGTCAAAATAAATCTGAATCAATGATGTTTATTCAATCCACAGAATTCATACATATTTATGTTTTCGTTACGAAGCCTTGAGGTCACCGCATTAGTAGTTGACTCACGTGGATTACAATACATTGACCATTGATAGAACAGTGAGTAGGTAAATAAAAAACAAACGGGTTTTATAATGTGGAAAAAGGTATCAAACATGTTATTTTTGTGCAGCACTGCCTTTGGCCTGCAACGACGCTCGCGTGGATGTCTATTATCGATTAACCAAACTAACGCCGTACTTCCATCGAAATCGGTTTAGTGGTTTAGACGTGATAGCATGATAGACAAATAGTTACTATCACATTTATAATCTTAGAAGGGATAATTTATTAAGTTATTTAACTGCAAGATGTCTACAATAGGTACGGTCACAGAAAAAACAGGGTAATATTACCATAAAAGGTGATTATTTTAAGCTTTGTGCATGCGTCAATAGCACAAAAAACACTGCTGCTTGTTAATGTAGATATTGTAGTATTTAGTTAGTATCACTGTAGCAGGAGATTCAAAAGATTTAAATCAGTGGTACCAACTATTACTATAATTCATTATTTCTAATTTGAAATTTTCTACCGCCAAGACCGACATCGCGATGCCAAAGCGGCATCGCGGCGCGGCGGGCGGCGCCACAGTTGACCGGCGCGCGGCGTCGCGACGCTATAGCTGACCGGCGCGCGGCGTCTCGACTCGGCGGCATGACAAACTTCATTTTGCAAAGTTTTATTACCTACATAAAATACCCGATAATACTTTGCCTTGCCACTACACTACATCCCAATCCATCACAGACATTAGCTCATACTAAATGGCGTTTTCACAGGTCCTTTTACCTTGTCAACAGCAGATATTTAATAAGCCTTACTTTACTATACTTACAGAATTTACAGCAAACACATGCCTCTCCTTGGTGACGGGGTGGACTTGTGACACGGAGACCACGCAGGCGCCGCAGCCGCCCTCGTGGCACATCGCCTTCGTGCCATACAACTGGAGGTGCTCCCGAAGATAATCGTTCAGGCTCGTGTGAAAACTGACTGTCATACTCCCTGCAACAATAAACAAAAGAACAGCCAATATTAGTCACTAACTTGTCCTACCCACCATCAAGTATACCGTCAAGTTTGCAGCGTCTGGAAGCGGCGTCCAGTAAACTTGATGGTGTATGGCTATGGGTGTACACAGCAATTAGGTCTTCTTCGGCACTCGCAATCATCCTCAGCTATGATCCCACTGCAGGGCAAAAGGTTTCCTTCTCCCAAGGGAATCAAAATTTATAGAGTTCTTTTCATTGACCTAGATCTTTGAAATTCGGCATTAATATCGTTATACAATACACTTTCAAGGAGACTGGAGAAGGCTGTGTAATAATAAAAAAATGTATACATTCGTAATTAAAACAAGAAAAAATATGATCTTTTTACGGAACCCTCCGTGGGCGAATCCGACTTGCAGTCGACTGGCTTTTTATCCACTAATCTTAGCTAACTACGCTGTAAAATCTATTAATAAATTAAATAATACTAAAAGTGGCTGCAATTAGCGCAAGTGAGTAAATTATACCAATCACCTACATTATACCTTATTTAATCGGCTATGTCGTTGGTTATCCATACACCGTGCAGTATTGCATACCTACTATTACATTTTTCTGTTCACGTCAGCAGAAATAATAGTCCAAAACTCCAAACCATGTTCCTTAAATATTATATTTATAAATACAGCTCTCGCCAAACTTTATGGCCATACTTTTCTCATGCAATTGACATAATTCATAATGAATTATGGGACATATTTTAAGCATCCCGTCGAAAATGGACACTGTAATATTATCCTTCATTTACAAGTATTCAATTCAAGTCAAATAATGGGAACCTTTATTTTTATCTAGCACTTGAGGTTGTCGTTTATTCTTTAAGTATAATAAAATATTATAGACATTCAGAAATTGAGTCAGTTAATCTATACAATACAAATATTATAATGCTGAAGATTTTCACTAAAAGTGAAAAAAAATATTTTGCTTTTTTTCCTAATTTTATATTGCATGTCTAAAAATACCGAAAAAAAAGTGTGTTTTAAAATATGTACTTGTACTAAAAAGTAAGCCGATATGACGGCTAATTTATCTACACATATCTCCACTAATATTGTAAAGAACTGAATCTAAGAGTCTGTTTGTTTGTTTGGCTGAAAGCGCTAATCTTGGGTCCGATTTGAAATAATATTTCTGTGTGCATTTGTGTGATCCACAAATGCTGGGTGCTGGGTTTGTAAAAACCCCCGCGACACAAGGATTAAATTCCTTAGTGCGGGCGTCGTTTTATTAAAAATAAAATGAATAAAAAATAGATAGCCTTGATAAATATCAAAATAGGTTAAGGGCTACTTTGTGCCAGAACCACCTACGCCCATACGAGTGAAGCCGCGGGCAAAAGCTTGTTTTTGTTACGTTGTTAGTTTATTTCGTAGTGGTTATGCGCTGACAATCGTACCTAGCCGACCATCACAGTAATTTTAATAGATCCTATATATAAATATTTAGTTAGTATGAGTCACACATTATAATTATATGATTAAACGAACTTACCTTAAGTGAAGTTCTATCATAATTATACGAAGCTCCTTCTCCAAGACAGAGTCTCCCAACCCGTCCCTGCTAACGCTCCCCATAGGGTTATTTATGTCTACTTTCTATAAACGAAATGACATAAATATATATACAACATGTAACAAAACCCCTGTCAGATTCAATAAAGGCGTATTCGTGGTAGTTCATGAACCGTCTCGCATAGGCGGCTTCTTTGACACCAAACTGTAGGTAGTAAGTACGTGACCTTTGAGGAGCGGTCAGTTGTTCAGCTGTTGCCTTGGATCAGTTTTTATTTGTATTTAAATATTTTGACTGGGGAAAAATTTTATTCTCCAATCCATTAAATGACTATGTATATGTGTTCGCAGTACGACACCGAATAATACTCTCAGGGATCGGACAGGGTTTTTGTTACACGCTGTATAAATATTTAGTTAGTATGAGTCACACATTATAATTATATTATTATGATTAAAGGAACTTACCTTAAGTGAAGTTCTATCATAATCATACGAAGCTCCTTCTCCGAGACAGAGTCTCCCAACCCGTCCCTGCTAACGCTCCCCATAGGGTTGTTTATGTCTACTTGCTTTAAACGAAATGACATAATACAACATGTAACAAAAACCCTGTCCGATCCTTGAGACTATTATTCGGTATCGTACTGCGAACACATATACGTAGCTATTAAATGGATTGGAGAATTTTTTTTTCCCAATTGAAAATAATTAATTCAAAATAAAAACTGATCCAAGGCAACAGCAACAGTGACTGCTCCTCAAACGTACACGTACTCACTACCTACAGCTTTGTGTCAAAGATGCCGCATATGCGAGACGGTTCATGAACTGTACCACGAATACGCTTTTATTGGATCTGACAGGAGTTTTGTTACATGTTGTGTATACACAGTGTTGAATGACATATTATTATATATAAACAAAATGACAAGAGATAACAGTTTTTTCATATTTTTTATTTTTAGCTTTGAAGTAATTGTGATGGCGCTGGTAGGTACGATCCCACGCTACTACTAGTAAATATTGTCTCGGAGAAGGAGTAAGTATAATTAAGATTTAACGACATACAAACATGACGCTAGTAGGTATTACCTGGCCATAATTAAAGTACAATAAGATTTTTATTATCTCCCTGTAGGATCCGTTTCACCTATTCTTAAGATTTAGATCTAAGTAATTATAATTTTACACGTAAACAGATTTTTTTTAAATACTAACTTTAGCCATGACAATATAATAAAGATGAAGTTACTAGTAGTTAAAAGTGAAGTTACCAAATATGTTAACTCAACTCAATTTGATTTTAACACCTTGCATGCATTGTTTTCTATAATGATTGTTTGTACACTCATATTTGAGCAAATAAAGGTATCTGAATCTGAAATAAAAAATTGAATCTGAATCTATCTAGTTTTTTCATAATAATAATTCAAATTCATTTATTCCAATCAGGCATCATATATCATGTAGCAATTTTTGAATGTCATCAACACAGACAGCACCCTGATTCGCCCACCCCACCGCTTCCTTAGTGCTCTAGCCGGGGAGAAGAAACGGTGCAACAAACTAAGTATTCAGCAGCACGCTGTCTTTACAATATAAAAAATATGAATAATTTAGGGAACATGCCAAGTAAACAACTGTTTGAGTTTTTTGAGTATCTCTCTGAAATAAAAAAATAGATTTAAAAGTAAACTACAGAACAGCACCCGTTCAAGAGTACGACGCAAGGGTCAGCCATCACCTCCCTCGCCATATTTGACGGAAGGAGGTAACCCGACCCAAGACGACACCACAGGCAGTGACAACTAAAGGAGAATGACGATACTGTTGCCGGTAGTTAAAAAAAGTTCAAGTTCAAGTTTGCATTACATGTTTACGTACCTACTTAAATTATAATTAATATAATTAAACATTCCAAGATGTCGAAGGCTTAACCTTTATTACCGCTCGAACCGTACGGCTTACTTAGCCGCACGGGTCAAGCATTAGTATGATTCATAAATGTTTGTTTGTAAAACCTACCGCGATACAGTAATTATAATTATCATAAAACTACATGCCATTCCTTATCGTAAATTACTTACTGTGTAACACACATCAGTAGCATGTGATTACCGCGATAATAATAATTACAAAATCCATTGATATTATTGACAAACAATCTTATGTACTACCATGGAACTATAACGCCTAGAAACAAAAAATAGTGAAGCACTTCATACTGTGTCATATCGACACAGTTTGTCCGAACGTACTTAGTCGTCAAGGTCAAGTGCAAGTATCTCCTTAATATAAGTTTAATGGCGGCTTAAATAGGGAATGAGTGTCACAATGCAATTAATATGTAGACGACGACGAAAGTAGATACTAGATACATATTGCTCGATGATCGATAGGTATTAAAAAAATGTTTCGAACAATTCTCAGACCTACCGAATATACAAAATTGGGCTACCAATTAATGAAAAATATTTTTCAAATTCAAATCGTAGTTCCTCAGAAAAAACAAACTCTTCATCTTTATTCTATTTATAGATGAACCTACTAGATGTCCACAAATACTGGTGTATCCATGCCTGTACAGAATGGCTTTCAATCTTAGATAGATAAGTGACGAACAAGAAAGATAATATGCGCAATAGACGAGTGGTCCGACCACTTTGCTTGAGATGGAATAAGTGCTACGTACTTGAACTACAAAATTATATTGCAATGGAAATCGGTGCGGGATTTTCTCTGACCGAGAATTACCAGAAAAGACCGTAAATAGATTCCTAACTGTTTATGAACTACTCTAGGCTATATTATAGACTAGCTTCTGCCCGCGACTTCTTCTGCGTGGACTTCAGAATAGGGCCCAAAAAGAAATGAAAAATGTGAAAGTAATGAAAAATTTAATAAAATTTTCACCCGTGTTATAGCTTGCGCTGTAATAGAGAAAAGTACCAAATGTAAAAGCTGTCTGCCCACGGCTTAGCTCGTAAACAATTTTCAATTTGCCCTCGGGAACTACTTAAGGAATCGGAATAAAAGGTAGCCTATGTTCTTTTCCATGACAAAGGCTACATGCATGCCAAATTTCATCCAAATCCGTTCAGCCGTTTTTGCGTGATTGAGTAACAAACATCCAAACATATAAACATCCAAACATCCACACTTTCACATTTATAATATTAATAGGATTAGGAAGCTAGAAGAATGTATTGGGAATTACGCGATTGCAGCGATTGTAATACATTTAAATAAATATAGAATAATATATTATATTCTATTCATTTAAATAAAGTGTAATAAAAGGACTTTTTACGAATAATGATAGGTATCCATATACTTACTTACAATAAAAAATAACCGTCGAAATGTGTGTACGCATAACTTTCGAAGCTCCGAACGACTGCACCAAATTGGATTATTATTTTTGTTTTGTTTTTGTTTATTTAAGCACAAGGTTGATATGAAAGGTAATAAAAAGATTAATCTCATAATAATGTACCGTGAATGTGTGAATGAGACGGAAGACTCAAGACGAGACCGGGATTTACTTCCGCAAGTGAAACCGCGGGCCTCAGCTGTTGTGCTCTACATAAGTTGTTATGTAGTCCTTCTGCACGCACGAACCGATTTCCACGGTTTTACATTCGTTGGAAAGGTCTCGGGCTCCGAGAGGTTTATAGTAAAGAAAATTTTGGAAAAATTTCAAGAGAAAAGCAGGTAGGGAAAATCATTTTTCACATACAGCGCCATCTCCGATACATAGCATGTACTACAACGGCGCCAGTGTGCAGTTTGATCCATGAAAGGATAGCTTGCGACTCAATTATATAAAAAAAATTTAGACCGCGGGCGGAGCAGCGGGAAACAGCTAGTAAGTTACATATTTCGGCCGGGTTACACTGGTCGTGGACGCAAGCAAACGAAGACAGTCATGCTTCTATTCAACAAAAATGATTGTCTAAATGAAAGACCAGAGCGGAAATTTTAAATACGAAGTTATTATTATGTTTTGTCTTACTGTTTAATTATATTTTAATTGTTATTGTATCTTGTTGTTTGGATGTAATAGTTTTTATGTTTTAAATTGTACCTAAATATTTGTGCGCCGGAAACGGCAGAATATTGTGGATCCAAATCTATTGCTACATCTCTACTGTACCATATTCTTACAAATAAATTCTATCTATCTATCTATTCATGTTTAACTAGCTGACCTGGCAAATGTTGTTCCGCCATACTTATTAAAAAAATCTGGAGAGGGCCACCTCCATCTCATAAGGGTGTGAAAAATAGATGTCGGCTGATTCTCAGACCTGAAATCGGTCCAGCCGTTTCGGAGGAGTTTGGCAACAAACATTACGACGGTATTGATTGATTTTTGAATACAGGATTAATTAAAAAGTTGTGCATATGTTGAAATCTTCAATTTGAATATCAATTTTTCATACAGACATATGTCACGTGACCTGTGACTTTGTATGAAAATTTCATTTTCCATTTTAAGATTTCCGTGGGAAAATTGGTTCAGTTTTATGCACCCGATTACCTTGTAGAATATACGCACTCCTTTTAAATTAATCCTGTATAAAGCTATGATAACATGAACTGGAGTGCATGATGAATATGACGATGACGTTGAATCGCATACCTCCACAGTGCGTGAGCGCTAGCTACAGGTTTTTGTGTGAGAAGAGAGGTCTCTGCCCTGCGGTAGGAAAGTTACCGGCAGTTTTGTTTATTTTATTTACTTTTCAACCATTATGTCGAAGTTATTGCATCTGAGAGAGATTGATTTACTTTTAGGTAGTTTTTTTTTAATATTCTATTAGTTTTATCTCTTATACATTTTTTCAATTTAATAAGTGGCGAAATAAATTCTAGAAATGTCCAATGAAGAATCATTGAACCTTTTTAATGAGTTTATTATTCAGATAAGTACATCTTTTTATTTCTAGATTTTTATCGGCTCGGCCCAGCTGCAGCTAGGGACGGGGTGAATAGCATAGTGTATGTGTTACAATAAGTGTTCCCCGCTCGGAAATTGGTATTTACATTCTTGTCATAAACACTAAATGTAAACTCTGTACTAGTATAGTAATGTACCATTTCATTCTTAGTTTAGAAACTTTTGCTCACATTGGAATTTATAACAATAAAATAATTAATTGCGGTCTTAATCTCGTTGTCTTTTCTTGAGCATTGAATAAAAATAACGGACGTCAATTGTTTACATAATAATTGCGGTCAATCAACGTTTACACCAGGTAATTTATTATTATTTGGGTGTCAAAAAATCACAGGCCCAAAGAGTTTTTATGACAATGAAGCAAAAAAGGGTCCGCATATTTTTTGTCTATGATTTCAAGATTGGAGTATTTTATACTTGTTATGTACTTATTGGTATCACATAAATCCTCTTTCTTTTATCTATTTAATTGTCATTCTTGTATCTATAATAAAGACGAAAAAAATCTGGATTTTAACGTACGTAACGTAAACCCAGTATTTCTGGGTAAATTGGTGATAAATGATAGCACAAAAATTGTCTGATTTTACAGATACTAACTTATAGTTTAAGTACGTAAAGAATTAATAAATAATATTTTATAAACAAATCTCCATTTCCAAGTTTATTTTATTTTGTACAGTTAGTTCAGCTTGGTCCAGCAGTGAGCACACAACAGCATCTGACAATAAATATTTTGGTAACTCACCCACAACACATTTTTCTCCATTCACCGTAAAGGTTATATCACTATCAGTCGCCATGGTGGTATAATCAAGTTAACAATGTTAACATCACAATCACTCGGTAAATAAATTGAAACTGACAGTACGCAGGTCCGACTCGCGCGGCGTCTGCGCGAACTGTGCCTGGCTACCGGATAACGGAATTAGTGGCATACCATAATATTCATTATCACTTCTAAGGATAGATTTATTTGTTTTGTTTTTTAAGAGGAAAGGCAGGCGGAGAGGAATTTTTAAATTGGGTATTTGAAGTAACTACCGCTGTCGTGCTGTGATACGGATAACAAGCTTTTTTACCTATCTCATTTTGTATGTAAATGATTTAGATATCAGAAAACTACATTAAAGTTTACACTGCGACAGTAGTATAATAATACCCGTGTGCTAGTTTACTACCTCTCGACACCAGAATACGGAACAACGAAATAAATAAATAATAAATAAATAAATAAATGTGGACAACATCACATACATTGCTCCGAATCCAAAGTAAGTAGCTAAAGCACTTGTGTTATGGAATCCAAACACAACGAAGGTACCACAAACACCCAGACCCGAGGCAATGTAGAAAAGTGTTTTCTATATTGACCCGTCCAGGGATCGAACCCGGGACCTCAGAGCTGACGACACCTTGAAAACCGGTGTGTACGCCACTCGACCACGGAGGTCGTTGGAAATAATAATAATAAAGCCGTTTATTCCATATCTTCACTTAAGTTTTTACATTGGTGTGTGTGTTAGTAAGTTGTAGCTTAAGATACAATTATTTCCTTATAACTAATGTTAGTAGAAACAAAAAGTATTATTCTTTGAGATATGGACCCCTATTTGTGTAAAGGTCTCCCCCATCCTCTTCCATGTCTGCCTGTCCTTGCCTAAACTCATCCAATCGTATCCTGCGATGCGTGTTATGTCATCAGTCCACATTCTTAATTTTTTTTTCTTTTTTAAAAAACGACGCCCGCACTAAGGAATTTAATCGTTGTGTCGCGGGGGTTTCACAAACATTCAAATGACATGCACAAAGAACACCCAGATTTGACACACGCATTTGTGGATTAAGTACACAAATTGTCGACCAACATTCCTTTTCCCTTCAGGTCCTTTCCAACGTTCACACGTTCACCTTCACATTGAAGTCACCTTCAATGGTCCATCTTCTACCTGTGTATCGTGAGATGTGTCCAGCCCATCTCCATTTTAATATGTGCGCATGCCTTAGACGCGACAATAGTATATGTTGTAACTATTATTAAACAATGTACCTAAGTAAATCGTTTACATGTGTACGTGAGTCATAATGGAACAAAGAATGTATAAGTACCCTTATTCAGTAGAAACGGCCTTGGGCCAATTATATAAATGAGTCGATATAAATTATAAATATATTTTTTATTAAAAAGCTTAGGTACTAGCAATATATTAGGGCTCATAGCCCCCGAATACTCATACTCACATTAACTTTAAGATGTTCTTAAATGTCTATCTGTCGCTACGTCACACCTTAAAGTGACAGAGACAGCATGAGACATAACGGCGGTATCAAACTAATTCTCTTTTTTCTATTTTTTTATTAAAAAAATAGAAAAAAAAAAAAAAAAAACGACGCCCTCACTAAGGTATTTAGGTAATCTTTGTGTCGCGGGAGTTTCACAAACATTCAAATCACATGCACAAGGACCACCCAGACTTGGAACAAGCATTTGTGGATCACACAAATTTTAATGCTTGTCTCATGCGGGGATCGAACCCGCAGCACGTCGCGCACAGTAGTAATTAGCGTGGTGACCTATACCACAGATTACTAAATAGTTACTACGTATATACCACTCAGCTATCCGTGCATTCAACAAGTTGACGTTTTAGTATTCGGCGTATTAATTATACCTAGACTACCTAGTCTCTTAAAATTCTGGCCAAACATACAGTCATGTAACGTTTTGGATTAAGTAATTCGATTCGACGTTCCATGTGGTTTTACGACCGTAACGTAATTAAGTCTCAGATCACATAAAACCTGCATAAAACCATTGTGTATCAAACCTAGACTGAAAATAATCGGATTTATCCATGCTCAGTTTTGGTCTATGAAACGTTATAACTATTATATATAATTCCAATGTCATGATGTTTGTCCGGGATGAATTCCGAAACTACTAAACCGATTTTAATCAAATTTGCACACCGTGTGCACTTTGATCCAACTTGAAAGATAAAATAGTTTACATCACAAATATAAAAAAGCAAGAAACAGCTAGTTTTATTATATTAAGTTTTAATATTCTATCTTCAAGTTCAAATGTAGGATTCGTTGTAAGATATGTCTAATTAAAAAAAAAAACGAATTCTTTAAACAAATTGTTTTCATAAACCGTCTGAAGTACATACTAAGACTTAAGGTACAAAAACTTTTTGGTAATATTGTCTTTATATTAGAAAATAGACTTCAAAATTATGTACCAAGTCAAGTCTTCTTTTTATAGATAAGTTGTTTTATTTATCTTATAAGTTTTTAGTTTAGTTTAGTTTTAATTTTTAATAGGTTTAATAGCTATAAATTGTAAATATCTAGGTATATATATAAAAATCAATTGCTGTTCGTGAGTCTCGCTAAAACTCGAGAATGGCTGAACCGATTTAGCTGATTTTGATCTTGAAATGTTTGTGGAAGTCCAGGGAAGGTTTAAAAGGTGTAAAACATAAACAATAAGTAAAAAAAAACTGTTCCTAAACTCGGGAATTACCTTATACTTAATACTTACTTTTTCACTATGGTTTTTATTTGTTTAAGTACACAGCATTAACTATATACACACCTTTAACTTAACTATAATAATAATTATAATTAAAATTAAACTATACTAAACTACCTATAATAAATAAAGCTAAATAAAAAATAGAAAACTTATTAACAAGCATCAAAAAATTCATCATCATCGTTGCCAATGTCGGGAAACGTGCCCAGAAGGCTGGCAGCATGGCCACGTTGAATGGCAATACTAATTCTTTGTGCCAAGAAAATGCCAGCCTTCTGGTCACGTGTGGAGTCGACCAAACGTTTGGAAAGTTCCTTAAAAAGAGCTCGTGCACATGATCCCCATGTCCCGAGAGTTTCAACCCCAAACGGCTCGAAAATATAATTACCTATTAGGTTATTATATTTCCGCCGTTTTAGGGTTTCCGCAGCTCCAGCAGCAGCGCCAGGAGAGGCCGCTGAACTTAAAACGTGGGATGGCGCAAGGGTGTCGACGCATGTTGCGTCCCACACCAAAGGCCGACCCAATTTCCAAGGCAACAATGACATGCCGTCAGGTCTCTTACCATCGCTGCGTACCAAACCATTAGGTTCTAAAACAGCTGGTACACCGGCAGTGACAAGAGCGCGACGAATAATGTCATTTAAGTTAGCGTGACGTGGAATCCGACCGGCGCTCCTGCTGCAGGACAGGCCATGGTGACCAAGGCAATCGACTTTTTCGCCGCATTGACAACGATGAGATGCAACGCAAGCGACCCCTAAACGCAAACTCATGGCGATCCGGAAAGCATTGTTGTCCAACAGCGTACCCAGATTGGTCGAGGGAAGAGCCTGTAACCAGAGGCCCGACTCCCATTCTCCCACAGCCAAGAGACGAGCACGCTCTGCAGTATTGATTGACGTTTCAATTAATTTTTTCCGTATCAAACTACAAAGCGGCTCATCCCATTGCCTCTGAGAAGAAGGTTGTTCGGGCAGATCCGTGCTCGGGCAGGACAATTTCCAACTATTTACTGCCTCGGTCATACACAAAATCTGATAATCAACCAGAGAAGACCCCAAGATTTCCCTGGTTAACTTTTCAGTACTGTGGACCGAAGACAGAAATGCTGGTAGGGCTAAACTGGAAACTTTACGAACGCCTAGCCAACCAAAACGGATCGGCAGTGTGGCTTGGGACCAAGCTCGGTCATCCAAAGTCACATTGAAGATCGAAGTTATGGTGGACTGGATAATTTGATCGACTTTTTCTAAAAGAGGTAAATGTTTCCATAATCTTGAAGATCGGAGGAAATATGTGAATTTAGGACCAAAACAACAAAAACGAATTAAAGTTATAGCAGAATGTAATGAGATTTTAAGCAATGTATCCGAAATAAGTTGAAAATTTTGAATTTTATCATCAATGAAATTTTGATAGGATTCTTCTAAAATAGGGGACCCTACCTTATAATTAATTTACTTTTGACAGAACGAAGTCTGTCCGGGCAGCTAGTAAATTAATATTCTTTAACATTTAAATCATGTACCGTAAAATAAACATTATATGTACCTATATTTAATGTATCTGAAGCTAATTCACATTTTAAAGACATAGACAGAGCATCAGATTTAACGGATTCTTAAAAATGAGTTTTATTTGAGCATCCAGCCATGTCGGGGTGGCCTAGCGAATCAATGACTGGATTCGTATGCACATCACACATGCTTGAAGGTTCGAAAACAAAGTGCCAATGTGACTTACGTGTTATAATTATGTACCTACTTTCTTTAATGTTAAAAGACACCATTTTTTTAAAAAGATTACTAGCAATGTGGGTCGTACATTACTAGTAATCTCGTTAACCCCTCGTGCTAAGCTAAGATGCTTGTGTTACGAGTGGGTTCACGTCGGTAGTGTAAAGGGTGGGATTCGAACCCGCAACCACACGATCGCAAGTTCGACGCCCTAGCCATTAGGTTACCGCCGCTTAAATTTGCATTGACGACCGGTATAGGAAAACATACGTGAGGAAACCTGGATTCCGAAGGAATCTGAAATCGCCAACCAGCAGTGAGCAAGCGTGGTGATCAATGCTCATTCCTTGAAGAGGCCGGTATTATATTCGGCCATTATACATTTTTGGTTACAGTTTGAAGTAGCTAAAAATTAAGGGCTTTTTATCACGTCGTGTTTATTATTAAGAGCTTTGTTTACTAAGCTCGATAAGGCATTGACATGTTTAAGACCAAACCCAATAAGAACACCACTTGAAACTACAGGGAGGGATTGTGAGGAGACATTGTAAAACTAATAATTTATAAGAGTTACTGGAAGTATTCGTTCGGTTATTGTTATAAAAAAATATAAATGTAAGTCCATAGTGCGGGTGTCGTTCAAAAAAAAAGTACAAATACATTATTAGACTCTACCAGTGATGGGATCAATGCTTGATGCCCAAACGTGGTAGATGCACGTCTATATTAATATTGCAGATCGCTTATTGATATCCTATAGTAAACCAATTAGAATTTTTCATTATTATGTACATGATACATCTAGATAAAGTGCATAGTAGGAAAGACGCAATTCATACCTAAGTACACACATACGAGTAGTAGGAAAAATATAAACAAAAATATTATTTTGCAGATAACAGCATCAGGAAATACATTATATTACAATTACAAACAAGTAAACCAACAACTATTTTTTTTTTACCGTATTTAATCTAGCAATTACTTCTTGACTTTCATTATATTATATCGATATTCTGTAGCAATCGGTAAGCCAAACTAATTCAATGAAAATCCTTTTATTTGCAGAACGAAGGAGGTATACCTACATAGATGGTAAAATTAAAAAAATTGAGAGCGCTCAATGTTTTACTTTTTTTATTATATTTATATTTGTAGGCTTTCAATCGCAAAACAAAGCGATGTTTTGCCGTTGAAAGCGTACAAATATTATTTAAAAAACTTTTTGTCTTCAAAATATACAAAGAAGAAAGTTTATGTGTATAAAATATACAAAAAATGTGGAACGGACATGTCTGGAGAATAGCCTCACTCTAAATTTCTAATTTAATTGAGAAAACTAAAACTGTATCTAAGAATTCATTTCAATTCTTTATTGCACTCCATAAGTTTTTACAAAGGTGTTAAATTAACAGTTTTAAAAGTACGCTATCGGCCCTGTAGGGCACGGAAAAACAACTAGTAGTTTACTTAAAACTAAAATGTAACCAGACTTACAATCTAATATAGAGAAAACATAGATAACGAAATTATTAAAATAGAAGTCCTAGTAGTTGATTTTATAATGTGCAAACTTATTATATAGGTACCATATTATTATATTTTTATAAACATCATATTATTATTATTTTACAATAGGTTTTTATGTTAACAATTTAATTATACTCTTCCTTATAGCTAACATGTAAATAAAGAATTTCAATTTGTAGTACATCCCTGTAAAATTTTTGACACACTAATCATAATAGATTCAGTTTCACGAATGCTTGTGTGTTAAACTTTGTTCTTGGGTGAGGGGTGCGGGGGTCTGGGACGCATATCCCGTATAAGCTCGTATGAAACATATTTAGTATTTAATTAACCGTGACTAGTGATAGGATAGAGTCGTATAAATATCGTGAAAATGATTTTGGCTGAAAAATGTTGTTGTATTATACCGCCGCATATAGGGTGTGTGTGTTTGGGGGTGTTCAGTTTTGTAAGTATATTATTTTGTTTAATCAGTGCTTAACTAAAAGTAGAGTAGGTATGTCCTCTTAAAGTTCGGTGAAGCAAAAACATGATAAATTACCTATGTACTACCTCTTTCCTCGAGAACGATTACTTTGGATGTAAAAAGAATGGGTGCCACAACAATTTTTTTAACTAGGTTGTTAGGTTCTGTAGGTAGTTATGATGTCATTATTATTTTACAAATAATAAATAATAATAAAGTAACATGATGAAGTTGTGCTGGCAATTATACCTACATGTTATTATATATTATGTCGATGTAAATACAAGGTAAATACCTACTAATCAATTAGCTTTATTCGGGATTCCCCGTTCATAATTCTTTGCATCGTCTTTCAAGCGCAATGATCTATGTGTCACGTTGGATCTGAAAGAGTGATTTGCCCTTATCTGTGCTACTCTAGCTTTTAAGTCTCGTAACTTAACCGTATCGATTTTTTGTTATCATCTTGATGTGAATATGGAGCTCTAAATAAAATGGAATAAGGTACTTATTTCTTAATTTATGTTTTCCTTTTTACTTTATTTTTTATTTTACTCTGTGTGTACTTTAGATTAGTAGTTTAATTTTAAGTAGGCTAAGTTTAACTGCGATCTGGCGCCTAGTAAACATTTTTTCTTTCTTTCTTTTCTTTCTTAATTGTATGGAACTACACTCGGTTCCAAAAATTACGGGTCAGTCACAAAAATTGAAATACCTCCAGAACTGTAAAAGCTAGATCAATGAAATAAAAAACAGAATAAAGACTTTTTAGTTGCGCTTCTAATAGCATATTATTTAAACTGGTTGATGAAAAAAACTTCATTAGAAAAACAAAATTTAAAAAAATGACTATTTTTAAAAACAAAATTTTTGTTTCATGTCATTATGGATGCTTTCCATTTCTATTCTGTCACAAAAAAAATTATCGTGAACGTCTTCCACGTGCATAATTATTATTCTGTGAGGTGAAGCATGGCAGTCACGCTAGAGGAATGTACCAGAATCCTAACTTTTTTGGAACTTGGGCGGAGCCAGCGTGAAACAGCCAGAAACATTGGTGTATCTTTGTCGACTGTTCAGCGGGTAGTCCAGCGGTACCAAGAGACCGGATCACACCTTAGAAGACCAGGAAATGGCAGACCAAGATGCACAACGGCCAGGGAAGACAGACAACTGGTGGCTACAATGCTCCGAAATCGTTTTCAAACTGCTGTTGGTCTAAAAACTCACTTTATTCGCTTTGGAGGTGGCAATTTAAGCGCTCAAACAGTAAGAAGACGTCTTGCTGAAGCAAATTTGAAACCATTGAGGCCCGCAAATGGCCCCAAACTGGAACGGGGACATCGAATTGCAAGACAGAGATACGTGCGCGAACACCTAAACTGGACACTAGACGATTGGTCTAGGGTAATGTTCACGGACGAGTCTAAATTCATGCTTTATAAGCATGATGGTAGGCAGTTGGTGTACAGAAGACCAGGGGAGCGCTTCCATCAAGCGTGTGTGGAGGAAAAAGTGGCGTACGGTGGAGGCTCCGTACAAGTTTGGGCTGGGATTTCTGCTGAGGCCCGCACCGAGCTGGTGCTCATTCAAAATGGAACTCTAAATGCAGAGAGGTACGTGGAAGAGATCCTCAATGAACATGTAGGTCCTTTCATGGCCAGGATGGACCGGCATGGCATATTAATGCATGATAATGCGCGTCCCCATACCGCCAGAATTGTACATGACTACCTTGAAGAGGTCGGTATCGAACTCATGCAGTGGCCAGCGCGAAGCCCGGACTTAAACCCCATCGAGCACGCCTGGGACGAGCTTCAGAGATGCGTGAAAGGTCGAAACCCCCCACCAATCACGCTTCCCGAGCTCATACAAGCACTGGTGGAGGAATGGGAAGGTATTCCTCAGCACCGGCTCCGAAATTTGGTGTACAGCATGCCTAATCGCCTGGAAGCTGTCAGAAGAGCTCGTGGAGGCAATACAAAGTATTAAATGAAGAAAGTGATGAAAAACAGCAAAAAAACAATCATAAAAAAAATGTAATCTTAAGAAAAATATGACTACTTTAGTTTTTTTTTAATTTAAGATTAATATTGTGGGTGTAACTAAGTTTTATTTTATTTTTTATCTGTATAATTAAATTCTCAATTGAACAGTCTTCGTTTCATTAGGATGGCATACGTAGTTCGGGAGATATTCGGGTTTATGTGACTGACCCGTTATTTTTGGAACCGAGTGTAGTAGCCCGCGACTCCGCGTAGGTCTCGGCTATCGGTATAAAAAAAAGCCTTTGACCTTTCTCAGGCTTTAGACTATGTCTGTACCAAATTTAATTTAAATTGTGTTGAATTTTGAAGAAGTTTAATTTAAATGATTGCTTAACACACACGAAGACAGTTACTTTCGCATTTGTTATATATTAGTAAGGATATAATTATGTATAATATACCTGTTCCTTGGGGAAGTGGTTCAGCTTTATGCACCTGATAACCTCGTTTAGTAAACACACTCCTTAAAAAATAACCCTGTATACATTTAGTAAGGATTAATTATTGCAAACTTAACGATATATATTATAAAAAAAAATACATTTTACTAATTACCTTTACATAAACATTATATAATCTCATGATAATTAAAACATTTTGTATCTAGTCTACTATATAAAAATAAGTCGGGTTTTCCTTCCTGACGTTATAACTCCAGAACGCACGAACCGATTTCCACGGTTTTGCATTCGTTGGAAAGGTCTCAAGCTCCGTGAGGTTTATAGAATTATATTTAAAAAAAAGACCGCGGGCGGAGCTGCGGGAAACAGCTAGTTACTTATAATAAAATCTACTTAATTAATAATTTATCATCTTGTTACAACTTACACACGGCCATTTTATCCCAAACTAGGCAGAGCCTGTAACTATGGCAACCAGACAACTTAAATTTATATATCTTTTTAAATACTTACATGATGTAAATCACACTCAAATACAGAACAAATGATCGCGCTCATCACACAATGATTTGTCTTGGGTGGGAATCGAACCCACGACTTGCGGCTTAGCAATCAGGGTCAGTAACCATAACCACTAGACCAACGGGTCCGCATAAGTCTTGTACAGGACGTAGTCGCGGGGGCCAGCTAGTATTAATAAGTATATAATGTGCTTCAAAATTATCTGCCACGACTGCGATGGGAAAAGTATTGGGCTTATTACAATATTGAAGAATTTTTTATTTACATATTATTACGTAGGTACCTACTACTTAAAAAAAAAATTTAACTGATTTACTTTTATGAAACGTCCCTTAGTAATTGGCTGTTGCCATTGTTATATAAAACGAGTCCAAACCGACTGCGTCCCCCCGTTTTTATTCTTGGAAGGAAACATCCGTACTATTTGTTATCTTACATAATACTTTCTTCCGTTGCAGCTATGCCATCTCAGATAATTTAGAAGCACATTAAATGACACAAAATGACAGTAATTTTTTTTTGTCTTTTCAGATCATATCAACAATAATATTGGCTGCTTCGATTTTTTTTTACGGGAAAGAGATTGAAATTGGGAAGGTCAATGTAGACTTTAACGTATCCATCGTTAAGATCGTATTTTGTATTCTGATAATCATTGCTGCCCTCTGGATGATCTGCTCTTGTTTATTGGTGTTAGGAATCGTGAAGGTAAGGATAAGAAACCTTCTTCGTTAACCAAAGTATGGTGTAAAAAATAAATAAACAAACTTTTTAACAAAAAAAAACCCAAATTTATCTTTTAAATTATCTTTATCTTTTATCTTTAGCACATAAAAGCGAAAAATAAATTGAATTATTAAAATAATGACCTTCAATGGTTAAGTTACCAACTGATTTGTTTGAAGTCGGTGACCGTGCCAATTGAAGTCGGTATCGAATACTTACCTTCTTTTGTTTGGAAACTACACGTACATCGAGAGTTCCCAAAGGAACTTGTTCCTGAGGCAGAGTATACCCGCAGTAGCATGTACACGAGGGAGTTCTCCCGGGAAATCTTAACGTTACCTTGTATATATATCTTAGAAATAGCAGTATTTGTCAAATCAAATCCCCAAAAGTTCACACGAATAAATGACGTAGTACCACGGAATAGACGTGACAATAGTAGGTTGTCTTCGCAGGGCCAATACTACACTAATGCGCAAAAGTGTCTGTTGCATGGCACCGGAAATCTATACTAATATTATAAAGAGGAAACCTTTTTATTTTTGTATTTTAGTATGTTTGTATTGAATAGGCTCAAAAACTACTGGACCGATTTCAAAATTATTTTTACCATTACTTAGAGGGATTCTTCCGAATCCGTATAGGCTATATTTTATCCCGGAAAATAGATAGGATTTTTCGTGGTAGTGAAAATTGTGGAGTAAGTCGACGAAACAACGGCCGTACGTTAACGATTCTCGCGAACGCTGCCTAAATGGTTAGAGATGTATGGTTGACCTCTATAGAAAAGTTGTAGAACTCAATAATGCCTACAAAAAAGTCCGCGATAGTATAAACCAAACATTTATATTTTAGCCATTATAACCACTTTTCCATAGAATAAAAGAAATTAAAATTATTAGCCTATGTTTATTGATCATATTATCGTCAAATACTAATCCTTATCCAAATAAACTACTAATTAACTACTTGAGCAAGATTGTTTCAATAGCTATAAATAACTTTTTATTTTATTCCAATCGGACAATTCATTCAAAAGATATTACGAATTTAAAATTGTAATTGGTATTAAAATGAATGATGGCCGCCGGCCGATATGAGTCTTACAATGGTAGGCATCGATCTCAGAAAAGAGTGCTTTTCTCATGGGCACTTTCTCGAGAAGGATCTCCTGAAAACCAATATGTTTAAATGCCATCTAAAGGTAAAGAGTCGTTAAAATTAAAAACAAAAATAAAAGAGTTAAAGCAGGTACGAAACAAAGAAATGTAACACGAATAAAAAACCTATAAAAACATACATACAAACCAATTTTTTTATCAGAGAGCTTAAAAAATAAATGTCCACCCGTGCGAAGCCGGGGCGGGTCGCTAGTCTATATATATAAAAATGGAACCCGTTTTCCGTTGTCACGACATAGCATGAAAACGGCTTGACCGATTTGGCTGATTTTGATCTTGAAATGTTTGTGGAAGTCCAGGGAAGGTTTAAAAGGTGTAAAACATAAATAATAAGTAAAAAAAAAAAACTGTTCCTAAACTCGGGAATTACCTTAATTAATTTACTTTTGACAGAACGAAGTCTGTCCGGGCAGCTAGTATATAATAAATTACCAAAGTCTTTAAAAGATTGGAATATGGCTCTCTTTAAAATAAAATTGCGAAACTTTTTAGTACTTAGATAAAGCTTTTTACAGTGTCTCTCATTATTTACTGGAAAAGCATACCTATTGCTGTTAATTAGGTAAGATACATTTATATAAAGCATTAATAATTTGTTAATTATTTTCATGTTTAAAATCTATTTATACTGTTAATTTGTAATAAGATGTGTGGTATTAATGTTTAGAATAGTTTAATTATATACATTTGCATGCCTACCGGCAAAATATGGCTGAACGAATGTTTACTTTTTTTATGTCACCACTAATGTAATACCCATATTTGCAAATAAATATCTTTTATGTTTTATCTTTATCTTATCTTTAGAACATGTTCCCAAGGGAGTGAGTTCCCGAGAGAGCATTTTACCCAGGGCAGTTTCAGAGGGAGTGAGTTCGCGTGGGAACACTTATCGTACAGCTGTCATTATACATTCACCAGCTTACTCCCAAAGTCAATAATAATAATAATATATTTATTTGCTTAAAACATGGTATATAAAGGTGTTGGGTACATTAAATTGCGATCATACATGTTTTGCTTACAATTAAAGCATGCAAACTTGACTATGCTATTACATTAGCATTTCAAGCTATGTTCTAAATATTCTTTAATGGTATAAAAGTTATTTATAACTAGCTGTTGCCCGCGGCTTCGCTCGCGCGTAAAGTAAAGAGTAGTATTAAAGGTAGATGTATTCTGTGATTTTCAAAGTAAGGAGAATGTATAAAATTTTTCATCTAATATTATGGCATTAAAATAATAATAAAAGTAAAGTAAGTAGCAAAAGCATTTGTGTTATGGAATCGGAGACAAAAAAGGTACCATAAACACCCAGACTCCAGACTATGTATAAAAGTGATTTTCTACATGGACCCGTCCGGGGATCGAACCTGGAACCTTAGAGCTGGCGACACCTTAAAAACCGGAGTGAACGCCACTCGACCACGGGAGTCGTCATTATAGATATGTCTTAGATGGTCATTATCTTATCTATTTATCTTTTCATCTGTCTATCTTTGAGAATACTGAACTTCACATACCAACTATTTCAGCCCTTATTTCACCCCCTTAGAGGGTAGATTTCTAAAATCTCGGAAATACATCTTATTTATTTCTAACTAATAACCCTTGTATGAAATTGAATGTGTCTATCTTTGAAAACGACACAATTCATATGCCTACAAACTTCCAACCCCTTTTTCACCCTCTTAGGGGGATGATTTTTAAAATCGCTGAAATACATCTTTATTTATTTCTATTCAGAAACCCGTATACGATATTTCATGTGTCTATCATTGAAAATACCGAACTTCCCATACAAACTTTCAACCCCTATTTCACCCCCTTAGGGGATAGATTTCCAAAAAAAAAGTAGCCTATAGCCTTCCTTTATAAGTGGACTATCTAACAGTGAAAGAATTTTTCAAATCGGACCCGTACTTCCTGAGTTTAGCGCGTTCAAACAAACAAACTCTTCAGCTTTATAATATATAATATAAATAATACAATAATATATATAAAGTATAGATAAATAATTATAGTACATATCTTAGCCGTGTCACAGATTAATAAATAGTTACTTGGCCGTGTGCAGCGCCCCTTATTGAACTCCACTGCGGGTGACGTAACCTACGACAAACTTATTATTTGCGGTTGGTACAGTATTCGGGTCTAGGGATCGAACCGCAAAATTAAGTTTGTTTTTTTTTGTATATACTTTTCCGGGATAAAAACTACCCAGTGTGGTGCCCAGGATATTAAAGAACAATTATACCAAGTATCGAAATCGAACCGGTAGTTTTTGCATGATGCCTGAACAAACAGACAGACAGACAGACAGACAGACAGACAGACAGACAAAAAAATTTTTAATCACCTTTTTGGGTTCGGTGTCGGTCTAGTAACACATCCCGCCATTAATTTTTTTGATATTTTCAATGTACAGAATTTTCACTTCTACAGATTTATTATAAGTATAGATAAGCCATTGTAGACCAGGGCCGATAATTTTTAAAACCAAAAAAAATAATAGTAGGATGAAACTAATTAGAAAAGGAAGGGAATATGATAAAAATTAAAGAAAAAATAAATTACGGTCGATCCGAGTTCGGGAAGGGGGGGAGGGGGGGGTTTTAAGGGTAAAAAATGGTTTATCTTGATTTCCAGCAAAACTACAAGTCCTATGGAAAAAAGTCAAATGGCAAAGTTGTAGGTAATAAAAAGATCTACAACTTTTGTATTTGCAATTTTTTCACATAACCTCAAAATTTAGGTGAAAAATTCAAATAACCAAGTTTTTGGTTTTTTATTCTTATCTTTTTCAAAAATAATTTTTTTTTCACGAAATTTGGTGAAAACTTACCTTTTTATGTCCCAAATACGCTGTAATTTATTTGATTAAAAATATTTATTTTTTCACCTTATTTTGAATTAATATAAAAAAAAACACCCTGATTTTCAATCGAAAATTCACCCGTCAAAATATCAGCTTTTTTCAAAAAGTTTTGAAGTTTTTTGTTCGTTGAAATCTCTACTTTTTGATGGTGTAAAAAAAATATACATGACTATAGTAAATGTTCTCAGAAAATGCATAATCACTATGTACAATTTCATCAAAAAAATGACATTGCTTAATTTTTTTTTCAGTTTAAAGTTTATTTATTAAATTCGAATTACATTCATGTCATAGAAAATCTCGCAAAATTATTCAGATGAAATTCTGGATGAAGAACCAATGCAGACTGGAAAAAATTGAAGCAATGACATTTTTTTGATGAAATTGTACATAGTGATTATGCATTTTCTGAGAACATTTACTATAGTCATGTATATTTTTTTTACACCATCAAAAAGTAGAGATTTCAACGAACAAAAAACTTCAAAACTTTTTGAAAAAAGCTGATATTTTGACGGGTGAATTTTCGATTGAAAATTAGGGTGTTTTTTTTATATTAATTCAAAATAAGGTGAAAAAATAAATATTTTTAATCAAATAAATTACAGCGTATTTGGGACATAAAAAGGTAAGTTTTCACCAAATTTCGTGAAAAAAAAAACATTTTTGAAAAAGATAAAAATAAAAAACCAAAAACTTGGTTTTTTGGATTTTTCACATACATTTTGAGGTTATGTGAAAAAATTGCAAATACAAAAGTTGTAGATCTTTTTATTACCTACAACTTTGCCATTTGACTTTTTTCCATAGGACTTGTAGTTTTGCTGGAAATCAAGATAAACCATTTTTTACCCTTAAACACCCCCCCTCCCCCCCTTCCCGAACTCGGATCGACCGTAATTTATTTTTTCTTTAATTTTTATCATATTCCCTTCCTTTTCTAATTGGTTTCATCCTACTGTAATTTTTTTTCACTTTTTACAAATTTTGAAGGCTTCGGCCCTGGTCTATTGGTACAATTTAACTTTAAAAACTTTACAGTTAAGAATTTTTAATGTGCAAGGTAATTTATTAAATATGCGTATACACATAGCCAAACAACTTCGTGCATAAAGAAGCTTTACTTAATAATATATTGCTGTCTTACCGGACTATAGGGGTGAAAGAACAGAGAGTGTACTTCCACACCAATATCTCCTGCATAACTGTACATGGCTGATCTCACTTCAGATTGGCCGCCGACGCCGAAATGCGCTCTGGGGAGCATTATTTTGATAGATAAATTTTCCCAGACAGAACAGCTCGTTCCTCCGCCTTACTCATTGGGATTACCAGGGGCTGTGTGGCCCCTGGTAATCCCGGAGGTATTTATATTTGTGGTGGTGATTTGGTGTTTGTTGCCCTGGTCATCACGCTGTGCAAGCGGGTTGGCTGCAGTTAAAATTCGATATTTAGGTGAACGCTGCTGCCCATTCTTCCAGTTTCTACATCCCTGAGTAGCAAATTCTGGTACCCACGCGTTCTACCAACTGGGGCTTCTCTAAGTCCAAGTAGTAAACGTACCGTTACGTGTAGGGTTAAGTAAGAGTTATCTCTTTCGACTTACTATAATTTTAAGTAAGAAATCTGTAAAATTATGTAAAATGAATACAGGATTATTTTACAAGGAGTGCGTATATTCTACGAGGTAATCAGGTGCATAAAACTAAACCAATTTCCCAAGAAACATAGGTAGAAATCTTAAAAATAAAAATTTACTTTTCATACAAACATAAGTCACGTGACCTGTCACTTAGTAATACTATGAAAATTTCATTTTCCAATTTAAGATTTCGCCTTTTGTTACTTGGAAAACTTGTTCAGTTTTATGCACGTTATTACCTCGTAGGATATTCGTACTCCTTTTAAAGTAATCCTGTATACTTACACTACCCGATGACAGCTGATTTGGCGACCCGGGGTGGTTGAGCTATAATCTGCGTTATGTCACGTTATCATTTTTTTGATCTTAGAGAATAACCCCCAGATGATTTAGGCCTCGCGCCCACTATCGGCATCGGCACGGCTGAGGATTTTAGGTGATAAAAAGCATTCCGTGCCGATGCCGATAGTGGGCGCCGGGCCTTAGATTTAAAAGGTTTTAAAACTCTGTGTTTTCTCTTGTGTTTCAGAACAAGGCTAGTTTCGTGCTGAGTTACTTTGCTTACGCTATATTCCTCGTCATTCTGTGCATGTTGACCGCTCTTCTTGCGCTGCTCCAGAACAACTGGAAACTATCCATCTGTTTGTTCGTTATTTCCGGTAAGTAGTACCTGTGTATTAAGTAATTCACTTATTAAGTATTTGACAAACTCCGTGGTCGAATGGTGTAGGTACACACCGGTTTTCAAGGTGTCGCTAGCTCTGAGGTCTCGGGTTCGATCCCCGGACGGGTCAATGTAGAAAAAAAAAATCTATATTGTCTCGAGTCTGGATATTTGTGTACCTACCTTCGTTGCCTCTGATTCCATAACACAAGTGCTTAAGCTACTTGGGAGGAGGTCTCATTGTACCTATTAATAGCCCGGAAAACAAAAATTTTACTAATACATGACTAATACTTAGCGTATGGAGAGTTTTAAAAATTGCATTTGGCTTCATACCTACTTTGTGTAATGCAATCACAGCGATTCGGTTCTCTTTATCACCCCACTCCATTTTAATATCGCAAAATATTGTCCAATGTATTGGCGCCAAAATGAGAAAACACAATGAACAATCATATAAAAATGTAATATTCTGTTTATTTTTAATTGTAATAGTCTTTATGGCCAGACTAAGTATAATATGTATGTACCTATTTAGAAATATATGAACAAGTATGTTTATCAGTTGTTGATTGCCTTAGGCTCTGCCTAGTTTGGGATTAGATGGCCGTGTGTGAGCTGTCCCAAGTTATTATTATTAACTTTAAGCACTTTAGTAGATAGGAAGTAGTGTGTTACCTACACCGGACTTTAACCGGCTAATATTATCCCGGATACCTGCATATCCTTTCCCTCATCCAGGACTAAGCGGATAGGTACGCATTCTCAATGAATCGCAGCTGCTTTACCAACTAAGCTACAAAGGTCACTGCCCGAGACTTCAAAAGTTCAAATTTAACCTTTCTACAATATTAAAATACTGCATGGATAGCCAAGTGGTATAGGTCACCACGCTAATTACCACTGTGCGCGAAGTGCTGCGGGTTCGATTCTCGCATGGGACAAGTATTCGTGTGATCCACAGATACTTGTTCCAAGTCGAAGTGTTCTTTGTGCATGTGATTTGAATGTTTGTGAAACCTCCGCGACACAAGGATTTAAATTCCTTAGTGCGGGCGTCGTTTTAAATAAAAAACCTTATGCCTTAGTAGCGTTTACTAAGTTCCATTCCAGTTGATTTTCAGCCTTGATTGTCATAGGACAAAAGTCTCATTTTCCGTCTTTAAAATATTACGGTTTAGGCTATAAAACAGTTCCAACAAAAATCATAAGAATAATTAATAGACATGAAAAAAACCCAATTATTTTTATCGAAAAATTGAAAATAATATATCTAAGAAAAGAACCGAAGAAAAATCCAAGAATACAATTGACGTTTGACAGTTTTTAATATGTTATCTGACGATGGAAACATCAGCCCTTATCCGTTTTATTTCTGTTTTCAGCGAAGTACATACACTATCTAGTGATGGTTCACTCGGTTTACGACCTTATGGTGCGGGGCAAAGACTTCAGATTCCATCACCACGACCAAGACGTCGAACCGCTTGCTAATGGCTTTGACGAAGATAGGGAAAGAATATAGTTATTATTCTTAGTTTTATAGTTTTTTTTCGATATTCTATGTATAACTACGTAAAGGATAGCTATTTGCGACCAGCCCTTGATTTTATAATCATTCAGCATGTAACGCTGTATCGAAATGATTATCTATTGACCATTCCTCTAAAAAAAAGACATAATTATAATTATATACAGTGTAGGCTATTTTGCCTCAATAACAGACATATACAGCGTGTAACAAAAACCCTGTCCGATCCCTGAAAGTATTATTCGGTATCGTACTGCGAACACATATATACATAACTATTAAATGGATTGGAGATTATAATTTTCCCAAGTCAAAATAATTAAATACAAATAAAAACTTATCCAAGGCAACAACTGAAAAACTGACCGCTCCTCAAAGTTCACGTACTTAATACCTACAGTTTTGTGTCAAAGAAGCCGCCTATGCGAGACGGTTCATGAACTAGGTACCACGTATACCTACGCGTTTATTGGATCTGACAGGGGTTTTGTTACATGTTGTATATGGACAAAAGTTTTTGTTGGTAGGTATATAGAAATAAAACCAAGTGGTAGATAACATCGCTTTAATAATTTGCTTTTAACAATGTGTCTACAACGACTACAACACGGTCAAAGATACAGAGGAGTAGGATGTATACAATATCGATTTTGTAGACTATATGACCGCAAATTATTTTTATATAGAAAACCTGTAAACTTTGATTTGTGTTGTACGTACTTATAAGGATACATTTGAATTGAATTAAATACGTATTACGAGTAACACATTTTAATTTTTTCAATAAAAATTGACTTAGTTACCAACTATAAATTTTTATTTGGGACAAAAATTATTCAGCTTAACGAAATGTTAGAATCGAACGTTTAACGTCAGATATATTTTCTATATTATCCCTGTTACAAATATACAATAGTTTTATTTCCATTGATATTGTTTACACTACTACAAAACATACAAACGCTATGTAAAAAAAAATACTTCTTCTATTTCAATCGTAACAATTTATACTTTTTTAAATTATAAAGCTGAAGAGTTTGTTCGTTTGTTTGAACGCGATAATCGCAACTACTGGACCGATTTGAAAAAATATTTCACTGTTAGATAGCCCACTTATTGAGAAAGGCTATAGAGTATAGGCTATATATAACTTGCCGCGGTAACCGACGCCCATGCGTGCGGAGCCGCGCGCTAAAGCTAGTCTTTGATATTTAATGAGATGAAGCTTCATTATGTATGCCATCAAGTTTTAAATATACCTTAACATACAATCAAATATACGTTTACAATAAACTATATAACAACATTACAACAATAACGAATATATCTTTATATCTACCTTTTAGAATAAGAAAATACCAAATAGGTATTACATCCATAAATTTATAAGGATCCTGGCTTTATTGGCAAAAGAAGCAATGAAATTTTTAGCATTTTTTTTGCAGCCTTGAAGAATAAGTTGCCTACAGTAAAATATTTTTTTAATAAATTAAATCTTGCTTTGTTTTTTATATTTGTTTTTAGTACCTGTATTATGTATTCGGTAACAATAAGCCCAGTTTTTTGATCCCGAGTCAACCAATGGTTAAATATGCTAACTAATGGTTTCAAAACTAGACTGTTTATGTATATATGTAAATTGTTAATCTATCAAATGGTAAAGTAATTTAAACATTTGTTAGAAAAAAAATTATGAATAAACACGTTCTACGGAAGTTTGAAACCATTAGTTAGCATATTTTACCATTGGTTGAGTTAAACTCGGGATCAAGAAACTCGGCCATAGTATTATACTTAGCGACTAGATGCTTATTACTTTGATACGTTATTATTGGAATAAATAAAAGATTACTATCAAATTTAAAACAGAAAGTCTTTTTATATATATTTTTCTATCAGTTGTTTCCATGAAAATTAGAGCCTTATTCAAAACTCATAAAACAATTATATCTTGACGAAACTCTGCAGAGCTGCCTTTAATGCTGATTTGAAAAAGTCAATATAAAGATATTTTACAAAACCTTACATTTTTGGTCGGCTGTGCTCACAAGTTCAACATTAAGTATAAATATACATTTACAGCTATAACTAAAGAGTACATTTTTTTCTATAATTTGACTTTGGTGTTAAACTAATTAGAATTTTTAATTAAACCTCCTCCCTGCTGTTGAGCTGCTTGTAGAAACTGTGGCTCAGGAGAATCGTGTAGATGCTGTGACCTACATAGTAAACACTCATTAATCATTATATTTTTAATGAAGTACCATATAGATAGATTTCAAGCAAAGAGACCCCGATTCTGTTAATTATGTACTAAACTATTATGTTCATGTCTAATAATTATGTCCAGCGTTGTTCAGTTTTATGCACCTGATTACCTCATTGAATATACGCACTCCTTTTGAATTAATCCTGTATAGCATTTATTTGTCTTTTAGTAAACTATTATTGGAATTTTGTGAGGAGGTATGAAAAGCACTAAATAAAAGTTATGAATATGATAGTGAATATTACAGCTCGGGTCTGTGGGTGCATGCAGGGGAAGTCCGAAAAGAAGATGGATGGATTGTGTCAAAGATAATATGAGAATGCCATAACATAAAGTTAATACAGGACAGTGTACAGATATAATAATTAACTTACATATATAAATGACTTCAGTACAGATGGTCCCGACGCTTATGTTAGGAGAGTTGAGGAAGAATATGAACATCGATAGAATGAAGAAAACGATCCACATGATCATGTAGGCCTTGATTATGTTGCGTCGCTCCTGAAAAAAAAAAAAAAGGTGAGAGCTGTCAAGGGACACCCGGATGGAACGAAGTTCCTTTCGATTCATTAGTGAAGGAATTGTAATAAAAATTTTAAAATTTAAAAATTAATTTAAATTTTTTAATTAATTAATTTCTTCACTAATTAATTAATTGTAATAATTTTTTTTTCTAATTATTAATTAAAATTTTTAAATTAATTAATTAATTAATTGTAATCAAATAAAATTAATTAATAATTAATTTTAAAATTAATTTAAAAAAGTGTCGTGACAACTTTTCGTAAGAATTTTTTCCGTCTAGCCCCCTTTCACAACGCGCGATAAAGAACTTCGTTCCAAAATGAGTACGCTTTTATTATTCATTTATTTCGGTATCAGTACGATTGAGGGTCAAACCTACCGTCCTAGAAGGTTAAAGCACCGTTGTCACCGTAAAAAAGTCGGTGCATCATGAAAAAGAAACTAAAGACAATAGTTTTAACTAATTGTTTTTTATCTGCAAAAAAGTTTTGACGTGGATCGGTAAGCATTTTATAAAAAAAAATCACACTTGCTTAAGTTTTTCAAATAATAAACAAACATGTATCATATAGTAATCCAGTTTTCTCTCTTCTCCCGTACTACAAATCACATCCATACATCGAACTCGTAGTCACTACATAGTATAAAACAAAGTCGCTTTCTCTGTTCCTATATCCCTGTGTAAGTATGATTAAATCTTTAAAACTACGCAACGGATTTTGATGCGGTTTTTTTAATAGATAGAGTGATTGAAGAGGAAAGGTATATGTATAATAACATCCATAGTTTTTCTGTAATATATTAAGTATCAGCATTGCACCCGTGCGAAGCCGGGGCGGATCGCTAGTTATAAATATTTTTTTGTATTTAAAAGGCATATTCACCGTAGACACCGCATACACGAACGCAACATCAAAGAGAAACTTCATGAGGAACATGAACACCAGTATGATTGTCATGGCATACAAGCCGGTAATTGCTGCTTGCATTTCTATGTCATCTGCGTACTTCACCGCAGAGTCTATGGCTCCAACTTCAGCAGCCAATACTATTAGAAGGGTTAGCATTGTGAATGTAAACACCTGAAACAGAAGATAATATAATAAAATATTTTTTATAATTCAAAATATTATAATACCAGCCTATAAATGTCCCACTGCTGGGCAAAGGCCATAGAGAAGGAATGAGCATCACCACGCTTGCTCATTGCGGGTTGACTATTCCAAATTCCAATGTGTTTGGAACCCAGGTTTCCTTACAATGTTTTCCTTTACCGTTTAAGATATAACATAAAACTTTGAAAGAGTCACATTGGTACTTGCCCGGGTTCGAACCCGCAACCAAGTTCATACGAATCCTGTCATTGACCGATAGGCCACGATGACAGACACAATTTCTAATTAAATAATTTCTACTGTAACATTATATCATAAAATAATATATTTTTTATATTTTAGTGGTTTTTTTTAAAACTTACCGCATTTATACTGCCCATTATCAAGCAGCCAGTCTTCAGATCGAAGACAAAACAACATGTTGTGAGTTGTGGTAGTCCCATTTTGTCCTGTAATCAATATCACGTACCTAATTATAAAAGAGTTTACGTGTGGACAGTATGAGGAGTTGAATGATTAAGTAGGTAGGTAGGTAGTAGGTAGGTTTTGGGGCAAGATCGGAACTGTTGGCATAATTCTCTGAACATATTATGTAATTCGAGAAACTTGTTACCAATTTGTTTATCCCAATGTATCTAATACAATATACTTAGTCTTAATACCATTGAACTATAGTCTAGAATTGAAAATGTTATAGAAATTCCCGAATTTGGGGTAAGACAAACTCAAACCAGAGGTCAGGGGCGTTTAGGGATATTAATTAGCCTATACACAAAAATGGTATATTTTTTTCTAATTCATGCAAATTGCAATTTATTAAAATTACAGCCCTTAAATTTTTATTTCCTGGAGATTATAACATTTTTAAAGAAATAAAATAACAAACAAATTAATAGTTTAATCCTACAGTCAAACAAAATAATAATAATATAGTGAAACGTGTTATATAACTTCTGTCTTGTAGCCCACCCGTCGTGGGCCATATTGTAATTAAACTTAGTTAGAGGCGAAAATTAAGCGCGCCTAATAAGGGCTGCTGGAGCGTAGAAGCGAGATGCAAGTACACGTAACCGGGGGGTGAGAATGCGATAGCGATATGTTGTGGCTCTTTCTAGACTTGCCTAGTTACAGTCTTTTTTGTGCTTGGGGTAACATAAATGCCACGTTGAAACTCTGTCTTTTATTTAACACACGAAAATCAATCTTATAGGCTTGTAATAAAGACTGCTACTAATATAGAAGATTGAAATTCATTGTTACATGAACACCTTAAGAAAAAAAAAATAACACATGGTAACATTAACATGCTCTAAAATACACTACATGTTGATTTACCACATTTGAAATAAATACTTAAGTACCTTATTTACACTGGACACACCGAAATAAAAAATATGTATTTAAAAAAGACACTCAATTACTTTTAAACTTTCCTCAAAATTCCGTTTTTTCACGTACGTTTTCTTGTACTTCTAAAAGAATGAAATATTTTTACAAGAATTTTTCCAAATAATATCACAAAATACGACGTACCTTGTATGTTATACGTGTGGCTATGAGATGTTTGCTAGTTACTGTGTCAGTTTCCACTACCCCCGAGCTCCGTGGAGATTTGCCAAAGAGTAGTCACCCACAAATAGGTCAGTAGGTTAGCCTCGGGTAGAAACGCGTAAGTTACAAGATGTGAATAACTTCAAAATATTCTTAATTATTGTAGTACCTATTTCAATATATAATGTGAAACAAATTCCCTCCCGCGTCTGTCTGTCTGAACGCAATAAACTCCAAACTACTGATCCGATTTTCATATGGTTTTCACAAATGGATAGAGTGATTCAAGAAGAAGGTTGAAACCCTTGATTTTAGTATTAAATATATAATATTATATAATCAATGTAGATTCTGATGCTAGCTGTTTTTTTTACGGAAATATTTAGAATTTAGATGAAGGAACGTACCATTTATCTTTCTAAAATTAATTATTGGAATATAGACTTATTGCGTATAGTAATACGGTGGGTATTTGATGTGGGCTAATTGATGTTTGCTCGAGATGACAAATTCGAGGATCGTCTACATTTTAATCTATGGTTTATGTGGCGTCCCTAAGTCTGGAATTTTAATCAATAGTAGAAACCAGTCTGGACTGATGGAAAATTTATATTTTTTCTCATTTCATTCCTAAATAATGAAAAGGGCTTTAAGTCTAGATATGTCGGAACAGAAAATATAGCATAATTATAATAATATATCTTCTAATGCGAGTAAAGTGTTTGTCAAGGATATTATTATACTTAAAGGTTTTAAAAACGTAAATTATGCGTAAATGTTTTAATCAGAAATTGTTGCCACAATTTTATGTTTTACTAGCTGCCCGGGCAGACTAAGTAAATTAATTAAGGTAATTCCCGAGTTTATTATTATTATTATTATCATTTATTTCGGAAAAAACATCCATAGTGTAGTTAGTAATCGGACTTACAGACTACGTTAGTATTTTATAATTCGAAAACATAACTTTAAATATTACAAGAACCAATAAATTAACAATAAATAAATAAATCATTTACATTGGAATTAATTATCATTAGTCCACCAAATTTAATCAAATGAAATCAATTAAACACATTAAAAATTAGTGTTTAGGAACAGTTTTTTTTTTTACTTATTATTTATGTTTTACACCTTTTAAACCTTCCCTGGACTTCCACAAACATTTCAAGATCAAAATCAGCTAAATCGGTTCAGCCGTTGTTGAGTTTTAGCGAGACTAACGAACAGCAATTGATTTTTATATATATAGATATAGACATGAACATTTTCTGTACTTATTCATTTTATCGTCATTTCTAGTTGCTCTTCAACAATTAATAATAATAATATGTAGGTGGTAAGTACATAAGTATACTGGGTATACAGGATTTTTTTTATGGAGTGCGTTTATTCAACGTGGTAATCAGGTGCATAAAACTGGACAACTTTCCCTAAGGAACATAGGTCGAAATTTTAAAATTGAAATTTAACTTTTCATACAAACGTGATAAGTCAAGTGACCTGTCACTTTAAAAAAGAAATAGCAACAGTTAAATGTTTAAGATCATCTTAAAGTTAATTTGCGTTTGAGTACTCTGGGGTGAGTTTTTAAAATACTTAAGTACAACAAATCTAACCCGATCTCTAGTTTTTGACAAGTTTTTTAACAAACGCGACTTTGTTTTATTAAATAGAATCTATAAATGTATGTAGAGGTATAGAGAGGTTCTAGATGACACGGGATGAGGTAAATGGAAGGAATTGGGGGACGCTATTACCCAGAAGTGAGAAGGTATGAGTTCATTTCTTTTTTTTATTTTCAACCATGATCGTTCCACTGCAGGGCAAAAGCCTTTCCTTCTTCCAAATGTCACGGTCTTCGGCATAAAAAAAACAAAGAAGTAATAAGTAGGTACCTATACAATATTTTATTTATTTTTCTGTGGTCTTGGGCTATTGTGATCCATCGTTTTGCATACGAGTCAAGCTCGTCCCGTCACACAGTGGGCTGAAAATAGAGCTTCATAGTCATTTAAAACTTTTTCTCTTATACATTTTTTTAAAAATTGTATAAGGCTTCTAATGCCTTCAGCAGTCATGAATATATATGTGAAATATCATTTCATAGGTAAACTAAATTATAAAAAAATATAATTGAAAATTTTGTATGGCGCCATAGTAATAAATCCAAATATCTTCAAAACCGCTGTCTTAACCGTTATATCCTTACAGATGGTTGTTCTACAATTTATTTGTCAATTTTTGGTATACTTCATATAACGGTGACAGCTGCGGTTTTTTTTTTTAAAATACATATGTTTTATAAAAAAATGGTTAAACTAAAATTTGAATTGACATTCGTACCAATAGGTATATAAACTAGAAATTTTGCAGAGAGTTGTCTGTAGTTTAGTGAAACACTACCACATTAGCAAAATTAAGAAATATATTCAATGACATCCAGAAAAAAATATTAAGTGATAATTTAATTACGCTTTCTAAGAACTCTTTTTTAACATTGTATTGTATGATCGTGATCCTATTACCCAAATTTTATTATAAATACTATATTTTTTTTACTGTAATTAGTAACTAATTATTAAGCACTGACAAGCGCAGCGTTGACGTCCACCCACAAGGTGGACAGCCTATCTGATGAAGACCACAGAATCACTGGATGCAAGCCGCTTCCAACCGGTTCTGTTAATTGGAAATCTATAGAGGAGGCCTAGTTCAGCAGTAGACATCCTACGGCTGATAATATGATGTTGATGATGACATTTAAATTAGTTTTCAAAATCGTTTTCAGAATCAGAATCGAACTCAGAGTCAGTGTCTAAATGAGAAACATCAAAAAATTCGAAGTCGCTCTCCTGAAGTTTCAACAAATCCAGGGTCTCGCTGAAAAGTTCTTGCTTTGTTTTCGAACTCATCTTGGGTCTTATTGCAGAAATAACTGGATCTGATGAAAGGAGTAACATGTTGAGGATATCCTCATTCGAATTTTGTCTGCTTTTCTTTCGCGAATTGTGTTCCCTAAATCTACGAAAGTCTTTGTTGCGTGACTCAGACGCTTCCTCTGATAGGCTCCCGATTGGCATAATTGCGTTACTGGCAATGATATCTGCCCCGTGTATTAGCAATTTGTGCACTGTGGCAGGCATATAGTACCAATTGTATAGTTCCACATACCTAGCAGCTGTATGGTACGCATATTTTTTAAATTTTACAGGGTCAACATCTTGTCCAGAGGTAACTGCCTGTAATATGACCGCAAGTCTACGAATCAACTGTTCGTCTAGCCCAGTGATTGCTGCAGTTTTTTCAGGAAACTCGAAAAATCTTCTGGCTGTATTGCCATCATTCGTTGTTCCAGATCCTTGTTTGACAATGTCTATCAAAAGGTTTAGCTCAGATTTGAAACGATCTTGTATAACTTTCTTTCTTGCTTTAAATACGACTTTGTCATCATCTCCACGCACTGCCCATTTCTTGAGATCAAGCCTATAAGCTATGTGCAAAAGGCATTCCATAGTATTGATACGAGCGTGTAATGTTGATAGTCCAAATTTATAAAGGTCGACAGACACTGGTCTTACCTTCACAGAATCTAATTCATTCATGTCTGAAGGTTTTGCTAAGCAAAGGTAGCAGCTGGAACTTGATTTTGCATCTGATAGGTAGGTGCAAACCTTTCCATCAATCATAGTCATCATTAAAATATGGTTGACCACATTAGTTCCGCAACCTGAGGGGCTAAGTGCATTTATCTCGTCTTCCATCTGCTTTTGATGTTCAGTAACAACAAACTTGCTTTCCTTCATAAATATGAATTGCACTGGGCGGCAATATGACGATGAGCATGGCCTTGGATTTATCCAAACAGTATCTTCTTCACATGTGATTTTAAGTGGTACCAGGGAAGTCATGAAAACACTTGAATCGTCTTGGTCACCGCTCGAACTCTGTTTGTATCTACTTTGATTAGACGCACCATCGAATCCCCACTTGCATATCATAGTCAAACACTTGTCATTCATAACCTCAGGCAAACTTTCTAAGATTCTTTGCGCTGTTTTGTCAAGCAAACCTTGCAATGTGATCTTGGCTGAATAATCTGTCACAGTGATTGTTGCTTGTGGGGGATAGCACTTTAATTTTGCATTCTGTACTTTGTAATAAGAAGGATATATATCCTTTGCACCCTCTCTCATGGCTGTTTCCCTCAAAGTTACATATTGCCATTTCGAAAGCTTTAACGAAAGAAGTAGACCTAGCGCTTTTTCGGGCGTAAACACAAGTTTAGATGGTTTTCTAATAATATCCATAAATTTGTCAGCTGCTTCGGGGTTCTTTAGCATATACTCAATTACAGTTGCAACACTTCCCTGACCTTGTTCTCTCAATTGAACTGCAGTTGCAAATGCTAATTCAGTGCTATCGCGACCTTTCTGGTCCATTGTTCTTCTCTTTTTCTGTTGAGTACTTAGTTCTTCAAAGGGTTTTCGAGGTATTGATTTTCTCTTTGTCATCGTTCCAACCGATGATGTGGTTGATGTCGAAGGTTCAGGTTCAGGACAGTTTTCAGAACTTTCAACTGTTGGTCGTATACAACTAGGCCAGTCGATGTTTGCTTCAAGCCAAGATCCGTATTTTTTTTTGAAATCCGTGAAGTTCCTTTGGCATTTTTTCCATCTCATCATTGCAGCTCTCGTGAATCTTTGGCAAAAGATTTTCAAAGTCAAACTGTCTTCGTCAGAAAGACTATGATCCAGGCGAGATACCACTGCATCAAACAATTTTTCACTATCATTCTGCTTATCAGAATTTTTTAATATGACAAACAAATCTAGGTTCATAATAAGGCCCTCCATACTTTTCACTTCGGTAAATAATGAATCAACGTGAAAGACAGAAACGAACTAAGTAATAGAATATACTGCACTTCTATTTATTTGAAATATTTTGCTTAATTACCCTCACTTATGTTAAAATATTTAGCTTAAGCACCCTAATTAATGTCATAATCCCAATAATTAAGTACTAATACAGTAAAAAAAAGGGAAATTATATAATTTGGGTAATTAGAGGTTAACGATCATACAATACAATGTTAAAAGAGTTCTTAGAAAGCGTAATTAAATTATCACTTAATATTTTTTCTGGATGTCATTGAAGATATTTCTTAATTTTGCTAATGTGGTAGTGTTTCACTAAACTACAGACAACTCTCTGCAAAATTTCTAGTATTTATACCTATTGGTACGAATTTCAATTCAAATTTTAGTTTAACCATTTTTTTATAAAACGTATGTATTTTTAAAAAAAAAACCGCAGCTGTCACCGTTATATGAAGTATACCAAAAATTTACAAATAAATTGTAGAACAACCATCTGTAAGGATATAACGGTTAAGACAGCGGTTTTGAAGATATTTGGATTTATTACTTTGGCGCCATACAAAATTTTCAATTATACTTTTTTATAATTTAGTTTACCTATGAAATGATATTCCATATATATATTCATGACTGCTGAAGGCGTTAGAAGCCTTACACAATTAAAAAAAAATGTAAATGAGAAAAAGTTTTAAATGACTATGAAGCTCTATTTTCAGCCCACTGTGCGTCATCTCTTTCTGGGCCGGGCCCGGCAACGGTTTCTCTTGATGTTTTGAGACCACATCGTTGTGACTTTTGCTCAACAATTTATTGTCAGGTTCCGACAAATGTGTCCGGCCAAGTTCCATTTGAAGAACGGCTTTAAATCCTTCATCCACGATTTGGGTTCTAAGACCCGCGCAGCAATATATTATATCGTTTCGTATATATATTGGATCCGACAGGGGTTTTGTTACATGTTGTATAGGTATATGGTGAGACCCACGACTGCGTAACAGACGCAAAAAAAAAATGATGTGCGCACCAAGCTTTAATAATCTACTTTCGTTGTCGCCTACATACCTATTTGTTACACTCATTAAACTTAAAACTAAGAAGATATTTGCACTAGCGCTTGACCTTGACGACTGACGGCATGTTAGGACCTTTGATTATATTATACATGCCAATCAAAGCTTCGGACGTAGGTACCTACCAACTGTGTTGATTAATATGACACCGTTTGCACGGCTTCACTATTCGTGCGCGTAGCCTGTACTTGCTTTTTAGGTGTTATGTGTAGGTATACTTACTTACTAAATCTACCTAATTTATATATAAATTAAAGTTAATATTAAAATTAAATACTGCCCTACATTACAGACTGCGATGTTTTTATCGCCATCTGTTTAAAAAGGTTCAAGCCGTTCAAGGTCTCCAACGGCTTTCTTTTGTTTAGACGCCTCACAATACGTGATACACAACGTGCAATAATAATAGTCGTCCTTAATGCTGCCAAAAAAAAATTCTCGAGTCCCCGCGTCAGTCTTGTCAAAACTTTCCCCGCATGTTTTTGGTTCCTTCTCCACAACTTCTCCGACATGTTACTTTAGGATACAAACACAGTTTCATATATATTTTTTTATTAAACTAGGAATTTATTTAAAAATATGTTTTTTTTTAAGAAATACTTATTCACATGACGATACTACTTAGTAACAATTTAATCTTAAATAAGTAGGTAAAAATAGCAGCATTAGCTGCTATATAATATGCTGAAATACAAGTTTCTTGTTAAACCGTAGCTGCCCTTTATCACCACTTCTCTTATCTCTATTACAATAAATTTAATATTCTATTCTATTCTTTTATTTTATTGAAAATTTGAACAGTTTTCACCAATTTAGGAAAACGAACCATAGACAGTAGTAGTCGATTTTTTTCACCCAACATGAGGTAACAACCATACGCAATAAATTAACTGTCAACTATAGAAATGGGTACTTTCAGAAATAAAAAAACCGATCAAGGCGGTATACTATATTACCCAGTGGAGATGCAGTTGTGTCAGAAGAGTGAAGAAATTGTATTAAATTTAGCCTATCGATAAATTTGGTCTGGATTTCGCCAAATCCCTGATTTTTGTTATTCCCCGCGCTAAACCGCAATTTCCCGCAAATCGAGGAATTCCCCTCAACTTGGCAGCACTGGTTGTTCTGTGTGCGTCGAAAGGCCGTTGATCTAGTGTGAAGTTAGCAACAATCGTAATTCTTACCTTGCCAAACGTTTCACACTTCATATCGTCGCATAATCATAACATCTTGTTCTTCTCGGTCTCGTCCATTTGTGCGCGTGCGTTGGCAAGTAAGGACGTAGCAACGCTCTCGTGGTGACTTCTATTGTTTGTTGTCTCCCTGCTCCCCGCTACGGAGCTCGCACTTGTGATTTGAACTCAACCGTCGCTACGTCTTAACTCTGTTTTGTTGTGAATACAAAGGGTTAATTGCTACCTGCCTATTCCCGGAAGTTAGTGTCGACAGAGATAATACACCCCAAGACTTATCCAACCTGGGGTATTTGTTCTAACAATAGTTTCTTGATAAACGGTATTTTTCGATTGGCCTGCAGAGTTCTGCGTTGAAATAATAATAACTTGGGATCGATCAACAGTGCAACAACTAACGGCGATATAATGTCTAAGCCACAAAAACCGATTTGGGTCAACCCAGCAGACGAAATGCAGAATAGTTCTCACTATGCGCTTGTTTCCAATCTGTTTAAAATTCTGAATGTTATCGACGACCGTATCGTAGTCATGGCTGATCGTGTAAAACAAAGTTATGGTAACATTTCTGCTTCATTATCATTGATTGTCGAGTTCGAAGATGTTGTTGGGTTATTGTTGTCAATTGTCCCTAATCCCGACGTTTCTACCGCGCAAGAAGTTGAAGTCACTGAGGAATTAAGCAATCAAAAAGTCGAGGTGCAAAAGTCGTTCAATTTAAATAGTGATGAAAAGAGGGTGTTCTTGAATACATTGTCACGCTTATCAAAGTATGTTCGAGTGGTCAACACTGAGCGTGTTATAGTCATTGCTGACCGTATACGAGACAGCTGTGGGAACCTTGCTGATTTGTTTGGGTTGTTAGCCGAAATTAAAGATATTATTCAGGCTCACTATTCATACCTCGTTGTTGCTGTGGGTACACCGAGACCAGACCTGACTGACAAAATTATTGAAAGTTGCTCAGTATTATCACAGTTCTTTTCGGCTTTCAACATAGAGCGAATGATGCTTATGGCTGATTGCATTAGACCACACAATACTTTATTAGTCAACTCTCTTGTTGACATCATTGATAAATTTGGAGACGTGATTTCTTCGATATTTTCACTTAAGTCTTCTCAGATTCAGTCATCATCAGCGATCGTGCCTCACTTCGAACGGTCGAAACAAGTCAAAGACCTGGTAAGGAAAACTAAAAATAGTTGCTCAATGTTGTCTCGACTTTTGACTATTACGAATGCGGTCCGGGTGGATATAATGGCAGACCGGGCTAGACACGTGGATAGTTTTGCCTCTGGTTCTTTGTTCCACGAATTTGACGATGTCGTACAGCATTTTGTTTTGTTCCGCCCGACAACTGAGAATTTAGATGCGACTACAAGTTTGTTAGAGCCTGTAATTCAAATAAATAAAAGACCCGCAGTAATTAGTCCAGATTTCCCTAAACTGAAAAACGATTGTTCGATTCTAATTAAGTTTTTTGATTCAGTCAATATAGAAAGGATTAACCTAATGGCTGATCGTATTACAAGCTGTTGCGGAGATTTCAAAGCTATGTTGACAGTAATTACTGAGTTTGCTGAAGTTACGAAATTCTTTCTTATCTCAGATTCTAATCATTCTTTGCAGTATGACCGGTTACTACCAGAAAAGAAGGAAAGGGCAAATTATATGTTTAACCATATGTTGGATAGTTACAGACATGTTGCAGATATATATATATTGTCTGACACTAATCGTATTTCCGAGATGGCCGCCCGCATTCGACAAGTTGAGAACATATTTGATATGCTCGCGATTTGTGTTGAATATGAAGATACCATTCAAGGGCTTCGCTCAATTAATAGTACCGAGTAATGTCGTTGCGGTATTATAATACTGTCTTGAAATTAATTTTGTTTAAAAAGGCGTTCTCAAAAATGTCGTCTCTCCGAAATTGTCTATCATTTCGTGCTATAATTGATTTTGAAAATTTCGCGATTGATTTTTAATTTACTTACCTATCTAAAAAGCAATTTCTAATAAAACAAATCAACATTTTTCCTTGCAAAAAAAAAACAAAAAAATAAGGAAATAAAAACTTAAAAAAAAAAAACAAAAAAAGAGAAAACGAAAATATAAACAAAAAATATGTAAAAAAAAATACTAGTGGCGGTAGCATGGAGGATACTTAGTCTGATTTGTGGGCGCATCGCTGCGAGTTCTAAGCACAAGATTTGCAATCAGTTTTTTAAAGATTTTCTTTTTTTTGGCAATGCTGACTTATAATTTTAAATTAGTAATTTGTGAATGACAAATTGGTAGGTACCTATCATAATGTTTTCTGTAAGGTAGGTACTCTATATTAATAATTTCGTCAAGGGGTACGGTAGACTCGATCGAAACCTTATATGAATAACAAAACATAAAAAAATATTGATTTCGAGTCGACAACATATATCCGCAAAATTCAGATTATGGAGAATTTCGTTAAATCCTAATGGCACTGACAAACAAACCGCAGTCGCCATCTTGGGTAGTTAATAAGGCCGCGTTCCGTTTATTTCTGCTCAAAGCACTGACATATAAATAATAATTATATATACGTCAGTGGCTCAAAGTGATTACAGTGCTGACAAGCCGTATGACAGTTGCATGATAGTTGGGACCAGAATCGTTTCGGAACGCGTTTGAAATAATAGGTAGTTCAAGAATATTTATTTCGCTTTTTTATACGCCTCGCTAATCAACACGTCATCGTGTGTGTCGCGCCAGAGACCTATCACAAAGAACATCTGTGACTCATTTGACTGTGTAAACGTTTTGCCGGAAACATTGAGTGAATCATAACAAAACTTAATACTTTTCTTCAGTCTTTCACTTTTCGCGAAAATATTAATATTATTTATGTGTAAAAAATAAAAATAATTTGTGTAAAAACTATTGCAGTTTTTATTTACTAGGGTGATTGCGCCGGTTAGCGACCAGTTAGCTGGGTTGCCCGCTTAAGATGAGGAAAAAGAAATGTTGTTTACACGCAAAATAGTATATGTTAATGTGAATTTGTCCCAAATATAATGTAGTTTGGATACTAAACATAAAATAAAATACATTCATACAAAAATATTTATGAATTGCTGAAAAAGTGAAAATATAGCGAAAACGTCGGTTTACGACCATTTTTATCAGTTTATGACCACCAGTGAGCTGGTTTGCGACCGCTATTATAATATGAAAAATATGCCAATAAAACAATTATAATCGCTTAAAAATATTTTAATTTTTGCCTTTGAATGAAAATAAAATGGTAATAATTTGTTATAATGTTTTCTTAAACTTAAAAAATAACAATCTTACATTTTTTAGAGACTTAGTCATAGTTGTAATAGAATCAACAATCATTGGTCAAATAATATCCTTAATATGTAGTAGGTATAACATTTAAAAATAATCAACATAGTTATATTTTAGGGACCATATTCCGCTTTTCTTATTCATAATTATGATAGATTAAACATGGGAAACTGCAACAGTGTCTGAATCTAGTTTTTTTTTAGTTTTTAGTGGAGAAAAAACGCTTACGTCGGGGTTGTCTCGATTGTATCACACCTCTTCCCACTAAGGCGATCTTGTATCGTGGTCCTTGGGATCTGATACAGTCTGCATGTTTCTCTTATTCCCTTCCCTTGTTTTCGGATATCATCGAGAGCTTTTTTTCAGTGCTTCTTCTGTGTACTGGACAGTCTTTTTCTTTTTTTTTTGTTGATTCCAAATTATTTGGGAGATCCATCTAGAAAAATAATAATAATAATAATTAGTTTGCGTTTTATGACTAAATTTTGTTTCAAACTGAAAAATAGTAATATTTAGTTTTCGACAGATTAGGTACCTACAACAAATAATTATGAAACGGACATTTCAATAACAAACGAAATTCTAAAAATCAGACGTGGTCGTATACTCAGTGAAACGTTCATACTTATTTTTCTGTTAGCGGCCGTAATTTCTCTCATACTAAATTATGGTGGCCGGAAACCAATGTCTTTATTTCGCTTACTTTGGTTTACGACCACCTGTTTAGCGCCCAATTTTGTAAGTAAATTAAACAAACTTCTTACAAAGAAACTGGTGGTCGCTTACCAAAGAACTACAAAGAAAAACTTTTACAATACTACATTCAAAATTGTAACAGTCCGGTATAAAGCATTAGGCACATATTAATCAAAACAAAATAATGCTGATATCGTCGGTTTGCGGCCATGTGGTCGCTATCTAACGTTTTTGATAAATAAGCATTTCGGTTACCGACCACTTGATTTTATCTTAAAAATAAGATTAAAAAAAGCAAAATACAACTTAATTATAACCCATACTTATCGATTGTACAATGTAAACATGTAACTGGTGTGTAAAACATGAAATAAGTATTAAAACTTACCTTTGAGCGCCGCGCGCCGTGTTAATTTTTTTTCAACTCGCGGTACGTCCACTCACCACGGAATCAAGACGCGCACTTAGCAATATTTTTTCGGCTCTGGGTTAACCCATTTGTTTCAAACTTAGCAAATTCTTATTTCATAATTATTTATAAAGCACGTTAGATTTATTTTTTATTTATGTTACCTCTACAAATACTATTTTCTTGATTTAAAGAAACTTAGTCCGTCAAATGGTCGCCTACTGAAGGTGGTCGCGAAACCGGCGAAAGGACCCTATATTTATTAAACACAATGAACGAAGCTATACGAATCTATGGCTTGCTTACCTTTAATATTCCTTGAGAACCGATGACCACAGAAATATTTACCTACATTGTGTACCTAGATGTGTATCATGAGTCACATTTCAACCGAGCGGAGTCGGGTTTTCATCTAGTTTCTTTATAGTGCCCGTGAGTTTCTATTTTTGTATGATTGAATTATACATACATATTAACTGACAAGATTAAAACCAACCAAAATTAATTTAATCAACTAACTATACGTATGTCTGATTTTTCCATCGTGACATAAATTTTACATAATTAAGTTTAAAACAACTAACAACATATTTTCATAATTATTTCTCGAAAGAAATCTGACGATGAAACAATTTAGCTCTTTTATTAGATCTAATTAGTTCTGATTTTAAACTCATGTAATCTGATAATATTATTAAAATGCCCATGGATCGATCAGTAGAACCATGCTATCGAACCACGTACCATAAGTAGGACTACGGGTAGTTTGAATTTCTCATGGTCCGATTGATAGCACCATGGGCAAAAAATTATGCCCATGGATCGATCATTAGAAATACGCGATCGGACCATGGGCACAGATTACTAAATAGTTACCCATGGGCAACAAACGTTAAATTTTCTTATAAAAACATAAAAGGTTATGGCAGCGCCCTCTATTATGTGTACTAACAATGTCGCACCTATCTCTCGCATACTTTTAGTAAAGGAGTTCGCAAACAGTTTTGCAAAACCCCACTAGATGGCGCTTGTAAAGCCTTCCATGTAGCCGTAGTTAAAAATAATGACCAAGCGAAGACGCAAAATAGCCAATTTATTATAGCGATTATTTTAATAAATTGGCATCTATTTATTGTTTTAACAGGAAAGTTTTTTGTAGCAGGAAGTCGGTTTTACAACTAATTGGTCACCAAGGTACTGTTCGCTTAAAATACCCTTCCTCAATAGCCCCTTGACTGAAACCACAGAAAAAATATATTTGAATGTATAAATTGCCTTATAGATTTAATACCTTACCTTTCTGTAAACTAGAGAATATATTTTATCAAATTACTGTAATTGGCTCCATGCCGTTGTAATATTTTTAATGAGTTACCTATAGCACAGATTAATAAATAGTTACTTCGTAACAGATGCCTCACTCCCATACAAAAGCGTAAATACCTACGCTATAATAGCCTACAAAAAGGGAAATAATAATGGTTCCGAAAAAAAAAATTAATCTCCAGCGATCTGTGGCCGACTATTATTCTAATTAACTAGCGTTATAATGAATTACCGACAAAAAAACCCAAAACATACCGAAAAGAAAAATTATATTTAACAAACAAATAAGAGCACGTTAAAATTACATATCTCCTAAAATAAAATTGAACTTCGAAATACAAAACTAAACTTCTGAATAAAATACTGAACCTCCGACAAAATTACTAAGTTACCGACAACAGAGCTTTAGTCAAAATATTCACATTTTTACGACTTGCATGAACTATTTTAATTTCTATTGTTGGTTATAAAATATATTTTTTACCTCTCAGTATTTATGAAAATACCTAAACTGTTCGGCCCGCGCGATCGATTCGATCGATTTCCATGCTCTCAATTTCTTGAATTGAGCGAAGCGAGCGTGCCGCGGCAGCGGCCGGCGAGTGCCAGAAGCGACTCGCTATGTTTTTACTTTTCCATTACAGATAGGTTAGGGGGTTTACAATCATTCATGTTTACTTCAACTATTTGGATTTATACCATAAAAAGGTATTATTACAAGTACATTTTTATATTTTTTATTAGTTTCTGTATAACCACTGAATAGTATTTTCATTATAACGTTGTAGTTAAATTAGCACCAAGTCTATGAAATGTGAAAGGTAATTTATGATTTAATAGTCGGCAAGTAAAGATAAAAATGCCAAAACATAATTTTCAGTAGAACGTAATTTAAGCTGGTAGAAAAGTATTATAGCAATAAACAGTTATGTTAATTTTTCGAAGATTTTAGTATCTGATTCGGTCGTTTCGTCATTTTTATTCGGATGAAAGTAGTCGGAAAGTAAGTATTTAAGGCAGTAAGAATTCTTATTTTTTTGTCGGAGCTTTTATTACTACCCCTACAAAAAGAAAAATACCTACAAAATCATAACCGGCTGTTCAGAAATGTACCATAAATACGCACAAAGAGAATTGAGATTGCTTTGCCCGCCGCGCGACCCACGTGCGAGTGCGCCGTCGAGCGAGTGTGGTGGGGTTGTACGTATGATGATAATGGTAATTAAACGAATGTTGTAGGAAAATAATTATTTTTATTTGTTGATCATATATGTTTTAGTTTAATAAAATGATAGAAGATACATTTTTTTCCTTCCCTGAATTCCCGATTATTTAATTTTATAGTAGAAAATATCCGAAACCGCGTAAATAATTTTAATAAATAATCAAAAGGGAAACAGGAGCAAAGCGGAGGTAAATCAATTACTTTTAAAATTTCCAAGAGGGTGCTGCTAGGCCGATCCGATTAAAAATAAGTTCAAGTACCTACCTACATATTTAAGACGAGTAGGATATACCTACCTATGTATTGTGCTGTTTTGTGTTGACACGAGTAGGTAAAATAGGTAGTTATAGATTATATAGATATACAATTTCTATTCAATTCACAAAGTATTTTATTTGTTTATAGAAAAAAAGCATATTATATATGCAATCACAAAACTAAATGGAAACACAAAGTAGGCAAGTAGTTAAGATTATCATAGTACCTAAGTAACCTACATAATGTTCTAAGTTTAAGGAATACATGGTGATACATTGTGAAGGAACAAAAAAGGGAATTCAAAAACAAAAGATTTAAAATAATACCTAACGTACCTTTGTTCGTTTCTCGGCAATGAAAAAAAAAAAATTTTTCATTTGTTTTTTTACTTTGACACAATAATTACGTGATTTCGGCATTTTGATAATCAGTGCAGTAACCGTGACTTGCGAGCACTCGGGCAGGCGTGCGGCAGCCCACTGCTGTCAGTCAGTAGTAGCGACGGCGGTACACGAAGCGGTAGGCAAATAACGCGTGGCCTTGAGCGAGTGACGGACGCCTGGTTATAGGTACTTACTACTGTACTTATCTTTATATATATAATTCTTCTGTGAGTGTGTATGTGACTGAACTCCTCCTAGACGGCTGGACCGATTATAATGAAATATCTTTATATATATAATTCTTCTGTGAGTGTGTATGTGACTGAACTCCTCCTAGACGGCTGGACCGATTATAATGAAATTTGCTGTGTGTCTTCAGGTGGATTCGAGGATGGTTTAGATTCACAATTTGGTCCAATTTGAAATGTTTTTTTGTTTAATTTTTATCATATTAAGTAACATCGCGATTATTGACATTAAAAACGTAAGTAGGTAGTTGCCATGACGACCAAATTTTGTTGTTTTAGTACGATTTAGGTACTATCCTCCAGATCCTCCTCCATAGAGGTTATTTAACAATTAAATAAACAAGGTTGTCAAAACTCCTTGCAATGATATTAAAACTGTTTTCTTCTTTAAATATCAGGCTCGCAGACTTTTATGTTTTTTTTTCGTTTGTCTATTTGGTAGGTCTGAGAGTAGGTCGTAGGTTATATTATGATAAACAGGATGGATTTTTTATTGCCACCAGAAAGAAAGAGAGAAAGTACTCTCAATACTGAAGAATAGCAAATTAGACTCAAAGAAAACATTCTTTTATTTTTTTAAAGAAATAAATCTGCATTAAATTGATGTTTGAAAATACGCTTTGGGGACCAGGAATCGAATGGGCTAAAATGCTAAAAACTAGCACCGTGTACTTTTTGGCATCAATCGATATTATATATAATTCCAGTGTCATGATGTTTGTCGGGGATGAACTCCGAAACTACTGAACCGATTTTAATCAAATTTGCACACCGTGTGTGCAACTTGAAATATAGGATAGCTTACATCACAAATATAAAAAAAAATTGAGACCGCGGGCGGAGCAGCGGGAAACAGCTAGTCTACTATATAAAAATAAGTCGGGTTTTCCTTCCTGACGCTATAACTCCAGAACGCACGAACCAATTTCCACGGTTTTGCATTCGTTGGAAAGGTCTCGGGCTCCGTGAGGTTTATAGTAAAGAAAATTCTCAATTACATAAAAAAAAAATTTTTGACCGCGGGTGGAGCTGCGGGAACCAGCTAGTATCTTTATATTTTATTTCTATAAATAAAACTGAAACCCGTTTTCCGTTGTCACGACATAGCGTGAAAACGGCTTGACCGATTTGGCTGATTTTGATCTTGAAATGTTTGTGGAAGTCCAGGGAAGGTTAAAAAGGTGTAAAACATAAATAACAAGTAAAAAAAAAAACTGTTCCTAAACTCGGGAATTACCTTAATTACTTTTGACAGAACGTAGTCTGTCCGGGCAGCTAGTTATAAATAAAATAAAGTTTCTAGTCTATTTTTTATTCCCTAATTGAATCAAACTGTTCCGCTTTGATGATTTATTAAATAAAAGAATACACTGGATTTTACAAGGAGTCTGCCGGAAGAAACACTTTTTTGCAGTAGTTCATAATGTTTTCCTAGATACATAAACTATGATGTTTCTCTGCACTGATAAGGAAGGGGAAGATTAGATCTTTAAAACTACGCAACGAATTTTGCTGCGGGTTTTTTTCGCGCCCATCACCAGCGATTGTGGATACATAGCTAGCTGCCCCGCGATACTTAACTACTTACTGCCTTTGTACTATGCAAAGTACCTATCACGTTTTAAAGTTGTTATAGTTCTGTGAATGTGCATCAATCAATGTACATCTTTGAGACTGCTATGTTTATAAAAACAAACACGCATCTGTTTCAAAAACTTTGGGATGTAAAGAAAACACCTATACGCTCTCAGTACTTAAGCCAATTGTGTCACCCAAAATGTAAAACAGCTTTATTTAAAAAAAGTTTCTTCGGCATTGCCCCAAAAATCTATAATAAGATACCAGACAATGTAAAAAATTTACCTTTATCGAAATTTAAGAAAACTCTTTACTATTTTTTAATTGAAAAATGTTATTACAGTGTAGATGATTTTATTAATGATAAGTCTATATAAGTTACCTAAATAGCTTTATTTGTTATTGTTTAAAATTTAAATTCTGTATGTCGTTAATTTTTATTTTATATTCTTTTATTGTGGATAAGAATTTCAAAATATTCTTTCCCACCCATATTTGTACGCCTCCACGGCAAAACATAGCGAGCCAATAATATATTTAACACCTGCATAAATGTAAAAACCTATGTTTAACAAATAAATTCTGATTCTGATTCTGATTCTGAATGCAGTATTATTCGTATTAATTACATCATTAACACAAACAATAATTAAAATGTTATCTTAATGATATTTCGGGAACTATGCGTCAATACAAATTAGGTGGCATGATTAATTCAATTAATTGTAACGTAATACTACTTAAAATGACAAGTAGAATGCCAAAGCGTGCCTAGTGCCTACAATAGGTATACTATAAATAATTAGTTATAATTAAATTGATCTACCTAGTTACACAAAAATAAGTAATGTACCTACTGGGTTGTTTAGAGTAATTGTGAACATAATGTACCTATTTCATATTATTAGGTACTAACTTTTTTATAGTATTATTGTTTTATTATTACTTAAATATAAATTGAAAAAGAGAGACAAGCAGTATATGTACCTACCTATATTAAACAAAATTTTCTTTTTTTTCACTACCTCCAGCTTAGTAGGTAGTCAGGTTCACGAACCACTAGACTAACAGACCTATCATGAAAACACATAGGTACCTAACGTGGTTAAAACCACGTGAAAACTGATAGGTATCTACTGGAATTGGTATGTGTAGACAGATCTATCTTAGGTCGTAGGTAGGTACATGGACTTAGGTAGAGCTGTAGGTACAGTGTTTACATAAAAATGAAAGTAAAATACTTGGAGCTTAGACTGTGCTTTTTGTTGACCAATTTCCTCTATCAATAGGCACAGTTAACACATTAATTAAAAAAAAAACCATTTCAATTCGTCTTTAGAAAATATGTAAGTAGGTACTAGAAAAGTATCGACAATATTATGTCACTATGTATCATTACGTCACTATCGCGATAACCTTAAAACAGTTTCAGAATATTCACATACTTCTTTTGGAAAAGATATTGAGGCTGGTTTCCGCTACAAAGTGATTCAGCAAAATTTGTAACATAATATTTATACCTATTCGTTTTTCAGTTCATATTCAACAATAAATTGAGCAAAACCTTGATGAAAAGATAATCATTTTTGTTTTTTTTTATTCCTTGATGTGTGGGACTTGCAGATTGTCCACCCACCGTACCGTACAGTCATGAGCATAAATATGTATACACATAGCGAAATTGTAAACCTTATTTAGCGAGAAGTTTTTGTTGAAATCTATACTTATAATAAATCTGTAGAAGTGAAAATTCTGTAAATTTAAAGTATTAAAAAAATAAATGACGGGGGGTGTTACTAGACCGATACCGAACCCAAAAATGTGATTAAAAAATTTTTTGTCTGTCTGTCTGTCTGTCTGTCTGTTTGTTCAGGCATCACGCAAAAACTACCGGTTCGATTACGATGAAACTTGGTATAATTGTTCCTTAATATCCTGGGCACCACACTGGGTAGTTTTTATCCCGGAAAAGTATATACCTGATGCAGAACCGCAACAGACCAGCTAAACTATAAGAGATACAAAAATGGTACCATAGCAAAAATTGTTCCACATGATGAGCATTTTCTGCTGAGAGAATAAATTTGAAGATCTGGAAAACCTGATGTGGAACTCCAAGAGCCCAGCTACAGTATAACACATATAGGAATGACGTCTTAGCAAGAGTTGTTCAGCCTGATGAGCACTCTCTGTTGACGTATAAAAATTGAAGATCTGGAACACCTGTTGTGAAAATCCAAGAGCCCGGCTACACCATAACACATATAGGAATGGCGTCTTAGCAAGAGTTGTTCAGCCTGATGAGCACTCTCTGTTGACGTATAAAAATTGAAGATCTGGAACACCTGTTGTCGAACTCCAAGAGCCCGGCTACACCATAACACATATAGGAATGACGTCTTAGCAAGAGTTGTTCTGCCTGATGAGCACTCTCTGTTGACGTATAAAAATTCAAGATCTGGAACACCTCTGCCCTGATAATTGTAAATGCAGTACTTGCAAATTGTCGGTTTCGAGATAAACGCGGTAAACGTGTTTTGTGATATCTACACAACAAGTCTGAATTAAATAATGTTTTAAATATACCAGAAAAATAAGAAAAAAATCAAACTTTGTATTGATGTAACTTTTTCTTTATTTTATTATTTCCTTTGGATAAAATGCGCATTACTGCATTTTGTTCTACCATCTAGACTTGTGAACATGAAAGTATCACTAAGCCCAAAGGCAGTATTTGTGTTCATTACTGCAAAATCACCTAGCACGTGTTCAATACTGCGTTTCTATTTATTAATCGTGTCTTATTATCATGCCTGGTACTAGTTGAAAGATTTATTAACCTTTTACTTCAGCTATCAGATACTATTATAAGAGGATATGTGACGAAATAAAACAGACCTTAATAGGTACTAGAAAAGTGGTTAAAAAAAAAAAACAGTCTTTAAAATACACTTTAGGAACATGTAGAATACTGCGTTCAGTGTTAGTGGTGCAATAGAAGCTATTGATTATACTTGCTACGCTCAAACGCGGCATTGTCGAATACTGCGTGTAGTTTTAGTGGCGCAAGAAAATCTCTATAATATACTTGCTACTCTCACACGCAGCAATGTTGAATACTGCGTTAAGCTTTAGTTAGTATTCGTTGCAAAGCACTAGAACGTTAAATAAAGTTGCAGTAACCATAGCAAGTACTGCACATCCTTCTAGCACATGCTGAGTACTGTATATCCTGTTAGCAAAAGTAATAATTTGGTGCAAGTACTGCGTATCTAGTTATATAAAAACCATGTTTATAATAAAAGAAAACATGAACATTATTTTTTTATGTATAGATTAGCCCCTTGAGGTGTCATTTTTGCAAAAAAGTGAAAATTGCAAAAATGTCGATTACTGCACTTACAATTATGACGGCAGACCTGTTGTCGAACTCCAAGAGCCCGGCTACACCATAACACATATAGGAATGACGTCTTAGCAAAAGTTGTTCGGTCTGATGGGCATTTCCTGTTCACTTATAAAAATCGAAGATTTTAAACATCTGACCTGGAAATCAAAGCTATCACTAATTACACTGTATAATTATAAAATAGCATAACCTTCACGCGGTGAAGGCGGTAACAGTTTAGGACTGATTTTCGATATAGGCGGCTTCTTTGACACAAAGCTACAGGTAGTAAGTACATGAACTTTGAGGAGCGGTCAGTGTTGCTGTTGCCTTGGATCAGTTTTTATTTTGATTTAATTATTTTCAATTAGGAAAAAAAATTATCTCCAATCCATTTAATAGCTACGTATATGTGTTCGCAGTACGATACCGAATAATACCGAGTCTAAGGGATCGGACAGGGTTTTTGTTACACGTTGTGAATAAATAAAAAGACAAGGCCTGACTGACTGACTCATCAACGCCCAGCCCAAACCCTTGAACCTGGATAGCTGAAATTTTGCACAGAGGTTTCCTATTTAATGTAGACAAGGAATAAGGAAGGATTTTTCGAAATTCAACCCCTAAGGGTGTTAAATAGGGGATGAAAGTTTGTATGGAAATTACGTATACGGGCTTCTCGATAGAAATAAATGAAGACGTATTTCAGCAATTTTGAAAATCTACCCCCTAAGAGGGTAAAATAGGGGTTGGAAGTTTGTAGGTATATGAATTATTGTGTAGTTTTCATAGATAGCCACATTAAATTTCAAAGGAATATGAGTTAGAAATAAATAAGACGTATTTCCGAGATTTTAGAAATCTACCCTCTAAGGTGGTGCAATAGGAGTTTGAAGTTTTTTTTACGATATTCGTCATTTTCAAAGAGAGATACATAAGATTTGATATTCGGGTTTTTGGTAAGAAATAAATGAAAACATATTTTTGCGATTTTAGATATCTACGCCTTAAGATGGTGAAATAGGGGTTGCAAGGTATTATTTTTATGGTACCTTCGTTGAGCGCACTTCTGATTCCATAACACAATCCTGCTACTTACTTTGAATTCGGAGCAATGTATGTAACTCTTATTCGTCTTTTCGTTTTAATGATTCTCAAGTTTTGTCTGACAAAAAAATTGCCACCATTTTAAAAGTTTATCCAAACTCAATGTATGTGATGTTTTCCACATTATCTTATTATTATCTTGACGCCATAATATTTTATGAAAAATATAATTTATGCGCCTTACTTTGAAAATCACAGAATACATCCATCTATCCTTTACTACCTACTTACTACTCTTAACTTTACGCGCGAGCGAAGCCGCGGGCAACAGCTAGTTCAAAAATATATACCTACATGATTGATGATGAGAACTGTTACAATTTTATGTTGTTAAATAATTAAAAATTGAATTGATGTTGAGTTCCTGTTAAATTAATGTTTTACCATTTGCTATGTGTATACATATTAATGCTCGTGACTGTACAAGCCATCGTACCACAGCGTCCAGTCCAAGAGCTAGTGAACCCTGGGAGTAACGGTCTCCCTGTAAGGTTAGAAATTTGTATACTTACGGTTTATGACATGCTAAGAGCAATAGCCATGACCTGGCAGGCGTCAGCCCTGCACGTCATCAGCCCCTTTATTTTTTGGACTGTTCAGTAAATTGAGTTTCAAAACTTGTTTCTGTAAATTTGAAAATTTAATAGGATAAAGTTTATTTATTGTACATCTTAAAAAAAAATTGACAGGCGATTACAATAAGCAGAAGTATATGACAGGTCAATTACAAAACGTACAGTTGATGAGGTAAAATAAACTTTATCCTGTATACTTAAAATTTTTATATGTTTTCAAGTAAACGTCTCAGAGTAAATATATACAATGCCAGGCGTTTTTGAACAGCATAAGACCTTGACAGGCGAGGGGACAGCTGCTAAGGGCGTGCGAGTGAGAGGTGTTGCGTGAATGCCTATAGTGCGAGTGAGACCGTTTATCTAATACGAAGGGACGTATACCTGCTCTCGAGCAACAATGTACAGAGAAAAATTTCGTCAGTTGTGCCACTGATTTTTACTTGTGAAGATGCTTTGAGCTATAACATTTCTTATGTTGAGTGATTTCTAATTTTTAAAAAATCAAACTTTATATTATTATCAATTGTGCAGTGATATTGTGTATTGTTGTACTTAATATTAAAATTTCAGTAAATAGTGTGCAAGATGGAATTGGAGCACGTGGTTTGTGTGATTTGTAACGAAGAAACTGATGAAAAAACTGTACGATTTACAGAGACTACGTTGAATAAAAGTAAATCAATATTGAAAATAAGAAAAGACAATAATTTAAAATTTAAAGATATTTCTTTGCCAGAGGAAATTAACGCCAATACTGGTTACCATGTAAAATGTTATAAAAACTTTCTTGCCGTGATGAAAAAATATCGCACAAGTGAATCATCAACTTCTTCAAATCTACCAGCATCATCATCAGGTATTTTTTATGAACTTCTATATTTTTTACTAGGCTTTATTCTTTAATTGTAACTATATTTTTGATTTAATTAAGTGGTACAAATTTTACCATTATTAAGTATATATTAAATGGAAATTATTCATAATAATTATTATTAATTATTAAATATGAATATCTCAATGGCTTTTTTTTTATAGAAATGTCATCGACAAACATAGAAACAGTTACAGTAGCCCCTCCAATAGCTACTGAAGAAAGCGGAGCATCAACATCTGCTGAAGTGCCCGTTACTAAAACTAGCCATGCTGATAGGCTATGTGTGTTTTGTCAAAATAAATATAAACGAGTGAAAGGGCGGTACCAACCTCTTCACTCGTCAGAAAGAGCAAGTTTGATGCAAGTTTTGAAAGAATTTGGCGAAAATAATGAATTTTATGAAAAAGTTAGCGCAGATTCAAGCCCATTGATTTTTTATCATAATAGCTGTCGAACAATTGCCATATATACTCTACAAGAACAAGCAAAGACAAAATCACCACCGAAGAAGACTTGGAAATATTTTCACAAACTGGCTTTTGATGAAATGCAAATTTTTATCAGCGAGGAAATAATAAATAAAAAAAGGACATTTTCATTCACATACTTATGTAAATACTACTTTGAATTATTACAAGGAATACTCGAGGAAAATGATGAAGATGTTGATGTTAATTTTAGTATCCAGCGGTTTGAAGCTAAATTGTTACAGAATTACGATGAAATTACAATTATCAAGAGGGACAGAAAAAAATATGTAACATTAAAAGATTCTGTTGTTGATGCAAAATTATGTGAACTGTTGGAAGATGCGGAGATATTGCAAAAAGCAGCATTAATTTTACGCAAAACTATTTTAAAAATGACAAAGAAAGAATTACCAGAAAACATAACAACTGCTGATTTGTTAAATGGCGAATGTGAAATACCTAAGCAGTTACTTGATTTTTATTGTTTTCTTCTGGGTGGTCATAAACGACGTCGGAGAATTAGTGAAGGTTGTATAAGGAAAACTAATTCATTGGCAGAAGATTTGATTTATAATGTCACTAATGGGTCTGTCAAAACCAAAAAACACATCACTCTGGGCATGACATTGAAGAGTTTGACGAGCAGCAGAAAGATCGTAGAAATTATAAATAAATATGGTCATTGTTGTAGTTATCATGTTATTGAAGAATTGGAAACTGCAGCAACAACTACGTTATTGAATCGTTCTAAAATTTGTCCAAATGAAATTTGTAAAAGACAAGATTTATTCACAGGAGTAGCCTTCGACAACTTCGATCGTTATGTTGATACTGCTACTGGTAAAGATACCCTACATGATACGGTAGGCATAATCTATCAAACAGTTCTAGAAAATGAGGAATCAACAGAGGGAACTTCTGAGCAACTCCAAAATCCTTCTGAACATGGCGAGTGCACAGGCGAGCTATCCGTTTCATGTGTTCATGCAGGACATAAAAGAAGAAGGACTCTTGATGCTATCATCCCAGAGTTAGTCCCATATTCAAAAAAACCCAAGATGAATGATGAATTATTGTCTTTATCTGACAATTTAAGAAATGAAGCAACACCAGCTTCACTAGAAATAATTTATCAGCAAAAGTTTCTGTGGATGCTTTGCCATGCTCTAAAAATTAAAAAAAACATCGATGTGGGTTGGGTTCCATCATAATTTAAACAAAGATTCTCATAATAACAAAGAAAAAATTTGTTATCTCACACCAATAAACGAATCACCGACAAATATACCAGTTGTAATAGAAACTATGAAACAAAGTCAAAGTATTGCTGCAGAAATTGGACAACCTTGCATTAATGTAACATATGATCTAGCTATAGCAAAAATTGCTATGCAGGTACAGTCTACAGAAAAACCAGTTTATGATAATTTATTTATTCATTTAGGACCGTTCCACATCATGTTAGCATTGTTTAGAGCAATTGGAAAATTTATTGACGACAGTGGAATAATGAATGTAGCTGTTGAAAGTGAAATTATCGCAAATGGTTCAGTAGATGGATTTTTGAAAGGAAAACATTTTAATCGATGTAAGCGGCTGCATCCATTAATGGCACTAGGACTAGAAATATTATGTTTTCAATCTTTCATAGAAAAAGAAGATATAAGTATTGACGAAGATGTTTACAATAATCTCTCTACATTTATCGATGGTAATGAACCGTTTGTGAACGTCATAGAAAATGAAGCAATATCAACATTGATGACTCGATACCAATATCACAAAGAACAATGTAGAAAAGGAACTTTTGGTAAAACGCCTCAATTTTATGTTATTTATATGGATCTTGTTCATCACTATCAGTTACTGAGTCGAAGCATAAGGACTGGAAACTTTTCTTTGTACAAATATATTTTGTCAAAAATAGCAAATATATTTTTTATGACAAATCAGCCTAATTATTCACGATGGCTGATAAAATACCATGATAATTTGTTAAAAGTTGGTCTTACACATCCATCAATTGAAAAATTTATGAAAGATGGATACCTTGGAATCAAACGTACTGATAAATCTTTCTCTAGACAACCAACAGATCTAGTACTTGAACAAACTATTAATGCCGACGCGGGAAAAAGATTAACTGGTGTAATCCAGTTCACACATTCTATTTCCGCTCGTCAGCGATGGGCTAGAAGTCACGACATAAGAACAACAGTCATATCTCACACTCTGGACATTACTGGTTTACGAAGAAAAAATGATGTATCAGCAGACCTGGAAGAATATGCAATAAAAAGAGATTCAGCACAGTTGTGGAAGTTCATAAATACATTTGAGAAATTTCTAAATCCATTTATGTTGAATCTAAACAAAGATTGTCTGTATAACATCGGTAATGGTACAGTAGCTTCGATCGCAGTACAGGATTACTTATTAAATTTTATAGAATCAGGAGAAAGATTGAAAGAGAATTTTATAACTGAATGTTCACAGAATGGAAAAAGATTTGAAGAAAGAATTTCACAAGTGAAAATTATGAATTTTGCCTCTGAAAAAAAAAAGAAAAAAATCAAAGTCGGTGATAAGGTTCATGAAATCCGTGTGCAACGTGATTTCTTTGGTCGCCTGTTAGCTCTGTCAATACAACATAACATCGATTTGGAAAAGACGTTATCATACCCCATTACAACTGTTCCATTGTCATTGTGTCATGAAGATGGTACAATACATAAAACTCAGAAATCAGCAATGGTTGAAATTTTAAAGGCAAACGTCAACAGTGAAGAGGTACCAAGACGTTTTGATGTTGTCATTTTTGATGGATTCTTTTTACTGCATACATTCAAAAATATCCCTAAAACATTTGGTGGTATTTCCAAAAAAATTATGTCGCTACTAACAGCTACACATGCCTCACGAGTAGATATCATTTTTGACCAATACTTTTCGCCGTCAATTAAAGATTATGAACGAGCCAAACGACAAGAAGTAAGAAACATAAATTATTTCATTACCGGACCAGAACAAATTCGACCAGTTGATTTTATGAAAGAACTTCGTAACATACAATTTAAAGAAGCTTTCGTAGATTTTTTAATTACACATTGGAGCACAAATGAAATGATAGAGTTTATCGGGAATACCATAGTGAACTTAAATTACAAACAATGCCATACTTATAGTGTCCACAATAACTCTGTGATTGTCGATATAAATGATGATTTATCGTGCCAACATCATGAAGAGGCTGATACAAAAATAATATACCATACATGCCAAATGGATGAAGATGTATCCGACGTATTAATAAAAACATGTGACACAGACATTTTAATATTACTGCTCGGAAACATGGACCATCTCCACAATAATAATTTAAAAATCTATATGGAATATGGCACTAATAATTGTAAAAAATGGATAAATATTTCTGAACTATATACAAAATTGGGACCTTCTATCTGCCAAAGCTTACCGGGATTTCATGCATTAACCGGTTGCGATTTCAATCCATCTTTTTCAAGAAGAGGTAAAAAAAAACCATTCCAAATATTGCAGAAATCGAGTGTATATCAGAAGGCATTTAAAGAATTAGGAAACACAGAAATAGTACAGAAGAAAGAAAAAATTTTCCCGATACTAGAGAAATTTGTATGCCAAATGTATGGTTTGAAATGTTCAAAGTTAAACAATGCACGTTATGAAAAGTTCCTTGCTACGTACAACACAAATAATCCGAAAGTGTTTATGAAAAAAGTAGTAAGCTATGATTCATCGAATTTACCACCCTGCCAACGTGAACTACATCAACAATTATTGAGAACTGCCTACATTACAAATATATGGCGAAATTGTAATTTAAAAGAACCAACAATTCTTACACCTGAAAATAACGGTTGGAACTTAATTGATAGTCGTTACGAATTTAATTGGTTTGAGGGGAATACGGTTCCATCTTCTATATACGACATACTTTTACAAGAACCTGCTGATACTGCCACAGCACAATCGACTGAAACTGAGGAATGCATTTCAGGTAACATACAACTATTTTATTCCGTAACATTTAATACGCAGTCCTATGTAATTGAGCTTAATATTTAATTCTTAACAACCTTATTGATTCATTAAAATATTTTTTTTTACTATTTGCAGATGAGGAAAACATTGTTGAAGAATCAGATGATGATGAAAACAGTGATAGCGAAATTTCGGATGATGCTGAAGAAAATGAATGTTAAAAATAATGTAGATTGCATAAAACCCAATAAAATACATTGCATTTACTGTATGCGTTCATGTAACATTTCTTATTTGCACGCCCTTAGCAGCTGTCCCCTCGCCTGTCAAGGTCTTATGCTGTTCAAAAACGCCTGGCATTGTATATATTTACTCTGAGACGTTTACTTGAAAACATATAAAAATTTTAAGTATACAGGATAAAGTTTATTTTACCTCATCAACTGTACGTTTTGTAATTGACCTGTCATATACTTCTGCTTATTGTAATCGCCTGTCAATTTTTTTTTAAGATGTACAATAAATAAACTTTATCCTATTAAATTTTCAAATTTACAGAAACAAGTTTTGAAACTCAATTTACTGAACAGTCCAAAAAATAAAGGGGCTGATGACGTGCAGGGCTGACGCCTGCCAGGTCATGGCTATTGCTCTTAGCATGTCATAAACCGTAAGTATACAAATTTCTAACCTTACAGGGAGACCGTTACTCCCAGGGTTCACTAGCTCTCCAGTATAAAGTCACTATTTAATGTTCAATCGAATAATGTTTGCAGTGCGTAGGTATAGTAGGTATGTTATACAGCTGAAGAGTTTGTTTGTTTGTTTGGTTGAACGAGCTAATCTCAGGAACTATTGGTCCGATTTGAAAAAAAAACTTTGAAAGTTTTGAAACTGTTAGATAGCCTACTTATTCAGGTAGGCTATAATTTGCTGCGGTAAGCTACGCCCATCCCATGCGGGCGAAGCCGCAAGCAAAAGCTAGTTATTAATAAAACCTAATAAAAACAAAACAAAACGATACGGTTTACGGTAAATATTTGTCAACGCAAAGTTATTAATATTCAATCCACAAAGAGGAAAACAAAGAAAAATCATTTATCTCTTTTCTGCGTCCATTTTGTGGTATAAAATTAAACAGGAAAAGATGTGGTTAAAAAAATATTATTTGAACACTCCTTCGATTGCTTTAGTTATTATTCTGGTTCAAAGCAGGTGGAACAGCATCCATTGCCGATACGTTTTTAATAAAAAAAATTGTTTGTGAAAGTTTGTTTTCGAATTTCAACTTATTACCGTGAGTACCTGTGTACCTACCAATTTTTTTTTAAGAAATGTAGATAAGTAGGTATGTAAAATTTTTTGTAAACCCATAGGTATTACGCAATAAATTATGCTGAATTAATCGTGGCATAAAAAGTTATAAAATATTTACAACAACCAATACCTATATTCCATATAAGTATGAGAAATTATGTTTTATTTTTTGATTATTGTATATCATAAACTATAATACCTATTAAAAATTAAAACTGAACTTACATCTATTAAAATTAATAAAATGATACCTATAAGTATTTCAGTGTTCATAAATTAATTAGGTATGTGTTCTTAATATATTTACATGTGGAGAAATTTATTTTTCATTAGTTTTTATTAATAATATAGGTAATTATCACCAATGATTTATTAAAGGTTATCCCAGTATACGTTTTAATAAGAGAAAGAAACATAGACCAGGGCCGAAGCCTTAAGGAGACGTCATAAAACGAGCTCCTAAAAATTAAATTTTGAAAAAATAGTTTTTATTTATTTATTATCAATAAATTAAAGTAATTGTACTCAGTTATCCTTAGTTAAGCTATTAAGTTAAGTATCTAGTGTTTTTGCAGTGTTCTGTAAAGTTTGTAGGAATAGTTGATTGGAGTAATCAGCTGTCAACGGTCAACGAACTTGAAAACTTCGAAGAAACAGGGAGTACTTTATCGTATCGCATCGTATTATGGTTTATTTCACATGCTACCACACCATAAAACACAACTTACATTGATACTGCTCATTTTTATGAGTAACGTACACTACTCACTGGCTTCTATGTCTCTTTTTGTTTGACAAGTTTTGGAAGCAAAATTGACGACTTAATCAACGCCTCAGACACCACAAACTGCATTAAATGACAAACACCTTGTTTACAAGGTCACAATAATTATTTACTAATTTAATTATTAATTAATTAAGTGTTAATTTGTACTTTGCATCTTCTTCACAAACTACCTTCTAATTTTAAGCTATTTTCTTTAATCTTTAGTTTTAATAGATTTCTTTGTTTAACTTCTAAACCTATTCTCTAGTAAATTGTTATATCCCCAGTATAGTTTCATTTAATAAACCTATATTACTAACTTGTCATTTTTCCTATCTTAATCTTTCCATTTTACTTTAGTTAGCAACGCAAAACATTAGAAGTATTTACAAAAATTTTGATGACTTACAACTTACTCTATCACAACTAAAATATAAAGCAGATATTCTGATTCTCACAGAATGCTGGTTAAACCCTATAAAAAACATACCACCAATAGCGAATTACACATCATTCCAAACAAACCAACATATCAACCAAAGTGACGGAGTAGTTGTTTACATCACAAATAAATTATCAGTAAAATGTAAGGAACTTAACCTTGTTAATGCCACCGGACTAGAGTTAAATATATCAAACTACACCATTCTAGGTATCTACCGTTCCCCGTCATTTCCTAACGCAGGTAACTTCATTACATCCCTTAATCATCATCTGGATAATATTACACCTAATAAAAACATTTTAATCCTAGGGGATATCAACATCGACTTAATTATTTCCCCTTCCGAAACTAGTCAAGAACGGAAAAATAGACTAACCTACTTAAATATGTTATCTACACATCGACTTTTACCATCTCACAACCTACCCACGAGGGGTGATGGATGCCTAGATCACGTCTTCCTAAATCTTGACACACGAAAAATATTTGCTTTTACAACGGTGTTAAATACAACAGTAACAGACCACTGCCTCATTTTGTTAGCTATCGAGAATAATAACTGCTATAATATATCTAATAGGCACAAAACTATAGTAAACTTTGAAAATGCCCATAACAGTTTAAAAAATATTGATACATCCTTCTTTAACCACCTTAAAGACCCTGATACATACGCCTTTGCGCTTATTGAAATGATCAAGACAGCTTTACTTTCGAACTCCAAAACCGTAATAATCACGAATAGCAAAAGGTGTATCAAACCCTGGATAACAGCTGGTGCCCTACGGTGTATTAGACTACGAAATGCTATCTACCTGAAACTAAAATCAAACCCACACAATCAGATTTTAGTGATAACATACAGACGATATCGGACTTTCTGTGGGAACCTTATAAAAAAACTAAAAAATAAATTTAATAGAGATAAACTTAAAGCATCTTCTAAAAACCCTCGGGCATTGTGGTCAACCATAAATGAAATAACAAATTATAAGCCACCCAGGAGCTCAAATGGTGACTTACTTAGGATAAAATCATGTCCCGAAGACTCTGTAAATTATGTTAATAATTACTTTATTAACATAGGACAAACTCTAGCGCAGAACATCCTACATAGTCAAGTACCCTCAACACCTTGTAACACAGCTAACCCTAATGTGTCCTCCTTTGTCCTCCTAGACACCTCTGAGGAGGAAGTCGTAAATATCCTGATGTCCCTAGACTGTGGTAGTTCACCAGGATGGGACGGAATTCCTACCCTTTTCCTAAAACAGGCCAAGGAGATCTTAGTCCCGCTGATCTGCGACCTGGCCAACCTATGCTTTAGCACCGGTATCTTCCCCTACCTTCTCAAGCGGTCCGTTGTTACCCCTGTGTATAAGAGTGGAGATAAAGACGACGTTAACAACTATCGGCCAATTTCTGTGCTGACCTCCATTTCTAAAATCATTGAGAAGCTCCTGAACTCTAGAATAGTCAACTACCTGACTAAGTTTAACATCCTATCTCCCTCTCAATATGGTTTTAGGAGGGGTGTGTCGGCCCAGGATGCTACTGAGGAGCTTGTTACTGTTATAACCAAGGAGGTGGATAGGCGTAACAGGTGCCTGGTAGCCTTTCTGGACCTTAAGAAAGCTTTTGATACCGTCTCTATCTCTAAACTTATACACAGGCTAGAAAACCTAGGATTTCGAGGTACTGCACTCTCTCTTCTAAGCAGTTACCTTCAAAACAGAAAACAGGGGGTAAAAATTGAAAACCATGTTAGTAACGAAAAGAATGTGACGTATGGCGTCCCGCAGGGCAGTGTCCTCGGTCCGACACTGTTTTTGATATATATTAATGAGCTCTGCAACCTTGTTATCGACGGTGCGAGGATACTGTCCTACGCGGATGACACAGCAATTATCTTTTCTGCAAAGACTTGGGACAGGGTCAGGATGGAGGCTGAGAGGGGACTGTCTAGAGTTAGTAGTTGGCTAAGTGAGAATCTCCTTACGCTAAATACTCTAAAAACTAACTACGTCTGCTTTACTAAATACGCAAACTCTCAGCCTGCGCCTGACTTTGTCATTAGAATTCATTCATGTCGTACTCCAACCCAATCCACATGTAGTTGCCCTTTAATTCAGAAAGTAGACTCAGTCAAGTACCTAGGTATTATAGTAGACCAAAGGTTGAGCTGGTACCCACACATTGAAGTTGCTATTGGGAGGATTAGAAAACTCATTTGGGTTTTCAAATCGCTGAGGCATGTTATGAGTACAGAACTTCAGAATAAAATTTATATCGCACTGGCTCAGTCTGTAATCATATATTGTATCTCAGTATGGGGGGGAGCAGCAAAGTCGCATTTTATAGACCTAGAGAGGGCACAGAGGTCCCTGATAAAGGTCATGTACTGTAAGCCCTACAGATTTCCTACTGAATCTCTATACGAAATCTCTAAGCTGCTCTCCGTCAGAAAATTATATATACTTCATATGGTTCTACGATATCACAAAATTTTACCGTTTAATCATGCCAAAATTAAAAAAAGAAGATGTGATATAGTAGCTCCTACATACCCTTCATGTTCAACTTTTGCTTGTCGCCAAAACGTAACTCAAGCCCCAAGAGTCTACAACAAACTAAACCGCATACTAAATATTTACCCTATGCAGCTGTACGAGTGTAAGAGGACCCTGACTGAATGGCTTTTCACACTCAATTACGATGCCGTGGAAGACATTTTGGTTACACTGGGTTGAACGTCATATAAACAAACAGACCCAAAACAAATTTGTTGGTATAATTATATTTTATATATTTTATTTATTTATTTATATATGACCCATTCAAACGCTAATGCACACATACTCACACATACACACTTCTACACACACACACACACACTCCAACACACCCCCACTCTCTCTCACACTTAACACTTACGAACACCCAGTCACACACACCCACTCATACACATACATACATACATTCACACACACATAAACTCACTCATTAACACACATACAAAACAAACTCTAGTTTCACTCATTGATAAAATCATGACTTTTCTTTCTTTCATTCTTTCATTGTTTCTTATAAAAATGTGTAATTTGTAGTTAGCACAGTGGAAAAAATTGTAAATCAAGGAAGTGCGAGGTTTATCCCATCACAAGTGTCCTTGGATTACTTTCTGGGAAACCCCGACAACTTATTTGTATGCATATTTAACTTAATAATAAACACATTCTTTTTTTTTTTTTTTTTTAGTTACTCTGTTTAATTTTAAATCTTTATTTTGCCAATAGTTTTACTTAAAATTCAAATAGTCTCCTATCTAGATATTTAGCTGTACAATTTCAAGTTTCAGATAAAACGTCATCATGCTGACCCGCAGAGCTGTAGCAAGAGACTTAGAAGACAAGCTGAGAGCGACCCTGAAGGAGCTGGAGTCTTCTAAAACCCTCTGTAGGCAACTACTACAGGAAAGAGATGATAGTGAGGTTGAAGTTAAGAACATTGTCGACAAGAACACCACTCTCAAGAATGAACTGGCCGAACTACATATTGAACATGTGGACCTACTTGACCGCCACCAGCACCTGCAAGAAGTCCTATCTTCTTTCCAACAATGCAGTGAAACACATGAAGTAGCATTGAGTCGCATATCTCAACTCGAGCATGAACTTAGTAAGGCCCACAGCTCAATATTGTTATTAGAATCTGCTAAAGTTAGTGAACAGGACTTGAACACCCAGTGCCTTTTTGATGAGTTGGTAGGTTGCTCAGCCTCAGCTATTTGTCAGCCTGTGGTTACTATAGATCTCACCGGTGATGATGTCATTACACAATGTCCTTTATTTAATAGTCACAATAAAGTAAAAAAGTACATCAAATGTAGTAAATTAATTAGAAAGGCCCGTATTGCCTTAAGAAAGCTTAAGCGTTCTAAACTTAATATTAATCATCATAAAAAGCACATTCACTTGGTATCACAAATGAAATCATATTCCTGTGAATTAGATAAATGTAGATTATTGTATGATAGAGACACTAAATTGTTACACGATGAGCTAATGCACAAAGAGAACATGCTTAAAGATATTTTTGACAAATATGTTTCTAGTCAGGAACAACTTAGTGAGCGTATGGTAGAGGCTAGTGAACTTATGGACCTGGTGAAGTGCAATGCAGAGAGATACGAGTCTCTGACTAATAATCTATCTTGCAACTGTACAAACACTGTTGCATGTCCGGAGCCTCTGCCAGTACCAGCCTTGCCTGTAGTCACTCAGCCCCCAGATGACACTGATTTTCCTTCAAGGAGGTGCATTGTAGTATCAGATAAACTAGGTGCAGGTTTTGGAACATTGCTAAATTACCATAACACTCCCAATGTTACCAATTTCTGTTATCATAATACCCATTTTAATAACCTTATATTAAAAGTTAAAAACATGAAACTAAATAGAAATACAACCATTGTTTTATTGGTGGGCAATAGTTTAGGCATAGAGAGAAAGGACATTGTTAACGGCATTGACACCTTATTAGGATTAGATGTAGGTAGAATCATGTTGTGTGCTTTGCCTTATGCAAACACATTAAGTTCAAATCACAATAACTATGTTCATTACCTGAACAGTACCTTGTATATGTCAACTTGTTGTCATAGTGACAAATTTTTGTATTTTGATACAAATAAGTTTATAAGTGGGTTTCAATTAACCCAGGAAACGATGTATCTTCCTAGAAGATATAAATTTTTTATTGCTAGTTTAATAGCTTATAATATTAACACAGTTATAGGAGATATAACGCAGAATAGGTTAAGTAATGATTTGTTGTTAGGTAACAATGTAGATTGTTTAAACTCTCAACGCAGACAATAGGGAAGCAGTCTGATAGCATTTTGCTATATCATCAGAACATAAATCGCTTTTCTGGCAAAATATTAGATGTTGAACTTTTAGTAGACAAGTATTTAATTGATATTCTTTGTTTTTGTGAAACCTGGTTAAAACCAGATAAAATGCTTTTTAATGTAAATAATTTTGCGATTGCCAGTGCGTACAACAGACTTTCAGCTAATGGGGGTGGATGTCTAATTTTATGTAATAATAATTTTAGGTTTAAGGAACGTCAAGACATAACCTCATGCTCTGTTGACCGCATATGTGAGGTAGCATGTGCAGAGATTGAAAATCTTATTGTTCTATGTGTATACAGGCCACCTTCGTCTCACTTTTTGTCTTTTTTGGCTTCCATGGAGGAAATTTTAAATAAGTTATGTACTAACAATAAATCTATATACATTTGTGGGGACTTCAATGTTAATATTCTAACAGATTCATTAGATAAATGTAAACTTTTGTCATTATTCAAATCATTTAATTTTAATAATATATTTTATGAGCCCACTAGAATAACTACTACTTCCCTTACTTGCATTGATAATATTTTTTCTAATAGTGAGGTGATAGACTTTAATTTAATACCTGGCATTCGTTCAGACCACAGGGGCCAACTAGTATCAATAAAAGCCCACATTAAATTGCCATCAAGTAAGTTAATTACAGTAAGGCCTTTAACAAATCATAGACTGTGTTCATTTCAAAATAGTATTGCCAGGGAGCTTAGTAGTGGCGAGTATTCAGTTGTAGGAGCTCCAAATAATGATTATGATAGGCTTTTGCAAATTATTTGTAGTTCATTTAACAGAACCTGTCCTCAGAAAAATATTAAATTAAATAGTAAATGTAAATTTAATGAATGGGCTACAAAGGGCATTAGAATTAGTAGAGATAAGCTTTATACCCTTTATGATAGGAAATCATTTAACTCTGACCCAAATTTTCATAATTTTGTAAGGAAGTATTCAAAAACATTTAAGAAAGTATGCTTGTCAGCTAAATCAAAACTTATTAGTAGTCGCATAGGCAAATCAGATAATAAAATAAAAACGGTATGGAAGATTATTAACTCTGAGACTGGTAGTAGTAAGCATAGAGATACAGAGATGTCTTTGAAAATTAATAATAACATAATTGTACATAAGCCTGAAGTTGCTAAGGCTTTTGAAACATTTTTTGCTAATATTCCTGTTCAAGTTACTAAATCACTTTCTTCATCTTCTCTAAGAGCAGAGTCATTAGTTAAGCAACATTTTAATAGACTTATTCCAAATTTCTGTTTTACACATGTATCTCCTAGCGTTGTTAAAAAGGCGTTTAAATGTATTAAAGTAAAGTCCACTGAAGATTTATGGGGCATATCTGTCAAAGTAATTGAATCTATAATTGACACATTAGCTCCGATTCTTGCAAACATTTTTAATGACTGTGTTGATTGTGGCACTTTTCCAAATCTAATGAAGCACAGTAAGGTAATTCCCATTTTTAAATCAGGTTGCAAGAATGATCCAGCTAACTACAGACCAGTTTCAGTGCTTCCTGCCTTAAGTAAAATCTTCGAGAGAATTGTTTTAGACCAAATAATGTGGCATTTTAATAAACATAACATTTTCCATGAACGTCAGTTTGGATTCACCAAGGGAAGGTCAACGACCGATGCCGGGACTAAATTGGTGTCTCACATTTTGGAGGCTTGGGAAGGTTCGCAGGATGCCATTGGCATTTTTTGTGACCTTTCCAAGGCTTTTGATTGTGTTGATCATAGTACACTTATCCTTAAATTAAAATACTACGGACTACGAGGACGATCTCTAGACCTTATACGGTCTTATTTATCAACTCGACTTCAGAAAGTAGGCGTAGACGGCGTAACATCATCGGGGTCTTTAATTAAAATGGGCGTGCCGCAGGGTTCAATCCTAGGCCCCTTTTTATTTTTAACATATATTAATGACCTTCCTTATATGATGGCTAGTTTGACTGATATCGTATTATTCGCGGATGACACTTCACTTATCTTTAAAATAAATAGGAAAATACTTGATTTATCAAATTTAAATAACGGCCTTAACGTCTTATCCGATTGGTTTTCAGCTAATAACTTACTTCTCAATTCATCTAAAACGAAATGTTTAAAGTTTTCTCTCCCTAATGTTAGAACTCCATCTGAATTAAATTTGATGCTGGATGGTAAAAAACTTGAACTCATTAATGAAACTTTATTTCTGGGTATTACTATAGACTCTAGATTGCAGTGGGGTGCACATATCACAGCACTGTCTAGTAGATTAAGTTCAGCTGCATTTGCGGTCAGGAAAATTAGGCAGCTTACGGATGTTCCCACTGCTAGATTAGTTTATTACGCGTATTTTCACAGCTTAATGTCATACGGTATTCTATTGTGGGGGTCCGCAGCCGATGTAGATTCTATTTTTATTCTACAAAAACGGGCAATCCGCGCAATTTACACCATGGGCCCTCGTGAGTCGTTGAGAGAAAAATTTAAAGAAATTAACATATTAACCTTGCCTTCTCTCTACATTTTTGAAAATATTATGTATGTGCGTAAAAATCTTTCTAGTTTCAAAGTAAATAGCGATTGTCATAATATAAACACCAGAAATAAAAATAAATTGGTAGTTCCAAAGTTTAGACTAACAAAAACGAACACCAAATCTTTTCTAGGGAATTCAATACGATTTTATAATAAACTGCCAGAAGCTATTACTAATCTGCCTGGTAAGAAATTCAAAACGTGTATTAAATCAATTCTCTTGAAAAGAGCTTATTATAAAATTGGGGACTATGTAGCAGACAAAAGCGCGTGGATATTGTAACTTCTGCACATGTGGCTTCCCTGGTGGTCTCTAAATTCAGCTTGTTTATTTACACAGTTCCATCTAAGCCTGTATTTCTAGAAGGCACATGACATGCCTTGACATTCCTGTTAGGGTTGATTTATTGACTAGGTACATATTATGGTATGTAACAATTTTTATTTTTTTTATTTTTCCGTATTGCTTTTTTTTTACGTTATAGTTTTAATAATTATCATTAATACTTGTGAATGCGTCAACAGCGTAAGGAACATATTGAATAGAATTGCTTTTGCTTTCTTCCGTTACTAGGAAAGATTTCATTGTTATAATTAATAAGTATTTTTTTTTATGTTCCTAGCGTTATTGACGCACATATTCCATGATCTATTGTATACAATATATTTTTTTTTAAAAGAGTAACTTATGGAGTTTCTTGCCGGTTCTTCTCCATAGGAATGACACTTTGGAACCGCGCACCTAGAGTCAGTAGTTTTTAAAGTTAACGTTTCTAAAGCGCCTATTTTAGGTTTACTAGAAATAAAAACATTTTGATTTTGATTTTGATTTTTAAAAATTTGTAAAAAGTGAAAACAAAATTACAGTAGGATGAAACCCATTAGAAAAGGAAGGGAATATGATAAAAATGAAAGGAAAAATAAATTACGGTCGATCCGAGTTCGGGAAGTGGGGGAGGAGGGGTTTTAAGGGTAAAAAATGGTTTATCTTGATTTCCAGCAAAACTACAAGTCCTATGGAAAAAAGTTAAATGGCAAAGTTGTAGGTAATAAAAAGATCTACAACTTTCGTATTTGCAATTTTTTCACATAACCTCAAAATTTAGGTGAAAAATTCAAATAACCAAGTTTTTGGATTTTTATTTTTATCTTTTTCAAAAGTAATTTTTTTTTCACAAAATTTGGTGAATTTGATTTCAAATATTTATTTTTTCGCCTTATATTAACTTGATATCAAAAAAGCACCCTAATTTTAAATCGAAAATTCTTCCGTCAAAATATCAGCTTTTTTCAAAAAGTCTGGAGGCTTTTTGTTCGTTGAAATCTCTACTTTCTGATGGTGTAAAAAATATACATTAATATGGTAAATGTTCTCAGAAAATGCATAATCACTATGTACAATTTCACCAAAAAAATGACATCCTGTCATTCAAATTTCATCATTCCTTTTCAAATGGGTTTCGTAGAATGAAACCCATTAGAATAATTATTAAACTGTTATTTTTTTTGGTTTCAAATATTATCGACACTGGTCTAACAGGCATTGTGTGCTTTTTAAATCAATCTTGAATTTTAAGTCCCATTTTTTTTTCAAATTAAGTACTATAGTACGCTGTTGTTATTAGGAGAGCTATTCCCTTTCTTGACAGTGGAGCTTGCGCAAGCAAACCCGCGGCTCCAGCAAGGGCAAGGACGGGACTGGGGTGTTTTTAGTCGTGACGTCCGACATGTTGACATCTACTTAGACTATCGACATCGATCAGCGTGGGCCGAAGTCATTAGAGTTCCAACCCGACAAAAAACATATATCTATCTCTATCGTACCTATTCCTATTCTCTTTCCTACGTTTATTGTTGAGGATAAAATTAACCGATAAACATTAATAATTTTTAGTATTTAATGTTTTGATATTACGTGCTAGCTTCTGCCCGCGACTTCGTCTGCGTGGACTTCAGGATTGGGTCCAAAAAGAAAAGAAAAATGTGAAAGTAAAGAAAAATTGAATAAAATTTGTACCTGTGTTATAGCTTGCACTGTAATAGAGGAAAATACCAAATTACAAAGCTGTAATTTGGTATTTTCCACAACTTTCAATTTTCCCTCGGGAACTACTTAAGGAATCGGAATACACAAACTACATACATGCCAAATTTCATCCAAATCCGTTCAGCCGTTTTTGCGTGATCGAGTAACAAACATCCAAACATCCACACTTTCACTATTATAACATTAGTAGGATTAACTCATGCGGAGCGAATATTTAGGTACTTTAATATTCAACCGATAGTCACGAGACCTGCCTGAGGATAATTTTTTCCTTCCTTCTCTCATCCACATGTTTGCAAGTCCGACACCCTAACCCCCGCTTCATAAATTATTTTATCATAGGAATAATATTAAATGGAGATTCTAGAAGTTTATTTTAAAATTATTTTATGACATGTTTTATTTAGGTAATAATTGCCTAAAACTGGACGAGCCTATAATGTCGAAACAACTGGATTTAAACCAATAATAATTTAGCCAGGAAATGTTGTTGTACAATCTTTTTTGAAAACTAAAAATAATTATTGTTTATAAGTTAATTTCCTCATCAAATAATAAACCTACCTGACTTTAATGACGACAGATTATCAATTTTTTTTTGTTGGAAAGGCAACACGCCCGAGTTTGTCCTATTGTCACCATGTCAGGATCTGATGATGGAATCCCAGGGAAATGGAGGGAAAACCTCAAATTTTGTATAAATCTTTCACGGTTAGGAGTTGGAAGGTAATTCGTAAAAATATATAATGGGGACGAATAGAGAGTTGTGCAAAAGATAGAGATAGATTCCAGCAGCTAAGTCTACTTTCAGTTCTTCAGGAGGTAGCTGCGGCCCATTCTCCTTGTTTCTGTATCCCTCAGTCGCCTCTCACGACACCCACGGCCAGAGAAGGGGTTCTATTCTATGCCTGAACCCCACGGTAATTATTATAATAGTAATTTTGATTCCTAGTAGAAACAATGGAATTTTAATAGTGCGTTACCTGTTTTTAGGACCTATGTGGTTCATCAGCTTTCATTATTGCGGGGGAAATATTGTGACAAAAGGGGAAACACATTTTGAAGCGATTTCACGAGTGGCATTCTATACTGCGTACTGTTAAGGTCGCCGTGGTGAAATACAAATTGGAGTATTGATGTGTGGCGCAAAAGATTGGGCCTTTGAATAGGTAGTTCCGTAATTGCAATCCATTTTATTTTTTAAAGTGATTTTGTTACAGATAAAAAATGGGTGTTGTGTTTAACAAGTGCTGTTGCTGCATTGACTTAAGACTGGGATGCCTCATCATCGGTTATCTTCACCTGGTAACATAAAGCATTATTATAGCATAACTTTGAATACTTTCAAGCGAACAGAATCGATCTGAATGTCTTGATTGTAAGCAGTACTCTTAACTGAATAATAAACAAAACTTTACAGATTGAATTAAACTACTTTTTAAACGGGCAGTTTTCCCGTGAACATGACGCCTGCAAACGTGTCGAAACGTCGGGAACTAAAATCAAAATAGACCACGATAACCAGTTTAAAGTGAAAATTTATTTCAATGTCTAAAATTCGTATAGCCTCAGAAATTTTATAGATCATAATTGAAACCTTGAATTCATTTCTCGTTTTAATTTCATAATTATATATAGCTAAGGAAATGAATAATAAAGTTATGAACATTATCTAAGCTTTCAAGTTCTAAAAGTCACAGAAAAACTAGAAGTAAAATAACTTTTATACTTGCTAGATGTCTGATATTTACTTGTTTTATTTTACTTTTCAGATTCAGTATATACTAAAGATAGTTACCTGTAGCGTGATGGCAAGCGTGGTTGGTTTGATATCTAAAGGCCAAGAACCGGAGTTAAATGCTGTTGTGATGTCAGTCCTTGGTGTTACTTTGATCGTCTCCTTCTTGTGTCTCGTGTTCACCATTGTATTACTTGTCGGATTACATCAGGTATGAAAAATAACAAAATTAAACTTTTAATTGTAACTAAGTTAAATAAAAATCGAAATACTACCTTGAAATGGCTAGGAATTCTGAATCATATGAATACTTTTTCACTAAATGAGGAGAATTAATTTAATATCGGATGGTCTAACTTTTTAACTTGCCAAATATCCAGTTTATCCCCACCTTAGAGTTTTAAATAATTAGATGAGTTTTTGATTAATAATTGAAATAAATTTATATTACTCTTATTATTTTTTTGCACAAATACATAATGAAATAATAATTTCGGGTAATGTATAAATTTTAATAGAATCCGGGTCGAAGGACCTATCTAAGTGTAGAGGTATATTTTTGAGCTGTATTCATTAATAAAACTTTGACGGACTGTACTAGTAATTATAATGAATATTTAAAATAAATATGACAAGGTAAGGATCGCGCGACGCGTATAAATGGGTGTAACGTAGTCGATGTCCGACTTGTATCTCCTTCCCGGCGCCTGCCCACGTCGGCTCTCTCCACTCAGTCATATCATCCCCCACCGATGCGCAGTGTTGCCACGAATTTAATCTTGGCGTTGAAGACTTGTCTTCAATCTGTACTGGAATAGGGCAAAATGTGTTATAGGCACGTCTGTAACCCCTTCTTTGTCTTGATGTCCGCTACTCTTGCGACGCCGTCCTTTCCGGGTAGCAGTGTGTGTGGTCGACAGTTTAGAATTGCTTCGATTTGAAATAAACAAGTCGACAATTCCTCGTATGTGTGGTAATCGAGGCCTAAAATTCGCTTTAGGTGGTTTATAACTGATTTGAACGCTTCTTCACACAAGCCCCCCCCCCCCCCCCCCGTAAGATGTGTGGGCAGGAATAAAAGAAAAGTTTATACCTGTATCAGCCAGGTCAAGTTCATAATCTTGTTTTAGTATATGAATCAGTTCATTGAATGTAGGTACCGACAAATGTAGACTCGTTTTCTGAAAAGAAAGATTTAGGTTTTCCACGACGAGCTGTTCTTTATTATTCTACATTTTCTTCCCTTACGGTCAGCGATTATAATAGGACATGGCATAGTCTGTTCCTGTTTCGAGAAATGGATATTCCAACTGATACCGTTTTTTCGGTAGGTTCTCCATGATTGGTTGGATTGTTTCACCCCTGAATCTAGCACACTATATATACGAGTTTTGACGACCTAGAGGCCAGTATTGGTGCCTTATGGAAGCTTGCAGTAATTGAGGACCTGCATGACTGAGCTTTAAATGGAAGAGATTAAATAAGTGATTCTTGCTATCAAGAAGTATAGGATGTTTGTAACAAAGAGTTATCAAGCTTACCACCTATTCTTATATGTTCAAATTCCAAATATGGTGATAATGAAATAAGGCGATTTTTCCTAGATAGCCCTTTTCCCAAACTGAGCAACTGATATTCTACTCCAAAGGATTCACCCACAAGAAGACGCATGAGATAATTCTGAGATCGTAAGAGGTCCAAATACCTTTGTTTCTGAATGTTTACAATTATTAATAAATCTGTGAATATATGCTGTGCCTGTGTCACCGTGGTCGATGGCCGTCTTGTATGTATCTCCTCCGCCGCCCGCGCACGTCGCCTCTCTCCCCTCAATCGTTTTGTCCCCCACCGATGCCCACGCAGTGTTGCCACGAACTTGCATAACAAATTCGACTGTTGGAATGCTCCTGTATCTATTCTCGTACCGGAATTAAAGTAATACAGCTTAAAGAACTAACTTTTGTTGACACGAATTTAATCAACGTTTAAAGACCCCGAGTATTATAATTGGGGGGAGGAGCAATTATTATAATACTAGCAATCCCGTAGCCAGTAAGTTACTTAAAATTAACTGTTTGGTTTTAGCAAAAACGTGTTTACATCAAGGCATACCTCATCTACACTCTGATCTTCATGATCCCGTTGCCCATTTTGTTCTATGCTTCTTTGGCGCTAACCTCAGGCTTCAATCCTGGATTCCTCGTCTTTAACGTCATCACTATCGGTATGTATGTGAACGGTATTTTTAATAAGATCTTCAAATATTTCCTTACAAGCTTTAGGAATGTGGGAGGTGAATTTAAGATAAGGAATCTTGCTTCCAGCCTCTGCAGCCAAGTTTTAACGTCAATAAAGATCGCATGTGGGTTAGACTTTTCTAAAATATCCATACATTGAGCGCATATAGAGAGAATACATTTTCTGTATCTTGCTGGAGGCCCTTAAGCTTCGCAAAAAGTCCAGTGAAGTAGTAAAAAAAAGAGAGAGAGAAATTGTACTGTACTGAAAGTCGAGTGTTATAATTGGGATTGTAAAGCTAACTACCATTGAGCTTGGTGCAAAGTGTTCCTATGTTCTAAGTGTGTTATTTGAATGTTTGTCAAACCCTTTATTTCTTCTTTAATAATTATTCCGTAGCGAGCTGTAATGGATAATATAATAATGTATTTATTTAATATTTTCAGTCTTCGACATCTACTTATTATTAGTGATCTGGAGCTACTACAACAAAATAGACGATCCTTCTTTCGGAGCTGCGATCTTCAACAAAACTTAAGTCTTTTGCTATTTAATTAGTTTTTTTAGATTATTTTGTAACACATTTTATCGAACCCAATATACTGTTGTACTGAGTAGCCCCGTTTCCTAACGTTTATATAAGAATGTAATAGATTAATTAAGTCAGTAATAAATCGTATCTCGTGTCGTCAACTTGTTGTTTTGATTAGTCTCCTCGAACATCCCTTCACTGTAATAGTTCGGCAATAATAAACAGTTTTTGTAATTTAAAAAAGGAGAGTTTTCGTTAGATATTATGTTACAGCACCAACAATTATGGCGGTTTGTGCGAGTTCGTTTCAGTCGGTCAAATATACCCGTGTTTGATATGTATCGCATGTGGTATCACCGTGTATTTGATTTCCATCTTCTTCTATGAACATCGCTTTTAATAGTCCATTGTCACGAATGGCAAGGCTCTATATTGAAACTTCCATCACGACAGGTAATTCAAGCAGCAAAATTATCCTGGAACCACCATTTCATTAGGACTATAACGGAATAGTAAGCAATTATAACCATGGAATAGGACCCAATTTATAGGCGTATTTTATTTGACCAATTACGACATTATAGTAGGACTACGTAGAACTATTTGCTCCCGCGAAGCTAACTATCAGCGCTTAATGGAACCAAACACGACAATAACATACACAGTGAATCCCTTACAAGCTCGTACAAAGTGTTAAGTGTGAAATGTGAATTGGTGAATGTTTCTGCGCACATTTGTAAAGATTTTTTATTTCTTATTACAAATATTAACTAGAATACTAATAATGGGTAGAGTGTTAGTTAACAATAAGTCAAGACGTATGTGTTTGAATTTGCATTGCGCACGTATATTTTCGGTGAAATATAATAAGTTTTCTATCAAAATTTTTATACGCCCCTTGAAATTAGCGTTTTCATTGAGTTGAATTTTAAAATAATGTTAGTTTCAGTAAGACATACAACGAAAAGTCGCCATTTTGGATACTAAGTATATTATATTAAACCTTTATAATCGTGTTAAGATTATAACAATATTGGTTTATACCACTATAAAACCGTTCCTTTTTCATTATATTATAATTGATCTGTAAAGTGAACTTATAAACCCTTATAAAACCAAGTAATAAATGCAAATAGTTTCCAGTATGTTTAGTTCTGTTTATCACCCTTATTAGCGTACTTTACTTATATTAGTTTTATAATGCTTCTTGTTAGCAGTTATAAGTAAAGCTTACCAGTTTATCTACTCTTGAGTGCATTTACACGCCCTCGCGATACTTTAAACCAGGTAGGCAACTTCGACTGATGTGAACAAACGCGTCGAACCTTGTCACCGACCGAAATCTTCGTTACTATTGTTCAATACATACGTGCGTAGACGCAGCCGGCTCCTCTTATGTTTTTTGGTCGCGACTTGTGTTACATCTGCATCCGCAAGCATATCCGCATCGATTATTGCGGAATTGCGGAAGCTCCGCAATTACAGATCTGGATGCGAATATTCGTAATATTCTTAGTATATCGTGGGGGTTCGGACAAAAACGCGCCTCTTTAGAGTCTAAAGTATTCGGGTATCGAAGACTTCTGCTGCTTTGTGTAGTGACGGCCTCAGTTGTTACATAGGCTATGCTTATTGAAGCCGACGGTTCAGTTTTACTTTATAATCGATGCTTCGTCGATGAAAGACCGAAAATGAAATTTCTAAATTGACGTTCATCGCAGTGTACCTTCGCGATGAAAGCTTGCGACCTACGATTGTTTTCACAATAGCAGTTCACCATCGGCAACGAACGACAAGAGAAACGTCTCAACAGCGATATATCAGTTTATTTCTTTCACTGCCGCCGCCGCGAGCTTTTGTTGTAGGTACGTGAGAGGCTGCTAATAGCTTTGATCAAAAGTGAAGCGTCTATACAAACAACGCAATTCACTGTTCATCACTCACCATTCTCTGCAAAAATCAATCACTTTCGATGAAACGTCTAATTTCGCCTTACGACAAAATAATGCTTTAACTTCAATTGCCATAATTGAAACCTAAAGGTAATTCAGATAAGAATAGGAATGATTTCCGCCATATTAGGTATTGTAAGCTTTCAAAACAATGAGCCCTTATGGTGGCATTACAAATACCTACTTATTCTATGACTGGAATGTTGGTTGAGTTGTTAGTGACCCTGACTGCTAAACTAGGTTCGTTAGATGAGCACGATCATTTGCTGTGTCTGGGTGTAATTTATCTATACATATAATAAAACAGTAAAAAAACTGTGTCTGTACATTAAATATAGAAAAAAAAAAATAATTGAGGGGGGTTTACAAACAGTTATGGAGCACGAATCCAAAAAAAAAATTCTGTCTGTTTGTCTGTTTGTTTGTACACGCTAATCTTCGGAACTACTGGACGGATTTGAATGATTTTTTTTTGTTGTATAGGTATTAAATCTGGGCAACATATAGGCTATAATTTATCTTGGAAATTTGAACACCTGATGCAGAACCGCAACAGACCAGCTAAACTATAAGAGATACAAAAATGGTACCATAGCAAAAATTGTTCCACTTGATGAGCATTTTCTGCTGAGAGAATAAATTTGAAGATCTGGAACACCTCATGTGGAACTCCAAGAGCCCAGCTACACCATAACACATATAGGAATGACGTCTCAGCAGAGTTGTTCAGCCTGATGAGCACTCTCAGTTGACGTATAAAAATTGAAGATCTGGAACACCTGTTGTGGAACTCCAAGAGCCCGGCTACACCATAACACATATAGGAATGACGTCTTAGCAAGAGTTGTTTAGCCTGAAGAGTACTCTCTGTTGACGTATAAAAATTCAAGATCTGGAACACCTGTTGTCGAACTCCAAGAGCCCGGCTACACCATAACACATATAGGAATGACGTATTAGCAAAAGTTGTTCGGTCTGATGGGTATTTCCTGTTCACTTATAAAAATTCAAGATCTGGAACACCTGTTGTCGAACTCCAAGAGCCCGGCTACACCATTACACATATATGAATGACGTCTTAGCAAGAGTTGTTCAGCCTGATAAGCACTCTCTGTTGACGTATAAAATTGAAGATCTGGAACATCTGTTGTGGAACTCCAAGAGCCCGGCTACACCATAACACATATAGGAATGACGTCTTAGCAAGAGTTGTTCAGCCTGATGAGCACTCTCTGTTGACGTATAAAAATTGAAGATCTGGAACACCTGTTGTCGAACTCCACGAGCCCGGCTACACCATAACACATATAGGAATGACGTCTTAGCAAAAGTGGTTCGGTCTGATGGGCATTCCCTGTTGACTTATAAAAATCGAAGATTTGAAACATCTGACTTGGAAATCAAAGCTATCATTAATTTCACTGTATAATTATAAAATAACATAACCTTTAGGACTGATTTTCGATGACGATGGTATATCTATACTAATATTATAAAGAGGAAACCTTTGTATTTTTGTATTTTTGTATGTTTGTATTGAATAGGCTCAAAAACTACTGGACCGATTTCAAAATTTCTTTTACCATTACTTAGAGGGATTCTTCCGAATCCGTATAGGCTATATTTTATCCCGGAAAATAAATAGGATTTTTCGTGGTAGGGAAAATTGTGGAGTAAGTCGACGAAAAACGCTGCCTAAATGGTTAGAGATGTATGGTTGACTTCTATAGAAAAATTGTAGAACTCAATAATGCCTACAAAAAAGTCCGCAATAGTATAAGCCAAACATTTATATTTTAGCCATTATAACCACTTTTTCATAGAATAAAAGTAATAAAATTATTAGCCTATGTTTATTGATCATAATATTATCGTCAAATACTAATCCTTATCCAAATAAACTATTTATTGAGCAAGATTGTTTCAATAGCTATGAATTACTTTTTATTTTATTCCAATCGGACAATTCATTCAAAAGATATTACGAATTTAAAATTGTAATTGGTATTAAAATGAATGATGGCCGCCGGCCGATATGTGTCGCACGACTCGCACGGCGAAACCGCAGGGGTGCACATCTATGAAGAAATAAATGTCCACCCGTGCGAAGCCGGGGCGAGTCGCTAGTCATTTATAATTCGACTCAACTGGCCAAAACTCCCAATTTTTTTTCATTTTTTTTATCGAATATAATTATATGCCTTCGGGCTTATGTTATTTGAGCGTTTAATTTACTTTGCAGTCACTTAGATTTTAATTGATCAGGTATCTTCACAATAAAACTATAACCATGATGAAAGAGGTCAAATCTTTCCCTCTGTTCCAAAGGAGCTAAAAGATTGAGGATCATAAGATCCCAAGAATCTAACGAAGGGCGTCGAGAGAGACTTGATGCTGTTCGGGAAGATCAGGCTGCAACTTGCTCCGTGGAAATCTCTTCGGATCGCGAAGCACGCCTGCATTCTCATCGCATTTACGCATCTACATCCAGGTTTATAGAGACCAGTGAAGAATATGATGCGCGACTGACCGCTGATCGTGAGCAAAAGTTCTGATGGGCATTTCCTGCTATCTTACAAAAATGAAAGATCTGGAGGGTCTCGAATCGTCTCGCGCATCACGTTGTTTTCCCGTCCCCGGGCTCTTAGAATTTGACATCAGACGTTTCAGATCTTTTATTTTGACGACCCTGTTGTCGCTGGCATAAGCAACAGGATCCGCGTACGAAGTCGCGGGCAGAAGCTAGTCTATAATATTACGTATGAATGGTGACATTTATAAAATTACATATGTTTATCAGCTGGCTGGTTACCATAGTACAGGATCTGTCTAGTTTGGGATCTGATGACCGTGTGTGAGTTGTCCCAAGATATTATTATGACAAAAAAAGCACAAAATTTTATTATAAAGGCGCTGTCCTTTTGCCATCGCTCGTGCGATGGTGCGATGCGATTTCATCGTGCGATGAAACTATGATCGCGCCGCATCGTCGCACCAGCGATGGCAATTCGTCGACAGGCCTATGGATGTGTCCACATCTGGTGAATGTGCCGCTCGCGCGGACGTCAGATGTAGACATGTGGACGCACCCTAATTTAAACGTAGGTTATATTCCTTGTTGTTCAGTCATATAAAAACCATGCTATATGACTGAAAGTATTAATCTTAAAGAGTGATTAAAAATTTTACATATCACCTTTATGTATCTTCTATGCATATGCAAGAGATTATTTTGTAATTATAACAAAATCTACTAGATAGTTAGTATGTTTTTCCTGTGACAAAACGTCAAATGAAATTGGAGTGCTTTGTGAGTTTGTTTTACGTTAACCCACCGACTTCATATCAATTGTTGCGCCCCCAGCGTCCGGCACAGTGAACCGAAATGTAAACGAAAAAAAAAACACAAAGAGAGATGTAAAATACTAAAGTAGGTACCTACATTAAACGAGCGGTGGTATTTTGTGTCCTAAATATACGACCCCTCGCCCTGGCGAAATGACGTAAGCGGTTAAATAGGGTTAACGCGATTTTCACGTTTAAGATGTTCGGCGTTACAGCACAAAAGGCAGCCACAAGAGTCCTACATGACACAAGATGTTCGTAATTAGGCCTAATAAACATTTTTGTAATAAACTGTTGTATATGTTCAAAATATTGCTTTTTTTTATTAAAACCTCTAATTTAGGTCATCCATTTCCTTAGGTGCTGGCCAGACAGAAAAGACGCAAGACAAGGGCGGGGCGCGGACCCGTCGCAGACAGGGCGCCGTCACGACTTTTTAACATATATAGAAAAGACACGGACCCGTCGCAGGCAGGGCGCCGTCACGACTTTTTATGGCGCGCACTAGAAGCTTTTCCCGGCATTCAACCGTCCGATTTTGATACGACAACATGTCTTCTTCTGAAGATGAAGATGTACTAGCACTGGTGCATCTCGCTAATATACAGAGGGTTTTTCTCAATTAATTCACAAAACTGAATATTATAAGCTAGGTCGTCACGCATTTTTATGAAAAAAATTATAACAGCTCAAAACATGACGCAACCATTCAGTCTCAAGATGGTACGCGTGACTGTGCCTGTGCGACGCGAGCGAGCGAGCGAGACCCTCCCGGCAGGCATGCCACCCCGCGCCCTGTCCTCGCAACCACCGCGTCCGTGCCCCGTCTCTCCTGTGTGTTTTGAACAAAAGGCGCAGACGTAAAAGCGTTGCGCCCGCGCCCCGTCTTTTCTGTATGTTTTGCGACGCGACGCTTCTATACATTTTGTATGAAAGGGACGCGGAAGAGACCAATGCCCGCGCCCCGTCTGCGTCTTACGTCTTTTCTGTGTGTCCTGCGCCTTAAGACACGAAGTGCGTCTCTCTTCTGCCACTGAAAACAACTTTGATTAAATTAGTGTGAAAATTCAAAGATAATATTGACATGTTTTACCCACTTAGTGTAAAACCGTTTCTGGTTTATCTTTAAAAGAAGTAGGTAATTAGTAATCTTTGCACAAGCTGTAGAGGTTAAAGTTAAATGAATGCGATATGAGGGTGACGATGAAGTAAAATGTGAATAACAAAACTGTGTGGCCACGGTAGTGTGTACCGCCAAGTTTATTTTTTAATTGGATTACGGATTGGTTTTATTTTTTATTTGGAACTTTATATGATTGCAATTTTTCTATTTATAGTAAAACTAATTGGATTGGAAATCAAATCTTTGATCATCCTCATCTAAGAAACTAAAAAAAGCTTTATCTCTCCTTACAAAGAGATTCAAGAGTTAAAGGCTAAAATGTTTGCAGCAGACTAGTATTTTATTGTAAATAAATAACACAAAATACTAGATCATAAATATTCGTGAAGGAAAATGAATTGGAAATAGCCAAATAAAAAGGTCAATATTATGTAAGTGTCTTGGCCTCTGAAGGTTTTTCGCAAAAGTAATGCGACTTGGCTTACAATTCATATTTAACGTTCTGTGTCTCTTTATATTTATGAGTGTATGTTAAACGTTTGACGTGTAGACAGCATTATAGTAAAGTGATATCTTTTCAATAAATAAACAGAATACTGAAATAAGTTGTGACTGGAATATATATTTTTGTGGTGTTCACATAAATCAGTGTTGGAGAATCGTAAGAGATAAAGTATATGTAAGTATCCATAGTAAATACTGAAGTTTAGTTAAAAATGTACTAACTTATTATGAGTATAAGTACCTATGCATCTATTTCTCATCACTATAACCTATATGTATAATATATCTTAGGACAACCCACACACGGCCATCTGATTCCAAACTAGGCCGAGCCTGTACTATGGTAACCAGACAACTGATAAACATACTTATATATTTCTAAATACACACATATTATAGATAAATAACACCCAGACACAGAACAAATGATCGTGCTCATCACACAAAGATTTGTTCTGGGTGGGAATCGTACACACTACCTCCGGCTTAGCAGTCAGGTTCACGAACCGCTAGACTAAAAGACCTATCATGAAGACACATAACGTGGTTTAAACCACGTTAAAACTGATATCTACTGGAAGTGGTATCTCTAGACAGATGTATCTTAGGTCGTACATGGACTTGGGTACAGTAGGTACGGTGTTTACATACAAATGAAAGTAAAACACTTGGGGCTTATGTGACTGTGCTTTTTTGATGACGAATTTCGATTTCCTCTATCAATACAGTTAACACATTAATTTCTTTTCTCCTCGTCTTTAGGAAACATGTGCTAGAAAAGTATCGACAAAATTATTTATGTCACTATGTATCATAACGCCACTATCACGATAACCTTAAAACAGTGTCAGAATATTCACTTATTACTTCTTTTTTATATATATTTGTAACATATTTAGGTATATTCGTTTTTCAGCTCACATTCAACAATAAATTGAGCATAAGCTTACCGATGAAAGGTCAATCATTTTTTATTATTATTATTCCTTGATATTATATGACAACCACCGTACGTACAATCACGAGCATAAATATATATACACATAGCGAAATTGTAAAACTTATTTCGCGAGAAGTTTTTGTTGAAACGCAAAAATATATACATGATTTGAGAACTGTTACAATTTTAAGTTGTTAAATACTTAATTAAAAGTTGAATTGATGGTGAGTTCCTGTTAAATTATTGTTTTACAATTTCGGTATGTTTCTACATATTTATGGTCGTGACTGTACAAGCCATCGTACCACAGCGTCCATAGTCACTAGGTATTTAATGTTCAATCGAATAATGTTTGCAGTGCGTATAGTAGGTACTCGTATGTTATACAGCTGAAGAGTTTGTTTGTTTGGTTGAACGAGCTAATCTCAGGAACTATTGGTCCGATTTGAAATAAAAACTTTGAAACTGTTAAGGAAGGCTATAATTTGCTGCGGTAAGCTACGCCCATGCGGGGGAAGCCGCAAGCAAAAGCTAGTTATTAATAAAACCTAATAAAAACAAAACAATACGGTTTACGGTAAATATTTGTCAACGCAAAGTTATTAATATTCAATCAACAAAGAGGAAAACTAAAAGGCTAGAATGCTGTGTCGCCTATTGCTAACTAACATACCTACCTACTAGAGTGAATAAGTAAGTCGTAAGTTACCCTCGGTTCATTGATATATTTACCATATATGTAGACTTAAGATAAGAATTGTTTTTAGATGGGGGTGACATTATCACCAAGTGATAAAACCCCTGCTAATAAACAAAGATAAAAAAAATGAGGAAGAAACAAAGAATAATCATTTATCTCTTTTCTGCGTCCATTTTGTGGTATAAAGTTAAACAGGAAAAGATGTGGTTAAAAAAATATTATTTGAACACTCCTTCGATTGCTTTAGTTATTATTCTGGTTCAAAGCAGGTGGAACAGCATCCATTGCCGATACGTTTTTAATAAAAAAAATTGTTTGTGAAAGTTTGTTTTCGAATTTCAACTTATTACCGTGAGTACCTGTGTACCTACCTAATTTTTTTAAGAAATGTAGATATAGGTATCATTTTATTAATTTTAATAGATGTTAGTTCAGTTTTAATTTTTAATAGGTAGGTACCTAGTTTATGATATACTTACAATAATCAAAAAGTAAAATATAATTTCTCATACTTATATGGAATATAGGTATTGGTTGTTGTAAATATTTTATAACTTTTTATGATACGATTAAATCAACATATTAATTTATTGCGTAATATGGGTTTACAAAAAATGTTACATATTTCAGAGTGTTCATATATTAGGTAATTATGTGTTCTTAATATATTTTAGTTTTTATTAATAATAAAATTATCACCAATGATTTATTCAAGGTTATCCCAGTATACGTTTTAATCAGAGAAAAGAAACAGGCATTGTTGTAATCTTGAATTTGAAGTCCAATTTTTTTTTTCAAATTAAGTGTCCACGCTGTTGTTATTAGGAGAGCTATTCCCTTTCTTGACAGACAGTAGAGCTTGCGCAAGCAAACCCGCGGCTCCAGCAAGGGCAAGGACGGGACTAGGGTGTTTTTGGTCGGTGCACGTCCGACATGTTGACATCAACTTAGACTATCGACATCGATCAGCGTGGGCCGAAGTCATTAGAGTTCCAACCCGACAAAAAACATATATCTATCTCTATCGTACCTATTGCTATTCTCTTTTCTACGTTTATTATTGAGGATAAAATTAACCGATAAACATTAATTATTTTTAGTATTTTATGTTTTATTATTACGTGCTAGCTTCTGCCCGCGACTTCGTCTACGTGGACTTCAGGATTGGGTCCAAAAAGAAAAGAAAAATGTGAAAGTAAAGAAAAATTGCATAAAATTTGTACCTGTGTTATAGCTTGCACTGTAATAGAGGAAAATACCAAATTACAAAGCTGTCTGCCCTACATGGTGCACAAGCATGCCAAACTTCATCCAAATCCGTTCAGCCGTTTTTGCGTAATCGAGGAACAAACATCCACACTTTCAATTTTATAACATTAGTAGGATTAACTCATGCGGAGCGAATATTTAGGTACTTTAATATTCAACCGATAGTCACGAGACCTGCCTGAGGATAATTTTTAATCCTTCCTTCTCTCATCCACATGTTTGCAAGTCCGACACCCAAACTGCTTCATAAATTATTTTATCATTATGAATAATATTAAATGGAGATTCTAGAATTTTAAAATTATTTGATGACATGTTTTATTTAGGTAATAGGTAATTGCCTAAAACTGGACGAGCCTATAATGTCGAAACAACAATATTAATTAAGCCAGCAAATGTTGTTGTACAATCTTTTTTGAATACTAAAAATAATTATTGTTTATAGGTTAATTTCCTCATCAAATAATAAACCTACCTAACTTTAATGACGACAGATTATCAATATTTTTTTTTGTTGGAAAGGTAACACGCCCGAGGTTGTCCTATTGTCACCATGTCAGGATCTGATGATGGAATCCCAGGGAAATGGAGGGAAAACCTCAAATTTTGTATAAATCTTTCACGGTTAGGAGTTGGAAGGTAATTCGTAAAAATATATTATGGGGACGAATAGAGAGTTGTGCAGAAGATAGAGATAGATTCCAGCAGCTAAGTCTACTTTCAGTTCTTCAGGAGGTAGCTGCGGCCCATTCTCCTTGTTTCTGTATCCCTCAGTCGCCTCTCACGACACCCACGGCCAGAGAAGGGGTTCTATTCTATGCCTGAACCCCACGGTAATTATTATAATAGTAATTTTGATTCCTAGTAGAAACAATGGAATTTTAATAGTGCGTTACCTGTTTTTAGGACCTATGTGGTTCATCAGCTTTCATTATTGCGGGGGAAATATTGTGACAAAAGGGGAAACACTTTTGAAGCGATTTCACGAGTGGCATTCTATACTGAGTACTGTTAAGGTCGCCGTGGTGAAATACAAATTGGAGTGTTGGTGTGTGGCGCAAAAGATTTGGCCTTTGAATAGGTAGTTCCGTAATTGTAATCCAGTTTATGTTTTAAAGTGATTTTGTTACAGATTAAAAATGGGTGTTGTGTTTAACAAGTGCTGTTGCTGCATTGACCTAAGACTGGGATGCCTCATCATCGGTTATCTTCAACTGGTAAGATAAAGCATTATTATAGCATAACTTTGAATACTTTCAAGCGAACAGAAGCGATCTGAATGCCTTGATTGTAAGCAGTACTCTTAACTGAATAATAAACAAAACTTTACAGATTGAATTAAACTACTTTTTAAACGGGCAGTTTTCCCGTGAACATGATGCCTGCAAACGTGTCGAAACGTCGGGAACTAAAATCAAAATAGACCACGATAACCAGTTTAAAGTGAAAATTTATTTCAATGTCTAAAATTCGTATAGCCTCAGAAATTTTATAGATCATAATTGAAACCTTGAATTCATTTCTCGTTTTAATTTAATAATTATATATAGCTAAGGAAATGAATAATAAAGTTATAAAAATTATCAAAGCTTTCAAGTTCTGAAAGTCACAGAAAAACTAGAAGTAAAATAACTTTTATACTTGCGAGATGTGTGATGTTAACTTTTTTTATTTTACTTTTCAGATTGAGTTTATGGCAATAGCAGTTTACTTGAGCTGCTTGGCAATCGGGATTGGTTTGATCCCTGAAGACCAACAACCGGTGTCAACAAATTTATCGATTTCAGTCGTTGCTGTTACCTCGATCTTCTGCCTCTTGTCCCTCGTGTTCTCCATTGTATTACTTGTCGGAATACACGAGGTATGAAAAATAACAAGATTAAACTTTTAATTGTAAGTTAAATAAAAATCGAAATGCTATCTTGAAATGGCTAGGAATTCTAAATCATATGAATACTTTTTCACTAAATGAGGAGAATTAATTTACTATCCGATGGTCTAAAAAGCTTTATTTTTAACTTGCCAAATATCCAGTATATACCTTAGAGTTTTAAATAATTAGATGAGTTTTTGATTAATAATTGAAATAAATTTATATTACTCGAATTTTATTTATAAATAATGAATTAATACTTTCGGGTAATGTATAAATTTTATTAGAATCCGGGTCGAAGGACCTATCTAAGTGTAGAGGGATATTCTTGAGCTGTATTAATAAAACTTTGACGGACTGTACTGGTAATTATAATGAATATTTAAAATAAATACAAGGTAAGAATCGCGCGACGCGAATAAATGGGTGTACCGCGCACGTCGCCTCTCTCCCCTCATTCGTTTCGTCCCCCACCGATGCCCACGCAGTGTTGCCACGAACTTGCATAACAAATTCGACTGTTGGCATGCTCCTGTATCTATTCTGGTACCGGAACTAAAGTAATACAATAGCTTACTTAGAGCTAACTTTTGTTGTCACGAATTTAATCAACGCTTAAAGACCTCCCCCAATTATAATACTAGCAATCCCGTAGCCTGTAAGTTACTTAAAATTAACTGTTTGGTTTAAGCAAAAACCTGGCTACATCAAGGCATACCTCGACTACACTCTGATCATGGTGATCCTGTACCCCATAATGATCTTGACTACTTTGGTGATAGCAATAGGCTCCAAACCTGCATCCACCGCCGTTGTCGTCATCAAAATCGGTATGTATTTGAACGGTATTTTTAACAAGATCTTCAAATATTTCGTTACAAGCTTTAGGAATGTGGGAGGTGGATTTAAGATAAGGAATCTTGCTTCCAGCCTCTGCAGCCAAGTTTTAACGTCAATAAAGATCGCATGTGGGTTAGACTTTTCTAAAATATCCATACATTGAGCGCATATAAAGAGAAGTACCTGGATCACCGAGCTTTGCTCGTTTTTTTTTTTTTGGTAGTGTGTTTTTTAGAAATTATATTTAAATACGAATTACATGCTGATGAAATGAGGAAATATGAATAATATTTTTCGATCTTACCGACAATAATAAAAAAATATGAACTTGTTATATATATAAAAAATCACGAGTGCAAAAAAATCACGAGTGCAATTAGTATAATATTTTATTAGAAACAGAAACTTATTTTTTTACAGCTTATCAATAAATCACAAAATAAAATTGAAATAAAAAAATTGTTTTAGGGACTCATTAAATTATCATGGCGTTTAGAGCAAGCCGTACCTACTCTCTAAATCTGAAATTAAAATAAATCATAATCCAGCGGATTAAGATTGGGGCTAGACGACGGCCAGTCTTCAGCTCTGATGAAGTCCGAAACGTTCGTTTCCAACCAAGACTGCGTAGACCGAGCTTTATGACCCGGCGCCGAGTCTTGCTGGAAGGACCATTCTTGGTTATTGAACATGGTGTTGTTAAGGGGCTTCACTACCTTCTCAAGAATGGTATCTTGATACCCTTGTGCCGATGTTTTGATACCTTTTTCACAAAAAAAAATCTGTGACCTCCTTTTGCGTACCGCTTCAGTAGTTGTTTCGATTTTACCACCCTATATTTTTTATTATCAGTTAAGAAATGACCAGTACGTTTTTCATAGGCTGCTAGTCAGAAGTCATCTTTTAAAATACGTGACATGGTTCTAGGTGCTATCTTTATCTCCCGAGATAAAATCTTTTGCTTTCGGACAGGATTTCTTCGAATGCTTTCCCTTACTGCTTTGACCACCTTTTTCGTTCGAATACTACGTGGACGGCCTGATCTTTTTCTGTCACAAACTGAGGAGGTCGCATTATACCTATTAATTTCCCGGAACACAAACATTTTACTAATAGTCTAATACCAAGCGTATGGAGAGTTTTAAAAATTGCATTTGGCTCAAAACCTACTTTGTGTAATGCAATCACAGCGATTCGGTCCCCTTTATCACCCCACTCCATTTTAATATCGCAAAATATTGTACAATGTATTGGCGCCAAAATGAGAAAACACAATGAACATCATATAAAAATGACAGATTCCAAATTCAAATGTAATATTTTGTTTATTTTTAATTGTAACAGTATTGATAGCCATATGTACAAGAATTGCTCGTTTAAAGATATAAGATTACTGAAAACACGGATAAAACGACATTTTCTGGAAATGAATTCTAGCTAGATCGATTTAACGCCCCCGAAACTCCCTGCATACAAAATTTCATGAAAATCGTTGGAGCCGTTTCCGAGATCCGGATTATATATATACAAGAATTGCTCGTTTAAATATATAAGATACATTTTCTGTATCTTGCTGGAGGCCCTTAAGGTTTCGCCAAAAGTCCAGTGAAGTAGTCAAAAGAAAGAGAGAGAGAAATTGTACTGTACTGAAAGTCGAGTGTTATAATTGGGATTGTAAAGCTAACTACCATTGAGCTTGGTGCGAAGTGTTCCTATGTTCTAAGTGTGTTATTTGAAAGTTGGTCAAACCCTTTATTTCTTCTTTAATAATTATTCCCTAGTGAGCTTTAATGGATAATATAATAATATCTTTATTTATTATTTTCAGTCCGTGACATCTATTTTTTATTAGTGATCAGGAGCCACTACGTCAGAATGGACGATCCTTCTGTCTGAGCTGCGGCCTTTAACAAAACTTGTTGTTTTTGTTAGGTATTTAATTCGTTTTTAAGATTATTTTGTAACACATTTTATCGAACCCAATATACTGTTGTACTGTCTAGCCCCATTTCCTAACGATTATAAAAGAATGTAATAGATTAAATTAAGTCAGTAATAAATCGTATCTCGTGTCGTCAACATGTTGTTTTGATTAGTCTCCTCGAACATCCCTACACTGTAATAGTTCGGGAATAATAAACAGTTTTTGTAATTTAAAAAAGGAGAGTTTTCGTTAGATATTATCAGTCAGCCAGTCTTGCGCGCGCATCCCCACCGTGCGGGCGCTGTTTCTAACGAACGTTTAAAGTTTAAAAATGTCGAAAGCAGTGAAATGTGTCTCCTGCAACATTGTTATCGACGAAATGTTATCTTTTGTTCAAAACAAGTTATCGGTGATTGATGAAGATACACTAGTGAGAATATGTTCTTCTGTGTTCACCAGCAAAGAGATTGAGAAATCGAAGGAATAATTGTTCGAATCGGTGCCGGTGGAAAAGGCCAAAATAAAGCGGAAAAATAAAGGTATGGAGCGAAGAGATCTTGTGGATTTCACCTCTGACGAGCTGGGATGGAACCAGGGTAGATAAATAAATAAATAAAATAAAATTCATTTATTTCGGACCGGAATCCATAGTGTTAGTCTTAAAAACTATGTTAGTAACATAATAAGCTGAACAATTTACATAACAGGATACCGCTATTACACATACGGGTTATATGTAATTTCGGCATCCTTGGTTATGTGAACGCGTGTCCAGTGCTGCATAATAGCACTGTCCACATCCAGTCTGTTGGCCACAGTCTTCAGGAGGCTGTTGGAGCTGCCACGAACCCGCTGTAATAGGGACGCTATTCGCTGCCTGATGATAGCCGAAAAGCTATCAACCCTAGCTGTGGCCAACATCCTAGAGGCACTACAGTGGCGTCGCAACTCCAACAGCGCCCTGAATGCATTATTATATTGGGTACGCAGGGTCCTATATTCCCCGTTGAGTGTAGTTCATCCACAGGCCGCACGTGTACAAGGAGTGACAGTATGCTTTGAAAAGAGTGATTTTAGCTTGTTTAGAACAGCGTGCAAACCTGCGGGAAAGCATATTAGCACGAATGCACAGAACCCTGCGCTCCCGTTCTATGTCCATGTCATCCTTGAGCGATTCCGTGACCCAGTGCCCCAAGTACTTAAAGCTGTTTACTTGCGCTATCGGGTACCCATTGATTGTTACTGGAGGTACTTTGTAAGACTTATTACCGGCCTTGAATACAAGAAGTACACTTTTAGTTGTGTTGTACTTAAGACCATGAGCCATCGCGAATCGCTCACAGATGCCCATAAGTTTTTTGACAGCACTTATTGATGGGCACAGCAGCACCATATCGTCAGCATAACTTATGTTGTTGAGAAAGGTACCGTCAATAGAACAACCAACTCCAGCGCTGCTGAGCTCATCGATCAACCTATTGACATAAAGGTTAAAAAGGGTAGGCGAGGTTATTCCCCCCTGCCTTACTCCACATTTTAAGCTGTAAGAACATGAAGTCCCTCCAGACCATTTCACATAATTTTTCTGATGTGCATACCAGTATTTTAATAAAGATATAAACTCATGTGGCATGTTAGTGTCCTCATAGATTTTTTTCCAAAGAATATTGTACTGAACCAAATAAAAAGCTTTGGACAGGTCTAGAAATACAGCATAAACAGGTGTATTCCTAGCTATATAGTACTGGACAGTCTGCTTGAGACACAAGACAGCGGCTTTCGTTGGCAGACCCGGCCTGAAACCAAACTGTGCATCCTGAAGCTTAACATGCTCGCTCAGCTGCAAGTCCAGTAGTCTGTCCAGCACCTTAGCCACTATGGCTGCCAATGATATTGGTCGGTAATTTGATTTGTCACTACTATCGCCAGTCTTATTTTTTACTTTAGGAACAACTAATGTTTTTAGCATACTATCTGGCAGATAGCCGTGATTCGAGTAAAGGGAAAACAGCAAGGCTAGGACTCGTGGCAAGTGAACACCACCATATTGCAGAAGTTCTATGCTTAAGTGATCATGATCAGGAGATTTCCCCCTGGTAATTTTTTTCAACACAGATCTTATATCCTTTGCTGTAATCACAACTGGTTCCCCACCAATACAGTGTATGTCAGAAAAGCCAATATATTTACTATCAGTAACCCCCAGAGGTGACTGAACCTTAAAATGTTCCTTGAACATTTCAGCTATGGGCGAGGGATCACTTAGCCCCTCCACGTTTGCAGGAATACTAAGTTTAGGGTTTAGCCTTCTAGTTTGTTTCCAAAAATTGGAAAAGTCTTTATTAGAGTGATGCATAGCCAAAATGTCCATTTTGATCTGCTGTTTATTTGTTTGACACCATTTAAGTTTAGCTTTAAAGTTCTTTTTTGATTCACACATTTTATCATATTACATCTCGAGCTCGAGGTTTATTATACAAAACTCAGTACTGAAACCAAAAACGGGCCTCACTATGTGCTTCTTTAACATGTTTATTCCAGCCACATATGTATTTCTTTTTATTAACAGAAAATTTCTCTTTAGCACTAAAAATAGAAGCTTCAGTAAGAACATTAACAATTTTATTATAAATATCCAACAATATCTTATTATGACTAGAATTATTACACAAAACCTCTGCACAATCTTTACAAACCTCTGGGAAATCAATACATTTTAATTTTTCATTTCAATATTCTGTGTACAGCGATATTTGAGATGCATCTCTTTTACACCACAGAATTAGATTAACATTATTCTCGTAACAGTTAACAGCTGGTACAGTTTTAGGTCCTATTATATTCAGATTACATTGTAATTCTAGCGGAAAGTAATCAAACCAAAACACATTATAATTAATTGACACATTAACAATTGTATGTTTAGTACCTTGAGTTACTAAACAATGATCAAGCCAGCTATTGGTTCCATGACTATCACTCACATAAGTGTATGAACCCGAAGACAAGCCAAGTACACTCGGTTCCAAAAATAACGGGTCAGTCACATAAACCCGAATATCTCCCGAACTACGTATGCCATCCTAATGAAACGAAGACTGTTCAATTGAGAATTTAATTATACAGATAAAAAATAAAATAAAACTTAGTTACACCCACAATATTAATCTTAAATTAAAAAAAAACTAAAGTAGTCATATTTTTCTTAAGATTACATTTTTTTTATGATTGTTTTTTTGCTGTTTTTCATCACTTTCTTCATTTAATACTTTGTATTGCCTCCACGAGCTCTTCTGACAGCTTCCAGGCGATTAGGCATGCTGTACACCAAATTTCGGAGCCGGTGCTGAGGAATACCTTCCCATTCCTCCACCAGTGCTTGTATGAGCTCGGGAAGCGTGATTGGTGGGGGGTTTCGACCTTTCACGCATCTCTGAAGCTCGTCCCAGGCGTGCTCGATGGGGTTTAAGTCCGGGCTTCGCGCTGGCCACTGCATGAGTTCGATACCGACCTCTTCAAGGTAGTCATATACAATTCTGGCGGTATGGGGACGCGCATTATCATGCATTAATATGCCATGCCGGTCCATCCTGGCCATGAAAGGACCTACATGTTCATTGAGGATCTCTTCCACGTACCTCTCTGCATTTAGAGTTCCATTTTGAATGAGCACCAGCTTGGTGCGGGCCTCAGCAGAAATCCCAGCCCAAACTTGTACGGAGCCTCCACTGTACGCCACTTTTTCCTCCACACACGCTTGATGGAAGCGCTCCCCTGGTCTTCTGTACACCAACTGCCTACCATCATGCTTATAAAGCATGAATTTAGACTCGTCCATGAACATTACCCTAGACCAATCGTCTAGTGTCCAGTTTAGGTGTTCGCGCACGTATCTCTGTCTTGCAATTCGATGTCCCCGTTCCAGTTTGGGGCCATTTGCGGGCCTCAATGGTTTCAAATTTGCTTCAGCAAGACGTCTTCTTACTGTTTGAGCGCTTAAATTGCCACCTCCAAAGCGAATAAAGTGAGTTTTTAGACCAACAGCAGTTTGAAAACGATTTCGGAGCATTGTAGCCACCAGTTGTCTGTCTTCCCTGGCCGTTGTGCATCTTGGTCTGCCATTTCCTGGTCTTCTAAGGTGTGATCCGGTCTCTTGGTACCGCTGGACTACCCGCTGAACAGTCGACAAAGATACACCAATGTTTCTGGCTGTTTCACGCTGGCTCCGCCCAAGTTCCAAAAAAGTTAGGATTCTGGTACATTCCTCTAGCGTGACTGCCATGCTTCACCTCACAGAATAATAATTATGCACGTGGAAGACGTTCACGATAATTTTTTTTGTGACAGAATAGAAATGGAAAGCATCCATAATGACATGAAACAAAAATTTTGTTTTTAAAAATAGTCATTTTTTTAAATTTTGTTTTTCTAATGAAGTTTTTTTCATCAACCAGTTTAAATAATATGCTATTAGAAGCGCAACTAAAAAGTCTTTATTCTGTTTTTTATTTCATTGATCTAGCTTTTACAGTTCTGGAGGTATTTCAATTTTTGTGACTGACCCGTAATTTTTGGAACCGAGTGTAGTTCAATGTCAGCACAAAGCCAATCCTGGAGTGTACAAATATCGCGCAGTTCATTACCAAAAGGCCTACCCTGGTGAGCGTTGAAATCACCGAGTAAGTACGCATATTCAACATCGCAACTGTCAATAATGGCATTTAACTCACCCAAGCAATGTGTAAATTCCACCAAATGCGTTGGTTCATCCGTAGGCATGTTCACGTTCAACCGAGAACACAAGAAAAGAGCCTTGACTCCATTAAGACGTTCCATTAGTGCCAGTACCATCACTTTTCCGAGTGAGGTTATTTTTAAAGTTGATAAAACGACGAAAGGTCACTCCTTCAGGCCATAGCACAGATTACTAAATAGTTACTACGTGGCCATAGGCTGTTATTCAAAAATAAAGGTGTTTTGTTTTTAGGAACATGTATTATGAAGGCACTAAATGATTTAGATTCTTTCGTGTTTAATTTTCGCCAGCTCACATTGACCTGAGTTTTGTTACAGATGTATTCACTGATATCCTTTTCTGTTGTATCCTTATCAACATTGTTTATAAACAAAGGAATTTTAATATCAGCCGCCTTAAACTTTTCCGATGGGTCATTTTCAGCTTTGCCGTGAATACAAACAAACAGGTTTCTTAAGCGTTTACGTTGAACCATAATCCAATCCTCGGTCGGTAATTTATCTGTATATTGCCGTCCTCCTTCTGCCGCCACTATGTTCGCAAGGGTTTTCGGCGTAGGATTTTTTTGTATAAATCATCTGGGTTGGTCGTAACGTCGTAAAGGTCTTTAAAAGATTTCGACGCCTTCTTCCTCCATATTTTACGCTGAGAGACGGCAGTGAATAACAAAGTCTAAGCCTTATCAATTTCTTTACTTGAGGAACTCGATAGGCACAATCTTGCTTATTTTGTATGAAAGCTAAAAGTTCACTAATAACGATATTATACGACGAACACTTCAATGTAGACGACATTGCAAAAAACACGGATAGGCGTACGTGCAGGATGCGTTCGCTCGCTAGCGCTCGATGACGCACGATAAAAAAAAACGAATAAACTATTCCGCCTTGTTCCAACGGTATATTCTTGCAGAGAGGGTACGTATACTGATAATTATATTAACGTGTTTTATAAACTGCACTCGTAACTCAGAACTAAACTTCCTTAACCTTGACATATTAGGCGGTATGCTTTTTTTACACATTAAATTTCATTAAATTGAGTTATACAAAGAGCGTTCAACCAAACAAGCAAAGAACCAAGCTTTTAAAATTATTAAGTAAAGATTACTAGCTTTTGCCCGCGACTTTGTACGCGTAGTCGAAAATGATTCTGATAGGATTTTTAATTGTTTTTTAAAATTATGTATGTATTAATTTTGTTATACTAATATAACAATAATACCGGCCTATAAACGTCCCACTGCTGGGCACAGGCCTTTTTCCATATAGAGAAGGAATGAGCATTGATCACCACGCTTGCTTGCGGGTTGGCTATTTCAGATTATTTTTTTTTGGAATCCAGGTTTTCTCATGATGTTTCCACCGTTTGTCAATGAAATGCCGATGCCGAAATTACATATAACCCGTATGTGTAAAAGCGGTATCCTGTTATGTACTTAATATAAATTGTTTAGCTTATTCTGTTACTAACATAGTTTTTAAGACTAACACTATGGATTCCGGTTCAGCTAAATCCGGTAAGACTGGAAGCTGACCCCAACGTGGCTTGGGAAAAGGCTAGGCAGAAGAAGACTATGGATTCCGGTCCGAAATAAATGAATTTTATTTTATTTTATTTATTTATTTATCTACCCTGGTTCCATCTGCAGCTCGTCAGAGGTGAAGTCATCAACTTCGAGCTGGATACACAGTATCCAGAAGCACGTCAGCTAAGGTGCATTTTTGTGTGTAATTGACTCGGGGATTGGGGAGTCCCGTACCAGTAGGTTGTTGCCGCTGTGGAAGCGAGACAGCGCTATACAATGCACGTAGCAGCGTCTCGCTTCCACAGCGGCAACAACCTTGCTTAATAAGCTCATGGTATAGGCACAGGAGACAGGGTTTGGACTTCGATGTGGGTTGGGGCACTTGGGTGTGGGGCACACAAGAAAAAGCAAGGGTGACGTGGTGAAGTGACGACGTCATCAAGGTAACGAGGTTGGTGCAGAGTCGAATTAAATAAGTAAGTTGGACTAGTTTTTGAACATTATATGCATTATAGTACTTTCCATATTTTAGAACTAAGTCAATTTGCAAGTTAATAGACAAAAAAATACAAATTATTAGGTAAGGTCTAATGTTTCTCTTTCCCGGGTTTTTGGGGTAAGAGAAACTGTCGGCATATTTCTTAAATTAAGATAATATCCAATTCGATTAATTTGGTATCAATTTGTTTATAACAATGTAGGTACTTAATCCAATATAATCTCAATACCATTAAATTATAGTCTAGAAAAGAAAATATTAAACAAACACCCGAATATGGGGTAAGAAAAACATAATATGAGCCAGAGACAGTCAGGTTGCCAGCCTAAAAGCAAAGCAGTAAGTTTTTTTTAATTTATGCAAAATAAATATATGTTGATAAACGATTCCTACAAAAAATTGCAATCTTCTAGAACAACTTTTCAAGGAGTAAAAGCATATCTAAGTATGAAGAGGCCGCGAACTCGAGTTTTAGAAATCATTCAACGGGATTTTTGTTTCAGTCTTACTAATTTATAATATTGATGATTTTCAATTGTATGTAAAATACTACGAATCGACCAAATTACAATGGAGCCAGGGTTTATAGTTTTTGTGATTCTAACGACTAAGTATTTCTCTTTTCTCGTAGACGCTCTTACCCCACCTGACCCTATGATAATAATTGAAAGAAATAAAGTTTTATTTGGAATTTCGAACAGGTAAACACTAATTAATTGCAGGAAGATTCCTCTGGTGGATAGGACATCAAACAAACAATCTACCCACAAAATTTTACATTGAACGTTAAATAAAATCTTTTAATAATGTTTCTATACCTATACGTTACAGTCAACAGCAAAAGTAGATGATGAATTGAGTTTATAATTCCGCCTTATTACAAAAATCTCGATAGTACTGGGATTAAACTATGAACTAACAGAACCAGGTTTAATACGATATACTGGTATCAAATTCACTGCTTATTACAAAACGAAGACTAATCGAGAATCAGCTAGTAGCAGAATAAAATAACGTACACAGATAAAATACGAAAATGGTCATTGTTTCATTCGTTCAATGCAATTTTCATTCGCAGCAACGTTCCGTTTCTCTAAACATAAATAATAACGTCACTCTTGATAACGTACCTATTATTTATAAGACCAATACTGTAATATTAGAATTTTTTCTTTGAGTAACAAACATTGGGTAAGCAAAACTTTAACATTTGCCTTTTTTTATAATCGATCTCGATAATATTTTTTACCATAAATTGCCTGTACGAATAACAGCACGACCGGCGCGTCATTTGATTATCAAAAATTCAACTCGTAGATTGAGTACCAAGTACTTGATCTAGAAGGTAAATTCTGTCGGTTTCTTAATAATACAGTATTTAAGTATTGCCGTTACGTACTTTTATTAAGAATATAGTGCTGTTGAAATACTTGAAAAAATGGAACAACAAAAGAAAAAAAGGGCTGAAAATTGGAATTCTGAAGAAAAACTTAGTGAGACATCTAAGTACTTTTATTTTGCAAACATGCAATCAAGGAGATATAAATAAACCTTAGTTCTTTGTATGCAATGCTTTATATCATCGTTATTTCGGCTAAAGTATATTATTATGTTATTATTATTGCAGGAAATATTACGCCAGCTTATTGCTGCATCATTACATATCTTCATCATCACATCCTAAAATCCATTTCTAACAAATTTATTCAAATAAAGTGAATGTCAAATGAAGTTGCTACCGAAGTTAGTCCTATAGTTAAACTAGGGGTCTAGCCGGTTTAACTTTAGTACCATAGTTAGTAACAGAACAAGTGATAAACCTCGTTTTGTAATAACGTTTTATTTAGTCCATAGTTAATACCTAGCTTAAACCCAGAACTATATTTAGACCGCGTTTTGTTATAAGACGGTTGCAAAACTGATCACGAATATATATTATGGCAACTGTACTAGTTAAAACGTTTGGTATAATTTAAAATCACATACTTTTGAATCTCTTCGACGCCACACAGTTCTGACGTGAACTCCGTTCATGAGTATTGTAATTTCTGATTTTGATCATCTACTTTTGCTGTTGACTGTACCTATTTCATGGATATTATATTATCCCCTAACCTATCAAACTTAGGTATTTCGACGTAAATAGATGTCGACTAGCCCCGGCCCGGATAGGAAATCCGCTGCGATAATAAATAAACGCAAACTTGACTCTCTCATTCATTGGTAATAATTTATAATTATAACTACAAATTTGATTATACATTTATTTTGTCTTGTCCAAAAGCCCTTAATTGGTATAGTCATTATCATTTTGTTTCGATGACGTCATAAAGAAACCAGTTGTATTGTTCTAAGCTAACTAGTGTGATCATACTAACAGCAGTGTCAGTTCAAAGTAGGTGGAGCAAGCATCCATTGCCGATACGATTTTAATAAAAAAAATATTGTTTGTGAGAGTTTGTTTCCGAATTTCGAATTATAATCGTGAGTACCTGTTTGATTATTTTTTTATTAAGAAATATTATAATTTTTTCGTTTTTAAATTATGTTGTAATTTTGCACGTCTCATAAGCGTAGCGTTGAGGTGGGTATTACTGTCAGTTTACGCACACCGAGTGGTTCTCCAACTTAAAATGTCACTTTTTTTATTCTTTATTGTTTTTATTAGTGAATATAAATAGACAAATGTTGTGAAAAAACACTATTCTTAACACTCATGATATTTTTAAATCTCTTTTTATTATTTAGACTAATTAAAAAAATGTTTAAAAAAGTTCTGTCTTGGACGTCCGTGTGTCTGTAGGTATGTACGGATCCCGTATCTTGTGGTCACGATAACGAGCGAAATACTTCACTTATCGAGTTGGTTTTTTTTATAGGCTTCAGTATTTTGAGGAATAGAAGCCTATTACTTTTCACGGTATAATTCGATGTAGTTTAATTATTATTTACAAATAATCGCAATTTTAAATGAGGTTTTTTTTGACATGACAAAATGACATTATTTTAGTATGGAGGTTTTCATTGTTTTTTTCAAGTTTTTCGTGTAGAGTATAAACCTATTTGTTGTTTTTTATGGAACGGTATTGTCGCTCAGCGACAAAGTTCTGATAAAAAAAAAAAAAAAAATAGATTATGAGGCGTGCACTTTTGGATTTTCCAACTATTTTATGTTTGGGGTGTCCTTAAACAGGATTATTTTATATGGAGTGCGTTTATTCAATGAGGTAATCAGGTGCATAAAACTGAAAACTGAAAATCAACTTTTCATACAAACATAAGTCACGTGACCTGTCACTTTGTATGAAAATCTCATTTTCAATTTTAAAATTTCGACTTACATAAGTCCCGTGGTAAAAGTTGTTCAGTCGTATTCAATGAGGTTATCCACCTGATAACCTCAATGAGGTTATCCACCTGATAACCTCTTTGAATCATTGAATACGCACTTCATAAAAAAAAATCCAGTATAGGTATAATCTGCATCTCGGAAACGGTTCCAATGATATTCATGAAATTTTGTATGTAGGGGGTTTCGGGGCCGTTAAATCGATTTAAGTAGCTAGGATTCATTTTCAGAAAATGTCCGATAAAACGAGCACAGCTCTTAGCTCTGTCATCCAGGTACACTTAAAACTACTACAAGTGGTAGGTACCTACAAAAATACCTAGATAGACTTCGTTATATTGATTTTTAGATTTCTGGCCTGAAAAGGTAAAAATGGATTTTTATGGGATCACTTTGTTGTCCGTCTGGTTGCCTGTCCATCTGTGAACAACCTTCATCTCGAGCATGAGATGTCGAGTTAAGAAATTAAACCATATTATTATTAAGAAGTCGCAATTTTTTTGGATCTGTGAATAAAACAAACTTTTAAGTTAACGTAAAAAAAAGATACGGCAAGTATAAGCTGCAACGAAAGTAATATATCTATGGGCCTAAGTAGCCTGAAAATAAATGGTTTATTATTATATTATTTCAAGATTTTAAATAGAAAATAACGGGAAAATTACTTTTATTTTTATTCGATCAAAAGAGCTTCGAAAATGGATAACCAAGTGTTATGAGAGATAGGTGAGGTGTCATGTCCAGCTGTGGATCTAAGTAGGCAGAGTATATTGGTATGCATTTAAGAAAAAAAAAGCTTTCTAACAATGTGGGTCGCTCATTACCAGTAATCTTGTTAACTCCTCATGGTAAACTAAAATGCTTATTAAATGTTACGATTGGGTTCACGGTGGAAGTTTATTGGGTGAGATTCGAACCTGCAACCATAATATATGATTGCAAGTTCGAAGCCCTAACCATAAGCTACCGCTGCTTGAAATATATTATTACTAGCTGCCCGGACAGACTTCGTTCTGTCAAAAGTAAATTAATTACTTATGGTAATTCCCGAGTTTAGAAACACTTTTTTTTTTACATATTTTTTATTGTTTTCCATACCTTTTAAACCTTCCCTGGACCCCCACGAACATTTCAAGATCAAAATCAGCTAAATCGGTTCAGCCGTTCTCGAGTTTTAGCGAGACTCACGAACAGCAATTGATTTTTATATATATTTTTATATATATTATGACGGGCCTGTTGGTCTAGTGGTTAGTGACCCTGACTGCTAAGCCGGAGGTCGTGGGTTCGATTCCCACCCAGGACAAATCTTGGTGTGATGAGCACGATCATTTGTTCTGTGTCTGGGTGTTATTTATCTATAATATGTATGTATTTAGAAAATATATGTATAAGTATGTTTATCAGTTGTCTGGTTACCATAGTACAGGCTCTGCCTAGTTTGGGATCAGATGACCGTGTGTGAGATTGTCCCAAGATATTTATTTATTATTTATTTATAGATTTTATCATTAGAATAATATTTAATGGAGAGTCTAGAAGTCTAAGATTATTTGATGACACACTCGGTTAATTGCCTAAAAATTAACGAGCCCACATTGTCGAAGCATCTGGATTTTACGCAATAATAATTAAGCCAGGAATGTTGTTGTACAATCCAATTATATTCACATTAAATACTTGTTTCATATAATTGTTTGTGATATATTAATCACTGCTACGTAATTGCATAATATATTGTGTCTCTCATAGTTCTATACAGGATATTTTTTTATGGAGTGCGTTTATTCTACGAGGTAATCAGGTGCATAAAACTGAACTTCCCAAGGAACATAGGTCGAAATCTTAAAATTTAAGATGCAATATTCATACAAAGTGACAGTAACATGTAGGTTTGAAAAATTGATTTTCAATTTTAAGATTTCGACCTATGTTCCTTAGGAAAAGTTGATCAGTTTTATGCACATGATTACCTCGTTGAATATGCGCACTCCATAAAAATAATCCTGTATACTGGGTTACTTGTAAAGAATCTGGATCCTCGCAGGAGTAGACAACTAAAATTTTTAGCAACAACATTTGTTCTACGACTTGCCATTTTTAGGGTTCCGTACCTCAAAAGGTAAAAACGGAACCCTTATAGGATCACTTTGTTGTCCGTCTGTCTGTCTGTCTGTCAAGACCTTTTTTCTCAGGAACGCGTGGAGGTATCAAGCTGAAATTCATATCAAATACTCAAGTCTATGGTCTCTTGGAGCTGTGAAAAAATCAAACTTCTAAGTCAACGCGATCAAAAGATACTCCCGTTTATGCCGCAAATTTTCGACACTCGCAAGGGAATCAAAACCTACAGGGTACTTCCCGTGAACTCAGAATCTTGAAATTTGGTATGAAGCAACGTCTTATAGCAGAGATATAGGAAAATTTCGAAAAGTATACATTTTTAGTTATATCATATAATAAAAATATTTTTAATAATTTTAAACTTACTACATTTCATTTAGCAATAAAAATACCATAACTTTTACTTATATACCTACAGGTTTGTACGGAACCCTCGGTGCGCGAGTCTGACTCGCACTTGGCCGGTTTTTTTTTTGTCATTCTCCAACGTTAGACGGCTAAATTTAATAATATATGTACGAACTAAGAATATCTACGTAGTATGAAAAAAAAACTAACGAATTATCAAAAGTCGTAGAACAAATGTTGTTGCCATAGATAAAAGGTTGTTGCAGATGTAAGTTATCTACTCCTGCGAGGTTGCAGGTATTTTTAAAATAACCCTGTATATAGGAGGTATATCTCATATTTTAGAGTAGTCCACATCAATTAATAACGTTATAGTTCTATGGTAATCTCTCACAATTATTAAGGCCGTTTTTCCACCGCTGCCGTCAACGCGACGTCGAGATTATTATTCTGGCCGAGAGCAAGATGACGTAGATAATGTACTTTTCGTTCCTCGATCTCGTTGATTCGTAAAATGTATTGGTCTCTGGGTCCTGCAACAAGAAGCGGTTAAGAAAATCTTCCTAGAGAATACCTATAATTATTTCTTAGATGCAACAAAATGATACATGACGTCAGAAATATATCAAATTACTAATCCTACTGGTAATCTTTTTTCGGCGGTAGTTGCGGAAATAATTAAGACGTGTCTTAAAACTCGGGAATTTAATAAAATTAAAAATAATCACATTATTATATTATATTTAATATATTTTCCATAAACAATATATGTAAAGGCAAGACTTACGTTTGTGGCAAGATTAATGTGATAAATCGCTAAATATTATACACCGCCTGCCAGCTCATCATCACTGCACCATCACAAAACACAAATATTAGCACTTTAAAAACACTTAAAATGTCTCAGTTAACTGAAATCCTTATGGTCCAGAAAAGCCTAGAAGACAGTTTTTCTAAGAAAATGGGCGACTTGGAGGCTCAAATTCAAAGTGCTGGATCTGCCAAGGATACAGTGGCCAAGGTTGCCGAAGAGTTCCGCACCTTTAGGGAACTCATGTTTTCCATGTTAAGTCTCCTGCGGCAACAAATTACAGAATGTGCCAGACAGTTGGATGGGATTGAGATGCGGCACCGTCGCAAAGCACTGGTTTTCTTTGGTATCCCTGATGCTGATAATGAAGACTGCAAGACGGTTATCCTAGGACTGCTGAGTAACCGGTTGACATTGAACACCCTGGATACTACTTCAATTGCAGTTTGTCATCGACTGGGGTCCCTCAATGACAATCACCCTAGACCCATCTTGGTGCGGTTTTCCAAGGCTGAAGACAAGAACATAGTGTGGAGGGCGAAGACCGGTTTAAAGGGTTCCGCTATTTCTGTCAAGGAGTTCTTGACAAGGCCTCGACAGTCTATATTCAGCAGGGCGCGGCTGCACTTTGGATTGCGGTCCTGTTGGACCCAAGATGGGGTCATTGTCATCAAAGCGCCTGATGGTAGTCGGCACAAAGTTGTTACGGTCGACGAACTATCAACCCTTTTGGAGAAGTACCCAAAAGCGCCGAGCGTGTCTTCTTCTGCGGGTAGGGGCGGCTCTGGACCTGTGGCAGAACGAAATCGGAAACAGTAATTACTTTTCTGAAGTTATTTTCTTAATCATCCCACTAATACACTCCCTTGTTATGATTTACTCACCTTAATTGCTTGATACACGGTTCGATATTGTCAACTCCCAATATTTGTTGATTCCGTGGCATTGATTTACCCCCACAATTCGTTTTATCTTGTATCTGTTACCCGCAAAACACTAATAATTGTTATCCACCTACTTAAATGTTTTTATTATAAATATAATTTTAAAAATATCATACATGTCACCACCTATTCGACACAACATTGTTGTGACGTTTATGGGTGACAATCAATGTCATTGGGCCCGCGTTCAGAAACCTAAGTTGCGTTTCGTTTTGCATAAAATGCAAAACGAAACGTAACATTGTTGTCCTTCAGTTGTTGTTTTGTTAGTACTGTGCTAAACTTATTTTGCTGTAAAGATTTGAAATAATTATAGTTTTATTGTTTGTATATGTGTTAGCTGGCGGGTGGTGCAGAGTAACAAACAAACTTATATAAAATTATTCAAAATTGTATTTATTACTTGTATTAGTTATTTATTTATATATTTTAAATTTCATTTATGTCTTCTGATGACGACTGTTTTTTGTCTGCAAATGAGGCCAGCAGCACATCTGATCATGACAGTTTTTGCTCCCTCCCTGATACCCTTGGTTGTACTTTGCGCCAAAAATTTCAGCACCCTCACAACACTCACCTAAATGTGTGCCACATTAATGCGCAAAGTATTCCAAGTCATTACAGTGACCTATATGACGCCTTCTATGATAGCTACATGCATGCCATTCTGATTTCAGAGAGTTGGCTCAAACCACACCTTCCTTCGACCACCTACCCTCTCCCAGGCTTCGTTCTCATTCGTAATGATCGCGAGAGCAGGCGGGGGGGTGGTGTCGCCATCTACTTACGTAGTGATCTGCCGTACAAAATCATAGCAACGTCATCTTCCAACTGTATTGCTGCAGCTGAGTACCTTTTTCTTGAGGTTTGTGTCAGAGGGGCTAAGATCGCACTCGGTGTGATTTATTGCCCTCCTGCGGCAGATTATTTCACTGAATTCGAATCGGTTTTAGAATCTTTAGGGTCAGAGTATGCACATCATATCATCATGGGCGATTTCAATACCAACCTCCTTGTCCAAGATTCCCCCCGCTCCCGTAAGTTAACAAACCTTGTCGAGTCAGCCAGTCTACATGTCTTGCCTCTACAAGCCACACATCGCAACTTAGCTGGTGAAGATACATGGCTTGACCTAATCCTCGTCTCCAAGCTCCACCTTGTCTCAACCCACGGCCAACTTGACGCCCCAGGTTTTTCCCATCATGACCTAATTTTCCTCACATACGTCCTCAAACCTCCTAAACCCAAACCCAAAGTCCTTTCCCTGCGTTGCTTTGCTCGCATGGATCTAGATATGTTGCGTAAGGATGCTGCTATTATTAGTTGGGAGCCATTGATTGCGGCCTCATCGATTGACGAAAAAGTATGCCTTTTTAACCAAATCGTCATAAAGCTGTACGATGTTCATGCTCCACATAAAAAGATTAAGTTAAAACGTCAACCAGCACCATGGATGACCAAAGGGATTTCGATGGCAATGAGACGCAGAAACCGCGCTTTCCGAAAATTTAAAAGGGAAAGGACCGAGGAGAATTGGTCCTTATTTAAAATTGCAAGGAATCGATGTAACCAGATGATACGTAACGCTAAACGCCGCTACATTCTCAGCAATATTTCTTCTTCCTCCTCTGCTAATATCTGGCAGTTCCTTGGGACTCTTGGTATTGGTAGAGCGCGTCATTTTGACCTTCCGAATACTATTGGGTTGGACGATCTTAATAAACATTTCACCACTTCGTCGTCTTTAGATCATTCAACCCTTTATGATTCTATAAATTTTGTCGCTGGTTTAACGCGTCCTGATATTGTTCCCTTCTCATTTGTGCCAATCCCTGAAAAAGAGATTAAAAAGACTATCCTATCCTTTAAATCCAAAGCTATTGGGAGTGATGGCATCAGCCGCAGGATGATTGTAGATATTCTAGACTATCTCCTCCCGGCAATTACACATATTGTAAATTTCTCCCTCGATTCCGGGACTTTCCCTGCCTTATGGCGTAAAGCCTTCATTCGCCCTTTGCCTAAGATCCTCAATCCCTCTCTCCCTACACACTTTCGTCCAATTTCTATCCTTCCTTTTCTATCAAAAGTCCTGGAAGCCTGTGTCCAGAAGCAACTGCGTTCTTTTCTGGTTAGAAATGAACTTCTAAACAAATTCCAATCTGGATTTAGACCTGGACACAGCACCGTATCCGCTCTCCTTAAAGTGATTGGCGATATGAGGGCGGGTATGGAGGAATCAAAGCTCACTGTCCTAGTGTTAATTGATTTCTCCAACGCCTTCAACACCGTCGATCACACTATCCTTGAATCCATCCTTGCCAGTCTTATGGTCTCTCAGCCAGCATTAGGTTGGTTTTCTTCTTATCTTCGGGATCGTCAGCAGTCTGTCCGAGTCGGCGACTTGTCGTCAACATGGAGCAGTCTGGAAACTGGCGTCCCACAAGGCGGTATTCTCTCTCCCATACTGTTTTCTATCTTCATTAACCTTATAACTCTCAAGCTTCAGTGTTCGTATCATCTTTACGCTGATGACTTGCAGGTGTACGCGCAGGCGAGTTGGGATAACCTCTCCGATGCCATAAACAAGGTAAACCAAGATCTCGACACTATCAAGAATTGGTCTGAGAAGTTTGGTGTGGCAGTAAATCCTGGCAAATGTCAGGCGATTATAGTGGGCAGCAATCGATTTATGCACAAGCTAGGTAGTGTCGCTATCCCTCCAATAATTTACAGTGGAGCGATCATCCCAATAAGCACAAGTGTCAAAGATCTAGGTATACATATCGATACTACATTAAGCTGGCAAGTGCAGGTTGCTAGCGTTAGCCAAAAAGTTACTGGGATTCTGCGGTCTCTGTATCGTCTCAAACACTTTCTTCCATCCAGCACGAAAGCAATGCTAGTGAAATCTTTAATTTTTCCTATACTTGACTATGGTGATGTGTGCTACTATGACCTGAATGCAGATCTTCTCAATAAACTCGACCGCCTTCTAAATAACTGCATTCGATTCGTTTTCAACACTCGTAAGTACGATCATGTCTCTGCACACCGCTTGCTTCTGAAATGGTTACCAATTCGGGAGCGTCGGTGTGTGCGTGCTTTATCTACTCTATTTTCTGTTCTTAACTGTCCTAACTCCCCTTCTTACTTAACTTGTAATTTCAAATTCTTATGTTCAAACCATGCCAGGAATCTTCGCTCCTCAAACAATCGTCTTTTATTATGCCCTTCCCACCGCTCTGACTTTCTCCACTCTACCTTCTTTGTACAATCTATTCTTTTGTGGAATGCGCTCCCAGTTGAAATCAGGATGGCAAAAAATAGAAATTTATTTAAGCTAAAAGTTCAGGATCACTTTTATCAGCAAACATTGGCCAAATCAACACTTCGTTAGAAGTTCATAACTATCTTTTTATATAATATTATATTATTTATATGTGTATGGAATGTATATATTATTTGAATATTTATTATATATTTATAAATATATTTGAGTTATTTAGTTATATAAAATTCAATAAATTTTTCGAAATAAATTTCAGTGCATCTACCACACCTTTCTGCATCACCCTAAGGTCGACTGGCAGAGAATGCCTTCTGGCATTAAGTCCACCTATGTACACTGTGCATAAAGTATTAAATTAAATTAATCGCTGGATAATCATAAGACACGCGCATGATTTGTTGTGGCAATATTTCCTCAATATTCTCTTGTTTTATTCATCAACTTGGTCTTATACAGGTTTCTATAATAAATCTATTGAAGAGAATATTGTTTTTGTTATCTTGAATACAACGCCTATCGCAACCCACTGCTGGACAGAGGCCTCTCCCAAGTTGCGCCACGACACCCGGATATCCGCCTTCCGCGGTAGGACTAGCGGGACCCGGGGGCCGTGTGCTATGGTACGCAATCATGGGGTGTTCGTTGCCCTAGTCACCACGCTGGGGGCTTAATTTTCGTTCTTTGGGAGAATGTTGCTGCCCATTCTCCTTGCTTCTATATCCCTAAGGGCCTATTTCACCATCGTCAGATAACTTTATTCGACGAATAATTTTGCAATTTTGACAGTTGTTTCATACAGAAACTGTCAAACGTCAATTTTATTCGTCGAATAAAAGTTATCTGACGATGGTGAAATAGGCCCTTAGTCACCTCTTACGACTCCCACGGGAAAGAGATTCTATCATTCTATGCCGAAACCCCACGGTTTTTTCCTAGTATATAGTAATTTTAATTCCTAGTATCAACTCTGAATGTTATTATAGAATTTTAATAGTGAGTTACCTTGTTTAAGACCGATGTGGTCCATCAGCTTTCACTGCTGTACTTACATTAATTTATCTTTCTGAATTCGTTTGATCTTATTGGAACTTAGCCTCTGTCTTAGCACTCTGATTGCAGGTATGTACAGATTTACAGAATAACAGACCTAGTCTGCGGTATTCGATATAAATAAAAGAGAATCTATGAATATTAAATGAGAATTAATAATAATATCTTGAGACAACTCACACACGGCCATCTGATCCCAAACTAGGCAGAGCCTGTACTTTGGTACCCAGAAAACTGATAAACATACTTATACATAATATATATTTTTAAATTCATAATTCATAAATTACATCCAGACAAAGAACATTAAAGATTTGTCCTGGGTGGGAATCGAACCCACGACCTCCGGTTTAGTAGTCAGGGTCACTAACCACTAGATCAACAGGCCAGTCAATTAATTGAGTGATAATGATTGTCTTATCAGTTTAATAGCTTTGTAATGACCGAAAATTTAATTCAGACAAACGTCGGGTAACCTAATTATAATAAACCGCCATAGAATCCGTTTAAAAGTAGTTTTCTCTAGTTAGTCCTAGGATTAGAACCCGAGACCTCGTGCACGACAGTCACGCTTGCGGCCAACGTGAGTTGTGTAGTGAAAAATTCCCATAGGGGCGTTGTCACCGGTTGTCATCAGTGGTATTAAAAACTGACTACTGTTAAGTTGTTCGTGATTCATATTAAGTCGTCTGCGATAGTACCTATATATTGGTGAAATGTAAATCGGATCATCGTTGGGTGACGCGAAAGAATTGACCCTTGAAGCCGTAGTTCCATTATTGCAGTCCATTTTATTTATAATATGATTTTGTTACAGATAAAAAATGGGTCTTGAGTTTGACAAATGCTGTTTCTGCATCGACTTGAGGGTGGGATGCCTCATCATCGGTTATGTAAACCTGGTAAGATATAACATTAATTTTAAATGTTATCAAGCGAACAGAATCCATCTGAATGTCTTGATTGCAAGCAGTACTCTTAACTTGACAATTAAGTCTTTAAAAAAAATCAAAACTTACTTGGAATAAAGCTTCTTTTTAAACGGGCAGACTGTCCATGACCATGACACCTGCAAACGCGTTGAAACGTCGACTAACCCACGATAGAATCCGCTTAGAAGTCGTTATTTCATTATCTAATATTTACGTAAACCTCGGGAAACTTTACAGAATTGAATTCATGTTTCGGAATAGTAAAATAACTTATCTTATAAAGATTATTACAAGTTATATACTAAGGGCCTGTTTCACCATTGTCAGATAACTTTTATTCGACGAATAAAATTGACGTTTGACAGTTGCTTTATGAAACATCTGTCAAAATTTAAACGTTATTCCTCGAATAAAATTAACTGACGATGGTGAAACAGGCCCTAAATGCTATATGATGTGTGATGTTTACTTGTTATCTTTTACTTTTCAGATTGGGAACATAGCTCTGATACTGATGTCGATCTTGGGCTTGGCTGCGACAGGTTCGGTCGCTAGAGGCCACAATATAGCGGTGTTAGGGGCTGTTATGATGTCAGTCCTTGCTGTTACTTTGATCGTCTGTCTCTTGTTCCTCGTGTTCACCATTGTATTACTTGTCGGATTACATCAGGTATGAAAAATATCAAGATTAACTTTTAATAGTACCTACCTAAGTAAGCTAAATCGCTATGAATTCAAAATCATATACTTTTTGAATATAAAGAATATTCATAAAGTATATGATTTATCTCTGACTGACTAACTCTGAATGAGGAAAAGACATTAAAGTTCTAAGAACCCACAAATTATATTACTAACCTTTACCTTACTTAAAATTAACTGCTTTGTTTTCAGCACAAACGCGGCCACGTCAAGGCATACCTCATCTACACTCTGATCTTCGTGATCCTGTACACCATTATGTTCTTTGCTAGTTTCGCGGGAATTGGCTTCACTCCTGCATCCATCGCCAGGGACGTCATCTCAATCGGTATGTATTTGTACGGTATTTTTAATAAGTTCTTCAAATATTTCGTTACAAACTTTAGGAAAGTGGGAGGTGAATTTTTGTTAAGGAATCTTACTTCTAGCCTCGGTACTCAAGCCGTAGACCAGTTTAGTAATATTTGTACAATCGTTAACGTCATTAAAGATCCCACCTGGGTTAGACTTTTCTAAAATATCCATATATATTTTACCAAAACTCCGGTGAAGCAGTCAAAGATTACGCTCAGTCTAACTGCAGTAGACTTAATAAAAAAAGAAAGAGAGAGAGAAATTTACTGCTCTGAAAGTCGAGTGTTATAATTAAGGTTGCAAAGCTAATTACCAATGTGCTTGGTACAAAACTTTGCATAGGACAAACAAATATGTATTTGTGTTAGGTATTTCTATATGTATGATTTGAAAGATTGTCAAACCCTTAATTTTTTTTAATCATTATTCTCTAGTGAGCTATATTGGATAATATAATAATTTATTCATTTATTATTTTCAGTCGTGAGCATCTACTTTTTAATAGTGATCAGGAGCTACTACCTCAGGATGGACGATCACTCCGTCAGACCTGCGATGTACAACACAGCTTAAGTTTTTTGTTATTTAATTCGTTTATAAGATTATTTTGTATTTTGTAACACATTTTGTCGAACCGTTCATGCAATTTTGTAACAAATAAAAATAAAATACTTACAAAAAAAATTATTGTTATCGTTATTTAAACTTTTTGTGTTTGGTAGTTTGTCTTACCCGTGTGTTGAAATAAGAAAATACATACAACATTATTCTATCTACACTACTATTATAAAGCTTAAGAGTTAGTTTGTTTGGTTGGTTGAACACGCTTAAATCAGGAACAACTATGGGGAGATATGAAAAATTGTTTCCGTGTTAGATAGCCCATTTATTGATGACGTAATAAACAACGATTATTTACCATACTTACTGGTTCAAAGTTGGTAGATAAAGTTAAATACAGTATAATTATTTAATTAATCTTAATTAGTAAATAAGATCAAGATTATAGTCTATTTTGTACCATCAAAATGTAACAAGTTACTGTTTTTTTTAACGCAACAAGGTAATAAAAGCATTATTTTGATTTAACAAAGGCTTTTGACACTGTAACTGACCCTAAAAAGTACTAACGGAAGAATCCCAATTGAAAATCTTATTATTCTAGAGATAGTGTACGTAATTAGTTTCCAAATTACCTACTAACATTGTGTCTTTCGACTATATGATAGTATAACGATCAAAATATTCAGTAGTTCCTAAGGGCACAATTCCGGGACCAACTTAATGCAATTTATCTCAAAAAGACACTGTGAAGATCTGTAAAAAAAATGAATTAAAATGCAATTTCAGGTAATATTGTTTACATTAGTTAATTAATACTTTTATTTGTCATTTTATGTATCACAGTTTACTTGTGTTTATTAAGTTTAAATATTATTCACTTAATTTAACATAATCTTGAAAAAAAAAATTATTATAATATAGATTACCTGCTTCCGACACGCATCAAACACCACTCAGCTACTTTATCGTTACTTTTCCATTGTAACTACACTCAAGAATAATTATTACAATACAATTATCATTAATACGTAGGTAATATAATAGATAAATTTAATATTGATTTAAGTAATTATTAGGAGTTTTAAGACGAATAAACTGTAGGTATCGTAATTTACTGTGCCGTTTGGAAGCGAATCCAACAGCTCGAATAAATAAGCTGGGCTTTCAAGGGTAAATGGAAGAATTATAAACATGACTGATTTAATCGATAACTCACTTTATCTTTATACATTGTGTTGTAAATCTGAAGTTATAGTACCAGTGCTATACATTGCTGTGCCAGTTCCAACTTCATTCATCTTCGCATGGTAACTCCGTATTACCAATACAAAGTAAAAACTTATAGCTGAAAATAGTAAATAATTATTAAGTATATTTTTTGGTAAAATACTGAAAATCAAGTAAATCGGCGGCTTGAGAACTGATGTTAAGCTCTGCTTAGTCACAAACTCAGACCATAATCTGTATTATGTTAGTTGCTCAAATGATAATTATGTCGCGTGTCATACAATATTCAATTCCATACATTTGAGGGATTAAATCGATCAGCGTTAACAATAGGCATGTGAACTATGTTTTTTTTTCGTCTATCAGGTAGGTTATTGAAAAGTATTGGATACACAATTTTTCATTTTTCACGCGTTCAAAAAATTACGGATATATAAATTGAGTTGAAAAACGTAGGGAGCCCCCACTACCCAACTTGCGTAACTAAGTCATTATTTGTTAATTTGATAAAACAAAAAATATGGGTGTAATATTTTTTTATTACCTAACTGATGGACTAAATAGAATTATGCCTATTGTAGAAATATAATTTGTTTAGGGGTGCTAAGCATATTTAACTCGCTGATCCAAACTATTTTATTTACGAAAAGCATCTAGTAACTTTTTAACCCCCGATAGGTACTTACCCAAATAAATCATATCAGGCACGAGAATTATGATTATCTCTAGACCAAATGCATAACATAATATTAGGAAAACGAGATGCAGAACATTAACCATGTATGTGAAGAAAATGAACGTATCCACAAGATTAGGTTTGTTCTGAAACAAAGGTTAAAATAATAGCAAATGAAGACAAAGCAATAGCACAACTTGAAAAAGTACCATTTGTTTAATATCGAATACTTAGTTATTATACCTAGGTACTGGACTTATTAAAAACTCTGAAAATATATTCCTACATATTCAAGAAAGTTATATCTGTACAATATATAAAATTCTCGTGTCGCGGTGGTTTTTCCCAAACTCCTCCAAAACGGCGGGATCTATTGAATGCATATCGGGTCGGTCTGAGAATCGGCCAAAATCTATTTTTTAAATCCCTAATTGATAGTAGTAGCCCTCTCCACATTGTTTTAATATGACAGAGCAATGTTTGCTGGGTCAGCTAGTACTTTTCTAATAATTATTTTTTATGTTATCTCACGGGTTCACCCGCGGAACATGTCCCCGTTCCCGTATAGGTACCTCATTTTTCTTCTTCCATTGTTTTTTATATTTATTCTGCTATTCGGGGCGGAGACGATCTAACAAGGCAAGGATCATGAATATCGGTCCACCCGTTCTTTAGTTATAAGCGATTTTGTTTTATTTAAAAAAAATTTAGGACAAAAATTTTACAGACGTGTACAAAAGACCAGAGACGTTTGCAAAATTGTTGTTGTTAAATAGTTACAATTACCAGTATGCATTAAACTAAATGGCATGTAAATTGATATGACATCATTTTTCACGCACGCTTGGAACTTGTCAGTTTTTGTCCAACTATTACCTAAATGTCTATATACTGGTTTGCCAAGTACCGCTAGTAATGTGATTAAGTTAAAGGTACATTAAAAACATTTTCGCGATAGACGAAAGTATAGGCACAAAGATTACTTCAACGAACAGGCTCTAAATAGGCGGTTGTCAATACTTGGTGTGATAGACTGTTTTTCTCTTCTTTCTGAATTTTAATTATGGCATTTAAACAATCAACATTTATCTACCAAGGATAAGCTGAGGAATGGGTTAGTTATATTTTTATGTGGCATTCGGGAATAAAGTTCTATGACTATAACTGTTTGGTCCCGTTTTCTTACCATTATTAAAATGCAAGGTACAGGCAAGTGTGACCCCTTAAAGTATTTGGTTTACCTGATGGAGGCCTATTAGCAAGGCGATGGTGAACCCCAAATACAATATACAGGCGAGAAATGGTATTGTAAACCAAAAAAACATCAAGAAGTACGCGATGTTTGCGTCGCCTTGAGTTGCTATAGGAGATAGTTTAAATGTATAAAAAGGCACCGTTATAAGTATCAGAACGGTTACGATGCAGACCTGAAAAAGAAACGTAAGTAGTCATTAATAGAAAAACCAAAAAAGTCTATTTTGAAACATAATTCTATTGGAAAAAAGTCTATTTTGAAACATAATTTACCATTTCCGGTATAGCGATGCTGACGAATGTTTTAATGCCATTTTTATAAGGTTTTAATTAGTTATTTTTTATGTGTATATTATTATTATTATGTTAAGTTTACAAAAATATATATATATGTTCCAACGCAATATTTTTCTAATAAACTTAAGTAACTTAATAATATTTTTTGAATTTTATGCAGGTTTCTTGTATAGTAATATATGCCTATAAATAAACCACTGCCTGATCACATACCGCTTTCCAATAGAGAAGGAACGAGATCCTATTCTTAAAATAATTGAAATAGAACTACTTTTAAACGGATTCTATCGCGATTTATTTTGATTTTAGTTCCCGATGTTTCGACGCCTTGCAGGTTTCATGGTCACGGGCAGACTAGGTAGTTTTATTTCAATGTCAAACATTCACGTAAATCTCAGAAAACAATAAATCAATTAACACACAGAAAATCCTTACCAGGTACAAATAACCGATGATTAAGCATCCTGTCTTCGGTTTTACGCAGAAGCAACAATGGTCGACACAGCTACTTTTAAAAAAGTTATGAAATCGTGTACTACTCATGTTTTGACCGACTTCCAAAAGGAAGATGTTCTCAATGCGACTGTTTTTTTATCTGTAACAAAAATAACTTTTGAGACCTGTGCCTTGAGTACATAAAACAGGACTGTTGGTCTAGTGGTTAGTGAACCTGACTGCTAAGCCGGAGGTCGTGGGTTCGATTCCCACCCAGGACAAATCTTTGTGTGATGAGCACGATCATTTGTTCTGTGTCTGGGTGTAATTTATCTATAATATGTATGTATTTAGAAATATATAAGTATGTTTATCTGTTGTATGGTTACCATAGTACAGGCTCTGCCTAGTTTGGGATCAGATGGCTGTGTGTGAGATTGTCAAGATATTTTATTTTTTATTTTTTTATGTTTAATATTGAGTAAGTGAGAAGGCCTACTAAACTGCGCGTAGCGGTTCTCACTTCTACAGCGACTAAGTCCTAGTAAACGCTCAGGTTGTTTTATACAAGCTCCTGGTCTAGTAGAAGACCCCTGGGTCGCAAACCTTTTGTGTCGAAGGGTAAAAAAAAAAATACCAATTTTCTAAGTTTTTAAGAGCCACCATCTTTTTTTATTATAAACTAGCTGTTTCCCGCAGCTCCGCCCGCGTTCTAAATTTTTTTTTATGTAATTGAGAATTTTCTTTTATAAACCTTACGGAGCCCGAGACCTTTCCAACGAATGCAAAACCGTGGAAATCGGTTCGTGCGTTCTGGAGTTATAGCGTCAGGAAGGAAAACCCGACTTATTTTTATATAGTAGATAATACCTACTTACATTGATTGAAAATACTAATTTTATTTATTCATAAGAAAAAAAAATATTTATTCATTTATAAAGTGATTTTTCAGAATAATTTATAGTAATAATATATAGGGTGTTTAAAAAGTGGCCAAATATGTAGAAAAAAGCCCGTTAAATGCATTTTTTTATAAAATAATTAACATTTGCGTATGGAACTGAAGAGCTGCCTGCACCTTCACATTTAAAGAACCTCAAGTGGCTCGCGAGCCGCGGGTTGCCGACCCCTATACTAGACCATGGAACTACCTCGAGAGATATGCCCAAGCTTTTCAGGCTTTTCTTTTCTTTTTCAGGTTTAACACTAGGTTATGAAAGGGCATAAAAAAATTTCCTATAAAAATATACTAACATGCTTTTTATAGAAACTTGTAACGTCACGCAATGTCAAAATTTGTAAAAATGAATAGACTTTTTCATTTACTATAATAATATCACTAAAATTTTTCGTTTACGAAAAAAAAATAAACTTTTCCAATATAATATTAATAAAAATATTTTTTACACATTATTAAAAAAAATGTTGCATTATTGAATTAATAATATATGAAAATCGTGTAATCATATCATTTAATTAGGATGTTCTTTTAAATAGAATGAAATTATTACATTCACTCATACCCGTGGTAATTATTATTTCCGAACTATTCAGTACTTTTTATACAAACAAACACACTCAAATTCTTTCAAATTTCCACCAAAATTATTATCACTGTATCCGATATCGCACCCAAATCAGACGAGTGCACTTAACATTAATAAAACTTGCAAATATTTCGGATATCGACGCGGACTCGTCTCTTCTCGTATATGCGAGGCTTAGAGATGTTTGTTGGCTACTGTGTCAGTTTCCATTCAATATTGGCAAGTCTCCACGGAGCTACTGTGCGTATACAGCGCCACAAAATTATCAGAACCGGTGACAGCGTCGCTATTGTAGAATTTAGTGTTTCAACTCAATAGAATTTTCATGGTATCTAGGGTAAAAATTATGTCCTCGACCAAGCGTTTAGGGAGAAAATGAATTTTAACTTTAGATTATTTTAAATTTAAGCTATACGAAATGAAATTAATAAAATTATATTAGTTCCAGATTTGGCCACCGCGTCAGATATGTTGGTGGCGCTGTACCAATCGTTCCATAGATTTTCGCCAAAGATTAGATAATAGACAGATAGACCACTAGATTCGAGAAACCGTAGTAAGATAAACAAATATCAATAAAAAACCGGACAAGTGCAATTCGAACTCGAACTGAGGGTTCCGTACATATTATATTTTTAATGATTTAATTACAAATGAAAAGAAATGAATATGTTTTCCTGTACTTGATGTATAAGACGATATTACTAGCCAAATTTCATAGTCGATTCGGTTGAAAGTGTCGAAATCTTTTTTGCAGCGTGAACTGCCGTATACTGATGCTTATATTAACTTAGAATTTTGATTTTTACAGCTTCAAGGGACTGTCTAAGTATGTTTTAATTTCAACTCGGTTCTTTCCCGCGTTTCCGAGATAAAGGACTCTTGATCGACGGACGGACACCCAGGTGATCTTATAAGCCTTCAGTTTTTTCTTTTGTGGTACGGATTACTAAAAAGCTAGCCTAGATACCTGCAGATTTTCATTAATTTTGCGAAAGCTAAGTGATAGCAAAACTATAGACGTTATGAAAGATAACTAAGAGGTGTAAGATATATAGAGGTGAGAGGAACTTGAAGATTCTGTCTAGTTTTAATCTTTGGCCCTTCTGGCGTCCTTACGTCTGTTACTTTAATCAATAGTCGTGTGATATGGAGTGCAAGAATTTATTATTCATTTATATGAACATCGCCCAAGTCATTGGTCTTGTACATGGGTTCCGGGCTCTAATAGATTTTAACCTTCTTATCTCTTATAAACTTGACCCCATATTATCTTAGACACTAACACAGATTACGCTTTTATTAACATTTATAACGATGATTTTACTCAGTATAAGAGTTACTTGTACCTCAAATAATATGTAGTAATAATAATAATAATCTCTAGACCGAATTTGGTCTCAGCGGTTTATCTCAAGTGAGATCAGCCATGTACGCAGGAGATATTATAGTGTACAGGTCACACAGGTGCACTCTCTGTTTCTTCACTCGAGGAAGTCTGTAAAAAACTAAATAAATTTTCTTACGCTCTATACAGACTATCAAAAATAATAAACCAGTCAGCCGTAATAACAGCATATCATGCATATGTCATGTCGACCCTTAGATATGGACTCATTTTTTGGGGTAATGCCACTGACAGTGAACTTGCTTTTAAAGCACAAAAGAAATGTCTGAGAGCAGTCTGTGGTATACAAGTCCCTGATACCTGTATGCCTCATTTTACCGGCCCTTTATATTTACGAAGTCGCAACTTTTGTTAAAATTAATAAAAGTTTGTTTGGTAACCTAAACTCTCAACGCCATGCAGACAAAGTATCCCATTTGCCCTCGAAAACTGCCTTATTCTCAAACTAGCTGTTGCCCGCGGCTTCGCTCGCGCGTAAAGTAAAGATTAGTATTAAAGGTAGATGTATCCTGTGATTTTCAAAGTAAGGAGAATGTATAAAATTTTTCATCTAATATTATGGCGTTAAAATAATAATAAAAGTAAAGTAAGTAGCAAAAGCATTTGTGTTATGGAATCGGAGACAAAAAAGGTACCATAAACACCCAGACTCCAGACTATGTATAAAAGTGATTTTCTACATGGACCCGTCCGGGGATCGAACCTGGAACCTTAGAGCTGGCGACACCTTAAAAACCGGAGTGAACGCCACTCGACCACGGGAGTCGTCATTATAGATATGTCTTAGATGGTCATTATCTTATCTATTTATCTTTTCATCTGTCTATCTTTGAGAATACTGAACTTCACATACCAACTATTTCAGCCCTTATTTCACCCCCTTAGAGGGTAGATTTCTAAAATCTCGGAAATACATCTTATTTATTTCTAACTAATAACCCTTGTATGAAATTGAATGTGTCTATCTTTGAAAACGACACAATTCATATGCCTACAAACTTCAAACCCCTTTTTCACCCTCTTAGGGGGATGATTTTTAAAATCGCTGAAATCGTGTTTATTTATTTCTATCCAGAAACCCGTATACGAAATTTCATGTGCCTATTATTGAAAATACCGAACTTCCCATAAAAACTTTCAACCCCTATTTCACCCCTTAGGGGGTAGATTTCTAAAATCTCGGAAATACATCTTATTTATTTCTAACTAATAACCCTTGTATGAAATTGAATGTGTCTATCTTTGAAAACGACACAATTCATATGCCTACTAACTTCCAACCCCTTATTCAACCTCTTAGGAGGATGATTTTTAAAATCGCTGAAATACATCTTTATTTATTACTATTCAGAAACCCGTATACGATATTTCATGTGTCTATCATTGAAAATACCGAACTTCCCATACAAACTTTCAACCCCTATTTCACCCCTTTAGGGGATAGATTTCCAAAAGAAAAGTAGCCTATAGCCTTCCTCAATAAGTGGACTATCTAACAGTGAAAGAATTTTTCAAATCGGACCCGGCGCTAAACTCAGGTGTCACAGATTAATAAATAGTTACTTGGCCGTGTGCAGCGCCCCTTATTGAACTCCACTGCGGATGACGTAACCTACGACAAACTTATTATTTGCGGTTGGTACAGTATTCGGGTCTAGGGATCGTACCGCAAAATTAAGTTTGTTTTTTTTTGTATATACTTTTCCGGGATAAAAACTACCCAGTGTGGTGCCCAGGATATTAAAGAACAATTATACCAAGTTTCATCGAAATCGAACCGGTAGTTTTTGCGTGATGCCTGAACAAACAGACAGACAGACAGACAGACAAAAATTTTTTAAATCACATTTTTGGGTTCGGTGTCGGTCTAGTAACACACACCGCCATTAATTTTTTTGATATTTTCAATGTACAGAATTTTCACTTCTACAGATTTATTATAAGTATAGATAGCTTCTTTGGTATGTCATCAAGAATCTATAACAAAGTCCGTAAACAAATAAGAAAAATAGAAACTACTCAAATATTTAAGAAAAAGCTGCATGATTTTTTGGTAAATGGGCCATATTATTCGGTGTGTGATTTTCGGTTGGAAAGATTTCCCACGAACAAGTAGGGAACTACGCGACGTTAATTTTATGTTTTGATGCAGAACAGAGTTTGGATTTAATCTGAGCAAATAATAATTTTAATTTTATTATTGTATGCCTATATGGTCGAGCAGTGTAGATCGCACATCATGCAGTTTTATATAACATCTTGTAACCACTGTCTCACAATAAATACCTTTTGACATTTCACATTTAGCTACTATACCTTTGAGGCTTGACTCCATTTTAATCTTTGGCACAGTTGGCGCCCTCACGTCTGGTATTTTAATCAATACCCGAAAGAGGGAAAATGTTTTTTTCATTTGAGAACTTGTGTCTAAATAATTGTTGTGTGGATCTCTTTAGTGGCTTTTAGTCGCTATAATGTTCGTTATTGACAAATTGTATTCAGCGCAGAGCTTGCAAGAACATGTTTGGAACACTCATAAACCAATATTCCACGGCAAAAAGAAAAGGAAATCAATAAAAATAAAAATATTTAATGAAGAACGTAGGTAGTCTATAATCTAATAACAAATAACTCGACACTAAAGTATGCATTTTTCGACGGGACCAGTCAACCCAACTCAATTTTTTCAATGCTGCAAAGTTTCTCCCACCGATAAAGAACTTTGAAGGGAGGAGATTTCAGGCCATTGTTGGCCCTTGAGGTCCCAGAGGTACAGGGGTATAAGGCTGCATCTCGTAAATTGGTGGTTTATTATTTGCCTCTTCTATTGTCAAATAATAACTTCTTACTATAATAAGGCAGGCTAGCAGAGTGACTGAAAAAAAAGAAAATATTGTATGTTTAAAAAATAAATAGCTTCACGTTCTTTCTGTATGTATGTATGTATCTGTATGTCCGAGAAAAGTGCTATTTCGGTTTGAAAATTGATTGTTGATCAAAATGTTTTATAGCTATTCGTTATTTTTTAATTGTTTATTGTGGTGCGAATAAAAGCTAAAATTTTCTTTCTAATAAAAACTCTTATTCTCAAACACATCCCAATACTCAATGAGTTCGAGAAATTAAAAAGGCTAAAGTAACTTTCTAGTTTTAGAACGACCATTCTTCCCCACACATCGTGGACAATAACGAAAGACTAAGAAGATCTTTTATCCATAGTGATTCCGTCTACGTATCTTAAGGCAGGTTCCATCTGTCGATAGATTTGGCAACTACAGATAGAATCTTGACTTATTTTGTATGAAGCTTATGTGAAATATGTATCTTCGGTAGCCAAATCGATCGATAGATAGAATATGGGACCCGACAGTTATTCTACAAAACTTGGCAACAATGGCGCAAAACTTACAACACCACTTGAGAACTGGAACTGTTGCCAGGAATCCCATAAACACAGCAGTTACCACCACTAACGCTATGCCAAGCGCAAACAAGATCTGCGTTGCGGTGAAGTAGAAACGCATGTAATTCGTTTTATTCTGAAAGGAAATAAAACAAAAAATGATGAATAAAAAACTAGTGGAGTGGTTAAGGGCCATGGGTGAATATCTATTAATTTTGTAACTCGATATATGCCTTCTATTAGGCCCTAGAACTTAACGAGTGTAGTTCAAACTTATGACTCGTTTGTTTTTTAAAATGTTATATAGACCACTTATAGAAACGTACCTATGAGAGAAAGAGAGAAAGAAAATTTACGAAACGTAACTCTCTCTTTCTATTTTTACTAACTTATCTCCCTTTCAACTTCTTTGGCCGCACCAACAGTAGTTTAGTTTTTAAGTTAACGTTTCTAAAGTGCCTATTTTAGGTTTAGGTACTATAAATTAAAACATTTTGATTTTATGCGCCTCGCCAGATCACACTTTTCGTAATGCTTTCGTCACACATTCATTGGCTGACTCCTCAAGTCAAGCGTTCGCCCCGCCCCATCACACATTTCGTAACGTCGAAATATTTCGGTAACCCTAATTTAAAGGTATGACGTCATACTGATTAGTATTGAAATTTAAAGGTATTTTAAGTTTTGGGTCCAGTCAGTCCTTGGTCTAGATTTACGATTTTGCCTTGTTTGACACACGTCTTGTCAAGAAATCTACGTGTTTTATGAAGATCTTGATTACCTGAAATCTAAAACTTGAAGCTAGAAAATCAAATTTGTCAAGCATGCTTGATCCACACTGGCACCCTGTAAACACAGGATGCCTTAATGAGATATAATAATAGCGATAAATTGGAATGACAGCGATCTTTAGTTTGTTTATTGAAAAACCAATGTTGTCTCTTATCTTTTCGGCGAAAAGCCAAATAATCATTGTTTGATCGTTCTGACATCAAATAAGATTCTTAGAAATGAAATGTTTGGTAACTTCTGAATAACTATTTGTCACATCAGGAAATGATTTCAGAGATACTTGGCTTACTATAATACAATGAGTTATAGTGACTGGTGACCCAGATCATAAACAAGTCTTACGTTTTTTACAACTGAATATTTCTGTGTACAACTACTCATAATGTATAAATAGGTCAAATCTTTATTTATAGTCCCACAAACTTAAGTGACCCTGTGGCCATCTCGAACTAATATTACTTAGATATTTTACTAATTTCATTTTGTATATGAGAGCGACAGGTGAGGGCTTTATTTTTACAATAAAAATCTTCTTAAAAAAAGTAAAACAAGAAAATATACATACCGTATGCACGCCTACAACCAGAATTACATTGATGACGAAGTTGTATAGGAACACCAGTAGATAGTAGGCGAAAGATATGTATAAACTGAGAGCAGACTTCGCAACTTCATTGGGTGGATGCTGTGAGTTCGGCGGCCTGGCTGTAGTCTCATCCACGTATTCGTGCACTCGGTAGATCGAATATGATACCGTAGCTAGCGTCAAACAAGATGCCAACTGAAAAAGCAAGTGTATGATATTATTATAATAATATAATATCTTGGGACAACTCACACACGGCCATCTGATCCTACACTAGGTAGAGCCTGTACTATGGCAACCAGACAACTGTTAAACATACTTATATATTTAATAATGCATACATATTAAAGATAAATTACACCCAGATACAGAACAAATGTTCGTGCTCATCACACAAAGATTTGTCCTGTGTGGGCATCGAATCGACGACCTCCGGCTTAAAATTCACTAACCCCTAGACCGATAGATCCGTCTTATTGAGTGTTATTTTTATTTAACAAAAAACTTTTTCTCCTCTTTTATTTTAAATAATATTCTTTAATAAATAACATTTTCGTGTAACAATTATTAAATCGAGATATAAATTCTTAATTAAGCGTAATTGCTATTAGAAATAATCAGGCGTTAAAATGACACAAGTATTCAAATAAAAATAAAGTTTTAGCAAATAAAGTGAAATATACTTACAATAGAAAAATATCCAATCATTAACACTCCTATCTTCAAAGGTATGCAAAAGCAACATTTAGCAAACCTTGGTAACTGCCAACCCATTGTGTTATTTAATTAAATCACCAAAAAAAACTACTACAGTAAAAAAAAAACAAAACTTATGAAAACAAATCCTAATTCTATTTAATCTTATACACCGGGCAGAGAACGGTGTGCCGTTGTCAAAATTAGATTATCAAACTGGAACGAATGTTTAAAAAAGAATGTTTGGGATAGTTTTGTCTCTGATAACAGCCAGTCTTATCGTTTATCTGATATGGAAGGGCGCTGTCGATAATATGTGACCAATGAATCATTAGTACAACAAATATTTCGATAGATATCTTAAAGGTATTAATTAAGGTGTGTTTTTATCTAGGTTATTGTGTAATCACGAGATTATTTAAGTCCCTAAATTTAACTCGTCCTAGATATTATCGCAAATCATTGTGGTTTGAAATTTCTCGCTTGTTTTCGGAGATATTTTCATGATATTTTCCTTTGCAAGCGCACGGCCTGTCATATAATATAATAATATAATGTATTATCTTGGGACAGCTCACACACGGCCATCTGATCCCAAACTAGGCAGAACCTGTACTATGGTGACCAGACAACTGATAAACATACTTATATATTTCTAAATACATACTTATTTATAGATAAATAACACCCAGGCACAGAAAAAATGATATAAATGCATAAATATGCACCTATCACATACGCATGTCTTTTTTTTTCGGGTTGAAAAGCTAATGCTTTCAACCAACGACAAGGGAAACGACGGCGACCGACGTGGGGATAATAATATGTCGGACTTTCACCGACCAAAAACACCCCGGTCCCGTCTCTGCCTTAGCCGGAGTCGTGGGATCGCTCGCGCATTCTCTGCTCAACTCCGGCTGAACATACGCATACCCACCACGGCAAACCATTTGTAGTGTAGACCATTGTTTTCGCTTCAATTCTTAATAAATTCTTTGCTCCGTCGTTTATTATATTGGTAGGTAGGTAGGTACATTCATATTATACTTAGATAGATTGTATGGCATGGTCAAATAGATAAATAAGTAGGTAGATAGAGCGACTGCACGGATAGCCGAGTGGCACCAAGCTATAATGACCACTGTGCGCGACGTGCTGCGGGTGCAATCCCCGTATGAGACAAGCATTTGTGTGATCCACAAATCCTTGTTTCAAGTCTGATCTTTGTGCATGTGATTTGAATGTTTGTGAAACCCCCGCGACACAAGGATTAAATTCATTTTTCAGAATGCTTGTTATTATTTAACTTGATTACAGGGACATTATTTATAGTCATGTAGGTACTTTTGACTTTCTAATCAGTTAGTTACATGTAATTGTATGAGTACAGTAAGTCCAAGGTAGGTACAAAGGTTAACTGTGCTCAGGTATGAGATTCATTTACGTTCCTTATTTTCTATTCCGTAGTTGCGTTCCTCATAAGGAAAAAAACGGAACCCCGTTTTCCTGTCCTTTCGCCCGTTTGCCTGTCCATCCGTCCGTCTGCCTGCCTTTTCGCCCGTTTGTCTGTCCGCCAGTCCGTCTGCCTGTCCTGCCGCCCGTTTGTCTGTCCGTCTGTCTGTCAAGACTCTTTTATCTTGGGAACATGTGAATCGAGTTGTAAGAATCAAACTTCTACGTTTACATGAATTTTTTTACCGTGTACTTATATCGAAAAAACGTACATTTGCACACTCAAAAGGAAACCAAAACTTATAAGATCTGTGCTTCCCATTTAATTAGAATTGGCAAATTGATATTTGGCAAGTAATATCATTATTTGCAACAAGTACAGGGAAAGGTCTCAAAACTATATATTTGTAATTTGTACCTTATAAACACTTGAAAAACTATGGATTTGTTCGAAACCCTCGATGGGAAGGTGTTTGTTTAAACGTACTAATTTCTGTAACTATAAGTTCGATTTAAATGAATTTATACAGGCAGATAGCTGGGTGTATAATGACTTTATTTATTGACGAAAAATAAAGAGAGCTAGGCGCTCAACATGAAATGCACATGGATGGAACTAGAGCACTCGGAGCGGACCGAGGTGTAGGTTCAGGAGTAGTAAAATTAAAGAGGTTTTATATAAAGCGTTTATTTTCTGATCTTATATAGAGTATTTAGCAAGGACAGCAGGAAGGGTCTGCGAGTCGAGGATCATCCTTATTCGCTTTCTCCTCCATCATATCAACATAGTAACTGTACACCACGATGAACGAGTAGAATTCCAAAACTGAAACGAAGATGAGACTTAGCAGAATAGTTCAAAAATGCATATAGTAGGGCTAAACGATATGCAACGATTGTCAAGTAAAAAAGATATTTTAGCTTTTTTTACCGACTTCAAAAGGAGAAAGTTCTGTTTTGTATATTTATTACGCGATATCTCGAATACGGAACGCGGATTTCATCAAAATCGAAAAACAAAAGTTTTTTTTAGCAAGAATGTGAAATATCTTACAAAACTGTGTTTTTTTGTACTTTCGTGTATTTTAAAACGCTTTTTGTCTCTACATTTATACGTTATTTTAAAAATATATAGCACAGCCTAAGCAAGCGCAGGCTTTGACCTTTTCGCCGAAGCATATTGGATTCCAGTGATTGGAGACCAAATATGCCCAATTTACCGAACTGACGGCTCCTGTGTTAACCATGAACCCAACGAATATAAAATGTGATTTATTTCAACAAAAACTATTTTCTTGTTTTTTTATGAACTAGCTAGAATTGTCCCACAGCAGGGTAAAAGTCTCACTTCCATTCTTACTCTTTTTCTGTTAAAAAATCCCGCTTGTTTTCTTTTTAATTGCTATACTGTGCTATCTTGTAAAATGGATTGTGGAGGTAAGATAAGCAGTCGCTCCACGTGAGTCCGTTATCCTGCCATGTCAAGTAAGGCCATATAGAGAAATGAAGCTGGCTGCCAGTGCTGATCTAACAGCACCTATCGGAAGCGTCGCTTATCCTGAAACACCCACCTAATTGAGAAGTCGTAAAATCACCGCTTTACCGCTTACTTAGTACCCATGCCGGCCGGCAGCGATCCGGCTCCGAGATGCCGATAGGCTGGAAGCCGACCCCAATAGCTTTGGAAATGGCTAGGCAAAAGAAGAAGAAGGTTCACTTACTGACAATCATGAGGAACGCCAAATACCAGCCAATGAGATTTGAGTGAGTCAGACAGAGGACAACGAGGAACACGACTTCAGCCAGCCACGAGCAGAATCTACATATAAGGTACTGCTCAATACGTCCGGGCGAGTCCTGAAACATTCAAATCAAATCATGTCGAACGTTTTTATTTCTTATTCATGAACCTCAAGAAACTATAATGTCGTAATATAATCATTGTAAGTGCTCGGAAAAATAATCTTATTCAAAATTTATTTGTTTAAAATAGGCTAGATACTAATTAGCACTTTTGAAGGTCAATCATACCCTAAGTGCTCTGACTGTGGAATAAAGAACCTTTCGTCGAAATTTCAAACTGCGGTCAAAGATTGGCCTGGCTATTAATAAAATATTTATCTTGGAAATTGCAACAGCAATGTCACTAAGGTATGTTAAGAAGAAAGGCGGGCGGGAGAGAGTTTTGACAATTTGGTATTTGAAGGAACTATCGCTGTCGCGCTGTATAGGTACATCTGCATGAGATAAGGATAACTGTTCATCCGACTAAATATCCCTCGTGAAAACGACGGTTGGCTCTCGACAATTTACTCCTCCAATTTTGGAACAATTAAAAATATATTTTATAGGTAAGGTACAAGTTGGTGGCGGGCGACATGAGGCAGCAACAGACGACGGTTTCTATCCTCGCTAGCTTCATGTCGCTAACTATGGAGGTAATTTCATAGAAATACATAGAAACCAGTAGTGTCGCTGCGACACGTCGTCTGCTGCTGCCTCATGTCGCCCGCTACCAACTTGTACCTGTATACTGAATGAAAACACTACTGACTAGTTATGACTGCTCAAATTTATACAAGACGTCTCTGAAAACTGCAAGCGAAATGAGCATTTTTGGAACGTTCTAGCTCTTTCTTAGAAATAAAAAAAATCGACAAAAAGCAAACAATAGGGACATAGAACGTTTATATCTATATTACAGTAAAAAAAAAATCTCTAGCTCTAAGTTCATTAACAAAGGAAAATACAGTCGAGAGCGTGGTCGTCAGTGGTATAGAAAAAAGTACAGCCGCGTTTCCGCTTAAGATCTCAGAAATAAAGATCATAATAATAATCGAGGCGCCATCGCCAATCAATTCGGGAATGATAAGATAAACTTGTTTAATTTTAATTAATCTTAATAAGCAAAATCTCTTGACGTATGTTACAAAATTATCATATTTGTAGATTGCAAATTGCACTTCTTTTCAACCGACTTCAAAAGGAAGAGAATTTAATTCGACTATTTATTATCTTTTATTGTGTACCGCTATGTGGATATATTTCAAATACATCATATAAGGGATTCATCAATTGAAAAATATACCAGGAATGTCTAACTGAACCGGCGCGTACTTAGTACTTTCCTGCTGTTGTTTTATGTTTTACTAGTTTTAGCTCGCGACTTCGTCCGCTTGGAATCCATTGAGAAATAAACATTTTCAATTTACCACCCTTTTCTCCCCTTTGGGGGGGAATTTCCAAAAATCCTCTCTTAGTGGTAGCCTACTCCTCCCAACAAACACACATGCCAAATTTCAGCTCTTCACGATCAGTAGTTTCGGCTGTGCGTTGTCTGTCAGTCAGTCAGTCAGTAACGGAAGTGTTTTATATATATAGATAGATAATGAAGACGAATCAATTCAAGTTACAACTGAGAGGTTTACAATTAGGTACGTACGTAATACAGTCCCATGCCCAAATAAATAGAAAACATCGTGAGGAAGCTTTCGGTCACAATCATGATGATGTAGGAGATGAAGACGAAGAAGTAGTGTTCATCCGTGGACGGTGCGCCCGGCTTGTCCGGGTACACCGAGCCGAGGGGCGGTGGCCGTGGCAGGAACGTTTCAATCCCCGTGATCAGGAACCAAACCAGGAAAAATAAAGCACGAAACTAAAAAAAAATATAAAATAGAATTGAGAAGTGGCAGTAGCCTAATGGCTAAGGTCGGACTTGCGATCATGACGTTGCTGGTACGAAACCTACCCATTGCTTTACCGACGTAAACTCACTCGTTACACAAGGTTTAGCTTAGCACGGGGTTAACAAGAATACTAGGAATATACGACCAACAATGCTAGTACTTAAGCATTAAAAAAACTTGGCAAAAATAAAGGGAACACAACAATTTTATTGTACGTCTCCAATACGTGTTTTTGTGATACTTTAACGTTCTTTAGAATGGGGTAAGGCCTCCAGATCTTACTGAAACTGGAACGAAACGCAATAATGAAGACGCCTTTAGGCAAGGTGGTTTGAATTGTGCCAGACTAAGTTTGATTGGCCAAGGCCAATGATAAAATTAGGAATAATTACCAAAGTCCATAACAAAATGACCGTACATCCACATCTTAAGGAATATAACATTAAAAACGATACCACAGTGGGCAAAGTAACGTTGATGTTGGTACACATTTTGATTAACTATTAGGCCTTCAAAAAATACATGAATATTTTGAAAAATGTTTGTTCATTGGAAACATATCTGATTTTTGTTTGACATTGACAATAATAAAACGTTCTTCATAATTATACTTTTTAAAACTTAAATAGATTCAATACATTATAATGTCTTTGGATTCAGTAGATTTTTATTCAGAAGTATGGTGATTTCAAACCGAAAAGAATTCTAGTCTCCTTGGTATCATTTTGCAGCTCAAATCGCTAGTTGTACCTACTATAAATTATATAATCAAAGTATTTTAAATATGATTTGTGATTATAATATCTCAGATCAAGACCTTCTTGATCTGAGCCTGAGGAGTTTTGTCCAAAGACATTGTAACTCTGAGTTGTAACTACGCGTAACTACGCATTGTAATGTATTCTACTAAGAGTACAATGTCTTTGGTTTTGTCTCAGATTAATATAACGTCTTGATCTGAGAGCTTCTGAGAGTTATGTATTAATACCATAGATAAAATAAGGAAGTTATTTATTTTTCAGTGATTTAAATACTCAGAATAATAATTGCTTCAGTTATTATTCTAAGTTAAAATAAATGATGTGACCGAATTCAGCCCATTGAAGATGTGCGTGTGTACTAAGGGACCAACCTGGAATTTTTCAAATTAAAGTCCTACGATTTAGTAGAAGTCCCTCACTCCTCACATACGATCAACCGGATCTCAGAAAGTTTAAAAAATATAGCTATTGTAACTACAGACATTTAGTAAAGAATTTGTTAAAATATTAACTAAAAATCAGACCGCAAAGCATATAAAGGAAAAAATATACACGACTAAACTGTGGTCTCTCAATCCTCGCAAGAAAGATAAATATTTTAGTGAGTATTTGCCATTCCAGAGAATAATTTTTGAAATATCCATACTGCTTGGACAGAGGTCCATGGCAAACCAGTGATTCATTCAATAAAATAATTGCAAAACTTGTTTTTAACTTATCTCGGCGCATCCCGCATTGATAACGAGCGGGTAAAAACGTTTAAAAATAGAATCGCAAAAGCTTTTGTTTCCTGTTACTTAAAAATAAAATGTTTTTATTGATAACATTATGAATTAATGTTGAATAGTACCAATTTGCCTTGCTGGCCTAGTCGCAAACGCAACTGTCGGTCAAGAGGTCTCGGGTTGAATCGCGGGTCGGGCCAAGAATAGTTACTGGGTTTTTCTTTTATGAAACACTCAGTGGGGGGAGCAGGAAGTGTGGTGGCGGTTACATAGGTACATACACGGCCCCGGAAAGCACGCAAAGCCGTTGGTCCTGTGCTTGATCTCTCTCCGGTCGTGTCGGTCTGACATCCCGTTGACATTCGTTCTAGAGAGATTATTTATTTTAATTTTATCTGTGTTAGATAAGCCATTTATGAGGAAGGCTCTGATACTTTTTACAGTAACTGACTTCCATGCAGGCGGAACCGCGAACAAAAGCTAGCATCTATCTACCCTAAAAGTCAATGAGTAAGCACCTTTACTTCAAATCATGTATTAAAAAAAAACCGTCAGCTTAGAAACTTCTAATGTAATGTACTGAACCTAGATACCATTATTTCCTGTTTAATTAAAAAAGCGGCCATCTTCGAGTTGGACTCGCGCACGAATGGATTCGTATTATTCATGCGTACTTAACTACACACATCAAAAGTGTCTAGGGATCAACATATATTTTTGCAATAACTTTTCTCCTGATTGATATTAATTAAAATTTTCTTTAAGGATTCATCGAATAAAGTGTTTTCGTTTGTCACAGTAACGATAAACCAAGTCACCTTTGCATTAATAAAGAAATTTGCCATTTTCCTAATAAAGGGATTTTTGACATTTGAACCACTAACACAAAAGTTCGAAAAAAAGACTGAAATAACAGTTTTCTTTAAAATTTTATTGGGTAACTTAAACAATTAATAATCCGTGTTTCTACCGCGAACACTAACAACACAAGAACATCGGTTTGGCATACTCAAAATGAGTTCATCCAAATCACGCTGTGGAATGGCCGCCCATGTTCGTTGCAACAACAAAAAAAGGTCTTCTTGCGACTGGATACCCTCCATATTCGGCAGAGCTCTTCTCTGTAGTATATCCCATGCATGCTCAATCGGGTTCAAGTCTGGCGACTGAGCAGGCCAGGGCAGGACATTGATGTTAGCTGCGGCGAGAGTCTGTCTTACAACTCTTGCGGTGTGCGGTCGTGCATTATCATGCATTAACTGAAATAAGGGACCGATTTGCACTTGTAGAGGAACGATGACGTCTGATACAATCGTCTCAGCATAAATTTGAGCGTTGAGGTTGCTTCTGATCCAAATCAACTCAGTTCTTCCGCCGATCCAAATACCCGCCCATACCATGATGGTTCCACCACTATAAGGATGGACTTCCTGGCAGGATTTTAATCGCTGTTGGCGTCCAGGGGTTCTCCAGTGTCGTATACGTCTTGTATCCGGTCTCATACCAAAACGAGACTCATCAGAAAAGCACACGAAACGCCATTGTTCTTCTGCCCAATTTCTGTGTTCAAGAGCCCATTGATATCGAATCCTACGATTGTGCATTGCTATAGGTGGTACCCGTAGCGGTCTTCGGGAATGAAGGTTCACTTCATGCAAGCGGTTTCTGACTGTTTGGTCGCTAATTAAGTTCCCTGAAGAGTGATGAAGCCTCACGGCTAACATCATGGCGGTTATTGTTGGAGCTCTTCGAGTTAAGATTTGAATGTATCGGTCTTGTCTCCGTGTGGTGCAGCGATACCGTCCTCCATGGCGCTCAGCCACGGTACCAGTGCTTCGGTAACGTGTCCAAAGTCGACTGATAACACTCTGACTTGTATTCAGAGCTAAAGCCACAGTACGTTGCCGGGAACCAGCTTCTATCATTCCCACGGCTCTGAGCATTTCTTCCCTGCTTAAATGACGTCGCCGCTCCATAATAACGTTGGTTTTAATCAGTAGTAGGGAAACAGTAGCACTAATAATGTCTTCAATGCGTTGTATGTTTTTATAGGGAAAATATTGACAGCTGATTTTCATCTTTTACTCGAATTTGATTCACAGTTCCTGATTCGAATTATGAAATGCACCAAAAAGGATCCATATAAATTTATAAAATCATAAATTTATTACAAAGCCACATCTCAATCTCAAGAAATCCGCATAAAAATGCTTGATCCCTAGACACTTTTGATGTGTGTATTAATATTTGACTGCCTCATTGGTCTAGTGGTCGCAAGCGCGACTGCCGTGAACGAGGTCTCGGGTTCGATTCCCGGGTCGAGCAAAAAATATAGCTAGGATTCAGGAAGTGTGGCGGTGTTTACATCCCCGTGCCTCGGAAAGCACGTAAAGCCGTTGGTCCTGCGCTTGATCCCTCTCCGGTCGTGTCGGTCAACCGTCCCATCGGACTATGAGAGTGAAGGAACAGAGAGTGCACCTGCGTACATGGCTGATCTCACTAGAGATTGGCCGCCAAGGCCGAAATTCGGTCGGGAGAGATTATTATTATTATTAATATTTGTTACACATCATCTCTGAACATTTCGACTGTCTAACTATATCGTTCTATGATATGCTTGGTGACAGAGGGACGGACGGACAGGAGTCTTATTCTTCAGTCAAAGGTCCCGTTTCAACCTTTGTGTGTTTTTTGTGAGCCAATCTTTGTAGGGATCAAGACTGGATCACCAAAAACGCGCCTTTTTATAAACTAATGATTTATTTTAAACTGAAAAGCAAATGGGGATTTTCAACGAAATACCCAAAACAACACGATGTAAATATTTTCATTATAAAATAATCAGTAGGTAATTTACTATGAAATACGGGAATACACGTAAAAATAGTTTTATCGTAATAGCGTAAACAAGTCTTGTGTTGGGTTCATTGCGGTTTTAGTTCTAACGATATTAATAGCTTTAGAATTAAAAGAGCAATGTATATCAATGTTTTTGCTGTTTGCAGTATGTTATGATTTTCCAGGAGGTCAATTAGTTCAATATTATCAGTAAAGAGCTTGTAAATACAATTACGCGTGAAGTAATATTTTGGACCTTATGGTCTTGGGTTACAGTTGAAGTTGGTCTTGAATTTAGATTATGAAGTCTCTGTCCATAATGCAGTTTAATGGTTGGTTCTGAATCAACATTGTGTATATGACATTTTGTTGATTATTTTATGAACTACGAAATTGGTTAGCATTTACAACTAAACAAATGGCCAAAAGGCTAAAGGTTCAAATATGGAAAAATAATAGAACTCACTCTTGCTTACTGAACTTCTGAAGCAGTGTCTGGGGCTTTTTGTTCAGCCTGTCCTCAATCGAAGCGGCGGTAGCCTAATAGCTAGGGCATCGGACTTGCGATGATGTGGTTGCGGGTTCGAATCGACCCACATTGCTAGTAATATTAAAAGAAAAAAAAACAGGGATTCGTTTTGTCAATATTTGCCATTAATTTGTACCATCAATTCATAACTATAATATAATTATAATAGAGGATATAATATAATTATAATAGATTATAATAAACATAAATATAATTATAATAGAGGATAAAAAACTGCAACCTGTAAAATTGCTGACGCAAAAATAACTAACAAAATATGCATCTGATTTTTTCTGGGTAACTATAATTTTATCACGCCCATATAAAAAGGTCAAATACCGGGTTACTACTCCCAACAATCAACGAATGTCCGTCTGTAGGCAGACAACTCCATTAGATAAATAAGACGACAAATAGCTTGAATGGCCAGTCAACACGATAAACGGGAGCAAAGCGCGCGTCACTTTCAAAAACTCGTCGTTTCGTTTCAAAAACTTTGTGTTGTTTCAAAGACTTGTGTTTTGTTTCAAAAATGTATTGCGATTGGCCTACTCTTGGAAGATGTTGCTTCTGTATGCCTCTAAGACGAGGTGTTCTAACATTCGGATATATTAATCTTGTAAGTATTCAATGAAATCATTTCCTAGTGTGACGTCATATATTTTCGGATGTTCGGGTCAAATTTTGATGTGACTAATTTGCTCATTGTGTTGAGTTCGTTATAAATTGATTATTTGTACTAATATATTTATTGCGTTTCCCTTTTTAACTTTTAACAGTCTAGCTTCCTGCAATAGTATTTGTAATGTAGTAATAATTTGTACCTACATATTATTATGTTTATATGTAATTTTATCTTCTGTCATCATTCATTTTACATTACATTTTACATGCACATTACTAATGTTATCTTCTAAGATTTGGAGATTTTAAATGAATTCAGCCGTTATAATTTATGTTATCATCATGTCAATAAAAGGCTGCGAAATGTTCAGCCTCTTAACATAATAGATGGCGCCACATTAAAAGAAACAGTCGTAATTTCTTCCAGAGTTCTGATAATAGATATCTTGTTCAATGACAGAGGTGTCATTACAAATGATAATAATAATATTTTTGTTCCTCATTTATTAATCAGCAAACAGAAATGTTTATTTTTACGAGTTTCTGAAATTCGCTTTTTGTTTGGTTGAGGTACCAATAAATAGAATACTTTAATATGTTTGAAAATAACTACTTAACGACGTATTTATAGTTTGATGTAATTGATTACAATTACTTGTATGTATAACTATATAAGTATAGGTAGGCCTATATTATACTTACATTAAATCGGCAGTTAAACACTTATCAAATGAAGCCATCTAATTCTTTATAAGGATGATGATTTTAAAGTGAAGATTTTTGTGAAATGGGTGTGCTTTTGCTTATTACGTCACATTTTTACGAACTATACAGCTAATAATGGACCAGAATTTTATTGTTAATTTTTCAACAAGCTTAATTAACTTATTCTGTCCTACAGTTGTGATGGAATTTATTTTATGGGAGCTAATTATGTTTTAGTACACATTGAAATTGTACATCGTAATGAGCAACATCAACACAACTAAAAATCCAGTAATGAAACGAATAATGCGATATATTTATTTTCTAGGTCATTTTTTAAATTGATAACGCTATCATTTATTTCACTAGTTGACCGTTTTTTTTAAAGCTTTCCAGAAATGTGGGTCGCACGACGCACACCTCTTGCTACCCCCTCGTGATGAGCTTATTTCTTAAGGTTTTACGGTTTACCTTTAATTTAATTAACCAGGTTCCACTCTTCTGAAGACAGCAGTTCTTAAAATGGGAAAAGCCTTCAACATAAAGCACAGTACTAAGCTCTGTGCAAAGCACTTGGGTTTTAAAGATCAAGGAGATACCCCTATCTTTATAAGTGAACATTTGACGACCAAAGCATCGCGACTATACTTTCTTGCGCGTGACTTATCCAAGTCCGGAGCTTATAAGTTTTGCTGGACAGCATATGGAAAAGTTTACGTAAGAAAAGAAGAACAGTCACCCACTATAATTATTAAAACCGAGGACCAAGTACATAAACTTCTGCAAGATAATTGACTAATAATAGCATTTAAATACTACTTACGTCACAAATTAGTTTATGTATTACGAATTTGTATTTTGTTGTTGTTTTCTATGTTTTTATCTTTAAGATTAGTTCTTTCACATAATTTTCTTTTAAAAAAATATTATTTTACATCATTTTTTAACAAATACAAACTTACACAAGAACATACACACTCTAAACATAACACACACATTTATTTCCAAACTTACACAAAATATATCCACACACTCCGCAATCATAGCTTAGGTTTAGACTACATAAAAAATATCGGGGAATATATATTCTGTACTTACAGAAATAACTTAATGTACTTAGATTTAAAGAATTATCATTTAAATCGTACGCATTTGCTATTTCATGCTTATATTTCTATTTACACATTTATACCTACCTCCAAAATACCGACATATTTATCAAGAAATGACTCTTATTCTATTTACAAATTAAAATGGATGATAATTTAAAAACAATTACAGACATAGACGACATTAATATTGCACGTACGATTGAATGTGACCCTTCTGATCTCACTAAATATATACATATAAATAGAACCGATTTAACTATATTTTCACAAAACATAAGAAGTATATACTGTAATTTTGATAGTTTTGTAGCAACACTCTCCACGTTTTCATTTGAAACTGATATCATAATATTAACGGAATGTAGATTAAGTGAACTTAAACAAATCCCTCAGATTATAAACTACAACTCCTATACCACAACTAGACAATTAAATCAAAATGATGGAGTAGTTGTTTACATTAAAAATTCACTTAAACACAAAGTCAAGGAAGTAATGCTAGCCCAAGCATCTTGTCTACAGTTACAAGTTCTAAATAGTATTGTTTATTGTATTTACCGCTCACCATCAATTACAAACTGCGATTGTTTCATGGATTCTCTCCATAATGAATTTGAAAACTTAAATACACAAAAAAATATTATTATTGCCGGTGATATCAATATTAATATTAGGCCGAAAGACCCCGAACCACCCCATGAACGCAAAAATAGAGTAAATTACCTTAATACATTGTCATCTTTTGGTATATTGCCTGGTCACACACTTCCTACACGTGAGGCCAATTGCTTAGATCACTTTATGCTTAAAATTAATAACAATAAAGTATCAGCTCATGTAGGTATCTTGCACACTTCAATCACAGACCATTACACAACATTCTTGGCTATATCCAAAATAAAAAATAAAATATTTGCAAATAAAACTAAATCTATTCTCAATTATGAAGAGGCATTAAAATACATACAGGAAAATAATATAGCGGACCTACTTTTTTGTGATGACCCAATAGAATTAATTAATATATTAATTCATAAACTAACAGAGTCTATACAAATGAATACAACTTCTGTTACGATACCTAGTAAAAACAGAATAATCAAACCATGGATTACTCAAGGTATTTTGCGATGTATTAGAAATCGTAATAAAATGCAAAAATCTCTCAAAATGGATCCACACAATGAAATTCTTAAAATTACTTATAAAAGATACCGAAACTACTGCAATAATTTAATAAAAAAACTGAAAAGAAAATATGAAACGGAAATATTAGCTAAATCGGTTACAAACAATAGGCTACTATGGAAAAACATAAAAAATATTACATACTCTAATAAAACCAAAAATGAAAATACAGAATTACTAAACACAAAAACATCCCCCACAGAATCAATAAATTTCGTTAATAATTTTTTTGCTAATATTGGAAAACAGTTAGCTCATCAAATCCAAAAAGATCTAAACTCTGCTCATCGGTCTCAAACAAGTTACCAACCCTCTGTATCTCATTCTTTTGTGCTATACGATACTGACCCTTGTGAAGTAGGTAATGTCTTAATGAACCTAAAAACAGATAGTGCACCCGGTTGGGACAACATATCTACAAAATTTCTGAAATATATAAAAATAGAAGCTGTCCCAATCTTAACCCATCTGTCTAATCTATGCTTTAGTACTGGTGTTTTCCCTGAAGCTTTGAAACAATCTATTATTACACCTGTTTACAAGGGAGGGAACAGAGATGATGTCAACAACTATAGACCAATATCGGTGCTACCAGCAATATCAAAAATTTTAGAAAAATTAATAAATAATAGACTGCTTAATTATCTAAATAAATATCACTTGCTATCACCCACACAATTTGGGTTTAGAAAAGCTATATCAACTGAAGATGCAGTAATTGCTCTAACATCATTAGTAGCTAATAATCTGGACAAAGGAAAGAAGTGTATTACTGTATTTCTAGACTTAAAAAAAGCGTTTGATACCGTCTCTGTTCCCACCCTAGTGAACAAACTAGAAAACATTGGAATAAGAGGGATTCCGCTTAATCTTTTACAAAACTATCTCTCAAATAGGAAGCAAAGGGTTAGGATTGAATTATATACCAGTGATGACGCTGATGTATCTTTCGGCGTACCGCAAGGAAGCGTGCTAGGTCCTACACTATTTTTAATATATATCAATGAACTCTGTAACTTGAAGTTAAAAAATGCCAAAATTTTTTCCTACGCCGACGATACTGCCATCGTCTTCACTGGTAGCTCCTGGCAAGAGGTTAAGTGTAGCACTGAAATAGGCATGGCTACTATAGCTAAATGGTTACAAAATAACTTGCTTACTTTGAACACCTCTAAAACAAACTTTATGTGTTTTAGTATTAGCAAGCGGACGCAGCCTTCAGAAGATTTTAAAATTAAAATACATAATTGTGATGACATAAAAAATATACACTGTACCTGTCCAAAAATAAATAAAGTAGTGCAAACTAAATATTTAGGTATAATATTAGACCACAAGTTGACCTGGTATGCACATCTAGAACAAGTTTCTAATAGGATTAGAAAACTGAGCTGGTTATTCTGTAATTTGAGACATGTCGTCCCCAAAATTATGACTACCCAAAGTAAAAAACCTAGAAATCTCTTAAACGAAATATATGTCGCTCTCGTCCAATCGGTCTTAATTTACTGTATCCCTATTTGGGGAGGGTCAGCTAAAACGAAATTTATAGAATTAGAACGTGCTCAACGTGCACTAATAAAAATGATGTACTATAAAAAAAAAAGATATTCTACAGATAGAATTTATCAAATCAGTGGTCTACTCTCTGTAAGAAAATTATATATTATACAGACAGTGTTAAAAAAACACAGGTCTCTGCCTTACTATGCATCTAAACCTTCTAACAGAAGAAAATATATGATTGCACAAACCCCGCGCACAAAAACCTCTTTTGCATCCATTCAATATAATACACGGTCGACTCAATTATACAATAAAATAAATAAAGAAATATATGTACATAATAAGAAATGTTATGATTGCAAAAAGTCTATAGTTGAATGGATCAAACAACTTACCTATGAGGAAACTGAAGCACTTTTAAAGCACGCTACATAACACACTCACGCGCGCCGACATGCACACACGCACACACCCCCATTCACGCGCACTCACCCTCTCGCGCACACTCACACACACACCCTCACCCTCACACACACACACATACACACACGCACCCTCACACAGAATTTATATTTTATATTTTATACTTATCTACTAAACTGGTTGATTATGTAAATGTGAGAAATGTTTGTATCTTTAACTGTACTTAATTATTTTGTTATGGAAGAGCGGAGTCTTCTACTACAGGCTTTATTTGCTTAAAAGAAGGCTCCAATCACAATATGATTACTACTATTTGTTAAAGAAATAAACTATTTTGTATTTTGTATTTTTGTATTTGTATGTCTGTTAGATAAATTGGATCCTTACGATTGTCTCTATCGATTATTGTCATAAAAGAACAGGGTGTTAATTTTTCGCATTTATGTGGTGGACGAAACGTATTTAAAAAAAATAATGCAGTTTTATTTATTATTTTATATATAGGAATGTTTCCTTTGAGCGTGATTTGCTATCTCCAGTATTTAGAGTTCTTTCCCTTTCCTTCCAGGTGGCATTAAAAAAACCCACCCTGTATTGTGACGTTAGTTCTTATGATAAGGTAGGTACCTACAAATAGTGAAATTAGGAAATTAACAATAAAATGGCATATTGTAGAAGTTTTTGTCCAACGAGCACAGGATAAGCGATTTTAGTGTAGCTTTACATTGATTTTAAGCTTGTGTGATAAAATTTTAGAGCTTAAGATTTCTCTCTTACGTCCTTTCTTGGCAGACAGAAACTATACACACACAAGAGACCATCTAGCTATCATAGTAGGCTGGTAGCAATATATATACTTATAACTTACAGGAGGAATATATAAATGTTTTTTAAAACAAAACCGTCGCTTCCTGGATTGCCTTTTATCAACATTTAGTGTATTGCTTTATGCAAACTACGCCTACGCATAGTGTAGTGATTAACCAGTCAATAAAGCTAAAATAACAGCAAGTATGAATTCGTCAGATTAAAGTTCCAGGAAGTTATCTGAACCGGTGGCCAAATCTGGACCTACCACTATTTTAAACATTTCATTTTGTATAACTAAAATATAAAATAATCGGAAATTAAGATATAATTTACTCCTAATACCACGAAAACTACGAAAATTCTTTTGAGTTGATAAACTAAATTCAACTACAGCGACTCTGCTTTAACTTATTTACACCCAATATATCCAAAGATGGATTTCTCTAATAGAGAAAGGATTTTAGGTACTTACTCTAGTCAAAATCCAAAATCTTGTAAGTGTCGTACTTTGGAAGACGAGAAGATTAATTAATAGTGTTGAGAATAAATTCATTTCAATTTTTGGTAGCTGGTCTTCCGGCGCTGGTCGAAATTTTAACGTCGAAATTACCCTTAAACAACATTAGAACCTTGACAAATCATCTGAATTACAGTACTCAGTTTAGAAGATAGCATTCCAGGTACGGGATTACATTGAGCTGTGAGGAACACTAGGGTTCCTGGACAAGAAATGAGTCATATCATGGTCAATGATTGAGATCAGTATCCTTGTGAACAGAGTTATCATCTCCAGGTTTTTTCATCCCGAGGTTGTCTACTCCTTACCTTGGCTATAACTCATCATAACGTTCATTGTGTTAGTTGAATTCATTGTGTACGGAAACTTTTGTTTCGGATTGAACGCCAGACGGTCTCATCCACAGAAATATAATAACCAGGTCTCATTGAACAAACTTGATGTAGATAAACTGTTAATCCTACTGATATTATTTTTCTGAAAGTTAGTGAGTTTGCGAGTTTCAGGGATGTTTTTCTTAGAAAAATACCGTTAAGTACAGTGGATTTGTATGGGATCTGGCGCAACGATAGTTCTTAGGTTCTTTCATACAATAAAAATCCTCGTAGGCTTCCTTTTAATATGAATCAGGCTCTCACCGGCTTGTAAACTTATTACTATATATGGCATATTTTTACCTACTAGGATGATTTACTTTTGTCTATAGTCCCTGCGGGCGAAGTTTAAAAACGATACTTCACAAATAAATAATCATTCATCATTATCATCATCATCCACAGCCCCAGTAATCCCACTGATGAGAGTTGGACTCTCTTTTTTCGTACCATTCTCCCCGGTCATGTGCTGGTTTCTCCCAGATTCAACCCTTAACTTACGAAGTAACTATTTAGTAATCTGTGCCTTAACCCTTAACTTACGAAGTAACTATTTAGTATACTGTGCCTTAACCTGGGATAACGTCATGGACCCAGTTAGCTCCCGGATGACCGACGCCTAGGTCACATATCATTACTTAAATTATCATTACTAGGCTCATTTATCAAACAACTGGTCAAATGCCTCCGCACTCTTTTTCCATTGATCCTTTTAAGCTTTTTCTCTCTTTATGAATGATTTTTTTTCAGCTCTTCAGTGCGTTCATGATCGGCGTATACAGCTATGCGGTGCACTCTAATTACGGGCTGTTCGCGTTGTACCACGGCACTAGTGTGGGGATCGCGATTCCAGAAGGCGTGTGTGTGGCCATCTACTGTATCGAAGTGGTGTTCACAGCCATGTTGCTGTATGGAGCACATCTGGTAAATATTTCATCTTTTTCTGCCTAGCCTTGTGCCAAATTATGTAAGTTGTTAGCATGGTGATAATAATATACAACATGGAACAAAACCCCTGTCAGATCCAATAAAGGCGTATTCGTGGTACAGTTCATGAACCGTCTCGCATAGGCGGCTTCTTTGACACAAAGCTGCAGGTAGTAAGTACGTGAACTTTGAAGAGCGGTCAGTGTTGCTGTTGCCTTGGATCAGTTTTTATTTTGATTTAATTATTTTCAGTTGGAAAAAAAAATATCTCCAATCCATTTAATAGCTACGTATATGTGTTCGCAGTAGGACACCGAATAATACTCTCAAGGATCGGACAGGGTTTTTGTTACATGTTGTATATTACGAGGACTAAACGATGTACATCGTGGTGTATCGTGTTTAAAAGAAATACTTTTTTTGACAATGGTACTGATTCCTTTGTACGCAAACTAAACCCGATTAAAACCTATCTTTAACCTAGCATACAGCGTGGGCAACGCAAAACAATAAAATAATTCAGTTCCTTTGCAAATAAAGCAAAACATGAACATGGTTAGTGCATAAATTCTAGATTACTTAAACGAACTTCAATAATGATTTCATAATTATATTCGGGGTTATCTATCTCGCTTATCTGGGAGCTGAATATGAGAATAAGACGAAATGCGTTTGCTTAACGTAAACAAAGAGAATCCATTATCTTCCAACAAATAGAGTCTAAGATATTTCCTGCATACTATTACAGCTCCTGTAAGTCTGGATCTTCACAGTAACCAACAAATACGTAAACAACAAGACTTAAGAGCGAGTTCCAAAAAGCGGTCATTCCCATACGATTTTGTGCAACCTACAACGAAATAAAACAGAAGAAGTAAACAAAAGGAATGGCAAAAATATTTTTTCACTCAAAACAAAAGCAAGAGGCCACAAAAATATGTTTCTTTTATTTTATTCTTTATTTATTTTATTCTTTATTTATTTTATTTTTTATTTATGCTTTTATTCTTATTTCTTTTATTTTATTCTTTATTTATTTATTTTATTCTTAGCAACATTATTTTTGCTTAGCAAGGTTCTTCTAAAAAACAGCTGCGGTTTGTAAAATAAGTTATTATTTGGGAAAAAACGTTTTTTTTATTCTTAGCAAAGCTGCGGTTTGTAAGATAGTTTTTTTTTGGGAAAAAATGTAGCGTTACTGTCAGCTACCTCCATTATCAAAATTATCTTTATTGTTAACAAACATACATATATTATACTCCTAAACTTTTGCCTGTATAATATTAGTGTGAAGGGCGACGATGTGACTGTATTGTTGCATCTGAACTTTTTTGCACTCCCAAAGTACCGACCACCCTCTCAATTTAAACTGACGTAAAGCAGCTCTGTCAATAGGATTTCGATGGGGTTGAAAGGTTCTTCTAAAAAACAGCAACACATGAAATTAAAATATTTAGGTGACCTTAATTCATCGTCGGTCGGAAGTATGCCCTAGGCAATCATAAATCAACGAAAACGTTTGGCTAGAAAGATGACCTTTATTTCTTCATCAAAACTTTATACATGTTATTGACGTTCAAAACAGTATAGTACTAGCTGTTACCCGCGGCCCTGCCTGCGTGGGCCTCTTCTAATAAAGAGAAAGCTCGTTCTTTGTCATATAGCACCACGCTATAATCATTGAAAGCGATTTCGTTCCAATTATTGGAATCCCGATTTCCTCACAATGTTTGTCTTCAGATTGTTGGTACTTCGTACATTGTATTAGGGACTTTGAGTGTCTTCTACAGTCGCGGAGGTTATGACGTCAGCGTCTCTAGATAGGACGTAGACGGCTTAGACGTAAATTGATAATGTGGTACAATTGCAGAGATACGTGCCATGCGTCATAATGAGTCCCACTTTACCGTATTATTGAGAACTTGACAGTGTGAAGTTGTGAGAATTGTTTAAAGTAAACGAAGAATTTTGGAGCAAATTCAACCTTATCCGTATAGCATTAAGCAGCTTATTCGATGCGAGACATTTTGAAATGACTGAATTTCTGTGGTCTTATTTGAGGACTGAATTAAAAAATTGTTTCTTTTTTTGAAGATTACTTACTAGCGATGTGGGTCGCATATTACTAATAATCTCGTTAACCCCGCGTGCTAAGCTAAGATGCTTGTGTTACGTGTGGGTTCACGTCGATAGTGTAATGGGTGGTATTCGAACTCGCAACCAGACGATCGCAAGTTCGACGCCCTAGCCTACCGCCGCTTGCACTTGAGTTTTTCAGTGCTCGTAGGTTTTTTTTATATTTATGAGTATTTGATATTTATTTCGTAATGTAATCATTTTAGAATATTTGTTGACCTATCTCTTGATTGTTACAGAAACTGCCGATATACATCAAAGCGTACTACTACTTCGCTATCACAACGACAGTCGCAGCCGTACTTATACAGACGATAGACATCGCGGCATCTCTGTCTAGTCAAATGGGAGTGTTCATGGTTATTGAAACCATGCCGCTTATGTTGGCGGGGGCTTGTAAGTACACACAGCAAACTAAATAGTTAGACAACCCCCTTATAATAATACCGGCCGATAAACGTCCACTGCTGGGCACAGGCCTCTTCCCATATAGAGAAGGCATTTGATCACCACGCTTGCTCATTGCGGGTTGGCGATTTCAGATTTCAATATTTTGGAATCCAGGTTTCCTCACTATGTTTTCCTTCACCGTTTGTCAATGATGTCTTAGAATGATTAAGAAAGTACTAAGTAACTTTGAAAAAGTCACATTGGTACTTGCTTGGGTTCGAACCTGCAACCATGTGCGTGGTGGCCTAACGGTTCAATGACCGAATTCGCATGAATTCGGTCATTGAACCGCTAGGCCACCACGACATTTTTACAGCCCCCTTAGACAAGGTACGTTAACGCTGGTCGAACCGCTGAAATGTATGACAGTGACAAGTCACGTGACTTATCGAAGAGAAATGTCATTTCCATACATTTAATGTCATTTAAGCGATTTCTATCATTGTTAACGCTTGTAGCTGTACCTACCTTGTCTAAGAGGGTAGGGCAAATCAACAAAGTTGTTGGTTTAATATGGGACCGACCAGGGAGGAAAAAAAATTGTTATGCGCTCATCAATGTATGGAGCAGTCGTTTTTTTTTTGCAATTACAGTGTTAGTCCCATAATGAAAGTTGTCCATAATGATGAGTAGAATGATTCCTTAAAAAGTAGTGCTATTGTTGATACATATTATATTATATTAGAGCCGAATTACTTATTGTTAACATGTGATGTGTTTATATGGACGTAAACATTAATATTTATCATAACTAAACTTTAAGAACTTCTTCCTTTCAAACTTATATTAACTCTTTCAACGAGATTTTTTGACGGAGTTTCATTTATTTTTTCTTTTTTCCAGGCATACAACTCTACCTCGTAATCTTAATAAGAAGTCTTCTGAAAAAGATGGAGGTGACTGGACCTCATGGCTACGAGAACCAGCTCCAGCAAATAGTGTACGAGGGGAAAGTCGAAACCAATGGAGTTTACGACTCTACGGTCGTTCCTGTAGATATATAGACAAAGGCCTTACCAACGATTTAGGAATAAGTCAAACGAAAATACCAAATATCTGCCTGACTCATTATCATCATCATTTTACGGATCGTCTGCTTTTTAATCGATTTCATAAGGAGTAATTTGTTTTTTTTTTTTTTTACGATGTTCGTTACGTGGTATCTCTATACCATCATGGACAGATTTATATACATATACACTTAAAGATTTATTTCGAAAAATATTTTTGTCATAGATTGGGATATACATCAGGGATGGTCCTGTATCCATGGATTCCGTAGTTCGGTTTTTAAATCAATACGATTGGAAAGTTTTACCATGAATGGCAAAACCAAAATAACGTATATTGTACTTTCCTGAAACTGTAGTTTTATTGAAGTTTGTTCTCTCTCACATTTCTGTGTCATAAATTATTTCATGGCCATGTTTAGGTACGTTAGGCAAGTTTTAGCTTCTGGGCGCATGCGTCCTATTAAAAAGCGTCATATAGGAAAATATGAAATATACCTAATACGAAAAATTATAGCAATTGTTGCTTTTTAACATACATAACTAGCAAAGGCCGGCCCAGGAAGAGGTGGCGCGGGGTGAGGTAAGTGGAAAGACTTGGGGGAGGCCTTTGCCCGGAAGTGGGACGGCACAGGCTAGATAAAAAAGGAACTAAAAGATACGATAAATTATACCGAAAAACGGGGTTATATACTAAATTAATATATTCCTTTGTGTTTGACTGCAAAAAAATAATTTTGCGTTGAGTTTTAGGAATTCTAAGTTCATCTTAGCTTTAGTTGATAACATAATTTATATTGTAAATATTTTGTGTAAGTATAATAATTATAAGGTAATGAACATGTGATATACAAATAAATCATAAACTTTATTTTATTGGTTTTCTTATTATGAACTCTATGCAATTTAAGTTCTAATTATTTTTATCTATTTAATCTAAGCATTCAGCATCGTAACGTGAAAAACAATTATAAAACTTAAAAAATATTTATTGTAGTTTTAGAACAATGTTTAGCAAATAATTGCTAAAATTATGCCCCTCGGATCTTGGTATATATTGCATTACGTCTGACGCCTTACTGAAGCGTGTCAAAATTACTTAAGCTCAGTGCTGCCTAGTGGCCATTATACGCAACTCTCCTCTTGCTTTGACCGAACATCAAGGTCGGGGTGGACCTTGATGTCCTTAAATCACAATTTGTGTAGCCCATATCCAGTTAATAGGTACACTTATTTCTCGGAAATGAAGCAGTTAACAGATAACAGCATAATATTTTGCTTGTGTTATAGGTACCTACCTACTTATCTGTTTTTTAATACACAAACGGCATGTGAATGAAACAATAATATTATTCTCTCAGTAATGCAGATAAACTTTGTGATACTTTTGATTGGAGGTCGCGAAGATCTACTTTCTGGCCGAATTTAGTTCGAACTTCATTTACCTAAAAATTAACCGGTGGTAGCCTAATTGCTACAGCGTCGGACTTGTGTTCATGTGGTAGCTGGTTCGAAAACCACCCATTGCTCTACAATCTTGAACCCTTTAGAATAAGCATTACGCTTAGCAAGAGGGGTTAACAAGAATATTAGTAGGTAATGTGCGAACAGATAACTATAGCCCGACCGTCTAACTGAGTCCTCGCCTGCGCGGTACAGGGGCGCGAGGGTATGACGACCAAGGGGACTGAGACATGTGCGTACCGCGCAGGCGAGGACCCAGTTAGACGGTCGGGCTATAATAATAGATAAGGTATTTAGTAAGCTAATATTATCTTCTTCCTCTTCGTAGTTACAGTTACACTCTTCGCAGAGTGGTCGTGGTCGTCATATCTGGTGTAGTGGCTAGCTTCCCAATCCCTTGCCATTATCTAGACTTTTTTAAGCCAAACTCATAACGAAACTGCATGTTTTGATCAAATCGCTTCCTGGTGTACCTACAGACGATAAAGTACCTACTAACGGTGATTTAAGATCTTGCAAACTATCTACTGAAAATGCAGTAAACGCAGCTTCGACGAGTCCTTTCTACCATTATTATACCCAGAGATGGTTTTGAAGGGGGGTCTGGTCGTTGCGTTCGACGCAGAGTGCTTAACGAACATATAATTAGTCCACATGTGTTCCACACTAGGAGTATATGGTTTTTTTTTTATTTTTTTATATACGACGCCCGCACTAAGAATTTAATCCTTGTGTCGCGGGGCTTTCACAAAAATTGAAATCACATGCACAAAGAACACCCAGACTTGGAACAAGCATTTGTGGATCACACAAATGCTTATCTAATGCGGGGATCGAACCCGCAGCACGTCTCGCACAGTGGTAATCAGCGTGGTGACCTATACCACTCGGCTATCCGTGCAGTCAATATGGTGTATGTTTATGAAGAGTGGGGCATCCTAACAAAGGTATTCCAGACACTTCCTTAAGATGAACAGAAAATTAATAGTAAAAGTTGACGAAATAAAGCTTTTATTTAAATCTCAGACCGATGAAAAGGTTGGTCTGACTATGGAGCATTTTTATGACCAGGCCTAGCAGTTCCCGGCAAGTACCGATGTTCTATTATGTATCTTTGGAACTCACGATTCTGTTGGAAACGTTCCACCGGACACATATACAGTCAAATACGGCTTGCCCATGCACAACAGTCAATGCGCTCTGTAAGGGAGGGGGTTGGGTATACCCACTAGGACCAATATCAGTCTCAGAAAACGCCAGCCTTACAAAGCGCATCAATTCAGGCCATCACCAGGCTTATTGCCATATTTGAATTCAATTAATTTTCCAATGAGTGCCCTCTCTGAGAGTCACAGCACCACGGCACTCAATTCTGCACTGTTAAGCTAGCGCTGGTTTTGGTCCTGTAGCTATTATTAATATAATAAAAGAAAAAAAAAACTAGATTTTTAATAAAAATATTATTTATTTCTTAAACGAAATACCCCTAAACACAAATTTAAACTTACTCTAAACATTTAATTTTACCTTCAATATATAATCAATAACACGATGATATGAAAGTACATAAAGGTATATAATAACGGCTTCATCTTGTAGTCATTGTAAAATACATATACGTCTATTTTTATTCACAGTTCACTTCTTGATTTTCTATCTATTGCCTTCTCATCAACAGAAATTTTCTTTATACTTCATGACACATTCTTCTTGGGCAGCGTTATTCACAAATCTGAATTCACAATTGTTATTGATTTTCAAAATCACACTTCTCAATAGCAGCAAAAAGTATGTTTGTGTTGCTGAAAACAAAAGTTTAAAATATGTACAGCCAAAATAAAAAAATAAATGTGATCAACATCACATACATTGCTCCGAATATAAATTAAGTAGCTAAAGGACTTGTGTTATGGAAACAGAGACAAGGAAGGTACCACAAACACCCAGACCCGAGACAATGTGGAAACTGTTGTTTTTTTTTCTACATTGACCCGTCCAGGGATCGAACTCGGACTTCAGAGCGATACCTTGAAGACCGGTGTGTAGGCCACTCGACCACGGAGGTCATCAGAAAATGCTTGACATTTCATTTACTAATAATAATTATAGTGCCACAGACTTATCTGAACCCTGTGGCTAAATGTGGAACTTATGTTTTGGTATAGTTTGTAGTGTATTTTTTAAAATTGAAATGAAAAGAACTGTTGTCATATCAAACCCATTCAATTGATATGGTACCGTGATTTTAAATCCCGATACCGCTTTCCATACAAATCATGACGCTTCGATACGTAGACTTTTTCGATAAAGGTCTTGCTGCGAGCTCAGAAAGCAAGCAACCTAGGCGTTTCGTTCTCATGTATTGAAATTGATAAATCGAGGAAATCAACTAAGCCACTGCATAGACTACTAGTACACTGGACCTAGGCCTCTCCAATATGCACCACAACCCAAGTCCTCAATTTGGGGACTGTGTGTTGTGGGGAGCCAACACTCAGGTGGCCCTGGTCACCACGCTGGGCAAGCGGGTTTGTGACCGCAGTTTACTTTCAGTTCTTTATATTTTAAATTATTTATATTATTATTTATATTTTATATTTTTCTTTATTTCTTTTAAAGAAATAAAGAAAAATATAATATATAAAGAAAAATAAGAATTTCTTTACTTTTATTTAAGTAAAGAAATTCTTTACTTTAGGAGAACTGTTGCCCATTCTCCTTGCTTCTCCATCCCTTAGTCGCCTCCTACCATAGCCACGGGGAGAAATAGCGTTCTATTCTATCACCAAACCCCACGGCAATCGAGGAAATGCGTGATTCATTTTACTTACATAATTGGACGATTGCAGTAGCTGCGTCAATCAAGTGCATTCTTATACGACCCAGACTGTTTTCTTTATAGAACAATGTTGGTATCATTAGGGCTGAGAGTGCGATTAACACCAACACCCAGACCACAATCCCGTAGATATAATAGACTCTCAACAGCTTAACGTTTTTCTGAAATAAAATAGGTAAGGTGGGTGAACCATGGAAGGCCACGTTCCTTAGAAGGCCAACTGTTAAAAAAACGTAGTTATTGACATGTAAAGACATATTCCTTTTACATACACTAAGATCCATCAAACTTAAGACCACAGACGCGGCGGCGAGTCGCTCGCGCCGCTATTGCGACTGTGCGATCTCACGCTTTGTAGACTTCGGTCGTCGACGTTCCAATTGTTATCCACGCGCGCAGCAAAACGTAGGTTTTTAGCTAAATAACCTATTATTATCTCATATTTTTGTTCTTTGAATTGTTGTATAACGATATGTTTATGGTACTAAATGAAAAAAAAATAGTTTTTCCTCGTTTTAAGTTAAAATATTGGTAGTGTTCCTAGGAAGGCCGGTTGTTCTTTATAAGGCCAATCAAAAATTTGACGGTTGGCCTTGCTAGGGTACACGGGCCTTACAAAGAACGTCTACAAACCATGAACATATGAATACTTACTTTTTAGTTAAGTAAGTATAAATACTTACCGTTACAATTGAAACAATGTTTTATATTTATAATATTTTTATTTATAAACTTTTTAACCCAGATTGGATAGATATTTAATATCAAAAAGTCATAGATAATTGTTAGTTTGGCCTTCTCAGGAACATTGTGGCCTTACAAAGAACAGACCCATAAGAAGGCAATTTTAGGTGAAAAATTTTTTTTTTTAGTTTCATTATAAAACGCGTTGGCAAGTTATTTGCTATCAATATAATGCTCATTACTACTATTTTTAAATAATTTCCATTAATATATTCTTAGTTATACAATGGTGTTCAAGTACTATTCGTTAATTTTTTTATAGATGATAAAAATATATTGAGCATTTAATGTTTTGCTCAAATGAAAGAGCATATTATGTAGTTTTAGTAAAAGCGGATATATTAATTGTTACAACTCTATTTTTAAGTTGAACGACTGATGTATAATATTGGCCTTGTTTGGAGCCGTGTTCCTTGCAAGGCCATTTGTAAGAGCTTAAGAAAACTTAAGTTTAATAAATAGTGACTAAAGCTACGTTAAAAAAAAGTGATTTATATGGTACACAATAAAACAAAGTATTCCTTGATAATTTGTTTTCTTCATTTATCCAGTAAATAAACGAATTAAAAATGTTTAATCGTTAGAGTGGCCTTTCATGGTTCACCCACCTTATTTGTGTTAGTTTTCAAGGCTCATTGTAGAAAAAATAGAAAAATATCATATAATATAATTTTATTTTAATTAAATGTATAAGGTTTATTTGAACTAAGCAGTGTGTATGTATTTAGTAAGTCACCCAGTAAAATATAAAGGTGAGATTGGCAATGGCAATTTAAAAAAAAGGCTTTTAGTAGAACTAGCTTTGTTCTTTCTTAGGATCCAAACTTGTTCAAAGTTTCATAAAAGTCGGTTCAGCGGTTTGGCAGTTAAAACGAAACAGATAGAGGTACCTACTTCTACATTGATAAAGATATGTCAAGTTGGAGTCTCTCAAGTTTTTTACTGAATGCATGGATACACGATACATATACCAAAATAGCATTTTTGTTTGTCTGTTTGTACCTCTTGCTAATCTCTAAAATGACCAGACCGATTTTGACAGAACTTTCACTGGCAGGTAGCTGATGTAAAAAGGCGTAATTTAGATTACTTTTATTTGGGTAACTTTATTTATTTTATGTTTACGGGAACGAGGACAAACCTATTACCCAGGAAAAACCGAGGGGCACAGCTATTTTATAATACCTATTCGTATGGACAATATATTCAGTTGAATGTCGTGAGACTAGAAGTCGACTCCAACATAGCTTGGGAAAAGGCTACAAAGAGAAAGCCAAATACCAAATCTCCCAACAAAAAACTTATAAAGTATAATAATACCTGATGTCCACCAATAATGAAGACTGTAGTGAAAATAGCATCTACAATGAATATTACGGTTAATATGCTTAAAATCGTAATATCTTGGACGTCGTAGTAATCGAATCCAGAAGCTCGTTCTACTGTAGCTCGCTCTACTGTGTCATACAGAGCATATAAAACTGTCGTCAAACCGACGCATGTTGAAAGCTGAAACAAAGAATTCTATTATTTAAATTCCCTAAATTAAATATGATTAACATGTCGTGGTGGTCTAACGGTGCCACACCCATTGCACTACCGACGTAAACCCACTCGTAAGGCTCTAGACAGACGGACCGCATTTCAACTGCAAATTGCAGTTCAGAAGCAATTCGAATGCAGTTGACACAATTCATAGTTTATTGCAGTCGTGTCAACTGAATTCGAACGTACCTAAACGGTTGGATTGCAGTTGAAACGCGGTCCGTCTGTCTAGAGCCTAACACAAGCATTTAGTTTTGTGCGAAGGCTTAACAAAAATACTGCAATACATAAATCTGCAGTACCAAGTAGGTAATTTGCGACCCACATTGTTAATTCTATGATTTAAGTTATTAAAAAGATTTAATTTAAACAAAAGAAATGGATAATCTGTAAGATTTTCTCTTACCAATTTCAAATATCCCCACGTTATAAGACCATGTCGCAGCGGCAAACAAAAACAGCATCTTGTCAACACTGGCAATTCCGCACGCATTTTGAACCTTCACACCTCTTTCTAAAAGGCAAACAAATACATTGAGACTGGTTTAATAACAACCTTTTTTTTCATATTTAAGTGCAATGCCTTCAAGTACCTATCTTTTATTACGAACCCTAGGTACTGGGGCCTTTCACTAAGTTCAAACAAAACGTAAGATGACGCAAATTTTAGTTCAACTACCCCGGGTCGCCAAAACTTTTTTATTTTCTGAGAGTCACCTGGGTTGTGGTATATACGGTATAGACCATTTAATAGACCTTATAGTATAGTACCTAAGTCGAAGAGAAAACTCCTCTCTTAGCACTTCGACACGTAATTGCTTAGACTTAGTGAATAAGACCCCTGGCTAGTTAATAGTTATGTAGGTAATTATGTATTTATCTAGGTATACATACAGGATTATTTTAAAAGGAGTGCAGATATCCTACGAGGTAACCACGTGCATAAAACTGAACAACTTTCCCCAAGAAACATACTAGGTCGAAATCTTATTTAGAAAATGAAATTTTCATACAAAGGTGACTTATGTTTTTATGAAACGTTGATTTTTACTTTTAAGATTTCGACCTGTTTCTTGGGGAAAGTTGTTCCGTTTTATGCACCTGATAACCACGTAGGATATCCGCTGTCCTTTTAAAATAATCCTGTTATAATAAAAATTAATGTGTAGGTAGGTACCTAAGCGCATAACTCAAGAATGGCTGGCCAATTCGGCAATTTTTTTTTGTATGTTCCCTAAGGTCCACGGAAGGTTTTAATACTAAAAAAAATTGACGTGATCACTCGATAAACGTTACATTTATTAATTATTTTTTACTTTTAACTTTTGACAGAACGAAGTCTATCCGGGCAGCTCGCAGCTAGTCTAAAATGCAATGGAATCGGCGTAAAATGCGAGTTTTATTCAAAATTTCGCTTTGAAGAAACATTTATGCGACAGATACACCTAAATAGGTTAAAGTGATGAGAAATAGATGCATGGGTACTTAAACTCATAATAAGTAGGTAAGTACATTTTGTATTTACTATGGATACTTACATGCTTTACCTCTTACAATTCTCCAACACCGATTTATGTGAACACCACTAAAATATAAGTATATTCCAGTCACAACTTATTTTAGTATTCTGTTTATTTATTGAAAATATATCACTTTATTATAATGCTGTCTACACGTCAAGCGTATAACATACACTGATAAATATAAAGAGACTCAGAACTTTAAATATGAATTGTAAGCCAAGTCGCATTCGTTTTGGGAAAAACCTTCAAAGGCCAAGATACTTACATAATCTTGACCTTTTTATTTGGCTATTTCCAATTTATTTTCATTTAGTTACGAATATTTATGATCTAGTATTTTGTGTTATTAATTTACAATAAAATACTAGTCTGCTTCAAACATTTTAGCCTTTAACTCTTGAATCTCTTTGAAAGGAGAGAAAAATCGTTGTTTATTTTCTTAAATAAGGATTGTCAAAGATTTGATTTCCAATCCAATTAGTTTTACTATAAATAGAAAAATTGCAATCATGTAAAGTTCCAAATATAAAATAAAACATCCGTGATAGGTTCTTAGAGATAAACTTGGCGGTACACACTACCGTGGCCCCAGTGTTGTTATTCACATTTTACTTCATTGTCATCCATCATATCGCATTCATTTAACTTTAACCTCTTCAGCTTGTGCAAAGATTACTAATTACTTCTGTTAAAGATAAACCAGTAACGGGTTTACACTGAGTGGGTAAAACATGTCAATATTATCTTTGGATTTTCACACTAACTTAATCAAAATATTTTGCATTCAAAAAGTATTCCAACATTTTTTTGTTGTTTTCAGTGGCAAAAGACAGACGCACTTCTTGTCTTTTAAGGAAATGGATGAACATATTAGAGGTTTTAATAAAAAAAAAACAATATTTTGAACATAATTTATACCAAAGTTTATACAAAAATGTTTATTAGGCCTACTTACAAACATCTTGTGTCATGTAGGACTTTTGTGGCTGCCTTTTGTGCCATATCTCCGAATGACTGTCGCGTTAACCCTATAACCGCCTACGTCATTTCGCCAGTGTGTAATAATAAATAATTAATTAATGTAGGTACCTACCTACTTTAATATTTTACATCCCTCTTTGTGTAGGCGCTGGTAGCACAACAATTGATATGAAGTCGGGCGGTTAATGGGTTAACGGAAAACAAACTCACAAAAGACTCCGATTTCATTTTTATTTTTGTCACAGGTAAAATAAACTATTAATGTAGATTTTGATATATTTACAAATAATCTCTTGCATATGCATAGAAGATACATAAAGGTACCTAGTTACTTAGTTATATGTTAAGATGTTAATTACATTTTAAGATTAATAAAAAACTTTCAGTCATATAACAACCAACTAGGAATAAAACCTACATGCACATTGTCCTAACATCTGCTTCAATACGTAATACTTTCAATACGTTTCTGATCCCAAACTAGACAGAGCCTGTACTATGGTAACCAGCCAGTTGATAAACATAAATGCCTAAATTCATACAATATTATAAATAATATTACACCCAGATACAGAACAAACCATGGATGTCCACCTTCTAAGATCCGCTTCCGCATCTGTATCCGCGGATGTGAAAAATATGCATCCGCAACATCCCTACCCTAGTATGTGTAGGTACCTATGGCGGTATTCATTTGGGGACTAAAATTGTGGTGTGTCTAAAACTTGCATCGCCTCGTAGGTATATGAACTGGCTTAGTTCTTTACCAAGATACTTATCAACTCATTTCATTGTCATAAACATGTCCAGTTCCCGCCAATTCCTCGTTTTGTACTGTGCTCTCTGATTCAGGTGCGTGCTTCACGAATCTGTACGGACAATTGCTTCTAAGCTTGATAATCTCACTCCTTAAGAGAAGAATGAAGTATGTTTGGATTACTGGAAAAGAGGAAAGTTATTCGTTTTTGTAAAAATTGTGCAACATATGATCAGATTATGTGAAAGATGACCTTCTACAAAAAATGCCTAATAGAATATCTGTAAACACAATATCTACTACTCCTTGATTTCTTCTCTCTCTCTCTCTCTCTCTATCTCTCTTGATTTAAATCATATGGGCATAAAAGCAGAGATGCAAATAAAGAAAAAAATGTAAGTTAGGACGATTATAAGCAAGATACTACATAGAATACATACAAATATGGACCGTATTAAGAGTTTAATTTATTGCTTGAATTATTTTGTTCAACTTAAAGATTGGGCAAAAGTAGGATACTTACGAAAACCGATTAAATATATGGTTATGTTAATGAAGAGTAAAAGGCCTATTGATGTGACGACAGCCAGCAGGGCTACTGATAACACACCCAGCATTATTGTTACCACAACCATCACAAACGAGTATTGGTAAAATAGTTTTAACAGCCTCACATTTTTCTGAAAACAATTATCACAATAAATAAATTTGAAAAAAGATACGAAAAAAGCAATGGTCCGTGGAAAGGTGACCACTTGTAAATATACCGAGTGGTTAATTCGTTCATGTGTACCAAGATCCCTCCGTGCCTCGGCAAGCACGCTAAACCGTTGGTCCCGACTGTCATACGGTGTACTTACATACATTTTTGACAGTCGGTAAGTCTGTTTTCTGACAACCAGTCTTACTATAGAATACTGTGTTACCCAGCTATGGGACATGAAGGTCAGATAGGCAGTCGCTACATGTAAAATACGGTATTCAGCCAAATCAGGTAAGGCTGGCAGCTGACCCCAACATAGCTTGCGAAAAGGCTAGGCAGATGATGACGAGAGATTCATAATGACGATTTCTTTTGTGACGGAGATTATTCTAAAAAAAATCCCAAGATCCAGAAAACAAGTACCTTGTCGTTTTCTGCTGTCCCACGGATAGCTTTTATTCGACATATACCTAAATCAAACAAGCCGAAAAAAAAAATGTATATTCTTATGTTAATAAATTCTTACAATAGGTACGTATTGTCCACAACAATATCCCAGAAATAACAATGATTGATAATCTATTAATAATAATAAACCGGCCAAGTACGAGTCGGACTCGCGCACGAAGTGTTCCGTGCATTAATGTATAAAAAGAACACCAAAAACACGTTTGTTGCACTAAATCAGCTACCGGTAGATAAACTTACAGGGTTGAATATTTTTAAAACTCAATACAAACGTCATTTTTTTCAAAATAATAATATGAATATAAGAAGCTAGGCACCTACTTAATTCCCAGAATGATGTTATTATCATAATATAGATGATAAGGCCGTACATAATAATACAAGAAACATAAATAATGATGTTGTTTGTAAACATGAATTTCATATTTGAAAACCCACTGTTATCAAACAACAACAATTCGGTTTTTTAATGTCAATTTCCAATAATTGTTTTGGCCTACTTCGTTTTTAGGAATAAAATTAAAAACAAAAGTTGGGACAATAATATTTATAGTTATTGTTTTATTATTTTACGATTATTGTTACATAATTACATTGTTTTGTATACTAACTTTTTATGTAACTATTCTGTTTTTATTTATGAAAATATATATTAATATAACTACTTTTATTTACTGTTAGCCAAAGAATAGATAAAATAAGAAAAAGTATTATTAAAAAACAAAAACTTACCAAATGTCCTCCTACAATAAAAACAATGTCTAATACAATATCTGCAAACACAACAATTAAAGTAATTATACCGATTGGTAAAATGTAGCAGTCACAGCAAAATGCATAAAGATGATATAAACTTATAGTCAGGGTTGTAAATATAAAGCTCGTTAAGATCTGAAACAAAAAAAAAGATTTTAATGTCAGACATCTGATAGTTACAAAAGGAAATATTAGGAATATTATTTTAGTGTTAAATTAAAAAATAATTATTAACCCCCCACTTCTGTAAAGCCTATCAACATAAAATTTTGTTCATAGCCTGTGCAAACCTCATGTACAGCGATGTGATTGGTTGTCAGTTTTTTAATCAACAAATCACAGACTTGATCAGTATATTTGAAATCAGAATTGATCACTTCTTTTCTATTATTAAAAAAAATGATTATTTCAGAAACATGTACATAGGGACTTTGGATATAAGTAAAATCAATACCTGTGGTAAAGCCCCACACTTTAATAAATAATAAATTATGAAAAGGTAAAAGTAGTGTACTTACAAAGTGAGAAAAGAATCTAAATTATAAATCTAAAATATAATAATATATTATGTATATTTCATAATTGATTCTTCTGTAGTAACATAAAGAAGAAAATGAGAATTGATTTATCTATAATTTACCCTCAAATGAGAAAGCTGGGTAATATTTTCAATGTAAGTGGCATTTCTCCAACAGTGGAATTATAAATAAAGGCATGTAGGTAGGTAATGTTGTTAAGAGTACAGATTCCCCAAATTTTAAGTAGATATAACTCATGTATTTGAATTTAGCAAGATACTAGTACTTATATTAAGCTTTAAAGAAAATTTGTACTCCATTACAGTATGCATTGGTACCAAAAAGTGTAATTTTATTTCTGATGCTTGTTTCATCTTTTTTTTTAACACCATGACAATGAAACAGAACTTTATCATATTCATTGAATTATCTCCTTCCTGTATTACTCACCAGTTTTATGTAAACCCATGTTAATAGTCCATAACGAAGTGGTATGCAAAAGCAGCATTTTTTGCACAAGGGCACTTCTTCTAGCATATTTTTTTTTTCACTATTTGAATTCAGAATCTAAAGGAAAGTTTGTGCCTCTTTATTGCAATCTTAAGCAAATAATGTTGTCGTCATATTCTAGCATTTTAGATTCTTAAATATTTCACACCACTGAGAAGCTATAAACTGACGTTATTGCGCTTGAAAGTACCTCGGTTTAATAATATCAGAGCTATAATTAGAAGATGTCATGACATGTGCGATCGAATCTAGCGATTAGTTTCAACAGACATTATATTATTTTACACAAGCTTAATCGAGTTAATCCATAGGTTTTTATCACTGTTTTATTTATTGCGCAACTTTAACTTTTCTGCTGCTACTCGGGTATCCTATGTTGGTCGAGCACATTTAAATTATTCAGAGTACATTGTTTTACGCACAATAATGATAGTAATATTTTCTTTTCCTAATTCTCTGTCTACACTAAATAGCAACAAAATTATTTGTAAACTAAAAATTCGCACTTCTCAAACTTTAGCGGTAAATGGTAAATCAGCTTTGTTTTTGTTTACTTTTAAAATTAATGTCAACACTCAACAGTCAAATTCAAATGTCAAATGTTGGTTTTGCGTTTTGTTATTTTCAACACGACTTTGTTTTGATCATTCCACTAATAATAGTAATAATAATATACTGTGATTATACATTATCATTTAATATAAATAAATATATAGGTCAGTAAACACTTTTATATTATCTCGCGTTCAGTAAGGAGTGCGTATATTCAACGAGGTACTCAGGTGCATAAAACTGAACAACTTTTTCCTAACTTTTTTGATGAAAATCATTTTTTCATACAAACATAAGTCACGTGAAATGTCACTCTATTATGAAAAGATCATTTTCAATTTTAAGATTTCGACCTATCTTATTCTTATATATCTGAGCAATTCTTGTATATAATATACCAATATAATCTGAATCTCGGAAACAGCTCCAACGATTTTCATAAAATTTTGTATGCAGGGAGTTTCGGGGGCGTTAAATCGATCTACCTAGGATTCATTTTCAGAAAATGTCGTTTTATCCGTGTTTTCAGTAATCTTGAATCTTTAAACGAGCAATTCTTGTATAAACGGCCATCAATACTGTTACAATTCAAAATAAACAAAATATTACATTTGAATTTGGAATTTGTCATTTTTATAATGATTGTTCATTGTGTTTTTTTCAATTTGGCGCCAATACATTGTACAATATTTTGCGATATTAAAATGGAGTGGGGTGATAAAGAGGACCGAAACGCTGTGATTGCATTACACAAAGTAGGTATGGAGCCAAATACATTTTTTTAACTCTCCATTCGCTTGGTATTAGTAAAATGTTTGTGTTCCGGGCTATTAATAGGTACAATGAGACCTCCTCTGTTTGTGACAGAAAAAGATCAGGCCGACCACGCAGTAAGTATTCGTACGAAAAAGGTGGTCAAAAAAATCGAAGGTGGGAAAGAATTCGAAGAAATCCTGTAGGATTTTATCTTGGGAGATGAAGATAGCACCTAGAACCATGTCGCGTATTTTAAAAGATGACTTAGGACTTGCAGCCTATAAGAGACGTACTGGTTATTTCTTAACTGATAATTTAAAAAATAATAGGATGGTAAAATCGAAACAACTACTGAAGCGGTACACAAAAACAGGTCACAGAAAAATTTACAATTGGGCAACATTTTAACAAACAAAATGACCGCATTTATGCTCACAGCTCTAAGAAAGCTTCCAAATTAGTCGACAAAGTGCAACGTGGGCATTATCCGACTTCAGTGATGGTTTGGTGGGGTATTAGCTATGAAGGAGTGACTGAGCCATACTTTTGTAAAAAAGGTATCAATCATCGGCACAAGTGTATCAAGATACCATTCTTGAGAAGGTAGTGAAGCCCCTTAACAACACCATGTTCAATAACCAAGAATTTTCCCATGGAAAGAGTGCGTGCTGTTATTGATAACTAGCCTCAACGTTCAAAGGACTGTATTACAGAACTTCGAATACCTAAGCTTTTCATATCAACTTCGTTCAACTTTCTCAGATTATTAATTGAACTAACAATAATGGAAAAATAAACAAACTTTAAAATAAAAACACATTATATACTTACCTAGAACCAAACAAAAAAAAAGCGAAAATTAGACTGAATTCTTAAATTAACTTTTACGTTCAATTATTGTAAGTAACTGATTTATTTGAAGTCGGTACCCGTGGCAATTGAATTCTGTATCGAATCCCTTTTTTTTGCTTGGCATCGACTTCAAATTCATCAGTTAGTAATTGCAATTGAACATAATATAATTATGTAATAAAGGTAATACGAGTACTTATAACAAATTCAGTTTATTTTTCGCTTTTTAAGTAAGTATGGGTTTTTGAAGCCGGTGTTTTTTTATGTTTTTATTGAATTAATTTTGTTGTATTAGAGCAAGAGTATTGAAGAAAGAAAACAAGTCGAATTATTTTTATTATATAAATATTATTATGTATGTAATACATATATCACAAAAAAAAATAAAACTCCCATAACATTCCTCCCATTTAAACCAAAATTACAAAATATATAGGCCGGCCTATAGATATATATAATAATTATTAAGCGTCGAACGGAGCACTCCAGTAGATTTTTCCGTTGAAATTGAAGGTAGGTGATTTTTTTTAAATGTCATATCCTAGAGTCATGTCCGTGAAAAGTCACATCCGAGATAAGGTCATTTTACAAATATTTGTAATAAACATTGCAATATTTCAATAAATTATTTCTGATGACACGTCATAATTTAAGACCTTATTATGTCGTTACCCATGTAATTTTTAGGTTATAGTTAATCCTGTGGGCTGTCGTGTGGTGGATTGTCCGTAGCATTAACTACCGACATATGACGTCAGATACCAAAACAAAAAAAGCCGACTAAAAGTCGGTCGGAGAGGGAGACTCCAATCTTAATCTACGTTAAAACTATCTTAAATTAATTACTTTTCGCTAGTAAGTAGGCTATGCCATCAAGAGCTTTGCTTACAGATCTTGATGGCATAGCTTTAAAATAAAAAATTTATTTTACATTTTTAAACGCCAAGTTCATCGGCTTTCACAAATTACTTATTTTATTCAAATAAGTAATTTGTGAAAGCCGGATCATTACACTTTCTTCTTGGCCTGGCTTCTAGCTAGTTAATTTCGGCCATGGGTGAAACTGGGACTGCACTTTCATGGTTATAGGCTGATCAGGATGAAACCTGTTGAAGAAAAAATACCTATTAGTATTAACCGTTTGAATTGAAATTATTAAATAAACATAAGAATGGGAGGCCTTCACCCTGCAGTTGGACATCAATGGATAAACCGGCCTAGGTTTTATAAAAACTAAAACATAAGAACACCAGCTAATAAGTAGTTTATTTACAAGACTCTCAATGCCTCCTCTAGGCTTGAAAAAAAAACCTCCATGTAATTAATTTTGTTTTCAGAAGTCTTTTAATTTCAGATCTTAGGGATGTTGAACAGTGTAATAATTCATTATCGTCATTTTGAAAGTCTGATGATGAAGAAGAAGATTAGCCATCATCTAACTTTCTTTCTTTTATTATAATTGGTTCGAAAGTCATCGTACTACCTATATGTTAAGTTTAGGGATATTAATAATTTTAAAAAATTATAAATATTGTACCTGTCTTAATTCAAGATTGCAGAGGGCAGCCGACGATCGAATATCTGGTTCTCTGGTGTGTCTTCCTATAAAGAAAATGCCATATACTTATGTATATTTTTTCATTTATCAGCTTTTGTAGGAAACGACGATTGACTTTTTATAAAGATATCAAGTTAATACATCTACAATAGAAACGGCTAATTTATTAGGCGCTTAAAGAGAAATCTGCTTTTAATTGATCAGGGTATTCGAAGCAACAAGAAGTAAATTGCCACTCAAAATGAATCTCAATATCTGACACTGAAACACTTCATTTTAAAATCAATTAAGTATTACAAACTGTTTGAGTAACTCGACCTGACCACGCCCTAGTCTAGTTCAAACAAAAAGGACTTGATCGTACTTCAGTGAATACATTTGAAAAAGTAAAAACGGCCACTAGACGTATACTGCAGCTACACTTTTAATTACCGGAACAAAAGAGAAAATAGTAAAAAAAAAAGGTGAGATAAATACCTGGTCTGCGACACAGGATTCAAAGGTTCGGCCGCAACGGAAGCGCTCGCCAGAATGAAGGTTGGGAGCATCGGATGCACGAGGGATGAGGAACGTCGGAATGCAACGCGCAGGTCCTGATCAATACTTCCATTAAAACATATACAGGTACTGATTATAGGTGTCTAGGACGCCTGTGTCTACCCACCCCACCATTTTTAGGGTTCTCAATCAGAAAACCTTAAAGATTTGCTATATGGTCCTCTTCCCGTATCTGACTGCGGTTCCATTCAGACGCTTATTTTAAGAAAAGAGCAGTTTGGTATGAATAAACTATAGGTAAATTACTTAAATGATAAATAAACGCCTACAAAGTGGTGAAAAAAAGGCGATATGGTTGCGGGTTCGAATCCATCCTGACATGAACCCACTCGTAACATAAGCATGTAGCGAAGCACGAGGGGTTAACAAGAATTGTAGTACCTAATCTGCGGTCCTCATTGCTAGTAAGCTTGAAAAATATACCTACATATATACATTTATTGAAAAACTTATAAAAATGTATAAGGAAGAGTCGAAACTCAATGCCCTAAGTCTGAATTTTAAAACGGATCAGATTTTAACCTTTTTATTTATTTTGAACAATCAATTAAAGTTAGTAAAAGTATAGACAGAACCCTACTCAATAAAATTATAGGAATTTATATAGGAGGTTGGGAGGGAAGGGGGGGGCACTGGATGCAACCGGGAAGGGCTAACTGCACCGCGCATGTCACGATCAATACTTTTATTAAATGTAAAACACATATAAGTAATACTTTGTCTGGGATAAAATAATATATCTTGCCATCCAATAGATTTTTTTATTGCTCCCTAACGGTGTTCCGTAAGGAACATCAAGGGAAAAAATTAGAACACCATAATTTGCAATATTTTTTCGAGTCACGTCACGAGTCTTCGAGTAGTGACAAATTCTAGTTACAAGATAGTTATTGTTAGGGTCCTAACCTACAAGCAAATTGAAAGTAAACTTATCCCTGGACTATACGCATGATATCTTAGTTTAAATTAACTTTATATACCGAAATTTTATTATTTTTATACAGCAATTTACGACCTTTGCTTGTTTTAAACTAAATGTGCTAAATGTTTATGTCAGAGAACTAAATTAAGACGGCAGATTGAATAGAACTCGTTCAAAAATGGTTTTATTTTCAGATTTCAACTACGATTCGCGCAAACTTCAGCAATTATCCTATTTTTATTAAAGTGTGTATTTAAATAAAGATTTGAATCTAGAAAATGTTGCCGACCAGTTTTATTGAGGTATGTGGAAAGTTTATGACTGTAGTAAAAAAAACCTCTTCTTCTTCTGCCTAGGCTTTTTCCAAGCTATGTTGGGGTAAAAAAAACTATTAATGGAAAAACTTACAGATGATTAGGCTTTACAAGTTCCTGCCGGAGCTACGATGAGAGTACACAAGTGATCCCACGGCTCTGACAAAGGCAATGATGTGACCGGTCTTTTTAGTCGGTGTAAGTCCGACATATCCCCACGTTGTGCCCTCAGCGTGGGTCGAAGTCATAAGATTTATACCCTGACAAAACAAAAGGGGTTTTGGGTTCTGCCAATATGAAGAGAAGAGTCGCCTGAATGCAACGCGTGTGTGTAAATATTTCTACTAACGTAGGCTAAACTGATAAAGGCACCCAGCCATCCTACTATCTTTGAAAGTTTTAAAATGACGGTCTATTGAAATATAATGACGACCTCCGTGGTCGAGTGGCGTACACAACGGTTTTCAAGGTGTCGTCAGCTCTGAGGTCCCGGGTTCGATCCCCGGACGGGTCAATATAGAAAAAAAAACACTTTTTCTACATTACCTCGGGTCTGGGTATTTGTGGTAGGGAAGGTGGGCATGAAAGAGCCATGTTTTGAAGGAGCCGCTTGCATTTTTAACCAACCTTGCAAAATTTTCGCCACTTCATATTTATTTTCGGGTGGCAACATTGATAATCTATGACCCACAAAGATTTGACAGTTCACCGAAGCGTAATGGCGGAGCAAGACCAAATCAAAAAAAATCCTGTTCAAAAGTAAGTTTTATGCTGTTATATTAAACGTCCTTACAATAAAATGTTTAGATTTAACTTTAAAATTGTGTTACAAATTGGGTGTGTATTTATTTCAGCTTCTGATTGTGACATTTAATTGATATAATTCGCGATTTAGTTTCATATTTTTGAAGTTAGTGTTTATTATGGCGACTTGCCATGAAAGAGCCTACCAAACATGTGACCAAAGAGCCGGCTCTTTCATGCCCAGCTCTTTCATAGCACCTTTATTTAGACCTTTCTTATTTCATTTTTGTTTTGTTATAGATCTAAAAATGTCATCAGAACAAGTCAACAAACCCAAGAAAACACGCAAGAGACCTAGTATTTCAACAATCGAAGAAGCAGTAAATAAAATAGTATGTCAAAACCAGTCAATAAACAAAACCGCTTTGGCATTCAATATATCTAGAGCTTATTTAGCAAAAATTGTTAAAAAAATCTAAAACTTCCGGAGCACAAACTTACAAACATTGTCCAAATATAGGCAGGCAATAAACGTATTTTTACATTGGACCAGGAAAGTAAACTGGCTGATTACCTTAAAACTGCATCCAAAATGTGTTATGGCCTGACAAGAAATCAAACCAAAAAATTAGCATATGACTATGCAGTAGCCAACAAGATATGTCCAGAAACATGGGCATATTGGGCATTCTTAGTAATATTGTTAAATTTTTAAAGAGATTTATCTAATAGGTTGTTATATCGTGTGAGGCTCTTTCATAAAATGTGGTGGCTCTTTCAATGACTACACGCTATGAACGAGCCGATTTCCTTTTTTCTAAAAAAGGTGACTTTTATTATTAAAATGTTTCTTTAAGGAATAATTGATAACTGTATGTTAAAGAGCAATAAACAAATTTCTAATTTGAATATAAACCACGTAGTTTTAATGAGTTTCAGATATTAAAACGAGTTAGTTTCCAAAACTGGCTCTTTCATGCCCACCTTCCCCATCGTTGTCTCTGGATTCCATAACACAAGTGCTTTAGCTACTTACTTTGGATTCGGAGCAATGTATGTGATGTTGTCCACATTTATTTTATTTTATTTATTTTATTTTATAATTGTGAGAAAAAAATAAATTATCTAATAAAAAAACACCACTGGCTGGAAAATCCAAAAAAATATTCGAATCTACGACACTTCTGAAGCTAAATCTATCAAACTTTTTAGAATACGAAGTGTGGCAAAGAAATATACTAATACTTGTTCTGATGCAGTCGGGAAAAAGAATTAAAATAATCGGGTTTAAGTCCTTTGCTGGAGCCGAGCCGAGCATGCTTTAATGACCCCGAGAATATCCACAGTTTCTCGTATCAAAATATGTTTAACATTACTGTAATCTCTATAGAATAGGCATTTATAATGAGATTATTTTTTACAATTAGGATTTATTGAAAAAAGTCAAATTTAAATTCTTTAAATTATTTGGAACATGGATGATAACATTAAACTGAAAAAAAATTGGTATGTCTGTCCCGTCGAAGGCGTACAAATACAAGTCAACCGCAAAGCCATAAAGGATGTACCTATAAGGAACATTAAGAACACTAAAACGAATAATATTATGGTCCATATCTGAAAGTCAAAGATTAAGAATGCTTGCTGTCACTATAAACTAGTGCGTAATAACATCACACTTATCACTGGGTTTGATATAAAGGTTATATGTTACATATAAGTAACATAAATTTGTGTTATTTTATTCAAAGCCAGCAGTTCTTATCAAACGCTTAACGAGTGTAGAAGTATTTAATTAAATAAAAACTACAATTTATTAAAAGTTGTCGATAATCGTTTTGGGTGGTACAGCCCTTTTCTTATATTCTAAGACAGAATTTGAACTTTTTTAAAGGTTTTTTTTAAGTGAAGGAACATCAGACATCATGCATTCGGAGCTGCCAGTTTTTAAAAGATGTTGTTTTTGTTTACCTCTTCGATATGGTCTGATAGCCTGGGGTTACATAAAGCTGGTATGTATTGTATCTTTTAAGTTCCTAGGCATTTAGAGAATAGTATGTGTTGAGCTGATTATGCTATCGTCAGGATGTTTTGCGCCATTATTATCAGTGACAGTCATTGAATTAAATCCAAACTCGCCCAACAAGGACATCATTTCAGTCTCATTATTTTATTTTTTTATTAAGTCTCCTCTTTTATCAGGATTATGAAGATTTAGTCAAATGTAATATGTAGCAAGAAAGTAGCTTATGAAACTTTACCAACCCCAAAATCCAGCCGAGCGATTCCGAAAATGACCAAACTCACCTCACCTCTCACACTCACTTCACTGCTTACATCACTTGTACTTTTCACCGTATTCTGAAACTGCACTCAAGTTCAAGTGATGTCGAAATCTCAGGTGAAAAGTTTAGAGGTGGGCTTAGACGGGTCTAGCTTTAGTAACATCAAATAAACCTTAATTTCGGAATACGAAATCTAGTTTTCACCGACGAATTCGCCGTGACTTTGTCTAATGTATTTTCGGAATCGACGGGCTGGTTGGCCTGCAGTTAACAGAAAATTTACAGACGGAGTGCAGTTGAATTGCAGTCCTTTTATCTAGAGCTTAGAGTTTCTATTTATCCGCTATGAAATTGATCTTTCAGTCTATTATCTGTTTCTATCTTTATTTGCAGGCGACTGCTGGTCTCTTGATAGTGGGTCTATCAATGATGCTCAGTTCTGTGGTGGATGCAAATCATCGGTATCCAAATCATGAAAGGGTGTACATATATAGAATAGTTGTCACCACCGTTTTGCTGTTTTTAGTAATATTTGACTTTGTATTAAGCGCTGTATTTATCATTGGAGGACATAAGGTGAGGAAGAAGAATTTTTTAAACTCTAAATGATTCACCTGCTACTTTTTTCGATGGTTCAGTTTTAGTGCAATTAAAGTACCTACCTATATAATGAATAGCAGTGACACACCACCGAAAAAAAATCTGTACAACAATTTTCAGTTGTTCAGTTGTTATTACTGTTAATGTGTAAATAATGGTTAAGGTCTAATATTTTAACGTTTTTTTTTTTTCAGAAAAACTTGAAGTTCTTGTCTGCGTATTATTACTACAGTATTGGTTTCTGGATCCTGAGTATTCTATTATCGCTATTCATAATCAGTTCATACTTTAGAAATTTTAGATATTATCTAATGTCGCTTTATGCGTGGGAGACTGCCGGCCATTTTGTTAGTATGGGTGAGTATTTATTTGTTTAACAGTCATTTTCCAACCTTGATTTTACCTCATCAATATTAGTGCGATTTATAACAAGAAAAGCTCCCTTTTTATTATGTACCAGAATTATCCTATTACGGTACTTTTGTGTTAGATCACACTAATGTTTCAACTAATAATTGACTACATTTGTTTTTTTTAGACTTAAAATTCAATACTGCTTTTTATTTAAGGATTCAACGGTTTACTCACGCGTGAGTAAACCGTTGAATCCTTAAATAATTATGAATTCGTCTCACGGAAGTTATTATAATAATACTGCTTTTTTCAAATCTTTTTGACGTTTTTTAAATCGTTCTTGCTACTGCCATGTATTCGAACATAAATAACCAGGTACATAGTTCCTTTTAGGGCTCCGTATCCAAAGGGTATTACCACAGTCTTAACATCATACAGTCGTTCGACGAAGACGTCTAGACAGGGCAATCGTGCGGGGTGCGAGGGGCGAGACGGGGGAAGGGCGCTCCCGAGCTGCATACATTACCATGTTAGTAGCTCGGGAGCTAACTTTCAGGGCTATCTGGTGTTAGTTTAGTCTTTTTGTTTTAATAAATGTAAAATAATTTTATTAAAATGGGTGCCAAGAAACCAAGATGGCGTCGACGACAATTTGCAAATTTTTCGTCATGGGTGTCATTTTCATGGTACCCGAGGTCGCTAAAAATGATTATGGGGTCGAAATTAGAATCCAAGATGGCGCCGAGAAAAATATGCATTTTTTTCATCATGGGTGTCATTTTCATGGTACCCGAGGTCGCTAAAAACGATTATGGGGCCGAAATTGGAATCCAAGATGGCGCCGAGAAAAATATGCATTTTTTTCATCATGGGTGTCATTTTCATGGTACCCGAGGTCGCTAAAAACGATTATGGGGCCGAAATTGGAATCCAAGATGGCGCCGAGAAAAATATGCATTTTTTTCATCATGGGTGTCATTTTCATGGTACCCGAGGTCGCTAAAAACGATTATGAGGTCGAAATTAGAACCCAGGATGGCGTCGAGAAAAAAAATTAAATTTTTCTTCATGGGTGTCATTTCCATGGTTCATGGGGTCGCTTAAAACGATTATGGGGTCGAAATTAGAATCCAAGATGGCGCCGAGAAAAATATGCGTTTATTTTGTGATTCGTGTAATTTTTAAGATTTGCGAGGTCGCTGAAAATAGTGTTCGTCTCAATCTCAATCTAGAATTGTATATTTTTGCATGTGAGATCCGAAGCACATTTGCTTAATAGTTACTGTTTTACAAATTGTGTATCTCGCTGTTGTTAATTATTGTAACAATATTTATTTTTATTTATTTTAGATAAACGTTATTATTAAATAATAACAGTTCTATTAATTATTGTTGATCAAAAATAAATTCGATTTTTTTTTATTAGGTATATATATTTTTTTATTTATTTTATATCAACATTATCTATACCTACTTATAATGTTATTAAATAATAATTATTAAATAATATTGATCAAAAATAAATTGAAATAAATATTGTTCACTTGAGACAACCCTGGCTGTTTTAACAATTTCTACACATTGTCGGCATTTACAAGGAGATCAAAGGCGTCGTCCTACTGTATGTTTTTATACTGTGGTATTACTATGACTCCGCTGAATGTCCGTCTGTCACCCGGTCACCAGGCTATATCTCATGATTCGTGATAATTAGATAGTTGTCAATGTTCACAACAGATGTATTTCTGTTGATGCTATACCAGCATATACAAAAAAATAGAATAAAATCAATATAGGGGGCTCCCATACAACAAAAGTTTTTTATTTTTATTTTGCGGTTTTTTTGATAATTATTTAAAGATTCAACGGCTTACTCACGCGCGTTCTCAGGATCGCCCGATAAGTTCTTTAAATAATTATGAATTCGTCTCACGGAAGTCATTATAAAAATATTTATTAATAATGTTCCGAAACCCTTTGCGTCCGATTCGCATTTGGCCAGTTTTTATTAAATAAATGTAATATTTTTTTCAGTGTTGCAAGGGTACTTCCTTCTTCTACTAAGAAGTGAAATATTGAAGTTGAGGAGCAACTGTGAGTTCAGATTCGTTAACAATGCGGCTCAGTCTGAATGTAAGATGGGTTGTGGGAAGGACTCCCAGGATGACAACAAAACATGCAAAGACAATTGCAACAAAGAGCCAAGTGATGTGTAATCATTATGGTTTTTATACGAAAGGTTACTCATGTAGTTGATTTTTCGCTAGAATTTTTAGTTTTAACTAAACCGGTAAATTTTATAATTATTTTTCACTAGAATTTTTAGTTTTAGCTAAATTATAAAATATTATAATGATTAACGGGAAAATATTTTATAAATTAAGAGAAAATTGTTACTTAAGTTACCAAAAACTTTTATTAGATTTGTTTTAATGTACCTCACTTAATATTATACCTAGATGGTTTTAAGTACTATGGATGTTTTATTTTACCAATGAAATGTGGTGCTGAAAATTACGATTTTTTGCACATTACTAACTTATTATTCCTGTTAACTCTTCTTGCTAAGCTGAAGGTGTGATGCGTGGGTTCAAGTACTGCAATGCATACTGTACCCCAGCCGGCTGCCGCCGCTTCAAAATAGACTGAAAGTATTGCTTCAAAATTTACCTTATTTAAATGATTAATCAATTTGAGTAAGAATTTTGATGGGCTATCGCGTTTTAAAAATCCGCTAGGGTCCCTAGTGTCGCATAAGGTTTATCTGTCATTTTTCACCAATAAGAGGCAATTGGTTGAAATTGCCAGATAGACCTTAAGCGACAGTTCCAGTGAGCCAAACATACTTGGTGAACTTGGTTGACATTCAATGTATAATAAGTTTCATTGTTAAAAAATTAATTAGTTTTAGTCGTCATGCCCACAGACAAACTGTGCAAACAGTTTTGTGGGGTTTATGTAAAAGTAAACAGTTTTATAATTCAAAGAGTTTAATAAATAAATAAGAGTTTAAAATAATAGTATTGGGTAAGAAAATATTTTCTTTCTTTCAGACGAGTTCTCAGTTCTAGTGGTTAGCGACCCTGACTGCTAAGCCGAAGGTCGTGGGTTCGATTCCCACCCAGGAGAAATATTTGTGTGATGAGCACGATCATTTGCCCTATGTCTGGGTGTAATTTATCAATCATATGTATGTATTTATAAATATATAAGTATGTTTATCTGTTGTCTGATTGCCCTAGTACAGGCTCTGCCTAGTTTAGGATCAGGTGGCCGTGTGCGAGTTGTCCCAAGATATTATTATTATTCTTTATTTCAAATATCAAAATTAAACTAAAAACTATATCAATTTCTAAAAGTGGCACGTTACTAAAATAATTAGATATTGAGCGAGATACAAACGTTTCATTATTGATAATTAGACAGACAGAGATATATCAAAAGAAAAGTAACGTCATATTTCAAATCTTCACACTAATCTGAGTACAAGTCGTCATTATGCAAAAAAAGTAATAGAACATGCGACATAAACTAACTTTCTTATTCTTCTTTTTTTAAAAAGATTACTAGTATTCTTGTTAACCCCTCGAGCTAAGCTAAGATGCTTGTGTTACGAGTGGGTTCATGTCGGTAGTGTAATGGGTAGGATTCGAACCCGCAACCATTAGGCTACCGCCGCTTAATATGCGCTTTAATAGCTTTTTCATTTCAGTTGTGCTTAATTTATGACTAGTTTTAGAAAATTTCGACAATCAATATTTCTAAAGTAGCCAAAAACCCAACTGTGATTGGCTCGTTCAATTTTTATTCAGATATTATCTAAATTGTTCATTAAATAGACTAAATTATTATAATCTACCATTGTAGAGTAGCATTCATGTTTACAAATTAATTATATCTTGCCTACATTGGTTCGAAGGTCAATTTTTATGCTCGCCTACTGATAATTCGCAACTTCCTTTACAGTCACCAGTCGTCGACAGATAACACTGTTTATATTTAAAACTGGGAATACAGAACTATAGGGAATTCCCAATTCAGTAGAGGTAAAGTTACTTCCTGCGTGTCCTCAAGGCTTTAGGGGTCAGGCCCGGATCTAGGGGAGGGCAACCGGGGGCTACAGCCCCGGGACCTCCACCAAAGAGCACTAGTAAAAAACTTTTCCTCTGATATTTTTTTTTCGCTGTTTTACAAACATGTTTATATTTTGTTCTTACATATCATCGATCAATTCTTGTTTCCGATTATATTTATATACGTTTGTTAAATACTAAAAGAACCTACTTATGTTCACAATAAATTATTGATTGAAAAACTCGACTTAAAAAATGTTTATTTTATTGGGAAAATAATTTGGGGCCAGGGGGCCTCCACTCTTTTGCTGCCCGGAGGCCTCCAGACCTCTAAATCCGGCCCTGTTGGGGGTAGTACTTTTAATCCGGTGGAAATCTGATAAACTTATTATCTTAATAATTCATTGATAGCTAAAATGCAATTCATGGCTGCATCAACATAATGGCGGCCGAGAACACGAGTGAGGCGACTTGCTGCGCAGTTTTGAATTCATGTACCAGCGCAGCGGGGTGCTTTGTTTGGCGATGTGTTGACATTGGCGGGTGTGAAGTTTCACAGCCGCCAATAAATTGGAATCGAACCATACTTCTATAACTATAATAACTGAAGCAAATTATTTACCGACTGTGCCAGGAGGAGATTAGTGATTCTTTTAAACGATCCGTTTCCTTTTTGTTGTATCACACCAATTATTATTAGATATTTAATATTGCTTCGAAAAATAATACTAAACTTCCGAATAAAATACTGTACCTCCGACAAGATTAATTGATTCGTTATTGTACTATTTGGTTGCTGATCGACATGGATTGAAATGTCCTGAATATGCGCAGCATGCTTCACGTGTCGAATATAAATTGTACTGTTAGGTTACCGCCAAAATAATCTTACTTTTACGACTATCGTGACTATTTTAATTTCTATTGTTGGATATCAAAGGTATTTTTAACTCTCAATAATCATGACTTCATATCTCTTTAAAAAATCTTAAGGGTCCAGCGACTGCCACTCTCAAGCCTACATAAAATAGCTATAATATCCAATATATATAAAATTCTCGTGTCGCGGTGTTTTTTCACTCAGAATAGTATTTTCAGTGTAAATTTGTAGTAAAACTAACACCAGAGTCTATGATGTATGAAAGGTAATTTATTAACTAATGAGCAAGTAAAGATAAAAACTGCAAAGCTTAGTTTTCAAACTGGTAGAAAAGTATTAGCATTAAACAGTCATGTTTATTTTTCGACGATATCAGTATAATTATCATTCGTTCATCTCGTTTTCTTTATTCGGACGAAAGAAGCCGGAAGGTTAGTATTTTAGGCAGTAGAATTAGATCGATATTCGATCGATATTCCTCGAATAACGTTAAATCTGGCGATTGAAAAATCAGCCCATATTTTGGGTAAGGACAATTCATATTTTCTTGTCGGAGCTTTTATTACTATTTGCCCTTTCATTTATAACGAGAATTTACCTAGGTATATATATAAAACTAATATAGATAAATAAAACTGGATTGTCGGTTTGTAATATTAAAATAGATCTAAACGGTACATATACCGAAATATATTTTATTTCTGTTTGTCTGCCTGTTTGTTTCTTCTGGCTAATCTATATTAAACGGCTGCACCGATTTTGACGGGATTTTCACTGACAGATAGCTGATGTAATATTAAGTAAGTTAGGCTACTGTTTACGCATCGTCATCAAATCCACCACCACCACTTTGACAGCTCAGGAGAGAAAGGGACAGCATATACAGCTGAGACTATCGCCGCCACACGTCGCCATTACTAATTATCATCATTCGCAATAATCATCTGTCATACAACACGCATAAATCATCGCATTATAATAAAATCCAAATTTTCTTTATACGCCTTAATTATCGAAGAAGATCTTTTATTCATCTCTAACAAGAAATTGGTCCTTCGAGCCGGATCATTAAGAAGAATCTCCGCGACCAGCATAAATCGGATGCGCGAGACCAGCTTCGAAGCCATCGGGAACAGCATAAAGGTCAGACCAATCATCCTTCATTATCCTTCCACTTTATCATCCTTCCTCAAGCTTCATTTGTGTTAGTACAGGGTTAGTTTAAACGCATAAAATTCAAATTGTGACTTGCATTAATTAGATACCCTCAGCTTATAAAAGTGTCCCTAATACGCGTTAAAAGTCTTTTCCGTTGCCTCTCATAACTCTAAAATGTCTAAAGCTAAGTTTACTTCACCGTACGACAGTGGTGATGATGAAATAATTCGAGAGTTAAATAAAAAAAGAGGTGTTATTCGGGGTAAATTTACACTTTTTATGAAATACGTAGATTCTGTTGAAAAACTACCGGTCACTGACGTTATTATAACGGAGTTACAAACACGATTACAAAGGGCAGAAACGTTATTACAGCAGTTTTCAGATATCCAGGATGAGATAGACTTAAAACTTAGTGATAGTCAATTAGAAAAGGAATTAGCTGAAAGAGAAACTTTTGAAAACCAATACTATGCTTATGTGACTAAGTCTAAGTATCGTAACCGCGGGTAACAGTCAAAATCAAATCTCTTCTAAGGTTTCTTGTAAAGTTAAATTACCGACAATTTCACTACCTTCCTTCGACGGGTCATATGATCTTTGGTTAGAGTATCGTGACACCTACTTATCTCTCATACATAATTCAAAGGAATTAGACAACGTCCAAAAATTCCATTACCTTCGTTCATCTCTTTCTGGCAGTGCATTAATGGTCATTAAATCTTTAGAATTTTCATCTGAGAATTATTGTATAGCCTGGGAGATATTAGAAAACAGATTCAATAACAACCGATTACTAGTTCAAAACCACGTCAAAGCTTTGTTTTCTGTTGCTTCCCTAAGTAAAGAATCTCCAGTTTTAATTCGTAAATTAATAGATAATATTCTAAAAAATATACGGTCTCTTAAAAATCTAGGCGAGCCCACTGAGTCCTGGGATACTTTAATTATTTTCTTAATAACCTCAAAGCTCGATTCTTCTACTGAACGGGAATGGGAAACTCATAAAAGCACAATTATCAATCGCCAAAATCAGCAAGATACGCGTATAGCACTTGATGACTTAATTAAGTTTCTTAAGGATAGGGCAGACGTACTGGAAACCATTAATTTAGCGCATGGCAAGGTTATGTCTGATAATAACAGTAAAAAATCATCGTTTCAACCTAATAAATCACTTAGTTTTATATCAACGCAAAATAAACAACCTCAAACTATTAAACGAACACGTAATTGTCTTAAATGTCACGCTAATCACCCGCTTTATTCTTGTGATTCATTTTTGAGTCTATCGCATCATGATAAATTAAAATTTATTGACGAAAAGAAGCTATGTCGTAATTGTCTACGCTCAGGGCACACGGTAACGGAGTGTTGGTTCGGCCCGTGTAGGTTATGTAATAAAAAACACAACAGTATAATACATAATGACAGTTGTGACAATTTAAATAAAAGTACGTCGTCTACCGTTTCGCTCAAATCACAAACAAGATCACATGATATTTCTAACACTGACAATACTAGCACATTAAATTCTGCATCTCACACTATACACACGCTTAACGCCGAACATAGCAATACAACTCATTCATTATTAGAGACTGTATTGTTGTCCACTGCGATAGTGGAGGTTGCAGACAACAAAAATAATTTTCACACTACCCGCGCTTTATTAGATAATGGGAGTCAAGATTGCCTTATCGCTGAATCATTATGCAAAAAATTAAATCTTCCGTTTATACAGTCCACAGTTCAAATCTCTGGGGTGGGTAATTCGGTGACTCAGTCCTCACAATCATGTAAAATTAATTTGAGATCTAAGTACACAGATTATAATACGCGACTTCACTGTTTGGTTTTATCTCAAATTACAGCTCATTTGCCATCTTTAGGTACAAAATCGCACATAAATATACCTGACAATATACAGTTGGCGGATCCAACCTTTTATTTACCATTAAAAATTGAATTGTTAATCGGTGCTACTAAATTTTGGGAGCTTTTAAACGATGGATTAATTCGCCTAACTAGTGGTCCATATCTACAGAATACAAAATTAGGATGGATCATATCTGGTTCATTGCTAAATAATAAAATGTCGCGCAATCACCATGTTATGTGTAATTATTCTCAATCATTAGACAATCAACTCAGAAAATTTTGGGAATTAGAAGAAATCGTTCCACAAAATAGTTACACTAAAGATGAGTCGATTTGCGAAACTTTGTTTACACAAACTACATACCGCGATAACGATGGACGGTTTTTTGTGCGCATTCCTTTAGCTGAGTCTAGTGATACACTGGGTGATTCATACGCGCTTGCATTAAATCGGTTCTATGCACTTGAACGTAAATTAGATAAATGTGCACCTGAATACAAGAAAATGTATTGTGATTTTATGAAAGAATATTTAAGTTTAGGTCACATGAGTCGCGTTACTAAATATTCATCACCAAATTATTTTTTGCCTCACCATGGTGTCTTACGGGAACATAGCAGTACCACAAAACTTAGAGTAGTTTTCGATGGAAGTGCAAAGTCGACATCAGGTAAATCGCTAAACGATATTCAATTTATTGGCCCTAGTTTACATAATGACGTATTCTCTATATTATTGAGATTTCGACAATATAAATATGTTGCATGCGCAGATGTTGAAAAATGTTATCGGCAAATTAATATCCAACCCGATCAAAGAAACCTTCAATTAATTCTTTGGCGTGAAAATAAGTCGGACGATCTCGGTATGTACCAACTTAATACGGTAACATATGGTACCGCGTCCGCGCCTTATCTCTGTATTCGATGCATCAAGCAGCTAGCTTCAGAGTGCAAGGATGACGTCATAAGTCGAATATTAGACGAAGACCTATTCGTAGACGACTTGATAACGGGACATGATGATAAGCAATGTTTATTAGACATATGTACTAAGGTCACGGATGTTCTAAAATCTGGTTGCTTTCATTTGCGTAAATGGATGTTTAATTCAGACATTTCTTCTACAGGTCAAACAAAGGAATTATCTTTAGGCGAAAACTATTTAACCAAAACTCTCGGTCTTGGCTGGTTAAATTCTTTAGATTTATTACATTTTACAACCAAAATTGATCAAAACATAACAAATGTAACTAAGCGCGTTATCTTATCCGTTGTCTCTCAGGTATACGACCCTTTGGGATTGCTAGCACCGTCAATAATTATCGCAAAAATAATTCTTCAAAAACTTTGGCTATGCAAGTTGAGTTGGGATGACCCTATACCTAACGATGTTTTATTGAAGTGGCAAAACTTTACGAATACACTTCAACATCTACAAAATATAAAATTACCTCGGCATGTAAGGGGATTACACACGAAATACACTGATTTACATATATTCACGGATGCGTCGCAAGATGCATACGGTGCATGCGCATACATAAGAACATATAACGACGACGATTCACCAGTTACAATTAGATTACTTTGTGCTAAAAGTAAAGTCGCACCAATAAAACCAGTGACAATACCGCGTCTTGAGCTGTGCGGAGCATTAATTGGCGCTAAGTTATATCAAAAAATAAAATATTCAATGAGGTTATCATTTCATAATGTATATTTTTGGTCTGATTCCACTATTGTTATACACTGGATTAAAATGTCACCTAATCTTTTAAAACCTTTCGTTCAAAACAGAGTGGTTCAAATCAACGAATTAACTGGTGAATTGCCGTGGGTACATGTCGCTGGCAAAGAAAACCCGGCTGACCTGTTATCTCGCGGACTTACGCTCGACGCGCTTCAACACTCAGATATTTGGTGGCACGGGCCAGCATTTTTAAATGAAATTAACACAAATTTTATACAATGTCATGACGATCAATTTATTAATTTTAAAGATTTACCCGAAATAAAATCAAATATTACTTCATTATTTACACATTCAAATTTAATTAGTATTTTTTCTTTTGAACGTTTTTCAAATTTTAATCGCTTGAGGCGTGCGGCCGCTTATGTGTTGCGATTCATAACAAATACACGCATTATTAAACACGAACGTAACACTGGTCCGCTCACCTCTGATGAAGTGATAAATTCAACTTTAGTTTTAGCTCGCATCGCACAACAGACGTCCTTACCCGATGTTTATCATGCTTTACTTAATAATCTATCTCTTAAGTCAATAAGAAACATCTCTAGTCTTGATGTATTTTTAGATTCTGATCGCATTATTAGAGTAGGAGGTAGATTAATAAATTCTCAAACATTTCCTTACAGTAAGAAACATCCGGTATTGTTAAGTGCTAAACATAATTTTACGCGATTGTTATTTCAATTTGAACATAAGCGTCTGCTCCATGCCGGCCCTCAACTGCTATTAGCTACCATAAGGGACAGTTGGTGGCCACTCAAAGGTCGTGATTTAGCTAAGCAGACAGTACACAAGTGTGTCACATGTATCCGTCAGAAAGGAAAGACATTATCTGTTAAAATGGGTAACTTACCGCTTGAAAGACTTGAGCCAGGGTATCCTTTTTTACGATGTGGTGTGGATTACGCTGGCCCTATGTTCATTTTGAACCGAAAAGGGAGGGGTTCAAAGCTAGAAAAATGTTACGTAAGCTTATTTGTATGCTTTGCTACTCGCGCGGTACATTTGGAACTAGTTACCAGTCTTAGTTCTGAGGCATATTTATTGGCTTTGAGAAGATTCATATCTCGTCGCGGGAAACCCGCACATATGTTTTCTGATAACGGGAAAACATTTGTAGGCGCATTAGCTGAATTTTCAAAATTTTTAAATACATGTGAAGAGGGTATTTTAAATTTTACTTCAGGCGAAAACATTAAGTTTAGTTTTATTCCACCTTATTCTCCGCACTTCGGGGGTTTGTGGGAGGCAGGGGTGAAGTCATTTAAGTACCACCTTCGTCGCATAGGGAACGCAAACCTCACTTATGAAGAATATTCGACTTTACTAACACAAATAGAAGCTATCCTTAACTCCAGACCTATGTATCCTATGTCATCTGATCCAAACGACCTACTCCCTCTTACTCCAGCTCACTTCCTGGTTGGTCGTCCGCTTACTACACCTGCTTATGAAGACTTAACAACAACGAACATTTCACGCTTGGTCCGCTACGAACGCGTCGAACAAATGCGACAGAATTTCTGGAAACGCTGGTCGCAGGAGTACGTTGCGGAGCTGCAGACAAGGACAAAGTGGCAATTTAACGCAGATACGATAGTACCGAACACATTAGTACTCATCAAAGAAGACAACCTTCCACCATTGAAATGGCGTCTTGGCCGTGTCATACACACTTCACTTGGAAGAGATGGACTAGCACGAGTGGCTGAAATCAAAACATCCAACGGAATTATAAAGCGATCATACGCGAGATTATGTCCACTTCTTCATGAGGAAGATCACTCAATGATACATACTTAAACTTCATCTTCATCTCTTCGTTGGAGGCAGCTGCTCCAAGGCGGGGGGCATGTTTACGCATCGTCATCAAATCCACCACCACCACTTTGACAGCTCAGGAGAGAAAGGGACAGCATATACAGCTGAGACTATCGCCGCCACACGTCGCCATTACTAATTATCATCATTCGCAAAAATCATCCGTCATACAACACGCATAAATCATCGCATTATAATAAAATCCAAATTTTCATTATACGCCTTAATTATCGAAGAAGATCTTTTATTCATCTCTAACAGCTACTTTTATTTTGGAAATTTCATTTAATTTAGGCATACAGGAAAGGGGGCTGTTTAAGCGGGTGAATCCGCAAGACACTGCTTGTTAGTTAATAAATCTGTTACCTATTAATATATATACAGTTTTAGTACTACCTTGCATTTCTGGAAGTTTAACTATAAGCTTGAATTAATACTTGAGTTTTTAGTTAAGTAAATAAGAATAATAATTATACTTTTGCAAGACTTTTCATAAAAAGCATGTGAAAATAAATAAACAATTAATCTTAAAAACTTTAATTAGTAACATTATTCGGGTATTGTTTATAATCATACACATTAAAAGGGTCTTGTACACTGTCTTCGGAGTAACCTATGTTTTTCGGCAAGTGTATCGGTTCTTTAGCCGCCACATTTGATAACTCAACTTCAGCGCCAGTTTTCGACTTGTCTATTTCACTCCTTACCAATACAAGCATGTAGACATTCATAACTGAAAATAAATTAGGCTTTTTATAAGAAGATTTGTTTCATTCAGAACAGTACAGTCACGGATAATGTGTATACACATAGCGAAATTGTAAAACTTATTTAGCGAGAAGTTTTTGTTGAAACTCAAAAATATATAAATGATTTGAGATTTGTTATAATTTGAAATGAATGATAGTGAGTTCCCGTTAAATTATTGGATATTTATGGAGAATGCCTAAAAACCCTACAAAGGTGATAAAGAAACATTACGAATGAGACGGCTGGATACATGGGATTCAAATATAAAAAGTTGTCCACACAATAATTTATTAAAACATGTGAAATAACTAACAAGTAAAAGGACAGTAAAAGCTGAATAAAAGAAAAAAGAACCGACTGGTGAGTGAGAATTTTTTTTTAATTTTTTTTTTACTCCAATTGTGGTACTTTTAAGGTAATAGATATAATTCGAGAAGTATACTTACAAACTTGAAGAAATAAAACAGCCACTACCAAAAGAAATATCCAGATGGTGGAATTCCATTGGAAAATAGGCCAGCCGTGGCCAATACATTCGAACACATAATTCATGAATTGCAGGCCGAGAGATATGTTGTGTAATACAAACAGAACGAATATAGCTATAAAGCCGATGTAGTATAGTTTTAGTAGCTCCAAATTTTTCTGAAACAAGGTTTAAAAGGTAAGGTTTGGAAGACAACAGTCTTGGTGACGTAGCGGTTCAATTAATGGATATATTTGACTGCCTTGTTGGTCTAGTTGTCGCAAACGCGACTGCCATGCACGAGGTCTCGGGTTCGATTCCTGGGTACATAATATTTACTGAGTTTAGAAATTCTCAGTACCGCTCGGAGTCAGGAAGTGTGGCGGTGTTTACACCCCCGTGCTTCGGAAAGCACGTAAAGCCGTTGGTCCTGCGTCTGATCCCTCTCTGGTCGTGTTGGTCAACCTTCCCATCCGACTATGAGAGTGAAGGAATGCACCTGAGAGTGCACCTGTGTTTGCGCACACACTTGTGCACTATAATATTTTCTGCGTACATGACTGATCTCACTTGAGAATGGCCGCCGGAATACGGTCTGGAGATTATAATTATTATTATATTTGCAAAAGGTTGCAGTTTCGATCCTAAGAGAATTTACAGTTTTTTATTAATCAGAGACAAATCATGGGCAAACTATAAAAGGAAAATATCATTCAAAAATAATACTTAATAATAAATAATATCTTGGGACAAACTCACACATCTATCAGATCCCAAAATAGTCAGAGCTTGTACTATGGTAATCAGACAACTGTACAACATATTATACATAAATTTCACCCAGACACAGAACAAATGATCGAGCTCGTCACACAAAGATGGTGGAAAACGAACCCAACCTCTGGCTTGGCAGTCAGAGTCACTAACCACTAGACCAACACACCCGTCAAAAAATAAGGAAAGTCAAAACCTCCTCGCTCTTCTTGAATCATTTTTAGAAGAATCCTTTTTCGAAGAGTTTTGACTAACATTTTGTGAATATCTAGTCGTTGAATGTTTCTTCGACTATTTTATGTTACATCACCCTTATTCAAGTAATAAAGGTATAAAATCCAGCTTAGAAATATTCTACTATCCTACTATCATTATAAATGTGAAAGTGTGGATGTTTGGGATGTTTAGATGTTTGGCTGTTTGGATGTTTGTTGCTCAATCACGCAAAAACGGCTGAACGGATTTGGATGAAATTTGGCATGCATGTAACCTTTGACATGGAAAGGAACATAGGCTACCATTTATCCCGAGTCCTTAAGTAGTTCCCGAGGGAAAATTGAAAATTGTTTACGAGCTAAGCCGTGGGCTTATATATATTTTATTCCATTTTTCATTACTTTCACATTTTTTATTTCCTTTTCGACCCAATTCTGAAGTCCACGCAGACAAAGTCGCGGGCAAAAGCTAATCTGAAATAAATAAGTCTTACCGTATGAACCCCAATTAGCAGTAAAACCATAACTACTACTTCAGTCAACAATAGGAATATGTATATCATATTTTTTATAATTGTTAGAGCATCACTGAAGAATAATTGCTTTATAGTCAAGCTTATAATGTAGAGGTTGAACAAACTGAAGATCTGAAAGTTAAAATTACATTTATTACTGCTACCTATTTTAGATAGAGATCTATCGCATTTAAATGTTGTATAGCATCCTGAATGACAGTTTTTGGAGTTTTTGTTATTTGACATAGGTATATTTCTTTTGCATTTGGTTTCCTAAAACCCAAGGAATAAAATAAAATTATTTCTCTGTTAAAACAATTATACTACATGTTATAAAACAAAGTCGTCCGCCGTCTGTCTGTTTGCTTACGATATTTAAATAAAAAAACTAGGACTGCTATTCGACGTTTTTCATTATTAGTCGATTTTCGTGCTGTTTTCACCAATGGTTAGAGTGATTTAGTATACAATTTGTCATTTTTTTGTATACATTGGCTTACCGACACGCGCGCGAAACTACGGGCGTCAGCTAGTATGACATAAAATATTATGTTACTAAGTTATAATTTAAAAATAGGATTATAAACTGACTAGGTACCTACTACGCTCATAAGTAAAAAATTCATGTTATACCTACTTACCAAAATCAAATATCCCCAAACAAGTAATTTATAGCGAAGTGGTATGCAATAACATAATTTGTTAGTTTGACAATATTTCAAACACATATTGATTTATTCTTGAGAAAAATTCTTCGAATATCTCCGTCGAACCGTGGCGATTACAATCAAATCAAATTTTATAAATTAGCTAACTGCATTATCACATATAAAACATTAATATTTTATTAAAAGATATGAACTTAAAATCTATTAGAAACACAATCGTTTGCAACAAACGTCGACAGGATACTGTAATATAGTTAAAAAATCCAAGAGTTTAGCTTAAGTTATACTGATTTATACCTAATGTGATTTATCAAAAATATGACCGTCGGTTATTTGGCGGGATGTTGGCGATAAGGATACGCAATTCATATCCTATACATATATCTAGATCCCACATAAACAATAGTTAAAACACGCCTGTGACTATACAATCAACAGAAACCATCTTTTGTTATAAAACTTTGTATGACTCTACTCGTATCATAATAAAAATAATACCGGCCTATAAACGTCCCACTACTGAGTACTGGCCTCTTTCCATATAAAGAAGGAATGAGCATTGATCACCCCAAGAAACAGGTCAAAATATTAAAATGGAAAATCATAATTAAAATTTCATACAAACATAAGTCACGTGACCTGTCACTTATGAAAAGTTCATTTTCCGTTTTGAAATTACGACTTATGTTCCTTGGGGAAAGTTGTTCAGTTGTATGCACCTGATTACCTCTTTGAATATACGCACTCCTTTAAAATTAATCCTGTATGACTATCGTCACTGTGGTACTGTGGTGCAGTCGCGTTTAGTGGAATTAGTTGCGACATCGACATAAGGCAGGACCTTTTGTTTCTGGCCCTAGTAGGTCTACGTATACATCCGACGTACGTACTACGTAAGTACTAAGTCCGATTTTTTTCCGAGAAAATGTTGTTTTTTGGAACCTTATCTGAATCTTAAACTGAATACATATATAAATATACAGCAACTGTTTTAAGAAAAGTTTTTTAAGTATCAAATAGTACTTTTAAGATAACACTATTGTGTACGAACCTTAGATTATAAATCATTGATTAAAATTATAAAACAAAACCGAAGATTAGTTTGATGCTGCCGTTAAGTCTCATGCTGTCTCTGTCACTTTAAGGTGTGAAGTAGCGACATATAGACATTGAAGAATGTGTTAAAGTTAACTGACGTTTCAGTATTGGGGAGGAAGGAATATTAATTAAGGATAATAAATAATTAAGTTTTGATTGTTTTTTATTTATTTAACATTATCATTCCTCGAAGGGTTCTTAGGAAAGCACGTTAAGTATATTTCTTTCATACAAGTCGCTCTGCCCTACTCTCTCTTTCGTCCTCTTCCCCCAGTATTCGTTCTTTCAGTCTCTATATAAATACAAAATGTGACTCTGTACTGTATTGTGCTTAAGAGAACATAAAAAATGTCTATTCTATCCTATTCTTCATTCCTGCTGCAATTCTTGATTCCAGCTTCCCCATTCTCAAACCCTGCTTCAAGTTGCATCACACATTCGCTGTCAGCTGCGTTGTTCACGAATCTAAACTGACTGTTGCTGCCAAGTTTCTTTATCTCGCTCCTCACCAACAGTAGGACGTATCCTTGGATTACTGAAAATTATTATATGTATAGCTATATATTTAGACTTATAAATATATCTTGGGACAATCTCACACACGGTCATCTGATCCCAAACTAGGCAGAGCCTGTACTATGGTAACCAGACAACTGATAAACATACTTATATATATCTAAATACATACATATTTATAGATAAATAACACCCAGACACAGAACAAATGATCGTGCTCATCACACAAAGATCTGTCCTGGGTGGGAATCGAACCCACGACCTCCGGCTTAGCAGTCAGGGTCACTAACCACTAGACCAACAGGCCCGTCAAGATTGTCCTTATGTGTGTGTACTAGACGTATGGTAAAACACAGTGAAAGACCGAAGAACAAAAAAATGGGGTCGGACTGGATGCGGAAGGCGGAGGATCGATTGTTTGGGCACAACGTGCGTGGAACACTGCTCGAGACCGAGACTGATAGGTTATGTATACCGTTTATCATCAACATCTCCCCGCCCTTCTCCCAAATATGTGGGGTCGGTGCAATGGGTATTTCCGCTAATTCTCTATTACTCGTCATCGCAGCATTCACTCTTTTGTTTATTATTTCTACGTAATGTATACTCACATATAAATCCTGAAAGTATTATCAGGGCTTTCATGAGGCCCCAAGAAGCTGAAGAAGGGTGAAAATCAGCCACCCCATGCACGTACAAAATGTGATACAGATAGCCAAAGTATATACCTATGGCTATAAGTAATGTGATTTGTATTATTAACTCCCCAAAACTAAAATAATAGTAGATTTTCAACAGAGTCACGTTTTTCTGAAAAAAGTAAAGGAATAGTTTACTGTTCACCATTGGATCAACCTTGACCTTATAAATATAACTAGCTATGCTCCGCGTTCTCACCTGAGTAAGTTGTCTCTGTTTCCGTAAACCTACATTTTCCATTGTTTTTTTATGTTTGCTATTCCATACGGAGATGAGTCCAACAAATCTAGGATCATGAAAATCGGTTTACCCGTTCTCGAGTTATAAGTGTTGTGACAAACACGACTTTGTAGAAGATAGATGAGTGCTACGGCTATTCAAAATTCTGCCGAGGTCGCTTATCTCGCATCAGCTGTATCTTTCAATTTCCACCAATCGCAGACCAGTAGTACCTATGTCTCTCATTGGTGGAGAATGAAAGATAAACCAGATGCGACACTAGCGACCCTAGCGGATTTTTGAAACGCCATTGCCCTCCTGGGGTTTGTCTAGTAAATCTATATATATAAAAATGAAACCCGTTTTCCGTTGTCATGGCATCACGCGTGAACGGCTGGACCAATTTCGTTCATTCTTTTTTTGTCCTGTTGTTTATTATCAGGAGAAGGTTCTTATGGAGAAAAAAAATAAAAAAGTTGCGCGAAAATTTAAAAAAAATTTAAGAAAAGTTCATGACCATATTAACTTCTAATTTAACCTTCATAGCCTTTGACATATCTGTTAGTCATTTGACATGACAACGTCTGTCAGGTCCGCTAGTTTGTAATAAAATATTTATGGTATTATTGTAATTCTGATTGTGAGCATTGTCATTTTGTTATCATTCACGGCAGGTTCGTATAATAAAAAATCAGAAGGCTTTCCTTCTAAAGTAAATAAAACTTAAAGTATCATGATTTTTAAAAGCTTTGCAAAATTAGAGTTTTTTCATTAATTCCACTAATATAATACGTACGTACCTAAATAGATATTTTTAATTGGGAATTATCCTAAATCGTTACTGACCTTATGAGCTCCAATAATAAATATAATTATTATTACAAAATCAATTGAATCTAAAACTATAACGATCCAAGAGATTATGAAATTCAAGTCTTTATTTACATTTTCCATCATTTCACTCAATTCTACTGCTTTCAAATAAACAGAATAGATCACATCAATCTGAAAAGGTTGAAAGGTTAGATTAATTTATATTACACACAAAACATTATTCTGGCTGTATTGTGCATAATGCGCTTAGCTATCACCAGTCATAACACCAAACCGCATCAAATTTAAACCCAGGAGTTATGACAAAAAAAAAACTCGAGAAATTTTGTTCGTGATTGGAACATCTCCTGAATTCAATAAAAATAAATTACTTAATAATAAATGTTCAGCAATAATGTACATTTAGATACAACAATTATTTTATAATAACTTCTGCCCGTATAGATAAGGAATGAGCATTGATCTCACTTGCTCATTTCATTAAATTAAAGTTTCCCCACGATGGTTTTCTTCACCATTTGTCAATCGAGTCTTAGAATAATTAAGAAAATACATGTACCTTAAAAAGTCACATTGGTACTAGCCTGGGTTCGGGTCTGCAACCATGCATACGAATGCGATCATTGGACCGCTAGGTCACCACGACATAATCCTACTTCCTACTAATATTATAAATGTGAAAGTGTGGATATTTGGATGTTTGTTACTCAATCACGCAAAAACGGCTGAACGGATTTGGATGAAATTTGGCATGCATGTAGCCTTTGACATGGAAAAGAACATAAGCTTTTATCCCGATTCCTTAAGTAGTTCCCGAGGGAAAATTGATAATTGTTTACGAGCTTTACTTTTTTCACCTTTTTTCTCTTTGGGAATAATTTATTTAAAAGTGTAATACTATATTACTTACCAGTCTCACATATCCCCAAAACACTAAGCCGTAACGTAAAGGTAAAAAGCAGAAACACCGCTTACACTCAGGTAATTCGACCCGCATCTTTATACTTTTAAAATTTTCTCGAAGTTTTCCAAATATTTTCTGGACTTTGTCCGGGATTTGAAATGATTATTATATACTTCTGAAACACCAAATACCTATTTATTTCACTAGTTAATACTCATATTTTTTCAAGTGTGATAGACACTTTCAATTTCTTTAATTATTTCATTTGAAATAATTAGTTTTAAACACCACATTGCAGTGAAGTTATTTTGGCAAGTATCCTAGCCCCAAATAAAATTGGGATAAGGGCAGGAGGATGATCCTAGTTTAGAGAAATTTATTTATCCAAATATTTTTTAACTTGTAATGCATGTCTTTTTAATGATGCTCTTAAAAAATTAATAAGTTGATTAGAATTTACACACGTTTAGTTTTTTATACTTAAATAATTTTTGAATAAATTTGTAAACTAGTACCACTCGACTCAGAATTTGATTCAGTATTGCGATTATTTTAGTGCCATTGCATTAGTCATTCACTCCTTTTATTATTATTGATGAGTCATCTAAAGATAGGAAAGGATGACACTTTGTATTTCCTCAGAGATAATGAATTTTATATAGCTTTTTATGGTTCCTCACCCTAGGTATCATTGGAGCCCTATGACTCACTACTACATAATTTGCAGGACGATTCATTACATTACAAAATAAGTCACAGACTATCAAAAATCTGTTACTAAGGTCTGTTCATCTATACTTGTCACAAATAGTAAACAAACCGACGCCAATTACAAATCACGATTTTTCTCAAAAATCACACAATGTATGTTACCACAATTAGTTTACAATTCTGAATAGATCACACAAAGTTTACATACGCCATATTTGTTTACATGTTTGGACAAGTATAGATGAACAGACTATACAAAAATTACTTACTTACCGGATGAATTGAGAGGCCTCTTAAGTTTCTTGATAAATCACAAATATAGCTGTTGCCCGTGGCTTCGCTCTCGGTTCCTATCTTTCCGGATAGAAATATAGCCTATGTTACTGAGGAATAGTGTCACATTATAAGGGGTTTTTTTTAATCAGTCCATTGGTTTTTGGTATTCGGTACAGACATACAAATCTTTCCTTTTTATAATATTATTATAGATTGAAGATATTAAACTTACTAATGTGATATATCCACATAATACTAATCCATATCGCAAGGGTATGCAGCAGAAACATCGCTTGAATTCCGGTAATTCGACACGCATCTCGAAACTGTTGAAAATCCCTTGAGATGTTCTAAAAACCGCTAAATGTTGGATCTTGTTTATGATTGGAATTCAATAGTTTATTTTTCTTCATCCACGAAAATTTCACTAGTTAAAATCAATAGCTATTTAAGTATCTCTTTTACTTTTTTAAATAAAATTAATTAATTTTAGTAAATCATCTTATTCCAAAAAGGAGACTGAATTTTTTTATTCAAAAACTGATATTATTTACTGCAGTAGGTATTTCCTCTAAATAATTAATAATATTATAATAATTTATTACAATATTTCCCTTTATGAGTTTTGGTCAATTATTTTTAAATAAATTAGTTTGTACCACTTGGCACAGAACTAGATTGCAATACTGTCATGACATTAATTCACAATATAACTTTTATTATAACTGATGAGTCGTACAAAGATAAAACATGATATTTTTGTATTTCCTCAGAGATAATGGCTTTTAAAACGGCGTTTTAGGGTACCCAGGAAATCAAATTAACGCATTTACAGTTAATAAGTTAACAGTATATGGGGTATTTATAAATTTTAATAAGTCTCAAATCAAATTGATATCATATTCTCTAAGCCGGTAAAGCAAACAAATTTGCGTTTTGTAAGATGTCTATTGTGTACAAGAGTACATAAAATTCACTTTGAAAATAAAATTAAAATTAAAAAAATGGGTTGAAAATTGAAACTCGTAACTTAAAGTAACTAAAATAAAATAATAAAAAAAATATTTCATTATAACCAACGAGCGCTTAAGATGAAGTATACAAAAAACACAATTATTCAATATTAAACAACTACACACTTATTATACTTGCACATTGGAAAGAAAAATTCTAACACACTCAATACACACGAATATACAATTGCATAAAAAAATCAGTACACGTAACTTAAGGAACAACGACAAAATTGAATTAATTACCCTGCGTACCAATTATGGAAAGAAAACGATTTTGTTCGAGGGAGCACAGTTGTACAATAGCTTACCAAAGGAAGTGAAAGAGTGCGACACTATCTATGTTTTCAAGAATAAACTAAGGGAATTTGTAAGGTCAACGTAATAATTATGTGCGCCCCAGAGGCAAAATATTATTGTAAATGTTCAGTTCATTGTATCTCATTTTAAGTGAACCTGGTATGTTCTTATGAGAAATAAATAAATTCTTTAAACCTAAAGTAAGTGGGACTAGAACTTGGGTAGTTAAATCCTCACCAAAAACTAAAAAAAAATTATATACTATTATTGAGACGAGACTAAAAACAAACATTGTTTTTCACTTATTTTATTGGCATTTTAAAGCATAAATTATTCAATTATAAATAAAGATATAGATCTATCTATAGGTACTGTATACCTTCATCCATCATTGACACTACAACAATATTATAGATAAAACGTCGAATCCTAATTTTTGATAATCTAATTATTTGTTTCCATTCACAGCTTTATATCTATTCAATAAGGTTCATTATTCTTTGACACGTATCCTATAAATTCACAAGCGTCTTTAGTGCAAGTTTCCTTTTCACTGAATCCATTTGCGTCTCTATTGGCTATTTCTTCATTATATCTCATGGTACACTCTGATTCAGCGGCGTTATTCACGAATCTGAACTGGCATTTGCTTCTGAGTTTAATCATTTCACTTCTTACTAGGAGGATGACGTATGCTTGGATCACTGGAAAAAAATAATATTATTTCAGATCTATATTCTATAATGACCCTTTAAAGTTATGATCGTTTGGGGATCATATTTCTTCAAGGTTTTAAAAACCAGTTGTTTCAACTATGAACTCATTGACATCAAAAGCCGTGTCTAAGTTAAGGGTTAATTAGCCATATTAACTTTTATATCGACTTCATTTACATGAATCGAGCTTAAGAGTCAATTCATACTAGCGCAAAATCGAAGACCATTATGGAGTCATATTCTTCGCAAAAATAAAAACTTATACGAATGGACGGACAGACAGAGGGACAACAAAAGCTTTAAGGATTCCGTTTTTTCCTTTTGAGGTATTGACCCTAAAAAATCTGCTTTGCTGCTTCGAAAGTAGACTTGACATTAAAAATTTGTTTAAAAAAGATTTATCTTGTGGGCCTGTATGACGGGCCTGTTGGTCTAGTGGTTAGTGACCCTGACTGCTAAGCCGGAGGTCGTGGGTTCGATTCCCACCCAGGACAAATGTTTGTGTGATGAGCACGATCATTTGTTCTGTTTCTGGGTGTAATTTATCTATAATATGTATGTATTTAGAAATATATAAGTATGTTTATCAGTTGTCTGGTTGCCATAGCACAGGCTCTGCCTAGTTTGGGATCAGATGGCCGTGTGTGAGATTGTCCCAAGATATTATATTATTATTATTATTATCTACTTACAAATCTGAGCCAACAAGGACGAGACATCCATCAGGACGATCCAGACGTGTAGAGAGATGTCGATCTCGCCCAGTTTTATCAAAGTCATCGTGTATATGCATGAGGCTATCCCCAGCAGTGTTGTCGTCGTCCACAGAATGATGCTGTAGATGTAGTACGCTCTCAACATCTTCAAATTTTTCTGGAAGCACATCGTTAAATTATTGGTATAATTTATAATTTATCTATAATAATTATGTATGTATTTAGAAATATATAAGTATGTTTATCAGTTGTCTGGTTGCCATAGTACAGGCTCTGCCTAGTTTGGGATCAGATGGCCGTGTGTGAGATTGTCCCAAGATATATTATATATTATTATTATTATTAATTTGGAACCAAATAGTTATAATTATGTAGGTACCTAACCTATATGGTATTTAAAATTAGCTGTTCCAGATTTTATTATTTATACTTATTTAAATTCTTGATTTGGTATTACTGTAAATAAATAAATGTTCGTTCTGGACTTCATTTTTTTAAGGTTTTCTCTTTTCATTCTTAGAAAAAACATTTATTTACTTTGGTAAGATTAGGAACACGATCGGTAGATTAATCTTATTTGATAAAATTTAATAAAACTAGGTATATTAAGTACACTAGGTACGCTAAGTGTCCTACGCAGTACCAGTATGTACAAAGAAATTTAATCCTTGTGTCGCGGGGGTTTCACAAACATTCAAATCACATGCACAAACAACACCCTGACTTGGAACAAGTATCAGTGGATCACACAAATGCTTGTCCCATGCGGGGATCGAACCCACAGCACGTTGCGCACAGTGGTAATTAGCGTGGTGACCACTCGGCTATCCGTGCAGTCATTTCACGTGTTTTATTTAACAAGTATTTTAAAAATTACATTTTAATAAATTAATCTCACCTTATGTCCTCCTATTACAAATATGATGTTCAGCATAACATCATTTAGGGCTAATAATAAAACAAAACCTAATACGACTGTGTATATAACATAATCTACATGAGGGTAGTTCAGCGCCATGCCGAGCATCCCATAGAACGTTGTAGAGGCGCCTGCCGTCAGTAAAACGGCGACTATCTGAAAAAATAAAAACAAAAGTTTAATTAATAATACAACCCAGTAACCGCTCGACGAGCAAAGGTGCTCATATAGAAAGAGCAACCAATTATCACAACGTTGGCAAATTAAGATTCCAAATTATAATCCAATTTCCTCGGTTTGGACTAAAACCTGCAGCTTTGTGCTTGTGCACAGAAATCCGGCTATTGAGCGTTTAGGCTACTAAGACTTTGCATTCTAAATATTAGTTGATCTTAAGAGCTGGATAAAATCTTATGGATTAAAAAAAAAATTGTCGATTTAAAACCATATGGTTAAGATAAGATAAGGTAAGGATAGGGTTTAAAACTAAGTATAAACCATATGTCTTAAATCGACAAATCAGTGGTAATTTTCGTTATTTTTTTGCGAAAGAAGAATGATTTTGTCCTCCATTTATTACTGGATGATGTCACTTCTACGTAAATGTTGGTTTTTGCTTTAAAAATACTCTCGCAATTGGGCCGGAAGTTTAACATTTTACACGAATATAGTCTGTTGTATAAATAAACGCAACATAAGGACGCCGTCTGAATGTGAGTAATCAACTTTTAGCGTAACTTATGAATATAGTTAATAAAATTAAATGCGTAAGGTTCAATAGATGTATGAATAGATGGATGTTTGTTACTCAATTACTTCAGAACGGCTGCTCGATGAAATTTGGCACAGTACACCTGGAATAGCAAAAACTTTTTATCCTGGCAAGAGCTTGACAACGGGACTTACTCGGCAAAAACACGAGGATCAACTGGTATACCCAAAAATACAACTTACTAATTCATGGAATTTAACTTCTAACTCAAATAAATCAATATGTATTTTAGTTCCATACATCCTTTTTATTCTTTCCAGCATTTACCAACCGCGTTATTTCTCACATCATCTTTCCCGAAAAGAATTAATTCATGCATTTCTTCGATCATCATCTGCCTTTAAATTAGTTCACTGTCATTCATATGTTTTAGTTGTTTAGCTACATAGCTTTCATACGTTCTCATATCAAGACTGACCACATAGGCCTTTCAACTTCCTAACCTTGTAATTTTTTTCTTGCACAGCACACACGCCACCTGACTTTAAACTAGGCAGAACCTGTACTATGGCAACCAGACAACTGATAGACATACTTTTATATTTCTAAATATATAAATAGATAATTAACATCCAGACACAGAACAAATGTTCGTGCTCATCACACAAAGATTTGTCTTGGGTGGGAATCGAAGCCACGAACTCCGGCTTAGCAGTCAGGGTCGCTAACTAGACCAACAGGCCAGTTAAAATTTAAAAACAGTTTAGTTCTTGAACTACGAAGCTCGCAGAAACTACTTAATAGCTGTAAACGAGATCGCGCCCTAAATTCCTAAACGTAACGAAATTAGATCAAACTACTAATACAATTCCGTTCTGACGATGCGTCATCGATTCCAATGTTTACAATTTAACGATATGTAAACAACGTGTTGGTACTTAGTTTACGATTTATTATTAACTAGCTATGCCCTGCAGTTTCACCTGCGTATTTTGTACGTAAGCATCCATCTTTCTTTAGTTTATTTTTACACTAGCTTTTGCTCGCGTGAGCGTTTATCGCGACAAAAAGCGGCCTAGTAGTTCCTGAAATTAGTGCGTTCAAACAAACAAACTCTTCAGCTTTACAATATTAGGATAGATTGTTTTTAATATTTATTCTACTATTCGAGACGGAGACGAATCCAAAAAATCAAGTATCATGAAAATCCACCCGTTCTCGAGATAGGAGTGTTGTAAAAAACATGTCTTTGTTTCATAGATATAGTAAATATAGATAGTATGTACGTTTTTGAGTATGACAGCAAATTTGGTGAATTATGCAGTTAAACAAAAGAATAAAAGTAAGATTAATATGGATGATAATGGTGATAACGGTTGGCATCGTGAATGGGCGAGAACACCCTGAGAAGACAGGACCTTTATTTAAGAGCAAGTAAGGTTGGTTCTTGTTATTGTCTTTTATTAAACTAAACTTTCTAAGGTCTGCTTAGGTACCTAGGCCTCCTGCTGGAGTTGCGCAGAGCTTGCGTAACTTTGTAAGTGATCCCGCGGATCCAGCAAAGGAAAGGACGGGACTGGGGTGTTTTTAGTCGGTGCAAGTCCGACATATCCCCACGCTGTGCCTTCAGCGTGGGTTGAAGGCAAAAGCGTTTCATCCCGCCAAAAAAAAAAGGTACCTAAGCCTAGTACCTAAGTGGTGGCACAGCTGTATTAAATAGAAATAAATAACAAAGGAGCTGAAACGATGAAAATCGCTAAATTCCTAATAAATTCTGTCAATAAGAACGAGATAGAATACCAATCATATCAATCACTACTGGCCACAAGCCTCTTCTCATAAAAATAAGGAACAAGCATTGATCACCACACTTGCTCTTTGCGGGTTGGCGATTTCAAATTCCAATTTTTGGAATCCAGGTTTCCCCTCTATGTTTCTTTCACCGTTTATGAATGGTGTCTCAGAATAATTAAGATGTAGGTACATGTAACTTTGAAATGGTCACATTGGTACTTGCCTGGGCCCGAACCTGCAATCATGTGCATATGAATCCGGTCATTGAACCGCTAGGCCATTACGTCATTTTATCGATATTATCATTTGTACCAAGCTACTCGTATTTTGGCCGTCCTATACCCATCAATCAATTAATCTGTCACATTGAATCCCAGCTGTTTTGTGTTGAACGGTCATTGATACATTATGGGATATCGTCGGACCGGAGTAAGCCGTTAGTTCCTGTTATCACAAACACCACTATTGTGGTATATTGTGAAGCAATCATCTCCTAAACTTTATGGTTGGTTCCAACTAAAAAATTTTTTGGTTACTGGAACCGTGGTACCTACTGTATTTGTATCTAGTTCTAAGGCAGAATTTAGCTTTAACCCGCGGCTCCATCTTTGTCCTTTTTTGGACTAAGTTTCGCCAAAATCGATTTAGTGGTTTAGCCGTGAAAGCGTTGCAGACAGAGATATTATTGGATTTATTAGATAACATATATCTAATTCGAAAATAACTACTTAAAAATGTTAATCGCTATAACTACTTGATTAATTTTGAAAGATGAAAAGAGATCAGCTGACAGGCCAAGAAGGAGACGGCTAGGTCGTCCCACGCGTCCTTTCTCAGGAGCGAGGTTCGGGCCTTTTACGTCCACACATAGAAGGAGTCAGCCAGGACTGGAGCCAGCCGTTGAAAGTCCGAGATATCCATACTTTCCAGAAAAAAAAATTAAGGGCCAGAAAGGACCATGAAAAAACAAATAATTAGAAAATACAATAAAAAGTAATGGGAAGTAATAAGATCGTAAGCAACAAAGGAATTGATGTATTCTTCCCACATTAATGATAAGAAATCGTCATCACTTATCTATTTAATTGATCGTAAGGCTAAAGTGTCAACATTTAATAAAAACACGACGCATGCGTTCAATTAACATTCATTACACACGTTACCTATCGCGGAAGAAAAACAATTTACAATAATATTCCACTACTTTTGAATACTATCCTGTTTGACCCATGTAGTTCCCAAAGCCGAAGATCATCGGGATAAAAATTATCTAGCTATCCGGGTTATCCAAATAGTACATAATCATCCAAGTCTGTTAAATTGTTTTTCCATAAACAGTGACAAATATCCATCCATCGACACAAATTTTTTATAATATTTTGTCCAAAAATGGTCAGAAATTGCAAGGAAAATATATATTTTGAGAAAAGAGAGAAAATACTTGCTTTTAGATAAAACACTGCGATATTAAGTGCTAAAGTATCAAAAAAACAATGCGATGTTAAGAGCTTTAGTATCTACCTACTTATATAATAATATTATATGTATTTTAAAAACAGTCCAGCTAAATAATTCGCTCATATTTTGCGGTTTGGTTTGTTTCATGTCAATTTTGAACTTTGTTTTCTTACGGTACCAGAGAAGTTCACATAAAATAAATATAAAATCATTCATAAAATCTACTATGTGAAACTATGCTAACTCTAGATGACGTAAAATACTGCCCTGTTTTAAATAAAGAACATTTTTTTCTGATAATATCATACAGATACTTACTAATCGAATATATCCCCATGTGATGAGGCCATACCGCAACGGTAAACAGAAGCAACACCGTTCACACACTGGCAACTCAGAATGCATTTTTAAAACACTTAAAATACACAGACACAACAAACGTAAAAAAACTTTCTTCAAAACACATCTATTCCATTAACACGTTGACTCGACACTGATAGTGTGTCCAGTTTCTTATATTTAGAAGATACGCAACTCGGATTTATAAATAAGTTGTTTCGTTCATTCAATAACAAAACAGTATTGCGGTCATAGGGCTCTTGCTACGGATTTCCAGTAATTAGTATTATCGCTAATGGCCTTTGTAATTTCTGTTTTTAATGTATGTTCAGATTTGTTGTTCTTGGTATCAGTTTGGAAAATAACATCAGCTTACTAAAGGAAGTGAAAGAGTGCGACACTATTAATAAATTCAAGAATAAGCTGACAGAATTTGTGGAGACAATATATAAAAATGTTATTTTGAGTAAATTTTTAGACTTACCTTATCTCATTTTTAGTGAACTTTTTATGTTCCAATGAGAAATAAATTTATTTATACCTAAATAATAATTGGAATAATTATTAATTATTATAATCATAATATTTCATAATTTAGCGTGGATTTTGTTTCGGTAGTTATATCACTTCTAGGTTTTGCATAGGAATTTGTGATATAAATCTATCTTCCTCATTTTCCCTTATCGTTGAACCTTGGGAATGCATCATCATACTTTCTGTGGGTATAAGATAGTCTCTTGGCGTACCATATGTTTTGGTCCTTTGCACTGTTTACCAGTAGTTACGTCATTTGCTTCTTTTCTAGGTTTAAGCGCTTATTAGATTTTTTTTAGGAAATCTAGAAATGCGAAATTGAAATCGTAGTTAGGATTGGATTTAATGCGATTGGACTTGTCTGCTTTCAATTGTTTATCATTTAGGTTTTCTCCAAATTTGATAGTCTGTTGTTATTATATAATTCATTTTATTTCTGGTGGCAACACCTCCTCTAAAACGTCCTTATGAAATATTTTATACACAGTTCTAGTTGCTATACTTAATAATTTGAAAACATCATTGATAAGGTTTTTTATAGATCTTTTTTGTAATGGTTTAACGTACCGGGACTGCCCCACTGGGTAAATCGATGAAGATTGTTTTATCAATAAACGACGTGATTATACTGTCAATCAGTTGACCTTTAACATGTAGCTATTCCACGGAGTATGAGTGATAATATGTATTGATAAATTAGAATTTTAATGTTTTATGTATTGAAATATTATCAAACTTATGTACATTTTGCGGAAATTAAGCGAATGGTAATATTTTCCTCCACAAAATATTGCCAACAGTAGCTTGTGTTGAATAAGGAATCTTCTTTCTAGATATCTATCACGCTTTGTTCATGGTTTTTAAATTATTCTGTATTTAGCGGGCCGCGCTTTGCTATAATCACTGACTCATAAAGATGAATTATTATTATCATTACCTGCCTAGCTTTTTCCAAAGCTATGTTCGGCTTTCAGTTTTACCGGATTTAGCTGAATACCGTATTTTACATAAGTGAAGGGACCAGCACAACATTACCCATTTTACTAGGTAACACAGTATCTCGTTATTACTGGGTAACATAGTATCCCGTAATTAGACTTCTTATAGATGATTATCGTCATAAAATCATGGCAACATTTATTGAGTATTTCTGAAAAATAATACTGGACATGACAATCTGTGGGGCAATAATAGACCTTAGACTCTGCTTACAATGCTATAATCCAATAACAAATACAACAAGCTTTAATACATTTATTCTTCAATGTCTCTCGTCCATTGCCGTCTCAAAGGTGTTTCCACGAAGACTTGTGCTATGTGGTTTGTGAAGCTGGACCGGCCTTCTTGATAACGTTCCTTGCTCAGCTCACTCCTTATCAGAAGCAGAAGATATATCTGCAACACTATAGAAGTAAATGTTAGGTTTTATGTTAACGATATCTTCTTCAGAATTTGCTTAGCCAAGCAGTTTTTCATCAACTTCTAGTCTCTGAAGGCACGGATAACTATGACAGTTATTTACAGGGAATGACCCGTGACTGCCTATCTGAAATCCATAAAACATTAAGGTACCTTGCTCGGTAAAATAGTATCCTCACACAATAAGTATCTACCAATTGCAGCACCTGTTTCCCGTTTTTTTCCCTCCCATTCCCGTGGATTTATCGGGATTAAGTGTATTGTTGTATTAGGTCTTAGTTTAAGTTATAAATTATAAACTATGCATATGTAACAAAACCCCTGTCCGATCCCTAAGACTATTATTCGGTATCGTACTGCGAACACATATACGTAGCCAATTTAAAATAATTAAATCAGAATAAAAACGGATCCAAGGCAACAGCAACACTGACCGCTCCTCAAAGAAGCCGCCTATGCGAGACGGTTCATGAACTGTACTTCGAATACGCCTTTATCTGATCGCATAGGGGTTTTATTACATATTGTATATATCATTTGTTCTTATGGGAAATAAAGCTTGAACCTAAAGTAGGTAGGATAAAAATGATTACCAAAGCCGACGAAGGCGATCGATAGTTCAGAGAGGGCGACTCCCCAGTTGCCGAAGTGCCTGATGTCATGGTACGAGAGCAACACCACCAGGAAGCTGGCGATCATCGTGGATAACTGGTAGTAGTAGTAAGCGTGCATTAGGCGATGTCTCTTCTGTAATATTAAAATTGAGATTAGGGACGTTAACACGTTAGTTAAATGTAGACTGGAAGATATAATCAATATTATATTATAATATATTGGGACAAACTAGGCAGGGCCAGGGACCTTATTCACAAAGTCCAAACAAACCGTAACATGGCATAACGCAGATTAAAGTTCAATTACCTACCCTGGGTCGCCAATCGACCGAAGTCGCCAATTATAATTCTTTATAATGCTCCGAGATTCACCGGGTAGTTTAGTATACATTTTAGACCATATAACAGATTTTTTACTTGAAAGTGTAGATAGTCGAAAGAGATAACGCCTCTCTTAACTTTCTAGCCCTACACGAAACAACACGTTAACTGCTTGGAATTAGTGAATAAGACCCCTGACGTTGAGTCCTCTCAATCCTTGTATAGTCGGTAGTAACAACAGTAAATAGAAGTATTGTAATAATAAAGTTAATTTTAATGGTAGGTATAATAGAGTAAAGTTCTCAACAAGGCCTCTGTGTGTTGGACCTGTGTCTCCATGTAAGCCTTTCAAAGGATCAGGTCTCTCCTCTTGAAGTTATCCCGTGCTTTAAAAAGAGATGTTAATAGTTCGACGGGCCTGTTGGTCTAGTGGTTAGTGACTCCGACTGCTAAGCCGGAGGTCGTGGGTTCGATTACCACCCAGGACAAATCTTTGTGTGATGAGCACGATCATTTGTTCTGTGTCTGGGTGTTATTTATCTATAATATGTATATATTTAGAAATATATAAGTATGTTTATCAGTTGTCTGGTTACCATAGTACAGGCTCTGCCTAGTTTGGGATCAAATGACCGTGTGTGAGATTGTCCCAAGATATTTATTTATAATATGGTAAAATAAAAGGAAAACCCATCCTAAGTCCGATAGATCAAATGTTATCTTACCATATGTGCTCCGAATATCAGAACAACGTTGAATATAAGGTCTAAAGAATACAGTATGAATATAACGCAGTATTGTGCCTCCATCACTACTCCTCTGTACATCACCAACGTGGGCACTTCCTTGTCTGTTTTATACATCTTCCACATGAGGACGTGCACCGCTATGAACAAGGATGTCACGACCTGCAAAACGGAATTTGTATTAAATAAAGAAATTCTTTATTTTCTCTTCACAAGTTACCCTATATCTAAACAAAGTTAATAAGACGGAGAAGCATTGTGAGCAGTGTAATTTGTCGCTCTGCAGTAAGTACTCTATGGCTAAGACGCTAAGTGTAAGCCATACGTTTTGAATGATAATAAAGGGCAAGCCTTGCTCTCGATGCGGTTGGTCCGTGGATGGGTAACCATTTGGTAAGATTCCGAGACCCCTCCGTATCTTAGCGGTCGGTTTCTGAATTGAGAATTCCAACTTGACAATTTCTCAAACTTTAGGGAGGCTACGTGTCGGCCGGTGTCACGCGATTGATTGATCAGAGTTTGAGACTTTTTCGAATTGAAATTCTCTGTTCAAAATATGGCTTTTAGATCAAAAGCAGGGCTGGCAATGTCAACGTCCAATCCTTGCTACTAGGATAAAGGAAAATCACTGAAATATTTTCATTCGGCTTTTGTTACTCAGGATTAATGGATAATTTCCAAGAAGAAATGTTTTTTTAAATTGGTCCTGTTGTTTTTGATTTTATTCGTTACAAGCATACAAAAATACGAATCTTCCCTCTTAATTATATTAGTACAATTGCCGCTAAGTTATATCTGTGAGCATTTAAGTACATACGATTTTGATTTGTCGATATTTACAGCTATTTGTGGAATTTCTAATTATTCTAAGACATCATTGACAATTTATTGGTGAAGGAAAATCATTGTGAGGAAAACCTAGATCCTATATCCTTTGTTGAATTGATTATTATTTCAAAACTAATTAATTATGTCTTTAGGGCTCCATTATTGGATACATTATGGGATTAAGCAAACTAGGAGGGGAATACTAATTGGTAATGAGCACTTAAGTCATATCTTATTAGTTTGTAAATAAATTTAATTTAATGATAACTCATCAATTAATTACTTTATTTATTAGAACCAATTAACTAATTGATCAAGGCTTGTAAACTACATTACATCTACAAAGACGGTAAACAACAAAAACAAAATCTTTACTTAAAATTATTAAGCTGAAGTTTGTTTGTTTGATGCGCTAATCTCAGGAAATACAGTTCCGATTTGAAGAAATCTTTCAGGTTTAGATAGCCTATTTATTTATCGTTGCTACTTTTTGCTGCAATCACCGACGCCCACGTGGGCGGAGCTGTGTGTAAAAGCTAGTGCCTACTATCTTCATAAAATATAATGATATAAATTACCAAGAAATTTTAAAAGAAAATCTCGCTTATTACCTTTTCCGCAAATAATCAACGACTAGGCATGCGGACTGGGTATTAATAGTAAATATCTATTGAGTCCGTAGTAGCATAATAAAAATATTAGATCCGTATTTTTTATTTTTTCAGAATATTAAATTGACAAAGATACGGCTTGTTAAAGTTCAGGAGACATTGGGAGTGCTTGTGACGTCAGAAGTTGGTAAAAACAGTAGCCGCAAATGACGTTGCGAGCTCTTCCTCTCCAAGAATCTAAAAATCTATCATTGAAACATTTGACTGCAACTCCTTTTTCTAAATGCACGGATAGCCGAGTGGTATAGGTCACCACGCTAATTACCACTGTGCGCGACGTGCTGCGGGTTCGATCCCTGCATGGGACAAGCATTTGTGTGATCCACAGATGCTTGTTCCAAGTCTGGGTGTTCTTTGTGCATGTGATTTGAATGTTTGTGAAACCCCCGCGACACAAGGATTAAATTCCTTAGTAAAAAAATAGAAAAATAAAAATCGGTTAAAAACTAAACGGTACACTTGAGATCCACCTTAACAAACGTTGATTAGATTACCAGACAAGAACGTTGCTTAGTAAAGGTCACTTCTCATCATCATTTAAGTGATGTGTCCTGTCTGTGGCTTTTAACTACGAAAAGATGCTAATAATTCAACTCACGAACACATCGATATGAATAAATGACAATTATTTTAATTTAATTTTATGTAAATTGGGCAGAGTCCTTACGATAAGAGAGGGGCTTGAGGTTAAGCCGCGCTTTCCGCGGTTAGTCCGTGTATGGGTGACTATCTATGGGTGACCGATTTTAAACCTTACATACCGAGACCCCTAAGGTGCTATCATACGGAGATAAATTCTGATAACCAGTCTTACTATGGGATACTGTAAAACCCAGTAAAATTGGTTGTGAAGGTCAGATAGGCAGTCGCTCCATATGAATTATGATAAGACTGGAATCCGACCCCAACATAGCTTGCGATAGGCAGTTTTTAGCACCAATTCAATTGAAAAGACATCTAATACATTGGGTAGGTATGTGTTTGCAAAAGTAAATTGCTCTCAAATCTGAAGTAAGTAATTACTGCCTAGATTATCTTCCTACATAGCAGGAACAAATAAATCATGTATATTAACATCCGCCACATTATAACGAATGTCAAGGAATTTTTTTTGAAGTCTATAAATACATCACTGAGCTATTTATAGATACATGATAGGTACATCATTTAAACTATTTATAAAAGTATTTTTATGAAATGTGTCAAGAAACATAAAAGAGACGAGGCTATTTACATAAATTTATTTCAGAACTAAAATATTAGAAAATTTAATTTTATAGTATTTCTCATAAATCTCAAGAAGGCGCTCAAGAAACGGCCACCACCCAACACCCCTCTTGATTTGTTAGATTCGTCTCCGTGCGGATCAGCAGAATACAATTGTTGTCAAATTGTTTACGGGACTGGAGACATATTACGCGGGTGAAACCGCAGGGCACAGCTGGTTAAAGTGTAAATTAAGATGGCCATTTTTACGGTAGTGATAGGTGGGAAACTTAAAACTTTTTCGCAGTTTTTGTCAAAGTTCCAAGGTCAAAGTAGTTAACTTTGTTTGACAAGAACGTAGCAAAGGAATTTAATTGCAATAGACTCGATAATATTTTTTTTAAATAGCTCAAAGAATCTTTTAAAGTTGAACTTATATAATAATAAAAAATGGACTTAAAACACGACCAGGAAAAAGTTGTGACATGATAAAATAAAGAAAAAAAATATGGTTGAAAAGTTAAAGAAAAATCGATAAAGCTACTAACCATAGTGAGGTATCCAAACAAAAGAATCCCCCTCCTTAAAGGCAAACAAAAACAACATCTTTTAAAGGTAGGCACGTCCACCAACATGATTGCAACTTTCACAATTATAACATAATACTTTAACTTTGAAGTCGGTTAATGTACATGTCTCGTGGTCTATAACGTTTGGACTACGACGCAGACAATGGAATCTGAGTTGGTGGACCATTTGCTAGGGCTGGCAGGCTGGCTGGCCTTCGCTATTTGGAATATCTAAATATTTTTTGTAGAAGAATTGGCCGAATACTGACCTTTACTAATTTTAAGGCGTCGTTAACTATCATGCTATCTCTGTCACTTTAAGATCAGCTACTCACTCAGTGTCGTGGCCTAGCGATTCAATTAATGGATTTTCGTGCACAGGGTTGCAATTTCGAACCAATGTAACTACAGGCAGTACCAATGCAACCTTTTCGAAGTTTTAAGTACTTTTCTTAATTATTTTAAGATTTTAAGACATCATTGACAATGGGTGAAGGAAAACATCGTGAGGAAACCTGGATTCCAAAATACGAACTCGAAAAAAATCTGGAAGCGCCAACTTGCAGTGAGCAAGCGTGGTAATCAATGCTCGTTCCTTCCCTATATGGAAAGAGGTCTGTGGCCTGCAGTTGGAAGTTTATAGGTTGGTATCAAATATTTCTTTTTTGAGATATACTGCTCCACATCGGCGCAGGGAGACGCTACGCACGTGTATCAATCTTCGCTTTGTAGCTACGCATGAAACACGACAACGCTAACAGGCGGACATGGAGTCACGTGGGCATGTGGGCATGTGTGGTCATAGATTCGTGCACCGCATGCGCCACAGTGGAGGCACAATCAATCAACTCAGCCTATCGCGGTCCACTGCTGGACAAATGACGCTCCCAAGTTGCGCCACAACACCCGGTCCTCCGCCTTCCGCATCCAGTCTGATCCAGCTACCTTTTCAGGTCGTCGTCCATCTGGCTGTTCCATTGGAGGCACATTGCATATTTTATTGTCGGTATGTAAAAGCCATTTACTTTTACCCTTGGCTTCTAAAAGGGTAATCAATGTTATATCTTGTCTCATCTTCTGACTGAAAAAATCGACTTCAAAAACCGTTAAACCGTTTGAAGTCGGTATCGAATACCTTTTTTGGTTCGGCCTTGACTTCAAATAGATTAGTTCACAATCGAATTGAGAACCTCCTCCTTTTTGAAGTCGGTTATTAACCAATCCCAGCTCTTACCCACAGATTATATACAACATACAGATACCTTTGAAAATACAAAATGAAAACAAACAAGAAGATTATTTAACATAAAGCAAAAAAATATGGTGGACTCCCTGACAGCCCTAGGATATAATTATCCAATTTGCTAGCGGAAGACATGACGCTATGGAAGCGTCATTAACTTGACGGTGTCTTCGTAGACAGGACCTGGGATCTAGCTCTGACTGCACAGGAAATTGAAGAAAAGTTCCTGGAAATACAGCATTTAACCAGAACATTTCATAAGGTTTCCCTATTTTTAAGCATAAAATTTTATGTCATAATTTAACATGACATAGTTTGATTTATCCTAATAATAGTAACGCACAATATCACTTTGGCATAAACTTTATAGGCATAATTTTTAAGGCATAATTACTTTAAGCATAACAACGTTAAGCATAATATTCTAAAGCCTGCACTCAGGGAAACGGTAAGTTTTGGACATGTTGTGTCACTATGTAAAATAAACATGTTAGCGGCTTAGGGGTGGCCCAAGGGCCACCCTCGCAAAACAATAGCCTAAACAATACTTATGCCTAATGAAATATTATGCCAAACAAACAATTATGTCAAAATATTGTTATGCCAAATACCAATATGCCTAACTCGTTATGCCAAATTAAAATAGGACAAAAAAAAATAGGCGAAAAAAAGGTAAGATTCTAAATAACAATGAGTAATAACCATTTGGACTAATAATAAAAACATTTGATTTGGTTAATAGAGTCCATATTGGGTTTTTGGAGAGGTCTACCGCAGTTAGAGTCAGATAAGGTTTTTGCTGCTTTATTGGACAATAATTTAGAAAATTATTGTCCAATGAAGCAGCGAAAACTGCTGCTAAAAAGGCAATAATTCTTATTTTTACCAAGATTTTGCGCGATGTTTTCCAGCATTCGCATATATTTTCAACAGTTACACCTTCCTTCTACATAATGAAAGGGCTATCTCTCATTGATAAATTGATTTAAATCGCATGAGTAGTCTTAAATATTACGTTAATAGTTCTTCTTCTAATAATGACAATAATAGATCAATGTAAACATTAATAAAAATTGTAATATAGTATCCCACACACAAAGTATGTAAGCCTACGTGATAACATGGCAATTGCAGCGCAATGCATTGTTAATTCTTTAAATTTATGGAACTGAGGTATTCATTCTGAACCTACTACCAATAACCATCACAAACAAAACAACAAACAACAGAAATATCTTGCATGCAATACACTGAACTTTACATGTACGATGTCTATATTCTCAAGCGAATAAAGACAGCAATGGATGGATAAATGTATTTTTAATAGAGGATGTCGTATTAGCTCTCGTGTGCAGGAAGTATCTTATAAAACAGAGTCAAGAAGGATGCAATTTTGGATGAGAGACGCTCAGTTCCAGTCGTTGATAAGATTTGATGTGAAATGTATGTTAAGTGATAAAACATGATAGATCTGTGTAAATTAAAATGTCGTAATATACCAGTTGTTAGAAAATGTTGCTTCTGCATACCAACATATGTTGGTATTGCCATTTTTGGATACGCCGATTTAGTAAGTGTTTCCTATTACCGTCTTCTAATGACCGAATACTGAATCGTCAATCAATTTGAAGCAGCCGTTAAGTCTCATGGTCAAGCCACTGTATGGTTTTTACACCATACTGTAGTGGCAGATAGATATTTAAGGGCGTGTTAAAATTAATAAGTGTATATACTTATAAGAGAAAATTTTACAAGGAATGGACAAATACGAAGTTAGTAGATAAACTAAACGTTCAATGATTGAGTAAGCCCTTATTAAAAGTGATAAGGTTTAAATAGCATAAATTAAGTTGAACTTGTGGAGTCTTATTTACTTTTTTTGGTTAATTTACTGCTGAGATCGACCGACCAAATGAATTGGAATAAATATGCCCGGTCCATAGTAGGGAATTTAAAAAAAAAAACAACATTAATGAGGCTATAAAAGCTAATGATTACAAAAACTTTTTATCACCAAATCTTTCTCCAGTATGCTATTAAACTCCAAAACTCTTTTCAGACGCTGGCTTTAGTTGCGTTCCCAATGCTGGTCTACGAGATGGTTGATGAGCTGACGAGTGGCAGGCCAAGACAGGACGTCCACTACAGCGACCCTGCCGTCCACCTGCCTGTCATAGTGACCGCTGCTCTGGCAGATATAGTGCTAACCGTAGTGCTACTGATCGGTGCTCATAGGGTAAGCAAGGATTTGAGTTTTTAAGACCAATAGAGGCATCCGGAGTGAATTGCTAACTTTTGTTTGTCAGAGAAGCTCTTTAAGATTAAAGAAATAGAAGAGTTCTAGATTAAAATTGACACCAGAAAACAATCTAATATAGAAAATTCTCGTGTCCCAATGTTCGTTACCAAACTCCTCCAAAACGGCTGGACCGATTTATATGAAATTTTGTGGCCATATCTACCTTAGTTTTTAAAGTAACATCAACTTTTCTGCACCCTAAGTGATAGGGGTGGCCTTCTCCAGATTTTTTATAGCAGAACAATGTTTGCCAGGTCAGCTATTAGTTACTATAATAATTCCTATTGTACTAGAAGTAACCCCTGGAAAAATCACATTTACAAATCACATTTATGCGAACTTTGCTATAAAATTACCGGTAGGCGTTTCTTTAACAAAACGAATAAACGAAAAAAACATTTGCTAATTAGGAAATCAATTCATAATGGCACAAACCAATAAATTATTAGTAACAATAATTATTTCTTTGTTCTCTTAAAGATAAAAATAATAAAACAGCGTCTGTTTCTGTCTGACACCAATAACTTACAATCCTAAATGCTTTCTCTCATAGTCATGAACCATAATTAAGAAAAGTTTGTTACTATATTTACTTCATGCAGCTATCGCATGAAAAAATATCACACGTTTAAGTGTGCGATTTTTTAATCGAATGTAGTATTTAAGAGATATTAGAGGAAGCTTGAAAGTAGCGCCAGTGAATGAAAGATAAGAGGTAAGCGTTTGTCGTGGTATGGACATGTTATGAGGAGGGATGAAAGTCACATAACAAAACAAGTTATAAGTATGACTGTGGATGGATATATAAGCAGAGGGAGACCGAAATAGAGATGGATGGATTGTGTGAAAGATGATATGAGTAAGAAAGGAGTGGATGCCGCGATGACGAGTAATAGAGAGGAATGGAAGGAAAATACGCATTGCGCCGACCCCATATGAATGGGATAAGGGCAGGAAGAAGAGAGAGTAGTATTTAAGAGATCTTCGCCAGACAACAACTAGTAATAGGGTTGATTACAATAATATCTTCAACACCATGTGATTATAAGCCCAAAGAAAACCTGTACCTACAATATTTTATTGTTATTTTCTAGAAAAACAAACTCCTTCTGAAGATCTACTTCTACTTCGCTACGGTGTCTCAACTGATGACCTTATTTGCTGACCTCCCATTCTTCGACTATACGGAATACAAGAAAAATTTATTATATATTTTCTTCGTCGGTGAGTATTTTTTAACTTTAAAAACTTACACCACTGACAGTAATATTGATATTCATTCCTTATTTTAGTCGTCTCTGTTTATAAATTGAAGGCTTTTTGGTCTCTGAAGCATTGATTTTCTCATTCCCAAAAGCCGACCATATCAAAAGTTTTTTTTTGCCAGTAGCCTTTACTATTTAATAATGTTACATTATAAGTAGGACCGATAGTTACGACCTTAAATCATCGAACCCTTGGCGGTGTTCGGTGTATGAAGCAGGTATTGTTTCTCTGGGAACAAATGGTACTGCGAACCGTTTAAGACAAATTATATTTTACCAGCATTTTACAGAGCCGATTCTTAAACCCAGAAAAGTCTACTTGGTAATGTGTTCAAGAAACCGAAAAGATTCCATACAAAATAAACGAAATATACAGTGAGCATTCATACCGAATATAAAAACAGTTGAATGTCTGACATACTTAATTTTACGTGCTTTTATTATTTTTATGCAACGATATTGTCGCTGAAATTGCGTAAGCGCCGATCGTGCATTTTCATGAGTATATTAAGGCATAACAATAGATACCATATTATGTTTCAAAATATAATTTAATATGTAAAGGAAGGCCGACTTTACCTTGAAATCTTACTCATAATGCGAAATAAAATTATGTTTTATATATTATTATGATAAGATAAGTTACTCTTTTTTCGTAGATGTTATGAGCCGTGCAAAAGTATGGATAAAATATTTTTTTGCGTTCAGTTGTTTTTATTTCCATCATTACAAAAAATTATTACGATAGAACTCTATCTAACCTTCGTGGTCGAGTGGCTTACACACCAGTTTTCAAGATGTCGCCAGCTTTGAGGTCCCGGATTCCCGGATCTCCGGGGGTCAATCACTTTTCTACATTGTTTTGGGTCTGGGTGTTTGTGGTACATACTTTCTTTGTCTCTGATTCCATAACACAAGTGCTTTAGCTGCTTACTTTAGATTCGGAGCAATGTACGTGATGTCCACATTTATTTTTATTATTTAAAGAAACCAAAAAAACATCATCTTTACTGTCCCATTGTAGAGCAAGGGACTTTTTTCAATCTCAGAGCATTGTTCTTCTTTCTAGCCGTACAATTATGACATGCCCGGTCAGTTCTTGTGTTACCGATGATATCGCGCCGCGTCGCCATGTAGCTCGATGTTTTGGAGAGCAAGAGCAATCATATGGAGGGCCACAAAATTATCTGACACGGTGACGTCGTGGCTGTTGTTGACTTTGTGCTTCAACTCGGAATTTCGTGGTCTTTAGAATAAAAATAAAGCCCTAACCCAAGTGTACAAAGAAGTCAATTTGATCTTTATTTCCGATTATTTGATATTAATAATAATATCTTGAGACAATCTCACACACGGCCATCTGATCCCAAACTAGGCAGTGCCTGTACTGTGGCAACCAGACAACTAATAAACATACTTATATATTTCTAAATACATACATAGTATGGATAAATTACATCCAGACACAGAACAAATGATCGTGCTCATCACACAAAGATTTGTCCTGGGTGGGAATCGAATGACCTCCGGGTCAGCAGTCAGGGTCACTAACTACTAAACCAACAGGCCCGTCAATTATTTAAACCTTACAAAATGAATAGAATAAAATAATATTAGTTCCAGATTTGGCCACCAGGTTAGGAGTTTGTGGCACTATACGCTAAAGGCATCTTGCCACATATTAATAGAGATCCAAATAGCTTTAAAACGGGAAGAGGATAGTTTGAATGAGGCATAACTTGCCTTCTACCTAACTTATGGGAGAAATATCACATACTTAATTCCATGTCTTTTTGTTACAGTGCTGAACATTTACCTCCTCTTTTTGGTTCATAACGTGGTGTATATGAGGGAAGACAGCAGAGAGATCCAGTACATAGCTTACGAACAACATAGGATCAGCGTATAATAAAAAAAGAACATAGCATTGTAAATACAGTTTAGCTTTAAGTTGTTGTTTTTTACTGAACCCTGATTTTTATGCTTCTTATATCAGGCTCTTAAGAAATCATTGTTTTAATTGAAGGTGTATATTTGAACATACTACCTGAAATGCCTAAATTTAATGAATAGCACAAACAAGAACGAGAAAGATTATAAATGATAAGAAAGTTATTCTACATGAGCCTATGCTCTTTAGTAAGTTAGTTTGGTAAAGCTACAAGATGGCGACATATGCATAATAAAAATATAAGCAATAGGTAGATTATAATGGTGATGACGATCACATAATGCTTAACTTCTCTTGCATAATTTTCTCCCTTTTATTTTATAAGCTTTGTATATCATACAACCGTGCCTGTACATCAGTCTGCCTACAATCTAAATACTTGGATTATTTTAATAAAATTACGTCACGGGAATTAACGCGAACTCATGCATTTACCTTTTAAGGCTTGACTGCTTGCGAACACGGCTAGTGTAACCCGGCCGAAACGTCCAGCCTTAAAAGGTAAATGCATGAGTTCGCGTTAATTCCCGTGACGTAATTTTATTAAAATAATCCAAGTATTTAGATTGTAGGCAGACTGATGTACAGGCACGGTTGTATGATATACAAAACTTATAAAATGAAATGGGAGAAATTATGCAAGAGAAGTTAAGCATTATGTGATTGTCATTACCGTTAAAGTTAATAAATCACATAATTCTTAACTTCTGTTGCATAATTTTCTCCCATCTTTTATGAGTAGGTATAATACAACCGAGTGCCTGTACATCAGTCTGCCTACAATCTAAATACTTGGATTATTATTAGGATACAAGAGTCCTATAAAACACTAACATTAAGTCATAACACCGATCATCTCAGCAAACCTGGTGAATAGTAAAACAAGATAAAAGGGGAAACAAACGATGCTAACACAAAACATTGTGATCTTCCCACGCATGCGCAAATCACATCAACCTAGCTCTTACTAAGTTATATGAGGACAGCATGAGAATTACCTAGATGTTGATAAGTAAACGTATGGGTAAAGTAAGTATGTTATTATGGTAAAAAAAATAGTTTATCTAACAATAGTAGGTAAAATTAACTTTTAAACTATCGCGTTGCATAATGTTAACCACGGCCTGTGTAAACCGGCCGAAACGTCAAGCCTTAAAAGGTAAAAGTTCGCGTTAAATCCCGTGACGTAATTTTATCAAAATAGTAGGTAAAGTCAGGAAGGTGTAATTCAACATTTTATGTAAGTTTATTAGTCACCGTATAACTTTTAAACTGAGTACTGATGAAAAGATACTGGTGAGAAAATTGTCAATAGAAATTCTAGCCGTTCATAAGTTTGAAGAAAAAAAAATGTCAAAGGAACTATTTTTAGGAATGAGTTTTAACTACGAGAATTTTATTAAGTAGTACGATTACAGCCGAACTCTCCCACCCTTCGGCGTACTCCGCTCACTAGTGTACTTTCTAGAGGTGATAATTATTGACAAAAAAATATTATTGTATACCAATATTAGGTATGTACATGGGTCATTTAATTATAGGTATCGCATTCGGGAATCTAAACATACGATTTCAGTCAAGAGCTCGAAAATTCAGGAATATAAAAAAAAAGAAATTGATTAAAATTGTTCCACTTCTATCCTCCGAAAGCACGTATATATTATGAAAATTTTCTAACACTCCTGGGAAAAAGGTAAACAGTTTTACTTGTATAACGATTATTTAATAACACAACACATCGAACTGAGAAAAAAAACTACAGATATCTACAAACGGAATGTTTACTGGTATAGCGAGGCTCGTCAACTCTTGCGCAGCCGGCAGGCAGTGTTGCACCGACTGCTAACGTTAACGCACGCGCGCGACATGGCGACCACTATTGAATCTAGTTTGAAGTAAGTGATGTGTGAAAGTTTTATATTTGGGACATATTGTGTGTAGTGACATCTCGAATATTACTTAACTAAATATGAGAAAACGTTGTACATTTTATTTGGTATTTCGAAGAAATCGTTTAGAGATTTTACTGGTTTTATTAAGGTTTTGCGCGGTGATAAATGATGTATTTAATGTTTATTACTTCTTATGAGAGTTTTTATAATCGTTATTTTAAACTTATAGCCTCCACTTTACTTTGTTATGTACAGTTTGTTTGGGGTAGCTGCGTTTTTCCAAACGACGTTGTTCGAGTGTTTTTTTTTGTGTATGTGATGCGATTAGACCGAAATTCATACATGGATTTTAATTTCCTTTAAAGGATTGAAATTTTTATTCTGATTTTGGGTTGTACCTTTTTATTTGGATAGCAATCAATCTATTTATTATAAATAATTAATTGACGTAGGTTTTTTAGAGAACAACAACATTTTAAAACTGGTTAATGGAATAGGCTTAAGTTTTTTTGTTAGGTATAGTTTTAATGGCTTCAATTTCCATGTGGAACTCATCAGTATGTTTTCTGAACTAATGTACAAAATAAAAGTGTAAACTTTATTTTTTATTTTTGTAAGAAATAAACTCAAACACTTCTGAAACTATTTAAAGTATTATTTGATCATTGGAATGCTACTTTATCCCTGAGAAATATAGGCTGTTTTTTTAATTTGCTGCGGTAAGAGACCCAGACAAAAAATGGGGGCGTTGTGTAGAATACGAACATAAGTCACGTGACCTTTGAAAGAAAAGTTCATTTTCCATTTTAAGATTTCGACCTATATTCCTTGGGGAAAGTTGTTCAGTTTTATGCACCTGATTACCTTGTAGGATATACGCACTCCTTTTTATTAATCCTGTAGTACAGGCTCTGCCTAGTTTGGGATCAGATGGTCGTGTATGAGTTGTCCCAAGATATTATATTATTATTATTTTTAAGAGAAAAAAATAGGGACCGCGGGAAACAGCTAGGTACATAAAAATAGTGTTATCATAGTGCAACTTGGGAAACAATGGAAAATCCGGCAAAGCAAACAATCTTTTGTCTTATCTAATCAGTAAAACTAAATCGCTAGGAAAACATTAGCCTTTAAAAGATGTTCATCTGAGCAGACTACCTAGATCATTATATCGTATAACCAATTTCAAAGAGATTTTCTATTCGCCTGTTTTTATGTATATTACGTGGTTCCCACAATGAAACTGTGCATTATGTTATTTATGACGGCATTATGTCATCTTTGTCAGATCTAGTCTCTACCACAGTTATCACTTAATACACAGTGGTGCTCCGCGGTTTCACTCGACTTTTCTTCCAGGTAACGTGATTTTAAATAGCCTATAACTTCTTTGGGAATAAGACTATCAATAGCAGTGTTTTTTAATTTCGACTGTTAGTTTCTGAAATTTATCTATAATTTGTGTTACAGTGATTGTAACCAAACTCCTCCGAAACGGCTTTGCCAATTTTAATGAATCTTTTCTTGTATATTCGATAATTCGGAGAAAAGACGTAAACATTTTTTTTACCCCTATGTGATAAAGGCGCTCTCAGTTTTTTTTAAATATGGCAGGACAACGTTTGCAGGATCAGCTAGTTATGTATGTCATTTTGCATATCAGAGATCCTTGAAAAAATTCTCAAACATTTATGAAGAGTCCAAACTTCACATACAAATTATTGTCAAACAATAGACTTTATCATTATTATTTGTATGTTTATTGATAGCAGTCGAAACCTCATTTGTATTCAATACTAGTCTTAGGCCTTATTGTTGTTGTAATTGACAAGACTCCTGTTTTTTAATGTTGAGCACATTTTGCCTAAAGGTAGAGAATACTTATAGGTATAGGCTATCGCGGGCTAGTTTTTCGAAAATCTACGACTTTTCTCGCGCCTTTGCGTTGAGAGGGCGTGCTTGCACTACGCTAGCCACCCCAACTCCTCCACGAAGCCTATTCGTTTGCCACCTCCGTACAGTCCAGAATACTTATACTTGTACGTTACATGGGCCCCTTCCTAGTAATATCATAATACCATAAAGTGCCATAACACTTGATCGTCTGCCTTCCGCATCAAGTTTGACGTAACTTAACCAACTCAGCCCGTGACTTTGAAGTCTGTTGTCGTAAGGGACGTTACACAAGTGGGCACAACCTTGGTAGCCAACCATCCCATTATCCTTCTATTTCTTTTCTTCATAAACGCGGGTTCTGAGGCAGTCAATTGTTTTTCAGGGACTTTTCGAATGGTTGTTTGTATTCCGATTCTTAATCATTGTAGATCCTAGCTTACAGAGGTTGGAAAGATAGGTTACTTCATTGGGCTAGATATAATCTCCCTACCATATTTTTTGGTGGGTTAAATACCGCAATTTTATTCCACCTAGTGTTTTACCAAGCTATGGAATGGTATGGTCTTTATTAATAAAATTTACAAATTTTGGCCGGTGTCTTACCAGATTTAGCTGAATACCGTATTTAACATGGAGCGACTGCATATCAGACCTCCAGCCCACTTCACTGGGTAATACAGTATCCCATAGTATGAGTGAAATACCGCAAGCTACTATTAACATTCGACAGATCAGCCTTCTAGCCAAGTGACATTTCTACAAGCGATTACGATGATACAAATCGCTTAAATGACATTAAATGTATGGAAATTACAGTTTTTTTCGATACGTGTCTTAGACTTGTCACTTTCATACTTTTAATGTCATTTAAGCGATTTCTATCGTCGTTAACGCTTGTAGAATTGTCACTTGGCTAGGGGGGCTGATTTATTGCATACCATGACATTTTTTTCTAAATATAGTATTGATGAGTTGTACATTTTTTCTACCTTCTACTACTGTATGCATACGTTACATTAATTCTGATCGAGTTAATGCTCGTTCTGCGGTAATGTTTACAGATTGTGAAGCGATAGGTTGGTTGCTAGTGTAAGCTAGTGTTATTTCGTAGTTTACGAAACAGCTGATTGGCAGACCTGCGGTGGTTAGTGGTTTTATTGTTCAAAGACTTTTATATTATCGGGTGTTTATAGGTCGGAAGGATATTGATAAAAACATGTTCCATTCTAGTTCACCCTATTCCCAGCTATTTTATTAATTGACTACCTTTTGCACGCGGCTCCGCCCGCGTGGGCGTCAGTTATCGCGGCAAATTATAACTTTTAGCTTTCCTAAATAAGTGGACTATCTAACAGTGAAAGATTTTTTGAAATCAGACGAGTGGTTCTTGAGGTTAGCGCGTTCAACAAAACAAACAAACAAACTCTTCGGCTTTATAATATTACTACAGACTACAGATCATTATTATTGTTTATTTATCCTTATTTATATAATTATTATATTTTAACTTGCACTCACAACATTCGTTACTATTTGGACAAAAATCTCATAGTTCAGAGGTCAACTTTTTTCTTTTCAATTCGATGTTTGTTTTTTATTTAAACTTGATCTTTTTATATGTTGGCCATAATAACTGCGGTCATCCCGCATTGTATGGTTGATTGGATTACTTAGTAAAAACTAAGAATGTATCTATCTACATTGTAAGTATTATCGTTCTTTTTATACCACAAAGCCACAAAATTGAACAAATGATGTGTTATCAAATTGTTTTTGTGTACAATAACAAGCAAGCAGCGGCAAACTGTAAGTATTTTTAACCATTATGTTATATGAATAAATAATTCCAAAATGACACAAACACGTAATTTGCAGGCGAATTGTTTGTAAAATTGTAATGGCCCAAAAATTCACAGATTTAACAACCATTTAATTTTAAACGTTTTAAAATCTGTGGATCACGATGGTCCACTATTCACTAACCGGATCTCTAGAAGTATTTCTAGAGATATATGAATAATATACCTAAACAAAAGGGATACGGATTACTTTTTCTATGTCCGGTTATATAGATAATGAAGAAATATTACAGACGTATTTTTGCTTTTTCGAAATAATGAATATCTACTTAAGCCCAGTTTTTTTTTATCCCGAGTAAACTCAACCAATGGTTAAATATGCTAACTAGTGGTTTCGAGCTTCGGTAGATCGAGTTTATTAATCAATTTTAATTCTAACAAATTGTTATAAAATTAACTCGCCATCTAATTTGATCATTTAACATCTAACAATCCATGAAAAAAACGCGTTTAAAAACCAAGCATATAAATTGGTTGAGTAAACTCGGTATAAAAAAAATAGGCCTTAGATACAGCAGATTTAAGTTAAGGAGTGGGGGGCTCGCCACGTCTGTTGTAGCTACTATTTTCGCCTACTTATGACGTCACTTGCCCTCCCCTCCCGAACTCTAACGCCTTACCTTTGTCAAATTTTATTGTTTTGAACAGAAGATTGAAGATTGCATCTTGCTCATATTATTATAGACTAGAAGATTTGAAAATCATTATCATCCTTCTGCCCTTATCCCCATTTCATTTGGGGTAGGTGTGTCATGTCTTCTTCCATACTTATATTTAACACCTGCATAAATGTATAAACCTATGTTTAACAAAATAAAAATTCTGATTCTGATACTTTTCTAATAGACGTCATCCCTCAAGTAGAGAAAAATGTTTGAATATTTTATTACGGAAGTTGTATGTTAAATACCTAATTAAATATTTTATATTTTATACAACAGACATACCGCAGAAACTATAACAGGGAACTTTTATAAAAATAATAAACTAACTAGACAGAGTTCGTTCTGTCAAAAGTTAATAGTAAATTAATTAATTAATGTAACGTTTTTCGAGAGATCACGTCATGTTTTTTTATAGCATTAAAACCGTCCGTGTACCTTAGGGAACATACAAAACAAATAAATTAGCCGAATAAAATTGGTCCAGCCATTCTTGAGTTATGCGCTTACCAACATTTTTATTTATGTCAAGTCATGGTGGCCTAGCGGTTCAATGACCGGATTCGCATGCGCATGGTTGCAGGTTCGAACCCAGGCAAGTACCAATGTGACTTTTTCAAAGTTATATGTACTTTCTTAATCATTCTAAGATATCATTGACAAACGGTGAAGGAAAACATCGTGAGGAAACCTGGATTTTCAAAGTATTGGAATCTGAAATCGCCAACCCGCAATGAGCTAGCGTGGTGATCAATGCTCATCCCTTCTCTATATGGGAAGAGGCCTGTGCCCAGCAGTGGGACGTTTGTAGGCCGGTATTATGATTTATATAGATAGAAGATAGATTATATTAAATGTACGAGAAGACGTGACTCACAATGCACATATTATTATATTATATATACCTAATATTTTTCACGTGCAGAAATGTCCACACCTATTTATTTTAGAAATTTTCCAGCAACGATAGGTACTATCAACAGATGACAGCTTCGAACATTAATATATTTCATTCAAGGTTGACGTAAAGAAAACATACAACCGAATTGAAAGCCTCCGATATTGACGACAATTTTATTAAAAATAAGAAGCTAATATTTTCTTAAATTGTTGTGAAATTTAAGCAATACAAATAGGCGTGGGTATTTGACCTATGATTGTAGGGTCGTCTGTTCGATGCTCGGGTTGGGCAGATCTGGCATTTGCGTGTTTATAACGCAACAGTGAAAGTGCTAGCGTTAGTGGTTTAACTTGAATGTAGCCCTCTTTACTAAGGTTCATTTTATGGTTACTGTCTTACTTAACTATAAAATATTACGTGAGTAAATTTTATAAAGCTGTATTTGTGAATATACACTACTAGCTTTTGATCGCGACTCCGCCCGCGTGGACGTCGGTTATCGTGGCAAATTATAGCCTATAGCCTTCCTCAATAAGTGGGCTATCTAACAGTGAAAGAATTATTCAAATCGGACCAGTAGTTCCTGAGATTAGTGGGTTCAAACAAACAAACAAAGTCTTCGGCTTTATAATATTAGTATAGAAGTATAGATACAAGACACAGGTGCTAGGTTCGATATATTGTGATTTAAACATTTATTTAGGGCACCACTCAAGACTAATTTACCTAAGTATAAATAAATAAAACTAACAATGACAGAGAGAGAATACAAAAAAAAATTACAATTTCATATGGTACTTATTAGAAATCATCTACCAGAGGCCACCGCCATCTGTTGGCGAAAAAAGTAACTAATTTTCTTATTGCGGTTCTAACAATCTTCTCTGTTTCAACAACAAGAGTTTAATGTAACCTACTTACATAAATTACTCTGCTTCAATATTTTAATTAACGATGTACGTACCTGAACATTAATAAGATAAATATAATTTTAAATTATATTCGGCAAGTTTAATTAATGGCATTATACAATTTAATTTCAATGAATGTTAATTACTACAAATTAATACAAAATTATGAAGAGTTTATTACTCCACGTAACATAAGTGCATTACGTTTTTATTGAAGTTTTTATTAAGTACTTCTCGGAGATCTTAAAAACGAGTAAGGTTACATCTTAAAATCTCAGTTATAACTTGTTTTATATTGAAAGCCAAGATTTGCCCTTGAAAATACATTGGTGAGTAAATAATAGTTTATTGAGTCTGCAGATTGCACGTTCATGCAAAATAACTGTCGGCGTCGTGTGCATTCTAAAGCATCCAATAATTAAAAGCAGGAAAATCACAGTGACTGGCACGACTGAGAACGAATAAAAAAGGTTGAAGTAGTTTACTTAGTTTTGTACGATTCTGTAGTTTGTGTACCGGACTTAGTAAGATTCCTCTAATTGTCCGAATACCTGTACCTTGAATGACTTGTGGTGTGCTAATGAAGCCGCGTTCCTTTATGCCCTCCACATATACATTATGACTGTACCATATTCTTGACTGGCCTGTTAGTCTAGTGATCCTGACTGCTAAGCCGAAGGTCGTGGGTTTGATTCCCAGGACCCATTCATTACCCAGAACAAATCTTTGTGTGATGAGCACTATCATTTGTTCTGTGTTTATTTTATTTAATTTAGTAGGGAAAACCAACAATTACACACTAGGCATGACTAATAAACTAGAAATATCAGTGCGTAACTAACTACTTACGTTATCCACATTTTACAATTTATTAGGTGTTATTTATCTTTAATATGTATGTATTTAGAATTATATAAGTATGTTCATCAATTGTCAACGAGGGGCTCGTGGCTAAGTGTAAGCCGTACGGTTTAACCGATAATAAAGGTTAAGCCGCGCTCGCCGCGGTTGGTCCGTGGATGGGTGACCATTTGTAAACATATCGAGACCCCTCCGTGCCTCGGAAAGCACGTTAAGCCGTTGGTCCCGACTGTCATACAGTGATCTTTAATAGTCGTTAAGTCATTACAATTCTGACAACCAGTCTTACTATGGAATACTGGGTTGTGGAGGTCAGATAGGCAGTCGCTCCATGTAAAATACGGTATTCAGCTAAATCCGGTAGGACTGGAAGCCGACCCCAACATAGCTTGGGAAAAGGCTAGGCAGAAGAAGAAGAAGTTCATCAGTTGTCAGGTTGCCATAGTACAGGCTCTGCCTAGTTTGGGATCAGATGGCCGCGGGTAAGCTGTCCCAATATATTATTATATTAAACAAAACCAATACACCATCGATAAACCGACGCCCGCATACTTCATTTCGCACTATGGCTAAATATGTACTAGCTATTTTCACTAGTTTAATTCTACTTTTTATATCATTTATTATCTGCTTTATTAAGTAGGCATCACACTGTGTGTGTGTGTGTAAATTTAAAACCTCTTCACGCTCAAACGGTTCAAAAAGTTTACATATGATAGGTACGTTTTTAATAAAGCAATAATCTCTACAGATTTTATAGACGTAGTGACGCGAGCGGTACACAATACCAAAGACATTTTTTTAACGAGAGTAGAAGTGTAACTGTTAATCGCTATAAATATTAATGAAAACGGTTTTCATCTCAAACGGTATAATTTTTGCGATACGAAATAACTAACTGTTGTGGTCCATTAATTATAATGTTTCGAAGTTTGTCCGACTGGATGCGGCAAGCGGAGGACTCGGGTGCACTCTCCTCTGAAAGATCTCAAGATCTTTAAAATGGGGCAAAGAATTTTAAAAGCATTGCCTTAACCGTAAAGTTAAAGTTTGACTGCACGGATAGCCGAGTGGTATAGGTCACCACGCTAATTACCACTCCGCGCGACGTGCTGCGGGTACGATCCCCGCGTGGGAAAAGCATTTGTGTGATCCACAAATACTTGTTAGAAGTCTAGGTGTTCTTTGTGCATGTGATTTGAATATGTTTGTGAAACCCTCGCGACACAAGAATTAAATTCTTTAGTGCTGACGTCGTTTTTTTTTAATAAATAAAATTAAAGTACAGAAACCAGGTTTCTGTCAACACTAATTTAGATAGGTATGTAGGTAATGAGATAGCGATGTGATTCATCATCAACATTTACTTCGGCCGCTGTATCTTGGCGAGCCTAAAAAGCAATACAAGATATTGTCGTCTCTTTCTCACGCACCGTTTACGTGTACTTGCATCTCACGCAAACTGTCTTGATGCTCTTTTCAGACTCGCCTTGATTCTTCGGCCGTATTGTATGCCCGTTATTCCGCGTCTAGAGAAACGCAAGTCGGAGTAGAAAACACTGTTTTTATTTTAGTTAATATATGATGCATAATATGTAATTAATTATTTACATAGAACTGTAAGGCTTATATTGGTATTTTTCTAAGTACCTACGTCAGTTGTAAAAATAAAATACAAAATCAACCTTATTGCGTTGAAATAAAATCCTGTCGGTGTGCGTTGAAGAGCTTGCATTCCACTAGGTGCGGTTGAAGATGTTTTTTTATTTAAGGGTGTATAAAAGCGCCAATCTTATATAGCCAATTCAATCTTAACTCTATAACGTAAAGATCATATTTCTTCTAAGAAAAAAAGAAAAATATCCATAGAACATGTGGGAATATTTTTTTCTTGTGAGTGAGTTGCGATTCAATTACATTACAATCTACTAATATTAAAAATATTAGGGATAGATGCATAACACATTCACGCAAAATTAGAATCATGCTATCGTTAAAGGAACCCTAAAAATAATGGCCACGACAAACATCAAGCTAGGAGGACAGAAATGGAAGCACAATCTTTTTTTATAGTTAACGAACCAAGAAACTGTTGTTTTAATGACACACTGAGGCAATGGGTGAGCTAACGGCTTTGTTGGAAGATCTAAGACGTGTGCCATAATCACGCTTATCTCTTAAGAGATAAGCAGACAAATGCTAAGGAGTTGTCCTGAGTGAGAATCGAACTCCGGCTTAGCAGTCAGGGTCACTAACCACTAGACCTACGTCCCGTCAAAATTAAAAAACAACTGCCGAGCGATAGGATTTGGAAATTATCTATCGGTTTTCCTATTTCCTTATAAAAGAGAATCAGTTTTAAATCTCATTCTTCTTTTCCAGGAAACCATTTGGTAAAAAAACTCCCGAAAAAAAATATATATATTTTGCCTTGTTTCATGTCTTTATGTTTATAGTTCCATTCTTCTGACTTCTGACATTACCACTTTCTACTGGTACCCGCATTTCTGTTGTGTGACCTCTTTCATAATTTACACAAATTATTAGAAAAAATATAATTAGGTATATACTAAGCGTTTACATTTATATGGACACACGCACCTAATTATGTCAGAACAAATAATGTTAATTGTGCTACAATTATAAAGTAACTATGTTCACAACCTTGTACATTGTTCTATATGGAGATAAGCACATTTGAGTCATTGCTCGCTTTCATTTGATAACCGAAAACATTATAATTTCCTTTTAGGGTCAGCTCACATCGTAACGCGTGAAATTTTCTTTCAAAATCAGTGTTTTTTCCAATACAATTATTCAGTCTATTATGAACTTGCTTTAACTCTGCGTAAATAAAGTAGATAATTATTATCCTCTCTTGGGATTCAAATATATTTCGTACCTCATCAAAACCTGATCTACAAACTTTGCATCCCGTTCGAATCGCCAAGCCTATGGAGACATGAGTTCGCGTAACTGCCGTTACTTTATTTATTAAGTTTTTTAAATAGCCATAGATTATTGTATACCTTTTTTTTTTTTTTTTTTTTTTTTTTTTTCGGGGTGAAACGCTTATGCTTTCAACCCACGCCGAGGGCACGACGTGGGGATATGTCGGACTTTCACCGACCAAAAACACCCCGGTCCCGTCTCTGCCTTGGCCGGAGTCGTGGGATCACTCGCGCATTCTCTGCTCGACTCCGGCTGGGGATTATTGTATACCTAAATAATATATTTTTTTACATCTTGCTCACACACGGCCATCTGCTCCCAAACTAGTATTATGGCAACCAAACAGCTGATAAACATACTTATATATTTCTAAAACACATACCTACATATTATAGATAAATACACCCAGACAGAACAAATTATAATGATATAATATCTTGTATATTATGGATTTATTGTACATATAAACGTTTCTTTTGAATCACTCTTTCTAAAAAAACGCATCAAAATCTTCTTCTAAAGATCTAAGAGATACATAGGGACAGACAGCGGGAAGCGACTGTGTTTTATTGTAGTGATTAACCTTAATTTGGTACTTAAAATATAACCTTCGAAATAAAAATATCCTATTAGTATAAATATTCTCGTTTTATTGATTTATTATAATTAAAATTTCCGGTTTATTAATTTAACATGATGTAATCGTATAAATTTATCTTGCCATGAACTTACTGCTTACGATTTGAGTTTCGTTCGTTAACCATAGCTTGTCGGAAGAGAAGATTCTAAAGGTCACAGCGAGCAATGAACGATGTTTTTTAAATGGTCATGGTCACTAGGATCACCTGAATATCTATGAAGGTCCTAATATTGCCAAACTAATCAATATTTATGATATTGAATTATGTCATGAATTTTAAGCTCGATTATAAAGGTTAAGCTACGCTCACCGCTCACCGCGGTTGGTTCGTGAATGGGTGACCATCCATGTTTTGTAGACATTAGCTGTTCGACCCAAATGTAATACAGGCCAACTCAAAGTGTTTAATCGTGTAAAATAGTTGATACAGTCATGATCTTATGTACTATTAAAATGGTCTCTTTTTTTATCGCACATTACTAGTATTCTTGTTAACCCTTCGTGCAGTGGATTCACGTCGTAGTTTAATGAGTGGGATTCAAACCCGCAACCACATGATCACAAGTCCGATGCCCTAGCCATTAAGCTACCGCCGCTTTTCTATTTTGCTAACATATTAACATGAAATTTATCAATGGTCTTTGACAGTCGTTAGGTCATTACAATTCTGACAACCAGTCTTACTATAAGATACTCTGTTACCCAGTAAAATGTGTTGTGGAGGTCAGACAGGCTTTCTCTCCATTTAAAATACTTTATTCAGCCTATGTATTCAGATTTTTATTTATTTTTAAATTTTTATTTTATTTTTAAAAAACGACGCCCGCACTAAGGAATTTAATCCTTGTGTCGCGGGGGTTTCGCAAACATTCAAATCACATGCACAAAGAACACCCAGACTTGGAACAAGTATCTGTGGATCACACAAATGCTTGTCCCATGCGGCAGATAAACCTGGTAAGACTGGAAGAGGACCCCAACGTACTTTTTTTTTGTTATATTTTTATTTCATAAGTTTTTATTATTTATTATTGTTGTTTTTTTTATATTTTGCTTGTGTGCGTATCTGCTGTGGGGCAATAAATACGTCATCTTTATTTATTTTCAAAGGCTAGGCATTTGATGAATATTTCTGTTAAAACCAACTACCTATACAGCGTGTAACAAAAACTCTGTCCGATCCCTGAGAGTATTATTCGGTATCGTACTGCAAACACATATACGTAGTCATTTAATGGATTGGAGAATAAAATTTTTGCCCAGTCAAAATATTTAAATACAAATAAAAACTGATCCAAGGCAACAGCTGAACAACTGACCGCTCCTCAAAGGTCACGTACTTACTACCTACAGTTTGGTGTCAAAGAAGCTGCCTATGCGAGACGGTTCATGAACTACCACGAATACGCCTTTATTGGATCTGACAGGGGTTTTGTTACATGTTGTATATAAGTGAACAGTTAACAGACCGCACGGATAGTAGACGAGCTTATAAATACTAACATTTTGTAATCAGACACTTGGACTGCAACATACATTATAAATATCTGTCATACCACACACTGAGTAGCACTTAATACTGTGTTGCAGTTATAACATTAGTATAGATGATACTTTTATGGCGTTCGGGGAATCTGACGTCATCAGACGGTCATTAAAATTATCTCAAACTAATATTGTCATTACAATACACGTCTACTTAGTACAGTATCGCAAAAATGTATTGCAATGTCAAGAAAATTTTAATCAAATATTATCTACACATTTTCATTATTTTAAATTGTCAATCAGTAATAACAAAGGTTACAGTAAAAAAGTCATTTAAATCAGATAATTCGCTTTTAGGGTTACAAACTTACCTACAACTCTCAAAAACTCAACCTATTTCTTTGTTTATTATTAAGAGAATGCACCTTTTTAACCTTGGTACCTACAATAAACAGTTTTTTTTCTACAATTAAGAGAATTATATTTATTTATGAATTATTTATTAATTTTACTGTTACGGAATAATTATCCACCATACCCTTCCAAACAAATTCTGGTGTAATGAGTCAAATGAGTGGCATTAAATCTACTCGTACTCACAAGTAATATCGATACTGTGCTCAAGACTTGTATTACCTAAAATTACAACTTCGTTATTACTTTTTTGTACATCGCTACTTGCAAATGTGCAACTAAGAAATAAGTGGATTTATAAAATAATTGGGTCGAGTGTTTCGCTGTCGCAAACCTTGGGTGCATCGGCATTTCTTGCGACTGTGCAACATTTGCGTGTTTAGTTACAGTGAAATTGCATACATATCATGCTTTATGTTACCGTTTAGGTAAGCAGGAACTGAATAAATGTGTCCAGGAGTTTGTAAGGTTATTGATTAGTAGGAAAAATATCAGTGTGAATGTAGAATTAAAAGAAATTGAAAATAATAAGTTAGGAATTTTACCTTTCGAATTGATGATAATCTATACAAATTAAGTTTTACAAATTAATTATTATAATAAATATTTCCAACTTAACTATATACGCACACCTAATACTAAACTATAATAATAAAACATATCTAAAAAATAGATTATATATTGTCTGACTTATATTTAGGGAAATTGTATGAAATAAAATAAATAAAATGTTTCTTATGAATCTCACCATTTCGCAAGGAACTAAAGTTCTTGTTACACTTGAAATTCATTATTTGCCCTGCAGTCGAAGAGTTAGAAACATGCTTATTTAAATTACTAATTAAAAGTATTCACATTAGCAATAATTGTATCTATTTGGTTGTTGTATCACCTCAGCCTATCGTGGTCCACGGCTGGACATAGGCCTCTCCCACGTGGCGCCACAGCTCTTGGTTCTCCGCCTTCCTCAGTGGGACTACAGGGAACTGGGGGCCGTGTGTTATGGTGTGCAACCAAGGTATTTTTTGCCCAGTCACCACGCAGGGCAAGCGGATTGGTGACCGCAGTTTAGTACCTATTCGTTCTTTGAGAAAACGCTGCTACCCACTATCCTATTTTGTATAACCCTTAGTCGCCTTCTAAGACACCCACGGGTAGAGACGGGTTGTTGTAAAACTTATCCTAAAGATTGGAACTACTTGGTTAAATTTTAACTAACCATACTATATTACATACTACTTATCATTATTTCGGTTGTCTTATTCACACGTTGCATTGTACAATGCGTGTTTTAGTTCAAGTATTTCCATCAGTATCCACCGTTTTATTCACTATTTAGGAGACATACAGACTTACTAGTCACTAAAAAACATACAATATAATATGCATTTCGGACTAAACCTATTTTTTTTCGGCAGCTAGATGAACAATAGATTGACCTCGGATCTTAATCAAAGGACACAATACGCTAATGTTTAGTTTAACATTGAGATAATTACTTTGCGGATTATGTAATATTCTCCTTCTGCGCCGAAATCATGTCAATCTGTCGTGGCCTACGTCGCTCAGCGAGCTATGGAGCGAACTATGCTCGGAGTTTCTTTGAAGGATAAAATCAGGAACGCGATTATCCGGAGAAGAACCGGAGTAACCGACTTAGCTTGCAGAGTCAGTAAGCTGAAGTGGCAGTGGGCTGGTCATGTCTGTCGAAGGACTGAAGGTCGTCGGAACAGACGAGTCCTAGAGCGTAGACCGCAAATCGGCAAACGTAGTGTAGGTCGCCCCCATACAGATGGTCCGATGACCTAAAAAAAGCAGCTGGCGAGGAATGAATGCGGAAGGCGAAAAAAAACCGGGTATTTTGGTGCTACTTGGGAGAGAGCTTTGTCCAGCAGTGGGGCCGCGATAGGCTGAGTTTATTTAAACACTTTCCAATCGTATCGTACAATAAGTCATAGTACATAGTCATTTCTTTTCGCGAAAATCTTCTATACACAATGAACTGACTTGTCCTTGAATGTATTGGCCCGTTAGTTCTGATAGCTCCTGAATACATAAGTATCTTTTAAACTTGGTCACAAAGTCGTTGTACCCATAGAATTAATTTATTATAATGTTCTGTGACGCACTGTTTTTGTATCCGACCGGTTCTCAATAAAGGTATTTTTGTTTTTCAAACGGAACTTCATCGTTTTACCTTTTTTCAATTCGGAGGTTATCTTGAGCCTAAAGTGATAATGCACTGTCATTGATACCTTTGTTTGATAAAATTTTGAACATTATTTATGAGTCACCTTATTCTGGTACAATACCTCTTCTTCTTACCGTGTCGATGGCAATCATATTGTGTCAGCCCAGAATTTTGCTCCGAACACTGCATTACCAGTAGATTCAGTAGCCTTCATTAAATCGTTCAGCGTGCAGGTTTTAAGGCACGAAGGACAAGATAGCAGGTGTTCCATTGTTTGGAGAGTGATACCACATCTGCAACTAAGGTTAGATGTGTCAATGTATTCCCACTTAGACAGATTATCGTTGCTTCGGCCAACTTGAGTCCCAAGTCGGTTCAGAGACTTCCAGGTTGGTCAAGGTAGCCTGTGTTCTGAAGGGAAATTTTCTTGGGTATACTAAAAGCATTATATACATTGAAATAATAATAATAAGTCTCCATGTAACCCTTTTAAAGGACCGTGTCTCTTCTGAAGTTATCCCGTGATTAAAAGAGAGATACAAATAACGGCCTCTGATCCCAAACTAGGCAGAGCCCGTACTATGGCAACCAGACAACTGATAAACATACATGTATGTTTATAAATACATAATTATATATAGATAAATAAATTACACCCAGAGAAGAACAAATGATCGTGCTCATCACATAAAGATTTCTCCTGAGTGGGAATCGAATTTACGACCTCGGCTTAGTAGTCAGGTTCACTAACCACTATGCCACCAGGCCCGTCAAATACTAAAAATGCAGAGGCTAACATTGCTTATATGCATGCATTGATTTAGAAAAATCTCTTGATCCACAATGTCGTAATCCATCCTCAAGTAGGTATGTACTGACTAGAAATTGATTCTATAGATCGAATATGTAATATAATACCATTCTTCTGGTTTTCGATCATTTCATACCCCAATATTATGATTCGTCAGTTATAAAGGTTTATAATTTTTTTAATTCTTTACAACATTCTGTGTTTAAGCAAATGGCGAAGATAAGCCATACTGTATAGGTACGAGCGGTTCCCATCGTCAACATAATTCCATAGAAATTAATTCCCACAGTTAAATATTACGTCACACGATGACAGCCTTGCTGCTTTAAATACATTCGTTTTAAAGATACGTATATGTGGATACACTTGCCTTTTTTCCCATGAAGAAGGTGCATTTGTATTTCGCTAACCTATATTACACTTTTAAAGAGAAATCTAATACAAACATATTTTTACTTTAAAATAGTTTGTTAAAGATCACTAACTCGTAATTAAAAAGTCAATTGCAATATTTTTACACCTTGTTAGATTATATCTGTTGTGGACCAGGTGATTAATGCGGGCATTATTTATAATGCGCGAGCATTATGAATAATGTCTAGCTTTATCGGGCTAAGTGATTAATTACTATCTTAACTTCATTATTTATCACATTGCACGGTCATTATTATGTTGCTACATGATAGTTGGGCAATTTGATAATAAAGCTATATTTAACGCACATAAAGTCGTGAATCGCTTGAAAGGTTTTCCAGCACGGGGCGGTCGCTGCCGCGACTCCGCTCGCTCCGCTCGCCGCCCTCGTGCACGTAAGGGTCACCATATTAACCTAACCTAAACCTACCGGACGTTAGGCAAAAAGTTTTCAACACAAAGTCTAGGATTTTTTTTAATCGCTCGTTTTATAATTCCCCTTTAATATTTAGTTTATTTTAAGTTAAATGGCAATAACAATAAAAAAATAGTAATTAGATATGTTTGTATTACTCTGCCCAAAAGGTGATGGGCAATATGTATAGTGCCCGGTCAATTAGATTATTTGAATAATTATTGTCAAATTGCACTCTCATATTGGGCATTTTTCATAATGACCGGGCATTATGTATACTGCTCAATTTATCAGTTGGTCCATAACATATCGAAATGTGCTGTTCGTGCCGTGAACATGTATTCCACGAACAACGCGAGACAACAAGCCTAAAGCTTTGTGAGTTTATCATACAGTACTTATAGGCTCTATATTTTTTATATGTACTTAACAAAGGTTATCGATACATTTAACAGCATAGCAAGTGAAACTGACGTAGGCATGTGTATGACTTTTTAATCAAACTAGAGGCCTAATAGTGGTAGTCAATCGACCATAATTCGTTTAAATTAAAATAATAATAAAAAATACACACTTAAAAATATTAGCCGTCTCTAATAAATGTATAAGTGTCCGAAATTTCGTACTTCTCAGTCCGCGCCATTATCGTAAAAAGGTGTACAGACAACGTTTTTCTTCACATATTAACATATAGATTACGGTTTTATAGGTCATATTTATTTGTCATATACTTAATAAAATCAACCTACATAAATAATACCTAAACGTTTCGTTTTCTGAGGTTTACGCGAATATTAGACATTGAACTAAAGTCTGCCCGTGACCATGACACCTGCAAAGATGTAGAAACGTCGGGAACTAAAATCGAAATAAACCGCGATAGAATCCGTTTAAAGTAGTTCTACCTAAACGTTTGTTTTTCTGTCATAATAAATTCCTTGGTCATTGTAAAGTTAATAGCTGAAGAAAACAGAATAACCGTAATAATATTTTTAACGGTACAATAAACAGTCAATCAGCATTAAAATATTCACGTCACAAATCTTATACTTTCTAATGACCCTTATTTTGCATCGGCCATCAAGTAGGTCACTGTCAACCATTGTTATAATCAGTGTATATAATCGGATGTTTTGATAGAATCGAAAGTGGATTAAGATGACAATATAACATCAATTTAGGGTACGTCATTGGTACGGAACGTAGTATGATTGGTAAATAATATCTATCATTTTAGCGGTGGGACTGATTTGAGTTTGGGAAACACAATCTTTAAAAAATATTACAATTTCTTCTAGTTTATGCCTTCTACCATTTTGGACATCATTCTAACTATAGCAATTTGAAAGTTTTTTTTTTGTATAAAAGATTACTAGCAATGTGGCTCGGACATTACTAGTAATCTCGTTAACCCCTCATGCTAAGCTAAAATGCTTGGTAGGGTGGGATTTGAACCCGCAACCACATGATCGCAAGTCCGACGCCCTAGCCATTAGGCTACCGCCGCTTCGTAATTTGAACATTCCTTAGTACTTAATACTTTAAAAAAATAAAGGTCATATTATGAGGTTAACGGGAATGTGACACATTGAAATAAAACTACTTTTAATCGGATTCTATCGCGATTTATTTTGATCAGTCTGCCAGTGACCATGACACCTGTAGAGGCGTCGAAACGTTGGGAACTAAAATTAAAATAAACCGCTATAGAAACCGTATAAAATTAGTTTAAATACAAAATAGTATTGACTAATCTTTGCCCTTTGAAAGTAGCGAAATATCTTAACTCTAAAAATTTAACTGGCCTGTTGGTCTAGTGGTTAGTTATCCTGACTGCTAAGCCGGAGGCCGTGTTTGATTTCCATCAAGGACAAATCTTTGTATGATGAGCACGATCATTTGTTCTGTGTCTGGGTGTTATCTATAATATTTATGTATTTAGAAATATATAAGTATATTTATCAGTTGTCTGGTTACCATAGTACAGGCTCTGCCTAGTTTGGGATCAGATGGTCGTGTGTGAGATGTCCCAGGATATTATATTATAAAATCTACAATTCAATAAATACTTGGCAGCCTCCAATAACTTTTCTTAAGAACAGCTAAATCTGAAACTGAAATTAAATACACCAAGTATCCTCTAATTTCTTCTCTTCAGAGCAGTTCATTAAGACAGGCACGGGCATGCAAATTTCGATTTCACGCTAGTACACGTTAATGGGTTGTATATCGTATCTGAATCTGTTTGTCATTAGCATGCCGTGACCAAACTGAGTGACGAGACGAATTCCGAAAGCAATGTCCGAGTGAAAGTTAAGACTGGCCATTGTCTTTGTGGATCGACTGCTATTTCCTAAAAATAATTAAAATTACCTATACAACGTGTAACAAAAACCCTGTCCGATCCCTGAGAGTATTATTCGGTATCGTACTGCGAACACATACGTAGCAATTAAATGGATTGGAGATTATTATTTTTCCCTAGTGAAAATAATTAAATCAAAATAAAAACTTTGATTTGATCCAAGGCATCAGCAACACTGACCGCTCCTCAAAGTTCACGTACTTACTACCTGCAGCTTTGTGTCAAAGAAGCCGCCTATGCGAGACGGTTCTACCTGTACTACGAGTACGCCTTTATTGAATCGGACAGGGTTTGATTACATGTTGTATAATACCGGCCTTATAAATATCCCACTGGGCACAGGCCTCTTCCCATATAGAGAAGGAATGAGCTATGATCGCCACGCTCGCTCATTGCGAGTTGGTGATTGCAGAGTCCAATTTTTGGAATCCAGGTTTCCTCACGATGTTTTCCTTCACCGCTAGTCAATGTTGTCTTAGAATTATTATGAAAGTACATATAATTTTGAAAAAGTCACATTGGTACTTGCCTGGGATCGAATCTGCAACCATGTGCATAGGAATCCGGTATTTTCTTTTTTAATGAAGATTACTAGCAATGTGCGTTGCATATTATTAGTAATCTCGTTAACCCCTCGTGCTAAGATGCTTGTGTTACGAGTGGGTTCACGTCGGTAGTTTAATGGGTGGGATTCGAACCCGCAACCACATGATCGCAAGTCCGACGCCCTAGCCATTAGGCTACCGCCGCTTCAAATTGATTTAAATTAGTTCAGATAATAAAGTCTAATCTCTGTGATTCTCTTGACTATGGGTATAAACACTTCACTTGACAGTTCACATACGCTTCACTTATTTTAATGGTAAGGTATCTATCAAGTAATCTATTGGGAAGCAATTAAACTTTCAAGAGCCTTTTTTAGAATTTCGTAAAAGCCATAGATATGTATCCCTGTATAACTATCTTGTTTGCTGTGTATACGTTAATTTTGTCTTAATGATACAGTTTTATAATATTATAAATGAAAAAAAAACTGGCCTCATGATAAAGTTCGACATACCGAAGCCGTCGTGCTAAAATAATCAATGCGTTTCCGTCCCCAATAGGTATTGTATCTAGAGCCTTGTACTTAATAGCCGTACGACCAAGTTTTGAGCCTAGAACGTCACTGATTTTGACACGATTATAAGTTTAGATAAGCAATAAAATAATCTACAAATATTGTATAGTGGAAGTTTCTTTGTGTGGTTGAACATCACAGACCTACGGGTCCGATTAAAAAAAAAAAAAATTTTAGATAACCTGTGAAAAACTCTTTCTTATATAACCAATTTATCGAGGGCCTTCATCGATAAATTGGTTATATAAGAAAGAGTTTTTTAGTATAGGCTTATTTTTGCTGTGATAGCCTAAGCCCAAACAAACGAAAAAAATATTGAAAGATTGAACACATATTTTCCTGGATATTAAAATTTATATTTTCTTTTTTCTTATTGTTATGCGTCGCATGTTACGCTATTAAATGATATTATTAATTAATATAATGTTTCCTTCTTTCTTGGTACATGCCGTAAATTGTTAGATTTTGATAAAAATATATATGATTGACGGAAAAATAAATCTTGGGAACCTCAACCTTGAAATCAAGAAGGTTGTCAAAAATTATTTATATATTATTTTTACTATGGGGTTTCCCCTTGGCACTGACGATAACATGAATCATTCAATAATAGCCCTAAACGCGACATTTTGCTCGAGTTTAGACAATTTTAGGAATTACCACTGAAAACGGTTTTTGTTATCATTATGCATAATTCAGATAGGGTTACCTCAGTTTGCTATGAATATTTATGAGGATTCTCTCAATGAATTATTGTTAATCAATCTAAATAAAAGTGAATCGCCGCGAATTGCTAAGCGCATAACTTGAGAACGACACGCTCGAAATTGGTATTTTATTTTGTGTTCTCTATTGTCAGGACTACTAATCTTTAGTATGAAAGAAAATAAAAAATAAAACTTTTCAATCTCATACTATAAAGTGAGACAGAGGGAGGGGCTCGTTGCTAAGTGTAAGTTGTAAGGTTTGAAGGATAATATAGGTTAAGCCGCGCTCGCCGCGGTTGGTTGTGGGTTGGTGACCATTTGTAAACATATCGAGACCCCTCCGTGCCTCGGAAAGCAAGCGGGGGCAACAGAGAAATTTTTTTCACCTAATTTCAGTCTTAAAAATAACTTTTCTTTATCTGCATGACCGTTTCCTAAGCTATGTTGTGGTCCGCTTCCAGTCTTACCGGATTCAGCTGTGTGCCTTGTTTATTGAGCGTCTGCCTAACCTACCATTGAGTCATAATAATGGTTGTGTTACTGATTAGTACATCATAATAATTGTCCTAACCTAAATCTTGTTTAACATTTGTTTTTCATTTTGTTTTTTATTACTACATTAAGTTATTTCGAGAATGATTGAAATTATCATAAACATCTATTAGAAAAGAATGTCTAAACATAACGCGGTCTACATAGCCAGCCCTAATCGTATTATGCATGCCATTTTCATCATAATAACGGAATGATGGTATAATTCGTGATTCGCACGCTACAAATCATGGGAAATTACAACCATAATGGTTCAGTAGTGTTGTATTGCGTCCTTCTGCTAATTCATGAGCGAGGTAAATTATTATTTGAAAAACTAGTACGAAGAGACTGATCAAACTTCGTTTTTTCAAGACTGTATTTTGGGCATTCTAAAAACAATTAACAAATTATTATTCTGGGTTGAGAAACATGAAAAAAAAAACTTCTTATGCCTATATTGTTACCGTAAATTTGAATAATAATATATTTATTATGCTGAGTATTTATTTTTTTCATTTAAACACGTTATTATAATAAATATTTCCAACTTAACTATATACACACCTAAAACTAAACTATATTAATTAAACAAAATTAAAACTAAAAAATAGCATCAAAAAACTCTTCCACATCGCTGTCGACTGGCAGTGTGCTCATAAGGCTCAAAGAAAGAAAAAAAAAACGTTTATTGGCACACTGTACGTTTCAGTACAGAAGGAAAACAAAGAAAAAGAACTTATAGCTAAACAATTTTAAAAGTAAAATAACATTAAAGCCAAATAAGAATGTATGCATAATTTACTGTGATATTCACATCACTCACATCACATCATCATCACTGGCAGCATTGCCACGTTGAATGACTAAACCGCTGATTACCTGGCATGATCCCATCCCTATAGACTCAGCTCTATGCGTACACAGGGGCGCTACTTTAATTACGGGCGCATTAAAATAATAATATTAATTTGTGTGGAGAAAGGCTTAATTAGGCAGTCTTCATTCTAAAGTGCGAAAAAAATCTTCCGGACACAATTTATGCGTCAGTGTTAGGTCGTTTAAAAAATATAGTTATCAAATCCAAATTATTTGTTAAACATAGTTACAGTTGTCTTAGTCTATTACATAATCTCTATTTAAAATTTATGTAACACCTACAGTCATACCCTCATTGTCTCATCAACCTTATGATAACAGAATACCACACATAGTAGGTATAACAATTTTAACATTATTTTTTATAACTTTCAACTTGTTATTGATTAGTTTCGATGCTGTAATTATCTGACGATTAAAGGTATTAAACAATTCACATAAATGGAAACCATTCGCCATAATACAATAATATTGTTATAAAAAAATGAAAACGTTGTAAAAAAATAATAGGCATAGTATTTATCAAGCTTATTGAGTAAAGTATCGTAATAGTTTAGCGGTTCGAACCTGAAGTTTCCGTACTTATTCGGCCAGCAGTTTTTTTTTGGGACATCTCACACACGGCCATCATTTTCCAAAATAGGCAGAGCCTGTACTATGACAACCAGGCAACTGATAAACATACTTATATATTTCCATACACATACATTTTATAGATAAATAACACCCAGACACAGAACAAAAATGATCGTGCTCATCACACAAATATTTGTCCTGGGTGGGAATTGAACCCACAACCTCAGCTTTCAGGATTTGACCACTAGACCAACAGGCTTGTCAGTTGACAGTTAAATTTTATACAACTTAATACTTAGCAGTGCCTCAATTTACAGACTGTTTCAAAGTAATAATATATCCCACATTACAATAAAATCAACGTGTGCGAAAAAAAAAATGTGTTGAATAAATAATGCAAGTACATGACGGTTTCTTCATTCTCCTAATAAAAGCATACAAACCAACATTGCAAACTAACCTACTATTACGATATTCACGTGTCTTTAAGAAACAATAGTAAACACAACTTTCGAAATTCAACCATAATACTTCGGAATAAGGTAGGTACTGTTAATACCAAGGATTATACGGCCTAAGACCGCAAACTGTCGGATATTAGCGCTCACTGAATTACATCTAATCGTTCGGCCTTCATTCATTAATGAACCATCATTGTGCTCATAGTCACGTGCATACAATCAAATGAACAATAACATGTGGAATACTTGTATTTGTAAATACAAATACGCGTATTCCACGAAAAGCCACGTCATTCGACTGTTCACAAGTGTTAACAGTCGAATAACGTGGGTTTTCGACAAGGAACCTCCCCCTTTCTCTCCGTGGGTGGTGTTAGAGGCAACTAAGGGATACAGAAACAAGAAGAATGGGTAGCAGCGTTCTCCTAAAGAACTGACAGTATACTACGGTCACCAACCCACTTGCCCAGCGTGGTGACTAAGGCAAAAACCTTAAGGATGGCGCTCCACAACACACAGCCCAGGCGCCAAATGGAGGACCGGGTGTAGGCCTATGTCCAGCAGTGGACCGCGACAGGCCGTATTGATTGAAGTCGAATGGAGATTAACTCCTACGCACCTCCTTTACCTGTCCCAGTACAAGGCAAAGGTTGTGCCTGTTCATATCTGGTTAGCAGTTTAGATTCATATAAACCTCCCTAACGAAGAAACGTGTTCTAAGAAATAAGCCAAGAATATCACTTGTATCTCTTTGAGCAGGAAGGCTGCTGTTTATTGGCGGTTGACTGAGACGACGAACCTTCAACCTTGTGCATACGAATCCGGTTATAACAACAATAGACACAAGTGCTAAGGAAGTTTCGCAAGACCCTTTGAAGTCCACTAAACGTATACATCATTGTTTGTCATTGTAGTCTGTACTTGCATTACGTTCTATGAAATCTAACTTGAGTAAACGTAGCTAGCAACAATTCAATTCATAGTTTTGGCGCAATTCTTGTATGAGTAAAGCAATCGTGGATTATGTTTTGTTTTTAAATAAAAGACACTATTTTTTCTCATGACTTATTGAGATTTACTTATCATCTCAAGGCGCTCTCAGGCTTCCAAGACAATAAACTAGTGGAGACAAATTCTAAAAATATTAATTAAAAAAAATATTTTAGTTAGATTGGTGTCTAATTAAAATATACACACACATATTTATACGTCACATTTTAGATATAGAGACTATTGTCTCTATACGAATGTAAAATGCGACTCCGTACCGTATTGTGATGAAGAGAAAATAAATAACTTCTATTTTATTCTGTTCTATTCCCACTTGCTCGACTGGTTTCCGACTCGACGGAAAGTTGATTATTTCAAACAGTTACCTATAACAAGAACTATTTTTGATACCTTTATCTAATTTTCAATGTTTCTTATTCAAAATGCTGAAAATTTATGTGTTATGTAATTTCTTCTCTTATTCGCGACGGACGAAAATTAAACCTCTCAAACTCATATTTATTTATAAATTGACTCTTTGAAAGACATACACACTATTAACAATGTATATAATAATCTATGATAGACATTCAAATTGCTAATGACAAGTCTCTACACAAAGGTAGGTACTCTTATGAATGTTTTAACAATTAAATTTTGGTCTTCATGTAATTGTGCTAAAAGATAAATAATTATTTAAAGAAAAAAATAACTATAAATAATAACTACTTGATCTATGCTGTGCCCGTAAAAATTCTTCACCAACTATGTAAACATATAATGGTACGCAATAAAGAATTGAGAATAGAGAAAAATCATTTTTTTTAATGTAGTTCAGTAGAGTAGTCTGTCGGCGTTGTAGCTGAACGAATGATGAATTGATGGATGAAAATAATTTAAGCCTTATCGATTACGACAGTTGTAAGGGATTTATAATCTGCGATTGCTTTTAAACATGAAAAAATCTTGAAACTACGATAAATTTTAACAATCTATTTATTCAAGGTATTTTATTTGCGAATCTGATCAATATTTAAGCGTATAAACAAGGAAAGATCAATAATAAGATCTAGATGGATAACAAAGCAGTAGTAGAATACAGAAAATATAACTGAGGCAATGATATAGACACACGGCAGTGTCTAGCCAAGTTCGCAAAGCGTAATTATAATTTAAACCGAAGAAAAATAGGGAGTTCTTCTAACAATGACTACAATAAAGAGCTACTTAATACAATACATTATTGTATGTAAAATAATTTCATGTAAAAATAAACATTTTGTAAATACTCACGAAAATATAAAAAAAAAAAAAAAACCTTGTACATTTAAAATGTAAATACTACTAAAATACTTCATTTCCTAAATTATCGTGTATTATAGAGACGTAAATAATAATCGTTTGTACACGTAACCAGGTACCATGAAACGCGATCATTATATAACAGCTAATGAAGGCTGTGGGATAAGTCTGAAGAGAAAAATTATGTATGAAGTAACGTGGTACAAGTCATTTACTACCGTAAGAAAGAAACGACCAGAAATAGTTACATACTTTCTTCGCTTCGCCATGTAGAGGTACCTAGGGATCATTAAGGATACAGGGTATAAGTAACTAGGGGAACTATTTAACCTTGGAGAAGGCGGTAGCAGTGGCCAATGATACCGTAGATAAAGGCTCCGGGAAGACCCTTTTACAGTCTTCCCAGGGATGTGCCATAACAGACGTTACACTAGAGGGTTTCTGGTTTGGTCTTTTAAGAGGTAACAGAACCGTCCTCCATGTGCTGATGGTGACAAACGGGGTGGTTTTTATGAGGTAAAAATCCCACACTCCTCGGCCTTAATCCCCATAAGGCCGGGCGCCTTTTGAAGGTTTCCCCCCACATAAAAGGGGTACTTTGTAATTAATGTAATGCTTGAGCACGAAAAAAAGTAGCGCCAGTTTTTTTTTCCTTAGCCCGTACTGTTCCACTGTTTGGCAAAGGCCTCCCCCAAGTCCCTCCTCTTAAATTTTGTAGATATATGTATTTAGTTATTAAAACAAAACTTACTTAGTTAACATTTTAATTAATATCTGTCAGCAAGTTCTACAAAACGTTATGTTTACGATAATAGTTATTATTATTTTGCTCCATCATTCAATAAGTCTTTAGGCGTCGCTATAATATTTTTTGCATGTTCAACTCTTACGAAGAATTTGCAACCATGTTGTCTTTTGTTTTTTCTTTGACATGTTTTATTCCGGGATTTATAAAAAAACAATGTCATGTTTAAGCTAAAAAATACCGTCAACGGAACAACAAGGATTTGTAGTTTTATTTTCGTACGATGCACTTGCGAGGATGGTCGTTGACCCTATGACACGATAAAATATCAATAGATATTGCGATATATATGTACTCGTTTTTTTTACCATATCTATATGTGCTTAAGACTTTTTTGATTTTATGTTCTATGTTAAGGTGTGGTTGGTGTTTCTTAAATACACGTGTAGTAATTAACCAATTTCATGTTATCCTGTATTTCTTTTTATTTGAATGAGTATCTGTCAATTTAAGTAATAGGGTAAGTTTTCGTAATAGAGGTTGGCCCAGTCAGCGCCACAGCAGAATGCTTATAGACGCTTATCAAAGATGAGCTGGCTGTGCAATATGCATAAAGCTGGACAGATAATAACACTGACAAGAAAGAAAAGAGCTCGAACCTGCGTAAAAACCAAAACTGCGTAAAAATAATGATTAAGAGGCAATAGCCCAATGGCTAGGGCGTCGGACTTGCGATCATGTGGTTGCCGGTTCTCTATAATAAAAACTCTGCGTGTAATAGTAGTATGTATTACATATATACCTTCTTGTGTAGGATATAAAGTACAAAGTGCAAATAATACTAATTATCATTAGTACTAATAATTACTAAAACTTCTCACAATAATTAAGTCAACTGATACTGTCTAAACACTCGCTTATCTCTTATGTTTAAATAATGACGAACTCTAAGCGGTTTGAGTTACGTGTTGCTGAACCACTTACATCATTGTCGGCCTCAATACTGGTGTATCAAGCTAAGATATAATATGGAAAAATAGATAGATAATAATTGACATCAAAGATTTAAGTTTTAATTATAATATTTGTATCTCTCTTTTATCACGGGATAACTTCAGAAGAAGAGACCGGGGTCCTTTGAAAGGCATACGCGGGGACACAGGTCCAACACGCAGTGGCCTTGTTGAGAACTTTACTCTAATATGGGATGGGACACCTACCAGGGGCCATTCACCCCTGCTCTAAGAACAGACATGAACGGCCCAAGGTAGCTACAAAACTATTGTGAAATAACGTACTATAAACAAAATTGGGCTATTGATGTGTATGTGTTACGTGGATTCTGACAACCAGTCTTACTATGGAATACTGTATTACCTAGCAATAAGTTGTAGAGGTCAGATAGGCAGTCGCTCTATGTAAAATACGGTATTCAGCTAAATCCGGTAAGACTGGAAGCCGACCCCAACATAGCTTGGGAAAAGGCTAGGCAGAAGAAGAAGAAGAAGAAGTGTTACGTGGATTGGTTACTATAATTTATTATTGTATTTTTAATCATTGTCTTTGTTTTTTACGCGATATCTCTGACAATTATGGACAATCTTGTCATAGATACCCTAATGACGGTCCCATGAATATATGATCAGTGACTTCATAGTTCGGCTTTAAATAAAAAAATATATAATTAAATACCAGGAATGTCAAAACCGAAAGGTTCTTTTTAACATTTATGTGTACATATATAATATGTGTAATCAATTACAATGTTTGTAATAGAATTATGTATAGACTAGCCTATATCGTGCTCTATCTGCCTTAGATGTACTTTGGAAATTCTAAAATACGACACTTACTAGCAATAATTTCTGGGCCAAAAGAAATATGATGTAATATAAAATTACAATACAAAAAACTGTACTGAAACTGAGACTATAAAAACAAAGAAACCACAAAACAGTTTTTAAACTAAGTAGATATCTATATTAATAATTTCGTTCAGGGCTACGGTAGACTCGATCGAAACCTTATATGAATAACAAAACATAAAAAAATATTGATTTCGAGTCGACAACATATATCCGCAAAATTCGGATTATGGAGAATTTCGTTAAATTCTAATGGCACTGACAAACAAAAAAACCGCAGTCGCCATCTTGGGTAATTAATAAGGCCGCGTTCCGTAACAGATAATTCTGCTTCGAAGTGATTCAAGGAGTTTATTATCATACAACCTCCTTGAAGTGATTACAGTGCTGACAGGGCGTATGACAGTTGCATGATAGTTGGGACCAGAATCGTTTCGGAACGCGATATTTATTTCGCTTTTTTCACGTTCCGTTGCATAATATACGCCTCGCCAATTAACACATCGCGTCCGTCGCGCCAAAGAAGTAGCCATCACAAAGAACTGTGACTCATTTGACTGTGTAAAACGAAAAGTTTATATTAATAACACAAAATGTACTTATAAAATATATGTGTAGTCTGTAAGGTATATATCTATGGGCCTAAATAGCCTGAAAATGCCGGCAACATTGAGTTAATCATAACAAAACTTAATACTTTTCTTCAGTCGTTGACGTTTCGCGAAAATATTGTTTTTGAAACTTTTTTTTATGATAAACTCCTTTTTTACGATAAACTCTTTGTTATGTCTTCTTTCTTTTAACCTGAGATTGGCTAATTGCGATAACAACCATAGAAAAAAGAATACTAACCATAACAAAAATCAATGCTGTCAGTCAGCGGTAATTTTATTTCTTAATTACATATTATTATTATTATAGAAACGTCTTGCCGGAAACATTGATTGAATCATAACAAAACTTAATACCTACTTTTCTTCAGTCATTGACGTTTCGCGAAAATATTGTTTTCGAAACTTTTTTATGATAAACTCTTTGTTATGTGTTCTTTCTTTAAACCTGAGATTGGCCAATTGAACCGATATTATAGAACCGATGACTACAGAATATTTACCTACATTGTGTATCATGAGTCACATTTAAACCGAGCGGAGCCGGGTTTTCATCTAGTATATTATATTTATAGTTATTCAAAGAAAACTTACTTAGTTAACATTTGAATATCTGTCTGCAAGTTCTACAAAACGTTATTATTACGATGTATTATTATTATGCTCTACCATACAATAAGTCTTTATGCATCGCTACCTACATATATTTTTTGTATGTTCAGCTCTTACGAAGAATTTGTAACCATATTGTCTTTTGTTTTTTCTTTGACATGTTTTATTCCGGGATTTATAAAAAAAAACAAACCTTAAAACATAAAGAAATATTTTTTTTTAATTTTCGAGAATTGTACCAAACTTCTTCTGACTAGCCTTTTTCCCAAGCTGTGTTAGGGTCGGCTTCCAATCTTACCGGATTTAGCTGAATACCGTATTTTACATGGAGCGACTGCCTATCTGACCTCCACAACCTATTGCTAGGTAATACAGTATTCCATAGTAAGACTGGTTGTCAGAATTGTAATGACTTAACGACTGTCAAAGATCACTGTATGACAGTCGGGACCAACGGCTTAACGTGCTTTCCGAGGCACAATGGTCCATGGTTATGTTTACAAAGAATTGTACCAAACTGTTCTATTTAAATTTGTCATGTCGTGGCGTAGCTCACAGTGTAGTTTGGTTCACGTTAAACACAGGTGACTGCCACTCATGATCATTATCTCGTATTGTCAGCTAATTGACTGGAATATGGGACAACGGCCAAGAGTTAATTACACGCTAAGCCCGCGATGGTGTAAGCAGAACTGACTCATGAAGCTACTATACAGTTATTTGGAATAACAAAGATAAATATTGTAAGAAATAACATCATTCTTTTAGAGGACCTTAGAGACCTAAACGATGACGGCGACTTTTTGTAGCGATGCTATTGCACGTTTTAGAAGTACGCTCTTTTATCAATTGCGTGTTTGCAACAATGCAAACCCACGGAGGTTTTGATACGATACAGACTCGCGACTCTATTTTTTTTTATAAGTTTACTAGCAATGTGTGTCGCACGTTACTAGTAGTCTCGTTAACCCCTGGTGCTAAGCTAAGATGCTTGTGTTACGAGGGGGTTTACGTCGGTAGTGTAATGGGTGGGATTCGAACCCGCAACCATATGATCGCAAGTCCAACGCCCTAGCCATTAGGCTACCGCCGCTTCAATTCTTTCCTTTTGATTTGATTTATTTCTATTGATAAGTTCTTATTCTAGCTTAAATCAAGTCTTCTCTCAAAGGGGTATAAACCTAAGTGGAATAATCAGCGAATACCCACACCCCAAAATTTACATGCGTATTGTCGCGTAAATATATAATAATTTAAAAAGTAATATCAACTTCCATCATTACCGCTATAAAATACGTTAAAACGACCTTGCAGTAGGTGTTATGAATATTGATGCCCTGCCTTTAAACCGTGATTCCACGCATGTCCTCGATCTTAAAAGGTTTCTCTTGTAGACTGGATCATGTTTACACTAAGCAGGATTCGAACTTTGCATAAAACATTTGCAAATTCTTAAACGTATTAGCTTATTGGTTTGGAAGATTGGTTGGATCTTTAAGAAACGGAAAGACAGCTTCTACAGAGTTTTTTTTTTATTATCGATACTGTCTCATGTACAACCGTTGACAATGATGGGAATCTCTAAAATGAATAGATTTTTTATTTACGTAAGTTATGTGACCTGGACTGTCACTTCCATAAATTTGAGTGATTCGTCTAGAGGAATTGATTTCCTTTGTATCTTGTATTCGTATTTTTATCTTTTCGGATAAACTGGGAACATGGATGTAACTTCTACATATTTAATAAAAATAAGAGTATCCTTTGAAATGCTTCCTTATCAGCTGACCTCCAAACGCCTATAACGATGGCCCTGTTGTTATATCACACTTATTAATAAATGCTTCTAAAACAACATCAAACAATTCTGGGAAGTGTTGCAGTACTATCTTATAGGTTGGTTATGCTCATGGCAGTGAGATATTGACGTCCGGCGATAACCACTGATAAAGGACTGTCGAACCTCCCACGCGATTGACCTCTGTACTTCAATAAACTTATCTGTCACTCTCACTGGGAATGAGGAATCTCTTTTGTTTGAACTTTTTTTGAAGTGAAAACTTCATTAGCGGCGCTGTGCTCTTGGGATAGGTAAAAAGTTTTAAACTCTCGACATGGGTCACGAGACTGATCCTAAGACGTGGTGTAGGGCGCTTGCGCGAGTGTGAGATGTCATCCGGAGTCAGCATAGAAAAAATATGTCAATGGGTGCCATTTTTTGAAGTAAAAACTTTTTGAACTTTTTTGAAGTGAAAACTTCTTTAGCGGCGATGTACAAAATATATGTACAATTCGTGTACTAATGTACGTGTGTTTAAAATATGGAAATTGAACAAATCGCATGTATTAATGCTAGTTTCCACTTCTGCACACTTCCGGAGAGCAACCCGTTGTTTTTTTTAATTTTTGTAGGTAGTTTTCCTAACTGTCATAAAACTGTAAGACGCTTTATTTTTTATTTTATTTTTTTATTTTGATTTGGGGCTATTCTGGGACTGGGCAGCCCCAGTATCACTGCGACCGTCATCGATCTATTGTGATCGCCGCTGTTATCTTTACAGTTCGCCACCAAGTCCTACATCCACTAGGTATCGCAGTAGCTTTTGGTCAGACCCTTGTTATTTTTACAAGCGATAACGCCGACCGAAACACTCAAAACGCTTCTGTATGGAAGTGACAAGTCTAAGTCGTGACTTATCGAAAAATTAATATAATTCCAAACATTCAATGAAATTTCGATTTCTATAATCGTTAACGCATGTACCTAGTTGGGTTAACACACTATCTAAGTGTATGGTCTTTGGTGTTGCACATTTTTGAGCCGGTCTGGAATTTGTTTAGCGGAATTATTGTTCTAAGCCAAATACATCTAAGTATGTTGTTTAAAGAGTTTCTTGTCAGTTCTTCTCCATAGGAATGACATTCTGTAACCGCGCCACTAGAATCATTTTACGTTTCGATTGTGCCTGAAAAGGCCTACTAGAAATAAATAAAAAATGGATTTTGTTGGATTATTATGAATACATTATTTTATCGATATCTAGGAGTTGTTCGTGCTCTTTTTCTAACCGATAAACTGGGGACAGTCCACTACTACTTTTGTTCTAATTATGTTCAAAGCTTGCACTGAGATTTAACAGTCCGTTTTCTGTATAAATTTCTTGGATTACATGTTCATTGAAAAGGTAGTTACGTAATACCAGTAATTTTATAATTACAGAAACAAGATCAAGGATGCAGTGGAGATTCCCATCCTTACAAGATGCTGCTTCTGTTTTCCACTACGAAAAGGACTCGTCGCGTTCGCCTACATAAACTTGGTAATACATGCTTGAATTACATTTTAACTACATTTTTTCAATGCAGTATTTTGAGTACCTACCTACTTTTAAGTAAACTTAGCTTGAACAAAATGAAATATTTTTTTGTGAATAAAGATTTATTATATAATTATAATACTAGGAGAGGACTCAATCGAAGAAAAAAAGAGAGAATGCAGACATTTTGTGCTTGGTAGATTAAAACCCTTTAGAATATGTGAATAATGAAAACTTACATGATATTTTCGAGTCATAAGAACACTAAGAAAAATATCTTCGTAATGCACGCCGTAATTTGGTTTTGAAATTATGATCCATCATTGTGAAAAAATCAAAAATGCTTACTTATTAACTAGGTCTGCACGGATAGCCGAGTGGTATAGGTCACCACGCTAATTACCACTGTGCGCGACGTGCTGCGGGTTCGATCCTCGCATGGGGCAAGCATTTGTGTGATACACAGATGCTTGTTCCAAGTCTGGGTGTTCTTTGTGAATGTCTTTTGAATGTTTGTGAAACCCCCGCGACACAAGGATTAAATTCCTTGGTGCGGGCGTCCTAAAATAAAAAATAAAAAAACAAAAAAAAAACTTTTTTTCCTAGTTATTATTAAAACATGGTTTTCTGTGTCATTTCAGGTGCTGACAGTGATAGTGACGTCTTTTCTCTCCCTCTACATTTCGTATATCAGGAATTCATCGGAGGCGGACCAGGCAGCTTTGGCTTCGGAGTACGCGAGGCTCATCACTGATGTAGTGGCGCTTCTCATTGAAGTTGTCATGACAGTCGTCTTCATTGTGGCTTTACATAAGGTGAGATAGCTTTTATTTCTTTTTGCTATGAAAAATAATCTTTTAAAGTATTTCGTACAGGAAACCTTAAAATTATTGTGAATGATATCACATAATTTTTTGTATCATTTAAGTGTTAAAGTTTGCTTTGATACTATTGTTTTACATTGTATTTAAAATAAATCGAGATTTTAACCCTATGAACTTCGAACTATTCCAGAAACACGTGCTGCTGATGAAGTTGTACCTGTACTTCGAGATCGTGTACTCCGTGTTCGCGTTCGTATACAGCCTCGCCTTCCTCGTTAAGGAGACTGCCAGTGAGCTGTTCCTGGTACTCTTCCAACTGAGTAAGTTTTTTTTATGTAACAGACCAGCCTTCCAAATATTTAATATCGTACTATTCGGTTTGAATTGTCTGTAGTTTTGTTCATCCTTTTTATTATACCAAGGAAATTTGACGCTCTGAAAAAAGTAATGAATAAAATGATGCAAATAAATTGAACCGGAACCGTATCTTAATTAAAATAGGTATAATTAATTTCTTTAACATATCCTTTATTTGTTAATTTGCAGCCCTTCAAATGTACCTGGTGATTCTGATTTGGAGCTCAATAGTAAAGATGGAGCGAGATGGATCAGTGAAGTATTCACGAGAGAGGGATCCCGCCTAAATTAGTATTAATTAATTATTAGTATTAATTAGCTTATTAACGGACAAGAAATATAAAAATTACATGGGTAATATTGTATTTATTAAATGGCAGCACAGTTTAAGAATGTCAAACGTCTTCAAAATTGGAATGAAACTCTCATACAAATAATGTAAGTTAAATGTGCTGCCAGCAAAAGGAATTGATTTTTAACTTCATGTAAAAGTTTTATAATACTGATCTACATAGTTTTACTTTAAGTTTTAAAATATGACCTTAAAATAGATTATAAGGTTTCATAGGAACTAAAAAAGATTACCTATACATATAAAAATGTGTAAATACTAGATTTTATGTTCGAAAGTGGCAATACTGCGACTTGATCAATTTAATGGCACTGTAGTTAATGTACCTACACAGTTAGATTTCTATTTTTAATTTCACAGGCAACATAATTCCTTAGTATGAAACAGACTTGTAGAATATTTTATTTTTATAAAAAAAATAATCCTATTTCTTATGTATTTACCCTAAAATTGCAACGTGCCTTTATCGAGTACAGAAAATAAATACATAGCTCTAAATTTAAAAGTGATACTAATTTATATTCCTCAATTACGAATACGTTTAAATTTTATACCATTATTTTGAGCGCTATATTTTGCTATCGTATTGTTATTTAATTTGAATTGTCATCCTTTTTCTGTAATCAATCATAATACTTATGTATGTTATTTAATTTCAAATAATTATTCTTTATTTCGCAGAAAGAGTCGAAGAACAAAAACATATTCTTATTTTAAAGCATACTCATAACGAACGTCCAAAATCCACTAGGATCGTGTAGAATTGAATAGTGTCGCATACATTTTATCTGTTATTCTCCACCAATGAAAGACAAGCTTTTCTATAGTAAGACTGGTTGTGTGAATTGTAATGACTTCACGACTGACAAAGATTTCTGAATGACAGTCGGGACCAACCTCCGTGATTTCCGAGGCACGGAGTCGTACGGTTTGACCAATAACAAAGTTAAGTACCATTCGCCGCGGTTGGTCCGTGGATGATTGGAACATACTGGTTTACAAATGTCACCCATCCACGGACCAACCGCGGCGAGTGGTGCTTAACTTTGTTATTTGTCAAACCGTACGGCTTACACTTAGCCACTAACCCCTCGGTCTGTATGACAATTGTAGGGATAACATCCACTGCACCCACGCGCATGAACACGACACACGTTAAAAACCGCGTGCGCCAGTGCAGCAGCGCCATTACCTAAATTCAATTTCATGTAAATTCTTGAAAATTTCAAAGAAAATGACATTAATATTTTGCTAATATCTATCTAATATAATTATTATGTTACCTATACATTAAGTTATATTTTTAAACAATTGTAAATAGTTTTTTTATAACAATAAGTCCATAAAAAATATTATGCCAAATAAAAATACATTTAAATTTTCAATTTGATTGTTTAATTAATAGTTTGTACAATTATTTACAAAATGATGATCTTAAAATATGCACTTTTAATTAAAAATGTGACTATATGAAAAACTGATAATATAATTCCCTAGTTTATAATTGACACACACGTTTAAAAAGAAAATAGGAATAAAATACTGTCCGTAATGGATTTATTAAATACATAAAAAAACAACACATTTAAATATTCACACTTTCCTAAAAACAATCACAATGTCACAATCATTGACCGACTACTTAACGCCAAGGAAAGGCAGCCATTGTTATTCTACTAACATACACACACATTGTAAAAAAAATACATACCAAGTCATAATAATATTATCGTCTCATTTTTGTTTTCTCTCAAACGATGTACATTAAAATTTTAAAATAAGACGTAGGTAATTCGTTTATTAATCTGCGCACAGTACACACACAAAAACAATGTTTACAATCGAACATTAAAAATGCGTTTCAAGTCAATTCAATTTAATAATTTGCCTAAATTAAATTTTAGTTTGCACAAAAAACCTATCACAAATATTCCTTTCGACCATAACATTCTCAATCCATTCATTCTTATAACACATTCAATTATTCTTCTGTCGTTTCTGTAACACATAAATTTTATTTGGCCATCTTGGATTTGTACTACGATATTTTCTATACTTATTATGCTGTGTACCAAGTGTCGGTGTTGAGCAAAGTCTTCATTCTTTCCCCTGTCTCTTCAATGAGCTGCTTGTAGTAACTTGATACCAGCATTAGCATGTAGAATCGAATTACTGTAAAAGTTAAGCAGAATATTAATGGCTCCATAATCACTACTTACACATGATGAACTTCCATTGAAATTATCTTTAGTTTATACAATTTTAAAAGGAGTGCGTATATTCTACGAGGTAATTAAGTACATAAAACTGAACCACTTTCCTCAAGGAACAAAAAATCGAAATCATAAAATGGAAAAATAAATTTTCATACAAAGTCACGTGGCTTATGTTTGTATGAAATGTTGATTTTCAATTTTTTTCTACTTGGTCTGAAGATATTTTTATAACCTACCTAAAAATATAATTGCAAAAGTAAATTCATGTCATGAAGATGATGATGAGGCTCTCATATACTTACATAGAATTAAAAAGGCAACCACGTATATCAGAAAGGAGCTGTCATCCATGTGGTTGAAGACGATGGTGATGGTGGTCCAGTAGACCATGAGTAGCAGGCTGCCCAGCACCAGGCACGACGTCCACATCACCCACGGCTTCATCAAGTGCGGTTTCTCCTGAAATATTAACACACTAATGATTAATTTTGCTATAAACTTGGTTTAGAAATATTCTTCTCGACTCCAGTTAAAATTGTAAGTCTTCTAAATCAAATATTATATTTACTGTCAGATTTCTAAGACCAATGTCTCGTAAGATTCTTATAGCTACTCTGTTATAGGTACCTAGAATCTGTATTATTCTGGTCCAAATATAGAAAGAAATTTCCCAAACACGTTCCCAAATTTCTAACCAACTCTTGGGATTCGCTATCCAGTAGAAATATTGGTTCCTCGGTGGATTTATTTTATCTGTTTATGTTTATTAAATAAGGATCGTTCGACTATACCCGATTATTGTCAACGGGTTGGCCGTCAAGTATACATTCGGTGTCAGGGTTTTTGGGAATGTTATGCCTTTATCGTTTGGTATACTGCAAACTGAGGCCAAATTTTTTTATCTAGGCATATTAAAACACCGCGTTTGTCCGTCTGTCTGAAAACGATACTCTCAAAATACCAAACGTATTTTCATATTATGGTTTGCACCAAGAATAGAATTATAAAATTACTAGCTTCTGCCCGCGACTTCGTACGCGGATCCTGTTACTTATGCCAGCGACAACAGGGTCGTCAAAATAAAAGATCTGAAACGTCTGATGTCAAATTCTAAGAGCCCGGGGTCGGGAAAACAACGTGATGCGCGAGACGACGGACCCTCCAGATCTTTCATTTTTGTAAGATAGCAGGAAATGCCCATCAGAACTTTTCCTCACGATCAGCGGTCAGTCGCGCATCATATTCTTCACTGGTTTCTAGAGACGTGGATGTAGATGCGCAAATACGATGAGAATGCAGGCGTGCTTCGCGATCCGAAGCTGACGCTCTTCGGTAGATTCTTGGGATCTTATGATCCTCAATCTTTTAGCTCCTTTGGAACATTAGGAAAGATTTGACCTCTTTCATCATGGTTATAGTTTTATTGTGAAGATACCTGATCAATTAAAATCTAAGTGACTGCAAAGTAAATTAAACGCTGAAATAACATAAGCCCGAAAGCATATATATTCGATAAAAAAAAATTGGAGTTTTGGCCAGTAGAGTCGAATTATAAATGATATAGGGACCATCGTCATCGAAAATCAGTCCTAAAGGTTATGTTATTTTATAAATATACAGTGAAATTAGTGATAGCTTTGATTTCCAAGTCAGATGTTTCAAATCTTCGATTTTTATAAGTCAACAGGGAATGTCCATCAGACCGTACAACTTTTGCTAAGACGCCATTCCTATATGTGTTATACTGTAGCTGGGCTCTTGGAGTTCCACATCAGGTATTCTAGATCTTCAAATTTATTCTCTCAGCAGAAAATGCTCATCACGTGGAACAATTTTTGCTATGGTACCATTTTTGTATCTCTTATAGTTTAGCTGGTCTCTTGCGGTTCTGCATGAGGTGTTCAAATTTCCAAGATAAATTATAGCCTATATGTTACCCAAAATTAATACCTATACAAAAAATCATTCAAATTCGTCCAGTAGTTCCGAAGATTAGCGTGTACAAACAAACAGACAAACAGAAAGATTTTTTTTTCTGGATTCGTGCTCTATAACTGTTTGTAAACCCCACTCAATTTTTTTTTTATATTTTCAATGTATAGACACAGTTTTTTTTACTGTTTTATTGTATAGATTAATTGATGCCAAAAAGTACACAGTGCTATTTTTTCGAATTTTAGCCCATTCGATTCTCGGTCCGCAAAGCGTATTTTTAAACATCTATTTAATGCAGCTTTATTTCTTTTCAAAAACAAATTGAGTCTAATTTGCTATGTATTTAGAGTATTTTCTCTCTTTCTTGCTGGTGGCAATAAAAACCCATCTTGTTTATCATAATTATAACCTACGACCGACTCTCAGACTTACCAAATAGACAAACAAAAAAAAACATAAAAGTCTGCGAGCCTGATATTTAAAAAAGAAAACAGTTTTAATATCATTGCAAGAAGTTATGACAACCTTGTTTATTTAATTGATAACCTCTATGGAGGAGGATCTGGAGGATAGTAAATCGTACTAAAAATAACGAAATTTGGTCGTCATGGCAACTACCTACTTACCAATTTTACCGAGGTTACCAAGGTTACCGCATTGTTTATTCGTTTTTAATGTCAATAATCGCGATATTTTCCCTTCCTGCTTTTCTCGTTTAATTTATTGAATTTACTGAATTTTCTTTACTATAAACCTCACGGAGCCCGAGACCTTTCCAACGAATGCAAAACCGTGGAAATCGGTTCGTGCGTTCCGGAGTTATAGCGTCAGGAAGGAAAACCCGACTTATTTTTATATAGTAGATTATTCAAGAGTAAAGTTTGTGTATTATACAAACTACAACTATTATACTACTACTTCGTTTAAGCTCTTTACAAAAACTTGTAAAGAGCTTAAACGAAGACCTTATGGTGGCATAATTATTTAAAGAGCTACTTACCCTCAATACACCGGCTAACATAATAGCAGTGAGGACAAGTGTGACGCAGTGGCTGATGATGACAGCTATCGCAAAGACGTACATCAAGACGTTCTCCAGGTTCGCCCAGCTCACCTCCTTCGGCACCAGCTTGTCGATGGTGGCCATGCATTGTGCGAGGGCAAGGATTGTGTACAACTGGAAGCAGGGAATGAAAGTCATTTTTAAGAAGAATTTTATTGCCTCTAGCGAAATTGTAAAACAATAATTTAACTGGAACTCACCACCAATTCAACTTTTGATCATTTAACAGCATAAAATTATAACAGATCTCGAATCATGTATATTTTTGAGTCAACAAAGAGTCAACAAAAACTTCTCGCAAACTAAGTTTTACAATTTCGCTATGTGTATACATATTTATGCTCGTGACTGTACTAACTCTAGTCATTATACCTAATTTATTTTATTACTAACTTTTGATCGCAACTTCAATATATCCGTAGAAGTTTTGGCATAGTTAGTTAGTCTGTTTGGCAAAAAGGAAAAAACACTGTCGTGCTCGACCACTACATAAGGTACCTACTCAGGTTCACTTACTTTTAGCTGAAGTTATTTTAACGATAGGACCACGACTAATGAAAAAAATCTACAATCGTTAACGACGATATAAATCTATCAAACATTTTTGGTGACAAGTTCAGTAGACTAGTCATTACCCTACATTTGAGCAATTTGATTAGGATTAACACTTGTTCTAGTAGAAGCAACTCAAACGGGTTTGTAGCTTATATTTTGAATAGGTAAAATACTTACAATAATAACTAAAGCTGAGAATATGCTTCCAAATTTCAGAGACAGGCATCCAAAACTCTTCTGCCTCGGAATTGTTTCTATGAATGGAATCTCTGAAATAATACAATATAAATTTCGAATAAGTATACCTGATGGAGAAAAAAAAATTGATTTAAATTTGTATTTCAGAGTAGTAAAATGACAATCAACAGAATGGAAGGGAAAGATAAACCCAGTGAACCCTGAATTGGAAAATAATATAATAATAATAATATTTTGGTATAGCTCACACACGGCCGTCTGATTCCAAACTAGGCAGAGCCTGTACTTTGGCAATCCGACAACTATAACTACTTATAAACATACTTAATAAATTTCACCCAGACACAGAACAAGTGACAGCTCATCACACAAAGATTTGTCCTAGGTGGGAATCGAACCCACGACCTCCGGCTTAGCAGTCATGGTCACTAACCACTAGACCAACACTGCCGTGCAGGCCCTAAAGTGCAGTATGAGGAAAAAAGCGGTTTCGAGAAAACAGCGAAAAACTTTTTAACACTGTTTTTATTTATATTATTAATGTGTATAGTGGATATTTTTATTGCTAAGACGACTAAGTGACAACAAAGATGGTATTTACCAAATAAAATTATAATTTAGTACATTAGATTTTAAATAAAATGTATTTTTTTAAAATCATAGCAGTTACTGCACGCCAAAAGTTACATATATGCAAATTAAAATGCGGTAAAAATACTCGATACTACAAAATCTTTGATTTTTTTGCTACTTTGCAGACTAGTTTGCAGCATAAGACTTTCTTTACTGCATTTTAATTTGTTCCTTGAACTAATTGCACATGTAGTATGTAACAATTTCTTCAAACTAACGAGTATTTTTTAGGTAGGAATTCACAGAAAAAATGGCGATATGATGTGAGATATTTATTAATATAACTATATACACATACAACTAATTATAATAAAAATAAAACTATACTAAACCAAAACTTATAATATAAATTAAACTATACTAAACTACCGATAATAAACAAAGCTAAATAAAAAATTGGAAACTTATTAACCGTTATCAACTAAAATTGATTGATAATGGCTAACAAGCATCAAAGAATTCATCGTCATCTTTGTCAATGACGGGAAACGTGCCCAAAAGGCTGGCAGCATAACCACGTTGAATAGCAATACTGATTCGCTGTGTCAAAAACATGCCAGCCCTTTGGTCATGGGTAGTGTCGACCAAACGTTTTGCGAGTTCCTTAAAAAGAACTCGTGCACCTGGTCGCCATGTTCCGAGCGTCTCAACCCCGGCTCAAAAATATAATTACCTATCAGGTTGTTATATTTTCGCCGTTCCGTTCCGCGGCTCCAGCAGCAGTAACCAGAGGCCCGATTCCCATTCTCCCACAGCCAGGAGACGAGCACGCTCTGCAGTATTGATTGACGTTTCAATTAATTCTTTCCATATCAAACTACAAAGCGGCTGATCCCACTGCCTCTGAGAAGAAAGTTGTTTGGGTAGATCCATGCCCGGGCAGGACAATTTCCAGCTATTTACTGCTTCAGTCATGCACAGAATCTGACAACCAACCAGAGAAGATCCTAAGATTTCCCTGGTCAACCTTTCAGTATTGTGAACCGAAGACAGAAATGCTGGTAGGCCTAAACTAGAAACTTTACGAACACCCAGCCCTCCAAAACGGATCGGCAATGTGGCTTGGGACCAAGCACGGTCATCCAGAATCACATTGAAAATTAACGTTATGGTGGACCGGATAATTTAACGAAACGAAATATGTAAATTTAGGGCCGAAACAACAAAACCGAATTAAAGTGATAGCAGAATGCAATGAAATTTTAAAAAGTCTATCCGGACCCGATTTTATTTCCGGAGCAATTGATTTGATTTTTTGTAGTGTAGATTGTCCATCAATATACTTCAGATTAGGGATATAAATTTCGTATTTAGTTGTGTTTAAATCTAAACCTATTGATTGAAATTTATTCTTTAAAGTTGTGTAATCATCGGCTATTGTGTTAATATCACCTCCTAGGGTTCCGTCATCTAGGTACCAAACGTTAAATTTTGACTTTAGTTTCCTAATATGTAATTGGATGAATGGCCAAACTAAATATGACCGGCCCGAGTGGATCTCCTTGTTGGCAGCCTACAGCGGAATTCAAAAGTTTGTTCTTATAAACTAATTTGGTAGGGTTTCTATAACATTGCCAAAGAAAACTGTAAATTTTGGGAGTAACAGATTTAACTTCTGCCAACAAGGTGTCTCTGTTAATGGAGTTAAAGGCATTCTTCATATCAACTTTTAAGATAAGCTCACTTTTCCCGTAAGACAAAAATGTGGAAAGTGCGTGTACGGCAGCTTCACAGGCTCCTTTTGAGCCAAAACCTTATTGAAGGGACTGGAACTTATCTGATAATTTTTTTTTGTAATACTAAAAAACAAATTTTTGCTGCCCTACGCCTATATGTTGAACAAACGGGAATAGGACGAATGCCACCGTCCTTTTTTCGAAGAGTGCAGAGGTTAGCTCCATAAATCGTATCAATGGTCCTTACCTTACCTTACCATTAAATTAGTCAAAGCCGTAAGCTCCTTTAAAAGCGACTCACCAGCTTCACCAGCAGTGAGACCGTCAGATCTTTTAAGCGTTGGGCAACTTCGGATATCTCAAGGTTCGTAACGAGTAGTATCGAGATAGCGATAAATTCTGACTAGAATGCAGTAAAATAGGAACTGAACTGCAGTGAAATTACTAAAATCGTCCAAGTTACCAATTATAATGCAGTAACAGAGTCTCATACTGCGTTTTAATTAGCATTTATGATATTTTCATCTTTGAAAAATACAGACTATACTGCAGTAAATAATGAACATACTGCACTTTAGTTGGTTTTCACGATATAAACTTACTTAATAACACTAAATAAAAAACCACATTTTAGAAGTTTACCGCATTTTAATCTGTAGTTCGTGTGAAATAAACTAGTGATCAACCATGCAGTATTAATGCTGTTGGTACAAAAACTACTTACTGCGTTTTAATTTATATGCCTTAATATTTTTTTGGGTGAAGAATACTGATTTTCTGTGGTAATATAGATATTTACTGCGTTTAACTTGGTAAAGTGACGGATCGTGGCAGGCGTAACTGCTATAACTGTATTTTAGTTGGTATTGTAATATATTTAGACATGCTAAGTTAAGTTACTGCTTTCACAAATTTGATTTTTTAACCGTTTAAAGCATCCTAACAAAAAACTGATTAGATCTTTATGTTCCTTATAACGTGTCCATTAAGGTTCAATATTCAACAAAAAATGGCAAAAAAGCCTGTTACTGCGTTTTAGGGTCTGCACGGCAGAACAGGCCCGTCATATGGAAGAGGAATAGTAAAATTTGTAGAGAAGAAAAAAAACACTTCGCTTTAGCTTGTGCTAGCACGGTTTACCTACATTCAAAACGTGATGTACAATACCGTTCTTTTTTTTTCCTCCAAAACATGAAGTGAATGTTTATTATTATCTTATCGGAACAAACGATATCTGTATCGTTCGATAGAGATTCCTGGCAAAATATCTTTAAACCGACAACACAACAAACAAGGTGATTTTGCAACGATTTAGATACCTACACACTTATAATAAACATTTTGTTTCGCATTAGTAGTTCTACAAAAACCATCTTCTTGAATCCACCAATCTACCTAGTGATGTAAATTACCAGATCTCAGCATAAAAACAGCTGAAGTGACTTTTTATACTAAAGTAAAGAAGATACACCAAACTAATAATAAAGTTTAGTCCCTTTATTACTTTTTTCAATGCTACTACTAAAGCCCAGTTTTATAATCCCGAGTTAACTCAACCAATGGTTAAATATGCTAACTAATTGTTTATCTATCATATGGTCAATGATCAAAAGAGATAACCTAGATAACCATTTATTAGAATAAAAATAAAAAAAGGTTTCTACGGAAGTTTGAAACCATTAGTCACCATAGATATTTAACCATTGGTTGAGTTAATTCGGGATAAAAATCTGGGCCTAAGTATTTCATGTCAAAAAAAACTTTTTCTAATTTTGAAGTCGTCTTTAAGGATCAAGAAAAGAAGTCAAAATCATTTCCTAGTAAAACAGAATACCCACTAGAAATAGCTTAGCAATATGTTGTTAAAATGGTTATAGATATATTACCACATTTACCATAATAACGCCTATAGAGTTTGTGTTTACCATGTTTTACAAATGCGCATTAAGTAAAGTTTTCACAAGGCGCTAACTTTTGTAACAATATAAACCTATGTTTTATCTATGATTCAAGTACTTCATATCAAGTTCATGACTGCTATTATATAGTGGCCATGGATATACATCACTCTTTTATCTTTACGATATTAACGACCATTGGTGCTCTTTTTTTCAAGAAAATGGCCCATTTCTGTTCCGGTTGGGACTTTGTATTATATTATTCAATTGAAGCAAGTATTTATGAACGAATAGTCATCTTGAGTCATTTTTTTTCCTAGGACTACGATCTAACTACGAGTACATAATTAATACTTATTGAGTCAGCTAAACCGTTTAATTATTGTATACATGTATTTACATAGGTATTATGATTCGATTATCTTTGACTTGAACTAAAGGTAGATATTTATATGAAGGGACACTTTTTAATCATTATTAAAAGAATATAAAATAAAATAACAAAAAAGCCTAACCTTATTTTATTCACGTATTTTTTATATTGCGCACAAAAATAAAACATTTTATTTTAATATTTAATAATAATGTAAGTACTTTTTTATTTCATATATTTTATTCATAAGAAGTCATTATTTTAATTTAAAATACTTAAACTAGTCTAAAAATAGATGCAGCGATAATCTTGTTGACCTAAACAGGGGTCATATACCTCCGCATATATTTATATGTTTCTTATTTTTAGATACTTTAATATGGCTAACATTGATTTAATTATAACTAAACGAAGCAAAAAATGTCAAAATTAATTACACTCATTTTCTAAATGCAATGATTATAGACGTTACAATGATTATTTTAAAATTTATGTTTTACTGAAAAGGTGGAATCAAGCCATAGGTACCTACCTATTTCTATAGACTATGTACTTCTTATCAGAACTATCGATAATAATTATAAAGTAGTACCTAAGCGTATAAGTAACAGTAATTATTTGCGATACGTACTTCCGTTAACAAAGAAACTCACACTTTTTACCTTTTATTTAATCCTTTATAGGTATATTCCAAAATATTGATATTTACATAACAGAACTTGAAAAATCTTAGACGACTTACCTAAATAATAATTTATCTACCTATTTCTACTTATAAAAAAATGTATTTTTAAAAGTATTTTAATGCATGCAATATCTACTAAGTAGGTATTATTTTCATAAACAACAATTCACCAGTAACATAAACATTTATCAAACTTACGTGAATTCATTTTGCCCGTGGAACTACAACAATCACAATTTTAAACACTTTTCAACACTCAAATCACTTCCTTAAACAAAATAAAATAAAAAAATATGTTCACGCAAGACCGGTCCGCTTGCCTAAATAGGATGCACTGATATAACCGTATCACTACGATAACTTATCAGGCAAATATCAAAATTAGTGTTGCTACTAACGATACTGATAATGACAGATAATCCGTTTGTTTTAACCCTATGAAACGTGACAATACAACAATACCATTCTAGAAAGTAATTACAAAATAATTATCGATAATGGATTTTATTAGGCTATTTTTAATGGCTCTTCTTCTGCTAAGCCCTTTCCAGGAATCATTGTTTGTGTATATTACATCTGGAACTCCACAACCAATGCGGTATGAACTAATATAAAAATAAAATAAAGTAAAGTTTTACATTTTTTATTATTAAAAACAAAACACATAAAAATATTTTATAAATAAATGAATATACATTTTATTGGCCATAAATTTAAATGTAATGTAAATCTATCTTTATTAATTAATCATTAAATAAAATTTGACGATGTTGAAATTACAAAAAAAAGTGCTTGAAACAATAATTATGTAAAAAAAACTAATAACATTTCAAATAAATTGATAATTACTTGTGATTTGATCGATACGAATGAAAATGAAACATTAGAAAAAAAAAATCAAAATATAGATACTTCACTGCACATTACAAATTTAATATTTTTATTTCCTTTAATTACAGCTTGTATTTAATTACCATAAAAACGCATTATTAAGTTCCTTAAAGCGTATAAATGTTACGAGTAGGTAATAGCAACATTATTTCACTGTTAATTCTACGTAATGTTCACCATACAATTTTCATCTCTGTTTATTTCTTCTGTAATAGATAGCTGATACATAAGTATGATGGTTTTGATGCGACCATCATTTGATTTATTTATCTTTTACTTTACTTACTTTGTTTGTTTGAACGCGCTAATCTCAGGGACTACTGGTCCGATTTGAAAAAATATTTTTGTGTTAGATAGACTATTTATTAAGGAAGGCTTTAGACTACTTTTTGTCATGATAAAAGACGCACACGCGGGCGGAGCCGCGAGCCAAAGCTAGTTAATAAACCAACAGCTATACAAAATGTGCTATTCTATTCTAATAACAGGTTTCCAAGGATAGCTACAGCACAGCAACTGATTAGTTCATTATCAATATTATTATTATTATCGAGAAACCGAGGATATCTAAGTGTGTTTTGTATACGTGATTTGAATGTTTGTGAACTCTGGAAACAGTTATTATATATAACCTAGTGCGGGACACCATTTTTATAGGAAACATATTAAAGACCATTTCGCGGCTGGGCCTGCGTGTGCGTCGGTTATCGTTGCAAAAAGTAGGCCAATAGCCTTCCTCTATAAATGGGCTATCCAAATCAGACCAGTGATTTTTGAGATAAGCGTTTTCAAACAAACAAACTCTTCAGCTTTATAATATTAGTATAGATAGTTTATTGGTTTAAATTTTTTAAGTATTAGCTTATTTAAAAAAAGGGACAAAACCAAACTACTAACTAGTGAAATTATATTTATTTGCTAAAATACATCTTAATTTACATGTTTACAAATAATTAATTATATGACTATATACATCAGTCGGTAACATGGTTAATACACATTTAATGTAAATATTTCGCAATGTTTCATTCAGTTTCTCTTTCTCTTTCATTCTTACGTCTTTTATATAGCAAGGAGAAAGAAAAAGCATTGCGATACATATCCATAAACGCTTATAATATTATGTATCATATATCTATCATATTATTATGGGCAGTTAAATAAGTCAGACTTAAAAATGTTCTAGACACTTTATTCCCGAATACTGAAAAGCAAATTAACTTTAAGTTATCCTTAAATGTCTGTTTGTTTCTTCATCAAACCTCAAAGTGACGGAGACTTAATGAGACTTAACGGTGGCTCCAAAGTGATTGACGTTTCAGTATTCGGCCATTACATAGATACTTTGGGGCCATTACATCGATACTTTGGGGCCATTACATCGATACTTTGGGGCCATTACATCGACACTTTGGGGCCATTTTTGGTGAGATTAAAATAGTAGGATCATTAGATATTGATTAAGCCCAGCAGTGAACATTTTTCGGGTTACAGTGAAAACGTTATGAAATGGAAACAACAATCTTGCCACAAACTATTGCTTAGAGCAAAGTAAAAGATAAAATAGAGAGAATATCCTTACTTCAAAATTAAAGGGAGTGAATAATTTTATGTTCATGCAATGTAAAAATCGTTAAGTGAAGAGCCTCTTAAAACGTTATCCCAATACCTAGATATAGTGTTTACAAAAAATAAAAAAATAAGGAAAAATTAATCCAAGCCTGATACCGTTATTAATAACAGTGTATACATTAGCACACTAGTGTAAATTAAACCGTAAGTCAACAAAACGTTTCAAACTAAGTAACTGAAACGTCGTTTCAGGATGCTTTAAATAACACAAACAGGTATTAATAATTGATCACACAATAAAAACTTCAGGATCACAAGTACAAAATTTGCAGTTTCGGACATTCTGTTTAAAATTTTGATTTAAAAACCAAACTAGCCAATCGCTTTTGATGAAATCTATCGGTACTTAATCGTTTTTTAATACAATGCCGACGACATTGCTTAGCAAAATTAAAAAAAAATACAATCAAATTCAGGACATCCTCCGCTTGAACAAAAAACACAGTCAAGTATGAACATCCTCCTACACGGTTAGAAATATTTCGAGTCATTCCTAAGTAAATAATGTTAGAATCATTGTTACCACAGGATTTATTATAATAATTCTTTATATCTATTTGAGAAAATGAGTTCTGCCTCCATCGCAATCAGTTTTATACAACGTTGGCAAATGCACACCCATTTACATTGGCAAACCAAAAAAAAATACTCGACTTTCAATCAGTAATGGTGACCATGTCCATGGGCCGCAATAGCACTACTATAACTACCAGAAAGCGGTTGAGAATATGAGGAATGTCCAATAGATCCAATTCCGAAAGATCCGTAACCAATACCACCTACCCCTATCCCTCCAATAGCTGCTATTCCACCTAAACCACCTCCAATCCCACCTCCAATCCCCCCTCCAATGGAAACTGGAACTGCTACCGGCTGAGGTACTCTTACTGGCACTGGAGCTGGCACGCTAATTGCGTATGGTTGTGGTACTGGGATCCCAACTCCTTGAGTCACAGTCACCGGCACTGGCTGAGCATAAGGATACGGGAATGGACGATCAATAGGAACGGCTATAGGTCGAGCTATGACGTGGGCAACCGGCTGTGGTACCGCCACAGCTACTGGTCTTGGAGCATCCACTGGTACGCCGACGTGGACAGGATATGGAACTGGTCTGGGTACCGAAACAGGTACAGGCTGAGGTACTGGAATGGCCACTCGGTTGTGGTATTCCGAGTATGAATGGTTGATCGGTATACCTCCCACTGATCGTTTTGATTGGTCTGCGCTGGCTGCGTATTGGATGCAGAGGATCAGCAGAATCTGTAACACACATTTTTATACAGTTTATAAAAGAAATTGGGATAAGCTGACCTATCAACTGTACAGTTTAGGATAATCCTTGTAAAAACGGCGGTTATGTTCTGATAACTACCTAAGCATTTTTTAAATTAATAGAAAACTAAATAAGCGAAGAAAATGTTCCGGCTACTATTAAACATGCGGAACATTTTCTAATGATAATTTGAGTAGAATTGTAGAGATAATCTCAGGTACTCTGAAGCCGCTGTATCTTTGCGACCTTAAAAAAGCGATACAAGATACTGCTGTTTCTTTTTCACCCAGCTTATGTGTGTGTTTATGTGTTTTTGCATCTCACGCAAAATGTCTTGTATCTCTTTTCAGGCTCGCCAAGATTCGTCGGCCGTATTGTAGATAGATACGGCGCTAATAAACTGCTTGGTAACAAACAGACCTTAAATAAAAATAAATTAATAGTTTAAAAAACATGTTTTTATAGGTGCACATAAAAAAAAGACAACTTGAACGATCCGTAATTTATTTTTGACTTTTGCACCTATCAAATATTATTAGTGCACCTATATAAGCGTGTTTTTTAGTGTTTTTTAAGCTATTAATTTATTTTATACTTTTTAGTCTTTGCTAATGGCACATTTTAAACATTTATTTTAAATAGACGAATGAGCCCGCATCCTCTCCATCTCCGCAAATCAAATCAAAACGTGGTCAAAGTTCATTACAAGACCTTTCTAACAAGTTCAAACACTGCTATGATACGATATTTCATCATGGAATGCTAGTGCCTATCTTCCGGCTTCATCATCAGACCTTGGAACCTAATCATGGTCAAAGTTCATTACAAGACCTTTCTAACAAGTCCAAACACGGCTATGATACGATCATCCTTCATGAAGTTCCAGTTCATATCTTCCGGCTCCATCATCAGATCAGCTCGACAGTACCATATTATTGTATTGTCATCAAAATCACATACAACTGCCAATTTTTATAACGCTACGATCTTTAGAAGATGGTTAAATTAGTTTTCTTAGATTCGATTACATAGTTACATACATACATACAGGTCGACCTAATAAAAGCGTGTTAATAAAAGCTGGTCTCGCTAGCTGCCTAGTCTTTTCCCAAGTTGTTAGGGTCGGCTTCCAATCTTACCGGATTTAGCTGAATGCCGTATTTTACATGTAGCGACTGCCTATCTGACCTCCGCAAACTATTTATCTGGGTAATGCTGTATCCCATCGTAAGAGTGCTTGTTAGAATTGTAATGACTGTATGTGTACGCCAGTCGAGGCTAACGGCTAACCATGCTTTCCAAGGCACGGAATGGCCCCGATGGGTCACCATTCGGTCACCCATCCACGGGCCAGCCGCGCCTTAACCTCTATTTTCGGACAAACCGTACGAATGAAACTTAGCCTAAAATAACTTTATTTTTAATAGCAATGGCCGGATTATAGTTCCTCGAGATAAAATAGTTACAAAAAAACAATAAGAACCAGATTATTTTACACGCTTTTTTATTGCCACATTAATTAAATAAGGCCAATATTATTGAAGTCAACGTATTATCATTAGCTTAGATAAACTTTAATCCCAGAACACTGACACATTTTTTGCAAGGACGTCATCTATGAGCTGAATATAATCTTTACATAATATTATAAATACAAAAGTAAAGTAACTCTGCCTGTCTGTGTGAAAACTATTGAACGGTTTTTTATGAGATTTGGGACAGAGATATTTTATAGCCCGAGAAAGCACATAGGCTTTTTTCCGCAATAGCCACTACATTACTAAAAAGCAATTACAATTATTTTTAAAGTACGAGCTTTACTTACGAACTACTCGTCGCTTTCCCCGCAACTCTGTTCATTTGTTTAGTTTCATAGGTTTTTTATATTTTGCGCCATAAAAGTAGCCCATAAAACAAGTGAATCTACTTTATTATATAGGAAAAAAACGGGTTGCACTGCGGGAATGCCGGCAGAAGTGAAAACTAGCAAATAAAAATAGTATTATTACTACATATTATTAGATGTATTTTGTATGTACACGAATTTCACATATATTTTTACTTAAGAATTATTCACTTAAAAAAGTTTTTAAAAATTGATGCTGACACCCATTGACATATTGTTTTCTATGCTGAAACCGGATGACATCTCACACTAGCGCAAGCGCCCTGCGCCGCGTCTTAGGATCAGTAACGTGACCCCTGACACGAGTTTAACATTTGTTACCCATCCCAAAAAGTGCACAGCGTCGCTAATGAAGTTTTCACTTCAAAAACGTTAAATCTTTAAATAATTATGAATTCTTAAATAACTTCTCTTTAAATAACTTTAAATAAATATGGTCTCACGGAAGTTCCTATCTTTTAATGTTTGTATTTACAACTTTATTTACTTCTTCGAAAACATACTCATTAGGTCTAAGTATGATTCATTAGATAAAGCCATTATTTGCATTATGTTAAAGACCATGCATTTTCTGTTTAATCCAAAGAGTAGAAAGTATACTTTATGAACTTATACAGAACTCTAACGCCTAGAAAGCGAGTACGCGCATGAATAGTGAAGCCGTACAAACTGTGTCAAATCAACACAGTTGGTAGACCGTATCGTCAGTCGTGAAGGTCAAACGCTAGTGCAAATATCTCCTTAATTTTAAGTGATTGCGGTTTAAGTAGTGAACGAGTCTCAATGCAATAAATATGTAGATGACGACGAAAGTATAAGATACATAGTGCTTGATGCAAACATCAATATTTTGGCTTCACTATTAGCTACGCGCTTGTATGAAGATTTTTTATCTAGGTGTTATTAATCTACGTGAACTAAGATAACACTATGTTTTTCACTGCCTTTCCTACTCATTGACTATCACAAAGAGTGATGAGTCATAAAAAAACAACTGAATATTTGGCTTAGATAAATCTGGGTATGGAATTGCAACTTTTTGACACAATACCTAATGTAATCACTAGATTATCACTACTGCTCATTACCAATATCACCACAATTTCTACTAACCCTTAAAAAACTACCCAAAACCCAATTAATAAAAGTAACTTACATAATTAAACCGTATCATTTCGCCCAACAACTCAAGCTCAAGCGAGGAAAGAAAGTGAACCAGACTAAGAAAGTAATGGTATTTATAACACCATGTGTAGCTACGGAAACAGGATTTATATACACCATGTATAGGAAAGCGAGTGACGATCTATATGGAGTTGTTAATTAAGAAAATAAATTAGTCTTAACATCTGAATATGGGAAAGGAATGTTAGATGCAAATGTCGGAAGGTTAAATCAAGATCGTGATACTGTAAGGTGTTAATGAGTTACTGATGCCTCGGATCTTCAGTAATGTGATATACTCCTTTAATTACGGAGATGGTTGACTGTAATCAGATACATGTCATTCCAAGGAGGTAAGAAACGTAATTAATGTACCTGATTAGGGAAATGGTTTGAATGAAGTCGTCTTCGCTGAGTGTTTTACACTCAACATTATGAAGAGTTTTTACCGTTTTGTTATTGCATGTTAGACAGAGCTAATAATCAAATACAATCTATCTAATGTTGTTTTTTATTTTTGTTTATTTTATTGAATTTATCTTTTCTTTTACATACTTTTAAGTTTTTGATAAATAGGTAATGTTTAGACTTTTGTGTCCAAGATAAGAAGCTCTTTCCAAATTAGTAGGTACAAATTAATATTTTGACATAGACTTCAACTGCACCCTTATATAAGAGGCGAAGTTCTTTTAACATCTTTGCAAGACCATTCGACGCCAACTACTTTAAAGACAATGCCAGGTGGGCTAAATAAAAGCTTGTAAAGACGAGTAGAAACCATGGTACGACCTAGTAAAATTAGACACAAAATAAATAACGCGAGTCTACTACAACCGCAGAGAAAAAACATCCTTTACGCTTCTATGAGCGCAAAATTCTCCCAATTTTATATAATAAACCTCTCTATATAGATCTACATAAGTGATACATACGTCACGTATCACTCTCGATCTAGTCAGCAAGTTTAGCTAGTATTTAGTTAGGTTCGGCCGGTAGGGACACGTAATAAGTTATCAGACCGCCCGGGCCCCTTATGTAATATGGGAATTGTTTATGTTATAAACTTGTTTGAGATCATTTAAATGGTTGTATAGGGAATTTAATTCTCTAATGTTTATTTATTTTTGAATAACAAACTTAACTATATTTGTAGTTACACTTAAACTAAACTAAGTATATAATCTCTTCCAGAGAATTTTGGTTTGGAAATAAAAATGTGTCGTGTAACTTACACATTCAGACACATATAAAACTTTTACCATCAATAAATAAACTATATATAATCTCTAGACCGAATTTCAGCCTCGGCGGCCAATCTCAAGTGAGATCAGCCATGTACAGACTCGAGCATAAATATGTTTACACATAGCGAAATTGTAAAACAATAATTTAACAGGAACTCGCCATCAATTCAACTTTGAATCATTTAACAACATAAAATTATAACGCTTAATAAGTTTTACAATTTCGATGTATACATATTTATGCTCGTGACTGTACCTACAAATTATAAAAAAAACACATTTCATTGTTTTAGTTCGAAATATAGGCATTACAAATCTTATGAAAGAATTCAGTTTTTAAATATTTCGCCTGCTTAGTTAGATTTGTTTTATTCGATTATCTAATCTGTGTTTTTGTTTATAATTTTGAATAGCAAACGTAAACGACGTTACGATAAACGTTATTATATTTAATTCATTGATCACCGCGCAAGTTCCGTGCATTTTATCTGATAAATGTAATTTTTTACGTAAATAAATAAGGTATAAGATCCAGTAACACAGGATATTTGTTCACAGATCGGTCATTGAGAACGAAAACTAAATAAAAAAATGCATATTTTTCTCGGCGCCATCTTGGATTCTAATTTCGACCCCATAATCGTTTTTAGCGACTTCGGGTACCATGAAAATGACACACATGATGAAAAATTTACAAATTGTCGTCGGCGCCATCTTGGGTTTTAATTTCGAACCCATAATCGTTTTTAGCGACCTTGGGAACCATGAAAATGACACCGATGACGAAAAATTTGCAAAATTTCCTCGGCGCCATCTTGGGTTTTAATTTCGACCCCATAATCGTTTAAGCGACCTCGGGAATCATGAAAATGACACCCATGACGAAAAATTTGCAAATTGTCGTCGACGCCATCTTGGTTTCTTGGCACCCATTTTAATAAAATTATTATATTTATTAAAACTAATAGAACTATTCGCTCTGTCTCACTTTTTCTCTCAATCTTTCTCACTCGCTTGCTATACTCTCACTCCACGGCTAGTTGCTCATGCTACGTTCGCCCTGTCTTACTCTCTCTCAATCGGTCTCGATCATGAAGGTATAGATGAAAACCTTCATGGTCTCGATCACTCTCTCTCTCTTTTCTGACACTTCCGTTCAAAGACATTGTAATGTATTCTACTACTTCCGTTGCATACCGGCGTGACGTTTCATCTGTAAAAATTTTACCCTCATGCGCCAAAAGAAGTTTCACTTCAAAAACGGGATTCCTTTTCTTTACAGGGCTGTCATTAGGATGAGATCTTATTATTCCACGAAAAGCGAGAACATCTTCTAAATTTATTAATTACAGCGTTGTTCAATGTAAGTATAAAAAAATATTACTCAAAGATAGAATAGTTACAGTTTTGTATGTAAGTAGTTGATAATGGTTAATAAGTTTTCTAATTTTTATATAGTTGGATAGCTTTATTAATTATAAGTTTTGAGCTAAGTATAGTTTTATTTATATTAAGGTTTTAGTTTAGTATAGTTTTACTCTCAATTTAATTAAAATAAGATATCTGTATGTTAAGTTCGTAAATAAAATTAGTTGTAATATTGATTTTAAATACTTTCTTCCAATAAAATGGTATCATGAAGATAGGAGAAGAGTCTTTTTCCTTCCGTTATAAACGAAAGCGTTATGTCTAAATAAAAAAAAACACAAGCTCATATCTCAAAAGAACATCAAAACCTACATCCCTAGGTATACACAGTTTTATGAATTGTTCTATACCCTTCTATCACCATGCCCACATCCCTACGAAGCGTTACGTCAGCAAGTTAATGTGTGTGCACCATACTAGTCGCAGAATTTGGTTTTGTCACTACACGCTTATGGTTGAAACATTTCCCTCTTCACATTTTTTTCATTGACTATATGTCAGGCAGTTCTGTGCTTGTGTTCCGGAGATAGCTAAGCGATATTTTATATTTTTATAGTAAGTATATGTCTTGGGTCAGCTCACACACCGCTATGTGATCCCAAACCATGACAACATTTTGATTATTTATTAGATATATTTCTAAATAAATACATATTATAGTTAAGTAACATCCAGACACAGAACAAATGATCGTGCTCATCACACAAAAATTTATCCTGGGTCTGAAATCGAACCCACGACCTCCGATTTAGCAGTCAGGGTCACTTACCACTAGACCAACAGCCAGTCTGTGGCCAATAGTTATGTTTAAATCATCACGAGGCACTATTTCACCATCGTCAGATAGTTTTATTCGAGGAATAATTTTAAAATGTTGAAAGTTTTTCATACTATGTACTGTACTATACAATGAGTAGACACATGATTGTATACACTATTACTTGTAAGTGAACTTGTTACTTCAAAATGTCCACTCAATTCATTTAAAGTAAATAAATAAAAGCCAGCAGAACAGAAGTCAACAGAATTATAAATATTTTTAGCAAAGACATGTGTAACAGTCTTATCCGCTAGTTAAACGTACGATCTAGCTTACAGCTTCCTTATTAATTAACAAGGCGGACCCGTGGCTTTTTGTATTGATACGAGATCACAAATTATGTAGGTAACTACCTACCCTATGTATGTACAGCCCTAGAAAAAGTAGTAACGTTATTAAGTCCCTTTTGAATGTTAAAGGTATTTATATCTAGTTACTCTCATTTTTGACATTTAAAATAATAACATAAACATAGTCTTTAGAACATAAATAAGATTTCGATTAAAAACCGATCTCCGTTTTATCTAACCCATATTAACCAATTCCGAAACCATTTAAGGGTTGACTAACGCCAAGTTTTTTTGATCCTGAGTTTATTGATTTACTTAACCAATGGTTAACTAACTAAAAGTTTCAAATTTCGGTAAAACGCGTCTTTTCATCAATTGGTTGTTGGATAGTCATTTGTTGAAATAAAAATTGATGAATAAACTCTGAAACCATTGGTTAGCATATTTAACCATTGGTTGAGTTAACTCGGGATCAAAGAACTGGGCCTATGAAGTGGCATAAACTAGTTAGTTACTTGTAATAAACCCAATATTTTAATTGGAGTGATTGTCTTGTAAGTCTGGTATGGACTCGTAAAGACACTTTACTTGAAGTATTGATTCTGTTTAACCTATTATATTAGAACGTAAGCCAACCACGTAGACACTTCTATTCTTACTCTTGTGAAAACGTAACAATTGATGGCAAACATCTGTGATCAAAATTAATTAGTCTTAAGACGTTCCGCATCAGTTACCAACCTAGTTGTAACACAAGCATTTTAATCAGTAAGGCCCAGTTTTTTTACGCCGAGTTATCTCAACCAATGGTTAAATATTTATAATTTGACTGCACGGGTAGCCGAGTGGTATAGGTCACCTTGCTAATTACCATTGCGCGCGACGTGTTGCGGGTTCGTTCCCCGCATGGGAACAGGTATTTTTGTGATCCACAAATGCTTGTTAAAAGTCTGGGTGTTCTTTGTGTATGTGATTTGAATGTTTGTGAAACTTCCGCGACACAAGGATTAAAATTAATTAGTGCGGGAGTCGTTTTAAAAAATATATATATACATATATAGTGGGTATACTACTATATTTATAACTAAGTAATGTTTTCAAACTTCGGTAAAACGCATATTTCTAAAAATTTTTAGTCTATCAAATAATTATATAAGTTGGACAGTTAACTGTATAACCATTTTTTATAATGAAAATTTCATCCATTTTCATTCAAACGCGTTCTACCGAAGTTTGAAACCATTAATTAGTATATTTAACCACTGGTTGAGTTAACTCGGGATCAAAAAACCGGACCTCACTTACAAATTAGATGATTACACAACATAATGTTTAAACAGTAACTACGTCAAATCTACATCTGTCTCAATTAATGTTAGATGAAAAAAATCACAAGAAAAATATCAATATTTGTACAATAACTGTCGCGAGGCGCATGATTATTTAACAATTATTCACGTTGTTGGATTTATACTGTTCAATTAAATATAATATCTCGTACTTATGATAAAAAAAAAAAAAAAAAATTAATATGGTTATCGCTCTTTTAGACATGCACATACTTAAAATTTATTATGTAAGATCGAAAGTATTGTTTATTCTTGCATTTTTCATTCAAATTAGGTTTATGTAAACATACATGTTTATTTTGGTACCCCACTCTATGGGTTTTGAGAAAAACATATTTTTAAGGGGTAATATCCATTTATTGTGATCTACCTATTATCGACACTGAGACTCTCTATTCAATCTGACCACAAATCTGGGTCTATCTCAAAATTTTTGAAAGGGATTACTTATTATTATTTATGTAATATTGTAAACGGTACAAAAATCAAACAGAATAAATTTAAAACAATGGCGTCAATCCTCTATTACGAAATCATTAAAATATAACAGTTTGTGACTGCAATAATGAAGGTATCAACGCCTTTGTATCTTCCGCGTGGCACCGCTAACCCAGTTGTTACCATTACCATCAGATCTCAGTCGCATGCAAATGAAGTCATGTCGACAGAAGGTCTAGCAGTTAATTGGGCATTCTGATCAGCCCCCCTAGCCAAGTGACATTTCTACAAGCGATAACGCTGATCGAATCGCTCAAATGTATGGGAGTGACAAGTCTGAGTCACGTGACTTATCGAAATCAAATGTCATTTCCATACATTTAATGTCATTTAAGCGATTTCTATCATAGTTAACGCTTGCAGAAATGTAACTTGGCTAGGGGGCAGGAGTAGTTAGAATAATATTGCCATCATTGTCCCATTGATGCCGACCTGTCCCCTTTGACCGTTTCTCGTTTGTTTAAATAAAATTCATGTTTAGTTTCTTATGGATTTTGTACTTTTTGGAGGAAAGCATCCTGCAGGGACCATAGGGACTATACGGGTTGAATATGGACGGAAATTTTATGTATATGAAGCTACTATCGCCAACAAATTGTCTTACAGAATCAGAATTTTTTTTAAGTTGTGTGTCCATTATTTGATAAATAAATAAATGTAGCGATAGCTGTTCTTTCATTTGGTTTAATTTCAACAATCAACACGCTAATACCGATTAGCAAAAGCGGCTCCTAAACAGATCGCACTTAAATGAAGGAGTTTTCTTCTAATCTTAATAGGTAAAATAAAATCAGATAATATGTAGTACACAATCCTCTGTTGGATATAAGGCTCTCTCAGTTGGTAGGGTTGGTCCGCCTTCCCCATTTAATACGAACCAGCTACCTCTGTCAGGTTTCTAGCTATATGACGTAATGGCAACATAAAACATTACGTACGTTGTCTATAGAAAAATTGTAGGTCTTCCCAAATGTAAAAAACATCAATTTGAACAGTCCAGTTCAGTCTGATTTCTCTGAAATCCTGCCTTTCTCATCTTCACAACCCGTTCAAAATATTTGATTTTCAATTTTTATATAGATATTACAATTATTTATATTTTGTAATTATAAATGCACTTTTAAGTTTATTTATATCAGGCTTCCTTGCTACACTATCACAGAAAACAGAGGTCCGCATAGAATACAAAAGGATCGTAAAAACCCCACAAATGTAGGGCATTCCGAAAATTCTATACACATTGCTCCGATGACGTAACGTAGGTCCAACGAAATGGTGATCTCAACTCCTGGGTTGTTAAAAGTAGGTACTGTTAGTAAAAAAAACTTTACAAATTTCCAAATATTTTCAGAATAATTTTGAAATCTACAGAATTATTGGTATGAGTGCTTACGTTTGAATAATAAATTATTTATCTTTTGAATTAAATTCTGATGTTAGAAGTACAAATAATGGAGAAAATTTGAATAGTTTAAAATGTGTGCATGTTTGTTTACTGACCGTACCTCACGTACCCCAATTACATAATGACGTTACAATCGGTGACAAAACAGCACATTCTTGTAATACTCATGATGAACTTTTTATTTGATTTCGTAGTTAAAAAGAACCTTGAGTAAAACGTGTATTTTTTTAAATTGCATGTTGCCTGTACTTTTTGCAGACACGTAGATACAAATCAAAGGTGAATTTTAATTCAGACTCGTTGAAGAAGCCATTTTTCAACTTTGAACGGCTAGTGAAGATGAGAAAATATGGGTTTTCTGATATTGATGTTATTTAAGATATAATAAAAATATCCACAAGTTTCAATCTTTTGTTTTTACACGAGATTAAATAAGTAAAGAAGTTTATTTTCATGTATAAATTAGAACCAATTAAATATTAAAATATTAAATGGAATGCGTTTTTACATCAAGCGTCAAATAAGTTAAAGCGTTTATTATTTTACCATTTGTTACAATAAAAATTGATGGATAAAAGCGTTCTGGCGAAGTTTGAAAGCATAAGTTAGCATATTTAACCATTGGTTAAGCTAGCTAGTAATGGACCCATCCCAGCTTTGCACGGGTAGTAATGATTTCTATTTTTTTATAAAAAAAAAAGAGATGCCTATATAAAACCTTCCTATTGAATAATTTTAAAAAACTGAAAACTGTGTAAAAGATACGTGTAGAGACAGCGGTCTTTGCTATACAGGATTAATTTAAAAGGAGTGCGGATATTCAACGAGGAAAATGATTTTTCTATACAAAATGATGGGTCACGTGACTTATGTTTGTATGAAAAGATGATTTTCAATTTTTTTATTATACGACGCCGCGACGCCTTCACTAAGGAATTTAATCCTTGTGCCACGAGGGTTTCACAAACATTCTAATCACATGCACAAAGAACATCCAGACTTGGAACAAGCATTTGTGGATCACACAAATGCTTGTCCCAGTTGGGGATCGAACCCGCAGCACGTCGCGCACTTTGTAAAGATTCGTCCAGTCTTCTTTGCTTTCCAATTTGATTCAATTTCTTCAAGTAGGAACGTAAATGAATTGCTATCTATTATCTAATCATTATTTAATATTAATAAGTGCAATAGTACGTCAATCATGATTGAGTAATTGGTAAACTATGTCTTTGCACTTGATACACGACGCATTACCACTGCATTCTGAATGAGCTGTGGACACAATGAACGCAATCATACTTTTTTTTAATTAATTTGTAAATGACGAAGAATTTTCATTTTAATTTAGATGTGTTTAGCTTGTATATAATAAATTTGCTGGAGTTAAAAAGTCTGAAGTCTGACAGCCTGACTCTTGAATAGTCTGTCTCTTGTAATTGACTATTAAACAATTTTAAATTTATCCTCGGGAACTACTTAAGGAATAGGGATAAAAGGTAGTCTATGTTTTTTTCCATGTCAAAGGCTACATGCATGCCAAATTTCATCCAAATCCGTCCAGCCGTTTTTGTGTGATTGAGTAACAAACATCCAAACATCCACACTTAACCATTTATAATATTAGTAGGATCATAAATTCACACCTAGATGAGAAACTGAAAATATTATTGATATTCTAATTGCAATTCTTTAATTAACATTTCAAAAATAAAAACCGTATGTTTTTTTACTATGAGCACCGCCCCTAACGCAGTGACGTCGTCGCGGGCGGCTCGTAGGTAGTGTTGACACTCGCACCGCTAATCCTGCGCGTGCGACGCATACCGACATGCGTTGACGCACACCTCTACTACACACTTTATTACATTTGTATATAAATATTTTTTGTTGTATGTTAATATAAGGAGCCTATCTTTGTAACGGAGTATACGTATTATTCTACGCACCTTTACTGTTGTTATGACTCACGCACAGTGTATAATAACATGGTTCCTATGGAAAATATGACGTGTTTCAATTACTTCAGTAATTATGAATCTATGACTACCTAACCAGAAAAAGTCTAACCTAAAATCCTGGATAATCTTCATACTGTTTCTCACTACTCCAACAATGTGATTGAGGTAAGTAAGGTACTGAAAGACAACTGTATGAAACATATAGCTTTAATATTTAAACTAACATTCCGAATTTTAATAAATATTACGTCTTTCAGCAGGTTACAGTATCAAATTATTAATACCGGCCTATAAACGTCCCACTGCTGGGCACAGGCCTTTTTCCGCACATAGAAGGAATGAGCATTGATCACAACGCTTGCTCATTGCGGGTTGGCGACTTCAGATTCCAATTTTCGGAATACAGGGTTCGTCACTATGTTTTCCTTTACCGTTTGTCAATGATGTCTTATAATCTTTGAATAATTAAGAAAGTACATAATTTTGAAAATCTTGCTTGCGCATGCGAATCCGGCCATTGAACCGCTAGGCCACCACGACATTATATTATTAAATAAAATTATTTATTGAAACTAAAACACAATTACAATACAGTTATATTCGAATAAGTGCAGTAAAATTACTAGCCATATACTGCACCTGAATTAGGATGGTCGCTGTTACGTCATGACATATTAATGATTTCAATAACATATTACACAATGGTCCTATTGGTATAATAACTTTGGATCCGTATTCTACGGTCAGGGTCACAGGATTAATTCCGGCAACGACATTTGCTTTGCACACGATACGTAATTAATTTCTTATTATTTTATTAATTATCTGCAGGTTTTCTGTATGTACACTTACAATTTATTTACACAAACAAATCTTACAGCCCAATGCCGCTTTAATTAAACTAATATTATAAAGAGGACAGATTTGATTGTTTGTTTGTTTGCATTGAATAGGCTCCGAAAACACCGAACCGATTTCCAAAATTCTAATTTTCCCTGAGTAACATAATAATAACAACTGAGGCTATATTTCTTACTAGAAAAAGAAAAATAGGGACCGCAGGCAGAGCCGCGAGTAACAGCTAGTCATCACAAACAAATCAAACTTATCAATGCATGTATGTAAAAAATCTGACACCATTATCATTCTGTTACTAAAAGCATTGTCAAACGATCACACTGATACAAAACTACAATTAACAATAGAAACTCATAAGAAAGACTTGTACATAATTTAATTTCGTTTGCAATTGACTATTATTGCCGAATATCAAAAAAATAAGACTCATTGTTATCAAAGAGTTTTTATCAATTTGTCGGAAGTGTACATGTCTGAATTGTCGTCAAATCTACATAATGCTGTTGTATGGTGTGAAATATCTTGTACCTACCATTATCTATGAGATTATTCTAATGTTTGTAACCTTTTGGTATTTATTCAATGTTTAATGTTTGTTGAAGACTTGCATTTACGAAATAAACGCTACTATTTTTATTTATATTATTGAGAAGTCGGTAATAACGATTATCAAACCTCAATTACTCGACCGAATGATCTAACAAAACAATTGAAAAATATGGAATTGTATCTATCTATATTAGGTAAAGCACATTTGTATTTATATGGTAGATAATAACTGCGAGTATTGTGCAATAAATGAAACAATTTTATTTTAATATGTTTATAATTTAAGAATAAAGCTTACTAGCTCGATTTTTTGAGTCGCACATACTATTCATACTATAGTATTCTTGTTTTCCCCTCGTGCTAAGCTAAATATGCTTGTGTTACGAGTAATAATAATATAATCAAATAATAATAATATTTATTTCATTAAAATAAAATATTCACTTGTACACCAAGAATAAGGATATACATAATATAAACACGCGAAATAGACATAAGTTATGCGTGACTTCACACAGGCTGCATAGGGTACACAACTCATTTGTGGGGCTTGGTATTCGGCTTTACAATAAACTTCCTGTTAGTTTACTAGAGTTGCCCTTTAACTCATTTAAATCCACAATTAAAAGTAAGCTGTGTGAAAAGGCCTATTATACAATTAACGACTATTTAAACGATAAACATAGTTGGCATTCGCGATAGACACAAGACGGTTCCATGTGGAATGTTAATTTGTATTAATTGTATCAATTATGTTTTGCTTTATAACCATGTTTTTATTTTATTTGATAGGCATACACTTTGTATGTAACAACGTTTGTTACCTTTTTTTGTTTTATATTTAATACGATTATGCGTATCTATATATAATTTATATCCAAATTATTACTTTTTCCTTTTACATCTTGGAATGTATAATTATATTAATTATAAAATTTAATTTCGTAAACATGTAATGGGATTGTGCACTTAATCAGTGTTTGAGGTTTCTCATTCAGCGTCATATTTTTTTTTTTTTCTTAACTACCGGCAACAGTTTCGTCATGCTCCCTTAGTCGTCACTGCCTGTGGTGGCGTCTTGGGTCGGGTCACCTCCTTCCCTCAAATATGGCGAGGGAGGTGATGGCTGACCCTTGCGTCATACTCGTGAACGGGTGCTGCTTGCGGTGACTGGTCGTTCTGTTGACCTTGGTTTCTGTAGTTTACTTTACCTAAATTTTTTATTTCAGAGAGATACTTATGAACCTCAAGCAGTTGATTACTTGGCATGTTCCCTAAATTATTTATATTTTTTATATTGTAAAGACAGCGTGCTGCTGGGGAGTTTGTTGCGCCGTTTCTTCTCCCCGGCTAGAGCACTTAGGAAGCGGTGGGGTGGGCGAATCAGGGTGCTGTCTGTGTTGATGACATTCAAAAAGTGCTACATGGTAGCCTAATTTGAATAAATGATTTTGAATTTTGAATTTTTGAATTTTGAATAGCAGACGAGTGGATTCAAACAACAGTTTTTTAAGAATTTTATAGGCATCTAAAATATAATTACATATTACCAATCTATAATGGCATCTATGATTTTTAATAAAAAATGGTAGATCAAATAGGTAATTCGTCATCTCGTTACCATCTCGTTATGTGCTTCTAGAATTTCCAGATGAAGTAATAAATAAGGGTCTGCCGATAAATCTAACTCAACTGGATCCATGTAACATGACATCAGCTAGAAATTATTACATTTTTTATAGAGCTGGCCCACTGCCGGCCACCTTATACGACGCCGTGAATTATGTCATAGGTGAGTGAAAATGTAATAAAATTGATACTATCGATATAGCAAGTTTCACTGTAGGATTTATATATGTAGAATACTTAACAATCAGTATATTATTATAATAATATAAGTTATTCAACAACGTGTCATAATTTAACTAATGCTCGAAATGAACAAGCGTAGTGATTATTAGTTCCTTCTCCGTATGAAAACAGACCTTGGTGCGCAGTGATTAGGTTGTTTTTGTGATAGTATTATGTAATACTAAAGAAAGAAATACATGCACTGTGTTCTGTTGTTTGATGTATGAAAGAGTCAACCCTAAACTCAACCCGATCTATTTAACAACTAATTGCACAAAAATTTAAGAAAGAACGCCTTCGAGTCTTCTGTTGACAAAGCTAATCTTTTTCTTCTTCTGTTCTTTTGTTTTAAAAGTTTTTTTTTATTTTTTTTTCTTTAAAAGCGCACGTGAAGCCGCCACTCCTAAATATTAATTTATTACTCCCTTAAATACAATACTAATTCTTACAGCTTTAGAGAAAACATTAAACTTAATAGAGATCTATGGAGTGCTTCGCCTCTGTCTGTCTAGTGACAGGCAGCCAAAATCTTTTTAACATTAAAAATTTATTAAGTTTAACATACCTATTGCAATAGAAAAGCAAATTAACCGATTAATGCTTTAAATTCTCTAAGGGTGGATTTTACCAAACTTTGATTCCCCATATGGGCTTATTCTTCGGATAAATAATGTATTTTTGACATAGGTATTCGAAAACAAAAACTGTCAATGTCAAAACTTATACTTTAACCATCCTATAAAACCAACTACACGCTATTATATTATACCGTGTATTCAAATGTTTTTCAAGAGACCCATTTTATTTTATACGTTTTTTTTTTCAGAATATTCTAAAATCAGTGAAAAATACGTAGGTAAAAAAAAACGAATAAGAAACTGATGTTTTGTATCAGCTATTTCACTTATCTAAAGGACATCAACTTTAAATTCCATGTATAAAATTTATCTGACTTAGATTAAATCAGAAGATTAACAAATTCTCGGCTTTGGGGAAACTTACCTCCAATTAGAAATCTCGTGGTGTAATTAATACAAACTTTAGAATGTCAATTAAATATTATACCGCGTTGGATTAAGTTGTTTTCTTGACGACTTAAATAGACACAGATATCGCTCATTACCAATATTGCTCACTTCGTTCACGTCAAGCTATTACTGAACTAGATAAGTAGAATGATTTTGCTTTTTTCTGGAATGTTTATTATTTTTCCTAAGATTTTTATCATCTTTACATAGTATAACGCTGTTTCAACGCTTTGATCAAAAACTTCGCAAACGATTTTGATGTAGTTTTCAGCAATGAATAGAGTGAAAAAAGGAAGGTTTTTGAGGCTATTATTACTGGGCTACCCTTGCAAAACCAGGGCGGGAAGTAAGTATAAAAAAAAAAGAATAACTCACGTTTGACCGGACTTTTGGTCTAATGATTAGTGGCGCGACTGCTAAAGGTCGTAGGTTGAATTCCCACTGAGGAATAATCTTTATTTTATGCCATATTTGTCATGAGTCTTGGTGCAATTTACTTACTTATCTATAATAGATATGTTTGTATCTGTATGTTTATGACTTAATATAGGATCTGCCTAGTTTGATAGAAATAATCTTTTCTGTTCTTCAAGGCAAATCTGTTATTCTTTTCCTGTAAATAAATTTAAATTAAAGTATGATTTGAATTTAGTCTTTTGTAAATAGTCCTCAATATGTTATAACTGTGAAGGCTTAGCCCAATGATAGGCACTGTAAATGTTTACATAACATTGTTAACAGGAGCCTTAAGGAGTGTAAACAAGCTTCAAGACCAATAAAATCCTTGAGACACTGGAAAGTAGAGCATCGATGCATTCTTCGCGTGTCAATTGATATAAATCATACACACAAAAACCCACTATAAAATTGTTGTCACAAAGTTCATGTTTCTTTGTAGCTTTCAAGGCATTTACGTCGTATTTAAATAGGTGTTTAGAATCTAGATCTAAGTAGCTGTGGGAACTGTCCCTTTCGATTTCAATGTTTATGTTTGTAGTAATATGCAAAGCGATAGGATACACTTGGAATGCTGAAGACTGTGGGAGTGAGTTTGAAGATTTATTACACAATGCGTGATTTGCCATCGAGCTTGACTGTATTTGTATGACATAAATAGTATTCAAATTTAGCGGTGACGTGGGAAGTATTTGTCATCACGCTAATCACTACAGTGCGCGACGTGCTCCGGGTTCAATCCCCGCATGGGACAAGCATTTGTGTGATCCAATGCTGGTCCTAAGTCTAGGTGTTGTTTAAGCGTGTGATTTGAATGTTTCCGAAACTCCCTGTAACACAAGGATTTAACTCCTAAGTGCGGGAATCGCATATAAAAACTCTACTCAGCCTATCGCGGTCTCCCACCTCATAAATTTTCCAGTAACATTAATAAAAAGGCGCCATGTTTCCGCAAATGTCGAGTAAGGGCCATTCCCAGCTGAGCGCACGTTTCGTTGCAACATAGCGGCTATCGGGCGGCAGCACTGTCTTCGTAAACGAAATTCTTCTATTGTGTAACTAGAACAATATGGCTTGGATTTGATTAGGGTTGTCAGTTTATAGAGTAAAAAGTTATGTCTTCCGTGACATTATACTTTTTGAAATTTCTATGTTTTAGAAGTCATCAAAGGTTAGAGCAGGATGAAATAAATAAAGAGACGCTCAGTTGCCGTGATTGTAACTGTTAGTGATTCAATGCCCAGCTCACAAAATTTAGACAAGATGGCTTCAATAAACAGAAAAAGATAATCTCTGAAGAATCTGCGCACCAATGTTTCAGAGCACGTGCGCACTTAAAAACTTTTAATAACAATCCTCACACTCCAGTTCTTAATTTAAAAATATGAGATCAATAGTAAAAGAGAAGTACAATATTTTAAGGAAGTTCGAAATTAAAAAAGTGACAACCCTAGCTTGAACTGTTGCAGGAGATAATAAATAAAGTCAGGATGTAAGCGATGTATATTACACGCGGGTTTGTTTTTTGTGACTATGATTTTAATCTAAGTCTCTTCTAATTAACTACTGAGTCGCGTACAGAGCTTACAGAATAGGCTTGTCTTTTATTATTATTCTTTCAATGTTTGTTAACATTGTTCTGAAAAAAATCGGCTCGGCTTCCAAAATTGCCATCAAGGAGCGACTGCCTATCTGACATCCACAAACCATTTTCACTGGGTCATACAGTATCCCATAGTTAGACTGGTTGTCAGAGTTATGATGACAAAAAAAAGCTGATTATTATTTGATTAATTAAGAAAGACAAAAACGAAGATGACAAGAAGGGCTTAAAATCATCGAAACTTAAACTCTTTCTGGGTCAATAAATATCCATCTTGTTTACTACTAAACTCTTAATGTTTTGTTTGTAATTATGACACAGGTACCTATTTTAATGTTATTAGTTTACGACAAGCAGGTCTAGCTGACTTATATTTAATATATTACCTAAATAATGGGCAGATAAATTGGAACCAGTTCGAATCGCGTCCGGGGTTGCATCATGCCTTCCCGCACTTAGTCAGTGCCAAAGATTATGTAGTTAATGGAGAGTGCGATAAATCAAAGGGAGTTTAGTATTGCTGGATTTCCGGATAAAATAATGCTTCAGTAGAAAATGTGCTTCATGGGAATGTCTAAAGGATTAAGGAGAAGAAGGAAAAAAAAAGGATTAACAAAAAAAAAGATTGTGATGTCTTCTTATCATCGATTTCCTCAGGTCGATTAAGTAAATATTTTCTTGTAAAATTTTACTGAGTGAACTCTGTTCTGCGCTAATTAAAAACACAAAAAATGGATTTTTTTGCTATCTTTTTCATAAAAGTATTTAATGTGATATGATACATTTTTAAACTTACAAACACTTAAAATAATTTTAGACTACCGATCACCTCTGCAATTATTCCATATTCTGTGGCAGCACCTACGTACCTTCCTTAGTACTCACAGTACTGATAGAATATTTATGCACTATTGTGCAAGCCCTCTAATGCCTTTTTGATATTGCATCCTGGAGTTAGATATTTGAGGCAGTTAAAATATATTGTAATTAAGTTTCGATCGGCCGTTACAAGTACAGTCACGAGCATATATAATAATATGTATAAACACATAGCGAAATTGTAAAACTTATTTAGCGAGAAGATTTTGTTGAAACTCAAAAATATACTTATACATGATTTGAGAACTGTTATAATTTTATGTTGTTAAATGATAAAAAGTTGAATTGATGGTGAGTTCCTGTTAAATTATTGTTTTACAATTTCGCTATGTGTATACATTTATGCTCATGACTGTACACCGATGTTAAAGTGATCGCTGCAAAATACGAACGTTCTTGGTTAGTCTATGTTTACATTTTTATTGCATTGATAGCCGAGTAGTTCAGAAGGTAATGCTAACTCTACTGCGTGATATGCTGCGGGTTCAATCCCCGGATGAGATAAACATTAAATTTTTTGTGACCCAAAAGTGTTTGTTCGTAGTCTGACTGAAGATTGAGAGAGTATAGATTGTATACTTAGAATACTTAAACGTAACTTGACTTTTTAGAAATCCCTTGATAAACATGATAGAGGGATTTTTACAGAACACCATTCGTTACAGTAACAGTTGTATGTACAGTTTTTCGGATTGAAAGGTGTAACTAGAGTAGAGTACTTAGAGGTGTACGGTAACAATGTCGTGTGACATTTATATGAAGGTCAAAGGCGAAGGACTCTTTGCAACTCTGTAACAGTACAATTCTATTTCTTGGTAAATAGACTTGTTATGATTTAACACCAGGGGCCTTATTCACTAATTTTAAGCTGTTAACGTGTTGTTACGTGTAGGGTTAAGAGAGGTTTTATCTCTTTTGACTTACTGTATTTTTAAACCTAAAACGTATATACTAATACTACGCGGTATCTTACAGAACACAAATAAGATTTGGCGGCCCTGGATTCTTGAACTAAATTCTGCGTCGTGCCACATTACGTTTTGTTTGGACTTAGAGAATAACCACCCCCGCTGACTTTTTAGTATCTTTTAGAGAAAAAATCGAAACATTGTGAAAAACTCTTTGCAGAAATGCATTCTGCGACGAAATTTAAGAATATTTTTTTTAAACGACGCCCGCTCTAAGGAATTTAATCCTTATTTCGCGGGGGTTTCACAAACATTCAAATCACATGCACAAAGAACATCCAGACTTGGAACAAGCATTTGTGGATCACACAAAAGCCTGTCCCATGCGGGGATCGAACCCGCAGCACGTCGCGCACAGTGGTAATTAGCGTGGTGACCTATACCACTCGGCTATCTGTGCATTCATTAATATAATATCATCTTCATCATCTAGGGTTATGAGCTCTTTCCTGACCTGTGTTCCAATATTGTCACATGCAAAATAATATTTCTTGAAGCGAGTAAATGCTCAAAATCATCTGTTTTAAAAATAGCAGAAACTCGGAAAAATAGACCGTGAAAGGTACTACTTGCTAAATTCGTGTGACATATAGCTCAGATTAAAATACTGGAGGCAGTTGGTGTCTACGTCTAAAATAGACCTAGCAAGACACTAAAAATATCCAGCGTTTTCTCATTGATGTTGCTTCTAAATTGGTTACTTTTGTTTCCATTAACATTTCTCATACATCTGCAGTTAGGTGGTGTGGGTGGGTGTAAATCTGTGTGTAACAATTAGTAGTTTTGGTGTTTCATTTGTACTGCTATAAATATGGAGAGTGGTAAGTGACCTTGTGGGTCGCTAATTACTAACACATTGCGATATTGGCTCCACTACTGACCCACATAAGTCATCCAGGCCATGTTAGTTGGAACATATCCAATGGGTGTTGCTGAACTCTAAGTGGTACTCATAATAATATGAGTGTACTAAATTAAGGTCAGTCTACAATAACAATGTAGGAATAATTAAACATGCAATAAGAATAAAGATGTGAATATGGTTTTATTTCTATTCTGGTTCTCTTGTCGATCTCCGTGGTCGAGTGGCGTACACACCGGTTTTCAAGGTGTCGCTAGCTCTGAGGTCCCGGGTTTGATCTCCGGATGGACGGGTCAATGTAGAAAAAAACACTTCTATATTGTCTCGGGTCTGGGTGTTTGTGGTACCTTGGTTGTCTTTAATTCCATAACACAAGTGCTTTAGCTACTTACATTGGATTTGGAACAATGTATGTGATGTCGTCCACATTTATTTATTTATTATTTTTCTAGATAAACAAATTATTTTAAGTATCCACAATTTTAAAGTTAACCCTTTCACTGTCCCGTGAATCACATATGAACATTTCTATTGTGTCTTCTGACGGGACAGGGAAGGTGTTAAGTAAGACTTATTTGACTTTGATTTAAACAATAAATGGGAAGAGTTTTATTAATTGTTTACACGTTCTCATCTCTGGAACTACTTACACTAGTTAAAGACATTCCGGATATGATAGCCTAATTACCGAGGGCTATTATAGACGTATACATACATATATGTAGATTATATATATTATGTTTATTCTTGAAAATTAATTAAGGATCTGCACAAAATATGAAAAACCCATGAAACTAAAACTTATAAACGAAGCCGCGTGGACAATTTGATAATATTTTCGACGACCTTTTTAAAAAGAGATTGAGATACACTTGGGTGCCAAATAAATAGAGATTAAAGTATATAATATATCCTAAGCAAAAAAACAGAAATTTAACAAATAACCTAAAATTAAAATGGTTAAGTACAATAAATAGACGCAGATTAGGCACAAGATGGCAGGGCCGAGCCAGAGCCAGGACTAGGAGTGTATCCACATTACCTGAAGAGTCACGTATGAGGCTTGTTACTGGATCCAAAAATTGTGAGAAGAAGAACAACAAGGACACAACAAATGGAGGGAATTTCTGACTCCCATAGTATAATAGATGCTGTTCTTCTGTAATAATACCTGCCTATTTATCATTTGTAGAAAGGCTGGTGACATTGTTTCCCGATTCTATTTAAAAAAACTATCCAACAACACGCGCAAAACAATAGCCCAAACTAATTTTAACACCATAATATTCACAATAGTTATGTAACTACCTCGAGCCGTTCATGTCTGCTGTTCCATAGAGTAGGGGTGGATGGCCCTTGGTAGGTGCCCCGTCTCATATTAAAGTTCTCAACAAGGCCTCTCCGTGCTGTTCCTACCTATGTCCCCATGTAAGCCTTTCAAGGGACCGGGTCTCTCCTCTGGAAGTTATCCCGTAATATAAAAAGTGATACAAATAATAATACCAGCCTGTAAATGTCCCACTGCTGGGCACACAGGCCTCTTCCCATATAGCGAAGGGGCAAGCATTGATCGCCACGCTTGCTTATAATAATAATAATGTTTTATTTCAAGTATAAGTTTAAATTAAACATGACCCATATTAAAAATTTGCTATTCTACAACTTTTTTTATTAAAGAGGACTCCCGCAATAAATACAACTTACCACAGCCATACTTATGACCTGAATTGGATCACTCTACATATTCTTAATTCTATTGGTTTAAAATAATATTAATGCAATTAATTTATGGTACAATTTACAATTAATTACCTCAGACACTAAACTTACTAAATTGCGTATCAGACACAACATTGTCAAAATGAATCAGATACTATTTTAAGGTGTCCAGTTAAGTTGACCCCTGAAATCTGTATAGTACTGGAAAAGGTGAACAAAGACGATACAAATTGTAGAGACGAACTATTGAAAGAGGTCTTATTATGTTGGATAGGGAAGCTTGTAAAATGTGTCGCGATTAGAGTTTGAATGCGTAGTTTTTGTGAGATGTAATGAGAACGTATGGTGAAAATGCTTCTTTTAAACATTTTCCATATGTACTCATTATGTTAATGTTAATCACTACGATTATGATTATGTTAGAAGGTTTTTTGGATAAATAAAGACATATTTTTCGAAATTGCTTCAGAGAGTCATCTTTTCAACATCAAAATTACTCTGCTTATCTAGGAAAAATAAATTGAAAACTTTCCATTTTCAAGTTGTATTTATTTATTTACAAAAAGGTTTTTAATGAAGTACCTAGAACGTAATTAAATGTCAACTAATATTTTATATGTTTTTGAAGGTATACATAATTATCATAGAGAGGATCTAAATTTAATTTCCAATTTAATTACATTATGTTCTTTATAAGATCAATTTATTTAATAAGCCATTTGTGATAGAACTGTATTTCTAATTAAATAAGATTTGACAAAAAATACAAAGTTACAAACTAGGTTATTTCTTAAACATCCATATTCTTCCCACACCTGCTACTTAAACTAAGTGTCGCAAATACAGGCGTTTGAAGTTAAGCCTAAATGGTTGATAGTGGGGTGGTGTGCGGTGCGCCTTATATAAGTGGTTGCTGGGTCCTAGAGCACATATGAACAGTGTGAGTTGCTCCTAACAGTGTTGATAATTTCAGTGGAGTGATTATTTTACATAATGAAGGCTTTCGTAAGTGTTAATTTTTGGATAATTTAGAATCGATTCGGAACCCAAAATTATTGTTTTAGTGTTGGTTCAATTAAAATATAGTTATTAAATACATATTGATTATATTTAAAAATAAAAAAATATAATTTAATACTCAGGTGCTTATAAAAATATAGAAACTTGGTGTATAAACTTAAAATAAAAATTGCGTGGATAAGCAAAGATTAAAAAATATATTTGTAACATTTCACATAAAGTTTTTAATAACACACTGATCTAAAAAAAAAACTAAAGTGACATAGACGAGTAAATAATTAAACAAACAACATTAGTGTGCAATGGCTCAGTGCTAAACTGTCGAAGACTTGGAGTCCCGAGTTCGATTCTCATAAAATACAAAACCTTTTTTGTGGGTGATTTTTCTCTAATTTTTTATCTCGTTGCAGTAACCTATATATTTTTATAGTAACTAAGATTAATTTTAAAGTTTTATCATCCTTCTACATGTAAATGTAGAGCGCCTTTTAAACCTGATCAGATCTTATAGACGGTTCTTGTGTTTAAAATAAATATGTTTTCATTTGATTTAATTCATTTTTCAAAGTCTATGCTCGATTTCTTGTAAAACTTCTGATCTTAATATATTTCATAGGAAACATTCACCATCTCTCTGTCCTTCTCCCATATACGGGGTCGGCGGAATCTGCGTGGTCCTTCCATTCATCTCTATTTCTCGGCATCACAGCTTCCGATAGTAATTAAATGAATACAAACACCGCAAATACAAACTAATAGAACAAATTATAAGTTACACTTACGTTAAAGAAGTAAATATAAAAATAATAAAAGAAGAATAAAGAAGTAAAAAATAATAATAAAATCCAAAAAAACTGGCTGTAAATAAAAATACACGGTAGAAAAAAAATACCTTCGTGGGATTTCAGTCTAACTAAATTATTTGCATAAAACCTACATAGTATTTTGTACCTTTAAAAACGCAAGAGTTAAATAAGTTCCTTAAAGATGTATTATTTCTATTTTTCGGATTTATACGATTATTTTTCTTAGTGGTTGTAACTCAGTTGGTACTTTAATTGTCCCTAACTATAAACACAAAACGGTTTCTTTCAAGCAACTATGTTGTAACATGTTTACAGTTATGTAGGTTCTATAAAAAGTGATATACCTTAGAACTAGTTGGACAAGGATATAGTTATATAACACACGGGTTCCATTATCCCTGTATACAGCTTTCCTTGGCTACGTTTGTAGACGTATAAGTCAGTGCAGGTTTATTGATACACATTCGTTAAACGAATATAGCAAGAATCGATTTTGAATTTTCGTTTTTTTTTACTTATAGCTTACCTTACTATGTTTGGAAGTAACGATTTTAGTAAAATTTACAATACTGGCTAAAAAATATATACCTAATAGAATTAATTAATACCTACTAAAAAACGACTATAAAAAATATAAAATTGGACAATAAATAAAAAAAAACTAAATTGTCAAACAGAAAGAAACAACCGAAAAAAAAAACTATATATATTTTTTCAGCACTGTTTTATCTACGTACCGTTCCTTTTCGGGTTACTTGAGTAAGCAGTAGTTCAGTTTCTAACTAGTTAACTCACAAACAAATATTTCCCAACACCATTCATTGTTCCAAATGTCGCAATTACCCACTAATCATGTCACTTTTAGTAGATGGTACAGGCGACCACACATGTTTAGACACTTAGATATTGACCTTTATCTTGAAGCAGTAAGGTTGATTTTGGAATTAATTGTTATCGTTCGGTCCACCGTACGTTTTCTGCTGTATACCAAGTTCTAATAACCATAGCCAACCCTTCGGTATTCAATCAGCGATTCGATTTTCGTTTTCGTCGCGCCACAATCGAATACTAATCGATTTGATGAAGTCATATCACGCAACGAGTAAAAGTAATCGACTGCATTGTTTTGTTGGCTGTATGCGTTAATGCATCAGCCAGTTTTGGGTAGTGTTGTTCTTTTCTCTTTATTTGCATAAGTTCGGCGTGATTTTTGTATTGCTTTTGTTTTTTATCGTGGAATACTGATATCCCAAGTTTGTAAGGAGAGTTACGTGTCAGATTATCTTGTACGTGATTTACAAGGCATGGGTACCGTGAAAATTCGGATATTTAAAAAAAAGCTAACTGTAGTCATTTTAATGTTGATGTTACCGCGCCCACTAATATCTGTAACGATTATTTATTAAAAGTATAAAACGTGTTATTTTTTTTAAAGAATGACTCTTTAACTTTCTTCGTCATTATTTTATCATACCTAAATCCACATTTATTATTCCACTAATCATCATTCTGTGGTCATTCATCTACATTAAATTATTTAATTAACTCATTTTGAACTGAAATTTCGTAAACCGACTCCATACTAGATTTATAGTCTTCACAACAGTTTCTCTATCGATAGGGAAACTGTTGTTAACACCTTGCATAAGAATAAAATTTTAATTGGTCTGGAAATATTCAAATTCATTTCATCATTTCTCATTTTCAGGTCGCAGTCCTTATCCTGGCAGCCTCAGTTCTGGCGGAACCTGAACCGAGCAAAGTTGTCCAGAAGCGAAGTGGCCTTGTTGGCCATTATGGATTGAGTTCGCCTTATATAGGCCATGGCCTGGCCTTCGGGCACGGGTACGCGGCTGGACCTATCGGCCACCTGTCCGCAGGGCCGTTAGCTGGGGCCTACGCCGCGGGGCCTTACGGTGGACCTCTTGGTGGAACTATTGTTGGTGCTGATGTCCATACAACCGTTACCAAGCACGTTGGTGTACCTGTTCCAGCGCCATACCCCGTCGCTGTGGACAGGCCTTACCCTGTGCCTGTCAAGGTGAGTTAAATAACTCTACTTATGTTTCGTACCAGGTATCGTCTACTTACATAAAGATTAAAATATTAGTTTTTGGTTTTGTACCTGATGCCTACAAAATGTCTTTTTAATCATATGGGGAATATAAATTGGTAAAATATGGCCACAGGTTTTGGATTGGAATCTAAGGCTTATACATTACTTCACTCTCTGTTGGAATACGGTTCATTCTAGTGACCAGATTCCGTAATTACCAGTAAATATTACAGAACTTTCGCTTGAACCACGAACCGACGCTTGTTTCAGGTTGCCGTCCCCGTGCCGGTAGACCGTCCGTACGCCGTGCCGGTGCCCAAGCCGTACCCGGTAGCTGTAGAGAAACACATTGCCGTCCCGGTCGACCGTCCCGTCCCGGTTCCCGTGCCGCATGCCGTGCCTTACCCCGTCATCAAACAAGTGAGTTGATGAGTAGACTGTAAAATTGTAAATGATTTTTTATCTCAGAAGAAGTATGAGCACTAGGATGTCGAGTTAAGGTTGAATTTGCTAAATTTTCTCGACTCTGCTGTAGTAAGAATTGACCCTTGAGCGGATTTTAGTCAATTGCAAAATTTGAGGCAATATTACTACTAGATATTATTTCGTTTAACTAATTGTCAAGGAGATAAAGGCTATACAAACTTCAAAACTCTTCTACGCCTTTATCAAATCCTTTCTTCAAACCTATTTACCCATTTGATAGTAATTAAAATTCTGTAGCTGTCTAAACTGTGTGAAGATTGTAGTAACGTATTAGAATTACACGTATATGATGCCACTAGGGTAATGAAGCGATTAAAATTACATACCATTGTCAAGAGATTGGATAACAGTGTAATTCCATTATGTCACTGGATAGACCTTGGCATAATCAGCAAATTTGGAATCTTCAACGATGTAAATAATGTTGAAATCAGATTGAAATTGATTCAGTTTTAATTTTTTATAATTGCCTGCTCTCTTTCATACATTTGTATTTTTATACAATTGTATTCCTTTCTCAATCCTCATCACATACATACCATGTTCTTCCTCAATAAGGAATATCTCCTCATATAAACGTGACACACTGTTTTAATTATTACTCTGATATTATCACTAATAATTCCTGAATCTATAAAGTCCACTGAACGCTTTAAACTTATGTACTTCACACCCTTTGGCAGATAAATATTTGACTCACAAACAACATTTTAACAACATAGATATATGTCATACATAAATTCAAAGCTATCAATTATATCAATATTACCTGCAACTAGCTAACTGAACTTTCAAGTGATAGCAATATAAGCTTCCCCAGAGCGTACACAGTAAACGAGATAATGATCAAGATTAGTTGTATTTCCGTCACGCCGCCGCCGGCGCCGCCGGGCAGCGCGTGCCACTCAATTGAACACGATTCTTGATACTTGTTTATACAAATTGGGTACTTGTTACACCAGGTGATATACTTGTTACAGTAAAAGGTGCTTCATTATTTTGCCAATGAAGTTCGACTTGTTTAAGTATATTCGAACATTTTGATAATATACATAAACAAGTTGGTGCACTGATCTTTACAGCAAATCATAATTATATCTGTTGAAGATTAGGCTCAAAATGTTATGGACTTTATCATTAAGTTTTGTATTGTTCATGAGATTCAGTGGGAAATCTCAAATCACCCAAGGCAGTGTTCCAATTATATTTTAGAATGAGTTATAATCAGGCAACTAATAAACAATTACGATTATTTTCAGGTCGGTGTCCCCGTGCCCCACCCCTACCCAGTGGCGGTGCCCAAGCCAGTAGCCGTTCCAGTGCCCGCGCCAGTCCCAGTGATCAAGTCCTACGCCAGTGCACCCATATTCCACGACTTCCACGCTCACGGCCACTCTCTCCACTCCAAATATGGCTGGTAACATGTCAAATGACGTCACATCTCGATGACAGATTCAGATTTAAAATTTAGAATGGATGGGTGCTTTTTTAGGAGTCTGATTGTATATGGCCAACATGGCGAGAATTCAAATAAATACTTCAAGGGAGTTAACGCTTTAGTCTTTATGATTACGAGTTGTTTAGCCCTTGATTTAATGGAAAACAATGAATCTGTCATCGAGTGAAACCAGAAATGTTGATGTAAAGGCATTTTCATGGAATTTTTGTACGTAGTCAGAAAGGTATTATGTGATGTAGATAAGTGTAGATATAGGTGTGAATGTGTCTTCTATAGAATTAATATTCGTATGATGAAAATAAATTAATATTTGTGAAAAGATCACCAGAACCTGGTCATAAAACTTCCAACGGTTTCGAATCGAAAATCATTTGAAACTGAGCCAATCAACAGCCGTGACAATTCAAATCGACCAATAGCGGTTTAACTCGACTATGACGTCACAAACATACGAATATAAGTTCAGGATTTGTGAGAAAAGTTAGGGATTAAGTGCAATCACAAAGGAGCCTGACGCCATTTTAAATTTATATTTTATTATGTATGTATTAATTTTTATAGTTGCCAATAATATATTTAATTATAGGTATTCTTATTATTTACGAGACGACCATGATAGAGTTGGTAATTGTATCTATATAATGGTTATATTCAAAATGTCTGACATTTATGTATAGAGTGTATTGAATGCCCAAAATGTATGGTTTCATGTTTTCGCATGATCTCTCTCAAAAACATGTGGAGAAGGCTTCGCTAGTACCTGGCTATGCACTGTTGTATATAGTTGTCCTTTTTTCATATTTTTTAGCTTTAATCATGAACGAGGGTTTATTTCGACCGCAGTCGACTAAATACTATTTAATGTACGATCTTTTGAAATAAAATGTGTATCAAATATTCTAGTGTTTTTGTTCTCTTACTAAAAATCCCACCCATTACACTACCGACGTTAACCCACTCGTAACACAAGCATCTTAGCTTAGCACGAGGGGTTAGCGAGATTACTAGTAATGTGCGAACCGCATTGCTAGTAATCTTAAAAAAAAAGGTTCTAGAAAGTAAACCTTGCGATAACTGAAAATAAGGCCTCCATCTTTCAGTTCCTGTATTAATATACATATTAATGCTGTTTTCAGGTCTTAATCTCTTTAATAATAGAGCCTAAAAACCTTTAAACATATTTATTTTCTCTTCCACAAAGGTCCCTTAAAACTATGGTAACAAGTTTTTTCTTGTACTGTATTTACCCCTGTGGGAGACATGTATCTGCACTAGTATACCCTGTCACATAGATTACAAAGCCCTCCCAGAAAAAGTAAGAACGTATATCAATAATTTTTTAAACCTGTAAGAGAGAACTTACAGATATATCCCTGTCTAGTTCCCAATTATAAGAGGTTACATTCATTTCTATTACTCGACATCTCAGCTTTTAATCATTTGTTTCTAATCATCTTTCACACATACATCAGTCATCAACATCTATACACTAAATTCAGTATCTGTTAACGAAACATGAGGTCAATAATTGAAAAGCAAGACCTTAGAAATTTATAGATTCCATCCCCTATCCCTTATTTACCTGCATTAACATTTGCTTTTAAACGAACGGAATGGTGGTACACCTTGGACACCCTCTGCCCTTTCTAGGGGACGATAAGTCAGATCTAGTCATGACTTGCTTTCAATGAAGAAAACTTACAACGACTAAACGAATAATTCCACTAGAAGTTAGTATTGGTTTTGCAAGACAAATAAAATAATGAATAAAACGTTATACACAAAAATTTAAACTTAAAAACTGGCCATCCAATCATTGCCTGAAGTATCAGAATAGGCATACTCGAAAGCCTCATAGGTACCAAAAATCTTTCAGAAAGTGCAACTGTGCAATACAGTAGCATATTGTACTAATCATAATGTTGTTTATGATCATTGGTACCAACGATTAAATGCAACATGTTTTATATGTGTCTATAATAATATTTAACATATCTTGGGACAGCTCACACACGGCCTGTACTATGGCAACCAGATAACTGATAGACATACTTAAATTTTATTTTTCTAAATACATACATATTATAGATAAAATAATACCCAGACACACAGAACAAATGATTGTTCTGTGTGTCATTGCTCATCACACAAAGATTTGTCCTGGCTGGGAATTGAACCCAAACTCCGGCTTAGCAGTCAGGGACACTAACCACTAGACCAACAGGCCCCTCAAATGGTATCAATGATCGTATACTACATAAACACGCGTGTTTTATATATACATTACATAACTTAATCCCTACATGTTGCGACCACTTTCTATAGGGAAAAGGACGTGCTTCGAATTACTGAGTGATGGCTACCTGATGACGTCACGAAATGGAGCGGATTATACCGTGTTATGTAAGCCACCATGGTTGGGTAGAAAGCATGGCGTAATGACTATGGGGTGTGGACTTATAGGTGTGATCTAAATGTCTTTTGGTTAGCTAGTAAAATTTTATAGCTAGTCCCTACTTTTTGGGAACTTGCTGTAGCCCGTGCCTCCACCCGGGTGTTAGTTATTGCGGCAGAAAGCAGCCTATGTCATTTTTCAGGTTTTCATTTAAATCGGTTCAGTAGTTTAGGCGTTATTGTGTAACAGACAGACACACAGTCAGAGTTACTTTCGCATTTACGATATTGGTATCTAAGGATTGTCATCATGAAGCTATTGTATGAAACCCGGTTTATTCAGCATCTCCAACTGCCACTTAGATTTCTTGTGTATCGAAAATTTCTCACAATTATCTATTTCATAAGCAGCTTCAGGAATCCCAGTTTAATAAATCTGAAACCAAGAATGTGTGGTTAGCATGGTGACGACGTATCGACGCTCAGTTCTTTTCTGGTTGAGAAAAGTAGCACAGCCTTCTGAGCCTAAGACCAAAATAAAATACATATTAAATATAAATAATACCTAACCATAGAATAAATGATGCTAAGGACACAAAAAAAATTGTTCGGGGTGGGATACAACCCACGATCTTCGGTGCAGCAGTCATGTCACTAACGACTAAGCCAGCAGGCCTGGTCATCGTATTAAAATTAACTGCTTAATCCTCCCAAAACTATCATCAATTTCATCAAACTATTATCAACAATAGCTTACACAATTTAACATGACCGGTATCGAACGCGGAACACCCTGCTACATTAACCAGCTGTATTGTTGCGTCATAGGAAAGAGGTTACGCTAAAATGACTCGGTCACTAGGAACTACCTGGACTGAACATGGTAATTGTTTTTAACAGCCATCCTTAGTGGACCAAGTTTATGTTGCGAAAGGAAACTCTTCCGAAGATTCACTGCATAAGGCTCAAATTCAATTGTAATATTTTACAGTTCAATTTGTAAAATGTCAAACACGCATCAGGGGTCACGTGACTGATCCTAAGACGCGGCGCAGGGCGCTTGCGCGAGTGTGAGATGTCATCCGGTGTCAGCATGTCATTTTTGAAGATTTAGCGACTTGGAATTCTTGAACTATAATCGGCGTTATGCCACGTTATGTTTTGTTTGGACTGAGAGAATTACCCCCTTTCTTAATAGGGGGTACTGTGTTACCCGGTAAAATGCGTTGCGGAGGTCAAATTGGTAATCACTCTACGTAAATACGTCGTTCAGCAAAATCGCCTGACTCTCGCCAGACTGGGAGCCGACCCCAACATATCTATACTAATATTATAAAGAGGAAACCTTTGTATTTTTGTATATATACTTTATACTAATATTATAAAGAGGAAACCTTTGTATTTTTGTATTTTTGTATTTTTGTATTTTTGTATGTTTGTATTGAATAGGCTCAAAAAGTACTGGACCGATTTCAAAATTTCTTTTACCATTACTTGGAGGGATTCTTCCGAATCCGTATAGGCTATATTTTATCCCGGAAAATAGATAGGATTTTTCGTGGTAGTGAAAATTGTGGAGTAAGTCGACGAAAAAACTGCCGTACGTTAACGATTCTTGCGAACGCTGCCTAAATGGTTAGAGATGTATGGTTGACTTCTATAGAAAAGTTGTAGAACTCAATAATGCCTACAAAAAAGTCCGCGATAGTATATACCAAACATTTATATTTTAGCCATTATAACCACTTTTCCATAGAATAAAAGTAATTAAAATTATTAGCCCATGTTTATTGATCATATTATCGTCAAATACTAATCCTTATCCAAATAAACTATTTATTGAGCAAGATTGTTTCAATAGCTATAAATTACTTTTTATTTTATTCCAATCGGACAATTCATTCAAAAGATATTACAAATTTAAAATTTTAATCTATACTTATAATAAATCTGTAGAAGTGAAAATTCTGTACATTTAAAGTATTAAAAAAAGAAATGGCGGGGGGTGTTACTAGACCGAGACCGAACACAAAAATGTGATTAAAAAAATTTTTGTCTGTCTGTCTGTCTGTCTGTCTGTCTGTCTGTCTGTCTGTCTGTCTGTTTGTTCAGGCATCACGCAAAAACTACCGGTTCGATTACGATGAAACTTGGTATAATTGTTCCTTAATATCCTGGGCACCACACTGGGTAGTTTTTATCCCGGAAAAGTATATACCTGATGCAGAACCGCAACAGACCAGCTAAACTATAAGAGATACAAAAATGGTACCATAGCAAAAATTGTTCCACGTGATGAGCATTTTCTGCTGAGAGAATAAATTTGAAGATCTGGAACACCTGATGTGGAACTCCAAGAGCCCAGCTACAGTATAACACATATAGGAATGACGTCTTAGCAAGAGTTGTTCAGCCTGATGAGCACTCTCTGTTGTCGTATAAAAATTGAAGATCTGGAACACCTGTTGTGGAACTCCAAGAGCCCGGCTACACCATAACACATATAGGAATGACGTCTTAGCAAGAGTTGTTCAGCCTGATGAGCACTCTCTGTTGACGTATAAAAATTGAAGATCTGGAACACCTGTTGTCGAACTCCAAGAGCCCAGCTACACCATAACACATAGGAATGACGTCTTAGCAAAAGTTGTTCGGTCTGATGGGCATTTCCTGTTCACTTATAAAAATCGAAGATTTTAAACATCTGACCTGGAAATCAAAGCTATCACTAATTATACTGTATAATTATAAAATAGCATAACCTTCACGCGGTGAAGGCGGTAACAGTTTAGGACTGGTTTTCGATGACAATGGTATATCTGTATACAACATGTAACAAAACCCCTGTCAGATCCAATAATGGCGTATTCGTGGTACAGTTCATGAACCGTCTCGCATAGGCTTCTTTGACACAAAGCTACAGGTAGTAAGTACATGAACTTTGAGGAGCGGTCAGTGTTGCTGTTGCCTTGGATCAGTTTTTATTTTGATTTAATTATTTTCAATTAGGAAAAAAAATAATCTCCAATCCATTTAATACCTACGTATATGTGTTCGCAGTACGATACCGAATAATACCGAGTCTAAGGGATCGGACAGGGTTTTTGTTACATGTTGTGTATTAATAAAAAGACAAAGCCTGACTGACTGACTGACTGACTCATCAACGCCCAGCCCAAACCCTTGAACCTGGATAGCTGAAATTTTTGCACAGACGTTTCCTATTTAATGTAGACAAGGAATAAGGAAGGATTTTTCGAAATTCAACCCCTAAGGGTGTTAAATAGGGGATGAAAGTTTATATGGAAATTTCGTATACGGGCTTCTCGATAGAAATAAATAAAGACGTATTTCAGCAATTTTGAAAATCTACCCCCTAAGAGGGTAAAATAGGGGTTGGAAGTTTGTAGGTATATGAATTGTGTAGTTTTCATAGATAGCCACATTAAAGTTCATAGGATTATGAGTTAGAAATAAATAAGACGTATTTCCGAGATTTTAGAAATCTACCCTCTAAGGGGGTGCAATAGGAGTTTGAAGTTTTTTTACGATATTCATCATTTTCAAACAGAGATACATAAGATTTGGTATTTGGGTTTTTGGTAAGAAATAAATGAAAACATATTTTTGCGATTGTAGATATCTACGCCTTAAGATGGTGAAATAGGGGTTGCAAGGTATTATTTTTATGGTATGTACCTTCGTTGCTTCTGATTCCATAACACAATCCTGCTACTTACTTTGAATTCGGAGCAATGTGTGTGACTCTTCTTCGTCTTTTCGTGTAAATGATTCTCAAGTTTTGTCTGACCAAAAATTTGCCACAATTTTAAAAGTTTATCCAAACTCAATGTATGTGATGTTTTCCACATTATCTTATTATTATCTTGACGCCATAATATTTTATGAAAAATATAATTTATGCGCCTTACTTTGAAAATCACAGAATACATCCATCTATCCTTTACTACCTACTTACTACTCTTAACTTTACGCGCGAGCGAAGCCGCGGGCAACAGCTAGTATATTATATTTTGGGAAAAGGCTAGGCAGATTACAGCAATTATAACTAGTTTTAAGAATAAATTATAAAAGTCTTCCACCTATTTTTCTATAGGACTACTGACACGGAATTATTATCGTGATTGTTGGGATTTTTACCGTTTAAAATAGGACTGCCCACCCTTTATATAGGCTAGCGTGATAAGTGCTATTCAATTCGTCCACCTATCTCAGGCCTTTGGTACTAACTCAATACTAGAAGTTACATAATTTGAACGTAACTAACAAACAGGGCTCACGCTAGTCGTCGACCTGTTAGTGATACGAGGTTCATGTAGATGTCGCTACATCACCTTTTAAGCCTTAAAATTAATATTTACGTAAATAATAAGGGTGGGAAATTTTAAATAATTTGATATGATTGTGATTTGTAACTGTTAATTAGAGTAATGAAGGTTATAAGTTCTTTGTACAATTATAATTTGTACAATATGAGTAACATGTTAATCATTTTCAGAATGATAATCAAAAAACTACCAAACAGGATTTTATATGGTTTTCACCAATGGCTTAGAGTGACTCTGGAAGGTTTTTGTGTGGGTACATTTTACTGTAGAACGTCTTTTTTTTTACAGCTGTAGTTTTTTGTTTTTTCATGCGTTGTCTGTCCGAGGGTTCATTGAATGAGAGAGGTATTACCATCTTCATACAATCGCTCTATATGAAAATGTGCTCGATGTGCTGAATAACCTTGGACACGTGCGTAGCGTCTCCGTTCGTTGAGTGGAACAGTTAAAAGTTGATACCTACTTAGAACTTTGAACTTAGTAATAGTATGTCAAGAAAAGACACTGAATATTGTATGTGAGCCCATTTGTGTGGCGGTAAAACAAACTATATCTAGGGTAAAAGCTAGCTGGTCAAATTCACTAAGGTAATTAAGCTAGTCAGTCGTAAAAAACGACGCACTTAGGAATTTAATCCTTGTGTCGCGGGGGTTTCACAAACATTCAAATCACATGCACAAAGAACACCCAGACTTTTAACAAGCATTTGTGGATTTTTTTCCGGGGCGGAGGAAGGCCAAAAGGATTTCCCTGGATTAAAAAAAAGTATGTAGCTACGTACGTAGGTACAAACATAAGTCACGTGCCTGTCACGTCCTATGTTCCTTGGGGAAAGTTGTTTAGTTTTATGCACCAGATTACCTCGTTGAATATATGCACTCCTTTTAAATTAATCCTGTATAAAACTTTCATACATTAATTAATCAGTTTGGTTTTGATGCTACTCGTCTTAAGAGAAGAGTAACCATGTTACTCTCTTTCTGTTATCTTTTTTTATGTATTTTATACTTATTTTAATGTAGGTAAATAGTGCCTAAATCAGAAGCTTAATACCTAACCTAAATTAAACTACATTTCTAAGAATCGCAACACATTCGGATTCCATTAAATCATGAATTTAAATAGTTTAAAATGACTTAAAACCAATTTAGAGAATTTATATGGCTTTAAATTGCTTAAAAGCAACCCATTAACAAACTGTTACTCTATTTTTAACCTCAAGCCAAATTTAAGTTAGTACGAAAAAAGAAGCGAAATTAACCTTTAACATTCCTATATAAACATGCGTGTATATAATACGTATGAAGAGTATTTAAACTAGCTCATCACGCAAAGGATACCCGCTATTAAACATTATGTATAACAAATAATTTTGTATTTGTATGCATTTATGCATTGCATTATGTAAAACAAACATTATGTATGTCAAATTTCCCATACAAACTATCATCCCCTTTTCACCCCCTAAGTTGTAGAATTTCTAAAAATGACGTGTTTTCACTATTGGCATCAGCTGTCAAAATTTCAGATTCAAGCCCGTGTTGTTGAGACTGCGTTGTTGAGTCAGTCAGGTCAAGCAATTTTATAATATGTATTATATATAATTTTTCATATTTTCTGGATGCTTGCATGATTTGCATATAAATTTGCATGGCGTGAGCCTGATTATGACGATTTATAAGTTTATTTAAGAACATCTTGTTAACTTACCCATAATATTCTGCAAATAAAAAAATTGAATTTGAATTATAAATATATTTATTGTAATAAGAACAAGAAATAAATGATCTCTTCGTCTATAATTTTATTCTAGCCTAAAATGTGAGTCAGACACTGGTCATTATATAGTCCATAATCAGGTTGACACAGTACCATAGTTGTCGCGTGTCTGCTATCGGCCGCCATCAGCTGATCGATGACCATGCATCATTTATGGGGTATTGATCACTTGTGAAGTTGTGACCCATATTTATTTACCTACTTTTCTGTTGGCAGTATTGTATGTTCGTAAATATTTGTTATTGGTAGTTAAAACTTGACAGATATAAAAAAGGGACAATTAATATTATTGATATTTATCCGGATTTTTTATAAATAACTTTTATTTAAAGTAGGTTTTTTGATCTTTACCCAGCAGTGGTACAATAATTAGGTTACATAAAAAAAGGTATTTTATAAACTATAACAACAAAATTATTAACTTTTAATTTTCTCCTAATTTGGATGGGCTAGAAATGAATAATATATTACCTATCAATAAAACTATTGCCTTTACTTTTACATTATATAAAATTATGTTATGTTAGATGTAGTTATGTATCGTGGTAGTGTGCAGCGGGTTCCTGGGAAGGGAGAAGCCCTTCAGTGGTTTTATCCGGTAAGAGTCCAGCAAAGAGTAAGATTTTATTTTGTATACATGACTATTAAAGTGAGTTCATCTTTTAAAATATCTAGAATGAATGAAAAATCTTTATAGGCCTACTGCTACAAACGCCGTTTAAAACTAAATTATATTTTTAAATAAGGAATCGAAACACTTCAGTCACGATTATTTGAAATTTACCTAATAGGTACACTTCGCCAACCAAGTTTGACCATAAAAAGCAGTATACATACTTATTAATGGGGGCAATTCATTATGCGTTCCACGCTAAACTTATTGGGCGGGGTAGTCGTAGGTATTCCATGCATTTCATTGCTATTTTAGGACTATTAGCTTAAAAGGCATCCAATTAATTGGTTAGACTGAAGGCATTTTAAAAAGAAGGTACTTTGGAGAAGTGCTATTTAATTGTTGGCATAAAAAATCTAGTCATCATTGTATGCGAAAATTGCAATAAATTACATTCATTAATTTCAATTCAGGTTTTAATAAATTTTGGATAAAGTTAATTAATAATTACACCCGGTTTCGTAATGTTAATCTAGCTTTGGCGTTTTTAACCCGGATTATATAAAGAAAGATTTGTACAAAACTGGAAAATCATACATACCTACCTTACATAATAAAAAATACCATGATACTTAGGTAAAAACATTTTAAATTCAAATGTTCGCAATGGCAACCTAATTAAGTGTTCGGTCAGACGTCCAATATGCGATCTGTGACCGTATTGGGACCGTCTATACCGACAATATCTGCCGGCGAACGAATTTGTAACTCAAATCTATCCCGGTACGTGTTGTAATTCGCGTAAAATTAATGGTGCGGCCAAGCTTTATAGTCATTGAGCATACCGGAGGAAATATGGAGTTCTATGAAAATTATTCTTGTTTCATGTATTTTATTTCATTTTTCTACATTAACGCATGTGTATTGTAATAATCTCTAAGTACCTACGTATGTATTTATACAAATACGTACCCTTAATTTTATACAAATAAAAATATAAACTTAAATCGTGGTAAAACAATAGTCTTTTGTCTTATGCAGCGAATGTGTAATAATTCGACTTCAAACAGGTTCAGATTCGTTGTTCATTGTTGGTCCTGCGGTTAAAAACAAAATACTATCAAACCAATGCTAGTGAAGTGGGTACATACATAACTCAGTAATAACTCCAATAATCCATTGGATCGTGGATACTCGTTATTCTATTTTTAAAATATAAAATGCCATCATGGCGGCTAGCAATCGTGCGATCGATAAAAGAAATATTTTCCCATCGAATCGATTGACACACATCGGACGATTCCATAACGACCAACACTATTTCATGAACTCGTTTTGAAAACATATTCCATTTTTTATTGGAACTAATCATTCGCTTATATTTGTTACATGACAAAAACTCGGCGAAAAAATATCGATTGACGGCAATATCGATATTTACCACGTAGACTGGTCCCAATTATGAAACATCTTAAAGTTTTCTCATGTCATCGAAATAATACAGTTTTCTCAGAACTAGGGCTGCGACATAGTAAGGCAGTGATTTAAGGACGATTGTGACAGGAACTAGTTTGGTAGACTCTTGCGCAGACTGGTCAAAACGAGGCCCAATTACATTTGATACATTACGGTATGGGTTGGCAGATGAAGATAACGAAATACATGGAGCCGAGAATATTATAATTCATATCGTCACTGGAAAGGCAAAATTACTTAACCGCCAAATTGGGCATATTGAGTTATATACATATTCGGAATCAGCGATTTTTTTCTGCATCGATCTATCTAGGAAGCATTGCAATCGAAGCACATTTATGGCGCTTCAGTAACCTGTAAAAAGGCCGGTATTTTTTTTTCCAATTACTGAAGCGACCAACTTTTTGGTCTTTTTTATAAGAGTGTCGTATCAGTAGTTGTACTCTTCTTGGAATTTAAGAACAACTTAGTTTAAGTAATTTTGATTCACGTAAATTTGAATGAGGCATGCGTATAAGAAAAAAAGCCTTATTATTCTAATCGAGTTAATGGCGTTTAAGTAATTTAAGCTGACTGTTATTCAGCACTTTGCAGGATATCAGTAAAAAGTTTTGTAGTTAAAATTCTGAAAAAGTCACAAAAGCATTTAATCCTTTCCGTCGAATTATATACTACATCTCTTAAGTAAAATTACTAATCGTAATAAATTATTATTATTGTTGAATAAGTATCGACTTGATGGTACATAATTGTTCGATGCAGGCGGTTAAGTTAGTCGGCTGGACAGAGCTATAACGAAAGAACGTGTATTTTGCCGCTACCGCAAACAAATATAATAGGTAGTGTGAATATTATAATATATTAATAATTTATATATTATTAATAATAATATATTATTATCATATTGATGTTATATAATATATAAATTATGATTATTCTCTTTATACAATTAAAATACTTATAAAATACATTTTTGAATATACACTAGATAAAAAAAATATACATTTAGAAATATAAAATACAGTCTCCAACCGGCATCGGGAGCAAGGTTGAAGCTGCCGGTGGTTAGGGTTCCAGAGAGAAAAACCTCCTCACAATACGCGCCGTGTCGAGAAGTGCCGCTTTCTGAATCAAACCCTTGACTAGGTGCCTAACGAGAGCCTCCTGAGGTGTTGGTCGAGGCTGTTGGCTATTAAGCCGTTAGCTGTGACGACTATCGGGACAATGATGGCTGAGTCCACATCCTTCATGTCGACAAATATTTCTTTTTCGGCCTTCATGAGGTATTCGTCATGAGGGATAGTGATATCAACAATCATTGCACGGCGCTCCGATCGATCCATCACCACTATATTAGGCTACAATAATCCTGTCAGTGATGATAGTTTGATCCCAGTAAAATGTGACACGACCGTTTTCGAGAACTGGGTCGGTGACATACCTGTACGGCACCCCAGATTCCCCAAGCTTGTATTTCAAAGCAAGCTGCTGGTGGATAATCCTGGCCACTTGGTTGTGCCTGTGCAAGTATTCGCCGTTAGCAAGACGAGAACAACCCAAAACTATATGTCTTAAGGACTTACCCGGACAGTGACATGCCCGACATATGTCAACTGTACCATCGTTCACGATATATTTTCGGTAGTTATCCGTCATGATAACTTCGTCCACAATAGCACATATAAACCCTTCGGTTTCTCCAAAAAGATCACCGAATCGTAGCCGGGTCACGGTCGCTAGGAGATCGACATCGGGCTTATGAAGGGTCCGATAGTAGCGTAGGTGTAGCTCAATGCTTTGCCATACATCTTTGCGATCTTTGATGCTTAGTACGGCAGGTTTGTACCAGTTCTCCTTGTCAAGACAGAGCGGAGTGAGATCCTTATCCACTACCGCCACATCTCGATGTATCACCCCGTCAACTTGGAGGAAGTACTCCCTGAGGTTACATACCTCGCGATAATGGAAGGTCTTAGCATTCAGAAAGCCGCGACCCCACATTTTCACGCGATATATAACCTCATCACCGATGACCGTGGGTGGTGCATTCGATTTCTCTGAAATACCCAAGTATTTGTAGGTCTCGTTGCAGAGAGTGTCCTTAGTTTTATAGAATCCGAAAACTGTATGCCCTGGGATTCCATAATCCCACCTTATTTTGCATGACTGCACATTTGTCAACACCAAATTCCATTCTGATGGAATTACTAAAGCTTTCAGTGATCTTCAGTAACTTCATCTTTTGCAATTTGTTGGAAGCAAACAGTTTAAGGTCATCCATGTACAACAAGTGGGAGATTACCTGGCTTCCTCTCCGCAACGAATAGCCTAGCCTTGAATTCTCTAGCAACGTGCTAAGAGGATTCAAGGCCAAACAGAACCACAGGGCACTCAGACTGTCGCCTTGAAATATCCTGGCCAACATCCTGGATAGTGAAGTACCATGTTCCATTGCCGCATACATGCCAACAAGAAAGTGCGTAGAGTTGTATTAATTTTATACAACTCCAGCACCCTCATGAGCCATGTATGCGGTACTGAATCGTACGTAGGCCTTCTTATAATCTATTCAACATGTCGACAGATCTTTTTTAGAGCGGCGAACTTGTTGGCATACGGTCGTGTCAATAAGAAGTACCTATATTATTATTAATAATAATAAATTATTATTACTTCAAAGTCCCCTTGAAGACCTTGAAGTTATAATTTATTATTGTTGAAGTAAACATTTAAAAAACACGAGTTTTTACCGTAGGAGTTATTTATTTTAACGTTAAAGTTATTTTTTTTACGTTTTGAAGACGGATAGAAAACATTGATTCTCAAAATACGAGCTTAGTCAATAGAATAGTTGCTTGTTTTTACCCTAGAAGTATGCTTCTTTTTATAATTATTCGTAAGTTTGTGAAATAATTGAGATTTGTTATTGTGATTATAAGTGTTACAAGCAAAGGTTTACCTTTTTCGTTTAAAATAAAGATTACTTTGATAATGTCTGTATTTTATTAAATATCTCTACTCACAACTCGGTACGTAGAACATAATAATATGGTACTTGCTAGACGCATGTGGTAGGTGCGTGGTGTTTCATATTACACCTGCATTGGGATTATTAAGTTTCAGAAAAAAATGGTTGATTAATACATTGTGACAGTTGTTATGTAATTTTCAAGTATATTTTCGACACTTCATTATAAAAGATATCTCCATTATAGAAGTATCAATAATATCCAACGTCGTTTATTACATGCAATGATTACGGCAAACTTACTTTAAAGTAATTTTGGTAAACTTAGTCAATTATCTGATCACCTTTTAAGTCATGTGCTAGACGTGTGAAAATAGAAAATGTGTCCTTAACGTAATACTGCTTCACCAGCAAAGCATTATTTTTAAATTAAACGAAATTTTATCTTACTTTCATTTTTTATGTTATGTGTTATCAGTACGTTTAAATTGCAAAGTAAACTTTACTTGACGGCGCATAAGTAAATGTGACTTACTCTGAAATAAGGTCATTTTACTTATCCACCACTTATTTCCTAAAATAGCCGTATGAGTGTTATACAACATATACATAAAAAAAAAGAAAAAAAAAAGGTTTGCATATCAAGTTATTTGATTAAAATCGGATGATTAATTAATAAGATACGAATTTTTTTGTAAAAAAAAAAAACTTTAAATGGCTTTTTCTCGAAATGGCCTTTTGGCGCTCCAGTAATTTTGCCTTTCCAGTGACGATATGTATAAGTATTTCGCGTTCTTATGTTTATTAAAATGTAATAATTGTTATAATCACGAAATATCTAACAAGCTGATCAATGAACATACAATAATCTTGGCTTTTTATTCAAGATAAGTAATATCTAATTGTTATCCCAAGGAAGATCCTCGAAACATTGTACCAAAACAAAACTATTACTTAGATTGAGCTAAAGAAAGTCAATGTCATTTTTTATTGAACAGAAACTGGGTGTTCTTTGTGCATGTGATTTGAATGTTTGTAAAACCCCCGCGATACAAGGATTGAATTCCTTAGTGCGGGCGTCATTTTTTTAAATAAAGAAGAAACTCCATGCCTTTGTTGTTCTATTCCCAGCCAGTATTTCGTTCATCCGCATAATCTGTCCTGTCTTCTGTAACACTCCTACATTCACTGTATTCACTGGCCGACGGAAACTCGCTCTACATTCATCGTAATTTATAATGTGTCAGAATTAGGTATAAGCCTGGCCTATGGCCGTTTCATCATCAGAAACCTGTTAATGGTGTCTGGTCTGGCGTATGACAGGGAAAGACTTAAACTGATGCTATCAACATATTTTTTTTGCCGACATAAAACGAATTCTTTATAAATAAAACAAAACTTTAGTAAATAAAATTTATTTACTAAAGTTTTGTTTTATTTATTTTAGGTTATTTTCTTTTTCAAGAAAATAACCAAATTTTTATGAGGAAATTTAAGGGCGGCTTGCACAACAAAGCTTAAATTGATTTAAGACGCACTAAACATGATTAAAATGGTTAAACATATTTAGCGTCTTGCACAACGAAAAATTTGTCGCTAAATATGTTTACGGACTTGTCAAAATTAATTACCCAAAAACTGCTATTTAGCGGCGCTAAACACGTTTAAGCCTGACAGTTTAAGGAACTGACAGTTTCTATCAAACTTTCTATGATGATAATATATTTTTTAACACAAGTATGGATTTGGATTTGTTCGATAATAATATGTTTTGTGATTTGCTATGTTTTCTGTGATGAAGGAACTTTATCTGATAGAAATATGAGCACTTGAGAAGATAGACTCTATCAAGAATCTCAAATTAAAACAAGGAATGTTGTGGAAAGAGCATTGGTCTATAAAAGTGAAGGTTTCTCGTGTCGTCGTTTTCTTGTCTTGTGGGATAAGTATGAATCTACATTGAGTACCAGATATCATAGTGGCTACAGCTATGCTACATACTTTAGCTATAATTTTGACGGGCCTGTTGGTCTAGTGGTTAGTGACCCTGACTGCTAAGCCGGAGGTCGTGGGTTCGATTCCCACCCAGGACAAATCTTTGTGTGATGAGCACGATCATTTGTTCTGTGTCTGGGTGTTATTTATCTATAATATGTATGTATTTAGAAATATATAAGTATGTTTATCAGTTTTCTGGTTACCATAGTACAGGCTCCGCCTAGTTTGGGATCAGATGACCGTGTGTGAGATTGTCCCAAGATATTTATTTATTATTTATTTATTTAATTCAAAATGAAGAAGTTCCTCCAGAGGAAAATGAATACCCAGTACTCATTGGAAATGCAAGTTTTACAACCCAACAAGGAGAGAGAACCTTACAGAAAAGAATATTTAATGGATGGTTTAATAGATAGTTCATTGAACATGCAATAAAACAATTTATGAATCATTCACTGTATTTTATATTTTTAATAAATTAATATAATTATAAAATTACAAAATTCTTTTTTTTATTTATCATCTTATTCCAATTTATAAATGTTTGATTTGTGTTGCACTTCCATCTCTAAAATCTTTACTTGCATTTGCACTAATTCAATCTTCTCCTGTGATAAGTGGAAGAAATATCACACTTCTTTTTTTGCTTGAACACACATAACCTGTGAAAAGATAAGAACCGTTATTTATATATGTTATTGAATTTATGTTTAAATTATATAATAGCTAGTTTAGCCATAATAAAACAACTTACCTGTGTGTCCAAAGTCTGTTTTTATGTAATGCATCATCTATAAAATATACATCCGTTACTATTGCCCAAGCATAATTATTGTTTGTCGATTTGCTTGGTGGAGTAGGTTTTCTCACACTCGATAATTTTTGTGTATGGCTCCATAGCAGTAAACAGTAACAACTGTTCTTCTTTAGTAAAATTGGGAGCACTGTTTTTCTGAGCATTTCATGGTTCAATGTGAACGTCTGTTACTTTTTTTTTTTTTTTTTTTTTTTTTTAATTTACATTGGCAAGTCGCTATTTACGCAGTGCCACTAACAAAAACGGGGAAACTTAGGGTAGAAATTAAAATGAATTTAGGAAAAGGAATTTTGGATATTGGCTAGGATTATGGAAAGATGTAAAAATAACAAAAAAAAAAAAAACTATGACTATCATATATGTAAATTATTTAAAGTTATAAATAAAGACAAATACTTATATATTAAAATATCATTCGAAGCTAACAAAACAGGAATAGATGAAGGAAAAGGAATATTAATGGAAAGTAGTGAAGCAAGAAAGGAATCACGATTATAAATACAGCAAGAAAAGAAAATGTGGTTCAAATCTCCCACATCTTCGCCACATTCACAAAGATCACTATTTACAATTTGGAGTTGAGCAAGGTGCGCTGGGGTGGACGTATGTCCCAACCTCATTCGAATAAGGCAACTTGAAGCAACTTTTCCGACATTAAATTTGTAGTACCAGGGTTTTTTTGGAATATAAGTCTGAATTAATTTGTAGTATTTCCCTTTGTTACTGCTACTATCTGCCCATAAATCCTCCCAGGTCTCCCAAAGAAATTTCATAGGCAGATTCACAAGATCATGGCTAAAATTAACAAAAGGAAAAATGTCCCCACAGACAACAGCCTCATTAGCCAGTCGGTCGGCTATAACATTACCATGAATGTTCCTATGGCCAGGAATCCACGCAAAAGAAATTATTAATTTTAATTGAGAACACTCGTAGAGAAGATTCCTTATAAATAAAATGATAGGATAGATTGGCTTACATTTAAATGGATTTTTGTTAACCGCTTGTAATGCACTTAACGCGTCAGAAAAAATAACAGATTTTTTCAATTTCATTGTAAATACATATTCTACAGCTTTAAATATATTGCTTCCCCTCGGATCGCAGGAGCGTTCGGACGTGTCCACAGTATTAAATTGTCATTTAAAATAATTATATTTGCTAAAATTAATAACAGTGAAATATTGATACGAGTACCAGGCACACATAACACAGTGAAGAATAGCTGCGTGCGACGTGAACAGGACAGCAACAGGCAAGACGGACATAGTATCCCAAGCTGCTCTGCGAGTGCGTAAACGCATCGAACATACCGGTCCACTCAAGGTCACGCGCACGCAACTCGTGTGCTCTCTTGTTTACATTGTTGCGCATTTTTGCAAGCGCTTGTAATTAGTGGATTGAGATTGGTGTATGGTTCAAGGTAAAATATTATTTTTATTATTGACCAATTGTTCAAAGAACATAGTGCGTAAGGTGCATTACATAAATTAGCACGATGTCTGTTCCGCGTACACCGCCGAAAAGCAGTTCTAATCTTGCTTTATCTCCGCATTTTGGGTCTGACTCAGCAATATATAGTCATGAAAGCCAGAATATAGATCTCAACGTCACTAAAAGAACTAAGCGCCGTTTTAATGACTCATCTATCACCGATGATCTAACCTTATCAGACTTAATGAAAAAGATTGACGAAATAAAACAACAACAGGATGCAAAGTTTGCCTCTATAGAATCATCGATGCTGGCCCTTACAAATCTAAATTCTGAAATGAAAAACACCATAATCCACTTGTCTGAAAAATACGACGATGTTCTCAGTGACTTAAAAATACTCCAGCACGAAAACAATTATTTTAAAAGTCACATGAAGGATCTAGAGAAGAAATTGGATCAATATGAGAGAAATGCTCGATCCACTGCAGTTGAGTTTAGAAATATTCCTATATTTGAATCTGAAAACAAGGTCGACTTTGTTGAGGTGACGAAGAAAATTGGCGCGGTTATCAATATCCCTATACATGACTCGGATATTCGGGATGTGTCCCGGATAAAACTAAAGGACAAACCAACAGGCCCTATTATTGTCGATTTCACTTCTACTATAAAAAGAGAGAACTTCTTAAAGGCCGCAAGAACATATAACAAAATGAACCGTGAGCAACGCTTGAGTACTGCTAGCCTAAATTTGGAGGGACCTTCAAAACCCGTATATGTGGCCGAGTCCCTTACTGCGTCAGCGAGACGTCTGTACTACCTAGCAAGGATGTTTGCAAAAAATCACAAATATGAATTCTGCTGGACATCTTTCGGCAAGGTTTATATCAAGCGAAATGCAAATGATCCTCGGGTACACTTGAGCTGTGAAAATGATATTGAAAACCTTAAGAAAAAAATATGACTACTTTATGCATATTTACTTTTTAAGCTTAATCTTAATGCATGCTTATTTCAGTTATTTCTTAAATTTTGTATTTGTTATGTAACGTTTGTAGTGCCTTATTCTCAGGAGAAACATTTCAATCTTTTTACAACTACACCTAATATCGAACACATTACAGCTATAATTACTCATAAACTATTTTTTATATATATTAAGTTACCTCCCAAGTTTGTCTATAACAACATAACACAAACATGTTTTAATAAGCATGTGTTACACACATCACACACTAATTTTTTTCATTGTTTTCTGGTTTTCCGAATAGGTTTTTATAACATCAGTAAATTTATAGCACAACTTATCTGGGAGTGTTGCCCTGTTTATTATTCCAAACAAAAAAATTCAATGAATTACTCGAGTTGCAAAGTGAAATTGACACTTATAACATAGCGGATACCATTGTTTGCGATGCTGACAATTGTACGTCACTTATACCGTCTTCCAAAAAATGTCTTAAATTATTTCAGCAAAACATTCGTAGTTTAAAGTGTAATTTACCTGGGTTGCTCCCTATCTTATTAAGAACAGGGACAGACTGGGACTGCTTAGTTCTTACAGAATGCTGGCTTCATTCAAATATTTGTATACCACACATAGACGGATATGACAACTATGCTACAACAAATAATTTAACACAGAATGAAGGCGTGGTCGTGTATTGCAGGAGGAACTTGCTCATTTCTATTGAGGAACCTAAAATAGTTGATGCTAATTGCTTAGTAATTAATTTTAATAATGATACAGTTGCTCTTGCAATGTACAGACCCCCGGGATACAAAAATATAAACAACTTTATTGAATCGCTGAACCAGATATTATCTAAATATTCTAATAAGAAAACTGTTATATTATTAGGTGATATTAATATTAACATAGCTGAAAATAGCATAGACGCAAATTTGTCATCATATCTGGAGTTAGTAGCATTCCATGGAATGATGCCGGCGTACACAACTCCCACGCATAACAAGACATGCTTAGATCATATCATTTTAAAGACGAAACTAACAGCGCGTTGCCTTATTCTTCAAACATCATTGACCGACCACAATAGTATTGCTCTTTTTATTGCTACTTCAGCTAGACAAAAAGCAGCAAATGTTTTTCAATGTATCAACTATAATCTCCTAAATACAGAGATAAAAAACATGGATTTTAATGAGCTGTACAAAATTAAAGAAGTAAATGAAGCGGCTACTTTTTTTCAAAATTTACTTAAAGCGGCAATAATGAGCAACTCTAGAGTAGTAAAAGTATCTAACCGTAGGAAAATATTAAAACCGTGGATTACCCCGGGTATCCTAAAATGTATAAGGAACCGCGATAACCTGTATAAGAAACTTAAAAAAGACCCAGAGAACGAGATATTGATGACTACTTATAGGAGGTATAGAAACTTTTGCACGTCTCTGTTAAAAAAGATAAAACGAAATTTTGAGAAACAACAACTACAGGAGGCAGGTAAAGATGTCAAAAAGCTGTGGAGCGTAGTAAAAGAGATCACCTATTCAAATAAACCGAAGGATACTTCACTCGAATTGATTAGTTCAGATGATCCGCAAAAATCAGTTAACCACGTAAATGATTATTTTGCAAATGTAGGTCGAATATTAGCTGAAAATATCTTACAGAAAAATCCTCAAAGAGATCTTTCAACCTTAAACTCAGTTTGCCATTCCTTTACACTTTTGCCCACTGATGACGACGAGGTCAAGACACTAATATGTAATCTAAAGAGTGAATGTGCTGTGGGCCTGGATATGATATCTAGCGACATTTTAAAGTCTAATAAGGATATTCTAACACCTGCTATCTCATACATATGTAACCTATCACTTTCGACTGGAGTTTTTCCTAAGATTTATAAGAAATCTCGTATTCATCCAATTCACAAGAATGGGGACAGAAATTGTGTCAATAATTATAGACCTATTTCCATTCTTCCTACCCTCTCAAAAATTTTAGAGAGGATTATTAATAAAAGAATTGTAAAATACTTGGAATCAAAAAATCTTTTATCTCAAGCACAATTTGGTTTTAGGGAAAAAAGATCAACTTCTGATGCTGTGTTTGAATTAACCAATCATATAGTTAAGAACTTAGATGATAAAAAGAAGATGATAGGTATATTCTTAGATTTAGCCAAGGCATTTGACACGGTTTCTGTCCCTATCTTGGTGAAAAAGCTTGAATACCTTGGTATCCGTGGCACTCAGTTAAAATTACTTCAAGATTATCTGACTGATAGGACTCAGTGTGTGAAAATCGGTAATAACTTAAGTGAAGAAGTTCCAGTCACTTTCGGAGTTCCACAAGGAAGCATACTAGGCCCTACACTCTTCCTTGTGTACATAAATGATCTTTGTGAGTTACAAATACCTAATGCAAAAATTGTGACTTTTGCCGATGACACGGCGTTGCTCTTCTGTGGTAACTCTTGGGAGGAAGTATTTTCCTTCGCCCAGCATGGAATAAACACTGTTAATGAATGGTTGACTAAAAAATATACTAACGCTTAATGTTTCAAAGACCAATTTTATAGACTTCTCAATCCAACCCATCGATAAGCCAAATTCATCTTTAAATATAATCTCTCATTCGTGCCATATTCAAAATAGTTTACGCTGTACCTGTCCTAGCCTTAAAAAAACTGATTCAACAAAGTACCTCGGAGTCATTATAGATAGAAATCTGAATTTCCACAGACACATAGATGCTTTTGCCTCGAGATTGCGTAAACTAATGATAATTTTTAAAGCCTTAAGACATGTCGCACAATTTAATGTTATAAAGTCAGTGTATTATGCACTCTGCCAATCCCATATAGTTTACTGCATTGCCTCCTGGGGAGGCGCATGTAAAACGAGCCTTCTTAAACTAGAAGGGGCGCAAAGGGCACTCCTTAAAGTGAGTTTATTTCTTCCATTTTACCATCCTACCGAAGATCTTTATAGTAAATGGGGGGTTTTATCGGTGCGACAGCTTTTCATTCTTTATACCGTTATTAAACAACATTCTATGTTAAAATATGAACCAGATAAATTTTTAAATCGTCGGCGCAAGGATCGTGTCTGCTCCTCAAACCTATTCAGAACAAGTCTAGCACAAAGGTTTTTCTGCTACCAAAGTTCAAATTTGTATAACAAGATAAACCGAGTCTTATCTATATATTCTTTACCCAAAATTAAATGCAAATTTGTAGTTACAAATTGGTTGCTTAATTTAGATTATAAACTTACGGAAAACTTACTCCATTCAATTTAAAACACACATACCCACTCACACACATACACACACACACACACACTCACACACTTACTCACAATCAACAACAACATTAGAAATCTTATTGAACTTCTCCTGTATTATTACACACAACAGGCATTTTCTTATTTTTATTTTTAATCTTATTTTTATTCAGCTTTTAGTTAAGTTAGTTATCTCATAATTTGCATCTACCTAGACTTATTCTCCTAACGGCAGCTTTTAATAGTATTACTATAACATAAAAAGTAATCCAGTATATTTATGCTCCTGCTTTCCATTGGGTGGGGACCTGGTGATCTGTAATACAGGCTTTTTATGCCTAACTCAGACACCAGCTCCTCACATACCCTAGTCTTAGAGGCTTCCTTATTTTTTATATATAAGTTATAAATGTATTATTGTATGTGAGGAGAAATAAATAAAATTATTATTATTATTATTACATATTCTACAGCTTTAAATATCCCATAACATTCACCAGTAAATACTGATGACTCAGGAGGAAGTTTGACTTTCTGAACTATATTATATTGCGAATGATAAATTCCAACTCCAACAATACCTGAAGTGGAATGTTTAGATGCATCAGTATATATATGATGACAATCGCTCCAATTATTGTCCTTAATATAATTAAATGAAAAATTAGCAAAATTATCTGTTTTATCTATACCTAAATTAAATACGATATCAGGAGAAAGTATCAATGACTCATAGCTACTGGTAAAGAGAGGGAATGAATTTAAGCAGTAGGTTGGTGCCTGTAAAGCAATAAACTTTTTGTAACTTTGAACAAGACAAGGAGGAGATTTGTGAGCCCAATAACTGGAAGAGTTGATATACTCTGTTAGGATTTGAAGATTAACACGTAATGGATGATTAAGGAATTGAAAAGAACGGAATAAGAACTTGTCAGAAAGATACTGGCGTCTAAGGGAGAGAGGTGGATCTACACATTCAACCTGTAAGGCGTTAATAGGACTTGATTTCATTGCTCCTGATATTATTCTTAATGCTTTTGATTGAATGACATCTAATTTCTTTAATGCAACTTTATTTCCTGGTTCTAACAGGAATGACCCATAATCTAGAACACTTCTTACTAAGGCATTATATAAGAGTTTTAAAGAGAAGGGATGGGCACCCCACCATACGCCTGACAAACATCTTAATATATTTAATCTTTTTTCGCATTTTGCAGCAATATACTCACAATGAGGTATTCCCGAAAGTTTACTACCTAAAACAACACCTAAGAATTTAACGCTGGAATTTACCGGGATTGGAATACCATCATAATATATAAAAATGGGGGGAGGGAGGCGCATTCTAGAAAATAAGACAATTGAGCTTTTAGAAGCAGATAATGCGAGGCCATTACAATTAAGCCATTTTTTAAGAAGACTAAGAGAGGAAGACAATGTAGTGCATGCTGAAGCAACAGAGCGGTGAGGGCAGTAAAGGAGCAGATCGTCGGCATATTGAAGCACTTTGATTTCATTACCTAAAAACGATTCAAGGTCATGAGTGTAGATGTTATATAACAAGGGACTGAGAACTGATCCTTGTGGGAGACCTTTCCATATGAGTCTAGATTCACATGAAGAGTTCACCAGTGAAAGATTAATGCTGCGCTCAGACAAAATGTTTAATATGAAGTTGGAAAGTAGAATGGGAACATCTAATTGTTGGAGTTTATTTTTTAAGGTGGATATAACAACATTGTCATAAGCCGAAGTTATATCCAGAAATGCTGATACGATATTAAGATTTTCTGAAAAAGCTAACCTAATGTCAGTGACAAATATGCTAAGACTATCTAAGGTACTTTTGCCTCGCCTAAAACCATATTGGCTCTCACTTAATAATTTCCGGTTCTCTAAATACCATTCTAGTCTATTTTTAACCAAATGCTCCGAAATTTTTAGTAAAACAGATGAAAGAGCAATTGGACGATATGATGTGCTACTTGATGGATTTTTGTTTGGTTTTAAGATAGGAATGACTAATTGTGATTTCCAAGAAATAGGAACGTTCCCAGAAATCATAATAGAATTTACTAGTTTTAAAAAATAATTAAGAGACAGATCACTAAGATTAGAAATAAAAGAATATGGAATACCATCTGCACCCGGAGCGGAGTCTTTAGTATGAGATACTACACCTTTGAGTTCAGCAAAAGTAAATGGTTTATTGAGATCAGAAAGATGATTAACTATTGAAGGAGGGACGGAATATCTATTGAATTCTTCCGGAACATACGAAGGAGCTAAATTATCTAAAAACTGATTATTTAAGTGCGAAGGAAGGAACGTACTATTAGAATCGGTAAATACTGATCTAAATCTCCTAATATTACGCCAGACTATAGAGGGTTGAACATTAGGAGATATAGTCAAACAAAAAGATCTCCAACTTTCAAATTTCTTTTTTTTAAATAATTTCCGAGTTTCAGTAATAACCGTACTCAATGTGTTAAAATTTTCTACGGTAGAATTTAATAAATATTTTTTTTCTGTGTCTTTTCTCCTCTTTATTGAATCTGTGCATTCTTTATCCCACCATGGTGGAGATGGAATTCTATGTTTTGCAGAATTTTTATTAGGAAAAATGTTATCAGCAGTTTGTATTATGGCTTTAGACAGAGCTTCGGCACAATAACTTTCATTACCAGTTCTAATTTCAGGTAGAAACGCGAGTGCATTGTCTAATTGTTCCCTAAACGTATGCCAGTTTGCATTTTCTAAATTATACTTCAACCGGGGAGCACACTTGGGTGAATGTTTATTAGGGAATGGAAATGTTATGACTATAGGGAAATGATCGCTGCCATAAGTGGAGGATAACACTTCCCAAAACAAAGAGGACGCTAATTTAGAGGAGCATATAGATAAATCAGGAGCACTAATGCCTTCATTTGGAGCAGTACGTCGAGTTGGAGAACCTGTGTTTAAAATACAAAGATCATAACTGTCTATAATATCCAATATGTCACCACCAAAACTATTGGATATTGAACTACCCCAGGATTGATGCTGAGAGTTAAAGTCACCTAAAACTATAAATGGTTTAGGAAGAATAGCAAAAATATTTACAATTTCTTTAAAGATTAAGTTTGATGGACGAGGTATATATACAGACACAAAACATATGTTATTTACAACTGCTGCAATGATGGAAAAATCATGATGATGTGATGGAATTGAAACTAATGAATATGAGTGAGGATGTCTGATAAGTAAGGCTACTCCACCATACCCATCAGACCGATCTTCTCTAAGACAGGCATACCCAGGAATCTTAAACAAAGATCCTGGTTTAAGCCAAGTCTCTTGAAGAGCAAAAATAAAAGGTTTAAATTTATTTACAAGATATAATATATCAGATTTTTTAGATATTGCACTTCGGCAATTCCATTGGAATACCTTGGCTAGACTGTCCATTATTTTTATTTGAATATTTATAAACTGCATTGTATACAGGGCCTGCGATGGACGGTGAAATCAGATTAGATTGTGACAGAGAATTAATCAAAGCAATTATTAAATCATTAATAGATAAAGAAGATAAAGAATCCTTAGGAGGGAGCGCACAGCCATCTTTTGGATCAGGAATTCTACTATCTCTTGCGAGACTTTGGTGGAACTGCTGATCATAACCTTTAGAAGGGGAGGATGGAGAGCGAGGATTAATATAAACGGTTTTTTTATATGATGTTTTATTTTGTTTAGATGTAGAATAATCCTGTGGAACAAAAGCACTAATATGGCTTGAAACTTTAGGAGAAGAAAGTAAGGCGTCAGCATATGAGATTCTAGAAATGGAAGGATGTAACTTGGAAGCTTCTGCATAGGAAATACAGGATTTAGCCATGGATTCTTTAATGTTTTTTTGTCTATCAAATTCTAGGCATTTCTTACTGGTGGCTTCATGAAAGCCATTGCAGAGACAGCATGACAAACCCTCCTCTGAGACTGTGCAGCTCTCTCCAGAGTGACCCTGACCACATTTAAAGCATCTAGGCTTAGATCTACACATGTTTTTAACATGTCCATATCTACAGCAGTTGTAACACTGGATTGTGGGGTATATATACAGATTCACAGACAAGGAAGTGTAGCACATAAATACGCGTTTTGGCAAAACTTGGCCATCAAAAGTTAATATGACTGTTTCAGTATTTTTAAATTCCGTCTTTCCATCAGTAACTACTTTCCTTTTAATCCTCCTGATTTTTAATATATCGCCACAACCAATTGGCACAGATATATTTTCTTTAATATCCTCGTCCGACCATTCTGAAGGAATGCCTCGGACGACACCCATACGAGTTACAGAAAAAGATGGTATAAAAGCTTTATACTTTTCTCTCGATAGAACATTACTCGCTAAAAATGTATTTGCATCTTTATAATCAGAAAAAGACAAAACTATTCTATTTCGCCCTATTTTTTTTAAACTTCCATTTACGATATTATTGAAGGAATTTCTTTTTAAAAAACGGCCAAAAGAAATTGGATTTAAATAAACGTTATCACTGCTTGATGTTTGTTCACGTTGAACATGTACATTATAAGGTGCCGCATCCGACACATTATACATTAACCTGGCTACCGAGACCGACTGACCAATTGGTACCGACTGGGGAGACACATTGCTTTGATCTAAAACATTTTGGTTTGGTGACTGAGAAACGACTACTGATGTCTCCATATCATCAACACAGTTGCAATCAGATTGCCTTTTGCCGCCATTTTTGCGTCTTTTTTTGTTGCAATGTTTGCATATCGATGTACGAGTGGAAACACGTTTTCTCTTAGAGGAATTAAGGGTGACAGACCCATCAGTATCAACGCTAGTATCATTGTTAGAAATAGTAACATAATGACCTATATCTATATGGGTCCCACCGGGGTCCTCCGGCGGGTCCATTATAAGAAAAAACGAATAAAAACTTACCAAATAATGAAGAAATCACTTAACTACTATAAATAAATAAAGACTAAGGCTAAATAATTACTATAGGATAATCCAGACCAATAAATAATAAAATTTTAAAAATTGCCACCAAAAATCACGACCGCCAAATTTGAGGTTTCCCGCGCTTTTTCCGTCTGTTACTTTTCTCGTGTTATTATTTTGACATTTCGTGCGTTACCCTGGTTACTAGAAAGCTATAAGGAGGTTATAAGCTTAGATGAATAACCAATGAGTTCATAATCTGAGGTTATAAGACAATGCGTTTCGTTTTATGAAAAAATGTACGTATGTCGTATTAATAATCGTAACCGAAAAACACTATACCGTGGAACGAAATGTTGAAACTGCTGTACCGACATTTAGCGACCTCATAAACATATTTAACTAAATCAAGAGGCTGTCATCGTTGTGCAAGAGGTCGCTAAATGTATTTAAGATAAACGTGATTAAGCGGTTAATTATATTTAACTAATTTTATTTAGGAGTGATTTAAGTCAAACGTTGTGCAAGCCGCCCTAAATAATACTTTAGTATTTATTCTACAGAGAAACGTTACATACTTACACACTGAAGTAAATAAGGGTTCTGTAGTTATGATAAACACTGTTATGAACAATATAATAAACACTTCTAATGTATATTCTTAAGTAGAAAGAAGAAAGAAAGAAAAAGCATTTATTCGCGTCATAAGCGACGTATACAAATAAAAAAGGGTTTAAAATAACAAATGCTTCAAAAATTGTTGAAAATATGCGTCACATGTGTGCGAAACCAGACCCCAGCGCTGGTTTTCAGCGATGGCCGGCGGTGACGTGTTGACGTGATGACGTAAATACTACTCCTGTTTCTTTAACCGTCTATAAATGTACTTTAAACGCAAATCATTTTACCATTCTAGCTAAAGACGACTCCATACATTTCATCTCATCATTCCTCTCGTATTTAGTACATCCGCATTATATTGATGGCTGTCCTTACTCCTATTACACTAAACTAGTGCTGAGGCATTCACTAACGGAAACTCGTCCCACATCCTATATGTAAGCTTGATTCACTAGTTTTAATGAAGATGATTCACGCGTGGAAGCCCTTCGGTGAAGGTGAATCTGTATTCATTAAAACAAGTTAAGAGCCTGATTATGTATGGCTTGGTTTGCATTTAAATATTTATTTAATATATAATGTTATAATGTTGTGGTTTCCTGTAATTTAGATGCATGCGAGACTCAATAATTTGTAACGATTATAATGTCAATACTCTGTATGTATTTAGTTGGTAAGCCTTAAATAAAATAAATAAAAATTTGGATGGTAAATGTCTTCATTGACTTTATTTGATGTAAGTTTATTTAAAAGATGTAGTTATGTTATTTATTGTTTGTTGAGGAATAAAGCTGTTGCTGTTGCTGTGAGGCTACATATCAGGCTATTCATTTCCAGTTTACGCTGACCTCGCAGTGTAAGGAATCCTTTACAATACTAGATCAGCTTATACTGGAAATGTATAGCTTGATGTTTAGCCGTGTGTACACTCAACTTTTGTCTATTTATATGTCTTGCATTCTTCGTTGGACATCCAAAATTCTTCTTCATCTTCAGGTGCCACTCCAATTTAGTGTGTGTAGATGAGTTTAGTTTAGTCAATGAATGAGTTTAAAGTTAAAAAGCTACTCCTGCGCTTTTCCTTTATCTTCATGTATTTAATTATCTCAAGAAGAAAAAGAAAAGAATGGATACACAGATAAGATAGTGATGTTAATCGACTTGTGTCCACAGAAACTCTTTGGCACCTCTATTATGGCTTATTTTATTATTTTTTGGTTCATTTTATTATCTTATACCTACCTACGTTAGGTGCGTGCACAATAAATGGTTATTTTTTCTTTTTTTCTTTCATCCGGAAATGGACAGGGATCTCGAGCGCAAGTGAACTCAGAAAAGAGAGATAAATTCTAGCAGCTGGTAACCGACCAAAATCAACAAATATAAATAAAGTAAAATAAATAAAGTAAAAGCTGCAAACTACCGTTGGTATTATTATCTTTGAATGAATAATAATAACTTCAGCAAAAAATTGGGCTCGATGTAATGAGGTAAATGTTCGTGTGAATAGCCAGCCGCTCAAAATCTTAAATAAAGTATTGTAAAATAAGTATGTATATTATCAAGAGCCATAAAATTTAATCTCTCTAATCACCGCTAATGAGACACAATTGATTTTTTATTGTAATGCGGCGACCGGTCGCCGCTCGGGGACGAATAGGATAACATGAGTGACCTCTATAAAGAAATTGATCGATGTTCTTGTTGTAACTAGTTTGTCGGGTCGTTAATCCGTCAGCTTAATATTTTATGAGTCTCCGAATTGATAACTTATTTACAACTTTTGAAATAACGACTAATATATTTGGTACCTTAATTATAGCCATAACTGATAGCTTATTTACGTTATAGGTAACTATCCTAATAATACGAAAGAAGGTATTTTTTTAATTAGCCATGCAAGTGCAGAAATACTAGTACTACGTTTAAGTATTGAATGAGTGTCACAATGCACTAAATATGTAGACGACGACGGAAGTAGATACATAATTCTCTATGCACACATCGATATTTTTCACTTCAATATAAGCTACGCGCTTGTATGAAGATTATCTATCCAGGTGTTACCTAATCGATGCCTTTTAGTTATCCCTATTTTTATTGTGAGGGTCACGTAGTCAGTGTAAATATAAAATAAACGACCTATAAACGTCCCACTGCTGGGCACAGGCCTCTGCTAATGTAGACAAGGAACTAGCACTCATCACTTGCGAGTAGTCGATTTCAGACTCCTATTTCTGGAATCCAAGCAGATAGACCAATTTTATACTTACAGACCACGCTACTATACAAGATTATTTTTTATGGAGTGCGTATATTCAACGAGGTAATCAGGTGCATAAAACTGAACAACTTTTCCCAAGAAATATAGGTCGAAATGTTAAAATTTATTCTGATCTCCAGATTTTCAATATGGCAGAACAAAGTTCGTCGGGTCAGTTTGTATATTATATAATATTGTATCAATAGATAGAAGATTTAATATTTAAGTTGCTCACATAATCCGCAAAAAATCCTATTTCAATAGTTATGGACGCGTGTTTTAGATCGATTACAGATAATTTCTAATACAACATGAAATTCTTGAATCTACTTTTTATTGAATTCAATGTGATAATTTATTGATCAAAGCATTCATAACTAAAATGGTCTTTAATTTATGTTATGGCTTTATAAATATGCTATGGGTAACTCAATACATACCACATGAAACTTGTTCACATTAATTATAATATAATTGCAGTCATTTGATGGCGAAAATGGTAGAAAACTATATGGATTCTGAAGTATGTTGTTATTAGTGTAGACACAAGTTAATTAATTAATATAAATGTAAATGTTACTTTAGTTTATAAGTATTGTAGCTTTCTGCGTCGGGAAATAATAGCAAAAACAAGGGTTTGCATAACAATCTTCTTATCACTGATGAAACTTTGAAGTTGTTTTGGGAACTGTACTGGATTATGTTTAGTTTATACATATATGTAAATCTAAAAATATTGTTATATATCTGTTTATTTACCTAATAAATAAATAGTGTAAATGTTTATAAATTATAATAAATAAGTAGGTATAGTTTGTTGGTATGTTCCGGTAAATATCAATTATTATGTGTTTCTTGTAGAAAAGTGTGCATATGTTTAAACCAATGTTGAAGCAAAAGCGACATAGTTTTATAGCAACAAAAAAAAAAAAGCTCTAAGGTACTTTTGCTTAAGCATCAAAAATTTTAGTACCTTATAGAGGTTCTATAAAGACATTGGTGATGCAGTTAGAAATCTAGTATAAAGGTACTTTAAACTGTCCTCGATGTGCGCTAGCCTTATTAGGCAGAACATTTTAAGTTCACTCCAATTTATTAATTAAAATTAAATCGACTTATGGTAATTATCAATAATGCATTAGTTGCAAACGTCACATGTGCTTAAATATACTAAGGGTCAAGTCCTACTGCAAGAGAAGCGATGCGTGCAAAATAAAACTGGAAAAAAAATGTAAGATAAGTTAACTAACCACTTTATACCAGGCTCGACACCACTTTCCGGTACGATATAGGTATATACCTGAGGTATATAGGTACCATTTTTCTATTCATCAGCAACAAAGCACTCTATGTCAAAAGTTCAGGTTATAGCCGACTTCAAAAGGAGGTTGTCATTTCAATTGTATGTTTTTACGCAATGCTCCCAGCAATTGGTCAGCAATTGTTGATAGATAATAGAAAAACTTGTTATCAATAGGGTATCAATACACCTCAGAGGCGGTCCCATATTAATTGTTTCATAATCGATTTTGTACTTTGAAATTTTAATAACTACTATTAGAAATGATACCAATAAATCTAAGCCAAATTGCATATTTCTACTTTCGTGCAAATATGTGATAATCACAAACAACTCAAAAACCTGGGTGAATTTAATAAAACACGCAGTGATAGTTCGAATGAGACGAATTTGAATAGTTTTTTCACTTAAGAAAGACAATAATATTATAGCTCATTTAATTTGGATTGAGAATAAAAAAACATCGCACAGCTTGTCTTTAAGTGGCTATTGACCCTTAAAGATGTGAGACCTAGATCGACTGCGTCTGAAAATTCCGTGTAAGTATATAAGGTGGGCGAGCGATCATAATTGCACACTGCACATTCTTAGTCCAGTAGCAACGGTATCCAACATGCGAGCCCTTGTGAGTATCGCAATTCAATTTACTTTATATTTATAACAAGATATGAACAAAAAAACAAGTAAAAAAAATACGTCGGCGGTGGTCGCAGATTACGTCAAGCCTTTAATTATATATAGTCATTTTATTAAAATCATGCAACGCGATAGTTTAAAAGTTATAAGAAAAAGTTAGTTTGTTAGCAGGCAGGTAGGTACCCTAAAGCAGGGCAAACTTATTTTGACGTATGAAAGAGGAATCAGGTTTTTAAATGTAAATGTTTTTGGGAGAATAAGAGGAATGTGAATTTTGGGATGTATTAAAAAGATTAGATACATGTTTTTTCTTTATTTAAATAAACAAATAAATTTGAAAATAATTAGTATATTTAAGAGGTACATACATCTTTAATATCGATAAATGTATGGAAATGACATTTCTCTTCGAAAAGTCACGTCATTTACACTTGTCACTTTGATACATTTGAGCGATTCGAGGAGTGAGGCCTTATGACGTTACAAGTTAGCAACAATAGTTTCCATAAGTTACTTGGCGTGCCCCACTCCTTAACTTAAATTCGCTATTAATACACAAGTAGATAATAATATATGTTTTGATTATTTACATAAAAAAAAATTACCCGCACCCGCATCGCATCCCATTGGGCAAATCGTCTTCATTAGGAAATTAACAAACATCATTTAATAAACAAATAATCTAGGCTTTTGTTTTTCGTAAACCGAAATAGGTTTTAATATTTATCAATTTTCAAAGCGCCTATTTATGTTGACATTAAGTTTGAAAACTTATTCTGTCAATTGACATTTCAACTGTGTTTCTTGTTATCTACTGCGATAAATAAATCATGGAAAAAGCTATTGTGAGTTTATTGAATATATTATTATTGTGAATTTATTTGTTCGGAACGTTAATTCATGTCCTATTTTAGCTAAACTACTCGCTAACATATTCTATTTACCAAGAAGAAATTCACAAATACAGTCATGGGTCAAAAATAACTTATTATCGGCAATCATGTCAGGTTTGAGTTCAGAAAATATTTTGTCCGCATTATTCGTCTTTGTCAACAAATGACGACAGGGGAGACCCCATCTACCAACTATATAACGGACATTGGAGCTGAACATTTAGGAACTGCTCTCAGAATTAACAGGCATCTATGAATCACGAAAGAAGGCGAACCTAAATATCAGGCCAATTCCAAATACTTACTTATACTTTGGAGACATAAGTACTATAGAGGAGAAGTAAAAAGTACCTATGTACTATGTATTTGTATATCTCCATATACAAATACATAGTACATAGGTACTTTGGAGAATCAAATAATACATCCATATTTTATCAGAACTGTATATCGATCTTCCCAGAAAAGTGAAAGCAAACACTTTAAGTATTCTAGTTCAAGTTATAAGTAATTCATATTTGTAGATGCTAGCTTAAGGTGTTCGTAGAAAAATCGATTGACCCATAACACTTCGTTATTAGTAGGGTTTACAATTTAAAGAGACGCGCGTTAACGACTTATGTAGGTACGTAAGTCATTAACACACACATAACAAAACGTATTTTATGAAATATAATACGAGAATAAAATTATATTGATTTTAATTTTAAGTCCTGAAAACTTAAACAATACAAAGAGCACCTTGGCTCTGTGCTATCCTCTTTTTGACTGCCCAACACCACAGTATGAACTTTACAAATCAATATGTACAGGAACATTAATTGGGTAACTAATAGTAGGTATTATTATTAATCTTCTAAAGACCAATTTTCAAAAAAACGTCCTTTAAAAAAAACTTATTGTCAGAGCAAACCTAATCTTTTACTGCTATTTTCAGATTCTCTTCGCGATACTCTCGGTAGCTGCCGCTAAACCAAAGCCCGGTGGTATTATAGATGACTGGTCTGGACCTTCAGTAAGTATATCAATGGATCAATCATGATCCTTGTATTGAGTTTCTCTTTACGGTCCTCGGCATCCAAGGCTTTGAAAAGACCTTCCTCGTGTTCCAAGGCTTCTGAAAGATCTTATACTAAACTTAATCTTGCTTCTTAAGAAAGCCAACTAAATTATTTTAATATCGAACTACAGACATGCAATAGCGGACTTAAACATTCGATTGTCTGGAAAATAAAACATTATGCAATATATCTTTTCTCAGATAAGAATAAGATTGAACAAATGGTAGAAATAATTTTAAGAATCAACCGAAGCTCTTTTTAATAGTAAGATTGTTTTTTCCTAATTATTGATATCCGAACAGCAGACCCTACTATCCTCAAGCAGCACACGTAACTATAATACCATCTCTTCTACCAGCTATCATCAGTGAGCTTCGTGCACCAGCCGACGGTGGCGGTCGCTCAGCCGGTGGCGGTGGCGCAGCCAGTTGTGCACGCCGCGCCAGTGGCTGTCGCCAAGCCTGCCACCAGCTACGCCTCCTTCCAACAGGTAAGATATGGGAAACATATGGACTGCTTGTTTCCACATATTAGTCATTATTCTAAGCTTTAGATAAAAAATATTTTTGGACGCTTTTTTTTTGCCTCGTTTATTGTTTGTTTCCGTATTTTGTTAATCCATATTAGCCTAAGTAATTACATTTATTTTTAAATTGGGACAAGTCAACCACTTACCCATCATTGCAAACTCTGTAAGCCGGATCTAAAATGATAACCGATAAAATATCATCGAGAAAAATAAGATTAATAACGATTGTCTTGGAACCCGCAACGAAATAGGAGAAGTAGGAAACTAATTACATTTTTTAAAGTTCGACCCTCAACCACCTCTGGCACCACCTTCTCAAGTTCAATCCTCAATTCTAACCTGTCTTTAGGCAAAGAAATTAATACCAACCGGACCTTTTTAAATATATTTTAGTACAGACAAATCTTAATATAATATAACATCATTCTAAGAAGCCAAAACAATTTTCTCCTTATTATCCAAATACTTATATTTATACTCGTAAGTTTCTAAAATAAAATGTAACAGCCATAAATTATTTTCTTGAGATATGCGGGTTACCTTTTTAAGTCACAACCCTGTCAATAATTTAAAAACATTTTTTACTCCAATTCCGAAATCATAAACCATGATTGACAGCAAAATCTATAATATTACCTGAGTAAAAGTAGGTCACATAAATAGAGTAAAATGAGTTGATTAAGGGAAAGTTTTTGTAGACTAATGGTGTATTAAAGATGCTAATCTAGCACACATCAACGGTCAAACACATAAAAAATGATCCCTATCCTAAAATGGCCGCACTGTTGTTTTGAAAACAAACAAAAGAATATCTGACATGAAATGCATCGGGATATAAAGGCATTAATGAACCTCGCGGTTGGCAGGCTAATCGAAATAATTACTGGCTTCCAGGCAACCGCAAACTTTGATCTATCTGTAATTTGGTCTGTAATTATCCTGCTGTAGGAAAATTCTGTTTAGGATTGAGAAATGAAAATTTTCATTCCCCATGTTCATGATTATTATATATATACTTATAACGGCTTCTATTATGTCATGGAACTCTTTTAAATTATTTTTGTTCATTCCGGATTGGCAAAGATTTAAGTAATTAATTAATTATCCCTGAATCGCAATGGGTTGAAAAGCTGTGTGCGTGTACAAAAACAGTAATGGGGAAAATATCCAAAGACGTAAATTAAGTTGATGATTTTGGCAGAATTTTCATATTTAGGTACCAATATGCAAATACAACACATTAATTGTTTATATGTTAATAAAAAGACAGCGTATCGCTGGGGAGTTAGTTGCGCTGTTTCTTCTCGCCAGCTAGAGCACTTAGGAAGCGGTGAAGGGTGGGCGAATCAGGGTGCTTTCAATGTTGTCGACTTCTAAAAGTGCTACATAGCCTAATTTTGAATGAATAAAAAATAAAATGTCTGTCTCTGTATTATAGTTGAAAACATCTGTCTGTTGGCTAACATAGGAACTCAACTCTACTTTTCATGTTTGAGTAACCCATTTACTCCCTTGATAAAGATATCTTACTTTCTGACTCCATGACTAAGGGCTGCTTTTTCCATTGTAAGATTATTTTGAGAAATAATTTTGACATTTTGACGGTAATTGTTTAAGTATTACGTACAAAATCTGTCAAACGTCAATTTTATTCCACAAAATAAAGACATCTGACATTGGAAAAATGTTCAGCTCTTAGGGTGTATTTTCCAACGTCAGATAACTTTATTCGAGGAATAATTTAGAAATTTTGTTGTTTTAATATCAGTTGCTATACAAGACTTCATACCAACAAGTATCGAGTAATGTGACGTGAACATCAATTTTATTCCCACAGATCGTGCACCCAGTTCAAGTAGCCCAACAAGTGGTGCATGCTGCCCCAGTGGTATCACAGCCCGTTGTCCACGCTGCCCCAGTGGTGCAGACTGTTGCCCAGCACGTAGTCGCCCAGCCTGTGGTACAAGCTGCCCCAGTGCTCCAGACTTATGCCCAGCCTGTAGTACAGAAGTACCTCTCAGTTGGATCATACGGAGGATCCTACGGAGGCTATGGCCACGGATGGTAATTAGTGACGTCATCGCGTCACAAGTGTAAATATTTTTTCTTTTAAGCGTTAAGATTGTGTCCGTATTGTTGAAGTGGTGCAAATAAAGGTTATCAGTACTGAAAGCTTTGCGTTTTATTTTGAATTTTAATTTAACCTAACCTCTTCTGAAAATCAAATTGTGTTTATAAAATTGCTTATAAAGCCCGCTCTGCACTCGCCCGCGGTTTTCGCCGCGAATTCAAAACTTCGCGTGAAAAAGTATCCCTTCACTCTCGCTAAGTTTCGCTGTATTGTCGCAAGCAGCATAAGTGCGAATCCTTTACCACGGGACAAAAAACCGCCACCAATTGGGGAACGGCGCAAAAACGAACGCGAAGGTGCGAAATCAGCTACACCCCCTCTGTAATCTACCTTCGCGAAAATTCGCGAAGATAGATTTACATCATTTACATCATTCTAATAACAGCTCCTATCAATTGCCGTATCCCATTAGATATAATACCCAAGTTATTATAATAGGATAAAAATATTTTTATCGACTATCTATTCTTCAAGCGTAATTGACAGTTCGATACAAATTGATAGACATAATGAAACCACCGTCAACACGGCGTGTTAAAACCCAATGACCCAGGGAATAAGGTAATAGTATAGCATAACACACCATATGCGACAGAATTGAATTTTCGATTTAAAAAAAAACTATTTATTCTTTGGTAGTAGCAAACTGTACCTATAATTGTTGGTTGATAAGGAAAACAAAGGTTGCTTTATTGGACATATTATATTTGTTTCGAATCGATCCAATTTAAGCCTGTATTGTCCGATTGCAGTTTCTACGAACTTTTGTTTTTAGCTAGGATAGGGCAACAGTCAAGATGATCTTGCACCTGGGTATCGGTCTGTCACGATACCTATTGTCTAACATTATGTAGAACCGGCGGGACCCACTATCCGGTTTAAGTTTTCAACCCTCATTTCAACCTACAGCCTTCTGACATGCGGCAGACACGACCTGCCCAGGTGGTGCCCAGTTTGAAAGCTTTATTACTAACTTTCGTAATTTTCATTTTCTGAGCGTGTTGCTTACGCGGTCTAAAATACGAAAGACCAAATTTTGAATCAGCAAAAATAATTTTGAAAAATATAGAAATAAAGTAAAAAATTAAAAAAAGAAGATAAAAAAACTCTTTAAAAATCGGCTTAACCAAATAGACGACTGCACGGATAGCCGACTGGTATAGGTCACCACGCTAATTACCACTGCGGTGCTGCGGGTTCGATCCCCGCATGAGACAATGATTTGAATGTTTGTGAAACCCCCGCGACAAAAGGATTAAATTCCTTAGTACGCGCGTCGTTTTTTAATAAATATAAATAGGAAACCAGATCAGCTGCATACCTCTTCTTCTCCTAAAATAGACCAAATTCCTCTTCCCGAACATAAGTAGAATTATGCGAACCTCATAAGAAAATAGTTTGACTTCCACTATACTACACTATACAAAATATCTATGCAAAATTCATGGAGAACTATCGATCTATAATAGTGCTGCGCTAGGTTACTAGGTACCCTAGATAGACTAATGATGTACCTTAATAACGTTACCATAGCAACCGGATAATTAATAAAAAAGTTACTTCGAATTTACTGAGTTGATCATTACTTAGTACACGTTTCGGGTCAAATCTGGGAGAGACTTGCCCGGGATCAGAGTACCACCCTATTCCACAGGAATAAAAGAAATATGGAAACTCAAAGTTAAGTATAAGTAATTATGAGAAGAAAGTTAGGTATGAGTGGCTATTTATGAAGCACTTAACTGACCATATGGGTATTTTGCGTGTCAAGCCTCATAGACCATCAAAACCCTTAATTACTTCTGAAAGTCAATTCATGGTTCTACCGAGGCAGATATAGGCATATACGAAAAAAATTTTGAACTAAAGCTAGAAAAAAAAACATTCAATCAATTATAGAAAAAAATTGCGCTTTGAAACAGAGTATATGTCCACATTGTCCACGTTAGCCTCTTTCAAGTTGCGCCCTAACACCCGGTTTGCGTTCCAAAATATGACCTAAACTTAAGAAAAATTGTGGCAGAATATAGATGACCTTGATAAAAGGAAAACATAAAAATAAATAATAAAACATCCATAATTGTAAACACTAAACAGTCACAATATATCGTGCATCGAATGATTGTCGTAAAACGATGTCGTTGAATCGATACCTAGTAGGGTACATCACTAGCGATCGCGTGCCGCGCTGCACATCACCACAACTACTGTCCTGTGTCGGGTTGAGTGGTGACACCACTTTTTGCGTGGGAATTGGGACAAGTTAAGTGATAGTGACAAAACAGTGGTTTACAAAACAGCTTTACTTTTTTAATACTATTTAGGTGCGTGTGGTTGTGCTTGTTCATATCGGTAATGCAATAGGTGGGTCTCGAACGAGCAACCACATGATCCCAAGTCCGAACGCCCTGCGATAGGGCGTTCGGACTTGGGATCATGTGGTTATAGATAGTATTAAAAAAAAGTTAAAACAATACATCCCACCAAAAACGACCACCCGTAAATTAGTATTCATGAATAAGGGAACAAAATGACTGCACGGATAGCCGAGTAGTATAGGTCACCACGCTAATTACCACTGTGCGCGACGTGCTGCGGGTTCGATCCCCGCATGGGACAAGTATTTGTGTGATCCACAGATACTTGTTCCAAGTCTGGGTGTTCTTTGTGCATGTGATTTGAATGTTTGTGAAACCCCCGCGACACAAGGATTAAATTCCTTAGTGCGGGCGTCGTCTTTAAAAAAACAAAGAAAAAAAAAATTAAAAAAAATTCTATCCAGAATCAGCTGTAACGTCCTTTTAGGCGAATGAAAAGTTACTTCTAAAAACGAAACAAATTTTAATAATCTATATTCAGGCATTAAAAAAAATTGTGATTATGAAAACTAAAGCGGTCTATCAAAAGAATCCGCAATCAGAATGTAGTGAAAAACCATTAATACCTTCGAAGTTCTTTTTTCTATTCTAAGAACATAAAAACCTTGTTCGTTTCAGCTTTCTCCTCAGACAATGGAGCGCAACTGTCCTTTGCTGACTAGATATGACATATTTCTATTAATAGACCAGTGCGGCATAAAATAGATAAAACCAATTGTCTTTAATAGTTCAAGTTCAGAGTCTATAAGATTATTTTCTAAAAATAAAACTATTAAATTCTATCAGTTCCAGTACTTAATACTAGACTACTGTCAACAACCGCGTCTATTATGATATAACCAAAACGGCTAACGGCTAACAATTAGATACTTTTTTTAATATGAAATTATTTTACTACACAGAATAGTGTATGAAATAAACAGTAGTTAGTGTACTAAATAGTGGTTTATTTTTTATCAAAAATATAATAGATAAACAATGCAGAATAAATGCTTCAAGTCTAGAACAATAAACGAAATTATAATATATGAATCATGTAGCCACCCTTATAACAAATACAACGTCAACACGTAATCCTCATTAAATATTGACAAAGTACTCTAAAATTATTTAATTATACCCAAATCATACTCACCCTACACAGACACGTTTCAGTTATACTGCGAGCTTTCAGTAAGCCAAACGCCACCACACCGCAATGTAGCCAACCTAACCTCAAATAACTTATGTTTACGTACATTACTGGATACGTTAAAACATAATAAAAAAGCAATAAAATAAATCAAGCAATGTATAACGAAACATAAACATTCTAAATTCAAATTAAATTAAAAGAAAATTATAGATGAGCAGTTTATTGTTTTTAAATTGACGAAAGAGGTTTTATATATAATGTGAAAAAAAATATCAATGTTTATAAAGTAACAATGAGTAGTGTTATCATAGTGTTGTATTGAATCGATAAGTTTAAAAATGAATGCCTGGTCCGGGCAAGAGGGGGATGTTATGGGACCCTCTGTTACACGTAAGTACAATAAATAAATAAATTATTGTCCTTAAATTAGTGGTATAATTTTAAGAAGGCAAAGTTTAACTGCGGTATAAATAAACATTTTTTCTATCTGTCTATAAATTTTATTATATCTACATTTGGATGATGACACGGGTAATTATGTACCTACTCGTAAGTTTTAGCTAGTTTAAAAGTTGTTAAATTGGTAATCTATGGGCTGGTTGTCTGTTGTCTGACTAAACAGATGTAATACGTATAGTACTTTTTTAATCTATTTATTTAATCACGAGAACAAATAAAAGCTAGTTTCGAAAAGATATATTATTATGGATTTAATTAGCAAATAAACTTTTAATTTATCATGACAAAATCATTACTCTTACAAGATTTCTATATAAGTAGTCCTAAGAAACTCTTCATTATATTTTCGGGGTGCAGGTTCGAACCCGTCAAAAGAGAGTGTCTCAAATCCCTCATAATTGATATTCCTGTATTCGGCTATATCGGTCCCAATTCTGACTCTTGATCACAGCTTTCTGCAGAAGTACCTACATGATGCGGTACCTACATGAACTTTCGTTTCTATTATCAAAGGTATCTTAAAGAGTCTCATCCTTAAAAACGATGTCTAAACTTCTTCTTCGGCATTTTATAGCCTATTGCTTGAAATAGGCCTTCCTTTATTTTATCCTTTCATCTCTCATCATCATCAGCCTGAAGATGTCCACCGCTGAACATAGGACTCCCCCTTCGACTTCCATTTTGACCGACAACTCGCCATTTGCATCCACCGGTTGCCCGCAACTCGATTTCGTCGGTCCACCTAGTGAGAGGCCTACCAACACTGCGTCTTCCAGTCCTTTCATCTCTGTCTGCAACTAATTCCTTCTCCTATCAATCAATCATATCAGCCTATTAAGGTACACTGCTGAGCAAAGGCCTCTTCTAAGTTGCGTCACAACACGGTTCCGACTTTCTCATCCAGTCCGACCCAGGTCGGTCATCAGTCCATCTGTCTGGGGCGTCCTAAACTACGTCTATGGGGGCCGTCGGTTATGGTTTGGAATCATGGGTTGTTTGTTGCTCTAGTCACCACGCTGGGTGGGCAAGCGCGTTGGTGACCGCAGTTTAATATTCGTTATTTAGGAGAACGCTGATGCACATTCTGTTAGTTTCTATATTCTTTAGACGCCTCTAACGACACCCACGGGTAGAGAGTGTTTCATTTTAAGTCGCAACTCGCAACCCCACGGTTTCTCCTTTCTCTTTCTCTCATAATTCCTTCTTATATTCACGAAATTCTTCGGAAACAAGGCCATTCATACCATAACAATCTACGAGTATTCCACTAAATTCTAAGTTTACATAGCTTTCGTATGGGCATTAAAATACCAAGAAAGTAGAATGTTATCTAGATTGCACGTTTTACGTACTTGACCGGCGGCATAATTTACAAAAACAACTGAACGCCGCATGTTTCCAAGGTTACATTGTTGGACGATACTTGCGTTTAGCCTTTTCCCAACTGTATAGGAGTTAGCATGCTTTTGAGCACATAACAACAATAAACTGTTACAATTTCAGAGAGTTATTTCTCTATCTGCAAGATATTTTTAATAAGGTGACTGCCGGCCATACCTCTACAACGCATAAACTTCTGCAGGGATGCCGTATCTCTCAATTTCTACGTCTGAGCTTAAAATACATAAGGCCGTTTGATCTTGCAGTTATACGCAAGTTAATCTTTAAGATTCGTTAAGTACAATATCTACGATTCTAACAATAGGGCTTTGAGTCTCGGTATGTAGTCATATCAATGGACCAGTCGTTGCAAAGTAAAGTGTATATTCAAATGTTATTAAATAATAATAAAAAATAAATAATAGATTAGAAAAATAAAGGTCAGAGTAGTAATTGAAAAATCTTTCAATTATTATTGTTAACTACTACATAAAAAGTTAGTGCTTTTTGCAACTTAAACTTAAGTGTTGCAGAAATGAACATTATACACTTCAATCTCAGATTAAAATCATTATAATAGAATAAGCATTGCTTACCTCTTTATTAAAAGAAAATTATTCTTGATTTACGGCCTTCATTTGAATAGCAAGTTTATTATATCTACATATTTTAGTACGAGTACTTGATACCATTTACATTTTATTAAACATGGCTGCAGCTGGGTATCTTTTCCTAAATGCTAAACGTTACATGCATAGACTGAATTGTTAGCTACTAGTAACACTAGCTAAAATAAAATTCGGCAATCTGTGTGCTAAACGAATATTCACAATAATTTGAGCTAAGATATGTGGCCCCACATACACTACGGAAAGGGAAGAAGTGGCTTTACTGTTTATACTGTACATTAACGACCTGCCTAAAGCAACTACTTGTCCTATCACCCTGTTCGCAGACGATAGCACGATAACTGTGACATGTAAAAATATTGACACTTATGAATCCGACATTAATCAATCGCTAACTAATATTATTACTTGGCTGAAAAATAATAATTTAAAAATAAATTTGACAAAAACACAAATTATGCATTTTCAACAACGCGCACTTGCTAAAAGTAGAGTAGATTTGACTTGTGACAATCACACCATAAATGACGTGCATACTGCAAAATTTCTAGGCATAACTAGGTATAGATAATAAATTGAATTGGAAAACTCACATTGAAAATATAAGTAAAAAAGTTAGCAGTTCATCTTACGCATTGTTTAAGCTTGCACCAATTGTTAATACCGATGCATTGCTTACTGCGTATCATGGACTAGTAGCGTCGACTTTGAGGTACGGCATTATATTTTGGGGATACTCGACAGACAGAGAAATTATTTTTAAAATGCAGAAAAGATGTATCAGGGCCATGTTCGGAATCAAATCTGACGACAGTTGTAGACCCTATTTTATCAGGCATAAAATTTTAACACTTCCGTCCCTCTACGTACTTGAGGTAGCCCTATTTGTAAAATCAAATCCCCATCTTTTCCCACGATTAGTAGATGTAGTTGCAGCGCGTAGCCGCCGTGATAACACCAAACTTTGTCTACACAGAGCTCAAACAGCACTTATGAGTAAAAGTATATTTTGTATGGCGCCTAAAATTTACAACAAAATTCCGAAAGGGTATAAGGACTTAAACCTAAAATTGTTCAGAAGTAGTTTAAAAAAAATATTGACAGAAAAATGTTATTATACGGTTGCTGACTTTCTAAATGACACCTCATTAAAGTAATAAAATTGTTAATTTAATTAATTTAAAACTACGATCAACTATTGTGATGTATAAAATTATTAATTGTTAAAATATTCGTAATTATCCATTAAATATTGTAATGATTATATTTGTACACCTGAAAAGGTAAAACATGTTGATTCTGTAACTCATTGTATCATCATTTTATGTACACACTAGCTGTTGCCCGCGGCTTCGCTCGCGCGTAAAGTAAAGAGTAGTATTAAAGGTAGATGTATTCTGTGATTTTCTAAGTAAGGAGAATGTATAAATTTTTTTATCTTATATTATGGCGTTAAAATAATAATAAAAGTAAAGTAAGTAGCAAAAGCATTTGTGTTATGGAATCGGAGACAAAAAAGGTACCATAAACACCCAGACTCCAGACCAGACCCGTCCGGGGATCGAACCTGGAACCTTAGAGCTGGCGACACCTTAAAAACCGGAGTGAACGCCACTCGACCACGAGAGTCGTCATTATAGATATGTCTTAGATGGTCATTATCTTATCTATTTATCTTTTCATCTGTCTATCTTTGAGAATACTGAACTTCACATACCAACTATTTCAGCCCTTATTTCACCCCCTTAGAGGGTAGATTTCTAAAATCTCGGAAATACATCTTATTTATTTCTAACTAATAACCCTTGTATGAAATTGAATATGTCTATCTTTGAAAACGACACAATTCATATGCCTACAAACTTCAAACCCCTTTTTCACCCTCTTAGGGGGATGATTTTTAAAATCGCTGAAATACATCTTTATTTATTTCTATCCAGAAACCCGTATACAAAATTTCACGTGTCTATAATTGAAAATACCGAACTTCCCATACAAACTTTCAACCCCTATTGCACCCCCTTAGAGGGTAGATTTCTAAATTCACGGAAATACATCTTATTTATTTCTAACTAATAACCCTTGTATGAAATTTTATATATCTATCTTTGAAAACGACACAATTCATATGCCTACAAACTTCCAACCCCTTTTTCACCCACTTAGGGGATGATTTTTAAAATCGCTGAAATACGTCTTTATTTATTTCTATCCAGAAACCCTTATACGAAATTTCATGTGTCGATCATTGAAAATACTGAACTTCCCATACAAACTTTCAACCCCTATTTCACCCCCTTAGGGGGTAGATTTCCAAAAGAAAAGTAGCCTATAGCCTTCTTCAATAAGTGGGCTGTCTAACAATGAAAGAATTTTTCAAATCGGACTAGTACTTCCTGAGATTAGCGCGTTCAAACAAACAAACAAACAAACTCTTCAGCTTTATAATATTAGTATAGATATAGATAATATAGTAATATAATATATATAAAGTATAGATAAATAATTATAGTTACTTGGCCGTGTGCAGCGCCCCTTATTGAACTCCACTGCGGGTGACGTAACCTACGACTAACTTATTATTTGCGGTTGGTACAGTATTCGGGTCTAGGGATCGAACCGCAAAATTAAGTTTGTTTTTTTTTGTATATACTTTTCCGGGATAAAAACTACCCAGTGTGGTGCCCAGGATATTAAAGAACAATTATACCAAGTTTCATCGAAATCGAACCGGTAGTTTTTGCGTGATGCCTGAACAAACAGACAGACAGACAGACAGACAGACAGACAAAAATTTTTTTAATCACATTTTTGGGTTCGGTGTCGGTCTAGTAACACACCCCGCCATTAATTTTTTTGATATTTTCAATGTACAGAATTTTCACTTCTACAGATTTATTATAAGTATAGATGTTTTCACAAATAAAATTTATCTTATCTTATCTTATCTTATCTATAGCCGATAAATAAAAGTAGGTATGCTATGAAGGTTACATCCAAAAAATTCTAGATGCTAGCAATTTTACACTGTTTCGTAAACAAGTAATATTCATAAAAAGACGTCAATTAAAACTGTTGCGTTATCTAAACAGGTGCGGGCAGTGCCAAGCCTAGCACGCCCCCTCTGAAGAATGGCAATGACTTGAGGGAGTCTGGTTATTTGATAGCTGTTGGATCCAGAACTTCAAGGTAAGTCTCCATCAGCTAAGGCTGAAGTGTATAGGATACTAAGGTGAGCTTAATATAGGTAGTAGTCGAAGGCGAGGCATTGAGAAGCATTTGAGCAGACATACGTCGAAACAGGATCTGACCAGCTCACAAATATTGTCTCTTTTGAACGCGTCCATAAAACGTGATTGATGCACGCGTCCGAGTTCTTATTGTATTTAGTTTTGAAAAGCTTCTTAATTTTATAGTAACCTGTAATGTTAACATAAACACGTGTATATGAAAGTTTTAGAAAATCGTAAGACCCATTATTGCCTAAAGGTTCAAAAACCCGATTCATACTCACAAATTGGCAGTTTCGAAACCAGGATAGTACGTTTGACTTTCCAAAGTTATGTATTATTCCTTAGTTATTGGAGGATACCTTAGTAAGTAACAGTAAAGAAAAATAATGTGAAGGATCAAAAAATTGTAATCTCCGCGCACCGTGCACCCTGGTAGGTACCTACACAGTGCGCGGCTCCGTAGTAACCTTAAAAATAAAAAGTGTTATGGATGGAATAGCTAATTATTTCTTATTTTTATTATTAGACGAAGTGGACATGTTGTTTGCTAAATTAGGTAACAAATGACGTCACAAAGAATATTTATAAATTTTCAGGTTGAATATTTACAGTAGATAGGGCTTTTCTAATTTGATTTTCTAACTGTGGCTTTATTTGCAGATTCAGAAGAAAATACAAGAAAAGAATGCCATTTCTGGTCATTATTATAATATTTATATTGTTACTAATAGCTTTTATAATAATTACTATTTTATGTAAGTATATTTTATGATATTCTAATTCTAGTAGTATTTTCATTTTAAATTGCGAAGATTTTGATATATGTGTTTAAGATGTTGCTTAAGCATAAATGTATGTATGTCATTCGTTAACAGCTGAACGGATACATTAGTTAATATGAAACTCTATACGAGGATAATCATTACCAAGGCAAAAGGTAAATGCTACTAACTGATGTCTCATTTCATTCGTGTGTTATGGAAAATAGCTTGAAAAAATGGCTAATAAAACTACCTTGGCTTCAATTGACACTAATGATAACTCTTTAAAATAGAAGAAATCCGTAAGAAAGATTTACGTTTTCGTTGTATTCAACGAAATTTTCATTTTATTCACTGTTTGTATAAGTCAGCTCTACACTCGCCCGCGATCTTTGTGTAGAAACATATCCCTCCACACTCGCAAAGTTTCGCAGTATTTATTGCCTCAAGGAAAAAAAACGAGCGATTGCAAAGCTCCCAAAATCGCGAAACCATTCGCGAAACACTCGCGTTTCGCAGCCTTCGCGGGTTTTCGCGCCGCGAGTGTAGAGCGCGCATAAGAAATACCTACTATAAATTATCTATTATTATATATTAGGTACTATATATTATTATTATTATACATTCACATTGTTTGCCATTTCATGTCAGCCTGTCATCAAACAAAACAAATTCTCCGACGATATCAACGTCATGTTATATAAGGTTTTTGGTGCATTATGTGAATCATTTGAAACTGCTTTAATATGTTAATTCAGTCTAAGTGCAAGCAATGAGTTAGTACGTACTAGAATTTATACTCAAGATAGGCATAAAACGTTTGGATTGCACAAACAAAATTATAAAGTCGAACTCTGGCTACATATAAGCCATACAATTTTACATACTTATAAATAAAATAGATTTTAAAAACTTACTTGCAATGTGGGCCACTCATTACTAGTATTCTTGTTAACCGCTCGTGCTAAATTAAATGCTTGTGTTACGGGTGGGTTCACGTCGGTGGTGCTTTAGGTGGGATTCGAACCGGCAACTAAACGATTGCAAGTTCGAAGCCCTAGCTGTTAGGCCACTACCACTTCATACATAGTAATCATTATTTATCAGTTGTTTTTATTTAGTTGCCTTGGTAACACTATCGAAAGTTTGACATAGATTATTGATAAAACCAACTTTCAAACTTATAAAGTCGAAGCGGCGGTAGCCTAATGGCTAGGGAGTCGGACTCGCAATCATGTGGTTGCGGGCTCGAATCCCACTCATTGCACTACCGACGTGAACCCACTTGTAACACAAGCAATTTAGTTTTGCACGAGGGGTTAACAAGAAAACTAGCAATGTACGACCCACACGGCTAGAAATATTGAAAAAAACCTTCGTCAGGTCTACATAAATCACCTCGACCTACCTGTTCAAAAATTACCTCGAATTCCATTTTGTAGTTACAACATACGGAAACAACTTTGATAATCATCCTAGTTACACACAATGTCCACGTGACCTGAGTTTATTCTTTATGTATAATGCTTGTTTTGGAATATTTGTAGACGCACTCGCAGTACATAGAAAACCAGTAAAACTCTGTAAGAGTACAGAATGCCTTCGTTCTGCCGCAAACCTCGCTCTGTCTATGGACCCCAGTGCGAATCCTTGTGAAAACTTTTATCAGGTAGGTTACCTTATCATTCAATTTTAAACTAAGATATATCTTTCGTAAATTTGCCTGGTTCTGGAAAGAGTCTGCCATTTGTAGATATAAGAGTACTTCCGTCCATGTTATTTTCATAAGTTCTAAGGCAACACCGCAATTATTGTCAAGATGTACACACGGCTACACATCAAGCTATAATTTCCATTATAAGCTGATCTCGCATTGTATACGATTTCCGTACACTGCAAGTTCAGCATAAACTGGAAATGTATAGCTTCATATGTAGCCGTGTGTACACAGTTGATAATTTACATCTGAAATGCCATGGAGTATGTATACAGTCGGTCAGTCAGTGGTAAACTATTTATCAATTCCTCAAATATTGCGTTAAGGTTCAAACGAAACTATTATGTTTGATCTACACCAAAACTTGGCCTTATAATATCAATTTAACCAGTCGGACACAATCTTCCCTCCGTTTAAAATTTAATACGAGAACAGCTTCGATATTGTCATAAAAATCTTTCCTGATCGTCTTAATTTTTTTACCCAGTATGCTTGCGGCAACTGGGGTTCTGACCACCCGAGACCCGACACGTACCGTTCTTACGACTGGTTCAGAGACAAACAGACCAAGGTGTACACCATCGTGAGGGATTTTCTTAATAGAAACACCAGCAATCAGCCGAAAGCTGTGCAGCAGGCTAAGGAGATGTATGATGGGTGCATGGATACTGGTACGTGAGCTTAAAAGTACTAGTCCAGTGATATTTTTATCAGTGTCACATTTTTTTTTGTAAATGTTCACTTACTACATAGAACATTATCTTTTTTTTCTAAACAAACATTTTATAAGCTTTTTAAGTTCATAACATGCAGTTTTTCTCAAAACCGTACATTCGGCTTGATGTACTGTAAATAATGTCAGTTTTAATAAAACCTGCAACTACACCCATCAATACCTTTCACCTAAATATTGTATATTCTGCTTACGCCCAATTAAATCTTCCATCCGTTATAACCAAGTTCCTTTTCCAGAAACATTAAACAAACGCGGACTAAAACCAGTCATCACCATCTTGGAATCCCTTGGCCTCCCTCCATACCCAACCTACATCAACGTTACCGAAGACTTTGATTACTCCACATATACCTTCGACTGGTTGGAAACTGTCATCAAAATAAAGACTCAGATAGGCATGGATGTACTTATTGGTTTCGATATATATACCGATCCGAAGAATTCTTCAGTCTACAGACTAGTAATGGGATCGCCTGAGACTACTAATCCATTTCCAAGGTGCGTTGGTAATCCATCAGTTGTTAGTGCATCGGATATTAAAATGGCCTCCGTAGATAGAATGTTATTAGGATTAATGGTTGGTCGAGTATCGGTAGGTTATGGTTAAGTAAAGGAAAGTACACACCTGCTGTAAAGGTCAATGCAAATCTTTATTATTATGAACTAGATGATTGCTAGTTGCGATTTCATAATAAAGCTTTTCCTAAAATTTTTAGAAAAACAAAATAAATTTCAATTTTTTTTGACACTCGCTTTAATTATTATTCGATAGAGAGATGACATCTCTAAGTTCGAAGTATTATTTATCAAACTGCTGTAATTTTATTTTCCATACAGCACACATACGGAAAGAAAACGCCACAATGGTAGAAAAGCTTTCCATGTACTGAAACATTTTATAAAAGAAATATCAAGTATCCATCACATAGAACATCGCAATGACAAATCTGATGATGCGGCTGAAGAAGATGAGAAAATAGCACAAATACATAAAATCTTTTATGCAGAACTTATGAAACTGTTCGTTTTGGAATCTGAAGGAGCTGCAAGTACTAAGTTAACTGAAGTTGATCTCGATAAGAATTTGATTGAGGCTGCATCTGAATATTATACTATGAGCACCGATCTTTATGAGGTAAGGTAGATGAAGGTAGGTAAGGGTATATTGAAGCAATGATGATTATCGGTCTGTGTTTTTAGTATTTTAAGAAATAATATATCTTGCTCCTGTAACGTACTATTTAAACTCACACGAACATCGAATTTTGATGCACTTAAAAAAACAACATAAGATTTTCGGCTACTTAAAAAAATTCAATGTTGTTCTTTTAAAAAGTGCATCACTCCACCTCATAAATCGTCTGTGTAGAAGCAAGAACCAATGATGAGCCACAGAGCCACATGACGTTAAAATCATCTTTTAAGATATACAATTACTATAATAATATATCTAAATGTATATTTTTTTCTACATAATCTAGAAGCCTTTGATATATAGTTGGCCTTATCTACAATCATAGTCATAAACTTCACTGCATGGATAATTCCGTGTTAAGTCTATATAATTTATAGCATAACTAGAAAGAGCTTTTAAATTATACTGAATACTCGCGTGTGTCATGAAACACGTGGCAAATAACGACTGATAAAGTATTTTATTATTCGATCAAAAGATAATGTGTTTCTAGTATAATCAATCGATTTTTTAATTGTTCGATGTTAGGAACTAGTGTAATTTGTACCTAAAAGTACTTTTACACTTTTTATTACCCAGTTGTTTACTATTAAAGGCCTATTTCACCAACGTCAGATATCTTTATTCGTCGAATAATTTTGAAATATTGACCGCTCTTTCATACAAAAACTGTCAAACGTCAATTTTATTCGTCAAATAAAAGTTATCTGATGATGGTGAAATAGGCCCTAAGACAAATAGACATAAAACAAACATCTCAACATGACCCATGCAATATATTCATGATACATTTATTGAATAAGTAAAGTTTGTATAATGAATACATACTGCGCAGGAATAAAATGACTACAAAATTTTCATTGCTAAGTCTAGTTACATTTACAGCTAGAAGGAAACAATTCAACGGAGACTGATGAAGAAGATTACGGAAATACACCAGAATACACTGTAGAGGAAATACAAATTCACACAGATTCAGTCGTTGAGCTCAATAACGGTACAGCTTCACCAGTGTGGAAGAGGTATTTGGAAGGAATATTTAGTGTCAGCAACACTGAACTTGACTTTGAAAAGGATAAAGTCTTAGTTGCTGATAGTGATTTGAAGTACATGTCGTTGATGGCGACTTACGTGGCGAGGACCCCACCAGTTGTCTTGGAGCTTTATATTTGGGTAAAGGTATGTAAGTTTTAATTTCTTCTGATAGATGCAGATACAGGAGATTAAAATGATAAGGCTTGATTTTTTTACAAAAGTATTTTCATAAAGGAGAATGCCCGATTTGTAAGGCAAGCTGGGTCCCAGTCGAAAATCGTTGTGCCTTGAAGATTTTTATTTTACATAATAGTAAAATCATAGTATTTTCATAATCAGGAACCATTTTTCATTTATTCACCCTGGTTCAAGAGATATCATCGTTTTTCTGTTGTAAAAATCTAGGTTATAATTAGAAAATGACATTGACATTTCCTCCTGACTCTATATAATAGTTAAGTACCTACGCATACTACCTACCTAACCTATCCTATTCATCATTATGGAGATGAGAATATGTATACTTTGTGTACTTTAAAAAGCAGCACAGTAAAAAGACTCAAAGATTGTGTACAATTGACGTTTAAATATGATAAAAAATGTATAATTAGTTAACAGCAGTTCATGTATAAGTACCAAAATAAATAAAACAAATCAAAACTTGAATTAACCATTTTATTCTTCATAAAATATAGCATCCAAGAATTGAGCTGGAGCAAGTTCGTAAAAGAACTGTCATTTGCTCGTTCAACTCTTCAACTGTATACCGGCGAAAATTAGGTGATAATAAAATCGAACAGTTAATACAGATTACAGCGGCAGGGTCGGGAACGCAGACGCGGTGTCCGACGGAGTCCGGACGGTCTAGCTGGAGTAGACATGGCTCTGACAATAATGGTTCGGGAGTCCAATATCTCACCAAGAATAGCACTAATAATCAAATATCTCACAAAGAACAGCACTAAAAAGAGTCAAATATCTGACTTAACGTAATGCACTCGAGGAACTTATTAGCTCAACTCGGTATTGATCGAAAAAGCACGTATCGTAATAATAACTAAGTAAAAGATTACAGAATTCAAAACTCAACGTATCTAAACAAAGCAATTACGCACGTAACAAACCACGTAAGTCTGTGACATGTGGAAGTAAATGTTGCCAGATCAATATTTTATAATCTTATTAATGAATCGTTATCGATCAATCGATAAAAATATTTTTTTATTAAGGCGTTTTATAAATAAATATGGCTATGTTTTTGTCTATTGATTTTGTGCACATCTATTATTTATCAATATAGGCTTATGAATTTAAGCTATATTATGAATTTAAGCAATCTATTCTTGTAATTATTTCCATCGGTTTTACTCGCATCGACTATGAGCTCTGTTTATCCAATAGTTTTCTTCATCAAGAATACTTTACATAAACTCATATTTGGCGTACACCTATCTTTGTTCATTTCAGATAATTACATGGTACTAATAATATGTATAAAAAGGACAGGGATAACCATCATTCTACCTCATCGACGTGAAAACAAAATGCCTAACACAGTAGCGTGGATGTTGTCAAATGTTGAGATCTTAATCTTAATGTTGTGATTTAAACTGCCAATAGGATATAAAATATAAATAAAAATAATGTCTTTTTTTATTGTTCATTTATCGTTTTAAATTGATATCGATTACTCAATTGATTAAAAGACGTCATTAGTTATTTAATTCTTTGATACCTGGCAACTTTTTTTTGTATAACAATCAAACCACAGACTACATTGAATCAAACGGATGTCGACGTAATGTTTAACTATTAATTAACTTTAACTTTATTCCCAGGGTGAAAGAAATTGTATAAAAAATACCCTGTACACAAAAAAATAAATAATGTTTTTAAGTTATTATTCCAATTAGGCACATGATACCACAAAAGGGACCTGCTCCGTGTCAATCTCCTTTATCTCCAATTAGATTATCTTTAATATTTTATGCTGAAGAGTTTGTTTGTTTTTTGTTTGGTTGAACGCGCTAATCTCAGGATCTACTAGTCGATTTGAAAAATTATTTCACTGTTAGATAGCCCACCCCCATTATTGAAGAAAGGGTATAATCGACGCCCACACGGGTGAAGCCGCGAGCAAAAGCAAGTACACAATATTCTTAAGCCGATATTTTGGTGGATTTCTGAAGTTATTACCAAAACATAAACCCTATATATCTACATACTTGATTTCTCTTTGCACGTCAGTTGGTGGAGGTAATGTCAGTTCACACAACGACAGAACTTCGTGACCTATTCCAACGAGCGTACGAACAAAGTCATTCGCACGATCAGCCGGCACCGCGCAGTCTGCAGTGCGCCAACGCAGTCAACGACATGCTTGGCATGGCAGTGTCCTATGGCATCGCTGATCCTCATTTTTTTAACGTCACTAAGCCTAAGGTAAGTAAAGAAAATATTAATTTCCAAAATGTTCTGACATACCGGAATAGTTTGCACAGCAATTCGAAAAGGCACAATCATTTTGTTAGGTATGAGTTTCCTTCAATACCCCTTCATTTTCCCCAAAACAAAGAAAGGTATTTGAACATAAAGTATAGGTCTAACTGACTATCAACATTTTTCAACTTGGGTCACCTGTTTTTGTTGTATCCTTTCAGATTACAACAATGATCGATGAACTGAAAAACTCTTTAGCCCACCTAGTCGGACAAGCAAAATGGATGGATGATAACACAAAATTAGCGACGTACCAGAAGATAATAGACATGAAGAGTCTCATAGGTTTTCCAGACTGGCTTCTAGAAGAAGGAAAACTTGAAGAATATTATGACGGAATAGTTGTAGACCGTAAGAAACATTTGGAGAACATGATACATATCAACCAAGTCAAGACGAAGAAAGTGTTAAATCGGTTTAGAGATGGGAACAATTTTACTTGGGCGACGGATCCAACTGAAGTGAATGCGTATCATACGTTTCAAGAAAATACTATAAGTGAGTCATATGAACATTTTACGGACTAACAAAAAACAACGAATAATTATGTTAGAACCTACAATTTATGAAATTAGTTTAGCAGTTCGAAAATTAAAGTTTTCTTCCACTAATTGTTGATACATCGAAAGAATATCTAAATCTATGGTTGATACATAAATCAAATTACCAGCACTAGAGTTTCAGAAGGCACCTTTGCCTACAGTATTTTTATAATCTTGTTTGTTTCCACTAGCTGTCCCTATGGTGATGTTACAACATCCCTTCTTTGATTTAGGACTCGAGTAAGTATTTTCATTAACGTATAATGATCATAAATAATCAAAATTCATTTTTCTAATGTTTGATATTTTGTCCAGTTCACTCAACTACGGTTCATTGGGCACGGTTCTCGGACACGAAATCACTCATGGCTTCGACAATTTTGGTAAAAGACTTATACTATTCTATTTTTATAACTGCGATCATTAGGCTACTCGTACGTTCGTATTGATTACTAAGCTGTGATGTGTGTGTTATGACTGTACGTATAATAAATGTTCTGAAATTGTGAAACTTAATGTGGAACTTGGCAGATGATCAGATTAGTAACTGCCCATGACGTATGGAACGTATTTAATTCTTCAAGGTGAAGTCGAGGTCTAAGAGTTATATTTACTTACTTAATACTTAGTTTTATCTTATCTCAGGTCGGCTGTTCGATAGAAACGGCAACATACTGCCTTGGTGGTCAAACAACACTATCGACTCTTATGTGAACATGACTCAGTGTTTCATCGACCAGTACTCAGGATACTATATAGCAGAGCTGGATGAGCACGTAAGTACTACCAATTAGTGTAACCATTAATTAACTCAGACTTTGGGAAGAAAGACTGGGATATTTAAATAGTCATGATCAACACGTGTAGATCTTAGATCAATTACCAAACCCCTGCACTTACTACTTCCAGAAGAACAATTTCTAAAGAACCTGCTTTAAAAAAAGTAAACTAATGACCTATTATTTTTCCCGGTTTCGAAAAAGGGGGACATTCTATGCTCTAGAGTATTGATATAAATTGATTTAAATTGAGGTTTGTCTGTGCTCTTAGGTAGATGGAAAAAAGACTCTTGGCGAGAATATAGCTGACAACGGTGGCATGAGAGAAGCTCTCGCAGCTCTGAAGCACCACTTAAAGAAACAAGGACCGGAACCAAAGCTGCCAGGTTTCGAACATTTTACCTCTGAACAACTATTCTTCTTGTCTTACGGAAATGTAAGTATTGCAGCTGCAGTACACGAGTGGATATTAGTACAAGCGTTAACAATGATAGACATTGCTATGGTATTATATGAATGCAAATGATATTTTTTTTCGACAAGTCCCGTGATTTAGACTTGTCACTTCCATAAATTCGAGGGATCCGATCAGCGTTGACAAAAAATATGTATTATCGCCTAAAACTAATTCTTCATCTCAATTCATAGCTATGGTGTGATGTTTCAACTAAAGAGTCTCTGAAATCGGACCTGGAAGACGAGCACTCTCCACAAAAGTTTAGGGCGCGAGGAGCTTTGCAGAATAGTCAGGAGTTCGCCAGGGCGTGGCACTGCCCCCCGGGGTCCGCCATGAACCCTTCAAAACGATGCATCATTTTCTAAAGGTAATGGCAAGTGCAAACTTCTATTTGGCATATGCTTCTTGAATTTACTAGCTCACCAATGTATCGAAATCGCTCGAGGGCTTCAATTGATGATAACATGGAATAATCAAATTCGAATTGTTGAAGATACTTACTCTGTGATACTTTCCCTGTCCAATCAAATTATCTTACTAGCTGTCCCACGTGACTTCGTCCGCGTGTTTGTGTTGTTGATTGTTGTTTCATGTTTTGAGTGACATCCTTAAATATTATATTAAATATGTAAAAGCAGCATAAACTATTCCTCATTAATCAGACTATCATCAACACAGTTTTTTTGCAATCCACCTGGTTTTTCCGGAGATTAGCGCATTCAATCCACCTAGCAAACGAATCTGTTTTATTATATCATTAGTGTAGACATTTAATATGGCTTCATGAAACCACGTAATAATGCATTACGGTCAAAGTTCAAAGTTTTCTTGAAATATATTTTAAGTAAGTTATATTTCTATTTGCAGGGCAATCATCATTATGTACCTATTTGGAGAATACCTACTGCTTACATAATTCAGTACTTGTAAATATGATCAAATCAACTGACCGTCCATATATTTAAGATTTGTAAATGTGTGTGCCATAGATGTTAATGTATTTCCTACAAGTATTAGGACTGTGATTAATTAATGTTGTTATAGGTTAAGTGTTCAATTATTTGTCGCACAAAAAGTTGACTGAACTACATTCATTCTTCATTCCTTTAGCGTTTCCAGTCTTTAAAGATTAGTGTGATACCTTTTTTCATATCTTATATGTCTTGGAACTACACTTTCTTTTTTTACAATAAATATTTATGAACTGGTTTCTGTGTTTGTAATTGTGTACTTTCTTAAGCATTTTATTCTATGTTTTCTTTACCTTTGTATAAGCGGAGTTAAAGATAAAAAGTTGATAGCATATGAGCGTTTAACAACAGACAGATTATGATAATTTCAATAGCTGTCACTAAGAAAGAAATTAAAGAAAACACACGAAACTGGTAAAATAATTTTAATTACAAAAACATACATAATGCGAATGATACAACTGGTTACAAAATATTAATGGTGACCAATAGAATTGTACGAGATGGTCTTAGAGAAGCCACCTGTGTAGCCAGACGAGATCGGGTATCCGCTAGAGTAACTGCCGCCATAACCACCACCGTACACTCCGCCGCCGATACCACCAGATATACCTCCAATACCAACGGAACCAGCTCCCAGAGCTACCGAAGAGATGGACGAAGCTACGGGAACAGTTGACACGGCTTGAACAGCAGCAACCGCGGGGACTGGTACTCTTCTCTCAACGACAACGGGTTGGGGAACTGGCACAGGTCTGTCTACAACCACAGGCTGTGGTACAGGAACTGGTCTGTCAACCTGAACAGGGACCGGCACATTAACTGGACGGTCAATGTACACAGGGTGAGGCACGGACACCTGACGATCGATGTAAACAGGCCTATCAACAGGCACGTGCTTCTCGACAGTAACAGGGTACGGTACAGGCACTGAAACGGGCACCTTCACGGGATATGGCACTTTTCTTTCATAATACACAGGCACTTGCCTTGTAACCTCCACGGGGACTTTTTGTACGACTGGGTAGGGAACTGGCCTGTCCACAGCTACGGGAACAGGGACTCTTACTGGGTATGGCACTTGACGATCAACGGGCACTGGCACCGGTACTTGGACGGGAACTTGGACGTCACGTGTGATTGTTCTCGTTATGTAGCGGGGAACCTCCTGACGCAGGATGACAGGGTTCGGTTCTATGTTTACTGATGTTTGTACTGCTGGCCCTACTGCTACTGGGGCGGCGGCTACTGGAGCAGCAACTGCAGGACCACCGATGGAGACTGCAGGGCCTCCAACTGCTACAGCGGGACCTCCGACCGCCACACCACCTCCTCCAACACCGACTCCTGACCCAATTCCTCCTCCGTAAGAGATACCGGGACCGATCCCAATCCCGGCTCCAGTCACACCAATATGTCCCAAACCTATGGAGTGTCCGAATCCCACAGAGTGGCCAATCCCAATAGCAGGGCTGGAGAACCCAATGGAGTGTTCACCATAGCCGTACGATGGGATATGCCTCTTCACGCCTTTGTCTGAAGCCGCCTCATCTTTGATCCCTTGGGTGGCAAGGAATTTTGATACTTTTGATTTTTCTGCGATCTCCTTTGTTGATGATAGGCTGCTTGCTGAAAGCAGCACCTGAAATCAAGAAGATGAAATACGTTATTGTGTCGTCTATACGTATGTAGGGTACCTAAATACGTATACTCTTCGTAATCCTTATTCACCCGAAAAAATTAGTTCTATATTATCTAGAAAATAAACGCAACAATATAACTTTCAAAACGTGATTCAATTCTAAACTACACACTAAACTGTGTCGTCACAGTCTTAGGTCATACAGGGCGTATAGTTTTTACTACTGTATCATTCATATAAGGATTTCTTAACCAATTGATATCAATAACGAAACCTCATAAGCTAAATACATAGAAAGCATAAAAAAAATAATTATCTCGATGGTTTATATAATTACAATTAATTGGAAGTCTAGTTGGTCTTAGAAATAAATGTCATAACTAACAGCAACATGTGTATTGCTCCAGTTATCTTAAAGCTCAGCGAATGGGGGCGAGGTAAGCCGGCAAAGCCTTACGGAACTCGAGACGCGAATGCTGTTTGACCCTTCAATATCTAGTCTAGCTAAAGTTATCATAGTTTATGTTATAGAAGTATTGCTAATAACATCGTTACCAGACAAAAAAGTGCATTATAGTAGAGTGTGAATGATGATGACAGAGTGAATATACTTGAGTTCAAAATATTATTTTTTAAACTGTTGATACATAAAGCTGTCGATTAAATATTACTGAAAATAAACTTTTATTCAGCCTATTATGTAATAATATTTATTTCAAAACTGTTTAGGTCTAATATCTGAAACTAGATTTTGAACATCACATTAGTCAATAGTAACTTTAAAGAAGGCATGACGTAAGAATTTAAAAATGACATCAGATAGTATTGAAGTATGTAAGAAAAAGATATGCTGACCCAACCCCAAACGAAATAAGATACGGGCATAAGGATAAAGAAATAAAAAATAATATTAAAAAAGCAAATATGTGTGCAGTATGAATATATGCTTTAGGGCCTATTTCACCATCGACAGATAACTTTAATCAAGGAATAATTTTGAAATTTTGACAGTCCTTTTATTCAGAAACTGTAGTCAATTTTATTCGTCGAATAAAAGTTATCTGACGATTGTGAAATAGGCCCCTAATGAAACGAACATCAAACTTTTTAGTCTTAAACAATTACCAACCTGCAACAGCTATATCGTTTTTCTATCTAATGTAGTTTGCAGTATTATACATCAGAACATAGTGCTTACTCATACAGGTCAAGTTCGCGGCCCCCAAGGTCGGTTACACGTGATAAACAGAGGGGTGGCTTATACTACCCATTATTAAGTGAGTTAGAAACCCATTTACGATAATTGTATTATTAAACGTTATGCTTATTGGCTTTTGTGTAATCTAACTCGTGTGGACTAGTAAATATAAAGATCCAATACTAAGACATGACAATTGGAATAGTATGAAGATGTGGTTGCGGGTTCGAATCCCACCCAATACACTACCGAAGTAAACCACTCGTTATTAAGCACTTAGCTTTAGCACGAGAGTTAATGAGATTACTAGTAATGTGCGATCCACATTGAAAAAAGAATTGATAATACTATACTATCACATTGATAATAATTATTATTATGCTCCTTACAGATTAGCGATATGCTCTATGCAAAAAAAGAAGAATTAGTTATAGTATAGTGTTATTTTTGTATTCTGTGTAGAAGTCGTAGCCTTTTTTTACTTTCATCCTACGAGTTAGAATTAAAAAAATACACCTTGATCTACTATTGATACCTCGATGATTATAATTGATCCAACAGACAAACTATGTGTATAGTTTTGTTGGACATTGTTGTATTTCATACATTTATCATGTTCCTTTTATTAATAAATTAATAACAAAAATCTGAATACATTTTGAGGCTACTTTAAATTTGCAACGCTTTCAAAAATACCCTTTCTAATATTGTTGGACAGTTCAGTCCCGAACGTTCCGTAATATTATTGAACTAATGTTTTATAACATTATCAATATTAATAAACATAACTGCAAGTCTAAAGTAAAACATTCATCAATAAGATTGATTTACCTTCTAAACATACAGTCTCCGGAGTTAGGCAACCAAATGCAAATAAAGTAGTCAAGCACCGGAAAATTCTAACTAGAACACATATAACCCTTTTACTGAGTCTAGAATATGGTCCGAATTAGTATCGGTACTAAGTATTACAACATACCGAAATGAGCTTATATGGTGACTGATTGATACAACATCAGTGGTCATACTGCACCAATATTGTATGTTGTGTCCCAATTGTATATCAATATAGTTTAGTATTAGGTGTGTATATTATAATATATTTTTTTATTTTGTAATGTAATTTCTGTAAAGTGTTCAATATATTTTAAAAGTAATGCGAGCATAATTAATTATTCATAAGTTCTTAGGTTGGATTTCGGCGATATTTTGACAGATGACAAGATTCTCGAATAATATTGTATATTGAGTTACTTGAGAATTCAGTCAAATCTAATAATTAACTTCATATTGATTTTAATGCAAACAAATTTTATGACTGACGTAATGTGGGTACAATAACCTAGTTGTCAGAGAGGTTGATGGGTGATCTCTACATAATTAAATGCAAAAGACACAATCAATTATATACTTCAATGAGCAAATATAAACACAATCATCACACATAAGATAATGAAAATTGAACACCGGTTACCGATACATACAATTTTACTACTAGGTATATCTTTACACCTTAATCTGATAAGAGACAGGTAATTTATCGTATTGGTATTAAGTATACTGTAATGTTGTGCACTAAGTTCTTAATTAAATATATAAAAAAAACTTCAACAAACAGTCCTATATCATAATTTTATATTCGAAAGATGGACCCGTGAATGAAAAAAAATGCTGTTTTGGAACTGCATACGGAAGGCGCGGGTGTTGCATGCAACGTGAGAACTATGTCCAGCAATAGACCGAAATAGGCTTAATTGATTGATTGAATTTAATTTGTTATTACTATAAAATATTCTAAAGAGTAATAAATTTGGTGTTCAGTACTTCTGACCCATCAGAATCCCTTTCCTAAATCACTTTTAACTAGTCATACAACAACAAAAAATGTGTGCATGTCAATATTTCATTCTAATAACTCCGGATATAGCGTTACGTATATGAATACAATTAATCCTTACTCAACGTGAGTAATACTCAAGTGAACTGTTACGTATGTATAAAAAAGCTGAAACTGCAGCTGATCTAGCGTGGAGCTCGTAATAAGCGGCTTCATCAATCATTACTTGTAATTAGTAATACTATGTAACATATTGATTAAGTAAAAGAAAGAAAATAGACTGACCAATGGAAGACTTCTGATGATATTTTCAGTGTGTTGTGTGTACCGACATTTTCTGAGACTAATTTTTTATTTATTTATTTATTTATTAAACTTTAAATTATAAAACTGTTTACTTTTACATAAACCCCACAAAACTGTTTGCACAGTTTGTCTGTGGGCATGACGATTAAAACTAATTAATTTTTTTAACAATAAAACTTATTATAACTTAAAACTAAAAACATATTATAATATTAAATATTATAAGATAAATGTTATGACCATATAGGTAGGTGGTAGACCATGTGGTAGGTAGATGAATATAATATGATATTTCGTTACTCACATATTTGTCAAAAGTAATATTGTTATGAGCCACCATATTCGATCAATTAACAAAGTAAAATAATAGGGATTTCTATTTTGGCTGTAACCTAGCACAAGGACAGAATAGGCTTAGACGCATACTTTTCTTTATACATTGTCTTTGCAGTCATAAAGTGAAGTCTCCAACATGCGGCAATTGTTAACTGAGAAAGTTAAAGCAATTAAAATTGATTTCAAAATTTTAAGCAATTGTAAGTCAAATGTAAAATCTTACTCTTGAAGTGAAAAATTCTGTTCAAATTCACATTAATCGTTATTAAATTATGTTAAAATTATCTTCAAATATCTTTGGAGTTATTATGATTTATATATTAGTTTATGTTCAGGCTGTAAATATTTAAATAAAATAATTCTGTTCTTTGGAGTTTTAGTGAGTATCAAGGAATGATCTTATGCTCAGGTTTACATTAATATTAGCTAGTAATTCCACTGAGTAGGGTCTACAAAACTTCACCTTCTACGATAATCTACCATCATGGTAATATTAAAAACGAGTGATGTGAAATCTTGCCCCAATCGTCTGACATCCAGATATATGTGAGAAATACAGATCTGTCATTGTGACGGATGTTATGCAATGTGAACGGATCTATGTAACTGATACCTGTAGTTTATGCGAGACCCTAAGATGGTAGTTCTGGTCATCCGTAATGTAGGTTCTAAATGAGTTTCCGATTGTATTTGGTAATGTTGGCTAAGTAATCTACTGTAATATTTAGTAGAAACGTTGTCTTCATTCATACCAATAAAGAGACGTATGGGTAGAAGCCAGATAGTTGTCACATTTTTTTTAAATAACTTTAAATCTCAAAATATACTTAGATATAAAGCACCTTTAATTTGTAAATGAGAACAAAACTCTATCTCTGATATTTAAATTTTGAGGTGGCAATTTTTGCCTTCCTCAAAATTTTTGGACTACTATCCCGTAAAGGGAATGGCACTGCCTGAATGAATGAAATGAAATAAAGGATATAAAAAAATATATATTGCACCTTGCCTCTGAATGCAATGGCATACACATAAAACACGGGTAACTTAGTGGTAATTATAGAGTCCTTTTTATTAATATGCTTGTTCATGTTTGATATTAGATAACTTGTTTATTCCTATCAAATTTAATTAAAGATTTACTATGTTTTCAATTAGATATATTTTGTATTTCACCGGAAAAAATAAAATAAGCTATAAACTATTTATTGTCATGTCATTGTGTCAACTAATTGTCTGTTTTTTTTTTAAATTTATATTTAATTACTTAGTTATTTTCGACGATAGTAATTTTGTAATAATATAATTAAAATTAATAAATAACTTTTAATTTTATTAAATACTTATCTAGAATTTAAAATTAATTTTATTGATTTACTTAAAAAATATCTTACCATCAAAATAAAGATCGGCGTCATTGCAAATGAATTTATATATGTATGTACATAAAATAATAAAAAAATCCGAGATCACTGTATCACATTACTTTCAGCAACTATTGGGTTTGCCACCGTTATGCGCCTGCGCAGGTTACACCGTTCTTATATAGACGCAGGCGCGTACGCACCGAGACAGGTGTTACACCTAGTATTACTATACCTATATGTTAGGCTTAGCCGTAATATTAAGATCATTTGTAAACATCGTAGGAAATAAACTTGTATGTTTTTTTATCGGAAGATTTGTATGATTAATTGGTAACCTAATATGGATCAAACAGTTGTTAAGCAAGTTATTGATGCACGACATGTAAATCTTATCTGATATTATCAAGAGCTAAAGTTGAAAATCATGTTTTATCTAAGATTGGATGTAAAAGAAAATACTACCAGAAAATACTGCCTCGATTTTAAAAGCGATTAGCTTTCATCTTGCTGAAAGTGACAAGAAAAGTATTTAATTATTTATTAAAAACGTAAGTACATTAGCGAGCGACATCACGTTTTAAAGCTAGTTGAATGTAAACAGAAGTTCGAGAATTAAGAAGAATCTATCACTTGTATAGTGCTTAATCATCGTCGAACATAATTACGCAATCAAATTAAAATTAATAAAAAGGTTATTTATTGCGAGTAAGATAATTATAATAAATTAACAGTCTTATTCATAAAAATCCCTTATAATAGGTTTTAAACACTCATTAGTTAAAATGCTCATTAGAACTAATAAACCTTTTATAAAATTGTCTATTCATAAACGTTCCATAAACCCGTCATAGTAAAGATGTCGTTATAGCACGTTATAGCACGTTATAACACGTTTTAAAGTAATTAAGTTGTCGTTCTGATGAATCCATAGATTAAATGGCCAAAAAACGCAAAAAAAAAAAAGTTTGACAACGTCTCTTGTGACATTTGCCATTGACATTTTCGACTGGCCTGCTGGTCTAGTGGTTAGTGATCCTGACTGCTAAGCCGGAGGTCGTGGGTTCGATTCCCACCCAGGACAAATCTTTGTGTGATGAGCCCGATCATTTGTTCTGTGTCTGGGTGTTATTCATCTACAATATGTATGTATTTAGAAATATATATAAGTATGTTAATCAGTTGTCTGGTTACCATAGTACAGGCTCTGCCTAGTTTGGGATCAGATGGCCGTGTGTGAGTTGTCCCAAGATATTATTATTATTATATTATTATTATTATTATTTAGAAGCTTTCTTGTGTTTCGTTCACGTGTTTATGTTTTGAAGAAAATTGGATTTCTTTGTATTTTTTCTTGTGAGTACTACAATAATTAATGGAAAACCAAAAAAATATAAAGAAAAGGCAAAGAAGCGAAAATTGGCTGGAGGAAGTTATGGTTAATTCAACAATTTTCGTTAAGGTACACAAGTGTTTATTTACATTTATTTTCGTTGATAAATTGATGGCCTATTTTATTTCCATATAATTTATTGATGGATTTGGTGAAAACACGATTACACGATTTTTTTAATATCTACTTCCCAGCTCCTTGCAAATAACACTTAACTTTAACCAACTAACCATTAGACGGTTCCGACGCGAAAACAGCTGTTGTATACATTTGTCGGCCATATTTCTGTTTATTAAAGGTTTATAGACGGGTCGACCCTGTTATAAGTTACAAAGCCGCTATTGAATACTTAAAAAGCTTTTTAGCGATATTGAACGTTTATGAATAATGCTTTTCGGGATTCTCATTATAGCAAGCTAATAAACCTATTTTAACTTTTTATGAATAAGACTGTAAGTCTATAGACGCAGATAACTCATGAAAAAAGGTAGGAGCATTTTTTATACTAATTTTACAAATTTCTAATGTGAATACATCTACAACACCAACGGTCATCAAAAGTTGGCCCATTATTCAGATGCATTGAGTTGACACTCTGTTGGGTTCTGCTCCCAATTTTCTTTTTAATAATTATAAATGTGGACAACACCACATATTGCTCCGTATCCAAAGTAAGTAGCTAAAGCACTTGTGATAAGGAATCACAGACAACGAAAGTACTACAAACACTCGGACCCGAGACAATGTTGAATACTTAGTAGTTTATCTTTTTGGACCCGTCCGGTATCGAACCTTAGAGCTAGCGACACCTTGAAAACCAGTGTGTGTGAAACTTGACAACGGAGGTGGTTATCATAATGTTACTTACATCAAACCCTATATGACTTTTACATGGGTGCAGCAGGAGTTTCTTTTATAAAAACGACGCCCGCACTAAGGAGGGGGTTTCACAAACATCAAACACAAAGAACACCCAGACTTGGAACAAGTATCTGTGGATCACACAAATGCTTGTCACATGCAGGGTTCGAACCCGCAGCACGTCGCGCACACTGGTAATTAGCGTGGTAGCTATAGGTACCACTCGGCTATCCGTGCAGTCAAAAAAATGGTGTGTGTATAAGCCTGATTTTTTCACTACATTACGTAGTAATTTGTACTCTTTCTTTCAGCCATCAAAAGGGTTCTAACTAAGCGGCGGTAGCCTAATGGCTAGGGCGTTGGACTTGCGATCACGTGGTTGCGGGTTCGAATCCCACCCATTACACTACCGACGTGAACCCACTCGTAACACGAGCATATTAGCTTAGCACGAGGGGTTAACAAGATTACTAGTATGTGCGACCAACATTGCTAGTAACCATTAAAAAAAAAAATTGGCAATACCATCACAAAACTCACTGACACCATTTCCTTTGGTCTGAACAGTTTCTATTACAACAAATGGAAGTTTCCAGAATTTTTAACCACACGTCAAAAACATTTAGACACATGTCCATGTGAGTTGAAGGCGTGCCTCAGTTGGCGCAGGAATCCGCGGTATTGCACATATTAACACAAAAATTAATCAGTTTTCGATCTCATTCCGAAGCCATAATTACTGGCTGTGAGGTAGAAACAAATTGAAATAGGTTTATTTTGATAAAATGAGGGATATTCTTAAAATGAAATTATTTTCTCGTGCGCAACTTTTGAATGTTTCACTTCTGAGCATAAATTATAAGGAAGAATAGTTGTATCTTACTAACTAGCAATAAGAGTCGCACATTATTAGTATTCTTGTGAACCCCTCGCGCTATGCTAAATGCTTGTGTACGAGTGGGTTCACGTCGGCAGTGCAATGGGTAGGATTCGAACTGTCAACCACACGATCGCAAGTCCAACGCCCGTCTTTAGCCAAAATAACACCCAGACACAGAACAAATGATCGTGCTCATCACACAAAGATTTGTCCTGGGTGGGAATCGAACCCACGACCTCCGTCTTAGCAGCCAGGGTCACTAACCACTAGACCAACAGGCCTGTCAACATCACAAATATACATCAGACAAGCAGAACAGAACCCAACAGACAAAACAAAAGACTTCTAGTAAAAGGCCCTACCCGATAATGATAGGACTATATTATCATCCAATCTAGTATGCCATATAGCCAGGTAGAGAAATAAAAACTCCTTAAGACATATCCTGGTATACTTACAGTCTAGGCATATTTACAAATTCGTAGTCACAGGCTTAATTAATTAACTATTACATTAAACAGGTGGGTCATATAACATCACAAAAACTGGTCTGCGAAGAATGTCCAAACGGACGTATTCCACGTTACGTGAAGGGCGTGGAGCCTTCCTTTACTGGTGATCGACATCGATTTGAATTTGTAATTCAGTCTCATAAGATAATCTATGTATGTTGCTTAACGCAGGTATATGTTCTGAATAATCTCTGATTTTACATAAATAAGTAGGTACATAGCTATGTTTAAGCTATGTTTCGTTGGTTTTATTTAGTTATGCGGTGTCCAGTAGTTTTTATTCATTGCGCACATATAGTAATAAATGTAGAGTAAAATGTTTAGTTTTCCCGTATATTTATATTATTATTTATATTGGTTTTAATATTAGATAAAGTTGAGTAAGTAGTTTATTTTTTTACACCAAATTTTCTGTAGAATCCCGGAATCCACTTGAATGTTTAATCTTTGTTATTAACAAAGCAACAGACCCGCTGCTACTCTTTTACCATTATTTCATTATGTAAACGTAGTCCAGATTTTGCGCTATTGTTGGTGCTGGTGCTTAGATTTCGATACTTGGATATGCGTTCTACTGAGACCCTTATTGTTATTATAACAATAAGGGTACAGTAAACAAGCAACAGACAACGAAAAAGGGACATAACGAAAAATAAAGAAACGTCACTTAGGTATATTTAATAATTTATTTATGTTGTTAAAAACTATAAATATCACTTATATAATATTACTTAATAGTAAAAAAAATTGCTTATTAATGACAATTATTCAACAAACATTTCATAATAAATTAAACAAACATACATAAACACTTGCATTTAATCAGATTAAATTACCTGATCATTGTACGTTCGCGCTTAGAAATTATACAATTCCATCGATTTTATGGTCAACAGTCACTTTTCATGCTAAACCAAGCGATTACTTCACTTTCTTACAATAATGTATCAATTAAGTACAATTAAAATCGTACTACCAAATTATCTAAACACGAACATAGTTTAAAGCGAATAAATAACTGAATTCAAGCAAAACCACAAATAAATCATTATTACGTTTGCATCACGCATCAGCTGTGAATCATTCAATCATACATAATACAGACATCCACTATCTAACTACACATACGTACATACAAACTACTCTTGCAATAAATATATTGTCCTGAACTAAACATTCTTCAGATATACACACGTTACTGAGAATTAGGAGATGACTAAATTGGTTATAATGTAATTCTGAGTATATACCGGCCTATTAATGTCCCACTGCTGGGCACAGGCCTCTTGTCATATAAAGATGGAACGAGCATTGAAGTATTACTGAGTAATTTTGATAAATTTTAACAAGACAATGTCAAGGTGGCCTAGCGGTTCAATGAACGGATTTTTGTAAACAAGGTTGCAGGTTCCCCATCCACTACAAGCAAGTACCAATGTGGCTTTTTCAAAGTACATGTATGTATAATATGCACTTTCATAATTATTCTAAGACATCATTGACAATCAGTGAAGGAAAAAATCGTGAGGAAACCTGGATTCCTAAAAATTCAATCCGAAATCGCCAACCCGCAGTCAGCCAGTGTGGTGATCTATGCTCGTTCCTTCTCTATTTGAGAAGAGGTCAGTGCCCAGCAGTGGGACAATTATAGGCCGTATTATACAACAGGACGTTACGTTACGCGAATGTGAATTTCTTAGATCAAGAATAAATACATGACCTAGTCTACATCTAACTCTCTAAGGGCTGAAAGAACCAGAAGTTTTTTAGTTTAAGTCGCTTAAAAATGGGGAATTCACTGAGAATCTAGGTCCATCCATCATTCAGTCTCATTTTCCACATTATTAATTTCCGTAGAAGCTTCCGCTGAAGAAGAATCTACTTCTTCATCAGCCGGTGCCTCTGACGTGTCTTCTGAAGTCGTCCCGTTGGCCGGCTTCTGGACTTCTGGCATGATCTCACAGTTCTTGCCAGTGGCGCCGGACTGGCAGTGGCATCTGAAAAATCCTTCGCCAGATTCTACTGACTCACATTCGCCTCCGTTCTTGCAAGTGTCGGGGTTCTTCTCGCAGTAGTTTAATTCTGTAATAGATGGAATTTACATCAAATATTGATTGATTACAATAACTATATTTTATAGGTGCATGAGCACCTCAACTTTTAAATTGCTGCTTATAAGCTTTTCGTGGGCATCGACTAACATCAATTCTCCTAGTTATCCTGTCATACTTGTAACCTGTACCTAATTGTTTACGTTTACATGCTCAAAAAAATGTCCAGGATGAGCATTGCGACAGCGAATTCAAAAGTTGAGTTACTTATGATGCTTGACTGTGAATTAAATTAATAAATCTCAAATTGACATAATTATCCCGTTATTTTTAGTTCAAAGTTAAGCGGCGGTTGACTAATGGTCAACCAGTCAAGAAACCCCAGAAATTCACTGTAACCTATACATCAAAATAGTTAAGACCCCGTTCTTTCTGACTTACCTTCATCGCACAGCATGCCTCCCCATCCCTTCTTGCAGAGACACTCCCAGGGCTTGTTGCAGGTGCCGTGCAGACAGCCGGGATACGCGTGGCACTCGTTGCAGAAGGTGCCGGTCCAGCCGACCTTGCAGCGACACTCGCCCGGACGCCGGCAGTAGCCACGTTCAGCGTGGCAGCCGGAAGCGCAGATTGCTAATAAAATAATGATACAGTAAAGGTGTTTACGAATCCGACTTGAGTATGTAAAGGATCTTTAATCCGGGTCAAAAATTTCTAAATTATAAAGCAAGAGCCATCTTTTTCGTTTTGTCTCTTGCATAAACTTGTGCACGCTTAGGTATCGTTAGAGTTTTTTTTACGTGGAACAATGATACTGCCTACTAACTAGAATATTAGTCATCAAGTTGGTACACATGACATGATGAGTGACATATAGGTTATGTTATTTTCTCCAACTTGATGACTAAGTATCTTCAGTATCTTGAAAGTTTCAAATAAAAACGTTGTGTTAATTAATAGGGGTCGAGTTTTACGTCGACCATCAAAACCAGTGTCGACCCCAAGTTTCCAACCTCTTTGGAAATTCCTGATCTAGGTTGATACGCAATACAATCATGGCTGCAATCCTTAAACCCTAAAGTGGAGCGAGCAGAAACATTAAGTTACAACATGGCAATGCTGCCAGCTTTCTGAGCATGTTTTCCGTCATCGACAGAGATAGAGTTTTCCTTCATAGACTCAATCAACTGCGAGTTTTTTAACTGCTATCATCAATACTGGTACAAAAGCAACGTTGAATGATTTAGCTATTTGATAGACGAGATATTCGACAACTACTCACGAGTCTGACACAGCAGGCCAGTGTAACCCGGCAGACATTTGCATTCGAGCGGTTTGTCGCAGTAGCCGTGCTGGCAGCCAGGCAGCTGCTGGCACGAGCGGCACGTCTTGCCGGCCCAGCCTAGCTTGCAGCGGCACTCGCCCGGCATCTCGCAGAAACCACGGGTAGCGTGGCAGTCAGAACGGCAGATAGCTGTCAAATAAGAAATTAATAAAAAAATTATAAATTAAGTAGGTAATCAACTATGATCATGAAGCAAGCAACAAAGTTTAACTATAACGCTTAAATAAATGGCTAAATTAGTCTCTGCGACACCCTAAGGTTGGCTGGCAGAGAATGCCTTTTGGCATTAAATCGGCCTTTGTGCTGACTAAATGTATTTACAGGACATGTTTTGGAGATTAAGCCTACTATTTTAAATAAGAATATATTTTTAATTCGTCCAAAATTTTATATTGTAAGATTTCATGAACTTATTATAACTACTTATAGAAAGCGTTTTATCCAACGAAAAGGACTCTCTAGCTTATCTACATATATCAGATATAGTAAAAATACTAGATTTCTGATTGAAAATTATGTAGAGCAAATAATATCCATTAGATTTATTTACTTTTTCATGACAAGTATAAATTTTATCAGAAGTTCACAATTTCCCTCAGTAAAACCCTATATAGGTATTGTCCTTTTCTTAATATTTTCATGTTACTCACGTTCAGAACAAAACAGTCCATCCCAGCCTTGCTTGCAGATGCATTCGAAGGACTCATTGCAGTAGCCGTGCTGGCAGCCCGGTAGAGGGATGCACTTGTTGCAGCGCTCACCGTAGAAGCCGAGCTTGCATCTACACTCGCCCGGACGTTTGCAGTACCCTGGGGAGAAGGCATAGGATTATCATGGATATTGGGCTGTATTCAATGTAAGCTCAGTGAATCTTTGTATTGACTTTCTTTCACAGTATGTGTCTTGATACTTTGATCAATCTGATACCTAAGCACGTGCTGTATGTATAGGTACATATATGCGTATGCATGTTGCTTATTTTTTCGAATTTGCTAGTATCAACTTGTACTGTCCAACTCTCTACTCTTTTGTTGACTTCAGCTCTGCGCTTCTTCTTTCCAATTCTCAAGGAATTATATTAGAACCGTTTGGTTGAGAGCAAACGTCATGACATTTCTTGAAAAAGAAATCAATTACCACATCTTGTTTTATATACAGTTAAAATGCATTGAATCAAGCATCATAATAACAATTAACGAAATAAAACAAAAGGCCTTCGTAAAATGTTCATGTTTAGTGTGACAATAGCAGCATCAAATTCTTTAAACCACGAACGAATCAAGATGACCGTTAAAAACTGTCAAAGTACAGTCATCGTGTTGCACTAATGAGAAAATTAAATAGAACGACCCGTTAGCTTTGCACAAAGCAATCGACTCATTGTGTTGCTTTGTAGAGGCTTTATAAATATCATCTCGATTGAAAGTGTAACAATTAGATAGGTTAATTTTTATGATGACGTTACGTTTACTTAGGTTCTTGTGGAGTCAATATCATAGGCTAGACTTCATCTGGGTCTAAAAAAAATAAAAAAATATTACTTCCCCTAGGAGTAGGTACTATCGCTTCTCGGCCTTTTGGCTAAGATCAAAGTGTAGGAGTAGGTAGGTACTAACTTTGATTAGTTGATGATAATTTTGCATGGTCAGGTAAGGCAATTTTTTTATTAATTTGTTTTCCTTGGTGAATATTGTTCACTTATATGGGTCGAAGCAATATTATAAATATGACCGGAGACTTTAGTTGCACCATATATACGGAAGAAGAACCGAAATATTTTTTATTCAACCTAAAGAACAAAGAAATACTTCTCACCTTGCAACGGATCACATCCCTTCTTGCATATCGGCACATCGCAGAGATCCCCCTGCCATCCCGGAAGGCACTTGGGCTCCCCCTTATCGTCACAGATGTAGTGGCTGTGCTCACTCTGCACTGCCGGCAGCTCGCAAGCCTGTCGGACACGTACCGGCTTCAAGAAGTTGGTAACACAAAAAGTTAGTAAGGAAAGAAAGTGCTTCAAGAAATAGATGTGTATTAGCAACAATTTTGAGCATGCAAGTTAATTTTTTATAGTTTATTTGAGTACAAACATAGATTGATAACACATAGATAGATAATCTTTATACAAGTGAGTAGCTAATAGTGAAGCCAAAATTATTGATGTGTGCATCAAGCATTATACAATATGTAACAAAACCCCTGTCAGATCCAATAAAGGCGTATTCGTGGTAGTTCATGAACCGTCTCGCATAGGCGGCTTCTTTGGCACCAAACTGTAGCTAGTAAGTACGTGACCTTTGAGGAGCGGTGAGTTGTTCAGCTGTTGCCTTGGATCAGTTTTTATTTGTATTTAAATATTTTAACTGGGGCAAAAAATTATTCTCCAATCCATTATATGGCTATGTTACATGTGGATTCGCAGTACGATACCGAATAATACTCTCAGGGAACGGACAGGGTTTTTGTTACACACTGTATACTGTCTGTGTGTCTACATTCGTCGTCGTTTACATATTTATTGCATTGTCACACTCATCTAAAATTAAGGATATTTGCACATGCGCTTGACCTTGACCACTGACAGTACGTTCGGTCGTACCACTGTGTTGATATGAAACAGTTTGAACGGCTTCACTATTCGTGCGCGTACTTGCTTTCTAGGCGTTATAGCTCTATAGGTACAAATAGTTAAAATTAAACTGTTGAAACATTTAGGTAAGATTGTCTGCTCAATTCAATAGTTAGCAATGTTTCCGAATTCGGGAATTGACAGGCTAAGGCTACTAAAGCTAGGCTTGATAACATTTTATAAGTAGCTGACACCCTGGTTTTAACACAAACACTACTTTTTATCCCGAAAAATTAAGTTGTCTAGTAAACAGCGGGTAACACCGCAGGGCGCAGCTGCTGGTAGTACCGAATATTTCTTGGATAACATAATTTATGTAATTAAGGCAGCATAATTATATCAACTAATTTGACCTAGGTGTGCAGCTTTGTAGACAAACCGCCAATCAAACAACAATGACAACAAAGAATCAACCGTCGAGTGCTTTGAGCCAGATTATATGTGCGATAGGCGCATGCGTTTCATTCTCGTGATTCATAAGTTAATGGAATAAGTTTATTCAGGTAGTATGTTAATAATTAAGTAGGTTAATCTTAGGTGATAAAATCAAGACAAGAGAGAAATTGAAAATAACCGAAATAATTTGTTAACCGGAATATAATGTACCTTATGATTATTTTAATGGAGTGCGTATATTTCTTGGGAAACGTTGTTCAGTTTTATGCACCTGATTACCTCGTTGAATATACGTATTCCATAAAAAAATATCCTGCATTTAAAAAGTCATGTCTACTAGAAATACTTTGATTCGAAAGTAGATGAAATTAGAACAAGGATTAAATCTTAAATAATTTCGGGTCTGAGCTTGGTTCAAGATGATCGAAGCCGATCCTACCTAGAAAATCTTTAAGTAGAACAAGTAACATAGATAAATGCTTGGTTTCTCGAGGTCAATAATTTATCTATGAAGAAATTTTTAGTGTTATCACTAAATAAAAATCTAGGTATAGAAAGTGATGCGAACTTTTTTCATCCTAACAGGATCGCGGCATCTCTGCGTCACCGAAGGAACTTTCTAATATGAGTGGCGAGAAAGCAGCTCGAAAGTGGGACGCGGGAAATCAGCGTGAAAACATTTTGTACATCACTTAGAGTTTTATTTATAAGTAATTAGATAGTCAAAAATTTAATGCCCATAATACTTAGATCTTTAGAATAGTTACGTACAGCAAAGGAAATAAACAAGTGGAAATCCTTAGAGGAGGCCTTTGTCGAAAGACAAGCTGTTGAGAGGGGAGATATTCCGAATGCTGGGAATATGTTTTAGGTTAAGTTAATTCACAGTTTCTTACCTCTTGTGCTTTATGCTAGGTTTTAAGTAACGTTTTGTCAAATAAGTTCCGATAAAGGCTAATTTTATTTTCTTTTTATTAATTTTAATGCTACTGACATATTATTTTAAACAAAATTGTCTTGTTTCCTGTTTGGATAGTCTGGACATAAAGATTATCTAAAATGTTTACTTAAAACTCTATCTTGTTTAAAATGTAAGTAAGTAATTGTTATATTGAATGAATCTAACTGCATTAAAAACCGTTGCTTAGGTAAAGAAGATTATTTTCAAAACATTTAACTACACCACTTAAATATCTAGTGAAAGTTGAATTAATGATTATAAATTAAGTATGTACTAATATTGTTAGAAAAAGCTATAGTTATCCGTTAGCCACAACCGACCTGTTTCTTCCATTTGGGCAGATGCTTCGCCGGTAGCACACCACTCACAAAACATGCAACAAAAAGTGCGGCACTCCACATCTTCACTGATCACTTCATTTAGAAGCAAACTGTTCGCGCGCTCACGACGTACTGTTACGACGTGCTATTGAACTTGGGAGAGGAGCTACTTTCGCCGCGTCGCGCGTCGGTCCAGTAGAAGTGCGGTGAGAAAGTTGCCCGCTGTTTTGTTTGGCAGCGACTTTGTATATTAAGTACATAGTTAGTTCCATAGGACTAGATACAGGCAGGCAGAGGTTTGTACGACCTCGACGAACTTTCATAAGTCCCATGAAATAGGTACCTATAAACATTTTTCTTGAGGTTTTCGTGACCCCTTCTAAACTATTATTATAATTCAGTGTCTACACAACTTGGAATAATTAACAGAAAACTTGTTTTGTCGTGTTTGGGAATCGAACCCGCGGCGTGGATTGGAAACTTAGAATATTGCGACATTAAAATCTCATAGTATATTTTTATGGTAAGTATTCCCGTCGAAGTGTATACAGTGTACGGAAATAGTAGAATGGACAAAATAATATTTAATTATACCCATATGTATTATTATTACCTCATTTATAAGTATCTGAATATAAACTTGTTAACCGCTGTTTTCATAGCCTCAACTAAGTTGCAATCAATAAATTTCTACATAATTACATTGTGGGAATCCCGGTTGGCGTGTTTGAGATGCGTTGTTTACCCTTCCGCACAGTTGACGAAACTGATTATAAATAACGGAACTCCTTATAAACAGGGTAAGTGACTTGCACCACTACAAAGAAACGTAAAAGGAAAGCTAATGCTTTCTTTTTTATGTTTATATTTAATATTTATGTAGCTTATTCTATTTATATCTTTGTTTTTATTTATTTTAGCAGTTATATTATTTTCCAATCAGCTTTTTTAAGTAAACTGATGTATATATCTACCCTGAAATAAGCTTAAGTGTTTTAGTATCAAACTACACAAGTTAAAAACCCCTTTCTTTTTTTTGCCGGGGAGAAACGCTAATGTCTTCCACCCACGCTGAGGGCACAGCGTGGGGATATTTTGGACTTGCACCGACTAAAAACACCCCGGTCCCGTCCTTGCCTTTGCTGGAGCCGCGGAATCACTTGCGCAAGCTCTGCGCAACTCCAGCAGGATGTTGCAAACCTAGCGTCTTATCTACATATTTCTTACACCAGAGTCTTACTACTAAGTCTCTGAATAATTAACATGAACAAAGTGAACTATTCCATCTACTTTAACCAACCCAGCTTGTCGCGGTCCATTGCTGGACATGGGCCTCTTTTGGTTCGCCACAACCCCTGGAATATATGCGAAAGGCCGAGGACCAGCCCCTGTATTTTAAGAGACTATTCTACAAGTGTTTTCTATGATAGAAATCTCATAAATGACAATAAATGTATGGAAATTACAATCCCACTTACAAATAGATTGTGTCAAGACTTGTAAGAATAGTTCAGGGGCGGGTGTTAGGTGCAACTTTCTGCTTCACAATAAAACACAATATACCTTCACATGTTACCATTTATTTATATTTCTTTCTATATACACTATATTATAAAGCTATATACACACAATTTAGGTCCATGTTACTTTATCATCAGTTACATACAGAAGCTCAGACAGATACATTTAAAATATACACCAGTTATCACCTTTCTAGTACAATCTATTTAATCACTATGGAAATAAATTATATGGAATAACAAGAAATTATTTCGACGTGCCTTCTTTCGCTAAGATTCAATCGTTAAGTAGAAATATTAAAAAACCTTGGAAGTTAATTTGTTATACACGTGTTTAAAATAATAGTCAATAAAATCTAAATTATCTCACAAAAGCAATAATTACATTTTTAGATTTTTATTATAGTAACATATTTATTATAGGCGTCATATTACTCACAGATATAAGGCATGTACGTATAATAGCACTCGGAATACACATTTTGTTTACACTGGGTAATTAACGTTACAAGAATAATCAACCACAAGTAACAAATCATTCACTCATTCACCACAGACAATGACTTTCACCTATGGCCATTACTTTTAAACAACAAAAACTGTCAACGCTCAGTGTCAACGCATACAATGACAGTGACATTTGTACATGCCAGTGTCGACCACCAATTAAATGATTTGCAAAAAATACTTGAGAACCATAAATGCTTTTCAGACAATATCATACACGTCTACTTTTATAATTATAACATATTTAGTACATTTACAAAATCAATAACTAAAATAAAAATAAAACAATAACTAAAATAAAACATTTAATTACATGAGCAAAATGTTTTCATAAATAAATAGTTTGTAAATGTCATTAAATAAGTTATTATAAGACAACTTAAAACAAAACAAATAAAAATATTACTTTTTAATTTTTACTAAATGAAACTGGGGTTTCATAGAGGGCCAATCATCATTTTCAGATCTTATTTCAGAATCAATTAGTTTTTATTAAAAAGATCTAAAAAGACACCGAATTCTTTCACAATTAAAACATAATTATCTCTAAAACATATAATTTTGTGAATTTTGACAGACCATTACTAATCGCCTAAATAAAAATTATTTAGTATTGTACATCACTATTTGTCAGCTACTCATATAAAATGACGTCACAAAGTTGGTGACTTTATAACACTATGCAAAAAAATAACATTTAAACATGTAATCTACATGTATAGGCCGTGACACACATTCATCAGTACTGAGGACGTATCATTTTTTTATATACTATCATTTATACACACTTTAAATTGGCGCTACTCAGTCAGGAACGGTAAAATATAGATTTCTCAATAAAGAAAAAGATTAAATTGAAACATTCGTGATACGGCCTCAGCAAACATTTAATATCTTTAAAAATATCTTGTATTTTAAAATGAGTTACAAAGGAATTCTTTATTAGAATGTTACAAAATATCTGTTGAATATCGCACGATACATTTCTTGATTGGTTTGTATCATATTTATTATCCGTTTTAAATCATACTAGTCAAACGAATAATTCAAATATTACCTACAACAGTTGAATGACTCCCTAACATTCACTCGCTGACTTGTCAAACACTTTCCATTCATTCAAAAGTATTCGAGTAAATTGTCATTTGTTAAACAGGGTGTTACTGATAGGGTGAAGATGAAATGGGTGAAGAGTTCATTCTGTAGTCACTTTACAAAATTTCAACTCAAACAAGTTAATCAAATAATTGATACCAAAATTTTTACATTCAAATTCAACATCGAAAATCATATCCAGACCATTCTAAAGTGAATATATCTTATCATTCTCAACATTTAGCGAAAGAGGTAACAAGATATTGATCTCGTTTTGCGTTTTATTTTATGTTATAAGTTTTTTGGCTATGAGATTCGCACATTACTAGTATTCTTGTTAAACCCTCGTGGTAAGCTAAATGCTTGTGTTACCAGTGGGTCCACGTCGGTAGTGTATTGGGTGTGATTCGAACCAGCGACCACATGATGGCAAATCCCTAGCCATTAGGCAACCGCCCTCTTCAAACTGATGTCAATAATTTCATTAAAGCGAGGTCAGCATAAACTGGAAATTAATAGTTTGATATGTAGTCGTGTGAACTTTTCACCCTTTTTGTAATGTACCCTTTCGGTAACACCATGTATACAGGATGCTACTAAAAATCTCGCTCATATGTGAAATGCCCATTCAGTACATGGAACTGATCCACTTCACCTTCTTAGATAAAGTTTTACATTTATATGGGCTCAAGCAATATTTTAAACATGACCATGGAATTTTATAGCGCCTTGTAAATACTGAGACAAGTAGCATATTACACTGTAAAATATTTAAAAGGAATGTCCGAACATCTGCAATGTTGTCCAATCACGCGTACAAGGTACACAGCACAGAGTTTAGGCAGTTTAATTAATATTAATTTAATTCAAGCTCAGAATAATAAGGAGGCCACAATGGACAGAAACAGTTCTATTCAGTTCTTCATACGGAACGAATGTTATATGGAATGTTTTAAATAAAATTTGATTCCATTTCAGTCAAATACGTTGGACAACTTTTTTTAATGAATATGAAGTATATATTAAAGGAATAAAAATTACGTCAATAAAAAAAATTAGTTTGTTGACTGTTCCAAAATATTTATAAGACTCAACCCAAGGTTGTTGGAAGGATAAATCAATTTAATCCGTTATCCAAATCAACTGATCACGACTTTTATTGGTTAATCAGACGCAATCATAGAGCTTAACATGACATTTAGCTTCATTACAGTGCGATTCAAAGACAATGGCGGCTGTGAACATGAGGCGAGTCGCTGCGCAGTAACAAACTCACGCACCACGCACTAATGCGTAGTGAGGTACTGCGCAGTGCGTAAATTACTTCACGGCCGCCATTAAGTTTGAATCGGACTATAACTGATTTTATCAGAAACCGGGGGTTAATCTCGCGTTATGAATTTTGATCCTTTCAGCTGAATCCAGTAAGAATGGAAGTCGACTCCAACATAGCTTGGGTAAAGACCAGGGGGAAGAGAATCAGTTTTTCTAAAAATATTTTGTACATACAAAAAAACCCAGGATGCATTAAGAATCAACAATGAATACAGAAATGCAGTCAATTCGAAAAGTCTTGCATCGCAAATACAACTTTATGCCAAGTCGATAAGTTGTATTTGCGTGTACATTTGTGTCATTGAAGACAGATTTGGCTGTAACTTTTGTTCGAAACTGTGTAATGGGTTATCAATTGTGAATTGACCGTTAGTAATTTTGTTATTAGTTGTACAAAGAATCACATTCTGAGATGACTGATAAAGGTAGGATTCTAGAGCTAATGGCGTGTTTTGACATTTGTGTATTCACCATGTAGTACAAAGTAGGTTCCATTGCTCGTTTTATGACATTCGAGTAAAATTAATGCATAAGTAGTGCGCAACGGTAAACGTACAAACGTCAAACCAAACGAAACATCCAGTTTAAAAAAAAATGCTAGAAATCTCGGAAAGGATTCATATACAGACAGGAAAAAAGTTGATTAACACGATAATTATTAGAAAACACTTGAGCATAATTAATTGCTATAAGTTAGCTATCATGGACATTATAGCGTTATTCGTTGGTGATAGCTATTTCGTTTTGTTCTTAATAGGGAAGCGAACTTTTTTTTGTTGTCCGGTTTTTCTATAACGAAAACCAATATCTACCTAGATACAAAGAATTTAAGGAGTGGGGGGCTTGCCCATGTCACTTGTGGCTACTATTTTCGCCAACTTCTGACATCAGAAGCCCCCACTCCTATTCTTTAACGCGCTTTTTTGTATGTCGAAAAAAATAACAAGTGCTTCTAATATTTTTTATTACCAACTTACGGACTACATAAATTTTTACTCGTCAGACCTAATCCGCATCCCTATCGAGTAGAGGTAATATGTTTTTTTTTATCGTAATTTTGTTGCTAACTGTACCAGAAAATTAACAGAAATGAGTGAGAAAATCTCCTTTAAAAATCACTAATCATTGTCAGTTCACAATTAACAAGCCCGTAAAAGACATAAACTGTAAACTTCAACGATCATAGAGATTACAAATTTAAGCCGCTTTCCATGCGGCACACGGAGAGGCTACGCACGTGTTTAGCACCACTTTGTATAATAGTGGTAGTGATAATATCCACTTCACCCACGGACACGATACATAAACGCTAACGAGTGGACACATGCAGACAATGGGCGTGGGCAGCGTGCACCACGTGCGCCGCAGTACAGCCAATATAATTTTTGAAGATATAATGTAATCATTTACAAACTTTATTCAGCTTTTTTACACCGCGTACTGTTAAAACTCCAGTCTGTAGATCATGAAACGTATTGCCACGTAAAATTCGACTTTATTTTTTGATAAATAAGGTTGACATTTACAAATGAGAACTTTCGTGATTAAAGAACCGCTAGTTTCACTAGTCTGGAATCTGGTCTGTCATTCGCCACCAATGAGCAACAAGCTACTATTGCGTGATTGGTAGAAATTGGCAAATAGACCTGATGCTAGCCGATTACGGATTTTTGTATCGCAAAGACCCTCATTTAGTTGACTTCATGACATGATATAATAATCATAAACTTATGAGCACAGTTTGTGTTATTGCAAATTCAACCTTACAGATTTAAATATAATTGTGACTTTCTATTATAACTTATCTGAGACCAGACCAAAAAGAAGTGCAAGACATACTTGATCATTTAAAAAATTACAACTTTGATGTAGTCATGTGACATAGAACCGACTTTCTATTCCTATAAAAGTATGTAATGCTTGAAATTTCAAATATAACGATAAAATTACATTAACATAAAACAGAAACTTCAGTACAGTATATTTTAAACCAAAAATAGTTTTTTTAGTCCAATATTTCTTGGTTCTTTTGCACAAAACTAAGTCGAATCAGCATTATACCTTTATAATGAAGGGTAACATAATATTTGTGTTGTGGGTCATCTATACGTCCTTTTGCCGTGTGTCGGAATACATCGGCACCTGTTTGTATTCCGGGAACGGGTAGAGGACCAGGTGGTCCGCTGTCTTGTACCACGGGATCAAGCCGTTCTAAAAAAAAGCGTTATTTTTTAAATTTCTGTAGTTTAATTAAAATAGAAGATAGGAGGTCGTTGCCATGCAAAAAATATAAACGATAAGATTCAAATTACATTGCGTGCTAGTTTTAATAAATGTAGACCGTATTTGGTTAGTTGAAAGCCAAAGATCTCTTTATGAAAACTGGGACAATTCTCAATCTTTAGTTATTCATTAAGGGCTAAAATCGTCTGTAGTAGTTTTAATGCTTACCAAGTTTGTTCTCTTGTTAGTTCCTCGACCGTAACCATTCCAATGGTTACCGGCTATGCCGATTAAATCACCGACCTATAAAAAGCAAAAAAAATAACATAACAACAATATCAACTTGAAAGTAAGATTCTAAAGCTCATTATCTTGGCTAGATAGAGACAGCGAAAACGAATATCAATGTGTTAGCTCTTATCCATATCAATAGGAATTTGAAACAATGGTTCACATATATATTTTTTTTTTTGTTTTTTTAGTTTAAGGTCAGGTGATTGGATGGATTGGATCCATAACACAATCCATAATTCAATGCACTCCTCTTGAAGTTTGATGGATCAATACCAATTTTTCACACAAATTTTTCAATACTCGGTAAATGATAGACTTTTATTCATTTTAGTCATATTGGTCTATGAAAAATATAGGTTGTTATATACCTGGAAGGCTATATCCTGGTAGTTGCCATCGTTGTGCATGACGGCGACGCGGTCGTGTGCGTTCTGTCCGCCGAAGTAGTAGATGTCGTCGAGCGAGAAGAAGCTGTCCGACGCATCCACGCGGTTCGTCTGCATCATCTCGTACGCTACGCGACCCACCTAGACGGTACAAGTAAAATAAGTAGATAGATTGAAACTCTGGAACGCTCTCTTTCTAAGTTTTGAGTAAATTTCCTTCTATAGGATTAAGATGAGAAGAAAGAGAAACAGGAACGGAAGGAGAAAGAGAAGAAGAAGAAGAAAGAGTAAGAAGAGAAAACAAGAAGGGGAAGAAGAAGAAAGAGTAAGAAGAGAAGACAAGAAGAGGAAAAAGAAAGAGAAAGATAAGGCGAAAGAGAAGAAGGATGTGAAGGTGAATGGGAAAAAGTCTTATCTATCAGTCGAATCTACTAGTGGGAACGTTGGAGGGCAAGCGACGAGATTGTCGAACGTCCCAATTACCCAAGAAAACCTTGAGATTAGGTTTAACATAGTCGTTTCAAAAGACGCTTTAAAAGATCATCTTAGACACTTTGAAGTAGAAAGAGCTGGCCAAACTATAGAACCGTCGTAAATTTAGTTTCAACGAGAATTTACTTTTAGATTCCTTTTTACTCGAGTGCGCCAGAAGAAAGGTTATTCCTTACCTGACTACTAAACGTGCAGACTAGGAAATCACACATGGACAGCATATGCAGGTCGACCAGCAGGCCGGTCAGCGAGAGCGGCGTGTAGCGGCGGTGCGTGGCCGCCGTCTTCGCTATGGAGGGGTCGCCTAGGAACGTGTAGCCCGGGTACTTCGTACGGGCGTCTTCTAGCACCTGCAACGATTTTTAATTGACATCTGTCAATAATGTAAGACGTGAGGTAACGTTAGGTTTATTTAGGTTAATTACGTCTCCCTGGAAGTATTTCGTCTTTGTGTTGCGAGAGGTTTCACAAAAAATTAATTGGCTATACCACCACCATGAATGCCGAATTTTTGGATTACACAAAAGCTCGTCTCATTCAGAGATCAGACTCAAAATTGGTGACCTATACCACTCGGCTATCCGTGCAGTCATACAAATGTGTCCACAGTAAGTCAGAAAAAAAAATGTTTTTTTTTTTAAAGATTACTAGCAATAGTTGTAATCTCGTTAACCCCTCGTGCTAAGCTAATATGCTTGTGTTACGAGTGGGTTCACGTTAGTGTAATGGGCGGGATTCGAACCCGCAACCACATGATCGCAAGTCCGACGCCCTAGCCATTAGGCTACCGCCGCTTACTTTTTATTTACGTCTCCCGGGAAGTATTTTGTCTTTGTGTTGCGAGAGGTTTCACAAATAATGAATTCGCAATACCACCATGAATACAGAATTTTGGATTACACAAAAGCTTGTCTCATTCGGGGATCGGACTCAAAATCGAATTGGTGACCACTCGGCTATCCGTGCACTCATAAGTACAAATGTGTCCACAGTCCGCCAGAAAAAAAAATGTACTTAACGACTGTCAAAGACCTAGAGCCGCAAGCAAGATAACTTTTGGGTCGTATAAGTGTAGACAAGAACTGGTCATAGAGGTCCTTGCCGTGGGCCATGTGTACTATATCGTAGTGTTACTCACGTTGGCATCATCGGTGGCGAGATACACGCGGCGCACGGCGACGGGCCGCGTGAGCTCGAGCTGGTCGTAGTAGTCCTTCACGTGGGCCATGTACTCGTGTATGTGGTGGAACGCCGCCTCCGTACCTACTTTGTCCGTCCGCCTTATGTGGACACTAAAAAACAATATAGAGAAAGTTAATTTCGAATATTAATAGGAACTTAATTTTAGAGCTCCAATTTTCGTCTGTCCTTGTCTAATTATATACAAGTGGCAAAGATAGCGATGGATTAAAAAGGTTTAATGCGAGTTACAGAATTGACCAGGTTCAATATAATTATTGAACCAAAGGATCAAAAGATCAACCATTGAAGCTACAACGTCAATCGCTTTTCGCGTTAATTCCCGTTTTGCAATTTATTATAAACATGTGCTTAGTGGTGTTTTTATGTTTATGAGATAGGTAGATACGATGACGTTCGGCGCTCCGATTGGCCGGCTCCAAGCTCTTAACTAATCAGAGAGCCAACTTCCAAAAACTCGCGTTATAATAATAACTTTTTATTTCAGGCAACTGGGCCCAAAAACATAGAATACAAATATAAAAACAAAACTTAAAAACTAATACATATATAAACTTAAAATACTATTGTACATGCAGATTCGGCATCGTGTTGCGCTTCGAGGTGTCGCTCATCCTCCCTCGGAAACGTCGATATACGACACCTTTCGGACAAAATTCTTCCTTGAGAAAGATGTCAGCGCAGAATGTCGGAACTCGCACCATAAACGATTTGAAATTCGTGTTATGGCGCGGCTCTTTCCACCCATTTTTTTACATATTATAAACCAAAGTCGCTCCCGGTGTCTGTATACTTAGATCTTTAAACTACGCAGCGAATTTAAATGCAGGTTTCAAAAAGTGTAATTGTATGTATTTATTTCTGTGTTATCAATGCGAAGTGCGTTGATTATGAGCGTCTGGCTAAATAGATAGCCGAGTGGCGATTACCACGCCAAGTACTACAGTGCGACATGCGGCCGGTTCAATTTCCACAATAGACAAACATTGTTGTGATCAGCAATACTTTGTTCCAAGTTTTGGTGTTTAAATTTCCTAATAGTGAATAATTTTTAATGTTATTGGTCTCTATTCTAAATACCAACGTTACTTCTTGAACAGCATATACAACATGTAACAAAAGCCCTGTCAGATCCAATAAAAGCGTATTCGTGGTACAGTTCATGAACCGTCTCGCATATGCGGCATCTTTGACACAAAGCTGCAGGTAGTAAGTACGTGAACTTTGAGGAGCGGTCAGTGTTGCTGTTGCCTTGGATCCGTTTTTATTTTGATTTAATTATTTTCACTGGGGAGAAATAATCATCTCCAATCCATTTAATAAATAAGTATATGTGTTCGCAGTACGATACCGAATAATACTCTCAGGGATCGGACAGGGTTTTTGTTACATGTTGTATTTTGATTCAATAAATAGCTTGAAAACAAACCTATATGTCGCCCTAGTCTAAGAAAAAGGTATAAGCGATAAAATGCTATTATCAAATAACAGTCAAGGTATTATACGGTAAATAAAATTTAAACAATACTGGCACCGCTCATAAAACTCTTTAATGCGCTATAAGGAAGCAATGTACGCAAAAACAATTAATTTCATACGATATACCGATTAACGACACTATAAAAATATGTATGATGGATTGATGGAAAAATTATGGAAACTGAATTAGCTAAGTGTATTTTACAATTTTTTTTTATTCTTGGATAGTGTAGGCGGGAACCAACTGCTCCCATAATTCTAGATTCGTCTTCAATTCCTTTTCCCGTTTAAAAAAAAACTCGTTTTACATTAAAAAAGTCACATTGGTCAAACACCATGTCGTGTACACACAAATCCGTTAATTAATCCCCTAGACCACGACATACATTTCAGAGCAATACTCGTTTTTATAACATAACTAGCTTCTGCCCGCGACTTCGTCTGCGTGGACTTCAGAATTTGGTCCAAAAAGCAATAAAAATTTGAAAGTAATGAAAAATGGAATAAATTTGTCACTCGTGTAGCTATATATTATAGCTTGCGCTGTAATACCAAATTTAAAGCTGTCTGCCCACGGCTTAGCTCGGAAAAAAATTAAAATTTTCCCTCGAGAACTACTTAAGGTATCGGGATAAAAGGTAAGTAGCCTATGTTATTGTCCATGTCAAAGGCTACATGCATGCTAAATTTCATCCAAATCGTATATTTTTTTTGTACATTTTCCATTTTTTTTTTTATATTTATTCTGCTATTCGGGTTAAGATAAGTGAACTTACCCAACGATAGGCGTTTTGAAGTTCATTTTAGCGATGGTGTCGTTGATCGCCTTCTGCATGGCATGCCGCGGCTTCAGCACGTACTTCAGCATCTGGCCGATCCACCACGACGATGGGTCGCCATTGAATCGCGTTATCCTGTTACAATCATAAATATGATTAATAATTTTATGTAACTGTTTCACTGACCGATATAAATATGTGCAATTTTGGCAATTGTATCCTCAATTTTTTAAAAGCTTTCAACCCGTATCGCACATTGCTAGTATTCTTGTAAAACCCTCGAGATAAGCTAAATGCTTGTGTTACGAGTGGGTACACGTCGGTATTGCAATGGGTCGGATTCGAACCGGCAACCATGCATCGCAAGTCCGTCGCACTTAACCATTAGGCTACAGCCGCTTAAACTCTTTTTATTTATTTAAAAGTATGAGAAATATATTCAACATAATTATAATATCTCCAAAGGGGGCGCAGCCTTTAGACAATGCTAATGAAATCGCTGAAATGTATGTAAGTGACAAGTCTAAGTCACGTGACACATCGAAATCAAATGTATAATTTATACAAGGAAATGGATAATATATGGGGGCATTACAGCAATTTATGGGCGGTTGATTCCAGACTCTCGTCTGTAGGAACATTAATATGTACCTATTCATGATTTTAACCAACTAGAAATGAGTTTCCTTCCCCTTCTATTATATCTTGTTTTCAATTTATTTTTTATTTGAAATTTTAGCTGATCATTAAAATTTGTGTTTTACCTCATACAATTTAGAACCAATTTATAAAGAATATATTTAAATATTGCCAATTTAATATTTGGCAATCAGCTCAGAATTTCTATATACTGAGAACTTAACGATTATTAGAATTACAAAGCCAAACAATTATTATTCATCTCCCAAGTATTATCAATAATTTTGTGTTTACTCAAAATTAAAATTCTAGACAGCTGATAAAGCGGTCAAAGATCACAATGTGTTCAATAATAAAAAAGTATAAATATAATCACTTACCTATGCGCTAAGTCTTTAGGTATTGCCAGAGGTAAAAACTTAGGCTTCTGAGATATAGAGTCTATGAATGGTAGGGACACTACTTTAGCGTCATACGTCACTGAAAATAGAAAAACATAAATTCGTTATATGTGAGAAATTGAAAAAAGGAATAAGTCCATCCCCTTGACAGTCAACTTCACTCTCAAAAAAATTACTCCACAAGAAAAGATGACAAATGATGATTTGAAACTCTGCTTTTGTAGTGAAGTCGACAGTCGAGATGTTACATTTTAACTGTACAATCAGCCTTAATATAATAGGCTGAGAAGATAATAAGTGACCGAAAGATTACAGTTACTATTTGAACTACATACAAACATACTGATACCTATATAGCTTGTTTTTAGTGGAATGGGACGCTTGATAGAGGAGTAGATCAACCCACTTATTATGGTAACTGTGTCGAACTGGATGTACAAGTTAGAAGTCTGAATATTTTGTCGTAATTTGAGAGAAATCTATGTTCAGCGGACCCAATATAGTCTGAATGATAGTGATATACATTTCAATTAGAATATATCGTAACTCTTTCGGCCACAACCAAACAGACCACATAAGAAACACATAGACATTATTACTAAACTAGTTTCGATCCTATTTACCCCACAAATATACACCTACCCACATATAATATACTGTGACAAATATAATGGTTCGTGTGATAACAAAATATAAAATTAAGTACAGGTGCTATACCATGAGCTTATTAAGCAAGGTTGTTGCCGCTGTGGAAGCGAGACGCTGCTACGTGCATTGTATAGCGCTGTCTCGCTTCCACAGCGGCAACAACCTTGCTTAATAAGCTCATGGTTTGGGCACAGATTACACGAAGAGAACCGCATTGACTACACACTAAGCCCTGTGCATATTCCAATAAATTGACATAACTAGGGTTGCCATCTCTAAAATTTGGTAACCGGGACAACACGCGTAAAAACCTCGGATTTTAGAGCCAAAACCCGGACATGTCAACAGGTTTTTAAAACATAGTCAGTGTAATAAAAAACATTTGGTAATATCATAAATCGCTTCGCGGGCGGCCCCAGACTTGCATTTTCAAACCCGGACTATAAATGATACCCCGTCCGGACACTCCCTGGATGCCCATTAACTAGGACGAATCCAGGGAAACCCGGACAGATGGCAACCTTAGACATAACCTAAAATAACATTTTGTTCTAACTATATTGGATACATGGTGATTTCAAAATATTTATTTTGATTTTAAAGCCTCGTTCTCATTATGGCCGGCCGGGTTTAAATATAAAATACTAGCTCTTGAACGCGGCTCCGCCCGCATGGGCGTAGGTTATCAAACTACAGCAAAATCAAATCAATACAAAAAAAGGTCTGTTTATCATAAAACCCGTAAATAATAAGTATATGACAGATGACACAGAGATTTAAGCATTTCAGAAATGCATCGTTCTTTGTTCACGAACTATGCATGGCAGGTGGTATGTTTTCCCTCAACTGATGTTTGTTGATGATGGTTTTCATTATTCTCAGAAACATACTATCCTCATAATTATTCTTATCAGACACTTTTGTTTCCAACCATACATAATGAAAACGAGGCCGTATTAAAATAATTTTATGTTCCGTGCAGAGACAATTTTGCATAATTAATAAAAAAATATTTTACGTGTAAAGTTTGACTCGATCAACTTTCGAATTTCTTCTGGACATTTATCCATGAGTTTCATATTTGGATCACAAATCCTCATTATACTTTGGCCTAGTTTTTACCCCGAGAAAATAAACTAACATTAGTTACAATGTATTTGAAGGCATAATTCACAGTACAACAACTTGTACTGAACGATCTTCGCCTGTAGCTATGATTAGAGTCTGTTTTCACGAAAGAAGTCCCACGGCAATAAATGGAACTAATTATGTCAATAATGAAATCCCCAAACTGCGGGGAATGATTTACCCCTTCATAATAATGTGTTCACCTAAGGCTCAGGTCGCCAGGTATAAAAATACATTTTAGGGGAATGTACCTGCAATATTAGAGATTAGCAAAATTCTGTAGCATGACTGACACTAGCACCGCGCCTGTGGGACTTCTCTCGTGAAACGGACTCTAAATCTCCAAAATTTCGAAGAATATAATTTTTTGTTGTTATAAAAGCTTAAGCGTTTTAAAGGATAAAATGATTATTGTTCAGATAAGATTGCCTCACACCCGGCCGGCATAATATGAGCGTAAGACTTCCAGACTACAATGTGCAGATGACAAGAGTACGTCAAAATAAATTACAGTTCAAAAAATCCTTTTTCTTCCATATCCCTCCACCTTCGCCAGGAAGCTCACAGTCATAATCACTGAATACATGCCATAAGTATTTTCTCGCGAATTTTATTTTGTCTCGGGAAAGAAAATAATTATTATTAGAATATGAAGCTCATCCTTTCTCTATTGGGGAAGAGGCCTGTGCCCAGCAGTGGGACGTTTATAAGCCGGTATTATTATGAAGTTTCACGTAAGCAAAAAAACCCTTCAAAAAACCTTTTAAAAGACCCTTCTTTTAAAAGAAATCAAAGGTTAATTCCTCAATTGTAAATCCGAAGAAGCTTTGAACAAAAAAGCTTGCAACTAGGGCTACTGTTCAATATTTGTAACTGATATTTACGAAGTATACGGTTAAAATAAAACTACTTTTAAACGGATTGTATGGCCGTTTGTCAACATCTGAAAAGACTTTGAAACGTCGGGAACTAAACTAACTAATAAAAAAAACCGTGATTGAATCCGTTTAAAAGGTGGTTTTATTTCAATGTCTAACATTCGCGTAAAGCTTGTTAATTTTTTTAAGACTGCATGAACTAAACAAACAAAGATTTGCACTATGTTCCACTAAATCTAATCAATTATTTTAGTGTCTTGTCTATCAATACGATATTCCTAATTTGTCAAATTTAGTTTTAATCATTCATAATTTTCTCTTACACTTTTTTTTTTAAAGATTACTAGCAATGTGGGTCGCACATTACTAGTAATCTCGTTAACCCCTCGTGCTAAGCTAAGATGCTTGTGTTACGAGTGGGCTCACGTCGGTAGTGTAATGGGTGGGATTCGAACCCACAACCACATGGTCGCAAGTCCGACGCCCTAACCATTAATGGCTACCTCTGCTTCTTCTTCTACATTAAATTCATAATTTCTTCGGAAATCCGAAGTAAATTAAAACAAGCTAATATAGTATGTAGTATTTACCTGGCCACTGCACGACTTTATCGTCGTACGCACTGGTACAGCTATCCGATATAGGTTGGAAGACGTAGTCCCAACCTTTGTTATTATATCGCCAGCCCTTCGAGTTGAGGATAAGCGTCCTCTCAGTAGCGTACGCGAATATGAGGCAGTACACTATGTGGTGAAGCTGGCAGCCGAAGCCACAACCCTGGTGAAAAACACAACTATTAAAAAAAACTTGAGAGGTGTCAAGGGACACCCGGATGGAACGAAGTTCCTTTTTAGTGAAGGAATTGTAATAAAATTAAAGTAATAATAATTATGTACAAAAAACCTGTATACACTTAACAAAAATAATCGTCGCGACACCACACTGTTCAATGCGAAATAGAAAGACGAAACGAAAATAATTGACTTGCTTTCTATGAGAGATAGAGAGAGAGAGAGGGAGAGAGGGAGAGAGAGAGAGGGAGAGAGGGAGAAAGAGAGAGAGAGAGAGCAAAAAGTGTCGTTACAACTTTTCGTGTTAATTTTTTCCGTCTAGCCCCCTTTCGCAACGCGCGATAAGGAACTTCGTTCCAAAAAGTGTCGTGACAACTTTTCGTAAGAATTTTTTCCGTCTAGCCCCCTTTCGCAACGCGCGATAAGGAACTTCGTTCCAAAAGAAACTAGATCTTCTTTGTGCACTAGAACTAGGTGCATTTTAAAGAGATTGTGACCGCTAAGTTTGTTTCGACATTTCTTCTCAGGTTAGGTAATGTCGACTTCAGCGAGCCCCAAAAAAAGACGGTAAAGTGATTGCATATCCTAATTGCATTATAAAGAATTTGAATTTATGCTATTTTAATTATTCAGCGCAACTTAACTCCGCCATACAGGGCATTACAGCACTAACCCGAAAGCGTATTTAAATCTAATGTTATATTGATTCCTGTTTAAAAAAACTTCAAGATAATATAATTTTGATACTTGAATTTGAGATTATACGTATATTTACGTGAGTTATCCGTTAAATATATGTATAAGCAAGTTCACTGACCCTAAGTATCTAACTCTTTCGGAAGTCGCGAACGCAAACTCATATATCCAATAACAAAAACTCATGCCACACAAGTTATCATCGAATTAGTCTAGAGATAAACATAGCTCCGATTTACCATTGCAGACTGAGTCCACCACCATCTTAACAATACACAATTTAGTTATGCTATTGAAATAACATCAACATTTCTTATTACAAAATGCCGTTAACTTTCATTTTGATCGGCATTTCAATCTAATCCAATTTTACCTTTAATACATGATTGTGTAGGTTTTTTGTGGGAAACAATGCATGAAGTTCTTAAGGTATTCAGAAAAAAACTATTATACACTAACTGCACGGACAAACTTCGTTTTGTCGTCTTTTTTTGTATTAAAACCTTCCGTAGATCTTAAGGAACATTGAAAAAAATAAATTAGCCGAATTGGTCCAGACATTCTTGAGTTATGCGCTTACCAAAATTCATTTTTATTTATACTTACGACGATAACCAATAATTTACTAAAAATAAAAATATCTACCTATATTTCTGTACTTTGGTGATTAGTTACTAAGAAATAATCTAATAATGTGTCCACTTCAAAATTTAGTTTTAAGCTGAGCAATTCAAAGATGAAATTGAATATTTTTGACCTTCATTGTCCTTTAGACCTCAAATTCATTCATAAATTTCTTCAGTTATTTCATGTAAAAATGTTTTAATAAACAACCCATACCTACAATTGAAACAAAACTTTTGACCATAACATGTACATCGCTAGAGTTCCCGCACTTTTCACCACATACGTACAAATCATTGCACCGTGTCGTTTAGCGTTGCTCCGTGAACCGAGACAGTTCAGCTTCACGTGTCGAGCACTCGCTAACAGCCTCCCGTGTTAATTACTGCGCTAATGGCAGATGCGTTCTGTAGCAATGTACTAAACGACAGGCGTGGTGTAAAGCGGATAAAATAAATAAATTATGTGAAATACTTTAAATAAGATTTGTCCTACATGGGAAGAAGCCTGTGCCCAGCAGTTAGCCATTAATAGGCTAGATAAATACTTCCCACCTGATTTAACTTTCACGACTTTACTTATCGAAATCTATGTGCCTGTTAGATATTCTTTATTGTCATACTATTTTTCAAAGAAAATCAAATGAAAACTCACACTATGTCTTCTAAATTAAAAGATTGCGTTAGAAAAGGAGTGCGTATATTCAACGAGGTAATCAGGCGTAGAATATACGCACTCCTTTTAAATAAATCTTTATATATATAATTCTTCTGTGAGTGTGTATGTGACTGAACTCCTCCTAGACGGCTGGACCGATTATAATGAAATTTGCTGTGTGTCTTCAGGTGGATTCGAGGATGGTTTAGATTCACAATTTGGTCCAATTTGAAATGTTTTTTTGTTTAATTCTTATCATATTAACATCGCGGTAACCTTGGTAAAATTGGTAAGAAGTTAGTTGCCATGACGACCAAATTTCGTTGTTTTAGTACGATTTACTATCCTCCAGATCCTCCTCCATAGAGGTTATTTAACAATTAAATAAACAAGGTTGTCAAAACTCCTTGCAATGATATTAAAACTGTTTTCTTCTTTAAATATCAGGCTCGCAGACTTTTATGTTTTTTTTTCGTTTGTCTATTTGGTAGGTCTGAGAGTAGATCGTAGGTTATATTATGATAAAGGGGATGGATTTTTTATTGCCACCAGAAAGAAAGAGAGAAAGTACTCTCAATACTGAAGAATAGCAAATTAGATTCAAAGAAAACATTCTTTTATTTTTTAAAAGAAATAAATCTGCATTAAATTGATGTTTGAAAATACGCTTTGCGGACCGGGAATCGAATGGGCTAAAATGCGAAAAACTAGCACCGTGTACTTTTTGGCATCAATCGATATTATATATAATTCCAGTGTCATGATGTTTGTCGGGGATGAACTCCGAAACTACTGAACCGATTTTAATCAAATTTGCACACCGTGTGCAGTTTGATCCAACTTGAAATATAGGATAGCTTACATCACAAATATAAAAAAATATTGAGACCGCGGGCGATTTGGCTGATTTTGATCTTGAAATGTTTGTGGAAGTCCAGGGAAGGTTTAAAAGGTGTAAAACATAAATAATAAGTAAAAAAAAACTGTTCCTAAACTCGGGAATTTGGTACCTTAATTAATTAACTTCTGACAGAACGAAGTCTGTCTGGGCAGCTAGTCCTGTATATAATTATATATTATCCATATACAGCGTGTTACCGAAAGGTTATATCTTAATAAATATTTTTCTTTTTATATCTATACGATAGGAGTGAAGAGGACATCAATTAAGTTTAAACTTAAAATGAATTGAATTAAAATATATATATATTTTTCTCCTCATAGGTATTCGAAACCGAAAATTATAACCAGACTGCTTAAGTGACTTATCTTAGAATTTAGCTTTTATTATGTTATGATTTTTGGTGACAAATAATTTATTGATGAGAAAAAAAGGCTTTCAATTTTCAAGTTACAATAAAGAACTCAAATTCATTCGATTCAAACCCGTCTTTTTATTTATTCTGTTATAGGTAAAGTGTTAATAATTGATTCAAAGAAATCGAGACTTTTTAAGATTCTTTAACAGTAAAAAAATCGAAAGCATTTCGAATTGGGTATGAATACATAAAATTCACGCAACGGTTAATCGCGTAAAACTTTCATAAGATCATCTTATCTAGTATTACATCACTAAAGATCACGTGTGGTTCTTTCTCTTTCAAAATAAGATTAATTGAGGAAACAATACAATCGAAAACTACACTGATCGGCACAAAATTGAAAATGAAAATCTGAACTAGTTACGAATAAATATACTATAATTTATTTTCGTATCGTCATAAACTAAAGTTATCAACAAAATTTATCAATTCATGGAAAAAAAAACATCACTAAACTTATTGGTCAACACTAATGTTATTAAAAAGAATTTATTAACAAGGCTTGTGTACAAAGCAAACATGGTTAGTCTGCACGTGATCGTCGTATTATTGAACAATAGCTAACATCAATTCGACGGCATGCGCTAACAGGTTGCGGGTTCAAATAACATTAGATTATTGACCTTGCACCCACGATAAACTGAGGTTAAAATGTTCAACACGTACATTGTAAAAAGTATTGTAGAACTGCTTTATTAAACTGTTTAGTAAACCTGACTTAAATATTATTCGACTGCGAGAACGCCAAATTTTGGACCGGTCACATCTTAAAGATCGATGCAGGAAATTAATTACGCTATATAGTTCAATGGATGACTGGAGTGACGAGATTAGATAGGATAAGGAATGAGTATATTAGAGGAAGCTTGAAAGTAGCGCCCGTGAGAAAAGATGAGAGGTAAGCGTTTGTCATGTTGATGGACATGTTATGAGGAGGGATGAAAGACACATAACTAAACAAGTTATAGGTATGACTGTGGAGGGGTATATAAGTAGAGGGAGACCGAAAAAGAGATGGATGGATTGTGTGAAAGATGATATGAAAAAGAAAGGAGTCAATGCCGCGATGATAGTAAGTTAGTAATAGAGAGAAATGGAAGGCAAATACGCATTGCGCCGACCCCACATGAATGGGATAAGGACAGGAAGAAGAAGATAGTTCATTTACAACCGTCAATTTCTTTCACATTTTCTATTTACCATGCACTTTACACGGAGAATTTCACCTGTGACATACGTGTGTTCTTTGACACGAATCTCACATAATTATGCATTGTATCGAACGATGAGAGTATGAAATTCTGTAGATGACACCATTGTTTCTTGTGGGAATCTCACTTTTGTGGCGGTAAGGAAAACATTTAGCAAATCTTATTATGTAGATGAGAACTGATTTCGCGATATTTTGATGTATAAGTCGCTGTAAATGCGTTTGAAAAATAAGTGATAGGTCGTAAGTGTTCAATTTCAAAGCAAGCTTGCAGCAGATGAGTTTATGATAAGGATGTATAATAATATTTTGGTAGTCCCATATTGTTTATAGACTTGCTAAGCTTAGATATTTTTAATATTTCACGTTTTGCTAATTTTCACCAAAACCTTAACTACTTTTTTAATCTGTGTTTTAATTCATGTTTGTGCCAAAAAAACTACGACACGAGGAAAATCCCAATGAGAAATGTTATATTTTTAAAACAAGTAAAACCCCTAACCAAATATAAAAACCCGCTACATGTTAGAGTAACGAATTCCCATATTAAATCTATTTAGGATGTCTGTGCGAAAAGTAAACACGTACAAGTACAGTGGCACTCAGCAGGTTCAACACTATAATATGACAGCAGCTTTTTTCAACGCAATAAGGTTGATAATCGTCATTCTTTGTGACTATTGACGTGGTGTCGACGGTACGTCACAATGTCAATGACCTAGTGACGGATACGTGCGTACGGGTTGTGACACACTGACGGGTAGGACCGTTGTTCGCTAATTATAGCAAGCTTAGATCTTGGATAATGGAGATTGATGGCAACAGGTCCATACAGATTAATTTCAGAAGCAATTTCGAAAATTTCTTTGTTTCAGACACATTAACTAAAATAAACTCAAGATAATCGCGACTCAGTCGAACGTTTGAGTACGTTTGTAGCGATCGTATGTACCTACTTAACGAAACAATTTAAATTCGAATCAGTATCAGCACGCGACATTTTGAAGGAAAAATGTCGCAATATTTTATCTGTAATGCAATACATATCAAATATTTTACCCAGGAGTTATTTTACCAGATAATCTGTGACGAACAACGTGACGAAACGGAAAATCAGACGGATATATTGTGAAGATCGGCTGTACAATGAATGGTACCTAGTTGGCCATAAGTACTTATCAATTGGGAACAATTGCTAGACCGCAAAGTGGATTAAATTTGTAGCTGATACTAAACCCATTTGTAGTATTACGTCCAGGTGCAGCAGTGAAAGTAACTTGCAAAAAATCTGTAGATATAAAACAAAGCCGGGTTGGTTACAACACTTATAACTCGAAAAGGGGTGGACCGAATTTGATTATCCTTGATTAATTGATAAGATTTACTCCTACTAAAAAATATTTTTACATCAACAGGGACAATTTACACGAGTGTAACCCCGTGAGACAGCTAGTTAAACATAAAAGACGGCATAAAATGAAGATTACGTGTCGTACCTTCTGCCTAGCCTTTTTTTAAGCTACGTTGGAGTCGGCTTCTAGTCTTACTGGATTCAAATGAATACCGAATAAGCATAGAAAGTATTAAGATCACGGTTTAAAGGAAAATTCAGTTAATTTCGGGAAAGTGTGAGTTACACGAGAATGTAGATGTATAATCTTCAACACATTCCTCTCCCCTCTTCTATCTATTTATCCCTACCTATGAAGAACTGAAGCCAATGTCAAGACCTTCCATTATCATCAGCTTCCTGCCTATTTCCATGTGTTAGGGATCGGCGCAATACGTATTGTGCTTTCATTCATCTCTTATTCGCCATCTTAGCATCCATCGCCTTCTTTTACACAATCCATCCATTTTTTCTTCTAGTACGTCCAAAATTACCTTATTTAAAAAACATATAAGTTTTCTAGCGTCCTTGCAGTCAGTCGGGTTCTGCAGATGGTGCAACCGCCTCTGGATCAAGTCGCTGACGTTAGCGGCCTCCGTTACCCGCCAGTCCTGGTACCCGTCTAATTCTGGTAGCTGTTCCTGGTCCGAAAGGAGTGACCTGCAAAGGAAAGGTGTTTAAAGAAAGAGAATAGGAAATGGCGTGCTCAGATAAACATTGTCTACATAATCTCCAATCCAAGTAGTTTAGGTGTTGTTACGTGTAGGGGTAAAAGAGGCGTTATCGACATACTATACTTATAAATCTGTTAAATGGTCTAAAACATATATACTAACACCACCCGGTGGAGTTCAGAACAAAAAAATATTCGGCGACCCGGGTTAGTTAAACTATAAATCTGCGCTATGCCACGTTATGTCTTGTTTGGACTTAGAGAATTACCCACATTATTAAAACCATTCTATAGATGGTCTATCCTGCTAGAGATAGAAAATTATCATTTTACCTCAATAACCTGGAAAATTTGTTTGTGACACTACCCTGGTAAGCGCGGGTTGGGCACTACTGGGGCGTCCGCGTTTTCTTACAATATAATATATTTTCTTTTCTTTACCATAATTATGACGAAAACTTAAAGCTTTCGGCTTTCCGCTAATAAACATAGATAGCGTTCTCTCCTATTGGTGGACAAACTAATATAGCTAATATAGAATTAGCTAACTAAATCGTATTTATTAAGGATTCATCACCCGCATTAAAACTTGAAAGCCCAACTTAATGGAAACGACGAGAGCAAATAATTAATGATAACAATTTGACGATACACATCACGCGTATGTGTGCTTGTTAAAAATAACCTTGAGAACGTACAGTCGCGTGACTCATTGATTTCTGTATACAAATTATACGATTATATACAGTACAGTTTTTACAAATTAACATTTTGGACTGGATCTTGAATTGTACATCTTTCTTATTACCATATGGAACAATTAATTTCATATATGCTTCTGTGTATGCAATCAAATACATTTGCCTAACGCCTCATGGGTGAAGGAAGGTAATCCAAGTAATGTGGATAAGGTTAAATTTGCAAAAGTTCGTTTCATAACTGTTACCACCTTTGTGTAATAGAGGATAGTTTTGGTGGTGGATGCATAGATCCTATACTTTATACAGACTAGTCTAAGTTTGTCTTAGAGGCAAAATATCGGGGCAAAACGAAACACAAATTTTACGAAACACTAATTTTCCTAGCCCTTTTCCAAGCTATGGGGCGGCTTCCCGTCTTACCGGGTTTAGCTGATAACCGTATTTTACATGGAGCGATTGCCTATCTGACATCCACAACCCATTACACTCAACTCTCAACGCAGCATCACAAGATGAAACACTATCTCCATAAAAATATTTTATATAATATGTTAAATTAGAGCTATTGTGAAATTAAACTCCTACTTTTCTCGATGGATATAGTGACTACACGAATCGATAGATGTCCCTCAGGGACTGTCATTGGCGGCATGATTTTTGTCTAGTAGCTACCAAAGACCGTCCCGTCCAGCATTTTTTTTACTGTATATTCACGTCACCACATAATATTGGTTCATTGGGGTTCTACCGAATACTTGATTAGGAGTGTTTGCAGCTATCGCGGCGGTCTCGAACGTCAGTCGTAACGGTCAGTTACGTAAGATTTGTTGACTTGAATGACTAATGATCACACTTTCTTTACTTATAAGGAAAGAAAACATATTGTGTAAGCCGGACCAACATTACAAAGAGAAAGATTATTTAATTAATTAGAACATTTCGACGATCCTGACGATATATTATCACTCAGAGATATAGTAAACTATGTTCTTAAAGATGCCGAGATTCAATCTAGGTAAGTTTGATACGTTTTAAAATATTTCCCATTTTTAAATCCCATTATAAAAAATATACAAATTTTAATGAGGAAGACGATAAGAAGAGGAAAAGAAGATAAAAGTGAGGAAAATTAAAATAACCAACACGATATACCTATGAACGTATTTGTTGCTATTGTGACCTATTTGAAATGTTGGGAATTAATTAAACGGAAGGCAAGCCCGTGCCAGCAGGAGATGAGTACGGTACTGACAGGTTACAGGGGGAATCAATATGGCGATTAGTTTTGATAATTTTTCCTCTAACGTATACGCAGCTAATGCGTAAATAGAAACAAACAACTACTTAAAGACGAAAGAAAATCAATATACTTCAACGAATTCCGAGGTCAAGTGGCGTACGCACCAGATTAAAAAGGTGTCGCCAGCTCTGAGGTCCCAGGTTCCATCCACGCACAGGACAGTGTAGAAAACTTGTCGTAGTCTCTTATTCCGTAACACAAATGCATGTTATATTGTCCTCGTTTATTTATTATGACGACGATTTATCAGAAATATTTTTTTTTGCAAATATCTCGCTATGTGTAAAAACTACAAATTTGAAATGGCCATTTGTGGTAGATATATCCAATTTTATTTCACTTTGCAGCCAGGTAACTCAATAAACTAATAACAATCTATCCAAAAGACGAAAATCATATCAATAATATTTACTTAAATATTTAGTCAAAATGGTTTCTAGTCATCGCTGAACATACATAAATGCGTAATACTCAACAATAAAAAACATACAATCAAATAATACTAATTTGGAATATGATTGAGAAGCAAAACTGGTTGCTTATGATATTATTATTTCATAAAAACTAATTTATTAGCTATGCATGGTGCGGTTCGAACTAAATGGCGACTTTGAACATGCGACGAGTCGCTGCGCAGTTACAAATTCATGCACCAACGGGGGTGCGGGGTGAGTTACTGCGCAGTGTGTAACCAACTTCACAGACGCCATTAAGTTTAGATCGACCTATAACTATATTGATCAGAAGCCGAGGGTTAATCTCGCGTTATGAATTTAGATTTAATGAGAGTCTGTTTCTCTCAGCTGAATCCGGTAATACGGAAGAAACGCAAGACCTTTCAAAGAATTATACTCATCATTATGGACGAATTTTACTATGGAACTAACAATTAATTCGCACAAATAAAAACGACTGCCTGCCATACATTTATTGACGGGCCTGCTTGTCTAGTTTAGTTTAGTTAGAGACCCTGACTGCTAAGCCAGAGATCGTGGCTTCGATTCCCAGGAAAAATATTTGTGTGATGAGCACGATCAGTTGTTCTGCATTTGGATGTCATTTATCTATAATATGTATGTTTTTAGAAATATATAAGTATGTTTATCAGTTGTCTGGTTGTCATAGTTCAGGCTCTGTCTAGTTTGGGATCAGATGTCCGTTTGTGAGTTGTCGCAAGATATTATTTATATATGAGCGCGTAAATCGACAAAGTACTTACTACACACCACACATGTTTTTTTTTTCGCAATTGTTTTGTGGGTTTGGACCCAAAGTAAAAGTTATTCATTATTATAAGTTTAATGACCCCTTAAGTATTGCGTTTTTTCTGTTACATTGCATAAAAGCAGTTGAAATTCTACTCGCCCGCGATTCCCTACAGACCCAATAACCAAAATTAAGAGCATCATTAAAAATTCACGAACCGAGACCGGTTCTCATACCCGTTGACCAAGATTGTCTTGACAAAAAACCGTATCAAATGTGTTGTACACGCACCACGTGCAAATCGTTATACATTAAATATGTACAAGTTAAAGGACGTTTTATTGATTTTATAGTATCCTTTGTAGCACCTTGTAGCTTGAAGTACGAATAGAACCTTAAGAAATAAAATGTACACAACAGAATAATAATCCAATTTGAGAACTTTCGCTGAATACTTATAAATTTCGATTAAAATCTGTGTGGCGATTTTCACACCATAAATCTAAATTGTAAATAGAATATGAACTTTAGGTTCTATTTACACTACAATAGGTGACAACTAATAGAAAATCATGTTTTCATACAAGCATAAGTCACGTGACCTATCACTTTGTATGAAAAGCTAATTTTTCATTTTACGATTTCGACTTATGTTCCTTGGGAAAAGTGGTTCAGTTTTATGCACCTGATAACCTCGTAGAATATACGCACTCCTTTAAATTAATCCTGTATAAGGCTTAAGTAATGTTTAAAAGGCTAGTATTTTTTTACCTACCTCAGAGGGCTTGGTACAAGCTATTCTGCCTCAGAAAGCGAGAAAAGTTAAGATTGAAATGCCAAATCAAGTCATAGGAACATCATTTCCTTTTCATCGCAAGGAAAACAGTATTCTACAGCAGGATATTACAACACACATTTCTACGCATCCATATGTTATTACACATAAGTATTGTGATATACATTTCGCGTAATGGAAATCAGAGCAAAACTTAGAATTCACATAACAGTTTTGGCACAACAGTACCGTAACAAGTTAAAAAAAAAATAACATAAATATTAAATTTTGCTGCATCTTTATCACTTATTATATTTTTACTTACTGAAAAATCACCGCCATATCCGTTCCACAAAGAAAAAAAGATACCCGCTAAGATTATACGCATATTAAATTTCTACAAAATCACAAGCAATAACTAACCTTTTCCTTTCACCAATTTGGTCTAAAATCGTTTGTATCTTCTCCGCCTTATTATCCTCCTGCAGTACTTTAGTTAGTTCATGGTTGACATAATACCATAACTCTTTTGTGTTGGAGTATATCCTCCGTCTGAGATTCTCGTAGTCTTCAGTCGGTCCCTGTCCCCCTCCCAGGAACAGGGACCCTGTGTCGATGTCCTTTAAGTTACCATTGAGACTGGAAAAAAAGATAATTTGAAAATTCTTGAACTTATCTTTATTTTATTTAGGTTTAAGTATTCGCATTAGGAAAATCAAGTCGCTTAAAAAGGTTTCAATTAGTAATTCCAAAAAGTAATTTAATGCGTAAGTCATTTATTTTATGTTAATAAGAGAACAGTACATCATTTGATTCTTATTCTTTCTAGCCTTTTCCTAAGCTATGCTGGGGTCGGCTTCCAGTCTTATCAGATTTAGCTGAATACTATATTTTACACGGAGCGCCAGCCTATCTACAAACCATTTTACTGGGCAATACAGAATCCCATAGTAAGACTGGTTGTAAGAATTGTAATGACTTAACGATTGTCAAAAATCGGGACCAACGGCTTAACGTGCTTTCCGAGGCACGGAGGGGTTTCGGTATGTTTACAAAAGGTCACCCATCCAAGAACCAACCGCGGCTTTACCATTATTATGGGTCAAACCGTACGGCTTAGACTTAGCCACGAGCCCCAAGAGAGAAAAAGTACATTATTTGAGTAACTGCATTAAATGATTTAAGATTTGGCCACGTAAAACACAATCGTAGAAAAAAAACAAGGACAAAAATATTTTATACCATAGGTACCTTCTTTAATATTACACATAATACAAAAGTGACGCAGTCATTCATTACGAATAAATACGCCACAGCCGCATACTGAATTATTATAAATTAATTTATTAATGACGATTTTCCTCAAACAATGATTCCTAGAAGCGTAAGAAGGGCATTGAGAGAAAAATCACAAGTTTGCATAAATAAATATCAACCAGTAGCTATCAAGCTTATTTCCTCCGCCCTGGGAGTAACGCGGAGGGGTATGCCGGACTCTTACCTACCGGCTAAAATGCCGCATGATCCCCTGTATGAGGGAAGCCGATTCCCTCATACAGGGGACCATGCGGGAAGGCGTTGCAAATACCGCTATACCGTTTTAAATCCTTGGTTATCCTAATATGTGATAGGAACTTGTAATTCAAAAGTATCTACTAAATAGTGTCACCTTACCTCGAGGACTTTTTGATCTGGGCAATAAGATTACTATGCTGTTGTCGTAAGGTCTCCAACTGTGAGGACACTCTTTTTAATCTTTCTTGGAATTCTGACGATTCATCTTGGTTCCCATTGCATCTGAAAACAAACGGAATATAAGCCAAAGAAACAACGAAAGCAAGCACTCCGAGAAAAACTAGCAAAAAATCTAATTAACCCATTCGATACGGTGGATGACGATAGGAATTTCTACATGCTTTTATTTAAATTGTTAATTTCAATGCAAGGTGCAAAAAACGCCAATTTAAGATTTGGTAATTAGAACCAATTCTAGTTGCCACATTGAATGGGTTAGGTAGATCCCAGAACAGATCAAAATACAAGGCCATGAAGGCAGATTTAAAAACAGCATAACCCAAAAGGTCCATTCATAGATTCCAGACAGCTCTAAGGCCCAGTCGTAATGAAAATTGCATTGAAATTAAAACTGAAAACAAAAAACTAAAACAAGAAGCCTAGCATAGAAATAAACCCCAAAAAAAAAGTTAAGTTTCTGAAAACAAACAAAATCGAAATGTGTTTATTCAAAGCAAAGAAAACCAAACAGCATTTTTTAAGGTAAATCAATACAGAGGTTTAATTGGCCAAGTATTTAACGTAAAATCAACCAAAAAATAAAAATATAAAAAAAAACCGTAGATAATTCAAGGCACCTTTCATATTTTAAAGTTTAACCTTTTAAATCTCTCACACCGTTATCTGCGCCGTTATTATCTTGTAACTTACCTTTCGGAACTGTAAGGAATAAGAAACAAAATCTTGTGAGGATTGCGATTGGTATATTAAACTATAATCTGCTAAGTAAACCTTAAATACATGCCTATTAATGTACGAATATCCGAGTGGTATAAGGTCACCACGCTTACCACTGTGCGCGACGTGCTGCGGGTTCGATCCCCGCATGGGACATGCATTTGTGTGATCCACAGATACTTGTTCCAAGTCTGAGTGTTTTTTGTGCATGTGATTTGAATGTTTGTGAAACCCCCGCGACACAAGGATTAAATTCCTTAGTGCGACGTATAAAAAAAACAAACAAACAATGTCCCACTGCTGGGCACAGACCTCTTCTCACATGAGAAGGAAGAAGGAATGCTCGTTGCATTGAAAGCTAAGTAAAGTTTATTCCAAGAATACTAGGCAAATGCTATATTATCTAAAACTACTAAAGTGTTTAAAGTAAATACGTCGTGTACGTGAAACGGTTAATTCTAACTGCAGTGGACTTTATGACAACTTTGACAAGCGGAGGTGAGTTTTACAACTTTATAATCTGTAACGAATAGCAATACGCCTGCAACAGCTGCAGTATTCTTAGAGTTTAATGCTAAATATACAGGCAACACAACAGTGAATTTGCTATGGACGTAAAATTATTGTAGTTCCCAGATTTTGTGTTTGGCCTTGCAGTATGAGAATTGCTTGTGAGAACATTTTAATGGGAAAGTCTAAATGTAAAATTCTACAGGGTTATTTGTAAAACGCCTGCAAAATCGTAGGAACAGATAACTAACATCATAAGCCCATTTAAACACATTTGGTCTCTGAATTTTGATAATACGTTAGGTTTTTTTCAAACTCAAAAGTTTGAGCGCTAATTTAGATATTTCTGTATGAAGAATGAAAAAGAAGCTAACGAATTATCAAATGTCCAAGAACAAAATAATGTTGTTCCTTCTGATGTTGCAAGTGTTTTTCAAATAACCCTGTTACAAAGTGTCATTGAAAACCAGCCCTGGATTGTATCTAACGACACGACCAGAATGATGCTGAGTGAGACCTTCTTGTAGCAAAGACACTATTTTAATGTTTACATTTTATTAATCTCCAAAGTGTGTGTGGCAATATATATGTTTTGAAATTAAATTTTAAATGCACGTGTATGTCTTGTCTTGACGCGGCATGAAAGCGTATGCAGGTTACCTAAAAGTAGTGAGGCAATACTTGTATTTTCAATTACAGATGATATTTAAGCACGAAACTTCTGTAATATGGCAGGAGGACAATAAATTGTTTTCTTATACATTTTCTATGCAGAATATATTATTTTTGACATACCTGAGTGGCGATATAACAAGGTAAGTGACGCCAATCCATACGAGCAACAAGACGACGGCGGCGCGCTTCCATCTCGCCAAGTACATCATAAAGTAGTCATTGACTGTTGCGTGACCATTGGAGTAGTGTTTCATTGTCGACGCTGCATCGTTGCGTTACCGACGTCACTGCTGGTGCATGATGACGGTCTAAAACAAACAATAAATTCTTATCAAACCATAGAGAGGTATATTGTGATAAGGAGGGTCCTTCTCCCAAACCCAAAACCAATTATATTTTTTTCGAATAGTCTAATATTCCGGAAGGTACTTAAGTTGCTCTTGTAGAAAATAAGACCAACGATGAAAATTTAATATCTACAAATCACTTGAAGTTGGAATTAGCTCAAAATCTCCCGTGAATGGCTAAAGCTTAACAACACCTTTATCAACTACATCGTAAATGATCCTAAGCCAAAGCTTGACTCTAAAATGCACTATGGACAAGTGTCTCAAGTTCTTTAAAATGATACTGAATACCAAAAGCTGCGAGGACAAAATAAAAACAAATCACCTGACCACTGAATAAGTTTTTGTTTAAAATTCTGAAACATTGACGTCATTCGGTATTAAGAGAAAAATTAAAATTATTTTCACGGACTGCTGAGCAAAACAAAAACATTTTATGTAGAATTTACGACTTTAATGTTAGCTGCATACATGATTTCGTTTACAATACAGGTACTAAACCTAATGAGACGAACAAGTTATACACATAGCTATATGTTAAAAAAAATATCTTCTAGAAATACAATTAAAGATTTATTGGGACATAATAAAAAGAGTTAAAAAAACTTACTTCTTGGAAACGTAAAACTATTCTGTTAACAAAAAGATTCTAAAACATTAAAGCTGTAATTACCTCCTCGTAAAATAAGTGCCAGTCGCTGCCAATTTACTAGAAGAACCTGTTAGCCAAGGGACTTGTCTATAAACTAGAAATAAAATGGCAACAGGCCTATCAAACATAACGTTAATCAATTAAGTCGGCGACACGACGCGCGACGCGTCGGTGAACTAATTGATTTATTACTTTACTTACAAAGGAACGCGTGGAGCAGCGTTTCTTCTTAGGAAGATTATGCTTCTAATAGAATACGTGATTCAAACGTGCCAGGAATTCATCAACAAGGCCTAAAATTAAACTTTTACGAAAAAGAAATCACTTCTCACCAAACCGTCAATTTTTTCGGTTTCTAAAACCATAGCTTGAACACAGTCTACTATTTTATTTATTTTACAGCATTAATTTTAATCGCAGGCTTTAATTTAAATATAATTTGAAAAATTAACAAAAAAGTAAGTACCATTTGTAAATGGTTTGGTTTAAAATGGTATTTAGTGTCACAAAAGTCGCGTATGTGATTTCGTGTCCGAAAATATTTATGGTCATTATAGTAATACCACTGATGCATATCATATTTCATGTGTAAACGTTCACGCCACACACAAATTGATTCAACCTAAACACAATTTCTCCCCGAGGGACCATAAAACATATCACAATCATAAAAAATATATTACGTTCGTTTACGTTTGCGTTCCACGAAAAATGGACGTTAAATGACGATACCACCTGTATTCGTTACTTTTATTTGGTTACCAAGATTCTAATATCCATTATCGATGGCTTTATTTATGTTATGTCATCCTGAATAATCTGTTTATGCTAAAACTTTGGTTCTTCTAACGCTAGGAACTAACAACTTGTATTGACTTACTTCTACAGACATTTCGGTTCCTTTTCCTTATCGTTAAGAAAACTTTCCTCGTAAAGGCACAGTAATCAAGGATGAATTTATTTATTTATAATAAGGAAAACCAAGAGCTACACAAAATGTGAAAAATCAATAAGGATAGAAAACATAAAGCCAATTACAGGTTTCCACAGATAGCTACAATACAGCATGAATAATGATTATGTTGGGAATCGTCACTAGCAGGTTCGTTTAGGGCATTAAAACGTTTGAGAAAAGCAATGTTTAAGCCAAACTGTTACGTAGCTTCTGCATTTTCGAGGGAACACCGGTTGTTATGACCGCCATGATAAATGTTCTAATAGAGTGCTATCCTGATGCATCAAGCATTAATCACTTCGCAGTAATGCAACTGTTCTAAATAAAAGAATATCAAAACTAAAAATACTGTACAGGAATGATGCAAAAAAGATTTAAAAAAGACCTTCACAGAAGGATTTCATACGTCATGATGTATTAGAGTTGATTGTTGAATCTATTGTGCACTTATAGAGTGATGGATTTAGATGAAGCGTTCGACTGTGTAACGTACGAAATTTATGACTATAGATAACTTGTTCTTTAAAGGATATGTTTTCATTGACGCTTATTTTATTGTTTTAGGATATTGCTATTATAAAAAGTTAAGTTGTAATTGCTATGGGAATCCCCATGAATTTTAATCACATAAATATGTGGGCTAACCAGTTCAGTACAGGAAGCTAAGTAAGTTAATTAAGCAAGGAAATAATTGGTATAATATGGTAGAAAACTTATGTATTCTATTCTGACTTGATGCATCATCCTCGTCAAATTGCCTCATCTTTCCTATACAAAATTCAGTTTGCCGAAAACCATTAAAACTATATTTAAAAAGCCTTCAAAGTATTGTGTGATCAAAGTAAACGAACATTCTCTCATGGTTCAGTCATTCGGTCAACACTTCACACAATATAAACAACGCCCACGTTTTTGCGTATATTCCTAGTATTGCGAAGAATTGCCTCATACTTGAGATATGAACATTCAATCACATGTTATATTGAATGCGAATTCTAACTAAATTTACTTCGACTGGCACAGAGCTACAAATATCGTGATCTGTGATAATATATATGCGCAACGAATAATAAAGTTTGTATCATTACTGTCGTCGTATCAGTACTAATTGTTTTTGACGGTATATATTGGTACAATCAATCATAAAGTAATCAATCATTGGTAAGCCCCTTTCATCGGGCTTTTCCGCTAACTAATAAGTTTTGGAACAACTGGTAGTTCATCAACCACCTTTTTTTAGTAAGGACAGACACACGTGTCAAATATCTTCATGTACAGAAAGCTTATAGATACAAAATTTAAAACTGTACGATAAAAACTCACGAAATTACAAGCTACTAGTCTCGTCTCGCTGTTCGCAAAAAAAAAACTTTTGCATGGTCACGGCACGTTTTTATAAAAGTTTACATGGTGTAAAGATCATTGCAATCAATTAGATCACCCATTCTCAACAAACGATTTTCTTGTTTAGTAAATAGTAAAAATAAGGCCGTATAAAGACACTTTTCGGATCAAATTGAATAATCAATGCAAAATCTAAAAGATTACAACAGAAGGTTGTCCCAGATTTTTCCTAAATATACGAATTTCAGGGTTCCGCCTAAAAGTTTGTCTGGCATTTCAACTTTTATTTTCAAACTTGTCTAAATGACTTGAGGCTGTGCCTACCCTATTGCATTCCTAGCCAAGCCTGCCGTCTGCACGTCGCGCGTCGGTGCGGCGAACGTAAATGCCAGTGGCAGTACAATTTATATAGATCGGTGAATCTTCTTTATACCAAGCCCTGCATAATGGGAACGACGTTAAACTTTTAATCTCGGTGAAATGAACCGAGAAATATTTCCACCGGGGATTTATTTAAACTTGGTTGTTTGTTTCTGTGGATTTTTCTTACAAGATCCTGAAAAAAATACTGGTTTCAAGTAAAACAGGATAAGTAGAAATCTTTTTAAAAATAATTTGCAAGATATGAAATCCTACTAATATTATAAATGTGTAAGTGGATGTTTGAGTATTTGTTACTCAATCACGCAATAACGGCTGAGCGGATTTAGATGAAATTTGGCATGCATGTAGCCTTGGACATGGAAAAGAACATAGGCGGTTACTTAAGTAGTTCCCGAGGGAAAATTGAAAATTGTTTACGAGCTAAGCCGCGGGTAGACAGCTTTGAAATTTGGTATTTTTCTCTATTACAGCGCAAGCGATAACACGGGTGAAAATTTCATTACATTTTTCATTACTTTTCATTTCTTTTTGGACTCAATTCCACGCAGACCAAGTCGCGGGTAGAAGCTAGTACTAATATCTATAATTATTGAATTACTTGATAAAACCAGTTTTGCAAATTAATTACGCAAGCGAAACGTCAAGGATATTTTTTGCTGAAATAAATTACCACTTCTGTTTTCATATTTTAAAATTAAAGTCTAGCCATGAATTAATTAAGTTTTTATGGTCCGATAAGTGCAGTGGAATATGAAAGGTTTTTACTGTTTGACGCAGGCGATGCAGCCCTAATTACCTTTATTATATTTTGATCCACACGCATCCACAATAAGCCTATGGTAAATTAGTTCTTTCCAAATAAAAATGAACCTTAAAGCCTAGTAGGAACGAACTAAAACCTAGCGAAAGTATCATATTCATAAAACCGATGCAAAAACACATCCAATGAATAGGCGACATACATTCACATGTAGACATGCATGAAAAACTACACTGAACACTTTTCACTATCTGTTTGTACCTCTTTTAAAAACGATAAGTATTTATCGCAGAAAACCTTGAGTTGTTGGAAATGAGGAACCAAAAAATATACAGAAAGCTGGAGCTGTTCTGAAGGATGCGAGAAAATACATTTCTGAAGAACGATAACCGAGTTAAGGCTACCCCCCTACGTCCACGCCGACGACGATAATAGGAACTGATTTTTTATAAGAAAAAAATGGAACATATTGATTGCAATAGTGCGACGCAAACGACCTACAAAAAATCGGTTAGAAATATAATCGGTGTGTTCGAAAAGATCCGAATCGGCCGCTCAGGCAGGCTAAGACATATTATGTATCCTGACTGGCTTGACTACCATTATCATCCTTGCAGACTAACAAGGCTTAAATAATAATAGAATTATAATAATATAAAGGGTGTCCAGCGGAAAATTTTCAAGTTTAAATAGTCATTGCTCGTAAACTAGCGGGGTGAGGTAAGTGGGGAGGGTACCGTTCGATGCGCGTGATTTGCGGATTTTTCAGTCAGGATGAGTCACTGGTCGGGAGCGCACCGCGCGTTCGCGGTTGAGCAGTACTTAAAGTGCAGCGATTCACTGGTACATGCGCGTCGCGCTTTTTGTACGCACTTCAATATTCGACGAATAAGTGATGGGCCGAGTACGCAACTTATCTGGTCGTGGGTTCAAAAGTTCAGACCAGAAGGGAAGGGAGTAGAGAGAAGGTAAGTTGCGTAATCGGCCCATCACTTATTCGTCGAATATTGAAGTGCGTACAAAAAGCGCGACGCGCATGTACCAATGAATCGCCGCACTTTAAGTACTGCTCAACCGCGAACGTGCGGTGCGCTCCCGACCAGTGACTCATCCTGACTGAAAAATCCGCAAATCACGCGCATCGAACGGTACCCTCCCCACTTACCTCACCCCGCTAGTTTACGAGCAATGACTATTTAAACTTGAAAATTTTCCGCTGGACACCCTTTAATATCTTGGAACAACTCACACACGGCCATCTGATCCCAAACTCGGCAGAGCCTGTACTATGGGAACCAGACAACTGATAAACATACTTATATATTTCTAAATACATACATATTATAGATAAATAACACCCAGACACAGGACAAATTATCGTGTTCATCACACAAAGATTTGTCCTGGGTGGGAATCGAGACCAACAGGCCAGTCAAAATGCTTTAAAACTAGCTTTACCTCTGCGTTTCTTTGCGATATAATATAGGTATAAACATAGTCTCTTATGTGTCTGTCTACCTAATAGTAATAAAAATGCATCCTTGAAAGCTGAGTGGAAACAATTACCCCTGTGATAAACACTAACCTTTTTACATTATCATACGCATTAATGATTACACTAACATAGAAAAGACACTATGACACACAAAATGCACCTTTATCCCGCTATAATAAAGACTTTTTTATATGATTAAATAAAATTGAGATTACACCCATCAGTCATGGGATGGTACATGTCACGCTTCGTGACACAGGTTATGTTGAAAGCAAATAATTGTATTGTGATTATTATCTCTAATATTGTCAAAAAAGTGAAGCTACTTCCGAGCCATAACAGGTCTATTAAACTGTTTTAGTTTTCAAACTATAATAATAGTCATTATATGAAAAAATAATTGAACACTTGCTCTATCGAAAATAGAATAGATGAGCAGAAAAAGTCACGGTACTAATAATACTGAAAAGCTAACTCACATTAACCTTTTACAGAGTAAGGCAGAAACACGTATGAGTGATCTCATGAGTATTCTCATTACTTTGAGGCGCAGACCCTCAAAAAGAACCCAACGAACAACAATGAACAACTCCTCCTGATATTGCAATTTTTCATCTGACAATCCCAGCCAGGGAGGGGCTTAAGCCCGAAAGCTCCTTTCAATATGCTGCTAGTACAGATCTATATAGCTTAACTATAGCTACGTAGGTAGATGTCGTCTACACCCTTTATAATCCCGTGGTTTTGTATGAGTAGTCACGAGTTGATAGTGGATAAAATCACTTTCCTGTACCATGGATTGCATTGTTATTTAGACTGTTTTTTTCATTTGTTTTATGATGAGTAAATAATTATAGGCCTTATAGCCATGATGTGACAAATGCAGAGTTATCCAAAACGCGCTTTTTTTGTTTAAAATTCATTCTAGAATTTCATTCTCTAAGTCGAAACAAAACATAACGTGGCATAACGCAGATTATAGTTCAAGAATCCCGAGTCGCCAAATGTCTTTTGAGTTCTGAGAGCCACCGGGTATTATTTTAGACTTGTAGTACTGCAATAAACGTATTAGACCAATTAACAGATTCTTTACAATCAAGTATAAGAAGTCAAAAGAGATAACGCCTGTCATAACCCTACACGTAACTGCACAACTGTTTGAAGTTAGTGAATAAGGCCCTTAAAATCAAAGTAAAATGAGTGATACACAGATATTTGTATTGTCTATACTTTTGTGATGTCGTAATATTTCAGGTCGGTAATCGCATCAACGACGGATCAACAATCTAATATGCGACGTTAAGACACGATATCGTTGAGTCTGACTACATAACTTATTAAGAATTTCCTGAGCACTGACTGTTAGGTGTTGCTAATCCGAACAAACCAATAAAACTTCAATCCCACGCATCAAGTTATTTACTCGCCGCAAAGAGATTATCTCGTGAATATGGTCACCTTGAGTGACTGTTATAATGCTTTTATCAGCGTTCATAATACGCTTCACGTCTTATACGCCATTTGGCTATAATCCCGGCAGCTTTCAACCTGTACAGCGTCACGCAGCCAAGTGGTCAGTATGTCACGGAAAATAGGAAATGACTTCTCAACACGATCCAAATGTTTCGAACATTTGGACCGTGTTGAGAAGTCATTTCCATTTCAGTCAATTCGTTTCCATTTTGTAAGGTAATTCAAATGACTGGGTACTTTCGTAATTTAAGAATCGATTTCATACTTTTTACAAGATTAAAATCAGTTCAATAAACCACCTAGGCCCATTACGAGATTCAAACCCTAACTCACGAGGACTCTAAACTAAACAGCAAAATTTATATACCATTTATGCTAATAACCATGAAGCTAAAGTCCTCTGAAATGAAATATGGTCGACATTAAATACGTTCGAAGCCAAAATACGGTCACAATTTCCCACTGGAGGCGAGCGACCTAATCGGCAGATGGCCTAATTATCACTTTTGGCATGAACTTCATTACAGAGTCTAATCTGCAGAGCAGCCAGCTTCGATCGACATGGTTTTCATTCAATTTCTAGTTCAGCAAACGCTGGCGGGTATCTCTTTTTTTACGACAAAAAATCAATACGCCAAATATACGATAATTTGAACCTGCATGTAGTACATGTTAACGACGTAGACTCATAAGAACATAGTTTGGGTTTTGGAATTAAACTAGAGTGGTATATAATATCCTTGGTTTTGAGTAAAATATCAGTGGAAAAGTTGCTAATAATTTCGGAAATGAGTGGAGCATAAAGAATGTATAACATTAATTTTAATTGAGTGAGTACAACATAGTTGAAGAATAAATGCTTTAAAACTAGTTAATACCAAACCATGACCGCAGGATTTTCGCAGAAATTGCTGAAACTCAGATTGCCATAATTGAAAAAAAAAATTAACCCGCGCCCTGACAAACAAAAAACATCTATCAGATCACTATGTTTAAAAAAGTACTGTGGTCTGCACCCAAGTCACATGTAAATTGTAACCGTCAAATAAAATTACGGAGTTAATCTCATGCAAGTCGACTGTTCTGACGCCCACATTATTGTGTAAACAAGTCTGCGTAACAACTAACGGTATTATTATTGGGTTGATAAAAGAACAAACGCAATTCCATTATGACCTCTGAGTTATATTTGCTCTAAATAAAGTACTCTGCTACGTCTGTATGTCTGTTGCACACAAGTCATTTAGTTTAAAGTTTACGTTTTTAAAGCGCCTATTTCAGGTTTACTAGAAATAAAAACTTTATGATTTTGATTGTGTGCGATAAACTCCAAAACTACTGCGCCGATTTTCATAGTGTTTTCACCAATGGATAAAGTTGTTCTCGAGGAAGGTTTTAGTATACAATTAGTCAAGTTTTTGTATACATTGACTAACCGACATGCACGCAGGCGAAACCGCGGGCATCAGCTAGTTAAGGATAATAATCTTTATTATTCGACAGATCCTAGAGTTCAATGGTTCAGCCTAATAAGGTTGGATTTGTTTTCAGATTGATAAACTTTGATTAAACAATGGTGTTGCCTTCTATGATTCACACGTGGTTATAATATACTTACGTAAACAAAGTATTATGTAAATAAAATGTGAACAGTAACAGACATAGTTTATTTATTTAGTTATCTAACCACATTGCTAAGACATCGTTTCAAAGGTTAAGCTTGCTCCGTATTAAATATTATCAAAATCTGTTCAGTGGTTTAGCCAGAAATCGTAACAAACAGACGTAGGAATTGTAAAATTGTAATCGCTACTGTTTCATAAATATGACTGTTTCCCATTACGGAACGTCATTGAATACGTCAATATATTATTTACTACTGCAAATACGCGTAAACAGCTGTTATTAGAATAAGTTTCTTTAGAGGTATTGTAACGTTATGAATACATTCGGCACTATTGTTATTTTTTAGTAGAGATTACTAGCAATGTGGGTCGTACATTGCTAGTAATCTCGTTAACCCTTCGTGCTAAGCTAAGATGCTTGTGTTAAGAGTGGGTTTACGTCGGTAGTGTAATGGGTTTTGATCCCGCAACCACATGATTGCAAGTCTAGCCATAAGGCTACCGCTGCTTAGAACCTTCAAAGAATGAATTAATTCAACTGAAAAGACAAGGACAATAAGAATTAGCGATGTTTATTTAGAGAAAAATATGGAGACTCCGACAGGACTTCAAAAAAAGGACGGGCCCATCCAAACTCTGGGGGTTATTACAATACAAGAAACCGGGGTCGCCAAATCTTTTAGTTGTTCCGGGAGACACCGGGTACAATCAGGTCAATTAGTAACAAAAAATCAATGATATAACACTGATGCAACAGAAAAGATAAATGAATTGGTTGGTGATTTGCAGACTCCAATTAATGATACGTTTTAGACCATTATTTTTTTACTTAAATTTATAGTAAGTCATAAGAGATAATGCTACACGTAACGGTTCTTTAACTGCCAGGATTTAGTGAATAAGGCCTCATAACACGAGTGGAAAAGGGAGATCTTTAGCCTGCAGAGGGGGAAAAGAACTTGGAGCATGGACGCTGACAAATTCTGCTGGGATGATTTTCCCTTCCCTGTGGATGATGACTTCGTATATTATGCCATTAATCCCCACTAGATTAGGTAGACTCGTGTGTAGTGCGATTCTAACATAATGGCTGCTGTGAATTTAGTTTTACACTGCGCAGCCGCAGTACCTCGCTCTAAGCCCCTGCTGGTGTATAAATTTATTTCTGCACAGCGACTCTTCATATTCACAGCCGTCATTTAGTTTGAATCGCACTGTACCTATATACCACACAATCACATTGCGCCAGCCAGACAGTATAAGATTATAAATCCTATTAAGGGACGAGTTATGCAAATATCACGCGATGAAACATATGAATAAATAAGCAACAACACTAGGTACTCGATCGTAATGCATTTAAGTGTCATTACTATAAGTAGAATTTCAAGTAATGCGAGAATCAAAGGACATGTTTCTATAGTAGCCAAAGACAGAGCGGCCGGCGCTTTGTGAGTTTGCAAATACTAAATTAAAAAAAAAACGATATAATATTTTATTTATGATTTTAAGGACGTTGTTTATATTAACATAAAGAGCGTAAAAAAATCATATAAGTGGAAAAAAATTGATGTAGTACACGATACGTTTTACAAAAGACCTAGAACACAATTTGGGGTCCCTAGAACACAATTTGGGGTCTACATATTGATGTTGTGGTTACGAAACAAAATATTCGCTAACACATGCGATAATGTGTTAAAATAATTAAAAAATAATAAACAAAATAGCCCTTATAACGAAGGGTTAAGCTATGATATGTTTTTAGCCTATTTATGAGCTTTTATTATCTTTGGGCTTATGTTGTTGACTGTACCTATATATATTCTATGCATATACCTAATCAAGTTATAAATTGTCGCATGTTCGGTTAAGTAATGCTGATATAATTAATAATATTCAATGCCACAGTTAATTGTTTGATTTACTGATAAGTGTAAAATAATAACTTTTCTGTTATATTATATGAAAATCAGAGCAAATGTTGAGTGTCATTTACATAAAACCTTGGTTATACTATCGCTGAACTATTAAGTTTATTATCATAATTTTAGTTAACACGGTAGCCTCAACACTTTCACATTTAACGAACCTTTAAAACGAAGCAATAAAATTTATTTTCAAACATCAGGAGCAGGGCGATACAATAAAAAAAAAGGTTACTTACAATAAGGGTCACTCAACTACTATTCTTGTTAACCTGCCTGTGCTGAGGTAAATCCTTTTTGCGAGTGGGTTCACCTCAGTAGTGTAATGGGTGGGATTCGAACCGGCAAACACATGATTGCAAGTCCGACGCCTTAGTCATAGTCTACCGCAGCTAAAAGTGAGATAAGTGAGACAGCTTACTATACATAAAAAATGGATTTTAGGGTAGGATTGTATCTGAAGGCCAGCCAAGGACACTACCCAGGAAAGGAACACTAAAATTACATCGAGCTCCCGAGGTCGCAAATTTTGCGAAAACCCCTGAACGAGAGACGAGAAGAAAGATGAGTAATATAGAGAGAATGGTCATGAATTATATCTGCCTCAAAATGCTGATGAAATAATACATTCCAGTGCAGGGGGGCAATATTTAGAACATTAGAACTACAAATGATAACCTGTTCTGATGATCACACCTAGTTTTAGATTAACATTGGACATTAGCAAATAAAATTTGATTTGATTTGATTTGATTTGATTAGACAGAAATAGCCTAATAGAATTAATTATGTAGGTACATTATGTACAGTGAAATAATTTTCTTCTTCCTGCTTCCAGTATTTTTTTTTATCTGATGACGAACAATTCTTGTGTTTTAAAAACGTATTTCTTTTTTTTATTGATTAAGTTTGTATACCATATTACTGTTTAGTGACTTTTAAGTTAAATATTTTATATTTAAATTATTTTTGTATGCCTCGAAGTTAGTATACAGCTGAACTATGTTTCTATGTCATCTTTGCAAATTAAACCCTATTTTTGCAAATTTTATTTATTTTTATAAATTCTGACAGTTAGGGTACCATTAGATTTTCAAAAACCCAACCCTAAGACAGGTCCTTTAGAAACAAGCAAAATGGTGGAATTGTAAACCATTATTTATTTTAACTAAACATATTATATTAATCACAAATATTTCAATACTATTTTCAGTTTTCGTATTCGTACTGTATCAGTGGCCAATGTTTTCGCAGTTATTCAAGTTGTTAGCCAGACCTCAGAATAGACCAAACTTCTATCTAAATAGCAACCAAGATCTGGCCAAAACAAGGTCATGTCAAATCATGTGATAGAATGAATATGTAGGTACTAACTATGATACTATGCAATATTCTTTTTGTAACAGGATTAAAACAAGGCTTACTTCCCACTTCTAATAATAGCAATTTCAATCATAAAAAGTATCTTTTAAAATGAGTTATGTTATAGTCTACTTTTTACTAAGGATTAATTCTTTTTCAGTAATATAAATCTATTGTTTTAGATATTTGAAAGGTTGTAGGAACTAGGAAATTATTATTATTAATATATAGGTAAAATACAACTTATATACAATAGTACCTGGATCACCGAGCTTTGCTCGTTTTTTTTTTGGTAGTGTGTTTTTAGAAATTACATTTAAATACGAAATAGAAACTGATGAAATGAGGAAGTATATAGTATTTTTCGATCTTACCGACATAATAATAAAAAAATATTTAATTAAAAAATCACGAGTGCAATTAGTTAATTTTTTTATTAGAAACAAATACTTATTTTTTTACAGCTTATCAATGAATCACAAATAACATTAAAATTGAAAAAAAAAAAATTATTACTCGACAACATGTCAGGAAGAGTCATTTTTTATGGTTATGTTTAAGTTGATTACTGAAAACATGGATAAAACGTAATTTTCTGAAAATGAGTCGTAGATCGATCTTACGCCCCCGAAACCCCCTGTATACTCAAAAAGTAATTGTAAAAAAAATCTCATCCGTAAACAAAATTTTTCTGTGTCCTCCTTTTGCTTACCGCTTCAGTAGTTGTTTCGATTTTACAACCATATTCTTTTTTAAATTATCAGTTAAGAAATGACCAGTACGTCTCTTATAGGCTGCAAGTCCTAAGTCATCTTTTAAAATACGCGACTTGGTTCTAGGTGCAGGTTCATCTCCCAAGATAAAATCTTACAGGATTTCTTCGAATTCTTTCCCACCTTCGAATTTTTTGACCACCTTTTTCGTACGAATACTGCGTGGACGGCCTGATCTTTTTCTGTCACAAACAGAGGAGGTCTCATTGTACCTATTAATAGCCCGGAACACAAATGTTTTACTAATAGGCTAATACCAAGTGAATGGAGAGTTAAAAAATTGCATTTGGCTCCATACCTACTTTCTGTAATGCAATCACAGCGATTCGGTTCTCTTTATCACCCCACTCCATTTTAATATCGCAAAATATTGTACAATGTATTGGCGCCAAAATGAGAAAACACAATGAACAATCATATAAAAATGACAGATTCCAAATTCAAATGTAATATTTTGTTTATTTTGAATTGTAACAGTATTGATGGCCGTATATACAAGAATTGTTCGTTTGAAGATATAAGATTACTAAAAACACGGATAAAACGACATTTTCTGAAAATGAATCATAGCTAGATCGATTTAACGCCCCCGAAACCCCCTGCATACTGAATTTCATGAAAATCGTTGGAGCCGTTTCCGAGATTCAGATTATATATATATATATATATATATACAAGAATTGCTCGTTTAAAGATATAAGATTTGTATAATGTTACAGCAAATTAATAAAATATCTGTATTAAGCCTCTGTGTGTAAAACTCTTTTCTGCGATAGAATTTTCTAGTTTTTTTTTTTAAATAACAGTCAATGGTGGTGTTTTGTAAACAATTAGTTAATGGTGGTGTTAGTGAACAATATAATAATAATAAAACTTGGATTCCCTTTGGCTTACACACAATGGTGATTTATAATGATTGTGTTTATTGTTATATGGTAAAATATCATATCAGAATTATAAAATAAACAATTAGATTTTTCATTATTGTTAGCGATAATTTAACAATAATAAACTAAAACTACATATATTTTACAAAACTTATTATTTCTCGTTATTGTTATCTGTTGTATGTGATGTAAATAAATGCTTTCTTTCTTTTTAAGTTGCTTAGAAAGAAGAGAAAACAAATAATGTAACATTCAATGCATTGATGATTATAATTTCATAAGTTAAAGAATGCATGAGCCTGCTAGCAGCAATTTCGAAATTAGCTGAGCCTTTGTACATTATTATGCTGTCTAATCTATTGTTTTCACTAATATATTATGTACATTAATTATACATATATTATTAACAAGATACTATACCAACTATACTTACAAGATAAAAACTTTAAAATATCTAATAAAAATCTTATATATAATTTTATATATCAAATTTGAAAAGAGAACATTTACTTGAAGTTAAAAGAAAGATAATAAAACAGGAATTAATAAAAAAACATCTTGTTCCTACTAGCCATTGTTTACAAAATTAAAGTTGCCAAGAATTAAAGATCAGTAATTTATGTCGTATGATGTGTATTAATTATTTAAAAACTATGGTTTAGAGAACGACACGCTAACTCAAATATTTATTAAACTATCAAACAGTAAGGGACCGCGTAACACCGTCTCCTCTCGGCGGATATAAATCATTTAAATCAAATCTATTCATGGCACCAACTAACAGCACTACACTCGTGTCGAAAACTTCTGGACCTAACATACAGACGCCGCACATTTATTTACAAGCTATAAACAAGAGAATATTAGACTCACACGAAACTTAATCATCTTAAAATTGCGATTATAAACATACCTGTTTAACACTGAGGAAAATTTATAGTGACGCACAACAATTACCACACAATAGTTCCTTCACTAAAATGTTTTTACAACGTATAATTGATTATAATGTAAATATTAATTTTAAATTCACTGTTTCACACAAGATTCACCACCCAAGCCCCATCCCTGTGTGTGACACAGACTGAAAATAAGAAGTACGATTACGTCTCAAATCTGTCAATCTTGCTTCCACAGACTACCACAGAGGACCTGACCACAGAAACTAATACTCTAGGCAAAGGACAGACCAGGCCTGTGACAGCTTTAGTTCCGAATGAGCCGTTTTGTCGCTAGCGTCGCCATCGAGCGATCACGTGATACCGCCTCCATATTGAGATTTGAGCTTGTGCGTGTGTGAGTGTGTGTTTTATGCTTGGCTTATCAAGTCTTATGTCAATGTCAATTTGAATTGTCAAAGTCGTGAGTTTTCAAAGTACGTAACTGTCGAAAAACTTCCGAGTCGAGTGTTTGCGTCGCAGGTGTATTTCTTCGCATTTATTGAGTTGAGATCCTTGAAACGCAAATTATTATCCGTTGTTTGAGACAATATCGGTTGATCTAATAGATCATCATAGATATGGGAACCCGTAAGTGCTGCGTTGGTGGTTGCAATGCAACAAGTGAAACGCATCAGCTTTTTAGCTTTCCCAAGAACGATAGCCTTAGAAATCATTGGATGTCCTTTCTAGTGCCCACAAATTCCTCCCTCCTTGGACTCTCCAAGATGCAACTTTTAAGAAAACGTGTCTGCGTAAAACATTTCGATAGACATCAGTTTGATAATAATGGTCGTAGACTTCGATACTCCTACCCGTGCCTGCTAACTAACGCTGAAATAGATCACGGAGTTCCACTTATTGGTGCCGCAGGTTAGTGCTTACTTAACTTAAAGAAATACTTTCTGTCTGCTGAAAACATATTCTAATTGTGTTGCAACTTCTTTATATTATTATTAAGCAATTTTATTTAACGTTTTCAGGGTGGAATATTACACTTGACCATAATTATTTTAAAGAACAAGATGAGGAGGCTGTGGATAAACACTCATGCATTAAAGAAACTGGTATGTGTTTAAATCACTTTCATAATTTGATAGCAAGGGATTTACTTTAGTTTAATACTGGTCACAAGACTTTGTTTCGCACAAGTTAAATTATTTACATATTTGTGTTCCGTTTTCTCTTATTCTACAGTTAATATTTATTGAATTAAAATATTCTTGTTTAGAATTCAATTTAAAGTCGACGTCAAACAAACTGTTCACATCATTACAGGATATTTGTTTGTAACTTAGTTATTATTAAAGACAACTATATATTTTATTATAAATAAATACTACCAAAATAAGAATGACGCTAGCAAGTAATGATTCTCATTAGCTAGACGTAGCCAAGAGTCTAAATTGATAAGTTCTTTTATTTTTCAGATGATCACAATTACTGTATGGAACAAGTTGACACTAATATAAAAACTTCAGGAACGGTCATGCTAGGAAATGAAGGTTAGTTTAAGCTATATGTAATTAACCTGTGTCAAGTCTCGCTGATATTTTGCGAATTAATAGTATTTTATGTGTTTCAGTTTCAGAAACTGATCGTCCTTCATGTTCACAATGTCCAACAGTTGCTTCAAACATAGAACACAGAGGTATGTAGGCAGTAAAAATAAGTTATTACTGCTATACTTTGCTGGATTTCAATACTGTTGCACTTATTAATAGAATAACTGAGTTTTTAATTAATTGATTGCTTATTACAGATGTGATGTTAGAAAAACCATCATGTTCAGGCTTAGATGTTGAAAGAGAGTCTGAAAGAATACAAACAGCTATTCCACCCACACCAAATAGTAAGTATAATAATATTGTTGTAAAAATTAACATTTTATTAGGTAGCAAAATCATGTGGCATTTGATTCTTAAAAGTTGAAGTATTTAATTTTCGTTTTTAGTGAGTGTATAATATAGTACCTAAGTGTTTTGGTTTGGTACTGTTGTTTCAAATTTATTTGAAATAAATAAGTAGAAGAACCCTTCAAAAGAACTCAACCTATTTTTAATGTATTTGTTTCAATACTAAATTATTAATTGCTGTAAAATCTTTTTTTTTTTCAGGTTCTAAATGTAGAAAGATTGGCTCTAAAAATAAGAAGTTTATTAATCAAATCAAACAGATGGCACAGGAATGTTTATTTTGGTCTGATGCTATTAAGAAATTGAAATCATTAAATTTTATTGACAATTGTAGTAAGCATGCATTGCGGTCAGGTAATCCTCGAAAGGTAAAAGTGCCGTCTCTGCAGGGTTGGATCACCACCCTCGAAAGTTTTCGGAGGATATCTAAAATATTATTCAATAAGTATGACGTGAACTTTTATTATCCAAGGAATATTAATCAAACCCTCTTGAAAATTTTTTTGGTCGAATTAGTGCACTTAATGCTAGGAATAATAACCCAGATCCAATGACATTTATTTATGCTTTTAAATCTTTGTTAATAACAAATTTGCATAGCCCCCATTCCAAATATGCCAACTGCGAAGAAGATGACGGGGAGGCTATACTAAAGGCAAAATGTTTGTTTTAAAATGAAAATTTTGAAAACACCGCCCTTGAAAAAGATGAGAGTTTTCCCCTATTGGGCGATAAAGTACAACTTCCATCAATTTCAAGGGTTGGAGACTTCCCATCATCGTCGCAGCAGTTGCTAGATCAAGTAAGATAGGAAAAAATAAAAGTTCACTGCTCAGCTTACACTGCTGGTTATGTAAGCAGAAAAATGTCAAAAATTCTTCAATGTGCGAATTGCTTGCAGACATATACCACCAGAAATGAAAAGAACATACATTTGTATATTCAGTTCAGAGAATATACAAACCTAAAAAATAAAAATTTAGTATATTATCCTACTGAAAATCTTTTAATGTTATACCGAGACGTGGCTACTTTAACTCATAAGTATTTAAATCAAAACTGCTTTAAAAATAATATAAAAAGCACTATAAAAAAACAAATATTAAATATGAGTTCGAGGTATTCCTGGCTGGGGTGTGCAAACCACAAAAAACAAGCGGTGAATAGTTTTATTAACGTTATATTAAGATTACAAGTTCACAACTGGTGCAATATTGTCAATAAAATTTTGAATGGTGCTATTGAGGAGAAATATGTAATAAAGATGAGTGAGCCTCAAAAACTAGCATTAATGAAATATAAAACCTTCAGGTTAAGGAAAAAATGCTTAACCAAATATTTTTTTTTTTTTTAATAAACAACATGTACTTCAAAATTGTTTTATTTAATTATTACCTGTTATAAATTTATTTAAATTGGAAAACCATATAATAAAGGATCATATCGATAAATTTAATTAGTATCGACAAATCAGCACAACACTAGTTATCGATAGCAGATATCAAGGCATCATCACATCACTAAGCCTTGTAGATGTGTGTGTAACTACCTAGTCGTCATGTCAAACTACTGCGCCACTAGCGCCAAAACGGACTACTTGGAAACTGGTTGAAAAGTGACTGTCGCATCTGTATTACTAGTCTCTAATCTGTGGGACAGACTACCAAAGACATTGTAGTAGAATACATTACAATGTCTTTGCACTTTTGCAGACTACAGTGTTGTTTAAAAAAGAATGCGTTCCTGGCCAAAGACATTGTAATGTACTCTTCTTCTTTTAGTGCCTCTCCGTTACCGGAGGTTGGCCGTTAACTTTTCATACTCCTCACGGTTCTGCGCCAAATGGAAGAGCTCTCCTGCACTGTACTCTACTAACGTACAATGTCTTTGACTCTTTGTTCCTGGCACATTGTCTGAGAATAGATGATAGAATAGAATAGAATATACTTTATTGTACACCAATATTTTAGACAAATTAATTACTCAAAGAAATAAACAAATCTCATTATAATTTATTGATTGATTTTCTTGTTAATATTGAAGGGTGATTACGAAGGTGGCAACTTTGATGGCAACTATCAAACGCCACAATCCAATTTTCACATTGTCAAATTTCGAAAGTTTGCAGTGGTTGCTTTCGGCGGAAGAATTTTATCTTCATTTTATTCGTGTTATTCTTAACAAATATTAATTGAAAATGCCTAAGAAAGCGCCAAAAAATGCATTTTACTTCTTCATGCAAGATTTTAGAGAACAACAAAGGCAGAAAGGTATAAATTATGAAACGCTGGCGGACGTTGCGAAGGACGCCGATCTTGCATGGAGGGTAAAGAAATATTTTGATTTTTTATTGAAATTCATAAATATTTCATCTTTGGAATTATTAAAAATTTTTGATTAGACAATCTACTCCTCTGATGTCTAAAATCATTACTAGTACTGTAGCATAGTTTTAATTGTTAACAAAATACCTTACAATATTAAATGGATAACATAAAACACTCTGTTACAGACCACACCACCGCAAGCTAGAGCTACTTTTGAAAACAAGGCAAAAAGCGCGAAGAACAACCGTGGTATACCACTGGAAAAGTTTACTTCAACTGGCATTCCGCTAACTGCTATCCAGCAGCGACAACAAGATTTACAAGATGCCATCCAGTATGAGATACAGGATATTACGAACATGATCAAGACAAAGGTTATCAACCATAGTAAGTAGCATTGACAATTTTTCTTTGTTGGCACCATCCACTTTTAGCCTTCGTGGAGTTTTACTATTAATACTTTAAATTGTTCAACCTTCAAAGGGGATGAACTGTACCCCAGATACAGGTTACCACCTAGTTTGGAATAGTTTGGATGCAGATGTTCCTAAATCAAGTTAGGGACTTGATTTAGTAATGTCTTGTAACTTTTTACTATAACAATTGGTTATATAATTAACTCTGTAACTTATTTGACCCTTTGATAAACAAACAAAACGGGTTTAAGTGAAATTTGAAACGCATATTTAAAACCATTGGTTGAGTTAACCCGAGTTAAACAAAAAAGATCCTGAGTTAAATGTGTATTAATTCTAATGTTTGCTAGGGTCTTTGTTACACATTGTATATTTGTAAATACATACATATTACAGACAAGAAAAACCCAGACCAGACACAGAACAAATGATTGCGCTTATCACACAAAGATTTGTCCTGGGTGGGATTCCCACCCACAACCTCCGGCTGATAGAGCAGTCAGGGTCACTAACCACTAGACCAACAGGCCCGTCTTAATAGTTTTTTTATTGTTTTTAACAGGCATTATGGAAGAAGACTTTTATATAATGGATGTCAACGCTTTCTGCAAGGCTGCAGATAGATATGTGATTGGCGAGTTTACAGTCCTGCGATTCAATTTGAGATGCGGCTTCAAAGATTACTACCATGAGCTGGTAAACCCAGGTAAAACATTATTATAAAAAAAAACTCTTATTGATGCAAAACCTCTTTATAGTAGGTAAATACTTAGTTATTAGATTACGACAAGGATTTTTTTGTAAAAGGTAGCATTAATAGTTAAAACCCTGTCTCCTAAACTCCCTGAGACTTCCTCCCTATGACATGGGAGTCAATTGTTCTACTGTTACTTTATGTTGGATTCCTGATCCTTCAATTCCATTTTGTTCAGGAATAGTATTAATAAATTTATTTTGTAACAGCCCACCATTGAAATCCTTATCTCTATTCTCATTTCATGTTAACATGTAACATGACTATTAACAAAGTAAGCACTTCCTGTACGTACAAAATTATTTTGTTTACATATCGAGTTGCAGGCATGGAGTCCAAACAATTGAATGTAGCTTGTTACTATGTTGAATTTATTGTCACTCCTAGCCTAGCAATATCTCTGTTTGTATCAAGTATTCTCATTGTTGTGCTTTAATTAACTTGTTTCTAACAATGTTTCTAACAAGGTCAAGACAAAGTAGCAAAAATATTTGTTACTAGCTGCGCCTCGCAGTGCTACCTGCGGTTAATCAGATAACTTCCTTCCTCGGCTTCCTCAATAAGTGGGCTATCTAACTGTGAAATAATTTATCAAATCGGACCGGTAGTTCTTGGGATTAGCGCGGTCAACAGGGAAAGAGAGAAAACACCGAACATTAATTAGGAAGTGTTTATATGCTGATATGTTCCCATATTTTTCAATACATCTCGAATTAATGATAAGTAAACCAAGCGTCAGCTGACGCATCTGCAGTGGGTGCAAAATGTAACCCTTGCTTATATTTTCGGGTCCATTTCGCCAGGGTCGTATATTTACGACACAAAATACCACTGCTCGTTTAATGTACTTTAGTACCTATTGTACATCCTTCTTCGTGTAGCTATAAATTTTTCGAAAAACTGTGCCGGGCGCTGGGGGCACGGCGATTGATATAAAGTCGGGCGGTTAAAGGGTTAAAGATACAGAAGTGGTAAAAAAAAGTGTCATAGTATGTCGGCAGTTTTTTTTATAAATAGTTAATGTAATTACACGATGTATAAACGATGATAATAGCTTAAAAAAGACATGTTTTTAATAAATTTTATACTCAGTGCATCTACCACTTTCCTGTCTCTGCATCACCGGTAGAGAATGCCTTTTGGCATTAAGTCCGCCTATGTACCTAACAGTGCATGAAATATTAAATAAATAATGGTACTGAGATTTTAAAAAAATCGTCATCTGAATAGTGGAATATCCCTATCGTTGTTAATTTGTAGTTATTTAATTATTATTATTATTTTGATGTTGGACAACAATGCTTTCCGGCTCGCCATGAGCCTGCGCTTAGGTATTGCTTGTGTCGCATCTCATCTTTGTCAATGCGGTGAAACTGTCGACTGCCTTGGTCACCATGGCCTGTCCTGCAGCAGGAGCGCCGGTCGGATTTCCCGTCACAGTAACTTAAATGGCATTATACTTAACAACAACGTAATTTTAGGACGTATACCCGTCGGTTACGCATCCGATATCAAGATTGGAAGCCAGGAGTTGGGCTTGAAGATGCCTGATGATGAGCGCGAGAAGAGCAACTACATGCAGATCCTGGCCAACATCATAGATTACTTGAAACAGGAGAATCATAATGTTAAGTCTTTACCGCCACTGTTTACGATGCCGGATAAGGTGGAACCGGTCCAGGACTTTATTCTGCAGATGTGCAGCAAAGCTGGTGAGATATCTTTATAACATTGTTCTATAATTTGACATTATCTCATAAAAATACAGGTTGCTACCGAAATGTGTACTCGCTGCTACTGATAGGTGGTGAAAATTTTGGAACAACATAATTTTTCCGCAAATCAATCATATTTTTGTGGTCTAAAGCTGTTTTTGCGATGCGAGACTAATTGAAATGAACTGAACTTTTTCATTATTTTTTTTCTTTATATCTTTATTTTAAACAAGGCTTAAGCCACTCCCGGTGACTGTGCCAGCCTCATGGAAAATAACAAAAATATCAAATTATTACATTAACAAATAGGTACTTATATCAGTCTAGCCCTACCCATCACATGCAAACATCAACATTCACTCCTTCTTTCATTCAAACATAAATTAACAAAATCAAACATCTTCTTGCATGCTCGAGATGTTGGTTTAGCCAATATAATCTTCATTTTTGAGGACGGCTTTGTATAGTGTAATATATTCTTCTAATATATAAAATTCTCGTGTCACAGTCAGTGCTTGTAACCAAACTCCTCCAAAACGGCTTAACCGAGTCTTAGGAAATAGTCAATAGGTTGTAAACTATTTTTCATGCCCCTAGGTGTGGTAGCCCTTCCAGTTTCTTTGTTAATATGGCAGATCAACGTTTGCTGGGTCAGCTATAAAGTAATATAATTAATTTTCTGCAAGCGGTGTGTACTTCTTGAAGAGACAAATTCACAACGGCAAAGCACCATTGACGTTAGATGTATTTATTTTAACTAGTGGATAAGTTGTTTAAGTTCCTAATAAATAAATAGTTAATGATTTCTCTCAGGTGAGGATGAATTCCTTTTCCGCGTGTACAAGCTGGACACGATGTTCTTCCAGCTGATCAATCAGATCAGGAGCAGCAAGCTCGAGGGGTTCCCTAAGGAGTCTCTAGCGCTCGTCCAGCTCAAGAAGGACCCCTTTAAGTACACGCCGGGACTGGCTTGTGAGGTAAGAATCCTACTAATATATAAATGTGAAAGTGTGGATGTTTGGACGTTGGTTACTCAATCACGCAAAAACGTCTGAACGGATTTGGATGAAATTTGGCATTTATGAAGCCTTTGACATGAAAAAGAATATAGGTTACCTCTTATCCCGATTCCTTAAGTAGTTCCCGAGGCACGACTCAATTCTGAAGTCCACGCAGACGAAGTCGCGGGCAGAAGTATTATTTTTATATACGGCTTGTAACAAAAACCCTGTACGATCCCTGAGAATTACCATTAAATGGATTGGAGATTATTATTTTTCCCCAGTGAAAATAATTAAATTAAAATAAAAATAAAAACTGATCCGAGGCAACAGCAATACTGACCGCTCCTCTTAGTTCGTAAGTTCACTAAGTACGTGAACTTTGAGGAGCGGTCAAAAGAAGTTTTGTGTCAAAGAGGCCGCCTATGCGAGACGGTTCATGAACCTGCATTGTCGCTGATATTGTTTTGTCGGCATAGTGATCCGAATTTAAGACTTAACTCTCTTTATGAAGAAACAATTAATTAAATTAATTGTAGCCCTGAAAAGGGCTTTTTTATATAAGTGACTTGCTTTTGCCAATTTACCTACCAACTGACTGCAGGTATCAAATTATCAATTAATCAAAACATTCACATACTGTTTGTTGTTTCTTTTTGAGTGATATTTATTTCATCAGAAGAATATAGCTTATCGTTATACAATACGTTTAACAGTTCCATGAGGAGAGTGACAAATCCGTGGAGTGCACGATTGCCCGCACCAAACGCTGGGCGTACACCGTCCTGGACAGCTGCTGCCCGGTCGCCGGCATCGAAGTCACGCCCGGCATGCACGTGCCCACAGAATACGATGTTGAAGTAAGTCTTAGGTTAAAAAAAGGCCTTTTTGCCTACGTCACAGAAATATATGCATCTACTTCTTGTTATCTCAGCATCACCCTTTGTTAACTGGAGAGAATGCCACAGACATTAAGACCCCAATTATACTTCTGTTATATTAAGACAAAATTAAAATAAACCGCAAAATTAATGCAGAATTTATGGGTTATCAAAATACAACGCCATTTAAGGAAGCTAATATTACGTAAAATTTTGTACTGAAATAACAACACAATAACACTTATAATTGTTCCTGTTAACATCGACTATGCATGTGATCCAACCTTTATCAGGTCTTAAAGTGCCTGAAGCTATTGGAAACGAATATCTATACTAATATTATAAAGAGGAAACCTTGTATTTTTGTATGTTTGTATTGAATAGGCTCAAAAACTACTGAACTGATTTCAAAATTTCTTTTACCATTACTTAGAGGGATTCTTCCGAATCCGTATAGGTTATATTTTATCCCGGAAAATAGATAGGATTTTTCGTGGTAGTGAAAATTGTGGAGTAAGTCGACGAAAAAACTGCCGTACGTTAACGATTCTCGCGAACGCTGCCTAAATGGTTAGAGATGTATGGTTGACTTCTATAGAAAAGTTGTAGAACTCAATAATGCCTACAAAAAAGTCTGCGATACTATAAACCAAACATTTATATTTTAGCCATTATAACCACTTTTCCATAGAATAAAAGTAATTAAAATTATTAGCCTAGGTTTATTGATCATATTATCGTCAAATACTAATCCTTATCCAAATAAACTATTTATTGAGCAAGATTGTTTCAATAGCTATAAATTACTTTTTATTTTATTCCAATCGGACAATTCATTCAAAAGATATTACGATTTTAAAATTGTAATTGGTATTAAAATGAATGATGGCCGCCGGCCGATATGTGTCGCACGACTCGCACGGCGAAACCGTGAAGAAATAAATGTCCACCCGTGCGAAGCCGGGGCGGGTCGCTAGTTTAAAATATTTTAGTTGTTGATATACCAAAGTTATTTATTGAAAAATAGACAACTAGCAATGTGGGTCGCACATTACTAGTAATCTCGTTAACCCCTCGTGCTAAGCTAAGATGCTTGTGTTACGAGTGGGTTCACGTCGGTAGTGTAATGGGTGAGATTCGAACCCGCAACCACATGATCGCAAGTCCGACGCCCTAGCCATTAGGCTACCGCCGCTTTTAAATTTATTATTATCTTAAACTATATTTTATTTTTCAGTGTATTCTGAAATACAAAGACATGAAATCGTCGAACGCTGCTTATACGGTAAGTTTATAATCAGCAATACAATTAAATACGCAATATAAAATATTATTTATTACACACAAAGTAATCCTTTAAACTAACGCTATAAGATTTAAAATCAAATGGCTCGTTACAAAATATTATTTGATTGTTGTAGCCGGGGATTCACGATTCGTTTAGTACAACGGGAACTGAATCGATGTTCGAGAAGAGCTCGACTTGCTCCAATGTCGGAGAAAGTAGCTATACATGTAAGTAAAATTATCTATTTCATTTAACGACTTTTTAACCCTTCAAAACAAATATTTGATCTCAATCGAATATCGAGAAAGGGGTCTAATGTAGATCGCAAGATTTGACCAAATTAAACATACATTGCAAGTTAAAGAAAATCTTGAACTTCGATTTTGTATCGATAATCGACATCCACGCGGTCGGCTGCGACTTAAGCTAAGGGATACGATAATAAGGATGATGACAATTTTCTTTCTCTAATGTTAATCAGATTTATCAATAAAAAATATTAGACACATGTATTTCTTCTGTTTCGTAAACTTGATACAGTAAATAAATGTCGAGTGACGTCACGTCATTTACGATATTTACTTAGGCGTGACGTCACAAGCCCCCACTCCAGAACAAGTGCTTAACTTTCTGAATTTTTATTGATTGGGTAAAAGACTTTTTTTATAAATCTTACGGACGATTTGAATAGGTATTTCCCTTACATACCCAGTTTTCATGTCTACAATTGAAATAACCCAACATATATTTGTTTTAGCCGAACGGAAGGAGAGACGTACGCATGCGCCGCTACGTATGCCACAAGCTGATTGTAAGTATACTTAAGACTATGTATAATAACACTAGCTGTACCCCGCGGTTTCACCGTAATTTGCTGAGCTTTTCCAATAATTTATACTATTTAATGTATTGTATATATCCCTCCTTTCCATTCTTTTTTATCAAGAGCTAACGTGGGCCAGTAATATAATAATAATATCTTGGGACAAGCTCACACACGGCCATCTGATCCCAAACTAGGCAGAGCCTGTAATATTTGCAACCAGACAATTACTGATACTTATATATTTCTAAATACATACATATTATAGATAAATAACACCCAGACACAAAACAAATGATCATGCTCATCACATAAAGATTTATCCTGGGTGGGAATCGAACCCATGACCTCCGGCTTAGCAGTCAGGATCACAAACCACTAGACCAACAGGCTCGTCAAAATAAATGTACTGTTTACTAATTAATAAATCAAATAAAAATTGCCAACAGTTGTGTGATACAGACAGCAGGGGATGATAAAAAATTATATTTTGCCTATCCAACTGATAGTTCAAGAGATTTGTCAGTTTAACAAACGACACGACGAGTAAAAGCTATTGGAATCTGTGTCATTTTGGCATGTTCACTTGTTTATTTAGTCTCTAGGATTAAAAAGCAGACTACTAGTACCTACTATATAGACTTATTGTAAACATTTCTGATGAAATTATTTTACCCCTTTTTTATTTGTCATCATTTACAGGTCTTAAATAATAATACTTATTTCATATTTATTGTTTCTTTGTTAACAGATTCTAAGAACATCCGCCCGGCTCCGGCGTTGACTGACGAAGTTGAGTTCCCATCGCTGGGCGGCGCTGGACGAGGTACGTACTACGAAAACGTGCTAATAAAAAGAAATTCTCAGGAAACAAAAAAAAACGATAATATTGTCAACTTAACGAGGAATTCAATATTTTAAAATCAGATTTATAAAGATACAGAACATTATTCATAATCTGAATTATTAAAATAATAAAACTCCTTCCATATTTTAGTCTAGAGTGAAAATAAAATCGCACTTAGCTGTATTTGATCCTCACTATTGGACTTAACTAGCTTAGTTAATCTTCTGGTTGTAGAGCCAACAGTTGACAGCTTTGCCTATATAATATTCGTTATGTTTTCAGGCCGTGGCATTGCTAGGAGCTTCGGAAAGTTGAACATCAGCAAGTAAAGATTCGAATTTCATTTTTACAGATTCTGTAGTTAATAACTACATGAGAGACTGTCTCCAATTTTGTTTGTATCAATTTTTAGATTCCTTGTCTCAATTTTTTTTCATATGTTGTAACATATGAAAAAAAATATAAATATTTTTATATATATTTTTGCTTTTCGATTTGGAACATATCACAAAATGATAACTACAGTGTATGCGCAAGTAAAAGTATATAAAAAAAGAAATTGAAATAATTACAAAGGTAATCTTAAATTTGTTATGTTGCATAACAACAACCGGTATGATAACTGATGTTGCCAAATTTTCTAATTACGAAAAGAGTGTAAAGTTATGTTGTATTGTTGGCAACACTGAATTGAGAATTTCAGATTTGCACTATATTTTTGGACGTAGTTTAGTATTTTATATGCAAAGCTTATATACTAAATATAAGCTTTTGTAAAAATGTTAATAGAAGTTATTTTACTTTATTTTTAAGAACAGTCGTTCGGTTTGTTACATTATTTTGTGATTAAAAATTATTAATATGGAGATGTTCAGGGTAACTTCATATATGGTCACTTCAAGTGAACTAGTCCATTTTGTTCAAATGACATGAAAAAAGTTCAGAATATATTATGTTGTAAAGTACTTCGTTCAAAGTTTCAAGTTTTAATAATATGCTGTAAAATTACATAATAATATATTGTAATTCTGTGTCTATAGTTAAGTATGAACATTTTTATTTCTGTGCTATGAAAATTGTACAGAAAAAATACCTTACCGTATCAATGAAACTAAACTTTAAATAGTTCGTAATAGTATCTTATAGATTATATTCAATAAATATTTTGGTGTCAACAAATTATTATAATAGGCTATAGTGACAGACAATACGCCATTGCCATAATATTTTTTAAATATCATAAAGTTGCAGTTTCAAAGGTAGCTTATAACCTCATTCTTTAGTGATTCTCGTAATTTTTTTATCGCGTATTATAATTTTAAAGTACATATAAAATAAATGTCTTGGTGTTAATTAAGCAAATTTTGCTTATTTCATAAGTGTATGTGATTACGATAAGTTAGATTGTTCGCGCCATAAATGGCAAAAATGGCCTCCTTTAAACTTTGGATTATATATTTATCTGTAACCAAAGATAATGGTAATTTATTTTATACTTATTGTGCTACTTAGTAGTCATATTTCATTTACTCATTTGATTTTTATTGGGATTAAAAGGCACTTGAACGGTAAAACACCAGTACATTATCAGTATAGCACCTCAACTTTTGAATATGCACTCACAATGCTTTTCACGGGCGTTTCCTAACAATATCTCTTAGTTAACCTGTCATACTGTGACGGGCCTGATGGTCTAGTGGTTAGTGAACCTGACTGCTAAGCCGGAGGTCGTGGGTTCGATTCCTATCCAGGTCAAATCTTTGTGTGACCAGATGGCCGTGTGTGAGTTGTCCTCGATGGTGTGGTGGTAAACGATTGTTTGCATTCATATTCTCAAAAAATGACCGCACAGCAATGCGAGTGCCAAAAAAATGGGGGTTACAGTTTTGGAGGTTGACTGAAGATATATATACGAATTGCTTAGTAAATGGTTATTTTAACTGTAGTTGGACCATTCATTAACTATCAACCGGTAACCATGGTTTAAAAAATTAGCCTAAAGCAACCTTGGGTTGTGCAAAATATGACTTACCATACCATACAAAGACACCATTATTTCGCCATACTCATTTTGTTACCTACTTAAGATGCTTATTTTAAGAATTTCTCCATATTTTAAGACCATTGACGAACTATTATTACAATATTTTCAAGTTAACAAAAATATAATAGCAGTCGTAAAATAGTACTTGAAGAATTACTCGCCTTGGTCACTTAAAATACTTATCCTAGTAAATAATGTAAATTTCACAGTATTTAAATCTATTTTTCACCTTTTTTGTTGTAAAAGAGGGACAGAAATAGATGATAAATTACATCGAATGCTTCAAAATTTGTATGGAGAAATGTTCGTAAATTTTATTTATTGTTATTTTAATGTGATAGTAAATAAGAACTTAATCTTAATATTTTTCTAATCCATATTTGATACATGTAAATTACTTACCTTACTACTATTTGACAAATTATAAGAAGTACAGTGTGAAAACTAATGTTTGAAATGTTAATAAAAACTAAATGATTTTTGATTGCATAGAAAATTCAAAATGTACGGTTTCGGCAACGAATTGCTATAATCAACCTTATTGCTTTGAAATAAAGGCGTTTTGTTGCCGCAATAGTGAGGTTTACTGTACCTAGCCCTAGTTACATGTATTTCAGTGTCATTCACTATTATAGTATTGTAAACATACTGATCTGACTACTTTTCGACTTCTTGATGTGATATCTGATTTAAGTCTAGTATATAACATACTTTGTAATTGATGTTGACAAATAAATGAATATAAATAATGTTATGTTTAATTTTTGATCTCCGATGCCGTCGTTTGAGGTCGTAACCTCAGACCACCATGAGGTCTGCGAGTGACTGGGAGGTTACCCCGTTACCCGATCAGCTGATAGGTCGGCACGAAGTTCCACGCCTCTCCGTTCACACTTCTCCAGAAGGGGTCCAGTAGAGACCGAAGCCTGCTGGAGTTGCGCAAAGCTCCGTCATTCCCGACATATCCCCACCCGATATGTCTGACTGATACGGATATACGGGCCCAGCCCCTCAGCGTGGGTTGAAGTCATTAGAGTATAAACCCGACAAAACAAAAAGGGTACTGTATGCTTGACGCTTGTATTGGTGTGAATTGCAAATCCCAAACGGCGAACCGATTTAAATTCCTTGTCTATTTTACAACTATTCAAAACCGATTTTTGCTATTGCTAGTAATCTTTATGATGAAAAAAAAAACAAGTACCTATAACAATTTAATACACATTACAATCTATTATTTCTCGGTAGTCGTTTCTTCCTTAGGGTGTTCGTCAACAGTTTCCAACTTTGTCGGTTCAACATCACTTTCCTCGTCTTCCGTATCTTCTGGGGGTGTTTCTATGTCAGCTGGTTTTTCCTCATGCTCAGCTTTGAGGGAACTCAGTACTAGCGTTGGCAGTTCCAAATTCTGCTGTTGAAGTCGCATTTCGACCATTATACTTCTTACTAGTACGAGAACGTATATCTGGAATACTGTAATTAGTATAAAATAAATAAGATAGATCAGTTTTATAAGGAAAGTAAGTGCAACTAAATTTCCGATTCATTGTCTTTAATTTAAGACAGGGTTTTCGGTTCAGTTCAAGCTTATCTCAATTTTCGGAAAACATTTGACATTTGGGTTTTAATTTTTTTTTTATCTTGATCATTGAGAAATTAGTCCCTAACATAATTTAAGAAACCGGTGAAATAGTCTCTTAGTGGCCATACAATTATTTATTTATTTAAACTTTATGTACCTACAGTTATAAAAATAAAGTACAATGACGGACTTAAGGCTTTCTCTTGATATACACTTTAATTTTGCTTTATACCTACAGTTAAGTATGTATACTTACATATGCTAAACACCATAGCTATGGTCATGATTAAGCCGATAGCCGCCACCACCATGGAGTAGAACATTATGGACGCGATTACAGCCGCGATGCAGTAATTCATGTACACTCGCATTAACTTCAGGTCTTTCTAGACATACAAACGAATACAATTATAGTCTGAGGCATGCTACGGCACTGCGAAGTTAATTGGTAATATGAATAAATGAATGATGAAGCGGTGGTAGCCTCATGGCTCGGGCGTCGGACATGCGATCAAGTTACGGATTCGAATCCCACCCATCGCACTACCGACGTAAACCCACTTGTAAATCAAGCATTTAGCTTTATACACGGGGTTAACAAGAATACCAGCAATGTGCAAACTACATTGCTAGTAAGTACCTACGCTTTTTTTTTATATAGACCGGTACCTACCAACTTACAATTTTGAATATTCTGTTGTGAAAGTTTTAAAAATTAATCGATTCCCTTGCAGCCAGACACATAAAGTTGTAGACCACTGATGAATATAAAAACGTTATGGCGGGATCGATGGGAACTTATCGTAGCTTTTATAGTGACATTCTACCTGGGCAAAAATCTAGCTTGTTGGGAATTAATGCATACTGGAATGTTATTTTATCCAGTAATCATTAGATCTTGTATAAATATAATTAAGAATAGTTATTAAGTGCTGCAAGTCACGGCAACAAGTAGCCACACGGGGCCAGGTAGAATAAGGACCTATTTCAGCATCACCATAATAACTTTATTCGAGGAATAATATTTTGAAATTTTGACCGCTTTTTCATACAGAAACTGTCAAACGTCAATTTTATTCGTCGAATACAAGTTATCTGACGATAGTGAAATAATAGGCCCTAAGTGTCCTTAAAAATGAATTTCTTAACGTACCCGATAAGTAGCTGCAAGTAGAATGACGTTGAACGCCAGTTCTGCGGTGTACGCGAGCATCGGGACTGGCTTCTTAGCATTGTCATCTAGTATCGTGTCCTGCACTTGCACCAGAATGGGAGCGAAGCTTTCATCTGCGATGCCTACTAAAGATATGATCTGGAACAATGTTTGACGGGGGTTGAAGATGGATTCCATGCACTTAGTATTTTCACAAGGTTTGGCTACTAGAGTGGCTGCCCTACACGGAACAATCCACGCCATAGAAATAGAGACTTATATCGTTATATCGATACTTCTATACGGTCTATACAGGATTATTTTTTATGGAGTGCGTATATTCAACGAGGTCATCCGGTGCATAAAACTGAACAACTTTCCCCGAGGAACATGGATCGAAATCTTACAATGGAAAATGAACTTTTCATACAAAGTGTCAGGTCACGTGACTTAGAAAAGATGATTTTAATTTTTAAGATTTTGACGATGTTTCTTGGGAAAAGTTGTTCAGTTTTATGCACCTGAGTACCTCGTTGAATTTACGCACTCCTTTTAAATTAACCCTGTATAGAGACTTATAGATACGACGGTCAGTAGTAGGGAGTATTATGCCGGTGGCTTGCCGCGTTAATTAATAGCCGTCTTTAAGGATTTTTTTATGGAAGGATCTTCTCTTGTCTCTAATTTGTCAAGAAATTACAGTGGTAGGTACTACATGATCTGTAGGTAATAAAAAAAATGCCCTTCGAGTTTTTTATGATCTTCACCACACTTAAATAAGTTAAATTTTTAATATCGGCAAGTGTCCTTAGACAGCCGCGCGGAAACTGAACCCGCACATCAATGCAAAAAGTCAGAGACGAACTCAACCACTACGCCGAAGCATCGCTCCTACTAAGGTAGGTATAATATTTAAGTCACTTACCGCTGAAATAATATTAAGGTAGCCAGTTATAATCAAGCCAATCCTCACGGGAACCAGCCAGCAGCACCAGTCTAACTTAAAGTTCACCACCATATTCTTCAAATTCTCATAACCTTTTTCCATCTTTTATCTTTTAACACGTGAACACAGATGGACATTCAAACGAATTGTACCGAAAAATGTCACCGCATTATAATTATCGGGCTTAATTAGGATGTAGGTTAATTAGAAGGACGTTTACAATTTTTATATGCTAGTAATTGTGCTAGTTGTTGTCCAGTGGTCAGTTTCCATGCGAGTACCAACCTTTACGTGAATTTAGTATCTACCTATAGCTAGCTGCGCCCCGCCGTGTTACCCGCAGTTTATCAGTTAACTTAACATTATCCGGTAAAAAAGTAGCTAGTGTCAATCCAGGGTGTGAGCTACATCTAAACCAAATTTTATCTAAATTGGTCTTACCGTTTGAGAGCGAAAGAGGTATCAAACAAACACTAAATTTCGTCATAATAGTATTAAGTTTTAGTGTGATAATTTATAGCATTTTAACGACCGTGGTTGAGTGGCGTACACACCGGTTTTCAAGGTGTCGCCAGCTTTGAGGTCCGGGTTTGATCCCTAGATGCGTCAATATAGAAAAATCATTTTCGACATTGTCTCGGGTCTGGGTGTTTGTGGTACCTTCGTTGTCTCTGATTTCATAACACAAGTTCTTTTGCTACTTACTTTGGATTCAGAGCAATGTATGTAATGTTCACATTGATTTATTTTATTGGGTAAGGAACTACTTCTGCAACATCTCTTAATAACTAAGAAGCTATCCTAACAGTGTACATTGGTGGAGTAAACATGAATTACGACGTTCAGCGTTCGATTCTCTTTTAAGTAAGTAAAAAGGGGTCTGTATATTAATCGATCTTCAGGGATAAATAAAAATCAGACATTAGACAAGTAGGTATAATATTTTTATTTGTTAAAACGCCCGTATTAATTCTAAGGTATTTCACCATTTTTCCCAACAGTTATCTTCAGTTGAGTTAACGAATACATGTTTCTGCCATCAGTTACGTTCAATAACAGTTTTATTATTGATAGATTACAAAATTATTGGATCGTACTTGTACCGACCGAACCCAATAATGTAAATTTTATTAATTCAAATGAACATCCTTTTCCTAAACAAAGTCTTAATAAAAACAAAACAGTAGTACATTTAATAATATGTGTCAAATGCAATGAAGTTATATTATATTCTTTATTTTTCTCATTTTTAAAAAGTTCATGCTGATGCGAATTTTTTGTACATATTCAATTAACATTTGACTACAATATTGTTGCCTTAGATATCGTTAAACATTGCTGGTCAAAAATTATGAGGAAATATATTTATTATTACATTTTATTAATTTGTTTGGCAGTGTTTTGTCACGAAAAGTTAACGATCGCACATTGTAGTGTGACGCAGTTACTTCAAACAGTTTTGTTAGCAATACAAGGCACTCAAAACTTATGCTATTTATTTAATCACATTACATTCATCTTTTCTCCTTAGCACAGCAACACTAGACCTAAAAATGGGGTTGCTAGACTTGTTAACAAATTTTCTTTGATAAGATAGATTTCCCAGATGTACTTGATTGTAAATCTTAATAAGTCAAGTGTCTGTCTACACAAAATTTTACATTCCTGTCCAAATTATCCAATAGTAAGTAATACAAATAATGTATTTTGTTTTTTATGTAAACTTGTTTCGGTGTACAATAAAGAGTTATTATTATTATTATTACAAATAATATTATAGAATATAGAGATGCTTGGTTTATGATATTTGCATGTATTTCAGCTTTTTTAACACAAAAGTTGCTCCGCTATGTTACTGTAGATTCAGATATTATTCGGCATGAAGACTAGAGATACTCAGCCGACCCCGCCTTGATTTGAGAGTTTGTAAGAAGTCTAGACAGACGAGAATAATATCTGGATATGAAACGTAAGTAAATGTAGTTTAATTTAAGGTCGAGTATAGGAACATTCTCAATTGAAAGTATTTAATAAAAATATTAACGACATTACACCATTGCTTCTTAAATCAAACTTTTAAAAACTTTTTTTTCGAGACAACAATCAGTAGGTATTTTTTTTAAAATATAATATTTATTTATACTTAATATTACACATGAGTAAAATAACAGATATAGAGTATATAATAATTAACATATAGGTAATATTAGAATATAATAAAAACTATTTCAAATATAAGTAAATTTTTTATTGGTAAATTGGCATTAAGTGCTGGGTAAAAGTAATAAAGATTCACAAAGTGCAAAGAAATGTGAAAATGTTATTTCGTTGACCTTAGATATAGGTTTTTACAATGTACATATATTTTATTAAATTATTCATAAATTGATTTTAAAAAATATCAATACCTATTAACTTTTAATAAATAATTTTATTGATCAAGATAAAGAATAAAAACGTTATAATTATTAAGAAATTACTGAAACTAAATCATAATATCACACAATTTATTAATAAAAATATAAGTTTGATAAATATATAATTTTAATGCATACTGTAAGTACTTATATTTGAATGTAAATTATACATTTAAAAAATTGGTTGGTACCTTATACATAATACGTAAATTCTTTTAATGACTACTATGACTGTAAATTTTAACTTTTGATGTTTGGGCACAACCACCGGTATATTTGTTCCTATTTTACTAAGCAATGTTTAAAAACTCAATATTTGTAATGGTTAATAACCAAATACGAAGATAAATATTAAATCCGACGAATTTCAAACTTTCCGCTTCGGGTATATTTGAAACTAGAATCTATAGAATTTAAGAAAAAATAAAACCGTATCGTATACAAGATATTAAAAACAAATTAATATATCTAGGCAGTATGCATGACCCTGTAACCCAACCCGAATAAAAACAAAATAATATGAAAATAAACATTTATTTGTGAACAAAACCATCGACTATTTGAACGCAGGTTAGAGTCGAAATAACAAAATACAATATTTATGGGTACATCATTTAAATGTGTGTGCTGTTAGCCATTTTGAAATAAAGATTCAGAAATTAATTTAAAGGGTTATACCAAAATAACATATCAGTTTCAGATATACCGTAAAATACCCTATCACCGTGGAATATGGAATAAAAATTAAACATTGAAATAAGTATTAAATATTCAAGTAATATTGTCATATAGAATACGAATAGTAGAAATAATTCATAATATGGCACGGACTGCCTTAAAATAATAACATGATTGCACATACTTATTTCAGAAAATAAGACTAAAAAAGATATAGACACCATAATATTGTAATGATTATTCAATACAATGTCAATAAATAAAACAGAAATTGGGACAGCACATTTATATTTGTTTAACATTGATCAATGATCTTAAAATATTTCATGCAAACGAGTTTCAAACTTACCCGCTAGCAACAGCACACACAAATCTCACCGCTTACTTCATAAGGGCATGAACAACGGCATTAGCATTCAGGGCTTTCAAATCAGTGTACGTCTGTCCTGTACCAACGAAAACTATAGGCTGACCTGTGATGTACGTCATAGAAATAGCGGCACCAACTTTATCATCAATCGTATCAAATTTCGTTAACACAATGCCGTCGATAACGTGCGGGTTAGTCGAAGAACTGTGGTCAGCCAACGCTTGGTTGAATTTAACTAGTTGGTCGACAGCCTCATTGCCTACTAAGGCTTCTCCTACGAAGAGTACGAGGTCGGGTTCGTTGACCTTGATGAGTTTGGCGAGGGCTCGCATGAGAGGTTCGTTGTCTTGCATGCGACCAGCTGTGTCGATTAAAACGACATCGATTTTAGAATCGGATGCGTAACGGATCGCTTCCATTGCGATGCCAGCTGCGTCTTTGCCTGTGAAGAAAGTTAATAGTGATTTAGAAATTAAAGAATATATTTGAAGAGTGAGTATGTGAAACAAAGCCGTTGTCGGTGTACAGTAGACGAAAAGGTACATATTAGGTTTACTGACATACTTCTAATGTGCATGTCAATCTTTGTTATTCTATTAAAGGCTTTATGATTTTCCATCGCCAGTTAATTTTATTCCAGGAATAAAATAACCGTTTCACAATTTATGTAGGAAACAACTGACAAAATTTTAAATTATTCCTCGAATAAGGATATCAGAATATGGAAAAATCAGCCCTAAAACTGTTTAACTTTTTTTTTTCCCCTCATGTGACCAGGATATGTGTGCTCCACAAATACTTGTCCAAGTCTGCATTCCTTGTGCAAGTAATTTGAATGTTAATAAAATCCGCGACACAAGGACTAAATTCATTAGAGCAAGCGTTAAAAAAAATTTACTTTCTAAGCACTCATCTTAGTGCACACCCCTGCCAAGTGGCAATTCTACAAGCGCTGCATTTCTACAATTCTATAACGCTGATCAAATCCCTCAAATGTATGGAAGTGACACTGTGTAGACATGTCACTTGGCAAGACGGAAGGCATAGAAAAGGGGGTCGTTGCCCTGCACTAGGAGAATACCGGCTTATAAGATGAGATACATACCGTATCCCTTCTCATACAGATGCACCATGTTCCTGCCGCGATGTCTGTCGGGCGGGTGCAGCGCGTTCAGATGGCGCGAGTGTGTCCGCAGTTGTTCGACCGCGCCCGCTCGGAACGTGTCACATGCAGCTATTAACACCGACATATCGTTCTCGATCAACCAGAAGCAGATCTTAGCTAAGTTCGTGGATTTTCCTACCCCGTTTACCTAAAAAACAAAAAGTGATTGTTACGAAAAGTGTGATCGGGCGAGGCGAACGGAAGTTGGGAGGGAGATAAGTTAGTGAAGATAGAAAGAGAGTTAAGTTTCGTAAATTACTGTAGGGGAAAGAGAGAAGTGCGAGCATAAGTTTTCTTTCTCTCGTTGTCTCACAGCCAGTTACGGTTAGTATATCTAAGATACAGTACATTCCTATGAGCTGAAGAATTGTAACTTCAGTCTTGTGGTCTAAAATACACGCGTTTCGTTTTTATGTTTTTTGCCCGTTATCTCCAGGAACTGTGGATCGATATAAAAAAAAAGGTCTTCTATCTATCTTTACACGTGATCTCATAAATTTCATAAGAATCGATCAGAACAATTGAACAATTTACCAAAAATGTATAAACGAAATAGCTTATTTTATATTTTTTTTGTGAAATTTAAGTCGATTTTTGTAACAGTTATGTGTAATCAATTATTAATTCACCGATTGTCACTAATGTCTTTACAGCATAATTAAGAAAGTACATCATTATAATTTTGAAAAGTCATATTAGTACTTGCCTACTGAGTTACTTGCAAGTTATATACACAAAAAAAACCCGCCGAAAATGCCAACCCACTCGTTCCTACCTTATTTGAAAAGAGGCCTGTACCAAGCAGTAAGCCATATAGACCAGTTTTATATACGTACCCCACAAAACGCCATAACATAAGGTCGGCCCTCCTGCTTGGCGTGCATACAGTCCCGCAAGATGTCCACACGACGCTTCGGCGATAGGATCTGGACGAGCGACTCGTTCAATGTCGCCTTCACCGTCTTAGCCACACTATCGAATGTTCCTAGCACCTGGAAATTAAATATCAAGTTTAGAAATGGAAAATCTCTAGTTTTGGGTCACATAATAGTGTCTGGTCTGTTTACTAGTCTATACAAAATTATTTATATGTTCTTGAAGCACTTAAATTGTTCGTAAATGCGTATATATAATTCACCCACACACACATTCACACACAAAGGTAAAAATTACACAAAAATTACAAAATTCAACATAACAAAAAATCTTTGTTGTCTTTAATTATTATTTACCAAATAATAATTTACTGAAATTGAAAATATTCTTTTTTTGCCTGTATATATGATTTCTACATAATTAAGTAAACAGTATCTATTTACACATCTATCCAAATGTATTCTCATGTGACGCTCCTCCCCAATGACGATAAACTAAAAACTACTGAACCGATTTCCGTACTGTTTTGACCAATGGATATAGTGGTTCTCGAGGAAATTTTTGGTAAATAAGTTGTCAAGTTTTTGTACACATTGGCTAACCGCCATCCAAGCGGGAGAAACCGCGGGCATCAGCTAGTGTTAAATAAAGAAAATTATCATACCTTTCCTTCTAGCTTAGTGGCGACAGAGTCGCACAGCTTGGTAGCGATGTCAGCGGCCACGTTCTTGCCGATGAGGTGGTCCTGCAACTTGTCCAGTACCGGCCGCATCGTCTCCTCCGTCAAGGCCTTGGAGCCCACCAGGCCTGAGGACATACAGCATAATATTAAAAAAACGGTACAAAATCTCTGTGGATACGAGAAATTCGCTTGAATCCAAGCTAGTGTTATTGGTATTTAAAAAGTACCACGTACTCACAGACAAGGAGAAGGAAGGATATAGGAGCTGATTCCTCTGTACTCAAACTAAACTAAATTTAAACCATTAGCCATTAGGCTACCGCCGGTTGCGGGTTCGAATCCCACTCATTACACTACCGACGTAAACCCACTGTTAAAAAAAGCATCTTAGCTTAGCACGAAGGGGTTAACGAGATTACCTTTAAAAAAATAAAAACAAAAAAAAAGTTAAATAAAAGCTTTTAAAATAAGTGCCCTAATATAGAGAGGAATGGAAGGAAAATACGCATTGCGCCGACCCCATATGAATGGGATAAGGGCAGGAAGAAGAAGAAGAAAATAAGTGCCCTCAATGGGGGCTACCGGGAATTAAAAATCTTTCTGTCAATTTCGACCAATCGCACGCCAGTAGCATGTCTCTCATTGGTAGGTTGGCAATCACGTAACCTTATTATATGCTTGAACGTGTTAGAGTACAATAAAGGACAGTACCCTTGAATATGCTGAACATGCCAGTAGTCTTCTTGGGCGCTGGAGTAGCGCTCTGCTGTTCATACTCCTCGTCGCTGCTCTCCTCAGACTCCACCTCCAGGTCACGAATGGCGCCCGTCATTTGACCAATCAGCTAAAAAATTAGACATTATAAGTATATGTGCATATAGTATCGCGAAAACAGTTTTGTGGGACAAATGTTTATATATCGATAAGTTTAATTTGTAGATAGCGTTTAAGAGTAGGCAACGTTGGGGCTCACATGTCCATGGAGACAAATGCCCCTAAATAAATGAGAACTAAAAAAAAAAATATTATATTTTATATACAGCGTGTAACAAAAACCCTGTCCGATCGCTGAGAGTATTATTCGGTATCGTACTGCGAACACAATACATCGCCATTTAATGGATTGGAGAATAAAAATTTTCCCCAGTCAAAATATGTCAATACATATAAAAACTGATCCAAGGCAACAGCTGAACAACTGACTGCTCCTCAAAGGTCACGCACTTACTACCTACAGTTTGGTGTCAAAGAAGCCGCCTATGCAAGACGGTTCATGATTTACCACGAATACGCTTTTATTGGATCTGACAGGGGTTTTGTTACGTATGTTGTATATACGTACAAACTTTGTAATAATAAATAGTATTTGTAATATAGTAACTAATTGTTAAATAAAAATACATGTTCTTTGACGCTACAGTAAACGCAGCTAACTACTGGACGATACACTTTAGAAAGTTATTCATTCATATACAGTTACTTATTATCTAAATATCTGTCAAATTCGTACGTGACACCCCCAAGGTTTGCAGGCGACGGGGGACGTAAGGCAGCAGGAGGTAACAAGTGCGCGCGGGACGGGGTTGGGATCATAATTAAACTCATCTGACCAAAATTCGGTCGTAACGCCCTTCCCAACCGCACGAACCACGGGAGTGTCATGAATTAATTGGTGAGGCTTTAGTCTAAGAGGAAAAGAGTGTTTACCTGTGTATCAGGAGTGATCTCATTGTTGGCTTCCTCAGCCTTGTCGGTGCTGAAGTCCAGCGAGGGCAGATCGCGGTTGTTGCCGCCGAGCTCCCACACGCGCGGCTGTTTTACGCGCTCCACCTTAGGGCTTTTTGGTGATTTCCTGTAGATACAATACATTTTTATTAGATACTAGCTTTTACTCGCGACTCCGCCCGCGTGGGTGTCGGTTATCGTGGCAAATTATAGCTTATAGCCTTCCTCAATAAGTGGGCTATCCAACAGTGAAAAAAAAAATTCCCTCATGTTTTCAAAGTAATAAGTTTCCCTTTTTACAGGAAAATGGTTTCGCAAGTTCCGTGGTACCGACGCCACGGTGACGTAAGTATATTACTCATATGTTGCAAGTTCTTGTGACGCAAAGAGGTTGCATACTTCAGAATAGACTTAAGTAATATCATTATTAATTTCAAGTTATTATGTACTTACTTAGGTAACTCCTTCTTGCCCTTTGAGGCCAGTTTTTGAGCCAACTTGGCTCTGTTCATGGCAATCACGTCATCTTCCGGCTCAGGGGATTCCTCCACCTTGCCATTTGTCAAGCTCTTATTCTCTACTATTTTTACTGGAACAAAAGGAAATACAATTATCATTGGTTAGTTAATGATGTCAGGTCAAAGTGTTGAAACTGTATACAACTACTAATACAGCTGTTTCAGCATGACTGTAATATTTATTTTCTTTTAAATAACGACGCCCGCACTAAAGAATTTTATCCTTGTTTCGCGGGGGTTTCACAAACATTTCACGACACAGAACACCCAGACTTGGAACAAGCAATTGTGGATCACACAAATGCTTGCCCCATGCGAGGATTGAACCCGCAGCACGTCGCGCACAGTAGTAATTAGCGTGATGACCTATACCACTCAGCTATCCGTGCAATCAATATTATATTAAATTATTAAGTATTTCTTTTATTTGTTAAACTAAACTCCATACTTCATTATAAACTGTCTATACACCAATCAATTCCATTGGTAGAACATAAAGCTCCTACATATAAATTTTTAAGACCTTTCTATATACCTGTGTTCACAAATAAATATATTTGATTTAAATTTGAAAAAAGTTTGGCTTTCTTGTATATAGTTTTGCACTGTACATCAACAGACATTATGTGTAAGCAACAGGAGTATTATTATGTTTACTATGGTAAATCTTTCCTATTGCCTACTCACATATTTGGATCAGTATATAAAGTTTACATAAATGTGTTATCACCAGCTTTGTTGGTGTGCCATGCAAATCTATCTATTTTGCTGCAAGGACAATACTTTAATATTAGTACTTTCAACTTCTTCTCTTCACATCTACTAAGTTCCAAAATAAGAATAATAATTGTTAAATAGTATTCAGACAAATGTTTTTTTTTTTTAATATAATATTTCTTAAGTTGTGGCAAAGCAGGTTTACAAAGCAATTTAGTTTAATAGGATTATAATGAAGTTGCTAACAGTATCACTAATTAAATAACACAAACTAAAATATAATATACAATCGTTATACTCATGAAAACCAGTTTTAACTAGAATGATGTAACCAAAATATGTTGTAATGAGGTTGAAATTAAAATGGCTACCCCTAATCAACATATTTTTAAAATGATATAAATTTTATCTTATACATATTTAGCGTACAACCACAGTTTCGCTTGCATTTATTTTGTTTGTCGCAGAAAAATCTATAACCTTACTTGAGGTTCTAGCTGACCCCAATTAATTTAAAAAAAAAATTGGTCTCTGATTTCATTACACAAGTGTTTTGGCTAATGACATTGGATTTGGAGCAATGTAAGTGATGTGGTCCACATTTGTTTATTATGAATAATAATTCAAGCTAATAAAAATAAAAATAAGTAATTCAATGAATTGGAATATATACTGCAAATAACTAGCTTTTCAATTTAGTATATTATATTCATGGAATAGTTAAATTACCTGATTTCTTCCCTTTCTCCTCTCCCCTGCGTTCTATCATAGAAGCAACAGTCTTTTTAGACTTCTGCGAGTCTTCAAATGATCTCATTTGTTTTGGAATCTTAGCTTGTGACTTAGCTGCAAGTAATACAAACAACTATAACTAATAGCACACTTATAAAATTTCTAAAGTTTTGGTAAGACAAGACAAGATTTTTGTACCTATCTCATGAAACAGTACATGTCAATAGGTACTACTTAAAAATTATAGGTAGGTTTTGTTTTTCAATTATTGACAAGGGTTTCAGTTGTAAAAACAAAGTATGTACCTCTTCAGTATAAGTTTGTTACTTGTTATACCAATATATATAGTTTATTTCTACCTGAATTAAAGAAAAAGTAATGTCTTACCCCACTTTTCACAATTCCTCAAAACATTATCAAATGTCATCTTGAAATCAAAATCCATCATATGCCCGGCTCCCTGCAGCTCATTCTTATACTTGTCCCTAAACTCAAGGTGGATATCATTGAGGAACTTGTCCACATATGATAACTGCAGAATGCGCTGGTATGCCACCACAAACACCAGCTCAAACTCATTGTCGAGTTTGTATTGCAGTGTTAAGGCATTATGGTTGAATGTGTTGTTGCCTGAACGCTCCTGAAAAAAAAAACACCACTTTTTAAATATAATCTTCTATGGTAATAAGTATGGACTACTTTGTTTTTGTGTATTAATAATAAATTAAATAACTAATGGTAGAACTTGAATAATCAAGTGTATAACAAAATAATCTGATTAGGATTGTGTAGAAAATTGTGTGAATGTTTTCTTTATTTTTAATGACCTGAAAGGTCATAAACTAGAAAGTTTTGAGTATTTTATTTGGTACTGTGTACAGTAACTAGAATATGTTATATGAACATATGGTTCTTTCACAAGTAAAGATAATGTCATAGACTTTGATAACATTCAAAGAACGCAATTAAAATAAACCAAGGACATTATTGCAAATACTCAGTATAAATGTAGAATGTGGAGTTATTGTTAATCAAAGAACAGCTTAGCATATGTAAATTGCACAAGTTCTGAATACTTAATCAGATTAAACTACAATTCACCAAAGGTTTCCTAACTTGTTAAGTGGTTACTTACTTGTAATATCACACTGCGAATTAGAGCGTTCACCGACGGCGAAAAAATTTCACTCGTGCTTTGAAAACACCATAGCACTATACCTCCTTTACTAAAGATGCTGAATAGGTCTAACATTTTGTAGAATAATTGCGTTATTCACTGTGGAGTAACTTTACAGATGTTTCGTCGTACTACGTACGTAGGAATGTGTAGTGTGTATGACAGATAACTGACAACTCACGATCTGACGATCCAGCTGGTCGCTTTCAGAACATCTGCCAACTTTATTTAGTCGCGAGATTTTTAGTAAGACTAAAGCATTCCACAATGTATAGTAAAAACATTCCAAAGAAAGAAAGTTATTGATTCAAACATTTAAATGCAAAAGGCTTTTAATAACTTAATATGTACTATTTTATAATAACAAATAAAAATAATTTGTTTACTATTAGAACTGCTTTAGTTAATGTTCTGAGATTAGAACGCACCTGCTGTTTATGGTTGAGAGTGTGTTCTTGCCGCAATTAAAAATAATCTGTCATTTACATTTTATATTTTCATGAATAAATAAAATAGGAAATAATACATTATGATAAAGACTAGAATGCTCATTATTTTTCAGTTACGGAGATGATTCCTGTAATTATAAATAAAAATCTATCCGAAGTATTCCGAAGAAAAAAATAAAATATCAAATGGTAATGGTAACTTCGATTAAAACTAACTGAACAAAATTGTTTATGGTGGAAGAAATTTGTCAAATCATCGTAATATTTTGTACTCGTTTCTGAAATTGCCGATGAATTAGCAAGAAGTGTCTGCAGAAGCATTGTTCAATTGGATTTAAAGTTTAAACAGCAAGATGAATATAACATCAGCAGCGGGGATTATATCCCTGCTCGATGAGCCGATGTCCGAAGTGAAAGAGTTTGCATTGAAAAGGTTGGACAACATAGTTGACGAGTTTTGGCCCGAAATATCGGAGTCCATTGAGAAGATTGAGATTTTACATGAAGATAAAGTGTTTTCGCAGCACCAACTAGCTGCTTTGGTGGCCAGCAAGGTATATTATCACTTGGGAGCTTTCGAAGACTCGTTGACGTACGCGCTGGGCGCTGGTGACTTATTCGATGTGAACGCCAGAAATGAGTATGTCGACACTACCATTGCGAAGGCGATTGACTTTTATACACAGAAGAGGAAGGCGCTGTTTGTGGACAGCGCTGCAGAAACTATAGATCCTCGTTTGGAAGCCATCGTGAACCGAATGTTCCAGCGATGTCTTGAAGATGGACAGTACAGGCAGGCGCTCGGCCTGGCCCTGGAGACTCGTCGTATGGACATATTTGAAGAATCCATCATGAAATCTGATGATGTAGCAGGTAAGTGTATCTCCGTAACAAAGACCCCTTTTCTTTGTTACTATCAAAAGTATGTCTTGACTTCAACTACTAATTCGAAAAAAAACAAACATTTGTGGACCCTAATTCCTAATTCATGAGTCACTACCCTATTTCTTTGTTGTTTGAAATCATTTTGAAAAAACATTAAGCCTTGACACTAAATTGTTTTATATTTTAAGCTTATAAAAAAGCAAGATGTATTAATATCTAAATCTAACATCTGTAGGTTATTGAACTCTATTATTTGCATTTGATGCAATACAAAACATTATGCATGTATTGTCATATTATTTACTTTTTTTACACTAAATAATGAAAAGGTTTTAATGTAAACATTAAAGTCTATCTGTTAACTGGATTAAAATGGGGTTGCATTAGTAAAATACGTAAATATACCTTATATTTTTGTTTCCAGGTATGCTTCAGTACGCCTTCACAGTTGCCATGAGTCTCCTGCAAAATCGAGGTTTCCGCAGCACAGTCCTCCGGTCCCTGGTGGGTCTCTACAGAGGACTCAACATCCCTGACTATGTCAACATGTGCCAGTGCCTTATCTTCCTTGAAGATCCACTATCTGTAGCAGAAATTCTTGACAAACTAACTCATGGACCTCAAGAGTCTGTTCTCATGGCATATCAAATTGCCTTTGACTTATACGACTCTGCAACACAACAGTTCCTCGGCAGGGTATTGCAGGCTCTAAGGACCACTGCACCCATTCCCGGTGCTCTTGGTGGAAAACCACAGCCCCAAGGAGGACCTTTCCCAGAAGCATCTATGGAAGTTGACCAACCTGCCGAAGAAGCCAAGAAACCAGAGAGGGATATCGACAGCCTTAATGATGAAGAGAAGGAGCATCAGAGAAGGGTAGAGAAGTTAATTTCCATCTTAGGAGGTGATGTCTCTATTGGGTTACAGCTACAGTTCCTAATAAGATCTAACCATGCTGATTTACTTATCTTGAAGAATACTAAAGATGCTATTAGAGTATCTATTTGTCACACAGCCACAGTTATAGCTAATGCTTTTATGCACTCCGGAACAACAAGTGACCAATTCTTAAGGGATAATTTAGAATGGCTTGCAAGGGCCACAAATTGGGCTAAACTCACAGTTACAGCCTCCCTTGGAGTCATTCATAGAGGTCATGAGAATGAGTCACTTGCCCTTATGCAATCATATTTGCCAAAGGAAGCAGGACCGTCATCTGGTTACTCTGAGGGTGGTGGCCTATATGCCCTAGGTCTGATCCATGCAAATCATGGTGCAAATATCATTGACTATCTTTTAACTCAATTAAAAGATGCTCAGAATGAGATGGTGCGTCATGGAGGATGTCTTGGTCTTGGTTTGGCTGCTATGGGAACACATAGACAGGATGTCTATGAACAGCTAAAGTTCAACCTATATCAAGATGACGCTGTCACTGGTGAAGCTGCAGGTATTGCTATGGGTATGGTAATGTTAGGTTCCAGGCATGCAGCTGCTATTGAAGACATGGTTGCATATGCTCAAGAAACTCAGCATGAAAAGATCCTAAGAGGTTTGGCTGTAGGTATAGCCTTTACTATGTATGGACGCCTTGAAGAGGCTGATGCCCTCGTTCAACAATTACTTCGCGACAAGGATCCCCTGCTGCGTCGCGCTGGCTGCTATACCATCGCCACTGCATACTGTGGCACTGGTAACAACGACTCAATCCGCACACTACTTCATGTTGCTGTATCTGACGTAAATGACGACGTGCGACGCGCCGCCGTCACTGCTCTCGGTTTCCTTCTATTCAGAACACCAGAACAATGTCCATCAGTAGTTTCTTTGTTGGCTGAATCGTACAACCCTCATGTTCGTTATGGCGCAGCCATGGCTTTGGGTATTGCTTGTGCTGGAACTGGAAACCGGGAAGCTATTGGCCTTCTAGAACCTATGGTCAAGTTCGACCCCGTGAACTTTGTTAGGCAGGGTGCCCTTATTGCCTCAGCTATGATACTCATCCAACAAACTGAAGTCCTTTGTCCTAAAGTCACTTACTTCCGTCAACTTTATGCACAAGTTATTTCAAACAAACATGAAGATGTAATGGCTAAATTTGGAGCTATCCTGGCTCAAGGTATCATAGACGCTGGTGGTCGCAACGTTACAGTCTCTCTACAAAACAGGACTGGCCACATGAATATGCTTGCTGTTGTTGGCATGTTAGTTTTCACCCAGTATTGGTACTGGTTCCCTCTGGCTCATTGTCTGTCTCTAGCTTTCACGCCTACTTGCCTGATCGCACTCAACTCCGACTTGAAGATGCCTCAGATGGACTTCAAGTCTAACTCTAAACCTTCTTTGTACGCGTATCCCGCTCCTTTGGAAGAAAAGAAACGCGAGGAAAGGGAGAGGGTTACCACTGCCGTCTTGAGTATTGCTGCAGCTAAAGCTCGCCGTCGGGCGCATGGTACTGAAGGCTCAGCTAGCAGTATGACCTCTTCTTCAACTTCCAAAATGGATGTTGACGAAGAAGAGAAGAAGCCATCAAAGTCACCAAATCCTAACATCACAGTTCACGGTAAATCCGATAAGGATGCCAAAGACGCCCCTGCCGCCGGCTCCTCCAAGGACGTAAAGAAGGAAGAAAAAGAGGGCGACGAAAAGGAAACTAAAGAGAAGAAGGAACCAGAACCCACCTTTGAGATCTTAAATAACCCTGCTAGGGTTATGAGACAGCAGTTGAAGCACCTGACTGCTTTAGAAAGTGCTGGATTTACGCCATTAAAAGACGTAACTATTGGTGGTATCGTGATGTTGAACCACTCTGGTGATGGAGAACAGCTGCTGGTCGAGCCAGTCGCTGCGTTCGGCCCGAAGACTGAAGAGGAGAAGGAGCCCGAGCCCCCAGAACCCTTCGAGTACTTGGACGATTGATATTGTCTCTTCAGTTAATTTGTCACCTGATGATACTACCTAGTAATAGGACCATAATTAATCATTTTCAATGTATTGAACAACTTATGATCTAGATTAAAATGTTTGAAGTACATGATTACTAACTGGAAATTATTATTGTCTCAGAAATAAAATACATAATTGTACCTAATTAATTAATTAGTTGTTTACTTAATAAATTTCTAGCTCCGAATATACATAATTATTCCTTATTTAATAAGGAATTATTCCTTAATAAATAAAAAAATAATTCCTTATTTATTGTGTGTAGAGAGAAAAAAGCTCTGCTGACCACTTTTGAATACTGCGGGTTGCCGATTTTGATATAAATCCATATTCTATCATGTTATGTTGTCATATTTTCTGAAGCCTGTACCTACCGAGAACAAAACTTCGTGTTATCAACCTACCAAAACTGAGCACTCCGACATGACACTGGATTTTTTTCCAGTACCTAACCCTTTTATTGTAAATGGCGCAGTGGTGTTTCTTTGAGTTAGATATAGCCTTTCGCCAGTGGACTGAACAAGGTAGATTGATTGATTGAGAGGTGTCATATATATATTTAAATGTAGTATAATTTCCGTGGGTGCACAAGGGCAGTAAAACAACCCTAATACTTTCATTTGTTTGCGTATCGGTTAACAATCTCTAATTAACCTTTTGAACGCCAGAGCGTAAACACATCGGCGCCCCTTCTACGCCAAGCCACAAATTCAGTACAAAAACCTACAAAAAAAAATAGTGATTCCAACATCTTAACGAAAAGTTATCGATAACCAATGAATCCGTGCTTTTCGTTCTATATTTTTTAAATAAATATTATTCGTTGCATTGGTCTTTTATTTAACTTGACCCTATTTGGTATCATACTATCATTAAACAGCAGTTACTAAGTTCTAAGCAACCTAAAAGCAAACAAATAGCTTCAAATTTTAATATTACCACCGATCATAATAATAAATGTAGTAAAGCACTAGCAGACTCCCGTAGCGCTAATGACGTCACCGCTTGACGTCCATTCCCGTCTGTGGCGTACAGGTAACTGTCTATGAGCTCTTACATAGGGATGCGCGAGAGTGGACAGTAAACTATCGATTTAAGGATATCAATTATAAGTTCTTTTCCACATTTTTTTAAATATTATACATTAGGAATATTCAGATACGAATATTTGTCAGAAAAAAGTAATTGTCAAAGTAATAGTAAGCTACTTTCAATAAAATATTTCATAAATTTGGAATATAAGTTACCTTACCTACCCATCACTAGCTGACGTGTCTTGACGTCTGTGGCGTGGGGAAATACACAATTTTACGGATTTCGATTAGCAATATTTGACGATTGTTTTTTCTTGTGAATTCAAATAATGAATATATCTTTGTGTCAATTTACAATATTTCACTAAAGTAGTTTGAAATAATAGGAAAAAGAAACACAGAAAACTTAATTTAGTATATTTATTTTGTATTTAAAAAATGTCGTTTTCTTGACGTCTATAGACGTCGGTGGCGTGTTTGGCACGATTTCGTTAGACGTCTATAAACGTCCGTGGCGTTCAAAAGGTTAAAAAAATCGGCCAAGTGCGAGTCGGACTCGCCCATGAAGGGTTCCGTAGCAGAAAGTAACATAAAATAAAAGTTCTTGTAGTTCCTTTTAAATTGCAGATTTATTAATAGAAAATAATGCATAAGGTTTTGTTTATTTTTTTATATATTTGAGTTGTTTGAATGAAAGGTAAATTAAATTGCGGTTTACGATTTGACGTATTAAAACAATTACTTACTGGATCTCGTTCAAACCAATTTTCGGTGGAAGTTTTAATAGTAATGTACATCATATATTTTGTTTAGTTTTATCATTCTCTTATTTTAGAAGTTACAGGGGGGGGGGACACACATTTTACGAATTTGAAAGTGTCTCTCGCGCAAACAATTCAGTTAAAAAATGATATTAAAAACCTCAATATCATTTTTGAAGACCTATCCGTAGATACCACACACGTATGGGTTTGATGAACGTTTTCTAAGTATGAGAGCCCCAAATTTTTTTTTCTATTTTTGTATGAAAATCTGAATGCGGTTCACAGAATACACCTACTTACCAAGTTTCAACAGTAAGAGCTATACTGTTGAAATGGTTTCTGAAAAAAGTGTCTGTGTCATACGGACGGACGGACAAACATGACGAATACATAAGGGTTCCGTTTTTTACCATTTGGCTACGGAACCCTAAAAAAGGACAAGTGCGAGTCGGACTCGCCCACTGAGGGTAGATCTTCCATTATTTCACAGCATCAAGAGACTGTAGATCCGCGTGTTATTAATTTTAAAACTCGAGTCTCGTTAATTAATCCAAAATTGACATATTTATAAACAGACAGACGTACAAGAAAGTGATAATTTAAGGGTTGCGTTTTTTCCTTTTAACTGTTGCGTTTATAGGGTTTCTAGGGAGTGGTACCCTAAAAACGCATTATTTTGTTCTATAGAAGTAAATCTAACTTCAAAAACAAAAATCTGTGAAGCTGATATTTATAGAAGAAAACTGTTTTTATATAAATGCATAATACACATCAATGGTTATAATTCCAAATTTTGCTATTTTATACCTGTTTCTAATGTAGAAAAAGAAACACAAACTTTGGTAGAGAAATAATAACTAAACGAATTAGAGTTTTTAACAAGGAGTTTATATAGTATAGGGAGTGAGCGCTTTCTGTAAAAAAGTGTTCCCAATTTTTCTTAGAAAGAGAGGCACCCAAGTTGGTATTTCGTACTCTTCTGTCATTTCCCATGTGTTGACCGTGCATAAAAAAAAGTCCCACTTTAATGAAATAATATTTAATGCTAATTTATATTTTGCAACCGAATAAACCTAATGAAAAATAAATATTAAATAAATGCTCAACCATTACCAAAATATATTTTAAATATAGTTATAATAAGTCACTCTTATTTTTTTTACGAAAACTCAAAATATTTTTTCCCCAAAAACAAGGAGGTGTAAATAATCATTTAAATGGCAACACTATTTTAAATGTCATATTGTGAAAATGGCGTCGTTGTGACAGTTCTCAGTTTTTTTTGATAGCACTATTATATTTTGGGTAGGGTGACCAAACTGTTCGTAAAATTTAGAGATGTCTTCATACTAGAATTAAAATAAATAAATTATTAAATCTATGGCAAAACTAAGTTCCGGTAAACGCAACAATATCAAGCTTAGTTTATTGTAAAGGCTTTTTTTCCTTGCCACTCCATATTTTACGTAAAAACTTGTTGATATATATTATGTGGTTATTATAATCGGGTTATTGTATGTGATTTTATTACTTTATTAGACAATTTTGTTTAAGCACACTTAATATACAGCGTATAACAAAAACCCTGTCCGATCCCTGAGAGTATTATTCGGTATCGTACTGCGAACACATATACGTACCTAACTATGAAATGGATTGGAGATTATAATTTCTCCCCAGTCAAAATAATTAAATACAAATAAAAACTGATCCAAGACAACAGCTGAACAACTGACCGCTCCTCAAAGTTCACGTACTTAATACCTACAGTTTTGTGTCAAAGGAGCCGTCTATGCGAGACGGTTCATGAACTAACACGTATACGCGTTTATTGGATCTGACAGGGGTTTTGTTACATGTTGTATATATATATAGTTTTCCCGAAACTAGGCACTTAGCAATTATGACAAATCCAAATTTAACAGAGTAGGTATAAAGATTTGAAACTCCAAAACACTTATCAAGTTATTTTTTAACATTTTAGAAAATATATTTGAGGATATTTATTTATTATCCTTAAATCCATAAGTGTACAATATGACTAAATGCCAGAGGCTATCTGTCTCAGAATAAAATATATTCCTTCGAACGGAGTTCATTCTTTTATAGTATTATCACGTTACCGTATCGAGCATTTTCTCGAGAAACATTATTTCATGGACACCTTATTAGAATGAGACGAAATACCACACTGGGTGCCTTTCATTCATTTCAAGGTCACAGAAATCGGACCGTTTTACTTGTACGAAGCGCTCACTCCCTTAGTATACAACCTCCTTGGTTTTTAATTATTTGCGTTCCGTTATTTGGTTCGATAAATATTCTTACTTAACATTTTTGTAAATTTGAATTCCTAAATTAAAGCATAATTATCTTCTCTAGCGCATTACAAAGATTGGGGCAATATTACTGACCTTAGAATAATAACTAAAGCAAGAGCTGACTGTAGTCAATGCTAATCTCAAGTCAAGATTGATCTGAGAGCTATTTTATTCGTGTGTGCTAAACACTGAAACGAAACGAAACTAAACCGAAGTCCGAACTCTCAATGTCATTTTTTCTCGGTCATTTTTCAATTGTGTATTCTCAGGGTCAGGTTATAAATTAGATTTGAAAAAAAAAACGTGGTAATTTTATAATCAAGCTTTGGTGTATTTGGTTGAACGTTTACTCCAGTAGTATATTCATACGTACACTTCAGACGCACGGGCTGAACTAAAACCCTATAAACATGGATTGGGACTTAAAATACGGCGAGTTGTCCAAAGAAGAAGATTTCGTTAACAATTGCGAGAATTTAAAAGAGAATCTGATGGAAGTTCAAAAGGTACTAGACCAGCTGGTGCCACTCAAGGAGCAGTACGATAAGCTGTCATTGCCCGCGCAGATTGAGCTCGATTTATTCTTGGCCTTCACCTTAAACTCCCTTCATTGGATTCATTTGAGGATACAAGGTGTTGATCCTTCGAAACACCCGATCAAAAACGAGCTTCATAGAATAAAACTAGTGATGTTAAAGTGGCAGGAAGTGAAAGATCGGGAGAAGAGACCTATAGTTGATATTGAGGCAGCAAAGAGGTTCGTTAAGAGCGGGCTTTATGATCCTTATAGAGCGACGGCGCGACCGCCAAATAAAAAGATTAAATTCTCTGAAAACGCAGAGTAAATTTATTGTTACATTCATAATAATTAAGACTGAAAATAAGGTATTGTATAATAATACTAAATTTAAACAACTAGCAAGATAAATAATTTGTTCATTTATGTCACACAACAGTATGACAGATGTAAATGATATAATATGTCCCTAAAATAACTGTAAACTTGTAAAGGAATATAAAGATCAGAGCAAGACATTTAGATAACTATGAATGCTGAAGATGCGGATGCGATAAGTCAGATAGTCTATGATAACTTAGATATGGTGGGGTTTTGATCTATGAGCAAGGGTTGACATAAGTTTTGTCTAGGATATAATTTGGTTCAAGGATGTTTCAGACAGTCGGAGAAAAGAAATTTCAACTTGACAGTTTCTCAAACTGTACTGCTATTTGATTGGTCGAGCAATACCACACAAACATCATCAATAAGGTTGATCAGACTTTGAGATGCTGTCAAGTTGAAATTTTCCATACAGATACTGGCTGTAAATGTTTCAAGTTTCTAATCATAAAATATATTATAATTTTTTTAGTATGTATTTCTTCCTCATTGTTTTCAGTTTTTTTTATACAATGCCTTGTTTGGACATTTTAAATAAAAAAAATCTAGGAGATTTATTCAAATATAAGTGTCCCATGGTATTTATATACTGGAACTATTCCCACTACAATGTAGTATGTAAGGTTTTAATTCTAATTAGTATATAACATTTTTACTAATGTTTTTAGTGTTTAACATAGTAAAATGTATGATGATCATGATATTGAATTGGTCTCATAGGTGTGTAAACAGTTAAACATTGACCAAATCTGATGTGTTATTTAATTTTTACTTTAATTAACATTTGTGTCAAGTTATTGTTCTAAATAAGTATAAAATGGCAAGTTGTTAAAAATGGCATGGAGATACACAGACCCAAAAAGGAAATTAAGTCACGGAATTTGTCAATTATTTTTAATTATACCAGAGTAGCAGCATTTGTGAACTTATGCCAATCTTAAATGCAAAAATGAAATCTTATCTGAATATATTAATTGTAGATTTTAAAAGTAATCATAAAATTATGACAATGTGATCTGCCATGATTAACTTAAAAATCACTTGTTTCAGTCATCTTGTTAAGTTGTTATTTGTTACTCCCTTAGCTCATAAATACCTTTGTAACTTTACTCATTAGATTGTTTTTTAAATTGTGTGTATCTTAATTACTATGTATATTTCTGTACATAAGCTTTATAAATTAAACAATTTTGTATACAAAAGTTTTTTATTGGAATAACAATAAATGCCAGATCTTAACATTAACCATTCTACAATTTTAGGAATGTTGCAAATATTACTATAATATCCTTGTTGTAATAATTAAACCTGATTAACAAATATTTAAATAAAAAATACGTAATAATTATTTAGTTTTGCAATCTGGTATAGATTTAAAAAATAAAAAATTGTTCTCTTGCTCATGTCTATTACTAAGATAAATAATTCAAATAACTTAGAAAATTAAATAAAATGTTTGTTTGCAAAACTAAATTTGTTTCAATGGCTATAATTTTTATGACTCGCCAGCATTGTACTTTCACATCCATCAAATAAATAAAATTTTCATAAAATATCAATAAATTACTCTCATTAAATACTAGTCATACAATTAGATCATCTAGCAGAATGGCACTAAGTACATACATAATTATTGAAAATATTCAAATGGAATGAGTATAGAATTGTCAGTAAACAAAATTCACGTGCCTGCTTCATTTTTCGACTTGCAACACAAGTCCGGCAGCAGATATGTTGTCTCCTGCACCCGCAGTGAGTTGTGCTTCTGTGCATATAAGTACGGGCGCCACGCAAATATCGACCTTCTCGCCACCAACCTCTTCATCCCAACAGGAAACCGGTTTTGTGGGCTCAAAGAAAACCCGACTGTTGTTGTCATTGTCTGTAGTTGTTGAGAAGCTGTCATCAAGTAGCAGTTTAGATTTGTCCAGTTCAATGTCTTGCTTATTGCATACGTATCTGTGAGCCGTCAAAGACGCTTTCGCTGCGGCCGCTTCAGTCCTCTTCCAATTTGAGTTCTTAACTGTCATTATAGCTTGGTAAGCAAGTGTGTGGACATGAATGCGCGTCAGTTGTCTAGTACTCTTGTATTGTCTGTTCTGGTTTCTTATCAACATAAATGTTTTGCGCATCTGGTCTAAAGCAGTTGCTATTCTCGGATTAGAATCGGCGACAACACTTACTTCACCATATTCCAACACACTGTAAAGATTTGTTAATTCCTGTTCATTCATACCGACTGAGTCTACAAACGGGAGTATTTTCGTGGTAAGATGTTTGAGTAGTTCCAAGTCTACATAGCTGGCCATCTCAAAGTGGGCCAATGTTGACAGAGGTTGTGTTAAAATTTGTTTTTTGACTAAGTCCAGTCTTTCAGCTCTTAAGTCTGTGAACAAATAGATTGTTGGTAAGTTATCACTATACCAGTATTAATTAGCTACACATCTACATCACAAACAATTTATGAGTAGCTTATGATAAAGAATATTATCATTTATGTGTATGTATTTAGATAAATGTTGAGTGGTTACCTAGGTAAACATAGAAACCATGATGAAATTATAATTGTAAACCCACATTATTAAAAATGTATAAAATATTACTGGGGGTAGGATGTGGCATAACAAAATTATTGATAAGAATACTTTTACCAATGAGATAGGGGATACAATGTTGTGGAATTTGGTAACCTTATCAACTAGAAATGTACTTTGTAATAATATATTAAACTGTTAAATATTTATATCAACAAAACAAGCACTACATAGTATTTTAAAACTTAAAGATTAAACCTATGTTATCAGAATGTTTTTGTAAAAATAAAGATAAATGTTGTTCAAAATGTGAACAATTTCAATTCCATGCACATTAGGACTTATCTGACATACCTTTGCCATCCCCTGTTTTAAAAGGATAGTTGTCCATCATCTGCAATCCACTAATGACTAGTAAGTTAGGACTAAACCCTGGCAGGTGTTGATCAAACTTCTCCAGGGAACTGAGGAGGGGGTTATTCTCATCATTATGTATAATATATCTGTTAGCTCTTGGCGCTTTCAACACACCAAACTCTTCGTCAGCTTTATACTCAAGAATCATATGAACATCATCCCTTACTTCTTCATTTTCATCAGCACCAACTATCTGAATGTCTTTAGGAATGTACTTTTTAAGATTTTTACTCATTTTTGCACCAAAGAGAACTTTCCAGCCTTCAATGTAGAAACGCTTGGCCATTAATGGAGCATTACCTCCAATAGTCCATCTTGTGTCAGACAGCTTCAAGGCTTGCTCTATTAAGTCATCATACAGTTTTGAATTAGACATGAAACGCCTGAAATTAAAAAAAAAACATAAAAGGAACATTTTTCAAAATTGTTTTGTTCTCAAAATAAAAATTGTAATTGGAGTGTAATATAGTTAGATTTGTTTTAGTACTTTAAATTGTGAACGCAAACAATTGCGTTTCTTATCATTGGTGCTTACAAAAGGCTTATAATATGTTACAATGTAAATACAGTATACGCAGAATATTCATTTACATAAAACTTACTCTGCAGCTGCGCCATGTTTGAAGAAATACGCAAAACTTTTGAGGAATTCTTCCTTGGTCGCAAGTTCATTGAAGTGTTCAGGACTTCCATTCAGCTCTCTATGATCCAATAACGAAGTAGCGTTAACAAACAGGTCGTGACACGCGCCATAACCAAGCGCGACTTTCGGCTGCTCATTTCCAACACCAACTCGGTTCTCAGCCTCCAAAAACAATAAATGCTCCTTCACCGGCGATAGCCTGACGTCCCCAATATCATTCTTACGGTAATAAATAGCGTAAAACGCGAAACAAAAAGACAATATCGTACCGAACTTCACCGGGACACCAGCCATTGTTAATATGTTATTATGTATGTAAGTTACTGATTGGAATGCATAAGTGATTAGCTTTATGTGGGTTACACTTCAACTCATTGTACTATTGGCAGTATTTAATTATTTTATTGCTTAGTGACTGGATAAATAAATTCGGCAAGAGGTGACGTCGAATGACGTTTAATGACAACGATTTACGATCGATCGAATGGAAATGTCACACATGACACTGACAGTAATAAAATGTCAACAAAAGAAAAAATAATCGAGTGTGCCATATAAAAAAAATGTAAAATTAAAAAATTAAAGTTTCTTTTGTACTTGCTTTAGTTATTATTCTGAGGGATAAACAAACTTACTTATGTATTTCTAAATTCGTACATATCATAGATTTATACATTAAATTACAACCAAACACAGAACAAATTAATGATCGTGCTCATCACACAAAGATTTCTCCTGGGTAGGAATCGAATCCATGACCTCCAGCTTAGCAGTCAAGGTCACCAACCACTGAACCAACTGGCCAGTAAATAGAATATAAAATCGCACAATACTCGCATTGGTATTTTACATGTTATGTTATCAATCTTTTTAGCGCCGACCACAAAATATCTGAAAAAGAGTTCCCTCTTTTTCAGATACTTTGTGGTCGGCGCTAAAAATATTGTTGAGATTTGTAGATTGTAGAGTATGACGTTCCCGTCTGAAGGCAATTTTTTGTGAAACAAAGTTAAAACTTAAGTTCTACCCACTGATGTAGTACTCACACTTCTGCGAGTTTGCACAGTAAATTTGAACAGGGGCAGGTAAGAAAAAATATTACTGTATAATTTATGTACCTACGTAGGTAAGCTGCAGTTTGTGCGTTCAAAATGCAAAAGAAAACATAAAAAATATTTTTCTAAGGTTTAGGTTCGTACTAGCCAGTTATGGGCTTACCAGTAGGTATTTACCATGTATTTACTAATTTACTATTTACCAAAAATAGATTTTCACATAAAACAAAAAGCATAGATCACTTCACTAAAACTTTATTACACCCACCCGCGCTTACCTAAGTAAGCGCTGGTGTTTCAGAACAACGTTTCAGGGTGTAAGAGCACATCTATGAAGCCGCCGTGAACTCCAGAAGAAATTATTCAACGGGGCTTTTTTTTCTGTCCTACTAATATAAATAATGCCCTCACATGCTCTTCACAAGCGAAGACAGATAGCGTAAATTGGAAAATCCTGTTAACGTTAAACGGTCAGTCGAAGACACCGACATTATACTGCCAACAAATTACCGATGGAAACTGAGATAAGTTTCACGTAACTACAAGTATAACATCAATATTGTTTTAACATTTGGCTATCTACATTTGGTATGTAAAGTAAGCACGCACATACTTCATTAAGGACGCGATGCGAAGAGCCCGATATCTCGCAAATGTTTTCGAAAGCCAAAAATCCTACCGTATAAGGAACAACCGGTCGCCTCACTCGCCTAAAATGGAAGCATGTATGATGTTAAGAGCTTTAGGCGTAAATTGTCCGTGTCACGGTGTATCGTAATTAATTTTAACAAAGTTCAAGTCTTGCAATTTATTTTTATCTGTTCTTACCTACTTGAACTTTTGACCCACCTACTTTTCAAAGTTTAATGTTCTTTAGCGTTTTCATTACAATTTGTATTATTATCAATATTATCGTTATAATTTGGTACTTTATATGATCCTATTTACTTATTTGTATTAAACCTGTGCAACAAATATTTTTATCTGATGTTGCGCGGTAGGTCGTCTCTTGGTAGTCATTGGTCAATGGGGTCATAAGTTTCTGCATAATCATATACATGTCGTTGACCTATCTTACCATCGCGGCATCGGTATAAGTTTGGGATATTCAGTTGTGACGTAAAAGGAGGGAAATTCACGGTGCTATTTTGTTTTGTTGACGTTTCTGAAATTGCTATTCTATAATATCTTTGATGAAAGACAGTTAGATAGTCAAAGAATATCTACGTTTATTCCTTGAAAATCTCTATGGAAACTCGGTGGTGAAAACGTGAAGAAATGAGAAAATGTTACATACCTATTTAACTTATTTCAATATAAGCTATCCCGCTCTTGCTTAGTCCAGTAATAAACGCCTTCGATAAAACTTACATATGTATAAGAACCTTCGTCTTTAATCACTCTATCTATTGATGAAAATTTCATTAAAAACTGTTGAGTTGTTTAAAAGGTTTAAGCGTACAGACAGCGATTGCGACTTCTTTTCTACTGTAACGAAAGATATGTAAATATATACCTAAGTAAGTTTAAAAACTATTCCGTATATCAACGAAATACTGAAAACCTACCATAAAAACGTGATAATAGAGACATAATTGCGTCAAACGTCAAGATTTTATCTCAATGCAGTTTAATTTTTAACATGTTAAAACAACAATAGACAGTTAAAAGCTACCATATTGAGAATTAAATATTTTTTAAGGTAGAAACCGAGCTGAAAAAGTATAAAAGCGTCCGAATAAGGCACAGTCACGTATTGTCGCCAAAATAACGTGGAGATGAAATCTGTGTATGGTGTAACTGACTGGCGCCGGTGGAGGTACTCTGCCACCACTGAGAGTCGGAACTTGCGATTATTTGATTAAATTTTTAGGTGACGTTTTGTTTTTTCAATAATTTTGCCTGGATTTTTAACGACGTACCTACATAAAGGTGTGAAAACGTTGTTTTGAGTGCTGAAAAGAATGATGAATCATTTAGGACGTCGGTAGGTGAAAATTATATCTAAATGTTTCTTGAGTCTGTGTGATTCGTTCAAAGCTATTCATAAGATTAGTCTCGTATGCACAATTTAGGTACATACAAGACGGATGTGCAAGACCAAGGGTGCCTGTCTTAAGGTGTCGTAATCGGTAAAAAAAATATTGTAAGTGCAAATTTTTAGAACAGAAATTTCACATTTTCTATCGTATAAGTACGTGAAGGATACGGTGATTTTAATTCAAAATATCCTAACTAATTGCAAAGTTTACGTTACGAATACTTTTTTTAGTGTTCGTGCTACAGACTCAGTTGTAAGTAAGTAATAATAATAATCATTTATTCATAAACACATAGGTACATCATTACAAACAATATTATCTAACATAATAAAATAAAGTGCAATATTGCACAATTGTCTGAACTAGGTCGAAACCTGTGCCTCAGACTAATTAGTGCTTACATAACTTTATAGAATGACCTTAAAATAACTTAAATATAAAACAAACGGAGATCGCTGCAGTGACAGTTTAAATGTACATTTAACAAAATTATATTTATTTACATACTAAAAGTAAGTTCTCTGTCTGTTCGTACGACAAATTTTTGATGTATTCTTTCAAGATATTTTTACAGCTAAAGTAATTTGAATTATAAATACTTATTTTCCTATTTAGTCTATTGTATAAAAAAGGTCCTAAAAATGAAAAGAATCTATTTAAGAAAATATGTCTAATGCTTGACAAAGTCGTGCAGACAATATCTTTCCGTCTCTTATTATTAAAATCGGAGTTGTGCGTAAGCATAGTGTGCTGTTTTAATACAATTTGCATAATAAAAATTTGCCGAACAGTCAAAACGTTGCAGGATTTATGTAATAATAGAGTGGGATAAAAATAGGGGTAAGAGTTAGCTACTTTTAAGATGGCTCTCTGTGCTCGTTCAAGGGGAAGCATAACAGTTTTTGGAGCTCCACCCCAAGAGGTAATGCAGTATTGGATTATGGATTGACATAGGGCCAAGTATATTTGGGTGATTAATTTTGAATCTGCAATAGTTCTTAGTTTCTTGAATACGTACATTAATTTACGCACCCTATTCACTAAACTCTCTATGTGCAGTTTAAATGACAGTGTTTGGTCGATAATAATTCCAAGATATTTTATGTTATTAGTTTCGACGATGCGTGGACATGTGCACATGTTAACTGTCGGATTATTGCATTGGTGAGCGTACAGATAAGGGTTAGTGATGTTAGGATGTGGCATTCTCATGTGAAAGTGAATGAATTTAGTCTTTTCAGCATTTAATGTTAGTAAGTTGTGACTGAGCCAATTATTTACGAGATTGAAACCTAGTTGGGCGGAAGCGTATAGTTCCTGCCTGGTATTAGCAGAAAAGATTACCGCCGTATCGTCGGCATATGAAATTATTTTCCCATTCAATAAATTTAAATTACATAAATCGTTAATATAGATTAGGAATAACGTAGGACCCAAAATACTTCCTTGGGGAACACCGTAACCAGAAATTTTCTGATCATCGCTTACGATATTACCTATTCTTGTACATTGGTATCGGTCGTCTAAATAGTCTGCGAACATATTAAGTTGTTTACCTCTTATACCCAAGCATTCTAGTTTTTTAAGTAGTTTACAAATGGGCACGGTATCGAACGCTTTGGCTAGATCTAGGAAAACGCCTAAGGTCTGGTTTCCTTTATCAAGTTCTTTTGTGACGTGGTCGGTTAGGCTATGAACCGCGTCGGCTGTTGATAATTTTGCTCTAAATCCGAATTGCATAGGGGAAAGGAAATTATTTTTTTCTAGATAGTTAATTAATCTGACGTTAATTATTTTTTCTAGAATTTTTGAGATGGAGGGAAATAGCGATATGGGTCTGTAATTATTAATTAATTCTTTGTCCCCAGATTTGAAGATAGGAATGACTACAGCCTTTTTTAAACACTTAGGAAAAATACCTTCTGAGAGGCATAATCGGAATATATGGGTTAAAGGGGGGATCAAAATATCCTTAAAAATTTGGAGGATTTTATTGCTTATATTATCCCAGCCGACTGCGCTATCAACTTTTAGACCAGAGATTATTCGCTCTATTTCGTGTTCATCAGTGTCTATCATAACAAAAGATAATGGAGTTAGACTATTGTTAGTATTTTGACAAGAAGTTATTTGGTTGGATGGTTGTTTGCGGATCTGATTAGCAAGGGTTTTTCCCACATTAGCAAAATATTTGTTAATGTTATTAGCTGATATAAGCGGTGAAGTATCGCTAAGCAGTAAACTCGAATTAGTTTCACGCTGTTTAGAAAGATATGTAATATTTTTAATATGTTGCCATATTTTTTGCTGCTTGTACCAGCCTTTTGTAGTTTGTCCTTATCGTGGATAATTTTCAGTTTCTTTAAAAGCGTATTACAAAAATTTCGATACCTTTTGTAAGTTATTTGAAGTGTTAGATTGCCAGGACAATGCTTAGTTCTTTGATGGAGTTTATCCCTGTGTCTTATACATCGAATTAAACCAGGAGTAATCCAGGGTTTAATATTGTAATCTTTCTTGTTCGTTGAGACTAATGTTGTATTACGTAATACTGCAAGTTGTATATTATTTATTAAATATGACAATGACTCATTAACATCAGCATTATTGTAAACTGGGTTAAAGTCTATGTTGCATAAATCACATTTGAGTTTATTGTAATTTAATTTGGACTTTGTCTGGGGGCGATTTTGCCTAGGCAGTGATAAATTAATGGTTAGTAGGACAGCGTGATGGTCAGTGATTGTCGAATTAGTTACAAGCGTAATATACTGTAAGTTGGATTTGATCATCATATGATCAATGCAGGAACCGCTTTGATGTGTAGGTAATGTGTGGGCAGGTAGGAGCCCATGGTATGAACATAGATTCAGGTAATCTTCCTTTCCGGGATCATATTGGTTGGATCTAATGTTAATATTTATATCTCCTGTGAGAATTACATTTTTGAAGGAACTAAGTGTTTGAAGAAACTTATTTAAAGGGGTGTGAAAGGAGTCCAAATTTCTAAAGGAGGGGGATCTATATATGCCGATTATCGCTATATCTGTTCCGATTTTAATAAGTAAACCATTACATTCCTGTAACTTCGGTTCTTCAACTGTGGCCTTTAGGGTTTCTTTAGAATAGACAATCACACCATCGTTTTGGTTATGATTTGATTTGCTGTAGAATATATTATAACCTGGTATTCTCGGCAATGCATCATAACGATTGGATAGCCAACATTCAGTTAGTACTATGATGTCGCAGGAAAGGTGAAGTCTATGTAAGAAAACACTAAAGCTGTCTATGTTCTTATAAATACTACGGATATTTTGGGTTAAAATAGTTAGTGGTTTCTTATAACCAGAAAGATAATGTCTGCAGTCTTCAACCTCACACGACTTTGCCTCAGTACGGAATGAGTCATCTATTTCGGTAATTAAATTTACGTCCATTCTAATTTTAAGAATAATATTAGTCCTTAAATAATATGTAGTGTGTGGCGCTCTTAGGCGCCTTCATAATTAATTGAATTTATATACCTAAATTCGGCGGCTTTGCGGGCAGGACATTCGGCATCTCCCGTCTTGTGACTGCAGGGTTTTTTGAAACGCAGACAAGTCGCGCATTTTGGAGAGTCCTCTTTCTTAGAGCATTCTTGAATTGAGTGACCCTCATCACCACAATGTCCGCATGATGGAGTCGTCGCTTTGCAGGTTTTGGCTGCATGGCCATACTGCTGGCATTTGAAGCACCTTGTTACCATTGTGTAATCTCTCAGCCGGCAAGGAGTCCAGTTTATAAATAACCTTTCTTGGGTGATAAGGGCTTTTCTCACGACGGCTGGTACTTCAATGATGAAGTTACAATAGTCGGCTTCTTTCTTACCAGATTTATATAAGTTTAGTTAGAGTAAGCTTTCGCATCGTTTATGTGCCAAGTCCAAAGTTTGCATATACGCAGGAGGCTCGCCAGTATCAGGTCGCGTGATTCATGCGTCTGAGGTCAGGATTACCAGTTCGAGAGAAATGAATGACTTGCCGTCGTATTTCAAGCGATTACACCGCCTGCCTACTGTTTATTATTAACATTATTATTTGACTTCATACATTATGCAGTCTTTTTATAGAAAAACGTGAGTAAGTCGGCAAAATAACTAGTGCGGATTTGTAATACGATTGATTAGATTTATATTGTAGAGCAGGTCGGCCGTAGTAAATGTGATTTTCAAGGTTTTTGTCACTGTATTTTATTGGCTGCAACTGTTGCGATTGTAGAAGCTATCAGCTAAAAGTTTCGGTCAATATGCCGAGATTGAGCAACAAAAAAAAACAACAACCCAGGGATATTGAATTACCCCATAAAAAATGGGGTAGACGTCAGGCAGTTGTTTTGAGTTTGGAACTGGTAAGATTTTTCCTGTTGTCCAGTAGTAGTAGTAAAGTAGGCTTCCGCCTACCTTCTTCTTCTTCTGCCTAGCCTTTTCCCAAGCTATGTTGGGGTCGGCTCCCAGTCTTACCGGATTTAGCTGAATACTATATTTATATTTTTTATATTTACTATATTCCGCCTACCTTCTATTTCTGGAAAAAAGTTTAGCAAATAATTTACTTCAATTGAGAGAAAGAACGAGTATCAATGATAACATGTTTGGCATTAATTTAAAACGACTTGGATTTAGAAGTCTTGCGATTGTATTCGTGAGATTTATTTACATACATGAACAATACTGTTTTAATTTTTGAGTACATTGGAATGGATAAACTCGGCTCTGTGACCACTTAAAAAGTTAACAGTAACACCCACGAGGAAATCACAATTATAAATTACTTCTTAGAATTAAATGACCCACTTTCCTTGAACAACGATTTGGTAATATAGGATGAACATCGAGAGTCATATGACTAAAATAGTGAGTAAATCATTCTTCATATTTGTAGTAGGTACCAAGAAACAGAAAAATAGATATATTTATTTATGTTGACACATCATACATTGGCCACAATTAGGTACAGAAGGAAAATTGCTATAAAGGCACTGGTTATTATTAGTCAAAAGACAAAAATGAGTCGTACTCCTTTTGCTTTTTTTTACCATTTGATTCAAAGTACAGTTTTTTTTTAATAAATGTGGACAACATCATCGCATTGCTCCGAATCCAAAGTAAGCAGCTAAAGCAGACAACGAAGGTACCAGAAACACCAAGACCCGAGACAATGTAGAAAAGTGTTTTTCTATATTGACCCTGCCGGGGTTCGAACCCGGGACCTCAGAGCTGGCGACTCCTTGAAAACCGGTGTGTACGCCACTCGACCACGGAGGTTGACATAGTCACAGTTACTGATATATTTGATGCAAATACCCTAGATATAGGCGGATTCTCATTTTTAAATCATCGTTATTATTGATTTAACTATGACTAGTAGCTACATAGCTTTTATTTGCAGTTTGCGGTAGTATAATAACATAATTTAATGTACTGTGATAAAAAGGTAGGTACGTATAAGCTGCAATGGCTTACCACAGCTGTAAAAAGTAATTCTAAAATCGTTTTTTTTAACTATGAATAAACTGATTTATGCTTATGGAAATTTTATGCTCTATTAAAAGGCACACGAGCGTAAACGTTTTTGGAATATAAATAACTGACTTTTCATAAAATGCAGCAATGCATTACGTTTAGGTGGTCAGTAATTTAGGACGGACCAAATTACAGCCAAGTATGGCACATTTAATGCTATTCATTCCATAATGATAAAACTGACGTTGTGACAGATATTAATTCAAATTTAAACGACAAATACTAAAAAGTAATTATTGGAAATAAATAAATAAATGTGGACAACATCACATACATTGCTCCGAATCCAAAGTAATTACCTAAGTAGGTAAAGCACTTGGGTTATGGAATCAGAGACAAAGAAGGTACCACAAACACCTAACCCGAGACAATGTAGAAAAGTGTTTTTCTACATTGACTCGTCCAGGGATCAAATCGAATTATATTTAGCTACTTACTTTGGATTCGGAGCAATGTATGTGATGTTGTCGACATTTATTTATTTATTTTATAGATAACATTCTTCGTTGTTGCTTATTCACATTGCACAGAATTTACTCACCAATCGTCTTGTCTTTTTAAATAAGTACGATTTCCTCAATTTTTATAATTTCTTATATTATTTTAAATTATCTGATATATCAGGTTATGTTTCTTGATAATTCTCGAGGCATCCCGCTATGACATAAATGATAGTAAAGTAATGGTTTTCCTAGGTGTGATACCAAAGCGGAGTAATTTCGTTGCTATATAAGGTGGCAGGTGTTGACAAGTCAGTCATTTAAAACTTGAATGTTAATCAAATTCAAACAGCAAGACCTATAACTATCTACATACTCGTAACTAAACCTATATATCTGTTATTCGGTAAATAATACATAAGTTACGACGTTTAGAGTCCTGCAATTTTACACTATTGGCCATTATCTATTAAATGCAATTTTGACACCCACCATTTTGTACCAAACAAATGAACGTATGCCATTTTCGAGTGTAGATCTGAAAAACCGGCCAAGTGGGAGTCAGACTCGCGCACCGAGGGTTCCGTACAAACCTGTAGGTATATAAGTAAAAGTTATGGTATTTTTATTGCTAAATGAAATCCATAACATAACAATGTGGAAAGCCAACATCTGTTTTTTTTTTAATCGCTGAACAACGTTTGCTGGGTCAGCTAGTAAGTTTATGATTATTAAAAAAAATATACTATGTGATGTAACTAAAAATTTAAGATTTTCGGAATTTTTCCTATATGTGTACTTTATAACGTTGCTTCATGCCAAATTTCAAGATTCCAGGTCGTCTGGAAGTATCCTTTAGGTTTTGATTCCCTTGCGAGTAGTTGCGAGTTTCAAAATATGCGGCTTTAATTGCTGTATCTTTTGATTGCGTTGACGTAGAAGTTTGATTTTGTTACAGCTTAAAGATATTATAGACTTGAGTATTTGTTAAGAATTTCAATATAATACCACTACGCGTTCATGAGTAAAGGGGTAATAAGTTTAAAATTATTAAAAATATTTTTATTATATGATGTAACTAAAAATTTATGCTTTTCGCAATTTTTCCTTTATCTGTGTTATAAGACGTTGCTTCGTACCAAATTTCAAGATTCTGAGTTCACGGGAAGTACCCTGTAGGTTTTGATTCCCTTGCGAGTAGTGGCGAGTTTCAAAATATGCGGTTTTAATTCCTGTTTCTTTTGATTGCGTTGACATAGAAGTTTGATTTTGTTACAGCTTAAAGGTATTATAGATTTGAGTATTTGATATGAATTTCAATATAATACCACTACGCGTTCATGAGGAAAGGGGTAGTAAGTTTAAAATTATTAAAAATATTTTTATTATATGATATAACTAAAAATGTATACTTTTCGCAATTTTCCCTATATCTCTGCTATAAGACGTTGCTTCATACCAAATTTCAAGATTCTGAGTTCACGGGAAGTACCCTGTAGGTTTTGATTCCCTTGCGAGTGTCGAAAATTTGCGGCATAAACGGGAGTATCTTTTGATCGCGTTGACTTAGAAGTTTGATTTTTTCACAGCTCCAAGAGACCATAGACTTGAGTATTTGATATGAATTTCAGCTTGATACCTCCACGCGTTCCTGAGAAAAAAGGTCTTGACAGACAGACAGACAGACAGACAGACGGACAACAAAGTGATCCTATAAGGGTTCCGTTTTTACCTTTTGAGGTACGGAACCCTAAAAATGGTGGACACGTTTCCGTAATTTTTTCAAAAATACTTCAAATTGTTCAGGATTATATATTTTTGTAGGATCATAGATAACATTAAAATTAATTCAGAAAATTATTAAAATTATTATCTTTGAGCCAGAAAAGTGAAATAATAGACAATTCTTGTTACATATAAGTAAGATTTTGGGCTGGGTAAAATTAAATTAATTAAGTAGCTGCATTATTTTTCGTTTATATTTAATAGTTTTTAGTTTGTTACAACTTTATCTACTTATACATAAATTATAATTATAATGAATTTCGTAATTGGTTCAGGTCTGTGGCTCGATGCTTCATGCTCGCCTGCTTTGAGCGAAGCTTCACTGGTTCGTGGATATTTTACTTATCTTTGTTTCAATTTAAGAATTATTTAAGTATGTAGAGATTGTTTCACACTTACATTGCAGACTTGGACACTATACAGAGATGGTGTATACCTATACTTAGGTATAGATTGACTCGAAGACTATTACTGCTTTTATTTATAGAAAACACCAACGGATTTTAAAATAAAGTGACAACTACATATTTATTAATATACAGGTATCTACACCTTGCTTTTTTTCATAGCACTTAGGAATCGGTATATTAGAACTGACGAAAAGCCTATAAAAAGTTTCATCAAAATCGGTTTAGCCCTGAAAGCGTCACAAACAAACATACAGAAAGCTATACAAACAGAGTGACTTTAGCGTTTATAATATAGATATGGAATCAAATAGAAATAAGGCAGAACATAGGTACATACACCACTTCATTTGTTTTTATAAACATATTTTTAAGGGTAAATAAAAACTTACGTCAATATTAACAATGAGTTTTATTTCAGTGTACTCCCTCAGTATAAAAGCACTTGAGTATAAGTATATCTTCATTTCTATATTTAGCAAGATGTTTGTTCTTTTATTAAAGTTATATTTTCACGTGATTCTCGGCTAGGGATAACGCGCTAAAAGGGGCGTTTGATGCGGGTGACAAAGTTCTTTTAAGATTCTTCACACGGGATTATTCAGTAAGATACATATTATTTAATATTTGAGATCTACATTACTCCGTGCAAGAAAGATAGTTCTGAATTGGCTACTCTAACTCGACGAGTCTATATTTTAAATTAAAGCTATATGTAAAAATATGGTATGAAAGCTCGAAGGGAGGTTCAACACTGCAGTCGGCCAACATAATATGCAAATAACAGCGGTAGCCTAATGGCTAGAGAATCGGACTTGCGATCGTGTGGTTGGCGGTTCGAATCACACCCATTGCACTACCGACGTGAACCCACTCGTAACACAAGCATTTAGCTTAATACGAGGTTACCTGACAGGTATACTAGTAATAAGAGCAAGTAATTTAAGCCTTTAAGAAAAAAAAAGCTTTTAAAAGAAAGTAGAAATGTTTCCTCTGCCTTATAACTTAAGATCAAGCAGCTCTGTGTTTCTATTCTTATCAGATGCTCTACATCTTTCTTCTTTAAGCAGTTTTAACCATTCCAATAGCACAATTATAATTCCCATTCAAGTGAATTAGATCAATTTGAACGTATACTTAGTTAATTAACGCGGCACGCGACAACCTGGCGCCTTTGACGTTTCGTAAATGTGGAAACTCGATACAAATATTCGTGAATGGCTCAGTGAATAGAAATAAGGTTGAATAACAATGTTTAACAAACTTATGGCAATTAAGTGCATAAAATGTTATGAGAAAGTATTAATTAACAGGCTCTACATTCTGTACCTTTTTTGTTATATAAAACGACGCTCGCTGCTCGCACTAAGTAATTTAATCCTTGTGTCGCGGAGGTTTTCACAAACATTCAAATCACATGCACAAAGAACACCCAGACATGGAACGAGCATTTGTGGATCACACAAAATGCTTGTCCCATGCGGGGATGATACCCGCGGCACGTCGCGCATAGTGGTAATTAGCGTGGTGACCTATATCACTCGGCTATCCGTGCAGTCAAAATCTCTACATTACTAGCGCCTTTTCCCAAGCAATGTTGGGTCGGTTTCCAGTGTTAGCTGAATACCGTATTGTATGTACATGGAGCGACTGCCTATCTGACCTCCACAACCCATTTTACTATAATACAGTATCCCATATTATGACTGGTTGTCAGGATTGTTATAACCTATATGTGCCTATAGGCTATCACAAATTATACATAAAAGCTCTTGAATCACTCTATATATTGCTAAAAACTGCATTAATATCCGTTGCGTAATTGCAGTTGCAGAATTTGTTTTATACCATGAAAAGGCATGAAAAAAAAGGTTATAATTTCTGCGTGCAAACTTGAGTAGTAGATATATTAAAAACATTTTAAAGGACGTAAATGTGAGTTGTTATATTAAGTAGCATCTCACTAGACTGACTAGACTGGAGTTTAAGATATTACGATGTAGTCACAGTGTATATCGTCACATCCCATTTTTTTATTAACTAATAAAAAGCTACTATGTATAATTAACGTGATTCATGAAATAGAACAAGAACCTAATAAACTAATTTACTCTGAGCACAAACCGTGGAGAAATAGCTTGTTAAGAAAATGAATTATTCATTTTGTATTTTATTTAGATAAAGTATTTTACTACCGCCTTACGTTCTCATCTAAAAGTAAATGACGCTTAAATAAATACATAAATAGTTATGCTTTTATATTAATACTAGCTACCTATATAAAAAAAATCTGGAGCGAACCACCCCTGACACCTAGGGTTATGAAAAATGATACCTGATATGCACACGAAATTTCATACAAATTAGTCCAACGGTTTCGGAGGAGTTTGGTAATAAACATAGCGAGAACGAGAATTTTACGTATTAGAAGATGATAAACCTGTTGAATGCCGTCGACTCGAAGCACTGCAGTTATTTTTAAGTAAATCATTTATATTTACTTTATCAGTATCGAGAGAGACTTTTCAATAAGTATACTTAATCTATTGGTTAGACTTTTAAACAATCCGGACAATGTATCAAAGAAAGAAATACATATATTCACGCGACATGCGACGCATAAAATAAAGGAAATAAAAACTTAATCAATAATTAGTTAGACTCAAAGTAAAGACAAAGTAGTAGAAGTATAGACACATTTTTTTTTTAAAGTTTCACTATTTTTCAGCTTTACCTTCTCTTAATATTTAGTTAGGAAAAATGTTTTTGGGGTACGAAGTGAATAATAAACCTTTAAAAGTATAATTGTTCGTTCTAAAGTTCAGGTCGTGGATAAGCGCCATCTATCAATCGGCTAATTGGGCCAATCAATGGGGACTTTCGTCAATAAAGCTATAATTATTTAATTGGGATCAACTGCAGTTGGAAAAGATACGACAATACATGGGAATTGGGACGGAAGTGTCAGGATAAGGGGAATAAGGATAGATACGTAATAGAGACAAATAATATTTCACACTTTATAGTCAGGCAATCAAATGTACTAGCCACTAGGTAGCATGTTTCCCGTATGTCCGCCCGCGGTCTCAATTTTTTTTATGTAATTGAGATGTAGGCCAAAAAGACGCTGGCGAGATGACATAATTCGCTTTTTACCGGATTGGTGGGAAGCGGCTCAAGAACGAGGGGCCTGGAGCAGATTGGGAGAGACCTTTTCCCAGCAGTGGGACACCTAAAAGGTTATAAAAAAAAATTGAGATGTAAGCTATCCTATCTTTTAAGGTGGATCAAACTGCAAACGGTGTGCAAATTTGATTAAAATTGGTTAAGCAGTTTAGGAGTTCATCCCGGACAAACAACGCGACGCGTATTTTATATATATTAAGATGTAATAAGGTTACGATAAAGCAAACAAATGATGTGCAATTTTTGAGGAAATTCAGTTTTGAATTGAACTGCGACAAACTCAAAAACTACAGAACAGATTTTCATAATTATGGTTTTTACAAATGGATAGAGTAATTCAGGAGGAAGATGCTAGTGTATAATACTCGTGTGAAACCGAGACATATCATAAAAGTGTAACTTGTTAACCAAATAATACTTAGACGTGACTCAAAAGTCTTTTGGGCTGGACATGTCTGCCGCATGCCAAATGAGCAACTGGCGCGAAGAGCTCAGGATTGGCGCCCTACAACAACGAAACGGCCCGCGGCAGACCACGGAAGAGATGGCTGAACTAGATGCCTACTGAGGAATTGGCAGGAGGAGGTGGAGGACCGGTATAGCTTGAAGGAATCGAGGAAGGCTTTTGCCCAGCAGTGGGACAGTACAAGCTAGCCGTAATATATTGGTAACCAATTTTATATGTAGAGTAATAGTGTTCTATGTGACAAATACGTGTAAAAGTAGAAAAAAGTAGAGTCAGCCAACTTATCTGTGAAGCAATATCGAAAGAAAACAATATTCTTACATAACAAACTGATGAAATGTCTTCCAAGTAGAACCAGTCATGTCGGGTAATCAAGGCTTTCTTGTGACCTTTGTTAAATAGCCAACATCAGAATATTTCAATTAAAAATTAATTAACAACGGACTTACCCTGATGGGTAATTTTAAACTGTATGTGGCAATGAGACACTTACAACAGAGATATTTTTACTATTACAGTATATTACATAACTTTGTAAAAGAGGTTTTTTTTCGTTAACGTGATCAATCCTTTTACGTCGCTCTCCGATTGGTTGAGTTTGGAATTGACCAATTGGAGCTCAGAACGTCATAAACTCGTCGATCGCGTAGACGTAAGCCAAAGTTAAACTATACAGACGCTCTATGGAAACTATAATAGTATTAAGTTTTTTACGGTGGGACCCTAAACAGATATCAATATTATATATAGCTTGGAGGGTCAGACTAGGCTCTGTTGTCTTTCCAACAGTGCCCAGGCTAATGGAGCTCCAAATAATCGAAATTATGGTATTTTTTTACATAAGTACATAAGACTTTTTTGACAAATATAAAATTTACGGTTTTAGGCACGCAGTCCTTTTAGCATTGACCACCAACAGAGTCATTAAAACTTCCAAGTATCTGGTATCCTAGAAACCGATTATTATACAGAATTCCATGACACCTACAGCTCGAATATTTTACACAAATACCGATCTACGTGTTTCTAATGATTACTGGTCCCAATCAATTAGTGTTACTTAGATCTGCTGACAATGTAGGCTCAGGACATGAAAAAATAATACGCCTTCGCGAACCCAGTCTTAGAATCCGATGAAAAACAGTATGAATCAAATATATCATTAAAACTCGAGAAAATATGATAAATTACCAATAAAGTATGTTCTCAGTAGCTCGGTTTGTTTTTGTTGGAAATTTTTGAATTTAAAACAAATTCTGCAAAGAAAACTAACCTTAAGCTCTACAATTTTGTTGAGCTTTCGTTGGATTTTGAACTTTAAGCTATGTTATTTAAGACTTAGGTTGTATTTTAGTGGATTTAATTACTGGTTCCTGTCCTTCAAGTAATGACCAATTAGTGCAAACACTAGACTTATCTTCAATGAAGGGGATTCTGTTACAGCATTTTTTGTTCGGTGAACAAACTCATGAATGAAGCAGCGCGTGGAACGCGTTTCAGACTCGTTTTGTAGTCGTTTTATATTTTGGTATACATATCGTATAATTTGTATTATTAAATAAAAATATTCCAACATCTCTCGCCATACTTTTATTAGCTTAAGGATATTTAATTAACTTTGTAATAAAAACAACACTTCCGCTGAAATATTAATTTAGTTTTTTAGTATTTAATTTTTATTAACAATTGAATTTATTATGACAAATAAACTACTTACTTATTTTTAAATCATTTGAATCTTGTGATCGTTTATACATATTATATAGAGCTATTATTTCAATTTTATACTGCACGTGCTATACTTATTTGCTTCTACATTTGTTTTTTTCTCCTTTGAAGGATCATAACGGACTTCTTAAGTCTAATGAAATTCATTAATCCCATATCATGATCCTGATCAATGGCGATTTTACGCCATATGAGGATCAAATTGTAATTTAATTTCCTTATCATTCCTTCAACTGCCTTTTACGAAATGTAATGAAAAGTAAGCATACAACCGAATTGACAACCTCCTACATTAAAAGCGGATTAAAAACAAATGACGTTCTTAATTTAAAAACAGTTTGCTATAAACGAACTTAAATTATTATGTCGTGGTGGCCTGGCGGTTTAATGACCGGATTCGCATGCACATGGTTTTAGGTTCGAATTGGGCAAGTACCAATGCAACTTTTTCAAAGTTATATGTACTTTCTTAATCATTGTAAGACGTCATTGACAAACGGTGAAAGAAAACATCGTTCGAGGAAACCTGGATTCCAAAAAATTCAATCTGAAATAAGCAAGCGTGGTGATCAATGCTCATTCTTTCTCTATATGGAAAGAGGCCTGTGCCCAGCAGTGGGACATTTAGGCCGGTATTAAAACTGTAAATTGAAGTTGTGAGTTATGTTCAGAAGCTGGTCGCATCTTGAGAACCTATCAACTGATACCGCTCTTGAGATCACGATTGAGACCTATCTATTAAACGGGCCTAAGGTTTAACTTAAAAGTCTGAAAACTAGATAATACTAAGTAATCAATAATTATCAAAGTTTCGCCTTCACGAAACATTTATATGTAATTGGATCCTATTCATTTGAATGTGTATAAACTTCGTCACCTACCCAAACATGGGATAATGACCTTTATCTTTGAAGTAATAAGCGTTATATCATGTTAAATACACACTTCAGCCGTTAATTTTAATGTAAACAGTTTCTTACCTAATGTAGAGTCCAATAGAATTAACAATTTTATATTTGCCAATAAAATCCACATGTGCAGGCTTTATTCCAATGCGGTAGAGTTGGGTTTTCTTTGTTTTTGTGTTTATGGGTTTTGTGCTAAGATTGTAGATTATAGGTTGGTTTCATCCTTTATAAGGGAAATCTGCATCATTCTTATGCGTGCGACTCGATGAAGTTAGATTCGTGTTAGGCACCTGAGTGAGTAATGATAGATGTAATGGCCTAATTGAAATGTTTATAGACACTAAATTCTAGGTCTCAATGAAGTAGGCTAAGTTATTCGTGCGTTGATCACGATTGTTTTTAAACGTATCGAGGAATCAGCATTATATTTGTACAACAGTCCCTATATTTCGATAGCTATTGATAGCGACGGTAGCCAAGCACTTGGAAATAAAAAAAAAACCTTTAGATAGGTATCTAGACTTGAAATTAACTATGTTTTATGCATCATAATCAATCAGTCTTTATCGTTTCATGAATGGAAGCAGGCTTTTGCCCAGCACTGAGGAAGGTTTTCTTTTTCTACCCTTCCTTTTACCAAGCTTGTACGTCTCCTTCATTCTTATCGGATTCAGCTGACTACCGTATTTTACATAAAGCGACTGCCTATCTGAACTCCACAAGCCACTCCATTCAAAGACTGGGTAACACAGAATCCGATGGTAAGACTGGTTGTCAGAATCGTAATGACTAGACAGTAATAATTATGATAATCGGAGATGCACTTTTAAATCGAGTTCTTAACATAGGTCATCATAAAGCAGTATGATAATAATATGAATATCTATCTATATGTATGATGATAACTAATTGTATAAAACATAGCTGTTTCCCGCAGCTTCGCCGGTCTCAATATAAATAAGATGCAAGGTATCCTATCTTTAAGTTGGATCAAACTGCACACGGTGTGCAAATTTGATTGAAATCGGTTCAGTAGTTTCGGAGTTCATCCCGGACAAACATCGTGACACTGGAATTATATATGTATAATAGATAGATATCAAATGTAGTGTTGCAGTTAAGAGCGAAGACCCCTTAAATAAATTAAAAAAAACTTGACCTTCACATATGATCCAAGACCAATATCTCAAACTACAAACTACTACAAACAAGTTAATGCACCCACGACACCTAAAAACTGCGTGGGTTTTAATATAATTTATACAAATTATGCATATTTTGACACATACACAGGATATTACGTCACAAAATTTTGCAGTTTCTATAAATTCTCAATATAACATTTATCTATAAATAACGTTATTATGTCTAGAATAGGCAATTAGTGTAAAAGCTTCCGGTGACAGCGCAAATTTAATTCAGGAGCCGAATCATTTATGGATTAATAAATATAATTTTATTTGTCCAACAGTTTAATAGATTATAATAGAACATGTTATTATTCCTTTACACTATTGTTTTAACAGGAGTAGGTACTTATATTCTACTAGGTAATCCGGTGCATAAAACTGAAACATATTTTCCCCAAGGAACATAGGTCGAAATCATAAAATAGAAAATGAAATTTTCATTCAGTGACAGGTCACGTGACTTATGCTTAAGTATGAAAAGTTGATTTTTAATATTAAGATTTCGATCCATATTCCTTAAGAAAAGTTGTTCAGTTTTATGCACCTGATTAGGTAATCAGGTGCATAAAACTGAACAAATATACGCACTCCTTTTAAAATATTCCTGGATACTATACATATAATTATGTAATGAATTGCCACCTCCGCCGCATTAACGCAAATAAACATCCATAATATTATATTAGTATTTATAAATGCTTATCTTGTCCATAATATAGCCCACATGTAACCACATTTTTATTGTTATTTTAATATTTTACTAAAATGATAAGCAATGCAACAAGGTGTGGTGTTCCTCTAACCAACACCTTATGAATGCGTCATTAACTCTATCTACTTGATCTTAATGATTCATCTGAATTAACATATACCTACCGCTTATCAGTGGATCGAGGAAATCTCACTATAATGAACTTATACGGTCTAATGACCATATATGGTAATACGAAGATCCCTCGAATCGTGACTATGCCTGAGTCAGTATTAATTTAGCATTTGTTTTCATTTGTTTTATTTGTTATCGTGAATTAGTTGCTTGTGATTCATATTTATATTATTTTGGTTACAGTGGATAGGCTGTTAGTTACAAAGGGCCTAAGTATTGTTCTTTTTTCGATTCGATATCTTTAAGCTAATGTTTTTTTAGGGTTCCGTACCTCAAAAGGTAAAAACGGAACCCTTATAGGATCACTTTGTTGTCCGTCTGTCTGTCTGTCTGTCTGTCTGTCTGTCAAGACCTTTTTTCTCAGGAACGCGTGGAGGTATCAAGCTGAAATTCATATCAAATACTCAAGTATATGGTCTCTTGGAGCTGTGAAAAAATCAAACTTCTAAGTCAACGCGATCAAAAGATACTCCCGTTTATGCCGCAAATTTTCGACACTCGCAAGGGAATCAAAACCTACAGGGTACTTCCCGTGAACTCAGAATCTTGAAATTTGGTATGAAGCAACGTCTTATAGCAGAGATATAGGAAAAATTGCGAAAAGTATACATTTTTAGTTATATCATATAATAAAAATATTTTTAATAATTTTAAACTTACTACCCCTTTCCTCATGAACGCGTAGTGGTATTTATTATATTGAAATTCATATCAAATACTCAAATCTATAATACCTTTAAGCTGTAACAAAATCAAACTTCTATGTCAACGCAATCAAAAGAAACAGGAATTAAAACCGCATATTTTGAAACTCGCCACTACTCGCAAGGGAATCAAAACCTACAGGGTACTTCCCGTGAACTCAGAATCTTGAAATTTGGTACGAAGCAACGTCTTATAACACAGATAAAGGAAAAATTGCGAAAAGCATAAATTTTTAGTTACATCATATAATAAAAATATTTTTAATAATTTTAAACTTATTACCCCTTTACTCATGAACGCGTAGTGGTATTATATTGAAATTCTTAACAAATACTCAAGTCTATAATATCTTTAAGCTGTAACAAAATCAAACTTCTACGTCAACGCAATCAAAAGATACAGCAATTAAAGCCGCATATTTTGAAACTCGCAACTACTCGCAAGGGAATCAAAACCTAAAGGATACTTCCAGACGACCTGGAATCTTGAAATTTGGCATGAAGCAACGTTATAAAGTACACATATAGGAAAAATTCCGAAAGTCTGAAATTTTTAGTTACATCACATAGTATATTTTTTTAATAATCATAAACTTACTAGCTGACCAGAGATGTACAAAATAGTTATAAAAAAGCATTTAAATACAAAATGCAAAATATTTTCTGATTTTTTATTTCAAATGCAAAATACCAAATAGTTTTACGTTTTGTATTTCAAATCCTAAATGCAAAATAGGTATTTGCAAAATACTTTTTCAAAATAAAATACTTTTTGACCAAATTGAATGAACTGAAATAATTTGAAGTAGCTGTCAAATGTCACTTTAACGTTTGCGCTGACAGTGCCCATGATGCTCGTTACCGTGAGCACCAAAGACATTGTAATGTATTCTAGAGTACAATGTCTTTGGTGAGCACTCTGCTGAGCGCATGGAATAACGTTTGTTGATGATGCGAACAGCCGAACGCACCCTCGGCGGCATTATAAGCGTCATCCGTTCATTTCATTTTGTTTGACTGGTAATATTGGCTAAACTTAGTCCCAAAGTATTTTGCATTTTGAAATGAATATTAAAAATACAAAATACATCTCAAAAGGTATTTCAAATAAAATACAAAATGTATTTTACTAATAGGCATTTAAATGCCAAATACAAAATAGGTATTTTGCATTTGTATTTGTATTTTAAATGGAAGTATTTCAAATAAATCGCATCTCTGTAGCTGACCCAGCAAACGTAGTTCAGCGATTAAAAAAAAAACAGATGTTGGCCGATTCTCAGACCTACCCGATATGCACACAAAATTTCATGCAAATCGGTTCAGCCGTTTCGGAGGAGTTTGGAAACAAACACCGCAACACGAATACACCATAACTTTTACTTATATACCTACAGGTTTGTACGGAACCCTCGGTGCGCGAGTCTGACTCGCACTTGGCCGGTTTTTTTAATATCTGAACTTACCAGCATTGAGCAATAAAAAGTATTATCAAAAGGTAATAGTGATCATAACATAGAGTACCTATTAACAAAAATATAGAATTAAAATTGTATGCTACGAGTTTTAAAGTAAAAAAGGAGAGTCATAAAATGATGTATTATTATGTATTTTTTAATTAGATGAGATGATTATAACATTGGTTAAATAATAATATTTAGTTTTAACATGCTCTACATTATTGAGAAAACAGTAATTAAAACTAATTAAATGTTTTAACAATGTTCTTTTTTTTATACAACGACGCCCGCATTAAGAATGAAATTAATTTAATCCTTACATGTCGCGGGGGTTTCACAAACATTCAAATCACATGCACAAAGAACACTCAAACTTGGAACAAGTATGTGGATCAGAAAATGCTTGTCCCATGCGAGGATCGAACCCGCAGCACGCCACGCACAGAGGTAATTAGCGTGGTGACCTATACCACTCGGCTATCCGTGCAGTCAAAAGTTACTAGATTAATTTAATTCTAGTGATTTTTTAAAGAGGTTCATTGCGACGCACAGCATTCAGCCAATTCGTCTGTATTTTGACAGTGACATTTACCTCTTCATGCAAAACATTTTAAGAGTGATTGATGATTTAGCTACTGAACTTTAAAAATATGAGTCATTGTTTTAAAAATGGAAGCATTATATGCGCAATTGACTTAATATTAAATTTAAATGTCACGGGTTTGGTCGTTTTGGTATTACAAAGCTTCATGTATATACCATGCCGGTATTCATTATAATTAAATTTAGTACCTACAGATTTATGAGTTTATGTATAACATATTATAGAACACTAGCTGTGTCCCGCAGCCCGTGGTCTAATTTTTTTTTTTATATAATTGAGGTGCAAGCTATCCTATCTTTTAAGTTGGATCAAACTGCACCCGGTGTGCAAATTTGAATTTAAATCGGTTAAGTAGTTTCGGTGTTCATACCGGACAAACACCGTGACACTGGAATTATATATAATAATAGATTTCGACGATCCGTTAAAGCATTTTTTTTTTCAAAACAAATACCTAACAAAACACTATTTAAAAAAAAATATAGAGCAGAACTACTACTTTCAACCCTGCCTGATAGACGAACAAACTACAATTAAAATTAAGAGTATTTCTTGCCTACATCTTTCTAAACGACAGAGCTAGTGATCTTCATGATTCTATATTAGAAAATCTAATCTACCTACTCTACTTCAATCATACCTTAAATCATAAAGTGCAGTAAAAAATAGAGTTCGTTAGCATTGTACCATGGACTGCAGTCCTAGGCCTCCTTCTTAATACACGCTCACCATTCCTAATACGACTATGTCAGGTGGACCGATCCTTGAACACCAACTTAACTTTACAATCAACAAAATCGATTGTCAACTTTTTGCTAATAGAAATAAAGGCTATGATATGGATTTTGAGCGGTAAATAACTTGGTATAATAGAACACGTCGTGTGCAAAAGCTCACGATCAATAGTTCATATTGTATTTCTTTATAAACGTCAACAAAAATGAGCGCATGACCATATATAAAATTTTACTAGAACATAATGGTGTGACATAGCACATAGCACGTATCGTACAGGTTTGGTAAACCTTGGGGTATTTGGCCGTGGGAATGTTATGGTTTTCTATTTCATCGTTTGTAATAGATTGGGGGCTTTCACTGCGCATGCGTCAAACTGTCAACTGTCAAAATTGTTCTACAGCCGGATCCAAAAAAGGCGGCGCCTTTTTTTTTATAAAGAAAATCAGCGAGTGTTCTGTTAGTGGTAAAGCCCGAAATAATAACAAAACATATTCTTTGTGCATGCATAAAATCAAGTAAGTATTTGTATTAATCCTTAAGATATACCTAGATAGTCTATAACGTAATCATCAAAAATATACTGGAGATCCATGCTGGAGATACATAGAAATATAATGTAGCGGGGTCCATAATTATTTAAGTTTTAGATTAGGTAGGTACATTTAATTAAGATTGATAATCGTAATTCCCATTAACATAATTTAATTTATATTTCAGATTTGAGGCGGAAGTGATGCAATAAAAGATAATAACTTTTTTGTAGTTTTGAATAACGTCAGGCGATATACCTAACTCGATTAACATAACAACTCATTTTTGGAACATTCAATTTCTTACTTAATAACCAGACCTGGATGACCGAGTTTTGCTCGTCTTGTCGGACATTTTCTGAAAATGAAGCCTTCGAGTAGCTAGATAGATTTAACACCCCCGAAACCACCTGCATACTAAATTTCATGAAAATCGTTGGAGCCGTTTCCGAGATTCAGGTTATATAATAAAAATGTAATTATGTAAACAAGAATTACTCGTTTTAGGATATTTAAGATAAATAAGTAGGCACGTCAAAAAATGCGTATGTAATTTTTTTAATCTCAGCGCAATTAGCATGTCAGCTAATTGCGCTCATTAATTCATGTCGAAGTGACAAAGTACAAATGCCCACTGCATTTAGCGAATACTTGAATAAACACAAATATTATAATAAAGATCTATATTTTTCATCAACATTGTACGATGCGATTATTATACAGAATACTGAATGGGTATACCTACATAAATCTAAAAGGGGTGAAGAGTACATCTGGTCAGTTACAGAGTGGTCCGTTGGTCTAGTGGTTAGTAACCGTTTTTTTAATTCCTTTTAAGTTTATGGCGATAGATTGATACTCTATCTAGGCATATCAAAGTGAGAACAGTTGGTAATCCTTACTAATATTATAATTGCGAAATAAATGTATGTCTGTGTGTTACGCAATCGCGGCTAAAATACTGATTCGATTTAAATGAAATTTGGTACAGTGATAGTCGTGATCCTGAGAAAGGACATAGGCTACTTTGCCGCGATAACCGACACATATTACAGCTAGTAATATTTAAACTCTTACCGGTTAATTCATAACAATTACTTAACGTCATTCTTCGTTGAAGTAAAAGATAAAAGAAAAGAAAATATCAATTACGGTCATATTAATCTCTGATCACGTATCTCTTAATCTGTACAACATTGTAAATCAAATAAAAAAAATAGAGCCAAGGTACTAAAATCGTCAGCCACCATAAAAGCGATGAACGAGTTGCTTGTTATAATCGGTGTCCAGTAATGACAGCACTATATTGACTTGTTAATTATTATTGCCGCCGTAATAATATTTCCCGCCATAACGGGAAATTCACGCGCAAACATTGTTACATAGCAGAAAAAGACATTAATGTCACTTTGAAATGTGTTTATTTTTATGGGCCAGTGTGATAATAATAAAATTTAATTGGGTTTGTAATAATAAGTGAGGAGAGGACCCAATCAATCATCCTTGCATAAAATGACATGAGAAAAATGAAATCTCTATACATTGTAATTTCCTGTAATTTTTTTTTAAACAGTTTGTGTTGCGATGTCCCGATGTCGACTGTGTATCCTCGTATTGAGCCAAGACTATAGCAGTAAAAAGCGAAATCTAAGTGTCGCAATCAATAAAAATACAAATTAACAAAACGACTACGGATAAACCGTGTAATAAAACAAATTATACTTCTTTCATAAATATTAATGTGAATTAAGAATCAAATATTTTGCTTGAGAATTTCTATCGCATAAGATGGCAATAAGCTATGTTTTCTGCCATTAAGCGGCCGATAAATATTTTCAAGCACATAAAGCATTCGACACCCAGCAGGGCGTTAGGCATAGTTTTTGTTGAAAGGAATCCTGAGATCCGATTACTTAGCTTGAAGTTTGCGCCTCGAAATATTTACTGATGTCTAAAGGTGTGGTTAGATTAACAAGCGTTTTTAGTTTTCTGAAGAAAGAAAATTATTTAGGTAATTAGGTTTAAGTAGCATACCTTTTCATAGGTCCATGCTATTCTATTTTAATATTGTAAGGCTATTACAGGACCTAGTGAATGTGAGAAACAATATAGGACAGGGCCTAGATAATACAAGCATCATACTTCATACATGACTAAAACGAAACAGCAACAGAAACTGAGATTTCCGCTATTTCTTGGGTGTATTGACTTGTAATACTTAGTTACCAATTTTTTAAAATGTGCGTATATTATGAATAAAAGACACTATAATGGGTACATCTTTTTTCTGGATGACTTCATTTACAATTAGGTAAGTCAATGATGAAAAAATATTCAAAATTCGAGCGAACCGCAAACAAAACAAAATCAAATTCTTTTCCCACACTTTATTGACGTTACAGAAACATTAATGCCAGCCAGCATAATCTAGGCTTTATTTACGAGACAGCGGGCGGTGCGAGAGATTCGACGCGGGGCGCTACTACCTAGGTCCTAGTATCTAGTTAGTACATCTAGTGTGAGAAAAATATCCTAACCCTCACCTAGTTAGACAGGCGCCGTCAGCGCTTCGCCTGTCCTTTACTCACTATTTATTGACGTTGCCAAGTTAACGTGAACTATGACTCGTTTGCGCATATACACAACTTGTCTTGCGCACCTTTGGTTTGGTCATTTTTGGTGCCGCTGCTATTTGAAGAGACGTCTGTCAAATAGTCCGAAACCTAGTTTTTAACCTCCTCTTAGATTTCGAAAAACCTTCAATATATAACTAAGTATGTTATTTAATATACACACATCAAAAGTGTCTAGGGATCAACATATATTTTTGCAATAACTTTTCTCCTGATTGATATTAATTAAAATTTTCTTTAAGGATTCATCGAATAAAGTGTTTTCGTTTGTCACAGTAACGATAAACCAAGTCACCTTTGCATTAATAAAGAAATTTGCCATTTTCCTAATAAAGGGATTTTTGACATTTGAACCACTAACACAAAAGTTCGAAAAAAAGACTGAAATAACAGTTTTCTTTAAAATTTTATTGGGTAACTTAAACAATTAATAATCCGTGTTTCTACCGCGAACACTAACAACACAAGAACATCGGTTTGGCATACTCAAAATGAGTTCATCCAAATCACGCTGTGGAATGGCCGCCCATGTTCGTTGCAACAACAAAAAAAGGTCTTCTTGCGACTGGATACCCTCCATATTCGGCAGAGCTCTTCTCTGTAGCATATCCCATGCATGCTCAATCGGGTTCAAGTCTGGCGACTGAGCAGGCCAGGGCAGGACATTGATGTTAGCTGCGGCGAGAGTCTGTCTTACAACTCTTGCGGTGTGCGGTCGTGCATTATCATGCATTAACTGAAATAAGGGACCGATTTGCACTTGTAGAGGAACGATGACGTCTGATACAATCGTCTCAGCATAAATTTGAGCGTTGAGGTTGCTTCTGATCCAAATCAACTCAGTTCTTCCGCCGATCCAAATACCCGCCCATACCATGATGGTTCCACCACTATAAGGATGGACTTCCTGGCAGGATTTTAATCGCTGTTGGCGTCCAGGGGTTCTCCAGTGTCGTATACGTCTTGTATCCGGTCTCATACCAAAACGAGACTCATCAGAAAAGCACACGAAACGCCATTGTTCTTCTGCCCAATTTCTGTGTTCAAGAGCCCATTGATATCGAATCCTACGATTGTGCATTGCTATAGGTGGTACCCGTAGCGGTCTTCGGGAATGAAGGTTCACTTCATGCAAGCGGTTTCTGACTGTTTGGTCGCTAATTAAGTTCCCTGAAGAGTGATGAAGCCTCACGGCTAACATCATGGCGGTTATTGTTGGAGCTCTTCGAGTTAAGATTTGAATGTATCGGTCTTGTCTCCGTGTGGTGCAGCGATACCGTCCTCCATGGCGCTCAGCCACGGTACCAGTGCTTCGGTAACGTGTCCAAAGTCGACTGATAACACTCTGACTTGTATTCAGAGCTAAAGCCACAGTACGTTGCCGGGAACCAGCTTCTATCATTCCCACGGCTCTGAGCATTTCTTTCCTGCTTAAATGACGTCGCCGCTCCATAATAACGTTGGTTTTAATCAGTAGTAGGGAAACAGTAGCACTAATAATGTCTTCAATGCGTTGTATGTTTTTATAGGGAAAATATTGACAGCTGATTTTCATCTTTTACTCGAATTTGATTCACAGTTCCTGATTCGAATTATGAAATGCACCAAAAAGGATCCATATAAATTTATAAAATCATAAATTTATTACAAAGCCACATCTCAATCTCAAGAAATCCGCATAAAAATGCTTGATCCCTAGACACTTTTGATGTGTGTACATACATTCTAAGCTACTAGCTATAGCTCGTGGCTCCCTCGTGTGGGCCGCCCGCCCGCGTGGTTCGGGTATCGCGGCAATAAGTAGCCTTTAGCCTTCCTCAATGAATAGGCTATCTAACACCAATTTTTAAAATCGGACCAGTAGTTCCTGAGATTAGCGCGTTGAATCAAACAAACTCTACAGCTTTATAATATTAAGTATAGATGAAAACTTTAAATCAATGCCTTCTTATATCATCGCCTACTCTGCGTACAGTTCATCAAGATAATAAATACCTTTTATCATATTAAAATACTCATTATTTTAATTTCAATTTTAAAGCTCCTGTAAGCTCCATCATTCTCCGCTAAAGATAGGAAGAGATATGCGGAGCTGACTGCCAACTTTCACTAGTTGGAGAAGCACTTTAGGAAGAAGAAAAAGTAAGCCCCATCCGAATACTTCTCATTTAGTCTTAAATATTTGAAACTAAATCAACAATCTTGAGCTAAGCAAAGTCTGTTGCAATAATGTGGGTATGGTACTTCAAAACCGTACAAAAAAGTACATCAATTAGGTACCTGCCATGTGCTGTAATGTCCCGGTATAATATTGATCTAATTTGTTACTCAAACCTCATTAATCATCACTAACAACTACCTTTATCTAGTTAAAGTTTATTCACTCACGAGATTCTGTACGATAAGTGAAACTTGATTAAACAGCTACGTTTATTTGCTTTATTTTAAGAGTTACTTTAGCGTCTTATAATTCTTTAGTGGTTTAGGTCCCTCCTAAGGAATTATAATTATAAATAATAAATCCATTTATTCTCTCGCGCAGATGTTTTTAAAGCTAGCCTAACAATAATTCCAACAGTTAAGGTAACTTTGTGAAGCAGGTTTGAAAAAAAAAATCTTAAAAACATATTTATTTATAATAAGGAAAACCAACAGCTACACTAATGTGGGAAATCAATAAGGATAGAAAACATAAAGCCAATTAAAAGTTTCCACGGATAGCTACAGTACAGCATGAGTTAGACATAACAAAACTTGAATAATAATTGGGAAAAATAATTTGGATACTATGCATATCAAATTAATTTTGTTATACCTAGCGATATTTAATTAATTATTTGTATATATTTAGTCACAATATCATACCCAACCTCGATTTCTTAATTATTATTTTTATTTAAATTATTTTCTTAATCAATTTGCTGCGAAATTGATGGACTAACAAATACTTAGTAACGGTTAAAGGCTAGTCCTTTGCTAGTTTAAAACTGACTTACTCCAGAATTTTTTCGGAAAAGACGGGATTGATCACCACAATCGCTCCTACATCAAAACTTGATTTAGTAGGTATGCAACCACATCACATAAAAAGGACCACCAGGAAAAGAATTAAAATTATTTATAAGTCAAAAATATTCCAAAACCGGGGCTTTGTATCGTTAAATAAGCAGTTCTGCAAACCATATCCAAACTGCGTTCGGACGTCCCACGCGGGCCCACCAACATAACAAAAATGTCGTTTTATGTGTACTGTGTGATGCCAAATGACCTTGCAACCAGCACGTGTGGCGACCTACACGATTTAGGAACAGAATTAAGCTTTATATCAGTTTATCCCAAGAACTAACAAAATGAAGAGCTATTTTTTATTTATTTATTTGAGATTCGTTGTGCGCTTGGCACTCTTTTGGGAAATTATGTTTTATTTTCGATACGCAACGGTTAAAGTGCAAATGTCACAACAGTTTAACATAAATGGCAATTAATGGTAAGATCTCAAACCCTTCTACACTACCTATATCCTTTCGGTACTCCGTTATTTACCATACGTCACCATAAGACGTTTGGACATCTCATGCAGTATGGACAAAACCACCGGACTGATAAAGGCAATGGAAGACGGTGTCAGTTGTTCCTGCCGTACAGTAGCTCCCAAATCTAACAACCTCTTTTTTTAAATCGTTGCCTCACTTAGTAATTTAATTGTTATGTCGCGGAGGTTTCACAAATATTCAAATCACATGCACAAAGAACACCCAGACTTGGCACAAGCATTTGTGGATCACACAAATGCTTGTCTCATGCGGGGATCGAACCCGCAGCACGTCGCGCACAGTGGTGATTAGCGTGGTGACCTATACCACTCGGCTATCCGTGCAATCAAACCGGTTTCATCTTAGTGATAATTCTCTTTTCATTAGCAAATGGGTTAAGGATGTCGAAAGGATGGCACATATCAAACACCTATCAATCATGTTCATCATCATTCTACTGCCAATTCATTTAGGGTTGGCAGCATAATAAGTCTTCTTTTCTATACTTCTATATCTCACGTCATCTCGGAAGTAGCGTTAAGTATAAATTTTCACGACTCAATGGGATCTTTTGTTGGAACTTTGGACGCAAACCTGAATAGCGCTATCAAGCGCTATTTGGTCAAAATCTGATTTTGTTTTAAATTGGAATAGTTTTTTTCTATCTGGACAGCGCTAAGTTAATTATTAGAAAATAGATAGATCTCTAACCCTATCAAATGTTTTATCCAGTTATGTACTTAAATTTGTGGATTTTTGACAACCTCCGTGGTCGAGTGGCGTGCACACATTTCAAGGTGTCGCCAGCTCTGAGGTCCCGGGTTCTTCAACATTGTCTCGATGTCTGGGTGTTTGTGGTACCTTCGTTGTCTTTGATTTCATAACAAAAGTGCTTTATACTTTGGATTCGGAGCAATGTACGTGATGTTGAAAACACTTCTGTCGAGCCCTTGGCGACTAAAGCCGTAACTATAAGCATGTATGTCTGTCAGAACATTAACTTTTTTACTTACCTTCCCATTATGGGCCGTGTTATGCATTATACTTTATAAATCAAGTGGTGTCGAGTTTATAAATACTTTTCCTTAAAATGAGTCATATTGATTAATTACACAGAACTGTTATTTTTAGGTCACAGTTCGTTTTAATCCTTTAATTCTAAGTACGAATAACCAAGGTTTGTATCTAGTTCCATTGGCATACTTGTGTGATTAACCCAGTCAACTATGGCCCACTTTTAACTCACTAATTGATAATTATAAACAACGTTTAAACTTAATAAATGTAATATGTGTAGCTATGCTTTTTATACCTATTCATAATTTTAAACGGCTGCGACACGGTACGAAGAGATATAATTTAATAATCATAATCTTGGGACAAACTAGGCAGAGCCTGTACTATGGCAACCAGACAACTGATAATCATACTTATGTGTTTTTAAATACATACATATTATAGATAAATTACACCCAGACACAGATCAAATGATCGTGCTCATCACACAAAGATTTGTCCTGGGTGGGAATCGATCCCTCCGGCAGTCAGGGTCACCAACTACTAGACCAACAGGCCCGTCATAAGTAACTGTTGATATATCGATGTACTTACAAGTTGGTTATTTTATTTAAATTATGGTGAGGTTATGTACCTCATGTTACAAGCACTCAACACTGTAACCAAAAACCTTTTAATAAAATCCTATAAACTTTTTGTTTTGAAAGTATGAAGTAATAAAACTGTTCCTACGCGAAGGTCGTAACAAACTTACTTATAAGGACTTATTTTAATAATTTAACTAATGAAAGTAACATGTCGTGAATAAACAATTACCTAAATGTATTTTGTGCAAAATGTAGAGCAAATTAAAAAGTTTGTACGTAGATGTTGTATTTACAGGGCAGCGTTCAATTATTATGCTCGCTATGAATCTTAAGGATAATAAAAATACAAAGGTTTGTGTTAATCTGTAACATAAATCTAGATTTTGAAGTATGGCTTTACGTCTGAAAAGTTCTTTAATTAGGTATATGTGGATAAACTTGGCCATTGTACTACCTAATACATTTTGCAAAACATTAATTCCAGTCCCAATAAATTTTCTCAGGTACAATAAATAGCCTTTGAATATCTAAGAAGTAGATGCATCGTACTCAACCTGCCCCTCTAGCCAAGTGACATTTCTACAATCGTTAACGATGTTAGAACGCCTAAACGAATTTAAATGTATGGAAATGACATGTTTTCGATAAGTCACGTGACTTTAGACTTGTCACTTCCATATATTTAATGTCATTCAAGCGATTTCTATCATTGTTAACGCTTGTAGAAATGTCACTTGGCTAAGGGGCTGCACACAAGGGTATGTACTTATGTTTATATATACCGAGTATACCGACCTAAATTAGAACTAAAAATATTTCATAAACGTATAAAGTAGTAGACTAGGAGAATTTCACTCTTAAAACTTTGTGCATGCATTGGTACGTCATTTCTCTTCTTACAAATAGTTCAACAGCTTCCAAAGAGAAGTATAAAAACGACAACAATATACAAAATCAGTGTTTAAGCAACCAAAACGCTGTCAATCATAGTCCCGATATGGTATGACATTCTCGGTTTGGCAATGCCAATACTTTAATGAATACTCCATCTACGTACATGCGATGTATAACTGTCAACGTACACAAAATCATAATAGTATGTGATCATGATTCGCGGACCGCGGCGTCACATAATCGAATAATTCACTGAACTGTCATGGCTGCCGTATTTGGCGGGAAAGCAATCCGCTTAGCCCAAATGGGCGAACGTTGGGATACAACTTTGAGGCTTTGCTTCTTTATTGCATGGTGTGTTGCATAAGAACTGCATTTTTACCTAACGCAATGTGTATATATTACTAAGTTAAAGTTACGTCAGTTTAAACAGACTTTAATTACCTTTACCTTACATAACAAGCTTTTTAAGCTTATTTTCTGTCGCCTTGCATTAATTGCTTTTATTTGCGAAAAGGTAAACACCTCTATTCAATAATAATGGTGCGACAATTTTATTTTAATGAGACACCTTTGAGTGTTATCAGTGTTTAAAAAGTAGTTTTATTTCAATGTTTAACATTCGCGTAAACCTGAGAAAGAATTACGATAAAATGAAGTCACTAGTAAAAAATACAATGATGAAGCAGAAAGAATATGGATGAAGCCTCTTTCGTCGTCAGTCGTCGTCCACAAAGGAGTAATATTTTCAAACGATAATTAGATAGATTGCAAACTTACTTAGGCCGGGATCGAACGTGTAGCAGGCCGTGCACTTACCTCTGTGCCTATAAACTACTCGGCCAAAGATTGGTACGATCTTTCAAATGTCTGCGATGATTCACATCATTCTTGGAACTCAGAAAAACAAACTAATTATTACATTAATAATAAATAATTGATTTCAACGAAAACAACTCAACGGAAGAGGTTACACGCTAAATTAATCATGGGTAGTAAAAAGTGATTGCATGTATCTCGTACTGGCAACTTGAGTGGAAACAATGAGAGAGATCGATGCGCGTGGGCAAGCAAGCCATCACCTTTAAATAAGGCGCTTCTACATTGAAACATTAAGCTCCATTAATTGAATTTGTTTAATTATTCTAAAATTATTCTATTTAGTAAGTACAGTTTACGTAGTAACTATTTAGTAATCTGTGGTACAGTGGCTAAGAACATGCTCTTCTTAGGCCTAGTTTTTTGATCCTGAGTTAACTCAACCAATGGTTAAATATGCTAATTAACTTCGGTAGAACGCGAATCATTAATTTTTATTCAAACATACCTATGATTAAAAAATTACTATCCAACTTATTTGACCCTTTGATAGACAAAAAAATTATGGAAAAAAGCGTTTTATCGAAATTTTAAACCATAGTTGGGATATAACCATTGGTTGAGCTAACTCAGGATCAAAAAACTGGGCCAAAGTAAGGAACGAGGTGATTGTAGTTATCATATAACTTATCTTTCTAAATCGATCTAGAACGTTATGTTTTTTTTTTGGCGACGCCCGCACTAAGGAATTTAATCCTTGTGTCGCGGGGGTTTTACTTGCAAACATTTAAATCACATGCACAAAGAATACCCAGTCTTGAACCAAGCATTTGTGGATCACACAAATGCTTGTCCCAAGCGGGGATCGAACCCGCAGCACGTCGGCACAGTGGTGATTAGCGTTGGTGACCTATACCACTCGGCTATTCGTGCAGTAAGTTTTGGTCTCAGAATACAATATAGTTATTTAATTTTGGCTCATTTTGTTATAAAAACTCAATTTATTTTTGGTTTCAATTTAAATGTGAAAGTGATTGAACTTGGCCGCTTATCGGATCTTGTTTCGTTTTGCTTTACACGAACTTGGCCTTTTTACAAACATGTTTTTAAGTTTTGGTGGGATCTTCTGCGAATTTTGTTGGTGACAACTAACAAACGCACGTAGCAACAAAGCGAACGGGATTTTTTCAAGTTACGTGGTAGTACAATGCTGCATGTAAGTGCAACGTTAATAATTTTTAAGGATAATTCTGAAAACCATATTTATTTTCAGAGGAATTTTACTTATTTTTGCGATAAAAAAAATATACTATTGTTTGAAATAAAATATCAGTCTCTATTTCTTCATGTCATGATTAGTAATATATAGAATTGGCTACACTGAAATTCGCCTATAAATATGTCGTTTTACATAAAAAGAAAATTGTGAATGAATAAAAGTGAGAACTGAGGCAATCGAATTGGTTATATAATTAATAAGTAATCTTTAATTGTTACTGTGTCATAATCTTTATAAATTTATAATAAAGAAGTTTCATTTTGTCGTACGACAACAATAAATCGGCCAAGCCCACGCTTCCGCAGCCTATTATTTACATAATCAAACGATCATTCCGCATCGCTTGGCAACTTCGACTCGAAACAAAACGGTCATAAAAAAAAAATGCTTTTTAATCTGTCCCTGGGTGGCAAATGTCGCGGATCCACGGTGCATGTAGGTGGAGAATACAATTTTAAATTTTTACGATACCTTGTGAGTTCGCAATTCGCATTGCTCGATAAAAAAAGAATAAAAAATGTTGTTAATGAAATAATAAATTTCCCTTGTATGTAATACGTAGATAAAAGTTATGCAAAGAAAGATTTATCATGAAACAAATGTCCACAAAAAACGAAAATGTACAAATTCTTGTTTGATAATCAATATTTGTAGATTGCAATACGAATCTAAAAATACACTTTGATTTTTTTTTAGCAAAGCGTTCAGAATTTCGCAACATTTTAATTTCTTACAGTTCTCAAATTATTTTTAGTTTCAATTTAATGTAGTCGTTTTACTAAATTATGGGTTGTCGGTTGTGGTAGTTAATTTAATACAATAGAAATAGGTAAATTTTGATATGGTAGTACAATTCTAATACAATTAATAATATTATGTCCTTATGAGATATTTTTTAACTATTCCTAAAGAATTAGAAATTCTTACGTAGTAGGTAGATGTATGTAAACCTATAGTAGCGGTAAAATTGCATTTTAATTAGTAAGTACTCCGTGGTCTGTGATGTAAAATATTAATTTTGCGCTAAAATTTACTACTGATTGAGTTAGAATTAATGTAGTCTCTAACCTATATAGGGATAATAACCTAGCTAGTTTTAAATAAATATATTCCAGTTTATTATAGTTAAGTTAAAGGTGTGTATATATCAAATTGTGTAGTTTCTTATTAAATATAATATGAAAAGTTGATTTCCAGTTTTGATGTTGTGGTACCTACCCATAGTACCGACCTATATTTTCTGTTCCGTGGTGCCGACCTATAGGTACCTAAGAATTATTTTTACCCTAAAACTACGCCTGAAACATATAGGTTATTAATCGTCATTTGTTTACAATCATAAGATAAATGTAAAGAAAATATTATTTAAATATTATGTACCAAATAAATACAAAAACTCAAGCTACATTGGACGTAAAGGAAAATAGTTGACCAGAGCTTATCATCTGTTATGAACTCTACAAACACGTGTTGGAGTTGAAAACAAAACACACATGAGGTAATAACGATAACAATTAAAATTTATTAATAATAATAATAAATAAATCTCAAAAAATATATCTCATACAAAATAAAATATAGTTAATAATTAATAGTATGGCAAAAGGAGAATTAAATAGTACCTAATTGGAAATAGTCCAGCAGTGAAGTCACTCACAACACTATCACGCGAATGTCCTGTCGATATAGTCGCAGTCGAACTCCGCAAAGAAGGAGTCGAACGGCGAGAGCGAGTCCTCCGCGAACTCGGAGGGCGTCTCCAGCTCCGGCTCCGTGCTGAAGCCGGAGAGCTCGGAGCAGAGCGGCGAGGGCCAGCGCTCCGGGCGCTCGGAGCGCGCTGTGTCGCCGTCGGGGCTGGTGTCCCGCAGCGCCGCCGCCAGCGCGCTGATGTAGCGCATGGCCAGCCGCAGCGTGGTGATCTTGGTGAGCTTCTCGCAGGGCACGGGCGCGCCGGTGATGGCGGCGGCGGGCACGGCGCGCCGCAGCGTCTCGAAGGCGCGGTTGATCTCGCGCATGCGGCTGCGCTCGCGCGCGTTGGCTGTCTTGCGGCGGTACTTGCTGAGCGGCTGCGGCGTGCGGCGCGCGCGCGGCTCGCGGCTGCGCGCGGCGCGCGGTCGCAGCTGGTACTTGTCGTGATCCGGCATGGAGTGACGCCGCCGGCCGCCCCACGCGACCATGCCGCCGCGCCGCCCGCGCTACCAAGCCGCAAGAAAAATACGCTCACTCCGCCCACTTGCCCCGCTCCGTTCATGTACAATCGCGCGGGGAGCTCTTAACACTGCATTGTATTGAAATAAAACCTACACAATGACGATATATTATAACATACATTTTCAAAGCAAATTTCGAGTAAATAAAAGAAAAGATAAAACAATGTCATCATACATAAATAAGTTCCAATTTATTTTTGTCATGAAACTCTTGAGTTAGTACAATATTTGCATTTGACACAATTACTCGTAATTCTTTGGACTGTATTGTAAACAACTTCGTTAAAGATAAGCTATGATATGATTGATTATACATTGCATGATGGTGTTTTTCGTGATGATAAGAGTCAACATTAGTTCCGTTACAGATGTCTTAGATATCTACCTCCTTGTAAATAGTTGATGAATGATGATTTGATAAGATATTTAGGGCAAACTTACGCAGTGGAATCATTTTCCCAGACCTTGTCAATCAAAACTAGATAACATATCTCAAGCATGATTTTCGGTGCAGTAGATACAATACTATTTAGACACAACCTTTAGTTACAAAAGTAAGAAAACATTAATATAGTTACAGATTTAAAGAATATACGTTTATAGCTTTTTTTTTTGCGAAAAAATCTATAAAATAGTCCACCTTCCTAAATATTATCCTTTATCTATATAATACTCAGGTAGTGTACCTACGTCAGAACCGGGGATCGGTCTAGTTTAAAACTTTTCTGCTCACCTGTACCACGGTCACAATGAATGAACAACATCAAGCCACATAACTCATTGGGTAATGGGTAGTAATCGGACTGATATCATTTGCATATTCGATTCGGCATTTCCGCTGCGAAGGCTCTGCATCTACTAATTGTTTACCGACCTTGTAGATGAAGTACTCGACTGTTCCTACGTGGGTTATCATAAAGTCATGTGTAGGCGATCTTTGGTGACGCAAATGTCGTTACTTAGGTATGTAATGCTGCCTACCTGCATATTGCTTCTTGCAATAATTTGGCCCTTCGAGCAGAGAGTTAAGCAACATATTTACAAATTATATTTTTGCGACAATCCTGCCCACATCTCAAGTCATTTATTATAATTTGAAGACCTTTTCGATAATTTTCTTCACCGATTACATTGACCGTCTTTCTTTTAGTCATAAATGTCATATTATGTACCTACGTAGGCGCGCATAATTAATAACGAATTTTACTCATAACGTTCTATTATAAGTATGCACATAGCCCAGCGAACGGACATAGCCCAACTGGCTGTATGCTGTATACGTAAACAAGTAAAAAAAACTTCAAATATATGGCGCGAAATTCAAATAATTCATCACGGTTATTTTTTGCCTCAATTATTATTATAGGTTCTGCATGTTGCTCATTAACACAACTTAAAAAAATCTATAAATCCTCTCCTTTCAATTTCATACGTGTTTTACACTTCGCTAGCAATGGAGTTACAGAGAATGTTATTGCTATACTTAGACAACAGGCGTTATTTAGATGCTATGAAACAATACTGTGAAGATTTCTTAGAAGGATTAACAGAGAAAATGTTGAATAAATTTCCACCGCTGCGATTTTTATTGGAAATTGATGTAATGGATTTATTAGATGCTTTTCCCTACATGACAGAGTCCGTATTTTCAGAGCCAATGAGACTGCAACAAATGTGCAACGAAATATTATTTGCATGTCTTCAAAGTACGGATTGTGGAATGAATGATGAAATACAATTTGCCCAGGTTACTGTTACTTTGCGATTAAAGTGTGTTCCTCGACTTAACAACCCCAATCCCCGTTATTATAATGGTTTGGTGACTACCGAGGGATTACTACTCACTATTTCAAAACCCGAAAGCTATGTGTTCCATTCTGTTTGGTCGTGCCCTGAGGAATGTGAAGGCAGTGAAGTGATTTTACACTTTATACCGAAACATCCACCGAAGTGTTATGTTTGCCGAAGTATCCTATTTGAGAACAGCGGATCAAGAAGGTGCGGAGAACAAGTTACTGCCACGTTCGCCATAAAAAATCAGCAGTTGCCGAAGAGATTCTTTATAGCCGACGATTTACTGACTCAATTAAATCTCGGGAGTAATTACGTACTGCATGTGGTCGTTACGAGCAAGATAGTTAAGCTATGGTCTTTGGAGAAAGTTAATCTTCGGCCCGCACCTTTAACCTCTCGCAGTCCCAAAGACGTAGAAGACTTATTTAAAGCATGTAAAGGTGTACCTTGGAAGTTTATATACTGCCTAGCTTCTAGCATTGGAGTAAATGTCTGCCCTTTAAACTGTTTCATGCACCTCAAGATAAATCTTTTATTAAGTCTCACTAGCATCAAGGCTAATGCCATATCAGGAGCGAGCATCTTACACGTTTTAGTAGGCGGTTACGACACCAGATTTGTTGGAGAAATTATGTCTGAAGCTGCAAAGTTAGCTGACAGGTCTGTAGTTTTAGGGGCGTCTAACTCCGCGGTGTCTACTGCGTTGATAGGTAGCTCAGGTGGAGTGTGTCTCTTACCTTTGCCGCTTCATATCTACAATCATAAGCAGGTCTCGTCAGTATTATCAGCAATAGAAACCGGAGAAATAAATACAGGAACGGGAATGGTTAAGATGAAGTCGGCAGTGTGGGCTCAAGGAATGGATTTCAAAAAAATGTTATTATACAACGTGGCAAGCGTTTTTGGGAACGTTTGCCGCGGGGATTGTGGAGAATATTATGATGAAATTGTAGAATTTGTTCTCCAACATGCCGTAGATCCGGTAGGCACAAGTAAAGAAGAAATAAACGCTTTGAAAGATGTTGTAGAGTACATTGATCTCGTTGCAGGAGTAGAAGTTAATTTAAATGATGCAACGGAGAATTTATTGCAGAATTACTTTCTAGCAGCTCGTAGAGAAAGTACTAGAAGTGTATCGCCTGGCAGCATGAGTGCCCTAGTGGCCACATGCATCACTTCAGCAAGACTTTGTCGCAGGAAAGTCGCCAATATAGATGACGCAGTATTCGCTATTTGGTTACACGTCAGTGGCAGTCCCGAACCTCGGTTTGCCCCCGAAGAATACCTACAGACCCCGGCTGACGTGAAAAAACTACAAAAAGTTATAAACAACTTCAAGGATTGGTTAGAACAATTTACTGGTACATGTTTACTTGAAGATTTTCCTGCTTTAAAATGATTACTCATGACTGATTGTTAGCAAATATCGCCATAACTCGTTTTATTGGATTAAAGTTCGTTTGTTTTACTAAAATTATACAATCTATAAAAACATGTTGAGGCAAATAGAACTTTATGTAGAAGGGTATTAGGTCATAATTACATTGACAAATGTTGTAGTTAAATAAAACAGTTGAAAAGATAAAATATTGTATAAATTGTTTTTGACTAGAAACCAAACAATCAACAGTTATAAAATGCGTTATCATACATAATAAAATTGCAGTATAACACTAATGAGTTAGTTACAAACTTGATTTAAAACATCAACAGTATTATATTAAAAATAAAAGCACCATCTTTTCTTATACCTAAATAACCTAAATATATTGCAAGGCACATACTCAAGGGGTATCTTTTTAGCATTAAAAGTTAAGCATCATCCAAAAAACTAAAATCTAAACAAGCTTTGTTCAATAAATCTTTTTGGGAATTTAATTTCATGGACAAATTAATTTGGCTCTGTCTGATTTTCACACTGTCTTCAATAAGAGACTTAAGAGCCTCATCATTTCCAATGTTCTTTGCCATTCTGATGCAATGGTTGGATACTGGTTCTCCGATCTTGAAATCCTTTTTCTCAAAGGAAACAACACTGTATGGTACATCTGAAATACCATCTGCATCTTTTACCACAAGACTTATAGTGGACCATGTACATTTTGTAAGTTCTTCCAATACAGTGGTCAAGTCTGTTGCCAATTTATTTGTATTATCGGCTGCCTTCATAACAATATCAGAAATTTTGAAGAACTCTGTGCTTACATCCATAAGTTTTAAAACAAATGCCTGTTGGCGAACCTCTTGTAGTATCTTGCTTCTCAATTTGAGACAATCATAACATACTTTCATGATATCATGACACTGTTTTTCTCTTGCTCGGTTCATATGTTCACTTTTTTTATTTGCCAAGAATGCTTTGTAAGCATTAGAGTACACTACTTGATAGTTAAATTTACCAACAAAGTTGTTGATATCTGCTGTGATAACTTCATTGCTACGTCTTGTTGCCGACTGCAGTCTCACAGTGAGCTGATTCCATGCCATTTGCAATTTTTGTATTCTCTCTGTGATGTCATCCGCATCTTTGAATATTTTGTCAAATCCACCAAGTAGGTTAGTGTTGTTAGAGGACTGTTTTAATTCAGTAATATGTTGCTTTCCTGCATCAGTCATCTTCTTAAGAGTTTCATGCCTTGCAAGGAGGTTCCCAATGTGTTTGTCAACTGAATTATGTTTGAGTAACAACTGTTTACCTTCACACTTTAATGACTCTGCTCTTACAAACAATCCATTAACAAGCGAGTCATACAATTCCATTTGAGACATAACAAAGTACATGCCATTTTTGTATAAATTTTGGCTGTTTTTGAAATTATATAAAGCTTTTGGGTGCTCCAAACATCTCTGTACAGCCATAGGCACTATTGGTTCAACATTGTCTTTGATGATGTATGTCTTATTGTACAAGAAAAACATGATATTTTCATTCCAATATTTAACAATATACTCATCATCCATAGGCTCACTGTAGTTCATTTGAGTTATTAGAATTTGATCACTAGTAGCAATTTTGGTGTCAATATATATTTTGGATTTCAGCATCAGTACTGTTGTGGAATCATCCACTTCATATGCTAAAGGAGATAATGTTGCTACAGAGAAAATTTTAACAACTTTCCTTGAGAGAATCTTTTCAAGTACATCATAAATAACAATATTACTTGTAACTTCTTTTTGTTCTGTTGGTATGTTGAATGTTACTCTGGATGGAGTGTCCCTTCCTCTCAATTTAGGATCCCATTCTAGAGCTATTTGCAACCAACTTTCAATCATGGCTTTGAATGGCTTGGAAATGAAATGCTCAGGAAAAACTTCATTTGAATATTCAATGTCTCCATGAAAAGTTTCATAAACACAAATGTTCTCATGAGCCTTCTTCTTGACATGTGGCATCCACTGAACAGGTGCCATGAATGGAAGGAATGGTCTTCTACCGCAAATCAATTCAAACACAACTAAGCCAAATGACCAAAAATCAACTGAATTACTGTAGGACTTACTGTAAATGATTTCTGGGGCTAAATACTGTAATGTGCCAACAAGACTGGCACACACAGAGTTGGAATCTATTTCTTTAGCATATCCAAGATCAATGAGTTTGTATATCACTTTTCTCTGCCCTTGCACAGCTACATTAGACTGCACTGTATCTAGTATGTTCATCACTATGTTTTCAGGCTTCAGATCCCTATGAGTAATTTTGTTTTGATGGAGGAACTGCATTGCGTTTGTGATGTCACTGAGTATCTGTCGTATTTGTTGTTCTTTAAGGCCTGAGCAGGATTCAGGTTTGTTGAGCACTTGCCGAAGGTCACCGCCGCTACAGTATTCCATACATAGGATAGGAAGACCCGATGGGTTGGCTCGCTGTAATCCCGTAATAAACTCTGGAGGTAGATCTTTCGTACCAACAATGTTCGGGTTTCTGCAGTTCTGCAACATTTCCACCTCCTTCGTCCATCGCTCTCTGTGCTTCTCACTTAGCTCCTCTCCCCACTGACATGTCTTGATAGCGAGTTTCTCATCGGTTCTTTTGTGTTTCCATAATACTACTGTGCCAAAACTTCCTTTCCCAAGTTCTCTTTCTTTTATCCAGTCACCTATGAATATAATATCTTCCATTTTGATCGAATCAAAATAGTTTATAGGACAGGAAACACAACTTGAGAATTAGGCTACATGTAAAAATAACTTCGCTTTTGCTTCGCTTCCAGTTTACGTTACAGACAATTCATAAAAAAGATACACTGCATCACACTGTCTGTAATCTCAACTTTGTACGATAACTAGGTTTTTCATATAGTCATTAGTCAATTTAGTCTCAAAATTTTAAACTTTATTCTTGTATAAAATTTATGTACCCGTAAAATACATTATTGGAATTAAACATGTAAAATGTACCTACTCTGTGAATCCAATCGTTCAATGAGTCACATCTTTTATTCTTTATTGTTGTTGTTAAATGTATTGACACGATCTTCACAAAGTATTTGTTATTTTTTTTCATTAGGTATGTTTGACAATTTGACACGTAAAAAACCCTTTTTCATTCCTTTCTACGTGACGTGATAAAAATATTTCCTATATGTTTTTGTTTAGTATAATGATTATACATGATTGGATTTAAATAGTTTATTATCTATAATAGATATAAAAAGTAAATGCCACAGCCCACAACATAATTCAAAAGAATTACCAGGGGACAAAATAAATGAGAATAGTAATTGAACCTTGAACCTGTCTTAGTAGTCTTGTCAAAAAAACACAAATGTCATTATACAGCCGTATGATGTTTATTGTTAAATTTAGCATTTTCCAAATAAATTCTGGACTCTTTAAACTTTGCCCCTAAGTAATTTAATTTACAGCTATAATGCTAGACATAACTACATCATGTCGAACTTGCATGAAGGACAATGTGACTTTGGTAGACATAAATGAAAAAGTGAAAATTGAAGAAAATTGCCTTCAATTAACTGACTTACTTGTTCAATGTACTAATATAGAGGTATGAGACACTAGTTAATAAGTTATTTTTATTAAAATATAGGAATACAAGAGGAATGCAGTACTAAATTAGTTTTAACTTCTAGGTGTCAAAAGAAGATGGGTTACCACAGAACCTTTGTGATGACTGTGTTAAGGATTTACAAATTGCGTACACATTCCGTACGCAAGCGGCAAAAGCTCAAGAAGAGTTCAAAAAGCTTCTACTAATAAAGACAGAACCACAAGAATTCGAGTTTAAGGCTGAAAATGATCATGATTATTTCGGTGTATTTGACGACTTTAATTACAACACGAATTATTCAAAAACAGAGGTCGAAGATAATGACTTTATATGCACAAAATGCAACAAACAGTTTGCCACTGAAAAGAAATTCCTTAAACATTTAGAAACACATACTAACTTGCCACTAGAATGCACTGTTTGTAAAAAAACATACCACAACACGACATCATTTGAAAAGCATATGGCAAAGCACAGTAACATTAGCACAGAAATGTTATGTAATGAAAACATTGATGACAATACTCTCTTAATTAAAAACATTGTAGAAACAAGTGAAATAGAGGTCAAAACTGAAAAACTTGAGAATGTTGTTCCCGACCAGAGTTCACAGTGCAATGTTTGTGGTATGACATTTACGAAGCAAAGATCACTATCAATGCACATGAGAAAACACCGAAATAATAAAGATCTGTTGCAATTTATTTGTGATACGTGTGGGAAGACATTTACAATGAAACATTTGTTGAAGAGGCATTTATTGATGCATAGTGAAGTAAAACCTTTTAAATGTGGAAAATGCCCTAAGACTTATGCTAGACGTGACCAGTTGTTGTCTCATGCATACACTCATAAGAAAAACAAGCCATACATATGCTCATATTGCAAGAAAAGTGAGTCATACATATATAAATTTATTCAATTATTGTATAACCCTGGTTGTGTTATAAGTCATCAACAATTTTTTTTTAAAGAGCATAAAGTTGACTATTCTTTTAGTAACAGTACATAAAATGACTGCTACACACATTCATCCAACAAAACCATACTTATCACGAATACTTTAAAGGTTGATGTTTTTTACCATCTAAAAATTTAAACTTACACCCTTGTCTATATTGTCAGCTATATAGGGGTTTTGCTTGATATAGACTGTACCTAAGTTGGACCATAAAACCAGGTTTTCCACCTGTTGACCTAGCTTTTTTCTTCTACATAGATTTACTTAACATGATATATGCAGTTACATAAACTTAATATCTAAGAAACAAGAATAGGATGACCCATAAATAAAATACTATTTTATCCCCAGGTTTTGCCCAATTATGCAGTCTCAAAGACCATGTCCGGAGTCATACCGGAGAGACTCCATACCTATGCTCACAGTGTGGCAAGGGCTTCAAGAACAATTCTAATCTAAGACAGCATATGATGAGGCATACTGGACTGAAACCCTATGCCTGTAATATGTGTCCAAAAACATTTTGTACCAAAGGTAACAATTTTTTTTTTAAAAAGCTTGCCTGCATTGTTTTCACTCATTACTAGTATTTTTGTTAACCCCTACTTAGCTACGAGCTGGTTCATGTTGGTAGTACAATGGGTGGGATTCGAACCTACAAAAATATGATCGCAAATCCGACGCCCAAACGTAGAGGCCACCGCCGCTTTTTGAAAATGCTTAAATTTAAACAATTTAACCATAATTATATTACAAGAAATCTGGTAAAAAAATAAAAAACTTCTACACCTAACCATATTTATCTAATGTAGTCATATGTATTATTTTAAGGCAGCATCCAGTAAAAAAAAACTTTACACCATTTTTTGTACTATTTACTGCTAAATATTACAAAAACTCGGTTTTTTAAAAACGGTTTTTGAAATAGAATAACTTTTTAAACTGATTCTATAACAGTTTATTTTAGTTTTCGTTTTAATGCTATTGACCATTCATATTCAGTCTGCCCATGACCACCACCAAACCATAGCAATGTTAACAACCATTCCCATTTATATTTCTAGGTCAAATGACGTCTCACTTGTCGACACACACTGGGCAACACCCATACAAATGTGAGGAGTGTGGTGCTGCCTTCACCAAACAAAATTCCTTGAAGAAACACTCCATGATACATCTAGGTGTGAGGCCATTTGCCTGCGAGACTTGTAATATGAGGTTAGTATTTTGACGGGCCTGTTGTTCTAGTGGTTAGTGAACCTGACTGCTAAGCCGGAGGTCGTCGGTTCGATTCCCACCCAGGACAAATCTTTGTGTGATGAGCACGATCATTTGTTCTGTGTCTGGGTGTAATTTATCTATAATAAGTATGTATTTAGAAATAGATAAGTATGTTTATCAGTTGTCTGGTTGCCATAATACAGGCTCTGCCTAGTTTGGGATCAGATGGCCGTGTGTGAGATTGTCCCAAGATATTATATTAAATTATTTAATAAGTTGTTGCCCCAAATATTTTTATGGTGCCACTGGTGGTGTTGTTGTGTGTCAAGTTGTACAGCTCCCACGTAAATGGTCGAGCTGCATGAGCTATTCGAGGCATGCTTGCCGTCTGTTGGCACAGACTTGCTCAGGTCTATCTGGTTCATTCTTTAAAAGGCCAGGCCAGAAAAGACCTTGCATTTATTTACTCAATTTTATTTGTTTACCTACTATTGTCTGGACTTAAAAGAGGCTGCCGCCTAGGTTTGTTTCGACATTTCTTCTCACGGTAGCCAGGTGGGAAATGTCGACTCCAGCGAACTAAAAAAAAAATGGCGAGTTGTAAAAGTGATGATCCTGCTTGCAAAAATCAATCATTGCACTTTATTAGGATTATATAGAGGAAGGTTAATCTACTGCTAGACTAATCTTACCTTAACAAAAATAATTTAAAGATTGATCTTTGTGTACCGCAATGGGTGAAATCGCATGTCATAAATCCGCTAGGGTCACCAGTGTCGCATTAGGTATATCTTACATTCTCCACCAATGAGAGACAAGCTAATAGCCGACGATTGGTTGAAATTGACAGATGACGAAGCGATACTAGCAACCCCAGTAGATTTTTGACACGCGATACAACGCTCATTACGGTTTAACGCTCAACCTACAATATTTTTACCGCCTCCTCGTAATAATTAATTTAGTGTAAGGTGTAAGCTAAAGCCGTATTATATTGGGTTAAAAATATATCACTATATGTATAATTCTATCAAATAGAATGCTATTGTTAATCCCGAACAACATAGGCTACAATTTATTAATACTAAAAAAATCGGATCCCGGGAAATAGCTAGTTAATAAAATTACTATTTCTTTACTAGGTTCACGTGCAAGGACCATTTAAAACGTCACACAAGGATTCATACTGGTGAAAAACCATACAAATGTAAATATTGCGACAGAGCCTTCTCGCAGAGCAACGACCTCGTGAAACATACGCGTCAACATATAGGACAAAATATATATCAGTAAGTATTCGCAGGAATAAGTAATTAATTATACAGGATCCTCAAATTCCTGGGAATATTTAATATACTACTGTAGTCTCTAGAAATGAACAATTTTCTTCAAGGAATCGAATTCAAACAAAAATTGGCCTAACATAACATTAAAGAAAAAAAAGACTTGAATCTCGACCAAAAGTAAAAACTGCGCCTTCAATGACACATAGCACAACAGTTTGAAAACGAACATATTTTTTCAAATTCGACCTTATTCGCATGGTTTAAAGTGGATGATGGATAAGCGATGCAAGACTTTTTTTGATCGAGATTAGTATGGGATGTGCGACTACTAAGGGAAACCGGCGCAAAATTGAGTGGAACACGTGACGTGTTGTAAAAATAAAATATTTAGCTAATCGACTTATTTCATAAGGTTCAATTTTGTAAAAATAATTTTGAACAATAATAAAGTAAAGTGTGAAAAAAGTAAATTTTGGAAAATCATATATAAAAAACAGAATTGCTTGTCCATGCTTTTGCATAAAGTTGTAATATTTTTTTTTATAATTTCAGATGCACGATCTGCAGCTCACGATTCCGGTTATTATCTGAACTAAAGCACCATTATCCGGTACACTTTGTCAATGGCAAGGACGGGTCTACCGACCTTCAAACCATCAAAGAAAACCCAACCACCCTCAAAGAATTACTCGAGAAAGATGGTACCATCGTCAAAGACTTTCCCATTCTATCTTTAAAACCTCCAGAGGAATTTAATCTCCAATCTTATAAAAATGAAAAAGATGAATCTTTCAAACAGCCTGTAGAAAAAGATTTGCCGTTATTAAGTTTGAAACAGGCACCACCTGTCTTTGAAACTGTGACTGATAAATCTCAAGCGAATACTGATAATAGAATAGTTATTACTATCAATAGTTGTGACACAAACGGTGTAGTCAATGGTATTACAATTAATTTGCCGCCTAAAGAGAGCTAGGAATAGGTTTCTGATAATGTCTAGATAATAGGGGGTTAGAATATCGCCTATCACGCGTCAGACCTCCCTTATACAAGTGACATTTCGACTTAAGGTGATACCTCCGATGTGGCCCGCGAAATTCAAATTTTCATGTGTTTTTTGCAATTTGCTTATCAGTGACAAGTTGTAACTTGATCAAAATTCGATTCGCGACAATAACAAGTATAATTTTAAATATAAAAATGATCATAACATGTGCTCCATTCATTCTCACAAAGATTAATCTAAAGTTAGTAAAGTTTCCGAAATCTAACTCATTTTCAATTATTCTTTGTGCGAGCGAATGGAGCGAACGTTTTAATCATTCTTGTATTTGAAGTTATATTTGTTATTGTCGCGAACGATATTTTGATCAAATTACAACTTGTCACTGATTAGCAAATTGCAAAAAACACATGAAAATTTGAATTTCGCGGGCCACATCGGAGGTATCACCTTAAGTTAACGCTGATGAAATCGGGTACCTACTTGTCTACTATAGAAATATTGACTGCGACATTTTTTCTATAAATAGGCGTAAATCCAAAATTGCGAAAAAAGATTTTAAAATACGTTATAACCCTTTCAAGTAAATTAGTGGCGAATATTCTATCTCCTTTTCGCAAAACGACGACTTGTACTGGGTGGGTAGCCCAACAGTACTTATCGCACAGAGTATACAGATTTGAAATTTGTCGTCACATTTTTTAAACCTCTCATTGTCTAATTATCAATATTGGAATGCATGTCACTCGGTCAACATGAAAGTTTTTATTATATTCTTGATATTTCAAAAAATAATATAAAAATTACAATCACCCAATTGCTCAATGTATAGAAGTGACAAGTCTCAAGTCACATGACTTATCGAAAACAAAATGTCATTTCCATACATTTAATGTCATTAGCCATGTGTCTCATCGTTCACGTTTGTAGAAATGTCACTAGTCTAGGGGCGTGTGTAACAGTCATTCTCCACCAATGAGAGACAGGCCTACTAGCCTGTGATTGGTGGAAATTGACAGATACAGCTGATGCGAGAGACCCTAGCGGATTTTTAGTAGCGTTTTTTATTGGTCTGATTCTTTTGGAATATTCTCGAATATTAGTCTCGAATCCGCGGAGTGTTAGTAGATTTTATTATAACGTTAATAAGTTTAATATTATATATTTATATTTTCCATATATTTAGTTGGATTTACATACTAAATTGTACTGTTGTATGGTTTCATGGTTATACCACTCATTGATTATATTTGGCTGTGGTTAATTGATTTCAAATTAAAATTACACGCAATCATTCCTGCTAACTCATTACCTTGTCAGTGGAATGGTTGTACAAAAAAAATATTTGAAGAGTTTTTAAAGTTTTTTTTTAATTTTCACTGAAATATTTCTTTGTAATGGACCATTGTCCTTGGTGCATATTTCTTACCTTTACGTTTACGGCACTCGCATTAGACACTTGGCGGAATACTGAAACGTCAATCATTTTGAAGCCATGCTGCCATTAAGTCCATGCTGTCTTTCACTTTAATGTGTAAAGTAGCGAAAGATAGAGATTTAAGAACGTTTTAAGCGTTTCAGTATTCAGAGGTGCAACACAAAAAAATTGTGTGGTTTTATGAAACCACGGTAAAAGTGAAACTTTTTTTCACATTGTAGATATTTAACTTTTTTTTTTTTAAACAAAAAATTTTCGGAATAATATTCCATTAAGGGTATAAAAGTAATATGAGTAAATAGTCTATACACTACACGGTCAGCTGATGGAACTATGGACGCCGCCATATTGGCTCGGCTGCTCTGACGAGCGCCTCTCACTTTATCCCTACTCCGCAGCCGACCGTCACGCGACATGCGACACACAGACCAAAAAATTTGAAACGATGTAATAAGTTTCACTTTAAAAAACCTCTTTGGATCTCACTACAACTTAAAAATAATAAAAAAGACAGAGAAATTTAGATCATGTGGTAAATTCGTTAATAGTTGAAAGAATAATTTTAATTAAGTAGTTTATATTATATTCTAAACAATTAGCGTAATTATTAAGCTTTAATTGAATACAAATTATTTGCTTTAATTAAGTAAATTGCTATTAGATAATAAAAAATAAAGAATAATATAATTTTATTATAGCTAATATTCTACTTTTTCGGTACCTAAGGTAAATATCTAAATTTTATTTCTTTTAATATACTGTAGTTGTTGAAATTAGTTCAAAAAGCTCTCTCATTTTATACTTAAGTAATTTTAGTGTATTTTTCCTAGTAAAATATTGCCGTGAAGTGCCTTGGCACGTAGGCTGGTGTTACAAAACTGCCCGTAAACCCGAACATTCATTTATGAATGAAAAATAGAAAAACTTTTAAAGTAGACAATTATTAGGTAAAATAGGTACATAGGCCGTTCTGTTAAATAATCTGGTTCCCTGACATGACAGCATACTAGGGTTGACAAAATTTTTGGCTTTGATAATTAATTATATTTTTATGGGGTATCTTGTAACACATTCTAAACTACACAAAAAGAATTGGGTGACTCGAGGTTCTTGGACAATAATCTGCGTTATGCCACGTTATGTTTTGTTTGGACTTAGATAATCTCCCCCCAAGTTTGAAAAATATTCTTGAAAAATATTCAAGTTGGAATTCTCAATTCAGAAATCGGCTGTAAAATGTTTATTATTGTAATTACTATTAATGTTATTTATGAGGTTTTTAAGAAAATAAATTAAGCTTATGGTTGAAATAAAACTACTTTTAAACGGATTCTATCGCGGTTTATTTTGAGTTTAGTCCCCGAGGTTTCAACGCCGCGCAAAATAAACCGCGATAGAATCCGTTTAAAAGTAGTTTTATTTCAATGTCTCTTACATTCGCGTAAACCTCACGAAAGAATAAGCTTATTGTGTTAGTGTTATGTTTATATCTCACTTAAATTTATTAAAAGTACACTACCTACTTAATTTAATGTAAAATAATTAATTCTAATTATTGTTAAACTGGTTCCATAATTATAATTTTCACTTGATGTTGTACTAATGCAAACATAAATATGCGCCCATTTTACTCATAAGATTAAGGGCCTATTTCACCACCGCCAGATAATTTTTATTCGACGAATAAAATTGACGTTTGACAGTTTTTAATAATAGTTTAAACTAAACTATTATAGTTTAGTTTAATAATAGTTTAATAATAGTTTATTAGACCAAAAACATGTTTACACAATTTTGTTTATAATCTAGAAACTAAAACATAATATTTATTTATTATTTTGTATGAAAGAACTGTCAAAATTTCAGAATTATTCCTCGAATAAAGTAATCTGACGATGATGAAATAGGCCCTAAGTTTATTAGATGATAATGCTTGTGCCTTTCAATTAAATATTTCAGTACAGTCAACCATACAACAGTGTTATCATATATTCCTAAATTAACCTTACTGCGTTTAAATAAAAATGCGTTCAATGTTAAAATGATACTGATGTGCGTTTGACTGTATTAAGATTTATTGTATTATAATTAATAAATTAATGCTGTGTCGAGGATTCACGTACTGAAATATAAAATTTCCATAATAATAATAAACCTGCGCTCTTAAGAATAAGCTACCTAATGAAATATTTAGAAAAAAAAAACATTATTAAACATGTGGCTGTTTTCAAATCAACGGGATAATTTCATTTATCTAGATATAATGAAGCTCTCATTAATATTTTAGTAATCCAACTATATTTCAATTGATCAATGTTTAGTTGTGTCACTCGTAAAAAAAAGTTTTAATTTTTCTTCTTAATAAAAACCCCGTGGTTTGTAAATAGCCCCATTTTACAAATAGTCGAATAAAACCTTATAAATGTAACTTGAATTCAACGCCTAAATTAGTTCAAACTATATTTAAATATAATTAATATATTATGTAGATATAAATTTGTAAATAATTGTATCTTATATCGTATAGTTATGGTAACGATTAGAAAAAAATGCCTTAACCTTATCATTATTATACAAAGTAAATATAGTTTATATAATACTGAAAAATTACGTTTTTATTTATCGCTAGGAATTAAAACAGTACGAGCAGCGGAAAAGATTTTTTCATCACTCCAAAATGTACTTTAAAACGATCAAAACAAAGTGCATAAATGTTTAAGGCACTTGTCCCACCGCCGACGAGAAAACGACTAACTATCGGCTATTTTCTCGTTCAAGAAACGTATAAACGTATATACATTCCGTGTAAACAAAAGAGACACATATAAAAATAGTTGATCGCTGACTGTTCACACTGCCGGCGAGCACTCGCTTCACTAGTTTGTCGCTGAGCGACAAGAGCTATGAAAGATAACACTCGCTCAGAGATACTCGCTAAGCGATTAGAACACACGCCGAGAGAGTAACCAGCGGTCATTTCTCTACGGTGCGCGAGTAATCGCTCGCCTCACTCGCACACTCGCTTGTAGCAGAGCTTCACAACTATCGCAACTACGCACTCGCTCCCCGCGGCTCGCCAACTCGTTTCCAATTCTAGCTCTACTCGTTACTCTTTCATCGTTGTCGGTGAGACAACTGCCTAAACATGACAAAATGCTCGCGCTGTCTCTTTACCAGGGGAGCATGAAGTATTATACATTTATGTACTTTATTTTTATAGATTTCAAGTTTATTTTCGAATGTCATAAAAAAAATCGTTGCTGTAGGTCTGCGCTGGGCCTAATTATACACAAATCCTTCCTCTTGAATCACTAGACCTTATCTAATGCTGAAATACCCGTTATAAATAATACCAGCCTATACCACATAATACCGCTGCTGGTCACATTGATCACCACCCTTGCTCACTGGGGGTTTTGCGAATACAGTTTCCAATTTTTGCACTCCAGGTTTCCTCACAGTGTTTCCTTTACCAATTGTTAATGATGTCTAAAATAGTTAAAAAACTTCTTGCTCCTGCTGTGGGTTCGAATTTGCAACCTTGTGCACGAAAGACATGAATGAATATTCGTTGCGGAGTTTAATATCCTGAGCGTCCAAACGGCGGGAGTGACTTCGTTACATACTAATTAAAAATGAAATAGAATAATAATTATGTTCGTGAGTAACAAAACTTTTTGACGGCCTTTGATGTATTGATGAAGGTTCTTCTTACTAAATATTATAAAATATGGCTACATCATAAGCTGATACGATTTAGCCCTGGTAGACATTCTGCCTAGCTAGCAGCCCGGTATATAACTAACTAGTTTAGTAATTTCAGTAGCTACGTTAGTATTTAGCTGAAATGAACATAAACCATTGGAGGGCCATTGTAAGTCGTATCTAAGTAGAATACTCAATCTAAAGAGTGCTTGAGACGAGGTGCGTCATCTACGTGACCCAATAAGGAGGTTGCGAGCTTATCGTGGCGACACACTGACGAAAATACTGCTCCACTTATTAAGAGTAGCTAATGTAATTAGCCTTAAAATTGAATATAATGGATTATTTTAAAAGGAGTGCAGATATCCTACGAGGTAACCACGTGCATAAAACTGAACAATTATCCCCAAGGAACAAAGGTCGAAATATTAAAAGTAAAAATCAATTTTTCATACAAACATAAGTCACGTGACCTGTCACTTTGTATGAAAATTTCATTTTCCAATTTAAGATTTCGAAGTTCCTTGGGGAAAGTTGTTCAGTTTTATGCACGTGGTTACATACCTCGTAGGATATCCATATCACTCCTTTTATAATAATCCTGTAGATTCGTAAAAGGAATAAGTTAAAAAATAAAAGGGTAGGCCAGAAAATGGGTGGGTATATTTACGAAGGTTACGCAAGTTAAAGCTCTCTGTGACGGGATTCGGTAAAAAAAATATGAAAAAAAAAATAAGGTTATGAAGAAGGTCCTTTAATTTATTTTGGTACTTAGTTGTGAAAAACAACGAAATTTTCATATTTTTCCATTAAATTTAGTGTAAAACTAGCTGCTCTCCGCAGTGTGTGCAAGGGTTCGATTTTTAACCCAAACAATTCGTCTGTAAAAATTAACAGTTTTTCTGGTTTGGAGGCAAAGTCACGATTATTATGCAATCTTATCAATTCTACAATTAGTAAATCGTTGTAGCGCTTCGGAGACGTGATAGAGAGAATAACAATATCTATACTCAACAAAAAATGGACACCTTTGTAATGAAATTGAAAACAATATAAAAGTCTCTCGTAAACAACCGTCTATCAACTCTAGGTAATTTAGACGAAGATTCGATCAAATTTGTTTTTCAGGCCAATAAAATGGGAGTGTCAGGGCGACGGGCCGTCCTACGACCTTGACATTCAATTACTCTCTGATACACTCACAAGGACTTTGTAAATAGATGGATAGTATGGATACCTACTTGCCTACGTAACTTTGTCTTTGTTGACTTTTAGTATCTTTTCTGGTTTAAAAATTATGAGGCCGTAGTATGTAGCCGTAGGTAAAACTAAGGGACCAACATAAAAAATCACACAACTGTACTTACGTATACAGGATTATTTTTTATGGAGTGCGTATATTCAACGAGGTAATCAGGTGCATAAAACTGAATCGAAATATTAAAATTGAAAATGAAATGAAAATTAAATGTTTCTTGGGAGAAGTTGTTCAGTTTTATGCACCTGATTACTTCGTTGAATATACACACTTCATAAAAAATAAACCTGAATGGATACGAATTCCAATCAACTGGAAAATTTATTCAATTACCTAAGAAGCTTGCTCGTAGCTTACAAAGTAGCGGTTGTAAAGTCTATCTCAAACAAATTGGATTGCTATCGAAATCGTTTCTGAAGTTCCATATTATAAAAGCAATACATCCATATCACCTTTAAAATCAATTGTCAATATCTACAATCCGGCCTCGTTGGTCCACGCATAATCTATGCAACGCTAACTGGGGTAGGGCGGGCGACCCTTATCAGTGCGCAGCGAGAGCTCGAAGCCTTCGCACGGTGAGTACACCTCTATTCTCTCCTTTTTTTAAATACTTTTTTTATTACTTGGCTGTATGTAGATAGCGTCCCCGTAGTTGGAAAACTAAATAACTCAGATTTTGCGGTTCTGAGATAAACGCGATTTAGTGTTTTTTTTTCAGTTAATGTACATTTGTTAAGAAACGTGAGACAATTTTACTGTCGGTACTTTTAAATTTTATGGACCTGATTACCTTTTATATTAATCTTCAAAAAACTGAACTCCATCTTTAAGTATAATAAAAAAACAAATAAAAAATCAAGTTATTTAATTTTGCTACAACTGATATTACAACGTTACTACAATTAGCTTCTTATTTCGGCTACTTATTTAGTTTTCCTACAAGCTAAATACATTTGGTAGTGTAAAATTTTGTGAAATAAATGCAGTTATTGAATTTATCTAAGTCGTAATATTTTTAAATGTTAAATTTAGTTGGTTTATACGTTATTATTACTTTGATTTTTTTGTAACTATTATTGTCTCATATAAAATAAAAGCTTTATTATGTTATTTATAAAGTTATATTAAGGAAGATATAAAAAAAACAATGAAATTTAGAAAAAGTGTATTGTAATCAGATACTTGTTCTACCACAAACTTAAAGAAAAACAAAATAACACCAGTTATAACAAGTTAACAAAACAAATTAACTTAGTGTTATTTCAAATCAAAACAGACACATACCTAATTATAAAAGACGTACTTATGTAGTAAGCAAAACAATGAAAAACTTAAAATAGGTATCATTTAGAAATAAAAAATATAAGTTTGTATCAAACCAAAATATAATCAAAACGCAAAAAAAAAACAGATTGTTTGCACCTAAGCCGTAGGTCATTACTCAACTAAAAATGAACTGTAAAACAAAGGTACACAATCATTATAAAACTTTAAAAAAGGACTCAATTCAACTAAATATATTTCGTTATTAGGTAAGTAAAACAGAACTTAAATAAAACTCACAATTCAATCAAATTTTTGGTACAAGGCAAAACAGAAACATTTGCACCAGTGTCTTATTAGAAAACGCATACCCGTGTTGATGTCCTTGATGCATAGTCGGTGGTTTGACATATCGATGCAGTGGTCCACCGTAGACTGCACCGTTGCTAGTTTCCCGCCTCTCGTTTTCCTGAAGTCGCCGTGTCACTATTCCAGCTACATGGTTGAACACATTTCGACGCGTATTTACCGAATCGAAAACGGTAGAAGCACACCCAATTTGCTGCTCTCTTCCTGTCCCGCTGTTGCGACGAACTGTATTTACGTCTCTCTGGTGACGGTGAACGAGATCGCGTGTTGTAGGGTTTCTTCCACTTCTGTTTATCTCTATGCATATCGTCAATCCTCTTGCTGAGTTTAGATACTTCCGCTATTAATAAGTCGGTGCTCGAAGTTGAGGTGCTGGGAGTGACTTCTGAGATCGCGTCGCTCGTCTCTGCTGTTTCCATGATCTTGTCCGCTTGCTCTGCTAACTTTTATAGGTCGGTAACTTCGCTGATTGTCAACACGCGACGGTTTCTGATCTTCTATATCGATTTCCTTTAATAGTCTCCGTATACTCTGTGTGTCCGACTCTTCGTAAACACTAATTAGCCGTTGTTTCAGTGCTGTATACGGTACCGGTACTAAGTCAGACACCTGTAGTATATTGTCTTTGCTCAGCTTTGCGACCACTAAGTTAAATAGCTTTTTCTCACCTCCTTTCTGGTCTGCAACTATGACCTCGAATTGTCCGAACCATAGTCGCGGCTGGTCTGTCCAGAATTCCGGAATCTGTGTCTTGATGGTAATCTGAGCTAAATCACTGTCTTTGTCTTCTGTTTTCACTGTAGGTTGCGATGACACGTGTGGTTGCATCATCATTGCAGGAAACGAGTTTGCGTTGCACTATTACCGTTACACGTGTATAACTTAAGTTCGGGGTCACCACTTTAGGGAATTAAAGTACGTTGTTTGAGAACGTATAAGTAATCCCTATTTTGAGTAAGTGCTTTCTTCTGGTAGGCGGTTCAGGGTAATAAAACGATATAATTTCGTATACCGGATATATTTCGCGTTAACTCAGAGAGAACCGTTCACTCGGACCACGTGTTGTGCTCGTTCGTCATATGGGGACGCACCCTTAGGTATCTACGTTGTAGGTAATAATGTCAGCCATACAACAAGAGTTAGGTACGTGATGCGGGACTACCCCTAAGAACTATCTGACCACCTAGTTAGCAAAACTGCCTTGTAAACAAAACAAAACATAATTATTAATTAATTGTTAACTAAAATCAATTTTTTTACTATAGGTACTAATGTTTTTCTGCTGCAAATTATTATCTATTTGATTATCTACTTTCACTTATAAAAAATGTATAAACAAAAACACCGATCTAAAACCATTTGTATGACAAGCTAAAAGTAACCTTAATACTTGAACTTAAGAGTCAAAATTCAAATGAAAGCAGAAGAGTTATCAACTTCTCCCACAACTCAAAATTATTGATATTCAAACAAGCATATGGTAGGAAAAAATATATAAAATAAATATCAGTACATAGAATTCAATAAATAGAGTTATTTAGTTTTCCTAGAACATAGTTAGTTGTGTGAAAGAATTTATAAGTTGAGGAAAAAATCAACAACTCATGTTATTTAATTTATTTTATTTTTAACTTATCATTGACCACAGTTATTGATTTATTTACAGAGTTATTTATTTTTCCTTGAAAAAAATAGTGTTTGTTTGAAGATATTTATTATTCCATCTGTTCGACAAAAATGGCTACCATTTTGAAACGGAATAAGATACGAAAATGTCTGTTAGGCTCAAATATGCGGCATGTTTTAGGTGTTTTGAAAATAGGGAAATGTCAAAATCGCCAAAATCGGAGTTATTTAGTTTTCCAACTACGGGGACGATAGGTACTAGTCTGGAGCTAGAGTAACAAAAAAACAAAGCTGATTTTTTTATTCATTATTGGAGCCGTGTGTTCTGTTTTTAAATGTTACGATTTCTTTTCTTTTTGCTAAACGTTTTATTGTGGCGGGCGGATTTAATTCAGCCTTTATTTTTTTCTGATAACATAATATTGGAGAATGTAAAATTGTTTTTTTGGTATGCTCTCGTTTTGTGAATATTATTTGAAGTTACTTACACGCGTATGAAAAATGTTGGCCTAAAATATGTATGAGCTGATAGTTAATTCTTACGGTAAGTGGTTTTTATTTTATTTAGTACTTTAATTTTTTTATAATGTATTTTCTGAGACACTTTTTCAGGATTGGTATGAGTTCATGAAATCATTATTTTAAGTGATAAGTTTCTTTTGTGATCACAATATAATATTTTTATCATCGCACAATACGGTTCTCCCCTTCAGCTTGCCATCCCCTCCACGTATTTTACGACAACGATCCTTATTTATGAGCACAACAGGTCAACGTGGACCTACATAATTATATTATTTATTACTCTATATTAGTTTATATGATAATATAGATGAAACCTATTCTGTGACTATTATAAAATAAATGTTAAAATAAACATATGATTTTTTAGGTTTTCTGCTTAGTCTCAAGTTGGTAATTAAATAACTTGATAATATTTAAACTTTGTAGGTACGTAACGTTTACCCTTACTACCTATTACGTCCACGAGGCTGCGATAAAACGATTGATGTTGCAATTAGGATCAAATACCAGAAAGCAGCCTGTTATTACTACAGCAATAAGGGCATAATAATAAAAGGTTTTGCTTGTAGCTATAAGGAAAATTATTTTGCTTTTCCTTTCTTTCACGGTTAGTGGGCAGTCTGTAGTCTGGAGTTGTTCAAGGCTAAAAATCCTCGTTTTCAATTTGTATTGACTACATTTGTTCTCACTTACCAACAGATGTTTTATTCGAAGAAACATTTAAATATGAGTTTTCAATACATACCTACTCATAGTATGTTTCGAGAATGAAAATTAACTCGCTTTTTAATTAAAAAGTATTTTTATTTTATACCTTTGCCTAGCAGTCAGCCAGTCAAGGCCAAATCTTTTATACTTACTTAGTTAAGAATTCAAACAACAAAACACGTATTCTATTAAACTAGTACCTACCTTACACACACAGAGGCTACTAACTTGGTACTTTAGTATATCGTTATTGAAAGGAAATTGTGTGCCCGTAAAATGTTGTTAAATTATATTGCCGAAGAGAGCGCTCGCGGATGTTTTGAAGTATCAATTTCCCACCTGCCCCAGCTTTCATGCTTCGGGAACGAAGTATTCGTATATTTTGTATGAAGTCTTGTTGAACAGATTTTGTATTGAAAGCGAAATTGCTTTGGGTCTATTGTCGACTACAATTTTATAGACACTCCATAGATTTTTACAACTTATACTCGTTTTATTATTGGCCAAATATTCAAACGTCAGTTTGAAGCCGTCGTTAAGTCTCATGCTGTCTCTGTCACTTTAAGGTGTAAAGTAGCGAAAGATACAAATTTAAGAACGCGTTAATTAGTGTTTCAATATTCGGGGGTATATCAATTGGGATACAGAAACAAGCAAAAATGGACTGCAGCATTCTCGCCAGCGTGGAAACTTTGGCAAACACCTTTTTGGATAGACTAGAATAGAATAGATGTCTATATTTGCAATGAATGTAGGTACAATAATAAGGTGTTACATTTAAATATGAGTCCTTGTACAGTTCTGCCATAATTTAGCATGCAAATGTTATTTTGGGAGAGGTCTATGTCCACCAGTGGATCGCGATAGGCTGGGTTGACGTTGGTTTCTCGGCTTGCATTTAATGCTGATGATAAAGTTCAGCTTAGGTGAAAGCAAATAAATATAAGGTACCTACAGTCAAGTGCCATAAGTGCAGTATCACCTTAATTTGTTAGCAGTCGCAATGCTCTGCGCATATATTTTTTGAGTATTTGAACGCAAACAATTATAGTTTATCAGTATGACAGGATAACCAGGAGTTCATGTTAGTAGATGACGCTTGAAGGCACTTATGACGCTTGATTGTAGCTCCACTAACCGCGTCCTGCATTGTCATTTTAGTAGTGCGTGATGCTAAATAAAAATCTGGCAAGTGCGAGTCGGGCTCGTGCTCCCATGGTTCCGTACAAAAACAATTTTTTATTAAATTACAAATGTATAGTTTTTAGATGTTTCCCTGTACAAGTACTATGTGACCATCCGTGTATCTACTATGATATTTAAGAGAACTGCAAACTTTTTTCAAATTAAACTGGTGTTTCCAAGTTACAAGAGATGAACCCTTAGATCTAAAAAAATGTTAAAATTTTGACGTACTATGAATCTAAATTAGGTATGTGAATTCGCTCTATTCCTAACCTTTGCGAACTTTACTATGCTAAGCTTTGTGAACTTTGTTCTAACGATGTCAAAGGACTTGTTCCTACAATGCTAACTCATAGAGAGACGCGACCTATTTACAAGAGGCGTATACCAATTGATCAAAACTATAGGTTTTTCTTAAAGGTAACGTTGGTCGTTCAGTTCACTGCTTTCGGAATCCCAACTTTCTATTTGAATAGGTAATAATTCTTGGTATGATCACGCTTGTTGTCTTTTAAGTCTTGTCTGTAGACGAAAAATTTACGAAAGACTTATTCTGACTAGATAGATAGTTTATTGTATCTATATTTTTTTAACAATAATATAAATTTAAAGACTACGACGCAAAAGAAATGCCACAGATACAAGTATCGTTTATTAAATCGATAAAATTAAAAGTCAATGGTTTTCTCAGTATTTGAAATGATTAATTGAATGTGTAGTATTTCAATTAGGTTAAAAATAACCTAGAATTGAACAAAAAAAATATGTTTTCGATAAAACACTCTTATTCATCTATTTCAAACAGAGATAGAATTACATACTATAATCTCATTTATGATTGCACACCGCCATAAAAAAATCTTATAAAAGCAACAAAAAAGGTTCTTAACAAAAAAAAAATACTAAGCATCTTTAAGCTGCTAAATACCTGCCGAACACCTTCGAGTTATTTATAAATAAGGTCCCACATTTCAGGCCAGGAACATACGAGCCTCATACCGTCTTACAAAAGACATTGCTAGAATTTAAACTATTGCTCAAGGCATTCGCCAAACAATACAATGTGTTCTAGGAACTATATACCTATATACAGGAATTCTCTTGACATTTAATTACCGCGGTCCCTCCCGCACTTGTGAACGAAGCTTTTAAAGAACTCGTGTGCAGTTAGATGTTAGGCGTTTTTATAGTTGTGTGACTCTACAAGAATTTATTTAAGAAACAGTCTTTGTTAACAAGTTTGTATTTGAAAACAGGAATGTAGACATAATTAGGTTTAAGGGCATTAGGGGATATCTCATAGTGTATACCATCATAATTCGGCTAGTCTAAGTGATGGTGGTGATAGTGGTTTCTGTGTTATCTTAATATATACAACATGTAACAAAACCCCTGTCAGATCCAATAAAGGCGTATTCGTGGTAGTTCATAAACCGTCTCGCATAGGCGGCTTCTTTGACACCAAACTGTAGGTAGTAAGTACGTGACCTTTGAGGAGCGGTCAGTTATTCAGCTGTTGCCTTGGATCAGTTTTTATTTGTATTTAAATATTTTGACTGGGGAAAAAAATTATGCTCCAATCTATTAAAAGGCTACGTATATGTGTTCGCAGTACGATACCGAATAACGCTCTCAGGGATCGGACAGGGTTTTTGTTACACGCTGTATAAATCTCGTGTCACAATGTTTGTCCTCAATGGACTCCTAAACCACTTAACCGATTATAATAAAATTCGCACACCATGTGCAGTTCGATCCAACTTGAGAGATAGGTTAGTTTAAATCTCAATAATCTAAAAAAAAATTGAGACTGCGGGCGGAGCTGCGGGAAACAGCTAGTATTATTATCTATATATTAATACGTGATGCCAACACTTTGGACCCCTTTTTACGAAAATTGCGCGGACGCAGGAGCATAAAATTTGGCACACTTATAGTTTATGTGTAGGAGAAGTGCAGAACGCTAATATTTTTCAATAATAATGCTTATAAAGTACATTAAATCAATAAATAAAACATTACCCACACTACCATGCATTTCACACACACATGTTTGTTTTGTTTTTCATTGACTGCTTACTGACATTGACATAAATAAGTGGTTTAAGTTTTTATATATCCGAATATAACGGCCAAGGACATTTAGCAAACGATAAAAGAGGTTTTACAAAAAACATTGTTTGCAGAGAAGTTTGCAATATGCGATAAAATATGCTCTAAATGGATATGTATTTTTTATATGTATTTTCCTCTTATAGCATGTTTTCTTTTAATAAACATTTTTTAAATAGATATTCTTTATTTTACTTCCTTTTAATTTCATATAATTTGTTCAAAAAATAAATTGGCAAATAACAGTCTTGGTCAAATGTGTGGTTATAGTAGTTTAGTTTTCGACAGTAGAACCTTAATAATGTTTGAATATTATATTTTAATAATGTATATTAAGTCACTCACAATTTAAATTTATATTATAAGGTCGAATTTCGACCATTGGGCGACCACTAGTATTAATAATTGTATCTAGCTTAACATTAAAAATATAAAAAATATATCAAAGCTATTCCGTTAAAGTGTAAATTGCGTAAAACTAAAAGATTAAAAAAAATACATTTATTCTAAATTATGTTAATATATCGACAGCTATCAGAATCATCAATATCTATATCATCTTATTATAAATTATATGTTATCTTTGAATTAAAAAAGTAAACTTTATATTCTCACGCCGTATTAATAAAGATAAATTAACTATTATAGGAGTCGAATAGAATCAAAACCGGTAATCTGCACTTTGCATGGATTGTGGCAATTCAATAAAAACGTTTTTTTTCATGTTGTTTGAGAAATAGCATCAGAATACATTAAAATTGGATACTCTAGCGTTTTATAAATTATCTAAGATCACATGATTTGTATTCGGTCCGTTCGTATTGCTTTATTAAAAGTTTTAATTTTGCAAAATGCTGGATTGATACTAAAAATTAAAGAATGCCATTTTTGTTACCAATTAAGATTCAGATCGCTATCTTTGATCCCAAATGATTGACAGATTGCCATCTTTGATTTTAAAGAAAATATTGTATATTTCAGGGGTGTCAAAAATAAAAAGATTTTTTTTTAAACTATGTATTTATAAAAAGTTAGATCTTATACCTAATAATAAAGCAGTGTTAAACGTTTGCATATTTATATACGCAAATCATTATCATCTTCTAATGGTTCTTCACAATAATTTTCTTCTTCGGGAATAGCATTCAGTCTGTCTTGTGTGTGCAATACTTCATTGTAAAAATTCAGAGTGGGAATATCTTTCCAGTCCGTCCCGAAATGCTTACAGAGTAGTTTGTTCACGTCATTTAACTTATTCTTATTGACTGGAACAATATTAGACATAACTTGTGGTGTAATCATTGATATAATTTTTTGTCGTTGACAAATGTTGACACCTTTTGATAAGTCACTTTTGTAGAAATGTTCGCCTCTAACGAGTACATTTCCTAGTTTCTTCGATCTTTTTAAAATAAATCTTTTACATTGTGAAAAAGCCATAGGCCAAGACGTAGTTACCTTCACGACACTCTTCACAGCGTTTCTCCAGTTGTAGACAGGACAATCTGTACCCATCTTTACTAATGTCGAAGTTTCTCCAATTATCTTACTTATTTCATCCGGATGTAATATTACCTCATTTTTTTTTTATTTTTTTTCTATTATACCAAATTGTTGGTTGTCAGTCTATTTTTGATGGGTACTATGGAACAAAATTTTAATATCATGCTGTCTTGGTCTATTTTGTTAGTATATGTATAAAATTTTCTATGTAATGCCATTATCTGAGCCATGGTTAATGAAGCACACCGAAGCGATTTTGTGTTATGACTGCAAACTCTTTCCGGTGCACATTTTGCAGAGTATCTAGAAAGACCATAAAATAAAGCTCATATCACCATGAAAAACCAAAACCAGTAAAAATACACAAATTTTCTATACTTTAGGCGACAGCCCTATCACCAATACTTACTTGAGTCTCTTCGCCAAGTTGCGTTTCCAATTTTCGCCGTTTCTTTGCCGTTTACGGGCAAACTTATTAGTCACAGGCATAGGGTGACAATCCATGATTAGATTTTTATAAGAATCTAGTAACTTTCACCACAAAAACAAATATAAATCAATAAAAACCGAGATAAACTTTGTAAGAAAACTTTAACGGACGCCATTAAACCACGTGACCAATTTGGCGCCTGTGATTGGTGGATGGTAGAAGGTGGCCGTATTTGATTTTGAACTGCTATTTTACACTCGATTTTAACGCCATATTGCCGACTTTGGCACTGAAAGACGAAATGTAGTGAACGTTATTTAAAATTTCCAGTGTGACCATATCAAAGCATCATTTTTGACAAATTTGACAGATTGCCGCCTTTGTTTCTATACGACTAGTTCCTACTTAATTTAAGTTATTAGAATTATGACAGAAGTCAATATAACAGCTATAATGAAATGTTGCTTGAATTTAGAACAGCGATAAAATCGTTATTTCAGTAATTATGAAGGGCACGTCACTCAAGCAATACCATAGACAACAATGAAATTACATTTCACCTTATAACTAATACCTTTTTCGAAGAACCACGTTTTCAACGAACGTACCCCGACATCGTTCACTACCAATCGATAATAAGATCCACTAAGAAAATAAGTTGCCTATCTATACCACTTCACTCCTGTTCAATCTTCAGCTTTATTGCTGTTAGCATAAAATTGAATTTCTTGTGAAAATGACTCACAGGACTGGGCCAATATTGCTTATTGAGAATTTTTATTTTGTTCCAGTGCGTTTTATCTTGAACTTTTTAAACTAGTGGTTTAGTTAGTGTTTTATATTGCTAATTAATTAGGTTTCGATATTTTATTTTCTATAATATAAAACTAATATACGTCTACAGCTGTAAAACTTAATGATTATGTCTTTTTAGAATGATTTTTGATAATTATAATTTAAAAATTTTAGCACTGGTTAATTAAGATTTTTTTGTGAAATAATACGTCAAACATATAAAAAATCATCTTAAGCCATAATAATTGGTCAAATCTTTTCAAACTTCGCTTTAATGTGGCCTTGTCAAATATTCCTCGACTAATGGTCCGTAATACCGTATCGTAAAGCCTTAGGGAGGAGGTTGGGGGAATGGGGAGGAATTTCTCTCGCTGCCTCCCTCCCGGACAAAGCCTATTGAATAAGGCGAACTGCTAAAGTCTAGTCTTCAGTTTTATTGACAATACTTTTTCTTTTAAAAACTACTATCTTTTAATTAGATTGAAAATGCTTAGTATTTTATTGTCATACCTACTATTATAAAGACTAAAATTTATGGGTGGGTATGTTTATATGTTTGATACTTCTTCACACTGAAACGGGTGCACCAATTTTGATAAAAAATGGTATGGAGGTAGCTGACACCCTGGGACAACACATAGGCACGAAGTTAAGTTATCTTAGTTACCGTGAGAAGCACCGCGGGGTGCACCTAGTTTTATTATATAAGCAGTTTTATTTCTGATGTCCCGGGTAAAATTTGTATTAGAGATTTAGATGTATTGTTCAAGTCTTCATATGTACCATTAACTTCCAACTATCAAAATTTCATGCTATGTTAATCAAAACATGTATACTATATTGATATTCTTTAACATAGCATTTTATATAAAAAACTTTATTTACTTATATGTACAACACACTTAAATATGTATAAATATTCTGTGTATAGTCAGTTTCCTATAAAACACAATTTGTTACTCAGTCATTATTATACTACTAAACATATAACAAAATACGCCACTATAACTACGCCATTAACAAACAATAACAACGTTACCCTATTTTAACTACTCGTAGCATATTCGTAGCGCGTAGCTCGTCTATCGTAGCCCGTAGCAACGTCCTTGCGCAACAAGCCATGAGAAATGATTAATTGTCAAAAGCAGACCTCCCTCCGTTGTCTATGACTCGGCGTTTGTTTATCACTAAGGATTGTTTTAACTTCAAGCCTCGTTAGTGAGAAAAGAGTTTTGAGTTGTATTGTATTTTGGCGAAGGAAATATTTATCTCTCCTATAAAGTTTATTATTTTAGAGAAATCAATTACTAAGTAAATTGTGCTCCTGTCTTCAAATTCATTTATGAATATGAATGAATTAAAAACTTAAAACCAGGTAGACGCATAAAACATTATTTGGATTGAAAAGATCAACGTTGTGTTGACATAATAATGTGTTAATAATATTTTATGGCGATGTACCGTCCTAACCGCTAAATATTTTTGTAATGTAAGTATGAATTTTAAGTCATAGTTTGGTAATTACATTTCGTCATTTCACAGCATAAATAGTTACACTCAAACTTATAAAGAAAACTAACAGTACGGTGTAACTTGGCGCCCCTAGAACAATCCACAAGATATTGCCGTCTCTGTCTCACCTACCGTTGGAATATCATTGCGTCCCACTCTAACTATCTTGTAGCTCTTTTCACACGTGCCAAGTTTTACGGTCTTTACCGTAATATATTGCGGTTTCCTTCTGGACGTAGTTACATTATTCATTCGATTTATTTAACTTTGTTGGCTGATGTGAGAGTTTATTAGGTTTGCCAAAGGCCAAACTATATCGATAAAGGGATGTTGTGTTCTTGTGTTTATAGTTGTATTTTTAATTTGATTATTGTGTTTGACTTAATATTAATAGTAATCTGTGGAAATGTAGTGGATTGTACTTTTACTTTTTATTATTGCACAACTAGATGAAGGACATATTATACAATTGTTTGTTTCCCCAATAAAGAAAAATAAAATAAAATTGGATACATCGGTTTTGATGTGATTTTTGTCTTGCTTATTATAACTACCTATATAAAATTAATCTTAACTATAAAACATGATCGTATAGCTCTCTCTTTCTGTGAAATATCGTCACTAAATATTTAAACACATTTGCTTTCTCTATCGCATTTTAATACACTGGTACATCCAGATTACAATTTAATTTAAAATTCAAAAAATTATATTCAATATCATATTTAGGTTGTTTTAATATATGTGGTAAACGACGATTCTGTAATCGATAAGAACTGAGGGCGGTTCAAATTTCGGTCTGTTTATTTATTTATGACACATTTCTAGAACTGAGTGCTCAGGTGAGTTTCCAGCCAAATAGGTCATTTGTTTTATTTCTCGCTTGAACTGTTTTAAGTGCCTTTAACAAAGTTTTCCCTCTGATATTTAATATGTATCATGTTTATTGGTTTTCCGTTCTCAATTCTATCAATCATCTCGCAAAACTTTTCCACTTAGCTTCACAAGTATAATAATATACAAGTCTCCAAGAATCGATACTAATATAAACTGGAGAGTTTGTTTATTTGATTGTAAATCTCAAGAACTACTCGTCCGATTTGAAAATTTCTTTCAATGTTAGATAGCCCATTTATCGAGGGACGCTATAGGCTTGCTACCGCGATAGCCGACGTTCACGCGGGTATAGCCGCGAGCTAGAGCTAGTTATCGTATTTTTATGTATTTTACCGTGAAAGTAATTACTGACTTATTCGCAAGCATTGTTTACCACAAGATAATACAGAAGGTATAATGACAGACCCTTTTTATTCAAGTCGCGTACTCAAGAGGTGATTAGCCAAAAGTATGTATGTCGGGAAGGCTAGGTATTCGGAGAGGTCATCCTAAACGGACAGCTGACCTGACCTCTCATTTATAACCTTTGAAAGGTCAGCGTTATTACTTTTTGAGACGCGATAGTGTGGAAATGTGTATGAATATGGATTGGATATGAATTCGAAACTTACACTGATGTAGTGGGTTGCCATTGTACCGACTCGTTAAAAAGAAGACTGATTTAGTTTTATCAAAAGGGACGTGTTTGTTTTCATTATCTGTTAAATAAATATTTACAGCAACAGTGTATGAGATATTCGAATGAAAGGAAAGAATATCGAAATAAAAGAACCACATGAAACAATAGTTTCTAGCCACACCTACTTTAAAAAAAGGTATTAATTTATTAATATATTTTTCCAAATGTACACAAGTGGAATTACATTGTTAAGTAGGTAAATTTCGTGGTGTGTGTATTTTAGAACCATATCTATGTAGGTACCTATTATAATGTTCAAAAAAATTCAATAAAGAAAAAATGATAGGCATATGAAAAAAGTAATTGATACTTATTGAGTTCTGCGCGAATTGTAACTCACTAATTACAGCTCTTATTTTATGCGACTTTATATATACCCGACTTTCCTAATTACTGAAACGAAAATTTATTTCAAAGGTAATTTATCAAAAAGCTACAAGTAAGTCGAATATTTATGATACTCAGTCAGCATTCCAAAGCATATCAGCAAAAATACTATCGGATAGGCAGGACTCAATAATTACGGGCACGGGAGACGTTCGATCGCGTTCGGCAAACTTCGGCAGAGTTCGGCTATTCACGGCCCGTCGGATCTAGTTTACAAACCGACGCGCCCCAGTAAATGGATTGAACATTTATACGATCTAATGTTTTAGATAAAGATAAACCTTTTGGAGGCTGCCAGTGTGATCGGATTCGGTACACACCATTAGCTGAACAAACAAAGGGTTGTTTTTTGGTAACCGACGTCATGCGAAAAAGTTTTCAATTCGATTATAATAAAAGTTTTTGTATGTTTGTTAGGCGAAATTTTTGTAATCGCTACACCTCAAGAGTTATTTCATTTTATTTCTATCAAAATCGTTTCAGCAGTCTGGGTTTTCAATAAAAAAATACCAGAAATATTATAAAGAAGTTATGTACTTTCTTCTAATATCCTGATTTTTTTTTTTTTTTTTGTAAAAGATTTTTATTTATTGAAGGTGTTTTTTAACATTTCACCTTGACCTTTATTGTAAGATGGCGCGCTTCGTGACTATCACCCCGGACATGAGCGACGCAGTGATGAAGCACCTGCGCGACAACTTCTTCGCGGACGAGCCGCTGAACAAGGCGGTGTCGCTGTGCGAGCGCGGGCAGCCGCACGCTGCGCTCGAGGGGCTCTGCGCAGCCACCATGGCTGACGGACTGTCCATCGCTGCCATTGAGGGAGATACGGTCAGTATGACATTACATGGTGATGCTATTAATAGGGTTGGATGCGATTTTCAGTAAACTAATAAAAATGTTAGATAAGTATTTTCTTTTTCCAAAATAATAAAAATAGACAATGATAAGGCGCGTTATAGTTCAGGATGTGTGAGGTTGCGTGAGGGCTTGTGACGTTATAATTAGGCGAAAATAGAAACCACAACTGACCAAATACAATTAACATCTCATCATCATCATCAAAAAAATTGAAAGACTTAAGTGCGTGGTCATCATACATCCTCACTTGCACATTTAGAATATTAGAAGGAACTATAGGAACGCTTAAGCGGCGGTAGCCTAATGGCTAGGGCGTCGGACTTGCGATCATGTTGTTGCGGGTTCGAATCCCAACGATTACACTACCTACGTGAACCCACTCTTAACACAAGCATCTTAGCTTAACACGACGGGTTAACGAGATTACTAGTAATATGCGACCCACATGTCTAGTAATCTTTAAAAAAATATATATATATATATAAATAATAAAAATGTAGTTGAAACGACTCAGTCTCTACAAAGTTTTAATTACAGACCTGACTTCAACGCGAACAACGTCACGGGCACAGCTAGTTCATCAAACATATTTCTTGTAATTCTAGGTCCTTGGAGTTGGTTTGAACGGCATCTTATGACCCGGCGACATCGAGCTGTCGTTAGAGAAGATCCACCAGTCACCCGACGAGAAGTTCAACAAGATATTCACAATACTGTACACCGTCAGCCAGGACCTAGATCTATTCAACTCTTACCAGGTTAGTTGTGGAGTCCATTGACCTTTTAAATTACCGGTAATCTTAAACGAGTCCGTTTTAAATGGTAAAATAAACACTTATATTTCGTCAACTATTTGTTAAAAGTCACATATCAATGGAGTCCAGTCCCCTTAGACAAGGCTACAATCATTATCGCTGATCGAATCGCTCAAATGTATGAAAGTGACAAGTCTAAGTCACGTGACTTATCTACTAAGAGAAATGTCATCATTTCCCTATCATCTACGCCTGTAAAAATTTACTTTGTCTAAGGGGCTTTTAAATTATGAACAAACAGCTGTTATGTTTTCTGAGGTATTGATACGCGAATATTCGATATTTGAAATAAAACTATACTTTTTAACGGATTTTATCGCGGTTCATTTTGATTAAAGTTCCCGACGTTTCGACGTCTTTTTAGGTGTCATGGTCACGGGCAGAGGTCATTAAATAATGTGTACAAATTTCATATTGGAAGTTGAAGGATTTCATGTTTAATTTCTAGAACAAACATGTTCAAAAATTGATTGGGATAATAGCCAAAAACTTGAAGAAGGTAATCTTCACTAATACCCTTACCTGCCGAAAGAAACACGGGTACGGTAAGATATTATAATTATAACACTACGAATCTAAGAAGTGTTCTTTTGTTTGTAGGTGGACAAGATTCTGGAGTGCCGTATCATCTCTGTGGACCAGCAGGCGCGCGGGCGCGGCCTTGCCAAGGAGCTCATGTTCCGGAGCATTGAAATTGCCAAGGAGAACGGGTTTAAGGTATGTTGATGAATTAAGGTAGCTTAAAAAAGGTTTTGATCTACTATCAAATTACCAATGAGAATTATAAAACGGATAAAAGTTCTACTGCTGGTAATGTCTTCTGAAATAAATGTTAAACGTAGCCTAAGTCCTACTTCATTTTTTTTTTTAAAGAAAAGATTACTAGCAATGTGGGTCGCACATTACTAGTAATCTCGTTAACCCCTCGTGCTAAGCTAAGATGCTTGTGTTACGAGTGGATTCACGTCGGTAGTGCAATGGGTGGGATTCGAACCCGCAACCACACGATCGCAAGCCATTAGGCTAGCCATTAGGCTACCGCCGCTTTATACTACTTCGATCTATAATATTATACTTAAGTAACGTACCACAATGGGGCCAAACATATATTTTTTATGGCACAACAAGGAAAGATATACATACAAAAATACAGTTATAGTACCTAATTAAAAAAAATACGATTCGTTGCGTAACAAATGTCACCATCAATCAGCTATGTGGTTTCCTCAAAAATTTTAATGATAATAAAAAAAATTAATGGTGGTGTGTGTAAATATATCGAAGAAAAGTTTATTTAAGTTTTAAGTCAATTTCATACTTCTTTTTTATGTGTACAAAGAGTAGTAGTAGCGCAATCAATAAGACTGAATGTTTTCCGACTTCCAGTGGTGTTTGGACCCTTTGTTTGTCTCCCCTACGCGTGCCCCACTGCCCTATATTTTGATACATTAACATAAGTCACGTAATCAGTACCAGTTAATGGACGTGGATGTTAGATATGAAAATTAATATTATATGAGGCTACATGTTGAAAAAAAATGAATCGTCAAATGTGTTGCTAAGCGCATAACTACTAAACGATTGCATTAAAGTTTATTAAGTTGTTAGCTACACTCCTAGATGATGACCACACTTATAATTTTTCAGTCGGTATTTTTCGGCAGTCGATATTATTTTTTTTATTTCCCCATTACAGAAATAGTATGACGGGCCTGTTGGTTAGTGACCTTGACTGCTAAAGCCGGAGGTCGGTTTCGATTCCCACTCAGAACAAATGTTTGTGTGATGAGCACGATCATTTGTTCTGTGTCTGAGTGTAATTTATCCATAATATGTATGTATTTATAATGTTATCAGTTGTTTGTTTATCAGTTGTCTGGTTGCTATAGTACAGGGTCTGCCTAGTTTGGGACCAGATGGACGTGTGTGTGATGTCCCAAAAAAAAAAAATATTAGTTATAAGATCGCCATTTAACCCTTTCATTGTTGTGTATGATTTTAATGGTGTATAAAAAAGAATATTCTATTCTATTCCCAGCTGTTTAAAGCGGACGCTACAGGCGCATATTCCCAACGCATATGCGCATCGCTGGGCATGCGCGTGGTGCGCAACGTGCGCTACGCAGAGTACTGTGAACGCGGCGTGCCAGTCTTCACCGTGCCGCCGCCCCACGACGCTCTCGCTGTCATGCTGAAGGAACTACCCTGAACATAAAAACGTGTTCTGCTGAAATACCTTACTTTTACTTTATACGAAATTATAAAATGGTTTCTACTAGACAATTGACATCTCCAAGCGTCAAACTAATTTCTCAAATTTATGGAAGTGACAAGTCTAGCCACGTGACCACGGAACAATAATACTAGGGAGCGCGTGACTTATCGAAAACAAATGTCATTCCCATACTCTTAATGTCATTTGCGATTTCTATTTTCGTTATTGCTTGTAGAAATGTCCCTTGTCTACAGTGTAACCGAATCAATTGCAGTGATTTTTACAACAAGTTAGAATTTTTTAAACGTGCTGTACGCCATTTATTGCTTTTTCGCGAACAACGTGGCGTTATAACAAAGATGTAGCTTTGTAAGTTTTCATAACACATAAAACCCGATATATTAAAATATGTATATGACACGTGTATACTTAAGTACTGACGATCCGATAGTCTAGTGGTAGCAAGTGCTCAGCACGAGGTCTCGGGTTCGAATCCCGGGTCTAACCAAAACTAGTTACTGGGTTTTTTGTGTTAGAAATACTCAGTACCGCTCGGAGTCAGGAAATATGTATCCCCGTATCTCGGTGCGCACGTAAAGTTTTGGGTAATTTTGGCATTTAAAAATCATTCTTAAGGTGATACCTCCGATGTGGCCCGCGAAATTCAAATTTTCATGTGTTTTTTGCAATTTGCTTATCAGTGACAAGTTGTAATTTGATCAAAATATGATTCGCGACAGTAACAAATATAACTTCAAATATAAGAATAATTAAAACGTTCGCTCCATTCGCTCGCACAAAGAATAATTGAAAATGAGTTAGATTTCGGAAATTTTACTAACTTTGAATTAATCTTTGTGAGAATGAATGGAGCACATGTTATGATCATTTTTATATTTAAAATTATACTTGTTATTGTCGCGAATCGAATTTTGATCAAGTTACAACTTGTCACTGATAAGCAAATTGCAAAAAACACATGAAAATTTGAATTTCGCGGGCCACATCGGAGGTATCACCTTAAGCCGCGCTATTGTCCACGCATGCAACATTTTAGCATGCAGTAGTTAATTTGGTTTTAAAATTAACAGATATTAATATATTTTAAGGCCTAATGTGTCATCGATACATTGATAGTACCTACATGACTTACACAAATATTTATATACCTCTAATCTATAAATATACTAGGTAGGTCCACATAATATACATACATAATTTATTCTTTTTTTGCTACGTAATGCCTAACTTGCTGAACTTTTGACCTACTTCGTCTTAGCGTGTTGATGTATGGAAATTATATTTTGACAGGCATGGGGGTATATTACTACTATAGATCCACAAACGTTTAAGTTGCTGTTGTTGAATTCAGTGTTTCAATGTAATTTTCGTGGTTGTAAGGGCAATAATAATGCCTTCACCCCAGTTTACTCCAATTATTTTTTATTCAAGTTATACAAAATTAAATTATTAATAAAATATTAGTTCCAGGATTAGCTACCCGGTCAGAGAAGTTTGTAGCACTGTACTCTCAAATTTAATTCCAACCGATTGCTATTGGAATTGTTTTTATTATAGTCTCAAATTATTTTTCATTTTATATTGGGCTTAGAATTAATTCAAGAGTGTATTAAGGCAATCTGTCTCTAAATCTTTCGGCCTACAATATTCAGTATTAAAAACTCATAAAAAATAGGTGTAGATAGCGAAAATAGAAAAAAAGGTTATATGCGCAAAATGTAAGAGCACAAGTTTTTCTTTAAAAATTGTCTTGATTATATGTACTCTTTAAACTTTATAGTTGATGATTGTATAACGACGTTACCTTTCGTATGTCTTATACAACAGTTTCACTGCTGTTATCTACCTATATGTATAGCAGTTCTATAAATATACATGTCAAAAGAAGATATATATAATGTATGTGTATATATTTTGTGTATTACGTATTTTTTTGTTATTTGGATTATTGTATAATTTGATACAGCATTTTTTTTTATAAAAGATGATAATTTATTTATATTTCTTGGTTATACGTACTTGGCTACATATATTTTTTTGTAAGTATTAATAAACTCTTTTATAAAACACTTAGTTTAACGACGAAAAGGGAGGAGATTCTTAAGTTATCCAATGGATGTTAATGACTCACCAAATAATGTTTGCCCGGTATTTTGTTTTTGCATGATATATAAGCCAGTTGTTACTGAATTAAAAAAAAACAGTATTAATATTTACATGCGTAGACATAATTGTTATATAGTTCCATTTAATGTTAAATCAATAATAGTATAGTAAATCATACACAGCTTTTTGGTGGACTATACAAATATGAAAAAATGTATATTTATTAGATAGAAATAATTAGTACTTATTACTACAATCTTATTTTTATTTTATACGAAACTTGATAATTAAATTATTTGTCAATCAGTAACTGAATAAATTGCAATGACTTTTAAACCAAGCTAGATTTTATTGATACGTTTCGAACGCGCCCTGAAAATGTTGTTTCACTAATTATCTGAAAGAACAAGCATGTAACTTAGTAGATACTTTTATAAATTTTGAATATTTTGTATATACATTTTTTTATTTAGATGAAATTATTTTATAGATTGATTGATTTTATATGTTTCTCAGTTTTAGAATATAATAAAAATAAGGTTGTATATCTAAAGATATTTAAAATATATGTATTCACTCTTTAATTGTATACATATAATCAAAGTAAATAATTGTACTTTGTAGTAAATTTACACTCTCGTAATCTGTAGTTACTATTAGAATAAATTATTACGATGTGTGTTTAAATAATATGTAAAATGTTATACAATGTGGCTACTGAATTATATTCTGTGTTAGTTACGTAGAAACTGTTGTTGAAACGATATTACTGATGTATATTAAAGTATTTTTAATTGGACTTGTATATTATTTCGACGTTTCAGAATTATTATTTTACAGTTTATTTGTACTTAGTACTTGAAATACTATACAATATTGTATACAATTCTACAAAAGTAGGTAAAAACTATCTTCCAGCAGACCTGCAAAAGAAATAAATCTCTAGATACATACAAGTTTACTGAAATATCAACAGGAAAGCTGTTGCTGTTGTAGGCATTCAGAAAATATCTGCACTGTCTGAAAACTTAAAAAGTTGATTATAATAGGATATTGAAAAAAGTGTAAAGTAAATAAAAGTAAATAAATAGTAAGGAGAAAGAATTTGACATCACAAGCGGTAAAACAAAACATCGTGAGGAAACATGGATTCCGATGATTGGAATCTGAAATCGTAAACCCACAATGAGCAAGCGTTAAGCGTGGTGATCAATGCTCATTTCTTCCCTATATGAGAAGAGGCCTGTGCCCAGCACTGGGACATTTATAGGTCGGTATTGTAATTATTGTTCTTAATATATGACAGCGACACCTTGTGGTGATTATAGACACATGTATTTGTCATTTAGTTCGCCATCAAGTTCGGGGGAAAAATAATGTGGTAAGGTTCGAGAGAAATTCGGTGACCAGTGGGTGAATCAATGTACGTCACAGTTAATTTTTCATTTTTCCGCAAGGTGTCGCTGTACCGTCGCTAGCATATTCTGAGTCGCTAGCTCAAGGATACAAAATCATTGTGCCGGAAAACCAAACCCTTTTCGTTACACCGATATCAATTACACCATTACAAAGTAGTAGCATATTATTATAAGTGTCTGATTAAAAATTAATTGATGGATTTCAAGTGTATTGATTTCAAGGGTACTCCCTTGGGATACAGATCGATTGCTTGTTCAATCATAAAAATATTCGACGACCTCCGTTGTCAAGTGGCGTACACAATGGTTTTGAAGGTGTCGCTCGCTCTGAGGTCCCAGGTTCGATCCCCGGACGGGTCAATGTAAAAAAAAAACACTTCTATATTGTCTCGGGTCTGGGTGTTTGTGGTACCTTCTTGGTATCTGATTCCATATCACAAGCTGGTTACATTGGATTCGGAGCAATGTACCAATGTAATGTTTTCCATATTTATTTATTTATATTGTATTGAATCACAAGAGGATTGAATGACTAACCAAAGGCTGTATGTAATCTCCTTTCGCTAAAGAATTGAATCAGGAATATACTGGAACTAGCATTTCCCGCGGCTCTGCCCGCGTGGGCGTCGTTCATCGTGTCAAAAAGTGCCTAAAGCCTTCCTCAATGTATGGGCTTTCAAACCATGAAATATTTTTTTAAATCGGTCAACTAATTCCTGAGATTAGTCTGTTCAACCAAACAAACTTGACAGCTTATATGTAATATTAGTACCTATCTAGATATAGATAAGAGGAGGGGTAGAGGTTTATTTATTTTTTTATTTATTTCCGATTGGTACACCAACAGTACACACATCATCACACTTTGTATAAAAATAACTATTAACTGATAACAAACTAATGTAGGTAAATATACACAACACTTAAAATAATATAGCCTACATCAATATGTTCGCTATATTCAATAACATAGCTAAATATGATTACCTGAGGTTTCTACCCTAAACGCAAAAAAGGCGAATGTGTTGTATCCTGTATGGTGAGATATCACTGCTCTAAAACAGTTTAAGCTTAGAATGAATATGGAGGATACTCCTCTACCTTGAAATACTTATATGTAATTAATAGTTGGTAGGTTTGTAGAGTGCGTCTTATCAAGGATTTACCAAACTTTTATTCCCCTTACCTTGATCATATATTTATTTACAAGATAGAATACGGTGCCAAAAATCCGCCATTTTGTTTTTTATTTTGATATACCAGTAACCAGTGTCACTCACAGTAAATACGAATCAAACGACATCTCTGAAGGTAAAATCCATCGAGGTGTTCTACAGAGCATGCCAAACAATTATACATATGTATAAGTATACTCTTCAAAATCATAAACTTACTTCTGGCGCAGTCGGGTAAAAAACTGTCAGACGCCATGTTTATTCCACGAATATATAATAAAAAATTATATTACTTTAGTTACAGCAGCCCTAAGTCTAAGGCTCAGTTTTTAGATCGAGTTAACTCAACCACTGGTTACATATTCATTATTTTTTATCTTACAAATCGTTAAATAATTAACTCTCCGACTTATTTGAACCCTTTGATAAACAAACAAAACGCGTTTAAACGAGTCTTCAAACCATTAGTTAGCATATTTAACCATTGGTTTAGTGAACTAAAACCTGACAGGTTTTTCCAGAGCAAAACATGTTTAAACCAACCAAAAATATCTTCCTATGACCTATATTTTTATGGATACTTTAAATAGATTGAGAAATCTTAAAAAAAAAATATATGTAGCTTTCTCCAACTTTTGGTAAGAATAACGTCAAATAAAAATATTTCAGTCCATTCATTAGAATAATATTAACTTCCCAACAAAAGCCGCAACTGCAAACCATTAGGAAGTACGGTAAAATAAACTTTGTACTTTTACTCAATACAAAAAGTTTTACAATAAACTCTGTTAGAAACAACGAATTGCCCACGTTAAATTATCATACAAGACTTGAATCGTATTCTAAAGGTCAAACGAGTTCAATCTATTAAACAAAAGACAGCCTACCCTGATCAGATAGAACAGACTATGCGACTTCAGAAGATTATCAACGCCCACTTGTGAAACAAAATCTCGGTTAAGTTAGATTCGCCCGGAGTCAAAAGTAGCGTCCAAATTGAAAGTATCTTTAAGATTAAGAACTTAAAGTTGAACATTCAATTCTTGTGATTCCTGGTTCACGTTAATGACTATAGATTGGATTCACGTGTACGTTATCGACACGTTTATGACGTTTGACACTGTGATTGGTTAAAATTTTGGAATAAGCTATACAAGTTTCGATCGCGTATACGAGATAGGTTTGTTCCGTGGGTTTATCTGTCTTTCCAACACACACCAATAATACTCTTGGCAGCCTCGCAGACAAGTGACATATAGAATCTACAATTTTTTGTTTCTCTAATCGCTCAATTGTGTGGGAGTCTAAGTCACGTGACTTATCAAACAGAACAGTCTTTGAGCGATTTCTATCATCGTGAAAGCTTGAAGAAATGCAACCTATCTAGGGGTCTGGTTGACCTTCCAAGGAATAAGGTTAGCTCATTCAATCACAAATGCCTTGGCACATACTCCTGTAACTACTCACCAATTCAGTGAATATCTACAGTTCATGTTTATAATTACTGGAGGTAAAAATTAAATAGATTAAGGTATGCAGTTCCATCGAGATACAAAAGTAGACAGTTTAGGTATCCTGGCTGACTGACGCTTATTGCATGAATTTTTACAAGGATACCTTACCTACAAAAATTACCGCTACCACTGAGGTGTCCACTTCGACCTAATTAAAATGGAAAAATACCATTCTCTAGCTAACAGGAAAATGATTTGCAAGAATCAATTAAATTGTATGAACGCAGCCTAATCTGGAAAATGAATCATTCCATCGTTTTTTTCAAAAGTAGGTCGTGATACACCCACGCAGAAAAAATACATTTAAAAACATCTTTGATGCTTACAAATGCGTACTGTAAAGATTTTTGAATAGAGATGTTTACAATGATAACAAAGACTTAAAAATAGAAAGCTCCATCGTCCTTGTGGCTGTTCATCGATGATTGATCGTTGGATAAAAGTCAATGATCCGTTTTAAACTGGGCTGACGATTTTAAAAAGTATGTACCTACTTTAATTCTTGATAAGGGAATAAATGCTTTTTTAGACCCCTCCGTGCCTCGGAAAAGTCGTTAGGACGTTGGTCCCGACGTCGACGGGTTGTTAAGTCATTACAATTCTGACAACCAGTCTTACTTTGGAATACTGTATTACCTAGCAATGGGTTGTGGAGGTCAGATAGGCAGTCGCTCCACGTAAAATACGGCAGTCAGCTAAATCCGGTAACACTGGAAGCTGACCCCAACATAGCTTTGGAAAAGGCTAGGCAGATGATGACGTTAACTTTCTAATAATACCGGCCTATAGACGTCCCACTACTGGGCACAGGCCTCTTCCCATATAGAGAAGGAATGAGCATTGATCACCACGCTTGCTGATTGCGAGTTGGCGATTTCAGTTTGCTATTTATTTAGAATCCAGGTTTCCTCACAAATTTTTTGTTCACTGTTTGTCAAAGACGTCTTAGAATGATTAAGAAAGTACATTTAACTTTGAAAAAGTCACATTAGTACTTGCCTGAGTTCGACCCTGCAATCATTCGAGTGCGATTCCGGTCATTGAACCGCTAGACCACAACGAGATTTATTAATAACTTTCTAATATCCTTGTTAAATACTGTTGGTATGAATACCTATTTTAGTTTTAAATGAGATTAAGTTAGTGGCGCGCCCACACTCAGGCCTATAAATAAACGGTTATGAGGGAAAATTTAATTTCAAAGCAAGTTATAATGAAATTTAATATATTAAAAAAAAAGGGGAGGCTGTTTCAAAATAACTGAAAAAAAAGACTTAAAAAGTAGACACGTATAATTTTGATAGCTCTGTTCACCTCCAAAGGTTAATGAACTTGAATTAGCTTAGTTGTTAAATTACACCCAATAAACCCATTCAAGATGCTCAATTTTTGTTGACATTCAAAAGGTTAAAGTTAAAACCTCAAAGACTACGCACTCGGCTATTAAAAAGCTGCGTTTTTCTTGCGTTTAGAGTCCCTGGGCAACTTCTTCTGCGTAACTTTCCCAGACTATGCTGGGGTCGACTTCTCGTCTCATCGGATCCAGCTGATTGCTTTACATGGAGCGACAGCATAATATATCTAACACTTGGACTATGAACATATTCAGTACATAATTGTATACAGAGAGGTTTGGAAAACTAAAGGGGATGCCTTTACCCAGCAGTGGGATCTTAAATAGGCTACAAGAAAAATATATATATATATTTATATCAGTAAAAAAAAAACACTTTTCTACATAGTCTCGGGTCTGGGTGTTTGTGGTACCTTCGTTGTCTCTGATTACATAACACGTACAGTGCACAGAGTGTACAGAGTGCTTTAGCTACTTACTTTGGGTTTGGAGCAATATATGTTATAATGTCCACATTTATTTAAATAAACCATTAGTTAGCATATTTAACCATTGGTTGAGTTAACTCGGGATCAGAAAACTGGGCTTTAGTGAATATGGCCTCATCTCAGACTGAGTTACTCTCCTTCATTTATTATGTTCGTACCTATGGATTATATTCTACAAAAGTGATTCTAATTTTTAACGCACTGCTTTGAACTAGTGCGTAATCGATTGTCCTTTGTTTCACCTCTTTGACAGTTAATTGAACTTATAAAGTGGTTCATGTTGTGCGAAATAACTTTGCACATTATTCAAGTACTAAAAATAGTGCTACAATGAGATGAAAAATTGATTTAGATATTTTTATTTTATTTATTATTGATCAAAAAGGTACATATTAAGTTTTATAACGTACATAATGTCCAACGAAACTATACGCATAGTTTGTCTGTTGGATCAAAATTATTATTCTTTTCTCTAATCTTATGAACTAAATTTAGATTAAAAATCTAAATTTATATTTGGCATGCAGAATCTAGACTTATTTTTTGGTAATGGATGCATAAGTGTGCAAAAGAAATCTGAAGCAAGGTTTCTATGTTATGTTTATTATATTTTTATATGTATTGACGTGGTTTAGTTTGGTTTGATTTTCCCGAGCTGTTTCCGCACTTATGGCCAAATAAAAAAATGTCAATGAGTTTGAAACCCCTTTAAATCTCATGCTGTCTTTGTAAGTAAGGTGTGAATTAGCAACAAATAAACATTTAAGAACATCTTAAAGTTAATAAGCTTTACAGTATTCAGAGGTTAGCTTCTTGATTAGGCGATGGTGCGTATACAGACTTATTTGAGTCGAGAAAACAAAAGTATGAATATTTTTAACTAATTGAAAGTTTTTTTTTTATAATAACTTCCTTGAGACGATTTCATAATTATTCGAAATAAAGAACGAGTTCGACTCGCGATATCGCCGTCGCCGCGTCAGCTCATGATTAAGGACTCCTATTGAGTCTGAAACTAGTCAGGCGATCCCGAGAATGCGCGTGAGTAAGCCGTTGAATGTTTCGAATAATAATTATAATTAAAAGATACATGATAATTAACATCCCTAAATTAAATTATTGTATAGATTTTAATATCAATATATATGAAGATTATGTAGATTCATAATACAGTTTCTTAATGACTTTACTTACATCAAACATTAGGAGAGCCGTCAATAAATTTATATAAATATATTTCTGACCTCTTTATTCTATAGTAAAAGGGATACTGTTTGTAGAAAGAGTCCCGGTAATTCAATGTCATAGTATACATAATCCACTGTTGTGTGATCACATCAATACATTGCGTCGTTCAAAAATATGATCAGGATAATATTTATAAAACAGTAACTGCTCGATTTAAAGGTGAACGCATATTGGAGCTACACAGCTATCAATAAACAACAACTCAAGGCACTATATTTAAGAACGTATTTTTTTTGTACGCATTAATATATATTTAATGTTTACTTATTATTAGAAGCAATTATAATTACTGAAGTAAGTCGGAAGTAACTGTACGTAGTACAATGAGGTCTGTTTATGTTTATTTGATAATCAAAGACTTGTATATTAGCCCCCATCACCCGTTTGAAAAAAAAGGTATCTACTTATTTACATGATTTCTTTTGAAATACAAAAATAATCAACCATTGGTAAACACCAATGGTTGATTATTTTTGTATTTACAATAGAACTATTGATTTAAATGTATTGTCGTCAGTTTATTCCGAGATGAAGTTGTTGTTATTTGAGTATACGTTAATCTCAAACCAAAGCTAATAAAATAAAATGGCGCCGGACTGTCGGGCGAGCGCTGGGAGGCTGCCAAGCATTGATTGAAACAACTCCCGCGATGTATGGAGACGGTCGCCAGATACATCCCGAATAGCGGTAAGAGGGGAATGCCAACTGCCTTCTTATGGGGGATTCAAAAATATAACTTTTTGTTCTATTGTTAGAGGAGGATACTGCAGCCTACTGATGAGATAGATACCTAATTCAAAAATAGTTTTTCGTCCGAAATATTAAATTATTGTACCCTTGACCACATAATCACTGGTAACTTTTGAATATTGATTTCTTTTTAAAATAGTAAGGTTTTTTTTGGTGAGAATGTTTGTATTACAGGATATTGGATACAATTGAATTACATCATTTCTTTTTTGTACGTTACTGCTTAGTCTCTTCTCTTGATCTTGATGTTTAAATATACAAGTAATGGTTATTAATATTTGCTTTGTTTTTCTATTCTGGTTTCTTAAAAAAAAAAATTACGTGCAGTGATTAACTCGTGCGTGCTTGTCAACGCAGTGATAAACTTATTCACGTTTTTGTGTTTTTTAAACTACTTAAATGTGTTAAAAATATGTTATTGAGAAAATAAAATTTATTATTTACTCAAACTAATAACCTTTATATTTACAAGGATGGTTTTAGATATCAGTATTTCATTAATATACATGGACTCTTATAGGTACCTATACATACCGGAAACACTCGAAACGGAATGTAGATATTATAAATAATCCAATATTAAAGCCGACATAAATACAATTTTTGACGTTTGATGTCTGAATGAGGTAAAACAGACTCAAGAAACTTAAGAGAAACGCTATTTTACTCGCTATATCCAGCTGAATATGGCTCGATGGATGCAGGAAGAAAATAAACTAAATACCGATATCTTACTTCCGGAATACACTAATCTTGAAGTAATTACAGCGTTAATTTATAAAAAATACTGGCTGACCCGGGAAACGATGCTCTGCCACATTAAAAAAATTGATGTTGGCCGATTCTCAAACTTACTGAATACGCATAAAAAATTTCATAAGAATCGGTCGAGCCGTTTCGGAGGAGTATGGGAACGAACATTGTGACTCGAGAATTTTATAGATTAGATTAGATTAGATAATTATAATTTACAAGGTATCACTAAACATTTGAAATAGATCACCGCAGCAATACTTTCAGAATTTATATAATTAAACTATAATGTTTATTTTTTTTTATTAGGTACTATTTGTGCCCCGCGGTTTCACGCGCGTAAGTTATCCCCGTTCCCGTGAACATAAATTTTCCATTGTTTTTTTATATTTATTCTGCTAATCGCGACAAGAATGAATCCAAAAAATCAAGGATCATGAAAATTGGTTCTAGCTATTCTCCAGTTATGTGTCACACACAATCTGCGACTTTTTATATAGTAGCTAAGATACCTAATAATGTAAATCGTATCTCGAAATAGACGGTTTTATCATGCAACGAAAATTACCTTTTACTTCAAAAAAATCTAATCAAACGATTTGTCAGCTTAATATTTAATTAATTATAACATAAAATGCTATTTTCGTCTAAACAGTTTAGAATAATTTATAAAAATACACGAGCTTATCTTTTTTTACATCCCACGTTAAATGTTAAATCTTAATTAAAATATGTATCTGCCTACTAACAGTACGTTGCAGGTATACATACCTGCAACGTACTGTTAGTAATAATTAACGTAGTATATTATAGTAAAGTAAAATATTTGACGTAGGTTCTAAAAGCAATTGATCTGTACATTTACAGAAATTTATACAAATATTATGTGGGTTAAATCAAATTTATAAATACTTATTTATGTTGTATCTAATCATGATTCATGAGGGTAATGTTTAAATGTTAAAAATCTGTATGTTTTTAAGACCAGTTACGAAAACTGTAAAATAGTTATTTTTTTCATATGATAGCAATGTTTTTGTTTTTTGTTTTTTTTAAAAAACGACGCCCGCTCTAATGAAGTTATTCCTTGTGTCGCGGGGGTTTCACAAACATTCAAATCACATGCACAAAGAACACCCAGACTTGGAACAAGCATTTGTGGATCACACAAATACTTGTCCCATGCGGGGATCGAACCCGCAGCACGTCGCGCACAGTGGTAATTGGTGTGGTGACCTATACCACTCGGCCATCCGTGCAGTCAATTATTTTTTTATTGAAATACATCGGTATTTTTTTTATTTTGATTTTTGTTCCCGACTCATCGACACCTTTGCAGGTGTCATGGTCACGAGCAGATTCCGGGAAACGAAAAAGACGTCGGGTAAAAGCAGTTTTATTTCAATGTCTAAAATTCGCCTAAACCTCAGAAAACAATATATTTTTTAATTCGTAATAAAACTACGCATTTTTAACGCATTCTATCGCGGTTTGGGCCATTTCAGGTGTCATCCTCACGGAGAGACTCTTCTTTTTATTTCTTTTATCTTTTCAAATAAGTCCAAAGTAAATTATTTTTGTTCTTTATATGTATTCAGCCAGCAGCTTACGTCATTCGCCGCGTATGTATACGTTCCTCTATCTTTTTTCTGGGATCGTTACACGTGCCGTGCTTTGCCATTTGTTATCGTGACCGCGTCACCACTTGAGAGTCATTCCGGCACAAGGACCGGCCACCTGCCAACCGACTGCCGAAATATTATTAGAATTAATAAAAGATATTTTCTGAATAAACCCAGACTTTTACTAAATTGGGAACTAAAATTCTGATGGAATAGATACACGTTTTATTCTATTAAAATATAGAGGTATTTTTCTTCGTTTATTCATTTGCTCACATCGGCATAATACGGAGGTATTCATTCACATGTATAAACAATAAAATTTGCATATAATTATGTAAAATTTTTGGCATTTGTTTTTCTCAATTTGTGTTAAATTAAAAAAATATAGAGGCTTATCTTATATGCACGGAAGTTAAGTTAAATAAATAATAGTTAGCACTCAAGTGAGTGACCGGTGTTTAGATTATACCTACAGAGTGCTATCAAGTTTATATCTATCCGAAAGAGGCGAAAAGTACATCTGTCATAGATAGGGCCTATTATTTAGCTAAAAATTTGTTGATTAATTAATGAATATCCAATTTATCGCCTTAACTTTAACCAAACAGCTGAAGTTATGTATCCTTACCATTTAGTGAGTCAACCGGTGATAAGATTTTGACCCATTTGCTATGATTTTTGTGTCGAAAATTAATGTGAAATATTGGGTTTTATTAATTTAGTAATTTAAGTACACATATATGATAAAAAATAATACAATCATTTTTTTAATTCATAAGAAGTCTCTGCCAGCAGGCCTGCGATTGGAGAAGTGGCAAAGAAAGGCCAGTATGCAATCTCAATAAAAGTAAATATTAAATTAAAAAGTAATCTAAATAACTACAAACATGATATATAACATATACAAAAATATAGAGTTTTTAATTATTCTTTGTAGAAGAAATTTTGTAAACCGTCTCTATGCCCGATGTATTCTTTACCGTTCTAAGATACACCTTTTTGGTAACACCTTGTATAGTCTTAAATTGGAAACTATACATATAAAGTTTGACTGTCCAGGGTAGTAGTTGGTTTATTACTCAGGGTGTGCCGGTCGTTAGATATCGTCACACGATGAGAATCTCGACTTACATTCCCGATAATCATGACACTACTTCGCTTATATAGTAAGTAATATACGACTAAATAGTAGGAATATTATAAAGTTTTAAACCTGATTGTTCTATATTATCCAAGTTCGATTAATTCAAAAACTCCCTAGTAGCAATAAGTCTATATTGGATCTATACCGGTCTCACTGCTGGGCAAAAAGCCTCTTCACATACAGAGAAGGTAAGAGCATTGAACATTACGCTTGCTCATAGCGGATTGGCGATTTCAGATTTTTTTTTGGAATCCAGACCGATAGCCAATGATGTCTTAGTTTAGTACATAATAACATTGTAAAAGTCACATTGACACCCTATACTGGGTTTGAACATACAACCTTGTGCGTACAAATCAGGTCATTGAACCTCTAGGCCACCACGACTTAAATGGATACATATAGCATTTAAAATTATTTACCAAAATCTAATAAAAAGTAAAATAAAAAAATCCCTGCCAACCCTAAATGACTAAAAAAACCAAAGTAATATAAAAAAAAAATACATTTTAAATTAATCCTTATATAAATCAAAAAAGTTTGTCCACTTGTTCGCTATTATCAATATTTCAGTACTGCGTAGCGTTACGGCTACGGCTCTACGGCTACGCGCCTACGTCAGCTACGATCTACGAATGTCCTGAATAAAAGGGTGACATTCAGGACATGACATCCGAATGTCCTTTATTTATCAGTTGGTACCATTGAGAAAGGACACCGAGTAATTTTCACATTATTTGAGTACTTTAAGTGTAATGTAAAAACCTTGTTTGAGTCTCTAATGTCAGTAATGTAACTTTTTGTTTTTAATTTTCTCAAAGTTACGAGTAATTTTGTAGTTAGTGTTTTATATACGTAATTAGTTCATTCGTTAATGTTTATTACATGATTAAGGCTGCAAACAAAACGCAGCTAAAGAAAAGTGTTTATATAAATCAATAATTGTAGATCTAAAGGCATAGCTTACAGCTATATTATAGTACATACTTCATTTTTTTTAATTTAAAAGATATGTATTCAACTCACGCGATCTCAATCGCTCTTTCTCTAGCCACCAACATTTAAGATGCAAATTCTAATAAATGACACCAGTTTTTTGATTTATACGAAAATATGGATATTATTATTTCATCAATCAGCAATCCGTCATTTACGAGTATATTCCTTCATTGGCTTCTAAACAGATTCTCTGCGTTTATTTTTCCCCTAAAAGGTTATAATCTCTGTTATTTCCTTAAAAATAGTATCAAGTTCAAGACCGAGGTGATTTGAGGAAAAGAAAAGCTACATTTGTTCTTGTTTAACTGCCTATTTTGCTAATATACACTAATAATTATAATAAACGAAAAAGTTTGTTTTTCGTGTAATTACGCTAATCTCTGAAACTGCCAGTCCGATTTTAATGTGAAATAAAAACAGGCACAATAACAACAAAATAATGAAATAACCAAACCTGGCATAAGAGCTGGGATAATTCTAAAATTAAATACCCATTCAGAAAGGCTGAATGTGTGCCGTCAAAGACAACCAGACGAGTCCCGACTTTCCCAATGAATCACCCACAGTCGAGTATATAAGGCAGGGATTTCCCAACGCCCGGCAGTACCATGTCACTAGTCGTGGGGAGAGGTCGCGCCGGCGCTGCTCCCGCAAACTTTTTACGTATTACGATCCAAGGAAACTTTCCCATTTGATAAGGTGAGTACTTTAATTATACTTGCTTTATTCTTTTTTAATTGTGGTAGGTAATGGCGATACGTTGGTAGTCGACGCGGAACTTTTCAAAATCGATTTTCATTTACCGAGTTAAAAATAGTTTGACGTGTTCGTAGTTTCTTTAGATTTAAAATGTATGCACTGTATGTTTCTTTTTAAGTTGGCCTATGGATTTATAAGAAGTTTTTAATATTTCCTTAACCTACAAGTACGCCTCTTTTTTATATAAATAAATCTACTAAAGTTCATAATTATCTCTTAAGGTCTCCATATACTCATTACCTTTTTACTCTTGCACTTTCTGTAGAGTAATTCCCATGACATTAATTCTGTTTAATTGTTATCAAATACTGGTAAAATTAATTAAGTGAGTATAAAATGGACATCATATTTTCGTTGATAGTGACTTAATTATTTATGCGTTTGGTGAGAATATTAAATGGATTATTTATGGCGTTGGGTTTCTGAAATAAACGATTTTCTTTAGTATATTAGTTGTCATTTCAGATTAGATGTAATTTAGTTAGTTTTAATATAATAATTTCGCGTTAGTGGGCTAAAAATCCAAATCCTTTATTCGTATTTGACATATAAAAAGGATGTTATTTAATTTAATATTTTATTAGAAATAATATAATACCGGCCATTTTTAAATGTCCTTCTGCGAGGCACAGGCCTCTTCCCATTTAGAAAAGGGATTTTACTGTATTAAAATATAATATTTTATTTTATTTATTTATAATTTGGTGTCAATAATTAATTTATGTTAACTTGTGGATTGGTGCATTTTGGCATAACAGTTTCTCATTTAAAACTAAGCAAAAAAATAAGTTCTCAGAGAAAAAATGCTTTACGTATAAAATACTTAATAGTATTTTAAAATGCAAAGACTAACTCGCCCTTGAAGCATAGATCTCCTCTCGTACATAGAAAAAACGGGCATTGTTATCGCCTTATAGGCTCAATTAAATTGCTCAATTATTATGACGTAGGTACTTAAATTGACTATTGTTAATTTGTTACGTAACATATATCTATTAAAAAGCTTTTAACACTTGAACGTTAAGAAAACTTTCATATTAAACCAACAAAACCTAAACTGAACATCAATTGAGAAATGGAGATAAGTCTAGATTCTAGAATAATTTAAGTGCTCTAAAGAAATTACTTTATACAAGTGACACATTCGATTTCTGTATGCGGCAAAATTTATTAGTGGCCGAAGTATTACGGCCTTGACCAGCCTTCGTTGTACGACGTACTTAGGCTGTACACGATATTAAATCACGTTGAAAATATTTAACTTTCAATCTTTCAAAGTTTAAAGTTCTTTACAATATTCAATATTTTTAAAGAGCACAACACGGCTTCAAAGTTTTAAATAATAAAACAAAAGTGATATTATATAATGATACTAGCTGTGCCAGCGACTCCGTTCTCGTGGAGTTCCAGGCATGGCAAAATTTTAATTATTTTCTCACACGAACGAAGTGACTTAGAACCCGTATTATTCCAATGACCGTAACTTTAATGTTTGTAAACCGATTTTAATAAAACAACTACTAAATGTTATGAAAAGCTTGCCACATTATGTCAGTGAAAAGTGCGTTCAAGTCGCTGTATTGATTTCTGAGATTAGCGCGCACAAACGCAAAGACAAACAAACTGAAGCGATATTTTACGATTTTATTATATTAATGATTAATGAAAATGATTATTAATGATGATGATATGTGTTAGTCTCATTTAAAAAATCTCGTAAAATGAATATCGTAGACTAAACGCGTAGTAGGGCGTAGCGCTTGTAGACTTGCACTATGGGCTACTCTTATATTTATGCAACGCGGGATTAAAGGGATTAAATAACATTGTGGGAAACAATACTTCCTAACATATTAGCAACCTAATTGTTTAAATGTGATATCAAAAAAATTATAAACCTCCTCCTAACATTCATTAAATTTTTGATACGAACATATAATTATGTGATTTTAATCTATATATATAAAACTCTTCCGTTACTGACTGACTGACTGACTGACTGACTGACTGACTGACAGACAACGCACAGCCGAAACTACTGATCGTAAAGAGCTGAAATTTGGCATGTGTGTTTGTTGGAAGGAGTAGGCTACCACTAAGAGAGGATTTTTGGAAATTCCCCCCCAAAGGGGAGAAAAGGGTGGTAAATGACAGACAACGCACAGCCGAAACTACTGATCGTAAAGAGCTGAAATTTGGCATGTGTGTTTGTTGGGAGGAGTAGGCTACCACTAAGAGAGGATTTTTGGAAATTCCCCCCCAAAGGGGAGAAAAGGGTGGTAAATGACAGATAACGCACAGCCGAAACTACTGATCGTAAAGAGCTGAAATTTGGCATGTGTGTTTGTTGGAAGGAGTAGGCTACCACTAAGAGAGGTTAATTGGAAATTCCCCCCCAAAGGGGAGAAAAGGGTGGTAAATTGAAAATGTTTATTTCTCAATGGATTCACTTAAATCTTTGTATGTAGGTTCCACCAGTGAAGCAAGTGAGCATAGCATATGTATAAGTGAACATAGCATTTTTTAGACCATGATTTCATGGAGACATATTTCTAATATAATAAAAATTTGATTTTTTTAATGTTTGTTTACACATGTAATCGATAGACCATGGAACAGGCGATAACTAAGTGAAAAACCCAAATTCTGACGGAAGTCATTACTCCACGCGGACGAAGTCGCGAGCAAAAGCTAGTTCGGTATATAATTTATGCTTTTTTAACAAACTATATAAGCAAATTCAGTGGCATAAGTCAATTTGTCAATAAGTACACATGATTTAAATCGTATCATCAATCCAATTTAAAATAAACCACTATCCTAGATTGCGTTTAAAACATCGCATTAAATATTAGTGAATGTGTGACCGAGAATTATATTGATGAAGCGGCCGATGGGTCAATCATACTTTAAAATATTAATAGTGCATATCGATACAATTGTTTAATAAACAAACGTTATAATTTAGTAAATGGATATATTTTTGTCAAGAACTTAATTAGTTACTAAGATAAGAAAAACAATAGGTACCCAAGCTAAGTCATGGTGGCCTAGCGGTTCAATGACTGGATTCACATGCACATGGTTGCAGGTTCGCACCCAGGCACCATCAATGTGTTAAAGTTATATGTACTTCCTTAATAATTTCAAGATGTCATTGACAAACGATGAAGGAAATCATCTTGATTGCAAACAAATTAAATCTGCTATCGCCAACCTGCAATCATTGCATAGACAAGAAGAATGAACATTATGTTCATTCCTTCTCTAATTATATGGGAGTGCCCAGTAGTGGGATGTTTATAGGCCGGTATTATAGCCAATCTACGTTACCAATTATCTATAGCTTAAATTTATTTTCCCAAATTTATTTAGGTTTTACATAATTCACGAGAGTTCAGTAGCTACCTTTGTTCATGTCTGTTCTTCCATAGAGCGGAGGTGGATGGCCTCTGGTAGGTGCCACATCCCTAATTCAAGTAAAGTTCTCAACAGAACCTCTGCGTGTAGGACCTGTGTCCCACGTGAGCGTTTCAAAGGACCAGGTGCCATACCATGAATGAGCTTATTAAGCAAGGTTATTGCCGCTGTGGAAGCGAGACGCTGCTACGTGCATTGTATAGCGCTGTCAAGCTTCCACAGCGGCAACAACCTTGCTTAATAAGCTCATGGTATGGGCCCAGGTCTCTTTTCCTGAAGCTATCCCGTGATTAAAAAAGAGATAAATAAAATAAAGTTCTCTGTAACCGTAATATCAAAGAAATAAATGATTAAATATTATTGTAACAAAATCAACTTCAGTTGCACCAAAGTAAAAGTACGCAGTTCAATTTAGACATTATATTTCCCAAATATTTTTATTTTAAAACTAAACTGCAGAAACGATTTTATTGAATTGACATGGGTCCACCTATGAGGTCTTTACCAGGTACATTTCAAAAAGTATTTTTTTTTAAATGCCAGAGATGACACGTAACAAACATACATTATATTTTAATATACTGAAACTTTGATATTCAGCGATAGTTTTTTTTTAAGTGAAGTCAGAAAACAAAGCTAGTAATTTTTTAACGACTATAACCTTAATTGCCTTTGATTTGTCATCATTCTTTTTTGACATAGTAAGTATATATAGATTCAATAATTAGTGATATCGATTTATCATGAAATGATATCGTATTACCTTATTTTTTAACTTTAAAACTACGTTCTCACTACTTTGTTAACTTGTTAAGTTAATATTTTACAGTATTTTGAAAATAAATTCCCTTGTAATTTTTACTAAAAACTAAAGTTTTATAAGCGTTGTCTTTAATATTTTTATGGCTAATTTTAGACCTCAATAAAATAAAAAAATCAGACTTACAACTACTTCTGCATTACTGTTTAGTGTTCGATACTCAATAGATGCATTGTCTCAAAATATTACATGGAAACTACATAGAGATTTCGCCGAGAGTCTATAGTCAGATAGTATGTAATGTGTAGTCAACATATGTATAATTATTTATAATAGTAACGTACGTTTAGTAACGAGGATTTCTTCGGAAGCGCCCGATTCTGTCTCCCGCTTGAAGTGGAGGATAGTAGAATCGTGACAAGTCTGAGTCACGTGACTTATCGAAATCAAATGTTATATCTATACATTTAATGTGATTTAAGCGATTTCTATCTTCGTTAACGCCTGTAGAAAAGTCACTTGGCTAGTTTACTTCTGATTAATTTCGAAGTGGATTTCATAACGGTCAATCGTTTCCCCGCGACGCAGTGTCTTAGTGGTATTCATTGTAGGCACTAGCTTGTCCCATTAAAAAACCGCGGTAGTAGGTGAACGCAAACCTATATGATTCAAGACTGTTACAAAGTTATATTAAACTTATAACCTAAGAATATTTACTGTCACATACCAAGGTATAAATCAAGACATTTAAATAAAATACCCATATTTAAAGCTGCAGATAATCTCTTGCAAACTTAATAAGGCGAACTATGCTGTACATTTAGCATTCAGCTTTTCATACACAAAAACTGGCCTAGTATGTAAATAGCGTGTGAAATATTATTATTTAAGTGGACGCACGTATACAACACTTTCTGTAAACTATAAGAACAAAAAAACTGGCCAAGTAAGTGCAAGTCGGACTACACACGAATGGTTTCGTACTATGTATCTGTGTAATCTACAGTAATAATATAAAGAGGAAAGTTGTGTTTTTGAGTGCATGTTTGTAATGAATAAACTCAAAAACTAATGTGCCGATTTCGAAAATTCTTTCACCATTAGAAAGCTACATTCACCCTGAGTAACATAGGCTATATTTTTTTACAAAAAAAATAAATACCACGGGCGGAATTGCGGGAAACAGCTAGTGTACCTATAAAAACGGCAAAAAAAAAAAACTACGTTAGTTGTATGTTTAAAGGGTCCCTTTAACATTTGTTTTATTTTAATTAAGGTAAATGCAGCTATTAACGACCCATCGAAAATCCGCAGCTATTACCGATCCATTTCATTAATTTGTAATTTTTACGCTACTGGAACGATTCATGCTGAAGACACTTGACGAAACACGCATGTTTGTTCTTTGAGCACCGCAAAAACTAACGTTTGTGTGTGTGGCATCCCGGAAAAGACACAAAATTCGTTAGTTTCCGTGAAGACAGCGAGCTCGCCGGCCGTGTAGTACAAGTCCTTGTTCCTAATAGGTAAGCACATCAAATTTTTGCTTAAGACTTTGTACATCGATTTACGAAACCTGTACTGGTTGTGTATTATTAAATGTGTTCATTTGAGTGTGAATTCTTTATTTCGTATAGTATTTTATAAAGTTTAAGTAATTTAATAGGATAAAACTTGAAATTTAAATAGAGCGGTAATAGCTTCAATGATTGTAATAGTGGCAGTTATTGCCGATCCATGGGTCGGTAATTACCCTGCACATTATATTTAGTTTAAATGCTTTCCCGTCGATATGCGATGACAAAAAAAAAATATGAATATGGCATTATAATCTCAAATAATCAGCCATTGTTACACACTATTAGCGACCTATACTATTTTGTCTAGTTTACTTGTTTTATCATTTTGTGTTCACCACGTTTTGTAAAATTATTCATTAATTGTTATTTTAAAGAAACATTATTAAAATACCTTTCTTTGTATAACAATGTGTGCATTCATTAATACTATTTGCTTAATCAATTGTTTAAAATCCCTGTTATAATTAGAAAGATCAAATCAATACATATTATCTAGTTTTTGTGAGTCGGTGAAACGATTTTATATTTGTATATAAATCGCTTATTACCGATCCATGTGAGTCGGTGATAGCAAGTATGGGAGCCTATCACCGATTCTATACAAATCATTATCAATGTTAAATTACACTGATTAACTGGTTACAGAAAATATAAGCTTATAAACTAATAACAAAAATAATTATGAATATAGATATGGCAAACGAAATACATAAAATAACTTTTTGCAGAAACATGGATGTCCGCTTGGGCCGATGCCTGCTAGGTTCGCGGGTTATTCGAAAAAGTTACTGTGGACCTGGCAACAGGTATCTGAAGGAACATGTGTAGGGATTAGTCAGAAAAAGTCTTACACTATAACTTCAAATAACTTCTTCCGCTCAGAGTAGATGAAGTTATTTCACGATGTTCAAGACAAAAAAAATAGGTGGCTAAGTGGCTTTTCCTCTGCAGCACTATACATACTACTATACATACTCGCCGTGGGGTTACGGCTTAGAATAACAACCCCCCCCTCTCTACCCGTGGCGGGTGTTTTGGCGCAACTTGGGAGAGGCCTATGTCCAGCAGTGGACCGCGATAGGCTGAGTTGAAGACTATACATAGGAAAAGCCACTTAGCCACCCAATTTTTTGTATGAAATAGGTAAGAACTTGAATCTATCCTACATTTCTTAATCCATGCTAATATCCTTAACGAAATCACATAATATTAATCAAAATATTAATCTTCTAGTTTTGTTACACTCGGTAATAGCTTCAGCAAAATCGTTAATAGCTACATAGCTGCTCCTATGGGTCGGTAATACCAGAATCGACTTGTCCACTTAATATTTTTTAAATTTATAAGAAAATCTTCTAATTTTGGGTTTATAAGGTAATCATTATAAACTAGATAAGTAAGAGTTTCATATAAAAACCAAACACTGCATGTGAAAGCAATCAAAACTCTTAATAATTATCATCGATTACAAAACTACCTTAACAGGGTCGGTAATAGCTGCGTTTACCTTATATAAAATATTCTGTCAATATTTCAATCGTCTACCTTCTACTGTTATCAATATCGAGCAAAAACGTCTCTTGAATGAAAAGAAACATTCCCCTTTACAAATAAAATTTGTCGACACGTTAAATCGATTATGTTAGTTAGTCACTCGTTAGTGCTTTAGCGAATAGTTCACAAGCGAAATATATTGCAAAGCTTGGTAAAGTTAAAACTTTTTAAGACATTCTGAAAATATATAACGTCCCTAAACACCAACGAGAAATAACAAGGAAATAATAAATCAACCTAGATACGGTTTACGTGTTACCGTTACCTAAATTTCTTGCAGTTGACATTCCGTTTTGATTAACTCAATATTATTTTACAATCATTGTATACATATAACCATTCTTAAAAAAGTAACCTATGGAGTTTCTTGCCGGTTCTATGACACCTTGGAACCGCGCAACTAGCGTCATTAACGTTTTCAAATTACCTGAAAAGGTCTACGCGACATAAAAATGTTTTGATTTTGGTATTAATAAAACGCGTTTTTTTCTTCTTTCACATAAATGATGTAACATTTTATTAAATAATAATAACATAGTCATCATCGTCATGTCAACTGTAGGACTTCCACTACTGAACGTAGGCCTTCCCTATCGATTTCCAATATGACCGGTTGGAAACGGCCTGCATCTAGCGCGATCCTGCGATCTTAATCAGAAAGCCTGTCCAACCACAAGGTGGACAAACGATCCAATAATTTAATAAAGCTAATAAACTACAGGTATCTATTAGATTTACTAATTTAAAGATACTCGTACTATGCCGCAGATAAACATATAGGTACTAAGAAACGTTATTACTAATCTACACTAGACTAATATTTTAAAGAGGAAAGATTTGTATTTTGGTGTGTATGTTTGTAATGAATAAACTCAAAAACTACAGTGCCGATTTCAAAAAATCTTTCACCATTAGAAAGCTACATTCAGCTTGAGTAACATAGGCTATATGCGGGCGGATTCACGGGGAACAGCTAGTTTTGAATAAAAATATTCAGCCTGCGTGATTCCAGTCCATCCAAAGGCGTTATTGAAACGATTAAAGCGATATAGGAATGCCGAGTATTAAGATAACATCTATGTTTACCTTATAAATTTATAGTATTGTATTTAGCTTTCCAATATATTTAACAGAGTTTACTTTATTATTATTTTACAGGATTAATTTAAAAAGAGTGCGTATATTCAACGAGGTAATCAGGTGCATAAAACTGAACAACTTTCCCCAAGGAACATAAGTCGAAATCTTAAAATGAAAAATGAACTTTCCATACAAAGTGACAGGTCACATGACTGTATGAAAAGATGATTTTCAATTTTAAGATTTCGACCTATGTTTCCATACCATTCTCAAAACTTGATAGGTACAATGTTTGAACGATGATTAGCCGTAATAAATAGACTTTGAGATACTGGGCATACATAAAAATATAAGCCTTTCGTAGGTATAATTTACTTGACTAGAGATGATATTACCGTGAGAAATACCAATTTTGGTTAATAGTAACGTTCGTTAGTACTATCCGGCGACGCGAAACTTCCTGTAGCCAAGTCTTTAAATAGGATGATTTTTACACGGAAACATTTTTGGCCCAAAAGAGACATTTTATCATCAGTAGACACAAAATATTCAAGAACATACATTTTTAACTGATATAATCTCAAGCTAATCTTATAAAAAATAAAAAAGGGCAGTCGAATTGAGTACCTCTTCTTTTTGGAAGTCGGGTTAAAGTGGTAACGTTCGGTGAAGTGAAAGCTCAGTTTAACTACAGTAAGCCTACGGATTTTTAGGGCCAGCTTCCAATCTTACAAGACAACTGAAGACCTGTAAATCTCAAGGTGCGACAACTGTTTTTAAATCCATAAATCATAAGTATGTGTAAGTAATATACTTGGTTTGGTTTGGTTTTCCAAGGCTGTTTCCGCACTTAGCCTCTTGATTGGATCATTGTGCGTGATCCTCTCCTCTTCCTTACTCCAGCCATTCGAGCTCCACCCAGAAGGCTAGCAGTCTTCTTTTTTTATAAATGTGGACAACATCACATACATTGCTCCGAATCAAATGTAAGTAGCTTAAGCATTTGTGATATGGAATCTGAGACAACGAAGGTACCTACCACAAACACCCAGACCCGAGACAATGTAGAAAAGTGTTTTTTTTTTCTACATTGACCCGACCGGGGATCGAACCCGGGACCTCAGAGCTAACGACACCTTGAAAACCGGTGTGTACGCCACTCGACCACGGAGGTCGTCTTCTTCTCGGACTGCTGCAGGTCTCCCGCAACGACACTAGTGATTGGAGGGTTTCTCTCTCTCCTTCTTCATGCAGCCTCTGCATGGGCTGTCCGTAACACCTACTTTAAACAGAAGTTTGTTAAGGGGACTGCAATGTCCGGTTATTGTTCCCAAGACTTTCCGATCTATGTCCCTAATTAGTCTTGAGAGGATGCGAGCAAACTTCTCAGGTGCCCGGAATTATATACTTAGTGTGTATCCTCGCTAAGATCTATTGTCAGAATTTAAGAGATCATAAATAAACAGGTATGAACTTGTATGCCACTCCTAGCTCCTAACAACATGTCCAAACATACCTCAGAATATCAGAATTATAAGTATGAATAAAAAATCACATGAAACTCGGTTCTAAAAATTCATTCAATTAATTCAGTCCTAAAAAGCCGCGGCCGCTAAGCACTCACAATGGCTGAAGCAAGACCTTCTTATGTTATAGGACGCAACGGGGTCAGGTCAGTCGTTCGCCATGGGGTTAGTGCCTGAAGTTTGGTTAAAATCACCATTATTACGTCACATAGACCTACGTACTGCGTACTGACTTATATTTTTATTGTTGTTAGTTCTTTATCGTAACATTTTATGTACGGAGTTTTTCCTTCCGCTACAAAAGCAGGTGAATTGAAGTTTTTATGGTCTACGTAATGTGGTCATTTCTTGTTTTCATGGAAATATTTTTGCGTTTTTTTTTGGGTGTTCGTGTGTGGCTGGGGATTAAGAGGGTAAATGTTACAAGTTAGGCGTATCTTTTTATATACATTCAATAGAATTTTTGGGCGACTGTGTTGAAGAAAACCTCTTTGAAAGTATATTCCTGCAAAAGAAACAATAATAAAAAGGCACAGATAACCACAGAATACTTTTTTAGATACTGTACCTAAATACCTACGGATAATAGAACTATAACGGTGTTATAAAACTACGCCTAGGATTGAAAGGGTATTAGTTTAGGAAATGTTCTAAATATGTCTATTATTTACCGAAATAGTGTAATCTATATACTATACAATAATTCTTGCAATTCATTGATTTAAAATCGGATCACTAGTTCATGAGATTTTTGCGTTCAAACACATAAACAAACAAACAAACTCTTCAGCTTAATAATATTTTATAGTATATAGATAGAACTATTTCGGTATATAATTAATATACTTGGAACATCTCACACATGGCCATCTGATCCCAAACTAGGCAGAACTTGTACAATGGTAACCAGACAACTGATAAACATTCTTATATATTTCTAAATACATACATATTATAGATAAACAACACCCAGACACAGAATAAATGATCGTGCTCATCACACAAAGATTTGTCCTGGGTGGGAATCTAACCCACGACCTCCAGCTTAGCAGTCAGGGTCACGAACCACTAGACCAACAGGCCAGTCATATAGGACTGTACAATTGTACATATTTATATGTATAACGTATAACAAGGCCACAAAAACCCGTTTCGTTTTCGATATCGTAACCTGGCAATAAAATAGGCAATCAAGTGGTACCGGTATTAAAATTAGCCATAGCGTTATGGGGTGAATTATTGACTGCAGGGGACTAAGGTGGCGTGCAGTGTTATGCAACGCCTTATCGATTCTCATGAATTTCTAGATAAGTGAATTATTTAGTGTGTGGGTACGACGGACACGTATGGATCGGTTTGAAGGCTTGACTGATTTGTTTCGTTTGCATATCATCGCTATGTTCAATTGAATTGTTCCCAGAAAGTTGAAATACAAAATAATATTCATATAAACTAATTTTAATAGATGATATGAATTTGAATTGACGGTTATTACAATTTCGGTAAATAATACTATATTTTATGTTATTTGTAATGTATCACTGTAAACTAGCTGTTGCCCGCGGCTTCGCTCGCTCGTGTATGTTAGTAAAGGATATATAGATGTAGTCTCAGATTTTCAAAGTAAATAATATTTTTCATAAAATATTATGGAGTTAAAGATATGTTTTAGATGGTCATTAAATCAGAAAAAGAAATCATAAAATGTTTATCAGTTGTCTGGTTACCATAGTACAAGTTCTGCCTAGTTTGGGATCAGATGGCCATGTGTGAGATGTTCCAAGTATATTACAACAATAGTTGAAAGGGGTTGGTAGTTATCACAGTTATTGATAAGGACTATTTTTTTTACAATTGTCTGGAAAAAAAAAAAAAAAAAAAAATAAGAGTGCGGACTAGGCATTAAAAGTTAAAATCTATTTATTCCCTAAGTTAGACGTTTATAGGCCGGTATTATAAGTAGGTAAAACTAAAAGCCACAACTGACGTAATGAGCCTATCTAAGTCGTTTATAATTATAACCAAAAACGTTCGTCTTGAATCCATCTATTTATTCCTAAAACTGCATCAAAATCCGTTGCGTTGTTTAAAAGATTTAAGCGATCAAACAGCGGGAACGTCTTTGTTTTATACCTACCATGTAAAGATATGTAGAGCTTTATGACCATTCTATTGATGTAATATGAATATAAATTTTATTTCCATTTATTTTCAATTGAAAATAGGTGTTGAAACCTGTCTTATTATGAGATACTGTACTACCCAGTAAAATAGGTTGTCGAAGTAATTTATTTATACATTGCATGTAACGTTTATTTACGTCATTCATCCCAAAATGGCTTGGGCAAGGTTAGGCAGATGATGATGAATAGGTACCTACTGAATAATCTTTCCCCCGCATTTCACAGTAGGTATAAACAGCCTATTTATTTTATAATCTTACTAGCTTCTGCCCGCGCGGCGCCTTGTCTGCGTGGACTTCAGAATTGGGTCCAAAAAGAAATGAAAAATGTGAAAGTAATGAAAAATGCAAAAAAAAATCACCCGTGTTATAGCTTGCGCTGTAATAGAGAAAAATACTAAATTTATAAGCGTCTGCCCACGGCTTAGCTCTGAAACCATTTTTAATTTTCCCACGGGAACTACTTAAGGAATCGGGATAAAAGGTAGCCTATGTTCTTTTCCATATCAAAGGTATTACATGCCAAATTTCATCCAAATCCGTTCAGCCATTTTTGCGTTACTGAGTAACAAACATCCAAACATCCACACTTTCACATTTATAATATTAGTAGGACTAGTAGGATATTAAGGGTTGGCTGGCCGGCTGATAATGTTTCAAGTTTAATCAAATAAAGACACCAACACATAAACTCAATCACATAGATTAAAAGATGTGGGTGTTAAAGACAACACGTGGAGTAATCCACTCACACACTGCGCACGTGCTGATCTCAACACCCAAGTGTAAAGATATAACTGAGCAAGCTAACACACCTATAAAGTATAGGAATTGCTTTCGTAGTTTATAAAGCAATATGGCATTTAAAGCCAGTAGGCGTTTTTCAAGTCGGAAATAGTTCCAGAGATTAGCGCGTTCATCCAAACAAATATAAAAAACTCTTCAGCTTTTTAATACTAAACACAGTGCTTATCAATTATTACTATGGCAATACAATTGCCAAGTCAAGTATAAGTGTAAAAAGAATCCTAACATCGACTCTTACACACATACTTATTTATCATAAATAGGTTTAAATAAACTTTATTCTCAATAAAAACATTAAATAATGTCGCTTACTTGAGAACAATAACAATTACTTAAATAACTAAGATTATTTCGACAACATTTGGTGCCGACTAAAAAGCTAAAGCTATAGTTATATATTTCCTAAATACTTACAGGAATATGTGCTCAAATATTTTAATTATGAATTGTCTACATAACTGTTGACCCACGATTTCAGTGAACCATGAACCTCCACCTACGCAGCATTTTATTCCCATATCAAAAAGCTGAGAAACTGAGGGGCTCGTGGCTAAGTGTAAGCCGTACGGTTTGACCGATCATAAAGGTTAAGCCACGCTCGCCGCGGTTGGTCCGTGGATGGGTGACCATTTGTAAACATATCGAGACCCCTCCGTGCCTCGGAAAGCACGTTAAGCCGTTGGTCCCGACTGTCATACAGTGATCTTTGATAGTCGTTAAGTCATTACAATTCTGACAACCAGTCTTACTATGGAATACTGTATTACCTAACAATAGGTTGTGGAGGTCAGATAGGCAGTCGCTCCATGTAAAACACGGTATTCAGCTAAATCCGGTAGGACTGGAAGCCGACCCCAACATAGCTTGGGAAAAGGCTAGGCAGAAGAAAAAGCTGAGAAACTACCAATAATAGTATTAAAATAAACCATTTACAAATAGCCTCCCAGTTGTCTCATTAGTAGACTCCACGTTAATTTATTCCCACGACCTTATTATGTAGTACTAAGAGATTTATTTATTTATTTATTTATTTAGGTTAGCCAACAATTGTTTACACATTACATGTCTTTTAAAAGTACGCGATATACATTTATAAGTGCAACAATTACTTACAGACTAACACCACATGCACTATTTTATTTGAAATATACATTCATATTTATTAATTGCAGCTAATTCAGAATTAACAGGAATCTATAGATTTAAAAAACAAATAATTGATATACATTAAAATTAATAAGAAATAATTAAATTAAATAATTGTTAGCAATATAATAAAACTACTATAATCAAATTAATAAATTAAACTAAGATTACATAACTATTATTAGGTTTAAATTTCAATAATTACATCAAAATTTTTGAAACAAATTAATTGGTTGGAGAACCATCATGTTTTCTCAGTTAGGCGAAAAGTAATCAATCATTAATTTACAAAATTTTCCTATGCTATCGTGGTGGATGTCGATCAGGTCACTACAGCTATTTAAGATTTTGCACAATCGTGGGATTGGTGAGTTAGCACCTAGAACAGTTCTACGCAAGGGCGGGTAAAGCGGAGTGATAGGATGTCGAGGAATGCGGGTTGGGGCACGGAACTTGAGGAGACTCAGTAACTGTGGACAGTCTAATTGCTTTCTGACCAGTTTGTATAGAAACATGGCATCACTAACTTCTCTTCGGGTCGATAGCGAGAGCATCTTAAAAGTTTGCAGTCGGGACACATAGGAGGGAAGCTGCTTGCTTTTTCCCTTGGAAAAAGCGAGGTGCCATAAAAATCGTTTCTGGACCCTTTCTAAGAGAAGTTTATGAGTGGCATAGTGTGGTCTCCATACCACGCTACAATACTCCAGTATGCTTCGGACAAGGCTATTATATAGCTTTGTCCGAAGCGAGATTTGGCGCGAAGCCATTGCATATAATTATTTCGTTTAATTTTGTTTAGCATGCTCTTTATAAACGATTTTGTTTCATTCATGTACGTCTGGTGGGACGTGGGATGCGGGGCTTCGCACATTCCCTTTGATCGTAATCAATCAGTCGGATGATTTTGTCAGTTGTTGTTGTGTCCTGTTCCTTATTTACCAATCTGAGTAAATAAGGACCTGTGTAATTGTTGTATCGTAATGATCATTTTCGTTTTGTCCGCAGGCCCGACTCTTCAACATGAGGTGAACATGAACGCTGTCAGGCAAGCAGCGGTCCAAGCACCGATGGACGATGGAGTAGTTCATACACATTTACTTTTAACGAGTGTAGTAGTGACAGTGGCCGCGACTGTTTGTTTACCATGTACTTACTAGAAGCATCCTAGTTCATGTTTTCCGTGTAATGTGGATGTGCGGGCGGCTAGCACGACCTCGTCTGCCGCGGACCTCCGCCGGGTCCGCGACCGTCGGGCAAGTGCAGCTCCAGCCAGGGCGACCACCGCCCGCACTCCACCCCTGTCCACCTCCTAACCCTAAGTCGCAACCACTACACTAGAGATGGGCCATTTCGATTTAGGTAGGGACTAAGTGCCAGAGATTACACCTTTCCTAGGAATACATTGGAAGATGTGTTCGGTACATCTCTATCGCTTGTAGAAGTCGTCTCTAAGTGTGAGTATCTATTGACCTGTGCAGGTGAGACACTGAACGGTCAGCGACTGATCGAGTTCCGGCTGGGCGCTGAGGCCGAGTCGGAGCAGGGCGAAGGACTGGCGGTGGCGTCGGCCGAACTGCTGGTCCGCGCCGAGACGTCGCCGCGCGCGCGCCGCCTGCGCTACACGCTGTGGGCCTTCACCGTGAGCGGCAACGAGACGGCCGCCATCAGCGCGCTGGCGGGCGCGGCGCGGCGCGACCCGGCGCGCGGCTGGCAGCGGCTGGACGTGACGGGCGCGGCGCGGCGCTGGGCGGCGGCGGGCGCGCGCGCGCCGCTGCGCCTGCTGCTGGACTGCAGCGGCTGCGGCGGCCGCGTGCGCCTGCGCCTCGGCGGCGGCCAGGCGGCGCGCCCGCTGCTGCGCCTGCGCCTCAAGCCGCCCGCCGCACGCCGCCGCCGCGCGCTGGACTGCGACGCCGCCGAGCACGGCCGCTGCTGCCGCCAGACCTACTACGTGAGCTTCCGCGCGCTGGGCTGGGACGACTGGATCGTGGCGCCCGAGGGCTACTACGCCAACTACTGCCGCGGCGCGTGCGCGCCCTTCCTCAACTACCACTCGCAGGTGGTGGAGGCGGCGCGGCTGGAGCGCGCCGAGTGCTGCGCGCCCGTGCGCTTCTCCGCGCTGTCGCTCATCTACTTCGGCGCCGACTCCAACATCATCAAGCGTGACCTGCCCGAGATGGTGGTGGAGGAGTGCGACTGCCCGTAGCGGCGCCCCTGTACATAGCCTGCCGCTCGACGCCGCCCGCCGCTGTCCGCCGCACCCGCCGCGGCTCGCTTCCGCCGCTCTCGAATCCGATTTAATCCGAATCGATTATAAATAATATTCTCGACTTGTGTAATATTTTGTTCCTCGCGTTCGAAAGACTATATCCTAAAATCGAATAAATAAATAAATCTCCGTCTACGTAGGGCTGAGTCGCGTCAGCGCAGCGCGCGCCGCGCGTCCGGACTGTGGTACTAGCCGTATGAGTCAGTGTGTCGCGCGTAGTCGCGCGTGGTCGCGCGTCATTTTGCCGAGCGGAGCGCGCGCGGCGCGAGGTGCGCGCTCGCCTCGCCGTGTGTAGACACCCTAAATAATTTAATACTACGCCGTTTTCTTTCACCCCGTTTGGTGATCGCTTGTAATTATTGTAAACTGTATTATAATAATTATTATAATTATAATTATAATAAATCAACTTTTTCATAATTATTACCACATTTTTTATTTTTACCCTTACAATATCCCTTATGTTATAGTTTCTATTTTGTTAGGTACCTATAGATTTAAGCCTGTCAACAATTATAGGAACAAGAATAGACATCAATTGCCAAGCCGTTCTAACTAACTTTGTTTAGGACAAAGGTAGTTAGATCGGTTAAAAATTTAAAAATAACGACCAGTCTAGGTATGTTATTAATTATATTTTCAAGCTTTTTTACGGTTTCTAGACAACGTACAGGCTTTACACGTGCCCAATATATTTACCACGTGTAAAATCTCCATTAATCATATAGATCACCTTGAAAAATACGAGATAACAGAGTGAATATAACTTACCTTTGGGAAATATGTAGCAAAGCAACTACCTGTTAATAGGCGAACGAAAGCTGACATGTATACTTCATAAATAGATAATGTATTGCTATCAAAGTAATTGTGCAGCCTGTACAATATAAAAAACCGCCAGAAAAGAAAATCTACTGTCAGTCAAAGCTATGGAAGAAAGTCTTTTAAATATTCTTTTCATTTAAAACCTAAATATTTTTTAGATCCCATTTTATAAGCATCCAAGGGGCCCCACATAGGACTGAAAGTACTACAGTTGAGATTAATTAAGAATAGTACGTCCTACATAATTCTGGCCATATTTGGGATAAAAATATGAATAAATAAATACTCAGATCAAGCCCTCTCTTGCTGTTTGTCCGAACCCTTCACGAGGATCCCTTAGTAAACGTTGCTAAAGTATTTAGTTTTTCTATTGCTCTAGCTGGAGACCCTTATGGTTTGATCATTAAGAAAATATTCACCTTTTTAATACATTTATTACACGTTATTTTTTTATTTTTGTACATTTTTATTGTTTTAATAAAGAAATAATAAATAATATAACCTCTAAGGGACTAGTATAAATTAATACACAACTTAATAACTAAACCTCTATGGTGGGTAATAAGTGTGCGTCTGTATATGTGAGAATCTACCCTCAAAATCTGTCGGAGCTGAAGGGATAATAATACTGCCCTTTAAATGTCCCACTGCTGGGCACAGGCCTCTTCCCATATAGGGAAGGATGACCTTTGATCACCACGCTTACGGAAAATATAAATTTTTACTTTTCACTCCCAGAAAACGCACCTGTGATTAGGCCTCGCTCTTATTGAACAAACATAAATTGCGAACTTGTTGAGAACCCAAGTTGGACTAAATAACCCTAATTCTTTTATTTATTATAACTAGATTAATTATAAAATAGTGATCAAATTGCACATTATTTTGGTGATAATATTTAAGTTCAACGGACCGACAGCTAAACCAACGCTCTAGGTACTATTATTTCATGACAAGGCCAAAGAAATATTATCTATAAGTTAAGTTATCTATTTCCATTATGTTTTCCAATATCGAAAAATATGAATTGAGAGATTGTGATAGAAAGGAAGTCTCATTTCCATTTATTTGTATAAGTGTAGGAGTCATATCTAAATATGTTATACAAACTTATTATTGTACCGAAAACAGATCGTATATTAATAAACGAGTATCTATTTTTATAATCTAACTAGCTTCTGCCCGCGACTTCGTCTGCGTGGACTTCAGAAATGTGTAAGTAATGAAAAATGTAATGAAATTTTCACTCGAGTTAAAGCTTGCGCTGTATAGAGAAAAATATCAATTTTCAAAGCTGTCTGCCTACGGCTTAGCTCGGAAACAATTTTCCCTCTGGTACTACTTAAGGAATCGGGATTTAAGGTGCCTATTATTTCAATGTCAAAGGCTACACGCATGCCAAATTTCATTCAAATCCGTTCAGCCGTTTTTGCCTGATTGAATAACAAATATCCAAACACACACTTTCACATTTATAATATTAGTAGGATAAACCATTAGGAAATAAGCGTTTGTCTATTGTTTTTGGTTATCCTTGAACTGCCTTGAAGTTATATTCATTTATTCCTCCACTGAAACATTTAATGTTTTTTTATGGAAACAAAGGTTTTGTAGGCGTTGAACTAGTTTTATTCCTTTACATCCATAATGTATATAAGTAAGTATAACATGTAAAGAGTGGCCTAATTCTGTGTGAGCTTTGTTATGAGAGAAGTCTGGCGATTCGAGGGTCGAAGGTCGAACAAATATGTTTTTACTAACGGTTCACCGCACTTTGTTTTCAGGTGGTTTTCAATGGACAATAGATAAAGTATTGGGGTACTCTGAATCAAGATAAATCTATATTTAGCTTGCGAATACGTAGCCTAACAAATGGTAAGTTAAGATATTTGCGCAGTTTTATGACTTCATAAATTGTACTGTAAAATAAATTTGAAATCATTGTAATCAATGATGATGGACGTTTTCAAGTCATTGAAACAAAGGACCTACCTAACTATTTACATCGTTAAGTATAATGTCACACATTTTTATTTATATCAAATATATATCTTTATCTGTGCCACATTGTACATAACCTGGGTTAACACGAAGAATAATTTGTATCCCGATGGAGGAACGGAAATGGGTAAACAAACAAGGTTTTACGAATAAAATATTTTATTTGTAATTGTAACCTTTTAATTGTACCCCCAAATATTTAAGTAAGAGAGTTAGACATTTGAAACTCAGTAGCTAGTCTTTATATTCAGCTTAATAAAGGATTAAAACAATATAGGATTCATAAAATATTTCATAAAATTAAATATCCTTTACAATAACTCGGTATGTTGTAAATGGTACCTCATCTGCCTAGCCTTTTCCCGAGCTATGTTGGGGTCGGCTTCCAATCGTACAGGATTTAGCTGAATACCGTATTAACACGGAGCGACTGCCTATCTGACCTCCACAACCCATTGCTAGGTAGTACAGTATCTCATAGTAAGACTGGTTGTCAGAATTGTAATGACTTAACGACTGTCAAAGATTTCTGTATGTCCGTCGAAACCAATGACTTAACGTGCTTTCCGAGCCACGGAGGGTTCTTGGTATGTTTACAAATGGTCACCCATACACGGACCAACCGCGGCGAGCGTGGCTTAACTTTTATTACTTGTCAAACCGTACGGCTTACACTTAGCCATGAGCCCCCCTTATGTTGTGAATGGTACCTACCTATCTTAATTAAACATACAAGATCTCAACATCAGACTTGGATATTGAAAATGTTTTTCACTGGCATTATACTGCACCGTATTTATACACATGAACTAGTCGTAGCCAGATAAAGGCGGGTAATTCAGGCAAGTGTCGTGCGTCGCTGGTGTGATGTGTCGGTCGGTAGCGGCGCGAATCCCGGCAGACGACGTGCCGCACAATGCTGGGCGCCGGCGTGTCGCAACACTAGCCGAGTTAGGGCTGCCGCTAACAATAGAAAACTATTTGAATTTTCGTAGCCTTTTTTTCCCTTAATTAATTTTAGGTACTTTTGTTATACATGTCAGTCCCATCCCATCGTACCTTTTACAATTCTACATAATATTGATTTTAAATAAAATGAAGACTTACAAAACAAACTTTTAGCAGCTTCAGAAGTAGGCGTTTCGTAGCCTTGATGATCTTGTCAAAGACAGATATTTCTTTTTTTATTTATATGTTGTTTGAAATACACGGCAATATCTTATTGCTTCACTTTTAATTCTATTAGATAAAGAGCAAGAAAATGAGAAAGACCACAATTTTACCTTCACCTTTAATGATAACGAAAACGAAACGTCTCTTTATATATAGAGGTACAGTCAAGGGTGTGTAGTACCCCATCTTCCTTCGTACTTACTCGACGACTTGCGTCTCCATCTACTATGTTTTGATAACGTTTTTTTTTTGTTTTAAGTTGAGGACCTACTGAACTTAAGGTCTTGACCGTAGATTACACACTTGTACATAAATATTTACCCGTGACATTAATTGCATACCAAACATATTATACTTACATACAGATACATAAATTTAACAAAGCTAGTTGTATCTAAACTATATAAGTTATCTGAAATTTCCAAACCATGCAACCATATTGCATAAAGCATGACTCACAGCCCTGCATTGGTGTGAAGATGTAATAAATGCACCGTAGTAAGTAGGCAGCCCTAGCGTCTAGCGATTCGGGCGATGCGAGTGCGTGCGATCGATGGCCGGTGCAGACGTCGCGGCGCCGTCTACACCGCGAGCGGTAAGTAGCTGGCTGAAATCAAACACTGAGAAAAAGAAAAAGAAACGAGAAATTACGACGAACATCATGGCCGCTAACAGAATACATTTTTTTTAATTACTTATCGTGTCTCGAAATATTCATATTGTTTGAAAAACGAATATGATTAAAAAAAAATTAGAGCCGTACGTTCTGGATACAGAGTTTGGCTGTAAAATAATAAAATTTTACTTATCTAATAGAAATTTATAAAACAAAAAACATTTGTATACCTACTTATTAAAAAGAAACGTACGAAACCTTCATAATAACGATTGCACTAGGTATAGATATGAATTTTGGTAGAAATAGGCGTCGTTTAAGATACTTTTTTAAAAGATTCCTTATTTAAAAGATTATTTCAACGGAGAACGACAATGCTATGTTAATTTGAAAAAAGAAAATACCTACTTGGTAATCAGAAATGTCAGTTATTACTCAAATATTATTTCCTTGATAAGATAATAAACATATGCGCTCAATATATGGTAGTATACATTATAATTATGTAGGCATATAAATATAATGTATCATTTATAACGTAGGTACTGCACAAACTAACTTTTAATTTCATGAATCATTTTTCCGTACTCATTCATAAGGACTAAAAGAAATTTTAATTAGACTGGATTCGAACCTACACAGCTACCATCAAGATTCTGAATGGTAACCGTTACAACAGCAAAACATACCTTATAATCTTAAATTATGTAGGTCTGTGTCAAATCATCTTTTTATTAACTAAACTATTTAATTATAACAGTGGTATCGTTCACATTGAAGGCCAAATATTTTCAGCTAATATTTTCAGCCAGTTACCTACCTCCCTGTATTTATCTCAATGTAGGCGCCCGCCAGTCTGTCTGTTCCGACAGTAAACAGCCAAGAGTTTGGCCGATAATGCATCCCGCAAACAACCGCACCCATCCCTGCGGTACTTGCTAACTGGCTCGTGACAACCCTATATCGTACGCATTTCACACATACTTGATTCTATGCATTTTGTATACATTTTGTTTGTGTGTGAATAAGTCACACATACTATCCGATGCGTGTTCCTTTTTTGACACATTTTTTTTTGTTAATGCTAATATTGGTTTCGGCACGCTGGTACCTAATGGTTGCGTGATTATGAGTGATCGCGTTGAAAAAAAAACTGTTGAGATTTAAAAAATAAGTTAGACGCCCTAATTAACTTCATGTATTTATTTTTAAGATCTTGGATAATAACAGCGCTCAACCGCAAATCCGCTGTGAGGATACAAATAAAAAAATATTTAATCACTACTCACTACATTTTATACAACAAAGTCGTTTCCCGCTGCCTGTCCCTATGTATGCTTAGATCCTTGGAACTACACAACGGATTTTGATGCGGTTTTTTTAATAGTCAGACTGATTCAAGAGGTAGGTTCATACTTATAATACAGTGCGAGGCCGGGGCGGGTTCGCTAAAATAGTTTAAGTATTTTAAATTTACCAGCATTCATATAAATATATATACCTAGGTATAGAATAATCTAACACACAGAGCTCAAAAACGGTTTGACCACGAAACAAGGCACATTCCACCCTTTTTTTATAAACTAGAAACGACTTCCAAAGTCTAGACAGCCAGTGTTTGATTGTATGTAATAATCATTATGGCAGGAATTTCACTACAGAAAGCCTTATGAGACATCATTTATTCTAGAAAACAGTCATATTTCTGCCAGGCAATAAAGAATTGTAGTGAATATTAATCAAAAGAATCTAACCATCTAACCATCGCTTCTATCCTCTATTGTGAAAAAGAAAACTAGCTAAATGCCATTATTTTTGGCGCCATATCGCAAAGAGTACAATTTTTTTTATTCTTACAATATGGCCGCTCACGCTTGCGTCTTTGGGTAGACGTAAACTTAATTAATATATTTTTTTACAGGTGTAATTATATTCTCGATGTCAAAAATCATCCATAACTAAGAAACAGAATGTTATTGTCACTCGTGAAAGTTTTGGCCTAGTTCTATTTCTTATTATAAGTATAACGCTTGGGTTATACTCTCCATATTATAAATGCATGTTTATTTACGTTCTTTCATAGTATAAATAATTTTAAATTAAAAGTAATTGGTTGTTTTCCCGAAACAAATAAAATCTGCTCTTCGAGGTTTTACACGGCTATTTCGCGTTCCCGTAGGCTTATCAGGATAAAGAGTCAATCCACTTAGGTACTATAAGGGTACTATCAGTGTTTTAAATTCTATCATCATGATCTGCTAGGAAGGTTTTGCGTAGATTTCTCTCGTCATTTGATCCCTTTCTGCTGTGGATTATGACTCCTTATTCCTTCAACCATTTGTCTCCATCTGAGACGCTCCCTTGCTTGGTGAAATTCAGCATTGACAGTTATATCCTTTTTTTTGTCGTGGTAAAACGCTAATGACTTCAACCCTCACTGAGGGCACAGCGTGGGGATCTGTCGGACTTGCACCGACTAAAAACGCCCCGGTCCTGTCCTTGCCGTTGCTGGAGCCGTGAGATCACTTGCGCAAGCTGCGCAACTCCAGCAGGACAGTTATGTCCTGCTCTTCTGTTGTCTTGCTTTAGTGTAACAAGCACATATATTATAATCGTTCATAACCATCTCGTCACATAGTGTCTCGTTTAAGAATATATTATTAAGTACATACTTGTTTATATAAGGATTAGGATTTACTTATTTTACTACGTTCTATGATCTAGAGAATTTCTGTCGTTCTGTATAAAAAAAACCGAAAATATAGGTATATATCTCCACAGAAAAAATAATAGCTACATTAACCTCTTCTGAATTATGTTTTTTCAGTAATGTTATGCTAAAGTCTAGACTCGCAATCGAGAAGCTACAATAAATTATAAAAAGAACATACATACGTCATTGATTTTAGATATTTTAAGTTTCGTTTTTCTTCCACAGTTCATGAAAGCGTAGCCTGAAGCGTACGCAAATAACTTGAATGGAACACCTACGAGTATAATTATTATACTAGCTTTTCCTCGCGGCTCCGCCCGCGTGGGCGTCGGTTATCGTGACAAATTAGCCTATAGCCTTCCTCAATAAGTGGCCTATATAACAGTGACAGAATTTTTCAAATCGGACCTGTAGTTACTGAGATTAGCGCGTTCAAACAAACAAACAAACTAACAAACAAATTCTTAAGCTTTATAATATTAGTATAGATATCTCATATTTTTGTTCTTAAGTAAATGTTGGCCGTTTTAATGTCGTTTAATATGAAATTAGGTGAGCAAATATAATCTGATTTGATTCCTGTTTACTCCAAATAAAAATGTGTTCTTTATTTCTCTTCATGTAGGCATATTTTACGAGTAGCAAAAACTTTGTACCTACCCTTTTTACGAAAATAACGCGGATGGAGGACCCACAGTTAAATATTATAGGTTTGAAAGAGTGCAGAAAGCTAATATTAAGAATGCTTAAAAAATACATAAATTAAAACAAGCTTATCATCCTACCATGTGTGGGACATAATTATTATGGTAAGATATAATGTGGGATATGTACTACATCTATCTTATCTATTTAGGTAAATAAAAATTAATGTTGGTAAGCGCATAACTCAAGAATGGCTGGACCTATAAATTCAACTAATTTATTTTTTTGTATGTTCCCTAAGGTCCGCTGAAGGTTTTAATACTATAAAATGAAAAAATAAAAAAATAATGTGATCAAATATAAAAAAACGTTACATTAATAATTAATTTTTTGTATTAACATCGAACGACGTCTGCTCGGGCTGCTAGTTTTTATTTAAAACTTATGTCAAATTTTATTCCGGCACCCGAACCATGAATCAGTCAGTAATTACGAAACGATTTTTTATGGTTGGCTTTCGTTGTCTTTAATTTGTATGTTAATTTGTTTTGTTTGTTTTTTTTACATCATTCAAAGACCGCGGGGCTTGAGAACAATAGCAGTGACATACCGGTGTGACCGGTACAATAGCGGTTCAGCTTATGCAATACTGTATCTGTTCACACTTAGGTTAATAATTGTGGTAAGATAATTTACCGCTAGTAGATTTCAGATTCATCGTTCCGTAATGTCGATCTTCACTATCGTGAATGTCGATGTAGCCTAGCGGCTCAATGACCGGACTCGTATGCACATGGCTGCAGGTTCGAACCCAGGCAAGTACCAATGTGACTTTTTGAAAGACTTTTACTTACTTTTACTTACTTTCTAAATTATTCTAAGACATCATTGAGAAACGGTGAACGAAAACATCGTGTGGAAACCTGGATTACAAAAAATGGAATCTTAAATCTCCAAGATCTTGAATCTCCAAATGAACTAGTGTGGTGATCAATGCTCATTCCTTCCCTATATGGGATGAGGGCTGTGCCCAACAGTGGGACGTATATAGTCTAGCATTATTTATCCTTCAGTAGTATCATGCATAAATTACAATAACTCTCCTTTTTAGGTTCAAAGCATTTATCTAGATTAGATTAGCTTTATTATTTTATTATGATTAATTTTACTTTCTGAGTCTTTGTTAGGTATGTGTTTCCTGGTAAGTTTCTGGTCTAATATTATTACTAGTGAGCTCGGTGTGGTGGGTATGACTGTGAAATACCGGAGCGACTGAGGTTGACAGACGCATGCAAAGCATTCCGAGGCCGCAGTTAACATACCTGTCTAACCCTTCATCTACACTAATATTGTAAAGGAGAAAGTAGGTAAGTCTGTCGGTTTGTTTCACGGCCTAACCACAAATCCAATTTATATAATACTAGCTTCTGCCCGCGACTTCGTCTGCGTAGACTTCAGAATTGGGTCCAAAAAGAAATAAAAAATGTGAAAGTAATAAAAAATGGAATAAAATTTTCACCCGTGTTATAGCTTGCGCTGTAAATGTAATAGAGAAAAATACTAAATTTCAAAGCTGTCTGCGCACGGCTTAGCTCGGAAACAATTTTCAATTTTCCCTCGAGAACTACTTCAGGAATCGAGATAAAAGGTAGCCTATTTTCTTTTCCATGTCAAAGGTTACATGCATGCCAAGTTTCATCCAAATCCGTCCAGCCGTTTTTGCGTGATTGAGTAACAAACATCCAAACATCTAAACATCCATACTTTCACATTTATAATATAAAAGTAGGATAGCTGCAAGCTATCCTATCTTTTAAGTTGGTTCAAACTGCACACGGTGTGCAAATTTGATTTAAATCGGATAAGTAGTTTCGGAGTTCATCCCGGACAAACATCGTGACACTGGAATTATATATAATAGATATATATAATAGATTTTGAACTTCAAGAAAGGACATAGGATTATTTTTGTCACGATAACCGATTTGTCGCGAAATGCACGTGAGCGACGCGCGACGCCGTGGACGGATGTTTTAGTTTTTAGGTATGACAGAAGAGTACTACATTTGACTAAGTAGACTCAGGTAGGGAAATATTATGGAGCTTAAATATACTTGGGCCGTGAACAGATATCGCGAGCGGAACCGCCATCGAAAGCTAGTTTTTGTAGAGGTATTGTACCTGCTGCGTCTCGCGGTAGTAACACTCTCGTACTGTTAGATTCTAGGCAATACCGGTGTGCTAAAATCCGTTAAAAAAATTAAAAAGTGTAACTATTTCAACCACCCTCATTAACTTTTACTTTTTTAATAAGAGTAGAATGGTACTTGGTCGGTTAAGATCGAATATATACAAAAAATCGAAAACTTTTAATGTCGCTGATTAAAGGCGATAGTTTTTGTGAGTGTGTGTGTATGATCGTTACCTCCTCACGCTCAAACGGCTGATCCGATTAGAATAAAATTTGGTATAGAGGTAGCTGACATTGTATGAATTAACAATGCTATATTGTATAGTTGGAAATTTATTTATTCCGAATAAACAAGTTATCGAATAAAAATAATAATAATATGTCAAGACTTTAGTACATAGTTATACTTTATTGGTAGGCAAGGGTTTTCTTTTCTTTAGGTTTCCAAAGCTAATCTACAATACATTTAGTATTCATTTAGAACCTTCTATTTGATGACAGCCTAGTCCATCTTTAAGAATCTTTACTTACCAACAATTCTACAAGTACACACGACTATGGCAAATATGTTGATGTGACCTTAAAAGGCTCTAGTACCGGTTAGCCATGTTTTTAGAAAGTATCATCTGTCTCTTTCACTCACTATTATGGCACAGACACCCGTCTCGCTCTACACATGTGAGATCAGACTCATTCATTATTCCATAAACAAACTTCGCGTACGGAGGTGCGTTTGCGCGGCAAAACAACAGTATTTATGTGAAAGTGTCAAATATAATAACATGGAAAATAATTATTATGAAGAAACTGTAAGTTTAAAACCTTTTACATTGTATTATTATACTCAATTGTATTTATGCAAGTGTCTATTTCTAATACTAATCAAACGGAAAAGGAACAAATAGGTCTCTAATGCTATATATGTTTCTTACGATATGTTTGCAAGTGTTGTTTCTAAAACTGTTTTTAGAATTAAAGAAGAAGTATTAAGAATCTTTTCAAGCAAACATAAGTCATGTGACCTGTCACTGTACCTAAGAAAATTTAATTTTTAATTTTATGATTTCGACCTATGTTCTTTGGGAAATGTTGTTCAGTTTTATCATTTATGCACCTGCACTCGTTGAATAAACTCGCTCCATAAAAAATAATTCTGTATATTTTATTTATTTATTACAGCATACAGCCATTCCCAGAAAAGCGAATCCTTTATTTAAAGTATAATATTATTTTGAAGTAATTCGGCTAAAGTTCCGTTTTTTTTAAGGCGGTTTATCACGCTGATATCAACATAATGTCGCGGCGGTCACTAATTACTAACAAAATAAAAAAATCAATTAATCTTCGTAACATCAATTACCAAAAATGATTATTTACTTGTAGGACTTATTATTGTACTTATGCCGATAAAGAAACTATTATTAATCTATTAATAACTTGAGGCATCGCATTTGTATGGTTGAACAGTTGAACACGGGTCATGAAATTTTGATTTTTTCATGTATAGAGTAGAGAAAAGTAAAACAGATTTAGACTTAATCATTATTTCATCTTTAGTTTACTTCTTGAGGCATTGCTTTCGTATAGTTAAACGGTTGAACGCATAATATAAAGAAGACAAACTTAATCACAGCTTTAAACTTAGTCAATATTTACACACAATTCACCTGTGCTGTAAACTGTAGGCATTTAATTTTTTTTCCGAATATAAATTTAGGTTAATAAATGCTGATCTGTTGAATAATTAATCAATCAACCCAGCCTTTCGCGGTCCACTGCTGAACAGATGCAAATTACGCCAAAACACCTCGTCGTATGAAGAACTTATTAATAAATAATTTATTTTATTTAATTATTTTCAGGCACCAAAGAACGCTGAAAAAGAAAATGAACCTATAAAGAAGGATAATGTCGACAAGAAAACTGTGGACACGCAAGAATCAAATATAGATTCACATAAACGCAAGTCACATAGTCTTTACCAAAAAGATACAGTTACCAATACCTTTCTGATTATATGTTTATTAGGAGTGACCTTAGGTATTATAATACCAGAGATCATTAAGGTATATAACCATAATTACTCGACAAGCAAAGACTTAAGCAGAGAACGAAAAACATACTGGGTGTATTCATACCATGGCAATGACACAGCTCATCACAAAAATGGCTACCTTAAACATGTGCATCTAGTGTTAGATAGGGTAGGGTATAGGAAGACTTCGAACAAGACACCGTGGACGCTCCTCTGGGCCCACAAATACCCATTTATTTCGTTAAACCTTCGTAACCTCGGCCCTGATCAACTAGTGAACCATTTCCCCGCATCAAGTTACTTGAGCATAAAAGCTTTCTTGGCAACAACACCCTCGAAATACATACCAAAGGCCTTTAAATTCCCTAAAGATAAACAAAGTTTTCTTAATTACGTAAAGAATAATACAAATGCAATGTTCCTTGAGAAGAATCATGATCATAGAGGTGTGGTTTTGAAGAAAGTAAGTGATATCGATTTGGGCAGTAAAACCAAATTCGTTCAGGAGTACTTGCAAAATCCGTTCTTGGTAGATGGGCATAAGTTCGATATTGGCGTGTACGTCGTAGTTACGTCAGTGAACCCCCTGAGAGTATACTGGTACAATGGTGACATATTATTCAGGTAATTAATAATATCTATTAATTTCTTATTATTTTGTTTAGCCCTTTATGTTAGTCTACGGGGCAAACCAGAGACGGTCTCTACCCCTTTAATCTCTATCTCCATCCAGACTCCAGAGTTATGTGCTATCATTTTTTAACGAAGGAGTCCAGCTGTGTGCGAAGTCTCTTGCCATTTCGAGGGACCCATTAGGTCGTGAGTTTGGGTCACGTCTCACATACGGCACACGATCAACAATTGGGTTGTCTATATCCTTTTCTTTAATGTTTCCAGATATTGTCCAGCGAAATATTACCCGTTCGATCCGAAGAATTTGGACAAGTACGTGGTGGCGGATGACTACCTGCCCACGTGGGAGGTACCCTCGATGGCACACCTCTACACCGCTCTGGGCAACTCTATGAAGGAATCTTTTGACAGTTACGCCAGATCTCAGGTTACATAACTTTTTTACTTTGACTTCGAAGAGGGATATAACTATCTTATGTGTAATATGAGCGTAGTAAGTTATAAATTATAATCTATACTAATAATATAAAGCTGAAGAGTTTGTTTGTTTGAACGCGCTAATCTCAGGAACAAAAGGTCCGGTTTGAAAAATTATTTCACTATATTTCGGCTATTACTTGCCGCAATAACCGATGCCCACGCTTGCGGAACCGCAAGCAAAAGGTAGTATTATTTAAGCACGTAAAGCCGTTGATTTTGCTCCTGAAGGTTCTGAATGAAAAGGACAGTAATCACCGAAAAAGAAATACAGGGAATATAAAACTGTTCGATTGTAACTAAGTATTACCTTCTTTATACACCACAACTATTTGAAAATTTACTTCATTTTATTTAATAAAACAGTAAAATCCTTGTCTTATTTCATGATTAACGATCTTAGATAATTTCACTCAAGTCTTCTTTCAACCTTCCCTTATACAATTCATTTATTTACAGGGCAAAGATCCCGCGCCAATGTGGGTGGATATACAAAAAGCTATCGCGGAAGTGTTCATTATGAAAGAACACCACATCATTGACGCGGTGAGTTGCTCATTCATTCATTCGTTCGTTCCATAAAAGCGCGCGTAGGAGGGTCAATGCAGACACGCGTAAAGGGTTGAAGGTCGTTCCAAATGTTTTCTCTGATTAATTTGTATTTTCACAATGATTATAAGGATTTAATACTTTTAATTATGCCCAAGTTTAAACCAATGCCTTAAAGGTAAGCGTAATACCCATCGTCTTTGTAAGATTTTCAGACCGTTAAGTAGGTATTGTAAAATAGACAATAGAAGTAAATACATATGATTTGATTTGCTTTGCAACCTTATTTTATTTACTGATCGGGAAGGACTCAAATATTTTTTATTTAAACAAACCTAATAGGTACGTACTTATATGTAGATATGTTCGAACTCTTTATTTAGACCGAAAATAAGAAGAAAATCATGCCTTATCCCAGAGAATATTCAATCACTCGTTCCCGAAGGTCGCCTATTTCTTGTTCTGTAAGTATTTATGTTTTTTTATTAATCTTTTCAGCTAAAACCGTATGCTTCAAAGAACAACTTCTTCGAACTGTTTCGTTTCGACTTCATCGTTGACGAGAATTTGAAGGTGTATCTTCTGGAAGCGAATATGTCACCAAATCTAAGTTCTGCGCATTTCTCCCAAAACCAATTGTTGTACGAACAAGTGTTGTACCACACGTTTTCACTGACGGGTATTACGCGGCGTGCAAATGTACAAGGAGCTAATTCAAGGTAGGTCCAAGGTCTTAAATATATAAGGTATATATCTTAAACTAGCTGACCTGACAGACATTGCCATGTCAAACAACTATCGCCTTAAAAGTAACATTAGAAAAGTTATTTTAGTTATTTTGATTGTTACACCTAACCTTTTTATTTTTTTTTCTTTCGTAAGAACCTTCTCCTAATAATAACAAACACAAAAAAATAATAATTAGCGAAATTGGTCCAGCGGTTCACGCGTCATGCAGTGACCAAGGAAAATAGGGATTCATTTTTTTTTATTTCTATAATTTCTTAGGTCAATAGCATCAGCTGAAGAAATGTTAAATACTTTTTAATTCCAGAGACATAACTAATGATATTATGCAATAGCAGACGTAGGATTTATGCAGATGAATACAACTAAAAGGGAAAATAGCGTTGTCAAAAGAAGGCCCGTGGGTTAAATAAGTTCAAAACGATGCCGCATTGATAAAGACATTTAAAAGAGAATTATTTGCTTCAGTTTATGAACTTAGATTGAAGTAGATTCAATTTTTTTTTTAAAGATGCGAAGGCAATGTTTTTCGCACATTACTATTTGTTAACCTCGTGTACGTAAATGCTTGTGTTAGGTTTGTTGTTAGTTTCGTTACGTTGTGTTACGAGTGTTTCACGTTGGTAGTGCAATGGGTGGGGTGTCGAACCGGCAACCAAATGAACGCAAGTCCAATAACCTAGCTCCTAAATAAGCAATTCTTTCTTTAAATCTATGCTAATCACAGAATTATATAATAATAATAAAATCTGGGGACAACTCACACACGGCCATCTGATCCCAAACTAGACAGAGCCTGTGCTATGGCAACCAGACAACTTATAAACATACTTATGTTTCTAAATACATACATATTATAGATAAATTACACCTAGACACAGAACAAATGATCGTGCTCATCACACAAGCATTTGTCTTGGGCGGGAATCGAACCCACGACCAGCGGTTTAGCAGTCAGGGTCACTTACCGCTAGACCAACAGGCCCCGGCCAGTCACAATATAGGTAGTATCACCACAGCAAGCAGTTCAGTATTGTAGTTATACCTAGTTAGTTCTCAGAGGAACAATTCCCTACATATATTTTTTCCTCCTGACTTAAGTATTAGCTGCGACTACGTAAGCACAGCGTTGGGGCATCGTTAAACTTTTACGACTATTTAGGTCAGCGACTGGCCTAATACCTACCTATGGAAATGGTAAACCACTAGTTTTGTAATGCCTACTGTTTTATAAACAGTGGTTTACTTAATTTGTATTTTTTTTTTTTACTTTGTTGGTGTTTCTCAGGATCGAACTTTTTTAACGAATGATTACCTATTTACACTCAGGGTCATCTACAATATAAAAGTGTTGCTAAGCGCATAACTTTCGAACCAGTGCACCAAATTTGATGATTATTTTTTATTGTGTGCGTTATTGTCAGGACAAAGTATTAACAGAAGAAAATAATAAAAAATATTGTTAAAATTTCTAATTTGAAAATTGCGTGAGTGAGTGGATCAGAAACGGGGACTCCTGTCGCTGGTGAAAGTGCGGAGCACAGCTAGTTAATAATAAAAGAATATAAATTATTTTAATAAATAATAAAAAAATATTATTTTGTCCACAATATTACCCTTAATTGTTACCTTATTTCTACGGTGACATATAGCAGGGGCATTATATTGTGGGCGTAGATAGAGGTTGTGGTTGGCAATGACTGGCATATTTAGCATAGGTTTTAATTTAAGCCACTCATAAGTTCTCCATATAGTATAAAATGTCATAAATCAAAATGACCCCCTATCGATCAAGCCGACTCGAGCCGGCCAAACTAGCAATAAAAATAAGTCCCTGAATAATAAATAAAATAGATTCAGCCCTCTCTTGCTGTTTGCCTTATTAAGATTGTTAGCAACACACTAAGTCGAGGTCCGAACCTCCGGTCCGAAAGGTCCGAAGCGGTGCCCTTAGAAGACGTTGCTAACGTAGCGTAGTAAGATTTTCTATAGCTCTGCTGCTCTGGCTAGAGGCCTTTAAGGTTTCGCAAAAGTCCGGTGAAGCACTCAAAATCTGCGCTCAGGCTAACTGCGGTAGACCTAATCAAAAAATGAAAAAAATTATCTGTACTTATATTATAAAGCTGAAGAGTTTGTTTCTTTGTAATCTCAGGAACTTCGGGCGGATAGCAAAAGCTAGTCAAAATATAGGACTACATATAGCCTGTAGGTAATAACACTTCTTACAATAATATGTATAACAGTCAGGTGGGCACGAGAGAGTAACTGAAAAATGTCACATAGATAACATACAAATGGCGTGGGCGTCCAGTGTAGGCCGGAAAGAAATGTACGAAATGATAAATTAGTATCAATTTGCGGTATGGAAATAGAAAAACATTAACTGGTTATTTTTTTCGAGAATCGAGGCTTATTTTTTTCTTATAAATATGTGGACAACATCTCATACATTTCTCCGAATCCAAAGTTAGTAGCTAAAGCACTTGGGTTATAGAATCAGAGACAACGAAGGTACGGTACCACAACACCCTGACTCGAGACCATGCTGAAAAGTTTCTTTCTACATTGACCCGTCCGGGTATCGAACAAGGGACCTCAGAGCTGGCGACACCTTGAAAACCGATGTGTACGCCACTCGACCATGCAGGTCGTCGAAGTTGTTTTCCCTTAGTAAAAAAATCTGGAGACCCACCCTTATCCTCTCACCTAGGGGTATTACAAAATAATAAACGACGACGAAGCCACGTATTCTTAAACTTAACGAATATCAGAGGTAGGTATATGAAAAAAAACTTAAAAATCGGCGCAGCTGTTTCGGAGGAGTTCGATAACGAACTCTATGACATGTGATATGTATATAAGCATAACTTAAGATATAAATGCACGTTCATAGTGTCTTTGCTGGTACCATGGTCAATTCCTTAAAAAGGTACCCGTGACCTGCAAAGGAACAAAACGTCAAGAAGCGTATATGAGAAACATTAGTTCCTAATAAAACATATAAGATACTCATAGTTATCCATTATATTACTTAGAGGACTTACGGAGGCGCAGGGAACAGCTAGTATATCTAGCTGTTCCCTGCGCCTCCGCCTGTTGTACCTAATGTTTTAGTAAAAAATATAGAATAAATAGTGAAAGAATTTTTGAAATCGGCACAGTAGTTTTTGAGTTAATTCATTACAAACATACACACAAAAATACAAATCTTTCCTTTTTATAATTATAGTGTAGATTAAGAGAGGCCTATGTTCAGCAGTGGACGTCTTGTGTCTGATATGATGATGATGTCGTAATCCGTCATACGATCAGTTTTAATCTCATCCGTCCAAACAAAACACAATCTCACTGTTTTTTTCTGAATGCCATATCATTATGCTTGACCATAAGCAAGCCCGTGAATGTCCGCCTTTAAAAAAAAAATACCTGTTGCTAAAATCTGTTTCAGAGACGGCATACCTGCCAATACCATGATAGCTACAATGAAGAATATAGCGGTATTTAGCGATGAATGCAGTACAACTTGTAAAAACAACTGTGAGGTGATCGACCTATGCAGACTCTGCAAGCCTTGTTTAGGGAGCTCGCTGAAGCAGGATCTATTGGCTGCGTACACCGAACATATGGATAGAGGAGACTATAGAAGACTTATGCCACCTCCAATGGTACCACATAAGGTAAATAATTTTTCATAGAACCCCCGGAACCTGATACGATACGAGGATCAAAACAAAAAAAAAACTGTAAAGTCGGTTTACGGACTAATTTGACGTGGTATGATAACGTCATAAGGAAACGTGGTGAAAAATTGCATACTGTCTCTTTTCTACTCAAACGCTTCGGCCGATGGGATGGAAGAGAAAGACGCGTCACAAGCCGAACGCTTAGCCCATAGGCCGATCGTGTCTCTCTATCGCTGGTTCCCCGCTCTCGCTTGCACGCACGGCTGAGGCGGAACGTGACACGTTCAAACGTAGACGTTATCACGTCAAAAATGAGTTAACCACCTGTCTAACGTCATGATAAGCGCTGTGATTGGTTGTTAGATTTTGACCAATTAAAGTTGATCAGTTGATTTGACAATGGATTCAATGAATCGGTTTATCAGAAACCAAATCTCACCCCAATCTGCTGGAGGGGTCGGACTCCAGTCTTAGACTACAGTAAGTGAATGCTACTGCGTGCCCATACTTAGAAACCCAAAGTAGGTTTAAAAAGCGAACGAAAATCGGCAAGGCTATTCGTCGGTTTTTTTTTATTAACTTATTATTCATATAAATTAATGCAATTGTATTGATTTCATTGATATCCTGGGGTTTTGTAGATATTTATTATAGTAGCTATGTTCTTACGAATATTATGTAGGTATTCAGGTACCTTTGTTTATTTATCGGGATGTGTGGAAACTTGTAAGTCTAGTAATTGCTTTTGAATTATTTATTTTCTTTCAATTGAAATACAATACCTAATGTAGCATTCTATTTCAATTATAAACAGGTAGGTAAACAGACTTTGCAAGTAGATGTAGATGTAAATCTACCGTAGTTTCTATTTAGACAGATTAGTCGGAAACTGTACGGTTGATCCATGTATGGGTGACCTGACATTGATTCTGGTTCTCATACGCTGGTCTACAACATTCATTATTATTAGAATCTGAAATCGCCAACCCGCAAGGAGCAAACGTGGTTATCAATGCTCGTTCCTTCTCTATAGGGGTAGAGGTCTCTGCCCATCAGTGGGACATTAATAGGCCGGTATAGCGCCAAAGTAGAGCGGCGGCAGCGTCACGACGCCATAGCTAAGAGGCGTCACGACGCTGTAGTTGAGCGACGTCGAGAGGCAATATCAGAGCGGCGCGGCGCGCGGCGTCGCGACACCATACCTGAGACACGCCGCGACGCCGTACTTAAAGTGTGCATCGCGAAGCCATAGCCGAAAGGCGTCGCGACACTACTGGTGCGAGGCGTCGCGGCGCTATAGCTAATCATCGCGTAGAGTAGTAGTAGTAGTAGTAGAGACTTCATCTTCTGTGGCTTTGGACTACATGGGTAGATTCTTAGACTGCCTTGTTGGTTTTGTGGTTGAAACTTGAGTGTGACCACCAAGAGCGTCGTTCAGGTTGGAATCTAGTGTTGGGTAAAAAAATAAGTATTGGTTTGAGACAGGCAGGCTCAAACGAATACTTATTATTTCAGTGACCAACACCACCGATACCATGTAAAACTGTGTTCTAGTATATAATACCAATTACCGTGTGCACATGAATAAATAAGAGATTTTGGGCTTTTAAAACTCCATTTCTAGTCTTTGTTTTAACATTGAAATTATCTCTACATTTTTTACAGCAAATTAAGTATTTGGTATTTTTTGCTCGAAACTTTTACATAGGTACATTTTGATAGCCGGCAAATAAAGAATTAGAAGTCAGAAACAACCTATCGGTAGAAAGGGACGATTATTCCAAAAAGAAATACCTACCAAATATGATATTTTGTAAAGCAACACCAATTTCTTTTTGAGGATTAGTTTGTTTTTCACTTCTATCGACTGAAGCGATATTTCAATTGATCGGGCATTTCTGTAGCATTTGTATAATATATCTACAAACGTAACATCTATTTTAAGTCTGATAAAAGAAATAAATGAAAAGGTCAACCATATAAAAAGTTGACCTAATTTTATCGCCTTTCGTCGGATGAATAACATAAATATTTTATTTATTTTCCTTTCCAGATTTTGTTTATCGCTTTGCGCGTATTTGTGTGAGGATTGAATACAATTCTGTAGAATCAAAAATTATTAGTGACAAGTTGAATTTAAAACCCTATTATTATACAATGTATTTAAATTATAATTATTATCACTACATAGTATAAAACAAAGTCGCTTCCCGCTGTCTGTCTGTCCCTATGTATGCTTAGATCTTTAAAACTACGCAACGGATTTTGATGCAGTTTTTTTTAATAGATAGAGTGATTCAAGAGGAAGGTTTATATGTATAATACATGCATAATATAGTAGAGAAACACTGATAATTTTAGAGGTTTCTAAAGTGATATCGTAATAAATAAACACATTTTTTTGCGCAAACAAAGCAAACGCTGGCTGAACCTTACGAGATACATCAAAATAATGTACTACAGTATTGTACACCTTAAAAAGTTCTACAAAAAGTCTGCGATGGTATATATGTATGTCTAACTCTTAGCCATTTTTTATCCTTTACTTTTTACGAGAAATAATGGCTTATTTACGAAAGCGATTTTAAGCAATACAGCATTAATCCTTATCCAATTTAGTACCTTTAATAGATTGTGCATTTAATATAGATCAATATGGCCCATTACAGCATGTAATTTAAATGATTATTCGCAGGGTCAAACTTTCAATGTTGCAGGCTTAGATTTGAGCGTCGAGTGTTTTTCACATGGCCAATTATATGTCGCTCTTTCAAGAGTAACCTCTAAAGAAAACATGTTTGTATTGTCTAATGACAAAAAAGCTGTGAACGTTGTATATAAAGACATTCTTTAGTATATTTAGTATAAGCATTGCACCCGTGCGAAGCCGGGGCGGGTCGCTAGTTAAATATAACCTTGTGGTCTAAGATCCCTAATACAACGACCTTCACCGAGATGCTTATTTGATGAAACGTATTTTATATTTATTTTAATATGTCAATAAATATAATCCATATGGGTTGCCTAGCAAATTTCAGTCCAGATTATGTTTAATTAATAATTAAAAAAATATTTTTTTTTGAAAAATTTCAACGGTATGTTTATTAGATAAATTCTATACCAATCGAAAGTATGAAGCCCATAGAATATGCAAACGTTAGGTTGCCTATTCTTTTCCGGTCACAACTATCGGGTTGCCAGGTATAAACAGGTAAATTAGTACAGCATTTTGCAACGGTCTGTTTATTGAATGAAATTTAAATGAAATTAAAGATTATTTTATTCTGAACACGGTGGTATAGGGTTGCCTGCGAAAAATCAGTCCAGAATTGCGGTTGCCGAATTTTAAAAAGTAAAATATTGCTCCCGAACTGCATATATTACCGTATTAGTAGTTCGGGAGCAAACTTTCAAGGCTATCTTGTGTTAGTTTAGTTCTTTTTGTTTTAATAAATATAAAATAATTTTATTAAAATGGGTGCCGAGAAACCAAGATGGCGTCGGCGACAATTTGCAAATTTTTCGTCATGGGTGTCATTTTCATGGTTCCCAAGGTCGCTAAAAACGATTATGGGGTCGAAATTAGAATCCAAGATGGCGCCGAGAACAATATGATTTATTTTTGTGATTAGTGTTATTTTTAAGATTTGCGAGGTCGCTGAAAATAAAAAAAATATTTTTTTAAACATTTAACCGGTATTTATACCGATTATTAGATAGATTCTATACCAATCGAAAGTATGAGGCCCATAGAATATGCAAACGTTAGGTTGCCTATTCTTTTCCGGTCACAATTATCGGGTTGCCAGGTATAAACAGGTAAATATGTACTAGCATTTTGCAACGGTCTGTTTATATTATTATAGAGATATATATATTTTTTTTTTAGGTAAATTATTATATTTTGTAATTACTAACATAGTTCTTAAGCAATTGTACTAACACACTATGAGCCGTGTGATGCTTGAAAATAAAAGATTTTTATTTTTATTTATTTATTTTATTTATTGAATGAAATTTAAATGAAATTAAAGATTATTTTATTCTGAACACGGTGGTATAGGGTTGTCTGCGAAAAATCAGTCCAGAATTGCACTCTCTTTCTTTAAGTGGGCGCACTTAAAGAAAGAGAGTGCGCATGCTATTTGGGCTTGGAAAAGAAAAGGATAGCGATAGCCTCGTATATACTATGCATCATCACAGTATAAAAACATACAGTAGGACGACGCCTTTGATCTCCTTGTAAATGCCGAAAGTGTGTAGAAATTGTCGCAACAGCCAGGGTTGTCTCAAAATAACAATATTTATTAAAATTTATTTTTATCAACATTATTTAATAATTATTATTTAATAATAATGTTGATCAAAAATAAATTTTAAAAAATATATAATAAAAAAAATCTATTTTTTTTTATCAACGTTAACTTTAACTTAATATTAACTGAATAGTTATTATTTAATAATAATGTTTATCTAAAATAAATAATTTTTTTTTTTACAATAATTAACAATATCGAGATACACAATTTGTAAAACAGTAACTATTATGCAAATGTGCTTCGTCTATGGTCTCACATGCAAAAATATACAATTCTAGATTGAGATTGAGACGAACACATGTAATTTCATTTAGAGAAATGTTCTTCATCTTGGATCAGGAACACTTGCGCGATAGACATTTCTGCGAAAGCTAGACCTCATTTTTATTTTGAGCGACCTCGTAAATCTTAAAAATAACACTAATCACAAAAAATGCATATTTTTCTCGGCGCCATCTTGGATTCTAATTTCGACCCCATAATCGTTTTAAGCGACCCCATGAACCACGAAAATGACACCCATGATGAAAAATTTGCAATTTTTCCTCGGCGCCATCTTTGGTTCTAATTTCGACCCCATAATCGTTTTTAGCGACCTTGGGAACCATGAAAATGACACCCATGACGAAAAATTTGCAAATTGTCGCCGACGCCATCTTGGTTTCTCGGCACCCATTTTAATAAAATTATTTTATATTTATTAAAACAAAAAGAACTAAACTAACACAAGATAGCCTTGAAAGTTTGCTCCCGAACTACTAATACGGTAATATATGCAGTTCGGGAGCAATATTTTACTTTTTAAAATTCGGCAACCGCAATTCTGGACTGATTTTTCGCAGGCAACCCTATACCACCGTGTTCAGAATAAAATAATCTTTAATTTCATTTAAATTTCATTCAATAAACAGACCGTTGCAAAATGCTGTACTAATTTACCTGTTTATACCTGGCAACCCGATAGTTGTGACCGGAAAAGAATAGGCAACCTAACGTTTGCATATTCTATGGGCTTCATACTTTCGATTGGTATAGAATTTATCTAATAAACATACCGTTGAAATTTTTAAAAAAAAATATTTTATTAATTATTAATTAAACATAATCTGGACTGAAATTTGCTAGGCAACCCATATGGATTATATTTATTGACATATTAAAATAAATATAAAATACGTTTCATCAAATAAGCATCTCGGTGAAGGTCGTTGTATTAGGGATCTTATACTATTGAACAAACTAGCATCAAACATTTTAATAACTGAATACAGAAAAAAAAACAGTGAGTGTGAATGGTGTTAAGAGATCAAAGAGAAAAATCAACCTTACTGCTTTGATATAAAGCCAGAACCTTTATGTCAAAGCAGTATGATTGATTTTCGCGATTTGTTGGTACCACTGACAATTGGTTGGTTGTATGTTGTATTACTTATTAAATAACTTGTTCTTTTTAATCTATTAAACTTGGATAGAATAAAAATTACAAAAGAATTTCAACCCTACTTTTTTCTGTTGCAGGACACAAAAGTATTGGAGTCAGAATTGAAGAATTTAACCACCCAAAACAAACTTCTACATCTATGGTATCAAGGGAAATGTAACCAAGATCCAACATGGTGTGCATAAAAAACAATAGTTAAAATATTAAATAATTTATTCCAAAAAAAATCATTTAAAAACAACCACCATATTCTATTGATTATTTATTGGACCATTGATTGCAGTAAACCTAAAATATAGCTTCCTAAATCCTCATCCTGGTTGGTCCATGAAACATAAATGTTTTTGGTGCTATCATCATCTCCTTCTACTTTGATGAGCACTGATTCCACAGATATGTTAGCCTCAGATATTGTAATGGTCCACCCTTCTAACTTCTCAGACAATAGAGTTTTCAGTTTTTCAGCAGTCTTAACCGCTGGTCCTGGATCTTCAAAGCGAACAGTACTTGTGAATCTAATTATATGTCTGTTTATACCAATTTCGTCGCACATTTCATCAATATCGAGGAGAGATAATCTGTTATCTCTTACACACAGGATGCCATTGACAACACGCCGTCGCTTTGGATCTGGAGGCTGGGCATTATACCTTACAGCTTCAGCCTTTAATAGTCTTAAAGACACATCAATGGGTATTTTGGTTGGTGTATTAATAGTACAAGTTTCTCCATTGGCAGGCATGTAACAGTTAATCTTAAATTCCTTCTCAATCTTATCCTTCAAGAACTCCATTTTCTGAGCCTCACCGTGCACTAACAACACATTCTTAGGTTCACAATATTGGATTAATTGCATGATACCCTTAGCATCTGCATGAGCTGAAAATGACATGTATTCAACTGCCATTTTGACTTCAACAACTTGGCGATTCTCAAACTCAACCTTTTTGGCTCCATTTAAGATTTTATGACCCACTGTACCCTGGACACAGAAACCTGGCATTATGACCATGTTTTGTTCATATGGAGCCCATTTCTTGAATATATTAAGTGACAACCCTGCATGTAACATTCCAGGTGTAGCAAACACAACCATTGCACCAGGGTTGTCAATGTAAGACTTATCAAAAGGTTTAATATGCTTGAAATCAAACATATTTCTCTGCACAAATGTCTTTCTTATTTTCTGGTTGGTCCATGTTATAAACATCTTGTAATAATTGTTTGCTTTCTCTGTCAATCCAAGGGCAAAGTACACTGGACATTTTAAATTCATTCGCTCCCAGTATGTTTCCAATAGAATACAAAGCTCTTGAGCCCTTCCCAAAGCAAACACAGGAATAAGAACTTTGCCGCCTTTTTCAACACATTCATGTACTTTTTTAAGGAAATCTCGTTCTCTGCAGCGCTTTGAGTCACGGATAGTGGTAGCATAGGTTGACTCTGTTATAAGTAAATCAGGTCTACATTTATCAATCCATGCTGCACCTAAGTGCCGGTCTGGGGTCATATTGTAGTCACCAGTGTAAACAACAGATTGGGAGCCCACACGGATCCAAAACATGGCGGCGCCCAGCACATGGCCCGCGTAATAAGCCTTAATCTCTAGTTCATTATCTACCATCACAGATTGATGCAGGGTCACTGCGGTAACTTTCTTAATGCAATCTTTAATCATTTGAGATGTAAAAAAGTTGGACTCTCCTTTTCTTTCGACTGCTACCTTTCTCATGTCTTCCAGCAAAATAGGTGCGATGGCTTTTGTTGGGTGTGTCATGTAGATAGGACCGGTATAGCCAACCATCTCCGACATGTACGGCAGAGCCCCGCAGTGGTCAAGGTGGAAATGGGAGATGATAACGCAGTCTATCTGGCTTGTAATGGGCCCTTCAGATACAATGTATGAGAAATCGGGAAAGCGTCTCTCGTCATTGTAACCCATGTGCATGCCGCAATCCAGCATGATGTTCTTACCTCCCATGGACAGTAGGATGCAGCTGCGGCCCACATCCTGTCCAGCTCCGAGCGGAGTTATCTTTATATCAGGCATGGCGAAGTTTATCTCACAGTATCACCAACAAGTAACGATTACTTTGACAGCTTGAACAAACAGCTAGCTGTTTTTACAAAAATTGATATTTTAGCGTCGGTTTTATACACTTTCCCTTACAATTAATTTGTTATCATTAATTAATGCTCGATTTTATTTAACTTGTAAATAAAAGTAACCTACGCACTAGAGACATTTGTAATTACAACATAATACCTCACGTCCTCACTCACTTGCTTGTCAAATTAAACTTTGTAGGTAAACACCATGTCAAAAAAACCGGCCAAGTGTGAGTCGGACTTGCGAACGAAGGGTTCCGCGGCCATTATCTGTGAAACGAGCAAAAAAACTTTTCTTTTCTAAATTGAATATAAAACTAAATATTCTGTGAATATTTCAAGCGTCTGTCTGTTGCCGTAATCCATATCTAGTAAAAACGAGCAAAAGTAATCACTTGTGGTTTATGGAAGCACCCTATTTATTTGAATCCGTTTTTTAGTATCAGAAATACATCACCCGTGATCAACTGTCTAACTATCCCTGACCATGAGATAAAAATAATCAAAATAAAAAATCATTTATTCAAACTAAGAGTCGATTTCAATCGAATCGAATCGAATGATACGATTTACTCTTTTTTTGGTGAAATCGACCCTTAGAATAATTATGTATGATGGCAAGGCACTTGGATGGAACCTTCCTTTTTCCTTCCCTGTATGTAAAATGTACTCTGTGGATGGAACTTCTGTCTGTTACTCTGTTCTGTCAATGTCATTTTCACAGTCAATTTGCTGTCATTTTGTAATCATAAAAAAAACAAATTTATTATTTTCTATAGACCGACTGAATGTGAATTACTGATTATTAATTACTATTATTTTGAATTAACGTACACAATTTTATCAAAGACTTGCGTTGATAAACCTGGCTGTATATTTTTTTAAGGAAAAATATTTTTTTTCCCTTTTATAAACACAATCTGACCGATATTCGTCGTATGATCGTGTGTTAGTGGTTCTTGTTATGATAAGCTAATCACAGAATCACACTTAAACAGCACACTGCACGGCATCGGGCATTGTGTGCCGGCTAGTGCGGGCGGACGTGTTTGTTGTCCAAACATTACTAACAGCGTTGAAAATAAGAATTTAATAAAATGTCCGGCGAAGGATCGAGTTCTAATGAAAACAGAAAAGTTGCGCTGATTACTGGCATAACAGGACAGGTATGTAATGTATTATCAAATTTCAATTAACATAGCCTCGGTGTTTGTATGGTTTTCCCCTAGGCCACGTCGGTTTTAAATGTTTTGCATTTTATGGTCCATAATTCATGTTTATTACAGTTACAGTGTCGAAGTTCCGTTACTTACAGAGTCGAAGTTTAAATTCACACATGGAATGAAAATTCATGACTTGTTACAAAAAAAAATATTTAGAAAAAAAAACCGGCCAAGTGCGAGTCGGACTCGCGCACCGAGGGTTCCGTACCTACTAATTGGAGTTTCAAATTATTTTTATTATATGATGTAACTAAAAATTAATGCTTTTCGCAATTTTTCCTTTATCTGTGTTATAAGACGTTGCTTCGTACCAAATTTCAAGATTCTGAGTTCACGGGAAGTACCCTGTAGGTTTTGATTCCCTTGCGAGTAGTGGCGAGTTTCAAAATATGCGGTTTTAATTCCTGTTTCTTTTGATTGCGTTGACATAGAAGTTTGATTTTGTTACAGCTTAAAGGTATTATAGATTTGAGTATTTGATATGAATTTCAATATAATACCACTACGCGTTCATGAGGAAAGGGGTAGTAAGTTTAAAATTATTAAAAATATTTTTATTATATGATATAACTAAAAATGTATACTTTTCGCAATTTTTCCTATATCTCTGCTATAAGACGTTGCTTCATACCAAATTTCAAGATTCTGAGTTCACGGGAAGTACCCTGTAGGTTTTGATTCCCTTGCGAATAGTGGCGAGTTTCAAAATATGCGGTTTTAATTCCTGTTTCTTTTGATTGCGTTGACATAGAAGTTTGATTTTGTTACAGCTTAAAGGTATTATAGATTTGAGTATTTGATATGAATTTCAATATAATACCACTACGCGTTCATGAGGAAAGGGGTAGTAAGTTTAAAATTATTAAAAATATTTTTATTATATGATATAACTAAAAATGTATACTTTTCGCAATTTTTCCTATATCTCTGCTATAAGACGTTGCTTCATACCAAATTTCAAGATTCTGAGTTCACGGGAAGTACCCTGTAGGTTTTGATTCCCTTGCGAGTGTCGAAAATTTGCGGCATAAACGGGAGTATCTTTTGATCGCGTTGACTTAGAAGTTTGATTTTTTCACAGCTCCAAGAAACCATAGACTTGAGTATTTGATATGAATTTCAGCTTGATACCTCTACGCGTTCCTGAGAAAAAAGGTCTTGACAGACAGACAGACAGACAGACAGACAGACAGACGGACAACAAAGTGATCCTATAAGGGTTCCGTTTTTACCTTTTGAGGTACGGAACCCTAAAAATATAATAATTAAAAAAATTACTTATCACTGAAGGGAAAAATCCATTATCATACGAATACGGTAAAAAATAATGATTTAAAAACATTAAAATGTAGATCAAATGGGTACAGGGCCTTGAATACCATATACCTCATTCAACAAGTGCTGGCATGAATACTAAAATAATTACTATAATACAATATAGTTGATCTAAAGCTAAACAAATAAAATTGTTTATTCTAGGTATCTTAAAAACTACAATATGTTTAATTATATTTATGTAAATACAGTTTACATTTATTATCACAATTTCAAATCTGTGTTTGCTCAGTTGGATTAACAAATATTGAAGTCCTATAAATCATTACTATTAGTAATGAAAAGTCAATCAGTAAGGGTAGGAAGTTAGTTCTATTGGTAGTCTTTCAAAATGCGTTCCCGTGTCCCAACAAAAGGGAGTCTGGCACGCCCCTTTCTTCCCCAGGGTAGAGGTAGTCCATGAAGATTTCCACTGTTAAACAAATCAACAAAGGAAGTTAGTTCTAAGTACAAACCAGGTACAGTTTATCCTATATTTGGACCTTTTATAGATGCTCAGCTAGTTAATTTCCTGATTTTCATATAATTAAATAGGAATCAAATAGTAAAATAAAGTGCTATCATACTGGCCGTCACATTGGTATGACACAACTGCTGTTCTCAAGCCCCACCATATTTGAGTGATTAATGAAATTCCCAAGATAGGTCTAAATCACTGAATCAATTCATCTTTAATTGCAGGGATTGCATTAATTATAGATATTATGTAAATTGATATTTTCAAACATTTACAAATTTACTGGAAACCTTTTTTAAAAACTCTTTATCTGATGTTGATAACAACACAATTAGAACGATATCAGTACTGGAAATGTGTAATATCCTTATTACAGTTGGATAAGTTCAAATTATAAGTTTGAGAATATAAAATGGAATATAATTGTCTGTGACTACATAAACATTAGCAAACAACTTCAAATCTTTTCTGCCCTGCTCCTAATCTATAAAGGATGTTCACCATGCACACTTTGGCTCTATTCTCTTCAATTTATTACTATTTTGATTTTTCCCTGTTCGTCGTTCATACCTACCTTCTTCTGTGCGTCAAACAGCTAGAGTTTAATTGATGTGAAACTGAATTCAGCCCCTGTTTGGTATTTTTATTATCCAATGATGTTATGTATAGTCCTGAGACAGATACGTTTTGCTGACGTCGGCGTGGCAATGTAAACACTAGCTAATCAGCTTCTGTGAATTCAGCCCACATTGCGTCTGGTCGCGACTCGAACGTACGTTGAAGTGGTAGTTTGGTGTATGAAAATAAACAAAAATGGGAAAAATCTCATTGCTATTATCCCTGTTCTTTTACGATGACGAATGAAATGGACGCCTTTATCAAGGAGTGGGTTCAGTTAGCCTATATAATGCAAAAAAAAATGGAAAGCAGAAAAGATGTGAGATCCTAAATTAAATATCAACTTTCATGCCTTCGGCTTGTTTGTGTTCGACTAGCTTTATCCAAGCTATGTATGTTAGGATCGACTTCCAGTCTCTGTAACAGTCACTATACTAATAAATTGAAAGGTATATTTATACAATTCATACTGTTTACCGCATGTGTTTTACAGATATCATATGAAGGCATGTATGAATAGATTGGATCATTGGAAGTATCATATGCCTGGATGTTATCACATTGTTACAGTTTCGTAAACATTCCCTTCCGCCGATCTGTAGACACTCTGATTATATTTTTTTTAAACTAGGTAATATTCTGGTCTTAAATTTACAGCACTATTTTGCGATAAAGTGGTCGTAACTTCGAGATTATTAACTAGCCATTTCAAGCTTTTAATTATACTTTAATGAGATTTGTTTATTTCTTTGTGTAATTACTTTGTCTAAAACGTTGGTGTACAATAATGTATGTTCTATTCTATTCTATTGTTTTTTAGTTCTTCCTGCTTTTAGTTATCAAAATATCAACATAAACAGTAAAGTTTTAGCAAAAAATGATGCTGCAGTGTTTTGTGTTATCGACCTGCCAATATTTAAGGAGGACAGTTTTTATTTATTCAAAACTTCTAGATACATGTACAAATACGGTTTAGACAGACAAAGACGGAATTATGTCATTTGGATGGGAGCGATCGGTAGAGCATGCTCATTTAATGCATTAAAATATTATAGGTATTATCAAATTTTTGTAATTAGCGCATTTGTCTTCTAGGCTAGACCATACGTTTAATAATAAGGCTATATGTATTATAATATCAAAATAATTAGTTCCCCCTTGTAATGTAGTAGGTATTAGCTATGATTGTCGGGTGTCCAAAGATTGGCATAAGGCTCAAATCCAGTTTAGGTACTACTCAGAAACTATACATATATGATGGATACATGACTATATAGTACACGAATATAGAACAAAATTAACGTAAGAATATTTACTAACTTTTAAGCAGTTCACGTTAATTCTCGTGACGTAATTTATGTTCGAATATTTGTTACGCTTTTACGCAAAAACTTATTAACAGATTAAGCAAAATTAGGCATACCTACGTACAACGAAAAATGTACGAACTGTATTCATAACATGAATACTGTTTGCAGGATGTTTCCGAAATATGGAACGGTATATGAATCCCAAGGGGTTCACCCCTTTGCGGTTCATATGCCCAGTGTAATGTAATTCTTGTATTATTATACTAAAATAGCTATTATATGTATATGGATTCCATAACACAAGTGATTTAGCTACTTACTTTGGATTCGGAGCAATGTATGTGATGTTGTCCACATTTATTTGTTTATTATTTATATAATTCCAGTGTCACTGATTTTAATCAAATTTGCACACCGTGTGCAGTTTGATCCAACTTGAAAGATAGGATAGCTTACATCACAAATATTAAAAAAATTGAGACCGCGGGTGGAGCAGCGGGAAACAGCTAGTTTTATATAATAATACAAGTAGTACACTGGGTATATGAATCCCAAAGGGTTCACCCCTTAAAATATTATACAAAATTTCTGCTTAAAATGAGTTACAAAACATGTAACCTACCATCGGTTTCGGTAACATCCTATTTGTATAACTCGTATATTCCACAGGATGGTTCATACCTCGCCGAGTTCCTCATCGAGAAAGGCTACGAGGTGCACGGCGTGCTGCGCCGCTCCTCCTCCTTCAACACCGGCCGCATCCAGCACTTATACGGCAAGCCGACCTGCCATACCGGCGGCAGGATGCATCTGCATTACGGTGACCTCACCGACACGACGTGCTTAATCAGTATTATAACTAAGGTAATATAATACCGGCTTATAAATTTCCCACTGCTGGGCACAGGCCTCTTCCCATATTCACACCCAAATACTTAAATAAATAAATATTTGGACTTCATAGTCCAATTTTTTGAATCCATGTTTCCTCTCGATGTTTCCCATCACCGTTTGTCAATAGTGTCTTAGAATAATTAACTTTTATTTTTTTATTACATCCCCACGTGCCACGTACAAATATGTAGAGTTAATAAAGTAAAATTCGATGACCTCCGTGGTCCAGTGGCGTTCACACCGGTTTTCAAGGTGCCAGCTCTGAGGTCCCAGGTTCGATCCCCGGACGGATCAATATAGAAAATCACTTTTCTACATTGTCTTGGGTCTAGGTGTTTGTGGTACCTTTGTCGTCTCTGATTCCATAACATAATTGCTTTAGCTACTTACTTTGGATTCGGAGCAATGTATGTGATGTTGTCCACAAAAATTGCCACGTAGTAATCACGTTGATCTGTGACTTCCTAAATATTTTTCTTAAAAAATGACTTCTTACAACAGATTCGTCCAAAAGAAATCTACAACCTTGGAGCTCAATCACACGTGAAGGTGTCTTTCGAGCTGAGTGAGTATACAGCTCAAGTAGATGCCCTTGGGACATTGCGGCTGTTAGAGGCGGTGAGAGCGGCTGGCCTGGAGAAAGACGCCAAGATATACCAGGCTTCGACGTCAGAACTATATGGAAAGGTTGTCGAGGTACCGCAGAATGAAAAGACCCCCTTCTATCCGCGGTCGCCTTATGGTGAGTGACGTATTTTAAATAGAGATAGAGGGATTCAATTGGAAGGTTTTTTTTTAAGTTATTAATGTTTTTAAATAAATTATGCATATAATTTAATGATGTTGGCATTTGTGTGAAGATGGGGCGGATCCGCTACTACTAGTGATGTAAGATTTATTTGTGAAAAACTAGCTATTGTCCGCGGCTCTACCCGCGTGCGGTTTTAGCGGCAAAAAGTAGCCTTTCTTGGGATCCTGAATTATTTCATGTATACCATGTTTCATCAAAATCATTTCAGTGGTTTGGTTAAGCCGTGCATGAGTAGGTAACATACAGTGTTACTTCCACATTTACAATATTAAATGAATAACGTGTAAGACTGATTTAAAATATTATTTTACCTCATCCTACGGATTAATAAAAAATCTTCTTCTGCCTAGCCTTTTCCCAAGCTATGTTGGGGTCGGCTTCCAGTCTTACCGGATTTAGCTGAATACCGTATTTTATATGGAGCGACTGCCTATCTGACCTCCACAACCTATTGCTAGGTAATACAACATTCCATAGTAAGACTGGTTGTCAGAATTGTAATGACTTAACGACTATCAAAGATCACTGAATGACAGTCGGGACCAACGGCTTAACGTGCTTTCCGAGGCACGGAGGGGTCTCGATATGTTTACAAATGGTCACCCATCCACGGACCAACGTTTTTAAAACAAAAATCTCCTTTTAGTCATGATATTTTTTTAGTATGAAGACAACCATTGTCTTTTGTCAAGACGGTCAAACTAAACTTATTATGAGCTCAAAATCGTTTCAATTTCCAATTCTTAATCACCAAAAATAATCCTTGTCTATTTTTTTTTATTTCCAGCCTGCGCAAAACTCTACGGCTACTGGATCGTAGTTAACTACAGAGAAGCTTACGGCATGTTCGCGTGTAACGGATTACTCTTCAACCACGAGAGCCCGCGGCGTGGAGAGAACTTTGTCACCAGGAAGATCACGAGGGGTGTCGCTAAGATCACGTTAGGACTTATGGAGTGCCTCGAACTTGGAAATCTAGATAGTAAGAGAGACTGGGGGCATGCTAAGGATTATATTGAGGTAAGATTGAGTTTGAGATTGAATGCACGCATAGCCGAGTAGTATAAGTCACCACGCTAACTACCACTGCGCGACGTGCTGCGGGTTCGATCCCCGCATGTGACAAGCATTTGTGTGATCCTCAAATGCTTGTTTCAAGTCTGGGTGTTCTTTGTGCATGTGATTTGAATGTTTGTGAAACCCCCGCGACACAAGGATTAAATTTCTTAGTGCGGGCGGTGAAAAGACTGCTCCTTTCTTCTTCTAAAGCTCCCCGTCCAATGTTTAACCCAAAGTATATTGCTGTTACCTCTTGTTGATCAAACGCAGGCTCGCGAGTACCCCTATGTCGTCTTACTGCTCAGTTTAATAAGATTTTTTCAAAATAATCTATATTTGGTGTATCTGCTGGAATATTTACAAGACTCTTAAAATTATAGTAAAAAAATAGGAAATAAATATTGAACCAACGAATATAAATAACCCGACGTACCTTCTGTATATAATAAAATAAAATAAATGACACATACAACACATTGTCACATGTCACAAACAACATCACATACATTGCTCCGAATCCAAAGTAAGTAGCTAAAGTACTTGTGTTATGGAATCAGAGCCAACGAAGGTACCACAAACACCCAGACTCGAGACAATGTAGAATCTACATTGACTCGCCCGGGGATCTTACCCGGGACCTCAGAGCTGGCGACACCTTGAAAACCGGTGTATACGCCACTCGACCACGGAGGTCGTAATTTTTCATTTATTTAACACCTGCTTAAAATGTAATACCTAAGTTTAATAATGAAAATTATAATTCTGTATATTAAGACAAGGTTATAATAGATATTGATGATTTTTATGATCTGTTCACCAGGCCATGTGGCTGATGCTGCAGCAAGAGGTGCCAGAAGACTTCGTGGTGGCGACAGGCGAGGCCCACAGTGTTCGCGAGTTTGTGGAGCGCGCGTTCTCGTGCGTCGGCCGCCGGCTCACGTGGCGCGGGGAAGGGAAAGACGAGACCGGACATGATGCTGATACGGACCAACTGCTGGTCAAAGTTAATCCGAAGTATTTCAGGCCTACGGAAGTGGTGAGTGAAGTCTATAGCATTTTTCTTGAGCTTTTCCACTAGGAAATAAAGAATCGCGGCATCATTAGCGAGCATGAAAAATGACTCTAGGTGATCAGTTCCAAAGAGTCGTTATACGAAACGGCGGTAGCCTAATGGCTAGAGCGTCGGACTTGCGATCATGTGGTTGCGGGTTCGAAACCCGCATTACACTACCGACGTGAACCCACTCGTAACACAAGCATCTTAGCTTAGCACGAGGGGTTAACGAGATTACTAGTAATGTGCGACCCACATTTCTAGTAATCTTCTTTTAAAAAAAAATATAGAGAAACACCGGCTAGAAATTCCATTGGTTAAATTAAAAAAAATGCTTACTATAGGGAGGACATACTTGTAAATTAATTACGGATAGTTATTTCGCATAAATGCGTTAAAAAAATAAAATTATAGGGAGGATTTTTTAGTGCAACCAGGAGGTAAAGTACTAAATACTGAAGATAGCAAATTATGCACAAAAGACACATTCCTTTATTTCTTAAACTACTCTTAAGAGTTTTCAAAGATATTCTGGTCCGACCCGAAAATCGAATGGGTTGTAACCTAAAAAAATAAACACTGTACTTTTATGGTTGGCAACAATAGATAGGGTCAATCATATACGTCAATTCTCTCTTAAAAAACCTGGTAAATCAATTAAAAGGAAACTAATGAAATATTACCTTTTAAATGAAATGGGTCACAGAAAGCATGAGTGGGTTCACGTCGGTAGTCCAATGGGTTATGGGTGGATGTCGAAACGACAAACACATGATCCAGTCCGACGCCAATCTATGATCTTACAACCGCTGAAAATTGCATGTTCCATATACTTCCAGGACCTATTATTAGGCGACCCATCAAAAGCGAAGGAGAAGCTAGGCTGGACGCCGCGCGTGTCATTCGAGCAGCTCGTGAGGGACATGGTGGAAGCCGACCTTGAGCTGATGAAAAGGAACCCTGAGGCGTAGAAGGTAAGATGATTTTAATTACCTCTGGGTTATCAAAATCAACGGCTGGCAGATTATTTTTCTAAATTCATGCATTCAAAAGTTTACCCTTAACCCTTATTTCATAAACATAGTATAGTTAGTGATTGTTTATTTATTGGTAATACTATAATTTCTTTCACAGTTGGAGAGTTTTATACATAGACAATATAACGAGTGTGTCTTGTGAAGAACCCAGGATTGTAATAAATACGTATATAAATTTTAAGAACGTATTAAAACTATGTATGTCTTGGCTGTGACGCAGTAACCATTGGGGAATATATTTAACTACATTGAACCGTCAAAATTTTTTTTGCTATGATCCAGTGAAACAGTCAAAGGCTGCTCTGTCACAAGTTTAATCGTTGTTTCTAGACGTCATCATACAGGACAGGCAGCACTGATCTACTTACTGTAGATATCCAAACCTTTAAAAAGTACCGATAATTCACCCAATTGAAAACTGAATTACTGCTATATAAAATATGGTTATATTATATCAGTTTATTATAGGTGTAGTTAATTTTGAACCTTATTCTAATGTTTAAAAAGTCCACATCACATACAGTAACTACAAATGTCACAATACACCAAGTCAATTTCGAAAGTGTTACTGATACTGATAGGCATTTGATTGTACAGTCACGAGCAGAAATATTGTATACACAGCGAAATTGTAAAACTTATTTAGCACGAAGTTTTTGTTGAAACTCAAAAATATATCATGATTTGAGAACTGTTATAATTTTATGTTGTTCAATGATTAAAAGTTGAATTGATGGTGAGTTCCTGTTAAATTATTGTTTTACAATTTTCGCTATGTGTATACATATTTATAATCGTGACTGTACACATCACTGTAAATAATGAATGCATTTATAATAGCTTTTGTAATTTGCTAAATGTAAATAGATTGTTAAAGATGGCTACTATAAGGTTTTACGAGAGAATACAAGAAACGCACAATACTTGTTACCCCTGTTATCCATACTTTTTATCACAACTGTGGGTATTTAAACCCAACTTATGAAGTTGCTGTTTGTATGCCAATAGCTAATATTATTAAGTATGTATAGTTTCTTCATCATTAATACTACAATATACATATTTATGTTAACGGCCAAACACGATTTATGATAATGATTTGTCGTTAAAAGTTATGTTATTAGTTTGGACTAGGCTATACTAGTTAATCCTATCGCGTATAGGAAGAACTAGTTTAGCCTAGGCAAAACTAGTTTGTCCTGAAATCGGGTTTGGCCGGTAACATTTATAACAAAGTATGTATTTTATATTTGATTTCAAAGTTTCCCCTCCTTGAACATAAAGGGGATTTACCTATATTATTTACTTTGAGCTATTATTAAGTTTATTAAGTTCTTTATAATTATGAATATCAACATTATGTGTTAGGTACACATAATAATGATCTTATATTTGTTAAGTCCTCAAAATGGCGTTTCATAAATTGTTCATTTTACACATCACATTACTTCATGAGTTTTATGCGACTCAATCCATATAATAAAGTTTATTATAAACAATATATTAGGCATTTTTGTGTCTTTTACCTGCAGCGGATACAATATGTATTTAGTTTTAATTTAAAATGTAAACCATGTCCATCCATTTGGGTAAATTGTAAGTAAAATCAAATCTATAAAAAAACCAAAGGAACTATAAAAAGAAACATCTTTTTACGGGCGCTGCAATATTGGCAACACTATAAATCACAATAGTTCCGTGTTACCAACATCATGGCAACATAAGTAAATTAAGTGCTTCAGAAAAAATTGCTGGTTTTCATTTTATATGCCTAGATAAATGAACTGTATATAAATAGTGCAATTTGTATTATGTACATAAGAAACGTATAATATAATCATAAATCGTATAAGAGAATATTATTTATAGGTATTCTTTATAAAAGTTATTTAAATTTATTTTATCGTAATTTTAAATCTCAACTTTTATATTGTGCATTTTATTTGTGATTTTACTGTCTATGAAAATTATGCTATTATTACATGTTAATTAATTGTAGAATAAGTGTATTCTTAATTAAGTGATCACTATAAGTAAATTCGTTTAAAATCTGTTCACAATTTAGTTGTTAAGAGATTTTGTTAAACTAATTTTGTTGTAAAATTCTGTATTGATTTAGTTCACACAGGGCATTCTTAATCACATCATCATTCAACAACAATTAGTCATTAGGTCATTAGATTTGGCGAGCGAAAAGTTACTAGATTATTTGAGTGAGATGCAATTATAGTTGAAAGGTGGGCGAGACAGAATTTGCGATATCTTGCAATCTTATCTGTTTCTCGTTATGTACAAATAGCGGTACGTAAGTCTAGCGCTGAACGATGTGCGGAGGGGATAACTGCGCGAGTCCTGGGTGGAGAGCCAATTGGAGCTACGCACGCCCCACATGTACCTTACTTTTTACTTCTGCGCAATAACGGTCAGCGCTAAAGTTTCGTGCCGCTACTTGTATATTGTAGTAGTTATTTGAACAATACGATGCTTGTAAGATTGTAACAGCCTCAAACGTTAATCCTTGTAATGGAACATTCCATCTGTACATTATGTACAGAAGTTTTATTGTAACTACAGAACTTTGTTTTGCAAACAGTATTTTGTTTTATGTAAATATACATTTCATATCATTTAGTATGGTTTTATTTTAACTGCCACTGCCCCTGGATAATTTATTTTATTTTATAATCGCTTTTCTGTAAACAAAAGTTATTTAATAATAGACTTAATATCCTTCTTCATTTTCCTTTCGCTTAACCTTTTGGCCGCCCATCTATATAATACGCGATGTGTCCTCCAGCGCCACGCTACAAATGTATAACGTATCTATAGTTAAACGTAGGGATGGGATTAATGTCCTATCGATAAATAATATTATAAGTTGAAATTAACGTTTATTCACCAATTTACGAAGCTAAATAAAAACTGATACCGTATTTTCATATTTTGTTTCATTTCATAAAAAAATAAATATGAAAACCTGGATATATTTACCATAATAAAAGAAAAGAATTGTAAATTTATTAGACGTGAGTTCTAGAAGGCACATCCCTATTTGTGTCCAAATGTAATCCTTCTACTTCATATTAAGTCGTTGGCGCTCGAGGCACGTCAAAATCCTTTCTGATATAAGGATGTCTAGATGTCGATCCTTTTTTCTATTCACTGTGGTAGTTACACGTGTATAACCTCAACCGATTCATGCATAATTTATTTCGTTTACTTACAACGAATAAAATCAATAGAAGCTAGATACGTGGTTATCCACGTGTTTTTTTTTAAATTAAAATGGAGGGTAAGTGACTGTTTTACGCAGATGTTACAGATCTTTTTTTAATGGTAGGTATAAGTGTCGCAAAATACTAGCAATGATTTTTCTTGTTTTTAGAAACTAATAGAAAATGGAAGTACATTCCTGAAACGGAAGTTGACAACTTAACGGAATGTCAAGACGACGAACTATTTCAAAATTCTGATTATTCACAAACTTTTTCTTATGATGAATCTACTCAAAAAGAAACAAAATAAAACTCGCAATAATTCGTCATATTCACCGTCACTCATTTTTTATAACAACACCGTGCGCCAACGCCAGATGTAAACATTGCACTACACTAAAATGCACAAAGTCACTATGACCTTGAAACCCGTCCGCTTATGACGTCACTGATTTACTTCTATACAAGTTCGTGGCGTTGTGCGCACTGACAACTAGCCTCTTTGTAAGGATGGGTCTTTCAAACGGTGTTTCACTATCGACAATGATTAGAAAACCTATTTTTTCTTGAATAAGGTGAATAAAACGTAGTTTATACTTTACAATATTTATAAAATATTATTTATTCACGTCATTTACTTGCAATAATAGTATATTATGATCGTTTCGACGAGATGATATATAGCGAGGTTTTCATCGTGTCCCATCACTGGCTTACTTTATATCAAGTACTTGGCGTTGGGGGCATTAAAATATTTTCTGGCGTTTTACTTTCTATTGAATATAAAACAAACAAGAACTTATTAAGTGTGAAAAAGTTAAAAATATGGCTTATAACAGGGCAATTTTCCATAAAAACAAAATAGAAGGTCTTGTAAAAGTCGTAAATTTATTTTATACTATTATTACTTCTAATCAAGTAGTGGCGCTGAGGGCACGAAAATCTCGAACTTGTATAGAAGTGATTGGCGTTCAAAAGGTTAAAAGGGTTACAAGACGTAAAAATAAAACACGTTTAGTAAAAAAATATGACATGTAATTTATAATAATAAACAATCATTTTGATGATATTACAAACTCGTAAACTATGATTATATCAATAGAAAAATCATTAAACATACATCACTATTCACACATTTATGTCAAATAATCATATATTGCAAGTTATATTAATTTTTAATATTAATTTCAATGAAAAAATTAAAAAGCTGCATTAAAAGAATAACAAACAAAGACAACACATACAATTAAGCTTCAATCCTTATAAAGGTAAACCAAATAAGAATAAATTAACCAAATTAAAAAGTACATTGCGAACTTGTTAATTCAGTTTACCTTGAACATCATGTCAAGCGCTTAATTTACATGTCAAGGATATAATAAACAACACACAAATAAAATAAACAAATTAATTAGAATAATATTTACATGTTTAAAAAATGTGATAATTAAGGTTCATTTTTCATCTTTTTACAGGGGAAGTGATTAAAAGTGTTGCAGGTGACTGTACTTGCATTCACCAGAAAATATAGTTTCTGATACATTGATCAACATAAAAATCATTCTTCATTCCTAGTTCAGCGATGTGGTTGTATGTTAGGACTTTGGTCAACAAATTGTCATGAAAAATGAGACATGTTCAAATGTCATATTACAAGGTCTTCATGAAAATTTGACTAGTGTCAATATCTAATAGCCAGCCAGCACATACAATAAAATTGTGTGTTTGTGGCCTGTATTCTCTCTCCAACCAGGGACACATGCTGATACACGTTTCTAAAAATTGTACTTTATTACGTCTACCACAAGATCGTATTTATATTGCGTAGTGTACGGGACTATTATTGATGAAGATTTTTGTGTTGGTAATATTGTGTGAGTGGTCTAGCCAATAGGTAAGATATCTTTGGTAACATGGTTTAAAAAAAAAACTGCATGCGGAAGGCCGAGGACCGGGTGTCGTGGCGCAACGTGGGAGAGGCCTATGTAGAGCAGTGATTTGCTGTTGATATTAACATGCAATAACTTTTGCCAATACGTTGATAAAACTGGGTTATCCAAACTGATTCGTTCTTTTATAATATACATAATTGACTTTTACCGTATTCACTAGATACATTCATTAAATATTGTTAACGCGGGAAAAACTCGAAGTGTTAAAATAATTCAAGTATAATTTGACTTCGTTGATATAAAGATTGAGGGTAATTTTTATTCTTAGACAATTTAGGTAATATACAACTGCAAAAGAACAGCTTTCTTATTGTTTTATAAAATAATATCTAGTGTAATATTTAATTGTAAATATCACTAATAAATTGTACTTCAAGGTGTTTATTTATCCAACGTGTTAAATATTTACAAATATTTAACACATTATGAATACAGTCAGCAACGAGGACAATAGAATATCAAAATGCTTGAAGTAAAATGGGGTAAAATACATTTTTACCCCATTTTACTTCAAGGTAATATTGTAACACACATATCAAGACTTACGTATTTAACTCGGTATGTTTTGAGTATGTTTATGTTTTTAATCCAATCGTTGCCGACTGTATAAACAAAAGTGATGTATAAAATTTTGTAAATCTTTTAAAGCGATATTTTGTATTTGCACACTTACACATTTCTTTTAGAGCCAAAACACACTGCGTCTTTAATATGAATGCTACATTTATTAAAAAAATGAAATTGAGCAGTTAGAATTAACAACGCTATACAACCCGCTGTAGTACCTATCAAACCCGTAAAAAAAATTCTTAGTGAGAACCGCAAAAACTCGACTTATTTTCTTGGAGACGAATGTATTTTGGCCTGTTTTATTATAATGTAGATTTGTGATTTCCTTGCAACTGCAATCCATTTTCAAAGTCGTGGTTGGAATGTATTTTGGCTTTCAGAGACCTAAGGGAACGTATACGAGGCGACATCTAGTTTCTGTTTTAGTACGCCTCCTAGAATGAACTCTGTGGAGACTATGATCGCGCCTCGCCGCCTCAGAGACGGCCAGAGACCTTTATCCTTGGTGCAGGACACGCACACCCAGTTAGGACCGCCCTCCTTCCAACTGCCGCCTGAACATTCCACTATCACTGAAATATAACAAAAGTAATTACATTAAGAAGAAAATTTTTCATCGAATTCAACAAACCAGACTAATACATAGATAAACTAATAACTCATTAAAACATAAAATATGGCGACAAAAAAAATTATACGTTTCGTTATGGACCGGATATGTGCCCAAATGGATTGTCGCGTTGTGTGGCAATGCTTATTCCAATTATATAATTAATTATAACCAAGGTAAAAGCCAGCACTTGGGTCAAGCGAAGTATCAAAAAGTTGTTGTCAACATATCAAACAGAATATTATTAATTTTTTCCTGTATTCCAGAAGCATCTTTACAGTGTCCCTTTGTAGAGTAAAGTAAGTATGAAATAGTTTGATATTATAATGATTTAATAAGATACCTAAAACCGGCACTAGACCAAGAAAGACGCTGGCGAGATCACGTCTATCGGTATTTACTGAATTGGTGACTCTAAACTAGTCTCTTTCAAAACAAGAGCCTCAAGGCTGGGGAGATCTTTGCCCAGCTGTGGGATAGCTAAAATATCTATAGATACTAATATTATAAAGAGAAATGATTGTTTATTTGTATTGAGTAGGCTCCGAATCTGCGGAACCGATTTGAAAAATTCTTTCACTGTTGGGATGCTACACTATTCCCGGGTTAAATAGGTTATATTTTCAAAATAGTAATTTCGGGAGGCTCGATAGAAATGGTAACTTCAACTAATCTAATTTGAACTTTACGGCAGCGGTAGGCAGGCGAGGAGGAGCCTGGCTACTGGTGCCGTATGCGTGAGAGAAAGAGAAGCCAGACAGAGAGGCGCCGTAACGCGTTACGTAACGAAACTGTTTACCCTCCTATAAGAAGTTATCTAATGAGACTGCGGGAAACAGCTAGTATTAAATATTATGAATAAATTTTTCTTTTTTTTTTTTTAATCTTGGGACACAGCTCACACACGGCCATCTGATCCCAAACTAGGCAGAGCCTGTACTATGGTAACCAGACAACTGATATACATACATACTTATATATTTCTAAATACATACATATTATAGATAAATAACACCCAGACACAGAACAAATGATCGTGCTCATCACACAAAGATTTGTGCTGGGTGGGAATCGAACCCACGACCTCCGGCTTAGCAGTCAGGGTCACTAACCACTAGACCAACAGGCCCGTCACAATACTATTAAAGGATATTAAATTAATTAACTTTGGCGTCACAGTAAACACAGTACTCACGTTTCATTTCAGTAGCGTTCGGTTGTACGCTGAGGGTGGACGAGACGTTGTAGCCCTTCAAGAAGTTTCTCTTGCCGGTCAGCGACCGCTCCAAGTTGAACTGGAAGCGTTTTTCCGCCGACTCGTCTTTGACTAAGTATAGCCATGGATCTAAAATTATAGTAACAAGAAGCTTATTTATCTCTACTCATTGTGTATAAAATTGTATAATGCTACAGGTATTATTGTTTCATCAATCTTCTTTTCTTTGTAATGATGGCAGAAAGATGTATTATAAAACGTTGGCCAAGTAAATAATAAATAAATGTGGACGACATAAAATAAATTGTTCCGAATCCAAAGTAGCATGATCACTTGTGTTATTGAATAAGAGACAACGAAGGTACCACAAACACCCAGACCCGAGACAATGTAGAAAAGTGTTTTTCTACATTGTCCCGTCCGGGGATAGAACCCGGGACCTCAGAGCTGGCGATACCTTGAAAACCGGTGTGTACACCACTCGACCACGGAAAGCGTCAAGTATGTTGCGACATTAAGGGCGGTAGCACAAGCGTTCATTAAGTCATCTAACATGGTGGGACATGGTCTTATTGGGAGCACCACTCAGTAATTCCCCATTTTGAAAGATTGTGTTTACAGCAAGCGCCTGGAAAGTACTTAATCGACTGCGAACCCAGGTCGGCAGGTTCTCAAATCAATTCTGGGTGGTAATTTTTTTGACAGAAAAACATTTTTATTTAATATTTAGTTTAATACGATAATTTGTGGTTTAATCAATTTAAGTGCATTACTCACCGACTATAATATTCGTGTCGACACAAGCCTGCACCCAGGCGGGACCTACTATAGGCTTTCCAAGCCCGACTGCACACAGCAGCTTGAAGGTGCGTTTCACCTGCATCGTCAGTACCACGCTGCACTGCAGCACGTCTGTTACTATAACAGCACCTGGAAACACAACATAGCATAATTACTGCAATAAAAAAATAACAAGTAGATACAAATTGGCACAACAGTGTAGAGAGGCCTTTGCCCTGCATTAGGAAAGAAAAGGCTCGAAAAAAAATAAAAAGACAAAAATTAAAAGACATAGCCTGACTTCCAATCCAAAAGGAGGAGGGTCATGCTCGGGTCTATGCTCGTCTGTTTGAAATATGTATCTTCTTGTTTTTTCGCAAAGCATTTTGCATTGCCGCGTAAAAATAACAGCTCAATCGTTATTTAGGGGAGACAAAAAATTACTGAATAACAAATTACCTAATTTCTCCAATTTCTGCTTGACTTCATCACTGGGGAATGCGGTGAACAGAACATAATGTGTCTTGTTAAGTCTCGCTGGCGTCGCTCTTAACGACGCATTACTTATCCCACTATTTGTATTGTTAATATAAGATCGAGTTCTTTTCGGGCTGGGCACAACGCTATCTTCGACCAACGATCTCTTTAAACTCCGATTGGGCTCACCACTAGACGACGACATATTATAATCTGTACTCTCACGTACATTCTTCAAAATAGATTTCGGAGGTTTCGTTGCATCATCTATACTCTTTTCTTTGGTAGGCTGCTTGCGTCTACTTCTCCGAATCTCGATTTCTGGCGATTTTGATTTTTCCTTCCTTTTGTTACGAGTCCTTTTTTTCTCTGCTTCTTTTTTATTATTTTCGGGGGATACTGATTTTGTTTTAGTAGTGTTTTCTTTTGTTTCGAGTTCTTTTTTCTTGCCCCTTGTTCGTCTAGTTGTTTTAGCTTCATCTTTTATGCTTGTGTCATCTTCTTGCATCTTCTGCTTTTCATCACTCTTTCGAACAGACGACTCACTTTTTGCCTTAGTTTCTTTTTTCTTAGGTTTTTCTATTTTTACTCTTATTGTCTCTTTCGGTTCCTTACTTTTAATTTCTTTCGAACGTGAACTAGTTTCTTTCACGTCCTCTTTAACACTAGCATCATTTTTGGAATCTCGTAAACTCTTCGCTTTTTCAAAGGTCTTCAAGCGTTTTATATTCTCAGATATAATCTCTTGATCTATTTGATCTTCTTGATCGAGTAAGTATGTAGATTTTAATATCTTAGAAGTTATACTTTTATCATTACTGCTTCCGAGTTTATCGGTGGGTTTCCGCTGCCGCGTCATTATTCTCTCTGGTAACATTTCGATTTCAAACTTTTTCGAGAGATCTAATTTTGGTGCAGGTTTAGTTCTCTTTTTGTGATGTACGATTGGAGTGAACTGTTCTTCAGAATGTTCTGGTTCCGATTCACTGGACAGTTCTAAAACAGATGATTCTTCATGGGTCATCATGCTTGTTTTTATCTCTTGGCTGCTCGGGAGATCACTATCCGTAAATAGAAATGGTCGCAGTTTTTTTGGAGTCAATTCGACATCGGATGAGTCACTTGTTGATTTCTTTAAAGGGGCAACATGTATATTAGAACTTTTGCCTTCTGAAGTTCTTTGATAAGATTTTTGCAGTTTATTCAAAGCATTTTCGTGTTTCTTGGCAGGACTCGATACTAAATCAACAGTTATCATCTTCTTTGCTTCATCATCTTGATTTGGTTGTAATATATCGGGCGATGTTTCTCTTTGTGAGCATAGATCGGCATATATATCTTGCGTCGCTTGATAATAATTGTCATCATCGGAAGTAGAAGTTCTAGTCTTACTTTTATTTAATTGATTTGTCGGAGATGGTTTTTGTAAGTCTTTATTTTTTACTCTTTTCGGAGATTGGAAAGGTATTTTAAAAGAGCTGTCAATTTTACTTAAAGTAGTTTTGGTCGGCTCAAGATTTTGTGGAATAATCTCTTCCAATATTTGAGTAGGCTGATCTGAGATATCGATAATATCGGTTGGCGGTTGGTCTGTTTTGTTATAATCAATATCGATTATTTGTGTGGGCATATCTTCAAACTTCGTATGGTCTCGGGTCTCAATCGGTTTGTTTATAGGTAATTCGTCATCTTCACAATCCGTGGCGTCATCGTCGGCATCAACTTTCTTTTCTGGTATCTTTTGCGTAGGTATCATATCAATATCTTCGCAATCTGTAGAGCTATCTGATTGCATTCCATTAACGATTTTAGTCGGCTTCATTTTATTAGTTAAGTCAACCTTATCAATGTTTGGTTTTGAATCACTTGTCACAGGTAATTCTTGTACTATTTGAGTTGGCATCATATCTATATCTTCACAATCTGTTGAGCTATCAGATTTGATTCTGTTAGCTCTTTTAGATGGATTTTTATTATTTTTAGGACTGGTGTCGATGTGCCCAGCTGCTTCAACCAACGGTACTTCGTCGAGAAGAATATTTTGCGAATTTAGATCGTCTTCAAAACATTCATCAACCTCATCGAACAACAATTCTTCTTCTGAAGTATTTACACTTTCTTTGGATTTTGACAAACCATCCGACACTGCCTTACCCTTTGAAACATTCTGTTTTTCAAAACTTTTCTTTCGTTCTACTGAATCATTTATATCGAATCCAAAAGGTTGTGTTTCAGCATTGAATATACTTGTATCATTCTCTTTATTAGCTGCGTATAAATCAAACTGCATATCCTGTTGATTGTCAATCTTGCGAATTTGGGGCAAATTTTCTGCACTGGGTATTTGTGTGTTTAAACTATATATAGAAGGTGAAATCGGGCGTGCCGGTGGAATTTGAGTATCAGCAGTGTATAAAGAATCATTGCTTTCGTTTGCATTAGGTGGTTGCGTGTCCATGTCATGAATATTGTCAGTAACATCTTTGTCAGACTTACGGGAGACGACTGATTCGTTTAAACTAGTATTAGGGTTGTCAACGAAACTTAATGAAGTGGATCGTTTAGGTATATTAGGGTTACTGGGAGTTTTAGGAGAGCTCACTGGCTGTATTGATAACGTTTTACCAAATGGTTTTATAAACTGGCCGCTAGATAATCTTGTTCGTTCGCCGTTCGGATGCGAGGCTGTCAGGAATGAGTCATCCTGGAAAATGTAACATAGTTATCACTATAATTTACAAATATAAATTACTCATTGACATACTATTAGTATATATAATGTACGATCAACTACAATTTTATGAAAAATATTAAAAGTAATATCGACCTGTAACTGTCCTATGGTTGGACAAAGGTGTGTTCTCCTACATGTTACTTGAATCCATCGGTACTTTTACCAAAAGGACAGGCGAAAATGAGAGCTGTCTAATATAGTTCCGACTAAAATTCTCATACAAATTTACCAACAAGCAAAAACATTCAAAAAAACACAGTGATGTTCAAGGCGAAAACTAGTTTATTGACATTTCTAAGTTAGTTAATCTGTTGCCGTCCTTTTCTCACTTTTTATATTAGTTATAGATAGCAATGGTTTGAATTTGGTTTAGTTTGCGTACAAAGGTATCGGCACCGTTATTAAATATTTTATCCAATCATAGTAAAATTAATGTATACATACCCCACTCACATCCGGTGACTCAGGTATCACAGTGGTCTGCGCCTTATGGATTTTCGACACTATCTTACTCGGTAAGGGCGTCTCAGGGATATCTAGAGCCTGTGTCATCGGCAACTCATCGTCCTCCTCTAGAAGCCTGAATATACCGAATATGTCTCCAAACTGTACAGTGTCACCATTTCGAAGAGGATGAGGTATGTATGGTTGTAGTGTTTTCTGTAAAATGCAACAATAAACATCTAACTCTAATCCCAGGGGTCCTTTCATATCTTCCTGCCAGTTCCCAAGGAAGGCATACAGTATGTCATAATTATTTTATTTGAAGAAATAATTACCACACTTACATTAGATTATAACAAATTTTAAATCAATATTTGTTTGAATGAGTAATAATAGACTACAAATATAATGTTATCTGTCCTGTAAGAATCTATATGTTTCTTAAAAGAACTACAATGTTCTAAGACTTTCACGTGATAATTATTAAATATTTTTTAAGTGATGTTTTTTCAACATCAACAATAGCACTTGGCACTGCTTCTTGTAAGGTAGCAACCACGCAACTTAAACGCTAGCTGTAGGTTCAATTTTCGCGGTTCCTGTGCAAAAATACTTGTTTGTTCAGTAAGTATAAATGTAATTGAGTTTAATGATAATGTTTTAACCTTTATTATTTTTTATAATCTAATAAGAAATTCATATGACAGTCATAAAACCAGCCAACATTTGGTTATTTGTAACATGTTTTAATATTTGTTTTCATACTTACATTTAATAACTTTGTTTTGTTTGCTGAATCTAAGTCCATAAGCATATATTCTTTACTATTTAGAACATTTATTACAGCATGCTGCCTTGAGACGGACTGAAATGAAAAATAAAATATACAGGTTTCAAAAACAATTTTTATCAATATACTAAATGAAGTCTTTTATTCACTTAATGCTATCAATCTAAACAAGTATTTAGCTTAGCATGAGGAGTTGGCAATACTAGTAATGTGTGTAAGTGTAATAGCTAGTACACTACGGCCGACTAAGCTTGGCGAGTGTGAAAAGAGGTACAGACAGTTTGCGTGAGATGCAAGTATACGTAAACGGTGGGTGAGAAGGAGACGACAATATCTTGTATCGCTTTTTAGACTGGCCAAGATACATCTGCCGAAAAGTGACCTTTTTAAAAAAGAAGAAGAAGTCTACTTGGATTTATAAAGATGCAAATAATTTTTAACTGCCTTCTTAAAGAGAAGGTTCAATTCAATAAATTTATCAAAATTATCAGACAATATTGTGTAGAAATAAAATAATTATGATGATAATATTTTTACTTTTACAACAATGATATCTGCATGTTTATCTTCCACATAAAACTTTGATGATAACTACTCTTTTTGTCGTGATAACGTCTTATAAATCTATGAATGATGACGATGCTGCACGCACGAAAAAGTGTCACGTTCCGCCTGAGTAGAGCGTGCAAGCGAGAGCGCGGAACAAGCGATAGAGAGGCATGATCGGCCTAATCGTTCGGCTTGTGACGCATTTATCTCTCATCGATCGCCGATGGGTCCGAAGGTCCGAGTAGAAGAGAGACAGTTTTTCATCATTGTTTTCTCATGACGTCATCACTTAAAATTATCGTCCAATCGACTTTACATGCAACCATTTTTTTTTTGCTTTTTTATTATTAGGTACATAATTTTAAAATATTTACTTAAACTTAGGCAACAGCACAAGTAACGTCAAAATGATTAACATATTTATATATTCAACATTATCACTTTTTCTGTCTCATAGTAGTAGTTAAAAAATATGAAGCACATTTTAATGAATGCTTATCACATTATAAACCAGACTGGGTAATGTATGCATAAACTATAACTTATGCATATTGAAAAATAGTACAATGTACTTATTATCAACCCTATCAAAACAATGCACATTAAGGATTAATATACTTAATGAGTCATTTTATATAAATCTAAATCTATTTGACTGTAAAGTATTAATTACATAAATATATAATCAATTGCTGGCCTGCTGGCATAGATATATTATGAAATAAGCAGAGCCTTTATATTGTTGTCTGATGTAATGGTTTACTATTGTGCACAAATTATTAAATAAAATAATTATATGTCTACTGTAACTTGTTTCTTTTAAATAATTAATAGTTTTGTATGTTCTCCTATAAAGCAGGGCTGGACGGTCCCTGGCAGATTTCCCATCCCTCTTTAGCTTATTAACCCATTAACTCCCAAGCAAAAGTCAAAAGTGTATGTGAAGGTATATTCCCGGCGACCAGTCACCGCTTGGGACTTCTTCTTGGATCTTAAAGCAACAGTCACAAAAAGGCCATTGCATGTTATACCTGTGTCCCCACATATTTTATGCCTTTCAAAGGACTGGATATCTTCGTTACTAAGGATAGCCTATGAGAAATAAAGACATAATTATACTCACATTTAAGTTTAGCACAATACTGCATGTCTGTGGGTCTCTGCCAATTTTGTTTGGACCTCTAAGGACTGGATGTTTTTCACCGCATACCAAGAAAACCAATCTGTAAAAAACATATGATTTTAGTAAATCTTACTTTTTTGTTTCTTGTTGGAGAGGACCTACAATTTGTTTTATAACATATTCTAAGTTGGAACATTTAAATGAAACAGGAATTGAGAATTGTTGCAACATAAAATGCTTGTTAGATGTAGGTACTTTACCCACTTGATGTTGTAGTAGAAGATAATGTATTATAATGATTGGTGAGCTAAGTGTTTTTTAACTTAATAGTAATTTGATACATAAAACATAGGATTGGATTTGCTTAAAAGTAAATGCAAAACCTTATACACATCAGCTGCTAAACACTACTTCTGGTAGGAAGCAAATCCAAGCAATATTTTCTGTATAGTATAATATAGGAAGGCAGCAGTCATTTTATAGTGTTTAGGAAATAAATCTAGTACTTATCTAGTATGTAATTTAACAATTAAATGTACACATGAATGCACTCATAAGCTCTAAATCCTACTAATATTATAAATTTGAAAGTGTGGATGTTTAAATGTTTGGATGTTTGCATGTTTGTTACTCAATCACGCAAAAACGGCTGAACGGATTCTGGATGAAATTTGGCATGCATGTAGCCTTTCACATGGAAATGATCATAGGCTACCTTTTATCCTGATTCCTTAAGTAGTTCCCGAGGGAAAACATAAATCTAAAAAGTTATTTAAATGTTACTGAAGTATTAATGGTTTTGATATATATACATTTGCATAGAACTGTAGTTCGACGTAGGTAGATTTTACAACATAGTTTCACATGCATTGGACAAAATCCCTAAAATAATTCAACTTCCAAAATTGCGCGTAAATATCAAAAGAAACTAACCTGTTCCGGGCATATCCGTTGTGTATGTGTTTCATACAATTCTTGAGTACACTCCAACCTTTGAGTACATTCCATTTTGGTACTATTTCATTTCAGATATCAGTAACAATAAATATTTGAACAGTAAACAACACTGAAGTTACTTTCGCGCTTGCTTGCACGGCTGTTTATTGGTTTGTGGCGTATGATGCTACTAGCAACGTCAACGTCAAGCTTATGTCAAAATACTGCAAAGACTACAAATATCAAATACCAAAGAGAACCTAGCTTGATTTATTGGAACAAAAATTCTGATACATACGGATTCTATCACGGTTTATTTTGCTTTAGTTTCGACGTCTTTGCAAACGTCGAAACGTTCGGAACTAAAAATCAAAATTATTATTTTTTTCACTCTTAAAAATATTTATCAATGAGTTGCTGAAAAGTAAGGGTACTCAGCCTTTTGCCGACATCTCGCAAGCAATTCTATACTAGTTTCATTAAGATAGTAATGTAAATGGGTTTGAAGACTTTTTAAAACATAAAATGTACTTATAGATAATGGGCGTCATTTTTAGGGTTCCGTAACACAGAATAAACTTACTTTTTCTGCCTCAAACTGTACTCTGTGCCTCTGTGGTAGGCAGTGGTAGGAGCTCGGTAGGGGACAGAAACACACTACCCGACGCGGCGCACGTAGTGGTCGCAGTGTGTTTTCAGACATTTCAAACAACACCCAACTTGACCCAACGCTAGTCGTGTCATATGTCAATTTGCCAAAATCCAAAATTTCCAATATTAACGCCATTATTCGACTTGCCGTCGCCTTGAACCCAATGGCTTGGCACGTGACTATGGCAAGAGACCGGACGGCATCTCGTTGTTTTCCTGGAACGGCCCGTTCACGACTTCGGTCTAAGCGGCGCGCGGCGCGGCGGGCGGTGCGGCGTCGGTGAGCGGTGCGAAATGCACGCCACGTACCTCAGTAGCGGTAGCCATAGATTATACAGGTTGTAGCGGCCGCGGTGGACGTATTTAGGTAGTCAAATCGTGCTCAAAATCATGGCGTTATCAAAATTATCCCTTCTATGTTTAGAAAGCAGTACATTTTTAAAACAAGACATTCTTGATATGAGAGATATAAACATTAAATAGAGATATAATAATTAATATGAGAGATATAAAAATTAAAACATTGTTTAATTTCTTCCCACAACCTTCTTATAAGATATTTTTATATTTTTGTTGGGGATGTTTTGACATCAATATAGGCAGTGGATTAAAAATGTCTGTAATAAATGCCTCGGTATCCATAACCAACACAAAATTGTCTATTTTTTTGTTTTTAATTACGCCTCTGAGTACGTCCACTTCCACACCGCTGTCCACGCCGCTCTGTTTCGTGGCGTCGCACTCATTCGCTTGTACTTTTGTTCCTGCCGCTCACCGCACCGCGCGCCGCTGTAGCGATTCGCTCGGATAAAACCGCGCGCGAATTCGCTATGAGCGGCGTCTCGTGGCGTGCTTCAAACATTTTCATACTTTTGATCTTACCGCTCGCCGCCCCGCGCTTAGCTGCCGCTCACAGCGGCAAGGTCGTGAACGGGCCGGAAGAGGGGTAGGCCTTTAATGTAGGACGCAACCGTTGTCAATGCTTTTGCGCCATTGCATCTTCCTAGTAATAATTATAGTTATAAAGTTAACCCAATGGGCAGTTACTTATTAGAGCCGTTTGGGGTTGAAACTCTTGGACTGTGGGGCCCGAGTGCACAGATTGTTTTCAAAGATCTGGCAAAACATTTTGTTAACACTTCGCGTGACTCAAGGTCTGGCTTTTACCTCGGACAGAAAACAACATTCGCAATACAATGTGGCAATGCAGCCAGGACTTTGATCACATTTACGGTCGACAGCGATATTGACGAATATTTTGACGTTATTATTTACATTTTTAGTCTTTTCTTTGTTGTAATTATGTGTACTAATACAAAAAAAAATATTATTAAGTTTGTAAATATTTTTTAGCTTAGTACTACTATATGAATTGAGTCAGGTAAAATATAATTTAAATTTGCATTTAACATTTTCCGGAAAATTAATGTAATGTGCACGGTGTACATCGGGTGTCGACAACGTGTCGACTCGTGGGGTCGCGTTGGATATCAATAGTCTGTTTAAGCCTATTCCGCGGCCTTCTCCTGACATTCTCCTGATGACATTTGACAATTTCACAATTTGTCGTGTCAATCTGCGAAGATCACAATAATTATATTACTATAATCGATAACAAATTTTGCTTAAAAGCCTAACATCCTGATGAAACAACATAAAAAAAGCAACTGACATTTTAAACATTTGCAAATTATACCGATTATACCTACTACTACTAAACTTCAAACTAGAATCATCGAAGTTACACAGCGTTTATTTTAGCGTTCTGTAAAATATTGCAAGGTTAACCCAGCTATAAATGCAAGCTAGGCTAAAAGTAATAAACTTTTCTATGTAGTGCGATATATTTATGTTTTAGGTTATATTAAGGTTTGTTGATCCCTAAATATGTAGGTACTGTATAAATAAAATTAACGATTTTGAGTTCCTACACAAATATTTAGTTTTGTTTCATAATCAACTATTTTGTTTTGCGTTCAACATGGGTAGTGAGAAAGATCGTGCATCGGATATGGGTGACACTGAAGATATTCCAAGTGATTTTTTTGATGATTTTACCAAAGATGATTTTATGGAAGGTTTAAGTGTAATAGATAGCTGGGACGACGATGATAAGACCGGCAAGCGGCGCGATTCAGCTCGCCGAATCAACTCGGAATCTTTGGATAAAGTGAAAGATCTTCGGGAATTAATTGGAGATACTGGCAAGGAGAGTGATACCAAACCTCAAAAACCTGGTGATTTCGTAAAATTTGACGATAGATTTAAGTGGCAGAAGCGTGGTGACTCCTCTCGAGCCCAATCTTCGAGCAGTAACAATCTTGACAATTTTATTAAGCCGGGAAGCAGACGAGATCCTAACAAGACCAATGAAGCTATAAAGAAGGACAAGGAAGTAAAAGTGAAAGAGTATCTCGCTAAACATTTGGAGTCGGCAGACGACTTACGTCCGCCAGGTACAGAGCTGGACGACTATTATGATGAAGACAAGACAAAAGATCGCAAAAAGACGCCAAAGCATGTTGAAGAAGATGAGCCTGAACATCCTCCAGATCGCCGTGTGTCACCAAGACCTCATTTCAAAGATACAACTCGCCATCACAGTCCGCGTCGGCCAAGTCCTCGACGGAGACGCAGTCCACGTTGGAGTCCTCACCACATGCCAAGACGCAGTCCACCTCGTCAATTTAGACGATTCAGCCCTCCTCCTCACAAGGTTTTTAAAAAACGCTACAGTCCACAGAGACAACGCTACAGCCCTTCAAGACGCAGTCCTCGAAGATATAGTCCTATGAGGGCCCGTGTGAGCCCGAGAAGACGGCGTCCATCAAGGTCCCCTTACAGATCAGAGCACAGATCTTCAAATTATGAGTATGATATGCGAAGATCTCGATCTCCTCGTTCGCGATCTCCGCGTCGTACAGATACATTCCTATACCCTAATGACCCCCACTCTATACCAAGTTACCCTCCTGAAACTTATGTACCAGACCCAGGACAAGTTTACAGTGCTCCTGTGATTAATGAATACTCTGGAAGTGTTCCAGGGTATTCATATTCTCAAAATCTGGGCTATGGTAACAGTTATACTGCAGCATATAATTATGCAGTGCAACCTGTACCTCCATGTAATCTACCTGGGTCCGCACCAATGACAATCCTGAACCCGGTGCCAGCACCAGTTCTGGATACGGCTGCAGCACCAGCTATGGTACCAGCTCCTACACTCCCTGTATTGGAACAGAAGACACCTTATGATGCTTTAGCACAAGTAATTATATTCTTAATGTATCTGTTGTCCTAATTAGTGTAAGATTTGTGTTAAATTATAAGTCTGAATGTTTCAGTTAGTTGCAGAGGGCAAAATTTCGCAAGAAGATTATCTAAAGCTTGCACCAAATAAAGGTAGGACTTAATATTTACCAGAAATTCTATTTTGCAACAAATACAATTCAACCTTGTTGTTTTTGTTATAACTGATGGTTTAATTTGTTATTACAGGTGCAAGCAGTTCCGTAGAATCAAAAGCAATGAACGGAGGTGGGTGTAGTCCCTTAAAACTCCTTGCTATGGCACAGGAAATAAAAAAATGAGATTTTATATATTATGAGTTTATGTAAAAAATAGTTTTTTTTTTAAACTATTTTATTTATATAGTCACTCAGTATTACATAGAGAAATAAGAATGTTAACTGTAAACTTAAATTGTGTAAATTATATATATTTTTTAAATGGGAATTTGTTGTGTTGTTGCGGTTGACTGAAAATAGTGCTGCTTTTGTGTTCACAGTTATGACTCGATGCAATCAAGCTTTGACCAAACTGGAAAAGTTACTACTGCCGAGTCATTTAATGATGAACAACCATATCGTCGGTTCGGAACCTAAATCCCTGGAGTCCAAGTTTTGTTCACCACTGAAGAGACAGGCGGTCATCGAATTCAACTTTACGAAAACCAATGGAGCGAGTGTCGCACTGCAAAACAAGCAACTCGTCGAGAGCATCATCAGCACGATCGGGTTGGATAAGATGGTGTCCAAGTATAAGAAGACTTTACCCAAGGACATGAAAGATGCGGCTGTTCAAACATCAAAACCTTATTGCGACGTGTGCGAGATTCGCGAGTCTACGAAGGTGCAGGAAGCCGGCACTGCTACAGATACGCAATATTTCACTTCAACGGTTCACACGCAAGTAGTGGAGCAAGATTTAGTGAATTCAAAAACAGTCTTCAACCCTTCAGGAAGTGTTGCTGATGGAGCGCCTATTTCAATTGCTCATCTGACCCCAGCGCAGTTGGTGTCCCAGTTAGCGGCGCGAGCGAAGACTTTGCAACAAACGCCAGCACCACCAGGGCCACCTGGCCATCAGAACCAGTTCGGGAGAAGGAACCCTAACTACGATTACGACGGCAGAGGCGGTGGCCAACAGTACCATCACAATTACAGTAACTATAGGTATTAGAACTCGAATGTCCCATGAACAAATATATTTAACAATTTTGTTAAAATATCTGTACTTGAATGAGATATCTTTATTTAAGGAAAACTTGGGCAAAGTTAGCCACAAGTTGTTTTATAATAAAATTTGAAACTTTAGAAGTACTTGAATTTTCTTTATTTTATAACTTTGTTTTAGTAAACCAATAAGTAACATGCTATAATTTTGTAGTAAAACAACAACTTAAAAGTTATTAGAAATGTTACGTATTAAAAATATTTTTATTGTTATGTTTTAAATATTTTTTGTGTGAGTACTTCTGGTGCGGTTAGTTCAATATTAAACCAATTAACCAGCTATTTTGTGACACTGTGCCGAGTTTAGTGTAATGGTTCGTTGCGGCAAGTCCAGTGAAGCAGTCAAAGCCTGCGCTCAGACTAGATGATGTTGACCTCATAAAAAAATGGTTCGCTGTGGCCGTTGGAGCAGGACGAGAACGATGAAGAAAATTTTATTACTTTTATTCTTCTGATGGGGTATGCTGCTTTTATACTTATGAAGACTTAGAAACAAAATCAAGATTGCCGAGAAGATTGCATGAAGCGACTTGACTTTCACTAAATACTTGTAGAGTATATAAACATAGATATGTGTTCCTTAAATAAGTTATAATTATGTTACTGATAAATCTGGCGCCTAAGCCATTCGTGACATTGTAAGGGCACTGCCCTACGGCTCTATGAGTTTATTTTGATTTTGTAAGACAGGAATGAAGTTCTTAATCGTTACAATGAAATTCCTTGCATCGTAATATTAGTAGGTACACACGGCTACATATAAAGCTATAAATTTCCAGTTTATGCTGACTTCGCAGTGTACGGAAATCCTATACAATGCGAGATCAGCTCATACTGGAAATTTATAGCTTGATGTGTGTACTTACAAGATCAAGGAACCGTATATGTATTTGGAACATTATTTGAGCTTCTAGTCTTAGAAGCCTTGTAAATTAAATAGGGTTAGATACTTATTGTATTTTTATTGTAAAACAGTTATTTTTAGGTTCACAGGCAAAGTTTTAATTTTATATTCTACGTTTTGTTGTTTTTTTTTTAAATATATGACTACTAGTTTATTTCTTATCATGGGAACGGGAATTGTATTTGAACCATAATGTTAAAACCCGAGTCACAAAAATCCCTTATTCTAAAACTACCTTAAAAGTGATATCATAAAACAACCTACTACCTTAATATACATACTTAATGATTGTATGAAGAGCCTTGTATGGTTTTTCATACAATTCATTCATAAAAAAAACTTATTCAGAGCAAAATATATTTCTGAGAAGAGCATAGCACGAGACAACACGATTGTATGTCGACATATATATTTAAAATAAACACTTCACTGGTGTAATGCGCATTGTAATTACCTAAAATAAATAAAAAACTTAGTAAGTATTAAAATTGTTTATTATTTGATGATTACAAAATTTTAAACCTCAACTACATACTTAAAATTATATTAATTAATATACACAATATTTATTATTTGTTTGTCAAACATGAAATCTCTAACAGCTTTGTGCTTAAAGTAATTTTCAGACTTACTCCAAAGCAGGTTGGCAATCAGAAGTATACCTAAGTACAAATTAATAAGTAGACTTCTTCAAAACAGTAACGCACAATAGTTTATTTAATAGATAAATGCATGAAAACATAAAAATTAGTTTTCGAATTACTGCTTACGGATTTTAGACAGTACCTAAATACATTATAACTGGTATATTGTTATAATGTATATATATATGTACTGGTAATTTCGATGACACACTTTGTATAACAATAGTGTACACAATTAAATAATGTATAAAATGGACTTACAAGTAAATATTTACAAGAATTTGGTCACTCACATTCGCAGCAATAAGCAAACTCACAAGTCTAGTGTGGGACGACATTTACAATTATGACGCAAGGTTTTATGGCACTTGCTGTTTGCAGTGTCGGAGGCATAAACTGAGTTTGCAATTTACGAATGAATGTGACTAATAACATAAGTGTGCAAACTATCGTGAAATGTTCGAAAGTTTTCGCGCTTGTGTGCGGGGTAAAAAGGTAGGTAATAATTATTTTACCCGTCTAAGAAATCATCAAGCCATTTTTCTAGATCTTCCGGCGATTCAATAACTGGTTTCTTTGGTTGCGAGGAAACTTGTGTGACAGGAACTGAAAGTAAATTTATTTTGTTAAATATATATTTAAACGTTTCATTTTTGTTTTATTGTTACATCATTGTTATAGAAAAAACCCTAGATAGTCACTCTCGACCAAAAGTTACAGCTAAAACTGTCTTCAAGACACGAATGGTGTCAGGCATATTTTTTTGGAAATTCAACCTTATTGGCATAAAGTTGTTTTTGGCAATAAGATACTTTTTGAAATGACTGCATTTCCATGGTGGTGGTGTATTTGAGACACTGTCAGCGCATCTTGGTTATTGTGGTCATTTTTGAGGACGGATGTGCTACAGTCACCTTTTTGCCATACTTAACCCCGTTTTCTGAAATTTACCAAACTATAATTCCAACTATAATTGGTTTACCAAAAAACTGATACCAATCTTATTAATAAATAAACATTTAATAACCATTTTTTGTTAATCAGCTTTCAGAAAACCGGGGTATTTCCCTTGAGATTAGTTTTAACCAACATCAAGAAGATGGGTCATCAATTCGACACATGAATGCAATGTTATTGAAATTATAGTAATAATAATTAATAATAAATGTGGACAACATCACATACATTGCTCCGAACCCAAAGTAAGTAGCTAAAGCACTTGTGTTATGGAATCAGAGACAACGAAGGTACCACAAACACCCAGACCCGAGACAATGTGGAAAAGTGTTTTTCTACATTGACCCGTCCGGGGATCGAACCCGGGACCTCAGAGCTGGCGACACCTTGAAAACCGGTGCGTACGCCACTCTACCACGGAGGTCGTCAAAATATAATTCAAGTCAAATAGTATTCACATGTGCTCAATCATCTCCGCCTATCGCGGTCCACAGCTGGACATAAGCCTCTCCCAAGTTGCGCCTCAACACCCGGTCCTCCGCCTTCCGCATCCAGTCCGACCCAGATATTTTTTCAGGTCATCGATCCTTCTGGCTCGGGTCCTACACTACGTTCGCCGATTCACATGTCATAATAGATACAGAATTGTATACGCTATGTATAATAACTAATTATGAAAAATGGGATAAATAAATAATAAATGTGGACAACATCACATACATTGCTCCGAATCCAAAGTAAGTAGCTAAAGTACTTGTGTCATGAAATCAGAAAAAACGAAGGTACCACAAACACCATGTGTCTCTACATTGACCCGTCCGGGGATCGAACCTCAGACCTCAGAGCTGGCGAAACATTGAAACCGGAGTGTACGCCACTCGTCCACGGAGGTCGGATAAGTACGTAGTTACCCCAATTTTTGACATAGGTCCAAGAATTGCAAAAAGTACATCACTAGTGTGAAAGAAGCAAATGGAACTAAGGTAAACACATACCTTTAGCAACTATTGGTTCTACTTTTGGTGATTCAGGTTTATTAGGTATGCTAGGAATTTTAAGTTTTACAGCTTTTTCCTCATGGCTAACAATAACGTTTCGACTCTCAATCTCGTCAGATTTAACTGTTTCTTTATTTACTTTCAAAGCAATATCGTCTTTTACATTATTTTCGATGTTTTGAATAGATGATTCACTGGTAGGTTCTATTTTTTCGATTACTTCAGTCTTGTAAACATTGTCTTCCGTCATCTTATTAATAGGTTCCGTTATTTTAGCATTTGTTTCCATGTGTGATAAGTTGATGTTTGTGGTTTTATCTTCAGTAATATTACTATCATTATTACTTTTAATTTCTATTACATTACTTTCTTCATTTTTGTCTTTTTGATTATTACTTTCGTGGACACCCTCAGAAAGACTACTACATATTTTATCTAAAGCTTCAGTTTCTGGCGTCGAATATGATTTATCGTTATAATACTTTTGTTTAAATCTAGTTGATCTATTGTTCATAGTCAGTATATCTGTTTGGCTAAAAGTGGCTTCATCTATGGAATTCCTTTCGTAAAATGGAATAGTATTGAGAGCCGTGTGAAGGTCTTCCATATTAATTTCAAAATATTTGTCATACAGTGATGGCCCAGTGTTCAAGTCCCAAGACTTTTCATGTTTAAATTGAAAGTGTCCCCCTATTGACATAGGTGCTTGAATGAGTTTCTGAAAAAAAGTTGTTCTATTTTTATTAAATTTATACTAATACATATTATAAAGCTAAAGAACTACTGGTCCGATTTGAAAAATCACTTATTGAAGAAGGCTATAATAAAATTAGTCGCTTTAACCGACGCCCACGCCACACGCGGGTGGTGTCGCGAGCAAAACCTAGTCTTTTAAGAATTTTATGGAACTTGATTTAGCTAAGAGTCAATACTGGAAATGTTATACAAACTAAAGTCAGATTCAGTATCCACATTAAATTATCATCATAAAAATCCATGGGAAATAATAATAGTTCCGAAAAACAAATTAATCTCCAGCGATCTATGGCCGACTATTATTCTAATTAACTAGCGTTATAATGAATTACCGACAAAAAAACCCAAAACATACCGAAAAGAAAATTTATATTTAACAAACAAATAAGAGCACGTAAAAATTACATATCTCCTAAAATAAAATTGAACTTCGAACTACAAAACTAAACTTCTGAATAAAATACTGAACCTCCGACAAAATTACTAAGTTACCGACAACAGAGCTTTAGTCAAAATATTCACATTTTTACGACTTGCATGAACTATTTTAATTTCTATTGTTGGTTATAAAATATATTTTTTACCTCTCAGTATTTATGAAAATACCTAAACTGTTTGGCCCGCGCGATCGATTCGATCGATTTCCATGCTCTAAATTTCCTGAATTATTACTAAACTACTCTTGTAAGTAGAATTTTTTATAATTGGAATCTCGGAAACGGTTGAAACGATTTTTATGAAATTTGGTACACCCACAGGGGTTTTCGGGTCGATATATTATTGTCCTACTTGCCCATTGCAGATAGGTTTAAGTGTCAAATTCGACTCAGTAGGTTAGGTTAGGTTAGAACTGCGACCCCCCGCACGAGCCGAGCGAGCGAAGCGAGCGTGCCGCGGCAGCGGCCGGCGAGTGCCAGAAGCGACTCGCTATGTTTTTACTTTTCCATTACAGATAGGTTAGGGGGTTTACAATCATTCATCTTTACTTCAACTATTTGGATTTATACCATAAAAAGGTATTATTACAAGTACATTTTAATATTTTTTATTAGTTTCTGTATAACCACTCTGAATAGTATTTTCATTATAACGTTGTAGTTAAATTAGCACCACAGTCTATGAAATGTGAAAGGTAATTTATGAATTAATAGTAGGCAAGTAAAGATAAAAATGCCAAAACATAATTTTCAGTAGAACGTAATTTAAGCTGGTAGAAAAGTATTATAGCAATAAACAGTTATGTATATTTTTCGAAGATTTTAGTATCTGATTCGGTCGTTTCGTCATTTTTATTCGGATGAAAGTAGTCGGAAAGTAAGTATTTTAGGCAGTAAAAATTCTTATTTTTTTGTCGGAGCTTTTATTACTACCCAAAATCCATGATCATGTTACACAATGATTAGCATTCTTTTACAGTACCTATAAATAAATGATACAGCCACAAACCTTGTCTAATATGATTCCCCATTATCCTTATTTTTAGATAATTTAAATAAATCCTCAATTTGTATTGATAATAAATAAATATTTAATTTTATGGTATAAACACAAAAAATGGTACATTTAATTTTATGGTACAATGGTTGACTTATTGCCTACTAGTCAACCAAAGGTGTTGGAGAATCAAGACCAATTTCAAGCCTGACTGTAATATTTTTTTTAATTAGAGAGCATTACATCTAAATTTTAGGGCCCACAACTGTTTTAATTTTAAAATACACAACCCACATTCATGTAGTAAAATTCATCATTCATCATCCTCCCACTTACCTATATCCCATTTAATTTTTGGTTATCACGGCATGACTTCTTCTTATCATTATACTTCTCTATATAACATCATCTCACAAGTCCTTTCTAGCCATACCATCATCAAATTATTAACTTTACATTACCGCAGACTACTTACATAAATGAAGTCAAACTATAGCAAAATTAATTTTACAAATTTTAAGAAAATCTGCAGATAATTAATTATTCTGAGCTATTTTTCCTAAATAAAATATATAAAATGACTTGGAATTACCTCATAATCGGCTCCAAGGTTTTCCTGTTCTTCAATTTCGTCGTAACTTTCAATTGGCATTTCATATTTGGACCAGTTGCTTTGTATTTCTTTCTTTTTGTATTTTGAGTTCTCTTCCTCAGTTATCTTAAGGATTTCATCAGTCTCCCGTTTTAAGTTTTTATAAAATTCTGGTGGAGGGCTTTCGTGAACTGGCTTTTGAGGAACTGAAATTTTATTTTTTTTTTTCATTTAAATTGTGCACACAAGATTCTTAAGGATGTATTAGAACACATAACTGCATACCAACCCTCTGTAGTAGGTAATGATTTAATTTCTTTAATTACAATAAAATACCTTGTAAAATATGAAACTTACTATACTAGGTAGGTATATAGTAATGAGTAATACAGTAAAAAATTTAGGGACTAACACAGGTCAAGTAAAAAATTTTGCATTTTGGCAAATACATAGTTGGAATAAATAATTTACTCAAGGATATCTGATTGAGGGCAGCATAGTAATGGTTGATTAATATTTAAAATAATTATGACAATGATATCTGATAATGTTTTTAATTAATTTACAAGTAGGTACAAGCAAACAAGTAGGTTGCTGTTCATAATTATGTTCCCTCCAGGGTATATAATTAAGTTGTGTGGTTTTTATATTCATAATTATAATTTTCCACAGTTCAAATAATTTATAGTTATAGTCAAGATTAAAATTACCTTTTGGCACATTTTTGGGTTCTTCAACTTTCATTTCTTGCTTCTTTTCAGGGGCTTGCTGGTTCCTTTGACGTGGTCTTCTCTGCTCTTTTGGATCATTTTTCTTTTTGTCACTAAAAGAAACATAGTTGCATTATTAACCTGAAAGCACTTAAGGACTATGAAGAATATAATAATTATACTGACTGGCTTTTCTTAGAATCTTCGGGCATTTTATAACGTTTGTAAAACTAAATGAAACAGCTGGCCGGTCAAACCAGACAAACTCAGGTTGTTTAAAATTTGTGAAATGTAAACTGACGTTGACATTGACAGGAATACAGGATCAGGAGTATTCAGGAGGTTGACAGCGTCTAATGTCATAATCAAATCCGTTTAGTTTATACCTTTAGCTGATGATAAAAAGTGAGTAATAATCTAATAATAATTTACCTATGGATATTATATTTTATTTTACAATTTCAATCTGTAGCAAATTTTTGAAATGGTGGTGAAACGAACAAATGAAATACAGTGAAACCTGGTTAAGTGGGACCTGGATAAGTGAGAAACCTCTATTATTGAGAACTACGAAATTACCCCTGTTAATGGGACTTTTTGAACCAGGCTAAATGTGATTTGATTTCTAAGATTTTTTCGAGGTTTACCTCTATAAGTGGGACTAGAACTAAATTCCCTTTATAAGTGAGACAATTTATTAGGTTGAGACAGGTTTCAACACGAGATATCGCGGTAGTATTGCGAAATGCGTTCCAGTGTGATCCCGGCAAAAGGGAATGGAGAAGCACTCCGGTGGTTTTAGCCGGTAGGAGTCCGGCACGCCCCTCCGTCTTCCCCAGGGCGGAGGTAGTCCATGAGGATTTCCACGGGGCAAAAAAAAAAAGAATTCAACACGAGATTGTATCTCAAATTTTGGCCTAAAAGCAAGAGAATAAAAAGTTCACAGAATGTCCAAACGTAAATAGCACACATTATCAGCATGTGAAAAATTAAAGCTTCCTATTATAATTCCTATACCTATTAAATTAATGAAAGACTGTAAAAACCTGTCTAATTGGAAAACTGGATAAATGAAAACCTCTTTTTAAATGGTACAAAATCCTTGATCCCTTGAGATCCCAATTAACCAGGTATGACTGACTGTATATAACAACGATGTATTAACCTTTGAATAAGTATCTAATCAAAGGTTACCTTACACCTTGACTTTAGTTGAAAAGACTGTTTTATTTAATTTATTAAACTCTGTCTAAGAATGCTCTTGCCTTTAGCTTTGGCGTTTTTGCTTAATTTGTTCAATCGTCATTTAAAGAAAAAAAAACTAGTTTAAAAAATATCCATCCAAGCATTTAAAGCATTATATGTGCATGCATTGTATAATTATGTCCATGAACCTACGTGTTCAGTACCTAACTAAGTGTTGGGACGATTGCTCTGATGCCGATAGCCGACAGCGCCGCCGACGGTAACATTTTCACGCAATCATGTAGTTACATCTCGGTTACAACCGAGAAACACCGCATTAAAATCAGTGAACATGTAGCGGTCGTGCAGCAACGTTTTTACTGTGATCCGTATGTCTTCAGAATAAAGTTCATTTAAGTCCAAAGATTGTACATTGTGAGGCTTTGCCGCTTTTACTGTATTTTAGCCACTACACAAAAACCTTGTTTAGAAGTTTTACTTGTGATGTGATTGAAATATTTATTTTACATTTACAATTTATGAAAGTTTTACTAAAACTATCCTGGAGTAAACTTATCAACTTGTATCATAATAAATAACTACATTTAAAAAAATAACATAATAACATTTTAAATAGGTACCTATCGAAAATAAAATTGATAAAACCGGACGAAGTGCTAGTTGGGCTCGCCCACCGAGGGTTCCGTACAAAGATCGTATTTTTAATTAGAAATGAATTGGACAGGAAAAAAAAAATATTGTCATACAAACATGTCACGTGACCTGTCACTTTGTATGAGTAGATCATTTTCCAATTTAAGATTTCGACCTATGTTCCTTGGGGAAAGTTGTTCAGCCTTATGCACCTGATTACCTCATTGAATATACGCACTCCTTTTAAATTAATCCTATAGTTTTCAGACTTTTCCCTGTACTTGTATGTAGTTTAAACGATATAATTTGGCAAATTTCAAAGGTCAATGGGAAGTACCTTATTAATTTTGATTCCCTTGAGATTGTCGAAATTATTCGTTTTTTGCCGTACCTAAGTACCTCTATTTTTTTTTTACGTTTTCTCAGAAGTTTGTTTTTTTTGCATCATAAAGAGAATGCGTAGAATCCAAACGTTTGGGTTTAATTGCAATACTTTATCGATTTCATAATGTACAGACGTGGTGGATAACTCGATACATCCATGCGTTGTCGAGAAAGGGTCTTGACAGCAAACGGACCGACGGTCGGACAGACGGACAGATGGACAACAAAGTTATACTAAAAGGGTTCCATTTTTTCCATTTGAGGTACGGAACCCTAAAAATATTGAAACTCTCGTTTGGCGTCATTTTAGAGTACGGTGGGAAATATTCTCGTAGGCTTTTTGGGTAGGCCTTCTGTTATTATTCCTTTGTATCAAGCGTAGGTGTTTCGTGGGCGATGGTGGGCGATCTTCCGAATGCATCACTCTCCTCCCGTGTCACGTTTGTTCGCCTCCGACATCAGACAACAATGAAAGTTCCATCATTTAAGTTCAATAAACAATAATTATAGTGTTCGGTACCCATGACAGCTTAGAGTATTTTTACTTTAACCCCCACACACAGGTAATACTACTTTTTAACGGAGCAAAATAATGTAGAAACGTAATGTAGACTTTTTTATTGCTTTTAATATCCCTAAGTGGTCCTCATGGTGGCCTAGCGGTTCAAAGAACGGATTTGTGTGTATAACCAAAACAGCCAAGTACCAATAAGACTTGACAATCGGCCCAGGAAAATGTCGTAAGGACATCTTAATTTAAAAAATTGGAATTTGTAATCAACCAACCATCAACCCGCGTGGTGATCAGTGCTCGTTCCTTCCCATCTCTATTTGAGTGGACTGTGCCCAACGGTAAATTATAGGCTGGTATCATAAATGTACAATACATAAATCCCTAAACAGAAATATATGTAAGGAAGCGAAACAATATACTAATCCATAAACATATTTTACAACATGCTGTAGGTATAATGTTTGCAATCAATGTGATTGTCTATAATAAATAGCAGTGGAAAAACAAACACCTAAGTGATATTTATATAATTAGTAGGTAAGATCTCCGAACCACCAGCTGATTTTGCCAAGTTATGTAAAACAATTTCGATTATAAAAAGTAATCAATAAAATAAAACCCCTTTCTTGAAACTGGGAGATGAAAATCAAAGTACCTACATATATTGAAGAGTCATCGTTTTGTATGCTTGTAACAAATAAACTCAAAACTACAGTATCGATTTCAATAATTCTTGTACCATTAGAACGCTACATTATCCCTGACTAACTGGCTATGTTTGTTATCAGAAGAAAAAAAATAGTTACCGCGGGGCGCGAACAGGGCCGCAGGCAATTACTGCTAATACATGATTACGACGTTAGGCGACGCGTCTTGGTCAAGCGGTTAAAATGTTGCTCTGTAGCGGCGTATTTGTTTACAGGTTCGATACCGCAGCGGTTTAAATGTGACGCTTACTTTTGTGACCTTGAAATATTTTGTATGATTATTCGGACGATGTGGGTACAATCTATTACACAATAAGTATGTTTAAAAAAGTACTTTTTATTGGTTTGAGTTGAGTGTGGTAAATGTTTCGAATGTGGTACAATATACAAATAAAGGTAAACCAGAAACTGAGAAGCGACAGTAACGTGAAACGTTGCCTCTATTTATAAATAGAAACAATTTGTATTACTTTTCTAAAAGCTCGTGCCGTAAATGTATAACTATAGCATCGATAAACAGCGCAAGGATAACGCAGGATTTGGGAACAAGGAAGGAAGGCCGGGTGCGGGCGGGATGGCGGGATAGGGTGACGCACAGCGCATGCGCCACGCAAGGGGCGGCTGCGCGCAGTCGCCACGCGCCCGTCCTCATAACAACATGGCGCGCAACCACAGCGTCCTTCAAGGACACGTCTGACATCCCCGCGGCAAAAAATACGAACCAGCTGTCATTGGCTGACACAAAAAACGACCCGAAAATTATAAAAGTGAGAATTGTGTGTGATTTAAGTGCATTGTGAATCAGTGTGTGTTTACTAATTCGGAATACCGGCTCCCCGTACGCCCCAATTGTTTCCGCGAGGTAGGTATGTAAAAACAATAATAAAGTGGGTGATTAACTTCTTTCATAATGGTCCATTCAGTGGCTGTTTACTTTGTGTGTGATTCTTATTTACTTAGAATCGTGGGTGTGTTGCAGTTTGCAGTAGAGATGATGTCGTCCTGCGTGCGGTACACACCTAACATGACCTACCCCCACAGGGTTTAGGGACTCGCATCCCTGTCGTGTGTTTTTAATATGTTCGCCCCTTGCTGCTGAGATTTATGGATTCGTTTGTAAAGGACAGACTTAAGACGGCGTTTCCGCATTATGAATTGCACGCTATTTTATTTATAATTATGTGCGTAAGTAGGTAGGTAAAGGTACCATAATTTTGCAGATTATGGCAAGTCTTGTTGTTAAGCCTACTTGAAACGTGTTTTTTTGGGTTGCTGAATAAACCCAATATGTAGATAGTGGATGCGGCTAGATCCCGAAATATAGAGATACCTACCTAGTACCTAGTTACTTAATAAAATAAGACGTATGTAGGTAAGTTATTTATTATGTACTGCTACATACCTAATTAGAACACAACACACAAGTGATTTTGCTGACGAGTAAGCAAATCTTTGTTTCGCAATACGATTTCCGTTGACGGATAAAAATTGTAATTTATTACCTAATTTCGTTTAATTTTCCTATGTATTTTTACCAAATAATACTTTACCTGCTTACGTGGTAAGTGCTCAGTGCTGCTTCAGTAGGTACGATTATATGAAAACGACAGATTGGGGAGTGGTTTTTGACAAAACTATCACTAGGTTGATGATCTAATTTTAGTAGCCCGCGGCGGTAGCATAATATAGGCTAGGCTAGACTTGCAATCATGTGGTTGCGGGTTCGTATCCCAGCCATTACACTACCGTCGTGAACCCACTCGTAATACAAGAATCTTAGCTTAGTACGAGGCGTTAACAAGAATACTAGTAATGTGCGTTCATTTCGGCCTATCAAGCGTTTTAAAAAAACCGCTGTTATGGTTGTGTTGGCTAGTGAGTCAGCATAATAATACTAGATTTTGGAGGTCCGAACCCCGCAGAGGGTTCCCTCAGTGAACGTTTCTAACATAGTTATTACTCTTCTGGTCTGGCTGGAGGCTCTTGTGGTTTCACCAAAAAGTCGGGTGAAGCAGTCAATTTCTGCGCTCAGGCCTCAGGCTAACTGCAGGAGACCTCAACAAACAAAAAAAAACAAATGTTGATTGTTTTTCAAATCTAGTCTCTAAACGTTATCTGTAAGTAGTAAGAAATGTTGGGAGTCCAATCAATATAAAGTACCTATACCAATTCAGACCAATAGCCGACCATTGGTAGACCTCGGTTATTGGTTTTCAGAGGTCACAAAGAAATGGCCGTCTGTCTGCCTTCAGTAAAACAGACGAAAGAAAATCGTTTAAAAAACGACTGAAATTTACCCTGTTTTTAACTTTATTTAGAGACTGTTCAATTAGTTCAATACGGTGAATGGTGATCACTTATATTATTATCGCCTCCGGATTTTGGGAAGTCACTACGCCGTGTGGCATTTCCTATATTTCAGCTGGACGAAGAAGAAGAAAAGTTTTTATAGATATACTAAGGTCTAGTAGGAGCATTGAAAAATACCTACATAAAGTCTTTAATTAAAAACTAGAATTATTTTAAGTATTCCTACGATAAAAACAATATCTACGAAATCCAGTTATTATTTATCTCTTAGCTCATTTTACTACTTACGCCATCTCCACTCCAAGTGTGAAGCTTCCTCATTCAACCTCAACCTAGACATACTACAATGATAATTATAAAGGTAATCAGCAGTTATATTCCTGTTAACCATGTAACAAACGCATTGTTATTCCACACTCGAACGTATGACGGAGTCTAGCTAATGGCTAATGGCGTGGTAGCGGGATCCTAACTAGTTTTACATAAGCACTTGGTCACATTCGCATAATTAAACTCTCGACCTTTGTATAATGTCATTAACAATTTGTACAACACGCCGAAGGTACCAGTGATAAGTGGTAAGTGTTTTACAGCAGACCACGTATCAATGGAAACTCTTTAACTACATCGCCGCTATTCCGAAGTGGGAATGTTCACTTTCGTATTTTTTGTTAGTTCCTACTTTGACTGTACATGTGACGAATGTTGTACTACTGAGTTTACGTTTACTTCATATAAAATGTAGATTTGTTTATAAAACATTGGCGTAGTGGCTTCATTGTAGTTCCGGCATTTTAAAGAAAGGTTAAATATGACTCGTTTCATCATAATTATGACTTTGTATAACCTATTTTCGGTGAAGGGTTAGGTCAAGAATAACTCTTTCGGGGTAATTGTAAATTGAAATTACCTACCCGCCTGATTCCTCAATGATTACTAAAATTTTAATTAGAGTCCAGCACTCTAGCGTCATACACCCCAAAAACAAAGTATTTATTAGTTGCAAGAACCAAGAGTCAACGAGAAACTCTATAGAAATCTTCAAGATTTTTCATATCAAGGCCAGCAGCTGTACCGATTTGCATACGAAGAACAGGTTACCATTTTAATTATTCAGATTGCACCGTCCTTTACCTTAAATTTTATACCATCAGGTGTTGTGAAATTAAATGAAGATGTTTTAAGGTACTTACTAAGACAAGTATAATAAATTCACGAAGTAATCACTAAGGATTGTGTCATTATGACTATGATCCCATGTTGTAGAACGACCAGGTCAAAAGTATCATATATCGACGAACACGTACGTAGCTTCTGGTAAAGTAAATGATGATAAAATTAAACGATGTTAATGAAAATGTGATGCTACTATCTTTACTAACTTTTAGCTCTTTAGGCAAAAAACATTGCGGTAGTTAACAACTTATACTTGGCCTCCAGTAAAGGGCAGAGAAAAGCAAGCTGGGCCTTCTATAAGGAGGATCAAGTCCATGCGTATTTCCACCCGGTCAAGTTATGATAATAACACAAGACACCGTGACCCCATCAATTTAAGTGGCAATCCAACTAAATCCAATCAATCCTACGCAGTTGTTCCAACTTTCTGATCTTGTCATAATGTTTATCCGTCTACAATAAAGGGTGATTAAGCTCCATTCAGGTTTCAGATTCGTTATTAATATTAAGCTTTGAGCTTACTGTGTGGTCTTGCTAGCGTTGTTTAAACAAGCTTGGATTTATGTTGGCAAACGGAGCTTGGTCCTTGTATTGGCCTGTTCCGTGTTTTGCTATAATAAAGGACTTAACTATTGGTGCAAGATCTTTCTGTGATGACCTTTCTTAAAGATATGTGAGAGTATGTTGACTGATTCGTGATCAGGCAGAAATCAGAATTCGATAAGGGATTAGGGTAGATATCGTAGATCTTGTATATTGAAAGACGGAAGTGTGATAAATTGTAGAAAAAATATGTCACGAAATGGCTGAAACGGAAATCTATATGTTAATAGGTTATTCATAAAGTAATAAAATATTGAAGCAGGTAATAAGTCTTACAAAGAATTACATTTTATAAACAGTCTAGAAAGCTTTTTTAAACGACTTCCCTGCGATGCTAATCTTACGTCAGGAACGTTGATAAAGTAATGGCGATGTGTGTAGTCTTGACATGATCCATTAAATTAACACGGTTCATGTTAATTGACTTTGGCAATGAACTTTATGATCTACGTTACGATGTACTTCCTCAAATTACCCATAAACATTTTTACAATCCTGGACTCGGTGAATATGCGTTTAAAATGCTATTTCTTAATCTTGTGGGCTATTTAACTTTATAAGGAAGCTTGCATCTATGGTTTTCGCCGCTCAGGACATTTATAGTCTTGGAAGAATGCCAACCAACACAAGAACTACTTACATAAGGGTTTCCAGAAGCGCTTAACTCTTAGATGTTTAATTTGCACATATTAGTATTGCACAAAGCTTTTTCTGTACCTGAAATAGAATTGTGGATTTCCGATATTGATATTTTTGTGACTGTTGAATGTATTTATGTATACCGTCGACGTCTGCCCATGAACTTTGTTTCGCTCGAGTTCTCCCATAAAAAAATGTATATTATATTGCGGCACGGGCCGGTTCGCGAGGTCTTTGAACCCCCGAATTCCCCTCAGATGTTTAAGCCACGACTATATTTAGAACTGCACATTCACACCAAATCGGGACGCGGTTGTTGTATTAGATCAGGGAATTATAAATAAGTAAGTAGGTACATTATTAATATTAGTTAGTAATGTTACTGAACAGATAGTGCGATGACATCATTCGGGTAACGGTCCCGAAAATGTATGCAAATTAACTTTACCTTACTTAATTTATTTTCTGAATTTATTTCTCACAAAATACTATCATAAGCAATGTTAGTATTTTGCATTTTTTTTTAGTTTGCCGCTTTTATTTCATTAAATACTCCAATATATATGAACATACTTAAGGAAATAAATATTAAAGCATTTAAAGACAGGGAAATCTATTTATAGGTACTTTATTACCAACACTTGATTATGCATAATATATTATTAGCAAAGTATCAAACGTCGTAGAAACTAGTAAAACAGCATGTAAATCGTAAAAATGACAACTTTCTACATCATTTACAACCACTCACGATCCTTTGGATACGAAAACCTTAAAAATACTGTTGCGCCCAATTTAATTTGATATCGAATTTCTTACATGCACATCGCACAAATTTCTCTCTCCTAATAAGTATGAACAATGGTTCAATTTTATTTAGTGCGTCGGTGAAAATATTGTCGTTGGAACCTAATACTGGAACTTGATGGACGAAGCGAGTTTTTACGGTAATCTTTATTGTATCCAATGACCTGTCCGTTCGTGATTCAATTCAGATCTTTTTGCCGTCCAACTGGGTTTGCGATTTTCTTTCGCGTGCTGTAAAGATCGTGAGCTGAATTTAATCGTCTGATGTAATTCGACGTATTTATTAATAACGCCTGCTTAAAGACTGGATTATAGTCGTAAACATTGTTGCCGGAGTTCTTTTTGTATCGCCTTATGTTTCTTAAAGGCCTGCCAGATCAGCCTGAAATTGTAATCTTTCTATTTTGTCTTAAACTGTCATAGACGTAATTGTTAATTATTTCATATTATATTTAACAATTTACAATAAATTAATTTAATTTACAATAAATAAAGTAATTAAATACTTTTAAAGCTCTCAGTATTGTATGTATTCAGTTGGCACGATCTAAAAATGCGATTGTCCTATACTAACGTAAGCGTGTTGAATCGATTATAGTAGGTTCCCACAACAGTCCTGAAGTAGGTAGGACCTTAAGTTATTTAATAACACTTTGCGATATAGGTACGAAACATGAATCTGGATGATGTATTGTTGCTACCAACACGGCAGGTAATAAGAATCTAGGGACTCGAACACCGCCGCAGTGTCTTATTTCAACATCGAATGGCAGATTAACTTACCTACCACAAACGTCTCTTTCTTGCCTATTAATAAGAAAGGGAGAGAGGAGTACGCAGATTGCCGTTTTGATTAAGGAAGAATTGACGTTTTTAATCTGTTCACGTATGTTGGTCATTTTTATTTCCGTCGAGGATATTGTAATATTTGAATACATTTCCTGATGTTAGCGCACATCGCTGTCATCATTGTTTTTAGTTATGAATGTCAATGACATCAGTGCGTACCTAATTGTATCTCGTATAAATTGTGTAACAGAAGCTAATATGATGTATAAACCTATGATCGAACTATATTGTGTCTGTGTGGGTGGGAAATATGACGACTGTATTATTGTTACACTTACTATCGATAGTTTTTTTTAATAGTGATAATATTGTATATTCGAATTCGTTAAACATTAAAACCTAGAGAACGAAACCCATGGTACCTTTACAACAATAGCTGCTTACATTAGGCAGTTCTAGGTGTATGGCAGTACGAAGTGCGAGTGCCCACGGTGCCCTACGAAAGGAAATGTTGTTAATACCGGCGCGTTCTATTGTAATCACTGCAGCTGTTCGATCAATATGAAATGCAGTATTTAGCACTCGCTCCAGATTAGAAATTATCGTATTCGAGATTTTGTGTTTGCCATGTTTGTTTATCTTTCTAGTTCCTTTATGGAGCCAGTGGCCTTTGTGCGTTATCGTTGTGTAATCTAGTTTATTGCTAAAATTGAGCTTCGTGCTTCTCTATAACAGGTACGTTAATTAAAATCTTATCCTATCTACTTACACTTATCGATAACGGGAAATAAGGGTTCCAGGATGTGTGTTTTTACTTTCTGTAAAACTGTGAAATTTAGCAACAGTGCCATAAGTATTCATTTACGGTAATATTTCCTTTGAAATTATTGAAGCATCTTTACTTAAAGTAGGTATAGGGTTGAATGCTATGGTTGAGTCATAGATACGTTGCCTTATTTCGTGGTATTAGTATGCTATTGTGGCTCAATTTTAGTTTATTCCCACAGCTTGACGTGCCATCCACCTGATGAAGTGATGACCATTGCGACTCTTTTTACCTCTGCTTCCGATTCGATTACTATTTATAAATTTGGTAAACTTCATAAGATACTATAATTCTTATTGATTTAAACCGCATTCATGCTTCACAATAACTTTTTGTTAAACACAACTGATAAAATTTTTGTAGGATCACATTCCCATATATGAGTATAATTAATGAGCCTTATTATCCAATCAAAAGACACGAATACCTTTCGCATGATGTAACAAAAGATTGTGTAAGTCCGATTGACCAGAAATTCTTACACCTCCATATAAGTCGGCAGAATCGCGAAAAGAGAGATCAGCGACACGTTTTTATGGTAAACAAGTAATATGAGCTGGGTACGCTATCTACGAACATCATTAAAAAGGCTAAACATTATGACTAAGTCTTACTCATAGTCTGCTTAGGTAATGCTTTATCTAGCCTATTTGCACGTCCCATTTTACTTAGCTGCGCATGGCTCAAGAATGTCGCAGATAATTTTGCGCACCGTTCATACGACGTTTTGTCGAGTATTCTCGCCCATAATGTTGATGTTTCGAAGAAAACGTGAGTTTGAACTAATTACGTTACGTACGTGTTATATCTTAAAGGAACTTGCAGGAAGTTCGAAACGCCTATCTGTATGCACGTGCAACGAATGGTACACGTCAATTTCACACCTAATTTCAGTAGCGTAGCTCTCATATTTATGTGTATAAATAAACAATTTTACGACCTTATTGTAATACACATTTGGTAAGGTGAAGCAAGGAATAATATACGATTTCATTATGGTAGTAAGATAGGATTCAGAATGACTTACATTTATATTAAGCCGTGTTTGAATATGAAATGTGTTGGTGTGACTGTAGAAACTGTAATCTCTTTAATATTGTTTATAAAATTGACGGTTTTTAAGTAAAATGTACATTTATGAGTACTACCATAAAATCTCATAATTAAATACTATAGTCTGTTTTTAATCCCGGAGACTAAATTGACAAGTGCAAATGCAAAAAGGACATAGACACGTAGTGATTACGTTCTCTCTAGACATGGATTACAATAGATATTAAAATTGAGTCAGTTTTGACCTTTGCATGTTTCAATTTAGTCTAGGATTAAAAACTTGACTAGGTATATGTAAAACCACAAACGGATTATTTTCAATTTTCCCTGCTACAAAACCTAACGAGATTAATCATATGTAAATATAATTCATTTTTTTTATATTTTACCTATATAGCATTAGTGGAAGAACCCATGTATAATTTTACTGATCAAATAACAATAAAACTTCATATAGATTAACGATTAACAAACGTAAATCCATTTCTGTTAGAAGTATTTAAAGCGACATCTGTGATCTAAGCGACAGCGACACGCTCGTGATTCACGCACCGGTTGCGCACGCGCACGTTTGTGAACATGCCGGCAGCAGGAAGGAAGCGACACACGGACAGACGGACGTCCGACATGCAACTCTCACTCTTATGCACAAGAATTACAACTTACATTCCCGTTGAAGTATTGAATAATGTATTCATGTTTATTAACATTTGTGGTTATGATAAATTTTTTTTTAATAGTTGATGAACATTCAATGAGAGCTTCTAATTTTGGCGGGCGATGAAATAATTTTATTTTAAAGAATTAATCATTCAGTCATTTTTAATAAAAATAATTTAATATGGCGTGCAATTTAAAAAAATATTTTTTACAAGATATAGTATGGCAACCTATTTATATTTGAAGTCTATATTAAGATATATTCTATTATATATTTACGCAATCTTTTAAAATATATTTATTAGTATGCTGTAATGATTTTGCAACAAATATAATATAATTGCGTTTCTGAACCAATAGATGGCGCTACCTTTATGAATTTAAGATAAAGTTACTTTCTTACTATAAATTTAGGTATGAAAAGGCTATACAGTCTAGTGGACCACCATAAAAAGAAAAAAAAAAAACGTGACTGAAATATACATAGTACATTTACAATAGCTTACAGTGAGTCATGAAGTTTTTAAATAATTTTAAAACTACTTTGTAATCGAATTCTATGGCGGTTTTTTTTTGTATTTTAGTTCCCGACGTTTCAACCTTTGCAGTTGTCATGGTCACGGGCAGACTGTCATTCATCCCTAACATTCGCGTAAACCTCGGAAAACAATAAATACTTTTTAAGGTAATCTCAATACTGTCATTTAGGCTTCTATTACTCGTCATGAAAAACATATAAAACCAAAAGCCGTTTTCAGAACTCATATTGTCGCCCATAGCATTGTTGACCCAATGTAGATATGACGTTATTTACATACACCATAACTGTCATTTTGACATATACAACATGTAACAAAACCCCTGTCCGATCCCTAAGACTATTATTCGGTATCGTACTGCGTACACATATACGTAGCCATTGTAGCCGTAGTTGGATCTGACAGGGGTTTTGTTACATGTTGTATACGGTATATGTGACAGTTGCGGTATGATACACCGCAAACTGTCATAAACCTTTTAAGTCTTAAACCTAGTTAGGCCTGTTAGACATGTGAAAGGTTGCTCTGCTTCAACAACAATAGATAGAATCTACGAATAAATTAACACTTTCGATGGGATATATCATATTACGTAATATGACGTAACATAAAACAAGTGAAGTTGATTCTCTGTTAAATGATCGTTTGTTAGCTATTGTGTTCGATACACGTTTTTATGTCTTGTTAGACAGGCGTTTTCTTGTTAATCGTAAGTGTTTTACATAAGTTTTTTGGTTTCCAGTTTTTATAGAACATAACAGTATACCATAAAAAAAAATTAAGTACGGTTCAAACTGTTCAAAGTTGATTGTGTATTGAAATTAAACTACTTTTAACCGGATTCTATCGCCGTTTATTTTGGTTTTAGTTGGTTGTTTATACTTGTATAGTCTTCTTTGTATAATTACCGTATTTTACATAAAGGTATTTCCTACCTGTCCTCCACAACCCATTGCTGGTTAATACAATATTCCCTAATAAGACTGGTTGTCAGAATTATAATGACATAACGACTGTCAAAGATACAGTAAGTGAAGTCTGACGGTAGGGACCAACGGCTTAATGCTATCCGAGGCCACGGAGGGGTCTCGGTAAACGTACCATTTGAAAACATACAAATGGTCACCCATCCTCGATTCAACTGCTGCGTGCGCGGCTTTTATCGGTCGGACCATGGTTTATATAATAAAAATATTTAAGAAAAATAGGTCTAATATAATTTGTTAAGTATTTAGATTGTTTTGTTTTGCTTTCGAACATTAAACTTACCTAAATTCGTGAGATAAATCAACGTAAAACATAAAAGATTATGTAAAGATACACTATTCACATCCTATGATATCAGCTGTTCAATATACTCATCCATAGTATCCAGTTTGAAACGCCACCAGACGATTACCTCACTGGAGCCCTAGTCTAGAATATAGATAAGTTTCAGTCGCCGGATGACCTAATCTTATTCCGAATTAGGACCGACGGGTCTCGGGTCATCTGCCTTTAATTTACATGAGAATGAGGCGCGACAGAGTGTGAAGATGTAGTGTAAGATTGTTTTACATTATGATGATCGAAGACTGCAGTAAAGAGATTTTGTTGGTCTAAGACTCCAAGTTCTTAAAGATAATACTTACATAGTTCAGTTTCAGGTTTCTTCTTCTAGAAGCGTGTAAGACTTGAAGTTTGGAAAAGTGGAAAATAGCAGTTTGTCTATATAGCTTTCCCGATCAGACAATGTTGCACGTATTGGAGTGCCCAAAGTGTTCAGACATCTGCTCTTTGGCCAATAATGCCGCAGTTATTGTGATCAATGGGCGTATCAAATTAAAAAGATACGATCGTATCGAAAAGAAGCTGAGGTGAGAAGAGCAATCTCATTCTTTTGACAAGTTAGAGTCGGGCGGAGTAATCACTGGCTTCAAACTCGCTTAAAAATCGTATTATTTTATTATTTTATTGTACATTTACTGTCAATAAAATCTAATCCGACAACTAGCATAAAGTAATAAAATGCTTTCTACACATGTTCCAGCATAGACAATCTTTGTACCATCCTTTACTCTTCTTCCAGTGCGTGACTTAGCATTTACGACACATATTGTTAAGTAATATGTTCTATATGCCATATAAACAAATAGTCCAGTCAATGGTGGACATCCGTGTGTCTGTGACCTGTATTCAATGGTCACGTACCCCGTGGCCTTCGTGATCTGTTAAATTCGACCCGCGATCGAAACTACTAGTGTTGGGCGAATTAAGTATCGATAGTACCTACCTTCTTGTTGTACTTACCATCGGTTTCTAACGAACTATTCTTCTATTTAAGTTGATCAACTATTTTTGTTGTTGATCGATTTAGAAGGTACAATTCTAACTACTTTTAGGTTTCGTTAATATTAACCAAAAGATTGCTTGAATAGTGATCGTAACACTAATTTAATATAAAGGTTAGTTAACGAAACCATATTCAAATAAAAATGTGAATGATCAATTCATTCGTGAATCATATCTGATTTCTACTAATGCCAAAATAAAAATAAAATCCAAAAAAGTGCCAATTTTTTTTTAAACTACAACACGTTGTTAGGTTAAGTATCATATCTCGTCTGAATGTTGTTTTTAAATAATAAATCTTAAGAATCGTTTACTTCTCCAAAGTAATAATATTGTACATTTTGTATTCATTAAACGCAACATAGCAACGAGTTTAAAATACACGGAAAACTTTCCGAAAACAAAATGTATTGATCGTTATACATTTTTGTGCATGATAACATGGACTTTATCAAAATATTATCATACTACACAATGTTAAAATATCGACATAACAGATTACCGACAATGTACTTCACTACAGCGCATGAGGATATAAAATTAATTGTAATTCCATAGGCACATGAGTTGGTCTCCTTTCTCCAAAGATTCGACCACAAATCTTTACATTTTAACTTGAAATATTGGAGAAACTTCGAAAGAAATTTCTTGGTTAAACGATGTAAGAATACAGGAAATGCTAGTAACAATATTTTTTTATAGATCTTAGTAGGTCGTACCATCAAAACTTTAAAGAATTTCGCAGGTTATAAAGTAAGAGTAGAAATCTACCGCTTATTTAAGTTAAAGAATTATTTAGGAGATTTGTAGGTCGGTTATTCAGGTTTTAAAATCGAAACTATTTGTCTTAATTCTTAAGGACAGTATACAATCTTCAATCCAGAAGACTGAAAGTGCGCTCATTTTACAAGGCTTCCGATTTTAAGGACGAAATAAGGTGCAGCCTAATGAATGATTCATAATACGCTTCACTTGGCCAGGCAACTTGAAAGAAGGATGCAAAATAAAAACGGCCGACGTTCTCTTTTTCACGATGCATTCGTATTTTGTGTGAGGAAGACTTTAACCGTATACGGATTTGAAGCTCACCTAATTGGAAATGTCAATTGGAAATAAGGGCTTTTGGATGGTACAACCTCGCACTACGTGGCATTGCAACTCTCGTAAGCGATGTACAATGATAATTACTTAATTAATTATCTTTTAGACCCATGGCTCATGGCGTCCCTGAGAAATGAAGGCTTACACAAACACTAACAAATAACAACTAGACTTTCCAGAAAACTCAGTTCTCATATCATAAAGGCATATAAGATTTGTTACTGTTCCAGAACATTTCGAAAAAGTTAGGACATCGGAGGCATTGCTTGGTCCATACATAGACATTAAGTCACACCATGAATCTAACATCTTCCCTGTATGTCGCCATTCCGTCAGACATCAATCAAAGCCGTCAGATTCGCGTGACCGGCGTCGCGATTGTACAAATGCTGAGATATAAACAGAAGCTGCGATCTCAGGGATGGAAATAGCAGTAGATTGACTATTCAAACAACTCGCGACAGAACCAGATATTTCTAGTCACTGAGTAATCGTTTCATCGTACAGTAAGTTTAGTTGTACGAGCAATGAGAATGTTAACAATAGAAAATTTATGTCAACAAAAAATTGAAGCCATACGTAAACTAAGAAGTTCGCTGATTTAATTAAATAAAGAATTACCGCACTCCAGCATTTATTACATTACAATTTTTGCATGTGTATGTGTAGTTCAATGTTTACTTTAAGTTAGTTTCACTCAATTACCCAAAGAGGTTAGTGGCTATACAATCGGTAGCTAAGGAAGTAAATACGTTTGACAATACCTCAGCACTTCACTACCATACTGGTAAGCTGGTTAACTATTTGAAATGTGATGAGCTGCTTCCGTGTGACAATTAACACAATCAGTCACCAATACATTCAAAATAGCACGTATGTAAATGAGGCATTAAATACAGAAATTAATTCCATTCCATATTACTATTCACAATACGTTCCTTCGCGTGATCGATATGGTAATTCGAGGAGCAGACAATAACAATCTATAATTATACCTTGTTGCTCAGTTATCAACGATGTAGGTAATGAAAACTACGTGTGACTAACAATGCAGTGAAATTATTTTGACACGTGACTTTTCTAGCAAGGAGCGATGATATTAGAAAGCATCAACCTCTATACGTGTGTTCTCATCTTTATGGTGAACGTGTGAACTGATTTGGATGGGTGGCCCTTGTATGACGAAGACGTGATCATTGTCATAATAAAACATAAGTATCAATCAGCCCTTAATTGGAGTAAGGCTGTATTTTACGACTATGTCGCTGGTGCTTATGCAGACAGGACTGTTTGGGGCTTATTTATGCGGTACCTAAATGTGGCGATGCAAACTTATCGATTTGGCGATTTATTAAAAAAAAAACCATAGATTTAGTATTTAATAACAGTCTGTCCGAGTCCAAAACTAGAAACGATTACTCTCCGAAATACACAAAACATTTCTGATGTTCAAGCTAAAGTAAATTGCTATAGTTTGAGTACTTTTGACGTAAACTCCGGGAGCGTCTGGCTTAAACTGTATATTACTCTCGAAACGAACACCTAAATTAAACATAATACAATGAACTTTTTAACTAAAAAAGTATGTATGTTTGCAATTTTGTCAAAACGGTGTCGTATTTACATCACCTGTCGTACGCTTAATGCAATACTTCAATAAGTGTAAATTGGAGCCTGGCTTGAAACAATGGGCGATCGAGAGCATTGTTCTGTATTGATTCGACGCGCCAAGGTCATTACGACACCCACACTGCTGCTTGCGCCTTGGACAACCATGCATGAGTGATAGATGACAGCGGATTTCAGACCACAATTTGTTGTATATGGTGGCTTTTGGAAGATGTATTTGTAAGAAATCTTAATATGTATGTTGGGTTAGTTTTAAGCGATGTTATATATTCAGGGGCAAGTAATCTTAAGGGGGCATTGAGGTACATGATGAGCATGTTATAATTATCCTAGATTTGAACATCCTCTAAAGAATTAAAAGTCCAGACATTTTACATTTCATACGAAAACTAAATTGTATACCAAATCATTTTAGCCGATTTTAGGCCTTAAGGTGATACCTCCGATGTGGCCCGCGAAATTCAAATTTTCATGTGTTTTTTGCAATTTGCTTATCAGTGACTAGTTGTAATTTGATCAAAATATGATTCGCGACAATAACAAATATAACTTCAAATATAAGAATGATTAAAACGTTCGCTCCATTCGCTCGCACAAAGAATAATCGAAAATGAGTTAGATTTCGGAAATTTTACTTACTTTTAAATAATCTTTTTGAGAATGAATGGAGCACATATTATGATCATTTTTATATTTAAAATTATACTTGTTATTGTCGCGAATCGAATTTTGATCAAGTTACAACTTGTCACTGATAAGCAAATTGCAAAAAACACATGAAAATTTGAATTTCGCGGGCCACATCGGAGGAATCACCTTAATAAGTATTTGCTGCAAGGTATGTCTTCGTAAACCATAGCTTGTAGACAAGGAATTGAGAAATTTCACTGGTTTATCATTGGCAGTTCATGTAGCTATCATTTAAGGCTTTGCCTTAATGTCAATTGTATTTATTGGTAGGTATGTTAGATTTTCTTAAATGTTTTTTTTAGAGTATATTATTTATTCACTTGGACCACCTTCTAAGTCTCCATTTCATATCATTTCTTGACGGGTTCCGCCCTCTATGATGTCTCAGGTGTCTAATGCGGACATGTCGAAATTAGCATTGTTGCTTATGTTATGTCTTTTGGTTACGCGTTTATGATCGGCATATTTAAAAGTAGCTTTTTCCACATGACTTAAGACCCTATAATTTGTTACTGAAGTTTATACACCAAGACATAACCCATCATTATTTCTGAATGGTAGGATAAAAATGAGAATTTTTGACCCCGGTCCCGGTCCCGAACGACACCGACTTGTATAAAGGCAAATCAGACATTTTATCCTCATAAAAAGAGGATAAAAACAATAACAACGAGGTATCTTGATTATCTTATATTTAGCTTTGTTGATAAACACTCTAATGAAAGCGAAGAAGACGCTTCAATTAAGGTTCTTTCCGTCCGTCTATTTTCAACTCAACGTTGACATTAAAAACTAAATTAGGGGGAATAACTCTTCGTAAATCGTTGATGTAGTGAAATGGCGCCGTAAAAATGTCAGCTACATTCGTGTCAGTGTCTATAGCTTTCAGACGTACGTTACCTGGGGTGTCTGCTAGGGAGGTTTCATAAGGTGTGTCGACCCCCGGGAGATTAATGACCGTCTGTGTCTCCCCTCCGTTGAACTTACATCAGTCTTGCTTTTTCAGTAATCAATAGTTACGTGTTGTTGTAACAGTTTTCGTCTCGTTCGCATTAAAAGTAATAAGAGTTTTATATTTTGGGGTCTTTGTATAAGATTACATTTTGATTCGAAACTGAATGTTTGTTATGATTATGAATGTAGAACGACGTTCTAAGAGAATAAAAATAAGGTATAAAAAAAGGATCTGCTTGTATCGTTTTATTGGACTTTGATGAATAAATGAACGTCAATAAATGCAGGTATTTTACGGTAAATAAATTAACATCTGAATTACCTACACGTTATATACTTATTATGTTTCCTGTGAACAAATCATGTTGTTGTTAGTCCTAATGTGATTGCGAATTTGATGCTATCTGCGAATTATAAATGTACCGTTGTCTGGATCACCTACGAATGTGATTACGTATGATTGTAAATTTACCTCCTTGTTCACTAGATTTTATACGCTAAATGTGTGTTGAAAATTATGAAATTTCCGAAAACAATTTATTGCTTACTAGCTGCGCTCCGCGTTGTTACCTGCAATTTATAAGATTACTTAATTTTATGCGGATTAAAAGTTAAGTTTTGGTTATCTACCTATGAGTGTTAGCTATCTCCGGTCGAAATTTAGAATTGGTTCAGCCGTTTGTGCGTGACAAACATACAGACACACATACTCAGAAACTGTCGTCTTGAAGATGTGTAGTTTCGTTTAAAATTTTAAATAAGTGGTAAAATAATGGTAAATACCTTATCTTTATGAAAAAAAACAAAAGTCGGGTTTGTTACGAGTAGGTACAACACTTATAACTCGAGAAAGGGTGGTCCGATTTTCATGATCCTTGCTTTGTTGGATTTATCTCCATCCTGAATACCAGAATAAATACAGAAAACTGAAATGGGACCAAGTTACGCGGGTGAGACCCCAGCTAGTGCTGGATAATTTGCAGTCCGGGTACTTTTTCATATAGTAGTGAGTATTTAATGCGTAAGTTAAGTTCCCTATATTTAGTATGCAAAGCACAAGGCTATGGTGTTCGGTAGGCCGTGAGTGAGTTCTGATGTCATCATCACCCGGATTTTAGCAGACAATGTGTCTCCGCTTTATGTAGGGCGAAGGAAGGTACAATATTGATGTGTTAACCTACTGTTTATACTTATAGCGCTGTTACAATGTAACTAGCTGCGTTTCTTCGACATCTATTAAGTTCTCGGTGCACGTAAGACAGAGTTTAAAAACTGTAGCTAGGTACCTATAATAATTTTTAATTAAGTTGCTTTTGATTGCTAGAACTTAGTTTTGTAAATTACCTATGTCATAAAGTACACATTTATACGAAATTCATAATGAATGCAAAATTAATAAAATTATGTATTAAGTTGAACAGGAAGTAGGTAGGAAAAAATTGTGAAAAAAATAATAAAGAAATTTGTAACGTTTTGCCTTGGCATTAACTACAGTAATCTAACATTTCATATCATAACTACAAAATATATAAAAATGTGATAACACGCTCTTTACATGGCCAAAATTTTGCATTGTAGGATAATAAAATAGGAAATACGTAATTACTGTAATTAGCCTTAATTCCTTTATCCTATTTATGTATTACCGGGGACTAAAAACCTTGTGACAAACTCATAGTTTATTAATTAATATTATATTAATTAATAAACTATGAAGTTCGACTCTCGTGGCAATGGGAATAACAATTACGACATTCTAAGAGATTACAGTATTTTCCTGTTTGTTAATGTTAACAGCTAAATATACATATGTTGTTAGTTTATCAAACGTATTAATTATTTGTATTTTTTAACTGTGCTTTGATTTTTGTTCGCGGTAATAGGTACTTCGTTTACAAAACTACTGAATTAAAGTTGTTCCTATGTTCAATCATTGTCTATTTATCTATTATATATCTAACAAATCTACAATATATGATACGTTGTAGGTATACTTACACACATAATAGACGTTACATGTCGAAAATATCAAGTAGTTTACAAATATTCTTATTTATGTAACTCGCAACGTTAATTGTTGGAGCTAAACTCGCATTGTATTTGAGCAAAATTTTACAAAGATAAAATGTACACAATGAAAATACTGTTGCTAAGAACTTAGATCTTTCCAAGAGAATAATAAACCACATTACATTCTATAACGAAACTTTGTATAAAACATCCACTTGAACACCAACCCTCTTACCACAAAAAATAAATAAAACAACGTTTAAACACCTGTTTAGTTAAACAGTGTCTAAGAGATAAACACTGCTTAAACAAGTGTTTAATTTTTTTTACCACAAACTCATGTTTAACAGTTGTTTAGCAAAACACTGCCTAAATTGACGTACCCTTGTTTTAATTTGGCAACCCTAACACCAGTTTCGTTTTAAGTTGATTTCATTTGTTGATCCTTTCTCTTCTAACGATTTTTTTTTGTTTCAATGATTTTTACAGAATACCTTAGTTGGAAAATGTAAAATAAGTACTATTAAATCAAATTGATAAGTCTGCCATTGATAACCATACAGAAATAAATGTTCAAAGTTTTTTGTAACATCAAGGAACGGAACGTACTTTTTAATGACAGTTCTTGCTTGTGACAGTGCACAGAGTACATTTTAATATTGTGTTATGACAGTGGTTATGAATTGTTTGAATGAAAAACCGTTATACATCTTTCTAACTGAGACGCCAACAAGTTTATAAATTATGAATCTCACTGACCAAAAAATGGATAAGAAACATCGTGACAGTAACAGTTCCGTAAGGCACAGGCAACTTGAATGTGAGGATCTAAGCACCTACCACGAGAATCATGTCGAATATCATCTTTTATTAGGTCAACAATTTTTTTCCGAAAGCTTTAATGAACCTGTACCGTTTTCTGAAGTTATATTCATTGTAATGTTCGAAAGGATTCACTCGCACTCGGTACACTTGATCAGGATAGTTATCCATAAATTCAATGTCTTCCAAATCGTTAAAATCAGCATAATCGAAGGTATCCATTGCAATTTAGGTACCTACCTACTGACTGACTTACTGAGAGAAAGCAATAAGGCGAAGGTTAAACGCGTGCTAAACAAGGGATTCTCGTTGTTTAAGACGCTGACAACCGCTATTGAGCTGCGCTGTTTCGGTATTTTTGGACACGCCCACTATTTCTCCGGTATCCTAGCGCCATTCTTAAACAGCGGCGATACAGCGAACTACCAAGTAAGCGATCAATAATAATTACAATGAACCAATAGATGGCGCTCTTATATATTTTTATTCTGTATGAAGAGCTAAAAGAAATTAGATCAGGCTATTAAAAAAACGAATGTATTTTTTTATTTGTTTTAAGATACCGTCTTATACCCGTGGTTCTGCACTTGTTTTACCGATTTGTACTACTGGTGGGAATCAGTAGGACAAATCGGTAAAACAAGTGAATGTCGGAAAACATTTGCTTAACGATGGCAAGTTAAAAAAACTGGTTCAACCTTAATGACATTTATGAAAACACCGTATTTTAATAAAGGAGCAATGTTAGCGAACGAGAATGTAGGAAAAAACAAACCTAATGTTTAATGTCAATAAGGTCGAAAATCGCTTAAACATGTTTTTTAACTTGCTACAGTTAGGCAAGTGTTTTCCGTCCTTCACTTGTTTTACCGATTTGTCCTACTGTTCGGAACCAGTAGGACAAATTGCTAGAACCACGGACAGTATTTCTCGGAGAGACGGTACCTTTCGGGGTTTACGGCAGAGACAACCATTTTAATTCGGCAGTTTTATATTTCATTCATTTATTATATTTTATTTTGTTCCTAAAAGTTCCTACACTAAATTATAAAATATTGGCACGTAAAGAAATTGGTATAGGAAATATTATAAGTTTAAGCATTTATAAAATAATAAAGTCGTGGTAGTAGGTATACGGTCTAGTTGAAAAGATTTGCTGTGCAAAATGGGGAATAAACAAAAAAGCCGGAGACCAGTTTGTATTGTAATATTGACAAAACAGCTAAATAAAATTATAACCAAATAGGTACTATGAATGCTATTTTGTACTACGGATAGCGTAAATTCATCTCCAAACGTAATGCTCGGTTGGTCTATTGGTATATGAATAGATTACGATAATCGAGCTTCGTGTTCAAATCCACGTTGAGTATTAGCAAATTGAAATGGATTTAAAGAATTTTATTTCGTATTTTTCAAATTTATTTTTTATATTTTTAGAATAATTATTTATTTTTTTACAGTAAAAAGAGACGTTTGGCGAACAGTTCAGAAGCAGGTGAAGCTTTGGAAATTGTTTTTCACCAGTAAGTGTACTTTCACTAGTAATAAGTACTTAGGTACTAATATAGATAAATATAATTATAATATAATTATATAATTATAAAAATGGTATTACTTTCATCATAAAAAGAAAGTCTAAAGCTACGAAAGGACAAAGCTACGAGTATTTTCCTATAAGTCCAGTTTTAGGTCAAAGTAAATTCGATATATTATAATACTTATATCACTGGACTTATTTCACTTATTTGTGACTTTCTTTTTATGATGAAAGTAATACCATATTTATAATTATATTTATTTATCTATATTAGTACCTAAGTACTTATTACTAGTGAAAGTACACTTACTGGTGAGAAACAATTTCCAAAGCTTCACCTGCTTCTGAACTGTTCGCCAAACGTCTCTTTTTACTGTAAAAAAATAAATAATTATTCTAAAAATATAAAAAATAAATTTGAAAAAATACGAAATAAAATTCTTATCCATTTCAATTTTCTAATATTCAACGTGGATTTGAACACGAAGCTCGATTATCGTAATCTATTCATATACCAATAGACCAACCGAGCATTACGTTTGGAGATGAATTTACGCTATCCGTAGTACAAAATAGCATTCATAGTACCTATTTGGTTATAATTTTATTTAGCTGTTTTGTCAATATTACAATACAAACTGGTCTCCGGCTTTTTTGTTTATTCCCCATTTTGCACAGCAAATCTTTTCAACTAGACCGTATACCTACTACCACAACTTTATTATTTTATAAATGCTTAAACTTATAATATTTCCTATACCAATTTCTTTACGTGCCAATTTTTTTACAATTTAGTGTAGGTACTTTTAGGAACAAAATAAAATATTACGAATGTTTGACGTTTCAAACATCAAAATATGAAATGAACGGATAGCGGGGCAAAGCGACATGCGACATAGGTCCGTCTAGCAGCGCGTCTAAGCGATCACTGTCGGATTGCATACGTAAGAAAGAGAAGCGTGATGACGGGACGTTCGTATCTTCTTACAAACCTTTTTACAAATAAAATAAATTAATTACTTTAAAATAAGTTGAGTAGTAAAAATTTAAAATCAACCAAGTTGTGTATTTTAATATGATACGTTAATGTTATAAATTTGATTAATGTACATTGAAAAGAAATACAGATATTTTTGTTGGAAGATCATTTTAAGAGGTTAGTTTGCAAATTTTTTTTATCGAGAAAACTTTTCAAGAACGTGTTTTGAATACAACGGGGTTTTTAGAAATATGTTCAAGATTAACATATATTTTTGCCGCCGTCAACAACTGTATAGATTTGGCAAAAAAATTGTTTGAGACAAGCCGTTTTGGCTGTTGTCAGCGCCTTAAATTTAAACACATGTCTAACCCTAAACAACAGCTAAACATGGTTTTGTGGTATCACTTTTGCTAAACACTTGCTAAACACGTGTCTAAAGCGTGTCTAACTTTTTTGTGGTAAGACTGCAAATGTCCCATATCTCCAAATCGGTCTATGTTACAAAAATGTAACCCAAACATTTCGAGTGGGCGCGCTGTACCAGTTTCCAGGACGCAAGGTTAGCTACTTCAATCGAACAAAAAACAAATACCAAAATAATTATTATCGTAATTTAATCGTTACATCAATCAATACGAGCGTTTTTAGGCGACAAAAACGCTGTCTTGACATGTCATTTAAAACTTTATTAAAGTTCAAGTCGGCACTATTCGATCGATAAATTCTAACGTACATGACGTGTTTCATGGATACAGAATACGTTTTTTCAATTTTGTATTCTGCTATTTGCTTTCAACCGTTTTCCAAAAACTACTGAATATTTTAGTTTCGATCGAACTGGAAACCGTTTGTTTTAGCATTTAAATCCTGGCTCGACACCTGTGAAACAAGTAGAGTGCAACGTGCAGTCTTTGCGTTTTTTTAGGATTCAATCAAGCTAATTGCATTCCCCTTTCATTAGGCTGAGCAATTAGTACTACATACTCCACTGTGCCTGCCTACGACAAAGGTTTTTGTTTGACTAGCAGTTAGTTACAAGTCTGCATACCTAGCGACATCTAACGAGTCAAATGATTAATTGAATACCTAGAGAAGTGTTTACATCAGAATGCAGGCGTGTTATTTACATAATAATAGTAAGTAACTGCTTGTTGTATTCCGGAACTGATAGGTATGGTTACCTTTTATAGCGATGAAATTACCTAATTACTGGTCTTAGATGGTTTTTCCAAAAAACAAATAAATTTTGTTAATATGACGCTGTAACTATAGTAAAGAGTTTTTTTTTCATCTTTCATGTAAGTTCCCGTTTTAATGTTGGGTAAGCAAAAGTTGATAATGGAATATTATGGAGAGGATTAAGTAAGCATTTCATGTTGTCATGATTTTGATCGTTCATAGAACACGAAGTTGTTAAATTACACTATTCCTAAGAGAATATTAAGGGTAAACTTAAAAATTTGAAAATATTTTTAACCGCCTTAAAAAAAAAGTAGGTTCTCAGTTCGACCTGTACGTATGTTGTATGTACTGAACTGATTTTGATGCGGTTTTCAGAAAAGAGTTCGTTACATTTTGGAGAAGGTTTTGGTCTTCACTAATGGATATCCCGTGACGTTGCCCGCATGGATCCGTTTTTGCTTAACTTGGATTGTTGGTTTTCAAAAACGATTGTATGTTTGTCGCGTTTGGCTAAACCGAGTTTGATGCGGTTTTCTGAATGAATATATGACAATAATGGATATTCCAAGTGGCTTTCGGTAGGGTTTTCAAGTCGGTGTTGTTTGTTAAAAAGTTTGTTATCATATCCTTACAATATAATATTGTAAAATATGATAACAAACTTTTTGTGTTACTAACAACGGTAAATATTTAGTTGAAATTTCCATTTACTGTGACATTCTTTCTCTACAAACACTTAGTCACGAAATGACGTAACCAACGCCAATCTGCTTATTCCATTCGCCTGAGGTAACTATTAATATCTGTCATCTCTACCACGAATACCAGACACACCCGAATGTTTTGATTCTAGCCTCCAAGATTAATAACCGTGCCAATATTTGAATCAAGCTAAACCTTCGCATTATTTTCAATTAATTAGACTCGATTGTGTGCCAATTATCCTGTATATCCTCTAACTATACTCTATGAATATGTAACTGTGAGTGCAATTCGGCCACTCCTTTTGAGATAGGTAAATACGTTTATGAAATATTCAATATCAAAGATATAATTATTATTGTACTTGCAAAAAGATTTCGTGATTACCTAAGTACATTGAAATTGAAACTTGGATCCTGGAAACCTGATTAATGTTTATAATAACGCTATAAATGTCCAACTGCTGGGCTCAGGCCATATAGAGAAGGAATGAGGATTGAGAGGATTGATCACCAAACTTACTCATCGCGGGTTGGCGATTCCTATTTTTTTAATCCAGGTTTCCTCACGATGTTTTCCTTCACCGTTTGTGAATGATGTCTTAGAAAAATTAAAATAGTATCATCTACATACACGTGAGGGCTTGTAATTGGCTTGCTGTTTGTTGTTCCATTATTATCCTGTTTTTATTAGCTGTTAGTCCTTCATATTTATTAAATAAATAAATAAATATTATTTTGAAAAAGTCACATTGGTACTCACCTGGGTTCGAACCTGAAACCACGTGCATACGAATCCGGTCATCGAACCGCTAGGCCCCCACGACATTTAATGTTTAGTAAATATCGATTAAACCACAAAACAACAACAAGTGGTGTGATCTTTCCTTTTATTTGATTAAAGGACTGACAGCCAATCACATCAATTGAATTGAGGCATTCACACTACTTGAAATTAGATTCGACATCAAATTAAATAAAAAAGCCATTCAAAGTTCGGTAGTACCTAATCAAGAATTCGTAATCTAAATATTCCTGCCCAGGGGTCGGCAACCTGCGGCTTGTAAGCCAAATACGGCTCTATTGATGTCAACCTGCGGCTCTTTAGTTCCATACACAAATACCTATTATTATTTTTTATAAAAAGGAAAACATAATTATTTAAAAATAGTTCTGAATCGATTAACGACGATGAGGCAACATTTCTATCTCTCAGCCACTTGTACTTGCATTTCACATCTTTGCTTTTTACCGTAAATGGTTTTAAATTTTTCCCACATAATATCAAGTTTTTAAATGCTCTATATATCCCAAGAATACACAAGAATTGCCTTTTTTGGGTAATAACTTACCAGAAGAGGTCAAAATATTTTGTGGCTCATTAAAAACTGAAATTTTATATATTTCTATTTTTACTTAACTCTTCCGAATCAAAATTTGCCGACTCCAGTTCTAGCCTCATTTTTGCCGCACCTACATACACCTACTGAAACTTTCCCTATGAAATGGGGAACGTACAAAATGATGTCAAAAGGGGAGATATAACTGTTAAGGATACGCATTAATTAATTAACTTACACGTGCTTGAAAGGGTCGGGTAGGGTAATGAGGAACTGTTACTGTGTATCTTTGATAATGACAGCCTTTTGGTAACTGGTAATTTACTTGTAAAATGTTTAATCAATATTGTGTATCTTCATTATTTTTTCTATGAACATTGTGAATCGATATTAACTCGTATGTATTGTTTAATAAGTCAGAAAATTTAATATATTTACTGCATGGAGTGGAAATATTCACTCTCTCGAGGCAACTTTAAAAAAAAAGGCCACAGATATACTATCTAAAATTAATGTTAATGTAGACTAGTTTAAATTTTAATTTTGTCAGCTATCACGAACATATTTGTGATTGTATACGTTTTGTCTCTTACTTCTCCTTTCTTTTCTCATTACTTTATGGACAATGTTGTGGGTTACATGTTTGTAATATTAATTTAAGGACTTACTAGCTTGTGCCCACGACTTCGTCTGCTTGGACTTCAGAATTGGGTCCAAAAAGAAATGAAAAATGTAAAAATTAATGAAAAATGGAATAAAATTTTCACCCTTTGCTTGCGCTGTAATAGAGAAAAATACCAAACTTCAAAGCTGTCTGCCCACGGCTTAGCTCGGAAACAATTTTAAATTTTCGCTCAGGAACTACTTAAGCAATCGGGATACTTTGGAAGCCTATGTTCTATTCTATGTCAAGGGTTACATGCAACTAAATTTCATCCAAATCCGTTTTTGCGTGATTGAGTAACAAACATCCAAACATCCACACTTTCACATTTATAATATTAGTAGGATTGTATAGCTTTCAACGTGTAACTGTTTTTGTCCCTTACAAATAAAATGAAAAAATAAATGGAGAATTATAACCAACAACTTGATTATTATTAGCCATTTAGCACTGACTAAAATTCCTCCAAAGGCATTAATTATGTTATTATCATTCCGACCTTTCCGTTTCGGCTGACAATTATGCGTTATAAAATATTAAAGTTTTGTGATTTCGTATCAACTTGTGTGTTTATTATACCTTTTATCGTCAGTACGGCGTTTAGCAATTATATCTGGGCGCCCACAAACTGGATGGTTAATAAAGATAAATTCTACTAGCATTAGTTAGTCTTATTATAACGAGTCATAAATAAGCACATTGCTACGTTGCTCGTTTAAAGAACTCAATAGATTTATTTAGTTATGAAAATTATGAGTTTATGGACACACGAGATATTTTTATCTATTCGGTTTTAATGCCGCGTATGAATAATGGAGGTAATTCAACGGTTTTGGATGTAAAAGGATTACAAATAAGACTTTATGTGTTAAAACTTGATCATTTAAAATCTAGTTGTTGCACTTGTTTTTAAATAATAATATCTTGGGACAATCTCACACACGGCCATCTGATCCTAAGCTAGGCAGAGCTTGTACTATGGCAGCCAGACAACTGATAAACATACTTATATATTTATAAATACATACATATTGTTGATAAACTACACCCAGACACAGCACAAATGATCGTGCTCATCAAACAAAGATTTGTCCGGAGTGGGAATCGAGCCCTCGACCTCCAGCTTAGCAGTCAGGGTCACTAACCACTAGACCAACAGGCCCGTCAAATGATCAAGTTTTAACTGCAAATAATAAGTCGAAAGAGATTAAGCCTCTCTTAACCCACGTTATCCGCTTGGACTTTACGTATAAAGGCTCTGCACCCCTAGTCAGCTTATTCAAAATGGATTTATTTCTAGAAATTGAAACCATTATTACATATTTTCCTTCTGTTTCGTAAGTTTTTGGTACCTAAAAGAAAATCTGTAAAAAATAAGATCTTGATGTAAGAAACTATTGCTTTCACATTGCGCTATCCATAAACTAAAGTATTGACTGATTTACTCTCTGATAATCACATAAAAAAAATCTGAGTCGATCACAACATTACCCTTTTAACCAATAGGAAGCAGGATGTTTCATCCAATTGGAAACGTGAATAGAGATCAGGTTAATGTAACGTGGTCACCTCAACGTTTTGTAACAATAATTATTATGGCATTTAAAGTTTATTCCTATAAATATTTATTAGTCAGTTGCATCGTTATTACAACTATCAATCAACGAAACGTTATCGTTACGTCGGTAACGTAACTAAAAACAAGTTATGTCATTGGTTAAACTTTGTTTGTTTACATGTAACCAGTTTGTTCGTACAGTAAACCGCACAGTGGTTATACTTTGATATTCATAACGCCTTTATTTCATTGCATTAAGATTGAGTTTCGTAATTCGTTAATACAACTATGCGTTTCATCCACGTAAAACTCAAAATGTCGGAGAAAATACAGGAACTCACGTCAGCTTTAGGAACAAGAATGCATTCGTGACGTAACCCGAATAAATCATTTTCAAAATTAGAATTGCAAAACGAATTCCTTTGCCCTTCGGTAAAAGTTATTGGCGCCAATTTTTACGAAGTAGGTATTTTTTCCCCTCATTGTTACGTCACTTGAGTACCTAATTGCTACAAGATTCGTTTCCTTTTTTTTTTAATTTGTATTGTCGTACATATTGCTTTTGAGTGCATAATGTTTTAATTATCGTTAAAGTTAATGGATCGTTTGTATTTCCTGATTAATAAAGCGTTTTTGGTTTCGATTGTCATGTCTCGATATAATTGATGGTTTATTGATGTATTATGTAATTTTAATGACAGAGATTATGATGAAGAGTTATAGCATTACTTACCCACATAAATATACTAACAAAGATTTTATCTATGAGAATTTAGAAGGACCTAAATAAATTGAGACAGTAAAATAAACTTTTTTTTTATGATCAGTTAGCCTATACTTATTCATTTTTTATCCCCCATTAACATTATACCAAGTAGAATGAACATACATTTTGCTAAAAACATATTTTGTGAAATTAAGTAACTACAGACTCTTCTTAACACACCTCTTGAAAACTTATTTACATAACAATTTTCGCTTTTCTAAATTCCCGCTAGAACAGTGTGAAATCAACTTTTAATCAGTCTTCAGCAAGTAACATAATCAGATGCTTGTACAATATTTAGTGGAACACGAGAGCCCACTTAACTTAGGTGTCAGATCCTCACCCGGAATAACAGTAACTATCTCATTGGAAGGGAAATGTTATTCTCTAGAAAGCACATGAAATTGCTGACATTAATAAAGGTTGGCGTGTTCAGGAAATATATTTTCTTAAAGATTGAAATTAAGGTTAGGGAACATTGGTGCTTTTATGTCCATGGAGACAGATCACGTTATAAATAAATAAATAAATAAATAAAATAATCATAAATAAATAAAAAATAAATACTTAAATGAATAAAAATATATATATATATATATGTATAATTGTATATACTAGCTGTTTCCCGTAGCTCCGCCCGCGGTCTCATTTTTTTTATATATTTGAGATGTAAGCTATCCTATCTTTTAAGTTGGATCAAAGTGCATATTGTGTGCAAATTTGATTAAAATCGGTGCAGTAGTTTCGGAGTCCATTGAGGACAAACATTGTGACACGAGATTTATTAAGATATTTTTTTTAAAAGGCTTACAGACTAATTAAATTGTATACAACTACATTATTTTTTAAACATGTTGCCAATAACAAGCCTCCGCATATAAATGTAAACAATTTTTAGGTAACGGTTTCATGAAGACAAAATACTTGTTAATAAAAGGCAAAAAAAATTGTAACAGTAGGCGCCAATTACTATTCAATTCATTTACATACTAAATTTGTTAATCACAAAACCGAGACAACTGTCGCATAAACAGCCTTAGATAATTAGGTTATCCTGAATGATATTACCTATGCATTATTTATTCAGACTTTACAACACTACCGGCATTTAGTCTTAATTGGAGCGAATACAATATGGGTCTTTACTTTGATCGCTAGACGAACGTGTACAACATATTAATTAGCACAATCAAAGTATTCCTTTAGTAAGTGTTCCTTTTCCTGTACAAAAAAAAAATTGCATGACAATTATATACATTTCCGCGTATTAATAATAGCTAATGGAAGTATAGTAACATACTGATCACAACTGCTTATTAATTTGTCACGAACAGTGCAGTCTGTTATGAGGAACTATGTATTAATTAATTGTACAATATAAGTAGGATCCAAACACTCCTACTTATTTTCTTTCTATAGAAGTGTGTAAGTTACAGTGATTATGTACTTAGGTGCCTGAAAATGGCGCATGGAAGGGGTGAATAATGTCACTACGACCCAAACGGCCCTATTCTGTACATAACAACAACTTAATCGAACACAAGACATCTCAATTACTCATTCCATGACGCTCGAATCGCTTACTCGATATAAGAGGCGCTGAACACGCAACTAGCACTCGATGAAGTTCATTGCCCTATAATCTTTTCTATAGATAAACTGAGGGTAGGTTACGCAATCTTGCGATCGGATTAGAAGGCAATAAATAGCCAATATGCAGCTCACATGCAGTTAGTCTGAACTTGAGTGCCAATTGTATGTGACTAGCGTTTTAGATACGATTGACAGTGAAATGCTAACCGTGTGAATTAGATATATATGGGATTTTATTAAGAAGGCATCTATTTTAATGTAATTAATAATAATATGTGTAAACCTAAAAACACCCTAATTTTAAAGGAGACGTGGTACAGGATTTATGTTTAAGCTAGCTTTTGCTCGCTGCTACGCCCGTGTGGACTTTGGTTATCGTAGCAAAAAGTAGCTATTCATACCTAGATAAATTAACTATCTAACTTTTCAAGATATTCATTATTTTTTATGAAAATTACTCGGTAAGATAAATTTATAGGTTCTGCTAAAGTAAAAGTAATTATCTAATTAATTTCTAAATTTTAATCTAATAGAATAACACTGGTAGTAAAAATTTGAACTAAATATAATTTTTATTTGTCGAAATTATTATGACATTATGTATGAAATTATTCACAGAGACAAAAAACATTAGATTAGTTGTTGACATTGTACAAAAGGCGGTAAGGTTGTTTATTTGACAGCTTAGTTAGCATTACAGCGCTACTTAATTAAATACTAATTATAATTCAATTATTTTTATAAAAACTTGACGCTTATCGATCTTTAATTAACATAACAAATTATGTATTTTCAACCTTGAAGGTAAAAATGTTCTAATCGATCATTTATCTTGCATTATTCGTCTCATAATTAACTCACCCCGAATACTGAAACGCTAATTAACTTTAAGATTTTCTTAATTTTTTTTTTTTTTTAGAACGACGCCCGCACTAAGGAATTTAATCCTTGTGTCGCGGGGGATTCACAAACATTCAAATCACATGCACAAAGAACACCCAGACTTGGAACAAGCATTTGTGGATCACACAAATACTTGTCCCATGCGGGGATCTAACCCGCGGCACGTCGCGCACAGTGGTAATTACCGTGGTGACCTATACCAATCAGCTATCCGTGTAGCAATATTTATCCGTCGCAACTTCCCAACCTTTTAGTGACAGAGACAGCACGCGACTTAACGGTGGTTTCAAACTTAATTGACGTTTCTGTATTCGGCTGTATCCATATTTTCGGAAGAATCGTTTTCACAATATGAATGTCACATATTTGATGCAGGAAAATGCATGGGCGACCACTTCTGCGCTTCGTGACCGATACTGCTATTAATATTAATCATTTCCTTATAACAACATGTACTGATCTCTATATTAAGTTCTACAGAATTGACAGTTCCATCGATCTCTGTAACTATTGTAAAAAGATTTAACTTCGTACTTAAGTAGGTAAACTTTTTTTTCGTATGTAATGTTTCTGTAGCTAAAAAATAAAACTATTGAATCGTATTTATCAAAAAAGTAAACTAATATCGGCCTATAAAATATGTCCCACTACTGGGCACAGGCCTCTTTACATACCTACACATATAGAAGGAATTAGCATTGATCACCAGTTCACCACGCTTGCTCATTTGATTGTGGGTTGGAGATTTCAGATTCCAATATTTCTGATCCATGTTTCCTCACGATATTTCACCATTTGTCAATGGTGTCTTAGAATAATTAAGAAAGTACATAAAACTATGAAAAAGTCACATTAGTTCTTGCCTGGGTTTTGAACCTGCAACCATGTCCGAATCCGGTCATTGAACTGCTGGGACACTATGATATAATGGAAAAGTATTTTACAATAAGTGCAAACAAGAACTACCTAAACTTAGCCGAATTTTATCTTTTATCATAGGTGGCTAAAATACAAATATTAAGTTCTCGTGGTTTCTAAGTACTCAGCATAGCAAATCGGGTCGCAAAATCAATATAATATATCTACAAACGATTCTAAGAGAAACGGAATACGGAAATTGAAACCTACTTTGCAGCGATAAAAGCGGACTGGAAAGCCGTCCTTTATATTTGTTCTCTTTTAAAAACTTCATAGCTAAACGAAATTTGAAACGAGAAGTCTTTGAAATGCTGTTATCCTTTTACAAGTCCGCCGCTAAAAGTTTTTTAGACATAGTTATTATAAGATACTATCGAACCCGTCCCGGCTTCGCACGCGTAGCACAGTAATAAATGTCTATAGTTATACACAAAAACCTTTTTCTTGAATTGCTCGAACTATTGAGGAAAACCGCATTAAAATCTGTTTAATTCTTCAAGTTTAAAAGATCTGAGCATACAGACATCGGGACTGAATTTGTTTTATGAAAAGATAACGATATGCGACGATTTAAAATAAAGGTTCCAACCCATGTTTAAAAGAAGGAATATAATGGAAATAAATAATAAAATATTTATATTTATGTGTTCCAATCTGGTTGTTTCTTCAAGTAGGTGTTGTTTGAAAATGTGCGTAATTAGATCAAGAAGAATGAAAATGTGACTTAAGAAAACTACTGGCATGTTTCTTTTAATTTAAGATTCATAAGTTTTTAATCCACCGACAAGGTTGACAGACGACCTGATAACGGTCGCAGGGAGCCGCTGGATGCGTGTCACTCCCAAAGTCCCAACCGGCCGATCTGGAAATCATTGAGGGAGGCCTATATTTACCATTGGACGTCTTGTGTCTGACATGATGATGATCATGATGAAGTGGTTTTACTCTTCATCTGAAAAATATGCCGTTGTGCTGAAATCATAATTGAATAAGCAGATAATATCTGTTCTTTTTTATTCTATGTTCATTTCTGTCATTCACATTGTCACTTGCATTGATCGGTAACAAAATCGTTTAGTCATTACATTGACCGCTTTATTATACATATATTCATAGCTCGAGGAAATGCTCTGTTATCGCGTATTATATATACTTAATAACATATTCATATATTCCACGCCTACGAAACACCTTGTGTACGAGAGAAGGAGTATTACCAGTGGAGTGACAAGTAAATTAGGAGATTTGTTTGTTAAGAAATTCGTTTTTAGTTCAACTTATAAAATCATTTGAAAGAAAGAAATAAAGAAAAAACATTTATTTGCGTCAAAAAGGCGACCCGTACACATAAAAAAAAAACAATTAGACAAGAATTAATGGGACGCGTCACATAAGAGCAAAACGGACGTCGCTCAGCATATGCCAAGGTTCCTGCTAAAAACAGGGCCTTAGCGCTGATTTTCAGCGACGACCGGCGTTGGCGTGTTGGCGCCGCGCCGGTATAAAAAACAGAATAAAAACGAAATAATAACAAAAGTAAACAAAAAAAAATATTTGCGGACACGTAGACAAACTTTTCTGTTGAATCACTTTATCCATTGGTGAAAACCATACGAAAATCTGTTCGGTGGTTGTTGAGTTAATCGTGTCCAGACAGATAGACACAGCGGGAGACTTTGTTTTATAATAGTATAGTATTGAAAGTATGTAAGTTAGAACTTTCTGAGATACTTTTCCTAATATCATTGACTTACCGTAAGTGGTCAATGTTTCTTTATCAATATAACCATCATATTGCTAACTGAAAAAGTATATTATGGCTACATTTAATAAAGTTCAGATTCAGATCCATATAATTGATACTTCCTGATCGATAAAGTTACAAAAACGTAGAATAGAAATCCTCTACAATTTATGAGACCGATATATTTTATTTTTCGTTTCATGATATGTACACCTTTAATAAGCAAGCCACTTGAAACATGGTACTGTCACACACCTGGGATGCTACCAGCTGGCGATAATATAATGTATAATTATAATCAAATTAGTCACAAGCAAGCTAAATATTTAGATTCCCACTACTCACCACTTGGCCTCTGATTTTCAATTGGATTACGAATGAGTCATACAATGTTATGTATTTGTGGACAATGTAACAAGTCAAACAATGTTGGGGTAGGTTGAATCAAGGCACTGGATAAAGTCTATCGAAATGGTAAACATTGGTACTCTTTTCACACGTTATACCATCGAATATTTGAGTGCTTTTTATGCAACCACTTGTCGTATCTCATCATCAGCCAAGCCTTTTCCCAAGCTATGTTGGGGTCAGCTGCCAGTCTTACCGGATTTAGCTGAATACTGTATTCTACATGGAGCGACTGCCTATCTGACCTGCACAACCCATTGCTGGGTAATTCAGTGTTCCATAGGAAAACTGGTTGTTAGAATTGCAATGACTTAACGACTGTCAAAGATCAGCGTAGGACAATCAGGACTATTGGCCGTGCTTGCCGAGGCCCGGAGAGGACTCGATATATTTGCTAATGGTCACCATCCATTGACCAACCGCGGCGAGCACGGCTTTTACGTTTACTATCGGCTAAACCGTACGTTTTACACTTAGCCACGAGCCCTTCTTCGTATCTATAGTGGGATATTATCTAAGGTATAACAGAAAACAGTATAAGATATGAATAGTTAAACGATGGACTGGCCCATCAACTCTTTGGACGTCGTTTGTAATCTCATAAGTCAATCAAAATTTTGATGAAACATGCTTTTAAAATTGTTTTTTTAGGTTTGTCTTTACTAAGGTTTCAAATGTGTTTACCTGCCGCCCACGTTTTGTTGTACAACCGATAATTAGGCTGATTTCGATACAGATACGACTTTAGTAGGACGTGTACGTTTCTTTATTGCCATCAGTACGTTCCACTTGACCTACTAAAATCGGTAAAATTGTCTTTCGGTCCTTCTTGAGGTTGCATGCACCCTTTTTAGAGAATTGTTGTAATTAAGTGTGAGAAAATGTTGGTTTACAATAAAGTACATATATTCAAATATCTTTCTATCTATCACTGATTATCAGGCGTTGACGAGCAGGCGTATGGACTATGGAGATCTTTGACAATAATCATACGCCTGCCTTATTGCTTTGTAGTCTTTGTCATAGTCTCTTAATTTATTCAAATTATCAATCAAGTTCCCAACATGCCAATTACCCCAACATAATTGGATAATTTATTCCTCTTACATACCAAACGCACAATTAAATATTATTCCAATTATTCCATTTAATTTATAGACTTGCCACGCGACACATGTTATATTACAAATACACGTTTTCTGACATGACATGTGTTATTTATATTTCAGGCGGAATTAATCAACTAGACGTGTAAGCCCAGCGCAGACCAAGACCAGCGCAGTGGAGAGGATTTTTTTATGACACTCGAAAATAAACTTTAAAAACTATGACAATAAAGTTCTTAAATGTAATTATACCTTCATGCTCACGTGGTAAAAAGACCGCGCGAGCATTTTGTCATGTTTAAACATTTATGCACTTTCTTTTGATCGTTTTAAAGTACATTTTGGAGTGCGATAAAAATCCTCTCCAATGCTCTGCTCCTGGTCTGCGCTGAGCCTAAGCAATACGCATTCGACGCGTTTATGTCTGTCTGTCTATGTTTAAACGTAATTGTGATTCGTATAGGCACGTGTATTTCGCATTAGAAAAGATTAATTTTTGTAGAGTTTCATGTGCGTAAGTTTGCGAATTCAAAGGTACTTTTCGTGTATGTATTTTAATCAGATAGGTAAATAATTTCTACATCAGAAACATGATATAACCATAGCTACTGAAGTTTGCAGGAGTACCTAGAAAATAACATATTACTGTCATGCGTTTATATTTCTGTGCTATCATATTGTGTAAAGCAAGTTTTTTGTAAAAAAATATGCAAAACAGTTCAACTTTATTAAAACAGAACAGCTCGGAGGACAGCTGAAAAAAGTTCTTTCTTGGAATCTTTTTGGGTCATATAACGATGTATGATATGTATGATGCCGCCAAGCTTTGTCAGCATAGGGGAAGAATGAACTGATAGCGTATGAGGCTCAGAGTGACTCGGCGACATCTTCTGGCAAGAGCTTGCTTTTTATATTGTAACTGCTCAATTAATATACTTTTTGTTCTTCGTTCTTTTTTGTAAGGAACCTTATAAAATGTTTTTTTCTTGCAGTAGTGACCACAAAACTGTACTATTTTAGGAATGTTTTTTGGGTGTGGTTCACCCCAGTTAGCATTAGCGCTGGCTTCGGCTGATTTACCAGATTTTTATATCATAATTATTTGTAAGGCTGGCCGTCAACAAAATATTATCATCTGTAGAAAAAAAACAATATTTTCGTCTCTTTTTTATCTAGTTTATTTAAAGACTCCGACACCCATCAGTAACTGGCTGTCTTTTGGGACATCCCTCTGTATATTGTATACGAAAATGTTTGTTTTGGGGCACGATAATGTATTCAAATTGTTTGTTTTTGTTTATATCACGGAGGGGCAGACCTTTGCGACATTAAAATAAAAAATGTTGGGTGAACCCTTCATAAACATTGTAGTTTTTTAGTCTGACAAAAACTTTTTGTTACCTTTGTTTTTTTTGTCAAAGATTAAATTACTTCAGAAACGAAACGCGTACGAATGCGTAACAACGATGTGACAGTATTACTAGCTGTGAATTACTTAGGTAGAAGGGCGTGATAATTAGCTATGCGGATTAATAAATACACCTTATTTCTGGTACTAAAAACTAGCCAATAAGTCATGTCATTTCCGTTAATTTATTATGTTTCTATCTTATCTACATAACGAACTCGGTGTGCTACCGCACAGAGTAAAAACACGCTATCAGTTCCACTATACAGCATAAACAGAAGTTAAACTTAACCACAACATAAACATTCACATTGCAATATAAAGCAGATGACAGTATAAAAATAAAAATAACTTCGAGAGGCAATTTTTTTTTCGAATTCCCAAAGGCAATCTGTTGATGAATCATGCAGATTGCTAAATGACTTGTTATGTTCGATTTTCGGAGTCTAGATTTAATACTAACCACCCAAGCTCTAGGAAACCATGCTTGTATCCAGATTGACCTGTATCCCTAGGCATTACAAAATATACGCGGCAGGCTTCGTTGATGTTGAACAACCAATCTGTTCATAAACAATCAACTGGAAAAACAATAAAAATATAAATAATTTGTTTAAGGCCTTCTGTTCTTACTGCCTAGTGGATAACTCGTGCACATAGTCGAAATACTTGTAAATTGTAAAGTCTTAGGTAGGGCGTTGGACGGCGAAAGTGATACGATACAAATAACTACTTTATTAGGACTAATATTATGCGATTCTACTCGTAAAACTCATAATAGAAACCACCAATCCCTGTTTATTCCACTTTCGCTTTTCTTCAAAAAACCTGTATTGTTATTGAATGTCTCACATTTGTGATAATTTATTACTTATAATGGCTTCTAACTAGAACCGTATACCAATTTTGGCAGTTGGAAGGAAAATGAAACGATTTTTAGTATTATGGAACTAATAGGTACCTATTGTTGTAAAAAAATAAATATAAGATCTTCTATCGTGCTTTTACGACTATTTTATAAACTTCTTATAGATTATCTCAATCCTCTTGTAGAGTTGGTTTGATTATAATGATTTATTTTCGACTTTTAAAATATAAAATTTTGTGAACAGGTGTTCTGTATTATTTTTGGTCTGAATACCTGCACAATTATTGTAAGTATCTATATTCTATTTGGCCTCGCGCGGCGACATGGTGCCGAGTCTCAGTACTTTATAACTATTTAGGTCCAAACATTAATTTGGGAATATTTTTCACATTAATATGTACCTAGATATTTTTAAGCTCATTGCATAATTTTAGGTTATTAAAGCACTTAATGATTGCAAACCCGTTTCTTGGTTCTATTTTTGGTGTGATTACTGAATTGTACTTTTTGTTCATCATTTAATATTTTTAAATATTACGTGATTTTCTCTCTTACCCCTATATTAAATGTTATGCAAACGCAAAGATACAACTGTGAGCGTAATTATATATCGCAAGCTTTACAGTTTTTATTACCAAACAAGCAGTCTTCTTTGCAGTTAATAAATACTTTTTCCTTCTTTTTCTTTTGTTTCTTCGTTATTTATTTTTTCTATAAATAATCATTTATGAATTTTCAGTGAGCACCAAAATGCTCAAATGGATCCAATAGTGTAATTTAAATAGGTAACAATTTATACTTATCTTGGTGAATTACTCTTTAATATCTCCTGAATTGTTGTCTAGATTCTTTAGGCAACGACAACAAAAAAGACCCGCGAACGAGTATTTCATACTACCTAACTAGGCACCTCTCACCGGAAAGACCGCGTATAGCCTGCTAGCTTTCGTAATTCACAATTACTTAATTATTCGTTAATTTTTTACTTAACAGAAAGAAGCTTTCAGCTTAATTGTTTATTTTAAGTACGACTTACCTTCACCGTTTCAAAGTAATTAAAATAATTTTCACTTTTGAATTGAAATAAATGCACTCGTTTTGGTATAACACTTCGTATATGGTTAGAGTTTTTAATGATATTTTAAGAGTATGTATATTGAATAATATAATTATATTGAACAATTATGTAATTTTAAATATGTAAGTCTCAACACTAGTGTAACTGACTAATACTGAGAACGTTGAGATTAAGTGTCTGCATCTTGCTATTCAATTGAAACATGTAGGTATGTATTGGTGTCCGGCTCCTACAGTCAAACCGTTTATACGGTTTTGTAGGGCATTGTTTATGATTTTTGATAATTGTAAATGTTATGAATAAAGACCATACTATGCCAACTACTCTAAGTAGTTCAAGGTCTAGAATTTACCCGTAACACCTATCTCGGGCACCAGTCTCGCACAAATTTTGTATTCATTAGATCTACAATATTATCTGTTACACCTATGTAGGTACCTACTACATTAAAATTTGTGGTGGGAAAATAAGTTAATTTGAATTTGACCATAAAGGGCCTAAGTCAGTAGTCAAACTGTTTAATTTTAAAGCGGATATTTTAATACTGAAAGAGATTTAGTGAGTAATGCTAAATTCTTAAGTCAAGCTCACACACATTCGGTAAAACATTTTGGTTTTTATTTCGTTTTTTATTAAATAACTAGCTGCCCGGACAGACTCAAATTAATTAAGGTAATTCCCGAGTTTAGGAACAGCTTTTTTTTTTTTTTACTTATTATTTATGTTTTACACCTTTTAAACCTTCCCTGGACTTCCACAAACATTTCAAGATCAAAATCAGCCAAATCGGTTAAGCCGTTTTCATGCTATGTCGTGACAACGGAAAACGGGTTTCATTTTTATATACCTATATAGATTATAGTTTAATTGTCATTTTTTATGATAGCTCGTAGTGTCTCAGTACCTGCAATATGATTAGCAAATATTATATATATATTGACCATGTTAAAGTGGGGTCCTCTGTGCCAGGTGTTAGAAGCTAAAGCGCATTCATCCTTAATCAGCTCTTAATGACATGTTTTCGTTGTGTGGTCGTATGCAGCTAAAAATACTAATGACACCGCTCTAATTTGTCGAACTAATCTGTCAGCTCATTAATTTAAACGTAAATAACTTTAAGAGTATTGTTTAAAGAATCACGTAAAGACACAAGAACATATAACATTCACTTTCTTTTATGATTTCTTGCTTGTAATGTCAATGGTGTAAGGATGTACCTATTAGGTACAGTTGTAGAGTTTTATGATTGGATATTTATCACGTTACGGTCCTTAACTGCACTAACAATATATTAATTAAACTCAAAAGGGGAATCTTGGACCACGGTCCTGGTCCCAAACGCCACCGACCCTTTACTTTTTACTTTTTAAATTGGTTTCAAGATCTGGGTCTAGGTTAATGTTAAGTTTTATTGTCATTATTTTAATTAATCACGTAGTATTTTATACGTGGTCAATACATAAGTTGCTTTTTGATATTGCACTTCCATGGAAGCAGTGAAAGCCTGTGTTCAGGATAGCTGCGATATACCTTTAAAAAAAGATATGATCTCAAAGAAAGTGGATTCTTATTTTTAGATTCCTTATGCTTTTTCGTAAGCTTATTGTTGATTTTTGACACGGAGACAATGAATGACCTAAAATCTATATTTTTATATGCGTTATTAATTACTAGTCACTAGGTACATGAAGCTGATCGTTTTAACAAAATGTTATGATGACCTGAATCGTCGGCGTCAGTTATCGCCGGGAATTAACCTAAAGCCTTCCTCAAGTGGGCTATCCAACAGTCAAATCGGACTAGTAGTTTCTGAGATTAGCGCATTCAACCAAACAAACAAACTCTTCAGCTTTATAACATTAGTATAGATGATTATCATAAGTCTAGACTGCACGGATGGCCGAGTGGTATAGGTCACCACGCCAATTACCACTGTGCGCGACGTGCTGCGGGTTCGATCCCCGCATGGGACAAGCATTTGTGTGATCCACAAATGCTTGTTCCAAGTCTGGGTGTTCTTTGTGCATGTGATTTGAATGTTTGTGAAACCCCCGCGACACAAGGAATAAATTCCTTAGTGCGGGCGTCGTTTTTTATAAAAGCAAAAGCAAAGCAAAGCAGGGTAAAAAAACCTCCAGTACATTCCCTAAGTTTCCATTAATTATTCCAACAGATATTCACCATCGCCGCTATGTCTGTCTGTTGAATCACTTTTACCATCAAGGAATCAGTCGTCACGCCCATTATCCCACCATGGTGTTATGTTTTCACCATGGGCGGCAGCTGTCCTCATATTGAGCTTATTTATATCTCTGTTAAAATAAAACGCGGAAGTAAGCGATTGATATAAGAAGGAATGAAAGTCAAGAATTTGGAATAGAGCTGTTTTAAAAAGATTAATCTAAACTAAAAGATTTTGTTTTGAAAACTAACTTTGTTTTGATTCTATACTATTTTTGGTGTCCGATTAAAACATCCAATTATAAATACTACAAAATCGTTATGTGGACAAAACTAAACCACATTTTTGTGTCTTTCTTCAATATCTTCATAAGAAGTTGCTTAGTTATGGTTGAGAATTTCAATGGAAAGTATAATTTTATTGCAAGTATAATACCGGCCTATAAGCGTCCCACTACTGGGCACAGGCCTCTTCTCACGTAGAGAAGGGAGTAACAAGGTTTATTTATTTCATAATATTCGATAGTAACGAAAGTCACTACAGTAATGTACATTCACAGTCTCTGTTTAGACATTCTATGAAAGTGTTAATGACTCAGCGTCAAAAAAAAGACCGCAAAATATCTGATAATGTCTCTATATGTGCCCGCAATTGGTCATTACATGTAATTGATGTGATTTCATATGTATTAGACAAAATTAAGTGTTATGTAATCATTTTAGATTGTATTACGTCAATCGATTAGCTTCAAAATACTTTCAGATAAGTTTTTTGAGTTAAAATTCATCTGCAATGTTGTTTATGGGGCAATTTGTATAAACTATTAGGTAAGTTATTAGCTAGTTTCGTACCCAGCTGTTGTTAAGTTTCTCAATTGTAGATCGTACCTACTTGCTATGATTATTTCACGTGACCCGAAGGCTGGCTTTTACCTTGGACAAAGAATTGCCATACAACGTGGCAATGCAGCCAGCCTAGTGGGCACACTTCCGGTCGACAGCGATGCGGATGAATACTTTAACGCCATTTTTTAAACTTTAATTAATAAATATTTTTTTTTTCGTGGGTATATATGTATATCATTTATTATTTTAGTTATGTTAAGATTGTATATATTTAAAGTTCTTGCTATGTATGTTTATTTTATAATATCCTGAAAATTTTGTGGCTAACCATTTGCGACGCTATTAAATAAAGGTATAATATTGTTTTTATTTTTTAAAAACGACACCCTTACTTAGGAATTTGATCCTTGTGTCCTTGTGTCGCGGGGGTTTCATAAACATTCAAATCACATGCACAAAGAACACCCAGACTTGGAACAAGCTTTTGTGGATCCCACAAATGCTTGTCCCATGCGGGGATCGAACCAGCAGCACGTCGCGCACAGTGGTAATGAGCGTGGTAACCTATACCACTCGGCTATCCGTGCAGGCAAATTATATTGTAACATCTGTAAATACCATGTACAAATGAACTCTTCTGCTTTATAATATTAAGTATAGATTTACACTTAAAATTCAATACATTATTTCAGTTAAAAGCTAATTTTAGCTAACTTGTTATAATGATGGATAATTGCTTACGAGTTCGACGATGATAAAGGATAAATTATATTCTATTCTAGACCTCCTTTTGTTCTGAAGGTACTTATTTTATTATTAATCTATTTATTTATAATAATATTATTGAATTGATACTGAGCCCTCTTCCTCTCTGCTGCTGTGCCCGACAGAGTCCATATTTAACTTTTTCCACGTTACACCACCTATGTAATACATATGGAATGCAATAAAGACTTGAGTATTGAGAGGAATTCCAAGAGATTATATTCCTTACAATACAATACAAGTCTATCTGAAGCACGTATACCAACTGTTCCAAACACATTAAGGCCATGTATAGACCTCTATTGATATTCGACGCCTCAACAAAGGGAGCTTTGACGAAGTCCTTGATATTGCCAATTGTCCAGAACTCATTAAATTTTGGCGGCGCGAATAATATTATTTGTTCTGAGAAATGCAATATGTCTCTGTTATTTGATAACTTACTGTTCTTACCTAATTGAAATATCAATTTCGTCGATGATGTCAATAGATTCACAAAAATACTTATTGTATTCAAATCAATTTTAAGAGTATTTGCACTTACACATGAATTACCAATCATTTACTTTTTTATTTCAAAGCTTCTTCTTTTTGGGGGTCTCTCCACCTGGCGATGGTTGGCAGTCAGCTCTTCATAACGAGTCCTGTCTCTTGCGAAGCGAAATAGTTCAGCAGCACTCGAGCGAGCAACTTCAGTTCATTCCCGGATATTCCTCAGCCTTGACTTCTTCCTCAGTCCAACTTTATTTTAACCTATAGATTTTCCCATCATGATTAATGACAAAAGCATCCGTGTATATTATAATGTCTACATGCCCCAGATAAAAAAAAATCTTTTTGAAAACTATTCTATATTAATAATTTCGTTCAGGGCTACGGTAGACTCGATCGAAACCTTATATGAATAACAAAACATAAAAAAATATTGATTTCGAGTCGACAACATATATCCGCAAAATTCTGATTATGGAGAATTTCGTTAAATTCTAATGGCACTGACAAATAAAAAACCGCAGTCGCCATCTTGGGTAATTAATAAGGCCGCGTTCCGTCAGATAATTCTGCTTCGAAGTGATTCAAGGAGTTTATTATCATACAACCTCCTTGAAGTGATTACAGTGCTGACAAGGCGTATGACAGTTGCATGATAGTTGGGACCAGAATCGTTTCGGAACGTGTTTGAAATAATAGTTCAAGAATATTTATTTCGCTTTTTTCACGTTCCGTTGCATACTAGCTCTTATATACCTACGCCTTTCCAATCAACACGTCGCGTGCGTCGCGCCAAAGAAGTATCCATCACAAAGAACTGCGACTCATTTGACTGTGTAAAACGAAACGTCTTGCCGGAAACATTGAGTGAATCTTAACAAAACTTAAAACTTTTCTTCAGTCGTTCGTTTCGTGAAAATATTAATATTATTTGTGTGTAAAAAATAAAAATTATTTGTGTTAAAACTATTACAGTTTTTATTTCCTATATTAAACACAATGAACGAAGTTATACGAATCTATGACTTGCTTACCTTTAATATTCACCTACATTGTGTATCATGACTCACATTTCAACCGAGCGGAGCCGGGTTTTCATCTAGTAACTTTAAAAAGACGAACTCAAAAGTAGTCCATTTTCGTCCATCGTGTTCCTTTCAAGTTTTGTGAGACTACTCAATGTGGTTTCAGTAGAGAGTGCTAACTGTTTACAGTTTTGTACGACATTACAGGTGCATTATTCCCTAGACTAATTCATATTACGTACAGTCTGGTACTTCAGAAATTCTATTATAATGAATTCATTCTCTCAATATTTCCATCTTTTACAAATTCTCGAACCGTATAGTACTTAATTAACCGTCTATCGGTAAACTCTATGAAGTTTCCCTTTCCCAGTCCATCCATTTTCCACCATATCCTTGGCGGGTTATGATGTGATGCGAAACGTGTCCTTATTGTGTGCCATATAAGATCAAATTGGGTTAACAGCACCGCCCATTAGTTTCACGCAGCGTTGCATCCACATTAGTGCTACAGCATGGTTTGTTGGTACTGAGTTATAGTGTTTCTGGAAGTGACAGATCAATGTATTTTCGTAGCTATTGGAGAATTTATATTGACGATAAGTAGTCTAAATCTAGGTAAATAATCCATTCCGGTCTATGAGTTGTAGTCGGTAGGTGGTTATAATAATAATATAGAACTTATTAAAATGAGTTCAATTCTAATTATGTTTTTTAAATATTTCTATAATAATATTAAAGATCTTAGGAAAAACAATTGAATCCAATATATTTTTAAATATTGTTAATAGCTATCTATTGTGTAAGAATGAAAGAAAGAAATTCTTAACGCGCCATCTAAAAGAATTTATTCTCAAGCCACTTCCAGTGACATCTATTAAGGTTAGGTAATTGTATGTGTATAACAATATCATTATGACGATGTGAAGAAATCACGGCCGTCCATATGGGGTAACTGGGCTATGGTCCGTGCTGTGAAAATGATTATTTATTCCATAACCAATGATGCCTGTTCTCGATATCAATGTTTGTTCATTGATTACATTAACAGTACAATAAAATTAGTACTTTAAGAACTGCTCTTTGAAAAAAAGAGAATTTAAGAAATAGCTCCTGCTTTAGATAATATTCGTCTGAGTTTTAGACCATTCTGTCAATTTAAGACGTAAGTTTCAGCATATTTATTGTCAATCTAGTGGTTTCCTGTGGCTCCGCCCGCGAACTCATTTTTTTTTAAAATATAATATAGCCTTATTTGAAAATTTAATTTTTCAAATGAATAGATTTAGAGCCTATTTAATGCAAACAAACAATAAATCTTAATATTAGTATAAATGATCTCCATCGTCCTCCATCCTGCTGATGCTCCTAATAACAAGAATCGAGTTCATAATCATTTCGAATCGCACCTGAAACGACTTAAGTAATCCCCATTGTACGGTTCATTCCCTTTTAAATCAATTTATAACACTCATCAATTATTGTTTATTCCTAAATAAAGTGAATCTGTTTGAATGCGATTCCGATTACTTGAATTATCTTAAGAGATGTCGATTCAGCATTCGATTAGGCGTCCAATGTAGATCAAGAGATACCTAAAGAGAAAGTTAATCGATAATCGTGATCGAATCGGTAGTCTGATCTATATGTTTAGATAACAGTTACTTTCAAGCGGCTTTGAAATAAGGAACTGATTATCGTGAAAAATCGGAAGCAAGAATTTAATATTGTAGTACTTGTCAAAGACATGTATGGTAATGACCCATCAAATAAGAGCATGGAAGTAGGAAAAGCATTGTACGTTAACAGAAAACCCCATCGTTTGCGGTCCCATTGTGAATCACCGAGATACCATGACTATACGGAAGCTCTGATGTCTGCGTACAATACTTATTGTTGTGTTGCTGTCACACAGTCTGGTCGTCTGTCTAGGAAACATGGAACTAAAGGGAAGAATTTCATTCCAAAGTATGTTGACAAAACAAATGACGGGACGGTATTACTTGCCTATTACTTACCTATTTCAAATGTGGTAGTTACGATTATGTACTATAGTAGTAGTATTATGTAGATTATGTAGTATATCGATTATGAAGTGTAAAGGAATGTATAAGGATGGTAAAAATCGAATAAGGTTTCAAAGCTACCATAAGTCTCTAGACAAAGTTAAGTGTATTATTTGTCAAAGGCTGAAGATAAATTGCTGCGTCGTGGTGAGAATAGCATAGTAGTCCCATGACGACTGACATCCCGCCATCACTATGAATAGCTATGTGATGTAAATCTTACTGTAAACTTTGAAGAATGAATATTTTATTTTGGGTTCATTACTTACCATTACTTGTCCAATTTGCGTCAATATTGAATCATGTTCGTATCCTTTCGGAAAATAAACGAAGAAGGTTCGTGTTTGGATAGTGTTGTCTAAACTTACTGTCACAAGAAAAGTATGGTGTCACGGACATTTAATGAAAATCAAGGTGATCATAATCTTGAACTAAATGACAGCATGTATTTACCAAAAGTAGAAACTATGATGAAATAAAACATAATAAATTAACTTAAAGGTATACTTACTTCGACACAAAGTATTAGTTGGTACCATTAAGTGAACATGACGAATAGCTGGTTGAGTTGTTATTAGTCTGTCGTGTCTTTTTAATGAGAGAGGCATAAGAAAAAATGTTTGGGGTGTAGCAGGAAATACGCGTAGATCTCGGTAGCCATTGATTTGTGGGAAACGCAATCTTTGAGTATGGGGCGTGGAAGGTCGCGGTAAGTTCATGTTGTGAGCTGGTGCATGTTATAAACTGAAGTGGGTTAACATATTGGCGGATAGATAGTAGATTCTGAAATATAGTAACAGTCGATATCACAACGTAAAAGTAAAAGTTAGAAATTGTAATATTCCGTATGCGTTGCGCTATTTGAAATTGATGAATGGATAACCTTAAAACGAAAATAATAGAGTTCGATTGTTTTTCGATATTTCTAAATAAATGGTGTCTTTAACGTGATTTAACATAAGATAATGATACTGATAATGTATTATTTGATAAAGAGTTATTAATACTTAAATGGTTATTACTTCTTATAACAAACAAAAAACATCACCGACATCAACTCTCGCTGGATGCTTATTACTTGCGTTAAGTACGCTGTAATACACTTCAAGTGTTCCGTCAGTCAGCAGCCAATCAATCAGTGAGCCGAGACTGGCCCACATCCGCCAATTTGTATAACGCATTGTTTTTTAACATTTTTTCTACCTCACACCTCACCATTTCGTTATAATGTTCTTAATCTGACGGAAGTTTCACTTTCAGATAATCAATTTGGTGCAGATATTATGATACATTTTGATGTAATCGCAAAGGTTAATCTTATCTGGGGATCGTACATGTGAATGGACGAAAGTAAATTTGAGAGGAAATTGTTATGCTAATGTATCCGATGCGCTGTGGGAAAAAATATGTAAAGAGCAACAACTCGTATGTATTCCACGTTTCATTTCTGTTTTGTTGATTTACAATCGGACTGTTTTTTTTTTAATTCATGAACAAGAAATAAATTACCCATCAAATAAGAAGACTTAAGTGTATTCTTAGTTAATTTCCTTAGAGTATTTAATGGGAGAGCAAAGAAATGCCCAAATTTTAAAAGTCATGAGATTAAATTCTATTGTTATTATGTGAGTGCCTGAAATGTGAAAGAATCTTTAAGATGGTTCGCTGGTTTACCATTGACCGAATCAAAGGCCAAAAGATAAAAATAAGTGCGAAATTTTGTGAAAGTCAATCTTAAAATATATTTCCGTACGTGCACTGTAGGAAATTATGTTGTCCAACTGCATATTGATGATTCGTTAATTGGGTTTTATAGAAATTGTATGATCATAATCTCTTGGAATTTGTCACACTCTCCATCTTTTACCCTCTTCGTGTGATTATGTTTATGCTACGTGCTCATACAGAAAAGTTTTTCTGAAAAAACTTCATTCGTTTACTGATCAGAGAGAGACTAGATTTCAACATTCATTTTTGATAGCGTTGTTCAAAACACGTTCAAAACGTTCAGTTCACGTTCAAAATTTAATGATGCATTAGAAATTTGTATCAATAAACCATTAAAATGTACGCGACTACATACTTACTTTCTAAAGGATGGATGTATGGGAAGTAGATTTGACCGAAGCATTTTATTTATGACCCTTTTCGTTTATATTTTAAGAACTCAAACAATTTGAAACCATAAACCTTGTTTCATGTAAAGTAATTAATATTTTAAAATGAGTTTCATGGGTATTTACCGACACATGGAACCATAAACATAATAAATAATGGGTTAGTAAGGTGACTGAAAGTGCTGATATGAATACAATATTTACAAGGAGAGGAAACAAAAACGTGTTCATGTCCGAAAATCAGCGAACTGGCTGTAAAGACAGGAATAATAAGATTTAAAAGTAAAATAGGTATCACAGGACTAATTATCGTTTTTGCTGTATTTACTTTCCTCTTAAATGTTAATCTTGTTATTCTTATTGTTATGTGATGTGTCCTTCATGATTATGTTTTATGACGTGACACAATATTATCTCGTAGGTACTATCTTGATTGAAAGTCTCTCTTCGCCTCTTTATCTCGCTGTTTGATATTGCTTTATTTAGAATGTGACGTCGATGGTATTAAATAAATGCGATGAAATTTGATGGATGAATATCATGTTGCGAAACAAATGCTAAGATTTTAAGATTCTTCGTGTTATGAGAATATTGTATTTTAAGATGCATTATTAATTTACTTTGATTATGGCTATTGTATTTTAATTGCCGAGGGAATGGCCAATTTGGCTTCTGAAATTTACTTCACCGTTCGTTACCTCTATCACCTATCTGTTGATTGTTATAATAATAAAAATAGATTAAAATATTGCTGAGTTTAGGAGTTTATTCCTGCTTACACGAAATCGTAATGTAGAAAACTATCAGACTTCTCATGAAAATTTTGGGGAGCCAAGGTTTTTGTGGTTCGAAAATTTTCCAGCATGTTGACGTCTAAGTCAACAGATTAAATAGGAACGCAGTAGTATCTGAAACTGTATCTATAATACACTTAATGGATAAATTGATATGCGTTACAGCGCACAGGCCTACAATTTCATATGTGACCGATTTTTTTTCTCTTTGTTACAGGTGAGTACTCCCGACTTCTGCATTCAAACGGCATCCGCAAATAAAAATAGACGATTCACGATTGAAGACGAGTACGGCACGGTAAGTAATGATAGTTGTTTTCTACAACTATTTTCTCTGACGTGCCGTGACATCGCTACCTACTTCGGTTCAGCGGCTGCGGTTGCGATCCGCGCCGGTCGATCGCGAGTGCGTGCGCGCAGTCACCTGCCGCGTGCAACGACCGCCACACGTCGCGACCGCGAGATGCCGCCTTTCGCGCCTAAACGATCTATTCTGTTACATTTTTGAATTGACGATTTAAGGCGCCTAAAGTTTTGAGTTTTTTTTGGTGGACTGTGAGAGTGTTTTTTTGTGTGCGAGTTATTTTTCTTTGAGGCCTTTTGGACATGGTTTAACTTTTTGTTGTTGTATGGTAAAGTTGCATTTTGTTATTATTTTTCTCCGACAAAATCTAACAAATCTTATTTTCATACTTACCTGTATTTATATACATTAAATATTATAAAGCAAGAAATTAATTAGGTACCTAAATTTTGGATGACACTATAATAAATTGTTTTTATTTGACGCCAATGAACTTTTGTTTCTCATAATATTTTAATGCAGTTTCTTACATGCGTTGAATATGACGTCAATTAATGTAAATAAAACAAATATTCTTTACCTATACATTACTTAAAATAACAGTGTAAAATGTAATTGGAACTTACGAGTACCCTCATTTGCATATGCAAATAACGGGGGAAGACTATTCTCATGATTGTTACAATAAATTATTGGTCGTGAGTTCCATTGATTAGTTATCATTAGTCACGGTATTGTTACCCTTAGGCATGGTTCTTTATCATTATTTCACTGTAGGTAACATTAAATACTGTATTCGTTCATTAAACTAAGATTAAGTTAATTTGCAACATTTAAATGCTGAACTCATTACTCGCTCATGAATTTAAAAATATCGACTCTCATTTATTGTTTTTTTTTTACGAATAAATTCAGAGCTGATAAGTAAATGGAGCATATGGGCACTTTACGCCAAAATTCTAGGTAACTATGTAGAATACAATAAATTACCTTGATAGTAGCTACTCGTATTTCTCGTAAAAATGTCGTGCGTACCATCTATCTCACAATGCAATTGAAAAGGCCCATTCACCCTAACCTTTTGGCGGAGGTATTTTGTTGCGCCACACCGCGCGGCAATGTATGCAAGCGGGGTAATTTTACATGACTCTTCACTTACTGGTGACCCTCGGTCTTTTACTTACTTTGTTTGATGGCTATCCCTCGTGACGTCATTAGGAATGTCTCGTAGATAGATTTTGTTTAGGTAGCATTTATCAAGTTGTCTCGATCAAACTTTATCAGTGACATGAGCTGTTGTCTCGATGTTCGACTGTTTTTGTTAGGTTGAATTTAACACAATTATTTTATTCGTACATAAAATATAGTTGTGTCATAGTCGCTTTAGTTAATAAATATGATGTTATAAGAGTGACAAAACAAAACAGTATTGTGCAAAGATTCTTGCATTGTCTTGAAATAAAATATTTTCTATTCGTGAGAAAGTACTTTAGTCAACATTTATCTCAAGGTTTACAATAAGTAAAATGGAGGCTTACACGATTGTCATTTTTTCTGATCCTAGCCATAATAAATTAGAAAAGTTACTTATAAAATTATTTCATGTCTGGCGGTTTTGTAGTTTAATCAAAATTGTTTTAAGCCAGCTTAGTGTCGAAATAGATTTACGAAAACTTAACGTTGGTATACAATTTGGACATGCCTGTGGTTATTTTTCGTCATGCAATATTGTGAATTCCAATTATCGATAACTTGAAAATAATGAAACGTTTTGACAGTATGACAAATTTATACGCATTATCACGCAATTTGTTTAATTGCATTGCAACGAATTGTTTAATTTTAAAAGGTTACTTTTAAAGTAGTCATCTGTTTATTAAGCTTATAAACCTGCCTGCCCACGAAAGACTTTGCAGGAATGACTTTTGACCTACTTTTTTTAAGGCAAGTTTCAGTATCAGTACGTTATATTTTTTTTCCCACAAAAATTGGGCACCGATTATCAGACGTGGGCAACTTGAAGCGTAAATATATAAATTAGTAGGTAGATATGTGTTATTGTCTATTCAATTTATTATGACGCTTTTTTCTATGCCTTTGTCCCGACTGTCATACAAAGATCTTTGGCACTCCATAAGTCATTACAATTCTGACAACCAGTCTTATTAAGGGATACCTACTCTACCCAGTAAAATGGGTTGTGGAGGTCAATAGGCAGTCGCTCCATGTAAAATACGGTAGGACTGGAACCCGACCCCAACATAGGGAAAAAAGCTAGGTAGATGCTGCTTTTTTCTATTCGTGACGAATTTAGGTATTTACGTCTCAGTAGTAAAATTAACTATATTATGTCGTCTATTGTTGAGAGAACGTAACACATTGTATTTTTTTTATTTGAACTAGATAATTCATTTTTTTTTATTTGGACTATAAAATTCGGTTAAATGTTTTGGTTACAGTTCGTTGACTTTGGTCATTAAAATGTAAGTCGACATCGAATTATCAAAAGCAAGGTGATTGTGTAATCGTATTTCAATTTAAATTAATTTGCAATTAACATCAGTAAATGTTAGAATATTGTATTTGAATTAGTATTTAATTCGGAACGACATTATATTACCATTAGATAAGTCTAGAACAATGCTAATCAACCTGTTTACGTTCATATTAATATACTCTCCGTACGTTTTAATTTTCTATTTAAATTCTAAAGAAAGTTGTATACTTACGAAATCTAATAATTTAATCGGTTGACCCGAAATTGAAATCGAGACCTTCGTTTAACACTAGCCGTGCAGAAATGTGTGTATTAGTTTAGTGAAAGTGAACTACAAACTACAACCGAATTCGTTTAACTTGAGTAGTGTTTGCACGCATCACACCCACATGTTAGACATAGTGTTTACTTTAAAGATAGTTGATGGATGAAGTTAGAAAATCTTCACACGAGAACAGGCGACAATTATACACCAATCATCAGCATTCGTTTTGGAGATCAAATGCAGAAACTCGTTTAGAAATAGAGATCACAAAAACAGTATCAAGATTTTTTGGGTGATTTTTCTCAGATGGTTGATCAATCGTCATCTTCTTACTAAACAAATGACGAATTACAAATTTATTCTCATTCCCTCATATTGTTTACAAATGTTTTTCGTTTAGGTCGATCATTGAGCCTAATTTGGGAGACAGCTGACCACGCTATTATTATTAAAAAGTCCTTTTGTAATTTTTAAGACCCGTGTAAATTATGTATATGTTTCATACAATTTATTATTATTAGTAAAAAAAAAGTTGAAAAATAAACACACGAAACATGTTAGATAACATCCACAGCGGATTTGAATAACAACCTGCCTCGGGTATCTTAATAATATATTCATCGATCAAAGGATGTCATTAATCCATTACAATGACGCGAAGAAAATGAAGTCAAACAATTTTATGTGAAAGCGTGCCCGTATCAAAGTTATTAGATTTTCTAAACGCATTGCCCAAATGGCATGAAATTACCCAGGCGGTTATCAATCTGCACAATACCTACTATGTCTATAATACTCTCGTTTTCTTTGGAATGTGTACAAAAAAAAACTGTTCAACCGGTTGTGTTGGCAACGTAACATAAGGAATAAAAAAGAAACATTTCATTTCGGAATTGTGCAACGTCGATTATGCATTTTGCGGTTAATAAATGATTGTAGAAGCATCGGGGACCTGTTTTTGACGTTGATACATGAGGACGAGTTTAATAGAACAGACTATGTTTTGGAGATAGATTATGTTTCAAACCTTAAGTTACGAGACTGCGAATTTTTAGCTTATAAATTTCTTTATATTTGATAGCTCACTGTCCCTTAACAAGGCTGGATTTTGGGAAAAATATTCTGAATAGAAAAATAGTTTTAAGACCAAAATACAGAAATATAATAATTTTTGTACAGGATATTTTTTTATGAAGTGCGTATATTCAACGAGGTAATCAGGTGCATAAAACTGAACAACTTTTCCCAAGAAACCCATGTTCCTTGGGGAAATAATCCTGTATGACCAAAACACTAACACAGAGATAGTTATCAAGTAAAGTATAGTCCATTCTGTAATGTTCCGGTCTTCGGCAAAACCTCTATAAAGGCTTCCATTGTTTCAATCTCAAAGATTGACGCGACAAGGTCCACGGACATCCTTTCGCTTCCGAAGCCTTCGTCGCCTTGCCCTTTCATTGTAACCTTGACGGATGGTCAACTCGATTAATCTTTTGACCTTTTCTTATATGTCCCTTTAATATGTTCATCAAACAGACATGCTTATATTTGGAATTGATATTAATTCTATCCGATTGAATAATTAATGTTGAGAGTCGTACGACGTATCTTGGCACGTATGAAAAGAGCTACAAGACAGTTTGAGTGAGATGCAAGTATGCATAAACGGTTGGTGAGAAAGAGATGACAATATCTTGTATAGCTTCTTCGGCTCGCCAAGATAGTCGTACATCGGCCGAAGAGTAAATTTTTAAAAAAGTAATTTGGTTTGCCATGTCTTGTTTGTTTTTCCGGTTCATAAATTTTTGACCACCAGCTTAACCCCACACAGCGCAACTGTACTTTCTTATTATTTGTCAATAAAATAATTATGTAATGTTTTTAATTGAACAAAATGATTTTCGTTGTGTTTTTAATTTCGATCATTAATATTCATCATTGTTATATGACTACTCTATAAGCAATAGTTTTAGAATATATGCAAGAATCTCGTGAAATTGTTCTTTGTGAATGCCGAATTCACTGTTGTTTTTTCTTTCATTTGCATTTAATTGTCGTAGGCGTCATCACTGAATACTGGAAAAATGTTATTCAGCAATAAATTTTAATTTCTTTATCTTTATTTTCTTGATATGATGAAAAGTGCCCCAGTGGTCTCGCAAAGAGGTACTTAGTTATTTTCTCAAAACTTATTAACAGCCAATAAATCGATTGATCAACCCTACAAAGTACGTATAATTTAGCAACGTTTGTTTCGTAAAAATCATTACAGCAACTAATTATTCGTATCGGTTGACTTATTTGATTGTTATCAGCGTAATGCCCCGTGCCAGTATTTGCTAGTTGCTGTATTGTAGAATGTGTGATAATGTCATGCAAATTATTCTGTGTCGGCCACTGCAGCATATCGGTGGTGTTGCACCTACAGTATAGTGTAGTTTGAGGTTTATCGCGTTTGGACACCCCGTTTGTGGTCGAATGTTGCGTTTTGTGGAAACTGTAGCTTAGATTTTGATTGCAAATTTTAATGTACCGAAGAAGCAATATTTATATTATTTTTTTTAGAAAATAAATATATTAACTGCAAGCATGTCTACAGTGTTTGTTCTTTCAAAAGTTATTAAATGTAATTCATGAACTAGGTACTATACTTTTTTTTTTATTATTTCCTATGACTGCAATAACGCTAACAATAAGTTTAGTAGGCGATCTTATTTTATGTATTCAGTAAATTTATTCTGATACCAAGTACCTATTTATGATATGATATATATGATAAACCCCTAAAAATAAGCCTCAAGTATGTATGTTTCCATATACCATGTTCAATTGGCCTAAAAGTAACATTTTCTCGCAGTTTCCAGTGACTATTGTGTAGTTACTTGAAAGACATGCATGAGCTAGTGTGATTGAGATGTGATAGTTTCTGAGGGCATACAGCAGTCACAATGTGCAGCAAAGAACAGATCAACCATGTGCTGAGCAAGATCAATGTGGTGAGTACATATTTAATTTGTTTATTAAAATAAAACTCAACACAGTTTTAATGAAAAACACATCTTGTACAGACGGAAGGAGAAATCAGTAATACCACTACCATTTATTGCTTAGACTGTCAGGAAGTGTTGAAATATTTAGTTATTAGAAGGGTTTTTCATGTTTACCAAGTTCGTAAAAGAAGTTTACGGTAGACTGTTTGTTTGCAATTTACATGATTGACCGATTTTACCGATTCTCAACCGATTATTGTCTGGCCATCAAACTTCAAATGGCTTACATAGATTTAGGTGTTATATTCGGTTTTCTGATGTACTTATGTGTATTTGACATTTCGTTTATTATATGGGTACAGGGCACATCGTGTACGCTGCTGGTGGCTTACAAATTATATGATTAGCCTACAATGTTGATAGGACTCGTGCCTATGGCGGTAAAGAAACCGTGTGTAGCGAACCTTATCTAATTTAACTCACATACCTTCATTGCTCAACGAAATACTTGCATTATTACAATTGGGTTATTTTTATTTTGAAAGTGCGCTATCTTATCAATAAATATTATTTAATGTTTCTGTAACATCAATTAACCACCTGACTGACATGAATACCGTAACAATATTTCGCTACTTAAACCCAACAAGCCTTTTCAAACAGAATTGATTACGTCCGGCTAATCTATCTATAATATAAATGTATTAATTGGTCACAATTGGCTATTAATGCTATGTCCAAGGTTGGATCCAAGGTTGGAACGTGGTGTATTGGCTGTCAAATTAACCACGTAGACGCCATCACTAAGTTCGGGGAAGGAAAATGCATAGTTTGACATTGGCCCATATCCACCAGTTATACTTATAGTCAACTGACTTCAAAAAATGAGGAAGTTTTCACTACATATTTTGTATGTTTGGTAACGCGATATCGTCACTGCCAATTATGCACGTATTGTTAAGGAGATTAATTATATAAATAATAGTTTAATTCAATTCTATAAAAATAAATATTTCCTATCCCAATGAGGAATTAAATAAAGGTGTAAAATATTGTAAACATTGTTATGAATAAATTAAGAATTGATAGCACTGCAATGCGGTGAGTATAATGTAACCACACCTAGTGCATCGATCGTGTGCGGTCAAACATGTGACGTCGCGCAAACGACATGGTTTTACGAAATATTATAAAAATTGGGTAGTTGACGTTTGATTATGATGATTGGTCGAGCGACATAGAGTACGGTGTTGAACAAATAGACAAAACTACAGACAATCATCTCATAGCACATCGTCAGACAGACATATTGTAGCTTCAATGGAAAGAACAGTTTGCGTTGACCCTTGATCGGCTATAGGCGGTGACTACCGATTGAAATTCGATCCGCATTATTATTATTCTTGTGTTCTTTTGAAATCACGATATGGAAAACTATTTTTAATTCTCATTCAATCTTCCCTCGTATCGAAAAGGAAGCATTATTGTTAGAACGTTGATTCGTGTTTCGATCTGTTTTTATATTCCATTTTGTTATCCATAAGTACATAATTACGAAAATAATAGTGTTATTTAGTGTTGACTTGGATGTCTTTTACATAGGAATAAGTTTGATAACGATTTGTGGGTGTAGTAACACCTTTAAATCGTGTATTGTTAGATCATGACTATCCTAAGTCATGATTTTCGTGCCATATTAATTCACATTCACTGTGTAGGAGTTCCTTTAGGATTAGTTGTTAATTAATGGTTATACTTGCTATGGATAGGGATGTGTTGCCTCAATCACTACCTCATAAATGGTAAATATCTCGTAATGTTGTCAAGCAGTGATATCCTATAGTTAGATTAAGTTATGATATGTACCCCATACAGGACAAATTGTGGATATAATAATAGTTGTAAAAGCGTCATTGATCTGAGGGTATTCAAGTATTACACCTACATAATGAAGTAGTGTGAAGTAATTTTTGTTTTCGTTGGCTACATGTAAAATTCTTATCTGCTACAAATATATGCATTGAGAACTCGAAATTTAGGTCTCTGCTTTACACCTTAAAGTGACAGAGGCAGCATGCGACTTAACGGCGGCCTCAAACTAACTGACGTTTCAGTATTGCCATTAGTGTATTTGACTTCTTGCTTTGTGCAAAATAGTGTTGCACTTAAAATTATAATGATAGACGTAGTTCATTAAAACTCCTTTAATTGCCCTTCTACATTCAATCATGATTGTGAAGTATTTTGACAGTTGTTTTTTTATTATACATGGTACCTACCTACTAGGTATTTTGATTGTGTGGCGCCATTCAGCGTTCATTGCCAAATTATCGATACATTAAATAGGTTAGATTATAATGAGAATAACATAGATATTTTGGTGTCGATATTAATTGAATTCGGAATGTATTGCGATAATGAAGTGTTGCAATTTGAAAGTGATGGTTTAATATTCGAATTCGTGCAGTTTTGCGGGAGTCAATTAATATTGATATGAGTGGAGGTTGTTTATTGAGTTTGTGATCTGATAGATGATGCAAATGTTTGATAGTTAGAGGCTCAATATTAAGTAACTTCAGAATAATTTCTGTCGATGCTACGTAAAAAATTGTGATTGACAACAAAGTTTTTTCAGTTGAACTTTTTTTGTTATATTAAATAAGACTACCTACCTATGTACACACTCGTAATTATATGGAGGGACTAGTTTAGCTATTGTAACAATAGCTAATAAATACATGGTCTTTATGACAACTTGTTAAATAATAGAATTACATAACGGGAATAAACGCGAATATTAATTGTTACGTAATTATATTATTATCATGCAACGTAATGTTTTAAAGTTATTAACTTGTTATTCCATTCAACATTATATTCATGGCTTCATGTTTTACGCAATGTTTTGTTTATTTTTCCAAAATGTTCAATGTTACAAAGAAAAAAGATTTATGTATGTTACACGGAAAGTTTGAACTTGACATTTATCAAACAACTAAAGATAAGGTGACAGTTATGTTCAGTGATATCCGTATGCAAATGTTTGTGCAGATCGATAACGCTTATCAATCATATCTCCGAATGAAAACATTGATTCCTTGTTTGGTATTTTGTGACTATAGCAGGAAAAGGTTATACAGTCAGAGGAAGGCCGAAAGAAAAGTAGATGGATCGTATGAAAGTGATTTGAGACTGTCAGATGTAAACGCTGAGTTCGAGCCGAATAGGGAAAGAAAAAGGATAGAAAAAACATTTATTCACGTCACATGTGACTTGATGTGACGCATAAAAATAAGAAAAAATAATAATAACAACTTCTAAAAATATTAGAGATAATATTCGTCTCATAGAAGGATCTTTTTGTTTTAATTAACATGCTCAAAGAACACCTAGACTTGGAACAGGATGATATGGATCACACAAACGCTGGTCCCATGCGGGGATTGAGCCCGTTGCACGTCCCGCACAATGGTAATTGGCGTGATGGCTATTGGTACCACTGAGCTATCCGTGCTTTCTTAAATGGTAGAAGAAATCATTGTGCTGATCCGACTGATCGCAAATTAGTAGGAACAAGGAAGAACGAAGAAAATTTTGGTGTATTTCGAAGAAAGGTTAAAATAGGTTCTATAAGTGTAGACATACTAATGGATAGGATGCATTGTATTGCAAAACATAAGTAGAACCGCAGTAAACTTGATTCATATCTATTAAATGGTAATCAAACCGGAAAAACGGACGAACAATGCGGGTAACGGCACCACCATGCACAGATATAGCCTACAATTATTTATTGCATTTGAAACTAACTGTAAGTACGTTGTAATGAGGCTAATAATTACTCCATGCATGCTTCGTGAAAGGATACCAGCTATGGTATTATACGGAAGATTTTTATTACTGAGGGTTTGACAGAATAAAAATCTGTAAGTTATTTGTCGAAGGACCTCTCACGGTCATATGAAAATTTTCTATATGTGTTTTGATCAGAACATACAGAAAATTGCACTAAAACCTTTGAGAAGAGGAGGCTTTCCTAATTAATTACTATAGTAGTGCAGTAATTTTAGTCCTAGCTGTATACTGTTCTATTGTATACAGGTCATAGGATTAGTTTCATACATAAAACAGACGAGTATTGATCACCTGGCTTGCACTGCGTGTTTAATGTGACGTTTCTAAACACAAGTGTCCAGTTATAATCTTTTTGTAATTTCAAGTGACTTAAAAACGATTTCATTTTGTCGATGTACAGTCAACAGCAAAAGTAGATGATCAAAATCAGAAATTCAATACTGATGAACGGAGTTCGCGTCAGAAATGTGTGACGTCGAAGTGATTCAAAAGTATGTGATCGTAAATTATACCAAACATTTACTACTAGTACAGTAATTGCCTTAGGGTCTTGATTAGTTTTGACTCCAAAAGTTATAAACTCAATTCATCATATACTTTTGCTGTTGAGTGTACAAATAGCCAAGAAATATTGATGTTCGTAGCGTTCACGGAGAGTACCGTGTAAATCGCTATTCACATCAACCGCGGAACACAGCTTCTTAACGCAGCTAATCTCGTGAGGAACGTATGTCGTAAGGGGTGAACGACCAATATCTGGAAGCAACTATTGTAACAGCATTAAGCTGCGATTACCTACCAAGCGATACGAATGAATGATTGCTCATTGATTGATTGATCCTGAACTAAACGACGCGTTTCTTATTCTCTTCATTCCCTTCGAACAATTCCCATTAGCTTGTGTAATCTGTCCTTCTAAATGTTTGAATGTGTTGTGTGCGTGTGGGGAATTAGCCCGGACTGTAGTTTAGTAGTCATTGTGTACGCTATGTGATGTAAAGAAATAATTAGAGTAGAAAAACAAACGCGGTACGGAAATCTATAGAATATGACATAATGCGTAATTGTTGTACGAACGAGGTATGTGGATGAGGTCGTCTATGTATGAAGCTATGTAGCCTCATTTCCATTAGTTTTGTGGATTGCTTCGTGTCTTACTAATGATTGCGAAAGTCGATTCTGCCGACATCATTATGGAGAGCTAATAAGCTTGAAAAGTTTGTAATGGCCTTACGCGAGGCACCATTAAAAATTTGCAACTCAGCTTTGTAAAAATACTGTAAGTAGGAACTGTATTTTTTTCTCGTTATGTCAAAAATTTTATGGCGTAATCTTATTGCATCTACTGAATATTCTGCAACTCATATAGAAATATTCATTTACTTGAATAAAAGAAATGAAATACCGAAGTAAAATATACAGTTTCTATGGTAAGATATGTTTGTTTTACGTTATTTTACGCCTATTTACTATAATAAGGTGCGTCGAATTCTGACCGGTACTATCGCAAGGTGCATCGGTTATGCTTATTAGGCGAAGATAAGTTACTTGCGTGTGCTTATCGTTCACTTGTTCTTGTGACTTCAATCGTGACCAATTGCCATGTAACATAAATTGGGGAGGTCATAGATCCTATTCTATTCTTAGCTATGCTCTTCACTAAGATTCATAGTAAATATTAAAAAAGTAATATATCTATAGGTATATTGTATATATAGGTGAGGATTTCCTTATGAGCGGTTTAATTTTCTTTAATTATTAATTGGCAGAGGTTATATGAGTTTTCTTTTACGTAAAAACGTCCCTTTTTTAATTGTTTTTTTTTTATCGTGCTCTTTTTAACGATTAGTTTATTTTTTAGTTAGTTTATTATCTAAGAAAAACATTTATCTACATTTAACACGTGGAAGTGATAACACCAACTTGTTATTTATACTTACATGATCAATTAATATAAAATGTGTCTCAGGGCTGCACCAAATTGGTAACCAGATCAAATTCAATAGGAAATATGATTTCATGCTTATATTTCTCCCGTTAGAAATCATATTTTATGGTATAACCATAAAATATTTCCACCGTCGTTGACTCATTTCAGTCACCTGTGTCGAATTTCGTCTGTGGGAGAACTTGGTATTGGTCCCTTTAATATGCACTATAAATCAACTCCCACGCATAAATTTGAGGTTAAACGCAGTCAAATTGTATTAATGGGCGCTCTATAAAATATGTGTAGCTTGAGGCTGTTTGTAATATATTGTTGGAGATATTATCTATGGGCGTTCAGTCAAAATATTGTTTAACTTGGCAATGAGATTCTATGTGATTGCGTTAAACGTTTAGATAGTACTGATAAGAGATACATGTATAATAATGTGACGCACCACAAAGTAAACGAATACAGAAGTTTTACTTACTGTATTAACTACTATTTTAACTACATAAAAAAAACAGGTTACTAGCAATGTGGTTCGCACTTTACTAGTCTGTCGGTAGTGCAATGGGTGGGATTTGAACCGGCGACCACATGATCGTAAGTCCGACGCCTAGGCATTAGGCTACTGCCGCTCCATTTACTTTTTTTTACTGCGAATAACAAATATTTGTGGATACGACTGAATTTTTTATTTGTTTTTTTTTTATATAATGCGCAGAGTGATATGGATATATCAAATATAAAATTATGACGACTAAGAAAATGGATTAGAACTTCTTTCTTAACTGTTGTGTTGTATGTGGTACTTATTATATTTACATTTTAAAAGTATAATAGTTACAGGTTGTGTAATATTTACATGTAAGTTATCGTAGATTTTTTATTTAGGTTGGCATTCGTTTTTGTTGGGGTTCTATTAAGTAATGCTCCAAATACTTTCGTTTATTGTTGTTTACTGACAATCAAATTGCTTTGAGCAGAAAATGGTAATAAATGGTAGGGGAGGCCACGATGCTAAATGGGGATTTACTCGAGCGTCATAGAGACTTATTAGGTTGCAAAGCTTAGATGATAAGAAGAAAAAAATGTTATATAATAATACCTTTTCATCGGTGGGGGAAGCGGCTATAGATTTTTAAATATGTAAAAAAATACTGTTGCATGGACATACTCGAGCGCGTCAGATATTGATAGCATCAATGTCCTACGTATTTTTAATAATGTACGTATGTTAATCTGATCATTTGCATGATGCGGGTTGTTGTACGTAAGGGTTAAAAATGAAAAAAAAAAAAATTAATCGAGCGCGTCAGGTTTTCTAAGGGGGTGTTAAGTGCACCAAAAAAAAAGCTCTCATTCAATAATCTGACGATTTTGATCTGACGCAAACTCGCGGCCATTATTTTAATGTGCAAAAAAAATCGCCATTTTGAAATACTCAAGCGCGTCAGATTAAGATATATATGGTTCATCTTTATGTTCTAGACGTGCTGTTTCATAATCTGACGATTATCTAAAGGGATTCGCCTAATCTGACAAAAAGAAATTTTTGTTTGACTATTTTTTAAATTATTGAACTAATTAATTGAAAAGCTCAGGAAATAGCATACAAATAAATAAGTCTATGTTTTTTAAGTAGAATACTTGTATTTATAAGAAAATAATTAAAAAAAAATGCCCAAAAAAAATATTTTTTTATATAATAAAATCCAGAGTGAGAGAGTAATAGATAGAGAAAAAGTGAGAGAGGAGTAGAAACGCGGAGGGAAATATAGGCATCACCCAGCTGCACGCATTAAACTTTATCGACGATTTTTTATTATTTCGGCTTGCGGAAATCGTCAGATTATATATTTTTCGTTATCCTTAAATTATATTCTTCAAAATAAAAAAAAATTTGGCTACGCTCGAGAATGTCGAGATGACGTTTTTTTTTTACAACTTTGCTGCCCTCCCCTTTCTTTACGTCACTCTCAAATTGTCAGATTAGTGGAATATACACTTTTTATCATGTAATTAACTCACCCTACCTTAATCTGACGCGCTCGAGAATTTCTAATGATCAATTTTTTTTTACTAATCTGATCCTTTATCCTTCACGGGCGGCCTTATATATGGGGCTCATATTTGGTGGAGGTACTTAAGCGGATACAAGGTATCGCCCTGTATATTAATCTGCCGCGCTTTAGTAAATCCCGAAATCCCCTCTTGGGCTCCCCTACCATAAAATATTATACTAAAATTCCGCCATTAATTTTTAGTAACCTGTTTTTATATCAAACTGAAAAAGCCATCTCCTTGAAGTTTTCCAATCCTAAGGCAATCTTAAATTAACTTTAATATACTTAAAATTATTATATCGCATTTGTTTTTGTCTGAAAATATTTTTGTAACAACAAAATCTAAAGTTTACAAGCAGCCATACCGTATTTAACATAACAATATGACTTTATACATTTCAAATATATCGATCTCTGCTTATTGTAGGCGATTACATTCTACATAAGGAAAATAAGGGCGCGTGCTTTACTTACGAATGTAGGCGTTTATTTCACGTACATAATTCATTATTGATATTGTATGTCTAAACTGTTTTGAATTTATTGTCACACCTTCGCATTATTGTATATTGATTGATTGTTATCTGGATCGGATGTTGTGTTGCTTGGTGGTTCAATACCCATATCCATTTATATGTAGGTCTCCAAGATACAGATCTAAGCTGTATCTTGGAGACCTACATATAACCTACATTAAATCTATTTAAAAAAAAAAGAAAAAAAAAGAAAATTATTATTTTAAGTAGCTGTAGTATATATTTAGACTGTGCTGACTTAAGAGAAGACATCTTGTGCAAATCTAGGTTTAATCATTCCAAATCGGGTGACTTAGGTAGTACTAGTTTGTAAGTTAGGTATAGGCTGGTATTAAATACAATTTGGTTGAGCCATACACCGTTCGCTTCCGGCGATTAGTTCGTGCTGTGCTGAAGTCATTGTTAAGAACAATGATTTGTGAAAATTAATTGATCTATTGACGTCTTAATGTGCCATACACAAGTCAATGTTAAAATTATTGTTTATCAATCAAGCCGTCAAAGATTTATGGTATCCGGAAGCAATTTATATACCTATGCTTAAGAATTTTATTCGAGATGTGAATGATTTAAGATTTGAGAAATAAATAATTGGATTTTTTATAACTTTTAAATTTCCTTACATAGGTTTTATACAGAAAGGAGTACCTACTCGAACCACCTAGTCCTTATAATACGATTTGATTTAATTTATTTTCATGATAATAATATTTCTTAATCTATTTAAGTGTTAGCTAGTGTGGAAAATAGTTATTTTACATTATATATCAGACGCCCGTTCAAATGTTACTATTATAAACAAATAAGTAGCATATTTATTTATATTTACATAAAGCCACAAACCGCAGCCACTGCGCAAGGAGAATAAGGGCGCGTGACACGAGCGTACGTAGGAGTATCTTATAAAGATTGATATGTCGTGTATAAACAGCTGTTTTGTTACCAAACCGTCACGAAGACACGACCTTTATATATATTAGTTCTAAGATAACATATGGTTGAATATTACAAGAGGGAATTTGAAAGATTTGTGAACCTGTAGTGTTTATTTCAACATTTCTGTTTTGCAGACTTCATGTCCGTGCCATGGAACGAGAATTTTTTTACAAATAAAAACATTTAAATCTATCTCCCTCTTTCGACTACGACTCTTCTGAAATAAATGGTCGATAATAACATCATTCATAAACCATCGTTTCAGTATACCTAATATACATGTACAAAAAAGAAAAAAACTATTAATTGGAGCAAAGATAAGGAATTTTGGCATTACGGATGCATCGGTCCTCATCTGGTATCGTATATCTGCGGTGACCTAATTATGTCGTGTTTCTTGTCCCCGGAATCCCGCTCGGAAGTTCCGGTCCAGTTGCCGGATTTGGACGCCGCCAATTATCTAACAATTATTGTACCTATTACTCAATCATTAGATAAATGGCGGCTGTAACTTTAACCGTTCATATTAAGTTAGGTACTGTTATGAAAATCGCTATCAATCTATCAAGTCTATCGCTGTCCACTGCTGTACCTATGCCACTCCCATTTTGTGCCACAGCACCCGGTCCTCAATTTGGGGGCTGTGTGTTGTGGTCATTAAGGTGGTTGCCCTAGTCACCTCGCTAGCGGGTTGGTAACCGCAGTCTATTTTCAATTCTTAAGGAGGACGCTGCTCCTCATCCTCTTTGTTTCAATATCCTTTGGTCGCCTCTTACAACACCCAACGTAAGAGAGGGGGACTTTCCATTCTATGCCGAAACGGCACGGAAAATCGCTAGAAAATAGAAGATATTAAGCATATACTTTTTTTTAGAACCGGGCACAAGTCACCCTGGTAAAGACGGAGAGGTATACCGAACTTCTACCGGCTTAAACCACCACTTTTAGCTTTAGATTCTTAGAGGTTCTCATTCTCTTCAGATAGTATTTTATATCAATTTATACGCATATTTTCCTTTTATATTTTAGAAGTTGTTGTTAACGTTAGTTTTTTATTTAAGGTATGCGTCGCATGTGACGGGAATAAATGCTTATTCTTTCTTTCTTTTTCTTTCAAGTATAATAAATAATAATAAATAAATAAATGTGGACAACATCACATACATTGCTCCGAATCCAAAGTTAGTAACTAAAGCACTTGTGTTATGGAATCAGAGACAACGAAGGTACCACAAACACCCAGACCCGAGGCAATGTAGAAAAGTGTTTTTCTACATTGACCCGTCCGGGGATCGAACCCGGGACCTCAGAGCTGACGACACCTTGAAAACCGGTGCGTACGCCACTCGACCACGAAGGTCATCAGGTCAAGTATTAAGATATTGATGGAAATTAGCTTTTATGCTGAGGAAAACTTACGCCATAATGATTATAATCTAATAAACACAAGCTTATATAACACTAGGTGCTAAAACATGTACCTGTTATGTACTCAATGATAAATTCCACTTCATTTAGCCTCACATAACCTGAAGTGATTGATGTCTGCGTAAAAACAGCTGCTTCGCCGCCGAATAGTCACGAGCGACCTTTGCGGTCGTTTGTCGCGCATACCGAAACATAATTAGTGTAATTACACTACGGCCGACGACACTTGGAGAGTCTGAAACGAGATACAAGACAGTTTGTGTGAGATGCAAGTTCACATAATCGGTGGGTGAGAAAGAGACGAAAATATTTTGTATCGCTTTTTCGGCTCGCCAAGATACATCAGCATAAGAGTACACTTTCTTGTACCTGTAATTATGATAGCAATCAATGTTTTGTATGATTTGCGTAGGGTCATCATTGTTGAGTTATTTGTGTGCATTTCTGGATGCGGTTTCGTCTTTTGGTTGAGTGTTTTGATGGTTATTCATTTGTTTTGGGCGATAAAATATCTTCTACTATATAAAAATAAGTCGGGTTTTCCTTCCTGACGCTATAACTCCAGAACGCACGAACCGATTTCCACGGTTTTGCATTCGTTGGAAAGGTCTCGGGCTCCGTGAGGTTTATAGTAAAGAAAATTCATTAAATTCAATAAATTAAAAGAGAAAAGCAGGAAGGGAAAATATCGCGATTATTGACATTAAAAACGAATAAACAATGCGGTAACCTTGGTAACCTCGGTAAAATTGGTAAGCAGGTAGTTGCCATGACGACCAAATTTCGTTATTTTTAGTACGATTTACTATCCTCCAGATCCTCCTCCATAGAGGTTATCAATTAAATAAACAAGGTTGTCATAACTCCTTGCAATGATATTAAAACTGTTTTCTTTTTTAAATATCAGGCTCGCAGACTTTTATGTTTTTTTTCGTTTGTCTATTTGGTAAGTCTGAGAGTCGGTCGTAGGTTATAATTATGATAAACAGGATGTATTTTTTATTGCCACCAGAAAGAAAGAGAGAAAGTACTCTAAATACTAAAGAATAGCAAATTAGACTCAATTTATTTTTGAAAAGAAATAAAGCTGCATTAAATAGATGTTTAAAAATACGCTTTGCGGACCGGGAATCAAATGGGCTAAAATTCGAAAAAATTGCACTGTGTACTTTTTGGCATCAGTTAATCTATACAATAAAACAGTAAAAAAAACTGTGTCTATACATTGAAAATATAAAAAAAAAAATTGAGAGGGTCTTACAAACAGTTATAGAGCATGAATCCAAAAAAAAAATTCTGTCTGTTTGTCTGTATTTCTGTTTGTCTGTTTGTTTGTACACACTAATCTTCGGAACTACTGGACGGATTTGAATGTTTTTTTTTTGTTGTATAGGTATTAAGTCTGGGTAACATATAGGCTATAATTTATCTTGGAAATTTGAACACCTCATGCAGAACCGCAACAGACCAGCTAAACTATAAGAGATACAAAAATGGTACCATAGCAAAAATTGTTCCACGTGATGAGCATTTTCTGCTGAGAGAATAAATTTGAATATCTGGAATACCTGATGTGGAACTCCAAGAGCCCAGCTACAGTATAACACATATAGGAATGGCGTCTTAGCAAGAGTTGTTCAGCCTGATGAGCACTCTCTGTTGACGTATAAAAATTGAAGATCTGGAACACCTGTTGTCGAACTCCAAGAGCCCGGTTACACCATAACACATATAGGAATGACGTCTTAGCAAAAGTTGTACGGTCTGATGGGCATTCCCTGTTGACTTATAAAAATCTAAGATTTGAAACATCTGACTTGGAAATCAAAGCTATCACTAATTTCACTGTATAATTATAAAATTAGGACTGATTTTCGATGACGATGGTATATCATTTATAATTCGACTCTACTGGCCAAAACTCCAATTTTTTTTTTAATTTTTTTTTATCGAATATAATATGCTTTCGGGCTTATGTTATTTGAGCGTTTAATTTACTTTGCAGTCACTTAGATTTTAATTGATCAGGTATCTTCACAATAAAACTATAACCATGATGAAAGAGGTCAAATCTTTCCCAATGTTCCAAAGGAGCTAAAAGATTGAGGATCATAAGATCCCAAGAATCTACCGAAGAGCGTCAGCTTCGGATCGCGAAGCACGCCTGCATTCTCATCGTATTTACGCATCTACATCCACGTCTCTAGAAACCAGTGAAGAATATGATGCGCGACTGACCGCTGATCGTGAGGAAAAGTTCTGATGGGCATTTCTTGCTATCTTACAAAAATGAAAGATCTGGAGGGTCCCAAATCGTCTCGCGCATCACGTTGTTTTCCCGTCCCCGGGCTCTTAGAATTTGACATCAGACGTTTCAGATCTTTTATTTTGACGACCCTGTTGTCGCTGGCATAAGCAACAGGATCCGCGTACGAAGTCGCGGGCAGAAGCTAGTTGTTTGTTTAAATAAATCGTCCATTTACAGACCTATAATATTTATTCATTTGTTTTATAGAGGTGGAGTACACCTCAATTAAACAAATGAATAAATGTTATAGTTTATGGAATACAAATTAATTTCCTTATTTTTGTAATTTAATTCATCGATGTAGTTTTAATTATATTTTTTTGAGCTGTCGTTTCACAATCGTATTCTACTGCTTGATGGGTTTGTGTACTTCTAAGGTCTCACACACTACTACAACGTGACATAATATTGTTTGTATTTGTGCTAATACAGCTGCACTATCTCTTAATGTTTGTTTACACGATGATCTCTATTGCTTACTACCATATCTAAAAACACAAACACAAAATTACGCATTGCTCTACACCAGATCAGCGAAGCAACAAAAAGAAAGTGAGCATGTAATTCACAGTTAATGATTCGTGTAAGCAGAACACTCATTTCCCTTTCGTTACCTATCCGTAAGTGTTATATTGTCTATACTCTTCTTGGTCTAGTTTGTCTCTGGTTTAACTGGTTCTAATTAAATACTCTTTTCTGACTGTTATGTAGGTCTAGGTAATTTATACACTTTTTGTTTTTATTGTGACGTAGTCGGAAGTGGCTAGTGTGTTGTGAATTATTTTATAATACTTCTTGTTCTTCAATATGTTTGTCAAAATGAAGTTATGTATGTAAAAACCTTCTCATTTTTTCCCACAGCTGAATTTTATTCTTAGAATTGATGTCTTAAATTCCAATTCAATTAATAATTCTTTTCACATCTTATAAGCAATGCAGTATTTACCTCTATCTTTATTACTTTACTGTTAATCATCTCTTATTAGCAATAGTTTACAGTAAATATGTAAACACATTCTAAAGAATTTCAAAGACAATCAGTATCTATATCATTACTTGTATTATTTTGTGATTCTCTGTTCTTTGGTATTTTCATTGTTTCTATGAACAATTGCAGTGATGTTTATATCGCCAACCATTATCTCGGTGACACATTTTTCTCATGAAACGGGAACATAACACTGACCCAACTTTTACCAAGATAGAGATTACTAACATTTTTACTGTTGTATTTTTTCATGATCTGAATATATTGCTATTTACATTTACGTTGATAGACTATTGTACTAAATTGTTCTACTGCATCTAACTTGTTTTACCGTCGATAATAAATAGTTGCGCATGTGCATTCGTGCGCAAAGCCGACGCGCCGAATAAGTATAGCATTCTAAAATGTGGAAGACTTATTTTCCTTCTTCGTTTAGGAAGTTTGAAATCGATATTAATATAATTGTACTGAACATAGTCGCCTCGTCAGAGTATCCATTGATTCAATAAGTTTATTTCACAGCAGGAATTACGATTATTGTAAGCCATTGCATGTGCGTATTGTCATGGGCTCTACCGTACGTTTCAGATTCGGAGGGATTCAGTGATAAGACGTTACACACAGGTTTATCTCATGGGAATTGTGTTATCAGTCATTGAGATAAAATTTCTTCTTCTTCTTCCTGCCATTATACCTATAAACAAAAATAAAGTACAAACTTCCTTATAATATTTCCTTCTATTGTGTTCAAAAGAATTTTCATATAAAATGTCGAGAAGAATTTTAATAACATTGAAATGTATCCCATAACATAATATGTAGTTTTCATAATATATCTCTTTGAGTTCCCATCATTCTTTACTTAATTTCGTCATTGTACAGCATAGCTTTCTTATGTAATTACCGTCTGACAACACGTAGGTACATTCATACAGTTAGTACATTACACTATGTAAAGTTTTTATGATAACCTACTGTTTACCTTCTCGGTAGGTATCTATAGGGCAAACAGTAGAGACTCGTCTTACCTTGCTGCTTGAGCATCGAAAGAGTTAACTTTAATTTTAGTTATCCTTACTTCTTCTTCTTCCTGCCTTTATCCCATTCATATGGGGTCGGCGCAATTCGTATTTTCCTTCGATTACTCTCTATCATCATCATCGCGACATCCACTCCTGATTTATAAAGGATTATTATAAAAAGAGTGCGGATATTCAACGAGGTAATCAGGTGCATAAAACTGAATAACTTTCCCCAAGGAACATAGGTCGAAATCATAAAATGGAAAATTAACTATTTATACAAAGTGAAGAAGTCAAGTAACTAATGTTTGTATGAAAAGTTAATTTTCAATTCTAAGATTTCGACCTATGTTCCTTAGGGATAGTGGATTGGTTTTATGCACCTGATTACCTCGTAGAATATCCGCACTCCTTTTAAATTATTCCTGTATATATTGAGATAAAACTTATCGTAACATATTTTTCCTGCCATCGACACTCCTGATTTCGAGAACCTGTGGATCGTTGTTTAAGTATTGACGGTATCAAATCAAATATTCAAGATGTTCTTTGTATTATCTTATCATTACCTGAGACCCGAAGTGTTGAATGCATAATATAAATGTTATAATAATCATACCATGGAACCAAGTTTTTAAGAATGCAGATAAAAAATAGCCGTGTTTTCAGTATCCCTTAGGAAGACTGGTTGTCAGAACTGTAATGAATTAACGAATCTCGAAGATGACCGTATGATAGTCGGGACCAAAGACTACAGTACAAATATAAATATAATACAAAATATAAATCAAACATTGCGCGGCAAATCCCACTTATTGTCAGGTCCGGCCGCACCGATAAATTCCGATCCAAATACTTCCACATCAGTACTGTCAACTGGCCATTTGCCGCCAAGTATTCGCTCACACATGATTATGTCCATTCTATTCTACATTCGTTCCATTGTGATGTCATCGACCAAGCGTTATCACCACGATCTCTATCTGACGCCGTATTGTGACGTTCCAAACCTATTATTCTCGTATCAGAAAGGGACAGAGCTATACACACAGATATTACCATCTCTTTCTCTGAAACGAACTGTGATGTTTTATATTCAGTCTCATTAATGAGTTAGACCTGTCTATTGTCTCGTGAGAATGTCTAATGTATCGACAGACGTTTGTGTGTAGATTATATAATTAAGACTTTATTACCTACTGATCGTATTTTGCCGTTTAGTTTGGGTTTGAAACTGAATGAGAATAGGGTTAGAGGGTAGCGTTTATATTACAGATAGTAACTACATATATTAACTTCTACCTATATTATGAAGTATATCAAATATCATTGTGTACACACATGCAGAAAAGGAAAGATACGGCAGAGCCTGTAGGTACAATAGTATTGCTTTTAGATTTTTCTTCTTGTTCTTCAGTACAGAAATACATAAGTTTAATTATAATTTATACAATTTACTAAGCAATTTTAGTGATTACAGCGTTAATTAGTGCTTCTTTTAAACAGAGGTTAAAGTAACCTTCGTTCTTAAAGTTAACGCTATCGTTAAATGATTAGTGATTTGAGTGCAAGGTTAGGTTACGCGGGGTTAACGTTTGTTAAACTACTTTTGATCATGTTAGGATTTATGTACAACTTGTATAACATTGGAAAGATATTGATTACTTGTGAATTCCGGCACTATATTGTTTTCTAAATCGATAAGAACACACATATAGACTGAATCAAAAGCGAATTGTGGGTTAAATTTTTTGTTTACGACACGAATTGTAAACAAAATTGAGTCCAAGTTAATTAGTAAAGATCGTGATAATCTTTTGCAAGTCCGATTCGTATTTGTATAAAACTTGTCTTAATATATCTTCAAAGAAAGTTACGAACTCCATAGCAGGGTGAGCAGAGAATGTGAAAGTGACGTTCAAAAATTGCATGCATCTCAAGCAGTCACCCAATGATTTTCTATGTAGGAATGTGGTAACTGGTTGATAACAAAGACGAACTAGTCATATGCCACATTCTTAACAAAGATTTATTACCATTCCTTATTTGTTTAGTCCGAGTATATTTGCGACAAAACGACTCGTATAAAACAAAGTGAATTCCTCAACTCAAACTGGTCTAATCTCGTATAAAATTTTATGATCGTACTAGTTTTATTTACATATTTAATTGATAAATATTAACCTACTAATATAACAGTGAAAGTTTTACAATCACGCTGTAATGGATATTTTATAGCGCTTTCCCTTCGTCCATATTCTATCCTGGATATTATTGACATACTAATTTGCAAATATATGTGTTGCCATCAACGTTTGCTTCTCGAAACTGTGTACGATGATCATAACTTGCACTTCAAACTTTCATGCGTAATGCCAGCCACACACGTAACGATATAACTGCACAGTTTTGACGTATTACGTATCTTGCAAAAGCATTAAACAGCAAAAGTTGCGCAACTATTGCTGTCCAATTACTTCTTTGTATTGAATTGGTAAACCGACAGTAATGATAGCGCAAATTTTGCTGTTCGTGCTTTTGCAAGATGCGAAGTACGTCAGAACTGCGCAGATAAATCGTAATGTGTGTGACCGGCATAAGATACTTTCAAGGGCTGATTTGTACAAAGTCGAATAACTTTTATTCGTGGAATAAAAATGAATAACGCTGATAGTTTTTGTTTTGAAGTATGTAAAATATTCAATATTAATTCAAAGTTTAAGCCATAAAGTTTTGTAAAGTAAGTACACACTAATAGTTACTCGTTGTATTTGTTTTTTAATTCTGACGCGAATTCCATTCATTAGTATTAAATTTCTGATTTTGGTCATCTACTTTTGCTGTTGACTGTACACTGTGCTAGAAGTATTTTTTTTTTTTATTATAGATGGAAACCCACTTTCAATGTACTTATTATGTATTCTTTGATTGAGGTAAATGGTGAGAAGCTAGCATCTATTGACACTTAAGTAGTTTTACCTAAAACTACCGCTAAAGCTACATTTGATACTATTTAAACCGGCGTAAAGTTATTAATTTAATTACTCAATGAAATCATTATATGTCTATTTACAAGATGAAAGTTAGTGCTAATTTAGATTTATTATGTTCAATAATAACCAAATTTAAAAGGTATTTTAAAGGATTAATTGCCGTAATAATATCACAGTCGTATGTGCAACGAACATGACTCCCCAAAATTGTTCCACCATTGTCACACCAAGTTCATTTCGTAAACGGTTTCCTCCACATTGTGACAGCGACATATCGCAACTGCGTGCTTGCTCGCTACATTAACTAATTAATTTGCACCGTGATTAGTCGGTGCACTGTGCAATTACAAAATGTGTTGCACAGTTTTGTGGCAATGCGTTCGTTGTGCCACCTTAGTTGCGACCGGTGCACAGATCAGATTATGTGAGATGATCATTGTACATGTTGTATTTTGAGTTAGGTAATGCATGTTCAATTGCATTACTATTCCAGTTCTGTGGTCAAATTACAGTGTAACTGTGTGGCACACTGACACTATGGTACAATTTTTGAAGCATCTTTTAGTACAGAACATGGTTTATTGATCCCAGCTGCTCTTAAATTGTATAAATTCTTAATCAGCTTGATGTTGAAAAAAAAAAAACATCTTTGTCTTATATTTGTACAACTGTTGACGTTAGTGTGTATCGTATTTATCACAATTGAATAAATCAATAATGCTTGTTGTCCCAGTAAATATGTATTTGCTATTGTTTCGCTCAATTTATAGGCAATAGAATAACACAAAACATTAGAATTTTGTAAACAATACCTGTTGTGAATATAACGTTCAAGTGTACTTTATTGTGAAGAATGGATTAATCATTTTGCTATGATAATAGCATTACTAATTTATCGAACAATAAACGTTTTAATTGAGACGAGTAATTATGTCATTCTGGTTTTATTTTACGGCTTATTCAATTCAAAATGCCAAAAAATGCAAAACTCTTTGAATACTCTTTTGTTGTAGGCGGTTAACGAAACATATTTATGTCATAGTAATACAAAGTCTCATGTCTCAATCGATTATAATATTATGTACTAGCTGACTCGATAAACGTTGTCCTGCCATCAGACCTACCCGATATGTACACGAAATTTCTTACAATTCGGTCCAGCCGTTTGGGAGGAGTTTGGTAACAAAGATTGCTACACGAGAATTTTATATATTCGATTTGTATTTCATGTTACATTTTTGCCCACGGTCCATTAAAATCTCAAGTCTTTATAATTTAGATTTCTGAATCAAAACAAGTTATAAATGTAGTTTTTCACATGTATATTGTTTAGTATTCAGTAGATTACGTCGCATTGTTCCCTTATAGATTTTATATCGGCTCTACATTTGCTGGTATTATAAATTTTGTGTAAACAATGCCGGTGGATGCCAGGGCGTCTGCCACTGGCTCCTTCTCGGAATACTTGGCAGTTGTACAGCACTTTAAAGTTTACTTGAAGTTAAGTTTACGCTAATTTATGCTGTCTTCATAATGGACGTGATCGATTGATGTCTAGCGTCTAAAGTAGATAGATTAATAGTAAATATTTTAATCTCTTACTTACGATTGCTAGGTAACTATTTAGTATCTACGAGGTGTTAAAATTGTGAAACGTAAATAAACACAAAAAAATGCATAATTACCTAAAAACCGTATCCCTTAAGCATAACCTCACGCTGCATCTCGAAAGTGTCTAATCAGCTTTTTTAGACCCTAAGCACCGTGGTGTTTCAGCTAGCCAATCCCATCATAACTCACGCCTCGGGTACTCATTTACTATTTTCAATTAGTCCTCAAGTTAATTCCATTTTAATGAAGTGTATTTCTATATTAAAGTGTGAAGAATTAAAAACTGTTTTTAAAACATAATCTAAACGGCCCCGTCTAACCTTACGAAGGGTTCCGTATCCATAAAAACGCCAAAATTACGTTTGTTGTACTCTTAAATATTGATTTTATTTATATTCTAAAAGACCAAGTATGTATTGTACGTCACTCAGAAATGTACGACGTGTTCTATACTTTTATGACTTGTATCTTTGACGTATTTGTTTATGTGAAATGGCTGGTACGTACGTAGGATTTATTGTTCTTATGTTGATTTATAACTGGTGACAGTACCTCTTATTACCCTAGCTATCCTTTTATACATATATTTATAATTACTACATACTTGACCACATCAATTTTATTAGGCACTGTGGTTTTTTGATATATATATACACACATCAAAAGTGTCTAGGGATCAAGCATTTTTATGCGGATTTCTTGAGATTGAGATGTGGCTTTGTAATAAATTTATGATTTTATAAATTTATATGGATCCTTTTTGGTGCATTTCATAATTCGAATCAGGAACTGTGAATCAAATTCGAGTAAAAGATGAAAATCAGCTGTCAATATTTTCCCTATAAAAACATACAACGCATTGAAGACATTATTAGTGCTACTGTTTCCCTACTACTGATTAAAACCAACGTTATTATGGAGCGGCGACGTCATTTAAGCAGGGAAGAAATGCTCAGAGCCGTAAGAATGATAGAAGCTGGTTCCCGGCAACGTACTGTGGCTTTAGCTCTGAATACAAGTCAGAGTGTTATCAGTCGACTTTGGACACGTTACCGAAGCACTGGTACCGTGGCTGAGCGCCATGGAGGACGGTATCGCTGCACCACACGGAGACAAGACCGATACATTCAAATCTTAACTCGAAGAGCTCCAACAATAACCGCCATGATGTTAGCCGTGAGGCTTCATCACTCTTCAGGGAACTTAATTAGCGACCAAACAGTCAGAAACCGCTTGCATGAAGTGAACCTTCATTCCCGAAGACCGCTACGGGTACCACCTATAGCAATGCACAATCGTAGGATTCGATATCAATGGGCTCTTGAACACAGAAATTGGGCAGAAGAACAATGGCGTTTCGTGTGCTTTTCTGATGAGTCTCGTTTTGGTATGAGACCGGATACAAGACGTATACGACACTGGAGAACCCCTGGACGCCAACAGCGATTAAAATCCTGCCAGGAAGTCCATCCTTATAGTGGTGGAACCATCATGGTATGGGCGGGTATTTGGATCGGCGGAAGAACTGAGTTGATTTGGATCAGAAGCAACCTCAACGCTCAAATTTATGCTGAGACGATTGTATCAGACGTCATCGTTCCTCTACAAGTGCAAATCGGTCCCTTATTTCAGTTAATGCATGATAATGCACGACCGCACACCGCAAGAGTTGTAAGACAGACTCTCGCCGCAGCTAACATCAATGTCCTGCCCTGGCCTGCTCAGTCGCCAGACTTGAACCCGATTGAGCATGCATGGGATATGCTACAGAGAAGAGCTCTGCCGAATATGGAGGGTATCCAGTCGCAAGAAGATCTTTTTTTGTTGTTGCAACGAACATGGGCGGCCATTCCACAGCGTGATTTGGATGAACTCATTTTGAGTATGCCAAACCGATGTTCTTGTGTTGTTAGTGTTCGCGGTAGAAACACGGATTATTAATTGTTTAAGTTACCCAATAAAATTTTAAAGAAAACTGTTATTTCAGTCTTTTTTTCGAACTTTTGTGTTAGTGGTTCAAATGTCAAAAATCCCTTTATTAGGAAAATGGCAAATTTCTTTATTAATGCAAAGGTGACTTGGTTTATCGTTACTGTGACAAACGAAAACACTTTATTCGATGAATCCTTAAAGAAAATTTTAATTAATATCAATCAGGAGAAAAGTTATTGCAAAAATATATGTTGATCCCTAGACACTTTTGATGTGTGTATATTTTTTTTAAAAGATTACTAGCAATGTGGGTCGCACTTTACTAGTAATCTCGTTAACCCCTCGTGCTAAGCTAAGATGCTTGTGTTACGAGTGGGTTCACGTCGGTAGTGTAATGGGTGGGATTCGAACCCGCAATCACATGATCGCAAGTCCGACGCCCTAGCCCTTAGGCTACCGCCGCTTCAAATTTATCTCGTATCGTGATTTACGGCGTATCTTTATTAGTAATTAAAATATACAAAAGCCTTCAGCGTAAGTCCAATATTGTCTACGTACATAAAGACCAGCATTGTCTTGCATACCAAATTAATTGATTGCGAATATATTTTAAACCTTTTGTATTTGCTTGACACATGTGTGAAGGCTATTGCAATTTGTCTATTAATCAGTCAATTTGCGGAGAGGTCAGCTTATGTTTGGGCAATTAGTTAGATCAATATAAGTGTGTTTATTTAAATGCTCTTTGGCCGTTTTGGAGGAGTGCCGCTAGGGCGCGACAAAAGGACATCTGAATGAATAATGTCAAAGAGGTGCAGTGGTAAAAATAAAGTAGTGATCTCAATTTGCCTTAAGTAAGAGAACGAGCATAATACGGTGGATTGCTCTATCCTGTCAGATTCCGAATCCCGAAGGATGGGATGCTCGGTACTTTTAGCCTGTAAAAGTCATACAGCATCGTTTTGCTTACAGTTTAGCAAATTCATAAGATTTTGTTATTGCTTAGAGAATGTTATTATTATCCAAAGTAACTTTAGAAAGAGTATGGCATTTATTAATAGCGGCGGTGGCTAGGTCGTCGGACTTACAATCATGTGGAGGCCGGTTGGAAATTCACCCATTGCCTTACCGACGTGATCCTACTCGAAACAAGCGAATCGAAGCACGAGAGGTTAACAAGAATACTTGTAATGTGTGTACTCAATTTGCTCGAATACTTTTTTTAATAATAATTTACTAAAGTTTTTAAAGTCAAAATCTTATCTGTTAGATCAGTTTGCTACAGTTCCATATTATCAGATCTCAGCTCGCCGTATTTATTTCTAAATTACGCAGTGAACGTCGGCATTAAATGGTCCTTTGTTATTTAACTACCGATTTCATAACAGCTCAATGAATTATCGGAATCAATGAAATGTAATAAAATAACTTTATTATTCTTATTTATAAACGAATATCGATTTTATTGCTTCTGAAATAAATGTCAATATATTATCTTTTGATGTGCAGTCGATTGCATGTTTCTTATACAGGAGTGTAATAAATATATTGAGTAATTTTATACGTAAAGATCGAAAACAGTACGAATAATGATTTAATAGTTAGTTTCTTCGATAAATAAAATTCAATTAACGTAACCTATAGTATCCTCAGCTGGGTGTTAAAGTCCTCATTTGCGCCATGACTACAAACATAACACTTGGTCATGTCCATTCTTAATTAAAGTAAAAAAAAATGTGTGAATATTTCGTCGTGACAAACTTAACGGAAAATAAACAATGTTTTTACTATTATCGTTCGATTCTTTATCAGTTAACACATGTAAATAGGTTAATATTGTGCACGTAAGTGATAAGAAACAACCTTACGCTTACATTGTTACACAACTCTTTGAAACTCTTGTACTTGCTACCAACCCATAAAAACCTAATCATTCTAGGTTCTGGGATACCTACTCAGGTATATACAATTTAGGGAGTTTAATCTCATATTTAAATGTATACTTTACTACTAGATTATATTAATGAGGAGGGTTGAAAGCCGCATAACTAAACAAGTTAAGGGTATACAAGCAGAGGGAGAAAGAAAAAGGGATGGATGGATTGTGTGAAAAATATGAAAAAGAAAGTAGTGAATGCTACGATAGCGAGTAATAAAGAGGAAGGCAACAGACGTGAAATAACTCTTAACACAAGCATCTTAGCTTAGCACGAGGGGTTATGTGAGACACACACTGATAGTAATATAAAAAAAAAGGGGAAGGAAAATATGCATTGCGCCGAACTCATATAAATGGGAAAAGACTAGATTACTAGTAGAAGTAAGATTAGAGATGGGATTTATGATGATTGAAATGTTTAAGGCGCTGCTCCATTTCGGCGCTTAGAAGCTAAGCATGCGTGACAAGCTTCGCTTTTAATAAACATACTAGGGACAACATCTACTGCAACCCACGGACATGCTTGCGCTCACGCTACACATGAAACACAACAAACGCTTAGACGGACTGATATAGGCGTGGAATTTGTAAAATATGATAATCTATAATATAAAAATGAATCGCCAAATGTGTTGCTAAGTGCATAACTTTCGAACGACTGCACCAAATTGGATGATTCCTTTTTTATTGTGTTCTTTATTGCCAGGACAAGGTTTTATTTAAAAAATAATAAAAAGTTTTTTGTTTAAATTTTAAAGTTTGAACATTGTATGATTGAATGATAAATCAGGAACGGGAACTCCTTACGCGGGTGAAGGCGCAGGTCACAGCTAGTAACAGATAATTTTCTTTAAATTTCGTTTCCTAATTTATTCTAGGTTTAGATTAAAATCGCAGGTACGGAATTCCTAATTGTCGATTCTTCAGACACTTTCTTTTCCATTCAGCTTTTTGACATAAAATACGTTTTCAATACGTTTTGTCCTGTTTCTTTTGTAGGTAAATTGGTCAAACAGGTGACCGATGTCTTTTAGAAGTTTACTGCCGATGTTTATTTTGCGGTCAAGACTTACCTTGTCGGTTAAGCTTCGAAAGTTATAATAAATCTACGATTGCTTTTGTTCGAATGATTTGTGGCTAAACGTTTGGTTTGAGCATTTGTTTCTAGTCAATAGATGCTTTAGTAACCATTTCTTATGTTCGGTCACATACATTGTGATTTTAAGTTTGTAGAGTTTCGGTCATAAAATTGAAAGTGCTTGGAATTTACCTCTTCAGTTGGTGTTTCTCTTAAATCCATTTTATGTAGGTACTGGTGCAATCTCTTCATATGTTGTTTCTTCTATTTCATGTTTTCTAACCTCAAAATCACGTGATTCGTTTAATTTGGGAACCTCTTGTCGTTATCAGGTGTGATATCAAAATAACTATAAACGGCCCCAAGAGAATAATAACAACTTTCCCTAAATTGTAAGAAATTCCTTATTCAATGTATTGTAGAACACTCAATTGTCTGGGGCATGTCATAGTTCAATGGTTAGAGACTGAATCATGTTATTCTAACGGTTCGTTGATTGACAGCTTATACTTATTGTAGCTATCAAGTTTCGAACCCTAAATGCCTATCTAAAAATGAATGTACTTGTCAAATCAATCAAAATGTTTCGAACAAAAAGACTAACTACATCTCAAATGTAAAGCATAGAAATTACGGACAGCGACATATATCAATGTTGGTTCGATATTAATTATGTAATAAATCGAGGTCAGCACTACTTAGTAGTGATGTAACCAAGATGTATCGATGCTAGATCCGGCTGCTGGTTCCGATCATACGTAACGATACAGCATTACTCTATTAGATAGGCGTGTTCAAACTCAACAACCGATTTGTTGTATTGATATTTAATAGTCGATTTGCCGAATTTATTAGTTTTACCAGTTTATCGAATTAGTTGGCGATTTCATTATTTGTTTGGATAATATTTATGTAAGTTAAAAGATATTTTGATTGGTGTAGCAATTATTTTGTGTCCCAATTAGTTACGAAATAAATTAAGGTTATCTCTTGTAAAGTAGAATTTTGATAATTTTGCAAGCGACCAATTCTGTTTTGTTAAGCTAATCGTTTAGTATTTTACATATATCAGTATTCTGTAAATAATTTAAATATATTGTAGAAATAGAACGTTTTGTCCGCCAAAGGATTCAAAGCCAAATTGGCACATGAAGTTATTCAAGACCATTCGTTTGTTTTATGTCTTTACCGTCCTTACTATTGTAAAATTGTCTTTGCCAAGAAGATTTTTTTTTTACATTTCTTTCTTGTATTCTTTTAGCTCATAACTAGCAGTTTATTTCTAAGTGTTATGTTGCATTAAAATGTTATATTAATGGAATCAAAAGGAAAGAAAGGAAAACTTCAAACAATCTTGTTTTGTTTGTTTTAAAAATAAATCTTAAATAATCAATCGGTACTTAATATAATTAAGCGTCGGTAACCTAATGGCTAGGACGTCGGACATGCGATCTTGTGGTTGGCGGTTCGAAGCCAAACCATTCCACTACCGACGTGAACCCATTTAGCACAAGCATTCAGCTTAGCACGAGGGGTTAACAAGAATACTAGTAATGTGCGAGCCACATTTCTAGGAAACTTAAAAAAAAATGAGTCTTAAATGCCTTGCTCGCAATAGTTATTTAAATAAAACATCCAATCTCCTTCAACTCTTGTTACATTTTATTTTACATACAAATTGGTCAATAGTGCAGTTTTATTAACGTTGTGTTTCGAGTCCGAGTGCGATGTGACATGAATTATTCAGGCTGTGGCATCGTTTACTTCAATAAGGGAATCTTGATATCTAGTAGAATTCACGAGTTATTGCTTGTTTACATTTTGTTGTTCTCTATTTGGATCACGGAACTTTGTCCCGCTTTTCTCGTCAATTTTCCTCATACTTTTAATGTTACATTCTTAAGAAAACTTTTTCACTCACTCACGGTCACGGGAAGACTGTCTCAATCTATCCGTGACAATGGCGTCGAAACGTAGGAACTTAAAATCCGTTTAGGTTCTTTTCAATGTCTAAATCTCGCATAAGCCTTAGAAACTTTTTAATGTTTTATGTAGTGAATCTAGTTACTTGCATTCATAGTTATAAAATTAGTTTTAGTTTTTATATTTATGATATATAATTGTATGTATTAGTTTATAGACATTATTTGTTATTTATGTATTATATTTTCTATGGGCCTTGTTGCCTGAATTAAATAAATAAATAAAAAAAAAATAGTTTTAAAATTAATTATGTTTTATAACAACAAGATCACTCAATGAAGCATAAAGTACCTATAAGCGAAAGCTTCAATTACCTTACATAATGTCATAATATATCTAATAAGGAAACAACTATGTTATCTAGACCAATTACACTGATGTAATGTAAAATTATCGCGAGTAAGTGATCACAATTGTAACAGGTATGAGACAATTATACCTCGTAAATTGTTGATTCTACCAATAAATCTTTATTGCGTGATTGTAAACAAAGAACAAATGTACAGCTACTGTTTAATGTTATCCAGTTGTTTTGCCGTCACGCACGACATATTTATGATAGCTGTTGCCCGCGGCTTCGCTCGCGCGTAAAGTTAAGAGTAGTAAGTAAGTAGTAAAGGATAGATGGATGTATTCTGTGATTTTCAAAGTAAGGCGCATAAATTATATTTTTCATAAAATATTATGGCGTCAAGATAATAATAAGATAATGTGGAAAACATCACATACATTGAGTTTGGATAAACTTTTAAAATTGTGGCAAATTTTTGGTCAGACAAAACTTGAGAATCATTTACACGAAAAGACGAAGAAGAGTCACACACATTGCTCCGAATTCAAAGTAAGTAGCAGGATTGTGTTATGGAATCAGAAGCAACGAAGGTACATACCATAAAAATAATACCTTGCAACCCCTATTTCACCATCTTAAGGCGTAGATATCTAAAATCGCAAAAATATGTTTTCATTTATTTCTTACCAAAAACCCAAATACCAAATGTTATCTCTGTTTGAAAATGATGAATATCGTAAAAAAACTTCAAACTCCTATTGCACCCCCTTAGAGGGTAGATTTCTAAAATCTCGGAAATACGTCTTATTTATTTCTAACTCATAATCCTATGAACTTTAATGTGGCTATCTATGAAAACTACACAATTCATATACCTACAAACTTCCAACCCCTATTTTACCCTCTTAGGGGGTAGATTTTCAAAATTGCTGAAATACGTCTTTATTTATTTCTATCGAGAAGCCCGTATACGAAATTTCCATATAAACTTTCATCCCCTATTTAACACCCTTAGGGGTTGAATTTCGAAAAATCCTTCCTTATTCCTTGTCTACATTAAATAGGAAACGTCTGTGCAAAAATTTCAGCTATCCAGGTTCAAGGGTTTGGGCTGGGCGTTGATGAGTCAGTCAGTCAGTCAGTCAGGCCTTGTCTTTTTATTTATACACAACATGTAACAAAAACCCTGTCCGATCCCTTAGACTCGGTATTATTCGGTATCGTACTGCGAACACATATACGTAGGTATTAAATGGATTGGAGATTATTTTTTTTCCTAATTGAAAATAATTAAATCAAAATAAAAACTGATCCAAGGCAACAGCAACACTGACCGCTCCTCAAAGTTCATGTACTTACTACCTGTAGCTTTGTGTCAAAGAAGCCGCATATGCGAGACGGTTCATGAACTGTACCACGAATACGCCATTATTGGATCTGACAGGGGTTTTGTTACATGTTGTATACAGATATACCATTGTCATCGAAAACCAGTCCTAAACTGTTACCGCCTTCACCGCGTGAAGGTTATGCTATTTTATAATTATACAGTATAATTAGTGATAGCTTTGATTTCCAGGTCAGATGTTTAAAATCTTCGATTTTTATAAGTGAACAGGAAATGCCCATCAGACCGAACAACTTTTGCTAAGACGTCATTCCTATGTGTTATGGTGTAGCTGGGCTCTTGGAGTTCGACAACAGGTGTTCCAGATCTTCAATTTTTATACGTCAACAGAGAGTGCTCATCAGGCTGAACAACTCTTGCTAAGACGTCATTCCTATATGTGTTATGGTGTAGCCGGGCTCTTGGAGTTCCACAACAGGTGTTCCAGATCTTCAATTTTTATACGTCAACAGAGAGTGCTCATCAGGTTGAACAACTCTTGCTAAGACGTCATTCCTATATGTGTTATACTGTAGCTGGGCTCTTGGAGTTCCACATCAGGTGTTCCAGATCTTCAAATTTCTTCTCTCAGCAGAAAATGCTCATCACGTGGAACAATTTTTGCTATGGTACCATTTTTGTATCTCTTATAGTTTAGCTGGTCTGTTGCGGTTCTGCATCAGGTATATACTTTTCCGGGATAAAAACTACCCAGTGTGGTGCCCAGGATATTAAGGAACAATTATACCAAGTTTCATCGTAATCGAACCGGTAGTTTTTGCGTGATGCCTGAACAAACAGACAGACAGACAGACAAAAATTTTTTTAATCACATTTTTGTGTTCGGTCTCGGTCTAGTAACACCCCCCGCCATTTCTTTTTTTAATACTTTAAATGTACAGAATTTTCACTTCTACAGATTTATTATAAGTATAGATGATCTGCTAACAGATTTTTTAACTTATGTCATACTTGGTATAGACCGCGACTCCACCCGCGTGGTTGTTGGTTATAGCCTTTGACCCTATCACAGAGTCTAGACTATATTTGTACTAAATTTCATTTAAATCGGTTCAGAGGTTTAAGCGTTATGGCGTTACACATAGACATACAGAGTAAGGATTATATGTAAACACTAGCTTTTGCTCGCGACTTCGTCCGCGTGTACCACAGTTTATTAAATTACCACCCTTTTCTCCCCTTTAGGGGGGAATTTCCAAAAATCCTCTATTAGTGGTAGACTACTCCTCCCAACAAACACACATGCCAAATTTCAGCTCTTTACAATCAGTAGTTTCGGCTGTGTGTTGTCTGTCAGTCAGTCAGTCAGTCAGTCAGTCAGTAACGGAAGAGTTTTATATATATAGATTGTGCAATTGAGTTCGGTCCTAGGATACAAGCTTCTATGTTATATGTGCATGATAAACACCCATACAAATATATTATATGATCAAGGATATTTATGTAAAAATTTTAATATCCCAAATGTATTGTAAAACTCTCTATCTATATATATAAAACTCTTCCGTTACTGACTGACTGACTGACTGACTGACTGACAGACAACGCACAGCCAAAACTACTGATCGTAAAGAGCTGAAATTTGGCATGTGTGTTTGTTGGGAGGAGTAGGCTACCACTAAGAGAGGATTTTTGGAAATTCCCCCCCAAAGGGGAGAAAAGGGTGGTAAATTGAAAATGTTTATTTCTCAATGGATTCACTTCGAGGGGCTCGTGGCTAAGTGTAAGCCGTACGGTTTGACCGATAATAAAGGTTAAGCCGCGCTCGCCGCGGTTGGTCCGTGGATGGGTGACCATTTGTAAACATACCGAGACCCCTCCGTGCCTCGGAAAGCACGTTAAGCCGTTGGTCCCGACTGTCACACAGTGATCTTTGACAATCGTTAAGTCATTACAATTCTGACAACCAGTCTTACTATGGAATACTGTATTACCTACCAATAGGTTGTGGAGGTCAGATAGGCAGTCGCTCCATGTAAAATACGGTATTCAGCTAAATCCGGTAAGATTGGAAGCCGACCCCAACATAGCTTGGGAAAAGGCTAGGCAGAAGAAGGATTCACTTAAAACTTTGTCTACATACAAAGTTTTAAGTGAATCCTTCTTCTGCCTTTTTGATTTTTTTAATGTTTGTTTACACATGTAATCGATAGACCATGGAACAGGCGATAACTAAGTGAAAAACCCAAATTCTGACGGAAGTCATTACTCCACGCGGACGAAGTCGCGAGCAAAAGCTAGTTTGAGATATTTATCTCACGGTGAAATTTATCTTGATTAAAATGGTATTTAGGTACCTGTATTTAGCACACAAGTTACCTGAACAAAATTCATACAAATAGTGAAGAATGTTAGTGGTGCGATGAATAGTGCTAAAAGTGAATCTTGTAAAACATACATTACATACATTTCGTGTGCGCAAAACTTGAATATTGCACTCCATGTTAGGATGCTTGCGTGTTGTGGTTCTGTTATGTGCGAAATTGTATAAGGATTTTCATTTGTTGAGTATAAAAACAAATGTTTTTAGAGGCGATGTTGTGAGTGTTATGACTGAAGTTTGAAGTTTATTTGAATTACTGGAGCTGATACTGTTTACTTCTTAATCTTGAATTACATAGACAAGAGAAGACTCTTGTTACAGGGTCATTTGATCAAAAATCTATGATAATATAAGGTGAAAATTTGGCTATTTTCTCCTGTCGATATCTTCGAGAATAGATAGGTAGGTACTAATAGTATCCACTATCTAAATATAATTGTAAGATGCCAGTCGATCTGACCTTAGAATGAAGTCACCTTTATAAAAATGTAGAGGTCAGACGACCAACGCCCTTAGAATACAGATTCCCAGACCCATTACTTAGCGAAATGTCTGCACTAATAATATTCAAACAAGATCCCTAATGCAGGTTGACACCACTCAAATATTCCCAATTACTTTGAACACAATTTACATTGGAACTGTTGTACACCAATTACTCGTAGGTTGTTTGATTGATGACTCACAAAATCACTAATAACGACTCATCAAAACTGTTTTTGTGATAATACGTTAAATCTTCATTAGGCTAGAATATGGTAATTATGACTTCAAGGTTTCTACGAGATCTCAATCCAATCGATATTGCTGATAATCGGTATTTGAATAACGTACGCGCATACATCGTTAAAGATGCATCATCATCATATCAGCCGTAGGACGACCACAGCTGAACATAGGCCTCCCTAAACGATTTCCAATAGGACCGGTTGAATTATCAGAAATAAGATCGTATAACTACTTATATGCCTAGCGGCAGGTTTTACAAGGCTTGACAGGATTGACATCACCGTCATCATTATCATCATCATCATCAGCTGGAAGGCGTTCATTGTTAAAAAAATGCATCCCCTAAAGAACGCTACAACAAACGACCATCTACCGGTTACCCCCGACCCTGACAATGTCATCATGTGATGATAAATTGTAATAAAAACAATTTTACATAGAGCTGATTCTGATTAGTAAGCAGGTTGTCAATAAGTTAATAAGATGTGCTACAATCTACTGCATTTCAAAATTTTCTACCAACAATAAATGTTTTAAGAGAAATGTGTCAAACGCTTTCAAATTCAACCAGTCGCAAGAAAAGAGCAAACTTACTGCATTATTTATATGTGAAAAAGTTTTCGCTAAATCACATTAAACAAAAGAAATGGGGTAGCGAACAAGCTAAAATGCTATCTAGTAATCTTAATTAAGAAAGAAATTTTTGACAAAATTGTTTTAATATAATATTCGAAAGTGAAAGAATTCGCATAACTGTCATATCCGACGATTGTTGTGAACTTTTAAGCTGGTGATCGTGTGATAAGATTGACAAAACTACTTCTTTAAGGAACCAGTATTAGTATTATCAACTTGATCTAGAAATGTTAGGACTTCGTGAGATAAACGCGAGCAATTGGCAAGATTCAATATTTCTTGAAATCCAACTTAAGTGGAGAGGACTCTTAGTTCAGAGGCCGAAACTCACTTAGGTAAGGTCAGTGAACTAGAGGAGGATCTTACTTAATAGTAATTGGAAATGTTATGCCAATATACACTAGACGTGTATATTGGCAAGCTCTATTAAGACCATATTTACTATATTTTGAATTGTCCTTTTTTTAATATCTGAGTAATAGAGTTATTCAACTGTAAACTTCGTCCGATTGGATAGGTTCCACGTTCACACCATGTAAGGCTTAATTATAACTCGCCGATGCTTAGTGTTTTTAATGCATATCACTTTCTAACAATATCGATAGCATGAAGTAAGTGTGATCACCAAAATTTTAGTCAACAAATTCACTTTCTCCACATCCTAGTATCGTTCACCCATGGTTCGCGCTGCCCATACTAATCGTACCCTGACACACTACACTTGACGGTATGAAAGTCCACGTTCGTTACACTTTTGTTCAGCCCCATTGTTTTTGCGTTCAAATCACATTTTTGTTTTAGTGTTTCCTTGTTGAGAGTTTTTTTAGTGCCTTTCGACACGTCTTTGTTTAGGTATTGAAGTGAAATGCGGGTTATGCTCGGTTTCTTTACAGTTCAATGTTTTTTTGTCACGGGTAATGTAGGTGTTTGTTTCTAAAATGCTTTTGTTTATATTATGTCGTTCTTTTGCTTGTTGTTTACATGGGAACGTTGGTTTGTTGGTAAAGTTGCTTTTGCTTGTCGATTAGTTTACACTTTATTTTAACTTTGTAGTTCTATATAATACTAGCTTTTGCTCGAGGTTCCGCCCGTTTGGGTTACATGGCATATAGCCTTCCTCAATAAATGGGCTATCTAACATTGGAATATTTTTAAATCGGTCCTGATGTTCCTGAGTATAGCGCGTTCAACCAAACAAATTCTTCAGCAATTGTAACTCCATGTTTTTTAGCAATGAATAAAATCTTTTTTTTTTATTCTATTGATTTTTGATTTGGGTGTGTCAATCACCCTGCCATTCATAACTACCGACCAACCGCGAGACTAATCAATCACGCATCACAGAATCACAACCGTTATACAAAACACAAGCACACGCATTTCACAGAAACAGCGAAACATCAACGTTTATCAAGCCATGATCAATTCGCAACAGTTCAGTAAATGCCGAACTTAAAGTTCAACGGAACAATAGCTCTGCGCTGTTGAAACGTTACGCTATCAGACTAAATGATAGGTGTGCACTGTGCATGAATAACTATCTCGATAACGCGTCTGTCCGCAACGAAAATTATTAAGAAAAAACATCGGCCTTTTAATGTTCTATTGCTGGCCTCAGACTTCTTTGCAAGAGAAGAACGAGTATTTTTTACACCTCTCTCTCTCGGCTATCCATACAGTCAAGATTAATAATAAAGTTTGTTCATTGCGATTGAAGATTTCAATGTTTGGAATCAGGTTTCCTCATGTGTTTTCCTTCATCGTTTTCCAATGTTGTCTTAGAATAATATTATGTAAGTACATTTAAATTTTGAAAAGTTACATTGGTACTTTCCTGGGTTGGAACCTGCATCCTAGGCCACCACGACATTTCAATCAAGATTGAATCGATACATTGAAAAGCTTTAGATCAATAATATATTTACCGTTGAATTGATTCGTGGAAGCAGTAAATAAGGTGCTAACTTCATGTTGAGTGCTGTTATCCTGATATTTATTTCGAATCTGAATTGTGTACAGAAAATAGTTCTAAATTTATTTATCCGTATCTTATTTATTGTTTGTTTTAAGTCATTCGAAATGGATTAGACCTGCTCGGCGACCTGTTGCCGCTACACAGTTCTTAATAACGATTTACAAGATCCAAAGCTTAAAAGGAATCAAGCGTGTTAATTACGTGATCAAACACGGAATGTTAATCTTACTGAGTAATTATAACTCTAATTGATTGACACTAATCGTAAAAAAAAATATTGTCAACCTTGCTACATTTATGTTGAAAATAATATAAATACGGACAAATTCGATAAGCTAGTTGAAGTGTATCGCGTCAAAGTTATTACGCATCATTGTTGATCATGTAATGTGGTCTATAATTTTCGTTTGAGTGACAATCTCTGGCCGTGGGAGTTCTTAATCCAAGCCGATCATTGACCAGTACCGTTAAATCTCTTCATCAATTTATATTACACAGTAAGATTAAAACACGCAAGCATCTTAGAAAATTAAAGTACTCCTGTGAATTTTAATTTAAACGCACATATTGTCTATTATGCTTTTAGTCATGCTTAGGTAGATATTAATAGTCATTACCGTTTAATATAACCTGTCGATGATATTCGGTCAATTATAATCGGTATTGTACAGTTGTGATAATTTCGTATTAAGGATCATCCAAAGCGAAGGGTTTGGGAAAATGAGGTTGCCGATTCGAATCCCACACATTATAGTGCCAAAGTGAACGCACTCATAACACAATTTTTTCGTAATAAATTATCTCATAATAAAACTAGTTGTTAAAATTGTAATGACTTAACGACTGCCAAAAATCATCGTATGACAGTTGGGACCAACGGCTTAATCAATCTTTATGTATCAAAATGTTTAATTCACTTAAAACATAAGGTAACTAAGTTCGCAATACACAAATAATATTGTATCAATAAATTGCACCCAGCATTCTCTAATCACATTATATATGTATAATATCATTAATATTTGCCCTTGGACATTTAGGTGCATAGTAAAACTATAGGTAATTGAGTTGCTCTGGAAAGAGAATAATTTATTACATAACCATTTATAACAATTTTACAAAACATTTCATAACATAAATTAAACATAAAACCCACCTGGAAAGAGAAACAACATTTACAGCTATTGCTTCACCAGTTCATAATAAAATAAAATAATCAAATTATAATCATAGTCTTTTAAAGCGCTGTCATTTAGTAAATCTGACAGACGATCTATGGGAGATTAAAAAGAGGTTTTACACTTTATAAATAGGTACTTAATAATAAAATTATAAATTAAATGAGGTGTCACGCACCTCGTTTACATCTCCCCCCCTCCCTCCTTTTAAAGTACAAAGTTTTATTGTTCTATTCTTCTACTGGTATGAGTTTTGTTATATGAAAGAGGTTCGATTCTGACTTTCTGTGACCCGTGTTTATTTTATAAATTGAATTGGATATTTTATCTAAAATTTGATAAGGCCCTATTTTCAATTCATCCAGTTTTTTTCGGTTTAACCGATTTCCATTTTCAACATATACCGAATCTCCGACTTTTAGTTCATAATGTTTTCTGTTTTTATCAAATCTTTTTTTGTTATTATTGTGTGATTTTATACTATTTTCTAAGGCAATTTTTCGGTCCCGTAATAAATGATGCTGTGTTAAATTTTCTTTCAATTCATCTGGTAGAATGTTAACATTTTTTCCCTCCAATAAATATTTTGGGGCGAACCCTGTTACGCTATGTTCAGTCTCATTATATTTTTCCGTACATTCGTGAGCTATAGTTGTCCAAGCGATTTTATCCTTCTTTTCATTAATCTTACATCGAATTTTATTAACCAACGTTTGATTCAACCTTTCGTTTAGTCCATTCGAAAATGGCGCATTTACTGCAGTGAAAACTATAGATATATGTTTTGATTCTAAAAAATTTTTGAATTCTTTTGAATTTATTCCTGGATATTGGTCTGATAGAATTAAGTCAATTTTATAATCCTGTGTTATTTTTTGGACAAGTTTTATAAAATCATTCGCATTCTGGGTTTTGGATGTTAAAATATACGCGTAACGAGTGAAGTGATCTACTAGAAGATGTAAATATGTTTTGGTTGAACGAGCACCACCAAACCCCCCTATGGTATCAATAGACACTATTTCAAACGGATAGGTAGCGGGACCCAAGTGAGACATTAGTCCAAATTTGTATTTTCCTCTGGATTTATTTTTTATACAGATTTCACAGTTGTCGCAATATTTTTTTATATTATCTAATAAATTTTTGGCGTGATAAAAGGGTTTAATCTTGTTTTCCATTTGTTGTCTGCCTAAGTGACAGTAGTAATTATGTACATGTTTTATAATATTCTTACTTAACTCTTCACTAAGTACAACCTTTTCATTTTTCCCTGTCTTTTTATAATATATATCATGTTTGAAAATAAATTTATTTATATTTTGTTTTATATCTTCATTTTTATCTTGATCATTTCTTATGTCCACTAATTTAACAAAATTTACTACTTTTAAACTACTATCTTGATTTTCATACGATTCTAAAACAGGGTTTCTACTTAAAGTATCTGCCTCTATATTATATTTACCCGGTGAATATATTATTTTAAAATTGAATTGTGACAAATAATACGTTAAATCACCCAGTTCTTCGTCAGTTCTGGCTTTAATATTCATTTTTTCTAAAGGTTTGTGATCTGAAAAAACCGTGAATGTTTTTCCTATAAGCCAGTGTTGCCAGTATTTTACCGCCTCTTTTATTGCCAAACACTCCAAATATATGGCTTTTTTCTTTTTTTGGGAGTCTTTCAATTTTTTTGAAAAATAAGCGCAAGGTTTTTCGTCACCGTTGGTTTGAATTTGTTTTAAAATCGCACCTATACCTTGTAAGCTAGCATCTGTATAAATATGTATTGGCAAGTCTGGATTAAAGATAGCTAGAATAGGTTTTGAGCAAAGCAGTTTTTTTATAGTATCAAAGGATTCTTGACATTTACTGGACCAAACGAATTTTTCTCCTTTTCTCAATAAATTATGTAAGGGATCCAGTATAATTGAAATATTTGGCACATATTTTCCATAAAAATTAATTTTTCCTAAAAATTGTCGGACGTTTTTTTGTGTTTTTGGATTTGGAAATTCTTTTATGGCAATCAAATTATCTTTCAGTGGAGTAACAGTATTGTTTTTAATTATGTGCCCTAGATATTTTACCGAGTCCTGAGCAAAGTTGCATTTCGTGAATTTTAATTTAAAACCCTCTCTTAATATTGCTTCCAATAACAAAGATAGATGCTCAATATGTTTTTCGAATGTTTCAGAAAATACTAAAATATCATCTATGTAATTAACAGTAAAATCTGAAAGTTTATGCTTTCTTATAATGCTACTTAATATTCTCTGAAAAATAGCAGGCGAAGTTTTTAAACCAAAAGGTAAACAAGTCCATTGAAAGTGTGCCTCCTGAGTTACAAATGCTGTTTTTCGTCTATCTTCAATTTTAAGGGGTATGGACCAGAACGCTGAGTTTACATCGAGTGTTGAAAAAAATTTACAATTCCTTGTTTTAACCATTAAATCCTCTATTAACGGGAATGGTTGCGATTGAGGGACTACGATTTTATTTAATTCGCGAAAATCTATACAAAGTCTCGATCTTCTTCCTTCTTCTTTTTTAAATGCTAGTGTTACCGGAGCGGCAAAAGGGCTATACGACTCCTCGATTAAATTATTTTCTAGTAATTTCGATATTTGATGTTCAATTTCTTTCATATCTTCAATAGAGCACCTATACGGTCTTTTACTACAGTATTTATCTATTAACAAATCAATATGGGCTTCATAACCTTTTACAGTACCTATATCAAATTTGTCTTTAGCGAAAATCGAATTATATTTGTTTATCAATTGATCAATAGCGGATTTTTCCTGATGATCTAAATTGTTTACTGATATATCAAAATTATCGACTATTATATTTTCATTAAAGTTTATTTTATATTCATTTATGATAATCTCTTTTTTATTTTTGTTTGTAATATCCCTTTTTTTTTCATAATATATACCTTCTTTATACTCACTACCTGAACTGCCAGGAATTTCTTTAGTGGTTATTTGTTGCTTTTCTTTATTTTGTATTTCATCTTCAGTATTATTACTGAGAATATTTTGGGTGATATTTAAATCCTCATTTTGAGTTAAATTAAATGTCTGTATACAGTCTAACCCAACTAGGAAATCGTAGTCGAAATTGTCTTTATCTATAACAAAAATATTTACATGTTTTTCAATTTCGAAAATTTTTATTTTTAAAGTTACCATTCCTATTGATTTTTTTACGCCATTAATTGTTTTTAAACCTGCATTTTTATTATAACCAGGTGTTTTTTTAAATGATAATAACCTAGAATTTATTAAGGAAACATTAGATCCTGAATCATAGATCCCTGATGTTTCTAAAGTATCATTTATTAGTACTTTAATTTTAATTAATGGCGGCACTATTAGTTTTTTGGGTCAATTTCATTTAATTCCGTTTCTAATTCAAAATTGTTAACACTCCTTATTTGATCTTTAGTTGGTCTATCATTAACTTTAATTTTGAACCAACATTGGGATTCAGGGTGGTAACGTATACCTTTATTCTCTTTTTCACAAATTTTACATGGACTATACAAAGGCTTCCCCTTTTTCTCTTTAATCCTACTTTCAGAAACTCCTATCTTCTTATCAAATGGTTTTTTGTTTACCATATGTTCTAAACTTCTTATATTATTAAATAAGTCTTTTGTTTCCTTTAAACTATTCCTATCAATCTTATCCGCAATAAAATTCGGTAATCCGGTGGCAATCAGGTCAATTAGAGTTAGTTTATCTATGGACTTATTAATTTCTAATAGTAATCTCTCTTTTTTTAACGCATACTCGAGTAGTGAGCCTTCTCTGTATTTATATAACATTGCATACCTGATCGGTGACCAACCTTTATCCGCATATGTCTCGCAAAAGATTTCTTTCCACATTGCCCATTCTGAATTTATTGTATGCTTTATAAGCATGGAACTATACCAGTCTAAACAAGAATCTTCAATAAATAACCTAAAAATTTCAATTTTTTTGTCGTCTTCTATTCCTATACGTGCACACTCCGCTTCAAAGATATTCATCCATTGGGACACATTAGTAATCTTGTTGTTGAATTTTTCAATTACAAATTTTTCTGCCATCTTTCCCTTATTAAAAGGTTTTGATGAGTCTTTCTTCATATCAGCGAAGCTTTCCATGATTCTTGCTAGAGATTCTTCAGAAATTCCTGTTGTAGAAGTAGAAGCTTGAGGTTCAGTTTGTTCCTCCAATAGGTATCCCTTAAACTGCATATTTCCATCTTTATCACAATAAACCGCCTTCATCTCCGGGCTCATGGATATCCACACCTGTCTTTTCTCGTGCCGTTTTTGTAATGAAATCTTTACCTTTTGAAAGATTTCGGTCTGCAATATTTCGACATGTAGTTTTGTAGATTGTAACTTGTCTGGGATCGCAAAGATCCGACCATCTGAATCTGTAATCTTTGTTACACAAATTATATTCGTTTTCACATCTTCACTGGCCTTGACCATGAATTCAAATTTAACTTTTTCCATTTTTCTTGGAACCGACCGCAGAAATGTTGTTTTATAATATCATTAATATTTGCCCTTGGACATTTAGGTGCATAGTAAAACTATAGGTAATTGAGTTGCTCTGGAAAGAGAATAATTTATTACATAACCATTTATAACAATTTTACAAAACATTTCATAACATAAATTAAACATAAAACCCACCTGGAAAGAGAAACAACATTTACAGCTATTGCTTCACCAGTTCATAATAAAATAAAATAATCAAATTATAATCATAGTCTTTTAAAGCGCTGTCATTTAGTAAATCTGACAGACGATCTATGGGAGATTAAAAAGAGGTTTTACACTTTATAAATAGGTACTTAATAATAAAATTATAAATTAAATGAGGTGTCACGCACCTCGTTTACATATGTTACCGGCCAAACCCGATTTCAGGACAAACTAGTTTTGCCTAGGCTAAACTAGTTCTTCCTATACGCGATAGGATTAACTAGTATAGCCTAGTCCAAACTAATTTGTCCTAAGCCCGATAGGATAAACCAGTTTAGCCTAGGCTAAACTAGTTGAACCTGATATAAATACGCACACTCTAGGAGAAACTAGTACGGCCTAGTCTAAACAGTATATCTGTTGTGGACCAGGTGATTAAAGCGGGCATTATTTATAATGCACGAGCATTATGAATAATGTCTAGCTTTATCGGGCTAAGTGATTATTTACTATCTTAACTTCATTATTTATCACATTGCACGGTCATTATTATGTTGCTACATGATAGTTGGGCAATTTGATAATAAAGCTATATTTAACACACATAAAGTCGTGAATCGCTTGAAAGGTTTTCCAGCACGGGGCGGTCGCTGCCGCGACTCCGCTCGCCGCCCTCGTGCACGTAAGGGTCACCATATTAACCTAACCTAAACCTACCGGACGTTGGGCAAAAAGTTTTCAACACAAAGTCGTGGGCGTATTTATATTAGGATCAACTAGTTTGGCCTAGCTAGGTGAAACTGGTTTATCCTATCGGGCTTAAGACAAATTAGTTTGGACTAGGCTATACTAGTTAATCCTATCGCGTATAGGAAGAACTAGTTTAGCCTAGGCAAAACTAGTTTGTCCTGAAATCGGGTTTGGCCGGTAACATATACAATGAAATGAAGTGTCGCAATTCGTGTCACGGAAAAGACCTTAAATTACCGACTGCAATTTCTTTAGACATTGTGTTATAGGTTCAATCGTAATATGACTCATTACTAACGTTTAAATGTGAGCACCAACATGTATTACTCTAATGGGAGTTGTGCAAAAACAATGTTTTATTATTGAGTTAAGTTGAACAATATTGATCAATGTGACATTATATCCAGATTATTTTTTATCTAGCCGTGCCATTCTATGCCCTAAACTTTCGAAATCACCGCTATCAATCACCCATACACAAAAATATTTGACATTTCGAGAGCTGAATATAGCAGCTGATCGGTAGCTTTTACCTTTGACATTGTATAATCAGAAAACCGGTCTATGGCTGTCATTAGTTGAATCTTTGAAGTTTTTATAATCTTAAGTGGCCATTATCAATCCCCCAAACCCTTTACATGTCGATGTGTCAATGTCAAATTAGGCCTTGGCTAAAGTTCCAGTGAGTGATTATTTGACAACTTTTATGGCTCATTATGATATAAATTAGTATGGGATTTGCTTTTATCAGTTACTTAAAGGTTACCTTCTTCTAATGCCCGTGACATTTCAGCTCAATTGCTTAATTTCGACCATTCAAGATGCACTCATAGTCTCATACAGTATTATTAGTTTTGTTTGTTTTCACCTCAAGTTAAAGAGTGAATGGGCAATTAAAATCCACGTGTATGTTGAAATGTTATTAAAAGGTCTTTATGTGATCGGTTTACGCAACACTTTTTGTTTGTGAGTTTTATCTGTGGTCTTCCAAATTCACTTAAAGTTGGCGATTAATAAAATAAAAAATAAAACTGTGAATCTACTACATAAGACATAGGCTTTATAAGCTATATAAAAATTATTATTTTCAAACCGAATTGTTTGAATAAGAGTTGTCTAACTAAAAGTTTTGTATTCTTTTTTAATGGACTAACTGAAAGCTTAGCTCGCTAAACTTTTGTGTTAAACTTCAGTAGCTAAAGTAAACCGACGAGCGCTGCTCTCCAAACTGACCGAGTTTCGTTTGTATTCGTACAAACTGCGAATACTTACGAACTTCAATCGACAGTCCCTAGATCAAGCTAGCCCGAGTCAGCCGAACTAGCAATAAAAAAGTTCTAAGAAACTTAGATCCAGCCCTCTCTTTCTGCTTTGCCATCAAGATATTTAGCAACGCTCTAAGTCGAAGCCGAACCACACAGGGGATGCCCTTAGTGGACGTTGCTCTACTGTAGTTAGTTAATATGTCCCTAAAAATAACAATTTCCAGCTCCAGCATATCCAGCCCTCACTTGTTGTGTGCCTTCGAGAGCCGAACCTTGCAGGGGTGCCCCTAGTGAACGTTTTTAACGTAGTTAGTTTCTCTATCGCTCTAGCTGGAGGCCCTTATGGTTTCGCCAAAAGTTCGATGAAGCAGGTAAAGCCTGCCCTCAGGCTAACTTTGGTAGACCTGTAAAAATATCATAGAATTAATACATACAAGAGAGAGAGAGAGACTATAAAGTCACATTAGTCTAAATGCCGATGCCGAATAATAGATATTTAAAAAAGTAGTAGCATGGTAATTGGAACATAATATTGTTATGGGTATTTTATGTACTGATCATTGTGGGATGTAGAATGTAAAACGGAATTGAATTTAAAACAATGCCGGATTACTTTACATGGGACGTCGTATGAATTTTATTGTCTCTACATTTGTTTATAATACAAATAATTGATATCAAAAGACAATCCAATTGAATCCAGTTCTCATGATTGTCACACCTACCCATAACATAAGCAGGCGGAGGAACCGATCGCAAATCCATCCGGAAAATCAAAGTGTATCTACTACGTAAGTTATCAACATGAATATTTATATCAGTTATAATGGTAACCATTTGAACCAGTTTCTACTTTTTAACATAAGAATTCCCATTCTCCATTACCGAGATATTTCCTATTCCGATCGATTGCGTCACATCTGCCGGAAGAAAGCCGTCTCTGATAAATGTTTTCGCTTTTCCAACTATGTGTGTTACACTGCCGAGCAAATTCATTAGACTATTTAAAGTATCGATTTTTGTAAGAAAAATATTGGGGGTTTCGCAAGCAAAATTATGACAGAACTATCTAGATATTTTTATAATATTTTTATGTGTTTTATGAAATGTCTCGTTTGCTAGATCTTAGCGTTGTTGCATTATATTTTTATCGGTTACTAGTTGTGAAAGTAATTGATTGCATTATTGCAATCTTCGACAGTTTAATTAATTTTTCTAGAACAACTTCTCACATATTTTGTGTTGACAAAAATGTTTTTTCGAGTTTGAGACAAGATGACTAATATAAAGTTTAACCAAGTGACTAAATTAATGTAATAATTGTAGCAGATGAGATTTAGAGCGGAATCCTGACCGAGGTCACTAAATCCGCAAATGTCAATAAGAGCATTTTACATCGTAAATTGATGCCCAAATTGCGAGCTTAAGCAATACTACTCAATCTAATAATAGTAGTAAATTACTTTTGAACTAATTTAAACATTCTTAAATAATTACTCAATTTATCTTAGTGTACCTACACTGTTTACTATTAAAATTGTGCAATTTCCATTAAATAATTACAAGAGTTTAAATTAAAATTCATTTATAATATGCGTTACATTTTTCTTGCTCATCTTTGTACAGTTCACTCTCGCTGTCAGAATCCCGCTCAACTTGAGTGATACCGTTATTACGTGTAAAGCCGAGTGTTGCGTGTGCGCAGCTTTACGTCTGCGGCCTTGACTGACATGATATTAAACATTTTGATTTTGCATGCGTTTTGTTGTGTGATTAGATTGTGGATAAACATTTATTTCCGTGGGATTTATCTTAACGGCATTTGTTTAACGGCTTTTATATTATTGTCTTTTGTCTCGTCGTTAATTATTTTAAGGTTTTAATAGGTTCTAGTTAGAAAAGAAGAATCTATACTACTATGTTATTTAAAAAATGTATACTTAATAAAATTCGAATAAAAAATACATCAGTTTGATTTTCACTTTATTATTCTTTTAGCGGTTGTAGCTTAGTGGCTAGAGCGTCGGACTTGCGATCATGGTGGTTGTTGGTTTGAATCCCACCCAAAGCACTACCGACGTGAACCCTCTCGAATACTTGTAATATGCCACATTACTGGTTGACTCACATTGTTGGTAAAAAAAATGCTTTTAAAAATGTAATTATATATTTGGTCAACAATTTAACAAAACGGAACCCCTCCAAGTTACCTGAATCATCTTTGACACATCCAAAGCAATCATCCAGGATACCATCTATATTGACTCACTGTATCTACGTCACAGCATGGACAACAGTTTCGATACTTATAACATTTGTATTTATTTTACTATAAGCCCTAGCTTTTCTACTGCAGGGTAGACTGGAAAAAGTCTCCCTACTACTACTCTTGTAACGACATGAGATTAATAGCCAATATTTCTTTGTTCTCCAGGGCCTGCCATCGTGGTCGCGCGGGCTGGAGGTGGCGGAGGCTGCGCGTGCGCGCCTCGTGCGCTGGGCGTGCGGCGAGCCGCCGGCGGAGCCCGAGCCGCCCCGCAAGAAGATGCCGCATGCGCTGCGCCGCCGGTGGCCGCTGTGCCCTTGTTTACAAGTAAGAATACTATTATCATTACAGATTACGATAGCTTCTTGTCTCATAGGGTGTGTTTAAGTAGCGCGGGCTAGCATAGCTTAGGCACGCTTACGACGCCCACCAACTTACCGTATATCAAATCAAATCAAATCAAATCAAATCTGTTTATTCGTCAATGTAGGTAGGTGTACAAGTACATTACAATAGGTGTTAAGTTACAGGTAGTTCGCTACATCGTGCCTGTGGGCATACGAAAATAATAAGGAATGACAAATATAGACAACTATAGTTATATTAACATTGAAAACTGTTAACTTTAATTAGCTAATTATATAGTACTATATATTCAATTAGCTTATTATTTTTATACAACACTATTAAAATTTTAGGAAATACTATATAAATTTTATACACATTATTAAATTACATCAATTATATCTACTGTTTATATAATTTATTTATTTTTATATACTTAATACTATTGTTTTTATCATCTATTTTATTTTTATGGCTCACTTATTGTAAAAAATCACTTATTGAATAGTAGCATTTTTTTATTAACAGTTGCTTCAGCTTTTTTTTAAAGATACTTAAATTTAGTTTTCTTAATTCGTGAGGTATTTTATTATAAATTCTTATTAAGTATATCTGAACGGCTATCGTCCTTGTCTTTCGCCTTATAAATATGCTAGTAAATAAATAGGTAATTGTTGAGGTTTACGCGATGTTGTTTCTGTCGCGTATCGGGAACTCAAATAAAAATAAACTGCGTTAGCATCCGTTTCCATAGAAGTTTTATTTCAAATAGTTAATTCTTCAATTAGTCAACAAAATATGTTTTTCACCTAATTCAAAAACCAAATTAATAAGTTTGGCTCAATAAGAGCATAATTTACTCTCCTAATAATTAATACATGATGCCGTCTTAATGTTATATATTATGCCGAAAGTCTCGAATCATTTTAATGGTCGGAATCGTATTTCAAAGATTTTTTATTTCGAGCTGTTGATGATAAGAGGTGGTGACTTCCTACCAAATCAGAATAATCAAAATAATGACTTCACGACGCATCTAAGTAAGTATTGTAATGTCCATGATAAAACTAATTGAACCAGAACTGTCACATTAAGTAAGCAGTTAGGAATGCACAACCGGTCCCAACCTACTCTACCGTTCTTAAAGAGTTACGTATAAGTTGTAATACCTTGATTACAAAGTAATATGCTAATAGTCATAAACATTTAGCCAATTACCTACTAAATTCATATTAGTAGTATATTTTAAGAGATTCTGACAAAAGCTAGTAGGTACCAAATAAACTGAAAAACCTCAAACGACTTTCTAAAGGTTCATTGAATTATAGTGAAGAACACTTACGACGAAGGAAAATAAAAATTTGGGAACCTTGCACCGCAGATACCCAGATATACAAAGAAAAAAAAAAAACAAATAAAAATCATTTTAGGTTATAAAACTACAAACATAAATATATAGCTTAGCACGTGGGGTTAACAAGGGTAGATACTAGTAATGTGCGACTTACATGGCTAGAAAGAAAATAACCAGGATCCAGATTCGCGTCCCATCAGGCATCAACATCTACTTTTTTCGCGATGGGGATTAAAAACAAACAGAATACTTACTTTTTTATTGTAATAAATAAAGTTTTCATTAGTCGTTTTTCCAGTAGATCTTAAGTGACTAGCAGCTAATTGTACCGGAACGTATCAGCTGAATAATGATCCAGTAACGCGACACCCACGGCATATCAAGTAACTGGGCTCCGATTCGCCTGACTTTCACTTGACTAACAAAAATATATAGGACTCTAGGAGTAAATAGGTTTGGAGTGAGGGAACCAAAATTAATAAGAATCAGGACAAAATACTTACTGTATTTTAGGGAAAGAGTGTTTTGTCTTTGTCTGTCTCATACAGAACTGAACGCATACGTTGCATTTTAAAAAGGCAATCCGTGGCCTATTTCCCTAAACGATGATATTGAAAAGGTTCATCATTGAATCTTTAAATATGGAGCTAACCGGAACTAAATTTAGGTCATTATTATTATAACCTGATCAAAACAAATTTGGGCTATCGAACATTAAGGCCATTTTTTCATGCCTCTTTGCGTGAAATACGGAAAAAATACCAAAAACTTTTGACCCTAAGATATTCTTTACACTATGTAAGTAAACTATGTAGTAGGTCCCGTTTGACATAAATTCTTCTTTGTATATAGTTCTGTTTATATTATGTAAAAGCTTACATATTGCAGTATATGTGTGTAAAATAACGACTATATAATTTAAGCTTATTTGGAGATGGCATATTATGTCTGTTTGTGTCACAAAAGAAGAACAAAGAGTTTAGAATGCAAGCGAGCTATCCTAGATTTTAGGGCTTCGTGTTTATGAAAAAGCTCGTTTGTGATTTTCCCTATTGTGTTTGCCAAAGCTGTTCTTAGTTTCCTTTCTAAGATATAATTTCGTAATATACATAGACCACCTGTTTTATTAATGACTTATTTGCACTGTCGAAAACAAAGGCATTCAATCGCTTTTGCACAAAACCAGTTTGTACCGACTGGTTTCAGACCTTGTGGTATTTCTTCACTTCCAAAGTAACTCGGCTTTTTAGAGGTTGAAGGTCAAACATGGACAACAAACAACAGGTTCGTTTATGACTTAGTGAAAGTCAAGATCAAAGACTGAATTTCTCTTGCTTTGTTCTGATACGAGTATGCAGCTCACAAATTATGGATGGATAATAGTCAAGGCAAGCATTACAAAATCCTGAACTTTAGGTTCAATACACTTTGAAATCTTTCTTTACCAATCTCTGAACGGGTCGCTAAATTCTGTATAAGTTCAAGTTAGCAATAACGATATAATTAACATTTGAATACGGCTAAAAGCAATCCAAAGGTAATTGCCACACCCACCGAGCTATTAGTAGTGTAAGCAGGAATACATTCAGAAGGCCAGTTCAAACAATGCGTGATAACAAATTCAAATGCGCGATTGGATGGATGCGACAGGCGAGTGACAGAGGAAAGCGGAACAAACGTAAAGCAAGTATGTATTCAGGGGTAGGTTCAGGGTTAAAGACCAGGCTTTACCTTCGACACGACGTTTTTAAGGAAAGGCGAAGTTTTATTTAAGACCGGATGAACTTTCAAGACCGTTTAAGAGTAAGTTAGTGAATCATTCAACACTGGGCAGAAATAATCCTGTAATAACATTTTTGTATCCGAAACTGTTACGGTACGGATACAGGAAGTAATAAACTCCATGAATTGCAATTCTTGGTAAACCTTCTGTAAATATTTTATAGTGACAGCAACATGAGTTGTATTTAGAGAAATAAACACGTTTACACTTGCAATTTGTGTCAGTCCACTAGCATCGATGTATCGAGGTTGAATATCGTCGTTAATTATAAATTGCGAGCAATTATCATCTGTTTGTTGTTTCCAATTAACTTTGTTGGAATTGTAACTGGGAGATTGAGTCTAGCACCAAATTCAACCTCTTTCTAGCATACCAATACAAAAGTTAGCGAGGATTGCTGAATAAAGTAATATTTCTACTCTTTACGGTTAAACTACTGAAAAACTTAATAGTTATTTACTGCTTATTGCTTTTGTATACCCTGCGAGTGAAGCTAGTCTTGTATTAGAAGACGTGATGTTTATAATATTGTTTATTATAGCAGTCAATGATTGTTTAATAGGTTTCGTTTAATTTAATTTCCTAGAACTGCAGACTGAATGGCGTCTCGGCCTTTGCTTAGCTTTCCACAGTAAAAGTTGACCCACTCACAATAGGTATGTTAAGCTTCAATGGGTTCGTTTTATGTTTATGCTTTGGGTCTCAGACGATACTCATGGTGAGTTCAAGCGAAATCACAAATGAGATTTCATGGAAACCTGAATAAAAGTACAGTTAGTTTCTTAGCTTGCGAAGTGTTATCACTAATGATGCTGCTGTCCATTTAGCAGATAAAGCTGTCTCATCTTTAGTATCCTAGATTATTCTAAGGGTTGGCCTAACTTGAGCAATTTCTATTCCATGGAAATTATTCAGTCTTCGTCGAGTAGGTGTGGTACAGCACCCACAATTGATATACATAACTTAACGGCTTTAAGAGGTTCTTTATTTGTTTATGCAAATCACTTTGTTGTTTGTTTACTCTGAAAGTTCGCAAACAGGTCTGTGATCTCTTGTGTCGAGATTAAGAGCGATGGAGCCATTTGTTTCCATAATCTGATGGCTATTGAAACCGCAGAAAGCTTATTCATCACATTTTCCATTCATTGTTACATAAACTTTGCAAAAGTGAAATTGTATTTGATCATCCTTGTGTATACCAGGTATTAATGTATTCTAATTTTCTGTTTTTTTGCCATCACGGTTCATAGGTCGATCATTTAGAGTCGTAGTGAAATCTATGCTACCATTTCGCGTGTTTTCTAAGTATTAACATTCTTTACAAATCCGTGATGTATTAATCAAAATATTGTTTGTTTATTTTTTGTGGGTTCAGATATTTTTTATATATTATCAACATGATAAAAATCATGTTGATACGATGATAAAGTATTTTATACTCTGTTAAAACTTTCAGATTCTTTAGTATGTAGTAACTTTCAAATATAATACAGCAGGTACTTCTTCTTACTACTAATATTTTGGTGTAAATTTTAATGACAAATTGATTAAAAAACGTATACCGGATATATTATGTATATGCCATTCGAAACTATGTTCATTGTATGAATCAAATCGGATCATTGACCGTTCCAATGCGAATCATAGAGAATTTATAAACTAATGAATGAACGGCAGACACGCATGATTAATGTGGCTAAAATTATCTTTGTTCTTCAATGTTTACTCGCGTTCAATCGAATTAGTCATCAAGATTTAAAATACATTCAAATACACAACAAATTATACCGTGTCATATTCTTACAATTCTAAGAAGGCCATTTCTCTTTGGATTTCCATTAAAATTAAACTAACTTTCTCTAATATTGTTACCTGCATGTATGAAAGGGCTATTGATAGGTAAGGGTCAACCCTAGCATACGCTATTGAAAACAAGTTTACATTGGATTGGAAAGCCGGCTAGATGTCGGTCAGTCGGCACATGCTTATTGATGTACCGTCAAACGCAGGTGCAACAACTACACACTATTCTATAAAAAGTAACCTTATCTCGTTGAAATAAAGGGGATTTTAATCTCATAGTGTGAAGACTACGCGCTTGTGTGTACGTATATTGAGATGTGCGCACGTGTTTATAGTAAATTATCACATGTGTCGCGAGATTGAAACGTATACGAGATGATTGCTTGGAGATTACTTATAGGAAAGATGAACAAGTGATTTTTATTATTTGTTCCTAATGGCTTTGAGAGTAAACCAGTAGGTAGGTGTTTGACACAGTTTTGTTTGAAATTACTTTTCTTAATATCAGTGCATATATTATGTTTTATTGAAATCATAAATTAGTGGTCTGATGATGATCGCTCTACAATTTATGATGAAAAGAAGCGGCGCTAGCCTAATGGCCCAATCATTTGATGGTCGGCCGGTTCGAAACCCACCCGTTGCATTACTGACGTGAATCCCATTTATCTAAGCACGAGGGATTAACAAGAATTCCAGTAGTGTGCGACCCATTGCTAGTAACCTCTAAAAAAACACTCATGATCTTAATAAGGCATGAGTGGATAACATCGTAGTTTGATAAAAAGTTGTTTGCAAAATAAAGCTTTCAAAGATACCATATCAAGATAACTAACATTGTGCCTTACTAACTGACAATAGAACATAAACAACCGCTATTGTATGTATGAATGAATCTTTTGATTGATGCCCCAAGTTTCTATTTAGGAGTCGCAAGTTCAAACGTCAGGTCAACAATAATCATGTTAAATGATAAGAGTTCACGTCAAAATATAACAATAAGGCTACTTAATATTCTTAACAATTCTGATTTCAATATTATAATGTTACCAAATACATTTCACAATCGTAAGCTGATTATAGAGAGTAAGAAAGGTCAAGGGGTAGGATTATGGCTTTTTGAAACAATTTTAATTGGTTCGATTTGTATAAGGTCGAGTTCATGACTTATGTGATGTTAATGGGTAATATATTTTTAGTGAAGGCTGTACAAATAAGATAAACAGTTGGGTACTGTTGCGTTACCAAAACCTTTGTGCTTGAATTTATAGATCCATAATTTAAGTCCGAGCATTTGTAGATTAAGCAATGTTAAGTGAACGTATTGATAAATATTCCGGAATTTACAACTTTGTCTCGGTTTGTCGAGCTGTTTACTCACTCGGAAACGAGCATTTCATTTATAAATACTTCGTGTCGTTAACTAGGACCCTAACGAAACGTCCATTTAGTAGTTAATACAATTAGAGCGAGACAATGCACTTCGATAAATACGGGAAGCAATTACGGGTGCAGGGAGGTCTTTAGTTTTGATTGAGACACATTGCTCGGCGCCAGACCGCCACGCTCCTGTTTTGTGCTCCTTTTATTGATTGGCACTTGTTTTGTTGGTTAGAAACAGTTTATTGACACTACACTCAAGTGACCTAACAAAGTAATTAATCGAGTGCTGGTAACTAATTATCTCTTTGCTTGCCAAATTGCCAACGGTGATGAGACATGAACAAAACTAGATTCTTCAGTTTAAGAAGAAAGCAGTCCATCGCGAAGATCCAAGTGAGTTTAAATAAACAGTTTTAATACGAGTTTTTCTGAGAACGGCGTTAATAGTCAAAGGTGGTTCACGTTCACACCCCCTTTTGAAGTGAACTCGTTTTAAACATATTTATTTATGCAAATGCGTTTAGTTGGAATACCAAATGTGATGCGGCTTTTTGGAAAAAGTGCGTTTTGTTGTTTAACTATGTCTTGAATGTTAAATCATTGTCTGAACTAGTTTTTATCGTTACGAGATATATAGATATATGTTATTTTTTAAACTTGATAACTTTTCCATTGTTGTATGGGCACAATCACTGATTGTATTATTTTGTGTTATTTAACAACCTTAGTTTAATATACAGGATTAATTTAAAAGGAGTGCGTATAATATTCAACGAGGTAATCAGGTGCATAAAACTGAACAACTTTCCCCAAAGAACATAGGTCGAAACCTTAAAATTAATCATGAACTTTTCATACAAAGTGACAGGTAACGTGACTTATGTTTGTATGAAGAGATGATTTTCGATTTTAAGATTTTGACCAATGTTCCTGCATAAACGCACTCCTTTTAAAATAATCATGTATTTATCTATTATATATATGTATTTAGAAAATATATAATATGTTTATTAGTAGTCTGGTTGCCATAGTACAGGCTCTGCCTAGTTTGTAGTAGTCTTGTAATTTTTGCTAATAATGGACCTACTTAAATATATTTGCAGTGGTGTGGTGAAGTCATCGACGAAAATATCCTCGTTGTTGGTTGTGTGAAGGGTTGCAGGGTTATCGCTTTTGTTATTTTAGATGGAGATATAAAAGTACGAAAAAATTTCGTGCTTGTGACTCATAGCGAGTGACGTCAAAAGGGGGTTAATGTTCTTTGCACGGTTTGCTTGACTACGCTTATGAGGTGGAGATGATTTCGCTTTTATACGTGCGTTTTAAAATCCTTTTAGATGTATGTAGGTATAAAAATAAATATATTGCTTGGGAATTTTCGGAACGATTACGGTTGAAATAAAAAATAAAACAGTTTTTATGCAACTTTACCTTTTTGATCTTCAAGCAATTACCTAGGTCTGTAAGTAGACTATTTCATCAAAACAAGAATATCTTTTCGGACGTGTAAAATTTTTTATTGTATTAATTTTGACACCTTAGAAAAGTAAACTTGGTGTCTTCTTCATAGGTAGTTTATATTTTTTTTCCTTATTTAATTTTGTCATAATTTTATTGGTTTATTATGTTAGTTTTGGAAAAAAATATAAACTATGAAGGAGGACACCTTGTTTTTTTTTTCCATTTTGTTCTAGCTTTTAAATACCAAAGGTAGATGATGCACTCAGAATTCGACTTGATTAAAGTGCATGTTAAATATTTATTTAGCTCATTAACACGAATCAGCACGGAAATTATATGTATTTATTTATAGGTAAGTATTGTACACTCGTTTTCTTATTAAAATGCTTGCAAGGTCAAATGAATATCCAACAAAACGTTTTTAATCTAAATTTCGACAAAATATTGCAACATATTTTAAATTGCATGTTTACTATATTTTAATCCCATGAATCGTTAAATCTATGATAACTAGTACCTAGTTGCACTACCTATTAACTACAAATACAAATTAATTACAATGATACGAAATCTCTAGTGGCACGCACTCCATAATATCACCTTAATTTTATTTCCCGATTAGCCATCAGCGCCAATTAACACCCCATTGCCAAGTTTCCCCCTTTCAACCCTTTACGGCTAAACGCCCCTATTTTGCGCTGTAATTGTTGCTTAGGGTCAGTAATTTGGTTATATCCGGCAACCTTGACCCGAGCAAAATAAACACAGCTAACCAACAGCAGGAATAACGAGTTTAGAATAAATAGGTTATGTTCATTATTTGTATCTATATGTCAGTCATTGCTTGCTATGACCTCTTTGGGGAGTTGTACCTATCTGTTTTTTCAGCACGCAATGGTGAATGAACAAATTTTAATGTCATCGCAAAGTTATTTTGTTATTTACGAGCTCATAGTATTGGTTTCTCCTGTATCATCAGGATGTCAATTAAGCGCATAAATCCTCTTTTGATTAATAAATCTAATCTCTCCATTGTTCTCTGTTCAAATATTTTGCTATGCTGCTCATGACCTCATTATTTACTTCGTCGTGATAACTCTTATTTACTTTTCCATCTGTTGTACTTATACTGAGTACACAGTGTACTTTCTATTAATGTTAATTAACGAACTAAGGGAATACATAATTAATCGGTGTTGATTACAGTCTACTTTCTGTCTGTAGAATTAAGATCTTGTTTGCATGGAATCTTCTCAATTGGTCGCACTGTGGCATTTAAAGGTTATCAAAATCACAAATAACAAAAGTAAATTTAAGGAATTGATCTCTACATTTTTGTGTCAGTGTTTTGATTCTTGTAATAAATCTTCATAAAAGTTACCGCAAATCTGCTATCAAATTTTATACAAGCTTGGATGTTAAATCCAAATAATCCGCTTGACTGCAGCATGCTGGAGGCGATATTTCCAGTAATAACTAGGTGTGGGTGTTAAATCTGTAGTTTCCATAGCATTCCGTTCCTCTCTCTGAGTTTAACTCGTAGGAACCTAAAATTGAGCGAACTAAATAATCAGTTTTTAAACTTTGTAAGCAACAACCAAGATACAATTTTTGTACTCATAGTTTTGCATGTCCTTTTTTTCAAACCTCTACTCACACACATCTCACTACACAGTTTATAAAAAAGCAATTAATTACTCAAAAAAATTGTGTTATTTATGGTACCTACACGAAAAATGATAAATAATTGTAAGAAATCAACAGTAATTAATAATACTTTCTCGGCGGCAGCCCTATTCGTTATGTCAATGGATTCGCGAGACATCGGGCGACAGTTCGTAGAAATGCGTCGCAGGCGCCGACGAAAGGTCACTCTGACTCAGAAGCGCTTTTAGCGAGCTCGTGTATGAACGAGCACGATACGATCTGTTTGTATGAAGCACGGATGCAAGCAATTGATATGCTTATATGAAATGTATGTACCTGAGTATAATTAAGTGATTTAATTCGTCAATTGCTCGTAGAAGGTTTTACGTGGGTATATGTAGTGTTCTCTTATTATAAGATAATATTTTGAAGACCTCCTTGCTCAAGTGGCATTTACACCAGTTTTCAAAAAGTCGCCAGTTCTGAGGTCCTGGTTTCGATCCCCGGACGGATCAATGAAGAAAAACACTATTCTACATTGTCTTGGGTCCGGGTGTTTGGGGTACCTTCGTTGTCTCTGATTCCGTAACACAAGTGTTTTAGCTACTTAATTTGGATTTGGGGCAATGTATGTGATTTTGTTCACGTTTATTATTTATTCAATAAGATGAAATACAGATTTCCTGAAAATAAGACACTCGAATGTATTCAAAGGTTTTACTCAGTGGGATTCCCATTTTCTTACAATTAGATTGCAATAATTATAGCTGAAGCATAGATTGTACGTTGCGCTTAATATTCTGTTGTAAGTCAATATATTTTAATATTGGTTATACATACCAATTGCTGTCGAGCACAGTGAAATTACAAAGGAATTTCACATTGACCCTTTACCTTTTGTAATAAAAATGAAAGTAGAAATCATTATTTGGTGTGGCTCGCTTAAATTCAGAATGATCAACACTTGCTACTTGTATATCCAATTGTTAATTCTGTATGATTATCATTTTCTAAACGAAAGTATGAGGTCAACTGTTGGACGCTCTAGTCATAAAATACCAATAAGTATGCGCATGTGTGTATGATTCAATAAACCCTCTATAGTCTGTTCATCTATACTTGTCCAAACATGTAAACAAATATGGCGTATGTAAGAAATGTCAATAAAATTAGTGATGGGAAACTTTGTGTGATCTATTCAGAATTGTAAACTAATTGTGGTAACATACATTGTGTGATTTTTGAGAAAAATCGTGATTTGTAATTGACGTCGGTTTGTTTACTATTTGTGACAAGTATAGATGAACAGACCTTATATAACCACATTCCTGTGCCACAAAGGCTGAAAAGCCGCAGAAACTTCGTTGGGAACGTCCTTCCTCTGCCATCCGAAAGCTCAATGATAAGACCCAGACTGTGGCAAAACCAACTCCACCTTACCTGACCCCTTTGTCCCAACACAAGAAAATCTCCCTGCAGGACATGGGCTACCTTGGCCAACCTGGAAGTCTCCAAACCGACTTCGGACTCAGGTTGGCCGAAGCAAAGATAATCTGTCTAAGTGGGGATACATTGACACATCTAACCTTAGATGCAGATGTGGTATCACTCCCCAAACAATGGAACACCTGCTATCTTGTCCTTCGTGCCCTAACACCAGCACGTTGGACGATTTAATGAAAGCTACCGATAATGCAGTTCTCGTAGCCAAATCCTGGGCTGACACAATATGATTCCCATCGACACGATAAGAAGAAGAATAAACAAATAACCGTATCACTCTCCTTCACATCGAACATCTGCTTATGAAGGCGTGTTCTTACGTGATTGTGAGAGTTACGAATACCTCCTATAATAATAGGTTTAACATCTAAAAAAACTAAGAATGCACCTATTAAGTGTAAATTGTAGCTTCGTTGTAATAGTAACATACCTATTATCATAATAGCCTAGCGTTTAGTGATTGTAAGTATGCGAGGTTTTTTCTACCTGACTGTTTCCTCATTGGCCATATTGTCGACTCTCCCTGTAAAGGAAAGAAGTCAATGTCTTCCTTATTTTATTTTTAACTCGATTTAAACATTGGAGTTTTTTTTCTTACATCTGGCCTTAACAAGTATTTCACGAACAAATTATGTTCTTTCATTGATTTATGTCTTACTGAGAATCTGGCTGTGAGTGGAATAATTTTTGTATAATGAAGTATTGGTTGCAGTAATTTTATTTATTGCTTCTTTAAAGACAGATGTCAAAAGGAATTGTGAATGCAATACCTGTATTATGTATGAAGAAAGTGGAACCTTTTATATTATTTTTGTTTTTGTGGGCACGCGTACGAAATTTACCGTCTTGATCTGGAAGAAGTTATCTTGTTTTTTGAAGACAGAGAAATTCAGTTGTTTGAATTTACTATATAAAAATGTATGTAATCATAAGCGTAGAAATTAACATTCAATTTCGTTTTTCTCGATAGGAATGTCAAAATTATGGTTCACCGTTTACGTCAATAGGCCTTTATCTTCTGTTATAACATTCCTGGTGAGACATTTTGATTGCTCATAAATCTTAGGTCCAAGGATAATTTAAAGGTCTAGACTCAGACATTCTTGATATATGACATCTTACGACCTATTTATAAGTTTCAAAATTAAATAGGCGTGCTTACGGCCAGTAAGATCCTATACATAGATGTATTTCATTATAAGGACAGGAATACTAACTTAAAACTATCGCGTTGTTCGATTATGCTAAAATTACGACACGAAAACTAACGCAAACTCATACATATACGTTGAAAGGCTTGATGTTTCGACCAAGTTGCACCGGCTGTGGTCAAAACCAGACTGGAGATGCGGTGCCATCTCTCTTTGCGTAAATAACATAGATAGTTCTTCATCTATCCCCGAATTTACATCTTATGATTGGAAATAATGCTGATCATCTAGAAAGGTGTAAAAATGCCAGTAAGGTATCTAATAAATACCGAAATACTAATATTTTGTTCTTTTTTGCAGAATGACGAGCCACCAGAGATCACATACTGTGTGGTTGGCGGTGAAGGCGGGCTGGCGCTGCAGGCCGTCACGCCCACGCACCCCATGCCGCCGCAGGATGAGCTCGACGCCAAGTTCGCAGAGCTGGTGGTGAGAACCCACCCACATTCCTCTCCATAACCTCTCGTCTGTTGGAATTACTTCAAGAACGTAGTTTAAAAAAGGTCGACATATCTTTCATCTTCATTCCAGGAGTGAATTTATTTTTTTCAGGAGTGAAGTTGACGACTTTATTTAATTTTTTAAACATCGATCTTGCAGTGAAGTCGACTTTCGACAGAGGTCGTGTGACAATCAAATTGTGGTGTCTAATATGCTACAAGTATTGCATTATCGTTCTTCTAATGTCTATATGTTATCTAATTTGATGTCTTGAGCTTTGATTCAGCGAATAAACCTTAGTTTATCGAAAAAGGGACCTTCCACTTATATTTTCAGAGCAGAGCTTTCGAAATGTCTGAATATTTCGACATTGGTCTGTTTGTATTTTGTTTTGAAACTGATTTATTCAAATCAGTTGTTAAATAATATTGCCCCCCATTAGCGGGCAATTAATAACACTGTCTATTTGGGTATATTTATTTGTTTAGGTTAAGAGTGGTATTCATATGTTTGCCTTAGCTTTGTTGCTTATTTTAAGCTTTCCTGGAATTCCCCCATTTGCCCAAGAATCCTATCTGATTATAATAAGACTCTTTTATATCCTCTAATGAGAACGAGACTATGTTATGCTCTATATATTTGACCTTCGTATCCATCAAAAGAAACAGAGCTACGAGTATATTGACGGAACTAAACTTTTTTGTACACCTTTTAATACTGGTTAATACTGGTTAGATCGTAATCATTGCATTAATACATGCACATAATTACGGTTTTCCACAGAGATCGTGTTAACCTTTGCTCAGCTCAGAAATTGTAGGTGCTTATTAACACTAAGAACATTCAGTATATAAACAAGTACCTGAGGGAAAATATAAATATAAAAACGCACTATACAGGTTGCTACTGAAATGACCAGGGCCTTATTCACTCAGTCCGAGCAATTTACTTGCTCTTACGTGTAGGATGGTGTAGGGTTAAAAGAGGGGTTATATCTTTCGAAAAAAATTGTTGAATGGCCTGAAACTCATATTGTTATACACAACCCGCAATGTGGCGACCTGAGGTCCTTGAACTATAATCTGCGTTATATCACGTGTTTTGTATGTCAGTATGTTTCACTCCATTTAAATGACCAAGTTTCTTCAAGGACTTAGATTTCCTTTTTATGCTATTAAAACATAGCGTAGCATTGTAACTACCTTCCTGTGTGTATATTAAAGTATCATTTAAACCCAAAGGTAGAAAGAACTGGTAGATAATGCGATTTACGGCATTAAATCCGCCTCATGTAAGTAGATGGTTTTTGTGTGAATTAAAGTATAAATAAATAAAATTATAATGGTTGGATTAAAATTTCATTTTTCGGATTATACTGCGAGAAAGTTGTTCACTTGCTGGTACAGTAGGTAGTAGTACTTACATCAGATATGAGTGGACAATTTTGTAGCTCCCTGTACCTATAAACAAAAATAAAAGTACAAGCTTCTGTATATCATTTCCTTCTATTGTGTTCAAAAGAATTTTCATATAAAAAGTCGAGAAGAATTTTAATAACATTGAAATGTATCCCATAACATAATATGTAGTTTTCATAATATATATCTTTGAGTTCCCATCATTCTTTACTTAATTTCGTCATTGTACGGCATAGCTTTCTTATGTAATTACCGTCTGACAACACGTAGGTACATTCATACAGTTAGTACATTACACTATGTAAAGTTTTTAAGATAGCCTTTTTACCTTCTCGGTAGGTAGATATCTAAAGGGCAAATAGTAGAAACTTTTCTTACCTTGCCGCTAGAGCAAGAAAGAAAGAAAGTATTAACTTAAGTTATCTCTAAAAATATATATTATTAATTTTAGTTATCCTTACTATCCTTAACTTGACGACTTCCTTATTAATATTATAAATGCGAAAGTAACCCTGTCTGTCTGTCTGTCTGTATGTTACGCAATCACGCCTAAGCTACTGGACCGATTGAAATGAAATTTGGTAAAGAGAAAGAGAGAGTCTAGAGCCTGAGAAAGAACATGACTACTTATTGCCGCGAAAACCGATAACCACGCGAGCGGAGTCACAGGCTACAGCTAGTTTCCTATAAAAAAGTTTGTGTTTTAGGTATCCAGTTTATTTTCAAGTATTTGCTAATTATTGTCACCATACCATGTTTTCCATTACCAGATTTGTGACAGACAACATAAAAGACAGCTTTTTTGGTCTGCTTGTTTGTATTTATCACCGTTAAGTGATACAATTACACCAAATTCGTCATGATCTGATTTCTTTTATACCGAACCTGATTTTTGCCCTCATTCGCACACCATAATTACCTCATATCTTCAACTTCCATAAAGATGGGATGTGGGACGCTACAGATTTTTTCACCGTTAAACCTGAAAGGTGCCCTTATTTGTTTTTTAATTTAAACTACTAAAGTTAGCAGAAAATATTGTAATTAAAAAACCAATGCAGTATGCACTTTCCTTTAGCCGACATTTTGTTGAAGACTAACACAGGCATTTGTAATTATTTTTGGTATTAAGCTTGAACGCGCTGGACAACATATTTTAGTTGATTAATCAATTTAATTGATTAATACTTCAAACATCAGTCTTTTACGGCATGAGTATTTACACATACGTCATATATAATTATATACAAAAGTAGAAAATAACCCTGTAACGTATAGTAATCTTTTTACGGCGACATCGATTACTTAGTAGTTTCTATACTTACGTCAAGACGATCTTAAGTGTTAAGCTGTCAAGTGAACAGTATCAGTTGGACAGCGACTTGCCAGCGAAGGTGTTGTTTAGACAGATGAGCCGCCCCGCCTCCAACCTGCACCCTCGGACTACTTTCACAATACATCGTTATTTTTATAGGGTTGTCACAGCACAAAAAAATCATTTTTTCTTCTAAATCAGATTACGAAAGGTGGAAATTAAAAAAAGTTGTGTGTTTTTAGTCCACCTTTGTTCACCTAGTTCGTGTACTAGATTGATTTTGTAAATTGTTTTTCTTTTAAATTTGACTTAAAAACCCATATACTTACATAATAATTAAGCATTTATATAATATTTATTAAATCAGTTTATACTGCAGTATTATGATGTCATTTCGTTGGTATTTCGGCATAATAGAAATGTGCATTTCAATAACGATCGTAATCTTTTAACGAGAACTAAGTTTAGAACTGTGGTTCTTTGAATCGGCAGCATCCTTGAGATTTGAGGTATAAATGTTAAAGTTTATTAGCATATTACGGATGTTTCATATCCGTATTAAGAGATTATATTGTTTGCAAAAATCATGAAAATAACAATGCAATAAATCATAAGTAATTTTATTACATTTAAATCTTAAGACTAACTAAAAAACTTAGATCAAAATAAGTATTTATTTTACTATCTACTTGGAATTTTGAAATGTAATGCTGCAGAACAAACACAAAATACAGCCAAAAAAATCAGCACTGTGTCCCAAAACCAACTTTGACTTCAAAACAACTGACGACGTTAAAATACTTCATTCTTTTGGATAATAATCAATTTCATTGTGTACTAAGGAAAATAAAAATAATTCACATTTATTAAATTTATTTATTGAAAAAATATACGTTAGACAACCCTATAGCCGTTTGTATCGGATAACAAGTATCGTATCGAGCTGTAGGTGGCGTTTAATTTGATTTACCGCCGGCACCGCGCCACGCAAATTGTCGGCCTCGTTCCTCGACTAGCTTGGTCTATCGACTATCCCATCGTATCGCCACTATCTACGCGTCGAAGGATTAAAATTTGAGAAATTTATTGATAAATGCTATTTGGGCGTATTTTTTTTTCTTTGTACCTTGCATTTTTTCACCTGTCACGTCACTTGTGCTATTAATTAGTTGATGAAAATTATTAATATTTATTATGCGTATAGAAAATAAAGATTAAGTGTTTATATTTGTATCGAAATATGATTTTTATTGTGAGCTTTTCCTTATATTATATTTTTTATGATATTCTGTAAGTAGACGAAAGTAGGAAAATGTTATGTAACTCATTGTATACAGTGGTTTAATCCTTAATTTTACGGCATTTTTTCCGCCAAAAACTTTAAATTTTTACTGAATCCAATGACAGTTGTATATTTGCTAACGTTCATAACGCTTAACACGGAAATATCAACCGCAAATAATGCGAAATACGGCTTTATTTCTTGTAACCCAAATTCGATTAAGTGGAAAATTCCTACTGAGTTACGCAATTTTTTACTATATTTAATGTATTTCTACCGGATCTAGGTATATTTTTCAATGCAGCAATACTAACTTCAAACGTCAAAACTATCAGTCATTTTTCATACCGTGACGAGAAGCCGAAAAGTGCGAAAGTAAGTTTGGTACAGTCGAAATCTTCCACTGATTAACGGTTTATTTTCAAGGAAAATTCAAAGTAATACGATTTCTATAGAGAATTTGTTCAGTTTGTAAGGAAGATTAAAGTAAATACCTTTAATTTAAATCAAAATTTACGAAAAGGGATAATGAATAACCGATAAATTCATGTTTGTATTATTATCTCACATAGAAGCGTTACGTCCACTGAGAAACATTTCACTCATTGTGTTTGTTGTAAACAAAGCTTTACTCGGTCCATTTAGTTATTTTGTGATAAGAAAGTAAAGATATTTCCATATGTTCCTTATTTAACGTTTAATTAATACCAAATAAATAAATATGTATGTTTATTCTTTTAAATTTTCTTTGATTTTACTGGCTAATTTGTCCTAAAATACGTTTTTAAGCAAACAAAAATGTAGGTCTATGACCAAACTGTAACTCAAAGGAGAGTATTTATAGATTATTATAGATTAAGCGGTGTTTAAAGGTTAAAATTTTAATAGATAAGTGTAGTACTAACTGAATATATATGAAATAAATATTTTTTTATATCTAAGTGGCCCATTTAATTAATGAAAAATGTATTGATATTTCGTAACTCAATGGAGCAGTTTATCAGTTCTAGCACATTAAAAATCGTTTTATTTTAAAACATATTGTTTTTACCTAAAAAATATATTAATATTCAGATAATAGATATATATAAGATAATATAAAAAAAATCAAAACGTATTTTATTGAAGTTTCATATTAATGTAAAATATGGTACAAGAAAATAAAAATACGCCCATTTGATACCTTTATTACCTACCTACTAGTGGACCCGCTACGGCTTCGCACATGTAATATACACATAAACTTACCTATTGAATCACTCCACCTATTAAAAATAGTCTAGAAACATTGATAATAAATAAATGAGTAATTTTAGTATGTTTGTAATTAAGATTAATTATACCTAAGTAGTTAGTTATTGCCTGTAAGCTGTTTTGCCGTTTGCTATCTAGTGTCATTGTAAGGAAACTTACAAGTTCATTTGTATAGGATATGTAAGTCGGTAAAATTCCATCCTGTTGTCGTCGCTCATGTTTGTTGCATCTTGGTTGCACCACATTCTATTTTGAGGCCAAAATTGTACTATTCAAAATATAATCATCATAAAATATGAATAAATATAAGATAATAAAGGCCAACTTGTTTCCTAATTTGGCAAGGACACAGCTGATTTGATATTTACTTGCATTCGTTGCTATTCTAAAATATTTACCTTAGAGTGACGAATGACGTAAGTAAATTAATATTCATCAAATATTCACATGGAAATTTAGGTGTAATCAAGCATTCTTGTTGTCACAATGTGGTACTCCTTGAACTATAGACATAAGGTTCAAAACGACCTTTTAAGGTTAAAGTTACAAAACCAAACGAATATGGGCAAAAGCATTTTTTTTAATAACTGGTTTGTCAAAAAGCTATGCAAATTAACAAGCTTTTTGGACTGTTTTTGCGTATATAAAACTAATTTCGAAGACAAAGTTGGTTTTCTCGTCAAAACAGTTTGTAAAATACGAGTAACTTTTTTGGCTGCCCAATCCATTTGTTTCATTCATAAAACAAATGCCTTACTAAATTCTTAGACTAAAATTCATCAGCAGTAGATAAGGTTAGCAACCTCGACTTTTTAAAATAAGAGGTGACATTCAATTACTCGAATTTCCAAAAATATTAAGATATCAAGTTATCAGGTAATAAAAAGCAAAAGTTATAATCCCACAAAATATTTAATTAGCTACCAACGTTTAATAGCAATAACCGCCATTAACAAAATTTCACTTGGGTAAGCTGCAAACTGGTTGTGGACGCACACCGGCTAAGATCGTAAAGATATTATAAACAAACTGACCGTGATTCTTAATTTATCGTAAACTCTTTGATACCTTTTAACAATAATTATATTAAATGCCTGTCATAAGTTTTATTTTATATTTTATTGTGCATTTTGAATATTTATGATGTTTCGTCTGACCTTTGCTTTCGAGTTACCGGACATGCGGTTTCAAGTTAAAATATTGTTGTTTCTAAAAGATTCTAGAAATATGTATCTATTTGAGGCGCCAATTATATCATATAATATTTTGCTGAGTTCATGTTCTCAAAACCATAATGGATGGTAATTAATGTAATAAACTTAATGATTGTAGTTAAACACGTAATTGAGATGACATAACACGTTAGTATGTCACGTCACTTTCACTGAAACATGATAGATTCATGTCGGAATTGTGGCATCCAATCGCACATGGTAAAGGTGGTGATAATACCACGCTGTCTGTTCAAGAAGTTGAATAATAAGACAAGACACGAAGTAAACAAGATGAAAGTGGATCAAGCCATGAGAGTAGTTTGGTAGGTAAACTATACATCATCGCAACTATACACACGCACCTAACGGCCGTAAAACTGCTGGTCCTAAAGTAGACGTTTGAAGAATTTGAGCCAAATTACACTGTCCCAAAATTCATCCTAATTTAGTCCCTGAATGATACCCTGAAGCCTAAATGGCACACGATATGACTGATCGTGTTTACTTTTTTCTAAATTTAAGAATTACCGAGTTAAGGATCCTTAATTTTGGATTGTGTAATGAGCGCAGTAATGAGAATCGAATGCAAATTTGTATCGCGCTGGTTGTAAGCTTGATTGGATAACAGAATGACAGTAGCAACTTGCGGCAGAAACCTCAAAAATAACGATGTCATTGCATCTTCTCTGTCAAACATTTTCTTCCTAATAGTTTCGTCATCGTTAAGTTAGAAATCTTGCCTGTCATATTAGTTGCACGTACATATTTAATTGTGCTATTTAGCGTTTGCAAGTCACTCCCTATGCAGATTTTAATCTAGTCTTTATATTTTCAATTCTCAGTTCTCACGCTTGCTTGGACAATGACTCAATGTTTTATTTTTGATTTACGTCTGACTGGTTTGTTTGATGTCAATTTTCTCTACCTCGCCTTGTTTGACCTCTCCATTCGCTAAAATATTTGCAATAACGTTTGCCATAACATTTGTTCCAACAAAAACATCTTCATACAGCTGAGTCAGATAGTTTTTCTTTTAGAAATGACGATACATAAAAATGGTCATTGTATAAGCTTTCTCTCGACCCCTGGTGTGATCAGTAATCGCCGACAATGTGATTGGCACTAGTACAAATGTACACATGGGTTAGTTATTAATGATTTCTCTAATAACTCGAACCTACGCTCGTGGTGTTTTCACCTCATCATCAATCATTGTTTTGGTCTCTCTTAGTAGGTTTTCCACGCCTATAATTATGTTTTGCTGCAGGTATCTAAGCGAATGCAGAATTTGGGGTTAATTAAACATCATGAACTCACCAGCGACGAACTTTAATGTTAAGAGTCAAGCATCCAATAAAATCAATTTATTTTAAGAAACCATACTGGACCGCCTTTACAGCAGCTAATACACAATAACTGACTCAAATAAAACTATGTTTTCTATTTAGTAGTGGGTGTCGTTCGCTTAGTATCAGACTAGATTCCTGAACGTCTCGAAAGGTCTCACTTATTTACATTTGACTTTGAATGCCGATCACAAAACTAGTTATATCATTTTCTAGTGCATTATCGTGTCGCTATAGTGAATTAATTTCTATTTAACCTTCATCCAGTCACGAGAAGTCGCTTTGATAGATTACATTATGTTTGGACCATCCGCCAGTATTCTTGTAAAATAATTAATTGTTTAAGATGATAGGATCATAAATTTATGAAATTTAGTCTTAATACCAAACTTTATCGGTGGTCTATTGATATTCGGGATTGGATATTTTAAAATCTAATTAGATGGTTTTAATTAGGTATATTAGGATTAAATATACATATTTATTGATGAGACTTAGTTAATACCTGAAGTTACAATGTTGCAATATGTTAAGGCTATCTGATGATCTGATATGCAACACAATGTGCGAGTGACGTTAACTCGTCTCGTTTCTCAGAAACAGTAAAAAGTCAACCATTTATCGCAATTGTTGGGTTCGGGTTTTTCCATAACTATATTGAGATAACATGCGGAAATGTCGTCATATTTGATCCTTAAACTAAAACTGGAAATTTAACTTTTTAATAGTTTCTCATATAGTTTTAATTACACGTCCGGCTTTTGTTTTCTAACTTTGATAAGTCTGCAGGAAGTTATAAAAAATCTACTGCTTTGAGATCTGCGTCAACGGTACGTTTTTCATTTGAATGGATTAATTTCCAATTTGCAAATCGAAATTCAAGGCTTTATCCGAGTGTCTAGATGTATTTTCTTGCTTTAAGACTAACGATCTCCTGTCAGTTATGCACCGATGTCAGCGTGGCATTTGCTATCGTACATCAGCTTGTTAACGCATGTCGATTTCACGCATCCCATTTGTCGATTACTTTGAATAATATATCAACATTGTACAACGCATGTTGTGCCAATCACTCAGATTCGCACGAATCGAATCCAGAATTGTGGAATTTGAATTGTGATGCGAAGTTATGGCCTTTTGCCCTAAAGTGGGACGGTTCTAGCTAAAAATAAATTGATACCTAAGCTACGATTCATGAATATTACTGTCCCTCAAATACGTAAAATCTTTAAGGAAGTTTAAGAAAACTATCCGGGTGTGTGAGTGACCGGTGTTGGCTATGGTACGCTAAGGTGCATATAATAACAAAAAGTCACGTACAATTATAATATTTATGGAGTAGTAGTAGTATGTTTATTTTACACGTAAAGCATAACTAATATAAGGAACATCGATTGTGAGAAATGAATTTAATAACATACAATATTTACCCTTTTTATCTCGCTTGACATAAGAATAAAATCGCATATACTTTTATGTTTAGCAATAAGTATAAATTTATAAATACATACGCTTTAAATAAGTATTTAATAATAGTTTCCTGTAAAGGAGCAACTGGTGGGAGTGGCGGAGAGAGCGGATCTCTGTAACCTTTGAGATTAGCTGATACGAGTACAGTCGGCGACACAGATGTATGTCGTACTCATACATACATACATACATGGTTGATTAATGAGACGTTAATTAAGCTTTAAGGCTGTATGAGGTGTTGATGATCGTTTATTGTGATTACTTCCGATTCATTTGGAAAGTCTGTAGGTTTAAAACGGATTTTTGCTACTTCGGTTGATTAAATCAGTAGGCTTGCGAAATTAGATTGAAATGTTAGTAGTCTGTAGTTTTTTCTTGTTACTAGCCTATACTGTGCCACTTCTGGGCAAGGGCGTCCCCCAAATCCTTCCAATTAACCTTGTTCCGCGGCACCCCAAACCTGTCCTCACGGTGTGCGTCTACCCCTGATACTGAAACGCTAATTAACTTTAAGATATTCTTAAATGTCTTATCTGTCGCTACTTCACACCTTAAAGTGACAGACAGCATGAGACTTAACGGCGGCTTCAAACTGTAAAGATACATTTAAGCCTTACTTAGTGAGTGTTTTATATGTGCAGGAAGGTACAGTTTTATAAAGGAATACATCAGAAACGATTCTTACCAACGATGAGTGAAGATTTATTTCATACGATTTTAAAGTTTTACTGTGTTATGTGCTAGTGTATTGAACCCGCCGTTAAATTTACGTACGTCAGCATGAACGTAGTAACTACGCTATGAATGCCTAACAAGATTATAATGACAGTTAAGCAGCATTAAGTTTTATGAAGGACTCAATGCCGTAAACGAAGGGACATCTTGTCACCTCTTGTTTTCATTGACCGACTTCCAAGGTATTTAGTTAAGTGACAAATTATTATAAATTACTAGGACGTTTGCTGTAGAATGTACCGTCTAATTGTGCCTTTGAATCGCTCTCGTTTGATGATTTAAATGGCTTAGTGTATAATTATGTAATTATTAGGGACCATGACCATTTCTCGCATGGTGTTATTATATTATTACCGTATGGCGCGGTGGCGCCGTAACTTCTTGATGTATTTTTGTGCTATTTTATAGGTTTTTAAATGATATTCGATAAAGTGACAATTCTTATTATAAGTGATATATGAACATATTCTTAAAAAGCTTATGGCCTCAATTATTATTGCTCTTGGATATTATGCGTTGCTGGTTAAAAATGTGCCAGCAGCCAGATCTCTCAAAAATTTTGGTTCATTCAGGTGCTATTCATAACTCTGTTATTTATGAATATTAATTAACAGGTCTCACGTTTTTCATTAACCGATCATCAACAACAATTTGAATTCTAATTTAATTAATGAATTCTTGTCAAGTCAAACATTCATCAAGTGGAGATGAGGCTGTCAATAACTTACGCTAGCCATCTTTGACCATGTACGAGCTAATTATGAAAGTCAATACATACTATTATTACTTAAAATAATGTTATCAAGATAAATAGTTTTGTTTGAACTTTGTTAATATAAGCAACTACTATCGTATTTGCCGTTTGTTTTGTTCACTAGATAGCCCAATTCAATTAGGTACTGAGAGGGTACAGGTTGTAACCTATAGGTACATTAAATTTTATGACCATGAGAATTCTAGCAAAATAAGTTGAGAAACCGTGTAGCTCAAAAGTCTACAAGTATATTTTTAACAACATCTTAGATTATTATTTTGTACTAACGAGATGAAAAACTAAGCGTAGTACAAGAAGACCAAGTTTTTGCATGTAAACACAGACTGTAATATTAGTGTGGAGTCCATTTATCGTAGACTACTAAATTAGTTTTTCAAAGAAGAAAGGGATAACATTTCATTTCATAACAACGTAATTAAATTGGCTTTATTATTTATTTTTACCCGACCGACTGGGGATGAGTCCTTCACCAAGGAATTTAATCCTTGTGTCGCGGGGGGTTGCCCAAACATCCAAATCACATGCAAAAAGAACACCCAGACTTGGAATAAGCATTCAATCAATCAATCACAAATCATCATGTAGATGACAGCACCCTGATTGGCCTACCCTTCACCGCTTCCTACGTGCTCTAGCCGGGGAGAAAAAACGGCGCAAAAAAACTCCCCAGCAGCACGCTATCTAATTCATGTGTTGCACAAAAGCTTGTCTCATTCGAGTTTTGAACCCATTGTGGTAATTAGCGTAGTGTCATGATAAACCACTCAGCTATCCGTGCAGTTAAATATTGTGAACAACATTCCTTTCGCAAATAAATAAAGAAATTGAGAATTCAGAGTTAACTAGACCATGACGCACAATAAATAAATCCGGGTAATATGTAAACCAAACTTAGTATTCCGAGTATTCACTTCGAGTGTACCTAGGAGTATCAAATCCAGCTTTCAAAGCCAGCCAAACATCCGCTACTTAACGTGATATTACTACAGCATTTCGTTTAGAAATGGCTTTATTTTCACAGCTTGATGTGTGAAAGCTATCAGGCTGATAGTTTCATTATCGGCGACTTGTACCTACAAACTTTCTAGTTCGCCCTATGCCCACTTGCATATCTACTGCTATTTGAATTACAGTCATCAAACTAGATGAGATTTGCATGTGAGTTTGTAGTTTAGAATCAACTTAATCTTCTACAATTTGCGTTCATGATACTTTCGTCATAATAAAATGGGGAGACAGCTTAATTGATTGGGCATATCTTTTTATCCCACCACGGCGAAGCCTAAAGGAAGGGTTATGTTTTTGGCAGTCTATGTATGTATGTTTATATGTTCCACCGTAGCGCCTAAACTACTGAACCGCTTTTAGTGATTGAGGTGTCAATCGATTCGTAATATCAACCCGGGTATCATAGGCTATATAAATTTTATCAAAATCTTATATGACGGAATTTAAAACTAAGATTCTAACCTCGAAAAAAAAATACTGCGATATTTACGGTGGTATCAAAAGAAAGGCCTTGGTGAGCACATTACAAATATATAGGTAGGTACATAAATGTCATAGTGTTTAAGTTAAAATATTGGTTTGAAATGTGGTCGTTCAGTTCGAGCCGCGCGCCGTCCAATCATTTACGTTACATTAGAATTCTCTTCCTTAAAATGCGGTGATGTAGGTATGTGCAATACCTATATCACCGCTAGTATGCCCGACCAGGAAACGGAAATGTAATAAATAAAAATTAAAGTTAAAAACTACAACCCGACTACGTATAAAAGGCGTCTCAAAAGGACGAAACAAGTCCAGAAATGCATAGGTACACAAATGGTCAAGATAGGGTCATTAGTGTTATCATTGCTAAAGTAATTTACCCCAATTTTTCCAGACTGTTGACCATTCCATGGTCTGTACTATGTGTAAGTAAATTATTATTTCTGTGTGAATTGTCTCCCTTCGTTGTGTTTGTTACATGACAATAGGCGCCGCCTCCATGATAGTAATTACAAAACTGCTGCTTTTCTCTTTGTGATAAAACATGGGTTATATAACTCATAGGTATTATTTCTGTTATGTAGGTTTGTTATGTATTAGGTAGATTTACTACTATTAACATGTGTTGGTATTAAAAGTGTGATAAAATTAAAAAAGTTGCCGGCCAAGTGCGAGTCGGACTCGCGCACCGAGGGTGCCGTACAAACCTCTAAGCGTTCATGAGAAAAGAGGTAGTAACTTTAAAATTTAAAAAAATATTTTTTATTATAATTATGATGTAACTAAAAATGTACGGTTTTTGCAATTTTTCCTTTATCTGTACTATAAGACGTTACTTCGTACCAAATTTCAAGGTTCTAAGTCTACGAAAGTACCCTGTAGGTTTTGATACCCGTGCGAGTTTCGAAAATTTGCGGAAATTTGCGGCGTAAACGGCTGTATCTTTTGATTGCTTTGGCTTAGGAGTTTGATTTTCACAGCTCCAAGGGACAGTAGGCTTGAGTATTGGATATAAAGTTTAGTTTGATACCTCCACGCATTCCTGAGAAAAATGGTCTTGACAGACGGACGGACGGACAACAAAGTGATCCTATAAGGGTTCCGTTTTGCAGTAAAGAAATGCAGTAAAGAATCAGTATGAATGTCTGTAAACACACACAGCTGTTATTGCATTTTTAAATTTTTTTTTAGCATAACAACATAAATGCTTGAGTTCATTTCAGGTTTCAAGGAAAAGTTGATCAAAAAAATACCATTAGATAATTGCCATTTATTTTAAAAAGCATCTTTCGTAAATAGAATATTCATTCATGTGTGCCTCATAAATATACATTGTTATTTGTATGGAGCGTTGCAAGTTTACGATCGTCTTCATTGCTATTATTATCTTTTCAGGCGCTACGTTTTTCATCATGTGAATGGATAAAGATCTTGTAAATAAAATTGTGTAAATAGTAACAAAACTTTATAGTGTTTTTAACAAGAGTGTGTGTTGAAGTATTTTTTAGTGTGGACTGGAATTTTCCCCGTTGTCCTCGACTTAAGATTAACAACCTTGAACCACTCTGTCTGGTTCTACATAAGCATAACAACACGACACACATTTAATTAACTATTCAGCATTCTTTTTAATACGAATACAAAAGAATTCGTGCTGTCTCCCCGACTAATTAAACGAAGACATAATAAAATATTTAACATTGACCTTTCTTATGCCCTAATTATTATAAAGTGAGTACACTAACAGTGGTGACACTGGATAGCGCTTTTATTGTATATGAGTAAGTAATTTCTTCATTATTTTTTGTTACGACTAGTTTTTTGATAGCGACTTATCTCAACCAATGGTTTTAAACTTCGGTTGAAGGCGTTTGTTCATCAATTTTTATCTAATAATCGGTTAAATAATTAACTCTCCAACTTATTTGACCATTTGATAGACTAACAACTGATGAAAAAACGGGTTTTCAAACTATTAGTTAACATATTTAACCATTAGTTGAGTTAACTCGGGATCTAACCTACAGCAATACAAAAAAAAACTATGAATAACAGAGATCTCAAGAAATTCCTTATGCGAAACAACTACGAATTACAGTTGCAGTCTTTTCATTATAGCGTTAATATTACTAACGTCTAACAGAATATTATTTTACACCACTAAACTTAAATAAATAGAGCCCTATTACAAAATAATAAGGTTGAATTTTCTTTCTGTGCGGGCTGCCTGATTCTTGAACTTGCACGTAGAGCTTATCTTTAACGATGGACATCATTATAACACTAATTACAAGGACAAGGTTATCAACATGGAAACAAACTGTAAACTATTTATGGTCCTAGATAATTAACAACTTTAATTAGTTTAAAGTACAATAAAAATGTTACTTACCTACTACATAAAACGTCTCTAAAAGTGTTAAAAATGTAACCTGTATTGATATCTGATTTGTCGAATAAAAGGGATTTGGTCAAAGAAAGTTGTGCTCCAACAGCGTGATCCAATTTCTTCTTAGCGTGTCGATCAATGGCAATATGATGATTATATTTTGTCCGACCAGTACTCGGCCACGCAGACAGCATTGTCGGTGGCGTTGTATTGATCTTCGCGTGTGCAGGTGTTGGGACACGCTGGGCAGTTCATTTCGTGATCCAACTAGCTATTCAATATTTTAAGACGCAGAGAATAAGTATGAGCATCAATAGTTCCTTCTCTATATCAGAAAATACTGACGAGGCTGTCATTCATCGTCAGCCTTCTGCCTTTATCCCAATTTCATCAGGGGTCGGTTGGTCGGCAGTCCATGTCTTCTTCAACCATACTTCTCTATCTGACGTCATCTCCAGTATCATCCTTTGTAGCCGTATCGTCTTTCACATGATCCATCCATCGTTTCTTTGATCGTCCCCTGCCTCTATATGCATCCACGTTCAGGCTCAAAACAATATTATCACCACATTTATCACCAGCCCCCAGCTTTCCACATAGCTTTTCGAGGAGTATTATTAGTACTCAATTTTATATTACGAGGAAATGATTCGAAATGTCATATTCCATTAAAGTGAAGATTACTCTTATGTTCTTGGAAACTCACAACGTTTCAAATTAGAAATAAATTGATAAATGTTACGTTCCCACTACTTTATTTATTGATCGTTTGCGAAATAGATTTCTTTCATTAACACAGTGGCCTACTTAACGATAATTATGTACATACATATATATCTATTTACCTACTTTTACATACAGACTGTATTGTGAAATATTTTTATCGAAAGTCCTGATAATCGTTAAACGTCTAATGCCCTCAAAAACTAAACAAAATTGGTTCACGTGTTAGGACTCCCTTGACAGAATGATGTCGGTTGGTGTTCCATAACTTATCAATGAACAATCATGACATCAGTATTCTAGCCAGAATGGAATCTCTTTTTACTCATCGTTATTCCCGTCAACTGTCACTTCCAATTCCAATTTTCTATTGGCATTCCATATTAGTAGATAATCACATTCATTCCGACGTCATCCTGGAAGTCCACATGCCTATATTTAATCGTTCGACTTTCTAACAAGCGTTATACTAATTGACGTTATAAAAATACTGCTCTAGTAGGTACAGGAACTCTTCCGTCTAATTATGCCAGCCTCTAAACTGCTGCAGGGGCACTGAGCATAATATTGACATGTAGTCCCATAATACAGAAATGATGTAAAAAAAAATTTTGAGTCTAGTGTTTCTGGTAGCGTTAGTTAGGCAGGATACATCAAGCTGAAATTAGTAGGTTTTTTATTTGTGCATACCCTGTCTGAAATCTCTTTGCACGCCACTCATTTTCTTATTACTGTATTAGACGAAGCCTCTAAGAGGCTAATACAGATAAGAAAAATTATTGGTCGCCATGTTCACATATTGCAACCGGTGGAGTTAATGACATATTATAGTAAACAAGTTTAAAACATTTAAAAATAAATTCGCAATAAAACATCGACAGTTAAATTGATTGTTTGAATATTACTCATCAGCTTGTAAATTCAGTACCGAAAAGTATTATTTTGTTCGAGAAATTCTCTCCCCTTGCAATCACATTATTAATCATCATAATATTTTCATTTGTTTCACACAAAGTATAATATTTACATAAAGTTGTCTGAGCTGCGTAATTAAGGATTGTTTTGATTTGATACAAAGTTCTCTTGGGAATTAAATAAATCTGCCTTATTGTGGCTTCCTTTGATAATATTTTGTGGTATTCTCTCCCTGTGTTTATGGAGTGCTTTGATTTGATACAAAGTTCTCTTGGGAATTAAATAAATCTGCCTTATTGTGGCTTCCTTTGATAATATTTTGTGGTATTCTCTCCCTGTGTTTATGGAGTGCCATTGAGTATGGCTGAGCTGTTGCTTATTTTAAATACTTGTGATTTTATTTCGCTTCATATTTATAGAAATCGATAAGTGTACGAATTAAAAGAAGGTCTTTTTAAATTCGGTCCATTCCGTTGTTATTTCTTTATAACTCTCTACCGAAGCTGATTGTTTGTAGCTGATTGTTTGTAAAAGAACATAGTATACGCTTTGGCCCCTAATCCACATATAAGGTTCTTGATAGTACCTACTTTCAAACAAATATTTATTCACGTGGCACGCCACATACGCCACATTGGTACATAATACGTTAATTTTTTATCCACACTAGACTTAATCACATACTGCTTTTCTGTGTATGTCCTCTTACAGTTTTAATTGGCCAGCCTGCAGGCTACGACGAAGTTAAGTGGGTACTTTACACAGGAGTCGTTGGCTATTGTAGTCAGGAAACCGTACAAATGTGTAGGTGCTAAGCAAACATAAGGGTGGATTGTGGGAAATGTTGTTTGTGTTTTGTTTAGGTTATTTTGCATTATGACTTCAAGCAAAAAATTATGTCACGTTGGGTTGAATCGATATATTTTTCCGTATAAAACCTAACGGGAGTCATGAACACTGTGTACCTACTACATATATTTGAAATCTTCTTCTTCTTCCTGCCCTTATCCCATTCATATGGGCTCGGCGCAATGCGTATATTTGAAATATCTACGGTATATAAACAGGAGAAAACCTGGTTAGTTTTGAGCCCAAGATAAGACCTTATTCATGACCTCCGTGCGCTTGTATCCTGTTGTGTAGAGTGTGGTTGAACTGTTTATCTTGACAATAAGTATTATATCAAATGTAAAGCAATCAATCAAGTGTTTTTTTTTATTCTAAGCTACTCACGAGTTTTTGCGAAGGAATATTCCTGCCTCTATTTTGCTCTTGCAGTTTTGGAGTAAAACGAATAAGACCTTAATCCCGGGATAAGATTCGTTATGAAATTATATGAAAGCATTAAGGCTTCCGAGAAAGTAATAAATAACTTTAAATCAAACCATTTTAAATTGCCGGCTATTCTTCTATCCATTAGGTGTTGTAATACAGGTCGTTGACCCAGTAGATCTCTAATGATACCTTGTCTAATTATGGCAATTGCTTTAAACGTCCAATTGCTCCAGTCTTGTGGACTATGCGAGTTGCACTCCCAGCCAGGCCGTTTGATAAGTACCGGCTAAGCGGTGCCCTAAAATTTTGATTATTGCGATTATACCTTGGTGCTCAGTGAGGTATTTAAGGTCGGTTGTGTTAAGTGTTTGTGTAAAAGTAAATAATAGCGTTCTGTGCAAGCTGTAGGTGTATAGGGAAATTAATGAATTCCAAGGAATTGTGGCAGTAGATTAGGTACCTTAGGTTCTTGGTAAGTTGTATACAAGCATGGTTTTTCTGTACTATACTAATATAATAAAGAGGCAAGATTTGTATGTTTGTAACGAAGGAACTCAAAAATTACTAGACCGATTTCATAAATTCTTTACTAATATTCGCTGTCCTTTTGCAAACTCTCGTGCGATGGCGCGTTCATAAAAATACTGTGTTCTAAAATGGTCCTTCCTTTTTTTCCTTTTCTTGAGTTTTGCACTTTGGTTCCTTGAGGGTTGCGTGATCATACTAAGAGATCCTAGACATTTTCCTGGTACGATGTAATCGCATCGATGGCAATAGGATGGCTGCGACATTATCCCGGAGCAACATAAGCTATATTTGTTACCAGAATAAGAATAAGGACTGGGGTAATATCTAGTATTTAAATAAATTGATATCCACCAAAAGTGATAATGTAATTTCGTGACGTTCTCCGACAAAAAATAATTGTCATGTTACTACAATATTCATTGGGCAATAGGAACTGAAATCAATCCAGTGTTAATCCCACAGACAGTCAACGACCGCATCTTAACAAACAAGACATTCACATACGAGTACGTTAAACATACATAATCACTTAAAGACATCGTTTAGTCGCATGGCCCCGGGCCCAGTAATTATATCACTAGATATTACGAAACAAGATGAAAGTAAACCTATTGTTAATAAGCTTGTTTCGAACTAGCACCATCCCGCGGTTTTACTCGCATAATTCCCGTTCCCTTGGACTTACCAGGATAAAATATATCCTTTTTATTAATCCTGGTTCCAAGGTACCCGTGTGCTAAATTTCGTCAGAATTCGTTGAGCAGTTTTTGCGTGATTGAGTAACAAAATCCCTCCTTATGAACTTTCACGTATATTATGTTAGGATGATTCGTGATAAAATAAAAGTGATATGGTGGCCTGCAGCCGATTGTTGGATTAATTATAGCTCGCTTGAAAGTTTGATTGGATTTGCCTGTCAATTGTTGTAACTACTATTGTTTGATACGATTAATTTTGTTATGTCGATTGTGTAATAATCGGTTTGGTAACTTTCATCTCATGCTTTGTACAAAGATTTATCATTTTTTTTAATGCCTGTCAAGCGATCAAAAGACGTTTTTTAAATCTCTTCATGGATAAATCGATTACATTTCGATTTAACGAATAATACCGTTTCAAATTTTTATGTATTGAATGAAGCTTCTATTTAAGAGTCAATACTTATTCTATTCACTTACTTATAGGTAGTTAGTGTTAAGCGGTAAGCTTTCCCCGTTAGTTTAGACTTTAGATTTATGCAATGATTTTATACATTCGATGATCGATCCGATAATATTACATCCGATGATGTCCAAATCAAATCAAATTGGTCACATGCGTTTGTTTCATCAAATTCGACCTTTAATTACAAATGACCAAATAAAAGGCGCTTCTCTACTGCGGCGCACGCGGTGCACAAATAGGGGCGCGGACTACGACAAAATATTAGACATATTTTTGCTTTTTGGAAAAAAAAACCGGCCAAGTGCGAGTCAGACTCGCGCACCGAGGGTTCCGTACAAACCTGTAGGTATATAAGTAAAAGTTATGGTATTTTTATTGCTAAATGAAATCCATAACATAACAATGTGGAAAGCTGACGGTACCTTGTCAATACATATATGAAAACATTATGTATGTTCGGAAAAATCGGCCAAAATCTATTTTTTTTTGTTAATCGCGGCTGAACCGATTTGCATGAAATTTTGTGTGCATATCGGGTAGGTCTGAGAATCGGCCAACATCTGTTTTTTTTTTAATCGCTGAACAACGTTTGCTGGGTCAGCTAGTAAGTTTATGATTATTAAAAAAAATATACTATGTGATGTAACAAAAAATTTAAGATTTTCGGAATTTTTCCTATATGTGTACTTTATAACGTTGCTTCATGCCAAATTTCAAGATTCCAGGTCGTCTGGAAGTATCCTTTAGGTTTTGATTCCCTTGCGAGTAGTTGCGAGTTTCAAAATATGCGGCTTTAATTGCTGTATCTTTTGATTGCGTTGACGTAGAAGTTTGATTTTTTCACAGCTCCAAGAGACCATAGACTTGAGTATTTGATATGAATTTCAGCTTGATACCTCCACGCGTTCCTGAGAAAAAAGGTCTTGACAGACAGACAGACAGACAGACGGACAACAAAGTGATCCTATAAGGGTTCCGTTTTTACCTTTTGAGGTACGGAACCCTAAAAACGAATACGACAAGTCAGTGGGTGCTATTATTTTTGCCTACTTATGAAGTCACAAGCCTGAACTTTAACGCACCATGCGTTAAAGTTCAGGAGGAGGTTATTGTAAAATTTTAATGTTTTGAAAAAAAAAAACCTAACAAACATTTTTTTATTATCTTACTATCAAACTAAACAGAATATGATAAATATTATTATTATACACGTTCGCACAAGTGACGCAGTGGAGCGGCTTCAATCAGAAATGATCACATTATACTTGTCAGTAACTTTAACGGTAGTTTGTTTTGACAACTTCATCTACAATAATGCTAATCCATGATTTAATACTTGTAATGTAAACAAAAACACTCGTAGTGCGTTTCGATATGCAAATAAGAAGCTCATAAAAAATAGTTTATAGTTCTTTTTTATTTTTGTATCTGTGGCAAGTGTGTTGAAATTAGATGAGGTGGGTTACTAGGTCTTTAAATGCTAATGAACTTCCTATACTTTGCAATGGTTTGGTTATATATTAAACACAGAAATTGGTAATTAATTAAGGAGCATCGTAAGTAGTGATCATCCAACTTATTTAAAAAATAATTACTGTTCCTACGTTGTTTGAAAGCATAATGTATGATCTAATATATAAAATTCTTGTGTCACGGTGTTTATGAAATTTTGTGTGCATATTGGTTAGGTCTGTAAATCGACCAACATCTATTTTTCTTACCCCTTAATGATAGGGTACGCCCTATTTTTTTTAATATAGCAGAACAACTTTGACCAGGTCAGCTAGTTTATTAATAAAAAAACAACTTTACGTCCAATATTACATAGACATTAAAAAGACATGACTTTCACAAATCGTAATTGCATTAACAACCTTATCTTTATTCAAAGAAATGGCAAAGTTAATAATGTCGATATTTCATTAGTGACTGGCCTGTTGGTCTAGTGGTTAGCGACCCTGACTGCTAGGCGGAGGTCGTGGGTTCGATTCCCACCCAGGACAAATGTTTGTGTGATGAGTACGATCATTTGTTCTGTGTCTGGGTGTTATTTATCTATAATATGTATGTATTTAGAAATATATAAGTATGTGTGTCAGTTGTCTGGTTGCCGTAGTACAAGCTCTGCCTACTTTGGGATCAGATGGCCGTGTGTGAGCTTGTCCCAAGATATTATTATTATTAGTAAAGTATTGCATGGAACTTTCATTTGACAACAAACTGTTTAGAACAAATGACCTAAATCTGTCTTTTCATTTGTTAATCTTGTAACGTTTCACTAGTATAAGCGAAAGCTTGTTTTCTTTAGCTGTTCTATCATGGTTATCGCTCATTATCCCATCGTACATCATACCGACGTGATTAACTAATGAGGTTAAGAATCTTCTGTGTTATTATTTGAAGTTTCCAGTTAATGTGTTGTGTAAATTGCTTAGCGTATGATGATCTGATCGCAAATCGTACTTTCTTTATTTTTTTGTCTTTGCCGTAATAATAGCAGTAGGTATAGAAATTTTATATGTAAAGAAGCATTTTTTTTTGCTAGCTTATATCGTCCTAATTCTAGCAAAGGCTTTCCCTAAGTCCTTTCATTTAATCTTATTAGAAAATGTTTTGAATGAATGATTAAAAAATTATACTTAATTTTAATATTTAACTAAACTTTGGCCGCATAAAAATTACGTTCCGCAGAACTTACTCTAGTTAATATTATTTTAGTTCGATAAAGTCCATCTAAACAACTTATCTATGTCTAATAACTTAATTATATTACCTAATAAACTCGGATACAACGATACGGCGACCTAACACTTTTTCAACGAGTTACGATTCACTAAACCTACATTTCACGGCTTCACATCCGCAATGCTCACAATTTCCACGATTATGTCGATCATAAATCCATGCCTGATCGATCGCCTTTCTTCGCGGAAGTCGGAACGATACTATTCGATTCGATTCTCGATACGATTTCATGTGATTCGTTAGCTATGACCATACTCGATGTGGGTCTGTCGCTGTATCAATTATCTACTGAAAAGGATGGTCTAATCTATAAGATAACATGGATGTAGAGATGTGGATATAAGGGTGTTTTTGTGTTTGGTACTTGAAATAATTATGGTGTATGATGATGGCATAGTTTAGGTGCAAAAAATATGTTTTACTAATTTGAAATTCAAGATGCGTTTAAAATATTTAAACACAATAATGCATCGTTACATCTGATCAACTTCCTATTTGAATTGACAAATGACTTCCGATCCATAGAAATAAAAAATGAATTTCAGAAATGTACGTACTACTCGCATATTTTTCACAAGACTACACATAATTATGATAGAAAAATTTGATATTTAACAGTCTTTATAAAACTTTTTTTTAATCACACAATATGAAAAGTTTGTGACTGAATAAGACAGGAGACTGTGATGAATCACATGTTTTACGGGAACGAGACCAACTTACGGGGATAAAACGTTGGGCCGCAGCTAGTCAATCACAATGATTAAAAGCCTATTTAAATTCTTCTGCCTAGCCTTTTCCCAAGCTATGTTGGGGTCGGCTTCCAGTCTTACCTGATTTAGCTGAATACCGTATTTTATATAGAGCGACTGCCTATCTGACCTCCACAACCTATTGCTAGGTAATGCAGTACTCCATAGTAAGACTGGTTGTCAGAATTATAATGTAATTACGTCACGGGAATTAACGCGAACTCTGAGTTCGCGTTAATTCCCGTGACGTAATTATATTAAAATCATGCAACGCGATAGTTTTAAAGTTAATAATAGAATCACCCATCCACGGACCAACCGCGGCGAGCGCAGTCTAACCTTTATTATCGGTCAAACCGTACGGCTTACACTTAGCCGCGAGCCCCTCTTAAAAGCCTATTTCAATTATAAGTATAAATTCAGTGCCTACGTCAGGTGCCAAGTAACATAAAATACTCTTCCTTGCCATTTCCAAGTAGCCCACGCCGAGTGCGATTCAATATCTATAAATGGTGGCATTTGAAATTCTAATCACATACTGCTCATGTTTTATAGCCTATCTGTGGCATTAGTGCATAAACTGCATTTTTGTTCCAAATATCGCTTCGATTACCCTCAATACTTAACTAAATATAGAAACTGAATGTCCCAAAATGTACAACTTTGTGTTTTTATAGTAACCTAATGCAGTATTTCCTTTCGCTACCTTGATACCACGAAAGATGGTTCAAATTCCTTACAATGCCACACCTAAGGACGTTTTTGAGTAGATTTATTTATGTACGCAAAGGCCCTTTATAGGCCCTTTTTTATATATTTCTTATTTTTTCCTTTCTGTCCCACATGTGAACAAAGACCATTATTCATACTTCCTTAAAAACCGCTGCCGAACCAACCACATTATATCCTTTACTAAACCTTACTTCTTAAATTGCAGGAGGAGCTGGACTTAACAGCAGTCAACAAGGCAGCCATGATGGCTCTGCCCGCGATCAAGAAGTGGCAGATCTACTGCAGCCGGCGACCACCGCCAGGCGCGCCTCCACCGCTCGCCACAGCGCCGCAACTCGAGGAGTACATCAAAGCCCTCAATGAGATTGCTGACGTAAGGGTTGTTAAAATACTTGCTTCTTATTGTTCCACTGCAGAGCCAAGGCCTTTCCCATAAATAGTAAATAAAGAAAAATCGTGTGATCCTTCTGTGCAAGGTTCTGGTGTTGTAGTTTGGATAAACCAAAAACAAAAAATATGTGGAGATGGCTTCCTGCTTATTATTTTCTTTGTTGCTCTGTTCGTTTTAGCTGTTAGTCTCCATTGTTGTAAATAAATAAATAAAATCATATTAATCTTGTAAAACCGCTAACAGAAACGCGATGGAGTCGATATATTAGAAGTATGTAATATGCTCCTAACAAAATTAATGTATCTTTTATTTTTGATATAAAACGGGTTTTGCATCTTGAAATTACAAACGTAATCTGGTTCTTAGTTTTCTTGGGTCAAACTTTATAAAGCAATCAGAATTCAGACCCACGTGAAATGTAACACTACTATTCTGTTACATAATACGCCGAACAGGTTAAGATTATCGGTCTACCTTCTTTTTCTTCATATTCTTCTTTGTTTTCTAGGCCTTCGCATCATCTGAAGGCGTACCACCAGCAGAAGCCTGTGCTCTCGTTGATGGCCTCAAGACAGCACTAAGGACGCGAGCCCACAGCTTCGTCCTACGGTTTATCAAACAAGGAGGTCTAGGTTCCCTTCTCGATGCCTTACAGAAGGCACCCAGAGACGATGCTCTCACCAGGCATAACCTCATTGCTGCCATTAAGGCGCTTATGAACAACTCGGTAAGTATTGCTTGTAGTTTAGAAGTGGGATTATATGGGTGCCTATAGTATACTTTAGTTATTTGTGCAATCTGATAACATAAATCCAAATAGTTGGTATCTATTATTTCATGGAAACATCACCACTCGCCTTATGAGAAAACTCATTTCACTGCCCAAATATAATACTCCACATAGTATGTTTACTTATTCAAGGACTACTTAAACTTTTTTCTTACCTTACCTTACCATAATTAATTATCAAGATAAGACTATAACAAGTACTTCAACATATTATGCTGTCACCACACAATGGTTTTAAAAAGTTTCGTGGGAAGAGGAGTAGCAAGTAGTTCTTTGCTTTTCTATAAAGATATGGGTCTATCGTAGTTTACTGAAACTTATTTTCTTATATGCTTTATAAATATGTTGGTTGCTTGCAGACTGGGCGCGCGCATGTCTTGGCCCACCCCACGAGCATCGATCTGATCGCACAGTCCTTAGACACTGAGAATGTAAAGACAAAGGTCGCTGCACTTGAGATACTCGGTGCTGTCTGCTTGGTACCAGGAGGACACAAGAAGGTAGTGTATCATATTTAATGTTATAGATGGTATGGGGATGAGGAATGGTAGAATATGTTGGAAACTGCTCCGAATGAGCTTTGATTGAAGGTAAAAAATGGCGGTAGTGAAAAAAAGGTATCAGACTGAAAACTGGAGGCAAGTATGTAATAATTCCCCACACATTCACGTCACCTACGTTTACAGTAGATATAATTGATGTCTACGATAAAAATGGATATTCGTAGATGGTCCATTTGGTCTGCTATAACAAAATATATGTCCCCTTTCACAGGAACTTCAACAAATCGCATTCACATGATTTCTTAAATTCCCAGGTGTTAGAAGCGATGGTACACTACCAAAAATACGCTGGTGAGCGAGCTCGCTTCCAAGGCATCGTCAATGAGTTAGACCGGAGTACGGGCGCGTACCGAGACGACCTCGGTCTGAAGACAGCTATCATGTCGTTTGTGAACGCCGTACTGAACTATGGGCCTGGAGAGGAGAGCCTCGAGTTCAGGCTGCATTTGAGATATGAACTGCTCATGTTGGGGATACAACCAGGTAATAAATAGTTGCATATATTATTGTATTAAACCTCTTTAATCGGCTAAAGAAATGTTTATAGTGAATTTAGTTGCGTAGTTCCAAAATATCAGTCATTTGGAGAAGAAAATGAGATGCTGCATAGGGATGGACCCTGAAGTTTTCCTTTGCGAAAAATGTATCTATTTGTAAAACTAATCTTACCCATTTTATAACCAAAAGATTTTTCCTGATATCTGGATGAATAATGTTCAAGAATATCTTGAAAATTTTTTCATCCAGATTCAGGAATCAGGATCCCTTTTCTTTTTAATTTTCGGACGGTTCCATAATTCATTTAGTCACCTTTTGTCACGTCAATTCTAAGACATGATATAATCTTTTTTTTATTTGATGACAACCATTCTCTGAATACTTTGTCGTGAAGTAACTATACAAAAAATGTTGACTATTTCCAAAAACTCAATTTTCATTTCAGTAATCGAAAAACTCCGTAAATACGAAAACGAGACCTTAGACCGCCACATCGAGTTCTTCGAGATGGTTCGTAATGAGGACGAGCGGGAGTTAGCGCGGCGGTTCGATAAGGAACACGTTGACACCAAGAGTGCGTCCGCCATGTTCGAGCTGCTGCGGAGGAAGCTCAGCCATACTGCCGCGTACCCTCACCTGCTCTCCATGTTGGAACATCTGCTGTTGTTGCCGCGTGAGTATCTGTAGAATAAACAGCTTTTGAATTTTTATAAGCATTGGAACGATACATTTTTATGATAAAACACTTTTTGAATGATAAAATTAAAGTTTTTTCTAAACAATGGGTGGTAATGGTAATGGTGGATTTAGCGACAATATATTTTGTTTTATAATATTTTCATTTCACATCTTTCTTAATTATTTACTGACTTATGAATGGACGAATATATTCCATGATCTATTAATGCAAAATAAATGCTACTGGCTAAAAATACAAAGACAAATATTCTTATCCCTTTTCCCAAGCTATGTTGGCTTCCAGTCTCACCGAATGCAGCTTAATTCCTATATAATCCAAGTTTATGAAATAATGACCTTTGATGGTTCCAGTGGAATACAACCCGCAGTCGCAGCACTGGTTACTCCTAGACCGCGTGGTGCAGCAGCTGATTCTGCAGCAGCCCGCCGCCGGCAGCCGCGCCAACAGCGAGCAGGGCAGCGAGCGAGGCAGCTCCAGCGATAACACTAAGGTACTGGTTTCACTGGAGTAAAGTTACATGCTGGACTGGTCATGTCTGTCGAAGGTACGATAGTCGTTGGAGCAGACGAGTCCTAAGTGGAGACAGCAAATCTGAAAACGTAGTGCAGGACGTACAGGCAAATGGTTCGATGACCTGAAAAACGTAGCTGGCGAGGACTGGATGCGGACGGTGGAGACCGGGTTTTGTGGCGCAACTTGGGAGAGGCCTATGTCCAGTGGACTGTGATAGGCTGAGTTGATAGATTGATATGCTTAACTTACATTCGCTACTAGTTTTAAGACTTGGAGATCTAGAGACGTTAGTCCAGGAACCCATAGCCTGGCGATGGCGGAAGTTTAAACTGTGTTCGCATTTGGTACCTGCATAAAGGGGATGCTACAGACACTGTGTTATTGACCTTTTTTATTGGTATACATAGTGGTCTTTGCCGAACCAGCGTAGGTGCTGATAATTCCCAGGAGCCAGTTTGGAGGAAGTTCATAAGGATTATTGACAAAATGTTAACATTTTGTATTTGAACAGCTTTAAATTCTCGACTAATTTACTCAATAGTATTTCTATTAATAACTACATTCGTTACCCAAATACATGGGATGTGCAAATCAGTTTGATTGTCAATTTTAGTAAAATATTCGTTGTTCCTTAGATCTTGTATACTTTCGCTCGCTTTATAGGTTGAATAGGCTGATATTGAATGAGCTATATTTTCTAAAAACATTCAATTGTCCCACAGATCTACGACCCAGATGTGGCTCCTCTAGATATCAACGTCGGCGAGATAGTCCACCTACTAGCCAAAGAAGAGGAATTAGTCGCTGCTAGGACGAAGGCAGATAATCTGGAGAGGGAGAACATCGATCTAGCTACGGAACTCGCTAAGAAGGTACGAAATATTTGCTATAGGCAGTGGTATGTTGTCGAAGATATGTTATCATGCTGTAAGGGTTTTTTTAATTGAGGATGGTCGGTTAGTGCTTAATGGAGTTGTTCTGAAACGTGTTAGGGCAATTTTATTTTTTTGATAATGGGATGGAACCTTTCAGATATGAAAGAAAAAAAGAAAGAAAGAAAAAAGATAGAGACATCTTTTCGTTTTAAAATGGAACTAGGCTTTGAAATAATTCACTAAAAGACTCAGGGTTGTAGCACTAATGTTTATTTGATTGGAATTGTTATTGGACAAGTACTTCCTAGATTTTGCTTAAGTTTTCGATGTCGATAAAGTTTAAAATTAAACGTTCTGTAAGCAAAATTAGTCTAAATACATTGAATATTATATTTTTTTACCTGTCTTTCCTAAATCAGACTCAGTTGTGTTTTTATTTGGTAAAGAATATTCATTGATAATTATTCTAATTTTGATATTAATTATTAAAACAAGAATAATCATTCATAGGTATGATAGATCAAAAGACTTATTACGTTTCAAATCTGAAATTAATTCTAAGGACTTACAATGCCATGAAAAAAATACACTTAATAAAATTATAACTGAAATGATAACATGACTTCGACAACGGAATGTCAGCCTATTGGTTGCGGACTCATAAAATCATAATTATATTTATACACATTGCTATTATATTCTACTTATATTGGTGATGTCTCATTGGTCATTACATGAAGCTACATAAACAACACTTTACAAGACAAGTTGTTCGATGTGCGGGATGGTAATGCCTCGATATGCTGATACATGGTTGATTGTCGTCTACAACGGGTTCTGAAAACTGTAGTTCCGAGCTAGCTCATCTTAAACTGTATATTTTGAACTGTTTTGCGTAATTACTAAATCTCAAACAGTTCATCAGGTCTGTAGAGATCTTTATTCGGTGATTCCTTCGTAAGGTTTGCATCGATATACTTTTTATTATCCAGGTCCTTCCTTTTTCATTTTAGATGACTTAATAAATAAAGAAAACAATATTTTCTAACCAAGTGTCTTGTAGGTAGTGTAAATTTTATCAGTTTTTAACCTGATCAGAATTTCATTTTATGACAAATTAATAACTATCATTATAATATATACATAATTTTTATACGGATTGTATCGCGGTTTTTTTTTCATTTTAGTTCCCGACGTTTCTTTTTATTTCAATATCCAACATTCGCGTAAACTAGAAAACCACTATCACTGAAATGTAACTCAATTTCTGACTATAGAGAGTATCTTTTTGGATTATACTGATTAACCAGAACCTATAAAGACACATCAACCAACCGCCAATAATACCCACTTCCCATAAAACACACGCATGTACTGACTAGCTAACCGACTAACAGGAGAAACAAGTTGACGAGCAGAGCCAGGAACGGGAAGAACTAGAGGGAGTCGTCAGCAGACTGAAAGAGAGGCTTGAGAGGGAAACAGCCGCACACATGGAGTGCACCGAGAGGGCGAGGGCTTGTGCCACCAGAGCACACCAGTTGGAGCAACAGGTCAGGACCTATAACATTTTTTTTGAGAGGAATTCTATAGACCTCCTAGTTCCTCGCGGAGGAGCAAAACCAAGTGCTTAATTTTACCCAGGATCAGGTGTAACTGCATTGCCGACCACTTCAGTTCTTGAAGCAGGTAAGTCAATTTTTTTTAAACAGTGAAATCCTCTCGTTTTCCGGCTGGACTTCCCGGCTAAAACTACGACAGCTTCCGCTTCTTGGAACTGTGGACAGATAACAGTTTTTTTTTCTAGATTTTAGGAGAAAATTTTAGCTAATTCTCTAGGGCCTTTGGCGTTTGGATACCAACTTTGGATAAAATAGATTTAAGTGTACTATTTAACATTTTGGGCAAAAAGTGTTATAATCATCATCATCAAGTAACGTATACGCTATTGCCTACTTCTATTAACTTCGTTTTGAATAATATTTTTATACACTAGTATACAAATCTTGAATATACTTTGCTTTCAATTGCAGCTAAACCAAGAACGAGCGGAAAGAGTGAGGTTTGAGAAACTAGTCAGTGAAGGAAGCATACCTGATGATGCTAAGGTATGATTTTTATGTTCTTATCTATTATTAGAAGTTTAATATTCTTGTAAGTAAATTGAATACCCCTCCAGAATACTCGTAAATCTCTAATATATGATTAATCCTCATAAAATAAAAAGGTTAATTTATAAAGTAGATATCAGATATCAGATTCAGATTCTGGCCAATGTTCTATATTTATTTATTTATTTAATACTTTATGCACAGTGTACATAGGTGGACTTAATGCCAGAAGGCATTCTCTGCCAGTCGACCTTAGGGTGATGCAGAAAGGTGTGGTGTATATCGTTATTCTATGTTCTTGTCCAGGTGAGCAACCTGAAGAGCGCCGTAATAGAGACATGTTCAGCGCCTCCTCCTCCTCCTCCTCCCCTCCAAGGCCCCCCCGCCCCTCCGGCGCCGCTCCCCCCTCCCGCCCCCCTCGCCCCGCTAGCCCCGCAGGCCCCCGCACCCCCGCGCGCCAAGAAGAACGTGCCCACACCCGGTAACCCCCTCAAGAGCTTCAACTGGAGCAAGCTGCCCGACATCAAGCTCCATGGCACCATCTGGCAGGAGCTTGACGATACCAAACTGTATAATGCCATGGATCTGCACACGATTGATAAGATGTTCTGCGCTTACCAGAAGAATGGAGTTCAGGTGAGTTCATGTTGAAGGTTAAGACTTATGGACCGAACCGTACGGATGTCTAACTTAACGACCATATTTGTTGCTAATCTGTGCACCATGAAAATTTTCCATGGTTTCATGGACACTTGGTTCATGCAAATAGTAAAATACTACATAATATAATTCTCCCAATATCATAATATATTTCCTCTCAATAGAACGAAGGCTCAGTAGAAGACCTGCGACAGTTAGGCGCGAAGCCCCGCACTAAGATCCTGTCGGTGATCGATGGACGTCGCGCTCAGAACTGCACCATCCTGCTCTCCAAACTAAAGATGTCCGACGAGGAGATATGCCGGTAATTATAGCATGCTGTTATAATAAAAATCTTCCAAATTTTCTTACTAACTGCTTGACCTGCTTTGATAGCAAGGTTGATACAACAATTTCAAATGTACTCCCTGAGTTATGATGCCGGAGTTCCAGTATGAGATATGTAGCAGCCACCAGTTGCAAGGAATCATATTTCAACCTTGACCACTTTATTCTCAATTTCCGTATTCCAGAGCGATCCTCCGCATGGACAGCGGCGAGCAGTTGCCTATCGACATGGTGGAACAGCTAGTCAAGTTCACACCCAGCGCTGAAGAGGCCGCGTTACTGGAGGAACATCAAGACGAGCTGGATAGCATGGCGCGCGCTGACCGCTTCCTCTACGAGATATCCAAGTAAGTTGATTGGTTGGTTACAGATGATATATTGGCTTATATTTGTGGTTTTTGATGTTTTGATCGTGATTCATGTTTGCAAGCATTATTTGTGATTTGTTCGAAAGGTCGAACCGATACTGATTCACTCGATGCTCTTTTGCTCAAAAGTACTGGATTGGCTTTTTCTGCGAAAATATTTATGGCTTTGCTTCGAGCTTCTTCTAAATATTTTACGGCTCGTTTAAAGCATGTGTCTCTAAGTTTGTATTGTGACCGAATACGCATGGTCCTTTTGAGCAAAAGAGCATAGATTAATATTTCTGCGAAAAGATGCACCTCAATTCTCTATTTGGTGTTTTACTTCAATTGGGACCTAAAAAACGTGGTCAAGAATGTTTTTTGAGGGGATTGACTCTTACTTTTAGCCTGAAAAATTCATTGGTGACACTCCCATGGTTTGCGCAGGTGGAAAAGGACGTTACTGCTCAATAACGGCTCCGATTCGATCAATCGAATCCGGCTGACTCAAATGACGCTCCCCTCTGCACGTCGCTCGCAGACCATGGGAGTGCCACATAAGGATTTGCCTGGCTATTGTAGTTTACTGTCTAGTCTCGACCTCTGCCTCGTTTTTGACTTATTTGAGCCGGCGAGTAAGGCTTTTTCCCGGCATTATATATTAATGTGATGAATGTTTCCAGAATCCCGCACTACTCGCAGCGCGTGCGCACGCTGCTGTTCAAGAAGAAGTTCAGCGTGGCGGCGGCGGAGGCGAGCGCGCGCGCGTCCGTGGTGCTGCGCGCGGCGCGCGACATGACGCGCTCGCGCCGCCTGCGCGCGCTGCTCGAGGTCGTGCTCGCGCTCGGCAACTACATGAACAGGTACGCTGTACATGTGCACACTAGCAGGCGTCCGTGGAGCTGCGCGCGCTGCTCGAGGTCGTGCTCGCGCTCGGCAACTACATGAACAGGTACGCTGTACATGTGCACACTAGCAGGCGTCCGTGGAGCTGCGCGCGCTGCTCGAGGTCGTGCTCGCGCTCGGCAACTACATGAACAGGTACGCTGTACATGTGCACACTAGCAGGCGTCCGTGGAGCTGCGCGCGCTGCTCGAGGTCGTGCTCGCGCTCGGCAACTACATGAACAGGTACGCTGTACATGTGCACACTAGCAGGCGTCCGTGGAGCTGCGCGCGCTGCTCGAGGTCGTGCTCGCGCTCGGCAACTACATGAACAGGTACGCTGTACATGTGCACACTAGCAGGCGTCCGTGGAGCTGCGCGCGCTGCTCGAGGTCGTACTCGCGCTCGGCAACTACATGAACAGGTACGCTGTACATGTGCACACTAGCAGGCGTCCGTGGAGCTGCGCGCGCTGCTCGAGGTCGTGCTCGCGCTCGGCAACTACATGAACAGGTACGCTGTACATGTGCACACTAGCAGGCGTCCGTGGAGCTGCGCGCGCTGCTCGAGGTCGTGCTCGCGCTCGGCAACTACATGAACAGGTACGCTGTACATGTGCACACTAGCAGAACCCACGCTACAGCCTGCAAGATACTTCGTTAAGTTGCTGAAATGTAACAGAAAAACATTTTTTACTGCGAGGTGTAAAGAAAAGACAAGTAAAAAGTTGTTAAATTAAATCATTAAAATTCAGTGAACCAGTCAACTATACCAGATAGGCAGTTGCTCGACGTAAAAAGCGGTATTTCGCAGAACCCGGTAAAAGTAAAATGTCAGTATATTCAAGCGACTTTTTCTCATCTCTCAAGTCAGTCTATATAAATCAGCTTCAAGTACTATCTTTATACTAACCAAATTATTTTCCTTGCAGAGGTGCCCGCGGCAATGCATCAGGCTTCCGTCTGACGTCACTGAACAAGCTGGCCGACACCAAGTCATCTGTATCCCGCAACACCACACTGTTGCACTACCTAGTCGAAATGCTCGAGACACAGGTATGTTGCATTTTGTTACTTCTATGCACGTACACACGGTACATTAATACATACATTAATGTACTGTATATTTCTGCGTAATTATCTTTACACGGATAGTATGATATTATTCAAAGACCCTGCTTATAACGATCTAGGTCTAGCAACATAAGATTAAATAAATTACTTGTTTTCGCAGTTCAAAGACATCCTCTTGCTTGAAGAAGACCTACCGCATGTGCGAGCAGCAGCTAAGGTCTGCGTAGACCAGCTAGACAAGGATGTTGGGGCCCTACGTGCTGGTCTTCGAGAAGTTTCCAAGGAACTGGAGTACCACGCGGCTTTACCAAACCGGTCGCCCAACGACATGTTCCTGCCAGTCATGAGGGACTTCCACGCTCACGCTGTATGCTCGTTCACGCAACTCGAGGATCTGTTCCAGGTTTGAGCGTTTTTTAATTCAGTAGTTTTTTTCCTTCTGGCCCTTATTACATTTTATTTTATTTTTATTTTTTTTCAAAAAGGTTACTAGCAATGTGGGTCGCACATTACTAGTAATCTCGTTAACCCCTCGTGCTAAGCTAAGATGCTTGTGTTACGAGTGGGTTCACGTCGGTAGTGTAATGGGTGGGATTCGAACTCGCAACCACATGATCGCAAGTCCGACGCCCTAGCCATTAGGCTACCGCCGCTTCAAATTCACATTCATGTGCAGTCCGCGCAATGCGTATTTTCCTTCCATTCCTCTCTTTTACTCGTTATTGTGGCATCCACTCCTTTTAATCTCTAATCATCTTTCACTTTTTGCTCCAAAAAAACATGTTTTGATTGTTTTCTGTGTGTTCCGTGTGCAGGACATGAAGAGCCGGCTGGAGGCGTGTGCGCAGGCGTTCGGCGAGGAGGCGCCGGCGTCGCCGCCGCAGCTGTTCGGCGCGCTCGACGCCTTCCTGGCGCAGCTGGGCGACGCGCGCGCTGACTGCCTCGCCGCCCGGAGGCGCCGCCACGACGAGGAGCGCCGCACCAAGCACGAGCAGGAGGTACGCCATGCCACATGCCACTTTATTTTTGCTGTCGGGATGAAACGCTAATATCTTCAATATACGCTAAGGGTACCGCGCGAGGATTTTTCGGACTTGCACCGATTTAAAACACCCCAGTCCCGTCCTTACCTTTGCTGGAACTTCGGGATCACTTACGCAAGCTTGCGAAACTCCAGCAGGACCATACCATCTTTCTGTCTAGCCTTGCAACATACGTTGGACTCTGCTTCCAGTCTTACGGATTCAGCCGAACTATATTTTACATGGAGTGAAGGCCTGACTGATTTCACAACCCATTTTACTGGGTAATACAGTATCCCATAGTAAGTCTGGTTGTCAAATTGACAATCACTCAACAACTGTCAATTCTCACTTTGTGACGGACGAAACCAACAGCTTAAAATAGTTTTTTTTTACAGAGCACAGTAAATTTCTGACTCTGGGCCAAAATAACAAATCTACTGTACACAAGCTGCGGATAAGATCCCCGCATGAGACTATTTTTTCCTACTAAGTAGAATCCGTGATCATAGAGACTATAAATAACTTATTTCAATATTTTCCCCTACAGCTCAAGAAACGAACAATGGAGAGGAAACAAGCTTCGAGCCTACTTAGCTCCGTGGGCAAATCACTCGGCAAGTCAAACGGCTCAGCTGACTGCAACGGACATTCCGACGGGTCCCGTGACGGAACCCTCACCAACGGCCAGAAGGGGGAGTTCGATGACCTCATCTCCGCCCTCAGGACGGGAGACGTCTTCGGTGATGACGTAGCCAAGTTCAAGCGATCCCGCAAAGCTTCCAAAGTCAGCCATAAAGGCAGAGACTCCCCCCCACGAGGCGTCTGCAGAGAAGACTCCAGGGAACGACAGAAAAATTGAAAGGAAAATGAAATAGTAAAGGTTATTGAATGTTTGTAGTGTCCAGCGATCCTCGGTGTGTAGTTTCTCGTTCATTGTCGATGCGATAGATATGCTTTATTTATTAGGAAAATTTTAAAAGCATTACAGGTAAATATACTACATATTATAAACTATGTTATGGCCCACGCCAGTGATAGTTCTATATAATTTTTGGCTTTAAATATTTACCTAGCTTCTGTCAAATTGACATTAGAAATACCCAGTAGTCTGGACGCTGGACTCTCGGAGCAATCGATTAGTATAATCGAAACGTGATATTTACCGAGTAGGGGATCCTATTGGTCCGTTTTAAGTACGGAGTCACAAATATGAGATTACAAATGACGTATGACGAGTGAAGTGTCATAAAACCCATAGTTTTATGTGACAACGAAACGACCGATGCCATTTTAATTGTTTTTTTTTCTCACAAACATGGTGCCTAATTTTGGATGGTTTTTGGTCGTGCCAAGACAAGTCGTGGTCTTCATTTCACGATTTTATATATTGACGACATTGAAGTATCGAAATATCTTTACTTTAATCGAAAATACCTACTATTGAACTTTTGATGAGAAACTTTATACTTTTATACTTCTAATACCAGTGAAAAGGCGTAAATGTATGTAAAATTAATTTTAATTCAGACCACGACATTTTGAGAACTTTCGCAAAGCTTTTGTTGGTTATCGACTGTAGTCAAAGACTGTGCATGGTATTCCATAGACGATTTATTTTAGTCTTACGTATCTATAAGCGTTGTGTGATTTGAGTAACCGTAGGATTAGAGTGTATTGAGTTTTTACTGGAATTTTCACTGGAATTTTCTTAGTTATGGAGATGTCGTTGTATTCATCAGGTACCTATTTTTCTTACTCTGAATCCAAATTATTTGAGAAATTTCGAAATTCAACCTTAACACTTTGGAATAGAGGTGCTTTTATGAAGAATGTTACCTCTACTGTGCATTTCACTTTATTGAGTATTTTTTTGAGTGTTTGCTCAATACAATACTTTTGTATTTTTTGTAAGAATAGAGAGATAATGTCTTAATCGAATCATTGATCACAAGTCGGTATACTTTGAATAACTATTGACTATTAAATTTATACAATTAAATATTCATGGAGTTATTTTTGTATGCTGAATAATTATTTTCCGTCGGTCGCTTGATATAAAAAATTGATAAATACAATGACAACTCAGTATGAATGTCGATAATTTTTTACATATCTCAATGTACCTATAGACAAATCGGACACAATGGAACCTTTCTTAAGTGTCAATATTAATGGGAATTGACGTAAACACTATATTATATACTGTTACTAAAGATTATAGGTGTAGGAATTGATACATACTTACCTGAAATAAAAATTTTGGAATTTTGTATCAAATAAAGCGTGGTAGAAAATTTTTGATAAATTTTACATTTTATATATTATTATTGACATCCATATTATTTATTCCCGATATAGAAATGAGAATTTTAATTTTATTTCATTGTAAATATAATTTTTAATGATTGCCAAAATTTGTTACCGTATCCTGTAAAAGGAGTATATAATTTATTGAAAATTTTCTTAATGTATGAATAAAGTTTGTGACTTGTAAATTTTATTGTTTTGTTCAGTATTGCTTAAGCTCATAGTATTAATATAATGATTATATATTAGACACTATTTAAATTAAACCCTTGAACAATATGACTTGGTTTTATTCTGTAGTGATGTAATCTGACCCTTATTATGCATACATCTAGCATTGTACATCCAATAAAGGCCGTAAGGTATTTTGATTTAATCTTAATTAGAATGGCCCTGGGCTAATTACACTAATTAAGACCACAACTAACACACTGACTTCTTACAATACTGATTAATTACAAATTGAATAATTAATTAACTCGAGATCAAAAAACTGGGCCTAAATCATTACATATGTTACTATAATTGATGTGTATCATAGAAGAAATACCTACTCCACAGAGATGGGTAGACGACAGAAAGAGGGGACTTATAGGTATGTAGTGTGTGTATTGTGCCTTCGAAGATCCCAAAAGTTGATTATCTTGTGTTTAGAATTCAAGAAAAAAATATTCACCAATTTCAAGATCTATTATTGTCTCATTCTACTTATTGATACTACTACGGCATTGACTGCCTCAATGGTCAAGTGGTCGCAATCGCGACTGCCGTGAACGAGGTCTCGGGTTCGATTCCCGGGTCTATTATTTACTGAGTTTAGAAATTCTCAGTACCGCTCGGAGTCAGGAAGTGTGGCGGTGTTTACATCCCCGTGCCTCGGAAAGCACGTAAAGCCGTTGGTCCTACGCCTGATCCCTCTCCGGTCGTGTCGGTCAACCGTGCCATCAGACTATGAGAGTGAAGGAACAGAGTGTGCACCTGTGTTTGCGCACACACTTGTGCACTATAATATCTCCTGCGTACATGGCTGATCTCACTAGAGATTGGCCGCTGAGGCCGAAATTCGGTCGGGAGATTATTATTAGGTACTATTAATGACTTTTATCTTCTTTTGCAAGCAATAAATGTTAATGAAACCCTTGCAAATACACAACTAGTACCTAGTAGTTGCAATAAATCTCTCGTGTGTCATATTTACTGTGGAAGTCATTACGTCAGTCCTGCGGTTTAGGTATCTACCTAACTATTGTTTGAACTCGTTCACTGCTTGTTGCGGTTTTCAAATGAAGAGTTCTGTTACTGATGAGTTTTCGCTTCATTTAACTGCAAATAATAAAGCACCGCCGCTTTATTATTTGCAGCCTAATGGCTAGGGCGTCGGACTTGCGATCTTGTGGTTGCGGGTTCGAATCCCACCTATTACACTACCGACGTGAACCCACTCTAACACAAGCATCTTAGCTTAGGTTAATGTGATACCCACATTGCTAGAAATCTTTAAAAATAAAAGCAATTAATACTGGCCTATAAACGTCCCACTGCTGGGCACAGGCCTCTTCCCATATAGAGAAGGAATGAGTATTGATCACCACGCTTGCTCATTACGGGTTGGCGAATTCAGATTCCAATTTTTTTGGAATCCAAGTTTCCTCACGATGTTTTCCTTCACTGTTTTTCAATGATGTCTTAGAATTATTAAGAAAGTACAAAAAACTTTGAATAAGTGACATTGGCACTTGCCTGGGTTCGAACCTGCAACCATGTGCATGTGAATCCGGTAATTGAACCGCTAGGCCACGAAGACATGGCAAATGAAAAAACAAATAACTATCATGGATTTTAGAGTTACTTACTCATAAAGCTTTATATCGTCCTAGACGGCAGGAACCAATGAGTTCCGAATGTAATTCCTATTAGTAAATAACATAACATAGCATATATAATCAAATAACTCTCCTTATTTGAAGTCGATCAAAATGTTGCTCTATGTCCACTACGATATAAGATGGGACGATGGGACAAACAACTAAAATAATGAAGATAATACATCAGTGGAGGTTGTAAATATAAAGTTAGGATAGGTTATAAATCCTAAGCTTGTTACAACTTCCGGTGCGTCAGCAATGATTGTAGCTGATATCCTATTTGTGTTACCTGGCAGGGCTGTTTTTCACGTTAGGAGTGGTTTCAAGATTCATTAATATTGTCAAAAGCTTGTCGAATAAAATCCTTGAAATTAAAACCATATAGCTATAAAAATCTATGTCACAATTTGTAAGACAAATACCTAATTTTTACCGTTTTCACCTACTTATAAGGACAAGGATACAAATCTGAAATTATGAATTGTTCTTTCTATATCATTATAATGATCATTACACCTAATATCACTTAGTCGAGTCTTCTAAAAACTTTCCCATAAATACCCTCTAGTATAAAACCTAATATTATGTTAAAACGATGTTAGTAAATCCATAGGACGCACTTACTAACACGCTTCACATATCTGAACAAAAAGCAAATAGAAATGATCGCTTAAAGGGTCGGTCCCTAATAGAACGCCTATTTGCTCCCACTCAGCCGGACTTATGCAAACACGATGTGTTTAAATATCCATTTTGTCAACTAATGCGAGGAAAATGGACAGCTGCGCGCACATTTTTTGATTTGGGCTCATTTTCTACAAATAGAGAAAATTTTGTAATAGGTAATTATGTATGTTCCTGAACTCTTTTCTTGATATTTTTTTATTTGTGTGTATATTTGGATATGTCGCCATAACATTTACTGTTGCTAACCTTGTGGAGCAATCTCAAAAATACGACGCAAGCTATTTTTTTTGTGATATGAAATCACATTCAAATAGTGAAGTGTAGGTTGGGTCACATAAAGAAAGAAAGAAAGGAAAACGTTTATTATTCCAAGTACTTATAATAAATAATATTAACAAACACACTGTACGAACAATAAAACAATTTAGAGTACAGGTAGGTAATATTACGTCTCCAAATGCAACTGCAAAGCCGGAAAGCACCAGCGTTGATTTTCAGTTTAGGCCCGAACTAGGTATAACAAAACCTAATAAAATCCCCGTGAGTCGTTACGTAAAGCTAGGACCCGGTCACTGCTTATAAATATGTGATTAGATCCTACATTAATTTCTTAAAGGTTCTTATGGTTATTAATGAATTTACTTTAACTTTGTCTGCCACAAGCATTCCCAATTATCCACAATTATCTATCTAAATTTAATTTTCGTGTCACAGTATTTGTAACCAAACCCCTCCGAAATGGCTTGACTGATTTTTATGAAATTATCACACACACATCGAGTAGGTCTGAGAATCGGCCAAAGTCTATTTTTCACACCCCTTGGTGATAGGGGTGGCCCTCCAGATTTTTTTAGACATTGCAGAACAACGCGCAACCTTTGCCGGGTCAGCTAGTTTTTTTATAGAATCAGATATTATTGCCGGCAGTCTATTGTTATTATGACCTAGGTATTCTATACCTGTAAACATTATAGACTCAAATATTTGACTTTCACTTATAAAAATTCAAAAATCAGGCTTCATACTCGCGTAAGTAGAGTTGCGCAACATCTCGCACATCTTTTATTCATCTGTCTGACGGTGTGTGTACAACATGACGTCTTGACAGCTCCCCCCTAGATATGTAACTTATAAATGTATTTGATAACTTTTACGTGTATAAATAAAACCAACGGTTTCCTTTCGGTTTCGAAATCATTGAAACTTGTAAACGAATATATGGTAGTAAAATAGAATAGAAAGTATATTTATTCGAAGTTTTGAAACTTATTATACAATTTACAATACAGTACAGAACAGAGTGAAGTGTTACATTACGGAAAATTGTGAAATGTTTTCTCAATATAATTATTTAAGGAAAGCAATAAAAAGTAGTTAGCAGAGCGTGGTTTCGATCCACGGACCTCTGGGTTATGGGCCCAGCACGCTTCCACTGCGCCACTCTGCTTATAACGAATTTTCGGAAAAGTAGAATCTCGTTGTGCAGTGTATGATGAAATAAACTTGTAAAATTAGCTGTCGGTTATCCTGGCAAAAACTAGCCTATGTCTTTTCACAGGTTCCAGACTATTGCTGTACTAAATTTAATTTAAATCGGTTCAGTAGTTTAGTCGTGATTGCATAACACATAGAGTGACAGACTTACTTTTGCATTTATAATACTACTAGCTGTTTCCCGCTGCTCCGCCTACGGTCTCAAATTTTATGTTACTCCTTATACCTCCAAGAATATGTGTTTTCGCGTGAAAGCGTAACAAACAAACTTACATTCACATTTAAATTATGTGAAACCTATCTATATATACAATAATTATGTTAGCAAGTAAGAACTAGTAAGGATTACTTATGTTTATAATTACAATGCAGACACAGAATCCTAATTCTATTTAGATTCAAGGACCATTATTAAAATCCGTACTGTTCACATAAATTGGTATCCTACAATACAGCCGGCAGACTATGTATTATGATCATGGTTCAACTACAATCTACATTTCAGCGAATTTTGAGCATGACTCAATTTATTACCTGCCCACTTAATTTATTATGGATACTTTTTTATTTGGTGCGGGCGAAACGAAAACAGTAATGAATAATTGTCAGCATAATTCTCCATATTAATATTTTAAATGTGAAAATAACTCTTATCTTTCCATGCATTAAAAGCTTTAGCGATTAAGATGAAATATAATGGGCAGTCCCTGGAAACGGAATAAGTTTATTAGTTTATTTAGGGCTTATTTCACCATCGTCAGATACTCAGCCCCTCAGCACGCATAGCTGGTACATGGTTCCTAGAGGGACAGCGTGCACGCTAGTCCCCCACTACCAAAAATAACGCGTCCGAGTTATCCACATTAGGGACAATCGCAAGGGTCAACCCCCGCAGTGCAATGGAAAGGCCTCGCCCTGGGAGAACCGCCTTCTTGATCGCGGTTTCTCCTACGCCAGGTAAGTATGATTATGTAAAGGCGGCCTCGCGTAGTCGTTCGATCGCGGAAAATCTTAACACCGCCATTCAGAAAACGGGTGTCAGAGCACAACGCCATCTATCGAGCGAACGAGAACTAAAGTATACAAGTGTCTCCAGGGTGCCACAGGGTAACATGCATCTACACAGGTGTATTTTGTTAACATTATATAACGTTTGATGTTGAATAATTATAAAGGAAGTGTTGTCTATGAACTAATGTTTTGGTTCATTACGTAATTCTGTAATAATGAACTTAACACAATAAGAATAACAGGGAAAAGAATGAAAGAACAGCAAAACGATAGTACAACTTTTTATAACGATTCATAACAGAGAAATTGAGAGTTAGTGGAAAAAAAACAAATCTAATGAATATAGAATTAACTAATGTATGAATAATATTTTTGCATGAACAACTTTATTAGACATCTATAAAGATAATACCTATTACTAAACCGTAGCTTCTTTTAAAACATCATAAATTACATAAAGTTAAAAACAACATATAATAATATAACTTGTCTTCATATATAAAAAAATAATTATACATTATGACAAACCGACTTCAATTGTACAAAAATACAAAACGTTCAGTAATTATAATGATGGGCAATTTCGTTTTGATATTTACTACTTATTATTGGAAAAAATTTCCAATATTTCGAATAAAACCAAATCAATAAATCTATGTCGAAGATATTGTCATGGGACGTTCCATTGATAAAAAAACATACAGTCAAATTGGGAACGTGTGGTTTTTGGATTCGATTAATAAGAAATATTAACTATAAATAAAAACAAAAAAAACGCGTTATAAAAATAATAATCCGAGTAGGTTGACCCTAATCTCCCCTAACTCCATTATAGTTCCCCAACGTAACTATAGGGTGCTTAACAATATAATCTTACAAAAGAATACAAAAACACGTCTTGTTGACCACGTTCTGAGAGAAACATATTGTAAATGTATTTTTGGCGACATTTTACTTGTGGTTCTCGAATATAATAGAATAATACTGAATGATCCTTAAGCTGTGGATATCACAAGATGTTTCTTACTCTATTACTGAAAGTTAAATGTAATCGTACCCAAAATTTGATTTATCTTGGTAACCATCAAAACTACAAATTGCTTTAGGACCTCCTACAATAATTATATCATATAATTATGTTCCTACGTGCTACATATGTATACAGGATTAATTTAAAAGGAGTGCGTTTATTCAACGAGGTAATCGTATTAGTAGGATAGTAGCCTACTAATATTATAAATGTGAAAGTGTGGATGTTTGGATGCTTGTTACTCAATCACACAAAAACGGCTGAACGGAATTGGATGAAATTTGGTATACATGTAGCCTTTGACATGGAAAAGAACATAGGCTACCTTTTATCCCGATTCCTGAAGTAGTTCCCGAGGAAAAATTGAAAATTGTTGTAGCTTTGTATTTGGTATTTTTCTCTATTACAGCGTAAGCTATAACACGGGTGAAAATTTGATTCCATTTTTCATTACTTTTGCATTTTTCATTTCGATTTGGACCCAATTCTGAAGTCCAGGCAGACGAAGTCGCAGGCAGAAGCTAGTCAGGTGCATAAAACTGAACGAGTTTTACCAAGAAATATAGGTCGAATTCTTAAAATGTAAAATCATCTACTACCTATATAAAAATAAGTCGGGTTTTCCTTCCTGACGTATAACTCCAGAACGCACGAACCGATTTCCACGGTTTTGCATTCGTTGGGAAGGTCTCGGGCTCCGTGAGGTTTATAGTAAAGAAAATTCTCAATTACATAAAAAAAAATTTAGACCGCAGGCGGAGCTGCGGGAAACAGCTAGTCTTTTTATACAAACATGAGTCACGTGACAAGTTAATTTTCCATTTTAAGATTTCGACCTATGCTCCTCGGGGAAAGTTGTTCAGTTTTAAGCACCTGATTACCGCGTTGAATATATTATGCACTACTTTCAAATTAATCCTGTATATTATTTTTTGATAGGTACTCTATAATAATGGGTACAAAAAATATATAAAATAGCAAGTATTTTTTACAAAAAAAAGGTTCAGCATTCAACGCAATGATTGGTTAATGTTCCAATTTAAAATATTTTGTTTTTTTTTATCTTCGTTACTTCTAATTTCCATTACTTGAATTACTTTTTAAACTAGGTGCTGCCACTTTGACTGGAATCTATAATAGGTAGTAAGCCATTATAATTATGTTTTTCTCTTAAATTATTTCGGTGATGTATGTTATGTTCAGTAGGTACCTACTAGCGCCCAGTACACACAACATACCTAAATCAAAATACCCAACATTACATCATTACATATTATATGTAATCCCGTCGTGTTTATAAAATAATATTGTCATTATCAGTATTGCATATTTGCTTCAAAAACTGTTTATGGGCATTTTTTTTATTTATCAATTTTAATATCATCCTTGAAACTTACAGTTTTTTTATATTACAATTGATGATTTAAATAAGTGTATTGTGGTGGCCTAGCGGTTCAATGACCGGATTCACATGCACATGGTTGCAGGTTCGAACCCAGACAAGTACCAATGTAACTTTTTCAAAGTGATATGTTCTTTCTTAATCATTCTAAGACATCATTGACAAACGGTGAAGGAAAACATCGTGAGGAAACCTGGATTCCAAAATATTTGAATCTGAATATTTGAATCGCCAACCCGCAATAAGCAAGCGTGCTGATCAATGCTCATCCCTTCCCTATATGGGAAGAGGCCTGTGCCCAGCGGTGGGACGTTTATAGGCTGGTATTATACCTATATTATTATTGATTTATCGACTATTTACTAATAAGTACATATGTGGTAACAAATATTACCCAAGTCGATTTACAAATCATTCCTATTTATTTTCTTTTATTTAAAATCTAAATGTCAAATTAAAATTCTTTATTTGATAAATACAGGTTTAAATGATGGTCAATGACTTTCTTAGGTTTTGCCTGTCCAAATTGTCATCTATGTCTCATTCAACATTAGAGTAATATTATTAAATCTGTCCTCATTATGAATGAATCGTTAAAATTATACAATATGACGAGTAGTCTATTGCATTAGCTGTAGATAGCTCAACGGTTTTTTGCGTTGCTCTGCACATGAGCAGAGTGGCGCAGTGGAAGCGTGCTGGGCCCATAACCCAGAGGTCCGTGGATCGAAACCACGCTCTGCTAACTACTTTTTAGAGGTTTACAAGAAGAAGTTGTAGTAGAAACTTCATTTTTTTAAACACATGTTTAGTTAGTTGCTTTCTTGTTACAAAATAATGACCATTTTGTAAATATTGGGAGGAACCTAATATCAGACAAAAATGGTCTTGAGTACGGTAGCTTTATGACTTCGAGAGCGCATCATTAAAAATATACTTTATTTTCATACATTTAATTTCTATTCACTGCATCGTCGTTATTATCGTTTACGAGACAAAAGAAAACTGACATTAGAAAAAACTAGACATCTGCCCAAATTTTATTGACAAATGACTGTAGATTGCCAATAATATGTGAGTTTAACGAAAATATTGGAACTATAATGATCAAACCAGCAATCTCGAGATACTGGCCACGATAAAAAAAAAAATCGAGGAATAAAATTAAGGATAGACAGATAGTCTTTGTATGAAACAACTGTCAAAATTTCAAATTTATTCTTCGAATAAAATTATCTGACGATGGAAAAATCAGCCCTAAATGAAATTTAAATCATTCTCGAAAGCTATCTACAAAAAAAAAATCAAATTCGTGTTTGATACAACACTTGTAACTCGAGAACGGATGGACCGATTTTCATGATCCTTGATTTGTTGGATTCGTCTCCGTTCCGAATAACAGAATCTATAGGTTTTAAAAACATTTAAAAATTGACTTTAATATAGTATAGCGTTAATAGCAGTATAGTCTTAAATATCTATGAATTATTGCATCAGCCATCGATACGGGAATACTAGATGATATGAGAAAGAAAGGAGTGGATGCCGTGATGACGAGGAATAGAGAGGAATGGAAGGAAAATACGCATTGCGTTGACCACATGAATGGGATAAGGGCAGGAAGAAGAAGAAGAAGAAGAGATATTAAAAAAAAGTATTCAACTAAATCCGGTAAGACTGAAAGCCGACTTCAACATAGCTTAGGAGAAGGCTAAGCAGATGAAGAGGGGTTTTTTAGAAAAATCAGACACAATTAAAAAAAAAAATTAAAACTTAGAATTTTACACGAATGAGATGCGTTATTTATGTTATGTGTTATTGCGTTATAATGTATTACTAATTTTAAGGACTAATTCATTGTTAGTACCCCAAATTATTTCATCAACCCCTTTATGGACCCCAACCTAACATAATCAAAAATGTTAGTTTCAATTGGGGAATGGGGTCATCATATTATTATTTCCTGTTCTTTATTACACCGACTAATATTATAAATACGTTTTGTATGGAACTTTGTAAGATGGTTCTTACAAAGTTCTTTTGGATATTAGATATTAGACTAGCTATGGTTTCAGAACCATAGCTAGTCTAATATCTACGAATTATTGCATCAGCCATAATATACCGTAACGCTATTTTGCGCTAAGTTATACATAAGCAGAGTGGCGCAGTGGAAGCGTGCTGGGCCCATAACCCAGAGGTCCGTGGATCGAAACCACGCTCTGCTAATTACTTTTTAGTCTTTTGTACCCCAAACTAACATAATCAAAAATGTTAAAGTTTCAATTGGGGAATATGATTATTTTCTGGTCTTTATTGCACCGAATAATATTATAAATAAGTACGTTTGGTATGGAACTTTGTAACTCAGAACCATAACACTAGTCTAATATCTATGAAATATTGCATCAGCCATAATATACCGTAACGCTATTTTGCGCTAAGTTATACATAAGCAGAGTGGCGCAGTGGAAGCGTGCTGGGCCCATAACCCAGAGGTCCGTGGATCGAAACCACGCTCTGCTATCTACTTTTTTAATGTTTTCTGAACAAAACACTCAGTGAGCTTGTTGTATAACTCCAACGCATTGGAAAACTTAAAATCTTATGAAAATGTTACATCGCTTATATCTTTTAAATAATAAGCTTATTGGATTGCCGTGACCTACTTGTTTTATTCTTTTAAGCCTTTAATGACCTGAATAGAACTTACCATTACAATATAAAATATATTGTTTCCTCCAAAATGTATTCAATTATGTATTATGTATACACTGAAAATTACGCTTCTTTTAGTCATAAGATGCTTTTTGATAAATTCCACTTCTTATCAAAAGATGATTCTTGATAAATGGTGAAGGTGAATCTTTAAGTGGCTATGCTTAGTAGGTCTGAATACAAGGCACCGTCGCTAAGCACTGCCTATGGCTTATTAGATAGTCAACCTTACTATCGACTCTGCCGACTTGTCAATAGAAAATTTTCCATTTTTCATTACTATCACATATTTCATTTCTTTTTGGACCCAATTCAACTTCGCAGACGAAGTCGCGGGAAAAAGATAGTTTCAAATAATATTTTAGTTTTCATTGCGTTAAACACAGACATCATGAAAAAATATAATTGCAAACACGAATCAAAGTCACATGGAAACAATGAATTCAACGAAATTATTAAGTAATCAAAAACGTAATGGAATTTCTAACTTACTTATAACATCGGAACATGTTCTAAGAACAGGAAATATTAAATTAATCTGGGAATTGTTCGTAATCAAATATTTTTTTTTTTTTTTTTTTTTATTTTGTTTAGCGGCTATTCTGGGACTTTGCAGCCCCAGTATCACTGCGACCGTTATCGATCTATTGTGATCGCCGCTGCTATCTTTACAGTTCGCCACTAAGTCCTACGTCCACCAGGTATCGCAGTAGCTTTTGGGGGGCGATATCTTTTACGTCCTGTGGGCCAAGGATATGTTTGCCCAGGTGTAAGCTACGCTTGTGCATTAAAGGTCCACAGTCCGTCAGAATATGAAGCGGAGTTTCGTCTGACTCCTGGCACATTCTGCACGTTCTTGTTTCGGACAGTCCCATAGTGGACATGTGTCTGTTTAGACAACAGTGTCCAGTGAGGGCTCTAACTAGAATGCGCATTCTTTTCCTACTCAGTCCTATGATCAGCTTAGTGTATCTCTTGTCATAGGCTTTAACAAGAGTTTTGGAGTGAGTCAGTCCTGGCATGTCTGACCATGCCTTACAGGATTTGTTCAAATAGATGTTCTCCAGGGTCATTCGGGCGAGACTTTTCGGAATGCCACAAAAAGGTTCTGGACCATATAGCGTTTTTCCCGATCCCGCTCTAGCGAGTTCGTCGGCATTTTCATTGCCCACGACTCCCGCGTGACCCGGAACCCACCTAAGCGTTACTCTGTTTCGTTCTCCTAGAGTATTTAGGCGACTCATGCAGTCTGCTACCAACTTTGAGGTTATTAAGTTGGAGTCTAAGGCCTTCAGCGCTGCCTGACTGTCTGAGTTAATGTAAATTATGTGGTTGGCATAATTTTTTCGTAGGTTTGCTTCCGCACATTCGATAATGGCGTAAACCTCTGCTTGAAAAATGGATGCAAATTTGCCCAGGCTTTGAGATAGCCGGAACTTTGGCTGCTCTCCATATACGCCAAAGCCTACGTCAGTGCCCATTTTGGACCCATCAGTAAACCATATTAGGCTACCAGTTTCACAGGTGACTTGTTTGTCCAACCAGTCCTCCCTGTGCGGTATTTCCACTTTGTAGTTCTTTTGGAAGCTACAGCTTGGAACCATGATATCTGAAGTCATGCAGAGAGCTGGTGTGCTTCTTACGTCCTCCAGTACTGTTCTCATTCTCTGGGATATGCAATTGAAACCCCCCTGAGCGTTAATCCTGTAAGCACTTGCCCCCGCCTCCTTAGCAATATGCATACTTAGGGGCGTTAGGCATAGTAGAGCGTTCAGGGCCGCCCCAGGTGTGGTGGACATTGCCCCAGTTGCCATGAGACAGGCTAGTCTTTGCAGACTACTTAATTTGTTAATTACTGTCTTTTGATTGGCTTTGTGATGCCAAACCACAGAGGCGTACGATATAGTCGGCCTCACAATGGTGGTATACAGCCATAAGACAGCTCTGGGACTAAGGCCCCAGTTGTTGCCCATCATACGGCTACAGGAGCCTAAGGCAATTTTTGCCTTTTGTATGATGTTGTTAAGGTGAGTATTCCATGTTAGCTTCTGGTCAATAGTGACGCCCAGATATTTAACTTCTGTGGAAAACTCAAGCTCTTTTCCATTTAGAGAGGGTTTGACTAGCTTATTCAGCTGTCTACGCCTGGTAAAAGGAATAATAACAGTTTTGTCAGGGTTAGCTGATAAATTGTTTCTTTTGCACCACCCACCTATGGTGTTTAGCGCCCTTTGCATAATGGAAGATACTGTGCTCTGGCAGAAACCCCTTATTATAACAACAAGGTCGTCAGCGTATCCCTGTGTGTCAATGTTAAGGTCGGCCATTTTATAGAGCAGTTGGTCAACCGCCAGAGTCCAGAGAAGGGGCGAAAGCACGCCTCCCTGCGGGCATCCTCTGGTGGTTATAACTTCCATAGTGGTTTGAAGCAGAGATACCTTAGCTCTCCTGCTGGAGAGCATTGACTCCACCCATCTCGTGGTCGTTTGGTCAAGGCTTTTTGCAGCCATACCTTCGACCAGAAGTGAAGTGGGAGTGTTGTCAAACGCTCCCTCTATGTCTAGAAATGCGCAGAGCGCTATTTCTTTGTCTTCCAGTGCCTTTTCAACCCTGTCAATTAGGCTGATCAGGGCTGTTTCCGTAGACTTACCTCTGCGGTAGGCATGCTGTGTATGGTGAATAGGTTTCGTTTTTAAAGTTACGTCCCTAATATAAATGTCAATAACCTTTTCCATTACCTTCATAAGGAAGGATGAGAGGCTTATTGGCCTAAAGGACTTGGGCAAAGCGTAGTCCTTTCTGCCAGCCTTTGGAATGAATATGACTTTTACTGTGGTCCATCGTTCTGGTATATGCCCCCAGGCCAGACTGGCTCTGAAGACTTTAACCAGATGTGGAGTGAGGATTTCCACCCCCTCCTGCAATTGAGCAGGGAATATATTGTCCTCGCCACAGGCTTTGTATGGTTTAAAGGAGCTGATGGCCCACTTTACCTGGTTGGGTTTTATGATTATAGCTGCCCTTCGCCAGTCGTCATTGTTCGGCCTGTGCGGGGTGCCTCGTGTAGTAGGCGAGCAATTGTTACTCACCGATCCAGGAAAGTGGGTGGCTGCGAGCAGCTCCAATGTGTCGTTCTCACATGAAGTGAAAGTTCCGTCGGGTCTTTTCAGAAGCCCAATTTCCCTGTCAGGAGCTTTGGAGATAATTTTTTGGAGTCTTGCTGCTCGAGGAAGACTTTCCACATCCTCGCATAGCTTCCTCCATGATGCTCTCTTTGCTTTCCTGATTTCAGTGTTGTATTTGGTTAGAGCCTGCTTGTACACGTCCCATTCTTGGGATTTTTTAGCTCTATTGAAGAGTCTCCTGGTTTTTTCCCTTAGCTTTTGCAGCCTAGAGTTCCACCATGAGACTTTACTCGTAGTTGCTTTGGTCTTTACAGGGCAGCTGTCTTCGTAGGCTTTGGTTATTCCTACTGTGACAACCTCCACTGCTAGCTCCAAACCCTCCACAGTTCTGATGTTTTTTGGGATCGCATCAAGGTTTGTTTTTAACCGGTCCCTATAGTGGTCCCAGTCAGTGACTCTTGGATCCCTGTAGGTTTCGATTCGTCTTTGGAGCGATGCCTCCAGGTTAAATCGAATGTGTCGATGATCTGACATAGAATTTTCACTACTTACCTGCCAGTTAATGACATGCCTGGCTAAGGCACTAGTTGCGAAGGTAATGTCAAGAACTTCTTGTCTGTTACACGTTACAAAGGTCGGTATACATCCTAAATTAAGTGTATGCAGATTATTTGATAGAAGGAAGTCATAAAGTAACTCACCCCTTTTGTTGATGTCGGTGCTCCCCCACGACGAGTGATGGGCGTTGGCATCACAACCCACAAGCAGGTCAGCGTTGTGTCTTTGTGCGTAGGCCACAACTTTCACCAGATCTTCAGTTGGGTTGGGCTTATCCCCGGGAAGGTAGGCTGAGCAGACAATTACTCTGGCCCCACTCCACCCTTTGAGATTAATGTATCCTGCGACCAGGTCGTCATTGCAAATCTCTGGAACAGGTAAAAGGTCAATATTTTTGTTATGAACAATGCACGCCCTGGGTCTAAAGCCACCATTATTAAAAAGAATTTTACCGGCGGCCCCGAGCCCCTGGATGTTGCCGTTGGATATCCAAGGTTCTTGGATCAGAGCGAGGTCTATGTTTTGTTTGGCAAAGCAACACTCCACCACCGCAGTCGCAGCTGCTGCATGATGGAGGTTGCCCTGCAAGATCCTCGCTCTGTGGCTGCAGGGAGCCATTGTTATTTGCGTAGGGCAGGTGTGTGAGGCTTCTTGGGAGGGGGACGTGGACGTCCTCCATTCCCTGCGCCGCCTCTCACCCCCCTACGACTAATGTTGCCCCTCGTGGCTCCACCCCGGCCTTTGGTCGACCGCAGCGGAGGCCTTTGGTGCGAGGGCCCCGCAAGGCTCCTCGTCGCCTCTTGCACTCCGGCAGATGTCGACGGCCGTGGTGTTTCCACGCTGGGCTTCTCCACGGTAGAGCCCCCCTTGATCTTAAAGACAATGCCCTTAAAACCAAGGCCAGCCCTACCGTTGTTTGCACGGAGAGTCTCCGCCGACGGGTCGTCGAGCGAGAAGGTTACCAGGGTACCTCCTGCCTCGACCCGCTTATGGAGAACTCGCCATAGCCCCGGGTTGAGACCTTCATTCTGCACATCCAGCAGCAGCAAAGCCTTTTCGACCGTTGCCACCTCACTGATGGGCAAGAATGTGGTCCCCACCTGTGGCCTGGGCAGTTCACTCTCGGGTATAGTCGAGAGCTCCGCCTCAGGCCACGGTTTGATTTGTTTGACCTCCCCCACAAGCCAGTCGTGACCGTCCTGGTTTTCACAGGTCACCAGGACCCATCCTGCCTTGAAGGAGAAGCCAACAAATCTTGGTCGCGGGCCCCCCTTCTTCCCGGCCATCTTGAGCATGGACTCGAGAAGGGCACTATGCAGAAGCCGCATCTGTTCCTCACTCATGGGGTCCGAGTTACGGACACCCACTCGCACGGCGCCAGCTACGGCACTGTACTGCGCCTTAGGGGGGGGTACCGTGGGGTCCAGCCTGGAGGTTTTCCTTGGCTGTTCCCTCGGAGATTCCTCCTCCGAACGCAGGCGTTTTTTCGCCTTCGGATCCGGAGGAGGATTGTCGACTGGGATTTGGTCCCAGGGCTTCTTGCATAGGGCAAGGGCTTGTTCAGCACCCATATCCGCCGCCATCAGCCGCCGGAACCTCTTCCTGGCCGCGCCACTAAGCCTGACTCGCTTAGTGACCTGAGAGGTCTTCTCCGACTCTGTTTGTGGTACAGCATTTGAGCCCCCCACAGACAGGTTCGATAGACACTCTGAAATTTTGGAGCAGGGCGATCTGGAGGTCAATAAAGGCTCTCCGTCAGGCCCGTCCAACTGTTCCTTTTCAGGAGTTTTGGGTGAACTTATTTTTTCTTTATCCATAAGATTCCCACGAGTAGCTAGGGAAATAGACGGTCACCCCCGACAGAGCCCCGCATGTCGGGGGAAGAGCTAAATACATACCCGAATCGCTCTGGTCTCGGGCAGGCACCGTTAAAGACTGAGCACCCTCTCAGCCACGCATTCCTCGGCACGGTTCGCATGACACCTTGAATTAGGGGGAAATTCTCCCTAGGAGGGGAAGGAGTGCAAAAGCAAAGCAGGATTGGGGAAGGAGAGGGGACTAAGGGGAACATGGGATGCGTCTGACTATTTCTGTTACGTCTGTTTCATAGGGAACCAGACCAAAAACGGGCAGCAACCACGAGAAGGATAACAGTCAGGCTTGCCTTGAGGATCTACACGACCAGCGCTCTCCCTCAAGGCCAACACCAAAGCAGCGGCCGGGACAGACCGTGCCATGAGCGAATTGGCAGCGTTACATGCAAAGCAAAATTACTATAAAATAATAAACTAAAATAACACGCCCCTTCGCTCGCCCCAAATCAAATATTAAATTCTTTTTACAAGGCTTGGGATTAAATTCCCTAGATGTCACGTATGACAGTGTGGCGTAGTGATTTTAACATTCTGTTGTTCAAGTAACGAAGCTTCTCGAATTGAAATGAGGAGAAAGGAATTAAGTGTGTTTGGTAAGAGGTACGTGTATAATAAATGAGGTTAAGATACGTATAATTTTGTTAAATTTATATTTGCAGGAAATTAATACAAAAAGGTGATAACATACACTGCTCCGAATCCAAAGTAAGAAGCTACAGCACTTGTGTTATGGAATCAGATACAACGGAGATACCACAAACACCCAGAAAAAACAACACTTTTCTACATTGTCCCGGGGACAATGTAGAAAAGTGTTGTTTTTTCTACATTGTCTTGTCTGGGTTTCGAACCCGGAAGCTCAGAGCCAGCGACACCTTGAAAACCGGTGTGTACGCTACTTGACCACGGAGGTCGTCATTGGCAATACAGGCATAAGTATTTAATATCGCATTTTTTCAAGCGTTCTTATTGATTAAGACCTTTCTTTTCGTAAAGTCCTATTTCGTAAAGCCTTAATTAAAGCCTAAGTAAGATCCCTCACTCGATTTATGTTTTTTTATTAAATTAATTTTAAATTGCACCACCAATGTCGTGGTGGCCTAGCGGTTCAATGACCGGATTCGCATGCACATGGTTGCAGGTTCGAACCCAGGCAAGTACCAATGTGACTTATTCAAAGTTATACGAGTATGGATATTCTTAAAACGTTCAAGGAAAACATCGTGAGTTAACCTGGATTACGAAAATTGGAAGGTATCTGAAATCGTCAACCCGCAATGAGCAAGCGTGGTGATCAATCCTCATTCCTTCTCTGTATGGGAAGAGGCCTGTGCCCAGCAGTGGGAATTTTATAGGCTGGTATTAGTTATAATTATAAATAAATATTGAGGAAGTATTCAATGGATTAACGGTTGCCTGTAATAAAGTTTACCTTTTTTAGCATTTACCTGTAATTTTTGTTTAATTAATTCGTTAATATAAATTACAGCTACTCGTTTTGTTTATTCCAAGAATAAATTATGAAGTACTGAAAAAAATAGCAATATTCTAGTCTATAACCAACTTATGCCAACTCGTTTCAGAAAGCGAGCTTGAAGATACATGTACATCACATTCCTAATTAAAGGACAAGTCGTAAAACTTTAGAACGGTTTATGTTATTCCAAGTACTACGTACGTACAATATGTCGGGTCATGTAATGTAACGTAAATGTTTGGAGTTAGGATGAAATTTGGTATATTACCTTCTAGCACCACTAGTACTACGAATGAGTAGGTAAATGTTAGCGGTTTGTGTGTTAACTATTTAAAGTTATATACAACTAGCTGCTCCCCGCGACTCCGCCCGCGGTATCTAATTTTTTAGTAAAAAATATATAGCCTTTGTTACTCAGAGTGAATGTAGCTTTCTAATAGTGAAAAAACTTTTGAAATCGGCACAGTAGTTTTTAAGTTTATTTACTACAAACATACACACAAAAATACAAATCTTTCCTCTTTATAATAATTATGAAAAGAACTGTTGGTTAGCCCTGAAAGAACTGTTGGTTAGCCCTGAAAAGAACTGTTGTTTAGCGCTGAGAAGAACTTTTGCGTGAGTGTAGTTTTAAGAACGAAATCTAAAAAAATCGCACGATAATTATTAGACTTCGCGGACGACCGCTGCGTAGGGAGCCGACCTCGTGCCTGAGCCGCGCGGGTACCTTATACATACCTACAGCGTGTGACAAAAACCCTGTCCGATCCCTGAGAGTATTATTCGGTATCGTACTGCGAACACATATATAATACGTAGCCATTAAATGGATTGGAGATGATTATTTTTCCCCAGTGAAAATAATTTAATCAAAATAAAAACTGATCCTAGGCAACAGCAATACTGACCGCTCCTCAAAATTCTAAAGCTTTGTGTCAAAGATGCCGCATATGCGAGACGGTTCATAACCTGTACCACGAATACGCTTTTATTGGATCTGACTGGGGTTTTGTTACATGTTGTATAGACTAGCTGTACCTGCGACGTTGTTCGCGTTGATCAGTCGTAAAAGCGTCCTAAAAAGTTATTCCTACTTCAATAATCGCTATGGCAACGTTATTTTCGACATGGTTACTTTGTTGTTTATATGTATATCAAAGACGTTAATTTACGTGTACAGATGAATTTGAGATTACGGAAATTCACATGTTGATCCCTATTTATTATGGACGACCATATTGATGAGAGCTAAACCTAAATTGGAGATTGTATCGCCGATATCACTTGTTATTGATTCAAATGTACATCACTTTTTTGTTTATGAACCTATTTATATATTATGATAGCTACACTACTAAATGTAATGGGAAGCTTGGAGTAATACGTCAGTCAAAACGGAATTCGAATCCATTAAGTCGCTTCTGAGATTATCGTGCACAAACGCACAGACAAACATTTTAAAAACTACATTTTCGGCTTCGTGTCATGCATAGAACCTGTATAAGTATATAGTTTTATTTCTAAAATATTTTGTGTACAGACAGGGTCGTTTACGAATTACGATTTTATTATATCTATAGATGAAAATTTTGTATGTTTTTAACAAATATACTTGAAAACTTCAGGAGTAGTTTTTTCCCACGTGAGCAGTTCCTGGACTGTATCGGGCGCGTCCCCAGGTGGCGGACATCCCCAGCGGCATGTTGCATTCTGCAGTACCGGGGTAGAGCCGGCGCGGACGAAAATCAGAGGTCTTGGGCGTACCGTTGCGTCCCGTAATGGGGTGGACAAACGGCTAGTGTCTTCCTTTCCTTTCCTTCTTACCTTTACTCATCCTTAAGGAGATTTTGCTCTATCCTTACCCATTCTTACCTACCTCCTTTTTCTTTCCGGTGGAGAAAACCACAAAGTCTACGGAGGGGGCGGGTCCGGAGAGCACTTACCATGCCTTCGGATAAGGCCTTTTCAAGGCTACCGGGTTGGCCCGTAAACCCAACGATAGATCGGGCGGATCTTACGGGAACGGGGGTCTGACCTTAAACGGTTGGATCGCAAGGAAGGACACCGCTTAAAAAACCCCTAATCCTAAGTTGCGATGCACGGCGAGAGGATGAATGGCTGGAGGGACTCCAGTTGTTAGTGCTAATCCCCGACGAGGAACCGGTCTTTCTTTCTTTTCCTTCTCTTTCTTGTACAAATAAACTCTTCGCGTCGTTCTCGCTCTAGTCCGCTCATCTCCGCTTTCATTGTAACCTGTACCATACAATCTTAACTTTTAACGGAATAAGATGTCTTATGGTGGTGTTGTAAGCCCGCAGCTATTCGCTAACTATAACCCATGCATACCGCGCGGTCATAAACTATGTTTTAGCTGGAGGCAAATAGTTTTACATGTTTCTAATTAATGAATATACGTCTTGTAAGTAGTTAAAGATGAGTATATACAAGAGCATTTGATAGAGCTAGCATTTTAAAAGAAAAAATTGACAGTTCGTAATCAGACACATGTGCATGATAATATTCTGAAAATGTGGTGGTCTAAATATAATGTGTTGAAATTGAGTAATTTCCTAATCTAAATATTCTAATATAATTATTTAAAATTTGAAGCAAACATGTTCTACCGCGGTTGCCTACAAGCGATCGAGGGTAAAAAAAAATTTACGTAACGCAAAGTTATTAAATTAACACAGTTATTTTCAGTAAAATTGCAAGTCGTCAACCAAACAGCAGACACACAAATTGTACATAGCATTTTAACTCCACCGGGAAAAATAACAGTATTCTAGTTAACTTTCAACCTTCCCATATAAATGAACCAGCTCTAAGTGTCCTTGTACCGCTAAACTGGCAGTTAATAACCCGACAACTGTCAAACCAACATTCTAGGGTCCACACGACCCGAGTTGCTTTAGCCAATTAATTTGTATTGTTCACGTTTCCATACGAGCCGGGTGCGAATGAAGCATGCTTTTAGAGTTGTTCCATTTTGTTATGTTTTTGTAAGTGTTGGAAAAGGAACTGTTATTATTAATATTGTTTTTATGGAAATATACTGAAATGATTTTATTCGTTTGAGCTGTCGATACTAAGACGCAGTGCAGAGTAGATAGGTGAACAAAGACACCTTATTTACTTCTCTAATCGTTCGAAAACTTGTCGAAGATAACCATACCAATGAATACGTGGAAGGGTGTAATATGTTTGAAAATGAACCATAAGATATCGTTACAAGAGTACACAAACAAAAAAAACAGCAGAAAAATAAGCTTCCAAAGTGCAAGAACTGCACGAATAGCCGAGTGGTATAGGTCACCACGCTAATAATCGCTGTGCGCGACGTGCTGCGGGTTCGACCCCCGCATGAGACAAGCATTTGTGTGATCCAAAAATGTTTGTTCCAGTCTGGGTGTTCTATGTGCATGTGATTCAAGAATGTTTGTGAAGACCCCGAGACACAAGGATTAAATTCCTTAGTGCAGGCGTCGTTTTTTTTTTAAGAAAAAACGAAAAGAAAGCCTCTAATTTTTTTGTCTGAATATTAATAATATTGAAGGAATAATTTTGTTAAACCCATCCAGAAATCAAAAGTTCACTTCTACACTATACAGGGGTCGGCTTTTACTGGGTAACAAAGTATCCTACAGTGAGACTGGTGGTCAGAATTGTAATGGCTTAACAAATGTCAAAGATCGACCAAACCGTACGGCTTACACTTAGTCACGATCCCCTCCTAAAGCTATCAGCAGATGTATCATTATGTTAACAATAGCTAGAAGTATTACCAGTCATTTCAGATCCTAAATTCACCAAAAACCTAAATGATATTTGATAACTTTGTTCTAAATAAATTAACATCTCTAATTGCAAAGTCTGTTGCATGGATATTAAACCTTCGGAGTGCAAGCATTTTAGAAAATACAATCATTAGTGGTAAGGCTGAGATATAATGAGAGGCATAATGACCTGTTCCATATCCGGTTGCTATTATAATCTAACCTTTAGTGTGGGTTCATCAAAATTATTTAATTGTTTTGTTATTCATTTGTTTTCGGGAGTGTTTGCTGTGTATTTTAATTAGATTGCGAGGAATAATTAAAGTGTAGTCCGTGATCTACAATGGCTGGGTTCGGGGTTTGGACCACTAGTAGCGTCCCGCTGTATTTCCCGTTCCTGATGGATTTATCAAGGTAAAAAGTAGGTATAATTTTAATGGATTATTAGAAAGATATTTTGGAGTAAGGGACTAAAACTAGATTTTACCGTAAAAAATATTTGTCATTTTTTCAACGTTTGCCAGCAACTGGATTGCTCATTACTAGTATTCTTGCTAACCCATCGTCCTAAGGTAAGTGCTTCTGTTACCGAGTGGGCTAATTTGGGTAGTGCAATGGGATTCGAACCGGAAATCACAAGGTTTATCGATTCTAAAATAACATACCATATCATAATCTATTAAACATGATGGTTTATTCCTACTTGTCGTTAATTCAAATTGTATTTCTTTGTAGTAATTATAATGATTTGTTAAAATAATGCAACTGTAGCGATAACTACAAAATACGATGACTCAGCGTTCGATAAGCTATTTGATTTAATGCTATCAAAGTTATTAGCAATATATTACGTTGAATATGATTTTATCGTTCAATCGCTAATTGATTACTTCTATAGCTTTGGAAGACTTTGGATGTACATGTATTCACCGCAACATGGACACCAGATAGTGGTAAAAACACATGGTTATTTAAAACACAACCTTATTTCTTTGTATGTTAGCTAAAGATGTATTGCAAAAGGAATCTTACTACTTTTAAATAAATACTGTTTAACGACGCCCGCACTAAGGAATTTAATCCTTGTGTCGCGGGGGTTTCATAAACATTCAAATCACATGCACAAAGAACACCCAGACTGGGAACAAGTAACTGTGGATCACACAAATGCTTGTCCCATGCGGGGATCGAACCCGCAGCACGTCTCGCACAGTGGTAATTAGCGTGGTGACCTATACCACTCGGCTATCCGTGCAGTCAAATATTGGAATTTTATTGAGGCACAGTATGCTGTTCTTGGCTGTCCAATCACAATAGATTTGACTAGAGTTTAGATAATAATAACAGCCTCTTAGGAATATATTGATACTTCAATATATGAGGTATGTATGATTAATTGTACCGGAAGCTATTAATTATAATTATCACACACTATAAATTTAGCGACGCTTCATAAGGGTGGTTACAGACTAGAGTCTTTTGAGTGCTACACCGCTGTATGCGCGCTTCCAAAACCGAGCTCATACTTGCTTATAGAATAGAATAATTTATTTCTTCGAACGTCACCTGTTCAGGTGGTTTAGTGGTTAGTGACCCTGACTGCGAAATAAGGTCGTGGTTCGATGTAATTTACCTATAATATGTATGTATTTAGAAATATATAGGTATTTAGAAATATATAAGTATGTTTATCAGTTTTCTGGTTGCCTTAGTACAAGCTCTGCCTAGTTCAGGATCAGATGGCCGTGTGTAATTTGTCCCAAGTCATTATATTAAGACACTAGCTTTCGCTCGCGGCTTCTCCCGCCTGGGCGTCGGTTACCGCGGCAAATTATAGCCTATAGTCTTCCTCAATAAGTGGACTATCTAACAGTGAGTAATTTTTCAAATCGGCCCTGTAGTAACTGCGATTAGCGAGTTCAATCAGACAAACAAATTCTTCAACTTTATAATATAAGTATAGATTATTTATTTGCTCATAACGTCGGTAGTTACAGTAAGATAGAAGCCTTGTATGTTCTTCCATTTTGGCATGCAAACATTGATGCAATTCATCATCAAACATACTACAACTTCAGCTAGAAAATTCAATACGGAATAGTAATATAATAATATATAAAAACAGTATAAAATGGTAGTCTGAAACCGCCGTAATAATACAAACAGTATCTTTGTATCTCTGATTTGATTTATGCGAGACAAAGTTCTAGTTGTAATTATATCAACCCTTTGCCTTGTAAGATAGGGCAACACTAATACTGATAAATGACCGTAACAAACGACGAGAGATCATTAATTAATTGAACTTTATTGATTGAACTCGTCTTTTGGTATCTTTTTTAAAATAAGACTGAAAATAACTCATACTCTTAAACTGTTTAGGCCCAGTTTTTTTCCCGAGTTAACTCAACTAATGGTTAAATATGCTAACTAATGGTTTTTTAATTCTTAGCCTTTAGACAGACGGACTGCCTGTCTGTGGTAAGGAGATGGTGTAACTGCTTTTGAACTGCACGTCGACCGTGCAGCAGATGAGTTAACTGGCAGTCCGCTTGCCACCAGCACACGGCTAGCAATGGGGTGCACGCTGTTTGCAGTTTATCGCAGTTTTACTAACTGCATTCAAACTGATTTAAATTGCAGCTGGAATCCAGTTGAAAGGTAGTCCGTTTGTTAGAGCTTTAGTGGATTTGTTTGCATGCGTTTTTTTATTATGTTCCACAAAATTTCAATTTCTTCATTATACATTTTTGCATAAGCAACCTCACTGCAGATTTATAACCTCAGTAACACTCAGAATGCCTATTAACATAAGACCAGTATTACTCGAGTCTTTTTACTTGCAAACGATTGGAGAATTTCTTACATATTTTGGTAGATAAGGTAATATTTATCGCTTATAACTTGACCTGAAGGTTTATTTCCTTTGAGATATGCATTAATATTATGGGTTTTAAGATATCAAGGACCAGGAAGTTACCTCCATAATCCGCATAGGATTAGGAAGACAGATTTGCGGAAAAGCCGATAATCGAATTTGGATTATGCGCCTAGTATGATTTATTTTTTAGGATTCATTTGTTTTGAAATCAAAGATATTAATAAAAACTTACCTTTTTTCGTTTTAAACTCATTTAATTTGTAATACATTATAATAATACCGGCATATAAATGTCCCACTACTGGGCACAGATCTCTTTGTGAAGAAAAGGCACGAGCGTTGATCACCGAGTTTGCTCGTTGCGGGTTGGCGATTTCAGATTATAATTTTTGGAATCACCACGATGTTTGCCTTCACTGATACTAAATGATGGCCTTGAACAATCAAGATAGTAAAGTAGTGAGTGGAACTTGTGTGTATGGTTCCAACATGCAACCTTGTGCAAAGAAATCCATCCATTAAACAGCTTGGCTACTACATTTTATTTTAATATGATCCGAACTTTTACTACATTGAAATAAACAACTTGTTTAAATAGCTTCTAGTGCGGTTTTATTTTTATTTCAGTTCCGGACGTTTTACGTCATTATCGAAGCAGTATGTTGTGATGCCATTTGCCTCTCAGTTGATCTATAAGAGGATATCCTGTCTGTAATTGAATTTAACGCTTGTGAAAACTCCGCGACGCAAAGATATTCCCCCATCCAATTCTAATACAACTTTAAATGAACGCAGCTGTTACAATAAAAAAAAACATAAAAGAAATGAATTTCCTCGTAACTTATCTGAAATTAATTTCTTGTTCAATTTTAGAAACATTTTCACTTTTCCGCGTGTATTTTTACTCTCTATAATACGATGCTGTCGAGAACGCAATTGCAATCTCGACGCACCTTTGTGCATTTCTTTGGTACAAACATACCTTTGTAAGTCTGAGATTACTGAGCAATTTTCTAGTGGTGTTGTAGAGGACTGAAGAGGAAGAGAGAAGGAAAATAATGGAGGAGTCCTTCTTTACCGGAGCTCTCAAAATTAACGACAGCATTGCAGTTTAGTTCAGTTAGTTCGTGGGTATTTTTTACTGAGCCAAAAGCAATTATATTGTATGAGTACCGTCAGGAATTTAGGTTGGTATACAACAGTAACATCATTATATATATGTCAGTGAAGTCATATACGGGAGCTGATTTAACAATGAGGCGCAAGTGCTGTGAGTCTAGTCTGGAGGTTCGCCGGATCGACACACTTCTCTGTTGGCTGTCGTGAGGTTAACATTTAGCTAAACAGCTAAATGTTAACCTCACGACAGCCAACAGAGAAGTGTGTCGATCCCTCCCCTCGGAAAACCCTCGAGAACTCTCTCCCGGTTATCCCACGGAAACTCTTTCTCGAAAATTCCTTGGGAACACTTTAACGGAAATTCCTTGGGAACTCTCGCCCGGTAATCCCTCAGGAACCCTCTCCCGTTAAACCCTCGGGAACTCTCTCCTGGCTATCCGTCGGGACCTCTATCCCGATTATCCCTCAGGAACTCTCTCCCTGTTATCCCTCGGGAACCCTCCCCCCGGAAAACCCTCGAAAACTCTGTCCCGGTTATTCCACGGGATCCTTTTCTCGGGAGCCGTCATTCGAAAATCCCTCGGGAACTCTCACCCGGTTACCAATTGGTAACTCTCCCGGAAATTCCTTGGGAACTCTCTCCCGGTTATCCCTTGGGAACCCTCTCCCGTTAAACCCTCGGGAACTCTCTTCTGGCTATCCCAATGGACCTCTCTCCCGATTATCCCTTGGGAACTCTCTCCAGGTTATCCTTCGGGAATAATCTCCCAGTTAAACCTCAGGAACTCTTTCTCAGGAGCCCTCTCCCGGAAATCCCTCGGGAACCCGCTCTCCCGGTTATTTTTCAGGAACCTCTCCCGGCTATCCCTTTGGAACCCTCTCCCGGAAATCCCTTTACGATCTATTTCGAAGTAATCCATAGGGAACTATACATTTCAAGCCAAGGAGTTAAAATAGCTAGTTACGACATAATTTGATAATTATTTTCTGCGGTTTACGCGACTTTGGGACATTGAAATGTAAAAAAAATCAAACGGATTCCAGACCGGTTTATTTTGATTTTAGTTCCCCGCGATTCTGCATTCTGCGACGAATGTAGGTCCTCCCCTCATCATGGTCAATTTTATAGTCGCGGACCGTAACCATGACACCTGCATACAATTGGTATCCAACATAAATATTTGAAATAGTCTTAAGAAAACGTTGAAAGTGACTATGACTCTCGACTTGATATTATATTCCACAAAAGAAAGGAACTTTAAGTTCAGATTTATTGGTTGTACTATTTCAAATGTTACAAGCCATTTAACTCGGATGGAATACAAAAAATATTTATTAGAATAACAAGACAAAAACAGGGCTTCAGTAAAATCCCACTAATACCAGGGCCTATCATTGAACAAAAACGACAAGAACATACATAACTGGTAATACTTTAATTGAGAGCGCCTTTATTTCAAGGGAAAAAAGTCCAGTTTTGTATTTTGTTATGTTCAGTGACCGCAGTTTAAATTGATCTCTTTTTATTCATTGTTCGTACTTGGTCCTAGTTTTAGTATTTTTTCTGTGCCTTACTTAATATATTTGAAAACACATACTTCATTTTTATTTCACTGCGTTGAGGAATTTAATCATTATGTCGGTTTATAAAGTTCTAAATAATAATAATAATATCTTGGGACAAGCTCACACACGGTCATCTGATCCCAAACTAGGCAGAGCCTGTACTATGGCAACCAGACAAAAAATAAAATAAATCAAACTCACAAAGCAAACACAGACTTAAAACAAGCATTTTTTTATCATATTGATGCTATTCGTGTAGTAATTTACAATCAAAGTTTTAGTATAGCACAAACTTGTTAGGAAAGTCCGTCTCATCAAAGATACCCACGGCAATAATTGGAACTAATTATGACAATAATGAAATCCCCAAACTGCAGGGAATAATTTATCCCTCCATATAAAGTGTTGACCTAAGGCTCAGGTCGCCAGGTATAAAAATACATTTTAGGGGAATGTACAATAGAGGTTAGCAAAATTCTGTAGCATGACTGACACTAGCGCCGCGTCTATGGGACTTCTTTCGTGAGACAGACGACTATAAACCCTATAAGTTCTTCCGCAGAACAACAAACTAAAATAAGATCTGTCCAGTCTTATAATGATCCCAATGAAGCACTTAACACAGGTTCCCAACTCACTAATAACATCAATTATTCCTACCACGCTAACCTTTTTACCCACAATCCCTTGAATTTCCCCATCAGTACTTTGTGTCTTAGAGCGGATTTCACGGGTGGATTTGAACGCGATCAATAGGAGTAATCTGTTACATTGATTGAGTTCAATTATTCAATCGCATTTCAATAATATAAGTTGAACGCAGCTAGCTAAAAACCTTTTAATTGAAATCATCGAACTAATTTGTCTGTTTGAATGGATTTTATCGAGGTTTAGTAGTTAGAGTTTAATTTGCCAACGCTTCGGGGCCTTTTCAGATGACTGAATGTGTTGTGTTGCTTGTTTTACCTTCATATTTTTATTCATTCTTGGCACTGCGACATTTTGAACTGGATTACGGAGAACCGAGTTCTGAGTGACACTGTTATGATGGTGAAATTGGTCCTAAGGAGTTCACTTCAAAATCGCTTAGGGCTACCTTTAAGAAACATCCCGTGACAAAGTGTTCGTTCGAGCAGCAAATTGGTATTCAGCAGACAAGCATATAATTACTCAGTTACATGTTTTTACGAGTTGTCTGATACGTAAATTGTCTTAAAGCAGTCATTTGACACGAAAAACATGCACACAACACACTTTTGAACCGGAGCAACGAACTTAAGCTCACTTAACGGGGCTGTCTCATGCTATACGTATTGTAAGGATTTTGGAACAATAAACAAATTTTAATTTTAATTTTTTTAAGCTAGCTTATTCTTTTAAACGAAAACCCGAACAATTTATAAAATTTTTACCCAAACAAATTATCCGCGAAGAAATCTGAAAAAAAATAGAATTGGGCAGGTTTTACGTTGCAAATATTTCGTTCGTTGAAATTTATCTGGAGCGATGAGTTTCTTATAAGTTGACCGGAAATTAAATGATTATGTTACACTTTTAAATAAACAGACGCAAAATTAAATCTTATTATCTAACCTACAAAAAAAAAACACTCAAACTTGGGAAAATATGTGTGTTATCCACAGATGTTTGTACTGAAGTTTTCCCATGTAAGGATCACACAACGCTGCACGTCTGTACTCCATAATTACTGCCTACATAAAAAAATATTTTACAACTCCATTTTACGAAAACAAATCACAATTGTTAAGAGTAAGAAAAACAACATTTTTTCAAAAAGAAAAAAGCGTAGCCATTTTAGGATCACTTAGTTTTCCGTCTTGCTGTCCCTCCGTCCACCTGTCCGTCCGCCAGTCTGTCAAGACTCTTCATCTCGGAAGCGCGTGGTGGTGTCGAGTTGAAATTAAAACCTCATACATATTAATATGTCTAATAAGACCGAAGGTTTGACCGATAATAAAGGTTAAGTCGCTCTCGCCGTGGTTGGTCCATGGATAGGTCACCATTAAACATATCGAGACCCCTCCGTGCCTAGTTAAGCCGTTGGTTCCGACTGCCATACAGCGATCTTTGACAGTCGTTAAGTCATTACAATTCTGACAACCAGTCTTACTATGGAATATTTGTGGAGGTCAGATAGGCAGTCACTCCATGTAAAATACGGCATTCAGCTAAATCACACCAACATAGCTTGGGAAAAGGCTAGGCAGAAGAAGACATAATAATATGTCTTGGTAGAGAGATTTCTCTTTCGTTTTATCCCGAAGATGAAAATAAAAGCAAACTTCTAAATTATTTATTATATTGATACATTCCCAAAGAAAACAAAATTAATAGGGTACTTCCCAGTAGGCTAGAACTATGGTATTTAGCTAGTAACATGGTCTTATACTACCAGTACGGAATTCTTGGAGTCAAACTCAAACTTGTTCGGGATTTTTTTAAAGTACATAGGTATAATATTCTTTCCGTTTTATTTGTTTCTCGATTGTAGCAGTGACATATATGCATCATCATATCATTTTATTTTTCAGTACAACACTCATATTAATTATTCTCATATTGAATTGATAATTATTTTTCAGTGCTAAAAGGTCTGAGAATCGGACAACATCTATTTTTCATAAGTTTTAGGGGATCCGCAGATTTTTTAATTTGGCAGAACAACGTTTTCTGGGTCAGCTAGTAGGTATATAAAGATTCTTCAAAAAAGGTGAATAAATGCATCGAATAAATTCTTATTTGGAAACTTTTGCTAAATAATAATACTCGTATTGATGTTTAAATGGACTTGCTGAAAGAAAAATAAAACTTGTACATTGAGAGTGTTTTCCAATTTTCAAAGTTTTTTTAGCATAGCTTTTACCTGTAAAAAGCCTTCGTATTTTACTTGGTGTCGTGTTACTTCAATAATATTTATTACCATTTATTTATTGGAACTAAAACACAATTACAATAAAATTATGTTCGATAGTGACTGCATTATTTAGAAACTGTGTCACAGCCATTACATAAAAATCTAATTTTTTTGTGTACTATCTAATTGTTTCTACAAATGAGTATTTACCCCTTTACCCCATATATGTTAGAATATTATCAAAATTATAATTCTAATACAATAGTATCTCCACTAATAGATTCCTTTCTATATAGACTTGTCTATGTTTTGTAAGAAAAACTTTATTATACTGTCAGTCTATTCGCTGCAGCTATTGTGTTCTACTAATATACCGCACAGTCACTAGGTGATTCTTGAAATAAAACCACTTTTAAACGGATTCTATCGCGGTTTATTTTGATTTTAATTCCCGACGTTTCGACGCCTTTGCAGGTGTCATGGTCACGGGCCGCGATAGAATCCGGTTAAAAGTAGTTTTATTTCAATGTCTAATATTCGCGTAAACCTCAGAAAACAATAGGTGATTTTTATTACATGTTGGTAAAATAACTTTATATAGGTACCTATATATTCTTTGCTTAAACCTCACACTGAATAACAAAATTACACATTTACATATCCAAATGTTGTGGCATAATTAGTGAACTGATATACATTTGACACACATGGAGGGAATTATTGTGTTATCCGTAATTGGATTAGTAGCAGTGAAATGAACAAATTGGTACTCTAGTTCTTGGTTGCGCAAGTCTTTCTTTGTGAATAATATAACTAAGTTAATTGCGGCATATGAAGTAGTGTTGATTGGGAATAATAGTGGCAATTAAGGGTGAGAAAATGTAAAGATTTAAGCCAGGAGTGTTATTATCTAAGTCCAAACAAAACATAGCGTGGTATTACGCAGATTATAGTTCTAGAACCCCGGGTCGCTAAATCTTTTTTGTATTCTTAAGCCAATTATTTCATCACTTTAACAGACTTAATTAAAAAATAGAAATAAAATTTGCTTTTTCATGTTCTCGACGTTTCAACGCTTTTGAAAACCTTTGTAGGGCGAAGGGGTTGAGTAGGTTTATTTCAATGTCTATCATGGTATTGGTATTATTTACAGCTTTTCATTTGCACCGCAAGGTAGACACTTTGGTGCGGCGCATTTTGGTGTTCATAATAATTCACCAACATTGTCGTAGATAAGGTAGGTATATTCACTTGGTTATATGTACTTTTTCAATCATTCTAAGACATCTTTGACAAATTTTAATGATGAAGGAAAACATCGTGAGGAAACCTGGATTCTGAAATCGCCAACCCGCCGATCAATGCTCATTCCTACCTTATTACGCAACCATCATTTATTTTTTACAAAGATTTCTGTCAGTAGTCGATAGATTTACTTCTATAGTCAGTGAAACGGAATAAGTAGGTATAAGCAGGAGACTTAGGGTTCTTATTGGCTAGAAATATATTATGTTACTGAAGTCATTAAATTTGTAGGTAGTATTTAACGCAGGGCTTAGAATTAGAAACGCTTACTGAAACAGCCTATTAGATAGTCTGGGTTACGCAACTACGCTATTTAGGCATTATACTAGCATCGCCCCGCAGTTCTGCCTGCGGTTTATCAGATAATTTAGTTTTTCCATGACAAAAAGTAGCCTTTGTGTTAATCCAGGGAGTCAAGTATCTCCATACCAAATTTTGGCAAAATTAGTCCAGCCATTTAAGCGTGAAGATGTAACAAACTTACATACAAACTTTCGGCCTTATGACATTTAGGCATTATGTTCTTAACACTCTCCACTCAAGGACTCATCTGCTCCAACGGCCATGAGTCCTTCGACAGACATGACCAGCCCACTGCCTTTTCAGCTGTTGGTCACTCCGGTTGCTCTACGGAGAATCTTATTTGTGATCTTATCCTTCAAAGACACACCGAGCATAGCTCGCTCTATAGCTCTCTGAGCGACTTCACTAGTAGTTCAGTATTTGTATGAAGTAGATAATAAATAAAAACCACATAGAATGACAATATTTTATTAAAACATTCAATCAATAGATCTAAAACGTCGGTTTACATCTAAACACTAAGACAATACATTACTGTACTTCATAATAATATGAATTTAAAAATAATATTGATTATGTTCATCTTCTCATGTTCATTCGTTCATCGGTCTTTTCGTACACAATAAATTCAACTAACAAATGACGGTTTACACACAACTTATAAATAATGTATTCATCTATCTAAGTTTATAGTACAAATTTTGCGTAGTACAATCGGCCCCATATTGATCAACCGCGACAGTAGCGCATTGAAAAGACGTTTCATCTTGTATTTTGTTGAGCCAATGTGTGGTCGACTGTACCCAATATTTGTCAATGGTGAGTGAGGAATTGAGTTGCCAAACTCAATTTTACAAACGTCAACGTCAAGTTTAGAATTCAATGTATTTTGATTAGCAATGTTTAAATGATACAGTTTTAATAAGAATTATAGAAAGGTTCTATTTTGTAACAAAACTAATAATCGGACAACACAGAAATACAGTCAACTTAAATTGTTCTGTAAATTATTTTACATGTTACATTAAAGTTTTTTTTTAATTTTAATACTTTAATTTCGAAATTATTGTCCGCAACATACAAACAATGTATACAAAATCTGATCTGTCATTGAATTGGTATAATGCCTAATAATAAACTACTAGTGATGAGATCTGTCAATGCCTTAGTCTTAGTTAACAGGTAAGACAAACACATCGAAATAAACTTTTCAGGTGTAGGTACCTACAGAAATAATAATTAATAAAAATACCAAGTACCAACACGTTATTGTAACCATTTAAAAAATACATATTAATTTTGACACAACAATTTCAAAAAATTATGTTAAATTACGGTTTCTGAAGATAATACTTATTGTATTACAAAAATATCATCTGGCTTACATTTAACATGTAGAAAAAACAAACATATCGTTATATATTATGAATAATACATCTAATGTCATAAATATTATATAAAATAAGAATCATCGAAAGATGACTTGGCTTAGGGTGACCAAATACAACAAAGAAAAAAGAAATATGGCTAAGCTCGTAGAACTAATTTGAATCGAGAATATAAAATTAAAAATTAATAGTTGATCCTGTGCTATATTTATGTAACTTCTTTGTATTAATATGCTCGTGAGTTTTTTTATTCATCAAATTCTATATGGTCGTGTAAGAAATACATTTGCTTGGCTTCTTGTATTTTTTCTAGTCCACGTGTAATTTAATGTCAGATTTATATTAATATTTTTTTTAATTTATGATTCGAAATGAACGGATTATACAACAAAAATGATTCAAAATAATAAAAGGGCTATAACTTAACCCGCCAAAGTAAATAATATCGAAGCACGAAAATTATTTATTTTTATTTACGAAGAGCGTTCATTTGAATGTAAGATCGAATTTCAAAAGTAATGACTGGAAAGATAACGACTTCAGAGATTTTTTTCCACCAGTATGATATTGTAATATGTGTAGGCATTGTATACTTATCATTCGAATAAATGGCGACTTCTAGTCTTTTTATTATTCGTGGTTATTCGGAAAACAATGTCGCCCGGCAACAATATACCTAACTTTAAGAGTCATGTATTTTTTTAAACACCGAGATTGGTATGGAAAATGATAAAATTAGATATTTATATAGGTCTATCGTAAAAACGCGGTATAACTACCTATATAGGCCCAAGTCGCACCCGAAGCTAGACGTTTATCTCCGATTGGCCTCAAAAGTAGTCAATAAGATTAAACATTAATAAAAATAAATACGAAAAAAATTCAAAACAAGAGAAAATAAACTTCCTGAAATTAAGATTGTAGATGGAACATCGGACATTGATAGACAAACACTAACTTTTTTCGGTCTAAACCTCGTTAATTAAGGGAACTTTGAGATAAGCGATGGATGAATTTTTTTCACTTAAAAAGTTGACATACCTACATTATTATACTGCATGCTTCGTTCTCGATATATGTTATTAACAATGCAGCTTTCTCATTCCACTCGGCACTGAACGCATTTTTTAGACTAAAAACTAAACAAAAATATTAGTAACATAGTCTATGCACTCCTGTCAAACGTCATTATTTTCGTTTGCGCGGCACTTGATACTGCATATCTCTGTGTTCTTTGAAATATTAGTATAATAAGTGTATTACAGTGTATATTTCAACCGGAAATCACGCCTAAATGGCTTTGTGGAAAAGATTTACAATATTACAAGAAGGAAATTACATTAATCGAACGCAAAATAAGCGTCGCTATACTTATACCTACATCGTCAAAATGATGGTGACTATTCGAATAATTCACCGCCTTCTAGTATTTCAGGTGATAAAACATTGTGTTATTAATATTACACCGATACAGCTACTGGCTTTTATTAGCGGTTAAGGCTGCAATGGTTTTCATAACCTCCGTATCGGTAGACGCGGGTGGTGTACGTGATGCATCGACGTGGTCGTTGGGCTCGGGGCTTATACGTGATATACGCACGAGATTCCTTACTCTTATGTGTAGTCCGTGAGACTACAATAAGTAGTTTTTTATTAATAACTGGCAGAAGCCGTTACACAAGTTGTTTCCAATGTTACTCTGAAATACCGGTTGACACGGGTGGTGTACAAGATACATCGACGTTGTCATTGGATTCGTGGTTTATACAAGATATACGCAGGACGGCTTGGAGATGGAAGTTCTAGCAACATATTATTATGATCCTGTGACTACTTCAGTAGCACCAAAGTTGCAGTTGTTGCAAGTGTGCAGTGTTTTGGCAATGGGTGAACTCATGCCAGATAAGCCTCAATATGGTCTAAGGCTATAAATGTTGACCTAGCTTGTATTTGGAATATTTTGACAAAAGTCATTGAATTATTGATAGTCATTATTGATTCCTGAGAACAAGTCTGTGGACTACCAAGCATCATTAAGAGATATCAGTCTCTATGAATTTAATACAACAAAACAAGTTAACTGGGCAATGGACTGCCTGAAATATTTATTATATATTATTGTGTTATCATTGTTTTATAACAATTTTATCCAGTGATCTGATTGAAATCATCTCACTCTGACGGTCTTTGTACGGACAACTTACCAGTACTTGATAAGAAATGTATGGTCTGTGTAAGAGATATGAATATATCTAGGAAACTAACATTAGTGACTAACTAAGGTCATGGATATGCCAATGAAGAGGCCAGTTCAATAAGAAACCTACAATCCAATGGAATGTTACAAGGTCCCCTTCACCAGAAGATGACCCAGTCCGCAAAGCAGGCATGGCAACATTACTACAGCAAGTATTATAAGTCCACTGCCTTAAAGATCAAAGCCTGTCAGAAGTAACCTCATGCTTGTACAGAGAGGTAAGTCATGCCGGAAGGCTAGCCAGATTGATTTGTATTTGCTAGGACAAGACAAGTCCATACTTGATATATTATCAAAAGCTTACTAGTTACCACCTTTGTACCAAATTTGGTTACAACTTCATATTCAGTACAATCTGCTGTGTAAGATACTGATATACAAACAGCTGTCAGACATTTATTATTAAGGGCTATTATTGCCCTCAAGCTTGCAGATCATGTCAACACCAACTTATCTCCTTTATATTGTTTATTGCAAAACATAATGGTGTGATCAGGGTAATTTTTAATTGAAAGTCTTAATTAAGTTTATTGATACAGTATAAGACAGCAGTAGCATTACTTGCTGCTGGAGATATTCAATCCTGCAAGAATCATATTTATTAGAAAATGTCAATTTTATTGGAACTTGTTTTGCACTGAATATGGTAACACATCTATAAAAGTTACAAGTTCAGCCGATGGTTGATGAAAGGTACTAGATCACCTATACTGTATAGAATCATGTGCAACATGGATCCAAGATATACAAGTATTGTTATCATCTTAACTTTTTGTTAACTTGACTAAAGTAAATAATTAACATTGTATTACTCATATGCAGGTTTTAAAATATTAACAAGTTTAAATTTAAAGTACTAATATAGTTGTTTTATAAGGAAGCTCAGCTATACAAATTTTGTTTTTTAACATTATAAATATAGTAAGATACTAAATAATAATAATAATAATGGGAATTAACATGCAAAAGTAGTTACTATTAGATGCAAAACTAGACCAATGGTTGCCTAGTGAAATAAATTGCTTATCACAAACATAATAGTGAACTGTTTAAAATGTCAGATTTTGAAAGGTCAGGTTCGCTATAAGAACAACTAAGCTTATGCATGTGGATGAGAGTAAATAAACTATCCTTATTATTTATTAAGGATTGGTAGTATTATTCCCTGAATTTAATTTCTATCAATGGTAAGCAATACCTTGATTTTCTGTTTCTGGAGGACAACAAAATCCTGTGTTAACAGAATGGTTGGCACACACCACATTCATTTAATTAGCTTTGCTTGGTTCATATGGCTGGGGTGTTATGAGATACACTTTTTGTTAAATCCTAAATTTACTTTTGCAAACAGTAACACTGTGATAGGTAACACTGATGTTAGATCATACATAATGGATCTTAGATAATTATAGTAAGAAAAGAATTTGACAATTAAGCAAATTCAATTTGAACTTAGTAAACCTAATTTTTCATTTAGGTACATCCTACTCTAATGTAAAATGTTTTTTACTTTAAATCGGGAAGAAGAATATTTTTTATAACCCTTCCATTCAGTTAAAAAAAAAAAAAATAGTTTTGAAGGTCGTATTATTAGCCTTCAAAACCTTGGTTTTCATTTGTGAGAGTTTGCCTCAAAGTTAATGTTATACAGATGTATATTTTTGTATTGAAACATCAATAGGTCTTAGGTCTCCTTACAGAGACCATTACTTACCCATTGACGGTAAAATATGGAGAACCTAATCAAAGGTCAAAACATCAATGTATCTCACACCCATGTTTGCAATTAAATAAATGATTCTTGATTCTACTTTGTACAATATATATAACATATATATTATAACCTGCTTACTCTGAGGCAAGCTGGATAAGTAGCACGATAGTCCTAGTCCTACTCCAGATAGTCCCTTGGAGGGTTCTTCTCTAACATGAATTTATGTCATATTCTCATACTTTTCAAGTAATTAACTGAAAGAGTGTTATATAGTTCTTTTTTATTACTATAAAATTAAAATTATTGGTGGACCTTCTGTCACGAATATAGTACCTAAGGACCGGATATCTCCATTTATACTTGTTCAAGCTTGCAGCCTGATGATGTATGCTGCGCGTTTCGTCCGACATTAAATAATTGCTTTATTTTAACCGTCAGGCGTATGTTGCCAATCTAGAGCGTTCCATACTTCCATGTCAATTGTCATCATTCGTTCTCACCACGCAACCGCGCACCACGTACCTAAATTTTGTATATTCTAATCCATTATATTCCTTAATCGAATTCAAGAGTTTTATTTGGCTCCATTGTGTCAAGCGAAGACATAAATTGGTGGCCCATGAGGGGAGCAAAATCGAGCGAAATATACGTACAAACGCAAACAAATTCGAAAGAAATACGTGGTGTCGCCGCGTCGCCTACACAGTAAATTTGCCAATATACCAGACGTTGAAGAATACCAGTTGAGCTAAACACGGGCAGTGGAGCAGCTAAAGCATCACACCGGCAACGGATTCTATGAGATAAGTGTCCTAAATATCCTTTTTTCTCCATAATCATAATCCATACAAAACCAATTCCTACATAAATTCCGTTATTTTTTATGGTCAAAACTTGTTGCAAATTAGTGTTGGCGTATTAATACCTGCATAGGCATTCATAATTTGGTTATTTGCAGCGTATTAAATTACTATAATTGCTATATAAATTGTAAAAACGAAGTTTTTAACTTGTGAAAAAAATCTACCCACATTTGAAAAATATATCTTTTACTTCGTTTCTTTGTTTAATTTACTTCTAAATCTTCCAGTATTTATCAAAAACGTTAAATTAACTTGGTTTTAATTATTGTGTTCATAAAAATAATATAAAGAACCGAGTTTGGTGGCCCATTCAACAAAAGTTAAGATTTTATCGCGTGCCTTGTTCTGACTTGATTCGCCGAATATTCCAGCCGGCTGATTCTACGAAGTGAGGACATACTTATCAAGCAGTTCTGCCAGCTGATCAACGTTCGCTGGCGGTTTCCTGCTGCAGCGAGTATCAACGGAGCGAGGAGCGTGAGCCTTTATAATATCTCATTATATTATTACCTTCTTAATTATTATTTTTTTTATTACCTTTAGCTGAGTTGCATTGCAGTTTACATTTTAACTTTCATTTTATTTTCGTTGCAAAATGTCTAATCCCAACTTACCTATTGAGAAAGGTATAGGAAGGGAATTAAGGGAGTTGAACATAAAACGTAGCTCAATTAAAGGGCAAATAACAAAATTTAAAAATTTTCTAAGCAATGTAAGCCAGCAAAAGGATTTGACAAGCGTTGAATTGGCTGAGTTAGCTCTTAAGCTCGGCAAGTTTGAAGCTTTGTCTATGAGATTTGATGAATTGCAAACTCAGATAGAGGTTTTGAATTCTGAGAACCTGCTAAAGGAAATCGATGAACGGGAGAACATCGAGCACGAATTTATTGTAAATATTGCTGCATCTAAGAAGATCATTGACGATCACAGCCTTATCGAGGGTCAGCAGAGACGCAAGTCGTGCGTTCATGACTCGAGTGTTCACTGTTCATCTGAATTTAAAGACAATAATGGCATGGGATTTAAATTACCTCAAATACAAATTTCTAAATTTGACGGTGCATTTTTCCGCTGGCTGGAGTTTCATGATACCTACGAAAGTTTAATTCATAATAATAATCGTATTTCCGACATTCACAAATTTCATTACCTGGTATCCTACTTAGAAGGTGAAGCGGCTAGGATTATATCAAACCTAGAAATGTCTTCAGCAAATTATTCGGAGGCGTGGAAGCTTCTCTGTGATCGCTATAACAATAAACGCATATTGACTAATCACCATCTCAATTCACTGCTTAATATTCAACCACTTGCGCGGGAATCAGAGAGGTCTCTACGGTTCTTAGTAGACCATATGACAAAAAATTTACGTGCTTTGTCCAGTTTAGGCCAGCCAACGGATAAATGGGACATGCTCCTTATTTTTATGTTCACGTCAAAACTAGATAGCCAAACTCTTACTAAGTGGGAGGAATATCGCAACACACTTGTAGATGTGCCGACTCTTAACCAATTTAATAAATTTTTGATTGATCGTGCGGACGTGTTAGAATCTATAAATAGAAATAAATATGATAATACCCATAAGCATATGCCTTCCACGTCACGTAGCAATAACTCCTCAAACAATAACAACAGTAAGGCTACAACTTACACTAAATCATTTACTAGTAACCTAAAATCTGAAAAATCAAACTTATACCTATGTATTATTTGTGGTGCGAACCACAGGATTTACGATTGTTCTACTTTCAAGTCGAAAAGTGTTCAAGACAGATTAGCAGATGTCAAAACATACAAATTATGCATAAATTGTCTCAGACAGGGGCATCCGTTGAGCGAATGCCGCATGGGGCCGTGTCGCGAATGCAAAAGAAGACACAACACTCTGTTGCATGGTGGAACAACTGTAGCTAATAATGTTCACATTAATGAGTCTGATTCCGAAACATTAGTTAGTTGTTCAACACAAGGCCAAAGACAGGTGATATTGTCAACAGCTTTGATTCAAGTATCTAACCCTATCACAAATCAAACAATAGAAGTCCGCGCATTATTAGATTGTGGAAGCCAATCTTCATTTATTACGAAATCGCTAAAAGACAAGCTAGCTCTAAATTCAACACCATTAGACAACCTCAAAGTTATAGGAATAGGTAATAATTGTTCAAACCATGTGGTCGAAAGTTGTATTGCCCAAATAAATTCTCTAAATACATCGTTTACAGTGCAATTGTCCTGTCTAGTACTAACTGAGTTAACAAACGAGTTACCTAAAGCTCGCATCAATATACAGTCCTTAAGGCTGCCTACAAACATTATACTGGCCGATCCTACTTTCAACAGGCCTTCGAAGGTCGATGTCTTGATTGGGGCGGACATATTCTGGGACATACTAGGAAACGAGCAACGCTCACTTGGTCCCGAAAATCCTAAATTGCTCAGTTCTAAATTAGGGTGGCTAATATCCGGTCCTATATATACTAATAAATCTAAACATAAACTATCCAACAATAATTCAGTACAATGCAACCATGCTTTTATTTCACAAAATTCTAAAAATGAAGTTGATAATATGCTTCCTATATTTTGGAATCTTGAAGAGATTCCCCAAAAACCAATTTTAAGCGAAAGTGACAAATACTGTGAACAACATTTTTTATCAAATACTATTAGGCTAGCTAATGGCAGGTTTCGTGTGAAGCTGCCCTTAATAGACACACCCGATTGTTTAGGTGATACCTATGCACTGGCTAAAAAACGTTTTTTCAGCTTAGAGAAACGATTCAAGCGAAATCCAAATTTAAAGTTAAAATATTCGAAATTCATATCTGAGTACGAAAGCCTAGGGCATCTCTCTGAAGCTCATTCCAAACCTGAGTTATCGTATTTTTTATGCCATCATGCTGTTTTGAAAGATACGAGTGAGTCCACTAAACTCAGGGTGGTTTTTGACGGATCAGCACCATCCTCGTCCGGTTATTCATTAAATGATATTTTGATGTCAGGACCTAACATTCAAGATTCACTGTTTTCAATTCTTATCCGAGCTAGACAATACAAGTACTTATTAACAGGTGACATTGAAAAAATGTATCGTCAGGTAGAAGTTACCGAGAGTGATCGAAACTTGCAACTTATATTGTGGAGAAAGGAAGAGTCGCAGCCCTTAAGAATATTAAAACTAAACACTCTAACGTATGGTACTGCAAGTGCTAGTTTTTTAAGTACCAGATGTATTTATCAACTTGGAGAGGAGTGCGACGATGAATTAATAAAAAATATACTTAAATCTGACTGGTACGTCGACGATTTAATCACAGGAAGTGATCACGAGGATAGCTTACGACACATACTAAATTCAGTGTCTAATGTATTAAGTTCTGCATGTTTCCACTTAAGAAAATTCAAAAGTAATTTACCTACTCTGTTTTCAGGTTCAAACTTATTGAGTAATGAAGAAAATCTAACTTTTAGTGAATCTTCCAGTACATTAGGGTTAGGCTGGAATCCGACTAGTGATCTATTGCATTTTCCTACTAAAAATATTCCACACAATGTACCTATCACAAAAAGATTTATTATGTCACAAGCCTTTAAAATATTCGATCCTTTAGGTCTTCTAAGTCCGTTCGTTATTCAGCCTAAACTATTACTTCAAAAACTGTGGCTTCAAAAATTAGACTGGGACGAGCCTGTCCCTCACGAGATCGAACAAAATTGGAATTTATTTCATAAAAACATATTTTATCTCCAAAATTTACGCATTCCTAGATTAGTTTTGTGTAACAATCCCATTAATATAGAAATGCATTCATTTAGTGATGCATCGCAACACGCATACGGTGCGTGCATCTATATGCGATCCATAGATAGCAAAAATAATATCATTGTGCGATTACTTTGCGCCAAATCGAAGGTCGCACCCGTGAAGCCGACTACAATACCGCGCCTCGAGCTTTCTGCAGCTCTGCTGGCGGCTCGATTGTGTAAGTCAGTCATAGATACACTTAGGTATACCCCGGCGCGTATATTTCATTGGTGTGACTCAAGCATCGTACTTGCCTGGATACGTACTGACCCAAAGAAACTAAAAACGTTTATTGCCAACCGAATTATCGAAATTAACGAAATGTCTGATTCGTCCTCGTGGCGTTATGTCCCTACTTCAACCAATCCAGCTGACATGATTTCGCGGGGCGTAGACGCAGGTCAGTTAGTATCTAGGGATTTATGGTGGTATGGCCCAGAATATTTGTTAAAGGACCAGTCTGAATGGCCTATTCTCAATGATAATAAAATTGAATTTCAAAACTTACTTGAGACTAAATCCAATGCGGTCATGATTTCCGAATCAATTATAAATTTTGAATTATTTTCCAACTTAAATAAACTACAAAGATCATTCGCATATGTTAAAAGGTTTATCCATAATATTAAGGAACCAAAAAATAAATATTCAGGTAGTTTATCTATACAAGAATTAAATGATTCATTTTATACATTGTGTGCCGTTGCCCAACGTCAATCATTTGTTATTGAGTATGACTGTTTAATTAAAAACAAACCTTTGCATTCCAAATCTAAATTGTTATCACTATCTCCATTTTTTGATAAAGAGAATAACATAATGCGAGTCGGTGGAAGAATTGATGCATCCAGTTATGCTTATGAAAAGAAACATCCAGTTTTGCTCCATTCTTCTCATCGTCTTACAAGGCTATTGTTTGAGCGAGAGCACCTACGCAGTATGCACGCTGGTCCTCAGTTGCTTTTGGCATTAGTAAGAGAAACCGTTTGGCCAGTTAGTGGCAGACGTCTGGCTAGGCGTGTTGTCAATAACTGCGTTCGTTGTAGACGTATAGCAGGCAAAACTTTGTGTCCAAAAATGGGCAATCTCCCAGCTCAGAGAATAACACCTGATTATCCATTTAAATCCGTTGGTCTGGACTATGCTGGACCATTTCATATATTAAATCGCAGAGGACGCGGCAGTAGGCTAATAAAATGTTATTTATGTTTGTTTATCTGCCTACGTTATAAATGTGTACATTTGGAAGTAGTAAGTGACCTTACGAAAGACGCATTTCTGATGACACTTCGAAGGTTTATAGCCCGCAGAGGTAAGCCAGCGGAGATATATTCCGACAATGGCCGAAATTTTGTCGCCGCTGCCAAAGAAATTGGTAGTTTCTTACAGAAGAGTACAGAGCAACTATCTGACTTTGCGACACAGGAAGGTATAAAATTTATTTTCACTCCGGCTTACGCTCCTCACTTCGGAGGTATTTGGGAGGCGGGCGTAAAATCCGCCAAATTTCATCTCAAGCGAGTAGTCGCAAATAGTCATTTGACATTCGAAGAAATGTCAACATTGTTTGCACAAGTGGAGGCCATACTAAATAGCCGTCCCTTGTGTCCTTTGTCGTCCTCTCCTAACGATCTCCTCCCTCTCTCCCCAGGGCACTTTCTCATCGGACAACCGTTGACTGCGCTGCCGACTCCGAATCTACTAAACTCTAATGAGAATCATTTGCGACGATATGCCCGCCTTGAAAAGCTACGCCAGCACTTTTGGGATAGATGGCAGAGAGAGTACATTGGAGAACTACAACAAAGAACTAAATGGAAAACCAACGCTGCAAAACTCAATGTCGGCGACATGGTGCTAATCCATGAAGATCATGTACCACCTATGAATTGGCGTCTTGGAAGAGTCACCCGTTTGTTTCCCGGACCAGATGGTGTTTCCAGAGTGGCTGACGTAAATACCACAAGGGGTACCATCCGAAGACCGCTGACTCGTCTTTGTCCACTTGCGGCAGAAGATCTTCAATGTTGAAAGCTACTCTTTCAACGAGGCGGGAAGATGTTCAAGCTTGCAGCCTGATGATGTATGCTGCGCGTTTCGTCCGACATTAAATAATTGCTTTATTTTAACCGTCAGGCGTATGTTGCCAATCTAGAGCGTTCCATACTTCCATGTCAATTGTCATCATTCGTTCTCACCACGCAACCGCGCACCACGTACCTAAATTTTGTATATTCTAATCCATTATATTCCTTAATCGAATTCAAGAGTTTTATTTGGCTCCATTGTGTCAAGCGAAGACAATACTTATTCTATGGCATTGTGTATTTTTATCAAGATTATTTAATTTTAATCTTAGGGCGGCCTACTTTACATACTGTTAGATTGCATTAATTAGCCTCATCTATGTTAATAAGCTCTAAAATTGGGGGGTATATAATGATACTGGAGGCTATGTATGTATATGGAGGATATAAAAAGGTTTTCATAAATCCAAACCACTTCTAGCAAAATGCCAAATAGAATGGGATTGAAATGGAGTTCTAAGTTTTTTACCTTTAATTTTACCAATAATATATAAAGAAATATATTACTTTGGGTGCACATTGAGCACATAGTTAATTCATGTTAAATAAAATAATGATGTTATATATATCGTATATATATGACACACCTATATATTATGTTGATAGTTAAGTTATAGCAATCAAATACTATATTGTCTATATTGTATAGCAATTTGCCTCTGTATTTATTATAATGAATTTTATTAAAAGAAAATATTCTTCATCTACAATGTAAGAGATAATTGTGTCAATATTGTTATTACTGATGTGAATAAAACCTGTAAGCAATTTTCCTTACCATAAAGTATATAACTATAAAAATGATTTGCAAACACCTTTTTAGGTGATTACACAGTTTCATAGATAAATGAGGTTGTAATAACAATGGGTTTTTATCACATAATAAAACCCATAAACCAGGTTTTGCTTCTACCAGCAGTAGATAGATTAGAAATCCTCTTTCAGGAGGCATTGTACTAATTTGTTTTCAAGTTTTCAGGACATATAGTACACCCACGCTTCTACATCAAAGGCTTTGCGTAGATTCTGCAGAAGAAACTTAATTGGATGTTATTGGACTGACTAAATGGTTGAACAAGTAACTCATTGACATTTGAAATTTGTTTGCAATTTACAGTACATATGTAAACTGCCATTCCATACAAATATACTATTACTAAACGTACTATTTGAAGATTTAAGGCAGTTTAAAGTCAGCTAATTCAATTCAATATTTTTTATGATGGCCCCATCGACATGACGATGATTCGGCCAGTTAAATTTGAACTCATATTATTGATCACGGTATTGCCCTCTTAAAGTGTCTTGAGCAGACATTACAAATGTGCAATTATCTTGTAAAAGTCTGAGTATTGCCATTTAATTTTCATATTCTTGAAAATGTCGTTTTAACTTAATAAGAACTTTGGATTATATTTAATTTTTTGAATATTGTTTCTAAGAGAAACCAAGTTGATTAAAATAGCAATTCATACGGAACACTTGCTTGTATAGATTTGAAGGTTTATCTCATTTTTACTATTTCTCTGAACATCTGCATTGTTAATAACATATATCGAGAACGAAGCATGCAGTATAATAGATGATCAAACGAACTTACCTGTGAAGTTCGATCATTATTATACGAAATGCTTCGTTCGAAGATATATGTTATTAACAATGCAGCTTTCTCATTCCACTCGGCACTGAACGCATTTTTTAGACTAAAAACTAAACAAAAATATTAGTAACATAGTCTATGCACTCCTGTCAAACGTCATTATTTTAGAATCTCATAATACTCGTATGGTTATCTCAATTTTACCAAGGGTGGGATGGGTTGGGAACATATATCTTCGAACGAAGCATTTCGTATAATAATGATCGAACTTCACAGGTAAGTTCGTTTGATCATCTATTATACTGCATGCTTCGTTCTCGATATATGTTATTAACAATGCAGATGTTCAGAGAAATAGTAAAAATGAGATAAACCTTCAAATCTATACAAGCAAGTGTTCCGTATGAATTGCTATTTTAATCAACTTGGTTTCTCTTAGAAACAATATTCAAAAAATTAAATATAATCCAAAGTTCTTATTAAGTTAAAACGACATTTTCAAGAATATGAAAATTAAATGGCAATACTCAGACTTTTACAAGATAATTGCACATTTGTAATGTCTGCTCAAGACACTTTAAGAGGGCAATACCGTGATCAATAATATGAGTTCAAATTTAACTGGCCGAATCATCGTCATGTCGATGGGGCCATCATAAAAAATATTGAATTGAATTAGCTGACTTTAAACTGCCTTAAATCTTCAAATAGTACGTTTAGTAATAGTATATTTGTATGGAATGGCAGTTTACATATGTACTGTAAATTGCAAACAAATTTCAAATGTCAATGAGTTACTTGTTCAACCATTTAGTCAGTCCAATAACATCCAATTAAGTTTCTTCTGCAGAATCTACGCAAAGCCTTTGATGTAGAAGCGTGGGTGTACTATATGTCCTGAAAACTTGAAAACAAATTAGTACAATGCCTCCTGAAAGAGGATTTCTAATCTATCTACTGCTGGTAGAAGCAAAACCTGGTTTATGGGTTTTATTATGTGATAAAAACCCATTGTTATTACAACCTCATTTATCTATGAAACTGTGTAATCACCTAAAAAGGTGTTTGCAAATCATTTTTATAGTTATATACTTTATGGTAAGGAAAATTGCTTACAGGTTTTATTCACATCAGTAATAACAATATTGACACAATTATCTCTTACATTGTAGATGAAGAATATTTTCTTTTAATAAAATTCATTATAATAAATACAGAGGCAAATTGCTATACAATATAGACAATATAGTATTTGATTGCTATAACTTAACTATCAACATAATATATAGGTGTGTCATATATATACGATATATATAACATCATTATTTTATTTAACATGAATTAACTATGTGCTCAATGTGCACCCAAAGTAATATATTTCTTTATATATTATTGGTAAAATTAAAGGTAAAAAACTTAGAACTCCATTTCAATCCCATTCTATTTGGCATTTTGCTAGAAGTGGTTTGGATTTATGAAAACCTTTTTATATCCTCCATATACATACATAGCCTCCAGTATCATTATATACCCCCCAATTTTAGAGCTTATTAACATAGATGAGGCTAATTAATGCAATCTAACAGTATGTAAAGTAGGCCGCCCTAAGATTAAAATTAAATAATCTTGATAAAAATACACAATGCCATAGAATAAGTATAAATGGAGATATCCGGTCCTTAGGTACTATATTCGTGACAGAAGGTCCACCAATAATTTTAATTTTATAGTAATAAAAAAGAACTATATAACACTCTTTCAGTTAATTACTTGAAAAGTATGAGAATATGACATAAATTCATGTTAGAGAAGAACCCTCCAAGGGACTATCTGGAGTAGGACTAGGACTATCGTGCTACTTATCCAGCTTGCCTCAGAGTAAGCAGGTTATAATATATATGTTATATATATTGTACAAAGTAGAATCAAGAATCATTTATTTAATTGCAAACATGGGTGTGAGATACATTGATGTTTTGACCTTTGATTAGGTTCTCCATATTTTACCGTCAATGGGTAAGTAATGGTCTCTGTAAGGAGACCTAAGACCTATTGATGTTTCAATACAAAAATATACATCTGTATAACATTAACTTTGAGGCAAACTCTCACAAATGAAAACCAAGGTTTTGAAGGCTAATAATACGACCTTCAAAACTATTTTTTTTTTTTTTAACTGAATGGAAGGGTTATAAAAAATATTCTTCTTCCCGATTTAAAGTAAAAAACATTTTACATTAGAGTAGGATGTACCTAAATGAAAAATTAGGTTTACTAAGTTCAAATTGAATTTGCTTAATTGTCAAATTCTTTTCTTACTATAATTATCTAAGATCCATTATGTATGATCTAACATCAGTGTTACCTATCACAGTGTTACTGTTTGCAAAAGTAAATTTAGGATTTAACAAAAAGTGTATCTCATAACACCCCAGCCATATGAACCAAGCAAAGCTAATTAAATGAATGTGGTGTGTGCCAACCATTCTGTTAACACAGGATTTTGTTGTCCTCCAGAAACAGAAAATCAAGGTATTGCTTACCATTGATAGAAATTAAATTCAGGGAATAATACTACCAATCCTTAATAAATAATAAGGATAGTTTATTTACTCTCATCCACATGCATAAGCTTAGTTGTTCTTATAGCGAACCTGACCTTTCAAAATCTGACATTTTAAACAGTTCACTATTATGTTTGTGATAAGCAATTTATTTCACTAGGCAACCATTGGTCTAGTTTTGCATCTAATAGTAACTACTTTTGCATGTTAATTCCCATTATTATTATTATTATTTAGTATCTTACTATATTTATAATGTTAAAAAACAAAATTTGTATAGCTGAGCTTCCTTATAAAACAACTATATTAGTACTTTAAATTTAAACTTGTTAATATTTTAAAACCTGCATATGAGTAATACAATGTTAATTATTTACTTTAGTCAAGTTAACAAAAAGTTAAGATGATAACAATACTTGTATATCTTGGATCCATGTTGCACATGATTCTATACAGTATAGGTGATCTAGTACCTTTCATCAACCATCGGCTGAACTTGTAACTTTTATAGATGTGTTACCATATTCAGTGCAAAACAAGTTCCAATAAAATTGACATTTTCTAATAAATATGATTCTTGCAGGATTGAATATCTCCAGCAGCAAGTAATGCTACTGCTGTCTTATACTGTATCAATAAACTTAATTAAGACTTTCAATTAAAAATTACCCTGATCACACCATTATGTTTTGCAATAAACAATATAAAGGAGATAAGTTGGTGTTGACATGATCTGCAAGCTTGAGGGCAATAATAGCCCTTAATAATAAATGTCTGACAGCTGTTTGTATATCAGTATCTTACACAGCAGATTGTACTGAATATGAAGTTGTAACCAAATTTGGTACAAAGGTGGTAACTAGTAAGCTTTTGATAATATATCAAGTATGGACTTGTCTTGTCCTAGCAAATACAAATCAATCTGGCTAGCCTTCCGGCATGACTTACCTCTCTGTACAAGCATGAGGTTACTTCTGACAGGCTTTGATCTTTAAGGCAGTGGACTTATAATACTTGCTGTAGTAATGTTGCCATGCCTGCTTTGCGGACTGGGTCATCTTCTGGTGAAGGGGACCTTGTAACATTCCATTGGATTGTAGGTTTCTTATTGAACTGGCCTCTTCATTGGCATATCCATGACCTTAGTTAGTCACTAATGTTAGTTTCCTAGATATATTCATATCTCTTACACAGACCATACATTTCTTATCAAGTACTGGTAAGTTGTCCGTACAAAGACCGTCAGAGTGAGATGATTTCAATCAGATCACTGGATAAAATTGTTATAAAACAATGATAACACAATAATATATAATAAATATTTCAGGCAGTCCATTGCCCAGTTAACTTGTTTTGTTGTATTAAATTCATAGAGACTGATATCTCTTAATGATGCTTGGTAGTCCACAGACTTGTTCTCAGGAATCAATAATGACTATCAATAATTCAATGACTTTTGTCAAAATATTCTAAATACAAGCTAGGTCAACATTTATAGCCTTAGACCATATTGAGGCTTATCTGGCATGAGTTCACCCATTGCCAAAACACTGCACACTTGCAACAACTGCAACTTTGGTGCTACTGAAGTAGTCACAGGATCATAATAATATGTTGCTAGAACTTCCATCTCCAAGCCGTCCTGCGTATATCTTGTATAAACCACGAATCCAATGACAACGTCGATGTATCTTGTACACCACCCGTGTCAACCGGTATTTCAGAGTAACATTGGAAACAACTTGTGTAACGGCTTCTGCCAGTTATTAATAAAAAACTACTTATTGTAGTCTCACGGACTACACATAAGAGTAAGGGATCTCGTGCGTATATCACGTATAAGCCCCGAGCCCAACGACCACGTCGATGCATCACGTACACCACCCGCGTCTACCGATACGGAGGTTATGAAAACCATTGCAGCCTTAACCGCTAATAAAAGCCAGTAGCTGTATCGGTGTAATATTAATAACACAATGTTTTATCACCTGAAATACTAGAAGGCGGTCAAGGCGGTGAATTATTCGAATAGTCACCATCATTTTGACGATGTAGGTATAAGTATAGCGACGCTTATTTTGCGTTCGATTAATGTAATTTCCTTCTTGTAATATTGTAAATCTTTTCCACAAAGCCATTTAGGCGTGATTTCCGGTTGAAATATACACTGTAATACACTTATTATACTAATATTTCAAAGAACACAGAGATATGCAGTATCAAGTGCCGCGCAAACGAAAATAATGACGTTTGACAGGAGTGCATAGACTATGTTACTAATATTTTTGTTTAGTTTTTAGTCTAAAAAATGCGTTCAGTGCCGAGTGGAATGAGAAAGCTGCATTGTTAATAACATATATCGAGAACGAAGCATGCAGTATAATAGATGATCAAACGAACTTACCTGTGAAGTTCGATCATTATTATACGAAATGCTTCGTTCGAAGATATATGTTCCCAACCCATCCCACCCTTGGTAAAATTGAGATAACCATACGAGTATTATGAGATTCTAAAATAATGACGTTTGACAGGAGTGCATAGACTATGTTACTAATATTTTTGTTTAGTTTTTAGTCTAAAAAATGCGTTCAGTGCCGAGTGGAATGAGAAAGCTGCATTGTTAATAACATATATCTTCGAACGAAGCATTTCGTATAATAATGATCGAACTTCACAGGTAAGTTCGTTTGATCATCTATTATACATGACATAGGTACGTATATGACATATTGGCACCGCGCAACTAGAGCCACTTTGAAAGTACCTGAGGGTCTACTCGTAATAAAAATATTTTTATTTTGATATTCCACAATGACTATTTTTTTTCAATCCGACTGATAGATTTAGAGATTAGGCGTTTATAAAAATAAAAAAACTTTATTGTAGTATTAATCAAATGTTCCATTGGATCCGTATACTGTAAACATAAAAACGTGGTATTTTACCTACTATCGTATCGGGAATCTTCATAACTTTTATACCAAATAAACCTGACTTGGAGAATACACCATTTGACAGGTTCGTACGTTCAGAAGCTGCTGAAATATGTATGAATGTATATAGTCTTACCCGCGTGTGTTTTGGGCACACTTCACTAGTTTTTCACGTCATACTTAACTCGAGTATTTTATTCATGAGCCAACGTCACGAGAAAAAGTATGCTTCGCATGGTTTCAGAGCATTTTACTGTCGAAAAAATAATTGGAAAATGTGTGAATTGCGAAAAATACATTGTGAGTTCACATTGTATGAATTTGTACATTTTACGAATGAATTTTGAAAGAAGTCTCATTTTCTACTAAGAGAAAATAAATAGAATTTTTAAAGCGGCGGTAGCCTAACGGCTAGAATGTCGGACTTACGATTTTGTGGAGGCGGGTTCGAACCCATTATAGGTACTACCGACGTGAACCCACTCATAACACAAGCATTTAGCTTACGGGTTTGAGCTTAAAAAAAATCATGACCCTCACCATCAAAGTACAATTCTAATTCTTCTTAATCCCTATACTTTTATCTATAGATGAGCTCTTCATCAACACTGTACAGACAAATAGGTATTTCCAGTTTGTCTCTCAGTCTTAAGAGCAAAGTTATATTGTAAATAAACATCGTATCATCCTCCATTCACTGGACCGGTAATCTCTTTATTGTGTATAGTGCTGCTAGCAATCCTATTAAAGAAACCCTTTTAGACGATAATTATTTACGACAAAGAAGGATGTCAATGGAAACAAGTAAGTTTATATCGTATGAATGATCGAATGATTTTACATAATCTTTTGGTATATAAAAAAATAATCTAGATATAGGAATCTGTATCACACTATGTTCAAATTTCCGGATAAATAACGAATGTTTATTTTTAACATGGTTATAGTTACAATTTTATAGACATCTAAATGATAACCATACACTAAGTAAACTATACGAGTATTTTTTTGTTCATATTTTTATCTAAACATGTATAAACAAATGCAAATGAACAACACATTTTAATAAAAATAATATTCGTATTTCATAGCAGAGTATAATTTAAATTCTTCCAGTACCACTGTCTTTTTAAAAGTTGATGAAGGTACCCCGACAACACGAAACATACAATATTATGTATAAATAAAATAACTGGGAATGATTTTTAAATATTTATGAATAATTTATAATATTATAAAATTTTTATGAATAAATTATACACAAATATTCAAAATTTTGTATTGATTTAAAAGGAAACTAAATTGCTTTTTAATAAAATGAATAATTCAAGAAAAAAATGTGCTTGATGTTACTATTTTTTGTGTTAAAAAGTTTGATCTTTCAAAGAATATTACAATATAGCGAATTCTCAGTGTTTACATTCAAGGCTATGCATATTTAATTATTTGACCGCCAATCAACCGTTAATAAACTCGTCCGATTCTAGTAGTAGGTACTTAGTAAAAAGTTCAATCGATTTGATCTTCCTAAAATTGCCAATTTTAGTTCGATATAAATGTCTAACTAAAATCAGTTATTTTTTTCACTGGTTAGGTATTTGTTATTAATTTATTATAATAAAAGAAATATTAGTTTTGTATACTCATATTATATACTACTCATAGATATAGTTCTATTATTATTTATGTTTAAGATTAAATAATTCATTTTTTTTTAAACAAATCGAAAAAGGAATAGAATAAATTTTTGTCGTGTTTTTAAAATGGCTGCCGTCACTAACATAATAAGCTCAAATTACGTAACAGAAACTCATTTTTTTACGCTGCTAGTATTTGAAGCACAAGTTAGGTACAAGATAAGTAATTTAGTAATAAGTTCAATAGTCGGAATATTCGACATTAATTTGCTTTACCTTACAAGTTACATTTTCTAAGACACTTAGTTTCTTTCCAACTAATTTTGCTGTAGGTAATACAAAAAACAGCATAAAAACATTAAAATAAAAAAAAAATATATATTTATCTCTTTTTTTTTTTCTTAAAACCTGATAATAATAAATTACCTAATAATAATGTTGTTCATATAGTTTGATTTAAATGATATATTGAACACAGCTCAAAAAAAAATACGAAACACAATCCTTATTTTTATAAACATTTAGTGTAATAAGAAAATTTACATAAATCCAAATAGATACTTAATTTCTTAGAGCTTAGATTAGATTTAAAATAAACTACTAGGTACATATTATTATTATTCATATAAAAGTGGAAAAACAGAAAATCGATTAAAATTATCGAAATAATGATAATCTCTACACCGAATTTCGATCCAGAATTTTCAGAAATTTCCAATCGAGATCAGCCATGTACGCAGGAGATATTATAGTGCACAAGTGTGTGCGCAAACACAGGTGCACACTCTGTTCCTTCACTCTCATAGTCTGATGGGACGGTTGACCGACACGACCGGAGAGGGACCAGGCGCAGGACCAACGGCTTTACGTGCTCTCCGAGGCACGGGGGTGTAAACACCGCCACACTTCCTGACTCCGAGCTGTACTGAGAATTTCTAAACTCTAAATATTTTTCGCCCGACTCGGGAATCGAACCCGAGACCTCGTGCACGGCAGTCGCCCTTACGACCACTAGACCAACGAGGCAGTCAACTAAATTACAAATAAATTACCGAAATAACAGTCTCACCACAAAACTCTGTTTACAACTTAACTTAAACAACACTTAAAAACTAATGAAAACATTCATTCTTTTCACTGTTTTTTTTGGTAGTTTAATTTTATATAAACTAAAACAATTAATTTATCCTATGTCTAGATTTTACGTTCCCAAAAATATTTTTCTTATTTTTTACCTTGGCACTCGTATCTATATCACAGTTGTTTGACTAATACCGTCATTCATATGAACGTATCTTACGTACGTTACGATTAGGACAGCACCGCTTTACCCACGATTTTAAAATACTTAAGGAATATTAGATAATAATTTCAGACTGTTGGAGCCACTTTTGTTCAAAAATAATAAGTTGAAAAGACTGCGGACTAGGGATACAGGCTCTTTAGAAAACCCGTACTTGGACGCGGACATTTGTTTTTTTATCAGTCTAAAACGCTCTTCCATATTCCAGTATTTAAAATCAATAAGTACAATACCTCCCTGTCAATATACCGATACTTTCTAATAATTTGACATTGATCCCATTTAAGTCATCTCATTTTGTAACTACAAGTTGTCATGACCTACCTCTTCCTTCGTCTCACACAAGTAGCTCTTAAAGTTATCGTGTCCCTGTTTCGATTCAGGATCAAATAATTTATTAATTGTCTCCTTAAAAAAACCTTTGGGCTGAATGAAACTTTCCAATTTCGTTTCTATCGACATTTTCCTTTTTTTGTTATCGTTTGAAAGGCGAGGAAAGTCTAAGGAGTAACTTTGCCGTATTATCTTTTGTGTCTCGGAGCTTTGACGCTCGTTTTCAGTTTTGTAAGTGTCTTTATTCGTTTCGTCTGTCAAGTGGTCTTCGAAGGCGTCGTTGCCAAAAACATTGCTGCCACTCGGTTCAGGATTTTCGTGTTCAGAAATTTTACTGAAAAGTAACCGCTCGGAGTCCATAAAAGTTAAAATTGGAGATCTCTTATTTACAGCTTTACAGGACTCGCCAAACAGATCAAGTTTCTTTGTTTGATTGCTGTTATTACTGCTGTCTTCATCGTAAAATGTGTCACCTGATCTTTCGGCGTCGGAGTTTTTGTTTTCTGGTATAGTGCATAGTTCCGGATCTCTGTTGAACGTTCGGTGATATTCATTATTTGTGATTTCTGATATATCTTCGTTGAAAGCGATTTTCTTGTCTTTGGAGCCTTTCTGTTGACTGGAAGGGTTGGTGGTGTCTGATGAATTGAAGCGGTTGGTATTGTTGAGGCTGGAAAGTTTGTTGGCTGGCGACATGAGAGTATTGTTGTAGCCTTTGTCAGTTTGTGAGTTCTTGCCTTTGGTATGAATTCCAAATATTCTTTTGATTGAATTTCGGAACTGGAACAATGAGAATAAAATAAATATCTTTTTGATACGTAATGAACTAGTACAGTAATTTTGTGACTGTGGATACTTACTTGTGTATTCATTCCTACGTAGATGAGAGGGTCGTAACAAATGGAACTCTTCGCCACTAGTGCTGGGATCACTCCTGCTCCTGGCGATACCTGTACAAAAAGGTTTACATGGTTACTACTGGACATCTATGTGTACTTAAATAGTTTAGTTTGTACGTTTGACCCTAGAATCATCAAATGATAAAGGTTCGACATCACAGTATTGAATAAAATAACGCATAAAGTTGGTACTTTATTCAATATTCATTGCTTCATAGAACTGTTCATAAATCAAAAGAAGTTCTCACAAGATTTTATGGAGCAAGTAGATGATCAAATATTTATCTAGCCTACACGTGCGATGGCAGATACTTCGATAATTCCTGGAACCATTTTACTATCAAATCTTTTAGATAGAATTACTAACCATATACGCACGGAGATGGCGAAAATCAGGTTATAAAATATAAGAGCTCAACGCCTACATTACTTTTGAAATTTCAAAGCCTTTATAGGATTAAGTCTGTGACACTCACACAAACGTGTAACTGTGCGAGCACACACACAAGTGTGATTGCAAATACAGTTCTGTATTAAGAACATATACGCACATACACAAACCAAACGACGTTAAGTCAAGCCCTTGTGCGGTTACCATCATACTTCAATATGGTGATTCGATTGATATTTAACAGACATTCAGAAATGCAACAGTATAGTCAGTATTCATGAATCAATATTAGTTCTAAGTACACATACTTGAGCAAGTCGGTTTGAAAGTAAAAGCATTATCACATAAGAAAAAATAGATCGTGTGCAAAAAAAATGATGACTTTTAATCACTATTAAGATGTTTTTTTTTTATTTTATTTTTGTTTTGCGTCTATTCTGGGACTGTGCAGCCCCAGTATCACTGCGACCGTCATCGATCTATTGTGTATCGCCGCTGTAATCTTTACAGTTCGCCACCAAGTCCTACATCCACTAGGTATCGCAGTAGCTTTTGGGGGGCGATATGTTTTACATCCTGTGGGCCAAAGATATGTTTGCCCAGGTGTAAGCTACGCCTGCGCATCAAAGGTACTGGCATTCTTCACTATTAAGATGTTAGGAATTGGAGCAGTTTTGTTTATAAATTTTGTATAACTAAGTATTTATTGGTTCTTAATAAACATACTTGAGCTCGTCATAGTTTTAAACAAACGGCGAATACTGAAACATCAGTCAGTTTGAAGCTGCTTAAGTCTCAGACTGTCTCTGTAATTGTAAGGTGTAAAGTATCGACAAATAGATATTTAGGAACGTGTTAAAGATAATTTGCGATTCAGTATTCGAGGGTAAGAGCCCTACGTAAGCCATTGTGTCACCTTACATACATTGTACCACTCGTGTTGCGGTTTTGCTGTCGGCTGTACTTAACAATGGCTCGTGTGGTAGGGTACTAATTCGACGTCAATCTTAGCTTAGGGCACATTTAATAAGGAAGTTGCTCATACAAGGAGCGATTGTGTAGTACGAAAATAGATTTCTCTTGATGGGAAGTTAGTTGCGATTTCTGGTTTTAACTGGTTATACTGAAAACTGTGATAGACAGACAAATTTCGGTATACCATTTTTAAAATGTTAATGCGGATATTGTTTTATTACATCGTATCGTATTTCGAAGGAATTCGTGTACGCCGTTCGGTTTGACCGATAATAGAAGTATTAGCCGCACTCACCACGGTTGGTCCAATAGGTGAGCAGTTGTACCTGAACATATCGAGAATCCTTCCGTGCCTAGGAAAGCACGTTAAACTATTGGTCCCGACTGTCATACAGTGATCTTTGACAGTCGTTAAGTTATGACAATTCTGTCTACTAATCCTACTTTACCCAGTAAAATGGGTTGTGGAGTTCAGACAGGCAGTCGCTTCATGTAAAATTTGGTATTCAGCTAAATTTCGGTGAGACTGGAAGCTGATCACATCAAAGCTTGAAAAAAGACTAGATAAGAAGATTCCTAAATTACATATACCTGAACTTCCGTAAGTAAATCCGAATATCAGAATCATAATTCCTGCCCGCAGGTGTTAGCATCTATCAAGCGAAGGAAAGCATTTTGATATTTAGAGCAGTTAGAATCTTTAATAGCACTATTAAATGTACTATAAAATTCAAATTACATACACACAGAAGACATATGTTTCAAAACTATTGAATTATAATAATTTGAGTAGCTAAATGCTATAGTAATGTTTGTTATAGTTGCTCCCTTTGTTGGTGACAGGAGGCATTAAGGTACTACCACGACATCGGCCGATAATTATAAATTAATAATTCACAAAACCACTTTGTGTTGGCCATGGCACTGGAAGGCTCAAGTCTCACTGAGAAGCGATAGCGTCTAGCGAGTAACGCTGCAAAATATTATCAAGAATTCTGAATTTCCCTCCGTGCCCTAACACCTACACGCTCGTTGATTTAATAAAAGCTTCTGATGCCGACACAATATGATTGCCATCGACTCGATAAGAAGATATGCCACTGAAAAAAAAACTTTTGAATTTAACTGCACGGATAGCCGAGTGGTAGGTCACCACGCTAATTACCACTGTGGCGACGTGCTGCGGGTTCAATCCCCGCATGGGACAAGCATTTGTGTGATCCACTAATGCTTGTTCTAAGTCTGGGTGTTCTTTGTGCATGTGATTTGAATGTTTGTGAAACCCCCGCGACACAAGGATTAAATTCCTTAGTAAGGGCGTTTTAAAAGAAATTAAAAAATAATCATTCAAATCTTATTTATATTTGTCGCTTCAATACAATTTGATTATTGTTATTTTCGAGTTAATTTTTAATTATTGTGCTGTGTATTAAACATTAGTTTCATTTGTCACCGCTCCTTTTTCAGTGGGACTTGGCCCTTATACTGGCTTCAAAGGACGTCTTAGTTTCGGCAGTATAATCCTTGTGAACAGACAATCCTTATTCTATATCAAAGGTCTTTGTCATAGTAATGTTGTTTATAAACAAACAAACCGTTGTCTATGATTAATTCTCTAGACAGTTGTTTTTAAGACTAATAAATGTTTGTATTTCGATTTCGAAATACTTCTTGCAATTGTTTTTGGTGTTAAAATACAGTCTTGTTATTTGGTACAAAAACCGTAATATCTATTGAAATTCGCAATTTCTTTTTTCGAATAGTTTCCATGCTTTAATGCGTGTTTGACTTCTATTTAGTTATAACATATTAAGACGAAAATTACTGTTTTCACTAACATTTAATTTATACTGGCTTTTGCAAGCAGCTTCATCTGATTTGACTGTTCTTTCTCAGGATTTTAACTCATTTATTTATAGTTATTGAAGTGAGAATCAGCGCTAAGGTCTTAAGGTTCTAGCAGGAACGATGTCATATGCTGACTGCTCTCTTTTTATAAGTATTGTCGCAAATAAACGATTTTTTCTTTCATTCCTTCTAATTAATTTTAAAAGAACCTTTTTTCTAATTCCGGAAACCGAGGTCCGTTTAAAGAGAAATTAAATTAATTAAAATCAATGGTCCAGTCCTTTGTAGTATTCCCCCGACTGGTTAATTACTCACTTCTTAGTATCAGTGTAATAATTATCTGTGTATAATCTTTTTTCCTGCAGAAAAGTTATACGAATGATAATGAGAGATATAATCTGCACTAAAATAAAAAACGGAAAAATGTATTTTTGTAAGAATAAACTCAAACACTACTCGATGGATTTAAAAAAATCTTTCACCATTAGTATGCTACATTATCTCTTCATAATGTAGGCTATATTTATTGAAATATTTATTTCATATATGTAAGCGCGAGCGAAGACGAGGGAAATAACTAGTTATTAAATGTGCGTGGTTTCTCTTACTTAACCTCGTTAGTTATTGAATTCATAAAATTTCTGATTAGTTTTTCAACTCGTTAGTTGGATAATTGTCATGTTTCCCTAACATTCAATTGTAGGTACTATTTAATGGTAGAGCTCTGTAATTGGATAAATCTACAATTTTGACATGATAACATCTTATAAATCGATGAAAGCCAGCTGCTCGCACGTAAAAGTGTCACGTACCGTCTGAGCCGAGCGTGTAAGCGAGAGCGCGGACAAGCGATAAAGAGGCATGATCGACCTAAGCGTTCGGCTTGCGACGCGTCTATCTCTCTTGAACCCCATCGGCCGATGCGTCCGAGTAGAATAGGGACAGTATGCAATTTTTCATCAATGTTTTCTTATGACTTGTCACGTTAAATTATCGTTTATAAATCGAATTCATAGGAAGCCAATTTTTTTGTTAACTTTTTTAAATTGACCATACATAAATAATGTTGAATTGTTACTTAGTTTGTTACTTTAAAGTACAAGAGATCAAAATTTAAACTATTTATGTTGTGGTTTTAATGCTCCTTCTTTATCGAAGTAACCTAAGTCTTTGGAACAATAAGAAGAAATAAAAATATAAATAAATGTGGACAACATCACATACATTGCTCCGAATCCAATGTAAGTAGCTAAAGCACTTGTGTTATGGAATCAGAGACAACGAAGGTACCACAAACACCCAGGCCCGAGACAATATAGAAAAGTGTTTTTTTTTACATTGACCCGTCCGGGGATCGAACCCGGGACCTCAGAGCTAGCGACACCTTGAAAACCGGTGTGTACGCCACTCGTCCACGGTAGTCAAGAAGCCAAAAAGTTTTAATTACATTCTTAAAATATTCCACACAAATGAAGAAGGACCAAAAATAAAACAGCTCTCGAAACACCGTAAATATGAATACAAAATATGAAAGGTTACATAAAATGACGTTAGGACCAAACAAAGGTTCGTCAGAAATCTTATGGAGCGGATGTTCGCATTATTATACCTTTGAAGAGCAAGAACCGTGGAGACTTCCCTTATTTAGATGTCGACATACGGATTACATGTGACGGCATTTACGGGGATGCACAAAGGGAGGTACAACTCGGATGAAGAATTACAGAAATATTGTATTGCGGTTTTGTTTCTTTCTAATATATTGAGCGTTTTATGTGAATTGCCTTTAATTTTCTTTTGTGTATCGTAGCTGTGTTTATGTAAATCCTTGATACTGGTAAATAGAGATATGTGATGAGATTGGGCAGGTGGCAAGGATGTAGAACCAAGGAGTCGATTCCATTTCCAATTAGCTTCAGATTTCATTTCCAGGAATCGGAGGTAGCTCAAGACTAGGGCATCGCACTTGCGATCAAGTGGTCGCGGGTTCGAATCCCACTTATTGCATTAACGACGTGAACCCACTCGTAAAACAAGCATTTTGCTTACCACGAGGGGTTAACAATAATACTAGTCATGTGCGACCCAAATGGCAAGTAAGCCAAAAAAATAAAATCATTGATAATGTTGTAGTTTTACATAAGTTATTTTCGTTGTTTTTTATTTACTTATTACTGTTTTGTTTTTATTAGTAATGTACGATTATTTTACCCATTATTCATAAAAAAGGGTTGATGTTCGGGGTCCCTAATTAATTAGGAGATTATTTAAAATGATCTTATTTCCTTTCGGGTAAGCACTTTCTATTGTTAAATATCCCTTGTTTACTTAAATTGTGTTAGTATTTTTTGGTACCAGTGGTAAACAACATTTTGGTAAACAATGAATTCTAATAAGGTGTTTACAAAATTATAATGTTCTCGTTTTTTTACAAGCTGCTTTAAGGAAGATGGCTTTTAAAGATTTATGAAAACTCAACCTTGATTTGAATATGTAACCAGATTTGATGACGTAGTAGCCGTAAAGTTTTCAGGAAATAATATAAAAATAAAAATATGTATTTTCATAGGCAAAACCATTTAAAATGTATATTTCAACCTACTTCATTGATTGCTATCATTGATTGCTATCCAGATTGGGAATGCCCAGAAAAGTTTTTTTACTTTCAACTACACATACAAATGAAACTCTGGACGTTACCAGTGTTTTCAGCTTTCAACCCGTTCAATTCCCGAATAGAAAGCGTATTTTCGAAAAGAGGTGAAAGAAGTTTTGTTGCTTTTGAAAATAAAGCCAGTTTTATTTCAGCATGAATTGCAAAGATCAAGAACTAGATGGAGTACAGTTACTAAGCTACCTACTGTGAGCCATGAAATTATTTCAAAGAAACGGTTGAATAAGTAAATATAATAACGACAAAAAGTATCTTGTAACTTATTTGTCAATAAGAGTTATGAATACACCTCATTTGAATTTTATTTAAATAACGAGAGCGTAATTATCTATTACTCTGATCAAAAGTTCGATGACTTTACTCTAATCAGCTCTAATTAGAGTTACAGAGATTATTGACCTTTAATGAATTATTAACAAGCTAAAGTAATTCTTATAAATACAAATAGGATTTTTTTGTCTTCTTGCTTTTATGAATAATTAATAATAATGAATATTTTTTTTAATAAATTGTATGGTATTTTAGTATAATAGTTTGGTGTTTGGTTTTTGGTTTACAAATCTTCGGAATTCCAAACAGTTACAGTATAATATCACAAAAAAACAGTGATTACTAGAAATTCAGTCTTATTCGTGGCCAGTCATTTTATAATTTTATTTTTATTATACATTTTTGACCCCTTTTTTAGTAAAAAAATACGCTGTAAACATTGCCTGGATCAGCTGTTGAAGAATTAATGTTTTGTGTGCTTGGTTCTGAGAGCAGTCACTCCTAAACTACATACAAACGTACATGCCACTAACAAAGCCCTAGCCTCTATGAATTCATAAGTTTTCAGTAGCAATGTTCAATTGTTACATTGCATTCACGAGAACTACTGCCGACAAACTGCTTTGCAATCTGGCAGATGGATTAAGACATATTAGGATTAAAAAAGAGTGAAATTAAATTATAAAGCACCAATACCTCTCTCGAAGCGTCATCGCTCAAATGTGCCATACATTTAAGAGTTGACGCTTCTAAGAAGTTTCTACAAAATGACAAATCTAAGTCACGTCACTTATCGTTAACCCTTGTCAAAATTTCACTTGTCTGCAGGTTGTTTTCTTAAAGTTCAAGCTAGTTCATCATTATCATCTGCATAGCCTTTTACAAGTGTTAGTTAGTGACTACGTATCTGACCTCCAAAACCCATTTTATTGGTAAACACAGTAGGTATCTCATAGTAAGACTTGTCAGAATTGTAATGACTTACCAACTGCCAAAAATCAAAGTATGACAGTCGAGACCAACGGCTTTACTTGCTTCCCGAAGCACGGAAGGGTCTCGGTATGTTTAGAAATGGTCACCCATCCACGGACCAACCGTGGCAAGAGCGGCTTTAACCTTAAAATCGGTCAAACTGTACAGCTTAGCCACCAATGATCAAGTTAGTTATAGTCAAGATTCTCGTATTTATTTCATATCAAAATGTATCAAAATCGGTTGGGTGGCTTAGCCGTAGAAGCCTAATACCTCCTCGACATTTCGACATTAGTATTTTAAAAAAAAAAAGCTTACTAGCAATGTGGGTCGTACATTACTAGTGTTCTAGTTAACCCCTCGTGCTAAGCCAAATGCTTGTTACGAGAGGGTCTATGTCAGTAGTGCAATGGGTGGGATTCGAACCCGCGGCCACATGATCGAAGTCCGAAGCTCTAGCCATTAGGCTACTGCCGCTTCAACCCACGAAGTCACTGTTGAAGTCAAACGAAGTAAGCTGAATAGTACAGTCAGTCTCTTTGTTATGTAACTTTCATTTACTGGGAGTCCTTTGACGCGGACATTTACCGACAGATAATTGAAGTCGCCCGAGATTGCACGAAGCGACGAAAAGTGCCCTCTCTAATTTTGTTAACTTCGTTATACTTAGCTAGTGGTGTGGTATAAAAACAGATGTCATTAAGATATATAAGAATGAATAGGCACCGTTTTTGTTTTGTAGAATCATATTACTTTATTTCTTCTTTCACTTAAAAACTCAACTTATGATTATGAGAGCGCACGAATTTTTTGTTAGTCTATTATATAAAGTTTTCTGATTTGTTATATTAGCTTTAGATTATAGCTTTTCTTTGGTATTTATGTTTTAAGAACAATTTTAAAATTACTTTCACTGTGAATATCTCCGAATACACGCAAACTAGCTTTGAGAAGTTCTGAAATGTATATCTGTTGCCACGTTGTTATTAATACTCGTTCCAAAAGTGGGACATTTAAGGGCCGGTTAATTATATATGTATATTAGGTACTAGCTGACCCGGCAAACGATAATTTCGATCTGTGCTATAATAATATAACTACAGATAATTCCTACTGTTTTCCTTACAATTTGGCTGGCCTGTTGGTCTAGTGGTTAGTAACCCTGACTGCTAAGCCGGAGGTCGTGGGTTCGATTCCCACCCAGGACAAATCTTTGTGTGATGAGCACGATCATTTGTTGTGTCTGGGTGTTATTTATCTATAATTTATGTGTGTGTTTAGAACTATATAAGTATGTTTATCAGTTGCCTGGTTGCCATAGTACAGGCTATGCCTAGTTTGGGATCAGATGGCCGTGTGTGAGATTGTCCCAAGATATAAAAAAAAAAAATATATATTTTATTTTTATTCACTCAGAAATAGGCAAAGACTGCTATCTTTAACTTTATCAGTAGGATTATTATCTTAGAACTTATTCAGTGCATATTTTCACGAAAGATAAAGTTACGGCAACTATTTAGAACCGTTTAACCTTCAAAGTTTCAGGTCCCAGGTCGAAACAACAACATAAACATTCCAACACGGTATTTAACTATGTAAATATTAGTTTTGATCTAACGTAAGTATAGAGGTTCCAAATAATTTATTATATAATGAATAATATTTACAATTTATATGACTATTATGACTACCTATTAAAAATTAAAAATCGTTAAAAAAAACTTGAAAAATAAATAAAACTATATACTTAAATAAAATCAAGCAAACCTATTAACCATTATTAAGTAAAATGTAGTGGGGCTCGTGACTAAGTGTGCTGTACGGTTTGACCGATAATAAAGGTTAAGCCGCGCTCGCCGCGGTTGGTCCGTGGATGGGTGACCATTTGTAAACATACCGAGACCCCTCCGTGCCTCGGAGAGCACGTTAAGCCGTTGGTCCCGACTGTCATACAGTAATCTTTGACAGTCGTTAAGTCATTACAATTCTGACAACCAGTCTTACTATGGAATACTGTATTACCTAGCAATAGGTTGTGGAGGTCAGATAGGCAGTCGCTCCATGTAAAATACGGAATTCAGCTAAATCCGGTAAGACTGGAAGCCGACCCCAACATAGCTTGGGAAAAGGCTAGGCAGAAGGCAGAAGGAAAAACTTAAATGTATTACATAATAATCGTTATCAAGCATCAAAAAAATCATCGTTATTTTTGACAATGACGGGAAACGTGCCCAGAAGGCTCGCAGCATTGCCACGTTGAGTGCCAATGCTAATTAAATAAATTATTTGTACTAAAAATATGCCAGTCCTTTGGTCATGGGCAGAGTCGACCAAAGGTAGTTTTGATTATGTAGATTATGTAACTGGCTCCCGTACCATAAACTTCTATTGCTGCTGTGGAAGTGTGACAGCGCTCTACACTGCGTAGTGGCGTCTTACTACACACGAAACAATAAGTCCTGTTGGTATAGTAGTCGCTATGTATAGTAATATGCCTGAAGAAAACAGTCCAATAAATGTGGATAACATCACATACATTGTTCCAAATCAAAACGAAGGTACCACAAACACCCAGACCCGAGAATGTAGAAAAGTGTTTTTATTTACTTTAACTCGTCGGGATCGAACCGGGGGACCTCAGAGCTGGCGACACCTTGAAAACCGGTGTGTGCAGCCACTCGACCACGGAGATCGTCAAACAAAAACTTCTATGTTTCTTGTTTTTTAGAAGTTTTGGGCAACTTATCATGAAATCTGGATACTGAATATTTTACATAAATCCTTATTCTTTGTGCGGCGATATTATCATAAATATTATAAATATGTATGTTTGTTTGACTTTGAGTTATCGTTGCGGTACTTGAATGACAAAATCGTGGTATTGTTATTTTAGGTTCAAATATTTTTCCTTCCAAGTTTTTATTCTTTTAAGCAGCTGTAGGACAGTTCAAAGTAGTTATAATAATAACAATAAATGTTGTAGTTGTAAGTATTTAAACATTTTGTGATTGATTTGTTGGTTTTATCATTTAATCTCGTGTTCAATTATTATGAAGGATCTCACAATTTATTGTTCCTTACACGTTTCGGTCGCATATTCCATAATTATCACAAAAAGCTACATTGTATTGTCAGCATTGGTTACAATTCAGTGAAGATTGGACAACAAGTTCATTCAGACGGAAGTCATTCATGACACAGATATTTACACTTTAATTTAAAACTGTTTGTTTGAGTTGAGAATGTAGAAAAACTGTTTCATTCGCTTATTCAAATAAGATTTAGTGTGAAGTAACTAAATTTATTCTATGAATATGAATTAATTCTTCCCTAGTCGTGTCAATGGTACAATATTAACATATTTTTCTGTTTTCAGGTTGAAATGTCATACACACTTTACGCGTGGGAATAATTATATTATGACACAGTGACTAAGGCCCATTTTTTTGATCCCGAGTTAACTCAACCAATGGTTTAATATGCTAACCAATTGTTTCAAAATTCATTTTTTTTCATCAATTTTTAGTCTATGAAATTGTCAAATAAGTTGGAGAGTCAATTAATTAATCATTTGTTAGACTAAAAATTGATGAATAAATAAGTTATACCGAAGTTTGAAAACATTAGTTAGCATATTTAACCATTGGTTGTGTTAACTCGGGATCAAAAAACTGGGCTTAAAACACTCCGGTCCCGAGCTAAATATGCAAGAGCGAGATCGCTTGCGCATACTCAGCTCGGCGCCTGCGGTTAATAGAAAATATCAAACAACTTTATGCAAGGTAACCCGTTAATCATAGCTTTAAGGTACTTACGATTCCTTCAGTGGCGAACTGCTCCATCAAGGCAAACAAGGAGTAAGGCGTCCAGGCGACGGTGAAGGAGATGATCATGATGAACACCATGGCTGTAGCTTTGGCCTCGGCTCGGGACACTCGGCCTAAACGCTGAGAGTTCTGGAAAATAAACTATAATTAATACCCAACCGGAATGCAAACTGAGGAGGATATAGAACGATTCTGTAAAAAGAGTAAGTATTCTTTATTTTCTTAAAAAAAGAACTACTACCGCTTTAAGGAATTAAAACTTAAAATCAAAAAAATCGCGAGGGATATAAAGTTTTAAGTTTAGATAATTATAACCACATGCACAAATAACACCCAGTCTTGGAATAAGTCGAAAGCGGCGATCAAAACCGCAGCACGTTATGCAGTGTTCCCGGGGAGGTATGCGTATATTCAACGAGGTAATCAGGTGCATAAAACTGAACAACTTTCCCCAAGGAACATAGGTCGAAATCTTAAAATAGAAAATGAACTTTTCATACAAAGTGACAGGTCACGTGAATTTTGTTTGTATTTGTTCAGTTTTATGCAAATAATACGCACTCCATTTCATTTAATACTGTATAGGTATGGTTCCTAATAAATGGCAGCATCGTTACCAAAAACTGTAGCTCACAAAAGCTGGATGGCATTTTGAAAGGTGAAGATGGGAAGACCTTGACGTCATTCAAAGGAATTAGCTAAAACTTACTAAAGGATTGGATAATAATTTATGGAGAGGTCTTTCTCCGGCGAGATACGAAAACATGGTTTGTTACTTAGTATAATATGGTATTCAGTAATAAATGGCTCTGCGTTCCAATTGTGTATTTTATTATTATCTAACTTATAATCTATTTCGGTTAAAAATCTTCTTTTATAATTTTGTAGTCTTGTAGTACATACGGCTAACATTTAAAAAAAGTTGTTGGTCATAAAGTATATTATCGATCAAGATTTCTTTCCACAGATTCGTAAAAATGTGATTTTTATTAACAAAGTAAGTAATAAGTTTCAAATGTCAAATTTGATCGTATCTTTACTTTTCAACAGTTTAATATTGGAAAAGCAAAATTATATTATTGGTTTAAAGGTTAAGATAATTCAATACTTATCCAGAAAATAGGTTATTAGTTCATTAGGTGTTTTCCAGAATTATCTCCGGTACAATATAAATTTAATTGAGTCTCGGCTCCTCAACATGGTACATGCACTGCGCTTGGTTATAGCACTATGATTATTTAATAGCGCCTGTATTTCAAAGCCTTAAGGTCGAGTTTTGAGCTTCGGTTTTACACATAACATGTGGAAGGATTTTCGCCTTCCTACAAAGCCTTAAGTATTTACTTGCGTGTGTAGTGTGATTATTAAGTAAAGCTAGCTAATAATTGTGGTTACTCCGATATGCCCCGCTATATACGACTCGAAAAATACCTTCTAAAAACATTCGCTATGTATGAAATTCTTCGATTCTAATAAATGTAAAATTCTTATATTAGAATATAAGAATTTTACATTTGGTGGTACAACAAACGATGGAAGTAACAGGAGCTAAAAAAGAGGTAATTTTTAATAAAGATTGCTAGCAATGTGGGTCGCACATTACTAGTAATCTTGTTAACCCCTCGTGCTAAGCTAATATGCTTGTTACGAGCGGGTTCACGTCGGTAGTGTAATGGGTGGCATTCGAACCCGCAACCACGTGATCGCAAGTCCGACGCCTTAGCCATTAGGCTACCGCCGCTTCAAATGTAAGTTGTTTTTTTTGTAGTGTTTGAATGTAAGTTATGTTTTTTGTGTTACTAGTATTATTGTTATCCCTCGTGCTATTATCTAATAAAATTTATAATAATCATCAACGATGTTTTATGAAACCGTAGAGTAACACAAAGAATGTAAAGCTGCGTCACGCGAAGCACTGACACATCTGAGTATAATTGATCAGTTGGGTATCGATACGGACGTCTAAATGCCACTTTTAACAGAGAGCGCGCTCTTGCCACCTTCAAAATATAAGTATAACAGGACATTGGTAACTGACATTGACATTGGCGGCATGCAATGGAAAAACGAAAACAAATGAAGGTGTGCATAGCGTTTCGGCGGCAAGTTGCGGCGTCGTGAGCACTGAGAAGGATGCTAATCAGACTCAAGCACAAAATAATCAAATACCAGCAAATACTTATAATGTTTATGAAATCCCGTTGTAAGCAAGAGCGAGTCTTTTAATCAAGACGATAAAGTATAATTTCGCATTCCGTTGTACCTCAGATAGCGACGGTGTTGGGCCAACTGAAATCTTTTCTTTTTATGATTTAGTTATTTATAGACAATAATAAGGCGTCTAAAAAGTTTTTCACTGACCTTTGATATTGTTATTGTAGTTGACTTTCACTCGCCTATTATAATTAAACATTTTTCTGAAGAAAATTATGATTTAATAGATTATATACGAATGAAGTTTAGCTTTTCTCTTTATGAACATAAAGTGTTTATATTTTTTATGGATATATATATTTGATTCAAATAATGTTTTGACCCTCAGACAAACTGCTATGAGAAAGAAAAAGCCCCAAAAAAAACCGACCTTATCATAGATAATACCTATAGGTATTATCTATGATAAGGTCGGTTGATTGGAACTACACAACTTTGTTCCAAGTCAGAGTTTTCTCTGAGCATTTGATTTGAATGTTTGTAACCCCCACGGCATAAGGACCAAACTCCTTAGTGCGGAGACTTCGAAAAATAAAACAAAATAAAATAGCAGCGTATAATTAAGCTTGAAATAAAAAAAAAACAAAAGAAAAATACGATCCAATTAAGAATCACATACTTTTGTAAGATGGTAGTTAAAAACAAAAGACGTAATTTACAGTTGTGTCACAGAAGCACTTGTTCGGTACTTACAGTGACCAAAGTTAATTAATGGTGTAAGCTAATCGTCCATTACTTGGACAGGGATTGCCTAATTGCGAGAGACCGTCTTACAAAAACAATTAGGACTTGATTTCTCTCTGATATAAATCTAGAAATTAAAGTGGTCGTTACTTCCTAGGGTTTCATTCATTTTTATTGCCTTAAGTTTTTATGTGTGATGGGAATAGGAAATATTTTACCTTATCTTTATAAGATAAAGTAAAATAAATTATGTTATAAGATTATGATATTTTTTTATATAATGAAATATTAAATATATCAAAATTGGTCTAGCCGTTTAAGCGTGAAGAGTTTACAAACATACACACACTCATAAACTTCCGTCTTTATAATATGTGTTCTGAAACAAAAAGATACACAACATAGGCCAGTAAACATTAAAAACAAATGTCGACCCAAACCCATCCAAACACCTAGACGCGGGGAACGATTCTGAGACACATCATGCTCAATGGTTATTTGGCGTGGTACCTAATTAACACCGCTCGGCCATCCATAAAGTCGAAATTATAGAACAGCTTACCTTCTTCAAGGTTCTGATGATGTTGACGTAGCTGAAGGTGATGACTCCCAGCGGCACGATCTGGCCCATCGCGAAGAGGAACATGATGTAAGTGAGCGTGTTCATCGACTGCTCGTGCCAGTTCACTGAACAACTGCAAAAGATTACAAAATATGTTGGTACTTACAAAAAAATACGAATCGAATGAGAATCAGTCTATTTTAATTACTGAATAGCCGCATTAATATCTTCATAAATCTAAACCTTTAGTGTACAGCTGTCTTTAGTCATATTGTAAGCAGAATTATGAGGTTAGAATTTAAATTATAAGTTTGCGTGTCAGCATTCAAGGTATTTAGGTATTCTGTACATTTCGAGAAATAAGTCTGAGTTCTACCTGCTCTTAGCCCCTTGAAATACTTTTGTTGTTTACGAAATTCGTGACTGAGTTGTTCAATACTGGTTTGTCAGGCTGTTGCTTATCAACATGCTCATGTTTCAGACTTATTATCTTCAAAACAAATGCCGATTCCGAAAAAGTGGCAACCAAACAGAACAAGATGGCTTAAAAAAAATCTACAAAAATGTTGCCGTCCTGTGCGCTTTACTGTAACTGTAGGTTGGGTCAGAACTAAATATAATTCAAATGTTCCTACAAAATATAATTATTTAAGCCTCTGGTTGATTCAGACTTTTCAAACCTTAATTTAAAATATGTTTCTTAATGTCTTTTTCTTTCTAAAGTCTGATAGTTAAATTTTGTCAGGAAAATACACCCTTTTATACAACAAAATCATGTCTAGTTTTGTGTTAAAAGAATTTGAGTAGACTTCTTAATTAATTACTTTGTCTGACGTTGCTAATAATGTTTCAAGTTTGCTCGTTTTTTATACTAGCTCTAGGCAAGAATTTTTAAATTTGATTGTGTTTCAACATATTCAAAAATAATTGGTATTTACTCTGTAATATGCTTAGACAAATTTAATTATGTAATGTGCAATTTCTGTTCTTGAGTTTTTATTTAAAATCCAATGGTACCTAATCCGGCAAGAATATGTTACTAAAATCCAACGATTCTAATAAATAGCCATTTCAAGTTTTAGCCGGAGTTTCCATGGTTATCTAAGGAGTATTTTTAACTGTGTTACATTTAGTTTTAGACTATAGTGATTCCTTTTCCTACTCGGTCTGAATCCCCGTAAGAACCGCCTTTAAATATAACCCCCGTAACTGGACACTGTCTTACTTTATTTAGAAGTTTTCCTAATATTACCAGCTTTATTCACATATTGCCCCCTCCGATGTTTGGTAAGCGCCAAGGAGTCCATACTAGACCTATGGTAATCATAGTAACTTTGGGGTTTAACTGCCTTGAGTTCGATAGCTTGTCATCATTATATAGATGCTGATGGTCCATGATTTGATGGTAACTAGATAGATGGTTTTAAAATGCTAATGCTAAAGTCTAAATCCCCATTGGGTTTATGGGATGCCCTTTGAAAATTTCCCTCAAAGGAAGAAAAATCAAAGTTTGGAATTTGAAACTTAACTTAGAGGTAAGTAGTAAGTATCTAGATTGTAATAGCCTCTTACCTAATATTAGCAGCTTCGTTCACATAATGCCCCCATCCCATTAGAGGCGGTGTAGTCAGTGCTAGGGAGTACGTCCATATGAACACTATGGACAAGATAGCACCTTTGGACGTCAAGTGTCTGGAGTTCAATGGCCTTGTCACCATCATGTACCTCTCGAACGATATCACTGTAAGCGTCGTGATGGACGTTATACCTGGAACAAAGATTAGTAATTGTTAGATAATAAATAAGTGAGATTTTGTAAAGAGATGCACAAAAATCTTAGACAAGAGCTTTTAAATTAAATTATTAAAATTATCAGAAGAAAACCAACGAATAATTAAAAAAAATGCATATACAACGTACATATAAAAAAAATACCAAAAAATAATTACAAATCATGAGAGTGCCTCAAAATGCTTAGCTCAAAGAATAAAAATTCTGCAAAAAAAAAACGGTTCATGATGACGTGTCACGTTCATGTAGTGCCGTCATGCGTGACGTAGCAACTCGATTTGACAGGCATATTTTATAATGGAAACAAAAAGTACAGAATTTCATTATTATATAATACAATTAAGATTAAGCCAGGGTTGTACGCCGTATATACAAATTGGACGGACCCTTTGAATTAACTAGTACAAACGCAATCCATCTCAGAAGTGATTTTCAGTGTCCGCCATATTTGACGCCACCAGCCGCTATTAAAAATATTAATATTTTATTAAACTAGTCTATTGTGTTCTAGTTCACAACTATATTTAATGCGCATCTGGAATAACCAAACAAAATTCCGAAGTAATTACTATTAATCCATCGGTAAACCAATAAAAAGTTATTAATCTAAACATGATATGTTTAGTAATTTATTTTGCAATGGAACATTGCATTAGAAGAAATGGAATAAGAAATGAAGGCACAAAAGTCAGACTCGTAAACTTTTAAAACCTTAAACATGTGTGTAATAATATAATGTAAATTAACTAGAATCCTGAACAAACAATCATGAAACAAATAAAGCAGTAATACCTAAGTAAACAAAAGCATATCAAATGAAAGCCTTCAGCCATTCCTGGATACGTTTAACCAAATCTGTGCTATATCACATATCGTGACATGACACTAAATTAATTTAAAAGTTAGTAAAACCTGTTCGGTCCTTTGTTGGAAATCTAATAACCGTGTACCACAAAGCTCCGTAAAATTCTCGCTGAAGCACAATGGATATCGTTTTAGATGTGCTAAAAGCTGTTCAAGTAAAATCGGACTGGGCTGGACCTGTCAATGGACTCGAAGACTTCAGGATAGGCGCCCTACAACAAATAAATGGGCCCGCGGCAGACCACGAAAGAGATGGCGGGACGAAATGGAAATTTCCCTAATTATAGGAAATTCCAGGGAAATTAACAGGAAGAAGTGACGGACCGGGACCGCGGAAAGGAATAGAGAGAGGCCTTTGCCCAGCCGATTCTAGATGTCTTAAACTGTGGCGTTTATAATGTTATTAAAGTTCTAACTATGTGGTTTTGTGGTAGATATACCTTCTAATATATTAATTCTCGTGTCGCGATGATTATTCCTAAACTCCTCCGAAACGGCTGGACCAACTTATATGAAATTTTGTGCACATATTGGGTAGGTCTGAGAATCTAAATGATAGGGGTGGCGAGATTGTTTTAATGTGGCAGAACAACGTTTGCCGTGTGAGCTAGTTATATTTATAACAATCCTGGATTCTCAAGAGTAGCACCCTCGCTTTTATTGTTCTATGGGAGTTGAAATATGTTTTATTTATTTAATATTCTTGCATAAAACAGACTTAATGCTTTAAAACATTTACTGTTTCCTGTAATAATTGGGTCTAGTAATACTAGATGTTGCGACATTTAATAGCGGTGGTCTGGCATTTAATCCACGGAACGAAGTTTTCCAATAAATAAGAATTTGGGACATCATGTTGGCTTAGAGATTTACGAACGGGTATGCCAAAGACATATCTCAAAAGTCTCATACATCTCTCCCAACATACTCCGAACTTTCTTCGTGATTCTAAGGTAAGTTATTATTTTTTAAACGATATATTTTCTAAGTACTTATCTATTAAGCTGCTCAAAAGATGTCTTGTTGCTACTGCAAACTGCAATTTTTCATAAAACTCTGTTGTCCTAACTTTCACATTGACATAATCATCGTGAACTCGACGGTGCCTTAATCAACAAAACCGAATTCACAAATTGTAATCTGCCTGGAATAGTTAATAGTTTGTGTCATGTTATTGTGGGACGATTATATTAATGCTCACCAGCCGAGTTCCTGGCTTCAAAGCTGTGTCAGGCAAATTTACATAATTCCCGGTTTTTATCCTCCCTCATATTCTTAAATGACAGTTAACTTTAAGGCTTTCTTGAAAGTCGAATACCAAAACGTCAATTAGTTTGAGGCCATCGTCAACTCTCATGCTGTCTCTGACACTTTTAGATAAAAAATAGTGACAGATAGTACATTTAAGAACATGTCAAAGGTAAGAAGCGTTTCATTTTTCGGGGTATATGACTCAATTACACCTTAAAATGACACATAGAAATGGACTCTAAAATAACAATTCTAGATCGAGATATTTGACTATTTTTCTCGCCTATACAAAACAAAATTGACTGCCGCTATTTCTGCGCAAAGATCTTTAAAATAAGCAACATAATTATTTGAATGCAATAGATAGAATGAAGTCGTTAGGAAGGTTTTCGTCTATATTATTGTAGGCATGTTAATTATTGTGCTACTCGTGGGATCTGGGACGGATCTGCTAGTATTACATGAACTAAGCTAGATTACGTGGTCTGCAAAAAGGTAAGTCCTTATTAGGATCTCAAGTAGGACTTCTAACCCAGACTAATCAATTCTTAATCTGGACAATATTCTAAGAATTGAGGATGGAAAATTCTTAATACTTTTACTGATTCGTAATTCGTTTTTAGAGTTCACAGTTAGTGTAAAAGTTTGTAGATCTATCATAGGATTAATCGCTTTTCTTTATTTTTTCTGACTATAAATCAATTTTGTTATTTCTTGGGAAAAAATTACAACATTTTATTTGTCAGACCGAAATTAATATTACAGTGTTGTCCTCGATTTAAATATTAAATTTGCCTAATTCTTAATTCGGAAACAATCAGTAATGAAGAAAGAATTAGATGGTTTATAATTTGTGAAAATAACGCAAATAGCTTCCAAGGCTAAACCGATTTTAATGTAACTTGGTATGGGATAAGCTTGGAACCTGGATGAATATCTATTGAATAATTATTCTTAGTCATAATTTATGCTTTAATTTCGCAGTATTGCATTGCATTGCATTCGTGTAAATATATTATTATCTTTGCTAGTTGATGCTCGCGGCTTCGCCCGCGTGGATGTCGGTTAGCCAATGCATAAAAAACTTTACGAATTAAATACTAAAACCTTCCTCAAGAATAATTCTATCCATTGGTGAAATCAGGTTGAAAATCGGTGGAGTAGTTTTTGAGATTTCGAGAATAGACAGACACACGCGGCGGAATTCTTAGTTTTGTAATATGTAGTGAAGCTGTAAGAAAGTAGGTACTTCAGTTTGGTAGATATACATAATATGATAATACCTACTTATCAGTTTATTTCAAAGAATTGTCGATTTTATTCTTGTCGATTGCCAAAACAATGCACAGCTTATATACCTAAATTGCTTCCTACTTCCTTTCTTCAAAAACAGTTGAATCCAAGGCATTACCAAAAGTTAAGTTAACATTAGAAATTAATTCTTATAACTAGCGGCATAGCATTTAAAATGGCATGTAGACGTTGATGTCAAAGATGAAATAACTTCTCTACCGTAAATATGTATTAAATGCTCCCAATTAACTAAAACGTTCGTTAAATACATTTTAAATGTTATGGCGGTTTGTAGCTCCATAACTTTTTTACATGGAACGACTGCCTTTCTTATATCAACAACCCTTTACTGGATAACAAAGTATCCCATAGTAAGACTGGTTGTCCGAATTATATAATGACTGCCAAAAATTTTGTTGATTGTTAACGACTGCCAAACGAAGTATGACAGTCGGGACCAACCGCGACGAGTGCGGCTTATCCCCAGGGTTACATAATAACTATTATCTAATCTGTGGCCAGGGCCCCGGGCCCTGGGGCTGGGACTCGTGGCTTAGTATTAGTCTACCCTAACTTAGCTTGGGAAAAGGCTAGACAGAAAATTGAGAAATGAATATGGCTTTTAAACTGTATAATGAAAAATTTCAAAGTTAATATTCAAAATTCAAAATCATTTATTAAAATTAGGCTACCATGTAGCACTTTTTGAATGTCATCAATACAGAGTCAGCAACCTGATTCCCCCCCCCCCCCCCCCCCCCGGGAGAAGAAACGGCGCAACAAACTCCCCAGCAGCACGCTGTCTTTACAATATAAAAAAATATATAAATAATTTAGGGAACATGTCAAGTAAACAACTGCTTGAGTTTCATGAGTATCTCTGAATTATTGAGAATCCTATGCCCGAATAATGAATTGTCAATCAGATTGAAGTCTTCGAAGTCTCATGCTTTCTCTGTCACTTTATGGCGTAAAGTAACGACGGATAGATATTAAAGAAGGTGTTAGAGTTCATTAGGGTTTTAGTATTCGGGGTGTGTGTTGAAATAACCGTCACACACAACATGTTCGCAGACTCACATGGTTGTGCGATAGTGTCGCAGACTTTACGTAAGGCTACTTTCACAGTCAATCTGAATATATATTGCTGTATAATTTATAGAGTGATTTAAACCCACCCAAGCGTGTATAAGTTGTTTGAAATAGGGTTTAAAGAAAATCTCTTTTACACGCTATTGCGAAAATTTGGTCGTTTATGAACAAAGTATGGATTAAAATTCTTTAGAATACCGAACTCTAAAATGAAGCTAAAGCGATGCCATTTTGTTCTTTTTTTATTTGTTTTGAAATATATTTTCTTATAATTATGATTCATATTATTATGTTGTTATGAAATATTGTTTTCATTATGCGTTTTTAAAATTATGAGTTAGGGCTTACGAATACGTGTAGTGACTAGGAAGTCAGTCTCTTTGATGAGGAATCAATTAAATAGATAAAAAAATAAGTTTTTAGAAGCACGTAATTTTGAGTCCATTCAAGTGCTGTTTAACCCTGTATTTGCTATTTCACCTTCCCACGTGGCTAAGTTTGTTTAACATACAAATACAAACATACAAACTTGACGAAGTTCAATTTAGAATTCCTCGGACTGTTTAAATTTGGAACGTACACGCGTATTGGCCAACGAATAAACGTGTTTAAAACTGGCCAGGCATAAATGTGACCCTACAGATTTGACATGGACCTCAGTGTTCGAAATTTGAATCCTTTGGCACAGTTCTCAAAGGATTCGAACGTTTAATTTATTTCGTTGGCTAGTAAATGACCATTTTTAAGTTCCACCCGTCAGAATTTTTCCCTTTCAAAGAACAATTTGATATTTAAATGCGACATATAAAAATAAAATGTATAAAATAATTATCTTGTGTTGTTATTAAACCATAATAAAAATTATCTGTTCTTGTCACAAAAAAGTTTAAAAAACAAAAGTAACCTAGGGAGCCCTATGGCGTGGATTGCTCCAGACACCTAGTAAACAAAAAAAATATTCGTTGGACGTTTGTTCGTTGTCTGTAAGAATATAATACCTACTCAATTATTAGATACTTGTTCCGGTGAGTATGAAATTTAAACATTTTACATAAACATTTTCGATTGAGTTGAAAAGTTGCATTTAATTATAATTATGTATTAATTGCCTTGCAATACAATGTTTATAGAGCTAGTCAAAAATCTGCTAGGGCCACTAGTGCGGCATCAGTTGAACCTGTCAATTAGTGTTAAGATAGTAACGGCTCATTGACCTTAAAGGTTAAGCTGTCCTCACCGCGATTGGTCCGTGGATTGATGACCATTTGTAAATATATCGATACCTCTCCATGACTCGGACGTTAGGCCCTCGCCTAGAGTATTAGTGTTCTGTGGTTAGGCCGTCCCTCAGAATAATAGTTAGTCCATTCCGTATGTCATGCCATGTCAGTGATCTTTGACAGTCGTGACGTCATTAGAATTCTGTCAACCAGTTTAATTAACTATGGTATTATTGTGTTACCCAATAAAATAGGTTAAGAAGGTCAGAAAGGCATTATTTCACATAAAAACGGTATACAGCTAAATTTGGTGGCGTACATACCGGTTTTCCAGGTGTCGCCAGTTCTGAGGTCCCGGGCTCGATACCCGGACGGGTCAAAGTAGAAAATAACACACTTCTACATTGTCTCGGGTCTGGGTGTTTGTGGCACCTTCGTTGTCTCTGATTCCATAACACAAGTGTTTTAGATAATGACTTTCGATTTAGATCAATGTAGGTATCTGATTTTGTCCACAGTTATTTATTTCCGTTATGTAAACGAGAGAAAAGTGTATCTGTATATTTTCACAAATAATAAGCAATACTTACTAATTTTCGACAAGAGGTGTAGATTGAAGCTTGTGTGGTCTAATAATTTTTTTAAACAAGTTCTCAATTTTCAAGCCAACGTTGTCTTACTGTGCAGAAAAAATAATAAAACAAAATTTCCATTGCGTTCACTTTTAACTCAGTGCTAGAGCATAACAATGCGCGTAGAAAGATTAAACGGTCCAATCAGAGCGCTGAACTTCAGAAAACTGCCGATGGCATAAACGTAAAACAGACACTCACTAAGCAAACTGTTATACAATCTATACTTTATTTAAAACACCTACCTTATTTCAAAGCTTTAAGGTTCATTTTCGTCTATTTATAACCGCAGTTTTAATTCGCATGTCCGTTTTACCATAAATTTTAGCTGTGGTGGGTACAGTCGTGTTTACAAGTTAAGGGACTTAATATTATCGTTGCTATTAGGGACTAGATTCATGACTACACAAACAATGTGAGGGTCATGAGGAAGAATTACAATCTCGTAACTTTAAACTGTTAAATGAAAGTAATATATTCAGTAATGTATTGTGTCCTGGTGGCCTAGCGGTTCAATGACCGGATTCGCATGCACATGGTTGCAGGTGCGAACCCAGGCACGTACCAATGTGACTTTTTCAAAGTTGTATGTACTTTCTTAATCATTCTAAGACAACATTGACAAGCGGTGAAGGAAAACATCGTGAGGAAACCTGGATTCCAAAAAATGTGAATCTGAAATCGCCAACCCGCAATGAGCAAGCGTGGTGATCAATGCTCATTCCTTCTTTATATGGGAAGAGGCCTGTGCCCAGCAGTGGGGCGTTTATACGGTATTTTATAATATATTCAGCCAGTATTTTATTGAAGTAAATGTCAATAATAAATAATTGAAGACCAGAATAAACGTTAGCGAAAAGCTTGCTTCAAGAAAATAATATAATGTGATGCAGAGAAAAATAAAGAAAAAGCGGCGGTAGCCTAATGGTTATTGCGTTGGACTTGCGATCTTGTTGGTTGCCGGTTCGCACCCCACTCGTGAACGTGAACCAACTTGTAACACAAGCTTTTAGCACGAGAGATAAACAAGAATACCACACATTGCAAATAAGCTTTAAAAAAGAAAAAATAAATATACTCGCCTATGTACATTTTTCTATCTAGCTGTATATACCTAGACCACGGCCCTATCTTAACCATTTTTGTACCAATGCATTTCTGGGCTTCTGTTGGACCTGTTTCGTCCATTTCAGACGCGTATCATACGTAGTCGGGTCGTAGTTGTAACTATAATAAGAAAAAATATGTCAGAGAAGTTCTTGATGGAAGTTTGAAAACTTGGAAAATCCCCTAAAGTGAAAAACCAAAGACTAAAATACGGCAGTTATATATTCACGGACCTAATACATAAAGAGTCCATTAATCTCCCATAAAGGGTTACGTAAGCATTTAATGTTTTTTTTTTTTAATTTTTGTTATTAACGCGTCTGATTTGTCTGATTGTTTTGATGGAATAGTTCTGAAAAACTTTGCATACCTATATTTGTAGCTTTCGTCACATTTCGTTAGGCAAATAACTTACATAATTTCAGCAATTTACGCTTATTACTATGGGTTATGTGTAGGTAGGTGTAGTACCTACATTACGACCTCAGACCACCTTGAGGTTAGGCCTGCGGGTGACGGGGAAAGCAGGCCGTCACCCGATCAGCTGACAGGCCACGAAGGATACGAACGAAAGGTCCTACGCGTTCGTCTTCGGGAGAAGTGAGGGGTGGACACTACACCTACCCCTTTGTAAGGGGTCCTCTGAGGACCGAGGCCTACTGGAGCTGCGCTGAGACTGCATACATGATCCCGCGGCTCCAGCAAAGGCAATGATGGGACCGGAGTGTTTTTAGTCGGTGTAAGTCCAACATAATTATCCCCACGCCGTGCCCTCGGCGTGGGTCGAAGTACTTAAGCAAATCTTGTGGATGCTTAATAAGTATAGTATGGTTTTCATAAAGACAGGCAATGGTGGGATAAATAGTTGGATGAGTGATGAGTATTATATTAAATAATGTTTGTTCTATACGATTAGATCGTGATCTCTAAAAGGAAAAATCTTAACAAAATAAAGTGGAACGGTAATGGATTTTCCGTAAGTTTCCTAAATCAAAAGAGTATCAACTCTTCTTACCTCTACAGTCTATGTCTACGTCACTCAAAAAAGAATAAATAGCTCAATATTGTCCACAGAGTAGAGTAAGATATTGTCAACCAACTGTCGTTACAAGAATCTTATATTTTTAGACACTATTTACAAAAATGCTCAAATATTAATTGATTATATATTTGGGCACTTGGACAGCAACAGTACTTTGTACCGATGAAGTGTGCCTCATTTTCCAGTGTTGACAGTTCAATGAGCGCCCATCGCTGCTCACTGAAGCTCCGGTTTCTAGCATTGGTGATTAATACGGGGGACCTGATCAACGAAAGAACAACTTTTACATACACCGTCTCCCATGCCCTTATCGCCCCAGCGGCTTTGATCACCACTTACGTTATGCTTGGAACCTTTATAGTCAGCGGAATGCGAGGTCACATAGCTTCTAAGTTCTTACAGATTTACGGTCTCGTCACCTGTTGTGGTCTCCAAGGTGGTTTAAGTTTACTAGTCTTCAGAGATCTTCGGAAGCATAAGGTAACGACAGCGATTGTTTTAAATGGTGTGCTGCCTATGTTCACAATTTTGATACTGTTGGCTGACCTTGTTGTTGTAATGTTTTCGAACCGGGACCTGCCTGCGCCACCACCTGAATCCGTAGAAGATTCGCGGTTAGAAATCAACACGACCTAATGTATTTTTACTCTGTGATACACATTTTTTTCATCCAGTCGCTGTTTTCTTTGCTCATTATTATAAGTAAACTTTTTCTTAAGCGAGACTTCATTATTATTTTCTGAGGTTTACGCGAACATTGAAATAAACTACTTAAACGGATTCTGTCGCATTCAACGTAGACGTTTGAACGCAGTAACGCTAGGCTGTGAACATGACACCTGCAAAGGCGTTGGAACGTCGGGAACTATAATCAAAATCAACCGTGAAAAGATCCGTTTAAAAAGTTTATTTCAATATCTTATAAGTACCAGCTTTTTTTTAATTTTGGAATTCATTATTGTCTGAAGCAGTCAGCTAGACATTCTTTTCATATAGGTACCTTCGAGAAGTCTCGTCTCTAAATCAATCAAAGTTTTACTCTGGTTTTAAGATGATCATTCTAATAGTAAAAAGATGGTGATAAATATAAATTAATATAAAATAATTAATTAATATAAGATTAAAATTATTATATTAATAAACTTAAGGCTGCTTACTAACCAAACATATTTAATTACATTATGTGATTGCTCGGTTGCTTTAGGGACGCGACGCTGCAGGCACACTTTTAAAAAGCAATTCAAAATATTACTTTATTTTCTACACGATAAGATACACATTTGACATGACACATTATAATGTAGTGCAATTTATCAATCTCATTTCAAGCGAGCGCACATAAATTTGTCTATCTGCTAGTGCCTTATGACCTTAAAATTGTCATTCTTGTTTCTAAAAAGAAAACATAATATATCTATACTTATATTATAATGCTGAAGAGTTTGTTTATTTGAATGCGCTAAACTCAGGAACTACGGGACCGATTTAAAAAATTATTTCACTGTTAGATAGAACACATATTAAGGAAGGCTATAAGCTATAATTTGACACGCGGGCAGACCCGCAAGCAAAAACTAGTTTGTTATAAAACATCAGACACTTTTCTCTGGCCCCTTATTTTACAAAATAGAAAGGAGGACAATATACTTAACGAGGAAAATAAACTTAAGTTTTTAAGAGGAAATCTGTAGTTGTTTTTAAAGCCACAGTAAGCTTCCTCCTCGTGTTTCCTTAACTATAACAGGATCTTCGGATTTAATAATGTTTAGAGTGTCAGTCTTGAAAATTATGATACTAAACCTTATTGTATTGACATAAAAGCTGTCAATGTCAAAGAGTTACATGTGTGGTCGAAATGAAAGGTTAGGTAAATAATAACACATTTTTAACCGACTTGCTTAACGACCAATGAGTGAAATCTCACTCCGTTTGAGGCATCTTGTCTTTCTTTAATACGTACGTAAGAAAGAGACAGCGATATGTTATTTTTGTCTTAATTATGTGCACATTTGAAAGAGGGGGGCAGACTACAATCGGTGGCATCTAAGTACCTGGAGTGATGGCCAATAGAATTCAATAGTGCATCATGCAGTTGAAAATTGAAGCAGGCGATACCATCTACACTACAAGCAGTCTTTATGAAACCACTGGCTGCGACAAACATACTTTGTATCGTCACTTGGTAAACATACTGCTCATTAAATACGAAAAAAAAAAAAACGAACAGAATTTCGTTAAGATTGACTGCGCAAAAAACTTTTAACTATAGGCTCTAAAAGTGAGTTAATAATAATAAGCATTTGGAAATGCGATCTGAAAATGTAATATATTTATTCTGACGTAATTAATATATCTCCAGACCTTATTTTGGCCTCATCGGCCAATCTCAAGAGAGACCATCTGCAGAAATTTTATAGGGGACAAGTGTATGCGCAAACACAGCTGCACTCTCATAGTCCAGTGAGAGACCGGCAGCTGCGCAGACCGACGTGACCGGAGAGAGAAGAGGCGCAGGACCAACGGCTTTACGTGCGCACGGGGCTGTAAACACCGCCACACTTACTGAATCCGAGCAGTAATGAGTATTTGTAACTGAATCAAGGTTATTAGCCTTTCAAAGCTTATCAAATTTTCTACTACATTTTCTTTAGCTTTATTTAGAGTCACGTGTTTTGTTCCCGCCATTCCGATAGCTGTTACTGGCATTTTTGTTTCTTAGCCTCAAGACATAGCCGTCTCGTCTCGCGTTATTACGTAGTCTGCTAAAACATTGGAATAATATGAGAAAGTAACTAGAACGTTCTTGCAAACTCAAACAGCATGTATTTATTTTGTTCAATATTTTGTTTCTGTGAAGACTTTTTTTAACACAAACAGATTTAAAGTAGCAAAACAAAGGAACATTTTAATTTTAAAATAAAAGTATGCGAAATTAAAATTACATTATTCGCATTAAATAGACCAGCGTTTGTTCTTCATTTTGTTTAATTTGAAACGTCTGATGTAAAAGCCATTAGGCGTATACAGTTTTTGCGGTTATAGCCGGAAAAATAGCTCTTTGCTTATGTAAAATAAATGTAAAATAATGTCGTGGTGGCCTAGCGGTTCAATGACCGGATTCGCATGCACATAGTTGCAGGTTCGAAGCCAGGCAAGTACCAATGTGACTTTTTCAAAGTTATAAGTACGTTAATAATAATTCTAAGACATCATTGACAAACGGTGAACGAAAACATCGTGAGGAAACCTGGATTCCTAAAATTGGAATCTGAAATAGCCAACCCGCAGTGAGCAAGCGTGGTGATCAATGCTCATTCCTTCTCTGTATGTGAAGAGGCCTGTGCCCAGCAGTGGGAAGTTTCTAGGCCGGTATTACGTAACCCATGCCAACAAAACCAATTAAATAAAAATAGTAGAAAGGCCTAATTTGAACTTCAGACAGAACTCGAACCCGCGTCTACAATTTGTATTTACTAACAAATTAAAGTTTTTATTAAATGAATACTTAAGGAAGTAGTTACTTAAAAAATAAGCTAATTTTTTAATGTTTACTAGTGAAGTTGTAATGACACTTTTTTTGTACACCAAGATCTATCATACTTTAAAATACAGGATTAATTTAAAAGGAGTACGTATATTCAACGAGGTAATCAGGTGCGTAAAACTGAACAACTTTCCCTAAGGAACATAGGTCGAAATTTTAAATTGGAAAATGAACTTTTCATACAAAGTGACGGGTCATGTGACTTATGTTTGTATGAACTGATATTCAATTTTAAGATTTTCTTTAAGTTCGTTGAACGTATGCACTCCTTTTATATTAATCCTGTATATGTTATCATAGTAAAAAAAACAGCTATGTACGATAAACATAACATTGAATCTTTCTGTTTCAAATGCAATAACTTTAGATAAACAATAACTTGTTTAAATACGTGCATCTATTGAATATCTTAAACAATAGTATTTGTCTTCATATTACATGCAAGAAGATACTGTATCATCTCAATATTGACAGGACGTCCATATTGAATGTGCTTGGTCCGATAGATATGTTTGCTTGTATTTGTAGAACAATACTTGCTAATCTATTGTATTATTGTTTATCAAGAACACTAGCTTTTAGCGTGGCTCCACACGCGTCGTAATCTGTTTTCAGAGCAACGAGAAGCTTCTGTCCTTTGTTTAAAGTTCAAATTAAATTAATATTATCTTAATAGGTCAAGTAGTTTAGCTGTAAAATCAACCCGACGTCAATATTATAGATATTCATGTAATTTTTTTATATTAATACGAATATTTGTCTATTCTATATTTTTTATCTTTTTTGGTATAGTTTTTGTTCTTACTGACGTTAATTCTCTAGTTTATTGAGACGAACGTTATTTATTTGACAGCTCATACGTATTTTTGTCTAGATATACCTTGTAACTCGTCCCTAAAACCTATTTTATTTAATGAATATTACGAAAGTTCTTCTATCAACCTCCATCTTTACCTATAAAAATAAATTGTTTGTAGGTATGTTTAATCAGGCTAACCGACTTTACTGTTTCCTATGATAGATAATACCGGCCTATAAACGTCCCACTGCTGGGCGCAGGCCTCTTCCCATATAGAGAAGGAATGAGCATTGATCATCACGCTTGCTCATACCGGGCTGGCGATTTCAGATTCCGTTTTTTTGGAATTCAGGTTTCGTCACGATGTTTTCCTTCACCGTTTGCCAATGAAGAATTAGAATAATTAAGAAAGTACATTATAAATAACTTTGAAAAAGACACTTTGGTAGGTACTTGCCTGGGTTCGAACCTGTAACCATGTGCGTGCAAATCCATTCATTGAACCGCTAGGCCACCACGACAGCCTTTGTTTTCCCTATGAACTTTTGCAGAAATAAAGAAATTGTAAAAGAAATGACGGGCCTGTTTGTCTAGTGGTTAGTGGGTTCGATTCCCGCTCAGGACAAATCTTTGTATGATGAGCACGATCATTTGTTCTGTGTCTGGGTGTAAATTATATATAGTATGTATGTATTTAGAAGTATAAAAGTATGTTTATCAGTTGTTTGGTTGCCATAGCACAGGGTCTGCCTAGTTTGGGATCAGATGGCCGTGTGTGAGATTGTCCCAAGATATTATTTTTATTATTGAGAAATTTTATGTGAACTTTTTTCCCCGTGGTAGTGAATAGTTAATTTATGTTTTTGATTTTTATTGCAGACAGTGAAAGTAGTCATGTTTATTAAAAGGTTATAGTGGGTGCGAAAAAAATCTTGCTTAACAGACTATTTTTTTATTTGACATTCTTTCTATTCAAGTACAACTTCCTCCAGATTTTTCTCGTCAATTTTAACACTCTTTTATCTCTCTCTGTCCTCCTATCATGTAGTCCTATCTAAGTTCCTTTTATGTAATAATATTAGCTTGTAATTCTTGCCATGTATGTAATCTTATTTATTAATTCAATACCCAGATTAATAAAAAACAAAACGTAGCTCAAAAGATGTGTGTGTCATATTAAATTTGTTTCGTTCGGTTTGTTTTTATTTTCATCGCTGATAACACATGTTTTCCCAACCCTAACATTGGCAGAATCGTCGAAACATCGAAGGATAATCAATAAAATTGAATTGAATTGACTATTCAAGTGTTTCGTTAGAGGAAGGTTTTTTAACAGTGAAACCCATTACCGACATAAATCCTATATACAAGGCTTATATGCAGATAATTGTAAAACCTTTTCTTTTAAAGATTACTAGGAATGTGGGTCGCAGATTACTAGTAGGTATTCTTGTTCACCCCTCGTGATAAGCTAAATGGTTGTGTTACGAATGAGTTCACATCGCTAGTACAGTGGGTGGGATTCAAACCCGCGACCACATGATAGCAAGTCCGATGCCCTAGCCATTAGGCTACCGCCGCTTCGTTTGAATTATAATTGGATGAATAACGACCATAGTTAGTAGACCCATATTCATAGATAATTGGCTTTGTCTTCATTTCAACTATCTTTTATTCTAATTGGTGACTATAAAAACGAATGACTCAGTTTTTTATATTTGACTCGGCAAATAGAAATTATTTGTGATGGTTTCCTACACAATTTCTTTTGTAATTCAATAGTAAGTAATATTGCATTGAATAGAGATTATTTCTGCTGATATAAATAAAAGAAAAAAATAAATATAAATGCGGACAACATCACACACACAGCTCCGAACCCAAAGTACTTGTAAGATAATGCACTTGAATTTCTTTTGAATTTCAAAATATTGTATTGAATAGAGATAAATAATATATAAAATAAATAATTTATGTAAATGTGGATAGCATCACATTGTATAAATTGCCCCGAATCCAAAGTAAGTAGCTAAAGCACTTGTGTTATGGAATCAGAGATGACGAATTGCGACGCATTGGTCTGCGGGGCAAACCCTTTCGTCATCTAATAAAAACATAGTTATGCAATAACATTGTGAGCATAAGAACTTCGTTCTTAATCAAAAAAATATGTAAACAAGAGCAGGCTATGGGTACAAAAGAAAAAATAATTTGCCAATTTAAAATCTAAATTAATTTAAAAACCTTACAACATTCCAATTACAACTGGAATGTACCCAGTTAACCGGTAGCCCAGTTACAAATATGAAATCACCAAATTACTGAATGGTTGAATGAAAACGGTACGGTAACGGTCCATTTCAGCCATTCGGTCCATTTTCATATTTCGTCTTTAATTGCGTGTTGGTTGCATTGTTTAAATCATACAGGTTCATTTAGGATGTGATATTGTCGGCTATTTCAGATTCTAATATTTTGGAATCCAGGTTTCCTCACGATGTTTTCGTTCACCGTTTGTTAATGATGTCTTAGAATGATCAAGAAAGTACATATAACTTTGAAAAAGTCACATTGGTACTTGCCTGGGTTTGATCTGCAACCATGTGCATGCGAATCCGGTAATTGAACCGTTAGGCCACCACGACTATTTAATATAATACCTATATATCCATTATTTTTTATGACTAGTTATATTAGGTGCAACACCACCCAAGCACTCTGTTGTGTCCTTGTTAAATAAAAAAATCTTATTTCTTTAGTAGGTACCTAGTAACAAAGGAACATCATTAGAAAATCACTGACTGGTTTTCTTAATTAGAACTAATTCATTCTTAATTTATTAGCCAGCATTAGTAGTGCGAGTATTTAATAAATTAAAATACTAGTTGTTACCCGCGACTTTTCCAGCGGTCTAATTTTGTCTTAAAAAGTTCTCGTTACTCAGAAATAACGAAACTTTCAAATGGTGAAAGAGTTTTTGATGTCGTTCTTGTAGTTTCTGAGTTTATTCTAAAGTCCAAAATTAAATTAAAACCCGACACCTACGTCCTTAATTCTAAACAGGACCACTTCTTATAAATAGTGACGTAAAAATAAAACATCTGTCATATCGAATTTCATTTAAAAAATCTCAATCAAAAAAGTTCGGAACGTTATTTGAACGTCGCCGGCTTAAATAACGATAATCATTTCCTGGAAGATCAGCAATAAAATGGTACAGGAATTTGATGGAATTTATCCACTTTTATAAGCGACTGACAGAGAAATGTCAAACGATATAAAAGGTTACATTAGAAAAGTAAATAATTTGGTCATTAAGTTTTCTTTCATTTGTAATTTTTTATCGAAGCTTTTTTAATTTTTTCCTCCGTAAAGAACCTTCTTCTGATAATAAGAAACATGAAAAATTAGCGAATTTGGTCGAGCCGTTCACGCGTAATGCCCAAGGCAAATAGGGATTCATTCTTATATACCTATACTTAGATGCGTAGATGTAAAGTATATATTATGTAATCTACCACTACAACCAATGTTGGGCGACTTTTTTCTTATTTACATCGGCTTTCGAGAGGTCGTGGTGGCCTAGCGGTTCTATGAACAGATTTTCATGCACAAGATTGCAGGTTGGAACCCACTACAGGCAAGTACCAATGTGACTTATTCAAAAGTTGTATGTATTTTCTTAACTATTCTAAGACATCATTGACAATCAGTTTAGAAAAACTTCTTGAAACCTGGAGTCCAACAATTGGAATCTGAAATCGCCTACTTACCCGCAGTGAGCCAACGTGTTGATCAATGCTCGTTCCTTCTCTATATGAGAAGAGGCCTGTTTCCAGTAGTGCCCGCGTTTCTATTGTGTGTGTAAATAACTTCGTTGATATAAAGGTCACATAACTTTTTTCAGTAAAATTAAATCGAATAAAAAACCGCATTGTTAAACTGGTTTAAACCATGTACCACGGTCCTTTCTCCTAGCGGCGGTAGCCTAATGGTTAGTGCGTCGAACTTGCGAGCGTGTGGAAGCCGGTTTGAAACCCGCCTTTTGCACCGCCAACGTGAACCTCCTTTTAACACAGGCATATTAAGTTTAGTAAGAAGGGCTAACTATAGTACTAGCACTTGCGACCTACATTTAACATAAAGGTACCTGAGCTTTAAAAAATATATATGGTTATTTTGACTGCACGGATAGCGAAATGGTGTAGGTCACCACGCTAATTACCACTGTCTGCTGCGGGTTCGATCCCCGCATGAGACAAGCATTTGTGGGATCCGCAAATGCTTGTTCCAAGTCTGGGTGTTCTTTGTGCATGTGATTTGAATGTTTGTGAAACCCTCGCGTTACAAGAGCTAAATTCCTTAGTGCACATTAAAAAAAAAAGAAAAAGAAAAGAAAAAATCGTGAAATATAAGTAACATATTTGTAGGTATTTCACGTTTCTTATCTAAAAACCCCGTCTAAATACCTTCATTAGCCAGGTATTAACAGCACGCGAGCTCGGAATTGCAAAGAAAATGCCTCTAATCTTAAACCTATTTGAAGGCGCAATTACCTAAAGGTTTTCTAGAACGTTATGCTGAACACTAGAAAGTATTACTGTGACACCGATAAGAGCCATGATTTATTGTATCAGAAATTGTTCTAAGTGGTGACAAGTGTGAAATATACACTAGACTTAAGGTCTATAATAATAATAATATAATAATATCTTGGGACATCTCACACGCGGCCATCTGATCCCAAACTAGACAGAGCCTGTACTATGGCGAGCAGACAACTGATAAACATACTTTATATTTCTAAATACATACATATTATAGATAAATAACACCCAGACACAGAGAAATGATCGTGTTCATCACACAAAGATTTGTCCTGGGTGGGAATCTAACTCACAACCTCCGGCTTAGCAGTCAGGGTCACTAACCACTATACCAACAGGCCAGTCATAGTCAGTCAGACAGTCTATAATAATACAAAGACGGTAAAAATAAAAACAAAATGTTACGGCATACATTTAAAATGTTTCAATGTTTGTTATTGAATCTGAAATGTAATAATTGGATCAATTGTGGCTTTAGTAAGAACAACCACAGATATTTAATTCACTATCATGACGAGTGGAAGACGTCGCGTCATGCCAAAGAGCGTGATAAAAAAACCGCAAAATGAAAAACGGATACCAATCACACTTTATTCAACAACGAAGCCTCACTTGGCGGCGCCGGCGCAATGTCGAGAGGTAGGTATTTCATGTAGATCTTTAGAAAATAGCAATGCTTACAGATTATTTAATAATCCAATTAAGTGTTTTAAAATCAAATGGCAAATGCAAAGAACATTCCGACTAAGCAAATTTTGCAATCTAGCAGTGAAAATAATATTTATATACTAGCTGTTTCCCGCACCTCCGCCTGCCTGAATTTTATTTTGTTGAAAATGTAATATAGCCTATGTCACCCGGGGATAGTGTAGCTTCCCAACAGTATAAGAAATTTTTAAATCGGCTCGGAAGACTTGGCGCCTATTCAATGCAAACAAACAATCAAATCTTTCCCCTTTATATATAGTATAGAAACATATATTTGTAAATTGAATACAAATAGAAAGAAAGAAAAATTTTAACCTCCGGCAGGACTCGAACCTGCGACTTTTGGTTCAAAACAATAGTCATTCAAGAGTCAGGGTATTCAATTTACAAGTTATTGTGACGCATGAATGCGGCTTAAACAATAAGAAAATCATATATTTATTTATATCTACTTTATATACATACAATATCTAACTGAGGCATTTTTACCGTTACAGACATCCAACCCAACGGCACTGTCTTGTCAATCTAATATAATTCGAGTGTCACAATGTTTGTCCGGGATATGCTCCAAAACTACTTAACCGATTTTAATCAAATTTGCACACCGTGAGCAGTTTGATCCAACTTGAAACTTGACTAGCTTAACTCTCAATTAAATAAAACAGCTAGTTTTTTTATAAAAGGTACCTTAAATAGCTCTACTTTATCCCTACAGTCAATGTGTAAATGTTATTTGTATTGCCATAGCGACGGCTGTTGCAAATACTTTTAATCCATAGTAAATACACATTGTATTGAACCTTATTGAACATAGCAGAATGGAATCTAAATCGATCGAATGGCATTTCAGTCAGTCTAAAAGTGACATAAATACCGACATTGATTGACACGAAAATATATATTTGAAGACAATAATATATTTACGGTCGACCGTTTAAGGTCGATCGTGAAGGGGTGTTTCTTATTTCTTTTATTTTAGAAAGATTAATTCGCATTACCTGCGTATTTTATAAACAAAGTCTATAGTTATTATTATAAAGCTGAAGAGTTTGTTTGGTTGAAGGCGCTAATCTCAGGAATGGTAACAGGAATGAAACTACTGGTCAGAGGGTGATTGTTATTGGTGATTATAAATACCTTGGGACAGCTCACACACGGCCATCTGATCCCAAACTAGGCAGAGCCTGTACTATGGAACCAGACAACTGATAAACATACTTATATATTTCTAAATACATACATATTATAGATAAATAACACCCAGACACAGAACAAATGATCGTGCTCATCACACAAAGATTTGCCCTGGGTGGGAATCGGACCCACGACCTCCGGCTTAGCAGTCAGGGTCACTGACTACTAGACCAACAGGCCCGTCGATTGGATGTTGATTGGTGAGAGTGTTAGTCCATTTTTTGAGGAAGGCTATAGGCTACTTTTTGCCGCGAAAACCGATGCCCACGCGGGTGGAGCCGCGAGCAAAGGCTAGAGTTTTATAACGAGACCATTCTCGACATTGCTTTACTTTTACGAATGGTACAAGTGTGATTTCAAATACTACCGTTTTCAAACAAACTTACCGTAGGTATTTTTATATAGGTTGCTTCGGAATTGCGGGGAGACACTTGGAACACTAAAAGACAATAAACAGCTATGGGTTATGACCAATACTTCATGAACCGTAAAACAAAAATTTGCTGAACTTTAAGCGATCGTTACGCACAGATTTATTGACTAACTTTAGGGATAAGGGTTTAAAACTGGAAGTAATTTAGTAACATGTGGAATTTAGGACTCTGCTGAACCTAAAACCTCTTAAGACTAGACGATGCTATTAGGTACAGTGAACCCAACGAGAGCTTTCATAATGACATACAAAATACGACCTTACTTCTTTGACATAAGAGTGCTGGAAAGATCAAAGTATTGCCACTAATTTGGTCGACTGTACATATTTTGTAGTACAGTAGTACTACAAACTTGCCTAAGGTTTCCCATGCAAAATGGCGGCGTAGTCTTACAAAGACCTTTTACAACTGTCGGTAAATTGAGAACGGTCCTAAGGGTCAATAAACTGTTCATTTGATGCTGAAGGGACTATTTCCTTAACATCAGTAGTTGGAAAGGATACTTGTAAAGGAGCAGGTACAGTCACGAAAAATAACAATATATATTGTATCAATTCATAAATATCAAAACTTCTATTATTAAAAATTATAAATATCCCACAATTTATTTAAGATTACATAATCTTCAAACTGCCTCCCTCCCCCCCTAGACATAGTACATTTTGACAAGCGTTAACTGACACTTTCATACATTTGAGTGATTCGAGCTGCGCTAATGATTGTAGTAATGTACCTTGACTAAGGGGGCAGAATTTATATAATTGAGATGTAAGTTATCCTATCTTTCCAGTTGAATCAAACTGCACACGGTGTGCAAATTTGATTAAAATCGGTTCAGTCATTTCGGAGTTCATCCCGGACAAACATCGTGACAATATAATAGATGTCACTGTTTATTATGAATGTATTAAATGATAAATAGTTTCGTAACTATGACTACGATATGTTTATTTATTGTAGCATGATAATTAATAAGTCATACCTCATTTCAGCTTTACATTAAATCGCAAATTAATTACTAATTGTTGGAATTAATTAATCTTATGAATATTAATTGTGATTGGCGAATTGTTTGTTATTTAATTACGTGTAAATAGTTCAGCAGGTTTGTATGAAACTTGTATTACACTCTATTAACACCGTGGTACATTTGATTGTCAAACTTATAATTATCATTTTCGATATGAATTTTGCAACAGAGATTGACGATTGATAATTAGTGACTAGCATGTCGGTGAGACATGTCGTGGTGGCCTAGCGGTTCAATGACCGGAATTGCATGCTCATAGTTGCAGGTTCGAACACAGCCAAGTACCCCTTTTGACTTTTTCAAAGTTATAATGTACATTCTTAATCATTTTAAGACATCATTGACAAACAGTGAAGGCAAACGTCGAGAGGAAACCTGGATTCCAAAAAAATATGAAATCGCTAACCCGCAGTGAGCAAGCGTGGTGATCAATGCTCATTCTTTCTCTGTATGGGAAGAGGCCTGTGCCCAGCAGTGGGACGTTTATAGGTCGGTATATGTTAGGTGCTGTCCTATTCCAATCGCCCGAGCGAGGATCGATGCCATTTCATCGTGTGAGGGAAAAGTCTATGATCGCATCGCAAGATCCGCGATCCTCAATAGTTTAAGCGCACGGTCGTGCTATCATCTTCGTCGGAAGCACGCATCATAGCAAATGACGATAAGATGGCGCCGTAGTCTATGAACAGTCCTAGTTACATTGTTATCAGTATTTTTTCAACCCTCGTAAAAATGAAGAAAAACTTGAAACTTCCTAAATTGATAAGTTTTTTTGTTTTTACATTTATGTACGACTATTATAATATACTAAACAACACCATACCACTGAAATCTGATAAGTCAATCGGAAAACAAGATCTTCGATATGAATATGTACACCAATCCAGGATGTAGCTCTAGTATAATTAAGACACGTTTTTATCGCCGCCTAGTCCTTCATAAAAAGTTATTATACAATAATGAGTATGTATGGCTTTTCCACCTTGTTGGGTCTGTCCGAGCCTTCAGAGACGTCCGGATAAAGTAAATTCATAATTCATGGAATACAGGTAACTTGGAATATATTCATGATATGTGGCAGTCGGTATCTTAAGATGGAGATAGTTGCTTATATGCACGAATAGGCATTCCATATTCACAGAAGTATTTATTATTCTGTTTGGTCGTACCTACATCCATACTTATATCATGTCTGGTTTGTTGGTCTAGTAGCTAGCGACCCTGACTGGTACTCCGGAGGTCGTGGGTTCAATTCTCACTCAGGATAATTAATATTAGTGAGTGATCAACGCGATCATCAATTTTGGTCTGTGTCTGGGACCTGGGTGCAATTAATCAAATTAAATGTAAGTGATCTTATGTATGTGTTTAGAAATAGGTATAAAAATGTGTTTATTAGTTGTCTGGTTGCCATAATGTATACATAATAGCTTCTGCCCGCGACTTCTTTTGCATGGACTTCAGAATTGGGTCGTTCCTCGGGAACTACTTACGGAATCGGGATAAAAGTAACCTACGTTCTTTTCCATGTCAAAGGCTACATGCATGCCAAATTTCATCCAAATCTTTTAAGCTGTTTTTGCGTGATTGAGTAACAAACATCCACACTTTCACATTTATAATATGAGTAGGATATACATACACAATGTATTGTTATAAAGGTTAAAATAACTCTGACTACTTGTTTTTTTATGTCTGTCTGTCTGCAATGCTTTTACAGCTAAACCAATGAACCGATTTTAATGAAATGTGGTGTGGCGTAAGCAGGCATCCCAAGAAAGAACATAGACTCCTGTTTGCCGTGATAATCTACACGAACGCGTCCATAGCCTTGGGCAGCTAGTTATAATATAAACGTGCGTGTAAGTCTAAGGATTTTAATAATATTTATAAGATATTTATAAGATAAGTTGTAGCCTAGATTATTATATAGAATACCTTGTGTCCCGGTAATATGTTTCTGTGGATTAGTTAAGCGTTTCCTAGAGAGCTGACAAATTCACTGGCTACGAAAAACAAGAAATAAAACATAGGGAGTGTAAAAATACAACCAACAAATATATGTGGGGAAGCAAAGAATGGTAAGCATAGTGAGAACTTACAGGTTATAAAAAAGTATTCGTTAAAACCTGTGTGTTGTGATATTTCCAAATATTTTTCCTAGCGTTTGTCGGCTGAGCGACTCGAAAAGTAAAATATTCTGCAATGGACATTCGTATTGCGAAAATCTACCAAAAGTCCCAACTACGTCCCAAAAGTAAACACGCTATTCGCATTGGTGAATTTGTATTTTAAACACACAAAAATACAAAAACACAAATCTTTCCTCTTTACATATTAGTGTAGAAGTACAGATTTAAAGCTAGGAAATGGATATCGTGTAGTTTACAGAATTATTCAAAACACAGAAACGACTGTAGGTAGGTACTCACGCGAAGATTGGCTTTTCCCGACTGGTTAAGGGTTAAAACGGCTCAGTATTTGAGCATGGCCTTAATAGTTTCGAGTTGTTGAGTGTTTAAAAGCAATTCTTAGGTAATGTTCACTTGTCATTTTACGGCTATGCAGTCTTAAATCGATCTATTATTGCCTGACTGGCTGACAGATAACGCACAGCCGAAACTACTGATCGTAAAGAGCTGAAATTTGGCAAGTGTGTTTGTTGGGAGGAGTAGGCTACCACTAAGAGGATTTTTGGAAATTCCCCCCCAAAGGGGAGAAAAGGGTGGTAAATTGAAAATGTTTATTTCTCAATGGATTCACTTCAAACTTTGTATGTAGATTCCACCAGTAAAGCAAGTGAGCATTTAATGCATACACTGTGTATGGATGTGTATTGGCTGGACATAGGCCTCCCCAAAGACATCTCCACGATGGCCAGACCTATGCTAAATGGTGCCAGCAGGTTCCAGCGACTTTCACTAGACCGTCCGACCGTCGCGTCGTGTCCTCTTCGTCCTGTATAAATTCTAATTATTATTTGCTTCCTTTTTTAGACCATGATTTCATAGAGACATATAATTGTAAAGGGAGACAATTTGTTTTTTTTATGTTTGTTTACCATGTAATCGATAGACCACGGAACAGGCGATAACTAAGTGGAAAACCCAAATTCTGACGAAAGTCATTAGGTACTCTACGCGGACGAAGTCGCGAGCAAAAGCTAGTTATCCTATAAAAGGCACCATTTATATTAGGTACCATTAATTGACTAAAGATTGAGAAACATATCAAGTAGTGTCCAATCGTTACACACATGTTAAAAGGTAGTTGGTGGGCTATATTAAGTACAACTCCGTGGCCTTCAAATGAATGTAGCCAAAAATTATTTGTAATTGTCAATTATTATTAATTACGTAGCCACCAAGTGAATGTTGCCATAGATTATTTTTTATTCTCCAATATTTTTTAAAATTTCTATATGGTGTTTTTTTTTGGGAAGATTTTTATAAATTACCTAGCTGCCCGGACAGACTTCGCTCCGTCAAAATTTAATTAATAAATGTAACATTGTTCGAGAGCTCACATCAATTTTATTCTTAATAGTATAAAAACCTTCTGTGGGCCTTAGGGAAAATACAAAAAAATAAATTTGCCGAATTGGTCCAGCCATTCTTGAGTTTACCAACATTCATTTTTATTTATATAGATAGTTATCAAACCATCAGATATCGATTCTATATTTGACATCTATATCTGATAGCTATATTTGGAACAATAAGTATGTTTTTTTTAGAACCTGTTGAAATAATAAGGCATACGTCACGTATCACTTTGAATATCCGGGAATATCCGGGAATAACTTGCCGGTATATATTTACGGTGTAGTGTAATGGAAGAGTGACGGCAGTGATTGATTGGCAGGTACTAAGGTGGTCTCGAAGCACAGCGGTTAGGTAAGACTTTCATAAAAACTGTTGGTAGGTATATGTATGGTTTGGAGTATTAAATCTTCATCTATGCAAATAATAAAATTTGTATATTTGTAAGGAATTCAAAAACTACTGGACAGATTTAAAAAAAAAACACAACAGTAACTTAGGCTACGTTTCTTGCCAGAAAAATATAGGGACCGCTATATTTCGAAGTTGGTAGGTGATTTCGTGATGAAATATGATTTACAATTATTTTTTTATGATATAGGTATAACTCTATGGCTTTAACCATACGTGTAATATACTATAAACATAAAGCACATAGTATAATATATGTTCATCAAACTTTGAAAGTATTTACGAATATTATAATAGATTAGATATATCTTATCCTAATTTGTTAGGTCCTGGTTTGATAGTAGGTACGTCATTGCCTTGTGAAGTAATAATGGAGTAACAATACCCTCTATCCATCATCTTATCTTTAAAATAAGGCATTTTTAAGCCAACTTCACTAAGCTTCCGCCGTCGGTCCATCCGTCAACGGACTATAGGTATCTCGTATCGTCTTATATTTATTTATTTAGGTACTTATTATGGGAACGAAACTGACTTTTATACAAAAATAAATACATAACTAATAATAGAAAATAATATCAAAAAAACTGTTTTCACAGCTTAAAAAACTTATTGGTAACAATGAAAAACTTACATAAAGGATAGGTAACAAAGATGCATTCTCGTAAATATCCCAAACTGTGTATCATAATCTACTAAAATAATTAAAAAAATAAGTAGGTACATTATTTTCAGTGAGTTGAAAACACTTTGTATTTTCAGCTCCAGGGTTACAATTTCAATGGAATTCGGGTAAAACATTCAGTAGAAATGTTGACGACGTTGAAGTTGAACAACCCTTTTCGAGCTGGTTTAATTATCTAAATAGAGACCCTAATACTCATTCAAAACAAACAAAAGATAAAGTACGGGCAACGATAAAGTTAGCATACATTCGTCAATATATTTCGGAATAAGTAGGTATTTGTTTAGTCTTCTTCTGCCTAGCCTTTTCCCAAGCTATTTTGGGGTCGGCTTTCAGTCTTCCCGGATATAACTGAATACCGTATTTTATATGCAGCGACTTTACACTAACGAGTACTCAGTGTATTAACACACCGTAAAAACAATAATGTTTGTTACACTTTCAAAAGTTTTCATCTATGTAAATAAAATTAACCCCCGAAATGCAACGACTGCACTTCTTTTTATAAGGTTGAGTTTCATCTATATAAATAAAATTAACCCCCGAAAACGCCCAAAACTTACGAACGACTGTACTTCATTTTATAAGGTTGGGTATTACCTGGACAAGGTTGGTCATGCAAATTAAAATGAATCGAAGACAAATATTTTTCTATTTCTCATAATATGAAAAGTTTGTGACAGAGTGATTGAGACAGAAGAGTGTTGAAAAATTTTGCGGGTGAAACAACTCGTATCAAACTATTACTTTATTATGATACCGGCCTATAAATGTCCCACGGCTGGGCACAGGCCTCTTCTCATATAGAGAAGGAACGATCATTGACCACCACGCTAGCTCACTGCGGGTTGGCAAATTCAGATTCCATTTTCTTGGCATCCAGGTTTTCTTTCGATGTTTTCCTTCACCGATTGTCAATGATGACTTCGAATGTTTAAGAAAGTAATTAAAACAACTTTGAAAAACTTGCCTGTAGTGGGTCCGAACCTGCAACCTTGTCCATGAAAATCCGCTAGACCACCCCGACACATTTATTCCATTACAGTCACTTTATTCGTTGACAGTACCAACGTAGAGGTACATACGAGTAAATGTGTTTTCTAACAAAGCTGTGTTATTATTTAGGACAATATTACAATTATTGTTCGGTCTATTAATATTTCCCGATTTACTGCTATCAGGTATCCTTGTTATTGTTTGTTTATTAGATCCAAGGCTATAAGTTACGTTGATATGCCATAAATAGATTCATCTATTGTCTGTAATATTTGTTACATGCTGGGATATATTTTTCAAATAAGAGAAAATGGATGACAAAAATAATACAAAAACAACAAAATCTTATCTTAAAGTTTCGTTTTGGCGAGCCTCAATAGGTAATCGGATCTTGTAATAAGGAATAAAGAATTGTTGGGTCGCTTAGTAACAGTAACAGCTGTTTTAATTTCTTACACAATAATTAATAATAATTTAAATAATAAGTTCTTAAATAATTTTATTGTTCAGTGAAAAGTTATGTTCAAGTAAGTAATTTTCACACAAAAACGTTTTATGTGAAAAATGAGGCTGACACTTAAAATTCTCAAAATTATTCTATAATTAGTATTATGTCACACAATTATTTTTTTTGTCTATTGAAAGTATCTGTAACAACCCTTTTCAAGCAGGTTTAATTATCTAAATAGAGACCCTAATACTCATTCAAAACAAACAAAAGATAAAGTACAGGCAACGACAAAGTTAGCATACATTCGTCAATACATTTCGGAATAAGTAGGTATTTGTTTAGTATTCTTCTGCCTAGCCTTTTCCCAAGCTATGTTGGGGGCGGCTTCCAGTCCTCCCGGATATAACTGAATACCGTATTTTATATGCAGCGACTAACGATCACTCAGTGTATTAACACACCGTAAAAACAATAATGCATGTTACACTTTCAAAAGTTTTCATCTATAAGTAAAATTAACCCCTGAAATGCAAGTAGGTACGCTCAAAACTTCCGAACGACTGCTCTTCTTTTTATAAGGTTGGGTGTTACCTGGACAAGGTTGGTTAAGCAAATTAAAATGAATCGAGGACAAATATTTTTCTATTTCTCATAATATGAAAAGTGAGTGAGTGATTGAGACAGAAGAGTGTTGAAAAATTTTGCGGGTGAAACAACTCGTATCAAGCAATTACTTTATTATGATACCGGCCTATAAATGTCCCACGACTGGGCACAGGCCTCTTCTCATAATATAGAGAAGGAACGATCATTGTCCACCACGCTAGCTCACTGCGGGTTGGCAAATTCAGATTCCATTTTTTTGGCATCCAGGTTTTCTCACGATGTTTTCCTTCACCGATTAAGAAAGTAGATAGATATAACTTTGAAAAAGTCACATTGGTACTTGCCTGTACGTGGTTCGAACCTGCAACCTTATGCACGAAAATTTGCTAGACCACCACGACACAATTCTTTAATTACAGTCACTTTATTCGTTGACAGTACCAACGTAGAGGTACATACGAGTAAATGTGTTTTCTAACAAAGCTGTGTTATTATTTAGGACAATATTACAATTATTGTTCAGTCTATTAATATTACCCGACTTACTGCTATCAGGTATCCTTGTTATTGTTTGTTTATTAGATCCAAGGCTATAAGTTACGTTGATATGCCATAAATAGATTCATCTATTGTCTGTAATATTTGTTACATGCTGGGATATATTTTTCAAATAAGAGAAAATGGATGACAAAAATAATACAAAAACAACAAAATCTTATCTTAAAGTTTCGTTTTGGCGAGCCTCAATAGGTAATTGGATCTTGTAATAAGGAATGAAGAATTGTTGAGTCGTTTAGTAACAGAAACAGCTGTAAATATTTCTTACACGATTTTTATTGTTTAGTGAAAAGCTATGTTCAAGTAAGTAATTTTAACACAAAAATGTTTTATGTGAAAAATTGGGCTACTACTATGTATTATGCCTAACAATAATTTTTTTGTCTATTTTATCTATGCAATAGACAAAAAATGAACGGATAACCTAAATATTAGATTCACAGCGCAACCTATATAATAATAAATGTAATATTTTTTTGTATACATTCACAATAACCAATCAGAACTACGTACCTTATACAAACAACATCACACAATAAGACAGGAAAAATATCACCGTATTACTTTTGGAACAAGGAAGTAAACAAATAAACAACATGATAATATATTACGAAATAACAATAATATAATTAATGGTTCACTTACCCAATAAAGCCATGAAAAACCCGTAGAGAACGCACATGGTCTTCCCGAAGATCCAACGGTGGAAGAGTGCAGATATTAGGGTGAAGGGGTTCCCGAGAACTGATACTGAGAAGTCGGAACAGACGAGATTGAAGAGTATTATGTTGAGCGGTGTCCATAACTGTAACAAAATGAATAGTTAATTATTGAAAAGACTAATAATAATAATAGACTAAATAATAGACTAGTTATTGAAAAGTAACGGCGGGTTAAACACTTAAATACTACTTGCTTAAAATAACCGGTAATATTTTGTGCAAGCAATAACAACTGAACAAGTGAAATATAAAATTGCACGAGATAATTTGACACCTAGAGCTTTCTTTAGTAAGGAAATATATTTTCTTTATTCAGACTAAAATATAAAAAAACCGTACCGTAAATACCGTCTTTGTACGTACCTCGGCACATCGAGGGTTCCGTACAAAGACCATATTTTTTTATGGTTGGTAAATGTATAGTTTTTGGTCGTTTCCCTGTACTTGTAGTAAATAACGATTTTACTTGCCTTTCAAAGTTCAAGGTCAATGGGGTAGTACCCTATTAATTTTGATTCCCTTGACAGTGTCGAAATACTTATAAGTTTTTGTGGTATAAAAAGCTGTATCTATTTTTTTTACGTTAACTAAGAAGTTTGTTTCACCGTCAAGGGTTGCAGTAGTAGGTTTAGTAAAAACGTATGGTTTTAATTTCAACTCGATACATCCACGCGTTTCTGAGATATAGGGTCTTAACATACAGACACAACAAAGTGATCTTGGTGATAAGGGTTCCGTTTTATTCCTTTTGAGGTACGGAACTCTCTCACCAACATACTAGAAAATTGAGCAGAGCTATTCCTTAAGATTGGTTGAAAAAAACTGTTTGTATAATATTGTATGCGAGTTATCAACTACACATTCATAGCGGTCGAAGATTTGTATTTATGATAACTTAAATGCTAACTTCCGCAGTAATTACAAAAAGGAAAATTTAAATGGTATCACGAAAACATAACCTTTAAAAAATAACATCCAACAAATGGAGACCTCTTTTTTGTCAAGTCGTTTAAAACACATGTACCATGTTAAGTATAACACAGTATGCGTTCAAAAAAGCATTTTGAAGCTAAAACATGACCTTAATAATTTGAATACATGTCTGAAACACACTGCCTAACGACACAACGAATCCATTATGTACAGAATGGCACACGTTGGCTTGTGTACAGTGTCCATTACTACAAGACAATAGATCACGTTAGCACATTTTCAACTACAGCACAGTTTGAACTTGAAAACAAACTTAATACGAAGTAGTAAGGTTCTTTTTCTGATTAACGGTGACCGATGCTCTAGTCGACCGTACAAGTTTGTTACGACTTGATACAACGACTGACCCTTACTATATTATGCATTGTAAATGCCTCATTTGGGTGCCATTTAAAATATCGCCAATAAATCGCCCACGTTGATATTAGTGGCACACATTTTTCGGACCTGGTGAAGGTGTCCCTGTTGTTGAATTTCGCGTTTCAACTCAATAGAAGTACAATATATTTTGTACATAAAAATGACATTTTGTTTAATTTTGGAAATACCTTTATATTGGACCAATCGCGAATTGGACCAACCGCGAATTGGACCAACCGCGAATTGGACTAATCGCGAATTAGACCAATCGCGAATTGGACCAATCGCGAATATGGTGAATTGGTCCAATCGCAAATTGGACCAATTGCGCCTAAACGGTTTCGTGGTTATTAGGGTAAAAATAATGCCCTTGTCCAAGTTAAGAATAAAGTAAAATTTTGTGTTAAGTAAATTAAATCTTAATTAATAATTTAGTAAAATTAGTTCCAGATTTGACCACTGGGACAGATAAGTTTGTACCACTATATCTTGTGACACTCTCTTCAGACAAATTGAACATCTCTCAAGCTAACATCCATCAGCCGTATAGGCTTTAGACCGTAACAAAAACATACAAAACAACTCGTGTTCTCGTGTAGCCGGGTAAAAAAATAATCTAATAGGAAATCTATTGCTACTATTTTATTCTTGACTGAAAACAAAAGAGAAGCATTAGAGAAATAATTTAGTTTGCTTGTAGCTAATAAACTGTTTCAATAACCAACCAAGAACTTTTATTCAATCTCCTTTGAGAAATGAAAGTTTTCCTTCCATGCATATTAACAAGGTTCAGTTTCAACTTATATAATATCGAGATATTAAAACGATACGATCTCAAAGAACCAAACTATTGTTTTATTAGCCTAATGGTGACTGATTCTTAAAGATATAAATGCAGGTTCGAATCCACATAAATATTTAAATATTTACAAACCGAACTTAAACTAATATAATTATAAATTATATAACTACACACGCAAAACATAACTAATTAAAATAAAAAAAATGGCTTTAAAGTATTCGATTAGTATAAAAATAAATTAGGAGTCATATCTTGACAGCTCTATCTTCAAAGCAGCTTCTACTATTTCATTCTCCACGGTATTTTCGCTGTCAGTTATTTATTTAAATTTTGCTTTAAATTGTATAATTTCTTTATAGCGCTTTGTTTCATAATTAAGACACACAAAGGAATCAAAATGAAACATTTAAAACCTTGCCTCTACTGTTTTTAATATAAAGTCTATTTCAATGGGTTATTCCCAAACGCCCAGATTCCGAAAGTTTCTCTGCTTTCATATTATTTTAACGATCCGTAAATTTTCCATCCATTTATCCGTATAAAATGCATGCAGCTATTTATTTCAGTTTTTTACTTTACTACAGATGCAAGTTGTAGATAAGACACATTTATTGAAACACTTATAATTCAATTTGAATAGATTTTTATTAAAGTAGAGAATGTTAATCAGAATGTCGTAGCAGTTAGAACTGATAAAATTATCTCACTCGAAACCAAAAGCATTTCTTAAAATGCCACCAATAATCACTAATTTTTTAATTTCATTCAATTAAGAATCGGCCAACTACAAAAAAAACTTTAATTAAAAATATAAGCACATTTAAAAGTTAAAAGTGAATTCATAAAACGACTACGCATCTTTACAAATGAAAAGAGCCCGTTTTCTATTTTTAGATCCCGTCCATAAAAATCTGACGGACAGTTTGCGAATAGCAAAAAGTTTTTCGGCGTCAGTCAACTTTTATTTGGAAAATAAAACTGACAGTATGAACAGAATTTCCTAAAGCGTAGAATTACCTGATGTAAAGGAGAGCTTGGAAATAAAATTACTCTAGTTGAGGAAATAAAAAGTTGGTGTATATTTTTATAGTACCTACCTACCTACCTACCTACCTACTGGTACCATTTTATGTTTGTTTCACTTGAATATTTGAGTAATTAGGTAGAAAAGAGTTGCAAACAGTAAAAAAAAATGTAGGATGTAGGGAGATGAATTAAAAAAAGTAAAATGGTAGCTGGGATGGACTGCATGTGGAAGGCGGAGGATTGGGTGTTCTGGCAAAGCTTGGGAGAGAACTAGAAGACATTCTTAATCAATTTAAATTTAAGATTTCTATAAACAGATGTCGTTAACAAAAGGTTCAGAAATGTTTAAATCTCACATCCTTGAGAACACAAGCTCAATCAGTTACTCTCCAGGCTTTTCCGTCTAGTTTCTATTGTGTTCGTCAACAATATTATACTAGAACAATAGTGGGACAGATTGCTGAACAACAAGCAATAGATATAAATAGAAATTTCTCAGTAATCATTTTCAGTGATCATATTAACAAAGCATTTGGCTTGCTATTGGAGTATACTTGCAATTGTTATAACCTATAAAGAAAATAATGCGTTAGAGAAATAAATAAATAATTATTTACGAAAAATAACAAACTTTGAAAGCTGATCCGTCAGATAATGTTTTGTCCTAATTTTATTCTTCATGTAAAAATGATCTTCCCGTATATTATAAAAAGGTGAAATTTTAAAGCCTCCTGAATAAAACTACATTAATAGATTTTTGAAAACACAATTTGTAGACCCGAGAATCGAATGGGGTTAAAATGCTAAAAACTAAATTCTTGTATTCAATCGATAGCTACACTCATAAGGACCAATTCCTGAGCATATTTTGCTATCTTCAGTATTTAGAGTTCTTTCTCTCCAGATGGCATTAAAAATTCCATCCTGTACGTTTATTTAATACCAAAGTCAGTAGCTCAATGGTTTGGCGGTAACCTAATGGTTAGGGCATCAGACTTGCGATAATGTGGTCGCCGGTTCGAATCCCACCCATCCCACTACCGACGTGAACCCACTCGTAACACAAGCATTTAGCTTAGCACGAAGGGTTAACGAGAATACTAGTACCAGCAATGCGTGAAAATCATATTGCTGTTAAGCTCTTAAAAAAATATAGTTAACCTTCGATGGACCAACAGGGGTGAGTGCAGCTTAGTAACAGCCGCGACCTTCTTTTTAAAAAAAAAGCGATTCAATTAAGTACATGCAATAAATGGCATTCCCTTTCATCTAATTTCGCGATAGTACCACGTTTGTTAACATTGTAGCCAACATCAGCGACCGAAACGTGTTGCTAAAACGTGCTGGTAAAATGAAACGTGACTTGTGTAATGTTTATGGACTATTCATTGCCCGTTCTGGCGAGTTTCGAAGGTTCTGGAAGGACATTGACTCGTATATTGTGGTGCTAAGCGTTCTTGTAAAATGAAAATTTTCGATGAAAATTTAAGCTTGTTAATTATGGAAAGTTACCCTGTGGCAGTGTTTTGGTTTTGATGCTTGTAACTTGCTTCAACAAAAAGTCTTTCTTTGAAGTGTTTATTATTTTTCCGCAATTTTATTAAAGGGAATCAAATTCCAAACACTGTTAGCCTGGTATGAAAATCAATGGTATTTGATATTATCACAATCAAATTAAACACAATGCAAAAATACCTAATATATTGAAAATAAAATTGTTGGAACCTTCTAAATGTTGAGCTGCATTCAATGATATCGAAATATAAATCCCAAATACAGGTAAATCCTATGATTATGCTGTCAACCCTTTTTTAACGTGACAACACCTTTAGAAATTCCTACATTTTAGAGGTTGGTCGGGTTTCCACCAGGTAAATTCTCATTATGGAAGTAGAGGCTACCCAAGTTATGATAAGGTGATTTGTTTGATTAACAATAAACGACCGAAAGTGGTATACTTACTTTAAGTCGAGGTCCGAGCCTCGCAGGGGGCGCCCTTAGCTGTCTTTGCTAGCGCAAATTCTTTAATTTGCTCCTGGCTAGAGCCGATGTTTATAGTCTCGCCAATTTAGTCCGTTGAAGCAGAGAAAGCCTTCCTTGAGCCTAACTGCGGCAGTCCTTTTCAAAAAAAGGTGGCTCAACGCAATTCTATGGGAACAGTTACTGTTATAACTTGTTGATTTAAAATAAACAACTGAAAGTATACTTCAGTTTTAAAGACGATGTAGGTTTCAAAGTGTGCATTGAACTGTTTTTTGGGAACTTAGTTAAGGTTAAGTAAAACCCGTACAAATCGATCGATTATATGGCACTGGGGGATAGCAACTGAAATCAGGATTTTATCATCATCTTCGCCTGTATTATTAAGTGTTGTCATCGGCTTCATTAAATTCAGAAATATTCCGATGCCATCTGATCCGAGGTCTTGATAAGTCTGAAATACCTAAGACTCATTTGGGCAAGCGTAGTCATAAAAAAAGTAATGAAGTTAATATGAAAATTGAATTTCTGTAACCATTATGTGGTAGTTGCTCAAATACAATTATCTTTTCTATATACACTATTAAATAAGGTTCAATTTACATAAAAAATTAGGAAATACAATAGTCATCCTGACTCAACTTATTATTATACGTCCTTCTCTTTTAAAGTAGGTGGTATTTTCTCTTTCTTAAGCTGGATTAATTATATCCTCTTTATGGACTTTTCATTCCAAATCTACGTACTCGTAGTTTTGCATAACATCGAAAATTGTTATGAACTTATGACGTAAACGAAATTAATGTCGTTTAAATTTAGATCAAACTTAAGAAATGGCTATAATTAATGTCTAAATTGTTGTAGTGTTTATGTTGCCAATTAACTTGCGAAAATTATAACTATTGTGTGAATTATAGACCTATGTACGTGTCGAGAATATGGTAATTACTCGCGTAGTGTTCTGAGAATATGTCGTCTGAATTTGCGTAGGTAATAGTATACTATAAAGACGAACGTTTTTGAGTGTGAATGTTTGTTGCATATTCACGCTCTAACAACTGGACCCATTTTAATGAAATTTGGTACGGAAGTGATAAAAGATTTTTTAAAATTATGTTAAAAAAATACTTGTATAAAGTACTTACATAGAACAAAATATGATTAAGTAGTTGTTACCTACCCACAAATTTTGTACAACAATACGGTGCAACCCCCACAGTCAAACCGCTAAACCGGTTTTGTGGGAGAATGTTTTAAATTAATATTGTAACTCTTTTATAATAATAAATAAATAATAAGTAAAAATATGAATTATACATTATTTGTAAACGAAACCGTCAGACACCGTATTTTCCACGAATAAAAGTTACATTAGCTAGTTACATAGGTTAAATTAGCACTGAGATAAAATAAATGTTTGAATGATGAAAAACACTGACTTATTTATACAATGTGTGTGTGTTTTAAGTGTAAATCGAGTGCTTAGCAATTTATGTATCACCACCTACCCTAAAGGTTCAGTAATTATTCAAAAAACAATAACAACGGTATTTATCAGTTATTATATGGCAATTAGAACAGTTAAATAAAATACTGGTCGTAAAATATTTTCTATCTACGTTGTATCGAAGCAATATTGATTGACAACTATGTTATTTTGGTAAATAGTTGGTACTTGAATTTCCATTTTTATTACTTAATTGGTATTTATAGATAAGTAGTTGTTTTCCGGGTTTTTCTAGTAATCAATATACCCTATATTACTGAGGAATAATTAAGCGTTACGAAGGTATACATTTTCATCTACTTTTTTGTCTAAAATATTAGTTTGACTTCGCTTCGAATAGCGCTTACAAAAAAATGCTCCTAGATGAATCAATCATATTATTATGAAAATTTATGCGTTCAGTAGATATTGACATTTTCACGTCCAGACATACAGACAGGCAGACGTAGCGGGGTACTTTGTTTTATAATATGTATAGATTGACACAGTATGCATGAAGATACTTATATGACGCCCAAGCTTGTTACGTAATTCGTCTATTTTCAGTGAGAAATATGGAACTGGTTTTACTTGCCTGCGGATTTTTTTTTTTATTTATGAAAATTATCGGTGTATTAAAATACATTTTCAGGGAGTTTTAAGTATATGTTTTTCTAAAATAAAATTTGTTTGAATCTGTATATAGTATTAGGTTCCTCAAAAATACGTACTATACGATTATAATATAATGTACTGTCTAAAGTTATTGCTAAGAACGCTTTTATAAATCTAGTGCACATAATAAATCTTTTTTGAGAAACTTTTAATATTCAATTCAATAGTATCTACATTATCTTATTCAAGACCTTGCTAACGATAGCAACAACTTTTTGGTCTAAAGCGCAATATTTTCTCAATCTTATCTAGACCAAACGTAGTTTATAAGTAGGAGTTAGAATGACTATTTAGTCCGTAAAAGTGTTCCTAAGAAGTTTCCAAGACGACAACGACGACGTACGCCTTGTGATTTAGTTAATTAGCTCGCGAATTCAGCGCGATGGTATAAATAATTTGTCAAAGAGACAATCTAGTTTGTCAAGACTGAGTATCTCGTAGTCTAATAAGCTTAAATATTGTAACTTAACTACATAATCTTAAGGACATTTGGTACCAAACGAAGTTGGAAAACAATAATCCTCTAATATTATAAATGTGATAGTGTGGATGTTTGAATGTTTGCAATCACGCAACAACGGCTGAAAGGATTTGGATGAAATTTGGCATGCATGTAGCCTTTGACATGGAAAAGAACATAGGCTACCTTTTATCCCGCTTCCTTAAGTAGTTCCCGAAAGAAAATTTAAAATGGTTTAAGAGCTAAGCCGCGGGCAGACAGCTTTGAAATTTGGTATGCATGTCACCTATGCTATGGAAAAGGACATGTACTTTCTATACCGATCTGTCAAATAGTTCCCGTGGGAAGTTTAAAAATTGTTAACGAGCGAGGCTTGAGACCCAATTCTGAAGTCCACGCAGACAAAGCCGCGGGCAGAAGCTAGTTATTAATATATCTTGGGACAGCTTACGCACGGTGATCTGATCCCGAAATAAGCTGAGCCTATATTATGACAACCAGATAATTCAAAAACACACTTATATATTTCTACACACGGGTAGACCATGACACCTGTAAAGGTATTAAAACGACAGGAACTAAACTAAAATAAACCGCGGTAGAATCTGTATAAAAAATAATTTTATTTCGATTTCTAACATTTCCGTAAAACCTCAGAAAGTTCCTATTTATTATTATGATATTATCTTTTTTTTACACATACCATCTATACAAACTACAAACCATACTTTTCTAATTATTTAGCCTGCACAGCTAAAATGTGGTAAGTAATTGGTTGATATTACTCAACCTTGAAGGATCTAGCCCCGAAAAGTGTCAGATGTCATTTTATTGCTCCCACAACCATGAACGACACGAATAACTATGTATCTACGACCACAAATACAAACACTTATCCATTGACGGATCACTATGTATTCATAGAACACTTACATTGAATTTACAGCAATGGACCTTGAAGTAATTATCACTAGGGATTCCATCGAATAATTCCGAGTCTTATTTTTGCTCGCAAAAACAAAAGACGGTTTCATGTCTTCTAGAAATCTTGTAAATATTATTTTTATCTACTTTTGTTTATATCCTTTGAATTCTGCTTACAGCGTTTTTCAGAACTATCTGAGAACACTGGATTCAAGATAAAAATGCAGTGGGATTTTGAGGACATTTTTTGGGGGTTGGCAATGAGTAAAGAAAATAATATTCATCCTCCTTGGTTTTATTTTAAACTTTGTTTATTCGTTGCAAATTTGACTGGCGTGTTGGCCTTGGGGGTTAGTGACTCTGACTGCCAAACCGAAACTCGTGATTACGATTCCCAGCCAGGATAAATCTTTGTGTGATGATCATGATAATATCTGTGTCTGGGATCGGATCTAGGAGACCCGCCCCGGCTTTGCACGAATCGCACAGTACATACTCATAGAGTACACATACACGTATATAGACGGATATAGTTATACATAGAAACATACCTCTCGTATCACTCCATTTAACTAAAACGACATTAAAATCGTAACGAATGACAGTAATCGTTTCGTAGTGTAAGATATCAAAGTATACAAAACTGTACGTAAAAAAGGAACTTTTGAACCTCCGAATAAAAAGTAGGTCGATATAGGTAAACGTATTCGATACACGATATTTGATACACCAAATAAATATCAGTCCTTTGACATAAAGGTGATATTTATATCAAAATATTACGAATACTTTGCGGACAATATCGTAAGTTCTATTGAATCAGCTCTCCGATTTCTAGTGAAAGAAAATTCTGTGGATATAATACATTCTTTTGTTCGTCCACAAAAGTAACACATATGAAATTTTCTTGAAATATTAATAAGGTTTTTGTGAGCGGTAAAAACATATTCATTTATCAATATTTTGGGATAGGTTAGAATCTTTCATCTTTAGCTGCTTGGAAATCGTTACAAATAGGTACAGAATTTTTACGGCGGAAAAAATGGAAAGTTGAAATAAGTATAGGTAAGGTAAAAAAAAAAAATGTTTAGCGAAGGACAAATAGATAAATAAAAATCATCGTTTCGAAGTTATTCTCTTTACTAATTATATAAATCGGAAGAGTTCGGATTGAAAAACTCTTTATGTATGATAATTGCATGATACATCAGGAATGATATAAGCTAATTTTATTTAAAAAATATATGGAGATCTGCATGAAAAAACATCGAACTGAAAGACGTGGGACGTGGGAGAAGTCGCTAAGGAGAGATTTATAATTATTTCATAAAGTTAAAAACAAACAAGATTGGTGGGAAGCGGCTCAAGACCGAGGGGCCTGGAGCAGGTTGGGGAAGACCTTTGCCCAGCAGCGGGACACCGAAAAGGTAAAAAAAATTGTAAAAAACAATCATGACAAATAAAAACTTAAAAAAAGAAACATTAGGTACTGAAAATGCATGAAATTCGGGTTTATGAACCGTGAAAGTTTACACGAAACTTTCAACTTCCAAGTAATACCAATAACACGAGAGTTCTGGCAAATATTATGTTTCATGGATTCGCATGCTCAAACTTGCACATGAAATGAAAATCAAAACTGGTGTAGCACGAATATGGAAACTTTGCAGCTTATCATCAATGAATACAAAAGTAAATGTAGCCAAATATAAGTACATTCCTATTAACTAGCTCGGGAATAATCTAAACTATGCTACTGGCAAACAATCGGGTTAATGAGAATAGTTTCAATACTTTATTCCAGTAAACACATGCAATAGGCGGCGGTAGCCTAATGGGGCTAGGGCGTCGGACTTGCGATCATGTGGTTGCGGATTCGAATCCTACCCATTGCACTACCGACGTGAACCAACTCGTAACACATCCATCTTAGCTTAACACGAGGGGCTAATGAGATTACTATAAAAAAAACAGTATGTAGAAATTTAATATATGACAGCTTTAATTATGAAAAGCTCGCGAATCTTCCGTTATGATCGAGAAATATTTTTTCATTATATTAAAAATACAACATTAAAATTACGCCTTCAAAAGAGTAAACTGAGATCAAATTGAAGCATAATTATTTTAAGTGTCTCTTACTGAAATATGAAGTAACAGAAATTGTGGTGTAATTTGATAATGCTCAGAATTTCGGCAAATGAATCTGAGCTAACGTCATTATGTTGAATTTTGACGCTTGTCTGTAATGAATTCATAGCGAAACTGGTCAAGCGATTTGCATGACATTTCTGCTGAAAATCGTTTGAACTTGATAAAGAAAATATGCTATACTTATGCCCAATGGAATGGAAACATTTGGACTCAAAAATTGAGGACCGGTTTTCCACGGGTTGATCAATTGAATTTTTTGTCCAATCTAAAATTTTACATAAAATCCGTTTTCCTACTGTCATTGGCAGTGCAGAGCCGTAAAAAAAAACTAAAAATGACGACTGTATATAATGACCCAAATATTAAAAACCAATCATTGCGCCTAACATGATATTAGACAGATTATTAACAACTTTTTAGGGTTCCGTACCACAAAAGGAAAAAACGGAACCCTTTTATGATCATAATAATTATCATAATAGGACTTTGTTGTTCTGCTTTCCATCCGAGATCCTTTGTCTCGGGGACGTGTGGAGGTGTTGAGTTGAAATCAGTATATTGAAGCTCTGAGCGGCGAAAATATATTTCGACACTCTTAAGGGTATCAAAAATTTATAGTGTACCTATTTCCCGTTGAAATTTGACAAGTAAATATTATCGTCTTATTGCCTTCTTAACGAAAAATAGATATGGCATTGACAATGGATTTTTCGAAAAGACTTATCATCTCTAAACTACAAGTACAGGGAAAAGTCTGTACATTCGGTACATTTGTATATAATTCATTAAAAAAATGTTCTTTGTACAGTAAGCAGCAAAAGTAGATGGTGAATTGAGTTTATAACTTTTGGAGTCAAACTGATCACGAATTTAGTATCTAGTAAATGTTTGGTATAATTTACAATCACATTACTATACTTTTAAATCACTTCGATGCCACACAGTTCTGACCCGAACCACAGATTACTAAATAGTTACTTCGTAACCCGAACTCCGTTTATTAGTTTGAATTTCTGATTGTGATCATCTACTTTTGCTGTTGACTGTAAGGAACGCTCTGTAGGCGAGTCCGACTCACACTTGTCCGGTTTGGTTTTTACCTTCCATTCAGAAGCTGGGGGTGAGCCTCCTGTATTTAAATTCATTGAGTTTGCCTTCCCGAATGCTCTCCATTTGTATACAAGGATGGTTATTTTTATTCCACTCGTGGCTTACTTACTTCACTCAACAGAATCGATAATTGATTTGCCATTTCTTCTCCTACATTAGTCTTTGACAGATGCTCGCAGTGTTATTGATGGGAACCATATAGAAAGCGCTATAAATCAATGATATTATTTATAGTATATGGTTGAGAGATGATAACGGGAACTTTCCGTATTTATTTTATAAATAGGATAGATTTGTATGTTTGTAACGAAACTACTGGATCGATTTCCAAAACCTTTTTCCATTAGAATGCTTTAGTATCCCAGAGTAAAATAGGCTTTATAATTATTTTTAGATGTTTAGTTAAAATGTCCACCCGTGCGAAGCCGTGACGGACCGATAGTTTTTTTATAGATTACAGGAAAAAAATGGATATTATTATAAACATTTCAAGCCGTGGGCGAAGACTCTTGACTCCGAGTATCCTAATTATCATTCCGATTTTCATACTAGCCACCGGCTGATTTCCGCCGATGTTACGACGCAGGCTATTATTACGTTGGCGGTTCTTGCATGAGTGCATGTTACGTGTAGCGTTATATTTTGCCCTAATTTACATGTAAAATAAAGCCTTTTTATCCCGTAGTTTTTTTATTATGGAACAAATTCAAAGCTTGTTGTTTTATAGAACTGATTGTGTACCTTATCTACACATATTGCATAATTGGTTTCACACACATTCATTTATAAAAACCGACTTGAATTGTACGAAAGTTTTATACCACAACTAGGTGACCCAGCAAACGTTGTTCTGCCATATTAAAAAAAGCTGGAGAGCGCCATCCCTATCACTTATTGTGAAAAAGATGATGGCCGATTCTCAGACCTACCCGATATGTACACAAAATTTCATACAAATCGGTCCAGTCGTTTCAGAGTTGTTTGGGAACAAACACCGAGACACAAGAATTTTAAATATATTAGATTCTATTATCTCCTTCTGTCAAAGTGCTAACAAAAACTACACTATCCACTATTTTCTAAATTGTTATCGAAATATAGACATAACAATAAAAAAACTATTCCAAAAAATCATTGGCCGTATCCTTATTTAGTTGTGTAATGACGTACTTAAAATGATACCATAAGCTTTTAAGTAAGTTGATAATATCTCGTCCTAAGTATACAACAAAGATTAAATTAAATACGCATCTAGACTGTCTAAATCTTGAATCAAGGTCTTTTGGGATTAGAGGGAATTCTACTTTTAAGCGAATACTTTCGGTGCCTATTGTGAGTTCATTGGCAGTACAAGAAAAAAATATATTAACCTACAGTAGGTACAAAATTATAAAGAAGAAAAAGTAAATATCAACTTTTTTTTTCTATTAAAGCTTACTAGCAATGTGGTCGAACATTACTAGTATTCTTGTTAGCTTCTTGAGCTTAATAAGATGCTTGTGTTACGAGTGGGTTCACTTATGCAATGGGTGGGTTTAGTTTACGAACAGGCAACCACATGATCGCAAGTCCGACGCCTTTGCCAATAGGCTAACGCCGCCGCACCGCTTTTAATACAGGTATATGTCTTCTTCTTCTGCCTTACCGGATTTAGCTGAATACTATATTTTACATGGAGCGACTGCCTATCGGACCTCCACAACCCATTTTACTGGGTAATACAGTATCCCATAGTAAGACTGGTTGTCAGAATTGTAATGACTTAACGACTGTCAAAGATCACCGTATAACAGTCGGGACCAACGGCTTAACGTGCTTTCCGAGGCACGGAGGTATATGTATTATTAAATATTGTTAGAAGTGAAGTAAGTAATTTAATAGTGATAATAAATTTACTATAATCAATATTCCTTGTAATAACAATAAATAAACATAATTTGAAACACATTGAACTTAACCTAATAATAATAATAATACCGGCCTATAAAATGTCCCACTGCTGGGCACAGGCCTCTTCCTATATAGAGAAGGAATGAGCATTGATCACCACGCTTGCTAAACCTAAAACCAAGAAAAAAAAAAGTAATCTCACCTGACGATCCTTAAACATGAGCAATATGACCATTAAGTTCAGAAAGAACCCAAAGAATCCGATCAGGAACAACACGAAGGCGGACACCACATATCCCCACCTCGGCATCAGGAGGGGAAACCCCTCATCCACCACTTTCACCACAGTATCGTTAAAATTCTCAGGGTACGACGTCATCGTCACTAACACTTCACGGGTATTTTGGAACACTTATCACTTCACTTTTGATACACATTGTAAATTGGAGAATACCTGTAAATAGAAGAGGTAAGTTATTTTTTTTGCAGATAAGGCGGCCAGTTACAAACAAAGTGAAACAATGGTTAAACATAATGTAAATCTATCCACAATTTGTTTTATAAATCATTTAAAATTTAATTTTAAAATTATTATTCACAAGCTTTTTCCCGCGGCTCCGCCTGCATTGGCTTCGGTTATCGTGACAAAGTATAGCCTATAGCCTTCCTCAATAAGTGGCCTATCTAACAGTGAAAGAATTTTTCAAATCGGACCAGTATTTCCTGAGATTAGTGAGTTCAAACAAACAAACAAACAAACTCTTCAGCTTTATAATATTAGTATAGATATGCTTAATTTCTGAGCTCGAGAGCACGAACGCTATAAAAACAATATTAGTACCTAACGTATAATTGGAGATTTTAAGGCGATGTTGAATTTAGAGAACCGGGTTCCGTACTAATTATGATGTTTCGATAGTGTTTGTGCTACATCCTTAGATCTTGAAAAAAAACCGATATCTAAACTAAAAATTCTGATCACAAATGTATACATACGTACTGGCATAGCTATAGTGTAACGCTTGTTAAGTGAATACAAACGAAATGAGTTTCTTTCGCAATACTTTTTTTGCGACCTCTTCGTTACGTTCGGGTGAAAGATAAAAGTTGTTTCTATTGGCTCAAATGAAAAGATCCTCCCGAATGGACGGTAAAAACAACATATCCAGACTTTGTTTTTGTTTTGTATTCATCAGTTTACCAAGAACTGTAGAAGTAACATTCACTAATCTGTTATAAACTTTGTAACCTAATAAACAGAATATTAACACAGGATCTGATGTAATGTAAAATGTGTATAGGAAAATATTATCTTCAGAATTGGGTAAAAAAAAATGAAAAATGTGAAAGTAATGAAAAATGGAAATAAATTTTTCACCCGTGTTATTATAGCTTGCGCTGTAATAGAGAAAAATACCAAATTTAAAAGCTGTCTTGCTCACGGCTTAGATCGTAAACAATTTTCAATGTTCCCTCGGGAACTACTTAAGGAATCGGGATAAAAAGTAGCCTAAGTTATTTTCCAAGGCTACATGCATGCCAAATCTCATTCAAATATGTTTTCATCAGTTTACAGTTTGCCGTTTTTGCGTGATTGAGTAACAAACATCCAAACATCTAAACATCCACACTTTCACATTTAGTAGGACTAGTAGGATTACACGTATGTACCTAAATGATAAAAAAATGTATAGAAAAATCTTGGTCGAAGGTTTACTTATTATATTTTTTTTTATTAAAATCGATTATTGTTTATCAATTAGTTAGGGTTTACCGTATCGATGACATTTACCTTTTTGAATTAAATCAGTAATAGCCTAAATTCTATCCACAATTGAATTGGAAACATTGTATAACAAACATAATCAACAATTGAGAGAGTTGGTTAAAAATCAAGAGGTATAAAGAAAACCATCAAATTACTTTTAATACTAGCCGATGCTCGCGGCTTCGCCCAGGTGGCTAAAAAGAACAAAATGGATAGGTACAAAAACTTAACAAATTATTGTAATATCTAAAATAATGAATAGCATCTAATTACAAAAATAATATCAAACTTCAAAAAAAAAATCTTTTTAATAGATTGTATCCTAGGTTACTTCTAATATCTTCAAGAACATGTATACAAAGTTTCGTGATGAACGGTTAAGTAGTTTTCGCGTCAAATAGTAACAAATTAATAAAAAGAAAGTATAAGTAGGATTATCTCCAAAGAAAACGGTAAAAAAAATTGTTAACCCATTTTTTTAGCTCTAAACGAAGCAAAAACCATCATAATTTACTACTTAACCCTTCTCATATCGATTTATTATTTTCATATCGCATAAGATTTAAGTAAAACAATATATTATTATTTTCTTTAGTATATCGCGGGTAGGGGTTAGGGCGATCTGTAAACTGTCACTTTCAGTAAGTGAAAGGGGTTTCATGTTATTTGCATGGAGGGGATCTTTTTGTATCTTTTATTTATGTTCGTGTAACTGAATATAAAAACTCAAGATTGATTCATGTTTAGTTAATCAATTTATTCGCGCTAATAAGTGTGTCAACAAAGTTACTTTCTTTCTGTCTTCAAAACGTCAAATTAAACATAAATGCATTTAGATGCATTTATGCTTAATTTAACCCCCATAACAAAAAAAAAGGACTTCAAATGAAAATTATTCATCATTTTTATATCTCATGTATCCTTCAACTTTGTGCATTTTTAAAACTACGAAAATTTATACCAAAACTTTTGACATCCACAAACTTTTCGTACCAGTTGTATGTTGTATAAACAGCGATTTCATTTAAAACTGAACGTGACCCAAATAATATGCGACTTTCTTTTCGTCATAAGAAAGTCATTTTTTTTAAACAGTGCTGACAGTGCTGAATGAATAAGCGTATGGCAAGCGTCATTATGTGCATAAGCTCTTCAATTTTCGAATTACCTATTGTAAAACTCTGCATGGTAGCCTAGCTGTTCAATGAACGGATTTCCGAGCACAAAGTTGCATGTTCGACTCCGAACCCACTACAGGCAAGTAACAATGTGACTTTTTCAAAGTTATATGTAGGTACTTGCTTAATTATTCAAAGATATCAGTGAAGGAAAACGCCGTGAGGAAACCTGGATTCTAAAAATTGGAATCCGAAATCGCCATCTTGCTGTGAGCCAGCATGGTGATCAACGCTCGTTCCTTGTCTATATGAGAAGAGGCCTGTGCCCAGCTGTGGGAAATGTATAACAGAAATGCGCTCATTACACTATCATTAATTAAGGATCCTTAATTCATTCGTTCCTGAATTTAGAAAGGTGTATTCATTTTACATTCGAACATAATATAAATTTATTGGAAATTATGAGAGAGTAATATGCGCGAAAAAGAAAAACAATGAGAAATAGAAAGAGAAAGATTGGTGATGAAACAAAACACTATCATGACGACAGAGTTTTTAATTCTAACTTAATTATGTTGTTTGTTATTTTAACACAGTTACAAAAACATAAAGAGTATTAAATTTATAAGATACTTGTACATTGATATGTAAATTAAAATTTTTCGACATCTTATATCAGGACGATGTTATGTGTATTGAGATCAAGGTAAAATTATTGAGGGCAAAATAATATTTGCAATGGTTAAGAAAATGTTATTGAATTTTTTGCTTTATGATTTTATATGAAAACCACCACATACATAAATGCTGTATGTTTTTTAATAAAATCAATATAAATAAATTAAACCCACAGATTAAGCATTGTTCAACATAAAAGAATTAAGTAGGTATAATTACTTAATAATGTTTCGAAACCAATTTTTATGATAAATTATTTGAAACATATTCCTATCTAGACCTAACGCTTTATATAAGTGAGCAAATTTGACGTAGTACTAAGGTTTAGCAATTTAAATGTGAGTAGGTAAGCAAAACTTAACGAGAATGCCACAGGGGATCAGCAAGTTTACGATAGTTACGACATTCAATCCAACTATCTAACTACGATCACAGCATAAAAATATAATAAAGAAGATATTAGTGACAATTTTCTTAAAAACACAAAAAAGGTTTATCAACAAAATAATTAATGAATCACCTGTAAAATCAAATGTTCAGAACTGAGATTGGCTGTTGTCTGCATAGTACAATTCATAGATAATATGACTTCCAAGATTAAGCCGAGTAATTTGAGAATGATATTAGATTTGCAGATTTGTAGCCAACCAGGACACAGAATTTTTAACCTACTGTTTTGCACGACTGCATCAGAAATTCAGAAGAAGGATTCATCATATTCATCGCTGAAAACTAGCGCTGGGGTCCCGAATCCCCGCATATGCTAAGCGAGGACCTTTTCGCACAGATGTGACGAATATTTTCAACACTTTTTGAAGCATTTGTTAGTTTAAACCCCTTCTTTGTTTTTATGCGTCGCATATGACGCGCTTTTTCTTTCTTTCATATAACTACTCCTGCCCTTATCTCAGTGTCATTTGGGGTCAGTGCAGCGTGTCTTCTTTCATACTTCTGTATGTCTAGTCATCTCACTATTAATATCCTTCCAAACAAGATCGTTTTTTTCAGCCGATCCATCCATCATTTCTTTGATCACCAGAAGGAAGTATGTAGAAACCATATCAGCAACGTTTCCCTCCAAATGTAGAAGTAAGGATTCAATAACGTTATGAACTAGTAGAAATCGTTAATCTACGGAGGACGTAGAGGTATTGTATGTACAAAGTTCACCAAGAGCCATTAAAAGTTACTTGGGATGACAAATATTGTCTAACAGCTGATTGATTAGATCGTTGACCCCATTCGATACCTCTCTCTTGGATTTAAGTTAAGGATTGCCTCATTTAATTCCACTCAGGTATTTTAGATTGAGTCTTCGCTTTCTCTATGTTTCTTTAGGAGTTCAGTACTAAGTTATACGAATAGACTTTATTACTAGTTTATTTATTTTAAATATAAATAGCACTTAAACAGCACCTACTTTTTTTTCATATAATGCTTTTTTGCAATGTCGGTCGCACGTCACTAGTATTCTTGTTAACCCCTCGTGGTAAGCTAAATGCTTGTGTCACGTGTAAGTTCACGTCGGTAGTGCAAAGTGTGATGCAAACCCGCGACCACATGATTGCAAGGCCGATGCCCTATCCATTAGACTACCGTCGCTTCAATGACCATCAGTCTATTCACTCATGCAAGTAATCGTAGACGCTCCATAATAGACAACTACGTTGTTATTTTTTTTTTGCGATAATTCCCACCCATTGCTACTGGTAATACATTATTCCTTTGCACTAGGTAATACAGTATTCCATAGTAAGACTGGCTGGCAGAACTGTAATGACTCAAAGATTCACCGTAAGACAGTCGGGACCAACAGCTTAATGTGCTTTCCGAGGCACGGAGGGGTCTTAATATGTTTAAAAACGGGTACCCATCCACGAACCAAAACGCGGCAAGCGCGGCGTAACCTTTAATATCGTCGTAACCGTATGGCTTCCACTTAACCACGAGCCCCTTCATATGAATATTATCACTAGCATCTCTTTGCACAGTTACTGTTGTGTAGCAGCCGCCTTCAAAAATACCACATAGCACTATTTATTATTCCGTGGTACAAACACACAGAAGCGATAGCCTTTTGTTTTAAATTTTAATATAATATTATTTTCATTATACTTATTCTAAACGGCGTCCAAAGTCTAAGTGATAATAACCAGTTTTAATTTTCAGACTTAGCTTTGCAAACTTTCCTTTTTAGAATCTGTAATTAAATTCTCAAAGGCTATTACATCGGTCCACATTAAGCACTTATTTATACGTTATTCTGTTGCGTTTCTTTACTTGGAAATCTAAAAGAAGTCCTTTGTCTAACTCAATGTTTCTCGAGAAGTCTATGTATATTTTTAGAATTATGAGCGACTAGACGCATACCTATATTTAATTTTCACAAAAGGGAATAACTAGCCGGCTATAAATAACTTTACAATTTATAAAATAGATTTTTATGTTAATGTCGTGGTGGCCTAGCGTTTTAATACACATGTTTGCAGGTTCGAATCCATGCATGTACCAATGTGACTTTTTCAAAGTAGATTACTCTCATAATCGTTCTAAAACACCATTGACAAACGGTAAAGGAAAACATCGTGAGGAAGCCTGGATTCCAGTAAATTGGAATCTGAAATCACAAATCCGCAATGAGCAAGCGTGGTGATCAATACTCATTCCTTCTCTATATGGGAAGAGGCCTGTGCCCAGCAGTGGGCCGTTTATAGGCTGGTATTATTATGCTTATCTTCTTATGATCACTAAACGTGTTACTTTTCTTATGCTTTTAATCATGATTTGTTTCAGTAAAAATATACTTTTATGGATTTGAATCGAATAGTACCAATAATTTCAATAATTTTGTAAACAGACTTCTTTTACGGTCTGTTACAAATCAATAAATCGGTCATATTTGGGAGGCTGTACAAGTATGCCAAGGCCTTGGGCATACATAAAATCTTACAAATAAGATTGAGAAAAAGAATTCTATGTAATAAATACTTGCTTGTTTATACATCAGGCGTCGTAGTAAATATATAAACGGTATCAAGAACATTCGGTAGACAGTCTTGTTTTTTCGTGTTGTCTAATGGAGTGGTAAAGATAGTCATTAGAAGTATTACAATTGGAATTCTGTTGTAATCCGAAATGGTTTGAGAATTTGGTTAGTGGAAAAACACAGTTCGGAATAATGAACTATTTAGTTTTGGTTTTTCTTTTTTTCTATTCAGGATTAATTTAAAAGGAGGTATATTCTACGAGGTAATCAGGTGCATAAAATTGACTAAATTTTCCCAAGGAACATAGGTCGAAATCTTAAAATTGAAAATCAACTTTTTATAAAAACATAAATCACGTACCGGTCACTTTTACACGAAAATTTCATTTTCCATTTTAAGATTTCGACATAATTATGTTCCTTGGGGAAAGTGGTTCAGTTTTATGCACCTGATTACCTCGTAGAATATACGCACTACTTTTAAATTAATCCTGTAATGAAAGCTTTTCTGTATGCCTGTATAGTCAATGGTATTGGTCTAGTAATCGGCTCAACATAGGTGGATTAACGTTATCCTTTAACCTTAGTAGTAAACATTCGTCTTAAATGTTTATGTAGTAACAAAACCATTATCAGGGAAGTTGATCCAAATTCGTTTGAAAAAACTCAAGACATTATAATAAGATTCAGGGATCATAAACGTGATATTATCATTCTAGAAAAATATTCTTTCAAAATGAATTCCTGTGATAAAACGTCCGTGATTGGTCAATTACCGGTATTGCGTCATGAAACGTAATTCTGATTGGCGATTGTCAGGAATACAAAAAATATGAACGTATATTTCGTTTGCGCATATGATAACAACGTTTGTTTTGTTTCGTACTTTTTCTGTATTCCCTATAGATAAACGACACTTCTCATAAGGGTAAACAAAATAGACAAAAAGTAGCACGGAGGAGTTCAGAAATATTGAAAATTGTAGACCAAAATTTATAAAACATGCTACAGACATGTCCGCTGATATAATATCTTCGACTTAATAATAATATAATATTATATTATATATATATTTCTAGATTCTTTAAAGGTATAATTTCACGTAGGTACTAAAAGTACTACGTTTAAATAAAATGTTAATATTCTAAGTACCGTTTTATCAATGGACCCTCGTTCGCCTAATGAATAGTCCACTTTCATTGTTTAAAGACGAAATTATAATGTCCCCTTAATCACGGTTTTAATTTATTATTCATTCTTATTTTAAATCTCGGTTTTACTTCTCAAATAGGTAGGCGATTTGAAGTGTACTTACTCTATGAATATTATACAAAGTTCTACAAATTATCATTAACTATTTTTTTTCATGTGCTAGCATTGAGTCGCATATTTAAACTCCTCGCACTAAGCTAAATTGCTGGTGCCACGAGTCGGAGAACGTCGGTAGTACAATGTGAATATTAACAATATTAACATTAATCAGTTTTTTTTTTCAAAATATATGGAAGGTGTTTAAATACAGATACAAATTTTAATCGTTTTATTTATAGCTTAAAATTTGAACTAAATGAAAACTATGTTTTTGAAGTGGAAACGACTACTTGAAATCGAGCAGAGGGTAAATAGAACATCGAATTTGAGACGTGTACATTTGAAACATCCCAACAAGTCTCAAATAATCTTAAGCTCAGTTACTACGGAGATACTGTTCCATGTTAATTTAATAATTATAATGTTCAACACAACGACGTATTAAATGTTAGCTGGCATTCCATGACATAATATATTTGCATGAATTAATACTGCTGAAAGGTTATCTAACAAGGAAAATTTTCGTACAACGATAAGTTTCAGACGAGAATTAGAAGAAAACTCTATGAATTTTAATTGGATACTATCTGATCCAACAGACGTCCTGACCGCGACCTCGGGCTCTGCAAAAATTAAATTGAAATTTTAAAAGAGTTCGATTGTATTTCTTGCCGAAAATGAAAATAATCTTCAAACAGCTGAATAGGTTTTTTTAAACAAAACACTACCTAATTATGTTTCTAGTTCAAAAAAACCATTGTCTGAGGTATTCGTAAATGTTAGACATTGAAATAAAATTACATTTTAAACGGAGTCTATCGTCGTTTGAGTTAAGTTCACTACGTTTCAACACCTTTGCAGGTGTCATGGTCACGGGCAGACTCTCTGTGAATATAACCCCTACAGAGGCATCTTGTAAAAGTATTTTATTTCAATATCATTATTATTTTTACTCAATTGAGAACGAATACGTCACAAGGATCTATATCTAGTCCTTTACTTGTTAAATCTTTATTTGCGTCGGGGTTAAAACGGACGTTCAAACACGCATCAGCACACACCCACAAGGAATCCAGTACTGACGTCAGCTGTAAGCAACTCCAAATGAATAGGATTCAAATCTTTTTTGATTCAGCTATTTTACGAGCTTTTATTTAATTTGCAATGTAGGTATGTTTGTTTAGGTCAAATGGCGACGGCTAAATTAAGACCAGTGCTTGACATCCGAATTAGAGGGGCTCGTATCTAAGTGTAAGTCTTACGGTTTAACCGATAATATAGGTTTAGCTGCGCTAACCGCGGTTGGTCCGAGGATGGGTGACCATTTGTAAAGATACCGTGACCCCTTCGGGCTGGAAAGCACGTTTAGCCGTTCGTGCCGACTGTCATACGTCAATCTTTGACAGTCGTTAAGGCATTACGATTCTGACAACCAGTTTTACTATGGGATACTGTTGTTGGGTAATGTTGCCAAGTACAACGGGTTGTGGAGGTCCAAAAAGCAGTCGCTGCATGTAAAATACAGTTGGTATTCAACTAAATCCGTCAAGGCTGGCAGCCGACCCCAACATAGCTTGGGAAAAGGCAAGGCAGATTATGGTTGATTCAAAATTTATTTAATCTTAGAAGACCATGTTTTAATATTTTCTCTTCTCTACCCTGTTTCCAATTTTAGTTACTTGAGGTCATGGCAGTGTGTTCTTTTCTTTAATTTATCTCCTTGATTGTCATTGCAGCATCCTTCATCTATATATATAAAACTCTTCCGTTACTGACTGACTGACAGACAATGCTCAGCCGAAACTACTGATCGTAAAGAGCTGAAATTTGGCATGTGTGTTTGTTGGGAGGAGTAGGCTACCACTAAGAGAGGATTTTTGGAAATTCCCCCCCAAAGGGGAGAAAAGGGTGGTAATTTAATAAACGGTGGTACACGCGGACGAAGTCGCGAGCATAAGCTAGTTTCTCATATAATTTTTCACACAATCCATAGATCTAGAAATAATAATGTACACAAAACCATCCTGGCACAGATCCACAGAGAAATATGGTCTAAGAATAAAATAAATCGTTTCCTAAAAGACAAAAAAAGACTTAAATAGTTCCGCATCCGTACCTTTGCGATGCTCTCTGTAACTAAAAGGTGCTCGCAAAGGATCGTAACGTCCTGGTGAAACACCGGCCAACTTCTGTCACTATGAACTTTCAAAGTAGGACTGTTGCCGGCGTGCAAGCGAGACACTGCGACGTACAGGGTAGTGCACTGTCTCGCTTCCTCAAGGGAAACTGGTGCTGGATATTCTACTGGTTTTCCTGTGTGTAATTCCTATGTGCATTTTTTAGATTGGATTTTTAGGAGATATTTATGTTCATCGTATTTTATACCATGTCCTCTTGAACTAGAGAAAATATGGACCGAAGTGTTGCTTGCATATTAGGTTCGGATATTAGAACAGTATAATATCTGGCCAAAGTGAGAACACCAGAGTAATTTGTCGGTTTAAAAAATGCGGTGAGAATTTTTTTATCGGGGTTTCTTTGCCATTTTATCAAACTTATTTTAATATGTAACTCAGGCTAAGCTTTCAAATTCTGACACAACAAGATATAAAATAATTTTTAAAAATTATCTTTTAGGAAAAGTTCTGTTTTACATTTACCGATTACAAATTTTAATATAAACTTAGAATCAGAACTCAAACACACACTCGTGTACGAAATATTAATAGGTCCTACCTACCTCTGAAAGTTTAAATTTGACGAAACAGATTAAGGTTGTAACTTTGAGGAAAGCAGGTCCTCTGGCGCACATATTTTATTCAAATCTTGCAGGCGTCTGGACTATATAAAATTAATTAGGTTCACACATTTATCTTTAGGTAGACTTCTTAACACAAAGCGGGAAACGTCAGGAAAAATACTTTTTTAGTTTTCATAATACATGCCTACATGTATTATGAAAACTAAAAAAGTATTTTTCCTGACGTAAGGTACCTATACCTTCCGGCTATATACATAAAAAACAAAAAAGAAAATACTATTGTGATTGTGGTAACAACTTACTAACACCTTTATTTTTAAAGCCATATGGTTTATTTTCTCGTGACCCTGACGACAATACAGTCTACTGTTTTTTTATCTTTATCAGATGTCACATTTAAAAGAATTTTCTTGTCTCATTTCTCTGAGCTAACTTTGTAGACAGAGTTTTGAGAGTCGGAAAGTAGGTGCAAAAATCTTATCGGGTTGATCTTGTGGATGGCTGGGTCTTATTACTGTTGTTTGAGATACAGAAAATGTAAGAAAGAGGTAAAAAGTTTAGTGTACTTAAGTTAAGGCTTTTGATTAAAACTTGTTTTAATACTTATTAGATTAGGGAAATAGTAAGAAAATTCAAGAACAACAATAATTAGACTGGCGTTATTACAGATGGTGCAAAAAAAAGATTAATTTTTTATAGCATAAACAAATAAAGTCCCACAAGACTCATTATGGATAAAAATAAATCCTTTAAAAACATACATTTAAATTCAAAATGAGTAGGTTTATACAGCTATAATGTGTAGAATCAAGATTATTTCTAAACCCTAATGGCTTAAAACTGAAATATTTGACGGGCATTTAAATATTTGAGCGGCCTTCAATGCCATTTTTCGCATACTCAAAACTAAAAGAGTTAAAGCCGAATACTGACACATGCTGTCTCTTTCATAGTTTGAAGTAGCGAGTAATAGATATAATAAGAACATCTTAAAGTTAATTAGCGTTTCAGTATATGGTTGAAACAGCTTCAAAATTTAAATGATTGCAAAATAGGATACGCTCAAATTGCCACTCACTGAGAGTTTGTAGATTAATGGCGATAAAACCAGGGACAGACGCGTCGACGGCACGCCCAAGATAGTATTAGTCTCAATAATCTGGCAATTCGAAACAGAAAGTAAATTGGTGAAAGATTGAAAATTATACTAGTAGGATTTATAACCATAATAAATAACATGTAAAAAAAACAAGATCGCGGCGTTATATATGTATATTTTTTATTATTTTAGTCATGTTTCGCTCTGCTTGACACCAGGCGTGCCTTTAGATTAGACCTTGACAATTTATAGAAGAGGAGATAGGAGACATATTATTATTATAATTTTCAGACCATACTGTCCCAATGCTGGGCAAAGACATCCCTTCTTTCCATTATTCTCTATTAAGAACACAACTTGGATCAATCCTTCATACAGGAATCGAGCACGTGGTCGTCTGCGGTTTTTTGGAATCCATTCGGATGTTATTATGGCACAGCGGTCAGGAGACATAATATGATTATTTAAAACTACATACATAAAAGTAGTATGCGACTTAATATACCTACCCAAGTAATAAAATTACCATAACACTGGTAAGAAACGATAGTAGATATAATTAGTTATCTTAGAAAGCTTGTCTTCTAACCCAAAGAGATAAGCGTGTCTGCATCTACATAATCTACTCATCGGCCGACGAATCTTGGCGATCCTAAAAAGCGTTCAAGATATTGTCGTCTCGTTCTCACCCAACGTTTATGTGTACGTGCATCTCACGCAAAGTGTTTGGTAGCTCTTTATATACTCGCCAAGATTCGTCGGCCGTATTGTACACAAACCTCCGGGTTTAATTTCCGCATACGAGAAAAGTTTATGTGATCCTGCGATAGTTGCCGTGGCTACTGAAATCTAGCTAAAGTTACACGTTATAATAACATTTTCTATTATCAAACACTCGCTATGCAGGAAATTGGGTACTTTAAACAAAACTGCGAAAAACGACGAAGCTGTGAAAGCCCCCTTGAACTAAAAGTGGCAAAGCCCTAAACAAATATTTTTCAGTCTTTTGTTGAACTAGCATTTCTTAAATACCATACATGATCTCAAGTACCATAATGATAAGTCACCATAAGCAGCGAACGGCTTAAATCAGGTGAAGGGGTTGGCCCATTGCCATAATCGATGTGGAAGATTAAAATGGAGTTATTAGTTAACGAATAAATATGTGTCATCCCTCATTCAACGGATGGTTGTGCCTGCAAGTAATGGGTTGATTTACTACAATGACATCAATAATGGGTAATCCCTGTCCGTGAATTGTACGTGTCAGGTATATTGTTCAATTTTCTGCTGCCAAGTATTTATTAGTCAATTATGATTGTGATGTTGACATACCTACACATGTTTGTACCATTTTCTAAATATTAAACACTCAAGCTTTCGAGTAAAAATTAACAACAGAATTTTGAGGTTAGCTCCAAAAAAGGATTATTCGATTTTTCGTTTACTTCAAAAACCGACACGCAAATAAAACAGTCTATAGTCCAGAATATGAAGGACTCATGACACGGGATCGTCGCAAAAGGGCTAAACTAAGAGAGTAAATAAAAGTTTAAAATCTTACCCTGGGACCGAAAGCGTGAAATTCAACAAATACCTATTAAATTTAAATCAATGATCATATCTTCGGATTTAGTCCAGAAACCGTAGATTATAACGTAGGACCGATAGCTACGGTTTCTGGACTAAATCCTATGTTGAATTTCTGCGGCAGAATGTGTAGTGATGTGAAATACTGATAGTAACCATTCCTCGGCACTTCACTTCCGGCTCAATTTCACTGAATAGATACGAGTTAGGCATGCGACCTACATGCAAATAATAATTGAGTTAGTAACGAATACCTTCTATATCTACTTCAGATACGGATCGGATCAGGGACGGTGCTAAATAATAATATTATCCGTCTGTAACTATCCCATTGTTGTCTAAAATATTTTTCTTCAAAAAGAGAAGGAACGAACATGATCAATGTTCGTTCCTTCTCCAACCACGCTTGCTTATATTAGTAGGTACTAAAATATCGGATTAAATTTGATCCAGATTACAAAATCTCCGTATAGTGGGGTGTGTCTCCATATAGTTTTTCATTTTATTTTTTATGAGTGGTAAGTATTAAATTAGATAAATGTGAGGTTGTTTGTAAAAAGATAATCTTTACTTCTATACTAATATTATAAAGTTGGAAAGTTTGTTTGATTGAACGCGCTCATTTCATTAACTACTTGTCGATTTGAGTGCAAAATATTTCAGTAGCTTATCGAGGAAGGCGTTACGCTTTTTGCTGCAATAACCCACGCCGACGTGGGAGCCGGAGCCGCGAGAATTAGCTAGTATTATTAGCTCAAACCAGGATCAGTTAGCTAATAATAGCTAGTTAACTAATCCTGGTTAGAGTTGTGGGAAGTGATTGGGCTAGAACAGAAATATATCAAGGTGAAGAACTATAATTATCAATAAACAAAAACCATGAACAATGTTAAACTGTTTACGTGTAAAATCACGATTAAACAAAATAATTATATTAATAACCACGTGAAATCGTCAAGGATACATTTCTGAAAAATAAGCTTAAAGAACGATATTTTTTTTACCTTAGACTATTATAATCCTCATATTTTCTTTTTTTTTTTTTTAAAAAACGACGCCTGCATTAAGGTATTTAATCCTTGTGTCGCGGGGGTTTCACAAACATTCAAATCACATGCACAAAGAACACCCAGACTTGGAACAAGCATTTGTGGATCACACAAATACTTGTCTCATGCGGGGATCGAACCCGCAGCACGTCGCGCACAGTGGTAATTAGCGTGGTGACCTATACCACTCGGCTATCCGTGCAGTCAAATAATATAATACGACCAAGTTTCTATTTACGATTCCTTAACCTAGAATTTGTTTATATCCTTCAAGAAATACTCAGTAAAACTGTCCGGCTTAGGAATCTAATTTAAAGTAGGATTCATACCAAACGTTTTGCGTGGGCAAGCTAAGGATCGCATTTTAAAACCAAGAGGAAATAAAACCATTAGAGTTTTTATATTCTGAAACTCCTATTGCCGTTTTCAATATCCTATCTATCGATGAATTTGGCGATTAAAGATAGAATTTAACATAATTATGTAGGTATTTTCTATGGAACATGACCTTAACTAAGGCTCGGTTTTGTGTCGGGCTGTGTCTAACAGGCCAGAATATACATGCATAGTCACTAGACCGAAACCAATATTAGCAATTTTTTATAAATTTTACTTAAATATGTTTAATTAATTTCATAAATTATGGATCCCATTGCATTGTATTCATATTGATGAATCTTTAATAACAATAAATTCAACATGATTATAGGTACGCATTCTCTTGTACCAACGAACAGCCAAAGAACAAGGATTTTGAATAATGAATATTCAATATCCGGTTGACAGACCCGATAATCTCCCCCAGATTGTCACACAAGCTGAGACAACTAAAAAGGCCCCAGCTCCGACTTGCGACAGGGATGATAACTGGTCACTCGCTATTAAATAAACAATTTTATACTCTAGGTGTCACGGACAGCCCCCTGTGCAGGGCCTGCATGGCAACAGAGGAAACAGCCGCCCACGTCATCCTGGACTGTACAGAGGTGGCAAACTAAAGGGCACTGCACCTCGGGGCTCCGAGGTCTCTCTCCGAAGCCGTCGGCAACGTGAAGGGTCTGCTAGGCTTCATGGAGGAGTTGGGGTGGCTAGAGTAGTGCAAACACCCCCTCTCAACGCAAAACAGGCGCGAGAAAAGTCGTCGATTTGCGGAAAACTAGCCCGCGTTAACATAGACCTATCCGGTTGACAGCGATGCGGGAGTATCTTTGACGCCATACCATAGGTTTTATTTAGCTAATAAGTTGATATTCTAAATTATAATTATTTTGCTTTAATTTTATACGTCAGTTGTTCAATTGAGACAAAAATATATACACAGGTTAAAAAAGTCATTTAATAAAAAAAAAAACTTAATATTATGTAAACGGAGTAAAACATCGAAAAGATTATAATATAGAATCAAGGTTATCTTTAACCCCAAAAATAATAACTTATTGATAGTACGACTGTCAAAAAGGGGAAAATCAAAATTCAAGTCAAACTAAATATATACCAATTGTCAGGCGAGTGAAGAAAACGTGAAAATAGAAAATAGAAAGGACACCGAAAGATATTTAAATAAATGTTCATTCTCAATATCCGAGGCATTGACTGCCTTAACATTATCTACCATTCAAGGGATTGACTTACCTTTTGTGAATGTTTGTATAAAGACTCGGTCTCTTTTTTGTGTATAATACAGTGTTGTACTAGGTATATTTAATGTGTCCTGCCTTTTGAAGTTGGTGTTGTGTAATTTAGAGACTAAATCTAACATTGCCATGTCTACGTTTTTCATATTTTGTTGGGGACAAAGTAAATAACATACCATGAAATAGCCAATTGTAGCGACATGTTAGTGTGACAAAAGACATCGAAACAAACTTTTTATTAAAAAAATTAACACCGACTTCAAAAAACTCATACCTATAACGACTTAAAAACGAAAAAAAAAAAAATACCTACTTATTTCACATACATATTTAATTGCTAAGCTTCCAACTGACTGATTTGTTTAAAGTCGGCGCTCGTGCCAATTGAAGTCGGTATTGACACCGACTTCAAATAATACGTCATACAATCGAATATAGAACCTCCTCCTTTGAAAGTCGGTTAAAGAGTACACATCAGTGTCTGTAGCATGAAAACTACTGACATAGTACTTGCTTTATGTTTAGCTCAGTAGGTGAGGTTTCCAAGAATACTATTATTGTGCGACCTACATTGCTAGTAAGTTTTTCATGCAAGAAAAACCGGACAAGTGCGATTTGGACGCAGAAGGAAGTCGTGGCTCCGCAACATCCGGGAGAGACCGGGAATCGCGAGCGCAACTGAACTGTTCCGCCTTGCAAAATATAGAGATAGATTCCAGCAAATGTTCCAACTTTCATTAATTGTAGCGGCACTAACAAATAATTTATTACTAAAACCTAACCAATAAAGAGTGGGAACCGATAACCATGTTAATAGTAAAATAAAACAATAAGCTAAATATAATAATATAAATATAAAAAAGTAAAATATAATAATAAAATCCAACCACATCCCTTGAACAATAATTTTAAACAGTTTCTTGTTATTCAATAGTTTACTACCGACCACAGATTGACCACAATCCACGTTATTATTAATACTCACCACCACCCAGAACCAGTAACTTTGCGTCACAAAAACAACCTAATGTCTTCGGAATAAAAGCGCTGTTTATTTCAAAATGTTGAAACTATGAGGGTGATTGTACAGTCTTGTCCACTTGAGATTAAGGTCACGAACAAATTTTAAGAGCCCGTTGACGGCTAATAGCTTTCCTCAAACGTATAATTCTTTACACAAGCGTGAAGATCTTATTAATATCTAAGATAAATACTTATTTTCATAATTTTATTGTGAAGTGTGATAAAGTTTAACTTTGATATAAATTAGATATTTTCTTTTAAGTCAGACGACTTTTTTTTAACCTAAATAAGTAGGTAGGTAAGTATGTCATATAATTATGACTGTCGTGGTGGCCTAGCGGTTCAATGACCGGATTCGCAAGCACATGGATGCAGGTTCGATCCCAGGCAAGTACCAATGTGACTTTTTCAATGTTATATGCACTTCCATTATTTGTCAATGGTGTGAAGGAAAATCATCGTGAGGAAACTTGGATTCCATAAATTGAAATCTGATAACGCCAACCCGTAATGAGCAAGCGTGGTCATCAATGCTCTTCTTTCTCTACAGGATTAATTTAAAAGGAGTACGTATATTATACGAGGTAATCAGTTGCATAAACTGAATAACTTTTCCCAAGGAACATAAGTGGAAAACTTAAAATTGAAAATCACCTTTTCATACAAACAGTTTTTTACCTTGATCAGCGGTTAAGCATTGCCATTCAACGTGGCAATGCTGCCAGCCTTATGGGCACACTTCCAGTCGACAGCGATGTGGAAGAGTTTAATGATGCTATTTTTTAGATTTAGTTTTGTTTAATTAATATAGTTTAGTATTAAGAGTGTTTTTTAATTAAATAATTTTGTTAAGTTTTCAAACACCTATGTTCAATAATAAATAAAGAGATTTTCATACAAACATAATTCACGTGACCTGGCACTTTGTATGAGAAGTACATTTTCATTTTAAGATTTCGACGTAATACGTCCCAAGGAACATACTATGTTCCTTGGGGTAAGTGGTTCAGTTTTATGCATCTGATTAACTCGTGGAATGTACGTACTTCTTTTAAATTAAACCTGTATTTTTGAGTTTATTTATTTCAAACTTAAACACAAAAATACAAATCTTTCCTCTTTATAATATTCATGTTGATCATAATTGTAATATTAGGTTCTGAAGTTCGAATAAAACCCGTGTCAAACTTACACAACGAATAATAGAAATTCCTTCTAAAATGAATGAAAGATGAAAGCATAACCAGCGTAATTTATTACGATTATCATGAATACATAAGATTGATGAACCCTGAAAATATTTGGGTTATTGTAAATGTTACCCACCACTGGGTTATGAAAGTGACTTCGCATACTTGATGGGCCCCTTTTAATTCGCCTGACCGGAAATTGCAGATCGGATTATGATCGAAATTTATATATTAAACATGTTGTTGGGCCAGTTATTTATGGACCAAAAGATGCAAACCCAGTGGGTACCAATCTTATTATAACTATGTATTTTTTTCCTTTTCTTTATTAATAAAAAAGTTTACAAGCAACTCGATCAATGTTTGATGCGGCATGAGCCCAATGCCCTAATGCCGGTTCGAAACCTGCCCTTGCACTACCGACATGAACCTACTTGTAACACAAGCACTTAGCTTACCACGAGGGGTTAACAAGCATACTAGTGATGACCTATAATGCTATTAGCTTTAAAAAACCGGCCAAGTGCGGGTCGGACTGGCGCACTGAGGGTTCCGTTAAGTTATTTTTTTTTTATATGATGTAATTAAAAACTTACGGTTTTAGCAGTTTTTTATCTGTGCTATAACACATTACTTCGTAGCAAAATTCAAGATTCTAAGTTCATGGGAAGTACCCTGTAGGTTTTGTAACTTTGACGTTTGAAATTCGACGTTCATTCGTGAATAAGTTAATTGAATCAAAGATTTAGACGAAACGTTACAAGTGGAATTAACCCTAACTATAAAAATCTATTTCACGTATTGTTGAAAAGAATTTCATGTGTAATCAATATTCATTACCTTTAGACATAAACAGCAGTAATGGAGACAAATGTGTATTTAATATAGCAACATAATTAGTAACGTCAATGTCAATTACGTCTCCCTTCGATATAAGAACGTCACGTGACGTCAGAAAAAGAAAAATGGCAGCAACCGGGAAATCATTAGAGATCATTACACCTAATCGTATTCATGGTTTAATAAGAAAATTGGACACCATTCGAATTTTTATTGGATTGTGTTTTTCCCTGAGATTATTTGATTGAGAAACAATGACTTTTCCCCACTGACGCTTTGATATTGACAAACATCTTATTATCAATCAGTAAGGTTGATTTTTGATTGTCGTGTCGTGTTGTGTTGATGGGATAATTTGTTTTTTGATATTGGTTCCTCATTTGACCACTGGAATGGATCGATTTGACGTTTATTGTATACCTATTCCTGTACATATTATAATAATCTCCAGACAGAATTTCTCAAGTGAGATCAGCCATGTAAAGTAGGAAAACACAGGTGCATTCTCTTTTCTTTCACTCTCATATTCTGATGGGATGGTTGACTGACACGACCGAAGAGAGATCAGGTGCAAGACCAACGGCTTTACGTGCTTTCCGAGCGGTAGTGAGAATTTCGAAACTCAGTAAATATTTTTCGTCCGACCCGGGAATCGAACCCAAGACCAATGTTTGTTTTGGATATGAAATATAAAATAATCGCAAATTAAGATTTAATTTTCTTCATACTTACACTTGGGCGAGGAAAACTATGAAAACGAAGAAATTCATCCAGTTTAAGATTTCAAGAGATTTACGTAGGAGCGCATTGTAGGAATTCGTACATCACATGTGGGATGAATGTCTACAGCTCTCACAAGAAATTCTCAAGTGCAAGGCATAGTTTGTGTAATGAAAATAGTTTAGTAAAGTTTTGAAGTTCAACGCATAGCTCGTTTCCCGCATTCAGATATCTAAGACCTATACTTACTTCACGCATGCGACCCACTTTTCTTTTAAATTGGAAAGAGAAAATTGCGTCGCTATTGTCAGATGCAACGCTTTAGTTTTTAATTCAAACGTGTAGAATTCCAACAGATGTTCTCACATTGTCCTTCATGGAACTATTAAATTAAATCCTACCCTAAACTCATAAGGTCGAATTTCCATTGAGTCTGTATTATAATTAATGCTACTGAATTTGAAATCTCCGAGGAAAACGCGGGCTATGGCTATATGATTCAATATTATTCGAAGCACAATAGATAAGCAGGAAACTTTGTTTCCGTGGCTTATAATATCACAGTCCAATAATAGAGCCACGTGTTTAGTGTTTATAGTCCAGTATACGAGTTATATAAATAATATTTTCATTTTGACTATAGATGTAGCCGAAGTGGTTAGAATAAATGGAATGTTGATGCCCGTAGTCTCAATGATGATTTTGCGATATATAACCTAGTTTTAATAAATCTTGTCTTTATAATAAAATAAATCATAAAAAGCGGAAAAGAATAGATATAAAAACATGACTTCTTTCTTTTTCGAGCTAGGAACATTCAGTATTGCTCTATAGGAGTAGCTTCATCAATGTTTGGGATTATTTTACGCAGGTGTTAACTTCAGTAAGACGTAGAAGATTAATAAATTAAGTGTATTTTATTTAATTAAATAATAAAATGTTTTTTTTTTTGTAAAACTTGCATTTAATGATATTAAGAAACGTGAGCAAAATGCTCTACACACGAGTGACCGTGTGATTTCTAGACGCGCGAGTACTGGCGGGCTAAGGAATTAAACAATAAAAGGTACTTTATACATAATTATAGTTAGTATATTTTAGCCTAAATAAAAACAGTTTTCATAAAATAGTATACAGGATTAATTCAAAAGGAGTGCATACATTCGAAAACCTTTTCGTACAAAGTTACAGGTCACGTGACTTATGTTTGAAAAATGAAACCATTTTACTAGAACATGTATTATCTAATAGAACCTATTTCTATGCCTAACACGAGTCTTTAAAGGCAATGTTTCAGTCAACAATCTGTTGAATAAACAAAGCTAAGAAAATATGAGGAGTATCTTACTCAAACACCAGTTTTGATGTATCTGTAGCTCCAAAGTTTTCAGTATTAAAGCAAAATATGGTATAGCGTAAAACAAATAGAACAACAATCTAATAACAAGTTACATTAAGACGCGAATCAATAATTATGTCGGTCAAACAATTATGATCACGCTGACTTTAATTGATACGGGTTAAAATAACTGCTACGAAGTTCGAAACGATGACTGACGAGTTATTAATTATTATTAATTATTAGTTATTAATTATTAATTAATTAAATAATTTCCTACTAATGCCGTTTGTTACATACTAGCTCTTACCCGCGGCTGTTTCTTACTCTAAAGGTTTGGCCTCTATATCGGTAATCAGGTGCATAAAACTGAACAACTTTTCCCAAGTAACATATCAGTCACGTGACCTGCCACTTTGTTGTTCATTTCCAATTTTAAGAATTCAACCTATTTTCCTTGGGGAAAGTTGTTCAGTTTTGCGCACTTGATTACCTCGTTGAATATACGCACTCCTTTTAAATACGCAAGACATAAGCTTCCTTATGAAACAATCGGTAAATAAAATCATAAGTAGGCAACTGTGATACTACATTAAGAATTTAAATAAATAGAAGAAATTCTAGATATTAAACTTCTTAATTAGAAACAAACAGTATTATAATTAAATCGTGTTGTTTCACGTAGTTAACTATGTCAAAGCACTATGCCGCCACTGGAACACCAATTTTAATATTGGGCGCCGGTTTTCAAGGTATCGCCAGGTCTGAGGTCCCGGGTTTGATCCTCGGACGCGTCAATGTATAAAAACACTTTTCTACATTGTCTCGGGTCTGGGTGTTTGTGGTACCTTCGTTGTTTTTGATTCCATAACACAAGTGCTTTAGCTACTTACTTTGGATTCGGAGCAATGTATGTGATGTTGTCCACATTTATTTATAAACAGAAAGATAAATATTCTTACTGCCGAAATTTTATCATTTGCAACCTACCAAAGTAATACTGTACCATTTTATTCTATAAACAAAAATTATGTTACTGTTCATGTTCTTTGAAACAATTTCTTTTTATTTTTCATCAGTTTTATATCTCGTTTTCATCTTCGGTTGGCAGTTGTTTTTATAACTCGTCCGCAGGCATCTAGATTGCCTAGAGTGCCTAGACCGAAGCGTCCAGGCAAAAAGATAAGGTTTAAGAGCTCTCGTTGAACCGTGGTTTTACGTACCTTCAAGTGTGGTGAGTAAGGATGGGAAAATTTTATATTTAAGTATATAAATTTTATATTTTATATTTATGTAAAACAAAACCCTTATAAAATTTGAAAATGTTTATAACGGTTTTGTTTGAAATAATAAAGAGATTAAGCCATTAGCTAGCATATTTAACCATTGGTTGAGTTAACTTGGGGTCAAAAAGTAAATAAGTCCCAAGGTCAAAAAAAGTGTAGCAGAATATTCTTTCGTAGAAATATATCGTACAGAGGTTATTCAAGCCGTATTTTAACACGCATAATTACGTCTATATTAAACTAGGCCTCTTGTTGGTGGTCGTCATGACAATACGAGTACAATATCGATTGTACGAGCTTATATACTTGTAAGGCCGTACACATCTGTTTCTATTGTGTGAAGGATAATAATATTTTGTTATTATATTTTGTATTAATATTGGACGATATAGGAACGTTATTAAATCACGCCAATTTTTGTTTTTTTAAGATTACTAGCAATTTGGGTCGCACATTACTAGTAATCTTGTTAACCCTTCGTGCTAAGCTAATATGCTTGTGTTACGAGTGGGTTCACGTCGGTAGTGTAATGGGTGGGATTCGAACCCGCAACCACGTGATCGCAAGTCCGACGCCCTAGCCATTAGGCTACCGCCGCTTCGCCAATTATTCTTAACTATAGTTGAAAACTATCTTACTCATTATTAGAATTCTGTAAGTAGGTATGTGCGTTTCTCACTGTGTACGCAAAACAATTGAACACAGTACGATTTGAATTTAAATCGAATCATTCATCATATGGAATAATATATAGGATACTTCATATGTAAGTATGTTCTTTAGTTAATATAGGTAAAGATACCTACTGCTAGAAGCGTAGTAGTTTATTTTAAGAAAGGTGGCACATTACTAGTTTCTCGTTATTTCCTCGTACTAAGTCAAAAGCTAAATGCTTATGTTATGAGAGAATTCACGTTTGTTGTGCGTTAAGTTGGATTCGAACTAGCAACCACATTATGATCGCAAGTCCGATGCTCCGGCCAATAGGCTACAGCCGCTTTTAATTAAACATAATATGGGTTTTAATATCGCTGACTGACTACTACATAAAAATGTATATTTCTCTTTTAAAATATCCTAAAAAATATATTATAAACAAAATTATGAAATAAAAATTCAAAGTACATAGACTGAAGATCATAATTCGTCCATACTATAAAAGCTATAAACAAATATGTATCGTAAACAGAGTGGTTTAGATCATAAAATTGATTGAAGTATTTTTCAAGAATGGTTTTCATCATTTTCAGATAATTTATTGACGTTGCCGACACCTTTTTTGTTGCAAAACCAGAACTAAGCTAGCGTTATGAAAATATTATTCATTTTAAACATAATCACCTGCAAAGTATTTTCCCAAGCTATGTCAGGGTCGTCTCCAGTCATACCAGATAATCTAAATACCGTATTTTACATGGACTGACTGCGTATCTGACCTCCACAACCCATTCTACTGGGTTAGAATATATCCACAGGATAGTAAGACAGGTTGTCAGAAGGATGTCATTGGTCACCTCGACGCACGGAGGGTTCATCCATCCACGGATCAACTGCAGCTAACGTAAATTATTACGTACCTCTATTGTCGGTCACTTAGCTATGAGCCCCATTTTTATATTATAAACTTCACAAAGACATAGATAAGTCAACCTAATATTCAATTAAGACCATAAACGTTTAAACTTTCAAGGCTGTTGATACAATTGAACCTCTTTTGAAATTAATAGTCCTCAACGTATTGTCCAAAGTTGCAAAACAAATAAATTATTTAACGCAATATTCAGCAATTATGAAATCTAAATTACAAGGAAATTGTCTTATACAAAGCAAGCGGTTCAAATTTACTGCCTTAGAATATGGAGCTAAGATTTTCAAATTATTTTGCAGACGTTGTATTCTAAGCCTTTGCTGACTACAGAACAATAAAATCTTTGAATGGACACCTTTCGGCTGAACAATTAAACTTAACTCAATTTTAAATAGTCGTCAACTGTTATTTTTAACAGCCGGTGCAAAAAGACGGGTGTTATAATATTGACATGTCACGCACTGATACACGCAGGTATCTGTGTTTTTTTGTGTGGCATCGTAGCTATTAAACGAATTGACAGATTTTTGTTGAACCCACATGATTTATTTGTTAGAAAGCTAATGTGATCAAGATGTTTTATAGCTATAATTTATAAAGGTATTTACAGCGGTTGAAAAAAATAAGCTCTATTCTAAAAAACTGAGCAAGAGTTTAGACGACTCTTTTGTTGTATTGTAAATACCAGGTAAAATAATATCTGATTGTTTGCTAGCGCCACCTATTATCTACATGAAATGAATGAGTGAATAGTAAGTTCAATAATAAAAACTTTAGTTGATTGCAAATTGCCTCTTTGTTTTAATATCTTTATCATTTGTGTATTTATAGTTATGTTATACGATATAAATATATATACCTATTTAAATACGTCTCACTGGAGTGATGTTAGCAAGTAATCTTTTTGAGACCATATTATAAACTGAAATAACCTACTTTTAAACGGATTCTATCGCAGTGTCTGCCAATGACCATGACACCTGTAAAGGCGTCGAAGCGTCGGGAACTAAAATAAAAATAAACCACAATAGAATCCACTTAAAAGAACTTTTATTTCAATATCTAACATTTGCGTAAACCTCAGAAAACAATGTAAACTGTTGAAGTCATTAGAGTCGTGAAAAAGAGATAACGCTATACACCTATAGCTTCATCCCTTTCTTTACGAGATCTGTCATGACTCTAAAATATTTACGTCTCTGTTCATGGTAGTTTCACGAGCCGCTCTCGAGTTTAATTTGATTTCTAGATGACGTCAGAGGCACTTCAGCCAGGCCACATCATCCGCCTTATTACAGAACGAATTGATTGAGAGCGAGATTGAATGAATGGTTTTGAAACGTGTTGATAAACCTTGTTTAGAATAATTCAACCTTGAATTACTGTAGTTTGCAGTCTTTTCATAAATAATTGACAGAAATTATTAGTGACACAGTTATAATTGTGTAACAATAGATTGGTTAACTAATAAAATTATTTCACAAAAGATACTATTGTACAGTCACGAGCATAAATATGTATACACATAGCGAAATTGTAAAACAATAATTTAACAGGAACTCACCATCAATTCAACTTTTAATCATTTAACAACATAAAATTGTAATTGGTTAATCAAATCATGAATATATTTATGAGTTTATAAACTTCTCGCTAAATAAGTTTTTTAATTTCGCTATGTTCATGCTCGTGACTCTACATTCTCCATGATGCTCTGAAGCTTGTTTCTTTTTTTTTGTTCGAGGTCTACTTTTTTTGCAGTTGCAGGCCTTGACTCCTAAACCGTACTTTTTGGCGAAATCATAAGGGCATCCAGCCAGTTATAGAAAAACTATCTGAGTTAGCAACGTTCACTTAGGGCCCCTGCGGGTTTCGGACCTCGACTCAGTGTGGCTAACAATCTTAATAAGGCAAACAGCAAGAGAGGGTTGGATCTACGTTTTTATTATTTAAGGATATATTTTTATTGCTATTTCGGCCAGCTCGGGCCAGCTAGATTTAGGGACCGTGGGGTAGGCTTGTTTCATATTCATACAACGACATGAGCTTATTTCGCCTTGAACAGAAAATATGTGAGAAAAATTTTCTTTTGCATATATGCATATTTTAATCTTCTTGTAAATAGAGGCACAAAGCTGGACTTGCATTTCAGATGAATTTTAATGAACTGTCTTTGTAAAGAATAGGAACGAATGAGTATTCGAGTTATATTAAGTAGGTAGTAAAAAATATTTTGAAGGTGCACATATTTTTTTTAATAGCGTAACAGACTGTTACGCTTTCACAGCCGCTTAAACTGCTGAAATGATTTTGATGAAATTTAGTACGAAATTAGTTTGACCCAAAAGATACTTACTTTTCGCCACGATAACCGACCTTCACGCGAGCGAAGCCGCGCTTAAAAGCCTTTCATGGCAAGGTTAAAAAAACACACACATTGGTAGGTGCCTGAAACCTTGCACACACATCCATTCTTTGAGCTGCCACGGTAGTACCTACACATTCAAATCAAGTGTGTGCTATTAGTCCAAATTAATTCTTCAAGGACAGTTAGTTATGGCAACACAAGGCTTGCATATTCAAATAATATTTCCGTTATTAAACAATGCATTCTCGAACTAAATTATTGTTATTTCATCTTCGCCGACAAATTATTCTATTGTTTATTTAATTGAACCGTTTGATTAATTGCGCCATACATTTTGTATACATTAGTAAGATAGTTTGGCGCGATATGTAAACTTCACGGTTCCCTATTAATAAGCAACAATGATTGAAGTGCATTGATATAATCTATTGGTGAGTGTGGAGAAAAAAACATAACATACTTCAGACTCGGATGGTAAAACGTAACGTGGTTTGGTTATGGTTTGGACATAAACCACAGAGTAATTTTTATATGACATATACTGATAGGGGTCCTTAAAAGATCGATAATCTACTATATAAAAATAAGTCGGGTTTTCCTTCCTGGCGCTATAACTCCAGAACGCACGAACCGATTTCCACGGTTTTGTATTCGTTGGAAAGGTCTCGGGCTCCGTGAGGTTTATAGAAAAGAAAATTTTCAATTACATAAAAAAAAATTAGACCGCGGGCGGAGCTGCGGGAAACAGCTAGTAGGTATATAAAGAATATGGAACAAAATGTACCCAGGTTGTACAAAATTGAAACTAATAGGACCTACCATTCGAAAGGTCTATAAAAATACAGATAATTATAATTTTTATGGCGACAAATCTGTAGCTCACAGAACCTCCCGGCATTTATGAAGGGTTTAAACATGATGCCATCCTTATCCCGGCCACATATATTTTAGTTTTCAATTAGGTACTATTTTTTTCTTAACATTGATAAAACAAACCTTATAAATGCTATTATCTTAACTAGGTATTTCAAAGTCTTAAATAGAAGAATATCCTTAATATCTAAGATTTGGATAATAAACAAAGGGAAGGCTTCGACTCTGCAGTGGGATCCCACGTTGGCTTAACAAACAATCTTTTTTTTGTACAATAAAATTATAAAAAAATTAATATGTTAAAATAAAAACAATGATCTTTCCAAAGATTTTTCTTACAACAATAAGTATTTACCGAAAATATACAAAAAAATACCCAAAGACACTGAACATTTTCTTGTCACATTTTCCGTTACTGAGGTTTTGAACTGCTCAGAAAGCCAATTACTTCAGTGTTAAGAACCTTGCTACACACACAGATACACAAAAATAAACAAATACCTCTAAATCCAAACATCCAGGGAAGCTAGGTTTCATTGCTGGCTTAGTGACGAGATTCTTTGGTCAATTTAATTTAAAAAAGAATCGTTTATTTGCCAGCTTCAGATTTATTCAGACTAATTGTGCTAACAAGATATATTCAGCATTTCCTTTGCAATAATTGGATGTTCCACTGACGATATTTTTAACGAACCTGGCCCCTTAGACAATGTACATTTCGACAATCGTTAACTATGAAAGAAATCGCTAAGATGACATTAAATGTATGGAAATGACATTTCTCTTCGATAAGTCACATGACTTAGACTTGTCACTTTCATACATTTGAGCGATTCGATCAGCGATAACTATAGTCGAAATGTACTTTGTCTAAGGGGGCTGTTATGATTTCCATATTACGTGTAACTTTCAGGGGAATCGAAGCCAATATGGCGACATGAACACCAAAATAGTTCGTGTATTTTTAACCGACTTCGAAAAGGAGGAGGTTATATGTTCGGCGTGTCACTATTTTTTTTTTTTATGTATGTTCACCGATTACTCCGTCAATTGTGAACCGATTTTTATAATTCTTTTTGTATTCGAAAGAGTATTCTCCCGAGGTGGTCCCATTGTCACCTAGTCAGGATCTGATGATGGGATCCCAGTTAAATCGAAGGAAACCCTTAAATTTTAAAGAAATGTCGAAGGTGTTTCATTATTCTACTGAGCCTATTTAGGTATTTACGTCCAATAGTCATCACCTCAAGGCTTTTGGTAAATACTGAGCTGATGATGGAAGAAACCTTGAGTTTTAGGAGTTAAGGGTTGATTTTTTTTATATAAGAAATATGTATTGACCCTCATTTACATTTTTTAACGTTTCTTAGGTGAGCTGTACCTATTGTATTATTATAATAAATATTATGAACACAAAAAATGAAAAAATAAATAACCTTTTGAAAAAAAAAATTAAACCGACTTCAAAAACCAAAACAAAACCTAAAAGGCACAAAATAGTGTAAAATAAACTTAGAACTATCTAAAATATTAATACAAAACTAGAAGTGATCTGTTTGAAGTCGGTGCCAAACAACAATATACCAACAAAAAATAAATACCTACAAATACTAGTACAAATACGAGTATATAATAGTTTGGCACAAACTTCAAACAGATCACTTCTAGTTTTGTATTAATATTTTAGATAGTTCTAAGTTTATTTTACACTATTTTGTGCCTTTTAGGTTTTGTTTTGGTTTTTGAAGTCGGTTTAATTTTTTTTTTCAAAAGGTTATTTATATATGTTTAAAATTCTTCGTAATTCAAGGCGAATGAATGAATTCATAGGAAGAACTCACTCATTCCGAATGAATAAGAATGATTGTTTGAACGTAACATTTTGGATAAGTTTTCATAAAAATAATTGATTGAACTATATTAATCTACCTTGAACCACGCGGCGACCTGTTGCAGAGACTCAGTAGGTACTTTATAACGATTTACACGATCCAAAGATTAATACGATGACAGTCAAAGCTCTTTTGACTTAGAAATGCCGATAAAAATCAGAGGTCAGCTACCTTTATCAAGTCCAAATTATGACGTAGATCTGATCTCATGATCTGAGCCAGCGATATTAAGCATTAAGTGCATTTAACCTGTTTAAGATAAGTCGAAATCTCGGAGGGTGATTTTCATTAGGCAATAGCCCCAATGACCCCAATATCAGATAGCCCCAAAGATACTAAGAAAAGATTTGATCATGATAAATTGGGGAAGAAAGAAAAATGGGGCTGGGAGACTTATTTCGCTTGTAGACAGATTTATAGGGTCCTTGTATAAGACCATTAGCATATCTTTGTTTCGTATTAAATACAAAAATAGATGTTTAAATAAGTAGGAAATAATGTATAGCGACAGGGTACCTAATAAAGTTCTCGATTTCTTTTGTTTATAATTGTACCGCCATTAGCTGTAAATCAAGACTGCCTAGAATAATAAATATCGCCCAAACTTAAAAGATGAGTATATGGAACTCTGTCTTTAAGATAAACCCCACATTATTTACGTGTATATTTTTATATTGTATAGCAATCAACATACAAGAATAATTTAAAATAAGGGCGGATATTCAACGAGGTAATCAGGTGCATAATATAAAACTGAACAACATTCCCGAAGAAGCATACATAGGTCAAAATCTTAAAATTGAAAATCATTTTTTCATACAAACATAAATCACATGACCTGTCACTTTGTATGAAAAGTTCATTTACTTTAAGATTTCGACTATATTCTATTTTTGTTTTTATATGGTCTGATTGCTATTCATTTCATTAGAGATTATGTTTTGAAATGAGATTCTTATCCATAATAGGCTACCGGTGTAATAAGGAAAACGGCAATGCCAAAAGTAATCTACGAGAAGTTTTATGGTCGAATTATGTCGCATGATTGTTGAATCTCGGATCTTGGTGACATGATGGCAGATTGTACCAAATTTTTTAGCGCCTTTATTGTACCAGATATTTAGATTTCTTTGTGTCTTTCCAAGTATTTAATGAAGCTTGAGCTATCACTTATTGTCGTTTAGTAGTAGGTACTCGTACCTAAAGGTCGCCTTAAAATTGATATGAATAATTACCGGATATCATTGTCTACCAGTTAATCTTAAGTTAATGCAGTCACAAATACAGGATTAATTTAAAAGGAGTGCGTATATTCAACGAGGTAATCAGGTGTACAAAACTAATAAACTCTCCCCCGAGAACATAGGTCGAAATCTTAGAATTGAAAATCTTCTTTTCATACTAACATAAATCACGTGACCTGTAACTTTGTATGAAAACTTCATTTTCCATTTTAAGATTTCGAAAGTGGTTCAGTTTTATGCACCTGATTACCTCGTTGAATATAAGCACTCAATAAAAAATAATCCTGTATATAAATAAAAAATAATGTTGGTAAGCGCATAACGTTCCCTAAAGTCCACGGTCCACAGAAGGTTTTAATACTATAAAAAAATATTGACGTGATCACTCGAAAAACGTTACATTTATTGATTAATTTTTACTATTAACTTTTGACAGAACAAATTCTGTCCGGGCAGCTAGTAAGTAATATAATTGAGTCACCTACATACCGAAAATCTGATTTCATTGTGATGTAGATTGATTCTACGAAGCCTTAATGAAGCTGAAATACTTTTGTATTGTTTGGAAAACAATGTACATTTTAAGCGCAATTGAGGTATTTGTAGTATGTAGGTACACTTTATACAGCCATATTGTAATGTAATGTGTAGATATATAGATACCTAAGTACCACTTGTGTAAAATGAACATTCATTTAATTAAAACTATTTTTTTTGTATTTTTTTTTAAGGATTACTAGCAATGCGGGTCGCACATTACTAGTATTCTTGTCAACCCCTCGTGCTAAGCTAAGATGCTGGTTTTACGAGTGGGTTTCTTCGAGTGGGAATCTACATGATCGCAAGTGCCGACGCCCTAGCCATTAGGCTAACACCGCTTCAAATTCTTGTGTTTTTAATTCATTTTTCTATTTTGCAAGCTTGTAAGAGTAGTTTTAAATCCTGAGGTTTCATCGCCTTTACAGGTAGGTATGCTAGTCACGACTAGATTTTCAGGTTGAATTAAAAATAAGTTCATTTAAATGTCGCATTTGGTTCTTGTGAATGTTTATGAGAAGAGGTATTTTTGCCTTGCTCTGGGCCAATTCCTAATCTATATGAGAAGAAGCCTGTGCCCTGCAGAAGGACATTAATAGGCCGTTATTTCATATTATATTCAATGTCGAACATTCGCGTACACATCAGAAAAAAATAAGAAATGTGCAAAGCTTTTCAATCTTCGATTTAGAGATAGTTTGCAAATTTATGCTAACACTTGCTTTTGTTCCCGGCTTCACGCGCGTGGACATCGAATATCTTAACAAAAAAGGCGTATAGCCTTTATCGATAAACGGACTATTTAACACTGAAATAATTTTCCAAATCGGACGAGAGTTTTCTGAGATTACCGCGTTCAACCAAGCAAACGATCTTCAGCTTCATAATATTAAGTATAAGTAGATTAGTTTTTCTTTAGGTAAATGCACTAGCTGTGTACTAAATAACTATTTACCAAACAATAAAGATAAAACGTTTCGAATGTGAAAATGAACTCGAAAAGTTCCATCAATTAAACCCTTTAGCTGCCGTTCATGTCAGTTAATCCCATAGAGGGCTTCAGTTAAAGAGTCTATCACTTACAAATTGAACTTTAACCTCGATATAACCCCTTATGTACAAAGTAATCGTTTAGATCAACCAAACTGATAAAAACAACGAGAATTACATTTTGTAAACTAAACTGGCAACATTTATAGAATATAATAGAATAGAATATATTTTTAAATATGTAGGTACATAATATTTTTATTTTTTATAAAACGACGCCCGCTCTAAGGAATTTAATCCTTGTGTCGCGGGGGTTTCACAAACATTCAAATCACATGCACAAAGAACACCCAGACTTGGAACAAGCATTAGTGGATCACACAAATGCTTGTCCCATGCGGGGATCGAACCCGCAGTACGTCGCGCACAGTGGTAATTAGCGTGGTGACCTATACCACTCGGCTATTCGTGCAGTCAATTGAAGTCGGAATTGAAAACCTTTTTGGTATGAAAAAAAAAAACGTATATAGCCATGTAGTAGCCAGTGTATTCGCAATAAAAGAAGAAATGGCAATAATGAAACGCAAACAATTCTTTTAACTTCGGGGATTTAGACACAACATTCATAATTCCTTTGGGAATTACATGATGAGCTTCAAACAAGCTTAATTACATTTTATATCAATCAAAACAAAAATAATTACCGTTGTATTTCTCTGGGGAGGCATCGGAAGGGTTAACGTAGTGTATTACACAATTAGCAAGTACAACTCAACTGTAATTGGTGCTATGTGATGTCAGTGGATGAAGATACAAATAATATTAATAGACACACGTGTGGTACCTGGGGGGTTAGGTCATGAGTTTAAGTTTCTACCGTTCATGATTCATTCGTTCTTCCCTTATCGAAAGTATTCGTTTGGCTGCTTATTAGGTTGTTATAAGTATTTATGTTGATATGTCTGTTGTTACTGCGTTGTATTTGTTTGTTTGTTATTTTAGGCGTAAAACTGAGGAAAATCCTAGTTGAGTGAACAAAATTAATCAAAATCAGTACAACAGTTTTGTAGATAGGTACGCAGACTTGAGTGGTATAAAATCAGACCCATTTTTTAATAATAATGATACATTGTACCTACATCTGTATTTCTAGTATGTAGTACTTAAACCAATGTATCTTTTAATAAAAATATCTTGGGTCCACACCCATTTGACCCAAAAGTAGGCAGAGCCTGCACTATGGCAATCAGACAACTGATAAACATACTTATAAATTTATAAATACATACATATTATAGATATATTACACCCAGACACAGAACTATCGTGCTCATCATATAACAATTTGTCCTGGGCGGGAATCGAACCCACGACCTCCGGCTTAATAGTCAAGGTCAGTAACCACTAGACCCATAGGCCCGTGGTTTATAATATATTTTCATGTAAACAAAACGTTGCAAAAACTCGCAAAGCTTCCTGCTTGGTTTTCTGTCTCATTGTTCGTGATAAAACATTTTCACGGCGCGTACGTTTCGATAAAATCTGAAATAGCGTAAAAATCATTGCAATCGATAAAGACATTAGGATTCTGAACAAACCATTTTCAAGTTAGTTAAGTATAAAATAAAAATAAGGTTGTATTTAAATGACACTAAAATTAAATTAAGATATTTTTAAAATCCCTTGAGTTTTCTGCAAACTGCCAATCATTCTTCGCACAACCTTAAAAAACTCCATTATGACAGCAAGGGAAAGAAATCTTAATTAGAAGAATCAGAGAGGATATTTGAAACTTAATTTGAAACAAGTGGGCCAAGGTGAGATTGAATACAGCTTATATTTCAAAGGCTGTACCAATCTGTTGCAATGTCGGCTTTGGTTGGTTAAGCTTTGCCTACAAATAGATACTCCTTGCTAAACGTTCAAATTTAACAGCCTGTTAAAGTCAAGTTCCTGTCCAGTGGTTAGTGACCCTGGCTGCTAAGCCGGATGTTGTGGGTTCGATTCCCATCCAGGAAAAATCGTTGTGTGATGAGCACGATCATTTGTCTTGTGTCTGGGGGTTATTTATTAATAATATGTATGTATTAAGAAATATTTAAATATGTTTATCAGTTGTCTGGTTGCCATAGTACAGGCTCTGCCTAGTTTGGGATCAGATGACCGTGTGTGAGCTGTCCCTAGATATTATAATTATTACTTATTATTTTGCAGTTAATGTAATGTCACTTGAGTATATTATCTACAATAGTGACTATAAAAAGCTCAAGGTTCATAAGCCAGAAAATATATTAACTAATTTTAAAACGTATTCCAGCGCGGTTGATTTTGACTTAAGGTTCCGATTATAAACGCATTTTGCAAGCGTCATGGTCACGGGTTGACTGCCAAAAAATATAGTGAAATATTATAAATGATAAACGATGGACACATTTGTCAAGCAGAATTCAAAGCCCTAACAAATAGTCATGGCGACTTTTTGGTCAGATAGAGCTTAAGGTTTAAAAAGGACCATGGAAAATAAATGATTGCTCATTTTTATAACAGACTAGCTTCAGCCAGCGACTTCGTCTGCGTGGACTTCAGAATTGGGTCCAAAAAAAATGAAAAATGTGAAAGTAATGAAAAATGGAAATAAAATTTTCACCCGTGTTATTATAGCTTGCGCTGTAATAGAGGAAAATGACAAATTTCAAATCTGTCTGCCCGCGGCTTTCAATTTCCCCTCGGGAACTACTTAAGGAATCGGGATAAAAGGTAGTCTATGTTCTTTTCCATGTCAAAGGCTACATGCATGTCCAATTTCATCCAAATCCGTTTAAGCGTTTTAGCGTGATTGAGTAACAAACATCCAAACATCCACACTTTCACATTTATATTATTAGTAGGATACCTAATTACCATGGATTTAGTGGGACTGAAAACCGACCCCAGTATAGCCATACTTCTAATTAAACAACTGTGTTTTATGATAAACGTCAAATGTAGCGTTGATCTGACGTCAAAACGTCAAAGCCTTATGGTTTGGCATGGTTTGGATGTTGGACTAAGCTGCGTTCGACACAAAGTTCAAATTAGAATGGCTTTTTTTATAAGGTTTAAAGTTGGCTCTATCAGAAATTCAATCACTCGACGGTTGTATCAAACGTCATTATCTTATAAGATAATTACTGATAATAGTGACGTAGAATATATTATGACCTACATGTGTAACGTGGTTGTGTGGTCTAAAACCACAACACAGTATAATATTGTAGTTACTTCATACTGTGTACCTATCTTTGTACTACAGCGAGTGTTCATTCAAGACCTCCTTCGGAAGAGATCGTATGAAAACATTGAAATATATACTATAATACAAAAACCAGGTGAAAATATTCCATGGAAAATTGAGAGATTTAGAAGCAAGCCAAGCCAAGGAACTACTACAGACGAGCTTATTTGATACCCGCCTGTGATATCCAAGAATATTGTATCAAGTATGAGTGTTCTGCCTATATTTATAAAAACCAGAATCATAAAAAAAAATAGAAAAAAATCTCGAAAAAAGACCTTGTCTTAATCCGAACACAAATACTGAATATTTCAAAAATTCCCAATAAAGTTATTATGGTGTTCAAAACGTACCCGTTCTGTATAATATGGAACCCTAAACGAAATTTGGAGGCTCAATAAGAACAAGGTCACGTAGTACTTGCGTCTCGTACGATGTTATATACATATATAAGAAAATGATACTATACATACACATATAATGTAAAAATGTGGATGGAACAACGAGCATACAAATGTACAGACTTGCTATTTTGTGTATAACTGGTTACTAACAGCAAAAAGAGATCAGAGGAAACTTAGATAAAAGCAAAACCAAGGCATAAGGAATTTTAGGTCAATAGTATCTACCAATGTGCTGATGAGGCCACCCCCCTATCCAAGTGTCATTTCTACAAGCGATAACGATGATAGAAATCGCTTAAATGACGTTAAATGTATGGAAATGACATTTGTTTTCGATAAGTCACGTGACTTAGACTTGTCACTTTCATACATTTAATGTCATTTAAGCGATTTCTATCATCTTTAACGCTTGTAGAAATGTCACTTGGCTAGGGGGCAGATGCTGTTATGGTGCTGCATCTGTGCCTATTTGATGATTGTAGATAACACCGAGACTCATCCCGTATGCTGCAACAACCATGAACATGCTGATTCCACTGAATAGCATAAGTTACATGGAGCAATATTGCGTATTTATCTCAACTATATAAACTGCTGTCCTATCCTCTTAGAGAAGGAACGAACATTGAATCACCACGTGGCTCACTGCGGGTTGACAATTTCAGATTCCATTTTGGAACCCAGGTTTCCTGGCGATGTTTACCATCACCGATTGTCAATGATGTCGTATATTAATTAAGAAAGTACATGACATATAACTTTGAAAAGTGACATTGGTACTTGCTTGTACTGGGTTCGAACCTGCAAGCTGGTGCATGAAAATCTGTTCTTTGTCCTCTAGGCCGCTAAGATATAACTGACTGTCGGAATTTCAACGACTGCATACTCTATACTCATTTATCGTATTAACAAAAATATTTTCTTAAACAATTGAATTGACGAAAACAGAGCCAATTACATTTCTTTGAAGGTCATGTCTAATTAGTATTCAGAACAACCTGTTGATGTCCAAATGTGCCCATCGGCATCGATAACACATAAAACTTGTGACGTAACACACCAAATTCTATGGACCCTATTACTGAAGCCATGTAGAGACAAAACCAATTTATTTCCTGTATAATAACGTACAGTCTTCCGCAAATCAGTAGTGACATTGTCACATGATACTCGATCTTACTGCTTTGATTTAAGGACGCTGTTACAATCAAAGCGTTCTGATTGATGTGTGGTTGATTGTACGAATATTTGTTTACAATTTATTGAATAAATTACGTCACGAAATGTCTGTACTTCTGTAGCCTATTAAGATATGGTGTTACGTTTGTGTTACGATACCTGTTAAAAGAAGGTTTTGTATTTCGCTATCCGAACATAAATTGATAAAGTCCGGTAATGCATTATCTTTCCCTGGAGGTCGTATAGGGTTAGGACTACTACTACATAAATGAAGTTTAACCTGTTACCAAATTAAAATACGCGGGTGTTTTCTGAAATTGATGTAAATGTTTTTAAAATCGAATGTTTTGTGAGGGTATATTTTATATTACCTAATGTAATTTGTAATTAATTTTCTTTTTACAATTTTAATTAAATTAATTAAAAAAAAAAACTTTATTATTAATAAAAATTGGATCGGCCCCTTTCATTTTTGATTTCCTAATATTTTTGAAACTAGTGGTCCCGCCCCGACTTCAGCGTAGGTACATACCCATTATCATAGCTTAATACCACCTAGACAGATAATCTTCATACAATCGGGTAGCTAATAGTGAAGCAAAAAAGAGTGATGTGTGCATTGAGTATTATGTATGTACTTTCATTATCGCCTACATGTTTATTGAATTGTGACACCCATTCACCACTTAAACCGCCAATAAACTTAAAATTAAGGAGATACTTGCACTAACGCTTGACCTTAACGATTGAGGGTACGTTCGGAAGTACCAACTATGTTGATATACTTATCATCACAGTTTGAAGCACTTTACTATTCTTGCGCGTACTCGGTTTCTAGGCGTTATAGTTCTATGCCTATTACTGAGAAAGCCTTATTTATATTTGGTTGCAGAAAATGTAATCACCTCGTACCATTTTATTACAAAGCGAGGATGACACGTGCGTAACCTCTTGCTGCAGTTGAGCAGTGCCTTAACAATCTTATTTGTGCAGTGCCCATGTACCTGTATTTAAAAAAAGGCGAAAAACTAAATAAGGTGGAATTCGCTGAATATCAGCGCTGTGATGGGTCGTGCTCGTGCTGGTAGCATTAGCTGAGCCATATCCTTTCGCTACTATTTTAATCCCTTTTTACCCGACTGCGTCAGAAACAGGGTTATGTCGAGAGTATGTAGGTAGGCAAGGTTTATAGCCTAAACCGCTCGATGGATTAAAATTATTAAATTATTAAATTAAATTATTAAAAAGATTTCAGCTTGAGAGGTGTTGTTAGATTCGTATTTACTGTGAGTGTGACTCTAGGTATATCAAATAAATAAAAAACAAAATGGCGGATTTTTGGCGCTTTATTCTGTCTTCAAGAAAAGATCTTTTCGCGAGTGGGTTATCAAAATAAATGAGATTGCAATATTATAATTTACTAAATATGCGACGTGTATATTTACATGTAATTTAGGATGAAAATGCTAAAATAATAAAAAAAAGAACAAAATTCTCGACGTTACATGATAATAAATTATACTAATGTGAGGAAAAACATAGACAAAAATATTAAAATGATTAGAATAATCATTTCAACGTCGTTGTAAAGTTTAAATGAAAACTAAAAGAATAAATTAAATTATGTTTAAAAAAAAACCAAAACTTGTTTCTATCTTTATAAGCAGTTGGATATTTTGTTTTTCAATAACAATTTTATTGTAAGACTGTTGGTAATATTTTAACTGTTTTATTTTAATAGCAAAATATGACTTTTTTGTTTATTTATACCCGATTATTACTTGCGAAAAAACTCTTATTTGTCAGATTTTAACGCGGAACGTCGATGTTGTTTTTTACATTTTGGAATCCGTCCCGTCGAACTGGATGCGGAAGGCGGAGGACCGGGTGTTTTGGCGCTACTTGGGAGAGGCCTATGTCCAGCAGTGGACCGCGATAGGCTGAGTTGAATCCGTCCGCAACGATTCGCGATCATGCTCTCGAGTATTGCGTTTGACACGTTTCAGTTACTCTAATAAAATAAAACAGATTTTGCTCTAGGCACATGTCGATGCGTTCAAGTTTATAAAATAGTGTGGGAATTTTTCTTTTTTATTTCGAATCGGGCTAGCAATGTGGGTCGCACATTACTAGTATTCTTGTTAACCCTTCGTGGTAAGCTAATTTTTTTTTTTTTTTAAAGATTACTAGCAATGTGGGTCGCACATTACTAGTAATCTCGTTAACCCCTCGTGCTAAGCTAAGATGCTTGTGTTACGAGTGGCTTCACGTCAGTAGTGTAATGGGTGGGATTCGAACACGCAACCACACGATCGCAAGTTCGACGCCCTAGCCATTAAGCTACCGCCGCTTCAATGCTTGTCGTACGAAGATACATCAGTAGTGCGATGGTGGGATTCGAACTTGCGACCATATGAACGCAAGTCTGATGCCCTACCGCCGCTTCGAGAATTAGATATAATAGTCTATAGTATCGTACGTCTTTTTTTATTTATTATCCGGTTATTTTGTAAACTGATGTCCCGGTAAGCTTATTAACAAAAGAAATGGTCACCCATCCATGGAGTAAATGCAGTGAGCGCGGCTGATCCCTTATTATCGGCAAAAAGTACGACCTGAACATAGCCAGGATTACTGACCTTAACTAATGTTAATCTATCAATAAAACTTTACGAACTCCGGCGTCGAGTGGCGTACCACACAGGGATTCAAGGTGTCGCTAGCTCTAAGGTCCCGGTTTCGTACCCCGGACGGGTCAATGTAGAAAAACAATTTCTACATTGTCTCGGGTCTGGGTATTTGTGGTACCCTCGTTGTCTCTGATTCCATAACACAAGTGCTTGATACTTACTTAGGATTCCGAGCAATGTATGTGATATCCACATTTATTTATTTGCTTTTAACTTGAATGGTATAAAAACTTCTGCTACATAATTTGTATCTTCTTTTCTTTTGTTTAATAATTTTTAAAGTTAATTATTGTTGTTCAACAAAGCTAATTTAATTGTTTCCTTAATAATGTTATGAGATTTTATCGGAAGCTGGAATTTTTTTCATGGAAAATTTATTAATTACAGTGTAGAGTCTTGTTTAGTAGATAAATATAAATATAAGAAGGCTTGAGGATTGAAAGAAGAGGAAATTGTTTTTTTTTCTCAAAATCAAATCAAAATTAAAAAGTAATCTTGTATAATAGTAAAAGTTTATCAACGCATAGACCAATGCGTTAGTATCACTTAAGCCACTTCAAACAGTGAACCGTTATCGTAATTCTTCATTAAATGTATTTCAAAATTTAATACTTATTTCAATTGTATAATTCCTTACATTACGAAATGATAAACCTGGGAAAAATATTTCAGAACTTTATTAACTTCTCTTGAATCCTGGTTAAGTTACTTAGTTTCTCTAACTTATTTTAATTATGTTATATAATACACATTACGATGTAGACGTTTTAGAATTTAATTTTAATAGGGAAAAGATTATTCTGGAAGATTTGACTGTTGTCAGACTATACATTACAAAAATATATGAATAGTAAGTGGTTCTATAATATTAATCTTTCTCTATGCTTTCCATTTAATTCAAAAGACATGAATGGTGTCATTCATTCCTGTTTGACATAATTCATCGACCATAATTTACAGTTTTAGCTCGGTTTATGAGTATTACTAGTTTTTCGCCGCGGTGTAACCCGCAGTTTATGCGATAATTTTAGCATAATTATGTGTCAATGTAGTGCCAATTACATCCACACTAAATTTTATAAAAATACTACCTGAAACTGCATTGTATGGCATTGCATTATGTCATATTATTAAAAAAAAATTGGAGAGGGCCACCCCTATCAATGAGGAGTGTGTAAAATAGATGTATGCCGATTCTCAAACCTAACATGCACACAAAATTTCATAAAAAATCGGTCCAGCCGTTTAGGAGGAGTTTGGGAACAAACATCGTGACACGAGAATTTATGTACGTTTGCGCAGCACGGCCCCTCAGAATTTGCATTTATGGTGTACACCATTGCAATGTACTCGCCTCTAGCAGTATATGTACCGATTTCTTTTTCAATGTACCTCTATACTTTTGAAGAAATATGCAAAAAAAGGTGGCCGTGCCAGCCAAACGCTTTCAGCACGGCCCCCCATGTAACTTGAATAATACATACCGTATTAACAAATGTCTATAACTCAAGAAATGTACTCTATTAATACGTTATATGTGCCGCAACAGTTATTGTGAATTCATAATAACAAATAATATATAGATGTGGATAAGGGGCCGTGCTGGAAAAAATCATTTTAAGAAATATCTAAAAAAGACAAAACATACTTAGCCAAAAACTATTAAAAAATAATTGATGTTTAGCAAGTAACATATGTACCGCATTGATTTCTCATACAACTTGTTATATTGTGAAAAATAAATCTATTTTAGTTCATTCAGCACGGCCCTCTATAGTTGCCTATATCTTTTTAAATAAGCCGTGTATGTTTACAAAATTCGACTTCCTGAATAATATATAGGAGTACATTCCTTTCAACTAAATTGTAATTCTGCTGTATCAATACTTTAGAAGATAAATTCAATCTAAAATATACATACATTAAAACTGATGGGGTGACCATGGTTCTACATGAAAATAAGATAAAAAATACTGCTTAAATTGAGTAAATCTTTAATAAAATAAACAAATCAACAATATGGTAAACTATATAAACGATAACTAGGTACTTATACATAATAGGTCGATAATCGTACAAGTGTCAAGTTAGTGTCGCTAACGGCCCGTTCACGACCTTGCCGCTGTGAGCGGCAGCTAAGCGCGGGGCGGCGAGCGGTAAGATCAAAAGTATGAAAATGTTTGAAGCACGCCACGAGACGCCGCTCATAGCGAAAACGCGCGCGGTTTTATCCGAGCGAATCGCTACGGCGGCGCGCGGTGCGGTGAGCGGCAGGAACAAAAGTACAAGCGAATGAGTGCGACGCCACGAAACAGAGCGGCGTGGACAGCGGTGTAGAAGTGGACGTACTCAGAGGCGTAATTAAAAACAAAAAAATAGACAATTTTGTGGCGGTTATGGATACCGAGGCATTTATTACAGACATTTTTAATCGACTGCCTATATTGATGTCAAAACATCCCCAACAAAAATATAAAAATATCTTATAAGAAGGTTGTGGGAAGAAATTAAACAATGTTTTAATTTTTATATCTCTCATATTAATTATTATATCTCTATTTAATGTTTATATCTCTCATATCAAGAATGTCTTGTTTTAAAAATGTACTGCTTTCTAAACATAGAAGGGATAATTTTGATAACGCCATGATTTTGAGCACGATTTGACTACCTAAATACGTCCACCGCGGCCGCTACAACCTGTATAATCTATGGCTACCGCTACTGAGGTACGTGGCGTGCATTTCGCACCGCTCACCGACGCCGCACCGCCCGCCGCGCCGCGCGCCGCTTAGACCGAAGTCGTGAACGGGCCGTAAGACTACATAGCTCAAAGTCTTAAAAATCATACATTACAATAAACTCACAGATTCATTACATTTCACAGATTAGTTCGTTTACATGGAATAACAACCTATGTCTCAATAACACTACAGAGCTTAAAAATCTTAAAAAATCACAGATACGCGTTCAATAAATCATATTGATTGAACCTTACATTACACTAATATTAATTTGCATGAATCGCTTTAATTATTTGGTATAATCACAGGCAATTAATTAAATCCACGTAATCACAGATGTTTTTCAACGACTATAACAATTAGAATATTGTTCGTTTACAGTACAGTGGAGTCGATATTTTTACACACTCTTACTTACGTTTTAGTGAGTGATATGTGATATTTTATACAACTAAAAATAATAACTTTTACGAATTTTCCGCTTTCACGTCGGAGCGGAGCTCAGGGTTTGCTGAATATGATCCTATGAGTGACGGCTCTGGTAATTACAGTGAAACCAGAATATGTTTTTGAGCCATGGTTTTTAAATACATGTATTTTGTAATAATTTAAAGTTAATTTTACACTATTTAAGAATCTGGTAAAGACTAGTTGCTAAAAATATGCATATGAAACTGTGAACTGTTTAATAAGAAGTCAATACTGTTGTAATGTCATCTGTGATTACTTTTAATAAGTTAATTTATGTACTAGTTTTTCTATGATTATTCCATAGGTAACATAATATTAGTAACATAAACGAACAATATTCTAATTGTTATAGTCGTTGAAAAACATCTGTGATTACGTGGATTTAATTAATTGCCTGTGATTATACCAAATAATTAAAGCGATTCATGCAAATTAATATTAGTGTAATGTAAGGTTCAATCAATATGATTTATTGAACGCGTATCTGTGATTTTTTAAGATTTTTAAGCTCTGTAGTGTTATTGAGACATAGGTTGTTATTCCATGTAAACGAACTAATCTGTGAAATGTAATGAATCTGTGATTTTATTGTAATGTATGATTTTTAAGACTTTGAGCTATGTAGTCTTAGCGACACTAACTTGACACTTGTACGATTATCGACCTATTATGTATAAGTACCTAGTTATCGTTTATATAGTTTACCATATTGTTGATTTGTTTATTTTATTAAAGATTTACTCAATTTAAGCAGTATTTTTTATCCTATTTTCATGTAGAACCATGGTCACCCCATCAGTTTTAATGTATGTATATTTTAGATTGAATTTATCTTCTAAAGTATTGATACAGCAGAATTGCAATTTAGTTGAAAGGAATGTACTCCTATATATTATTCAGGAAGTCGAATTTTGTAAACATACACGGCTTATTTAAAAAGATATAGGCAACTATAGAGGGCCGTGCTGAATGAACTAAAATAGATTTATTTTTCACAATATAACAAGTTGTATGAGAAATCAATGCGGTACATATGTTACTTGCTAAACATCAATTATTTTTTAATAGTTTTTGGCTAAGTATGTTTTGTCTTTTTTAGATATTTCTTAAAATGATTTTTTCCAGCACGGCCCCTTATCCACATCTATATATTATTTGTTATTATGAATTCACAATAACTGTTGCGGCACATATAACGTATTAATAGAGTACATTTCTTGAGTTATAGACATTTGTTAATACGGTATGTATTATTCAAGTTACATGGGGGGCCGTGCTGAAAGCGTTTGGCTGGCACGGCCACCTTTTTTTGCATATTTCTTCAAAAGTATAGAGGTACATTGAAAAAGAAATCGGTACATATACTGCTAGAGGCGAGTACATTGCAATGGTGTACACCATAAATGCAAATTCTGAGGGGCCGTGCTGCGCAAACGTACATGAGAATTTTATATTTATTTTATAGAAATTCAGCTGTTTGAACGTGAATAGGTAACAAACATACACCTTCATAATCTTTGTGTGATTATCGCTTGTACCAATTAAAAATTATAGTAGGTATGTACAATGATTACACATATCTCTCAATCCGTTCTATTTATTTCGTATAATTTTGTTGGTATTCACAAAAGATTCTAAATTAAATATAATAATAATATAATAGCTTGGGACACCTCACACACGGCCATCTGATCCCAAACTAGGCAGAGCCTGTACTATGGTGACCAGACAACTGATAAACATACTTACATATATCTAAATACATACATATATTATTATACATAAATAACACCCAGACACAGAACAAATGATCGTAGGTACTCATCACACAAACATTTGTCCTGGGTGGAAATCGAACCCACGACCTCCGGCTTAGCAGTCAGAGTCACTAACCACTAGACCAACAGGCCAGTCAAAAAAATTAAATTACTCGTTAGTAATCAAAATCTTATCCTATTATTAATAAAGAAAGAAATTCATTAAAACAAATGTTTACAGATCTTAATTTGGTAAATTAGATTTTCAAGGAAATTACGTCATCAATTGTAATAACTGTCTGGCATTTCGTGTTAAAATATAAATTTTGTCATCAACACGAAAAATACGAAGTAAACCGTTTTCATTTGTTTTTATCTCGTTAAAGCAAAGTGGTATAGGTACAGATTGGAGTACTACGGACTCTCGGTAATTAACCATTCTTATAAATTTTTGAGGAACTATGGCTTTCCCGATCACTGGGGTCAGATTATAACTTTAATTTAAAACAGTAATACATTTTTAATGAGTAATCATAATGTTCTTGTCACATGATTATTATTTTGTAAAGGTTTGTCGTTACTTAGTTCTAGCTAAGACTAATATTATGACTGATAAACTGTTTAAACATGTTGTTTAAACATGACGACTACAGTCAAATCAAAATCGACTTCGTTTATACTATGTAGTGATGTCACAGAATGAAATTCTTGCAAGTCCGATTAATATGTTACTTTTATTTCTTACTAACTTTTGCTCGCGGTTCCACCCACGTGGACTTCGATTACCACGGCAAATTACAGCCTTTTTCAATAAGTGAGCTATTAGACAGTAACATTTTTCAAATCGGACCAGTAGTTCCTGAGATGAGCGCGTTAAACCAAACAAACAAACTCTAGCTTTATAATATTAAGTATATTTAGAATTCAAGTCATAAAAGAATCTGAAATATCCAATATTATATCACTTGAATGTCGAACAATTTCCATCCTTTTACGTCATACCGATTTATTGAATGTGAGATCCGATATTCCTATGCTCAGCAACTGAAATACTCGCTACATTGTACAGTCAACAGCAAAAGCAGATGATGAATTGAGTTTATAACTTTTGGAGTCAAAACTGATCACGAATATATAGCAACTGTACTAGTAGGAAATGCTTGGTATAATTTACAATCACATACGTTTAATCACTTCGACGCCAGACAGTTCTGACGCGAACTCCGTTCATTAGTATTGAATTTCTGATTTTGATCATCTACTTTTGCTGTTGACTGTACTCAATAAGGAATGATATACTATACTCTGAAAATATAAAAGACGAAGCTTTGAAACTAAAGCGAACTAAGACCCAGTTTTTTGATCCCGAGTTAACTCAACCAATGGTTAAATATGCTAACTAATGGTTTCAAACTTCGGTAGAACGCGTTTATTCAACAATTTTTATTCTAACAAATGATTAAATAATTGTCTCTCCAACTTATTTAACATTCGATAGATTAAAAATTGATAAAAAACGCGATTTCAATCCTTTAGTTAGCTTATTTATTAATGAGTTAACTAGGGAAAAAAAAATGGGTCTAAGTGACTGTAGTTGCTAAATGAAGTTAATGCATACAAATATTTGTTTCCGTTTTCATCGTTGTCAGCTGTATAATTGTATTACTTGAAGGTCTTGACCAATGGCTTGAATATAGTATAGTGGTGTGCTCTTTGGGTCTTTTAAAATTCTTGAACAATTTATCAAAGATATTTTTACATGCCATTTGGAACAAAAGGTCTGAAATAATTAATGGAGATAAAGAAAGTGCACAAACTTTTATTTACAATTGGTCTGCCAAAAGTCGGATGGTAAAATTCGATTCAATTTGACAGAAATAAATTAGTGGTGGCTTACAGGTTCAATGACTGGATTCGCATGCTCATGGTTGCAACAACCCCAGACAAGTACCAATGTGACTTTTTCAATGTTATATGTACTTTCTTAATAATTCTAAGCTTAAACATCATTGACAAACTGAATGAACACATCAGGAGGAAACCTGGATTACAAAATAAATATCTGAAATCGCCAACCCGCAATGAGCAAGCGTGGTGATCAATGCTTATTTCGTTCTCTATATGGAAAGAGGCCTGTGCCCAGCAGTAGGCCGGTATTATAACCAATACAAAAAGTGAGAGTTGACATACCACGATAACTCTTTTTCTAAAATGAATACCTTAGTAACAAATTCTCGAGATCTTTCAAATAAAAACCACCTACTTATACAGTCTTAGTCATGATCTCGTTTTTGTACACCCATTTGTACAAATAAGTAGACTTTGTTACGTAAAGTTATAAATTATATGTGAACAAGGCGTTCTTGAAGATGAAATAAATCTCATGAAATATGATATTGTTTTGACAAAGTGTAGTCTTCTGGAAAGTACCTATGAGTACGCTTTTCTCCTACAAGCCATGGCCAGAAATGTACTACAGCACACTTAAATCCTGAACACAAAGGGCGAATACTTACTCTAAAAAAATAGGTTTTCGGATATTGAAGCTATACCTATTGGTAAAAAAAAAACTATAGGTACCTTCATAATTTGTTTAATAATTTATGTAATTTACACATAATTTAGTAAGGTTCCAAATAAGAAATTATCCATTAGCCAGATCATAAACTTGTAGACAACAAAAAAAAATATTTTTAAAATTTTCTTTACAAAATGGTAGAAAATGAAGTTTCAACCAATTTAGTATTTTATTTAATCATTACCAATTCATTCTATCGGTTTTTTATAATACATACATAATTGTAATTAATAAGAGTTACTTTTAGCGGAAAAACGGATGTTATTATATCTCATTTAATTGTTAATTTCTGGTTCACAGACCGAATATATAGGTATTATAAATACCTAGTGTATAATATCTTGTTTACTTTCAAACGATTTTAATTTTTAGTGTACCTAGTACTTTACTCCATAGACAAGAAGGAAAACAACAAGTGTTAAGAGGTCTTGAGTTTTATTTGATTGTCTTTGAACCCGCAGCGAAATCGATCATGATTGGAAACTTCCAACTTTTACCTGAAGTGTAATCCAATACATGAAGGCGGAAGTTTGCTTCTAGGCGTTTGTTATTCAATCTAGTTGGAACTGAAACGGATTTTACGCATAACAAGCGTGGGGGTCGGTTATCGAAGCAAAAAGAAGCATATATCCTCCCTCGATAAATAGGCTATTTATCAGTGAGAAGTTCCATTCGGATCAATCTTGAGGTTAGCGCGTTCAACCAAACGAACAAACTCATCAGCTTTGGATTGTTGGTATTGTTAATACCAGATGTAACTTTTTTTTGTTTGATGAATTGAGTAGGAATTGAAACAATCCCAAAATCACATTTTAGATCTAAACATACAAAAATATGTCAAGGTCTATCTGTACGGTGTCAAATTTAATACAGACAATTCATGTTCAGAACAACTATTTAAGGATTACATACAGAAACATCATAATATAACAAAGGTAATTTTGTAAGTTATAAAGATAAGCGGCGGTAGCCAAATGGCTAAGGCGTCGGAATTGCGATTATTTGGTTGCGGGCTCGAATCCCACCACACAAGCATCTTGGCTTAGCACGAGGGCTTAACGAGATTACTAGTAATGTGTGACTCACATTGCTAATAATCTTAAAAATAAAAGAATTTAATAATTTACTAAATACTAAATCTATGAATACTAAAATTGTCAAACGTCATACTCAGGCTCTCTGATTGGCGGTAAGTCTTTTGGTGAACCAATAACATTCGCGATAAGTTAATTTAAAAATATGTTATGAAATACATCTCAGATAGCGTGATCAGTTTTATTTAGAGGCACTTAACAATCCTTCTAATACTGAAAAGCCAAAATTAAAGTGGTTGTAGCCGAATTGAGGTTGCGGTAGCCTAATGGATAGGTCCATCGGACTTGCGATCATGTGGTCGCGAGATTCAATCCCGCCCATCACACTACCGTCGCAAACTCACTCGTAACACAAGCATTAAGCTAACCACGAGGGATTAACAAGAATACTATGAATCTGCGATCCACATTGCAAGTAAGATTTAAATAAATTAAACAATCAACAAGTTTGGTAGCCACATTATCCAATCAAGATCTCTCATCGGTTGTATCTAGAAAACATTGTAAAAAGTTGACCGTTTGATAAAATAATAAAAATGTCAGGTCAGCCAAACCTTCAATCTCTATTACCGTCAAGAGGTAGTTTAGTAATGTCCTCTTTAGTGAGGTCACTACCCATGGGATCCAAGTCTACACGCGAGGAAATGTCTTAAGTAATGAAAATATCTCCGATACTTTTCTTTACCTGGTAATACAGCAATTTAGATCGAATGTCTGGTTTCTTTTTAACTTGCAATTTTTTATTTCAGGCATAAGAAGTTGAACCAGCAGCTATCTGGCGAACAGTAGGATCAAGGACCTAAGATTTCTGTACAACAGTAGAATAGTTGAAATGTGGACAACAGCAAAACAGCATGAAAATCGGTGCAGCAGTTTTTGATTTTATCGCAAGCAGATGGACAAACAAACAAATGCAGCGGAGGACTTTGTTTTTTATAATCAGTTGTGTTTTATTTGATTAACACGGCTCCAAAAACCAGCCAATTAAATGCTATTATTCTCACAAGAATATAGGCGCCATTATTTTGGTGAATTTATTTGCGAATAGATCGCAGTCCGGGTTGGCTTCAACGAGCTTATTTATTGCGGTCAACACACATGCGAAGAAGAACGATTTGAGTTCACCCGTTTACAATAATAATAATATCTTGGGACACCTCAAACATGGCCATCTGATCCCAAACTAGGCAGAGCCACTATGGCAACCAGACAACTGATAAACATACAAATACATGATTATTTTTTATGAAGTGCGTAGTATTATATTATAGATGAATAATTACACCCAGGCACAGAACAAATGGTCGTGCTCATCACACAATGATTTGTCCTGTGTGAAAATCAGACCCACGACCTCCGGCTTAGCAGTCAGGGTCACTAACCACTAGACCAAAGGCCCGTCAACTTTGTAGTCATGTTCGATTTAAGATTAAGATCTCGTTACTAGTTTTTTATGACTTCAAATGACAAAGTTCATATTCTAGCGTTATTTGAACCAGCAGCCTGTAGAAAGCCGTGAGAATCACAAATCAAGGATATTCAGGGAATTTCCCCAAAGTACTCTGGACGTCGATATTATTTACAATCTTATCAATTTAGCTTGATAAGATTGTTATTATGATTTATCTGATATTTTTCAAGACAGGAAAATTTGTGAACCTAATTTACAACATACTGAACTCACTTTTACTGGTGGCTCCGTCTGTGTGATTTTATCGCGGCAAAAAGTAGCCCATAACCTTCCTCGATAAATAGGCTATCTAACAGCGAGAGAATTTTTCAAATCACTCCAGTTTTTCCTGAGATTAACACGTTCAACCAAAGTAACAAACTCTTCAGCTAAAGATATTGTTTTAACTATTTGAGATATTTTTAATAAACGAATCACCGAAAACCAAAAGATCTTTGTAAATCAAGACTAGAGATTTTTTAAATTCGAACTGTCCCACTGCAGGGCAATGGCCTGCCTTTCTTTCTTCTATTTTCCATTCTCAAGGGCCAATAGTAAGTTTTCTGCCCAGCAGTTGGTCAATCATTTATAAGGAAATTAATAAGCTTTCTGCCCAGTGGGACAAAAAATTGGTTACATAATAAATAGTTTTGTGTAGATATATTTCTGTCTGCTTCTAGGAATAGTAAACAAATAAAATATGAATATTTTTTATGAAGTCACTTGACTGTACAAAATATAAATCAGTATCATAAGTATCAACACTCAAAGTATTTCCAACAGGGAATCAGTGTAGACCGACTTGATTGAAATATCAATTATGTTGTCCTAAATACACTTTAGGAAGATTAATTGGTTTGGCCTTATTTATTCAATTGTACAAATAAATAAAATAATTCATAATAATCCCGTATGGTTTGGCCGATAATAAAGGTTAAGTTGCGCTCGCCGCGGTTGGTCCGTGGATGGGTGACATTTGTAAACATATTGAGACCCTCCGTGCCTCGGAAAGCACGTTAATCCGTTGGGCCCGACTGTCATAAAGCCATCTTTGATAGTCGTTAAGTCATTACAATTCTGACAATCAGTCTTACTATGGAATACTGTATTACCTAGCAATAGGTTGTGGAGGTCAGATAGGTAGTCGCTCCGTGTAAAATACGATTAGCTAAATCCGGTAAGACTGGAGGCCGACCCCAACATAGCTTGGGACAAGGCTAGGCAAGGCTAGGCAGCAATTCATGATGAGGGAACCTAATCAAAATATTGGAGTAATAAATAGGTTATTTAATTACCTCCTACACTTGTTAGATTTGTCACTTATTCCTAGAAGCAGACAGAAATGTATCAACAAAAAACTATTTATTATGTAACCAAATTATTGTCCCACTTCTGGGCAGAAAACTTATTGATTCCCTTATAACAGGCACACTTTTTTACTACTACGCTACCAGTACTTTTACTCTACAGACTAAATAATATACTGTTTAATGTGACAAGCATGTATATGTAATAATATTAAGCTTGACGTAATTAAGTTTGTTAGAAAATAATCTTGTAAGTGTTTTGGATGTTCATATGTTAGCTTGCAAGATAAAATGAATAAATAAATAAACAGTTAAAAGAAAAATAAATTTAATCAAATGTCAACTTCGTAAAAATACATAGTCTACCCTGGGCATCATTCTTCAGTTGTGATGAAAAGGATATAATTTGGAGTCATATAACGCAAAGAGCGGGAAAACAAGTGGGTTGGATTATTTTTTTCTACCTTGTTTGTATAAAAAGAGGTTTTTATATTGAAGTAAATGTAAAATAAAAAAATGGACAAATCATAATCAAAAATAAAGAAGTCACTCGATCATAATTTGGGTTTTCGTTTTATAATTTATTTATTATTCAATTGTTGTAAGCAAATAATTGAAGACCACTCGAGGTTGAAAACGCGTGAAAATCTATTTCAATTAACCCCAAAGTAAAAAAATAATTGATTCTGCTAACACATTTGGAACCAATACCTACCTATATCTAATAATATGTTAAAATTAAAAATATTGCAACCTCAATTTTTGGAAATTAGTTAATTCTTCATTTTTAATCAAAGTATTGTCATTTTTCCTTTCATGAACTTCGATTGATATATTTTTGAACTAACTAAATTTAATTGACACACGGAAGGGTTAAACTCACATGGTAAATACCACTTCCGTATCAATATAATTCCGGAAATTAAGAAATTTTCTATCTAAAAGAAAAAAAAAATATTCTAAACTCACCTAAAACAATGTCATCCACATAAAACCAGAACAAACACTTCAACTGAACGTCCATAAAAAATGTAACTTGATAATATATTACGAGTAACTAAGAACAATTTTATAACACTGAGAACGCGAGACATCCGTCTGGGGCGGCGGGCTACGCGATACTGGCGCTAAAAGGGGTTGCCAATCTTATATATACCGCCTAAAATGGATGTTGCAACAACCTGTTGGGATAATTTAACGGGAATAAAACTTTTTATGGCTGCCGAGAAGGGATTGGCGAAATTCCTTTGCTAATAAAGAAAAACTTTTAAATTTCCTTCCAAGCACGTGTTTTTGCAAACTTTTTAAGAATTTGTTTGATATTTTGTTTGAAGGTTTTAATTTAAGTTGAAGCATGTTTTGCCACGTGATTGGAAGTCTGATTGTTTTGCAATATTTAAGACTCTTTGATTATTAACTTTTCTTACTCAAGTGAGTGTTTGCTTTTCTGTCCTGCGTATGAAAGTATTTGGCATGTAGATAAGTGCATTTTAAAGTTTTTTAACAGTAGGTAGGGTAGAGTGGGTACGGTTGAAACAAAGGACGGTTGAAACAGAGCAAGTATCTCGTAAACGGTTACGCGGGGAGTGAGGTGTGCAACGGGAAAACGAAGCGGACGACAGGTCGGAATACGAATTCAGTCCCGCGCCGCTTCTCGCGCGTTGTCGTTTTGTGCAGGACACCATATTGTTTTTTACTACTCAAAAGTAAGTATTTTTCTTCTGACATTAAAGCTTATATTATTTGTTGCTTTTAAGTGAATGCAGTGAGTGTGTGTTTGTGATTAATATGACTCTTGTAGAATAAGGTGTAATGACCATTTTTAATGTGTCCTTAATACTGTCGTAATTATAAAGTATATTTTACCAAAAGTGGTGTTGGGGACGGTTGAAACAGCATGGTATAAACCACTGTTCCCATGTTTATTAATTTTCATTTCTTTTATTTGTTATGTATTATTTGTTTATTTGTTTTTAGAAATGTTTTCGTTGTTTATTTGGAAATTATTATCTTTTTTTGTAATTTCTTTAAATTTTTACTACTCGTCAAAGGCTGTTATGTTTTAGAAGTAGTAAAATCTTGAAGACGGATTAATTTTATCATGTGGTGCCATAATTATTCTTATAAGTAGTATTAATGATAAATAAAACATGTTTCATTTGTTTTTATTGTATTATTTGTGTGTTTCTGCTGACCCAAATCGCTGTTTCAACCGCCCCTGGCATGGGGACGGTTGAAACAAATATAAATATTTTTTAAATTTCATATATTTCTAAAAATAGTGACCCGAGGACTATAGTGATTCAGCCATATCGTAGCTAAAACATCATATTTGAATTTCACGTATCATAATCGTTTCTTGGTTTATAAACAACAAAATTATAAACGATAAAAGCTAAATTGTTTCAACCGTACCCAGTCTCCCCTACCTACTTTGATACAGTTTTTCTATTATATGTTCAAACAATTTTTCCTACAGTTTTTCTCCTCTTCAGGGGCTTAATGTAAGTAGTACGGTTTGACCAATAATAAAGGTAAAGCCACGCCCGCCGCGGTTGTTCCGTGGATGGGTGACCATAAACGTAATTGCGGGCGTATATTATGTCAATTTATGATTTAGTCTGTATTTATGTTTAATAGTCTAGTTAAATAGTAACGTAGGAAGAGTTTTTAAAGTGTTAGAATGTCTGACTTTCTAAGGCATTATTTCTGATTTCTAGAACAATTCTTGGAACCTTTCCAAGAAAATATTGGCACTGAGTAGGACATAATAGGGTAAGCTGACAGCATAATAGAAAAATCTTAACACTTCATAAGATAAAAAAAAACAATCAAAAAAATAAATAACGTCCCACTGAATATTATCTTTATACGCCGGATATTAGGAAAAAAACGTGACATTTTAGACTTTTTAAGATAACGCAATAAAAATAATTAAAAATAACTGTTCAAATTTATTAAATATTTTAAAGTAATTTATAGGTAAGGCATGGTGTGTTTTTTTGGAGAAAAATTCAGCCTTTATTTACAACAAATATTTTTCAGTCGGCCATGCTACGGATATCCTACAGTTACTTAAGTTATTATTCTGAGTCCTACATCGAGCTATGCACCTAACCTTGTCTCAATCAAGTCATCCATTAGCAGCCAATATTGGCCCGGTTGCCATGGTAACAATATTAACAGAGCTACGCCTCAATAACTGTTCTAGTACCTACTGCAATATGTAGTTGGTAATAAAATCCCTTTGAAACTAATCCAGGATTACCTGAATAAGTCTCTAATAAAGCCTTTTGTGTCTTCAGTTTGTCAACAAAGGTAAAATGCGCGCTTACCTTAATAAAAAATAAGGGTTGAAGAACACTTTGCGATTTTCTAATGCGTTTCGGAGACTGCGTTTACTCCAGCGAGTTTTTGCGTTCGCTTTTTTTTTGGTTAAAATTGTAACCCCATTTTAATTTTTTTTAACGAGTAAATTTTTTATTTTCAAATTACTTTAAGTAAGAAGAAGTAAGTTTTCAATATTGTGTGTAGTATTTTCTTAGTTAATTTCGCTGAATTGATCTATAACTTCTTTCTTGTTTCTAGTCGTTTGTGCCGACCCCAACATAGCTTGGGAAAAGGCTAGGCAGAAGAAGAACTTATAATTGGGTTATATTATAATCGAGTATGTAATTCTTTTGTCTGCATTTTACACTTACGGGTTAGTTTGTAACTTGGAATGACGTAAGCTTGAATCCTAAGAAAAAACATGAGCTTTTTGTAGCGTGACCAACACCCACACAGGGCCGTAAACAAAAAAATATAAAAACATAAACAATGGGCTGTTCAAAAATTTCGAATTTTCTTTTTCGGGTTTCTTTAGTTACGTGACGACTTCACGTGTTCAGTCGCAACATGCGACAAAAGTTTTATAAAGTCGAAACCTTACAACAGACGTTACAAAACGTTTAAAACATCAAAGGGAAAACTTTATTAAAGTAATCCTTATACATCTCGAAAGAAATTATTTTTAACAAAAAGCTATGAAAAGTTTCATTAAGTGGTTACGGAACGAAAACGTGTTCTCACATTTGTTTACATAGTTCTTATACAAGATTAATTTTAAAGGAACGCGTATATTCAACGTGATAATCAGGTGCATAAAACTGAACTACTTTTCCCACGAAACATAGTTTGAAATCTTAAAATTGAAAATATTGTTTTCATACAAACGTAAGGCACGTGACCTGCCACTCTGTATGAAAAATTAATTATCCATTTTAAGATTTCGATAGAGTTCTTTGGGAAAAGTTGTGAGAAAAAAAGAAATAAGTCTCTTAAAACCGAACTGAACTACTTTTCCCACGAAACAAAGTTCGAAATCTGAAAATTGAAAATATTGTTTTCATACAAACGTAAGTCACGTGACCTGTCACTCTGTATGAAAAATTTATTATACATTTTAAGATTTCGATCTATGTTCCTTGGGAAAAGTTGTGAGAAAAAAAGAAATAAGTCTCTTAAAACTGTTTTCTTTCAATAAGTTGGTCCAAAAATATTTTATTGTTTATAAATAACATTAAAGTGGTAATTAATATTGTAATAAAAATCGAAAATAATATTTTTGTTTTTAATGGAAATTAATATTAATCATATTCGTTGAATAAAATAAAAGTAATGATGGACGAATATTGAAATCTTAAATAAAGTATTTTTTTTGTTAAATAATTTAGAATAGTTAAATGGTAAAGCGTATAATGGAAGTGACGTCAAAGAATGTCTTGTTACAAATATTTGAAATCAGAACCACCGTCCTCATTCTACATTTGAAAATGACATCTACTAGGCATAGATTAAATATTGTTTGTAGGTAGAATATTATTCATATTTAAAATTAAAAACGTAAGAAGTATTTTTTTCATAAAATAAATGGCCAAATGTTTGCGTTGTAAGTTGACATATTATGATTTATAAAAAATATGGTTTTAATACTAATTATGATAAAGTTATGGAAGAAAAATTAATTTCTGACTTAGAGCACTCTATCTTCTTTGAACTATAATATTACCAATAGCAAATATCATACATGATTAAAATTTGAGCATTTTATTCCGAGAGAAAGGAAATCCTACTTTTTTTACAGGACTACCACGGCTTGCCGCTCGTTTCTTAATGTCATCTGGAGGAAAGGTACTATTAATACTTAATCAAACTCTCTTATTTGTAAGAAGATAATTTACATAGATATTTTATTGATAATTTACTGCTTGCTTGAGGCCTATCATGACATACGGCAGCATCGTATTCTTCAATGTACCCAATAATAGATTTAAAATAATGCATACTCCCCAAAACCGGTTCATGAGTAGAGCCTCAGGCGCTCTGGGTTACGTTCGTAACTTGCAGCTGCGCCATCAACACAATGGCCGATGAGTCTGAAATGAGATACAAGACAGTTCGTGTAACACAAAATCGGTGGGCGAGAAAGAGACGACAATATCTTGCATCACTTTTCAGGTTCGCCAAAATACAGCGGCCGGAGTGTAGTTCATGAAACGCGCTACAAATTTAGATACTTACGAAATCCACTGGAACCCGCTAATAGCAGTGGCCGATACCGACCTTCAGACATATCCCAAATTAAACACCCCAGACATACCCTCGCCTATCTCGACGACAAAACGATTGCAGTTTAAAATTGTAATATTTAAAAAAAAAACTATCGTTTAATTAATCAGATTACTTCATTATTTAAATTATTAGTGGGTTGCTTCATCTATATGGCGCGGCAGAGCTGTCTAAAAATCAATTTTGTTATTTTCTGCATATTTTTTATTGAAACCTCTTTACAGCGGCTTTAATTAAAATCGTTTTACTATTTACTTAAAAACATTTATTAAATGATGAAATATTAACTATATACTTAAAATGAAATGATCATGTGATGTCGATAGTGGTGGGGATGCTGTCATGTTTTTTCAGCGAGACACTTTCGCTCGCGACATCGGAACGGACGGACGTGTCTTGTGAGTACAAATTACTTTATAATTGTTATTTAGAACCGCTTAGCTAATAAGAACGTGGTTAGTAGATTTGAATAGATTTAAGTTAAAATTAAGTAGTCAGGATCCATTCCAGGTCCATTATGAAAATCAGAAAAGTTATTTTTAGAGTTTTACGTGAATGTTTATTTGTTGGCTCACGTGACGTCAGCGACACTGACGTCACTCTTTCTAAAAACTCAGTCGGTGAAAATTCTTCCTCATGTATATCAGAAATTCAGAACTAATTGAGAAAGCAAATTATATAATTTAAAAAATGCTGTTAACCTAGTATATTTTTATACGAATCGTGTGATGAGCTATTGAAATCTAGTGAAATTGTTTGAATATGATGATTAGTAAAAATTTCAATTATTTTTCTCAATTATTCAAATTTTGTTATATCTTACTCATGCTGTCTCCATGGAAACCTGTTAATAGTTTTAAATTTTTATTCAAATCAAATCAAATTTTATTTGTTAAACATAGGTTGTTGTCGTAACAATGATGGTCTTAATAAATTAGGTACGCTATGTTTTGTCATAGAGACATACAAATTAGACGATAACATATACTATTTTACAATGCAGCAATATTTATATAGAATTTAAAATAAAATTAAACTGCAAATATAACATAACCCATACAACATAAAATTATATATAATTAGTTAGCAAACTCATTTTAAAGTTACTTATAATTTATCATTTAAAAAATCTTCTATTGAATAGTAACATTTATCAACTAGGAATTCGTTTAGTATTTTTTTGAATTTAAATAATGGTAGGTTTTTAACATTGTCGGGTAATTTATTGTATATTTTTGGAGCAAGACCAAAAAAGTTTTTCTGCATTAAAGCAGTTTTACATTTAACATGGCACAATTGGTTTGCATATTGAGCTCGGATTGGGTTTTTGTTTACAGTGGACAATTTTACAAATAGATGTGAGTTCATTTTTACAAACAGTGCAACTTCAAATATGTACAATGCTGGTAACGTTAACAATTTTAAAGATTTGAAAAATGGTACACAAGTATCTGTTGTTTTTAGAGAACACATTGACCTTATACAACGTTTTTGCATCTTAAATACTAGCTGCCTATCAGTTGATTGTCCCCAAAAAACAATACCGTAACGTAGAACTGAGGCGACTAGTCCATGATACGCCGTTACTAGTGTCTCGGTGTTTACATTTTTTGATAGCTGATGTAGTGCATATGCAGATTTACTTAATCGCTTACAAAGTTCTTCAGTATGTTGTTTCCAAGACATTTTGTTATCCAATGTGATACCTAAGAATTTGGCATGGCTAACTTCTTCTACATTATAATCTTTATAAGTAACATTAATTATTGAATTAAGGCGACGTTGGTAAAAGTGCTAAATTATTTTTATTTAACCAATTTATAATTTTAAATAGCGAATCATTTATATCATTTTCGTAGTTGTTTTTATTTTTGCATTCTATTATAGCCGTGCTGTCGTCCGCAAAAAGAACCATTTTATGTTATATTTCTTTTGGGAGATCATTTATGTATATTAGGAACAATAATGGTCCTAATACGCTGCCTTGCGGCACGCCATATTTAACGTTTCTTGGTTCAGATGTGTATACAATTTCTAATTTACTTTTATGACAAATTCTAGAGATTTCTGTATATTGTATCCTATTATTTAGGTATGATTCTAAGAGATTTAGGATATTCCCTCTTATACCATAGCTATTAAGTTTTTTTAGTAAAATATCATGATCTACGTAATCGAATGCTTTAGTCATGTCTGTATATATTGCACATACTGGGTTTTTTTTTTATCTACTGAAGTAATTATGTTAGAAAGTAAATCGTATAAAGCTATATTAGTACTCTTATTCTTGCGAAATCCTTTTTGCTCATCGCAGAATAGATTGTGCTTCTCAAAATACGCGTATATAGAATTATAGATTGTTTTTTCAATAATTTTAGAAAAGATAGGTATTTTAGCAACTGGTCTATAATTTTTAACATCTGTTTTGTCATTTTTTTTGAATAAAGGTTTAATAATGACTTTCTTAAGACCATTTGGGAATACCCCATCTGTAATGCATAAAAGTTGATTATGTGTACTAGTGGTGGCGCTATAACATTCTCGACATATTTTATGGCTTTAGTACAGACACCATCATAACCTATTGTATTTGTGTTTTTTAGATCGCGAATTATTCGTATTATATTATCATTATTAGATACAGGTAACATGAATAATGATTGAGATGTCTGGTTAGTAGAATAAATATTATTAGGTTGTGTATTTGTGTGAACTTGAATGTTATTCTCAATTACATCTATAAAATAGTTGTTAAATTCATTGGCAATATCTTTGGGATGTGTAAGGGTATAATTATTAGTTTTAATTGTCATTATTGATTCCTGTGGCATGCATAATTTTGATTTGTGTAATTATTTTGAGATTTTTGTGTTAATTTAATGATTTTCCTATAAAGCAATGTATGTATTGATTTTTCGCATTTGTATAGCTGTTGGTTTTCCATAATATCTTCTATCTATATAAATCAAAATGAATGTTGGTAAGCGCATAACTCAAGAATGGCTGTACTAATTCTGTTAATTTATTTTTTTGTATATCCCTAAGGTCAGGAAGGTTTTAATACTATAAAAAAATATTGACGTGATGACTCGAAAAACGAAAAATGTATTATTTCATTTTTACTTTTAACTTTTGACAGAACGAAGTCTGTCCGGGTAGCTAATCTATATCTATATAAATAAATATATAAATAAAAAAATGTTACTTGTTAGATGACGTCAGATAGAGAAGTAAGGAAGAAGTGCTACGCCGAACCTAAATGTAACTGGAACCCATTTTTTTTTTTGTTATTTCGCTCAAATTTAAGTCAAAAGTCAGGTTAATTCTACTCGTACCAAAAACATTAGTTCTGTAACAGGAATATCGTTTTCAGTACGGGATCAGCATATAAATTGCTATCATGTTATAAGCCGAAGTACACAACATTTCGTTTCTAAACAACAAGGAAATACATCGCAATTTGTTTAAACTGTCTGAAATTATCTGTTCAAAATTGTAACTGATTCGTTGAGCGAAACAACTTTGTGTTACAACCAATATCATTAATGAAATAAAACAACAGCCCCTGACAAATGACAAATGACATTTTGAAAAGCGTTAAAGATGATAGAAATCGCTTAAATGTCATTAAATGTATGGAAAATACATTTCTTATCGATCAGTCACGTGACTAAAAATGTCACTTCCATACATTTTCCGTCGGCGATTCCATCAGATTTATCACTTGTTCGAAGAACTCATGACTCCAGTTGCGCGGTTCAAAATGTCACTTATTTAGAGAAGAACCGGCAAGAAACTGCTTAGGTTACTCTTTATTTGAGCGGTGGTAGCCTAATGGCTAGGGCGTCGGACTTGCGATCATGTGGTTGCGGGCTCGAATCCCACCTATTACACTACCGACTTGAACCCACTCGTAACACTAGTGATTACTAGTAATGTGCGACCCACATTGCTAGTAATCTTTAAAAAAAACTAAATAAAACATAGGGCTAGTAAACTAGCTCTTAACTACTAGAAACGTTCCCTTGCTATCATTATCTTAGTAAAAGCAAAATGTTATAAATTAATTAAAAATTAAAGTACAAATGAATAGAAGTCTTTTTGTTCTTTAGACTAATATGCAGATGTAATACTTTTTACTCGGAGCTACATGCATTACAGTGCAAGTATTAATTAAATTTAAAATGGAAAAATGTTACGAAGAACTTAAAACTTTATTATTTTTATACTCAGTATAACATTTTATCCTAATTAAAAATCCAATTTTAACTATCTTTTTTTCACACGAAATAATAATTGTACTAACTTGATATAATTAAAAAAGTGATTGCAAAAAAAAACAATAAACTTATCCTTTAAAAGCGTGCTCCTTTTATTATTTTAAAGTTTAATCAAAATACGTTCGATAGTTATCGCGAAAAAGTCTTCAAACATTCTAACCGGCTTGCACATAATTATAATCCAAATATTCATAGGGTAACAGAAACATTATGTATTCAACTAAGAATGATTTTATCACCTTAATTCTGCAGTGAATAATACGCGGTCCGAAGACAGTTAACTAATTAAAAATATACCTAAATAATTTAGTATATTCTAAGAATGTTTGTTCGATTCTTAGCGTGCCTCTTGCTTAAATTATACAGATAAACCACACCGTAGGTACTTATAATTATACCTATTGGTATAATTTGCCACATCTGCGCTCATAGTCTGTGACCCAGTTGAATAGTTTTCAATTAAACGGAACTGCCGACTGCAGGGGTTAGTAATAACAGAACGGAGCCTAAACAATACGTTACAGACTTTTCAATACATATTGTGTCTGTTAATAACTTGTCTTGATATAGATTCACTGGCGAATAATATATATTTAGATATTGTACTATTATTGTTAGATTTTATTAGGTATGACGTAAAGTACCTATATTTAAAAAATGAGACGAAATTTGGTGTGTAGATTTATCAATCAACTAGCTTTTTCTTACGGTTTCGCCGTCGTGGGCGCCGATTATCGGCAAAAAGTAGCCTATAGCCTTCCTTAATTAATGGGCTATCTAACATAGCAGAAACTATCTATACTAATATTATAAAGAGGAAACCTTTGTATTTTTGTATTTTTGTATGTTTGTATTGAATAGGCTCAAAAACTACTGGACTGATTTCAAAATTTCTTTTACCATTACTTAGAGGGATTCTTCCGAATCCGTATAGGCTATATTTTATCCCGGAAAATAGATAGGATTTTCGTGGTAGTGAAAATTGTGGAGTAAGTCGACGAAAAAACTGCCGTACGTTAACGATTCTCGCGAACGCTGCCTAAATGGTTAGAGATGTATGGTTGACTTCTATAGAAAAGTTGTAGAACTCAATAATGCCTACAAAAAAATCCGCGATAGTATAAACCAAACATTTATATTTTAGCCATTATAACCACTTTTCCATAGAATAAAAGTAAGTAATTAAAATGATTAGCCTATGTTTATTGATCATATTATCGTCTAATACTAATCCTTATCCAAATAAACTATTTATTGAGCAAGATCAGTCTACCGCCACATTGCGGCGCGTGAGCACGCAGACGTACGCTACTCGGTAATTGAAGTATCGTCAACCGTTTTTGTTAGTAGTCACTTAAGTCGGTTATCAACTATAACGATGAAAACCTGTGGTGCTTGTAATATGCAATTCAATGACGGGGTCCAGTGTGGTAGCTGCCTTAAGCTTCTAGATTTCGGTTGTGCAAACATCTCTGAAACAAGTTGGAGAAAGATGGGTGCTGACAAGAGGACGCAGTGGAAATGTTCCACGTGCAGAATATCTTCACCAGCAGCTCCAACCTCCCAACCTGCTGCTTCCTTGGATGTGATTCTCAAAGAGATTCGCGACATGAAAAGCCAATTGCTAAGCCTGCCGACTCTTGTAGATGACATCAAAACCATAAAAAATGAGCTCACTGAGTTGCGGTTGACATGTGACAATTTCGGCGACAAAGTTGATGAGCTCAGCACTAGAGTTGCGGAGCTTGAGGCCAAGGCTTCTGGGTTTGAAAAGCTCCAGGAAATTGCAAACACCTTGCAGAACGATTTGGCAAAGGTAAACTTTGAGCTCTCTTCACATGACCAGAGGTCACGTCTGAACAATGTTGAGATCAAAGGAGTTCCTCTAAAAAAAGACGAGAATTTATTCCTCACCTTGGAAGCTATTGGTCGTAAAATTAATTATATCTGCCCAAAAGCTCAGATCAACTATATTTCGAGGGTGCCTATCCATAATTCTAATGAGAAACTGATTATTGTCAGCTTTCTAAATAGATATATAAAGGAAGACTTTATAGCTGCTGCGCGTGCCGATAAAAACCTATCTACCGCGGATATTGGATTTCAGGGAACTCCACAACGCGTGTACGTGAACGATCATCTTAGCATCGAATCGAAAAAACTATTAACCAGTGCTAAAAACATTGCTAAGAATAAAAGCTATGAATATATCTGGGTTAAACATGGTAAAATTCATATACGGAAAAATAATAACTGTAAAACCTTTTTAATAAAGAAAGAAAGTGATTTAAACAAAATAGTATAGCATGTTTTCCGCCAATATTTATGGTTTTGCTGTTACTTGTTCATTATTTTGCATGTGAAGTGATTATCGAGACCAAAACCAAACAAACATTACATACAACCAACTTAATGAATTCTTATAACAGGTTTAGCACCTTTGCCAGCCCGACACCTCTTCTTCGTCTCTCTAAACGTATCTATTGTTTATGTTATCACACTGTTTGCATTAAAGCTCAAGTGCACATAAATGTATTTATCTCGCTTGCACCTACTCATGCCGCTAACTGCCACTCACTTTGCATGTATTGTTCTCAGTTATACGCTTATAGGTATCGCTTGGTGACAAAAGTAATACATTTCTACCCACTTAACTTTTATTTTATACTCCTTCTAGTGAAAATTAACAGTATGCTAATTTGCTACGGTTTTATTTATACTGATACTTATACTGCAATTACTTCTATATACAATGATTACTAATTGTAAACACAAATTAACAATTTTCTATCAAAACGTGCGGGGGTACGAACTAAAACTGATATGTTTTATCGACAGATGTCATTACATATGTACGATATTATTATTTTAACTGAGACATGGTTAACAGATGGTGTTTTAGACTCGGAGTTTTTTGACGACCGATACCTAGTGTGGCGCCGTGATCGCGATTATTCTTTGACTGGCCAATCTAGAGGTGGTGGTGTACTTATTGCGACTCGCAGAGAGTTGTCAGTAATCTCACAACCGCTCCTCCACTCTACTGCAGAAGATCTATGGATTACTATTAAACTTAAAAAACCTAATTCCCGTGAATATAGTAGATTGTACATTAGTGTTATTTATCTGTGCAAACAAAATAGAGGTCTGTCGTTCTCAGCACAACTTAATAACTTTCTTAGCAAATTAAGTAACACTGTACTTGACAATACCGCCGATATGTTTTTGGTGGTTGGTGACTTTAATATGAGTAGTGTTTCGTGGGTTCCCTCTGAGAGCAATTCGTTGACTCCAATCAACCTAACCTCCAGCGATGAATGTTTACTTGCGGATGAATTATGTACAATGGGGCTTGAACAATACAATGGTGTAGTAAATAGGTTTGGTAAAATATTGGATTTAGTACTGTCAAACTACTTAGTGACTGTTCTTGAGTGTTGTGATCCATTAGTGCCTATGGATCCGTACCACCCGGCATTACTAATTAACATCACTGTCTTTGAGATACCTGCTTTGGATTGCTTGCCTCGATTGCGATATGTTTATAATAAGGGTGACTACCAATCCCTGAACGAAGAGATCACAGCGATCGATTGGGACCATGAGTTTTCATCTCGAACAATGGATGAATGTGTTGCCTTTTTTAATACCTCTATATTAAATCTACAAAATAAGTTTATACCACATAAGCTTGATCGTAAGAAGACTTATCCGGTGTGGTACGACTCCTCTCTCATCAAAACCATAAAAGAGAAACACAAATACTTTAGAAAGTTCAAAATTTATGGGAACAAGTCAGATGAGTATACTTTTAAACTATTGCGTGAAAGAGTAAAAGTTATGGAATCAGAGTGTTATAAAAAATACTTAGAGCTAACTGAAAAATCAATTAAAGACAACCCTAAATATTTCTGGACGTTTGTTAAACGTCGTTATAATTCAACTGGCATTCCTAATACTATGAACTATAATGATCAGTTACTGTTTAATGGTGACTCTATTTGTGAGGCGTTTTCGTCTTACTTCTACTCTAATTTTCTTAACTCTGCTACTAATGGTAATTCCCACGCCTCTGCTTTGACAAGTTACCAATTTCCAAATTCACCGTCGGAAATTTGCCGCATTGATGTAAAAGTCGAAGATGTGACTAGATTACTACGTGGGTTAGACACCTCTAAGGGTGCGGGACCAGATAATTTATCCTCTAAGCTTTTGGTAAGGTGTGCACAGTCAATCTATCTTCCTATCTCAATGCTTTTCGTTAGATCTCTAACATCATGTACTGTCCCCAGGATGTGGAAGTCCGCACTTATCACGCCCGTACATAAAAAAGGGCCTAAAACTGACATAGTTAACTACAGGCCAATATCAAAACTATGCATAATAGCAAAGATATTTGAGAGAATTATATTTAACCAGTTATATCCTGCCTTAGTTAACTCGTTTAGTCCCTACCAACACGGTTTTATGAAAGGTCGTTCTACCACCACGAACCTTATATTACTAAATGATTTTATTACTGAGGCGATGGATGCTGGCATGCAGGTCGATGTTATCTATACCGACTACAGCAGGGCATTTGACCGAATAGATCATGACATCCTTCTAACTAAGCTAAATCACATAGGAATACATGGTGATCTCCTCAGGTGGTTCATTTCTTACATAGAGAATAGGTCGCAAACTGTAGTTCTCAACAACTACAGATCTAGCTCGGTTTTTATCCCTAGTGGTGTACCCCAGGGATCATTGCTCGGTCCATTGCTTTTTGTGATCTATGTAAATGACATTGAGCGGTGCTTGCATTCATCACACTTACTTTGCTTTGCTGATGATATGAAAATCTACTCAACTATATCGTCGGATAAAGATATACTGGCTCTTCAAGATGATTTATGTCGACTAGAAGATTACTGTTTCACTAATAAACTTGATCTAAATCCCTCTAAATGTTCGGTAATTACCTACTCAAGGAAGCGTACAATTATAAACAGTTCTTACAACTTAAGTGGGCAAAGTTTGCCGAAAACTGAGGTAATACGTGATTTAGGCGTTTATCACGATTCTAAACTTATTTTTGATACGCATATCGACAACATTATAGCTAAAGCATCAAAATCTTTGGGATTCATCATGCGTCTCTCTAAGTGCTTCACTGAAGCAAAAACATTTAAAATTTTGTATTGTACGTTCGTCAGAAGTCACTTGGAGTACGCATCTCAGATTTGGAATCCTAGATACTCCAAATATATTGATCGTATAGAAGGTACTTATACAAAAAAGGTTTATGAAGTACCTATGCTTGCACCAAAAGATCTTATATCGATCAAATGATTATACAAAACTTTGCAGAAAATACCATATGCTACCATTGAAAGACCGTCGTGATATTGCTGATTTCACATTCTTTCTGAAATTGTTAAATAATGATATTGAGAGCTCCGCGCTCTTGTCTCAAGTATATTTCAATGTTCCGACCAAATATACACGTTTTAATCCTCCAGTACGCATACCGAATGCTAATACAAACTATAGGCAAAATAGCTACATTGTACGTGCGAGCAGAAACTTCAACAAAACATGTAAACAGCATGATCTTGATCCTTTCTCTATCAAGGTGTCGTCGGCGAGAAGGTGTCTAAGCCTTAATTTCTTTAACCAGGAGTTGTAATGAATTTATATTGTTTTGTTTTGTTTTTTGTTTTCATGCTAATATTTTAATTATCACTATGTATGAATATTGCTGCTCATCTGTTATCTTAGAATGTTTCTATAAGTGAAGACTTGTAATTGGCTATCAGCTGAATTTCCTATTACTATTCTAGTTATAATTAGCTGTAAGTCCTCCATGTTTCAAATAAATAAATAAATAAATAAATAAATAAAGATTGTTTCAATAGCTATAAATTACTTTTTATTTTATTCCAATCGGACAATTCATTCAAAAGATATTACGAATTTAAAATAGGCATCGATCTCAGAAAAGAGTGCTTTTCTCATGGCCAATGCTTTTCTATGTTGCACTTTCTCGAGTAGGATCTCCTGAAAACCAATATGTTTTAATGCCATCTACAAATACTACTGCGAACATAGTGTAGGTATATAACATAAAAGATATATGTAAAATAAAAGAGTTAAGCAGGTACGAAACAAAGAAATGTAACACGAATAAAAAACCTATAAAAACATACATACAAAACAAATATTTTTTTTCAGAGAGCTTAAAAAATAAATGTCCACCCGTGCGAAGCCGGGGCGGGTCGCTAGTTATATATATAATTGTTGCCGCTATATATACTTTTAACGATATATATACTTTTTGCCGTGATAATCGAAAACATCGCAGGCAGAATCACGGGGATAAAATTATTCATAGTTACCCTGTAATTATGATGCGTTTCTGGAGCTTAACACTAAAGGCGTAAATTACTTAAACAGTCTCTTAAGGAATAAGATATGTGTCGCTCGCAACAAAACTAAAAAAATTGAGAGATTTTTTATTAAATTACTTCAAAAGTGTTGTAAATAAATGAAGTTGATGCAATCCTTTTTATAGTGTTGTATTTTGGAATTTATTTTACAAAAAAGCAGGTCTATGAAGTACCTTAGAATCTGGTTAATTGCTGGATAATGATGGCGTATTTTTATTACGTAACTTTGTAATTCTATGAAAAGTTTTATTGCCTGGTCCATGGTTACTTATTCTGTGTGATTTCATTTGTTTTGTTATTAATATTAAAATTAGTTCCTTTGTAAATATTCTAAACGGTATCAAATAAATATATTATTATTATAATATATTGTTATTTAAACTGACAGTTGATCGCACTCTGCAGTGAGTTAATATTTACTGAACTGAGATCCAGGTATCCTCACGATCTTTTCCTTCACCGTTTGTCAATGATGTCTAGGAAGATTAAGAAAGTAAATATAACTTCGAAAAAATCACATTGGTACTAGCCTGGGCTCAAACCTGTAACCATGTGCACGCAAATCCGGTCATTGAACCGTTAGCCACCACGATATCTGAAAAACAATATGTCTTACAAAATATTGCGTGTTTAACCACGGTTAACGACGAAGGCTTTCACATAAAGTATCTATGCCTCCGTAAGCCCCTTGGGTATTAAACAAGGTACACGAGTCTACTTATCTTGTAATCAATTTATAATAAATTGGGATCAGATTTTATAACTTTACGACTTCATTTTATTAAAGGTATCTTTAATGTCATTTTATTTATATTGAAGAGTCTTTTACTTGCCAATAATTATGCCAATACCTCGATACAAATTGCTATAGAGATTGCTGGCTCGTAGCTAAGTGAACGCCGTTTGTCAGAAATGTAAGTTAGTCCGTTGATGGGTATATTTAGATATTTATATACACTGAGACCCGTCTGTGCCTAGAAAAGCACGTTAAGTCATTGGTCCCAACAGTCATGCGTTCATCTTTGGCAGTCGTTAAATCATAATAATTCTGACAACCAGTCTTACAATGGTATACTGTGAAATTGCCTAAACTCTCTTTCAAAATATATGAATAGGATACAAGTTCAATTGGATGAAACAAAATCACAAAAAACTTACCTCTTTTCTTATCTAGCAACCCTGACAAGGGTTAACTGATTTAACTTGTATAGGGAAGTAGTGTAATTCACTTTATTAGACTATTTCCGGTTGAATCCGTAAAGGAACCTTTTTGTTAAATAAATAGGAACGATATTAGCCTCAAAAAACAGTTTTACTATTTCATTTGTAAGAAAAAAAACGTTATTTCAAAAGCCTAACAAAACTAGTTCTAAATACCAAGTAATCCTACTAATATTATAAATGTGAAAGTGTGGATGTTCGGATGTTTAGATGTTTGGATGTTTATTACTCAATCACGCAAAAACGGCTGTACGGATTTGGATTAAATTTGGCGCATGCATGTAGCCTTTGACACGGAAAAGAACATAGGCTACCTTTCCTTCCTAAAACTTTAAGTGGTTCCCGAGGGAAAATTGAATATTGTTTACATTACATGCATGTCAAATTCCATCCAAATCCATTCAGCCGTTTTTGAGTGATTAAGTGACAAACATCCAAATTTTCACATTTATAAGTAGGATAGTAGGATTAATAAGAAAAAACAATAGAAGAACAAAACATCGTCTATTCTAATTTCAGCCCTTCTACCATGCCTCATGATGCTTTTCATTACCTTCGTAAAACCTAATATCAAAACTTTTCATTACCTTAATAAAAATATTTCTCTCACGTTTTTCGTCGTGACTTCTGAAAGTTTCATATTTCCTGTTATGGTTAATATTGGGAGTAAAGTATTGCAATTCAAAGAAGTTTGCTGAGTGATTTCTGTATTTGTAGAACATATTGTATACAAGCTAATATAACTTTTTCTTGGTATATCTTTGGTTTTCATAACAGTCCCGCATTTAGAAGAACTTACTTAATGCCAGTACTCTCCTGTGAGCTTGGGCGTGATGGAGACCAACAATCGGGCCATCCAGGATGCATTTTATAGTCATTAACACGAAAAAAGAAAGTATTTAAAAAATAACATAGAACTCGACCTCGCCGGCGTTTCACACGTGAATAGGAAAGGCACCATTCAAGCTAGGTATATCAAAGGTTATGAACTATTTCCTCTTCTTATCACCTACACACTGTTGTCTCCATATCTTACAATTTTCTCCTTTCGCAGGTCTGCTGTAAGAAATTTCTTTTAGAAATAAGCAGTACCTTTGTACTCAACTATAGTTATGCTGTGTTCCTTTGTCAACTCTTTGTGTGTACATAAATTGTAAATAAATAAATAAATAAATAAATAAGGTTTATAATATATTTGAAGCGGCGGTAGCCTAATGGCTAGGGCGTCGGACTTGCGACCATATAGTTCAGTCGAATCCCACCCATTACACTACCGACGTGAACCCACTCGTAACACTAGCATCTTATCTTAGCACAAGGGGTTATCGAGATTGCTAGTAATGTGCGACCTAAATTGAGAGTAATCTTTTATTAAAAAAAAACAACATTCAAAATAAATAAATTATTTTTTTGGTACCTTCTCAACATAGAACTCGACCTCGCCGGCGTTTCACACGTGAATAGGAAAGGCACCATTCAAGCTAGGTATATCAAAGGTTATGAATTATTTTTTTAAATATTATATTCATTTGCGACTTATTGAAAATAGGCACCAAGTGCCTTTGATGACATCCACGAATGAAAGACGTAAAATATTAGTGTGTAATAAATGTGTTGCTTCAAAGCTCTCGCGTGAATCTTACATTATTTGTTAGGGAGAAAAACCAGACAGATTTACCGTAAAACTTTTGGGATGAATAAAAACAAAACAGAAAGATTCCAATCTGCGTAGCATGCGGATTCGAACTGGCAACCACATGATCGCAATTCCGACGCCCTAGCCATTAGGCTACCGCCGCTTTATTAAATTATTTTATTAAATTATTATCTCTGTTCAAATATATAGTGTGTGTTAAAATCATCTGGGTGTGTCATAGTGCAAGACTGCGTAATACAATATATTTCATTTGTAAAATGTAAAAAATCACAATTCTTTAATCACTGCTTGTCTATTCACCCCATTTTACTCGGTAATATGTTTTTGTTAAGTAAACTAAAATCATTCTTGTTGTAACCTCTTTTAATAGCAACCAATAAATATCTCCTTGCAATCTCGATGGGAAGATTCCTTTACTCTGCAGTGGGACAATTTCAAGCTGGTATTTTTAATTGGCATTGAGTTACGTGTTTCATGTGGACAACTAAGCGTTCATGCCATTCTTCAAAATTCTTCTCTGTTCAAGAAAGCACTAGACGTACTGAGATACTGAGGTATTAAGCTTGCGATAAACCGGACGGGTATTATAATATTATTTTTAATTTATTTGCCATACAAGATCCAACCCTGTCGAAACAATTAAGAAAACGTGTTTTCATGTTTCTGAACAACGGAGTTTCCTGAAATGTGACCACACTTTTGACGCAAAAGTTTTTCCGTAATACAAAAGTCGAGCTCGAGTAATGAATCCTTATAATTTGAATTATTTACGTGAGTCCGTCCGTGCTTTCCGCCTTAAATTGTCGGAGGTCAACTGTAAAGAATATTATTCATATTTTAAAGGTATACCTCATTATTACCTAATATCATTTTTATTACAAGCTTTCATCGCGCGCAGGCTAACAACGTCCCATGTCTAAAAGTTCTCGAAATATACATAAATAAACATAAATTATATTACACTTTCTCAGCCAAGTCTTATAAAGTTGGTTTAAATGAAGTGTTTATTTATTTTTGCAATTATTTTGGCATTAACTTGTTAAAAAATACGAATTATTTTCTAATTACCTCATTGCGGTTCAATATTTTTGTTGACTTCAGAGTCAATGTTAGAAATAATCACAAAATAGATCTGACTATAACTAGTACTCACTATTATGTAGGTGAATATATGTTGGCTCTACGCTTAGATTTTGTAGAGATTTAAGTATGGTTTCATGAGATAAACTGTCAACCTGTTGAATAATATTAATTAAAAAAAAGTAATTTTAAAGGATATTATTAAGAGCACATTCAAAGACGCCCGTATTTCTTTTCCATTCGCTAAAACATACAGATGTATTAGCGAATGGAAAAGAAACACGGGCTTTTTATAAGAAAACCTACAGAGGTTTTCTTATAAAAAACTAGCTGTGCCCCGCGGCTTCACCCGCGTAAGTTTTCCCCGTTCCCGTAAATTTCATTTTATATAGTTATTAATGTTTATTCTGTTATTCGGGACAGAGACGAATCCAATAAATCAAGGATCATGAAAATCGGTCCACCCATTTTCGAGTTATAAGTGTTGTAACAAACCCGACTTTGTTTTATATATAAAGATAAACGATAACAGAAGAAAAGCAAATGTTATCTAGTCCGAATCAACCTATTAGCACTCAAATAGTAAAATCTTTTCATTTTAAAAGAACACAATGTGTAGGGCGTATACGAGGGCTTTAACGTGTGTTAAATAAACATGAATGTTATCCATACAAGCACTCAGAGTTAATAGTAGATAATATTTTAGTTAAAGCTTCGGCTATTTAACTAAAAAGTTATTATCTGTTAACACTCAGCTCAATTGCATTAGCAAACACAGTTCTTGAAAGTGAATACGTAACAGAAGGATCAACTGAATACAAAGCTAAATACCAAAGCACTAACTACCGACGCAACACATCCAGTTTTAATTGGATTATTCCAGATTAAACCGGTTTGCACTGGATTGGGAGATTTTTATTTTTTGAGCTCTGCTATTGACAAAGGCTAACGATATAAATCTGAAAGTATTAATGGGCTTAATTCGGATTTCGACGATAAGTCGATTCGTGTTGTTTTAAAAACTTCTGGAAAGCGTATAAGCCGGATAACTGTGTTCTAAAATAGTTTGAGATGTTACGAGTATGTTTTATGCCTTGTTGGGGTGACCTTTACTAAATGCAAAAAAGTATATTTTACGTAATAGAATAAGGTGTTTTTTTACGTAAGTTTATTTATCTTTAAGGTCAAGGACACTGCTGGGCTTCATTAGAAGATTATTTTAGGGTTGTCTTTTTTACATTTAATGGGTTCTTCTAGTCCGTATTGTTACTTTTTCATTACTAATTACAGATATATTTAGAATACTGACGGAATATTTCTTAAGTAACGATAAACAATACTAAAAATACTACGAAGTTTTATTGGTAGTGTAGGGGAAGGTATTTGATTTATGTACCTAACTACGCAACAAAAAGAATTACGTCATAATTATAAAATTCCCTTATTGTATAATTATGACGTCATTCGTTGTCTACCACACTCAGTACGATTCTTCCAGTCGTCACTAATTGAATTTATATTCGTTGATAGAGGTTCTTAGATTAAAATATTTTTAGAAGGGATGAAAAAATATTGGTTTAAGATTATTTTAGAGACGTATTTTAGGAAAATTTATTTAGAAGAATCAAGTTCCTCTGCCTAGCTTTTTACCACGCTGTGTTGGGATCAGCTTCCAGACGTACCGGATTCACCTGAATGCTGTATTTTACATGGAGCGATGATTGCCTTTCTGACCTCCACAACTCATTTTATTGGGTAGATACCTAATACTTCTGTGTGAAGAACGCCATGGTAAGAATGGTTGTCAGAATAACGACTTTACGAATGTATGATAGACGGGACAAACGGTTGTAAGAATCATGTTTGAATATTTCGTAGCCTTTATTTGTAGAAACGAATATTGAGATGTCCAATATAGAAAGTTACATGGAGTCTAAAAAACTAATTAATAAAGCAAGACACTTATGAAAATATTGATTGAGCTTGCAGCGTTCGATTATTTAAATTGTTTTTAAATACTTTTTACTTAACATACCTAGTAGTAAATAGTGTACCTACTGAGTATGCTACTGAATGCGAACTTCAATGTATACAACCTTCACATTACCCAACCTTAGAACGCAACATTTCACAACGATCTGTGACCAAAACGTCAAACTGACAAAGCACTCTCCAAAATTACTTAACAGCTTTACAATCAACATTATTTATTTTATGAATCACGAAATATAATATAATATATCAAAATGACTGCTCTAGACGACTTGCCGGAGGTGGCATCTTTCTTTGGGGTCGACTTGAGAACAGGCTCAATGATTGTAGCCGCTATTGGTGTGGTACGTACAATGTTACTTCCTTGAATATTAAGAAATGTATTTCCTTTCCGGATAACATTCAGAAGACATTAGTGTTTATCCATGGCTAATGTCTAAAGCGTCCAAAATACCGCGAGTATCGTGAGACAAACTGGAGGGTTATTATCTAATTCCAAACGAAACAAAGTGGCACGACGCAGAATTTAGTTCAAGAATCCCGGGTCGCCAAATCGTTTTTGTATTCCGTGAGTCACCGGGTAGTGGTCGTATATACGGTTTAGGTCATTTAACAGATTTTTTACTTAAAATACAGTAAGTCGAAAGAGATGAAACCAGTCTTCACTCTACACGTAACAGCACACTAACCACTTTGAATTATTGAATAAGGCCCCTGACTTCTCAAATGTTATCTCAGATCACCAACCCGCCAGTTAGCAATAGTAGTGACAAATTTTAATGATCCTTCAAAAAAAAAAAAAAAAATGGGAAGATGTCCTTGTTCAGCAATGGGTCATGTACAGGCAGAGTTTATTTTTTATTCAATTTTAATTCTTAAATAACTACTTTACAAGTATCCAGATAATATAGGAAGAAAGTAGTGGTTGCCACGATGACGAGTAGGTCATAGAGATGGAAGAAAAATTGCGCCGACCCCATATGAATGGGATACGAGTAAGGGTAGGGAGATGATGATAATAATGATGATATGATACCTTTTTATGAGGTAGGGTCGGATCTCCCAATTTGAATCAACTTCGGATAGTACATAAAATAATTATGTTCATTCATAATAGATGTGCTCCGCGTTATCACACACGAAAATAGTTCCCAATACCGTGATTAATTTGTTAGTTTCTTTTGTGAATTTTTCCAAACTCTGTGGTTATTCTGCAAGTCGGTACGGAGATAAATTTGGCAAAACAATAATCGGTCCACCCGTTCATGAATTATTATAGATGGCGTAACTAACCCGACTTTGCTCGATAGGGTAATAACAATTTCTTTACGTTCAATCAGCCGTCAAACGGACACTAACCTGAGTTATATTGTAAAATTAAATACTAATATTTGTACATGACATCAGATATTCTAAATGGAACTCTCTTTTAAGTCCTTTGCTTACTTGCTTTGGTACCAATTATCATGGTGTCAAACGTTACTTCTTGTTCACTAGTAATTCTAAATTACCATAATTAAATATTAAATTCGTTACTATTTTCGTAGAAATATAGGTCTGACCTCGATACCGGTAATTTTGACAAGATGTGATCTGATAACCAAATTATAAAGATGATTTCGATTTGTTCAATAATGTAGACGGACGTGCTTACAATTTGTAAGTCGAGTATTCAACTGAATCCGGTAAGACTGGAAGCCGATCAAAACGTAGCTTGAGAAAAAGTTACACAGAAATTAGGCCAAATGCTTTGAATAATTATGCACATTATGTGTGTTTAGTTAATCTTGCAACCATACAAGTGTGAAAAGCGTAGTATTATGAAAGTCATTACAGAACCTCGTAATGAATAACCTCGTAGAAATTTGTCCACACTTTTGTTATTTTTTTTTTATTTATAAAACACAGCATATTACACTTTTATATTATAAAGCTCCATTAAACCACTATTAGTTTGTTGGTATTCACATTCTGCAATCAAGCCGTAATCATCTATTCGCAAGCAATTTTGACGACCTTCGTGTTCAAGTGCTCACCGGCTTTCAAGGTGTCAGCTCTGAGGTCCCGGGTTCAATCCCCGGACGTGTCAATGTAGAAAAACACTTTTCTACATTGCCTCGGGTCTGGGTGTTTGTGGTACCTTCGTTGCCTCTAGATACCATAACACAAGTGCTTTAGCTACTTACTTTGGATTCGGAGCAATGTATGTGATGATGTCCATAACTATATTTATAAAACAAAACGTCTAATCACCTTTTTCATATCAAATTTTGGGGGTATACCTAAATCTTTCGCTTATAGGCCGCTCATTGTACCCACAACAGACCATAAAAGAAACTTCAATCGACGGACCGTATTAAAAACCTGATACCCACGTAAAATTAAAACTAAATTTTGTTTCAGGTGCATCCGATGGCATATGGCTGTTCCTTTTTCATGCCAATAAGCTACCTTCTCGTTACCATTTGGATTCTCGTCTCCTTGTTCTTTGCTGCCAGTATTGTTTTATTCTGTGGTCTTGCAAAGGTATGATATATGACCCGTTGGCCAAAACTAGAGCTATAATTGCTTTGCTAATTTGATGTTGTATAGTTTAAATATAATATAATCATAAATTTAAGATATAATGGCCTCAATTTACTCTTCGGCGAAGGCATTATTTTTACTTTTTAAAATCACGAAAGGTCTATTAAGTAAACACTTAATTCAACAGCAGCGACGCCGCCACTGGGTCAGATAAATGTTTTTGGCACTATAGTACCTATAGTAGTTACTGTTAATGACATCTTTTTTTTCCTCTTTGAGTAAGCTAAGCAATTTGGGGCGCACATTACTAGTATTCTTGTTAACTTCTCGTGGTAAGCTAAATGCTTGTGTTACGAGTGGGTTCGCATCGGTAGTGCAATGGGTGAGATTCGAAACCCATGATCGCAAGTCCGATGTATGCCATTAGGCGCTCGCTGCTTCAAATTTGGTACTAAGTACAGTGAGGTATCTTTCATTAAAATTTTAATCCATAACGTTTGAATACAATGGCAGTAGTAATGGATATTAACTGCTCCATCACATACATAGATTTTATAGAGGATTAGTTTAAAAGCAGTACGTATAGGTATTCAACGAGGTCCTCAAGTGCATAAAACTGAACAACTTTTCCTGGAAATTTTAATTCCTTAACTGGAATGTTGTTCAGTTTTATGCACCTGATTACCTCGTTGAATATACGTACTCCTTTTAAATTAATCCTGTATAAGATTCCTCCCGAAGTTAACATTTCATGTCATTCCAAATTAGTAAAGGGAGCACATTGATCGTAAACTCTCCACTCAATAAAATTCTCATTCAAACAAATACGAAGTAAAGTCACTCTGTCATTCTGACACAGTTTTTATTTGGTACAGTCTTTTCATGGGATTTGGTTATGTGACGGATTGAACCCTAATAAACAATATGAAAAAGGAAGTACTGTACTTTGTTCATTTGTTGTTGGCGTTCAGCTGAATTTTTGTGTACTCACTGATTTCTTTGTATTTTTATTGTTGACATGTTGATGTTATTTCTAGACAGGCCTGTTGATCTAGTGGTTAGTGACCTTGACTGCTAAGCCGGAGGTCGTGGGCTCGATTCCCACCCAGGACAAATCTTTGTGTGATGAGCACGATCATTTGTTCTGTGTCTCGGTGTAATTTATCCATAATGTATGTATTTACAATTATATAAGTATTTTTATACCATAGTACAGGCTCTGCCTAGTTTGGGATCAGATGGCCGTGTGTGTGTGGTCCAAAGATATTATTATTTCTCTATTTTTTTAGAATGATGCGCTTCTCTGCACTATATGGGTCTGGTATGCCGTAATCTTCGTGGTCATAATGTTGATGATGATGATACTACTTGCGTTGGTCTTCACCTCCAGGAGACAAAGAAGCAGAGTTGTTGTCGTTATAATTGGTATTCTTTGGTATATTTGTAAGTATTTTTAGTCATAAAGTACACAATCTATAGGATAGAACAAAGTCGGGTTTTTTACAACACTTACAACTCAGAACATATTCAGTTAAATCCGGTAAGATTGGAAGCCGACCCCAACATAGCTTGGGAAAAGGCTAGGCAAAAGAAGATGTGCGGAAACTACAAAAACATTTTTGTGCTGGTGTTCTATGAGAACTTGCAGGACTCGTGGCTAATCGTAAGCCGAACAGTTATACCGATAATAAAGGAGAAGCCGCTCTGTAGATGGGTGACCATTTGTAATTATAACGAGACCCTCCTGTGCCTCGAAAAGCACTCATTTGGTCTCGACTTTAAAGCTAAGTTTTACTAAGTGATACTCCGTTACCCAGTAAAATGGGTTGTAAAGGTAATATACCCAAATGCTCTACGTAAAATACCGTATTGAACTGAATCTGGTAAGACTGGGCAGCCAACTCCGACATAGATTGGGAAAAGACTTGGCAGAAAATAAAATTAAATCAGTCGCTTGTTGTTAAATGGCGCAAAATCAACCCACGTATGGTTGTTCAAATAATCAAGTCAACAAATACTTTTAGACTTATGTTTTTTTGTCAGTAGTACAGTTAAGCTCACTCTACTGTTATTTTCATTTTCAGTAACGATCTATTTCATACTGGTTGTCAACACACATCGTAAAAGGCTTGGAGAAGACGCCGCAAACAACCCGTCGGAGATGAAAGCCATGCGCAAAGCTACTGCAATATATAAGTAGGACAATGAATAGCTAATTTTATTAACCTTTTGTTTTATTTTCTACCTTTCGATGTCTATGATTCTTTTATTTTTATTCTGGCTACCTAATTACCTGCGCCCTGCAGTTTACCAGATTTTACGAGAAAAAAAGTAATCTATGAGTAAATGAGTTAATCCAGGGTGTCAGCTTCCTCCAAACCGAATTAGATCAAAATCGGTTCAGCGGTTTGAGCGTGAAGAGGTAAAACATAAACACACACTCAATCTTTCACCTTTATAATTTTACTAGTGTGATTATTCAGCAATTCGATCGCAAAAAAAAATTCTTAGCGATGAACAAGCGTGGTGATCATTGTTCGTTCCATCTCCATATGAAAAGAGGCCCAGCAGTCGGAGATTTATAGGCCAACCTGTGAGATGACGTCAGATAAAGAAGTATGGAAGAAAGAGACAAGCTGTGCCGATCCCAAATGACATCGAGATAAGGACAGGAGGATACTGGTGAATTGTCTAAAGCAAACGAATCAGTTTATGTTGATGTTACATTTTTTTTTCGATAAAATTCTACTAGACTACTATAACAAATATACTAGTGAGATAAAGTTCAACGACCTTTTTGTTAATAAAACTGCAGTAAATAGCTTTTCAATTTGCTAAAAGCTTTATTCAATAGATGTAGTCGATGATTTTCTAATCTCCAGCCAGTATCCGTAAACGACTAGTATGCAATAGGCGAATATCACTGCAACAAAAAAGTGATTTTGTAAAAGGAGGAAAGTTGATGAAAAACGATTTCTAAACAATTGGGCGAAATGCTGTTTAGTCTAAAGATCCTGGACGTGTCGGTCTTGACATTAATTTAGACAAGACCAAGGTCATCATGTATGTCGTGCAGAGACTGATTTTCGTTGAAGGGGTTGTGAAGGAGTATGTATACCCAAGACACACCATCCAGCTTAATAGACACAACTTCGAGAAAGAAATCGACAGAAAATTCCATTAGGGCAGCTATCCTCCCCTTATAATTTAAAATGGTGGCAAGTTAGTAAAGAAAGAAATTATGCAAAAAAATGAAATGCAATGTGTAGATTTCACAAGGGAACAAGTCAAATTCTAGTTAAATAGATTTCTAAAAATAATACTTTTATTTTAAAATAAATTTAATCACATTAAAAAAAAGAAACAGCTTCTTCTACATCAGTATGAGGACTGATCGATCCTTTTATCCTTCACAGTATATTTGAACTCATAAAGAAACTGGTAACATATTTTCTGCAGTCAATAAAATAAAAGGAAATATACCTCGAACCGGAGATAGTTCTTTATGTCTTACTCAGATGCAATCCATCCAGTTTATACTGGCATGTTAGTAACAGATAGCAAATTGAATTTTTATAGCTTTAATAGTGATAGGTAACTTTATGTGAAATTTACTTTTTCTTAAAAGTAAAACATCTTGAATTGACTGTATTTGTTGTAATACTGTTAAATAGATAGATTGTATTACGTGTTAGTTAAAATATTTTCTTAATTATTTTCTCAAGAAAGGGAAGGTAAGTTTCCTGTTCTATTATCTTCCAACAGCACAATAGGCTCTTTATCTGTTTCTGTGTTTTCTCCTAATTAAGCGTTATTTTCTCAAATGTGAGTGAATTTTTCACCCATTGGATTTTGATTCTCAACAAAACATAAATTCGTTTTAATGTAAGCCATTTTCCGTCAAAACTAAATCTCGGTTCGAAAAGATTCTGTTATCAGGACCGTTGTCAAATATGAGAATATTTATTTGTACCTCAGTCATTTGTGAAACATTATTTTTGCATGATAATATTCACTAGCGTAAGAAGGTGCGGAATGCTATTTCACTGTATAATCCTTTTGAACTGGTTATTTGTGTCAATATTGTTGAAAAAATTCAATATTAAAACTAAATTTTAATCTTGTCCTGCAAGTTTGGTACTTTGATGAAACAACATTAAATTTATGCATCAGATTAAGATCGTCCAAGGTCTTTTAATAATTTTCCTACAATTTGGTACAATTTGGGGTACTTTAGCGCAAAGTATTAAAAATACAACAAGCAAAGTGGATTTGGAAACATGATTTCATTTCTGTAGCTAACTTGAGCCGTTCATGTCTTCCAAAGAGCAGGGGTTCATGGTCCTTTGGTAGGTGTATTTTTGGCCCTATTCCATTTGTTAAGTGCTCTTCCTGTGTCCCCAGGTAAGCTTTTCGAAGGACCGGGTCTCTTCTCTTGAAGTTAACCCGTGATTTAAAAAGAGATACAATTTATCATAATACATAGCTTTAAGCGTATCTTGACGCTCATATAAAATTTATAAAGTAATTTAGAATAATTTCTCAGCTACAATTAGGGCACGAGTTATTCCAAAAACAGCCTTCCTAAAGCAACATAATGCATTTTCCGCTACTCTGATTTGCTCCTTCATTTAAACACGGCGTTTCCATAAAAGGTTTTTGAGGAATTTCGTAAAACGACTTAATACAAGCAAGATTAGATCTTTGTTTCCAAATTAGCCTTAACTTACTCAGATGGATTTGATATTTTCTGATGAAAATTATCGTAGGAATTTTTGGGGACAATATTTTGAGCGAAAAATTTTTGCTTCAATATTAGTCCTCTAGTGAACAATTTGTTTCTATTATAGTAGGATTTTCCTTGGACCCAAAAGTACAGACACAACCAAATATACAACACAGACTTTATCTAAATTGACCTAAGTGCTTGGTTAAATTTTACCGTGTAGTTTTCTCAAGGTTTGATGGCTCTTACATAATTCCAGAAATAAGACTTGTTTTTGCAAGTAAACATTGGGTTTCTAGTATTTTACAATGAAGCAGAGGATTTTCAGTAATAATCATCGTTCATCGAACCTTTAGACTTACAAGCTATTCTGGATATCAATATGGAGTATTGTTTTATTTATACCGATAAGTGACCACTTAAATACCCATTTCCGATTCGAGTGGTTTATAAGAAACAATGGCTACGAGAATGTTTTATCCAGAGACTTTATGAACACAGGTTACTTGACCAAAAATAAATCAATGATTTATTTCTGGAAATAAGCCATATGACTATCACCCGAATACTGAAATGCTTATTAACTTTAACATGTTCTTAAATGTCTATCTGTCACAACTTTTCACCTTAAAGAGACAGAGAGAGTGAAACTTGACGGTGGCCTCAAACTAATTGATGTTTCAGTCTTCGGTCATAAGTCTATAATCACTGCACATATCCTTCTTTCTCGAGTCGATCTCGATCAATTGAACTATTTTGGCAGGCTTCTTACAAATCCAATAAATCATAATTACGAAGTATGAACAAAGTACTAAGATATGAACAAAAGTATCGGCTCAAAATAGTAAGTCTGGAAGACTCAGGATCAGAAATAATGTACAAAAACCTATTCTATTCTATTCTTTATGATGCGAGCTTAACACAAATTGAGTTTTCTATCACCTTGGACCTTGGACCTTGGAGTGATAGAGTGATTTGGTTAATGTTGAGGGAGAAAGAAGTGTACAACTGAATTATTATACAATAAACATAAATAAAAATAGCACATATAATAATATCATACATATCAAGTTTAAACATACATACACTACATAACTCATGTTGAAAGGAGATGTTCCCTGATCCTTTCCCTGAAAACGTCCAGAGAAGGACTTTCACGTAAGGAATGAGAAATCGAGTTCCAGAGGCGCACAACACGAACCTGTACCCAGCAATGGGCTGATAAGGGTTATGGATAATACTGATGAGGTATTAAACTTACTGAAGGCTACGATCGCGCATCCCAGTGCTACCATCCAGCCTAGGCTCGTAGCTGTGATGTACATACACAGCAGCACCAGCACCAGGAACAGCGACTGAGCCCACCACATGCCTGTTATTACCACCCAGCTGAGGATCACAGAGGACTTATTCTGGAAAACGTAAAATGAAAATATGGCTTCATTATAGTGAAATGTAAGATGGCTCCCCGTAGGTAAACAAAATGCTCATGCAATTAGCTTTCCAGAGCGTCGGTAGCCTAATGGCTAGGGCATGCGTGCTGCCAGTTTTAAACCACTAGTTGTAATTAAAATAACGTATAATACACTCGGAACACAAGAATTTAGATTAGCACTAGGGGTTAAAAAGAATACTAGAAATGTGCGACCCCATTTCTAGTAAATTTAAAAGAAAATCATAATTCATCATCATTTGCTTAGCCTTTTCTTAAGATAGGTTTTGGTCGGTTTTCAGTTTTACCAGATTTGAACTGAATAAACTACATAGTTATTATTAATTACAATGCAAAATAAATTTTAAAAAAGGTAATTATAATGCAAAATACACTTACTTGCTTAAGTCCCCAAAGATACCACATGTTAACGAAGATCATAGAGATGCAGTAGATGATAGCGTTTATACTGAAACTGTACGCGTTGTGCATCACCAGAACAGTGCACTCGGTGCATTGCTTGTAGTAGAGGATCTCTATGGCCAAGCTGATCACGCAAATTATGCTGATACACTGGAAAATTTAGGTACGTAAAATTGACATCCAAGTACGTAAGATCGACCTACCTATAAACGAACTAACAAACGATACTAACAAAAATAGAAATTACATATAGGTACCCCACTTTCTCACTTACGTTTATACTTATGTTTTAAACATCGTCGTAAAAATTAAATATGAAATACCATTCCTCAAAAATGAGACTATTAGGTTGTAGGTAGGTACCTAATTTGTATGTCGTAGAACTAGTAGTATTAGAAAGTTCGAGTTGGAAAGTTCAAGCAGCCAAAATCTTCAGTATACTACATAAGTTTAATAATAATAATAATAAATCCATTTATTCTCTCTCACAGATGTTTCTAAAGCTAGCTTAACAATAATGCCAACAGATCAGTTAACTTAAAGTTCAAACAGATAACCTTTTACAGTATTAAAATAATAAATTATACGAACAATCATTAACTGGACTGGCCTTTTTAAAACACCAGATCCACAATTTTATTGAATAAGTCCTTGAAACAACACCAGAAGTTCGAGCCAAGATGTTCGTGAGACAAAACATCTCGAACCCACTTTGTATATTAATAAAACTTTTGGTTTCACTGTAGACCTCACGAATAATTAATTACTTACTTTAACTTGTTTGAAAACTTAAAAATATAAAAGGTTTTGCAGCTTCTTGGAATTGTCTTCGATATTAATGGTGTACTCGTGAGTAATTATACAATCGCAATTTTAGACATTATACATATACGTCTAAAATAAAAGTAGCTACCATTCGCAACACACACTATTTTGCTTATTAGACATAACACACACATAACTCATTCTCACATTCAAATCTGTGGCTTAATTTGTTCAGTTAATTTTGTTTTTGTAAATTTCATAGTAAGGCGCTGGAACATGTGTGCAACTTTTACTGTTTTTCTGTAATGTTTTTAATTCTGTGAAAAAACTTATGATTACTATAGAAAATGAACTTAAATTAGTTCCACACGACAAATAAATGACGCGGTAAGAATTTATCTAAAATGTTAAGTTACTTACTAGCATAAAGAAGCCGATAATGATGGAACCTTTTCTTAAAGAAACTCGGCCGAGAAAGAACTTCGGAGCCAATGCTTGCAACCACATTTTTACTATGATTATTTTGATTTATTGTTGTACAATAACAAAATTTCTGAAATCGGAAGCCATCTAGATTACATTGTCACGTTACTTTTTTTTATGTTTGGCAATTTTATTATAACCCCTATAGGTGTTAAATTAAAAGGAACCTCGAATGCCATCACAGTTATGTGCAAACCAAATTGCAGGTAAGTTTAAAAAAAAATGAACTAATTTCGCGATTAGATTTCTGGTAATTTTTACCAATAAGTTAAAAACCAAACGACCAATGTGTATTTCGATGAAATTAATATGGGAGCACTACATCTACATTTTTTTTTAATTAACTTACAGCTCGATATTATGCAAAACAAACATACCTGCAAAAATAGTCATTCAGTTGAACTGAGATTCTGACATCCTGAGGTTCCTAATAACATAATAGATGTTTTCAACCTTACGCTACACTCACAATAGCAGTATTATGTTTAATAATCATAATAATGTTTATTCACAAAATTAAAAACAACAGAAAAAGAGTAATGGTTGAACCTGTACTAATGAGAATATCATTGTATCTCAGATGACAGCGCCTTTATTCTCTCTCACTTACCTATGAAATTTACAAAAATATCGTAGCAAAATTACCTAAACAAATTAAACATTTTTTTTGCGGGGTAATCTTCAAAAGGCGGGCGGCCTTATGGGAATCAAGGCCGAGGAGTTTGGGATTTTTACCTCACTAAAACCACTCCGTTGCTCACCATCAGCACATGGAGGAGGGTTTTGTTACCTCTTAAAAGACCAAACCAGAAACCCTCCTGTACAACTCTATTATAACACGTCATCCTTTCTTGAAAATTTCCTTTCTTGATAAACTTGGGTTTTTTGCCAGTGACATAAAGAACAAAACGAGCCTAAATAAATGTGGACAACATCACATACATTGCTCCGAATCCAAAGTAAGTATATTATGGAATCAGAAACGACAAAGGTACCACAAACAGCCAGACCCGAGACAAAGTAGAAAAGTGATTTTCTATGATCCCGTTTCTTAGTTCCCAATCGAAACCCCATCAGAGGTGGCGACACCTTGAAAACCGGTGTTTACGCCACTTGACCACGGAGGTCATCGATCGATCGAGCCTAAGCATTTAATCAAATCTTGATTACATGATTACAATTCTTATCCAGCTTAAGATCGCTTAAATAATTAAAACAAGTCGAGGATCAAGGAGATACATAAATAAGTTGTCCAACTCAAATTGCATTTGAGATTAAGCTGAGAGCGTAATGATAATTATCTTTGAGTTTTAGTCCTTTTCTTTATGTAACTGATTAAGGTACCCTTAAACTTTTTGTATTACTTAGTAGAGTTTAAGGTCTATAGCCTTAGGGTAACTCAAAATCTATTGTTATTCTCTGAAAAATAAGTCGTCCTAATGCGAAGGTTTTAACAGTCTTGAAATAGGAATCCGGACTATATATGAAAGTAAAATGTATTTAGTTCGTAAGTTAGATAATAGAGAAATAATTATACGTATTTTTTCTTTTATAGAAAAAATATATATTTGAATACAGGAGTGAGGGTTTGTGACGTCCGAAGTTGTTGAAGATAGTACATATGTAACGTGGTGAGCCCCCACTTCTTAACTAAAATTTTCTGTATATTAGTAGATATTCTTTTGTATTAGATATTCTAGTAGATATTCGTTGTTGCGAAAAAGCAAAAACAACGTGTCTAATATTTTTTCATGATCTAAAAACCGGATAATAAAATTGTACGCATCACAATTAATTCGTAACGCAAGAGGAAAAACTAACTAACAATCTTTTCCCTTTACGATGTAAAACTAATTCACTTCAGTTTCCATAGATCTTAAAGCTATGAGCGGCTCGTGTCTAAGTGTAAGCCGTACGGTTAAGCCGCGGTTAAGCCGTGATTGGTCCGTGGATGGATGACCGTTTGAAAACATACCGAGAATCCTCCGTGCCTCGGAAAAGCACGTTAAGCCGTTGGTCCCGACTGTCATAAGGTGATCTTCGAAAGTCGTTAAGTCATAACAATTTTGACAAACAGTCGGTAATTTACCATCAAAATGTAAAATAAATTAAATGTTTTATTTAAAAATGTTTCATATAAAATACTGTATTCAGTTAAATGGAAGCTGACCCTAACGTAACTGGGAATGGGCTGATAATATTATCTTAAAGTTACGCAAAATCTGTCTTCTGAATACATAAAATGTATCAAATACTTGGGAGATGTTAGTGGTTACTAATGTCGGTTCAAAGAACTATGAATATGTCTGAGTACGGCGACAAGTACCAAACAGGAATGATCTATATTTTATTTTATAACATAATCTTTTCGTACTTAAGTATATTTATACACGCTTAACAAAAGAAAAGAAACCTGAAAATTACTACCCAATATAAGAATTTATTTATCATTGTTGTATTTTATGAGGTCAATGGCCTTATGAACAATAAATAAAGCCTTTTACGTATATTTTATGAATTTTCCGGAACAAACATCGGAAGAGCTGCCTTGGGAAATTAATACAATGTAGAAGCTTTGAAAATAAGTTCAAACTCATATGAGAATATAAAAACAATAGGTAATTTAATACTTAAAGATGAATTTGACTTTGGGGATCTAAACTATTCTGAATACACTTTTTTTATTAAATTTGAACGTTACTGGCGAAAAACATGATCTTATCTTTTTTTAGGGTTTCGGTCCTCATAAGGAAAAACCTTAAGAGATAATAAGTTCCTGCTGTTGGCCCCAACAGTCAAATTCATCGTAAAGTATTAAATTACCTATTATTTTTATATTTGCATATGTGTTCGAATCCTTATATTATGACTAATTTACTTTGAGTTCCGTCCGTCCGTCCGTCTGTCTATAAAGACCCTTTATCTCAGGAAAGCGTGGACATATCGAGATGAAATTAAAATCTTTTATGGTTCTATAGTAAGAGACTATAGAAGCAGTGAAAAAAAAAACTTCTGAGGTACCGTGGAAAAACCCTTCTCAAGGGATTTTATAAAGTACTTTGAATTGATGATGATTGACTTTGAAATTTGGCAAGTAGTATAGTCTCATACTAGAAGTATAAGACGATATTACTAGGTAAATGTCTAATAATACATTTGTAATAAATAAAAATAAAATTTGTTAATCCTTGTACGGAACCCTCACTGGGCGAGTCCGATTCATACTTGTAAAGTTTTAAATATGATATTAACGGGCAAGCAGTTTTGTAACTGAATACCGATTCCCATTACTGCTCAAAAACATTTTCAGCAAAAGAGGTTTTAAAGGCTGTTAAAATGACTTACAGCCATAACATAGCAATGGCCCCGATATTTTGTGTCGACATTAGGTTTAAAATTGGTAAATTACCCACAATTCTCGTAAAATTCTTTCAAGTACGAACCTCACTAAACATTTCAGTCAATAACAAGAAAATAAAATATCTTGTCTTGTTTGAAGTTTGTTGAAAATAGGGGATCAAAACTGGTACACTAGTTCCTTTCTCTAAAGCTTAGTTTCATCGGTCCCTATTGCGAGGCAGTGGGAAACATTTTGATCCGTATCCATTGTGACACTTTCTATATTGGCTGATCCATCCCTCGGCTTTGAAAGGCTTTAAATGCAATTTAATTAGTTGTTTTTACTACTGATCATGATTGTGACTGGCAGCCATCAATATAGGTGTGATAAATGAATTACCTTAATTTTTGTATTCATATGCGTTCGATAAATAGCTATGCGGACTATTTTTTTCAATGTCCGGTTTTAGGTTATGAATTAATATTTATTATTTATCATTTTTTAAAAAGACGCCCGCACTAATGAATTTAATCCTTGTGTCGCGGGGGTTTCACAAACATTCAAATCGCATGCAAAAAGAACACCCGGACTTGGAACAAGCATTTGTGGGTCACACAAATACTTGTTTCATCCGGGGATCGAACCCGCAGCACGTCGCGCACAGTGGTCATTATCGTGGTGACCTACACCACTCGGCTATCCGTGCAGTCACGGATATGTTCATGACATGTTGGAAAAAGGAGTTGTTACGGAGTGGGGAGTCACCACGTCAGTTGTGGCTACTACTTGCGCCAACTTCTGACGTCACAAGCCCTCACTCCTGAACGATACCGCGCCTTATCTTTTGCATTTTTTTTTTGTTTTGGAAATAGAAATAATACGTATCTAATATTTTTTTGTCTTATATTTTACGGACTACTTAAATATATTTTAACTTATCCTGATCCGCATCCCATTTCATCACGTAATGTTTGTAAGTTTTTATTTAAAAAAAGTAAAGTGAGAAAAAGTGGCTTAGATTTTTTATATTTTTTAAATGTGTTTAACTAAAACATTGTCTATACTTCTATTTGTAAAGAGGTAAGGTTTGTGAATTTGTTTTAGTAGGAAGCAATCTCTGGACCTACAAACCGATTTTGAAAATTCTTTCACCAGAATCTATATAATCTACATTATTCCTGAACGCCATTAAGTTCGATGCCCTGAATGATAATAAATAAAAATAAAACTTTATTTTTCTCAAGTTAACTTTAATATTTTGGAAAGTACCATGTGTTGGTACCTACTATAGTTATTGATAAAATTACAATATTGAAGTTAGTATGTGTAAATTAGTAATTTTTTGTAAGTTTTAATTTATATTTTTCTTGTGTAAGTCTTTTCTGTGCTGCAAATAAACACTTTTCTCTCATTCATATAAAACTATAAACCTTCAACCAACATAAAAATCGAATAGGTGCCATGGAACGGGATAATGATAATAAAGTTAAGAATAACATTTCGACAATACAGGCAAAGTCACAAGTACAAGCTAGGCAATAATAAACCTATATAGCCTTTCTGTGAAGTGATAAAACAGAAATACTCGTAATAATATAATTTACGAGTTTTTCTGTTTACACATGTACTTGCCAAGTCAGACAAAGCAATTGCTTATTCGATCTCTTTAGTATCGTAAAAGGTAGTGAATAGATTCTCTCATCGTTATTAAACAGTAAAGTACCAATAGGACCTTTCAGAACTCTTATACTGGATTAATTTAAAAGGAGTAATCAGGTGCATAAAACTGGACAACTTTCCCCAACGAACATAGGTCGAAATCATAAAATGGAAAACGAACTTTTCATACAAAGTGACATTCTGAAAACATCAAGCATCAAAAACATCAAAGAGTTCTACACTAAAGAAGAAAATATAAACTCAAATGTTACATTCATTGAGACATAGAAATATATTAAACTTACCAAATTCAAAAATACAGATGCATTCGTCAAGCCCTTACGTCATGTCCATAAAAATATTAAATAAAAATAAATTAGACTGGCCTGTTGTTCTAGTAGTCAGTGATCCTGACTGCGTGGGTTCGATTCCCACCCAGGACAAATTTTTGGGTGATGAGCATGATCATTTTGTTCTGTGTCTGGGTGTAATTTATCTATAATATGTATGTATTTATAAATATATAATATGTTAACAGTAGACTTTATACATTATGGAGAGCAAATAAAGTATTGAGTAGCTGATGAGACAACAATTGCTGACGTAACAGCCTCTGTCTACCTCTACTTTTTTCCAAAACTATGTTTTGCAGTCAACTTTTGACACAAACACTTAAGGTACCACCTTTCATACAAATACAGTCCTTAACATTTTCTGAAAATAGTTAAAAATACCTTCAAGTGTTTCTATAATAAAACCAGAAATATTATTGTGTACAAAAGGTTGTGACGTCATTAGCATCGGTTTGTTATCCCGCCCTTTCGAAACATCGTAATGTTTTTTTTTTTGTAATTCACAATGCACTATTGTCACCATTTATTTTTAACATGTATGGCTGCTTATTATTTATTATTATTATTTATACCTTCATCATTATGTTTAGATTTAAACTTTTTGAAAAACTCTGTCAATCAGAGGATATTTTATAGAGGAGTAACTTTCAGAATAAAGTGGTGATTAGGTCAATTCCAACTAGCGTCAGTCTAAAAGTTAGTATAGCAAATTTATCAATCACTCAACATTATTCCCTTAATTTGTATGAAAATATACAGCTAGTTAAATATATATAAAGTACAAAAGCTTTTCCTGTTTTTAAACTTATTATTTTACAAGACACAACAATGTTTGAGATATAAAAGAGATGACTTAACATTTCATATTACGAATATTAAATTGTTATCGTGAAATAACACAACTTTTGAGCGACTTTATCATGACATATATTCCAGTTGATTCCAGTTTCTTACATTCCATTTACATGAAAATTACGTCATGATAACAATGTGTATGACCTCAACCTTAGCGAGATAAATAAGGTCACATCTACCTCATAAAGTTCTGTAACTAAGCTATCATTTTGTACTACACCATAACAAAGCAATTAGGGTATTATGCCTATAGTACTTCCAGTATAATTAAGATGCATAAACCGTAATTAAAATGACTTTGTTACTTAGATACTACTAAATGTTGATAAATTATATTTTAATTTTAAAATAAAGAATACCACGTGCATGCCTCAGTCATTTAATCAAAACCAACCAGTCAAAAAATCATTATTAAAAATCTAAACCGAATTCAAAATCATTCACACTCTTAACATAACCATTTAAATAATATGAAGTAACCAGATAAAGGTATATAATAATATCTATAATACGTTCATTGCAGAAGGACACCTTTCTCAAAGAGAATACTGTTATTGCCATAGCAACCATAATGATTTGTTTTAATTGCCACCCTTACAATATAATGAAGAGATAATAATTATTAGGTGTATAATTAGATTAATTTATATTTGTTTTGTTTTGGTAGAGGTATATGACATAGCGTTTCAAAATAATAATAAAAAATGATTTGTATTATCTGAGGGACGGTAGTACTCACTCTAAGCCCTATATTTTGACTACGGTGTAGAGTCTACCGCAGCTTGGCTCTTCATGTGATCTGATAACTTTTTCATAGTGAGAGCCATAAGATCTCGTCTTGGCAACATTTTACATGAAAATGTTTTGCTAGGATTTATTTTTCAGTTTGTTTATAGGTTTGTTGGCTTGATTGATCTGCTTTGAAGACTGATCTAGTTGTTACGTAGGCACAAGTGATTTATGAAGATACTAGCTTCTGCCCGCGACTTCGTCTGCGTGGACAGAATTGGGTCCAAAAAGAAATGAAAAATGTGAAAGTAATTAAAAATGGAATGAAATTTTTACCCGTGTTTATAGCTTGCACGGCAATAGAGAAAAATACCAAATTTTCTACCCACTGCATAGCTAGTACACAATTTTCAATTTTCCCTCGAGAAATATTTAAGGAATTGGGATAAAAGGTAGCCTATGTTCTTTTCCAAGTCAAAGGCTACATGCATGCCAAATTTCATCCAAATCCGTTTAGCCGTTTTTGCGTGATTGAGCAACAAACATCCAAACATCTAAACATCCAAACATCCAAACATCCACACATTCACATTTATAATATTAGTAGGATTAAATGATTTCCTGTACAAGAACGTTATGTTTAATTTATTATTAACTAGCTGTGCCCCGCGGTTTCACCCACGTAAGGTTTCCCCGTTCCTGTGAATTATACAGTAAATTTTCCATAGTTATTGTTTATTCTGCTATTCGGGGCAAAGACGAATCCAATAAATCAAAGATCATGAAAATCGGTCCACCCGTTCTCGAGTTATAAGTGTTGTAACAAACCCGACTTTGTTTTATATATACAGATTCTACTGGTATCATTTGGTCTGTATTTACACCAAGTTATGATTCTAAATACCATTGCGACATTTTGAAAGTCACGAAAATCTGGAAAACGTAGCTTCTGTAATCGCCAACCCACAATAAGCAAGCGTGATCAGTGCTCGTTTCTTCTTTGTAAGAGAAGGAAGAGTCTTGTGCTCAGAAGGAGGGTAATTTATACTTTTATACTAATTATAATACTGAGAAATTTACCTTTATTCGCTCACATTATTTTAACAAAAAAAACTCTGTTTACGCCTTTTAAGAACATGAATTATTTGTATACTGGTCTCATATAACTTTGGTAATGATTTGTATACCTTTCATTGTGTTGAAAAAACATTGTTATGTTTGCCGCTCAAACAATGTTGTTTAACATGAAAATATAAGATACCAGCCAGCAGCGAAATTCATAAATATAAACTCGGAAACTTTCCTGAAGTTAATGAATCCTGTTTTTATTAGAATTTAGAAATTTATAATTTACAAAGCTCTTACAAAACGTAAATAATATATAACTAGGAGAACAAAATCTAGGTGCCATCTATTTATATTAAGGATTTGATGATTCGAAACCTATAAAATATATTTCTACAAAATATATCAAGTCAGCATATTAATAAAAAAATATATTACTAAAAGGACTATGTCCACTGCCGGACATAGTCCTTGCAGTGGACATAGTCCTTTCCCAAGTTGCGCCACAACCCCCAGCCTCCGCCTTCTGCATCCTGTCCGACCCAGCTACCGTTTTTCAGGTCTTCGGTCCATCGGATTGGGGCGTATTACTGCTTTTGCGGATTCGCGACTACAAAATATAGTTAAAAAGATTTCTGGACACCTGGATAAGAGATTTGCCATTTGAGCTCACAATATTGAACCAGCTTTTTAATACTTCCAATCGAAGCAAGTTGCGACCAGAATATATTAAATACGAAAGATGAGTTTGGCAAGTTTCTACTGCACTTTAAGTTTGAAAGAAACGTTTGAAGTACTAGTAGACTAGTTATGAAGTCAAACTCTATAAGTTCAGTTGTAAACTACGGTTTATTAAAAACTCAGGTAGTAGCTAACCGTTTTTACCAATTTTTGTAGTTTATCCCAAGAAATTACTCAAGTTATGTTGGGGAGCTTGGGAAATTGTTACCAGAATCAGCAACTATATTTTACATGGAGCGACTGCCTTTCTGACCTCCACAGCCCATCTTTCGATATTTGACAGTAGAATTTACATACCGGAAGAAACCAACCCAATTCAGAGAGGCCTGCTTCCAAAAATGTCAAGCAATAAACGAATATTGACTGAGATCATTGAAGGCTGATCTTTTAGAATAAATTATGATAATACTAAATGCCAATAACATAAATAAAGCAATTTGTTTATTTATTGATACTTCATGTACACAAATAATGCGTAAGAGTGGACTTGATGTTTGAGGCATTCTTCGTCAGTCGACCATTGTGTCATGCAGGGACAACAAAAAGTAAATGCATCAGAAAAAATACGTATATTTAATAATTATAGTTAAGACGGAAAAATCCTTACTTTAATATTTTTAATGCGAGAGTAACTCTGTCTGTCTGTGTGTAACGCAATCACGCCTAAATTACAGAACCGATTTTAATGAAATTTGGTATAGAGATAGTCTAGAGCCTGAGAAAGGATATCGCAGTTTACAGCTAGTATCATATAATTATGAATAAGAATACATTTATTACTTTCAAAGTTTACAGTGATGTTTTAGATGACTTTCTTAACTTGAAATAATACTAGATAATTCTTAAAGACATTATATTTCTTCTGTGGTCCCCAAACTAAACTCACGCTTGTATCTTGGGGACCTGGCAATAAGTACAATAACTTGGGAAATAATAATACCTTTAATGCTACAAAATAGCCTTTACTATCATATATATTAATAAAAGAATATAAATACATTAATTCAACATACGAGTATAATGTATTTATTGTTAGCTGTTGTCCGCAGCTCCGCCCGCAGTCTCTGGTTTTTTTTTAAATATAACACAGCCAATGTCACCCGGGTATAGTGTAGCTTCCCAACAGTGAAAGGTTTTTTCAAATCGGTTAAGTAGTTTCGGAGCCTATTCAATGTAAACCACCAAACAAACAAATCTTTCCTCTATATAATATTAGTATAGATTAAATTTCATCTATGTTATTAGAATTTCAAAACTGTTACATAAAACTGACCTTTAACTCATTGTTTGGGAAACAACAAATTAAAAAAATCATGTGTACCTCATTAATTTTGTTTGTGTAACCGACATGCTATGGTTTAGTGCGGTAATGAGTTTGGCCACGGGTGGTCTTGTTCTGCTGTTTAAAATAATTTTATCCGGGTGGCATTAATTATTCTTACAGTGGACAAACATTTGAATCCGCTTAAATTAATTCGTTTCTACCCTCGTACATTAATTACTGTGTTTTGGGAAGAATTTATTTATATAATTATTGAAAAGAATCATTGGTGGGTAAGGTAAGACTATGTAGGGTATGGTTTTTGGAGATGAGTACCATTCATCATTATTGGATAATTATCATTTGGCTAAATTGCTTGTTGTTTTGGTATCTTTAAAGTAAAAATAAAATACTAAACTTTAAAGTAAAAGTAAAAAAAATATATTTTATGCGAATTTATGTTAGAATAGCACTTCGCATTATCTAGTGCATTAGTAACAAAAACCCGTAAAAAGATGGTTTGTATTAGAATATTATATAATATAGTTTGAAATATCAGAACGGAATGATTATGTCTCTAAACATTGCTGTAAGCTCGTTATGCTTGATTGCACACTATTTATCAAATAAAAATATTAATTTGTCACTGTCGAGTAATTGCGAGCAGTTTGTACTGTACTCCAAGTAAGCTCTGAGAAAATATATTAATCATAATTAAGATGCGAAGAGAATAATACATATTAAATGCATCATGGGAATAAACAACTGACTGAATTTGCTAAAAGAAATTACTTAAGTGATGCTTTTTAAGACATTTCTCTTCAAGAAAGAAGAAAGTAATTTTTTTTACTTCAGCTTTTGATATTACTAACATCATAAAATTTAATGATTTAGAACTCTCTAATCTTTACTAGCTGAATACACTTTAAAATCAACGATTTTGCATTTGATAATATGAGCTATCAATGTTCTGGTAATATTTTTTTTTCCTTAGCCTATACTGTCCCACTGCTGGGCAAAGGCGTCCCCCAAGTCCCTCATGAGCTAACAATGTTATATGGTAATATTATTATACAGGATTATTTTAAAAGGTGTGCGGATATCCTACGAGGCAATCAAGTGCATAAAACTTAGAACACAGGTCGAAACCTTAAAATGGAAAATGAAATTTTCACATAAAGTGACAGGTCACGTGACTTATGTATAAAAAAAATATTTTTTCATACATAAGCACTCATACCTGTATTTGCAGTAGGTAAATAAATTAAATCATAATTTCCGATTATTTTAAATTTGGCTGTACAAAATTAGTAGTAACATAATATTAGTTCTAGATTTGACCACCGGGTAAGATGATGTTTTGGCACTATAAGTACCTTCTTGCAAATCAATCGGAACTACTAAACATCGAACCATAAAGCATCCTACAGTTGTTGATACAACATTCAGTTCAATAAATGTCAAAACCGCCTTATTAACGGCAGTAGGAATTAGCAATTAAGTGTGAATTAGACAGACAGTTAATTGGAATAATCAAATGGAATCTCGCTCGATAGTTTCATGGTTGTACTATGATTAGAATGATGAGGATATATATAGGAATATCATAGGCAAGGTTAGCGTATGAAATATTGAATTCATACTGCATTGACTGCACGGATAGCCGAGTGGTATAGGACACTACGCTAATTACCACTGTGCACGACGTGCTACGGGTTCGATCGCCGCATGGGACAAGTATTTGAGTGATCCACAGATGCTTGTTCCAGGTCTAGGTGTTCTTTGTGCATATCATTTGAATGTTTGTGAAAGCCCTGCGACACAAGGATTAAATTCCTTCGTACGGGCGTCGTTTACATAAAATAAAATAAAATACTAGCTTAAGGAAGCATCGCCTAGATACCGGAAATGTCGGCAAAGAGTACTCAAGCTTATCTTATCAGTGAAGTATAAGTATAGTATAATAATTAGTGTTAAAATGTTTAATAAGAATATTAATGCCACTAAAGTTTTCATACGGCTGATACTATAAATTAAGCTGAAAGAAAGAAAAAAGTAGTAAGTAGAGAGTGCTGAAACTGTTCGCTATTTTCTTTTCTAAAATGCAAAGGTAAAATAAAAAAAACAAAACCAATTCAGGATTAAGTTTGGAAGTATGTTCTTTAAAAATATCAAATACAATTGAAAACAGAACTCTTAAAATATATCAGGTGCCATACCATGAGCTTATTAAGCAAGGTTGTTGCCGCTGTGGAAGCGAGACGCTGCTACGTGCATTGTATAGCGCTGTCTCGCTTCCACAGCGGCAACAACCTTGCTTAATAAGCTCATGGTATGGGCACAGTTCATAACCAACGGTTTTAAAGAGTGAAAATGAACGGTACGTTCAAAGTAGCGTCTCTATACGAATGTGATTCCCTTCATATGTATAATGCAAACTACTATGATTTCAACCCGACCTGGATACAGTCTGTCATCGGCTGCAAGATACTCACCGTTCTTCAACAAATGTATAATTTTAGGTAAGTTTTTTAGCTATTTTATAACCCTGTAGAACTTAAACGACCATTTCGCAAAATTCTAGAAAAGCATGACTTTCTTACGTCGCTTAAACAAAAAAAAGTTACGTAGAAACAGTGTATACAAAATTCGGTATTCATTTTTAAGTCGGTACTAATTTCCGTGTTTATTCGCATTTTAGCCCGACCGATTGCCGGCTGTACAAAGCGTATTATAGAAAAAGATAAATGCAGTTTTATTTCATTTAAAAATAAAGGAATGTTTCCTTTGAGCATAATTTGCTATATCCCTCAATTATTAGAGTACTTTTCCTACGTGGTATTAAAAATTCCACACTTTATTTTTAAATACATACAACACGTATGTATATATATATATATATATATATATATATATACGATAATAATCAAGTGCCTTTCGGTCATTGATCTCATTCAAGGCAAATTTCGAAATTTGCTTCACATTACGCATTAGTTGCAATCCTGAAATCATAACTAAATTTTATTTTGTATGATTTTAATTATTTTGATATTTTTCTTTCAGTATTTCGTATGTGTATGATGACTTAGACAATCTCACCGTGGTTGGATCGCCATTAAACTTGTCCCACATCCCGAACGACTGGGCTGACGTTTACTTAAGGCCTCTTATCCTCAGAGAGGAACTGCTAAATATTGCTTATCCTATACAAGCTATTTATCCTTGGAGGTAAGTACTTGAAATAAGTTTTAAATATAATTAAGTCGGCATTACAGTCTCACATACACTATTCATCAACATCGTCATCCACAGCCTTAGTTATCCCACTGCTGAGGATTCATTACGTACTTTTCCCTTCGGTCCTGTGGCGTTCTCTCCCAGATATGACCCTTAACTTTGATAATAATTACTTTTAAACTATGGCGTTGCTTGATTATAAATAAATTAAGTCAAGGTAATTAAAGCGAACTCATGCAATTACCTTTTAAGGCTTGAATTTTCGGCCGGGTTACACTGACCGTGGTCGTAAGGAGACTCGCTGCTGGGTCTGACAGCCTTAAAAGGTAATTGCATGAGTTCGCGTTAATTCCCGTGACGTAATTTATTTATATGTTTGATAATGTCATCGACCCATACACTATTACACATAATTTATTACTTGCACATAATTTTTTGTTTTTAAGCTATTGCATAGCTTTTATCGCGGGCTTCGAGCGCGGCGACCGAATCAAGAAATTCCGTAACGAAAAAAACCTAACACCCCCCACTCCGCTTACCTTGTATGTATACGCTTAACGTGTATGTATATGGTACGACTGTACGAAGCTCGCACGGATCAAGACAAGCTGCTCCGAAATCGGACGAATACGTAAGCAGCTGTTTGTGAGAAAGTATACAGGTGTATAAGTATCTATCACATCATTATAATGCCACACTCACATTATTGCATAAGTTGATAAAAAATGCTATGCAATAACTTTACCGCGGCAGACCCCTAGTGCCGCACGTTTTTTTTAAATTTTATGTTATTCTGCTTATTCATACCAAGATTGGTGATCTATATAAAACAGGCGACATGAATTATATGGGTTTTCAATTTGATACTTCCACGGGTTTTCAACTGATTTAGAACACTTTAATTAATAAAGAAACCTATAACCTTCTTCGATATACAGGCTAACATTTAAAGAACTTTCAAATCGGACCCGTAGTTCCTGAGATTATCCGCCAAACAAACTTCAGCTATAGAATATTAGTTAAGATATCACTTTTTATTAGATAAGATATCTAAATTTATTTGCATACACACAAAACATCTACATATTTATTCATAAACAGATTGAGTTTTCACATTCGAGCAAGTCTGAATGGCAGAACCAATATGTGTATTTGTGGAAGGATAGTGACATTCGAAAACATGTTATGTATGAAAACTTTCAAAATGCGTTGCTAGTGGAATCTAGAAATGTTTGTAAGCATGCATGTCATGAATTTTAAAGTTCATGTACTTTCTTAGTTTTTCCAGACATGAAGGAAAATATTGAAGAAAACTAGATTTTTATAATATTTACATCGAGAATTGCTACAACTGCTTGCATTTTTGCAACAGTGGAATCAACTCTTGGGTTTTCAATTTTCGTATTATTATCCTTGTTATTCTGATATGTTTACTCCTAGTATTTCGTACGTATTCGATGTCTTAGACAATCTCACGGTAGTTGGATCGTCAATACGTCATAACACGAATTTCAAATGGTGCGAGTTCCGTTGTTCCATGCTGATTTCTTTCTCCAGAAAGAATTTTGGCCGAAAGGTGTCGTATATCGTTTCCGAGGGAGCACGACACCTCGCAGCGAAACACGTCACCGAAATCTTGTGAAACCGTATATTAAGTTAATATTTATAATATTATGTATTAGTTTATAAGGTTTCTTGTTAATGTACTTGATTTTGATGGACCTAGTTACGTGAAAGAGCTTTTATTATTATTAAACTTGTCCCGAATCCCGAACGACAGAGTAGACTTTTAATTAAGGCCTTTCTATTTAAAACTAAAGCCGCCGCAATTGGTTAATTTGAAGATCAATTTTCTTTGTGAGACTGTAATTGACCTGATGCCCTATACCTATCGGCTAACCGTGCATTCATAGTCTGAAAGTTTCACAGTCTCATAAATTGTACTGCCCAAAAACGAAGCTTTTGTGATATCGTAATAAATAAATGTTAATTTACAGTATTTGAATTGCTAAAATTGGATACCACCGAACCAAGGTAAAAATTATCATGATTAATGTTTCTTAAGATTATTTCACGTTATTATTCTGCCTGTGAGGTATTGAATTTCGAGACAATTTACGATTTATTTCTTCGTTATAATTGTAACAATGAGCTCTATGTGTTTATATGTTGTCTATATGTTTCCACTATAGCATACACCCAGAGTTGAAGCGAAAGAATTCCTATAAGCACATAAATATTCGTTTAGTGCTAAGGCAAGGTATGTGTAGTATTTTACATGATGCAAACATTTTAGCATTCTTTTTCCAGTGGCGGATTCTTTTTCTATCCAAAGAAACGCTAAGAATTTACGAATCATTCATCAAGATACAATTAATCAACTTTTGACCCAAAATCTTGATCCACTTGTCTTTGATTCGTAAATTCTCATTACAGACTATTTAAGTAAAGACGAATTGATTAATTAAACAGTATCATTTACTGCTATAATTTTTTTCCACTGTAATATTGTAATCCATCACTTAATTCTTTACAGATTCGGTTTCCTTCTTCGGCGTCCACAGTATAATGATTACACGAGTTTCTACAGCAAGCCGTTCATCAGGCCCGTTTGGAACTGGTTGTGTATCATCGCGATGTCTGTAAGCGTCCTCCTTTATATCCTCAAGCGCTGGGAGTATTCTATCCTTGGAGGATGGGAATGCAGCTTCGCATATGAGACCTTGATTATTATTGGGGCCTATTGTCAGCATAGTACGTTTTTATTTTACTAATTTATCTTCGTCTCTTTTAACTTGTTCATGGCTATTCTGGAGTTTTTGAAAGTCTTATTTACGACGGTTTTATCCCCTTTGTTTACCTTGGTAATATCATTCAGGTAAATAAAAGAGAATATGCATTGAAGTCACGTCTGTATTTCCGAAAATATATTACAGTAATAGATATAGTAGTTTTTATCTAAACTGTCTTTCTCATCAGAGTTTCGGTATACTTGACATGGTATGGAACAGCAAAAGTACTACTTACCCTGATTATTTAATATTCATTTCCATCTGTAAGAACATGCAAATTTATTGTAACGAACTTTTCTATTACCGTTTGGATTACTGACACCAACAATCATAATCAATGTAAAGAAGATGGAACTTATTCGCGTTGGTTGTTTATTACAGTCAAGCGTGTGCAAAGCCCATATTGTATTAGCTGTCTCAATACTTTTCTCGGACATCTCTACTGTCATCAATTTCTCAAAGTTATCTCCACATACTACTATACGGTAATTGTTTGAGTTCGAATACTCAAAAACAAACGAAAACAAATTAAGGAGCTTATACACCTTAAGCACACATAAGGCGTTTGATGTTACATGATTTAGGTTAATAATTCATTTTTATAAGTAGGTATACTACCTTATGAAAGTATTGTATTTGCTACGTCAAATGAACAAAGTTTTATATATGACAGTATAGAGAGATGAAAGATGGTAACATGGTTCACTGAGAGAGAAAATTATTCAGACAATCTTCAACAACCAGCCATTATCTACTACAAGATTGCTCAGAAGTATCTATGTTGTTCACTGATAACGAAATAAATTACATTGAACAAGCAACAATTAGAATTAAAATACGATCAGTGTTTCACGGAATCCCAAATTATCAATGCAAATTTTGGTTGTTTAGCTGTTTAGACACTTTAACATTCGTTACTGAATGAATCCATTTGAATGATACATTCAGTAACAACAATAACTCTGGTAGATCAGACTGTTTCACAAAAGTTTCATGTTATTAGAAGTTTCATTATTAGAATTTGCTAAGTCTAACATTATCTTATTGGTAATATGATTTTATACGATTAATAAATCAATAAAGTTATTGTGGATTAAGATTCGCATAAATGCTGTCATGTAGTTTTCTTTTCTGTCCATTACATATTACGGATTAGAGACGATAACAGATTATTTACTTGTCTTTTCAGTTATCGGCGATTAAGCCACTTGAATTAAAACGACGTATTAGGATAAAATACTCCAGAGTTTTTAAATCCGATATAACTCGTGATCTTAGATAATAATTGTGTTATTTTTCTTTTGACTCAGGGCAATCTTAATAGAGTCCTTCCGTAGAAGTATAAGAGAGCCCCATATTAGAGGACGCATCCCCAAAAAAGTTTCGTATTAGGCCTGCCACCTTAAACAACTGGAGCTTTTCTGCATTCCCTTTTGTAGGTTAGCGCGACAAGTTTTTAATTTTTTTTTTATTTGGGAATCCCACATAGTATTCCTCAGCCTCTCCTTCTTTCTGAGATAAAGGGGACTCTTACCGGCTAAAATCACCAGAGTGACAGAGTATCGAGGCTCATGCCAGAACGTGCTAAAAAAAACCGTGATCCCCACTGGCAAGCTCCTCCCTAGAGCCTCAACGAGGTTTTGGGAAACCTACTCTAACCCTACCCTCATTTTCAGTTCCCCCAATGGATGCAAAGCTTCCGTCCAGAAGAATCGCCTACTTCATTTTCTTCATGTTTGCCTACGTCGTCTATACCTTCTACACTTCGAACTTGCTCTCAAACCTGGTAAACGACAAAGACCATGGCATTGACTTGGAGACATTGGCTGACAGTGACTATGAATTGTTCATTGTTGATTATATGCAGTTGTCCTTAACAGGAAGCGTGAGTATCAATCTGTGTATTTTTTAATTCCATTGAAGTTTTAGCAACTTAACCCGTACCAAACCATTGCTGGACAGAATGCCTCTCCCAAGTTGGTTTTACTTAAATGTTCTGCTTTTATTATGGCCATATGGCCTTGGATAGGTAATTGTGGAAAGCTAAAGAGGAAACTTTTACTCAACAGTGGGACACTGAAGGCTTCAAAACTCGGTGACATTAGGAAATTATTGTTACTATTATTGTGTGTAATAATTATTATTCGCATATCGCAACCTTTATAAAGAAAGCCACTGCCAAAAATGGGAATCCTAAACAAACATCGTTTGTCTTTATTCTATATATTATTTTAGTCAAATAGTCACACCACCCCGTTGCTCTTGCCAGAATACGTAATTAATACATTTTAAGTAGCTTACGTTATTCTTTACAGATTAAAAGTTATAGTCACAATATCTCTTTGTTGATGGAGAAACTCCGGCTCATGCGGTCTGTGTCTGTTCCTGACGGTGTTGAAGCCGTGATTGATCGTAAGGTGGCCTTGCTTTCAGATTATGCCACTATTTTTCCGTATATAGCTAAAAGTAAGTTATACTTCTGAATTTAGAATTCCAACTTGACATAATATCTCAAATTGTACTTCGAAACGTCGATTGGGCGAACAACATACGCTGCCACACGATTGGTTGACCAGAGTTTGAGACATTCTTTAGTTTTCTCAATTTATGAACAGCCTTTATGGCCCTAGAAATAAAGACTGATATTCTCTATTCGTGTATATATGTGTCATATTGATCCTGAAATCTGAAAATAAGTCTATTTAAAGTAAAATGTATTTTGCAGTGTACGATAATGAAGATATTTGCGAATTGATATCAGTCGACCTGATATCAAAGACAAGAAAGTATTTATTTACGTCAAAAACTTTTGCATATAAGGAACAATTTAAAATTGGGTAAGTGCTTATAATATTCAATTCATTTGAAATAATAGATAACAGTACATACGTACCTATATAATAATAATTAATGTATAATAATTATAATACTCCTTGAAAAAAAATACCTATTATCTGGCTAAGAGTAAAAATGAGTAAGTGTCCGTACGGTTTGACCGATAATGGTAAAGCCGCGCTTGCCGCGGATAGCCCGTGGATGGGTGTCCATTTATAATTATACTAAGACTTCTCCGAGTCTCGAAAACCACGTCAAGCCGTTGTTCCCGACTGTCATCTTTGACAGTCGTTAAATTATTTTTTTTAGTTGAAAATCATAATTCTTGCCACTTCACAGCTGTTAACTTGATACATTCAATTGAAAAAAAATATTAAAAACACTTTTATTTACAGACTCCTACGCATGCAAGAAACTGGCATACTGAAGCGAATATGGGCATTTAATTATGATGCTCCGCCTTGCGCCGGCGTCGTGCATAAGGCCCAATCAAATATCGTGCAGATTTCTGGACCACTTTTTGTACTTTCCTGCACATATTTTGTATCTTTACTAATATTTGCGGCTGAATTGATCCGGTATAAGTTGACTAAAGTTTATCCTTATGTTAACTGAAAATTTCTATCGACTACTAACATTGTGGAATTTCAAGTCAATGTTTGTTAGGATAGTTTAAAATTGTGTGTGTTATTGAATTATTTTTTAATGCAAAATAATTATAATGGATCCAGGTAAAGTTATTCAGAACCACTTTTTTATTTTCACTATTTATTTAAGGGTCTCCAACAAAGGCTGTACATACCTACGTATATAAAAATATTAACAATGAGTTTTGAGAAGACCGCTGCTTGTAAATTTTGTAACAAAAGAGATTTAGTTACGCGGATGTGGAGACACAACTTTATTCAATCTCATCATCAGCATCGTCAGCCTTCTATAACCCTGCCTAAAGGCCTCACTCTCATGCCAGTAGCATCAATCTTAATTTTTTATTTTATTTTACTAGCAAAATCCTCCTATATTACTATACAATAAGTAGTCTTAGCATACAATACCCATTACCACTTGATATTATAATATTAATGAAGGAAATATTATTCAAAACCTAAAATGATTTTATCAAAGTTTTCCCACCACCTGTTACTTCAACGTTAAACTGTGTGCACTGTACAAGCAGCGGTCGGACCACATAAATGGACTCTGTTAAAATTAGTGTCACAGTTCCCTAGATATAATAATATGCACAAAATTTAATTTTGAATATGCAGGCAGACGATAAATTGATGAATGTTATTGTATTAATTATTGCACGATAAAAAGTAATTTAGAAAAAAATATAATTGCTAGTTTCTTTCCAGCGCCAAATAGATATTTATTTTATCGATTACAATTTAAAGATAGCAATGAAACATCGAGACATGGCCATCGTGGAGGCTCGGCAGAACTGTCAAGATCCTACCCTCTTCCTCCCTAACCAATCTACCCCAATCTAGTGTTTGTGTCATCATGTTTTATGCCTAACACCAACAAGTTGAACTTTGATGCCGTTCATATATAGGCCATCGCGGCCTGAAATTGGCCCTCACAAAATAATCCATACATTCTGAATTCAGGTTATCTGACGATTTATTTCCTATTCCGTTAGTCGGCTGTTTAAACGCTACTTACATGTAATATATGTACTAACATGGTAGCCAAGCGATAAGGACCCTTAAATAAAACAAAGTGAAGTTTTATATCTATTAGCTAGATGCCAACACCGTTAGCATGGGTACTTCTGCTTTGCGGTAAAACCAAAATAATAAAAAAGAACAACCAACTAAGCAAATATTTGAATTGAATAGAAACTTCTGCTTGCAAAGCTGCACGTTTATTTCAAAGGATATTAGCACGTAAGTAGATCTTCAGCACGTATTTAATTTTCTCATATGAGTTAGTCAAGTATTAAAATGTGAAGGAATAAATTAAAATATGTCAAATAAGAAAGATGAAGGCAATCATGTTCCGTTTAGAAAGAGAAGAAGCTATATAACTAAATAGCTCTGTCCCTCTCACCACTTCAACAATAACTGTTCTAAACTCATACCAATGGATACTGGTATTCTAGTATCCAAAAATATCTTCCTGATATCTATAAATTATTACTTTTGTACAGTACATAACAGTTCCATATTATTATAAAGATTTTTTAAATTTCCCTTTTCCCATATAACGCATACACTTTAAACCTAATTTCAAAGCTGAAAGACGTTTGGAACTCACTTGTTAAAAATAAAAATATCCCTATGTGATACTTCAAAGGAAAGTCGGCTCCAATTATTTCGAACAATTAAATCGTTATTGTCGTTTTCAAGAGAGCTTCTTAGAAGTCGAGGTATTTCGCAAAGTATCCTAAATCATTATTCCCTTTCAATTTTCCCTCAGAAAAAAAACCGAACAACTTAAATTTAATATCGAATGTCCTTTCAAAAACTTTACAATCACTTGAAGGGATTCTTTTGTTTACCCGAAAGAAAACTTTTGTACACTCATCTGGGGCTAATTGGTCGTTTGATATTTTACGCGTGAAGCTCAAGTAGCGACAGCAAAAATAAACCTTCCTTTAAACAATCCTGTGAATAAATAATTTAGTTGCACCAGATGCTGCAAAAATCTTTTTGTGGTTGCACAAGAACGATGAAGAATTAGGATGGAATACTGATGTTTGTAGCTATGGTTGAAAAAAATAACTGTGTATAAGAGTGTATTTTTTTAAGAGTAGGTAATCGTAATATGTGCGTAAACCACACTTGTCATGTGTCAAAAGCCTGTCTTTAATTTGGACATACATTGGTGAATTTTGGGTACGAATTTTGCTGACCGTACAAAAAATCTTTGCCACGTGATTTTATGGGGTGAGCTGGCTCGTCACGTGCCCTCTTAAGTAAACATTGACTCTTTTCTGGTTAAAATATTTTGGTCACTTTTTGAACACGTGGTCGCAAACGCGACTGGCGCTTTTAAATGGCGGGGTTTGCGAAATAGGCAAACAATGGCTTGCCTTTCGGTAAAATACGTATGAAACTATAATATAAATAAATATGGACAACATCACATTCATTGCTCCGAATCCAATGTAAGTAGCTAAAGCACTTGTGTTATGGAATCAGAGACAACGAAGGTACTACAAGCACACAGACCCGAGACAATGTAGAAAAGTGTTTTTTTCAACATTGACCCGTCCGGGAATCGAACCCGGGACCTCAGAGCTGGCGACATCTTGAAAACCGGTGTGTACGCCACTCGACCACGGAGGTCGTCATTTACTTATATGAAGAAACTAACACTTATGTTCAAAATTAAATATATATAAACATATCATAAAATCTAATCACTAAAATAATTATCATTGAAATAGTGCATTTGTTAGGTAATAAGACAATAGAATTATCGGAATTGTAGTTATGTATTATTTTTGCTTATTGACTCATATTTCGTTGAAAGGATAGTAGTTAAAATTCCTCATAAAAACCTTACTCTCTATGCTCACTTCCTATGAAAGGCATAAAGAGCTCTTCCTAAAAACTATCTAGTTTATAAAAGCTGTACACCTGAAGTAAGGCGACTATACGTCATATTGTTCATGCCACACAACTGCTTCCTAAGAATTCGGCCCTGAGAGAGTTTTAATAGAGATCTCTTGATTCCTCTTCAGTAAGCTCATCGCAGTTTCAAGGCGGTAAACCACTGTTTGCGATTTTAAAAAAACTTATTTGTTTTGAAACTTTACAGAATTGATGGAAGATTGCAAAGGAAAGAGTTAGTTATATCTTTAATTTACAGTTCCGTTACGATTATATGCTGAACAAAATTTTATCTAGACAACATTCATTTCAAAAGGAGTTAGGTTACCCCATCATAATTATTATTTTATAAATAATAAAATAATATTGAAAACACAGTTTAATTGGCGTACAAATTGTTAGCGAATAGTTAGTTAGTATAGTTGTTAAACGTGCTAAATTATAAATAAAATTACATTAAATAAAAAAAAAGTTTTTATTTATTTTCGCCTTTTTATCCACTGCCTGCGGAACCCATGCCGAAAGGTGAGGATTTATTAGTAGTAAGGAAGTATAGACCAGGGTTATTTGCATCGGATTCCAACCCCATGTAGGATATAGCGTTTTTAGAACATAATCCTTGACCAAACATTGTCCAGTTCTCGCACTTGCGGGCTGAAAAAGTAGAAAACAGTTTTTGAAATGAATGATACCGATAATTTGAGAAGGTATAATAGGGATGTGGGCTGAGTATGAGAATTAAAAATCTATTTAAGCAGTCAATAAAATAAAAGAAAAAATTTTTTTCATTAAAAATATATTATTATTATTATATATTATTATTATATATATATATATTATATATTTACATTATCTAAAAACAAGACACTGAACAAAAAACAGTCAACATCCCTTTAATACTACCTACCTTATTTTATGACAGACTTTATAAAATACGGTTTTTGTGCATGTAAGTAAAAAAGTACATGCCTTAATTATCTTATCCCCTTTTACACAACCTTATTTTCGGTATAAACTAAAACCAAATTCCTAATCTAGAAATTCCTCACAAATATATGTACATGTATGTTGTCTCGCCACGTTGTTTGCAAAAAAAACATGGCACAGCGCGTGTACGTTTTGACATGTCTAACAAGGCGTAAAATTATTACAATCAATTTACTTACTTCTGAACAAACTGTTTTCAGTTGTTTTGTTTCGCATAAAGTAAAAATAAGGTTTTATAAACAGAGTTATTTTTTACAAAAGTAGAGTGTGAGAAAATAGTAAACATACACTATCCATTGAATAGAGTACGTGAACCAAACATGAGTGCATAGACCACTATTATAATACTGGAGATAGACTGGCAACTTAAGAATTTCGTAGGCAGCGCCATCTAGTTACCAGGACATACTCTATTCATCTGTCAATATACCTACCTAGTACGACTACGTAATGTACGTATGTAATGTACCTACCGAGTAGAATAATGTAGAATGGTTAAAAATTTTGTTGTAGTAAAGATAGACCCAAAAAATTGTTTTTTTTTGGGTTTAGTTTTCCTACAGCAAAATTGTTAATCATTCTACATTATTATACTCAGTAGAGTCAGTTTGTTATTACACTAAACTGGTTGTTTCGAGGATAATAAAACAAATACCAATTGTGGATGTTCAAATTTATTGGGTAAAAAAATACATTTCTTATAAAAACTATACATTAATTTCAATGCCAGTTTATATATTTACCATCATCTTTGATGACTAGACAGCCGGGCACACAACACTTGTTTCTAGACATTGTTATACACGAAAATAATATGGTCCAAACTCCAATTTACCTAAGCCTAAGGCCTAAGCAATTCTGTTCGATTTTAAGCACAGGGGGCTCAACTCAACGCGATTTAGAAAGAACACACACGGTGAACGTTTATCTTCTAAGATTTTGAGTACATACGCAGTAATAAACTCGACGTAAATTTTCTTAAAATTAGAAAGAAAACACAAAAACATGCACAACCGCAGACAATTTTGCATTGATAATTTGAAATGGCAATGTCAGTAGTCTGTGCAGACATTTCATATCTAAAAATTCTACTAATAGTTTTTTTTTTATCAATTTATGAAAAATATTAATAAAATACTATGATCGGGAAACTTTTACAAACGCAAAAAAAAATACGAAAAATAATAAGTAACTCACAATGAATCGAAAACAAAAATTATATGCTTACAATTCTACTAAAATCTACCAACAAATGCTTTATGGATTTACGCTGGGAACATTGTTAATTTTTTATTTCTGTCCTGGTAGATAGATGGCGCTGAATACTAGAAAATTAAAATGTATACAAGTTGCCACCCTGTGCATGAGTGTGCAACAAGAAACAGGATAACAGACGTCAGAAATAACAAGAAAATCGTATAAGGAAAACACCAACACCAATTTAAAAATAACATCCTTACCGTACCATTCGTAAAAAGCTTAGGGTTATCTCAACGAGATGTTGAAGAGAAAAATACGGATTGAAAAGATTTTTTGACCTTTGTAAGTTGTACGTACGAAATGTTACTATTATTTTAATAGTTTGGTCTTTATATCTAAATAATAAAACTGATGTCTTCACGGCCTGTACTAGCCGAAGACTAAAACATCAATCAGTTTTGACTTTTCAATGTAGAAATAGGTTTCCACATAGCATCGTTACTTGGAGCCACTTACAAATTGACTTGATTATTTCATTTCCACCTTATCAATATTGTCAAAGTTCTATGTATCTTTGAGGAAAATTGAGTCTTTGCTATATCTGCATATATTTGGAATCGGAATAGAAATTATGATTTACCAGGGAAATGTCTAGGAGAGTTAATGGATTCGGCGAACAATTCCCACGCCCGGCTGTGGTCGCAGACGGAAATGTAACATCCTGGCTGCGATGCTCCTCCATTGGGATAGAAGTCTTTGTGCCCTGGAAAAGTGAAGAAGTTGCACTTATTCTAAAGGTACTTATAGAGTTCCTGTTTAATTTAGAAATTAAGCTATCACTTTAATCAATATAATCGCCGAAATGTTTGTCCGGACATAACTTACGAACGACGAACTAAATTGTACAATTATTTTCCTTCGTGATTTTATTCTCAGGACAAGGTTTGAATAAAAGAAAGTGAAATGAAAATAAATGAGTGATTGAATGAGATAGAAGACTTATAAATCAAATTCTTTATGGGAACGGAACCTACTTATGCAGGTGAAACCGCGTGGCCTACAGCTAGTTAAGTATGAAAATATAAACCTAAAGATAATAAGCAAATCAAAAATTATAAGGAGTCTTTTTTCAATCAGATTTTTTAATGTATAATACAACCTTACTCAAAATACTCGACTATTATAAAACGGGTACACATTATTAAAAACATAACAAAAAGTAAATCTCAGAGTTTGCCGTAATTTCCAATCCACGACAAATAATAAAAGCTAATGAACCATGTTGATACTTGGAATACTCGGGAATTCCAGGAACGTACAAATAAAGACGAGACAGAAATGATAGAAAATAGAGGACAAAGCGTTTTCTTTCAAAGTGCCTACTGAGGAAAAGTGTAAACACCATTAATACTTCTTTGGAACAATAGCCTTACGTTAAAACCTTGAACAGCGCCTGTTGACTCGGAACATTGTCACATCGAATGGGAAGTGTTTGTCAGATGTAACGACGATCTTCATTTCATATTCCGTTTCAAATTGTCCTTATACTTCCTTATTAGAAACTAAGGGATCCCTCAGGGGCTTAAGCTTGGACCTATAGTACTTGGTCGACTTATTCATTTTATTTGATTTGATTATTTTTACTTGTAGAAATTCTTGGATTTCTGGGACCAATTAGCTGGCAGAAAGCTAGCTTGTAAAAAACATTTGACACGAATATTGGTACACAGGTTCACAGAGGTTTGTTGTGGAGTCAGTGTTTGTGCATATCAGATTTATGTTTGTAGAAGAAACTAGGTTATACAGGAAATCCTAATTGTTTGAGGGTAGCATTTACCTCAGATCGTCGACCCCTAAAATGCGGTCAGAAGTCGTTCCTAAGAGCTGTATTTGAATTGAAATTCTGGCTTATTAGGTATATTAGGAATTATCCGCTTATTTATGGCATGATTACCTAAATCTTAAGTGTCAATGACCTGTACGCTGTCTTGATTGGAGTTAGAGTTCATTTACATTTATAATAAAGATATCAATCGGAACTATGCCCAGTAATCAAATATAAGTAGTTTTTGATAAGAATATGATGCATTATTATCTTATATAGAACAAAATATTGTTCATAAAAACCTGTATCAGAAATGTCGCCCCGATTCTTGGTTTCCAAATCAATAATACAAACATGGCCTTGACAAACTTCTAGTAAACAAATAAAACAATTGATATATTAAAGAACAACTTCTAACTACAGTTTGTTGTTGGTATCCACGAAGTTTATATGATGTAAGTACTCGTTTGGATCGAATGTTGTAGCTAAATCAATGATATGAAAGTAAGTTGTAGAGGTGTTTTTTTTATTAGGTCTTCCCCAGTTCACCTGAGCGCACGATTTCACTGCTTCACTGGACTTTTTACAGAGGTTACAAAGTTTTACATTGGCATAATAAATTATGGCATAATATTTGTAGCTTCTCAAAACTAGAACAAGACGATATAAGGAATATATATATTATAGCTTTGCGTTATGGCTGGATTTCGGACGCTTGAAGCAATTGATACCGACCTCTTTCAGCAGTCCGTATGCCTATCTGATATCTTCGTAATAAAGTTCTCAACTGTTAGTGAATTACTTAATTATAAAGTACTAAAAAATAATTAATTATCATATAAAAAATAACGTCGTTTACCTACAGGCTCTTTAAGACCCAGCATGCCTCCATTACTGTGTATAACATCAACATATTTTGCGTCATTCCTGTCTAGTCTTCCACTTGCACTGACATTACTGAAACAAGGACCAGCTGGGTCCAAGGCAGTGATCCGACCCACACGTTCTCCAGTTAGCTCTTGAACCCGCTTTCCTGCTACTCCAGCAATATGTGATCCAAGGCTGTGACCTATGATGTAGATCCTCGTAGGATCTTGTCCATCTGAAATATTAGCGTACAAAATCAATAGTATCTTCAGACCTTCGAATTTTAAAATAGATTGTGTACATTAGTTACCAAGGTTATTATTATCAGCCTTCTTGCAAGCACTAGTGGACCAATTCGTATCAATAAATTATTATTAAATTAAAGTAGGCATTAATATTATTTCTATAAAATCTCACCTTTGATGACTTCACTCAAGAATTCTCCAAGCATTTCACCCATGAACCTCACATATGTTGACGATCTAAAGTATTCCAGATTTATAACCTTTCTACCATCTAACGCAAACAACTTCATGTTTGGTTTCTTAAGCAACTCAGGAGCTATTTCTTGCACCATCCAGCCGTCAGAACTTTCCATGAAGCCATGGATTAGGATGACTATAGTCTGTGCCTGTGCCATCAATCGGGTCAGTCTGTGCGTTGCCGTTAAGTTGTACTTGACATTTCCAGTTTTGGTGATCAGATCTATGTTCAACACTTCTTGGAAATTCGTTTTATTTTTTTCTTGCATCTGCTCGTATGTTATACCGAAAAAACTTTTGAAGGCCTCACCTGCAACGTTAATAAGTTATGTGTTGTTATTTTCATCTTAGCTCTAGTTATCTTCAATCACCATCAAACCTTACGGAATCCCTTACAGAATCTTAAATTTACTAATTTATTAAAAGTTTTGAAACATTACGAAACCTCATCTCATCTAAGGACACCCAAGGCAATAATACTACTTTGTCAATCTTTAGTTTTAAAACTTGTATGATCTAAGTTTTAAACAAGGTTCTGAAATGAAAGTAGATCGTTAACTACTTTTCTTTCTATGAAATCAAGTTAGTATAAAATTGAACAATAAACCAGAAGAAATTTTGTTTTTGTTTTCATTATTTCTTACTTACCTCTTTGGTAATAAATGTGATGAAAAATAAAACATATTATGCAGATTTACTTTTACATATTTTTAATTAATGATTCATGCGGCAACAAAACCAAGATAGGTTTAGTGGCCGCATGAATCATTAATTATATTATTAAAAAACTGAAGAGTTTGTTTGTTCATTTGGTTGAACGCGCTAATGTCTGAATTGAACTTGAAAAATTCTTAGTGTTAGATAGCCGGGCATTCATTAAGAAAGGCTACAGGCTACACGCGGATTGAGCCGCGAGCAAAAGCTAGTGATCGATAAAAGAAATTGGCGAAGAAGAAAAAAAGTGTCTCATTTATAATTCAAGAAAAAAAAACACATTCTTAATTACTAAATTCTTAACAATACAATTGACTATCTAATAAGCAAGGACAGAAGAAGAAAAAATAAAAACTATTAACTCGTAACAAAACCTTGATTTACAAAATAAAATCACCAAAAAAAAAAAAAAAAAAAAATATTGAACAAAGTAATTAGAAAAGCAGATACTTACATCTGTTGGAGCCAGCAGCAACCACGGGATGAATCATAGACATAGTAGCATCAAACATGGACCTCATTGTGAGCTTAGCTGGGTCCTTGTTGGGTAGGCTGGCCGCATACAACCCCACTAGGAAGAGGTACTTGTAGATGTACACCAATTCCAAATGTTGCACTAAAACACATTTGGACTCAAAATATATACAAAAATTTGTGAGTATCAGATAACACAAGCCAGTCAGTTGGAGCCAGTGGATGTCCCAACACTAAAGGTACAAACTGCGCTATGACCTTGTGTGTGCGTTACTAATGAATATAGAAAAATCAAAAGCCTAATGACATGGCATCATTAGGCCTAATGTACCTTCTGTTTAATTTGGCCTTGGAAAGTAAAATTTTAGACAAATGATGCCTTTTATTCAATCTGTGACTGCAGTAGGGAAGTATTTATCTACCATATAATTATAGAAACTGAAAAAAGGAAGCTGTTAAAACTATTCTCTTGACATACCTAGGTTTTTTTAAAGGTTACTTTATGATTATCATTGATCATACTAAAATAGTTGAAGATAAAAATTATTTTTTGTTTTTAAAAACGATGCCCGCACTAAGGAATTTAATCCTGTGTCGCGGGGGTTTCACAAACATTTAAATCATGCACAAGGAACACCCAGACTTGAAACAAGCATTTGTGGATCACACAAATGCTTGTCCCGACCCCGCAGCACGTCGCGCACAATTAGCGTGGTGACCTATACCACTCAGCTATCCGTGCAGTCATATTTTATTTCTATGAAAAATGTGTTAAATTTTAAAAGGTGGTGTTGCAATATATTTTGTGGTCTCAACATATTCTGCAGTATTAGACGTACAAATTACATTTAAGGAAAAAAAATAAGTCAAACATAGCTGAAGCTCCTCTTTATGAATATAGGTTAAAAATAATAAAGTAGGTGTACTAAATAATGTTTGAAAACAGTACTCACAATTAATCATGTCAAACAGCACCAGTAGCAGACTACCTTTTATAAAAAAAAATACCATTACCATGCGAGTTCTATTGATATAAATGTCAACTACTGAGTCTATGTTATGGGACACATTTTATTGTTTAATACGCCAGAAAATTGATTATTTATGCCCTAATTGAATGTCATTTAAACACCATTAATTTTATATGGTTTTCTAGGGAGCTATGTAACATGGTAACATCTGTAACTTCGAAGTATTTCAAAATGTTTTACTATATTATTTTTAACGCATATGATACAATACGATCGCCAGGCCAGGCGGCTGCCGCCGCTTCAAGATTCGTTTCAGTATGAATTCGATTTAGGTTTCCGTTTAATACTATTTTAGTTTTATTTATTGTGAGTCGTACTAGCTGTGCCCCGCGGTTTTACCCGCGTAATTTGTCCCCGATCCTGTAAACATCGTTTTGTTTTTGGGATATTTTCCATTCTTTTAAAATTCTGCTATTCGGGACGGAGACAACACCAACAAATCAAGGATCATGGAAATTGATCCCGTTCTCGATATATAAGTGTGGTACTTGTTTTTTTTTATATCGATAATAATATTGTATAGTAGCAATTGATTTGTTTCCTTACCAGTACAGATTAACTAACAGCTGCAGTCAATGTGGGTATTGAGGTATAATTGAAACAATAAAAAAACGTCTTTGGAACTATCAACCAATTACTTGAGTTTGTATTAATACATATCAGTGGCGTATGGAAGATCTGTCTAGAAAATAAAGCATACTATATAATACCCATACTAACTATAGACATTTAGTGTCTTTTTTTTTTCGAAGTTCCGCCTTTTAGTAGTCGCAAAATATCACATCGATGTAATGTTTATCTATATTCTTTACGTTTGAATCGCAGCGTTTTGTTCCGCCAAACCAGTGATCGTATCTTTGTATCGTTACGAAACATTTCAATGTTGAAATAACATACATGCTTGAAAAGCAAACGTCATTTATTGTAACAACCTTTTATGGATTGTTGACTGCTAAATGCATTTACAGTTGCTTCGTTTAGTTAGCCAGTAATTCTGATTTTTGGAGGATTTGAACCTTGACAATAATGTCGCCAACTTCAACATAGTTTGGAAAAAGTATAAACCGCCTGAAATATAAATAAAAAAAACCATCGAATTTAAAAGAAAAAGTTTAACCAATACTTAAAAACGGTGCATTTCAGTAAAAAAATTGGATATGAGTAGGAAATTTTTTTTGGGTTCCAGAGAGGGTTTTCGGTACCAAAGAACTTTGTTATTTTTATAAACTAGATTAACGCCAAATCGGTTTTATATACACATAATAATAATTGGTGGCCATGGAATAGCATTAAAACGCTTTTATATCCAAGCAATAAGATTTATTTTCGTTTGTCTTTGCATCAATGTTACATGTCCAATGATCCACTTATACCTATTTTATCCTACAAGCAATGCAAGCGTTATGCAACCAAACTTGTTTACCTCAATCAGCCATACAATTAAATAACTAGCGAAGTGCGACTCAGACTCGCGTACTAAGAGTCCCGTATTACCAAGACCTGATTTTTAAATAGAGATTATTTGTTTTGCACTTCGGTCACCAACCAGCTTGCCCAGCGTAGTGTCTAGGGCAACAAGCACCCCATGTTTGCGCCAGTTTCCGGTAGTCCCAAGGAGGAAGGTGAGGAACGTCTGCTGGACATCGAATAGGCTGATTTAATTGATTCGTATTGCCGAAGAATCGTAGGTTTGGTAGTCATGGAATCCGCCGTCTTTTGATTATTATTTTTTTGGCGCTTCGTCCTGGAGAACGTCTGTGGAAACCGCTAGTGTGGGTAGCGCTGGATCGTGTATTATGGCGATCCTTGAGGGACACCTATATTCAGCAGTGAATATGTTTCATCATTATCATCATTTCGAAACCCACGCAGATCACAGATGGACTCTTTTTGTATTCGATGGCTTTCACTTGACTTAATAATATACCGAAAAAGTGTTCGGTGTCGGCAACTGGCACTCAAATGTCAGTGGAAGACTCAAGCAAGTCGACACATTTCATTTTGGCATTATCCTGTGTCAATATGCCCAGCAAAATATTTTCACGAGTGCGCGGCACCTTATTCTATTTACGATAATTATAATTTCACATTATCCTGGAAATAAAGCTAAAATTCTGTTCCTAGGAACAGAATTTGAATTTGAAACCTTGACACATAGACTGGAGTGGCTTTTTTCTACGAAACCCCAAAAACCTATTGACATTGGTTCTAGCATTCAAATAAAGCCAATTAGGTGTTTAAGCATACAATTATATCTCAAAATATCTAACATAAATTGGCCGGTCTAAAACGGTTCACAAACATATCGCTGTCTCTTTCTCTCTTTAGCGCTCATGTATGCTTGTATCCTGCTCACTTAGTGTATAGCCTAACATCGGAGAAGTCAAGTTATTTTGGTGGCAAGTTGGTAGTGCGGCTAAGGTTAAGCTAATTGCTTCTTGATGCGATTTTAATGAAGCTTCATACATTTTCTTACATTATTTGTATGGTCGGATGTGATTATGTGTTGATTTTCATAATAATACCCATATAGTACCTAATAAATTGTCATTTCGGGGTTGTTAGTCGTAATGTGGTTATACGGTTTCGCTTACTTTTTACGATTACGGTTGGGTTCACCTCGTAATTTTAGCGGTTATAATAATATTTTATCCTAGCATATACATTATACAGTGTGTAACAAAAACCCTGTCCGATCCTTGAGAGAATTATTCGGTATCGTACTGCAAACACATATACGTAGCTATTAAATGGATTGGAGATATTTTTTTTCCCAATTGAAAATAATTAAATCGAAATAAAAACTGATCCAAGGCAACAGCAACACTGACCGCTCCTCAAAGTTCATTTACTTACTACCTGCAGCTTTGTGTCAAAGAAGTCGCCTATGCGAGACGGTTCATGAACTGTACCACGAATACGCCTTTATTGGATCTGACAGGGGTTTTGTTACATGTTGTATAAATATAATATAGCATTGTTCTATTTTTTTTTTCAATTAAACTTTGATTCTAATGGTCTCCCAATTTAACACTGACCTACTGACAAAAAATGTTGTGGAGGTCAGATAGGCAGTCGCTCTATGTAAAATACGGTATTCAGCTAAATCCGGTAAGACTGGAAGCCGACCCCAACATAGCTTGGGAAAAAGGCTAGGCAGGCTACTGACAAAAAATCTTCATTTTTTTTCTGCATAAGTACCTACTTAATAACAAACGCATGTCGAAACAGTTTACCATTCTGCAATTATGTGACAAAAATCCTCATACAACAATCAACTTGATAACATACATTTCCTATACTTAAATTACTACTTACTAAACTCTGAAGTACAGCCTTAATAATGTATGTAATAATAACTTTAGATAGCCACCATAATTATAGAACAGCACAGCGTATTTCCAAACGTTTTAATAGTTGACCAAACACAAATAACCAGTTGGTACATGACTCTATTTTTTCAAGGCTTCCATATATTTTACTAAATAAGACACTACTTCTAAATTTACTATGAGCTCTTGGAGTAGGACTGGTTTATAGTGGGAGCGGGACGTAGTTACACCTGCTTAGTGCGCTATCTCGCTTGCACAATGGCAAAAAACTTGCTTCAAGAGCTCTTAGTACAAGCGAAGTACGTTGCCACGGTTGGAACACTCAAATAATTTGATGTTGGGAAGCAAATTGTAATCATCTTGACAGCTGAGGGCCATATCAAATAAATAATCATTTTAAGCTTTGTTAGAAATGGAAATAAGGTGATGTTACAGTGCAAGAATGGATTAGTTGTCATATTTTTAATGTCCGTCCGTTGTGTACAGTCAGTTAGAAGAATACAAGTCACCTAAGATACATGACATGACGATTTTTATATTTTGTGCGAAAGCATGACTTAACACTCGTGAACTTTTATTTATCTACTTGAAAAACGATTTTAATTTATTCTAGTGTCTACTAACGCGGGATGATTATTGTTTGTTATACGTTTAAAGGTCAAAAGGTTTCTAAAGTGAAATGCTTTCATTACTTTTTTTCTTAAAAGTAGTGATCATCATATAACTAGCGATCCACTCCGACTTCGCACGGACAAACGGCCCGCCAGCCGTTCTGTCCCCACTTTTTAAATCTCTGATATATTCTAAGATATTCTTTTTCATAACAAAGAAATACACAACGTATTTATAAATATATTTAATTTTAAAAGAAATAATACTGTTTTTTAGTGTTTGTATTTTGGGTTCAGCAGATTTTGCGTGAGTAACAAACATCCCTACAAGCTTATCTATTTATAATTACATCAGTAAGTAGGATTAGAATGATGGCAGAAAAAAAATGCATGTAATGATACGTATGCTGTTTGCAAACATACACGATCATTGTACAATCATTTCGCAATGATTGATAATGATCACTCTTTTTAGAAATATGTGCTACAAAAGTTTATACTGTTTTTAGAGTTCCGTACCAAAGGGGCAAAACTGGACCCTATTAAAAACCGAATAATTATAACAAACATTTAAGGGGAGTCCCATGTCCCACAAACGTGATTGCATCTGTGTAACACATATTATGGAATGCAATAAAGACTTTTGAGTAATGAGTATTGAGTATAGAATTTTTTGCTTGCATTTGTTCGATATTGATAGCAGATAGACGTTTGAAATATTAACAGAATGATTAGTTATATATATACAGGGTGTCCCAAAACTCAACGATAATCTGAGACCGGATGAAAGGCCAAGTTATACCAGTTCTGGGAAAAATAAAAAAAAAAATCCATATCACTCAGTTCAGCGATAAAATACATTTATAAAAAAAAGTTGAATTTCGACACCTTTGGTCGCATTTTCAAGTCCTGTGGTCACCAATGTCGCATTTTCGCTGTGATTTTGTTAATTTCGTGATCTTCATTAACGGTGCTATTAATCGCAACTACAAATTAATGCAAAAACATTGTTAATTTAATAAAATGAGTTAAGTTTTAGTGAGTCATGGTTCACAAAAATATTGTTAGTTAACTTTGAGACTTAATTTTGAAGAAAATATGTACTACACTACCCTTGGCAAGTTATTTCAAAAGATGGCGCATTTAATCAAGATTTAAAAATGGTGCAACACTTGCCACTTTTCTTGCCATTAAAAATTGTATTTCTTATTTATTTCAAATTGAGCGTATTTCAAAAATAATTATTGATACTTTTTGTATTAACAGATCGGGGTCTCGAGTGTGTGTAATGAACAAAAGTGATAGAATGAGATAGATAGTGACGCTGACAGTCTGTCTCACTCTAGAGTGAGACAGATTGACATTCGACTTTTGGATGAGCGAGACGGATAGTGTCGCTTGAGGGGGGTCGTCCGTTCACAACATTTAGTACGCATCGTTTCTTCGTCTACTACGCATCTCTCGTATTCGTGTAACTATCGTACTAGTAACGACTTTGGCTTGTGATACTTTGGACTTAATGCTGCATTCGTACTGACGACATTGGCTTTGCTTTTTTGGAATTTGTGCTGTGAAAATAGTGTGTGAACAACATGCCGGATCTGTACACAGCAGAAGAATATGCAAATATGCATCTTATCTACGGTAAATGCCGTTGTAATGCCTCTGCTGCAGCCAGATTGTATCGCGAGAGATACCCAAATGTGCAGCGTCACCCAGATTATCGTGTATTTCAAAATGTGCATGCGTCATACTCGGAAGGACGATTGCCCAGTGTTCGTACGTCCAGTGGAAGACCGCAAAGAGACTACGACGATATAGTTTTGAATGAAATTGTTGTCGTCAGTACGAATGCAGTATCAAGTCCAAATTAACACAAGCCAAAGTCGTTAGTACGATAGTTACACGAATACGAGAGATGCGTAGTAGACGAAGAAACGATGCGTACTAAATGTTGTGAACGGACGACCCCCCTCAAGCGTCACTATCCGTCTCGCTCATCCTAAAAGTCGAATGTCAATCTGTCTCACTCTAGAGTGAGACAGACTGTCAGCGTCACTATCTATCTCATTCTATCACTTTTGTTCATTACACACACTCGAGACCCCGATCTGTTAATACAAAAAGTATCAATAATTATTTTTGAAATACGCTCAATTTGAAATAAATAAGAAATACAATTTTTAATGGCAAGAAAAGTGGCAAGTGTTGCACCATTTTTAAATCTTGATTAAATGCGCCATCTTTTGAAATAACTTGCCAAGGGTAGTGTAGTACATATTTTCTTCAAAATTAAGTCTCAAAGTTAACTAACAATATTTTTGTGAACCATGACTCACTAAAACTTAACTCATTTTATTAAATTAACAATGTTTTTGCATTAATTTGTAGTTGCGATTAATAGCACCGTTAATGAAGATCACGAAATTAAAAAAATCACAGCGAAAATGCGACATTGGTGACCACAGGACTTGAAAATGCGACCAAAGGTGTCGAAATTCAACTTTTTTTATAAATGTCTTTTATCGCTGAACTGAGTGATATAGATTTTTTTTTTTATTTTTCCCAGAACTGGTATAACTTGGCCTTTCATCCAGTCTCAGATTATCGTTGAGTTTTGGGACACCCTGTATATATAATATATTCACTTTAAAAATAAATAATAACATTAAAATAAAACCTATATTGAAGGGGATGCCATACAACAAACGTGATTTTTGTCCCGTTTTATAGATAATTGTACGGAACCTAACATGCGCCGGACTCGCACAAACTCGATTATTTTGACGGTTATAGAATATCGCACGAAAATTTCGTTTTTTTTTTCATATAGTGATTATGTAGACACAGATTACGTCAGCATGAAGTCACTATGGCCTTTTTAGAACACTATTCTATTAATAGCGGTTTTACATAAAAGCAAAATAGATAGAACTTCCACGTTGATTTACTTAAATGACCTTTAAATATCCTTCTTATAAAACACTGCTTGTACGCTTAGATATTCACGCAACGAATTTAATTTAAATAAGTTTATACTTTGTTAGGAAATTGAGTAAAAAAACAGATTAGCGGATAATGCAATTTTCGGCTTATTCCACTTGAACCCCAAAACCATTATTCTCAAGACTACTGTCCATACATTAATTCTATCTTAAACCCCAAAGCAAAATAATAAGGAACTTCGTTCCAATATTTCTAGACTTCAAGTCCACTTAGATCCCAAAAAAGTTTAATCAATAACTTGCTTACCAACTAATTTGGTTTTCTAGTTATTGATTTAGCTTTATTTATTTTTTTACTCTACTTATTTTGAGAGTTTCAATTGAAAACTAATTAAGGATTTATAATAATTCTTCCTACTAATCGTGTTAGGGTCAAGTGGAAAGATTTTAGGGTTTTAGTGTAACCAGACCAGTTTTCATCAAGCTAGAATGAGCTGATTTTGGGTTTTTGTTTATAATTATAATTTATAGGTATTTATGAACATGTAGCGGACCCAAACCGGATTTGCACCGTGTGACCCCAGGGCCCACTATTATAATATATTATAGTTGTTCGTTTTTGTAATTCATGCCAAGTATAGAATAGAGATCACACAAATTTTACTCCAACTGCTGAGCACTCAATCGTATTGTAAGCGAAATATTTTTGCCGTACGGGTATCCCCGTATGGCAAAAATATTTCTGTGATCCATAAAATATGTTTGATCTAAGTATGTCTGTGCTTTGTAAATGGTTAATTGTACTTCTTTTAATCATAATGATATCCTAGATTTAATTTCCTAGTAAGTTAAACTATGTCATGAGTAAAATGCGCCCTAAATACACACAGTCTCAAACAAAATTCACAGCCAAAACTGTTTTAAATTTTACAAAGGTGGTGACAGGAATATTGTTTTTCGCAAATTCAATCTTATCCGAATGGCATAAAGTTATTTTTTGCGATGCGAGACTTTTTGAGAAGACTGCATTTTTGTGGTCATATTTAAGAACGGATTTGATACACTGACTTTTCATCTTGGGTTTTAACTGTGTAAGTGGTAAAATTTTAGTATTTTTTTTTTTAATTCCTTGAAAATTCTCGCATCTCTCATTTTTGACACTAAAAAAGTCTTATAAACACGATGTATCTGTAAAAAAAAACAAATTGAAATGACCACTCAAAAGAAAAAAATACGCTATAGTGTGACCGACTGCTCATAAATATAATGTATTCAAATATCAAAGACATTTATGTATACAGAACCTTAGTTTTTTTTTCACAAATCATCTTGGATAACTGGTCAACCAACTATCAACCAGTTCTTGTTAAGATTAACAACTGACAGTCAGTGTGTTATGTTTGGTTTCCAAAGAGTGACGTATTCACCGCAGTGATCCAAGGACTGACAGTTTGAAAGTTGTAGTTCCATTTAAAAATCAATAAGTTGCTCTTGGTATGTAGTTTTGGTATTATTTTTATAAAAAAAATTGTTTTATATTTTTAGTAGTTCACGTTGTTTAAACAGGTTCATCGTTTATTTTTAATAAAAAATAAGTAAGAAGCTATTATAAAAAAATATATAAAAATAAACGTTACTAAAACAATTTTTTTAGTACTATATTTAAATACATTTTTTTTTAATATTTTCTACAAGGGATAGGTCATTGTGGCTTGTTCATTGGCTTTGAAGCATTTGTGAAAAAAACGTGACGTCATAAGCTAACTGTTAAAATTTGATTGAAAAGCAAAAAATAATTACTGATAGGCAAAAATATTTTGGTTTCACCCAGTTATCTCCCCTATTATCCAGTTCCTGCTGCTGCATTTGGTTCCAGTTCAATTCTAAAACATGTTGTTAGGAATTTTTGTCGTGGTGACCTAGCGGTTCAGCGGCCGGATTTGTATGCACATGGCGGCAGGTTCGAACCCAGGCAAGTACCAATGTGACTTTTTCAAAGTTATATGTACTTACTTAATTATTCTAAGACACCATTGACAAACGGTAAAGGAGAAATCATCATGAGGAAACCTGCGTTCCAAAAATTAAAATCTGAAATCGCCAACCCGCAATGTGCAAGCGTGGTTAGGCCTGGGCCCAGCAGTGGGACATTTATAGGCCGGTATTATTAGGAATTTTTAATTCAAAATATTTTTATCTATTTCTTTAATCAAGATTATACATTATATGCGATATATTATATTATAGTCAGCTTCAATAATAATCCAAAAGAAAAAACGTGTATTATTTGGCTAATAACAAGATTACCAAAACAATAGGCAGTATAGTATAATAATATAACCTACCTAAAAACTGCAACCGAATTATGTCGCTAATTATAAACTTAACTATGAGGAAGTTTCTTTAAAAAAAGATAATAATTACTAGGCTTCTTAAAAAGCGTCGGCTATCAAAATTTTCAGATATTATTGGACAAACAAAATCCTTAGCCTTACATTCTGTTTTGCCATCTAGCTGTTCCCCGCGACTCCGCCCGCGGTACCTAAATTTATAATAAAAAATATAGCATTGTTGCTCAGGTTGAACATTACTTTCTAATGGTGAAATATTTTTTGAAATCGGCTCTTCAGTTTTTGAGTTTATTCATTACAAACATACACACACACAAAAATATTTCCTCTTTATAATACTAGTGTAGATTACTACGGTATTTATGGTAATTCCCACGGGAATCACGCAGGTCGTGATTCCCGTTCCTGAAAGTTTATCAGGATAAAAAATTGCATAAGCGCTATTCCAGGTATTACAATACCAGTATTACTTGTAGTGTCTGCTTGTCGCAATAATTCCAATCAGGTTGAGTGGTCTACAGTAGCGGATTAGCTGGAGGGTTCAGATGTGGAGCAGAGTCACGAACTATGCTCCAGCCATCTTGCCTCCTGTGTCCCAAAAGATGCAACCAAAGTGACTTATGTGCTTGGGCCTTATTCACTAAGTCCAAATAGTTACCCAGCGACATTTTTACATCACAAAAAAGATTTGGCGATCCGAGGTAGTTGAACTGTAATCTGGGTTATGCCAGGTTAATTGTTGTCTGGAACTAGGGATCCCTCTGCCACCAACGATAATGTAGATGTCGCAATGTTTTAGACTACAAAAATCTGAAAAACGTTGTGTTAGGGACTGACTGAACAAAAGGGCGGTTTCACATGCTACATGAAAAACTTAGTTCCAATAAACGTTAATTTGTGATCAAGTTTAAGCAAATATCGAATTAATTATGTCTAAATTCTTGTTATTTCGCTAGCAAATCGGAGAACTCAGTGAAGCGCAAGAATTAAGATAAGGTTCATCTGATCGTGTTTATAACTACATAAACCTATATCCGAAAAATCTGCCCTGAGTTATATAGAATGTTAAACTTAGCCATATTTGTAATGTTTTTCCGTGATCCGAACGTATGGTACTCCGAACTGTTAAAGAATTAACACAACCACGTTTAAATTACCCCTCTGTATGGACGGAAATTCGTTAAATAACTTATGTTAATGGATACAGTTTTTATGGGGCCGGAAAGAGACAAATAGATAATTCGATCTGGGTGTGTTTATTCTTCTGTTATAGGTATATTTCGTGGCATATTATATAAATCGTGGAATACAATATCTCCTACACGAAGTTATTTAAGAGGGTAAGAAACTACTAAATCAGTGGCTTCCATCGCTTTTGGCATATAACTAAAGAGATTTTTTTTATTTGACTGCACTTCTCCGAAACTACCAGTCTCAGCTAGTCTATTACAGTTTAATTACGACAAAAGAGTTTATTTGTTTGGTTGAACGCTAATTTCAGAAATACTGGTACAATTAAAAAAAACTTTTCCTTTTTTAAGTAAATTTGTCGAGAAAGATATGATTATTTAAATCATGATAGGCATTAATTTAATAACGTCTATGTATTTTAAATAAGTTTAGCAACTAAATATGGTCATTGATACGAGTTTCTGGTACCCGTTATTTGTAAAGCAAACATAATTATACACACACATGTGGTACACAGCCGAAAGTGTACTTTCCGAATTGCGTCATGAGAAGAATGGCTCCACATACTGGGCTATTTCGACGATACGTGATTCGAAAATAAATTTAAGTTTGAACAATAATTATTATTACACTTCCGCAATATATTTTTGGAACTAATAAAATATGTAGGTATGAATATAACGGAAGAAATTGGTTTGCCCTAATATAACTTTTTTTTTTTCATCAGGCGCAGACGCTGAGTGAAAGATGTCCAAAATAAAATTAAAAATCAATGGGAAGCAGTATGAAGGTAAAATTATAAATGATAATTGATATTGTTTATAACCAGAAAATAACTTTCAATTGTTTTATTTTATAAACGTCAACCTGGCCGCTAAAAATTATCGCTACTTATTATTTACGAATAGAATATTTATTATTCAGTACCTATTTGAACTTCATTTGTTTTGAAGAATTATTGAAATAAAGTTTAATCGTAATAATTAATTTAGTAATTTGTGAATGAAAAATAAGAGACCCTACATAATGTATATTTTAATTCTGTTCACTGAACTCATTATTAATACTCATTTAATTACTTTTTCTTTCTAATTAAAGTCATCGTGCATATTATTAACGTTTCGTGCATTTACTTATTTTATGAAAATGCTCCTTTAAATATAATTTTGAATTATTTGACTACTTACTTAATCCATATTTCATGAATGTACCACAACTTTTTCTTTTAGTTGACGGCAAGTTCGGTCCAGATGTATCTTTAAATGAATACATAAGGACGGTGGCAGAACTGCGCGGCACCAAAGCCATGTGTCATGAAGGTGGCTGCGGCGCATGCGTGGTGGCCGCTCGCGCAGCACTACCACCCAGTAATGTGGCCAAGACTTTTGCTGTTAATTCTGTAAGTAAAAAATACTCGTGAAATTCTGTGGTCCTAATAACTTGAAGTTGTTATGTTTTCTACAAAGGTAATCCTTAAAATACATGTGGATGAAAGGAGTCGTCATCTACAAGCGTTTTTTTTTTCCTCGAACTCTGGAAGTTGATATCATCTTCATAAGTAGATGGACCTTAAATAATTTCAAATGTTTTTGCGAAGTCAACTATTGACGATGACACTAAGTATAAATATTTTGACCAAACCTTTTTATTTAACACACAGATTTGTATGGCAAGAATGTACATCTAGCTAGACAGTGTAAAAATCTAAAATCGCCATCTGATCCCAAACTAGGCAGAGCCTGTACTATGGCAACCAGACAACTGTTAAACATACTTATATATTTATAAATACATACATATTATAGATTAATAACACCCAGACACAGAACAAATAACCGTGGTCATCACACAAAGATTTGTCCTGTGTGGGAATCAAAACCATGGCCTCCAGCTTAGCAGTCAGGGTCACTAACCACTAGACCAACAGGCCCGTTAAAAATTACTCAAACATCTCCTTTTGTGAAATCTACACAAACATTATCATACAACTTATATGGCACGAGGGGCATTTTGATATATCAGTTATGTAATTTCTAGTGCCTGGTGTCCGTACTGTCCTGCCACGGGTGGGAGGTGACCACGGTCGAAGGCATCGGGAATAGGATCAAGGGATACCACGACATCCAGACCAGACTGGCCAAGTTTAATGGTACCCAGTGTGGATACTGCACTCCTGGATGGGTCATGAATATGTACAGGTAAGCTTATTATTCGAATTATAATTATGCGAAATATAATTGTATTTGTTGAATATGCGGTTGCATCAATATCTGTTTTAATGACTGCATTTCTTTCTTTTTTTTTTTTTAATAAAGATAACATGCAATGTGGGTCGCACATTACTAGTTATCTCGTTAACGTGCTAAGCTAAGATGCTTGTGTTACGAGTGGGTTCACGTCGGTAGTGTAATGGGTGGGATTCGAACCGGACTTGCGCCTCATGATCGCAAGTCCGACGCCCTAGCCATTAGGCTAGCATTGTATGCATGGCATTGTAGCCAAGTGACCTTCCCTTCGCATGGGAGCTTAGGAGCATTTTTGATCCATAAATGCTTGTTCCAATCCTAGGTGTTCTTTGTGCATGTAATTTGAATGTTTGTGAAATCCCCGCGACACAAGCGTTAAATTCCTTGCGACAGTCGCATATTTAAGAAAAAATCTATTGTTTTAAATATTGATAAGCCATTTAGTGAACAGTAAAAATATAGAACACTATTTTCCTTGAGTATCATAGGCAATATTTCTTACCAGAAAAAATGGAACTGCAAGCAGAGCAACGAATCTACAGATTTTTATTTGAGTTCTATAAAACTATACGTAATTCGGGGTGTATTGCAACTTATGAGGTGAATAACAACATTTTTATAAATTAATTTAATGAAAAATTGGCGATATCCACTTATAATTAAAAAAAAAACTGTAGGTTTAATATTGACGTTCCTGCTTTTATTATACTAGCGTTTAGGAATGTCGCCAATTTATCGTCAAATGAATTCCAAAACATGTTGTTATTCACCTCATAAGTTGCAGTACACCCCGAATTACCGGTATATAAATCATTGTTTATAAATAACACAAGATATAATAAAATTAATCGATGTAATTAGATAATTTTTACAAAATTTTTGTTACAAAGATAAGAAGCTTTTTTTACAAGAACAAACTTTACCAGAAGCAAGTCTCCAATATAAAAAGTTACCTTGATAGAGCTTGTTTATGTTAAAGGTTAGCACGAAGTAGGTACTTATGATTGACATGAATGACGAAGCGAAAATTAGAATCTTAATAACACGTTGTACGTAATAACGCGGATGTTACACAATATTGAGCAATTGTCTTTTATATTAATTATTTACGAGTATCGCCGTTATCTTCCGCGGAGAGTGTAGAGACAACATTATTCTTAGTACCTATATTGATAAATGATAAACTTCTATGTGATTTTTTTATGTCTTTCGCAGTTACGGGACGGGACGGGCCTGTTGGTCTAGTGGTTAGTGACCCTGACTGCTAAGCCGGAGGTCGTGGGTTCGATTCCCACCCAGGACAAATCTTTGTGTGATGAGCACGATCATTTGTTCTGTGTCTGGGTGTTATTTATCTATAATATGTATGTATTTAGAAATATAAGTATGTTTATCAGTTGTCTGGTTACCATAGTACAGGCTCTGCCTAGTTTGGGATCAGATGACCGTGTGTGAGATTGTCCCAAGATATTTATTTATTTATTTATTTATAGTTATACGGAGCGCAGGATTTAACAGCTTCACTGGGATTGTAAAATGTGCTTTGGGAATGTATTGTAGTATAATGTAATTAATTGCACTAGCTGCGCCCCGCGGTTTCACCCTGTAAGCTGTTTCCGTTCCAGTAGACATCTTTTTTAAGTTAAAATTAAATTAAATTTTCACTATAATTATTAATATTACTTTATTCTCCTATTCGGGACGGACACGGATTAAACAAATTAAGAACCCTATATATGCAATCGCTTTAAACACTGACTTAGCATAAAACCATTAATTTAGAGAAGCAAAAAATGCTAGACAAAAAACTTATATTTCTTCCGTAAGTCTAAAATATAATTATGGTAGGTAGGACCGTCCTACGCCATCAACTTACCCATCAGCATTACCTAGCATAATAAAAATTGTGATGATCATGATTGTCAGAACCAAATACCTAACTATTCTTTATAGACTAAACGTATAGACGTAAATATACAACAAAATGTTTATGAACAGGTTTTATCTGACTCTAGTTGTTATGATTATATTTTTTACTGGCTTTTCCTGGTAAGCATAATTGTATTATTACTTTGTTTGATAATATTTTATCAATTCTTCTTCATTGCCATCGTATAATGCTAGTTCTTTTACTTATATACAGCGTGTAACAAAAACCCTGTCCGATCCCTGAGGGTATTATTCGGTATCGTACTGCGAACACATATACGTAGCCATTTAATGGATTGGAGAATAATTTTTTTCCCCAGTCAAAATATTTAAATTCAAATAAAAACTGATCCAAGGCAACAGCTGAACAACTGACCGCTCCTCAAAGGTCACGTACTTACTACCTACAGTTTGGTGTCAAAGAAGCCGCCAATGCGAGACGGTTCATGAACTACCACGAATACGCCTTTATTGAATCTGACAGGGGTTTTGTTACATGTTGTATATACTTCTAAATTTATAAGATATAGGTAGTTAAGCCTTTGCCAAGAAGTGGGACAGCATAGAGATATAAAAAAATAGGTAGTTGAAAAAAAAACGCTTCAAAATTGTAAACACATTCTTAGGTTTAATTATAGCAAAATTGAAGCGAAATTAAACAACCTCGATTACGAATAAAATAAAAAAGCTAACCTTTATAGATATAAATTAACCTGAAACCGCCGCTAAGATGTGCCTACATTACTATATAATAAGATATGGTTTTTACCTTAGTATGTAAATAAATAATTATGAATTTGAAAAAATCTGACTTAGGTACATATATATATGAATATATGAATCATAATTGATTTAACCCATGATATCTAAAGAACAAACTTCACACATTGACTCGAATCTTGATTTCAGTCTCAAACTTAATATTTATATTTCTTCATCAAAATATTCGTAATACCAACGAGACTTGTGAATAGAATCGAGTATCGAATAATAAATGACTTTGTTGAATTTTCACAATTTTGCTCGACTTTTTTCTGTCTTTGTCGATGGAATACTAATCTTTTACGAGGTCGTAAATACGAATCGATTTAGGTCACACCTGACAATTCTTTTGCGGAACTCACTCGTGTAAGGAATCACACTTTTGAGACTAGAAAATTTTTATTGCTTGGATGTAATAACCTTGACACGGTGTTGTCTGTGTATTGCGATAAGAGATTCCAAACTATAAATAAAATAAATGTGGACAACATCACATACATTGCTTCGAATCCAATGTAAGTAGCTAAAGCACTTGTGTTATGGAATCAGAGACAACGAAGGTACCACAAACATCCAGACCCGAGACAATATAGAGGAATATTTTTTTTTTCTACATTGACCCGTCCGGTGATCGAACCCGGGACCTCAGAGCTAACGACACCTTGAAAACCGGTGTGTACGCCACTCGACCACGGAGCTTTAAATTTAAATTAAATGTTACGTCTGGAGAAAAATATTTCCGTTAAAACAAACTTCATGATCTTGAGTAAATGCACATTGAGCCATCAATAGAATCATAATATTCGAAGCGTATCCACGTCGGGTCCATAAGACCCTTACATAAAATCAGAAGAAGTTTTGACTCATTCAAAATTAAGCAACTAATTATTCAGTTTAAACTTCTTCTCATCAAGTCGAAATTACTATATGTTATATCTTATCGACACAGACTTTAAAATAACCCAGGCTCAGTAATAAATTTCTATACACAAAACATTCCTTTTAAATCACTCCATCCATTGGTGAAAATTGCATTAAAATCCATTGTGTAGTTTATACGATCTAAGTGTACAGACAGCGGACTTTAGTTTCTCAAAACTCACCCCTTTATTTAATCTGGTCCTGTAATTTGATCACAAATTCTCACTAATCATGATACCAATGATAACTAATTCTTCTTCTTCCAGTTTGTACGAATCAAAAGACAAAAATCTAAGTTCAGTTGAGGTTGAAAATTCTTTTGCCGGCAACATGTGCAGGTGTACCGGGTACAGACCGATAGCCGATGCCTTCAAAACATTTGCCAAAGATGCGGATCAACACCTTCTAGATAAACTAGGTGATCTTGAAGACTTGGCAATGTTTAAGCCTTGTGGGTTAGAATGTGCCCAGAAATGCTCTCACCGAGACAAATGCTATAAAGATTATATAGCTAATGGTGATGAGGATAAAGAAAATGAATTTATTCATATAAGCGATGATAGCATGATCGTAGTAGATGCAGGAAAACATAAATGGTATAAAGCATACAATTTGAAAGATGTCTTTAAAGCTATGAGCTTTGGAGAGTATAAGTTGATTGCAGGAAACACTGGTCAAGGTGAGTTTAAATAGAATTCAAATGTTCATAGACAGTATACTGTATTAAATACCATCTAATAATAACAGTAGGCGGTACCCGTAAGCATCTTCAAAATAATTCATGTTTTACTGTTTCTGCATCTGCAGACATCAAAATTATATGTATTTATTAGCCTCCGGCGTGCATCTGACGAAAATAATCGCACGACCGTGCTTTCAACTTTCTATACAGTTTCCTGTTGAGATCATGCGATTATGCGATGCGATCATAGATAGCTTCATCGCATGATGTAATTGCATTGCATCTTTGCGCGAGCGATGGCAATAGGCCTTAGATTCGACTATATTTATCAAAATTCGTGAAATGTATTCTAAAATTTTCAGGAGTGTACCACGTCACAGAGTATCCGCTAAACGTGATAGATATATTCAACGTTGCTGAAATAAAAGGTTACATAATTGATGTGAACCTTATACTAGGCGCTGGCATGCCACTATCAGAAATGATGGAACTGTTTCTTGAATTATCTGCGCAGAAAGAAGAGTTTTCTTATCTGAAACAGCTTTACGACCACATGGACTTGGTTGCTCATATCCCAGTAAGGAATGTAAGTCAAATGTCAAAAAAATCTTATGAAACTATTATTGTTATTCTGTTACGGAGTCGAGGTTCGAGTCCGATTTAAGGTTGGAATGCTTCCTCACTACTATTTGTATTTAATTATTTTGTTATCATGTATTTATTTAACAAAAGTTGTGGGTAGGCGTTGCCTGCGCGCCATTGCACTTTTGCTAACAGAAAGAATAAGGTAAAATATGTTGCAGTTACTATATTATGATACAGGTTAGCTGTTTTCGCATAAGATTGTAGTTATTTTAACCTTCACTAAGAATAACCAGTTGTGTGCTGGACTTAGGCTTACCAACTTGAATTATGTCGCAACACCCTAGTCTTGGATATAAAATCCCTTGCATATACCATAAAGTTGGTAGACGAAAATGTTGTTACCACAAGTTTGAATAACCTCTAGGAACAGTGAAGCACCTACTAAAGATGATGAACAGAAAGATTTCAAAAAACCTTGAAGACAATTTGAAGTCCATAGATTGATTTTTTGACTAATATTATAAACACAAGCCTTATCACGAGAATTTGACGGTTTAATGTCCATAATAGTAAATTTATGAAATTTTGTTGGGATAAGATGTTTTGCTAATCTAATGTATTCATCAAATTACATTGCTGTCTGTATCTACGCTAGTTTTGAGACTTATCGAGGCCTAGGTAACAACAACAAATAAATTAATTTTAAACAGTTTGTATTGTAAAGTCTGGCAAACTATAAATACTAAGAATGTTCTTAATTGATGTTTAATCGAAGCCTTTGCTTAAGCAGAGACATTTATGCCATTAATTATATCGTCTGGCTTATCAAATAACGTATTCAAGATACTTCAGAAGTGACATCATAATCTTAAGAATATTCAAATTAATGAAAGCAATAAGCAGCACATATTTTATACAGTGTGTAACAAAAACCCTGTCCGATCCCTGAGAGTATTATTCGGTATCGTACTGCTAACACATATACGTAGCCATGAAATGGATTGGAGATTATTATTTTTCCCCAGTGAAAATAATTAAATAAAAATAAAAACTGATCCAAGGCAACAGCAACACTGACCGCTCCTCAAAGTTCACGTACCTACTACCTACAGTTTTAGGTCAAAGAAGCCGCCTGTGCGAGACGGTGCATGAACTCGCTTTGTCGCATGCCGCCAAACAAACTTACCTATAACGAAATAAACCTAGGCTACGTTATACCTTTACCTACGCGTACGGCGCGGCGGCGTAGGTATCAGCTGATATTGGTTTGTGTATATTAGGCGTAGTGATCCGGATTTTATAATTGACTCTCTTTATAAAGAAACAAATAATTGAATTAATTGTAGCCCTGAAAAGGGCTTTTTTATAAAAGCGATTTGCTTTTGGCAATTTACCTACCAACTGACTGGAGATATCATTATTCATCAAAACATTCACTTATTGTTGCTGCACATTTCGGCGACCGTGTTCCACATGTCCACCACAACACTAATGCACATTCGTCACCTTTTTACTAAATTTGCACGTACTTTTAACAGCGCACTTGTGTCCGATTTAAGACTTCGATTTCCGAATCACACACCTTTTTTTTTAATACGACACTTGTTCCTCGATTTCCTCGTTGTCTTCTTCTCTCGTGGTCTTCCAGCATCCATGGCATGACTCGTACCCAAGAACACTGCATGTGGTGAACGCGCGGTTATACAGGCGTTGAAAGGCTCACTCCGACGGAACTGTCACACCTCATAATTTCTTATTACACACACAATATTAAAATATTCGTGATTGGAATACGATATTGTTTGCGAAACAATAGCGGCACGCGTTATGTACGGACGTCCGATCGAAAGCTATCTCCACGAAAGACTAATAGTCGGTAGGTAACCTGGCGGCGGCGGGCCGGCGCGGCGGCGGTATCATCAAAGAGTCGGCGGCTAGTTGAAAGAGTGCCTACAACTCGGCGGTGCCTTTGGTCGGCTTTTGTAATAAAAATAAAATGCATTTTGCCATTGGGTGGAGTGTTGTCAGCTTACGAAAATTTCCCATATTCAGTGTTAAATCTCGCAATGATTATAAAAATAAAAAAACAATAACTTTTGGATTTAACGAGTTACAATTTTATAACATTTTTTTTTTATACGTATGTTGTACCACGGATACGCCTTTATTGGATCGGACAGGGTTTTTGTTACATACTGTATATCCAGGACACGAAACAACGATTATACTTAAAAAAAAATGCAACGGACTGATTTTAGCTTTTAACCTTAAAAAATTGTCTGCGAATCAGTTTTGTATTTTGTTACTTAAAAAATCTATTTATGTAACAATTTTCAGATTGGAACAATTGGCGGTAATCTGTTTTTAAAACATTTCAACAATGAATTCCAATCAGATTTGTTTTTACTATTTGAGACGGTTGGAGCCATGATCACTGTTGGTAAGAAAATTATAACTATAAAATATTATAATTATAGCTATCCTATTTTGTTTATTGACGTAGTCCCTTTTAAATCATTTCACATGACTTTTTTATTTTAATTTTCATTTGTCTCAAAATCATCTCAATTATTCTGTTTATCAAAATTTCAGTAGCAGATGGAAAAAAAGAAGAAAAGCTTAAATTGCCAGAGTTTCTCAAGGCACAAATGAACAAAAAAATCATTAAAAATATTATGCTACCACCTCTATCACACTGCTGTACTATAAAAACTTATAAGGTATGTTTTGCATAATTATAATCTACCCTCTACCCTTAGTGTCGACGCAGTATGTCTTCGTCTCCCATACTCTTCTATCTGACGTCATCTTGCAAATAATTTTCTTTTTTAGCCATATCGCCGTCCACTCAATCCATCCATCGTGTGATTCGCTTCACGATCTTCTTTCAACAATTTCCCTACTATAGTGACATGAAAAAATTTGTTCTTGATTTCTTTTAGATAATGCCAAGATCGCAGAATGCTCATGCAGTTGTCAATTCAGGATTCATGTTTAAATTCAAGCCAAATTCTGAAATACTCGAGAAGGCTACAATAGTTTACGGTAGTATATCAGCTACATTCATTCATGCAACACAAACGGAACAGGTTTTAATTGGAAAAGATCCCTTTACTGATGAAACCTTACAGTTGGCTTTAAAAACTTTGGATGAAGAGATAAATCCTCAGGAAGCTCCGCCTGAACCATCAGCTGCTTATAGGAAGAAGCTGGCGGTTGCTTTGTTTTACAAGGTAAGTAAACTATTATTACTACAACTCTCCACAAAATATTAAATAAAACTAAAAGGGTATATTAATGCTTTTTTAATAATTTTCACATTACAGTATTTATTATGCTGATTGATTCGAGTGTCTCTTTTCAAATTATGAGTCTATCATATTATTAACACGTGATGACTTTAAAATTTCAGGCAATTTTAAGTCTTTGTCCTAGCAACAGAATGAACCCATACTACAAGTCCGGAGGCGAAGCAATAAAACGTCAAAAATCTAAAGGCATGCAATCTTATGAAACTGATAAAACGGTATGGCCACTAAACCAGCCTGTACCAAAGATCGAAGCTTTGGTCCAATGTAGTGGTGAAGCTGTATTTTCGAATGATTTGCCTGCCCAAACTAATGAAGTATTTGCATCTTTCGTTACTGCGGATGTCACTCCTGGCAGTATCATTAAAGATTTTGATACAACTGAAGCCTTTGTAAGTAGAAAAAATATAGTAAACTTAATGATCATGAAAGATAAATTAACATTTTTAAACGTATCTATTTTATCTTTTTATTTCCGTTTGCATAATCAAACACCTATTTACGATTTCAGAAACTCCCTGGAGTAACCGCATTCTACACAGCAAATGACATACCAGGAGACAACATATTTACCCCTGCAAATATCCCATTCCTGTCGGACCAAGAGGAGATACTATGTACTAAACAAGTCAAATTCTACGGCCAGCCTGCTGCAATCATAGTGGCAGATAGAGAAAAAACCGCAAATAAAGCAGCTAAGCTTGTTAAAATACAATACGCGTCGATCAGTAAGAATAGACCGTTATTAACTATTGATCAGGTATTAAAATCTCCAGAAAAAAGTAAAAGAGTTAGAGCCGATCAAACTATAGAACCAACTGAAACCGGAAATGATATCAAATCTGTTATATCTGGAAAAATACAAATGGAAGATCAATACCATTATTATATGGAACCTCAAACATGTGTGGTTAGGCCAACTGAAGATGGAATGGAAGTATTCTCATCAACGCAATGGCTGGACCTAACGAATGTTGCAATTGCTCAATCTTTAAAAGTCCCCGTTAACAGGTAAGGAAATAATGGCGAATAACCATGTTTTTTATGTCACTCTATTTTTATCAACCCGTTGAAGACAATCAATTATATATTTTTGGTAATAAGGAACAAATTGGAATCAATGCCTAGTCAATTAGAATTTGATATTTTGTAAAATTTAGGAACATTTTTCAAAGTTATAACGTTTTCAAATTCAGGAATTTAATTAGAAGGATCCTATCCTTCAATTATTAAACTTAATTTCGACAAATTTCGTAATTGTTTTCTTCTATTTCAGCATAAATGTGAACGTGAGACGAGTGGGCGGTGCCTACGGCGGGAAAATTTCCCGTTCTGCTCAAATTGCATGTTCGGCGGCATTAGTCACCCATCTTACAAACAAACCATGTCGAATGATACTGCCTTTACAGACGAACATGGGTGCGGTAGGAAAACGGATACCATTGAATAGCAGCTTTGAGGTAAAATACAAACATACTAAAAATCCAAAAGCTTAATTAAAAAAAAAGATATCATTTTTCAATAAACAAAAGGCCTCTTGCATAATTCGGATATTACAATCATGGAATCATTATTTTAATGGCTGATAGAAAAGCTATATCTTTGCAGGTTGGTGTAAATTCTGAGGGTGAAATACAATACCTGAAGAACACTTTCTATCAAGACGCTGGCTGTTATTATAACGAAACTCTAACATTTCTCACTTCATTGCACTCGCATAACTGTTATAATTGGAAACGGTGGTATATTTCCTCAAGCAGTGTGTTGACTGACAAACCCTCAAATACTTGGTGTAGAGCACCATGTAAGTATTTTAGTGGCATTTTCCGTTATTTTAATTAAATTAATTAAGGTAAAAGCACCTATTACGGAGGCAGTCAAAATCGCTTCCTATTACGGTGGTATTTCTATTTTCGAGTTTTATTCCTGTTCTATTCAGTTTAGGTACACAAAAACGGAAACTATTTATTCTAAATTTATTACTTCATAATTTAACTGACGTTTGCAAGTTTAGCATGTAGACAACATAACAAAATCAATTAGTCTGTGTCACGGCATCGACGTGAGAGGGGTTTCTATACAAACGCGGAACAACAAAAGTAAGTACACTAGTATTTAGAAATTAAGTTTTTTGTATTAATAAGCCGTTCAAGTTTGTTTATGTGTTATTTATAGCATTTTCCTACTATTAAACTTACTATTTAAATAACTTGTTTCATATTTGTAACTCATTTTTACCCAAAAAATAAGAAACAAAATATCGCCGTAATAGGATACGAATTTTAAAGATTAATCCTAATACGGTGGTATAACTCCGAAATAGGAAAAACACTGGACATATTTAATTGTTTATAACTTTCGATTTATTAACTTATTAAATTAGTTCTAAGTTTAGTTGGGATAATTATTAATTTCGTAAATTAGAAACCATATTCTGCGGTATGTGTTATTTATTAGAAATCTAGTTAAATATGAAAACTATTGAGTGCAAAATATTGGTTACTTAGAAGGGGTAAAAATAGGAAGGTGTATTTTAATTTATCACAAGTCATTTATTTTGTATAACTGTTGACTTGAGTTTTACACATCTTAGCCAAAAAACTGTTATCGTTTGATTAAGTATTTACAATCTTTGTTTATCGAAATTTTGATGGGTCAGAATTAGGATTAGAAAAACACGAGTAGTTTTCTTATTACGGTGGTAGTTATTTCCAGGTAACTCTGTGTTAGGTTCTATGATCTCTTATTACGGCCCTATTCATAGAACATAAAATTACAAGTTTTAGGGTTCCGTTAAATTAATTGAAAGGTTATTGAAATATATAAATATATACAATGACTACTAAAATAAACACTTTACAGAACTTATATTACAAAATATATAATTTTTATATTATACACACCTAATACTAAACATATTAAGAATGATTGTTATTACTCTTCATTATTTCTTTAATGATACCTATAGTTGATTCCTAAATAAAACTTGTATGTTTAATTCTATAAAATCTGTAAAAATACACTACTACCTACTTATTCTTAAATTCCTTCGGAAACCGATGAAAAAATAATATAACATATTATCTATAAAAATGAGCAAAGTCTGTCTGTATGGAAAGGCTTCGCTCATTTTTTCATTTTACTGAACGTCATAAGCATTCTCATTTAAAAAAGAAAAATAAACCTTATTGTATTGACCCAAAACTCTTTTTTAATATTTTTTCGGCACTTCAATAAATATTATTTCTGACCCTCTGTATTAGGAACCGTCTACCGCAGTAATAGGCTCTGACTTCAATCATAGCTCCGTATTAGGGAAAATCGACTCGACTTATTAAACTTTTTTTTTAAATAAGAAATATCCTGAAAAGAAACGTTGACTCAACAGCAATACAAAATTTAAATTCCACTTTTGACGATATAATTTTTTTGCCCCCTTAAATATACTTACAAATGCTTATTTTTCTTTCTCACTTACAAATGTTGTGAAATACCTCCGTAATAGGTGCTTTTACCTTAAGTACGTAAATTATTTCATTCTTTTTCTTTTTTTAAGTTTCAACGGAAGGCGTTGCAATAACCGAATACATCATGGAAAGAATAGCATTCAGTCTTCATAGAGATCCTATTGAAGTCAGACTTAAAAACATGGAATCCGAAAACAATCCGATCCCAGATATGATTAATCAAATTAAAACTGATGCAAACTATGACGAAAGGAGCCAACAAGTCCAAGAATTTAATAGAGTCAATCGATGGAGGAAACGTGCCATAAAACTGGTACCATTAACTGTTGACATAATGTATACAGGAAATTTCAATGCTATTGTATCTGTTTACCATGGTGATGGTTCTGTAGTCGTTATTCATGGAGGTGTTGAAATGGGACAAGGAATGAATACAAAAGCAGCTCAAGTGTGTGCTTACAAACTTGGTATACCGTTAGAAAAAGTGAGCGTCAAACCTACCACCAGTTTCACGTCACCAAATTCTATCGTCACTGGAGGAAGCGTTGGTAGTGAATGCGTTGTGTTCGCTGTCTTGAAAGCTTGTGAAATTATAAATGAAAGACTTCAACCTGTCAAAGAAAAAATGGATAAACCCTCGTGGGAACAACTAGTAGCTAATGCTTACGGTGCTGGTGTGGATCTTCAAGCTTTGTACACATTCTCGAAAGAAACTGATGCGAAGCCATACGATGTGTATGGCGTTGGAATTTTGGAGTTAGAAGTTGACATTTTAACGGGAAATCATGATATTATAAGGGTCGATATATTGGAGGATACTGGAAGAAGTTTGAGCCCAGAAATTGATGTTGCGCAGGTAAATGTGCCAATCACTTAATCAGATCTGCTTGAAAAAAATATGTTTTTTTTAAACTTTATATTTTATCTATATGTTGTCACTGATATAAGGGCTACTGACATTTTATATACACTCGAGAGCAATGAATCCGGGTCACTTAAAGAATGTTAAAAATCTCGAAATCTAAAAATGATAGGTTAATGCAATAAATTGTATTTAATAGACAATGTAATACTCCTTAAATGAAAGTAAAAAAAATATGAGTCACAATACATTTTATTAACACAAAATTACATAAAGAAAAAAACTGCTGATCTCTCCTTTAAACAAAAATAGGAAACATGAAATTTATGAACTTTATTACGATTTTCTTGAATTTTAATACTTCGTATTGCCTCCTCGTGCTTCCATTACTGCGTTTACGCGGTTTGGCATGCTGTACACCAAGTTCCTTATACGATTTTGGGGAATATTCTCCCATTCCTCTGTGAGAGCAATTTTGAGCTCACGAAGCGTGATTGGGGGAGGATTTCGTTGTTTTACGCATCTGCCTAGCTCGTCCCAAGCATGCTCGATCGGGTTGATATCCGGGCTGCGTGCTGGCCACTCCATACGAGTAATGTTCATCTCTTAAAGGTAGTCATTCACAATCCTACCTGTATGAGGTCGGGCATTGTCATGCATAAATATAGCATCCTCACCTAAATTGACCATAAATGGACCAACGTGATCATTGAGGATTTCTTCCACATATCTTTCGCTAGTTAAAGAGCCGTTTTCTATGATCACCAGCTCTGTGCGACTTTCAGAAGAAATTCCGGCCCACACAAGTACAGACCCACCACCGTAGGCTACTTTTTCTTCGATGCATGCTTGCTTGAATCTTTCCCCTGGTCTTCGATACACTCTGTGTCTTCCATCGTGCTTGTAGAGCATAAATTTTGATTCGTCGGAGAACATAACTTTTGACCAATCTTCAATACTCCAATTTACGTGGCTCTGGGCATATCTTAGTCTTGAAATACGATGCCCAGGCTCCAGTTTAGGGCCGTTTGCAGGTCTAAGGGGTTTTAAGTTAGATTCAGCAAGCCGACGTCTTACTGTCCATGCACTTGGGTTACTTCCTCCGAGGAGTCGGAACTGATTTGTGAGTTCAGTTCCTGTGAGAAAGCGATTTCGAAGCATGGTGTTCACCAAGTATCGGTCTTCTCGTGCTGTGGTACACCTGGTTCTGCCCGTTCCTGGTCTGCGTAGGTTACAACCAGTTACTTCGTAACGTCGGAGAACTCTTTGTACTGTTGACAGCGACACACCGACAGTCCTAGCTGTATCGCGCTGACTCCGGCCGGTTTCCAGCATTGTAAGTATTCTGGTGCATTCTTCAGGCGTAAGCGACATAATTTCAGCTTGAATAATGAATATAGAGCACTATCAACATGGTTTATGTACCCACATAAATGACAGATTACAAACAAAAGCAAAACCAAATGCTGTAATTTCGTAGTTCCATCTTCGAAAGTGGCCCTTTTTTAAATTTGATTTTTTTATGATATAACTTTACAATAACTAAGAAGTTTTAATACCTTCATTTAAGGAGTATTACATTGTCTATTAAATACAATTTATTGCATTAACCTAGCATATTTAGTTTCCGAGATTTTTAGGACTCTTTAAGTGACCCGGATTCATTGCTCTCGAGTGTATTTTAATTTTACTATCAATATAATAATCCCTATATTTATTCACTTTAGAATTTTGAAAAGTATAACCACAGGTAAAGAGTTTTCACATAACATTACAATTGCTATTTGCAGATCGAAGGTGCGTTTATCATGGGTCTCGGTTACTGGTCTTCGGAGAAGCTAGTGTACGATGGTTCATCAGGGAAACTCCTCAGCGACCGGACCTGGACCTACAAGATACCAGGAATCAAAGACATACCATCTGATATGAGGATATACTTCCGTCGTAACGCCAGAAACGAATTTGGTGTGCTTCAGTCTAAAGGTAATTCACTACAACGCATTCTTATATATATTGGAACTCAGTAGTAAAACAGTCATTTTATTAGTCTTACTATGGGTTACTGTAGTGCTACGTAGAAAAATAGGGATGGAGGTCAGAAAAGCAGTCGCTCAATGTAAAACATTATTCAGCTAAATTCGATCGAAACGTGGAATCCGATCCCAACATAGTTTGGATAAAGGTTAGGCAGATGATGTTACGATAGAAAAAGATATCGATGTACATACATAAAAACAACAATTAAATTGAAAATCTTCTCCTTTTTTAGTTTTTTTTTGCGCAACATGGGTTCACAAAATGAGTATACAAAAGATCGCGAGTCTTTCCTGTCATTGGCAGATGCAATTGACAGAACTCTAGTCACCTATACGTCCTATATAAATAATGAAAAGCATAATACCGGCCTAAAAATGTAACAGCTGGTCCTCATCCCCCATAGAGAAAGAAATGAGCATTTATCACCACGCTTGCTCATTACGGGTTGGCGATTTAAGATTCCAATTTATATAATCCAGGTTTCCTCACGATGTTTTCCTTCACGTCTGTCAATGGTGTCTTAGAATAATTAAAGAAGTACTTTGATAATGTCATTGGTAGGTACTTGCCTGGGTTTGAACCGGCAACCATGTCCACACGAATCCGGTCATTGAAGCGCTAGGCCACCACGATGATAAATCCAACATGCATTTTTTTAATTTTCCAGCTACGGGCGAGCCTGCATTCTGTCTAGCTACAGTATTCATTCATGCGGCGCACGAGGCAGTTCGGGCCGCCCGTTTGGATGCTGGCTACGAAGATTTGTGGTTTGATATAGGTAAATATTTCATTATTAACCAACATGTACTCGTAACTGATAAGAATAATAATGGTTAATGGGCTGTTATTTTCTTTTAAATAAACGTGCCGATCCCTTAATTAATCTAATTATTTTGGAGAAAAAGGATACGTAGTCCATTTCCTACAAAATCTACGTAATAATGTAGAAATTATTATTCTTACGCCCTAAATATATCCACACACGCATCTGTTAATGAATATTTAAATCATTTAATTGTTTTCTTTCAAAACATTATTGCAGGGTTTATTCTATGGAATGTGGGAGTTTAATTAGATCATGTGCGTTTGGATTTATTTATCAACCTTTTACAGTATTTATCTTTACATACCGTGAAAATCTGTACAAATATACAAAATACCGTTTGTTAGCAGTAGGTACCTACTACCACACTATATTATAATTATACTTACTTGAAAGCAACTTTGTCTATGATGATTTAGAGACTGGCCTGTTGGTTTAGTGGTTAGTGACCCTGACTGCTAAGCCGGAGGTCGTAGTTTCGATTCCCACCCAGGACAAATGTTTGTGTGACGAGTACAATCATTTTGTTCTGTCTGTGTGTTATTTATCTATAATAATGTATATGTATGTATTTAAAAATATATTTAAGTATGTTTATCAGTTGTCTGGTTACCATAGTACAGGCTCTGTCTAGTTTGGGATCAGATGACCGTGTGTGAGATTGTCCCAAGAAATGAAAAAAAAAAAAATCTTTACATACCGTGAAAATCGGAAATATACAAATACTTTGTGGGCAGTAGGTACTACCACACTATACTATAATTATACTTACTTGAAAGCAACCTTGTATTGTTTTTGATAATTTTGAGAGGAGTCAATACCCTTTAGTTTAGTAATAGCAATGTATCTGAAACAAATGATATTACTGATTATTACGCTTCAAAAGGCACTTCGATAGCTTGTGCAATAAAATAATACCGTATTATTTCGTCATAAATATATTGTGTCCTTAACATTAAATCAAATATTTTTTATTTGATTTAAAATTTTAGTATTTTTATTTTGTTCCCTCGAATCAAAAAGTTTTTTTTCAATATTTTTTTTAATTGAAACCAGAAAAAGAAACTTTTTTTTTGTTTTGCTTTAACATCAAGCGTGTTGCTTTGTGCGTTGTCGTCTTTTACATCACACATAATATCTCAGTTGAAATTTTGTAAAGGCTTTCTTTACGCTTTTGTTTGACACGTTCCTATTATCAGTTTTAATAGTACATATTACAAATAAGGTTGTATATCTTTAGTGCGGTTAATAGTCACTAATAAACCCTAATAATAAATACTGTTTGTATTTTGTTATTTAAGTTAATGTAAGTAATGAGATGCACGATAAAAAAATCTCCAAAAACCATTTATTCGAAATCGGCCTCAGAGTAACATTTTTCAAACTTCAATAGTACAATGGCCAACACCCTGTTACGCCTGCAAAATAATACGGACTTCACTTCTTCTAAGAACACTTTAACAAGTAACTACCTATTTTATTGTAATGTTTTCTTTTTTTATTTTTCGCAGAAAATCCTTGCACAGTGGAAAATATATTTATGGCCGCAGAACATAAATTGGAACATTTCAAATTAAAATAATAAAAAAAATCTGTTTTATACTACATTGGGAATTTGATTTGATTTTGATCAATTAAAGCACAAGCATGAACGACTTTGGTTTTATTTTTACACTACGCTTTTGAATTTTTGAAATCGGCCTAGTAGTTTCTTAGATTAGCGCGTTCAAACAGACAAACAAACGAACTGTTCAGCTTTATAATATATAAAATTTGGACATTGAATGTACATAATAAATAATACATTTTCGGAAACAATAATTTATTTAAGAAATAAGTATTTATATAGTTGATTTTTGGACATCTATGCATCTACAGGTCCCTTTCAAAATTTAAGTACATATATAATGCTAAAAGTATGAACACAGGCACCTAGAGTTCAAAAAACCTGTAATGCAGCAACATTAATAGGCTTCTATTGCTTCCCTGCCTTAAAAAATTGCAAAAACGCGATCGTTGAGTGGGTTGAATTCACAAAAAGATTTCTGTACATTGTTATTTCACCGTCGAATAACTTTTTTTACCCGTGTGCTACAGAATTGTCACCATACAAAGTACCTATGTGTTTTTAAAGACCTTCCGAATGGCATTAGTCTCAATTTGCAGGTAAGTATGAGTTCTAAATAAAACTTCCCATTGTTCATCAAACTTTCTTCAGGTAGGCTAATAGTATCTAATCCTACACCATTGAGTTCTTACACTGCACTTTTCGTTTTTACGTAAGGACGTAGGTAGACCTTAGATATTCTTAAACTATCGCGTTGCATGTTCATAATACAATGTTATTGCGGGAATTACTACAAACATGCACAGGTTAATAATAGATGTAAAATACAGACTTGTATCATAAAGTCACGTTTTGCAACGCCAAACTTCTTTAATATATTTTTTTTATATTTATATCTAAATAAATAAAATAATATTTTATTTAATATTATTCCATTTACATGAAAAGCTGCGGCTAAGTGTTAGCCGTACGGTTTAACCGATAAAAAGGTTAAGCCACCCTTGTCGTGGTTGGCGCGTGGATGGGTGACTATTTGTTCAAACATACCAAGACCCCTCCGTGCCTCGGAAAGCACGTTACGACGTTATGAGTTATGACGTTGATCCCGACGTTAATTCTTAGATATTTGACATTTGTCATTCGGGCAATCCCGAGAATGCGCGTGAGTAAGTCGTTGAATCATTAAATAATTATGAATTCGTCTCACGGAAGTTATTATAAAAATATTTGTAGAGTCATAACAATTCCGATATCTAGGCTCACATGGGATACTGTTTTTCCCAGTAAAATAGGTTTAGAGGTAAGACTGGAAGCCGACCCGAAAAAGGCTAGACAGATGTCGATTATTCGATTCAGGTAAAAATAGACTCCAACATTTATTAGAGAATAAATATCACAAGTTCTTGGAAATATTCAATATATTCCGAGCAAAATTTAAGCTTAATTATTTGGAACAATCGTTCCACGAAAAATACAATGAAGGTGTATTAAATTTATTTTTATAGACTACTGAATAATGTTATATTCGGTCGAGTAGAACTCATTTACAATTACATAAGTAGATAGCCGATGGTATGTTTCAATTGTTTTTTATAAAGTGCTCTTTTATGTAATATCCTCTGGAACTACGAGTTCAGTTTGTATTTATTTACTTGCATCCGCTTCGCACGGATGTAATGCATATTTACTCTAACATTTTAGAACTTATTGTTTATGTTAGTTTTTTTTATTTTATGCGTCGTGTGTGACGCCAATAAATAGATTTTCTTTCTTTCTTTCTCTCTTTCTATAATTATTTGATTGTGTGTTTTTCTAGTCTCTTTGTAGGTTACTTATAATTACAGAGCTTAGAAATATTTAGAGCAAAATATTGGAAGGGAAATCTGGAGTTCTAAGGTTTTTATCTAAAATCGCAAACCAGCAGTGAATATGCCTGGTGGTGCTCGTTCTTTGTGTATGAAGAGAGCCTTGTGCCATCATTGGGATATTTATATTATTATATTCCATAATCTACACCTTATACTCATACATAAAAAAGCAAAAGAGTTTGTTTGTCGGACTGAACGTGATAATCTCAGGGACTAGGTTTACCGATTTGAAAAATTCTTTTAGTTTTAGATAGCCCAATACCGGGGAAGACTAAAGGCTTTTTTGTCGCAATAACCGACGCCTACGAGAGCGGAGCTGTGAATAAAATAAAGTTTATTATATAAGGAATCGAGAACCGTTGGACATAGGCTCAAGGCAAGTTTTTGGTGATGTTATAAAGTTTATTTGATTATCTAATGTTAATATACTAGAAAATTCCAATGTAACTAAGCTAGTTACTTGTTTTGATGGTATCCGCAAGTTTGTTAGTAAACAAGGCGGTTGTAAACAAATATAGGTTCGAACTTTATTGCTGAAAATTTCAATTTGTTATGTCTGGATCGTTACAAGGTCCTTCTATGAACCTTGTAGGTATTAAATTAGTTTTACTCCAACTAAACAATTTCTTTAAAATTTTATATTTTTATTGCTTGGAAATCAATTTAATGATAATAATAATAAATTGTTTATTTATCCAACAACAGGCATACAATGTTAATTTGCGGCCCTCACACTAAGATTGTCCTGTATCGTGAGAGCCTGAAAGCATTTAAGAAAAGGGCTCGTGGCTAAGTGTAAGCCGCACGGTTTAATCAATAATAAAGGTAAAACCGCGCACGCCGAAGTTGGTCCGTGGATGGGTGACCATTTGTAACTCCGAGCCTCGTAAAACACGTTAAGCCGTTGGTCCCGACTGTCATAAAGTGACGTTGACAGTCGTTAAGTCATTGCGAAATTCAAAATTTAAATTCAATATCATTTATTCAAATTAGGCTACCATGTAGCAGTTCTTGAATGTCATCAACACAGACAGCACCCTGATTCACCCTCCCCACCGCTTCCTAAGTGCTCTAGCACGATTCTGACAACTGTAACACCCAGCAATGGGTTGTGGAGGTCAGATAGGCAGTCGCTCCATATTAAATACAGTATTTAGCTAAATCCGGAAAGGTTGGTAGCTGTCTCAACATAGCTTGGGAAAAGAATAGGCAGAGAAGATTTACTCGTACAGATTACGTTTTCCAATAGAAAAAATGTGTGAAGTAAACTTTGAAAAAAATAAGTTCGCAGTGGATCCTATTTCGGGAGCAAACAAAAAGTTTTTAATTCCATCCAAAAATATCTTGTAGGGACAGACGAGGTCACAAGGTTACAAAGTTCGACCTATTCATGTAATATCTGATCGGTTTTAATTCGTGAAGCATCCATGTTAATATTTTATTGTGAGCAAAAGTTTTTTGACGATGCTTCGATGATTGTGTTCGCTGAATGGAACCAAAGTCAATGAAGAAAACAGAATCTACATTTTTTGTACCTATAGAGATGAATTGAATTATCTTTTTATTTTTGCTGCTTGTTTGTTTTTTGAATAAAAATTGGAAGAACATTATATTATTTTGAATAGAAATTGGCAGCACATTATAACGTAATCGATTTCTACGTAAAGTATAAATTATTATACTATTATTACGTACACATTATTATGTAAAGAGAATTACATAATGCAATTAATTTTTGTTTTGTTTAAATTCGTTATAAATAAACCTCTATTCCCATTCGCCTTCAACAAACATTCAAAAAATATTCCATTATTGAAAGATGAAAGATGATATTATTTCGAAACGTTCTAACTTTTTAAATTGCAATTACGTTTTGCACATCTTGCACCGAGTTGACAATAACTTGCCATTTCTTCGACTGGCCTGTTGGTCTAGTGGTTAGTGACCCTGACTGCTAGGCCGGATTTCGTGGATTCGATTCCCACTCAAGACAAATCTTTGCGTGATGAGCATGATCATTAATTTGTTCTGTGTCTGAGTGTAATTTATCTATATTATGAGTATGTATTTAGAAATATATACCTAAGTATGTTTATCACTTGTAGGGTCCACATTGTACCTACAGGCTCTACCTACTTTAGGATCAGATGACCGTGTTTGATGTGTCCCAAAATATTATATTATATAGGTATTATATTTATCTCTTCTTATAATAAATTAGCTTAAGTTTCCTGTTTCAGCTATGACACACTATTATTCTGACGAAAGAAATAAAGCCTTATTAGTGTCACATTTTATTATGAAAAAATATGAGTCGAACAGCACACCTGCTCGTTCCCGCGTCTAAAAATACTAGAAATCCCTGGGTTTTCTTTCATTTTATAGTATGCGTCATTTACTATGAAATATATAATATAGATCATTTTCAGTTTTATACATATTTCATGAAAATATTGAAATACGTAACAGTAACTCGCCAAAAGATAGCTTTTTCATTTCTTTTTTCTATTAGTCTTTCTATAAACACTTATCACTTTCCTTTTTTATAAATAGTTTTTAAATTTACAAAAATTGTGTACAGTCAACAGCATATTATGTAGATGATGAATTGAGTTTATAACTTTTGAGCCAAAACTGATCACGAATGTATATTGTCAACTGTACTACAGTACTGTAGTAAATGTTTGGTATAATTTACAATCACATACTTTTGAATTACTTGACGCCTCACAGTTCTGACGCGAACTCCGTTCATTAGTATTGAATTTTTGATTTTGATCATCTACTTTTGCTTTTGACTGTACTCACAATTTTAAATTTTAAAATTTAGTATGGTAATCAGGTCTTAATATAATAACTGAAGATTATTTTTAATTACAAAAACTCTAATTACTGACTGTATCAAACTTTGTAGTTTGATTACATGTATTACACAACCTACCTTAATATTCGGTAACCAATTGGATACCACTTACCTTGTGTTCTAATTGTATTCTTTTATAATTTTACTTAATTGCATACATAATAATATGCATTGATTTCGATAAAACATCGTGAAGAACCTGGATCCGAAAATTGGAAATCTGAACTCGCCAGCCGGCAATCAGCAAGCATTGTTATTGTCTCTTTTTCCCTGTCATATTATTATGAAAAAAGGCCTCTGCCCAACACTGAGAGACTTACGAGACATTTTAACATCCCATTGCTGTGCATTAGCGAAAGTAAATATCGTTTCGGACCCGTCCGCATTTCGTGCAAAATACGTCTCGCGATTGCCTCGTCTACCATAAATGAATAAACCTACGTTCTATTTGCTAACAACATCTATCGTCGACATATCACAATAATACTTAAACTCACTCATTATCAAATTATAGCGTATGCATTAAACTATTATCCATATTACACAGTCACGTCCAAATTAACACATACTAATTTGTGAACAAACTGTCATTACCTTTGGTCAACAATTGTATGATTATTTCCGCTAGAAACTGTTGTTATAATGTTCTATGTATCATTGATAATGATTGAGTGTTCGACAGCACTGCTAGTGTTGGCAAGGCGCTAAATGGGGACATGGCGAAAATTGTGTTCAAAATCAACGGGCGGCATTATGAAGGTAAGAATAAAAAATTAAATTTAAATATTTTAAAATCAATACGTATGACTTTTGGGATGTAAGGACCTTTTCCCATCTTACATCAGCGGAAGATCGACAAAAACAATAATTAAATTAATCATTTTTGCTCCAAATTAATTGACACTTTATTTTGGGATCAACATAAATTAAACTTGAATTGAAACATAGAGAAGAATAATGAATATAATATACTTAGCAGAAATAAAGTTATTTCTAATAATAATGTTTATGAATTGCCTCTAGCGGACGGCAGATTCGGTCCAGACGTATCCCTCAATGAATACATAAGAACTGTAGCAGAGCTGCGCGGAACGAAAGCTATGTGCCACGAAGGAGGATGTGGTGCATGCGTCGTCGCCGTACGCGCAGCGCTGCCAACAACTAACGAAGTCAAGCTATTCTCAGTTAATTCTGTAAGTGTGTAACATTTTTGCAGGTTAGTTTAGTTTGATTGTTTAGAAAAAGAAGGATGTCTCCTTGCATTGGATGGTAATGGAGTACCAAGACCTCAGGTGATGGATATTTATGGGTAAATATACTGCCTTACCATCAAATTGATTCTTGGCTATATAAAGTCCTCTAAGTCACATGGGGCGCGTCGCATGTGGCGCGAAAAAATGCTTTTTCTTTCTTTTTTTTATCATGTAAAACACAGTTAAGAAATTGAAAAATATAATATTAGGTTCTTAAACAATGTTTTACCAAAAAAGCCTTCAATAATCTCCAAAATGTCCTTTTTAATCACTTGGACCAGGTGGACAACAAAATGATAGTTTCAAAATAAAAACCAATTTCTAAAATTCACCTAACGTTTTAACTCACATAACCACTATCGGATAACCTTACAATAACGCAACTCCAATTTACTATACGTAAAATTTCGCAGAAAATTTCGTTATTCAGCCCCTAAAAATATGGTTTCCAATAATGGACTACAGTGGTAATTTAAAACTGCTCTATTTTTTATATAGTCGTGAAGCTTTTAAATATAATATGACTATTCTGGAAAGGGTTCAGAGAAGTATTAGACCTCAAAGTGGTTTAAACCCAAGCAGTGCACAAATTTGTCCAGAAATTATATAACAAAATATTTTCAGTGTCTTATATCCGTGCTATCTTGCCACGGCTGGGAGGTGATAACAGTTGAAGGGATTGGCAACAAGATAAAAGGATACCATGAGCTGCAGGGCAGGCTGGCCAAGTTCAATGGCACCCAGTGCGGGTACTGTACTCCAGGATGGATCATGAATATGTATAGGTACCGAATTATGATTTTTCGTGGAAGGATGTTTTTGCTGCTTGATTTGTCATTTTTTTATTAGCACTTTACTAAAATCGTTGGTAAAGCAGTTAGGTGTATGCCTGTCTAGGCAGCTATCAGTTAGTGTTAAGATGAGTAACACAGACAGATGAATATAACCCTGATCCAAAAATATAATCTAAGTATTAACAATAAAAATATTTTTACACGAAGGTCGTCTGAGATGATAATCAGATCTATATTTCACCACCAACCAACTCACAAACAGTTACGACAATTTACCAGGAAAATCGAATTTACTAATAACTTGTCCTTGCAATATACTTAAACTCATAATATTATTTCTTGTAATATTCTCAAATCGGAATGGTTATATATTCGGGAAAAATGATGATAACCGTGTATATAAATAGATGTGATTGAGCTTATTAAATGCTGAACTTACTTAAAGCATCATTGAAATCGTATACCACCAAATAAAAATAACTGTCACAATTAATATTATGAACCGTTCTGCCCGTCGATTCCGAAAATACATTAGACAAAGTCACGGCGAATTCGTCGGTGAAAACTAGATTTCGTATTCCGAAATTAAGGTTTATTTGATGTTACTAAAGCTAGACCCGTCTAAGCCCACCTCTAAACTTTTCACCTGAGATTTCGACATCACTGGAACTTGAGTGCAGTTTCAGAATACGGTGAAAAGTACAAGTAATGTAAGCAGTGAAGTGAGTGTGAGAGGTGAGGTGAGTTTGGTCATTTTCGGAATCGCTCGGCTGTTTTCAGTATTTATGAAACTAAAAGAAACAACTTGACTATGAGGGAAATAGAAAATTCATTCGCAAGTAACATCTGCAGATGTACTGGGTACAGGCCCATAGTCGAAGCATTCAAAACCTTTGCTAATAATACAGACGACAAACTTAAGAACACGTTAATAGATTTAGAAGACTTAAATCTTTTCAAGTGCTGTGGTGTGAAATGCCCTAAAAATTGCACTCACAAACCTAAAACAAACATACACGAAAAAAGTGATAATATTGAAGAAGGTCATAAAACTGATGAAGATTGGTGTGTTATTGAGAAAAGTAACAATAAAATGATAGTTGTTGACTGCGGTAAGCGGAAATGGTTTAAGACTTACACTTTAGACGACGTCTTTAAAGTTTTGAGAAGAAGCAATGACTATAAGCTCATCGCCGGTAACACAGGGCAAGGTATGAAAGAAGAATTAACTAAGTGTTTATATTTCTAATTTATAACGAAAGATTTTCAGGGTTGCATTCAATAATTTCAATTTTGTTACTTTCGTGTTTCAGTGCTACATTTGAAATGGACTTTTGACCTAATTTTAAAATAACGTTTCTATTCCAGGAGTTTACCATGTCACTGATTATCCGCCTAACTCAATAGACATATTCAACGTTGTTGAACTCAAAGGTCACACGTTAGATGTTAACTTAATAATTGGAGCAGGAATGCCGCTATCAGAAATGATGGAGCTATTCCTAGAAATATCAACGAAAAATGTCGATTTTCAGTACTTGAAAGTGTTATATGATCATATGGATTTGGTTGCTCATATACCAGTTAGAAATGTAAGTACTATCAAATCAAATTTCCTTATCTATAAAATGTAAAATAATTTAAATAACAACAATGTTCTAGATTGGAACGATTGGTGGAAATCTTTATTTGAAATATCTCAACAATGATTTTCAGTCAGATTTATTTCTGCTTTTTGAAACTGTTGGCGGTATGATCACAATCGGTGAGTACGAGTGCAGGAACTTTTCATTTTTCTTACTAAAAACATTTTACAGTTTCATTTTGTGTTTAGCTGAAGATGTCGGTGTTAACAAAGTTATGACTCTCACGAACTTCTTGAAAACTGATATGAAGCAAAAAATTATCGTTAACGTTATGTTGCCTCCACTGTCGTCCAACAACAAAATTAAAACATACAAGGTAAAAATATACAAACATTAGAGCGACCAAAGTGTTCGCTATTTTTTTAATAAATTTACTAACCGATTTTTTTTTAGATTATGCCTAGATCACAAAACGCACATGCAGTGGTCAATGCGGGGTTTTTATTCAAATTCAAACCAAACTCTAATTTGTTGGAGAAAGCTACAATTATATATGGAAGTATTTCACTAAATTTCATTCACGCCATAGCAACCGAAAATATTTTAGTTGGGAAGGACCCTTTTACTAACGAAACGTTGCAATTAGCTTTAAAATCATTACATAAAGAAATAGTGCCTGAAGAAGCTCCACCTGAACCGTCGGCTGCTTACAGAAAGATGTTAGCAGTTGCTTTATATTACAAGGTATTTTTTTTCGTTTCGTTTACAATATAGTTTATTTCGTCTTCAACATTTTAACGAAAAGACAGGTTTTGTAAGTTTAAAGTAAGTACCAGTTTTGCAGTTTATCTGTCTTTGGCTTCGGAACTCCTAATGCTAAACCGATATTTTGTTTTTTTTTTTAATCATTTCATTAATAAAATATTTTAGGCAATGATAAGTCTATGTCCTGAAGATAGAATAGATCCAAAACTTAAATCGGGAGGTGAAACAGTGAAAAGACATACGTCCACTGGTACACAAATGTATGACACCGACAAAAGTGTCTGGCCACTAAACCAGCCGATACCGAAGTTAGAAGGATTGTTACAATGCAGTGGAGAGGCTGCGTTTGCTAATGATATGTCTAAAGAACCAGACGAAGTCTTCGCAGCTTTCGTAACAGCTGATGAAAGGCCTGGAAGTATTATAGAAGATTTTGATACCACGGAGGCCTTTGTAAGTTTTTTTTATTTACTATATAAATATGTTATTTAAAGGGGTCTACGACGCGTGCTACTGGGAACTGACTACTTACTAAAAGTATATAAACATACAACACTCAGAATGAACGCAAAAAAACATTATTTAGTCGACACCAATATTTGTTATATGCGAGGATCAAAACTGTAGCACATTGTTCATTAGTAGTTGGCGTGGCGGATGGCCACCTTTCCCTTCTGTGCTATAATAAAAAGAACATTAAGAAGACATTTTTGAGTCACTAAAAAAATACACCAAAACTCGACAGCTATTTGACAAAACTATTTTAGAAAAGTATCTCTTTTAGTATAATCCAATTAGGTAGGTTTATAAAATAATTCAAAACATTATTTTAAACCATTTCTTTCTAGGAAATTCCTGGCGTCATAGCATTTTACTCGGCGAAAGACATTCCCGGAGATAATACGTTTACGCCAACCAACTGTCCTTTTATACTAGTAAATGAAGAATTACTGTGCTCCAAGCAAACAAAGTTTTATGGAGATCCAGTCGGAATTATTGTAGCTAACAGAGAGAAAACTGCAAATAAAGCTGCGAAACTAGTTAAAATTAAATATGCATCTATAAGTAAAGATAAACCTTTGTTAACAATTGATGATGTTTTAAATTCTAACGAGAAGAATAAAAGGGTCACTAATGACAGAATATTTAATCCTGATGAAGTTGGTACTGATGTTAAATATGTCATTGATGGCGAATATAATTTGGGTTCTCAACATCACTTTTACATGGAACCACAGACTTGTGTGGTTCGTCCTACTGAAGATGGCTTGGAAGTTTTCTCTTCGACTCAGTGGCTCGATCTGACTAATGTTGCGATCGCCCAATGTTTGAATGTACCAGTGAACAGGTAGGTTGACATTTAAAATCCTATTATAAAAATTTCAAGTATCACAGCAGGCAAAAAATTTGTTTGCTTATTCATCGCGAGAACATACATTTACGAGATGACACCGACAACTGACAAGTTGTTTAAGCTTTAAGATAAACACGTATACTTAACATGTTCCGTCAGTAATCTAATGGCGATATATAATTTCATATCATCAACCATCAATTTATTAAAACCGTGAAGGAAATTACACAGTAAATAATGGCCGGATGATTGCTGAATGATATTAAGTGCCTCGTCTTCCATCTAATAAATAGGTTCGATTAATTACTTAATTTTAATTTTAATGACTTTATTAGGTAAATAAGAAACTGTTAACATCCATGTAAACGAAGATTATCAATTTGATCAGTTAAAATTCGTTAAATGTAAAATCCGACTGAAACATTGTAAACGAATGTCTATAACAAAATGACACTTTATGAGAGACGTGAGCCCGCCAATACAATTTACAATACAAACATTGCACACACATTTAAGCGGCGGTAGCCTAATGGCTAGGGCGTCGGACTTGCGATCATGTGGTTGCGGGTTCGAATCCCACCCATTACACTACCGACGTGAACCCACTCGTAACACAAGCATCTTAGCTTAGCACGAGGGGTTAACGAGATTACTAGTAATGTGCGACCCACATTGCTAGTAACCTTTTAAAAAAAAAAAAAAAAAAAAAACATTTAGCTTAGCACGAGGGTTTAACAACAATATACTAGTAACGTGCGACCCACATTACTAATAAGCTTTTTTTATAAATATACACATATACCTCGAGTACACCGTTTATAAAGTCAGGCCAACGGTGGCAGCCAGGGCTGGAAAAAAAAAGAACACGTTCTTTTGTGGCTGCGAGGCATGCAGGGAGAGATCACCCTCTCCCTGCATGCCCCGCAGCCAGCCCCATTGCGGCCACGTGTAGACGTGTCGGTTGTTACAATGGTACAGTCTTGCTCCGCGAATCGAAACCTATTAGCTCAAATCACAAGGCAATCCGTTACTTTTTAATAACTTTGAGAGTAGGTAAGTATAGGCAATCTGACTGTTATCATCTTAACAAAACTTTTCTTGTTATTTATAGTATTCAAGTGATCATTCGGAGAGTGGGAGGCAGTTATGGAGGGAAAATAACTCGGTCTTGTCAGATATCCTGTGCTGCAGCCTTAGTTGCACATCTCCTGGGTAAAACATGCAGGTTCATCATGCCATTGGAAACGATGCTGAAAATAATAGGGAAACGTTTACCCACCAGTTGTAATTTTGAGGTGAATTATTTTATATACATTTCAACAAAATAAGTCGTCGATATTTTCAGCTTTATCTATTATAATTAAGTCGCTTTGCTATATTTCTCAATCGTGTATTATTTGTAGGTATACGAATATCTAAAACAATATCTAATTATAGAAAATCTATTACTAACAGGTTGGTGTAAACAAAGAAGGTGAAATCCAATACCTTAAAAACATTTTCTATCAAGACAATGGATGTTCTGCCAACGAAACCATCAGCAGCCTTACTGTCAATCATTTCTTTAATTGCTATGATAGGCGACGATGGTATGTTGAAGCTAACAGCGTTGCTACGGATACTCCGTCAAATACTTGGTGCAGATCTCCGTGTAAGTACTTCGTTATTTAGACACAATTGAAAAGCAGTATTTGTTCTGGCAATAAGTATTACGTAACTTTCATTTCTAGCATCCAACGAAGGAATAGCAATGATTGAATACGTAATGGAAAAAATTGCACACAAAATAGGCAAAGATCCATTGGAGGTCAAATATGTAAACATGGTTAAAGAAGACAATCCTCTACCAGATTTAATTGATCATCTGAAAAAAGATTCAAACTACGATGAAAGACTTGATGAAATAAAATTATTTAACGGTAATAATCGTTGGAGGAAACGGGCATTAAAAATAATGCCCATGACATATGAACTTTTTTACATAGGTCCTTTTAATTCGCTCATCTCAATATACCATGGAGATGGGTCTGTGATGATTACCCACGGTGGCGTTGAGATAGGGCAAGGCATAAATACGAAAGCCGCTCAAGTGTGCGCCTTCGTTCTTGGCATTCCCTTGGAAAAGATCAGCGTCAAACCAAGTTCTAGTTTCACTTCTCCAAATTCAATTACTACTGGAGCCAGTGTTGGTAGCGAATGTGTGGCTTATGCTACTATGAAAGCTTGCGAAATTCTGTTAGAAAGATTAGCCCCGGTAAGAGCAATGACGCAGAAATCGTCGTGGGAAGACCTCGTAGACGCAGCGTTTAAATCAGGAATTGACCTACAAGCGTCTTATACGTGTTCTGTGAAAGATGACTTAAAGGCCTACGATGTTTATGGAGTATGCGCTTTAGAGGTTGAAGTTGATATCTTATCGGGAAATCATGATGTTAGAAGAGTTGATCTTTTAGAAGATACTGGAAGAAGTTTAAGTCCAAAAATTGACGTTGGTCAAGTACGTAAACTACTTGAGTATAATGAGTATTAAGCTAATAATAATTAATCTAAGACTTGTATCTTTATCAGATCGAAGGTGCTTTTGTTATGGGTCTTGGCTATTGGACTTCTGAGAACATTATTTACGACCCAGAAAGTGGTAAAATTCTTACTGATCGGACATGGAACTACAAACCTCCTGGAATTAAAGATATACCAGCTGACTTTAGGGTGTATTTCCGAAGAAATGCAAAAAATCTGTTTGGTGTACTTCAGTCTAAAGGTATGTATTTTGCGACAATATTTTTGTAAAAGCACCTTGAATTTGGGCCAGAAGGACCGGTATTTTTTTTGCAAATAGACACAATTCACCAACGATTTGGATAAAGTTGATATTTTGGATCGGAAATCTTACTTATTGTAACTAACAGCCCAATCATACTCTATATTCGAGTTCATTATAGATATTACGATTTCTTTTTTAGCTACCGGAGAACCAGCCTTATGTCTGGCTTCAGTACTAACCCATGCTTTAAGAGATGCGGTAAGATCTGCTCGTTTGGATGCAGGATACGAGGATATTTGGGTAGATATCCGTAAGTATTTCAAGAGCTTCTCGATACTAGTAGTAGGTATACTATTATTCAAATCACAACATCACTTTTAATTGCCTAATCTTCCTATTACTGAAACGCAAATTAACTTTATGACGCTCTCAACTTAATCTATCGCTATAGATCAAAATCCAATTACATCGGCCAGATCTTCGTTATTTTATAAAAGCTGAAGGTTTTTCCGTGCATGTCTCCTTGGGCAGGTAACAGGTTGTATACCTGCCCAAGTAATCACAACCCAAACCGTTTTTACCTGTATAGGAGACTTGTACGGAAAACCCTTCAGCTTTTATAAAATATCGAATGTCTGGCATTTGCGGGCTCTTGGGCTACTACTTTTCCCCTTACAAGTGACAGAGTTGACATGCGACTAACGGCAACGTAAAACTAATTATATAGATTGACATATCAGTACTTAAACTTTACTTCTTTTCCAAAAAAAACCAATCTTCTTTCTATCAAAACTAACTCGTTAATTACTACCAATTGATCATTAAAGTTCTCTTAAATTTTGTTAAAAGCTATATTTTGTGATATAATAACCCTACTTGACTTTGTCCATCTTCCTTCCAATCCCAGAATATTCTATCCTTCACTGCCTTATCGACAAGTGCACTACATTTTGGCTCGCTTCCAAATGGCAGAAAAGATACGATACCCTAAAATTATCTGTTTGTTAACCATCAAGAAATTTCAGTTGAGTTAATTAAAATTAAAGTAGCACTTTAAAATTGGAGTGTATTTTTTGCAGTTAACCCTTGCACCGTTGAAAATATCTTCATGGCTGTCGAACATAAATTGGAACATTTCGTTCTGAAGTAAGTTTTTTCGTTTAAATAAATGATTTTGAATAACAAATAAAATAATATTAAGTTTAGTTAAAGTAATTATGAGGAGTTCATGGCTAAGTGTAAGTAATGCATGTCATGCGACAATGGCTTGAACGATATTTAAGTTTAAGCTGCGCTCGCCGCTGTTGGTTTCTGGATGGATGACCATATCACCGATACCGAACCCTCCGGTCGTGAAAAAGCACGTTAAGCCGTCGGTCCTGACAAATTTACTGCCGGATACTGTATTACACGGTAAACAGGGTCGTGGCTATCAAGCAGGCAGTCGTTCAAATCCGGTATTCAGCTGTATCCGGTAAATCTGGAAGCCTCTCCCACAAAATCTTGACAAAAACCTTGGGTAATCCAAATTGTTTTATTTGCTGAACCCGTCGAGATTGGAAGCCAACCTAAACAAACCTTGGTAATTGTGTTTAATTTTGGAAATCAATAGTTGCATTAATAATGTAACTAAAACCATTTATTTTTTATGTTAATAAAACCCACAATCGATTTAATTAAATATTAATATAAATATTTGTTTTATTTTTTCCTATATTTTACGTTTGTTTGAATTGTTTGAGTATGTTTATCATTCGAGCACAACCCGGAAAAATAGTTTAGATTAGAGATAATTTTAAATCTACATTTCCCGTAATCAGGTATCCAATGTAAGTTTTAGACATTCAACCAAAAATCATGGCAAATATCTAATTAACTTCATCTTGAACAATAAAGGAATAATTATTAGGTATTTTAATAAACTTTTGCGACATAAACTCCTTGTTTTTTTCAGATCAGATTCGCAACCTTATTTTTTTTATACAATTTTTTTTTACACCGTCCCACATTTTGACAAAACATACTTTAATTTGAAAACTTTTTTTTCGCGAACTAGGCTACAGAGCAAGTATTTATTTTTACTTATGTTACTCCTATACAGTTATTAAAATTTACATAAAGTTTTTTACATGAAAATGAAGTACACGTATCGATAGTGATAATAAGGTTGTAAATCTAGAACAACAAAATATTCATAACCTTTTAATAAAGTAATTCAACAAAATAATACAGTCATTATAAAACTTAACTCAGGTATTCACATCACTAAAATATTTAAAGACATTTTCACCCTTTATTTTGAACTAATTCCAAATAGAACACAGTATGTGTAATTTTCTTGAAGACTCTATTATTAAAAGGGTTTAATCGTGTATTATTATTTTCTACATTCTTTTGTTTATTCAGAATACACTTTTTAATGGAAAACATTGAAAATTAAGAATACGGTTTCTTTAAAGGTAAGCTTGATGTTAAGCTCGGCAATGTTTATTAAATTTATTCATATGATTTTTATGGATGATTGTAGAGCATGTTAAACACGACAATTTGCAAGATAGAGAATAAATTTTACATTTTTCAGTCTATAGGGCAATGTTTGAGAAAAAATACGAATATAATATGATACCAAGTTATGGATTAGCAAATAGATATTTTAAATATTAAAATTGAAAATGAGATATTCATACATACTGACAGGTCACGTGACTGATGTATGTATGAAAAATTGATTATCAATTTTCAGATTTCGACCTATATTTCTTGGGAAAAGTTATTCAGTTTTATGCACCTGATTACCTCCTTGAATATACGCACTCCATAAAAAATAATCCTGTACCACGATATTAATATGGGACCATCTCAGATGTATACCCTACTCAATACAGTGTTTTAATAAATCCTAATTGCTAGAGAAATCTCATAATAAAGAAAAAGAAAAAAAGAACAGTCGAAGTGAAAACTTTATTTTTTTGAAGTCTGATAAAAAGCATCACCCTAAGGTCGACTGGCAGAGAATGCCTTAAATTCTGGCATTAAGTCCACCTATGTACACTGTGCATAAAGTATTAAATAAATAAAAAGGAGTTTTGTTTTGCAATATTACAGGCTGGTACAATCCCATGACACGCAGTTAATGGAAAAAACGTCTTTCAGAATAATATATACAGTAAACATATACTTAGCTTGCAAAACGACAGAATGCCTTGAAATTATGTTTTAACAAAAGAAAATAAATAAAGGTAAAATTATAAATAAAATATTGAGGTAATAGGTTGAAAAAGGTAAGTAATAAGTGCAACCGATACTAGGAACAAATCACAGGCCTTTTTTTTAGATTGAGAAGTGGTCGTTAACAATGACAAGATAATTTTATGGTTCGCCTCAAACACTTTTGTATTTTCCAATAAAAATAAAGTTTCATGAAAAATATTGTAACAATAGCATAAAATACCACTACGAATCATCAAGAAAAATTGAAATATCCCTTATTTAGGTCACGTGTGCTATGTATTTTATGCTGCTCTGGCAAAAATTCCAAAAAAATATGCATATTACTAAGAACAAAAAATGAAATTTGCTCAAGACTATATATTTTTTTTATTTATTGGATGCTAAATGCATGTTTTTTCCCATACTTTCCATTTTTATTGCTATTATGTTAAGTATTTGTCTTCTCTTCGAATCACCTAAGATTGTTCATCACAGATAAATGAAAGAAAACCGAATATCCACTCCTTGTTGAAGGTTAATTAAAATAGCCTCATTTTAATTAGCCTTTTACATCATTATTTAGCCCTAAATGGGCATGGTTTACTGATACAATATTACTGGTAAAAAAACAATATACTAAACAACTAACTCAGAAAAGTCGTGTAAGACGTTAAAAATATACTTTCTCCACAATTATTACTATGTTTAATGTAGTATAACATACTGTACCTTGTTTATTGGAGATCGAAATTCTTGACTTTATTTCACAAGCTTATGATGATAAAATAAATATTCCTACTCAACTAAATACTAAGTGGACACGTCTATGAATTGCTTCGAAACCACCCCTTAATGTTGACGTATGCTGTGTATCCCACAGTCTGACAGTAGTCGTTGTTAGTACACCTGAACGACAAATTGGAGTGACAACTTCTTTAAACTAACACAAAATTGATGATTCTTGATCAGAATTAAATGTTGAATGTTATTTGAAGCCTTATGTATAGGGATTGTAATTGATACCTACATTTGTATACGTATAAATATTAAGTTATAATATAAATGGCATAAGTTTGCAAGGTACATTTACTAATTAATGACTTACTTTTTATTCCTTACTCAACTTTTAAGTTTCAATTAATTTATTATTACAATAATGTTTCATCTAATATAATTTTTTTACGAACTCGTGACACGATCATGATATTCTTGCTCAGAAACACTTTTCTTTAAAAGAAAACGAGAATATTCGTGAAGACAGTATATCGTTTGCCTGTACTTCGGCCCGCCCATTGATTAAAAGCAGTGCACCATCGCAAGTCACTTTCCAACCTTCTTCACAGACGGACACATCCACGTAAGTATTCATAATTTATTTAAAAAAAAACGTTCATAGAAGTGCCTACTAGAAAACTTTCATTCATTTTCCGATTCAAATGAAATTAAAAATTGAGATGCTAGGATATTTTTTTCAAGAAAACTTATTTATAATAAATTAATTTATGGATTTAAAAAATGGAAGAAGGAAGGAACAATAGAAAACCGCTAATATACCGATTTAAAATATTTGTTAATGAAAACATTTGTGATATATGGATTTAAAGTTTTATATAAACTTACTTTGTCATCTTTAGCTGTGTAACTGAATAACCCAGTGCTGGGCACAGGCCTCCCTTTATTTTTGCCATTCTCCTCGGTCTTATCCTACTCCTACCAACTTTTTACGTCATCATACTTACTGTTACCTAAATGTAAAAAAGTAAGTTCTTATTTTCTAAGTGTTGGCACATACTTAGAAAATAAGAAATAATGAAGCATTTGACGGAGAAGTTGTATATAAAAGTAGATACCGAAATACACTCGAGAGCAATGAATCCGGGTCACTTAAAGAATGTTAAAAATCTCGGAAACTAAAAATGATAGGTTAATGCAATAAATTGTATTTAATAGACCATGTAATACTCCTTAAATGAAAGTAAAAAAAAATATGAGTCACCATACATTTTATTAACACAAAATTACATAACGAAAAATACTGCTGATCTCTCCTTTAAACAAAAATAGGAAGCATGAAATTTATGAACTTTATTACGATTTTCTTGAATTTTAATACTTCGTATTGCCTCCTCGTGCTTCCATTACTGCGTTTACGCGGTTTGGCATGCTGTACACCAAGTTCCTTATACGATTTTGGGGAATATTCTCCCATTCCTCTGTGAGAGCAATTTTGAGCTCACGAAGCGTGATTGGGGGAGGATTTCGTTGTTTTACGCATCTGCCTAGCTCGTCCCAAGCATGCTCGATCGGGTTGATATCCGGGCTGCGCGCTGGCCACTCCATACGAGTAATGTTCATCTCTTGAAGGTAGTCATTCACAATCCTACCTGTATGAGGTCGGGCATTGTCATGCATAAATATAGCATCCTCACCTAAATTGACCATAAATGGACCAACGTGATCATTGAGGATTTCTTCCACATATCTTTCGCTAGTTAAAGAGCCGTTTTCTATGATCACCAGCTCTGTGCGACTTTCAGAAGAAATTCCGGCCCACACAAGTACAGACCCACCACCGTAGGCTACTTTTTCTTCGATGCATGCTTGCTTGAATCTTTCCCCTGGTCTTCGATACACTCTGTGTCTTCCATCGTGCTTGTAGAGCATAAATTTTGATTCGTCGGAGAACATAACTTTTGACCAATCTTCAATACTCCAATTTACGTGGCTCTGGGCATATCTTAGTCTTGAAATACGATGCCCAGGCTCCAGTTTAGGGCCGTTTGCAGGTCTAAGGGGTTTTAAGTTAGATTCAGCAAGCCGACGTCTTACTGTCCATGCACTTGGGTTACTTCCTCCGAGGAGTCGGAACTGATTTGTGAGTTCAGTTCCTGTGAGAAAGCGATTTCGAAGCATGGTGTTCACCAAGTATCGGTCTTCTCGTGCTGTGGTACACCTGGTTCTGCCCGTTCCTGGTCTGCGTAGGTTACAACCAGTTACTTCGTAACGTCGGAGAACTCTTTGTACTGTTGACAGCGACACACCGACAGTCCTGGCTGTATCGCGCTGACTCCGGCCGGTTTCCAGCATTGTAAGTATTCTGGTGCATTCTTCAGGCGTAAGCGACATAATTTCAGCTTGAATAATGAATATAGAGCACTATCAACATGGTTTATGTACCCACATAAATGACAGATTACAAACAAAAGCAAAACCAAATGCTGTAATTTCGTAGTTCCATCTTCGAAAGTGGCCCTTTTTCAAATTAGATTTTTTTATGATATAACTTTACAATAACTAAGAAGTTTTAATACCTTCATTTAAGGAGTATTACATTGTCTATTAAATACAATTTATTGCATTAACCTAGCATTTTTAGTTTCCGAGATTTTTAGGACTTTAAGTGACCCGGATTCATTGCTCTCGAGTGTATTTAACATCCTAATGAGAGTAATCTTGCATCATCCATTTTTAAACCACTTGCCTTTATATTTTGCGACTTTTCTTCTTAATAAAACTAAAATTAAAGTTTCGGAGTCTGAGTCTATTTGATAAATCAAGATGAATAAAAAAGTTTTATTGTATTTGGGATCTTTGCCGTCGGGGACACCAGTCTTCACGGTAAACTATATATGAACAGTGGGGTCTAACCCAACTCAGTGAGTAATAAATTTCCCCACGGGTTTAAAAAATAGGCCGGCGGCGTCACGAGAAGGTTGGTCACTTAAGATTGTAGTACTGCCATTCCTCAACTTAAAATGTGTACCTTATGAAATTGTCTTAGCAATAATCTTAATTATTGCTAGATAACCCTTAAATAGGTTTAAGATAATTTATTTAAAGTATTCCTTTAACAATAAACTAATCCTAATAGTGAATTCAGTTAGATAAAATTTCAAATAAAATGTTATAGACAAATTAATACGTCATAATTTGTTTTAATTTTATGATGATATGAGAAAGAAAGACATGAATAGAAGGAAAATACGCATTGCGCCGACCCCATAATAATATGAGGTAAGGGCAGGCAGAAGAATAATTAATTTTACTTTTAAAGGGTAGGGTTTAAAACTGAAAGCGGTTATTTTCTCAAAACATAATTTTTTACTAAATTAGAAATTAAAAAAAATACTATAAATATGTATAATTTAAAATGCATTTTAAAACATACACATTTACGCAACTCTTATTATTTGTGTATCATTTTTTCCATCAATTTAATACTAAAACCCTTGGATAACAAATAAATTAAATTTTACCGTTTTCGTCTAAAACAAAATTAATTAATTTGTATCAAATTTTAAGGCAAGTCCCAAAATATCTCATATTAATTTTAATCCCAGAAACACTTTGTACGTAATGAAATATTTTTGAATGAAGAAAGGCTTTGAAATTATATGTGTAGTTACAAAATTCGGGTTTGTAAATTTTACTTGAAACAGTGCCAGTGCCAGCCCCTTGAGTGCCATTAAACAAAGTCCTTTTGAACGTGAACATATTTGTCAACTAGAAATTGGTGTGTATATCTCTTGAAAAGTTCATTTAATTTTGTAAGCTGTGTGAAGAGTTCCGATAACTGATCCCACGGGTAATTTTCTTTTTAAACAGAGTAGGACGAATTGCAATGTCGGATTTGGTTGCCGTATAATAAATGTTTATAGAAATAAAACACGTATTTTATACATACGTTATCAAATTAAATATTAAGACTTTAACTACACTTGGTGTTATTTTTTTCTGGGTACATATCTCACCTCTAATTGTGAAGAGGAAACGGTGGTGTACTTTTTTCCATACAAAAGCTTTCTCCGGTTTATTATTATTATTTTATTATTTTTAGGGTTCCGTACCTCAAAAGGTAAAAACGGAACCCTTATAGGATCACTTTGTTGTCCGTCTGTCTGTCTGTCTGTCTGTCTGTCTGTCTGTCTGTCTGTCTGTCAAGACCTTTTTTCTCAGAAACGCGTGGAGGTATCAAGCTGAAATTCATATCAAATACTCAAGTCGATGGTCTCTTGGAGCTGTGAAAAAATCAAACTTCTAAGTCAACGCGATCAAAAGATACTCCCGTTTATGCCGCAAATTTTCGACACTCGCAAGGGAATCAAAACCTACAGGGTACTTCCCGTGAACTCAGAATCTTGAAATTTGGTATGAAGCAACGTCTTATAGCAGAGATATAGGAAAAATTGCGAAAAGTATACATTTTTAGTTATATCATATAATAAAAATATTTTTAATAATTTTAAACTTACTACCCCTTTCCTCATGAACGCGTAGTGGTATTATATTGAAATTCATATCAAATACTCAAATCTATAATACCTTTAAGCTGTAACAAAATCAAACTTCTAAGTCAACGCAATCAAAAGAAACAGGAATTAAAACCGCATATTTTGAAACTCGCCACTACTCGCAAGGGAATCAAAACCTACAGGGTACTTCCCGTGAACTCAGAATCTTGAAATTTGGTACGAAGCAACGTCTTATAACACAGATAAAGGAAAAATTGCGGAAAGCATACATTTTTAGTTACATCATATAATAAAAATATTTTTAATAATTTTAAACTTATTACCCCTTTACTCATGAACGCGTAGTGGTATTATATTGAAATTCTTACCAAATACTCAAGTCTATAATATCTTTAAGCTGTAACAAAATCAAACTTCTACGTCAACGCAATCAAAAGATACAGCAATTAAAGCCGCATATTTTGAAACTCGCAACTACTCGCAAGGGAATCAAAACCTAAAGGATACTTCCAGACGACCTGGAATCTTGAAATTTGGCATGAAGCAACATTATAAAGTACACATATAGGAAAAATTCCGAAAATCTTAAATTTTTAGTTACATCACATAGTATATTTTTTTTAATAATCATAAACTTACTAGCTGACCCAGCAAACGTTGTTCAGCGATAAAAAAAAAACAGATGTTGGCTTTCCACATTGTTATGTTATGGATTTCATTTAGCAATAAAAATACCATAACTTTTACTTATATACCTACAGGTTTGTACGGAACCCTCGGTGCGCGAGTCTGACTCGCACTTGGCCGGTTTTTTTACTATTAATATGGATAATACGCTAGTTCTGTGCAAGCATTTTTTCCTTTTTGTCGAAAAATTATATTTAAAAGTACTAGAACCTCCCAAATACTCTTATTCGATTTTTTTCAGACCCATTTTGTATAAATTTGGTAGCTATTAACAAAAAGAAATAGGGTCGTAGTCTTCATTCAGTATATGAAATATCTTCTAAATTGGTCCAAAATGGGAGAGGTAAATAGTCGAGAACCTAAAATTCTTTTTACATTGGATACTTAGTCGTATGTACAGTTGTCAAAATATGACCAGCCCCCCTAGCCAAGTGACATTTCTACAAGCGATAACGCTGATCGAATCGCTCAAATGTATGGAAGTGACAAGTCTGAGTCACGTGACTTATCGAGTCACTTGGCTAAGAGGGCAGACATCTCTGTAGCTGCCCGTATTATATTTCTGTTTATTACAAACAACATTTAAATCTAAGCGGCGGAGGCCTAATGACTAAGGCGTTTGACTTCGATTGTCCTGGGGTTGCCGGTTTGATACCCACTCGTAACACACCATAAAGCATAGAAAGAGAAAGCCCTCGTAATAAACTAAATGCTTGTGTTACTTTAACCAGCCAGAACACTTGTAGAATAGTGAGTCAAAGAGAAAAAGCTTTTTAACACATAATTGAGTCATTTGAGAGACATCTCTGGAAGTAGTTCTCGTTAGTAAGTAATTCTTAAAATTCTAAAAGGAACTGACTTTTCAGTGTAATTCAACACTCTGAAGGAATACTAAATCTCTCAATGTTCCTCATTTCGATGCAAGATGCAGTCAAAAGTACTTACGTACTTTCGTCACTTTAAAAATTATGCTGGAACCCTGATAGATAAGTGCTTACTTTCTTTAAAAGTCTGTTTTTATTTTCGAACTTTGCTAGAATGTACACTGCAAAAAAATCAGGGGCCTTATTTGCTAAGTCTTAGCAGTTATCGTGCTGTTACGTGTAGGATTAAGAGAGGCTTGAGGCGATCTCTTTCGACTTACTATAGATTTAAGTAAAAAATCTTTGAAATGACATAAAGCGTATTTACTGACTGTACCCGGTGACTATGAGAACACAAAAAAAGATTTGGCGACCAGGGGTCTTGAAAGTTATGTTTTGTTCGGAATTAGCGAATAAACGTAATTGAAATGAAACGAATTTGTCTTTCGCTGACAACCATGGAACTATATTTTTATAATAACTTCCGTGAGACGAATTCATAATTATTTAATAATTCAACGGCTTATTCACGCGCATTCTCGGGATCAACCGTCTAGTTTCAGACTCAATAGGAGTCCTCAATCATGAATTGACGCGGCTGCGGCGCAGCGGCGGTGTCGCGAGTCAAACTCTTTCTTTCTTCGACTCGCGTGATCGATGCGCGTGAGTAAGCCGTTGAATCTTTAAATAAACCATGGAACTTAATTTATTCTCATCTTAAAATATTTTCTCGAATTTCCGAGTGTAAATAAGCTCATGTGTAGCTTTATTTATGAGTTGAATCCTTAAACAAATTGTCCAATCCAAGTCAACTAGCGCAAGCGATTCTCGAACAAGTGTCCGACGACGAACGACAAGAAAAAAAGTTATAAATTTTCTTCTGCAAGAAATTGCGGAAGTTACTTACTTGTGAACACGCATTAGGTTTATTCGATCGAATATAAATTGCCTGTAAGTATCAGTAGCTATAAAACCTGAACAAAAAGAATACTAAACGATGTTACATGCCAATTATAGCTTCATTAAATTACTTTTAACAAGCCTGACCATGATCGTCGCACCTGCAATTTTTGCATTGTAAATTCTTTCTTTCAATGCCGCAGGCTTGACGTAGGTAATTTAGTTTACGAGAAATGCATGTGAACTTGGACACATTTGCGATACGATGATTGATTTCCACTTGAAGAACATAATGAAGCTATTAATGTTCGCAATAGGTTATTGAGGTCGACATAATTATAACTTTAAAGGTTAAAGTATCTTGGAATAAAACTTGTTTGGACATTCTTGGTATTTTTTTCTAATTATTTTGTTTTTTTTTATTAACTCTTCGTCATCTGCCTAGTCTTTTCCCAAGCTATGTTGAGGTTGGCTACCAATCTTAATTAAGCTTTAGGATTAAGCTGAATACCGTATTTTACATGGGAAGACTGCTTACCTGACCTCCACAGCTAATTACTGGGTAAAACAATATTCCATAGTTAGACCCGGTTGTCAGAATCGTAATGACTTAACGACTGTCAAAGATCACTTTATGACAGTCGGGACCAACGGCTTAAAGTCTTTCCGAGGCACTGAGGGGTCAAACCGTACAACACCAAACAAATGGTCACCGATCCACCATTATTATCGATCAAACCGTACAATTTAACCTATAGTAAAGGTTAAAAAAATTCCACAGAAACAATTTTGATACAAATTCCTTATTTAAATCGTTTTAGTAACCCACTATTTAAAAAAAATCGATCCGTAATTGATGTAGATATTGCGTAGCCAACATACAAAAACGCATTTGAAAGCCTCCTCCTTTTGAAGTCGGGTTAAAAAAAGAGATATCCATCAAAAATATCTTGTACAGAATTTATAAACTTGATTTTTGTATTTAACCAATATATCCCAAATCCGAGGGCAGAAAAAAAAACGACAATCAATTGATAAAGTATCTTGAATCAAATCTAAGAGATCAGTGATAAATAAAAGAAATAATTATTATAACTAACACGAACTGTAAACTAATACAACTAACCCTTTTCTACCTGTTCTTCCCTGACGCTTTTTCTGTTTCCTAGAACCAGCATAAGTAATATTAGGTCATCGAAAAATAAATTTAATGAAATCATAAAACAAAAAATGCTACACGTTCCTAGTTTCATTTTATGGCAACTAGACAGTCTTCTCCCTGTCCTGTTGTCTCTATGTTATTTATATTTCCAATCCATCACTGTCTCGCCAAGAATTATCCGTTTCAAAATATAATCCCGAACACTTCCACGGCAGCACCTCTCTAGGGGATCCCACAATCTGTACAAAAAACCTTCTATCGATTGTGCCATGGTTTTTTTTCTTTTCATATTACGCTATCATGAAGCTTTAGATATCAGATATCAAAAAAATTAAGCATCAATAATGTTATACTAAGTAAAATCAAATATTTCCAGTTTTCCACATTCCACAAGAATTTGTTTTTGGTCTTTCAATAGGATCGGATCAAGCAGTACTTCGAAGTCTTCTCATAGCGTATATTGCGTTCAATGAACGAACTACAGCAGTGCTAATGATTCATTAAAAGAAACCGACTCTTCGTTTTAATACACAGCTGTATTCCTTACAGAATAAAAGCAGCAGCATGCGGATGCCGAAAGAGCTGAAATACGCAGCGATCGCGGGAGGGATGGCGTTGTTTGGACTCCTGTTTGGTTGGGTCCTGTTCCCTACCATACTGAAGAGTCAGCTCAAGAAGGTAATTTAAACTTATACAATACCACAAGGGACCAATGTGCTGGCTGCAGTCAAGTTTTGTTTAATCATTGCCAGTACGCTAAGGTCAATCCTAGAAGCCACCTCTGGCCTTTAGTACCTATGCACTTCGTAATATGGAAAGACGTGTTTTGACTTCACGTGTCTGCAGAACTGGCTAGGTGGCTGCGGGGTGGTCTTAAAGAATAGGAACGTATTCTTTTTTGTCAGCTCTGGCTGCCAGCGCTGGTCTGGCTTTAAAAACGGTTTATACGGGTCTAATACCAAGCCAGTTCTGGCTGCTAGTGAGACTGGCAGCCAGCATTGCATGGCACAGTCTCGTGTATACCAAACCTTATATAAAATAACTAATGTGAACGTAGAGTAAAATACATGTGTCGTACGTTCTATAAATATTATTTTGTGACATATGTTATTACATGTGAAAGAAAATCAAAGAAATACAATACATGTAGTATATGATAATGAGTATGATAACTAGAATAGGTCGGTATAGTTTCTATTTTATTTATAACTTGACTTATAATTGACAGACAGCAAAAATTAAACAAAAAGTTACCAACTAGCTTACAATTGTCATGCAAATTAAAAAATCAATCCAATGCCAACAAACTAAGGTAATTAAAAACTTTCTTCCTGTAAAAACGAATGCCGGAAAATTCCAAAAAGTTTTCCCATTGCTGTTTATTAAAATATCTCTACTATTTTTCCTTCAGTTAGGTCCAATTCTCTATAACAAGAATTTGGTATCGTACCTTAGTTTATTTTTATCGCTGTTGACAGCAACTACGTACAGTCCTTCCTGAAGTCTACGTAATTTTTTTTCTTATAATTTATAACAACATTTCGTTATTTGGTGTGATACCTAAATCAAGCTATCTGTTCAGCAAAAAAATATTAAGGACTGAAAATTTACTTAAGTGCTAAGGGTTAAAATAAAAAAAAAACACAATAACGTCTAGAACAGCTTTCTTGGTCAAGGTTAAAAAGTCCAATCGTGTAAATGGGTGGTGTTTATAAGTTAATTCGTCTCATCTGCCAAGTTGTTTGGCGTTTACATCTTCTAACGCAAGTCCAACCAAAAAGGCTATATTATTTACATCTTAACTTTATTTACTGGCAAAAATTGGTGAAGGTTGGATTGAGCATGACAGTTTATGAGCATTCTTTATTCCGATTTCAATTAAACAGTATTCCAAATTGAATATTTTATAAAAATTAAAACAAAAGAAGATCGCCTCAGGCAGACTGATGGCATGAAATAAGAAGATTAAGATTAAAGTTAATTCTTAAATATTATTTTAAAAGAAGACAAGAATAGGGTATTACTCTATTTATACATTATTATTAAATACCGAAGCAAAGATCGTTACAGCTGCAGCTGCTCCCCAATTTAAAAATAAATTTGATGTAAGTAGCATTATTGAATTATTATTGAATGCAGTGAAAATCATTTCAAACCATTATTTTCTTACCGCATTTCCTCTAATATGAACACAAGTTACTCGTCTTTCCCAGGAAATGGCCCTATCAAAGAAGACTGACGTCCGTCAGATGTGGGAAAAAATCCCTTTCGCTCTGAACTTCAAGGTGTATTTATTCAACTATACCAATGCCGAGGAAGTGCAGAAGGGAGCCCTTCCTATTGTCAAGGAAATTGGTCCCTACCATTTTGAGTAAGTTTTTTTTTGTATGCCGCCTTTACTAGAAATAAAAATGATTCGATTATAACTAGGAGGTAGTACTTATACTCGACGAGCACCTTGGAATTATCAATAGACTTTAATAATTTATTATTCTAATAATTATGAGTTGCCTCGAATGAACAATGATTATTCCTTATTTAAATATTTATTTTTTAACCGACCTAGATATAAAAGACTCCAGGTTTTTCTTCTATATTAATGCTTACAGGCTAAGTTTTATTAAATTCTGCTAGAAGTAACCCGATCTTTGCTAGTACCTCAATCTTTACTAGCAAATTTTTACCACCAAACATTAACATTAATTGACTGGCCTGTTGGTCTAGTGGTTAGTGACCCTGACCGTTAAGCCGAAGATGATAGGTTCGATTCCCACCCAGGACAAATCTTTGTGTGATGAGCACGATCACTAAAATTTGTTCTGTGTCTGGGTGTAATTCATCTATTGTATTATGTATTTAGAAATATATAAGTATGTTTATCAGTTGTCTGGTTCATGGGGTCAATTTTAAAATTTGTATCCTCAACTGTAGATTTAATTTAAAATATATTTTTTTATGTGATAGCACACACATCCTATTTTATATTTGTCTACATTAAAAAGACCTAACAATACAGATAAAATCGCTAGAGCGAGGCATCGGTTTTGTATAACATGAATAAAAAATGCGTCTGATTCAGCCAATATGGAAAGTGCTAGCAGCCGGTGATGTTTTTACGATAATGGCACGTGAAAGATAGCGGAAGCTCCACTCTACTCGGGAAGTATTGATGTTAGGTGTTCGTTTTGTTCTATCTTATTTGTTTACGGTAGACATAGATATGGTGTCGTGGTACACAAGTATCTAAATGTTTTTCTACAGATCTGTAGAAAAACATTAAGATACTGCTTTGCTTCTTTGAGCCTATCGGCTACCAGCAAAAAGCGCATCTAAAAATAAGTTGTAAACCGCGGATAAAACCGCAGGGCGTAGCTGGCAATATATTTTACTTTCGTATTCATAACTAAGTAGGTACTATTCTAAAGTTACTTTTCTATTAAATTTCTGCTTAGTGACAGAACATATTAAAATTAATTGAGCCCCTTTCTTTAGCTGGAAAACCTTCAAACAATAAAAAGACATGTGCATTAAAAATATTTGCCAACACTATATACCTAATTGACAAATAACATGCTTTAGAACTTAGCATACACTTTTATGCTGAATATTTTATTCGAATCGATATTGAAGCGCGCGTATGCCATTGCTAGTGTATTGTAGAATACGACAACAGACATCTCTAACATTTCTAAAGAAACTGAAAAAATAACCTATTTCTGAAGATTGCAGTGAACTTTGACGGTCGTTATGTCATTACCATTCTGACAACCAGTCTTATGTGGGATACCGTATTTCTCAGTACAGTGGGTTATGGTCGTTATGGAGCAGTCGCTCAATGTAAAATACGGTATTCACCTAAATCCGGTAAGACTGGAAGCCGACCCCAACATAGCTTGGGAAAAGGCTAAGGAGATGATGATTTCTGAAGATTGCAAATAAATAATACGAAACTAGTTGTCCCCCGCGGCTTCGGTTGCATGTTTTATATAGTTTCATGGGATTTTCAATGTTTTGCAGGGAACCATAACCTCTTTTCCATTAAGTAAAAAACTCTTTAAACCACTTTTAAAAAAAGCAGCCGATACCTAGGTACTATTCCCCATGAATCTCTCTCTTAAATTCACTCCACACTAACCATTAATTCCCAGTGAATGGAAAGAGAAGATAGACATCGAAGACCATGAGGAGGATGACACGATTACTTACAAGAAACGTGATGTGTTCTACTTCAACCAAGAACTGTCGGGACCAGGGTTAACTGGCGAAGAGATCATCACCATGCCCCATGTCTTTATGCTGGTAATTCAGTGTTTTAATGCACTTTTATATTGATACACGCTTACAAGAGCCAGCTTATTTTCCAATGAGGTAGTAAATATTTATTAAGTGTGATAGTAAATACTTTCAGTGCCTAAACATATTTTTCAATATTAAGTCAAACTTGAAGGTTTTTTTACGGCCGAATCCTAAATTGAGTGTTACAACTTAAGGATGATCAGAGTTTGAGACGTTCTCATGATCTATATTACTTTTACCGGTTTCATGATACGTATAGGCAACTTTTTCCATCCCAAATGGTTATAAATAGAAAATTTTCATAAGCTTAGAATCTAAGCCTTAGATCAAACTTTATCCTAGCCTAACATTCATTTCGTTTCGGTAGTTCAATGGGTGGTATTCAAATCAGCAACCACATGATCGCAAGATCGACTCCCTAGCCAATAACTATCGCTCGCTTCAAACTAATTATATCAAATTATTATTTGTCAGGGTATTGGCCTCACAATCCACAGAGACAAACCGTCAATGCTGAACATGATCGGGAAAGCTATCAACGGGATCTTCGACAATCCTCCGGACGTTTTCCTGAGGGTTAAAGCGCTTGACATCCTGTTCAGAGGCATGAACATCAACTGCGCGAGGACTGAGTTCGCTCCGAAGGCAACTTGTACCGCTCTGAAGAAGGAAGAAGTCAGTGGGCTGGTCATTGAACCTAATAATCAGTTTAGGTTCTCACTTTTTGGAACGGTAAGTATTTTTGTGGTTCTGAGAATTCCAATTGATGATTGATCCAATATTTTTATGATTTTGTAAAACCCTTAGTACTTAGTAGAGGAAATTTGGGCTTGTGGCATGTTTTGAGTATGCCAAAAATTGAGTTTAATTGCTATTCATACATATCAGAACAGGCCAATAGCCAAATTGAATGAAATATCACTACTACTCACGAACTAAGTATCATCTTATAAGGATTAAAATCTATAATAAGTTGATCTATAGTTATATACATAATAAAAATATCTACATATACATAATTATATTGATCTATAGCACTTTATGTAGGTAGGTAAAGTCAGCGACAAAAGTTGATGAACTCAATCAGACTTACAAAACATCTAAATGCAATGAAATTCTGAAAATTGTTTGAAAAAAAGATCATATCTTTAACCCTCCGTGATAAATCGGTATTGTTTCATAGTTGCAACATTAATTAATTGACTTCGAATTGTGTTTTAAGTGTTTTTTGAAACTGATTGCTGACTGTTGCTATCTTACCACAATCTTATTTCCAGAGAAACAACACAATTGACCCTCACGTCATCACCGTCAAGAGAGGTATTAAGAACGTAATGGACGTCGGTAAAGTGGTGGCTATTGATGGCAAAACTGAGCAGAAGGTTTGGAGGGACACGTGTAACGAGTACCAAGGCACTGACGGTACTGTGTTCCCACCATTTTTGCAGGAAACTGATAGAATTGAGTCGTTCTCTACTGACTTGTGCAGGTGAGATTTAAACATCGTTTTTATTATTTTCTTTGATCATTATTAAAAATAAGTAAAAACTAAATCATGAGTTTTTTTCTGTTGATGTTTTCTGTTGGCCAATTCAGAAGGGTTTATTACCTTTTTTCCAAAGGATACTTCTTTTGATATTCTTTATGAGTTATCACATAGCTGATGTAACACTTGCTTTTTATTTGGCATATATTTACAAAATAACAAACAAATATTTGTATATTTAATAAGGCCCTCTTAATTATTACAACAACAAATTAATCTATTATTCGACATTATTTGTGCCAACGCACCACTGGATTTTATAAACTTGATTCTTGTTTCATGGAATAAGCCCTTCTATGAATTAAGAATATTCCAATATTGTTCAAAATTTTGTAAACTGAATATTTATACACCTAATGTTAAGTAATGAATTATTAATAAAAAAATAAAATAAAAAAATAAAAAAATCATAGAATTTCTAACGACCCCAATATGGCCCCCCATGATACTCATACAAAATAATGTAGTAAGTATACAAAAAAAATGTTGACAGATAACCTTAAACAGTACTAATATGAGCCATTAGATTAATTAAACATACTGAATAATAAACTTTAGTAACATCTTTTAAACCATGTCACGACCAATAGGCATGAAAAAACAGTTAACATCGGTTATTAAATAAAGTTTGCATTTCCGAACTGTTTCCACAGAACTTTCAAGCCATGGTACCAGAGAAAAACGTCTTACAGAGGCATTAAGACGAACCGCTACGTAGCGAATATCGGAGACTTTGTCAATGATCCTGAACTGCAATGTTACTGCACATCGGTCGACAAATGCCCTCCAAAAGGCCTGATGGATGTGGCTCCTTGCTTGAAGGCTCCCATGTATGCGTCGATGCCTCATTTCCTAGATTCCGATCCTATGCTGCTGCAAAATGTGAAAGGACTCAACCCTGATGTCAATGAACATGGAATTGAGATTGATTTTGAGCCGGTTAGTTAAATTTGCAATTTTTTGTAACTGTTTTGTTATCATTGGAATTTCAAGCAATTGGATTTTATGTGGAAAAGTTTTCTGTTTTTATTTGAAAATTTTTGTCTTAGTTTTTTATTACGTCTGTTGTATTGAATATCAATTTAGTAGGTATTCTTTATTATGATCTCAAAAATGAACAAAAAAGATGGCAGTGCCGCCTTTTTTGTAACGTAATAATTTTAATACTGAGTTGATGAACCTGAAATGGACAAAGGTTTTAATGGAATAATAATTGCGAAGGTTTTTTTCGGACAATCAGTAGGTATCGCTCCGAGCTATCTGGGTTATATAAATTATTTCCTTTGTAGTTAATTAATTACGCAAATACCTCACAATATTAATCAAAACAACTACGCAAAATTTAATACAATATCTGTCACTTGATAATAATTCTCAGAGGCATATTATTTTGGATTAAAATACTTGTACCTCAGGGTTCAAGTAAAATAACCCAGCAAAGTAAAATTAATTTAATAAAATAACAGATATGTAGCCCTCTCTGTTTTCAATTACGTATTAATGCTACAATTCTCGAAAGCGAATATTAGTATCCTTCATAGAACACATTTTCCTACTAAGAACATTACGCCTATCAAAATAATACCTGTGAGATTGTACTACACAAGAAGCGGAGGTAGCCAATGGCTAACCAGTAGGACTTACGATCACTTCTGACGAGAACCCGCTCGTAACACAAGCATTTAGCTTACCACGAGGGGTTAACTCGAATACTACTATCGTGTGATCCATACGCTAGAAGATTTCTTAAAAAAAAATGCAGGTTTTAGAATTGTTCTATTCATTCAATGACGAATTCGTGGTCGAGTGGCGTACACACCCGTTTTCAAGGTGTCGCCAGCTCTGAGGTCCCGGGTTCGATCCCCGGACGGGTCAATGTAAAAATCAATTTTCTACATTGTCTCGGGTCTGGGTGTTTGTGGTACCTTCGTTGTCTCTGATTCCATAACACAAGCTTGGTAGTGCTTTAGCTACTAACTTTGGATTCGGAGCAATGTATCATGTGATGTTGTCCACATTTATTTATTTATTTAATTAATCTTGTTTAAGATTAAGACATGAAAACTTGTAAAACCAAATGCATTATTAATTTTCTTCATCAAAAAGTTTTTCATTGTTCCAGTTATCTGGCACTCCAATGGTCGCAAAACAAAGGATCCAGTTTAATATACAGTTACTGAAAACCGACAAACTAGACCTCTTTAAAGAACTGCCCGGGACCATTGTTCCATTATTTTGGATTGACGAGGTGATTTCAATTGTTTTGTGTGACTTCAAAGATTAATATTCAACAGAATTTCCAGAAATGGAAACAATTCTGTTTGGATTAATGCTAAGTTTTAACAAGCATTTAGCAAGTTTTCTTTACCTTTTGGAACGAGAATTTAGATACAGGAAGAAAAAGGCAGGTCACCAAAACGTGTGCTCCCCAAATATAATATTAAACTTCCATGCATATGATACATGACGACCTGACGACCTCCGTGGTCGAGTGGCGTACACACCGGTTTTCAAGGTGTCGCCAGCTCTGAGGTCCCGGGTTCGATCCCCAGAAGGGTCAATGTAGAAAATCACTTTTCAACCTCGGGTCTGGGTGTTTGTGGTACCTTCATTGTCTCTGATTCCATAAGACAAGTGCTTTAATTAGCTACTTTGGATTCGGAGCAATGTATGTGATGTTACATTTATTATTTATTTCTATTTGGAATAAAGCTTATACATTTAAGCAAAGAAATGTCCTGTAATAATCCTTACTAATATTATAAATGCGAAAGTAATTCTGTCTTTATGTGTGTTACGCAATCACGCCTAAACTACTATACCTTATTTGATCTCTTTTCAAAATTTGTCCTAATAAGTAATGTCATATGACGAGAAAAGTCCCGGGGTCTTATTCACTAAGTCCAAACGGTTAACTTGCTCTTCCGTATTTAAGGTTATCCTATTATTAGTATTAGGGTAATCCGTATTTATATAGGCGTTATCTCTTTCGACTCACAACACTACCCGGTCACTTCCAGAACACAAAACGATTTGGTGACCCGGGATTCTTGAACTTTAATCTGCGTTATGCTCTTTATGTTTGTTTGGTCTTAGAAAATAACCCCTGGGGTCTTATTCACTAGTCCAAGCAGTTAATACGCTGTACGTGTCGGGTTAAGAAAGGCTATGTCTCTTTCGACTTACAACACTACCCGGTGACTCACTGAACACAAAAATGATTTGGTGACCCAGGATTCTAAAGGTACAAGTTGGTAGCGGGCGACATGAGGCAGCAGCAGACGACGTGTCGCAGCGACACTACTGGTTTCTATGTATTTCTATGAAATTACCTTGCTAGCTTCGTGTCGCTAACTACAAATGTAATTTCATAGAAATACATAGAAACCAGCAGTGTCGCTGCGACACATCGTCTGCTGCTGCCTCATATCGCCCGCTACCAACTTGTACCTCACTAAATTCTGCGACTTGCCGAGTAATGTTTTGTTTGGACTTAGAGAATAACCCCTAAAGCACAATAATCCATTCTTTCTCCGCTTTTATAACTAACTTTTTTATTCTATTTACTTTTGTGTTACAATTTAATGCAGAGCCTAATGATTGTGTTACAGGGTCTAGCTTTAAACAAAACATTCGTGAAGATGCTTAAAAATCAGCTGTTCATACCGAAACGAGTTGTCGGCGTGATCCGTTGGTGGATGGTCTCTTTTGGCAGTCTTGGGGCAGTAGTTGGCATTGTTTATCATTTCAGAGGTGAGAATGAACAAATATCCAGCGATGACTTTACAATCTAAAGATCTTTTTGATCTTAGTGCTGTTAGAGTTATACGTAGATTACGTAGTTCCCAAGGAGTAATAAAGTGCCAAAAATACTAAGTACTTGCACGTGCAGTATTACTAGATCGGGGCTTAAATAAGACAGTAAACATGACATAAGTATTAAAGAAGTCACATCTAAAAATTCTCGCTCTAAATCTGGTTGGTTTCATAAGCCTAATCTAGCTCTTTTAAAGTCTGGTAAAGTACTTAAACTTGATAAAACGTCTCTTTCATCAAACATCTCAAAATAGAATTTATATTCCACTAAAACTGTTATTGATAAATCTGTTTTGTGTATTTGTATTATTTATTCAGGACTTAAAATGGACGCTAAGTAACCAACTGATTTGGATAGTTACAAACAATTCTGTAAATTTAGACGAAAATACATTTGCGGACTGTTCAGTAATTTAATTAAATGTAAAGATTTTATCGTACTTATATCAAAGTAAAATAACAAAAGTATTCAAAGATTTATTCGCCTTGTCTGATTTCGTGACCCACATCAATGTTAGTTTTGACTTCTTGAATCTTTTATGAAATACTGATAACGCTACAAACGATGATTTTATATCAAAACAAGAAACCTATTCCATTTAGAAATGTGTAAAATCGGTGAATTGTTTTTCATCTTCCTACGTCGTTCGTACCTACATTCCAAGAAAATACACACATCAAAAGTGTCTAGGGATCAACATATATTTTTGCAATAACTTTTCTCCTGATTGATATTAATTAAAATTTTCTTTAAGGATTCATCGAATAAAGTGTTTTCGTTTGTCACAGTAACGATAAACCAAGTCACCTTTGCATTAATAAAGAAATTTGCCATTTTCCTAATAAAGGGATTTTTGACATTTGAACCACTAACACAAAAGTTCGAAAAAAAGACTGAAATAACAGTTTTCTTTAAAATTTTATTGGGTAACTTAAACAATTAATAATCCGTGTTTCTACCGCGAACACTAACAACACAAGAACATCGGTTTGGCATACTCAAAATGAGTTCATCCAAATCACGCTGTGGAATGGCCGCCCATGTTCGTTGCAACAACAAAAAAAGGTCTTCTTGCGACTGGATACCCTCCATATTCGGCAGAGCTCTTCTCTGTAGCATATCCCATGCATGCTCAATCGGGTTCAAGTCTGGCGACTGAGCAGGCCAGGGCAGGACATTGATGTTAGCTGCGGCGAGAGTCTGTCTTACAACTCTTGCGGTGTGCGGTCGTGCATTATCATGCATTAACTGAAATAAGGGACCGATTTGCACTTGTAGAGGAACGATGACGTCTGATACAATCGTCTCAGCATAAATTTGAGCGTTGAGGTTGCTTCTGATCCAAATCAACTCAGTTCTTCCGCCGATCCAAATACCCGCCCATACCATGATGGTTCCACCACTATAAGGATGGACTTCCTGGCAGGATTTTAATCGCTGTTGGCGTCCAGGGGTTCTCCAGTGTCGTATACGTCTTGTATCCGGTCTCATACCAAAACGAGACTCATCAGAAAAGCACACGAAACGCCATTGTTCTTCTGCCCAATTTCTGTGTTCAAGAGCCCATTGATATCGAATCCTACGATTGTGCATTGCTATAGGTGGTACCCGTAGCGGTCTTCGGGAATGAAGGTTCACTTCATGCAAGCGGTTTCTGACTGTTTGGTCGCTAATTAAGTTCCCTGAAGAGTGATGAAGCCTCACGGCTAACATCATGGCGGTTATTGTTGGAGCTCTTCGAGTTAAGATTTGAATGTATCGGTCTTGTCTCCGTGTGGTGCAGCGATACCGTCCTCCATGGCGCTCAGCCACGGTACCAGTGCTTCGGTAACGTGTCCAAAGTCGACTGATAACACTCTGACTTGTATTCAGAGCTAAAGCCACAGTACGTTGCCGGGAACCAGCTTCTATCATTCCCACGGCTCTGAGCATTTCTTCCCTGCTTAAATGACGTCGCCGCTCGATAATAACGTTGGTTTTAATCAGTAGTAGGGAAACAGTAGCACTAATAATGTCTTCAATGCGTTGTATGTTTTTATAGGGAAAATATTGACAGCTGATTTTCATCTTTTACTCGAATTTGATTCACAGTTCCTGATTCGAATTATGAAATGCACCAAAAAGGATCCATATAAATTTATAAAATCATAAATTTATTACAAAGCCACATCTCAATCTCAAGAAATCCGCATAAAAATGCTTGATCCCTAGACACTTTTGATGTGTGTAGGTTCGAAAATAACTCTAATTTGAAGTTTCATTTTCTTGACTTATAGGTACATTTATCAGTGTTATTTTAATTTGTATAGATTAATTAACGGTTGGGTCCAAGATTGACTCTTGTCTATGATCGGACTCTGAACTCTGTAGTCGCTTAGAAATGTCGGGCGAAACAGATGATCGCGATATTTCGCTAAATAAACTTTTGTAGCGGAGTGTTGCAACTTTGCAGTTATATGACTCCTAATAAACGCATCGCCCACGCGTTCGGGTGGATCGTCATTCAAATAAACCGAAATTATAAATTAAACAACCGAATAAAACTAATTAATTATATTATAGTACAAAAATAACCCAAAATATCGGTCGAATACACAATTTTTGCGTTACCCTCAACACAGAAAAAAAAATGACTTACCGAATGATTATGTTGGATTATTTACCACAAATATAAGATTATATCACAATTAATAACAAACCATACACGGAGAACACAATACCACACAACTGGAAACAATTCACAAACCGGGATACGATCACAGAACACCGTAAACGTAAATAGTTCGAGCAGCGAATTATACCTCCACGCACCGGACGGACGCACGGAGGGAAGTGATTCATTAATTCCTAATAAACTTACAATTCCAGATCACATAATGCGTCTTGCCGTCTCAGGAGACACGAAGGTGACAAAGGTTACCCCAGAAGAAGAGGAACAGAAGGACATCAGTGTCATCGGCCAGGCCCAAGAGCCGGCCAAGGTCAACATGTAATCCATAGTCAGACGACTCCTGGCATTCTTCTTGCATTGGAGCCGTCGGTATAGTTTGCTCCAAAGAACGATTTGGATGCAAACCCTTAGATACGTAGCTAGACATAGACGACCCTGATTTTGTTGTAGTTAGAAGATCTTTACTTTCCGTTTCGCTTCCTTCTTTTGGCTTTTTTATTTCGTTTTGATTGCCAAGGATTATTAGATTATTAGCATCTTTGTAAACAATAAGTTATTTTAAAATTACCTTTCATTGTATCTAGTCATTTCTTTTTAATTCTAGTCACGATCACTACATCGATTACATTCATTTTCGATTAGTATCAGTCAGTTTTCTTCTTGAATTTCCTGATAAATAAAATATAATTTATTGCATTTACGCTTCTTGATAGATTTATTTATTATATTATTAATTAGTGTTTAATTTGTTATGTGTAATAATTAGATATAGGCACAATATATATTTACCACAAACATTTTGCTTTTTTTTTAACTTGTAGCTTAGAATTCTAACCGACTGAATGACGCAATTCTGCTGAGCGAATTTTATTTTATCAATCGTGTATCGTAAAGATGAGTGATTAATAATGTGACAAGGTGCAGGTAAAATCTAATAAATTAATTATCAACAATTTAAAAATATTTATTTAAAATTAAAAATAAACTTAAATTACAGCGATGAGCAAAACTTAATTAACACTGTTTCACACAAAGTCTGATTAATCTTAGTCTAAGATATTTACAAAATTTTACAAGAAAACTAAATATAATGGTAACTTTGTAACGGTGGATAATTTCAATTCGAAACACATTATATTAAAAATCTTATTACAACAGGATGTTAATTTTGTCTAATAAAAAAGTCAACGACTAGCATAATTAAGAAATATATCGTTTAATCAAAAAAATATATAAAATTTGATTCCAATGAATTTGTATGTTCCAAAATCTAAATTTGGACTTTTTAGGAAAAAAAGCCATCTTTCGTCAAAGTTAAGTAGATAACTACTAAGCAATCTTATTTCTTACTTTCTATATTTTAATCTTTGTATTACCATCTTCGAGTCCTGATTTTAAACCAAGACTTTTAATATCACTGGTATGTCATTTTTAATACTTAATTATACAAGCATAGTTAAAATATATACTAACAAATTATGTAAATCACAATCTTTCAATGAGGACATTAAAATCAAGTTCTCATCGAACAAAATTACTTTTCTTTTAAAAGCTACACGATCACTAATATGAATTGGTAACTGAATACTATATCACTTTTAATTGTGTATTTACATCATATCCGCCATCTATCATGTCATTTTGATCATAAAGTTTATCTACTGAAATAGTTTTAACTCTCCTTACAATTTCTTCTTCCTTGTCGTCGCTTGTCGCAACAAAACATTTGATTTCCCTAACAATTTTTCCATTTGCTTCTTCTGAGCATAATTTATTAATCCGTTGAAGCTTATCCTCAACGCGTAAGATATTAACACGTATATAGTTACAAGTACTGCTAGAAAAAGGAACACTACATCTAAGGAGTAATACTGGAAGAAACTCATGTCTTTTGCCGGAGACTGCAAATGATACGCACCTTTGTGTCTAATTACGTATTCAGTCCAATAAACAGCTCTTTCTAATGGAGTTTCTTTCTGATCTCTAAGTAACACTTGCCTTTTCTTAACCTCTATTTTGTATCTTGGTTCTGTAATTACCTCTTGTATTGCTTTGTACAATTTCTCAGGTGTTAGACTTTGGAGATCGAGTTTTTTGGCGTAGCCATCAATTTCCGCTTTCGCGGCGTTAGCATCGTGATCACAGAAGATAGGAATGGTGACGATGGGGACTCCGTGGTAGACCGTCTCAAACATGCTGAGCAGACCTCCGTGGGTGACGAAAGCTTTAATTTTGGGATGACCTGGAATGAGACAAGACAACTCTTATTAAAATCAACTTTAATATTCTTTCGTGATCTTTGTTTATCATCTAATTAATTGCGATGATGATTATAACATATGAGCCAGGACTTGACAGTTAGTAATACAATATATCTAACAATCTTTGTGCATTTATGGTTACATTATCCCCATCCGGTAGTAGCTCATCACATCTAAAATTAGCAATATCTAAACGGCGTCTGCTCATGATTAAGGACTTCTATTGAGTCTGAAACTAGTCAGGCGATCCCAAAAATGCGCATGAGTAAGCCGTTGAATCTTTAAATAATTATGATTTCGTCTCACGGAGTTATTAATAATAATAAAATAATACCGGCCTATAAATGTCCCACTACTGGGCACAGGCCTCTTCCCATATAGAGAAGGGAGTTATTATAAAAAAAATTGAATTCGCGTTATGTTGTAGTATGTTTAAGTATTCTGCATTTTCAAGTCAAGCTCTCAAGAATCCTTTAATAAAATATATAGATATAATTTATCATGTTTCATCTAAATAGCTCTAAAACATAATGACAGAAATATCTGCGGCTTTTGACCCACAATTTGCTAGAATTCTAAGCGGTGCGTTTCCCAGCGATCATTATGATTGCTGTGGCTAACCGCAACCGACTATTTGATCGTGATTGTTGACAATGAACGCATTTACAAAACTGAATAGCCTAAGACATTCTAAAAGGTTAAACCTAAAACCATTGTGTACTAGTTACGAAATCTTATTCTAGTTTATTACAAACCAATAATAGGTTTCCAAATTCCACGGAAATATGTTGAAATGTAAACTCAACTGTAATGTCAATAAAGTAACAAATAACTTGATTTTTTTGAGATTTCAGTGATTTGATAGTAGACTACTTTACATATAGCTTAGCTTCCTCTCGAATAAGAGTATAGGCCACAGAGGAATCTAGAGTTCTCTCGAATTGCAGCCCAACTGGTGACATACCTCAGCCCTACAGAAAATGTGTTCCAGAGCTGAGTAGGGTTAGTATCGGCATATAAATGTCCTAGTGCTGGGCACGGGCCTCTTTCCATATGGAGAAGGATTTTATGACCCCGCTTGCTCATTGCGGGTTGGCAATTTAAATTCCAATTTTTGAATCCAGGTTTCCTTACGATGTTTTCCTTCACAGGACATATACAGGTAACTTTGAAGAAGTCACATTGGTATCCGGTCATTGAACTTCTAGGCCACCACGACATTTAGTAGTAGGTAGCGCCTTTAGGGGAAAATTACAGGTTGGCAACGAATTTGTAGCTGTGGTGTGACAAACGTTCAAGGTTGACGGTAATCGCTTACCATCAGTCAGGTGTATCATATGCTCGATGTCAACATCGAAGTTTAAAAAAACCATATGTCGGCGATTTGACGACCTCCGTGGTCGAATGGCGTACACACCGGTTTTCAAGGTGTCGCCAGCTCTGAGGTCCCGAGTTCGATCCCCGGACGGGTTAAGGTGGAAAAACACTTTTCTACATTGTCTCGGGTTTGGGTATTTGTGGTACCTTCGTTGTCTTTAATTCCATAACACAAGTGCTTTAGCTACTTACTTTGGATTCGGAGCAATGTATGTGATGTTGTCCACATTTTTTTAATATGTAAATTTACATACGAATCAATAATCTGAAGTCCTTATCATAGTTTATTTATAAATATTCCTAGGATTTGCTAAACTTGCTAACTACGAAAGTCCTGAATATTTTATGTATTGACTAATTCTCAGTTTTATAAATTGTATTTAATTCGCGCAATGAAGTGTCTAGACTGAATTTACTTAACGATATTATTGCTTTCGTTTTGCCTACTTAGTATTGACAGCTCGTGATATTGAATTTCATAGCCTTTTGGCAATTACTTTATTCAATTTTGTATTTTATGTAGGTAGGTACTATTAATTATATAAAATTTGCATTATGAATAGGTACTTAGATTCACCACAAAACCAAAGTAAATGGCAAAGAAAATAAATACTTCACTTAAGAATAGTGAAGTAGGTATTCAAGCATTTTTTTTTCTTAAATAAATAAATATTTTCATGTTCATCATTATTTTATTAACAACCTGCTTTGGAAAAAGTCTCAAAATGTTAATATGCAATACAATTTCCTGTTAACTGGACGTTTGATTTTTTTATATGACTTAAACATTCACTTTCATAAGAAAAGTACTTTTTTATGGATCAACATAACTTTAAAGCCTGGTAACCTAAACGTTTTGTTTGATAAACCTATGTAATCAACTCGTAAAGTTTTAAGATAAATTAAACTCAACATGGGGGCGAACGTATGTATGTAGTAAGTACAAACAATTGCTCAGACACGGAACAAATATTTGAGATTTATCCAAATATTAGCGATGTAAAATAGATCCTATTTTAAATTATATAAAAATGAAATTGGCTGTATAGAATGATTTCTCGCAGACTTCCTAAATCGTCATAAAAACATGAACAGCAGCACAGAACTTAATTCTGAGTTCATATCCTGTGTAGTTTAGAAGAAAATTATTGGTGTCCCAAATAAACAATATCAGTTAATAAGTAAACTATTACACTGGCCGAAACGTCAAGCCTTAAAAGGTAAATGCATGAGTTCGAGTTAATTCCCGTGACGTAAGTTATTTATAATCATGCAACGCGATAGTTTAAAAGTTAGCAATCAGATAATAACATTATTTAAGTACTTTTTTTGTTACCTAATTATTGTCCCACTGCTGGGCAATGGTGTCTCAGTTTGACTACAAATGTTACTGTTTTGAGCTACTTGACATCAATTTGTAATAAGCGGTCCATGTCATCCTAACATTCTATTTCAGCAATTTTCATCTACATATTATTATAATCTTTGGACACAGTTTGCTTAACCTGAAAGTAATGTTTAAAGAGTTATACTTACCGAGCAAATCTTGCTGCGGCAACCACTTATACAGCTTTATGTTGGACGGTATATCAGTCATGTTCTGTTCAGCATCCTGCTTCCATAGCACCCTCTGTGGTAACCTTCCTAAAGCGTCCACCAGCAGCCGATGGGCTGATAGTGGCATCTTGGTTGTTCTGACTGAAGATCCCATGGAGACGTATACGAAACCCGTGTCGCCGGCACCAGAGATCCATTCTTCGATTTCCTGAAGAAAACATATTATGTAGGGAGAGGACAATGACATTTACTATATATAACCTGCCATTTTTTTTAATATTACACATCATCCTAGTTTTTTATTTTATATTTGGTGTAAGTATTAAAATTCGGATATTAAGTCAGTACCTACTTAATAATAAGATGGATTTTTATCAATATACAACATGTAACAAAACCCCTGTCCGATCCCTGAGACAATTCGGTATCGTACTGCGAACACATATACGTAGCCATTAAATGGATTGGAGATTATTTTTTTTCCAATTGTAAATAATTAAATCAAAATAAAAACTGATCCAAGGCAACAGCAACATTGACCGCTCCTCAAAGTTCACGTACTTACTACCTGCAGCTTTGTATCAAAGAAGCCGCCTATACGAGACTGTTCATGAACTTTAACACGAGTTTATTGAATCGGACAGGGGTTTTGTTACATGTTGTATATACCTAACCAAAGTTTGACCAAAAGTTCAGGTTAGATTCAAAATTCTTGTGTATCTAAAGTAACGATTTAGGTAGTAAAGAAGTGTCATTTTATCAACAAAAACTGTGTAAGTATATAAGACCACCGGGACCTAACAAGTCTTGATATGTAAGTCACCCCAAGCATGAACTTTTGAGACAAAACAGAAAAGTGTCCAATATACTTTGATCAAAGATTTGTATCTTCCCAGAGGGCTTCCCTTTATTGGACTTTGGAAACTAGGTCAAAACAACAGTTAGAGGCAAAGAACTAAAATATCCCTATGCAGAATTCAGTTGATACAAATTGACTTAGCCAAGGAAACATTAAATTATTAACCGTCCCGAATGCAAATGAATAAAGTCACTTACTGCCAGTGTGGACACAGCTTTATTAAAGGAATTAGATCGGAATCTAAGTTAGGAACTAATAATTTTCAGTTTACGAGTTCTTATAGTTTTACGATCATGTTTAAAGTGTGAGAACATGATACTGATGTTTAATTTTATTACGCTATTAACGATAGAAGTCATTAGCTTGGTCACGTACATCTTATAGTTTAGATACTTACCTTCTATTTAAAGATATCACTTCTTAAAGAAACTTCATAAAGATATCAAGACATTTTGCACTTATACTTACTGGGTCTAATATCTTCGACTCCTTGCAATGGATACAGGCTACCTCAGCAACATTTGGAAGATAAGGTCTTGGGTACGACACCGAATAGTGCCCATTCTGTAGAATGAAACTCACATTCTTGGCCATATCATATACGTGCGGCATTTGCTGGCCAAAGTTCCTTCGGAGAACACCCTGGAGGAGTTGCATACTGAATGCATGGAATGGTAAGATGGCTACATGGAAAGCTGCATTGAGAGCCCTGTCTAAAATCCCCATGTTATCCGTGAAGGCTTTCCCGAAGAATGGAGTAACGGAATATGGGGCAGGACTACCAGAGTTACTTAAAGGCATGGTGTAGAATCCGACGGTGTTAATGTACATGAAAGGGACTTTGAGTTTGTAGACAACGCCCAAAGCGCACTCAGGGTAAGTGCCATCAAGGATGACGAGATCAAAAGTCCTTCCAGATCTGAGAAAGGACCTCGTCTCTGGATCGCTGAGGAATGCATCACAGGCCTGTAAACAAGGAAAGGAAATATATTTAATTCTCAATGACATAAATGTAACACAGAAGTTTTTTTTTATAAAGGAGCAGTTACACTGTGACAAATGAGTACTGAAACTTTCTAAATGAGTAAAACATACCCATGAAACCCAAATTTTTTTTGTACCTTACGACCCTATTTAAAAGTACTAAAGTTTAAAATTCATTTAAGTATGTCGACAAAAAGCTAATGGCTTTAACCCTTTTTAAATGAAAACAAAATAGATTAAACACCAATCTAAATTAAAAGGAAATAAAATACTGAATTTTTAAACATTGCTTTTCTAAATGGATTTCCTAAATGTGCCTTTTTTCCGAATCCATAGTAGATATAAGTCTGATCTGTAAGAGGATTAACTTCGGAGAGTATTACGATTTATTTAAGGCTTTACGTTTATCATCAGGGAGTACGGATTTAGGACGAATTAGACCCATTTGCATTAATAAATTTGATCGATATACTAATTGGGATGAATTCCAATATAACGTGTTAAAGATGTAGTTAAAAACAATGTGTAAAAATTTCTTATCTATATTTCTTTAACTGATCCTAATTGCGATTTTTTATGTGTACCGAGTATTTTACAATTATATGCAGGCAAAGTTGTAGATAATTAATATAAGAAGAATAATGAAATGGTCTTCCATGAAGTTATATGCACCAAGGAGGTAACATATAAATACGTTACGTTCGACAAACTAAATTAATAAAATAACACTAGATCCATAGAGAATTTCTTTTTATTTCATATATTTTATTTCATAAAAAAACAAGTTCTTTATTAATTTTTTATCATTTATTTTCTTTTATGTGAAACGTAGTACTCAAAAGGGACGCAAAAAAGATCACACAACACACATTATGTTAAAAAAAAACGAACGCTGTCTGTGTCACCACGATGCCCTAAATAAACAAGAAAGAACAACTAACCTCATAGCCATATCTCAGTATATCTTTCACCGGCATCTGGTCCTCTCCCCTCATCCTGGCTCCAACCAGGTCGAAGGACATGTAGTTCCTGACGTAGGTGACGAGGGACTCCGGGGCTATCTCCTCCAAGCCAGCGATGTGGAAGTCGGCGGGAAACCCGCTGATAAATGTTATGTTGTGACCCCTGGAATTGTGATAACAACATATTTGACCCATTCTGATTCTGAGAGACTGTATTAGCCAGTAAAATGGTGATGGAGGTCAGATAGTCTATATTCCATGTAAAATGCTGGATTTACCTAAATCCAGCGAGACTGGAATCTGACCTTGAAACACCAGGTACCATTGGAAACAGCAAGTAGAAGAATAAAAATTAAAAAAAAAAAATCTGTTCAAACTAAATTAACAAAGGATTCCACTATAGTTTCTTACGTTACAGCAAGGTCACTACGGCTAGTAATTTTTTTTGTGAGTTTTGTGTTACGAATGTTAATATGCTAGATATTTTTAATTCTGATATAATATACTCCATTAATTAATATACACCCCATTTAAGTTTATGAAAAGCAAACCAAACGTGACCATTTTTTTTAACAGTTACCTATTCGTGTTTATATAAATTCCATTCGAAATTTATTTTTAATATGCATTTTTTTTTTTGTTAGCCCGTGCTGTCCCACTGCTGGGCAAAGGCCTCCCCCATTTCATTAATAATATGCATTATTAATGAAAAATATTAAATTAATATTTACCTAACTTACTTTGAAAACAAACACACATAAAAATGTCAGTTAGCAGCACAATTTGTTTATAGGAATTTTGATTTTAAAGTTTAGTAGCGGAGGAGCTTAGATTTTGACCTCTCTCTAAGACACAGGTTATGTTACCCACCTTCTAATAAGTCCTCTCGCCAGCTCCCAGAAAGGCATCTTATGTGACTTGGTCCCGCCCATAGTGATCATAAGTATGTCGGAGCCACAAGCCGACGCCGCCAGCAGGATCGGCAGGCAGATGAACGGCCATCGCGACCTATGCTGAGAACAGAAGAGAGGATATTCTCAATAATGGACACATTTTACCACATTATACGACTAGCTGCATCCTTCGGTTTTACCTGCCGTTTATCAGACTTATTTTTAGGATAATTAGTTGCCTATGTGTTAAGAGTGTCAGCTACCTCAAAGACAAACTTTATCAAAATCGGTCGTTTGAGCTTAAAGAGGCAACAAACACACACACACTTACAAACTTTCGCCATTATAATATTTATGTCATTGTAGAGTTTTTTTGGACAGAACGGTATTATTTATTTGACTGCATTGGTACGGTTAGTTCGCTATCTCTTACTACATTCTGGAAGTTCCCAGATCCCATGCGTTCTTAACGGTGCTTAAATTTTCACCCGTGTTATAGCTTGCGCTGTAATAAAGAAAATGACTAAATTTTAAAGCTGTCCCACGGCTTAGCTCGGAAATTGTTTTCAATTTTCCCTCGGGACCTACTTAAGAAATCGGAATAAAAGGTAGCATATGTTCTTTTCCACTTCAAAGGCATGAAAAATTTCATCCAAATCTGTTCAGTCATTTTTGCGTGATTGAGTAACAAACATCCAAACATCCACACTTTCACATTTATAATATTAGTAGGTTAACAAAATGTGCATAATATTTTGTTACTAAAACCCAATATATCTAAATTGGCAAAATCTTGATTGGATATAGCAAACAGAAATTGGCTAAATAAATCCGGACGTTTTCAACCACGTGACTTTGTTTGAACGTATTTTAGTTTGTTCTATACGTAACGGTAGCAAATATTATGTTGGAAAAATATGACGACGTCCTACAGCTGTACTATTCCTTAATTAACTTAAAAAATATTGTTATGGTTTTTCTTGTTGTTTGTTTACTAAATAATTTCCATTTTCTACGCTTACGTACCAAAGTTAATATAAAATAATTCGTTTACGGCATTAGATTACGACAATGTTGAATAAAGTTGTTTACGTTTTTCTTATCTTGAAAATGTTTATAGCAATGTGAGTCGCACATTACTAGTATGTGTGGGTTCACGTGGCTTTCGAACCGGCAACCCCATGATCGCAATCACGATGCCTAGCCATTATGCTATCGCTGCAAAGTACACCGTATTAAAAAAAAAGCCGGCCAAGTGCGAGTCACACTCGCACACCGAGGGTTACGTACAAATTAAAGTTTCAAATTATTTTTATTATATGATGTAAGTAAAAATTTACGGTTCTTGCAATTTTTCCTTTATCTGTACTATAAGACGTTACTTCGTACCAAATTTCAAGGTTCTAAGTCTACGAGAAGTAGATACCCTGTAGGTTTTGATTCCCGTGCGTGTTTCGAAAATTTGCGGAAATTTGCAGCATAAACGGCTGTATCTTTTGATTGCTTTGGCTAAGAAGTTTTATTTTTTCACAGCTCCAAGGTACAGTAGACTTGAGTATTGGATATAAATTTTAGTTTAATACCTCCACGCTTTCCTGAGAAAAATGGTCTTGACAGACGTACGGACGGACGGGCGGACAACGAAGTGATCCTATAAGGGTTCCGTTTTGTCCTTTTGAGGTACGGAACCCTAAAAACGCATTCTCTCTATAATACCAATCAACATTTGTTTAATTACAAGTTAGATAAAATCGTACAACACCATCGCTTAGTAATTATGTCAGAGGTGCTAACAATGAAATCCCACGGCATTGACAAACGTGAATATTCGACACGCCTTGTATATATTTACCTATTTTAATATATTTGAACAATATTCTAAACTAATACCTGTTTCTTGTTAAATATATAAGGTTTTTTAAATATAGATTTATGTACTTTAGGATTATCCTTGCCGAAATATATTAGTTTTTAGCACGCTGTTATAAAATTTATTAGCATCCATAGATTTGCTTGCAGCGCAGCTGCCAGAGTAAACATATATTAGGTACTTACCTACGTAATAGGCATATAGACTAATTTTAATACATGGTATACGTGCAAAATATTGTGGAGGACTAGCGGATCAATAAAAAAGGTTTCAGCTTCGAACCCAGTTTAGGTAAGTACCAATGTTTAAAAGTTTTGTCTGTTTTTTTTGCAGCCACGGCCATCTGATCCCAAACTAGGCAGAGTTTGTATGTACTATGGCGACCAGACAACTGATAAACATACTTATATATTTCTAAATACATGCATAATATAGATAAATAACACCCAGACACAGAACAAAATAATGATCATGCTCATCACATAAAGATTTGTCCTGGGTGGCATAGCAGTCAGGGTCACTAACCACTAGACCAACAGACCAGTCAAAGTTGTAAACTTTCTTAATTATTCTGAGACACCTTTTACAATTGACGAAGGAAAACATCGTGACGAAACTTGGATTCCAAATATTGGAATCTAAAATCGTCTATCCACAAGGGAACAATCGTGGTGATCAATGCTCGTTTATTTTCTACGTGAAAAGAGGCCTGTGCCTAGCAGTAGGATATATACGGTCGGTATAATGTATCTAATAAGAGCAATGTTCCCAAACTAAAATCTGGCCTTATCGCCATGACATTAGATCCTAATTAATGAAGATCGGCTAAAAGTAGGCTCAACCCGAAATTTTTACATAATGTTACTTACGCCTTATAAAGCCCGAGACAGCGTGTGAGACGGGTATAAAGTGAGAGAAATCAAGTATTAAACAAACGATTATAAGTGCACTCTAAGACACAAGGGTGTACAGTCAACAGCAAAAGTAGAATCAGATGATGAATTCAGTTTGACTGCACGGATAGTCGAGTGGTATAGGTCACCACGCTAATTACCACTATGCGCGACGTCTGCGGGTTCGATCCCCGCATGGGACTGGGGATCCACAAATGCTTGTTCCAAGTCTGGGTGTTCTTTGTGCATGTGATTTGAATGTTTGTGAAACCCCCGCGACACAAGAATTAAATTCCTTAGTGCGGGCGTGGTTTTTAAAAGAAAAAAAAAAAAAAAAGTTTATACTTAACTGTTGGAGCCAAAACTGATCACGAATATTATAGCAACTGTACTAGTAGTAAATGTTTGATATAATTTACAATCACGTTGAATCACTTTAACGCCACACAGTTCTAACGTGAACTCCGTTAATTAGTATTGAATTTCTGATTTTGATCATCTGCTTTCGCTGTTGACTGTACCACCGATATTACCTAACTCAGGAACGCTATTAAGTAATAAACCAGGTGGCAAATGGGACCTACTATGTCCACTAATACTTGATGCTTTAACTTCTAGTATAATATGTACTTTGAGCACAAACTAAAATACTGTATGCTATGCAAGAGTTATTTCGCTGTTTTTATTTTCAGTATTCTTAATTCTATGTTCCTTACTTCTGATTTCGTAGTTTTGCTGTCTGACTTTTCGTCCGTCTGTCTGTGAAAACCCTTGATCTCGGAAACAAGTGAAAGTATTGAGTTGAAATTAAAACGATGCGTTATAAGGTCTAAAGTTCCGTGATGCTGTGAAAAAATCAAACTTCGATGTTAAAGTAGAAAAGAAATCGCAAAACACCTATATTTGACACTCAAGGGAATCAAAATTTATAGGGAGCTTCCCATTGACATAGAACTTAAAAATATCGTATTTTATACTAGAGGTACAGGAAACGTCTAAAAACTAAACATTTGTAAAAATATGGTCTTGATACCCTCGGTGGGCGAGTTCGACTCGCACTTGTCCGATTTTGGTTGTGTTGAAAAGGGGATTAATGCCCGATCCAAGTTCAATGTTATAGTATCATCAATGTAATAGTGTGAAACGAAAAAAAAACGTGATTCACACAAAAGATGATTAAGACATTGTCGGAAAAAAATATTCGATTAGAAAACGAATGTAACTTCATTTCCAAATAGAAAAAAGGTTGTTTGTATTAGAAAGGTGATTAACCAATTTAAGGCTCTAGACGGATGGACTGCATTTCAACTGCAATCCAGCCGCAAATTGCAGTTCATGTGCAGTTCATTGCAGTGCAACAATTAAGACTGCAATGAACTGGGAATTGTGTCAACTGCATTCGAACTGCACCTGAACTGCAATTTGCGGTTGGATTGCAGTTGAAATGCAGTCCATCTGTCTAGAGCCTTAGGGTTCCGTTGTTTTCTTTTTGAGGTACGGATCCCTTATGGTATTTTGAATTTGAATCACGATCATTTATTAAAATCCAACAGTATTTTTGGCTTGGAGACTAGTCTGGTGCTTTAATTAATAGAGTCAGTTATGGAAAGGTTAGTTTAAGAAATGAGTGTTATGACCTCTACCTACTAACGCTGCATAATCACGCAGCCTCAAGAAATATTCTCGGAAAACATTAGCTAAACGTAGACTAGTACCAAACAAGATTGTGTCGCAAGGTATGCAGTGAAATGATCGCCTGATCTATATTACGACACTTAAGTTATAGATGTTTATAACTTTTAAAAAGATTTTACGTAAAACGGTAACTGTTATCTGTTTGTATGAGGTTGGATCAGTTAGAATTTAGGTCACACTTGCACCAAAAACTTAACTAGTCGCCAATAGGAGGATCATAAATTTACAGTTTTTCGTACAATATTTCCAAACTCGGTTCAGCTAATTATTCAAAGTTAAGATTTTCGTGCAAGTAGCCTTAGTAGGGGGAATGGGAATGAAACACTTTTTTAGTTTTAGTTCTTATTTCACTTCTGTTTTGCTCTCTTCATTCTACATAAATAATACAACATTTAACAACCGGTATCGCTTGCAAAATAATCACAAACTTAAGGATACAAACAGCAGATATCTACGCAAGACTCCATAAAATGTTGCAATCGAATATGCACATGGTTAAAAACTTGAAAACATATTGCAAAAAGATATGCTTATGTATCCGACTAGTTTCTGCCCTCGTTTTTGCTTGCATTGATAAAATGTAAAAATGTTTTATATAAAAATGATAAAGTGTTTCAGTAAAAACATCTCTAATTCCTGTTAAAATTAACTGCCAATGATTAAATTTCTAAAATTCTCTTTCTATTCTTTTCTTAATTGAATTAGTAACTCATATACAAGTGAACTTTAATTTTTGTATGCAAAAAATTGGGAATATTAACATGTGGAGGGTTATATTCTATTCGGTGTTAAGTTGTTCGTTATAGGCGCTGATACTACTAATGTGTATCTGATGAGAGATGAGACACTTACCATATAAAACTTTTGATGACATGTGAAATACATAGGTGCATATTATATAGCCACATTCTCCAATAAAAAAAGAACAAACATTCTTTTAGTTTGATAAAATCGTTAATCGTACGTTTGAAGGCAAATATATTTTGATATTCTTTTTGTTTCCTAATAGGTATAATATGAAAATAGAAAACGACAAAAGTTATTATTAAAACAATAAACAGGAAAGTTAGCATATTAGGAAAACATGGGCAGTCGTAAAAAATATTTACTGGGATTCATTTCAAAGATATTCATAGATGGGTATTACAAGTTTCGAAAAGTACTATGAAGAATCATCAGGTACGTCTCTGTTCTACTTACGCTATGGCGATCAAATAAACTAAATCACAATTATGATAAGTAACGTTGAGTTCAAATAAGCAAGCTTTTACTGAAGGTCGTTAATTTATATATTCCAGCTTTTTACCGCTTTCTAGGGCTGTTTAAATATCAGGTAAATAGCAGGTAGCACCGAGTTTACGTAATCACGGTGCAACCTGCCGAATACCTAAAAGCCGAATTAGGATAGTATTCCTTATAGTCAACTAGACAATATTCTCACCAAATATTTTTTTATTGATATGTGACATTTAAATGACAGAATAATTTTAATTTCGATTAATATTTTATTTTATTTTGAGACAATTTTCCAATTTATTTATACTTATATTTTTTTCTTGAAATAATCTTTTTACATTTTATTGACATTTTTATTGTGTCATCATTTTAAGTGATAGATAGAATTTATGACAAAAGTAAAAATTCATACGCCTCATCCCCAGGCAGGTTTTTGTGATACAAATTAAAAATATGTGACCATGTAATACCCATAATGTAATGAATGAATAAATGATTTGATTTGGTTTGTGACAGATCCGCGGCTCCGATTTAGCTGAATAGAAACTAGAAAAAAAATGTTTTCTTCTACTTATTCAAACAGACGGAAAAACTTTTACATCGACATGACAAGTGAATATCAACGTATGTATTGTAATGTGTAAGGGTCATTAAACCTTGTGAAAACCACATCAACAAAGCATTCAAAAGTTGACAAAAATTACTCGATAGTCACACGCATGCACAACGAAGATTATTATAATTTTTCATAGACAAAGTAGAGCAGGGAATATAATGAATTAATGATACTACTTATCATTATATCCCCTGCTCTACGGTGGGTACGTAAAAGTGAAGTTCTGCTTATTATTTCAATCTTTTTTATAATGATGTACTAGCCTATAACTTCACTAGAATATTTATTATTTCCAACATTGCATTGCACAAGCGCACGGAGTTGATATCCTGAATTAAAAAAAAAGCATTATCATAATCAAAACTGTTCGCGGCCCTATATCTGTAGTGTTGATCCGCAACACCGGGCCCTATAGTCCAAACCCTCAGTACCTTAGGAAGTTTCAATTTCGTGTCTACCGCAAAAATTACACATGCATACATTCCATACAAACAATAACGCACACAATGACGTCATTACAATGAAGTAAGCTTTTTAACTTAATACCATAATAACATCGAATGCGGTCAAGTAGGACAATATTCCGCATCTCGTTCCCACTATCAGCTGATAACCAGACCACGGGTGACGTAACGCGGGTTAATATTAGAAAGTAGGTAGAGTTCATGTGTATACTTCCTCAGTTGACATAACATTCGCTAAGCGAGTCCGCATAACTATGTGGTATTACCTAAATAAAGCTCTATGGCTAAACACTGTTCATAGACACAGTATGTTTATATTTATATTTGCATACCGAACTAAGGTAGCGAAATATTTCGAGTAAAATATTTTTGTTTTCCAAAATTCCATAAAATAGTTTTGGTATAAAAATAAGACTTTAAAATGAGTTTTTTTGTATTAAATAAATATGAAATAATAATAATAAAAATTGTTTATTTCTCACCATAATATTATACAATACATTTTCTAAAATGTTTTTATTTGCTTTTAGTATTTTGGGAGACTTAACTAGACTGCAAGCCTGTGTAGGTATCAGGTCACCAGGATCTAACCTTATCCTTAGTAAGGAAGATCGAACCTTTTATGTGTCCCTCTGCTGGGCCAAGGTCTTCCCTAATTTGCTCCAATCTCTTTTGTCTTGAGTCGCTAACCACCAAACTGCAAATAGCGATACATGTCATCTAGCCAGCTTCTTTTGCCCCAAATCGGCGATCTTTTTGGCCTACCCCGCCATCAAGTTCCAGCGGTAGTTGCCCATCTTTCGTAATATGAAGCATTTTGTAATACTTTATTTATTCTCAAGACAACTGACGTGAACCCACTTGTAACACAAAGAACACTATTTTATAAAAAAATAATAAAAAATGAAGGAAAAAAATATTAATTTGTTTGAATAAAATAATTATGTTGCTATATTTTTGGCTATTTACTTGTTACGTCATTCTTTGGAGTTTGTTGATAATAAAATTTTATGTAAGTGCCCAAAACTCATATAATAAGCCATTTAAAAAGAAACAAGAAGTAAAAAAAGGTGTAAACATAAAAGTTTTTATTAAAAGGAAAATATCGTTGCGTTCATTCGTGAAATTGAAAATATTTTCCGTTTCTTATGAAAATCGTATATTATGTAAATATTAGGTAAATGTTTGTTGTTTCTCGAATATTTGAAAACTACTATTTTTATAAAGATTTATATGTAGTTAAATCATGGATTTTAAACCATTAGTTAGCATATTTAACCATTTTTTTTTTTCTTGGGATAATCTCACACACGGTCATCTGATCTCAAACTAGGCAGAGCCTGTACTATCAGATAAGCCTGTGCTCATCACACAAAAATTTGTCCTGGGTGGGAATCGAACCCACGACCTCCGGCTTAGCAGTCAGGGTCACAAACCACTAGACCAACAGGCCCGCCCATTGGTTGAGTTAACTCGGGATTAAAAAATTGGGCCTTAAAAGAGCCGCGTTTTACCCTTTGAGTACGGTACCCTAAAATCCTGATAAAAGTTTACAAGGAATCTATATTTAGATATTACGCACTGACGCAATGCAAACTATTTAGTTAAACTATTAGTTCATAAAATTTGCGTAAGTATCTATCTAAACATTATCCAAATGTTATTATTCAAACAAATAGCACTTGGGTCAATGAACTTTTAATTCATAAGTGCTAATGATTGTCGAACAAACAATGAGATTAATTAAAAACAAAAGACAAACATCCAAGCTAGTTTGTTAAAGCATTTTATCTTATATCTTTAAACGAGCAATTCTTGTATATATATATATAATCTGAATCTCGGAAACGGCTCCAACGATTTTCATAAAATTTTGTATGCAGGGAGTTTTGGGGGCGTTAAATCGATCTAGCTAGATTTCATTTTCAGAAAATGTCGTGATATCCCTGTTTTCAGTAATCTTAAATCTTTAAACGAGCAATTCTTGTATATACGGCCATCAATACTGTTACAATTCAAAATAAACAAAATATTACATTTGAATTTGGAATCTGTCATTTTTATGATTGTTGTTCATTGTGTTTTCTCATTTTGGCGCCAATACATTGTACAATATTTTGCGATATTAAAATGGAGTGGGGTGATAAAGAGAACCGAATCGCTGTGATTGCATTATACAAAGTAGGTATGGAGCCAAATGCAATTTTTAAAATCTCCATACGCTTAGTATTAGTAAAATGTTTGTCGGGCTATTAATAGGTACAATGAAACCTCCTCTGTTAGTGACAGAAAAAAATCAGACCGTCCACGTAGTATTCGTACGAAAAAGGTGGTCAAAGAATTCGAAGGTGGGAAGAAATTCGAAGAAATCCTGTCCGAAAGCAAAATATTTTATATTGGGAGATGACGATGTTAGCACCTAGAACCATGTCGCGTATTTTAAATCGAAACAACTATCTACTAATGCAGTACGCAAAAAGAGGTCACAGAAAATTTTAGTTTACGGAAGAGATTTTTTTTACAATTGAGCAACATTTTAACAAACAAAATTACCGTATTTATGCTCACAGCTCTAAAAAAGCTTCCACATTAGTCGACAAAGTGCAACGTGGGCATTATCCGACTTCAGTGATGGTTTGATGGGTTAGCTATGAAGGAGTGACTGAGCCATACTTTTTTTTGTCCGGAAAATCGAAAAAATATTATTCATACTTTCTCATTTCATCAGTATGTAATTCGTATCTATATTAATAATTTCGTTCCGGGGTACGGTAGACTCGATCGAAACCTTATATGAATAACAAAACATAAAAAAATATTGATTTCGAGTCGACAACATATATCCGCAAAATTCAGATTATGGAGAATTTTGTTAAATTCTAATGGCACTGACAAACAAAAAAACCGCAGTCGCCATCTTGGGTAATTAATAAGGCCGCGTTCCGTAACAGATAATAATTCTGCTTCGAAGTGATTCAAGGAGTTTATTATCATACAACCTCCTTGAAGTGATTACAGTGCTGACATGGCGTATGACAGTTGCATGATAGTTGGAACCAGAATCGTTTCGGAACGCGTTTGAAATAATAGTTCAAGAATATTTATTTCGCTTTTTTCACGTTAACTCTTTGTTAACTCTTATATTATACGCCTCGCCAATAAACACGTCGCGTGCGTCGCGCCAAAGAAGTATCATTCATCTCATTTGACTGGGTAAAACGAAACGTCTTGCCGGAAACATTGAGTGAATCTTAACAAAACTTAAAACTTTTCTTCAGTCGTAGTCGTTTCGCGAAAATATTAATATTATTTGTGTGTAAAAAATAAAAATTATTTGTGTGAAAACTATTGCAGTTTTTATTTACTATATTTATTAAACACAATGAACGAAGCTATACGAATCTATGGCTTGCTTACCTTTAATATTCCTTGAAAACCGATGACTACAGAAATATTTACCTACATTGTGTATCATGTGTCACATTTCAACCGAGCGGAGCCGGGTTTTCATCTAGTATAAATATAATTTCTAAAAACACACTACCAAAAAAAACGAGCATAGCTCGGTGATCCAGGTACTAATGTTTAAATGAGATTAGGTAATTAAAAACAAAAGACAAACATACCAGCCGTTTTACTAATGAATAAGGGAGTTTTTTATTATACAACATGTAACAAAAACCCTGTCCGATCCTTGAGAGTATCGGACTGCGAACATATTATATACGTAGCTATATAATGGTTTGGAGATTTTTTTTTTCAAAATAAAAACTGATCCAAGGCAACAGCAACACTGACCGCTCCTCAAAGTTTACGTACTTACTACCTGCAGCTTTGTGTCAATGATGCCGCCTATGCGAGACGATGCTACAGGGGTTTTGTTACATGTTGTATAGGACTGGGTTATTCGTAAAACACCTGCAACCTTGCAGGAGTGGATAACTAACATCTTATGCAACAATATTTCTTTTACGACTTTGATAATTCGTTAGTTTTTTTTTCATACTCAAACGTAAGAGCGGTAAATTTGATATTTACGTAGGTACGAATAAGGAAAAAAACAAGAAATTTACAAAAAACCCTTATAAGTTAAATAATTAATTCAGAAACAAAAATTTTTGATGAGCATAATTATTAATATTATTATGAGGTACATTTTAAGAGATATTTTATGAAAAGAAAATTTAGAAAAAAAAAATCTAGTTCTGGTTTTCGCCAAATAGTTCATTCATATATTTTAAGGCTTTGTCTACTTAATTTCATGGGTTAATAAAATGCTAATTAATTAGAGCATAAGAATAAAAAAACAAGCCTTAATTGTTTGTTTTTGCTTTAAAGATAATTTAGAAAGAATGAGTGTATTAACTTTAGTGAACATATTCCTTTTTTTACATTTAGTTATGTACATAATGTACTCGTATAACTAAAATAAGAAAATCAACAAATTGAGTAAAACCTAGTATCTATCTGTCATACCTAATGAAAAATTAACATTGCATGCCAGTGTGACAGTGAGAAAAATATTTTTTACATTATTTGAACATAATTATAAATAAAGAAAATTTTCTTAATGCAAAAATTACGTTACTAAAAATGTCTTCAATTCCAATATTTAAGTCATTAACTTCGCCAATATTGAAATTGAAATTGAAAACAACACCAGTATTGTGAAGCAAGATAAACTCCATAACTTTGGCTTAAATATGAATAAGTAAAGAACGTTAAAATGTTAACCATGTTTATTTATTTATTCAGGTACTTTTCCATAAATAATTTGCAACATCTTAATAAATTCTTTGTAGGTCGAGATAATGTTTATGACAATGTTTTCGATATTACGTATTCGTATCGAGGGCATTGGGTAATGTGATTGTTGTTGCATAAATTGATATCTTATGCCGTTGAATTTTAATATCCTTTCGAATTTGGGTCACAGAGCCAATCTCAACGGAGAAGAGCAAACTACAGGTGTATTATAGAGTAGATAGCAATATACAGGATTAATTTAAATGCAGATACCTATATAAAGAGTGACAGGTCATGTGACTTATTTTTGTATAAAACTTTGATTTTTAATTTTAAGATTTCGACCTATGTTCCTTGGGAAAAGTTGTTAAGTTTTATGCACCTGATTACTTCGTTGAATATACGCACTCGATAAAAAAAGTGTTATCACTTTGTCTTGTTATATTAAAATTTAAAAAAAAATTATAAACCTAGATAAATATCGCATGTGTGTTCTGCAGATTTTTTATACATATACAAATCGTTAGGTATATGAAATTCAAATGCAAGAAAGAGATGTGACTATATTTTGAAAAGGACAGAAATTATTTGCGCTGATAGGTTTATGATATGCGCAACGAAACATAATATAAAAAGAAATCAGCGCCTTAATTAGGAGGCATAGGAAATTCATTATTTTAAATTTTTATTTGAAGCCCATCTACGGGTGTGCTTCGTGGAATACCTCTGTAAACAAATCTACTTATATATTTCTAAATACATACATATATTATAGATACACACCCAGGAACAGAACAAATGGCCGTGCTCATCACACAAAGATTTGTCCTGATTGGGAATCGAACCCACGTCCTCCGGTTTAGCTATCAGGGTCACTTACCACTAGACCAACGGGCCATTCACAAATGTAATTAAGTATAATCGAAAAAGAACTGTTCGTTTTATTCAGTTTTCCAAATGTGCATGTGAACACATATTTAAATCGACAGCCATATTGTATGCAGATCTGATCCAAAATAATATTCACTACGTGCCAAAATGCTAACATTTGACCGCCAGTGCCATTTACTTGAAATATGGACGAATTTATCATCTAAACTACCAAACAATACAATTGTGAATTCGATTTTAAAATTGAACTTTTATGCATGAATATCGAAAAAGTATTCAGTGTGTAGATCTAACATACATTACAGTAATCTTTACACAGAACAAAACAAAATCCATTGTCCATGTACCAGTGTACCTAATGGATTTTAATGCAGTTTTCAGCCGTCAATAAATACACTGATCAATGCGAACAAAGTCGCGGGTACAGCTAGTTGAAAATAAATCATGTTGGTAAGAAACACATTTGTACATTTATTAAACACCCGGGAAAGCAAGCCCGGGAATACACATTCATGGTCAAAGTAAGTTACACAACAAGTTAGTGGCAACCTAGCAATTAATTTGTATATTTTTTTTTTCATTTAAAATATTAAAAATATACCAATAACTATATCGAATTCTACAAATGGCACACTTATTACTTTCGTATTGAGCGAGTTATAAGCAATTCAATATTCTTATGTAGACAGAAAGATGTAGATAATATTATTTACTTAAATTGTGATGTCATGTTTCAAATCTTCATACGTCATACTGCCCCGTACAAGTAGTCGTTTTGCAAAAAAGTGATAGAACATGCGTCATTAACAAATTTCAAAAGCTTATAGTTATAACATTTTATTTGTCTATCTAACATTATTTTTATCACAATTTTACTTAAAATTACGACAATTTTTAGAAAAAAAAAGTCAGAAATTAATATTTCGATAGTCGTCAAGTACATTTTTCTTTTATTCTCACCCAAAATCAATCGAAATCTCTTCCCTGTCATCAAACAGCCAAACTCAACTTAAATCAGTGTCATCTTGTCCACATACAAGTAACCAAAACCAACAATATTACGACATTATGTTTACCAATTTGTGTAGTAACAACACGAAATGTTCGAAGGGGCCAAACAAACTAATTTAGGCCTCGCAACTTGTGAGCAAATATTCGTCAACAGTAAGCTATCGATTGGATAACGGACCGGTCTCTTGAACTATCTTCCTCTAGTAGGTTATTTATGTAATCGTTCTCTCGGACTAGTTTTGCGATTACGATCATTTTCTTATCAGTTTTGTTAAAGAGAAGAAAATTGTATGATTTTTTTTGTTATTGCATAATCCGAAAATGTTAAAATCGAAAGTATAAGTTATTAGAATACATTGCGTGCGGAGAAACAACATTATTTGAATGCTAGTCGGATTGAATCTGGAGCATGTTAATGGTAAGGTTGTCAAGGGCAGTGGCCTCTAATTTTTAATTTGTGACGACCTCCGTGGTCGAGTTGCTTATCCACCGGTTTTCAAGGAGTCGCCAGCTCTGAGGTCCCGGGTACGATACCCCGACAGGTCAAAATAGAAATAAAAACACTGTTCACTGTCTTCCATAACACAAGTGCTTTAGCTACTTACTTTGGATTCGGAGCAATGTATGTCATGTTGTCCTCATTTAAAAAAAACATTGACTTCTATTTTCTTTTGTTTATTTAACATAATAGTACAAGATAATTGCGAAAAGAAACACTATTTCTTAATCGCACAATATTAACAAATCCCCTTTTTTTAATACAATTTCTTCTTCAATAGCGTACAATACATACAAAAAAAAAACAGTGTATATTTTTTGGTATTCACATGAAAAGGTCCTTATTATTAAGAGCCTATATGACACTAGTCAGACGTCTCATTACACAAGAAAGGGCATCGTAATCATAACAATAGCATAGTTCAAAATAATGATCCTTTTCCAAAAAGGTTGGTTAAGCCTGTAGTCAGGGTTCAATAGCCTCCGGTATTTGACCTTGACTTTTGATCTAAATTTATGTTACTTTGGTAATAAACGACTCCTCATTAGTGAATTTAAGAACTGTAGCGCGGAGGGATTCACAAACAATTAATTTCCATGCATAAAGAACACTCAGACTTAAAACAAGCATTTGTGAATCACTTTTTTTTTTTACTGCTCACACACGGCATTTTATACCAAACTAGGCAGAGCCTGTACTATTGCAACTAGACAACTGATAAACATACTTATACAATTATAAATTCATACATATTTTAGATAAATAACACTCAAACAGAAAAAAATATTGTGGTCATCACACAAAGATTTATCCTGGATGGGAATCGAACCCACGACCAGCTTAGCAGTCAGGGTCACTAACGACAAGACCAACAGGCCTGTCGATTGTTTGTCCCATGCGAGGTTCGAACCCGCAACACGGGCAAAGTGGTATTTGGAGTGGCACTCGGCTATTTGGGCAGTGATTTTGTTGCAATGTTTGCCTAACCCTTTTCCAAGCTATGTTGGAGTCGGTCAAATTGGTATTACCGTAATCAGTATTTTAAACATACTAGCTGCGGCCCGCGGTGATACCTGCTGTTTACCAGAAAACTTAGTTTTTCGAGATAAAAAGTAGCCTATGTCTTAGTCCCGTGTGACAGCTACATTCATACCAAATTTTATAAATATTGGTCAAGCCGTTTGAGCGGGAAGACGTAACAAATACATGCGCACACACTCACAAACTTTTATCTTTATAAATATTTCTTACAATGTAGGTTGCACATTACTAGTATTCTTGTTGACCTCTCGTGGTAAGCTAAATATATTATTATGCTTGTGTTACAAATGGGTTCACATCGGTAATGCAGCGGGTGGGATTCGAACCCGTGACCACATGATCACAAGTCCGATGCCTTAACCATTAGGCTACCGCCGCTTGTCATAACAATGTTAGTGAAATAGTGTGCTTAGTCTGATATATAATAATTTGATACGAAACTGTATGAAACTGCTCTAAGTTCACCATTTACTTTAAATTACCACCATAAAGACTCAAGTAATTTCGCAAACCGTTATTTGCTGTTACGTTATCAAACAAGTATAAAAAACTCTATAAAATATTACACATGTGATTTCACATCTGGGTCTTTCTTAATTACCTATATAATTAAGTTACTCTAGCAACAAGCCTCTCAATTGACCAAACTAATGTATCATTACTCAATTTTAAATATTATGTTGTCTCTGTATTTTAATCGAATTTGTTTGACTGTTAAAAAGGTCTCAGAATAAAGTGTTGTAATAAGCTCTAAGATTTTAATTAGCGATTGCTATGTAACTTATAACCAAGACTTACTTTTAAGGATAGAATAGAAACGCATTTATTTAGCACAGCACAAAGGACAGCATAAAGAAAGACTGTTACAACAACATAGAAATAAAAAGAAATTATACAGGATTATTTTTTTATGGAGTGCGTATATTCGACGAGGTAATCAGGTGCATAAAACTTTCCCCACGGATCTTAAAATTAAAAATTAAATTTTGATACAAAATTGATATGTCACGTGACTTATGTTTGTGTGAAAGGTTGATTTTCAATTTTAAGATTTCGGTCTATGTTTCTCGGGAAAAGTTGTTCAGTTTTATGCACTCGATTACCTCGATGAATATACGCACTCCTTTTATATTAATCCTGTATACAACTACGTATGATTGTATTGTGTGAAACATCATTGCAGTAATGTCGCCCACAGTGGAATAGAGTATGCACAAAGGGAATTTTCGTCAGTGCATTTTTGTTTTGTATTTACTTCCAGCTTTTCAACTGGAGTTTAACTTGCTCTATTTTTTAATTAATTTTGAACGTATCTTTGTTGCATTGTTTAGCAGTTTCATATTGGTTTAGACTTTATTTAATTTAAATTTCAAACATACGAAATACTGTTACGTATTGTTTGAGAGATTGTTAGCTATCTTGCATCACGGAATTGGGTAAAAAGTAATATATGAATGGCTATTTTATTGTCATTGGTAAGCGGAAACTATTCATTTCGTATAAATATTTGAATTATTTTTTTGCCTACTTATATATTCATATGTTTTTTTCTACAAACGCAACATAAGGAAAATATCGAAGTTACACCGCCATTATTTTGGACGCAAGCCCCGAATAAATTACATAAACATACTACAATATTTCCTCTCCCATTCCCATTCACTCCGGGGAAAACAAATAAACAAAACTGTGGTATTTCGAGTGCCAATAGTGTAATTGTGTGTTATGTAATTCTAGTCACTTACTAGGAAAAGTTATAAGGCTTGACGTCCACACAATGTTTACCTTTCTCATTTAGTTATGGTTTTGCGCAAGTTTATATGAATCGTTTTTAATTTGTTATGCTCTAAATTCTACCTTTTCAAAGTTATAAGTGTACAATTGGAACACTGTGTAACATTCGTTTTAATTGGCTCTTAGAGTAAATTCTTCTTTGGTATTGAGGTTTTGATTTCGAAATGTCTTCATTCAGAAATCCTATAACTCTGAGACAGATAATACAGTTACATAGATATTAATTGTTATTTTTCTTGCACTATGTATTTTGGGGCTAGATAATATGTGGGGCGCAACTGGCCACGAAATGAACTAGATAGAGAGTTTTCGGCAGTCCAGCAGTAAGATCTAATATAAGCTAGAAAATAAAATGGTTTTGAATCCTTGTGCTGCGAAGGGTTTTCAATTCACATGTACCAAAAACCCAGACTTGGAGGAAGCAATTGTTGATCAAATAAATGCTTGTTCCATAAGGGGATCGAATTGGCGTGGTGAGCTATAACATACTACTCGACTGGAAATCACTTTTTTTGTTTTTTTTTTTAATATTCTTGTTAACCCCTAGTGCTTAGCTAAATGCATGTGTTACAAGTAAGTTCACGGCGGTAGTAAAATGGCTGGGATTCGAAGCGAACCCAATACCACATGATCGCAAGTCCGATGCCCTAGCCATAAAGCTACCGCTACCTATATACAAGCTATACAATTATACATACGTAAGATTTTGTGTGATCTAATAATTTAGTTAAGGGTTGGCAATGCATTACGCAATCTCAGTCAATACACGTTTATTTTCTGGTCTCAGATAAAACTGCATATCCTGATCCAGTCAGAATAATATTATTATAGCTATATCTTTCGAACACACGTATGTGTGTTCGAAAGATATAGCTAATAGATATAATATAATGTCATTTCTATTTAACTTTCTTCAGCTAAATTGAAAATAATAACTAAATGTAAATCTCTAAATCTTCTTTACATTTTATAAACTTAATTGATATGATAATTATTACTTTCTTAGCACCTTTTATTTTGGTTTCAATTAGGCATCTAGTAATTAGACAATATTAAGTGTAAGAAACATTTCTTTTAGTTTAATTAATGAGATTAAACCAAAAAATTAATACGAATTTCGAGTTAAAATCATACTTTCATTTTTTATCTTAAGTTGCTCTCAATGGCTTGAAATTCTTGTTTTTTTATACACTCTAAAAACGATTGTTATGAAGAATTCATTTTCGAATCGTTTTGTCATTTTAGATTCAGTATTCTTGGTACATTGTTATACTTTTCATCCGACTTTAAAAAGAGGAGGTTTTCTATTCGAATGCTTTTTTCACGCGATGTTGAGTGTCGAGATACGACAAATTTAGTTTACAAAATTATTTTTGTCACTTATATATACCTCAAGTTGGTCCCGTAAAAGTTCATCAAAATAGATTCAGTAGTTTGGTTTTTGGAAAAAATGGAAAATTATACAAAGAATGTCTAAACGACGTTGTATAATGTGCTTTCGTGCAATGGAAGTCGGTCGTGTTTTAACATTTATGTGTAATAATTTATTGTTTTATAAGAATCGATCTATAAGAAGATATTCTGCAAAATCTGTATACAAAATATTCAACCGAACTGTACGTGTTGATACGATGATTGTTCTATTGGTGGTTTATGTTTTCATTACGTTTTATAGGTTCATATGTATATATTTAAGGTACACTTAAGTATTTCTTAGAATAGTATTACTTATACGTGATAATATGCATGTAAATCTTGTCTTTACATGTCATGGAAATAGGTATTTTTGTGTTTATTTTCTATTTTTATTTCTTTGTTTGTAGGTCGATCGTTTGTTTCTTAGTAAAATAAAAAAATGAATTATCTTCTCATATTATGTCATATTTTGTAACCACATTTGATTCATTGCCAGACTACTTTAAATGTACAAACTTTCCCTTAATGTATTCGTAAGTCGGCAAAAGAAACGCCTTTATTCGAAATCGTATTTTGACACGCGAAATATATCTTAAGAGATTCAAAACGATAGGCTTAGAAAGCTGTCCAACTTTTACCGAGAACTTATTTGTTGACTTACATAACTATACGTTTTAAGAAAATTACACATTTACCTATAATCATAATTCTTTTTAATTTTTTTTAATGTTACTATCAATGTGTGACGGACATTACTAGTTTTTTTATTTTTGTTAAACCCTCGTACTAAGTTAAACCACTTGTGCTACGAGTGGTCGTTTGTTATCGCGACAAAAAGAATAATTATAGCCTCTCTAAAGAACTTTTGGTCCGATTTTAAAGTCTTTCAGTTTTAGACAGATCTACTTATCTAAGACTTATAGTTCTATCCCAATGTCACTGTCAAATTTTGTTATTTTTTTAATTTCACATAGTCACATTAAGTTTTGAAAATTATTGTAGGTACTGAAAGCACAATTGTTAGCAAGAATCTCAAACACTAAATCGCCTTTAGAAGTAGTTTTGTGCGAATTTAAGTATTTTCTCATTATTAATAGATAATAATTATGATTTGTAGTTTTAGTTTATAAAATTTAACAACTAGGTACTACCCAAAGGAAAAAAAAAGACTGGCTGTGTTGACACATTTTTATAGATATGTATCTACCATACTGTACCTTAAAATCAAATGCCTATTTGAATCATAAAATTGTTTTTGTTGACCGTATAATAGGAATAATGCATCAAAATAAAAAAAAATCTTTATTTCATTTACATAATTATCTACTCATGTATTGGATACAGGTAATAATAATTACATGCTTACTATCTAAAACCTGAATAATATTACCTACGTCAAAATGTTAACAAAATCTATAAACTAAACTTATCGGAGAAAGCGGCAAACAGGACTCACTTAAAATAAATATTTTATGAGGATATGAGATTATAATTTAGACGTGGGGAAGCTTTTCTAAGAAATGTTCTTATTGGAACCTTGACGGCTTCCCAGTTATCGCAATAACTTGAATTGACCCTTATATTTATCTAAATAGTTCCGGGTTAAATTTGTACTATGCATATTAACTTCTAGCTTTATTCCAATGTAGAGTCGGCAATATCAGTTATACTTTTGTTATCACACAAGTATAACTGATATAAGTTATCGACTGACGTGCACGAGGGTTCAATTGCCACAAATTTATCACACAAGCGGCTGGACTAATTTTAATAATATTTTTTTCAGAGGTTAACCGAATGTTGGACATTGAAATAAAGCTACTTTTGCTACTGGCTTACCTCCAGAGTCTGCCCGTGACCATGACACCTGCAAAGGGGTCAAAACGTCGGGAACTAAAATATAAATAAACCGCGATAGAATCCGTCTAAAAGTAGTTTTATTTCAATAATTTTAATAAAATTTGGCATGGAAAATTTGGATTATCACTTTTGCTACTACACTTATCCTAAATAAATAAGTTATCTCATAAACTGCGGGTAACACCGCAGCGCGCAGCTAGTATAGAATGAAATGGAGGATATTAAGCACTTATATTACTAAATGTATTTGAAAAAAAAAACTGAACTCTACTTCTGGAGCAATCGGGTAAAAATAATAACATATTATTATTTGTAAGATTAATTATTAAGGCGAGACCTAGCCCCCGGCGAAAATAAAACTATAAACATTCGGCAATCGGCTTGCACATAGTTATGTTATACCTAATTATAGCAACGTACTCTATTTACGTAATATTTTTAGTAACAGTATTATTGCAATGATTAAAACTATCAGATTCGCTCTGTATACGTAAATCACTTAATATTTGCATATCTTGTGTAACATCTACTTAATGTTGGCATACCACACGAAAAACAGATGTAAACTAGTTAATTTATGCATTAATTAAGTTATGACACAGTGGCCTAGTGGTTTAATGACCTTATACGTAAAATTTGTATGAAGTGTTAGGAACGGATAATACCCTTAGGCCAAGTGTGCACAAGCTTTAAATCCTTGCGAAAACAAGTATATGCGATTTAAAATCGCAGATGCGAAGTCTTAGCGCTCTTACGCACTAGCGGCTAACCGCAGGGGCGGCTAACCGCGCGGCTAGCCGCTTTTCCAGTTTAATATGCAACCGCTAGAAATTTTGTGGCGGTTTAGTGCGTACAATCATAAGCGGTTGCATATTAAACTGGAAAAGCGGCTAGCCGCCCCCGCGGTTAGCCGCTAGTGCGTAAGAGCGCATACACTTATTTTGAAATTATTTATGTTCGCAGTGTGTTGTTTTTAGTGTATTTATTTTGTTTGAGATATTTTTTCGCAACGATTTATTTTCGTAGTGCGCGCTTAGCCGCAGTGATTTTTCCTTACCAATGTCTAGTGATGAAAAACATCATAGATTCAAGTATTACGTAATGCAATTTGGGGGAGGGGGGTCTCCTAAAACGTTACGATTCGTTACAGGGGCGGGAAGGGGTCTTTTTTACCATACGTTACGTAACATTGTTATTTTTTTTTTCATTGTGGAATAAAAACTCCCAAATTGCCAATTTGGAAGTTTTTATTCCACAATGAAAACCCTTTTCATTTAAGTACATTACGTTTAAAATCTCTTGTTTTATTTAGTATTATTACCGCAAAGGCAATTAAAAGTATACCAAGGATAAAAACTATGACATAACTTTTTGCGACTTTAGGGTAAAAATGGTCACTTGAGTGTTACGTAACGTTTAGAGAGGGGGAGGGGGATACAGAAAAACGTTACTGTTAGGGGTGTAAAGTTAGGGGAGGAGGAGGAGTCAAAAATCTTCAAAAATTGTTACGTAATACTTGACCGCTCCCTAGGTTATCATAATTTAAAGAAATATAAGTTGACAAACTCTAGGTAACATCAGCCTGTTATTTTCCCCCTGATGGGCAATGGCTACGCTTGGTCACTTCATTCCAATTAGTAATCCAACCTGATTATCAATAATAATACCCTAATTTATGTGATGAGACTTTGCCCACAAGTGAAAGGGACTTACTAGTTACAATCTAAAATAAAATATAATCTAAAGTAAAACTGTTTTAGAGTTATAAGTAGATACCTACTTACCTTTTTTTGTTATATAGTACCATACTAATTTAAGTTTTCGCGTGCCTGTTGAAGGCGAGATGTGTTAAGAACTAAGTATTTTTTGTTTAACACCTTTTGTATATACTATGTCTCTAGCGAATAAAGATTCTATTCTATTCTAATCTGGTATGATAAAATTATCTTCTGAACCGGGTATTGTCTGATTTAATAGGTTACCAGACCATATCATATTAAGCAGAAGTTGTAAAAAGCGGAGCTGAATTTTCGTGATAATTATGGCTTTAATTATCAGGCTTAATAATACCATGAAAATTATGGTAAATTCGTTGTAATACGAAGCAGATTTATGGTTGTTTACACTTAATTTGTAAGCGAAACTTGTTATGTATTTTTATTCTAATTAGCACTCGACATGACATAAATATATTATTATTATCTACTATATAAAAATATGTCGTGTTTTCCTTCCTGACGCTATAACTCCAGAACGCACGAACCGATTTCCACGGTTTTGCATTCGTTGGAAAGGTCTCCGGCTCCGTGAGGTTTATAGTAAAGAAAATTCAGGAAAAATTTCAAGAGAAAAGCAGGAAGGGAAACTAGTGTCACGATGTTTATCCGGGATGAACTCCGAAACTACTTAACCGATTTTAATCAAATTTGCACACCGTGTGCAGTTTGATCCAACTTAAAAGATAGGATAGCTTAAATATCAATTAAATAAAAAAAAAATTGACCGCAGGCGGAGCTGCGGGAAACAGCTAGTTTTCTATAAATTTGTATCTGCTCAAGTCTTCTTCTGCCTAGCCTTTTCCCAAGCTATGTTGGGGTCGGCTTCCAGTCTTACCGGATTTAGCTGAATACCATATTTTACATAGAGCGACTGCCTATCTGACCTCCACAACCTATTGTTAGGTAATACAGTATTCCATAGTAAGACTGGTTGTCAGAATTGTAATGACTTAACGACTATCAAAGATCACTGTATCACAGTCGGGACCAACGGCAACGGCTTAACGTGCTTTCCGAGGCACGGAGGGGTCTCGATATGTTTACAAATGGTCACCCATCCACGGACCAACCGCGGCAAGCGCGGCTTAACCTTTATTATCGGTCAAACCGTATAACGGCTTACCCTTGCCTCGAGGCCCTGTATCTGCTCAAGTTGTGCAGTTCATTATATTTTTTTTATAAGTTCGATAACTTGGTCAAGGCCAAAACAAAGTTAGGGAACAATTTAATCAACATACTTACGGTACGATTCAATTTTAATGGCAGCTGTGAACATAAGTAGAGTCGCTGCGCAGTAACAAATTCATGTATCAGCGGGGGTGCGGGGCGAGGTACTGCGCAGTGTGTAACTAACTTCACAGCCGCCATTAAGTTAGTTTACCATATTTTGACATAATACATACGTCTGCGTTAGCTGTTATTGCTAAGTTAACACACGGATTTCTTAGTAGAACTTACAAGTAGTTAAGCAGTATATTAAACAATAAACAACTAACATTTACATAATCATGAGTTCTTGAGTTTTAAGAACTGTTTAAGCATATGTACTGTGTGTTAAATTCAAATCTGAGAAACTTCTAAACCACTGCATACCTAGTTACGGACGTCAGCTTTAAACTTACGGAGTTTAACTCTAACCCGTGTTAAACGCAGTTTTAATTACTTTAGTTCCTACGCTGCACTAATTAACTTTAGCTCTGTGATAAAGTTCGCAAGTGCATTTAATTCATTAAAAAGTTTAGCCAAGAAAAACTCCGGTTTGTCTTCATTCTACAATGGTCGGCAAAGTTGTTTACTTCAATCTTTCAAACTTTGAAACTTTTGACCTTCTTAAAGTTAGGGAAGCTACTTTATCAAATTTAAAGGATTCATGCTATATAACGTAGGTCAATAAATATAGGAAGCTGCGGTAGCCTAATGGCTAGGGCGTTGGACTTGCGATCATATGGTTGCCGGTTTGAATCCCACCCATCATACTACCGACGTGAACCCACTCGTAACACAAGCATCTTAGTTTAGCATGAGGGGTTAACGAGATTACTCGTAATGTGCGACCCACATTGCTAGTAATATTTTCTTTACAAAAAAAAAGTTTAATTATAATAATAACTACAAGGATTAACAGAAATCAGCGACAAAATGACGATTTTTTTAATTGAAGCCCTTATAATTTTTTATTACATTTTTACAAATGAATTAATTTGTAATATAAAGTACTTAGCGTAATTTGTGTTAAAAAACTGGACAAGTGCGGATTTGCGCACCGAGGGTTCCGTAGGTACAAACAGTTTAAAATTATTAAAATATTATTTAGTAATATATTAATAATATTTTTATTATATGGTATAATAAAAAATACGGGTTTAATTATTTTGCTTTTATCTCTGCTACAACACGTTGCTCCGTACCAAATTTCAAGATTCCAAGTTCACGGGAAGTACCCTGTAGGACGGACGGACTGACGAATAAGAAAGTGATATAGGTTCAGTTTTTTTCCTTTTGAGGCACGGAACCCCAAAAGAACTATTTTCTTCTCTCGGTGTCATAGACATTATAACAGCTATTTACATTACCGCGATCTGCTGTGTGGGTATAAAGTGTAAGAATTCTGGTGCATGTCTAGTAATAGCAGCCGAACCGGTCCTTAAAACAGCATCGTCTTTACATAACAATTAACAAAGCTTTTGTCTAATTTCTCTGTTAGAAAGTGTTGTAAGGTCTGGATAGAAGGCACCTACTGGTGCAAAGCAAATGAAACGATGCGTTTAATAGAACCTTGCTACCTGCGACGAATTTTCGCAAGAGTTAAAGAATGTCACGATTTGTTAAGTCGTCGTGGTAGCCTAGTGGTTCAATGACCGACTTCGTATGAACTAAGTTGCGGATTCAAACCCAGGTAAGGACCGATTTTTTTATATTATTATACATACTTTCTTAATTATTCTAAGACACAATTGACAAACGGTGAAGGAAAACATCTTGAAGAAAATTGCAATCTGAAATTGCCAACTCGCTATGATAAGCGTGGTGATCAATGCTCGTATACTCTTTAGGAAGAGGCCTGTGTCTAGCAGTGGGACGATTATAGGCCGGTATTATATTATTATTATATACAAAGTATTAATATACGTAATTTTATTGTGTTGCTAATATGGACTGACAATCAGAGAGACTCGTGGCTAAGTGTAAGCTGCGCTCGTCGCGATTGGATCGTAAATGGGTGACGATTTTTAACATCAGTAAAAATCCCGTCAAAATAGGTGCAGCGGTTCTAGAGATTACCCAAAACAAACAGATAGACAGATAAAAATTGTAAATAATTAAGTTTTGGTATGTATCCAGAAACATTTTGTAAAAAGTGGATATTTTAATATCGTAAACAGATCGCCAATTTTATTTATCTGTATTATAGATGTACCTTTAGACGTTATGTTTTTGAGAAAATTTCTCGTAGGTACCTACTATACTTATTTAAAAATAAACTATAGTGTCTAGTAAATGTAATAATGTAGTTAAAAATAACCATAAAAGAAAGTCTTAATAATAGCTTTCGTAGTCTTGTCTCTATTTTTAAATCGGAGATAATTATTGCATATTAAATTGGTTCCTGAACGCTATGCTGTCATTTTGAACCGACAATTACTTTTTATAACTATGTTTAACGTTATTTAAAACACGTAAGTTCCTGTGAACATGTATTGAAAAATACAAATTGTAAAGTAATAATCTCCAGACCGAATTTCGGCCTCGGCGGCCAATCTCGAGTGAGATCAGCCATGTACGCAGGAGATATTATAGTGCCCAAGTTTGTGCGTAAACACATGTGCACTCTCTGTTCCTTCACTCTCATAGTCTGATGGGATGGCAGACCGACACGACCGGAGAGGGATCAGGCGCAGGACCAACGGCTTTACGTGCTTTCCGAGGCACGGGGGTGTAAAAACCGCCACATTTCCTAACTTCGAGCAGTACTGAGAATTTCTAAACTCGTCGCTGTTGTTGAACTTAGTGTTAAAACTCAAGACAATTTTCGTGGTTATTAAAGTAAAAATAATGCCATCGAAGTGCACAAGGACTAAAAACAATCTCATTTTCCGATTATTTTATAAGTAAAATAATAATAGTTCCAGATTTGACCACCGGGTCTGTGTCGGAGTAACTAACATTGTTTCCGTACTAAAAAGAGATAGTGCTGTCGGTCTACATAGCTCTATCTCACTCTAGCACTAAAACAATCATCTATACTAATGTATACGAGGAAATGGTTTAATCCATGGCTTCTGTTGCCAGTTGACTGTGCCTCGATTATAACTTGGTGAAAGTGCTTAATTGCGGGCAGCTGATTTGTGAGACGTGTCACCGAGTCTGTAGTTATGGCTGTACCCTAATTTAGGGACGCTTTCCTGGTTTAGTTTGGTTACGAGCAGTTGCTAAGGAAAGTTTAATATCTATCGGCTTTGTATACAGTGTCAATAACCGCTTGTCTGTTGACTGTTCTTCCGCCATTATATAATTCTGAAATCATAGTTGCCCTTATTTTTAGAAGATTTTCATTATTATATTTGGAATATTTTAAATTACATAGTTTTAGTTCTTTATTTTTTTAGGAAAGTATTGGTGCCTTATTTCGCTTAAAACGAAAAAAGAAGGCCTCCAAGGAGAATGATCATTTCCAGTATCGCTTCAATCCAAATTGTGTCATAAGTTGGTGATAACAATAATTCCTTTTTTTTTATTTAAAAGCCTATATCAAATAGTAGATAACCATAACTTCCCCGGACAATATTTTTTCTATAAATAAATATAATATAAATAGGACAATATTTATCTATAATAAGTATGTTTCTATAAATATATAAGTATGATTATCATTAATTATCTGTTTGCCCTAGTACAGGCTCTGCCTAGTTAGGGATCAGACGGCTGTAAAAAAACGAAAAATGTACTGAGCTAAACCATATGGGTACAAAATTTAATAACTTACTTCCGTGCAAGTATATCTGAGTCACAATGATTATCGTGCCGAAACCAACCATTGTCACGTCTCCATAGTAAACGCCAGAAGACATCGACCATGACCGCACTTAATAGTGAGAGTAAAAAAAATATGAGCCAGCGCGAAACACTTTCGCCACCTCCCCACCCCGCAACTTAATCCAATCTTTATACCACTATAATCAAAGATTAAAATTCCTTGGATTAACACCATACGGATATCCTATACTGATTTTAGTAAATTATACTTTAATTGTAATGTTTTTAGATTGAGATTCGTGAAACAGGAAGTTTTTATTGTGTAACTGATCCATTTGTCTGATCTTTACGATATTAAAAATTATGTTTATGGTCAAATCATACCACGCAATACCCGATGGTTAATGGCTCGTAAATATTTTGTTCGTGCCTTATTTGTTTATCAGTCTCTTTCTTGTGCCATATTTTCTAAATTTATCAAAATAAACAAAGCAGATTTTCAGTTCTAGAAAATTAATGACATAAAGTACGAATAACATTAAAATAACTTATTTCAAAGAATAAAAATATCCAACAATTTGATTTTTGAATAAATAAATTAACTTATTTCGTAATAAATTTAAGGAATTTTTATAATATTTTTACTATAATGTACCTATGTATATTTTTTATGTAATTTCGCAATTTTGCTTAAATTTGCGACTTTTATATAAATTAAATAAATTTTTCGATGGTAGTCAACTTAATTACTTTAATATTTCATTCACAAAATTATAAAAATTAAATAAAATACCATTACGTTCCTACTGACATATGAGTCATTTATCAATTTCTAACTTTGCATCGCAAACCAAATTTTCAATTAATCAAAACGTCACACGATAATTTTATAAACACCTTGAAGAGTACATAATAAATATGAATGGCTCATACAAAAATATCAAGACATTTACAATACAAGATGCAATTTTGTACGTTGCATTTCGCCACGACGAATACCATACGAAATTTCCGCAACTGCAAGTGTATAAATTAATATTTTGAAGACCAGTTCAACCTTTTGGTGTATCGAATGTCAGTAACGAATGTCATTGCTACACTATAAAAAGTTGTTAAATTAACAAGTTTTAATTTACGCGTTCATAAAAAAAAGTTAAGTATTACCTGTCATGCAACGATCATACACAATTGAAAACAGTTAAGTGGAATATTTATAAGTGATATATGATTTTTTTTTCTTTAAATTGTATCATTGTGGGACGTACATTACTAGTATTCTTAACCTCTCGTACAAATCTAAAAAGTGCTTGGTTTTGGGGTAGGTCCACGTCGGTAATGCAAAGTTGACTGACCTATTGGTCTAGTGGTTAGTGACCCTGACTACTAGGCCGGTTCGATTCCCACCCAGGACAAATCTTTGTGTGATGAGCACAATCATTTGTTCTGTGTCTGGGTATTATTTATCTATAATATGTTTGTATTTAGAAATATATAAGGATGTTTATCAGTTGTCTGGTTGCCATAGTATAGGCTCTGTCTAGTTTGGGCTCAGATGGCCGTGTGTGAGCTTGTCCCAAGATATTTTTATTATTATTGATTTCGAACTAGCAACCACATGATACTACTATATTACTTCAAACAACTCTGAGGAGGATCTCGGACTTGCATCGAATTAAAACACTCCAGTCCCATCCTTGTCATTGCTGGAACCGTGGGATCACTTACGCAAACTCTTCGCGAGTCCCACCTGCCGAGTATGTTTATCTAGTTTGAATGACATCTAGTTCATTTTGTGTTCTAGTTCATTGACAAGTTGGACTCAAAACATGAATAACTAAATTTATATAACGTGCGTAACAATCTGAACATAAACACTTTCATATCAAACAAGGACAAATTCGCAAACAAGTTTGTTGGAACTGCTTGGTGAAACAAAGAAACGAAAATGGTTACAATTAATTCCGAACTATGAAACAATAATTAAGGTTACTGAAAATTCTATACTATGTTCTATATGTCTGTTGCAAGAGCCAGAGGTTATATTAAAATATTATGAATGAAATTAGCTCAATATCACGGATAAATTAAGAATTTTTAATTAGGTCAATTAAGAATAAAAGCTTATCTTAGAAGACTAAGTTTAGATCCCTCCCACATGTTTCTATACTTTAAGATTCTATTTAAGTACTTAAAAATAGTCTGTTTAGATTATAAAATTAGCTCCATCAAAGGAAATTACGTAGGTGTACCAAAACTTACAAAAAGTAGGGCTTACGTAGAAGAACCTAATTACTAGACTTAAGGACCTATTTACGGATAACATTAATGTTATAATTTAAAAAACACGCTTGCTCTGCCAAAAAATGTAAAAACTCTTACAAGCCAATGCAGTCGAGGTGCCTCTCTATGAGACACTGGTAAAAAGTAACAAACATTTTTTATTTTGGTAGTACCTACAGTATGTTTTAAGAATTAAATTTACCTACATAATATGTATAGATATATACATTTAGTCACAAGTCTTAAATTAAAATAATATATTATCGAAGAACATTATCGTCACATATCTTAAACCCATATCCATATCACTTCAAGTAAATAATTTAAGCTTTACACGGTAAATATTAAGACAATAGATTTTGTAATTTTGCAAGACAGTGAAATTTATTATTAAGTTTTAGTGAAAAGTTTTAATACAACATGCAATAATATTCCAACATTAAATACATTGTATATCCCATTACACTTCAAGAAAATAATATGAAGCTTAACACGACAAATAGACAAAAACATTGCAGAATATAACAAAAAAATATTGGCCTATCATTATAATATGAGTAGTAGTAGAGCGACCAAACTGCGTAGAGTTCATAACAGGACAAACTAATTAAACCAATTTGCAATCACAAATGGTTAGTTAATTTTATCCTTATGTCTTCCTAGCACTAGAACGCTATTACGCTTAAGATGGTGCCTTAAGCACCTATTGTGGTCTCGATAAATAAAAGAATAATGAGCCATTTTGGCGATAAATGGGGTTATGACGAGGAAGCGTCGTTGTTGTTGTTCTTCGGACATTCGAAGGACTTTGGGTCAATGTCAACAGATGCGTCTATGAATTATGTTACGGAAGAAAGTAATTTAACAGAAATTATTAATAACATTAATGAAAAATGATCACCTCTCTTTAATAGTCCGTGAAGCTGCACTAATTAGGTATATTTTTGTAATTTTAGACAAAAACGTCCACTTAAATCATTTAAGTGTACGTTTTGTTTACGTTCACACTTGTCTTCATCTTAATACTTTGATTTTTGTACTATTAGTTAAATATAATAATAATTATATATTAGTTAAATGTAAAAAAAATTCAAAGCATTAAGATGAAGTGTATTTTTTAGTAGTATATCTCTATCAATTATTAAAATCCTACGCAAAATATAGGTTATACCTAACTAACATCTACGTGAAATCTTAATTCTTTTGCTACATAGTCTATTAATTACGATGAGTTACTTACAATGAGCGAAAATTAATCATAAGTGGAAATAAATATAAACTAATTTATGGAATTACCTACTTTGTATTGAATTGAGTTCCGTTTATTAACACGCAGGTATATTCCTATGATAACTAATAATAATTAACTCACTAATAATCAACTACTAACCACTAATAATCAACTCATTAAAAAATAAACTCACGCATTCGTTCTAGATCTAATCATATGATGCGCGAAATAGTACAATTATTCAATAATCTTGTTAATATCTAGGTTAAGGTAATAAACAGTAATATAAAATTCACAAAGAAAACTCCTATTTTTCTTCGGTCAACTATTTGGGTCATGAGATTTTTTCGGAATTCCTTCTCCTTTCCCAAGCTATGTAGGGGTCGGTTAGGTTGTGGGGTCTGCTCGGAACAAAATGTTAATTTCTAGCCATGTTCCGAACGAATCCCACGAATACGATCGGATTGTGGAGACCGTTCGGAACAAGCCAACTCTGTAGTTAGTCTGAATTGTAAAGAAGGTTTAACGTCTTTGAGTATAACGAACGAACGAAAAATAAAATAAAAGTTCATCAAAAAATAAATAAATATTTGTAGTTTCACAAGAATATGATATTTTTTATAATGTCAATGAAAGTACCTCCTAAACACCCCCAATAAAGGAATTCAAATATCAATATCATTATTAATTTTTTTTGCTTTACTTATGTAGGTAGGTACCTACCTTATTTAGGCTTGTTTTACCTTGTTTAGGTACACTGAAGTAAAAAGTTGTTTATTGAATGTTTGCGTAATGCAACTTAATTTGTTGTAACATGTTTTAAATTAAATTTAGCACACGGTCTACGGTACACCGTTTTTATTATTAAAATATACGTGTCCATATCATTAGTCCATTAACATTAATGACATAGTGATCATATAACACACTATTAGTAGTTATTAGTAGCTATAACAAAATGACGGAAAAACATAAACTCTCATAAAAATTTGCAGTCAAGCAGCAAAGGCGCGCATCGATTCAGCCAAAACAAAAAAATAAAATAAAATAAACCTCACCATTTTTACAGTCGATCTTCACAAATATAAATGATTATAACCACTTATCACATAAATTCACTAAATAAACGTTCGTACACTTTTATTCACAGCACTGTCTGTATTGAATGCACTGAATGTTACCACTTCCTCGGCTTTGCCTGCAAAAAAAAAGAATAATATAATAGCAAGCTAGTGAAAGTGAGTGTCTGGTTTTGATCGTTTTTGCTTCGCTCTGAGATGATTTCGATTCGAACCGATAGTTTTGGTGGGCTATTGGTAAATGATTAACTTGACGGTCGATTGGACGCCATTATGTAAATGTTTTGCAAGACCTGTGTTTCAGATTGTCGTTGGCAATGAGGTTTCTCTGTCGTTGCTTTAGCAAGAAAAATAAATAGATACGATGATCAACTTAACCTATGACGGTCTACTTCTGGAATTAGGCCTCTCCTACGTTGCGCCGCAAACACCCGGTCCTCATTTGGAGGCTGTGTGCTGTAGTTCAACATTATTAAGGTGTTTGCCCTAGTCACCACACTGGGCACTGCTTCGGAGCACGCTGCTGCCCATTCTCCTTGTTTCTATATCCCTAAGTCGCCTCTTACGACTCCCACGGGAAGAGACGGGAGGTTTTATTCTATGCTGAAACCCCACGGAAATATTTTATTATGCAATGATAATTTTCAGGACATTCTTTGTCCAGCATTAAGTATTCTGGCTAAACATAGATGTATTTTACAAATTTTGGTATCTTAATTATCTCAATTTTAATTCTCAAGAAATAGGGTTTACTCTAAAATAAATCATTTCAAGAGATACATTTTATTAGATAATAGAATGATATGTTTCTTTTAATTAATGCATTAAAATAATCATAGAGATATTACATAATGACATGACTTTGACAAAATAAGTTAGTCAAAAGTCAAAACGCTAACTCATAAACTTAATACCGACAATAATTAAAAGTACAATAAAGAATATTATAATTTCGAAATTTTTCCAAAAACTCGTGCCGTAAAATTTACAGCAAACAAAAATGACACGATTTTTTTTTATTGATCTGTGATGTCTCCGTGTTCTATACACGGTTGGTTCAATAAAACTCCGTAAAGTATGTCTTAGTATGTCTGCGACACGCCCGTTCACCTCGACGTCTGTCAGTGTAATGCGGGTGGGTTGCAGGCACTTATTTATTATTTCTCATTACGTCACATCCTATTACTCAGTACGTCACATCTCTCCCTTTCAACAATTTGAAAATAATCACATTGAACCAACAGTTTTGCATAAACTGACTTAATCAATAATAACAGTCCATACTACATAATTTCATTTTGACCTAATTCTTAAGTAAACAATTTAATCAAATTGCCATACGAAGTTATGTTATACTCTAATGATTCTAGGTGCTCGGTTCCAAAGTGTCCTTCCCATGGAGAAGAACCGGCAAGAAACTCCATAGGTTACTCTTTTTTAAAAAATTATATTGTTACAATATTAGACACTGATATGCGTCAAAATTCTTTCGTCATTGTCCTCTCCTTTATTTTCATTCTGGATTCTCCATTATCCTTCTATTCTCTTGAGATGAATTATGTTTCTCCTAATTGCTTGGCCCGTTTCATAATTTTCGCTTTAAATATCACCTCCCTTAGCGCTTGACCGTGTGTAGTACCTTTTCTTTCGATGTTTTATCCTTGTCATGTACTTCTAAGTCGATCCGCTTGTTTTCAACATCTATGACGGAAGGAATTTTGTCTCTGAAATGCTGGAATACCTAGCCTAGGAAATATTTCTTTTAACATATTAATGGTTTCATTGGATGTTATCGATTTCATGACCTTAAATTTCTTTATAACAGCTATTAATAATAATCAATTACTATTAATAAGTTATGACCACTTGGTAGTGGGCCCAAGAAGTCCATAGCTATGTCAGTCCAAGGCTGCATAGGTAATTCGCGCCTCTTCATTGGGACAGGAGCACTTGGTCCTGAAAAGCTAGAAAGACATGTGTACTAAATACTTGTAAAATATTATAATTTATCATTTAAGTATTCCTTTATAGAATAACTAGCTGACCCAGCAAACGTTGTACTGCTATATTAAAAAATCTACAGAGGGCCAAATTAATTAAATACTCATTTTCCAGTGGACCAAATTGTGAATCTAAACCATCCTCGAATCCCCTTGAACTCACACAAAAATTTCATCAAAATCGGTCCAGCCGTCTAGGAGGGGTTCAGTGACATACACACGCACACAAGAAATATATATATAAAGATATAACTTTTCTAATAAAAGATTGTAGTTTGTTTTTAGAAGGTGCAGTTCAACTATTGTTTTAATATTATTTGGTAACTTGTTATAGACTCTACTAGCCATAACCAGAATACTTTGGTTCATAAATGTAGTTTTATTTATTGGTATTGTTAGTGTAGTGGGATTCCGTTTGCTTGGTCCTCGCTTCTCAAATAGAGTAGGATTTGTGACTATAAATATTGTCAGTTCATGAATATACAATGAAGGCAAAGTCATAATTTTTTAAATTTCTGAAATATGTTCTGCAGGAATCCGTTACTTTTAAGTTACAAATTGCTCTAATACATAGTTTTTGACATTTCGTGCGCCGATGAAAGCACTTGTTTACTTAACTCCGTAGGAATTATTATTTTGTTTCCACGTAGTAATATGTCGGCGTGCATGCAAAGTTCGTGTTCGAAAAGCTTATAGTTATTGACTTTGTAGTCCCATTTGTTTTCAATAAAAGCTATTTTCCTAATTGAATTTCGTTGTTATTTTGAGATTTTCCTGTGATCTCTGCCCTGGGAACTGCCATTGGTCTTGCAAAAAATATTTTGTTTAGAAATAGCCGGGACAGAGAGTCAGCTATATTTTCCGGGGCAGTACACCACCTTGTAATTATACGACGGTAACCGCAATACCTATCGTTCAATTCGTGCATCGTGTAAATATTACCTCGAGAGGTTTATGATCCGTGATCAGCTCGAATTCCTTCAATCATATAAATACAATTTAAAATGTTTGACTGCCCAAACCAAAACCAGTGCTTCCTTTTCAGCCTGGCAATACCGTTTTTCATCATTAGTCAAACTTTTGTGACCGAAAGCCATGATTCGAGGTATGTGTGCATCAAACTCGGCTACAGAAGCCTAATTATCTGCTTAAAACAAACATTAGCCTAATTTATTATTGTAATATGTACTAAGTTTTCTGTAATAAAGATATTATTATTACATTATTATTATTACTGAATGAGGACTGCTCCTGAACCTACAGGACTAGCATCTGCCATTACTTGTGCCCTATCGTGTGGATCATAACCTAAAGTGCGAAGGGCTGTTAAACTTTGTTTTAAGCTTGCAAAAGCAGCAGACTGTTTATCTTTCCAATATTTGGCAATGTCGGCGTTTTTGGAAAGTTTATGCCTTAAGACTTCCCGTATTGGATCAGTCATGGCTAAACCTGGAATCCATTTTCAATATATTTGACAAGTCCTAAGAAGCTTTGGCCTTCATCGAATGATTTGGGTTCTCGAAATGATTCTATTGTTTTGACATATTTATCAAGGGGCTTTATACTCATGGCCCAGAAAGTCTATTTTTGTCGCGTGGAAAACACACTTTTATCGTTGAGAAGCACATCTTTCTGTTTTAAAACTTATAAAACATGTTTTAATCTAATGTTATGTTTATTTACGTTACTGCCAAAACCAAGACATCGTCAATGAAATTAACGACACCTTCACGAGGCAGAAGCATCCTTTCCATGATTTTTTGAAAATGTTCGGGCGCGAACGATATCTCAAACATCCGATGTTTATATGGAAACAGACCTTTACTGGTTATGATGTTGTTACGTCCCGACAATCTTCTCTTATCTCGACTTGATAAAATGCATCTTTAATGTCCAGTTTAGAGAAAATACTAAACTTCCTGAACTTAGGGAGAAGTTGAGTCATTGTAGGCAAAGGATGGTTCTCTCTCATGATTGCTTTGTTTGCACATCTCATATCGACACATAGTCTTAGAGTACCATCACTCTTCCGGATGGGTACCATCGGCGAAACCCAAGATGGAGCTTGATTTACCGTTTCAATGATATCCCTTTCACCCATTCGTCAAGTTTGTCATTAATTTTATTTTCAAGCGGAATTAGTACTCGCGTTGACAAATGGGGATAACACATGGATCGATGGCTAACACATGGATAATACTCAACTAAACTTTTAAGCCATTGAGACTGGTAGCTGTGTCTTTGCCTCGCAGATTACGGGAACAGTTTTTTATAGCATAAAATTTGGCAGTTTTAGTTTCGGGCCCAACAGCTATTGAGGCTTCGAATGAGCCTAAGACATTTAGGGGGTCTCTTTGACCATACGTCATAAATACCTGGTCAGAACCTGTTTGCTGATTAGACACAATAACAGCGTTCGATTTTAAATATGCCCTGGTTGTATTATTATATTATTTTCTCCCAGAGTCAATGGGCGTATTCACGTTAACACCACCTAGGTACTTGGCAAACTATTTCAGCAGTATCGTCTATGCGAAATATATAGTTCACATTATTGAGGGGTGATTTGGTAGGTTGTTCATTTGGTTTTATTTATTTCTTTGCTGTCGTTTTTTGTTTGTCCCAACCAGCGGGCGCTTTACGCTTGTGGTCCCTTGTTCGACAGTGTTTTTCCATTTATACCCACTTTTCCCCTAGTGGGGCAAATTGTGTCATCACAGTTGTGATTTCACTTCCACATCCTAGTACACCGTTATTATTTGGGGTAACAACTTGAGTTCGGGTTTTGTATGATATTGTTCCAATCCTGTTCAGTTTTTTTTTTTTTTTTTTTCTTTTAATTGCCTATCAACAGTTTCAATTGAATTTGCATCTATAATAGGTAACTTTTCCTATTGTGACGGAATCTCCTAATTGTAGCTTTCCTTCCTAAGATCCGACGAAGTACATTTTCCGGCTATTTGGTCTATGAGATCATTGTCTTTGTTATCAAAATTACATTTGGAACATTGATTACGTAATCTAATTAAGATTTGTCTGGTTCTTGTTTCATAAGCCGGAATATGTGCCGTTCATAACTTTGTTTAGGTGAAAGTAACCATCTAATATATTATATACTTTTTTTTTTTTTTTTTTTTTTGCGGCTTCGAAAACGTCTGGAGTGGCTCCCTCTTCAACGAGGGCACCAGGAAGGTTATAGTAAATATCTTGCAATCCTAGGCCTCCCGTATGCGTTTTATTAGAGGTTGGTCTACCTAATAGCTAGAAGATAAATTTCTAAAGCTCGTTTCCATCTTTGCCTTCGAAAGCCTAAAGAATTTGGATCACCGTCGCAGTCTAGAGATTCTATGGTTGGTAACTGATTCACTTGGGACAATAGAAGTAAGTATAGAAAATTATCTTAAAATAGTACGTCTTTTATATATTTTATTATTACTTACTATATATTTTTTTTCCTATGTTTTTAAATGTATGTGAATGTTTTACAATGAGCAGAATTGGAACTTTAATCATATTGAATTGCATATACTGATACCTGTAACTTGGTATAATTATGTAACTTGATGGGTTTTCACCCATTGGAATTGACGGTGTACTTCGGCCGGTATCTTTCCGATTTGGCTATTACAATGAGCAGAATTGGAACTTTAATCATATTGAATTGCATATACTGGTACATGTAACTTGGTATATGTAACTTGATGGGTTTTCACCCATTGGAATTGACGGTGTACTTCGTGCCGGTATCTTTCCGACTTGGCTAATACTTACAGGCACTATTATTTCGCTAATGTTGTTAAGTCGGTAGGCAGCTTATTTTACAACGAGACAAAAGCATCAGATCGCCTCAGTTGATAAAACGCATCAAACCCGTATATAAATATGTAAATAGCACTGAATAGTACGTAAATCACTATTTACAGTTGTATCCTTTACGTACTACGAAAATAACATTCTAAGATAAGACAATAACTTGTCCATACTACTTAGTAAGTATATTTATAAACTGTAGGTAGATATAAACAATACGCGCACCGACTACACAACAATAGATTTACGTTATTGGTAAGTATTATTAGCTGGCACTTATGACTACCCTGACCGAAGTTATCAATTATCAATTATCAATAAGTGAATTGTATTCAGACTTCAAATGGCCGCATTACCAACAATTTATCTGTATACTTAAACATAAATATCTACAGACATCATTTGTTCATTTTTGTTGTCATTCTTTCCTTATGTTAATGATAAAATCGGTCACTTGTAATCGTATTATTTATTTGTTTTTTTTTTTTTCTTTTTGACTCACGGTTTTCATCCTCGTCGCCAATGTGATGTCTCCGTGTTCTATACACGGTTGGTTCAATAAAACTCCGTAAAGTATGTCTTAGTATGTCTGCGACACGCCCGTTCACCTCGACGTCTGTCAGTGTAATGCGGGTGGGTTGCAGGCACTTATTTATTATTTCTCATTACGTCACATCCTATTACTCAGTACGTCACATGATCTTTGAGAATATCACGTTCTACTTAAAAGGGATATTGCCAAAAAGTTAAAATATCTGCTGTTAGATAAAACTTATACACAATTTATTTTTATATTTATTAATTCAACGTTTATTTCCCACAGGTTGTGCGTAAATTCTAAAGAAAACAAAACATGAGTAATGGCAGATAGAAGCACGTATCAAAGTTAATAAGCATTTCAGTATTCGGGTATTTCAGTAATATCATTAGAATTAAATAAGTATCTCAATACGTAAGTAGCTTCTTCAATAGTTGCTGTGAAGCTGAACATTAAAATAAATATTATTTATATACTTTAATGGGTGTCATGGGATAGTTGATTTTTTTTGTTATGTTAAAAGATGTGATACTAAATTTTTCTAATTCATTCGAAAAAGGAAGGATTTTGTGTATGAATCAAACACTTATGGTTAAAAATGCTTTGGCTTATAATGGAAGGCAATAAATGTTTTAAAAAATTAGGTTATTTAATTACTAAAGCGTTCTTATTCTTCGGTGTTAATGAATAGTTATTTTCCCTTTCCGTAAAGGGCCAATGACCCTATCAAGAGTACACAACTACAACATTGGACTGCGGTCAATATCCCAACATATCTTAATGTGTCCCTCCTGGATAATACTAAAATAGCATGTTAAAGTAACATAATCAAAATGGCAAACAATAAAATTTTAAGACACGATTTTCTTTCAAATCCCTTTGGTGCGATAGAAAGAGCAACGTTTCGTCCCAAAAAAGAGTTTGTAACTCGTCAAAAAGATTTCCACGTCCTGGTTATAAGGAAACAGTTTCAAAAGTTACGTTTAAAACATTATTACAGTTGCGCAACTGTTTTTTATTACTTTAAAAAGTTTTACGTGAACCTGCGTCATCCTCTTTCGTTACGTAATTTAATCCTTGTGCCGTTGTAAAATTTGATCTACAGTTTTATCTTATTTCTGTCCCAGTTTTTTTATTGTTGCTGTCAAGTTTATTTTAGAGATTGTCGGATTAATTGGGTAAAGTTATTTCAATGCTATTTCGTAATAGATTTTTTTGGTTGATATTACAACGTTATCTGAGTAATTTTTAGGTGTACAAATGACATCTAGGTGGCAACGCAGAGTTGGGAGCCGATTCTGTTTAATTGTGTGAAATATTCGTTAAGACTGTATTGTTAATACTTTCAACAATAGAAAAAGAATGTTTATTTTTTCTTTCACGACTTTATAAAAAGATTTCATTGTTTTTTTTTTTTGTAGATGTACTTTCATCGCGATCATTAAATCCAGGTTTAATCTTAGTTAGATACGTGCATTCGTAACAATTATAAGAAACATTATTTTCTAAATAAAGTATGTTTCTGTTGCCCCACCGGCCTCACATAATATTCTATAGATGCATTTATCCATCCATACAAACAGAACTTTATATTTTTTGGCACCTGATGATCACATAATCAGTAATATCAACACCAATAAGTAAAATGATGCAGGATAGTCATATAATATTAAATGCGTCAAGGCAATAATCGTATAAAACGGTCAAGGAATCTATAATGTGATGCTGGGACCGTAGTGCACAGAGGCAATCCACTTTTATATCTCTTGCCAAAAAATAATGAAGCTATAATGAGGACAAGGTGCCCTTTTAAATAGCTTAAATTGTAAATAAATAAGATAAAGTAGTAAAAGGTCATTTCCTATCATTTTTGGGAGTTCTTTTTGACATAATTGGCATCATATATCAAAGTTCTAGGTTGTCTTATTTACAATAGCTAGACGATGTCTTGGAACAAAAACTTTGCTTAGAATTGAATTAGGCTTAGGGATCTTACGTTTCCAAATGGTTCCGTCAGATATGCGATGTTCTATGTAAAATACTAGTATAGATCTCACGGTGTGTGAGGTGACTAGAAGCCAACTTAAATACAGTCTAATAAGAGGCGATGTAGAAGCAGAAAAAAAAAACAGAAATAAATGAGGAAGTCAAATTTGATTTTGTCGTTTATATTTTTCTTTTAATTTCATGCGTTCCTTTTTTCTTTTATTTTTAAAGGCGATTATTAGTGAAGACTAGACTTGAAACAAGGAATTGAGGATCACACAAATGCTTGTCCCATGCGGGGATGGAACCCGCATTACGATGCGCGCCGTGGTAATTGGTATGGTGACCATCCGGCTAGCCGTCCAGCCCAACAATTTATGATAGGGACAATTATCATTATTATTAGCTCCTGTTGTCCCACTGATGGGAAAACCATCCCTCCATTCTTTCCATTCTTCTCTATTAAGAGCGCACGTGGAACAATCCTTTATTAAATATAGGAATTGAGCTCATCTCGCCATCTCCACCTGGGCCTACGACCTGATCGTTTTGTGGTATCCATTTCGATGTTATTTTAGCCCAGCGGTCAGTCGACATTAGGCAAGTTCACGTCCTGCTATTTCCACTACAGCATTGAGGCTTTTCTACCTAGGTACATCGGTAATTTGCTGTTAAGAACAAGCAGCAAAAGATTACCCGTAATGATTCTACTGACAATAATAATGTCTTAAATGCAAAAGTTACACATCAATGGAACTCTATGATAGGAACGAAATGATTTCCCGGAAGAAAACAGCGTGTCTTGCCACATTGATCACAGATTTGTATTGGCGTGAGGTGACTTGCAATCTTACTTCGAGTCATTATTATTATACAAGCCGGTACACCTCTCCGGGGTAAAGACCTCTTTTCACTGGTCCCGATCTTTAGATACTGTATTTAGGACCTTTTGGGTAAAGGTATAAGATTCTTAATTATGTGTAGGATGGTGGTGGGAAATGCATGATGAAAATCTGTTTTGTATTCACGCGTAAATTAAAAATACCAGGACTTCATAAAAATAACATGTTTAATAACTATAAGAAAAAAAGGACTTTGAAGATGAAAAATATTTTGCACTTTCCAGTTTTAGATCTATCAAACTTCTATTCACAAGGAGCAGAAAACACTAAAATGTTACGAAAAACGTTGTATAATGGACATCATTAAAAACGTTTTACATGCAAAACTGTAACAATTTCTCTTTGAAAGTGCTAAGAAACAATTGAACAATGCATTCACTTTTGTGATTTTCTGGAGTATAACCGTAAAGAAATCTTTACGTTTATTTTCTATTTTAAAAAGAGATTTATTTGTAAATGTTAATATAATGTTCATTTCTTTGATATTTTGTTGCGTTATATGTATAATTTAGAACTCAACCCGCGGTTGCGGTTATAGCAAAGAATCCCATAGCCTTACTCGATAGATGAGATAACTAACACTGGAATATTTTTACAAATCGGTTCTTGAGATCAGCACTTCCAAACAAACTAACTCTTCAGCTTTATAGTAAAGATAGAATAAGTATGTCAATTTACGAATCTTGATCTTGATCGCTGTCGCGAGTTATATTTAATTTAAGTTATATCACAATTTCTTTTCAATTATTGTTTCCCAAATCAGTGGTGTACCTGTATACCCCACAACTTAAAAAAATGGTCTGAATAATATTACCCCGTTATGTATAATGTTAGTAGCCTTATCGACATCGATGTGGAAGAGTTTTTTATGCTATTTTGTAGTTTTAGTTCTGTTTAATTAATATAGTTTTATTAATTGGTATTAGGTGTGTATATAGTTAAGTTGGAAATATTTATAATAATAACGTGTTTAAATTAAATAAATGAAAACCCCGTGTACTAAACCTCATGCTCTTTGTATACAAACAAAATTCTATTCATGTTTATTGCAAACGAGTTTTACGATTACGCAAAAAATTGTGATAGATATCAAAACCAGTTAGAAGCTTGTGCCAAATATTTTTGATGTAATCCTCTAAGAAATTCAGATTAGCAATTACTTTTTATTAAAATTATTTTAGTAAAATTTATGGAATTTAATTATGATCTATTCATAATACTTAGTTATTTTTGGATGTTTTATAATCGTAGATATTCTAGAATACATTTCAAATATATTTAACCTGAATTTTAGTGGGATATTATTTTATTTGTTTAGACTAGAATATTCTTTATTGTACACTTTTTTTTCATACCAGCGCCAACACGTCAACGCCGGTCAGCGCTAAGGCCCTGTTTCTAGCAGGAACCTAGGCATATGCTGAGCGACGTCTTTTAAATAAATTTAAAATATTTTTTTCTGTTCTTTTTATTTGCTTTTTTTGTGTACGCGTCGCATTTTTGACGCAAATAAACGTTTTTTTCTTTCTTTCTTCTTTTACACCATTAGAGTTACTGCATTAAATATAGGTATATAGCAACGAAAGGGTACAATTAGCTACGACTTGCAACCAAACAAAGATAGATAGAATATACTTTAATATTGACACCAGCATTTTACACAACTAGTTTAGTTAATCGAAATAATTTCATATTAACCGACTTTAAAAAGGAGAAGGTTATACATTCGGTGAATGCATTTTTTTTTAATTAAAAGTACTTTCACACTGGTGAATTTAATTACTGTATTGCGGAGTTTGAGAATAACAATAGTTGGAACAAGAATTTATGGATAAAAAACCTTTTACGACGCACACAGTGATAATACTGTCAGATATCCAATAGTCAATCAAGTTACGCTCAAAATTTTTTTGGTTTTACCAATCTTCTTTAAAACACGATTGCAAGTGATGAAAGTAAATACATTAAACACTTCATTACATTTGAAAGGAAAACCCATCATAGTTAGGAAACGCAAACGTCATTAGACCCCATGTAATACCTAAACAGGCTTCAAAGGTTAATGCAGTTTAATGACCCATAATATTGGAAAACATCGTTCTTTCAACAGTTCATAGAGTCCAGATATAATTATCTTAGAACCTTATTTTACCACTACCATAAGTTTACGTCTCAATAATCACTACCAAATACCACGGATAGCCGAGTGGTCACCATGCTAATTACCACTGTGCGCAACGTGCTGCGGGTTCGATTCCCGCATGGGACAAGTATTTGTATGATCTACAAATGCTTGTTCCAAGTCTGGGTGTTCTTTGTGCATGTGATTTGAATGTTTGTGATGACACCCCCGCGACACAAGGATTAAATTCCTTAGTGCGGGCGTCGTGTTTAAAAAAAAATACCTAACAAGTTATTTTCGTTTGGATGTGCCAAACAATTAGCACTTATAATCTTTCACGCTAGCAAACGTTTTGGTAAATTACATAAGAGTGGCAACATTTTACAACCTTGACACCTGGATGGCCTGAGCAAGGTGCTAATAAGCGTGAAATTCAAAACAAATATACTTTCTTGAAGCTTTCAACCTAAAAACGTGTTCTCTTCGACGTACTGACATGATTATTTCATTATTTTTTCTTGACTACTTGCCGTCTAGATCGATCTTGGCGAAGGTGAGATGATCTAGTCAGATATGCGGGGCGCACGTGGCCAGAAATCGCACAAGTTAGAGGGATTTGGAAGAAGAAAGGGGAGGCCTTTGCCCATCAGTGGGAAATAAGGCTTGAGAAAAAAATGCGTTTCCTTTTTTTTATCGTCATGGATTATGGATTAAAATCTGATAAATTTCATTTGTTTTTATGAGAATGTTTTGTTCTCAATTAAAAGCATGTTTATGATAATACCATATTTTTTTTTAATAAACTCTTTTGTATAATTTTAATTTGCATGCAATACTATGTTTACATAATTATGCTACACTACGTTATTTACTACGTACCTATATTATACACATAATATGTATTATAATGTTAAGTCAGACTTAACATTTTTAGACATATAAAGGAGATAATTTTTTTTGTATGGAGAATAGGCCCACCGCAAATCTTAATGTTTATTAATAAAACATATATCAAAACGTTCCTTATAATCTGTACAAAATAGTAGTAGTAATTTTTTTTCTCCCTGTAATGGCAAAAAGGAGGAAATAATTAAAACTTGTAGATACCTACAACATAACCTCAAAACACTAAATTAATAGTTTTTATATATTTTTGGCATTTAAATAATTTTTAATTATGTATATATTTAATAAAAAATGTTATATATGTATGACCTGCTTACGAACTCGATACCACACTGGGTTTTCGCATTATATATATATATATTTCATACTTTTGAAGGATGAGAAAGGCAGTAATTGTTTTTAATAAGGCTGTCATTATTTAGTAGTATTTCTGGAAGTTAAGGAAAAGAAAACAAAATATAAACCAGTATATATTACAAAACATTTATTCCTGTAAATCATCATCATCATTTTCATAATCATCTCTTAGTAACAGTACCTCATCTAAGAAAGTTGCAGGTGGTTCGACCTGATCCTGATAGCGTGCCCAAGATAAAAACCAAACAATAGACATAACGTGTGCACAGCAGCCAACAGTACGCCTGCCTACCAGACAATTACAACAATATCCAGCAATGGCAGCTCTTGTATTAGCAATTAAAGTATCAGTGTCAACCAGTATATATGTAAAATATGTTCTTCGACTTGTGTGTCTTGATTGTATCTTGCCTCTAAGGAGATACTTATTTGGACCAAACACGGAGACAGGTTGCTGGTACACCTCAATTGTGTATACTCCAGAACCTCTAACATGCTCACCATAATAGGAACGGGCTTGTTTAATTTGATAAATACCTAGAGCAAAGAGAACTAAATCACTAAAAGTAAGTTTTGGAAAATTATTTAATTCTGGAAGATGACCATCAATGCTAACAAATGGCACCCTCACTCTGTTCAAATTGTGCATTTCAACAAATGATGCTAAGTCATTCTCAGTGTTTCTTTTGGATTGAGCTATTGCTAATATTTGTTGAGCATAATAATTATCTCTAATCAATGGGCGAAATCTATTTATTAAGGCAGCTGCTATTTTAAAGTCCAACATAAGATGGGTAGAGGCTCTGTTAAAATATTCCTGACGGAACAATTTGAAGTCCCTTTTAAATATGCCATTTACCACCTCAACTACCCATCTACACAAGGTCACACACCTCGATTTGTTGGCAGCCAGTGTAGATAGTTGGGCTTCCCCTGCCTGTTTAGTTTCAGGCATATGGGCAACGTAGCCCTGTTGCTGTAAGAACGGAATTGCATCCCGAAAACCCCTATCAAGAATAAAAACATCTTGTTGCCTAAAATATGATCGCATTGGACTATTATTGCTAAATAATCTAATCATGATAGCAGTATCCGACTCTGTCGCTGGGTATGGTCCTACTGCATCAATAATATAGCCATTACAACATACTAGTAAAAATGGTTTAACTAAATTGCGAAACTTATGTAAGCTGTATGTCTGCTTTTGATATTGGTAATTACTGCTTTTTTGGACATAAATGTAAGTGCCATCACATATTACTATAGCTGGCATGAATTCAGGATCCATGTCAGGATTGCCAAATAAGCCATTTGGTATTGTCAAATTGTACTGAGCAACTTGTTCAATACATAAATTGCTTGTTCCTAAGTGCAATTGAATAAACTGTTCATCAAAGCAATGCCGTACAATATTCAAGTTATTAAACACAGTTGATGAAGCTACATTAAAAAGAGAAGCTATGCGATCATTACTATCTCCTGTGCGAAGTTTCATTAAGAACATAGCAAGACTTATTTTAGGTGATTTAACTCTTTCACTAATAGCAGGAATCTCATTTAAAAATTGCTCAAACTGATAGTAGGTAAAGCCCAACCAATACTTGCATAATGTTGAATTATGTTCAATAATATTTTCAATATTATAATTACGAGATGAAATATTTTTAAGAATAGAACATAAATCTTCTATTTGTGACGCAGTAAAATCTAGACAGTTACTAATAGTGTACAAATTATTCCATTCATTATGTGGTTCATTCAAATGATATTCACAAATACGTGCACACCGAGGTACATAAAAGGAGTGATCAAACAGTAGTCTTTCCTTTAAAAACGAAGGAACTAGAAATCTAGATGTATTTTCACATAACCTAAATATGCAGTGACGAGAAGTGGAAGCAGCACGCTTGTAATTAAATAAAGTTATCTTTGATACTGCCCTGGGTACAACAGGGTCAGCAGATCCTGGCATTGGAGGTGGTTGTGGGATGTTGTTGCTGCTAACATTCTCCAATGGCTGAATCATAACAGCTCTATTAATGTCTTGCTGCCTTTGCCTGCTCACAGCACGAGAAGCTCTATACCAACAAGCCATACACACTTGTTGTAGCCGTTCTACCTGGAAAGTATTAAAATTAGAATAGTCATTTTGAAACAATATGACCCAACATACCTACCAAGTAATGTTGTAGGAAATAAAAACAATAATTTTAATTCACAACTTGCAGAATTCAATAATTAGGAATATTATTTTACCATATTATATAATATATGTACCTAATACATAATTATACCATATCAATTATTTTAAATTACCTGATGTGTTGGTATCCACTGCAATATAATATTCCTTTCAGCAGAGTCATTAGGAACACTATGGGTTTGGTGTGCCCTTAAAATAGAAGATCCACATGGGATACAGATATTTTGATACCCAAATCTTCTTATTGTTTGAAAATTGTGAAGACTTTCTTGTAATATTGTTAGACAGTTTTTGCAAATTGCATCTAATGGATTTAACTGAAAATAAAACAGGTATATTTTAATAACGCGTCACAGTAGAGTAGTAAAGCAAGTGGTATGTTTAAAGGCTGAAAGGATTTTATAACTTACCTCACGAGAAATCCACGAACATACAAGTTGGCGTACATTTTCACTTGTGTCGATAAGTAATTGTTTTTGCACATTACGTTGTAATCTCACTGAACAATTCACACAACGGCTCAGCGGATTATAGGGTGTACTTGACGCCATGTTTCTAGATTTAGTTTTCTTCCAATATTCGTAAAAATACGTACGTACGTTTAAGAACAATCAAGGAATTTAAAAAAGACAAACGGTAACCATCAAACAAACGAATGATGTGAACCATAGATCATAGACAATACACTACCATAGATTATACACATGTGAACGAAATGACAGGCTCACGTTCCGCTTCACGATGATAATCATAAACATCACGTAAGAAAAAATAGTGCACAAAATATAAAATATTTTATAATGCACAAAATATTAAATAATTTAATAATATACGTTTTTTGTATTGTTTGTCATAATATTATTTCATAAAAATATTTATTTCAGCAATATTTATCTTGTAATGACGTTAAAATAATCCTTTTACGTTTCTTTACACGAATTCTTTACGTATGGCAGTGTAACGAAAGGAAGTATAAGCCGCCGTGATAATAGTCAAAAGTTTGATTTATTAGTTCAATTTATGATTCCGGTTTCATTTTTACTTACAATTTCACGTAATTATGTCAAAAAATAATGTATTATTTTAGAAAACAATCCCATTAATAAGCGCTACAGAAACTAGTGGGCCCAAAAAAAATTATCTCCTTTACTAGCTTCTGCCCGCGGCGTAGCTCGGAAGCAATTTTCAATTTTCCCTCAGGAACTACTAAAGGAATCGGGATAAAAGGTCAAAGCCTATGTTCTTTTCCAAGTCAAAGGCTACATGCATGCCAAATTTCATCCAAATCCGTTCAGCCGTTTTTGCGTGATTGAGTAACAAACATCCAAACATCCACACTTTCACATTTATAATGTTAGTAGGATAGTAGAATTATTTAATCACAATTATTTATTTACATAATTATAAAATGTATTTGACTTTTTATATTAAATAAAATAAAATCAAGTATAATTAATTCACCATCTACAAATAAATCATGATTAAAAAGCTTAATGACTGCAGCTTGCAACTGACGTTCAATACAAAAGCAATCACCGTAAAATTGCACATAAAAAACGTAAGAGACGAGAACAATCCCATTCATTCCACATACGCCGCAGTAAACCAATTCTTTGGTATACAAGAACACACATGTTTGCCAACAATTTTATTTTGACCGGACCTGTATTCTAAAGTGATAAGGTCGATTTTTACTTTTCGTTACCACCACTGCTATGCGTTCCACCGTACATTTCCTACATTTTACACATATTTCTTTTCAACTAGGACATAGCTGTTTCATAAAAAAGTAGCTTAGAAGGGTTTTGCAAATTACAAACACACAGTTATATACTCTGATCAATCCCGAAATATGCAGCATAGAGATGGTGTATAGTAATAATAATTCCAGCGTATAAAAACCCTACTCCTGGGCACAGGCCTCTTCCCATTTAGAGAAGGAATAAGCATTGATCACCACGCTTGCTCATTGCCGGTTGGCGATTTCAGATTCCAATTTTAAGAATCTAGGTTTCCTCACGATGTTTTCTTTCACCGTATAACTTTGAAAAAGTCATATTGGTACTTGCCTGGGTTTGAACCTGCCACCATGTGCATGCGAATCGGAGTTTTTATACTTTAGTAGCCGTTTTACTTTACTGTTACGCTCTATCGTAATAATTCGAGAGTAAGTCCGAAGTTACATCGCTTCAGAAGATTTTATCATCACTGGTTTTTTTGCATAAGGTCAGTGTGTCGGCTTGATATGAGCCGAATTCAAGATGTATGTAAGCCATAAGAATGACAGGACTATTTCACGTTATGAAATTTAAATTTACCAATGAAAGTAAAAGGATACAACTTTATGTAACTTTTTAAACTTCGAGTTTGTTCTTGCTAAAAGGTTATTCTCTACAATAGGCTATTAATATTACAGGGCATACATATTTTTATTTATAGTATAAACAATAGGTTATTACCACTGGGTATGAAAATCAAGATTTATTAAATCCGTCATTTAATTCTTAAAAAAATATGTGAAATGTAGATATATTTATCAAAACAAATCAAGTTACAAACAGCCTTTTAAAGTTCAGGAGTAGGGGCTTGTTACGTCACAACGTAAGTGGAAATTGTAGGACATAGTGACGTCCTGAGAATTCTCTATTCACTGTATCTCCGTATTTTGACGGGCCTGTTGGTCTAGTGGTTAGTGACCCTGACTGCTAAGCCGGAGGTCGTGGGTTCGATTCCCACCCAGGACAAATCTTTGTGTGATGAGCACGATCATTTGTTCTGTGTCTGGGTGTTATTTATCTATAATATGTATGTATTTAGAAATATATAAGTATGTTTATCAGTTGTCTGGTTACCATAGTACAGGCTCTGCCTAGTTTGGGATCGGATGGCCGTGTGTGAGATTGTCCCAAGATATTTAATATTTTAATATTTATCTATACAGGATTATTTTGAATGGAGTGAGGTAATCAGGTGCATAAAACTGAACAACTTTTCCTAAGAAACATCGGTCAAAATCTTAAAATTGAAAATCAACTTTTCATACAACATAATATGTCATGTGACCTGTCACTTTGTATGAAAATTTCATTTTTTTTTACTGAAACTCATTTAGAAAACATTGTGAGAAAGAACTAGTTCTATTATTTCTTCACAAAATTCTAATCAATCAATTTTAAGAAGCAACATCTTTTTTGAAATATTGTCTCATATTTTGAAATATTTTCTCTGCGACCGCTTCTTACATTTCCCACAAAACACAGCCTTATGTTCAATCATGACATTACATTATAAAGTTCACAGGACAGACGTGATAGGTCGAGTATGGGCACAGCCGGTCAGGCCTTTACAAATACTTAGCATTATGCATTAAATGTAATTGGTAATAATAATTGTAAAAAGCGATTCATTTTACCATATGGTGGATGGAAAATAACAGGAACTGTGTTCTGAGATTGTAATGTCATTACCATTTTTTTTAAGATATACGATATTTCATTCGTAATCGTTGGAACAGCATCAGTGGCAAGTAGAGGACATTCGTACAAAACCTTAATGAAAAAAAATTTGTTCTGAACTAACTTTTTTTCTGAAGTTTACGCGAATGTATGACATTGAAATAAAACTACTTTTAACTAAAATCAAAATAAACCGCGATAGAATCCATTCTATCTCGGTTTATTTTGATTTTAGTTCCCGACGTTGACGTTAGCCAGTCATTTTACCATTATTTTCTTGGGTTATTTAAGATCACTTTTGATAGTATTTATAATAAGATAAATCCTAAATGTATTATCTTGGGTCAACTGTTACACGCCCATCTGATCTTAAACTATGCAGTGCGTGTATTATGGTAACGATAGCTACTGCACTTGTCTAAACCGTAGTTGAATAAAGCTATAAAAATACACACTAGTCCCTGTTTTTCTAATAGCCTAATAGGTACATGAATAGTTACCCCAAGAATGTACGCCTCTCTTCAGGAAAACGTACAAAATCAATTGAAAACATTTATTAAATATCACTTACTGACCATGACAGAAAACAACAAACATGTAAATATATTACCTACATCTATTAATAGTTCCGGTGTCCTTTTGAACTGTATGGCAAAATTATCAAGAACTATAAATAAGACATAAACAATATATAAACATAATTGGAACTAGGAAACAAGTCTAGATAAACTTAAAAACGCTGAATATTACCCAGTAAACAATCAAACTTAATTATCTTGAAAATAACTACTGATTATTATAAGGCTTTATTAAAAAAAACATTAGATAAAGAGTCTAGTACACATTTTGTGTACAATAGCATATTATTATTTTTATTAATAAACTAGCTTTTGCTCGCGGCTCGCAAATTATAGCCTTAAGCCTTCCTCAATGTGAAAGAATTTTTAAAAACCTGATTAGGAGTTGCTCAGAATAGCGCGTTCAAACAAACAAACTCTTCAGATTTATAACATTAAGTATTTAATAGATTTACAATGCAATTACGAGACGCTTAAAGATCTATCTACAAAATTTATTTTAACAAACGTTATTAGATTGGAAGGAAGAGAAATATAAAGTAATAATGGAAGCCACGAATACTTCCTTGTTGAAGAAAACTGATGCAGCGAATTGAAATGCGGACGGAAATAAAAGCAAGATATTACTGACTATTGTGTAGACCAGTGGCTCTCAAACAATAGTATATTAACCCCCTAGAATGGCCGATCAGTTAAATCTGTTGTCAAATTCTACTGAGCACGGCAGATGATTGGTTGACGAAAACAAAACACTAACAACAGTTGTTCCAATCATAACCAAGTGTACTAAAAACAGCGATTGACTTAATCATCACAGATGATGGGGCATACAACAAACGTGATTATTCGCCGATTTTATAGATAATCCGACTCGCACTTGGCTGGTTTTAGTCTACCTACTATAACAAATAAGAATAACAAAACATATACAACAAATTCCTGCGGCATCTCTTGTAAATGCACTAGTTATACCGGTATATTAGGATATGTTATGGTTCAGTGTTTGATATACAAGATTAATATAAAAGGAGAATTAAGTATTCAATGAGGTAATCAGGTGCATAAAACTGAACTACGTACTCCTTTTAAGTTAATTCTGTATATAATTATATTTTTTTAACTTATGTACATACGTGTATAATTTTTGTAAGCCATTACGGTAAAACATGTAGATACTTGTTAATATTTTACCACCACGTACTTGTATATATAACTATTTTTTTAGGAAATAATTATATTTTACTATGTATTATTTATCATCACTCAGGTTTGACATCTCTTGTCTGGGATCATCCTAAGTAGGTTTAATCACTCCACTTCATGTTTTAATACAACACGAAAATGAGACATCCATGCAAATGTCGCAAAAAGCTGTTTTTAAACTGGTACTCTGCTAGCTCAAAGCTATGCTGACACAATTTATCTATTAACTTGTTACAAGAAGGTATCTTAAGTTACGTAGATGTAATCTTGGTTGAAAAACACATGGTAGCGAAATACCAATAGGTCACAACATTGAGAAACTCTGGTATAAATTATCTGAACGTTTTAAATCTACTGCCACGATATTTGAAAAGAAAGGTGGGAGGGTATTGCAATATTGGATGCTTTTTGACTACTATTGCATTTTTATGCAATGATTTACGTCTAAGATTCTGGCATCGTTGTAGCAGCAGAGATGAGATTGGCGAATCGGCTAAATTTCTTACCGTATTATTTTAAATTCTGCACATTATATTATTTCCATCCAAGTCTTTCGAATCGATACATAAATAACAAATAACAATTAAAAATGAAACATCCAAAATCAAAAATCAAAATATTTTTATTTCGAGTAGACCCTTTTAGGTACTTTCAAAACGTTAAATGAATCTATGTAGTTCAATCCAAATGTATGTACGCGTTTTAGTTCTGAGAGAATGTACCTAATTAGAATTGGATATTGTTTTTGTGATATTTATTGTCAGGACTAGGTTCTTATATTATTTTTTTTCTGTAGAATATGAAAAGTGAGGAAGACTGAAATGACATCACATATTTAACGGAAACGAGACCTACTTCGCGGCCGAAACCGCGGGTCACACACAGCTACATAAATGTTGACTGAACATCAAAAAATACCAACGGAAGGTCAAAAATATAACCCTGCCTTTGCTGCCGGATAAAAGCTTTTTTTTATCCTTTTCGACCGGGTCCCAGCAATCGATAAGCCTTTACTTTGAAACATTCTATGAAAAATGTGAAACAATTTTGGTGGACGCAGTCAACGGCTATTGATAGTGGTACTATGTAGGAGAAAAAAGTGTGAGTAAAAGTTCCATGCTATGACATGCTTCCAAAAATGTGTTATTGCAACTCTTTATTAAAATATAGAACCAATATTCGATATAAGGACAACAATTTGTTATACCTACTATCTACTTATTATTTAAAAGGCAGTAATTAAGATGCGTCAATAGCGTCAAATACATTTATTTATTTAATGCTTTATATATAAAATTATAATGGTGGACTCAATGCCAGGGGCATTCTCTACCAGTCAATTATAGGGTGGCCCAGAGATAACAAGAAATATATGTATGTAGCAGATACTTATAATATTTGGCGGCTTTTCACACAGTGGATTTTCTCTGCTTACAGAATAGAGGGCTATACTGGACACTCTGACCAAATAAAACTCTTTTTTTAACTATCAGGATATTTCTCTCTTCGTTTTTCTGGGACCAGGCGGTGGGTTACTATTGGCAATTTTCCACTGATTGCAAAATGAAATTGAATCGTCCATTGCCAGTTAAATAAAGTTAGTTTACTTAAGCTTGCATAGTTGAGCCAGTTTTCAATATGCGTCTACCTCAAACTATGGCAGCTAATCTAACATGTATAAAAACCATTTCAACTCTGCAGGCTAAACTAAACTTAGTTTTAACTCGACGACCTCCGTGGTCGAGTGGCGTACACACCGGTTTTCAAGGTGTCGCCAGCTCTGAGGTCCCGGGTTCGATCCCCGGACGGGTCAAGGTAGAAAAATACTTTTTTTCCATTGTCTCGGGTCTGGGTGTTTGTGGTACCTTCGTTGTCTTTGATTCCATAACACAAGTGCTTTAGCTATTTACTTTGGATTCGGAGCAATGTGATGTTGTCCACATTTATTTATTATTTATTTATTTAACTCTGCACTTGACTAATGGCTTTTTTAGAGTCCTTGACTACTTTGTCTTCTCCTACCTAGCCTTTTCCCAAGCAATGTTGTTGTCGGCTTCCAGTCTTACCTGATTTAGCTGAATACTATATTTTACATGGAGCGACTGCCTATCTGACCTCCACAACCCATTTTACTGGGTTATATAGTTGTAGTACTTTACAACTTTATTGTAGTAAAATGTTCGAGTATTACAAACTATACTGTAGGTGCAGCTTTTATAGTTAACCTTTAAACTTAACTCAAAACACTATCATAGTAATACAGAAATAAAATTATATAAACAATAGCTTTGAAAATTAGCAATAAAGTTTTGTAAGCAATGTTATTACTGGTATGCGCTACTACATGACAATTTATGGTCATTTTAAGACTGCTGTAAATTATCTTTGATTTATGTCTTGACATCATTGTACCTACAGTAAAATACTACATTAACAAATTTAGATACAATAGTCATTTAGACTGGTGTCCTGACTGCAAAGCTGGAGGTCTTGGGTTCGATTTTCAGCCAGGACAAATCTTTGTGTGTTAAGCACGATCTTTTGTTCTGTGTCTATAATATGTATAAATTTAGAAATATATAAAGAAATATATATGTTTATCAGATGTACGGTTGCCATAGTACAGGGTCTGCCTAGTTAGGAATCATATCACCGTCTGTGAGTTGTCTCAAGATGTTATTATTGTTTAACTACTCGAGCAAGCGAGCGATCACTCTATCTCTCAAACAAAACACGTACGGGTAGTATTTCCAAAATCTCTTTTTAGTAGATGCTAACATCATAAAATGCATCAACAATCAAAATTTCAAGTTTCTAGCCCTAAGTGTTGGGCATGTGGGTCGATACATCAGTCTGTTGCCTTTTAAAAATATAGATAGACAGATTACAAGTACATATTAGTTTAGAAAAACGTTAAATAACAGTTATTATTGACAGGTATTTCCTTCGGTATCGTGCGTGCATTTACAACTGTTTATCGCACGCAATAACTTAAGACACGAAACGAATATACGTAATAGTGTAATAACGAATATCAAATTAGTATTTCCCAGAGTAATAAAGTTATTATTTTAAAGTTGCCATGATAACTCTACATTTTCTGGAGAACTCAAATTGGTACTTTGAACTGACTTCGGATGCAAGTTGGCCGAAGCAAAGATAACCTTAAATGCTTGTGTTAGGAGTGGTTTCACGTCGGTAGAGCAATCGAAAATGGGATTCGAACCGGCAACCGAAAGATCGCAAGTCCGACACCCTAGCCATAAGGCTACTGCCGCTTTTATTACCACTGTCACTCCCTTCTATACTAATACTAATATAATAAAGAGGAAAGATTTGTATGTTTGTAATGAAATAACTCAAAAACTATTGGACCGATTTAATAAAATATTATATTAGGTATTAGAATGTTAAATACGTTATCCCTGAGTAATATAGGCTATATCTCTTACTAGAAAAAAAAATAAGGACCGTAATTTTGTATACCGTACAGTGTCTTTGTTTTTCATCGTGTTTTTCAAACTCGCTTTCAAGTTTCAAGAACACGAATAATTATTTGAAAACGGATGATTTAATTGGCAGATAAATACAGATTAATAATGAATAATAACTAGCCTAGTCAGCTTGTAATTATTTTATAGGTTATCTGTAAATTAAATACAAATAGAAAGAAGGAAAAATGTTAACCTCTGGCAGGACTCTCACATTCTTCCTAGGGGTCAGTGATGTAGATACTTAAGTGCAGTCAGCAAAAAAAATGTTTATGAACAAAATCACTTTTTAATACTCCTTATACACTTGCAGCCACGGAGGGCTATCGCTTTGATATCCTTATTCGTCAATTTGTGGAATTTCATTGCATCTAGGAGTTTTGTAAGCCAGCTTGTGTTCATTAACTTTTGTTGCTGATTGTACTGCTTATTCGTCAAAGAATTAATAATACATTATTTTTATTGTTATTGTGGTAAACAGTATTACCGTAATAAATGACGGTGAGGATTATTTTTATTATGGAAAAAAAAATACGTAACATGGTGGAAGAACTTTTTTGTTTTATTGTTAGAAATTTATTTACTTAAAGTATTGTATTTACGGATCTTATAGATGTAGGTTTTATTTAAGAGTTTCAAATCAAGTTTTTTATAGCTATACAGACATTTTCCATTTTAAGATTTAGACCTATGTTCCTTAGAAAAACTTGTTTAGTTTTATGCACCTGATTACCTCGTAGAATATACGCACTCGCGTTTTAAATTAATCCTGTTACACACCTAAAACTAAACTATAACAATTATACAGAAAACATATTTTAGATTCTGTAAATAAAATAGGTAAGTAAGTAACATATTAGAGTAAGAGAGACAAGCTCCATTATTTTCAAATTAGGTATACCTATAATGCATGGAATCAGTTTTCAGGATGCAATAAGGAATATTATCTACGGTCAATTTAAAGCTAATTTAATTATCTGCGACGGTTAAAGCTAGTTCAGTGAAACTCTGTCTTAAATATCGCAATACCTACAAAACTATGACAAACAATTATTGAGCAAGGAGCCTAAATAGTGGCCTAACTTAATCAAGGTAACTTAACATCTAGGTTTTAAGTTTACCTAACTTTTAAATTAAACTTTCGCCGAAGTTAATCGTCTTACAGTTTAACAAAATGAATTAGAAGTTTGATTACGACAGAATTTAACTAACTAGCGAAAATATTTGAATCGATCTCAGTTTTAAATTGTTAAAATTCAAAGCAGGTAATGGTTTGTTTTTTACATTATTATTAGGATAAAGTATCTTATTAATACAAAAAATAACTTATTTTAAAGGTCTTGAATGAGTAAACCTTGTATTTATTATTAAAAAATGTATTAATTAATTCAACTCAACTCACCTTCAAAAATAAAAATCCAAATTCGAAAACCAAAAAAGTAAACCGTAAACAAAATCGTTCGAACTTCAAAATCGATTAACCGTCGATGCGCGTGCGTTGAACGCGCTTACCCGCAACTGACAGCGCCCTACCACGAGACTCGCGAATTGCAGGGTTGCCCCTACTACAAGAGGTGTATGCTCGATACACTGCCAGTACAATCTGCGTATTTATCTATGTATAATTATACAAGGTTATTGGTTATACTTCGGCAATCCACTAAGGTGGTGTAGGGGATCTCCCCTACACCACTACTTTTACAATTTAAAATCAAATAGCTCATAGGCAAAGGTCGGAAATCACCATGACCGCTGTTATAGGATCGAAACATAGGCAATATAACAACTATAACTCGTGCGCGATAAGTTGGGACCTGCTCCTGTTGGAACTGCACCGCGCTCAGCCTCCCTAGCCAAGTGACATTTCTACAAGCGATAACGCTGATCGAATCGCTCAAATGTATGGAAGTGACAAGTCTGAGTCACGTGACTTATCGAAATCAAATGTCATTTCCATACATTTAATGTCATTTAAGCGATTTCTATCATAGCTATTGCTTGTAGAAATGTAACTTGGCTAGGGGGGCAGGTTCCAACTTATCGCGCACGGATTATAACTACTTAATCTTCACTAACAAAAATCTGAAATACCTTTACTTTAAGGGGTTAAGGCCGACTTACCTCAGAGTAAGTAAAACTTAACTCAGAGTTAGTTGCTAACATGAGGTTTATATTTACAGTTTGTCTTACAATATCAGTCAGATTATCCCGTGTTAAAAACGGAGTTACTTAAAATTACTCTGAAACATGCAAGTGGCCCTAAAAAATATTATCTTCTTTATTAAAAACATGGTTTCAAATACTTAAAAGACTTCTGCCCGCCCTATTACATAATGCGTCCGCGAATCACGATTTTGTACGTCAAGGACTAAACTCTCATTGTAAACCATTTAAAAGTTCTGGAATATTCTCTACTAGGTACCTATTTTAACTTTTCATAATAATATGTGTTTCCGCCTTAGGCCTTTTTCTTTTTAAATCTAACTGGAGTAATATTCGAATGAAGAATATAAAAGTGGGCCCTATATTATGTGTAAGCCTATTTTTTATATTTACTAACATACTTTTTTTGTTCTTATTGTGTACCTTTGCGCTAGTCAACATATTATAGAATACTTCTAAAAATAGTTTATTCGGCCGCGATTTTAGTATTAAGCCTACTTATTACGTATGTAATTTCTATTGCTAAGCCTATCCTACTTCCTACTAATATTATAAATGTGAAAGTGTGGATGTTTAGATGTTTGGATGTTTGTTACTCAATCACGCAAAAACGGCTGAACGGATTTGGATGAAATTTGGCATGCATGTAGCCTTTGACATGGAAAAGAACATATGCTACCTTTTATCCCGATTCCTTAAGTAGTTCCCGAGGGAAAATTGAAAATTGTTTTCGAGCTAAGCCGTAGGCAGACAGCTTTGAAATTTGGTATTTTCTTTATTACAGCGCAAGCTATAATACGGATGAAAATGGTATTCCATTTTTCATTACTTTCACATTTTTCATTTCTTTTTGGACCCAATTCTGTAGTTCACGCAGACGAAGTTGCGGGCAGAAGCTAGTTTATTATAATTTAAACTTAAAATACTTAATTGAGTTAATTGATATAAATACATAAGTGCCTACCTATTTTCAAACCGTGTACACAATATAAATCTTAATTAAAGAGTATAAATAAACTTACGTCACATGCATTAGGTAATAAAAACTTCGAAAGGGCAAGCACCTCTTAATATTGTTCACATAACATCTGATGAGTAAGTGAAGATCCCTTGTGATAATAAATCATATATTATGTCAAAACGTATATCTTACGCAACTGTATCTTGAAGAATGAAAGTATTGTAGATTATATCAAACAATTCGTTACAAACAAGCAAATCCTCTTTAGAATATTAGTGTAGATAGCTAGACTAGAAACCATCTCTAACACAAACTTTCAAACAAAAAAAAACACATCAAAATGAGTTATAATAACGGCCTTGAAATGTCCCACTGCTGGGCAAAGGCCTCTTCTCATATAGAGTAGAAACGAGCATTGATCACCACGCCAGCTCACTGCAGGTTGTCGATTTAAGATTCCAATTTTTGGAATCAAGCTTTCCTCACGATGTTTTCCTTCACCGAATGTAATGATGTCTCAGAATAATAAAGAAAGTACACTAACTTTGAAAAGTTCATATTGGTACTTGTCTGTATTGGGTTCGAACCTGCAACCTTATGCACGATAATCCGTTCATTGAACCACAAGGCCACCACGATATTCAAATGCCACATCAAAATGAGTTACACCTAAGTACTTATAACACGCCTCTTTGCATCTGAACTTATAAACAAGGTATTTTCAGTAGACAAGTAGTTTATTTAAAACGACTATAGCTTAATATCCATATGCGGTTCAAATTTAAGATCGATGTAAGTACTACATAACAAATCTAGCCGTAACGAAATGTACTAAAATTGTACAAGTTTTCTCATTCAAAGGCCCAGTTTATTGATCCCGAGTTAATGTAATGGTTAAATATAACCTGACTAAGGTAAATGCAGCTATTAACGACCCATCGAAAATCCGCAGCTATTACCGATCCATTCCATTAATTTGTCATTTTTACGCTACTGGAACGATTCATGCTGAAGACACTTGACGAAACACGCATGTTTGTTCTTTGAGCACCGCAAAAACTAACGTTTGTGTGTGTGGCATCCCGGAAAAGACACAAAATTCGTTAGTTTCCGTGAAGACAGCGAGCTCGCCGGCCGTGTAGTACAAGTCCTTGTTCCTAATAGGTAAGCACATCAAATTTTTGCTTAAGACTTTGTACATCGATTTACGAAACCTGTACTGGTTGTGTATTATTAAATGTGTTCATTTGAGTGTGAATTCTTTATTTCGTATAGTATTTCATAAAGTTTAAGTAATTTAAGAGGATAAAACTTGAAATTTAAATAGAGCGGTAATAGCTTCAATGATTTTAATAGTGGCAGTTATTGCCGATCCATGGGTCGGTAATTACCCTGCACATTATATTTAGTTTAAATGCTTTCCCGTCGATATGCGATGACAAAGAAAAAATATGAATATGACATTATAATCTCAAATAATCAGCCATTGTTACACACTATTAGCGACCTATACTATTTTGTCTAGTTTACTTGTTTTATCATTTTGTGTTCACCACGTTTTGTAAAATTATTCATTAATTGTTATTTTAAAGAAACATTATTAAAATACCTTTCTTTGTATAACAATGTGTGCATTCATTAATACTATTTGCTTAATCAATTGTTTAAAATCCCTGTTATAATTAGAAAGATCAAATCAATACATATTATCTAGTTTTTGTGAGTCGGTGAAACGATTTTATATTTGTATATACATCGCTTATTACCGATCCATGTGAGTCGGTGATAGCAAGTATGGGAGCCTATCACCGATTCTATACAAATCATTATCCATAATGTTAAATTACACTGATTAACTGGTTACAGAAAATATTATCTTATAAACTAATAACAAAAATAATTATGAATATAGATATGGCAAACGAAATACATAAAATAACTTTTTGCAGAAACATGGATGTCCGCTAGGGCCGATGCCTGCTAGGTTCGCGGGTTATTCGAAAAAGTTACTGTGGACCTGGGAACAGGTATCTGAAGGAACATGTGTAGGTATTAGTCAGAAAAAGTCTTACACTATAACTTCAAATAACTTCTTCCGCTCAGAGTAGAAGAAGTTATTTCACGATGTTCAAGACAAAAAAAATAGGTGGCTAAGTGGCTTTTCCTCTGCAGCACTATACATACTACTATACATAGCACTATACATACTCGCCGTGGGGTTACGGCTTAGAATAACAACCCCCCCCTCTCTACCCGTGGGTGTCGTAGGAGGCGACTAAGGGATATAAAACAAGGAGAATGGGCAGCAGCGTTCTCCTAAATAACCAAAGTTAACTGCGGTCACCAACCCGCTTGCCCAGCGTGGTGACTAGGGCAACAAACACCCCATGATTGTGCGCCATAACACACGGCCCCCAGTTCCCGGTAGTCCCACTATTCCTGGCCACGGTAGCGGTTGCGGTCACGGTGAAACTGGGGGTGCTAAGAATCTCCGGGTTGCGGCAGGCTACCAAATCCGACGACCTTATCTGGCAACGTATAATGGACGAACGATGAGGCTGGACCATCACCTTGCCGAACTAGAAGTGGAGCTAAGTAACATAACTGGCATATACTGGGGTTATCTGAAGTCCGTAGAAAGGGGGAGGACACTATAACCCTGGAGTCAGGCAACTTGCTCTACTTCCGCGAAGGTGATCAACTCTCTCAAGGAGGTGTTGGTTTTCTGGTCAATAAGTCCCTCGCTAGCAGCGTTGTGGAAATCGGTAGTGTGTCGACAAGGGTAGCGTACCTAGTACTAAAGCTAAATGAGAGGTATAAGCTGAAAGTAGTACAGGTATATGCGCCGACCTCAACGCACTCAGATGAAATAGCCGAAGCCATGTACGAAGACATCGCTCAGGCTGTCAATGGTACGGCTAAGGCTCATTACAACGTTGTTATGGGGGACTTCAATGCCAAAGTGGGAGTACAAAAACACGGCGAATCGAAAGTCGGACCTTATGGTTTGGGGCAGAGAAATCACAGGGGCCAAATGCTGGTCAATTTCCTAGAATCTCAGGGGCTCATCTTAATGAACTCATTCTTTAAGAAGAAGCTCCAAAGGAGATGGACCTGGCGGAGCCCCGATAATGTGTCAAGGAACGAGATTGACTTTATCATGTCGGATAAGCGGCATATATTCAGAGATGTCTCCGTGATCAACAGGTTTAATACCGGAAGTGACCACCGACTTGTCCGAGGCACTCTAAATATCAATGTGAAAGTTGAAAGATCGCGCTTGATAAGGTCAACTCTTAGGCCTACACTGCCCCAAATCATATCAGGTTCTGAAAAGTTCCAACTGGAACTTCAAAATCGATTCGACTCGTTGGAAACCACGGAAGACATTGACCAGAAGACCAATACTTTGGTCAAAACGTTGCAGGAACTGTCTCGTAAGCACTTTCCGCTGCAGCGCAGAAGTAGAGTATCCAAGCTTTCGACTGAGACTCTCGACCTTATGAGAAAGAGACGGGAGATGCCATCCGATCAGGTGTCTTCATCAGAAAGAAGGTCCTTAAACCTTAAACTCAGGAAGCTGATGCGACGCGACCTCCGACGCTCCAATACCCGCGCTATCGAAGCTGCGATTGAGCAAAACAGGGGGCCAAAAGTCTTCGCTCAGCAGTTAGGGAGGACCCATCTGATGAAACTTAAAACCGCGGATGGCAGGGTCGTCACCTCTAAGAGTGAGATGCTCGATGAAGTCGAAAGCTTCTATAGGAACCTATACTCAGCGCAAACAGTGGGACCAGCAGCTTCCAGCAACGATGACCAAAGAGCCCGACTCACGCGCCGTTACACCGAGGATCTCCCGGACGTTGACCAGGGTGAGATTAGGGTGGCTCTCGAGCAACTTCACGCAAGCAAACTCACGAATCGTCTCGCCAGAAGACTCGACGAGTTCCAGCCACCGGAACAAGCCGGGTTTCGAAAAGGCTACAGTACCGTAGACCACATACATACTGTACGGCAGATTGTGCAGAAGACCGAAGAGTACAATCAGCCGCTGTGTATGGCGTTTGTGGACTACGAGAAAGCCTTCGACTCCATCGAAACTTGGGCGGTTCTGGATGCTCTTCAGCGATGTCAAATCGACGAACGTTACGTTGAGATGTTGAGATGCTTGTATAACGCCGCTTCAATAACTGTCCAGATCGACGACCACAAGACTAATCCGATTCCATTGCGCAGAGGGGTAAGACAGGGGGATGTGATATCCCCGAAACTGTTTACCAACGCATTGGAGGACGTCTTCAAGACACTGGACTGGACTGGACAGGGCATTAATATAAACGGCGAGTACATCTCTCATCTACGCTTTGCCGATGACATCGTTGTGTTGGCAGAGTCGCTGGAACATTTGGGCGAGATGCTGTTTAGCCTCAACGTAGCTTCTCGACGTGTCGGTCTTGGCATGAATTTAGACAAGACCTAGGTCATGTTTAACCTTCATATCGTGCCGAGACCGATATTCGTTGAAGGGGTGGCTCTCGAAGTTGTGCAGGAGTATGTCTACCTAGGACAAACCATCCAGTTTGGTAGACACAACTTCGAGAAAGAAACCGACCGGAGGATCCGTTTGGGCTGGGCAGCGTTTGGTAAACTTCGTCGAGTCTTCTCGTCGCCTATACCGCAAAGTTTGAAGACAAAAGTCTTCAACCAGTGCGTCCTGCCTGTCATGACTTACGGCGCCGAAACGTGGACACTGACAATAGGGCTAGTCCACAAACTCAAAGTCGCTCAGCGAGCTATGGAGCGAGCTATGCTCGGAGTATCTTTGAAGGATAAAATCAGGAATGAGATTATCCGGAGAAGAACCGGAGTTACCGACATAGCTTGCAGAGTCAGTAAGCTGAAGTGGCAGTGGGCTGGTCATGTCTGTCGAAGGACTGATGGCCGTTGGAGCAGACGAGTCCTTGAGTGGAGACCGCGAACCGGCAAACGTAGCGTAGGACGCCCCCAAACCAGATGGACCGATGACCTGAAAAAGGTGGCTGGGTCGAACTGGATGCGGAAGGCGGAGGACCGGGTGTTTTGGCGCAACTTGGGAGAGGCCTATGTCCAGCAGTGGACCGCGATAGGCTGAGTTGAAGACTATACGTAGGAAAAGCCACTTAGCCACCCAATTTTTTGTATGAAATAGGTAAGAACTTGAATCTATCCTACATTTCTTAATCCATGCTAATATCCTTAACGAAATCACATAATATTAATCAAAATATTAATCTTCTAGTTTTGTTACACTCGGTAATAGCTTCAGCAAAATCGTTAATAGCTACATAGCTGCTCCTATGGGTCGGTAATACCAGAATCGACTTGTCCACTTAATATTTTTTAAATTTATAAGAAAATCTTCTAATTTTGGGTTTATAAGGTAATCATTATAAACTAGATAAGTAAGAGTTTCATATAAAAACCAAACACTGCATGTGAAAGCAATCAAAACTCTTAATAATTATCATCGATTACAAAACTACCTTAACAGGGTCGGTAATAGCTGCGTTTACCTTAATGGTTTTTTTTTACCAAATGGCTAAATAATTAACCTTCCGACTTATTTGACCCTTTGATAGACAAATAAAACGTGATTAAATACAAATTGTAGAAGGAAAAAACTTAAACCTCAGGCAGGACTCGAACCTGCGACCACTGGCTTGACGCGCCAGTCGCTTTACCAACTAAGCTACCGAGGTCACTGCCTGGAAGTTTAAATTTCTCCTTCTACTTATGACGTCTTTATAGGGCGACGTATGCGACATCTAGTGAACCTACCTTACGGTTGGCCTCACTGACTCTGATTAACAATGTGTTAATTAGAAGTCCGAGAGATGGCGCTGGCCCAATACTTATTATTTTTAATTATTTATACACATTATCGCATGTGTTAGCGAATATTTGTAATTAAATACAAATTGTAGAAGGAAAAACTTAAACCTCAGGCAGGACTCGAACCTGCGACCACTGGCTTGACGCGCCAGTCGCTTTACCAACTAAGCTACCGAGGTCACTGCCTGGAAGTTTAAATTTCTCCTTCTACTTATGACGTCTTTATAGGGCAGGTTCGAGTCCTGCCTGAGGTTTAAGTTTTTCCTTCTACAATTTGTATTTAATTACAAATATTCGCTAACACATGCGATAATGTGTATAAATAATTAAAAATAATAAGTATTGGGCCAGCGCCATCTCTCGGACTTCTAATTAACACATTGTTAATCAGAGTCAGTGAGGCCAACCGTAAGGTAGGTTCACTAGATGTCGCATACGTCGCCCTATAAAGACGTCATAAGTAGAAGGAGAAATTTAAACTTCCAGGCAGTGACCTCGGTAGCTTAGTTGGTAAAGCGACTGGCGCGTCAAGCCAGTGGTCGCAGGTTCGAGTCCTGCCTGAGGTTTAAGTTTTTCCTTCTACAATTTGTATTTAATTACAAATATTCGCTAACACATGCGATAATGTGTATAAATAATTAAAAATAATAAGTATTGGGCCAGCGCCATCTCTCGGACTTCTAATTAACACATTGTTAATCAGAGTCAGTGAGGCCAACCGTAAGGTAGGTTCACTAGATGTCGCATACGTCGCCCTATAAAGACGTCATAAGTAGAAGGAGAAATTTAAACTTCCAGGCAGTGACCTCGGTAGCTTAGTTGGTAAAGCGACTGGCGCGTCAAGCCAGTGGTCGCAGGTTCGAGTCCTGCCTGAGGTTTAAGTTTTTCCTTCTACAATTTGTATTTAATTACAAATATTCGCTAACACATGCGATAATGTGTATAAATAATTAAAAATAATAAAATAAAACGTGTTTTACCGAAATTTTAAACCATTAGATAAACAGGATTATTTTTTATGGAGTGCGTTCTTAAAATTGAAAATAAATTTTTCATACAAACATAAGTAAGTTTGTATGAATATTTCATTTTATATTTTAAGATTTCAACCTATGTTTCTTGGGGAAAGTTGTTCAGTTTTATGCACTGGATTACCTCGTTGAATAAACGCATTCCATAAAAAATAATCCTTTATAAACCATTGGTTGAGTTAACTCAGGTTCAAAAAACTGGGCCTTAGAAGAGAAATACCACATTTAGCAAACGAAAATCTACACACAAGCTAACTCTGGTAGAACTGTTCCTTACAAACTTTGTACTAATTATAATACAATAATTAATTACTGCCTATGCAGCCTGTGCTAGCTAGGCAAGTTGGTAAAGAAGCTGGGCCTAACGATCATTTTATTGCCACTACAGGAGGCTATTTCAAAGTAGGGTGCATTAAAAGCCTGGAAAAGAGGCCATAACTTTTAACCCCACAGAAATAATTTTTTACATTTATGCCTAACCCCTAACTAGAAATACTTGGATCTTTACTTCATAATATAAAGCTGATGAGTTTGTTTTGTGGTAGGCGCTTATAACAGGTACTACTAGTCCAATTTGCAAAATTCGTTGAGTGTTAGATAGCCCATTTATCGAGGAAGAGTATAGGCTTCTTGCTTAAATAAGGGACGCACACGCGGACGAGCTGCGAGCAAGATCTTGTATAGGAAGGCTTTATTAATAAATAGTCCACATCAGTAGCTCTCTCTATTCTTCTTTGTTTAATTATCAACACAAAACTCCTTTAAAAGTCAGTTATAAATATCGTTTAAATATACACTGGCCCCAGGAGTAACGACAACAGGGATAATTATTGTCAAATTTTTAACGAAGTCGTACAATCTGTGCAAACTTGTGACGTCACCCACCCCGTTATTTACTTTTCTTATTCAGTCAAAATCCCTTCACCCTTATACAACGTACATTTCTACAATCGTTATCGCTGATCGAATCGCTCAAATGTATGAAACTGTCAAGTCTGAGTCACGCGACTTATCGAAGAGAAATGTCATTTCCATACATTTAATGTCATTGAAGAGATTTCTATCATCGTTAACGTTTGTTGAAATGTACCTTGTCTAAGGAGGCTTAATTATGCGAAAGGCATAACCAAGCAACACACAAACAGACTATATAATATAGAACACAAATATAATATGTCAGGGGAATAATCACAGAACTATATTCCCATCAAGTTAGTGTTAGCTTAAAGTCCAGACAATCTAAGTTAGCCTAGAACTAACACCATTAGATATGCTCAAACACTGACGTATCCAACTTCCTTTGAAGAAACATTCACGCTGAACACGTTTGAGGATTAAGTGTCTGCAAAGAGAACGAGGTTGTGTGGATGTAAAGGTTTATTGTGCACTTTGTTGAGGTTCAAATGGGACAACTTAGTAATGAATTAACGTAGATTTTTAGGTCGATTAATGAGGCGAAAAATTAGATATGAATCTCTTAATTTTCTCTTTTGTAGCCAGGCGCGGATTTCCCTATAGGCCGAGTAGACCCAGGCCTAGGGCGGCAAAACTTAAGGAGAGGCAGAATTTGGGTCAACGTGTAAAAACTCAAAAATGTGTCCATAGAGCATCCTGCAAAAAAGAACCTGTATTTTCTATACTTCATTTAATTTTCATGCTTTACAGCACATACATATTATATAATCTTTCGTAGGCCTAGGTCAGCCAACGTATCCCTACCAGAGCTGCGTTGGGAATATGGAAGTGATCCCGCGGCTCTTGGCTAAGGCAATGATGAGACCGGGGTGTTTTTAGTCGGTTAAAGTCCGACATATAAAAAGCTTGAGGCAAGGGAAAGCTTGAAATGTCGAGGGCACGGCATGGGGAAGTCAAGCTTTTCACCCCGCAAAAAAAAAAAGGGCTGCCAACGTATCAAATCTGCCCCTGTTTGTAGCTGAAATGATGTAGAGCGATTCTATATCCGATGTACCTACAGAATCTTCAGCGTTTTTTAATAGTAATACCCTTTCGGTAACATCCTATATAACTACCAATATCCATAGGTATAATTTTCCTGATATGAAAATACTTCTTTGGTGCAACTACCACTTTTCAGAAATTAATAATTATTCGCAACCATCACCCACCTAACTTGGCTTTTTCCAACGAAGTACTTAAGTCCTTATATTTTTTCCTGATTACTTTTTTGCAACGAACAATTGAATCGCTTCATAAAGTTATTAATTTCAGTAAGAAACATTCTTGTACAACGAAAATTCGTATTAATATTAGGTACATATTATGTATTTCAGTAGTAAGCATATCATTGGAGGGCAAAGACCCACTTGCCCCTTTAAGTGTTCCCTAGCTAAGTAATTTTCTTTTTTATGGATATGACTGACATAGGTTAGCTTATGGTTACACATAACGTGGTTCGTTTGTTCCATATTTCATAGGAAATCTATCCCATGGGTGTCTTTGAATGCAATGGGTTATGTCAAGATAGTAAACAAATATTCTCGACACGTGTGATAAAGCCTTACCTACTGTTCAGTTAACAGTATCTATCTACAGTTTACTTTATTCGAGGAATAAATTTGAAATTTTGACAATTGTTTCATACAAAAACTGTCAATCGAAAATTTTATTCCTTGAATAAAATTTATCTAGCGATTAAAAAATCAGACGTTAGCAATACCTAGGTAATATCTAAATAAGTCATCTTTACTTCTGTGTTGTTTCCTATAAAAATAATTATCAGGTGAAACCTGTAAATACTATTCCTAAACGACTCAATGTCTGGTTATACTATTATTTTTTAGGTGTGATGTTTACAGTGTTTGTAGTAGGTAATGCAAATGCAATACAGGGTGAAATTGAATAGATGCGACAAATTTAAATATACAATAATACGTGTTGTCAAGAAAATGTAGAAAATATCAAATGTAAAATTAAAAAATAATTGATCAGTGTTACGAAAAGCGTTAAAATAATTAAAGTATCGAAGAAATTCGCGTACTACCATTTTCGTGTAGTGGGCACGATTTAATTTTTCTTATTTATTTTGCATATTAAATATTTTGCTGGAATACCGATAATTCGTACTTAAATAAAGATAATAACATCAATGGACCTTTTGAAAACGATAATCGCGTAATTTTTTTAACGATTTAGATTGTAGAAAAAACAGTTTATAATTGCTATGTTACTGAAACTGAAGCTCCCATTTTTTTTGTCGCATATATTAAATTTCACCCTGTATACTTAATTATTAACTTTAATTATGTAGGTGATATTGGTACCTCACACTATAATTGTTTAACACTGTTAAGAGTTCTCAGTAGCGCATGAAGTTCGTCATTGAATGTCAATTTGGAAAATCTCTATCTATGGCTGTAGATAATTAATCCAGCATCTATTTGCAAAGATGCTCCACTTCTAAGAATCTTATTCCTATTCTCGCACACTCGCTTTGAGGAACTTCATGCATTCGCTATTCACGGCTCTGTGGAATTCGTTCGAATTTAATTACTCGCGAAATCGAATTAGCTTTGTCGAATATATCTACAGGAAGCTTCGTTCGTTACTGAGAGAGAAACTAATCAGATCATTATAATGATGCCTTGTATGTGCCATTTAATGAACTGTCAAAGGTCAATTTTTGTTAGACATCACATTAATTTCTTTGCCGAGTGGTCACCACGCTAATTACTACTTTGTGAGAGGTGCTGCAGATTCGTACCTCGCATGGGAACGTACGATCCATAAATACTTATTCCAAATCTGAGTGTTCTTTGTGTGTTATTTGAATGTTTGTGAAACCCCCAAAACAGTCGTTTTTACAAACATAATGAGAACTATGGCCGTACGGTTTGACCGATAATAAAGGTTAAGCCGCGCTCGCCGCGGTTGGGCCATGGATGGGTGACCATTTGTTAACATACTAAGACTGTGCCTTGGAAAACAAGTTAAGCCGTTGATCCCGACTGTCATACAGTGATCTTTGACAGTCGTTAAGTCATTACGATTCTGACATCCAGTCTTACCATGGAATACTGTATTACCTAGCAATAGGTTGTAGAGGTCAGATAGGCAGTCGCTCCATGTAAAATACGCCATTCAGCTAAATCTGGTAAGACTGGAAGCCGACCCCAACATAGCTTGGGAAAAGGCTAGGCAGAAGACTTAAGTACTTACCTGTGATTTTATACATAACAAACTTATGTTTATTATAAAAATAAACTATTGAAGGTTCTGCTTAGGCCTGACACATATTATATCTATCTATCAGCAGAGACCTCTAGATGAAAATATAGTACTGATAGGTTTCATAAATATACTACTATGACCTTCTGGAAGCCAATAAATTTGTTAAGAGGAAACAAGTGAATAATGTTTTCCTTGTTTTAAATTCATACCTTATTAATTCAAGTTCTTCTCTATTCTAAACGATGTGGAGTCTTATATAGGTGCCTACATAATCCCTACATAATCTTGTCCACAGAACATATATATATACCCTATCTTGTCCCATGATATAAGAAATTTGTGTGTTCGTGATAGATTGTCGTTAGTTCAGTCAATAGGTAGCGAGATAGACTAGTGTGGTAGTTCTTAGACAGCAGTGGAGGTTGTTTGAAGACAAGTCCAACTTCAAAATAATAGTGTGTTCATAATTTTCAGTATATGTATGTATCTGAAATATATTACGTAGATACGCGAAAAAATCCTATTATATAAGGCTATTGTTTAAACTATTTTTTTTTTCATTTGTATTAAATAAAAAAGCCATTAAAAATTCTTCTTCCCCTGCTTAATCTTTCTCTTTACTTATTTCTTTTGAACCACCCTATCGTATACAATAAATAATCGAATCCCATTGGTTGTTTCAGAATCACTTTTAGATACTGAATTATACCTACTCAAAAACCTTCTTTTTAAATCACTCTAGCCGTCGGGTTGAACGGATTTGGATGAAATTTGGCATGCATGTAGCCTTTGACATGGAAAAGAACATAGGCTACCTTTTATCCTTAAGTAGTTCCCGAGGGAAAATTGAACATTGTTTCCGAGCTAATCCGTGGGCAGACAGCTTTGAAATTTGGTATTTTTCTCTATTACATACAGCGCAAGCTATAACACGGATGATAATTTTATTCCATTTTTCATTTCTTTTTGGACCCAATTCTGAATTCCTCTCAGAGGAAGTCGCGGGCAGAAGTTAGTATTATATAAATTAATGTTCCGGGCTTTTACCTAGTAGGTAGTGCATTATTAAAGGCATCTTTGTCGCATCGGACATTCATAACAGTAATTGAGATTGAAAGTAGCCATGCGGATCATTTCCCCACCTTATGTTACGAGCTATGCGGAAAACAAAGAAATTCTATCCTACAGTATATTATAGTTTTCCAATGCGTGTTAGGTAATGATAATAATATGTAACAGTTGTAAGCAAATAGATCTTGACGGTGAGGTAATTTTCAAGAAAGGCATAAAAGAGCAATATCTCTCCATATTAATATCATTGAGTTTTATTTACTGCTTTATATATTATCTGTCAATATTATGTATTGTATGTACCAATGTATATATTTAAACTGTTTCCCGCAGCTCCGCCCGCGGTCTAATTTTTTTTTATGTAATTGAGAATTTTCTTTACTATAAACCTCACGGAGCCCGAGACCTTTCCAACGAATGCAAAACCGTGTAAATCGGTTCTTGCGTTCTGGAGTTATAGCGTCAGGAAGGAAAACCTGACTTATTTTTATATAGTAGATAATAGTATTTAATTCATTTTTTTTATTTTTTTCTTCTACGTAAGTTGCACATAGTTGACCGCCATTATTAAATACCTCTCCTCTTGCGGGACTGCTGGCAGAGATTTTTTAAGAAATTAGCAGTTCCTTTGTACATTTTGTTCTATTATGTTGTTTTTCTATGCTTTGTGTGTGTACATCAATTATTAAATGAATAAATAAATTCTTGGTTAAGGAAGTTGGAACAGTGGTTCGGAAAGTAATGGCCGAGGCAGGAACATCAGCCTACAACAATTATAAACGTTCCACTGATGGGCACAGGCCTCTTCCCTTAAAGAGAAGGAATGAGATACAAGAATGAAATTACAAATAAAATACCGTAAATGCTGCTCATATTTTAATATTTCTTTAAATATTTCTCTTAGAATATTATATTAATATAGAGAAAAGACTATCAAAATCTAAAATAATACCTTGGGACAAATCACACGCGGTCATCTGATCACAAACTTGGCGGAGCCTGAATGGTAACCAGACATCTGAAAAACATACTTATATCTTTCATAAATACATATTATTGATAAATGCCACCCAGACATAGAACAAAATATGATCATGCACATCACACAAAGGTTTGTCCTTGGTGGGAATCGAACCAACGACCTCCGGCTTAGCAGTCAGAGTCAATAAACACTAGACCAACATGCCTGTCTAACTTTGTTACACCATTTTTAAATTAGTGACGTAGATCGTATTTTTACACTTAATATAATTAAAGTGAAACTTTTATTACATCGTTTCAAATTTTTTGGTCTGTGTGTCGCCTGTCGCGTGACGGTCGGCTGCGGAGTAGGGATAAAGTGAGAGGCGCTCGTCAGAGCAGCCGAGCCCAATATGGCGGCGTCTATAGTTCCATCAGCTTACCGTGTAGTGTATAGACTATTTACTCATATTACTTTTATACCCTTAATGGAATATTATTCCGAAAATTATTAGTTAAATATCTATAATGTGAAAAAAAGTTTCACTTTTACCGTGGTTTCATAAAACCACACAATTTTTTTAGTTACAAAACACCTAACACTTATATAACACCTAACAATAACAAAATAACAGCAGATTTGCTGAATTACAATTTAAATATGTTAAAACGTACTTTAAAACGAGTATTTGGATATATTTTTATTTTGGATGATTTCAATACATTTGTCAAGACTTAGAAGTAAGAGAACGGAATCATATTACACTCGAGGTACACGTAACTTATTGAAGAGAAATGTCATTTCCGTACATTTAATGTCATATTTCGCGATTTCTCTCATCGTTAACGCTTGTAGAAGACAAGTGTACCTTGTCCAAGAGGGCAGGTCTGTCAATTTCCACCAATCACAGATCATAACTGTCTCTCATTGGTGAAAAATGACAAATACATCTAACACAACACTAGCGGACCCTAGCGGATTTTTTAGTCCAATCTTAGAAGGAAGTAGCCGCCATTTTGTCCATCACACTTGTGAGTGTGTATGTTTGTTATTAATTCACGCAAACGGCTGGACTTATTTTGATAAAATTTTAAAATGAGGTAGCTGACACCCTGCATTAATACATAGACTAGTTATTTGATATACCGCGGAGCGCAACGTCTCTATTACAATTTTAGATCACTATTTTTTTCTTCCATCTGCGGTTTATTCACGGTTCTATCTTCGCAGTCCAAAGGAGTAGTCTTGGCCTTATTATTAACTTCCATTTTTTTCGTTTGTGATGACAAAAAATGATCCGACAAATGCTGACGCAGCTCAGTCTTAAATTGGAAGCCTTGTGGGCATTCCGTGCATCTGTAAAAAATAAATATTATTATTTCAGTGTTTTAAAGGTCAAGGACGTGTGCTATTTTTTCTGAAGGGTCATGTCAAATAAACGAAATGCTATGAGTAGAAAAATACGGGACTGTTTGTATCTTAAAGTTAACAATGTACTTACTGATAATGAATCAAAGAGGTTTCTTTGATTCATTATCAGTAAGTACATTGTTATGAAAAAAAAAGACTGCTTAGGGTCAACTCATACTATAGCAGAGTCCAAGCGCATCGAAGCGTCGATCTAAAGGTCAATACATGAAATTAAAACTTATCAACGTAATGCTTTACCGATAAAGCAGTCAAAGAAGCGGCGGTAGCCTAATGGCTAGGGCGTCGGACTTGCGATTATGTGGTTGCGGGTTCGAATCCCACCCTTTACACTCCCAACGTGAACCCACTCGTAACACAAGCATCTTAGCTTAGCACGAGGGGTTAACGAGATTACTAGTAATGTGCGACCCACATTGCTAGTAATCTTTTTTTTTTTAAAAAGCCTATGCTCTAGAAACTGCAACAGAAAACATAAAAATTATAATACTAATAAAGCTCACATTTCTCAAATTATTTTTCTTAGAAGAAGTAAATGCATGTGAATTCGCACATTTTACAGTATTTGCTCTTTTTTAATAAGAACATTACATTGTTGGATTAAGGATGAATCTGCTTTATTCTAAGGCCGATGGACGCTTCGATACGCTTCGACAATGCTGTAGTATGAATTGGACCTTAGAGATGAAATTGTTATTATTTTTGATTTTTTTTCAATGCACTTCAAAGTCAATAACAAGACTATCGAAACGTTTCTTCATCTTTTTAAGATGGTCAAATGCCAAGATATTTTTTATTACTATTTTTTTTTTAATAATAAATAAGAAATGTGGACAACATCACATACATTGCTCCGAATCCAATGTAAGTAGCTAAAGCACTTGTGTGATGGAATCAGAGACAACGAAGGTACCACAAACACCCAGACCAGAGACAATGTAGAAAAGTGTTTTTCTACATTGACCCGTCCGGGGATCGAACCCGGGAACTCAGAGCCAGCGACACCTTGAAAACCGGTGTGTACGCCACTCGACCACGGAGGTCGTCTTATTATGTCATATTAAAAAAATATTTCAGTTACCATAGATGCTACTTACTGGTATACATTATTTCCTACATGCGACCGTTTGTGCTTGATCATATCATTGCTCTGTGTAAATGCTCTCTCGCATATATCACAGCGGTAGGGCCTTTCGCCAGTGTGTATCCTGATGTGTCGCTTCAAATGGTCTTTACTGGTAAACCTGAAATTTAATTAAGTAATTTTAAGGGCTAGGTCGCCGGTTTCCCAGTCCCCTTCCACTCAGAAGATGCGGGAATACTGCTGGGTTATTTTAGTGGGTATACTGGGTCAGCCCGGGGAGTCCTACATAACCCCCGATGAGGGGGGTATGCGTAATGCATTTTTTCCCGGTATAAAAAAAAAACAAAACAAAAAGGTCGTCGGACTTGCAATTATGTGGTTGCGGGTTCGAATCCCACCCATTGCACTATAGACGTTAACCAACTCGTAACAAGCATTTAGCTTACCACGGGTTAACAAGAATACTAGTAATGTGCGACCCACATTGCTAGTAATAATACAGGCCTATAAATGTCCCACTGCTGGGCACAGGCCTCTGCCCTTATAGGGAAGGAACGAGCATTGATCACCACGCTGGCTCGCTGCGGGTTGGCAATTTCTGATTCCAAGCTTTGGAATCAAAGTTTTCTCACGATCTTTTCCTTCACCGTTTGTCAATAATAATAATTAAGAAAGCACATATTATTGTAACTTTTTGGTACGTGCCTGGGTTCGGACCTGTAACCATGTGCATGCGAATCCGGTCATTGAACCGCTATACCACCACGACATTGCTAATAGCAATAAACTTGAAAAAAATCAAGGCCAAATTACGTTATCTTTATATACCTAGATGAGCATTTATTTTGTGAGCATGATCATTGATTTAATACTTTATTTCAAAATTAAGCGGTTTTGAACTACCCATGCGAAGCCGGAGGGGGTACGCTAGTCAGACGCTAGTACATAATAAAATAGGTACTAATTCCAACTTACTTCGTAGAGCAAGTATCACATTGATATGGTTTGATGCCCAAATGGACCCGTTTGTGTTTCATCAGTGAGGATCGCTTCGAGTATAAGGAATTACACTGGTCGCACCTGTATTGTTTCTCTCCTGTATGTGTGATTGTATGGGATTTTAGTTCACCTGTAAACAAATACATTGCAATAAAATAAATAATTTTCAAATCTCTCAATCGGATGGCCGAGTGGTATAGGTCACCACGCCAATTACCACTGTACGCGATGTGCTGCGGGTTCGATCCCCGCATGGGACAAGTATTTGTGTGATTCACAAATTCTTGTTCCAAGTCTGGGTGTTCTTTGTGCACGTGATTTGAATGTTTGTGAAACCCCCGCGACACAAGGATTAAATTCCTTAGTGCGGGCGTCGTTTTTAAAAGAAAAAAAGAAAAAAAATCTCAATAAATTTCAAAGCGGTAGCCTAATGGCTAGGGCGTCGGACTTGCAATCATGTGGTCGTGGGTTTGAATCCCACCCATTACACTACCGACGTGAACCCACTCGTAACACAAGCATCTTAGCTTAGCACGAGGGGTTAACGATATTACTAGTAATGTGCGACCTACATTGCTAGTAATCTTTCTAATAAAAATATATAAATCAATATTATGAGTAAATAATGGAAGATAAAGCTGAATTTAAGAGTGTGTGTTTATTTGCTTGAACGCGCCAATCATCTCAAAAACTACTGGTCCGATTTGAATATGGGCTATTCTTTAACGAAAGACGTCATAAACCGTTTTGCAGAAGATCCTCGAAAATTTTACTTTTCAAGTAGAAGCGATTTAGATAAAATAAAAATGCAGTCAAATTCTTTTAATTACCCTACTTACTTTTATGCCCTACATACCTACTACTACATATACCTAATGATTCATGTAGTGTGTATGACAAAACCGTCGCGTACGATCCAACCTGAAAAATCCGACTTTTAACATAGACACGAAAATTAGTTTAAAGTAGTTAATTTCTAAGAACATAATTAAACAAAGATGTACCCACCTTTAGTCACAAATCTTTGAGGACAAAAATCACAAGCATATGGTTTAAAACCTATGTGCCTACTCATATGCTGGTTCAAATTAGTGTTAGATTCAAACCGTTTCCCACAGGTGGGACACAAATATGGCTTTGGTTTTGTATGGATTTTTACATGACTTGTCAATGTTGAGAGATGTGCAAATGCTTTTGAGCATATCGGACATACATGGGACTTAACCCCCTTATGCTTATTCATGTGTTCCGTTAAAGTAGTCTCCGTTACAAAAGATTTTGAACATACAGAACATTTGTATGGACGGTTAACCTCGTGAATTGCCTCATGTCTTTTTAAAGGACTTATTTTTTTAAATACCTTTTTACATATGGAACATGCTAAAACTCTGTCTTTGGATACATGTTTTCTTTGGTGAGCTGATAGAGAATAAATAGATTTGAAGTTTGCTGAACATGTTTCACATTTTAGAGTTTTTTCGGTGTTATTCGGTGTTTCTGTGATTATAGAATTTTGTTTACTTTGACAATGTGATAACAAATGTTTTACGTATTGATAATGTAGTTTAAAAGTCTGAGAACATATAGTACAGGTGTAAAGATTTTTTTCTTGGTCTTCATTGTTCTGTTGAGAACCAAAATTATATTTTTTAGTTATATTGCAATCCAGGTTATCAATGTTCGGTTTGAATTCAGAATATTCATTTTGAGTTTCATGAGATTTGTCAGTATCATTTATTTCAGAAGTTTGCTGATATTCTACAGATTCTCGATCATTAAATTGATCATCATCTAGGCTATTATCGTTTTCTAGTTTTACTTCAATTGTAAACCCTTTTTCAGCATAACTCTCAACTTTTGTTAGCTTAATTAAGTATTCTTTTAATTCAATATCAACTTTTTCAGCAGATTTTCTAAATTCATGGAAAGTTTTCAAACTATTGTAGCAAAGATCACATATTTTCTTTGGTAATCTGTCATCCATTTGCACCTGAAAACGGAATCAGACATATTTCAGTTCATTGTGGCTCATAACAAATACTCTTTGTTTACACCCAATTAAATTATAAAAATCAAATAGCTACACGGATCATTGAAATATAATACTAGTAGTAGTACCTCAGTGATGCAGATACAGTAGGACAAATTTAGACAAAAGAACCCTATTACATTTATTTTATGCCACATATATTACTCAAAATTTAAATATATTAAAGAAAGAAAACAATGAATGCACTTAAGATTTATTAGTAGTAAAAAACAGCACAAAAGTAAAGCCATTACCTTTATAGAAGTATTTAAAGAGATGATTTCAGCAACATCTAAGTCAGTTACTGTTGAAAAAATATCATACATCTCTTCAGCTTTTTCTCCCATACAAGTACGACAGCAGTTGGTTAGATTTCTATAGTAAACATTAGTTGCCATCGTTTCCATTACTCTCGTGGTTGTCTGACCAAATTCTATATTCATTCACAGAAAGTGAAACAGATCGAAAATTCAAAATACATAATATAACACACGTGTTGACCGATTCCTGCAACCACACCTGCAACTCTATTTATTTTCCTGTAAATAAAGAATTTTATTGACAATAATAGTCAACAAAATATGACAATTTTGACAGTGATACTTTAGTGTTGTAACCACAGAACACTAATACTCTAGGCGAGGGTTGTAACAGAAAACAGAAACCTTGTGCCAAAAATATTGATTTTCACAGATCACAGTTGAAAAGGCAATCTGCTAAACTTCAGCTTATTTCAGAGTTTACTTTGTTCTAACATAGATGGCATTACAGTATGATCGTCAGTTGCTTTAGTTATTATTCTGAGATCAATATTGATTATTGTCTCATCTGTTGAATACTTCTTGAATGATACCGGTTATTTTGACAGGATCGACACCACTGACAAATATACGAAGTCATCTGTCAGTTGTCACGTAACTTCACACAAGTGTCAACAACCAGTAGATTGATGTTCGGTCGGGAAGTTCGACTTGTGTAACCATTTTTTATTTACGCGTGTTTAATTTTAAAAATACACTACGAAGTAGTTTTCTTATGTCGCAGTTCTTTACTGGTAAGTGTGTACGAAATATATTTTAAGCAATAGGCTTGTTAACTTCTTCGCTTAAATAAATTATTTAAATAAATACGAGCGGTGTAATTTAATACCTGCAGAATAAATGAAAGTACCTGCATTATCAATGGGTTAAAAGTTCTTTTTTCAATATTCTCGATTGTAACAAAATGGCAAAATTATAGAAATATCATAGTATCCAGGTTATTATATATTTATTATGTATTTTTTTTATAATTTATTTACTTTGAGGTCTCGTAAACATAGCGATAGCTAATTTAATTACGTACTTGCAATAAAATTAAGTTTATAATAAATAAATACCTAACAATAAATATCTTAAACTTAATAAAATATTATAGTTAATTTAGAGTTAGAAAAAATTATAGAAACATCCAAGTGTTAGTAGGACTTAGTAAAAACTTTAAACTTAAAATGTGATAGGCACTTACTCATAAGTCTATAATTCCTTTATAGTAAAGTACCTATCTACAAAGTCCCAAAATGTATACTTCATGCAATTTTTTACTTTATGTATTTAGCATAAAGTTGAATATTAATGCATTGTTATGATGTTAATTAATATAACTATGTATGGTTTTATGCATCAGTTAATACTAATTACAAAAACTGAGTATGTATGTCTGATGTATGTGTTTATGTAATTTATTATTCATTATAAGTAGATCAAGGTCTGTGAGTTTCACGTGTTGGTTGTTTGTACCTTTTACCTTAAGATACAATAAGGTCTTTTAGAGTGCATGCCCTTAATTCAATAAGTAATCTTATTGAGGTTTAAAATGTAGTAGGTTGGTAAGTATATTCTTTTTAATTAATGTTAAACGTACATCTACCTACTTACATGTAAATAGTTAATTTATATGGAGATTATTTAGTGAGTAAAAAGTTCATGTTGCTCTATAGGTACTATAGATGGTAACACTCTTTAGTATAGCATTTTTTGTCTGATCAATGTATTACTATACCTACCATAGACATTGACATGAAAAAAAAAAATTATCAGACAAAAAATGCAGGTAGGTACCTACATGTTTTGTCAATCAAAACTTTTTATTAGGTACTAATAAAGCTTTTGTTCCTATTATTGTAAATTGTAATTAAGTAAACAAAATTGTCAACCTGCATTATTTAAATAGGTATCCGATCCACATAACGCGTAATTCACGTGAGTATATTTTTTTTATTATATTACCTGCAGCAATTAATATACCTACAGAAGTCCTAAAGAAAGCACTATCAGCTTGCTTATTTCTTATGAGATTCATATGTAAACTAGCTTTGCTCGCGACTCCGCCCGTGTAGGTAGGCGATTAAAGAGACAAAACTTTAGCAACACTCAAAGCAGTCATAGGAAACTAAAACATGACCTTGACTGCGCAAAAGTCATGTATATTCCTTTTTGGCGGCAAGAACTTCGGGTGCACTTTCCTAAGTCGTCACGCCATTGGTCAATAGTAGCGCCCCTCGTCACGTTACTTAAAAGTACGAAATATGTACCTATAAGAAGTACCGCGGTAGTCCACACATCAGGGTTAAGTATTTGAATTCCATATTGAAGATAGCTTGCATTTAGTATAGAATAAGTTGCAAGATATCGGACGGGATTAGAATTTATCTTTAGTGCGTTAAAATGCCCTGCGAATTTTACTCAAAATAATTGCCGAATAACCGTAACTTGTTATACAGTTTATTTAATATCAAATTGATAATTAATTATGTGCAAATAAGTATGTAAGTATTTACATTATAATATTCCTAACTGCAGTATCTATGTATGAGCTAGCAGCAGACATATCCAACAGGTAAATGTTACCAGTGGGAAAATCCACTGTGCTTACACATGGATTTACTGGGACAGTGATCATACCTACCTACATTAGAAGCGAAGAACGAGGCCTTCGTAGTATGTACATAAAAAAATAATTAGTGAAGTATAAAGTACCTAACTAAATTATTAGAGTACCAAAGTCAGATATATTATAGCAGGTTAAAATTAAAATAAAGCATATTGCTAGTAGCAGTTCCCATGTATGAAATAATAACTCGTGATAAATTCACGTGCACAACTGCAATGCATATTACGTAGGGCATCTCTAGGTTTGAAACGGTGCCGAACGCGTGATAGCTTTCTTTGTAGATAATTTCGGCTTATTGCCAAAAGATAATAAGTCCCGTAGATTCCAGATTTAAATTAAATTTGTGCTCTTGAACTTGGGTATGGGTGATTGAGCGCGTATAAAAGTGTATGAACCTTTTTGCTTAAAAGGAGTTGTTTCTTTTTACGGTCCACTGTCCAGTATCATGAAGAGGTAATTAGGAAACGGTCACATATCATCACAGAACACTAATACTCATATCATATACTTACAGGAAAATATCACTATCCCACAGGATCTGTTCGTTGTCAATGTCTACCAATAAATTTATACTTTACTAACTTCTGCCCGCGACTTCGTCTGCGTGGACATCAGAATTGGGTCCAAAAAGAAATGAAAAATGTGAAAGTTATAAAAAATAGAATAAAATTTTCACCCGCGTTATCGCTTGCGCTGTAATAGAGAAAAATACCAAATTTCAAAGCTGTCTGCCCGCGGCTTAGCTCATAAACAATTTTCAATTTTCCCTGGGAACTACTTAAGGAATTGGGATAAAAGCCTATGTTCTTTTCCATGTCCAAGGTTACATGCATGCCAAATTTTATCCAAATCCGCTCAGCCGTTATTGCGTGATTGAGTAACAAACATCCAAACATCCACACTTTCACATTTATAATATTAGTAGGATTACAGATTACAAACCTTAAAGCAACTTTTTTAAACTTTCGTAAAAGTATTGCTTAACTGAATCTAAACAATCACAAAGGCATGCCAAACTATATACAACTCTCAGCATTAAAGTAATTTTCTTTAATTTTCTAAGAACATATTCAATGTTTAAAACTAAGTTACTACAAGCACTACAAACAGACAATTATTATAGTTAGGTACTTGGAAGCACGTGTAAGGTAAAATTGTATAAATCAGTATAATTTAGAAACAAGACGATAATTATAATATTGTTATGCTTATGACTTACGATTTTGTAGTTACATTGTACGCTTCGACTGAAGTGATTCCCTTGTGAACTAGCAATAGGAAAATACCTTGCAATTAAATATGCAACTTTCTAGAAATGTAATTATTGTAGAGTCATTTTGAGATAAGTTAAAAAGCTATAAAGAGTAATAGAAAAGACCAGTAAAGCTTTTATGAACGATTTAATCGCCCTACATCTAGAATTTTACTTAAATTAATTTATTTCTAACTATTAACGTTAAAAAGTAGAACACTTTATGAGATTAAGAAGCTGACGAAGATCTTTTATAATTTAATGTTACACATTTTAAATTTATTCAAAAAATTTAGTATGTAAGAAACAATAATAATTATAATCAGATATGTAGAAAATTACGAACAAACAGGACAGAATATGAAGAAAAAAAAAACTGATAACCACAGCCGCAATAATGTCGGAACGTTTCGTTCCGACATTATTGCTGCTAACCTAACCGCAACCTAAATGCTTTAATGATCTATTTTCTAGCAAACTGTAGCATACTACATATTCACAAAACCCCAATCCTCCCGGAAAAAACAAACGATGTTAGACGAAATTAAAAAGAAACCATATATCGTATAATATCTGCTTTTGTTTTAATAGAGAAATATGAAGCAATATAGACGAACGAAGCCACGACTATTATTCAATAAAAAATAACGGTTATATCTCCGGCACATTATAACACTGCCACTAAAATCCCCTAAAGTCTGTAACGTGCAATCAAATCGCAAGGGTCAAGAAGCCTAATAAAGTTTTCGTTCACGGGAATTGTCAAAGGAGCCATTGCTATGAAGTTCATCTTAAAGGGATGACCCATTAATAAATAATCGATGTTCATGATGTGAAAAAACCAGCCCAAAAGTGTGACCTACAAACGTGAGCTATATTATATGAATTTCTACAAATGCCAACTCGAGATGTAGTTAGTTTAAAGAACGTGATTTTAATGTTTGTAAAACCCCGCTACACAAGAATTCCTTGATGCGGGAGAGTTTATTTTTAAGAAATATAGTTTCGAAGTTCATGTTGCTAATCTATTAATTCTGTTACAAATTGTTGTGAATATAAACCATGCATTTAATAGTGCTATAAAAGAAAGCTCCAATGCCAACGTTTACACATGTCCCGTGCGTCCAATACGTTATGCTATTTCTGTACAGCATTCTCTTGGCACTGTCTCCTCTATATTATTTTAATAGTCCCTTCAGATTCTTGAATGAAAACTGTTTTAATAATTACAGAATCTGTTTACTATGTAAAATGGTTCAGACTAGCTGGCCTATGTCTATTCCATGACGCTTTCCATTATCTCTGGATCCGGTCGAAAACTAGTACTTTTTTAAACCGATTGTTTATCCGACCTTCGAGAGCCATTAATCCAAAATTTGGTATCCGTGTGTAAGATTATATTGGGGAATACTGAAAAAAAAAATCATTTCTATACTAATGAGTCAAGAGGATTATATAATCTGAACTCATACTGTATAGATATAGTCAATCAGCAGGTCGATGGCGTGAGAGCTCAGGATATATCATACGATCATTAAATATCGTTATATCTCTGTTCTAGTTGACATGAGGTCGTCACATGGAAATAGCTCATGCACTTATAGAAATAGGCCAGTCTGAAAGAAGGCTACGAGGTTTACCGCCCAATGTTTTAAGGACGTATCTACTTACGGCTGAAAGTATCTGCATCAGTGTTTTCAGACATATTTGGCCACTATTGGAAAATATGACCTCAACAGAATGTTGGCCCAGAGAACATTTATGGAAGTCCTAGACAGCCAGATAGATGGAATGAACAAAATTATTGCAATGAAGAGGAGAAACTACGTTTAGGGAAGGTAAGACATACCAATTTTGGTAAGAGCTCTCTTCCTCGATTGAGTGTGATTGTTGACAGTAGGTAATAAATCTGTGTACCTAATCGGAGTTATTTGTCCATAAACCCTTATATTGTTGCCGCGTGTAGAGCAGGCATAACAAAAACAGATATTGAGTTATATCAGTTGTTAGGTCATAGCTCAAGTTACCCAGCATGGCCATGAAGCACAAGATGCATCAAAACGGTTGATAGAACCACATTACTTGGTGTACGAGACAAAACGAGAAAGTAATCCGATCACTTTCCAACATTTTACACTGTCATAGTCATATAAGTTCATCACAATTAAACAATCAATGCACGTAACAAAGTACTTAACCTACAATTGATAGTAATGACGAATCAATAGATTTAATTAATATTAATGCAAAAAACATTGGCGAATTTTTCCGCGCTCACTGCACGGACAGACCTCAATTGTCTTTATTGGCATAATGTGTGCAATCCATTGTCATTGATTCTGCAAGAAAAACAATTGCTTGTTTGATAAAAAAAAAGTTTTGACAGATGTCAATATGTAATTGATATTTTTATTGCCGCCTAAATGGTGATAATTTTGGGTGTCGAATCCTGTGCAGATCATGTTATACCTAATTCCTGATTACGTAACAGATAAAGCTAGCCGTTTATTGCCATTGAACCTAGCTGATAAGCCTCATTAGAGGTCGCTGTGACCTGTATAGTTTCACAAAACCTCACAACCATTAGTTGCGTGCCGGCAGCCAGTCAGTGCGGACGTGTTTTGTTTTTGTCATTTTTGTTTATATTCGGTTGCGATTTTTGTTAAGGTAAATTTATTTTTATATTATTTTTCATTATAAGGTTATAAGAATATATTTCTACCGTGAATTTTTGTAAAAATTTTTAGAGTGAAAACGGAATATGACGCAGACTGTTCACGACCTTCGCTCATTAGTACCGTTTATCATTCAAAGTTATCTTATACACGAGAGACGAGGAATTGTAACTATAGTAATTACTTTACTAATCATATTTGCAACTGTGAGGTTAAAAAACTTTGTTTTAATAACTAGTTCAATACCTAAAATTGTCAAATCAATAAGGCAACAGACATTATTATTAAACGAATAAATATTTCGACTCTATCAAATTACGATAGTTAATACAAATAGCAATAGTTGATTTAATGAGAACAATTAACTTATTCAAATATTTTTCAATACACTTATCTTAATTCAATAAAATATTATTATTTAATTTATTATCGCACATCCGAGTTATGTCAACGTTTGAGGTCAAAGTCCGATGGAACAGGTTCTGTACTCTATAACCGGTTTTAAGGTACCTAAATACCGTATTTCTTAATAATATTTCGAACGAAGCTACTAAATACTTACTATAATATTCCAAAATAATATTAATAATACTGTGATGTAAACGTCTCACTGGGCAAAGACCTCTTTCCCTGTAGAGAAGGTGCGAGCATTGACTATTCCAATATTAGTTTTATTTTATTTACACTACACCGCTCAGCAGGAGTTTTTTTTTTTTCGGGGTTGCTTATGATGCGCGGAGGGCACGGCGTGGGGATATAACGCACTTTAACCGACCAAAAACACCCCGGTTCCGTCCTTGTCTTCGCCAGAGCTGCGGAATCACTTGTGCATTTTCTACGCAGCTCTGGCAGGCTTTGGTCGTCGAAGGAGAGGTCCTTCGAGGACCGAGGTGCCAGAGGTGGGTGTAAAATGTTCACCCCTCACGTCTTCCGAGGAGGAGCGCGTAGGACTTCGCATTCGTATCCTCCGTGGCCTGTCTGATCGGGTGAAGGGTTGAACTGCTCAGCGGCCTAGCACAGCTCTGGTGGAAACATTTACCGTTCCACCGTGCCGCACCACCTAGCTACCTCCCATGTCTCTTGTGGAAACGCAGCCTTCCAATAGCATCTTGTAAATGACAAAGAGTATAGATCACCACGATTACTTCTTAATATAATATCGTCTTCAAATTTCAATTGTCCTCTTGATATTTGGTGTCTTAAAATAACTGAGCTAGATTTTTGTTTTTAATCTGTAAAAGATTTTTCTCTGAAATATGTTCGTGACCACTAAATTTTTCAGTGAGCGTGTAATTTGAGAATTTGAGAGGTGCTACATAGTTGCTAATTAATCTAATTGCTAGTAACAATGTCGAGAATTCGTTGTTTTGACATGATAAGCAGATAAGTACTACATGTATGTACTTATTTACGTTATTTTTTAATCCCATCCATTTTATTTCCATATCTCTATTGTAATTATCTTCTATAGGTAACCCTATGGCTAAAAAATAATAAATGAATGGCTACCCCAAAATGGAGCCATTTAGACATCTTAGAACTTTTTTTACTCATAACCTACACTCAATGGCAGAGTAGCACATAGCTTATTCATAGATATTATACTCGTTACTGATAAAAGCAGTTGAATGTTTATGAAATCTTAAAAAAACGAAAAAAACATTTAAAGTCACAAGACTCGTAATACTTTATTTGCATAACATCAACAAACAGGCGGAGGTCAACGGCCAGCATTGGCACTCGTGTGTTGCCAAACAACCACACGTTGGAGCCTTGTCGGATTTATAAAATTATATCTTTTGCGACAAAACATTTACGCAGATATTCGCATTAAACATACAGAATTTACTGATGACTATGACGCTTGCAAAGGAACGGAAACGTTGGGAATATGAATTTAACATATTTAAATAATAGGTAATCGTCGATAGATTTTGTTTAAAATATATTGTTTACTTCAATGTTTGCGACATGGTGGAAAAGTAGTTTAAGGTCGATGAATACACGTTACTGCGTACTTTGAATTACCATTGTTGGAGCCACACCACAGTAGCTCTACTTGCTATAAAAATAAAGATGAAAATTAAGCTACCTTATATTATTTGTTAGTTAACTTTTACTTGACACCTGTCTATCTTATCGTTATTAAAGTTGGTTGCTAATCTCCAAAACTAGCAAACCGATTTTGATAGCTTTGCAAAGAGGAAATCCATCATCTTCTTTTCCCATTTATATGGGGTCGGCGCTATGCGTATTTTCCTTCCATTCATCTCTATTACTCGTCATTGCGGCATTCACTTCTTTCTTTGCTGCAGAGGAGATTATTGTAGATTTCGTTTATGAACAAAGTGGAGTACTAGGTAGTTCAAGATAACTGTCACAAAATATTTATTACGTATTCCCCAAAGCATTTGCATCATGGTATTGATAAATAAACATCTTCACCAACGAAAATATGTAAACAGCTGATAGGAATCGTTCATGTTTCGTGGCGACTTGCGACACAGTTTATTATTTAATGTTATCATCGGGTACTTCATATGGTGTTCTGTTATTCTTCCACACTAGTGGAAAAATATTTTTAACTAAGTAGAAAGATAATACACATAATTATACTTACTCAAATTTTTGTATTGTACCTACGTTATTGGAATATTAATAAAGATTGAATATAATTTGAGTTTGGGACTACTCAATGCACGATCTCTGAATACTGGACAGGATGAACTCTTAGCAAGTATCGACAGATATCAACCGGACATATTAGCTATAAATGAAACATGGATCAAAACGGGTGAGGAAAAGTTCGCACCTATAGTGCCGGGTTACATATTTAAACACAAACCAAGGGCGACGGGGGCGCGTGGCGGTGGTGTTGGTTTCTATGTGAAAAAAGGATTGCGAGTGCGAATCAAGCCACATCCTGACTCGCCGCTCGAGCAGCTGTGGATGGAGTTGTTACTGCCCGGCAGAGGGCGTCTCATTATAGGTACCGCTTATAGGCCCGAGTCCATTTCAGTTAATGTTGCAGTCGAAGATTTGAGTGAAACTGTGAGTATGTTTTCATACTGTAAACACTTATTCTTACTAACTGATTTCAATGTTGATCTTCTCCAACCAAACAAGTCATTGGCACGTGAAGTTTTAACGTTTCTTAATCAACATTGTATGGAAGCGGTTGTACAAAATGCGACACGAATAGACGGGCGTACGAAATCTCTCTTAGATCTTATAATAACGGATTCACCGGGTCTATGCAAAAATGTAAATATTTACCATAATCCTGCCCTCAGTGATCATGCGATGGTAATTGCAGAGTTTAATATTGAAAAACCTAAAGACACCCCTAAATATTTATTTAAGCGATCATTAGATAAGATTGAAGAACAAGAATTTGGTATTGACTTAAAAAATACAGCATGGGATGACGTTTTGGAAATGTCAAATGTTGATAACCAAGTGAAATATTTCGACGAAATGATTCTAAAACTTTTTAATAAGCATGCACCTGTAAAGAGCACAAAAGTATGCACAAAACCCACGCCCTGGATAACTCAAAACGTTAAATTGATGATGTCCCTACGGGACAAAGCCCTGGCTAGAGCGCGTTTATCACATAATAATATACATTTAGATTATTATAGGGACCTAAGAAACTATGTTACTGGCGCTATTGATAGAGAAAAGAAAGCTTACTTCTCCTTTTATGTAAATAATAATAAAGATAAACCCAAACAAATGTGGGAATACTTAAAACGTATTTGTCCGCTTGGCAGCAACGCAAATAGTCAAACAACAGTGCCACAGCACCTTAATCACCCTGATAGAATTAATGACTTTTTTCTTGACTTGCCTGTATATAATTCCGTTGACAATCAAACTATAAATTGTTTTAGACATAATAGGTTATCGAACAATGATTTTGACCTAAGTACAACTACACAGGAAGAGATATCTAAAATAATTCATAATATAAAAACGAAAGCCAGTGGACATGACTCAATTTCGATAAATATGATAAAAATGACTTTGCCTGTAACCTTGCCAGCTATAACTGAAATAATTAATAATTGTATTAGATCTAAGAAATTCCCTGAAACTTGGAAACTAGCCAAGATAAAGCCTATACCTAAAGGTTCGAAAGTTGAAGAATTGAAAGATTTAAGACCGATAAGTATCCTACCAGTTTTGTCTAAAATTGTAGAAAGAATAGTTTGCACGCAGTTGACTGGGTTCCTAGAGAGTGAAGGCATCCTACCTGACATACAATCGGGCTTTCGTAGTGGCTTCGGTACCGCTACTGCACTTGCTCATGTCAGTGATGACATTATAGCAGCATCGGACGCTGGAATGTGCAGTGCACTAATTTTGTTAGATTTCTCAAGGGCTTTTGACTGTTTAAACGTTGAGCTCCTTTTAACAAAGCTCTCATACTATGGTATATCCGAGGACACTTGTAGGTGGTTTCGCTCATTTTTAACAAACAGGAAACAATACGTAGAAATAGAAACTGAACAAGGAGACTTATTAAGATCTAAAATTATTAATTTAACTAAAGGAACACCTCAAGGCTCGATTTTAAGCCCTATACTCTTCATTCTCTATACTGCAGATCTTCCTAAATTTATAAAATATTGTAAGATACACCTATACGCAGATGACACACAGATATATTATTCTTTCAAACCTGAGAACGCGACAAGTGCAGTAAAAATGATAAATGAAGATCTAAAAAGCATCTCGGACTGGGCAAAAAAAAATGCACTCATATTAAATGCATCTAAAACGAAGTATATGCTGCTAGGCAGTAAAGTACAGTGTAGTAAAGTCGAATCACAATCACTTTCAATTGAAGTGAACGGGCAAATTTTACATAAGGTAGATAATACTGTTAACTTAGGTCTAGTCATGGATAGCCAATTACGGTTCGCTGAACATATTAATACTAAAATTAAAAATGCGTTCTATCGTTTAAAAACCTTGTATAATATTAGAAAATACCTTTCAGAACCGATTAGGAAAATGCTTGTTGAGTCTATTGTACTATCGCAGTTTAATTACTGTGATACGGTATATGGACCTCGACTATATGCAAAGACCAAGAAGGCCATACAGCGTGTGCAAAATGCGTGTGTTCGTTTCTGTTACAATATCCCTCGGAGAGCTCATATTACGCCATATATAAACGCAAATGACACCTTAAAAATGGAGGCGCGTAGAAAACTACATTTTACTTGCATGGTTCATAAAATTGTCCTAAAGAAACGGCCTAAATATTTGTATGAGAAACTCGAGTGGGTAAAGGACATACAGCAGAGAAATACTCGTAGGAGAGCAGCAAACAACCTATCAATACCGGCACATAGAACAGCTCAATATAAAGGAGGGTTTAAATATTCTGCTACCAAGATATGGAACGACTTACCACCTCCCTTACGCGGAAGTATGTCCCAATTGACCTTAAAAAAACATATATCCAGAGAACTTTTGAACATCCAAAAGGCAAAGTAGCAGGAATTCGTTATCTCTTTATCTCTTACTAGGTATAATACGATCTGTTCAGCTATACATATTTATATATATACTATGTTTTGTTATAGACTGTATATGTAATAATAAGATTGCATATTATGTGTTCTCTTTTTTTATAAATTTAATATTTGGAAGTAGTTTCTTGTGCGCGTAAAACTGTTTTTATTAAGGAAAATGACAGGGAGCTGCTGAAAATCAGTGCTGCTGCTCTATGCACAGCGAATACTGAGCTGCATCCCTGCTACACATATATTTCTTTTTTTCTATTTTTAAGTACTTATTTTGATTTTTTTTTTGTGTCATTGTATATGTGTAGCAAATAAATGGTTTAAATGGTTTAAATGGTTTATAATTATTTGATTGTTGTAATATACTTGTAGCACGTAATAAAAGGTGTAAAAACCTATTTTTCTGACATTTCGTCATTTGTAAAAGCCGTAGTCACGGGTAGGCCCTTTATTGAGACCGTACCTTTAATTGTAAGATGTATACAAACCGCGAAAATCTAAAAACTTTCTATAATACAGTCTATTAATATTCAAATATGGACATCTATAAATATAAACTTCACATATCAAGTTCTAATGATTTGAAACCTATTAAGGTTTCAGAATGTCCCTGATTTATGGGCTTATGTCTAGACTGGAAAGGTATTAGCCTTATTAAAAAGATTACGCCATTCCAGTATCGATTGACCCAGCTGTTTGATGTGCTCAGCAAACAAATCGGTTAAGGTGTTTGCTTATAAGATTGGATTCGCCATAAGCATATTAAAATAGTATATACATATACTTAATAAAGAACTGCAATATAAAAAATCGAATGTCTCAAATCAGTAGACTAATAAGCAACGTTAGCGTAATGGCTAGGGCATCGGATTGGCGATGATTTGGTTGCGATTCGAATCCCACCCATAGCACTTTACCGACGTGAACCCATTCGTAACATAAACAAAAACATCAAAATGACATAAAATAATTAACGAATTAGCGTTAATTATTTGACATATTCTAGCGATCTTTTGTTGACAACGTCTCTTAAAAAGCAATTCTCTTAATTTCTACATTCATTGGAGATATAAAACAAAATACCGTATATGTATGTGTAATGCCAATAATTTTCTAGACAGACAGATAAGCTGTTTGTTTACAAAACCGTAAAAAACATAAAACATTACTGTATGACGAATGTACTTAAAAATGATGCATAAACTCGAGTTGTTGCTCTGTTTTCGACCTTGAGAAACGTCTGAAGTCCAAGGCCGAAAGCCAAATGCGTGTTACAAATGGATATGGAAGCTTTTGTTTGACAATCTTTATAATTCTAAAATAGTTAAACCACACATCTGTGGGCCACATAGAGCCGAACACTGAAACGTCAATCTTTTAAGTCTCATGCTGTCTCTGTCACTTTAAGATTGAAGATCTTTATCCAGAATTCGGCCATTAGATCAATAGTTGTCTGTATATTAATTTATAAATTTTAGACTAAATAAAGTAAAGAAGAAGAATTAAGTAGATATTTTTCATTATTGAAAACCCAATTAACTCTGTAACTAAAGGAAATGTATTTTGTATTACTGGTCTAATTTTTTAATACTCATTTGTAATAGAAAAAAAAAAATCAACAACAAAAACATAAAAACAAAAATTTGTTAAATAAATTATTTTTTTAACCCGTTACTACTTTTCAGTAGGTAGGTACCATGTGTAGGTATTAACTATACCAGGGGTTCCCTAACTGTGAGTCGCGACGCCCTGGGGCGTCGCGACAGTATCCCAGGGGCGTCGCGTGTCGATACGTCTAGGTCAGAAACCCTTTCCAGTCACCCACACCATCGACACTTTCAACAGAGGAAGAAGAGCAATTGATAGAATTGTCCTGTGATTCCAACCTAAAGCTTGAATACGCCAAAGATAAACTGTTTGAATTCTGGAGCTCAGTATCTCAAGAATATCATGCCATCAGAACTGCAGCTTTAAAGGTTTTATTACCATTTGAGACTTCATGCTTGTATGAAACAGGTTTTTCTGCAGTTGCAGTAATAAAGAACAAGTACAGATCTAAAATAGACGTAGAGAAAGAAATGAGACTGGCCATTTTCAAACTGGAGCCCCGTTTTCAAAAACTATGCTCAGAAAAACAAGCACTTCCATCTCATTAGGAGCCAGCCAGTTTATAAATATCTCTTTATTATTATTCATGTTTTTTCTGTTCCCATTAAATAAAAAAATAATTTGCAAATTCGTGTTCTCCTGATTGCCTGTTACTAGAGTAGTACCTACCTACAAAAATTCGTAAGTATTTTTGTCGACTACGTTGAGGGGCGTCGTAAAACAATAGCCAAGACCCAAGGGAGTCACAGCACTAATAAGTTTGGGAACCCCTGAACTATACCGAGACAAACATTATATGTAGTTCGTGATAAAACTTTAAGGATTCCAATCAAAATGTCTGTATGTATTTTACATTTACTGGGAAACAGGCATGACTGATGACTGTGTATCAAGTTATCAACTTAACAATAGGTAAAGAAGTTAGATGTTAATCTAGTGTCTTTGTATGTACTTTTATAAGATGATCGTAATTGCTAAAGACATTAAAAAGGCACTATAAACAGATAACCCACATTAAATGATAAGACTATCTTTTGTGTTGTAAATGACAAAATGATTATATTTTTATGTTTTATGGTTTTGATTGTAGAAACACGTTTTGATCACTAAATTCAAATACCATCATCAACCATAAAGGTTCATTTTCATACTAGGGCCTTATTCACTAAGTCTAAGCAGATAAAGTGCTATTAAGTGTAGGGCTAAGAGGGGCTTTATCTCTTTCGACTTATTTTTAAGTAAAAAATCTGTTAAATCACCTAAAACGTTAAGACTAACACTTCCTGCTGACTCTCAGTTCCGTCAGACGTTTAACTTTCTAGGTACTTAAAATATTTTTTTGTTCTAATTTTAAAACCAAACTACTCTATTAATTTTTATGAATTTTAAATGTGGCCACGTCTGAGATATACCCTATTGAAAACAAAAAAAAAAAGAAATCGATCCACAATTGTGTGAGAGAAGAAATGAGAACCACTTCCTTTTGAAGTTCGTTTATACAGATAGTGTAACTATAAAGGTGATGCTCCACAACGGCGCACGAAGCCTCTACGCATTATGCACGAAGCCGCAACGCATTATGCACGAAGCCACAACGCATTATGCACGAAGCCGCTACATATAAAACGCACGAAGCCGCTACGTTTAATACGCACGAAGCCGCTACGTATTATACGCACGAAGCCGCTACGTATAATACGCACGAAGCCGCTACGTATTATACGCACGAAGCCGCTACGTATAATACGCACGAAGCCGCTACGTATAATACGCACGAAGCCGCTACGTATAATACGCACGAAGCCGCTACGTATTATACGCACGAAGCCGCTACGTATAATACGCATGAAGCCGCTACGTATAATACGCACGAAACCGCTACGTATAATACGCACGAAGCCGCTACGTATAAAACGCACGAAGCCGCTACGTTTAAAACACGTCAAACGCTAACAAACGAAAACATGCAGCTATATCAAAAGGCACAAATATATCACAGGTTGGAACAAATATGTCAGCGGCGCTCATAGGGAGGCTCGTACACATTATCAGACTTGGCTTTTGCATGGTTCACCTACACAGGGGACTATATATCAGAAAATGCGTGAAACACGAAGAATATTTAAGACTAAATTAAAATGTGTTCAAAATAATCAACAACAGATTAAATTAGATATTTTAGCAAAAAGTCATACTAAAAAAGATTTTTCAAAATTTTGGAAATCAACAAATAAATTGAAGGCCAAGCCGAGTCTCCCTGCGAGTGTGGCGGGTCTGAGTGAGCCTAAAGAAATCGCCAACCTTTTTCAAAATCATTTTAGGGTTCAGTCTCTCTTGCAAACAGGGCGGCGGGTGTCCGATGGGGGGGGGTGTTCGGGTTCTGGTGAACTTGCCATAATGTTTACGGCTAAACAGGTTGCGGCCGTTATAAAAAGAATGTCAAGAGGTAAGTCGCCAGGCCACGACGGCCTCAGCATCGAGCACCTAAAACATGCTGGGCTACATCTGCATAGGGTTCTCGCTTTTCGCAATAATAAGAAAAAGAGCTGCCTCCATGAATGGCCGGCTGCGCGCCGCCACCAACAGTCTCCTGAATGTTTTTTCAGATCGGTGGGACTCCCCTCTGCTGCGCCACTGGGTGAGGATCCACACGAATTATCGATTTTAATTAATTATGTATTACTAACACTAGTCTTTAAGTTATTTTGTATACTAACACTATGGACACATGTCTGAAATAAATTATTTGAATTGAATTGAATAGTACGGTGCAAACTTAATGGCAGCGGCTGTGAACATGAGGCGAGTCAATGCGCAGTAACAAACTCATGCACCAGCGGGGGTGCAGGTTGAGGTACTGCGCAGTGTGTCTTCACAGCCGTCATTAAGTTTGAATCGCACTTACATGGGCGTAGAATTCGTGCACCGCGTGCGTTGAGAGCAGCGCTTCAACAGACATACCTAATTATATTATTATAACTAATCAAAGCTGTTAGGGTTTCTTTCTATCGTCATCTCATTGTCATTAAATGAAAACTTACAACTTACGAACACTATAATGAATTGTATCGAGTAAAATACGTTGGGAATTCTTTATGACAATATTTGATGTTTCTACTCTGAAACAATCGTAGGAAGCCTGAACAATGTAATCTACGTCACAAGTAGGTTAAGTTTTGACAATATAACTTCAATGATTGTTTATACCGATTCGTTGAGTTTATTGAACTAGGATTACAATCTGATGACGTCGTGGCATTATTAATTTATTGATAGAGTTTATCATGTATTAGATCCATCTGGTATTTATAAAATGTATAAAAGTTGATTCCTCCAAATTTCAATGGAAATAACACAAAGAAATTCCTGAATTAACTCTAGAATAAACCTATTTGCAAATTACTTTGCTGTCCGTCTAACTTGAACTTATATTTAAGGACACTCCATTTTAAGTACCTAAACGATATCTTATTCATTTATGAAATGTAACTATTACTTCTAAATTGTTAAAAAAAATAAGTATTTAAAACATAACCTAAATAGGTGCTCTACCGATTAAAGCTAAGCTTCTATGCTTGCTCATCCTGTTATTATTATAAATAGTGCTAATGTCATTTGTTTTTACGACCAATTTCTTTAGTACTTACATAGCCTGCTGCCAAAAACATAATTTAGCAAAAAAGTTGAACCAACCATACTAAAATATTTTTTTATGTTTCATAAATGATAAAATTGCAGTATTGCATTGAACAGTAATTCCAATAAAAACGGAAATGTAGAGTCACACAAAATAAACTTTAAATAATAAGTAAGTGCACCGACTTCAGATTCGTTCTTATTTAAACAACTCGATAGTTGAATGGTCAACTCATCCCTTCTTAGGAATCTACATAATTATGCGCTCATACAAAAACATAAGCCATGTCTGCATGTACGTGAATGTCATACAAATGTGTGAAGACAACCATTGATAATAAATTATGTAAAACCTCTGTGGTGATTTTACACGATTCTAAATTCAGGTTGTAACTAATTTGGCGGCAAATTATGTCAGGTAGAAAGAGTTTTAAAATCGACAGAATCATAGAATAATAACTAAAACAGAATTAAAAAAAATAGAAATGTATTTTTAAATAGATTCTAAAGTAGGTAATCTGTGTCTAAGGTATAAATAGTATTTTCGAATTAAACTTGTTTGTGTTTAGACGTATTATCTTATCTGACAAATTTTCAACTTGACGTTGAAAGTCCAAGTGTTGGTAAATATAGGTACTGGTATCTCAAAAGGCTAGCTAATCTAACCGAAGATCACAAATTAGTTTGTAATTGTAACGTTATATATTATCTAGTTGACGTTTTTTGGGATATTTCTTAATGTAATAATCAAAAAGTAATGTTAAATTTATTTTTTTATTCTTTACGTTTTCAATTGCCTGCTTATCACAATCATTTTGATAGGCATTAATAAAGCCTTTATTTCAACGCAGTTCACATAGACGCAAAACCGAGTCGTAAAAAACAAAAGATAAAAATTAAACATTTTATTAAAAAAAAACGTTCGGCATCAGTTTTAAGCGGCATCCCTGTTTTGAATTTATTTTTAAAGCTCGTGCTCCATCCATAATTTGTAAGCGATATTTGACAGTAAGATTGCTTTTCGTACTTAATTCCTCGTACCATTCTCTTGCAGTCGGCCGTAATTTATTGGGTAGAGACAACCAGTATAGTATATCTAAGTAATGACCATGATTGTAATTTTGCTCATGATTGCAATCGTCACGAACTCTTCAAACATTAGTGCAGAGAGATCGAATGAATGCAACACTACAAATTGAAGTGTATTCTGATATTTTGAATTGAGACTGTGGTTCAATCTTATGGTATTGCTAACGCATATAACATTATGTAAACGGTTTTTGTAACGTCTGGTTTTTTTTTTAAAACAAATGCGATTAAGAATTAGCTCCTACATCAGACATCACTCTAATAAATGTACCGATTAATAAAAGAAAAGCCATTTTTTTATTGAGGGGGCCTTTTAACGCAGTAAGTCTAGTTTAATAGTGAACTACATACCGACTATGTAATAAACACTACCCAAAAAAAAACAATATAAAGTTGTTCTAAGTACGGTACTTAATGTAAAAAATCTCATGCAAACAACTGCATACAAGTTCGTGACTATGACGTGACTGCAATATCGTTCCCGAGCAACGTAATGTTTTGAGGTTAAAGATCACAACTGCATAATAATATTCAAGTTAATATGTAATCAGATAGCAATGATAACATATTATTTCCCTGTTGATTAGTGACTGACTGCAATGATAATCGAAGGTCCTATTTCGAACTATAAAACTGTTCTGTAACTTTTTGTGAGCCAAGAAAAGAAATCTAGGGCCTCAATATTGTTCAAATCGGTCCTTTTTCAAATTTCAATCTCACATACCTAATTCATTTATGAACTTACTTCAGAAATCGGTCCTTTTTCAAATTTCGATCTCACATAATTCATTTATCAATTTACTTCAAAATTATCTATGAATTTCTAGCTAATATTTTTATATTTTATTATAGAGTCGTCAGTCGTGTAGATTTAAAAGTTCAATAGGTACTGGCCAGAAAATATTTTGCAGATTATAATCAAGTGCGATTTTATTTTATGTATATTTGGACGACCGATAAAAAGCTTAAAATGGCTACTATTACGTATTTATTAAAATATACAAGTCATCGTATTGTCTTATAAATAACGCGTATTAATATTCACATTTTATTGTTACTATTGATTGTGTTTAGAAGCGTTGCCATGTTACCGAAATATAAATTTCAAATTGCAATTTAAGATAAAAACATAATTATACGGAACGGATAATAAGTATGAAAAGTAGGTACACAAGTAGAAGACTATAATAAACTAGCTCTGCTCCGTTGCTTTTCTCCCAATGCTTACTTTTGTCTTGTTTTTTTTTTAATTTCTTGAGATGCATTTGATATCTATATGCAATCAAATGTATTTCTTTTTTCTTCATATCCGACTGGAACTTTAGTTTGACGCCTTCACAAAAAAAAACTCAAGAACTTTATTTTATTAGTATAGCTAGCTATACTGGAACGGAACATAGAAAAAACTATGGCAGTAAAATGACTATGACTAAATGGAAAACGAGACTCCAATTAGGACCTATTACGTACTAGAACAATGTCATGTGATCGTTCATAAATAGCTCTCAATAATAATATTCAGGGTTGAAAGAGCTCAGCTAAATCTAGTACAATTATCAATCATGTATTTTGTGTCCAATCAAAATTCCGAAAATTTGTGTTGTGATTTGAATTACCTACCTGCATAAATACAGTGATGACATGTTAATCGACATTGAGACGTTTTTTTTTCATTCGATTGATTGTCTATGGATCCAAAATTAATGACAGTAGGTATTTACAATCACATAGGTACATTTATTTCCTTCTATTATTGTAGTTTGGTCTTTGGTATCGCATAATTCAGCTTACGGTCCGATTCAAACTTAACGATGATTGTGAACATGAGGTGAGTCGCTTCGCAGTACCTACTTAACACATTCATAGATCAGCGGGCGTACTGCGTAATGTTTAACCAACATCACAACCGCCTTTAATTTGAATGTACCTATACCAAGATTTGTTTAATAAAAGTTACGAATGAAGCTATTACTATTGTTTATTAATTACCTACTTAGGTATTACTCGCAAGAGTTATTGATAACAAGCTGAAAATCAAATTAAATACCTCACGCTCAATTAAAATGCCTATTAGATTTAAACGGTAATATAAGTAACTTATAAGGCGGACATGAGGATCTTGTTTATAATACTCGTAGAATAAAATAAACTTAACCGAACGTTATCCAAAGGCGATTTCCACATCGCAATGTCAATCCGGTCGTTTCGGTCATTTGTGTTGCCAATAGATGGAACATGTTAGTATTATTTTATATTAATTATGGAGGATTTTTATATATTAACTAGAATTCAAAATGATGTTGTGCACTTAACAAGTTGGGACTTCTGCGGTTGATAGGCATTCAAGTGTGTACCGGCTTAACTTACCACTTAACTGCACTGTAATTATTGCAATCAAAAAAATATATAAGTAGTGATGTCGTAGATTTTAACCACTGGCAGCTGTGAGGTTAAAAAAATGTCATCAAAAAGAATTTTTTTTTACTGTAGTTTTTTTCAAACGTAAATTAAATTAGCTATGGGTAGGTATTTAAAAAAAAAAACGTAAAAAGAAACCTCGATTTCTACATAGAATTATTGGTGCTTACATGAACCAAGTATGTAGGTAGGTACCTAATGAATAAATTAATGAATACTGTTAATTACTAAATTCAACAGCCTTAAATTTAATATTTCTAAACACATAATTACGAGAGGCGCGTTAAAATACCACAGAAAATATTGCCGGGAGATCAATTACCTTTATAAGTAGAAGTACAAAAATGATTTTTTTTTTTTTTTTTTTTTTTATCTTGGGACATTCTCACACACGGTCATCTGAGCCCAAACTAGGCAGAGCCTGTACTATGGTAACCAGACAACTGATAAACATACCTATATATTTCTAAATACATACATATTATAGATAAACTAGCTTTTGCTCGCGACTTCGTCCGCGTGGAGTAATGACTTCCGTCAGAATTTGGGTTTTTCACTTAGTTATCGCCTGTTCCATGGTCTATCGATTACATGTGTAAACAAACATTAAAAAAATCAAATTTTTATTATATTAGAAATATGTCTCCATGAAATCATGGTCTAAAAAATGCTATGTTCACTTATACATATGCTATGCTCACTTGTTTCACTGGTGGAACCTACATACAAAGATTTAAGTGAATCCATTGAGAAATAAACATTTTCAATTTACCACCCTTTTCTCCCCTTTGGGGGGGAATTTCCAAAAATCCTCTCTTAGTGGTAGCCTACTCCTCCCAACAAACACACATGCCAAATTTCAGCTCTTTACGATCAGTAGTTTCGGCTGTGCGTTGTCTGTCATTTACCACCCTTTTCTCCCCTTTGGGGGGGGGAATTTCCAAAAATCCTCTCTTAGTGGTAGCCTACTCCTCCCAACAAACACACATGCCAAATTTCAGCTCTTTACGATCAGTAGTTTCGGCTGTGCGTTGTCTGTCATTTACCACCCTTTTCTCCCCTTTGGGGGGGAATTTCCAATTATCCTCTCTTAGTGGTAGCCTACTCCTTCCAACAAACACACATGCCAAATTTCAGCTCTTTACGATCAGTAGTTTCGGCTGTGCGTTGTCTGTCATTTACCACCCTTTTCTCCCCTTTGGGGGGGAATTTCCAAAAGTCCTCTATTAGTGGTAGCCTACTCCTTCCAACAAACACACATGCCAAATTTCAGCTCTTTACGATCAGTAGTTTCGGCTGTGCGTTGTCTGTCATTTACCACCCTTTTCTCCCCTTTGGGGGGGGAATTTCCAAAAATCCTCTCTTAGTGGTAGCCTACTCCTTCCAACAAACACACATGCCAAATTTCAGCTCTTTACGATCAGTAGTTTCGGCTGTGCGTTGTCTGTCAGTCAGTCAGTCAGTCAGTAACGGAAGAGTTTTATATATATAGATAACATCCAGACACAGAACAAATAATCGTGCTCATCACACAATTATTTGTCCTGGGTGGGAGTCGAACCCACGACCTCCGGCTTAGCAGTCAGGGTCACTAACCACTAGACCAATAGGCCCGTCAAATCTTGAACAGATAAGAACACTTAGCTAAATGCGTGATGTTAATTAAACTCTTTAGAAACTCTATACCTAATAACGTTTGTAAATATTTGTAACTACATTTTGAGCTCGCTAATATTATGTTGATGAATAAAATTATGTAAGGCATAAGAATGTTGCAAACAAAAAGTATGGAAAATCAAGGAATTAAGGTGAACGGGGTCACCTGTCAAACAATATCACCTATATACGTCACAAAAATATGTTTATATAACGTTTGATCGTACCCGAAGTAAACACGGCCTTGATGTAAAAGAAATCATATTTGAGTTACAGAACACACGTGAATTGTGAACCGTACTCTTTTGTATCTAGTGATATACAATATGTTAATATTTGTTATCTAGGTAGTACTAGGTACACTAGATCAATGACCTATATCGATTATTGCAGTTATTTCTACGCTATAGGGTTTTACACGGGACACAAGTTGATACAGATTGATACACTTTGCTAGCATTATTTGTACTTAGTATTTTTTATTAGTAAATTTAACAATTATTTATCACTAAATCAAAAAAATAGTTTTTTAGATACAATTAATTAATTATATACAGCGTGTAACAAAAACCCTGTCATTTTGTATAACAATGTCTATAGATTATATAATAAATCTTTATAACGAACTCAAATTCTACCGATATTTCGTAATGTAAAAAAAAAACTACACAAAACTACTATAGTATTCTTAACCTTATCGTTCATACATCTGAATAACCTTTGCACATTATATTATGTAAATAACTAAACATACTACACTGCACACGTGTATCTGTCTGCAAATTTATAGCGTTTAAACCCAATTAACTCTTGTTGAACAAGTTGGCACTTGGCATTGCTATTTATGAAGTGTAATATTTATAAAGAACTAGGTATTAGCTGACGCGGCTATCGGTTTTTGCCATAATCTTTTATAGTTTAGGCAGCGTACGCAAAATAAGTAACTTCTCTGGTTGATTTTTTACACCTTGTGTCCGAAAAACCCAAATATCTTACGAAACCCTATTTTTTTCCAAAATAAGGATAATGTATCTTTCGTATGGTTAAAGAACTTTTAAAATCGGTCCAGTAGTTTTTGAGCCTATTCATTAAAACCCAACAAACAAACATACAAACAAAGTTTTCCTCTTTATAATATTAGTGTAGAAAATACTTAAAAAAAACACAAATTACTCGAAAACGGTGGATAGAGGGTTATGTAGGATCATTTGGTTGTAAATGACCTCCTCTACATGCCCTTAGCGGATAAGCCAGGATATTATCTAACCAATAACCCTTGTACAGATAATAATATGCGCATATCAAACTGATATCAAGTATTAGTAAGACGCTCCACAACCTATTACTAGGTAATACGTGGTAATACAGTAGTCCATAGTAAGACTGGTTGTCAGAATAGGTAAAAAGCTAAGTAGGGATTGGAAAACTTTATTTCGAATAAATATGATACGTTTTTGATGGCCTGACATAAGTTAGAAAAAAATGTTTGATAGTCCAAAAAAGTTCCAATCTATTAAGGTATTATCTAAGACTCGAAATCTTGCTTTACATTAGTTCCTAATTTTTATTTAATCAATGTTATTCTCAGACATAAAGCTCAAGTTATTAAGCGACGCGGTTCAGCGATAGGTCATTGCCCTTGAGTTCTTGCTTACCTGGCTTATAAAATCACAGTGGTCACGGAAAGGTGACTTATATATGTGTATATAACGTTATTAAAGTCGGACCGATGCTTCCCCATTTTAAAATTCTAAGAGAATAATATTTGGAATTCGGTGAGAGGTAACTCAACACTGAAATTTCACTTTTTTGCCAGGAAACCGTTTTTTTTTATATTATCTATATAGTCTATAATTTATATTTTTATTTGTTTCAGATTTTATACCGAAAAACGCCGAAAGCACGACACGAAACGAAAATAAAAAATCTAGTCAATAAATTCATATTTTTTTTACAAAAAATATATAAAAATGAATTAAGCAACTGTGTTATTAAAGTAGTGTAAGATTGTACTTATTTTATTTGATATTTAGTTTAAATAAGTGTAAATATGCAGATATTAAAGGCACGTTTCGCTCTAAGAGCGTCCGCATCTCAGTTCCAAGCATGGAGCACAGCGAAAGGACGTACAGCTTCTTCGGTAAGTTACTTTTTTTATCTTAGAAATAATAATAGACCAGGGCCGATAATTGTTAAAACCAAAAAAAATAATAGTAGGATGAAACTAATTAGAAAAGGAAGGGAATATGATAAAAATTAAAGAAAAAATAAATTACGGTCGATCCGAGTTCGGGAAGGGGGGGAGGGGGGGGTTTTAAGGTTAAAAAGTGGTTTATCTTGATTTCCAGCAAAACTACAAGTCCTATGAAAAAAAGTCAAATGGCAAAGTTGTAGGTAATAAAAAGATCTACAACTTTTGTATTTACACTTTTTTCACATAACCTCAAAATGTATGTGAAAAATCCAAAAAGCCAAGTTTTTGGTTTTTTATTTTTATCTTTTTCAAAAAACTTTTTTTTCACGAAATTTGGTGGAAACTTACCTTTTTATGTCCCAAATACGCTGTAATTTATTTGATTAAAAATATTTATTTTTTCACCTTATTTTGAATTAATATAAAAAAAACACTAATTTTCAATCGAAAATTCACCCGTCAAAATATCAGCTTTTTTCAAAAAGTATGGGGGTTTTTGTTCGTTGAAATCTCTACTTTCTGATGGTGTAAAAAAAATATACATTACTATAGTAAATGTTCTCAGAAAATGCATAATCACTATGTACAATTTCATCAAAAAAATGACATTGCTTAATTTTTTTTTCAGTTTAAAGTTTATTTATTAAATTCGAATTACATTCATGTCATAGAAAATCTCACAAAATGATTCAGATGAAATTCTGGATGAAGGACCAATGTCACTGCATCAGTGTCACTGCAATGCAGTATGGCAAATACTGCAGTGAAACTACTGGGAACTAAGACTGGGATGAATGTACGAAAAAATCTATACTTATAAAGCTAAAGTGTTTGTTATTTTATTTGAGATAGCCCTCTTATCGAGAAAGACTATAATTTGCCGCGATAACCGACGCCCACGCGGGCGAAGCCGCGAGCAAAAGCTAATAATAAAATATTCTTTATTAAATAGTTTTAAACTTTAGAGCTCCTATTCTCTTATGATTGCAAAAGAAAAAAGCAATCGGTTTACTCCTATGGTACTTACTTAAAACATTACGTGGAAATTTCGCTAGGCTTTTTCACTGTACTGTGTCCTATATACATGGTATTGTTTAAGACGCTTGGGAGATTAAGCTGTGCGGCTTATCGGTTCAGTGCCCCACAGATAATTAGTATGCAGTATGCTAACGAACTCTAGACGCGTTGAACAAAATAAATAATATTTTATTTCTTACTATCTGTTGCGTGCGGGTCCTACCGGGTGTAGTTATTGCTGCAAACACCCCATGTCCCCTAGCTTGAATCTTAAGAAAGTTGGTCTCGTGTGGTCCTTGGTATGTAGTTCCATTCCTAGAACCAAGTTTCATCCTAGTCGGTATAGCTGTTTAGCCGTCAAATCTTAAAAAAATACAGACTTACTTTCAAATCTACGAGTATAATATTAGTATGGTTATTCATCTCTCTCCTTAGCACAGAAATACAAATTACAGCTTCTTATACTTTATTATTTACAAAGGATATACAAAATGAAGATAAATAGGTATTTAAAGTGCGTTCGGAGTGCGTTTGCACTGATTGTCGACTACCTTATCACTCTCGTATATCAAATTTGCGATAGTGAATTACCTATAATTTAGCAAAAACCAAATCATCGCATATCAAATTATCGATCTAATGATACAGCACAATAACCTGAACGCTAATTGGCAAATTAATGACAAGCCTCCATTTTTAACAAGTCTTAATCAACGTACTTTTGTTTAATAAGTAGTAATGTTAATGTTTAAAATGTCCCTGTGCTGGGCACAGGCCTCTTCCCATTTAGTGAAGGAACGAGCATTGATAACCACGCTTGCTCATTGCGGATTGGCGATTCCAGATTACAATTTTTTGAATCCAGGTTTCCTCACGATGTCCACGTTTGTCAATGGTGTCTCAGAATAATTATGAAAGTGCATAATTATAACTTATAAAAGTCGTATTAGTACTTGCGTTAGTTTGTCATCACTTGGGTAGAACCTGCAACCAGGTGCATATGAATCGGGTCATTAACCGGTGACGCGCAACACGTCCTGCGTATTTTTTTTACCTGTTATTAAAGTAGACTCATTAAAAATTATTTAATCATTTCTAGATAACATTGCTTTCTATATTAGTAGAGATTTATTTTTGGTTTAAAGAACTTTATTACAAGAACATTACAGTTCGCTTATGAGAAAAGTGATTATATACCTACATAAAAAATACTTATCTTAAGAGATATAACAATAGTTAATTTTATCGTTTATGAATACGAAACAACATGAAACCATCAACTTTACAGAAAGAACTAGCATTGATCAACATTCTTTAATATTGCTGGATTGATTGATTGATTTTTTTATCAATTCCTAGTTTATTTACCTTGAAACAGTTTATCTTGTTGTAGTAATTGTATGAAAAAATTTTGTATTTGTGTACTCTTGTCCTATTAAGGAGATTTGTATTAAACGTCAGTTAATAGTTCTTATTAATAACGCTAGGGCTACTAAACGGCATTATTTATTGCAATTCTTGTTGACACACTTTCAATAGATCTTCAAGGTTGTATTGTGATTTGTAGTGTTAGTGTCAGGGCTAGGTCTTAGAAATTTATTTAGTTAGTCCGAATTAGTCCCGATCTTGTTTATTGGAAAGTATATAACAGCTAGTGCAAAGTATGGAGATCCTGCTATCAATACTTTCCTAGTAAATTTGAGTCGGTGCAAAAAAAAATCTGACTCCTTACTTATTTATGATGTCACTTTGAAATTCATACATAAGTGCTCATTTGCAAAACCCTCATAGAATCCTAGAGGCTCGTATTGGCAATATTTTTTTTTTTTTTATTAAGAACTTGAGATCTTGAGACTTAAATTTAGACATCCCGTTCTCCGCCTTTAAAATTCCAGGATGTAGTTATATCTCTGTTCTGGGGTCATTGAATTTCAAAATACTAACCATTTCATCTCTAGTAAGTACATACAAGATAATTCACTAATAATCTCGATGAGTCTGAAGTAATATTTGTTAAAAAAACAAACACTCTCTTGTCTCGTGCCTCGCTTTATCACTGTTCAAACAAATAAATCATCGCAGATGGTAGACAATACAGTATACCTACTTAACCACATAATAAAAATTAATACATACTCAGTTGCTAAACAACATTGTACCTTGTTAACCGAAGTTAAAAGGAGGTGGTTCTCTAATCGACAGTATGATTGTTACGCTGTATGTCTGGCAATTTTAGATCGATTTTGAGAATTATTTTTGTCATCGATAGGGTATATCTCTATATACAACATGTAACAAAACCCCTGTCAGATCCAATAAAGGCGTATTCGTGGTACAGTTCATAAACCGTCTCGCATAGGCGGCTTCTTTGACACAAAGCTGCAGGTAGTAAGTACGTGAACTTTGAGGAGCGGTCAGTGTTGCTGTTGCCTTGGATCCTTTTTTATTTTGATTTAATTATTTTCAATTAGGAAAAAAAAACCTCCAATCCATTTAATAGCTACGTATATGTGTTCGCAGTACGATACCGAATAATAATAATAGTCTTAGGGATCGGACAGGGTTTTTGGTACACACTGTATAGGGTAAGTCTATATGATTGTTTTTTGTTACCAAGAATGTCAAAACGAATATGTCTTGGTGACCTAACGGTTCAAGGTGAAGGCTGCAGGTTCGAACCCTCTACATGCAAATATCTACCAATGGGACTTATTCAAAGTTATAATGTATTTTCTGAATTATTCTAAGACATCAGTGACAAATGGTAAAGGCAAAGATAGTGAGGAAACCTGAATTCCAAGAAATTGGAATCTGAAATCGCCAGCCCGCAGTGAGCCAGCGTGGTGATCAATGTTCCTTCCTTCTCTGTATGAGAAGAAGGCTATGCCCAGAAGTGAGATTCATGGAGACCGGTATTATGTGTGTAATCAATGATTTTAAATTAAAAATAACATGATAAACATTTCTGTCACTAGGTACTTAAATATTATTGAATTTTAGATGTAAGTCATCTAAAATTCAAAAATATTTAAGTAGTCGATTCTTATAAGTATGTGCTAAAGTTATTGTCATTACTACTCATTTACATTTTTACTTACTTCGTCCTTTCGAATTACAATTATTCACTATCGCGAAACTGGTTCTGTAATGGCACATAAATAATAAAAAACTCACGCAAACCGGTTTAGTAGTTTAAGGAAAATTGTAACACAGACGAGAGGTAAACAAACGCCGTAGCTAAAAAAAATTATTGCAACATAAATAATATGAAGAAATGCATAATTATAACGAGCATTTTATTTAGGGAAAAATATAGTCCGCATGACAAAATTTGAATGAAATAGCAAATTAATTAATCATGTCATATTTACCTTGTTCTATTTTTCTGTGCTTTATTAATGATATTAGAGATTCTACGTTTTTATTATTAATAAACTCAGAAACTACTGGACCGATTTCAGATGACAATCAGAGAGATTAGATGCTACATTGTACAAAAAAAAGGATCTATTTATTTATTTATTTGCATCCATCTAGTCTAAAATACGTAGGTGTAGTTAAATTTTGGACGAATAACGAAAAACTGCGAATTATAACTTTCGGTCCTTGTAAGATACTGTATTCATCTGAAGCCGGTATGACGTGGAGCTGATCCCAACGGAGCTTGGGAAAAGGCTGGGCACATAAGAACTTTCCTCATAATTTTAACAGAAGATTTTAACTAGGATTTTTCTATATTTAATATGAGACTCATTGACCTAATCGACCACATGCTACGACTTAGGTGCTGATATTTGTGGAACCCTCAAGTTCCACAAATAATGCATCAAACAATGCATCCAAAAGATATATGTTTTTTGAGAGTTCCAAAACGTGTCTGTCCGTCTGTCTGTCTGTCTGTCTGCGTTAGTTTGGATGTTGAAAAGCACCAAATTCTTCTTAATTCAGTATATTTGGCAAGAGGAGTACTACATGTAATAGGCGCGTCCCAACGCAAAATATTTACGTAGGGTACCTATTCTTTCTATTAAGCTAACGTATCTCCACTCCAATCAGGATCTTGGCGAAAAATATGCTTAAAAATAGGTATATAAGCAATACAAACTTATCAGTCATTACTTGTTAATCCGATCAGTTTAATCAGATATGAATATACTACAGCGATACCGGAATATATCTGCCCAGCCTTCATGAGTAAGATTGATTTCACTATTGTTTAGTGTCAATAAAATACACGCTATTCTTATCTTATCGGAAATTACATGGCTTATATGCTATCGTAATGATTGTTTATTTCTCTTGAAAAACAGAAGTAGAACCGATACTTTTCTTAGATTTTGACCCGGAAACGATTTCTTCTTTTTCTTCTTCCTTATTTCATCCGTCGATTTTTCGTAAGAATGTTCATAATTATGAATTTAAAACTACAATAATCTCAATGGAATCACGAATGGATTTTGGCTATGAAGTCAGTGCAAAGATGACTCAAAAATAAAGAATCCCACTGTGACCCTGGCATCTTTGTCCACCAATTTTTTAAATTAAATTATTTTTTTTGTCATCGCGACTTGATTAGTGGACCAAAATACTTACAACCAGTCATAGCCCTCGACAGCCGATTAACAAATTTTGGTGATGCCTTTCAAAAGGGGTTCAGAAATATAAAAAGGGGACCATGGTACGTCGTTTGATAGCGCATGTAAATGCGCATATACACTGGAGTACCTCTACCTGTTAATTCCCGTGACGTAATTTTATTAAAATCATGCAACGCGATAGTTTTAAAGTTTATACCTCTACCTATTAGTTGTTTTATAAGTCATGCTTGCCCTTTCCACAACATTTCATTATGTCTGCTTCAAGATACAAATGCCTTCCGTATCAATTCATATGGTTATTTACCTATATAATAATAAATTATTCTACCACCGTAAAGAAGAAAATATTATTTTCCCATCAGATTACTTCATTAAAAACCCCTTAATTGTGGGATTGCGATTTGAAGAACTGCATGATAGCAGTAATAATTTTTTTTTATGCTTTATTCTTCAGTTACTTCAAGTGTAGTAATATTAATAATGTCGATCATCCTGCCCTTATCCCAATTTTATTTGGGGTCGGCGCAGCATGTCTTTTTCCATACTTCTCTATCTGGCGTCATCTCACAAGTGACATCCTTTATAGCCATAAAGTCTTTCACACAATCCATCCGTCATTTCCTTGGTCGTCCCCTTCCTCTATATATACATCCACGTTTATCCTCAAACCTTTCTCACAATACGATCATCCTTCCTTCGCATCACATGCATACGTAGAAATATTGTTTTAAGGAAGTATTTTGTAAATAAAGCAATTTATTTATTTATGATTCTATGTGTATTTTCCGGTTCTCGTGAACGATAAAATTGCTTATTCAATGCTACATAAAACAGCATCCTTAGCGAATGCAGAATTAATGAATCGGATTTTAATTATGCATGCCGCTTATCAATGACATTAATGTAAAGAAATGCGGGTAATTAATTATTTATTCGGTTTTCATTCACTTTGTTTTATTTTTCAATTCTTTTCGCAGTAATTTTTGGTTTACAATTACTTAGAATTATTCCTTTTGTGTCCAATACCAGTTATCGCGAACACTTTGAATACTTTTTTTTTTAATCTTGCGTCTTCAACGACGCGTGCCTACACACGAGCCTCTATCGGTATGGCGATAGTCGCCTAGATCTCTGCATTGCCTCGTATACGAAGGGCCTGTAAGGTTGTGGATTTTTAGATAGAAATTAAAATGAAACTACTTTAAACGGATTCTATCGCGGTTTATTTTGATTTTATTTACCGACACTTCAACGCCTTTGCAGATGCTTGAATCTGTTTAAAAGGGTGGTTGAGTTTGCAAGAATCTTTAAATTTTACAGTTTACCTTGTTAAGTACTTTCATATTCTGTTCAATAGCCGTAAAGTATAGCTATAACTCTACTTTTTTCCGTTAAATCATATCACCGTTTTTTTTAATATCTTCCATCTGTAAATTTAATGATGCGTTCAATGCTGGGTGCTTAAGAATAATTCGATTGTAGTTACTACTATACCTAACAGATTATTGTTTATTCGATATTTATCGTAATCGATAAGGAGCGTGACGCTTATATTTTTATATTGCACTTTATCGTTATCTCGACCGCTATTGACATAAAAAAAATTACGACGATTGTAAATAACCGAATTCCGTAAGGATTTTCATTGATAAACATTGTTTGTATAAATGATAACACATAAAATATATAACATGTAAATAATGGGTGATGTAAACTTAAGAAGAAGTTTTATTATTATATTTTTTTATTGGACCCAGTGAAAAAATACTATGTACGTAGTAATTTATAATAGCCAAGTCTAGAAAGGACTTTGGCCTAAATGACTTAAAAACCTAGGATTCGAAAAATTCAGGATCCATATCCTACTAATATTATAAATGTGAAAGTGTGGATGTTTGGATGTTTGTTACTCAATGACGCAAAACGGCTGAACAGATTTGGATGAAATTTGGCATGCATGTTATGGAACATAGACTACCTTTTATACCAATTCCTTTATTAGTTCCCGAGGGAAAATTTAAAATTGTTTCCGAGCTAAGCCGGGGGTAAACAGCTTTGAAATTTGGTATTTTTCTCTATTACAGCGCAAGCTATAGCTTAAACACAGCTGAAAATTTTATTCCATTTTTCATTACTTTCACATTATTCATTTCTTTTTGGACCCAATTCTGAAGTCCACGCAGAGGAAGTTGTGGGCAGAAGCTAGTATTAAATAAATTTGGTCTCTCAAACCTCATTCTCATTCGTCAAGATTTCATTAAAACTTATTTATTTTCACTGTTATCGTTCCAGGACACAAAAAAGCATGTGGAATACAAACCTATCAGAAGCGTCCTTGTCGCGAACAGAGGAGAGATCGCCATCCGAGTGTTCAGAGCATGTACCGAGCTGGGGATCCGGTCCGTGGCCATATACAGTGAACAAGATAAGCTGCAGATGCACAGGTATAATCATCTTAGAGATAAGTGTGTGGGAGTCCGGTACCTTAAGGCCCATTTTTTTTATCCCTAGTTAACCAATGGTTAAATACGCTAACTAATGGTTTCTCTAAAACGCGTTTTCGTTCGTTGTCATTTGTTAGGATAAAAATTTATGAATAAACACGTTCTACCGAAGTTTGTAACCAGTATGATATTTAACCATTGGTTGATTTAACTAGGGATAATAAAACTTGGCCTAAGTATCCTTACACCTTTGGTTTTCATTCGCGTGAAAGTCGAAAGACTTCAGCCCACGTTGAGGTCATGACGTGGTGATAATTATGTTAGGCTAACACCGACTAAAAGCAACCCGGCAAAGGCAGGGATGAGACTTGCCTTTGTCGGCTCTAGATCATAAGGTATGCTTAGTGTGACTCCATCGGAAAGTATACCTTAAACTTTACGAGTCTTGAAGCCAAAGGTGGCCAAATACTGCAGAAAAAAAGAAATTATTCTCAGGACTTTGCCAACCACCCAGCGTACTGTAAGAAAAAAGTTTATATTTAGTGAAGACGATATATATGAGGCGATGTTTGCCACTAGGCCACCTAGTGATGTGCTTTGGGTACCCAATCAACAAGACATTGTACTTATAAAAATAATTAAGCTGGTCATATCTATTATGACAGTTAAAGATCGGGGAAGGAGAATACGTTATTTAAATGAGGATTTCTGCATGAGGCTAGATAATTTTCAGTTTAAAAAAAATTGGGCCAGATTCGTGCAAAAAAGTCCTGCATTCATGTTTCGTTAGAAATTTCATACCATGTTGCATTCATTTTGTCAGTTTCGTGCAAAAAAGTCCTGTGTAAATTCTTCTGATTCGGTCGAAATTTTATTCCATTTAGTATTTATTCAGTTTGTCTTAATTTCAGTAATTGCTCAAATAATGTGCATGCCAATCTCTTACTTAGTAGTACATAGTGTAATTACTATTTACATCATACGTAGAGCTCCATATCTTTAATCTTTATGCATTTGGTTTCCGCAAGTCTCGCTTTGCAAGTACTTTCACAAATCATGCTATGAAGAATTTATTAAGACGTAATTTTAAAGCTATTCATCAAACTTATGATCAAAGTGATCTCATTCTATTTAAAATAAATTTAAATTCGGTGATATGAGTCAATATCTGACGATGTTAGAAATTGATCCCAATATAGCTTAGGAAAACACAAGAATTGAACTTTTTTGATGCTAACTAAGTACCCGAGTTCCACCAATAAGTCACTGAAAAATATTTATTTTCCATATTAAACTTTGTTTTTTATTCATTTACATATAAAACTTGTTTATAGACAAAAAGCGGACGAGTCATACATAGTGGGAAAAGGTCTAGCACCTGTAGAAGCCTACCTCAGCATCCCGGAGATCATCAGGGTCGCCAAGGAAAACGATGTTGATGCTGTCCACCCCGGTTATGGATTGCTCTCTGAGAGGTAATTATTGTTGCTATGTTAATATCGTTGTAGGAAGAATTATTGATTACTCAAAGGTTGATGAACAACAGACCTCAAAATACGCAATCTCGTTTGAACCTATTTATCCAAAAAATTCTGAATCAATTTATGGAATTACTCGGTACACCATATCAAAGTAAAAAATATTTTATGAAAGGGATCTACAATAGCTAAATATATAGCGTGAAAAAGGAAAATAAAATTTGGAGATAAAGTTTAAGTCCGATCACAGAAGTAACCAAATCAAGTCGGAGTTAACCGAAGTCCACAGAATGGTGAAGACCGCTTTATAGATGTAAAAACTCGAATGTGTGAAAGCAACAATGTGTCGTTTTTAATCCAAGTATTTCCGTATACCAAGATGAATTACGTTCTTTCTGCAGTGTGAAGTGAAGGTGAAGTTAGGCCACAAACAAAATTTTACCAGCTACATAACGCCTAAGCCAGTCATAATATACTTCCTCGTATTAACAGTTGTAATGGTATTATCACTTTTTCTACGAACAGATCAGACTTCGCACAAGCCATCCTCAATGCTGGCCTCCGATTCATCGGGCCATCACCGTCTGTGGTGCAACAGATGGGTGACAAGGTCGCTGCCAGAAAAGCTGCCATCGATGCCCGTAAGTAGTGACTAGCCTCTAAGGGTTTGTGATATTTTTTCAGTCTTTAACTTTCGTAGAACAGAATGATCAAGGCTCAAATATGTGGAAGTGACCAGTCAAAGTCACGTGACTTATCGAAAACAAGTATCATTTCCATACATTCCATAAGTGTCACCCGGTGGCCAAATTTGGAACTAATATTGCTTAACTAATTTCATTTTGCATAGCTTAAATATAAAATAATCTAAAGTTAAGATTTATTTACTCCTTGTACCCTTGGGTGAAGACCTTTACCGTTAAAACCACGAAAATCCTATTGAGTTGAAACACTAAATTCGACATCAGCGATGCCATCACCGGGTCTAATATGTTCGTGGCACTGTATGCGATTTCTATCATCGTTAACGCTTGTAGAAATGTCACGTGTCCTTAAGGACTTACGGTACGAATACACCAAATCCGTCGTCGGCCGAAGTATGCTCGGGCGTCATCGGCCGAACACGGCCGATCAAATCAAACGTATGTAAATGGAAGAGAGCGCATACACTGCTACTACCGGCGTCGTCCGATGACGCCCGAAAACGGACGACAACTGACGAGTCCGAACGTGTTTGGATTTTTTGTCAGTTTTACTCTGAAGTTGCACAGTTTAGACTTCATAAGTTCCACCGACAACGGCCGTTATCGTCTGCAGTGTATTCAGTTGAACTTCCGAGTCACTCGTCCGAGTAGTTCTGTCCGCCATCGGCCGACAAAATCGGTTTTAGTGTATTCGTACCGTTAGTCTAGACAGACGATTGATGTCTATTGGGACTACGTATTTATTGTATGTAATTTTTTTTTCATGATGCCTTTTGCACCAGATCCTTTGTCAACAAGCTAAATGTCAGTATAATTAATGGTTTTTGTTTTCTCCAAACAAGTCTTTACCGCAAGGGCTGGTTCGAAGTTGCACGGGATAAGGATGTATGGAGGTACTTGGGAGAGGCCTTTGGCGAGCAGTGGGACAGTATAGGCTAAGGAAAAAAAAGTCTTTAGTTTGGTTCAAACAGAATTAAATTACACACTAACAATATTTTATTATGGACTATCGAAACCAATTGTAATTCAGTTTCCGTATAGATAATATAAAACAACAAACGAATTTCTCATGTGGTATGTAAATTTACAGAGGTTCCGATCGTCCCTGGTACCGACGGGCCAGTCACTACGAAGGAAGAAGCGTTGGAATTCTGTCAACAACATGGTCTTCCTGTTATTTTCAAGGTAAGACCAACATTTATCATGTAGGTCCCATGTGCTTACGAGTCATTGAACTAAAACACGACGATTACCTTTTTGACGGGCCTGATGCTCTAGTGGTTAGTGGCCCTGACTGCTAAGCTGAAGGTCGGATTCGATTCCCACTCAGGTAAAATCTTTATGTGATAACACGATCATTTTTTCTGTGTCTGGGTGTAATTTATCTATATTATGTTAATTAATCTATAAATGCCATAGTGCAGGCTCTGCCTAGTTTGGGATCAGATGGCCGTGTGTGAGATGTTCCAAGTTATTATTATTTTATTACTTTAAAGTTTTTTTTTTCTCCAGGCTGCATACGGCGGTGGTGGACGAGGTATGCGAGTAGTTCGAGAGATGAGTGAAGTGGAGTCATCGTTTGAAAGAGCTTCTTCTGAAGCTCTCGGTGCCTTCGGAAACGGGTCCATGTTCATCGAGCGATTCATTGAGAGGCCCAGACATATTGAGGTGCAACTCTTGGGTAAGTTTATTTTATTGGTTAGGATTATGTCATTGCTTTAAACCTTATTCATGCGTCACAATAACTTGTAAAATACAAATAGAAAGAAGAAAAAAATTTAACCTCCGGCAGTCACGTCCAGAGGTCGCTGTAAGACGTGCAATAAAATAGAGAAGGAGAAATTTGAACGCTCGGGTAGTGACCCCTATAGCTTAGTTGGGAAAGCGACTGGTTCGTTGTACCAGGAGTCGCAGGTTATACAATATGTAACAAAACACCTGTCAGATCCAATAAAGGCGTATTCGTGGTATAGTTCATGAACCGTCTCGAATAGGCGGCTTCTTTGACAAAAAATTGTAGGTAGTAAATACGTGAACTTTGAGGAGCGGTCAGTGTTGCGGTTGCTTTAGATCAGTTTTTATGATTATTTAATTACATATTTCCACTGGGGAAAAATAATTATCTCCAATCTTTAATGGCTACGTATATGTGTTCGCAGTACGATACCGAATAATACTCTTGGGGATCGGACAGGGTTTTTGTTACACGCTGTATAGTCAAAATAGGTATGCACAATTTTATTACTAGATAATACTTTGCCAAATCTAGTATCTAATATTATTGACTTTGAGCTCGAATTCCTAATCTTTATCAATCCTTGAACATCAAATTAATTACAGAAATACAAATAAAAAGTCAAGATTTTTCGACTGAATGCACAATTTTTTTATATCGTCATTTAACCACTATAACCCTTAAGAATGGAGTAAAACGTTGAGGCAAATTTATTAATGTGTTTCTCTTTTAAAGGTGACAAGGCCGGCAACGTGGTGCACCTGTACGAGCGCGACTGCTCCGTGCAGCGGCGCCACCAGAAGGTTGTGGAGATCGCGCCCGCACCACACCTCGACCCTGAGGCTAGTACTTATTTAAAGGAACTTCGATGAGAAACACTAAGGTCCACACAAACCGGATCGGGCCGAAAAAATAGTCATATTTAGTGTTGCTCTCAGTTTCGGCCGAAACCGAATTTCGATCGGTCATAAGTCATATCCCATAAGTATACAGATTAATTAAAAAGGAGTGCGTGTATTCTACAAGGTAATCAGGCGTATAAAACTGAACAAGTTTCCCCAAGGAACATACGTCGAAATCTTAAAATTGACTTAGAGTATTTTTTTACCCTAAAATCACGAAAAAACTATTGATTTAAAACACTAAATTCAACAACAGCGACGCCGCCAACATGTTTGTGGTACAGTATTATTTTATTAGAAGAAAGAGCAGAAATTACAATATTTTGTGTACGGTAACCGCCATATTAGTTAGGAAAACTATGTCGCGGCTGTTAGCGCCCACCTCCTACAGGGCAGATGACAGCATTCCAAGTTAACATTTGTTTTTATAGTCTGTTTTTAATCCCGAAGATTAAACTCAAGCGGCGGCCTAATGGCTAGGGCGTCGGACTTGCGATCATGTGGTTGCGGGTTCGAAACCCACCCATTACACTACCGACGTAAACCCACTCGTAACACAAGCATCAGCTTAGCACGAGGGGTTAACAAGAACTAGTAATGTGTGTCGCACATAGGTAGAAATCTCTTCTAAAAAAAAAATGACAAGCGCAAATGCTATAATTACATGAATTACAATAGCTTTTATGTCAGTTTTGACATTTGCATGTGTCAATTTAGTCTCTAGGATTAAAAAACAGAGTATTATTACGTTTTTGTGTTTTACAGATAAGGAAGAAGATGACAGACTGCGCGGTTCACTTAGCGCGGTCGGTGGGGTACGAGAACGCTGGTACTGTGGAGTTCTTACTCGACGACAAGGGCAACTTTTACTTTATTGAAGTCAACGCTAGGTAAGACTCAGGCCCAGTTTTTTGATCCTGAGTTAACTCAACCAATGGTTAAATGTGCCAACTAATAGCTTCATATTTCAGTAAAACACGTTTTGTTTGTCTATCAAAGGGTTAAATATATCAAAGAGTTAATTATTTTCCTATTTGTAGCTACAACCTGACGCAAAATTAATATTTCTGCGAGTAAAAACATTTTGTTTTTAAAAAGAAATTATAAATTCGCTGCGTTAAATTTAATAAACAAATTCTATTCCGGACGAAATTTTTTTAGTTGCATATCGCATTGAAATAAAAAAAATCTTTATTCCAGATTACAAGTCGAACACACAATCACGGAAGAAGTCACAGGCATCGATTTAGTCCAATCTCAAATACGAGTGGCTGAAGGCATGACTTTGCCTGAGATGGGCCTCACCCAGGACAAAATAAAAGCGCAAGGTTCCGCTATACAGTGCCGTGTTACCACCGAAGACCCAGCGAATAACTTCCAACCTAGTACTGGAAGACTTGAAGTGTTTAGGTAAGTTTACCTTATTTTGTATGAGGTAAGGTTTATTTTGCAATGGACCTTATTTACGACAAGAGACAGGTAGGTTCGCCATAAATAACTTCCAACCTAGCACTGGAAGGCTTGAAGTGTTTAGGTAAGTTTAACCCTATGTAGTGTGTGTTAAGGTTCAATGTAGAATGGAACAGATTTATTCCGATAGTGGTCTCAGACAGCATTTAGACAAGAGACAGTAACAAGAGTTCGCTATACAATGACTAATGACTACTGAAGATCCGACGAACAACTTCCAAACTATACGGGAATAATCCAGTTGTTTAGGCAACTTCAACCTTGAGCTGTATGAAAAAAGATTAATTTTGGAAGCACGGATTTTTTCCATGATAGTCCTTTTAATGTCTTAATGTGACTTCTATAGGATAGGATCCGCACACAAGCAATTTCGTGATACAAAATAGTAGTTTCTGTGCTTAATATAATTAAACAATTGAGAACTCTATGACCTTATAAATAAAATATTTTTTTCTTTAGGTCTGGTGAGGGTATGGGTATCCGTCTAGACTCCGCATCAACTTACGCCGGCGCTGTTATTTCTCCATACTACGACTCGCTACTTGTGAAGGCAAGTATTGTTGTAATACTGATAATTTTAAGTAAAACATATAATAAAATTAAATAAGTACCTTACTTGTCATTTGCGATCACCCCCCAAATTTAACATAGGTCGCTAGTTGCTCCATACATTTTAATGTTTTTTATTGAATGAATGTTATACATAAGTTATATTCTCATCAGTATGTATGTCTGTCACCGTGACCATAAAATATTAATCCGGTTTAAATTGAGTTCTGGAAAACAACTAGCTTACTTAGGCTTTGCTAAAAAAGCAGGTTACTTTTTATCACTCGTAATATAGAGAGGGAGGGGGGCCTCAATTTAAATTGATTTTGACTTGCTCTTAGCGAACCTAAAAAGTTTGTATCTCACGCAAACTTTCTTGTAGTTCGCTTTTCAGACTCGCTTGGCCATCGGCCGTATTGTACTTGTTTATTTTGAGAGTTTAGTGCTCCTAGTTTTTTTTTATTTACTGTGTGATTATTTTCCTGATTATAATTCTCTGATATGTTTAGGTCATCTCCCACGCGCATGACCTGCCGTCATCAGCCGCGAAGATGAACAGAGCTCTACGCGAGTTCCGTATCAGAGGCGTCAAGACTAACATTCCCTTCTTACTGAACGTGCTCGAGAACCAGAAGTTCCTTAACGGTTAGTAACGTTAATAGTACATTTTAAATTATTTTCAAAGTCCTTCTGAAGAAGTTATGGACTGGTTATTCTAGACTCTAGAAAGTTCCCATTTATCACAAGTTTAAAATATGATTTGTATAAAAGACCCTAATAAAACAATGATTTGAGGTTTTAATTTTTTTTTTGGTACTCTGTTTATAGTCACCGAACATTTTGTTGACAATAAAGTCGATTTTTCTATGATACACTGCAAAACGTGACATTGGCGCTGATTTCTCTGTACGCTAACTATACTAAATTTAAACCACGGCTTTCTTTTACTAACATAAAGCGTGAGAAAAGGACGGCAACAGATAACAACTAACTTAGAAAAGTCAAACTAGTTTTCGCCTTGAACATCAGTGTTTTTACAGCACACGTTTTTATTTGTCGCCAATTTTTATGAGAATTTTTTTCAGTACTAAATTTGATAGTCCTGATTTTCGTCTGTCCTTTACTAATTATGTACAAGTGAAATAGATACCGATGGATTTAAATTAGTTTAGTAAGTGTTTAAGTGAATCGGGGCCATACTCTCATTTTTATTTAAATATCAAACAAATTTAAGAATTATTACATGTCTTCAACAGGAGCCGTCGACACCTACTTTATCGACGAGAACCCACAGCTCTTCATGTTCAAGGCATCTCAAAACAGAGCTCAGAAGATCCTAAACTACCTCGGTCAAGTCCTTGTTAACGGTCCAGCAACTCCACTGGCCACTAAGATACCGCCGGCTGACATCAAACCTTACATTCCACCGGTACCTCTGGGTAAGTTATTTAAAAACTGGAAGGAAAAATCCGGAATGGCATAATAATATGCGACATTTTAGGTGTCCGAGAATCATTAGACTTATTTGAAAAAGTATTGGTAAGATGGGATTAATATGGCTGAAAGTTTTTAATATAGATTTGGGGGGGGGGGGGGGTTTAGTAAATAACATAACGTCGTTAGTTTTAGGTTTAAAGAGAGGTGAGTCGTAAAGGGATTTATTAATAACATATTATGCAAAATATAAAATATGTTCTAACATAAAGCTAACTAATGAACACTATACATAAAACAACTTATAAAACAGGTAAAGAGTTAGTTATAGAAACACACCATTTTGTTAGGAGTCCTAATATAGCTATTATTTTGACCAATTTTACATGTATATTAAAACCTAATTAATTAGAACACCTTGTAAACGGGTGATTTTTCAACTAAAATTAATTAATTTTGATTTTGCATGAAATTGTTTGCAACACTTAAACTATTGCAATAATAGCAGTGAAAAACTGGCAACACTTAACACGAAACATGACCATTTCTTAGCTTTAAACAAATTGAATAACTTGTATGAACGATGAAATATTGAAAAAAAAATTGTTTTGCAGTATTTCGTGAAGGCTATGGTAGGTTTTAAATTAAGTTTATAATACGTTTTGCGATATAATTAGCCTTGTAAATTTGTGCTTTGCCTATTTAGTTAATTTATCAGTTATCTATTTGGGTACACAACTCACGCAGGCACGGGACAACTAAACGTATTATTTGTTTACAGTATTTGAAATAACGAAACGCGGTCTTTTTAACCAATCGCATTTTAGACACATCCAAAAAAATATTTTTTGAAACAGACTTTAATGAGACAGCGTGTTGCTGGGGAGTTTGTTGCGCCCTTTCTTCGCCCCACCTACAGCCCTTAGGAAGCGGTGAAGGGTGGGTGAATCAGGGCGCTGTTTGTGTATACGATGACGTTCAAAAAGTTTTACGTGGTAGCCTTATTTGAAGTAAATGATTTTTTATTTTGATTTTAATCAAAAATATTTTTTTCAAAAGCAGTTAATTTTTAATTTCTTTTTTGGTTAAAAGGATCAATTCTCGTTATTTCAAATATTCAAATACATTATAACTAAAATTTCATACTTCATATTGTTTTATAGTAACTTATTTGACGTTAAAAATCCTGTTGCAAATCCAGGACATTATTGATGTTGTATTTTTGTTGGTATTCATTTTGCCCATAGACCAGAAAATATTGACTGAGCTGCAAAAGAAACAAAAGCGAATGTTTAATGGGAATATAATAAAAAAATAAAATTCCTCGTGTCGTCCTGTGAATTAGTGAAATGAATGGAAGAACAGGGTTTTTTTACGTAGATACCTAAAAAATTACGATAATCATATGATTTAAATGTCGAATGATGTCACAATTTTGCCCTATATTGTTATGTCATTGGCTCAAGTAATATGCTTATACATTTACTTTTTTTATATGTGTTGTACCTGCTTTTTTATGTTTTTGTACTTATTTTCCGTCAATATTTTTCTGGTCCATTAATTTTGCCATAATATTTAATTTCGCACGTCACGCATTTTCGCACAGTCATTATTTGAGTTAACATGTTTTTCAGACCTATCCCCAGAGGCTATTAAAAGACAAGAACTAACAGGGGAAAATACAGGTGAGCGCGTTTTTTTTTAATTTTTATGTTTTTTTTAATGTTAATAGTTTAGTCCGATCGTGTTTTGGTCATGGTGGAATATGATCTAAAATACGTTTTGATTGTTGTGAATAATATGTGTTATTTTTGTAATTTATTTTCTTTTTATTTTACTTTCTATAATAGGTAGACAAAATTAGGGGGTAACTATTGTAATATTAAATAATAAATATGAAACATTGGTACATTTAAAGTCGAGAAGTAGGTACGTCTAATACGTTAAAATAAAAATTTAAAAAATGAGGCTAAATCGATATGTCACTACGTATTCAATAAAATACAAATGGTTTAATTAATATCCATGCCTTATTTAGTACCAATCGTAGCTAATTTAGAATTATTTTATGTAAATAAAACTTTTAAGACGTTGTCTACTTATTGCATGGCCTGTCAATCCATTCAAACGATATTTTTTTTTAAATAACACGCATTGGTGTGACTATAACACGTAGTTTTATAGCATTGTAACGTTATATATTCAATTTATAAAAGAAGTCGTGCTAAGTCCAATATACGCTGAAGATTATGCCAGTGAAATTTAAATGTAATAATGAAGTTTCTGATAAAAAAAATCCGTGGTTAGTCCCAGCCAGTGACGGGAATTCGATATAAATAAATAAATGTGGACAACATCACATACGTTGCTCCGAATCCAAAGTAAGTAGCTAAAGCACTTGTAACGAAGCTCGAAAAAACTTGATAGCGAAGGTACCACAAACACCCAGACCCGAGACAATGTAGAAAAGTGTTTCTCTACCTTGACCCGTCCGGGGATCGAACCCGGGACTTCACAGCTGGCGACACCTTGAAAACCGGTGTTTACGCCACTCAAACACGGAGTTCGTCAACTATAATTTGTATGACGCTTAAATCAAACTTCAATTTCCAATAACGTAAAATTTGCCTACTCATTACGAATTCTAAGAATTGTACTATCTAACAATTTGTCAAATAAACTCACCATAAGGAAAGTCACAATAGCGTAAACCATAGATAGCCGAGCTATTGATAATAGCCGTGACTCATCATCATACCTAGGTACACAAAAATTCATCACGATGTTCAAAAGACGTCACTCAATCAAAAACTGAACTTCCAGCGGTCCAACCTCCTAAGGGCTACAAGCAGATTTTAAAGGAAGGCGGCCCAGAAGCCTTCGCAAAAGCAGTCCGTCAACACAAGGGTCTACTTCTCATGGACACGACTTACAGAGATGCTCATCAGTCCCTGCTAGCGACCAGAGTCAGGACCCACGACCTGCTAGCTGTGTCACCATACGTCGCGCATAACTTCAGCAACTTGTATTCGCTTGAGAACTGGGGTGGAGCTACTTTCGATGTCGCTTTGAGGTTAGTTTGATTTCTGTCAATTAACACCTACTTTTAGACCCATTTATTTTGAGTTATTAGAGCCCATTTTTTCAATATTTTTTTTTACTTGGTGAAAGCTCGGCCTAAAGATTTCATCGCAATGTCACCGTTTAATACTTGCTCTTTTATACTTGTTAAATTTTATTTATTTTTCAATGACTGATCCTGTGTTGAGGAAGCCTTATTTATATGAATCTCGAGATTTTTCTACTAAAATTTCTACATTCTCTGTCCCATCCAATAGTGCAAAATGTTTAAACAGGAAATCATTGAGTATTGAGTAATTTGTTAAACCCAAAAATCACAGGTGCAAAACTAAATAACTCGTACAAAACATAAAACAAAATACAAAATGTTACTTTTTATCTATACATAAATATAAGTATATGAGGTTTCTAAAGTGTAATTAACTAATCTCTCCTAGGTTCCTTCACGAGTGTCCGTGGGAGCGTCTCCACGACATGCGGCGCCTGATCCCCAACATTCCCTTCCAGATGTTGTTGCGAGGGGCCAACGCTGTCGGCTACACCAACTACCCAGACAACGTTGTCTACAAGTTCTGTGATATGGCTGTAAGTTTATAACTTCTATTTTAACAAAGTACGATTGTACAGAAGAAATTGAACTTTATAGTACCCGCGGTTAAAGTTAGAAATGCTTATTTTCTTTATCTCAGTCCAGACTAGATAAAGTAAGAGTTTGCTTTATCTAGTCTTGACTGAGACTTGAACCATCATTAACTTTGATTTCCTATTCCAAAAGTTTCAAATTTTGTTAGTATGATGACCGATATTAATTGATACATAAAGGGCCGATTTTGAGAACCCAGGATAAGTTAAATTATAAATGCCCGAAAAAGCCAACCTTACATAATCTTATAGTATATACCTATCTATAGCCAGGCAAATTCGTTTATGAAACTCCCATAGTTTGCTCGGGTAACGGGGGACGTTACTCCTCAATGACGGCGGCTGAAGCCCGAGTGAAGATAGCGACGCTTTCCACAGTTCCCCCTTCCTTGTCCCACGTGCAGATGTTACCACCCCGCTGCCTTACGTCTCCTATCGACCTTGTATCACAGGAGAGTCGTGTACGAATTTGCCAAAATATAACCTATCCACAATCCATTGAAATAATCTATATTCCCAGGTCAAAAACGGCATGGACATCTTCCGAGTATTCGACTCTCTAAACTACCTGCCAAACTTGATCCTTGGTATGGACGCCGCAGGAAAGGCTGGTGGTGTTGTTGAAGCTGCTATCTCGTATACTGGCGACGTGTCAGACCCCAGCAAGAAGAAATACGACCTCAAGTACTATCTGAACTTAGCTGACGAGCTGGTAAAGGCGGGAACTCATGTGCTAGCGGTTAAGGATATGGCGGGATTGTTGAAACCTCAGGCTGCTAAGTATGTACATTTTTGGTTACTACCGTTTCTTCGGCTTTTGAGTTTTTTTCCCGTCTTTTTTTGCAATACCAGGTTTTCCATTTAAAAACTTATTTTTTATTCACATTATTGTGACTTTTTAAGTCAGTTTTTTGATCACCAATAAAACTTACGACACAGTAATTAACGCGAACTCACCATCGTGCATGCATGCATCATGCATATGCAACGGCAAATGTTTATAATTCCCCAACTCACATAATTAAACATAACGGATGTGAATCTAATATAAATAATAGGTCTGAGTCTAAAAATAGGTATTTAGCTTTCAACCTAACCTTTAATTTTATACGCCATAACCTTAATTCTATGATGTATACAAACCGCGAAAATCTGAACGCAACGTTGCGTCTCGGTGTCAACTGAATGTTATATTCCCAACTGGCTGTAGGTTATTGATCGGCGCGATCCGTGACCGCCACCCCGACGTGCCCATCCACGTGCACACGCACGACACGTCGGGCGCGGGCGTGGCGGCCATGCTGGCGTGCGCGGAGGCCGGCGCCGACGTCGTGGACGTGGCCGTGGACTCCATGTCCGGCCTCACCAGCCAGCCCAGCATGGGCGCGCTCGTCGCCTCGCTGCAGGGGACCAAGCTGGACACCAGTCAGTATTTTACTTATATCGTGGTACACGTTACAGGTTGTAAGGGAGCGTTCCCGAAAACGATGACATAGAAGAGTACTACTCATGTGGTATCTTTGATAAAAAGACTGAAAAAGAAATAATCAGGATGAAAAAAAATGTTTGTCAACGTTTCATGGACATAATATGCTTCATAATGTTTTACAATTAAACAAAAGAAAATTTAATACATAACGCGCGCTATGTGTCGCTCGGTCATTGGCCCAAATTTTTTTCAGTGACTATATATAAACTTCTAAATACCAACACATGACACAATTTAATACAACTAAACAATAGTTTTTTTTTCATTGATATACAATTACTAGTGATATTTCGTAACAAACATACAGTACAATCTTGAAGCGGACCTAGAAAAGAGTAATTCTAGATCATGGGTGAGCACGAAATTTTGGAACCGCGTAACTAGACTCATTTTACGTTCCGAAAGTACTCCAAGAGATCTACTAAAAAAAAATATTTTTAGTTTTATTTCTATAATAAGCAGAACAGAAAATCCCCCTTAGACAAAGTAGGTACACTACTACTTCCTCACAAAATAACATACAAACAGTAAACGACCTTTAATTTCTCCACAGACATCGCCCTCCAAACGGTATCAGAATACTCTGCGTACTGGGAACAAGCGCGCATGCTGTACGGTCCCTTCGAGGCCACAGCGACCATGAAGTCCGGTAACGCTGATGTCTACCTCAACGAGATCCCCGGAGGACAGTACACCAACCTGCAGTTCCAGTCCTTCTCTCTCGGCTTGGGAAGCCAGTTTGAGGAGGTTAAGAAGGCTTACAGGTAAGATTTGAATAACTCATTTTATCTTGGAGCATCTCAAACGGCCGTCTGATCCCAAATTAGGCAGAGCCTGTATTATGGCTACTAGAGAACTGATTAACATACTTATATTTTTCTAAATAAAGACAGAACAAATAATCATGCTTAACACACAATGATTTGTCCAGGGTGCTGGTGGGAATTGAACTTTCTACCTCTGTTAGCATTCAGGGTCATTAACCACTCACCAACAGGCGAGTTGTAGTCAGCGTCTGGGGCAAAGGGAAAAGATATTGTCTAAAATATTCGACAGCTAAAATTTAAAACACCTCCGATGTGGTAACGTTCCACTCTTTCCATTATTCTATACACTACTGTCAACAACTCCTTCACGAAAATGTTGATGTCATCTTGCCATCTCCGCCTAGGCAAAATACTTTTATAGAATATCTTCTTTCATTTAAATAGCTTCTGAAAGTGCTCCCCAAAGCTCCAGCCTCATCTGTCTTTTTAAGCCGCTTCCCACTGATCCGGCAAATTCTCTTTTCGGCAAACTTGGTTTTCGAAAATCTCCTACTTAAAGAACTGTGTCAATTACAGTGCAAAAAAGGAATATCCACATTCTAACGAAGGGATCATACTGGCATTATTTTTAGTTAATTCAGTATACCGTAACATTGTTTTATTTGTTTTTCATTTTCTAGGGAAGCCAACCTTCTTCTCGGTGACATTATCAAGGTGACCCCATCATCGAAGGTAGTCGGTGACTTGGCTCAGTTCATGGTACAAAATAAGCTCACAGCTGATGAGATACGCCAGAGGGCTGAGGAGCTGTCCTTCCCGAAATCTGTTGTTGATTACCTGCAGGGCGCCATCGGTTTACCTCATGGAGGATTCCCGGAACCTTTTAGGTAAGGTTCTAAGATTCATGAAACACTTGATTTAAAAAAGTAAAGAATCTCTTGAAGATTGACTCCAGGGTTTTGAAAGGTCATCTTTAAAACCTAGTTTTATGGATTTATAGTAACGATATGTATTTGCATGTTTTTAGGTCACAAGTATTGAAGGACATGCCTAGAATCGAAGACAGGCCCGGCAAGGAGCTCCCACCATTAGACTTCGACAAACTGAAGCAAGACCTCATTGAAAGCTATCCTGAGGTAAAGACAATAATATATCATTGACTAGCTTTTACTCGCAGGTCCGCCCGCTTGGGCGTCGGTTATCGCGGCAAAAAGTAATCTATAGCCTTCCTCGATAAATAGGCTTATACACTGGAAAAAAATACATACCAGAACAGTCGAACAAAAAAATTACAAAGTTTCTGTAAATTTAGTCACATACTGGCCCCGATTCTGTTAAACACGTACTAAACTAATTTTAATCCATCGATATGTTTTTCGTTTGTTCGCTTTATGTTAGTAAAAGACAGCAAAGGTTTAAATTTTGTTTAGTTTGCTTACAGAGGAATCAGCACCATTCTCTATAATCTTCCCGTATCCCGAAAACCACGTTAATCTCCCGACTATCATAGACATTTCTAAAAAAGCAGACTGCTATGAGATACTGTGTTACCCAGTAAAATAGCTTGTAGACTTCAGATAGTTCGGATAGGATAAGTCGCTTCATGTAAAAATCATGCATGCAGTCTAAATAATTTGGATCTCACTACAGTGCCTTGAGCCTAGAGAGTTAAACAAATTGCTTAAAGAACCTTAATGTTTTTCTAGTTTCCCTTATGTAAAATATAACTCATCAGTAGAAATTAGAGAAATTTAAATGTTCCAATACTTTATGCTATGAAATTTGTAATATTAACACTATGTGTTACTTTTGCAGGTGACTGATCAAGATGTGATGTCTGTCGCCATGTACCCACAAGTAGCGAACGATTTCTTCCGCATCAGAGACAAGTACGGACCCGTCAAGCATTTGGACACCAAGACCTTCCTTGTTGGACCTAAAGTAAGTAACACTCACTGTAACATTAAATTTTAGAAGTATACTTCAAATAATTTTCGTATAAATTTTTTATTTGTGCTAAAATTTTAATGGTCCAAGTATAGTACCTGGAGGACTCCTACTAACAGAGTAGAATTGAATCTTCTTGTATCTTTTATTTTTAGTTATATTTGAGACATTACATAATTTTAATAATTCCCAATACTAAGATTAAGTGACTGTCAAGAATTAGTTTTTATGTAACATTTTACTGTGATAAACAGTATCAAAACTCTAACTCACTTCAAGAGTCAACTTTCTATAGAGAAAATCGTATTTTTTAATTACTTGGTGATTGTTCAGTTCTGAAAACTCCTTTTATTAAATATAATATTTATATTTATTATCCTACAGGTTGGTGAATCGATAGAGGTTAAGATCGAGCGCGGAAAGACATTAGACATTAAGACAATCGCTGTATCCGACGAGATGACCGCGGCCGGAGAGAGAGAGGTGTTCTTCGAGCTGAACGGACAACTCAGATCTGTGTTTATTAGAGACGACAATGCTAGCAAGGTGAGATATTACACTTGGCTATGTGCATGGTGTACAAAGTTTGTGAATATGAAGATAATTACTATTTGTTGTTGAACGAAAGTATAGAAAAAATAAACAATCAAATTAATTGTCGAAAGTGTGTTAATATGTCTCAAGTCTAACAAGTAATTTTCTGCCAGGAAATGAAAATACACCCGAAGGCTGTGAAAGGTGACAAGAACCAGGTTGGAGCACCTATGCCAGGAACAGTACTCAGTAAGTGTTCATGAATTCGACTTTGGCAGATAACTTATTTACCTACTTTTTTAATCAGCTCTTAAGTACGTTAGAACGTTATATCAATCATATAACTTTTAAATATGAATGAATGATTTTACACATGATTTAATTCAACAGCAATCAAGGTCAAAGAAGGCGACAAGGTAGAGAAAGGCCAGCCCATCGCCGTCCTCTCCGCCATGAAAATGGAGATGGTTGTCCAAGCACCCAAAGCTGGCACGATCCAAACTGTGTCTATCACAAACGGACAGAAATTGGAGGGAGACGACCTAATCTGCACCATCGAGGGCTAGATATAAGGTTCAAACTCAAACGGCAAATATACTAATGACCGAATACCCAAACACAATTAACTTTTCAGTGGTTGTTAAGTCTCATGCTGTCTCTGTCACTTGTAAGGCGTAAATTAGCGACAGATAGACAGTTATTGGAACATTTTAAAGTTATATTGGGTCTAAGTATTTGGGAGTAAGCGTTGTGATAAGACTTATTATTATTTGGCACAAAAATTAACATTAATAAACTTTCGATATCCAAATATGATTTTAGTAAGTAATAGCATTTTAATAGATAATTTTATAATTGTTTTTATTTTGTGAATGTTATGTTGAATCAATTTTGGAATTTATTTGAAAAGACATTTTTTTATATTACAAAGAATGATCAGTGTATGGGTTTACATTTGTATATAAATGTGATATCGCACTATTTAATAGTGTCAATTTACAGTGACTTAAAGCATCACAGTACAAAGTGAATGGAAATTAGTTTAAGCATAATATATAAAAATTATCGTGGAAAATCGAATAGTTACGTGTAAGGCGAAAATTAATGAAATTCATAAAATTTTAGTATATAGTAGAACGTGAAACGCATGACCAGGGTGTTAAGTTAGGCCCCGTAGACTGAATATTAAGCCTAATAAAATAAAAGGCCAAAGAACGATGGATAGACTAAAGAAAAAAATATGTGTGTAACATAGGAAAGTTTGCAAACAGATGTAAAATTAAATGAACTACTATTTAATATCGTTCACAATGCAGATTGTAGGTTAACTCTCAAAGAGCAAGTCACTGTTCAATCTTATTCAGTCTGTGGGGCATTAGAGAAGTATAGACATGTCACAATACATTATTCCTGTCGGTTTTCTGTGACTCTATACTTTGTTTAATTATTGTTATAATTTGGTTATCGTAAGACGATTCGAGTTCCGGTGCTCATTTGTTATTCATTATTTGTTAATTTCCTATCATCACTTGTTTTTATTTAATAAAATCTTTTTATTTCATAATTTGTTGTTTTATTGATGAATTAATAATTTTAATAAAGAATAATATGAAAAACAACAAATTAAACAATATTATATTATGTAACACAGCTCAACGGTTCCTACCAATACCTGTATATTTAAAGTGAATAAAAACACATATAATTCAAAAGTATATTCTTGTATTTACAATAATACAATAATTTATCCCAATCGTATTTGATTCACAACTACAAATACTTGATACAATGTTAGTAAAACAATGTAATGACTGTTAAACATTAAAACAAAAGTTAAAACTAAAGTCTTCAATCTTCGATTTATTTACGTAAGACATAACGCATAGGTGCTTAATATACAGATTTAAATCCGAAATTAATAAGCTATCCAACTGTATTTATCTTTTACCTTATTGTTTAGGCATCTACGAAAGATAATTAAGATTGTCCCTTCTAGATGCCTTAAGAAAGCCTGATTCTGAATTGGGAATTTCAACTAGAGAACATCTCTGAGTCATCAGCTCTGAGCAACAAAGCGTGAGATATTGCTTGTCCCGTTTAGGCGCGATTGGTCCAATTCGCGATTGGTCCAATGTTCAAAAAAAGGTCCAATTCGCAGTTGGTCCAATTCGCGGTTGGTCCAATTCGCGATTGGTCCAATTCGCAGTTGGCCCAATTCGCGATTGGTCCAATTCGCAATTGGTCCAATTCGCGATTGGTCCAATTCGCGGTTGGTCCAAAATGGCAATGTCCAATGTTTCCGAAATTATACAATATATGTATATACTAGCTTTTACCCACGGCTCCGCCCGTATGACAGACATACAGACAGGAGACAGACAAAGACAGAGAGACAGACACACACGAGACACAGACAAAACAGACAGACAGACACACAGGCAGATAGACAGAGTTTATTATAATTATCGTGTATCGATTTTTTAATACGAAAAATAAAACGTTGTTTAACATTCTATCAATAATTAATCTATGCTAATATAATAAAGTTGAATAGATTATTTGTATTAGTACAAAATATCAATATGATACAAATGTATAAAAATGATCTATTTTAATGTAAATCTAATTTCTAATATTTCATTAATAATACATGATTACTGCATTATCGGTTGCAAAAACAAAACTCACAGGAATATCACCGGAATTGAGGGTAGGTAGTAAAATAATTGGTGTGTCACAACAAATCTGTCATATTGTATTATGTGGTTTTGAGATTGTGGCATTAGTCGTTGCATTTGAGCTCTGTACTTGAATAATTTATAATTCTGTTTAAAATGGATAGTTCTTTCTCCTTTATCTTATTGAGATAAGCAAGAGAAAAACCATCTTTTTATCATATACATATATTTGATGAAATATCTGATAAAATAATAATCACGACGATTATAGTACTTTTTTTTCATTTTGTTGATTTGTTACAAATGTACAAAACTACTAATGGGTAGGAGCTTGAAACACGAGATATGACTTAAATATGATTATGAATAAATATGGTAGGTACAATAATTGTACATAAAAATGACATATTTTTGTTTAATTTTGGAAATACCTTTATATTGGACCAATCGCGAATTGGACCAACCGCGAATTGGACCAATCGCGAATTGGAGCAACCGTGAATTTGACCAATCGCGAATTGGACTAATCGCGAATTGGACCAATCGCGAATTGGACCAACTGCGAATTGGACCAATCGCGAATATGGTGAATTGGTCCAATCGCGAATTGGACCAATTGCGCCTAAACGGCTTGTCCTATCACAACCTAAGTACCTACAGTTTGCCACGTTCTCAAGTTTCATTTCTGAATTCTGAAACCGGCCGAAAGAATGATTATACATATTTAATTATCAATTTTTTATACGAGCTCCATCCAATGTATAAATGTTGCATCATTTGTGGTGTACAATAACGAATATTTGTAATAATGGTGGATGGTCTCTGGTAGATACCCCATCACATATTATAGTAAAATTCACAACAAAGGCCACTGCGTATTGGACCTGTGTCTCCATGTAAGGCTTTCAAAGGACCGGATATTCTCCTTACTGAGGATAACCCGTGCAAAATAAGAGATACATCTATATATATAAAAATGAAACCCGTTTTCCGTTGTCATGGCATCACGCGTGAACGGCTGGACAAATTTCGTTCATTCTTTTTTTGTCGTGTTGTTTATTATCAGGAGATGGTTTTTATGGAGAAAAAAAAAATAAAAAAGTTGGGCGAAAATTAAAAAAAAATAAAGAAATGTTAATGACCATATTAACTTTTCCATTTTAACCTTTATAGCCTTTGACATATTATCTGTTAGTTATTTGACATGACAACGTCTGTCAGGTCTGCTAGTTAATAATAATTATGTGAGTGGGACTAAGACCTGATGCATTTATACCAGTCAACCATGATGCAGCTTATGATACACGTCCTATTCTAAAGAACGTAAAGAGATAGATACAGATGAATAATTTATTAATTTCGGGTAACACAAAAGGAATTGTTACACAAAGAATATTGCATTTTCAACCTTAAATGCCAGAAACAACTTAAAAGTGACGTTAAGTCTTTTTATCTGAAATAGGTTAGTTGACTATAATTTAATTTAAATGAATGTCTTTTAGACACTAAAATCATCGGATTATAAATAAAATATTTATTATACTTTTCACACCTAGAACACAACATATTCTATTAATATTATGGCATCAGCACACTACTTACATATTTTTACGCTGTTGTCGTCCGATTGTATGTATATGGTCTACATAGTTCGATTTATATTTTTAAATTTAATGCAATTTTCTCATGTTACTAGTATATCGTGTCAAAATAGAAATATTTTAAGTTATGAAAGTTTTTAACATTCTCTTTATTAAATCTAGTTTGATTAGTATTTTTAGTTTTATACACAGTATATCACCATTATATTATACCTAGAAAGTCAACTTTAAGAATATCTAAATAAATTCAAAGATATCAATAACGTGCGTAACTATTTATACGTATAGGTATCGGACGCGTAATAAGCGCGAAGTATTACAAACATAATAATTGTTTAAAATTATATGATACTAGCTTCAGCCCGTAGTTTCGCCCGTGTGGTGGCACTTGTTGCGGCAAAAAGTAGTCAGTCCTTTCTTGGTGTTCAAAACTTCTAACTAACCCCATTACAAATTTTATCAAAATTGGTTGAGCTGATAAGATGTTATAGCGTAACATACAGCTTAATTCAAAATTTGTATAAAAATCTATTATTTTTTATCATAAATGCTCCCAGCTCTTTGCCCGAAGTGATTTTGTATATAATAATAATACCGGCCTTTATATCCCACAGCTGGGCAAAGGCCGCTTCCCGTGTTTCATTACATCCCATAATTATGTAAATATGGCTTCTTTTAACCTCTTATTAACAATTTAATAACTGTATAATTACAAAATGTAGAACAATTTAAGTGCCTTCTGTATTTACATTTGGGCTTGCACTAATATCAAATAATTCTAAACGTGCAATACATAAATAAAACAAGATATTTTTTCAAACAACTTGTAATCATCTACCCCGAGCCAGCGGGTTAATTTTGAAAATAAACATCGATCTATACAAACATTTACACAAAATTAAATCACTTACAATGTAGTGCCAGTTTGACTTCAATTATTATATACGACTTAGGGCTGATTGTTCAATCGCCAGATAAATTTTATTCGAGGAATAAAATTGACGTTAGACAGTTTTTGTATCAAAAAACTGTCAAAATTTCAAATTTATTCGTCGAATAAAGTTATCTGGCGATGGAAAAATCAGCCCTTAATCCCCTTATATGTTTAAGCGCTTATGAGAATAACACGAATAATCGCAACATGCTGTTTAACTCATTGATGCAATGTAGAAAAGCAAAGAAGAATAATTAGATACACAATTAAATTGAAGAATACGCTTGATTAAAAAAAAACTACATTCCACAAGGTGTCACAACATCAACACATTAATTGTGATAATAAACTAATTCTGCATCTCTTCATAAAACGCCGAGTTATAAATGCCCACAGCTGGGCAAACTTTTCTCCTATAGAGAAGGAACGAGCTTTGATATGCATCTGTTTAAAAGCTTTCATTATTTCTTTATGAATGAATTTCTGTATGTGTACTGTAGGTATATCAATATAATATTTTTGAAGAGAAACTATTTCAAATAATATTCATTTTAAATATACCAAATTGAAATGCGTCGAAATTATTCGTGCTAGGGATTAGTACCTACATAGATGTTAAATATGTTTAACCTCCCCTTCAATTAGTCAATTAAGTAATAACTCCATTATAATTGACAAACGTATAATATACTTAAACAGAATTAACATAAAGATTAAAATAGCGTGCATTGAAATACAAGTTAATTACGTGACAATTAGCCTCTGTAAGATCTGATATTGACTGTGTATGTTTCAAATACTGTTAATTTAGTTACATGGATAATATATAATTATTTTATGTTATTCAGCGCATTATTATTACTTTTTTTAATTTTTAATAGAAACAAAGCTTATAGTGTGCCAAAACCTTCATTACAAAATTCTTGTCGACTGATTGAAGATTATTCTTAACGCCAATAAAAAATAAATAAAAACCATGCAGTCCTAAATCGGGTTGGTCCCTAAACTAAAAAAGATAAATCTAATTGAACTAAATCTAAGAAATAATAGAATCAAAACATGAAATATTAAAGCCATTAGACCTAAATAAGAAAAGGGAATGAGCAATTATAGAAGATATGTAACAAAACTAAAACTAACAATTTTGAAGTATCTAAAGAAATGGCTAGACTTACGCTCTCTTATAAAATATTAACTTTTAAACTATCGCGTTGCATGATTATAATAAAATTACGCCACAGGAATCAACGCGGACTCATTTATTTACTTTGTATTTACCGACTGACGTATTTTGCTTGATGTGTCTGCTTGCGACCACAGCCAGTATAACCAGGCTTTCCGTCAAGTCTTAAAAGGTAAATGCAAGAGTTCACGTTAATGACGTAATTTTATTATAATCAATATTAATGGTTTTATTTACAACCCAAGAAATGTTCGGTAAATGTTATAAAGGCAAAAAGATATTTACATTAATTTAATTCAAAATATTTGGTAATGCGATGCTTGTCGTTTTCTGCTATAACTTATTAAAAAGTTGTAAAAAGGCAACTTATTTTGTTGCTGTGTGTGTCAAAAACATTCACATAACATTAGATTTTAAATGCCTAATAAATAATAAAAGGACATTCCCTTTTAATAATTATTACTGTTATTGAGATCTTAAGAATGTATATTACCATTAATTTTTCCATATTCACCATCTAAGTACACATTGCTTTTGCTATTGTATATCATCTTTTACACAACAGCCCCCTAGCCAAGTGACATTTCTACAAGCGATAATGCTGATCGAATCGCTCTAATGTATGGTAGGGACAAGACTGAGTCACGTGACTTATCGAAATCAAATGTCATTTCCATACATTTAATGTCATTTAAGCGATTTCTATCATAGTTAACGCTTGTAGAAATGTAACTTGGCTAGGGGGCCCAGGGATGCGGACAATGTTTTTTTCAATGTCCAGCTTTAGATAATGAAGAAATATTAGACAGGTATTTTTGCTTTACGAATGTCTACTAAGATAAAGCTAATTTAAACTAGTGGTGTTTCAACACGTCACTAGTGGTCACTATTTTCGTCAACTTGTTACGTCACGTGCCCCCACTACTGAACTTCAACGCGCCTTGTTAAATTTTATTATTTGATTTGACGACCTCCGTGGTCGAGTGGCATACACACCGGTTTAAAAGGTGTCGCCAGCTCTTTGCCAGGTTCGATCCCCGGACGGGTCAATGTAGAAAAACATTTTTCTACATTGTCTCGGATCTGGGTGTTTGTGGTACCTTCGTTGTCTCTAATTCCATAACACTAGTACTTCAGCTACTTACTTTGGAATCGGAGCAATGTATGTGATGTTGTCCACATATTTACGGACTAGATAGATTTTAATTTTTCGTCTCTAATTCTTATTGATTTATCTCATTTGCAGTCCCTTTTATGCGAAATCGCTCACAAGTCATACCAACAAATCGTATCTCTTGATTTTATTTTAAATTTTATCTCAGCTAATTATTTCGACTACAATATTGCTTAACAACCAATAATATTGCTTAACAATCAAAGACGAACTTCTAAATAAGATAAAAATAATAATATATCACGATCAGCGTTTCTACGCCTTAAATCTTTACACCACACAACACTCATCAGTACAGTCGAATCAATATGATTTGATCCACTCACTTAAAAATCATACAAATTTTCATCCACCACACTTTAAATTAGACTGTAATTACTTGTTAAACAAAATTAAGTATTTACATAAAGTCCTTCAAAATTCACGTATATTTGATTTTTCGATCTTACTGTGGCCTTACATTTCTTGGGATGTTAAGACGTACATGGACTGACTTTTGGCCTATTTCACGATCTTAGCTTGTAATTTTGATTGCGATTTGCGACGCCTAAATAAATTAATTGGATATTTAGAACGATACGTAAGTTTATTCCATGCTTTGTAAGCAAGTATTACATAACATTAATTATAGCATATTTATTTATTATTATACTCGTTGTTAAACATGAGTAGTTATCCAAATTTATTAACTTTTCATTAATCACTAACCCGTGATTCCATGAAAGGTGATCAACACAAAAGTCAATTAATTAACCTGTCAAACCTCATGGACTTATTCCGAACGGATCCCACAATCCTAACCCATTCGTGGTATCAATTCGGAATATAGATAAAACAATATATTTTGTTCCCAACAGATCCCACTTACAAGATCTCAGTACTATATTCCGAACGGAATATCACAGCTGTGAAACGATAAATTGAAACGAAACTTTTGAGTGCTGTCATTGTTGTTAAGAATGAGATATCTAGTAATTAAAACGACGATAATTTGAATAATTATTCTGTTCTTATTAATATTCAGTTTTGTTTATCTTTTCACAGCAGGTATTCGTTCAAAATAGCGTAAAGGGTTCCGTTCTGAACAAAATTTATTTTTTTTATCCATATTCTGAACGGATCTCACGAGGATAGGATTGTGGTATCAATTCGGAATAAGTCACACATGTCAAGCGCTGTGATTTGACAAAAGAATACTTTAATCAGCCTCTCAGAATCCGGGTTAGTATACTACATTCAAGTGTATTTGGAACTCGACATCGAACATAAGTTTCATCAGATCCCGAAAATTCACTCTAACATCTCCGACAGCAATAATTCACTTTAGTTCAATCAATCTCTCCGGGGTGCAACAGTGACTTATCTACCAGCGTATGTGAGAACGTATCTACCAGGTCTTGGGGCGTCATGTCGTACCGTACGTCTGGCGTGTCGTCAAGGTCATTGATGGAGTTAACAGAGTTCTGGTCGCTGAGAGACAGGCTGGTGTCAGTGTCGTCGCCATAGCAACGCCTCTTGTGATCCGATGGGAAGTTGTGGTAAGAATGTTCGACGCGAATCGCTTGCATTGTGTTGCTGTAAAAATTAAATATTATTGAGTTATTTAATATTTTATACAATAATTTTACCTGTTTTAGCAAGTGAGAAAGTTCCGATTTCATCTGTAAGTTAAGACTTTAAGGAAACCTTAAGATTTATTTAAAAATAACGAAATGTACTTAGGTTTTATTATTAGTATAGAAAAAAAAACTAGTATTGGTTTGTGATTTTTAACGCAGGTCATTTGAATTCAAGGTTTTACGAATGTTTTATCTATACTTATCGATTTTAAGATAATAATATATGGTGTCAATTAGTCCTTAAGATATTTATCTTTTTAGGTCTGCATATGAGATTAAGGGAAAATACATTTAGATAACAAACTTTCACGACAAAAATTCTATAGTAGCAAATGTTAAGAAATATAAATTATAAGTTAAAATTTATAGTTTGAAGTAATTGTTGTAAAATCACTGAAAATTAACACAAAATTTTTACCTTTTAATAAACAGACGAATTATAGTCACCTTGTTTTCCTCAAAACCGGCCGACCCATTTCCACTTGTAGTTCCAGCGAGTACAGCTTAGCTAACGACTCCAGTTTCTCCTTCTCCTCAGGGTCATGGAAACTTGGCAGTTTCAGCTCAGTCTGGCAAGAGTCCTGGAGGAACTTTGACAGCTGTTCATTGGCAGCACTTAGGATGAGGAATCCTGGTCGCTCGTCCCGTATCCTGCGGCACCCAGCTCGAATTTCCCTCACTTCGGTAACAACAGCATTTCCCATGGAATGCTCACTGTAGTAATGGTCGCTTTGAGGTGACTTTTCGCTCAAATTCAAGTCGCTAGAAGACGTTTTCTGTAGCGAAAAATTCGTGCGTGGCGTCTGATTAAACGATTCTTCCTGTTGCCCCGACTTCTCTTGAAAGGCCTGAAAGGACTGAAAAAACGACTCGTTTGCGTTCTGACCAGACACACCCGCGTTCTTGATATCACTAAAACTACTAAAGGAAGAATGAGGTTGGAGAATGTCTCGGTTTTCTTTCGGAACCCCTTCGTCTTCTAAATCTACCACAGTTTTGGAGTCAGACATCATAGCATCTTCATCGTTTCCCGAGTCCACCTTAGCCCTTTTCTTCTTGAATCTGTTCTTGCAACTTGCCCACCCGCTTTTGACGAGTAGCTTTTCCTTCTTCAAGCGTTTCGGCGGTGGCATATTGCAGGCGGATTTTGGAGAGTTATTGTTGACGGACTTCGAAGATTTGAACGTTAGGCTTTTGTTAAAAACTTTCAGTTCTTCAATCCCTGGCCAGTCTGTCAGTTCATCGTCCCCTTCTCTATCGCTATCATTCGTAACTACTCCATCTGAATCACTACTGCTTAGAGAGCTTGATTCGTTCCCGGCGCAGTCCATTCCACTGTTAGAATCATCAAACTGTAAGGGGTTTCTTAAAGAATTGGGTGGATGAGACTTATTTAACATCTTAAACTTTCTGTGGTATTTACCATCCAAATTGGTTTTCCCGCTGGTTGCGGGACCAAAAAATGGTGGAAGATCTGTCGTTATTTTGTAGCCTGTTAACTTCGAGAGAGTCGGTGTTCCATTTTTAGACATATTTTTATAGACAAAGTTGAAGCTCGAGCTGCCTGGCAACGATGGCGTGTTGGAGAAAGTCGGAGATTTTGTATCTTCAGCATTCTGCGATTTTAAGACGATCTTTCCTGGCTGCAATACAGGTTCCTTCTTAGGTGCTTCTGTGTCATATTTCTTTGATTTAAAGTCGTTCTTAGAAAAGTACGCGGACTTTGATGAACATCCACCACTGAACGAGCGTTCTCTCATCTCGCAAACGTCCCCCTTGTCCCTGTGCGACCATTTTCTTTTTCCGCAGAACGCGTTTCTGAAAAAACAACTAATAAGCAACCCAAGTAAATTAATTTTATACAAAATATTCCTGTTAATAAAGACACATTATAATTATTTGTTAACAAAACAGTCTGGGTTGGTTTATTTTTAATACAAAATGTTAGTCTAAACTATTGAGCTAGATTACAAAACAATGTAACTAAGTAACTAAGTAGTCTGGGAACTAATAAAACATGTACTGTATTAAACAGCAAGGTTACTAATTATACATCTGCAAATTTCTATGATGTTGTACGGCCGATCATACTTGGCTTGAAGCAGTTGGACTGCTTAGACCAGTCGAAAAAACAAAAGCCAGCGGTTAGACGGCGCCCATCACGCGCGATAGCGGTTCGAATACGTTATTATTGTGTTCGGGTTGTGAACCTCCCTCGAAAATGGTTTGGGGCATGCTTGCCACCTGTTCATTCTTTGAAAGGCCAGTCCAGAAAATACCCTGCATCTAATTATTCATTATTATATAATCAACTGTCTGGATTTTAAAAGAGGCTTTGACCCCCGAGTTTATTTCAACATTGCTTCACAGGGAAGTTAGGAAATATTAACTCCATCGAAAAAGTGACTTGTAAAAGAGGTGAATGCAATCTTAATTGTAAAATAAAAAATTACATTTGAATTTATGTTGATTAGTAGCGAACTAAGCTCAGATATTCAAGGTGACCAGGCAGCCTTAGAAATTTAGCTTGGGTGGTTCAAAGTAGGCATCTAAAATAGACAAGAGTATTATAGAATTAGTTTTAGTGTATGTTCACAGACTAAATATTTTCTTTAGACGGAGCTGCTTGTAATAACATCCAGTAACAATAGTAGCTAGACGTAATATACTGGTCATTTGTGGTTTTCCTCGCTAAGTTAGATATTAAATAACACTGTATAATTATTTTCTATGTTATAACATTTTAAAGTGGATTTCACAATAGTCTTTTGCCTGTATCACATTACGGTCCCTTCTAAAACTACAAATTGATGGAAAGTAAATAGCCAGTAGCTACTTTACTTTTAAAGAGTACCTAACCTATGGAATTTCTTGTCAGATCTTTCCATAGAAATAGCATTCCGGAACCCTGATTTAGTTTATAAAGCTGTTGTTCCTAAAGCGCCTATTTTAGAAGTAAACTAAAAATTAAAAATATTTTCTTTTTTAACAAAGGTAATTTTTGTAAATCAATAGTTTGTATATCTTGTACGGAACTCGCACCACTACTACACTGACTCGCACTTGGCTGGTTTTCATTAAACATTCTGGCCAATTATATTTTTATAATTGGCCAGAGTTTGATAGATACCTGCATGGAACGTCCCATCATCACCCTGGTCACCTGCAATCCATGATAACATCATTGAGGAATAGAGCGTATGATCTCTGTGACCCTGAACACTTAGAGCGTGAGCTGGATCATGTTCAGGAGGTACTGTATAAAAATGGATACCGGGTGAAAGACAGAAAGAGGCGTCCGTTAAAAAGGGTTAGACATCCGGGGGTTAATAGACAAAGTGCCTTCATACCCTACATCAGAGGAGTTACGGATAAGATCGGAGCAGTGTTTAGACAACTTTCCATTCCGACTATCTATATTCCTGGGGCAAAAGTTCAAAACATGGTGCGCACACCAAAGGATGTTCTACCCCTACAGCAGCCAGGTGTCTATAAAGTTGACTGCAGCTGCGGTAAGTCGTACATAGGGCTAACGAAGCGGTCCATCGCTGAAAGGCTCAAAGAACATATCGCGGCTGTTAAGAACCGTCAGACCACTAAATCGGCAATAGCAGATCATTTACTACAGCCAGGCACGAATCACTGGATTCAATTCCATCGCGCACAAGTCCTCTCCACCGATCGCCACTTTCACTCGAGAGAAGTGCGGGAAGCGATTGAAATCAAGAAACATCCAAATTTCAATCGGGAAGACGGATATAAACTATCAGCATCTTGGTTTCCAGTGATCCGATTAACAAAACCTCGCTTTACTGCAAAGTCGGTTAACGTGCAGAACACGGACACGGTCAGTGTAGTGTGTAGGGTAGTTGAAAAACTGAAGGTAGATGAAAAATCATCTACTTCGTGCACGGAGCTATGACACCGCATCTCCAGTCTGCTTGCGACCACGGCCAGTGTAACCCGGCCGAAACGTCAAGCCTTAAAAGGTAAATGCATGAGTTCGCGTTAATTCCCGTGACGTAATTTTATTAAAAACAATTATATTTTTATTTTAAAATAATTAAAAAGTTATAATAGGTACCAACCTTTCAGGTTTCGTGAGTGTCTTATGTTTATTAACATGTATCACCGGAGATAACACTTGACTCTGAAGAATGATAGTAGCGGAGAGGGCATTCGGCTGTAAACAAACATTTTAAACATTAAACTTATGACTTTTAAATACAGGATTATTTTAAAAGGAGTGCGGATATCCTACGAGGTAATTAGGTGCATAAAACTGAACCACTTTTCCTAAGGAACAGGTCGAAATCTTAAAAATAAAAATCAACTTTTCTAGGTATAATATGGGTTGATAAACAATATTATAATAAATACAAACAAATAATCAGTAAATTTATTATTATGTAACACATTACAGAAACAAAATTCTAATGAGTAGGTACAGTAAGTAGTAGGCTTACAGTTAATTAGCTTCTGTTTTAATGTTTTCAAAAGTATTTAGTTAAAAGGCTGTAAAAGGCTTCCCGTCTAAGTCAGAGTCCGATAATTATAATTGGTGACCAATATTTTGTAGGAGGAAAATAGAATGTAGGTTTAATTAATAATGTTAGTGCACACCTACTACAAAAGTCAGCCCAATTTTCGGTACTCTATAGACCTATAAAGTAAGCATCTTTTTTGGTGTTCATTATTGTCAGAGCATGGTTTCTAGTTTTTTTTTTATATAAAGCAGTTATTTTTTAAATCTCATGAAAGGCCGCTGTCTGGGACAGAAAAAAGTGAAAAATCACATGTTTAAAGACCTACTACATATGTAGAATAGTGTGTGTAGAGTAGTGTGAAACTGCGGCCACCGGTAGTTTAAAAATAAAAATATAATAACAAAATTTCAATTAACAACATGTTTCCAAATAACGCCACTTTACAATATTTTAAAAGCAAAACAATTACCTCTGTCGCAACACTCAAAATTTCAACTGGAGGCGACCTCTTCCCATCTGTGTACTCAACAGGCATCTTCTTAAATTTCCGTTTCCTTCTAGCATTGGCCGGCCTTGTCGGAGAAAAGTTTTCGTTAAAAGAATCTGACTCAAAATTGCCGATTTGACAGTAATGCCTTGATTTCAGGCTAGATTTGTGCAGACTGAGGTGTGGGTCGTCGGAGTCTGATAATGGCTGCGTAATAAGAGGGGCCTGCGGCGGACTACTGGAACTGCCATCTTCTATCAGGCTTACTAATACGGCTGCTGCTGTAAAGAATTGACTGATCTAAGGGCTAATGTTGACTGTTTATAACTTTTTATTTCTAACATTGATGTGATGTAATGGCAAGAGTTTTCAATTTTGTACAAATTAGCCATATTTTGTACACTATAGTACAAAATATGGCTTTTTAGCAGAAGAAACAATGAAAACTAAAAAAGTTGCATTGAAATTGAGTTCTTAGCAGGTTGACCAATGGCAATCAGCCACTCATGCAGCATTGTTGGTGGAATCGTACAAGTCCTTGAGTGTCTAGGTCTTAGGACTCACTAGACAGTTTGTTAGTTTCCTAGAGATTAATTATCAACAATTTCAAGTCGGCCAGACTTGTAAAAACATTAGATAAAAAATATTTATATTACATCACTTTTAAGAATTAATTATCATAGTAGGTTGTTTTAGACTGCATAACCTTAATTTCTATTGTGTTGTTTCACTGGCCAGTTTGCAATAATTATGGTAAGGATGAATTAATTAATGTGCAATGAAGCTTCAAGACCAATGAGTTATTATGTGACTCAATAACATTATGTGAGTATCCATAGCATAGTGAGTCACATGAAAAAAAATACAAAAAAACATTGTGTCTTCCAGGTTATGCAAGTGTGTGAAAGGATAAGAAAATTTTGGTCAGTGGGTCATCTTAGGGGTTTGTAATTATGCAAATAAAAAAAAGTTTTCACGAAAGTATGTTTCGAATGTTGAAAATAAATACTAATTTCGTTTATATCTTATAAGTTCCTGTTATTTTACATGCAATAGTTATTGTTAAATTCCAAATAATCAACAAAAATAATTGCAAACAAGTTAAGTGCGACCAACTCTTGCTAATAAATCCTTGAAAGATAATTAGTCACATAGTTTACACTAACGCAGGTTTCCCGCGGATCTGGTACGTCTGCGGAGCCCTAACTTCCTCCGCTCTTGACGACCACAGTTACTCTCATCGAGAGCCAGGTTGAGGTCATGGGACAACCTCTCCATCGTCCTCAGTGACCCTGCACCATAGCCACAGTACCGTGTGACTACGATCTAGAACATACGATCCACCGGCTCACTTTGTTCAACCACCTAGCCTTTTAAACCCACTTCACATCACCTTTATATAAACATAACAAATTAATAACACTTTTCATTGATAATAGAAAATAACACAATCAAAACAGCAACATAAGAATTGACCACAACAAAAGTATACATTTCGCAAGTCTTTCCCGAATATAACGGAATGTTTACTTTTAATATTCACGTACAAGAAACACTTTCTACAGTCACAGACATAAAACGTAGAGTTTTAGTCAATTACAATTATAACATCTACTTTCTATTTAATGGTTTTTTTGTCGTGCGTGAGTTTGACAAAAAATAATAAATATCACGAATTCACGACACTCGATGAATGCAGATGAATGAATGATAATTAAAAGTTACTACTCTACGAATGAATGAAATCATTATTTTACCTAGACAGACTAAACACTCACCACAGATTCTAGTAAGGGCATAATTATAACAAAATCGATAAAAAAAGGTGTTTTATTTATCCATATTAATATTTGTTATCAAAACTACATGACTTAAAATATACAGGTACAATAATAAACTGTTTATTTCGAATTCTAGTCATTAGTAAGTTTGAAATACAATATAATAGCGGTTATCTTACTTATCTTACCTGGAACGCTAACGACTAAAATAAAATAACCGTTGTGCTTGGAGCAAGAAGTCGCTTGTCAATTTTTGCGCCAATTTCATTATTATTTTTATTTATTATTTCGCTGCTACTTGTTGTTTTGCACGTGAAACTTTAGTGTAACAAAACGTGAAGCTAAACAGAATCTAGGTAATGTGTTGTGAATTTATTATATTCTTTGTTTGTAACGAATTACCGACATCGTAAGCGTCACTGTTAAAGATATTTTTAAGTTCACTATTTACCTAACTTCTCAGATTTTTTGTGGATATAAGTATGAATAATTGCGAGGAATTCAATATTTTAAACATTCTGAAAATTTCGATCTATTAGGTGTAACTTTATTACATAATTTTGGAATACCTTGATGGCGCTAACTTTACGGACAAGCACTCTTTGATATTGTTTTAACTTTACTTATTTGAGCACCACATGTCGCGTTCACGATAACTTATCACTATAACAGCTTATCAACATTAATTATAAGCATGTTTCGATGTCAACGTTCAAATTGCAAGATACATAAATAGAATAAATTGCTTGCCATTTCGTTTTTCTCGCAAATTTGACCCAAATCCAGCTCCTCTTAATACGTCATAGCACTATCTATTGTTTTGTATACCTGATGATGGATAAAATAATATTTTAAAGCCACATGGGATCTTAACTTTTTTAATATTCGTTGTCTAGGTAGACTTTAAATTCATCATCTTAATTTTGATGGTAGATAGTTAGTTATGCACTTATAATGATAAACATCACTCTTCAATTCTTTACAAATTAAACCTTCTTTATAATTTAGTGCCTCTAGTTGTTACTGATATGTTTTTGATTGTACTTGAACATTTTAAACACATGGGTCCCATACTAATTCAATTGTTAATCTTTTTGAATTTCCTGGTTAATTGTTAGTGACTCTGACTGCTAAACTGGAGGTTGTGGGTTTGATTCCCACCCTGGACAAATGTTTTGATGAGCATGATCATAAGTCCTGTGTCGCTGTAATTTTGTTATAAAATGTGTATCTTAAGAAATATATAAATAATTGTCAGTCAGTTGTCTGATTGCTATTATATAGGCTCTACCTAGTTTGGAATCAGATGGCCATGTGTGACTTTGTCCAAGATATTATTATTATAATTTTCACTTCCAGCGTGCCTATGGAGGGCGCGGTGACACCAGATGGCGGGCGTCGCACCCGCGCTGCGCTCGCCGAGATCCCCGTCCGTCTCGACCGTCTCCGTGTCACGCCCCTGCAGCCTGTCACTAACATACGGGAGCGCTCCCCGGCATTGCCAGCGGGGTACCTGAGTCCTGCACCGTCGCCTGACGAACTGCTTATTCAGCAGAGAGGTATAATGACAACTTTATATTACTAGTTGTTCCTTGTTGTACTACCCACATGTACATATGAATTGTTGCTGATGGTACTTAGGAATATCTATACTACTTTACATACTACAAAGCTGAAGAGTTGGTTTGTTTGTTTGGTTGAACACGCTAATCTCAGGAATTATTGGTCCATTTGAAAAAATGTTTTCATTGTTAGACAGCCCACTTATTGAGGAAGGCTATAGGCCATAATTTGCCGCGATAACCGACGGCACGCGGGTGGACCCGCGAGCAAAAGCTAGTCAGTGAATATGTTTAAACTCACTTTTACTTATAATTCTGCTTAGTCTGTTCTTCCCTTATTTGTTTATTGTAATCTTTTCTTTTATCTTAAAACTCTTTATTAATTTCTCCTTTAATTCTCCATTCTGCAGCAAATGTGATAGATAAAATAAATAGGCAACATAGTACCTATTTCATCTTTTTCATTATGCTTAATTAAAAATATGAGAGTAATTCTCTCTAAAACTTTACAACACTTGTAATAAAGACTAATTTTCTGTTACAGGTCGTAAGCGTCTGCCTGTAACATGGTCGCCGGACATCGAAATAAAACGAAACTCTACATTTCATTCAACTGTACGAACTCCACCAAAAGACAACCATCTTTCTCCTTTAAAACTCGGAGTCACCCTACGTTCAACGCCACGAAAGCGCCTCTTACTTGACACTGAACGTATTCCTCTGACTCCCGAAAAAATTGACTTTAGCGACATCAGTACTCCACAAAAGTTTAAGATTACCAGCCCATTGAAAAGTACTCCACCTATGAAACGGATCAGAATGGAAAGAACAATGACTCCTGAGTATAAGGGTCCTATTGATACCGCCCTTAAAGGTTTGAGTCCTACACAACTCATTCGCATGATTAAAAACATAACATACAAGCACCCTGAAATTGAGCAAGAGATCAGGAATGAAATGCCCGTTCCTGATTTAACACCACTTGAAGAGAGACTGAGTTATTTGAAGAGCAACATTTTCAAAAGCCTACCAACTTCTCGTCTCACTTCTAAAACTGATTCCCCAGCTTATTCACGAGTTTCGACACATTTAGCTGCTTTCAAAAAGTGTGTGGTAGATCAAGGTAAGGTCTTAGTTGAATCTCAGCACTGGGAATCAGTAATTCAGTATGTTTTTCTTGCTTGGAACTATGTGAAGGCAACCCCTGTTTGGGACAACCAACCACACAATGCTCAGCGAAAACAATGCTTTAAAGCCCTTACTACATTTTGCATGACGGCGCTAAAAAAGGGCGGTTTGCAGAAAGACGTGTTGGCTGACGTGCAAGATAAACTGCAAGGTATGGTGGCAGACAGTGAGGAAATAATGTCTTGCTTTAAATATGTGCAAGGTCAGTTACAAGATGTCTTGTAATATCTATTGTATAAGTTACTCTAAGACTTATTTTGTAACAGATTCTATAATTGTTAGTATAAGATGCAAGACTGATAAATTTACGACCACATCAGTAACTGGATGTTAACCATACATAGAAATTAAGTACCTATCACAATTTTGATAAAAAAACGACCTCTTAATGAAAAATCTAAGTATTTGTTATAATTTAAATCACAAATTTTCGTATAACAGTAATCCTTTTATTGATGTGGGTTTTATTGTTAAATATTCCTTTTTCTTCTTCATTATTTTTATCATAACAATTTATTTTGAAACAATTATGGAATCTGATTAACTTTTTGTTCATTATTACCTAATTTTTCATTTTTTATTGTAAAATGCAATCTTTTTTTATGTTGTGTGCCAGTAACTGTTTGCTACTGAGCTAATGTGTTCTGTAGAGGCCAGAAATAATAGTGTGGGAAACAAATATTTTCGGTTGACAATAAATTGGTTTCCATCTTACTAAGACCTTTCTATAATATTGTTATTTACTGGCCCTAGTTACGTGTTTTTTCTACTAATTAATGAAATAATTAGGATTTCTAATGTGTATTTCACATTATTGAAAAAATTTCATAAAAATCATCAATTTTTTGTTATGACTGCCCAGTATGTGCCTTTGCATTTTTTAAATGATATTATTCTTTTTATGAAATATTCATAGTTTTAATATCTTTCTCTTTTATCTTTTAAGTTTTTGTTTGATAAGTGTAATAGTGTTGTGTGCTGTACTTTGGTAGAATTGAAAAGAATCAAACTTGTATTTTAAGTAAATAATGTTAATTATTTTGTCTTCCATAATTTTATGGAAACTGATTTGATTGTTTTCAATTTCAACACAGCTGTGAAGATACCAAAGTATTCTTATTCCTAATTTTATGTAATAATTTTACTTAATTATAATAATTAATTACATTATGTCGTCACAATTTAAAAACCCAGTTTCATGCATTTAGTAATAAAGTTGGCACTTCAATTATTTTAAGGGTTTAGGCAAATTGGAATTGTTAAAAACATAAAACTATCAAATGTTGTGCCTTATAGTCGCAAGTGATTGACAAAATATCACTCGATATTGTTAGTTTATAGAATAAGAATAAATAAAACGCATTTTGTAATATTCTTGTTGTTTTATGGAGATAATACAAAAATATCCTTTCATCAATTATTTATTTTTATACTGGCCGTGTTTATATTGTCGTGGTGGTCTAGTGATTTAACGAATAAATTATAGTGCACGTGGTTGCAGGTTCGAACCCACTACAGGCAAGCAAGTTTATTATTCCTAGACACAATTGAAAAACAGTGAAGGAAAACATTGTGAGGAAACCTGGTTTTCATAAACTGGTATCTGAAATCGCCAACCCACAGTGAGCCAGCGTGGTTAATAATTCTTGTTGCTTCTCTATACGGAAAGAGGCTTGTGCCTAGCATTGGGACGTTTATAGGCCGGTATTATATGATACTGGCTGTACCCCGCGGTGTAACCCAAGGTTTTTTTAGGTTAAAAAATCAATAGTGTGCGCTATCCCAATACCACATTTTATCAAAATTGGGCCAGCCTTTTGAGCATGACGAGTAGCAAACATTCGCATAATATTATACTTTCAATTCGTAGTCGCTTTTTGGACAATATTTATATTAATAGGTAGGTACTAGTTAGCTGGGTTACCGACAAAAAAATAATTTCAAAGTGAGTAATTCATAACCCAAGTAAAGTAAAATAGTTTATTTCAATAAATTACTTAAAACAACAGTGCCTTATCATGAGACTTAGTTTTAACCAGGTTACATACCTACAAACATTTTTATCATGCAATTAACATTTTTATTAAAATTTGCAATTAATTAATAATAATTTTACTCTGACTTATTAAGCTACGTAGGCATTTTTAAATAAAAGCTATTAAGGACTAGTTACTGCGTAGGTACAATTTCTATGTAAACAAACAAAACACACTAAAACGTAATCATTCTAGGAAGTTTTGTTAATTTTCTCCTTCTTCGGGTAAATCAAAATTAATCCGTCTAGATCTTGGAAAGTCCACACCTTTAACACGTCGTAGTCTTGGCGTCATCGATAAAGTTGTTTCTGGACTCATTGGTTGATCCTGAGTCTCTGAAATATCTGTATCAGAATCCGACGTTATTGAGTAATCCAAAGAGTAATCCATGTTCGAGTAGGCAGCTAGTGGGTACCTACATAAGTCGTCGCGACTGAAATAACGAAAATAAAACGTAAGATAGGTTTACACGTAGGTTCCTACGTATACGTAAGTAAAAGTTTCTTTTAAAAATAAAACCTACATCCGAAGTAGTTAATAAATTTTAATTGAAGAAACAAAAAATATTGCGCAAAAACTGGATGTAAAAGTAAAACGTAGTTTATGACTTTAGCCGCGAATTTTAAATCTAGAACACAATTTTGTATATTTTTAAAGTAGTAAACCGTGTAAGTTATTCGTTTACAGCCAATAAATATTATTTTATGGTTTAAAAATAATGTTCAAAAATTAAGTATTGCTACAGTACAGGCGCCAAAGGAATGAGAATGTGCTAAAAATATGAGGATGCACAGCAGTTTTGCACTCAGAACTCATTTACACAGCTAGCCGATTATGATTCCACATGTTGTTGATAATAAGTTCATAAGTATCAGAAGTAAGTACTTATAAGTAAGTATAACTTTAAGTAGGTATATTTCTGTTTGAACGGTTCGATTTCAGCTTGAGATTCGTTAGATTTGTCATCATAATTATAGGCATTATTTGCATTTTTTGAACCTTTTTTATTTGGCATCATGTGAGGTCATTGGCCGTTAGTTCTAGTCGTACACAATAATACTATTAGAAAGTAAATTAATGTTTTATTAAAGTTATCTTAGTACATACTACGTAGGTACCTACTTATGTATTTATTTCTACGAATGTATAGAAACATAATATATAGGTATAGGTAATTTATACCATAGGTTTTTTGTTTATAGTAGGTATTTTAATTTGATAGTCTGATTTCACTGATTTTCTGAATAAATATTTGTAATTTTTAATTTGACAATATTAATAATATTATTTCTACCCAATGTCATCACCTGATGACAAATAATGTAGTAGGTAGACCCAATGTGATCAGACGAGAATACAAAAAAATCGTGTGAACACTAACAAAAATATATTGAAATACTACTACCTACCTATTTGGCAAAAAAAAGTTTTTATTCCATCATCATCGAAACCTCTTTAGAATAACTCTTTTAACTTTGGGCTGGAAGCACCAAATTGTTTATAATGTTCTAGGCTGAGACCATAGGGCATAGGGTACGGCCTTACGAGGTTATAGAGAATGGATGTAGGGCAAAATCTTAATTAGTGGCCCACTATCTCTTTTTAGCAAAAACACGACATTGTACAGGGCAGCCGAAGTTTAGGTAGGTACTTACATACAATGGAGAAATAAATATTGATTTTTATTACAACACATTATAATCGTGAGTCAAAAATCGGATAGGGTCGCTAATTCTACCGACGTAGAAAAAAATACTAATTAATCAAAGTATCTTAATTAGGGCCAATCGTGAGCCTTATACAAAAATATATAATAAGTAGGTAGGAACTTGCATAAATAATAATAAAATCATCAGTGATTAATAATGGTCAGGGCATAATTAGAAATATGTATAACAATTTATTAATTATCATTTGGATTAGCTATAAAATTAGTTACCTACTGTCAATTTAAGTCATCAATAACAGGTTCTTTTAATGTGTTTAATTAAGTACTTAATCGCAAAATTTGGTAGTTGCGTACGTACTTAATTATCTACTTGTAACTTAGACAGTCAAATTTTACATTCTAAAAATATTATTTTTGTTAACGTCCAAGAGAATATATTTAAACATTAATTATATTTCTTAATGATATTTATATATATTAAGAATATTTCTTTGTTACTTTTATTATTTAATGAGTACATAATTCAGATTAAGCCATATTATTACACTGGAAAGGCAAAACATGAATATTTTTTTTAATGTATCATCTGGCATGCTAACAAATAAATTATCATTTAAAAGTTTTAAATGATAATTTATTTGTTAGCATGCCAGATGTATGCATGCCAGTATATAGTGGTCTGTGTTTTAAATTAAAACACAGACCACTATATACCTACTTATCTCTCCTATTATTACATCGGGAACTAAAATCAAAATAAACCGCTACTTTATTTATTATTTCCCTCCGCTCGCGTGGGCATCGGTTTCGGCTTTCCTCAATAAGTGGTCTATCTATACTATCAAACAGTGAAAGAATTTTTCAAATCGGACCGAATTAATATTATAAGTATAGATGACTATAAGGTGATCTGATGATAGAGCTAGAAAGTGGCCATGGGCCGAAAAAATTGAGCCAGCTCTCTTGTTGCCTTATTAAGATTGTTAGCAACGCACTAAGTTTAAGTCCGAGCCCCTCAGGGACTGCCCTTCTACGGCTATAATTCTGGGACTGTGCAGCCCCAGTATCACTGCGACCGTCATCGATCTATGCTAACGTAGTTAGTTTATTAGTTTATTCTCTGCTGGAGGCCCTTATGGTTTCCACTGGAGGCGCTCAGGCTAAATGCAGTAAACCTCATAAAAACGTTTTTGTTTGTGTGAATTTACGGTCTTAGATCCAGCCCCCTTAGACAAGCTACATTTCTTCAAGCGATAACGATGATAGAAATTGCGACATTAAATGTTGGAAATGACATTTCTCTTCGATATGTCACGTGACTTAGACATGTCATTTTCATTATTATGAGCGATTCGATCAGCGATATCGATTGTAGAAATGTATCTTGTCTAAATTTAAGATAATCGCAAAAAAATTACATGTGAGTCCGCAAAACAATATTTTTGACGAAATATGTTTTGATGTAATTAGAAATAATTAGGTAATAATTAATTAATTAAATAGTTGACTCTTTATCTCACTCATTAAAAAATTCTTAATTGATAACTAATAATTAGGTGGCTTCAATTAGATGGATCGGTTGGACGGACCTATTAGTTAATTGTTTTTATGTGAGCTCCTATATAAAGTCATGTAAATTAACTAAATTTATACAGTTCATCTGCAACCCTTACCGAGTTAAGATCGCTTGATAAACTTTTTTTGCACTTCGAATTTCAAAGCAATAAAATTAAAATGGAGGAAGTCAATGTTTACTGCATATCTATTGAACTGATGAAAATTGTTCAAGGCAAACAAGTGGTGTTCCAAAAAAAAGGTAGGTATATAAGTGTAGATAAATTAAGTGTTATGTTTAAAAATTACTTTAAATTATTTTCCCTTCTTCTTGTCGTCAAATCACCATTTTAATGAATGTCTCAGTCTATGTCTATACAGCCATATAGTAAAAAAAGCATCCAATATTTTTAAATAACTTTACATTTTTTTACAGATATCAAAAAGACGCCTTACGTGAAAAAGAATTTGTCTACGTCAGAAAAAAAATTAGAAACTCCAGAAAAATCTTTGAAGCCGGCAATAGTCGAAAAGCCTATTAGAATGACACCTAAATTACGCCATGTTCGAGGTGTCAACATTCCAAAAAGCAGAAGGATTGATTTTGACTTATCTGAAGATGACGATTATTGAAGAGGAAACATTTATGGAGATACCATCCTAGGATTCAATTTCTTAAAACTGTCTACCTACTTCTGATAGGCAGAATGTTAGATACCTTTATCGCAGCTTTGGGTAGAGTAAAAAGGAGGAAACTTACCGTTGGTATCTTCCGGCTGTAGGTATGTCGTCGACCGCATTTTGCGAAGATTTTGCAAAAAAAAGAATGTTCAAACATTCCAAATTGAATAGATAGGTACATTGCTTCTTAGATTATATTATTTATATTTGTTGAATTTAAAAGACGTTTAATAATATTGTACTTATATGTTTGTACGGGGTATTTTGTAAAACATGTTTGGCCTTAAAATATTCGCCAAAAACCTCAGAAACTGTCAAATTCTTCTTCGAATTGACAACTCCACGGCCATTGCTTATATACCGCATGGGTGGCGTCCAATACCCTTAAAACGTAGGAAATTAGTTGTAAATATATTAATAGTACGTAGTAATTAGTTTATTAATTTAGAATAGTAACTTACTTCTTTTTTATTGTCAGTATTGTTAATTTATGTTTTGGAAATATATTAATCATACAGTATAAATAAAAACCTTTTATTTATTCCTCTAAACCCGCACTTACATACCTATGAAATATACCTAGGTACAATATAACCACGAGCTTGACAGAGGGTCGGCTTAATTATTAGGATAGCTTTAATATATAATAAACTTTTTCATATAAATGATTAATATTATTAAATTTAAGTGGCGGTAGCCTAAGGGCTAGGGCATCGGACTTGCGATCTTGTGGTCACAGGTTCAAATCCCACCATCATAAACACATTTAGCTTAAAACTAGTAAGGCGCCCCTAGCACCCCACGTTGCTAATAAGGTTTTTTTTTTAAATACAAAAATATACACGAAAGAAGTACGTTCTGTAACTTGTAACTATGTGCTTCTGAAGACAGTTCTGAAGAAAACTCTTCCTACATCTTATAAAGGTGTCATGTATCTCGCTCAATTTATCATGTAGTAAAAATAAGTTGTGTACTGTATAGCGCGCGGTTCAATTCGTGTTAGTTTATAAGGTAAAAAATATTTTCGTTCACAATAAAATCAGCCTTATTTACATATATATAACTGTACCGAATGTACAAACAAGTTAGTGTTTGTCATGTAACGAACCGCGACGTTTCGTGTCCATATAAAACAGTGATACTTATTATAATATACATTAATTCGTCATTTACTAACGTGATTTCACGTGAACTTAAAATGGACAAACCGAATTCACTATCTCAAGTTGAATTTACTGTAAACGGGAAAAAATGTACAGGTAGGAATTCAAAGACTTTTTCGTTTTTTTTAATGTAGGTAATTTGATAATTTTAGTTCTTGGTTAGTGCGTATAAGAGGATCAGAACCACCATAAATGCGAAACAGAAAGAAAGAAAAAAAAAGAAAGAAAAAGTTGATTGATTTTAAAATAATAAATGTTGATGTAAAATATCTGAGTACGAACAAAAAAAAATTAGTAGACCACACTAATATTTTTTTTTAATCTATGTGTCTTACTAGCTTGTCTAGCTTGGAGGATGAAGGATCCCGGACTCTTTGTTATCATTATTAATTTATTATCATACACCGCGAGCTTTAATTTACTGAATGTGTACCCGATTCAGTGAAATTAAAACTGAAACGTTTTGTTTGAGACTTGATTGTTTTTTTTAACCTTCTATCTAACCAAGGACTTACATCTTCGCTTTACTTTTAAAGCGAAGATTTAATGCACAACAAGAAATGTAAAATCATTCAATTTCATTTAATATAACTCATTAACATCCTCCTGCCCTTATCCCAATTTTATTTGGGGTCGGCGCAGCATGTTTTCCATACTCTTCTATCTGCCGTCATCTCACAAGTAACATTCTTTCTTGCCATATCGACTTTCACACAATCCATCCATCGTTTCTTTGGTCGTCCCCTTCCCCTATACCCATCCACATTCATGCTCAAAACCTTCCTTACAACATGATCCTCATTCCTCCGCATCACATGCCCATACCACAACAGCCGGTTTCCACATAGTTTTTCGGTTACCGGTGCCACTTTTTCAAACACTTTCAAATTTAATATTAATCTATCAGATTAAAATATCTACCCTGCTTGAATGCAAATGAATATAATTATATGTTACTGTAAACGCCCGTTTGTTGGTTAAATCTTAGGATTTACCGACATGAGTATACATACTCCTCCTGCTCCAAGCAAGCTACATCTTTAATTATCTTACATACTGTATACGTACGTATTAATGTATATGTAAGTATTAAATCAAGACGCTTTAAAAAACGAAAAAAAAACTACGAAATGTTTTTCTTGCTGCATTTATTTATATCGGATTTTGTAGTCCGTACAAGGTTAAAGAACTCACAATTTAAGTCTACAACATAAGTAATATCCAGTGTTTTAATTATCTACTTACAACTATACAATTATTTTTAATTCACAGTATTTTACAATGTGTGTGAATTCTCATTTTGAATTTTATTTTCATTGTAAGCCAATAATAGTTCTCATTTCATTATCACATCTCCGGTTTATTGAGAGGACTTTGAAACTTGTATATTACATTGTATAATGAACGCATCGGTAATTTTTTTTTAATGGGAACGAATTTTAAAACAATTACCGGACAAGTGCGAATCGGACTCGTTTCATTTCTTTCACAGCTTCAAGAGACTGTTGAATTTATTGTTTTAATTTCAACTCTATACAATAAAGGGTCTTGACAGACAGATGAACTTTTTTGAGGTAGGTATACGTTGTTGCGAGTGTTATAGTTTTTATTCGTTTTCCATTTCTTTGGGCTTAAAGCAATATTTCAAATATCAGCTGCCATTTCTGTATCACCTTGTATACTTAGGTACATTTTTCCCAAAGGCATAAAATAGTGTGCAACAAAAACCGTAGTCTATAATTTGTACCTATTACTTTTCCTAGTATATTATGTATTCTGCTCCTCTTCTATGAACTACAGTATTGCTACATTACTACTTTGCTAAATTGCTAGTAAACTTTAAAAAAAAAAAGAATTATTTACACCATTTTGATTTCTGAGGTTTGATTTCTCAACTATTTCAAACGGATTCTATCGTGGTTTATTTAGATTATAGATCTAAAATCAAAATAAACCGCGATAGAATCTGTCCAAAAAGTTGTTTTATTTCAATAGAAACCATTTTGTTTGTTTATCCATAACCTCGGAACAAATGACGATATTACGTAGGTATATGCTGTACGATCGAATCATTATGTAGTTAGGAGTAAATAACCCGGTATTTAGTATTAAACTATGTCTTATAACGACATAATAACGGTCTCTGAATAAAGGGCTCTTTTACGAGTGTTTTAAGAACAATATTACAAGTAGGATTCATTACTAAGGTCAAAGGTTGGATTTTACCAAAATAACTTTTATTCGTGGAATAAAATGTCTTCTGACTGTTTTTTTTAAATGTCAATAAGTCATTTTATCCAAAGGATATGCCATGAACGGGGAATAAAAGTTTGGTAAAATCCACTCATAAACGAATAGTTCTACCTAGTCCCGACACGATTATTTGAAATGGGCTTGAAGTCTGGCTTAAGTTTATTTACCCAAACTTCGTTATGTTCAATACCGAATGATTTTACCGACTTACTCTGCCTTACTTTTAAATTAAAAAAAAAAAAACATGAATAAGCCAGCTAGATTCTTAAACATGCAAAAATAAATTTTTGAACCCTACTTATTTCTAAAAATGCAGTTATGTGTCGATAGTTAATCTGCTCTTAGGCATACCTAGTTATTCTCTGTTTGAAATGACATGACATTATACGATTTTGAAATCCATAGTGGACGAAAGTCTTTCCCGTGACACGACGCTGAACGCGTACCTGCGCTATGAGCTGTATCTTCCGGGGACCAAGGCCATGTGCCACGAGGGCGGCTGCGGCTCCTGCATCGTCATGGTCCGTGCCAAGCGCTACCCCAGCGGCAAGCAGGAGACCTTCTCCGTTAACTCTGTAAGTTATATTTATTACTAGCGGGTCCAGCTCGGCTTTGTATGGTATTATTAAAAACAAATTGCTCTCGAATCACTCCATCCATTCGATTAATTGGTAAAAAATCATGAAACAATCTGTGCGGTAACAATTAAATTTATCTCGTACGTCCCGCAGACCGACTGTAAGAACTTTTCCAAAATTAGAAACCAGCCTTGCTTGCCAATGCTGGGTACTTCACCCAATATGTGATGCACTGATTCACAGAATTTCCTTCAGTCGGATTCTACGACATTAACGGGATGAGAAGGTGGTCCTATTCTGAACCCGGGATAACAAAGTATTCACAATAGTTTTATTTCCCCCAGTGTCTTGTCCTGATATTTTCATGTCATGAATGGGACATAACTACAATAGAAGGAGTCGGCAGCCGTTTGAAAGGATACAGTGATGCTCAGAAACGTATCGTTTCTTTCAACGGCACTCAGTGCGGGTACTGTACTCCTGGATGGGTCATGCATCTGACAAGGTAAATGATTTCAATGGCTAGTATCCCTGTATCCACACTGGCGTCTGGGTTTTGGCAAGTTGAGTCTGTGGCATGCCAACTCGCCAAGACTCCAGGGCCTCACAGAGCCCCCAGGAGGCGCCTCGCGGTTGTCTTAATGGGGCATTTGATTTGTTACTACTCGATAGCACCAGAACTTGCTAATGATTAATCTTGATCATTTTGTAGTCTATATCCTCTGGTTTTACAGTTTAGAGGATAAGAACCTCACGATGGCTGAGCTAGAGAACTCGTTCGGTAGCAACACGTGTCGATGCACCGGGTTCAGGCCAATCCTGGATACGATCAAGTCGTTCGCCATCGACGCATCCCCAGACCTAAGGCAGAAGGTCAGAGATATCGAAGAGGCCAACGTCTGCAGCAAGAACTGTACCGGCTGCCAGAGGAAGTGCTCTATACAGAGTGATGGCAGCGATTGGACCGTCGTCGAAGAAGACAAAGATAAAATAATCTACCTCAACTTTGGAAAGTACAAATTCTTTAAGGTGTATGAACAGTCTGACATTTTTGATGTCTTGAAAAAGTATGGCGAGGATTCGTATATGCTTGTAGATGGGAACACTGGGAAAGGTAGGTTGTTTTTTTCGTTAGTTCCAATATTTAATTAATTTATCTTCATTAACATTATGTATGCGAATTACAATGTAAATGGTATAAAAACATTTTTTGCATTCAATGACCGAATTATATCTTTTCTTTTTTAATTCACAATTTAAACCGGTTTCTATAGCTGTTTCCATTGTGTTAATCTTCAATCATAAAAAAACAGGTAATTTAGTAGGTCGGTACTATTATTGACTTGGTAATAGAGGCAATTTCGCGTTTTATATTTAGCGTGTACTTATCAACTACACCTAAAAAGAAAACACCACAGAAAAAGCTAACCAAGTGCGAGTCGGTCTCGCGCATCGAGAAATTGCTTGAATTTTCCCTCTTCCTGAGAAAAAGAGTCTTGACCGACGGGCGGACGGACGGACAGACAGCAAAGTAATCCTATAAGGGTTCCGTTTTTTTCTTTTGAGGTACGGAACCCTAAAAATAACAAATAAAAAAAAATACATTGCATGCCAATGAGTGTAACAACGAGGCACTCACTCAGCACACTCCGGTTGTGACCACCATCACAACACTTAACTGATAAAATGAATAAAAAGTGTATTTTTTTAATTTCCACAACTTTTTTTCAGGTATCGTCGAGAACTTTGAGTATCCAAATAATTTAATAGATATAAGTGGAGTGAAAAGCCTTAAAACTTATGAGTTTGATCAGAATCTGGTCCTTGGAGCCAATGTGTCTCTTCAGGATTGTATAACGATATTCAAAGATACTGTCAAGACTAAGAGCGAATTTGCATATCTAGGTGAATTCGTGAAACATTTTGAACTGGTAGCTCATATACCTGTAAGGAAGGTAGGTTGTGATCGCATTGACTATACAATACAACAGCGCTTGTAGAAATTTAAAAAACATACTGAAACAATTAGGCATTGAAGTTCTCTCTTTACGAAGCAGAAAAGAATTTATTCACCAAATTCGCTACATCCGATCACTAAAAGTAAAATATGGTTTCATAATAATAATGTTTTCAGATTGGGTCAATAGCAGGTAATTTGATGTACAGGCGAGCGGTACCTACTTACCAGTCTGATATTTTTGTACTCTTCGAATGCGTGGGGGCCAGGATTACCGTTCGTAAGTACTTTTACCTAATAAGAATCAAAGATTTTTAAAGTGACTGTTGCAATATGAAGTTCTTCATATTATTATGGTGGTTGCTCGTTCGAATTCAGACTAGTATCTACCAATGTGACTTCTTCAAGGTTATATATTCTTTTTTTTACTCTTAACACCACCGAAAATGTATACGAACACAAACATCGTGTGGAAATCTGGAAGCGGGATATGCATGGTAGTAAATTCCCTATACCTATATGGGAAGAGTCTTTAGCTCCGTAGGGTCATGATACAAGCCAGAATATAAAACCAATTCATCATTCTTTACGTTTCATAAACGGCTAATATTAGCCTGATTACATACTTGTAAAACTAGACCATCTGCTTTGATTCAGAACCGAAACCACCTCAGATCAATTCAATGGATGATTAACTTTTTTTAACAAACTTAATAGCAATGTGGGTCGCTAATTACTAGAATTCTTGAAAACTCACTAGCTAAGCTACATTGCTCATTTATTTATTTAGACTTCAAACACACACAGTGTAAAAGTACGGACTTAATGCCTGAGGCATTCTCTACCAGTCAACCAGGTGATGCAGAGATAACAAGTAGTAGGTGCATTAGATAAATTACAAGTACTTATGTTACGAGTGGGTTCACGTCGGTAGTGTATTGGGTGGGTTTCGAATTGGCAACCACAGATCGCAAGTCCAATGCCCTAGCCATTAGGCTACCGCCCGTTTACAAAGTACAAGAGGTCCAGATTCTTGTCCATCCAGGTCCATTATAACCAAACTACTTTATTTTATCCGTAGGTAACCGCAATGGTAAGAAGACAACACTTACTCTTAGAGAGTTCTTAAAGTTCGATATGACAGGGATGCTGATGATAAATGTTGAGTTGCCGCCATTGAGTAGTTCGCATATCTTTAGGAGTTATAAGGTAACTATTGCTATTTAAAGTTTATTTCAGATTCAGATTCATTTATTGCTCAACTGTGTACAATTACAAAAGTAGGTGTTACAATTTTATGGTAGGTATCAACAGTTTATCCATAACGGATGTGCAATATTAAAGAATATAATATAATATAATATAATATATTTAATTGTTTTTCTGTCCCAAATATACAATAGTTTAGCAATAGAATGATTGATGTGCATGTGATTCATCATTATGTTATGACGGGACGGGGAAATGACAAAACGGATCCAAAAAAATAATTTAATGGGTAATAACATTAATAAAGCAGCTATAATCGTAAATCCTAGATCTGAGTCTAAATCAACAAGTGAAGGAATCCGTCAGAAATTCAATATTTTGAAATTTTCAGATAATGCCAAGAAACCAGAACGCCTTAGCCATCGTAAATGCAGCATTCCTTATCAAACTCTCAAAGAAAAACATTATAGAAAGTGCTAGTATTGTGTATGGTAACATAGATCCAAATTTCACCCATGCCACGGAAACTGAAAAGTATTTGGTTGGTAAAAATGCTTTTACCGACGATATTCTGCAAAAAGCCATCAAAGTTTTGAGTGATGAGCTAAAGCCGGTAGAAATATCTGGAGAACCTTCGATAGAGTGTCGAAAGAAGCTTGGTCTTGGACTGTTTTATAAGGTGAGGACAAAATATTATAATTGTGCAAATCCAATAAACTACAAAATCCTTTGGATCTAACAAATACTAACAAGCTTTTACAATTTATGTGTCCAATGTTTTTTAAATTAATAATGATTCCTCTGTACGCAATATAAACTAAATTTAAACCATTGCTGTCTTTTACTAACATAAAGCGTGAGAAAAGGACGGCAACAGATAACAACTAACTTGGGAATGTCAAACTAGTTTTCCCAAATCAGTGTTTTTAAGAGCATACGTTTTTAGTTGGCAAATTTGTATGAGTATTTTAGTCGGATATAAGTACAAGTGAAAAAAATACCGATGGATTCAAATAGTTTAGTACGTGTAAACAGAATCGGGGCCATGTACCTAATTTTAATATTATTATAATTTTATTTGCAGTTCATCCTTAACATTGCTCCAGCTGGTATTGCTCTTTCCAAGTATACTTCTGGTGCGGAACTATTTTCAAGGCCAGTTTCTAATGGCAAACAAGACTACCAGACAGACTCTTCGTTGTTCCCTCTGAACCAGCCTGTGGATAAACTTGAAGCGGCCATTCAGAGTAGTGGTGAAGCAAATTACGTGAACGATCTTCCTCCGTTACCAAGGGAAGTGTTTGGTGCTTTCGTATTATCAACAGTTCATAACGGAGAAGTAGACAAGGTTGATACTAAGGAACCTTTGGTAAGTTCAAAATTTTATCAGGTTGAGACCAGGCCTAAGCCTGTCTGTTGGTCATGCGAAGTGTCAACAAGGCCTTTGGCCAGATCTTTATAAACCAATATGTGCTCGGTACCGACGGTCCAAGTGTTTCCTACTAGAATGTTATATTTCCATCGTTTGAGGAACGGTTCACAGCAGGCATGATTTAAAATAGTTACTTTTAGTAAAGAACCATCTGATGCTGATCTCTTGTAATTCCCAAATGTCGTTTCATTGGTAATAAAAAAATATATTCTTTTATCTGGGAATTATATTAATAAAGTTGCTTGCGCTTGCGTTTATGTACTGAACTGGATTGTTAGGTCTGGGTCTATTATACATCAGGGGATATTCAAACGCTATGATTTTTTAGGAAGTAGGTAATTATAACTTTTCCTGTCATTTGAAATTATTCCAAAGAATTCCATTGACGCCATTTCCAAAGCCAGATGTACAAATACTACAAATATCTGTAAACATACTCAGCTAAATAAATATCTTTACAATAACAAAATATTTTACTTTCAAAACACCTTTGTTGTTCACATATTACTTTGTTCGTTCATAAATGTAATACCTAATAGGTAACTAACCTACCTATTTTATACGATAAAGTGCAAAGTCATGGTTAATCGGATTTGTTTTGTTTTTACAGTGTATTATAACTTATACGTGCAAATGTAACAACAATTAATTTCGTAGGTAATATAAGATTGAATATTTGATATTAAGGAAATTTAAATCATGTTTAGTAGCAATATGAATGAATACGTATTTTGCTACAATTATCGACAACTATTTATTTTTACAGTTGTTTCGATAACGTACCTAGATAAGAAACGCTGTAGTAGCAGAAATAAATATATTTACAACTTTTTTTAAGGCTGTTGATGGTGTAGTAGCGGTATACACATCTGAAGACATACCAGGAGTGAATTCATTTACATTCCCTGGAATCCAACTGCAGTCTGAAGACGAAGAGATTCTCGCTACAAAAATCAAATTTTACGGGCAACCAGTTGCAATAGTTGTAGCCAACTCTGAGGAACTAGCAGCAAGGGTAGCTAAGAAAGTCAAAGTAACATATAAAAATGTTAGTAATATTGCCCCGGTACTAACTATTGATGAAGCGAAAAAAGATAGTAATAGATATGTACCAGGGGATGCAGATATTACTCCGACTGACAAAGGGAATAACACAACAAAAGTCATAAAAGGGGTCTATGATGTAGAAGCCCAATATCATTATTACATAGAGCCGGTAACTTGTGTTGTTGTACCAGTTGACAAGATGTTAGAGGTGTATGATTCGACGCAATGGATGGATTTGACGCAAATTGCTGTGGCAAGGTGTTTAGGGATAAGTGAAAGCGAGTGAGTATTTCTAATCACGTAACAACTTAAGATAATGGTAGTGGAGCAATCAGAACAATTTAAAATAAACCTGATAATACCTGGTTCCCCTCATTCCTTCTTATAAATTCGTTTATTCAACATTATCAACACTGTCACAATTTTTCAATGAACAGGCTTTTGAAGCTTAGAAACTACAGAAATATAAATAAATGAAGGTGAACCACCCTATATTCTCAATGGTAATAGTTAAAGACCTATTTCGTTTCTAGAGTTCTATTAAAAGTTCGCCGCGTTGGCGGTGCATTTGGAGGCAAAATATCTCGTAACGTGCAAGCAGCTACTGCTTGTGCGCTGGTGGCCAAGAAACTGGACGTTCCCTGCAGATTTATACTGCCCATTCAAACTAACTTGACTACCACTGGTAGGAGGCTACCGTGCCAATGTGAATATGAGGTAAATATAAAAGGCTTAATAAATTCATATCAACAACACAATTACAATCTACAATTCTTAACTTATTAGTTTTAGATACAACAGCTATATGTACAGCATGGCCATCATTCAATAATGATAGGTTGTTTTTCAAAATTATACTTTTGATTTAGCCTTTTAATATAAATTGCCATCGTCACACACCAAATGTTATGGTAATCGTCCTGAATTGGACATGATCAAATATGTTGATAACGTCAAACAATATTTAAATATTTTTAAGTCAGTATTATCTTTCTGTTTTTCAATGAAAACAGAGCAAAAATCTTTAGCCATCACTATTAATTCAATTTGAGGACTAACTTGAACTTGTAACTTATATTTTAGTCATGCCAATGCGAGTTGCGATGAATGTACTTATCTAGTTCTTAAAGTCTAATTTAAGCTTGTAACGAAAGGATCCCATGATCTGATTCCAATCTTTCAGTATCTGTTCGAAATAAGGATAAGAAATATTATTTGTTTAGTAAAGTGTCCTTTTCACAAACCGAAACTGAATTGGATAGTGGGATCCGTTCGGCACAAGCCATATTTTGGCTTTGGTGTGAAGAGTTTACATAAGCTTTCAATTTAAATTACAATAATCAGGTGGGAATCGACGACGACGGTGGAATTCAGTACATAAATGCGACACTCATACAAGACAATGGATGCTCCAACAATGAGAATATTCTCAGTTACGCATCAGGCGGCTTTCCAAACTGTTACGATACCTCAAAATGGTCCCTTAAAACTGGCACTGTTACAACTGACACGCCTTCTAATTCCTTTGCAAGGGCACCAGGTAAGTTATTTTACTATGACATAAAAGCAAAACAAGTTTCTTTTAATTTGAATTAAAATTGAAAATAACTATTTATTTATACTAAACGAATTTAATTCTTGAATGAACACATAATATTATTTATAATGTTGTAAATAAAATTCTGTTCATATGTGTCCGTAAAATGACAAATGATTATAATGGCATTAATAATGGTAATGGTTTATTTAAAGGAACTTGTGAGGGCATCTCAAGTATAGAACACATTATGCAGCACATAGCATTCGCCGCTCAAAAAGATCCAACTAGCGTCCGTTTGAAAAACATGAGGGCGGACGACAATGACCTTCCACAACTGATTGAAGATCTCAAAAACGAAGCCAACTACGACGCACGAGTCACAGAAATAAAACAATTCAACGACACTAACAGATGGATGAAGAAGGCTATATCCGTCAATGTTATGTCTTTCCCAGTAGAATTTTACGGGAATTATTCAGCTCTGGTTACCATATACAGAGGTGATGGAACAGTCACTGTCACAACTGGAGGCATAGAGATGGGCCAAGGCATCAATACAAAAGCAGCTCAAGTTTGTGCTTACGAATTAGGAATACCTCTCGAATACGTTAGCGTAATTCCTCACTACACCTTCGTAGCAGCTAATAATGTTTTCTCTGGATCCAGTATTACTACGGAGAGCGTGTGTTACTCGATTATAAAAGCATGTGAAATTCTAAAGAGTAGATTGGCTCCTATTAGGGAGTCTATGCCAGATGCGTCTTGGAAAGATGTTATCAAAAAAGCGGGCGATGATCAAGTCGAATTGACTGCTCTGTATATGATGAAAGATAGTGATGAGAATTTGAATTCATATAGTGCGTTCGCCGTGGCTATTGTCGAGATACAGTTGGATGTGATAACTGGACGGTTCCAAATTAATCGAGCTGATATTTTAGAAGACGTTGGTCTAAGTGCTAACCCTAAACTGGATATTGGGCAAGTGAGTTAATAAATCGCATATTTTTATAGCTCGGTACTGAGCAACATTGAATTAAGAACTAAATAGTGATGATAATCTCTTGATACCTTTCTTCTTAATTCTTCTTTATTTACCTCATCTTCTTCTTCTTCTTCCTGCCCTTATCCCATTCATGTGGGGTCGGCGCAATGCGTATTTTCCTTCCATTCCTCTCTATTACTCGTCATCGCGGCATCCACTCCTTTCTTTCTTATATCATCTTTTACACAATCCATCTATCTCTTTTTCGGTCTCCCTCTGCTTATATACCCATCCACAGTCATACTTATAACTTGTTTTGTTATGTGACTTTCATCCCTCCTCATAACATATCTTTATTTACCTCATATGATCTTTAAAATTACCTTCTCATTTTCTTCGAAGTTCTAAACTTTTACTCTTTTCAATCTCATATGTATTGTTTGCTTTTGGGTTAAAGGTGGAAGGCGCATACGTGCAAGGAATCGGGTACTTCACGTGCGAGAAGCTGGTGTACAACCAGGTGACTGGCAAGCTGCTGACGAACCGCTCCCTGACGTATCACGTACCACTCGCGCTGGACATCCCCGTCGAGTTCAATGTCAAGCTTAGGTACAACTACAAGAACCCTAAAGGTGTTCTCGGATCTAAGAGTGAGTGTTAAAGCGGCTAAACAACATGTAACAAAACCTCTTTCAGAACCAATAAAAGCTTATACGTGGTACAGTTCATAAACGTTTCGCATAGGCGGCTTCTTTGACACAACACTGTAGGTAGTAAGTACGTGAACTTTGAGGAGCCGTCAGTGTTGCTGTTGCCTTGGATCAGTTTTTATGATTATTTAATTATTTCCACTGGGAAAAATAATAACCTCCAATCCATTTAATGGCTACGTAGGTATATGTGTTCGCAGTACGATACCGTATAATACTCTTAGGGATCTGACAGGGTTTTTGTTACACTAAACGGATTCTATTGCGGCTTATTTTGATGGAACGGTAGTAAAATCAAAATAAACCGCGATAGAGTCTATTAATATCTATAATAAATATAATACATATAATTCCATGTAACATTCGCATAACCTCAGAAAACAATTGATGAGTATAAATTAAAAGTTACTTTTGGAATTCTGGAAATAAATATTATAATATTCTCAGAGAATATTATAATATTTATTTCCAGAATAAAATAATTATTTTCAAAGTACAGAGAACTAGCTCAGGATCTTAATAGTTGGAAGGAGGAACCTTTGCCCAGCTGTGGGAAGAACAATGCTAAAATAATAGTAAATTGTGTAATAAAGAACAATGCTAAAATAATAGTGGCACTTAAAGGAGATCCTTTAAGTGCCACTCCAATTAAGGAAGGTCGACTACCAGCTGCTGGAATCTATATCTATCTTTTGCCAAAGTTCAGCTCAGTTCAGTTGCGCTCCAGATCCCCGTCTACTCCTGGATGTTGCGGAGCCACGACTTCCTTCCTTCCATGATATTATATAATCTTCATTCGTTACAGCTTGCGGTGAGATGGGTATCTGCACCTCGCACGGTGTGACACACGCGCTCAGACAATGCATCATGGAATCTAGGAAGGACTCCGGATATGATCCTACTGAATGGATCTATATACGTAAGGATCTAGCTATTTTTAAACTAGGTACTGTAATTTTAGTTGTCATCTGTTGCCCGCTCACTTGCATAAGGAGATCCCGTAAATCTTTTAAAAGTGTAACATCTGCAGCCAGCCTGATTGATTTTGTTAACCATTGAATATTGCTGGCAAGTAATTATTAAGAGTTGGGACGATATGTTTAATGGTATTTTATATATGAATGTCCCACTCTCAATATATGTATATCTTTATACGGTTTTTTTTAACCCTATAAATGAATGATTTAATAAAAATAAAAATTTACATTACGAATTTGATACAATGTGCTAAGAAATTGGTTGTGTCTAGGCCAAGGGTCGGCCACCTTTTGAGTTATATAAGAGATAAATTACAAAAATTCAAAGTGTCTATTTAAAGAACTTGCCAACGACATTTTTTTTTCAGGCTCTTTGAATTGAACTTTAAAAATAATAATCAATAACATACATTTAAGCAATAAAAATCAATGGGAGCGTAGGCATTGCACGGTAGACACTGGATATATTTTGCCCATAACTTATTTGTTTCAAACACGACTTTAAATTTTCATTTCTTAGTTGGCTTCTTGTTTGACTTTTAATTGATCATGCAAGAGAACGCTTGCTATAGAATAAATAATATTTGCGGGAACTAAAGAGACGCAGCTTCAAATTCAAAGAGCAGATTACCAACACCTGGATTAAAAAAAACTTGCTGTTTTAGCAAGTCTTTTGTGCAATCTATATATATAAAAATCAATTGCTGTTCGTTAGTCTCGCTAAAACTCAAGAACGGCTGAACCGATTTAGCTAATTTTGTTCTTAACATGTTTGTGGAAGTCCAGGGAAGTTTTAAAAGGTGTAAAACATAAATAATAAGTAAAAAAAAACTGTTCCTAAGCCCGGGAATTGCCTTAATTAATTTACTTTTGACAGAACGACGTCTGTCCGGGCAGCTAGTCTATACTTATAATAAATCTGTAGAAGTGAAAATTCTGTACATTGAAAATATCAAAAAAATTAATGGCGGGGTGTGTTACTAGACCGACACCGAACCCAAAAATGTGATTAAAAAAATTTTTGTCTGTCTGTCTGTCTGTCTGTCTGTCTGTCTGTTTGTTCAGGTATCACGCAAAAACTACCGGTTCGATTTCAATGAAACTTGGTATAATTGTTCTTTAATATCCTGGGCACCACACTGGGTAGTTTTTATCCCGGAAAAGTATATACAATAAAAAACAAACTTAATTTTGCGGTTCGATCCCTAGACCCGAATACTGTACCAACCGCAAATAATAAGTTAGTCGTAGGTTACTTCACCCGCAGTGGAGTTCACTAAGGGGCGCTGCACACGGCTAAGATATAATTATTTATTTATACTAATATTAATATTATAAAGCTGAAGAGTTTGTTTGTTTGAACGCGCTAATCTCAGGAAGTACTGGTCCGATTTGAAAAATTCTTTCACTGTTAGATAGCCCACTTATTGAGGAAGGCTATAAGCTACTTTTCTTTTGGAAATCTATCCCCTAAGGGGGTGAAATAGGGGTTGAAAGTTTTTATGGGAATTTCGGTATTTTCAATGATAGACACATGAAATTTCGTATACGGGTTTCTGGATAGAAATAAATAATGACGATTTCAAGCGATTTTAAAAATCATCCTCCTAAGAGGGTGAAAAAGGGGTTGGAAGTTTGTAGGCATATGAATTGTGTCGTTTTCAAAGATAGACACATTCAATTTCATACAAGGGTTATTAGTTAGAAATAAATAAGATGTATTTGTTATATATATAGAAATACAATATAGATGTATTTATGAGGGTAGATTTTAGAAATCTACCCTCTAAGGGGGTGAAATAAGGGCTGAAATAGTTGGTATGTGAAGTTCAGTATTCTCAAAGATAGACAGATGAAAAGATAAATAGATAAGATAATGACCATCTAAGACATATCCATAATGACGACTCCCGTGGTCGAGTGGCGTTCACTCCGGTTTTTAAGGTGTTGCCAGCTCTAAGGTTCCAGGTTCGATCCCCGGGTCCATGTAGAAAATCACTTTTATACATTGTCTTGAGTCTGGGTGTTTATGGTACCTTTTTTGTCTCCGATTCCATAACACAAATGCTTTTGCTACTTACTTTACTTTTATTATTATTTTAACGCCATAATATTAGATGAAAAATTTTATACGTTCTCCTTACTTAGAAAATCCCAGAATACATCTACCTTTAATACCTACTACTTACTCTTTACTTTACGCGCGAGCGAAGCCGCGGGCAACAGCTAGTAGGTAATATTATAATTGTTTGTTTCAGCTGTGCCATACGATACTGAAACTATTCTGAGAGCATTGAACGTGAAACCTGAAGAATATCTACTTACCAAATAGTGTATTTAATTAAATATTGTTATCCATACCTAATGATAAAAACAATCAGTTATAAATAAAATCAGTATCTTTTTGATTAATTAGTTTAATTGATTTTTGATATCAATCATTGTGGAATAATATACATAATCAAAGGGGAAAGAAGAATACAGAATTCTGAACCAAATTATAACCTTGTGTTATTAATGTATGTAACTTTACCCTCCAGTTATACAGGGTGTAAACTTGTAAGGAGAGCGCTCTTTTCGAAGATAGGATATACGCACATTTTGGCCACGTCATATCACTATGATCATTGAAAAAAAACTAATTTAACATAATAAAATCAGCGGAAAAATGTTTTCTGTATGAGAAAAACAAATATCGTTTGCTTGTGTAAATTCTAACCAATCATTTGCCGCTGTAAATTACACGAGAAATTTTTTACTAGGTATCAGTTTATTTCAGAATCAAAATCAAAATATTTTTATTTACTTAGACCTTTTCAGGTATTTTCGAATCGTTAAATTACTCTAGATGCGCGGTTCCAAAATATCATTCCTATTCCTATGGAGAATTTCAGTACTAACTAATAAGTAACTTAAACTGTATAGGTACCTACTTACTTAAACAATGTTATCCATTATAGGTATAAAGAAATTACAAAAGTATCTAATAATGTATTAGTAATAACCACGATAAGAACTTTAGTTACGTTTAGTGTATTCGTTATCTAAGTCGTGTCTAAGTTTTGGACTACAACCGTTTTATAGAAATCATTAACTAGGTACTCTTCGGCCGCTGTATCTTGGCGAGCCTAAGAGCGATACAAGATATTGTCGTCTCTGTCTCACTTACCAACGGGTGACAGTTTAATTTTTTTATTTTTTTATTAAGTAATAAGAGGAACATGATAAATGACATACAACAATGTCCAACAAAACTATACACATAGTTTGTATGTTGGATCAAAGTAAAGTTTTCGCACCTTATGATCCGATTCAACTGCAAAACTAGAGCACGGTCCGAGTCCACTCGGATTAGATGCCAGAGTCCGAGTCACAGATTAAATACCTACTAGTAATAGTCCGAGAACGCGAGTGTTTACACTATATGTAGGTACGAGTAGAGTCGAAGTAGTCCGAGTCTGTCCGAGTGCACTTCGTCCGAGCGCCCTTGTACCGTGAAAACGCGGCTTGAATAACTAGGGGATTTAGAAAACACAATTACCTACTATCGTCAACTCTAGAAATAATTTAGTACTTAGGTATCTAAAAGAAACTACGTACCTACATAATTAAATATAGCCATATCTAAGATTAAAACGGTTTATGTATCTATAATCGTCTTATTATTTAACGCTGATAGCGTACCTAGTATCTCTTGGCTAGACTATACGTAATATAATTAATAAGTCTTACACATAGATGAATAATATTAAAGGAGAAATTAACTACAAACCCCGTTCTTAACTAGGTAACTACTTAAATTGGTTACCTATACATAATATTAATTATTACCTAGTCATAATATAGCTGTCTATAGGTATATCATGAAAACTTAAAATGAAAATGTAAAGCCATAAAAATATAAATAGGTAGGTACATTCCAAATTTATACAGGATTAATTTAAATGCAATATGAACTTTTCATACAATGCGACAGGTCACGTGAGTTATGTTTGTATGAAAAGATGATTTTCAATTTTAAGATTGCGACCTATGTTTCTTGAGAAAAGTGGTTCAGTTTTAAGCACCTGTTACCGTTGAATATACGCACTCCTTTCAAATTAATACTGTAGACGATTTTGATTTTTCTCACTGGATATAATATCTATTTTTTTTTTGTAAAAAGTAATAGGTCTTACCATTACCGGTTTGGTTTAACTTCATTATGTATATGTATCTACTCAAATATGAATTGATAACTCAGTTAATTTTGAATCATACAAAATGGCTTGTCAACATGATGTATTATGTGATTAAAATATTATTGATTGGGGTTTTTGCAGATTAAACTAGGTACCGTATTGTAATCTTTGGGTTTATCGATTAAGCACAAGAATTTAATAGATAAAATATACCTACTTACAGAAATGACAGGTTTTAAGAAAAAAAAATGTAGGTTTTGTATTTTCGGATGAAATTATAAAGTGCTAAGTACCTACTTAAGTACTTATTGGCCCGGATTCTGTTAAACACGTACTAAACTCATTTTAGTGCATTATTTCTTTTTAACTTGTACATATTTAGAAAAGGACAGATGAAAATGAGAACTGTCAAATAAGTTCCGACTAAAATTTAAAAACGTGTGCTCTAAAAAAATTGTGATGTTCAAGGCGAAAACTAGTTTGACATTTCTAAGTTTTTAGCTTTTCTCTCGCTTTATCAGCACTATTTGTTTTATTTTGGCTTCAACTATTTTTTTTTGATAATAATCAATAACTTTAAAACAATGTGGTATGTTGGCAGTTAATAATAATTCATATTCTTGTCCTTTAACATTAAATTTGAGTTAATTAGTTCCGCAGCAATAAACACCAAATAGTTAAACTTTTTGGTGTTTACGGAAGAACAAATCAGTGATAATTACCTCTTGTAGAAATAACTTTAAATAAGGTTAATATTTTCCAAGATTTAAGCAACGCATCGGATTTTAGCAGTAAGTAGACTGAAAGCAGAAACTGGTAGAAACTGCTACTTACTGCCAAAATCTGTTGCATAGTTTAAAAGATCTAAACGCTCAGATAGCGGGGTGACTTTGTAAAGAAAAATATGATTGAGTCAAAAAAATGTTAAGTATAAAAATATACGGGACGACCTCCGTGGTCGAGTGGCGCACGCACCGGTTTTCAAGGTGTCGCCAGCTCTGAGGTCCCAGTTTCGATCCCCGGACGGGTCAAGGTAGAAAACACTTTCCTACATTGTCTCGGGTCTGGGTGTTTGTGGTACCTTCGTTATCTCTGATTCCATAACACAAGAGCTTTAGCTACTTACTTAGGATTCGGAGCAATGTATGTGATATTAAAAAAAAAAAACAAACAAAACAAAACATAATATTTAAAAAATATATAACATGTATAAATAATGCATTTAAGGCTGCTCTCTGCTCTCTCGACAAAAGCCTAAAAACAGAGTGTAGATGAAGCAGTTTTTCGTCAGTACTTGCATCGCAATTACATCAGAAAAAAATCATTAATAATCTACATGATATGAAACATAATTTGATTTCTTAGCCATAATTTTTCTATCAGTAGGTATCATATAGGTATTCAGAAAAAAAAAAACACCAAATCACCTCCAAATCGTTGAGATAAAACCATTATTTTTACTCCTTAATTTTTTATCAAAATCGATAATAAAAAAATATGTATTTAATTGCTTTACTATACAAACGAAAATAATTTGGTGTTGTTACTTTTTATGAAAATGATTTTATTTTATAATACCTAAATAAAAAATGCGAAAGTTTAAAATCCGCGTCTATGTCTCCTCACACTCGTCCACGAATTCAGTGCTCCACCCAAATGCACAAGGTCATTGGAAGATAATACGAGTACCTACAAGCCTTATATACTTAGGTAAATTACCCACGTCCAAAAAAACATTGATCAATGTTTTAATTTAATTGATAGTATCGTAAGTACCTAAGCAGGTAACTAGGTAGGCTGATAAGTTAGCTGATAAGTTATTGACAGTCTGTTTGTTTTAACATTTTTCAATCTCAAGATAGCAGGTGTTTCATTGTTTGGGGAGTGATACCACATCTACATCTAATGTTAGATGTGTCAATGTATCCCCACTTAGACGGATTATCTTTGCTTCGGCCAACCTGAGTCCGAAGTCGGTTTAGAGACTTCCAGGTTGGCCAAGGTAGCCCATGTCCTGCAGGGAGATTTTCTGTAAGGTGTTCTGGTAAGGTGGAGCAGCTTATACCATGTCTTATAATATATCGTATGCGTGGGTATTTTGTTTTTGTAGTTGAGACCCAACAGTTCGCAAGTACATACATTAACACAATACATATATTTTAAAAATGAATCGAAAAGTCAATGATACCATGAACAACAAATTATATTGATGATAAGCTAAATTGTCTCTTCCGCACCTACATTAATACTGACTTTATCAATGTACAAATAGATAATGACTCTTCCGCAAAACAACATTAGTCGACGGTTTTGTATTTCTGATATCCAACGATAGGTACATTCAGCATTTTTTGACAGTGCATCTACCTCGAGCAGGACGGATTGGAAAAGTAATGGATCTCTTTCAAATTGCGACATAATTCTCGAAACTCCGTTTTAGTCCTTTTCTTTTCCAGAGGTACAAATTAATGATCTTTATCTTTAAGAGGACGTTGTTTCTTTTGAGTAGGCAAAATACGAGCTGAACACCTTAAAGATGAAATCTTGAATTGCAATAACTATAAGGTCAGCTACAGGGCCGGATTAACCATTCGCCGCTATTAGGGGGCGCAGTATCGGCTGGGGTCCGCATAAAAGAAATTGAAAATGGAAAAGTTATTAATAAAGTCGCATCGGCCGCGAGTTTCTACTCACCTTCACTCTTTTAGCTTTCAACAACATGATTATACTCTATTGAAAAGTAAAATATTACATTGGAAAATAATTTATTATCTCAATGGAGGATTCTTTTGATACTGAGTCTTTCTTAATTTTAATGTGACTGGTTATTTTGTCTTAGTTCAATGTAATAATTACTTATGCTTTATGATTTTCTATCATTTCGTTTATATTTCTTTTATATCCATTCTTCAAAACATTTGTTAAATAGGTGTTATGAACATATAAAGTTGGAAAAGCACATCCTACATATTTTCCTAAATATTTTATAGCATACAAATAATGATCCTCAGTATTTATTGTCTTTTTATCAAGAATTCTTTTAAACTATTAAAGCAATTATGAGTAAGCCATTTGTACAATTCATTCTTATATTTAAAAAATTTCAAGTAGCTAGGAATTTAGTTAAATACTAGCTTCTGCCCGCAACTTCGTACGCGGATCCTGTTGCTTATGCCAGCGACAACAGGGTCGTCAAAATAAAAGATCTCGAACGTCTGATGTCAAATTCTCAGAGCCCGGGGACGGGAAAACAACGTGATACGCGAGACGATTCGAGAACCTCCAGATCTTTCATTTTTGTAAGATAGCAGGAAATGCCCATCAGAACTTTTGCTCACGATCAGCGGTCAGTCGCGCATCATATTCTTCACTGGTCTCTAGAGACCTGGATATAGATACGTAAATACGATGAGAATGCAGGCGTGCTTCGCGATCCGAAGAGGTTTCCACGGACCGAGTTGCAGCCTGATCTTCTCGAACAGCATCAAGTCTCTCCTGACGCTCTTCGGTAGAATTTTGGGATCTTATGATCCTCAATCTTTTAGCTCCTTTGGAACATTGGGAAAGATTTGACCTCTTTCATCATGGTTATAGTTTTATTGTGAAGATACCTGATCAATTAAAATCTAAGTGACTGCAAAGTAAATTAAACGCTCAAATAACATAAGCCCGAAGGCAGATATGTATATTCGATAAAAAAAAATTGGGAGTTTTGGCCAGTAGAGTCGAATTATAAATGATATACCATCGTCATCCAAAATCAGTCCGAAAGGTTATGTTATTTTATAATTATACAGTGAAATTAGTTATAGCTTTGATTTCCAAGTCAGATGTTTCAAATCTTCGATTTTTATAAGTCAACAGGGAATACCCATCAGACCGAACCACTTTTGCTAAGACGTCATTCCTAGATGTGTTATGGTGTAGCCGGGCTCTTGGAGTTCCACAACAGGTGTTCCAGATCTTCAATTTTTATACGTCAACAGAGAGTGCTCATCAGGCTGAACAACTCTGCTGAGACGTCATTCCTATATGTGTTATGGTGTAGCCGGGCTCTTGGAGTTCCACAACAGGTGTTCCAGATCTTCAATTTTTATACGTCAACAGTGAGTGCTCATCAGGCTGAACAACTCTTGCTAAGACGTCATTCCTATATGTGTTATGGTGTACCCGGGCTCTTGGAGTTCCACATCAGGTGTTCCAGATCTTCAAATTTATTCTCTCAGCAGAAAATGCTCATCACGTGGAACAATTTTTGCTATGGTACCATTTTTGTATCTCTTATAGTTTAGCTGGTCTGTTGCGGTTCTGCATCAGGTGTTCAAATTTCGAAGATAAATTATAGCCTATATGTTGCCCAGACTTAATACCTATACAACAGAAAAAAATCATTCAAATCCGTCCAGTAGTTCCGAAGATTAGCGTGTACAAACAAACAGACAAACAGACAAACAGACATACAGACATACAGACATACAGACAAACAGACAGAATTTTTTTTTTGGATTCGTGCTCTATAACTGTTTGTAAACCCCCCTCAATTATTATTTTTTTAATATATTCAATGTACAGACACAGTATTTTTACTGTTTTATTATATGTATAGATTTGTATACACATAACAACACAGTTCTTGTTTACTTTGCAGTTTTAAATAAATCATTATTTACTGTCCCTGCCAACTCTGTTAAAAACGTCTGATTATGATCTGATTCTGTCATATTTATCAATTAGCTGGAAAAAAGTAGGTGTAAATGGATACCTAGTAAGAATAGGCGTACCTCAGGGTTCTACTCTAGGCCTCTTTCTTTTCTTAGCATATATTAATGATCTTCCCTACATGGCTAATTTAACTGATATAATCTTATTCGCAGAGGCACCTCGCACATTTTTAAAATCAGCAGGAAAGCACAGAACCTTGCGAACTTAAACAGTGGACTAAGTATATTATCAGATTGGTTTTCAGCAAATAACCTGCTTTTCAAAGCGTCTAAAACCAAATGTGTTAAATTTTCCCTTCCTAAAGTTCGGACTCAAACGGATTTAAATCGAATTAACGAAACTATATTTCTTGGTATTGCCATAGACTCTAGGTTACAGTGGGGAGCTCTCATATCACTGGCTAAAAGGTTAAGGTCGGCCGCATTTGCGGTTTGAAGAATAAGGCAGCTTACCGATGTTCCCATTGCTAAATTAGTTTATTAAGTACGCATAATTATTTTCACGGCAATGTGTCATACGGGATTCTACAGTGACTTCTCTGCAGCCGATGCCGATTCTATATTCATTTTGCAATATCGAGCAATTTGTGCAATCTACTGCATGGGCCCTCGCGAGTCCCATTGCACTCATTTGGAGAAGTTGTAAGTCCCGGTGCGTACAGGCCAGGTTTTTAAGAAATCGCAGTAGCTGACAGGCGTTGCGACGCCATAGCTGCGAGGCACCACGATGCTATAGATCTGAGAGTCGTCGCGGCCCCAAAGCTGGGGCGTTACGACGCCTACGCTGAGAGGCGTTGCGACTAATTTTATTTTGAGATGACATTTCACAAAAAATCTTCAAGGTAACCTTGAGGATTTTTTGTGAAATGTCATCTTTTTTGAGTTTTTTGTCGATCAGCTTCAGATCTGACAGTTCGTTCATTGCCTCAAATCATGGCAATCGAAGAAATCGATAATGTGACGAAATAAATTACAACATTGAATCAGACTGCGACATTCCATTCATGGGAAACATGACTTACAACAAAAGATTTGGTTGTCAGTCAAAAAATAAAAAAATCTTTGTTTAAAATGAATATTTATTTCTCATCGTAAGGCCGCTTAGAGTCTGGGGTTGATCCAAGACACGAAGGAGGTGACTCTGGCGAAGCCCGAGGGCATGCCAATGGTGCAGCCACGTGCAGACCCGAAAGATGTGATACCGATCTGTAGATAAGTAGGAGAAGAGTTAAAATGCAATTTATATTGTTGATTCGTTAAAAAGGGTAGCTGGTTAGATGTGTTAAGCGAAAGTGTTTTGGCGTAAGTAAGGAGAAGTCAATGGAGAGGACCGTATCGGGCTAAGTTGACAGATGTTTTTTTTTAAAAAGCTTACTAGCAATGTGGGTCGCACATTACTAGTATTCTTGTTAACCTCTCGTGGTAAGCTAAATACTTGTGTTACGAGTGGGTTCACGTCGGTAGTGCAATGGGTGGGATTCGAACCCGCAACGACTTGATCGCAAGTCCAATCAATATAAATGTGGACAGCATTTGTTAAATCTTTTTCACACAAGATTAACCATGTAAGTTTGCGCTTGTAGTCAAAAGTGTAGAAATAATTACCAGAACACGATTGCCTCCACTAGTGATTGTGAGGGGGCCTCCAGAGTCTCCACCACAAGTGCCGACACCACCAGCACCGTTGGTGCAGAGGGTAGAGGCAAGGATTACGCCGCCAAACGACTGGAAGCATACTTGGTTGGTGATTACTTGCAATGTCACGTGTCTCTTGCCTTGCGAATTTGTGATGCCGCCAGCTGCCCCTGAAATAACACCGAGTAAAAATTTAATTATTTCAAAAAATCATTATGAAAGTGAGTAAACTTAGCTCCAAAAATGTTTGAATTAGTTATCGCCAAACCGCAAGCTAGCAAGCAATCCATGCTCGTACTTGTTCTCAGCCTAACAGTATGGCAATAACAGGCTGATGCAGGATATTTAAGCTTGAAGCTATTGTATATTGTTGTTACTTAGACTCACCGTCGCCGGTTCTGCCGTAGCCAGCAGCCTGAGCCCACGTGCCAGCGAAGCTGTTTGAGAGCATATTGCCACTCGGCAGAAGAGCTCTCTGAATAACGTCTAAAATATAAGACACCTATTAGTATCAGTTCAAGAACAAATTATTATTGAAATGACAGAAACTTGAGATAGTAAATATGTTGATGAGAAGAAATCGCCAAAATAACCCATTCACAATAATCAAAATCACTTACTGGTGTAAGAAACCCAGTTGAAGGAGATCATAGCGACGTCATTGGCAAGAGTCTGCTCGCGATAGCTCGCGTGCATGACCACGTTGCTGGTGGCGACACGAACACCTCCCGAGAATAGCCGATTGGAGCCAAAAACGAGGGTGAAGGATCTCGCCTGGCTGGAACCGTACCGCCAACAATGAGCTGCAGTCACCGCGCGGGTGTTGGAGAGCATGGTGGAGCCGCATACGGACGTTTGTCCGGACGTCAGGGTAATTACCAGACCAGCCTGCAAGAAAATGTAACATAAACTATTACAGTACTTAAGAAAGTTGAAGACCACCTTAAAGTGAACAGGCATAAAAATTCCCTAATAACAGATCTATCAATTTATTGCTTCTTTGGAGTTCTGCCAGTCCGTGTGATGGAATATATATACTTATAGTGTATTGTAAATTGTATTGCACATTAATTAAATATCAGTAAATTGCACATGTTTGCAGTACGTTCCTATATTGACGTAATGTTAGTTGACCCGCGAGTGACTACAAGGAAATATTACTGTACTTAAGAACAGTACTTACAGTGCTTGTAAAAGCAGCTAGAGTTTGGGGATGAAATAAAAGAGTTACGTGAAAAGAAAAGCTGCGTTCAAGAAGCAAAATTCTCAGTCTCAACTCTTTTTTGGAACTCTTTTTACATTATCATTTTTCAGACAAAGGTATTGGATAGTCGGATCCTGCGTAACATGTAGAAGGTAATACAAAGTAAAACCACCCTAATATAAATCATCAGATTATGGGCGATCTTCCGTCACCTAGAACAAACCCTTCCCGGCCCTTCCGTCTTACCGGAGTGAACTTTACAGGCCGTGGCATCAAGACGACGAAAGGTTTTATTATATAGCTGTGTTTGTATGAATGGCTATCAAAGCTATGCATCTTGAGCCAGTGTCCGATTTAACCTCATAGTCTTTCCTAGCAGCCTTAAGAAGAATGGCGTCACATCGAGAAAGCCCCCGCCGCGAGTACTGTAATAATGTTACAAACTTCGTGGGGATTAGCAATATACTCCGGCAAGAGCTCATAAACTTACAGGAAATCATAGACGACAAATTTACAAAGAACTAACTGTGATGGAAATACAATGTAATTTTAACGCACCTGCTTGGCCTAATGCAGGTGGTCTATGGGAAGCATTACACTACTCAAGGAAAATCTGTCTTTATATGGATTTACTACTACTTACTACTTTTGCTGCGACACATACTCCGTTAAAGTTATTGCAACAAGTCAGCAAGGAGGAATAATATCATTCTCACCGAACTGCGTTATAAAAGGAATTGATTTTAGTATAGCGTCACACAACACTTATAAAACCAGCTCAACATCAGCAGCTACGTATTTGTACCTCAGAGTGGTTGACGTGATCAACGTCAATTTATTTAAGCTGAATACCGAATTATACATAGAGCGCCTACAAAATATAACCAATAATTTTATCAAGTTTTTGGTTTTTGTTCTTACCAGGAAGGGGTGCGCGCCGGCGTTAGCGGCAGACCCACCGACGATTCTCGAGCCATCAAAGTCGACAGCGTTCTCTGCCTGCTTAATACGTGCAGCCTCCGGAATTCCCACCAGCTGGTGATAATCCCGAAGGATTTCTTCTTCGGCTACCGCGAACGCCGCCAAACTAAGCACCACAAACAGCAACTTCATTGTAGGATGGTTCGATTAACTAAATTCTCTGTTTACCCATCACATTATATACCAATTTTTCCACCTTTATCTTATCCTAGTTATCTTTATTATTTATCTTTTATAAAAAAGGGTAACAATTATCCTTTCATTATTATTACTTAATGAGTTTTAAGGAATTGAAAATGTTTTAATTTCATAATCTCAACTGATTTATTAATCACCTGTCATTTATCGTATTCATCAATCATTTAATTATGTTTGTTGTTTTCCAAAGTACTGTTGCATTCTTGATTTAGATATTGTGATGAACAAGTGTTTGTAAAGCCCGTTAGTGTTAAAAAAGAAAGAAAAAGCAATTATTCGCCACATTGTGACGCCTAAAAGAAAAAAATGTACAACAACAGCTTCTAACATGCTGGTGGAACTATGCGTCACATCTGTGACCAGGGAAAGGATCTAGGTACTGTTAATCCATAAATTATATATATATATATATAATATATACCTAATTATAATCTCTATTTTATTTCTTGTTTGCTTTTTGAAGATTTGCCTTGGCTTGGCTTGGCTTTCTCCAATGAAATAGGCAAGTTTTCAAAAATAGACGATAACTTGCAATTAATCACACCTTAAACTTATCCAGAATAAAATATAAGTGATTTAAAATCTTGTACCATGGCAGTATGTGTTAAAATATTATATATAAGTCGTTGGGTTAAAAATCATGGGCAACTCTCATAACTCGAAAATTACTACAAATCGCGAAACATACCTACATGGGGAACTTCACCTTTTCTAAAGACACCGGCTCGTCTAGGGGTAGGTACTTTATGGGGCACCTGTCTTATTTGGCATTTATTTGGTTATTAGATTTTGTCGGAAAATTGTAGCGAATATCTGTAATTAAATACAAATATAACGGAAAAAATTCAACTTGCATTGAATATGCACGATTCGAATTGGTTAGGCGCACGTAATCTCTCCAGACTGAATTTCGGCCTCGGCGGCCAATCTCAAATGAGATCAGCCATGTACGCAGGAGATATTATAGTGCACAAGTGTGTGCGCAAACACAGGTGTTCCTTCACTCTCATAGTTCGATGGGACGGTTGACCGACACGACCGGAGAGGGATTAAGGTACAAGTTGGAAGCGGGCGACATGAGGCAGCAGCAGACGACGTGTCGTCGCTTCATGTCGCCGCGACACGTCGTTACGACCTGTCGCTGCAGCCATGATTTCGAACCCGACTGCAGACGGCAACAGCAGATGGAATCCAGTTGGTTTCAAAGTTCATTTTGAAAAGAAACACGCCAGACATGTCGTTGCTCCGCGTCGTCAGCGGCACTACTGATCCGCGGTCGGGCGACACTGGCGTCTGCCGCTCGACGACGCGTCGCTAGCTTCGTGTCGCTAACTACGGAGGTAATTTCATAGAAATACATAGAAACCAGTAGTGTCGCTGCGACACGTCGTCTGCTGCTGCCTCATGTCGCCCGCTTCCAACTTGCACCTTTAGGCGCACGTATATAGGTATATACCAACCAATAAGTTTAGTTTTAGTTGTGTATATAGCTAAGTTTGAAATATATGTCGTTATGTTAAAAAAATACCAACTAAGCCACATAAGTTAGATACTATAAGATTTCAAATTTCTCTTCTCAACCTGTCGCTAAAATTGCCATCACGCAATTTTTTAATTTGAGATCTTCACAAAAATCCTCAAGGTAGATATCGATCAGTTTCCCATCTGGCAGTTGGTTCATCATCTCAAATCAAGTAAATTGTAGAAATCGAATGATAAGACGACAAAAATTACAACTGTGAATATGAAAACACCAGACTGCGACAGATCTTATTACTAAGATTTTGGTTGTGAGTCTAAAATAATATATCTTTGTATAAGGTTTAAAATTATTTATTTCTTATCATCAGGCTTAGAGTCTGGAGTTGATCCAGGGCACGAAGGAGGTGGCTCTGGCGAAGGCCGAGGGCGCGCCGACGGTGCAGCCACGAGCAGAACCAAAAGATGTGATACCGATCTGTAGAGAAGTAGGAGCAGAGTTATTATCAAATTTATATTCATGATAAAGGTAAGCTGGTCTGGATGTGTGAAGTGAAAGTTTTATGGAATAAGTATAGATCGGACCGTACGGGGCTAAGTTGAAAGGAGTTATTGAACTGGTTAGTATTTTTCACACAAGATTATCCATATAAGTTTGCACCTTGAGTGAAAGGTGTAGAAATAATTACCAGAACACGATCGTTTCCGCTAGCAATTGTGAGGGGACCTCCAGAGTCTCCGCCACAAGTGCCGATACCACCAGCGCCGTTGGTGCATAGGGTAGATTCAATGATCACGCCGCCAAAAGTCATGAAGCATACTTGGTTGGTGATGACTTGCAACGTCACTTGTCTCTTGCCTTGCGTAGATGTGATGCCGCCAGCTGCCCCTGAAATAACACAGAGTAAAAATATTATTTCCAAAATTCATTATGATAGTGAGTAAATGTGGCTCCAAAAACGTTTGAATTTGTTGTCGCTAAATCGCAAGCTTTAACTGGCCTGTTGGTCTAGTAGTTAGTGACCCTGACTGCTAAACAAGAGGTCGTGGGTTTGATTTCCACCCAAGACTAATCTTTGTTTTGTGAACACGATCATTTGTTCTGTGTCTGGGTGTTATTTATATATAATATGTATGTATTTAGAAATATAGAAGTGTGTTTATCAGTTGTCTGGTTGCCATAGTACAGGCTCTGCCTAGTTTGGGATCAGATGGTCGTGTGTGAGATGTCCCAAGATATGATATAATTATATAGATATTATACAGCTAGCTAGCGATCCATGCTCGTACTTGTTCTCTGCCTACCATTAGGTTAATTACAGGCTGATGCAGGATATTTAAACTTGAAGCTGTTGTAGTTAATTAGACCCACCATCGGCGGTTCTGCCGTAGCCAGCAGCCTGAGCCCACGTGCCAGCGAAGTTGTTTGTGAGCAGACCACCACTCGGCAGAACAGCTCTCTGGATAACGTCTAAAATATAAAACACTAATTAATACCAGTTCAAGAACAAAATATTAAAATAACTTAAAATCATCCACTTATTTAATGAATACGATTGACGAAATAAGGAGACACCTGGAACCTTTTAGTGGGTTAGAAAATATGTTGAAGAGGAGAAATCGCCAAAATAGTATTTCACAATAGTCAAAATCACTTACTGCTGTAGGGCACCCAGCTGAAGGTGATCATAGCGACGTCATTGGCAAGAGTCTGCTCGCGATAGTTCTCGTGCATGACCACGTTGCTGGTGGCGACACGAACACCGCCCGAGAAAAGCCGATCGGAGCCAAAAACGAGGGTGAAGGATCTCGCCTGGCTGGAACCGTACCGCCAACAGTGAGCTGCAGTCACCGCGCGGGTGTTGGTGAGCATGGTGGAGCTGCATACGGACGTTTGGCCGGACGTCAGGGTTATTACCAGACCAGCCTGCAACATAAACAATAGTTCGTGTTGTATGAGTACCACCTTAAAGTGAAAAAGTATAACAATTCCTAGATTCTTCATGGATTTTTTTATTAGGTCTTAAGTTATTATAGATCTCTCAATTTTTTGCTTCGTAAGTTCTGCCAGTCCGTGACAGAATATAGTGTAAATTTAGAAAGGCGATTTCTACATATTATACAAGTGTTGTTTTTTTGCAAATATTTTAGAATGTGATAGTAACTATTTCATATAAATAATTTACTATACCGACTCTATGCATTTTTTAATGAAAAATGGCTATCGCAACTCTGAGATTGGATCCCTTACTCTTAATTTATTGTTTAATGTTGTAGAGTCTCTACTATTGAAATTACTGCCTTGTTGGTCTATTGGACGCAAGCGCGACCACTCAGCACGATTGTCGGGTTCGCATCCTAGTTCGGGCTTCAGTCACTCGTTGTTGAGCCTTACCAAAGAATAATCCCACACGATCCCGCTTAATCTTTTCCCAAGATATATCAGATTCAACTGAATACCAATCTTAAATCATTTTATTAGTAATTCAATTTTTTTCTAATTAAAAAAATCTGTCTAGCCTTTTTTCAAGCTATGTTGGGGTCGGCTTCCAGTCCTGCCGGATAAAGCTGAATACCGAATTTAACATGGAGCAACCAAAATATAACTAGAATATTATCAAGTTTTTGGTTTCTTGTTCTTACCAGGAAGGGGTGCGCGCCGACGTTAGCGGCAGACCCACCGACAATTCTCGAGCCATCAAAGTCGACAGCGTTCTCTGCCTGCTTAATACGTGCAGCCTCCGGAATTCCTACCAGCCTGTGATAATCCCGAAGGATTTCTTCTTCGGCTACCGCGAACGCCGCCAAGCCAAGCACTACGAACAACAACTTCATTGTAGGATGGTTCGATTAAGTAAATTGACTGTTTACCCATCACATTATATATCAATACTCACACCTTTATCTTATCCTAGATATCTTATTAATTATCTTTTGTAAATTAAGAGGGTTACATTACAGTTATCCTAACATTATTGGAAATTCCTAATGAGTTTTAGGAAATTCAAAATGGTGTAATTTTATCTAAACGAAACTATTAATCACTCTTCATGTTCACTATATCAATCTATCCTAATTTGACGACCTCCGTGGTCGAGTGGCGTTCACACCGGTTTTCAAGGTGTCGCCAGCTCTGAGGTCCCAGTTTCGATCGCCAGACGGGACAATGTAGAAAAAAACACTTTTCTACATCGTCTCAGGTCTGAGTTTTTGTGGTACTTTCATCGTCTCGGATTCAACACCCCAAGTGCTTTTAGCTAAAAGCACTAACTTACTTTGGTTTCATACCAATGTTTATGATGTCCACATTTTTATAAAAGTTTTGTGTTTTCCAATGTACCTGTTCTTGGTTTAGATATATTATGTGATGAACACGTGTTTGTAAAATCTGTTGGAGTTAAGAAAGAAAAAGTTTATTCGTCACATGTGACGCATAAAAGAAAAATGTTAATAATAACAACAACTTCTAAATATGCGTCACATCTGTGACGAGGGAAAGGATCTTACTGCACGTCAATTCTGTAAAAGTCAAACAACAACTCGCATCTCACTTCATTGTTCACTCCACGTTCACTCTCACTTCGCATAATTTTCAAATTTCGAGTGCGAACTCAAACGTCATCTCATATTTAGGCCCGAGTTTTCCAACTACATGATAATCATTGATTACGTAACCGTTCTGTTAGCATTAAACCGATGTTCAACCCAACCGCGTTTTTTTTTGAGTTCACCATTGATTTCTAACCAACGGTTTGCTAACCAAACTGTTTTGAATGAGTGAGTCCGAAATTACCAAATGCTGGAATGGTTTATCATTATTTTGTGAATGTTGAATGTCTTAATGGTCACGTCAATCAATTTTCATTGTCAAACTCTGTGATCAAATCATCAAACTCAATTCATAATTTTTTCGTGTCGTGTTTGTTATCTTTTATATAATATTTATCAGTGATATGGAAGATAAGCGTAAACGTACTTTGAATTTCACCAGTGGCGAGAAATCTGTGCTTACGGCACTCGTAATAAAATACAGCGATATAATAGAAAATAACAAATCGGACGCTAAAGCAAGAGGTTGGAAGGATCTGGTTGACGATTTTAATGCTCTTAGTACTCACTGCAAACGTTCTCTTGAGAGCTTCAAATCAAATCAAATCAATATTTATTTTTTATAGCTTAAAGACTTGCTGGGAGAATAACAAAATAAAAACTTCATGTCAGGAAGCATAAACCAATGGCTAAACTGAGTTGGCTACATCGTTTAAGATAATCATTCGAATACAGTACATAATCAATGGTTAGTGAATGGTGAACAGCAAAATATTGTTAAACAGCCGTTCATGGTTCAAACATTTGTTTAAAATTTAACCATCTGTTGGTGAACTTGGGTCCAAATCTCACGGTTAATTTAGTTCAACACGCTGACACGCTCGCAAGTGTAGCGCTAGTGTATCAACCGAGTTTATAGAATGCCAATCAAGAAATTCACGGCGGGTTCAGATTCGAATTTTAGAACGACGTCTTACAGAATCAACAGGCTGTTAATCCATATTAATTAAATAAAAAACAAAAAAATATATAATTATGAATTCGCAAAAGCATAATTATGAAATTTAATAATAATCTTATTTTTTTCTTTCTACATATTTAGAAAAAAATATAAGTGATTTATCTTGTTTAACCACCACAGTGTGTGTGGAAATATTTTATAAGCAGTTGGGTTAAAAAGCATGCTGTAGTCTCACAACTCTAAATTTACTACGAATCGCGAAACACTTTGGAGGGTCTCGTCCTTAAGTACTTTCTGGGGCACCCAGTATAATTTGGCATTTATTATATTACTGGCTTACTGCACTTGCGCATGTGTAACAAATATCTGTAATTAAATACAAATATAACGGAAAAAAATAACTTATTTGAATAAGCAGGATTCAAAGGGCTGTTTCCGCACTTAGCCTCTTGATTGGACCATTGTGCGTGAAGCTACATAAGTTAGAAAAGAAAAGTTAAGATTTCAAATTTCTGCTCTCAACCTGTCTCTAAAATTGCCATCACGCTATGAGCAAGCATAGTGATCTATGCTCGTTCCTTCTGTCTATGAAAAGTGACCTTGGCCCAACAGTGGGACATTTGTAAGTTTTTTTTTTTGCAAAGTATTTAGGGTTTGCTTTGAATTCTCGGGTTTTTTCATATTACCGGTGTTTTCCCAACAAAAGATAAGAATTGGATAAAATTTGTTTTAATTCTAAGTCAGATTATGTTATTATCTAATGAACTCTGGCCCACCCGGATGTCCCACTGCTGGGCACTCCTCTTCCCATATAGAGAAGGATAAGCATTGATCAATTCGCTGCTCATTGCGGGTTAGCGATTTAAGATTTCAATTTTTGGAATCCAGGTTTCCTCATGATGTTTTTCTTTTACCGTTTGTCTATGGTTGTTTTATTAATTAAGAAAGTACTAGTAACTTTGAAAAAGTTACATTCGTATTTGGTTGAGTTTGAACCTGCCTCTGAAGCAAACGAATTCGGTCATTGAATTGCTAGGTCACCCCAACATCATTATTATATTAGTCTGGTATGAATATCGATTTATTATGCGTAGCTGGTATAGAATGCGACCTAAGTTACCAACTTCTTTATTTTGAACGTCAAAGTCTAGGAATTAGGCCTATCGAACAGTACCTAGCACTAATTTATTTACGATTTTTTTAATGTACCTAATTATTGTCCCACTGCTGGGCAAAGGTCTCCCCCGCTTGGCTCCAGACCTTTTGGTCTTGAGCCTCTTGACGCCAATCACTTATAAAGCGATCGATGTCATCCCGCCACCGTCTCCTTGGCCTGACTCGTTTGCGAGCTCCGACATCAGGAACCCACTCAGTGGCTATTTTCGCCCACCTATCTGGAGTCATGTGGCTAACTTACGATTTTTTTTTTATATTCTCTGTATAACCTCGATGTTTTGCTCTAGTTACTCATTTCTTTACAAAATTTTTGAGAGGGCATTGAATATCTATTAAGTTTCTTAAAAATTATCTCTAATTGTTTTTTGAGATAATGTCTATGAAAAGTTGTTATAATTAATCCGCTGTGATAAGACAACGAAGAATAGATTAGTTTATTAGTACCTATATAAAGGAAGTCCACCAGAGTAGAGGAATTAAGTTTTAGATCAGTCCAAAATGAAGTACTCGCTCACGGTTCTCGCGGTGGTGGCGTTGGCTGCGTTTGCTTTGGCTGAGGAGCCAGTACACCAGTATTACCACGAGAGCGTGGGCATTAAGGAGGCGGCGCGCATCAAGAACGCCGAGCAGGCTGTGGACTTCGATGGCTCCAGGATCGTCGGTGGATCCGTCGTTAGCGCCGGTGCCCACCCTTTCCTGGTTAGTCATGTTTGTATACGAAAACAACGATCAATGTTCTTTTAGATTTTTTTCCGTCTTGCATTAAGATTTTTTTTTAAATTCCGTGATTGATTTTGTATACACTTCAGCAGATCTGAATAAATTCTACGTACCTCTTTAAACTCTTTTGATCCCCCCCCCCTATTGCATTTTTTATAGTATTTTTTAAGTAGATAATATTATTAACTTGTTTTTTTTAAATAGTTGCTTCACTCACTAAGTTTATTTAAATTTGTTTAAACTGCTATTTAAGCTTTAACTCTAAAATTATAGGTTTAGTAAATCAAGTTGAATATAAAATGTTAACTTGTTTGTTTCAGATTGGACTTGTGATTAGTCTACAAAATGGTCAAACCTCAGTATGTGGCTCCACAATGTTAACCAACACTCGCTCAGTGACTGCAGCTCACTGCTGGTATGATGGCAGGAACCAAGCCAGACAATTCACCCTTGTCTTCGGCTCGGCTTGGCTCTTCTTCGGCGGTACCCGTGTCGTCTCCTCCGACGTAGAATTGCACGCTAACTGGAACCCTGCCAACATCCTTAATGACGTAGCCATCATCAGGTTCCAACATGTTGGCTACACCAGTAAGTGCTTCAATGTTTAATATTTTAAAGCGACTATGCCAGCAGAACGGGTGATTTTTAAGTTATATAGATATTTCTTAGCTTGAGAGGTGTTGATAGATTCGTCCCAATTGAAAGTGACATTGGATATATAAAAAAATTACCAAAATAAAATCGTCAATTTTTTCCTTTAAAACTTAGGTATGTAGGCTTTTAAATTTAATGGTTTTATAAATTACCTACTTAAAAAAATTTGTGCATGTTTAAATATAGATTATATTTTAGAATTGTAGTGAACAAAAACTCCATTAATTTTGTGTATATATTATTATATCTGCGTTACTTAGCAGAGCAGTCTATTTTTGTTTTTTAGAACTAAAAGAGCTTGTTTTCCATGGCATTTCGATTGACACTCTAATACAGTATCCATATTCTATCCATATCTTCCTTAACCGAATTCTTAATATTTTAGACCTAATCCAAGCGGCTTCGTTGCCCAGCGGGTCCCAGCTCAACGACAACTTCGCCGGCACATGGGCCCAGGCTGCTGGCTACGGCAGAACTAGCGACAGTGAGTACCTGGCATCTTATTTTTATTTTAAATTATACCGGTTGCACCTTATTCAAATGATGTTCCTTCTAATATGATACCTGAACATCTGATATTAGTTCACCATGCGTATAAAATCTGCTGATGGTTTATCTTGAGCTTTCGACAAGAGTTCTGTCGCGTTATTTCTATAATCAAATGTATTGTGTTCACAGATGCTGGCATCAGTACTGCCCAGACCAAGAGCGCCGTCACTCTGCAGGTCATCTCTAACGCTGTGTGCCAGCAGACGTTCGGAACATTCATCGTCAGCTCCACCATCTGCACCAGCGGTGCAGGTGGTATGAGCACTTGCGGAGGAGACTCCGGTGGTCCCCTCTCAGTCCAACTTGGAAACAGCCGTGTCTTGGTTAGTATCTACCATAAATTTGTCATTAGATTGCAAAAAGAAATTAAGCTGAAAGTCTTGAAGAATTCTTGCTTTGAGGGGCTTGTGGCTAAATGTAAGCCGTACAGTTTTACCGGTAGGAAAAGTTAATATGGGCGCGCCGTGGTTGGTCTGGACCTGGCTGCCCATTTTCAACATACCCGTGCCTCGAAAAGCACGTTACGTGGTGGCTAAATTATAACAATTCTGTCAACCAGTCTTAGTATGGAATACAGTGTTACCCAGATATGGGTTGTGAAGGTCAGAAGGCAGTCGCTCCATGTAAAAAACAATATTCTGCTGAATCCGGTAAAACTGCAAGCCGACCCCAACAAATCTTGAGAAATGGTTAGGCCGAAGAATAGTTTAGATTCGGAGTTTATTTGATATTGAATTTTAGATTACAATCATCCTGCTGTTTTTATTTATATGTTGATGTGCATCGTTAATACTAATTAACTATATGTTGTATACAGATCGGTATCACCTCATTCGGATCAGCCCAAGGCTGCCAGCTTGGATTCCCCGCTGCCTTCGCCAGAGTAACATCTTTCATCTCATGGATCAACGCCAGAATCTAAATATAAATACAACACGAGACTGAATAAAATATTTAATATATCAGCTTCCTTATTTTATTAACTTCATAATAATTTAGATTAACTTAGATCTAATCCTACTCAGCTGTACATTTAGACCGTAATCTTAAGAAGAAGAAGCCTCTACTTCTGTCTAAAAAAATAATATTTTCGAAGTTCTTTCGTTTTGTTCGATTATTAGTTTAGTTAGTGAATATAATGTTTGCGAAACCCCTCTACTTGATAAAAAATCTTATGGGGATTCTTACTGTCTACCAACAATTATAAAATCGAGGAAGTAAATGCATAATAAGTAGTAAAATATAAAAATATTTTGATACAGTATCATTTTCTTCTTTGATCAGCCTTTTAATTGTATTTTTCTTCTACAAGTACGGCTGTTTCTGATTTTATTTCGTGATTAATGGTTATCTTAATGATTTCAAGACAGTTGTATTTGCTACCTTTACGTTCAATTTAACCATGTCAGTATATTGAAATTAAGAATACATGTTAACTGCCACCAAAGTTTATTGCAACAAATAATAAAACAAACCATCACAACTTAAAAAATATTTAACAAACATAAAAAACACAACAAATTCAAAAACATAGTGCAATTTTATAATCATTTTTTTTTGCTTTAGAAATTAAAGATTAAGGAGAATAAGTATTAGCCTTAGCCTTAGCTATTATAAAAATTAACAAAACATGTTTTAAATCTGAATTCATTTAACATTTTAATTCAATTACAAAATAAAACTAAAATACGACTTTATTTGGATATAAGGAATTCTTCTGGTTTCACGTTTAGTGCCTTCAGAATGGTTTCCGTGTCGTATGGAACAGCTGCAAAAAATAAATAATAATCAACATGGATAACTGTTATTATTTCACAACCAACTAATCTAAATAATTAAAATATTGTTTTATTCAATTGCTATTTTATGCAGATTTCTTGCGATTCTTTCGCAACGATCATGATGGCAGGTAGCCCAGTCATTCAAGTCATTCACAATAATTATGTCAAAACTTAGGACCATGAGATTCATATTGGACCTCACGTTACTAAATTCTTTTCTGCCTATGTTCCGGATTTTTTGTAGTAAAGACTAATTAATTCCGCATTCGTCGTTATTTAATTCCGCACTTATAGATAATTCTGATTCCTAATTAATCTTATCTCTTAATAATAGTGTTATGTTCCGCTTCGAAGTGATAAAATATTTTTAATAATGTCTGGATTTTAACAATATCATTTTTCTTATCTAAATAGGAAATATCTGTGTTTAACAATTCTAAAGTTCTAATCATGCACTGCGAGTATCGAGAAATTCGTGAACAATACATAAATAATATATTTATTGTGATGGAAGATAAAATAGATCATAAACAAGTCGAGTTACTAGAGCATTAAAAATATAGGTAAGTAGATTTTATTAAAATCATTTTACGAAAATTGCGGAATTGAAAAATGAAATTTTATTATTTAAAGTGGAATGACGTGCGTGTGGCATATACTACGTAGAAAGTAACTTATTTAAAAATTGTAATTGAAATCTATGTTTAAACATTCCCAGTGGAAAAGGTATTTTTAAGGTTGAAAATAGAAGAAAGAGAAACTCACGTATATAAATCCATTCATTGGGATCATATCCTGAATCCTTTCGGGATTCCATGATGCATTGCCTGAGCGCGTGGGTCACACCGTGCCCTAAGGCTATACCCATCTCACCACAAGCTGAAAAATACACAAAAATGTGACTAGGAAAATGGTCAATCAAGTCTTTGAAGATTCTTGTGGCTGAATTCCAAAATAACCTCAAAGTTAAGATGCTGTTAAAACTCGTGCTGCGTTTGTCACTTTTAGTTGTAAGCTCGTGGGCTAGTTAATCAATACACTCACTCTTGGATCCAAGTACTCCATTAGGATTCCTGTAATTGTATCTGAACTTGACGTTGAATTCAACAGGAATGTCGGAGGCGAGCGGGACGTGGTACTTCAGGGATCGGTTAGTCACCATCTTGCCTGACACTTTATCGTACACCAGTTTTTCACACGTGTAGTAACCCATTCCCTGAATGTAGGCACCTTCCACCTATAAAAAGAGGTGAAAAGGGTATTAATTTAATTCATCTTTCCAAGGTTCTCTTCCTTAACCAATAATAACTCCATCGTGCTATGACCAAATTATGACTCTAAATAATATACCTGACCAACATCTAACTTCGGATTGATGCTAACGCCAACATCTTCCAAAATATCTGTCCGGACAATTTGGAACCGGCCACTCAACACATCCAATTGCGTCTCAGTTATCGCCACACCGAACGCGCTATAATCCCTCAAGTCCTTATCTGTATCATTCATCATGTACATAGAGGTCAACTCGACTTGTTCGTCTCCCGCAGCTTTAATGATCTGTTGCCAGGAAGCGCCAGCCATACGTGTCCTTATCGGATTCAATCTCTCCCTCAAAGCTTGGCACGCTTTAATAACCGAGTAACATACACTTTCACTAGTAATACTAGATCCAGAAAACACATTGTTTCCAGCTACGTAACTGTTGTTGGGTATAATAGTTACCAATTCAATAGGTACTCCCAATTCGTAGGCACATACTTGGGCAACTTTTGTATTGATTCCTTGACCCATCTCTATTCCTCCTGAAGTTACAGTTACAGACCCATCACCTCTGTATATTGTTACAAGAGCGGTGTAATTTCCATAATAGAATATGGGGAAAGCCATAATGTTGATTGATATAGCCTTCTTCATCCATCTGTTGGTTTTATTAAATTGTTCGATTTCTTTTACTCGTGTCTCGTAGTTAGCGTCGCTTTTAAGAACATTGATCAATTCTTCAAGATCATTATCCTCTTGTCTCATGTTTACTATGCGGACGCTTGTTGGGTCCTTCTTAACGGTAAAAGCGATGTGCTGCATAATATGTTCGATGGACGAAATGGCCTCGCAGGTTCCTAGAATTTTGTTTTTGATCCAATTACTTTACACCAAAATCATGCAAAGAAAAAAACCTGTGTATTATAAATGTTATGTATTTATTTACCTGGCGCTCTCATGTATGAGTTAGAAGCTGTATCCGTATTTACCGTACCAGTTTTCACACTCCACGTCTCTTTGTTGTAGCAATTGGGGAAAGAGCCAAAAGTAAATTCCAGAATACCCTCGTTGTTGGAACTGCCGTTATCTTCAATGATGTTGGCATTGAGGTATTGGATTTTACCGTCATCATCGACGCCCACCTTAAGATTGAAGAACAGTTATTATGTTACACCCTTCATAATATAATCTCCATAGAATGGTATTATTTTTTCCTACCTCATATTCACATTGGCAAGGCAATCTTCTTCCAACAATGGCTAAACTAGTCTGTAACGGTTCTATGAATCTGCAAGGTACGTCTAATTTCTTGGCCACCAGCGCACATGCAGTAGCAGCTTGCACGTTACGGGAAACTTTGCCTCCAAATGCTCCACCAACGCGACGAACCTTAAGTAAAACTCTTAAAACGAATAAATTAGTGTTAAGATTCATGGATAAATAATTGGTTCGTAACGTGTTATCAAACCTAAGTCAACAATATTTTTTTCTTATTTTGAGGAGGTACTAATTACTAAAAAGGTATTAAGTGGATCTGGCGTAGATAAATCTAAGAAACGAAACTTACTTATAATAATAAAAAAAAAACAAAACCATTGGTAACTTACTCGCTTTCACTAATTCCTAAAGATCTTGCAACTGCGACTTGCGTTAAATCCATCCATTGGGTAGAATCGTATACCTCCAAAATATTATCTACTGGTACAACAACACAAGTTATAGGCTCTATGAAATATGGGTATTGAGCCTCTAAATCGTAAACCCCTTTAATTACTTTGGTGACATTATTCCCTTTAGTTACTGGTTCAAGAGTAAATTCTGAAGCGACATATCTATTACTATCTTTCTTTGCTTCATCAATAGTCAGCACTGGGGTGGCGGTACTAACATTTTTGTATGTAACCTTGACTAATTTAGCTGCTCTTGCTGCTAATTCTTCAGTAACTGCTACAACTATGGCTATCGGTTGCCCGTAGAACCTGATTTTAGTTGCGAGAATCTCTTCATCTTCAGTTTCTAGTTGAAAGCCCGGGAAAGTAAAAGAATTTATCCCAGGGATGTCTTTTTCCGTGTAAAATGCAACAACGCCTTCCATTGCCTGTAATATAAATGAGGTTAAGATATTAATAATAGTTTGTGTTTAATAACAGCAATGATACACATCGGTTCAAATATAATGCATAATTTTTTACACTCTATGAAACATAAACAAAATTAACGTTTTAATCAAAAGAAAAGGAAAGACTTACCAAAATGCTTTCAACATCAATAGTATCAACCTCTCCGATATGCACTGTAGATAGTACGAAGGCTCCAAACACTTCCCTTGGCAATGGAGGCATATCATTTGCGTACATAGCCTCCCCTGAACATTGCAAGGCACCTTCAAGTTTATCTAAAGGCTGATTCAGAGGATACAGTGACGAGTCGGTTTGGAAGTCCTGTTTACTAGAAGTTACCGGTCGGCTGAGTAACTCACCGCCTGAAGCGTATTTAGAGAGCGCTGTACCTGCTGGACATATGTTGAGGATGAACTGTGAAAAAATCATACAATTAATATCGAAGCCTCCCAAAGAAATAAAATGAATGAACAATAAAATTAACCAAAACTTGGGCCTTTCTTCTGATTCTTGACTAGTGACCAAATTTTCACTTTCAGTATAATTATGTTACGCTAAAATGTGGTCGTAATAAAAGTACCTACCTATATCATGAATACTACAAGGTATTAAATTTCAGCAGAATCGGGTTAATCATGAAAGCAAAATCAAAAAGGAAAAGCAAAGTTTACAATTGCTTTTGATGTTGTGAAATGTGAAAATTTTGGTATTGTTAGCTTACCTTATAAAACAGCCCAAGCCCTAACTTCTTTCGAGATTGCACAGAAGGTTCCCCAATTATTTCCACCGGTAACAGCTCACCACTCAACACTTTGATAGCTCCTTGCAAAGTATTATCAGAGTAAATGTTTTTGCCAACTAAATACTTCTCAGTCTTCGAAGCATGAACGAAATTTGGATCTATATTTCCGTAAACAATGCTGGCACTCTCTACAAGATTTCTTCTTCCTACTTTGATGAGGTAAGCTGCATTTACTATCGCCAGAGCATTTTGATTTCTAGGCATGATCTGGAAATATGATAAAATAAATAAGAAGGAGCAAGAAGGAACACTGATAATAATAAATACAAGAAAGAAATAAGTAAAGAATTATTTATGTCAATATTTTATTTCTTCCATTATTACGTTATTTGTATCCTATGTTGTTTGCTTGATCTGTTCTGATTTTAATCACCTTGTAACTCCGAAAGATGTGCGAGTTGCTCAACGGTGGTAGTTCTACGTTCAACATCAGCATACCTTTCATGTCAAAGTTCAGGAATTTTGTCAGGGTCATTGTTGTGGTTCTGCCGCGTCTGTCCACTACAGGAAAATAACTTTAAGTTCTTTATATTCTTCTCAAAATAATTCATTTGGATATTTAAAAATGATGTATTTTGTACAACAAAATTTAACTTAAATTGTCACTCATTAATAAATACGAGTTAGAACGGCGTTATAAGTATTGTATACAAGTGGCACATCAATATAAATTTGTTGTCTAATGTTAGTTGCTATTAATTAATTTCCTTGATATTCCATGGTACTTACGCACTGTGACCCTAGCTCCCACACATTCAAAAAGTAAGAAAACATCTGATTGGTACGTTGGTACTGCGCGTTTATACATTAGATTTCCAGCTATTGAGCCAATCTGAGGAAGTATAAGAGTACCTATATTGTATTGTTAATTTTTTTATCGTAAATTAAAGTCCACGAAGTAAGTACTTACAGTTCTAACTGGTACATGTGCAACAAGATCGAAATGTTTTGCAAATTCAGCTAGATACGAAAATCCGCTTTTATCCTTTGCTGCATCGGTAAATATAGAGATACAGTCTTGAAGAGATACGTTGGCTGCAAGGACTAGATTCTGGTCAAAGGTGTATTTTTTCAATGATGTCACACAGCTTATATCGATCAAGTGTTTTGGGTATTCGAAATTCTCAACAATACCTACAAAAAAAAAAAGATATACTGCACATTATTATATATATTAGTTTCATGCAATCCTACAAATTTGGTCATTACGGTATGGAATCTTTAAATACAAATGATTGGATCTATGTTACCTTTCCCAGTATTTCCATCTATAAGCATATAAGAATCTTGTCCGTACTTGTCCAAAATATCGAAAATCTCAGATTGTTCATAAACCTTAAAGAATTTCGATTTCCCAAAGTCCAAGTAAATAGATCTTTCTTTTTCCAACTCTTCGACGACACTCCAATCACTGCCATCACTTTGCACGGAGCATTTTCTCTGGCATCCGGTACAGTTCTTGCTGCAGACGTCGGCCTCCTCGATGTCTCTGACCTTCTGCCTCAGGTCCGGAGAGGCGTCGATGGCAAACGACTTGATCGTGTCCAGGATCGGCCTGAACCCGGTGCACCGACACGTGTTGCTAGCGAAGGAGTTCTCTAGCTCTGCCATCGTGAGATTTTTGTCCTGTAAACTGGATAATTACTTTTTTTTAAAGTGGCTTGCTTAAATATATTATGCTAAGGTTAGCTACTTTTTCAACGCAATAGAGTAGGAGGCAATCATACAGAACATTTGATCTTGGAGATGCTGGTCTGCAAAACCCTTACTAGTTGACAGTTCTTCAGAAATTGGTAGGCCACTCACCTTGTTAAGTGCATGACCCATCCAGGGGTACAATACCCGCATTGCGTGCCGTTAAATGCGACAAGTCTCTTCTGAACATCGCTGTACCCTTGTAAACGGTTGCCAACCCCCTCGACTGTCGTTATGTCCCATCCATGGCAAGAGAAAACCAGCACCAGACACTGGAAAACATCATGTAATATTATTACCTCACCTTTCTTTTTCTGTTTCACCATTTACTCTTTTTACCTACAAATAAGTGTTAGACTATTTTCTGAAATTATCATCACCCAGTGAGATGTTTTGTAATGTATGTCAATTGTGTAGGGAGCAATTACGAGCCATCAATATTTTTACTATTTGTACGGTTGATAAAAATAATTTATCGCGATCGAATCTTCATCAAGTTAAGTCTTAAATTTCGTGTTGGGGGTAGTTTAAAACTAATTTCCTAAAGCCTCCGAGTTCTATAGAAACTTTATCTACCTTCGCCAACGTACTCCGCTATATGAAGATCGCTGCCTACTTGGATTTAATTTAACAAATTCATGTTTTGCTTTATCTAATTTAATTTTAATTTAATTGTAATGATTTTTTTTATACAATGTGGAGATTACTCATAAAATTTGCACACCTAATAAAGTTTATCAAACATTATCTTATGTCATCTAAAAAGTAAAAACACAGACATGTTTAATACAAATATATTTTATTGAGTTCCTGCGGTACCTAAGTAGGGTTCCCTTTTCGGGGAAGGGAACAGGTTGGCAAGGCGTTTGTTGCTCCCCTGGAGGGGAGTAGTATATTTTTATACTACGAACTAAACATGGTAAATCATTGCGGCTTCCAACTTTACATAAAACTTGTGTCTACAGTCATGTTACTTACAGAAGTGTTTACTGACAACAGTGTAAACATAATGATCTGAATAATTTCATGACTTGCCAAAATATGATCTAGAAGTAATTACATAACGTAGTTAAACAATTAAAAATACAAATGAAAAAAATATGTTTTCAGTCAATTATGCGATATTTTTATCGGTGTAGGTACCTTATTGTAATAACAGATGTTACAGAAAACGTTCTCAAAAGAATGCAAACACATAAAGACATAAAGACTTCCGGTTTATCCTATTCTGGAAAATGCCTGTGTTTTCATGAACCTTTTTTTGCAACTTTGGTAAACGATGCCAGGAGCCCAGGACTTATATGAACTGTAGTCGCTTCGATAGCTGTGTTTACGTACAGACAATACACCGTTACATAGGTATTTTTGAACTGGAAATTTAAACTAATAAGGGTGGACCGCATCCCCCTTTTTGAAATTGAATGACACAGTTTTTTATAAAGAAGCTGTCTGGATGATAAGTCATACTCGAACATAGTACAAGGGATGGCCCACAAACTTGAACGCTACTTTACGTAATTGTTAAGTAGAACTTAAAAGTTTATGTTGGTTATGTCGGGGTTTTATTACCTATTAAATTTTGGTCACTTATGGAGTGGATAATGGGTACTTACAGAGTTAACGGAGAAGGTCTCCTGCTTGCCGCTGGGGTAGCGCTTGGCACGGACCATGACGATGCAGGAGCCGCAGCCGCCCTCGTGGCACATGGCCTTGGTCCCCGGAAGACACAGCACATAGCGCAGGTACGCGTTCAGCGTTGTGTCACGGGATAGGCTTTGGTCCACTGTTAAAAAATGGCTTTATTAGGACCCTATTTGATAAATATTTTTTCTACTGTATAGTCAGATGTTAAGACGTACCTAGAGAGCCGACCTACCCAGGTACCTAAGAAGAGAATTTTGGATACTTTTTTTTCAGGAAGCCTACACCGTAATTAAGATAGATAATAACTTAACTTACCTTGGCTATTTAGAATAATTAAGTAATGGCTTATTCCGAAGAGATCCCACAACCCGATACTACCGAATCCCATGCATACATCTTATATACGGGATTCGTTTGGAATATGGCTAGAAATTAACTTTTAGTTTCGAAAAGGTCCCTGATTCTTGTTCCCGTTTAAACGATCGATAAATATCAATAATGTTCTTATTAATATTTGTCTTCTCTATAGTTTTTCAGCAGTGATCCGTTAAGAATAGGGTTCTGGCTGGGATCGGTTAGTACGTCCATATTCCGAACTGATAACACATTAAATGGGATCAAATTGTGGGATCCGTTCGGAACAATGCCGAACTATTCTATCCAATCTGATTTCACAAAATTTTCACGTTTATACAAAATAAAGTCGTTTATCATTCCTACTAAATACCTATTTACTAAATTATTTTTAAAAATCACACGCCGTCACCGTCACGAATTTTGTGTAGAACGTGCTGTTCACTCACGCCAGGTTGTTAATAAAATCTTAAATTATATAATATTTTTTTTTTAATGTACGTGAGTTCAGCATTCAATTGTTTTTGAGTATATTATTTAAATATTATGTAGGTATCTAGTATTGTGTCAATTTGTCATTTGAATACCTATGAAATTTAAAATTTGAAAGAACAATAATTTAAAATTACAACCTAATCCTAAATGTGTATTGATCTAAAAGTTTTTTTTCTCCAATAGTAATAAAAACGTACTTAGGTACCCAGTGCCTATACCTATTCTTTTTACCTATTACGATAGTTTTTATTCTAGTTCATTTTGTTTTAACAAGTTTGCCTACATAATATCAAGGTTCGTAAACAAAAAAAAGCTCCCACGCTATTGAACTCAAATAAGGAATTAAACTTGTAATTATACCTACATACACACTTATCCATTTAGCTAATAAACCAAATATATTCCTTCTATTAATTAAAGTCAGTTGAATATAGAATTAAACCACTTTTTACCTGTACATATTTTTCCGTTGACAGTAAACTCAATTTTCGACATGACTACTTCTTGGTATTAGCACGTGAATGCGACTGTGTCTTGTTTCGTAGCAATATCTTATACTCAGTTACGTTTTAATTATTTACCTACTTTAAGACACTGTATTTCGAATATTCTTCCTTATGGTTTATTCAGCTTGTTAATGATGAGGCCTTATGGAATTCCGCGGAGAGCTTCATAAAAAACAGCCAATCTTGGAACAATCGGGGATCGAACCTGCACTGATCGGCGGCACGTCTCACCGTTGTTATTGGCTTTGTGACCACTACCCTACAGTCACCTTGTAGGGCGTAACGGTAATGCCTCGAGTAGTTTTGAACGCGCTTGAGTTTCAATATTTTTAAACTTAGGGAAGTAATACTTGACTTAGCTAATTTTTTCCATCGTCAGTTAACATTATTTGATGAATGATTTTGAAATTTTGTCTGTCAAACTGTCAAACGTCGATTTTAGTCCTCGAAGAAAAAAATATTTTTAAATAAAATACATCATTTCAGTAATACAAGTTTATTCTCGCATCGTCAAACAGAAATCGTCTAAATACATACAAAAAATACACTAATAATCCGATTTTAGGCCTCAAATGGTTAGTCTTCGAAATAGGCCATATTTAACAAAATGGAGGACTTCAATAATATTAGAAAAAGAAAATAAACAACCAATTTTAAAACAACATAAAATAAATACTTACAAAATAAATTACAATTAAGAAATTCATAATACAATAATAATAAAAGTTACTAATGTAAAATATACATTACAATATTCTATACATAATTATATCAACAGTTAAGTGTTATGCAAAAAGTGCAATTGAAATTATTGTTTATGTATTAATTTTACTTCCTAAATAGCTGACTACGGGACACGCGATTATAGCCTTTATTGTTCTATTATTATGCATTATTTTGTCTTGGACTTAAAGGCTGTAATCGAGTATGTTAGGCCATGGCTTTATTGGGCTCAACGAATGACAGATAATTCATATTATTGTGATTTTTGTGATGTTTCTTTTATTATTAGCCTTGGCCTAAAAAGTCCGCACGGATATATTGGCCATGGAAGCGAATTGGTCAAAATGTTATTACCTTTTTCATAACTTCTATGGTCTATTTATGTCTACGTTTTATAAAACTACCTCTATTTAGTTGCCGTTTGTATTTGTAGCTGTTTACAATTAGCCCGTCTATCTTGTGTTTCGCAATAAAGAAGATTTAAAAACTAAATTTAAATAAAAAAAAAACATTAAACCTACACGTGTTTATCTACAAGTGATTTATTAAAATTAATTACAATCACTAAATTGTAACCTAATTTCTACTTTATTGCAAAAGACGAAAAAAAAAAAAATTTAAGCTGGTAACAAAACATCTTTGAAATATTTGAAAATGGTAGAAATATCAATCAAAGCTAATTCAGTAGGTATAAAATTATATTAATTATTTTTAATTGTTTGCTTTAGAATTCCGTGGTCTTAAACTCAGTTGTGAAAGTGTAAGAAAGTATTTTAGTATGTTGTATATATATTTTTTTAAACCACGGTACTCTGAAATGGAGGCCAATGATAAACAAAATATACCCTAATATTACAGTAGAATGCCCACAAAATGTAACTACACACATTACATAGTCAGATAATTCCTCTTTTTTGTTACACTGTCAAAATATACAAATATAATTACTATATGTGCGCTTGTTACACATCATGATCATAATATTAAAACTTACTATATTTCTTTTCATGATTGGTTATATTTTAAATGGTTTTATTTTTATAAACATGAAAGACAGGAACCGAACCAAAATAATGAAGACAGTGAAATAACGTAATAAAACTTTAAAATTTACCGTCATTTTGAAAAAAAAAAGGTTAGCTGCTTATTTCCATGCATGGAAATCGAGACATTGAATTATAGTACACATACCTACACTGAATGATACGTTTTATAGCCATGATCTAGATCAGGAGCAATGCTTCAAATGTATTTCCGTAGCACATTTATAGGCAAAGAGTATCATCAATTACTGAGTTGGAATACGACGTCACTTCAGGAAACCCTTTATTTAAAGACATTATACTTATGTAATAAATATTACACGATGGGATATATATATCCAAATCACTGCTTTATTATACATTTTATTATTATCTGTCTTAAGTGCCCTGTAAACGATCAAACTGTTTGTTAAATTAATTGACAGTGTACAGTTGGGTTTGAGGCGGATGTCAAATAATCTACGTTTTTGTCGCGTTTGATGAAAATCTGGATTGATGTCAAAAATTAAAGGAGAAACCCGAATCTACTAGAAAGTTAACGAATTTGTTGGATATTTGGTTTGATCGTTTATTCTATTGTTTGATGAAAACGTGAAGTTTGACAAACAAATTTGTCAAGCCAATTTGACCGTTAACAGGGCGCTGTAAAGTTGAAACTTGCCCCTTCAAACAAGTAACATTACTACCATGAAATTATAAGTAAACATGAAGAAAACACTCCAAACATTTAGGTGAAACCTGTTGTGGTATGACCCTCTCTTTCTTAATACATACATAAGAACAAGATAGTGATACGCGTTTTTTTTATCTTAAATGTGTATTACAAGATAAATATATAGGATCGCGCTGGATGCAAGCCGCTTCCAACCGGTTCTATTGAAAGTAATTTAAAAAAAAATCGCGTACTAGCAATGTGGGTCGCACATTACTAGTAATCTCGTTAACCCCTCGCGCTAAGCTAAGATGTTTGTGTTACGAGTGGGTTCACGTCGGTAGTGTAATGGGTAGGATTCGAACCCGCAACCACATGATCGCAAGTCCGACGCCCTAGCCATTAGGCTATCGCCGCTTCAAAATGTATATATCGCTTCAAAATAGGGCCTATGTTCAGCAGTGGAGCCAGTGGACGTCCTAAGGCTGATATGATGATGAAATATGTATATAAAAAGATGGTCAGACCACAGTCGATTTCACTTAGGTGTTTGAAGTGTTTCCTCCATATTTACATGTAACTTCTCATCAAATTGCTCAAAAGAGTATGGAAGTGACAAGTCCATGTCACGTGACTTGTCGACAGCAAATGTCATTTTCATAATTTTTAATTAATGACATTCATGAAACAACAAACGCTAACCAGCCGACGTGGGCGTGGATATATTATTATGCGATTTTTATAATCGTTAACCCTTGTAGAAATGTTACTTGATTACAGAGGCTGTAGTTGAAACAATTCGCTTTTAATATAATACATTTCAAAACACCTGCTCATGTATAATTTATTAATATGTGTTGAAATGTTTTCAATTTTTAAAACAACTGAATAAACCAACAAAAATTCAAGTCATTTTTCATAATAAGTTGCACTTAATAATAGATTTCAACTAATTTTATATATTATTATATACTAGTGGATTTGTTGATTTATGTCTTGAGACGGTTGGATTAAGGTTAATGATAGAAAGCTTTGAAAAGGCTTTCCGATACTATACTTTTGAGATTCTAAAACATTAAAATAAAATCTGTTTCTTAAAATACTGAGTTTTGTATTATAAAGAATAAAAAGCCTAAATTATTATAAATTGTATGTTTAGATTCGTTGAAGATCTTAATTATAATTCAGTCCAATAGTTTTCATCACTAAGGCCCAGTTTTTTGATCCCGAGTTAACTCAACCAATGGTTAAATATGCTAACTAATAATAATAGTCATATCTTGGGACATCTCGCACACGGCCATAGTTTGGCTCCCAAACTAGGCAGAGCCTGTACTATGGTAACCAGACAACTGATAAACATACTTATATATTTCTAAATACATACCTATTTATTATAGATAAATAACACCTAGACATAGAACAAAATATGATCGTGCTCATCACACAAAGATTTGTCCTGGGTGGGAATCGAACCTAACTAATGGTTTCAAACTTTGGTAGAACGCGTTTATTTATCAATTTTAATTCTTAAAAATGGTTAAATAATTAACTCTCCAACTAATTTGATAATTTGATAGCCTAACAATAGATGAAAAAACGCGTTTTGATACCATTAGTTAGCATATTTAACCATTGGTTGAGTTAACTCGGGATCAAAAAACTGGGCCTTAGACATTCAGAGATACTAATTGTAACTTATGAAATACTTTTTATGTTTTCTTAAATGAAGTTATAACTAATAGAAAGAGTTGACTGTACCTGTACGTATTTTCGGGTTAAAATTTATAATTAAATTTGAAATTTCAAGTTACATAAGTGATGTGTTTTTGTGTGTTGACAGCTGCTACATACCGAACTATTATTTCGTCATATCAACAAAAGCTTGCTCCATAACAACAGTTTTTTAAAGACGGTTTACAAAATTCTGCTTATAATATTATTTAAATTAATTAATTACACATTTATTGGGATCCGAGAAGCATTTAATACAGGTACAGTCGTAAAAAGAAAGTACATAGGTACTATTAAGATTATATATTTATTAAATTAGGAAACAAGAATAGGTATATAACTTAAAGCTCGTATATTTTCAAAGACTACGAGATCCATACTTGTAAATTTGCAAGTGTCACATTTTTATTATTTTACACTTGCGTTCACAATTTTTACGCAATACAAGTGTAAAACGTTCACTTCAGTCAATTGAAAGATGTATTTGCACTAATAGGATACACAGATAAAAAAATAATAAAGTTTTTATACACTTTATATACTAAATGGACTTTGATATAATCAGAATGCCTAATGCGCAATTTTTAACGCAATCGACACGTGAAACGTTCAGCGCTCTGATTGGCCCACACCACGCTCGTAACCAATCAGAGCGAAACGCGCTATACGTTAAACAAATTCGCATTAAGCACACAGTGCATTAGATAAATGAATAAAGATACTGAACTCATAAATAATACAAATCTATATATATAAAAATGAAACCCGTTTTCCGTTGTCACGACATAGCATGAAAACGGCTTGACCGATTTGGCTGATTTTGATCTTGAAATGTTTGTGGAAGTCCAGGGAAGGTTTAAAAGGTGTAAAACATAAATAATAAGTAAAAAAAAAAACTGTTCCTAAACTCGGGAATTAGGTACCTTAATTAATTTACTTTTGACAGAACGAAGTCTGTCCGGGCAGCTAGTATTGAAATAAAATTACACGTAGTTACGTTTTGTGCTTCACTGAAAACTATTTACATTATTGGTGACACTTGCATAGTACGCGCGGGTGGCGGGGGGATTACTACCTAATGCCAGCGTTTCAATAACGATGACGCTTCCGTTCGTTGCCCCCGTTCTTGGGGGTTATTCTCCAAGTCCAAACAAAACAGCGTGGCTCAACGCAGATTATAGTTCAAGAATCGCGGGTCGGCAATATTTTTTTTTTGTGTTTAAGCGTCACCGGGAAGTGTTAGTATATTATTTTTGGACATTTAACAGATTTTTACTTAAAAGTATAGTAAGTCGTCGTTTTTGTCGCACGTGTTACCCCCGCTGCCCGTCGCCCACATACCATGTAAGTGTAACCTGCAAATATGCCAAGCTATCAACCTTTTAGCCATACTCAAACGAAACTTAACTTTAAGACGATATTAAAAGTCTATCTGCAGCTATAAAAAATAAAGTTATAGAGACATACGAGTTATAACAGCGCCTTAAAATTGATTTACGCTTAATATTTGGCCATTAGTTATCTATTATCGCTCATTTATAAATGTAAGATAAAATATTCAATGTTAATGTTTATTTAACCAGTAAATCTTGGGAATAGTCACCGCAATAAAAAATGATTGAATATAGAACCTTGTTCTTTTTGGAAGTCGGTCTTTTTCTTCTTTTTAAGTTGATGGTACTCTTTTGTATTTATTATTATTTAATTTTGATTAACCCTGCAGTTGGCAACATTAACTGCGGCGTTATCGGTGTCGGGATGGTGGCAATCGGTTAAAAACAGTTTTTGAATGAAAATGTTCCAATTTGATCTGGTCATATAAGCTATTAATTGAATGATTCTGAAATAACTTATTATAAATAAAGTAGAAATTATTTGTTATTCTAATTCTGCAACATTTATCGCCCTGTACACACAAAACTACATGTATAAAATTGGCATACCGCGTATAAACATACAACATTCATACGAACCACTTTGTATACACTTCAAGCTATAATCACTAACATAGCAACCGTAAAAAATTATATTACGCAAAAAAATAAATTATAAACTATTATAAATCTATATTAAAAAGCCAATTAAAATAGGCTGAATCGTTCGCTACAAAATATGAGGTATATTATTATTTCGTTTATTTAGCATCGTTCTATTGTTTTTGGTGGAATGCTATCACTTTGAACGGGCCTTTGTATCCATCCATGAGCTTTAACGACCAGTTTCATAAGTTTATGTAGAAATAAATAAATAATTTAAAATACCTTTTCATAACAATAGTGGACATAGTTATGCAGGTATTACTTATGTTTTTTTTTTTAAAGCTTACTAGCAATGTGATTCACACATTACTCTTATGTTTGATAACATCTTGCTCTAAGCTGTTGTGTTGCGAGAGGTTTCAGTTCGGTAGTGCAAAATTCGAGCCCGCAACCACAAGATCGCAAGTTCGACGCCCTAGCTGATACAGCTACTGCCGCTTTCACATTTGTTGATTAATTATTTATACAGGATGCCACAAAAAGGCCTATACATATTTGAATTACTGGTTGGGCATAAGTCAATAACATTCTTCAAAGACAGTACATAAAAAAAATACCTTAAATACAAAAAGTCATCAGTTGATTAAAATTTGATTTGATTTGCGGGAGGTCCAAAATTTATTTTCGGGATAAACTACTAATTTCTAAGATAAAGTTGTTCTTTAATGTGGGCTGAAGCAGTATTTCAAATATGTCTGGGCATTTTTGTAACACCCTGTATGTCTTGGCCCAGCCGTGGGACAGTTTCTGGCTGATGTTACTACTATTCTTTATAATCATGTTGAATAAAGGCGACAAATTTCATTGAACTATTTTTAAATACAAAACGTAAATCGAACCCAATCATCACTTTTTGGGAGGTACAACCCTGAAAAATATCTACAAAAAAATCTCTACCGGTCGTTTCGCTCATTTCGTCACTGTCACTAAACAATCCTTTGAGTGATGGTCCCCCACCTAACTCACACTCACGCCACCCCACTATCTTGAGTATGACTTCTTTTCTTTTCACTCCTATGGTGATCAGGGGTCGACTTTAATATATCCGGCTGTCCATGGGATAATACCCTCGCTTCCACATGTTGGTTGAATGTTGATGTATGGGAGCTAAGAGTCAGGGTAGCGTTTCTTTCTGAACCCAAGGTCATTGTGGTTGCGTGTGAGTTTAATGTGTTGTGTCCTGTAGTGTGATGAGTGTGGTGGGACTGGCTGAGCTGGTGGGTGTGGGGTAGCGTTGAGGGGCTTGAGTGTGGGAGCGTTGATGTGGGTTTTCGGATTGAGCGGTGGCTGCCGTTCCGAGTGAGGGAGTTCATTTGTGGAGTTCCTGGGCCGCCGGGGCGAAGCATTGCGTTCTTGTAGTCCGCTATCAGATGGGTTAGCTCAGCCATCTGCAAGGAAAGTGAAGACTTTGTTAGTATTAATTTAAATAATTCGAAATGGTTTCTATATCGGTCTTTTGGTATTTCTAATCGAATCGAAGAGATATAATAATATTTTTAAATGAGGATGGAATGTTTTTATCGAAATAGGATCTATCTCTATAGATGATTAGTTCCTACAAAGATATTTTAAAATACATATCATTTTTAAACTTAATTTTTTGTGTAAATGAGTAACTATGTTTGTTTTGTTTATGACATAACTCTGTAACAGTTTTATTGAGTTGTAGATTGCCGTGCCCTATAGGGTCCATAATGTACCTTACAAACTGTAAACTTGCTGTCGTTATAGCTTATGGAGAACAATAAAATATTGAGTATTGAAAAGTTAGAATTAGTTGAAACGAAGTGACTACTGTTGCTAGTAACGGTTATTTTTCGTCCGCCAATGGCCGATTTTCACCCTTTTAACGATGCTTATAGCTAGCCAAATGTGTTAAAACTTACTTTAGGCTTATTGAGGCTAATCAACATCTTGTGCACTGGACTCGCGGCGTCATCTCCGTCAATCAACATCATCAGGTCATCCTAAAACAATTGAACGATATTATAAATATATCCACACTATTAACTCATTTTTTTTCAATAGAACGTAAGATCTTCAAACTTTAGAATAAATGCTCATTTATTTTTACCAAAAAATGTAAAAACACACGCAGATAAGATTGAACAAAACTTTGTGAGTTTTAACTTTTCTATGCATCCATTTTTGAGCTATTTACTAACATACATTTGTTATGAATGAAAATATGCTCAGCCCATTTCACACGAGATTCCGACAATAATCGATCAATAATTTAAGCGTCATAAGTAACGGCTAAGGCTTCAGACATGTAATCATGTGGTTGTGGGTTCGAACCTCATCCTTAGCACAACCGATGTGAACCCACTCATAACACAAGCACGAGGGGTTAACAGGAGAACTTGTAGTGAGCGATTCACATTAAAAAGAAAAGAAAAAGAAAAATGCTTTTTAAGATCAGAATTTTTACTTAGTTTGACCAGCTTCTGAATTGAGAATTCAGCGTGATTTGGTCGAGCAATTTGTACTACAAAACGTGACAGCATGTACGCTGTCACTGGTTTGGTTGAACAGAGTTTTTGAAATTCTCAATTTGGACACAGGCTGTATATTTGTCGTAAAATTATCTATTATTTTGATATATTTACCTGTAGTCCACCGAACAGTCCTATGGAGTTGAGCGCGTATCTTCCTATAACGGCCATGGAAGCCAGCTCGAGAACCGTAACGCCCTCCTCAGACACGGCTAGCCAAACCATCGATAGGTCTGGCTGTTTTATCTAGAAATAATAAAAATATATGATATGTTACCCTGATATGCACATAAAACCAATCCAATCAGCAATACAATATTCGATTGGTTTTTTATATTGTAGACCTTCTAAAAGCGAATATGCGACCCACATTGCAAAGAGACTTCCTTTTTTTATTTCGAATTAATTAGTAGTGGCCGTACTGATTAACCAATTATGTAAGTTAAGTTGCGCTCGCCTCGTTAGGTCCGTGAATATGAACCTTTGTATACATACCTATACTCTGTTTTTTAATCCCGGGGACTAAATTGACAAGTGCAAATGCCACAATGACGTAGATTCCAATTTGAGTTTCAGTCAGTTTTGACACTTGCATGAGTCAATTTAGTCTCCATAAAGACGTCATAAGTAGAAGGAGAAATTTAAACTTTCAGGCAGTGACCTCGGTAGCTTAGTTGGTAAAGCGACTGGCGCGTCAAGCCAGTGGTCGCAGGTTCGAGTCCTGCCTGAGGTTTAAGTTTTTCTTTCTACAATTTGTATTTAATTACAAATATTCGCTAACACATGCGATAATGTGTAAAAATAATTAAAAAATAAATTAGTCTCCAAGATTAAAAACAGAGTATAAACTCTTTCGTGCTTCGGAAAGCACGTTAAGCCGTTGGTCTTGACTGCAGATACAGCGATCTTTGACAGTCGTAAAGTCATTACAATTCTGACAACCAGTCTGTTACTGTATTACTCGGCAATGGGTTGTGGAGGTCAGGTATTATACGGTATTCAGCTGAAATTCTTGAAGCGGCGGTAGCCTAATGGCTAAGGCATCGGATTTGCGATCATGTGGTTGCGGGTTCGAATCCCACCCATTACACTACCGACGTGAACCCACTCGTAACACAAGCATCTTAGCTTAGCACGAGGGGTTAACGCGATTACTAGTAATGTGTGACCCACATTGCTAGTATCTTTTTAACAAAAAAAATTTCTGTAAGACTGGTAGTCGACCCCAACGTAGCTTGTGATAAGGCTAGGCAAATTGGTAGGAAATTTTACATACCCTAGCTTGGAACAGAGTAGCACCAAAGAAAGGCCACTTCCGGGTACAGTTGAGGTAGATCCGCACGCAGTCGGCCGTGCTGCGACCCTTCAGCGCCACCCACTTCGAACGCAACTTTTCTTCCACATCCCTGCAATTAAACATTGGGTGTTATTATACTATAGCAGTGCCCCGCGGTTTCATCCGCTATAGTAGTTCCCGTAAGAGATATACAGGATAATTGTTTTGGTGTGCGTATATTTTTTCTTCATTATATTTAATCACTTTCCCCAAGAATCATGGGTCGAAATCTTAAAATTGAAAATTATTTTTCATACAATGTGATATACAAAGGTCACGTCACTTATGTTTGTATGAAAAGTTTATTTTCAATTTTAAGATTTGGAACTATATTCCTTGGGAAAAAATGTTCAGTTTTATGCACCTGATTACCTTGTAGAAAATACGCACTCCTTTTAAATTAATGTGTATGTATGTAAACTTAGCCTTTCCGACGCACGCACATCCCAAAAATCAAAAACCATGAAAATCAGCCCAGCAGTTGCGTTGTTCCGATTTGTGATGTGATTTTGTTGATACATCGATTCTAGTACATATTAAAAAAAAGTATTTTTACAGTTTAGCTAGTTTAAGAGATAACTAAAAACATCTCAGTGTTATTTGAATCAATGGTTATGGGTTGTCCCATTTTCACTTGCAGCTCACATTCGTGTACAATCCAGCTGACCTGAGTTCGTCGTTGCTGAGGCCGGCCCGGTAGCGGTAGGGGTAGAAGCGGTGCGCGAGCGGCTGCGTGTGCAGCGTGTTGTGTGCAGTAGAGATGACCTGAGTTCGTCGTTGCTGAGGCCGGCCCGGTAGCGGTAGGGGTAGAAGCGGTGCGCGAGCGGCTGCGTGTGCAGCGTGTTGTGTGCAGTAGAGCTGACCTGAGTTCGTCGTTGCTGAGGCCGGCCCGGTAGCGGTAGGGGTAGAAGCGGTGCGCGAGCGGCTGCGTGTGCAGCGTGTTGTGTGCAGTAGAGCTGACCTGAGTTCGTCGTTGCTGAGGCCGGCCCGGTAGCGGTAGGGGTAGAAGCGGTGCGCGAGCGGCTGCGTGTGCAGCGTGTTGTGTGCAGTAGAGCTGACCTGAGTTCGTCGTTGCTGAGGCCGGCCCGGTAGCGGTAGGGGTAGAAGCGGTGCGCGAGCGGCTGCGTGTGCAGCGTGTTGTGTGCAGTAGAGCTGACCTGAGTTCGTCGTTGCTGAGGCCGGCCCGGTAGCGGTAGGGGTAGAAGCGGTGCGCGAGCGGCTGCGTGTGCAGCGTGTTGTGTGCAGTAGAGCTGACCTGAGTTCGTCGTTGCTGAGGCCGGCCCGGTAGCGGTAGGGGTAGAAGCGGTGCGCGAGCGGCTGCGTGTGCAGCGTGTTGTGTGCAGTAGAGCTGACCTGAGTTCGTCGTTGCTGAGGCCGGCCCGGTAGCGGTAGGGGTAGAAGCGGTGCGCGAGCGGCTGCGTGTGCAGCGTGTTGTGTGCAGTAGAGCTGACCTGAGTTCGTCGTTGCTGAGGCCGGCCCGGTAGCGGTAGGGGTAGAAGCGGTGCGCGAGCGGCTGCGTGTGCAGCGTGTTGTGTGCAGTAGAGCTGACCTGAGTTCGTCGTTGCTGAGGCCGGCCCGGTAGCGGTAGGGGTAGAAGCGGTGCGCGAGCGGCTGCGTGTGCAGCGTGTTGTGTGCAGTAGAGCTGACCTGAGTTCGTCGTTGCTGAGGCCGGCCCGGTAGCGGTAGGGGTAGAAGCGGTGCGCGAGCGGCTGCGTGTGCAGCGTGTTGTGTGCAGTAGAGCTGACCTGAGTTCGTCGTTGCTGAGGCCGGCCCGGTAGCGGTAGGGGTAGAAGCGGTGCGCGAGCGGCTGCGTGTGCAGCGTGTTGTGTGCAGTAGAGCTGACCTGAGTTCGTCGTTGCTGAGGCCGGCCCGGTAGCGGTAGGGGTAGAAGCGGTGCGCGAGCGGCTGCGTGTGCAGCGTGTTGTGTGCAGTAGAGCTGACCTGAGTTCGTCGTTGCTGAGGCCGGCCCGGTAGCGGTAGGGGTAGAAGCGGTGCGCGAGCGGCTGCGTGTGCAGCGTGTTGTGTGCAGTAGAGCTGACCTGAGTTCGTCGTTGCTGAGGCCGGCCCGGTAGCGGTAGGGGTAGAAGCGGTGCGCGAGCGGCTGCGTGTGCAGCGTGTTGTGTGCAGTAGAGCTGACCTGAGTTCGTCGTTGCTGAGGCCGGCCCGGTAGCGGTAGGGGTAGAAGCGGTGCGCGAGCGGCTGCGTGTGCAGCGTGTTGTGTGCAGTAGAGCTGACCTGAGTTCGTCGTTGCTGAGGCCGGCCCGGTAGCGGTAGGGGTAGAAGCGGTGCGCGAGCGGCTGCGTGTGCAGCGTGTTGTGTGCAGTAGAGCTGACCTGAGTTCGTCGTTGCTGAGGCCGGCCCGGTAGCGGTAGGGGTAGAAGCGGTGCGCGAGCGGCTGCGTGTGCAGCGTGTTGTGTGCAGTAGAGCTGACCTGAGTTCGTCGTTGCTGAGGCCGGCCCGGTAGCGGTAGGGGTAGAAGCGGTGCGCGAGCGGCTGCGTGTGCAGCGTGTTGTGTGCAGTAGAGCTGACCTGAGTTCGTCGTTGCTGAGGCCGGCCCGGTAGCGGTAGGGGTAGAAGCGGTGCGCGAGCGGCTGCGTGTGCAGCGTGTTGTGTGCAGTAGAGCTGACCTGAGTTCGTCGTTGCTGAGGCCGGCCCGGTAGCGGTAGGGGTAGAAGCGGTGCGCGAGCGGCTGCGTGTGCAGCGTGTTGTGTGCAGTAGAGCTGACCTGAGTTCGTCGTTGCTGAGGCCGGCCCGGTAGCGGTAGGGGTAGAAGCGGTGCGCGAGCGGCTGCGTGTGCAGCGTGTTGTGCGCGGCGTGGTCGCCCATGTCCAGCTGCGCCATCAGCGCGCCCAGCTCCGCCGACAGCTCGCGCGTCACCGGGAACCGACCCGCCACCACTGGAACCAAAGAAATAGCTTCACTCAAAAAAAAAAACATTTATTTCAAATTAGACTACTATGTAGCACTTTTTGCAAGTCAAATTATGCGTAGACAACACCCTGATCCGAATCCCCCTTCACCGCTTCTTAAGTGCTCTAGCACAACTCTAACTGGTTGACATAAGGTTCATTTTCTGTTTTAATTTAGTTTTAATTATCATAGTTTTGGTACATAATATAGGGTGGATACCACCCTAAGATGATATACGATGGTAGTTACAAGATTCATTAATTTAGTTTTAGCTATCATATATAGTTTTAATACATAAATGGGGTGGCTACGACTGTAAGGTGAAATATGTCTTAAGTGATGTGATAAGATTCATTTTCAGTTTAATTTAGTTTTAACTATCATCGTTTTAATACATAAATCAGGTACCACTGTAAAGAGAAACATGTCTTAACTCATCGACAAAAGGTATAGATAGAGTGACGCCTTAAATCATTGTTTTAATTTATTCAATATAAAACTTAGACAAAGCTAAGTTTTAAGTATTTATAACAGAACATTTTCCGCTATCGTACCGGTAAACGTCCCACCGGTAAGACACCGTATTGTTTATCTTATACCTATATAATATAATTATGTTTCATAAAATTTAAGGTTTATGGAATAGTTATCTTACCTTGATGATTAACTTGGTAACATAACAGTAACCGCTCTTTATCAGTCTCCGTCCTTATCGAGTTCTTGAAATAAAGCCTATTTCGATACGTCAGTCGAATCACTCGCGAGTTCTCGAACTTTCCGGAGCCTTTCTCTCTTAGTGCAGTCTCCCATTTTGATATTACGTCACATAACTGCAAAAAAAATGTCTTTTAAGCTACGTAAAATATAAAATGTGTAGTACAATGGGGGCTATCGCGTATAAAAAATCCGCTAGGGTCGCTAGTATCGCATAAGGTTAATCTGTCATTCTCCACCAATGAGAGACAAGCTACTCGCCGGCAATTGGACGAAATTGCCAGATAGATCTTAAGCCCCCATTTTATATTCTTCTTTGATTGATCAATGACAAAGTAACTATATGAGTCACTCAAGGCAAATAATTACAGAACAATAAAAAATATAATTGAGTTTCAAGTGTTTATGTATTTGCACAAGTTTTTGGTGGGCAACGAGAATAATTTTATTTTAACATTGAAAACGTTCACGGTAAGCCGTATGAGTTCGCGTTACGTAAATTTATGTAACCATGCAAAGTGATAGTTTAAAATTTTGTACTAATTAGTAATTAAGATGTCGTGGTGGCCAAGCGGTTTAATGACCGGATTTGCATGCACATGGTTGCAGGTTCGAACCCAGGCAAGTACTTTCTTAATCAATCTAAGACATCATTGACCAATGGTAAAGGAAAAACATCGTGATGAAACCTGAATTCCAAAAAATTTGAATCTGACATCACCAATTCGCAATGAGCAAGCGTGGTGATCAAAGGTCATTCTTTTTTATATGGGAAGAGGCCTGTGCCCAGCAGTGGGACCTTTATAGACCGATATTTAATTATCATACTTAATAGTCTGTTTCCAAAACGCCAGATGTAAGATCCTAACATAACATAAAACATTTTGATTTGATCTGAGACTATTGCTATAACATTTATAAACGACTCAATAACCCATATTACAATACTAATGTAAAAATAAAACAATGAAACAAATATCATCTACATCTTGCATACCTTTTTATCAGGCTTAATGTGGTGCTCCAAGTCTTTCTCAATAGGATCGTCACTGAACAACGCGAAGCCAGATGCAGCGGACTCCCTGCATCCCAGCTCCGTACTTAACGTCGACAGGAACTCTTCGACTGTTGTTGATCCATCGAAACTTATTACCTAGAAACGATAAAAATTGTTTAATAAAAACTTTATATTTATAAAACAACGTCGCTGCCGCTGTCTGTATGCTTAGATCTTTAAAACAACACAACGGATTTCAATGCAGTTCTCAGCAATAGATAGAGTGATTCAAGAGTGGGATTCAGGGGTGGAATAAAATATATAAAAGCTGTGAAATATGAAAACGTAATAACTTAAATAGGGATGTCTATTTAAGATAAAAAAATATACTGAAAATTCCCAAAAAAACATAAACACATCATTGTTTTCTTTTACTGCTGTCAACTTTCTTTTCTGGTTTTTTTCAATTTTACATAATTATTTTTATTTCGCATACAATAGGGGTGATTCAAGAAGTGGTAGCCGACCTTCAGAAACGGAAGTGATACTTTAAGAATATGATTTTATAATATGCATTTAGTATTTGCCAGAATGCACACACAATCAGTAGTTTGGTCACAAATTCGGTCTTTCGACTATGGGGCCACATGTTCAAGTAAATATTTTTACAATTTAAATGAATTGTCTTCTGCGTTGCACTAAACAGAAATCTCTTACCTGGTAAGTATTGTTGAGCATGTGCACAGGTATGGCGTGTGGTAGACAGTGGTGGTAGGGGTTCTTGAGTAGGATGGAAAGCACCTCCATGCGGGAAGGCTTGTCCTCCCTCCCTCCGTTGCGTATCGTTCGCTCTAACGCGCGCGAACAGTACGCTGCGTATTTGCCACACTCCGTTCTACGAAAAAAAAATAGTTTATATATATATTTTTTTTTATAAAGATTACTAGCAATGTGGGTCGCACATTACTAGTAATCTCGTTAACCCCTCGTGCTAAGCTAAGATGCTTGTGTTACGAGTGGGTTCACGTCGGTAGTGTAAAGGGTGGGATTCGAACCCGCAACCACATGATCGCAAGTTCGACGCCCTAGCCATTAGGCTACCGCCGCTTCAATAATATTGAATTTTTGTTCATTGAAGTTCGGTTTTTAGCCAAAATGAGCCCTTTCAAATGGATTTATCGGGATAGTTAGTAACATGCAGAGGATTATATGTATAACCCTATTTTAAAGTTAGGTTCAACAGATTATTATTCTAACATCACGATATGAATTTTTGGACCACGTTTAGGAGTCTACAGAACTAGCACATTTCATTTAATTTTCAAGTAATTGTTTTGCATGAATGCGTTATAAATCAATAAGAATTTTGGCAGCGCCATCTATCAGACTTTGAATTAACCTATTGTTAATCAAGTCGGCAAAACCAATCGAGTATTGGTTTGCTCAGATGTCGTACACGTCGCACGCAAGACGTTAACATAATAGAAGAGAAATTTAAGCCCTCGGGCAGTGACCTCAGTTGGCAAAGCAACTGGTGCGTTGAAACATGAGTCGCCGGTCCGAGTCCTGCTAGAGGTTAAAACGTTTCCTTCTTTTCTTGTAATTATATTTACATAACTCGCGTTATAAACTATTTAGAACATCTAGCAAATTACAATATAAGATAAAATACGTACGAATGAATAGTGTTTCTACTCACTTGGAATCCGCATGCCTGCTCAAATGCAGCTTCAGATACCACAGCAGCCTATTATTCCTAGGCACAAAGAGACTGACGGCCAACGCCAGCAGTTGCCAGCCTTGCACGAAGCTGTACGTCGGCGGGTTGCTCTTGCAGTCCACCGAGAGGAGCGGAGCCTGGAAACATGCCTGCCTTGATAATTACTTGTAAGGTACTTTGGTACTTATATGGGGACTCCTCCTCCTCCACGCGTCGTATTCCTCAATCCTGAGGGTCGTGACTTATATGGGGACTACGATCAGGTATATACGGTATTTTTATTAGTTGAACTAGCTGCCCGGACAGACTTCGTTCTGTCAAAAGTAAATTAATTAAGGTAATTCCCGAGTTAAGGAACAGTTTTTTTACTTATTATTTATGTTTTACACCTTTTAAACCTTTCCTGGACTTCCACAAACATTTCAAGATCAAAATCAGCCAAATCGGTCAAGCCGTTTTCATGCTATGTCGTGACAACGGCAAACGGGTTTCATTTTTATATATATAGAAGAAAGATAAATCGATTTGTACTTAATTTGTATAAGGATTTTTACAGACAATTTCTTTTCTAGAATTTTTTTTGTTCTAAAGATCTGGTCTCACTGACTAGGCCTTCAATAAGAATTTGATTGAAAAGCAACCATCTTCAGTGCCATATCTGTTGGAGTTCCTTAAAATTTCTACAATATTTTTAATAATTTCGTTATATACCTGATCGCAAACTAGAAACAGTTTTGTAGAACAAAACTGTTTCTATTTCTATTATTGGACAAAAATGAGTCACCATTAACTAACATTTTTACACAATCATTATCGGATCTGAGCATATGGCTTTTAGAAATTCCAATGAATACACACCCCAAAACGAATTAATATATTACTAGATGAAAACCCGGCTCCGCTCGGTTGAAATGTGACTCATGATACACAATGTAGGTAAATATTTCTGTAGTCATCGGTTTTCAAGGAATATTAAATGTAAGCAAGCCATAGATTCGTATAGCTTCGTTCATTGTGTTTAATAAATATAGTAAATAAAAACTGCAATAGTTTTCACACACATAATTTTTATTTTTTACACACAAATAATATTAATATTTTCGCGAAACGACAACGACTGAAGAAAAGTTTTAAGTTTTGTTAAGATTCACTCAATGTTTCCGGCAAGACGTTTCGTTTTACACAGTCAAATGAGCCACAGTTCTTTGTGATGGATGCTTCTTTGGCGCGACGCACGCGACGTGTTGATTGGCGAGGCGTATATAAGAGCTAGTATGCAACGGAACGTGAAAAAGCGAAATAAATATTCTTGAACTATTATTTCCAACGCGTCCCGAAACGATTCTGGACCCAACTGTTAAGTAATCGTGAGGCCTAGCTTTTTATGTGAAATAACACCATCTTGTACCAAAAATAAGTAAATATATTTTCATCAGAGCAAATGTTTTCTTACATCATTGAAAGAAAAACAATTATTTTTTTTAAATAAGAGAACAAATTAACTTATCAGTAAAGGAGGTTTTTATACGAAACTCATACCTCTTTCATTTAACACCAACTATCATGCAACTGTCATACGCCTTGTCAGCACTGTAATTACTACCCAAGATGGCGACTGCGGTTTGTTTGTCAGTGCCATTAGAATTTAACGAAATTCTCCATAATCCGAATTTTGCGGATATATGTTGTCGACTCGAAATCAATATTTTTTTATGTTTTGTTATTCATATAAGGTTTCGATCGAGTCTACCGTAGCCCTGAACGAAATTATTAATATAGATTAAGCAATGTTTTGGTTATAGATTAACACGTTTTCTGCTTTTCTCATATGAATTTTAATAGGATCTGGAAAGATCAATACACGAGGACACACAGCTAAGTATTGTTACTGGTTCCAGGGATCTAACTACAAGGACGTGACGTCATTACTTTGCTTACATTTTAAGCGACATCCTTAAACAACAGTGTGAATCAAGGCTTTTAGGTATACTCTACGTAGAGTACTCAAAACATATTCGAGAGATTGACCTTGGTTTCTGAAAAGATTATCTTGTCGTTAATTTGACAAGCTAAGCTTTTCAAAGACAATAATTTACTCTTCGGCCCCTGTATCTTGGTGGGTTTGAAAAGCGATACCAAAAATTGTCGTCTCTTTTTCACCCACCGATTACACAAACTGTCTTAAATCTTGTTTCAGACTCGTTCTAGCCAAGACTCATCAGCCGTAGTGTACTTTATATAATATTTTTGTATCGCGACTGTGATTGGTTGAAATAAATACTAATAACCAATCAAAACAGTCATTTTTTTTTGTAAATAGTAGGCTGACAGAATACGAGATAAGACTCGTATATAGAAAAATTCTTACCGTCCATTATGTGGCTTTGTATTGCCATTTTAATACAACTTATAAGTACAGGAGCCCGTACGATGAAGTCAGGCTATGATTGTTCGAAGTGAAAAACATAGTATCTCTATATAGGTAAAAGTATTACTGAACCAAGTATGTTTCAAAACCTCATAATGTGGCGCTAGACTCAGAGAAGGCGGATAACATTTTAATATTAGACTTCTTTAATCGCTTATCTAATATTGTGTGATTTTAGTTCATTTTCAAAATCTCACACGAAAAGTACACCTGTATACCATATTTACGGCTTCAAGTATATATTTTTAAAATTCACTTTACTCTGAATTAAAACTATTTCACACGACAGTCTATCCGTGACCTGTGTGGTCACGGATAGACTGCCTGTGTCATCAAATCAGTTGAAATTTTTTTTTTTGTAATAACTCTCGCGTTAACCTTAGAAAAAAAAAACAACAAGAACATATATTTATTAACGTTTTCTCGTCTTATCCGCGTAAATGTTTACCTGTATAGAGCTAGGCGAGCCGGCAGCGTTGGGCGGGGCGTCGCTCTTGTTGTCCCCGCCCACTGACGACGCGCCCGTGTCGCACGTGAACAGCGACTGAGTCGCGCACAGTAGCAGTTGCTGAACAAATGAAATGTTGGCGATAGGACCTCACTTGTCGGAGAGGGCTTGTGTGGGACCCGTGAGATATGTTCGTATTTTGTGGGAGCTGGTTTGTGTACGTGTGAGTGGTCTAAGGTTGAGAGTACAGTTTTAATAAAGTTTACCGCTACTAGCCTGAGCGCAGGCTCTGACTACTTCACTGGTCTTTTGGGAACACAGTACAGATATCTTTGTTTCTGAAGACGTGTTATATGTGTAGGTAGGTATAAATATTATAAGTATGAAGGTATAAAGTTATAGAGTACGTTGTGCGGAACAGTTTCGGTGTGTACAGTAGTAAATAGTATGAGAACACGGGTTAAAGACTAGGTAAATATTTGTAGATGTGTCTGTTGTTTAGAGTATAAAATATAATATAAATGTAGAATAATACATAGATTAAATAACATATACATTAAATAATTATACTATTATTTTATTTTAGGACTGCGTAATTGCTAAACTATGTGTAATTAAATATTATTAGGTCCCGTTACACAAACAAATAAAAAATAGTACATAATATACATACATATTTTATATTACCCGCAACCATATTGCATTGCAGCGAATGCTTATGTGAATCCAAAAACGTGTTACTAAAATAATGGCACTACTTGAGTTTAAAAATAAATGTTATGGAATATACTTTCCGTACATAATAAAAAAGGGGCTTTCCCCGTATAAAACAATATCTGTACAGGAGTTACTTCGAACAAATAAACCATCATTCTCCTGCCCTTATCCCAATGTCATTTGGGGTCCATACAGCATGTTTTCTTTCTCCATACTTCTCTATCTGACGTCATTTCACAAGTACCATCGTTTCTTCGGTCGCCTTCCTCTATATCAATCGCCGTTCATCCTTAAAACCTTTTTCACTATATACTCATTATGCGCATATATACACTATACTATAATAGCCCGTTCCCACATAGCTTTTCAGCCAAAAATATAACACATGAATAAAATATTTTCTTAATCTATTGGCGATTTCAGATTCCAATATTTTGGAATCCAGGTTTCCTCACGATGTTTTCCTTCACCATAGTTTGTCAATGATGTCTTAGAATGATTAAGAAAGTACATATAACTTTGAAAAAATCACATTGGTACTTGCCTGGGTTCGAATCTGCAACCATGTGCATGCAATCCTCTTATATACTCATTCATTACTACGAACATTATTTTTTCTGGAAACTATTTTGTAAGCTCGCCTCATACAGGGCAGGGTAAAATATAATATGTATAATCAATGATGAAGTTAGTGCCAGTGCATGAAAGACCGTGTTTTGTTTTGTGCCATAATTTCCCGCTATCCTCTAGTCAACTCTAGTGTCTTATGTACAATGCGTTGTGTGGTTTAATGTACAGTGTCAGTGGCTATCATATATATTATATTGTGGCGGACTGCATAACATGTTTAAGAATTTTCAATTATTTCAATTTATTGAAAAAAAAAAAAAATGATTTTTAGTTCTTGTTTCTAGCCAGCAGCTTTTATTATTAAAATATAAGTATGTATAGTGAGATCTTCAGCTGTTTGAGAGCACTGGAATATAAACTTTATTACAACAATTATAAATTTCATAGCTCAATGCCATAGAGGTATGTACTTGTTACGTTGTTGAAATAACAACAGAATAGTTATCAGCAGTAAATACTATCGTTTGCTAGTAACTTCACAATTCTTAGAGAATTCATAATATTCACCTTCTTGAATTAAAACATAAAGACTGAATCAACATATTATGCAACCACGCCAACATAACTTAATCCTACTTATTCCTACACTTACCGTAATATAAAAAATATATATGGGTCTAAAAACTTGCAACATCAACCTTTTAATACAAAGGAGATTCAACAGTGCGAAGAAACTAGCTATGATAGATTATGAATGATATATAAACATAATAAAAACTTCATTCCCTAAATCTATAGGGGCAGGGGACAAACATTCTCGGAACAAAAACAAAAAATAACGGGGAAAAAATTTACACCAACATTCCATTTGAAATTGCAACGTAACTTTTTTATGTTATGGCAACACTTTTTTTTCAAAAATCGATTTTTCATAATGTTGCCAGAACCAGACGGATCAAATTGGAATAAGAACTGTTTGTTCATTCCTTTTGTAATTTTGTCGCTTGTTTACATGTTATTATAGCGTATATTCCAATGAAGCCAATATAATTGTATTTCGCTATACACAATTCCAAATTGATCAACCACGAGACGAAGCTTTTATTTAAAAGCAACACACAAAGCTAATACAGTAAAATAATGGTTTGTTAGTGTATATTTACAATTTATTCGCAAATAAATTAGTTTTTAAGCTTTTAAAACTATATTGTGCTCTTTTGAAGTGTTTAAAAGAACTTGCCAATATTGATAGGTAAAAATCCTCATAATTAAGTTCCATAAAATTAAAGATATAAATATATAATACACTTGTTTATTTTTATATTAATTTGTTATTATTTTAAAAGATCCTTTCTCAACTCCAGATGCCATTTTTAAATAAGCATTACCGCATATCAAAAATGTTTAAGAGCCTCGAAACTCTTTATCTATATCACTCAAACGCAAAATAAATTAAAAAGTTTTTAAACTGGTACAAATATCCATCTCAAGATTGTGAATAATATATACGGTCAGCTTATAACTGTTTTATATCCGGTGCGACTGGAAGCCGACCCCAACATAACTTGAGAAAAGGCTAGGCAGTTATCGAGCTTATAACTATTTTTATCTATCAAATATCGACTTTAACTTGCAGTGGCGAAGACTCAATATTGCGTAACAAGTGCGCACCTACGATTAGAGCACAATATTCTATATCTACATCTAATGCAGTAAACCTGTACACGAGATAAATGGGATGTTAACATATGAGAGAAGCACAAAGCGTTGGCCCGAAGCGAAGCCTTTGCGAATATAAAGCGATTATTGTATATACGTAATTGGGTATCATGAGCAATGATTTCACAAGTAAAATAAGAACTATTCAAAAACCAGGAGCAATTTTTTTATATGTAGGTATTAATTAAGTACTAAAAGTGAGTACTTAAAGATTTTGTTGACCAATTAACAAAATGTGTTTGGTTTTTTTTTACTGTAGCTTTTGAAAATTCGTTCGTTAATTACTTTTGAAAACATTGCCAAAATGAATACTGATTTAGCTTTATATTCAATAGGGGAGTATATCATCATATAATTTTCAGAGTATTTCTTCCGTATACATCAAAAGCCATGCTATATTATTGGATATGGACAATAATTTCCAATTATAACAGAAAATATTCCGTTTAGCAAACAAAAGGCTAAGGGTTTTGGTGTTCTCTTAAAATCATCATATTTAGAAATGTTTGAAATATATGTATATACAAAAAGAAAGTATGTGGGTATGTACATAATTATATCAACAAAATTTTTGCATAAATTTTGACTAGCTAAGAGCACACCAAATTAATTCATATGAAAACAACAATTTTACTAAAATATAAAAAAAATGTAATCATTTTCGAGAAAAAACTTTTATTTTTCGACACAATAGATTCCATTTATTTTAATAAATTGTTGTTCTCATAAAAAAGGGTGGGAATTCATACAGATGTGAGTTAATCATTCTGTTGTAAACCCACTACTCTATGTGCAATTTTAAATCTACAGTTTGATTTGAAGAACAATTAAATGTGAATTAAAAAGGGTTATGGATTTGACCTTGAAATTCATTTGATTTTACTAGAACACGTTATATTGATTTCTGATTAGTATTATTCATATGATACTATTAGTTTGTAGTTTGGCGCGTGTTTTACTTCGAAGAACAATTAATTTGTTTTCTAATGAGAGCCATGTGTAGTGTAAACCAATATAAAACTGATGTTTGCGGTATTAGAAATGTTTTATTACAAATAAAAGTATGTGTATTTTACTTAAATTTCAGTAAAGTATAAAATAACATTATTGTTTATATTTTATATTATTTTTTATGTAAGAAGATTAGGTACAGGCGTCTTAATCAAGTTAATTGAGTAAAATTAAATCGAGTGTTAAGTATCTTAGAGACTGACCAACACACAACTTATTTTCTTAAACCGAGCCACTTCTAGGCTGAGTATATCTACTACAAATATTAACATCCAATTCTAGTACTAAACTCACCTACACTTCACACCAACTATCAACCCCAAATCCATAATCCAAAAACAAACCAATTGCAACTTGAAACAAACATCAACCCCAAACTGCAGACTCAAAAAAGGCACGTGAAAAACCGAAAATGATATAAACTTACATTCTTAAGCTTGGCGGGCTTAATGAGCCTATGTGCGCGTCGCGGCGTGGGCTCGGTTACCTGGACGCCGTGCTTGGCGTGCGTGTGCGGCGTGGTCTGGCGCGCCAGTGCCGACGCCAGCTCGTCCTGCAGCTCGCCCACCTCCAGGCACTGCTGCAGCGCGTTCTGCGCCAGCACCACGTGGTAGTCGATGCCGGCCTGCTCCACCGCCACCGACATGAACAGCTGCACGCACTGCCGGCGGACACTTACATATTATACTCACTATTTGTGACTATGTACTATATTATTTACCTCTTTCCACTTAAAACGGTTGGACCGATTTTAATAAAATTTGGTATGGAGGTAGCTGTTATACTGGATTAACACAGAGGATTTTAATCCCCTAAAATCTTAAAAACGCAGGCTACAAAGCGGAACTTCACCATAACATCATACCCATTTATTGAATACTAAAATACTAGTATTGCAGGGCTGTGGAGTTTAAATAGGCAGTCGAAATATATAAAATACAGTGATCAGCTCAATCGGGTAAGACTGGAAGCCCACCCTTATATAGTTTAGGATAAGGCTAAGCAAAAGAAGAATACAAAATGGACACATTTTGACGTACAGAAATCAAGAAATTATTCGAAAATTAAGTTAGTTTTATAAACTATGTTTGGAGAAATACTTATTTTAATATTGACCTTAAGATGAATATAAAGGGCTGTAAAAACAATCTCTACAAAAAAATCAAGTCTTAAATTTATATTATAGGTATATTAATATGTAATAAAAAGTAATACAAGCACTAACCTTGAACAATTTTAAGGCTTCGGCCTGTAAAGCCTCTGAATTGAGGGAGGTAAGTGGTGAAGTAAGGTTTTCTTTAGAATACAGTAGCGTTGGATGCCTCCATAGAACACAATCTGAAATAAGACAAAATTTTTATGTGATAAGAGCAACTATATTATCAGGAATCGAATAAAAAAAATATGTAAAAAAATAATACCTTCCTATTTTGAATATTATATAAGAAACGAAATGAAAAAAGAACACTAACACAAACTGGCGTGGTGAGCTATAATAAAACTCGACTATTCGTGCAGTCGAAGGTTTAACAGACATGTATTAAAAGACTAGAGCAATTATATTGTAATAAGCGACCACTTTAGACCTTTAAGTACAAAATTGTTTTTTTTTGTGATCCTTCCTTACTTGTACACATTTATACAAACGTGTTACATTACTTTTGGTGTACATAAATAATAATTATGAAATAAATAAATAAACGACACTTACTTGGGTCGCCATCAGTCTCCATAAGCTTCTGGACTAACTGCTCGAAGTGCGTGCCCTGACTCAACCCGCCTCCACTCACAACAGTCAGGTGATACAGCCAGGAGTCCTTATCCGCTTTGCTCTCAAATAGTAGGTATGTTGGGCCCTGGAAGTGAGGAAAGTAATCACTAGTATTTTTGTTACAATAAGATTATGTCTAGTCGTTTTATTAAACGGATTTTTGATTAAGTTCTCAGGTTCAAAACCGGGCAATGAACAATGTGATTTTTTAAAAGTTTATTTATTTTAATTAGTATGGCTTACACAAGTCTAATACCAATTTAATATCCGTTTGTTCATGACATATTAAAAATACAGAGACATTTATTAGGTACTACAATAAACATAAAGTACACATTGGAATAACAATGGACAAAATACAAAAAGTACATACTTGGTGAATGTTGGTGAATAGTTAACCTATTCACCAACATTTGAGTGAATAGTTAACCATAATGAAAAACCGTTAAAGATAACAAAAGCGAGGAAACCCGGAATCTATATTTTTTTATTCGAAATCGACACCCAAGGGAGCAAACTTGGGAGTTTATACGCCTTTTCTTCGTATGATTCAAATTTAAATTAGTTTTTTTGCAATTATGATTTACAATCACTTTTTGAGGTCGCTGGAGTCGACGAGATTCGATGAGAAGGCATAAGCCCAGCAGTGGATCATTTGCAGGCCGTTATTTTACATATTATATTATTATTATCCTGTATTTTGTATATTATTTTAAGGTGGCTGCGGGCGCTGTCTTTCTTATCCTCAGAAATGAAATAACCTTAATCTAAACCGTCTGCTATAAGTCTATACTACTTAATATAATGACAGAAGCTTCACTGACCCCAGTTACCTGGTGCTGCGGGTAGATGGCGACAGTGAGGTGGTTGCGGGCGTCGTCGTTCTTTTCCTCAGAATCTGAATCTGACACGTGTTCCACGTCTTCTACGCGAGCGTCGCGCATGTTGATCTGGCCAGTCGGATTCTGAAGAACACCGATCAACAAAATAAACGAAATTGCAGAAGATTTAACATTTTTCATGGTACAAGAAAATCAGTAATTTGACAGTAAAAAAATTAAATATTTATCAAACTGAGATAAACTTGGGTTTTTTTTAAACATCCACACCTCTGTGGTAGTACAACCAAAATAAAGGGAAATTGTTTGTGTTACATCGATGTTGTATTCAAATTCAATAGATCTAACTTTATACAAAATTAAACTGTTACATGACATAGACTATACATATATGACATTTCTCCTATTGTTTTATTTTTGACAGTAAAACATACTTAAGTTAATTGTGTGAAGATTAGATTGTTATAATTTGGGTGTATAGTTTTAGTTATAAGTAATTTTGTGTTATTATATTGTGTAGTTATTTGTAATTGTTAGTAGAACTGTTATTTAAAATAGTTAATACTATAAGTAGCCTTAGCTATCGCATTAGGTTCCTAAATCTGTAATGATAGTTTAAGAGTTTTAAATAAATAAATATATTCGATACTTTACAGAAGTTTTATTACTGCCTCAATGTAAGCCTTTTGATTTCGAAACTGACCTGGTCTCCAGGCGACTTGAAGTACAGGAACATCTTTCCAATGAGCACACACCAGCTCTTCTTAGCGTGGCCGTTCTTAACTTTTGTCAACCATCCCTGTATTGTCGGCTTGTTGTCTTCCTTACTTAGAAGTAATTTGGTCGCGTTTCGCCGTTGGACGTTCTGAAAGGTTTATAATTTATATTAATCATTTTTATCTATTTATTTTATTTATAAGATACTAACAGCCGTACTGTAGCCATACTATTTTTTAACATTAGATGGGATTCAATCAAATCATAAACTTATTCTGTCACTAATATTTATGAAACTTATAGATTATGTAATAGAAGACATAGAAATACATTGTATCCTGAAGTGCTACAACTTTTGAGATGAGCAGTCGCAATTCTGTTTAGGAATTTTTGTATTTCGTCGCAAACAATTACAGTTTACAGTACGTCAGGATAACTAGGAAGAGGGTAACTAAAACATTGAGACAGCTAATGCAAAAGTTGAGAGTTAAGAAACATAGGTCAAAATCATAATATTGAAAATCATCTTTTCATACAAACATAAGTCACGTGACCTGTCACTTTGTTCGAAAAGTTCACTTTGCATTTTATCTAATTTAAGTTGCGTTCGGGTTGTTTTTTATTTTCCTCACTGATAACACTTTTTTTCCCAACCCTGACATTGGCAGAATCGTCGACACCCCGACGGAGCCATAATCAACAAAATTGAATTGAATTGATTTCGACCTTTCCTTGGGGAAAGTTGTTCAGTTTTATGCACCTGATTACCTCCTCTCTTCCACTCCTTTTAAATTAATCCTGCATACAATAAAGAACATTCTATCTATGCACCTAAAAGTTAACAAACCTGTAACACCCTTATCCAGTCTTCCATGGTAGCGATACTATCAGCAGTCAGATAATATGTGCGACTGCCTGTAAATATCTCGAAGGTAGCCGCTCCTTCGTTCCGGGATATCTTGCAGGCTTCACCGAGGCCGATCTGTCCTTGAGGCTTCCGATTAACCTCAGATTGAGACTTCCAGTAAGATAGAGTACCGTTTTTGAGGACAAACCTGTGAAGAAATTTATGTTATTTAATAAAAACTTGACCGTTGGGCGAAGGTCTCTACGCAATGGGAGCCAACAGATGGACGGCGCCGCCGAGGCCGGCCCAGGAAGAGGTGGCGCGATGATCTAGACGCATACTGTGAGGGCTGGTTCGAGGTGGCGCGGGATAAGGTTAAATGGAAGGACTTGGGGGAGGCCTTTGCCCAGAAGTGGGACAGCATAGGCTAAATAAAAAAAAAAAAAAAAAAAAAAAAAACTACCGTGATATATTAAAACCGTTTAAAAGTATTTGTATATATATATATATATATATATATATATATATATTTACTTTTTAAAAGATTACTAGCAATGTGGGCAAATATAATAAAAATACAGTATGAACAACTAAGTTTTGAATATAATTTATAAATGTTAGACGGGCTATAAAATAGCAGCTCATTGTGAATAATATGTTTTGTAATCGTGCGTCATAACAATGTGCAATATTACAGATCTTAAATCATTTGATTTTACGTAAAGCAAACAGATATTTCTACTTCACAATTAGTTTTATTTGCAACAATTCATTCAATTTATAATCATGAGAAGCAATTTAATACTTATATGTTCATATAAGAAAAATATACAGAATGATGACTACACATTAAAACATTGAATAAATTTAAAATTCCTGTAACGTTTATGTGAAATAAAACAATACATTTAATTTATTCTCTCACATAGAGAAGTATGAACACATTGGAAGGACGGTGGCAAAGTTTAACCGTTTCACTGTCCCGTGAGTCACATATAAATAAATAAATGTGGACAACATCACATACATTGCTCCGAATCCAAAGTAAGTAGCTAAAGCACTTGTGTTATGGAATCCAGAGACAACGAAGGTACCACAAACACCCAGATCCGAGGCAATGTAGAAAAGTGTTTTTCTACATTGACCCGTCCGGGGATCGAACCCGGAACCTCAGAGCTGACGACACCTTGAAAACCGGTGTGTACGCCACTCGACCACGGAGGTTGTCAATCATATGTACATTTCCATTGTTTAACTATTGTGTCTTCTGACAGGGAAGGTGTTAATAATAATGATATTATCTTACCATCGCTTCCTCCAAGTCTTGAGTTTCCCGCCTAATTTAGCAAGATGGCCGCTCTTCTCTAGCGCGTCATGTCGTCTCGGCGAGTCTGTCGTCGGCGGTGCGCGGCAAAGTGACGCGAGCGACGGCGACGCCGTACTGTCGCACGACACAGCGTCCGGAGGGATCGCGTAATCGTCCGACATACCCGATTCGAATGATGTATCTGTTGTAAGGATTAGAGATGTAGAGATAGAAATTTTCGGATTTGGAAAAAAAAAATATGAAATAATCAATTTCTGTAAGTAGGATAATATCACTTTCACATTTCAAAAATTGTTTTTAATATATTTTCTAAGCTAGCTCAAGTCGACATTTCCTAATAGGCTACCATGAGAAAAAACGTTGAAACAAACTTAAAGGTCATAAGTCTCTTTTAATAGTTGAAATTTCATATTGAGTAAATAATAATTTAATGATTTAGTTTCGGATAAGAAATGTTTTCAAAAAATACGATAGTTTGCGATTCTATTCCAGATACGGATGTTTGATTATTTAGTTATTGGCAAAAGGAAAGTACCGAAAATAAAAACAAATATTTAACATAGAATATCGTGTGTCCGCCTTACATATACGCCTGTCACGAAATTCATCGATAAGGCCAGTTATTTATTTCAGATATCCGAAAGTTTCAGCTGCGGTTACGGAGCTTCATTACATCCCTAATATAAATGTAACAATGAGTTACATGAGTATGTATTGTTACCGTGAGAATTGAATTGTTTGTAGATCAATTGACATAATCGTATATGTGTAGTATGGTTATTAAAGATGATATGGGATTATGTTTTTGTTAAACATTCTAGAGACAGAATAAAAATATTGCAACACAATAACAACGAGCAGAGTACCTGCAATTTAAATTTAACTTTGAAGCTTCGGTAGCCCAATGGCTAGGGCGTTGGACTTGCGATCATGTGGTTGCGGGTTCGAATCCCACCCATTACACTATCGACGTGAACCCACTCGTTCACGTCGGTAGGGGTTAACGAGATTACTAGTAATGTGCGACCCACATTGCTAGAAATGTTATTAAAAAAAAACTCATCAGCCACAAGTAACGTCATGAGCTACGACTCACTAACTTAAATTCACTGTATCTGATTAGATATTAGTTATTTCGAAAAAGCAAAAAATAACTAGCTGTCGACGTTTCGACGCCCTTGCAGGTGACATGGTCACGGACAGTGCTATCATTTGCCTTAACCTCAGAAAACTATATCTTTTCATTACTTCAAAACCGGACATTGAAAAAAATTGTCCGCACCCTTACTATAAATTTGCTGATTATTTACGTTCCAAAAATAAAAATCATATAAAAATATTATTTCACTCGTATGTTATTATAAACCTATTTCAGAGAAAAAGCCATTAAAAATAATTTGTTTGAGTTTACTACGTGTTTCAAGGCTAAAACGAAGGATTTATCAGTTATTAAATCTAAATGCAAACAAATTTTACACAAAAATTACTTTTTCATTAAGGGGCGTGTACAAATGTCCATTAATGACTCACAAGTCCAAATAGCATTACAAGGATCATTTGTATAAAACCTTTGTTCTAAAAAATGTTGATGATCACTACTTTTTGCTTCGTCATTGCTATTTCAGGTGACGGTACCCAACTTGGGGGTATAAAACTCACACTGGAAAATTACAATTACAGACCAGTTCACAAATTACAGGCTTTTACTAATAAAATATTCATGGGTACCAATTGTGAACTTTCCTTATATTCAAGGTTTTTCAAGAAATCGATATGCTGCCATATAAATAGGCACACGGGTTTTATTTTCCCTCAGTGTGTCATCGGTCCTCAAGGAAACAACACTGCATAAAATACCGACTGTCAAGTATCAAGAAGATTCGGCTATACCATTTTCTAAGTACCCAAGCCATCAAAAATGAGTTTCTCGAACAAAGTCGTGATAATAACAGGAGCAAGTTCAGGGATAGGGGCAGCTACAGCTATCCTTTTCTCTCAAGAAGGAGCTAACGTCGTTCTCGTGGGAAGAAACGAGACGAAACTAGATGAGGTGGCTCAACAATGCCAGGATCCGTTGATTTTAAAAGCAGACGTCACAGATTTGGACGACGCTAATCGGATTATTGAAGAAACTATAAATACTTTCGGGAAATTGGATGTGTTAGTGAATAATGCTGGTATAGTCAGGTATGGGGGAACCTTAGATGAGAATATTATGGAATCCTTCGATGATATGATCAACACTAATCTACGTTCTTTAATCAACATGACGCGTGTAGCTGTCCCACACTTAATCGAAAGCAAAGGTAACGTTGTAAATATTTCAAGTATTGCCGGAAAAAGTATTCGCGATCCGAGATTGGTCGCTTATGGAGTTTCGAAGGCTGGTGTCGATAATTTCACTAAAGGAGCCGCTTTGGAATTAGCTAAACATGGGGTAAGAGTAAATGGTATAAGTCCTGGACCAGTCAGAACGGAGATTTTGGCGAATGCGGGTGATGAAACGCCTTGGGATGCTTTTGCACCCAATATGCCATTAGGAAAAGTTGCAGAACCTGATGATATAGCCAACCTGGTGATGTTCTTAGCTAGTGATAAGGCTAATAGTATTACTGGAGTTGATTATGTTTGCGATAATGGTGTGTTGTTGAAGTAAAACGGAAAGCAATTAAGATTGTGGCTTATTCATAATAATAAGTTTGTGCACTTCAGATTTATGGCTTATTGCAAGATTCTGTGTGTTATAGTTAATTAAATAGACTTCAAAAATATAGTGCTATAAAAATGCTATACATAACGTAGTTTCATTTCTATTTACTTTTCCTTGTGTATCTTTTTGTGTAATTATTACACTTTAACCAGATTTAACATAATTTGAATTCGAGAATTGGAATTCCAGGAAATCGAAAATTAGAATTACAAGAAATCAGTAATTTATAAAATAAACAACTGTACTGAACAAGCCAACTTTTCTACCATCAAACATTAATAGCCTCATAGGTCTCACAGCTGGGCAAAGCTTCACCACTTCTAAACATCAAACTTGTTTACCAAAAACCGGATTCCTGACACATCCAAAATTAGGACGAATTAAATAACACCTCAAGCTATATCGGCTACAGAGCGTGCCAAAGAACTATAGATACTTAGATACACTCAACAAATATAACTCTCCTGTCGCAGTTGGGTAAATTGATGAACATTAAACTGTTTATTCGCATGTTATATACGTTGCCTAGCAACAGAATTACAAACTCACCTCTGGTCTTACTCTGCTTGCTGGGCGACCCACTGCTGGACCTTTTAGCTGGACTCAAGCTGGAACTGGTCTTCACACTCTTGGACGGGCTGGAGGCACTAAGGCTGGTGTCAGAGGAACTGCACTGTCCGTTAGCACTGTTGGTTAGGACTAGACCGTTGGAGGTCTGTTGTATTGACGCTGGTAGTACGTTTGTTAGGTTCACGTTGTTGATTGGCATCTGGTTTGAGGATTGGCCGCCTGTAGGGAATAAATGTGTATGTTAGATCAACAACTAAATCTATAACAAAATTGACTTGGAACTTGGACAATGGTTGGTCCGGTTTTCAATGATATTTGAGCTAAAAATCGGAAAAGGGCTATCTATGTACTTAATAAAAGTGAGTCGTGACATGGGAGGGAATCTCTACAATTTTTATTAAAAAAGCAGCCGATATCCTTACTTATGCTTTTAACTCTTATATTTAACACCTGTTTCTCCAAGGGAATCTTTCCGGATGCATTTTTCATTATGCACTTAAAACAGTATATGTCTGCCTCGTTGGTCTATGGTTGCAAGGTCGACTGCCACGCACGAGGTCTCAGGTTCGATTCCCGGTTCGGTCGAAAAATATTTACTGAGTTAAGTAATTCTCAGTACCGCTCGGAGTCAGGAAGTGTGGCGGTGTTTACACCCCAGTGCCTCGGAAAGCACGTAAAGCCGTTCGTCCCGCGCCTGATCCCTCTCCGGTCGTGTCGGTCAACCATCCCAACGGACTATGAGAGTGAAGGAACAGAGAGTGCACCTGTGTTTGCGCACACACTTGTGCACTATAATATCTCCTGCTTACATGGCTGATCTCACTTGAGATTGGCCGCCGAAGCCGAAATTCGGTGTGGAGATTATACGGATTATATATATATAAATCTACTTACTGAACATAGGGTTAACGTTTACAAGCTGGTGATGCGGCGTATTGTGTACGGTAACGCCCATAGACTCCTCGCCGTCTGAGGAATCGTCTGACGAGTCACCCGTGAACGGCATCGATCTTATCTGACTAGCACGCTGGAAATAAAATAAAATAATATTAATTAGAAGGCAGAGAAAAAAAACGTTAATATTTTATAAGTTGACTAGCTGTTCCCCGCAGCTCCGCCCGCGGTCTAAATTTTTTTTATGTAATTGAGAATTTTCTTTACTATAAACCTAACGGAGCCCGAGACCTTTCCAACGAATGCAAAACCGTGGAAATCGGTTCGTGCGTTCTGGAGTTATAGCGTCAGGAAGGAAAACCCGACTTATTTTTATATAGTAGATGAAGGTAACAGATTGATTGAGGAAGTTCAGAAGAATTTCCCCAGGTTAAATATAATCTCGGTTGTGTAATATGTTGGCAAATGTAATATAATAACATCCCAGGGATTCCTAGATTATTTTAGGCAAGAGACACTTTTCCAAAATGAACTGATACGTCAGACTCCTATAGCTAAATACTTTTGAGTTTTTCATCTTGTACGAACTTGTACGCTATCGACTCATTGAGGTTTTTAAGTAAAAGTACAAAAATATTATGTTCTATACTAAAATATTAATCATTCCTATAATAGCTACACTTATAACTACTTGAAAAATAAACAAAAAAAAGTGTGGTCCTTTATGGGGTCAATTCATAAAACTCGTTGACCCCCAAAATAATTTTTCTTATAAGTCGACCTTGGGAAATTTTTATCAAGCACTTTGGAAATCTTTTTTTTAATCCTATTTATACCCAAGTGAAGATCAAAATTGCAAGACCTATGAAAGCAGCATGTAGTTAGCTCGCTTGTACATTTTTGCAGTTAATTTAAATGCTCTTGTATTTTAGCAATAAATTAACGAGATACTTGTACAGTTATAACAACGTACCCCTTTAACAGTAGCGTATACGGGGACGGAGATGTCCTGGTAGCTGGTGGACTCGTGCATGGGCCGCGGACACGGCGGCGGGCTCAGCTCCTCTTCCACCGACTGCTGGAGACCGTCGTCTGCCACCTGTAACAAATTTACATCTTAAATTAATTCTTGTTTACTGTCTGGGGCCTGAAGTCTTTGGCCGGCCGTGCGGGTGAATAAAATTCGTCGAAAGGACAGCTGACAGGTCAATAATAAGGTCTCGATGTCTCGTGCATCCGTTCGCAGGTGTGAGCGCTGAGCTACTTACAAACAAACCTCACGAAGGAGCCTATCAAAATCGAGGCCCGCCAATAAGGTAACCTAGATTTATAAAAAAAAAACTTGTGGCTTTGGGGCCTGCCGCGGTAAAGCTATTGCATAGCATTTTTTATCATTGTGAGTGTGGCATTATAAAGATATGATAGATACCTATACACCTATATACTTTCTCACAAACAGCTGTTTACGTATTCGTCCGATTTCGGAGCAGCTCGTCTCGATCCGTGCAAGCTTCGTACAGTTGTACCATATACATACACGTTAAGCGAACGCTCGGCTGAGCTAAATGGTAGATGGAGTGGGGGGTGTTAGGTTTTATTTTCGTTACGGAATTTATTGATTCGGTCGTCGCGCTCAGAGCCCGTGATAAAAGCTCTGCAATAGCTTAATTGGAATCTGAAATCGCAATGAGTAAGCGTGGTGATGATGAGAGGCCTGTGCCCAGCACTGGGACATTTATAGGTCGGTATTATATAAAGTGTATGACTAACAGAGTTCTGTTACTTATAAGAACAATGATGTCTGAAAAATGCTATAACTGAATGGATGATATGATGTGTACCTGGTAGATCTTGGCCTCCCAGCTGGGGAAGCGGTGCAGCGGCGGCGTGGGCGGGCGCGCGTGCTCGGAGGCGCAGCTGTCGCCCGCGGACGAGCCGCCGCGGCTGGCGCCCGCCGCCGCGCCCGCCGCGCTTGGCGGGCCCTGCCACGCCGGCGTGCGCTCTGCCACAACACACAATACTAGTACTACACATACTGCTAGTGTAATCATTGATTACACGTTAATGTAAAAAACTTTTTAACAAAAAATAAACGCCGACTTTAAAACACATAACTGTTTCGGTTTGACATCGACTTCAAACAGATCAGTTGGTAATTTAACAATTGAATGTATGTATATATGTTAGTGAAAATTCAGTATATTTTTCGCTTTTATTAGGTTATATTATAAGTGTGTTTAGTTAGGATTCAGTTTATTTTTCGTTTTTAATAGGTTATAAGTATGATTATTTTTAAATTTCACAGCATCAAGCTTTCAAATAAAAAAAGAATCATCAAAATCAGTTCACCCAGTCGAAAGTACCAGGGTAACAAACATAAAAAAAATACAATCGAATTGAGTACCTTCTCCTTTTGGAAATTGGTTAAAAATCAGACTTTAATGAGATTTTTTGTACGTCTAAAATCCGCGAGGGTTGCTAGTAGCGCATCAGGTCTATCTGTCATTCTCAACCAATTAGAGACAAGCTACTGGCCTGCGAATGGTGAAAATAGATCTTATGCGGTACTAGCGAACCTAGCGGATTGTAGACTTGTAAAAATCCTCATTGCACGACAGTAGGTATGTAATTATGTTAAGACATTCTTGGTAACATTTTCCAATTATTTTGATTTAAAACCACTACACTACTGAATCGATTTCGATTACATTTATATAGGACCACCTCCGAGTATATATACCCTATTCATTACACTAGTCAACATAGCGCGTAACAAACATACAAAAAAAACATACAGTCGAATTGAGTAACTCCTCTTTTTAAAATCGGTTAAATAAACGTTAAATAAGTAAACGTTTAAGCTAAACACTAAGGTTTAGGACGAGAAAATCTTGAACGAAAGATTAGAAAATATCTAAATAACTAGGTACCATAACAATACGAACAAACACGAATACCCGATTTTGAGTCTGAAACCATCTAAAAAAATTTAGTTAAGTAACTCACCTCTGCTTGGTGTGTAAATTTCAGCGTAATCGTGTGTGGTGTCACCGTCTGTGGAAGTGTTTGGCGTCGTCGGTAACACTACTAAATTCTCTACAGCAGTCTGAAACAAATATCACAAACACGTTATTTTCAACATTTAATATCGGTTGGCTTGAAATATAGGGATCACAAAAGCAACGGGATACGAACACTAGCTCTTGAATAAGTAGCATTGGATTGCCTCAATCCATCCATTTGGCCTATAATCCACTTCTAGACACATGTCTTCACAAATTCTGAATGGCTTAAAGCAGCTAATTTTGTGCGCTGAGGTTTTTTCTGTTCACAGTTTACTACAGATTAGCAAATCGACTGACTCTTGGTTCAGAATCTGAACCAAGAGTCAGTCGAGACAGAGGTCATTACTCAACCAGAGTTGGGTGACCTAGTTTTTTTTTTAATATATTCCAATTATTATTCGGACTTGATCAAAAATCCTTGGGTGGTTCTAAGTAAACCCGGGTAAACCTAAGTAATTCAATTTTCTAGCATTACTCATAATATGTATACGAAAACGAGGATTGTAGATATCTTGAAAATTTCCTGGCTCCATGTGGATGGAACCAATATCAATTTTGTATAAGAATCATATTATTTAATTTTATCTATAGGGATTCTTGTCAGGATATTGTACTAACACTTTTTTTATTAATATGCTTATAATACCGGCCTACAATTATTGTCCCACAGCTGGGCACAGGACGTATCCCACTTAAAGAAGGAAAGAGCGTTGATCACCACGCTAGCTCACTGCGGGTTGGCGATTTCAGATTCACATTTTTGGAATCCAGGTTTCTTCACGGTGTATTCCTTCACCGATTGTGAATGGTGTTTAGAATGATCAAGAAAGTAAGAACATATAACTTTGAAAAATTTACACGTGCCTGGCCCCGAACCTGCAACCGTGTGCATACGAATCCGGTCATTGAACCGCTAGGCTACCACGACAATTAATATGCTTAGTTGGATTGTATTCAGGATACTTACAGCCAAATCGTCAGCCAATAAGCTGGCGGCGGTCCTCTCATCCATAGTCCTGTTCATGGTATTGAGGGTAGTAGGGTTGGCAGCATTCACGTTGTTCGCTATGTTAGTGGTACCAATAGAAAGGTTCCGTCGGTGCCTCACTGGCGTACTGTAGTGCGGCTCTGATGAGTTTATTGGTAACTGTGGGTAATATAAATGTTGATTAATTTTAGTAATATTTATAAGTCTAAAGGGTTTTGTCTTCTTGAAACATTGTTTGTCTACTTTGAAGAACGTTTTGGTACTCGTCTATTTAAAACTTTACCATTTCCGGACTGAATTGGGGTCGGCTTTAGTTTATAAGGATTTATGTGAAATATTTAATGACTACAAAAATGCTCATAACTTTGAACTTTGACTTAATATCTGTAGTAATGTAAAAAAAGTTGTACCAATCTATTTACTTATATGTCAAGAATTTGAAAACATGAAACATCGAAAGCTTAATTTTGCAAAAACAAATAAGTCCAGCATAAAATAATAGCTATGTCTAGCTTAAATACACACTTTGGTGTTCTTTTTCTTGACCTATTGACTTAAGTTTAGATTTTATGGTTTTGCACTCATTTAATTTACGTTTGTTAGTGAGATTTGATCCTAATGATTAGTCCTATCGATTGGTTTCATAAAAGCACAAGACGTTCGTAAATGTTTCCCGTTGGATTCCCGAATGTACGTTTTAAATAAAGGAATGTTTTTTTTTAGCATTTGCTATCGCCAGTATTTAGAGTACTTTCCCTGCAGGTGGTATTAAAAAATGTCCACCTGTATATAATATAATTTAGAACATATTCAACAAATAATTGACCTAATTATATATCTGTTATTAGTTATAAGTTCCTATGACTAGGTAATTTATAATGAACCAGGAATCTTATAAGTACTTCATAACACTCAAATTTAAGTAAGAACAACAAAACAATTTGTAGGTAACAAACGTGCATTGAACATAAACTAGGATTAATAATGAAAATGTCAGCAAGACAAGTATTAATGTTTTTCTTGCAAAAAAATATATTAATAACTTAGTTGCTAAAATCGGGATTTGAATTATAACCTAACATATAAGTATGAAATGCAAAGACATAGGCCAACAGCACACAATAAAAATAATTTTTGTGCATGTAGGATTAAACATAAAAAATCTTGATGGTGTTTAAAATATTTTTTTTTATTTAGATTTGTTAGATTAACAATTATTTTGCTAAATAACATCATTCAAGTGTTGTCATTTTGTAAAACCATGGTTTTTATAATCATTAAAATCATATTCAGAACTGAAAATACAATAAGAAAGAATGAGAGCCAAGTCTTAGCATTCACCGACACAAAATCATATTCCAATTAACATAGATAGAAAGGATTATATTTTATGGAGTGCGTATATTCTACGTGATAACCAGGTGCATAAAACTAAACAACTTTTCCCAAGAAACATAGGTTGAAATCTTCAAATTTGTAAATTATCTTTTCACACAAACATAAGTCACGAGACCTGTCTTATGTATGAAAATTTCAATTTCAATTTTAAAATTTCTACCTATGTTCTTTGAGGAAAGTTGTTCAGTTTTATGCACCTGATTACCACGTAGAATATACGCACTCCGTTTAAATTAATCCTGTATAATAAATAGTGCGATAAAACTATACACAGCTTAGCAAAGTGACTTGCAAAGGAAGTTTGCAACAGCGCCCTATAGGCAACATTACAACATTCATAGACAATCTTTAAACGTTTATAGGCAACTATAGGCTACCTGGGGCCCCTCTAGGCTTTCTGAACGACGTCGGTTGGAGGCCAAGAGACTGGACGTGGCTCGGGGAGAACCGTCATCTGTGCGCACCTCGAGTGAGAGACTTGCTCGAGTTGGTAGGAACTAGGGAGAATTTTGTAGGTGAGGAATGTATATGTAATAAGAACTGTTATAAAAATATACTATTATTATATTACTATGAAAATGAATACAGATATTATAGTTGGTAATTGATAAATATATAAAAAATAATGACTGACTGTAAGAAGAGATAATGGTCTTAAGCAGGTAAGACCACAAATAATACAAATATAATAAATAAATACTTATATAAAGTAGTGGAAGGTACAATAGTTATTTACAAGATATTTTTGTTATGGGATAAGGAATGACATATAAAAAAAAAAAAATGTGTTATCAAACAGTTTTGGTTTAAAACAGTCGCATTTTAAACTGTTTTTTTTTTCGACTCTATTAGGCCATAAATTTATTATCTAAACATGAACCAGTTTATTTATCAAGTCATACAAAATAATTTCATATCAAGTCATACAAAATAATTTAAATTAAATCCTAATAATGTTTATAGGCATATAATGATCAATACAAGACCATAATTAATAGCGATACATTGGTTTCATGTCCAACTGCTTCTTCAAAAAATATTGAGTCTGGTCATATTATTATTGATTGTTTAGTAATTTATCTAGCATTAGCAAGCACAGCACATGACAGTATTATGTTCATGGATATAACAAGCATGATCATCTAAATAGTAAAATACAACCAGTACTACAGTCTTTAGAATGATCGGAACATGAATATTTTTATTGTAACTGCCAAAATTTAGACCACAGCAAAATTATTATTATGAGCTACTTTTAAAAGTATATTTGTGTCTTGAGTTATGTAATGAATATGAAACAAATAAATATAATACTTATGTAAAGGATAACATAAAATATACTACTTAAATAGAACAAAAGGCATATAATTATAAGTGTAAAATCTAACAATAATCATATGAGATTATTCCTTGTTAGCAATTGATTAATATAAAAGTAATAGAAAATATAGCTTACATTACTGACGGTGCAATTCCTGCTACCCTGAGTAGCGATATGGTTCCTCAATAGTTCTAATTGCTGGTTGCAGCGGTCGTTCTGTTCCCGCAGCAACTGGTTCTGTTGCTCCAACTCACGGAGTTTGTTTGTCACCCATTCCTTGATACGGGCTGCTTTTGCTTCCACCTGCTTCGCGTCCTGGAGTCTTAGTTGCTTCTACCGACAAGGTATGGATTAGTTTTGTGTATTTTATATGATATGTAAATAGCCTAATAAATGCCTTTAAATGTAAATATGAATGAGTAAATTCGCTGTGTTTAAGAAACAGCAGTATTTAATAGCAAGTATCTACAATGAATCTAAAAGTGATGTAGTAATTGATAAGATACAATATTACAAGTTTTTAATGTTAGCTACAAATATCTAAACATGTAGAAGCTTGTTCTTATTAGGAGTTAAATCAGCTTTATCTTACAAGTTGAAAAGTTTTACGGTTTTATTTCGTCTATCATAAATACTTCTTGATGGTATGTACCTCTCTGTAAATTATAATGAACTTTGGAGGTAGTTTACAATTACAATCATGAAAACAAATTGTTTATTTACCTGCATTTTCAAAACTTATTGTCTTCAAGTCATTGTTTACGCAGTGATTGTTTGACATGTAAAGCTATCTCAGTGTATAGTGCAACATTTAATTTCGTATTACATGTGATTTCCAAACACTTTTTCATTCAGTAATATTCTATAATTTAAAAAATACATTTTGTATTTTTGTTTACGATCGAGCCTGTACGTCACAATGACATTTTGAAGCTTTTGTGAAGTGAAATCAGAAATGTGAAGTGAAGAGTCTGTCTAGTCTATGGTTGATTCAAATTCCAAAACCGGTTATGACGACAAAGCACAGCATTGAATGCGTTCATATTTCAATAAAATGTTTTGTTAATTCTTTCATACAACCTATTTTTAATTATAATAATTTAATGCGTTCCGAGGTTTACGTGAATATTAGAAATCTATTGCGGTTTTTTTATTTCGGTTTCAACACCTTTGCTGGTGTCAGTCATGGTCACAGGTAGAATATGTATGCTCGTTCTCTTATCTTTAAGAAGAATACCACCAAAGTCTACCCGTGACCAGGGCACTGCAAAGGCGTTTTTAAAAGGTACGGTATTATAACTAGTTAATTATTTATCGCAAAATAAGGATATAAATAAAATATGTTTCTATATAATATGAGATTAACATCATACCTGTTCTTCTATCTGGCCCTCTAGTCGCGTAATGGCCCGGGGTGCACCATCAGTGCCCGCAGGCCATTCGCAGAGCCGCTGCTCCATGGCGCGGACCTATAACAATGTGAAAACAATGTTTTTAAATAACGATAAATGAATATTAAACGTGTACGGATGAAACCTTCACCTATGATGAGATATAAAATAGATCTAAAATAATACAACTCTGTTTTTAATACCGACATTGCAGTAAAAGTCCAACATAAAGACGCACCCAAATCCGTTTTATAACGCTTTCACACAACCATCGCGAGCTTTTATGTCGACGCAAGATGGTATACAATAAAACAATACGTTACAATAAAATCATAAATCAAATTCAGCATTTACTTTCAAAGGCAAAAGGGTGATAAATTCATAGAACGTGACGTGTGCAATGCACGCTAGAGTTCACTTAAAATATCTCAACCCTGCAAAAGCAGCTTATGTTAAGCTGTCGCAATAAAACTAACCACAATGTACCGCAACCAGTGGGTCGGGACAAAACCACGAGATTTAAAACCAAGCCTCGATGTTGCAACTGCTGTTCATATAGATAAGTATCAAAGCATTGTGGTGACAAGTTCCATAGCGTGGCTAACCGCATCATGTCTGATATACCAGGTATTGTAAGCGTTGCACAATATGAACGGGTAAATTAGATTTTACTTAGTTGTGAAATGTACATGGTAAGTATTTTCTATAATTAAATTAAGTCAGATTTTAAATTAAGTTTATATTAATTATCATAATAACAGTAATTTTGTTTGTTCATAAAAAAAAAAAATATATTAAACCCTTTGACAAATTCGTGTATGTATTATCGAAACGATAGGATAATAAATCGTGTTAATCTGTCAGTTTGTTTTAATAACATGCGAGGATTAGGAAGCACGCACATTTGGTCAAATTAATCCAATCACGAATTGGGGATTAACTAGTATTACCTACTTCGAATTGAAACAACGGTTATCCGATACGGAAAGGATTATCGTCACTTCACCCCTATTTAACTTGTTTGGTACTGTTATTGATATTGTTTAGGTTACGTAGGTATAAATGTCAAAAGCAGTGTATAGTTATTTCTAGTTAAAAATATGTCAGAGTACGAAAAATACTTGTATTTCGGCACTGTGAGAAGATACAATAAATGTTGAAATAAAAAGAACACAGAACCAATGTCATAACAACTTTGGGGCCATATTCACTAAGCCCAAGCAGTTTACGTGTTGTTTCTTTTAGGGTTAAGAGAAGTGTTGTCTCTTTCGACTTACTATTCTTAAACCGGATTAATTTAAAAGGAGTGCGTATATTCAACGAGAGATGATTACCTCGTAGAATATCTGTTAACTGGCCTAAAACATATCTATTAACACTACCCGGTGACTCTCAGAAGACAAGAAAGATTTGGTGTCCCGGGATTCTTGAACTTAAATGTGTGTTATGCCACGTTATCTTTTGTTTGGACTTAGAGAAAGATCCCCCTGAGAAAAAGGGAAAGACACGGGGACATAACCCTAAAATTGTGTGAATATCGTATGTTTTTTTTAATGATGGATTTTATTTTACCGGCCATTAAATTTAAACCTAACGGATGAGTATTGAATCTTACTTAAGTACTACAGAGTACTCATATAGTTATCCACCGCTTAACTCAAACTCGTTCAAGCATATAGTAAACAGCATTCCTTTGGCTTCACGTCTTAGTATTTCGTCGCTGAATCATTGTAAAAACAGTTTACAGAGCAGTCCTTATTACACGCCGACATAGGAACTCGTTTCCGCTATTAAAAAAACACGTGAGATACTTTTTATTACCCTTATAAATAGTTTCTTAACCCTCTGTTGTTGAAAATGGTGTTCAATTTACAAAGGTTTTTATTAATTACTTTAATAAAATGCCAGGATGTTTTTTAAACACAAACAGCGACTAAGATACATGAAAACGCTGTTGCAATTTATCGTCTACGTATATTATAGACATAATAATATGGTAATTATTTGTAATGCGTGAAAGCTAATGCATGGTAAAACCACGTAAAACCGTGCCTAGTTTCACAATTGCCATTTGAGGAACAAAGAAAGGTGAATCGTCGGGTGAAGGATACGCCCAGGAATAGCTCGCATTAATCACAAACGCTATAATTTGCCTGACTCACGACAAGAGGGGACGCTACAAATATCGGGAACTTTCTAAATCGAGCAACACTCAGACAGCGGTGGTCGATGAAAAATAAGCAATAGTTAGCACTTGTTTCTTGTGAAGCGATATACAGCGATGATTGGTGTTTTTCGAAATATAAATACCATCTATAATAACGTTTTTTTTAATTCGTCGTAGCGTGTAAGAAGCAAATGTTTCAACTAATCTTGTAAGAAAACAATGCAAAATCAAAGATATTTTAATACGTGTGTGTAATACGTGCTGAAATAGGTAACTGAAGTTAAATATATTATTTAAACTTCTTGTCTTTAAGAAAAAATTTAGTTACTACAAAACAAATTAATTTGAAAGTGAATTAAATTAATTTAAACAAAGCGCATTTTATTTTTCCTATCCCTCAAATTGAATTTGCGGTCAACTGTGAACACTAAGTAGATGTGAGCACACTACTCGTTCATTACTATTCGCTGTCTAATTAAACTTAGCACCAATGAATTGTACGCTACAAACTTCCTTGTTTATTCAGCAACAACCAGTAGTTAATTTTGTAATGACTTTGTTAGAATTAAGTTAGATGAATTAATGTTGATTACTCTGCACTGTATTATTTTTATTACAGTACTGTCATTGACTCCTTTACAAGATAAATATCAAAGACCAGTTAAGTGTGACATTTCAGGGTTAAAATTAGTCTAATGTCGCCGACCTGTGATTTATGATTATTTTGAAAATAGCTTGCTACTGAACGCATCGGTAAGCGCCACCGGATGAGTCGTAATATTTTCATTACTCTTTTAAAATAAATTTTAATATTGGAAGGACATTTTGCTGAGTCGATTCTTCATCGATCGTTAATTTAAGTAATAATTCTTCCACAACAATATTTTAAAATTAGGCATACCCATTTTAAAATAACACGGTGCATGAATTGATGAATAAGGAAATTAAAAAATTCAAGTGACGTACTTCACGTTTAACGAAAAAACAATGATTATGTAAGTACCTACAAGCACAGGCATTAAACTTATTTAATGACTGATTAAAATAAAAAGCCGCTAAAGATTTGGATCTAAAGGGTATCTAAAGGGTAAGTACACCTGCCTAGCTAACATTAGAGATAGCGATTACGAGTTCAAGCTTTTCGAAGCTTTGTTCGAAATTGCCCGTTAAGGTTCTTTAGAATTTCGCGTCAATTCACTACCTACATTATTTCATGATACTTAATTAGGTAGGAATGACCCAAAAAGTAAAGTGGGATAGTTTCTTTACGAATTTGCAGAACGAACCAATTATATAAGTTGCTATTAAGTGCCATGGTGCCCACATGGTACTGAAACGCTGATTAATTTTAACACGTTCCTATACGCCTATCTTTCACTACATCACACCTTCAATCAATTTCAATTTTGTTGAATAGGGCTCCGTCGGGGTTTCGGCGATTCTGCCAATGTCAGGGTTGGGAAAACAAGTGTTACCTATCAGTGGGGAAAATAAAAAATAACCCGAACGCAACTTAAATTAAAACAATATTATGATACATCTTTTGAGCACTTTTTTTTTTAAACGATGGGAAAACAAGTGTTACCTATCAGTGGGGAAAATAAAAAATAACCCGAACGCAACTTAAATTAAAACAATATTATGATACATCTTTTGAGCACTTTTTTTTTAAACGATCGCACCTTAATGTGTTCACAAAGACAGCATGAAACTTTCAAACTCAAACTCAAACTCAAAATCTTTATTTGCATGTTAAGGTCTTACAGGTCTTAATGAAATAACAGGCACAGCTTAACGGCCTTTTTCAGGCGTAGCAAATATGAGGGCTAGAACTAAACTTATCGTAAATTACATTAATTAGGACTTAGCATAACTTATACATTTATTTTGAATATAAGTATTTATTGATTTGTTCGGAGTAAAGGTATGTATGTAATATATTGTGTGGGTTAGTGCAAAATGTAAGTAGGTATTCTTAAAGTGTAGTATTTAGTTGGTAGGTGCTTGTGGGTGTGTTGGGTTATGTATTGGATAGGATTTTTAACATTTAATTTTGGTGTTTTGTTTTTTCTTCAAAGAATTCTTTTGTCGAGTAAAAGCATTTTTGTATAAGGAACTTTTTAATTTTTCTCTCAAATATTGTTTCTTTGGTTTCGTTTTGTAGGTCTTTAGGTAAACTATTGAATATTTTGACTGCCATGTAGTAAGGACTTTGGTTAAGCATTTTAATTCTAGATGAAGGTAGGTACAGTCTATTTTTATGTCGGGTATTTACATTATGGGTGTCTTTTACTTTCGTAAAATTATCTTTATTTTTGAATACAAACTTGCATATGTCATAGATGTATATGGATGGTAGTGTTAAGAGATTGTATTTAATAAAATAGGGCCTGCAGCTATCCCGATTACCTATTTGGGCCATGATTCGTACGCATTTTTTTTGTAATACGAATAGGTCGTGAATGTTTACACTATCACCCCATAGCATAATGCCGTATCTCAACCAGGAGTACGCATACGCGAAGTAAGCTGATAGTACCGTCTCGATGTTAGTACTGCATTTGATTTGGAAAAGAGCGTATGTGAATTTAGATAATTTTGCTTTTATGTGTTCTATGTGGGCTTTCCAGTCCACGTGGGTGTCTATAGTTATGCCGAGCAGGTTAAATGTGCCTACGTTTTGTAATGTTGTATTTCTAAAAGAAGTGTCTATTGTTAGGGGGGGAGTTTTATAGGATCTGAATTGTATTGTTTTAGTTTTAGTGTAGTTTATCTCTAAGTTGTGATCTTCAAGCCATCGCGTTACTGATTCTAAGGTTTCTTGCAAAATAGGCGTAGGTAACTCTGATTTGTCATACTTAATTAAAATAGATATATCATCTGCAAATAATACTGGTAGGGTTAGGTCCTTATTTAGAATTTTTGGCAGGTCATTGATGTATATTAAAAATAATACACATCCAAGGACACTACCTTGTGGTATTGAGCATGTTATTTTTATTTCTTGTGATCGGGTTGTTTTTATTTCATTGCTTTGTGTGTCATAGTTTTCTATTTGGACTATTTGGGATCTATTTTGTAGGTAAGATTTAAACCAAGAGTGAGCCGGACCACGAATGCCTGAGCCGTGTAATTTGTCCAGAAGTATGTTATACAGTACTTTGTCATAAGCCTTCGTCATGTCAAGTAAGACACCAATCACATACTTCTTGTCATTTATGTGCTGAAGCGCGGTTTGCACATATTTATAAACAGCTAGTGTGGTGGATCTTGAACGTCTAAAACCGTTTTGGGAATCATCTAGGATTTTAAATTTTTCTAAAAAGTTGTATAGGCGGTTACACATTGCTTTTTCGAATATTTTGGAAAATGTAGATAATAGGGCTATGGGTCTGTAATTACTAGGGGTGTCTGTGTCGCCTTTTTTGTGAATGGGTTTGACTAGAGAGATTTTTAGAGCGTCAGGGAATTGGCCATCTTGAAAACTTTGATTAACTAAATATGTTAGTGGGATTGACAATTGATCTGCGCATTGTTTTAATAGGATTGGAGGAAAATCGTCTACTCCGCAGCTGTGTTTGTTTTTAATTGAGCGAATTATGTTTATGATTTCCTTCCGGTCTACAGGACGTAGGTACATCGAACACTCGGACTTAACTTAACGGCTGCTTCAAACCAAATTCAAACTGATTGACATTTCAGCAATCAGCATTCGACCATAATTAAAACTTTATCGAACACTTTGTAAACTTTCAGTTATAGTTAAGAGCCACCGACTTTTTGAGTAAGTACCACAAACACGATCCAACAATCACATGTTTTTTAAGCAATCAATCCTGGCCTTGACGCCTTGAAGCGATCCATTTGGATCCGGGAATAGAATAAAAAGTCGTAACGTAGTCGTGTCGCAATCGGTCCCGTCTCGATGCGGATGTTAAACAACCATATTTCTCGGTAACTAAGTGGGTGGTTTCATACATATAAGGGAAGTGTATATTTTTCAACGGTTTCGGGGGAAGAACGGCTGTTACGTGAAGTCACTTCAAAAAGTATTTGTAACAGTCGTGATTAATTGCCGGATATGTATAACATTATACCTACTGACTATCGCTTGGATTCAAGTGTTTTGTTTGCTTTAGAAACGTTTTCAAAACGCACCTTGTTTCATTAATACCTACGTAACTATATATAAATATAACTAACTAATTCCCAAAACAAAAATGGCCTTACCTACCCTTCCACATTGTCATGTCCATGTCCTGATTAAAAAAAAAGAACATACCTACCTACAGTCGAATTGAGTACCGACCTTCTGCTTTTGAAAGTCGGTAAAATTAGTAGGTCCTGTACGGGAAGTTTTGTTCGGAATTGAATAAGTATAGAGAAAGTTGTGTATTAGCGCTGAAGCATAATTTCAAACTATGCGCTTTATAGGAGCTTGAATACTCTTATGTTAGTAACCCGATAAACTTAAGTTCTTAATCAATGATAATGAATTTAAATAACAATAAGATGTTGGTACTACGTTTTATCCCCGCTCTACACTGTCGTCCCTAAGCCCAACTGTATATCCGGCTACTTAATAAATATTTGCATTTTATTTTATACATAGGACTTGAGCTGGACACGTTGGAGTCAAGTTGGACTGTTGGACTAAACAGAGCCGCTCCTGTAGGTGTATTTGTTCGTAAAGCAACACGGAAGAAACCACTAATAAAATCTGTTTATCTCAAATACTCTGAAGACTAAAGTTGGCCGAGTACTTTGGACTAACTTGGACGAAATCTAATCTAAGTTCGGCCTTATTTTCTGTTACGTTAATCAACCTACTGAGTAACTCTTAGTGCTTATGTACACAAGCTAGTACCTACTTAACTTTAGAGTTAAGTACATTGCATACTGTAAAATGCGATCTAAAAACTTATTTAAACTTGATATTGCGTTCCTAACTAATAAGGTAGGTACCAGGCATCACATTAGGCGCATACCCCGCGATCTATATGAGAAAAATAATCAAACATATTTAATATATTTATATTATATTAGTTGATACAAAACTATATAACTAAAATAAACATATTTATAGTTTAGTTCGACAGAAAACTAACTACGGAACATGTAGATACGGATACATCTTAGAAGCACTTTCTTCTTTCACTAATCGTATAAAAGTACTTATACTATCTAGGTATATCAATACTTAATATACTAATATTAGAAATACGAAAGTTGCACGCGATAATCGACACCCACGCGGGCAATGCCGCGGTTACCAGCTAGTAATGTACGTTTAATATGCTAATTTTAAACAACATCCTTATTCTTATTTGAATGTCACATTCTGTTTCCTTTAAAACAAAGATTAGCAGACCGTGAAAGTGGCTTGGTCCCTCTTCAATCACTTAGGTTACGCAATTCGTCTCTGATCACAATTTCATTTGAAACCCAATTAAATTGAATCCTTTTTTATGTTAGGTATACATAGGTTTCAATATTCTATCCATCGATCGATTTAGCAACTAAATATGTACAGGATTAATTTATAAGGGGTGCGTATATTCAAAATTTATCTTCAGTAGCCAAATTCATTGATAGGTAAAATATTGAAAACGGCTATTTATAATTTTCGAGATCCATTTTGGTTTGGGTGTTTGATTATGAACAACACAGAAAAGATAAGTTTAACAATATAGGTATGTATTATTGAGCAATCCTTCATAAACCCAGAGCAAAATTTAACGTCCGGATTTTGACAAATTGTTTGCAAAAGGTTTGGAACCTTTTTTTTTTATCCCGGCTGAAATCCTCATGGACTTCCTCCGCCCTGGTGAAGGCGGAGGGGTATGTTGGACTCTTACCGGCTAAAACCGCCGGAGTGCTTCTCTTTTCCCTTGTACTGGGGACCATGCGGGAACGCGTTGCAAACACCCCGAAAAAAAAAGAAAAAAAAAAGGTTTGGATCCTTTTTTTTTTTTTTTTTTTTTTACGGGGGAAATCCTCATGGACATCCTCCGCCTGGGGAAAGGCGGAGGGGCGTGCCGGACTCCTACCGGCTAAAACCCCCCGGTGTCTCCTCCACGCACGTGCGCGGGGGGCCGCGGGAATCCGAATTCATCCGCAGCCCCCCACTAGTGCTGGCCCGGTCAGTCCGGGCCTCGTCTCGTGCGCGAGGTAGTGAGGCGTTCGACTACCCCGCGCACCGCCTCAGAGGCGCGCGCCGACACCCGCGCGCGCCGCCGCCTCGGGTCCGGTCGATGGGGACGAGGACTTCCCCAAGTCCGTCGCCCCTGGACCCGTTCATGGGGGGCGGAAGAGGGCGTTGTCCGCCCTTCTTCCGCGCCCGGTGCGCTTCCTGCGGCCGGGGAAGGGAGTGGAGATCTCCCTCTCCCGTTCCGCAGTCTCCTTCTGCGACATCACGTCCTCGCAGAAGGACACCACCGCGTCCCACGACTCTGCGCTACCGACCATCCTCCGCACCACGGCCGGCAGCGACAGATCGCCTCCTACTTCGTTCGTGAGGACACGGCGCTGCTCCTCCCAAGCCACACACTCGGCGAGCGTGTGTTGCGCCGTGTCCTCCCCGCAATGGACGCAGTAAGGTTTGGATCCTAGGTTAACCCAAAACAATTTCATAGCGAAGTAGCGAATACCTCTTAGAAATATTTCAAGTAAGATTTATCTTTAAGTAGCACTACGTATGCTAAGTAAAAGCTCTACCATCTGACAAGGCAAGTAAAACAGATATTCTAGCCACTACGGTTTGGTTCACTTCAGTACATAATGTGATTTTCTAGTTTAACTAGCTCACACTAATCTACAGACCTGTAAAATAGCAATGAAACGTACAAGATGTGCAAGAATTTTTGGTCTTCCGACTTTTTCAAATGGTAAAAGAGCACATTCAGGTAAGTAAAATAATTTATACAATAAGTAAGTGCGTGAGTTATGTATAATTTAAATCACTGGTATATTTTAAATATATGTTCGTCTGTGTCAATGGCATACACTATATGAAGGTAATTTATTTGAGTTAGAATGGGCCATGGCGATCTATTTTCTGGGCATCTAATCACATGATTGTATACTAATATGTACCTTGTCGCCTTAACAAACAGTTGATTTTAATATTAAATATAATATTAAACCTAGAAATACTCGTACTGAATTAGGATGCCATTCAAAAGGCGGATTGGTCCAACTTTCGAGTTGTCAACCATCCTTAACGACTATACCAAAAGGTTTAACGAGCTCTGTCACAAAAGCGACTCGATGTATACAAGTCTTGATAATGTAAATCCAATGTTACGTTATATAAACGAATGTATTTTCGATACAAGTGTTAAGGATATTATCAATTATGTGTACACGAGTGTTTTTAAGTATTATGATCGTGTATAGCAAAAGGTATAGTCGTGAAGTGTTAATAAGCTGAATAGATCTCACGTTTGTTATTAAACAGTGTGTCATGTCATTGTTGTTTTTTTCATAACATCCTTTTCTATCCGCTCAATAACTAAACTTACCATTGATACTTAATCTATTAATATTATTTATTTATTCTCCAGTCCTAAGAAATAATAAACATAAAAGCTGGATTCAAAACAACGAAGCAACAAAAACAAAACAATTTTTTAACTCTGCTGTGCTAAAAGAGAATTTCTTCGTTAGAAATCCTTCCAAATGTCTCAATCCAGCCATATCACCGCTACATATACCTACATAATATTATACAAATTGCATCTCAAGTTCTAATTAGCTCCACATATGTACGTGGGGACTGGGGTTCGCGACACTGCGGTGCAGTCTAATAATAAATTACTAATACTGCCAACATAAATCTTGAAGCATGACAGGGATTTTGCATTAGTAGCTTGAAAATGACTTAAGTCTAATACTTCTTGTTATGTTTGGTATAGAAGTTCTGTTCAGAATAATTAAAGCGAAGCATGGTAATTAAGGTGGAACAGGTTACTTCTGATTTCTAAGACGACGGCTTTTCAGGGAACGGAATATAGTAAGAACAGACATCTATAGCCAGCTACACCTTGCTATTGATGTGAAGAGTGGCCTTTGCAGTGGTATTTTAACAATAGTCCTCACTATTCATCTCATAATTCTTTTTTTTGACGCTGGCAGAAATGTTCTAACAAGATGCCAAAAAAAAACAATAGTCCTCCTCCTGACCGGATATTAATCACGGTGGCTTCTCAATTGCACTCTGTTCTCTGTTCCTTCATCTTAACATTCAGTGTGACGGTAAACCGACCCGATCAGAGAAAGATCAGGCGCAGGAACTACGCCTTTACGTTCTATTGGAGGTACGGGAGTGTAAAACACCGCTTTATTTTCTGATTCTGGGCTGTACTGATTAATTCTAAACAGAAAATACCCAGAACTTAATATTGACTCGAGCTTAGGCTTCGAGCAAGAGACATTGTGCATGACGGCAGTCGAACTTGCGATATCTAGACCGACGAGGCAATAAAATCATAGGGTATAATAGATAGTACAGCAGGCAAACAAAAATCTGGGCGCTGGCAAAATTCTTGTCTGAGGAATATCCGGGAATGGACTGGACTTTTGAGTGCTGCAAAACTATTCCACCTCGCAAGAGTTAGGACTTTTTTTAGCTGAGCTGAATGCAACCTACGCTATTCAGAGAGGCCCTTATAGAAGTCGAAGAAGTTAAAATACAGGCCATATTGTTTTAAGATATATCATAGTCAAACGCATAAGCATCTTAGTTTATTTGTCAGTGGCAATACTCTGTGCAGTGTTTTGTTCAATTCTTGAAATATTACAGTTTACCATTACGACAGAATAACTAGGAGAAATTGATTTTATTTAGTAGATGGTGTGTGTGGAGTGGGTGAGAAAATTAAGACAGTTTATTCAAACGTTTATGTGATTGCTTAAGACGGTTCACTGCACTTTTAAATAATAATTACATACTATAGCTTTTTGACGAAAATTTGCGCTACACTGCCATGAAACACGAACATTCTACTTTTTGCGAGAGACGGGTTTAGGAAAAAAAAAACTAACGTCAAATATCGCGTAGGTGAAGAAATTATACATATCTACTAAAATATTACCTAACTATTAAAGTTAAAACGTTCTAGTTAGCAGGTTATTAAGTACCAATCTAAACTCAGCGTCAAGTATAATAAAGTTGTCGGTACTGCATCCAATTAACCATAGATAATTGCATCACTTACGATATAGTTACTGGAGTGGGTGTAGAATAGAGGTGCTACCATTGACGATGTATATTTTTTTATTTACTTTATTTTTCATGTTGTGCACTGGCGGACTTAATGCCGTATTTTCGGCCAGTACACCTTTGGATGACGCAGAGACGAAACAGTGTAGATAAAGATTATTTTTTTATGTTATTAAAAATAATAAATATCATTTCTTTTATTTTAAATATTGAAAAATGTATCTAACCTTTTTAGTAAGCCGTGGTTACTGCATTAAATTAACTACAAAGATAATTGCATTTCTAAACTTGGTACAATCGATTGTGTGGGTGTGAAGTTGCAACTAACTGTTATGGGAATGCCACAGGAAACTGGTTTCAATGATATATAAATAAATATCCTGTAATTTTTATTTGACCTAATATTTTGCTGGAAGAGAGAGTGAGTTCTTTTTTGCAGAAGATATTTCAAATACTTTCAAAGCCTCAAACAATGTTTAAAATAAAGTTTTTAATACTAATCTTACAGAGTGCAACATAATCATTATTTTTATGAAACTAGGCGTAAAACAAAAGTATCTGTCTCTTAAGTTTAATTATTTATTTTTTTACGTCATATTTACTTAAAAATAATAACTTTAAGAATAACACCCACCTCCGTACATGATGGAATCGATCACCAACATTCCAATAACAAAAAACATTTTCAAAAATCACAACACAAATAATTATTTAAATAAATAAATTCACACACAAATTCACTATAAAGGCGAATATACACATATATCCAATCCGATCAAGAACGTTCATAAACGGTTCTAATTTATAATTGGAATTTAGAACGCGACGTGCGCGCTCTCTGCGGGGCGGAAGAGAACTAACGTCGGAGTCGTAGGATATCCTACAGGACGTGCCGCGTTTACGATATGAGGATCGATATTTACATAGTGCTTTTAATATTCAAATGTCAAGTTGTTAACTAACTACTAATTATTTGATGTACTCTATATCCGTTGTGAGATGAACTTAGAATTTTAATTAGAAATTTATACGTGCTTTAAAAAAACAAACTTAATAAACTCGTAGATAAAATGAAGTTTATACTACTTGTTACGAAAAAGCGGGTTCCCTCTATTTTCTTATGCCATTTGTTTCCTTAACTCCAGTGCCATACAGACATTAATGTCCCGATATATTTTAAAGACATTTAAAAATATCTACTGAATCAAGTGAGACCGTCAAAGAACTCTAAAGTTAGACTGAGTGAGCAACTTGCATACCAATACCTTGACGGCGAACTGTAATCCGCGCCCAGTGAATTTCTAATTTCGAATATTATTATTCAGAGTATATCGTAGGGAATAGTGTGTACTCTTATTTATGTTTTACAAAAGAGATTGTATACCTGTGATAATATTAAATGATTTTTATGTAAGTGAACATTAAAGAACAATAGGTATTAAGTTTTTTTTAACTGATCTTTATCACGTATACAGATTAAAAATAAAAAATTAAAATTTGTTCTATGAATAAAATAATATTTTTACAAACAATCTATTTCATCATGTATTCATGTTTATTATATTTACGTTTTTATGAACAGCTCATAGAAAATTTCAATTTTGCTAATTTTAATTTTGGAGTGCTACAAGAGGTCATCTAAACAATTTAAAGATCAAATTAAAAGGAAATTACAATAAGTAGCAATAATTGGGTCCGGACAATCAACGGAATTGGCTGACATTCAAACAATGAACGAAATTGCTTGGGTTAGGTGAACCGTGGCCAATTGAGTTCAAATGTTATCGATGGCAAGTACATTGGACAAGATCGGACAAAAAAAAAGACATAATTTTTTATTCAGCGAAGATTTGATTGCTGTAATAATGAGCGAAAAGGAACAAAAGTTTCATAAATGAGTTTAAAACTTATAAAAATGACTTCATTCGTTGAAGAATCTTGGGATTCTTTTTGTTCATTTGGATTTCTGAAGTCTGAAGGAATGACTACACAATGCGAACCAAATTATGAAGCCATATACTTATTCGTAGCTGACGCAGCCCTAATAAAGTACCAAGAAGTTTGTCAACATACCTATTATAAGGTTCCCTGTTCAAAATTTATTAATTAAAATATCCTCACATAAATATTTACATAAACGATCATAATTAAAGCAGCTTGAATATCGTTATGTCAATAAATGGTAATCTGCATATTAATAACTCAATCACGAATAAAACACGAATTTCATGATGAAATGTCATTTAGGTTGTTATACAAGATATTATCTGAAAAGATAGCTTCGAAACGCAAAAAGTATGGATCCATAAGAATTTTCTGACCTTTTAGGCTACTGTCATTATTTTATTAATAGGAATATAATTCTTGGTGAGGGACAGACTATTTCCTTCTCCGAGCTTTATTCCTCTCTGCCAAAGTTACTTGATTGACAACCTTATGGGAATAGCTATAAAACTCGAATTTAATTGCTAGATATCGCATAAATGTATGGAAGTGAAAAGTCTTAGTCACGTGACTCATCGAAAACACATGTAATTTCCAGACTTTTAATGTCATTTAAGCGATGTGTATCATTGTTAACGCTTGTAGAAATTTCACTTTGCTAGTGGGGCTGAAGCCTCAGGCAAAGGCAATTTTCACATACAGCCTCTTTCTCGTTAGTCTTATTAACATTTTCAAGGCGTTATTATTTTATTACCGTTAATTACGTCATAAATTGTAAAGTAAAAGCTGTTTTGCGAGAACAAACGCTACCCACGCATTTTATGTAAATACCTTATTATGTATGTGATTTAAACTTGTTAGAATTAATAGCCCTGATAACGCGAAAATGTAAGGGCTTGATGCATTGCATTTATCTTTACTTAGCATGAAATTTCAAGTATCTAATACCATTTGCGATGTAAAATTTTATTCTATTTCATACTTCAAATGTGAGTGGAATTTCAAATGTTTACTCTATTTTGCAATGTTACATATTGATCTAGAATAGCGATCGAAAAGAAGAAAAAAAACAGGAATAAAAGGAATAAATCAAGAGCTCTTCGGATATGGTAATTTATATGTCTAGTAATTGCTGTCGCTTGAAGTAGTGATTTTTGTCTATGTATTTGTCAATTGTATGGCAAGGAATATTTTTTTCTTTCATGATTAAAGGTAGGGCATAATATTTCTTTCTAATAGAACGAAAGCACAAGCAGATTTTTTAACTTTTAAGGATCGAGACAGAACAGGTAAGTATGAGATGCAAACAATAAGGTAACCATTAGATGGTGTTGGTGACTAAGTTAACGGTATTCATTTTCTATTTACTAAAGTAACTTAAACATTTTATGAGTTTGAGCAGTTGGGTAGTATCTTAACTTCTTCTTCTGCCTAGCCTTTTCCCAAACTATGTTGGGGTCGGCTTCCAATCTTACCGGATTTAGCTGAATACCGTATTTTACATGGAGCGACTGCCTATCTGACCTCCACAACCTATTGCTAGGTAATATAGTATTCCATAGTAAGACTGGTAGTATCTTAACTACATATGAAAATCTTCTAAATACCCAAACTCAATAAGTTAAACGTTCTAAAATAATAAATCAAAGAAGATTAAAACGGGAAGACGTGGAAATGGCCACAACAAAAGTTCCTTCATTTTTATTGCACTGCGTCGCGACATTATGTCTATATATTCATAAGATTATGTACCAAACTTTCCCAAAGACTTCCTTATTCCAATCCAGTAAGGTTGAAATTCTAAAATCCTTGTATCCACTGATGTTAGGTATACTACGATCTAGACTTTATGGGAACACCATGACGAATCTTGGATGCTGTCCAGAATCTCGAGGACAGAACTTCAAGGCGAATGTAGCCTTGAAAACAACAAATTTCGTGCCAACACGGAATTGGTCGGCGGTGTTCTTTTTGTTTTGTACCTACAAAATTTTTCTACATGGACCATATAAATTGATCTATAGAAGTTAAGAAAATATTTTTTCTGAAGATGAATGTATTATGTTTTGTCTCTATTATCTAATATTTGTATTAATAAGAATCCTTGGACACAATTGTAATATAAAATCTAACAGATTTTATCATACATCTATATTCGAGGATCGGAAATGAGGGAGTAGGAGAAACTTGACCGTTTGATGACAACATATAGGTCCAGGTAGCTATCAAACAATCAGGCATTTCATTTCATGATATGTAACATCATCGCCCATACAAAACAGGAAGTCACGGAAAAAATGTATAGAGGTATCCAAGTTTTCTCAGAAGACCCAAATTCGAAATAAATGCAAAAAGTAGAGTACTGAGTAACTTCACTTCAAATAAAACTGCAAAAGCAGAATAAGACGTCAGCACAAATGATGACTGTTTCCTGTCTAGATGTTATATTGAAAACCTCTATGTGAGGTACATTCCAGTCCGTATCAATTGCACGTTGGAAAGTTTCCAGAATGGGATATCTGGGACATGTCGTCATTGCGACAGTCTCGAAGATGCATCTTGAAGTATAATGCTGTCTTCTTCCGATAATGTAGAAAACCTTAAACATTTAGTTCTTTGAACCTCTTCGTATTTTTAGATATCTCACAAACATGTAACTACTCACCACGGATTTTAAGATCTGAGAGCGATAGGCATAATCCGATCGCTCTGAGGATCGCGCTGTGACGTGATCGTATTATGAACTGAACGTACTTAATTAAAAAAATAAAAATAAAAGGTATTTTGTAACTTTATACCATACATTCCAAAAAGAAATTTCTACAACGAAGTATTTTAGCGGCATAGGTGAACGTGTTTGTTATCAGATCCGGCATTTGTAAAATTTTCTTAATTACAATTCCGTTTTGTAAAGCGTCAATGTTTAATCAAGCATCAAGCACAGCTATTTTAATATGGGTAGCAGAAGTAAGATAAACATTTAGAAAGATTCTTTAAAATTAAACAAAGGTGTCAAAAAAACTTCACTTGAAATTATTGTAAACAATAATTTATAATTAGTAAAGTATAAGAACGAAATTTATACATCTAATTTAGAAATAATTTTCTATTTCATCCAAACAAACAACAAGACTTCCACTTAGTCAGCTGTAATCTCATTTACCAATTTATATTACTTTCATAAACCAAACAACCCATAATGTAAATTGCTACAAATTAATGAGCATTATGATCATAAAAGATACATTTTCAACACCAAACGGTAATTATCGAGGCATCGGATGGTAGAATCGCTATTGATTCTACCAAAGGGTCTAATTAGCGCGAATGAGTGGGCATTATCACGGTCAGTTGAATGCATGGACATAAAAGGAGTTTGTTACATAAGGCCTGCTATCTACAAAGGGAAACTGATGAATTGTGACGTAATTGACGTAAAAATTCACAAACTGGACGCTTTGGAAAATTGTTTTATTTTACACATTGCTGATGATTGAGATAGAGGAAATAAAGTTATCAAATCTGCTAATAGTGGTACGTTATCGATCAATGATATTTTGAAGTACTATACATTGGACGGTACGTTTGGAAAGATCATTAGATATTAACATGTAATAGGGATGAGGACTAAGTATAAAAAGTTAACATCTATTTGGTCTATATTTGATACGATTTTTTTTATATTTTTAAGACAAAAAATCTTGTCAAAGATAAGGCGCGTTAAAGTTCAAGAGTAGGGGCTTGTATCGTCCAAAATTGGCGGAAATAATAGCTAAAGTGACGTTGCAAGCCACTACCGCTTATCTTCAATTCGCTGAATGTAAGTAGTATAAGTATACGCTACATGTATGTGTACCTTATTTCGAATAAGCAAAAAATACGTGTTCAATATTTTTTCATCATCCAAAACATTGAAAAAAAAAAAATTTCCTCATCCCTATTCTGAGCAGCTACCAAAATACTTTAAGATAAATAATAAAACCATAATCTATATTTCAAGGACTATCCAACGAGAACAGATTTTCTTCCCATTGTTTGAAACGCTATATTAAAATTTCTTATTCACCATTGTGCCATGCCATGCCAAATATCATGTCAAAGGTCACGGTTAGAGCAATAGCGCACTAGCGGCTAGGCCGCAGCGGCCAGGTCGCGGCGGCCATCGAGATAGATACATTAGTATGAAATCGCCATAGAGCAAGCGCACCTGGCCGCACGCGGCCAGCGGCCACACCAAGCCGCAGCGGCCAGCGAGATCGGAGCGACGCATTTGCGGCCCGTGTTCAGTCGCTGGCCGCTGCGGCCACTGAGATCAATTGTATTGCAGTTAAATCACCAGTGTGCGCGCACTTGTCGCGGCGGCCGCACGTATTGTGGAAGTACAGCGTGATTTGTGATCATCGCGATGTCATTCGACACGGAAAGATTTATAACCGAGATTGAGACAAGGAGGGCGTTGTGGGACATGTCCTGTGAAGACTACGCCAACCGAGACTTAAAAAAGATGATGTGGGAAGAAATCATAACAATATTTGGTAATGAAAAATTAATGCAAATGCAACTGACGATCGTAGCCGCGGTATTGGCCGCGTTGCAAATCGCAACCCCTGCGGCCGGCCGCGCGTCGTGGCCGCGCTGCCAGGTCGCTAGTGCGCTATTGCTCTTACCCTGGATTACATCCAAAACTATATTTGGCACCAATTTTTGTAACCTATATGATACAAACTCATTATAATATTTGGGGCGAAAATATTGATTAGTGAGTCAAAGTCAACCCTTAAAAGTAGGGTAGCGAATGTTGCACCCTCTGAGTTACAAGCTGACTCATGTGAAGGGATATTGTTTAATCCATAGAAACATAAAAAAAAACATAAAATGGGAATTTAAACTCTATGTCATGGTGATAAACACGCAAATCGATCGCGTTACTTTGATGAAACAACGTGGTCAAATATTTGCCTATTACTTTAATGAAATTATATATGCCAGTGATTTCATCGATATAAGAAAGTTGTTTATGGAGCTAGAAAATAGTGACTATGATTTTGAAGTAAATAATTAGGACAAAATATTTTTTTTCCTTCATGAGAAACAACATGTCTTTTCTTTTAGGTATGATGTAATAATTTTTATTTATTTATTTTATCTTATTCACACAAATAAACAGTTCAATTCAGACTGAATAACAGCGAATAAATTTACTGGATTGTTTCTTTTATGATATGCTTACGTTATTAAATCGTTCAGGACTAAATCAAAATATAAAAATTGTCTCACACACTCCTTCATTGTATCTAAGCAAAACCAATCTAATAATGTCTCTCAATTTCTTCTCGCAAGCCTTAGAGCTTAGATTAAAAACAAACAATATACACCCCGGTCAAGTTTCCTACACAAAGACTTTTGCTTAGTAAACGTTCAGTAAACAGCCTGGAGCGACCACCGTAGAAATTTAATTAAAACTACCTCCTTTCAGCTCTCGCTCGCGTGCTAGGTTGGGGCTTCAACATGCTTCTGGCATCTTCAATGATAGAAAAATATAAGTATATAGTGAGCAATTACTTTAGGATTAAAAAAAAACGTTTTAATTGTATGTTTTTTTTTAATACGTATTAAGATAATTTTAGCACCAAACTTAATAATTTAATCAGTGTGTCTATCTCCGTGTTTTCTATAATTATGTATCTTACACAACAAAAAATAGTATCTGCAAAATTACTTAGTCTAAACAATGACATTATACCTTCGTCCTAAGTTAACAAATTGATCCCTAATATAGTATTTTGTTTGAATTTCATACTAAAATTAAATAACGGGTAAAAAAAAAAAACGCTAGTTTCAGAGCCTCTGATGTTGGTTCCAGAATTAATTTAGCATCTTGTTGGTCCACGCATGTCGTGTACGGGTCAGCGAATAATTAGGTTGTGATAGAAACGTGGCTCATTGAGTTAAAATTAATTAAATACTGAAAATAGCTGTACAGTGTTACAAAGACTTATTAAATTAGAACTTATATATTTATTCTTCAACCTCTTCGAGATCAAAACTCATGCAATTCGATAGATATATATTATTATATATCATGATCTGTATGTTTATAGCTGAATGTTTACTGAATATCGTGGGTTACAAATAAGTAAAATTATTACCAAAGGAGATAGTCAATTCATCACATATTTGTGAACAGACAAAATCCTAAATGTAACCGTGTAATTTCTTATTCTGTAATTGCTCCCCACATAATTATCAGCCCTATTTCAAACATCCATATGTTTGTATGACGCACCGTGTGAAAAGGTCACCTGTTTATAAATTATGTAAGAAAATTACACGAACAAAGAACCCTCCTGTATACACGAATATTGAAGAACAATCGACAATGTGACTAATAGGTAAACATATTTTATTTAATCATTTTTAAGCTTCTATTTAGCACTATCTCGGGCGTCAAAGGCGCCCCGTATAAGACAAACTGTCATGCGTCGCCCACACCCAGCTGATGCACAGGGCTGGCACTTGGCAGAAACTGTAATAAACCGCAAATAATAATGTGAACATTGCTCTTCGGTAAGGGTACCAAGTTTTATCTTCAAAAGCCGAATACTTCTAAACTACGATACATTTTTAAATTAATTATTTTTTTCCTTAAAAGTATAATATAATTTAATTCGGCTCAGAGCCAAGATGCTGTTAACAGCCATTGTTAACAAATGAACAGCTTTTAAAAAACAAATATTTTAAGTAAGTAGTGTTATTTAATAACTAACACAAGACCATAAACGACCACGACTTAGGCCCAGGCAGAGATGGCGAAATAAGCTCAGTCCCTTTATGAAGGATTTGTCCACGTGTGCTCTTAATAGAAGGACAGCATGGGCTGATAATAAATAATGATGAAAAAAAACTTTCAGCTATTTCTAGTGCAAGTTTGCAGAAGATTAAAAGTTTCGTAAAATCTATGCAGTACCATATATTTATTACACAAACGCCCAAAACTGGAGCAAATACTGCCATTATTCTCCTTCTTCGAACTTCATAAACAAAACAGACGAGTCATCTTTAACAATACATTACGTAACAGCCCTAGCATCGTTTGCGAACATTATGCGTCCCTTCACCCACGCAGGCGCCGGCTAGGCGAAGCTTTAATGTTAGAAAGAGTTTAATATTTCATTTTTCACTTCCAATTATAAATTAGTGAGCAGATTACTCATTTCTTCGTGTTTCGTATGTTGGAATTAGTTTATGTTCGTTGGCCCTAATTGCTAAGAATTAAGATCTAATTTGCATATTGTTTTCTTAGATTTACGCGAATATTAGACATTGAAATAAACCTTTGCAGGTGTCATGGTCAATGACCATGACACCTGCGAAGGCGTCGAAACGTCGGGAACTACAATCAAAAAATAAACCGCGATAGAATCCGTTTAAAAGTAGTTTTATTACAATATCTAATTTGCATGTTAGTTGTGTTATGTTCATAAATGTTTGTATATTATGAAATGTTTACCTTATGTACAATATCATCCAAAGTAAATTATCCTCATGGACAGTCAAGGCCAAGAGGCATAAGTGCGGTAGCACCTATGATCTACCGGTAGCACCTATTTGTTTGTTGGCAGTGGCAATGGTTTTCGCGGATATCTTTTGTGCATTCAATCCGAAACAATCACAAACAGTACGATAGGATAATTAGGAGAAGCTAGCATATAGAGAGCAAAAGCATTGAAACATCGAATACAAATGTTCAAGTGCTGTGTTATGACCCTGTGTGAATGAATGAAGAGTTGGTATGAGAGAGATAGTATAGAAGAAGACTTTATAATAATAAGATTTTGAGACTTACAACTGATCCAATAAATATGTTTACTAATTCCCTGGAAATGCCGATCAATGTTCCGCTCTCAAAACAAGACATGATCAATTGAGCCATTATTTTGTTGAGATTGGGATATCAATTCTCATAATGATCACGCAAATGATTTTCTCTAATCGATATTGAAACGAATAAAACGCTCTCGTTAGCAGTTTAAGTACTGGTGCTCTCTTTAAAGCGAGATATATATACTATGATTTTAACGACAGCATCAGTTGGCATGTTTATCGTCTCAGTCAGCAAACAAACGAATAATCGGAGCGTGTCATAAAGTATTGATTGGACCGCTTCGATTGTTCTTTAGAATCGATTTCAATCGATTGGATATTTTATTGTTCATTATCTTAAGAGACATTTTAGAAGTCATTGTCACAGTCAAAATCGTCTCTAATCACGTAATTAGGGTCGATTTTGACAAGTACATTGCAGATGACGTCGTCTTCGATTTAAAATTTGATAATTTTGCATTTGCATACATTGATGTTAAAACCACTTTATCAGTAACCAAACAACCAAATCGAGGAATGAACGTCAAATATCCAAAGTAAGGACCATAAAACAAGCTCTCACGTCTCCTGTGAGGTTATATTATTTATGAGATTACTGAAACTAAAGGCAGAGACATGAAGCATCTCAGAATTATGACGTGAGCGCGCAGCAGGCCGTTCTGTTGTGTCGTAAATTATATCGCTTGAAGATAACAAGCGTTGACTGGTGGAGAATATACAATCCCAGTTTAAAGAGAACAGTGTGGCAATACTTGTTTTAAGTGATCGACTCGTTTTTATTTTGGTTCTGTGATTGGTTAAAACGCCGAACGTTACGAACGTTAAAATCATACTTGCACTAAGCACTAGTTCTGTTTAAAAGTACGATCACAGAAATCGAAGGATTCCGAGTGCGCAGCATGGTAACAATTGTATTAATTGATATGTAAAGGACAGTGAAGATATTATTGTTTACGATCTCGTTATAATGCTTTTGTTTTTTGAAAGAAACAAAATTACGTCACGAGTATTGACGCGAACTCAGGTTTGAAATTTCGACCAGGTTGCACCGTTTGCTGTCGCCAGTAAATTCTGCTTGTTTGCAATTTTAATATAATTAACTAACGTGATAGTTGTAAAGGCAGTAAATTAAATGTTTTTCTAATCTTGAACAGTTTTTGAGAATATTCTAGAATTTTCAAAATATCCGGCAGAACCTTCAAAGATTTGGCATGGATACCAGTATTGGCACCAACAACTAATGTTTGCTACGTTTACTAAAGATAAAATACGCACTGCGCAAATAAAGTCTTAAATGAAGCGTTCAAGAAACACATAAGTACATCCACAATCCACTGGTTTATTCAAGATCGTATTGCGTTATTCCTAAATCCGAGTAAATCCTAAAATTATGTTCGTACACGCTTGAGTATAAACTTACACTGTCTGGATAAACGGATAAACACGTTTCGGTAACTTAGAAACACGCAACTTTGGCTGTCGGAGTTTCAACGGTTAGAAGTTATTATTACAGTACTTTGATTAAACGTGTAAGCTCAACCTGAGTTGAAGACTTCTATTGTTTTGTTGCTTTAGAAATAAGTCTCTATCAGCTTACAAATGGTAATGGTATGGCGTAAATAAGAAAAACAATTTGTGTCTTTTTTCTTATATATTTTATTTTATTTCTGTTTTCTCGCCTTACACTCTATGGATTTTGTAACCAACGTACTATAAAACGGTACGTATAAAAATGTCTGTCCATCTTATAGTGGTTTCACCATTAGGGTGAAACAACAATATGTTTGAAGCTTTCGTCAAGTCTCATCCTGTCTCTGTCACTTTAAGGTGTAGCGACAAATAGACATTTGAGATAGTCTTGTAGTTAATTGGCGGTTCAAAATTCGGGGGTTTGATGCATTATCAAGTGTAGCGGGCTTTGCTTTTTGAGATACAAGTGCGAAAGTTAGATCGTATGTTTCTGAGTTATTGTCCATATCTAGTTGAAGAAGAATAAACACGCGTTAAAAGTTTAGAGACGATCACCCCAACGTTTGTGGTTAGATTTTATATTACGTCTTAATAAAGTTGGTTTTTGGGAGGTTTGCTTATAATTTGTTCTTCAGAATTCACCTTTGTGCGTTCTTCCTGGAACTTTTAATAGGTTAATAAATCTTTGTTCTGTACAAACAGATTTGACTACAAGTACAATTAACAAGTTCCGGCAAGCGGAGGACCGAGTGTTGTGGCGTAACTACGAAGAGGCCTACGTCCAGCAATGAATATAGGTGGAGTTGGTTATTTGATTGAATCAAGTTTTTGATGTAAATCGTGTTAAACCATCATTATTTGCCACCGTAACACGTGCAGTTGGTTTTGTTTTCAAATTATCCTGAATTTTATCCACTAGTCGTTCTCGACTTAGATAAAATTCGGGTTAATTAAGGTACTTTGTTCTACCTCAAATACTTATTTAAGATTACAACACCTATCACAAAAAATAACAGTGCATTTTGGTTCTGAATTGAATGCTTAAGTTAACAACTTGACATCGTTATGATGACAGTAAAATAGTACATTTTAAGCTTCCAAAGCCTGATACAAAATGGACAACAAAACACAATCGTTGGCATCCAGCCAATACTAAGACCACCTAGTGTTTAATAAAAAAAGCTGTTAAAACTACGGACATGAGTGTTCTTCAGGGGAATTGGGTTGTTCTCTTTTTTATGTACTACGTTGTTCTTAAATTATTGTGCGGGATATATAGGTAAAGTTCTGTTAAAAGTCGTTACGGAGCTTTAAATTTTGCCGTCAAAACAGTTTTTCTCCTAACATATCGTTTGCTTATGCGTTTATACATCGGAGGGATGCTGACTTGTAGTGAATGTGGGCGCACATTGACTGCAAAAATTGGCTATGTCAGTCGCATGAGAGCTCAGAAGTGATGCTCTCAATAGGTATATCCAGGTCGCTGTCGCCGAAATCGGTCGGGATAATAATAAGGTCCTCATATAAACCAATCGTGTAGAAACTATATCATTTTAATTACATTTTAATACCTAAGTCAAAATATCTTCAGCGGATTTAAAGGTTTTTGTGCCAAAAAGTATAATTTCGTTTTATACTAACGAGGAAATAAAAAAGCAGTTACTCTGTAGCACAATAAAGCCCAAAATTTCAACTTTCAACAAGGGTCGCTTATTTCATTAATATTTCAGAACAATAAATTTAATTAATGAAGCCTATACTTAATTTTAATTAAGCCTCACAATACTGGATTAAGTTATATAATGTGCTTTTCAAATTTAATATGAAAATTAACAAAATTTTCGTCGTAATTTCTAGACCGTGCCGGAACTTGTAAAATTTAATGGTTTCTCCAGCAGTTTTCTATTTTGCCTGGAGTTTTTTACTCGAATAGTTTTTTATTACGTTTTCATCAAAATTGCTTTGAGAAATTCCCTGATTCCCTTAATATAGAGAGTAAGGTAGGGAGAAAGAAGAGTAGGTAATAGAAGCGCCTATATGCTATTTTTTCCTGTTCGTTTTAATGTCTCAAGTGTGATATGGTTCCTGGTTCATGAGATATGAGAATTTGCCAATTTAAAGATAAATTTAATCATACCCATTTTTCAGGTACCGGACAATACTTACGACATTGAATCAAACGGGAACAATAGCGAATAGGCCCTTCCATCACCCATTTTTTTTTTCGGTCTCTCTACGTAACACCTCGTATACAGGTTGCTACAAAAATGTTTGATCACATTTGAAATACCGCTACTACCCAAAGAAATGACCAACTTTATCCTAGAACTAGAAAGTAATAGTAAGTTCTGTAAAAATGAAGTTTGGATCTCCCGTGATAATTTAGATCAGCTGATGATGTTTTCGTATGGTACGGTAATATTTTTTAGTTGGCTATAGTTTCCTTAAAAAATGTTGTTCATTTCTATGGGCACAAGAATTATTTAAACATGAGTACGCATTTTCGTAGCACATAAGTACGTATGGATGCAGGCAAAAGTGCGTTAAATATTGAAAAGAGATACTGAAAGATTCATCATATTTTTTTGTAGGAATCTATTGATATTTCACCTCAAACATTATTTTAACCTTACGTATTGCTTGTCTAACAATGTCTTATCCATAGACCACACCACATTCAGCCTTACGGAATAAAATCTGCGTTTTGTCGCGCGATGTTCGAGCTCGTTAAATCGCAGCAAAACGCGAGTAGTGAGTACCGGTGACCAATAAACTGGCGATAAACATGACTGTATGTGATGTTCTGTGTAAGGATGGGGCAGACCAATGCAACGGTTCGAGAATTTAAGGAGATATTGGTATTAAAGACCGTGTGACCATGATTGTGTAGTTGATAGGTGACTGGAAATGATGCTTAGAAGTTTCAATTAATAAATATGTGTTTTAATCAGAACATTAGTTTTTATTATATTTTGATTCGGTCGATTATGCAGTGTAATAAGTTTGTGATTAGCTGTATTTACAATATGTTTATTAACAATAATATTAACGCATATAAGTTTTTTCGATTCAAAATAAAAATTATATCTAAAACTAAAATAAGTGTTTGACTAAGCAATGACTCCATCTACAAAACATAAGAACATACTCAACTGTATACAATTACACTACGACAGGTCAAACAACAAGTAAACTACAGAAAGTACAAAACGAACAGTGTGCACTAGCTTTACAACGGAAAAAAGGCGAGTGTAGACTGGCGCTACGGTACTGGCACGTGTCCAAATACAGTCATAGTTCAGATACAGATATTCATGTATCTGTGAGAGTAATGAGGATGTATAGATGTATGTTTGTATGAGTTACACTAAGTCTAAACCTCAGAAAACAATTAATTACAAGTCTTGTAATTAATTGTTTTCTGAGGTTTACGCAAACGTTAGACATTGAAATAAAACTACTTATAAACGGATTCTATCGCGGTTTATTTTAAAGATTATACAATAGAAACGTCGGGAACTAAAATCAAAATAAACTGCGATAGAATCCGTTTAAAAGTAGTTTTATTTCAGTTTAATATTTTGTGAAAAAAATACCCGTTATTTGTACAGATTTCCCTTGTTCCTCTAAGTTCTTTCTTTTTTTGTGTAGATGTACTTTAATACAATTTATCTGACCAGTATTTAGCAACCTGTACTTACAGCTCTATCATTGGCCTCGTTTAAATCTAAGAAATCTCAAATACATGGCTTCAACTTAGTAATTTCGAAGAGAGGCATTTGGAGGATTGTCCATAATTTGATAAAAATCATTTCTTAAAGTAATTACCAAACTATTGGTACCTAGTAGAAAAAATTCCACCGCCGTGGTGATCACCGGTGATCAATTAACAATAAACATTTTGAATGATCTGCGTTCAATGTGTTTCAAAAGTGCGCTAGTAATTAAGCTTGCACTAAAAATAGCAGAAATATAATTGTATGTCGGTGTCACTCACCTGATTTTTGAAACATACTGCTATGTTAACAGCACTGTATATCATCTTCAGTACACAGTATATTAGTTGGAAGCTCACTATAACTTCATTGTGGCTATACAAAATCGTTTTTCTAATAATATCAGATATAGTCGTCCACATTGAATGAAATATTTAAGGCGAATGCATATAAGTAAATGTTGAATAGAAATTGTGACAATGGAGTGTTTATGCAGTTCTGATAACAATAACTAAACGATTGTTTGTGTATTTTAGTATAAACATGATTTGCTTTTGACTATTATTTCGGCTGGCGCGTGCCTAGGCTAGGCTAGTTGATAATTTGGCTGTAGGTACGGATCGACCAATTACTAAGGTTAAGACAAGCATAATATCGATTTACGGACAGTTGTCCTTCAAAAGTACATACCAAAACCTCTAAGCACATTTTTGTTTAAATAGATCTTACTTGCAATGTGAGTCGAACATTAATAGTTTTCTTGTTAACTCGTGTTAAGCTAAATGCCTGTATTAAGAGTGGGCTCACGTCGATAGGGTAATGGGTGGTTTTCAAACTGGCAACCATATGATCGCAAGTCCAACGCTCTAGCTATTAGGCTACCAAGTTTTTGTTTCGACTTTTATGCGTTTTTTAACATTCACAGATTGTAGAGTCCGAAAAAAATCTATTTCCGTTTCAAAGGTATAAATATAAATCTGTTTCCATTTATATTTATTTGAGGTCGGCACGTGGACTTCAGAGTTGGGTCCAAAAGAAATGAAAAATGTGAAAGTAATGAAAAATGGAATAAAATTCTTAAATAAAATAGCTTGCGCTGTAATAGATAAAAATACCAAATTTATAAGCTTTCACAGCTTAGCTCGTAATTTTTTTTCCCTCGGGAGCTACTTAAGAAATCGGGATAAAAGGTAGCTTATATTTATTCCATGTCCAAATCTACATGCATGACACATTTCATCTAAATCCGTTCAGCCGTTTTTGCGAGATTGAGTAACAAACATCCAAACATCCACATTTATAATATTAGTAGGATAATATACTTTATTTATAGGCACTTTTATACTAATGAGTTCCTAGTATCGTCAAAACACTTCAATGAGCAATTCCGATGTCGCGACACCAGTTTCAAGCCGCCATGACACTTCATTTGTCAAAAAGATTAAAGCTGAACGAAAATTATATATTGCACTTAATGTTGCCATATTAACTAGCGGAACCTTAAATATAGTTTTTATAGGATACCATTAATATCTGTCCGTTGTTTGTTATTGTTTGTTTTATTTATTTTCTCATTGCTATAATATTTTACTATCATAATAGATTATGGAATAATAATCTATGTTAAGTTTAAGATCTTGTTTTGTATTCATCTTCATCTGCCTAGTCTATTCCCCAAGCTATGTTGGGGTGGGCTTCCAGTCTTACCGTATTTAGTTGAATACCGGTTTTTACATGGGGCGATTGACTATCTGATACTACTACTTATCCCCTGATAAGTATTGTATTAGGATATTCTGTTTGATTTTGGTTTCATTACCCTATCTCTAAAATGTGAAAATGTGTAGTTTTTGATAAGTTTCGCGATACTACCGAGTGGTCAATTAATGATTCAGAAAATAAATACCTATGACTGAATTGTTAGAATTAAATAAATTAAAATAAATAAAATACATTTCATCATTTGGGTTTGTAAATTGTCCCTGTTTATTTTTAAAACACTTAAAAAAAACTGATAAATCCCATATAATTGAGGCCAATGTTTTCCCTTATAACAGACACACAATGACTTATACGGATTAACCTGTAAACGACTGTACTATTTTGTAGCAACAAGCCCGCTTGTCTATCTGATAAACATACGAGCGCCGAATACAAATGTTGCCACTTTAAAGGAAACACTACGAACGCTTCCTGCCACCATTTTAGACGTGACATCCTGATACTAGTGTCGTTATTAGTTTCGAATTAATTATGTTGAAAGATTTATATTTCAACGTAAATTAAATTAATTTGGATAAAAATAAACATTAAAGTAAAACGTGTCTGTTATGTGTATGTAGTATATAATAGTGAGAAATTGTTAATTGGGAAATAGCCTGGACTCGAAGATGTTTCTGGTATAGTGCGATTGAAACTTAATGGCGGCTGTGGAGTAAGTTACACACTGACGTTACGAGTAGGTACACACTGCGCAGTACCTCGCCGCACCCCTGCTTGTGAATGAATTTGTTACTGCGCAGCGACTCGCCTCATGTTCACAGCTGCCATTAAGTTTGAATCGAGCTGTAGTTGAAAAGTGATTAGCTGGCCCCATTACCGTTAAATATGTGATCTATCACAGTCTTCTGTCTCATTAATTGATGCACTTTTCTTATTAGATTTGAAAAAAAATAAGAGTTTAATTTAATTAATTTAATTAGTTTTTTTTTTTTAAAAACCTTGTTCCGACCTTAACGCACACAATATCAAAAAATTATACAATTTGTTGCAGTCGTTCGAAAGTTATGCGCTTAGCAACACATTTGGCGATCCATTTTTATATAGATAATGAACACTGAATTAATGGGCTAGCAATTGTTTATTAACCGGCCTACACCTACGGTATGGACACGTGTAACAATTTACATAAATTATCCATGCGGTACAAGTCGGTTAGTACATGCTCAGATAAATAAGTAATTAACACGACCTTTCCACCTCTACCCTTCAGTATATTTTGAAGCTGTCAGGTTATCATCAGCAGGTCGCTTTAGACCCTCGTCAAGGAAACCAGTTAATGACAGGTAAAGTTGAATTTCAAATCCTTGTGGAATATTACAGGATTGAAGACTGGTAATATGATATTTTGCAAATTTCCCTTAACGTGGTAAATTCTGGTTAGAAATGTATGAGCTTCAAGTTCAGTAAATTATTATTATAGTTTTGGATGACTTGTAAAAGACCCGGAGATCAAAAGGAGCTAGCTGGGTTTATCGTCAATAGACGTCGATGGACACTCAAAACTCGTCATAATCTAAGCAAAACATACCTAACTTATTTCTTGTTGTCGCCATGTAAAACATAATCACCAAGGCCCAGCTTCTTGATCCCGAGTTAACTCATTAAATTATTATGTTAAGTTATTATTATCATTGGTTTCAAAACGCGTTTTTTCTACAATTGTTAGTCGATTAAATGTTGGAGAGTTAATTATTTAATCATTTGTCAGAATAAAAATTGATAAATAAACGAGTTCTACCGAAGCTTGACACCATTAATAGCATATTTAACCATTAATTAAGATAACAAGGGATCAAAAAGCTGTTTTAAAATTAAAATGTCGTTTCTTAAAAACTCTGGTAAGCAGTAAAATAAGTCAGTATATTATCAGTGAAATCATTCTACTTTTTTACCGACCCTATTTCCACATTCACGCCATAACATAAGGCTATCGATAACTCGAACATCGGTTTACATCCTTTTTAATGTTATACCTATTTTCAGTCAAAGGAGAAAATAATAAAAAATGTATTACAGCGGCAGCTGTGCTCGATGGCTGGTATGTTTTGAAATCTATGTAGATGCGCAATGCGTCATAGTATGCAGCCTCATGAATTATGGAGATCTGATCCAGGGCTGGAGATCCTAGCTGGAAACTTTAATATAAAATATTTTACGTCTGTATCGATATAAGTTATAAAGTACAGCAAAACGAAGGTTTTATCCCTCAGATTGAAGAATTCATGAGTAAAGAACAGGATTTTTTTTTTAACTTTGATATTATTCAGGTCAGCAAGAAGCAGCAGGATAAAATAATCGGAGCAGGAAAGGCGCTACTGTGAAGCTTTTGTTTCTGCATTAGAAGTAAAGACATTATGTATTCTTCTACCTGGTTTTTTTCACGAAGCATTTTAATAAATCTCAAATGTTAAACATAATTGTTATTCTTTCAGGTTTTTCAGGAAGAGAGGAGGTAATTAATATATTTTCCAAAAAGTCCCAAACATGTTGTAAATTTTGACAACCTCATTCAGAGGTAGAGTTCTAATGGTCGATCTAGGTGAAAAGCCAGTTTAAAGATCTCCATATGTGATCCCTAATCAAGGCTCCTGAGTAAAGCACGCTTATAGTAAAGAATACATAACTTTTAATAAGTTTGGACTTCCGAAAAGTTCGAGACCCTTTTCCTGCAAAAGGTATGCTTAAGTATAGGCAAAACCTTTTCGTGGATAAAAACCATTTGCGAAAGGTATCTCCAAGGCTTATCTCCTTTTTAAATATGGATATAGACAACCCTGACTATCTAAAGATCTTTGGCGATATCATTACTAGCATATTTGAGTTTCATGTAACAGATTTCAATAAAATAAATGGAATAAAATATAGAGTGAACGATATTTACCGTCTGACAATTTTTTTATCCGACCAAGTTCACACTTCGAAATAAAAGTACCTAGACGAAAAAGCCATTGAGAAATTAAACAACTAACTAATAAAATCAACTGAATAACCAAAATGGGTCGTTAAAACAGTACGAGTATATACGAAAATAGCGCGATAACCAATCAATAAATTGGATAACAAACGACTTATTAATACAGATGGGAGCCATTTCGGATGCATTTCGTAATGGCGACGGTTAAGCATAGATAGCATGCCAACTATGAATAATATCTCTGCATAATGGGGGAGTGCACTTAAATAACTTGGGTTTGAACAGCTCGGTGCTCGGACACTGGTAAATGGTTGGTATTAGTTCCTAATCCCTAGGTTTTAGTATGAAATTTCTTGTTCGTTTCACACTAAGCTTAATGGCTGCGGTTTTGTGATCGGGCTTACACGATGCAGTGAAACGAGATTTGTGGATGAGGGCTGTAAGCTGTGTTCTACACCAAATTTAAATATGGACATAGTTTATCACTAAGCACTACTATTATAAATCCTTTTAAATTATAATATTATAGTAGTGTTTGTTTGTTGTTAACGTAAGCGAATAAGTCAATCAACTCAGCCTACAGCGGTCCACTGCTGGACTAAGGCCTTTCCCAAATTGTGCCACAACACCCGATCCTCCACCTTCTACATCCAGTCCGACTCCGCTACCTTTTTCAGGTCATCGGTCCATCTGGGGGACGTCCTACACTACGTTGGCCAATACGCGGTCTCCACTCAAGGACTCGTCTGGTCCAACGGCCATCAGTCCTTTGACAGACATGACCAGAAGATTATTATCTTTTGATCGATCTGTCGAAGAATGCATTACATTCGTATCATTTGAGATTACCGGGAAAATGCTAAAATCGCTTCTGAATTTTACCGGCTTGCTTCAAAATAAAACGACGACGATAAAGGAGTTTAGAATATGTTTGTACTACATTGTAGGGTACAAGAGGACTTATATCTTGTAGGAATGCCTTTCATAGAATAATGGAAATCCTCAATTTTTGTATTTTTGTTTACACTATCCTCTAAATTCAGCATCTTAGGAGCACCGATGACGTTTATTCCAGTTTATTGCGCTAGAACTTTTAACTTTTAACATTTACGAAACGTTACCTGCAACCAATAAAGTTCCTGTCATCAACTAAGTTAAGGCTTGTTTGCATCCACTACGGGAGCTGAAGCTTTATCGGCTCCAATTTTATGCTTCTAGGGTAATTAAATTTTCAGGTGCATGAAGGATACAGACAATATATTACGTTGCTGTTCAAATTGTTTGTTATACATTCTACTTTGAGAGGATCTGTAATTGTATCCGGTGATTATATTTATTTATTAAGTAAGCGAAAGTTTAGTTAAACAGAATTAAAGCTTATATAATATATTGATGATTTTTAACATGTAGGTACTTAACACGCCGCCGATTGTCGTACGTCGAACTTTGGCAGCCGTTAAGTCATTTCAATTCTGACAACCAGTATTATTAGTATGTAGTATTACTATTTACCTCAGCTATATAGTTTAATAAGTAAAATAGGTTGTGGACGTCAGATAGGCAGTGGCGCCATGTACCATACGGTACCTATTCAGCCGAATCTGGTAAGACTGGAAGTCGACCGCCACAAAGTTTACGAAAAGTCTACGCAGATATATTATTAATTGTTTCTAACATTTTACCCTTCGAATTATTTTGACTACATAGAATAGTAATACGCCTCAATTAGATTTATAACCTATAGCGTTACATAAATTCTTTTATCGCTCTTTCAGCACTTTCTCTGATCAGTCGACTAGTCTAGCGACTCGTCCATGAACTAATCTAACGATTGATCCACTATACTTCGTCTGGGTGGGGTTATTGCACCCTATGACTCATGTCTCTTTGCAAGTACTATATTTTCCAGTTGTTCTCGTAAACGAGTCGCTTGTGAGTTTATGAGTCGTAACTGATTGTATTTTGACTTGCATATTATGTAAACATGAGTTCTCTGATTGTTATTGTATTTTAAATGCTTTATCATTATGATTAGGGTACAATTAATTTTAAACAAATTGTTGATATCTAAGACCATTACATTTTCGAATAGAAATTTTTCATAACAGTAGTAAGCACACGCTAGTTTTTTTTATTATGTAGAAAATAATATAAATTTAGACAGTCACGGGAAAAAGACTAGTACCTGACTAAAACAAGCGTGCAATAACAAATGAATGTCCATAAAAGCACAATACTAAAACTTCACAATACAGTTATTAACTTCGTAAGTAAGTTATAAGAAGTTTAGTATGGCTTAGAAAGTATTGAACAAAAAAGCCATTAATATTCGATTGGGTAAAGCAAATGCTTCTAGACTTTCCACATTCGAGTTTTTCCAATATTACTCACGAACCGCTGCCATTGTTTTTCCACAATAGATACGTCTGGCATTGATGGATTGGCTAATTCTTGAAAAAGGTTGTAGGTTTTTTAACTTTTATTTGGAACGATACCTTTATGCTCATGTTACGATCATAACAACACATTTTAAAGAAAATAATTAAGATCGGCTCGTGGCTAAGTGTAAGCCGTATGGTTTGACCGATAATAAAGGTCAAGCCGCGCTCGCCGCGGTTGGTCCGTGGATGTGTGACCATTTGTTAACATATCGAGACCCCTCCGTGCCTTGGAAAGCACGCTAAGCCGTTGGTCCCCGACTGTCATACATTGATCATCGACCGTCGTCAAGTCATTACAATTCTAACAACCAGTCTTATTATGGAATACTGTATTACCTAGCAAAGGCTTAGAAACCATTTTTCATTTATTCACCCTGGTTCAAGAGATATTATCGTTTTTCTGTTGTAAAAATCTAGGTTATAATTAGAAAGTGGAGGTCAGATAGGCAGTCGCTCCATGTAAAATACGGTATTCAGCTAAATCCGGTAAGACTGGCAGCCGATCCCGACATGGCTTGGAAAAATGCTGGGCAGATGATGACTTAGTGAAGAATTTGTTGTATGGATACCATTTTCTTTTGTCTTTTGTTTTGTTTTTCTTCACTTATTTATCAAACCACTTTTAGTCAAACTTTTTTTTCCTCTATTATTTTCTTAAAGGTTCTTTTGAATGCTAATTTACAAGCTAATTGATTTACAAGTTAGCTTTGTATAGACGGAGGAATGAAGTGCATAAAGAGCTAACTAACGATTGCCACCTTCTTTGCGTTCTAATGTAACTCATTTCCTCAATAATATTATTATTATTCACCTCTGCTATGTAAACAGTAAATGCATTAAATAAAAGGTCCTTTCAGACAGTATAACCAAAAAATCGGGTGACATTGCGTGACCATTATTTTGCGTGTTTAAACAACTCATTTGCATATCTAGTTAGTTATGCGCAGACGAGGTACGTATTTATGACCAAATTGTAATGATATCTAAATGTTTACAAAAGAAAACACGCTTAATTAAAAAACCGAAAGAAATGGGCAAATGTTAGGAATGGTTCATGTTAAAAGAAGGACAGATATCATTAAATCTATAGCTCTAAGGAGGCGTGACGAGGTAAATAGCTTTCTTTTTAACGGATTACCTCAAATAGCAAAAGAACGGAAAAATTGATGGAAGAACAGATTGTATAGATATTTTATTATATCAACAAGATATTGTTGTGATTGTTTTATTGTCAAAATAATTGTATAAAAGAGAAACAGCAAAACTAAATGTAAAGGTACGCAGTATAAATACAGTTGGTAATTGTTTATGCAGTTATAAGAATTAAGAAAATATTTGATTTACAGCATCTAAATACAGTTCTACATTCATACCCAACACTAAACATAAATTATCCACATTTTCAATTACACCGTACTCACAAAATACTAAAATCCGACCAAATTTTATTGCATTCCAGCGGCATTTTATTGGCGTAGTAGGGCAAAGTTCAAAGATGGCGGGAAACCTACCGCGCATGCGTACCGTACCGAACAGCTGAGTGGCAGCCATATTGAATTGTAGACATCATGTGCTTGGCATACTACAGCTTACAACCGACCTTTTTTATTTCTGTTTTTCGCATTTTACACAACATGTTATCCAAATTCGCATACAATGTAAATGTACCTACATTAATTTATTGTAACTACCATATTATAATCAAATCCGTTTTAAGGAAATCCCTAAATTATTTAATAATAAACATGCGTTGAAAGGCAATAATGCATACTTTAGATTAAGTATACAGAACAATGTAAAATCAGGAAAAATAATACTAAATGCTTTTATTTGACCCATCGAATGGCAGACCGAAAAGTAGGCTAGGCACAGCTTCATTATAAATTGAACAGCAATCGATTTTCGATCTCTAATTTATTAAACGGTTACTAACATACATATAAACATAGTTATGTTGTACCAAATATGTGAACAGCTATATGGCATGACACCTGGGTTAAAATAAATGAATGTGTAGATCAGACAAAAGAGGTCTAACTGTATGCAATAAAAAGTTATTTATATATCATTAAATTGCACTTTTTTAGGGTATTTATATAATAAAGAACTCTTTTATTGCTTTTGCTGTGAAATTCGAGGAAATTCGTTCGAGGAAATCTATATGATAACAACATGAGTTACTTACGGGTGGTTGCTATGAGTTAGATGGATCAGTTTTCTTCATCGCCTGCCCACGTTTTTCGGCGAATTCTGCACTCAGTCTGTGAGCTTTCAGCGTGTTTGGTTTCGACATATTAACACTGACACTTGCCCGAGATAACACAGAAATACTATCAAAATTGACGCTTGACTTAAATAACAAACACTTACTTAATACACACAGTAAAGCTAAATTATTTTCGTTGCACTTAAGCTTAAATACGTATTTATATCACAATTAATATGACACACAAGAACACATTTTAGCAGTAAAGAGCGATGCTTTCTTATCTAGAACACAAATAAATTAATAAAGAGCTCCTATTGATCAAAAGAAGGTATTTTCTATACGCAATCGTAACGTTGCCGCGCGCGTTAGTGAAAGGCGATCACCGTGTCTTATGAAGACGAAGACTTGAGTTGAGGTTTTAAGACGGATTTAATTTACGATTAGTTTGATATTAAACTGTTAAAACAAGGAGAAATTGTTATGTATATACAGGTATCGGGACGAAGTTGTGGAGTACGGTGGCTTGGTGTATTGTAGTGAAGTTAGCCGCTTTTAGGGCGCATGCGCGGAAGGGTCGCCATTGAAGACTTTCCTATTGTTACCATAGCCAGACTATCGGTAGAAAAAAGTTCTATGAATTTGACGTGTGTGTTTTATATCAAAATGTATTTTATCACAGAGCTATAAAGTTTAATTTTATTTGATGGCTAGTTAAGTTAAAAAGCTAATGTTATTGGGGTGCGGACCGCATGGGGTAGCTATCGGTAGGGTTATTATGTCATAGCTCATGTGAGATTTTTATCAAACACATTTGATCAAGTTTTTGATGGATGTGTTTAATACGTTCACTGCGAACATAAAGCTAAGTATTATTATGATGAATGACTGCGAATAGATGTTAACAAAGTTCGAGTATAATAAATATTTAATTTTCAGAAATTATTATTATCAACTTGAAAAACAAAAGTTAAAATAAAACACTAGAAAAAGTATAGAACTCTACGAAAACTTCTCAATTTTAAGAGTTGTATTTTTCACAAATTTATTTTGGCCTGTGTACATACGTAGATACGTACATTGATCTGAATTAAAAAAAATCTCAACTTTATATAAAACATTTTTTTTATCCGCCATAAATGGCTTTCTTGTGCACGTTAAATTGTTTCTTTTAACCTAATTTGATACACAAGAATGTAATAAAAGCGTCGACTTTGACCCAGATCTTTGATTAAGGATGGTTTTCTTTTTTTTAACCACTATTAGATAAGGAAAACCTTTATAAATTAAAGCTTTATTTCAATACAGAGATTTAAAGAAATAAGAGAATTATAGACTAATACATTTTTGTATATACTTGTGAGATGTTATTAAGATAAATTTTAATTTAGTACGTTTCAGTAGTTGAAAGTTCAGTTGATAAGTTCAGTAGTTGAAAGAGGTGCGTTTCAAAGGATTGAATGGCTAAATGGCTGATATAACTTACCTAATTTACCTATATTTCTAAGTAATTTTGAATATTATTAGTATTTTTAAATATTATTAGTATATTACATAATTGAAGATAATTTTCTTTACTTTAGTTTAGTATAATTAATATAGTTTAGTATAAGTTGTGTATAATATAAAAATTATTTAAAAAAAAAAAAAAAAAAAAAGTTTCTTTACATAGTATAAGTAAAAGTCGTTCACGCTGTTTGTACGCTTAGATCATTAAATATACGCAATGAAATTTAATTAATTCAGTTTTCAGCAAAAGATACAGTGATTGGAGAGGAAGAAAAAAGAAGTAATTTTTATATAAAATTATAGGTGCTGCCCGCGCAAAATCGGCGCGAAAACTAATTTTCGTACTAACCGTGAATATAAATGTTACTTAAATGATTGATTACAATGTTGTCCAGTTACAAAAATAGCGGAATAGTAATAGGATTTAAGTTTTAATTTATGTATACAATTAGCTATATAAACTATGTAACGTGGGCCAAAATAAACCTTTATAACGTATCATAAAATGAGAATTTCTGCAGCACAAAATAAACCTAAGTCCATCCAATAAAAACTCGATCTAAAACCTTTTTCAAAAACAATTGATGGCAGTAAAAGGCTATCAAATAAAATAGCCAGTCTTTCATCACGTTCAATACGCCATCGCCATCTTGCTTCGAGAGGATAAAATGCCGCTTTTCAGTTCGGTAGAGTTCGGACTATTGTTATGAAGGGCCGATAAAATGTCGCTCTGGCTAGCACGTTGCAGAGTCCCTTGGCAATCGTCATTCAGGAAGTTTTGTTCCCAATTGTGATCACGTTCGCGTAAAGCCGGAGTTGTCGACGTGGTTTGTCGTTGATAATAATATATTGTGGAACATTTTTATGACGATCAAATAGATATTTGTTTGAGTTTGTCTTCGTAAGATATCTTTTATCTTCGTAATTTGGGTATCTTCATGAGTTTCGGTCTATTATATACAGTTATTAAGTTGTAGTAGTTACATATGTAGTTACGAAAAAAAATTAATAAGTACTTACTTAGCATTTAATTTAGGTATATTGCGGTGCTAACTTATAATAATATGCTTATTTGCATATAATATTCCTTGGAAATAATGCCGTCAGCCAATAAACAAACCAAAAGTTACGGTTTTGGTAAATATAGCGTGTTAAAGTTCAATCGTGCGTTATTTCTTAACTGATTCTTATTTCCTGTGAGGCTTAATTAAAAAAATACTCGTATACATACAACTTACCATAATATACAAAGCTTAAACAAACAAAAGAGAAAACTCAAAACCGTTAGATCTATTCGAAATTTATATTTGAATAAAGAGCTCCCCAATTTCGTTCTAAATCCGAAATTAATTAAAAGTACCTTTGTAAATATGGATAGCAAATAAAGCAGGGTGAGTCATAATCCTGCAATTGTGAAAATCAATAGTGGCCATCCCCACGCCGATCTGTACACACTTGTGTACAAAGCTCTTATAACAACGTAGCGTCAGGAAAAACAGTAAAAGGAAATGATCGTAATTACTTTGGGAGAAAAGTTGTAGGAATATTTTTTCTACTTTATATTTTGTTTGCTTCTTTCTTATGAAAAATTAGTCGTAAATAAGTATTGTTTTTTTTTCGCAATATCTGCATCGTTTTGTTTGTTACATTAATAATACAAAAATTGTTTTAATAGACGAAAGTTATACCTAAAAACCTTGTAAAAGTCTTCAAACATGGCTTATTTCAGTATTTGCTGATGTAAAAAAACATTAAATAAAACACATTTTATGGGATATACGTTCCCTTGCTCACAAGTACACCCTAAGCTCTCAATCCCCCATCTCTCAGTTGTCAGCATGTATCCAACAGTCCCAAATAGGGGTCCGTTATGACGTAACCGTTCACTTGTCGCAATGACGCTATTTAACCATTTCATATTGGCCTTTGGAAAAGATGGCGGAAAATACTTACGATATTGAAGATAAAGGCATTTCTCGATATTAATAATATTTTAGTAAGGAATACTTAGTTTGAAAACATGCGTGAGATAATAGTAGTTATAATTATTTGTTTAAGTAGAATTTTCTCAGTTTACTTTGAGACACCGCTATGCCGAGTTTAATTTATATGTAAATCTATTAGGATGTTGTTTTATAGTTCCAAATATTAAGGTCTTGGTATTTGTTTTTCATGTTTTATTGAAGAAAGTAAGGGAACAAACTGCCTATTTTCAACAGCTTTAATGCTCGCTGCAATATTGTGGTTTCTTAATTAGAGTCTTTTTGTATTGAGTTCATTTGTGATGGTAATTTTGAGGGGAGGATTAAAATTTAAAGTGGCTTTGTTCGATATTTCTACGGCTGCCATCGATCTAGTTGTTTATTATTTGAGCTATCAACTATGGTTTCTATATCGTATTATATTACAATCTGTGTTTGATTTACGCAGCTATTTTTGGTTTGTTAATAGTCCTGATTCTTTTAAACACGCACTTATAAACTTATTTTATTCCATCAGTATCTTTTTTACTTGTACATGATTAGAAAAGGACAGGCGATGATTAGAGCTGTCAAATTGAGTTCCGACTTGGTTATTTCTTTTAGTCAAATTTAGTACACTAGTTTCACTCAAATTTGAAGACAAGCAAAAACGTATGCTCTAAAAACACTGAGATGATCAAGAAAAAAAAATAGTTTGGAATTAGTAAGTTAGGCTCACTTTTTTGATCCCAAGTTAACTAAACTAATGGTTAAATATAGCATATTTAACAATTGGTTGAGTTAACTCGTGATCAAAACACTGGGCTTTAGTTTTTCATTGGTGCCGTCGTCTGCTTACGCTGTATGTTAGTAAAAGATAGCAATGGTTTAAATTTGGTATTTGCGTACAAAGGAATCAGTTCCAATATGATGGTCAATTGCCAGAGAATGCCTTCTGGAATAAAGTCAGCCTGTACATGTACACTGTGTACTTATAATTAATTAAATAAATAAATATATCAGTAGGTAGGTACTAGTTAAAGTAATCGTAAATACCAGTTGTAAAAATATGTAAGAACAGAAATTAAAGTAGGTATAAAAAAAAATCATACAAAAAAAAAACCATTAGATACATATCATTTCTATTAAAATTCAGCAATAAAGCACTTTTACGAAAAATCTCGACAGCCTGACATGCCCACAAATGAAAACGAGATTAATTTAAACAATTACAAAACAAAATTTTGAAAAAGGAACTTTATTAATCCTCTAACTCTAATGGCATCCAAACAGTGACGAAGGTTTCTGTCAAACAAAAGCTGCCAGCACCCGCCGCAGATGGGATTAATGGAATGTTTTTGCTGACCCTACTGACTTGCACATCTACTGGTATTGTCGAGAAAAATCCGTTTTTATTGGAAAACACAGCATCTAGGATTTGAAAAAGGATTTTCTATTTGTGATTGAATCACCCTTGTTTGTGCAAGATGAGTTTGCTAAACGATTATTTAGGTTTGAGTACAAAACTTATGTCTTGCTAAATTCCTAGGCATTTAGGTATAGACATAATTTACTTACTAATCTTATCCGTTTTAGAAAATAAGTCTATTTAGTTTAAGACGGCTGAATTGGTTTAAAAGATAAAATGTTTTAATTCTAAAAAAACAAACTATTGTTTACCTTGTCTTCCGCTTCCTCTGCCCTGCCCTCGGCTTCCAAGACTCGCTGCTCGAGCTCCGAGAGCTGAAACAAAGAAAAACATATTGTAATATCCGTCGTTAAAGTAAACGGAATAGAACTCAACAGATCTTTGGATCATAGCTCGTAACGCCATCTCTTGACGCATACAAGTGACAAAACAAGTGCCAATGACAGCGCCACAGGAACGATACGTCTAACAGGAGAACTATTTGCAACACTCCCTGACTACTTAATCTAGCCACCACCCGCTAGATGGCGCTATCACAACTAACGTACTTTATTGAACCACGTGGGTGGTTGTATAAGTTCGTACATCCAGCTATTTATCAGGGAGGCTGTAGAAAAGGTATTATTGTTATGTAAGAGTGAATATTCGTGCGGTTTCTGAGGCGGGGGGCGGAATCGGCTCGTGAAAGGGTGTATGCTACTTACTTGCAAAATGTTATAGCTGTGATATATGTCCGTGAGACACGAGTTAGATTGTATTTGAAAGGTTTATTTCGGTGCGACCGGCTATCCCTTTTACGTGCACAATTCGGAGATGAAAGTTTTGAGTATCGAGCTCCGATAATTAGACAATTGATGCATCGTAGCGTTCTAGCATTTTTTTTAACCCTCTTACTAAGTATACAAGTGTGAATTCCAATAAGAAGATCAATTTAAAATTCAGCAAATTACGTAACTCATGTAAATTAGTTGTTTTTGTTACACCGACATGCCTAAATCGAAAAATATTGTTCTGTGATGATTCCATTGAATTATGGTCTCGTATGCATGTATAGGTAATAGCTTAATTCCTTCAAATAAATGAAACTTCAGTCGATACTTATACGATTACAAAATATAAATAACTTTATATACAAGGTTGATACATCTTTATGAGTTGAAAATTATTGGCACCATATCTGATTCTAACGAGTACGTGCTAACACTATTATAAAAGCACACGATCTGTATAAAACTGAACCTAATTTAAAACATTAGTGCCATAAAAGAAACATCCTTATATTTTCTCTATAAACAAAATTTGGAGTCTGTAAAGAAGAGGCAAACAAAAATGGCGTGTGCATTGAGATTGCGAGCGCAACGACTGTCAAAGGAGAACCCGAGAATCTATATATATAAAAGAAAGACGGGTTTGTTACAACACTTATAACTCGAGATCGGCTGGATCAATTTTCATGGTTTTTGTTTCGTTGGATTTGTCTCCGCCCTGAATAGCAGAATACATTTTAAAAACAATGAAAACTTGACGAATAAATATTTATGAAAATGAATCATTTTCCATTTAATTATGTTCCTTAGTTTCGTACCTGTCAAACATTTGTTTTCCTCCTGTCATCCTAGCAAATACTGTGATTGACATTTATGCATGCGTTCAGAAATGTATTTTGTGTAATTATTTAAAAAGGGTGAATAAACTTTTGTCTGTATTTTTTTAATCAAATAAAAAGGTTGAAAGGTGTATTAAGCAGATTTGAATAAAAAGGGCAGTATTCAAAGTAGTAGTCTATGATCTAAACTATTGTCAATCAATGTCTATGTCACGAAAGTTCAGCTACTGTTATATTTGTTTGTTTTGTGTGGTTTTGTGCGAGTACATATTCAGTATTAGTATTAGTAACAATGCCACGTCCTAGAAGATCTAATCTTTCCCAACGAAGCAGTACTGCAATTAGGCAACGGAACATCGCGAGTCAATTATCTGATGAAGAACGAGACATTGCACGAGAAGAGCGCCGCGTTAGTATGGAGCGAAGAAGGGCTTTAATTCGTGTCTCTCAAACACAAGAGGAAAGAGAGGCAGCCCGTGAAACGGCTAGGTTAGAAACGAGAAATCGTCGAGCTTATCGTACAGATCAATATTAGTTATCAGATATTTATCATAATAAAATACTTTTTGATATCTAAGTATCTGTATTTTTATTTGTATCATTGTATTACGTTCATCAAAGCCTAAATTAGTTCAGCTAAAAGGTAACACGACATTCATTGACTGTTAGGCGGTACGAAGTTCGCCGGGTCAGCTAGTATGCAATAAATCAAATTCGAACCAAGCTTTTAGTTTTTCAAAGGAAACGCCACCGTATTATTTTGTGTTTTCAAATTTTACGGTAACTTTGCTTTGAAATATTAACGTTTGTATTGGCTGAGACATTTGAAGTAGAAATATTCTGAATATTCTCCTAAAAGGATGTTCAATTTTTGAACTTGCTGCCTAAACGTCAAATTGAAGCTATTGAAGCGTATGCGTGTTATTTCTGTATATTCGGAATTCTAAATCGAATTCTTACTTTATCTTTCCAATTAGTGGTACATCTTTTAAGAGTAGTGATAGTTAGGTATGAAGATGTTCTTGCTACTCGTATTAAGTACTAAGAATATGCTTTTGGATTTCAGCAGAAAAAAAAGTTACTGTGGTCCTGTAGCTAGTTTTAGTTCGGTAATACAAGTAGTTTCTCTTTGCGAGGAAGAAACCACTCCTATGTGTCTAAGAGTTATGAAATAAAGTATTTATATTTTAATCAAGTTGCATTTAAAATGTATCCTACACTAATCTCCAAAAAATAATCTGCCCAAAGGCGAGGACTGAAACGGAAATTACGTAACGAAATCGTCCTTGTACTGCTGACGACATTCTCTGATCAGGTTCTCCAAAATTGGCATTTACTTTAATGTTTACGACTTCTAACACTAGGAATTGCACGTGACATCGCCTGGAGTCACATATCACAACTAAATCGACATAATAGTCGGAGCGACCATTCTTCTGGGTCCCTTCATTCTAATGCTCATCATTTATTTGTGTTGTTACTGAAGGGTCCCTGTATTTTGGACAAAGTGTATTTATAGCTCAATAATATGACACATTTGGGTCAGATCCTGAAGTCCCCTTGAAGAGTAATGCCAGTTTTATTGACGTATGTATGCTGCGTATCTGAGAGTTATGGTGTGTTGATATGAGTTTTGACTTTCGGTCTCAACTTGATATCTTGTTGAAATGTATTTGGAGTTTGAACGTGCGGAAGTTACGAGGGTTCCTAATTGATTTTGTGTAAATGCCTTCATAAATCATTTAATGAACGTGTGTTCGAAGGGTCATATCGTTTTGTGTTTAGCTACGTACAAAACGCTTTGGGTCTTAGTACATAGAATGCAATATTGTAAGATAAATCGTTGAAAATCATACCAATTATGTGAATATAATAATACCAGCCTATAAATGTCCCACTGCTGGGCACAGGCCTCTTCCCATATAGAGAAGGAATGAATAGATCACCACGCTTATAACGGGTTGGCAATTTTTAGAATCTAGGTTACCTCACGACGTTTCCCTTCACCGTTTGTCAATGGTATCAAAGTACATAAAACTTTAGTTAAAGACCATTTGTTTCCTAAATAAATGAAAATAAAAAGTCACATTGGTAAATGACTGGATTCGAACCTGCAAGAGCCGCTAGACCACCACGACTATTGCATATAGGAATATTATTTACAGTAACGTATGAAATGCATATTATTCTGTATATACATTATGAGTCAGAACGAGACCATAAAAAAACTTATGTTTACCAACCTAAATTTAAAACAGAACGGCTCTTCCAATTTCATACCCAACAAAATATCGTTTCGCGTCCAATTTCTTGGTCCGAAGCGTCTTAAAGGTCTGGCCTGAAAACTTATAAGCTTTAACATCAAATGGCATGTTACTGCGCCCACTGATGCATCAAATCAAAGTGACGTTAAGATTCTGAGGGACTTATGAACTTGTACGAGGGGAAATGTAATGTTGTTGCCTGTAAATACATTTTAGGTACACAAGCATACAACAATATTAAAGGTTTCTATTTCAAAATTAAAAAAGTAATAGAATAAGTTAAAAAATAAACGGAATATAAATGCCTTCAATCATGAAGGTAGTTTTAATTTAAACCATTAATCTTTATATATATAATTCTTCTGTGAGTGTGTATGTGACTGAACTCCTCCTAGACGGCTGGACCGATTATAATGAAATTTGCTGCGTGTCTTCAGGTGGATTCGAGGATGGTTTAGATTCGCAATTTGGTCCAATTTGAAATGTTTTTTTGTTTAATTTTTATCAATTATTAACATCGCGATTATTGACATTAAAAACGTAAGTAGGTAGTTGCCATGACGACCAAATTTTGTTGTTTTAGTACGATTTACTATCCTCCAGATCCTCCTCCATAGAGGTTATATAGGTATCAATTAAATAAACAAGGTTGTCAAAACTCCTTGCAATGATATTAAAACTGTTTTCTTCTTTAAATATCAGGCTCGCAGACTTTTATGTTTTTTTTTTCGTTTGTCTATTTGGTAGGTCTGAGAGTAGGTCGTAGGTTATATTATGACTAGCTGTTGCCCGCGGCTTCGCTCGCGCGTAAAGTATTATAGAAACGTCTTGCCGGAAACATTGATTGAATCATAACAAAACTTAATACTTTTCTTCAGTCATTGACGTTTCGCGAAAATATTGTTTTTGAAACTTTTTTATGATAAACTCTTTGTTATGTGTTCTTTCTTTAAAAATTATCATAGTGTGCGAGCGTTCCAGAATCAGTGAGTCAGTGAGTCAGTGAGTCAGTGAGTGACGTGGGCTTTTATATTATTGATTGCCACCAGAAAGAAAGAGAGAAAGTACTCTCAATACTGCAGAATAGCAATTTAGACTCAAAGAAAACATTCTTTTATTTTTTTAAAGAAATAAATCTGCAATCGAATGGGCTAAAATGCGAAAAACTAGCACCGTGTACTTTTTGGCATCAATCGATATTATATGTCATGATGTTTGTCGGGGATGAACTCCGAAACTACTGAACCGATTTTAATCAAATTTGCACACCGTGTGCAGTTTGATCCAACTTGAAATAAAGGATAGCTTACATCACAAATATAAAAACAAATTGAGACCGCGGGCGGAGCAGCGGGAAACAGCTAGTCTATATATATAAAAATCAATTGCTGTTCGTTAGTCTCGCTAAAACTCAAGAACGGCTGAACCGATTTAGCTGATTTTGATGTTGAAATGTTTGTGGAAGTCCAGGAAAGGTTTAAAAGGTGTAAACATAAATAATAAGTAAAAAAAACTGTTCCTAAACTCGGGAATTACCTTAATTAATTTACTTTTGACAGAACGAAGTATGTCCGGGCAGCTAGTTTAGATATAAACAAAACGAAAAACGTATTGGTATTTGGAATATTGGACCAATATTAGAAATTCCGCCCGTACAGTCAGTAATGAGGTTTGACTTCGCATGAAACACAACATAGAGAAACGCTTAAATAATTATGTTTGTAAATTAATTATATTGTTAAAAAAAATATCAAACAGAAGGCAGTTCCGTTATATAAAATTATATTTTGTTGCTGTTTATCGTCACAGCTCCTACTTCCACTCAAAATAGGGGTCCTAACCGGTCCACTGAAGTAAAACCAAAACTCGTCCCTATTTTCTGCATCGCATCACTCGCTGAAGATTTCAACTGTGAATTGTGAAAATTTTCCGCCGGACTAGGATCCTTTGAAACCGTCCGTTGATACGGAAACTGCGTAACGCTCCAAACTCAAGTCCCTAGTTTCCGGAAGTATGTACTATTGTGGTTTTGTATGGCTTCAACGCTTTTGAAGTAAATTGAGTCGGTAACAAACTTTGGTATGGTTTTGCTTACCTAATAATCGTTTTTGGTTCCATTTGGACCCGAAAATTCGAAAATTTTACAATCTCATTTTCTGATTTGCCTTGTATTTAAAAGCTTTATAAATATCACCATTATATCATTATAAGAAGACAGACAAATATTTGTTCTAGGAATTGAAGCCACAACTCAATTGCATCATTTTGGACCGCTTTTTAGAGCGAACAGGAAAGGGTCCTTTCATCAACAAATCGGGATCGGACAAACGTAATTAAGTTTTCCCGTCGAAATCCTTCATTTAAACTCTACCGGAGGAATGGGAACAGATTTACACGTTTCTCGTTAGAACGTAATAGCATTATCGATGGTGTATGTGTTCGCACCTAATTGAAAGTCAATTCGTTTACTTTATAAGAAAATTAAAAAATATCGAAATTGTACATACATTACACGCATGGTATTAAAAACGGATTACTTACAACCTTTGCCTAAGCTATTTTGGGATCTGCTTAGTTATAATATAATTGTAAAAAATATTACATAGTAAATAATGAAATTAAACTATGTTTTTAAAGGTCAAGATCTCTACGATTAATTGTTTTGTAAAATAGCTCTACGTTAATAAGTGCGAAACACTTCTAAATCCACCAGTTTTTTTTGGAAATTTGTATTTACTAGTTGCGCCTCGCGGGTCCCCCGCGGTTTACTAGGATAAAAAGTAGCCTATTTGTTAATCCAGGGTGTTGGCTACTTTCACACCAATTTTATAAAAATTGGTCCAGATGTTTGCGTGTGAAGAGATAACAAACAAACAATCACACTCACAAACCTTTGCCTCTATAATATTAGTGTGATTTTCACTATATTTACAAGAATGTTACCAACAATATTATCGAATAAAATTTAAACCGCACTTCTCAATACATTACTGCAATTCATCGAAACGTATTGTTAAACATTATTAATCTCATTAAGTAGATAGTCGGAATTGCGGTGGAAACCGGTGATAAAGTAATTATCGCCTTCGAGCTCTGCAATTAAGGCTGTATGCATCAATCATAATGTCTATCAGATCGCCTAATTACTGTCTCCGTTAGCGGGTCTGAGGATCGGGTTTGGAGCTCCTGGTATCTTATGCAGCTGAAATATCAGTTTATTGGTCATATAGTCGTTATATAAAAGCAACTCAGAGCCGTAGGCTTTGTATAAGAAGTAGTCACATACATGATAAGTATTTGTACGTCTGGTCTTGTAAAAAGTATTTCCTATCGGAACCAATACATTGTGCATCTCTGAGTCAATGAATATTGTTCTGACTATCTGAGCTAAAGTATGTTGTAGGAAAATCTAGCTAGGGTACGACGTATTAAGGTATGTATAAAATCAAAAACTGCCTTGTGGTGGTCTATTGTGAATTATCGACTGGCAGACACCCTAACTCGATTTGTTTATTATATTAGTTTAACAGTCTGGAATTCTAGATCCAAAGATTTAAATGTTAAATCCGTGGATTTGGGGTAAAGATAATGATTGCCGTAGACCGCAATAGTTTCTCTCACAATTTCCAAATATATGCCAGTCTATTAATCTTCTTGTTTTATTCAATCTATTAATTTCACGGTCAATCTGAATTCAAGCAAAATTTCAATTTCCAACAATTTACCTTCGATGTAACATCTAACTGCCGCAATAAACGCTTACAACGACCGCAAGACGTCCGCCCGGTGCGGTGGCCAAACGATAAATGATCCCTGTGGTGCAACGAGACACGGCGCGATCAAATATTAACAAACTACCCGACGTTACGGCGATTCAAATGTACTCGTTTATTGCTAGTATTGCGAGATTCTACTGAATTATGTGCACTATTCTGTGATACCGTGTTGGATTCAATTCTCAGTTTTGTAAAATATTGTTGTGCTGTTTCTTAGTTGTATATCGTATATGAATTATTATAATAATATGGTTAGTGTTAGTATGGGTAATAACAAAATAAATAATGGGTGGGCTGATGATGGCAGGAGACGAAAAGATAAATTCTAAAAATAGGGAGTTGTGTAAGAAGATGTAGGTTTTTAACCTAACAGTGTCATATTTCAACCATAGATAGTTAAAAATTTATTTTTTAACATCATTTAAGCATACATACTAAGAACATTTGAAATGTATTTTTTTATAATATGGAATAAATGGCTTGTTTATTTATTATAAGTATTATTATTTAAGGGTAATAAATATGGACCAACAATAAATAAAAGTAACGTTTTCGTAATTTGAACTAATTTTTGCATGTCATTAAAACGCAACCTCGATCTGAGTCAAGAAGTTCGATTTTATTCTTCACTAAGGTCATAAAAACTAGTGATGTTCCCACACGTTTGGCTAAAACGGGTTTCAAGTAAGACCAACTTTACATTTTAAAGTCCATCTAAATCTTAGTGATTCCAAAGTTTTGATGGGAATTGGCTTCCTGAAAGTTAACCGTTATGTATTCCATAATGTTGAGCAGTAAAAGTTGGGGCATACCATGTATTGTCGTCGAGTTTTAGAAGCCATTACCGCAGTCTCAAATACACCGTATGCTGAACAGAACTATGAAGTTCTAGCAGACATTCTACGAGTCTATTGACACCTTAAACTAACCAGAAAAGTAGTACGCGATACACAATAAAGTAACCCAACAGTCTCTATGAAACTACAATACACATTCCCCCTGGATCGTTCAGATCTCAAAACTAGATTTCAGAAGTTAGAAAAGCTGCGCTGAAACTCGGTCTAGTCACAAGCGTATAGTTTCCTAAAAAATACTAGCTAGGTATTTAAACAACAGTCTCGCGTACAAAACTTTTTATACGGTGTCTCCAAAACGATTTTATTTTTATTTTACGCGTACACCGAGACCAAGTCCCGCAAACTTTTAAAGTTGGCAAACTTCTTTGTGATTAAGTTACAAAAAGAAATGGATCTATTTTCTAAGTTGGAACTTGTGCGCGGAATTCCTGGATTTTTGGTTATTCGACGATTTTAAAAGAGTAATTTGTGACGAACCGTTTTTCACTAAGTTTGAACAGTTGGGTAATAGAATTTAATTTATTGTATGCCTTCGGGCCGTTTCGTAACACTGTGTACCTGCTGATGTCGTTACAATTTGTAAAATAAATTGCTATTTCCTTATTCCTTTACGTTTGCGAGTTTACGTATATTTTTGCTCGCGACAAAAAGAAGGGAAAAATGGTATAACTGCGGCAGCCAGACCGTGGCAACAGCCAGGATTATTGTCGCGAAGCATGCATGTGCAGGGTACACTGGCAAACAGCTACAAAACTAATAAAAGCTGGACAAATGGCAAGATTTGAATCTATATTCATTTATTTGCTCACGTAGGAACTTTAAAATCGTTTGTTTTAATTCTTGACTGTGACTTTTGTGAATAAATTATGATATCCAGGATATTTTTAAAAGAATGAGCTGTGTCTAAGTCTCCGTCCAGTATCAGTATTAGATAGAGCCTCGCTTAAATACCTACTTTGAACAAGTTGGACATATTCCTATTGATTTAAAGCGCATTCATGTGTCAAAATAACTTGTAAATTAAATACAAATAGAAAGAGGGAAAAATTTGAACCTTTGGCAGGACTCGAACCTGTTCAAATTTTCCATCCCTTATCCGTTTATGTGTGTATGTGTGTATTTATGTATTTACTGTGTGTATTTATAATGTGTATATAAATTATAAATACTATTAATTTCTGGCAAAAAATGCATAAGTACTACTCTCACTCTTGAGATCTAAATTTAAAGTTTTTGCATTCTCCATCAACGTTCAGGTAAAGTTGCTGTTGCATCGGCACGGTATTTAAGCGAGCAAACTCTTCAACTGCAGCTAAAGTTACGTACGTACTGTACTAGAGTCGTCAGCGAACACATAACGTATGTAATTAGATGTTACAAAGAGTACCGCTCGGTAGCACCGCTCGAGTGTCGGACGGTCCTAAATGGAATTTACTTTTTGAATTTATAAAGTTGGAATATACGAATTGTGTTTCTCTACGTAATTGAAACGTCACGATTATTTGGAATTGTGTATTTTGGCGCTGTTTTCCTTTTTTGTTTACTGGCTTTTGAGTTCGCGTGGGTTTGTTCTGTTTTCTAATTTATTTGATTTTTATACATAACAGGTCAGCGGGAAGTAATATTTTTGACAAAGAATCTTCGGATTTAATTTCAGAAACCAAAAACCCTAATAGCTATACATAGATTAGATTTTTCAGTAAGCTATGTCATCCATGAGTTTTTTAACCAACTCTAAGAACTATAGTTTAATAGAATGATTTGCAAATTTTTGTAGTATAATGAAAATCTAGTTTTGCTTACCTTTTAAATGTCTCAGAGTTTTTAAACAGAATTTGGTTTCGGAGCCATCTTCTAAAATTAAAGGCACAACCAAAGTTAACCTCAAAGTTTACCTGCACGTTGCAGCTGACATTTTAACCTGAACAAGTTCATGCTACCTAACCTTATATTAGAAGCACTATTAACAGTGTTCCATTGAAGTCACATCCAAGGAAAGTCAGAAGGTTTGAAAATTTAAACATTAAAAAAAAAAATCTTGGGAACTACGCAACAACTATGGAATCGGTTAAAAAGTCACCCCATTTATCTAGGCATAAAAATTATAAAAAAATATTTATAAGACAATTTAAAAATTTATTAGTTTTTACATCTACAAAAAATAGTGCTGAATGCCATTTCGTTATAAGTACATTAGTCCTGTCTTAAATTAGAGTAATAATGTTTTAATTATTTTTAATTACTCATAACACAAGCATCTTTGCTTAGCACGAGGGGTCAACGAGACTACTAGTAATTGCTGCCCACATTTTTAGTAATCTACATAAAAAAAAATATATATATATACCTATCAAATTCACAAATAATTAAAATTTATATTTTTTAAATAAAAAAAAAAAACAAAATACCACTTCATAAAACCAATCTAATTTATAAAAAAGCTTTATAACGTATAGAGTTGTACAGACTGGTTTTACTGTAACTATTTTGTGATGTACTCACATGCTTGTATAACAAACTTTATAAAATCACTTTAGTTTTCTATACACCTGTGTGTAATGCCTGTTTGGATCTCTCCTCTAATATTTATACGTTTGTGTCCGTTGTACGTTTTGTTACTATCGTTTACCGTTTTATTAAATCTGGCCTCATACAGAGGCAATGCAAGCTATTTATTAAATTTTAAACTGATTGAATAAGTGATGGATTGCTCCCAAACATTACAAATTTATAAAAACATAGTTTTTAACATAATTTATAAAATATGAACTGAAAATGAGTATACTTACTTAAAATATGAAAATAATCTGCCTAGCCTTTTCCCAAGGTCGACTGGAAGCACTAATAAGCATACAACACATGCTGGCCCTGTTTTTTTTATGAATGTGGTTCTTCGGCAATTATTCTATACACTATTTCGTTTTTATTGTATGAAAGGCGTTACGGCCTGAAAGGGTGTTACTCGTGACATGACGGCAGATAGAGAAGTATGAAAGAAGACATGCTGCGCTGACTGAAATGGAATTAGGATAAAGGCAGAAGGTTGATGATGACATTGCCTTTTACCAAAGTAAGTAATCTCATTTATTTTTAGGTACTAGTAAAAGAAACCAGGCGTAGATGGACGGACGAATTGGACGCCTTTAACAAGAAGTGGCCTCAATGGGGTATATCGCGTGTAAAGAATCCTTTAGGGTTACTAGTAGTAACCCTAAAGGATTAGGAAGAATTAAAGGAAAGGAAGATAAAGTCAGATAGACCTTAAGCGACAGTAGTAACTTACTATTGTCGCTTAAGGTCTATCTGACAATTTCAACCAATTGCTGGCCAGTACCTTGTCTCTCATTGGTAGATAATGACCAATAGACCTTATACGACACTAGCGAACCTAGCGGATTTTTTAATACGCGATTAGCCCCAGAGAGAGAAAAATGGAAGGAAGGAAGGGGAGGTCTTTACCCTGCAGTGGGACAGTTTGGGCTCAAAATAAATATATATTAAATACCTAGTCAAAGAACCTACATAATATCTATAACAATATGCACGGAGATATATGGTTCTCATTCGGCCAGAACATTAGCACGAAATATGTTTATGACAGTTGTTTCATGTTATTATGTATGCTTGCTTGATTTAAGGCATAGTTTCACTTTGTTGTAGTTAAATTAGTTTTGTCGGTCTAGCTGGAGTTAGTATCTGTTTTAATTATGAATTCTGGTATGCTCATGGTGGTGTTTTGTTTTTGTAGTTTATTACTTTTCTCAAAAAGACGCTGGCGAGATGACATCATTCGCTTTTTGCCGGATTGGTGGGAAATGGCTTAAGACCGAGTGGCCTGGAGCAGGTTGGGGGAGACCTTTGCCCAGCAGTGGGACACATAAAAGTTTATAAAAAAAAAATTACTTTTAACTCTATAGAAATCGTGACGTAGCGCGTTGTAGGCGACAAAAATAATTATTTTAGTTTAATTAAGGTTAATACGAGTTCTATAATAAGGTCGCGGTACGAAGAAGAAGACGAGTTGGACACAAAAGAAAGTCGTGGCTCCGCAACATCCGGGAGTGGACGGGGAACGTGAGCGCAAGGGAACTGTTCCGCCTTGCAAAAGATAGAGATAAATTCCAGCAGCTGGTACCCGACCTTCATTAATTGGAGTGGCACTTAAAGAAGAATAATACGGTGTTTCTCTAGGTATGGTTTCGCTATGGATTTGAAAACATTGATAAATCTACTCATTTCATCATCATCATCCACAGCCCTTGTCATCCGACTGCTGGGCATAGGCCTCTCTTTACGTATCTTCGGTTCTGTGCCAGTCTCTCCCAGATTCGACCCGTGACTGATAATGTTATCGACCCATCTAGCTCCATCTACTTATTTAATCCTATACAACATGTAACAAAACCCCTGTCCGATCCAATAAAGGTGTATTCGTGGTAGTTCATGAACCGTCTCGCATAGGTGGCTTCTTTGACACAAAACCGTAGGTAGTAAGTACGTGAACTTTGAGGAGCGGTCAGTTGTTGCCTTAAATCAGTTTTTATTTGTATTTAATTATTTTGACTGGGGAAAAATTATAACCTCCAATCCATTAAATGGCTACGTATATGTGTTCGCCGTACAATACCGAATAATACTCTCAGGGATCGGACAGGGTTTTTGTTACACGCTGTATTTATAAAGAACGTATTCTGGTACGCTTACCCCAAAAATCACGGAGATTGAAAATAAAATCGACCTCAAACGAGGCCGTTTATAAAAAATCATTGAATACACAATGCATAATTTACAATGTATTAAAATACAAAGTATGTTTCGCGAGTTCGGTTCGAGGGCGTTATTCAATGAGTTTGAAAATCCAGTTAGCTCCCCAGAGCGGTCGACGGAAAAACATCCTTCATATTTTCAATGGTTTTGTACACTTGTCATATGTGTGACAATGTTCATGTGTACGCTGGTATGAAAGGTGGATAGAATATATTAAATTGTAAGATAAGGTTGGGATTTTTTTTTTGTATTTAGGTACTAATAATTAATTATGTTATTGATATTTTCTCAACATTGTACCAATATTATAACCGGTGATACGTTAGCCTTCATAGTGGCATTAATAAGTTCAATCGTGGTTTAAGTATACAATTTGGGTGTAGAAAAATTCTATCCATCTTGATGACTAGCTGTAGCTCGCGACTCCGTCTCGTTGGTGTCGATTATTACAATAAAAAGTCTTTATCCTTTCTCAGGCTCTAGACTATCTCTGTACCAAATTTTGTTTAAATCGGTTTAATAGTTTAGTAACAGACAGCGCATTTAGAATACTAATGATAAACCTCGCTAAAATCTAAACTGTATTAATGAAAGCATACATCCTCTTTATTTTTCATTTGTCTGTATAATATCCATACAATGTTTGTTACGTCATCACAATGTGTAACATATTGTAATGATCCAGTGTAATTATGACGTAACAGGCGCACGTGGCCTCGCGCCGTTCGCGTCGCCCGCAACCACCGGACGCCATCTTTGCATGATAGATGCTCCGTGACACGACGGCCGCGTAGGGTTGACATCACAATGATTAATACAATAGTAAAATAATAATGTTATGGCAATAAAACTAAAACGGATTATAGGTATCATGGATTGTTTGAACCTTTAAGTTCTGGACTATAAAATCATACTTGATAAATAGGTAAGGCACTTAAATAACGTGTTCAGTGGATGACAATTACTTATATACCTTCGTTATAGTTATAATTATTTACTCTATGTAAACACTGCTGGATCAAAATTATCCTATTATTTTCCTCGCATCCTCCGTTTACCAAACATTTAATAATTCAATGCTACATTCGGTTTCATACAAAAGTCCTATTTGATTCACACGGCAACGCAAAATGAGTTGTGAATTCTGGAAGGCAAAATTTCTACAACCGAAATTCTGCGACTCACAACTCAAAAAATTACGCTCGTTTGGCCTCAGCCTACACTCGTATCTCCGACGCAACAACCCTAACGCAACAAAGGCAGCAACGGGCATTTAATAAATTATTCTACAGAACCCACTGCAGCTTTCAGGGTTTGAGAGGATTTCGCTCATTTATTAGGGGACCCTTCATCGTACACAAGTGATTTTTGATAAAAGTACTAAGTCGATCGCTTTGACGTACAATTTAGTGTTGATTAAACGATTGGGTGATCGTTTCATTTCCAAAGATGATTTCCGGGTTTCGGTTGAAAGAACGTGGAGTGATGGATTTTTGGTTCCGAGTGAGAAAATTTTAGTATTAATCACGGTGATGATAAAACGATTCGATTGATCATGGAATGTCAATGGACATGATGGTTTTTATTTGGTTACAAGTAAAATGATGTCATTTTCTGTTATTTACGTTCACAGTGATTTGAAAATAAATGTACCATGCTTCTTCTTTGCCAGTTATTAATGCAAGTCTATTAAAATTAGTTGTAAGTTTAACTTTTTAATCATCTCTGCCTTTTCCCAAGCTAAGTCGGAGTTGGCTGCCAGTCTTACTGGATTTAACTGAATACCGTATTTTATATCGAGTGACTCCCTATCTGACCTCCACGACCCATTTTACTGGGTAACCCAGTATCCCATAGTAAGACTGGTTGTCAGAATGGTAATGTTCTAACAACTGACGAAAATTACTGTATGACAGTCTTTACGTACTTTCCAAGGCACGGACTCAGTATGGGGGCTCGGTATGTTTACAAATGGTCACTCATCCACGGACCAACGGCAGCGAGCGCGGCTTAACCTTTATTATTGGTCAAACCGTACCTTTTAATGTTAATATGTATTGATACAAAGTGTTTATAAGTTTAAAATTTATCTTCTATTAAGTAGATAGTTTTTTTTACTTATACCATATATTCTGTTTTATTTATCATGCCGTTGATTCCTGATATATTACGATACTAAATCATTTCAGATATTGAAAACCAACCTCAAATTAACATCGAAGCTTTTTCCGTTGCTTTCATATACGTTGCAGCTCAAAATCCATTTCCGCGGTCCTAACCGCACTTCAAAAAAAAACTTCAATAACGGACCGCCAATCATCGGAATAGCATCCATCCATCATGTCAGACCTCCAATTTTCACAACTTTTTTATACGACGCCATTTTTTTTCAACATTTTAAATTGCTAGAAAATAATGGTAACACAATTCATCAGTTTGAGTTAGAAGCTCATGGAAGAAGGTAAAGGGGTAAGAATGATTATTGTGACAATACGACCTCTTTTAAGTTAAAAATATATCTCAAGGATAAAATTTAGAATAACAACATATTTTGTACTTATTATGTGCATGATGTATTAAATACATGGTATAGTTTTAGTTAGTTCTATAGTGCTTTAGAAATAACAGTTTTTGTACATAGATATGTCGATAAAATTCAAATAAGAAAAGCTTCTTTTCATTCGCGATCGCCCGACTAGTTTCAGACTTAGTGGGGGGGGGGGGAATAGTAAATGACCACGAACAGTTGTATCTTTACTACCTTGTAATTTTTTTTTTTTTAAAGATTTTACTAGCAATGTGGGTCACACATTACTAGTAATCTCGTTAACCCCTCGTGCTAAGCTAAGATGCTTGTGTTACGAGTGGGTTCACGTCGGTAGTGTAATGGGTGGGATTCGAACCAGCAACCACATGATCGCAAGGCTAGGGCGTCCGCCCATTCATTTATTGACCATGCAATGCGTGAATTTTGCAAGCAATAAATAAATAACCTGCCGTAACTACAACTAGTTCAGTCTATTAAATAAGAATTATTACGTAATATAAAGGCTCGTACCATAATTACGCCTAAAAACAAAACAGGAACTATTTCTTACTCCCTTTAAAATTCTTCAGAAAACCACCATTCCCATACATTTAACCCCATGAGTGTCTCACAGTTCCCAAGAAATACTGATAAGTGTCGCTTTATCTTGAAGTTAAACGATTTAACTGTACTATTAACTATACGGTATGTGCACAGAAGGTTTACTTTCCTGCAGAAATTATGTTACAGGAAAATACCAGAGCTAAAGCCGGCTGGAAATAACTGAAAAAAAATCCTGAATGTGACTTTAAATTTATATTTTTCGAACATGAAAATTATGTAGCTTTAGTTTGTAAGTTACTTATTTCACAAACATCTGTTTATCTGATAATAATAGAAACGCTTTTATGAATTATCAAATATTATAAAATATATTTAGCTGGTATTTTCTATTTACACTCGCTTTTGCTCGCCGCTCTGCCTGCGTCGATGCGGTTATCGCGTCAAAAAGTAGCCTTTTACCTATCTCAATAAATGGGCTATCTAACACTGAAAGATTATTTCAAATAGGACCAGTAGTTCCCGAGATTAGCGCGTCCAATAAAACAAACAAACTTTTCAATAATATTAGTATAGATAATATAAAACAAATTCGTTCCGTGTACACTTAGACTTTTTACTAAGGAACAGATATAAATCCAGTTTCCAGCAACAGATAGAGTGATTCAAGATATTATTCTATGTATAACTGTAGGAATTTGTTATTGTAACCGTGCCAAGCCGGGGTAGGTCTTCTAGTGTAAAACAAATGAATGTTATTGCAACAATAACATCAGCCGAAATAGCATGCGCGCCACGATAAAATTGTCGTCGTATTTAATCGACTCTTACTCATCAAAATATAGTTTTTTCTTGCTTGCGTGTTAGAACCGAAGACAAGACCTTAGAACGAAGATATTTTGAGATTAGTAGATTCGATAAGCCACGACATAATTTTATCGAGGCGCGCATGCTTGACCTGCTGGACACTTCAAAGTCTAGATTTATCACCTTAGTGTATTGTGGCAGATAGATTTTGGACACATAACAAACAGCTGTTTCATCCTCTCATCCCGTCAACCTGGAAGTTATGATGAATGACCTGGATTAGGTCTCGGATGAGTTACAGCTTGCGTAGGTTACATTGACCACTTAGTATATGTGATGTGTATGAAATATTTATTATAATGCACCTACTAATCTTTGATCATGTGTGATTTTAGGTCTCAGCCTACACTGATTTTGACATCGAGATTTTTATTAGCACTCTGTTGTAAGTATATTTTCTTTCGATCTTGCTCTGGCACGTGCCTAAGTGTGAAACGCATGGTTTGACCGATAATAGAGGTTAAGCTGCACTCGGCTTTCATCTTTGGCAGTCGTTAAGTTATTACAATTCCGACAACCATGGGATACTGTATTAACCAGTAAAATGGGTTGTGGAGGTCAGATAGGCGGTCGCTTCATATAAAATATGGTATTCATTTAAAACCGGTAAGATAGGAAGCCGATCCCAACATAGCTTTGGATAAGGCTAGGCAGATGATAACAAAATGAAATTATAAGATTAAGTAGTTTAGCCTGAAAACTGAATCCCGACAAATTCAATTTAAATATAGCTTACAAATGAATAGTCTACAATACCTACCTATACCAACTGTACCTTCTGAAGCTTGTAATTCGTGTAACAAGTGTGATGGGCGCTCATTCGAAAGATATACGCGTGTGTAATGATGCTTGAAGTTAAGTAAGCGCACGAGCAAGTAGTTTTAACGCCAGCTCCTTGTACTTGAGTGGGGCTCGGTGTAAGTAGTAAGCTGATAGCGTTTTGTTAGTAGTTGAACTGCACGGTTAGCCGAGTGGTATAGGTCACCACGCTAATGACCACTGTGCTGCGGGTTCGATCCCCGCATGAGACAAGCATTTGTGTGATCCACAAATGCTTGCTCCAAGTCTGGGTGTTCTTTGTGCACGTGATTTGAATGTTTGTGAAACCCCAGCGACACAAGGATTAAATTAATTAGTGCGGACGTCATTAAAAAAAAAAGAAAACTAGTAGTGAAACACTATGTGCCTGGTCCTTTAAAACAATGGAGAATGCTCGTGGTCATTCAGGTGAATATATTTGAATTGACGCAATTTGCGAAAAAATTAAAACGACCGATATTGCTCGAAAATTAGCACGCTGAAGTGGAAGTGACCTTTCCATCTGTCACGTCGACAGATGGAAAGGTTTGTGAAGCAGACATGTGCTTGAGAGGAGACCACGTTTAAGCAAACGTAGCGTAGTACGTCCTGTAGCTCGATGGAGCTAGGATTTGAGCAAGGTGATTGGCGGCGGCTGGATGAGGGCTGCCCATGTTAAGAAGGATGGTTGGTACTCTTTGAGGAAGCCTTCCGAGCCCATCGCCGTCCACTGCTGAACGAAGGCCATGTTAAGCAGTAGGCGGCGACCAGCGGCAAACATGAAGTTTGATATTTGAATACAATTTTAAAATTTTACAACATTAATAAATTTGTTCTACTCTTTTCTCCCGCTATCGCTTATAACTTAAAAACTCAGATCGAACTATTCAACCGAGTTCCTAACGTAGGTACCTACTAGGGGAAATACTTTAAAGAAAAATTGCATATTTTAAGCTTCAACTTTACTTAGTTCGAGTAAGAGTCGAATAAAGTGTTGAAGTACCTTCTTAAAGATTTAAAGATAAGGTAATGTTAGTGAGAGCTTAGAACTCTAATAGAGTGAGATATCAAAGTCGTAAGTAAATATTGAATAAAGATGGGAGTTAGCTAACAAAACGCGTAGAAGATCTACTTTAGAAAAATAATTCGAGCTGATTTTTTTGTGACTTCATTCTATGTATGGAGACAGTGAGTTTATCAAAATCGGTTCCATAATAGTTTTAAGATATTATCTGATAAAAGCAATAGGTTGGTTTAGTACTAAAAAATTGGATACCGCGGGCGGAGTCGCGGGGAACAGCTAGTTGTTTATATAGAGAAGGAAAGCAAAAAACATTGTGGAAATGCAATAAAGAATATTATGAGTATGAGTATGAGCAGAAGGCTAATATTTTTGTAAAATATGAGTGCAAAGAGTACCTACAGACAGTGGAAGTGCCTCCTTATACTATGTAAAGATGATTAAGAGACGGTAAACCCAGGAATACCTCGGATGAGATGGGTGGAAGAATTACACACGATGGCAGGAGAAGTATAGTTAAACTAGCAAGAAACAGAGGACTATGGCAAAAAATGAAGGCCTATGTCCTGTAGTGGGTTACATAGTTTTCAGCACTGTATAACCTACTGCTGGGAATAGCAATGAAGATGATAGCACGAGAAAAAAAAGCGCATTCAATATCTTTCTTTTACCTAATACAGGAGGCGGTGTTATCTAAGCAACATGCTCTGCTAATCTCGTTGTTGATGGCATCGTTTGAGGTTCTATGCAGGAGCATTAGGTAATCACTGATTTTAGTAGGTACCTACTGTATACTGTATAAAAATATTATATTTTTCGTGTCATAGAAAAGATTTTCGTTTTTTTTTAGCTAGCTAGCAAGAATACTAGTAATTTCAATTTGTATAATTATTATAATTAGTAGCAAATTCCTATATTCTTGTCATCCCTCGTGCTAAGCTAAATGCTTGTGTTACCAGTGTGTTCGGACCGGTAATACAATGGGTGGGCTTCAAACCGGCAACCACATGATTGTAAGTTCGACGCCCAAGCCATTAAGCTACCGCCGCTTAAAAACAGCGCATGAATAATGTATTTAGGATCGAAAAATGGTTAATAGGTATTCCTACTTGTACCTAACCTAAAATGGGATGGAGATAATTAAATGACATCAATTTATTAATGATAACTAAGGCCCAGTTTATTGATCCCGAGCTAACTCAAGCTAACTAATGGTTTTAAAACGCGTTTTTTCATTCATTTTTAGTCTATCAAATAAGTTGGAAAGTTGATTATTTAACTATTTGTAAAAATGGAAATTGATAAATAATCGCGTTCTACCGAAGTTTGAAACCATTAGTTAACATAATTTAACCATTGGTTGACTTAACTCAAGATCAAAAAACTGGGCCTTAGCCGTGTATAATGAAATAAGATACAACGGTACACGGAAAATGACTGTTGCTATATCTATAAAGGGAACTTGTCAAATCAGATTACTCCAGCAGAAGATATCTACGAATAATTGCCATCATATTTTTCGTTATCATAAAAATAACGTATGGAATATTCCATTTTGTGCAGAATATACTTGAAACCCTTATAAATCCTCTATAAGACGAAACAGTACGTTCAAGTTAAAACGTAGTGCGCCGGCAACACATTTTGCACTTATTTTAATCTCAAACAACAATGCGCTTAAATAACAAGGGGGTGGAACGTACTACATTCACCAAAAGACAAGTAACTACAGAAGGCAAATGCATACGCAAGATCGAAAATTTTTGGAATCCAGATTCCCTCACGATTTTTACCTTTACTTATTGTCACTGATGTCTTAGAATAATTCAGAAAGTACATATAAATTTGAAAACGTCGCATAGTCTCTTGCCTGTAGTGGGTTCGAACCTGCAACCTTATGCAACAAAATCCGTCCATTGAAACATTAAACATCATAAATTATTAAAAAAGAATTTAATACTTCTTTAGCCTCTTTTTGTCGCTATACCTAAAGTTATGTTTTATGATCACTTCAGAAACGGTGCCCGATGGTGGTGGTATTGCAAAGAATACTTGTCTTATTGCAGGTACTGTTGGTACTTTTGAGTAAGTATTCTGCAATTAAGATAATTGCACAAGATCATGACATGTATCAGCATATCTCAATTGCCTGCAAATAATAAAGTCAATCGTGACGTTACTTAGAGATTTCTTTCTGTACCTAGTAGGTACTTAGGTATGATGCTTTAAATATACAAAAATATATTATCTTCATCGTGTTATGTGGAATGGAATTTCTGAGTTCACCTTTTTAGTGGCACTCCTGTGAAAATACCAAAATTTTACAGAGAAATTCAGCGGAGCAGGGAATCTGCCGTATCCATTGGTGTGGCCATGAAGCGCATTACCGTGTATCCTTGGTAACTATATTATGTGTTACGAAATTATACGCGTGTTCTGTTAAATCCTGGATTAGTATCTAAGCATTTTGTAGGTTTTAGAGAAATTAATAAAAGGGTTTTGAAAAATTTGTATCTAGACTATCTAGCGCAACTAGAGGCATTTAACGTTTCGAAATTGCCTGAAACTGTACTTGAAATAAAAATATTTTGATTTTGATTTCCCTTACCATTTCTAGAAAAGGAGTAATAATATTTGAGATATTTAGAAATAATATTGGTAAGGGATTTGCCTTTTTACAGATTAAGTTCAATATTTAAGTATATTGAAATAAAACTAAGTACTTTGGTGAAGGTGTTGAAACGTCGGGAACAAAAATCAGAATAAACCGCGATAGAATCCGTTTAAAAATTAGTTTTATTTCAATGTTTCAATCTAGTTATCTTTGTAACAAACGATGTTTAATTTCAGTCACTTCCAGACTGACCCTTTTGATATCCAAATGAGTATAACTTGTAAATGATTGATTGTATAAAATACATACTAATCTTGAGGCAGATTACTAAGGGAAAGTGATATCACACTTTGACTCTCAATAGCGCCTTGTAATTAAAACAGTAAGGTTCATTTTCATATAATATTTTTTTACTACCGATTTATGTACTATTGTACATTGTACTTTAAATAGACATTTTCTTAATCGATTGATCTTATTTGGAGCTTATAATATAAGAGAATCGGTATTTAATATCACGAACTGTGTCCAGCTTTCAAACTGTAGTTAGTTTTCACCGCAAAAAATGAACAAAAGCATTTTTACTCAACGAGTACAATCCATCCAGCTGGGCATTCTGCGTTTTAATCCAGACACAAATGGCTTTTTAACTAGTCTGCACGCAAACAGACAAACACATATGTTATGTGTACGAACATTTCTGAACGCCATTTCAGGTCTGGTCTCATATGGTGCGATTTTTTTTAGCGTCTTTTTTGCGACATTTTTCTGTCGTACCACCGCGACAATTTATTCACTGAGACTTATCTCGCTTTTTGCCCTAAACCTGTGTTTAAATAAACGTTTTTCTTTTTACTGCTGAACATTTTTAGTAGCGATTGGTTCGTTATTAACATACTTCAAAAAGGAGGTTATCTATTCGATGATTTAGTTATGTAGGCTTTAATTGGAAATGCAAAATGTTACCAGGTAGCAAGACAGAATTCATGTTCGTCCACGATTGCTTTGGAAACTCGCATCCTTTGAGATGCTACTTGGTTCCTTTGCGACTGTTCTTTTGTATTGAATTAGGTAAGTATCATTCAGCGTAGGAAACAGAGCAGGTATTACCAAATGTTAGTTACAAATATATTTAATGGTATCAACAGATCTAATGGATAAGTAAATGATGAAAGAGAATTACTTAAATTATTTTTTCTTTTAATTTTCAAAGCTTTAGTGTTGGTTAGTAGTACTTCAAGTCGGACAGCAAATGTTGCTATGCCAAGTTAACAAAAATTAGTTGAGGGCCACTATCATTAAGGAGTATTAAAATAGCCTACGACCTACTCTCAAACTTACCAAATATACATACAAATCTGTGAATCTGTTCCGGAGGAATTCGATAGCAAATACATACTGCGATACGAGATGTTTATGCTTAGAGAACTTACTATTTTTAGTCCCCGACTCCGCCCGCGTGGGTGTCAGATATCGCAATTCGTAAAAATCGGCAAAGGTAACCTATGTCCTATCTCAGGTTTTAGACTATCTTTGTACCAAATTTAATTTAAACCGGTCCAGTAATTTAGGTGTGATTGCGTAACACACAGATAGACTGAGTTGCTGTCGCATTTATTAGTAAGGTTAAGGATGTCTCTCTTTTATTTGTTCTTGTTAACAGCATCAAAGGAACGTTGAATATTTAAAAGGACAGGAACGAAATAAAAATTTCGACAGCCGGTGATTATCCCACGCGATTTGTGAGTCAACTAGGGTTGCTGCGTAATGAAAATGTTTATATAATAATGATTGTGTTTATACTAAACCGAATGTTTTGACACACGGTTTAATTGAATAGTGACATAAATATCAATAATATTAAGAAAACATTTATTATAAATTATTCCCGTACCTGAATATTCCATGAATTTTAATATTTTATGGCATTGCTGGTGTATCTATTTGTGTATTATACGTACGTATTGGTACGTACTTTATCATTCGTTAACCACTCCAATCTCAATGTAGTACTTTAACCGTGGTCAGTGGGATGCGCCAGTAGTGGGGGCAGGGTTTTGACATGGATAGCATGTGAATGACAAGCTGTGTCAGACTCTACTAATGCACGTATGCCGAATCCTTGTTTGCATTGTTGGCTTGGCCTATTGAATAATATTATATAGATACAAATACTGTTTTAACTTTCTGATCCTACAGACAAACTGCTAAGCGCATTTTTGTGGGACTAGGTTCAGTTCTTAAGATATTATTGTACTGGTACTAATAATAAATAATTCCGCCTTGGTAAGTCATTTTCCATTCTGTATATTAATCATGTCATGTCATCATTCTGTCATTAATCTGTATGTAAATCATCACCTAGATGTTTTTACAGACGTTGCATTTCCTACGCTAATGCATTTTTGGGGAAACTTAAAAGAGAAAATCCTCATTTTTCTCACGCCTTTTCCGGAAAATATTCTGCAATTACCCACATTATACGCAACGCAGCCTAAACACTTTATTTTTCAACAAAGTTACGTACAAAATGAATTAGTTGGGAAGTGGGTCAAAGAGTGTCGCCCTACCTGGAACCATCTGTATTTTTGGCTTAACGTAATTTTTATGTTGAAGTTTGAAGATATTAAGTTGTTTTCGTCGTAATCTTGTTTGTATATTGGATATTATCAAGCTGTTTCGTTGATGTAGGTGTTTGTTATTCATTTTTGTCAAACGTTGCGAAATTGGAGCAAAGTTTCGAAACACCTATAAATAATTTTAGTCGAAATTATTTATAGCTATACCTGAAGAAAGGATAGTAGCTTCAGGTTAGCTTCGTAAGCTTAAGTATTTAATAGTTTGACTTACAATCGGACCTTCATACTAAAGTTCTCGTTATGGCTAGCCTGGTAAGAGCATCTTGTTACAACTACATTTCTTCTTTTGATTTATTTCCTTCAAACCCGCAAATTGTCGAGGCCAAGATTCAATAAGACATTTGAGATTCAAGAAAATGTTTGAATGTTAAACATATGAATGGCTTGTTCGAGGTGGCGCTGGATAAGGTTAAATGGAAGGACTTGGAGGAGGCCTTTGCCCAGAAGTGGGACAGCATATGCTAGAAAAAAACAGGAAAATCATGTAAAACTAAATAGTAATGTTGCATTTTACCCGTGACCATGTCACCTACAAAGGCGTTGAAACGTCGGCAACTAAAATCAAAATAAACCGCTATAGAATCCGTTTAAAAGTAGTTTTCTTTCAATGTTACAAGTGCATGCGGTTTTGTAACCATCGCATCAATAATGGAATACCTTTATAATCTGCTCGCAGCAGATTATAGATTAAAACTCAACCATATAGATCTCAAAACTACACCATCACTCACCGATCCTCAATTTCCCTCGCTCCGAAAAAACTTCCAAAATCCGGTAAAAGCGGTTTATTCCGGTTGAATCCAGAACACGGGGTAGGCGTGGCCACTGCCGGTGACAAATGGTCAGTCGGGATGATGGTATTGACGGTAATAGGGGATTAATGGCATGTTACGTGGCCATTCTTGGGTATCCAGAGGCATTAGGGATGGTATTGGTTTTGATATAAAAATATGTAAATATACGCCTGTTTTATCTCTACGTACGTTATACTTATCTAGGTGTATTAGATTAGATCTTTTTTTAGCTTTATAAAGCGTCCAGTATTTAAGACTCACATATCTACATTAAATATTATAAAGCTGAAGAGTTTGTTTGTTTATTTGTTTGAACGCGCTAATCCCAGGAACTACTGGTCCATTTGAAAAAAATTTTCACTGTTAGATAGGCCGCTTATTGAGGAAGGCTATAGGCTATTATTTGTCACGATAACCGACGTCCACGCGGGCAGAGCCGCGAGCAAAAGCTAGTCTACATTATAAACATAATTGCTTTCAAAATATTATCTCAACAGACAGCAATTATGGAATTCATCATCGAGTTTAAGACACAGTGAGCAAAAGTTGCGCGCTAATTATACAATAACCCAAAAATAGGGATTTCTTTTTGTGACAGTTTTTAGATAAACATATTTTTTTATGCCTAACAGTACACCTACTTATTCAGGCGACAAAGTTTTAACACAGAGCAAAAACTTACGATACTTTTAAAACTATACGTTAATTTATAACTATCAGGAAAATTTAATATAAAATTTATCGATATCTCCAGTCGTTTATAACTCCAAGTTACGATAATAGCTTAGAAACAAAAAACGTCTACTTCACCCACTTGTCTTTGAAAGTCAAGTGCCACCTGGGTATAAGTTTCTAAGATATTCGTTCGAAATATAATACTTTAAAGAAAGTAGGCTAAGTTCTTTCAAAATGCTACCGTAAAGTGCTGGTATAATGTTCACGTTAAAAGATTATTTTTACCCTTTTTTTAATAAAATTTTCTTTAGAAAATCTAAAAGCAGTTTTTTACAGTTTAAGGCAATAGAAAAGAAGAAGAATGCTTATTATGTGTTACAATGAAATAGTATTTCCTTTTGAAGGTAAAACTTACAAGCAAAAATGTGTAAATGTCTAGTATTACTACTAGACTAGACCTAAAGTGACTTTAAAAACGGAAAAAAAATTAAAACAAAAATTATAATCGAGTAAAAATATCGTGCGCCATGATGTGCAATAACAAATGAAAATCAAAATTATAAGATTTATATTCCAACTAGCTTTTGCCCGCGACTTCGTCTGCGTGGACTTCAGAATTGGGTCCAAAAGGAAATAAAAAATGTGAAAGAATTGAAAAATGGAATAAAATTTTCACCCGCGTTATAGCTTGCGCTGTAATAGAGAAAAATACCAAATTTCAAAGCTGTCAGCCCACGGCTTAAGCTCGTACACAACTTTCAATTTTCCCTCGGGAACTACTTAACAATTCGGGATAAAAGGTAGCCTATGTTCCTTTCCATGTCTAAGGCTACATGCATGCCAAATTTCATCCAAATCCGTTTAGCCGTTTTTGCGTGATTGAGCAACAAACATCCAAACATCCAAACATCTAAACATCCAAACATCCACACTTTCACATTTATAATATTATTATATATTATATATTATATATTAGTAGGATATACAGTAGGATTAGAATTTTTTACAGCCACTTTTAACACATCACATTTATTGAGCTCGCTGGAGTCGACATTTCCTAACTGACACTGTGAAGAAATGTCGAAACAAACTCAATGGTCATCATTCTCAAAACATGTGTGAATATATAAGAGATACTATATTTTCAAAAGGCTTTATTTAGCTGAATTTGGAAGCTATAAAATAAAAGATCTAAGTTTAAGTAGTAGATAAATTAGTACAACATACACGAATGTTCCTTTTTCTTAAAACGCGCAATTCTGTTGGGTGTGAAAGAAATATCGCCTCTTGTTTTTATCAGGCGTTGTCGACAAAGTTTCGTGAACAAAATTGAAAAGTACATACATTGTTAGGAGTTTCATAAAGACGATCAATTTTAAGCGGAGCTTGATTGTAGCACTTAAAATATAAGTTTGGTGCATTTATCTTTGTCGTAACGTTTCCATTTTATACCAAGTTTTATAGCTGATGGTGAATGAAGTAGGATAAATCTGAGATCTGGAAAGTATAGAAAATAAGAACTGCGAGTATTTTAAAAGATAATTAGATTTTTATTTCTACGTAAAATAATAACAAATGTTTATTGCCAGAAAAAGGTTTTTTTCTTAAAGTAAATTAAATTTAGGTTTTTACCTATTTTTTTTTTATTTTGGTTTAAATATTAAAGATAAATTTTAGGTGTATTAACATAGTTAAGTTTGTAATACTATTTTCATTGAAAGTTTGTAAATATATTGTTTGATATAGGTTGTAAATTACAAAGCTGAATCTTAGGTACTAGAAACCTAAATCTAATTAGCTATATATATATTTTATCCATGCTTTTTATCATCTTTGCTTAATTGAGTATACTTTGATCAGCTAGCAAAATAAACGTAACATTTAATTTTGAAGTAACATAAAAAAAAAATATGTTGGTAAATCAAAATGAACCAACATTAATAATATATTTTTTCAGTTAAATCAATTTACAACCTATTACATACATTGATCCCAAACAAAAATAATAATAACAAAATAAAGCGCAGGTGTAGAATAATAGTAGCTATTCAGTTATATCTAACGAGAATGAAATTAAGCTCATAGTTTTAAGAAAAAGGTTAATTTGAGAATTATCATAAAACAAAATTTTCAAGAAGATTTTCTTACATCGATTTTAAATTACAAATAGCAGGCATAGTTATACATTACCTTAGTATAATGTCAACTTCATTGCCTATAAAATATTTAACGAAATTGATTTCCTGTAGAAGGTTCCCCTCTCGCTGCATGATCGGGTTTACTGGATCATAACAAAAATATGTTTTTCAAAGGCAGGGGCGTTTTGGCGTTTTTTCGGCCATTGTACAAAGTATCTACTGGTAGGTAGTTCAGAAATGAATCGATGTTCTGGAGTGATGATATGAAAAAAAAACCGACATTTAAGTTTTTTGTAATGCGATATAATTTTTTAATAGCTCATAAAATATATTATTATCACACCAATGGTATATTGCGCGAGTTAGTAAGTGTCTGTGTATGTTTGTTATCTCTTCACTCTTAAACGGCTGGAACATTTTTTTATAAAATAACACAGGCTAAATTTTACCAACAAAGAAATTATTTCGTAAACAGCGGTAACACCGCGGATTGCGGCTAGTTTACCATAAAGACCAAAGTCTGTAAAAGAAAACTGATCACAGTCAATCTATCTTTAAAAGTGATCGGTATCGGACCTTTATATTTTTTTTTATATTTATTTTAGCATCTAAGGGCAATTTTTTCATCGTCAGATAACTTTATTCAAGGAATAAATTTGAAATTGTAACAGTTGTTTCCTACAAAAACTGTCAATCATCAATTTTAGAAAAAAAATTATTTGATTTTTTAAAAAATCAGCCCTAAGTTCATTTATTATCTCATGACCAGTTTTGTATTGTTATTATGACTATAAATAAGATTAAACAATTAGATCAACTCTAACCAATAGGAATTCAGAAAATGATAATTTATGATGTGAAGCGGCGAAACGACCACTTTCGCCGTAACCCGCCTAATCTATATTCCATAGCCCTCCCACACTAAAAGACAATACAATAAAGTTTTATTAATCAACACTAACACCACTTTACTTACATTCAAATCGTTTAGAAATCGTTCCGAATAATCTCCAATTAAAATTTACAATGATCGGGAGCTAAACGCGTTTAAATAAATCCTCATTGGATATTTTAATCTCCGCCTAATTGATTGTTCGAGTTCTTTGTTTATTTTAAGTAATTGTACATTTAAAAGTTGCGTTTAAATTAACATAGTATTAAGGTGATCGTTATACAGTTACAGTACCGGGTTGTCAAGTAACTTAGTACTTAACTAATTAAAACAGCATTTTTGTTTCTGTTTAATAAAAGCAAAAAACTAAAATACAGTGTTATTTAAGAATTCAACGGTTTACTAACGCGCATTCTCGGGAACGCCCGACTAGTTTCAGACTCAATAGGAGTCCTTAATCATGAGCTGACGCGGCGGCGGCGGTGTCGCGAGTCGAACTTCGACTCCTTCGACTCGCGACTGCGCGTGAGTAAACCGTTGAATCCTTAAATAATTATGAATTCGTCTCACGGAAGTTATTATAATAATAAAATACAGTGATATGATATAAAATCAAATAGGTACATGTAAATCTAACAGTATGCATGTTCTATAAAAAACAAATGAAATATAAAAAAATACTAATTATATTCAGTAAAGAAAAATATTCTTTCCAATACACGAGACAACAAATAATACATTTCGTATTTTTAATTTCAACATTAATGTCAATTTTCTAAATTCAAAAATATGTTCGGCGTTAACCCGTTCACTGCGACTAGACAAAGGCACTAAATAATTTCTCGCATAAAACTAACAAAACACGTTCACCTATTTCTCTATTCGTCTAATTTTCGCTGTTACAAATTTTCACGTAGAAAATGGCGGTTTCTGTGTGACTGCGACTGTGGAAAGAATTAGAGGCGTTTGGATTTATTCCCGGGACGTGGTCGTATGCTCGAAATAGGATATGCATTTTAATAACGTCTTAGCTCGCTTTTATTGCCGACATATTTTTAATGTATAGATGTCACGAGTCATATGGAATTTATAAAAATGGTAGCTTTTCTGCTATTTTAAAGAATAAGGTGTCGGAACTTAATTTTAAAAAATCAAGAAGAATAAATAATGTTGTACATTCTACGAATATAACTTAGTTTGATTTCAGAATAGTTATATTCTTATGTGTTTTTACATCTAAATCGTTGAATAAGATGGGTCAGTGATTCTACACGAGAAAAAAACTGTAATTTTATTATTATACTATAATCTGGTTGTCATTATTTCTGTGGCGTACAAATCTTGGAATAAGTGCAGCTGCAGTGGAAGTGTTAATGTACTATTGTCCTAACTTCACCTAATTCTTATTCATAGCGCGTCTGACTACTTGTCAATTGGTCATTGGTCGTTGGTTGATGGTAAGATATAAATCGTTTTAGTAACGGTTTCGATTCTTGTACAAAAGTGTATGATCCGTATATAGTACTATTTCAAGAGTAAAAATGTCCAGTCTAAACTGCTGAAATGTCCTGGACATTTTACCCTTGAAATTAGTCAGTAACTAACGTATTTTTTTAATGAATATCAGTTGGCCCTTACCAAGCTAGAGTTAAGGCATATATAATATTATATTATGTTCAATTTGTATACAAAACAAAACACTTTTCAGGTATTAAAACAATCGACTCTATAACAGTTGAAAAACAATCATACATTACACAAGCACAAATACGAAAATCTGTATCGTATTATAATCTGTGAAGTCAACATCGACTGAAGTACGGTTGAGATAAACATTATTCACCGATGAATTTTTCATAGCATCTCCGTGGGGACAAGTAAACACTTTATTTACATTTGCTTTTTTTTTATCATGGTTTTATAAAAGGCCGTTTTGTCTTTAGGTATTGAAAATAAAGCTTTATTTGTAGGCATTTGTACCACCTATATTAATTAAAAGCAATTGACACACGGAACATCATTTGAAGAATTTACGACTGATTTCTCTCATTTCAAGACCATAGTTGGTGATTGAATTCATGGCAATTTTCATGGTAATAAAGTATGAAGAAAGTAAATCTGAAACAGTATAACATCAGCACTCATCCTCGAATGGGGTAACAATCTATTGAATTTTTTATTAAAATGTATTTTAATAAAAAATTTAATAGTTTTTTATTAAAATACATTTTATCGTTAATTAATCGTATTTTAGTTTAGTAGCAGAGGATTTAAAATAAAAGTTCTAATCCTAGTAATCGCGTTTTATGCGAGGATTTCTGCAGAGTAAAGGGTTAATTATGATATATTAATAGTATAGCGTAAATGATAGTTGCGACGAGTGCATTATTATGTTCAAAATTGTAAGTATCAAAATATGTACAAATAAAAATACCTTTTGAATATTATTTTGACGATAATTTCCATATTTAATTGAAGGTTAATCCAACCGGCACAAAAAAACTACCGGCAAACATGCTATGAAATAAAACAATAAAAATACTACTAAAATAAACCCTTGAAACAAGCAACAACAAAATTTTCTACAACCCATTTTCATGTGACCACAATAATAATCAACGACGACTATAATAAAAACGGTGATTAATTATTATACAACATAATAACTAGTACCTAATTATAAAATAAAAGGTTAATGAAAAAATATTTCTAACCGACTTTAAATGGAGGAGGTTCTTCAATCGAATGCATGTATTTTTTACATTTGTTACGGTGATATCTCATGCAATTGTGGATTGATGTTAGAAGGTGATCACACACAAACATCAAATCGATTCAGTATTTGGGTTTTTTAATCAAAATAATTTGAAAAAATTACCAGGAATGTCAAAACGAAACTTAACGAAGTCGATTTGTAATAAATTATCTATAGTAAAATTTGTCGTAGCCTAAAAAATCTGAGAAGATCGTCAACTAAAGTAAAATGGTGATTAATGACAACGATTAATATGATAATCAATTTAATTATAACCCTTAAAAGCGATTAAAAATCACGAAGCTCATCTTGGCAAATCATAAGTGGCATTCACCCAACGTAGGCACGCGATATGAAAGTTCCACTCATTTTACTACACTTTTTAGCATCGCTCGTTTATTATAAACTTTATGGTGGCATAAAGTATAAAATAATGGCGTATTTTTATAACCAGATACAGTAAAACACCTTTTATGTTGGCGATAACATCGTTATTGAACATTCGGCATGGATATTGCATTAGTGTGCGGATCAAACGGCTAGATTGTGGGTTGGCAATTGAAATTCAGATTTGGGAGCTAGGGTATTTTAATTCAGTCTCTATTTTTATAACACTTACGAAGGACATTTTTAAGTTTCCAATCAGTTGTAAGAATTAGAAGGCACTTAGTAGATAGAGTACAGTTGTTATGGTAGCCATTAAGAAATATTCGACGTCGAAATTTAAATAAATTACATTTTCGAACCAAAGGGCGTGATCTTTTGTTTTTTTATTTATCATATAACGCCAGATCAAAAAGTTATTTTTAATATTATATCTAAAATCCATTCTTAACTAGGACAGGTGGCTATTATACATTTGCGGCTATTATCTATTATATTATGATTCCAGTGTCACGATGTTTGTCCGGGATGAACTCCGAAATTTCTGAACCGTTTTTAATCAAATTTGCACACCGTGTGCAGTTTGATCTAACTTGAAAGATAGGATAGCTTACATCACAAATATAAAAAAAGAATTGAGACCGCGGGCGGAGCAGCGGGAAACAGCTAGTTTTTATGATATATTGTCTAAGCTTTCTCCTTTTACGACTTTTAAAGAATGCTTAAGAAGTGTCTATTACTTCCGTGTCGCGTCGCTTCCGGTTGATCGGTGCCACAGATTAAAGACTATTAGTCGGTGCTATTGGTCTTTAATCTGTGGTCTGTGCGGTTCGACGGAGGTTCGACCAGTGTTGTGGTGTTGCCAGTGCGAGAAACCACAGTCAAACTTATTTTTGTGTTCTTTCATTTGTTTTGTTGTGTGCCACTCTAGTTTTAAATAAATTCTTTTTCTTTCTACTTTTCAATTATATTTGTCTGTAAACGAATAGCAATACAGATGGCTGGCAAAGTTGCCAATTTGTTGCCAACGTAAACTGAATATTTTGTTACTTTTAGGCAAAACCAATTTTGCAAAAGGAAAATCATTGAAGGAAAATGCAGTTTGAGCTAGTTAGCCCAATTTGTAAACAATATATAAATCTGTATTTAAAAAAATATAAAATAGGAACAAGTTGCTTAGTGTTCTTTAAATTAATGAACAATAACTAAATAAACATTCAATTAATAATGAAGTTTACTTAAAACTCATCTTAAATACGTCTAAACATTTTATCCAGCAGTCAGTTATACGCAATAAACTAGCAATTTCAACACTAAGTGGGTTCGAGGCCAGACGTAGATTCACAGCTCTAATGCACTTTTATTAAACTTAAGATACCACTTAGCCCGACTTCAGTTTGACTTGCACTAACTTATAAGTTAGACTCTTGAGAAAGACGTATGCCCGATCGCCTTTTGTCTGAGTTGGTGCAAATATTCTAACTTCGTAGACATTTATTTTAACAACAGTACCATACTGTGGTTGTTATAAAAATCTTTACTAATATTATAAAGCTGAATAGTTTGTTTGTATGTTTGTTTGTTTGAACGCGCTAATCTCAGAAGCTACTGGTCCGATTTAAAAAATTATTTCACTGTTAGATAGCCCACTTATTGAGGAAGGCTATAGGCTAATTTGTCATGATAAACGACGACGCCCACGCGGGCGCAACCGCGAGCAAAAGCTAGTAATATATTTATAACGTAGGTACACATACACGTAATAATGTATACGTACACTACGCTCAAAAAGTGTACACAAGGCTTTATCTTTAAGCTACGTAATAAAAAAAAGTCACGGGTTTTAAAGTTAAATCAGGAATTTACGGTAAAATCGGTAAGTTAAAGTAGGTATTATTGATATTTTTAATATAATCATACAACGCGATAGTAATAATAATAATATCTTGGGATATCTCACACACGGCCGTCTGATCCCATACTAGGCAGAGTCTGTACTATGGCAATCAGACAACTGATAAACATATTTATATGTACATATTATAGATAAATTACACTCAGACACAGAAAAAAAGATCATGCTAATCACACAAAGATTTGTCCTGTGTGGGAATCGAACCCACGACCTCCGGCTTAGCAGTCAAGGTTACTAATAGACCAACAGGCCCGCGATAGTTTAAAAGTTAGTATTTATTTTATTTTTTAGTTTCTTCTTTTTTTTTAGCCCGTGGTGTCCCACTGCAGGGCAAAGGCCTCCCCCATACTCTTCCATCCTTCATTTACTAGTTATGATACAATAATTAATTTTCCAGTGTCAATATTTAGGCAGCAAGTTTGATTTAAAACCTGCATTAAGTTTCTTGATTTTCAATAGTTAACTTATCCCATATGCCTAACTTTGTAACTTTTACATAGTGAAATTATAATAGGAAAAATGTGATCCATAACCGAACTACAAAAATCGCAATATGAAACAAATAACCCTAAAATTTCCCACCATAAAATAACAATTTTCATACCACTGGAATCCCATCAAAAACATATTGGAATAAACCCTGAAAATGTTCTGAAAACCTTGGTCGAACTTTGCTAATAAACAAACGCTACCCAATTGTGAATTCAAGTCACACCGGGCGCTTGAAAATTTTCACCCATTTTCTAGAAAATAGATTTTCTGTGGAGTTCTGGAGATAAACAACGTGGCTACTACTTACTGGTCGAGGATTTTATTTCAAATAATGGGGAATTATGATTTGTTTGATTTTGTATGGAATCATGCATGATGGGTAGGGTTGTCGGAGATTGATTTTAGATTTTATAGGATAGTTGGTTTTAATCTTAAATTTAGTTTCTGTTACTTACTCATCTTACAGTGAAATAATTTTTGAAATCGGTACAGTAGTTCCTGAGATTAGCGCTTTCAAACAAACAACCAAAAAAGTATAAATTATATAGATTTTATTCAAATGTATTTAAGGTAGTAACTAGATTTATTTATAAAACACCCTCACAAGTCGTTAAACCTATAAAGCTCAAACGAATTTACACAAAATCTCTTAAACCCATATCCCGAAACTGCTAAAATCCACCACTAATGGAACCTTTCATTCAAATCCTCACAACTCCGTAAAAACCCGCCAAATCTTCTAACTTATAAAGCAAAAATAATCCCTTGAAAGCCCCCGGAAATGTCATAAGAAACGCAATTGGACCACTCAGTGAAAACGTGTGTGGGTCCAAATTTAATAATAACTCAATACTTCACATTTCTTTCTCGAAAAAGTGCTTTTAAAGTGTCCGTAATTTAATAAGAGAATGGTGCAATCATGTAAGGGTTGAACGGAGTTGATAATTAATTGGAAAAGGTAATTTATTGGCTTTGTGCTAAGTAAAGTATATTATATCATGTAATTTATTGCATAAATAAAAAACAGTAGCTTTACAAAAAAAAATGCGGGATCCCTTAGTAATAATAATATTTTTTAAATTAAAAGTCTTACCAACTGAAGATATAGTTCCATTTTGATCATACCTGTAACAAAAATATAAATAATTAGTTTTTTTTTTGCAATTGCAAATATACTTTTTTTTTATTATACAATACATGTATGTTATTCTAAATATTGTAATCTGTTTCGTCAATATAGTCACAAAACAAGTCACAGCAACCAACACAAACATTTATACGAAATAAAAGCATATTATATTTCGGACAGCCCTGTAATTGAATGTGCTCGGATTGGCTAGTTCATATCACGTTCGATGACGCCATGTCCGGTCGCGTCACGTGGCCAATTTCCATTCCAATATCCCATGCAGTCAGTCTCATTTGAGATATGGGGACCCAACGGACGAAATGTCTAGCCAAAATGATATTTTAATGTATAATACAATTTACAATATTATTTCAAAATAATAATTGTATTATGAAATTAGAATTGAAAATTATAGATATTTACCAGACGGTCTAATTACGTAAAGCATGAATAAAAACTACATTAATCAACCAATAACCCAGTGGAACACGGAATTATCAGGCATCAAACTATTAATAGCAATAGCGATTAGAAAACTCACGGTAGCTAGCACGATAGCGTAATAACGGCTATGCCGTTATAACACGTAATTGGTGACATTATTGTGATTCGACGTTCAAATTTGACTGTAAAATTTTGTTTGGTTTGAAGTCAGGTTTCAAATGATCTGTGATTAAATGTTAGCTGGCTTTTGTTTTGCATTATTGGTCATGTCGGATAATTTGCATTATTTTAGTAACGATAAATGAACCTGCCATTTCGAATGTGTATTTTCGTTTCATGGGTTTTTCATGTTTACGTCGAACCCTAATTCTGAAATAAAGGTAATCTAAACTATTCCTCGTAAATCAGGCTATCAGATCCTTACTTTTTATTATATATATATATATATATTTATTACCTTTACTAGTAGTTCTTAAGATAAGTTCATTTAAAGAAACATGATACATAAAGTTTAAGGGTCTTCTCCATTATATGCAAGCAATTCAGCTAGTTCCGTGCTGATAGCCGACTCCAACATAGCTTGGGAAAAGGTGATGCAGATGATAGTATCATGTTATATTGCGTGGATGCAAAATAGGTCTATAAAAACTATCTGTTTTATAGTATTTGATCCCTTATGACATCAAATAGAAATTCTGTGGTATTAAAAGATATTTCATAAGTTTTTCTGATAGTGTCGGGGTAAACGAATGGTGGCATTCCATCTCTCTCTCTAGATAGGAGGTGAATTATACCTCAGGAACTGTACGTTATGTCGAGTTGACCACGTACACTAGCAGCTGTTGGGAATAAGTACATTTAGCGACAAATTAAAACATAAAACTCCGAGATGGTCCCATATTGATTTCAACAAAATAGATTTATATTCGATTGTTAAATAAATATTACTAGAAAATTTATCAATTATCATTTCGTTATATAACATTTTCTTATTTGAGTTAGTTACCTATTCAAAGCTAAAACTTATTAAATAGCTCGTTAGTCGTGTTTTCTTAAACTTATGCTTAATTTCTCATCATTATTAAATTAGGTAATGAATCCATGTAAAAACAAGTCTCAATATTGAATAAGGGTCCTATGACAAGAGCCATTAAAAACTTTATTTAAGACCATTATTCGTTCGGTGTCGATAAATTAATTGAATTTGCTGTAGAAAAACTTTATTATAAGGCGGAGTTTCATACTTCTAAGTTGGGCGCAAGTCAAAATCTTTCGAATTCAAAGGGATTTGTTGTATTGTTGACAAGTTTTCTGTGGAGCCAACAGAAGCCTAATGATCTGTGACGTAATTGCCTTACTTTTTTGTGTAGATTTTTACAGACATAATAAAAAATGTTTTTTTCATACCCTGTGTTTCTTACTCTATTATTATTATTTTTACATTTGTGTACACTCTACTAAGAAGAATTCACAATTCATTTAGAATTGTGAATTCTTCTTAACGTGTCGATTAAAGACTATAAAAATTCCACAGTATTCTGCCACGCGGAGAACTTTGACAGTTGCATTGTACCTATAGGTCCTCACGTGTTCAGGACGTGAGAGCAAACTGGGCAGCTCATAACATGTGCCATGATTTGGCAAGAGATTTGACACTCACATGGTTTAGGTTTACTGTAATCTCAGACCACTTTGAGGTCGGGCCTGCAGGTGACGGGGAACCATCACCCGATCATGACAGGCCACGGAGGGAAAACCTACGCGTTCATCCTCGGATAAAGCGAGGGGTGGAAACTTTACACCCACCCCTTCTGGAAGGGGTCCATCGAGGAGCAAGGCCTGCCACTGCGTTGAAATGCACAGGTAATCCTGCAGCTCTCTCTTATAGACTAAAGCCTAGTTTTTTTAAATATGCTAACTAATGGTTTATTCATCAATTTTTATTCTAACAAATTTTAAATTATTAACTCTTCAACTTACTTACTTATATTTAACCATTGGTTGAGTTAAATCGGGATCAAAAAACCGGACCTAATTCCAATTAAATTAATAACCTTCCAAAGTTCACTTGACACTAAACCCATTAATGAATATTCTTTCCCACTAAACTAAATATAATTAAGTTTTAAAGCACTATCTGCTATGACTAACTCCGCAACTTTCTGAGCCACCTGGGTCGCCATTCATCATCCTAACATCGTTACTGCTTGACTGATGGAGTAATTACCGAATTGACGGTAATGTGGCGTTTTAATTACGATAATACTGTTTAGATAAAACATCTAGGGCCTTTTATGGCAGTGTTTTGTAAGATATTTTTCTAGGGAGACAATGTTTTTGGAGGGTTAGGCCCTTTTTTTTTATCTCAGAAGCTAATATTATTTACTTATTTTATATGCCTGCATCTTTATCGTAGGTAATAAAGATATTACGTTATTCAGGCCTCAGATATAATCTATAATTATATATAAAAATCTAAATAATCTCCCCCGAAACGGCTTGACCGATTTTTATGACATTTTTCGCGTATCTTCTGTAGGTCGGAGAATAGGTTATAGGTAGGCAGAGATTTTTTTAATATATAGAAAAACAACGTTTGCCGGTTCAGCTAGTGGGTAGATAAAATTGACCGATGAAATGTACAGAAATGTTTCGAAATAGTAAAGTGTAAGAAGAGACGTTTGTTAATAGTATTATATTATATTAACAACTAAATTGTAAAGCTCATCAATTATACTAAAACTGTAGATAACCTAAAAAGGTAGCTAAAATTACCTGCCAGCAAACTTCAGATGCACATTTAACATCTAAATTCCGTGTATATTCAGTTTCGGAATTTGAGTTGTCGGTCACCAGTTACCTCGAGTTATCGCGAGTTACCTCGAGCTTCGCGCATGGTCGCACCTATATTCGGGCCAGAGGACTTGCTTTACGGTCGACTTATTCTGACAATTTGCAGTAAAAATACCTCTGAATGTTAGGAATTGGGTAAAATATTGCCTATAGAATGGAACTTGGGCGAAAAAACATAAAAATTTTACAAAAACATTATGGGCTCAAAAGCTTTTAAGTTGTTAGTTAAGTTGTGAGGAAAAATTAGCAGATATTGTTATCATTACTCACACACTGATTGGCTCTTATTTGCGTAAAAAGGCGTAAATAACGCTTGGGGTCTTATATATAAATATTAGAAGAAAGGTTAAATAAATAAATAAAAGACAAATGATAAAAAATTATGGCTATATATGCGTCACACCAAAACAAAATGGTCAACACTCAACATATTTAATTATTAAACAATACAAGATTAAAAAACTAATCAATTGTATCAAGCATTTATACATAGCAAACACTATTCGTTTATGAACTCAATACTATTATAGAACTAAATAAAAAATACAAAGCTAACCTATAAATACTAACACAACTGACATCAGTTTGCATTCAAAGAATTCACCGCATTTTAGATTGCACATCTAAAGTCTCGTCATCCCCGTCATCCCCAGACGCGAACATATTAATCTATTCACAAACAATGAACGATGTCATTTAGAACTAAAATTGCAATTTTAAACGTAGAGAGTTAATTAACCCTGTCACTACACGGGGACATATCTATCCGTTGCAATATCCGTTGTTCTCTACGTGGAGTTACACGGATCAGGGTTGCTTTGTGTTGTCTTGGTATAAGTTTTAAATAAAAAAAATTGTGTTTATACAGGATTAATTTAAAAGGAGTGCGTATATTCAACGAGGTAATCAGTTTCATAAAAACTATAACATTGGTCGAAATCATAAAACAGAAAATGAACTTTTCATACTAATTGACAGGTTACGTGACTTATGTTCGTAAGAAAAGATGATTTAATTTTAAGATTTCTACCGATGTGTGTCGATATTTTTTATTTGATGGAACATTTGCTTTTTGCATTATTTAATTTAAATTAAAATAAACGTTAAATAAAGTTTGACAGCCCTAGTTACCTTACAAGCTGATTACATACGTGTAGCGAGATCTCTTTGAATAAAGGATTAATTTAATGAAAAGTTTCAGATAAATTACGTGTCGAAGTTTTTCGTCCTGCGTTTTAGGGTTAATTGGACATTTTAATTAGGGATTCCAATACTGAGCGGGATTTAAAAAGTAAATACTTCTGAGTTTTTAGTGATTCATTATTTTTACAGGTAGCTAAAGGTTGTTACAATATTTTGATTTAGGTAGACGTTGAAATAACAAGCCCCTTAGACAAGGAACCTACATTTCAACAATCGTTAATGCTGATCGAATCTAAGTGTATAAAAGAGACAAGTCTAAGTCACGTGACTTATCGAAGAGAAATGACATTTCCATACATTGAATGTCATATAAGCGATTTCTATAATCGTTAACGCTTGTAGAAGTGTACCTTGTATATGGTGGTTTTTCTTATATCTTTATTATTGATAAGACGTTATAAAAAAGACGTAAACATAGGTGTTTAAGATGTTTTTCTAACTTCATGGCAAAAACTTAGCTAACAGATGTTGAGCTTAAATAATTTAAGGTCTCAAAAAAAATACAGGGACGATTATAATTCAGAATAGAAACTCAGTCAACGATATCACATTACAAGATTAAAGATAAATATTGTTTCACTTTTGAATCAAATATTTATAATTCAAATATTAACATTTTAAGATTCTGTCAATTTCATGATCAAAGCACTACAACGGAGTGTGCGGAGGGTCGAAATTGAATCTCAAGGTTCATGCAAACGGGACCTTAAAATATTTATTTTTCTTTAGACTTCATTATGTTTTATTCCATTTACGACTTCAAAGGTTTATTAGGGTGTGTTCCACGAGGAAATTGTTCATTTAACAGCTCTGTGATGATCCAGTTTGTAACCGGTTTGATCTAGTTTGAAATAAGTCACAACTTTTATATGAAGTAATATAGGCGCTTATTCTGAAATTACGGTCTACAATATTCAATTAATTATTTTTATGTTTTTATTTTTTTGCTATCAAATATTTTGATTCTAAATTTATAATTGGCACCGTGGTTGTTGCTTAGTCTAAGCTTGATTTAATTATATTTCTTTGATTCCGCCCACGTATACTCCCTACATATTTCAAGCAATTTCATTGTGAATAAAATTCTATTTTGCGATGTTATCTCATGGATTAACCTGAATAACATTATGTTACATAAAAATAAATAGGCCTTACATTCCATTTGTTTTTGTCAGTGGCTCAGTGACCCACTTCGTTAAATGCCTTTATGTGAAGTCATGCGAAATGTCACCAAAGGACTGTGTAAATAAATGTAATGGGAAATAAATCGAGTTATATTGTTGCTTTTGTATCTTTTTTAATAAATAAATATGAAGGTATTTGTTTTTGTAACAACATATTTATGTGACTCGTTTGTTTTTATTTAAACAGATAATAGGAAAACAGATAAAGAAACACGGAATATAATAATAAATACCTCCTTGATTTGTAATTACTATCTGTGACGTGAAAAAAAAACAGATGAAGCAATATACATTTTTATTTCAAAATTTTATACTAAAAATAGCTTCAAAATAATCTACTTTACAAAATAATAACCTCATATTAACCCATAACCGCTACAACAAATTTATGATCAATAAAATAAAACGCACGGTAATTTTGACGACGACAAATAATACGCAAACAGCACAGAATGGTAGCTAAGACTTTAATCCCAGTGCTGCTAATATTATGCGTGGCACGAGCGACCCGGTTCGAGCGACGTTACCCGGCTTACCTTGTAACCGGTTAAGCTTTGCATCTTACCTTTGATGTTTTACCCGTATTTCAATGATATTGTTCGAAGGTTGTGCATGCTTATCGATTGATTTTTTTTCGGAATAAGTGAAAAGTTTTCTTGATAAAATGAAGACGGGAGTACCTATAGAAGACAGGATTTAGGTTAACTTTTTAGTCTTTAAATACATGACATTTTTATTTGCAAATATTTATAATGATTTTCGAGAAATACAAACAAATAAAATTATAAACTCTCGCAATCTATATCACTGTAGATACTTAATGAGAACAAGTCACAAGTCAGTGAGTTGTAACCCTGAGGACTTGTTATAAATCAAATACTAATTTGTAAAGTGTGATAATAAAGTTATTAATTTAGCAGTTGATAAAACGTAGATATATAACTAAAATACATCAGATAAATAAATTAAACACTTAATCAAACAAATAAACAAGTTTTTAAGAGTATATTTCAAAAAAAGCTATTAAAATCCCTCGTGTTTAGGAAACTGCATCAGTTTTGGCGCTGAGTGGCAGCAAAGATAAATGGCGTGCCGCTAATACGCGCTAAACGCTAATAAATCAATACCAGCACCCGGTCATTACGGCACCGGATCAAACGGATATACCCGGCACCCTGATGTATGGAGGAAGATTCCGATAAAAATACACAAAAATAATTAATGCGGTTAGGTATTATATTTTTGGTAATATTGTGATATGAAAATGATAATTATGTTATTGATTGTTAATTTTGTGCAAAAATACTTCCAGCATAAAAACATACGAATTACTTTTTTTAATAGACATAGTGCCTATTACCTAAAAATGCTAAGTATAGTTATTTTAAAGATTAACTAAATAGTAGTGACCGACCGAAACATGTTATTTTGCCGAAACCGAAACCGAAACCGAAGGTTCGGTTTCATTGTAGTTTCGGCCGAAACCGAAACCGAAACCGAACCTTTTATAAAAAAACAAGTCCTTAAAATGTCGAAAACATGTTAGTAAGCCCGTTTTTTTTTTAATTAATATCTCGCCAACCTATAATTACAAGTTTCTACTTTCAAAGATTTATCACAATGAAATTTCAGCACAGTTACAGAGGTTCTGTTTGAAAACTTAACTACCCTATAAAGTGAAAAAAATACATTATTTGTAACACAAAGTTAGCGATTTTTTAATGGTGGTATAAAATAAAACAAATTTATTATTAAAATATGATGCTCATATATTATGTTTATTTATTTTCAGTTACTTACATTTTGACTGCACGGATAGCCGAGTGGTAAAGGTCACCACGCTAATTACCACTGTGCGCGACGTGCTGCGGGTTCGATTCCCGCATGGGACAAGCATTTGTGTGATCCACAGATACTTATTATTGTTTAATTATGTTTACACATTATCGCATGTGTTAGCGAATATTTGTAATTAAATACAAATTGTAGAAGGAAAAACTTAAACCTCAGGCAGGACTCGAACCTGCGACCACTGGCTTGACGCGCCAGTCGCTTTACCAACTAAGCTACCGAGGTCACTGCCTGGAAGCTCAAATTTCTCCTTCTACTTATGACGTCTTTATTGGGCGACGTATGCGACATCTAGTGAACCTACCTTACGGTTGGCCTCACCGACTCTGATTAACAATGTGTTAATTTAGAAGTCCGAGAGATGACGCTGGCCCAATACTTATTATTGTTTAATTATGTTTACACATTATCGCATGTGTTAGCGAATATTTTTAATTAATTAATCTCTGGCGCGTCAAGCCAGTGGTCGCAGGTTCGAGTCCTGCCTGAGGTTTAAGTTTTTCCTTCTACAATTTGTATTTAACCACAGATACTTGTTCCAAGTCTGGGTGTTCTTTGTGCATGTGATTTGAATGTTTGTGAATCCCCCGCGACACAAGGATTAAATTCCTTAGTGCGGGCGTCGTTTTTATTTAAAAAAAAAAAATATATACTCACAAATATCACAATCAGTTAGCCTCGAATGGCTAATTCAAATATAATTAGATAATCAAAATAATCAAATTGTTAATCATATAGGTAACCAAATCGTTAGCCGAGCGCGACCCGAAGGGACGATGTTGTAAGTTTCGGCGCGGCCGAAAGGTTCGGCCGTTTTTGGCCGAAACCGAAACTCGGGCCGAAACTTGATTTTTTGGCCGAAACTGGCCGAAACCGAAACCGAAACCGAAATTTCGGTCGGACACTACTAAATAGTAATAATAAAAACTATATCGAAGCGTAATTTTCATAATAAATGGAACAAATATTTGCGAGTTCCACAAATAAAATCTATAGTACAACTATTTTTAATGTGTAAAACCCACCTTCATCCCAAAAAAAAAGATCTCCATCCTAGTTTTGTCATCAAAAATGCTTAATAAACATAACATTTAACTATAGCAAGTGTCAACTTAATAACTATATTTAAATCAGGGATGTAATTCATGACGGGGGTTGGTATATGGCAGTGGGCGCAAAGTAGGGCAAACTGGGGCCAAAATCATAGGATCGACGGTTCAACATGTGTTATTTTGTTTACAACTATCCTCAAAATGTGTTTTGATTCGTTTGTTTTGTCAATAACGTTATTGGGCGGTGCTTTTGAGGAAAATATGTCCATGTCTTTCATCATATTTCTTGGGAGATTGAGTGGTAAAGTTGTAAGTAAGAGAAACATGTTTTATTTGTTCATATATTGATTTAAAACCAACTTATACTAACAGTTTTCCACACGAACAAGTTACAGGTTAAATAATAATATTACATATGAATTTATATTTTTTATTAATTTATGTATCTACCTATACTCCATTTATTATAGCATTAGAAAAAAGAGGCTCGCAGAAGCAGGAATTGAAAACATTTTATTTCAAAGAAATTCTTTTAAGTACTTAAATAAACGAAATAAAACTTTTTTTTTTTAATTACGAACGGTAACCAAACAACAACAAAGAAAAAGCAGTAACAAATAACAACAAAAACACGAAAATTTGGGAATAACAAAAAGCAAGTCGCAGCATTCACAAGTGAATGACATAATTATAATGACATTAATGACAATCAATCACTCAATTTCACAGACTACATATACCGATAAAATTAGAAAAACCCGGCTGTACGAGCTTATGAAGGGATTATTAGACATTTTGATTTGGTATGATAATAGTAAAACGAAAAACGTTCCAGTATTGTTTATCACTGCTTCTTTTAGCTTTTTAGCATTGACACTCATGTTAGATTGGAATTAAATATTATTATATAAATGAAAGCCACATAATTTGTTATGGCAAAAATGGTTAACATGATTACAAATAAGTGTGACAGCTGGTATGTAAATAGATTTTAATTTATAGGCGTCAATCGTAACTGTAACAAGTTTATTGTACTTTTGCAACAAAGTGTGCATTATAAACAACCTTTTTTAACTTCTGTCTAATGCTATTTTAAATGGAGTATAGTGAATGACAGGTTTGATATTAGATGTGTTCTGTATTCTGTAAGTAGTTGTTGCCATAAATCATACAAAAGGTAGCTACTGTTTATTTCTATATGAGAAAAAACTTTTCCACTATGGTTAAATATACATTCCTTATATTGTTTATTGTTAGACATTCTTCGTTGTGTTCACAAAACAACTGCAAAGTAGACGAGTGAGTTCTCATAAATCTTCAATTCCCACGTCGTAGATACAAATTGAGAAATTTAAATTAAACAGCCGAATGTGACGGGATTATGAAATTACCTAACCTTTGCCTAAACGAAGACTTTGGATCAGTGAAGGATGTACCTCACGTTTTAATTAACATTAAAATGATTAATCGCCTGAATTAATTATCATCTCGAAAACAAAAGAATGTTACGGTCATAAATTAAACGGTGGAAAGATTAACCCGGGTATATCTTCACCTTAACCGGATTTAACCGGGTGTCGTTCGACGTGCAACGAATACATTAGCGGCTGTTTCCGCTTCCGTACCGAATTTCATCCGGATATCCGCGCGCATGATCATCCGCGTTAGTCAATTCTATAAATTTATCGCGTAACGTTTTTAATCTTTGTGATTGATCGATCGGTTTGTTATGTATATTTTTGGAAACGGAAAATAAACTACCTCAGGTGAAAGTTAAATGCTTCGGTAAAACTTAATTAAAAGTACTATTTAGCAATTTTATAGGAAGAAAACAAATGGACAATAGCGTTAGATTGAGTTAGGTAAACATTGATTTAAATTTAATATAAAAACTAGCTTGGACGTGCTAATTGGACGTTTCCCGGGCAGTTGGGAAGCATTAACATTTCAGAGCAGGCATTCGGTTTGATTTGCATCCAGACCGCAGCCGGTTGCGCTGTCATTTGCGGGCGGGCCTCTTAGACCATTCCACCGGCTGTGGAGGGTTGGTGCTATACGTAGGTACTATTTTTTATAACAAAATATTGGTGTATGTAAGCTGGGAGCAGCGGGTTATAATTTTTTTTTTAATATTTATTGTATTTAAGTAAATGAGATGCATGATTTGATTATAAATGTATTAATTGCTAGGTACTTAGGCCGCACTTGATTGGTCGACCAGAGATTGAGATGTTCTCAAGTTGAAAATTTTAATTTAGAAATAGACTGTTACTGTTGAACATTCACCCATACCCACTTAATATCTTTACTCATGTTACTGCAAATAAATTTATCTTTATCTTTATCAATAAACCACAGCTATATAAGAATCGAAGTACAGACGAGTACACTATCTACAAGCCTACAGTCACAAACACGAGTGCTTTAATTCTCCAGCAAATGTAAAAAATATCATCAGTACATTTATAACACCCAATCAATATGGTAGTCGCACAACTAGGTACAAGCGAGTACACTCCCTTGTGAAATCAGCGTACAGTTGCAAACACAAGTGTCTCGACAGTCACGTACTCCTGCGTAACGCAGTAGTATCGATGCTACATAATATATGACTTGTTATGTACGAGAGTCGAATCGGGTTCGGTCTGAGTTTCAGTAGATAGTATACAATCCGAGGAATTAAGGCGCGCTGTTTTAAACAGCTTTTTGTTTTCGATTTTTGAATCGAGTACTCGATTTACATTTATCGATTAAATTGCTTGAATATGGACCAGTGGAAATAATTTTGTGTTTCATTTGTTTTTTAACAAAACTATTTGAACATTTTTTGCAATACGTTTCATACTTTCTTGTGTTTATCAGCCTAAGCCCCGATAATGAAACGCTAATTAACTTGAACAAATTCTTAGATGTCTATCCTTTATTACTTCATATCGTAAAGTGAGAGAGACAGCATGAGACTTAACTGCGGCTTTGAACTGATTTACATTTCAGTATTGGCCATAAAACAGTTAAGATAACTAAAAAACACAATCCCTAAACGTACTAATCCTTAATTACTTAACATTTTACAGTCTTGAAGCTCCTGTCAGTATAACAAAATATCCCTTTTCGCTCGGAACCAGTCTTAATCCGAGTATTCTTCCTAAATGATAGCTGTTAGAGCTGGCAATCAGGGCAAGCTGGAAGGCAACGCTTACCGGCTACCGTAGGAACTGGTAAAATATTGCTGAGAATAGCCCGTGACGGTGGGCGCAAGGTGGGGACGAAAGCGGTATATCGTGTATTTGTTTAAATAATACATTTATTGATTTTAAGCTTTTGTGTGTACGAGACGTAACATATGAAGAGTTTTTTTTATGTATTTAGTGCGTCCACATTGCAATGTAAGAAAATATTTTGTTTTACGACGGTTTTAAATTCATTTGGTACAAAAAGGGCATCTTTTTTTATTAATTTGTCGATTTTTGCCGACGTTTTGGGAAATAAACCGATAAAACAATTAAAATTTCGGCATTTGCGTTTCCTTATGAAGCGACAAGTCCATAGAAATAAGTGAACATTGACGTATAGAGTAAGATCCCAGAGCCGTAAGACACAACTTATTTTCTAAAGCATATAACTTTCGGTTCTCAGTTGTCTCTTGTGTACTTTTTAATACCTGAATGTTTGTGGAGCTTGCCCGGTGACACCTGCGCAGGTACCAGATGAGAAAGGTAACTAAAAATCAGAGTTACTTAACTTAAATTTTTATGACTGATTTTTATAAGTATATGTTTTGTAGAATATTACTCTGAAGTCAAACAAAAAAAAACTGACGCTTTCCATGGGCCAAAACTTTTATCAGACGCTTTAAAGCTCTAAGAAAAATATATGAAAAAAAAATATTTTAAATGTCCGATTTTTTTATATGTTATTAAGATAACTATTACAATGTTATATTCAATCAGTCAGACAAATTGCAATGACCAAACATCTCCTAAACACAAAAATTACTCAACCATGAGTAGGAGCGCGAGAGCACTATGCACATGCGCTTCAGAGTAAAATATCTTAATATTTGAAAAATATTTACTGTTTTTAATATGTATATCTATTTGATTAACACGCTATTCGTTTCTATCACACACCAGCTCCCAAGGTACGCCTTTCGTCGGCTTTGAGGCAATGACTAGAGTCTAAATCGGCCGATTTATTTGTGTTCGTTCCTCGACAAGTGTAAAATTTAACCTGGAAACGTTTTACTGCCCCATTGGAACTAGATAAAATAGTTTCGTATGGTAAATACTCGAGGATTGGCCCAACGTGAACTGCAGAGGGAGCCACTGATTCTTTTATACTTTTTGACTTGCTGTGTACGTGCGAAAGAGGTTTCTTTCTGTGTTGAAGTGGATTTATATTTGTCTTGTGCTGACTGGTCTGTGAGATTGTAAGTCTGTAGTTTAAGGCTACAGTTTGAAATTACTAACAATTTTTTTCATTTGATTTGCAAAGACACTATTGTTTATTGAAATAATCTTTTCTTCGGCGTAGGTAGTGTGATGATCTGTAAGTTGTGAGTCAGGCGGCATTATATTTGTATTTAGCACTTTTTTCGTGGCAAGAAATCGCACAAGACGAAGAGTTTGGAAGAAAGGATTCTTTAACTCAGCAGTAGATAAATCTAATATCTCTCCGAGCCTATAACTAAAAAACAGAAGGGTTATATTAAAGGGTATATTAAAAAAGTCTGCAGCTGCCAATGCAAATGCAAATCTCATCAAATTAGGTGGTTATACCAAAGAGATGCTTGTATTCAGCAAGCTTAATTTCAAATCGTTTGAACACAACTTTTACAAAGCAATCAAATTAACACACTCAATAACAAGCCATAGTTGCCAGCCATTAAAAACATAACAAGAAACCCAATCAAACCAAGTATTTACTTTGAACTAAACAGTGTTGGAACTAAAACGTTACGTAAAAAGAGACAGCAATATTCTATGTCCCTCTTACGCTTACAATGATACGAAGCCAGGTATCCTAGTTACATAACCAAGTCTTGTAAAATTGGATCAGTAGTTTCAGACTTTATAAAGGTCTGGGTTTAAAGGAATACTGAAGGAAATGAAAGTTCTAGTTCCTGTTAAATTATAGTTTCGTTTGTGCAGCTGTACGTTGGAAAAATATATATTAAATGGAACTAAATTTAGGTAGGTTTTTGTAGGAAAAAGGAACGGTCTTTTGGACTGGTTATCCTACTAATATTATAAATGTGAAAGTTTGAATGTTTGTTACTCAATCACGCAAAAACGGCTGAACGGATTTGGATGAAATTTGGCATGCATGTAGCCATTGCCATGGAAAAGAACATAGGCTACCTTTTATCCAATTCCTTAAGTAGTTCCCGAGGGAAAATTTAAATTTTAGTAAAATTGATACTTTAAAAGTGAAATGCAAAAAATAATTAAATTTTCACTGTGGTAAGGAAATCGAATGAAAAAAAATTATGTGATTGAGTAACAAACATCCACACTTTCACATTTATAATATTACTAGGATGTATTATATACGTAAGAGTACTATAGGTACTAGTAGTAAGCAGTTCCTCTGAAGTATATAGCAACGCATAGCTTACGTAGTAAGAGTAACTACATATTATCCAATCTGTGGCTGATCGTAGGATTGGAATAAAGTGTTGATTTCAATTAAACTACTCACCCTATCCTAATTTTGAAGCGGCAGTAGCCTAATATCTAGGGCATCGGACTTGTGATCATGTGGTTGCCGATTCCCATCCCACCCATTGCACTACCGACGTGAACCCACTCGTTACACAAGCATTTAGATAAGCATGAGAGATTAACAAGAATGCTAGTAATGTGAGACCAACATCGCTAGAAATCTTTTATAAAAAAAATGTTTTGAGTTACAAACGTAATTCCTAGAATGTAATAATTGCGAATCTTATTTATTCGTTCACTTTTTCAGGCGCTTTTGCAGGCTTTTGTCGGTCAGCGAAATATGTCCAATCAAGCATTACTAAAAAACAATTAATCACATACAAAACGTCATTAACAACTTGTAAATAAGGATGTAACATACGAGTGTTTACAAAAGTCAATTACATGATGATTAGTGAGTGAATCGTTAGCATAAATAGTATTTATCAATGCAATTCTGATGGCCACCGTACAATATCAAATTGTCGGTTTGGACCCGCTCCAAATGTATAGTGACTACGAACAAATAAATTTACGTATCCACAGATAGTGGTGTTTTATTTTATTATTATGTCGATAGTATTTTATTATTTAGAAAAAAAGTTTAAATCTGTATCATGAATGAATACCTATTGTTCATGACATAGATTTTTTAGGTTTGTTTTAGGTAGGGTTTTTCAGGCGTGAGGACAAATAATTGATGTAAAAAAACTAACCTAACCTAACCACCGGACATAATAAAGTTAGTAAATAATCCCGATAGGAACAATTTTTTTTACTAGGTAGTCAAAATATATTATATTATACAACTATTATATTCCAGCCATGCTTAACAACCGCAAGTCTACTCCCAGTGGACAAATGCATTCTTGACAGAAAACCTCCGCATGAGGCAAATAGGGAAAATTTCCAAGTAAAGAGACCACGTAACTATTTAATAAGCCACCCGAACTGGTTCGCAATTTTGTATAACTATAAGACTAGAAATATATAGACGCAGCTCTAAACTAAGGCAATTTATGAGTAACAGACATTTTAAATAAAGGTGACGATCGTATTGTGTAAAGTAGTACTAATAGTTAAATAGAACATGAATATGATATGATTAATCTATTATGTATTCCAAAGAAATATACCACAATTTAAAGGTGTGAAAATGTATCTTGGTCCAAGTATATCTCTGAAAGAACTTAAACCTTATACAATTATTTTTTATTTTGATTTACTTACATATACCTCTTATATCAAATTAGGAAACGGTAAATAAATAAAATTCGGTTTAAAAGTTTTCAACATAATCATAGACTTTAAAATCATTATTTTGAATTAAGTTGCGCATTTTTTTACTGCCTTTCGTTTATTACATTAATTTATATTATATTTGTAAATAATAAGATTATAAGACGTACGTATTTTTTTGGCATCTTTTTATATTTTTTTGTAATTTCCGTTCTCTCTACTTTTCTGCTCTGTGTAACTATTTACGTATTTTTTTTTTAACTACAGACTTGCGTGTGTTGAAGACATTAATCGGTTTTAACGCCAACCGCGCATTTCAACCGATTTATACGTCCCCCTCTCAGAACTGCATTGCGGGGTAGTATATTACACAATTTAAGTACCGCCGGATACCGTGGGTTTCTAAATATGGCCTGGAAACGAACAAGAACTTTAGTTTCTTTTTGGAAGTCTTTTGGAAAATTATGAACGCAAACTGTCGGTAGTAAATACTTGAACTTATAGATACTCGTTTTTAAACTGACGACGCCGTATGTAAATTTTAAAGTAAATTTCCAGCGACATTTATTAAGCTACATTTAAAATTAGAAAGTATAGAGTAATTGCCATATGTGGTACATGTAAAAAAACAAGTTTCTATTACAAATCAAATCAAATTCTTTATTCGTGTTACATAATATGTGGTGTACAAATATTTAAAAAAAGAATGAAAGAGTCATGGTCCATGTCTAACCATCAACGACGTATAAATATAGAAATATAAAATAATTGTTATATATGTTTTACTGAAATAAGTAATTATTTATATATTTATCCAGTAAATATGTAGTAGGTAAGTTTCAAACAAGTGATTTTCAACAAATTATAGTTTTTATAAACCTATAAAACGCTGAACACATCGCGTGATTCTAACAAGCGTTAAAATGGTAGCATATTCTACATAATAGTATAAAGTATCTACACCGTTTATAGGGTTGATACAAGAGCTAACTATTTAAGTAACACTACTAAAGTAATCTAGCGTACTTCATAAAACGAGAAATACTAGAAAATTACTTCCCAGTACCTCAAATACTGCATTTACTATCGTCAACGTCTTCAAACAAAATATATGATTATATCAACTACAGAAAATGTTTATTACTAAGCTTACTTCAACACTCAGCTTAAAGTTAAGCTCCGAAGTGGCTCAAAAGGCGCTGTCTTAAGTTTTTACAACCCAAAGCTTAAAATCTTTTTTAGACCTAAATAAAACGCGGCGTTCTTAAAACGTCAGACTTAACAATTAAAAAGTTGTTTTTATTAGGCTTTGAAACAAAATTGATTGTGTGATTATTCTGGATGTAGAGAACGTTTGAAAACGGGATTTTCTTTTATGGCATGTTAAATGGTGCCTGAAAATGTTGAATGTATTGAATAGCGGGGTTGCGTCTGTTTTTGTTGAGTGTAATATATGGTACTGTTTTGTTACGAGGATAAGGGAAACTGAAAATGTATCTAAATAAATACGGTTAAGTGTTATTTTGTGGTGATAGCAGTGTACGTTAGTTACATAACATATTACGGTACAGCAATATAAGGTTCCGTTGAATATAGAATTTGGCTAGAATATAATAATATTCAAAAACTATCTTCTTAATAATATTTGAAGTATATACATATTTTTCATTGTATAATGTAAAGAATACTAGAGTATATTTTTCTAAAATAGCGCGAGAAAACGTAGTGATCGATGTTCTTTTCACCGTCTAAAAGAAAATAAATTTCCCTCCAGTGTAACATTTACAGGTATAATTTGGCAACCAAAAATGTCGAAACACGCCAACAAAAGATAAAACCAATCCATCAACGAAACGTTAAAACGCATTTCATCAACATTTCATTAAAAATTCAAAGCGTAACGCCAAAGTCGACGCAAAACAGGTGACGTTCAGTGGAACAGACGTTAAGCAAATGAATAAATAATAGTCTTTTCGAATTTGGCCCAAATCTTTGGCATAACGAGTTGAGAAAACAAATAAAGGCCGGTCGGTGAAACTTATTATACTGGCAATAAATAATATAGCGGCCTTACTCCAGGGGTTGCCAACTTTAATACAAACGTGTTGTGATGCCGAATGTTTGCGAGCACTGAACAATGCAGTTTAGGGCGAATAGAAGTTTGTGTGTTTATATAATTGGTGTGTTGACCTCTGAATGAGTTGAGTTGTAACCTAACGCTGTTGTAATCGAATGGGGAATAGGGATTACTCAGTTTTACTTGAATATAGTTCAAGAAAGAAAACAACAAGAAAAGTCGTTGTAAGAACGTCACCTGATTACTTGTATTATTTGTTTAAAATGAAGATTAAGTGAGTGAGTACATGTGAAAAGAGTTTTTTTCATTTACTTAGAACCATTTGCAACCTACATGTGGCTCTATTTTTAGAAAATACTAGCTGCCCGGACAGACTTCGTTCTGTCAAAAGTAAATTAATTGAGGTAATTCCCGAGTTTCGGAAAAGTTTTTTTTTTTACTTATTATTTATGTTTTACACCTTTTAAACCTTCCCTGGACTTCCACAAACATTTCAAGATCAAAATCCGCCAAATCGGTCAAGCCGTTTTCATGCTATGTCGTGACAACGGAAAACGGGCTTCATTTTTATATATATAGATAGATGCCAAGCCTTAGAAATGATATAATGTATGTAACACCCTTAATATTTCCAACTAATTGTATAGACTTCTGTCTTCACACAAAGCGTATGACATGACGTCATACGCTTTGTGACGACATGGTGACAAGTAAGTACAAAAATCAATCTAACTGCTTTGAAATAAAAGCGATGTTAATATCAAATTGTTCCCATATTAAGCGGTTGAATTTATTTACAACTGGGAAAGGTTTATTAATAAATTGTAAGCCTACTTTGTGACACCATGCACCAGTTTGAATCGCCACCCGTGACGTGTGGTTTGCGGTTGTGGTCGAAACCTACAATTTATAAATAAAATATGTAGTATATTTCATAGTGTTAAGGATCTTATACTTAAATATTACTCTTGATGAGCTGGTTTCATATTGGTCTCTAAACACGACTGTCATTTTTCAATTGCTATTATCCAAGCCAAGCAAGATTATCGTTTTTATTATACGCTTATTATATTATATATGCTGAGTTACTAGCTGATAAAATATAATATAAAAATATTATCGGTCAGTAACTAGGTAGGTATGTATGTTACACTTTGGCTCGGGCTCTCCCGCGTAGGATCTGGTTATCGCGGCAAAGAGTAGCCCATAATCTTTTTCTATAAATGGGCTATCAAACACTGAAATATTTTTTTAAATCGGATCAGAACTTTCTGAGATAGGCGCTTTCAACCAAATACAGTCTTTAGCTATATATTACAGTTTAAGTACAAATAAGTAAGGATAAAGTGACACATGTAACAAAAACGTTATGAAAAAAAAAGACAATAATTTTAATTATCGTTTCCCGCACTATGTTTTAATTTAAAACCGGGTTACAAAAGCAACAAAATAATGTAACACAACTATCAACAAGTCAAATCAATTTTACATAACAAAACTGAGAGTTCACCAAATTAGTAATTATTTACTGACATTATTAATGACGCGACAACCCAACCGAACGGATTTTAATTAATAATTAGCAAAGAATTAATAGGTTTTGTCGGACAAATTGAATATTTTAATCGGGAGCCATATTGCACTCTTGCAATAAGCGTAAATTGATTTACTGTAATTAAATACTAATGTATTAATTTTGTGCAGTTTTTAATGATGCAAATTATTTATTTAAGCCGATTTGAGTGCTTTCATTTACCTCCAGTATCGATGTATATTATAGTTGAAATAAATTCTGATATGTAGAATTGGAATATTAAATTCGTAGATTCATAAATATTTTTCTACGTATAAATTTAATATATAAATTGGTAATCAATGTGACTTGTGTTTGGCCTTAGAAAGGAATCTTTACATTCTAAATCTCACTCTCGTCTGAAATAGTATTTAAACAGAATACTACCAAAAGTGTAGATATTTCCAATGGGGTGAAAAATAGGTATATCGTTTGAAAATATTTCAGCTCTTAATTGAATAGGTGATTGGTACACAATAATTCATATCAATTATTCGACACCAAAAATCTTTTTGAACGTGTCACCACATTACGAGGGTCAATATCTTATTACCGCAATCACTAAATTTTAAAATACTTGTATATGTAAAGCCCTGCAGAGGTCTGGTAATGATTTTATCTCATCTCTCTCTCTTTCTCATTGATAATAATTGAGGCGGAAATTGGATATATCAAATATTTCACTCACTTTGAGCTGACATTTTGTGAAGCGACTCTATACCAGATACACTTTTTAACCCTTTCGGTAACGGCCTGTAAAACTCACATGGATTTAATCTATAAAAGCCCATGATTTTTTTTATTAAAACTTTTAGAAAAACATGTTTTATAATTTTTCGTTATGACAACATAATTATCACGTATATACCTTCTTAAAACTGCCTCATTCTTTTCCAATTTGAATTTTAACTCATTAGCACCACCAAAAAGTTTATACTACAAAGTTATAAGCACATGTCTGTGACTCTTTTACCCTTTTTCAGGCCGTAGTTCCCGAAAACCCCATGATACAACCATTGCTTTCATACGTTAGCACCCTGCTATTAATTTTTAATTTCGCTTTTACGACATTTTTTAATGGACGTTGGGCTGTGGTAAATTTTTTATGTGTTCCGAATTCGCTCTAGAAATTATGTTGATGTTGAAGTCAAATTACGGCTTTTTTCAGTTTCTGTTTTGTTATTTATTTTTTGTTTTGGTTATATTTTTAATAGGTTTTAAATTTAATTGACATCGTAAGGCGTTTGTCTTATAGTGAGACTTTAAAGGTACGAAAAGATTTCTCGTCTTTCATTACATGTTATCAAATAACGTCCGATTACTTTTTTTACTCCCCTAAAACTCTATACCCACCTTTCTTAAGTCTATATTTATAAGTATAAAAAGGGTAGATATCACAGCGAATGCAAATTAAAGTCGCAGCCGGCTAGAGTTTATAAAGAAAAACTATTGCTGTAAAAAACAAAGGACGATCGCCCCTCATCAACTAAGAGCTGGCGATATTACCCTCAGCTGCATTAATTAAATAAATAATGTTCGAACAAAATCTTAAAGGACTAGATGCTGCTTTATAAGATTTTCTTTAAGAACTTACGAGTGGTACCTACTTAGTTAAATGAAAAGAAAAAAATAAAGGTTGTTTTGTGTTTAATTCAAAGTAATTTGGAGATTGAGTTATTTTTATTACTTTTGTTTTAGTTTGAAACAATGCTCTGAGACGGAATATTTTTTGCGAATCAGTTCATAATACACGTAGTACCTACTAAGTAGATAAAAGACATAAAAGTATTATTCATTGTAATAACAAATAAAATTTTAACTTCTTCAGCACAAACAAGAATTGTGCGACTTTAAAGATTTCCTTGAAAGATTTTTCACATCACTAAGCGAGAGCGTATTCCACTACGTTGACAGGCGCTACATAACTAAAATATGTAAAAAATAAAACAAAAAAGGAACAGCCGACGAGTGCACCAGACAGTACGTAACGCCATCATTTCATTGGTAAAAAAAAACGTGTTCGAACGCCTACAGCGTTTTCCGTCACCACGCAATATTTTCCCCATTTCCCTGTGAACATTTTTCATTTCGTCGAACCAGTGAAGTTCTGTTATGAAGGATTTATCGATAGATATGTAAAAAACCAGATTGTCCAACGTCCAGGCCAAAATATTTCCGTAGGTTGCCCAGTTTCGAATTAACAAAACGAAAACGAAGAAATTCTGGATTTTGAGCGAATTGAATATGAAAATTCTTGTTCCTTACTTCACTAAATTGGAATACGATTTCGTTTTTTTATTTTTAGTTTGTCTTTCGGATTGATGAATTCGCTTTTGCATTATATTGGAAGAGTTTTTGTTTGCGGAATATTATTTGTTGGATTTAATGGAATAGAAATTCTGTTTGAAATGAATTTCTTGAGATATTATTAGTTCTACCCCTTTTATTGACAAATCAAATTAAAGTGTATTTGAAATCGCTCCACAACTGTCGGAGATATTGCGTAATAAACAAACAAAATACATACAGTCGAATTGAGAACTTTAAATTTATGAAATCGGTTAAAAATTGTTTTCATTCATCATAAAAAAAACAGGATCAAATCTTGAAAATGCACAACAATACGCGAAATTAAACCTTAACATGCGGTGCTCAAAGTTTCTAATCCTAAAACTGCAACATAAACATAGCTTAGTTCAGGCAAAGTGTAAAGGTTATTAGGTTAGGTTACCTCCATCGACCTGCTACAAGACCTAGGTAAATGAATCAAGGCTAAGTTGAACGCAAACACCTTAAGCTGGCGTGTCGCTAATTAATAAACGTGTAAATACACTGGTTTTGTTAATACAGAGACATTTCTAAACTCAACTTGGAATAATCGCTGAGTGATCCGATTTAGTTTAGTTGGAATAAGATCTCTGAGTACCGTGTTTTGATATGAATATGTTTTATGTTTTAGATGGACTCTTGACCTGAAAAAGCCGGCTAGGTCGGACTGGATGCGGAAGGCGGAGGACCGGGTTTTGTAGCGCAACATTGGATAGGACAATGTCCAGCAGTTGTATGTGTGTCGAGGGCGGTTTATGAATTACCAATGAAGATTTATGCTAATTAGATAGGTACCTACCTAGAAGATGTACTCATATCATATATTCGAGTATTTTAATCTTTTACAGTTACAAGCTTATTTTTTGACTTATTCTACCGTAGAAATTTTCCGTAAAACGATATCTGCTAGGTAAGCTTACATTGCGGGTAATGTATTTGATGTCGACGCTTTCATCTTAAAATTGCGAGACATGAATACTGTATATTATTATGTATAGTGCATGTATCATTATCAACATCCTCCTGCCCTTATTCCAATTTCATTTGGGGTCGACACAGCAAGTTTCGTTCGTCCATACTTCTCTATCTGTCATCATCTCTCAGGTAACATGCTTTCTTCATTATTATGTATAGCGTATGTATGTAAAATAAATAAGTGAAATCTGGTAAGATTTTAAGCCGACCCCAACTAAGCTTGGGAAAATTCTGGAAGAAGATTGTATCGTGGAGGCCTAACGGTTCGACGAAAGGATTTTTAACATGCGAGTCCCATTAAGCCTTTTTTAAAGTTATATGAGTAATTTGAATCCATTGCCAATCACTATTAAAAAAAAAAAATATCCTGAAATCGTCAACCAAGCAAGCAGCGGCAAAATAAGCAAGCGTGGTGATCAATGCCCATTTATTCTCTACTTGCGAAGACGTCTGTTCTCAGCAGTGGGACATTTATAGGCGGGTATTATATGATTTTATACGGTTTAGTGTTTCTTACCTTACGCAGCATTTCTTCGAGCGAGTCCATGTCGAGGGCGGCAGGCTCCCCGCCCGCGCTGTTCACACCGTTATTGTTGTTCGTCATAGGTGAGCCGCACCCCACCACACAACAACACACCGGCACATGTGAACAACTCACGTACACCACTTATAACCGAATGTTCGCGGTCACTTTGTGATAATTATAATTCGTCGCATGTAGTCCGCACTTATTTTAATAACTTATTTGTTTATTAAATCACTTGTTTGACTAGAATAGGTTAAGAAGACAGTGCTTCTCTACAAGAAAACGTATTTTTTATATTATTATACAATATCTGATTGGTCAGTGGTTGAAATTATCGAGAATTATCATGAAAAAACTTTTAAATAAGCACACTCTATTTTATATTAACTTTAGAGCAAATAATCTTAGTAAAGCTACTAATAATATAATAATAATAATAGTACATCTACTATCCTAGACCTAAGTAGCAGTCAGCAGGGGTCCGTTTGCCGCCTTTTATGAACTAGAAACGCGATTTAAAACTAGATAAGCTGGGAAAAACGTTGCATAAGCTGGTTTTCATTAAACGCGGGTACCAGGATCGCAGTAGTTATGTGGAGGTGTGGATACTTTATTGCGTAGTTGATGAAAAGAAAAGTACCTATGCGTGTTTTGTTTTAGATGTTTTTTTTAAATAGGGGCTTATTTTTTTGCTAGTGGAGTTTTGCTTAGGCTTTGTTACTGTGTCGTGGTAGGTTCAAACTTTTTTAAGACCGTGTGGTTTCGTTTTTAATATTTTTAGTCTTGGAAAACGCGGACTAATATAAATAAAGTTAAATTTAGCCTTTGATAATTACTTTTATTTTTATTTTTAACGTAAAATTGTGACGGGCCTGTTGGTCTAGTGGTTAGTGACCCTGACTGCTAAGCCGGAGGTCGTGGGTTCGATTCCCACCCAGGACAAATCTTTGTGTGATGAGCATGATCATTTGTTCTGTGTCTGGGTGTTATTTATCTATAATGTATGTATTTACAAATATATAAGTATGTTTATCAGTTGTCTGGTTACCATAGTACAGGCTCTGCCTAGTTTGGGATCAGATGACCGTGTGTGAGATTGTCCCAAGATATTTATTTATTTATTTAATTAATCAATTTCATTAATCAACCATTAATATTAAGGGAAAATCAGGCCAGTCATGGCTGATGGTGATGCTGTACAAACAGAGATAATATCCCTATGTTAGGGACAATGTGACGGCGCATACGTTTAGCGGCTTAGACCCCATCGTATTGAAAGTAGGTAAACATGTGACAGGTAGGGGGATTGATTTTAATTACGGTTTTAGAATATGGAGTTAAGTCAGGCATTTAATCTGCCTATTGTTATTGTAAAGAATTAATAGGTAAATACTAGGAAATTAAGGGTTATATTTTTTTTACTACTGGCAATGTGGGTTGCACATTACTAGTGATGTCGTTAACCCTTCGTGCTAAACTACGATGTTAGTGTTACGAGTGGTTTCACGTCGGTAGTTTAATGGTTGGGATTCGAACCTGCTACCATATGATCGCAAGTCCGACGCGCGACGCCCTGGCCATTAGGCTACCGCCGATTGTATTTGAGATATATTTTATTTACTTTTTGTATTACGTATCACAAACATAAATTCTTATCTGGTTTCTTATACCAACTATGAACAAAATCGTTTTAGACATTTTTAAATAATTAAATTTTAATTAAAATAAATTATTTTAAATTTATCGTGACATTTCAAGACTTATATCTGGTTCAGCAGTCATTATAATCATGTCAGCCACAAAAAGTCCACTACTGAACATAGGCCTCCCGCGATGATTTCCAGATTGGCCGGTTGGAAGTGACCTACATCAATACTTTTAAATAATTTAAAATTCAATTTACAAAAAAGTCAACAAAGACATACAACACAACATAATCTCTATTTATATTACACCCATACGTTATCATTCTTAGTCCAATCATTCCCAGATAAACAATAAAGTACCTACGGGAGGTTTTAATTAAATTTCTGAAGCATTGTAAACATGATGCTGAAGGAGATGAAGATTGATCACTGAATAAGTCTAGACGTATTAATGAGATTTGTGGGTTTCATCGAAAATGCTATATTTCTTGTACAATCGCACAGTGGTAAAAGTGATATCGAAATTCAACTTCAAACTAATCCTTTAAAATAAATGTCCAATTCTTAACACTAAAGTGTTTGTTTGTGAACTACGTTTCTTAGGAATACAATCACTAATAAATCTATCTATACTAATATTACAAAGCTGAAGAGTTTATTTTGTTGAATGCTTATCTCAGGAAATACTGGCCCGATTTGAAAAAATATTTCAGGGTTAAATAGCCTATTTATTGAGGAAGGCTATAGATACTTTTTGTCGAGATAACTGAAGCCTAATCGGGCGAAGCCGCGAGCAAAAACTAGTTGAATATTGGTTAAATACAAAAGGGTTTTCGAGTAAACAGAGGTTTAAACTTAGTTCAAAACTAAACTAAACTTAAACTGAAAAGAGTATGTAGTTTGTTCGAAGTAGAAAAAGATCGGTGATGACTGATCAAATCTAGATTGTCCATTTTAAATGATAAAGAACGAATATCACATCCATTGAGTGCTACCGGCTAGATATTTATAGAGTAAGATCCCAGTGCCGTAAGACACAACTTATTTTCTAAAGCATATAACCTTCGGTTCTCAGTAGTCTCTTGTGTACTTTTTAATACCTGACTGTTTGTGAAGCTTGCCCGGTGACACGTGCGCAGGTACCAGGTGAGAAAGGTTACTAAAAATCAGGTTTACTTAACTTATTTTTATATGACTGATTTTTATATATGTGTTGTAGAATATTACTCTGAAGTCATATAAGAGAAATCAGACACTTTCCAAGGGCCAAAACTTTTATCAGACACTTTAAAGCTCTAAGAAAAATAAATGAACTTAATTTATTTTTAAATGTCTGATATTTTTATATGTCATTAAGATAACTATTAAAATGTTATATTTAATCAGTCAGACAAATTGCAATGACCAAACATCCCCTAATCACAAAAAATACTGAACCATAAGTATGAGCGCGAGAGCACTATACATGCGTTAATAATGTAACTAAATATTATTAACTAGCTGCCCGGACAGACTTCGTTCTGTCAAAAGTAAATTAATTAAGGTAATTCCCGAGTTTAGGAACAGTTTTTTTTCTTATTATTGACATATGTTTTACACCTGTCAAGTCACACGGGAATGCTGTCGAACGGGATAAAAAGTATCCTATGTCCTTCTCCTGGCTCTAAACTACCTCCCTGCCAATTTTCAGCTAAATCGGTTCAGCCGTTCTTGAGTTATAAGTGGAGTAACTAACACGACTTTCTTTTATATATATAGATGTTATTTATTGTACATCCACTAGTCATGACGAATTGACAGGTGCCAGGATTTCACGCATTGACTGGATGTGATTTTAATCCCGCCTTTTTTAAAAGAGGTAAACTAAGACCATTTAATATAATGAGGAAGAAACATGAATATCAGCGATTCGGAGATCTAGAGTCATTTACCGATGAAAACATACTACAAGATATTTTCAATCAAGTACAATTTTTTTTTGTTTAAAAAAGATTACTACATAGGATGTGGGTCGCACATTACTAGTAATCTCGTTAACCCCTCGTGCTAAGCTAAGATGCTTGTGTTACGAGTGGGTTCACGTCGGTAGTGTAATGGATGGGATTCGAACCCGCAACCACATGATCGCAAGGACGACGACCCTAGACATTAGGGTACCGCCGCTTGCAATATTTGCGATATTTATAATGTTTCCAATGTGTGCGACGTTGATGCTGCCCGGCTTCAGCTATTTTTAAATAAAGATACTGTGTCTGATATTAATGAAGTATTCAATTCAAAAAATCTAATAAATTACGATGCAAGCAATTTACCACCATGCAAAACTGAATTATTTCAACAATTTCTCCGAGCTAAATATATTACCAGCATTTGGAATAATGCAAATGAAAAACGACCAACTACTTTAACTCCTGAAAACAATGGATGGACGTTAGAAGATAACTAGTATCTTTTTTATTGGTTTGATGGTGACCAATTACCCGGATTCCTTAGTGAATCACTTCAAGAACCAGGTACCGTACTTAGATTTCTGGTTTACAATTTAGTATATCGGTCGTTCCGTTAATCGTTTATCTTTTTGTTTTTACAGAACATGTTGCTAGCAACATGATGATGGTGAGGATTGATTACTATGATGATGATGAAGATGATTAAAAAACAATAAAAAAAATATATTTAAAATAAAATAAATATTAATTTCTTTAAAACACAACTGCTCCGTAAAAAAATATTTTTCCCTATACAACATGTAACAAAAACCCTGTCCGATCCCTGAGAGTATTATTCGGTATCGTACTTCGAACACATATACGTAGTCATTAAATGGATTGGAGATGATTATTTTGCCCCAGTGAAAATAATTAAATCAAAATAAAAACTGATTCAAGGCAACAGCAACACTGACCGCTCCTTAAAGTTCACGTCACTACCTACAGCTTTGTGTCAAAGATGCCGCATATGCGAGACGGTTCATGAACCCACGAATACACTTTTTATTGGATCTGACAGGGGTTTTGTTACATGTTGTATATGCATTGTTCTCTCGCGCTCATACTTATGGTTCAGTATTTTTTGTGATTAGGGGATGTTTGGTCATTGCAATTTGTCTGACTGATTAAATATAACATTTTAATAGTTATCTTAATGACATATAAAAATATCAGACATTTAAAAATAAATTAAGTTCATTTATTTTTCTTAGAGCTTTAAAGTGTCTGATAAAAGTTTTGGCCCTTGGAAAGTGTCTGATTTCTCTTATATGACTTCAGAGTAATATTCTACAACACATATATAAAAATCAGTCATATAAAAATAAGTTAAGTAAACCTGATTTTTAGTAACCTTTCTCACCTGGTACCTGCGCACGTGTCACCGGGCAAGCTTCACAAACAGTCAGGTATTAAAAAGTACACAAGAGACTACTGAGAACCGAAGGTTATATGCTTTAGAAAATAAGTTGTGTCTTACGGCACTGGGATCTTGGACTATTACCTAAAAGTGTGTAAATACAGGCAAATTACTGTAAACTGTGATGGTTCTTCTACTCCGTATCTAAAAACGACTAAACATTTATAAGTGTAGGCACTTTTATTATATTTTAATAGAAGTATTTAGTCTAACAATAATTATAAAACAATATTGAATGAAAGCTAAGTGCTAAGCCCTCAATATGACCAATGTATCACGCTGCTAATGAACTAAGCTAAGCTAAAAGCTTCAGCTAATTGCCAGTGTAAATAAGCTGTTAACCTAATAGGGCAAGCAGCTTGAAATATAGCAGAGAATTTATCAAATGGAAAGGTCAGCTCCCTTCGTAATTTTTTTTTCTCTCTCTTTCATGAGGAGTTTTAGGCGTTTAGCGTAGTACTGTCTCTTTCTGACTTAAAACTTGTAAGAACATAAACAAAAGACAAACGATCACATTTCTAAAACGCTACTCATTTAATATATTATTATGGACAAATATATCCCAGCACTTGTTTAGAAGACGGTTAGCTTTTTGATATGTCCACTTGTAAAATTCACGATATCTAATATAAACAATTTTTTTTTCTTGTTATCAATCACTTATTTTATTTCAAGTCTATCGTAAGCTTTAGATACCTATGTTTAACTATAGAAATATGTACACAAAAGCTGTGTGAAGACTTCAATTAATTAATAAATAAGTTGAACAACAATACCAGTTAAAAACATGCGTATATCGTTGTTTTGCCATAATAATAAAAAACTGGAGACTATATTCATACCCATAAGTGATAAAGGCGGACCGCCTTTATTACTTATGGGTATGAATATAGTTTACGAGATATTACAACATATACACAAAAATTTCACGGTTTTTCGGTTACTTACTTACTTACTCTGTATTCTTTTTAAATAGGTAACATTAAATTCATTAAAAATATTAACTGTCAGAATTCAGTAACTGATTATTCGAATTCCATTGTTGGTTCTATACGGACATTGCACACAATAGCCGCAACATGAATGGCATTGTACTTGACAGTGTCAGAATGTGCTGTTAGACAATAGTTAACTAAAAGTGTCACGTTCCCCTTTAAGTGACATTGGGTTAGAACTCGAACAGGAATGTAGGCGGGGTCATTTGAATACTTGTGACCTGACTATGAAGAGGTCAGAGTTGTTCTTTATGGTATGGTGTACAATTATTGTACATGTTATCTTTTAATTTGGTGTCCGAAAAGGTAAGATATAAGATTGATTTTAAAAAGCTTGACGTTTCGCCGAGAAAAAGGAGTGACAATTATTATGAAAAGGTTTGCGATACAAAAAATACTGGCAGTTAAGAAAATGTTTTTGAAGGAACTGTGTTGAGTTATAGGCTATGGTTATAGGTATGTGTAAGGGTGTATTATCTTATTAAGTTGGTAGATGTGTTTTTCACATATTAATACATGGTCTAAAAATTAAAATCAAATGCCAGACGAAGACGAAAAAAACTTTACCACGTCGCTGTTGAAAATATAATTTTTTTGTTAGTTTAAGAAAAAGTTAAGCTACCCAAACAACTATTACAATTGATACAGCTCCATCAAAATTGTATTATTAGACTTAATAACAAAACACAAATTATAATTCACCAAATCTATGTAATAGGCACAACAAACTAATTGAATTCAGCACATTCCCAAATAATATCCAATCTAGTTTCAATATAACAGTCACAGCGGGGTCATTGACACTTGGCACTAGATTGCAGCCCAGCGGGACTCGCACTGAACCAAACTATACGCTATGCTTTATATAATACTCTTATACGTCCATACTGTCCTGGTACAATGACGTTCAAAAATTATAAATTATCATTATCGCTGATACAAGATGAGTTTGTTACCATTGTACAAACGAAAACATTGCCTTCTATATCTATACATATAATAAAATCGTAAAATGCCAGGGCTTCAGTTTGTTTGTCTGTGCGTTTGTGCGCGCTAATCTCAGAAACCAATACAGCGATTTGAACGCACTTTTCACTGACATAATGTGGCAAGCTTCTAATAACATTTCATTAAAATCAGTTAACAAACAAAAAAGTTACGGTCATTGGAATAATACGGGTTCTATGTTACTTCGCTCGTGTTAGAAAATAATTAAAATTTTGCCATGCCTGGAACTCCATGAGACCGGAGTGGCTGGTACAGCTAGTCGCTTATAAATACGATTGCAATTAGAAATAAAAAAAAAAAATACAAAGAATACCTCGTTAATACTATAAAATTTACTGTAAAAGAACTGAAATCTGGGATAAAATTTGTTTTATTGATGTAGAGCTCAAAGTTTAATGTCACATAGATTGCTAATTATCCGACAAGTCTCAGTGAAAGAACTATGCGAATAAAACCGCTGGGCGTCTCTATATTAAAACATAAAAGTTGTCTGCGTAGTTGAATAACAGTATTAATGCTATAATGTAACTAGTATAGTGGGTTGATAGAAAGAATTTTATCTGTCGCAAGCACCACCTACGTGTAACACTGTGTATCATTAGGTAGTGCTTATAATGTAATAAGAAATCGACCTTGTATCGCTACTTTCGTCTATAACCTTGGATAATTAGGAATAGCCTTACTCGTAGGATTTCTTCTGTTTATTAAAGCTTATCCTTATTACTGTCTAGATATTTTCGGCAATTCTCAGATATTATAGAACTATGGAGTAATATTGCACAATTTATTTAAAGATATAAGTAAGCTAAACTCGGCACTAGTGTGTTAATACTTGGAATACGAAGAAATTTCTTTGAAATATTCATGGGGCAAATTAAAAATTATATTAATAAGATTTTAACGTAAATAAAACCAGAATAAAAACTAATAAACACCTAAACTATGGGTGCTATACTCGGTACCTACATAAACAAAAAATTCGATTACTAATTATAATTATTTATTAGATCAAACAAATACACTCAAATCAATTAGAAACCCAATTTATCAGGCACTAGCCTTTGTTCGCGGCTCTGCCAGCGTAGGCGTCGGTTACTGCAGCAAATGATAGCCTCTATATATAGCCTTCCTAAATAAGTGAGCTATCTAAGGGAGAAATAATTTTTCAAATCGGCTCAGTAGTTCCTGAGATTAGCACGTTAAAACATACTAACACTCTTCAGCTTTATAATATAAAAAATAAGTATAGATTATACATACTTATGAATCCAATATAAATTTCTATCTAAAGATTAAGCAAATACACTCAAACCATACCCAATTTGATTTCCGTGCATTACAAGTAATTTTTAAAGACAAACACCGAAAAAACATCAGGGAATAAAGTTATACATCTCAAATAAATCTATTTGATTGGCTCCCTTGATCGAGGAACCATATTTCATACAATTTCCCTTTATACATATTCTATCAAAGTTCCTGAGGTTGTGCAAACACAATTATGTTCGGTAAACACCTCAGATTTGGTCCTTGGCTTCCACGTCAGGGTTGATAATGCAGCCGTGAATAATTTACATAATTTCATACTAATGTTAGCGTAAGTTGGCTTCTATATATAGAACAGGAATTGTTACAATGGCATTTAATGCTAATGTATGGAAAAGTTTAGTTGCATGCTTATTATATGAGTGCTTCTCCTACCTCATAATTATAAAGAACAGAAAAAGAGTAGTTTTTAAGAAATTTCTACTCTAATTTCAACGTATGCTTATAAGTTTTACATTTATTTTGAACCAACTTCATTAACTAATGGTCTAATCTACAAAATTTGTATTTTTGTGTGTGTATGTATGTTTGTAATGAATAAACTCAAAAACGACTGTGCCGATTTCAAAAATTCTTTCACCATTAGAAAGCTACATTCACAATGAGTAACATAGGTAATATTTTTTACTAAAAAATTAGGTACCGCGAGCGGAGTCGCAGGGAACTGCTAGTTCTTAAATATAAATAAAATATCTAATAATATATAAATAAAATATCTAATAATAATAGCGTTTATCCCGCCAAAAAAAGGTACCACAGATATCTTATCTTCAACGACAACAAAATAATAATAGAGGAACATACAAAAATAAGCAATGAACAAATATTTAAGGTCTTATAAATTGTATCATACCAGAATAATGTAAGTAATATGAATACAAACAGGTTTTAAGTATATAATCGCGTAATAAATACATTTAGTAAGTACTTAATTATTTCAGCGCAAAAATAACAAGGAAACGTGCTCGTACCAACCATTCTCTTTAAATACAATACTTTGTACAATGTCAAACGTAAATTATTTGGTCTAGTAACATAGGACAAAGTGTGAGGAGAGAAGAAACAGGATAGAATGTATGAAAGAAAGGGACAGTAAAACTGGCCATGGTAATTAAAGACTGTTTATTTCCTATTATTTTTACCGTTTTACGTTATTTGCTGCTTTGTCTTTGATTGTTGAAATTAAAAGGAATTGAATATACAAGCAGGATAATATTCGTACCTAATATTCTGTTTTACTTCCAATGTATCTGTATTTAGGTACTCCGAAATATCAAACATAATCTTAATAGCACCAATCTACTTATTTTAACTAATGATGTGTTCAAACGCAAATAAATTGTTTGCTGTAAGAGAGATAGACATATTTAAATTCTTGTAAAAATATTGTTGTAGTAAAAAGTAAAGTTAAAATTTCAAGTAATTCATTGTAGGTACCCCTAATTCGGCAGGACATGTTGTCGCCACAGTTAAAAATGAGTTAACTTAAAAAAATATATATATATCTAAAGATTTTTTTGTCATCTATATCATGTAATTTTTTATTAAGTTGTTCCTTTATAATGTGTTTGTATATAAATAATTCATTGTATTAACCTTATTTAAACTTAATCATGGTATTTTTGACAGACCAAAAATTCACGAATCCTTCTTTACCTAGACCTAAAACTGGGGCAAGAACAGCACAACTAACATAAAACGCATTACAAGTGTACCTAAACATCTAAATAACGTACATACATATGCAAAAGGTTGTAATTAAACGCGAACGTAATAACAGTGGGGCAAGGCGAAGCATTATGTAAAACAGTTGCAGTGTTGCATCTAGGTAACTATAACACTAGACCCTTGCATTCATTTATCAACGCCCACTCCTTATGTAAAGCCTCTATTGATAGTTAAGCAAATAAGATTGTTTGTAACGATTCGATAATGATAAATGAGTAGACCGTGTCTTGGAAATCTAAAACAGGTGTTTAACTTACAACATTAAGATAAATCTTTGGCATAGTGTGTATAATACCGGCCTATATATGTCCCACTGCGGGACACAGGCCTCTTCCCGTATAGGGAAGCGAGCATTGATCACCATGTTGGCTCACTGCGTGTTGGCAATTTCAGATTCCAATTTTTGGAATCAAGGTTGTCCTCACGATGGTTTACGTCACAGTTTGTCAATGGTGTCTTAGAAATATTAAGGAAGTACATATAAATTTAAAAAAGTCACATTGGTACGTGCCTGGGTTCGAATCTGCAACCATGTGCATACGAATCCGGTTATTAAACCACTACGGCCAGCACGACACACATATAATCTTTGGCATAGAGTGGGTATAATTTTAATTAAAATAGATACCTATATTAAAGAGTTTGAAGCAATCACGATCACTTTGTCAAGATAGTACAACTTAAAAATAGATAATGGAAAACAATAATTCACTTTTAATATCACTCTACTAATAATTAATTTCTAATACTTTTAAATAATTTAAACCATTTATTTCTGTCATACACATAAGTTCTATAACAAATTAACAACTACGCAATAATATTAAATATAGTATGTAACAAGGGAATTTCTTATACCAAAGAAACTATACTTTAAAAGAAATATTTTAGGACTGCTTGCTCAAAACAATACAGTACACATAAATAGTCTGATAATTTAAGACTGAAGAACTATTTTAGGAGCTGATTACATCTAAACCAAATAATAATAACCATCACATAATTAATTAAACATCACATAAATTGCTCCGAAACCAAAGTAAGTAGCTGAAACACTTGTGTTATGGAATCAGAGACAACGAAAGTACCACAAACACCCAGACCCGAGACAATGTAGAAAAGTACTTTTACTACATTGACCTGTCCGAGGATCGAACCCGGGACCTCAGAGCTAGCGACACCTTGAAAACCGGTTCATGCACCACTCGACCACGAAGGTCATCAAATGCAGAAATAAACCAATAATATATTAAACAAGAGGTTTCGCATGTGGTCTTTTAATAATTCTGCAAGAGTCTAATAATAGTGGAATTAATAATGTATTTCTCACGTGCACAACACTCGACGATTGCTAATCAATTGTTGGACAACTGCAAAGTTACAGCCACATGAAAAAAAATACAGAAGGTGCACTAACCAAGTATAGTACTAGATTTTAAAAAGGTAATGGATTATTAATAATATTATTTATAATTATGATTAATAAGTACCTACTCATAAGCTTTTCAAGCGAATACTGATCATAAAATAGAGTTAATTTAAATTTTATATTCGCTAAATTCTAGTCTAAGATTGCAAGTGTATTATTGAAACAGTGAGATCTTTTTCTCTTGCACACAAATATACTAACTTTTAAAACCATCGTATTGCATGATTATGATAAAATTACTTCACGTGAATTATCGCGAACACGTCGTCCTTGTTTCGGCCGGGGTCACAAGTCTGCTTAATTTTATTATAATCATAGGATATACTTTAGATTTTTCATAGAATCTAGGCATATTCAAAAATTTCGTACTTTATACTTATGTACATACTAAGTTTTTCGTGGACTTTTTGAAGCGGACTTTCTGTTTTCTTATATTTATAGTGTACTATTTAGCAGTCTCAGTGGGTACAGGATATTATGTCGCCGCTTCCGTCGCGATGTGTTTACATTATTCATCGATTAGTTCGGCTCTGCCCTATGCTGGTGTGATACGATTTACCTTATTGTATTATTTATAATAATAGTATGGTGTTACATGTTTGTTAATTTGTTCGCACTTTTTAACCTCAAATGTTTTAATAAATGGAAATTAATATGATCGAGACTACATAATAGTCAGTTATTATTATTACTAGGGTCTATGTTTAAAAGAGAAATAAAAACCCTTACCTTGTTTATTTATTTAAAAAATTATGTACATAATAATATTAAAATCATATATCACAACAAATAATCAGTTGGAATAATTTGTTCTAAGTTGTATATTGAATTTATCAAGCAGATATCAGAATTAAAAGCCGTATCCAATCGATTCATAATGTTGATGAATATTCGTAGCAACAGCGTTCTCAAATAGGATAAAAGTCTTACTTAAAACATACGGAGGAATTACTGACCACCAAGCGTCTTTATTGTTTTTTATTTGTCCCAAGATATTTATGTAGTGATTAAAAGATAGATCATAATATTTCATATATCTTACTGACAAACTAGGCCAGAGAGACTAGAAATAATAATAAAAGTTTTTCTTGTATAACCCTATCAATAATAGTAACATTATGAATGAGTTAAAATTAAATAAATGGTACTTGAATAATAAATAGCCGTGCAGCAAGTTGCAGACGAGAAAACTTGCAGCAATTAATGTTCACGGTGAAGTTACTTCGAGTTCCGTACCTGCTACTTAAGACAGAAATACAACCTCGATATAGCTTTAACATCCAGGTGATATAAAGAAGCTATTTTGTACGGAAAGACCTATGGTACGAAAACAGATACACGAATCCATGGTTACTTAATTATGCCCACATCTACACTAATATTATAAAGAGATAAGGTCTGTATTTTTGTGTGAATGTTTGTAATGCATAAAATCAAAAACTACTGTGTCGATTTCGAACATTCTTTCACCATTAGAAAGCTACATTCACCCGGAGTATATGTTACTCAGGGTGAATCAGGCTATATTTTTTACTAAAAAATTTGGTACCGCAGGCGAAGTCGCGGGGAACAGCTAGTTTACAATGTAAATAGAAGGATTTAATTTAATAACGAGTTCTTTAGTCCAAGCAAGCTTTGTCAAAGAATTTTTTTAGACCACATTTTCATTCGGCTATTCGTATCCGCCATTTTACGAAAGCTTACCATTGTGATTTGTCTTTTGTTTTCACTCAAAACGAGGCTATCAAATTAAAATGTTCCAACCTATTACAATAAGCTATTGTAAATTGTGTAATAAAATTATTTCACTCGATACGTATAGGATTAATTTAAAAAGTATGTGTATATTCAACAAGGTCATCAGGTGCATAAAACTGAACAACTTTTCCCAAGAAACATAGGTCACGTGACTTATGTTCGTATGAAAAGCTGATTTTCAATTTTAAGATTTCGATCAAAACTCCTTTTTAATTAATCCTTTATAATGTTTAATACGAAATTTGAACACTCTTAACAATTGCCGTATAAACTTATTTCTAAATACTTATACCTAGCCTCAATATTCATGTAAATTAAAACCTTCAATCTCTAGAAATCTAGAAAACTAGCTACAAAGTAATTAAAACAAGTTTAATTCAACATCACGTATGAAAATAATGAAAATGAAATAGTTACAATTCATGTTACAGTGTATATAAAGTTATACACACTACAAAAACTCTATAAAAACAGTCATGAATATAAAAGTTTTGTAATAATAAAAACAAATGCTAGCCATTTCAGTAAAAATTAAGTCAAAGTTATAAAACAGAACTAAACATGATTACTGATTAACTAGTTTAGACCTAACGGCCTTGTCACCCACGTGTCTAGACTTGTGAAAAAACGTAAGAAATTAAAATGGAGCTAGGTACATAATTATGAAAGCCTACTTAAATATAGGCTACTGATATTTCAATCTTTATTTAGAAGCCATTTGATCAGTCTAGGGAATTTGTGAAAGTAATTACTTAATTGAGAAATTTGATATTTTTTTCTAAGGAAAGAATTTTGGAAATATAATGTTTGAATAAATTAAAGTAATTAAGGAGAGATAAAATTTGTTCATAAATTATTTGACCTTAATGTCTTATTCATGGTAACAAAATGTTTACATGTTGATCGTAATAACTACAAGACCTATGAATGATTACCTAGTAGTTAGATACTAGGTAATCATTAATTCTAAAGGTTTGTTTTTAAAGGGACCAATTTCATTTTAATAAAATAATTAGGTTGCCGCGTAAAACATGAAAAATCCATGAAAGTATGAAACTTAAAAACGCGAACTAAGTCACGGGGGTACAGCCAGACGTGAAAGATATGTATCACATACACACACACAATATGAGTAATTTATGAAAGGTAGTATTCTCACAATCTTTTAAAAGTTTTTCGTTAAATTCAATTCCAATTTTTCTAATTATAAAAAAAAATTGTTTTACCGAACCTTATCCTAGTATTTTGTGACCACAACGACTCAAATCAGAGTTTTTAAATCTCAGTTAATATCTTAAATATGATCCTCATATATCCGTACCGCTCATTTACCGTTGCCGCAAGAAATAGCCCCGGTCCGGTTCGCTCTATGGACCTAGACCACTAATTAGGAACTTACGATTACTTCTTACATATGCCGACCAAATATTGTAAGGAATTGATATAAAATGTGGGTATTGGTACTAATGATGTTGTTATCCACTATTTTAGTTTGTTACCTTCGTTTAGTTCAAAGATAACTCCACCATATTCTTATGTTTCACTAATACTACACGTTAAAAGTCAAGGTGTGTTTGGGATTCTTATGTATCCTTTTAGTTTTTATCTTTTTCCTAAGCAAGTGCCTACCAATAGGTACCTATATTTATGTCACGAAAAGTTCATAAATGTTTTTTGAACTTTTTTTTATGAAGTTCCGTCTCATGTAGTATTGCAAATATTCACTGCTTTTTGAACTTATTAAAAAATGTAAATTTACGAACTTTACATTGGCATGAGATATACAGCTATCAAGCTTTCGTTGACCCATATCTGAAGAGATTTTCGTTACTAGGTTGGGTCGAGAGATTGTCTGGAAAATTGCAAGCTAAGACACTTTGTATTTGTGTCACCACGAACTAACTGTGTGAAGAAGTAGTAGCTTATAAAAGCTTGTCTACATATTATAAAGTGGAAAGATTTGTATGTTTTTAAAGAATAAACTCAAAAACTGATAGACCTCTTTCATTTCACAATAAATTGCAACATTATCCCTAGTAACGTAAGCTATAAGTACTATATTTGAATAAAAATAAATGTTTTTATTTAAACCTATGCGAATAAATAAGTTATAAATAACTTGTAAATAACTTATAGGCTTTTCTGCGATTAGAAATTTTTTTATGCTTTTACGCGTTTTTGAACAAGAAAGTTAGAAAGATACACTGGTACAAAACTATAGTACAAATGGATAATGGTACAAAACATGGCCCATATTATGAATACATATGACACAAAAAACTGTTCTTTGTAAATCTTACTTTGTTTTAACCCATTAAAGAAGATACGTAACAAACGTAACACAAGTATAAATTAATCTAACTTAAATTAACGTATGTTTAGTCAAACAAATATAATTTAAGCAGGTTTACACACAGTAATTATAACACCATGTTAGTCTAATAGCAAGTTGCTTAAACCAAATCACTGGTTCAGATCATCGAATTAGTGTTAATTAACACGTTGTACTTACACTTAGTTCTACATGTTGTTTATATGTAGATAATTATAATGTGAAATAGGTTTGTTTAAATATACAAACTTGATATTAAATTGATGAGTTCTGTTTAGATTTGAAAGTTATGTTGATTATTTTTTTCTTGAACGTTTTCTTGTTAGTACAAACAAACTCTTCAGCTTTATAATATTAACTATAAATAAAATAAAATAAATAAAATAAATATCTTGGGACTATCTCACACACGGTCATCTGATCCCAAACTAGGCAGAGCCTGTACTATGGCAACCAGAGGACTGATAAACATACTTATATATTTATAAATACATACATATTATAGATAAATAACACCCAGACACAGAACAAATGATCGTGCTCATCACACAAAGATTTGTCCTGGGTGGGAATCGAACCCACGACCTCCGGCTTAGCAGTCAGGGTCACTAACCACTAGACCAACAGGCCCGTCCATACACAACTATAGATTACATAATCACCAACAAAATTACACAAAACATACATAGATCATACAATATTATTACAAAACAAAAGGGCAATCAATTTATACCCAGCATTCATGGAAGTGACAAGTAAAGCCTACCACACAGGTAGGTCTATTGTGTGCCGTGTCAAAGGCAGGCTGTTGTTGCATGGCTTTATAAGTTAAGATCGTGGTTTGTGCCTAGACTCGATATATTGCGTATAGACTGTATTGTGTCTAGGTAACTGTTGTGAACGGTGGAATAAAGGGAAATATCTTTTAAACCTTCTTCTCTGGATAGTTAGAAATCAATAATTGAAACTGGAAATAAAAAGAAGAAAAAGTATTTATTTACAACATCGAAGAGGTAACAAGAAAAAAATAAAACAAAAAAAATGTACGAAAAGTTTTTAAAACATTCCGAATAGGTAACTAAATACATTCTAGATCTATCTCATATTCCATACTATGTCAGTGTAAAAATTAGCAAGACGATAGAAAAAAATAGAGTTACTAAAAAAATATTTGAGAAAATGCTTAGAAAGTTATTATCAATAAAGTTATTTTCAATGTAAACATAATTGATGGAAAGTCTAAACACATAGTCACTACACCAACAACCAGACCAAAACAGTAACCACTTTTTGGTTATTTTATAAATTGATTACAAAAATATTGCAAGTATAAAGGTCAACGTACCGTAGTTGGTTGATAGCTTAAAAAAAATAAATGACAATCAAAATCCCTACAACATCATAAATTGCATACTTTTTATCACTCACACTTTTAAAATACGTTACTACAACTAAATGAAATGTGTGAGAATAAAACCAGGCCGATTTTTCAATGTTGCATTGCGCGAAGCTTCATAAATAAATGAAATATTTTCAGGATTACAATCTCGTTGTACTTCAAGACAAACAACACATGCAATCCAAATAGACTAGATTTTAAAACTGTATTCATATGTTTCTTTGTTATTTCCATGTTCTCTGTAAACATTTTTATATTTTATTCTAGTTATTTTATTATAAACTGTACGGCATCTTAAAATGTTTAGTAAAAATAACTGACAATGAAAAACGACTTCTAACACTTTGATAGACTACGATAATTATTAATAACAAATAACTATTTTTGTATATTCACCAACATAAAGTATAAAAATTTGAACGATGTGAACAGTAATAACGTTTGTGATAATTATTTTTAATCTGTTATTTTGATCCGTCGACATTGTTTAGCAAAAGTAGTTAAGTTATGTCTGACAAGACTGTATTTGTTTAAAAAGCACTTTTACACCCAACATCTCTTTTTAAAGCTTTTTGACGAATAATTCACTATCAAATATTAGCTCAGATAATTTCAACCACCGACTCTTATCAGCAAGACTCGAAATTGAATCTAAAATCAGTTATATCGAATCTTCCTTTATGATACAACAAAGTATTTACATTAGGGAGATGCCAATAAATTTAGAGGTCACAAACCCAACACTATGTTCTACCATAAAGCCGAAACGACGTGCTTCATAGCAGACTTCACAAAGGCCGAACATACTCACATCTCACAGTTACACTAACGTAATTATACAACGAGTAAACACACGAAAATTCCTTCAAAAAAAAACGTTGACACTCAAAAATCCACTAACACTAGCACAAGAATCACATCCGCGAATACACGACACCATTAATTAAAATCCACCTTTGAATTTTCAGAAAATGGGGGATATTACGTGCGGGAAAAATGCACCCGAGACCGCGAACGTATGGGCTTTCGTAGCACGCGACACGCGTCTACGCGGTAGGCGGCCGCGAAGCGAACTGAACCTCCCGTAGTACCGTTACTATAGCACCCGCCGGCTACGGGCCGTAGCTAGGCGCTACGTCTGTAGCTACGCCGTACTGCCTATATTATGATTCGTGCGGACGTGCAAAGTCATGTTTCGTTTACAATAGACGGCTATGCTAAAAGTTCATACATTGTTCGCTGTATATTGAAGGGTTGATATTTGCATTTTACAAATTGAATATTATGTTGCAAGCCACAACCAGGTTTACTGCATATACTCTGAATATTTACACTTTAAACTTTGATATTTTGGCGTGATTGAACAATTTACGTTCTAATGCAAAGCTATAACTACTGGCATAAATAAGAAACATTGTTGCATTTTTTTTATAACTAAAACAACTGAGTTGGTAGATCATTAGATATCAGTATTATGGCATTGTTTGCCAAATACTATCTATATTTTTACACGAAATATAAATATAATTGTTTTTACTGTTTGTTAATTGTCATTAGTATTTCGACTCAATTAATTTTGAACACCATCATAAAAATGAAAAGAATACATAATAAATCTTCAATAAAATTTATACGAGTCACAGAAGGACGCCATTTCCCAGAATATTAAGGCCGCACTCAAATCCATCTGAATATTAGATAAACATCGAACTAGCGATTCACAAATCAGTCAGAAAAGCTTCAATCTTGGCGATAAGCTCAGATGTGGTGACAAATTGCCTCTGCATTAATCATGAGCGAGTTATACGTAGTTATACGACAGTAGTTCAATTACGATTGGACATTCAGTAGGTAGAGGCTAGTGTTATAGATTAGTAAACCTCCTGTTGGTATACTGATTTAACACAAACTTTGTGAATCATATTTTTTTTTTTTTTCATTTTAATACAGTCTGTTTGCAACCACGGTCGGTGCAACCCGGGCTACACGTCAATCCTTAAAAGGTAAAGGCATTTAAAAAAAAGATACCTAGCTATGTAGTTCACATATGGGGTTAACAAGAATACTGGTAAAGTATTCTTGTTAACCCCTCGTGAGAAATGCTTGTTTTATGAGTAGGTTGATGGCGGTAGTGCAGTGGGGTGGGATTCAAACCGGCAATGATCGAAAGTCCGACGTCTTAGCCTTAGGTACCGCCGCAAGTAAATTCTCGTTATATAATTCTATTAATTGAAAATGTCAGGTTACATATTCATAATTATAAATATTTGCATAAGTACCTACCCGATTCGCTATACTACTCATTTCTTTGGAATAATTCCTAAACGTCTATTCCCAACTTTCTCATTACTTGCAAAGTTAGAACTACAGCAGTTTCAACGATATTAAAATGACTAAGAATAAGTCTCGAATACAGACCTGCTCAAACTAAATAGATTTATAATTATAGTTTAAAGTTTACACTTGAAAATGCATTAGGATTAATATTTAACGCATCGTGTGAGGAAATAAATTTGGTAAACAAACAAAATAAAGGCTGAATAATTAATCAAAAAGGCATATTGTAACAGTTTACTTACTAATCTTGTAATAACAAAATACAGCTGCATACCTTATCTGTGGCTTAAACTTCTAAAAAAATATAATCTTGTTTTCTGAGGTTTACGCGAATGTTAACCATTGAAACTTTTTAACACGAGGTGTAATGGTCAGTCTGCCCGTGACCATGCCACCTGCAAAGCCATTGAAACGGCGGGAACTTTTTAAAAGAAAAAAAAAGAACAAACATAAATATAAACCGCGATGTGAATCCGTTAAAAAAAATGACTTTATTTAAAAAATCTAATAGTGGTTATATACATACAGGATTATTTTAAAAGGAGTGCGGACTTTTCATACAAACATAAGTCACGTGACCTGTCACTTTGTATGAAAATATCATTTTTATTTTTAAGATTTCGACCTATTTTCCTTGGGAAAAGTGGTTCAGTTTTATGCACCTGATTACCTCGTAGGATATCCGAACTCCTTTTAAATAATCCTGTATAGAATTTTATTTTATTTTGTTAAAAATAGTTGACCTACTGTAAATTCCTACACTGTGTCTTAAAACCCTTATTCATACGGACTTAATATTAACCTTCGCACATCATAAACACTAATAGCTACAAGCTCGATATAGGGGACAGATTGTAACTCATTAACGAACGAAAGGGCTTAATGAATAGGAACTGAATGATTAAATAATTGTGATTGGCCAATGATTGATGGGACGTCAGCTGGAAAACGTGATTTATTAATTATAGTAATAACGACATTGATCAAGGGTTTTTTTTACGACCTCCGTGGTCGAGAGGCGTACCTACACATCGGTTTTTAAGGTGTCGCCAGCTCTGAGGTCCCCGGACGGGTCAATGCGGAAAATACCACTTTTCTACATTGTCTCGGGTTTTGGTGTTTGTGGTACCTTCGTTGTCTCTGATTCCATAACACAAGTGCTTTACCTACTTACTTTGGATTTGGAGCAATGTATGTGATGTTGTCCACTTTAATTATTATTATTTTTAATTTGGAATAAATTTAATTCGATTTGAATCGATTTTTTTATTCTGTATAGATTCGGCATTTTGTTGTCATTTTTTTGCCAAAAATAAACGTTTTCATTCTTTCTTTCTTGTTCTATGTCTGGGTTTAATTAATCTTTGTATATTTATGTTTATCAGTTGATTAGTTCCTAAAATACAGGCTCTGTCTATTTTGCGATCATAATTATGTCCATGTGTGAGTTGTCGCAAGATTACTACCGATGCTACTGACGCCTATTACTGCTACCACTCTGATTGTTGATGGTTCAAAAAATTAAAAAAGAGTGTTTGTGTTTTCTTTCTCTCTGTTTTTGTTTCTGACAGACAGAAAAGAAACAAAAAGTTTTCTACATTACAGAAAGCTATTAATCATACTATTACTACTTCCAAACATTGTTTACCTGCAGGTTCTTTGACCATAAACATCACAAAAGAGTTCCCACATAAGTTCACGGTAATTTCTACATCACTATTCAACTGAGTCACACAATAATGCAAGTGTCTAGCGCCTACGGTACTATTATTCAATAACCGCATTGGCATATTAACCTCTAAACAATCTCACACAAATACAAACTCTAATCTTTAAGCCATAAGTCTAAATTTGCTTATCTGCTAAAATGAAAATAAGACGTTAACCTCTAAATCATAACAAGGTGGTTTCTACTCTAATTCATAAGCCATATGGTTGTGATTCGCTTGTTGGTGTTTAGGAGCGAGTATGAATGAACGTTCACGTGCGCCTACGCAGACCGGTTGGCGAAGGCCTTGAGTGCGCACGCGCTTTGCAATAGTTTGTATTTGTATTCTAGCGGCGTAGGCAGACATTTTGTTTTTGATGTCGTGGAATTTGCGTAACCATGGCGACCGCGTATCAAACTTTTTTATTGCAGGCTTTAGAGATGAGGTATTTCTTAACTAAGAAAAAAAGAGACAGTATACCTGATGGAATTTGTATTTCGGCTTTTCTATTCTTATTGTTTTCTGAGGTTTACCCGAATATTAGACATTAAAATAAAACTACTTTTAAACGGAACTAAAATCAAAATAAACCGGGATAGAATCCGTTTAAAAGTAGTTTTCTATTCTTATTAGATTTATTTCACAATTTTTATATAAGGTTTTAGGTTGAGATAATTATAGGAGATTTTATACTTATGCATGCTTGTGATTGCTGTCTGCTTATTATAATACCGCAGTAGGTACCTGTAACAAAATAAAACGAATAATTTAAGTTATTCCTATATTTTATTTATGATAAATCTAACAAATTTTAGAAAAGAGAAACCAACAAAAATCAATACCTAAATACTCGCAAAGGCGGACCCGATTCCACTTTTCCTAAATACACGCTTCGCTATTCAAATAAGTGGTTCCTCTTTTATCTCCACAATTTTAATAAAACACCAAATTCTAAAAAATATTTTGAGTCCTCTTGTTGAGTCGTTCCCCATGTTAAGTGGTTGCTAGGCAACGGCACGCTCAACCTTTCTAATTTTACCCCCTTTGCCAGGATTTTGTTTATTTAAGCCGCAAATAAGCAAATGTCAAATTTTAATAAGGATTTGTAGAATGTAACGTAATGTAGTTTGTTTTAAAAATGAACTTTTATATTCTGCGTAGGTCTAAATACAAGAAGTGTAAGAATTATGTCTAAGATTTATTTTCAAGAATTATAAAAAGATTCAACGGCTTAATCACGCGCATTCTCGGGATCGCCCGACTAGTTTCAGACTCAATAGGAGTCCTTAATCATGAGCTGACGCGGCGGCGGCGGTGTCGCGAGTCAAACAGTGAGTAAGCCGTTGAATCGAATTCGTCTCACGGAAGTTATTATAATAATTTATTTTTAAGGATTGTTATAAATATGCTCAGAAGCTCAAAGGGACTATTATCACCATATTATTATCAGCCTTTCGCCACCCCAGAGAGCGCCAGCCATTCCTGTCCAAGGCAGCCATCAGCCATCCAATGCCAACCTTCTTCAAATCGTCAAAAGGACTATAATATTATGTGACTTAATTGTACTAGTAGTCTATGCAATCTATTGCCTCCAAAATACGAAAATGGTTAATTCAAGAGAGTTTTTATTCAACCAAAGATTTCCTTAATAAGAGCTCTTGCAGATATGGAGCTTATTGAAACTTTGTATCATTGTAATAATTAAGTCAATAATTTCTCCATAAATGTTCAATATAAAATTTTGTATGTAGTTATTAGTGCTAGCAAAATTGAATTCGATAATGTTGCATACCCATACTAGGGTGAAATATGTCATGTTCTGTATAACCATTATTTAAAAACTTGTGTACCATATTTCAAGCAAATAAATGATATCTTATCTTCTTATCAAAAAATATCATAATATATTTATGTCCAACTCAAGAGAATAACATAATGTTGGTACAGCTTACATAGAGGTTAAACAGACACAAGGGGTACGTAATTAATTTTATATTATGTAAAGCTTTCATACCAACTTACCAACAGTAAATTAGTTATTTTACTATTTTTAGGGTTGCATACCCAAAGGGTAAAACGGGAGCCTATTATTAAGACTCCGCTGTCCTTCTGTTACTAGGGTGAGTCTCATAAACCGTGATAATTAAACAGTTAGAATTGGGCGAGGGTGGGTCCATCTCATATTTTAAACCACTTACGGTTTTGAGGTGGATGCACACTCATTCCACTCTCCTGTCCGGAGAGTGGTCTGACTAAAGGCCTCTGGGCGAGCACAGGTTGCGTTATTACCCCAGGGGCAAGACCACATCGTCATCCTTCCCGTGGTTGTCGCCTGTCTTGGTCCGATTCCCTCAGAATCGGACGTAGCTGAAACGGTTGGTCGCTTTCCCCCCCTATCCTTATCTTTCCCTGCCATCCCATCCAAACATTTACCCTCTACATCACATCCCAATCATATCCATCCCATTATCCGTTCCATCACACCCCATTGTCCTCTTCCACTCCCACCCCATCCTATCCGCTACCTGGGTCCAGTGGCCGGACACAGGCTGCAACTCCGGCCACCCTCGTGTTTGCCGTGCGAGGGGACCCGTAAGGGGGGATGAAGGGATCCTGGTGGCTGAGCCGAAGGGAGTTGGCGGTTATACTCCCCGAGGGCAACACTCCACTTTGGCCTGGATTTCCCCTGAACACGGGCGGCCGGGATCTAGCCAGTTCCGGTCAATCGGCTTGGCGACGATCGTGAGGGTGAGGTGTCACGAGTCGCTGGCGAGACGCGGTTGGGCTCTCTGGGAGAGCACTGGGGCTCGGCCATGCTGACGGGGCAAGGGCAGGTGGACCAACTGGGGGGGATTGGATCGTTTCCCCTAGCCACACTGTCTGCAGCCTCCGATGTCGCGCATGAGAACCAACCAGCCGCGTCTATATCTCCCGGGTAGTCCTGGTGTCCAAGCGGACATCCCCAAAGGTGCGGGCTCCACGGTGGGTGGGAAGCTCGGGAGACGAAATACAAACAAAAACAAACAATGGATACCCTAGGATCCAGAAACCGACGGGTAGACGGTGCGGCCAAAACTGCACCCGATGCCAACACACCCACACCACACACTCCACTGGTGGGTGGCGCTGCACCCGTAGCGCTGCCCACTACATCACGCGCCGCACAGGCCGCGCAAGCGGCCCGTGTGGGCGCATCACACCAGGGCGGTGCTACTCCGGTAGTGCCCCCCACCACACACCGTGGCGGCCCTGTTCCGACAGCGGCCCCACAACGCACACACCGTGGCGGTGCTGCTTCGGCAGTGCCCCCACCTCACACGCACCGAGGGGGCGCTGTTGCGACAGTACCCCCTCCACCAACACACCGTGGCGGCGCCATCTTGATGGCACCTACACCACAACCAACGCGTGGCGGTGCTACCTCGGTAGTGCCCTCACCGTCTACATCACGCGACGGCGCTACTTCGGTAGTACCCTCGCAGTTTACCTCCCGTGGCGGCGCTGCTCCGGCAGTACCCTCAAGGGGAGCGCTACAACCTGCGCGGGGTAGAAAGGCTGCCAAGAAATTGGGGGCCCCGAAACCCAACGCACCTGGGGATGGATCGCAGCTGTTAGGCTGCAACCAGTCCCAGGAAAGGACCTTCTCTACAGCTCCGGCAGAAGTCGAGACGAATGCCACGGAGCAGACCACGACGGTGATCCCCACCGTCGACCCTACAGCTGCGCAGCTTGAGGCTGGCTGGACTCTCGTTGAGAGGGGCCATCGGGGGAAGGCAAAGCCTAAACCCGAGAGCCAGCCTGACAAGCCGAAGCGCCGCAACAAGAAACAGCGCCGGAAGTCCAGGGAGCGACGAGCGGCGCTTCTTAAAGAACAGGCCCCGGCAACTGCAGACGCAGGTGCCTCCTCCAGTGCGCAGGCAGCAACTGGTGCTCCAGCTGCAGGCCCTACCACATCGGGGAAAGGGGCCAAGGACAAGACCGCCGGCGGCACGATGGTGAGAGCTGCGGCTAAAAGGGCGCGCCTCGACGAGACTATATCTCCGAGAGGCCAACCCAAGAGGCCGCGACTCGAACCGACTGCTGCTGCAAGCCGGTTAGCATACGCGGAAGCGCTCAAGGCCGATCTACTGGCCGCTGTTACGACAGCGACCACGGGTTACCTCAGCCCGCACCTAGCAGAGGAGGTCACTAACCAACTACAAGAGTTGCTCCTGAAGGAGGTTATGGCCCCTACATCTACACAATCCCCACGCCCAAAGTTCCGAGGGAAGCCGCTCGTATCGAACGGCGTCCTGAAGCTCTGGTGTGAGGACCAAACAACTCTGACCTGGCTCAAGAGCAGCATGGCAGCCATCACCCTCTCTACGGGGGAACCGGTTGTCGTGAAGCGGCAAAGTGAGCTGGTGCGAAGAGTAAGATGCGGCATCCTGCTCCCCGGTATCTGGAAGGATACCCGTGCAATAGCACGGACTCTCTGCTTCCAGAACGAGTGGGCAGAGATTGAGACATGGCTGCTACACAACGTCATCGAGCAAGAATCGGAGACCTTTGTGGTGGTCAGCGTCCCCGAGGCAATGGTACAGACCCTGGTGCAACGCGAGCGCCGACTTAACTTTATGTTAGGCTCGGTGTACGTCAAGTTCCAGGGTCCTGGCGGCAGGTTCATGGAGAACCCGCCTACAAGCAACGCCGTCTCAGCTGACGGCGCGAGTACTGCGGAACCCGAGCTGATGGACACAGCCGTGGGGACCGAGGCGCCCGCCGACGCAGTCGCCGAAGCGCCCGGGCCCCAGTCTCCGGTGCAGGATGGCCCCGCCGCCGTGGGGCTGGAGGAAGAACTCCTTCTTTCCCAGCCCTCCGACGCTGGGGAGGACTGCACTGCGGAGCTTGGCAAACTGGCCATCGGTGAGGAGGGGGGAGAGGGTATGTCGGCGGAGGAGCACGACTCCGATGGCGGTATCCCATTCTCCCAGTTGTAAAGTCCTTCAAGCCAACCTCCACCACAGTGAAACCGCGACGGCTCAGATACGGAAGTGGCTGGAGGACAACTGTACAACCATAGTACTGATCCAGGAGCCGTGGGTCAGGAAAGGAACCGTCTGCGGACTCCGAAATTTAGGAGGTAAGCTCACTGTATATACAGGACCGGACAATCCTCGGGCCTGTATCTACACTACAAAGAACATTCATGTGCAACCCCTTACAAACTTCGTTTCTAGAGACATATGTGCCATAAAGGTGCAAGGGGCGCAAAATACAAGTCTACGGGGGGTCGTCATCGCCTCGGTATACATGCCTGAAGCGGATGACCCGCCGCCGCACGACCTCACAAGGCTGGTGGACCATTGCGAAAGTGAAGGGCTCGAACTCATCGTGGCCACAGATTCGAACGCCCACCACCCACTGTGGGGTATGAAGACAAGCAATGACAGAGGTAAAAAACTGGTTGAGTACCTTTTTTCAACAGATCTTAACATATTAAATAATGGATCAGAACCGACATTTGTAAACAGGCGGAGTCAGACTATAATTGATCTGACACTGGCAACCGAAAAGGCATCCAAATCCATCACCAACTGGCACGTCTCCAAACAGCTTTCGTGCTCAGACCACAGGTGGATCAGGTATGACATTCAGGTAAATACAGTCATTTGTACTCCTAAAAGGAACCCACGCAAAACCAATCGCGTGGTTTACGCGGAACGACTAAGCTCCGCCTTAGCGGTCACACCTGTTCCCGACAGAATTAGGGGTACAGATGAGATAGAGAAACAGGTGAGCACAATAACGGACAACATTATAGAATGCTACCACCAGGCATGCCCCCTACCCGCTCCACCGAACAGCAGCGGTAATAAAACTGGCTGGTGGGGACCTGAGCTGGAGAGGCTAAGGACAAAGATGAGGCGGCAACATAACAGAGCAATGAACACCAGATCTGACCAGGACTGGGACAACTACAAAGCAACCAAGGCTAAGTACAAAAAGCGTATTAGGTATCGAAAGTCAGCCTCATGGCGCAACTTCTGTACCAGCGTGGAAACGAATACACAGGCTAACCGGGTAAGAAAAGTTCTCTCCAATCAGCCGACAACGACACTAGGCTCATTGCGTAAGCCAGACAACACCTTCACCACCTCACCTGAGGAAGCCGAAAGTACACTAGTACGGACGCACTTCCCGGGCTGCGTGATATCGCGGCAAACAAACTGGTGGGAAGAGGAGACCATTCCTACGGAGGAGGAATGGCTGCAGGTACATGAGGTAATAAGCCGACAGAAAGTACAATGGGCCATTAACAGCTTTGACTCCTATAAGTCACCGGGCCTGGATGGGATCTTCCCTGCCCTGTTAAAATGGGGTGGTGAAGTACTCATCCCACTACTAACCAACGTATTGGCGGCCTGTCTGGCACACAGGTTTGTACCGAAACGATGGAGAGAAGTCAAAGTTATCTTCATTCCCAAACCGGGGAAAAGCGACTATTCCGACCCTAAATCCTTCAGACCCATAAGCCTCACCTCCTTCCTGCTTAAGGCGCTTGAAAGGTTATGCGACAGGGACCTAAGGGAAAAGACACTAGTGGGATTACCACTCCACCCCAATCAGCATGCATTTAGCCAAGGCAAATCGACAGAGTCAGCCCTACACGCAGTGGTAAGTAAAATAGAAGAGGCTCTCCAAAACAAAGCAATGTGTCTCGGCACCTTCATAGACATAGAGGGAGCCTTTGACAAGACACAATTTAACAGCATAACTGCAGCACTAACAAGACACGGGGCGAACGCAGTTATGATCCAATGGATAAACAACATGCTGAGCAAGAGAGTCATCAGACTCGAAACAGGTGACATGCAACATGCTCTAGTGGCGAAAGGATGCCCCCAGGGAGGCGTCCTGTCGCCACTATTATGGAACTTAGTGGTAAATGACCTCATTTCCACACTAAACAACAAACACTATTACACGATCGGGTATGCTGACGACATAGTGTTACTGACAAGCGGTAATCATACAGGTACAGTATGTGACGTTACCCGCTCAGCCCTAGCCATCGTGGAACGCTGGTGCAACAACAACGAACTGACCGTGAACCCTAGGAAGACGGAACTGGTACTGTTCACGAACAAACGCAATTTAGGTAACTACCGACTGCCTACTCTGTTTGGTACAGAGCTCCAACTGTCAGCTGAAGTTAAGTATTTGGGGATAATACTGGACAGCAAGTTGAACTGGAGTAATCACCTGAACAACAAAATCGAAAAAGCTACAATCGCCTTCTGGCAGTGCCGTAGAATGATCGGTAGGACTTGGGGGCTGACCCCCAAGGTCACTCTATGGCTCTACCAGACTGTTATTAGACCAATGGTAAGCTATGGTGCAGTAGTATGGTGGCCACGGACCAAACTATCGACCGTTGAAGCTAAACTACAACGACTCCAGAGGTTAGCATGTATGGCGGCCACAGGTTGCATGAGGACAACACCCACCGCAGCCTTGGAAGCCCTACTGGACGTACCGCCCCTGCATCTCTTTATAAAACAGGAGGCGGCATCGGCGGCGGTACGCCTTAAAAAACTTAAGCTCTGGAGAACAGCAAGGGTTCCACACACCGAGATTATGGGGGAGGTAACCCGTAGGGAACCACTCATTGAAGCGGTGACAGATAGGATACCCAGGCAATTCGTCTTTGACAAAAAGTACAAAATACAGCTGTCCGAGGAACCCAAAGAAGGTCTTAACCAAAAGGAGTTGAGAATCTTCACCGACGGCTCCAAAACAAGGTCTGGCACTGGCTCGGGAGTTTTCTCAGAGGACCTAAGTATAAAAATCTCTACACCATTAGGAGCACACAACACAGTCTTCCAGGCAGAGTGTATGGGCATCATAATGGCTGCACAAGCAATCATCTCAAGGAAAGTAACGGACTTCCCCATCCGTATACTCTCAGACAGCAGATCGGTCCTACAAGCCCTGCAGAGCTACTCAGTAACCTCAGGACTCATATATGAGTGTCACCAGATCCTGACAGAGGTATGTACCAAAACCAGCATAACCCTGCAGTGGATCAAGGGGCACAGCAATTCACGGGGTAACGATGCGGCCGATGAACTGGCTAGGGCAGGCTCGGAGTTGGAAGTGGAAGGACCCGAACCCATTATACCCCTGCCGTTCAATTGGATACGCAGCACAATCCGTAAGTACACTAGGTACCAGCAACAGCACTACTGGGCCAACCTAGTAACCTGCAGGCAGACCAGAGACGCACTCCCGACAATCTCCGCCAGATTGTCACGCAAGCTGAGGCAACTAAAAAGGCCCCAGCTCCGACTTGCGACAGGGATGATAACTGGTCACACGCTATTAAACAAACACTTATATACTCTAGGTGTCACGGACAGCCCCCTGTGCAGGGCATGCATGGCAGCTGAGGAAACAGCCGCCCACGTCATCCTGGACTGCACGGAGGTGGCAAACTACAGGGCACTGCACCTCGGGATTCCGAGGTCTCTCTCCGAAGCCGTCGGCAACGTGAAGGGTCTGCTAGGCTTCGTGGAGGAGTTGGGGTGGCTGGCGTAGTGCCGACACCCCCTCTCAACGCAAAACAGGCGCAAGGAAAAGTCGTCGATTTGCGGAAAGCAAGCCCGCGATAACCTAACCTAACCTAACCTAACAGTTAGAATTTTCACAGATCATGAAAAATACTAAGAAACAAAATAAAGACATCAAACATGTTTTTTTTACTTCTTAAATCCGACTACAACAAACGTGATCATTTTGACTGATGCAAAAATAATAATCGGATTCCAAAATAATTTTATGAAATAATAAAATTCATTGCTAATAAATTATATCGAACAACTTACAAAAAAAATCTTTGATATTCATATTTCATAGAAAATGATATTGTGTTCATGGCACTACATAATTATTTCTACTTAATTTTTTTTGCACAAAATACTCTTAAGGGTAATTTTTTAGTATTTCTTTCGTCTCAAGCTAAAGTTTGATTGTATTCAATAATATAAAGCTCGTCGTGCCTCTCAACCTTAGAATATTGAATATTATTATGTTTCTAACGTTGACGTACTAATTTATGCTCAACTTAGAAGTTGAAGCAAATTCTGCAGTACTTTGGTGGGTTTAGTCTATCGCATTTGTGCTTGGTTTAGGATTTTTGGTGAAGTTAAAGTAAGGAATTTAACCCATAATATACCTACTTATAACATCTAAAATGTAAAATGTAATCTGAAATAGGTACATTAGGCCCAGTTTGTTGATCCCGAGTTAACTCAACCAATGGTTAAATATGCTAACTAATGATTTCAAACTTCGGCAGAACGTAAATTTTTCGTCAATTTATTTGACTCTGTGATAGACTAACAATTGATGAAAAAACGCGTTTTGAAACCATTAGTTAGCATATTTAACCATTGGTTGAGTTAACTCGGGATAGAAAAAACTGGGCCTTAGTGTGATATATTTCTTTTATTTGTCAATACAACACGGACTGGACAATAGTGATTATTTTATCACCTTTGTATCTCATGCAGTGAACTATGTTCTTCTGAGAAATAAAGCATCTTCGAACCTAATGGTGTATGTATCTACAATACAGTATAATTCTATTCTAATGACCTATATTTTTGAGTGTAGGTCCACATAATTTTATGCGAATATTTTTTTCATGAATATGTTCGAATTTTTATGGATAAATGTAACTTTTAAGCAAAGAAAACAATAAAAAATAAAAACTATTTAAGTAGTTCACTAAGTATGAAATTTATAATAATATAATTTGAAAATTACGGAGAAATGTCAAATAAATTATATCCAAAAAGGCAAAAATATTCTAGCAGAGCGTGGTTTCGATCCACGGACCTCTGGGTTATGGGCCCAGCACGCTTCCACTGCGCCACTCTGCTCTTGCTTGTGGCAGTCGAAATTACTGTTCACTAGCCGTTAGCGTTATCTCGAGTGCGCATGCGTGTGACGTCACGCCGCGACGCTCGTGTTGCGTCACCTCGTAGTAAGCGATAATGAACTTTACGAGGCATCGATTTAGATATCCTATTTTTAGACTCGCTTCGTAATAGTCGTGGCTTTGTTATCTTCTATTTTTAGATAAGAATAATGTTAGGTAATTATTTAGCTATTTCTTTGACCAATTCTCATGAGAATGTTGTTGTTACGTAGAAATGGTCACGTACATTAACAAAAAAACTTACAAGGTTTCGCATTTATGTTCGTGGTAATAAACTATTTAATGTAACTTTCATAAACGGTAAGCCAATCTAGGATGTATTAATGTGAACATTAGGATTTTATTTGTTATATTTCACTATCCTATCTCTAATAAATATAATGTTTGGCAATAAAGTCACAAATTATGAAATAAAGTATCCAATATTCTGTATGTTTTTAAGCTTCTTGCGGTGTGAAAATTAATTATAGAACTTTAAAGCAGTTTAGAAACGGACGTAACAATAAAATCTAAGCATACAATTATAAATCTAGGAAAAAAATAACATTTTACAATTATAAAAAACGAACACGAATACATTCGAATTTTGAAAATAGCGAAACATGACCGTTGAAGCCGACACAGCTATAAACAAACAAAGCAAGTGAGGGTTAAGTAGAGAGCGTGACATGTCGTTTTGTTGCCGGACTGTACCGTCATTTTTAACGGGTTAAGTCTGTTTTTATGCGGAACGGAGCCATGAATACTGCGAATTATTTTTGGTATTATGATTAGGTTTCGTATTGGTGTGTTAGACCACCATTACTCTGAAAAAACGTTCTATTTAATATGGACGTAAATTATAAAAAAAAACAACTTTAGAAGAAGTAATTTTATATAACTTAAGTATGAAATTGCCTTAGCATGTCAAACACCATATACAGACCAACCAAGCCAACAACGGTCTTTAAACCTATCTCGCTCTTTTAACTCCATTTTCCGGAGGGACACTTCTCACAGTACTAGGACCAGTACTAGGTGACCCATCGGTAAGTTATTAGAAATATTAAGATCTTGGTTCCACACATAATACCACCATCCAACCCCCAGGATGCATGCATCAAAGTAATGTATCCAGAATTAAAGTGGCCCTCCAATTTCCGCGTAAAAATAACAACACCTGTCCTTTAGGCCCTGGCGAGTAATGTATTGAAGATTTATCTCGTGTTACATGGAATTTTAATGCTACGTACGTGCTTTAGAAGAGAAAATCCTCATGGTAATGGCTTTTGTGGTTCGTAATTTACCTACCTACCCTTAAATTTTTGTAGGTTTTTTTTGTGAAAGATATTTTTTAAAGTAAGTGGCCTGTTCTTTAATGTAGGCATCTCGTGTGTAAAATCAGTTTATCTGGATAATTTTGCGCTTCTTTATTTGAACTGACTTCTTTCTTTAAGTATGAACACTGCATTGACGTTAGCTACTCATAGGTCTGTGGTCTTCTGTCCAGTGGCAATGTTTTGGCCTTGGCATACCTTCTTAATAAGCCACTAACCACAAATTCATAGTAATATTGTAAATGTGAAAGTAACTGTCTGATTATCTTTCCGTCTGATTGTTAAGATTTTAAGGCAAAATCGCTAAACTGGTTTTGATGAAAGTTGTAGTAGAGCAAGCTTGGATCCCAAGAAAGATCATTCGCAGGTTTTTACGACGATATCCAACATGTATGCGGGTGACGCTGCAGGCAAAACCTAGTATTGAATAAACGTCACTTTACTCTTAAATCGATTTCATATTTATCTAGACATTACTGCCTTTGGAACAATAGTTAGTTGATATTCACTCATTTTGGATATTAAAATTTGATCTCATCACTTGATTCGTCATTTGATCACATAATATGTAGGTACACAGTTGGTACAATTCTGATTAAAAGTTCTGGTCACATGTTAACGATTCAATAACCGATAAAATTAATTCACATAATAAAAATTTAAGTCCTTTTTAGTTATAATTCCACAAGAGTAAGTACACCAATTTTTATTTAATTTCGCAGCCAATATGAATACACAATACAATTGTCCCGTGTCCGGCAACGAGAAAATAATCCGCGGAAATTCACAAAAGCAATTTCACCTGATGCAATGGAATTATTAATTATTTCCGACTGTCATGGCGTCCGTTGATCGTTGTCTAACTGATGGCCTGTACTAATGTTCCACAACATGGACCATTGTGGAGATACGCACGATGGGCCATCATTCACACTTCATTTCTCTTGTCATTTGCAGCTATACGCGAAACATGACCAAAATAGCTAGACCTCTATATTCTTAACTGGACCGAAATTCCATTTATAGAGGGTCATGGCAGGTTTATTTAATTTGGGCAGTTAGGAATATAGACTGATATACAGTGAAACTTGGTTAAGTGGGACCTGGATAAGTGAGAAACCTCCATAACTGGAACTCATGCTGAGGTCCCAACACTTTGGCACTGAATTACCTCTGTTAGTGGGACGAGGTAAGCCTCTATATCTGGGATTTGTTCTTTCGATTTATCATCATAGTTACCTCTATAACTGAGACAGCGAGTAAATTTTATATGCATAAACCTCTGTAACTGAGATAACATTGTTTGTTTACTCATTCTTATTCTATCCTCAAATTCCACACGTAATTCCAAGTACGTAACCCTCTGTAAATGAGACAGATATTTATTTATACCTGTATATCTGAGACACTGGGTAAGTGGAATACCTCTATAAGTGAAACGACATTGCAGGTCCCTTGATGTCTCACTTAACCAGGTTTCACTGTACATATCTTGGACTTTAACGCTATAGGCTGAAATTGAGCACTGTGACTTGAAAAACCTGGGGGAAAAGTGCCTTCTGTAAATACTGAAGATAGCAAATTATACTTAAAGAAAACATCAATTTATTATATTATTCAAAAGAACAAAGCAGCATTTCTTTTTGATCAGTTTAATTTATAAGTTCTCATTTCATGGATTTCCTTTCATTTGAATTACTATTTTATTACAGTTATTTGATCGTATCGATTGATTCCATAAAAAAAAACGGCTTTTAGCCAGTTCGTTTCTCTAAAAGTTTATTTTAAGTATTATTTGCTCATTTTGCTATTTACTCTATTGACGGTACTTTCTCTCCAAGTGGCTTTGAAAAACCCGACCTTGTAACTATAATATTTAAAATAATATAAATTTGATAAAGTGTGTGCTAAAGGTCTAGTTAAATTGGACACGGTAGCTACCCGTTCGGAAACTCACGATAGTGTAGTTGAATTATGGATTTTAGATCTCCAAGTTAATTCCTTCCAGTTCGATATTTCATTACGTGGTTTAACAATGAGATAATGATTTGCTTGGTATGAAATTTTGGTATACGATTGGGAAGAATTGAGCCACGTCCGTCAAGTTTGAAAACATTATTTTATATGAATTAAGTATATTAAGCATTTCCACATAACAAAAGCTGTGGCTGAATAGAACTATAGTCTAGTCTAGTATTGTGTCTATAGTCAGAGCTCCTTTTGTCTATAGACAGCTAAAAAAATCCAAATGGTAAGCACCTAACTGTATATCTATCTTTATCTTACTTACGTTCTATACTTCATTAAATAAATGAAAATATTCTGCAAAAACCAGTAAAGCCCACATTTCGTCTACTCCGCGGATCGGCCAACAAAATACCAAATCCGGTATTTCTGAATGGTAAACAGGCTGACCGAGCCGCATTTACATAACTCTCAATTACATTTGGATTTAAAATGGCCGCCACGTGCGTGAAATAGAAATAAAAAAATATTTGGCGCGATGCGTGCGTGTAACGACCACAGGGTATAAAACTTTATGATTTTTGTGCATTCCTGTAGCAGTTAGCTATGTGAAATGAACAGTGGCCAATGATGATACTTTTTGTGTTACCGAAGTTTTTATGTGAGAATTTTAGGGAAAATTAACAACAGACTGTGTCTGTGTGTTCTTGCTTATCTTTTTCTATGCGGCGTCAGATATTCTCCGTTAAAACACATTTTCGTTTAAATTTTCAATATTACCTAAATATTTTATTTTGTATGTGTGTTACAAAAAGAGGAAGCTTTTTTCCTTTGATTGACATAGGTAGAGTATGGGTCATTTTAAGACTGAATAAACCTGTAAAAATCAATACTAAAAATGATTAAGCTGAAGGGTTTGTTTGTCTGTTCAATTAAACGTGCTAATCATAGGAACTACTCGTCCGTATTGTTTCCTGAGGTTTACGCGAATATTAGACATTGAAATAAAACTACTTTAAACGAATCTCCGTCGTCGTCCGATTTAAAAAAATCTCTCAGCGTTAGATAGCCCTTGTATCGGCCAAATGCTACTTTTGCCGATAATCGACGCCCCCATGGGCTAAACAGCGAGCAAGAGCTAGTCAAATATATGTTGTAGATAAATTATTGTTCCTATATTTCAAATTACCTAATTCAAACGGATTTAATAACACAAACATTAAACTATAGGCTTCCAATGTAGCCAATACTGCATAAGCACTAAATCAGCGGTACAGTCGTTTGGCCCCAAATTTGTATGTAGCGTGGTACCGAGGCCACCTGAGGGCTGGCTATGCCTAAGTAAATTAGCATATTGATTGTTTACAGACGTGTCTGTGGTCTGGTCGAGAATTTACTGACAAATATGATCTGTACCTACTGCTTTGAGACTTGATATTATTTCGTCGTTGAAGAATTTCATTAGTTGCTTCGTTGATGTTTTATCTACACTAATATTAAAAACAGGAATTATTTTATTGTTGGTTTGTTTTCATTGAATAGGCTCCGAAACTACTGACAAGATTTCAATAATATTTCTCCATTAGAATGTTACGTAAGCTATATTACTTATCAGAAAAAAAAAACATTGGGACCGCGGGCAGAGCCGCGAGCACCAGCTAGTATGTAATTTCTTTCAAAACTGTTTTACGAAAACCCCAAAAGGAAAATACAATTGTTTGACTTCGAGCAAGAGCTCCTATTGGTATTATACATATATAACAAACAACTACAGAACAAAATACTTAACTTATACCCTAGATCAAAAGAATTTGCCATTTAAACAAAGATTGACATTTATAATATTATTATGTGAATACCAAGTCGTGTCTAGCTCTTTTCATAATTATTATGCATTAATTTCGAAATCTTTATCTACAATAATGGAAATTCCTATTGAGTACGGGTATACATTTATGGTCACCAACACAGTTTTGAAACTGGTCCTTTCAATGTTGCCTCTTTATTTACATACCTGATGCCTGAACTTTTTCATTTTTTCCATCAAAATATCGGCTATTGTCCTGATCAATTTTTCCCGCGAACACTCAGCGTCGCCATTATCTCGTCAGCATTTTAAGCGCCGTCTATTACAAGTTGGTCTAATGGAGGTGTCATGTTCCCATCTCGAATAATGTTCCACTTACTTTACTTCATGTTCAAGGTCTTTGTAGTAAATAATAATGTTTTTATAGAGGTTACTTGAAAAAATTGTAACTTGTATGATGTTTTCTTTGGATTTGCAAAAAAAAACATCTATAATAGATGTAAAAACTAGCTTTTACAATAATGCAATGATATTATTGATGTTTGTGGTGAGGTCCCATATAATAGATAATTTATCACCCTTAGATATAAAAGACAACAGACTTCAATTGCACGAAAGTCCAAAATACGCATTTTTGTTGGAAGTCTTATCACGTTAGTAACTCATTTAAACTATAAACAATTTATATAGATCGCAGACAAAATATTACGAAAAACTCGGCAATACAACTGTTTTGTTTTATAATTTATATCTTATTCAGGTGCAGTTTCATACACACAACATGCAACAAACGTTCCACACAAAATAAATCATTCATTAATTACGAACTAGTACAGGTTTTATTCAGGAAGTGATATACGGGGGTAGTGTTATCACCTAACCCGCTAATTGCGTTTCTACTGTTGAGTTATAGCCCACCATACGGCCGGCTCAGACGCAATAACCGCGAAAAATAACCGTACATACAGAAGGTTCATTCTATACAACATTGAATTTACTTCAGCCGACTTGACTATGAGTATTACTGCATCTGTCTGGAATGTACTTATGCTTAGATTTTTATCACTACGCAATGTAAATAATAATTAACCAAGTGATTTAAGATGTAGGTTTATATATGATAGACGTGAAGGCGTGGCGGGTCCGGTAGTGTAGAAAAAGTAAGAATACGATCATGTGCCAGTATCAACTAGCGTATGAACAGTTCTGAACCTTCGTTTAAAGATGGCAGAGAGACGGAAGGATAGCGAAAACTTAATGGGTAATATAAAGATTCCCGTTTCAATATTGAATTATTTGTGAATTATGACGACCTCCGTGGTCGAGTGGCGTACATATCGGTTTTCAAGGTGTCGCCAGCTCTGAAGTTCCGGATCCCCGGACGGGTCAATGTAGAAAAACTTTTTTCTACAGTGTCTCGGTCTAGTTGTTTGTGGTACCTTCGTAGTCTCTGATTCCATACACACGTGCTTTGGCTATTTCCTTCGATTCGGAGCAATGTATGTGATGTTGTCCACATTTATTTATTATTTTTTATTATTTTCGGATACAAATCCAGATAAAACCATAAAAAAATTAAAAAGAAACTTTAACGTCACCGGAACTTAAATGAGGAAGAGATTAATTCTCGTTGAAGTCGACGAGGTTGACGTGCTGGCTTCAAGCGGCCATTATACCATTGAAGTAGATAGCATTTCATTCACTTGATAAATTAGTTCCAAATTGACGGTACTTCTGGAGTTAAGTTTCATCACAATGTTTATTGTATTGGCCTTCTGCTACTTTCTTATACCATGACCACCTACGTCGAGACGATCCACTGTTTTATTCACGACTATTTTAATGTGTACAACAAACCGTACAATCTGTATGTTCGATTGAATACTTTTGCTTGTTTTTTCTTCATAAATAAGTATTCCTTCACTTAAAAGTATGTAAAAATATTATACCAATCAGACAATAGCCAATCCAAAACTCACAAAATGCCCTACAATATACATTTAGTGGTCAAAAGACTTGGAAATAAACGGAAACTTTTCAATGGAAATCAGGTGGGAATGGTCGAATAAAATATTTCATGGCGAAATCGAAGTTTCTGGAAGTCAGCTGTTTCGCGGTATCGGAATATATTTAGGAAACTGGATTTTTCGGTACTTTTTACTAGTAAAAGTTTTGTAGTGCTGGCGATGACTGAGAATTTGGCTTTGTTTGTGTTTTGCTTTCGAAATATAATTATAAGTAGAGTATCTATGACTGGTTCTGATGAGGCAAAATTGGACATGAAATGTTTTTTGTAGACTCATATTTATTATAGCCATATACTATAATAATATGTTGAACGTGGCTCTGCTCGTGGTCCCTTTTTTCTGGTAAGAAATATAGCCTATGACTCCGTAATCATTTAATAACATTCTATTATAATTATGAAAGATTTTTTGAAATTGGTCCAGTAGGTTTTGAGTTTATTCGTTACAAACATACGAAATACAAAAATACGAATGTTTTTTTTTAAATACAGTTTTTATACTTATTTAGACGAATAAAGAAGTACCAACAACAAATCCTGCGTTCTCTACATTTAGCATATTCTCAATACCAAACAGCGATATTTCCTTACAACACTTCCTTTGCACTTGTACAATCGACCACACTTACATAAGGGACCACACTTTACCAGTGTCTTTAAAACCTATAAGGTCGATATTCGTTTATCATTACAACCAGTACCAAGTGGTCGCTTGTACCAACATTACAGCGATAAAGGTGTGCATTCAAATTGCAGTTTTATCTCGCGTCGCAATCAAATGCAATGCGGTGATCTATTGCGGCGTTCCCGTGCTTCGAGAATAAGCGCAGTTGATTCGCTTTAGTGTGTACTGATAACGACATGTAAGAGGTGATGTCTACTGATGTCTGGGTTCTAATGGTTGTATTTTAAGTGCGTTTTTTAATACAATATTGTCAATAAAACAAACCATGATAAATTATATTTAGACTACGTAGTACGTACGTACTGCAATATTGTCAAACACGCATAATGAAAATAAGACTAAGTTTTAAGATTTGAATTAAATATTGTTCTTTCTACCATGCCTTTAATTATTAAACCTCAAAATAGTTTTATTATAATACCTTGGTAAACCAATAAAGCTCCGTCTAAATAAATTGTATCTCAAATTTGATATTACGACGGCCTCCGTGGTCGAGTGGCATACACACCGGTTTACAAGTTGTCGCTAACTCTGAGGTCCCGGGTTCGATCCCCGGGTCAATGTAGAAAAAACGTATTTTCTAGATTGTCTCGGATCTGAGTGTTTGTGGTACTTTCGTTGTCTGTGATTCCATAACACAAGTGCTTTAGCAGCACTTGTGTTATGGAAAGTGCTTTAGCTAAAGCACTTGTGTTATGGAATTACAGACAACGAAAGTATTGCATTGCTTCGAATCCAAAGTAAGTAGCTACTTACTTTGGATTCGAAGCAATGCAATATAAGTGATGTTAAAAAAACACATATTTTTATGTACTAAAGTAACGAAAAAAAACAAAATGATTTTTATGTTCCATAAAGAAGCCTAATCTCAATCAAAATGAAGTTTCCTTCTTAGAATCAGATAAGTACGTTCTCCATTACAGAACAAAGCAAAATACACCCAGATTGGTTACCAAAAAGAAAAACTGATTACAATAAACAAGTTTGCTGGTATGGTAATACAGTCCTTGACATTTGTAACTTGTATATAAATAAGCAAGAACCGCAGCTTAGCTGAAATTATATCCTACTAGCAAACGGTAAATAGTATGCAAATGGCGGTCTCGAATACTGTTTGGGTTTTTAAACCAAAATACGTTGCTACAAAGCTAAGAAATAGGATACTTTGGCGTAATAGTATGGAGATTAAAATACAGTCGAAAAAATTTGGGATCGCAGGCGGATTCACGGGCAACAGCTAGTAAATACTGAATACAATAGCATGATATAATACCAGCCTATAAATGTCCCACTGTTGGACACAGAAGAAGATGCGGCGGTAGCCTAATGGCTGGGGCTTCGGACTTGCGATCGTGTGGTTGCGGGTTCAAAACTCACTCATAACTCAAGCAATTAACAAGAATACTAGTAATGTACACGCGTACCACATTGCTAGTAAGCTAATTTTTTAAACAGGCCTCTTCCCATAAAGGTTAGGATGAGCATAGACCACCACACTTGCATTGCGGGTGGGCGATTTCAGATTTATCTTTTAGGAATCCCAGTTTCCTTGCGATGTTTATCAATAATGCTTAGAATAATAAGAAAGTACATAAAATGTAAAAGACACATTGGTATTTGCCTCGGTTCGAACCTGCTGCCGTGCGTTGTAATAAATTTAAATGCCGTTAAAAACAAAATAACAAAAATAATAACAGTCTTAAGGTACCTGACATTGACAAAGAAGACGGGAAAATTTATTAATTAATTTGCATGCTAAAATGTTCTGCAATTCAATGGTCGAAACTTAAGTAAATGCAACCACGGAGCAGTTTAGTAAACAGTGCTTCCCTCTCCCATATTATACATAATTCACGGCGTTTACCCAAGAGGGGTGGGTAGGGACGTGCTGTACTTACACGACCATTGTTTAGTGCAATTCATACCTATATTTATGACTATTTCATATACATGCATAGTGTAATATTTAAGGCAAGAATTGTCGCATCTTGCAGCAAATAAAAAGTAGGTAGAGGCTATTTTAGACATAAACTAACATTGATCACATCCCTTAAATAAATAAATAAATGTGGACAACATCACATACATTGCTCCGAATTCAAAGTAAGTAGCTAAAGCACTTGTGTTATGGAATCAGAGATAACGAAGAAACCACAAATAGTCAGACCCGAGATAATGTGGAAAAGTGATTTTCTATATTAACCCGTCCGGGGATCGAACCCGGGACCTCAGAGCCGGTGACACCTTGAAAACCGGTGTGTACGCCACTCGACCATGGAGGTCGTCTGCATATCCTTGTATACCTACTCTTTCTGTCAGGGTTTGCTACTTAAGGCCATAAAGTAATGATAAAGACAAAAATAGTATAAATAAATAAGTATCACCTCAAAGCAAAAAATCTCAGTTCTGAACGTTTCCTTTTGCATACTTCAAAGTTATCAAAACTGTTTTCCTAATAACTCCTATTTAACTAAAAATGCGTTGAAATAATGTGAATAAATGTCACTTATTTGAGCCCAAATGCATATTAGTGAATGGCGACGCCAACACGACGTGAACTTAAAAAAGTAAAGTTTATATTTTTATTATATTGTTTGTAGTAGGTAACTTACAGATCACAATATGATGGGCTAAATTTTTTTTCCAACATAACAATATAATTTATTATTCTTATTTCTTTACTCAGTTTTCAATAAGTACCTATTTTCTTTTCATAAGACCCATTTTCGACTTCGAGTCGAACTTTATACGTGCTATCGCCAACAGTCGCAATACACTCGAGTTTCCACCATCCACAATACAATATTGCATTACATTATCCTACAATATTGCATCGAAACACATAAAGTGCCATAAACGGATAGCTAATGCCTGCATTATTACTGCAGCCCTAGTTATGGCCACTTATGATAGTATCTATGACTTAGGAAGTAGTATATTGTTCCCAATCGTTGCTATTTTAAGGTGAATAATATTCAATATTTATTCGAATAATGTTTGTTATTGGTATCTGATTGTATTCAATTGAGTGAGAATATTTAAACTACGTTATCATCACATATATAGTAACAGGTTTGTAAGATTATTTGATAATCTTTAAAATCAATCACCCAATTTTTTTAATTCTTTCACTGACAGGTAGCTACTCCATTGCTATAGTTATGTGTGTAAGGATAAAGAAAATTGTTTAAAATGAATTAAAAGTAAATGATTGATGAATTGAATGAACCCTTCACATTTTTCCAATTTCGTCATAATATTGGAGTTTCTTAAGAAAACTAAACAAGAAGTTAAAACTTTGTCTTTTATAATATGTATATTGTGATTCTAAATACATAATTTAAAGTAGGTACCTACATAATTTAAAAAGAAACGCTTTGTTGATATAGTATAGTTATCTACGACGTTATAATTATGACTACTTTAGTTATCGCAGGATTGTTAAGAATTGGCTTCTAACCAATGTGATAAGAAACATCCTTCAAACTCTACTTTAAATTTAAAACACGTAATACTCTACACTCATTAGCCTCATCTTTTATCTTCAACGCTTTCCATTGTTCTAATAGCCAATCATTATCAAGCTCGCTTCTCTATAAAGAAGATTTTCAACGTCCATACTATACAATTAATACCCAAACAATGCACTAACGAAGCAAACAATATTGAACGCTGCAAGAATCCTGAACACCTATCCTAACGTCTTAACTCCTCAATTGCACATCAGAAAATCAACTTTATAATTTAAGTTTTAGGGTTGGTTTTCATTTGAAGATGGAGATTGTGATTATGCTTTTATAAGAAGGGGTAGAATGAAGGGTATGGAGGAGAAATCACGGGCGGATAGCTTTCAATTGATAGTTTAGTTTGTGGCTCGATGTGAATCAAGTTCGATGTTCGCTTGAAGGAACAAGTTACTCGTATTCTGTGGAGATACCTGAGGGAGTTTTGTCTGATGCAACATGTGGGGATAAAGAAGCATTGGATATAAAACAATATTTAGTGTTGTAGAGAATTTCACTTCAAGTCGCTGTCATAGATATTTAGACTCCAAATGAAGGATTTTTTGTGTCTGGTAGTATCTGGAAAGGTCGTCCGATTGATAGGACCATACGCAAAAAATAATGCCCATGGATCGAGTAGAACTCCGCAATCAGATCACGGGCAACAAACAAAATAGATGACGTCATGCGATGCGACTTAATGCACTGAAACCACCAAAGCATAGCGTCATCTAGCTAAACTTTTATCATGTAAGTCTTTCGAGCCCATTTCCTTTAGCCCATCACTTCCTTATCCATACATTAGTGGTCCCCCGACTACACCTAATTACCCGCTATCGTAGTAACACACCTGCTCTAACATATTGGTGTCATTCTGCAAAGCACTGCCGAGTGTCGCATGTCAACACAGAGCAGTTTGAGATCAGAGATGATTGTACTTTTTTTGATTTTGTTGAAGTTGCTTCCATTATACCAAAAAAATTTTTGTGAATGCGAAACTTGAAGAGTTTAATTAGTTACAATTAATAAAATAGAATTAGTTGCAATATTTTTTAAATCATGTTAGATTGTATCGACACGTGCCGTACGCTCCGTGAATTTTTTATTTGCGAACAACGAGGCGAGACAGCAAGTATGTAACTGTAACTCTCTGAGTTTCAGTCCTTGTTGTTTTTTATACACGGCATTATTTTTCTGAAAATATTTAATGCGTGTCTCGGTTATATTTTAATAATAATAATTTTTGTATAGTTGTAAGTACGTGTTTACTAATAAAGTTATCTAAGTATTTTAGACTTAATTCTTATTAAGAAATGTTACTCAAATGATGGCTATTTGTGTTCTCCCAAAATATAAACCTACGTAACTAAACCTGCCCATTTACAGATACACAGCAGATTTACTTAGGAACCTGCGATATACAATATCAAAAGATGGTTCTTTTATATTTATATGAGACGACGAGCACGCATCATTAAATTTACTTACATGCCCTAAACTTTTCAAGTCTTCACTGTATTATTAAGTAATCAGGCTAACACCACATTTCACATTCGGCAGCCACCCTCTCGATCAATCATAACGAAATCTCTAGAGACAAGGCCCAAATAAAATATTAAAAAGACATTAGCAACAAAAACTTTGCACCCTCTGGTATTGTACACTTGTCTGTGACACGCACATCTTGAGATAAGCTGTGCGTTCCTAAAACCTTTGAATAGAACTAACGATCCGTATGGAAGTATTGAAAATTTATTCTAAGTACGCGAGGGCGTTTGATGGTTAGTTATGGTACAGCTTTTGAGGAAACACCACCAGTGTAACGAGACCTCCAGATATCTTAACCAGACGTCGTTTGTACCCGAGATTTTGTTCTTCGCGCGGGGAGTGGTAGGTCTTTAAAATCTGGTTGGTATAAAGGTGGTACCCCAAATAAATGTTGTACAAGATATGTGCTGGGTACAATGTTATTTTTTGGACTGTAAACGAGAGTTTATTTTATGATGGTGTTAACATGAGCTGTAGACGGAATTTTTGAATGTTTCTGAATTGTGTGGAGATTGTGTTTGCTATTTATTTGAATGCGCAAACTATGGGGATGTAAAGTGCCAAAAAAAATTGCGAATGTTCAAACATAAGTTCTTTTTCCTTTTTTGTGTACTTTATCGGTATTTTTGTTTTACCCTTGAAACTTTTTCACCTGAAAGTATTCTTCAGGTCAATAGTGCATATACTAAAAAGGTTACAATTGAAACTTCTGTTAAATTCTTTTTATTTTAGGGTTAAAGAAAGCGTGTGTTGGTACTGGCACAGGTATTGGTAAAATTAATTAAGAAGCACATATTCTTCTGATTTTTATACCTTTAAAAATAAATTTGGGATTTTTTACATATGATTTTATGATTACATCTGCCGAAAGTCACAAGTTATTACATATTTTTCATCAATGCAATTTCATTTGCTTCAAAGTAAAAGGGTGAGAATATCCAATAATCTGAAACCCTTTGATAACGGTGTGAGATTTTTGTATTCTATAATATTGTAGTGTGTAAAAAAAGTAGAGTACTTAAGACTAGGATCTATGCGCCAAAAATAACAAAATTTCATAATACCATCAAACAAAATATAATAGTCGCCGCAAAAAACAAATGCGCACTTGGAGCCCGTATGCTGTAATTAAATCCAGTATTGATAATAATGAAAAATTCTTTGGTCAATAAGTCAACAATTACGTATCAATAAAAACATATATTATATTTGTTCGTGTGAGAAGCCTTAAGTTTAATTAATTTTATGACGTGATAGACATACTCAAAATCACAATCTTACTTTGTCAAAATCCCAGTGGTATAATGCTGAAAAGCCTCTTCGCCAGCCATAAGGGGCCAGTGGACATTCTGCCTTGATTTATGATGGATGCCACGAGGCTTTGGACTTCGACATATTTTTCGCATTACTCGAGCAAAAGAAAAAGCGAAGGCGCGATGCAGCGATGCGTGTTGATTCTCAGATGTGGAGCCACCAGGAATTCGCGAAATTGAAGAGACTTTCTTTATTGAATTCGCCTGTGGGTCTAGTGGTTAGTGACCCTGACTGCTAAGCCGTAGGTCGTGGGTTCGATTCTCACCCAGGACAAATCTTTGTGTGATGAGCATGATCATTTGTTCTGTGTCTGGGTGTTATTTATCTATAATATGTATGTATTTAGAAATATATAAAAGGTATGTTTATCAGTTGTCTGGTTACCATAGTACAGGCTCTGACTAGTTTGGGATCAGATGACCGCGTGTGAATTGTCCCAAGATATTATTACATTTTTTTTTTATTGTTTACCTTTGACTTTTGCTATAAAAATGGGATGTTTTATATTAAACTGCGAAACTAGTTTTGAATCTTTTGATGCTTCTTTATTAGATCATCTATAGCTGTGTCACATAGTTTGCCTTTTGATAAATGTAATTATATTATAAAAAGCTTATATAGCTATATTTTTACTATTCTTGTTAATCCCTCGTGTTAAGCTAAAATGATTGTATTACGAGTGGTTTCATATCGGTATTGTAATGAGCTGGGTTCGAACCGGCCACCACATGATCACAAGTCCGACGCCCTAACCAGTCCGATTCAGCTGCGTTTGCCGATTCGCGGTCTCCGATCTGCTCCATCATTTTTGTTAGGAGTATGTAAAAATACATTAATAATACATGTACACTTGTACATTGAAAAAATATAATTAATACCTAATTCCCTTCGGCTTATTCAAATAAACCCCTTCTTTATTTCATTGTTTGCCCTCAGATTAATTAAATTGCGATATTCTTTGTTTTTTACGTCCACTGGTAACCCTCTGACAGAGTTGCCATTGAACAAGAATTAATTTCACCCGGTGATAATTGAATTTGAGACATTTTACCGGGCGTTTGAGATGAAATTAAAAAACTTGAAGATATTTTATGAAATTCTTAGCGTCCAGAACATTGACGAATTTTTGATAAACTTTTGTGAATTAATTAAATTGCTTTTTATCTTCTGCGAATTGGGATGATTGTAAAATTCACGTCTATAATGTTGAATATTATTTTATATTTTTATAATACCTTCAAAACTCAAGTACATTCTATTTAATATAATAATATTAATTTAACGTTTATTTTGAAATATAACAGTGTAGCACTGTTGTTATAAATTCAACATTCAACTTTTCTTTTTAATTTAATTGTAACGTAATCGAGAATCAAGGGTAGTCAAAATCCCAACATACCTTATTTTTTAACGAACATACCAATCTATTTAATTTCCCGGGTTTAAAAACCACAGCCATGTGCTAGACCAGTTGAAAATTGAAATACCCTTTAATCCGCGCTTCGTGTAACACTAGGAGGCTTTTGGGAACTGTACAATAGTGTGCAATACTGCACATATCTAGCAGAGTGCCGTACCGGCTGCATGAAATAATCCCACTATCCTTTTAGCTGGACATTCATGCATTCGGAATGCAGGTACTGTCTTAGTATATAGATGGATAGTGTCTAGTATGGTGCAGATTCAAATGTATGTAATAACATCTACTGGGATGTGGAGATTTGAGAACGCTATGCGTGATCAAAATTAGGAAACCAAATCTTACTAATAATAATAAATGCTAAAGCTTGAAATTTTGGTACTAAATTGCCAGAATGGTTGAGTCAGATTTGGATGAAAGATATAATTATACATAGGAAACTATGTGGAATATTGTATGGTATACTCTTTACCTTGTTAAGGCCCGGGAACGGGAATTAAGCGGGTAAAACCGAGGGGTCAAGTTGTGTTATTTAATAAATGAAGGCGTAAGAAACGTTGGTGCTTACTCTATCTGAAGTAACAACTAAACAATATACTGTCTGTCTCTGTCAATAGACTGTGGCAACGGATAGTATTTGGATCTTTTTCATTGCATTAAAATAATCACTCAAATAAACATACAATTAATCAAATTTTTTATACCGAGAAAAAATAGCATGAAAGACACAAAAGAAAAAAGTTTTTGCTAGATTGTTTAAGTTAGTGCATTAACATAAACCATAGACAAAATGTTTAACAAGAAAACCGTTGCATATTTGACTACATTACAGCAACAGTTTAAACTAACATTCTTATGCTAATTGAGTTGAACGCTAAAGTAAGCGGTCAAAAGTTTGAAGGATAAAAGCTAGGCTGAAAGATATTTTACATCAATTTGCATATACTTTGTAGAAAGTATGACACTGTTAAATAATGTGACGAAAAATATTTTTGAAAAATATACAACACCAAATTGAAATTAACTATATAGGAACTTTTGTACAGTAAGCGAGAAGCATTCTTAAAATGCAGACGAATTATACAGAATGTTACCTATACTCTGACTCTGACTGCACCACGGATAGTCGAGTGGTATAAGTCACCACGCCAATTACCACTGCGTGCGACGTGCTGCGGGTTCGATCCCCGCATGAGACAAGCATTTGTGTTACCCACAAATGCTTTGTTCCAAGTCTGAGTGTTCTTTGTGTACACAAGGATGTTTGATAATACGTAATGCAACATTTACGGATACTCATAATTAATAACACCTACATAATTATTAATCAGACCATCACGATAACATTTTAATTTATTTTAACTTGTTTTTTTTAACAAGCCCCAACAGAAGTTGAACTTAGTTCAAAAACACTCAACAATTTCATTTCCTACAAATGCTCGCCTCAGTTACTGCAATATTCCAATCAGCAGAACATACAGTTATAACAAAGGAAAACTGCACAGCATACAAAAATATAAACGATTCTACGTAACAAAAGTTCATATAAGCATGAGATGAACTCATATCCAACAATACATTACTGGAATTCTCTGTTGCAAGCTTTATTTCGATTCCACAATAGACTTTTCTACCATCATCCAATTCCCAACCTTATTCATTAAAGTTAGGGTATAAACTCAATTGGTGGTTATCCAATTTTAAGGTTGGTTATTAGAGTTAGTTGCCTACGGTCAGTTTTCAATGGCTCGTGTGTGGCAGTGCTTAACGAAAACTAGTAAAGTTCGTTTAGACCTTTGATTTTGTACCTGTTGCGATTCGCTAACGGCTGTGCGTTCGAACGATTATTGTTCGAAATGTTTGCAGTTTTTGAAAGGGATACGGGTGTTTTTAATTAGGTGGTACTTTATTAGGTATATGTCTATTGTCATGATTCCAATTGTTGGATGGACGAATTTTCATGGTCTATGGTCTATAAATTGATAGATTCGTTCCGCTCCGAATAGTAAAATAATATAAAACAGTGGAAATTGACGAAAATCAAGTCTAAATTACCTAAAGACATCAGTCTTTCGGAAACGGTAACTACTAACGCAGTTGGAACCGTAGAGTACCTCATAGATAGTATTCACATAAAGTATAATTACGATTAAGCTCAACGTTAAATATTTTAGTTTGTTCAAACAGAGTATTACTACTACTTATACCTTCTTCGACTGATATCCATCCATGAATCGAAATAATAAACTACGAAAATTGTTAAATATGAAATCAATTCCTAAGAGGAACAAAACCTATTTCCACTCAATAATTCAGGTATTCCATTATTAGAATCTTACTTGGAAATAAACAAGAACGAGATGCTCTCTACATGAGATACTAAAGTACGTACAACATATGCAGTATTCCCTAATATGCAATTTCAAAGAAAATCAAAAGCGAGAAACACAAAACTAGTTCCCACCACAAGTAACAGTGCTAAAAGTAAATAAGTAAACTTATAACAAGCGAGTAACGGAACGCGGAGTTAACTGGCGGACCCAACAAAACTTAGTAATGAGATATACCCCGCAGCAAGGGATTTACTGCCCACTGTTTGTAAATAAACTCTTCAAACACTATAGAGGGAGTTATTGACGGGTTTCTGAGTGAAAAGAAAGATGATTTCAGAAACTTTAAAGGTCTATAAGAAGAGCTGAAGGTGCTGCACTGTAAGCTTGAGTTCATTACAACTGATTAAGATTTTGCATTTTCAATGTTAAAAACGAGTCATGTAAACAGCCCAGTTTATGAGTAGGTATCTATAAATATGATGATATTTGATATAAAAATATGGGATACCCTAAAGAGGGTTGGAACATTAGGAACTCTTGGTACTAGAGGATTCTAGATTCTAAACTTTGACACTATCACCGAACGATATTAATAAAACTTGTATCATATTAAATCCATATTCTGATCTCTCTAGTAAATCTACTGTAGATATAGAGTACTCAGTTTAAAGTAAATATAGAATACTCATTATGCCTAAAGATGTTGCAGCATGTAGTTGCTAAGAATATTGTCTTAACTACATTTCCAGATGAAATATGTAATCTGTTATATTTAATTCCAGTGTCACCATGTTTGGCCGGGATGGACTCCGAAACTATTGAACCGATTTTAATCAAAATTGCACACCGTGTGCAGTTTGATCCAACTTGAAAGATAGGATAGCTTACATCTCAATTATAAAAAAAAAGAGACCGCGGGCGAAGCTGCGGGAAACAGCTAGTTTTTCATAAAATATTGTCTAAAAATTCAATGTAGAAAAAGCGCAATTACATCAAATTCACGATTCACCAAATTGATAAGCAATTTCATCCCATTCAGCTCCTCTCTCAGAAAATCTACGACTCCATAGCCACTAAATGAAAACCGTTGTTAAAAGATAATTATCGTCTCGTACCTACTGGTTGTTAAATGTCCATTAAAGTGAAGAAAATCTCTCACATAAATAATGTAGGAAGATCAGCCTGTATATTCCCTGCAGGAGGTAAATCACCGTCTGATTAAGTAGGTATTTCTCAAGATGCATTAGAGAGGGGCCGTTGAGGCGTTCGCTTATCGACATGTTGTGTACACACGTATTTTACGTGACGAATATTCTCGAGCCGAAGGGCTATTTGTTTGGAAAACAGTTGAGAAAAATAGAATTGGTAGTACGGTAAGTTTAGGTTATGTGCCACTTATATGCCCTGGTAGCCAAATCTGGAACTTATAATATTATTTACTAATTTCTTTTTGTATAGCTTCAATATAAGCGGAAAATAAGCTTTAATTTACTCCTTATACTTTTGGGCGAGGGGGTTATGCTAACCCTAAAAACCTCGAAAATTCTATGGAGTAAATACTAAATTCAACAACAGCTACAACTACACCTGATCAAATTTGTGGCATAATAAATAATGTTTTAAATAACTTTTTGATTTTCGCAACTTAGTGAAAGGGTTAGTGACGTTGATGAAGAAAAAATCATTTTTAATATTAATTTAAAAGTTACTGATATAAAAATCATGGGTAAAAAATTACAATACATAAAAGCATTTCGAAACACAATACCCGAAACGTAAAAACTATAATTATAGTGAATAATAATTATTTAAGGATTGCGAGTCCACCTTCGACTCGCGACACCGCCGCCGCCGCATCAGCTCATGATTAAGGACTCTTATTGAGTCTGAAACTAGTCGGGCGATCCCGAGAATGCGCGTGAGTAAACCGTTGAATCCTTAAATAATTATGAATTCGTCTCACGGAAGTTATTATAATAATATAGTGAATAATAATTATTCTAATGCGTCTAACCCAATTTCTGTATAAATCGCGCCATGTTTCACAGATTATCCTCAGTTTAACTCGGTCAAATACTCGCATAAATCATTCCAACTTTCATCTGTGGAACCGTCAAAACAAAACTTCATATCCATATCGCAGAGATAACGCTTAACCAGTGACAACGATTAACTAGGAACAGACTACCTATTTTGGATATTATACCTATTTTATAAAACTCCAAACGAACGTTCATCATCAAGAGATGTTAAAAATAAAATCATTTAAAATTCTTTAGGTATTGAATATCATTATATCAGTCAATTGATGAAAATTAGGTCAATTTTTTTTTCAATCATATATATTATAATTAAGTTTTGTTTAAATGTCTAACTCATGCTGTACTGTAGCTATCCGTGGAAACCTGTAAGTAATTGGCTTTATGTTTTCTATCCTTATTGATTTTTCACATTTTGTGTAGCTGTTGGTTTTCCTTATTATAAATAAAATTTGTATTGTTTAAAAGACCTTTTAAAAGGTTAATCGATGTCAAAATGTTGCATACTTGTTACGAGTTTTGTCCAGGTACTACCTTCCCCTCAGAATTCACAAATAAATAATTAGATACTAGATATTACGTAGCATATTAAAAACATATTAGTCTTTATTAAACAAATTTCCATTAATACTGTCCCATTTTCGAGTATTTTACCTAACTCCACATCTACAGCATATCGTTATAACAAGTCAAGACACCGCCATTAGTTACTGTCGACCTCCGCAACCAAGTTATTGATATTTGTGCTATGATAAATCGTCTTAGAAACACGCGTTTGTGCGGACATAGCCAAAATATTGACGGTCTTGTAAACAGCTGAGATGTATCGCGAACTTCTCATATTTATTTTATTGATATATGTGTTTATGATCCTTTCTGTTATATGGCGAAATATAAAGGTAGGTTCGTAACACATTTTTATGTACGTCGCCTTACACTTGGCTTTGGAAATGAATTAAATTGAAGCCACGTCCTATATAGAGTAGGAACGATCGATAAGTCAGAAGCTTGATCTTGCTAATTTTGGGTTTGAAATTACAGATTCAGATTTTTCGTGTCTTAGAATAATTAAATCAGCACATAATTATAACTTTGCAAAAGTCATATTGATACCTAATTGCTTTAGTAAGAACTGCAACCATGTACATGTTTATTATGTTAAAGATCAGTATAAGTGTATTTACAAGAGTCACTAACTTGTTCACTTAACACAAGGGGAATGTGAGCATCATTATTTCATACTTTAAAGACTAAAGTACCATAAACACTTCGATGTTTCCCTCCATATTTGAAAGAGACGGTTTAAAACGTTGATGGTGATAAAAAATTTGATGGATATTAAATTGTTTTTCATTTTGGTTTTTGTCGTAACGCCAATCTCGTAAACCAATTTTTATTTGGACCACTATCACAATTTCCAATGCATTCACCACGTTCTTATATACATCATCTCAAGGTCAACTATCCTTAGGTATTAAATATAAAACTGAGCAAGATTTTGGGTTAACTTTAATTTCATGCTTTGCCAAAAATAACTTGATTATTCACGTTTCTTTCGCATCAAAGTAATAAAAATTCCGACATACCTGTGATAAAAATTATACCGTCTTTTACATACGTTTTCTATGTAAAGTATTTCTTGAATACCTCTTCATTGTTGTTCAAGAAATTTCTGCATTACGAAGTATCAGGGTTGTCTGCTTAAACACGTACTAGAACATTTCTACTTAAGAGGCATTTTAATGCAATGCGAAAACTTTGGCCTTATTTCCGTTGCAACTATCCACATAAGCTTTTAATGTATTATGTTAATGGTATGTATTAGTGTAAGAATACGGACTGCCTTGAGTGTAGGTGTAATCACATTCCTGTGTGGGATTCTTCTCATGGATTTTTTTAACCCTCGGAGGGTTGTATGTCCGGATGTTTCAGGAAGGGTCGTGTTGAAAACAGAACCGTGTAGGCAATTTTTGGGTAAGTTTTTTTTTACAGAATAAGCTGTCATCACACAACATGGGAAACTGGTGTAGAGCAACCGAAACTAGAAATGGAAGAACGAAAGTTGACTTTACCAAATATTATGTGTTAGTAAAATTATAATCTGATTTTTTATTTTTATTTAGCAAATCGATAACCTAACAAATACTTTCTGTATTTATTAGGTTTTTTTTTTCTGGTAAGAACCCAGCCTGGCCTAATGAGTAATGATGAATGAAATTCCTGATGGCGAAAGACTTGTATAAATCATTGTAGTTTTTAAGTTTATTCGTTACATAAAATAATTACAATATTTCCTGTTTATTATATTAGTATAAATTAATATAGATACATAAAACTACACATTATCCAATCATGATCCAAGCATACATTGTCAACATAACCTATTAACTGTAGCACCTTAGACGGGCACTTTACATTCGCCACTTTGTAATTGGATATCCCCTTCACCCTTTGACAGGTTAAGTTGTTCATTACGCGCCATTTTCTGTAATGGCTAGACTGCCTCACAGAAGCTTAGGTAATGAAGGCATTAAAAGATGTGATACTAAAAGGTGTCGCTTTTCTATTATTATAGTCTATGTTATAAGGTGCAGAGTGTAATTTGAATGGGGAAGATTTTTTTTTATAGTTTTTAAGTGTGTAAATATCACTGTCACTATGTATACTAATTAGCCAAATACTGAAATGTCAATCAGTTTAAGGCCGCCGCTAAGTCTCATATTGTCTCTGAAATATGAGACTTAGCGGCGGATTAAATTATAAAATAGCGACGGATAGACATTTAAGTATGTGTTAAAGTTAATTAGCGTTTCCGTATTCTTACATGTGCGGAACCGTGGGCCCGCTTGTCATCTATAATTCACAAGTTAAATAAATATGAGTCCATCACAAACTCCATTTGGAATTCGTTCCCATGGTGACCAAGTTAAATGCGTTTCTGTTTATCTGGCGGGCAGTACAGTACAGTATGTGCATGTTATGTGACCACCACATTAAACTTTGAAGGTGATTTACTGGCGCATACAAATGGACTGCCCATTTCATGTACGTATTATAACTTATGACTGAACTTGTTTTCAAATTTACAGGTTTAATGTGCGAAAGAATTAGTTTTGTTGGTGTCGTTTTGTACTTAGGGCCGTGACGGAGAATTTGTGGGGATATCATTATCATCTGCCCAAGCTATGTTGGGGTCGGCTCCCAGTGTTACGGCATTTAGCTGAATTCCGAGATTTAAAGTCCAACCGCCCGCAACTCGTAAGACCAACTGCCTATCTGACCTCCACAACCCATATTATTGGTAATACAGTAATCTCATAGTAAGACTGGTTGTCAGAATTATAATGACATAACGACTTAAAGATCACTGTATGACAGTTAAGACGTGTCGGGACCGACGGTTTAGCGTGCTTTCCGAGGCACGGAGGGGTTTGTATGTTTACAATTAGTGGACACCCATCCACGGACCAACAGCGAAGAGCGCGGTTTATCCTTAATTATTGGTTAAACCGTTCGACTAACACTTAGACACGAGTCCCTCCCTTTGTGGGAATATAATGATGCATGCAAAAAAAATATCTTAGTGCTAGTAGTTTTGCCCGCAAAATATATCAAGGCTGACTGATCTACGATTTTAATAAACACTTGCCTAAAATGTAATTTTGTTATTCAAGGACCTCACTAAACCTCACAAACGAATTGTTGTCGAGGGAAATGAAAATATATTATTTTCATTTTTTTTTTTTTTATGTAACCTAATTATAGAAACGTCTAGAGCCTAGCGGGGGAGACCTTTGCCCAGCAGTGGGACTATAATTAGGTTACATAATTATTTTCATATTACTTACTAATTACCCAATACCACTAAAGAAGTCTCTCTTAAAGGCTGACTACACTTCAAAATAATATTATAGCATTCACTGGATTAAAATCAATAACTACCTACAAATTGAAATAAAACTACTTTAACCCTTTAACTGTCCCGTGAGTCACATATAAACATTTCTATTGTTTAACTATTGTGTCTTCTGACGGAACCTTTAAAAGTACTTTTAAGTCTAACATTCGCGTAAACTACAAAACTAAACAAAACTATTAAAATACAAAACTCGTAACTTATAAATGATGCAATCCATTGACTTTGTTACTAAACTATGATTTTACGATGCACATCGATGCACAAAAGCTTTCAATACAATATAAAAGACGGCATAGCAAAACTAATACAATTTGAATATGGTCTGTTTATTGCAGTTCACAGAACGGGTTTAAAGTGTTGATAATACGAAATGCAATTTTGTGTAAGTGTGTTTGCAAGGAAAAAAGGCTGTTACAATACAAATTATTATACAATGAAGTTTTTTTGGTTGATGGTAGGTACTTGTTTTAGAAATAAAGTTTACGAACGAATGAGCATTGATCACCACGGTTGCTCATTGCGGATTGGCGATTTCATATTCAATTTTATTAGAATCCAGATTTTTTCCTTCACCGTTAGTCAATAATGTCAATTAAGAAAGTACATATAGACACTTGGTATTTTTAACTTGGTATTTATAACATAATTTTTTCGCTGTATATGAGACTAAAATCAATCGATTTTAACATGCTTGTGTGATTGTGTCATGTTGTTACAATTTTTTTAGCTTTACACTTATACAATCTTTTAAGAGTAAATTTATGTTGAAACCTTGCTACTATTTAATTATAAACACCACCTACTTTTCCCACCTACTATACTGTAATACCTATTCGTTCTGATGCTAGAATCAATAATATAACGAGTTTAATACAAGCGCTGCGAATATCTTGAAACGACTTGTAAACTGCTCCATATAGCTGTGCCGATGTCCGTAATTTTATACTGTACGTGTTCACGGTTGAAATTGTATTGTGCTTTAATAGTGTTTAGTACTGAAAGCGACTGGCCAGTTGGTCTAGTGGTTAGTGAAGCTGACTGCTAAATTGGAGGTCGTGATTTCGATTCCCAAAGAGGACAATTTTTTTTCTGATAAATTACGTGTATGGGTTGTCTGGTTGCCATAGTAAAGGCTCTGTCTAGTTTGTAAGTTGTCCCAAGATATTGTTTAAGATATGAAATGTTAATGATATGAAAAGGTAATTAATAATGACATTGAATGAGTAGTTGAGAGAATATAATATAATAATATTAACAACACCGGTCTATAAATGTCCCACTGCTGGGCACAGGCCTCTTCTCATATAGAGAAGGAATGAACATTTATCACCACGCTTGCTCATTGCGGGTTGGCGATTTCAGATTCTAAATTTCCAAAGTTGAGAGAAATACGTAATTAATTAATTGTGATATAAATTATAGCTCCCTTAAATGTACTTTAAGTCAACAATAAGACAAATATAAAGAAAATTTACGAGACACAAATAAAACAAAATGCTTTCTAATGCTTTTTGAATATCCAACCCTTCTCTTTCTTGGTTGAGTGATTTTGTCAGGTATTTTCGAACTTATAATCCCTCTTTTGACAGTATTATATTCCTGTCGATTAAACTTGGTATCTTAAGCTTTTATCATGTACTAGCTTTTGCTCGCGACTTCGTCCGCGTGGAGTCTTTCTTAATGCTCACTTGCTTCACTGGTGGAACCTACATACAAAGTTTTAAGTGAATCCATTGAGAAATAAACATTTTCAATTTACCACCCTTTTCTCCCCTTTGGGGGGGAATTTCCAAAATCCTCTCTTAGTGGTAGCCTACTCCTCCCAACAAACACACATGCCAAATTTCAGCTCTTTACGATCAGTAGTTTCGGCTGTGCGTTGTCTGTCAGTCAGTCAGTAACGGAAGAGTTTTATATATATAGATAAATACCATCCTACTTCTCATCGATTTTTTTTAGTTAAGTTTATCCGACTCAAGAAAAGAGTAGTATCTTTTATGTTCAACTAACAATTCTTGATAATGTGTCTTCCTGTAACAATGTTTATTTATAAGAAATAATATTTTTCTTTTTCAACAGCTTGTAACAACATGTTTTTTTGTAATCTTATTTAGCAGTAGTAGTATTTCGATATTTGGGCATGACTTTGATAACATTGCTAGACTACGTACTGCAAAAAATATCTAAATTAAACTTACCGCTATAAACCATCCAAGCCTTAACAATCCTTAATAACGTCTTTCGGTGAATAAAACAAATTGTTCTGACAATTCTTTTGTTGTTCTTCAAACGACATTCCACAATGTTCAGTCGACATCTAAATAAATCGACGGCCATTTTGTTTGTGTTTTTTGAGTTTTTAACATTTCTTTGCACAAAGTTTGCATGCCGCACGCTATACCTAGCTAATTTAATGGTCAACGTTGTTTACATTCGTAATTTCTTAATTTTATGGGCCAGCGTGTAAATCGGACGTTCAAATGGGAGAAGAAATACGTTTAATTTATTAGTTGAAAATTTCTAGACACTAAAAATTTGCTGTAAGTTTTTTATTATTGAACAAAGCACCTACAGTAACGCGAGATGTAAGTTCGGTATTCTTTAGCAAGTATTTTCGCTGTAAATAAATTTATCTTTTTAATAAAGTCAAGTAAAATAGTTAAACCATTTATTTTGATCAAATAAATTTAAATGCTCTTTACTATTTGAAATGTTTAATTTAGAGGTAATTTGAAAATACTCGTCAACATAAAGGCATCAGAGATAGCAAATAAAAAATATAATATATATTTCGTTAACTAACTACAAAAAACACGTGGATTCGCATTACATTACGATATTTTAAGCTTCTTAGCAAAGAGTATTTATTCACTTAAAGCATTGAAAATGTTTTTTTTAAATCCACAGAGGTTAAAAAAAAAAGTTTATAAACGATACTATAAGAGAAAGCATAAAATTAGACCATTACATCGAATCTAGCACATCATAGGCATTTTGCAAGATGACTTACCTACCAATAGGCACTATTCTTGATATCTATTGAAAGAAAACAATAGAAAACCTAACGGATAAAATTATATCGATGTAAAGGACAAAAAATTTAGACTCCTAAGTCCTAAGTGTCACCTTTAGTTCAGATAAAGAACTAAAGGTCATTTATTTACCTTCATTCTTGTGCATTTATTAGCATTTTTATTGAACATTTTTGGTCGCAAATACATTCACTTGAGCAAAGATTTCAAAAAAATATCATTAAACTTTTTTGTTTTATTTTCAACTTACATTTCCAGTATAAAATATGTTAGACTTCTTATTAAGTTTTGATTAAATACTAAAACAATTTCATAGCCAAATTAAGAATTTATTTAACAGAATTATATTCCTTACAACCAATTAAGTTTTAAATATTCCCTAGAGCAGACTAAAAGAAAATAACTATAAACAGACTGTTTGCAAAAGAGATAAGAAAAATATGATTAAAAGATTTTATTCGTCTTTGTTATATTTAAGTACTAAAATAATGTTAGCTTGTTGCCAAAATGTCGCGACAGATAATGTACTTGCAAATTATGGTACTTAAAGCTATTGAATATAAGACCTACAAATAAATTGCTTATTGACGTACCAAAACAAATTAATTTTTCGAGATGTAGGTTTTCATGAAAGGTCAAACCTTATAATACGACCTTTTCATATTTTTTATAGAGTAACGTAGGCAAAAATGTTCACCACCCACACGTTACACGAACCATTTAGTTATCTACAGTAAAAAATGTGAAAGAAAAATCTCGTCTATGCTAGCATGTCCCGCGACTCTGCTTTATTCTTTGTAGACGGCTGTAATTGGGACATGATGTATAATAACAGGCGCCAAGAGCCTTTGTGGAACGAAATTAAAGGCAAGACTGCGTTACTATGGCAACGGTAACAGGGAACTGTCCCTTTGGCGAAGACATTTTTGAATCGTTTGTACTGTAGCCATATTCTCGGGGTTTCATACGCATATGTAGGGGATAAAGTAAAAATTTACCTACCTATTTTATTACGTTTTTTTTTAAATAAATGGTAACGGATGTTAACGATATCCTAAGAATAGATCTATTTACTATTTTTTTGCAGGTTTTGTAAACTTTTCGTGACATTTATTTGACATTTACTGGTATTGACGAATATCTTGACATATCACGGACAAATTTCATTTATTTTTCAGGTAGGTACTGTAGTAACGTGTGTGAAAACATAATTAATACTAAAGTTTATGGCACTAATAAAAAAATATAAAAAATAATATATTAAATATATCACTTACTATCTTATCAACTCAAACATTTACCTGCAAAAGAAAATCGTGTTCAGTTAATTCAATTAATATATTAAACAAAAACAAGTATGTAAAGGAATACCTTTCTTGAATAATGAAAACCTTAGAGTAGTCAATGCCCTTTGACCTTTTAATTAGAAACCTTTTGTTGTAAAAATAAAGCAAATAACAGTGCATTCCATTAGCGTTTTACATTGGAATTAACATAATTATGACAACAATAAAAGTAAATGGATTAACTTGGCATTAATTAATTATTTTCAAGAAAAACTACTACTCTAAACCTCTCACATAAATTAATAAAAGCGTTTTAGGTACATATTTTTTAACATTATTTTAAACGTTATATTTCACTCTACCTCCATGACTCGGAAAGCACGTTAAGTTGTTCTTCCCAACTGTTTTACGTTGATCTTCAGGAGTCGTTAAGTCAATACAATTCTGACAACCAATCTGTCTACGGGACATTGTTATCCAGTATGATGTTATCCAGTTGTGAAGGTCAGATAGGCAGTTTCCTATGTTAAATACTGAATTCACCTGAATCTGGTAAGACTGGAAGTCGACACTAGGTTAGCTTAGGAAAAGGCTAGACATAAGGTAGGTATATTACGATGACCTCCGTGGTCGATTGGCGTACACACCGGATTTCAAGGTGTCGCTAGCTCTAAGGTCCCGGGCTCGATCCCCGGACGGGTCAATGAAGGAAATAACACATTTCTACATCGTCTCGGGTCTGGGTGTTTGTGGTACCTGCGTTGTCTCTGACTTACTACTTAGTTTGGATTTGGAGCAATGTATGTGATGTTGTCCTCATTACTTATTTATTATTAAAGTCTCTAAGGGTCTCTAGTCTTCCGAATATAATTATAATGTTGTTTTGTAAAACATTAAACCAAGACTCTATTTTTGTGAGTCGGTTCATAAAACAAGTACCTCAAATTACAAAAAAGACCCCTATCCTTTTATCCCTTAGTAAATTGTTTACATAATAGATACACACAATACAATTCTTAACAGTACAGATAAATTCTCGAACACAAAAGTTATGTTAAGAAAACACGAAACCGAACCATACAAAGTTCCCCATCCTCCCCCAGTGATCCTTAATTAAACCTACTATTGTTGCACCTTGCAAGCAATTCATAACAAATGTCAAGCGTTAATAGCACAAGTTCTGAAAGAACTGTGGTCCAACTGAGTCGAGCTCCCCAGATAATTGGTTTTCTCTTAGATTATAGTAACAAGGACTGTAATTATGGAATTTCCAATGGCAATGGTCGGCGCGTATGCAACCACACCTGGTTTATTAAAAAGAAAAGTGTGTAATAATTATCTGTGGTAGCTTGATTTTAGTTAAATAAATATACGTGTTTTATTAACAGATCCGTTTGTAATTGGTTTTACTTTGAGGATGAATCCGGTACAAATTTTTTGTTGCTATGGAAAAAAAGTCAGGAAAATGTTTCTATACAAAAGGAATAAAATCATAAACATAGCAAACAAGCTCCTTAATTACCGGAAATACGAATCTTCATTGTTACGTTATCTTGAAGCTTGCATTATCTCAGTCTTCATAACACAAACTGCCACAGGGCACAACATCGACTCCTAATTAATATAAAACAAACAGTGGTTTCATATAACGCCAGTATAAACGTGTTAATTAAATTATTTACTGCATGCGGTACGCGTTAACGTTTCGCTTATTAACACCAAAATAAATACATTTATCAAAATATGTTTGCGCTCATAACGAAGAGTGAAATTGATACATATTGTTGCAAATACCTTTTACTATAATATATGAACTGCGCAATACCGTTTTGGTGTTCAGGTTGATATTTCATCTGCCACTTGAAATGTAATTATCGATGTTATGCGCGGTTTAGGAATATTTTTTTGGTAATTAAGTATTTGTTGGAAATACGTGTCTCCTTAATGCCAAGCGAATAAAAAAACAAAAATATATTTAAAAAAAAACAAATATATTAAATTAAGAAGGTAAAGACGCAAGATTAATTGAAAAATTTCGTTAAATTTAATTTGCTTAATTTTGTTTTTCCTTCGTGAAAACCAAGCCTAATTATTTGAGAACTTAAGTTTAAATGCACAACATTTTTAGCTGAATAAAATTATTTACAAAAATATTAAAAAAAATTACAAGTCAACCTAAAATAATTTTTACTTATCCATCTTCATCAAATCTAAGTCAATCTTCAGTCTTCGAGACGGACTCGTAGTTAATTGAATGCATCGATGATGTTCTTTCATCTGAGGGTAGCGTATTATTTCAAACGTGGAAACTTAATTAACGTCATTAAACTTGTATAAGTATTAATTTACCGGCTATTCAAAAATGGCGGACGGTCTAAATCATTATGAAAATTAATTTCCGAGTTCTTAAGAATTTAATTTAATATCCAGGCACTACAAGTGTTTTGAAATCCATGAATATATAACTAAAAGATTATAGCAATTGCAAATGATTATGTAATAACTTTATTTATTAATCAATTATTCATGACGGTACAATCTTATTAAGTTCTATAAATACAATTACGTAAGAAGGAAAAGAAACCTTTTGCACCACAGATATGTTTGACTAACTGCTACTGAATAACCACTACTAAATGACTTTATCAGTAAATATCCTAAAGATTCACTTCTCTTAGGAATACTGCAAACGCGTTTACATTCAGAATTAATTTAATTAAATTACTTAAATACTAAATAATTCCACAATACCGAGCTATAAAAAACAGACAAAACATTTTAAAAGCGGCGGTATCCTAATGTCTACGGCGTCGGATTTGCGATCATGTGGCTGCCGGTTCAAAAACCACCCATTGCACACGTAACACAAACATTTAGCTTAGCACGAAGGGTTAAAAAGATTATTAGTAATATGCGACCCACATAGATGGTAAGCTTTAAAAAATATATATACAGATTCGTAGTAAAGTCAAAACGCAAATTAACGTACCTACGATGATCAGAAAAGCAATTACAATTTAACAGTCAACTCAATCTACGTACAATCAATATGATCAAGCTTAAATCTGATTTTCCGATCAGAAAATACATTTAACCCTTCCAAAACAAACGAGTTCGTATAATTAAAACATTATCAATTGGCAAGTTTCATTCACCGGAACTTAGTGCAGGGGAAATAAAACGGAAGCGGCCATATTGCAATAGAGGCGCCATCTAGTAATGTAAATTATAGACATGCTGTGTACATTTTACTGTTATTTTAAATTGACTGCGGAACGAAAACCGACTGAAAATTTTATGTTCCGTGATTTTTGTACGGTGTCTAAAGAGGATGATACCTTTATTATGATATAGTTGAGTAGTAAAGGAAATTTTAGGCTGAAATATAATTTAGGTATTCCACTGAAAGTGTTTTTAAATACATTCGCAAAGACCCACGATCTACAAGCGAGTATGTTATAATTATGACTTTTATTTTCAGTTAATACGAGACATCTCCTTCCAATTGTAATTCACTCATGATTTTAGAATAATTAAGTTGTTTCACAACTTAACTATGCGCTTTTCTGAATATTTTGCTTTGAACTCACTTCCCTATACCAAAATCTATAAAAACGAGCTTTCAACATTACCTTCGAGGCTAAATCTTTAGACAACAGGCTGCTGGCTACAAATCAATACTAAGCTCCAAGCCTTCAATACAGAGATCAACCCATCTCATGTTCTTAATTAAAGCCAGTGACGTCACAACGCACGTTTGTCTCAAATAATCTTCTGTTCATTACGATCCGTCATTACGGAGCCATGTGGGGCGTCACTTGTCCCTACCTTCCCTGAATTTGAATTAACCGGAGCTTTTTCATTAGATAGTCTTGAATATTTATCTTGGGTTATGTTGACTTGTGTAAATTGATGCGAAAGCCCCATAGCAGTGAAAGTGATAGTGGAATTACTTTATACTACTATTAACATATTGGCACTTGGTTAGATCGACCTCTAGATCGCGTCACTGTCACGGAAAGAATGAACAATCTATTCAGGCAAGAGAAATATTTTAAACAGTCGATGTTATTCAATAAGGTATATTAAATACTCTTAAGCAATAGAATTTCTTTGAAGGTATATAACCCATCGATCTGAAAGGACCATCATTAGCCTACCTTTTTTGTAAGCTATGTTGGGGTCAGCTGCCAGTCTTACCAGATTTAGCTGAATACCGTGTTTAACATGTAGCTCCTGCCTAACTGATCTCCACAACCTATTGCTGGTTAATACAGCATTCCATCCTGAAAGGACGCTAGTTGAAATTTCTGGCAAGAGATGTTACGGAAATCCTTGTATAATTATCACACTAAAATAGCGCATAACACATGGAGCGCATGTGAAGCGAGACTTTATTTTATCTGTAAACTATTGTGTTCCATTACACGCTTAAATCGAACGGTTTGTAATAACTGCATACAGCAATTTCGAAGTAAATGAGCATGACTTAAAGCTATTACAATTACGGGAAAGTGATTGGAGCTGGTTTTAAACATTTGCTTCAACAGAAGTTAGGTTGATGCGTTGCTGTTTCATCAACACCAGATAATTATGCGGACAAGCTCCTCTTCTATGCATGAGGAATGAAATTACGGTCGCTATTTTCATTCCTGTGTAATTACGAACACCATGTCGCTGTGACCATAAAAGTGAAGTCTTTTTCAAATCCATAGGGTTTATTACGGTTTTTTATGACTTGTGCATTGAACAATGATATGAAGGAATAAAAATAATACAATTAGAATGAATAGCAAATTACATGCAATAAGATTCTATGACTATCTATGTCTCATTTATTTTGTTAAAAAAAAATTGAGATTCAGGCAGAGCAAAATAGAGATCGACAAGTCATTTGATGACATATAAAGACTTACAGTCTTATTCATAAAAATCCCTTATATTAGGTTTTAAACACTCATTAGTTAAAATGCTCATTAGAACTAATAAACCTTTTATAAAATTGTCTATTCATAAACGTTCAATAAACCCATCATAGTTAAAATGTCGTTATAACACGTTTGAACGCGTTTTAACGTGATTAAGTTGTCGTTCTGATGAATCCATAGATTAAATGGCCAAAAAACGCAAAAAAAAGTTTGACAACGTCTCTCTGACTTGTATGTAGTTATCTGTGGTCTCTTGTGACATTAGGAAGACTTCTTGTGTTTCGTTCACGTATTTATTTTTTGAAGAAAATTGGATTTCTTTGTATTTTTTCTTGTGAGTACTAAAATAATTAATGGAAAACCAAAAAAATATAAAGAAAAGGCAAAGAAGCGAAAATTGGCTGGAGGAAGTTATGGTTAGTTCAACAATTTTCGTTAAGGTACACAAGTGTTTATTTACATTTATTTTCGCAATGATATTATAAGTAAAAAGGTGTATTTTCGTTGATAAATTGATGGCCTATTTTATTTCCATAGAATTTATTGATGGATTTGGTGAAAACACGATTACACGATTTTTTAAATATCTACTTCCCAGCTCCTTGCAAATAACACTTAACTTCAACCAACTAACCATTAGACGGTTCGGACGCGAAAACAGCTGTTGTATACATTTGTCGGCCATATTTCTGTTTATTAAAGGTTTATAGTCGGGTCGACCCTGTTATAAGTTACGTAGCCGCTATTGAATACTTACAAAGCTTTTTAGCGATATTGAACGTTTATGAATAATGCTTTTCGGGATTCTCATTATAGCAAGCTAATAAACCTATTTTAACTTTTTATGAATAAGACTGTTAGAATCAAGACAGTTGAAACACTGACTAAGCGACTATTTTAAATCCCGACCTAAAAACAAGAAAAGGGCTAACAATCATCTGAAGTAGCTTTTGGTGTGGCCCAGTTCGAATGTTCTCGAACCGACCGGTTCTGAACGAAAAGTCTTCAGCGATGGCAAAGTAAAGCCGGATGTGTGGCCGAAATGTTGACTTTGTCCCTTACCATGATGTTAAGGAAGAAATTATTCAAATTAAAAATATTTTTTTCCAGACATAAGTCCAATATTCTATACTTTATTAGCTTTCCATAATGAATAAAGGAGTGAAATATAATGCTTACACTACATTATCATCAATGATGGTCGTTGATATGTGGTCGTCGTTGAATACTTGCGAGATCTTCGTGTAAGCATCCAAATTATCGGCTGAAGTATTTTATTTGCAGTAGTTCTACGAATCTCCCGGCGATTCTCTTTGATGCGTGCCCGAAAAACCAACAATTCACGGGTCGCAGGCGATCACAGACAATGATCGGCGAGTACAGGCAAGTATCTATACAATTGTGCTCGCGCGTAATCGTCTGTAATCGCCGATGATGTAGTGCAGGCGTTATAGGTAACAATTTTAATAAACAACCCTATCAAGAAAGGAGGAATATAACGCAACAACATAATAAATCAGCAAAACCAAAACATAACAGGATGACTGAACATTAAATTGTGACGAATGTTAAAAATCTTATCATTCTTTTCCGTATGACAGAAATGAAAAAAAAATAACGAAAAGATATTTTAATTTAACAATGATTGAAACTTTAGGAAGCTTACAAATGAAATGAATTAACCATATTAATTTTTTGTTGGAAATACAAGATCGAAAAGGTGTAAGTAACAAAACACAAAGCAAAACAAGACTCACATATATTTGTTCAAGTAAATTCGATGACAACTCATTCAAAAACGTTGTGAATATTGCATGAGTATTCGCAGTAGAACCAGCTTGGTCTCGAACGTAGCCGAGAATTTTATCTAGGTTACGTTCCCGTACTTAAAGTAATATGAGAACTTTGAAAGAAACTAATACGGCCGTCAAGACACGTGATACATCTCAGTTTACATTTTGTGTCTGTCTATTCCAAAGTTTTAAATTTTCGATATATTGGTCTTTGCTGTTCAAAGTTTCAGATCTATCAATTTGAGGAGTGGATACTTTGAGTAACATACTCTACTACTCTTTTATATCGAAGAGCCGAGCAATACTTAAAATTTGTTTTGAATTTGTAATAAAATACGTATTTCAATAACTTTCGGATTCGGAGGTGAGATTTGAATGTAATCTTTTCGAATACTTAAAACTAGTGCAAAACACCTCATTGAGAACTAAGATAGAAAGGTTGCTTGCGTCTTTTTTTTTCTATTCGACTGTAAATTGTATAATGTGCAAGAAAAGATGTGCCGCTTTTTATACATTTTCCGCAAAAGAAAAAGCATTTAGCAGAGCAAATAAGAAAGTATGTATCTTAAACTACAACAGATAAACAAGCTAATATAAAACGGCATACAAAGACTACAATTCTCGGGAAGACTTAAAATATAGTCTGAAGTAGAAGTTGGTATTGTAAAACTTTGCGCGTCATGTATGTGAATATTAATGGTCTTTTCAATACTCTGAGCCTTTGTTCCAGATCCAAACCATCCAACATTTCATGTTTTGAAATCTAAGTTATATGACACAGTACCTACTAGCATTCGCCCTCAGCTTCGCCCGCGTGCAAGAGGTATTATTATCTTCCTCTAAATATGTTCGCTCGTATCATTTTGTCCATCGATCCTGTATCAACAATATACACAAAAAACTTCAAACCGATGCAGTACCTATTTTCTTCTGCCCAATATTTTCCCAAGCTATGTTGGGATCGGCTTCCAGTGTTACCAGATCAAACTGAATACTGCCTCCAACATGGAATTACTATGAAACTAACCAACTTACAAAATTAACCGTGGAACGAAAAAACATACAAATTAATAGATTGACGATCGACAAATCCTTACTTACCTACATAACTAACTTTTAAACTATCGCGTTGCATGATTTTTTAATAAAATTACGTTTTGGGTTTTTACTAAGTCTGCTTGTGACCACGGCCAGTGTAACCCGGCCGAAACGTCAAACTTAAAAGGTGTGACGTAATTTTATTACCTACATAGATAATAATTATAAATGCGAAAGTAATTTTGTCTGTCTGTGTATTACGCAATCACTTCTAAACAACTAAACCGATTTAAATGAAAAATTGGTATAGCGATAGTCCAGAGCCTGAGATAGGACATGGCTATTTTTCCAGCGAACACCCAAGGGCGGAGTCGCGGGGTAGGTACAGCTAGTATTAAATAAACATTTTCATTCGTTCAACTTTATCGAATCGGCAACAGTACAGGAGAAGCGATTGAAAACGTCAATTAATTCGGTTACCGGCGTGAGCTAACTATTTCAACTTATAACTAGATTGCCAGTGTTAACCTATTTATTTTCGAGTCCACTGTACTTCCGACACCAATAAAATTTCGTTGTGTTCTGAATATTAATCTCTTTTACATGGTATTTTATATGAATTTCGATTTTTACGTGCTTGACTGGACTTAGGTTTTTGTCCAATTTCTTTGTTCCGTGTATATTTATAAGTTAGCCTCTTTTAATAATTCCAGAGGAAGCTCTTTCAAAGATGCAATATCTTTGAAGGGAAATGGGTAATAATCTTTTAATTTAAGAAATTCTTACAGTCTTATTCATAAAAATCCCTTATAATAGGTTTTAACACTCATTAGTTAAAATGCTCATTAGAACTAATAAACCTTTTATAAAATTGTCTATTCATAAACGTTCAATAAACCCATCACACTTAAAATGTCGTTATAACACGTTTTAACGCGTTTTAACGTGATTAAGTTGTCGTTCTGATGAATCCATAGATTAAATGGCCAAAAAACGCAAAAAAAAAAGTTTGACAACGTCTCTCTGACTTGTATGTAGTTATCTGTGGTCTCTTGTGACATTTGGAAGACTTCTTGTGTTTCGTTCACGTATTTATTTTTTGAAGAAAATTGGATTTCTTTTGTATTTTTTCTTGTGAGTACTACAATAATTAATGGAAAACCAAAAAAATATAAAGAAAAGGCAAAGAAGCGAAAATTGGCTGGAGGAAGTTATGGTTAGTTCAACAATTTTCGTTAAGGTACACAAGTGTTTATTTACATTTATTTTCGTTGATAAATTGATGGCCTATTTTATTTCCATAGAATTTATTGATGGATTTGGTGAAAACACGATTACACGATTTTTTAAATATCTACTTCCCAGCTCCTTGCAAATAACACTTAACTTCAACCAACTAACCATTAGACGGTTCGGACGCGAAAACAGCTGTTGTATACATTTGTCGGCCATATTTCTGTTTATTAAAGGTTTATAGTCGGGTCGACCCTGTTATAAGTTACGAAGCCGCTATTGAATACTTACAAAGCTTTTTAGCGATATTGAACGTTTATGAATAATGCTTTTCGGGATTCTCATTATAGCAAGCTAATAAACCTATTTTAACTTTTTATGAATAAGACTGTTAGTATTTCGCGTGGAGACCCTAATTTGTAAAATACCTGCAGTGTAGGTACTTATCCGAGTTGCTACAGGAATCTAAATTAAATTATCTAGATATCGTATCATTTAAATTACTTTTAATTTTACTTTATCTTATTTATAAGTAAAACTAATTAATGATATGACAAATATTTTTATAAATGGTGGTAAGCGAAAAAAACATCTTTTGCAGTTAGTTATGACGCATGCTATCTTTTTTTTCGCAAAACGTCGTCTTGTACGGGACAGGCGCAGATTATTATGGAGAAATAAATATTGACGTCACAACACATTACAGGTCTCTCTTTCTAATTTACAATATTGGAATGCTTGTAACTTGGTCAATATCAAAGTAATTTTGTGACGTTTTTATAATTCAACATATTATAGTATATTATTTTGATATTTAAAATAAAAATAAATGTTGTCAAGTACTCAATTCTATGATTTTACAAGACATTTCACAGCTAAACATTGGTACTTATTCTCGCTCTTAAAACGTAAGTCCCAAAAAAACACAGTACAAAATCCTTATAAACATCTTCAATGTGACACCGAGAACATTTAGAAAATCTAACAAACTCTATTTACCCTCAGCACTTGACAACAGACGCTTTCGTCTAGACGAGAGAAAAATCTTGTTGTCTGCCAAAAATCTAGGACTCTTCGTTCTAATTGGACAATAATGGCAGCAATTTCTACAAGACCGCCGTAGACTGTAATTGTTGTTGATAGAGTATGAATTATACAGACTGATAATTTGATTATACATAAATGTAATAAAAACCGTCTTTAATAAATTGTACGAAAGTTCAAAATACGCTATTTTGAAAATCTTGGTAATTAATGGTTTCAATAATTTGATTCGAAATAGTGGGTACCCTAAGGTATTAATAATCCTATCGATAATAATTCGTGTCAATCAACTTATTGGAGTTATCAAATAATACCCAAAAAAACAATAGAGTTAATTTGAGAATATCATCCTTAAGAAGTCGGTTAAAAATAAAACTTTTACCTTGCAGTAATTCAAGTAAGTTTTTTTCGTTTTATTAATCAAGACGACTGAATTTTGACGCTATATCATTGTCTCATTCATACTTCAGCAGGTCAAATAAAATTTATTGTTTCTAAGATGAACAAGTTTCTAATAGACATTTTATTCCACTTTAAAATGAAGAAATGTAAAAAATACACACAATAAGTTTTTACACAGTTATGGATGAAAAACTAAGCGATCACACATAAACCCGGAAATAACATAAACGAAATCAACAAGTAACATTTGAAGTATTCTCCTCTGAGACGGGATAAAGAGCGGACAGTATTGACACTGGCTAAGATGGAGTTAATCCGTTTAGGGGCCCAATCACGACCGGCGGAGGCCCCACAACCCGAGAACCTCATGAAAATGTATCAGAAAAATCAAGTAACCGCCTGCACGTTCCTTGTTGTGTTGTGTGGTGTAAACTATGAGCGAGGCTGGTTGTGCCACCCACAACATAAGTCAAGCCAAGTCAAAGTCTACACAGAAGATAAGTCTAAGATATTCATAGATTACAAGGGAGTTTTTCTCAGAGAGTCTTAAACGGAATCACGCAAAGCATCACGTTTAAATATCGAATCACAAAGTACCTCTTAGCACCAATAAAGAAATGAGTATTGAAAATATTTAAAAAGGATATAAAAACATTCTAAACTAATTCCTTCTTTTTAATAAAAAAATAAAAGCCTCTTTCAATACCTCATAATTATCGGCACGGTAATACTTATCGGTTTCTAAACTTGATATTTTTTTGGAAAAATTAATATGCAGTTGAATATAATGATTCAAGCGTTGATGCTACCTAATTTACTGTGGTATATACCTTTATTATGCTAGCTCATTAATAAAGTCAAGCATTTTAGATAATGTATCAAAAATCCTTGAATTAAAACCCATTATTTTCCAAGCTTAAGTTCAAAACCCAAAAACAAAAGAAAGGTAAATCCAAAATTTCTAAAGCTATTGTTCCTTACCTTCCAGCACATGTTTGCACCACACATAACCAACATAAATATTCAGTGTGGGGCCAAGATCTCTTATTAATGAAAAAGGGTCGCGAGGTATTTTAATTTAACTACGTGTTGAGGATTCAGTGGGATACTTACAAAAGGGGTCTAGCCTCATGTATGTACTAGCTTGTAAGATGGTGCTGTTGTGTTCACTCGAATATTTTATCGACTAGGAAACATCTAGGAACTATGAAGTTCAGTTGCTTATTTTTGTTGGTAGTGGTGTTGAAAGATTTTTGTAGTTTTTGGGGTCAATTCATAAATAAATGTGTTATAATACCAAAAACTTCTGATATGGGTACCTATAACTTTGTAGGCGTAAATAAACGACAGTTGTAAAACTATTCATATAATTATAATGTAAAACCAGCCTATAAATGTCACACTGCTGGGAACTGCCCCCCTGGCCAAGTGACTTTTCTAAAAGCGTTAACGAAGATAGAAAACGCTTAAATGACATTAAATGTATGGAAATGACATTTGTTGTCGATAAGTCACGTGGCTTAGACCTGTCACTTCCATACATTTGAGCGATTCTATCAGCGTTAACGCTTACAGAAATGTCACTTGGCTAGGGGGGCAGGCCTCTTCACTAAGCTTGCTCATTGTGGGTTGGCGATAACTATATTCAGCATTAAAAAATATGAATGAACCCACAAATAAATTTATACTACGCGAAAATCCGCAACTGGTGAATACGATTAAGAGTTTCCTGCAAGAATCATCACACAGTTTAACACAAACAAAATGTTTACCAAGAGTAATCACAACCCATTGTCAAACAAAACGGTTTTCTAAACAGCGCTATATCTTCAACTTTCTAAGTACCCATAAACTGTTCTAACTTCGAAAAAAAAACAAAAAACAGCTTTGTCTAACGTCGCCATTTAAGAACAAAACAACAAGCATTCAATAAAAAGTAGGAGATCTGGTACAGAGATGTTTCAGATAAAATTTGAATATTTTCTCAGTAAATGTCGCCTGAAAATGATTAACACGGACCGAGGGAATGTCTGATGTTCTTTTGGCAAGGATTTGCTTTATCGTAGCATAGGACAAGTTGTATTTGCATAGAACAATACTTAACGACTCTGCAATGATAATTAGATGGGCAAGACTGAAAGGCGAAGAGTGTTTTTTCTGGCATACTAGACTAACAACTATCATCATCTGGCTTTCCCCAAGCTATGTTGGGGTCGGCTGCCAGACTTACCGGATTTATCTCAATACCGTATATTTACATAGAGCGACTGCCCATTTGACCTCCACCTATTGCTGGGTAATAGAGTATATCGTAGCAAGACTGGTTGATAGGATGGTAATGACTAAACGACTATCAAATTTCGCACATGCTTTTGACGGCACAGAGCGGACTCGGTATGGTCGCCCATCCACGGTCCAACCCCGGTTAGCGCGGTTTAACTTTTCTCACGTTCACGTTCTGGGCCACTACTCTACTTCCCGCGAGGGGCAAGAGGTATAATGTATATTTTTACAATAATTATGATTCAAGTAATAACTTAAATGTATTTTTTTCTCGAATTACAGAAATTTTTTGATTGACAAAGATCAACCTGTAAAAAACCTAGAAAAACAAAATTTTATTGAACAGAATGTTTAATCAGGTTTTTTTAATACGCGAGCTTCTGTACATATTTAGTATAAAAAAGTATAGTTGAGCAGTAATAAAAATATACTTCCGCAATTCGGAGGTTCACAAATCGGAAAATCGAAACATTTCCCCAAGAACCAATAAAAAAAACAAACAAACAACATTCCTTTACACCATTTCGGGAACAACAGGCCGCATTTAGAAGGTATTAACTAAAAATAGAACAGTAATCTCTTAACGATTGTTTTGAAAACAATAAACCCACTAAGCTTGCAATCCGCTTACAACGAAGTTGAGGTACAATAAGAATTATTTGGACAGCCATTAGTCATTTGTTCACCACTGTGTATTATAATGTTGCAAGATTTTCAGCTATTTTCTTTTTCCTTTATTACTTATTTCAGCTGTATGTAGATGCAATGGGGGATTTATCACGTGTCAAATATCAGTTACGATTGTGAAAGGTCTATCTGTCAGTTTCCACCAAAGAGACTGGCCTGCGATTGGTCAAAATTGACAGATAGATCTTATGCGACATTAGCAATCTTGGCAGATTTTAGACACGCGATCTGTTGTTGTACTACAAAATTTTCAGTGAAGTTTCTGCATAGAATTTTTATGTTTTTTTTTCAGTGTTCTGCCTAAGAAATAGTTTAAATACAAGGAGATTTCGGCTTAATTTTCATATTAATAGATATCAATCTGCAACACATACAAATATTTTTCTATCAAAAATTAAGTATATTTGCGAGTGAGAAAAAAAACTTACCTGATTTTTCTTTATTACTTTACTGACTTATCTATTAACTTACGGATTCAATTTATTTTGATTTTTCATATCCTAAAGATTACTATGAACGAGTAGTTCTTTTAGCATGGATTTTGCGCCAAATTGTGCAGGCCAACATAAATATTATTACGATAAATCAATTAAATCAATTGTCACAGCTAAGGTATCCGAAGAAGATAAAATTGTATATTCTGACCTATATCAAATCTTTTCCACCTACAAATACACACTAAATTGACAAACACCTTCTCATTTTACAGTTCCATTAACTCCTATTCGGTACCTACTGAAAAAAAGCTTGTACCGTACATCTCAACGGTCGAGCTATCAAAATAATTCCCTGAACCGACGTATTTCTACGCATCAACGCTGCCCCAACAATTACTAGGGTTAAGTGTTAAGGCCGAAATACCGTGTTAAACGTCCTGTAGGGATACAAGAGATGTACATTATCACCTATCGTATTTGACCTCTCAAACGCTGTATAAACATCCCGAAAGTTCCTACTTTATGGCATATCTTGAGAGGAAAGGAAGGTCAAGTTGTACTGGTCTTCTTGTTGTACTGGTCTTCTTGTTGTCCTTTCCAAATCTTAAGACTTACAGAATACAGATCAACTCAATGTTGTAAATTATTCAATTATGTATTCTATTTGGAAGTCGCTAAGAGTTGCTTTTGATGGGAATAAGTTAAGCTGATTAGTTAAAGGGTTTTTAGTAGTATTAACGTAAGCTAGTTATTTAGTGCTAGGATCATGTAGTGAAAATTTATGTTCTACCTTAATAGGTTTAGTGACCTTAATTTATCCAAGATACTCTCTTCCTATTTTTAAGTCTTATTTATGGAAACCTAATTTAAGTTTATGTTGTTCTGTTACAGAGATAGAAGACAATTCCTCATATTCTAATCTCTTTTTAAAAGGCAATATTTTCTTTATTATGTGAAAAAATCATATTTAATATCTCAAGGAATACCATTCTTTTCTGTTTTGTACAAACAAACCATAGACACAAAACACAATAATGTGAATAAAACGCAACAAACATAAGATCTATTCAAAATCAATTCAAGAACTAAAGCAGACCCCACTAAATACTTCGATGATATCAACAATGATTCCGGTTCATTGCCAAAATACCGTTTATACCAAAATTAACCTCCTGAGCGAACCGTCTCTAGATTCCCTCGGTAAATTTCGTCCTGAACAATAATCCAGGGAATGCACTGTCGGCGTTATGAACAATGACCAAAACCAGGATACCTTTGCCCCTTCAAGACACATAAACTTTAGCATTCGAAAGGCCAAGGTGCATTGGACGGTTCTCAGTACCAAATCCGCTATTAATATAGATTTTCGATTGCTCTGTCAATATGTAACAGCGTTTGAATTTCTGTCCCATTGGAGTAGTGATTCCTTAGATTTTACTTGTGGGAGCTTAATGGGATTAGATATGATCGTCCCCCGATATAAGAAATAAATACAATCCGCAACAGGGATGGCAGGTTTTCTATTGGTCAATATTTTGGAAGTAATCTATTTCAGCCAGTTTTGATTTCTGTGGATGGATTTGGTGAAATTTTAGAGATATTGCAAATAAAATTCAATCCAAAGAACAATATAAGCTGACAGACTAAATCCTGATGTCTGAAATCTAAGTCGAAGCGGCGTCGGAGTTGTGATCAGGTGGTTGCTGGTTCGAATCCGACGTGATCTCTCTCGTAACACAAACATTTGGCTTAGTACGAGGGGTTAACAAGAATACTAGTAATGTCTGACCCAAATTACTTGTAAAATTGCTTTAAAGAAAAAAGAATTGCTAAATTCAATTCCATTGTTCAATTCACAGGAAAAGATAGTAATAAACATTCAAGGTAATTCTTAACGCAACGTCTACTGTTATCGCAATATTTTATATGGAAAAACTAACAAAATGTAACCCGATAACGTATCTACTCAAATAAATTTGAAACACCCAAAAAAATATATTCAATCCAAGAAAAACATCAACTGCAAGCAAGTCTCAAATAATTCCACTTAAAAGATGTTAGTACAAGACAATTTAATTAAAACGAACATGTTCTAGCAAGATTCGCAAGCATCACATGAGTAGAAGAAATCTACCTCTGACCATATATTTAAGCTTTCACTGAGCGGCAATAACAGTAAAGCGTCTTGAGGGAACGTCCGACAGGGCCGGATTGAGAAACATGACTAAGTGCAAATTGTTGAACGAATTGATTATTCTTGTGTTACTACGTAATACTGAAATCTCTGAAAGTTTTAAATAAATAAATAAATAAATGTCAATTAGTTTGAAACCGCCGCTAATTCTCATGCTGTCTCTGTCACTGAGGAGTGAAATAGTGACAGGACGGATAGACATTAAAGAACATCTTAAAGTTAATTAGCAGCATTTTCAGTTTTCGGGGGAAAATGTTCTGGATGTGAAGGTAGAGTGAAGAAAGTCTGGTGAAGTAGTCAAAGCCTGCGCTCAGGCTTACCGTAGTAGAGCACATACAAAAATAGAAAAAGTAAAGAATTGTAGGAAATTTTCACTTAACATGCCCAAATGTTTGTAAAAAAAAATTATTCAATTCGTGTTTTTTTTTATCTATGTGGGTCGCACATTACTAGTAATCTCGTTAACCCCTCGTGCTAAGCTAAGATGTTTGTATTACGAGTGGGTTCACGTCGGTAGTGTAATGGGTGGGATTTGAACCCGCAACCATATGATCGCAAGTACGACGCCCTTGCCATTAGGCTACCGCCGCGCGCCGCTTCAATTGGTCTAAGTGTAACAAAATGTATTTAGAAATTCGTCCACAATTCATGAAAAGGATATAATATTTATTCCAAGGAAGCATAATAATATCGTTCACTCGTCAAAATGAAAATATTATGTCGTAGAAATGAAACCAATACTTAATGGAAATTGTGTAATTGGTATCATCCATCACGGTATGAAATGCCTTGGTCCATAATATAAAACAAAACAACAATGATATTCTAGAGATCTACGTGTAGTTCAGTATGATGAAGATCCTTTTTAATATTCCTTTCGTCGGAAATTTTAGTAGGTTAGCCCTGGCGTATGGACTTACAATTATTATTTTTTAATCTTTACAACCATATTCTTAATCCAGCCCTGTTCTCACTTCGGTCGAGATTTAAGAAGATAGGTATTACGTTCTGGTACTCGCAGTGGAGTGTCTCTCTTTATAGACACCTTAATGGTGTGATGGAGTAAATGTTAATGAAAAGTTCCTGCGGGTGGGAGCAATGAGCCGGGAAATTGGGAAGTGCATGTGCCATGTGCCGAACTGTTGATAATTTATTTAGGTCATATGTAGATAGCAACTGTATTAGAAAATTTTCATTTTATAACTGTGTTTGGTGATGATCAGATGAGTGGTGTTAGAAAGTTTTCTGATTTTTAGTCCAGTTCGTTTAATATAAGTATAATGATTGAAAGGGAATTTTGAAAAGGGGCAAAATAATTGTTAATGTTAAATGACTCGAAAAAAAAATTGGTTGCCTGTAAAGTCGGTATACGGGCGAAAGTTTTACGTGACAACGACTTTGAGTGGTAAAATAATTTTAATGTAAATATTCATTCGTATAGTAGGAAGAAGGATGAAATAATAGTAACAATTTAAAACATTAATTTATACAAAGAATCTCGCACTGAATTTCATATTAACAAAATTTTATTTTTACCTATACACATACATACGTATTTATATACAAACATTCGGCGGGCCTCTCTCTCGTTCGGTGACTCATCGTAACGTTACCGAGCGTTACACTTTTTCATAAGTGACTCCCAGCCGCAACCTAATTTAAGACGTTGTCACGTCAAAAAATAACTATTTGAAGCTATTGCTATAATGTAAGTTAGGTATTTATTAAGGACGTGTTAATAAGGTTTAAGAGCATTAATCTCGGAGTAGATAAAAATTCTAAGTGTTCGTTATACAAGATTTTATGGAGTTATAAAACAATATCGTAAAAAAAAATTTAAGCGATTTGTTAAGATTAACTGCACCTAGTTGTTTTTCACCTCGTAATTAACAGACTCACACTCACACAATGAATATCTTACAATTCCATGCCACTAAATATAAGTTACAGGATTGGCCTAAGAGCAGATCAGTCATATCGAGCTAATTTCCCGAATTTTCCAAGTTTAATTATATACCATGCAGATTTTGAATCATAATTTCTTAAACAGATTAAAATTTTCAATGATTTAATTTGTTCTTTAGTTATCTTACTGTTTATAACAGAGTATTTTTGAGAGAACTAGACGACAATTAGGATCTAATAAAGTCGATGAATTCTACTGTCCGAGCTAAAATTTTGCTTAGACAGCAATGTACAGTCAACAGCAAAAGTAGATGATGAATTGAGTTTATAACTTTTGGAGTCAAAACTGATCACGAATGTATAGCAGCTGTACTAGTACTCTAGTAGTAAATGTTTGGTATAATTTACAATCACATACTTTTGAATCACTTCGACGCCACACAGTTCTGTAACGAACTCCGTTCATTAGTATTGAATTTCTGATTTTGATCATCTACTTTTGCTGTTGACAGTACTGCAGGATCAGTCTACCTATATTATGTTCCTACAACGTGAAATGCTAGTCCATTCCCCCTCAACCATAAAGTAAATACATAACATGTCACAATCAGATAAGTGGGGCTTATGGCTCGGACGCAACGGAATTTGTATCGGCGGGTATCGGCAAATTGTATTGCCAATGACGTGGAATATACTTTTTATATTTACAACTGAGATGTTATTGACGTTTTAAAAGTATCACGTTTTATATTTTTGTTACTTGCGAGGTAGAATTTTATTACCTAATCTTTTTTAATGTACTTAATTTTTAGTACTTAGGGTTTATTAGTAGAGTCTATATTTCTCAGTCTTGTATTAATTAACAATTTCTATAAGCAAGTTTCATTGAAGAAACCATACGCTATTGGGGTCAGATTAAGCTGTATTAGGAATAGATTTTTAGTGCTTATTAGTCTAATCAAATCAAAAAGCAAAAAGTTTTTATTTCTTATAAACCTCATAAAGGCGCTCAAGAAACTTTATATACCTACTAATCTAATGATTCTAGGTGCACGGACTAACTGACAGTCTGTCTGTCTATTGTAAATCGTAGCATTAATAAAATGTGATGTTTTTATACTGGTTATCAGGCATCAATTAAAAACATTACTTTTATATCAGGTAAATATCATTTTTCATAACCTCCAATAGGTATCGGAATTGAAGGTAATGATAAGCCTTTTCATTCACTCAATACAAAAGACGGCAAAAGAACAAGGAAAATCTCTAAAAACAGTCTGGAATCCCAACTGCAACTGAATCCCACTAATATTTATGTTCTCTGAGCAGAGCTTTTTCTCCAAGCTTGGGGCATTACGGGGCCTTTGCTAAGAAAATCTTTATTAATAGAGAAAGACGACAGCACACCAAGTGGAAGGATTTAGAGATTGAGTGACAGAGATAAAACATATTTTAATCGTGTTTGATGAAACTAGGACTGTTCTATTTAACGGAGAGTAAGCTTCGAGGTAAATAATGAATAAGGACATAATATTATTGTGATGTTTTTCAATGTCACGCAGTTCGAAACACATTCAATACATAGTTATACATTTTTTTTTTTTGACAAGTCTCGGAATGGCTGGAATGCTGCCTTGTTATATCTTGTTATATCGAATCATTAATGCCTCAATTATTAGAAGTTTGACTGATAATAAAGGTTAAGCCGCGCTCACCGCGGTTGGTCCGTGGATGGGTGACCATTTGTAAACATACCGAGACCACTCCGTGGCACGTTAAGCCGTTGGTCCCGACTGTCATACGGTGATCTTTGACAGTCGTTAAGTCATTACAATTCTGACAACCAGTCTTACCTACTATGGGATACTGTATTACCCAGTAAAATGGGTTGTGTAAAAAATATAGTATTCTACTAAATCCGGTAAGACTGGAAGCCGACCCCAACATAGCTTGGGAAAAGGCTAGGCAGAAGAATGACTCAATTATTTGTAAAACACAAAAAACACCAAGCCAAATTCAGTCCTAGGTACTTTTGATGTATTAGGAGTAGGTAAGGTCATTGCCCTCTTATAAGCCACATTTTTCTACGAATCGTTGAGAATAGTCTTACATTTTTCATGCTTAAATAACCAATTAGTCCACATTTTAAAGGGGACACGGTCTTAGATGATCGTTATAGATTAGCTACAAATTGAAACCACCATGCGTGTCCCAAAGCTAATTACCGAAGAACGTAAGTTACAACCACAGACGCCTAAATTAGACATTATTGAACAACTTGTACCCGCCTCGGTTTAGCCCAAAAATGACAAACTGGACCGAAACACACAAGTGCGTGTGATAATACAATAAATTCGAAGAAAAAATTGTTTGAGGGCAACCCAAAATAATTTACACAAAAACTCCTGGCTATAACGGACAAAGTTTTTCTCATTACTAAACTCAATACTACCTTACTTTGCAAATGTAATTGTGTCGAAAACAAACCTAAATAATACAAAGACTATTTATGAACATGATGTCAACAGTGATTTATGTGACTAGATTAAAAAAACAAAAACGTTTTATAATCGTTTAGTTAGACTTTTCTTTGATCTAAACCCCAAATGTTTTGGCCTATAAAAGAAACCTTGTACAAAGGAAATATTAAAGGACGGTAAAACTAGAAACAATTTACAACTAGGCAAATATTTAGAAGCTGAAAGTCCCATAACGTACGCCGAGCACGCAAAACCGTCTAGACGCAGAGTAATCTAGACGCATTAGTTCAAATATTACTTCCAAATCAAACAAATGTAACATTAAAATAGAATAAAAATTCACAGATAATAAATTGCTCAAAAATGTAAAAAAAGTATTTGTTAATTGATGCTTGTTTGTTTTGAAGCAGCGTCGATAATTTAACAAATGAAGTTTGGCATGAAAGAACTAATCCCAAAAAGAAAATTTCGATTTGATAAATTGAGAGTTTGAGCTCTCAATCGAAGTTATGGAACTTTTTGATTATAAATGTGTTATAATATAATAATATCTATAAATGTCCCACTGCTGGCTGCAGCATATGCCTCTTCCCATATATAGAAGGAATGAGGATTTATCGCCACGCTTTCATTGCGGGTTGGCAATTGTAGATTTCAATTTTGTTTTCCTTCACCGTATGTTAATGGTGTCTTAGAGTAATTAAAATTAGGAAATACATATACCTAACTTTGAAAAAAGTCATCACATAGGTGTCACATAGGTACTTGCCTGGGTTTGAAGTTTGCCACCACAATTATGATGTGATTTATTACTTTATGTATTTTCTAAAATTAATTTAAATACAATAATATATCAGGCCTACAAATGGTCTGGTCTAGCAGGTCACAAACTTTTCATACAGAAAAGAAACGAGCTCTGACAATGCTTATTGTATTTAACTTTTTCGTAGAAGGTTTCGATCAAATTAGTTTCAAACCCAGGATTACGATGCAATAAGTCTTAAAAATAACATCATTGATCCTAAAATGATATTAATGCGATGGGACTCATCTCCCACAATTCTGCAGAGACAAGTCGGTTCAAAAATCACTAGTGATCAGTGACAGGCGAGGGGCGGATGAAATCGAACCCCCATTAGCATAATGAAGTCCGATGTCATAAAACAGGATCGCGACGTGGAGTTAGAGATAGATGAAACGTTGGAAAGAGAACTGGATATGGTTCATCGTTAATGAATTGAATAACCAATTGAGAAAGGTTTCAACATATTAAGTATTTTATTAGTGTACCCTCGACTCGAAAAGAAGAGAAGAAGAAGATTTTATTATTTTGAGTATTAACATTGTGAAAATGCCGTTTGGTACCCATAACTCAAGTGAAATCTTTTCTCGGGTACCAGAGTTCATAATGTTACCTGACACGGACAGTCTGCCCGTGACCATGACACCGCCAAGGCCTCGAAACATCGGGACCCTAAATCAAAATTAACCGCGATAGAATCCGTTTAAAAGTAGTTTTATTTCAATGTCACATTCGCGTAAGCCTAAGGGAACAATAAGATTTATTAATAAGGAGATTTAATAATAATTGAAGATTAAATAAAGATATTGAGAAAACATACATAATTTGAAAAAGTATAATTTTTAGATTTACCTTCCTTATCATTATTCAAGAACTCGCGCAAAAATTACTGCAATAGCAATGTGCTTACCTATTATTAAGCTATATTATTATCTCATCTAGTTTCAAACTTTAATTCAACGTGAAATATACGGCTCTTGATTGGTAGTGAACCAGACAAATTTGATGGCAACCAAACAGGATTTTTTAATTCATACCTACCGTAAGTAGGTCAGAATTATATCGTAAATATCTTAAAATAAAGGAAAAATATCTTAATGTATTTATTCCCATGCGATTAGAGATGGATCAAGTTGATCAGCTACGAAATATGTTAGATACGAAAAAAAATAAGTGTACAATCGCTTATTTAAGAAACCTGTCTGATACAATACATGGAGACATTTGCATTGATTTTGTTGAATTTTGTATATTTTTATATTTACTTAATATTTATTTTGATTGACGTACTTTTTTGCTTTTGCAGAGACAAATAATTTTAAGTGTGTATATCAAAGTGTTGACAACGATTAAGTTTATTAATAAAAGTGTAATATTTCACTTATAACAATTAAAAAAAAAAAACTTTTTAATTAAAATTTAATTTGATTTACGTCCTTCTTTCACTCGGTCAAATTTGCCCAAGTTTTTAATAATAATAATAATAATAATAAAAAGTTTATTTGTTAAAAGTTATATAACTTGACTTCAAACTATACCACCGTGCAGTCGGATAAAAATAGGCTGCTCAAAAAAATACCCCTCTTTTATTTTTAAATGTCAAAGACAATAGAGCTTCGGTCCCCAGAATAATGGTTATCACTGTCATCCCTCGGAAAGTGGGTCAAATTGTCAGAATATCTATTAGGAAAAAATGTTGGCAACACCGTTACAATTTATTTGATCAATATACCGAAGGTCGCGGCTTCTGACTTTACAAAAGAATTCGTCCCTAACATTCCTTTTACGTCTTGTCATTCAAAAGACGAATTCTTTTTGTTGTCTTTTAATGTGCCGCTTGTTATGTTTAGTGAAGTAATGAAAATGTATCGTAATTTGATAAAGATTTGATGATTTTTGGTTTTATTTAGTATTTTTATGATAGATTTTCTGTCTTATGTCTGTAAGATACTTGTCAGTTAAATTTAAAATGCCAATATCAGAGTCAGATTGAAAGCCCTGTTTTGGAAAACATAAACTTTAACTTACGACACCGTTTCTTAAACCTTTCTGCTTGGCCTTTTCCTAAACTATATTGGGGTCGGCTTCCAGTCTTACCAGAATCAGCCGAATACCGTATTTTAGGTGGAAAGACTGCATATCTGACCTCGACACAACCCATTATAGTGGGTAATACACTGGTTGTCAGAATTGTAATGATTTAACGACTGCCAAAGATCGACGTATGATAGAACAACCTCTTTTCGTGCTTTCGCGTTTCTTACACATAAGTCAATATAATTATCAAGAATTCTGGAAATCAGTCAATGTTGTATAGGTTATGTACCTACACCTTGCCATATCTGCATCACCCTTTGGTTGGCTGGTAGAGCCCCAAGAATTAAGGCCGCCATTATACATTTTATGTGTATATAAAGCATAAACAAATGGCTATATAGAACCGAATGTCAAAGATTCTCTCATATCTGGCTATAATTATAAGTACTCAAATTATACATATTTCTTCCCATAACCCACAAGCATAACATTCAAATAACGTAATCAAGTGTAGATAACATTTTACTTCACGATCCAGACTATTGAATGTAGGCCGTAAAACGCAGACCAGCTCGTTATTCGCAGATAACCTATCCTGTCTTCAGTACCGAGATGTTTTGTATGCGGTTCTTACGAGAAGGCGAAAACATTTGCTTCATATTTCTACTTTATGGCTTCTGCAGTTAAAGAATGTTGTGATAAGTTAAAATGTAGCGACGATTTTAAAGACAATGTTAAATAGGTTTTTTTATGTATCTACATGTCATATATACGATAATAAGTGTTCTTCTTTCTTTCTTTATTAATCTTTCTGGTTTCATTATTTCTTTTGGTGATAACAAAGCGACAAGACAAGACGGGAAAATTTTACTACTATTATTATCGTATGTGATACGAATTATCATTTGCGGTGACAGAAATAAGTGCAAAATTTTCGTAATATTATTTTCGCAAGTTACGTAATACCGATGATATAACCTGGCCCTATTAAAAGTGTGGTATAATTTAGAGATTTTAATATCGAAAGTGTACACTGTAATCTAAAGAAAAAAATACGATTCGGTTACCATCGAAGCTAAATTTATTTACAAAAACCACTCGATTGATAGGTACACAATTTCCAACGACTATTTTGGAACTTTGACCTTCCATTTAGGCCTAAACAAAATCATATACGGACGAATATAGCCAATCTTTTTACAAGCATAGTTTAGAAGAATTATGATGCCTAATATTCTTTGTGATTTAGTAGCATTTCGCTACAAACACATACAAGTATGGTGAGTCAAGGGGACGGCGCCACATTTGTCAAAGACAAACTTAGACCGCTAGACTGCTGGGGACAGATAAACAAACTGCTTTAAAGGGTGTAAATAATATTCCCTTTGAAGTAATAACGAGTTTGTTTTATTGCTTTATTTTAAGTTTTGTTGTCCTTTGCTTCATTCACTAACGCACACATAGGCACAGAAATATTCGTATGTTCGTAATGAATAAACTCTAAATTAACTTTACCGGTTTTTTAAATTATTTCTCCATGAAAATGAGTAACTTAGGATATATTAAATATACTAAAATTCATTATTGATAACAAGACCCGAACGAAGCCACGGTTAATAGCTAAACAAATAAAGAAATTCTTACCACTATATTAAAAGCAAGCTTCGAAAAAACTTCTATCCACAGTACCTGAAACAAATAAACACGTTTCTTTAGTCAGGTATTTTAATAATCCGAGTTGCATTTTCCGAGAATTTGTTTCCTGCTCTAAAAATAAACACTGAAAACAAACCGACAAACCGAGTACCGAAACAAACCGAGTATTTAATAAAATCGTCCGACTCGCTTGTATCAGTAAAAATTGCAGAAAGCATTTCATATTCTCCGTAAGTTAAATAAAACTTAATAAGTCAAACAAACTAATTAAAGAATCTTGCTTAATCCTTGTGCAGATTTGTCTTGAAACAAGAGTTTTACAATTTAGTTTGCTTTTTATACATACCGCTTTTTTCTTTTATATATTAGACACTTCTTCTTTACTGGTGACCGGCTGGTTGTAAATTGTTTAACACTAAAAATAATCGACATTTTGTTGAACAGCGATAAGTGACGGCTTTGTGTTTCATGGCACAACGCTTTGTACGTTTGAACTACAAATATTCCTATCTCTTTTAAGAATAGGTACAGTTAAAATAAATAACTATCTAGAAATAATCAGTATTAACCGACCTAAACGCAAGACTAATTCAATAACGAAAAATAGATACTGGCCAGAAAACATAAGCACAAAACGCACGTGCGAAAACACTCCAGAATTACAATCCATTCTACATAATCAAAATAAAAATACAACGTAATGGTAAAGCTGTATAATAGTCCAAGTAAGGCGTAGGCTTCATAAAGTAGATTAAATTTAAATTGACAATTCTGTTTTACGAGCGGCAGCGGGCGAGCGGTTTTGGGTAGGTTATTCCAGAGTGTGAGCCATTCTGGGTGTGCGCTTGTGTACTAGCCTTTATGTCTTTATAAAATTAGTGGCGAATAATATATTATGTCGTTTCAAGTGAATAATTAAGTTAGCAAGCTTTGGTTGTTCTTCTTTTAATGTTTTGTTTTTATTAGCTTTAGTGCTTAACTGTTTATTCTTAATTGTCTATTAATTTTCATCGTTAATAGATTTTATTGACATTAACCACTCTAGTTATGCTTATTTCTTCTTTAAGAGTTTCGCGTGGTACCTAATAGGTCACGCTAGGTAACTTTTTATGTTAATGGTGTTGGTATCTCCACAGATTCTGTAAATTCAAGTTCTACAATTATAAGCTTTCCGACTTTATTTACGTTTGTATGTAAACCATATTATAGCAAAAGGTATTTTTGCATTCAGTGCATTAACTACTTAACTAGGAAATAGGTAAATATAATTGTATTTCACTCCAAGCAAATGTTAATAATAACAGCAGCGAGGCAACCCATCGAAGTTAAACGCAAGACTCAAAGCATTTAAAGCCACATTGTTCTCAAAATTTAACTCCTGCAATTATACAAATTTTGCGAATACGACGCTACCGTCACACTGACGAATGTGTACGCGACAGGACTCATTATTCACAATTGTACATTGCATTACCACAGAGTAAATACTTTACAGAGGCATAGATTCATACGACCACGCAAAAAAGGGACGTAAACTTCAAGAAAGTATGCGTGTCGGGTACGTGATTGCTCCTAATATTTTTACTTTCAATTACATTTTCTTCACCACAAGCCGAGTGATTTAGACTTACCACAACTGGCACTTGACTATGGGCTACGTTGTACACTGGATAAGGTAGCAATTATTTGTAAGAATATGGTACAATAAAATGTAACAAAAGATTTGGATCCATAATATTTTGCCGTTTCCAGCTATTATAATAAAACATATTACACAGCATCTGTCAACGAGCGACAAATACTTGAGCATGTCGGTGAGTTCGTCTCGCTTGTAGTGCTTTACCTATACTTACGCAACAGTATGAGCCTTTGCTTCTGTAAGTTATTTACTCTTTGGCATAACGCCGTCCAACGTTCCAAGGGTGAAAATGGTAGATTTCCACATCACCCCGTTTATGTTCGAATTATTAAGGGCCATAACTCTGAGTCGCTAAGTGAAATAAAGTGTGTGTTTAAATATTGGGGAAAGCGACAGTACCGGATAATATTTCTTTATGTAACATGGGAGACTACTTAACTAGATTGTGGATATTTTAAATCTGGACAAAAATTATTGCTATAACTGTATATGTATAAATCATGTTATTGCCGCGCAGATATGTTCACGCACAACAATTATAGTTCTAGATAGAGATATGTGATAAATTGGTGCACATTTTTAACCAATGCATTAGAATTGACTTAGAAGAACAGGAATTTATCTAACCTAGTATAACTAGAGGCGTAATAGTGGGCGCATTTTACCAATACAGGATTACTTCAAAAGGAGTGCGTATATTCATCGAGGCAGTTAGGTGCATAAAACTGAACAACTTTCCCAAAGGAACATAGGACGAAATCTTAAAATGGAAAATGAACTTTTCATACAAAGTGACAGGTCACCTGTCGTGACTTATGTTTGTATGAAAATATGATTTTTAATTTTAAGACTTCGACCCATGTTTCTTGGGAAAAGTTATCCGGTTTTATGCACCTGATGACCTCTTTGAATATAAGCACTGCTTTTAAATTAATCCTGTAGATATGATGATTCTGGGGGGAGCTATTTAAGTAAAATATAAGTATTTATTACTTTAATACTCGTGCGAAGCCGGAACGGGCTTACGATAAAAAAAATGTAAAAAAATGTAAATAACTATGCAGAGCCATGTCACATATCAAAGAGGGTAGTAGAGCTAACATACCCGGTGACATACAAGCCCCCTGGGTATTGTTAGTGGCAGGCGGACATGTTTACAAAACATGTATTTACTGGAAGGCTACTATTTTTAATTCATCTGTATGTAGATTGTCGTTGTTTGTTAGACAAAGTAGAAAGAAACATATGGATATTTTTCATGTTTTACTTTGTATTCTAGATCATATGGATTGTATTAACAACATCTAATATCAAAACGAGGGTTATATGGAGTGCAGTAGTACTAACACAATATTTGGAGATAGTGAAAATATTCAAATAAGGTCGTGGAGGTCAGATAGGCAGTCGCTCTATGTAAAATATGGTATTCAGCTAAATCCAGACCGGCTAATACTGGTAGCCGACCCAGTTGTACCTTGGGAAAAAGCTAGGCAGATGAGTGAAAATACTCAAGATTAACTAGATTAAATTAGATATAATATGAGCTGTATGACCAAGACACATGGAACAGTAATATTAACTAAAACGAATAAATAAAGCAAGCATACCTACTTAAAATGATTTAAAAAGTCGACCTGGCCACAATTTTACCTTAAAAAAAAAACAAAAATACCGTGATAAACACATCACAATAAGTCACATTACACAAATGCCTCAAACCCCAATCAAACAACTCAGTGCTCCAATAAACAACTCACCTTTGACGTCACAATCCATGATGGACGCCGAAATAAAACTGACTTGAAGTAAGTGACGTCACAGGACATTACAACGCGTAATGTCGCCCCCGACACTCGTTTGTACGGCAGCTACATATTTGATAATGTTCGCGTTTTTTCAACGGCCCAACGGGGATTTGGGACAATGGGCGGTACCTATATATTAATGACGTGATTCTAGTAATAGGCGTATTTAGTGAGTTTCTAAATACTGTTGGTAAACCTGTATAACTTCAAACCCATATTCAAAGTACCTGATTGCGTCTCAATTTCATTATTATACAGGATTAATTTTTTAAGGAGTGCGTATATTCAACGAGGTAATCAGGTCCATAAAACTGAACAACTTTCCCTACAGAGCATAGGTCGAAATCTTAAAATTTAAATGAACTTTTCTTACAAAGTAACAGAAGGTATTAGCTCGTTTCTATGGACAGGTGAATATAAGGTATATTGTCCTCGTAGCAATACGTTTAGTATTATATTATCATAACGAAATACATTCATCATAGCAAAAAAAGTTGTGTCATGATAAAGAGCACACCCATTTGAATTAATTGATGTTATGGTTCTAAGGCACCCCGCTGATAATGCCTTACACTAATTAATAAATAATTTCATTAAATAAAGGCCTAATAATATATTATACTTCCACGTTGATATAATGACACATCAGCTCGAACTTTTGAAGCGGACTTGCGATCATGTGGTCGCGAGTTCGAAACCCACCCATTGCACTACCGTCTTGAACCCACTCGTAACACAAGCATTTAGCTTACCGCGAGGGATTAACAAGAAAACTTGTAATGTGCGACCCACAAAGCCAGTAATCTTATATGAAAAAAAACGAAATTTATTGCCGGTGATATTGGACAGCTGTCAATATAGACTTCCAAATTATTTTTTAACATAATGCAATGAGGTAATATTTTTTTCTTTTAGATAAACCGTGATATTGAAAGTGCTGCTCAAAATTAGCTTTAAGAAAACTCTCAGAAGTTTGGAGGAAAACTTAGTAGCCTTACAAAAACACCGATGAACAAAGATAGTGAAAATTTTAAAAGTCACGTTTATTATTTGAGATAGTGATCTTATCGACGCTGAAAGGTCCCTGTTACAGTTTAGGACAAACACTTTAAAAATACTTAGGTCTCTGATAAAATCCTTACAAATTTTATAGAGAAAAACTTTTTCTTTTTAGATATTTCTAGGGACATTTTTACGGTCGTAATGCTCGATTTTATTGATAGCCTGATTTGAAAACAAACAATAAATACAATGGAATAGTTCATGACACGATTATGAATTTATCATTATTATAATAATAAAAATAAAAAAATTATTTTATTATTCTCGTAACTTACTTATGAAAAAAATTTATGCCGCAAACTAGACCTTTTATCGTTAAGTTTAAAACAACATAACTAAGGTTAATCCATTTCCTTACAAAATCACGTACACGCGTCCAGCAAAATCAACAATCTGTTTTCTTATGGGGGCCATGAAACACGACCGGGTTCTGCATGGTTTTAGAAATACATTTTTATAATGCAGTCTTTGTTGCCATGCTTAAGGATAGCTAGATCGATTTAATTTAAGAGAACGGATGGTATATCAGATATCAAGCTAAATATGAAAAAACCGATGAATGGGATATGGGTAATGGTAGCCCCTCTGAAATGTGTTTTATTTTAATTAAATATATAAATATATATATATTTTTAAAGCGAATATTCGCTTTAAAAATATATAATTTAATTAAAATAAAAACCGGCCAAGTGCGAGTCGGACTCGCGCACCAAGGGTTCCGTACAATCTTATTTTATTTTTAATATTTTTATTAAATTATGTAAATAAAAATTTACGATTTTAGCAATTTTTCCTGTACCTGTGCTATAACACGTTGCTTCGTACCAAATTTCAAGATTCTAAGTTTTACGGCAAGACACATTTTATTCTGTCACTTTTGCGGTTGTTTTTTATATCAATGGTAGGCAATAATAACATTGAAAGTCTAAGTCTGACCATTTATAAGTCCAATTGAGCAAAAAAATTGTTGTAATATGACAATAGCTCTGAAATCTTTCAAACACATCTGCTCTCAAAATAAACAAAACCAGGATAACAAGGCGTCCCTCGTCTCCTACAAAAAAGCTGAAGCGTAATGCCCGAAGGTTTAATGGTGTTTGCTTTCAATAAGGACGGTGTTTGCGACCCGTGGGAAACTGCACTGGCGTTGTTAGTGCTGTTACGATATCATAAGTTGAGATGACAAAAGAAATTGTTCATGCTAATGAACTGGGGGATATAGGAGATATAGGATTTTTTTGAAAAAAAATCTATCACATAAATGATAAAGAAGACATTAAAGATCCTAACTTTAATTGTAAGGTCACATCTGTGAGACGAGATCATCACAACACATCTAAATAATGAACAGGTTTTGACAGTTGCTATAATTTATCACATTTACATTTTAACAATCCATTAAAATTGCATAAAAACTTTGAAAAAAAAACATGTAGGAATACTAGGATAAGGAATATCCCAGTACAGAACTAGGAAGAAGCAAGTAAGATGTACAAAACAAAATAAACTTAAAACAAAACTCTGAAAACTACCCGAACTCTCCTTATTACTAAGTATATTAAAAAAAAAACTAAATTGCTAATAAAGATGTGAACCAAAACATCACAAGATTCACACGATTTCTGCAAATTTAATAATATTTTCCCATCACTAGCGATGTTATTTCATATCTTTGTATGTTTTCGGAGCGCAGCGTATCAAATTATTACAAATGGCTGTAGGCTAGTTTTAAATGGCTGTCGAAATCAAAAACTAGTTATTTAATAGTTCAAAATAATGTTTTCCAATGGCTAAATAAATTAACTATATGTTTTGATAATCTGTGGATGTTTTGAATGATGTAATTTTGTAAATGTCATAGCCACATGGAACTTTTATTTTCTCTGATTTATATCTACCCATTACTAGTTTTAATGATTAAAATTTTCTTGAATATTTCAGGATTTAGTATACACTCTTCCCTCGTCCATCAAAATACCAAAACAAATAAGCAAAAGTTATTGTGAAGCGGACGCAATTGAAACTCGTTAATAACCTGAGTCTAAACGAAATTCCAATCATAACTTAACCAATATAAGTAGCCCAATTAATCAAGTTGGAAATCACGTCGAAACGTAGAGCGAAACAAACACATTCCTAACTTCACGAATTATTAGGCGTTGCTGAGTTTAAATCGAAATTGCCGAAGGGCAGAGTTATTGGACCCACAGGATTTGGAAATTTGCAACCCTCGCCCTCCTGAAAACAGTTAGTTCCCCACCTGCCTTAGTTTCCACTTTCCAGTTTAATTGTGACTAATGTTTGTTTGATGTTTTAATATAAGTATCATGGTTCTATTAGTGCCTTGTAGGTGTGACTTCCCAAGTGTGTCCAATAAATTACTTAGAAGTAGGAGTTTATTTCTAACTTGTGCCTAATTTGGGAATTTTCGAGATCTAAGTATTCTTAATGGGTTTGATAGAATTTAGTTCGTAACAAGGATTTAATACATTTTTTTTAAGTACTTATTAGCACACACCTGAATTAAACAACATAGAAGCATAGCAGACAACATTAAATCCACTTACTCAGCCACTGCTTTCAAGCACAAAGGACATGCTGAATCAAAATTTTACATGCAATCTACTATGCAGCGCTTCAGCGCTTCAGCGTGCATCTTCACTGAATTTCCATAGCAAAAGGCTCAACTTGCACTTAAAATTTAGTTTGAACTTTGGATGTGGTAAAGTGAATTATAGTGCCAACCTACTTCCTGAATTTTGTACTATTATGAAACTGTACTTTGTTTGTTCGTTGATATTATTAAGAGTTATGGGGAGTTTGGATCGAATCTAGTTGGTTTAGAATAGAATTTTGTGAAGTTGGTGGTCGGATTTCTCGTTAATAAATAAGATAAAACTTCAAGTGATTGTATTACACTGCGCTAATACTTATAATGATATACTATTTAAGCATAATTACAACTGTATTGAATTAGACATACTCGTTTAATTGAATTAGATATAGTCGAATTAAAAGAACTATGGCTGATAATAATATCAAATGTTATGAGCGAGAAGCATCAATTATTTTAGAAGTCTGAAGTCTGGTATAATTCCAAAACGAAACCATTTCTATAATTATAAGCTTAAGGTATCAATCGTATTTAAATTTCAATCAACTAGTTATACATGCAAAACGATGAAGATATTGACTCATTAAACGATAAAGAACGAACCGATCTTACCCAACCGTACTCGATTCGGACATCTACGTTCACCCACTGTCACCCCTTAGAAAAACACACTTTGGATGCTTTGAAGTACATGTGATTGCAGCTTTATTGCAATTTCAAAGCATGCTTATCCCGACGCCTGCGTCTTCCGGAGGATAAATCCCCTTTGGAACGTTCGGAATTCAATTCTGTGGCTTTTCAAATTCTTTCGACATACAACCGAGTTTGAAAGCGAACATTTTTGGGAACAAAGTGAGCAAATTGTTTGCAAAGATATGAAATTAAACATCTTTCTCCTTGATGTTTTTTGTTCTTTGTAATTTTAGTGTCTACTTAGAACATGTTTCCGAATTTATTATTAGAGAAAGTCAAATATAATTTTATTTCAATGTTTAACCGTTTGATATGAGTTATGAATATAACTTAAGGAGTTTTTATCAGTATTGTTGCGATTTCACCTATTCCAAGTGCCAAATTTTTTTTTTACTTATTATGAATCTGAAATACTCATCGACGACAATACACAATCTATATTATCATTTAAAAACTACCTACGAGACAGAAAACAAATCCCTTAAGATAATCTGTTGGAAGCCGACAAATCAAGATCTTACCATTTCTCCAGCATCTCTAATGTTTCTCCGCAGAGGAATCAGGTTGATAGCGTGTGACATAAATGCGATTTGTCGAGATGCGAGCAACGTGGGAAACGAACCGAGTGTAGTTAGAACATTTGTAGACGGTTCCACTATCCGACAACCGGGCAGGCGGTGCCGGCTATCCGGTAGCGAGCTTGTTTAGTTCTCTACGAGGGCTCTTAAATCTCGTAAAATTATTCTCATTGTTTAAAGTTAACGTATGGAGTTTCTTGCCTGTTCCATTGGAATTATTCAGGCCTTTTTTACATTCTAATCCCTTTTAGGTAAACATAAGGTAGTGTTTATACACTGAAAATAAAAACATTAATTTTAGCGCGATTGTATCACCACCGGTTTCGGGACGGTGACACGGTATACTTCGTTTACTGTCTTACCACAAGCACCCGTTGCAAGCGCTGGCTATACGACGACATTACTGTATGGAACGCACCGGTTTTTATTTTATTTTTTTCCGTGGATTCGCTGGTAGCCACCAGCCGGTCCGACTAACCGGCAACCGTGACGTGTGAAAGGTTCCTAACTCCTTATATTATTGTGGTGCACGTGACTTGTTAGGTTGTAGCAACATTAGATTTGTACGAATCATGTTTTGTATCGTATTGAGACTATAGATAATTTAATAAGAATTTTATTCTATTTGATCTGTTATTGGATGGATGTGTCTGAGAAGAATTTTGTTATTGCAACATTTTGCTATTATATAGGGCTGTATTCTGGTTTAAATAATTTATCATCGTCAAGTATACTTGGTTTGTTTAACAAAATATTTCTATTTGTAGTACTTAAATTCTTTTGCATGTATGATTCCAGAGACATTTGGTGGCCTGTGATTACGCCGAGGTAAGAACATAAAAGAATAATAGATGCTGCAGTATAAGGCAGTATCATTTTCCAGTCCAGCCCGCCACATTTGCTTCAATGACCATATTAACTTAAAATTCTCATTTATAAAGAAAGCGATATATTTTAACTACCCAGTTCCGACCATTAACTTTGAAGCAACAAAAATATAGGTACCTAAACACATTGCAGGACGCAAATTGAATATAATATAATAATAATATAATAATAATAATCTTTATTTTTTCTCATCATCACAGTAAATACAGACTAAAAATTGTTTGCGCGTGAAATAGAGACTGGTGTCTGTGTTAGGTTAAACCTGTGTTACAGATCACCAGGCCATCCCTCCGTTTGTTCGGTTAAATCTTTTAGATTTAGTATATTACTAACATCTTTTGAGTATCAATAAAGTAAAAACAAAACACCATCGTGAGCATTTCTTATACAATAAAAATTAAATAATAACAATAGACTTTGAACTAAAAGTACAATTCTAAAAAAATAACAAATCTTAATTATTAAAATAAAATCAGTCCAGATATAACTTAAGTAGGAATCTAGTTTAGCTTACATTAGTATCTTGGTGTGTGTGTGTGTTTGTGTGTGTGTGTTTGTGTGTGTGTGTGTGTATTTGTGTGTGTGTGTGCGTGCAGGTCAGAGTATTAATGTGTGATAATGTGATTATGTGCAAGTGTGTGCTGAGTGCGCGTCTCAAAGTGTTTGTGTGCGTTTATTATTTTAAAGGTTTGAGTAGACTTTCCGTTGCATGATAGTCCAGGTCTTGGAGCCACATACAAACTGTCTTCTTACATTTATTTCTTGTCATTGGGTAAATCAGTAACTGTCTATTTAGGTTATTATATAAATATGGACCTAGAAAAGGGTAGAAGTTATGAGATAAGCTATGTGTAAATCTAGTTATTGCGCATACCGCTGCAGCTCTTCTTTTATTCTCTATAACTTCAGGTATGAAGGGTAATTCAGAGTGCTGCCTCATAATAATACTTAATATAAATAGTTGTCTTACTGTTAAAACCTGGCAATGTTGGTATAAATCGATGGTGGGGTAACGTATAGGGAAAAAGCAGCTAACTTTCAGTACTGCTCTTTGAGCCCTTTCTAGGTTTAATAAGTATGATTTGGCGGGAATTACTAAAGCGTCGTAAAAGAGTGCACGTTGTGGATCCTAGACGTATGTTCATCTATATATTATAAGGGGACTGCACAGATGTGACCATACAAGTAATTAAAACTATTATTTTAGACTTGTGCACTTTGTTTTCTGAGTTGAATTGTTATATATGAAATGCTTATCGTAAACGCTACGTCCAGTATTTTTAATTATAGCTGAAAAATAAAATATTACTGGTTGCACCAACATATTATTCAGTAACTATCAAATAAGAATCAAATATGTAATGCATGAACCGGTTGACATTTGTTTTTACGCGAAATCCGTTTACTTTTCGTCATGATATAGAAGCGGCGGTAGCCTAAAAGCTAGGGCGTCGGAATTGTGATCAATTGGTTGCGGGTTCGAATCCCGTCCATTAGACTATTAGTGAACCCACTAGTAACACAAGCATCTTAGCTTACGAGGGGTTAACAAGAATACTAGTAATATGCGATCCATATAGCTAGTAAAAAAAAAGTCGGAAATATATTACCAACATCAGGAAATTCACTCCTAACATTCTCATTTTAACTTCATCTGAGCTTAACCCCTTATTACATTCTCTATGACGTAATCTGAATCACTAAGACATCGCATAAACAAAGTTGATATACATGACGCGTATGTGCAGTGCTTCTGAAGAGCATGTCTTGCCTGCCAAGTAATGGACAATAAACCTAATTGAGAGAGTACTTCATGAAAGGATGAGTGAGAGAGAGCAAGAGAATATTTTAAGCCTTTAAGTAAATACAAGGCTGACATTGTATATGAGGTTGTTTTATACGAGCTAAAATAAATTTTGTGGTGACTTGAACAGTACTGTAAGATTGGAATTGTTTTATATACTATGCGAAACTTGTATTCTTGTGGAGTTTTTAGATCAAATATTAGGTTCAAAAAATCTATACAAAATCAAGTAAAAATAGTGACTAAAAAGTGTACTTTACATATAAATTTTGTGGTGTTTTTATGGAATGCCATTAAAGTGCATATTGCATGAAAATGTTTATCAAACGTTAATTCCTAATCTAAGTTCACAATTTTGGCGAAAGAATCTTAAAAAAGCTACCAACAACATTTTCATAATAATATCCACGCAGAACATAGTAGAATGATGAGTCTCTAGAAACACCTGCATCCCTTCAATCGAGTCGTTTTTCAAGCAACATCGTTGTGGTGATCGCTACGGCTATGTCCCACCTGCTTCTCGTAAGATATATCCTTAAATTTCAGAAATATCGTCGCATTTTTTTTGTCAAATCATCGCGGGGGAAACGTTACACTTTATTTGGGCTGCTTCTTTCGATATACGAAAAAGAGTATGTCGACATGAAGTTGTTGCATGAAGAAGTTAGACTACATCACTAGTTGAGACAAACCAAATAATATTTGAGAAAGAAATATTGAGATGGTTACGTAACAAGACATAATAATACAATTATTATGTGCAAAACACAATGTCACGGATTTTCGCTCGTAAACATGTTAGATTAGAAATATATAGGTTATCAATATAATTGCTTTTTTATAAATTTGTTTGCCTATAGTTGAACAATCAATAAAAACTGCTAACTTTTTCTATAGTTTCTATAGTGTCCTCGTATTTTTTCTTCATTGCATCTCAGACAATTTATTTCAAGTAAGTAGATAAAGATATTTTTCTCTCATTTTTTAGTAAAAAAAATTAAAAACAATGAAATCCTTGAGTTTATAATTTTAGAACTATGAATGATCTAAATAATATGTAGAACCACCGACTTTTATATACCCCAAACCCCCATCCAGCAGACTATTATGCAGCCAATCTACTTTTTAAATTGATCTTTGTTTTCCAGCATCCTTTCATCTCAAAAACCCCGGTGTTTTTGGACCAACATCGCATTTTTCCTACATCACCCGTCATATATCAGAGTGAACGATTTCAGCCATCAGACGATTTAAAAAGGTACCTGCAACCCCTATATTGAGCTATATTTCATGAAACAAGATGCATGGGGTTTGAACGTAGTGGGGAAATATTTCTCCTTGATTTTAATGTTGGGAAAGTTTTCTTAAAGTGACCTTATTCTACTTTGTTTACAAGTTTCAACTAAGGAATATCTCAAACCATCTTTTCTTTTCATTTTTTACACCTATCACTATGAAATAAGGTGAATAAGTCTATTCGAAATACCCAGAATACGTGTAACCTAAACCTACTACTGGTTTTTTCTCTCTAAAAAGTCGCCATAGGTATACATTATCGTACAGCAATCGTATGAAAGATTGAGAATTTAGGCTTCCAATTTTCTATATAGAAGTTTTTGTTGATCTAATAACGTAACCAACTACACATTTTTATGGTGTTTATTCGCAATCTATCTATCTATACGCGACATCATTAATCACGTGCACCCCTACACTATATTCTATACATCAACGTTACACACAATTACGTATGCTATCAATTGATCTAATTCTAACCCCCTGTAGGTGCTAGTAAATTTCTTAGAATATGTAATACTTGCTCGATACTCTTTGACATCGAACAGCAACAATATTATAAGCAATAAATGTCATACACACAATTTGACAGTTTTCTTAATTTATTCCCCCTTTTCAACTGGAACATAGAGCTTTCACAGTTTTAATATACGCCTGTCCTTTTCCAATTTTAGGAGAGTCAAAGACGACAAAAATATGCAGTTTAGTTCAAGCTAAAATCGGTGCTATTTAGCAAATAAAACTAAAACAAGGTTTACTTACAAGCAGACTATTAAACAATGTACCATATATCCCCGTTCTCAGCTAATAGTGTGACTAGTGACTAGGTATATTGGCATAACTAACGGTCTCCTTAATCCCAAACACAGACTCCTAGACGCAAATATCTCAGAAAATGATCCAGCTAGCTCCAACGCGAATAAATCAGTGTTTTATCAGAATGTCAATACTTAGTCCCCTTAAACCCTGTCGCAGCTGGAAGCTAGCTCACAGTTAAAATAAACAGACGTATTACATTAGTTTATTAGGTGAGCAACCGTCCGTACATTCGTCAAAGTCGCTGCAGCGGGAGGGTTACAACCCATTTTACCGCAATTTGCAGTTGTCCCCTAAGGTTGGTGCACAAGTGAGGAGTGGAAGCGGGTTCTATTCATCTGAGCATTAGACCGAACGCTGTTTTGTAAAGATAGTATGGAATAGTTTTTTTTTAATTACTGTACCTACAGCAAACAGGTAAATAATGTAAAATAAGCATATTTTCCAAAATGAAGATTGATATGATCTAAAACAAAAACAGTCCGACGTAAAAAATTTGCTTTTTATGAATTTATCTTATGTTAATACCAGAAAAAAATTGTCGCAGCTGTAGTGCGACTAATTAATACGTTCTGTAAGCTAACAAATTCGATTAAGTTAATTACCCACTACATCTTTTGACTTAGACCACATAAATTGCAACGTAGGGCTGCACCTCCCCGGGGATTCGAACCGCAACTCAGTGCAGCGTTGCCGGTGATTTGTCTCTACCCTCACGACGATTAAGAAATTGTCTTGGTCTTAAAGTAACGGTGTACGGTGGTTAGACGGGCATTAGGAAATTAGATTGATCGATGCGATTATACAGGAAGAGTGATTTATGAACTCTGAACTTTTTTTTACAGAAAATGTTTGCGATACCTGGCCGGTAGTAGTATTGTCAGATGGCATAAACATTTCAACAATGAGTATGTAATGAGTATATATAAACATTTGAGTGAACTAGACTTTAATTTTGATATTAATATCTGAATAAAATGTTTGCAATTGAGGGATCGGTTAGACGTGCATTTGTTTCCTTTTTGTGATTTGACAACCGACAATTTGAAACTCCAGATTTTAACTATTAAACAACATTTTTAACAGACTGCCTCAATATAGCCGATGTAAATAAGAATATAATAAATCTATTTCCAAGTAGGTAAGAAAAATAATAGTCTATTATGAGCCTACGCGCAAATTAAGCTGATAATATAATTAGGAGAAAAATACCTTCCGCCTTGTCTTTATCCAGAAGCATAAGCAGAATAATATGATGTTATTAAAAATGAAATAATTAGCCCGGTAAGCTAATATCCTTAACAAATATATTATCCTAATAATCTCAGCAATGTAATTAAAATCCAATTAGTTACTAATGAACTCGGAGAAAATATACTTAGATGTTGGCAAAAGAAAGTGTAGTACTAAAATTAAACTCAAAAGAATTTTCTTTTCTTTAAATGTATTTACATTTAAAGAAAAATTATATGATCCGGTGACGGTGTCGCTGTTGTTAAATAATGTTTATTATATTTCATAAATATTTTTTATTATATATCATTTATTGTTTGAACTCTAAACAATTTTCGTGTGAACAGTGAACAAGGAGTAAATAATATCTTAAATTTCGATTATTTTATATTTACCTAAGCTATATAGGATTTTTTTTCCCAATTCCTTGGGAAAAAAAATCTTATAATCATAGCAATAATCATAGCTGGGTCGAAATCTTAAAATTGAAAATCAAGTTTTCATAAAAACATGAGTCACGTGACCTGCCACTTTGTATGATAATTACATTTCCAATTTTAAGATTTCGACCCATGTTCCTTGGGGAAAGTTGTTCAGTTTTATGCACCTTGTAGAATATATGCACTCCTTTTAAATTAATCGGACGTATCCCTAAAAACAAAAGACAAACCAGGAATGTCCCTACTTACTCCAAAACAGATTGTCATTATCAGAAGGCTTTATACTATCAAAATAGGCCGCGCCAGGAATTTTATCAGCCTCTATAAATCTAAGTCGGTCGCAAATTGCATTTCCTATCAACTATTGATATCGTAGTATATTACGAAATAAGTCTGTCTGTCTGTTACGCAATCACGATTAAACTACTGAATCAATTATAACGAAATTTGAAAAAGAGATAGTCTAGAGCCCGAGAAAAACAAAGGTTTTTTTTTACTGCGATAGCCGACACCCACGCGAGCGAAGACGCGAGCTAAAGCTAGTATAAAATAAAATTAATACCAATTTTAATTGGTACAACGGGCGGGCTCTTTACTTAATGTGATCTCTTCCAGATAACCTATGCATTGATTGGAGTAATGAAATTTAACTAATGCAATGTAGCTGGTGTTACTGTACAAGTGTACTTGCTATGTGTTTTCGTGAACAACGAGGCGAGAAAACAAACATGTTACTGTGAGTTTTCATCATACAGTTTTATAATTTTGTCTAAGCTTTCTGTACATGAGATTATTAAAATTTGACACATATATTGGTTTAAATATAAACTAAAAATAGTATTGCATAAAATCTATTATCAAACACCTTTAAAAGTTCATTTTACGTCGATAAGAAATATTGTCCAAGCAATCTGATTAATATAAAATGTCCTAACAATTAAATACTAGGTTTAAATCCCAGCTACGCTTGTGTGCCAATATCTATGTTAATTCTTGATAGTATAGCTTACACCGTACCTATTTACCAAATATCATCAAATACGATACGTGATTTAGCCTTAAAGGAATATAAACAGACTAACAGACAGAATTACCCACGCATTTTAGTATAAATATGCGTGAATTTTGTATAAACACAAAGGCTTTAGGAGGCTGCCCGATTGAAAAACAGTATCAAAACAAAAACAATTACTATGAAACACGACACCATTATACCCTGCGTGGCAGCCTGTCATGTTCATTAATATGTGGTAAATATCACGCGAAGTATGCAAACATCGTCAATACTCCTCCATACTGTATTGATAATTGAATCTCGACACATTTCATACAAAAACTTAGTCAAAATCAGGATTTTGTCCTGTTCTGGCTGCTTCTAATAAGTCATGTGGAAAAGGAACCAGCATTGATCATTATGATTGCTCATTGCGGGTTGGTGAATTTAGATTTCAATTTTTGAAATACTAAGGTTTCCTTACTATGTTTTCCTTCACTATTTGTTAATACTTAAGAAATTACATATAACTTAGAAAAAGTCGCATTGGTGCCTGGATTAGAACCTGCAACGACGTGGAATCAGGTCATTGAACCGCCTTGCGTGCTTTGCTTGCGTTCAGGTATCAGTTATCCAATTCCTTCATATTGTTAAAGCCCCTTAATTTATATGTCTACGTTGCTGTACATACAGAGTGCAAACGCGTAAAACATCTTCAAAGGCAAAAAACATTTCAATATAAAATCATTCCTAGCGTAAAATCATTCCAATAAACAGAATACCATCACAGTTTCCAAACAATGAGGTGGAATCACGCAGACATTATCAGGCTGGATACTTTTATCAGTGTCAGTAAATCCAAGTCGGCAGCAAATTGCATCAGCTATCAATCTAAACGGTGTTATATTGTAGTTACGTACCCCACTGTTAGGGTATGGCGTCAGTTGCAGCGGGGAGCGGAGATGACCAAACGTTGGGTTTCGTCAATAGTGTTGACGACGGCAAAATTAAATAGTTTGTTGTTTGGAATGATGATCCATATTAAGCAAAAGTTTGACCTGTGTTCTATTAAAAAAAAATTGAAGCTTTTTTTAAAGCGTGCATCTAGAAATTTAAAAGACTTACTGAAAATAAGAATAATTGTATAGATGATATTTTACCATCAAAGGTTGTCTGGAAGATATCGCTATTGGTGATAAGACCGCTAATCTGCCCTTTTTACTTTTTTCTATTATTTCATAGACTCTCGTGGTGTACGATAAAGAATATTCGTTTCTATATTATCACTTTATTTATACTTAATAGAGAATATTACTTGTTTAAGCATAATTATAGGTATTTCAGTCATTTATAAAAGTAGATTGGGTAGGTAAAGTGTTCAATCTCCGCATTTTTATTTAGGTTTTTCATCATCAGAAAAAAAGAAGCAAATAAGGAAGAACGTTTATTATATTCTAAGGTCACATTTCAATGTATAAAATCCAGGCATCCGTTGTTTACATAAACCAGTTATTTTAATTATCGCTCCCCGCTTACACTGGGACCTTAATCTACTCTCCCCCATGTTAGACACGTAGTATTTATACAGTTATTTCTCTTCGTTAAACAGTTATTTGTCATGAATACTTTAAAGATATTGTTTTTAGATTGACTACTGTGGCTGAGGGAGAGGGCTGCTTAATGTATTAAAGCTTTATTGTTGTAATTAATAATAGGAGTGAAATATTGCAAACAATTTTTGATAGAAATGAAACACCTGTTCATGAAATTGAATAATTGCCACCACAAAATGGATGGATTTACAATTCAAATTAGCTTAATGCAACATTTTAATAACTCTTTCTTAAAATAAATTAAAGTAAATTTAAATTATGATCGTAAATTCGTTTTTTTTGGAATGACAAGAACGTTGGCGGTTTAGACTGAGTTGATTTGTGTGTATGTGTCTGACTGTGTTTCCCTCCGTGGGGATTCGGCATAGAATAGAAGCTCCCCGTCTCTACCCGTGGGTGTCGTAAGAGGCGACTAAGGGGTATAGAAACAAGGAGTATGGGCAGCAGCGCTCTCCCAAAGAACTGAAAGTAAACTGTGGTCACCAACCCGCTTGCCCAGCGTGGTGACTCGGGATAATTAACGATGGCGCACCACAACACACTGCCCCCAAATGGAGGATTGGGTGTTGTGGCCTAGGTGCAGCAGTGGACTGAACTGAAAGACAATTAACTAAGAAACAACGAGAAACAGCCAATCAGAACTCAGTGTGTATAAATTCAGAATAATTATTAACCATCCATTGATTTGTTTCAAGTGCAGCAATAAGCACCCTTGTTAGCACCCTATAGCCGCACCCTAACCACTTCACCGCAAATAAGAAAGCACCCACAGCCGACAGAACAATAAACAAAATTAAAAAAGTTTCGTGATTCGTAGATATCAATGCTATTTTACAGATTTTTTTATATCACTTTAATTCAGGACATTTAATGAGATGATTTATGATTAAATATCGATCTAGGATTGCATGCCAAACTTATCATACAAATTCACGTATAGTAGAATACTATAAGCGCAGGCTTTCTCACCATCAACTCACGTACGAATTATAAATGGTTGCCCTGTAAACCTAATGTTAACAATAAAATGTATAGGTACCTACCTATTAAGTAACATTTAAGTAAAAGTACTTTCAAATCGTAATATCAAACCTAAACACAAAGCAAAAGAACCAACATTCTTTAATCTAAATAACTCTATTCTATCGAAGATCGCGATCCCAAGTCAATACCATGCACTTAGATGCATCTTCAACAATAAATAATTCAGGTACAGAAAGATAGATGGCGCTAATAGGAGTAATCACTCACTGTGTACCGCGTAAATCGTCTGGAACTCGACTGCGCCCGGAATACGTATGCACGCTTTTATAAACTGTTACACGTGGATTATAGAGGGGAATGATTGAGATATATTGTTTAAAACCTTATCGATGCGGGGGTTGTTTGTTTGTCATTTGTTACTACGAGTACCTTTATTTTTGTCTCTGTGCAGAAAATGTTTGTAGCTGAGATTGTGTTTTGTTTTGTTCTTATGCTATTTTGTAATATGTACTCTTCGGCCGCTGTATCTTGGCGAGCCTAAAAAGCGATACAAGATATTGTCGTCTCTTTCTCAAACACCGATTAAGTACGTGAACTTGCATCTCACACAAACCGTCTCCTATCTCGTTTTAGACCCGCCAAGACTAGTCGGCCGTAGAACTTAGTATTTGGGAGACACTCATTACAGGACCTACCATCATTGGTTCTCCTGTTGAAACCATGGCGATATTTAAGGTCAGTATATCCTAAGCAAATGTTAATTGTTTTACGACTCAAGGTGAAATTCATCAAAATAAAGTATTAGCTTTGTAACTGGGGCCATGCAAATGTCTGAAAATATCTTTTCAAGTAGACATGTGAATCGAAACCTATATTAGTGCGATAAAGCAATATACAATACAGAGTGAAAGAATCAAACAAAACGCCTTTGCCTAGCAATAAGACAAGATTAGCTGAATAAAAAAACCAATTCAAATATTTTACACATTATATAAAACTCGTGGAATTTCGAATCGCAATAAAACCCAAGCATAACCGTGCTCGTCGGCCATTTCTAAAGAAAACAATTTAAAATCGAATCAGCACCAACAGTATTCAGTATTCTATACGCTAGTAATCCGAATTGCATTAGAAAAACAAAACAACATCTCGGTCCGTGCGTCTCGGTAAACCCATAATCCTTTCTTTATTGAATTCCTGTCTCCGCCTGTGGTATGCACTGCATTTTTGAACTGGAAGTCCAGTTCGTATTGCACCCCTATTGCACCCTGTTGCGTAGTATTTGCACCCTCTTAGAAATCGTACGCTAATACGGGTTATACTAAGAATTTTAGAAGTTTGAGAGGTATTTTTAATTTGGTGAAAATTGAAATAATTACGCTATATTTACGCTTACTTAATTATAATTATTTTTTTACACATGCTACTTACTTAATAAATGTAGTTCATATAAATAAAGCTTAGAATCATTTAATTTAGAAGTAATAATTGCCCTTTATCACATCATAGTTCTTAAAAGACCCATCCTTTATTAAACATTCAAAATAACGCTCCCATTTACAAAACAATTTTATAGTAATTCATAATCCGACATAAGGGCGCTCGCACACGCGCGGGAAGTCTCTTCATTATGCGCGGTCACACACTGACGATTAAACATCGCGCGGCAAGCGATATGCGTGATGGCATCCACGATTGTATATTGGTAATTTCATTCGAAATTTGAGGCTGCATAATAGACTTATGACCGAATACCGTACTCAACTCAATTTTAAATGGCCGTTCAATTACGAGCTTTCTCTCTCATTTTAAAGTCTGAAACAAAAAGATAATGATTTAACAACGATTTAAAGTTTGACGACCACCGTGGTCGAGTGGCGTACACACCGGTTTTCAAGGTTTCGCTAGCTCTGAGGTTCCGGGCTCGATTCCCGGACGAGTCAATGTAGAAAAAAACACTTTTTTATATTGTCTCGCGTCTGGGTTTTTGTGGTACCTTCATTGTCTCTGATTCCATTAGCTTTAGCTACTTACATTGGATTCGGAGTAATATATGTGATGCTGTCCAAATAAAAAAAAAGTCAACTATCGTTGGAGTATTTGAGGTTTAAAAAAGTCGACAGGTTAGACAGACGGGGAAATGCTAATGTGAAAATAATGAATGGTATTATGGTGCAAACGTGCAAACAGTAAAGTATTGGATATTGAGATTAGCATAGTGTTTACGACTTCACGTGTGGTCTGGGGAACCTTGATTACTTGTGCTAAGGGTATTGAGGATCGGATGAAATGGGGTTGGATTGTTAGATAAGGATGGGAGGGGTTGGTCAACGGTTCGAGATTCATCTGTCTAGCCCTTGAATTAACAAACCTATTCAAACGTTTATGTGTTATATAGTTATTTGTAAAACACGATCAACCTCGCAGGAATAGATAACTAACATCCTATGCAACAATATTTGTTCTATGACTTAGGGCGACTTAGAGCGCTAAATATGACATTTATGTATGAATTATGAAAAAAAACTAACGAATTAAGTATCTATTATAAAAAGTCGTAGAACAAATGTTGTTGATGGTGTTTTTTACAAATAATCCTGTATAGATCTGAATAAGTTGGAGTCGTTGGAGACACCAGTGTGTTCTAGATTAATAGAATTTTTTTTTCGTACAAACTAAATAATCTCAATTTTATAGAACAAAATACGTAGGTAACATGTAAAATCAAAGAGTTGTTGTGTATTTTGGGTCAATAGTTCACACATATTTATTCACAGTCAAGGAAATTGCAATCACAAACGTATTTCACCAATTTATCGATTCATCCCGAATACACCAGCAAAATTTTATACTTCATAACTTCCGCATCAGACTTTCGATGGCAAGTTAAAATGTGGGATAAATCGAAGCCTCTCAAACATTTACGAAGCGAGTTTTCAACAACATTTCCGATAAATTTTGTCGTACGAAAAATTTATCGAATAATAATCGACAATGTGCTATAGTGTTGTCAAGTACTGAACCTGTTTCGTTGTTTTCACAGTATTTGCTGTTATTTACGCTACGAACTAATGATTGGGAACTAAGGATTTGGAATAGCGCATAATTATGACACTTCACAGTTCGTGTTTTGAGTGTATGTTTGTTTTACCTGTAAATGGAAACATCATACAAAATACATGGTGACAGTGTATGACTGTGTGAAATAAGTAATGACGTGTTTTTGTAATACCGTGATTACTATTAATACAAAAAAGCCTATTGCTATAATATTAAGACGACATTAGGTAGATAGTATATATCCAGTAGGTACTTAAATAAACTTAAACAAAACGGATCCTCATAAAGGCGCAGGCCTCCAGAGAATTTAATTACTTAATCATCATAAATTTAACAAGTAATAACTATAAATCAACAAAAAAAGTCAAATTAATTATATATTTGCAGTCGATATCACGTACTCAACATATTTTACAAAAACACACCTAAACTAAGCTGGAATACACCCTCGTTTACCCAAGCGTTTAGCTTACAAAATTGAATTCCCCACAACGTTCAAGGCGTAAACTATCCAAGAGGCGATGGTTATGCAAAGATCGGCCCGTAATGACGCGCGTTTTGAAATGGTAATACCGCCGGTGTGTAACGCCCCTTACAATTGTACGTAGGTGCATTGATTAAACCGGCGTGACGTGATCATTTCATACAATGGCTCTCATTTGTAAGGGTTTAAGCTGGTAAAGATAGTTTTACTGGTCTTTATATTAAATGTTGGAAGATGAATTACTGAACTGGTATGTACTATACTATAATAAAGAATGTCAATCTGCATGCGACCACGGCCGGTGCAATCCGGTCGAAACCTCAAGCTTTGAAAGTTTGACATGAGTTTCCTTAATTTCCAGTACGTCATTTTATTATTATGATGCAACGCGATAGTTTTGAACTTAGTACATTAATAAAAGCTTGAAAAACAAACTATATTTTGGTATTGGTGATCATAATAAAAAACTTGTTCTTCTGCCACGACATTGCTATCTATACGTTGAGATCGGCTTCCAATCCCCCAATTCCCCTTATTAGGGAAAAAAATTATAATCCGGAGATAATCTACAAAATAATTAGATAATAATCTACAAAATATTATTACATAATATAAGCTTTCTAATTGATATACATAGTCTCTAATAACAAGTAAACAACGTTAATACCGTATTAGGTTTAACCACCGTAATATCTAGTTAACTAAACCAAGCTTACCCAAAACCCAATTCCGTTCCGAAACTTGTATTACTCGAAATGTGAACTATACACAAATAATAGTATTCGAAACTTAGCCTGCAGCTACAGGAGCTTACCCAGGTACCCGGATGTAACGTCAAACTGTTATTACTGAGCTGAAAGCCGGGTAATGCGACGTATTAGCACTAATTGGCACGAAGAACGACTTCGTTTTCATCCGGATTTGAAATGGAACTTTTGGTTGACGTAATGTTGTTTGTTGGAGGTATACTGAATTTCCGAGAAGCCACTAGTTGGGAAACCTGGTAAATAAATATTTTGTTTCCGTTGCAGAATATACCTATCTAAGCTTTGTAGTCTAATTTACACTCATGTTTACTTTGGTAGAAATAAATTTTAAATACAAAACAGGGGTCGTTTTGAACTTGAACGATTATTACTCCTAGAAAATAATACGCCTATCGCCATCAACTGCTGAACTTAGGCTTTCTTCAAAGAGCGCCAACGATCCCTGCCTGATAGAGAATAATGAACCAAAATTAATAAATGTAAGGAAAGTGGGAGGTCTCGACTTAAAAGTGAGTTTTTATAGTGTGTTATTATTAAATCTTATCGTCATTATTTTATCAATGTAATTTTCTTAGCATCTGCCAAGAATCGATTGATAAAAATAAGTAATTAATGAAATATAAACGTAAACAGGTAAGTTCTTCGTTTCATGTTTTCTAAATAATAAATACGTTTAAATTTCTTTACTCTAATACACATATAATGAGAACACCACATTCTTACATGTTCAATTATTCCCCAATAAGAAAGGAAACGGAAAAACGACCAACAACAGATGCTCTTCTTTGTAACTCTATATTTGCGAAGATCAAAAGAAAAGAGACTTTTTGTAAACCGAACCGAACTTTTATAAAAGAAATAGATTTCTATTCCGATGCAATGAAACCTGAATATTTTCCAATTTCCTTTGAATCATTTTCTGAATTTGTAAGCTTTCAGTAATTCGAAACATATAATACTGCACCAGGTGCTCCCGCGAAAACTTAGGACATGTAAATCAGATAGTATTGAGGTATTTTATAAAAGTTCTTGGTGGTAATGATATCGTAGTGTCCTACAGGTTCAATGACAGGATTTATGTGCTATAGTTCGAACCCATGGCGCAGTGTGCACAAAAGATATATTTACTTTCTTAATTATTCTAAGACACCATTTACAAAACGTGAAGGATCCAAATATTGAAATCAGAAATCGCTCAACCGCAAGTGAGCAAGTGTGGTGATCACTTTTCCTACATGAGAAGAGGCCCTACCCTTCTGGGCCCAGCAGTGGGATTTTGACAGGCTAGTATTAATATTGGTAATCATTTATAAAATTAAGTGGATACATTCCGAACAAAAAAATTTTTGAACTGCATAACTAGTCTTTTTACATTTTGAAAGTGCCTCAAAAAGGCCTACTCGGAATAGAAATATTTTGATTTTGAGTTGTGACACTCTGGTAGATAAACAATATTGTTATCTGTAAAACTCTCTTAGAACAAATCGATTCATTCTTGACACGTCTACCACATGCTTGAAAAATGTCTAACTTTTTATTGAATTAATATCGAAAGTACCTGAACATTGAACAATGGCCGTATCTTGATTAAATTTAATAAAACAGACGTCTCAGAACAGACAACATTCATTTCAAATGAATTGAATACAATGTTCGATACGATTTGTATTCCAATGGGAAAAATGAAACACTACGCTGCATTGTGATTCAAGAAAAAATGCAACGCGTAATATAATATAAATTTAGGAACGTACGAATTTTTAGATCGTTTTTGTTGCATGTTGCTTTTGAGTCGTTGTAGGCCCTGTATGAGTTGTGCGTTTTACTGGCAAGGTTTCATTGGTTTTTACTGTTGACAATAATATAAAAACTAGAAAGATCTAATCATAATATCTTGGGACAGCTCGCACAGATCTGATCCCAAACTAGGCAGAGCCATAAGTACTTATATATTTCTAAATACATATATAGTATAGATAATAATAATAAATCTCAGGCATGGAGAGGTGGTCACGAGCATAAATATGTATACACATAGCGAAATTGTAAAACTTATTTAGCACGAAGTTTTTGTTGAAACTCAAAAATATATACCTACATGATTTGAGAACTGTTATAATAAATTTTATGTTGTTAATAAATGATTAAATGTTGAATTGATGGTGAGTGCCTGTTAAATTATTGTTTTACAATTTCGCTACACAGGAAAGAAAATAATATTTGGTTTTTCCCGATATCTGTAGGGCTTCTCTTAATAGAAGGGACCATGACTAAATCCCCACAATAAGAACAGGTTTGTCAGATAAGATTGATATTCTCTTCGTGACATTAATTATGAGTCTGGAACAATCGCTTCATATTTATTTTCTCAGTGTAATATTTAATAACTTATCTACCGACCCAGCTACCAGTACCCAGCTTTTTAGGTCATCGGTACATCTGGCTGGTGGGCGTCATACACTACGGTCTCCACTCAAGGACTTTTGAGGATCAATCACTTGTAAATTAAAGTTGAACCAAGAGTCGCGGGTTCAAGTCCTGATTCTAATTTTTCTTGTCTATTTTCTATTTGTAATTAACATTTAACGTTATAATCAATTATAACTACATGAAATTATACAAATAAACAGCAATTTATTGTATGGAGCAAACTATTTGTATTTTTTTATCACTTCATAAATTTATTTATCCAACCAAATATTTACCAAAACATTTTAGCTTAAGTGAGTAGTTTATGTAACGACAAAACACATTAAGTGGAAGAGCGACAAATGAAATGTGAGGACTCTAGCTAACTAGAAATACGAATGAAGATAAGACCTTATTCGTCTAGCAATTACTTGGAACACAGAGAACGTTGCTATTTCACAAACTCACAAAGTTAGTTGGATAAATAAGCCGCTTAGTAAATGATTTGGAAAACAGCTAAGTAACACTACGTATCGCTTTTGGAAAGAAATACATTTGTGAGAAATATTCAAAAGCAACATTGTGGTAAATATTATGTAATATTAGCAGTGCCCCGCGGTTTCACCCGCCTTAGTTATCCACGTTCCCGTAAACATAATTTCTTTAAGCAGACTTGTTTTTAGTATTTTTTCTGTTATTCGGGACGGAGACGAAACCAACAAATCAAGGATCACGAAAATCGGTCCACCCGTTCTCGAGTTAGAAGTGTTGTAACAAAGCCGACTTTGTTTTAAAGATAATAATGTGCCAATAAAAACTTTTTTCCGAGTTTTTTTTAAACAAAACATTCAATATTACAGAAACAATGTGAAATATTTGTTTGTTCTGAGTAAAAACTATCTGTAAATATGGTATATTAATATACGTACTATTGATACTCGTACTTACATTCTGTGAAATAATAAACTAAATAGTTCCAAAAAAAGTTCTTATGTCGAAGGAAATGTACCTACCTATTAATAATTAGTCAAAGGCATATTATAGCTAGGATAACATTGATCTATAACTATAGTATCTGATATAATACACAGTCTGGAGCTAACAGTCAAAGTTCTAAGTAAATTCGATCGCTGCAGGCCTCGTCGACAACATTTGACAGTTTAACAAACATCTGGGTAGCATACCTACCGATATTGTTAAGATAATATGTTTAGCAGCACAAATTAAATTATCACGTAAGTATAAAGTAGTAAGGAGCTCAGTTGTTTATATATAAACACAACAAAAAAAAATACACGAAATTGGTACAGTTATTCGCGGTATGCCGGGACAAAGGATATACAAAATTACTTATATATTTATATTATTATATACTATACTATACTTTATATATACTATTTAGAGATGATACGGTTTTTTAAAGTTCTACGAACAATTTACTTATTAGAATTAGGGTATTTTTTTAAAAGTCTGCTCTTCAGCTGTTTATTTATTGTTTAAATTGTAAGTAATAAATTTTAAAATTACATAGATTTTACTTTAAAACGCTTTTACCAGTGTGCATTCTTAGGTCATTTGTTTCATTAATTTATCAATGTTTGTTAATTTCAGAAACTCCTCCGCACCAAACAAAAGACTAATTACACGAGCATTTGTGCAAACGTGGGAAATATTCAAAGCACTCCAGAGCTGTCATGTCGCAGCACAGACGTAGCCCCGAGCACTTAGATACGAGTGACTCTACACCGAGTACGTCTATCGAAGAACTTAAGTTTCACTGAAATGTATAGAGGAAATTTTATTGAAGGTAACCTCAAGAGAGTCGAAGACAAAGTACAGTGCATATTCCTAAATACGGTATGCAATGAAATTCTTAGATAGAAGGCAGCAAAAGAAATTCAATGTTTTTTCAATTTTTATTCAGATAAAAAAAAATATTTAATCGAAATAGTGCCTGTTTGCATAAATACAGGATTATTTTAAAAGGTTTATTCAACGAGGTAATCAGGTGCATGAAACTGAACTACTTTTCCCAAGGAACATATCCCAGATCCTTGGGAAAAGTTGTTCAGTTTGATTCACCGGATTATCTCGTTGAATAAACGCACTCCTTTTAAATGATTCTGTATAAGCAGGCAATATAATGGTCACACTGAATTAAGTGTGAGGTTTATTTTAAAGTGTAGTAAAAAGAAGAATGCTGACAACTTCTAGATCGCATTAAAATCAAGTAAAAATAGTACCAACCCAAACTCTGAAAATAAATAATTCATCAATATTATGCCTATAACTATAGTTAAAATTAAACAGTACACGTAATCTTCAGTGTTCAGCCTCCGTCTGTCAAGTTGACAAGTACCGGCGGGCACGCAGATACGAAGTTCAGTCTATTCAAACACTAGAATTAACGTAGGGAGAGTAATCAAGATGTATTCTGGCGAAAGTGTTGTGTAGATATTAACGTACTAAGCACAGTATGGATTGAACACTAAGCCCCAGTATTTTGATCCTGAGTTAACTCAACCAATGCTTAAATGTGCTAACATGGTTTGAAAACGACGCAAAGACGGGCCTGTTGGTCTAGTGAACTCTAGTGGTTAGTGACCCTGACTGCTAAGCCGGAGGTCGTAGGTTCGATTCCCATCCAGGACAAATCTTTGTGTGATGAGCACGATCATTTGTATGTGTCTGGGTGTTATTATCTATAATATGTATGTATTTATAAATATATAAGTATGTTTATCAGTTGTCTGGTTACCATAGTACAGGCTCTGCCTAGTTTAGGATCAGATGACCGTGTGTGAGATTGTCCCAAGATATTAATATTATTAAAAAAACGCGTTTTTTCATCAATTGTTATGATGTTAGTCTATGAAATGGTCAAACAAGTTGGATGAAAAAAAGTCTACTAAATCTTCAGTATCTTTCAATACCAAAAATAATATCTTGTCAAGTTTGGAGAACTGGCAACTGCAATAGCATTAACTGGCACGTCCCCCAACACTTAGGGCAACTCGTGTCGGAATTTTTAATTCAATTATGATAGCGATCATGTTTAATGACCGTTTTCTTATAGCCAAGAACGTTTTTGCCCCTCCATTCGACCGAACATTTCTTTTTTTTCTCCATTTCTAAATGAAAAAAAAAATGTGATTCTACGTTTTAATGTCCCGGAAAGATTGATAAATTTTCATAATTGTTTACGTGGAGATGTTCGTTCGCACTGAAATCTCTTACCTAGACTATAAATGCTGACATTTTGAAGGATGAAGTTACCATTTTCCTTGAGAGATCTAAGTGTTTAGCACGATATCAAATCGTTGTGAGTAGTAGCAGTGATGTTACTACTAAAGTAAGGAAACATTTTAAATCAAAATCCAACCAAATAATAACAAACCAGTAACCTAAAACTTCAGCCACATTCCGCAACAATAATCATGGCTACAGAGCAATCTGGAAAAAAAGAAAACAACCAAATCGAAATACATAAAACGCTGCTGTATCCCAATAAAATAAAAATGTAATTTCAAAGTTAAACTTGGTTTTTTACGAGTCGGATGGCTGCAAAAATCCTAGGGCGATAAATTTATCAGAGGAGACCAAAACTTTCATGTTAATTCAATCAAACGCCCAGCCCGGCTCAAATTTGATGAAGGGAACCTTCTTAATGTGGCTTTTTTTTAATTTCCCGAACCGAAAGGTTTTGTACCTACAATTACATTTTGTTGGGGAAATTTCTTGGTTGCTAATCGGTTTGGGTTTATTCACGAAAATTTAACAAAAAATGTGTTGAATGTTGATTTATGTGACGCTTTTTTTTGTTTATTCGGTAGACTAATGTTCCTCGTAGTGGCTCAATAAACAATCGAATTCCGTGATTTGGAAGTAGACTAAGAAAATAAAATAATTTCATATTTCGTTTTTTTTTTTATTCTAGGTAGAGTCGACTTCTTTACAAGTATCATTAGTATTAGCATTATTTGGAAAATACGAATAACCACTAAAAAAATCATATAATGCAAGCCTTTGCTTCTATACAAAATACTATACTGTGAAACTGAGAATAAAGAAAAAAAAATATTCCTCTAAACCTGCATTCAAACGCTTTAAACTGTTGATAATTTGGGGCGCCATCATCAAAACTCTTACCAACATAACAAAAAGAAATGCTGATTACATCTCATTGTCTTCTCCCTATCTGCAACAACACCCTTAAGATATACCTACATTACAATTTCTATAGCCAAGTGATGGTTAATTAGCACATCAAAAGTTAAAATGGAGATTTTTAAATTATTTTTAGACAAAGACTTTGAAAGGACCAGATGTTCGAAATTTGATTAATACCGTTTAAAATCTCTCGAGTTTTTTTTTTCATTTTGTACTTTTGAGCATCAAAGAATTAAATTAATTTTTGTAAGTCCATTTACCTACACATTAATTATGTTATTCGTATTTACAATTACGCTACTAAAACAGTTTAGTAATAAGGTTATTACTAAACTGTTTACGTGAAGTGGTGTCTGAGTGGAAGACGGAGTATCATGCGTGTGTTAAAATATGAGGATGGTGTAAGTGAGATGGTCGTAGAGCGCATGGAATAAAAACTATTATAAATAATACCGGCCTCTAAATGTCCCACTGCTGGTCACAGGCCTCTTCTCATATAGAGAAGGAACGAGCATTGATCACCACGCTTGCTCATTGCGGATCGGCGATTTCAGATTCCAGGTTTCCTCCCGAAGTTTTCAGAGTTTGTCAAAGGTGTCTTAGAATAATTAAAAAATAAACCTATGAAAATGGCACCTTGGTACTTTCCTGGGTTCGAACCTGCTGCCATGTGCATACAAGTCCGGTCAATAACCTGCTAGGTCATCACGACACACATGAAAACTATTACAGTATATTCTAAAAGACGCACTTAATTTATACCTAAGACAAAAAGTGTGTCTTGTTCTCAAACAGTCTAGAATACACGTAAAAATCAGTTATCTAAATACAATTATTAATTTACAAATACCCTTAAGTTATATCTCCGCAAAATTCCAAACTTAACGAGACTAAATTCACAATACTACAGTTTAAAAGTTAGACTACAATAAATACCAAAAGAGTATTCTCAACGCATTCCTACCATAAACAAATTGGAAGCAATAAAAATAGTTTAAAACAACATAATTTAGTTAGACCCATAAATTATAAGTTATAAACTAAAGTAAGTATTAAGTTTCACGCGACGTATCACGGTAGTGATTTATAAGAGTTGCAAAGAATAAAGTTTGGTTTAACAATAATTAGTATTCAGAGAGTTAAGGCCTACGGTTGAATATTAAATGTCGTCATGTTTGAAATTCGTGCAAGCTTTGCTGCGATACATACGGGGGCTTAGACTAAGCAGCAGATCCAAAAATATAAAATAATAAAACTTGAGAGGTGTCAAGGGACACCCGGATGGAACGAAGTTCCTTTTTAGTGAAGGAATTGTAATAAAATTAAAGTAATAATTATGTACAAAAAACCTGTATACACTCAACAAAAATAATCGTCGCGACACCACACTGTTCAATGCGAAATAGAAAGACGAAACAAAAATAATTGTCTTGCTTTCTATGAGAGATAGAGAGAGGGAGAGAGGGAGAAAGAAAGACAAAGAGAGAGAAAGAGAGAAAGGAACTTCGTTCCAATAAATGTGGACGACATCATATAAGTAAATTGTTCTCAATCCAAACTAAGTTGCGTGAGCACTTGTGTTATGGATTTATTATTCAGAAGATTCATAATTATCGATAGTGGAAACTCTAAACAGTCAGCGACAAATAAGGTCGAGTCGGCGTCATTCTTGATGTATGTTCAAAATATATGTTCATCTTGCACGACCTTTTTGACTGCATAATTTTGACGTTAATCTCTGGTGAATTCTACACCAAATCTCTAAGTTTAAAAAAATACACACTGAGTTTGTCTAGTCAAAAATGCAGAACTGGCCAAAATTTGCGTGACACGCAAATATTTGTACCAACAAGATTAAAATTGTATCAGTAGAAAACCAAAACATTTGTTTCTTATAAATATCTATTGTCTAGGTCAGTCAATTAACACTAAAACATCATCTACCTAGCATTTTCCCAAGCTATGTTAGGGTCGGCTTCCAGTCTTACCGCATTTAGCTGAATACCATACTTATTTACAAACTAGCAACACAAAAATGAAAATTTTAAAGAAGAGCAAATAAATAAATATTTCTACTTACTACATAGAGTGATTGCATATGTAATACCAGCTGCCATTACATCTAAAATCTTTCCAACGAACAAGTACAGTCAACAGCAAAAGTAGATGATCAAAATCAGAAATTCGATACTAATGAACGAAGTTTGCTTCAGAACTGTGTGGCGTCGAGGTGATTCAAAGTGTGTGATTTTAAATTATACCAAACATTTACTACTAGCACAGTGGCCTATTCGTGATAAGTTTTGACTCCAAAAGTTGTAAACTCAATTCATCATCTACTTTGCTGTTGACTGTACACTCCAACTAATTCATCCATCATCCAAACACGACATAATACTATATTCAATCTAATTACATTAAGTAGGTACCAGTGAGTTTAATCTCAGTTCACAGGGAACCGGTACAACACGACAGGTAAACATGACGGTGACGTGTGCAACATGTACTAAGGCGACATTTTACGTTCAACACAAGATTTATGATACGAACGAGGAAATTTGCAGGTGTCATGGTCACGGACATGGACCATGACACCTGCAAATGCGTTGAAACGTCGGGAACTAATATCAAAATGAACCGCGATAGAATCCGTTTAAAAGTAGTTTTATTTTAATGAAATTGACACAATTTGCGCAAAAATTTAGGTAAAAAAAATCCACTAACAATATATTGTTAGCGGATTTTTTTTTATTTTGCGCATTATGTATTATGTATATAATTATACATAATGCGGTATACCGCATTATGTATAATTATATATGATATCGCAATTTCATGCAGTGCCAAATAAAAGTCTGAAGAATCAAGAACTAGATCAAATTGAAAGATATACTAGACCTGGCTCATAGTATTATAAACATAATTTCAATTTTCCACTCAGACACAGTAGTTACACGTTTTGCCGACAATTGCCGACAAACTGTACAGCAGTATGGCAGAAGATGCATTTTTCTTATGTAACGTGCTTTGAAGAGAAGAAATAAATAAAATAATAAAAATATTTATATCCAATAATGTAATTACCTACATCTGTAAACCGTAACTACAAATCTGCAAACGGTTCTCCACGACAGTATGTCATACAATAATCATTACGTGATTAAGTTACATGACAACTACACGATACTGACACGACACGTTGACGACACGACACGGAGACCACGACCGATATAAGAACATTTAAAACTACTGAAAACTACTGACAGAAAGAATTGAGACAAATGTTTGTTTTGACATAGGTGTGAAATGCAATGAATGGTCATGAAAAATGACGAAACCCGTTTAAAATAAAATGTTCAAAATTTACAAATCTGTTTCAAAATAAAATTAGTTATTCGTAGAAATCGTACAATTATATTATTATATAAGCCTTTTTTTCATCTTAAAATTAATTATATCTTTTAGCATATTTTAAAAACCGCACTGAGGGAGAGCAATTTTATCTGTGGATGATATACGTATAAAACAATTGAACTAGATGACTTTCCCATCCATCCCAATAATATATTTTAAATCGTCGTGGATAATCCTATTACTATCTCAACTTTAGCAATATTTAAAAACAACACTATCTTTTGAGGAAGAGCGTCGGAGAATTCGCCAGTAATCACAAAAATCATTACAAGCAAACGTAACCTTATAAGCTACTAATTCCATTTCCACCACATTAACAAACGTCAAATTTCCAACTGTACAATGTTGGCCACATAAATAGTTCAAAAAATTTGCATAATAAAACAATCTAATCGTAGAACTCATAATAACGCACAGTGTAACGGTCGGATAGTGTAACATTAATTACAAAAATACCACTTACGAGTAAATTAGCTTTATCGGTGACACGTGGCAGTAATTTATTGTGCTCGACAGTGTACGGATACGACAAATAAACGGTTATATTTTTTTCATTTTTATTTTATTAAATTGAATTTTCATTTACGGCCAGCAGTGTCCGATTTACCATTTTAAATTTTTTTTATCAAAAAGATTTTTCAAATTGTTTTTATAATTTTATTTCAGTAAATATATCTTTTTAAGTTGCATGTATCGCTTGAGATTGGCTTATAGAGTTCAGATTGCAGTAAACATGTTTATAATTTAATTTTAAATTAAATATCGTACTCAGTAACATATTAAATGAGTGTCAGCGAATACAAGTAGGTTTCTTAACTGAAGAGAAATGTGGGCTTGATTATACACGGTTATTAATTTAAATGAGACTTTAATGACTATGAAAAACCTACTTTTTAAAAGAGCAAATATACAGACATAAAGAAGCTACGAGACGCGATACGGACTAGAAATCAAAATTATTTTTTAATTTTAAATACCAAATGCTCTTTCGAGTTTAATTATAGGATATGAAATGAGTTCAATTTGCACGAATGTTGAGAATTTACAGCCGCGTTAAGAGATTTGAAATGATCGCAAAATATGGAAGATATACTTTCTAAAACTGAATAGGAGATTTCTATAATGGTAGGTATAGGTAAGAGCGGGCTAGTTTTCCGCAAATCGACGTCTTTTCTTGCGCCTGTTTTGCGTTTAGAGGGGGTGCTTGCACTACTCTGTAACTGTGCTTATATAAAGGTAAGTCAGCAACTTATTTAGACGTACAAGCTAAGCTTGCTGGAAAATAAATCGTTAATCTATTATTTATAAGAGTCTTTATTAGTTAGGAGTTTTTTAAGGTCAACTTAGGTCATGTAGTTAGCACCCTGTTTCGCCTACCTTGCCTATAGATATTTCACCCAAATAAAATGTAATGTAATACATAATTAGAAATTTCAACGTCACGAAAATTTTGCATTTCCAACCTTATGTAATAAATCCTAAAGTTCCAATAAAGACCGTACAACACGTATTAACTAGACATTCAAGACATGTGGGCCGTAGTGACCCATTCTGCTAATCACCTCAAAGGAGTCCAAAACAGAAACAGCTACCTATGTCCCAAAACAACGATGTTCCAATTAAGAGGGCGGTAATCGAAAAGGCATTAGCCGTAGTAATTAAGAGAGCATGCGCGTTCAGCGTATAAATTTGCATGCCCTGCGGTCAGCCGAACACTCTGCGCCTCTACCGCGCAAGTCACAGGCGGGAGCGGGTAACACAAGCGGTCATAATGAGTTTATTCAAGTTATAAGCGAAAGAGATAAAAGCTAAGTTTATGTATGAACGAAATGTATGATCTGTGGTGAATACTATACTGATTGTATTGTTTTGTATTATAAATATATAGTTTTGTTGGAAAATACATAATTTGACCTTACTATCTCAGGGACTATGTTTAAAAAATGACATTATTTTCCCCTAAAATGTTAGCATTATACATTTCTTTCTTCTCAATCTCAAATAGATTAATGGAGAATTAAACGTCAATCGTCTCATGTTCTCTTAGTCACTTAAAGGTGAAAATTTGATACAGATAGACATAAAAGTTTAAGTCTTAAACTTATTTGCCTTTTAAGTATTCGTAAGATATAAGAAGGATGTACATCTTTTTCATTCCAGCCAAATAAAGCAATAAATAAATGCAGCATTACTTTTTGTGCAATAAATTACAGGTACAGTTTCTAGACAATAATAAAACTAGATAATCCATATTATCCAAAACCTAGTGCCTAATATGTCCAATAAAGTAACGTGCAATAAGGCTAAGCTTAAAAAAATACATAGTGCAATTAACAGAGCAGGGTCGGCGTATAAATTTACATGCCCTGCGGTCACGGGAACAGACTGCAGTCATAATATTGGTACAAGTTATAGGAGATAGCGGTAATTGATTTATAGTTAACTCATACTTATGGAAATGCTTACTTAATATTATAAATGGTATATTAACTCTGTCTGTCTATGTGTTACGCAATCACCCCTAAACTACTGGACCAATTTAAATGAAAATTGGTACATTGATAGTCTAGATCCTGAGAAAGAATAAAAGTTTTAATGTGTAACCACGCAGGCGGAGTCTCGGGCTACAGCTAGTTGAAAATATTTTAATTTAGTTTTTATACAGCAACTTTGACTGTAAGTGATGGTCATACATTTTATTTTTCATTTTTTTTGTTGTATTTTCTTGCAAAACATACAAAACAATACCTAGGCATGCATAAACGCAGTGCTAACTAAGTAGCTTCGGTACAATGCATGTATCTTAAATTCATAATTATTTCATCAAAAATAAATATAACACGTGTAAATACGACAATGACATTACTTTACCAAACATTAACATTGGTTTGAAAAAATAACTTAAACGAAAGATAATTTTCCGCTATATCTAGTAACTTGACGATCTCCCTTAGTATTTACTTACAACCATACTTCGAATATTTTAGTAGGTACTAAATGCACAGGAGAATGTAAGGATTTAACGTTGGAGTATTTTCTCTGAATTTCTAGTGAATTTACCAAATTTCGTCCTTTAATTACCCCTCTTAAACAAATACCTGATGAGGAATGCTTCGGCTATAAAAAAAAACTATAAATTAATGAATGAAATCTAAGCTGCTTACTTATACGGTTAACTCATTATAGGGCAAATGAGACACAGTTGTCATCTAGTGTCTCGAAAAAAAACTAATAGTATCACCCACTATAGTGGTTTTTTCTCCCAAAATCTTTTTTACATTAATTTCAAAATGTTATTATTTCTTGTAAACCTCAGGCGCTTTAGAAACGTTAACTTTAAAACTAAATGAATCTAGGTGCGCGGTTACGAAGTGTCATTCTTAGGAGAAGAACCGGCAAGAAACTCCATAGAATAGAATAGAATAGAATATTTATTTATTAAAGTAACCATGACTCATTTTTGTTAGTAATACTTAATAACTATGTTAGTACTTATACAAGTATAATAAAATAAAATAAATACTATTCGTTACCTAGCTCACCGCTGCTTCATTCCGTGTGAAATGGTACAGCAGTGAACCATGTAAGGACAATCTAGCCTCTTTGCAATCATGCTCAGGATGCTGTTGGAGCTGGCTCGCACCCTGCGCACCAGAGAAGCACATCTTTTACGCATTGTTGCATAGAAACAGTCTATGTGTGCATCCGCAAACATTCCTGATGCGCTACAGAAGCGAGGCAGCCCCACTATCACCCTAAACGCGTTATTGTATTGAACACGAAGAGCGCTGTACGCTCTTTGAGTATATCTAGCCCATAGGCTGCACGTGTAGAAGGTCGTACAGTAAGCACGGAAGAGTGTGGTCTTTACCTTTAATGAACAGCGTGCAAACCTACGAGCCAGCATGTTCGCTCTAACGGACAGCGCTCTCCGCTCTCGTTCAATGTCTGTATCATCCTTGAGGTCGGGGGTCAGTATATGACCAAGATACTTAAATTTATATACCCTCTTTAATATCAACCCGTTGAGGATTACAGGCGGTACCCTGTCAGGGCTTTTACCTCCGGCCTCAAAAACCATAAATTCAGACTTTTTACAATTGTAAATCAGGCCATGTGACTTCGCGTACTCTTCACATTTATTTAATAATTTTCTTAGGCCACATACCGACGCGCTCAGCAGCACCATGTCATCTGCGTAGCTGATATTGTTGACGCAGATACCATCAATAAAACAGCCGACCCTGAGACTACTGAGCTCGCCGATTAGCTCATTTACATATAGGTTAAAGAGCGTAGGCGAACTCAAACCTCCCTGCCTCACCCCGCACTCCAACCCATAAGGATGAGACAAGGCCCCAGCCCATCGTACATGATTGATCTGATTTCCATACCAAAACTTGAGGATGTTAATAACTTCAGCTGGTAACTTGGATTCTTTTAACTTATTCCACAACCTATCATAGGAAACCAGATCAAAAGCCCTAGACAGGTCGAGGAAACACCCATAAATAGGTGTACCGCGCTGTGTATAATACGTGACAGCTTGCTTAAGACACAGCACTGCTGTCTCCGTTGACAGTCCGGGTCGAAACCCGAACTGATTATCGTGAAGTTTTATGCACTTACTCAGTTGTGTATTAAGCAAGCCATCAAATACTTTAGATATCACCGTAGCCAGTGATATGGGCCTATAGTTACCTGAGTCCGCGATGTCGCCAGTCTTATTTTTAATTATGGGTACTACTAGTGTCCGAATCATCTCGCCCGGCAAGTAACTATGGCCCACACAGAAGCTGTACAACATGGTGAGGACTCTTGGTAAGTGCGGACCTGCGTATCGGAGGTGCTCGATGCTGAGACCATCATGACCCGGGGATTTGCCTTTTGACATGCGTCTTATAATTTGAGCAATATCTTTTGCTTTAAATTTAACACCCAGTTCACTACCGGACTCAACATCGATCACCGACCTTGATCGTCCTACTGGGGATTTCACAACAAAGATATCCTTAAATAGGTTGGCGATATCCTCTGGCTCACACATGCCACCGACACTCACAGGGATTGTCGGTTTACTTTGCGTTTTATTTGTGTGGTTCCAGAAACCACGAAAGTCATTTTTAGTATGGTGCGAGGCCAGAATGTCCATCCTCACTTGCTCTTCATGATTCTGACACCATTTAAGTCTTGATTTGAAGACTTTCCTAGCCTCACACATCTCTTCATATGCATGCCCGACAGTTGGTTTACTAGCCCAGACCCATAGCAAAAATTTTTCCTTTGCCACCCTGTGTGCCTCAGCGACATGCTTGTTCCAGCCTACAACCACCCTTCTAGAGCAATTATTGCCACTAACTCGACCTATCACTGCTGCACTTTTAAGTGCATGTACGATGTCTGAGTACAACTTGTCTATAACAATTTTGTGCCTATCGTCACTACACGTCCTATCACAACACGTAGCCAGTTCGTGTGGAAAATCGATCAGTCTCAATTTGCCATGACATTCTCTTTCATAAAGTTCTATCTGATTTTGACTTCTCTCCCCCCACACAACCTTGCTCGATTTAGTTGCTGACATACATATTTTAGGCAAAATTGACTCTAGACTACATTCCACTACCAAGGGGAAGTGGTCAGACCATAGTACATCATATAAAATATATACATTCTTAATAGACTTAACAGCTGCTTCTGTCACTACACAATGGTCGAGCCATCTTTTTGACCCATACACCTCACTTATAAATGTGTGTGTGTTCGACGAAACGCCTAACATATCCGTATCAATACATGTCCATTTTTGTTCATTACAAAACGCGGAAAGTTCTCTATAGAATAGTTCGTATGGGTGCGCATTATAATCTCCTAATATGTACACATCGTTTATATTACAATTGTCAATAATAGCACTCACCGAGCTTAATGTGTCCGTAAACTCTGCCAGATTTGACACTGTATCCGTAGGCATATAAACACTTAACACCAAACAACATTTTTCCTTCATCACTATTTTCACCGCACAAATACGTGGATTATTGCACTGAATTATAGTGACATTATGAAATAGACGTCGTCTCCATAGAAGGGCCACTCCTCCGTACGGCCTACCTCGTAACATACCCGCTGATGTGTCCATCGCTGATACTTTAAAAAAAAGAGGTTTACAAAAAAAAGAACATTAACAACAAATAAATTTGAGACTTTTTGTACAATGACAATATTATCAGAGAAAGCCAAACATAAGTGTCCAAAATAAACAAAAATATGTGTGTGTACCAGAGTACACAGGTAAGAAGTGAAACTTCTTTATTTTCTAATCGTTTTTTGTTTTATTTTTAAATTATTATTTAATTTATATTTTTTATTGTTTTTAGAATTAATAATGTTCACTAGATTTACAGTCATATTTATTAATACTTGCTTATTTTAACAGATTTATATACATTCACTGATACTTACAATCAAAAAGTGAGGTTAACCTCAAATAAATATTAAAATCATGCTCATACATGTTGAATTTATAAAACGAAATATATAATCACTCACTTTTCTTGTTAATTCACTTAAATTTGAACAAGTCTTTTTATTTTATCACTTTCAAATTAATATATTGTTATTCTTTTTTCAAACCAAACTTCAAAACTAATATATTGTTGTTATTATTATTATATATTACATTATATTCTTTACGTCACTATACTAAACTTCGATAAAAAAAGCAACATGGCGCGTAACCGAAAAACGTGACGATTTTCATCACGTGACTTTCTCCCATACGTCGATAAAGAAGTTTCACTTCAAAATCTAACCAAGAATTTGTTCACATAAAGTATGAAAGGTGCCAGTACACATAAAGGATTACACTCACGACATTTGGACAGTGCTAAAACTTCAAGAGAGACAAAATTATCTTCGGTAGTGTAACAATAATATCGGTCCAGACGTGCGACGTGCTCGTGCAATACAGTAGCGACACTCAGTTTGTTGGGGAACCATGCTATATGTTGTTTTAAGGATATTTTGGCTAGTATCTGGACAATAAACATTTTGAACATAGTAAGTGGTTGGTTGTTGTGTAAATTTGATAAACAGTTTAATTCGTTTGTAGAGTAATGTAAAATTTCTAAAACAGAAGTTTGTAGCGTAACTATTACAAGAGGCACTTGTAGGTACTACATGTTTTATACTTCGTTTGTTTAAAATCTTAAATTATCAAAAAGCTTAGAACGTAAATAAATGTTACTGTTGATATTAATACCATATGACACAATAATTCGGATTACATTTTGACATAGTGTTTAAGCCGCTTGTGTTCTCGTGAAATATATTCCCTATACGCCAATAAACTTTGTGTTTTCAAGATAATTAATACGGACCAGACACCAGATTACAAAAGTACACGATCTACTTGTATGTGTATTAAAAAAATCAATGATATCTAGTTATGCATTCGGGACCAAGCTGAAGTGAAGCGTAAACTTGGTCACCTCAACTCTGAAATGCTATTGGTGCGATATCTATTCCATTTGCAGTACCTTCGGTATATTGGAGAAGATTTGATAGCCGAGCCAAGACACGTTTTGAGTGAACACCAGAGTTCCGTGCCTACAGCACGGCCATTAGGGCCCTGCATGCCTATTATACCCTAGTACATTAAGATTGAAGAGTTGTAAGGTCAGAGAAGAATACGCTACACGAGTGTGAAAGTTTTCATGTGTTTGGTGTTTTTATGAAAACATAATTAATGGCACCTATTTTGAAACACATTTTTTTGTGGAGATATTCTGTGAAATGAACTTTGATTGACATATTTCAGTGTTTTAAATTCAAATACCGGTGTTCAAATGGATCCCTTGAGGATGACAGATAAACACATTAGAAATAAAAATTAATTTGTAATACAGCGTGTAACAAAAACCCTGTCCGATCCCTGAGAGTATTATTCGGTATCGTACTACTAACGCATAATAATATACGTAGCCATTAAATGGATTGGAGATTATTATTTTACCCCAGTGAAAATATTTAAACAAAAATAAAAACTGATCCAAGGCAACAGCAAGACTGACCGCTGCTCAAAGTTCACGTACTCACTACCTACAGTTTTGTGTCAAAGAAGCCGCCTATACGAGAAAGTTCATGACCTACCACGAATACGCCTTTATTGAATCTGACAGGGGTTTTGTTACATGTTGTATAGCAGAATATGTATTTGCTTCCCAAAAATTAAAAGATATTTATATAAATTTTAATTATTTTGGATATTAAAAGAACCACCACAGCACTTATCTCTATAATCCCAAAACATGACGCAACATCCCCAAAAATTTCTAGAACATCTTCAACAAACACTTTATAAAACAAAACACATTTCATATTCACAATACATTCTCCAATATATCAGAAGAGACAAGCAATACCGGGTTATGGTCATCGTCTTTTACGTAAAATATCTGTTTTAGTCGGCAACAGTTATCCGATTGATTTATCGGGACCTGAGAGAGACCGTGATGAATTACTCTGTGGAGATTTGCACAGAGCAATCTCTTTTAGACGCGGCCAGTGTCCGTAAATCAAAAGTGGCTTTGAGGTTTTTCTGCGTTTGGTTTATTTTAATAAAAAGATTAATTGCATTGATGTTTTGTGTATATGTGTGATGGAAGTATCTGGCTCCTGTCTAAAAATTGTATTTTTCGACCAACAGTGTTTGAGAGCTAATTTTCGATGTCCAATTTTACTTTCTTACTAGCTACAGCCCACGGTGTTCCCGCAGCTTATCAGATAATTGATTTTTTCGGGATAAAAAGCATGTGTTAATATGCAGTGTGTCAGCTACCTCCATGCCAAATTTCATCAAAACTGGTCCAGCCGTTTGATCGTGAAATGGTAATAAACATACACATACATATCAAAGAGCAGTCACAAAATGGCCGAAATAAAAACAAAAAGAATCAGTAAAATATTCCCGATTTAATTAAGCATACAGAGAATTTTGACCAGTCTACGCCTTACTAGTCTATATCGTACGGAGGCAGAGCACCGATTTGTAAAACATTGCAGTTTCGCCTAAACTATTCACTTGAGAGACCGTATTTGCATACTTTTTGAAAGAAAAATATGTATCAGAAACGGTATATTATTATATTAAACTAAGTGCCCTGTATTGTGGTTGCAACACCTACTACATTTTCATGCATGAAACCACGAGAGCATAAAACCACGCTTCAAAGCGCAAACTTGAAAACAATACATATCCTACATACTACAAGTAGTAGAGAGATCCAATTATTAGACTGCACGGATAGCCGAGTGGTATAGGTCACCACGCTAATTACCACTGTGCGCGACGTGCTGCGGGTTCGATCCCCGCATGGGACAAGTATTTGTGTGAACCACAGATGCTTGTTCCAAGTCTGGGTGTTCTTTGTGCATGTGATTTGAATGTTTGTGAAACCCCCGCGACACAAGGATTAAATTCCTTAATGCGGGCGTCGTTTTTAAAAAAAAAAAGGAAAAAAAAAAAAAATTGATCAGTAGTCTTTACAGCCCCAGTTTCCTTCTTTCAATAAGTTCCTTGAGATAAATAAGTAGGTAAAGATAGGTAGATAAAGATCTTATTCCCATGCATCGGTCAAAATGTTCCTTTCTTACAATTTTGATAAAGGAACAACACGTGATTGTCAACCCGAACGCTTTTGAAAAAGTATTTGAATCGAAACGTGTTTTCACGGAGAATGTTGTTCTAATACATTCATCCTGATTGTAACGTTTACGATAATTATGAATACTTTTTCGAAAACTTTCATGTCACAGGCATTCGTGTGTTCCCAAAAAACTTTCCACTCAACCTCGAATTTAGTGAAACACTAACAATAAAACAACGTCATTCCAAAAATGTATAGAGGAATATTTCAACGCTGCACTAAGTGGGCGTGAACGATAAACTATGCGCTGCTGAGATGTATGGCAGTTTCTTGCTAACACGCCCGGGATTTCGCCGACAAGTATGCACCGTGTACCAGGGATCTAGCACCGATATCAGATTTAAAGTGAAGGATAGGTTTTGCTAGGTGAAAACTTGTGGAGAGCTGGGAGCGTTGTGCGCAACTTTTGTTGAAATGGACGGAGTTTGGTGAAATGCGGGGAGTAAGAAGTAATGGTTTGGGAACCTTTTTCGGCGTTCTCAAATAGTGAGAAGGCAATAAGGTATTTATTCGGGTAAATATGTCAAGTCTATTACCATAAAATCTATTGACACTCCAAAAAATCTGTTGTATCTTTCAAAATTACCGCAAGGCGTTTGTAGGGTCCCCAATTCTCAAAAATTTTATATTCCACATCAATTTAAGGAGACGGTCATTTTTAATGGGAACCTATTTCGTGTTTCGTCACAGGAACGCGCTCCATTTTTCCAATGTTGCCACTTCGAAATCGATCAGCGTCGACTTAAATCGGTCCCGCACCGTTCAGTTGTTGACAGTCGTTAAAACTTCACAAATTGGCTCAAACGACGTTTACTGAAATTTCGTTCACTTAATTAAAACTTCCGAGCTTCAGGTCCATAAGTTTACAAGTCTCCCAACAAATTTGAATTGCTCGATTGTCATTTCGTTGCAAATAATTGTTTGGATTGTTCCGGAGATACTGAATTCAAATTGTTTGTGTCATGCTATAGTCTTTAGACCCAATTCTGTTCAATTGTTTTAAAGTTTCATCGTCTCTTCCAAAAGGAACATTGAAAATTTTACCAAAAACAGAGTTTGCGCCTAGTGTTCTAAAAACATAATTTAATTTCACAGTAAAACAAAAACATATTCATACATTTTTCGCGCAATTCTAAATCCGAAATTCGAATATCAAAAACTGCATCAAAAATATAAAACAAAAATATTTTCTATTTTATTTATATTCGCCGACGAAAAGCAAGCAATAATTTAAATCCCAAACAACGCATACAAAACTCGCTGCAGCTTCTATACGTTATTTTACCAACAAATTCCCGGTAAAAACTAATTTACCCGGGAGTTATGACAAAAATCCAGGGTATCGGAGCTTTTTATCCAGGCTTAGTGATTTCATAAATGGCGCAGTGCACAACATTTGTAGGGGCCTGTCCACACCGACCACAGAAGCTTTACGTTAATTTACGAGATTTTTGTTTATGAAATACTTAGAATCCTTCTATATTTAATATTTGAATTGAAAAAAAAATTGTTGAAAATCACCTAAACCTATTTTTAAACTGTTTTCTGAGGTATACGCGAATGTTAGACATCGAAATAAAACTACTTTTTAAACGGATTCTAACTTGCAAATGCGTTGAAACCTCGGGAACTAAAATCAAAATGAACCGCAACACAATCCGCTTAAAATGTAGTTTTATTTTAACACATATTTTTAATAAAAGAAAATTAACAACCATTGTACTATTCCAAGACACTTTGAAATCGTAACTAGCAAAAGTAAATATCGAAATTGTATTGAATTTTATGTTGTCCAAAACATTATGTACTGCATATTGTATGGACTAGCCCTAAGGAGGTTTTCCACCAATATGTACCGAACACCTCGGTGTAAATCCCCCTTGTTTCCGTTCCTATCGGCTGTTATAGGCGAGTGATTTTATGGCATTTCATGGCATGGCCAGTGACGTATGAAGAACTGTTTACAAGTCAGTGGGCCGATGTATGTGCCAGTATATTACTGAGGGAATACAAGTACATAATGTACCGTGTATTGAGTGTGAGCTGAATGCGGATGGAATTTAAGGATTTTTCTCATGATCGTTGTAAATAATTTTTTCGATCGTTGTTAAACAGTTTTTGGGAATGATAATGGTAAGTAAATAAACAAATCATCGTAATCACATATCACATTAAAATGCATTAGAATATTGATCAACTAACGTATGCAGTATGTAGGCCTCAAAATATGTAAAAGACATAATTTAAGAAAACGTACAAAAATCAATCGGTCTTCAACAGTTGTACCTACAAAGGAAAAACACACGATTCTCATCGAGGTCAGAAACTGTGGATCCCGCAAACCCAGCCAATGAAAAATGTATCAGCCATCTATCATAAACTCTTTGGCCGAGATATTCAGCAGGCACAAAAACTTGGAACATGACTAACGTCCTCCGAAATTAAATTTGCCGACTATAAAGCACAGATGGCGTTGGGGTCGCTTCCTTCATAGGCTGAATGTTACACTGTTGTAACAGTAATATTCTTGTTTTTTTTTTAACTTTGAAGGCGATTCCATTCCAATTTTTAAATTGAAACTTTGCTAGCTGGCTGGATAGTTTGACATTCTTTTTTTAAATTTAAATACAATGTGATAAATAAAAAGGAATGAACTAAATATATTTTTTTATTGTATAGATTTATAGAAGAAAGAAGAGAAGAATATAAAAACAATGCATATTATATTGTTTTATAGGGTTTTCACCAAATAATTATAAAGGAACTACTTATCAGAGACTTGCAGAGATTTGTAAGTCAAAAAGCAATCGAAAAACTCACTTTTCGAGAGACCTACTTGGGTGAACTTTACACAATGTATCTATAGAATACCCCTATCTCGAATGTTATCTAAAGATTAATGTTGCTATACATCATCAAGTAATACGTATTCATGTACTTCCTAATAGTGACGAATAGCGACACAACTCGACGTCAGTGCAGCACTAGTCATCGATATCTTCTCGTTACATCGATATTAATTATGCTGTGGCTAACAGATACTTAGAATGTATCGTCACCAATTTGTAGGATATAGTATTAATTTCCAACTAGACACTAATTTGAGCTGCCTTTGTTATATTAAGATGGAATCTAGTGGTTGTAATTAAATTGATATTGGATTTTAGAATTAAGATATCATTCAATTACAAATACAACAATATTTTAATTTTGGTGTTGTTTCGTTTAAGAAAATTGCAATAATGTTGAGCATAGTTTTAATTTGAACGTTGAAACTAGAATTATCCAGTACAGATTGACATAATTTTGGGTTCGTCGACAGCGTAGAACAAAATATTAGGATTCGTTTGGTAGTTCACATTATCAGTAATTTTGAAGTTACGGGAAAATGTGAGCCGATTTTTATTACAAATTTTGACTATTTCTGGATGGCTCATATGTAAGACTATATTTTTATCTTTCCGTATGATAAACCTTGTTTTTCTACTTAACTTTTCCCAGTTTTGTTGGGGTTGGCTTCTAATTCCCTGTATGATATAATATGAACGACTGGACCTCTATGGTGAATAATATGACGACGCAATGACGTGCGCGCCTGTCAGGCCCCAAGGTTATCGTAAAAAACGGCCGGAGTTCAGCGGCTAAATAAAAATATGTAAACATCGTCTATGTTTTTATGGCTGTCAAATATACTTTCTACAAAACTCGCGCAGCTTTTAAAGCTTCTTACCTTATCTCTCAGCATATCGCGGACCCTGGTGGCCTGGTGCCGGCTGCGGTGCAGTTCCAGCTGCAGCTCCAGGCAGCGCTCCTGCCAGTTGATGGAGCCCACCTCCGCCAGCTCATACTCCAGTGGATCCAGGCGGGAAGAGTGGGCGATTGGCCTGGTTTGGGAAAGATTCAAAGCAAAGGTTAACGTAAATACATATTTAAATAACATATAGTGCCACAAACTGATAAGACCCGGTGACGACGTCGCTGTTGTTGAATTTAATGTTTTATCTCTATAGTATTTTCGTAGATTTTAGGAAGAAAATAGTACCCAAAATGTTTAAGGAGAAAATTACACGACGCCCGCATTAAGAAATTTAATCCTTGTGTCGCGGGGGTTTCACAAACATTAAAATCACATGCACAAAGAACACCCAGACTTGGAACAAGCATTTGTGGATCACACAAATACTTGTAACATGCGGGGTTCGAACCCGCAGCACGTTGCGCACAGTGGTAATTAGCATGGTGACCTATACCACTCGGCTATGCGATTATTTTATATTTAAGCTTTACAAAATGTAATTAGTGAAATAATATTAGTTCAAGATTTGACCACCGGTTCAGATAAGATTGTAGCACTATAAGTGGTACGTACCATGTCACACATGACATGGTATGTATCTACCACTGGTAAAGTTGTTATTTTCATTCTATTATTAAAGGTTATTAGACCTGCTTAAAATTACCATATGTTTTTGACATGTATCAGCTTGGTCTCACTTTTCATTCTATGTAGGTACGTAGATTTTTTCACAGTCTCTTCAAATCTAAAATGTGTATCATTAAAAATTTGTTCACTTTAAATGCACTTATATTGCAATTTAAATGCATTTGACGACCTCCGTGGTCGAGTGGCGTACACACCGGTTTTCAAGGTGTCGCTCGCTCTGGGGTTTGATCCCCGGACGGGTCAATGTAGAAAAAAAACACTTTTCTATATTGTCTCGGGTCTGGGTGTTGTGGTACCTTCGTTGTCTCTGATTCAATAACACAAGTGCTTTAGCTACTTACTTTGGATTCGGAGCAATGTATGTGATGTTGTCACATTTACTTATTTATTTATTTATATAAAATACATATACATAAGATAATTAGTTGCCTCATAAAGAAGGCTTACATACATCTATAATTAATTTTGTACCTACATAGACCCAATCTCCTTCCAAAATCGTGCAGAACGCATCATAAATATTATACAAGGCTCATTAATTTCAACTCACAATATTTCCCCTACTATAAATACTTAAGCGGGTATTAGGCTACATAGGTATAATGCCTTTAATACTAACAAATGAGGTATTATTAATATTGATTGATAGATTCGTGGTCTCAAATGAGGATTAGTTGATGAAATTGTTTCAATAGATGGATTTAATCTGTTTATTGACTTATTTCAGTTCTATTACAATTTTCAATCATGAATGATGATTCCATTATAGGGTTTAATACAATATTTGCTTTCACCTCGGGCTTTAGAAAAAATAAAGGCATATTAAAATTGATTTTAATTTATTAGTTTTTATTCACATAATACTGAAGTAGGGTATTATGTAAGTAGTCTCAAAAAAGTATACTTTTTTAGAAGTCCCTTAAATTCAATATTTTTTTTTGAAGTACTTGAATTACTTTTTGCTTTTAAGAAACTATGAACTGTTCTTTGAATTAAATTAAAATATTTATGACATAAAAAGTAAATCAGTTATTCAAACAGCGAAAATTAATCGACTGAACGAAAAAATAGTAAATCTTTCTTATGCTAACGAAACAGCTGAGCAAATGAAAAAATATGACGAATTTCAGTATCCGCTGTCTATAAGAGTTCGTACTATAAATCAATGTCACAGGAATAGTTACCTTAACTAATTGAATCACAGTGTGAAATTGTCTAACACCTGTCCGTCGTATGTCAATTAGATATCCGTTGAGTAAGTCTCAATCAGAGCACAGTTGAAACAGTTACTAAACATCTACAAACATTATTAGATAAACTTAAGGTTGATTATGTGAAGTAATAGAACTTTTGCTGTTCTGGAATTATTATTGATCGATTAATCGGATCAAATCTGACGCATGGTGAGTAGTTTGAAAGTAGTATCATTTTAGAAATTTTGACGTTCATCGGTAATTAGGATATGATGTGTTTTAGGAACTTATTATAAAATTGATTTCTTACCTAGGTGGCGGGGGCGGCGGATCTCGCGACCTCCTCGGCAACAGTCTAGGACTGTTGGGGGTGCTGGCGGAGTGGCCAGCCCCGCTATGGTCCGTGAACCGGGCCAAAGGATCGAAGATCTGCGAAAGCCGCCGCGACCTCTCCTCAGACATCGTAACACACAAACACAACACAAACACTCACAATTACTATTATATCACATTACGCCACCACACTGTCACAGTTAAATCACAAATGACTATTTCGAACGGTCTGAATGATTCAAACTACGGTAGTGGTTACTGCCGGCTGTTGACAGATGGCGCTGTCGGTGACGCAGGATTTGGCGCGCAATCTCCGCCGCCATGATGCCCGTCTGATCTTTTTCACAGTTTAATTTGCCTTTGCGCAGCCGCCGCCGCAATTAGAACTCTGGAAAATAAATAATAGGTATCAGTTGACAGAGTTGACGTGTCATTTCAAGCTGGTTAGGTGAATAGGGAAGCCAATGCAATTAGCTTGTGATTTTGGCTGTCGTTTTGGAGTAGTGTCAAAATAACGTTGACAGGCTGTCGTTAGCTAAACGAGTTTCTTTGAAATAATTTTTCAACACTCAATTTGCGTTGGGTCGGATTAACGACTTAATTGGAAGATCAACTTTTATTTTGAGCAATATTTTTAACAGGTAATAGAGTCGACCAAAATAGCTAGCAAATTAATTTACAGTTCGGAGAATATATAAATAACAAAAAAAAATGTATATCCGTATATTTCTAAAATTAACAAAGGCTAAGCCTTGCCAATTACGGACTCTGAATCGAAACATCGATCGCAACATGTCATTTAAATGTAACACGTTTTGTAACACTACCTACATAAACACAAACCAAACTACTAAACCTAAAACTATAAAAACAGCGAAACAATCATAAAAACTGAAAACGGAGCCCACAAAAAAAAAGCGAAAATAAAAACATTTAATCATTGTTGGCCGTTTTAACGACACCGCTATAAAAAAAACTATTTTTATACACATTAACAGCTTCGCGTAAAACTGTACAGTAAATATATTAAATGTATTCTATTTTACTTTAAAATGTCTCATAAAATAATGTTTTCGTCGAGTTATGTAAAGAAAACAAAGTTTCTTTGAATAGGAAGAGGAAATGGAAACTCTTTGATAAAATGAATCAATGGTGAAACAGGAAATACGCAGTTATTAAACATCAAATTTATTGAATTTATAAAGCGTGAAGTTTTAAATGAAAATATTTTACGGTTCTCAGACAATGGACGGTACTAGACGGTAATTTTAATACTTCAAACACTTTCTCAAGATTTAGTTCATTCACTACCTATTTGGCGGCCATAATTTTCGACGTTCGTTAGGAAAAGTTGTTCAGTTTTATGCACCTGATTACCTCGTTGAATAAACGCACACCATAAAAAATAATCCTATATAGCACATAAGATATCAAAGCAAGTACTTAATTATAAGTTTGACGCGCAATTAACTGCTCTCGTTATGGTTAATGCTGATTAATGGCTAAATGACGACCGCATCTTATTAATTTAGTTGAATCATATGATCTAATATTATACTCTAATATGCAGCCAAGCATAAAAAACTGTACGCTCTACATTTATTTAGCAGGAACTACGATTAAATTATTCTAAATAGCAACATAGTATAAAACTAATTCGCTAACTGCATGCTTAGATCTTTTCAAATACGGATTTTAATGCAGTTATCAGAAATAGATTGAGTCATTCAACAAGAAAGTTCTATTCTATTCAAAATGAAGGTTATTATGTTTATTACTGTACTACTCGTGTGAAGCCAGGCGGGTCCATTAGTGAAGTTAAATTATTAGTTATATGATTACGTGTTACGTGTCTTGAACTTTAAACAAGCAAATAATAATATTTAAGCAATATTTCATGCACCAGTATTTTTTATAAACTTTCAGTTGCATATCGCTGATACCTTAAAAAACCGAAAAATCTCAAATTAGGGGCATGTAGGGTCATTTGGTTGCAAATTACCTTCTTTACATGCCCTTAGCGGATTGCCGGGGAATAACCAATAACTCTGTATATTAAACTTACTTTTAACATTTAAACCATGGAATTGTAAATTTGAGGTTAGGTTCATTGATATAAGTTCTTTTGAGTTTATGTATTTTCTACTAAAATATCATGAACCCTATAGTTTAGGGGCGTCAGAATAGAACATGATTAACCAATTTTTTTTTCTAATTTTGGAATGTATTCGTCAAATGTATATAAATTTTAATTAAATCATAATTTTCCGTATTTAAAAGGAACTGCTATTTTTATATTCATAAAAAAAACTACCGATTTTAGGTTTAGTTTTATTAGTATTTTTAGAAAGTTTAGTCGTATAACACATAGACAACTGATATTCAAATAGTCGTTCCTGGTATTATAACTTATTTAAAAAACAAACTAACCTGAAAATCCATTAAAAACTATGAATACCAAACTATTAAATATTCACAATCACATCGCGAAACTTGTAAACGAACGAGACACGAACAAAGTTGTTATTTATGGGAGACGCGGCGCAAGACTAACTACCAATGAATAAACAGAAAGAACCGACACCTCTTTGATATTCAAAATTAGTTCGTCTCACCTTAGGGGACAGTGGCTCTCAAACTACCTACATAATTATACCCAATTTTTTTTTCAGTTTACCCGGTACCTAGTTATAGTGAAATATTTAGTTTTTTGTTAGAAATACAATTGCTATAATATCCATATATCGAAATTAATTAAACTAAAATTTTTATTATTAAATTAAAAATTTAATGCATATTTTGGAAAAACAACTTTTTGTATTCAGTATACAATTATATTACAATAATAGGTATATACCTTATATTACAATAGAATATTTTTTTCATATGTTGTGTACCTAGCATTTATTAACTTATATTGGATTTATAAGCAGTCGCTGATCCTAAACAACGCGTTATAAATACCACACATTAATAGGGACACTTTAACATCGGCTTTCGTGAGCACCTATGCGTTTAAAACCGCACTTACTATAAACCCTTTACAAGTTCTTACCTATTTGTTCAACACACAATACGCAATTACACAAACGAAATTGACAAACCTCAATACAAATAGACGCTATTCAAATCTTCAAATCCTGTAATGATTTTATCTCTAAACACTGCGAACAAGATTGTTGAAATAGAAGTCTTTTCGCAAGCAAAATAAACATGTTAATTTTGCCTTTAATGTTTGCTTACAAACTGTTTTAATTAGAAATTAGCGTAAGGCTACCGTTGTTACTCCGAATTTCTTCATAAGATTTGTTTCAATTTCCTCTACTTAAATATCCAAGTTCAAATCTTAGATCAACCAAAACAACTCGCTACACGAAATCTGTAAAACGATTTTAAATTTCATTTCAAAATCGTTACATTTCAGTGCACTGAAAAATGCAAGCTCCATTTTAAAAGCCACTTAAATAAATTTAAGCTACTTAAACACTCAATCTCTTGGTCCATTCATTCACTCATTCATATTTAATGTTGGAGCGAAAACGTTGAGAAGCGCTGTACCGGCCGTAGATTTAACAGCTCACTCATTTGAATGAAAGAATACGTTAGGCCGGTGTGGTAATGGTCAAATGGCACAAGATTAAATCCAATTTCGAAGATTCATGGTTATTTGAACTGTTTCAGATTCCGTACAATTTCTTTTTATTTTCATTATGAACACGGACAGATTTTGTAGGGATTATTTTACAATTTTGATTATAGTAAGTGTCTTTAATAAAGACCATGCCATATCAGATATAACTTTAATTGTTTCACGTATGTATATGCTGGGGCAAACAGATACCTACCCCTAAAAGGTAATTATATTTTGTGATGAATGATAACATCAATGTGTTAATATTTCACACCTTTAGTTTCAAAAATGTTTTCATTTATCCAAATTTAAAATTCCATTCAAATGAACCGGTGCTTTACCACCCTTATACGCATAACTAGTTACAAGTACCAACATGTACTACTATCAATGTGTATTGAACGTTCACAAAAGACGTTTTTTATAACGTAACGGAAAGTGAATTATAGTTGGGGTCCTTTTGAGATATTTATCCCCTACTGTTTATGAATGAGTGGAGGAACGAGTAAGAAGTATAAATATGCGGTCGTTTTAAGTTTAAATTGAATCTAAAGACGTGTAAGATGTGGAGATATTTTGTTTGAAATAAGGGTCTTCGTAAAGCTTAATAGCAATGTGGGTCGCACATTACTAGTATTCTTGTTAACCCCTCGTGGTAAGCTAAGTGCTTGCGTTACGAGTGGGTTTACTTTGGTACTGCAATTGGCAGGATTCGAACACCTGAGTGATCGTAAGTCCGATGCCGAAGCTATAAGCTACCACCGCTGCTAAATTATCTGTTGTTTTTTTTTTATATTTAGTTCTAATCTAATTTAAAATTAGGCATAAACTTAAACAAGACCCAAAACTCGAAAAAAAAACAAGTTTATATAACCATGGTACACACAAACAAAGTCTTGGTTAGGAGTACCAAGACTTGGTTGGTGTATTATTACAATCTTTTTCATTGCACGATCTCAAAAACAAAAGAATAATCATTATGGTACAAAAACAATTAACAAACACTCGTATGGCAAAAAACAAAGTAACTCAAACAAACTGCATTATTTTTATAACAGTCAAAATACACTTTTAAAAATATTAAATTCATAGCGCGATTCTTTCATTTCCTATACAGGAACCCTAGTCACATTTCAGATGTCAAATAATAAGATTTATCCGTTACCAACCCTACCTGCTTCTAAGTACAAAAAACTCAATAATGTTTATAACACAACAGGTGAACTGAAAAATTGCTAAGGAAACTGAAATTACGAGGGCATTAACCAGAAAATTGACGTTGGACCCCAAAATCTATGGTTATACAGTTATACAACCTTCTTGATTAATGTTATCAAACAGGTTATCTTGGGACACCCCTTAAATTGGGGTCAACCCTTTTTTGGGTCATTCGCCGAAATTTTTATCTATTTACAAGCGATTGTTTTAATTCTAAAACGGTTTTTGTTTTTAATTTAATTTTGGAACGGAAAAGTGAAACGGTTCTTTTTTATGAGCAATTTGTCGTTATTTTTTTGTTTTACTTCTGTTTAAGATTTTTTGTGATTTGTTATTTAAATTTCTGCTTGTGTCCACTTCTGACAAAATGAATGCAGATTACAGATATTATTTACGTCATAACATGCGTTAGTTATGTTACTTAACACCTTCCCTGTCCCTCAGAAGACACAATAGTTAAACAATGGAAATGTTCATATTATTATGTGACTCACGGGACAGTGAAAGGGTTAATAACAAAGTATTAGTTCTCATCAAACCTTTTCATTTATTTATTCATAGCTCTAACAAATATTGACCGACTTAAGCAATGCAACAGTGACTCATTCACAAATAAATCTTAAATACAAGTTCTGGTTGAAACGTCTGGTCCAATCCTTAGCTTTTTGTCTTAAACTTGAGAACATGAATCTTGAGCTCCGCGCATCGTCTGCAACTGTTCCAGGATGTTCAGATTATTTTACAGGGAATAGGGCTGCTACAGAATAACATTTGATTTTATGTGTAGTCATTCCGTTTATTTTAATTTATATTATAACGGTGAAGAGGTTGTTTGACTTGTTGAAACTACTGGTCCAATTTAAAATTATTTAGTTAGATAGCCCGTTCATCCCGAAAGGCTATTATTGCACGATAGCCGAAGCCAACATGTTCAGAGCAGAAAACATCAGTCAAGAATTTTAAATAATTTTATGTATTCAGTAAGATTAGATTTTTATAAAACACACTTCCAAATTTTCAGAAAAACAACGACTGCCGGGTCAGTTAGTATATTATATCATAGCGTAAATTTAGACTCACAGCGATGTAATTGACACTTTAATAAACTGTCACCAGGCACGGTTTAATAATTTCATGGTCTTGGAGCTAGCAGCTTTTGGTAGAGGTCTATTATTGAATGGAATTCGAAATAGATATAAAATTTAATGATACATTTGACTGTTGCGGTACCTATTTTTTTTTATACGTACTGTCACCCATGCTATACAAAGAAACACACCGGCCGGCCACATCATCTACACATTCACGAAAAAGGCAACATAACAAATTATAATTATGATCAACGATTGACTGATCTGACGAATAATTATAAATATGATTTACTCCAGTGTTTTCAAATATCAACTGCACGGATAGCCGAGTGGTATAGGTCACCACGCTAATTACACTGTGCGCGACGTGCTGCGGGTTCAATCCCCGCATCGGACTAGCATTTGTGTGATCCACAAATGCTTGTTCGAAATCTGGGTGTTTTTGTGCATTTGATTTGAATGTTTGTGAAACCCCCGCGACACAAGGATTAAATTCATTAGTGCGGGCTTCGTTTACAAAAAAATAATAATCTAAATAGTCCGGTCTCTATAACAGAATAATTAATTTAACTACAAGCCCTAGGCGTTACTTGACATGGCTAAAGCTTTCGGTTCGATGGTTCCTTGCCAACAAATGCCAATAGCAGCCGGCGTAGCTTATAGCGTAGCGTGTTCCGTAGCTTGTAGCATAGCAGATTATCCAGGATTTGCCTTGTAGCTTGCTCGTGACGTTTGACTTCGTAGCTCATGCTTGCATTATCTATAATTAATTTTTCAACTCTGAGAATTGACGATTCGTTATTTCTTTTATTTGTAGCGTCTTGGTCTCTCGATATTAATAACATTGCATAAACTTGGAATCACACTAACATGATAAAGCCGAATTTTTTTTTTGGGTGAGTATTTTGTTGCCTCTTCACGCTCAAACGGCTTGACCAATTTTGATGAAATTTGAGTCGATCAAACACTTTTCAATTAATCATTTTCTCTATCTTAGTCTCCCAAATAATCTAGTCTATATTCATTCATGTTAATTAATCATTTTGACATGACCAGTGTTCGAAACGACATAGTGAAATACATCTTTAGGCTGTACGGCTTCCATTTGACATTTCAATACAGACATCAACAAAGTAAAGTACAGTCGCGCGCTACGTCAAAAGCGTCTAATGACTGATGCCGTCTCATTAGTGACACACTTTACTGCGCGATGGTACTTGGCAAGTGAAATAATGTTTAGCGACACAATATGATGAAGCTCTTTTGTGAGGGCGAATAATGGATATTTGTCCTGATGTTGTAAGTTTATGAGTTCAATTCTAAGAATATTATTTTGTAACATAAGTAAAAATAGAACATAATATACTACATCATTAGATTTTTATAAAAAACTCCAATAATACAACAATGAAAAAAAATTGTTAATTTTGTAATAAAAACCATTTAGGTTTTTCTACAGGTACTTTTTTTAAATGTAATTTATGCATATGTTAACAAGTGACATAAAATGTAAGAACACTTGTTTTGCTGCAGACAAATGGAACGAACAATTACAGAAAACTCTAAAACACAAACCTTACGTCAAAGTTCTAAAATCAAACCATTTTAAAAAGCGAATAAAACGTCAAAAAACGCAACATCCAAATTCAGAACGTCAGTAATATCCGTTAATAGCTGACAATTATGAGAAGCTACTATAACCGCTGTAGCCATCTATAGCCACGTGGATATAGCCATTGTGTCGGTGGCAAGTTTTTGTCGGCGCTAACAGCCCTCATTAGTGTATGTCTGACTGTTGGCTGTCATTAATGTCTTTGTGTCTGTAATGGCTGACATGGACGGTTTTTATACAGACACTGAAACAGATGGATTGTTCAGGTAGTCTAAACGTAAGCGAAAATCTTGGCTGTTTTTCTGTGTTTTTTAAAGATATGAGCTAGGTAAAGAACTTTTGAAAGACACGGTTAACATTTAATATTTGATGTGATTGCACCCTGTGGACCACGTAAATGGCTACTGTGTAAAGAAAAGAGAGGATCAAATTTTCCAAAAAAAACAATTAAACAATTAAACTACTTACTACGGATTCTATAGCGGTTTATGTTTTATTTTAGTTCCAGACGTTTCGACGCCTTTGCAGGTGTCAGTCGGCCCGTGACCATGACACCTGCAAAAGCATCGAAACGTCGGGAATCCGTTTAAAAGTAGTTTTATTTCAATGTCTAATATTCGCGTAGGTAAACCTCAGAAAACAAAATCAATTAAATAAAATCCGAACAGTGAAGGTGAAAAAACTTGTACGAAAGACACAATTAAAAGTTAGTAAACATTATGTAAGGTGTACTTTCCGTATTAAAGGTTAAGAACAAATGAAGCAGCAGAAATATTTAATTAAACACCTTTGCTTGGCTAAGCGCCAAACGAATCCTACTCAAGAGACTATCAATTCAGGAGATCAGCTCTAAGAACTATTACACTCTTATTATTATCACCATATTACATGTTGATGTTTTAATATTGAATACTCCTTTGTGAAACTTATAGTTTTTGTAAAGAGGTTTTTCTGTTTTCCGTATAAGCTACTGAAATCGGCCATATTTAGAATACCGCTTCATTCCATAGAAATGAACTACTTTCTCATAGAAAGTGTCTATTCCAAAAATAAAATGTTAGCTTTCCTATATATCGATCAGTTATATTATATTGATATTTTTGTAATGTTATAAATTTTTAAGTATCTTTTTGGGAATTGACTATCGTTTCTGGATGAAAGTTGATTACGTATATGTGCAGTATTTCAAATTTCAAATATAACGGGACATATCGGTAGCTCCCTGTGTAAATAGTTTACAAAGTAGGTTCATTATTATTTACTTTACGCCATAAATGATACAACCATTTAGGATGGATACGTTAATAAGAGTACAATTGTGGTCTTATTGCTAATAGAGATTTCTTCCATACAATTTTCAGATGGACAGGAAAGACAGAAAACTAATAGATAGGGTGTACCATTCAACACCATAAAAAAATATTTGTTGAGATAAACTACAAATGTACTTTTAAACTTATTACATACACCTGCAAACAAAATGTGTCTGAAAAGTAAGCTTATCATCTAAGCATCAACATTAAATTCCAACTTTATTTTAAAGTTAAAAACAAACACTGTTAACTTACGACAAAGTTTCAAAGCAGCGACAAAAAGCTCCCTAAAGCATAATCTTAAACATTTCTTATAAAAATAAGAATCGAGCATTTATTTGTAAGGTCAATCACGCTATCGTGAACACTCTGGAAGGTAAACGAGTCTCAGGGGTTGCAGTAAAGATACTGCTGAATAAATAGGCTAGTCGTATCGCAAGATATTTAGGCACCCCTAAAATTAGGGCAATCGATCCTACCGAGGGTAAAGTAAATGAGGAACAATATTAAGGGAACTCTGATAGCTTTATCGGGCATTTTTAAGCCGTTTCGAGTGTTTTTAATGGTACACCTCGCAGTAAGTGCTTAGTAATGGTGGAGTTTTGAGAAAAAAATTGCGGAAAATTGTTGTTTAAATATGTATAGATAAATTTAAGATGATCATGTTTACGTCAAGTTGTTTTGCTTTAATTTTATCTTTCTCATATTTTATTAGATATTTAGAAGTACTTAGACAAAATAAATAAACAGTAGTTTGTTGGCTACTACATAAATAATTCTAAAACGAACTACATCAGTGTAAAATAAGCATTATTTATTATTATTAAAGTCTCATCAGAACCGTTTAATTAAAACGTTTATCTGCGTTACACGGGATAAGGATGTATGGAGGGACTTGGGGGAGGCCTTTGACCAGCAGCGGGACAGTATAGGCTAAGGAAAAAAAATCGGCTTTACATGTTAAGAAATACATAGACAAAATAAATAAACATTCATAGACGATATAACTTTATCGGCAGCTCCATGAATAGTTCTAAAACTAACAGAACCATATGATTATAAAAGAAGCCTTATTAAAGTCTAATCCAAAACCACCAAATGCATTCGTATGCAATGCATCAAAACAAAATATAATTTAGTAACGGACCTATCCCGGCTTCGCAAAGGTATTACAGTATTAATTGCCTTTAATTATACCTAAATAAAAACCATCCTCTTGAATCCTGTATATATTGCTGAAAACTGCATTAACATCCGTCGTGTACTTTATGAGATCGGAGCGTATGGACAGCGGAACCAACTTCCTATTATACTACGTAAAGATAAATAAAAAGGAACATCGTACCGTACACAGTACATTGCCACATTCCTTCACTAACCATCATACACAAACCAACCCCAAAAACATACACAACCCCGAAAACACAATAAAAACAATCACTTAGACGAGAAAGAAATACCAAATCGTTTAGAAAAGGGGAGAAGTGAAGATGCGAACAAGATTGACGAGTTTCCAACGTCTGTCAGTGACGTAAGCAATTTAAACAATTCCACAAGATCCGGCCGTCTTTCAAACAATAAACACCGTAGATCCGGACCACGGGTTTCATTGAATTGCGTGTAAATGTGTGATTTATTTGTTTTATTGTAACAAGTCATGGACTGAAAGTTATTGTGAATCGTATTGTAAACTTTTATCGATTCTGATCCACTTCTCGTAGTAAGATGTAGTACACAGGCATAATTTTCAAATGTTATAAGCATTACACTAATATTCTGAAGGCGGAAGTTTGTCAGTGTGTGTGAGTAAGTTTGTTATCTCTTCTTGCTCAAAAGACTAGACTGATTTTGATAAAATTTGATATGGAGGTAGCTGACACCCTGGATTAACACATACGCTTTGTCCGCTGTAAAATTTAAGTAGGTATCCCGGTATGATCCCATACCTAAATTAAAAATTGTTAATTAAAACTTACTAAACTAACCAAAATTATCTCAAAAAAATACTTGCTATGCTATATGGTGTTTTGCGATTGCAAAACACCTGTAATTAAATAACATCAGATATTTGAATTATTTTAGGAATTTCGGGTACAAATCCAGGGATAACCCTAATAACCAAAACTTTCCGAAGCATGCATTACTTGTTGTTCAATTAATATAAGTATGTATTACACATTCGTTGGTTAACCTTAAGCAAATAAGGGACAAGAATCTTTCTGACCCTTAATTAAATATTTGGGAGGGTCAGAATGTAAGGTGAATTAAACATAAGTGAATGTGAGGATTTGCAGCCGCATGACACGTGATCCGTCTGATATACGTACTGGTAAATATATAGACAACGACTTGAGTGTAATATTATTTAATTATAAACATAGAGTGAACATAACGTTAGTGGTTCAACATACGAGAACAATGTTGAAAAGTGGGATACGTACTTATTTATCATCACAACATTAACAACGCAATAATACAAATACAGCACACGCAGAAATTGTTTCTTGAATCTATGGTTAAGACTGATATGCAAGATATAAAATATTACATACGCAGCCTACTATCTAAGTAAAAGTTATAAATATAAAAATAATATTTGAAAATATACATACAGGATTAATTTAAAAGTGTGTATATTCAACGAGGTAATCAGGTGCATCAAACTGATCAACTTTCCCCAAAAATAATAGGTCGAAATCTTAAAATAGAAAATGAACTTTTCATACAAAGTGGCAGATCACGTGTTTTATGTTTGTATGAAAACATGATGAAATGAAAATGCAAATGAAAGGAGTGCTTATTAATACGAAAAATTCAATTGACGGATTGAATTTCTCGTATTTATAAGCACTCCTTTTAAATTAATCCTGTATATTCCATCGTTCTTTTAAGAATAATAACAATGCAAGTTAACAACCAATAGTTAAAGTTAAAAGTTGTGAAGCTCTGATACCTGACTATCTCACTTAAAAGTGCAGGAAACGGCTTTCAAATTCGCCGAATAGACGTAATTTCACACTACGTCCTATTGATAGGTGACTTCGGTACTTCACGCTTTGGCCGTCTCTCGTCTGTTCAAAGCATTGGAACAAAAACAAACGTAACCAGGTCACAGCCCTCAACATGTTCAATAGACGGATCGGGTTCCTCAAAGCAGAACGTCAAGAGTTCTTAGTAATTGACACCATTACACACGATGTCGTGGTGGCCTAGCGATTCAATGTCCGGATTCGTATGCTTATGTTTGTAGATTTTGACTGCACGGATAGCCAAGTGGTATAGTACGCTAATTACCACTGTGTGCGACGTGCTGCGGGTTCGATCCCCGTGTGGGACAAGCATTTGTGTGATCCTGATCCGTATGGGACAAGCATTTGTGTGATGTGTGATGATTGTGCATGAGATTTTATTGTTTGTGAAACCCCCGCGACACAAGGATTAAATTTCTTAGTGCGAGCGTCGTTTATTAAAAAAAAAAACAATTCGAACCCAGGCAAGTACCAATGTAACTTCCTCAAATTTATATGTACTTTCTTAATTATTGAGAAACAGTGAAGGAAAACATCATGAGGAAACCTGGATTAAAAAAATTGGAATCTGAAAACGCCAACCCGCAATGAGCATGCGAGGTGATAAATGCTCATCCTGCTCTACTCGTTAAGAGGCTTGTGCCCAGCAGTGAGATATTTATAGGCCAATATTCAGTATTATGGACGAGATATACTTAGGTTGTTACACAAAACAAGACGTAATTAAATTTCGCTTGTACCAAGGGCTATCTCATTTCACATTTCCTATCGAATCTTAATCCAAGCACCAATATAGCCGTGCCAGTATTATGCCATCGATTTGGCACGCTGCCCGATATCTGGCGCTTAGGAACCCACTTCTTAGCATAGCCCACTCAAGTTTGACGTAATGAATATTAAGTTTCGAACTTATTTCGTCGAATTTAATCTTTGAGTGAAATATAAGTATTGGTATTAAGATCTGTGGTGTAAGGTTTGCGGGTTTCGAAGTCATTTCTGTTATATTTTCAACCGACTTAAAAAAGAGGAGTTTTGCAATTCGATGCGATACCTATTAGTGAATCGATTTTTTTGTGCAGAGGTAAGTTGTTTCGCAGAGGTGGTCCAATATTTGAGTTTCATGAAAATCGTTTCTGTTGTTTAGTTTTTAAAACAAAGTGATTGAAAAAGTTGACCAGAAATATCAAAGAGAAATTGCGTATAACGAAATCGAAATTGCGTATAATTTTAATAATAATAACATTTATGTGCAATAATATTAATAATAATAATATCTTGGGACAATCGCACACACAGCCATCTGATCAGAAACTAGGCAGAGCCTTTACTATGGCAACCAGACAAATGATAAACATACCTATATATTTCTAAATACATGCATATGATATACATAAAAAAAACATATACATGCAAATGATCGTGCTCATCACACAAAGATTTGTCCTGAGTGGGAATCGAACCCACGACCTCCGGCTTAGCAGTCAGGGTCACTACTACTACCACTAGACCAAGAAGCCCGACAAATTGTTTATTTTGCATATATTTTGGAAGCACATGACAAACTATTCACATTTGGGAAGTGCTACTTTGTAGCCTAACTGAAATAAATGAATTTTGATTTAGATTTTCGCGCCATGACAGCTATAGTTATATTCGTAGGTAAGCAGTTCCTCGTACATTATGATATGAACGGTGTCGATATCATTTTAATAGCCAATAATAAAACTTTGGCTAGTCGCCACTTAGACGTGTAACAAGGAGCTAGAGAGAAATTGGAAATTTCAACCTAGTGACCCCTGTAGTTCAGTTGGTAAAGCGATTGGTGCTTTTAACCCATAGCCAAGGGTTCGAGTCCTATCTGAGGTTCATATTTTTCCACCCTATTATTCGTATTTAATTGCGAGTTCCAGAATTGCTAGATTTATAGTTGACTGCTCGGGAATGGTTGTTTTCTCGCTTCAAATTTGTCTCGCTATATACGCTCTTATATCTCAGCACCTTAACCAGAAACCTTAACCACCTAACAGAAAAAAGGCTGCTGATTTATATCATCTGTATTTCCCGTGACTAACCTATGACAAAACACAGGAAGCCAATACTATGATAAAAACTAAAATATCTAAGATACGAATCTACAAATACATTTACATTGAAACAACAATATCTTGTTATCTACAACTGAGCCGACACGCATTCCAATGCATTATTTAGTACCTACGTACAATCAACCTCACATTATACTTTGTTTATAACAGCAACTTTATGCCAATGTACTAAGGTTCATTTTTGCAATCTGTTATTGGATAAAGGTGTAGTTCGCCGTACAGGTAATTATAATTTTACGTCAGCCTTAACCCGCTTTCAATTAATTTATTACCTACAAAATCGCTAGAAGTATCGTCCTAGTTTATAGAATATGTTTTTAGAAACACCTGAATTACTGTAAATTCAATTTAAAGCGGCGGTAGCCTGATGGCTAGGGCGTCGAACTTGCGATTATGTGGTTGCGGGTTCGAATCCCACCCATTACACTACCGACGTGAACCCACTCGTAACACAAGCATCTTAGCTTAGCACGAGGGGTTAATGAGGTTACTAGTAATGTGCGACCCACATTGCTAGTAATCTTTAAAAATATATATATGTACCTATATAGGTACTGACTATCTACTGTCAAGTTGTTAAGTAATGAAACAATAATCTATACAGGTTGCTACCAAATACCGAATATCTATGCAAGAGGGGTATAAGTCGGTCAGACGTCGGGGTCGGAGGGATTCAGTAACAAAATTTGGGGTCAAAATGGCAAAATTAAATAACTGACATAAAATTTTTAACTCTATTATTTGACAGAAAAATCATAACGAGACCACTGAAGTGATATATCATAATTATCATTTAGCGTGTGCAATAATAACATTGACCCTCGTAATGCAGTAACACGGTCTTCTTTTTGGTGTCGAATAATTGATGTGCAAATTTTGTTTTTTCTGACAAAATATCAGCTCGTTTTGAACAGATATTTTGTAAACCGACTCCATATCATAGAAGAGGATGAAGAGTACCTACAACGTGGTCACATTAACTTGACGCTTGGCGTTGATGACGTCATTTTGGCACTCAAGTACGGTGTGACAAAAATCTGACATGTGCCGGGCGAGCTAAGGGAATGCGGGGGGAAGCGGGCGGGGCGTCGCATTCCAGAGATGCGTCAAGTTAATGTGACCGTGTTGTACATACTCTTCTCACATTTCGAATAACCCTGTCGGTAACAACCTGTAGATGTATCTAAAAACCTAAACAAGTAGGAGGTACGTAGACCTATATTTCCGGAGAAAAAGAAACGAAAGTCGAGCTAAAGAGAGTAATAGAAACCCTATAAGTCCAGACATTGATAAAATATATCTACAAAACACCATTTGTGAAACAGTTCCTAAATATATTTACACAATTACTACCACATTCTAAACCAAATAACTCAACATTTCACCTGCATATACCATACTCAAATTATCCCAAAATGTTCTTCCAAAAGCCTGTATTTGGGCGACTTCAAAACCCAAAAGGCAGATTTTAATTACGAGAACAGCCTCAGGCAGGTTCCATTGTGCCTTTGTGATGCTCGCGACTGTTTGTGAGTGTGTTTGTAGTGAAACAACTGAGTTTTGCTTTTAGAAACGAATTTGATAACTATCTGGTTCTGAGCTGAGGCTTTGTGTGTTGCAAAATATTTGATAGTTTCTGTAAAACAATTTTTGTCTATCGGGTAAAGGCTATATTTACTAGTTTGGCAGATACATTTTTGTGGGAGTTTTTCTTTACATTTAAATAAATACAGTGGACTCACTGAAATTAATAAATAGTTATATTATGAAACAGCATGTTTCATTAAGTCCTAAACAATTTTATCCAGATTTTCAGGTCTTCTGATAATCTGGATAAAGGAGGTCTAAATATAGGACAAACATTAAATAAAATTAAAGATCCATCATTGTTAATGTAGTAGACATATTACGTTCTTAGAATTATTTGTTCATTTTGAAAGATTTTATGCTCTGTAAAATATGGATGTTGAGCAATGAAAAACTAAAAATATAAAATGAAATAACAAAATTTTATGCTAGGATGACAGATGGAATTAATAAATTAATGAAGGAAAAAAACACATATTACGACCATAGCTAGTTGAATTATTAAAAAGCCAACAAAATATTAAAAATAAACTACATAATAATGTCGCAGCCAAAATATTAGACTACAAATTAATTTGATACAGAAAATACTGGACACAGAATAACAAAAAACAAATGCAGTCATGTCTGTCCAGCCTGTTATTATAATAGGTAGTTATTACGGTTTCGTTCAGTTGCCCCAATACTCGCAAATAACAGGCCCCTCAGAACAATGCAAAATAAATGACAAGGGAAACAATTATTCGACAGAAGCTTTTATTCGGAGTACTGATGGATAGAAAAGATGGACCGTGACCAAAACATAGGGAAATTTTGCATAGGAACCTGGCAGCCTATAGCAGCATGATGTATCTTTTGAATAATCATCATCACTGCTTTTCAGGACTTATGTAGAATGAGAGGGGCTTTGTTGGCCACCGTGCAAGCATTGTAAGGGTTAGCAGAATTCTACAAATATTCACAGATCATAGCTATTTCATATTTCGCCGTATAAGAGACAATTAATAGGAATAATCTAACAAAAAACATCTGAGGTCCCGGGTTCGATCTACGCACGGGTCCATGTAGAAAAAACACTTTTCAACATTGTCTCGGGTCTGGGTGTTCGTGGTACCTTCGTTGTCTCTGATTACATAACACAAATGCTTTAGCTACTTACTTTTGATTCGGAGCAATGTATGTGATGTTGTTCACATTTATTATTATCATTAAACTATTAACTTTATAGCAACCTGGAATAAATGCAAAACATTACCTGCTAGGTTCACTTAAGGTCCATAATTATAACTAACAATTATTATTTAAAGTTACTTTGACAACCACTCAAACGCCCATTCAGTATTAAAGCTCAATTCCGCTCGTTTAATCTATATATATAAAAATGAAACCCGTTTTCCGTTGTCACGACATAGCATGAAAACGGCTCGACCGATTTGGCTGATTTTGATCTTGAAATGTTTGTGGAAGTCCAGGGAAGGTTTAAAAGGTGTAAAACATAAATAATAAGTAAAAAAAAAAACTGTTCCTAAACTCGGGAATTACCATAATTAATTTACTTTTGACAGAACGAAGTCTGTCCGGGCAGCTAGTATACGTATAAATTTACATGTACATGTTAAACTACAGTATTGGCATGCATTGCGTCAAAATGTGAGTATAAATTTTGGTGACGTCAGTACTTTGTGGTATATGCTTGCCTTTATTCCTAGTTAATGATACCCAAATTCATTGCAATGTATAAACTGGATGAAAATTATGCCATTGTATTGGAACTTCATTATGAATGGAATTTATTTAATGGCAACGGGAACGATTACCGATTTTATGTAGTCTTAAATGATTGTAAAATACTGTTTTTTTGTTGGAATGCAAAGAAAAAAAACATTCAATTGCCTCTGGTTTTAATTATTAGTTTCATGATCCTCGCCGTTACAACACCATTTATATGACAACAGTCTATCTATCTACTGTGATATCATAATATCATTACTTTTTGAGGTACTAACAATTTTAATGCCATTTTCAAATGAAAGAAAAATATCTGTGTATCGTCACATTGGGGAAAGCTTGATCGCTATTAAAGAAGCTTATTTGAAAGCACATGAAAAATCGGTACTCATATTACCCATGCCTGTACAACAGTAGGTAACTGAAATGATGTAATATAACTTGATTTATTTTTGTTTACAATAAAAGCATATTCCAATGGTTTTACGAAGGTAACAATGTCACCATGTATAGTTGTGTAATATAGGTTTGGTAGAATGGCTCCGGTACGCTTATAATAGTTTCCGTCGCTGTAAATGTGACGCGTTTTCGAAAGCTTCAAAGAAAATTTCACACGACAATTGCTTTTCATAACTATATAAAAGAAGAATGGATGCACGATAAAATTTCAACACAAAACTGACGTTGTTTTCCTATGAAACTTTCAACTACTACCAAAAAATGCCTCCAAAAAACCGTCCGTTGTAAAACAATACAACTGCATGATTTCATCCAAGCTCTGTCCTCCGGCACAAATAGACAAAAACAACAATTCAATGGTTTTTCTCTTGCTATGGGTATACAGGCTGATATCGATGTTTAATGGTGAAATCGATAGAAGTTTTTCGGATGCAAAATTTTGAGATTCCTAAAATAGATTCCGAAATAAGTATACCGAAAGGATAGATTTAAAAGGAATGCGTATATTTTACGAGAAAATCAGGTGCATGAAACAATTTTCCCTAAGGAACATACTTGTAGGTCGAAATCATAAAATCAATAATTGATAATCAACTTTTCATACAAACATACGTCACGTGCCATGTCACTTTGTTTAAAAAAAGTTTTTCAATTAAAAATCTATTAAAGCAGTTTTAATTTTCATCGAATGTTTCCTTTGAGCATAATTTGCTCAAGGAAATATCAGGCTGCACCAGATGGCACCTGAGGGAAAGTACTCCAAATAATAATACATAATAATATCTTGGGACACTCCAAATCGGCCATCTGATCCCAAACTAGGCAGAGCCTGTACTATGGTGACCAGACAACTGAGAAGCATACTTATATACTTCTAAATATATACATATTATAAATAAATAACACCCAGACACAGAACAAATGATCGTGCTCATCACACAAACATTTGTCCTGGGTGGGAATCGAACCCACGACCTCTGGTTTAGCAGTCAGGGTCACTAACCACTAAACCAACAGGTCAGTCAATACTATATAATAAATTGATTTCTGAGGTTTACGCGAATATTAGACATTGAAATAAAACTACTTTAATATAATATAATAATAACTTAAAAATTCCATCCTGTATAAGTAAAAGCTATATTTACAATAGATGTAGCGGCTTGTCGCCACAGCAGCGCCCTCAGTACATTTAATTGCGCTCGTATTTAACTTTCATTTGGTCTGAACACAGCCTTCTGTTTGCAGTAACCGTGCAGTCGGCCCTGTTTGATTTGCACTTATTGATGTAATTACTGGTTCCGTTCCCGTATTTGTGTTGGAGTATCAGTTTGACAAGGTGTTTGGACTGGACGTGTAGATTGATTAATAGGTAGAATTAGCACGGACTTATGGAGTTAGCTTCGTCAATATTTATTTAAGATTAAAAGTAAATGGAATAGTTTCTAATTAATGTTGAATAAGAATTTTGTTGTTTTGGAAAAGTTTTTGACTGTTTGCCTTGTGCAAGTTTGTTTTATGTTTTCGCGATAGACACATCTATGAAATTCTGAGAGCTGATTGGCCCGCTAGAAGCTCTTAACCAATCAGAGAGCCAAACACGGTAGACGTTTCGTACGCGTAAACGTAAAACTACCTTACACTGTTTCTTTAATTCTATGTTCTTTTCATTCTTCTCCGTCACGTTCATTTGTATTTAGACATGAATATCGCTTCCAAACGTTCTTCTAACGTTGGCACAGAACTATAACGCCTAGAAACCGAGTACGCACAAGAATAGTGACGCACTTCAAACTGTGTCATATCATCACAGTTGTTAAGGTCAAGCATTAGTGCAAGTATCTCTTTAATTTTAAGTGTAATGGCAGTTTAAAAAGTGAATGGATGTCACAGTGCAATAAATAAGTAGACGACGACGAAAGTAGATACATATATGTATAATGCTCGATGCACAGAACAATCTTTTTTGCTTCACTATTAGCCACGCGCTGAAGCTACGCGACGATTATCTAGTCTATCTAGATTTTATTAATCTATAATCGTTGGGCTGTTGGCATTACGTGAATATGTTCTATTCCTACTAAACAATTGTTTGTAATGATTTGCACGACAAAGGCAAAATATATTAAAACTGCCTTCACCGTCTCTTTATTGAAAATTTAATAAGGTCTTGAATTGGATAGGTACATTCAATTGACACAGTAACATCAAAGCCGGTGTAGATCCAAGACAAGTAAAGTTAATTTGACTGAGGACAGAAATTAAGCGCCGTTTACAATGTCCGCGGCGCCATGATTTATTAGGGTGCGTGGACACGTGTGGCCATGAAGTAAGCGAAAGGAAGCGGGAGCGATATTATAATTAGCTAAGTATTTGAATATTCATAAAAGCCTAATATAAAACATTTTTTTTGTGAGATTCATGAGCTATGCGAGGTGTAGCTAGCTCTTGCTAAGAGGATGCAATCATACTAATCTTATAAAGGCAAAAGTTTTTGTGTGTGTTTGCTACCTATTCACGCTATGAGCTGTCCCAAGATATTTATTTATTTATTTATTTATAAAAAAAATAAGTTATCTACATAACCGCGGGATGTAGTTAGTAGAAACTAAATATCAACTGTATTTTTTATCCAAAAGATTTATCCTAGCTGAAGAAAATATTACAAAAAACTTACATTGCTCTACTACAGATAAGGCTGTGTTGGAAATATAGATTTTACCTACACATAACTCTTAATCCTCATGTTGCCTATCAAGATATAAATAACAAAATTAAGGTCAATATCGTTACCTATAATCCTAAAACACCTAGCTCACACCTAATCTCTTAAACTTACTAAGACATCGACACTTAACCCTCCAATTTCATGGCCAATCTAAGCCGGGCGATAAACGCTCGCGTTAAAGTTTACGACGTCAGCATTTGACGGGTTATCTGCCGATATACGATCATATAAACAAAATTCAGGTTTGATTGAATGTTAGACTCACTAATATCGTGTAGACACGCTTTACCGTTGAAACGTGCGAATATATTGATGTTAGCTTTTTATGAGGTAGCAGTCTATACGTCATGCGAAAGTATAGATTGTGCAAAAAGTTTCGGGAGATATATTAGTAAGGTTTTGTTACAATTTATGAAGGCCATTTTTTATTGCATTTTTTATTAAAACTTGCTATTGTCCTAGTCTCAAGCTGGTTTCGTCGCTAGTGAAAAGCAAATATACTATAAGATTGGGAAGTCAGAGTACGTCAATTTAAATCTCCCTGCAGGACATGGGCTACCCTGGCCAACCTGGAAGTCTCTAAACTGACTTTGGACTCAGGTTGGCCGAAGTAAAGATAATCTGTCTAAGTGGGGATACATTGACACATCTAACCTTAGATGCAGATGTGGTATCACTCCCCAAACAATGGAACACCTGCTAACTTGTCCTTCGTGCCCTAACACCTGCACGCTGGACGATTTAATGAAGGCTACTGATAATGCAGTTCTCGCAGCAAAATTCTGGGCTGACACAATTTGATTGCCATCGACAGGATAAGGAGAAGAAGGGTACGTCTTTGCTTAAAAAAATAAAGGCCTATAAATATCCCACAGCTGGGCACAGGCCTCTTCTCATATAGAGAAGGAACTAGCATTGATCACGACGCACACCTACATGCTTAATCAACGTAATAAAAGATTTAATTATTAGTAAGATTAAAAATTTGTACGAAACCTAGATCTTTAGTCTTGTAAATAAAAAAATTAAAAAAAATCGTCTTGTATTGTATCACAAAGTAAGAGTAATCAACCACAACAATCCACTGGTCAAAAAACTTCAGCTTGCTCGTCAGCCTCGTCAGGTTATACATATTCCTATGAATACGTAACATATTCATATTCAAAAATATTATTGAACAGTCGTTTATCCATACAACAACAGCCAACAATTTTAGAAATAACTAATAATAGACGTACTCATTTCTGACCGGAAACGGATCTGGGTTAGTCGTGAACGGATGAAACCGAAATATATTTTTATTGCAGCGATATTCCGTATTACAGGGTTAAAAATAGTTTCTTTAATATTGAATTTAATTTACATTTTAGTTATAATAGTTTAAATAAATACCTGTAAGAAGGGCTTAGTATAAGCCGTGCGGTTTGACCGACAATAAAGGTTAAGCCACGCTCGTCGCAGTTAGTCCGTGGATGGGTGGCCATTTGCAAGCATACTGAGACATTCATAAGCATACCTCCTTCAACATAATATGTAACTGTAATATCATCAATTATCCTCGATAATATAAACCTTTATAATACAGCCTCAGTAACATTCAGAGCTTAATCGAAATCGATCAACGCACCATTAAAGTATTTTTTTACAATAGCAACACAGACTTTGATAAATAAACATGAACCAAATCAACGGTCGCACACAAATTATTCTAACAACTTTTGTTAACAATATTTTATCAACTTTCGGTAGTTACGAGTACCTCGATTCTTTTAGCAATAAAGATAACAACAAAAGGACAATAAATAAAATAATAATATCTTAGTTTATTGTATATACAGGCTGATACGGAATAGCCCATAGAAATGACCTTACGGGTTTTTCATCAAAAGGCCAGTCCAGAAAAGACCCTGCATTTATTTAGGTACCTACTCAATATTATACAATCAATTGTCTGGACTTTAAAAAGGGGATATGATGGCTTTCGTTTCTAAATTTCTTCTTAGGGAAATCGTCAGGAAATGTCGCCTCCAGTGATCTCCAAAAAAATTCACGTGCAAAAGTGGTTGTAAAAATTCTAAATGCAAAATTAAATACTTTATAAATAATTTGAATACTTACTTCAAGGAAACCATAGACGATTTCGATATTTTTTTTGGAAATACTATGGCTTTACCGTAACACTGAGAATTTTTGATCAAAAATATTTTTTACTAAGCTTAAGCTTTTAAGCTTACTTTCTTAGAAAAAATGTTCATTGCTACGGGCAGAAGCAGTATTCCAAATAAGTCCACGTATTTTAGTTACAACCTGTATAGGTGTTGTCTAAATGCAAACAATTCCGGAAATATCTCTTGGGCATAATAAAGTTGAAGATGCTATAAAGAACATCATCTTGAGAAAATTGCGGAATGTTTTAAACAAGATAATTTATTAGCTAACACTAATAACGTACATTAATAAAGTTGCATTTGATTAATTTTACCAAAGTTTTTTTTATACTTCGGAGCAATTGTTTCGCAACAATATTGAAAAAAAAAACGTAGCTAAAATAACAAAAAACTTAATTAAATCAATTAAAAGAAATATTCTACATCAAATTATTATTGTAAAAAAAATATCAAATATTATTATTATCATAATATTATACTCATGAGACTTCATGTACCTCTGAAAACACCCCTTTTTTCGGCAGTCCTGTAAACTTTTGTCCGTTGAACCACGTCAGAGCGGTTTTGGGAAAAATTAAACGATCTCTCGTCGGTCCATCGCGTACGTAAAACTGTACGGTTTAAATCAATATTTTTATACGGCCTCAGGCAGCGTTGATGTATGCTCACCCATTTTCTTTGTTCGTAAATTCCCTTTAATATAATATGCGGTTTTTTGTTGATTTTCAGTTATTCCAAAGTGGACCCAATTAATATAGTTTCTGATGTTGTTGCATAAATTTAAAGTTGAATTTTCTTTTGTTTTTCTGTTAACTTTATTAACTTGCATGTTTTTTTTTATGTATAATGCAGGAATTTCTGCTCCCGGCTTGACTGACCTGTTGGTCTAGTGGTTAGTGACCCTGACTGCAAAGCCAGAGGTCGTAGTTTCGATTCCCACCCGGGACAAATCTTTGTGTGATGAGCACGATCATTTGTTCTGTGTCTGGATGTTATTTATCTATAATATGTACGTATTTAGAAATATATAAGTATGATTATCAGTTGTCTGGTTGCCGTAGTACAGGCTCTGCCTAGCTTGGGATCAGATGGACGTCCGTGAGCTTGTCCCAAGATATTATTTCCTTTCTTAGTAAAATGTCATAACAAAACATCGATATCAGTTTTTTTTATATATTTTATTTTAATTTGGATTTTTGGTAAATAATAATGTAAAGTTGTCAAACCTATGGAACCTTATTCAAATACAACACGCTTTTTCGATATTCGCTTTAAATTACATATTAAATTGGAAAATAATATTAGGCCTTATGACAATGTAATTATAATCATTTCAGACAGTATTATTGATCCTCTTTTTCAATATTCAACATGAATGAATAATCCAATATTTTCATCAAAATGTAGATAGATGTTTTCTAAGTAAAAGCACTAAGTAAGTTAGTTATAAATAATTAATGAACCCAGTCAAGTATCCGTTCGATCCGCCGTTTAATATTGAAAGTCAAACACTTGAAATTCTGTCTGAGCTTTACTTAGAATACTTAAAATTTATTTAAAGTTCTTTGCAATTAGATAAGTGATTTTTAAGCATACGATAAAAGGTGATTAGACTTTCTAAGGACATTTAAATTATAATAACTACTTCTTAAAATCGGAAAATTATTTTTATATTTTTTTAGTCTGTAGGTTTGATTCCATACCATATGAGAAGTTAATGCTGTTACCCAACATTTTTAATTCAAGTAATTAAATAACACTATTGACCACCAACTGATTACCAACTACCGATTCCAAGTTGAAAACCATCTTTCCACACCACGTTGTTCTTCACTAAAGAGCGTTTACTAAGATGTATTTTTGATGCATAATATATGTTTGCTAAATTCAGTACTCAAAAAAACATACACCCGAAAACAAAATAACATCAAAACATTTTTATTTCTTGCACCTAAAGCTGAAACAGGCGCTTTAAAAAAAGTTATTTTTTCAAACTAAATGTCTCTAGGTTCGAGTTTCCAAAGAGTGATTTCCACCTATGGAAAAAAACCGACAAGACGCCAAAAAAATAAACAAAAATTCTTTTTTTAACGAAATCCAAAAGTAATTAAGCTTATACAGTCGGATGAAGTCCTGCAACGTTTCACAACACGGCTCACGAGATTGTTAGAGATTCGTCAATACAGGCAGGTCGAGCAACAAACAATTACTTAGCAATTACGGCGAACGAACAGTTAAGCTCCACTCAGACAGGATTACTGGTTGTAGCTCGTACCTTTTGTTATCAGTTTTATTGGCTAATATCCTTCGCATGAAGTTGTAATTATGAATCAAACAGTGTAGCTTATAGAGCACTTACTGTTTTCTGAAGTTTACGCGAATCGTAGACATTGTATTAAAACAACTTTTTAAACCGATTCTATGGAAGCTTTTTTTAGTTCCCTCGATAAAATAAAAATAAGCCGCAATAAAATTCGATTAAAAGTATTTTTATTTAAATTACAAAGCGCTTATTTGATTTCCACAATATGCAACCGTGGTGATCAATGCTCGTTCTTTCGGTACAAAGATCGGCCGATTGGGTCATTTAATAAAGACGCGGTGGGGAATTTATAAGCCGGTAGTATTATTTGATTTAAGAACATAAAGAGCGTGTTTTATGTATGTTTAACTTTTTCCATACAATTGTCAAACTTTTACAGGCTGTCACAGTGATCACAGTTGAATCATGTTCATAGAGGTCTGCATGATTTCAGAATATTTGGTTTAAGAGTATTTCCCACTACAAGCAATAAAGTAGTTATAGTATACGTCGCTACATAAATTTCCGAAAACATTTCACATTCTAGCACCCTGCAAAATCAGGAACTCGGTACACTGACGTACTTACTACTAGTAAGAAGATCGTCTAAAAAGTACTATTGCTTCTACGTTCTGTTGTAGTATTAGAAGCGTTGGTAACACCATTAGTAGCTGAATCTAACCTTAAAATAATAAATTATAAAAATCTTAACCCCATCTTTCCCCACACAAATCATCTTCCACAGTTGTCACAAGGAAAAATGCTAAAACGAACAATAGAAATTAGCATGTCTATTTAAGGCTGCGTTTAATTTATTAAGGGTGGCTAGGGGGTGTAAACGGTGGTCGTAAAACGGGCTTTCAGGAGGTATTGCGCGCTAAAGAATGAGGTTATACAGGGAAGAACAATCGGTGGTTGTACGTGTTATTTTTCTTATTTGGTCTAGCGGTGGATTATATTTTTATATTTTTTTTTGTATCAAGAAAATGTTTTTTGGTTGAGTTTGATGAAGTTAACTGTGATGCTTTGATGCTTTTATATATAGTTGTGTTTATGTAGCTTTAATATTTTAGGACTGTACCAGAAGTGATAGCAGTTTAATGGTATTTTTTCTAGCATAAAATATTTTTTCGTGGTTATTACGAAAATTAAAATCCGAACTTCATATCCTGTCGTATATAAAAGAAATGTATAGGATTTTTCTTTCATGATATATCTGGAACTATTTAATTCATTAAAGATGGGCACTAAATATATATAAAAGAAGCAAATATTTGATTTTCAACAAAAACGTCATAATTAATAAACCAACCCGTAATGTATTGATAAAACTGGAATATCGTTGAGTAATTTCATCCATATTTCAAAACCATACAGCAGTCTAGACACACTAAATCTTACCCACATATGTTAAGCCGGGTTAACTTGAATCACGCGAGAAATCAACGGCTTTCTTACTCATTTATTATAAGTGTTTTAAAATTAGTTAATTGGAGTTCGTGAGCTAATAAGTTTTCTTTTAACACATAATCATTTTTATTTCAAAGTGCCAAACCTTTTATAACCCTTAAGTAAAATGGACTTAAGATATCTGTTTTTTTTAATCACAATATATTTTGTTTTTTTTTTAGGTCTTTCAATAAATCAATGATTTTTATTTGTGAAACATGAGTAAAGTATAAATACAGATACAAAGTGCCCGACAGGGTCCATAATTAACTTTTACCTTATTTTACAATTTATGTAATACAAATGGAATGCAATAAAGACTTGAGTAGGTACTGAAGCATTTTTTAAATATTACTCTATCCAATAACTGGCGTACAAATCTAGTCATAGAAAGTAGCATTCATACACTCCTTAGCGTTTCTGACAGGATACACTTGATACAAGTATAAATGTAGGTATATCGTAAAACTTTTTTTTAATATTATTGTTTCTTTTTTGTAGTAGTAGGTCTCTATGTAGCATTTTAAGTCAGAAATAAACAACAAAACACACAAGCTCAACTTTAAATATTTTGTAGTATACAATTATGAATTTCAGCAACAGTCTGCATAACTTACTTTTTTATAACTAGATGGCGCTATTTTAAATAACGTACTATAATTTTGGTGCATCGTTGCATGCTGTGGTCCTATTAATTAAACATATTTAATCATAGCTAACAAGGTGAAAGCCTCGGATGGAATGTATTGTGTTTGTTTTTGTGGCATTCTGACCTACATGTGTCTTCCTAAGGCTGTGTAGATAAGGTATGTTAGGGGTTAGAGATGTCATTTATTATAATGGTGGTAAGGTTGTAAGTATCCTAGTTATGAAATATTGAATAGTAGTTTTTCGCCTGCGGTTTGTAATCATAGCTAACAAGGTGAAAGCCTCGGATGGAATGTATTGTGTTTGTTTTTGTGGCATTCTGACCTACATGTGTCTTCCTAAGGCTGTGTAGGTAAGGTATGTTAGGGGTTAGAGATGTCATTTATTATAATAGTGATATATTTTTTGGTTGTAAGCACATCCTAGTTATGAAATAATGAATAGTAGTATGTCGCCTGCGGTTTGAGACTTTTCAAAGAAATCATAATGTTTATAAACATTATGATTTCTTTGAAAAGTCTCAAATCAAAATCTCAAATGCCTTGTTTTAAATCTTGAGCAAGGAATATAACACTATGCTTATTTATAAATCTTGTTCCAACTAACCCAAAAACTTGAAATGATTCTTTTAATGAAAAGCGATTTTTTTCATATCTTCGATTAATAATAAACTGAAGTGTGCGAATTTTCGTTTGAATTTGTGTATATATTTATTTTATTGTTATGAAACAGTTTTGGGCTCATAAGTACCTTTAACCCTAAAAAGACTATGCTAAAATATTCCCACGGTTTAAGGAACCCAGGCTCATTGTCATACAACAAAAAATATTACCTACAAGCTTTATTATATAAATTGTATTCTTCGTCTCCATTACAATATCAAAGTACTACTAACGGTATAGTTAACTATTCAATTTCCTTAACAGAAGGTCGTAGGTTAAGGTCAAAGGTGTTAATCAGTAAGGGTTACAAAAGTTACAATACAACAATATTGCTTTAACAATTTAATTGGATCTTCCTGAAACTAACCCTTTTTAATTTGATTTTGAATATTGTTTCTGCAAAGGAAGCTGGTCTTTATTTCTAGTTCCAAAAATATTATTTCTTAAGTAAGCGAGATGGAAATGTCAAATATCTATTTTTTTTTTTTTTTTTTAAACATCTTCATTTATTTCTGCTACCAAACGTAGCCTTTTTCATATATTTCTCGCTCAATATTAGTTTTACAATTTAAAAGTTTTTTTTCTAGAGATAGAAATATGGTTCACATGTTCACATTTAAAATATTTTGTAATCAAAGTAAGCACCATCCACGCATGTTTTCAATAATAGACCTAAGTTACTATGCGCATCTGGCCATAGCTCCCTTTAAGTATAAATACTCTACTCAAAAAGGCATTTCAAAAAAATTGTAGCATAACCAAATAATATCAAAATTAGCACAATCCACCCAATTATACCACTTCAAAAGTACTAAAACAAACCCACAAAATGTCCCCAAAACGAGAAACAAAATCGAAATTATTAGTTCAGTAAATATAACTTCGGTTCCACAATTAAACACTGCCACAACCATCAGACGAAGCCCATACGAGAGGCAACGCAAGTTCCGATACCCAATGATTTTAGCATTCAAGCAACTACCGCCATACAAACTATAGATTTTCGTACATAGTCACACGTCGCCGCGTTAGAAACTGAATTCGGATATCGAAAACTTGCGACGCTTTGTGTACAAACAACGTCGCTTTGTGACGCAATAAATAACTGTTTCGCAGCCACTTCACGAATGAGAACTGAAAATCTTTTCTAACGCTTAGAGTTCTGGTTAGTGCAAAAGTGATATAGGTAGGTACGTTATTGAGTAAGGCAAGAAGAAATTAATGTGGGATTTTTAGTAAAGAAAGCATGGTAGACTTTAATTGTACAAATAATGTATCTCATCAAAATATAAAAAAATACAGAAGATTGCTCGGGCGACTTGCGGTCCGCACGCATCGCACTAGGTACCGACGCGACGTGAACCAACTCGTAGCACAAGGATTTGAGCTTAGCAACAAGAATTAACAAGAATACTAGTAATGTGAGATCTACATTGCTAGTAAGCATTTTAAAACAATAACAAAGTAGCATGGATGAAGAAGGTAATAAAAAAAAAACAATAATTTTGTAGTATATTATTCCTATTAAATTATGACATAGCTGCTCGTGTAGTTAGGATGTAGGAACTCATGCAAACAATATTCTATTACCCCAAATAACAAACGAATAACGTCAAATCCTAGTAAAGTTGTCACAAAAAAAGTACTATCAAGCACAGTGAACATTTCCTGTAAATAAGCAAACTAACACTGTGGTCACCAGTACACATACCGCATATAAAGAGCCGCATCGATGGAGTTCCCCTAATGTCCGCATAAATAATCATGTCGAGATCTTATCAACTGAAAATACGACGCCAACCTGGAAAATAGTTTCCTTCGACCCCACTCTCCCCAACTCTCCCATACTACCCTAGAAAGGGGAGGCCCAGGGGAGAAGCGGGAATTTTAATTAGGAAGCCTTTCATATGAGTAGAAAAATGCACTTTGGTTTTTACGGGCAATTAAAAAAGGGAAGAGTAATATTCAAAGCAGATTAAAATGAGAACGTGAAAATGAGTTTCTGGACTGTTCTTTTTTATTTAATTTGCATTTTAAGTGTTAGTAACTTATTTTTCTTGTGTTTTTACAACGTTTAATGTATCAACTGACACATTGTCATGGTCAAAAAGAGGATTCTCTGCTATTTTTATTACTATAACCAAAACTACTTAATGAAGAGTGAAGTTTTTATTTTCTGAAAGATAAATATTAAATACATTTTTCTACGCGAGCCATCGAATTATAACTAAGTATGTAACAACATAAAAAATTATAACTACAATTAAAGTTGAAAAATAAATTCATAAATATAAATATTAAATCCCAACATATATAATTAAATTAGGAACTTTTATTATTTTACTCATGTTAAAACGATAACATCATAATTAAAGAAATCCAAAAATAAAAGAACAACTTAACCCGTCCCAGGTAACGTGGTATAATATGAAAAATTATAGCGCCGTGAGCGGTCATACATCGTGGACGCTTATTATGACCGAGTATAGAGTAAAACAAAAGTAGAGAAACTGTAACTGGATTAATTTATATTCATATTTTTTTTTAATTATTTTTGATACGTTGTGTTCTAAACAAACCTAAAGTAAACTTTCTTATAACTCAACAATACGAAAGCGGTTTAATTTATTAATAATAAAATATGATTTAAGTCATAATCCGTCTTGACCTTAATTCGTGGGGCCTTTTTATAAACCACAATGAGAGAAAACATTTCTTAAGAGAATTTAATAAATCCATTTAGGCCACGGAAATATCAAGTCTTTTAATTTTGTGGGTATTACAAATGAAAATAATTACGTGGCATTATGTAATAACATCATCATATTAATTTTCTATCTCTGTCCTCAAACTAACCTACATTATAACACTATGATGAAGGCGGTCGGTTAGACCCGCGCAAATGAGCGCGCCTGACGAATGCGCGACATTTGTTTCGTCCTCGTTTGTTAACCCGCGCATTTACGGCATTACGGCTCGCGCGATCAACTCTATTAAATTGGTCATTCCGACCCCCAGTGAGTGGGTATTTTTTGTTCAGATAAGCTTTAGACTTGTTTATAGTGCCAATAAAATTTAATTGTCGCGCCGTTACGAGGTATTTTAATGTATGAAATATTCATTTTACGGAAAGACTTGGGAATTGAAAGCTAGCACAAGTGGTTAGTAACCAATGTACTTTTATTAACTACATTACCAGCGTTTCGTTAAGTTTTTTTTCTAACGGTGGAATTAAAGTGTATATTGATTAAAGAATTTGAACTTAAATTATGGTCTACATATTTTTAATGACCTTATGTGGTACTCTTTTCAACCGAACGCAGCAGTTTTTGAGTTACGACATTAATACTATGTCAAATTAATACATATTTGACATATTACCTAATAATGTTCTTAAAAATACATGAAAAACTGAGATAAAAGCTTAAGCATGTATTTTACATATTAACGTATAAGAATTTATATCTGTTACAACGGGCCTGTTTTAAGAACCTACTCAGTAAGTGGCCCAAAGTGTATCCAAATAAAAAGTTAGTACGTAGGTACTTACCATTTCATTTATTAGTTTCATGAGATCAAACTTGATTTGCCTACAAAAATATCTAAGTAAAACTAAAAAGTATATTTCGCTAGGTATAAGACTAACTAGGTCCCTTGCCAGTCATTTTAAAACCATAAGACCTAAACTACGTCAAGAATATAAAACTGGCAATAAAAATAACCAAACAATAAACACTTTAAAAACAAAACACATCTAACGCAATTGTTTGTAGGATATGAACAATGGGAGGCAGGTGCAAGGTGAATTGCAGGCAATTTCCTGGAGTTTCTTCGTGGGAAATTATTACATATTACCTCAGGGATAAATTTCAAGCACTAAGTACTAAAGTAGTGGAACAATTTAGACTGGTTTATATGACAAAAGGTTGATGCAACAGGGCTCAAAATATGTATGGCGTTTGGGGAGGTTTATGTACAATACGAGTAAATATTGATTGCTCATCAAAATGATGATTGAAAACGATGTTATATGATGTTTTAATATAATTTTAGTGTAACAATTTGAAGGACTAAACATTTCCATTAACAATTGAAATATCAACGGTCAAAAACCTGTTCCATAAAAGTGCCAATACATACAGTAAACAAACTGACGATACAGATTTTTAATTCTGCAAACAAATTCATCAAAATGTAAATCTATCCATACAAGATACTATTCTGCAAAACATTAAAACGTAATTCACCAACTAACAAACCCTTAAGCTGCGACGGTAAACGGTAACCGATTTAAACGGGGAATGTGCGGTGAATCCAATTTAGGCAATTGAATGAGAAGAGAAATGCTTTAAACAACAAAACATCAGAGATTCATTACGATTCGCGTATCTAATCACCAGTCAAACGCAGGCTGCGCTTTGTAATAGAAAGCACCTGAAGTTTAGAAGGGATTGATGTGGCAAGTAATATGTTGATATTATTTATGCAACCGTTTCATAAAACATTTCTGTGGCTAGATAAATTTAAACGATCCAGTGAAAAAATCATGTTTTGATTATTTTTTTTTAAAACGACGCCCGCACTAAGTAATTTAATCCTTGTGTCGCGGAGGTTTCACAAACATTCAAATCACATGCACAAAGAACACCCAGACTTGGAACAAGCATCTGTGGATCACACAAATACTTGTCCCATGCGGGGATCGAACCCGCAGCACGTCGCGCACAGTGGTAATTAGCGTGGTGACCTAGGTATACCACTCGGCTATCCGTGCAGTCAATTAATGTTTAAACACTCAATGTTATTGAACTTTGAGGTATACAAACTTCAAAAATTACTTAATTACTTCCGAACGACAACATCTAGCTTTTAATTATCTCCATAAATTTCAAGAAGCCGCATCCAAATCTTCCTACCTTAATTTAAAAGAAACAAAAGGAGCATTCGACCGAGCACTGGGGACTCGAACGAATTGAAATATCAACGCACACAATACAATCCACGATTTTGAGATTTGCGCGGAGAAGCGACACGCCCGAGTGCCACTCGCGTTGAGAGGGTTAAATGAATTATTTAAATGTGGTAATGTAAAATGTATTAAGTCGAAATGGTGAAGTTTATGAGCTGGTGTTCATTTGTGCACATGACTTCATATTCATTTTTATTTTTCCTTACCTAATATTTTAGTTTTTGAGATATTCGGTAGTCTTGCATTACTTGAAATAAAATATAAATCTTATACAGATTTTAATGTAAAAGAAACATCTTTGAATGAAATATTTAACTAGTAGTATTGAAAAGAAATTAATTATCTCAACAATATGTATTTATTTTTCTTCGATCAAAGTAAAGCTATACCCATAATAAAAACCACCACCTTTACTCGGTCATTTGAAAAGAACTTATGCACTGAGGCAAAAAGGAAAGCATTTTCTTTGCACCAGCGTTTAATGAAACCTTTTCAGGCGGGCAGAGACGTAGGATTAATATAAGCGAACAAGAATTCCTATTAGCCAGTATACTATAGTAGTCTTTGATTCCTATTAAATGGTAGTTTTTTAAACCTATCCAGGAAGAATTTTAAAATAAAAATATTTTTCTTATTATTGCTTCTCGTCTGAATTCATGCATAATTTATCCTCAAGTATGTCACTTTAATTACAGTGAACAAAATTATCGATATAAAAACGACCAACAACAGCGTCAATATTAAACTGTTACCACTGATCAAACGCTGAAACCTTACAAATGCTAAATTTACCAAACCTAACATTAAATAACCTTCCAAAATATCGACAAAAACCGAACTTATATCTAGGTTCATTCCAAAGGCCCTTAAGACCCCATACCATTAATTCCACGGCACTCGAGACATAGCATGTCACAGGGTTATTAACACAAAAACGATTACAGTAATTTGTGGGTTGATATCAGATAGACGAAATTTTATCAGTTATTTCATTATTTGTGACCGCATCGAACATAGAAATAATTAAACAATTTTTTTTTTATATTATAGCGTGCGCTTAATAGACCATGAAGAAATAATTTCTGATACGAATTTACTTGTATCAATAAATATTTTATTTGGTTTATTGTTTTGTTTTATGTTCGGAACGTGTTTATTGAATACCCCGAACTAATAATTTAGGGTGTTTTTTGTAGATGTAAATATTATTAACACGTATACAGTAGTTCCTTTATTTTTTCCCGGTGAAAGTAAGCTGTAATTAATACCTTTGTTACACATTAATTTAAAAAACTGAGTGCAGGAAAGTCTACGTAATTTCGTTATGACTTTCTTAGTAATAAAAAATCGATTATTTAATTATTTTGATTTAAAAACTAAGCTACCTAGTACATTGATTTTGATGAAATCTATACGGGACCAGAACTATTCCGCGTGGCACAGGACCGAGAAAAGTAGGTATATGAAGTTAACATTTAAACTAAAGCCAAAGTCGAAAACAAACAATCTAATTAAAAAACATGTAAAATCGCTACTACGTATAGACACGTCGCATAAAGATTAAACAGTGCTATAAATACCGTTACATAAGATCGTAATCTGCCGTGACTAGTCTCTGCGCAGCGTGACTAGACGTGTGCAGCGTGCAGCGTGATTGTTTGTTCTCATTGCACTTGAGATAGTGGTGAGTTGTTGCGTACTTAAGACGATCGAAATACTGCTAGGCTTTAGATTACTGAGGAAATGGAGCTCCACTTGAGAATTAGTATAGAGTAGGACTTAGTTGCTTGACATGTATGTCTTTATCAAAGTAAATTGCATTGATGAGTTTGCTAAATACCGTCTTACTGGACTACTTTAGTTAGAGTTAATCCCTTGCAACTCATCGACTTTGGCCGAACCGAAAATGCTTGAGATCAATGCTAGGCAGAAATAAATGTCGGTAAACATTGAGTTTTATAATAATATTCTTTTTGTATACAAGGCCGCATGAATTAGTCAGTTATTTTTACCGAAAAATTTCGCTTGAAACACGTCGTGTAGAATAAACTTCTATTATTCTTTTCCTTTAAATAAAATGAAACAACCTGATATTAATGGTTGGAAAACAGTTTAAAATACATTTTAAATTTCTTACCTTGATACGTAAACGTTTATTTATATCAGCGCCGTGAGTATGGCGTGCTCAAAGCCTTTGCTTATTTTTGCACGTTGTTTACATGTTAACCTGTTAGCACGTCTATGCGAACTCTGTTTACACGCTGCACATAGTCAAGTGGATTACACAATGCAATAAACACTGATGTTCGCCGAATTGGTACGCTGTCTGCATATCTCGGTGTATTTTGTATCTTGGCTTTGTATACTAAAATATATTACAGTATATATTTTAGTATTATTTAGCGAGATACTTGTTATACTTTTAATTTAAATAATTTTCATTTTTATAACAAGCGCTAAGATCCTTTAATCCAGACCCAGGTAGAGGTGGCAGGACATACTACTTATACTTCGTAAAGGCTGGTTCGAAGGCGAACGTGACAAGAGTTTATGGAAAGCCTTGAGGAGGCTTTTGCCAAGCTTTGGGACGAAGCACATAACACTATCAGTGTGGTATAAGTTAGTTGAGGCAGTGGTTGGCTAAATCGCAAATAGACATAAATAGGATTTGTCTTCGTCCCGAATAGCAGAATATTAAAAAAATACCCTTTCTTTTGATTTGACCGTAGTCGGATTTAAACATTACAAGAACGTGGATCACGTACGCGGGTGAAGCCGTGGGGCACAGCTAGTACATAATAAAATACAAATAAACATTTAACAAACATGCTTTTTATTCACACAAATTGACCTGCAATAATTAAAGATATAACATTAAGTTTTTAACATCAATAATCAATTACTCAAGAATTAAAATACAAAGTTGTCTCGTGTAGGTACGTTTATAGTACACAAGCATGAAACACGTTAAGTTCTCTAAGAAGGTCGAAAGCTCTCGATGACCACAACACGTTATCTCCAAAGTTCGTGTCCCGGTGCTTAGAGTTCCTTTGCGAATGAACTTGCAGACTTGAACGTGCTGCGGTCGGATACGAATAGCAACATAGTTGAATAGGTGTTGTGTTGTCTCTGTTGCACGGGCGTTTTTTTGAATATCGCTATCTCTGTCTTACGAGCATTGTAGGAAATGTTCGGAAATCATATTATTCTTACAGATCGAAATTACATTATTAAAGATAATTAAAAAGCATTGAAATAAAATTTTCTTTCTACACATCGAGTTAAATAGAAAACAGCTAAGATAAATGCTAATTTATTTCTTGTAACTATTGCAAATTACCATTTATTTATGACCCTACACTAATATTATAGAGAAAAAGAATTTGTTTATTTAGTTTAGTAGAGAACTACAGGTCCGATTGGAAGAAACATTTCAGTTTGAGATAGCCCATTTATCGAAGAAGGCTATACTTTTTGCCGCGATAACCGACACACGAACCGCGAGCGCAAAAGCTAATAATAGATATCATCAGTTGCAATAAATAAAGCTGCATCAACGTGGGTCTTGGACTTTTCAATCTTGAACTCCTAACTACGCTATTTAATCATACAACATTAAGCCGCAGAACTTGTAAGGCGGGCCATTCACAGTAAGTCTCGGTCGCAAGTCGCAAGTAGCACGACTCTCATTGTCGGCCGCAAACTCCACTACTATAGACTTAACGGAACTAGATGTACGTTGGTACTAAAGTCGCAGAGTTTGTGATTTATGCATGTTTGAACTTTGAATGGGAGTATATTGCTTTTGTGATGAGTAAAAAGTGAATGGGAACTTTTAAGTGATGTTAAGAACTGCCGTTGGGTTGGTTTGATACGATTGGTGCATTCAACTTATTTTAACGAACCAGACTTCCTTAAACTTTTGAATTGTATAGTATTAAATGTCTACAGAACTGTTTCTTGACTATAGATAGATCGATAGATAGATACAATATACTATATGGTACACCAACATTTTACACAGCTTAATTACAAGAGCTGCTTTCCTGAATTTCAATGTTGAGCTAACAGTTATATTATTATAATACCGGCATTGGTCACACTATCTCATAAGTACTCATAACGGCTTAACGATTACACATAACATTTTTGAAATCCAGTTAATGATGTCTTAGAATAATTAAGAAAGTACATGTAACTTTGATTTGAAGTCACATTGGTACTTGTTGGGTTCGAACATGCACACAAATCCGTTGTTGAACCGCTACCATAAAATTTTCAAGTTTTGGTGAGGCCATAATACGAAACTACTTTATCAAAGTGTTGTTCGATGAATACTGCGAGGTAATGCAATCAATGCCTCACTCAGACTGTCCTTTGTTCACACCTGCATGAGAAACGACCCTAACGTAGCTTCTATGGTACGTACCTACTGGAAGTGGATATAGTGCATAGTACTTGCATCCTCTTCCTTTCATTCCCTAACACCTATTTTGTTTTCATGTGTTGTATAAATTATAATACTTTATGGACTATTGGTTGCTTAAAAAAACAGCGCACTATGCCAGCAACTACTCAAAATATAATTCAAAATAAAATAAAATCTATACTTACTAATTTTATAAAGCCGAAAAGTTTGTTTGTTTGTATGGTTGTTTGTTTGAACGCGCTAATCTTAGAAGCTACTGATCCAATTTGAAAAATTCTTTCACTGTTAGATAGCTTACTTATTGAGGAAAGCTATAGGCTAATTTGTCATAATATACGATGCCCACGCGGGTGGAGCCGCGAGCGAAAGCTAGTAACATAATAAAGCTGAAGAGTTTGTTTTAGTTGAACGCGCTAGTCTTAGGAACTACTGGTCCAATTTGTAAAATTATTACAGTGTTAAATAGCCCAATTTATCGTGGAAGGCTATAGGCTAGTTTTTTTCCGATAACCGACACCAAGACTCAACTTTCCATAGCTGCGAGTAATATATAGTAAATAAAATAATTAATGTATAAAAAAATAGATTTTTAATAAAGGTCACCCTGTTTCTGCTTGTAGGGTTAAGTAAAACTTTACACACTGGTTTTGTTACAAGGCGGTTTGTATTTCGTACATTTTACATTATTACTTATTTACTATTAGTAACTATATCTGAATTATCTGAACTGATTACTGAATATCTGAATTCTGATCTGGCGGTTGTCTGTAGTCTGATGTGGTCTGTGCGCGCGTGCGGTCGCGGTCGGAGCGCACGGCGAATTGCACGAGGCTCGGAGGCTTCTGTCTGTCGCAGCAGGTGCGCCGGCGTTTGTCGCGCTCCCTCCTGCGCGCATGCGCTCTCTGTCGCACGCATGCTCTCGCGCTCGGTCGCGAGGCGCGTGCTGTTGGCAGCTCCGTCTGCCGCAGCGGGGCCGCGCCGGCATTGGACGCGCTCCCTCCGCGAGATGTTGGTACCCCGGGGCCGGCTGTGACGTCGTAGCCGGAACACACCCTTTACTGAATTTAATTTCCAAAAGTTTTTCAAATATTCTCCTTTTATCTTCTTTTACGCCTGAAGCAAAGTTAAAAAGTTCACAATGAAAAGACTTAATTCAAAATAGCATTAAAATAACCAAAAAAGATTTATCTAACTGAATCACAAACGAGTTCAGAAAGATTCCTTTTTATTTTAATTCTTTTAATGTAAACATTTTAGGATAAAACGGGTAAAGTTTAAACTTTGGGACAAGGGTTTTTATCCGTCACCTTTTATCTTTTAAAATGTAAATAGGGTTGTTAATGTGTAAACTTGACGGATCTCTTTTAAAAGTTAATTTAAATGTCGAAGTCAAGAAAAAGAAATGAACTAAACTCCTCCTAGCTGATTCTCGATAAGTCATTTTGTAATAAAAACTTTGATACAAGTATAATTTTTTGAAATAACTGTTAATGCATAATTTAATTAATCGCACTAATACCTAATAATAAGAGTTTTTTGTCATAAGACTGCATAAGTTTCTCATATATGACATTGTTAAGGACTTCGAAACCTATGAGGGCTGAAATCTGCTTGAAAGAAAAATTGCTTGAATTGCTAGTCTCCCATCAGCTGTATCTGTCAATTTCCACCAATCACAGGCCAGTAGCTTGTCTCTAATTGGTAGAGATTGACCGATCACCTGATGCGACCCTAGCATATTTTCGAGTTTTCAACTAGCAGCACAAAGATTTGTCCTGGTTGCGACGAATCATAAACACTCCGTTTTAGCAGTCAGGGCCACTAACCACTAGAGCAACAGGCCAGATTTACAACAAAGACACAGCGACTAGTCGAGAACAACATACGGAATGGAACATTACATGAAATACGTTAAAACAGTCTTATAGAGTAGATTATAACAGTAACTTTGCTAAACGTTTTAATACGTACGTTAACAGCACTCAAGTTTGCAGTGGAGTCATACATAAGCTGATATTCAACTGAAGATGTAAGCAAGTTGTATTCCAAACTTATTATAAGTTTGAAGGGGTGAGAAAATCTGAGACGTACTTACGGTGCGCTTACACAAGCCATTTTCTGAGCAATTATAATAATTATCGGCAATACAAATGGAGCTTTTCATTATTGATTCAGACTTATTTGCGAAAAAAATCAATACGTTAGCAATTATGACATAAAGTTAAAATTTTTAACTGTGTGCGCTTTTGATATTCAGTTTTTTTTTTACTTTCTGAGCTTTTGACTATCTATGTGCGCTTTGAATTTCTGTGCTTTTGACATTATTACAAGTCTGGGTGTTCTTTGTGCATGTAATTTGAATGTTTGTGAAACCCCCACCACACAAGGAATAAATTCCTTAGTGCGGGAGTCGTTTTTAAAACAAAAACAAAAAATATGCTCCTAAATGATATTGCACCGTCAATACAATAATTTTAACTTATTTGTGAATTTCCTTCTCAATGTGAGAAGAGGGTTTTCCACAAGTGAGAGAATTTTTCTTCTTCCCCCTGCCTCATCAATATTTGGTGTCGGCTCATTGTGTCTTCATCATCCCTATTACTTATAACATCACAGCAACATCGCGTCACCTCATTCTTGGTGTATTTTAATATTGCTAAGCAATTTGTTAAGGGCAATTCTGCTTGCTCATGTAACCGCATCTTAAGGCTGTCAGCACCGCCGAACAGGGATATATATGGATTGTACGTAATAGGTGTGGGCTCGACTCACGTGCGAGTTTCGTGTATGACTTGCCGCGAGTTCGATAAGCCGGCACGTGGCATCAAGACATATTATGAGTGTATTTAAATGATGTGTTATTGGGTGTATGATTTTTGTTACTGAGGAAGGTTAAAGGGTTAAAATTTCAGTAAAAATTTTAATGTCTTGCTTGACAGCACTTTAGGCCCGGGTAATATAGTTGTGGATCTGTGTTTAACTGCCTGTCTGTAGACTACGAATTACGTACACAAGATTACCATAATATATAGCAAGCTAGATTGCTGATTACTTTCATTATTTTATTGCTACAATAAATAGACTTTCCATATACTGAACTACTATCTACTATATATAACTACGATAAATTGTACACTATAATGAAGTATAGTGTACAAGTTATGAATTAAGCCAGCTAGAAAGGTATTTATAATTTAAACTTTTGATTTTTAAAGAACAATAATACCTTTTTTGTATATACACAGAATTAATTTGTTCAGTTGTTCAGTTTGATGCACCTGATTACCTCGTTGAATATACGCACTCCTTTTAAATTAATCCTGTATCATTTCTTCTCATGTTTTGGTAGCAAAAGGTATCCTAACCTAACAAAACATTCGACGTACAAGTGTACCTTTCCCACCAAAAAAATACGCATTTTTTTATCAGTGAAGCATAAAAAGACGGTGAAAGACCCGTCGTGAGATAAGGCTTGAGAGACAAAGATGGATGGTCTGAACAGACGTGCTATCGCGATCCTCTATCCGAGGCCAGAGAAATATTCTGTTTAATTACACTTTTACGGCCGGAACGTGGAGGTCCGGTATTTGGGACCCTTTACGTTTAATAAAGTATAGATGTAGTGATATACGAGATTATACGAGAACTGGAGGACGATGTGCAGTGTAAGTAATAAAATGTATAGCACTATAAAACAGTGTAGTGTTTAAATTCGAGAAAATTCATGTTGTTATTCGCTAATTGCGAATTGGTTGAGTACTATTTCATATTTTATTTATTTAATGACTGAACCCCGCGTTTTATCAGGAGAAACAGTAGCCCACTTGGGCTACTGTTTCTCCTCTAGGTGAAAATAGTAGCCAATCCATAACTTAACACTTGTTAAGTTATGGATTGGCTACTATTTTCACCTACTTATGACGTCACAAGTCTTCAATCCTGAACATTAACGCGCCTTATTTTTGTCAAATTTTAGTGTCTTGAAAAAAGAAAAAAATACGTTTTTATGTATAGTCTGTTTTTTAATCCTAGAGACTAAATTGAGTAGTCCAAATGCCAAAATGACAGAAATTACAATATCTTTTACGTCAGTCTTGACATTTCTCCTTGACAATTTAGTCTCCAGGATTAAAAAACAGACTATAATGTTTTATAATCTTAGTTACGGACTAAATAGATTATTAATTTTCGTACCTAGGTCACGCCTGTATTGGATAAACCCTACGACCATGAATAAAAAGGTTTTATCACAACGCCTAAAACCCAAACATTTAGTCCTATATCGAACACCAAAGCCCAGAACCATAAACTAGCTCGGCCATCTAAAAAACAAATGTTACGATTATTTTTGGTTCGCGTTATCTTTGCATCCGTTCCCTCTTAATTACCCCCATTACGTATGAGCCCAATAACCCGGGTTTATTTTATTTTAACGCTTTTCGACTATTTGTTCAATAATTTGAATCTGAGTAGAATTTTACTATACGTAATTAAATAAAGTTTAATGTGGAAGCGTTTTATATGTAATTTTGTTTATAGCTTGTAATATACCCTTACACTTGCTATGTTTAATTGTTATCTGAGTTAATTGCATGTTTCATTTATATGTAAGGTAATAAAAGCAAAACATCCGTAAATATTTGCACGAACACGAAAACATATGCTATACGAAAAAATATATTTTAATTGTTATTTCTTAAAAACAAAACACTAATGTATAAATAAAAAACAGCATAATTCAATCTGCCTAATGAAATCCAAAATCAAATCATACAAATTCATGACGACATGATCAATCTAAATCTCTCTTAATCTCTCTTAAATACTCTTCAATACCTCATAGCAAAAACAAAGGTTTTTTACAACTGACAAAAGAATAATTCATAAAAGCTAACATCTTACAGACATCTCCTTTACAAAACTTCGCCAATTAATTCACGAAACAAACAAAACGCTTGTTTTCCCCATCTTCAATACCGTCGTTATTAATATTCAAATAAAAAATTCATAAACCAGCACAATTGCAGACGGGGAACTTAAAATATATAAAACAATGCAGGCAAAGTTCCGGGCAGACGTATAGCGGAAGTTGGAAACTTGCTGAGAGTATGATAAACAATTGCTCGCGCAAAAAATATGTACCGAACAGCAAAATTATGCGACTATCTAGGGAGCACTTAGAACTAGCAAAGGATTATGAATATCTCAAGATATGAAGACTGGAAAAGACGATCTTCCGAAGTAAGAAAATCTAAGACTGGTAAAAGTTGCTCAAAATGAGTACGATATAGAAGAAATGTTTTTGAAACCTGTCATTATTTTTTTAATGCGACTCCCGCACTTCGGATTTTTATCCTTGTGTCGCGGGGGTTCACAAAAATTCAAATCACATGCACAAAGAACACCAAGACTTGGAACAAACATTTGTTGATCACACAAATGCTTGTCGCGCACAGTGGTAATTAGCGTGGTGACCTATACCACTCGGCTATCCGTGCAGTCAATCAGTTTCATTTTTCTACCTATTCCAATTCTATAGTCCTAACCAAATGTAACAAATTCAAATGCAATATATAAAATTATCTTTGAAATCCGATTATATCTAAAAAGCATCGGGTTATTGAAACATTCACACCAGAAGACCCAACACTTGCTGAAGTCATAATAAAATCAGTTATCTCAACAGGATATAAAGCAACAAAAGGGGAAACTGCAACCATCAAGTACATTACTAAAACATCCACTAACATCGCCACATCACGTCCCACACGGACTGAGGGTAATAGCTGGGAATAAATCACAAAACTCCCAGTCAGCGGAAAGTATGAACTTTGCTAAATATAACAAGAAAGTAATAATTGTTGCTATTCTCACCCACTTCTGTAGCGGTAAATAATATCAAGTGTTTCGGTAAGATTTAGTGTTATTTACTTTTTTCGGTTCTTATAGGCTTAGTATAGTTTGTCGAGAATTTACTGGCGGAAGTTTCGTCAAATTCGTTCTTGCTGTTATTGTTTGCTTTTGAAACGCCGCTACATATTCTCACGGACTGCGGACCTTTGATGCGCAAGCGTAGCTTAACACCTGGGCAAATAGATCCTGGGCCCACAGGATGTAAAACATATCGCCCCTCAAAAGATACTGCAATACCTAGTCGATGCAGGACTCGGAGGCGAACTGTAAGGAAAACAGCGGCGATCACAATAGATCGATGACGGTCGCAGTGATACTGGGGCTGTATAGTCCCAGAATAGCCGCTCAACACAAACAAAAAAAATATTGTTTGCTTATTTTCACTCCAAAACCTTCAAGACAGCCATAAAAAAAATTCACTCTGCCTAAACATAAAGGCTTAATTGGCGCAGTGAAATAGCAATGGATAGAGCACATCTGTTACAATTCTAATAACCTATGGAGATAGAAGTTTGTAGTGGCCTAAAATAATAAGACCCACCAACCGTGGAAGTAAGTTAAATTAAGATCTATAAATTTTTACAATGATTGATAGTTAGGCATAACGTATAGATCATAAATGGTGCTACAGCGAACAATGCAATTTACAAACAAAATATAATGAATACTGAAATCCAATCTCACATAAAATACATTTCCTTTCTTGTATTGTAATTATAATGGAAACACGCATTAATTATAAATTAACACACAAATGTATGCATGCAAATTTTATACAACTCATTGTCACAAAGTATTAAAGCAGTTTCCAAAATAAAATATATATAAATTCATACGCCGGAAAAACTGGAATGATTACACAAAACGAACGAATGAAATAAAACAGGGTAACAAACTGATACGGGAACTATAGATACTGAAACAGAACACTTTGAAAGTGAACAAAGGAATTTTCCTGAGAACCACTCGAACAAAATAATACAGTCTCAACTATTCCCGCAGTTAGGAACATTCCAACTTCAAGGAACACAGAATTCCCCAAATGAAGTAAACATAAAATGATGTTTCGGACAAATCCGGCTCAATTACACTTCTCCCCTATTAATTCAGAGGTCTTCAAATTTAACAACCGTCCTTAGCTATTCCGTTTTATTAAAATACACAAGCATTATAAGGTCCTCCTGAATTGCGAAATAAAATTTTAATGCTATCCGTTTTACATTCTGGTACGGAGATTTTACGATTTTTCATTAAATTGACTATTTTTTTATCGAGTCGCCAATCAGCGTTCGGGCATTCCAACTGAAATAAACGAAACAGGAGAGTTTATTAGTCGTATTTTTCGCCAGTAAGCCTTGTCCCATCTGATAGTTGAAAAATTTAATTAAGCCTGTTTTTAGATAACGTAACGAAACTCAGATTTGGGGGAAAATATTATGGTTGAATTTAAAACCGTTCCAAAATAAGTTTAGTCGACTTTCGCTTATCTTTTTTTCAGTGGATTTACTTCCTTTTCTATGGAGAGAGCTGAAACTGTTTTTAATCTGGATTCCTTTTATTTCGAATCTTTGGGTCAGAGTAATTACTTGTTTGCAGTTTTATATCTAGTAGATTTACGAGCGTTCTAATGACGTACCCTTTAGCGAGTCGTAGATCTTTGATATGGATCCTTTGTAGACCCTTTTATTTTGTTCTTCATAAAGGGATCGCCATGTTCTATGTTGTTTATCTATGAAATGTACAACAAAAATAGACTTGTAGAAAAAAATTGTTTGGTTTGTTTATTTATTCTGATATTGTTATGTGAATCCTTTAAGTATGTCACATTATACGATGTTTCTCATGACTGTCATTCAAAACTTAAAATGTTTGTTTTAGAATTTTGGAATCTGGTTTACTTATTTCTGCTATTACTACATCTCAAATTTATCTTCTCAAATTTAATTGACCTTTGATGAAGTTAGGTATATTTAAATTACACCAAGTTTGTTTTGACCGTAAAGTAATTCATCTCAGAAGTAAAGCCAGAAACACATTCTAACTAGGATAAGATGATTTTCATGTCACGCAAACAATGTCTGTCAGTCTCTTGATTTCCAGAACAGTGAGATATTACAACACAGCTGAACCCTTGTCAACAATTAACTCAAACAAGCAGACGTAATTCACGAAATCATTTAACAAACATAAACGCTATAATCCATAAAAAGGCAGCTAATGGTGGAACTTTGGGGATCTCATCCAACACTCTCTTGATTGGAGTGAGACAGGAGTACCAGTGTAAATCCCTCAAAGCCAAGTTGGCTGCATTAATCACAGCGACCAGACGATAACCGCAAGGCGTGCAGAAATTGCCGCACTTAAAATAATTTAAGCCGAACCGCAGAACTTCGGTCGTAAAGAACTAAGGACAAAGTCCCGGAAACATTTTTCATTATACCGAGTAAATTTTCTCGCCAATGTTCACTGTAAACAATTATAAGATGTGTCCGGTTGTGCTAATTACTTTCTTCGCTCGCTGTGTTTATTATTTCTTGTGTTTCCATTCCGTTTGACTTTTTCTAAAAAAAAGATAGCTTGGATGGAATAAACAAGAGGATATATAAATATTGGTTTAAGCAAGACATCGATAATCGCGCAAGTCATATAAAGTGTTGCTATTGTCAAAATGTAAGGCGTAGGTATATTAATATCTGTAAACTTTAAACAATAATATAATCATAATGTACAGCACAAAAAGATATTATTTTAGTGCTATACACACAGTTCAGAGGTTAATTTTTTATTTCATAACGATGTCGTTAAAAACTAAATAACACAAAAAAAACCCCCAACAGATAACAACATGCAATTACCCCTCAATTATTTACAGAACAGACAAAGAAAAGAAAATAAAAAACGGAACAATGAAACTCACATTTATCAGAAAACATTAAAAACAGTAAAGGATTTGAAAAGTGAATGGAATAGGAAACTCCAATCGGACACAAAGGTAGGAAAGGAATGGGGGATTGAAATAAAAAGGGAACCTTTATCAGAGTGGAAGAGAAATGAGTGGAAACTCTCCCACTAAAAGTAATCTGTTAGGAATGTTACTTACAGACAAAGCACCGTGTTCAGTCATCTGAAAAAAAAGAACATATTTTAATCTACAATATCATTGTTTCACCTATTTTATTTGAAGATGATTACACAAATGAATACAATGAAAAATAATAGGTGTACCAAACCTTGTCGCAAATTAATTGGGTTGCAAAGAATAAAACAAGTGAATTTGTTAAATTGAATTATTTATAGAAACAGCCGGGTCCATAACTTTTTAACTTAGTATTATATCTTTAGGCAGAGAATTAAACAATAACAGGTTCTTTTTTCGATCATTTTCTTTTCCAATGTTATTATAATTCCGGGCTCTTTGGCTCATAAAATCTCATTACAATTCCTTCCAATCAACGGAAAATACAAAACAAGTCTACAGTCGTTTGATCGCTAACAGGATGGAATGAGAAAATTAATATAAACAGAACAATATCGAAATTAGAACAATTTTACATAACAAGCTTCGGAGGACGAATTATACAAATGAATACAATTTACGTCGAAAATGGACGACTCAATCTGTTACAATTATTTGCATGTAAATTAGATAAGTTTATCATATTGTCGGTTGATGAATAACGAGACCTCTTGTGATCGGTAAAGTTTCGAAACGAGGTTTTAATTGCTTTAGAAATTATGGAAACGAATATTCCAGAATGATCCAGGTGTTACTTTTAAATTCATTAGTCGATATTGTTCACGGTGAAACAATGTTACATAAAAAACCGACGAAAATAAATTCTTCCTCTTTCATTTAAATTTGTTAAAAATATCAGTCGATTCATCATTTGAGTTCGTGTCATATGGAATAGATGTAAATAGCCTCATCGAAATAAGGCACGTGCATCAAACGCCGTTATATCATTCATACCATGATATTACACCCCATAAAATATTCTCGCCACGATTAGTTTGATTGTGAGTTAAGTCCTGGAAAATAATTTTATATTTAAGTGGATATAAAGCAGAACAAAATACAGAAACAAAGAGACAAGTAACAAACCCTTCACGTCATCCAACACGCCATTAAAGTAAAATTCATCATTTGACAAAACGTTTCATTAGGAGCTGCGCCATATAAGTCTCAACAAATGAGTCATTTCTCAAATCTCGGACGAAATCCTTCATTCTGTGGCACCAAATTTCAGCCTAAACCAGGCTTTGGTGAGCGTTTGCGAAGTGTCATTAGTTAAAATTACTGAACTCCAGCTATCGCTCCCTGGGAAGCAGTTGACAAAGTTTACGAAAGGGCCCAGGATTACCCTTTCGGTAGCGGTGTAAGAGAAATAAGGGAGCGTGGAGAGCATTGCGGCAACAAGCATGGTGATGGTAGTGCTATGAATATTTACAATCCAGAGGCTATCGAAGAAAAATAAAAAGAATATAGAAGCAAAGTACCAATAACCTTCTGAAACTGTCGTTTGAAGGATAATCGATCAAAATGTTTCCAAGTAGAATATTAAACTTAATTATGCTACGAAAACAACTAGCCTCTCCTTTAAACTAAAATAGATTTTTAGACTAATAAAAAATATGTTGACTGACAAATACTAAAGGCTCGGCATCAGCATTTATGAAATAGCCGATTTGTAACATATCATTTGTTTTCTGAGTCTTGAGCGTTTTTTACAGAAATCGCTTTTGAACTTGTACCACATAATTATTCAGAGGAAGAAGAGTCGTTGTTTCCATTCATACACAAGTACAATATTTTAATTATTCCATACTGTCATTGGTGAAGTTGTGCTGTTACAGTAATTATTAAGTTCGCGTACGCCCTTGTGAGTTCACAGTATTTATTTCTGGTAAATTTTAACTGTGTCTAAGACCACTTCGCCAAGATATTTAGAAAGAATGGTCAGTGAAAAGATTTCCTTAGCCGAAGAAATATTTATTCGAACTTTCATGTTAGGTTCTTAATTCTACAATTACAACGGAAACCGTTTGATTCCTCTGTAAGTGTAGTAGTAACTCCCAAACACATGTAAAACTACAATAATAATGCAAATCTCTCATCATAACCATATCGGAAACTTATGTAGGGCCAAAATATCGGCGGTTGTAAAAACTAAAGGGTCCGAGTAAACGTAGGGCCTTCACGAGTTGGGGCACAATTTAAATTGTATATGAGGTTTCGTATACGCTTATGGCGAACGAACGATGGACCAAAGGGATACGCGAAATATAAAAAAAGTTTATCCAAATCAGATTGCATTCGTGGAAATATCAAGAAGAACGGAAAGTCCGCTAAAATAATATGGTATACTTTATTTTGTGGGAGAATTGGCTAGTTGTTTGGTAGTTTGACCTTTTGCGGCCTGTTATGGGTATACAATGGTGTTATCGGATAGAAGTCCCTATTGAAAGGCTGAAATGTCGGCATTTGTTGAAAGTTGTGGCAAACCTTAGAATGGTAATCGAGGGATACTATTGGCTGTTACATAATATTACACACAAAAACGTGTGGTTTTTAACTAGATATCATTAGAATATGTTATAAACAATTATGAATGATTCAAAATTGGTGAAAACGTTGGGCAGTAAGTATGTTTGCTTACGCTGCGAATCCAGTGTGACCACAACAATGGCGACAGTAAACATAGTCAGAAAAATAAATACCTAAAGCATTATTTTACGTATATTTTTTCATCAAAAACAAATAAACTTATTATTAGCAATTTTGGAGGCCGGATATGATGTCATGGTAACGTCGCCGGAAGCACTCTGAGAGGGCAAAGCGTCAGAAGTCCTTAGCGCAGCGGGGTCACTAATGCCCTCCAAGGCCATTATACGCGCCTTTTGCTGGGACTTAATAGCTCCCACAGAAAGGACAAATGGCTGAAGGACCCAAAAACTTTCATAAGAATATAAAATAAGTAAGGAACTAATACATAAACATGTGTACAGGGAAATGGAGTAAGTACGGTCGTTCAAAGGGTTATTAATACCTTTTTATGTTCGCATCATTGGTCCGTCAAAAGGCAAGGCAATCGGCTTTGATCTCAAGTTTGATCATTTCACTCGAAAAAAATAAGTGGAAGACCATTGGACATCTAATCACTTTCATAGTCCAATGGATGTGATGGAACGGCAATTTACCGCAACCGATAAAATATGTCTGTGCGTACTTTTTAATAGTTATACTAGGTATCATTTTAAATATACCATGGAAGACCTTGGTAACTGCACTGTTAGCGTGACACACACCACCATAGCGTGTTTCTGGTAAACAAGTCATATCGACATTTTCAAAACCATCTGCAATGTAACTGCAATTAAATAGCCATGAATACAGTTGGAAATAACACCAAAGGGGTAATTATTCAATCAAGGATACTAACATAAAAATCCTAACCTAGTAATGTAAGCGCATGTGCACCAATTCGGTAAGACATTTCTTACCTAATCTTAAACACCACCAAGTACAGTGAAAACAAACTTCTGAGGAATTCAAATCTTTAAATAAAAAACCGGGCTTCATAAGGCGCACTGCAGGGCACAGACAAAGAATACATAATATTACCACGGGCCTCTACCCATGTAGGATTGAGCATTGATCACTACGCTTGCTCATTGCGAGTTGGCGATTTCAGATTCCAATATTTGGAATCCAGATTTCCTCACGATGTTTTTCTTCACCGTCTGTCGATACCTTAGAATAATTAGGAGAGTACATATAAATTCGAAAAAGTCACACTTGTACTTGCCTGGGTTCGACCTGGTCCAACCTGGTCAACGAAACGGTAGGCTAACCCGATATATCGAAATCTGGAAACGCGACCTTCAAATGACCAAGCGTGCAATCGGTGCTCGCTGTCTCTGTATGTTAGGAGACCTTTGCCCTTCCGTGATACATATTTAGGCCGTGTGATTTTTGCAAAATAAAATTTATTATCGTTGCGTTGCTAAATTACAGTAGAAGTGAAACGACATTCTTCAATTAGTATTTGTAGGTCAGAATCAAGGGCTTCAAGCTCAATATTCTCACTCTCATTCCTTAATACACTTTCCAAAGAAAATTCTTTTATGATTGCATGAATAGCTTCAATCAAGACCGTATTCGCATCGCAGACTGGCTTATTTTCTTACATATAATCATAATCCGAGTAGACGTTCTTGATACGTCATATTTCATTGGGAGATTTTGATCTTGTTTTCTGGCTGGCGTTATTAATTTCATCAGCTTTCCGATGAACCAAATCTACAAACCCTCCATACAGAAAGCTATGTAGATCTATATATATATCTATATCTTTTGAGTAGGTAGGTACTATGAATTCTTTTACAAGTAATTCTATTAGTCCCGTCTGACTTTACTTTATTTACTATTTCTAGGACAAAAAGGCTAACTACGGCTGCCTACTGTTTCGTTACATAAATGGTTTAAAAACCAAGTGAAGTTATGTTTGAAACCATAATCTTTTGTATTGTTATATAATGTTAGTCAGTACGTAAGTTATTAATTTCCTTTTCTATCTTTGTGCTCCGATAACCTACATTTAAGTCGTGACTATGTCAGTCACGACACATACTGTGTATGTTTTGAACGAATCATAATAATTTCATCACTCTTACTTACATGCTTAGTAAGATTTTATATGCTTGCTTAGAGCGACATGTGTCAAGAACTACATTATACATCTTTGTATCTATACCAGTATCAAAAAGTGGAAGTGTTTTTGTTTGTTTTAACGTGTTAATCTCTGTATCTTCAAGGAGAAACAAATCTTGGTGTTATACTTCAGCCTACTTCATACGAAGCAGTATAGGTTATTATAATATTTTATGATTAGAAAAGAATAAAGTACCTACTTAAACATATGAAAATATAATCACCGGGAACTGCTATTGTAGTGTTAGTAAAATAAATAAGTATATAGTATTCCATTGAAATTTGTTGATCTAAAAATAAACGTATGTTACAGTAATAATAACGAAAGACGGAAAAATATTTTACACCATATACCTGTCATTAATAATACCACATAACAAGCGTGAATGTTCAGTGTGAAATCAAATGATATAATAGCTGTGGAAGCGACAACAATTGTGCTATTATAATGTGTATTATAAATAGAATGTAATAGTAGGATCTGTTCATTTTGCTATATGTATATGTTTGTAAAAACTATGATTTATTTTTTAATTTTATAAGATACGGTCTAGTACCTGCAATGGAAACTCTATATGATTAGGTATATATATAATTATTTAAAAATGTATGTACAAAATGGTGCTCAAGGTGGACTTATTGCTACTTATGTATTTTCTACGTATCGATCGATTATGAACACATCTGATCTGACATATTATAATGTCAGATCAGATGTGTTCATAATATAAGGCTGCCTGGTGGATAGTGTGGTTGTTCAGGACTTAAGGCAATTTTTGATAGAATATAAGATAGTGACGTAGATAATAGAAAGAAGAAGTCTACAATGAACTTCACACTACAAAAACTAAAGTACCATAGAGTTTTTTTTCATCAATTCATGGTTAACTGATAGTAGGGTACTTAATTCAATTTTATAATTTTAAATACTGTTACTGATTTCCAAAATTGGAGCTAACTAAAACAAAGACCAAAATATTTTCTTGGAAATACGTTTTTTATCATTCTGCAGGAAGATATTCCTTATCTGCCTTGTAAGAAATTCAAATCCTTTGATAAACCTTAAATAGTATAGGTACTTTAAGCCTGTATTTCTAGAAGGCATCTGACATGTCTTGCATTCCTGTTAGGGTTTTTATTTTTCACTTGAGATAGATTTAGAGTTGGACACTCGTATTTAATTAAGTACTAAATCCATCACTCATTGTAAAGCATTTTTTAGAGTAACTCACTAGATTTTTGCTGGTTCTTCTACATAGGAATAACACTTTGGAACCTAGAGCAATTTAGTTTTTAACTTAACCTTTAAATGCCATTTTATGTTAACTAGAAATAAAAACATTTGAATTTTATGAAAAATTTCACTACAGTCATAGTCGTTAACAAAAAGAAATTCTTATATTGACTGAAGTAAAATGTCGCCTTATAAAGCAAAACCACAGTAAACCACTAGTTTCAAAGGACATTACCAATAACACGGCACGGCAAAATGACCACATTTTACTTACCATAACAATGATTTGACCATCATTCTTTATGAATAATTATCTGTGATCAAACAGGCGATACATATAAAAGCCGATGGCTTTGTTTATGTCACAAACTGAAGTACCACAGTGTGACAAACAGTTGTCAGATCTGTTACAAATATGTTCCAGAAGTTTCTTTTTGTTTTACTCGTCGCCATAATGGTTGGGAATGTAAGTACTATTATGAACAGGTATATGTATAAACTTTTGTTTGATTGTGTGCATAATTAAAATTCCCAGAGTTCGTTCTACTTACTCAAATAATACGCAAACAATATGATTATAAATTTATCAATATTATTATTTAGGGGACGCTATTATTTTTACACAGAATTTTAATTCAGTTATGACATTTAAAATATTGCCATTTCAATATTTTATATATTCTATTTTTTTTTTAATAAGTGGTTTTAATTTTACAGAGCAGCCAGCAAGGAGGGGGTGCTGGTGCAGGTGGTCAAGGTTAGCCAAAAAAAACCTTTTTAATTTTTATTTTGTTTTTAAGTTTAATACTAGTTTTTTGCACATTACATATAGTAGTGTCAACCCTTCGGGCTAAAAACTTAATATAGGTCATTAAGAAGGTACTTCTGGCTTAGGTAAATACGTGAGTTCACGTCCGAAGTGCAACGGGTGGGTTTTGTACCCGGCATGTACAAGATTGCAAGTCCGATGCGTTATCACTGCTAGCCCTAGAAGTATTGTTCCGGTCTCTGATACTCCCATAGTATATAGAGTATCCAAGAAGCATATTTTTTTTTCTTTTATCTTTAAGCACGTGAATACCAAAGCAAATGCTAAATCACAAACGGGTACTGCTGACGCAAGATATAGAATAAAGACAAAGATAAATTTCATTTCAATATTTGTTTATATTATTATGTACGTATAGCCTTTGTTGGAAGTTCTTAAATCAATAAAAATACTCACTTATGTTTCGAGATCAAATTTTTTTTATTTGTATTTTAAAAACGTTAATTTCAGTTTCTAATCTAAAACAACGGCCGGACCAAAGTATTTCTTGGTTACATACATTCCGAACAAATAAATCACATAGGACAGTTACTTATAGGACTAAGGACTGATTTTGCATCATAAGATAACATTATTTGAGGAATCATTTTGAACTTTGACAGTTGTTTAAATAAAAACTGTTAAACGTAAATTTTATTCCTCGACTAAAAAAAACAACCCTAAAGCTAAATTATCAATGGTTGTTATTCTTTCAGCTGGATTTGGTTTTGGAATGGGCGCCAACGGAGGCGGAGGGGGTACGTACACACTGAACTTTTCCCGTGTTTGATAGTCGTAAGCTATATTTTGACATCCTCGAATTACATATTTGACTGCACGGATAGCCGAGTGGTATAGGTCACCACGCTAATTACCACTGTGTGCGACGTGCTGCGGGTTCGATCCCCGCATGGGACAAGCATTTGTGTGATCCACAAATGCTTGTTCCAAGTCTGGATGTTCTTTGTGCATGTGATTTGAATGTTTGTGAAACCTCCGCGTCACAAGGATTAAATTTCATAGTGCGTTCGTCGATAATATATTTGTTGTTTCCTCTCTTGAGCTCACAAACTAGCTCATTATACAAGAAAAATTACCATCTCCTGTTAAAAATCCAACTAGTCGCTTGGCTATTGATTTGATTTGAAGTGTTTTCTTTTTCTTAATAGCAGGCGGTTCTGAACAAGGTGGTGCAAATGGAGGAGCTGGAGCAGGATTCAACGCAGGTTTTGGTGTTGGTGGGGGAGCCGGTGGTGGCCCCCAGGCCTCATCTGGCCGAAAATGAGAGTAACGTACCCTTAGCTTGTAAATAATCCTATTTACTAACAATTACCTACAGATCATATTGAGTTTGTTGTTATCGTAACTGCACTTTCAGTTTTATGGAAAATAAAGTGTTAATAAGAATTTAGTTTTAGTTTCATTTACTTAATACAATATTTACATAAAATAAAGTATAAATGAACAGTTAGCTACATGTATTTACGAACTAAATCTATGTTTCACAATACGAATAAGTTCTAAAACTACTTTTAGTCTTGTCGGCAAAAATAATATTTAGGACTACTAAACATAATTTGTATACAAACTATAGACGTGCATTAATTGAAACAATTGAAGAACAATGTGAGAACTAAAATTACCTTTGGACTCACATCACTCCACAAATAACTCACTGATCAAAACTACACTTGACTTCGAAGCTTATCACAATATTTTGACAATCTTAAAATCTTTTGAGCTGAATTATTGTTAAAAATCTACTATTTAATTTAAATTAAGAACACACGCATTAGAAAAAGAAAACGTAGATTAATTTTAGGAATCGAACACCATAGACTAAACACTTATTTGCGCGCGAACTTCGCAATTCAAAACTCAAATTCTCATAAAAACTTTTTTGAACAATACGAGTTAAATAACCTTAAAAACGTCAAGTTTTTCTCCAGAACTTCGTCAACTAAATCCATACGGAGCTATGAAACTGCACTTATGACACACGGGAGGACATTTCAATAAAAACCCCACCAATTGCGTTCTAACAATCACTTGATCACGTGCTAGAAACATTACGCGGGACATTGCCGTGTTTCAGAACGTGTAGATACGTTTTTTATTAGGGACTACTGTTTTTCTTGTTCAGTTCATGATAATATAACTAAATTTCTGGGGAATTCTGACACAGCCACTGACTATTTCAGTTATTAATTTATTTCGTGGACAAACATTTGTTTATGTGTTAATCAATTATTTTTTTGATCTTTGCTTTCAAAATAGTCTTAGATTATGTTATCACACACTAAACAAAAACCTATTAAATTACCGAAACACTAGAAGCCGACCTCACTATCAGAATATAGCTAGGAATAAATGTAATGAATCACAAATTCAGAACCTTATCTCTAATTCATAAATTTAAATACAATTTCTAATTAAATCTAAGGGCTGGCATACACGGGCATGTTGAAGCAGTCAAGATGGACTGCTTCAAGCTGCGACTGCATATTGAACTACAGACTTCTACGTACATACACAAACAGTGATGAACAATGATTTGAAATTGCCAACTGAAACTAACTGCTCGAGTTATCAATGCAGCCTCAAGCTGTCGACTCTTGACTGCAAGAGCGGTCCGTGTATGTTGATCACAAGGTAATTGCTCCAGCAGTCCGTGTATGGCGGGCCTTACGGAGCTAGTATACCTACTCATACAGGATTAATTTTAAAAGACTGCGTATATTCAACGAGGTAATCAGGTGCATAAAACTGATTCCGAACAACTTTCCCCATTATAGGATAAAATCTAAAAATTTAAAATTAACGTTTCATACAAATATTTTCTTGCCTTGTTATTCGCGAAAACATTTTTTTTTTCAATGACGCCCGCACTAAGGAATTCAATCCTTGTATCGCGGGGGTTTCACAAACATACAAATCACATGCACAAAGAACACCCAGACTTGGAACAAGCATTTGTGGATCACACAAATGCTTGTCTCATATGGGGATCGAACCCGCAGCACGTCGCGCACAGTGGTAATTAGCGTGGTGACCTATACCACTCGGCTATCCGTGCAGTCAAAGGCATGTACGGCACAATTATATAAAATCGATTTACTGATTCTGAATAAACAATTTTTTGTTTACGCACAAACTAAAAATAAGTTTCTAAATACCAAAGCCACCATCTAAAACCTTTCCATATTTAACCAATTAATACCTTAGGTATTAATAAAATAAATGGAATTCAAAAAACAGTAGTCAGATACATAACTCAATAATAGCGTTAAGATAATCGTGGCTCCTCTGCAGATAACCTCTCGTCCTAGTATTGATTGTGCGTGATTTACTATAGATGGCATGGCAGTATGAACAGGATATAGACTACGCCTGCTTAAAAACAACAGGCAAAAAGTGGGTTATGTGTATTCGACAACTAAAAGCTATCGGCCTTAGGCATAATAAAATGAACATCTTTTTAAGAAAGAACATTTCAATAAGTTTTTTATTCCTACGCCATGGTTTTAAGCCCGGTAAGTGGTGCTGATTTTAGTAAAATATTGTGAGGAAACAATTTTTTTTTAAATCGCTAATCCGCTAAGAGCATGCGTGATGATCATGACCTTCTCTCTATGAGAAGAAGCTTGTGCACAGCAGTGATACACTTATAGGCGAGTAGTAGTTAGGTTTACTAGTAGCTGACCCAGCTTAAATTGTTTGCAATATTCTGTAGAGAGCAATCCTTATGGTAATCCACTTAGGGGTATAAAAAATAGTTTACCGAATATACAATTTTTTTTTTATACAAATCGGTCAAGCCGTTTCAGAGGAGTTTGCTTAAAAACACTGTGACACGAGGATTTTATTTCAGTATCCCAGCAAAGATAAGTACTAAGTAGGCAGAGGGCTCACCGCTAACCGCTCACATCTCGCATGTGTCTTACCACTCACCGCTCAACGCACGCATGTGTCTCACCGCCTAAGATAATACATATAAAACAACTTTCATAGTTCATCAGATTCATACTCAGTCACAAAGTAACTGTAAGCTCCGTATAATGTGCTCAGTAAATTAAGATACCGTACGTTATTGTTTCTTATTGAATGTCATTAATTAGCTTTGTTTGTGCTTATCTTAATGCTTTATACGAGTCTAAAATGGGCATCGAACAGATAAAATGGGTTTTCCAATGTAGGCAATACATTGACCTCAATTTGCGCCTCGCATATTGACATAGTAACATCAATATCTCATTGTGTAAATTTAAGATAAGTTTATTAATAGATCGTTTAAATCTGCAATGCTTTTGTTGGACAATATTATAGAGTCGAATATTATTAGCGATGTCAAAGCATTGTTGGTCACACGCAAATTACAACTGTGCACGATGCGGTACGGGTTCGAACCCCGCGTGGAACCCCCGCATGGAACCAGCATTAGTGAATCACAAATCTGCATCTGACATATTTTTTTGTAAACTCGGCTCGGCGATACAAAGTTTCTTAGTGCGAGAGTCGGAATAAAAAAGAATCAATTGCATATAAATGTTGACTTTGTACTCTGGATTCGACGCTTCGTTCGACGGCGAATCGTTAGCAAACAAATAGCATGCAATGCAGTTCTTTGATGGTAATTTCCATTTCTTCCATTATAAGAAGAGGTTATTATTCCGTATATAATTAATTACGAGTACAATATCTATGCTAGGTATACATAAAGCTCATTACAAAGGTAATGAAAAATCAGGGCTTCTTTTAATGACCGTGTAAGTTCAAGCGGCAACCGTCTTGTGTCTGCTGTGTACCGCTCGGTGTACCAGTTAAGAAAGGCTATAAATAACGATAATTGATCTCACTTTGTATAATTTATTTCCTTATTTTGTTCTGTTGTAAGTTAAATTTAATTTTGTTTTGTTCTGTTTTATCATTTTTAATTTTATAATGTTGTGTCTTAGATTTAAGAAACTCTAATTTTTAATATGGGTCATGTTTAATTTAAACTTATACCTGAAATAAAACATTATTATTATTATTATTATTATATATAAATATGTTCGATAAAATAAGTAAAACAGAATATGAACAATATTACAGCAGCTGGTATCCACTGACCTGCTAGCGTGACACACTTATCCTGAACTTCCGCCTTCCTCTATTAACGCAAAGGCCACAGGAAGAGGTCAATCCTCGACACGAAGTTTTTAAATGAATAATTTTAGAGTCCTTAACCTAAGACTAACAACGTAATACTACTACTAATCTACAGATTTCGTCAGTCCATCGGGGATGGGTTAAAATTCCTGAAGAGAAAAAATTTACTGCCGCCATACCAAATGTAGGTGATAAAAATTAAAATGAAAGGAGGTTAAATACAAGTAACGTTTTTGTTTTCTGAGGTTTACGCGAATGTTTGAAATTGAAATAAAACTACTTTTTAAACGGATTCTATCGCGGTTTATTTTGATTTCATTTCCCTTTGTTGTATGTATGTAACGTACCTACTTGTTATTTACGATGTTGAAAAAGTACATGTCCACTAAATATTATAGGTACAATAATTTGCAACCCTTAGGTATTCATTTAAACACAACAAACATAATATATCAAGAAACAATTACCTACAGAAGGAAACTTAGGGACAAAGGTACGGTTATTTGTATGTGCGAGTCCGACTAGAAATTGACTAGTTTTACTTAAATTTTGAATAAATATCTACCTTAAGCAGAATCTAGGCAGACATTAACACAATTCACTAGACTCCAGACTACACTGGTATAATGAAATTCTACATTAAAATTAAAAATCTCCGAGGATTCCCTGTTTCACTTAACGACGGATACAAGATTGCAATTTGTATGCAAACTTTCATGATTCTGTTTAAAATGCATCCTAGAAAATACGTTTTTCCTTTGAGCTTATTAAATGGAGTAGATTTAAATCTAATAGCTGCAATGAATGGATTTCATTAGCTTTACCTTTTGTTTTAAAACTATATTTTATATTTTAATTCTCTTGAATAGTATTCCTATATTTTTAATGCGTATATTCTAGAAAACTTAAGGATTAAAATGAAAATTCTTATGGTAATGTTGGAAAATAAAATGAAACAGAAAATATTGCCGGCCAATTTAGGAATAAATCTAAGTCCCTAATTTCAATAATACAAATTTAGATCCAGCGCTCTCATTAATTGATAATTTGACTGCACGGATAGCCGAGTGGTATAGGTCACCACGCCAATTATCACTGTGCGTTCCAAGTCTGGGTGTTCTTTGTGCATGTGATTTGAATGTTTGTGAAACCCCCGTGACACAAGGAAGAAATGTCTTAGTGCGGGCGTCGTTTTAAAAAGAAATTGACTTATTAATAGTTAGGGAGGTGGCGAGCATTTCGGTATATGATTTGCACACGTTTCACATCGAGGTAGATTGCAGTTTACGTCAGTACGAATCGATTTGGTCCAGTCAATAATGGTCCTACGTCGCTGCGTTTTCGCGTTACAGCCGATTAAAGTTGTTAAAAAAAAAAGGGGTATCAAATTATTTGCACATGTCTGCCTCTGGGGTTCATGGTCACAAATATCTTGGAAACGAAGAAAATCGAGGAGGCAGACATTCAGGGCTCTGCATTATCATGGGACGGAGTTGTAAAAGTGTTTGAAAAAAAAACTCTATTAAGTCATTTGCACACGGTTCTCATTGCGCCCATTCGATTCATTACGACTCCGTGGATACGAAAAAACATTTGGCAGACACTTTGCTCACTGATATTTAACTTTATAACGGTTTGAAATGGGAATTTTTTTTCGCGGTACCGACTTCAGTGACGTTTACACAAATTATGGCTGACTATTAGTGTCTATGTGTGAGTACGGGCTATACGTACAGCGAGCTGGCTGACTTTTGAGTGCCTCATTTGTTTGTTCTGGAGAGTCCGTCCATCCTTTTTTATAGGTCCATGTTTGTACGTTATTTGAAATCTTTAGGCAGAGTACACATAGCGCACTTCAAATCGCACATTTTCCTAAAACGCGCTCCGATTTTTTCAATTATTATGTGTATCAAGCGCTTACACACTAAAATTACTCGAGAAACTTCAAAGACTCCAAATACTCCAATTACTCGAAATACTCCAAAACTGTTGATGAGCGTCTCGAAGAATCTGAAAAGGTCGGAACTGGGTTATACCGTTCTCACTCATATTCCCAAATAAAAGAGAGACACTACGAAAGGAACTATGGAGATATTTTATACCTGCGGAGCCGCAGTTAAAAGGCAGAAGCCAAATATTTTGAAGAGTTTTGAAAATCGTTCGTATAGATTCTATTAATTATTTTCAATAATATTCAGTAGATGCAAAATTTTGTATTTGCAGCTTGGCGCGAGTGTCGAGTTGAAAAAAAAAAAAAAAAAATTCAAATGGTCTGCCTTTGAAATATCAGGGGTCTGAACGTCTGCCTCATCGATTTTCTTCGTTTTCATGATAAATTGAAACATCAGTCCAAGAGGCAGACATGTGCGCATAATATAGCACATCTTTTTTTTTTTACATTTTTGAAGCGCTGTCAATAGACAACGCAGCGGCACCACGCTGGCAGACTATTTTTCCGTGGTCCTTCTCATTGTTTTTAATCGAACAATTCAAGTCTGCCAAGTGTGCATTTCATATACAGTTTTTTAAATAATAAAAATAACTTCAAAAATTGAAAACTACAAAAGTCAGAGCCCTGGATGTCTGCCTCTTCGATTTTTTGTGTTTACAGGATGACTGTGATCATCAGCCCCAGAGGCAGACATGTGCAAATAATATCGCCCACCTTTTTTTTTTAACATTTTTGAAACGCTGTAAATTGACAACGCAGCGCCACCATGGTGGCAGACGAGGTCCTTTATGTTTCTCAAGGTATCATTATTGCTATTAATAACGTCTGCCATGTGTGCAGATGATATCGAAATTTTGCTCGCCACCTCCCTAACTATAAGACTTGTTGTGAGAGTTTGCACTAAGTCAAGGTCCGAACCCCTTGGTGAACGTTGCTACCGTAATTCATATTTTCATAGTTCTGGTTAGAGGATTCATAATTATAAACTTCTTCAAAAAATTAAACAATGCAACCTCAAAAACAACTTTTCCAACATTTCTAAGTATAACATTGAACAGTCCTCAACACTCCCCTTTGTCAAACTAACTTCCTAGCCGCAGTTCTAAATCTTATATACAAACAAACTATTATGAGTAAGTTCTCTTCATGTATCTTTTTAGTAAAGTCGATTAGTTTCCAGTTAACTTAATGGAACACTTTGCTTAACCACCTGAACCTGAGTCATTAGTGTTTTAAAACGGCTTCAAAAGGAGTAGTTTCTGACATCGACTGTATGTTTTTTTCTGTATGTTTGCGACGCGGTATCACCTTTTTCAAAAATCCTTTTTATTATAGATTGGGTGTGTCATAGAGATGGTCGTCAATATCAATTCAGTAGTTTGATTTAATTTATACTTCCCTAAAATTACAGTCGGTTATTTTAGCATTAAATTTAGACATCTCTTATATATAATTCCAGTGTCACGATGTTTGTCCGGGATGAACTCGGAAACTACTTAACCGATTTAAATCAAATTCGCACACCGTGGCAGTTTAATCCAACTTAAAAGATAGGATAGCTTGCATCTCATTTTTTTTATGCTATGCTGTCCCATTTCTGGGCAAAGGCCAATCAATTATATAAATAAAAATTTAGATCGCGGGCGGAGCTGCAGGAAACAGCTAGTAAATTATATTATCTACTCTTCATCAAAAGTTCCCAACATATCTCCAGAAGAAGCTATTTAAAAGCGTCTTATTACTATGACGCTTCACCAAAGAAATATTACATGCCTTTTACTCTGCTCCATACAATCTTCCCTAAAACTGTCCTACATATCAACAATAAAACAAAAGGACCGTTATCAGAGACGTCTGTCCGTAGCCTTATCTGTCATATCTGCTTACCCCCCACATCTCAGTGAGACAACACATTTATACCCAAAAGACGTCACAGTGACGTCATGACAGATGTAGATAAATAATGTAAGCGTTTAGGTTAGAGGGTGGTGAAAATAAATAACATAATCACATTTTATGTTACTGTAGTTGAATATTAAATTATTATCTCTAGTGAGAAATATTTTTTTAATCCAAGGTAAATGTTTTAGGTTATATTCAAAGAACCCTTCTGCAACTAGAATGCACTTCAAGGAGACCTTTTACATTTAAATAAAAATGGCCTATCCATAGAAAATTTATCCCGTAGATCAATCTTAGTACGAGTAGTCCAATTTGTTATTAATAAATCAACTATTATTTACTTTCCTAGAGAAAGGGCATTTTGAACTAAAAAATTTTAGCTATTTCTTTTTTTTTCTAACATAATTTTGTAAGTTGTAGGTAGGTATGTCTGAATTGAAAATATATTTATTTTTCTTATATTATTATGATATTTGTTAAGACAGACTATCTAACCAGAGAATAAGACCTTGAAGTAATAAAAATAATAAACATTACGTCAAAATAAAACAGCTTTCTTACCGAACAATCCACTGTGATAAACTACCTAAAACCATATAATAAAATTACCCAATTAAAAAATCTGCAAGTCTTTAAAAATACGCAACAATCACTTTGTGAACCCACTTTTTAAAGTTCAAACATAATTAAAATCCCTTCTTTAATACGTGGGCCCTCCGTCAAGGGCTGTAAAGTAATTCGGCTGGATTTCGCAAAAAGGTCCCGTTTAATATATTGGTGCGAAAAAAGATTTTGTTGACTAAATAAGCCCGGTGATCAATGGCCTTAAAATTTAGGATACGGTAAATTGTTTCAAGAACCGTTATAACGTTTATTGCATACTAGCTGTTTCCTGTAGCTCCACCCGCGGTCTTATTTTTTTTTACTTAAGTATCCTATATGAACGGGGGATAACGTAGCTACACTAGCTACCCAACAGTGATTTAATAAGCTATTTCCAAAAAACTAACTACGCTACACACATACTATATTTCCTACCTGTTTTTCGGTACGTATAGCTGACACACGTGTAATACATTTTACATACTTAGTAAAAAAGTCTTTCATTCTTCCACCTTGTACTTTTCAAACCTGGAGTTTTACGACTTTCCAAAATCAGTAGTTCCGAGATAAAATCATAAAACCGAATCCATTCTTCAACGGCGCCTTGAAATACGTCTATTTTCGTAGATGTGACAAAAAGAACCACTTACAAGGGTTATCTATGAGTCGCTACACAATACTGGGTTCAGATAAGGGTAGGTTTGGGTAGGCATCAAAAATACCAAACGATGATAACATATCATTGAGACGGCCTTACAGCTGAACTAACACTCGTAAACTTGCTGTACATGAGGATGCAGTGAGCTTTGGAAGGGAGAGCAGACGGGCGACTTTTGTAAGACTTTTTTACTTTAGTCGCAAATATCTATACAGATATTTTTCATATAGTGTGGTGAAGGTCGTAATACCGTTATGTTGATGTGTACTTAGTATTATAAATACTGGGAAAATAATGTATCATAAAATAGCTTGTTATTAAATATCAAATCAAATAGGTATACGAATTGTCTATACTTTAGTTATAGACAATCGGTCCGAATATAAAATGAATCGAATTTAAGTTATTGTAACATTTTCAGGAAATGCAATTATAAGACTTCATAAAATCACTCGCAATTTAATTACAGATGTCAAAACTGCAAATAATCGCTGTAAAAAGTCGCGCTCAAAAATCGCAAGTCTGCTTTATTTTTTACAACCTTTATCATTACACATTCTGAGTGTCACCCATCAAATGGCCGAGACCCCTATAAATAAGCTACGGGGCCTCCAGATTGCCGGGTTATAAATGAAAGGGTGCAGGAAATTAGGGTTTTTTACAACGGAACCCTAAGTCGCGAGTGTCGCCGCCGCCGTAAACAATTTTTCATACCGTGAAAAAGGCTGTATGGCTATATTGAGTAAATAGGCTTTATTTGGGATGATGGAATATTTTTTATGGTAGCCCATAGTAACTGATTACCTCGGCCCGACATAAGGCGGGTGGGATATATTTTTTTCGTAATAAGGAAGGCAATCAGACGTAAATCCTTCTGCTGTGGACCGCTTAATAGCGAGAGGGGAAGATGTTGGAGCCTTTGTAAAACACGTGATGTATGGTACGGGATCTTAACTTTGTTTTTATATCATATTACAAGAGCTAGAAGTATTCATTTCTCCTGATCCTATCCTACTGACAAACTACTTTGAGTAGTTTGTCTTAGTTTAGTTCTTAAGAAAATATTGTGTGTTATCTATACTTTTATACTCATATTATAAAAAAGAAAGATTTGATTGTTTGTTTGTTTGGATTGAATAGGCCCCGAATCCACTGAACCAATTTGAAAAATTATTTCAATGTTGGGAAGCTACACTATCCGCGGCTGACATAAGCAAAATTTTCAATAAAAAAATTTATATTGCGGGCGGAAAATTATAAAAAAAGGTATAAACATGTAAAATCTGATATGACTGATGAGCACAATTTTTGCTACAGCTTCTTTATAATAACTTTTTAAAATTACTCAAATTTTTTTTTGATCAACCATTTTCACTATAGACTAATTAAATATATATGACTTTATTAAATAATATCCTCATAACTATAATTACCAAACACAATACGAGTATAAGTATGTATGCATCTTAAGCCTATTCTCGTCCCATCGTATTAGTATTTCAATTTTCTTAGCAAAATTGTAAGCGCTTTTATGAATCCCGTCTAGGTAATAGGCGACGTTACAAATTTGCGGCTCCTTTCGGCTTAACTTGATGCCTCAATTAATTACATGTCTAGACTGAGGTATCATCCATAAAATATGGACTTAGACTTCATAAATACTCCATGCACTATTTGTATCTTTATGTAATACTGATAGGCTTTAGTTTTAGAAAACAGTGCAAAGCATTCAAGGCTTATGAAACAGCTACATTACCATACATACTTCTTGATGCAAAAAAAATATATCTATACATTTAATTAAAATAGGAGTGTCTGTTTGTAATATTAAAATAACATCTTTTTGCTACATACATATAAATATATATACGGTACATATACCTATAATATTTAATTTTTAATATTTAATAATTTTTTTAATATAATAAACCTGCTAATATTTTTTTTTTCATTTTTTTTCTGTCTGTAGGTATGTTCTCGCTAATCTCTGAAATGGCAGGACCGTTTTTGACGCGACTTTCAGTGGCAGGTAGTTGATGTAATAAGAAGTAACCTAGGCTGTTTTTATTGTGAATAAACCGCGGGTAACACCGCGGGGCACAGCTAGTATAATAATACACATATACAGTGCCACAAACTTGATAACTTGAAACTTGACCCGGTGGCCAATAAGGAACTAATATTATTTCTCAGTAATTATTTTTTATAGCATAAATACAAAATAATCGGTAATTAATCGGTTGTCGACCTCCGTGGTCGAGTGGTATACACACCGGTTTTCAAGGTGTCGCCAGCTCTGAGGTCCCGGGTTCGATCCCCGGACGGGTCAATGTAGAAAAACACTTTTCTACATTGTCTCGTGTCTGGGTGTTTGTGGTGCCTTCGTTGTTTCCGATTCCATAACACAAGTGCTTTAGCTACTTACTTTGGATTCGGAGCAATGTATGTGATGTTGTCCACATTTATTTCTTATTTATTAAGATTTAATTTGCTCCTTGTACACTTGGGCGAGGACATTATTTTTAAACCAAAAGCCATGAAAATTCAATTGAATTGAAACACTAAATTCAGCAACACCGATCCGGATCAGATATATTTGTAGCACTATAGCTATTCAGGATTTTTTTAATCTTTAACCACAGACTAGATAATAGTAACTTAATAACTAAGCAATAATAAGAACACACGTACTTCTAAAGAGGTAAGTTACATTATTTGAAGCGGCGTTAGCCGAATGGCTAGGGCGTCGCACTTGCGATCATGTGGTTGCGGGTTCGAATCCCACCCATTATACTACCGACGTGAACTGATTCATAACACAAGCATATGAGCTTAGCACGAGGGGTTAACAAGATTACTAGTAATGTGCGACCCAAATTGCTTAAGTCAACACAAAGCAGCCCGTGCGTCGAATACTGCAATGCACAACACATGTACTACGTGAGACCGAGAGTACACAAGCAGTAAGGCCGGGGTTGCAAGTCCCAACGGAAACAAGTTAGAGCCCGTCTCGCGACTTACAGGCGATGCATCAATTAATTCATTATTAATACAAGCTCAGTACATTTACTTAGCTTCTACTTGAAACTTAAGTAACGCTAAACAAGTTAGCATTTACTTCCGTTTTTGTTATTCGAATTTAGAGATTAAAATGTTTTCAGATGTTTATAATTTATTTATGCAGTTCTTCGGATTAGTTGGTAGTCCGAGTCAACTACCTCATGAACTGTTTTTGTTATTTGTAAGTAACTATTTACTAACAGATAAAACTGTATCAAACAGATGGAAGAAAATTTCTTCTCATACACTCTATTTTTTAACTTATTCACAAGGAGTTTCTCAATTCGCTTGTACGTCTTTTTTATGTTTGTTGCGAGAAATCTGTTGCAATTGTGATAGATTAAAAACATTTTTTTCGTCGATAGGGTGCCACATAAATTGCAACAAAATCAAAGCTCTAGCTACTTTTGCATTTATAATATTGGTAAGAAAGTCAGGACAACTTTTATATTTTGTCAAAAATATCAATACGAAATTGCGTAGTTTGAAGTCGGTTCATTTACCTAACATCTATTATTTATATATAATTCCAGTGTCACGATGTTTGTCCGGGATGAACTCCGAAACTTTAGATTTTAATCAAATTTGCACATCATGTGCAGTTTGATCCAACTTGAAAGATAGGATAGCTTACATTTCAATTATTTAAAAACAATTGAGACCGCGGGCGGAGCTGTGGAAAACAGCTAGTTAATATGTAAAATAGAACTAAAAAGTCTGTTGCAGTCGACTATCTAAGAAAACAATTTGATATAAAACCCCTAGACCAACAGACACCCGTCGCTCCGCGTACAGGGTTAGTGTCTCCTGAGGAAACAACAAATGTACTAAATAACAATTAACTTAATCAAAACATCTGACACTCTCCGAAGGGCCTAAGCGTGATGATATAAATAAAAGGAACAATTAACATGCATTGTCCATTTCGTCAGTCTTCAAATTAGGTCAGACGATGCAATTTAAACTTGTACCGGGGGTCCGTAGATTAGGGCCAGGGGTCATAGTTCATTATTAGAGAACATTTCACTACCGGGACTTAATTTTGGGACACGAATTTCACTAGGTGCTTGACAAAAAGTACCAATATCAATTAGAAATTAAACCTTAAGGTTGGAAGGTTAAGGTTTAGTTCGGATTGTGATTAGGTCAAAATTTTCGGATCCACAGCAGTATCTAACTTCTTCAGTTACGTCTGGTGCTTCCTTGTAAAATGTCCAAAGGGACAGAAAGATAGCCGATAAGTTACTTAATTAGCCTTTGTAGTAAGCCGTGTTAACTACCACTTGTCAACGAGGGCTTTCCAACTAAGAATTGTTTTGTCCTGCAGTTGCAAGTAAGGTGTAAGGTGCTCTGGATAAAATAATAAAGGACCAAATATAGAATACATAATTTCTCCTAGTCTAGTCTATGAAAACAAGAGTTCCACTTATCTAATATTAATAATCTTTGCTTTATCAGGTATGGTATGATTACATGAAGTCAGTTTAAAACACACATAAAAATAGCACCATGGCAATTTCGTGACAGAATACTAGCCGAAAAAGACATTCAGACGACTTTATACACATACATAAATAAACTTTTGAAAAAAAAAATTAAACCGACTTCAAAAACCAAAACAAAACCTAAAAGGCACAAAATAGTGTAAAATAAACTTAGAACTATCTAAAATATTAATACAAAACTAGAAGTGATCTGTTTGAAGTTGGTGCCAAACTATATCACTCGTATGTATTGTTGTATGTATTTTTGTTGGTATATTGTTGTTTGGCACCGACTTCAAACAGATCACTTCTAGTTTTGTATTAATATTTTAGATAGTTCTAAGTTTATTTTACACTTTTTTGTGCCTTTTAGGTTTTGTTTTGGTTTTTGAAGTCGGTTTAATTTTTTTTTTCAAAAGTTTATTTATTTTTTCATTTTTTGTGTTCATAATATTTATTATAATAATACAATACAGCTCACCTTAGAAACGTTAAAAAATGTAAATGAGGGTCAATACATATTTATTATATAAAAAAAATCAACCCTTAACTCCTAAAACTCAAGGTTTCTTCCATCATCAGCTCAGTATTTACCAAAAGCCTTGAGGTGATGACTATTGGACGTAAATACCTAAATAGGCTCAGTAGAATAATGAAACACGTTCGACATTTCTTTAAAATTTAAGGGTTTCCTTCGATTTAACTGGGATCCCATCATCAGATCCTGACTTGGTGACAATGGGACCACCTCGGGAGAATACTCTTTCGAATACAAAAAGAATTATAAAAATCGGTTCACAATTGACGGAGTAATCGGTGAAAATACATAAAAAAAAAATAGTGACACGCCGAACATATAACCTCCTCCTTTTCGAAGTCGGTTAAAAATACAGCAATATACCTAAGGCTTCATCAATAAAACCGATCCCTTAACTTTAAAGTACAATTAGGGCAAACAAAACGAAGCCAAATAAATCAATCAAATAAAGTTTTAACCAAAATCAAGGCCCTTTGAAAACAAGTTTAAAAACCTTGAAATATTCTGAGACTCATTACTAAAGTTGAACTCATTTTCTACCAGATTTCCACGGACCGATAAAACTAATTAGGACAAGATACTCGTAGGACTTCGATAGATCATTTTGCGGATGTGTTTTTCTCTAAATTGAGAAAGACAAAAAAAATTGTTCATAATTTTTCAGAAGCCAATAATAACTATGGAAGTGCTATAGACGTCTCCATACATGTATTGGAACAAGTATCGATAAAGAACACATGCTCATAATAAGTGAGTGTCAGTAATATCCCGTATCTTTCGTTAAACCCACGCTACAGTAGAACATGTTCAAATAATGGCTTATCTAGAGGACGCAGCACGTTTTATTTCAAACATGTCAACATCAATATCGAAGCCCACGTCACACAGCTCGGCTCAAACCCAATTTCTCTCACTACATATTACATTACCTGTCAAAACATGTACAAACAACGTGTGCCGTGCAATATCGTGGTGTGAAGTGAACCAATGATCTTATTACGGTATTGTCTTTTCAACTGACATAGTTTTATAGCAATTGTTATTTTTTTTTTCGACGTGAACTTTGAGTCAAGTAAATAATTACTAACCAAGTAAGAAGTACAAACCAAGTAAGTAATGAGTTCTTGTCTTCATTTGAAGAACTGGCCAAATCGATTTCTGAAACTCGTCCAAATAGATGCTATTTATTTATTCGTACAAAAAGCAAAATAAATGGAAACGAAGAAGGGACTACATCAATATTCCTCAACATCCACATCGGATCGTTTGAAATACGCCTCCCAAGTATTTCTATCTATCATTCTCATGAACTCTGCGAAACAGGGACCGCGGGACCATCCATTACAGACAGTCTGTGCAGTCGAGAGCCAATCGGAAATTCAATTTCCGATATGATACGATCCGCTAAGAGATTGCTGAAAAACGATAGCGCCACTCACGGATACACGGTGAACATAAACGATCTCCACTCAAGCTTATAAACGAATCTTTGATCTAAATCTATGTTAAATAAACAATTCACAAAAAAAATAAACTCGAAAAATTAAACGGAACAATTTTATATTGACACACACAAAAAATTGCAACCAAACAATGGAGCTAAGTCTGAAATGGTTAATAAAATATCACTACGGATTCTACGTCAGATTCACTTTCTGATTCATAGTGACGTCGAAAACGAACCACATTCGATAATTTCCCTAAATACATTGAAGACACATTCTTTTTCATTTTCTTGGAAGGACCTGCTTTCAGAGGTTTTCCCGCTTGTCTTTTCTGCTTCGTAGTTTCATTAACATTACTGGGCTTGCGAGCCCACGAATTTTTTATTCTTTGATATAAGTTTTGCTTTACTTGCCCTTGATTTTGATTAGGCTTAGACTCTTCTTGGCTGCGGATCGATTGACTTTTTAATAACTCATTAATTTTGGTTGGTTCCGTCTGGGCATTAGTTTGAAGTTTTAAATCAGGGAAATTCTTAGATTCTTCCGAAAAGGGTTGTGGTGAAGTTTTACCAGCTAGAATCGCCTTCATTGCTTGCCTAAAAAGAAATTAGAAAAAGCCATTCAAACCTATTAACGAATAAAACTTTTTTAATATTTATAATAACTGTTTTGGTACGAAGGTATGGCTTATATGAACATATATTACCTAATTTCATCAGCAGAATTAAAATCCAACGCTTTCAAATCCTTCATGTTGTGAGAAACTTGTTCAGGGCTGAAAGTATCACCTCTTGACGTTGTAGCCTTTTCTTCGTCATTTCGGTTACCTCTTTCATCCCCAGAGCAATGATTTAGTGATGCTTTGCTATTAGATTTTTCCATTCAAACATGAATATTAGAAAAAAATATACAAAAATTAAAGATCACTGTCACGATAGAAATGTCACGGCGACATTCTTTTTACAAACCATTTAACGTAAACATAGTGACTACTTGCTCTGTGTTACAAACTTATTTGAGGTTTTCCTTGGCTTTGACTAAAATCGTAAAAGTTTTTAATCCTTTTCAATTACCCTAGGAGCTGCTGGATTAGCAATACCACGCTGCTGGCGAACGACACCTTTCTGAGCACGAAATAACAAGCAATGTTCAAGAATTTAATACTAATAAGAAACGGAATGAATCTCATAACTCCCGTCTAGACGAACAAAGAAAAATGTCGCATACAGAATTTAATTAATCAAAATCTCATGTCGTACTTTGGTATATTCAAATACATAATTCAGTGAAGTCAAGGAGAAACTTGGATGAAGTAACGTACCTACAGCTGAACATTTCATTGCGGCAGGTTACGACACACAGGGGAACGATGCTTAATAAGCTTTATAATTTAACGCAAATTCACCCCGCCTTGAAACAACACGAAGACTTATTAGTGGCAGGAATTCTGCACTGCAAAATTAGCCGAGGGTTTACGACATCGCCTTCAAAGCTCCGGAGGACACGCTTTACTGGATTCCTCGAATATCCGGAATATTGACCTGAATTTTAGTAGTCTATAAAAACCTGAAAATAAACCTGAATGGTGTGCTCAGAGATTATTAAAACTATCTTCACTGTTAGGAGTGTTTGAAGTGGATCGTCTGTTTGGAAAAGAGGCGAATATTTTATATTGAACACTGTGGGAAGGCCGCGGGCGAGCGTGCTAGTAGTTCATTGAAGCATTTTCTAACAGAAGTGTCCACAGTGGCGCGCATCTGTGCCGCCCATTCTCATAATGGAATAGACTGTTTATCAGGACCCCAGTTTCTTAGCGGTTAATAGTTTTAAAATAAAACAAAGAAACTTGCACTTAGGTATAGTATACAAATAAAATAGTTTGGCAATAATCTACACTAATATTATAAAGAGGATAGATACATGTATTTTTGTGTGTATGTTTGTAATGAATAAACACAAAAACGAATTTGCAATCGTAATTACATTCACCTCGAGTAACATGAGCTATATTTTTTACTAAAAAATTTGGAACCGCGGGCGAAGCCGCGGGGAACAGCTAGTATGGTATAAGTTTAAATATTCGTACCCTTGTTTTTTATCAATTTCTTAACTGCTTCAGCGTAATTTTGAAATTTCAGTCGTAACAGGTAATCCGTTTCGGGTAGTATTTGGAAAACCGTCGCAATTCCAATCCTTTTTCACATTAATCCCTTCTACAGGCTCCATATTTCCTCGAACCTGCACTTTAATACGTCACAGGGATTTATAGCTTTCTTTACTTCTGTATCGGCCGTAAGTACTTGCCGATAATTTAGTGGTTCCAATCACCTATTGCACTCAGCTAAGATCCTTCCTCTATAAAATGTTGCAGGCTTTATTAGAAGGATTGTAATAAACTGAGATTTAGTAGTTCGGTGTTAATGGGTGTTTATTTAGGAGTGAAGTGTTATGTGGCAGTTATATGCTTAATACTAGCAGTCCCCGCGACTTCACCCACGTGGAATTTAACAAAAAAGTAATAATAAAAACTCAAAAATAAAATTTGCCGTTACTTTTTATTAGGTACCTCAGTTATCTGCCAGTAAAAGTCCCATAAAAACAGTTCAGCTGTTTTAGAGATTAGCCGGAACAAACAGACAACAAAAAAATGGTATACGCACCGTGTATACATCCTTAATCATTTAGTAAAAAGCAGATTTTAATATATCAAACAGACACTGCATTTTATTTATCTGTATAGATTATCGAGCTAGCTACCATAATTATTATTTATGTTAATCAGGGTTAGATCATTAGAAACAATTTTGAAAGTAATTGGGATAACTTACGTCAATCACAGAATTGTAATTAATTTGTTTTAACTTCAATAGATGAAAATCGTTAACACTATTAGCCAGAAAAAACTTGTAATTTTTTTTTATCTTTATTATTTCTTAAATTTTTTTACGCTAATACTTTTTCGTCAGCAAACAGATTCAAAGTAAGCAGACTTTAGCGACTTCACACAAAAATGCAATTACTTAGTCTCCACAATCTGGCCTTGTTCTATTTTGGTAGCCGAGGTTCCAACATTTTACTTTGTTCTATTTTGGACTTCGTCTTGGGAACCCTCTATGTCTCTTAGGTAAAACAATAATTGTTAGACTCTCCATTCAGAATTTAGAAGTGCTTGTGTGTTCCTTCTCGCGTTTGTTAGACATCTCGTCAGGGAAGCTTGAATGCAACCTACATCTGTTTCTTTCTGAGACATTCTATTTTTGTTTTACCTGTTCTTGAATTACAGCAAAAGAACGTCTCTTACACATCTGACATTTGCGACCAGATTGACTTTCACTACGTATAATAAATAAATTCTCTTCTTTTGCTTTTAAAATTTATTTCGCTGACAACTAGACAAAACAAAAACTACCTATTTTAGAGGAATGTGCAATGTTAAGTACTCGCTTCAATGTCGTATGTCATGCGGACAATGTAGACATAAGGCTAGACCACTGATAAAAATCTAAAAATATAGAAGAAACTTACACTATCAGTCTGACAATGTAAGAACAGTATAACGTTATAGCCTCTAACTGTATTGCCAGTTGTAATAGTCCACTTAAAGAAACAATTGCTACTGACTTTGGATACTATAAGGTAGCCTGGAGATAGTATTGCGTATAATTCTATGAGTATTTCTGTTTCTTTTCAAATGTTCCTATAATCAGTCCCTCGAAGATAGTTTTGTTTTTTTTTTTTTCAAAGCTTACTAGCAATGTGGGTTGCACAATATTAGTACTCTTGTTAACATGCTAAGCTAAATACCTGTGTTACGAGTGGGTTCACATGGAGTGCATTAGGTGAGTTTTGAACCGGCAACTACAAATTGATACCCTATAAGACTACCGCCGCTACAAGATCAGTTCAACACATGTCTGATGGGAGATAAAGAGCGCTCCAAATTGAACTTATACTAGGTATACCTAAGGGTCACAATAGATAAAGGTAATAACTTCAGGATCAAAGCAAAAGCGCTTCAACAGAAAACCAAAACCAAGACAGGATAAAATGAAGTAAATTTCCACTTTATCAATTCACACAGAGAGAAAATAAAGGAAAATAAATAAGTGACACATACGGGCAATACTACAAAAGACGAAAGGAGTTGTCTATTACTAGACGGTGGCTCAGATGGTGTAGTAAATTGACTCCCGCCGCTTGTCTAACCAACAGATTTATAGAAAAAGATTATACTCCAGATAACTTTTTAAGTGTTTTTCAAGACACATATGTTCATCGAAAGAAAAGTTAGGGTTTTTATCGTTGGCAACGTTAAATATACTTGAAAAAGCTTCTAGGATTAAGAGAAGGATTTCAAGAACTATTAGCGTTAAGTCTGCCATTTTTTTTGGTTTGGCTTGGCTGAATCCTGAATTCGAGGCATTCGACATTTATTTACAATCCGAAAAAATATAAGTGAATTACACACAGACGAGGAGCATAATCGTTAGGACTGGACAAACATGCCTTTCACACAAATATTTATCCGATGCCAATACTTACCCTGTGGTGGAGAATGCAGATATTAAATATTTACAAAAATATGAATTTAAACTCATAAAAAAATTGTATTCTAATATCTTAAGCGCTGATTCCGAAATTTTGTAATTGAAATAAAAAACATTATTCTTTAAATATAGATAAGAATTCTTAGGCATACGAGTATACTATTTCACATCGAACAAAAGGGATCGTCTTTACCCAAAAAATCTGAGAATACCTTCAGCGAAGGGTATTGTCGATTTACTTAGTAATAATGTATTGAGTTTAAGGGTCAACGATTATATAGTAGCACTCACTCATAAACCCTTTGACCAAGTAACCTACCCTTGCCCTTCAAACAGACCCTTTCGACTACAAGTTTATTGAAATAGATGAGAATCTATCTTAGAAATACCTTTTTGTAACTACGAAAATCTTAAAAATAACACTCCGGTCCGAGCCATACTAAAAGATACCAAAAGAGTTATTAAAATTTCTCTAAATTACGTAATATAAGGTAAACAAATGCACTTGTTACAATTTCAAACGGCCCTCATAACAGAATAAAAAAATACGAGAATTGTCCAAATTAACGATCGTCAATTACAAGAGGTTACAACCGGATGCATCAATGTAGAAAAAAAAAGCAACACTTTTCTACATTATTATTAAATGTAGACAGCATCACATAAATTGCTCCGAATCCAAAGTAATTAGCAAAAGCACTTGCCCCGACTGACCCGAGAGAATGTACAAAAGTGTTTTTTTTTTTTACATTGACCCGTTGTCTGGGGATCGAACCATCCCAGAGCTAGCGACACCTTGACAACCAGTGTGTACGCCACTCGACCACGGACGTCATCAAAACAAGAAATTTAGATCGTGAGACTGAAGAATTTTTGTTGTTGATTCCAATGATATTATAAGTAAAAAGGTGTAGATAGGTTATAGGCGCTCAGCAAGCGACACGTTAAAATGTGGCTAGTTAGCCACATTTTAACGTAAGGTAAAATGTCATTTCTGATTTATTTATGTCGCCAATTACATTTGTCTCTTTTTTGCTTGCGATAATCGAATCATGCCATCCTACCTTGACGTCTAATCGTAATGTAGTGTGCTTTGCAATATTCAGTTATTTATGTGTGAGTTAGTGTGCCGTGTTTGAAGATCGAATTTTGTGTAGGTAACCTATCTACACCTTTTTACTTATAATATCATTGGTTGATTCCATAATAAAAACACTGGATTTCCCATCAAAATCTCAATAGCTCCATGTTTGATGGAATCATTAACCATTAAATATAAATCCGTAGCATTGTAACAGTTATATTCTTTGATTTCTATCTGCAATTGCTTTCACCAGTAGTCCCTAGAGGAGCATTCCTTTCTATAGCACCAGCCAGTACACTTTTGTCTTCATGATTAGCCCATTTCGTTTGGTAATCGTGGACCACAAGATGTTTTGTTCCTTTCAGTGATGTATTAGCCTCTAATGAGTTTCATTTCCATCCATTATTGTGAAGAGCAACAGTCTTCTATTTGTGTAGATCTCGTTTTAGATAATGATGTTGAGTGAATTAGATGGTCTTGTTTTATAAATTATATCTAAGTAAAATTTTGATTCCATTTTTTCTTATAGATATAAATTACTTTCAATTCTATAAGACCTAATTTTTTCTCCATTAATCTGAGAAGTCGCTTTTTTCATCGCAATTGCATCAAGTGAGAAGTTTGAACATAATGTATGTTAATTCATAAATAAAGGCAGTATTATAATTCCTGAAAGTAAGACTGTTATTTCTCTCAAAAAAAATATTTAATAATTTATAATATAATGCTTAGAACATTAATTATAATATTAACATAATCATTAATGTTCTAAGCATGTAAGCTTTCAATATACTTGAATCTTGTTATTCCATCTACATCACCATCTTATCGAGATTGAACAAAACATAATAACAAAATCAAACACAGAAAACACACACAGATGTTCCACCGAATTGAAAAATATTCTCATCATGTTATAGACGGTAATGCAAAATTGATTTTAAAATCAGGCGCCTAAAGTTTAGTTTCCAATAAAAGTGATGGTTATCAGATATCTTGGGGAGAAGACCCGGAACGTTACGAAGACTCCATCATACTTATTTACTTTGGAGACAAAGATAAAAGCGTCGGTCCGAGAGATTTATATATACAATGGTTGTTTGAAGACCGCAAAGATAGCATTGGAAATATTGGCGGTTATGTGTATCTAGATTTTTCTTAGGTCTTTGTTAAATCCGTTAAACTGAGTGTTCGTAATGACGAATAGTTGATATTTGCGAACAAAATAATAGTTTTATCTATATTAAATGTATTACTTGGATTTGGCCAAGGAATATTTTCAATATAAATGACTTATCGCTTGACAAAGGATCAAATATACTGTAATATTTTCACATAAAGGCAAATATTTATAACATTTCAAATAGGTATTCCATTTATTTATAATCGAATTTTCCTTGTACTTATGCAAATCACAGAAGTGAACAAACATCACATACCTACACAAGATAAATAACTGCAAATCATGAAAATATTGGTATCTACAATATGAAAATTGAATTCTCCTGACATGTTCGCAATTATCTTAATTTCTTTTATTACAAAAACCTAAACCGTGTAACGATTAAAAAATTATATAAAAAGAAAAAATCTTATTCTCTTTTCAAATTCAAAACTACCTAATCTGGAGCAGATATCTTACATTACTTAATTTTACAAGCATTATTTTATTCTTACGCAGCCTAAAAATTGCAGACTCAAAGTCACAACTAATCCACCATATAATTAGCTATAGCATTAAACTTTCAGAATTACGTCTGTCGAAGTTCCAAGGCAAAAACTTGGGCATTGTTGGGTAAGAAAATAATTAAGACAGCGTCCTAATCCACCGCGGCTGATCGAATTGTGACTAGACGGTGTCTCACCGTCTTTCTACCTATTCAATTACGACAAATTGTTTTAAGAAATTTCGAAAAAAAAAAAAAAAAGATCGAAGGAAGAAAGTGAGGCGTTAGCCCTGCAGTGGTGGGTTAGGGTTCAAAAATTTTAAATAATAATAAAAAGATCCCATTCCATTTCTTAATCGAGTATTTCAATGATCGATCGATCAATGATCGATTACCAAAAACAAGTGCCAAATATGTATTGACATTATAAGTTTATAAGATATGATTATGTTATAATATCTATAATATGCTACGGCTGATTTAAGAGATCGGAAATCATTAATAGTTCTAACTACGAAACAATAAACTGTGCACCATATGATAACGAAGTAGAACAGGAGATAGTATATCAATCAATTAAATTTCTAATAAAATCATGACCCAGAATTGAGAGCGAGAGGATTTGACCTCAGGTCACCTTACCATATTGCTGCGTCTGTCTTATAAACACGTTGTTATACTACTTGTATTTAACAACACAATACAGATCTACAAAACATAAAAAATTAAAGAAAAAGCTTAATTAAATCAAGAAGTTGATGCAAACACGGGTTCCATCCAGGAAGATCCAGAGATAATCTTGTTTCATTGCCTATTCACCCAGACCACAATACACATTGAAATTCAATTTCAGACAGCCCTTGGATTTAAAATCGTTCAAAAATTCAACAGAAGCGTCTTCATACATAGTACTTTAGAATGCACAATGGTTTGCCCTCAAATCCATTGACAAGATTCTTAGAGCCGTTTAAATCATATCGCTCAATGGATTGGGGAATGCATTGAAAGCCAACAGGAGCCGAATGCGGTGTCGAATTAATGGCACTGTGGATAAAGCTCGAGCTTTTCAATCTTCGATTACAATGCACTCTTTGTACCTTCTGATAGGATAATATTGTGATTGTTGAAAATGTTCATAATTAGGAAAAATCCTTTAAACAATAACGAGGAAACACATAAAAAGAAAATTTATCGTAAAAACTTTACTTATATTAACATAAACTTACCGGTTTAAGTATATAAAAGGACACTTATAGTTCGAAAGAAATACGAGCATAACATTAAATACAAAAAGATCTTGGAATACAATAATATGAAAACAAGAAATAAGTACACTCGTTGATGCTAAGAAAACGGGACTGTACTCATAATTTATACAGGCATCCTGAAAAGTGAAGAAAGCATTCATCCTCTCAGGTGAAGTGGGTCAAGATGAATAGAGCTTGGAGTTTAGTACAGAAATGATGTGATTTCGGTCGGCGTGAAGTTGAAGCAGTTATTCTGATATGTGTACCTGAGAGCTCTTGAAGAAATTGGGGCTTAGAAAGGTCGATGAGCCCTGTATTGTTAAGAAAATGTTTTTAAAGTTCAAGTATGGTGCAAATGTTTGTAAGTACAATTGGAAGTAAATGTCTGGTTTCTGAAGATGGATTTATGTTTTCGTAATAGACTAGAACATTTGATTAAGTATATCAGTGATCTTAATAATCTCGTACCACTAACGTCCGGTACACATAATTATAATCTTCATTTCGGTTCAATGATTCTCAATTTCTGTCATACCAAAAAAAACCACTCGGATGGCACATTCGTTGGCTTCTTTTGTCTTTTGTCAGGATCGTCAGAAGATGAGCCATATCTTGCGATGCGGCACCACATTCATATTGTATTTGTGAAGGGTGATCATTCCCCACTTGCTCAGGCTTAGTTTACAGCGACCCTTGTATTATGTAAGATAAAATTATCTTCTACAAGCAAAATTACATAAATAGATCGTAACTGCAAATAAACAATTCATGTTAAGCTTTTACTAACATTAGGTTAAAGCAAAAACAATTTACCTCAAGGAGCCTTGTCCACAAAAATTAAGACAAATGTTGGAGAAAAAGTCCTACAAATAAACAATAAGTAACTAGATAATACAGTCTTAAGGGACCGTCCAGTTGTAAGACTAAATGGTTTTCTGGAGGAACAATTCAATGGGCACCTGCGTCCCGACGGGTACAAAGGGACGACTAATAGAGAGAGAATTGAATTACAAAGACAACTTGCTATATGACAAAGTGACTACAAACTTTTTGTAGGTTCTTAACGATAAAGTTATTGACTGACTTGACTGAGTTTGTTGTTTCTTGTTCTTGTTACATTTAATTTCCCAAGTATTTGATAGGCTATAATTTAAATATGTTTGCAACTTACTCAGCATTTTATTTTTCATTTCTTGCAGTTCAAACTAAAATGCTTCTTAGTTCTTTGTGGTGTTATCTTTAGCTTTATATGACACAGACGCCATATATTGATTTCTAAGATTTTCTCAACTCATTTTTTTTATCATGATCATGTTTATACAATACATAATTCATAAATTTATATGAAGTTTCAGCCTTAATCTTGCTTAAGCCGTCAAAAATCCATGTATTTGAACGAAATTTATTTTTTTACGCAAAATATACCAGTACATCAGAGGCTGTGCGCGAATCTATGTCATTTAGTGGAAATACGGGGATACTTACCATATATAAGGATAATCGTCGAGTCATTTCCATCTATGAGCATGTTTACTGCGGAAAATCCGCTTTCCCTTGTATTTCGATTTCGATGAGGCAGGATGTCAATACAAACATTTAGTGCTGGAACTATTTATTGTGCAATACGAATAAAGTATGTGGATGTTACTGACTTTTGCTGAATTTTGAGCCAGGATATTTTCAATGGATGAAAATACTGCATTTAGAAGTTAACATTCTAAGTTTTGCTTTAGCCGTATTGCTTCCCAGTCAATCTATCAATCTTGACTTGATATAAAATAAATTAGGTTCATTAACACTCAATGGATATACCACGAAACACGAAAAAAGACATTGAAGTATAATTTTATTTATTAAATACTTCATAGTCGGATATAATGCCAGAAGGCATTCTCTACTAGTTAACCTTACAGTGATACAAGGTTAGGAAAGTGTTAGATGCACTGAGTATTGGTAAAAAACGTACCTTTATTAAATAAAAAAAACGCATTCTGTCAATTTTATAGGTACATGAAAGTACAATAAGTCACGGACTATTAAACCCGTGTATCATAAATAACAACTTAAACACTCGTCTACTATCAACTGACACAATTCCAGCTCCCATTCAATACACATTGTTCGACAGCACCAACAAACACGCAATCAGCTCGAAAGCGTTAGTTAGTGGACAGGTTAGCCCATCAAACTAACAATAACTCATATCACAATGGACGGAGCAGAATCAATCCAGAGTCCAGCCAGACTGATCCCTAAAGACTCGCGAATCAATTTGAATAGAAAAAACTGAAGATCGGAATAATGGCAGACATTTAAATGTCGGATCGAGATTTTCTTTTTTTATTGAATCTTTTGTGATAGCTAAAGAATTCATTCAGAATGTGAAAATATAAAACTATTGAAGACCATTTTCGCTTGGTCAGCCAACGATAGATAGCGTTCATTGTTGCTGTTAATACTAAATCTTTTTTGAACGGAGCAACAAAAGTTTATTTTTATTTTATCTAGATAAGTTAGTACTTTTGTTTAGCCAAAAACAAAGTTTCTTTTTTTCTTAGTCTAGTCAATTACGCGTCAAGTTTTACTAGGTTATTCAGCTTTATGTCGTGTTCTGCCGAGATCGCTCCGTCTAATGGAGCATTATATAAAAAGGTTACCCAGCCTAGACAACCATGTTGAAGCTGAACTTAAAAGAACTCGCTGAATAAAATTACGTAAGCAGGATCATAAATAGATTTATCTCGATGACAAGACGGCGAAGACAATTCTTGTGAGGCATAGTTGAAAAAATATACTACCTTTGTTTTTATGCCTATCCAATTTCTATTTTGTGTTCCTTTCTTCATTATCCTATCTAACGTTGTTACATAAGAGATACATTTATTTATCCTTATCGCACTTAAGTGAATTTAACCACATAATACAACCCTTGCAGTTTGCAGTGATAAAAATAAACTAAATAACGTTTATATGACTGTTAGGTATTTATAGTAAACTGTTTCCCGCAGCTCTGCCCGCTGTCTCTATTTTTTGTTTATTTTTTGGAACTATATAAAAGTTAGTAGCTAAGAGTAGCTTGCCAACGGTGAAAGAATACAATACCCTACCCTGCCCATTAAATTTTTTTAATATTTTACCAAATTTTAATGGGCAAAATAATATAATCAAAGCATCCTCCATAATATATTTACCAACTACAAGTGCCATCTACTTAGTAAATGCTAGATGGGGTGGCAAAGCAAAAACGTAGAGATTTTCTACGTTACTGGGGAAGCCCCATGGGGTGCACTTAATTAAATACAGCCTCGATGGAAACCCCGCGCTCTGAGAAATCAAACATTTTTGCATTTTTTTCTTTTCAAGAAGCGATTGCCTAATGAATTGGTAAGTCAACATCGTAAAATTTAATGATCGATTATTTATTTAAGTGTTATCAATTTTGATGGTCAAACATTTTGCTGCATGTATTTGACAATCTAACGATTTATGTGAACTCAAATAAAATCCTATACGTTTCTTTTTAATACGGCGGCGCGGCGTTCCCCAAGGGTTCATATCCATAGAATTCTGTAACGATTACCATTTACCTAGTCTTAGATATATTCTTAAATCCAGTTCATTATCTGCCTAGGCTTTTCCCAGGCTATATTAGGGGCGGCTGCCAGTGTTTCTAGATTTTTCTGAATACCGTATTTTGATAATATTTTTAAATTTATATATCATTATCTACATCAACGACCTACCAAAAATCATGGATGAACCATGTGTACTATTCGCCGACGACATATCCTTACTCACTACTAGCCAGAACGTCAATGATATTAACGAAAACTTAAACTTGATACTTAATAAAACAACAAAATGGTTAACTGAACACAACCTCGAAGTAAATTATAAAAAAACAAAAGTAATGACTTTTCATCCAAGACAAAAAGCTCCGATTACTGTTAAACTGATAGTTAACGGCACAAAAATAGAGGTCGTTAACAATTTTTCATTATTAGGTCTCATCATAGATACACACATTACCTGGAAACCACACATAAAACATATACACTCAAAAATCTCAAAATTCTGTTATGCACTACGAGAAGTTAAAAAAACCACCAACATACAAACTGCCCTCACCACATACTACGCCTACGCATACTCATGGCTCAACTACGGCATTATTATGTGGGGAAACAGTACCGACGCTGGTACACTATTCATTCTCCAAAAGAAATTAATCCGTATAATAGTTAATATAGAGCAAACCGACAGCTGCAAACCAATTTACATACAATATCGAATATTAACATTACCATCAATTTATATCTTAGAAATATGTAAATTTGTAAGAAAACATACAAACTTTTTCGTAACCCGTGGAAATAAACACAACGATCGGCCAGTTAGACACAAGAACATGTTAATGCTCCCCTCTTCACACATGACACTTCACAGTAACAGCCCCTATGTAATGTCCATTAAAATTTATAACAAATTACCAGACTCTTTAAAAAATGAAACAAGCGAAACTAAATTCATACGCGCACTCAAGAACATCCTCATCAACAAAGCCTACTACTCAATACATGAATACATAAATGATAACAATATTGCCCATACACAACATAATACACAAAACACTTCACACTTTCCAATATCATAGTCCTGTTATGTTAGTCCATATGTACCAAATGCCTGTTATTTCATATTATTATAATTATAGTCTATTGTTCCTATATATACAAATAATGATGTTTAAATTCTAGTTGTTAAATTTTATGTACCTATATATATATATTTTTTTTTTTATTGCTTTAGTAATTTTATAATAATATGTAACGTCTAGATGTAAGATTAATTTTATTTTGCTGTGCCCTACAGGGTCCACGATTGTACTTAGCTCTAAGCCATTTAATTCTGTAACATCTTATTATATACATTGTGGAATGCAAATAAATATGAATGAATGAATGAATGAAATCCAGCTGAATCCAGATAAACGAAATATTGTATATTTTGTATAAAGAATGTAAAGTAAGTTCATTAATACCGCCTCGCCTGACGCTGGTTAAGAACTGACGAGTATTCTCCCGTAAGCGTTTGTGCGTTACTCTTTATTAAAAATTCAAATAATAGGGTAGAGTGGGGTTTACTGACGTCATGACGCCAGTAAGTGTTCTCCGAGACCATGATTGAACATTTTATATTCAGTGTCGAAGAAACGGCCGAATTATTTTAGCGACGTTTCTTTTGTAAAATGAGAGTACTTTTCATTGAAAGTTTGAAGGTGAATTATGAAATCTAGAGCGATCTAGTCTATGAATTGATGATTTTGTTTGTGGTGAATCTATGGCTTGTAATTATAAACTAGATAAGCCCCGTGGTTTCGGTGTAAGTTATAAACAGTTTTTTAGGCTTAGACATTTTACAAATAACCGGAATTATTTTAACATTATTGACACTTTCTTATCTATGAATGTATAAATAAAGTTGACAGACTTGAAAAAAAAAAAAATGATGATTTTTATTACGGGTGAACTCAATAACCAAAAGCACTGAAAGTCTGTCACTACTGCATGTCTAAGATCTAATAACAAACTAAATTAATTTCATATGCCGTGAAATACACAAAAGAAATTAAGAACTAAAAAGGAACATTAAATTTCATAAATCTTTGATAATTAAAGATTCGTCTAAGAAAAAAGTGCCGGAAATAATGGGGGAAGCGGTCTCTGAAACATTTTATTTAATAAGAGTTCGTGCAGCCCTTCGTACATAATTGTAAATTAATTGCGTTCTCAGGAAAAAGGGACTTTCTAATGGCTAATTAGGCAAACGATAAATATATTTTGAACAGGAGGCCCTTTGAATTACAATATCCTCTTATTAATACATCATACGAAATTTTGTATTTATGAGTAGGTAGTTCAAAATCTTTTGCACTTAACATCAAATTGTTGAAACTAAAATAAAAACTACACTTACCACAAATTAGTAGGTAAGGCGTAGGACATAGAAACATAAAAATCACAGTTCTCAAAAAAAATACAAGAAAAAAGAGGCTAAATTGGAATATATTTCGTCATATCTAGTAACCCTATGTTAATTGACAAACAGTACAATTTAAACTTTTAGTAGGTATCTAAAACTTTAGCAAGATAGTCAACTGCACTGCATAAATCAAAATAAACTAAGCACGTAAAATAGCAATTTCCAACAACGATACAAACAAGTAGTTGTATTCAATGAAACGGAGCAAACAGCTTCAAATATTTGTATTCAATGCGCCACGTAAACAACAATTAATAAGGAGTGGTACGCTGGCCGCGAACTAAGTCGCGCCGACTGAATTCCAGCAGTCCAGTGTAAAACTTTAATCACCGCTTAATTAAAGTCGAGTAACTTGAACGTGACCAGTATTCTTCCCTCCACATGCTCCAGATACTGTCGCCGCGGGTAGTCGAAGATTGCACAACATACCGTAATAAATACCCAACTACCCTCATAAAACTTAATAAGGTGTTAAATTTATAACACTCTCGCAAGGTAATATTAAAAAGCTTTTCACCCAGTTTCCAACAAAAACCAGTTTGAAATATGAATTATTTTGGATGCATCGCGTTAATAAAGTAGCCCCACGTTGGGCGCCAAGGCTGCGCGGTCCGCGAATGAATTCCACTAAGTCCGGTGTAGAACTTTAATCACCGCTTAATTAAACTTGAGTGGTTCGCACGTGACTTCCGTAGCCCTGTGCATGTTCAAGATACTGAGTCCGCGGGGGTCCAGAATGCACCACACTTTCAAAGGTGAAAGGTGAAATAAAGTTGCACTTGCAGTACTTTACGCTATTTACATAGTAAGGAACATTAAATTACTTAGTATACTATAATAACTCACGATACTTACTAGTCCTACGAGAGCCATAAATTTAAACGTTTGTTACTCGAAATGCATTTATATTACGAGTAAACTACATTGTTCAAAACAATTGCAGCCGTCATAAAGGGCAACAAATAAATCCAACAACCATACAACATTTTAAGGATATAAAGGCATTATACGTAACGAGCACAGCTAAAAATATATATGCATCTTAAAAGTGATTTATACTCAGCTATATAAATAAACGTACATCAAAGAGAACGTTGTACGCGTAACATATGAAGATAGTTGAAGACAGTAATTTTACGCATTATATAACCCGTCCCAGGGCAAAGATGTGGACATTCGTCATCCGAGTTCCGAGAGCGGCGGACCTGCGCCAGCTACCCTTATTTTGAAAGGACGGATAAACTTGTATCCGCTTACAGATTTATTTTCCGCACATAAATTATACCGGGGCCTCGATTTATCTGTTTTTGTCAAGGTATAAATTCTATGTATTTTGTATAACATCTGCTAACGGGAATATGTGACATGCTTTTATTAAACAGTCAAAATGAATGTCTTTAAATGTTGAATAATATTACCGGGACCCATGTTGTGCGCCATTTGCAAGTAATACGGAAAAGCAATAAACTCGGCCAAGTCACATGTGAAAATGTGACTTGCATAATGTTACGTTCACTGCCTATAAATTCCGTTTTAATTAAAAACGTGACTGTACAAAAAAGGGCCCACTAATCTACATTTTGGATGTTTATATAATCTACTTTTTGCCATACATGTAAAGTATAACTTTTCAGGTACACAAATATGTTTGACACGATTCCAATTCTTGTTATGTGTTACAACCGGAGTGAGCGTGTATCAAATATCAAATATATTATTTCAAAACAACGCGTAACGTTATATAGACACGTAACATAAAAGGAGAACGTTTCTTTGAACACAAAGCCGAGTCTTAACTCTCAAGCCCTTTGCTCTCGACTTGCAAACTATTTGAATTCTCGCCCCAAAATACCATCTCAGTATCGAAACACCACGACATGGGACAATGATACATATTTATCAAATGATATTTATTGCCGCTATGAAAAACTGCCGCGATTTTCTCATCTCTTTTCCTATTTAAAGTTCGGATATTTTATGGGGAACGGGATTTTGGACGGTTAAACTACACAAGCGTTCTATATTGTTATGGAAAATAAATCGATTTGGAAATTTTAGAAATATCGATAAGTATTTTGGTGAAAATGTAGTTATCAAATTCTTGGTTCGAAGATTGGCATAGTTGACATAGTTACGTTCGCATAGTTTGCTGCATTTCTGCATAGAATTCTAGCAATTTTTACAGTATTATACTGCACTTGCTGATAACAATGAAACAGTGGACTCTGACGTGTGATTCATAGTAAGTACCTAAAAGAATTTGTCATAAGCACACAATACAAAGCACAAATGCAATGTTCTAAGGATCACGAAATCTTATCGTGAATCAGTCCAACGATATCCACGATCTTAAAGGAAGGCTGCAACTTGAAATTTGTCTGCATTTTATCGCTCAAGCATATGTCGTCCCAAGGTTTATCGCGAAAAATACCCAGTTAGGTCCACATCCCATACAAATTTGTCCTGGTGATATTATCAAAAACTCCCGTTTGGACCCTTCCGACAGAGGTTCGATCAAGCGAGTCGTTTATCAAAAAATGGTATAGGACAGTCTCCGGGTAAAATTGTTGGCTTTTAAAGGCAGATCCTTCGATGAATTTATTATGCTACCTAAAAGTGTCACCCGCAGTTTGCTTGAGCAGGACGATACAAAAATAATGGGCACACACTCTGACGGGTACGATGATGAAGAATGTTTGCAGAACGTGAGAAAACTGAGTGTCCTGTGATAGTACATTTTATAGACCAATATGTAGGCATAGTAGAATCATAAGACTTGATTTAAGGTTTTATTAATTTATATGAATTCAAACCTTTTTATCATTATTATTATTTGTATTTACCATTTGCATTCAATAGATCGATTCGTTATTACCTACTTTTCACGCAAGAAGAATACCGATGATTCTCTGACAATTTACAAGTTTATCGCATTATTTGTTCCAGTATTCCTCTTGGAAAAAACATCAAACAGGCTCTCTTAGCCCCTCTATACCCCACAGTACGTGGCACCTGACGGGAGCAGGTGTCTCGACTCTCCATGAATTACTCGAGAACAGATGTTGAGTGTCACCGGCGTTTTAACTACGCAACAACTTTTATACGTCATCTGAGGATCTTGTAAATTGTAAGCCTATTGCGGATGGACGCTTTTGGGGAAAACCCTTCCAAAATACGGAGGTAAAAAGTGTACAGACGATACTACTATAGATATTTTCAATTAGGGATGAACAAAAATTTTATTTTTGTTATATAAGGTAAACACAGGGCTCTGGCTAAGGCAATGACGGGACCGGGGTGTTTTTAGTCGGTTAAAGTCCGACACATGCCGTGCCCTCGGCGTGGGGAAGTCATAAGCTTTTCACCCCGCAAAAAAAAAAAAAAAAAAAAAAAAAGGTTGTCTCCATCCTCAAGAATAAAATAATTCAATTGTATAACAATTTTAATGAAAACCACTTTAACAAGCTCCATTTAGTTCGGAGTCAGACGTTAAAATAGCACCTGCGAGGGTTTACCTCAACACGATGCAAATAGAAATATAACTACTAGCGAATACAGTAATAATAATAATATTAAAGTCGCTCAGTGTTATATATGCCCTCAGAATATAATAACAAATAATTGATTCATAAGACGACGAAAAAACATCGACCAAATGTCAAGTTATAGTTAGTTGACCTTTAACTCCGAAACATAATCATGAGCACAAAAAGCTAAAAGTCATCGGAAACAAGATCCATATTTATTATTATGCTATCGGCACCAGTAATGACATCATCTATTACATTAGTAGCATCAAAATGTCTCGAATCATTTTCTAAACCTGTTTTATCTGCCGTTTGTATCGGAACGACTTTAAAGATGATAATTGCAACTCTTAGCCCAGAATATTGCACCGCTAATTTTTTGTAACATCTTCTAAAATCTCTATCTGTCGCTTTTTTACATGTTTATGTGACAGAGACAGCATGAGATATAGTATTCGGCCATTAGATACTGCAAATTGTTTGTTGGACTACAATATTTATAAAACACTTACGGCCTTCACTTCACTTTTACCGTTTTGGCAACCATAGTAATTTAAGTATAAAACCATAATATAGGCCTTAACTTCGCCTTTTTAGAGTTCCCTACCCAACGGGGTACGGGACTCTACCAGACTCAGCTGTCCGTCCGTCCTTCCGTCTGTCAACTGTCTGTATCTCATGAACCGTGATAGTTAGACATTTTCACAGATGATGTATCTCTGTTGACATAAAAAATATCAAAAAACAGAATAAAGTTAATATTCAATGGGCTCCCATACAACAACCATAATTGTTTTTGTTGATATCGACAAATGGTAGACGCTGATATATATTTTTTTGTATGTAACTATATTAAGTGTTCTTACTTTTATTTCTTTCTTTCCATCGGCTCGTGTATTTAAAAGATGACCATGTCCACTGACACACACACAACAAGGCCAAAAAGTTCCATAGCCGTATCAACAAGTAAACCAAACAAAACTTAAAAAACGGTTAAATAAAACCTATATTTACCTCGTCAAAACGGTAATCCGTCACCGATTACTTAAGCAAACATGGTAAGGCGCCCCTGAACTAATAAGTAATAACCATTATCGTTGAAATACTATCACCCTATCACCACGGTAATACTATCTATACAGTATTGTAACTCGGCCGCAAAATAGAAATAAATGCCTACAGCCGCGCGCTACGTTAACATGCGTTAGGGCTGCCCGTCTCCAGCAATTTAATTACATTTGCCTACTTTCTGTTTCTTCTATTTAGTTTTGTGATTGTAAATATCCTTTTTATATAAATAAATGAAATACTTTGTATATTGAATAGGAAGTGTTCAATAAAAATGCGTGTTGTTTTTTGATTGGTAGATTTAATAAAAAGGTACCTACCGTATCATGATTCATTCAGAACAGCATAACTACCTATTTCACTCGTCTCAATAACTTTCCGTTACTCTATTCGCTTTATTTATTAATCCAAACACCTTTTTTTCGTGAGATAAAAGGAAATACCTACTTATCCATTAATAAGACACACATTATGTAGGACCTACCTACCTACTAGTAAGTAAAATTATTTTGTAGTCTTACCTTTCAGTTTCCAGGTAATTTAAAAAAACTTATGTCTGGATGCGTTATTGACGAATTCATACAACCAAAAACAGCACAATATTTCCTATTCGTCATATTAACTGATTTTTGGAGAAAAAATCGCGCGGTTATTGTTAAAAAAACAACACACCATCCGTCCGACACTGCGGTACAGCCGTGACTGTCGGCGTCGCGAGCGCAATCCGAGATCGAGGCGCGTAGGTATAGCTCGCGTTTCGTCCGTTTGTATGAAGTTACAATACTGTATAGATAGTATTACCGTGCTATCACCATTACATAGACGTCACTTAGGGAACATTAGCATGATATAACCATAATTTGATGTTTAAGTAACATTCATTATAGCTCACAAAAAACACGCATGAATACACGAATTATTTTAAACGCTTCTAAATAAGAGCTTATTGGGTTCTTGGCTAGATTTTTTTAATTTCCAGTATGGATATAAAAACGTGAGAATTATAAGATTTTAATGGCAACGCATTATTTGGATTATATATAAACTAAAATAATAAAGAGGAAATATTTGAATAAATACAAAAAGTACTGGAGCGATTTAAAAAAATATTTCACCTTTAGAATGCTACATTATCCCTGAGTAACATAGACTATATTTATTACCAAAATAAACACAGACCGCAGGCTAAGCCCCGGGCAACAGCTAGTGTTAAAGAAATGATTAAAATATAACTCATAACACAAGAATACAATTAATTTTACTTAAGTCTTGTTTCTGATAATGTAAAAAATCTAAAATTGAATACCTAATTTGGACTGTCTGTTAGTCTAAGTTCGAAAGTAATAAGTGTTAATTCTGAAAATAGAAAATTGCACACAAGAATTATTCATCCCAATCCAGCAAAAGCAGCTTGCTCATTTGTATCAAACGCACCCGACTGCTCCATCATAATAATTTATGTGAATGTCACCAGTAAATCAGGACATTCAAACCAAGATGGCAATGTGAATCACCACTTCCATACCGTATTATTATTTCACACCATTCCTAAATCTAAAATAACATTCTTGAACGACGTGGGAGGCCATCAAAATCCCTTTCTATGTTTAAAATAAAAATTTAACCCTAAAAGCAGTTTCATTTTATGAAGGTTTTTTATGCCCCGCGGCATTCTGGGTGCATTTATTTGTTCTTATAAAATTGTTATTACCCCCTTTCACAATTTCGTTCCTTTTTCACCGGCGTTTTATATTAAGTTTGTGGGTTGTTGGGTATTAAAGTTCGCGGGTTCCTTTAATACTCTACGATCTCGTACATTTTTAACGATACGCTGTCGAGTTTGCTGTGATTTGTCTTGATTCTCTTGATCCTTCTGCAGACTATTGGTAATGCCTTTACGTAGTAGAAAGCTTGATAGTTATTCTTTTTTATACAAACGATTTCTTTGCGATGAGAGTATATTATACAATCCCATTATTACCATGATGCAATTATGCATTACCTTGACATCGTGATTTGTGAGACTGAATATCTTAGGTTATACGGCAAACCGTAAGTAATAAAGTGGCCTGAGCTATTTTCGTCCTAATTAGCCCAAAGTAACAAGAAGGCAATGGTAACCGAAGAACACTTAAACATCAAAAAACCACAGCCTGTTTACGTAGGAGTGGAAACAACCAAAAATAAGGACATACTTTACATAAAGCTGAAGCAAATACATTAGACGTAATCCACACAAAAACATACCATCGTACCCTTTACCAGTAGCCCAGAAATATTCAAGTAAATTCGTATATCATTGGAGCTCTGCATCATTTTTTACACGAACAGTCGACAGGCAACCAGTCGGCAATTGTAGTCGACACTCCAAATGTAATATGTCGCTCTCGGGACTCTGAAGAAACGCTCTCAACAATTGCACATTTTTGTTCTCTTGACATTTTATTTCGGTGTCAGGAACTTTGTTGGCGAAAATGTCAGGTATATCATTATTTTGGACGGGGTTTTGAGCTTAGTATATGTTTAGATTGTGGTCGAAATATTTTGGTCTTTTACACGTTTTATTTTCCACTAGCTGACCCGCTTCAACTTGGCATTGGTAGTACAGTACTAAATGAATACAATTACTTCACAAAAACCTTTCACTGGAATCACTGTATATGCTGAAAACAGCATTATATATTGTAAGCCTACAGATAGCAGTCGCGAACTTGTTTTATTCTATGTAAATATTACAATACTGTATGTTATGTATTACAAATAAGGAACTTCGTGTGTGAAGTAACCAGGTTCAAAGTTAATTCAACTTTTTATTAATTTCGGCAGTTTCCAAAAGGAAATCCGGTAGCATGTATTTAATTTACGCATTACGTAACACGAAAAAATCCTGAAACAGTAATATCGCCTACTGACGTATGCAATAAAACGTCTTCAAAGACAGCGACATTCCACCAAAATTCCGATGTTCAAATAAAAGGCAATTCAAGTTAAAATTCTCCGAAGCTCTATTGCTACACATTTCATAAATATTGAACAAAAGACGCTTTTAAGATCCTCTCTTAACGGTTCGTTTGGTCTAAGTCCTAGCTCAAACAATATAAAAGATGTTTATAGTGAGGTAGGTACTTGTAGGTTAGTGTTTGTTCTTCAACAGTTACAGCCCTTATAATTCTTAGAGAGGGCTCGGGGGCAATAATAACAACTGCGGTGATAAATCTTTACACTACATTGAATAACATACTTATATTGAAGATAATTTCTGACTTTTGTGAATTGAAATTTAGTTTGGTGTTTAAGTTCCTCATTGAATACTTAGATACATTTACCAGTGTTTTTAAATCAATACCTTGTCTTAAAAATAGGTTGATGTGAATGAAAAATACAGTAGACAACCAAATATAAGAGTTACGTTTCGTTATTTGCATTTAGGTATTTTCAAAAATATCTTAATCTACCACGTTAATAAATTGCCTCTTTTCATAATCTTTGCTTCATGAGTGAGTTTAAACAAACTCACTTTTATAATAATACAAAATAATCAAGATAATTTAGCAATTGTTTTATTAATAAGTGATAGTCATTACATCCTTCATATGAATATGAGATCATTCAAAAGAGATCAGATAAATCACATAACTATTACGCCAATTACGCAAAGGACAGGCTTCCCTTAATCCGTATGGTCGGTCCCGAGTTAGAAAAAGGGCTCAGAAGCGACCCAACTTATACTCAGCCATGATTCAAATTGATTTATGCCCGCCGATAAGCAGATCGAAAACTTCCCCAACTAACCATTTTCAGAAGCTCACACGGACTGGGAAAAACTATTGTTTCACTCTTCAGTTGCGTAACGCCGAGTGCTATTGTAATAAGTTATTGGCGGAAGGATTTGTGGCTGTAAGTTAGCCCGCGCACACTGCCCTGATTCCAGAGATATTGATCTTCCAAAGTCGGACGCTCGCAACGACGACGGAAGAAAAACGATCACAGTTTAACGAAAGGGAACACAGAATCTAATTATGTTTTCCTTTTATACTTTTCATCGTCCTCCGTAAACAATTTAGCTTATCATATTAATTAATGGATTCATTACATAACAAGGTTGCTACAAATACTACATGGTACGGTACAACAAAATGACAACACATTTTTGGTTTGATTGTTTAATATATTTCTGTAATAACAAGGTACATTACAAGGGTAAAGGGAATGAATATCCGTCAAAACGTAGTAGCCGTTTCGCCACAAATGCGACCTCATCCATCATAGGTAATCGGAAACGATCATTGCAAAAATGAGTATAATTTACTGTGAGCTTCGCATTTTACAGTCGACCCAAATTGCTGCCATTACATGCTACATGACACTGTGGTACACCGAAACGACTGTCCATTTAGTTTCAACATGGTTTTATCGAAGGATCCTGCAACTGTAGTTTTCCCGGCTATGTGACTTTTCTGGTCTTCTTAAAAGGAGGTCCAGTTAATAATTTCTCGTCCCTTCGCCGTTTCTTTACAGGAACGACACATTTCATGGAGCTCCCGATAACGATCCTTTCCATCACACGGTACTGCTTTTCGGAAAAGGGTCTTAGGACGGCAAAACTTACGCCCAACGCTTTGCCTTTTAGGAGATCTTCGCGCAACATAGTATTGTCACACAGGCGAGTTTTGATGTATTTCAAAAGGTGTTCTAAGTCTATATTGGTCAGTTTGACTAGAGCAGCGATAGCTATTTTATCGTGGTCTTCGGAGTCCTTCAGCTCGACTTCTAGCTTTATGTCGCTGTCGCCTGACGGGTAGATCATTTCTTGAAGTTGGAAGCGATTGGGGCCGGCGCCCACCATCAGCGCGCATCTGAAGTTGTTTTGCCTTCCCACGATTGTGTTCAGCCAGTTTGAATTCCGCTCTAGAGCTGCGAGTAAAAAGTTGATAAAGTCGCTTACTTCCTTCTGTTTCTTGTACGATGCAATGGCAGCCAAGGCTACTTCTGGCAGCTCCACGGGCTTCTCAACCACTTCTCGGGGCTTCTTAATCGGAGGTCTCTTAGTCGCCATCGTTACAGACAGTCTCTTAAACAAAGTCTTAACACTTCTAAAGATATTTCGAACACGTTTTGTCTGGTAACGTAAAATTTTGCCGTTTTTAGAAAAATTGGATGAACATAAATATTTTTTGTGTCTTTTTTTAAGTTTGAATTTTGTTGAATGTCAATGTTTGAAGTTTAGGCAGTGGTTGGCCAGTGATGTTTTTCTTATTCTTTTTCTGATGTAAATTCAGACGGACGATAGAGTTTCGTTGTCGTAATAAAAATACGGCCTACAATAATTGGATTTGGAAGATCATAAATCACAGTAGTTATTACAAGCGATCTTATCGCCTACATAGGCCGCCTACTGGTCTCCGGCCATACTTGCTTCGGATACCATAAAACGCGTAGGCAAGTAAACCTCGATTAAAATAATTACTTTATTAAACAAATACCCTGAATACACCGACACAAATTGATGTAAATTACAGCTTCTAAGGAATTAGAAACAGTTAATAGTGTTCGTAAATGCAGAATGCTGATTAAAATTCCAATATAACTAGTTCTAGTGAATGCATGTTCCGAATAAAATCATAGTGATCGGTGCTACGTGATCAAGACCAGTTTGAATTGATTAGAATGTTATTAATTTTGAGGAATGTAGCTTTAAATTGTCTTTTATAGACCTTGTCTAACAAACTAAATAATAAATTGAAATCTTGCTTATTCAAACTACTAAAATATGTACTCCGACACGGGCACCTGGGAGAAGCTGCTGCAGGACTGGATGCTCACGCAGTGCAACCGCATCAAGGCGCGCAAGCTGGCGGTGGGGTCGTGCACAGATATTTTAGTTAGATCGTCTAACGTAATACACATCTAACATTAGATGTAGATGTGGTATCACTCCCCAAAGAATGGAACACCTGCTATCTTGTCCTTCGTGCCCTAACACCTGCACGCTGGACGATTTAATGAAGGCTACTGATAATGCAGTTCTCGTAGCAAAATTCTGGGCTGATCGACACGATAAGAAGAAGTTAGATCGTCAAATAATGTATCAAGCAATAATCATTGGTTCTATAGACCAACCTAGTCAATCAACCTGACCGGTCAACAACCTTCCTACGACTAAATATGTGGTTTTGAAAAACACGGTCTATTTTCTTGTAAATCAATTCTTAATTTCTGATTATTTTATATTTAGGCTATACAAAATTAATTAGTTCCAGATATAGCCGGGTTTGTGGCAATATCCCAATCTATAATTGTCCTGCTAATGTTCCAATTCTCATACTTTGAGTAGTCAATATCTACTGGATTCAAATATTATTTTTCACTCATTCATATACTTTTTAGTACTTAAGATATTTGTACGGGCATTGTAATGGGTTTAGAACACATTATTACTGTTAGTAATTTAAAACAAAACCGCACTTTTATCGCTCTTTCTAATGATGTCTCATCATTAATGTAATTGTAGTTTCGTCTAGATTTTAAACTAGAACAGCTGAAACGAACTTTTAGTTTTGACTGTGGTCTCTTTATTACATTCTAAATTCTTACTTGTTTACAGTAATTGTGTTACTTACTTTCGTATTAAAAATAGTTATTTTTGTTTAATAGCGGAAAATTTATATTGTATGATGTAATTTAAAAAAAACAAGGATAAACTAACGTTTCCTTTGTATTGTATTATGTACGTATTTAATAACGCTATTAATGTCTAGTATTTTAATTTAAATCCATTTATCCAAATTGGAATCTGATAACCTAAAATAGCATGTTAAGATTAAAACAATGGCTCTAATATCGACACAAGTTTCAAGATAATAATCTAATTTTAATCGCCAAACAAGATCATTTAATCACTATCCAAGACTTTTGGAACCCCTTTCAGAATTTAATAGCCCAATCGGCATCTTTTTTACTCGTGAAAAATTAGAAAAGGACATAGGTACGAAAATTAGAGCTATCAAATTTAGTTCCGACTAAGATTCTGATAAAAAAATCACCTACAAACAAAAACGCATGCACATAAATCACACTCATGTTCAAGGCGAAAACTAGTTTGAAGTTACTCATTTATTTGTTATCTGTTGCCGTCTTTTTCTCACGCTTTATGATAGTAAAAGATAGTATTGCACAATGGTTTAATTTTGGTTTGCATACAACGGATCAGCACCAAAGATCGTTCTTCATAACATTACCAAAGTCAGTTAATCGCATTAACTTCAGTAGGTACTGTAGCTAGGTATAAATATTTTGTAAATAAGTAAAGTCGATCTAGGTACCTACCTAGGCATGGTAACTATTTAGAGGTCTAGTTAGGTAGGTACCTTCATGGTTAATTAAATTAAGGTTAATAACATGTAGGTACCTAGCCCGCCAAAGCTGGCAAAATAATGCAACACACGATTATAATTCCCAAACTCTTCGAGATTTGCCCCAATAAGCATCTACCAAGGCAGGAATATTTCCATGCAATTTAAAACCGGAAAAAAATATAAAATGCACTATAGGAACGTGGGCAGATTCGTTCCGTGTGTAGTTTTATCGGTTCCACGACCTATTATGTTAATTTCTTAGGAAGCTACCAACAAAGAAATATTCTATCACAGTACCGTTATGCGCTCAATTCTAATGCTATAGTAGATACCTACCTACCTATAACCATGAGATTTGGGACAAGACGTATAAACAAATCTCACAATAAGACGTTTTAAAACTATGTTGATTTAGTACCTACCTACCTACTTATTAGTTGGGTTCTAAATATACCTTATTTTAATGGTTACTTAATAATTAACTACGGTACCTGTAATGTACCTATGTATAATAATCCACAGCAGGTGTCGGTGAACCTACAGTCCTGTTCGACAGACCGGCAAGATTTAGATTGTGTATCAATTTTCAACATGCAGGTTGATTTTATTGCGATACGAGGTCGGTAACTACGTGACTTACTACACTGCACCACAGGAACTAAGTATTCAACGAAATATTTAGGTACCAGAATAATGAGGCAGCTTCCGCAAAATTAATCGACCCGCAACAAATAAAATACACTTCATCATGAGCGCAATAAACAACCTTATTCCACAGAATTTAGAGGTGATAAGACCCAAATATCAACATCCACTTATTTTTTATTTCACGTCGTTACAGTCGTAACTATAAATTAGCTAATCAAACAGAACATTCGTGCGGAAACATCGCGGTTGGTGCAGAAAAAATTACTAACTCGAGAAATTGCCTTTCAAAGGGAAATAGCGAGCGAGATCGCGCCGCGTATCGAGGTCAAACAATATATACGTATATAGAGCGTCCCAACGCAGGCATGAGCCAAATAGGTTAGGTCTAACATCATCAAAACAATATAACTTACCGAAAACAGCATTCACATCCAAAAGGTACCTATTCCGTTACAAGATTCGCTTCAACGGTCGTCGGCAATGCTGTCACTCACGCACACACACACAAATACACCGTAGTAAACGTCATAACCAACGTTTACATCGTTAATTACACTATTTAGCGATGTTTTTCGCCACTGCCAACAATATATCACATGTAGAACCACTTTAGCTTGCACATATAATGGTCACAAGTCACAAAATGTTAATGAATCATAGAAAAAACGTAATTTTTAAGCAAAGACAGACCTAATCACCACTCCTTTTCTCTCACGGATTTCTGTGATAGCGAACAGCTGCGGCGTGTGTTGTACCAAAACAAATACAAGTAGCGCCATCTGTCGAGGCCGAGACTAAAACATAAACATGTGGGACTTGGTGTCAATGCCCTCTTGGGAACTTTGGACATTAGTCAGTTTCATAATTATTTCATAGATGGCGCTTATATGAGTTAGCGACAATTAGTAATTAATCTATGAAAAGGAATGCTAGATTACGATTGATTTGCTAGGAAGGTTGTAAGATGTGAATTCTTGTGAAATATTGATGTCTGTCCATTTAAAATACATTTTATTCGAAAATTAACTCAGGAAGCTCCAAGTTGTATTAAGAATTAAAGTCAATAATTGTGTATAAGCCTTCTCTTCTAAGTAAACTTGAAATACCTTGAAGGCAAATTTCTAAAATGAACAATTACTTTAAAAATTCAAAAAGAGACTCTCCGCCGTAACAGTGATTTACACTGCCGTGACCAGGATTCGAACCTGGGTTACTACGGCCACAACGTAGGGTCCTAACCACTAGACGATCACGGCTATCGGAGCAGGTGCAAGTATTGTCGAAATACCTAATCCGTTAGTAGGTATACGTTTTTACTTAAATAATTCACAATTTATTATTCAAAAGACAACTTTATTATTATTTACTACGTTTACAACAAAGCCGCTCTAACTTTTTATACCCTTCTTCTTCTTCTTTTCTTAGATCTTTAAAACTACGTAACAGATTTTAATACAGTGTTTAATAATTCAAGAGTATAATTTTTGTGTAGGTATAGCCGCAAGTTCCCGCAAGCCCACGACTTTAACGAAAAGTCTATTGAGATATAATACTAAATTCAACAATAGCGACGCCGCCGTCACCGGTTTGTGGCACATGGCTAATTTTTTATTATCGCTAATTAAAAAAAGGATAAGATTTTTTATAAAATATACAATATCAAAACTAGTCAAATGTTCTCACACAGTGGTCAGAACATAAGGTATGTAAGTACATAATTTAAACCTTACTTTACAAACTTAAAATATGCAAGAAAAATACTTTTAATAGGAAAGAAAACAAAACATTCGTAGAATTTAAGTATTTATTTACAACACTCATAATAGGCAAAGTAGCACTTTTAAAAGGTCAATAATATAGTGGACAGCACCCTACTTTGCCCACCCTTCACCGCATACTAAGTGCTCTCTCTGGAGCAAAAATGGCGCCTCCCACTATGTAAAACTGTAAAAAAGGTAAACATTAACAATCTAATTTAATACCACTGTAAACCCTTATACTACAATAAAAATCAAAATCAAAGCATAAATGAACAATCGAAAACTGTTCCCCATATATTAGGTCTGAGGTAGTGACTTTGTGAAGTGGTGAAGGATAACAATGTGAGGAAACATGGATTCCTAAAATTAGAATCTGAAATTGCTAACCCGCAATGAGAAAGGGCAGTGATCAATGATTGTTCCCCCTCTATATGGGAAGAGGCCTTTGATATGATAGCAGTGGAACATACATAGGCCAGTATTATTATTTTAGGTAATAATATAATGATTTATTTAAATAAAAAAGCATATTTGTATGTCGAGATATATTTGTCATATTCTATCATACATTCATATTCTTCATTATATCATTGACGGGCCTGTTCTGTTATGTTGTTTGGTTATTGTTAAGCCGGAGGTCATGGGTTCGATTCCCACCCAAGATAAATCATTTATTTATTTATTTATTTACAATTTATGTACACACAAAGAATTGACAAAGGACACAACATAACCATATTTGAGTACAAAGGTATCATTGTGTGATGAGCACGATCATTTGTTCTGTGTCTGGGTGTTATTTATGTATAATACCTATGTATGTATTTAGAAATATATAAGTATGTTTATCAGTTGTCTGGTTGCCAAAGTACAGGCTTTGCCTAGTTTGGGATAAGATGGCCGTGTGTGAGCTGTCGCAAGATATTATTATTATTATATATTTACAAATGGTACCTACCTAGTACTAGTATACTACCCTCCAAAACATTTGGCCACATAATTTTAAATTCAATGCAGCAAAACATGGTTGTTTAATTATTTTCAATCGATATTTGAATCATCATGACCCCCAGGAAGCCAAATTCAACATAGCAATATAGCATAAAATAGCTATACAAAAAGGGGAAGTTTCCTGCTACTGGACTAGGATTGCTATTGCCCACTCTTCTTTCAATTGATAATAATAAAATAGGTATGAAATACTTACTGTTTCATTCTCTTGATTCTCAATATTAAAAGAAAGATCATGAGGTACTTCAAACTGTTTTAAGAACCAGAAGACAGAAACAGTCCTCTTCTGAACAGAAATGTGAAGCAAACTTTCCGGTTAGGTACTAGGTATAAGTTACGTAGTAACTATTAAGTAATCTGTGGTATAATATTATACAGAAAACCCTTCAATGTGGGTAGATAAAGACGATATTGTTCGTAAAATAAATAAAAATATTACTAGGACAAGTAGGACAAGACTTTTCCGATTTCCTCAGCCGTTTTCGAACACACTGCACACACACACACAAACAGAAAGTCAGAAACAGATTCGGTCGGAGACGATCTCCGGGAGACCACAGATAAAGATAACTATCCGTTTGTAATTTTGTATTACATAAAACTAGTAGTCTTGTAACTATGCATTTTCTTTTGTTTATTGAGGTAGGTAGGTACGATTTGGCAAGAAAGTCCTGAAACGGAAATAAAAATATTTTATTTTATCATTGGCAGCACTCGCTCTGCCTTCTCAAGTAAAGTACCTACATGAACTGTCTTAAACTAAGGTCATAAATGTAAACAATGATTGTCAATGACTGATAAACTAGATACCTAAGTAGAGAGTCTAGAGAGAACCTACTAGGGGAAAATAAATGATAACATCAAAATTAAGACATCAACTTTATTCATAAATACGTACGCACAAAATTTTAACAACAGTGAATCTACATAAATATTATTATATTTTTAATAAATTTATATTTTAAGAAATAACGTCAATTACGACTGATAGGTATACCATTCTCAAAGAGCCACAATCTAACCTAACCGGTGACGGTATCGCTGTCGTTGGATTTCGTATTTTAACTCAATAGAATTTCCGTGGCTTAGAAGGTAAACATTTTGCCCAAGTAGTAAATGAAATCTCAATTTCTCATGATTTTATACCTATTATAGCTATGCAAAATTAAATTAGTAAAAATATATATATAGGTATATCTTAATTCCAGATTTTGCCACCAGGTGTGGCACTAATGTACACTTACATCTACGAGCATATAGACTGAAGTATATGAACATTTTCCCCAGAACACAAATATATAGGTATTATAATTATATTTTTTTAAATAAGATTACTAGTAATGTATTTTAAATAACACTAGGCGTCAGGAGACAAAAGGATATTTAATTATTTATTTTTACACACCTTTTGAGCTTCGTCGCAGTTAGATACAAAAATATAATGAAAATTATTTACAATTTAATTTACCCCATCACCGTTATTACAATATATTTTTTTATAATAAAATATTTGTTTATCATAAAATATTTGATTCTCTCTACTGACGTAACATTGTACGTACATACTACATTATAATATAATCTGATAATTAAAACATTAAAACAACGATGTTTAAAAACATTCTTATTTTTAATACTAATTGGAACCTCCAGAAAAGTTAAAGGACATTTAAATTATATAATATTAGGATATTCAGATAACAGAAGAACAGTTGCTTGAGGCTGAGAAAAAGTAGGTGAAATTGATAAATATTTCAATATTTGTATTGGCTACTGCCTTCGACAATTTGGAATCCCGTTTTGACAGGGTGTCAGGGACATCGTAACTCAAGCTTCGCAAGAAGGCTGGACCTAATGCTACCAACCAAATTGTGGAAGTTATCAATCTCGCTAATGATCGGTTACAGAAATTGTCATTTTCGGGCGCGTAATGTATTGTGTTGTGAACAACGTTATCTAAACGCGCGAGAGCGTTGCATGCATGGATAAAAGAAAGAATCTAAATTTCTGTGGTTGCACGCAAACGCAGTACCTACGTACTTTCACGACTTGCACACATATAAACACAAGGCTGTGACGCCGCGCGCGCCGCCGTTACGCTTGTAGTATTGTACCTACGAATATCGAATTTCTTTATCAAAAACAAGTAATAGATTTTCGCCATTTATGACTTTAACGTTGGAAATCGGTTGCTTTTAAGCGTCATGCCTAGTAGCTGCCTACACACTGGCAAGTTCGCATATGTGTGTACAGCAGGTGCTAGGTACCTATGCGTTGAACATTCGTTTGAACTTGAAAAACAGCTGAGCAGATACCTATTTGTAGTTTAATTTACATTGCTCTTTTTAGTGAATTAAAATCTGATTGGGTCAGAATAACGATTATGAGCAGTCTAAAGATTAAAAAAAGATGAAAGAATGAGGTCCAAATTCATGCACTAGACCCATCGAGACTGTTTGAGCGTCGATATCCGTTAACAAACTTAAGAAAACCATCAAGGCATTTTGATAAAACAGTGCTGCTGACTACCAGACTTGAAAAGACTTTTCCCATTAAGCCAAAATATTTTTCTTTATTCCTTATTGCCAGCATCTCTCTTTCGTGTTGCAAAGTGGCATACTTCTTTTCCATTTCTAGATATCTTTCTGCTACTTCTAAGTAATTGTTGGCATCTTGTTTTTTGCGTTTTGCGCGCCGACGCAAAGATGCGGCACTTGCAGAAGCTTCACAATTAGCTTCTACTAGAGATGAGTTTTTAGATGATAACATTGCGGTTCTTAGTGCCCAGCAGAAATTAGGCTGAACCTGAAACGGATTATTTATTTATTTAAAAAAAAGTTAGTTATTTTGCATTTAGTACAGAAAACTTAACGCCCTATTTAGATACGAAAGCTTGTAGAAAGTCCGTAATAATCTGACTAGGACAGTGTACCTACCTACAACCAGTCTATTATTGGTTCATAAACTGTATATATAAGCAGAGGGAGACCGAAAAAGAGATGGATGGATTGTGTGAAAGATGATATGAGAAAGAAAGGAGTGGATACCGCGATGACGAGTATTAGAGATAAATGGAATTGCGCCGACGGAATGGAATAAGGGCAGGCAGGGACATGATGATTATGAAACTGTGCTAGTAATTACCAAATTACCTATCCAGGTTTTACTTTGACTTTCGACTTCTAGTTCTATTTACACATTTAAAGAATTTAAGGGAAGCGAGATTCTTCTGTGCATCCGAGGCACATCGATCAGCTATCTTTGGTTTTAAATAGTCACACAAACCGAAGTAATTTAAATACGATCTTAAATACCTGTACTAAATCTTTATAATTATCCTGTTCCTCGTCAGCCTTAACCTGGTCCTTCTCATCTTTCACTTGCTCAGACGACTCATCTTCAGTAATATTATGTTCTTCATTATGCACTTCTTCAATATCCTCGTCTTCGTTATCCTCTTCTTCATTATTCTCTTTTTCATTATCTTCTTCTTCGTCATCGTCTTCTTGCCCGCTGGACTCGGTATGCTTCCTTTTTCTATTTATTCCACCACCATTTATCTGCATCACAGCCATGATACGTATATCAATCTCTGTAGGCTTCGGTTGTCCCTTCTTTAAAGTTCTCTGAAACTTGTTTTGTGCGTTGGTTTTTAGGATCTCCCAGCTCTGAAATGTAGGTTCATAATATTTTTAATCATGGGTTATGCAAACAACGAAATATGTTACTACGAGAAACAAATATTTAAATCTATTACCTTCTTCCACTCATCTAACGGCTTTGGATCTCCATTACGCTTGTCATTCAATATATCAGTAAGTTCAATCCATTTTTGAAGGTTCTTTAATTCATCCTTGACGTTTCCTTCGTGAAATTCAGTCAGGTCACCATTACTGAAAGATATTAATTTCTTAATAAATCTATTCTAAACAAAAGCTAAGTTATGAATTTCACTTAGCAAGCCGTAGTGACGTTACCTAATTAATTGGCACGGTGCACCTTAGCGCAATGAGTGACCCTAGAGACGAAGTAAATCTTAAAATTCTAATCGTGTTTGTATGCGACATTTAAACGACTCGGGTCCGTACGAAGCTTGTACGAAGGGTTGGGAAAGCACTCGGCTGACGGTGAGGCTATCACCGACCCTCTCTGTCGGCCATTTTGCGCAAAACCCCTTAACGCCAGCTTCAGATTTTATTCTTGAACTTCCACTAAAATGTCTTTGGTTGCGAAATATTATCAAAAATCATATACCGCGCTGTTTGTCTCCGGTAAAAGCAAGTAAGAAAAATATACGCCAATTATTGAGCTTTATGTATATGTCAGGGCAAAAAATATGTTTCCTACATTATTTTTGATCTAAAACGAAGTGGGTTTAATTGTATTTAAAGAAAATAAGATTTTTTTTAACCTCTTACTATCAAAACCGATTTTTTAGTAACCTTGCTCTATTACGAATTGAGTTTTTATACGAGTAGGTATGCGAATAACTGCCCAAGATTTAGATTGAGGTGACTAATAAAGAGTTAAAATAATTGACAACACGTCGCATGTTTCTTTTTATTTACCTACTCAAGAAAGTTTCTTTCTGAGAAAAGGAACAAATTTCGTCGACGTTAAATTTTAGAATTAAAAAATCCGTGGTACGCTATGAACCAGAAATATATTGTTTAAAAATACCAACTTCAAATAAAGAAAGTAAGAATCGCGATTAATCATAATAAAAGATTTTTTATAAATTAACTACTTAATCAATTTTGATGAACCCTTGATATGGGACCACCTCTGACTCTCATATCGATACCAAAATTATTTTCGATCAAGTAACTGTGCTAGAGCCATCGTGTAAAAAACTGTATACAAAAAGCGTCCCTCCCGCTTTTTGAAGTTGTTTTTTAAACATATTCCTTATTAAGTATATAAACATAATTTTAAAGTAGAATCGCAAATCATACTTACCGTTCCATAAATTCTACCATTATTTCATTCTGGGCCATAGTAGCCTCAGGCTCACTCATTTTGTAAAGAAAATGTGATCCGTATTAAAAAATTTGCATCCAAGTTACTAATTTCAATAAAATAATGTCGTAAAGTGCAGAGAGTAAAGGTATGAGTATGTTACTATATTTGAAGAATACCGAATATGCCGATCAATACCTCGTCCGGAAGTCCGGATATGCAATCTGTGTTGCCAGATTTATCTCGTGTTACTACCGGAAACTATAAAATATCGAGATGAAAAATGCAGTTTTCGGATAATATTATTTTAGTTATTTCTAAATATGTAATAATATTGAATATTATTAATTATTGTTGTACATTTTTTGACAGTTCCTCAAAAAGAAAAAACACACAACTAGACAAAACAAATGCTTTCCGTCTCTTTTCATCCATAGCGATTTCGTATATCTTTATCTTGCTCTGACGATAAACGTCACTGTAGTGCTCCATCTATGAGTTCTTGATCTTCGTGAGTGCCACCCTTACATCTATTTGATCGAAATGTTTGCTACCACGACCGCTATCATAGGTGTTAGTAGGTATTGAATTTAATTCTACAAGTTTAAACACTGCTTCTTTTAAAAGGCTTGCCATGATTGACCCACAGATTACTTTATATACCTACTAATCTGAGTTAACTTTAGACCATTCACATATCACACTTCGTGCTAATATATTAATGCGAAAGTTTGTGACTGATTGTGTGTGTATGTTTGTTACCTCTCCACGCTCAAACAGCTGGTTCGATTTTGATGAAATTTGGTATAGGGGTAGCTGACACCAGATTAATTTTAACATATTATAAGCTACTTTTACCGACTCCACAAAGGAAGAGGTTATCAATATCGATGTTTAGTGTTTGGGTAGGTTGGTATCTCCGTCATTAATAACTTAGTAACTTAACAAATTCAGAATTCAATGTGGTTATAGGTATACTTATTGGTTTTAGTAGCCAGTGTTTTTTTTAATAATAATAATATCTTGGGACAACCCACACACGGCCGTCTGATCCCAAACTAGGTAGAGCCTGTACTATGGCAACCAGACAACTGATAAATATACTTATATATTTTATAAAAAACTACTTATTATTGATAAATTACACCCAGACACCGAACAAATGATCGTGCTCATCACACAAAGATTTGTCCTGAGTGGGAATCGAACCCACGACCTCCGGCTTAGCAGTCAGGGTCACTAACCACTAGACCAACAGGCCCTAAGTTTAGACGCAAACACACCACACAGCACCAATGCGTGGCCAATAAAGCGGCGCGCGGCGGTCATGTGGTTGCCGGTTCGAATCCCACCCGCTGCACTACCGACGTGAACCCCCTCGTAACACTAGCATTTATATCAGCACGAAGAAAAAAAAGTGTACTTTTACTACGTACTTTTCTTTTAGAGCATTAATTTCGTTTTTATAATACTTACTTGCTTTTAAAACAATTTTATTTTGGCTTTTGCGTTTTGTCGTGACGGTCGTGGGTACCGTACTCGAGAGGGGAAAATAAATGATCAGACCAAAATGAGGCCATCGACTTTATTCATAATAATATACGACTAATATAATATTTGAATCTTATGTAAATAGATTTAACATTTATTATAATATTTACCATATTTAATGACAAAAATATCCCTCCTTTTAGGTGGAAGTAATAGGGAAAAATAGCACAAAAATAAATTTATAATTTACCCCATTAGCCGGTATAAATGTATAATATAATAAAAGTTTAATAAAAATCTTACAATATATTCAGTTAACCGTTGTCAAGTATCCGACATCATAAAACAGTTTCAATACAACGATTAACATTGTAAAGTATACACTATTAGAATAGTGTATAGCTCCATAGAAAAGTCAAGAGATAGAACATTAAAACATTCATAAGTGTTGATTTCACACGAGAGCAGACCAGTTCGGAAGGAAAATTAGCGTTCAAATTGAGGACAGTTTGAGAGTGATAGCAATGAAACGTTGACGACAACGGTAACTTTTACGCCATTTGCTTAGTGGTATTTTGCTCAATTATTTACACAAATAGCTCTGAATGAGCTTATTAAAATTTTATCTATGATATAATATTATGTATGTAAATTGATATTACGTTATGTGATATTATAGTCACGTTGCCAATACCCATTTTCCTCGTAATGCCTTATAAATCGAACATTTACTTTCCCAATTACCTACATAAAAAAGCCAAATAAACTAAAAATGTTGACTTCAACGCCATCTCTCGGGAAAATGGCTGGGAGCAGCCTGAAGCAATCACCTTATACTAACCACACGACGTCGGGACGCGCGCGAACTCTGTCTTACCCTTTCACTGCCCTGCCCACATAAAGATATGCTAACAATTTTTTTTCGGGATAGCAAGTGTGACCATAAATAGACCGATGGGCAATAAGCTGTGTGAAATCGGCAATAGTGTTCCAACATCTACTTATTAAACATAAAACGTAAGCTCTACCAAAGATGTAGGATGTCATATTAGTATGCACTAGTTACCTAGTTTAAGTTTGAGTTACTTGCTAAAGACATTAAAGTTTCATATTTTTTATACAAAATCAGAAAAAATAGGTAAAATTCATATTAAATATTTTCAATATTTGGCTACTGCTACTACATCAATAATCTGGAATCCCATTTAGATGGGAAGGTAAAGCGAATATAAAATAATGGCACATGATGCATATCTTTAAAAAAAATCTGTCAAAATAAATCAATTCAAACATTCTAATTTTACAACAGAATTCAGACCAAGTTGAGTAAAGCATCAATGCATTTTGTTACAGCAGCGCTGGTGACTTCCAGAGTTTTGTTGACTTTTCCCATTATACCGAAATATCTTTCTGATTGATGCATACTAAGCAGCTCTCTTCCGTGTTCCATAACCGCTTTTTTCTTTTCAAATTCCAGATATCTTTCTGCTAAATCTACCAAATCGTCGGAGTCATGACGTTTGCGTTTTGAGTGAGAATACAAAGAAACGTCCCTTGTGGAAGCTTCAAAATTTGCTTCTGATAGAGACGAGTTCATATACGGTACCATTGCGTTTCTCAGCGCCCAGTAATAATTGGGACGAACCTGAAATTTACGGATTATTAATGTATTAAAAAATATAATTTATTTGCATTGAGCACTGAAAATTTAACTTGGTTTATTTAGTTCCAAGTATCCTCAAACACAACAGAAAGAGCTTCTTAAAAGTCTGAATAATAATCTGGCCAATACAGTATATAACCTCCAAATGGTGATTTGGAGATAATATACTGTATCTAGGTTTTCCTTTCACGTCGTCTTCTAGTTCTATTTACAGATTTTAAGAATTTAAGGGACATTGTACATCTACCCACAGCATATCGATCAGCGACCTTTCCTTCGTATAGTTACACAACGAATGCAGTAGGTAGTTCAGTTTGTTTAGGTAGGTCATAGGTGCCTAGAACAGCTAGTCTGTTTGCGACATCGGCCAATGTCAAGCCTAAAAAGCTGCATGAGTTCGCGTTGTTTTCCGTGACGTAATCATTCACGCGATAGGTTACCGAAGTTAGGTACTTAGAAGTAATTTAAATACGATCTTACATACCATTACTAATCTTTTATTGTTATCCGGTTCCTCGTTAGCCTTAAGCTGGTCCTTCCCATCTTTCACTTGCTCAGACGACTCATCTTCTTCAGTAATATTCTGTTCTTCATTATCTACTTCTTCGTCATCGTCTTCTTGTCCGCTGGATTCGGTAAGCTTCCTTTTTCTATTTATTCCACCACCATATATCTGCATCACAGCCATGATACGTATATCAATCTCTGTGGGTTGTGTGCCTCTTATCTTAACTGTTTTCTGAAAATTGTTTTGTGCGTTGGTTTTTAGGATCTCCCAGATCTGAAATGTAGGTTCATAATATTGTTAATCATGGGTTAGGCAAACAACGAAATATGTATCTAAAGGAAAAGTACAATATTACCTTCTTCCACCCATCTAACGGCTTTGGATCTCCATAACGCTTGTCATTCAGTACATTAGTAAGTTTAACCCATTTCTGAAGGTTATCTAATTCATCCTTGACGTTTCCTTCTTGAAATTCACTCAGGTCTCCATAACTGAAATTTATAAAACATTTTTGTATTCTGTGTCGTGGTAGCATAGCGGTTCAATGGCCGGACTCGTATGCACATGGTTGCAGGTTCGAAAAGGGTTTCCGTAAAAAGCCTCCTCGACTAACGATACTTAGTAGGTACAATCGGCTTTCCTTAAAAAAATAAAAATAACATTCTGTCTTATATTTATGGGCGCATCCTAGGCATTCAGCCCCGCTACGATATGCTTGCAAAACATGCATCTAAGGCAGGGAGAGATTATGCTTGACTTGTGATATGAAAATATGTTCGTGCCGTCAGGGCGTAGAAGAATTAGGTCATTGTTCTAAATTGAGAGAAAACTTTACTTCGTGATCATATTCGATTCGAGTCCTTTCGCACCACAGATAAATAAGTTTAGCACTCGTACGAATGTGAAAGCCCTCGGCTACAAAACGGCCCTCTGTCGGCCATTTTGCGCATAGCCTTACTTACTGTGCTCACAAAATAACACCAAAGGCAGTCAGATAATACTCTACTCACTAGTTTAGAAACTTAGATATTACTAAACTTAGCTTAGCTACTATTCTGTCAATAAAATCATATGCGATAGTAACTGGACAGGTACGTTACTAACGCAGATTTATTGATATTGAAGAAAAACGTAGGTATAGCTTTCTCGTTTATGATTATATATCCAAGTTTTAGAATATAGTAACAAAGATTTAAAAAAAAACTTCAGGCAAATAAAACGAGAACTAAAACTTTGACATTCATTCGTATAAATAAATAATAATTTGAAAGTAGAATCGCAAATCATACTTACCGTTCCATAAATTCTACCATTATTTGATTCTGGGCCATAGTAGCCTCAGGTTCACTCATTTTGTAAAGAAAATGTAATCTGATTCAAAATTTAAAGCATCCAAGTTATTTTAAATAATAAAATTTCATAAAGTGCACGTTGAAAGGTATAGATAAGCCGAATATGCCGATCAATACAGCTCCGGAAGTTCGGATATGCAATCTGTGTTGCCAGATTAATCTCATATTACTACAGGAAACTTTGATTACCGAGATTAATTTGATAACATAGTTCTCGTTTTAGATTAGAGTTACCATAGAGTTACTTAGATAAATATTTAATAATAAGTAGATAGTTCTTATACCTAGTCATGGATTTAAGCTCGTTCGTGAAAACAGTAGATTAAGTTTTGGGGTATCCAAAGTTCTGGCATGTTTGTAAAAAAAGACTGACGTAACGTCTTACGTCACTGGCTGGTGATCAATGTAGACCAGGGCCGATAATTTTTAAAACCAAAAAAAATAATAGTAGGATGAAACTAATTAGAAAAGGAAGGGAATATGATAAAAATTAAAGAAAAAATAAATTACGGTCGATCCAAGTTCGGGAAGGGGGGGAGGGGGGGTTTTAAGGGTAAAAAATGGTTTATCTTGATTTCCAGCAAAACTACAAGTCCTATGGAAAAAAGTCAAATGGCAAAGTTGTAGGTAATAAAAAGATCTACAACTTTTGTATTTACACTTTTTTCACATAACCTCAAAATGTATGTGAAAAATCCAAAAAACCAAGTTTTTGGTTTTTTATTTTTATCTTTTTCAAAAATATTTTGTTTTTCACGAAATTTGGTGAAAACTTACCTTTTTATGTCCCAAATACGCTGTAATTTATTTGATTAAAAATATTTATTTTTTCACCTTATTTTGAATTAATATAAAAAAACACCCTAATTTTCAATCGAAAATTCACCCGTCAAAATATCAGCTTTTTTCAAAAAGTATGGGGGTTTTTTGTTCGTTGAAATCTCTACTTTCTGATGGTGTAAAAAAAATATACATTACTATAGTAAATGTTCTCAGAAAATGCATAATCAATATGTACAATTTCATCAAAAAAATGTCATTGCTTCAATTTTTTCCAGTCTGCATTGGTTCTTCATCCAGAATTTCATCTGAATCATTTTGTGAGATTTTCTATGACATGAATGTAATTCGAATTTAATAAATAAACTTTAAACTGAAAAAAAAATTAAGCTATGTCATTTTTTTGATGAAATTGTACATAGTGATTATGCATTTTCTGAGAACATTTACTATAGTAATGTATATTTTTTTTACACCATCAGAAAGTAGAGATTTCAACAAACAAAAAACCCCCATACTTTTTGAAAAAAGCTGATATTTTGACGGGTGAATTTTCGATTGAAAATTAGGGTGTTTTTTTTATATTAATTCAAAATAAGGTGAAAAAATAAATATTTTTAATCAAATAAATTACAGCGTATTTGGGACATAAAAAGGTAAGTTTTCACCAAATTTCGTGAAAAAAAAAATATTTTTGAAAAAGATAAAAATAAAAAACCAAAAACTTGTTTTTTTCGATTTTTCACATACATTTTGAGGTTATGTGAAAAAAGTGTAAATACAAAAGTTGTAGATCTTTTTATTACCTACAACTTTGCCATTTGACTTTTTTCCATAGGACTTGTAGTTTTGCTGGAAATCAAGTTATTAAACCATTTTTTACCCTTAAAACCCCCCCCCCCTCCCCCCCTTCCCGAACTTGGATCGACCGTAATTTATTTTTTCTTTAATTTTTATCATATTCCCTTCCTTTTCTAATTGGTTTCATCCTACTGTAATTTTTTTTCAGTTTTTACAAATTTTGAAGGCTTCGGCCCTGGTCTAATGGGTGATCATTAAATTAAAGATACCACAAACTACTAAGGAGATAATTCGTATGATCATATGATGCTATGCTACGCATCCGGCGATACGTGATAAGATATGATAGGACTGGAGCTTTGAGTCAAAAATTATTTATTATAAATAATAGAATATAGCAACTGAAATTAAAACAGATGTTTGCCGTTATCATTAGCTCTGCTTTATGAATATTTGTCACATACCTGAGCAACTTGTCACCTACCCCCTAGTTTGCTGGGTAGTTATTGAAGCCGGTGTAGTCAGAGCCGGATCGTCAGTTTGCTATTTGCGGTGAATGTTTGGTCAACAAGACGGTACGTGTTGTTTAGTAAACAGCTTTGGGAACACTTCACCGACGTTGTAGCCGACATCTTTGTTTTTAACAAGAAGTCGAAGTTTAACAAGAATACTCGATAAGTGTGACCCATTAAGTTTTATTTAAGGAATTCATTATAACGTTATTTAATAAGTTTAATCGAATGAATAATATAGACTCTTAAAATTATTAAATAATAAGTTTATAAATTCCATTTCACTGACCACAGTCAAATTCTCGAACTTCCCGCCCAATATTATAGCCACAGATAATACAACATCCGCTTCATTGTACAGATAATATCTGTCATAATAATCCTTGGCCGTTGTCCACGACTCTGTGGTTTTCATATAATGTGAATTTGTGACTTGCCTCGGTCCTTCAGTCTATGTAGCAATATTGGTATCTACCTTAATTTTAGCCTACTATAGATCCAATTAAACAACTGACTGAATGGTCTACTAAAACCTACGGTTAGTCTGGTTGTTGGTCACCACACTCGGTTGATGCGGGTGTGAGATTCAAGATTTACTAAATCAAGTTTATTAATTTTACAATTATTTTAATGGGTGGATTGATTTAAAAGGTGTTTTTATCACAAGTTTCTCAGTATATATACTTACATAATATTTATAGAAACTTTTTAAATACCATCCTGAATTATTGTGTGTCGGGTTATCTTCTTTTTATACCTATATCAAAGAATTTATGGTCATATTTAAAAAAATACTCATATAACGGAAAACCATTAAGCTGGGCAAGATCATAAAATTTATCTTTGGAAGACATTATTGGTACTAGTCTGGATTCGAACCAGCAGTTTTACTCGTGTTAAACCCGCTTGGGTCGATATTGTGTGACCCTATTTCAATTTCTACCGATATATAGATAAACAGACCAATATAGTGCCCACATATCTGACCCGGTGGCCAAATCTGGAACGAATATCATTACACTAAATTCATTTTGTATAGCTTACTAATATATTTAATAATTAAAACATTATGAATTAACTTTCTTGTTGTATACTTGTGCGAGGGCATTACTTTTACCCTAATAAAGCTACGAAAATTATATTGCGTTGAAAACTTAATTCAACAACAGCGACGCGGTCAGCCGTGACCGGGTAGATAATTTTGTGGCACTGGCACTATAGGTTCATTAATGAATAGCCCCATTAAGCCTTGTTCTCTGTAGATGATACATTACCAAATGGGCAAAACTGTATAAAATTAAACACACATGGCTACACGTCAAAGCATAATAGAAGCTGGAAATTTAATGAAACCTTGGCCAAAAGCTAGTGACCAACGCAGGTCCCGAAATAAAGTAAAACAAAAGATATTTCATATAAGTTCAAAGAGTTTATTTCTACTATATAATATAATTTAAGTTGTTTTGACTGAGTATTAGATGAGATGCATGATGCATGTGACCTGTAAAGAAAATAGGATAATAAAACGAATTAAATCAATTGCTATCGTTTATTGATTTAAAATACAAAACTTAGTGACATAAAGCTCTATCCTTTTATTGTTACAGTGCCTGCGAACTGACAATCCGATAGGAAATAAACATTTTAGCTCATCGCGTCGCGCACCACCACATGCCAACTCACACATTCCATATAATCCCATACTGTCACAGTACAAATAAATAGTATAGTATATTACATACTCAAGCGCAAACATCTAGGGCCATCCTTGAGTAATGGATTTAGTAAGTAACAACTATATTCAAAGGTTGGTGTTTTACGTGTTCTTTATCACTTAACTCCCCGACTAGTTTGTCATATACACTGTCACGGCAGATTTCCTGGAGTGGTACCATAACAAGGTGGCTATGTCACAAAATTATAATAACATTGTCTTAAGTTATACACAAGTGTTACAATGAGTAAACCATATAACGTTTTATATTATACGGTGGATACAGCATCTATTTTAGCATAGTTATCAAGTTAAAAGGAACTAAAATATTTAAACAATATAATAATGTATATTACAATTAGGTACGCTTGATGAACACAGTTTAATAATTTTTACATACATTTGGAAACCTGCCTGTCGCTTACATCGTTATTGCTCTATCATAATCATTATCAAATAAAACGTGTACCCCATACTTATTCCTTATACTCTTTCTAACAACCCTATATCTCATGAAGCAGAAAAGTATTACAGTAAATATTATACAGATATTTGAAAAATTTATAGTACAGAACAGCGAGATTAGAAATAGATTCAAATCTACAATTAAACAAAAGTGATAGCACATATTATGAGATAAATGAAACGATAGAAAAATACTTTAATGCTTCATGTAAACGATTAGCTGTACCATACATGTGTTTTGTTTAAAAATAAATCCATTTTAGGAAGGTTTTTATATAAAACTCGCAACAATACTTTGCGATAAGAAATAATTTGCTATCAGTTGCAATTCGTCACATAGCTGCTTTATTCTGAACAACTGTCACTTCAGTCAATTTTTTAACTAAAAATAATTGAACATAAAAATTTTACTATATCACGACATGATCAGAATAAAGAAGCTAGGCTCCAGGACCGCTACTAACAAGATCTTTCGAGTCAATGGACAGTTTACACATACGTTCCCGATATCTACAACTTGAGATAACAACATCACTCACTCTCCATTTGCATCATATTTGCTAACCTTTATCTAGAATGTGTGTATCCACATTCGTCAATCTTAAATGCAATTTAAGATTTTCCCAAATAAAAGTCAACAAAACTCAATAACCAAATATTGACAATAATTTGATTATTTAATATCGAGCGACCAAAAAGTCGTTAATTAGTAGCGGGCCTTACACATAAAAAGTTCCGGCACAATAAGGCAGTGATTCAGTGTATGCTATACAAAATATCTCCGTTTAGAAAGTTTCAACCAGTCTGTTGCAATGAGGTTAGTCTATTGTAGATTCAAATCCAAAAAGGTTGAACAAGTCAGTTTAATTCAATTTATTAACTCTTATCTGAAATACCCAAATATTTTTATATATGATTCAACATTCTCGTAACCTACAAGTACATTTTGTGTTTTATAGAATTACCTATACACTATTCTCTGTTTTACACATCGTCGGAATAATCCAATGGGTCAAAATTAACCTATAAGTTAATGCGTTAAACGAAACACTTGAGACTTAAATCACAAGCATTATACATTGGAAATTAATCATTTTTACATTATACAACAACTCTGAAATGCGAGGGCATAGTTTTAATTAAATAATTTAAGTGTGTGTACGTGTGTCGAGTCGAATCAAATTTGTGCATTAACAAAAATACTTAATCTATTTCTTCGTTTGTATAAACAAATTCACATTGGCCCTTTGAATTTCAGTCATCAGTTGCCGACACTTTAAGAATATAAAGCTTGCGATAATTAAACCGAACGAAAGCCTAACTAGCATAGATCGTAACTAAACTATAGATTATCCAGTTTATGTCGCAGTCTGTATCGATTAGTCGGTTTCCTACATTTTATATACAATATTTATTTTCTACCATATTGCGTCCTTGATATGCATCGCGTAACAATAAAAAAACCTAGCTCTCATGCCCTCGATGCGTCCGGATGCGGTGAACGGGATCGTCGGCGATCACTCGGAACGTTCTCTCTAAGTACTGTCGGTGAAGCGATCAAGAAACAAATAATACAAATACACGGTACAACGTAACAAATCGTCACCATAATATTTCTTTACAGTCAGACTTATCGTATTAAATAAAAATATAGAATCATAAATATCGGATTCAGTCCAGGAGTCCCTTGTCGGGCGGCGCTAGTGGATGGCCACCGGGCTGTGCGCCAGCGGACACACCGCCAGCAGCTCGTCCGAGCGCCGCGCCTCCACCTCCATGCGCTCGGCCGCGCCGCCCACGCCCACGCCCACGCCCACGCCCCACGCGCGCGCGCCCGCTGCACACACACAACACGCTCTACATACACCACACTCACGCAGACCTCACACATCTATAATTCTTACAGAATAAAGGCCCGTTTTGACATTTGCCATTGCGTCGTAACTAGTGATATATCTATGCAACTCGGTTTACACGTAAAATCGATACAAGTGTGTAAGAGTATTTGATCGATTTGATTAGTATTGTAAAGTGAATTTGGATTAAGGTTCTGACAGAAAATTTTACTGAAACTTAAATATTTGTGTTATGTACTTTATATTTTTAGTCATAATAACATAAATTAAATCACAAAATAAAAAAAATTACGAGTGCGAGTCAGACTCCCACCGAGGAATCCGTACAAAGACTACTTATACATCCATTTAAGATTTACTTACAATTTTTTTTTCGTGACTGATTTTTAACGTTTCGTAATAAAAATAATCAGAAATTGCGTGATACTAAACAGTAAGCGCGAAAAGAATACTCGCTATACATTATATCATGTTATTTAAAGCGCCAAAAAACGTATGTATGTATACTTTAAAAACTCAGTATTAATTATTGATTTATTGTTTCTGCAAGTTTCGTAACAAGTTACATTCTAGGGTCTTTCTCAAATGTCAAAACGGACCTATTATTTTGTAACAACGATAACTAAACATTCACTATTGAATAAGTGATACTAAATGGGATTTGCTATGAAATAATAAAGGGTCTTATAATTAAATCAAATACTCAAACATAAAATATTAGAACACACAAATAAACAAAATTAATACAAATAACCAAGATCTGTAGCCGTTTTACATCGACTTGGTGTTTTCCAAAACTATTGTTAATAATGTATCACATAACTTATTCTATTGATATGACTATAAGTGATGTAATGGGGCCACAGATCTGAGGGCTTAGTGCGAGTTTGTTTCACGTTTACGCGATCGACGTTTATGATGTTCGCATTAATTTCTGATTGGTTATAAGCTTGGAGCGGGCCAATCAACATTTCGATCGCGTAAACGTTAAGCAATATCGCAGTAAGCATAGAGTTATAAGAAACAAAGCCATGCGTGAGCCACATGCTTGCTGCTCGCATGCTAACATGGGGTGAGGCAGACCTGGCGGTACGTTAGTGGCGCTAGTGTCGCGGGCCGGGGCCGCCGGACCGCTCTAGTCATCGCGGGTCCGACGGGCCATCTGCCGCCACAACGTCCCAGCATTAACAATATGGTCACACGGCATCAAGTTATTGCACAATTATTATAATAAAGGAATACTATTTTTTCTGTAGACCTGAAGGGCCTTTTGTTAAGTCAGTCGGTTTTAAGAAATATTCATCAAAAATCATTATGCAAGCCAAGGGAATCAAGTTTTTTTACTATGGCAATTTTATGAGAAGGTTGCCAGCGTCTTTTGCTTCAAATATTTTAGTATTCTTATTCACACAATAGTGGAAAGTTAAGAGGCATTACCTTAACACTCATGTTAATTTGTTAAAATGAAATGAAGAAGCATATTATGTTAGCAAATTACACGACAGAAGCTTGAAATGGTCATATTAGACTTATGTACTAAGTGATATCTTCGAACAGGTTAAGATTATCATTCATTGAGCACCATGAAAATAAAGGCAAGTAGGCTATTATTTTTAACTATTATCAGTCTTTTGGTGAATCGTATTAAATATGCGTTTGCATTAGTTCGTTAGTAGGGGCGTTCAATACAAGAAATATAAGACATTTTATAAAGTTAGTTACTTCCAAACTGATTATTTGACTTATTTATGCATATCCTAAGGGATATTGGGGATATATTAATATAGTATGCAACTAACCGTGTTGGTGATGCGACTGTGCTTGTTGCGTGTTCGTGGACTCGTCCGCGGTTCGCTTAAAGAAATTGTGTTGTAGCGCGTAGTAGGGCGTCACGCGCTGTTTGGGGTCGTACTCCAACATGCGGAGGATTAGGTCCTGTTGAGTAAAGTGATGACAAATAAACATATGCAATAGAATCAGCATAAGGTCTGGGACAAAAAAGAGCTGATTGCTTGATATTACGCGTACTGTGATAATCATTGACGAACTATGCAAAACGTTACTCATCTCTTTTTGGAAGGATGTTAATTTTTTTTTTTCAAATAGTTCGTGAGATATTTTGGCTGCTGAAAACACTATAAAGCCTCAAGAAAGGATTTAGGGTATGCCAGACTAGTCTGTTGATTACGACGCATAATCATCATGATTGTAAGCTCCGTATGAACCCGTAGTCGGCTATATCCGATAACTGTAGTCGTTTTAGTGTTTCCAACAGCTTAACGGTTTCTATTGTCTGGCAAATTCGTTCGTGACACTCCCATGGTTTGTGCATATCTTGGGGGGCGTTACTCCAGAATGACGGCACCTCGAATAATGCTTCCGTTGTTGTTGTCCTGGGGGATTCTAATAGGCACGCATAAGGTACATCCTCCTCCGTCTTACGTCCCGCGGCGCCCTTATACCACGGATAGACATGCCTAAGACAGGGGATTTTTAAAGTTTTCAACGCCGATGAGGTGCTTGCCTCGGGCGCTCTCGACCGTTGATCCGTCTCTGGACTGTCTAGTAAAAGGTAGACGAATCAGGGTGCAGTCTGAAGTGCTACAGATAAGCCTAATTTGAAATAATGATTTTCGATTTTGCTTTCTGGTCACGTACGAATTTGCTTAACTATGGAAGGAAAATAAATGATTTAGCCTTATGGAGGATAGAAATGTAGTATGTAACGTTACCTTGAACTTGAGATAGTCGGAGACGGAGTGTCCGGGCTCGCCGCGCCTGCGAGCGGCGGGCCCGCCGCCCTCCACGCCGAGGATGTCGTGCAGCCGCCGCGTGCCCGCGCCGCGGTACTTCCTGTAACCGCTGCACACATCAACTTCAGCTACACCACCATACACACTACACAACCTAGCCTTTGCTAGTACTACGAACTTTCATTTATGATGACGTGTAAAAATTACCATTCTTTGATCTTAGGAGTAGGTATATAATAATAATACCGGCCTATAAATGTCCCACTGCTGGGCACAGGCCTCTTCCCATATAAAGAAGGAATGAGCATTGATCACCACGCTTGCTCATTGCGGGTTGGCGATTTCAGATTCCAATATTTTGGAATCCAGGTTTCCTCACGATGTTTTCCTTCACCGTTTGTCAATGATGTCTTAGAATGATAAGGAAGTACATATAACTTTGAAAAAGTCACATTGGTGCTTGCCTGGGTTCGAACCTGCAACCATGTGCATGCGAATCCGGTCATTGAACCGCAAGGCCACCACGAAATAGGAGTATATATTATGTACGAAATCTCTTTACTAGTACTTATACAAATATTAAATTATATTGACATGGAAAAAATTCGATTCGTTAACCTAAGAATACTATGTAAAACAATGCTTAAGTTTTTATTAATTTAATTCAGAGGGATATACAATTTAAATTTTCTATATTTGTAGGAGCGCTTGTATAGGCATAACACGAGTTAACTCTTACCATTGGTAACAGCGATTAATTATCACCTAATTACTATACATTTATCCATAGTTGCTCATATGAATCTGTTTCTTGAGCAACCTTCTACCTACTTCATTTTTATCTTCTAAAATGTATCGGTTACTGTCTACTTTAAGTTAAACAGTAGATAGAGAAGTGTGGGCTATTAAAAAAGCTCTCGTAAAGTACCGTTTGGAAAAAAAATAGACTACCAGCCACTGGGAGGTGAAGAAACTAAAACCGTTGACTCATAGTAAGGTATTTGCCACATAGCTTTTTTAGCCATTTTTAGCATAGAATTTCAGTGTATATTTTGTATAAAGTATATTATGTACTAGCTTCTGCCCGAGACTTCGTCTGCGTGGACTTCAGAATTGGGTCCAAAAAGAAATGAAAAATGTGAAAGTAATTAAAAATGGAATAAAATTTACATCCGCGTACAACAATTTTCAATTTTCCCTCGGGAACTACTTAAGGAATCGGGATAAAAGGTAGCCTATGTTCTTTTCCATGTCAAAGGCTACATGTATACCAAATTTCATCCAATTCCGTTCCGTTATTGCGTGATTGAGTAACAAACATCCAAACATCCACACTTTCACATTTATAATAATTATAATAAATCTGTAGAAGTGAAAATTCTGTACATTGAAAATATCAAAAAAATTAATGGTGGGGTGTGTTACTAGACCGACACCGAACCCAAAAATGTGATTAAAAAAATTTTTGTCTGTCTGTCTGTCTGTCTGTCTGTTTGTTCAGGCATCACGCAAAAACTACCGGTTCGATTTCGATGAAACTTGGTATAATTGTTCTTTAATATCCTGGGCACCACACTGGGTAGTTTTTATCCCGGAAAAGTATATACAATAAAAAACAAACTTAATTTTGCGGTTCGATCCCTAGACCCGAATACTGTACCAACCGCAAATAATAAGTTTGTCGTAGGTTACGTCACCCGCAGTGGAGTTCACTAAGGGGCGCTGCACACGGCTAAGATACTATAATTATTTATCTATACTAATATTAATATTATAAAGCTGATGAGTTTGTTTGTTTGAACGCGCTAATCTCAGGAAGTACTGGTCCGATTTGAAAAATTCTTTCACTGTTAGATAGCCCACTTATTGAGGAAGGCTATAGGCTATTCTTTTGGAAATCTATCCCCTAAGGGGGTGAAATAGGGGTTGAAAGTTTTTATGGGAAGTTCGGTATTTTCAATGATAGACACATGAAATTTCGTATACGGGTTTCTGGATAGAAATAAATAATGACGATTTCAGCGATTTTAAAAATCATCCCCCTAAGAGGGTGAAAAAGGGGTTGGAAGTTTGTAGGCATATGAATTGTGTCGTTTTCAAAGATAGACACATTCAATTTCATACAAGGGTTATTAGTTAGAATTTTTTTTTTTTTTTTTTTTTTTTTTTTTTTTTTTTTTTTTAATCTTGTGTTTTAAGGGCTTTTATTCTAGGAACATGCCAGCCCCGTTGAGTCATATACATGTAAGCAGTACAACTGCACAATCAAACTAATTCTATACTATTCTATAAGTAAAATCTACTATTCTAAAAGGATCTCACTGACGCGTGAACACCTTAAATAGATTGATTGCAGCAGGCGACAGGGGATTTGCTAGTATTACTAGAAAATTCCCAACATCGATCATATTCAATTTGTATTCACGTACCAGTGCTTCCCTGTCATTTTTATATTTACGACAATCTATCAATAAATGATGAACATCATCAAGTACACCACATAGCTCGCAATTAGGGGAATTGACTTTTTTCATCATATATGCAAATTTATTTGAGGGGTAATGTCCTGAACGTAGTCTATTTGCTATTGTAATAATATTTCTACTTAGCTTACAATTCATAAACCATGGTATTCGAGAAGGCTGACACTGCATTGTTCTATACCAAATACCTTTCTCTTTACTTCTCTCATCGAAATACTCTTTGAATGAGGTATAACATATTTTTTTAGCAAGTCCAAGGTATTCCGAATAATGTAGTTTTAAATAATATTGCTTACCATCCGTTATTGCTAATTTTGCCAGCCTATCTGCCTCCTCGTTACCACTTAGCCCAATATGAGATGGCACCCATTGCAGTCTAATATCCTGTCCACGGATTTTGAGATTGTTAATTAGCTTTAATATTGCATAAGCTAGCGATGTACCTCTGGACGCAGAGGCGCATCGAGCAATATGCTGTAAAGCACTTCTACTATCAGTAAGTATAATCCCTTTGTTACATCGCAAATTATTAAGACCGTTAATTGCTTCTAGAATTGCAATGAGCTCCAAAGTCATAATCGATGCATTATTGTTATTAATTTTGAACATCGATGATTCTTTTTGGCTTGCATTATAACATGCGGCTCCCTGTCCATTAGCACTTTTAGACCCATCAGTGAAAAATTTATGCCATCCCTCATATTTTTCATTTAATTCCTTGATGACCTCCGAGAGGGTCACTGAGATTTCTAAATTTTTCTTACTCTCTTTTACACAATCTAAATTACAATTAATAATGACCTTTTCATCTATATAAGCAGTCCAAATATCTAATGAGAACATGTCAAGTGGGTATGAAGAGTGGATGTCATAGGATTTACAGTCAGTGTAGGCTGTACAAAGTAACGGTATTTTTTTGTTCCGCCAATACTGACTATGCTCAAACGAACTTATGCCTTCTATAAATTTTCTTGTAACATTATTAGTCCAAGACATACACTTGACGCAATATTTAAACGCGAGATATAGCCTTCTGTTATGTAAAGGAGGTATAGCTAGCTCAGCCTCCATAACATGTATGGGCGTACTCCTGATATAACCACCAATAATTCTTAATGCCTGATTTTGAATTTTGTCCAGTTTATATAAATGGCATTTTGCACTGCTGGCATATAAAAAGGATCCGTAGTCAATTCTACTTCTTAACAAAGCTATATAAAGATTACGCAGATGTCTAGGATGAACACCCCAAGAAGGGCCAGTTAAAATTTTTAGTAAATTCAAATTTCTATGTGTTTTCTGAGCAGTTTCGTTTATATGTTTATTCCAGAGGAGGGATTTGTCCAACCACATACCTAGGTATTTAATATTACTAACGCACGGGATAGTGTTACTATTTATTTCCAAATTGATGTTTTGTTCACCGCGCCTTCGACTAAATATACACACTTTAGATTTATTTGTAGAGATCTCAAGTCCAATGCACTTTAATTCACTAACTACAGAATTTAACATCATTTGCAAATTTTCTTTACAAGTGTTAAGATGATTATGGCTCATATAGAAAGCAAAGTCATCTGCGTATTGGGATACCTTAATACATGACTCCTCATTGTCTCGGCATATGTTATGAGTTGCCACATTAAACAATAATGGTGAAAGTGGATCTCCCTGGGCCAGGCCAATGCTAGACCACCTAGATATGATAACCTTATTCGTAACTTTGTCCTTTATCGCTAAACACCTCGCACTTAGGAATGACGATACGTAATTACAAATGCGATGACCGAACTTCAATTGGTCTAACTTTTTGACAACTTTTTCGATAAGTACATTATTATACGCATTTTCCACATCCAAAAAACAAGCTACGGTTGATAATTTTTTTGAGAACCCTACCTGAATGTGCGTTATGATTCTAGATAAGTTATCTAAACATGATTGACCTCTACGAAATCCTGTCGTATTTTGCGATAAAATTAAATTCCTTTCAACGTGCCATTCCATTCTTTTCAACAACATGTTATGAAAAATCTTGCACAGACATGACATCAACGAGATTGGCCTTAGTTTCATATCAAGACTATGACTGCTTGATGCCTTCGGTATAGGCACAATTAATATGGTTCGCCATTGATCTGGTACTAGGCCAGTTGCAAATATAACATTGAACAAATATAGCAAGAATATCTTGCCGTCCTTTGGCAGATTATAAATCATAGAGTATGTGATCCCATCATTACCGGGAGCGGTGTCCTTTCTCTTGAAGCATTTGACCAACTCTGTCATTTCAAATAGTATTTCCAACCGTTCATTTCTACCTGAGATATCATGCTTTCTGTTCGACGCCATATCTGGTGCAAGACTACATAATAGTTCTTTACTTCTATCTACCGGGACATATCTTGTAGGTTTGCGATGATTTTTTTGCCATTTCATTTTACACCACATATCTGACGCTGATTTGCATTCATTAATACTTGAACAAAACTTCTTGTAATCTTGTGAGCGAGATTGGTTAATTAAAAATCGGGCTTTTTTAATTTCATTTTCTAATTTTGTAAGGTTAGCTGGTGTAGGATTCTGTCTGAAGTTTTTAAGTGCTAGTCTCCTATAGGCTACTGCCTCCGATAATTCAGGTCTCCAATATTTTTTTGGTCTAAAATTACTAGACGGTTTATTACACACTTTAATTTTAGGAATATGTTTATTAGCAGATATATAGATGTGTTTTTCTAAATAGTCATACATATCTTGAACATTATCGTTGGCGAAATCATAATTAGAAAAATATTTCTCAAGCTCGTCAGTATACTCTTTCCAATTGGCCATTTTAAAATTTCGATATTCTATAAGTGGAAACTGTTGCTCAAAGTTAAAGCACATCTTTAAGATTAGGTGATCACTCCCCAAATTCTCATTAAAAACTTGCCATTTAAATTTTATTATAAGATCATTAGAAACAAAAGTTATATCGGGCGAAGTTCTCTGCACGACTCCACCAACCAACTTGACCCTAGTAGCATCACCATTATTTAAATATGTGAACCCACAATCTAAAGACGAATCTAGAAGCTGATTGCCTCTTTGGTCAGTTTTATACGACCAATTACTGTGATGCGCGTTAAAATCACCGGCGATTAATGTTTTACTAGATGCAATAGAAAATAGATTGTCCCAATCGGTTTGTTGAGTCCGAATTGCGGGTGGACAGTAAACAGCTATGATATTAACTAAATCGTTACAATTAAAAATTTCAACATGGACTGCTTCAATGCTGGGATTATTAAGGCTAATTACTAGATCTTGGGATTGTAGTGATTTATGGACTAATATTGCCACCCCACCGTACGAGTCGTCTCTGTCTCGCCTATATATACAGTAGTTCTTGATATACAGGTCGAAATCTGAGTCTAACCAGGTTTCACTCAAAATAGCTATATGTATTTTCTCTTGGACTAATAAAGCATCAAAACTAGATATTTTCGGTTTTAAACTTTGTGCATTCCACTGGCATATATTAAGCGAGATCTTTTTCTTACTATTATCCATCGAAAAAATTAAATACTGTCTTTAATATTCCATTCCCACAAAACATATTAACAAAATAAGACTTACACTCATCATAAATAATCTTAAACACCAAAATTATTTTTTCTATAAAAGTTTTGTTTTCACATAATATAACTTCTTCAAATTTTCGCGTAAGATTTTGTATTTTATTTTTCCTTTCTTTCCTATATTTTTCTTTTTTCTCTTCTTCATCTAGTCTCTGCTCACTTTCTGTAGTTTCGTTGTCAATTTCCATGACTAAAATATCAGGATTTGTGTTCTTTTGTTTATGTTTTCCTTGACTTGCATTATTTTCGTTTTTACGGCTGTAAGACATTTCTTGTTCTTTTTCTTTGACCTCCTGAGTAATTTTCCTATTTTTAGGTGTTGACTCTCTTACCACGTCAGCATAAGTATTAATATGCGACTGTCTATTTGCTTCCTCGCATTGGTCATAAGTTTTTGAAGACTCCTCATTGTATAATGTATTATCGTTTTCAGGGTACTTGTTATGCCTTTCTTTCACTGAGTTGAGATAGACCTCAAATGCTTCCTTATAAGGTAGATTTTTATCACCCATAATTGAACGGATTTCCTTTTCTTTCAAATATACCTTACATGATTTATCTAGGGCTATATGAGACCCTTTACAGTTTGGGCATGAAAAAGTTGTTGTTTCGCAATTAGTATGTTGTTTTCCACATTTAGGGCATACACTCTTCGTACTGGGACAGAATCTTTTAATGTGTCCGAATTTCCAACAGTTGGAACATTGATTCACAGGAAATGTGTACTGTTCTACTGGGAATCTGCAGCCATATGCATGCACAAATGAAGGTCGTGAGCGACTATTAAAGCATATTCTGACGGTTTCACTATTGACCCAATTTCCCTCAGGATCCATGCGTCTAAGCCTTTTAACCGACAAAATTTTAGATGAACTTGTCAAAGAATCAAATAATTCTTTTTCGGAAGTATCTAAATCTACCCCTTTTACGATTCCAAATGATAAAATACGTTCACTGGTAAGTTGAGCTCGCACTCCTATTTGTATAAGTTTTTCACACTTAATAAGATTTTCGGCTTGCTTTTTATCATTGAACTGTATAAAAATCTTATACGGATTTTTGTAGTGAATCCTCATGACATTATTTATGTTTTCATTTCTAAGTATTTTTGCTAGCGCCATTTGCTTAGGTAAAACCTCGACGGATGTTAAACATACCTCGGTTTTTTCACTACTACCCTCTTGTTCCATAACTTCTGACGACTTGTCATCTGACAGTGAGTCACTTCTTATTAATCTCTTCGGTTTTCTATTTCTAGTAACCGTAATAAAACCCTCTTCATTACTTTCTTCACTAATGTCTCGCAATCTCTTCACTCCTCTCAGATTATTATTTACTATTTCACTACCGGCAATATCACTCCAATTGAGTTGTTGAGACTCTTGTAATTCCTGCTCGCAGCTAATTAACTCGGAGACACTTTTATCACCATCATCACTACTATCTTCAGACATCACTCACAAATCTGTGGGTATAAAATACCCGATGATAAACACGATAAATGTTAAGGCGATATAGATGTACGTGCGCGCGCCACGACGTCTCGCTAAACACTTCTAGTTAGAAATAAATAAGATGTATTTCTTATATATATAGAAATTTAGAAATACAATATAGATGTATTTATGAGATTAGAGTAGATTTTAGAAATATACCTTCTAAGGGGGTGAAATAAGGGCTGAAATAGTTTGTATGTGAAGTTCAGTATTCTCAAAGATAGACAGATGAAAAGATAAATAGATAAGATAATGACCATCTAAGACATATCTATAATGACGACTCCCGTGGTCGAGTGGCGTTCACTCCGGTTTTTAAGGTGTCGCCAGCTCTAAGGTTCCAGGTTCGATCCCCGGACGGGTCCATGTAGAAAATCACTTTTATACATTGTCTTGAGTCTGGGTGTTTATGGTACCTTTTTTGTCTCCGATTCCATAACACAAATGCTTTTGCTACTTACTTTACTTTTATTATTATTTTAACGCCATAATATTAGATGAAAAATTTTATACATTCTCCTTACTTTGAAAATCCCAGAATACATCTACCTTTAATACTACTTACTCTTTACTTTACGCGCGAGCGAAGCCGCGGGCAACAGCTAGTTTATAATATTAGTAGGATTTGAATATATCGTTTGTTCTACAAGTCATCAACAGTGCTTATGTATACAGCGAATTCTTTACTAAAAAAATATATTTCTTCAATATACACTGACCGCCTACTAAGGACCTCAAAATAATAATTTAACTGATAGTAATGAGACTAAATTGCCATACACTACTTTCAAGGTAATTTAAAAAGTTCTGTGGGTAGTAGGATATTTCTGTTAACCAGCTGGCAAACATAATTTATTCATTTAACTTTCATGATACCTAAAATTAACTGAAGTTTCTTCTACAAATGAAATTCGAGTTCCTGTATACTTATTAGATTTCCAATAATATTTAAGTGGTATGCTTTGGAACACTAATATACGTTATATCCACCTGCCTTGCCCTACAAGAGTCCTTTATATTTTGTTTTAAGAATTGTTAATGACTAGCCTAAAATTCAAGGAATATTAAGGGAGTTTAGCCAATTATAAATACTTATATAAAACTTACCTTCCGTCCTTTCCATTTACTTTCTTTAATACATAACCACCGCCTTCTGACGCTGGTAATTTGTCAAAGAACTTTCTTGTTTTGTGTGCCTGCGAATAGAACAATTTCATGTTTAGCTAAATTATTAATACTTTAATTATTAGTCACATTTATACCAATTTGGACTAAATACTCAACCCTGGACTGATATATTTATTGTTTATTGTTGGTGTAGGGTATATGAACAATATATTTGTTCCGTCTATCACAAACAGTGCAGTAAATTCAAGAATACTTGTAATATTCTCCTCCAAAATGTTTTATTATTTTTAACCACATCTTTGTATACATATTACTAGGCAACACAACAGGGGATGTTTTGGTCCATTAGAAAATGTTGACTTAAGCAACCAAAATTAAAGTTAAGTACACTGTGCCCTGTCAAAGGCCATACTTAAGTGGTTTTTTTTATTTAACCTAATTATTGTGCCACTGCTGGGCAAAGGTCTCCCCCGCTTGGCTTCAGACCTTTCGGTCTCGAGCCACGTGACGCCAATCACTTAAGAAGTGCAGTATCACCTTCTTTTTTAATCGCCGTCTCAATGCTTAGCATGGGCTTTGACTAACATAAATTGCTCCTAGCTGTCGTCCTGTAATCTATAATTATTTTGTTTGCAGATAGTTTCAAGTCTGCCAACATACTGAGGTGCTACGGCAGCTACGACACTGGACTGCTAATATAAACATAATTAACACCTTCCCTGTCCCGTCAGAAGACACAATAGTTAAACAATGGAAATGTTCATAATATATAGGCGACGGGCCTGTTGGTCTAGTGGTTAGTGACCATGACTGCTAAGCCGGAGGTCGTGGGTTCGATTCCCACCCAGGACAAATCTTTGTGTGATGAGCACGATCATTTGTTCTGTGTCTGGGTGTTATTTATCTATAATATGTATGTATTTAGAAATATATAAGTATGTTTATCAGTAGTCTGGTTACCATAGTACAGGCTCTGCCTAGTTTGGGATCAGATGACCGTGTGTGAGATTGTCCCAAGATATTTATATTTATATGTGACTCACGGGGCAGTGAAAGGGTTAATATTAATTTACCTGGTCTAATAAATGATCAGGCGGCATGCCTAACACCTCGACGATCTTGTTCATCTGGTCGACTTCGTTGGCGCCACTGAACAAGGGCTCGCCCGTGTGCATCTCCACTAGTATGCAGCCGAGCGACCACATGTCTATCGCCAGGTCGTACGGCACGCCCAGCAACACCTCCGGCGACCGGTAAAACCTTGACTGAATGTATTGGTATATCTGGAAACAAACAATATTGCATTATATGTAGATGAAAACATATTTTTTTTATTTAAACTGCTTAAGTCTGTGTACAATGACGTTAGCTAAAGGAAGCATAATAGGTAGATCTTAGCCGTTGAAAATTAATAAAGAAAATGATATCTGGATTGTGTTATGTATTTCTCTTTTTATATTTTATATATTATTTGTCCCTTTCCTTCTATCAAACTGGAAGGAGTCATGGTTACTTATATTATAAATCTTTGAATTCCTTTAATTTTGTGCAGTTTTTTTTTGTGATTACTGTCAAAAGACTGTAACTGGGTAACAGTCTTCTTCAGTGGAACAGTTTAGACCTAAAATAACCCATTGAAATTTATTAACGTCCTGATAAGTTCTATGAACTATGAACACTTACAATGAGGGTCGGACGGAGAAATTACATTAGGTCTGTACCTAAAAACTACGAGTTACATTATTTTTATATTAGCTTCATTTTTGGGTAATAAATTAGCTAAGTACGAAGGGCATCTAGTTTTACTTAAAGCTTCGTAATAATTAAGAAGACTGAGCCCACGCATAAGATTACATTTTACATACAGCATAATGATTTTAGCACAGCCTAATTAATATGATCATGTATGAAGCAAGGTCAACTTACACTTGGTTTATGTAGTAAGTGATTCGCTTGTTCCACAATTAAATAAACTAAAGAAAGATAACAACGGTCAAGTCCATACCATGACCTTAATTAACGTACTGATAATAATAGAAGCAAGTACTATTAAACTAAACTGTGTTTAAAAGCGTTCCAAGTAGAAGCAGTAGAAATTAATAAAAGAATATTAAAACTATAATGAATATTAATAATTAATTTGGAGTGCCCAAAATGACCGATCACCCGTATGTTGGAGGATTTAAACCTTGCCTATTACGTCGCATTTATTGTGGCTAACAACTGGGCGAATCAAATTTAATTCAATTAAAATAAAAGAAACATTGCATATCGAGAGGGCTTTTAAAACTTCAAAATGTGTAGATTTTTTAAATAATTGCTAAGAAAACACTCCGTCATATTTTACTAATTTGGTTGTAACCATGCCACAAACAACGTTACCCACGTTAAAATTATAATATTTCGCGTGGTAGTATATTTTTTTCCTATGTAGTGTCCCACTGCTAGGTTAAGATTTCCCCTGGTTATCTCCAGACGTTTCTGTTCTCTGTCCACTGTACACTTAATACAAATTCTATAAGAAGTTAAATAAAAAAATAAAAATAAAATTATATCCTTTTAGGTGTCCCACTGCTGGGCAAAGGTCTAAATAAAATAATTATAGACAAAATATTATTAACAAGTGAATCCGTCATTAATCGACGCTATCTTACGATATATGAATGGATTTTATCGCGTGTTGTCATTCGTAACAGTATTACGTTGTAAGTATATGTGAGGCGCGATAACCCAGCCTCCTCCGGCACTGAATCACGACACCGATGTGATTTATCTCAGCAATTAGCGTGTACGGGAATCGAGTCTATAAATCGGGTGAATGGCGTTAGGTGCACTCTACCAATTTAGGTGCTATTGAATATCTTAGTAATTTCAAATTAATATTAGAAATTTTGCATACTTGATTTTAATGAAGGACTTAAATTAATTGTATCCTTGTGTATTTAAATTTTATCTAATTAAATAGGTTTTATTGCCCTACATCAAATTGACTAGTTAGCTGTAAATCAATGTGGCAGTGCATAAACAAATACCATAAGCTCTAGCTACACTATTACATGAGGTGGCCATGAACTTCAACATTACAAGCAGCGGTAGCCTAATGTCTAGGGCGTCGGACTTGCGATCTTGTGGTTGCGAGTTCGAATCCCACCATTACACTACCGTCGTGAACCCACTCGTAACACAAGCATCTTAGCTAAGCACGAGAGGTTAACAAGAACACTAGTTATGTGCGTCCCACATTGCTAGTAATCTTTAATTTCACAATCAAAGATGTAATTTAAAAATCTTCAATTGACAGACAAAAAAGACTTTTAATAACATAATTATCCATTCTAAATTTAATCTATGTCTGGACTAAAATACAGTGTTAGACTATAAAGTGCCCCAGGCGGACTTACCCTTTGACCTAGTTGACACGAGCTCCCGAAATCCACAATTTTAATGGCTGACCTTTTCGGGTTGCATAGTAGTATATTCTCGGGTTTAAGATCACAGTGAATTATATTTAGTTCTGAAATACAAAAGAGGAAGGCATTAGTTGAAGATAAGAGCAATCTGATGGAGATGGTGAACAATAGAGCTTTGGGACATCTTTGTGTTGTTAAACAGAAGCTCATTTTAATACGAAGGGTATATTTACATATTATATAGACGTATTATTTCAAGTGATAGTTAACCATTGAGGTCCGATTATTTTTTCTATTGAATTCTGAAGTGAGTTCAAGAGACTACCAAATTCATCATACCAAAAGTTGTTGTATTTTTTTTTTCAAAGATTTGTTATTCAAGCTGTTTATGTATGAGTGTATTTGTATGAGATAACATTATATATTATGGTAAATAGAATATATTAAGGTTGTAATATAGCTTAAGACTTAAGTAGAAAATAATTGGAATAAGTAATTTTTTTAATAATAACATATAATGATTGTTAGCGGTAAGCACTCTATTTGAACTTATTAAATGGAATAAACAAAATGGAGAATAATATAATTCAAAATACACATTTTTCAGAAAAAAAAACTACTATAGTGGCAAGCTTATAGCCTGATTGAAAATTATGGGTATGGTGTGTAATATTAGTTGGGTGTGTAATATAGTTGTACTAAATACTATATTTGCAATCCACACTGCATATAGGTCTTATAAATATAATGTGCAAGAGGAGAAGAGACGAGGAACATAATGGAACATCATAATGAATAGGCTAAGGCATCTAAAGGTAAGTATGATATTTGGCAGTCATAAAATTTCATATTAATTGTAATTATAAAAAGAAGAGTTATACTTTGTCGTCTATTCTTCAGTATTTTAACATTTTAATTTTAGGAAAAAATTTATAGGTAAAAAGGTATTAATTGTTTTTATATTCATGAGTTTTGATTGTTGTACTCACCGGGTTGACTAAGGAACAGTAACGCGGTACACAACTGTTGCGCAAACTTGCGCGTGAGGTTGAGCGAGACGCCCCTGAAGTTGGTGTTGCGGAGTAGGTCGTACAGGTTGTACGACAACAGCTCGAACACTAGGCACAGGTGGTTCCGCCACATAAAGTGACATTTCAGTTTCACTGGAAAATATCAAAATACATATTAGTACGAAGACGACCTAGAGGCAGACCAAGAAAGCGTTGGCGAGAAGATCTGGACAATTTTCTCGCCGATTGGCCACAGCACGCTTCCGACAGGGAAGGATGGAAGAGTATGGGGGAGGCCTTTGCCCAGCAGTGGGACAGCACGGGCTAACAAAAAAAAAATTAGTACAGGCAGCCATGTCCAATAAATCGCGTTCATTTTATGACAACTAATACATTAAAACACATTTGACCATTCAGTTCCTATTTCATAGATTTAGTTCAAACTTGAAAATATGATACTGAATAATAAATTTGACTTATTTCGTGATCATTATTGAAAACGAATACTTTAGAAAAGAACATGGTGCCCATGGTGGTAGTAGTAATGCGCACGCGCAATCCCAAACTTGAAATAATTTAAATTATTTTTGAAATTCAGATTAGTTGAAAAAAAGGGTATAAAATATTAATATCAAGATAGCAAACAACTCACCTATATAATACTTATTTTCAGGATCCGCTCTGTTCATCATTTTTAGTAACTTGACTTCTATTTGTGCCTGGTTTAGGAAGGGTTTCTTATTCTTAATTATTTTTATCGCTACTTGACACTGCTCCTCGTGGTCATACGCTTTCACAACCTGTAAAATTGAAAAAATAATATAAATAGTCATGCATGCAGTCGAAGGTCGAACTATTTATCAGAGTCCTATAACGGGAAATGTGCTGATAATTCCTAGAAAGTACTATGCGGGATGCGACCTTGATTCACGTGAAATACACAGCTGCACAAGAGCACGGTCGTAGATTCAACAGGGACAGTAAGCAAAAACGATAGATTGTTCTGATCAGAAACCCTTAAACATTATACAAATATACATATATGAATATTATGACAGGCCTGTTGATCTAGTGGTTAGTGACCCTGACTGCTAAGCCGGAGGTCGTGGGTTCCATTCCCACCCTGGACAAATCTTTGTGTGATGAGCACGATTATTAAAATTTGTCCTGTGTCTGGGTGTTATTTATCTATATTATGTAGGTATGTATTTAGAAATATATAAGTATGTTTATCAGTTGTCTGGTTACCATAGTACAGGCTCTGCCTAGTTTGGGATCAGATGGCCGTGTGTGAGATTGTCCAAAGATATTTTTTATTTTATTTTATTTATGTATGAATATTAGAAACAAATCGACGTATGTGAGTGTAATCGAGAATTTAACGTAAAGTAGACTACAAGTATTTGCAGGACTAAGGTATTGAACTCCGACGCACAATCCTGTGCAGCTTGAACCAAGACGTCTTAAGAAACCGTTATGTTTAAAACCATGGCAAGGTCATCAGTTATCAAGCAGACGGCATAGAGTATACGAGATTGCATATTGCAGTAGAACGGAAATTTAATATGTACAGACTACAGAGTACACAATACTTAATGTACACGTATAGGTAAGCAATCAAACCCAATGTTTACAATTAGTCATAATCTATGTTTGTTACCAGGCCAATAAGTAGAAACTCATTAAATATTGTAATCCCGCAGTAAGCAGCCAAGTACTGATAACACAATCACTATTACATTGTATTTTATGATTCACCTACTTGACCACAGTACAAGCGGTTACTCATATATTTATTTTTCTTAGAACATATTACACCTGATAAGTCATACTGGTCATACACATACAGTTAACTTGTAACTATTCACATGTCATTCTATTCGTCACCGGAAACAAAACTACTTGCACTTTATTTATTATCAGAAATTCCGATTGTAGATGTTATTTTTAAATTCCTGAATCTGAATATAGAAGACATTGCTCTACGCTAACGTCATACGATGTTGTGGCCCTTCTTAGCACGTCAATGATTCTCAAATTCTCTTCGACCAAAAAGTCGCGACCTGGATGGTTCCATTCACAGTCTTAAAAGGAAATACAAAGCTATGATGATTTAAGGATATAGTAGTCTTACCTGTCCAAAAGATCCCTTCCCAATCGGCGAGGAGATCTCATACCGGTCGAGAAATTTCTCGCCCTGTTTAATAATGTAATCATGGTTATCATCGTCGTAACCATCATTATATAGCTTTCGCTCTTTTTTGTGCGAGCCATCCTCGCCCAGGTACTGTTGCGCTCTCCGCTTCTTCTTCGCGTAATATACCTGCAGACAAAATTGTAAAAGGTTAGTATATATATTAGGGATAAGATCTGACGGAATAAAGAACAATAATGATATAATAGTAGGGGAGAAATTTATGATAATCAGACACAATTATTATTATTAAATTCTGAGTCTAATAGGTGAATAATCTCCTTCCATTATTATAATAAATAATAAGTAAAACGTATATGTACTCGTTCTATTCCATTCAGACACAATTCGTAAGCCACATTGAAAAGAACTGCTATCATGAATAATTATTTTCAAATGTCACCTCATTATTGATTACGGCAGATTTAATATTTCCCAGTTTTTTGTTGGTTTTGATTTCGTTTTATTACTGAGAGAAATCATTTGTTGGATTTTTTATAGATTTTTTCAATGAGCCAACTTGGACAGTCGTGGACTGACAGTTATTTTGACAGCATTGCATATTTTTTAAAGATTATTCAATGCTAGAAAATAATCGACAACCAATAAACAAAGAGGAAATATTAATTGAAAAAAAAAAATGAATAATATTTTATGGCATCATGTTGCAATACTGAAACAGTGCCTAATACAGAGATCGCACGCGTATAGGAAATGAAGAGTAGACGAAAGCGGGAATTCTCGGGTGACGGACGTTGACCCAAATATGCGGTTGACATTGATCGACGACGGATCGCGATATGCTTATATAAAACATTTGTACCGACTGCCGACCGACTGCCGACCGACGACGTACCAACGCATGGATTTGGGACTAGGAAGTTCATTGCTACCGATTTTTTATGAGGCACCGCGAGACTCGCCCCGAATATGACTCATTGTTTTGCGACTGTCGGTAACTTCGGAAACTCAGTGTAAATATAATATAGTACCTAGTAAAAGTTTCCTTCCCCTGACCAATTATTGTTATGAAGTTGTTATACATTTGACAAGGTGATGTCTCGACGAAACGCCAAAATATAGATCGCACACGTCAGAGAGCGTCATTTGACCAATAATATCTGGCATTCGGAAGCCGTTATTACGTAACACGGAAGCATGACATAGCAATATTATTGGCGAGTGCATAGCATTCGCATCGTGGCGGTACGGAAGTGTCGCATATCGACGCGGCCGAACGATAACCCAAATTTCTGACAGCGACCTACATATTACATTGTATGTTTTACAGGCGACCGAGCGCGCCCCAACAACTGGCAAGGCTTCGTGCAACCGCACACTTATCTGTTCAACTAAACTGTTTGTTGGCGGACCGATGTCAGGTTATTCGCTTCGATTGACACCGGTCATTTGAATACCAGGTAAACAGTGTAAAAATTACTATCTGTTGAAGATAAATGTATTTTTATGTTAGATTCATAATGACATTAGGTAATAAGGGTTGGGCTACAATATTATGCATCCGTGAGATTTTTACACGCTAGGGGGGCTCTTGATGACGATGAGAGGAGACAAATGATGGTGGTTGCGGGAGAGGAGTATGTGGTGAGTCAGGCCAGTGACCGCGGCACGTGGCCGCGAGATGAGCGCGTCGGGCCGGGGAGAGACGGCGCGCGGCGGCTGTCATTGATTTTCCCCGTTTCCCCCCTACCCTGAGCCTGGCTCCCTCCCCACCGCGTCTCACCCACTTCCAGCGCCCGATAACGAGGTTAACGGGCGACGTGAGCGTCTGCCTAGGGTTGCCACATATTTTTTTGTAAGGAAATGTAGGACTTTCTAATTAAGTGTCAAAAAACTACTAATTAGGAAAAAAAAAAAAAGAAATTTGTGCTTGCCAGCAAGATATAAAAAAAAATCCCTGATTATTTGTCAAGAGAAGAAAGATTTTTTGTTAATATTTCTTAAATTACTTAGTGTCCCTGCATATTATTATGAATGATATATTTTTTTAAACATGGGTCCATTATCCATTTAATAAAGTTGTTTTTAAAACAAAACAACAGGTGTTTGTTTACATTAAAAATAGTAATTAACAAGTTGAAACTGTTGGACCAACGCTTCTGAATATTTTAATTACTATTTCTAAATTATAATTGAATATTTGTATTATTATGGTTTAATTACCTATCGTTCTTCTTTCGACATCTTTGTTAAGCCTATTTTTACATTTTCAAACCTACTAAAAAAGTTTATATACATTGCCTCAGGCAGTTTGTGTCTAATTTATATCTTTACTGTCTCACCACAAAAAAAATACAACATGTAACATAATTTATAAAATACCTCATAATGTATGACTATTTATTACAATACTTACTTATGTAGAACCTTTCATTGAATCTACACAAAAAACTATTTGTATGTAAACAAATGTTCCAACAATAGCGGGTTACCAAACTTGTTTTACATTATTCAGTTGATTTAAATGGAAAAGAATATTCTATTTTTAGTTTTAGAGTTAATTAAAGGAATGTAGGTTCTTAAATAACTATAAAATTTTGGCTTCAATGCTTTTGTGTATTTTTAGACCACTATAACCTTTAAGCGGTGAAAACATCTAGCGCTTCTAAGAAACCACAGAGGTAGGAGTAAGTACAATGGATTGCCCTCGTTGTTAACCAAGCAATTAAGAAATATATTAAAACTGGAAAAAAAATACATTTATTAAAAATAAGTTGTTATGAAACTCACGCCACAAAATGTGTGAACAATTAAATTCTGGACCTTCCTTCGAACCATTTTTTGTTTCATGATAACGATTACTATTTCCTTCTAATACGAGGCTTTTTGCGAACCAGAACTGTCTTTGCAAGGCTTCATTATAGATTAAGTTGATGAAGTAGTAACAAGTTGCTGCACGTGGGTATTACTTGTTCAAAACAAATCTTGCATGCGTCCATGCGTATATTTGTTTTAAGTATCAATAAGATACACAAAATAAAACAATTCACATGAAAATCCAACGTCAAACAAACACTTTCAAAATATTAAAATAAACGGTGACAAATAGACAATGACAGCATGCGTTACGTTCCGAATTTCGTCAATTTGTATTTACAGGTGCGTTCACTCAAATAGCACTGATCAATGCTGCGTTCACATTGAGGCACTATGTGCGTTTCGTCAAAGATTATAAAAATACGTTGACAGTATTTCAGGGACATTGTTGTGCTTTAACTGTATAATAATAAGCTGTGGAACTAAGCGGTCAAGCAAAAAGAATAGGACTTTTGGCCCTAATTGAAATGAATTTGTGTTCTATAGAGGTCAAATACCTGAGGGAAAAACCTTTGCCCAGTTGTGGGATGATTTTGGTTAGCAGTGAGAGTGCTTATGATATATTACGGGTGGTAGCCCTAAGCTTCTCCTAAACTTTAATTATACCCGTACACCCGTCGTGCATGTTTAACCCGGCCTCTATTGAGCGTTTTGTTTGCAGCGCACCTGATAGCGGGACGTGATCCACTATTCGGTCGACAGTTAACTATCTAATGAACGTAGCCGGAGATGGAAACGCGAAGAGCACAACTTGCACAACCTGTAGGTACGAAGTTATCGTTGCGAACCGACTCCGATACAAATCAACTAACTACGTCTTAACTTTAAGCACGGCGCACCGCAAACTGTATGTATATGCTGTAAACAATATGGAAACTCATCTGCTCTTTATATCAATTCGTGTGGCTATAGCGAAAATAATGTGTAAGCTAGTAGCAAGTATGAAAGGTTTTGCGAGATAACATTCTGTTAATCCGTAGGAGGTGAATAATACAGAACCGTGTCTTCCCATGCTTGGTTCTCCTTCGCGTTTTGTTGACAAAATTTGTACGTAAATGTAAATATTGTGACAATATTTATATTGCTCCGGATGAAATATTGAGGAATTGTTTTCGGCGAACCTGATTTATGGGGCCTCGGAGTTTTGTTAGTCTTTTCTTCAATGTTATGTAATTTATTATAAATACTTTGTTATTCATAAAGATGTTCCAAGCCCTTATAGTGCTTTATGAGATTAGTGTTCCTAGTAATTCAACTCCAAAATGTTGTTTCTATGCGTGATCTAAAATAATTTGATATTGAGATATGTCCAGGAATAGGTAAAAAAATTATAACTTAATAAGAGTTCAACGTTACATTGGAGTAAAACTAAAATTAATTATACCACGAGAATTTATGGTTGTTAAGAGTGCAGCCGTGACCTTGGTCAAAGCTCTTAAAACATCGTAAAACTGATATAAATTCATGAAAGTATTAAATATAAATACTGAATATCTCTTCCCACGTATTTTTCTTTACTGTTCTCAATAATTTCAAATTGAAGTTGATAGTTGGCTGTTTTATTAATAAGTATATTTATTATTTTGATGAAATATATAAATCTAAAAACAACGACGATAGAATAGAATAGAATATACTTTATTGTACACCAACATTTAGACAAATTGATTACACAAAGAAATGAACAAATCTCATTAAAGGGTACAACGATATTTGTTTTAAAAAATACTTTATTTATTGACTTCATAAATTACAAGTCATTTGCACTAAAAAAAATAGTACAACATATATCATTATGTTAAAGTAAGCAAGATACTGCGAATTTGCACGTTTACCAACTAGTTCGACAAAACACAAGGCATGTAGGTAGGTAAGTATCTTCAAGTTAACCATTGTATTTCGTTAGTTATTCAATTACGGACGGTCGTACAAATAAAAGAGGGGACTGCGTATCCTAATTATACATCAGCGCCATGCGCTTCCTGGAGACAGCGCTTTCGGAGGGTAGCTGTGATTTGAGACAATAACACTTATTGTCTGTTAATTCTGGAAGCAATGGGGTTTGTTCATGGTGTCGATCCGTTAATTTATATGGTGTAGAATTGAGATTTGTGGTTCTATCTCTTGGTGCTATTGCTATGGTTTCATGTTGATAGTTAACAGTTTTGTGCGTTTTGAAGTTAGGATAATATAATGTTAGATGTACATTGTACAGTCAGCCGCAAATTAATATATTACAATAATTATTATCTTACTCACTTAGCAAGTTTTATTTGGCAAACTCTTCGTTTAAAAATTGGATATTGTTGAAAAAATGTTATGAACAAATAATTTATAAATCGTTCTCAGATTCTCAATTTTTTACATGATTTGAGTACTGTTATAACAAAAATTTCTCGTAAAATTTGTGTATACATAATTATGATCGTGTAGGTAGGTACTAGGTGTAAATGATAAATCTATATCTCTATAATATAGCTATTTAGCAGGGCAGTAAGCTACAGTAATACGTATAATTGGCATTACTGCAAGATGTTCTCGGCTGTCGGTCTGAGGAAAACTTAACAAACTCAGTGTCCCATTCAATAACTTTAAGATACATTGATCTATATTTAATTAAGTTAAGTTTCTTTTATTAAGTTACACATATAATATTATGTACTCATGAGTAATTAATATTTCCGGTGACATACGTTGCCTTAAATCTGATTAAATACATATTAATACAAAAAGCTTTTCAGAAATGCAAACATGGAAATCGCATGCATTATGAAAAGAGACATTCAGACATTGAATAAACAAACATTTGAGGATCAAATGGTTTTACCAGGGAATCGAACCCTTTGCACATGGGGCTATATATAATAATTTATATTAGTACAATTTAAATCAGCTTTAGTATAATTATGACCATAAACATGAATATAGAAAATAGTTTTCATAACTTTTTAGTTATCTTGCATACCAAACGCGGAAGAATATTTCCCGTCTGCAAGTTAATGCAGTATAAATAACAATGACAACACTTCTCTTTCATTCGCAGATCACCATAGAAACATAAAATAAGCAATGTATCACACAATTGAATAGGTCAAGATGTTTAAAAGAGCGCCTTGTGTGGCAATCATGCCAAAACGGGCGCGTTTATGATAGCATTGCAATTCTATGCTATTTTTATTGCGTGTATTTATTGTGTGTATGGAGGGATGTTGGCATCACACGGATCGGTACACATTATATTTATACGCATTGCGCCGTGACGTCACCGTGATATCATCCGAATGCATTCGATGATGTAATGCATGGATCATCGTTGCATCCATTGCGGTATTATGTAGATTGTGTGTGGTGTCTTATAACAAAATAATTACTGTCAAAATGTTTTATTTTTTATTCTTTTATTGAGGTACAAAACAGATCGCCTGAAGTTTTTCTGATTGCACCGAAGTTATGTATAGTCGCTAGTGCCAAGATACCGATTACTTTTTCATCTTGGCTAAATAAAATTAATGAAAGCTGAATAAAACATTTCAATTGAACGACTTCATCGAAGGTAACATCGAGAGATGTAAAATCCCTAGTAGTCATTTTTGTCGGATGTAATGAAATGTCGTAAAGAGCGTTATTAAAAGTTTTTCTCACGAAAAACCAACATGAATTGGTTTGTTCCGTGTCGGAAAGCTAAAGATCGCATCAGAATCCCGAAAAAGAGAATACGCCGTATGCTAATTAATTTTTCATAGTCCCGCCGACGACACCGCGATGATATGCAAATGAGTATTCGTCGCGCATTAGGTACTCTGGTTTACAACTTATCACATCGCCGAGTATCAATTAAAGCAGCGGAATTGCGCAAGTTTACATCATTAACACCATAAAAAGACAGTTATTGCGAGAAAATTTGTGCAATCAATTAGGAGTTTTAAGAGGGGTCGGGGGTGTATGCGTGCAGAGTGCAGCGGCGACGACCGGGCGGGCGGGGGTGTGCGGGGCCGGCGCGCGCATCTGTGTGCATTCGGCATATTTACCCCGATAGTGGGCGGGCAGGTTCACTGACCCGACCCAATGCAAGGCCCGCGTACGTAGGCCGCCACGACGCACACGCCGGGGCCCGTTTCATTAGTGCCACCGCACACCGCACACACACGCAAAAAAGCTAACACTGTGCGTCAAGTGGGCACGCACGCTTTTTTAATCATCCGTCGGATTACCCGGCCCGACGAAAAATCCAACAGGTACTATAAGGGTTTAGACGTCGCAGTGTTCACCACTAATGTGTTCTTAATATGTTTCATGTAAGGGACCTATAATTACGTAGGGAGGCCCTTCCAAAGTTTCGGTTAGTCACCGGAGCAATATCGATCTCTGTTTATTTCTAACTCGGTACCGGTCTAGATAACTAATTTAAAATTTATAACAAACTAAAATGACTGCGTGATCGATAATTGAAAACAACGTTCAACCAATACGCTATGTATTCTTGTAAACTATTGTAATAAAATAGAACACTACAACTTATAAAGTACGTATCTATATCAAATGTTTGCATAGCAATCGGAACCGCGTAAACACACACTGTATTGAGCTTATCGGGACTTTGAGGAGAATTTAAGATCAGGGGAATAGGGAAATAATTAAAAACGTGTATTGACTGTGCAATCACAAGTGCTTATATATTTTTAATGACTTAGCGTAAAAACGGTGAATGATGAACGGTGCGTAGCGACTCGTTGCGATGATTATTTCATCAGGCGCTCCAACATGCCCCCGGACGTTGAAAGATTCTCTTTCAACAAGAATCAGCATATAAGGGCAGCGGACAAATTCTATTGAAGGCTCGTCTGATTATCCCAGTAGACGTCCTTATGTCAGCCACACGAACTATCGCATCTGATCCTGGATGGAGGGCAACAATTCTTCCCAGTTTCCACTTAAGAGGAGGTACGTTGTCCTCCTTCACCACCACTAAGGAATTCAGCTCCAGTGTATTCTTGGTGGACCGCCACTTGGTTCTCTGCTGCAGCTCGGATATGAATTCCTTACTCCAACGAACCCAGAAATGTTGACGCAGTTGCTCAATCCGCTGAAAACGGCTTAAATGATTTGCGGAAGCGTCCTGGTAATCTCGCTGGGGAAGTGAAGTAATCGCTCGACCAATGAGGAAATGCCCCGGAGTCAGAGGGTTAAGGTCATCTGGATCAGATGATAGCGGCGTCAGCGGGCGAGAATTTAGGATGCCTTCAATTTGGATTAGCGTAGTGTTAAGTTCTTCGAAAGTAAGATTACAATTTCCCAACACTCGATTTAGGTGATGCTTCGTCGACTTAACACCCGCCTCCCAGAGTCCGCCAAAATGAGGTGAATAAGCGGGAATAAAATGCATTTTGATACTGTCGTTGGCTAAACTGTCGCTTAACACATCGCAATTGGATTTTAAAAATTTGTTAAGATCGTTGTATGCGCCGACAAAGGAGGTGCCGTTGTCAGAATATATGTTAACGGGCTTTCCTCTTCGCGATATAAACCTATATAAAGCTAATAAATATTTATTGCTGGTCAGGTCACCTACAAGCTCCAAATGGATAGCCTTGGTGGCGAAGCAAATGAAAATCGCAATGTACACCTTTACTAGCCTACAACCCCGACCTTGCCGGCTTGCACACATGATAGGACCGGCATAATCAACACCGACACTTTCAAAAGGATAACCTGGATGGAGCCGCTGCTTTGGCAAGTTTCCCATTAAAGGGACAACCACGGTACCTTTCATGCGACAGCATCGCACGCAATTACGATAGCAAGATTTGGCTAGATTGCGACCGCCGATAGGCCAATACGAGTCTCGAATTGAAGCCAACAATAATTGCGGACCTGCGTGCATCAGTTTTTTATGCTCATAATCAAATAATAGTTTTGTGAACACATGAGTGGACTGTAAAATTACTGGATGCTTTTTATCATATGAGAAGGTAGAATTCTCTAAGCGTCCCCCAACACGCATTATTTTATTACTGTCCAAATAAACATTAAACTTTAAGAGGGCGCTTTTAGCAGGCAAACTTTGTCTATTTAAAAGTAATTTGTACTCTGGAAATGACTCACTTTGACATTCAATAAGGATAACCTTTAAAGCTTCTTGTAGCTCGGCTTCTGATACAAATGAACTATCTACTGGAAGTTTCCTACAATATTTAATAAAACGCAATACATACGCTATGCAGCGAACAAGTCTTAAATAATTTGAAAAACGTTTAAAATCTATAAATGTTTCTTCGATACGTTCTTTCACGACAGTGTTTAAAGTGACTTGACATCGTGTTTCGGGCAATGAATTTAGATCAGAAGAACTAAGTTGAGGTGGCCAGTTGGATGAATCTTGCATTAAAAAGTCAGGGCCACACCACCAGATAGAAGACCTTTGCAGAGTACTAATATCCAAGCCGCGAGATATCAGATCTGCTGGGTTCTTGTCAGTTGGGACGTGTCGCCAAATGCAATTACCTGCCTTATCTAGAATTTCAGCCACACGATTACGTACGAATGGCTGTAATTTAGAAGGCAGCATCCGTAACCAACCTAGGACGATGGTTGAGTCTGTCCAACAATAAGTCCGATCGAACTTTAATCGAAGTGATTTAACAATCTTATCATATATACGAGCTCCAACTACGGCGCCACACAGTTCCAACCTCGGAATTGTAGTGGGTTTGATTGGTGCTACACGACTTTTACCCATAAGTAAACGAGTCAAACATTCGTTACTACTGACGCTACGTACAAAAGCGCACGCACCATAACCACGCTCAGACGCATCCGTGAATATATGAAGCTCCAAGATCTGATACGAAGCAGATATAACAAAACGTGGAATGCGAAAATTGGTTAAGACAGAAAGATCATCTGCAATAACATTCCAACTTGAACTATATTCCGGAGATAACGGTTCATCCCATGAAATTTTGTCTAACCACATTTGTTGTAGTAACATTTTCATGGAAACGACAAAAGGAGATAACAAACCTAGCGGGTCAAATATACACGCGATTGCTGAAAGTAAATCACGCTTAGTTTTACCGTTAGATGGCATCTTAGAGCTAATACTAAAACCTAACTCGTCGGAATTAGTGAACCAATCAAGCCCTAGCAGCTTGTTGTGCTCGCTAAACGAAATGCCTAAATCTAATGATGACTGGGAAGGCTCTAAAACTAACTGAGGTGCGTTCGACTTCCACTTTCTAAGGGGCATACAAGCTGACGCAAGAACCTTGGTTACTTCACTACGAATTTCAATAACTTCATTTAAATCATTGCCACCCGTGAGCAGATCGTCGACATAAAAATCATTTTTTATTATTGTGGCAATCTTATGGTCAGTGCACTCTATACCTAATTGTTTAAGACAACGCGTCGCAAGAAATGGTGCACTAGCCGTACCGTAAGTTACGGTGTTTAATTGAAACGCCTTGACAGGATTGCGTATATGATCACGCCAAACAACCTGTTGCAAATACCTGTCAGATGGATGGACCACTACCTGCCTATACATCTTCTCAACATCAGCCGACAAGACGTACTTATACTGTCGAAACCGAAGAAGTATAGACAGAAGGTCATTCTGAACCGTAGGACCCACCATCTGTATGTCGTTGAGGGAAACTCCTGACGACGTTGAGTAACTGGCATTAAAAACCACGCGGAGTTTGGTAGTGGTACTACATTCGCGTAATACTCCGTGGTGAGGTATAAAATATGCGTTACTATCTAAACCTAGTTCCTTAATTTCGGTCATATGCCCTAACCTTTCATATTCCGACATAAACTCGTGATATAATTCACTAAAAGTAGGTTTAGAATTTAGTCTACGTTCGAGGGAATATAAACATTTAGTAGCCCCATGAAATGAACTACCTAACACAGAAACATTTTGTTTCAGTGGTATTCGTACACAAAACCGACCGTCTGCTAAACGCGTTGTATTTGCGATAAAATGCTCCTCACACAACTTTTCTTCCGGCAAATAATCAGTACACTGCGAATTAATCTCTTCGAGGTTCCAAAATCGCGCTAAATCACGGCGAATTAATTCTAAGTCAGTTTCAGTACGAAAACTAGTTTTAGTAAAATTACAATTAACTTTATTTACTAATTTATTACAATTGTAAACAATAGGGCCGGAAACGATCCAACCTAACCTAGTCTCAAACAACACTGGCTTTCCGACACCTAACTTAATTCTTTCCGAACACAGCAAGTCCCAGAAGAGATCAGCACCAATTAAAAGATCTACTTCTGAAGGCTTGTAAAAAGTAGGGTCAGCTAGACAAATATCAGATGGGATATTGAGGTCAGATAAATCTAAGTCTTGACAAGGCATATTATCACTAATTAATGGCAAAACAAAACAAAACAACTTAGCCGTATAGCTGTTATTAAGTGACGTCATTCTAGCTTGACATGTAGTGCCTACGTGAGCAATCACGTTATTTATGCCATAGATCGATCCGTTTACCTGATTTGTTTTTAATTTAAGTTGTTTGCATAGTCGTTCCGTCATAAAGCAAGATGTACTACCACTGTCGAGCGTCGCTCGCACAATATGCTCACGATCATTACAATCGTACAGTTTTATTAATGCGGTAGACAATAATACGCCGCGCCGTTTTTTGTCGCTATAAGAGAGTGGAATGTTCGCAGACAAAACAACGTTATTACCGGCAGTGCTAGCTGCGTGCGCAGGCGCCGCGGACGTAGACGGAGATGGATGTGGGCCATCAGAAATATGGTTATTATAATTACCTTTAATATCAGAAACGTGAATTAATGTGTTGTGTTTACGCTTACACAACTTACACCCTGGTTTTTTGCAATGGTTGGCAAAATGACCTGTACGAAAACAGTTGTAACATATTTTATAATTAGGCACTAATTTAAGACGGGCTTCATTACTTAGTGAAAGGAACTGAGAACAAGTAGATAAGTTGTGGTCACCTTTGCAATTCGGACAAGGCTTCGCGACAGATTCACTGTTTGCATTATTAGAGTTTTGTGTCGCAACCATTGACTTAACTTTACACGTGGAGATGGGCTTAGCAGTAACATGCACGTTATTTCTAGACAATTCGAGCGTCTCAATTAGATCGGCACGTGTGCGGAGGAATTCAATAAATGTATCAAAGGTAATCTTGCGATCCTTATCTATACGACCCTTTGTCTCCTCCCACTCGCGGTAAGACTTCTGATCTAATTTACGCGTAACTATATAAATAAGTAAAGTGTCCCACTGCTTAACTGGTTCACCTAACGACTCTAACGATCTCAGATTTTTATTTAATTGATCTATCAAACCCTTCAAAGCAACAGCTGACTCTTTGGATAAATTATCTATATTAAATAATTCTGACACATGATTCTGAACCAACAACCTTGTATTATCAAACCGATCACACATCAAGTTCCAAGCTACAATATAGTTAGAAGCTGAGAATTCAATCGACTGAATAACCACAGCAGCAGATCCCTCCAAAGAAGCTCGTAAATAATGAAATTTATTTATCATGTCGATCTCATCATTATTGTGTATGAGGCTAGTAAAGGTGTCACGAAACTCCAACCAATTGCTATAAGATCCATTAAACTTTGGTAATTGTATAGTGGGTAGCTTAATAGGTTTGTGAACACTACCTCGAGTACTTTTATCACAGGCCGACTCGTTATCTTGCGAATATTTAGTTAACAATTCTTGAGACCTAGCCAATGACTTGTAGTACAAAGCCTCGAATTCCGAACGTTCGGACAATTGCGTTTTTATGTTATCTGCAATACATTCTAACTGCAACTGCACCCCATCATATTGGTCATACAACGACTCAAGCTTGCTCATGCGTAGTCGTAATTCCGTGACGTCACAACTACTTAGCTTTGTATCCATTAATGCGTCGAGGTAATTAACAAATACTGTCAAACGACCTTTGAAACTTCCTCGCTTCTTCACTAATTCCCTTTCATCGGACATACTGGGAGTCGAGTTCTATCGACCTGGAAGTTATATAATGACAAGTTAACCTTATATTTAAACAAGACGTGTACCTAGATGCCAACCAAATACAAACTCTAATTAATCCAATGTTTTATGAGTAATTATATAAAGAAATAAGTAATTATATGTAAATTTACTACAATTTTACACCAATTATTCTGATGATCTAAACATATAATAATCAAGGCAAACTAAACTTGAGATAAGCACATATGTATTATAATTCAAAGTACATTACGGCAACATAAGTAACTAAGCATGTAGTCACATTGGTGATAATATCTAACACTACTAATAATAAAATTTAACAAATACCAATACATCAAATAAATAAATTGAATAGTTTTGCCTTTCTTGTAAAATGCAGTATTAATTTTTATTACACTTCTTGAGTATAAAAATAAGTTAATATAATTTGCTAATGATACAAGTAAAATTATAACTAATGACTTAACTATTCACAATGCAAATTGGTACTTAGTGAACATAAAATTTTATCACAGGTTAAAGATGTACTAACCTTTTTACTTAATTATAGTTAAATACAACCTGTTCGAGTGTTGGGTGATGATATTATCCAAAGCAAAACTTAACACCGTTGAATTTATATGCACTCAATCCATATTCCACGCTGGAGCGTTATAACCTTTTCAAGTCCACGTTGGTAATTTTCTTCATTAATGTGTAATTAATTAATCTTCGTGTATAAACTTTATATAACACCATCCGGCTCGAAGGACCATGTATTGAGCTTATCGGGACTTTGAGGAGAATTTAAGATCAGGGGAATAGGGAAATAATTAAAAACGTGTATTGACTGTGCAATCACAAGTGCTTATATATTTTTAATGACTTAGCGTAAAAACGGTGAATGATGAACGGTGCGTAGCGACTCGTTGCGATGATTACTCGTAGGAAACGTCATAATTGCACCGCAGCATTCATAAATCCAGCGGTTAGACAGACACATTCAGGGCTGTAAACTATAAGCTGAGGTATACTTATGCAAAACCACCCTTGCAGTCGGCGGATCGGCGAATGCAATACCATAACCTACCCCAAGCGTTCCCCTCGTTGGGCTAGGTCCGGGCAGACGCCTTTGATGGGGCATTACCATAATAACCTCGCTAACAGATACTATTCATTAATAAATAACATGCATCGAACGTACATATTATGCTTACATAGTTGATAAACAAATTGACAGTTAGAATTTTATGAACCAAGTTAATAGCTGCGTTTAATTTAATTACATACTTTCCGAGTGATAGTGTGACACTAATATTTTGATAACATGTAATGAAGATGTATTCTGCGTCGACACATGTATTCAAGAAACTCAATAGTGGTTTTTGAAGTTTTATAAACATGCGTTTAGAAATTAAGTTATTTCGTCACCGCGATGTACAGTCATAAATAATGATGCAACTTAATCAAAGTTAAGAGTAGTTTTTGAGACTGATCTAAGAAAAATTAGTTATTTAGTGCATGTATGAACAATGATAACTGTACAAGTACATTGCTTTATTTCTGATAGCTATTGACTATTGATTTAATGGGCACCCCTATGTTCATTTTCTAGGTTCCAAGGCTTGTTCTTAGAATTGTTTCAATGTTAAGTAGAAATTCGTAAGCGCATATACACAATGAATTTTTTCAATGCCACCTGGAGGGAAAAGTACTCTAAATACTAGAGATAGCAATTTAAGCTCACAGAAAACATTCATTTAGTTAAAAAAAAACAGCTTTCTTAGGTCTTTGGTTTTTTAAATACTCTTAGTTTGAACGGATCGAACGGGCCAAAATCCGAAAAATTAACAGCTTGTCTGTTGTCACTTTTGTCGTTTACAGTTTAAGCAAGATAGAAAAAACATATATAAACATATTTTTTTACGTAATTTAAATTTTAATGCATGTGTAGGTAATACAGTAAACCGTTGAGTAAAAAGTGTTTTTTCTTGCCGTTTTCACGATTTTCCTATCCTTCCTTTCATTAATATCGCCATGTTTGTTAGAGAATCGATCCTTATAAATGTTCCTATCGATTGAAGCCATAAAAGTACAGGAAGTTATTTTACTAGCCCGTTTGATTCAGGGTACACAAAGCGTATTAAAAAATCTATAAATGCAGTTTCATTTCTTAATAAAAATAATAATGATCCTTTGAGCATTATTTGCTACCTCAGCATTTAGAGTACTTTCCCTCGAGTTGGCATTAAGAATTTCACCCTGTATATGCATCTAATATAGGTAGGTATACATTTCATAGCAGCGTTAGTTCTAAAGTATATTAGGGGAGAACTGAACGCAATTTACCGAAGATGAAACCTAACCTCACACTAGTTTAGTTTGTTATTTTACTAGGTCTCAGATCTGCGCTTGCGCCCTATTCAAATACTAAAATATTAGATGTTTAACCCTAGATTGGTTGTTTCGAAAACCAAACTTGGCCGCAAGACTGAAAGTTTACTATATTACCTATAGCAATATACACTGCTATAATATAGTAAACGGTAAACAGGAGATAATTGATTAGTTTGATTATTATCTACTCTCTGTGCCCGCGGTTTTACTCGCCTTGCTTTTTTACAAGGGTGGTGGGGTAGGGTAGTGGGATGTAAAATAGCCTATATCCTTTCTTGACAACTGGTTGTTCAAATGCAAAGGATTTTTTTAAATCCTAATGGTAATTTCAGAGATAAGCGCGTACAAAAAGACTGTTCTCTTCAAACTTCCGAAAGCTTCTGAAATTATTAAAATACTTTACTAGTACAAGACAAATAAAAATATACCTTTTTCAACTGTTTCACATGCACAGATGCACTGGAAAATTAAGGTTATTTCATAGCGAATTAATTTTATAATTATTGTGCACATATCAGTTTATTATTTATATCAATTATTGCAAGCTGGGTGGAATTAATTCAGTGGCCCGAGAAACGGCAGCTGCTCTTGCGCACACCTTACGCCAAAACTTTGCCGGGTTGGTATTATGTTTAAGGTACAATTTTACCAAGCTGTATATTGCATAACAGCCGCCGTTGCATGTTGATTGTTTAGTAATTGTACCGTCTGCCTGGGCCTCAGCCTTATTTCACCAGGTGTATTGCCGAGATTTATTTAATAAGCAGTAATTGATAGTAATATAAACAGAAGGGCATACGGTTAAGATCTTAAGACGCAAAGTGTTCAGAATGTAAATTAACTTATTTTTTTTTTTATATCTCTTTACAATTCTGGATCTTAGCTGTTTAATTATGACTGGAAATCTGATACATTTAGTGAATTCAAGGACCAGACGCAGGTGATGATGTTTGGCCTAGCATACCAGTAATTAATATCGTATATGAAAGTTATTTTTCTGAGCAGCAACTTTCATGTGTCAATTTCGTGACGTTTCAAAGATTCAAACCTTGGCCTTTATGGCTGATTTACACAGGGTCAGTAGACAAGTCAGTCGCAGCGCCAATGTCGGCGCCGCGCCGCGACTGACTTTAACTGTTTACATGAAGTAAGTAGTAGTGGTGCGTTTCTCACGGTTAGCACACGTGTGTGAAGTCAGTGGGAAAAATGAATTCGCGAAAACAACTGAAACGACGATTTAATTATTTGTTGAAAAATTTATCAATTTTGCTGTTGAATGAGTTAATATAAATGGTAGAAAATGAGATAACTAAAAATAAACGACAATGGGTAAGAAAATGGATTGACGATAGAAACGAAACTGGTGGCTCTGCTTTGTTGCTGAAGCAATATAATTGCACCAATTTTAAGGTTTCGTCTTCGCTAAGCTTCATTTTTATCGCAAGCGAAAAAAACGTGGTCACTCTACAACGCAGCGGCAGTGACTAACCACGCACTGACTTGTCTGTTTACACGGGGTTTATTTGGTTGGCGCGGGGGTGCGCGGGTGGCGGGGGGCGCCAACTGACTTTAAAATATTCGTGTCCGAATATTCAAGTCAGTGCTGACTTCAAGCCACTGTACTGACTTCAAATCAGTTTACACAGGGTTTTTTTCGGGTCAGCACTGACTTGCCTCGAATTTGTAGTCAGTTACTGACCCTGTGTAAATCAGCTATTACGTGTAGCAAGCAGTTAATAAAGTAGCCAGTTTTAATACATGTGGACAACATCACATACATTACTCCTAATCCAAAATAAGTAGCTAAAGCACTTGTGTTATGGTATCAAAGACAAAGAAGGTACCAAAAACACCCAGACCCGAGACAATGTAGAAAAGTGTTTTACTACATAGACCCGTCCGGGGATCGAACCCGGGACCTCAGAGCTGGCGACGCCTTGAAAACTGGTGTTTACGCCACTCGACCACGGAGGTCGTCAAAATATAATTCATGTAATAGTTTATCATGCTGTGATTAGTAATGAAAACGATGCATAATCCCGTGGACCTACCGCAACACGAGCTATGTTTACCTCATAGACTAGGGATCGGTGAACTAAATAATGTTATACATGGTGTGTACAGTTGTATTGTATTTTTTTATGTGTGGCAATGTTAGTAATGTGCACGAAGCTTTATATGTGGGCGTAACACGTCGATAAAGGTTGTAACAGAAATAACTCGGACTAGAATAGAATGCATTTTTCTAGTTCTAGATTATGTTACGTACCACTTCCATGGACACGTGTGGTTACATGGTTATTTTTGTTTGTATTCATGTATTTTTTGCTGTATCTTAAATAATTATTATATTTGTTCTATTTTATCTGCAATTTATTTAAGATCCCCATACTATATTATGTTTATTTATGCATTCAGCCTAATAAAAATATTGGATACTCAAAAAATAATTATTTTAAGAACTACTTTGCAGTTCGTATTATTATTTTGACTCGATTTTCCTGTCACATTTCATGTCAAAAAATTTCATAAATAGTTCTGCATGATATCAACTTAGTTAATAATGAAATATTTATATGTCCTTTCCGTCTTGCCGTTTCCGCATCATGAATTTGGGCGACAATCCGTCATATAACTATGCAAGAACAAGAGGCGGCCCATTAAAAATCATACGCGTTTAAAAAGCCCGCCCTCAGCGCGCGCCGCCACTTCAAAGTTTGACCTCGCAATTACTAAAATTGGTTTGATTTACCATTTTAATTGTAACAAAAAGCTTATTTTTTCCACCGGCGTGGACGGCGGAGGCGTCGTTGTAATCTCGACCGAGTGACTTTCGGCCGGAGGGTCCATTAGGGATCGGCGTGAGGACGTCGGGTTGGCGTTCGGGATCGGAATTTTGAGCTGTGGCGTCATGTCGTTAAGGCGTAGTTTCTGTCGGAGGTGTTCGGTAGGCGCGAGAGGAGAGCACTCGAGGTCGGATGCTGAGTGCGGGGGTGTGTGCCGGGCGCGGGGGGCGAGTGGGACAAAATCGATATCGTCGGGCGGCGCGCGACGTCTTGCGCCCCGGCCCTCCCGCCCCTCTAATGAATGAGAGCGAGCATAGTCATCTCTGCGGATGGCGGCTCCGGCGATACGGCACGCCGCCGCCGCCGACGTCGACTAGACTCCGCTGCGCTCTCGATCCAATGTATTGCTGCCCGCCACGATAACGAACCGAACACTGATCAACCCCGCGCACACACTGCAGCTGCAATTTTATACAGCTTTAAGCTATTTTGTACGTTCTTTTTTGTATCGAAGAAACGAGTTTAGTATCTTGCATAAGTATAGCCATCTAAGATTAATATGCATGATACTACTTGACAATTCATATTTGTATTTTCATATATCGTAGAAAATAGTCAGTCATCAGAGATAGTGTGCTAGAAACAAGACAAATGTCGACCTTTGAGTTACATAACAAGAAAGTCAGAATTATGAACTGTACAGCCAAGAATCTCGGAAGTTGTAAATGAAGTTTTGAAACAAATTTAAAAGCGACAATTTTGTCAGAAAGAGACCGAAGATTAAATAAAGTTCTTTGAAAGTTTACAGCATTCCTTACGTCTATTACGTGGACGCAGAATTCATTTATCGCACTAAATCATTGCAAGCTTATGTAGGAATAAAATAAATAATTTGGATTAAATTTCTTAATGTGCCAGCAGCAGGTAGGTTAATCATTATCCACCCACATTTATGATATTAAAGATGGTGGGTGTTACTAACCACGCAAAATATTCATCAAATGCCACCTACCACGTTATATTTTTACGTAGGCCTACTAAACAAGCAAAATAACAAACGACTCTAGAGGGTATATAGGTAAAGTACCGGTTCATAAGCAGCCAGCCCACGAGCGACCAAGGTGCGATACCCGTCTACATTTAAAGCATACTTTATTGGCGGTGCATGCCGGACATGTGCAGTAATATGAATACATCAAGTATTTTATCCTCTCGGGCCAAGACTACAGCTCTTATAGGGTTCACTCTAAAGTTAATTCTGCTATGTCCCGTCCGCGTGCAAGAAAATATTAATGTCTCTCGTGTTATTCTCTTTAGTTTCTTCGAGTTTGATTTATATGCCAGATTTGTTATAACAAATATACCGAGAACTTGTTTGGAACATGACCTAAGACAATTTATATCGGTAGTGAGTGGGTGTAGGCCCCTGATTAAAAATGGAGCTAAAGGAGACACGCGTATAACTATATCTCGGTTTAGTAAATTAGTAGGCTATTTTAGGTTTCTTTTGACATATGAAACTAAGTGTCAGAGGTGATCGGAATATATCGATAATATTGGTATTTTCAGATTTTTGTATATTTCACGACTGAAACAAATTAAATAGCTTTATTTATAGCGTTAGGGGGAATGTTTTCAGCGTTAGAATTTATGTAAAAGTTTCTGATAACATGACATCAATTCTGAAAAGAAAGTTGGTGAATTACACAACAAGCTAACTAGACAGCGTAGTCGTCTGTGTCGGTCCTAACAGTTTTATTAATAGCACCCAGACGGCGTCACAACAGCTGAGTCTCGTCGCACCAACGCGAACGCCGCCTAACTCTGATGGTCCTAATGACAAACAATACTTACAAACCAAGTGGTTTAAATTTCGTTAACTGTACGTGACGCCGTGGCTGAAGCAAAGGTCACAAAAACAAATGTCCTAGGATTTTTCTTTATTTCTTATATGACTCAGTGCTGCTTGGCTGACTAATAAACAAAGCTTCTTACTTAATCTTATGGCTTCTAGATGACTGGAAACCTTTATACTCAAACCAAAATTAATGAGGATGAGATAAAAATTGTTATGACGATGCAATCTCACACGTGCTTATATGACTAACAGTCGTGTTAAACAAATGTGTCTCGTAAATATAGTCGACAACATTACACTTTAGTCATAATTTTATTCTGATGAAATCAAATTATTACAATAAATGTTACTGCTCAATTAGAACATAACAATGTCACATAGAACATCCATGACAATATTTTGTTATATCCACTCGTACTGCAGGTAAACTACATTTTCAATCTCATTGCATTGTATATTCAGTTCAAAGTCCGACAACTTACAAATGCGCCAACAATCACCTGGTTTTTTAAATGATCAGAAGGACAATCTTAAAGGTGATATTCATTCGTTTTATTTTAATTTTAATACTGAGAACTGCTAGTCTGAACAGGTTTTAAAGAATTCCAAGTATTTTAGCGAACATTTTTAAAACGGATTTAAGTTTGTGGTTCGGTTTTTTTCTCAAGAAGCTTTTGCATGATTATTATACATTGAGGATAAATTACACATTTCGACGATTACTAGGTCAAATATATTGGTCATTCCCGACTGCATGTAGTAGAATAGATAAGAAATGGCGGGTATTAACTGGGTCAGAGCAAGGCCCGGACCGAATGTCTACGCCGCGCCGCACCTGTACCTATATGTACTCATGTATTACGTATACAAGTGTATGTAAACAAAATGCGACAATTCCCTCAACGTTCTAGGTTACATATGCATGCCACCGACGTTCATTTGACCTAATTTATCGCTTCGTTGGTTTGTGTATCAACTTTTTAATTATATATCCGAGTGCCAAATACTTCTCATCTGTCAGTAGTCTAATTTTTTTGTCAACTCGTCACCTGATCGTGGATGCAATTTTTTATAAGAATTCAACTAATGGGGTTGGTCGTTTCTTAATTAATGTAGCAAAGGTAAAGGATGACATGACACAGTGTCACTGCGCTTGTTTACGCAACGTGATCTTTGCCCTCGAGGTCAGAGATTGCGTTAGATTCCGATAAAGGCACGTGAACTGCCCGACATGGTCACACGGACACATCGTGTGCACATGTCAAAACATCGAGTACCGCACGTCAATCGATATAACTAGCATTCAAGTTATCGTTTATCAGATAAAAATTGAATTTCCTACAAGTTTTACACAATGCAGTGACGTCAATAGACCGAGAAGTAAGCATAAACCAATAACTACAACAGTTGTACACACATCTGTATGTAGTGTAAATACCTAGGATAATTGTTTCAATATGAACTGCCACACGACAAGTAATATTTTGTTAACAGCAAACTAATTAATTTTGCATATCGGATAATAGTATTTGTTAATTCACGCTATGCGTTCAAGCAAATCGTCTGCTTACCGAACGCACCATTGTGACGGCGCGGAGAGATTGCCAGCGAAGCGTGTCGGCCAGAGTCCTGAGCAGGGTGGCCGTGGACCTCTCCCCTTTGCGCACCATCGTCCCGTCTTCACGCACGGCTGATGGGTCACTGCACCAATGCTCACGAGTTTACAAGCTAAACAGTTTACAAGGCACACGATGCACTCCCTCCACGCTCGCCTTGACAGTTTTAAACGCAAGGCTAGACGTAGAAATTCAACCGACACCTAAGCGCGACGAGGCCCTTGTTAATGCGAATTGTATTTTCAGCGGTTAAAATGTACGAGAACAAATATATTGATGTAGCAACCGCAATAATCGGCTGCGAGGACACGACTGGCTCGTTATCGGTGCGATACCTATTCTCCAGCTCAAGTAGACGATTCCGCATACGCGAATAAAGACCGACCTCGTTGTTTTGGTCAGTTGACGCGCGTCCCACATGAGCTACTTCGAGACTCCATGCGTATTTCTCACGTCAACACACTTATAGCAAGAATTTTTGGCGGCATACAAATAGCTTTTAGGCGTGTTGAACACCAAGCTGGTTTGCAGCGCTGCATTTGAAGAAGTCTTGCCACGGACGACGGGATGGAGGAATTAGCACATGACAATGCCTTGGTTCCGATGCAATGATAAATATTTACGTAAACTGGAAGGAGTGTAAGAGTTATCGACCTCGAGGGCCTTAACAAGTAAATGCATGCATTGGAATTGTAGCGTAGAATTAACGCGTCATACGCGATATAAAATAGTTTCCAACAGCTCATTAATCGTATGATGCTCGCGTTAGTGTAAGCAACTTTATTCCTTCGTGCGATTAGCATGGAATTGTTTATTCTATGAGCAAGTGTTTATAATTAGGTGGGGCGCCGGGATCGTGGCAGGAGTCCAGATCGATCACTCGGCTAATATAACGGGTCCGCTCTATATCGGGTGGTCGGTCGTTGACAGGGCATTTTTCCGGAATCGCAATCGGTTTACATTCCTCGGTGGTAATCAGAAAAAAAATTACTAAAAACAGCAGGTCTTTTCGTACTCACTTGGAGTAAGTGTTTTCGATAGGAAATATTTGTAATTTGTATCGAATAGAATCTTTAACTACTGAACAGATTTCGAGATAGGCTATATTTTCTACTAGCTTTTCCCGCGGCTCCGCTCTTGTATTCCCTGAGATTATCATATTCAACCAACCAAACGAACTCCTCAGCATTTTTTAAAATATCCTTTCAAATATTATAAAATTTGATTACGATGTTATTCAGACTACGAGAAATTAGGGACCGCAATCGGAGTACCTAATAAAAAATTTCAATCTTACAACAAAATTATGCGAAAATACGTAATCAGCTTAGTACAACGGTGTTCTCAGAAGTCAGGTAAGTTACATCTAAACTGACTGTATCTCGAGGGTCTAAGGTATTTACTATTGTATATAAATGTCGATTACGCGTTTAGTAGGCGTAACCGATGAATAATATTCTGGGAAAGTTAAGTCTACCGTTTGCTAATGGAAAATAGAATTCCGGGAATTCCCGGCGTCATTAAATAGCTGGAACGGGAACCATCAGTCTTCTATTATAAATAATGTTCGTTATCTCAAAGCATATTTTACCTTATTAATTACGACATAGACTCAAGTGTTTTGTTCGGATACACGATAAATTGTACCAGGAATACAAAATTCAACCAACAATTTACTGTTTTGTTGTTGTTTAAATAATAGCTTCTTATAAACTATTCCTAAATAGATTCTTCGCTTTAGGTTTGTCAAAAAATTGCCTTTGTCACACTAGCACTGGCTATATAACCATCTGGATGAAGCATAAGCAGAACAAAATTTAGATAGATAACATAATTTTTGAATCAGCAAGTTTCCCAAAAGAGTGGTCAGTTGGTGAACTTATTTGTTACTGTTACTGTAAATGTTAAATATTATTTTATTGGATAATAATATATCTAACAAGCAGTTTCCCGCAGCTCCGCCCGCAGTCTAAATTTTTTTTTATGTAATTGAGAATTTTCTTTACTATAAACCTCACGGAGCCCGAGACCTTTCCAACGAATGCAAAACCGTGGAAATCGGTTCGTGCGTTCTGGAGTTATAGCGTCAGGAAGGAAAACCCGACTTATTTTTATATAGTAGACTAGCTGTTTCCCGCAGCTCCGCCCGCGGTCTAATTTTTTTTTTATGTAATTGAGAATTTTCTTTACTACAAACCTCACGGAGCCCGAGACCTTTCCAACGAATGCAAAACCGTGGAAATCGGTTCGTGCGTTCTGGAGTTATAGCGTCAGGAAGGAAAACCCGACTTATTTTTATATAGTAAGAAGATAAATAAATACAGCATTCAGGTAAAAGGAATAATAACATAATATCACATTACATTAGATCACAATCTACAATTAAAAATCTTAGATACATTTATCAGGAAGGAGATATAGATAGGACATACGTGACCTAATTATTTCAACAAATAAAAGCACTGACGCAATATCTCTCGATTGATAAATCCTGCTGTAGTAGTTGATATAAAGTGAATAAATCAGATTTATTATTTACTAGCTACGCCCCGCGGTCTTTGTCGCAATTTATCAGATAACTTATTTTTTATGGGATAAAAATTAGCCTATGTGATAATACAAGGTGTCTTAAAATTATATTTTATCTTATTCTAGCTTTTGAGCATGAGAAAGTGACAAACACACACAATAACTTTCGCCTGGATAATTTTTATGTGATAGTGTGAAGTGTGATGTATTTCTATAAATTAATAAGTGAATGAACAAAAATGATTCCTTGTCTACTCTGAATTCTTAAGTTTCAACAGTAAGTGAAGTAAATGACGGGCCTGTTGGTCTAGTGGTTAGGGACCCTGACTGCTAAGCCGGAGGTCGTGGGTTCGATTCCCACCCAGGACAAATGTTTGTGTGATGAGCACGATCATTTGTTCTGTGTCTGGGTGTTATTTATCTATAATATGTATGTATTTAGAAATATATAAGTATGTTTATCATTTTGTCTGGTTACCATAGTACAGGCTCTGCCTAGTTTGGGATCAGATGACCGTGTGTGAGATTGTCCCAAGATATTTATTATTTATTATTATTATTTAATAAGTAAGTTAAATTAGTAAGTAATTTAGGCATACTGATCTATTACGACTGCTTATTTACTACAACAGTGATGATACTCTTTAGGCACACAAAAGTTACCTCATTCGATTTTCGAAGTAAAATTTAATTAGAATCCAAACAAAATACCCATGTACCGGTAAAGGTACTAATTTCGTGCGGTTTTCTTTGTCCAATACGTGTATAATAAGCTAGATACGTACGTATGAACAACCACACGTACATACACTGTACAATCAGCAACAAAATGAGATGAAAACAATTTTATTTACGAAATACCTAAATGCAATAAAATTCTACAAACTGACAAAAAATTGTAGAATAACTTTAACCCTATACAAAAGGATTTTCTTTTTAATAAAAAAACTTACTAGCAATGAGGGTCGCACGTTATTACTTATTATTCTTGTTAATTCCTGGTAGTCCAATTCGAACGGTGGGATTCGAGCCCGCGACCACATGATCGCAAGCCCGATGTCCTAGCCATTAGGCTACCACCGCTATAACAGCTTTTCTAGTCGCAACATCAATTTATGAACTTTAAATTTTGTTTTAGATGATTTGTAAAACAGATTTTTGCTCATCAAATTTTGTTGCTGACTGTACATAAATAAAGGAAATGCATAAGAGAGGCGTCGCGACATCGCAACAGAACATCCCAACGATTTCTAGATAGCGCACGCAGTTTACGAGAATTTCATTTCATTGGCTTCAGATTAAACGGAATTCAATTTTCATTGTGCTGTACCGATTACAAGCTATTTATGTCACGTACTTTTATTTCAAACGAAAATTATCATAATGCCTAATCGACTGTGCGATACAAACAAACATAACAGTTTCGGACATAAATTTCGAGACAGATGCGTCCTGATAATTATTCAGGTACTCGATAATACTTTTAGTATCAATGACGAGCGCATTATCAAAAAAATAGTTACAAATCCTACGTGTAACATAAGCAAAATTCTGGAAAACAACCAGTATTTAATACCCCAATATTTATAGGAGTATCAAAAGTTGTGTATTGTTAGTTTGATATCGCGTGAACGTATTGGCGTGTACAAATAAGGAAACACATTAAACGTCGTCGGTTGGTCAGAGGGCAAAGTATGTGACGCGGTGTGCGTGCTCCGTAATTAACGTTAATACGGTCGGCGAGATATTTTGCCACGTTAGCGTAGCGCCGGTCGGCAACAATCACATCGTTACGTAATAGCACAAACGTTTGCAAACAAACATTTTAAATAATTCCAAATATTTAAATTAAACATACATTTTTAATGCACTATCTTTAGAAAAACTCACCACTCGTCTTCTCTGGCTCAGTCGTTCAAAAAATTTTATTTCCTTAAATTAACGAACTATTTTTTTTGCCGCGAACAAATCTCGTAAGTAGAGATAAGTAACAATTAAGTATTAATAAAGATTTATGCTAACACTCCAATCTTCCGATTTATAATATCTATATTATGTTTTGTTGTAGGGACTAGATAAGTATGTATATTACAAAGCAAATTGTATGTGGTTATCGGCAACGATAACACTGCCAAGATACCAAGTGTTAATGATCGCATCAAACAACAGGTTATCGCCATTCTCTATGCGGAAAATGATATTAAAAGACTAATAGTTAACACGTGTGATACGATAATTATTATTGTTTTAAATATACTTTAAACGACTACGTTGTGGCTAACTATTACTCAACGTCTGTGTATTGTTATGAACATTACACAATATGTTACGGAAGAATTGCGCAACCGTGTGACTGAAGTCTGAAGCCTAACCAATTTTATGCAGTCTAAATTATTTATTTTTTTATCATCATTATTACTTTTGAATATATTCAACAGGGGTCCTGTTGAAACTTGTACTTTTATACTTTTAACTTTCTCTACTATATTTAAAAGCCTCACTTTGCTTTTATCTTTTTTATGATATCAATTAAATTTAATTTTCTTAGGAACAAAAAGGCCAATACATTTTATAAGGTATGAGTTCAGGAAGACTTGTTAAGTATCATCTCTATCTTCGAAAGCTCGCGAGCAACGTTGTACGGACAATTCACAAAGCGCCCGTAAGTACGCAAACAGACCTCACATCGAGTGGTTACTGAAGCCGGGAGGGGTCCAATCATTACCGGGCCATTTATTCGGCAAATTGCCTCCATCGATAACCGTTCGCGGGTCGCGACGCGGCGAATAATTTCCATTATTTCCTTTATTCGCCGCCCGACGCCCTCCGGCTGTGTTGACGAAGACAACCGAGAGTTGTTGTCAAGTAAACACATTGGAATTTGTTGCTATTGCTATATTTATAATAAGAGGTGCGTTATATTGTACTCGAACACGTCATAAAAGTAACAAACCACAAATAGATTTTTCATTTAAATTCACACCCGCGCATTTCCTTTTAACTAATGACCCAAGATTCTTAAAAGGTTTGTATGTTTAATTTAGCTATTTTTTTTTTCTTACCACCAATTAACTGTAGTTTTATCTTATAATTACTAAAAATAAATTAAATAACAATAACGGTTTATTCTCAATAGCAATAGGGATTGGGTGCCATCAGCACACAAAATCGTGTAACGATTGGTATAGGCCGCGGGCGATCGGATCACGCGACAGCATTGAGATACCATCTCGGATTTAATAGAGTTCTTTGCTGCACTCAATCATTGCCTCTGTTAGTTCGCAATTGAGGCGCAGACAGCTGCGATTTACGACAGGAAATCGAACAGCGTTTCGACAAAACTCCAGAACACAACTAATGATATAATTCGGCGAAAAACGTAGTTTCTTATGAAAAGGAAAAGTATAAAATACCAAGGTAGGATCTGGATTTTTGCAATAAGTTATCCAATCATATTACCGAATTCGACAATAGGAAATCGAATGAATCATTGATATAACAAGGGTTGGACATTCTTACGTTGCCCTTCCGATTCGCGTCGTCATCTATTGGCGTGTAATCGAGCGAAGACTACCTATATTGGTCAATAAATCCACCGGTTCGTACAACATACAATTCAAGTTATTAGACGGATTGGCTGCAAGCAAGACGATGGTGAATTCCGCAGTGACGAACGCCACAATGTCACTGGCCTTCGAACCATGCAGTAAAATATAATTAAAATATGCAAGCCACTACTTAAACATAATGTTAAGACATATTAATTACTTATTTATGCAATGTACTGGATGTAATCTTACGACAATAATTTCTTTAGTGAAGGCGTTACTGTCGAATTTGCAGCAATTATTATGATCACAGAACACTTCGATAATTAATTAAGTATTACATTCGATTAGCTTATACAGCATTCGATTTGCGTATGAAAATTACGTGTGATAACATTTATTGATGATTTTGTGGAGTGGGGGTAAGGTATCGCGAGCAGTCGGCAACCGTCCCGCTAATAAACATAGGCGCGTCGTGAACTCGCCTGTTCTGATAAAGGCGTCTGAATGTCAACGCACCCGCCGGTCACCTTGAGCCAACGAACCACTCAAATGAACGAGAGAATTTTGGCCAATGTCATACTATCTTATCGTAATTTAGCTACGGTGATGAGGTTAAGCGAAGAACCCGGGAACGTTGGCCGATCAATTGCATCGAATCTTGTAACCGAATAGTATATCGTTGCTCAAATTTAAAGAACAATATTTTTTACATTATATACTTTGGTAAACAATATTGACGTCAATCTCCCTGAAATAAAGGTAATGGTTATGTTTTGTTTCTTTGACATTATTTACTTTGGCCTAATGGCATACTATGCCAATTGGAGTTCCTCCTCCTTGGAACTCCTACACCTACCAATGTAGGTGTAAATAGGCATATTAAGCTAATTTAATCAATTTGTAGATAGTATTAACTGTTACCATAATACACAGGTATTCTTATTTAAATGTAATTTATTTAAGTACGCAGTTACCGCGCAGTTTAATAACGAATAACAACTAATTTAACAATGAATAACCAAGCATGGAGGGTTAGTAACACCTTACATCTCCATTCTCCATATGGTTTGTTTAATTACGTGTTTAAATACAGAAGTTAGCAACAAAGCGTTTTATCATACATAACAAGTACGTAACAGTTAAACAAACGGTCGATCATGTGTAGTTGAGCAAACGTCATGATTAACGTCCCCAGCCGCGACCAGACGCTGTTGACGTACGTAATAGTATAATTAAATGTCACCGCGACTCGCTGTTACCGGGTTCATACTACGATCGTGCCAAAAATAAGCGAATGTTCCATTGTCGCCGAGCATTGAATTTTCACGCCAGTTACGACGTTAGAAAACACTGCGAAACCATGCAAAATTGAAACTTAAACCGGTATTCTCTAGACACAGTGTTAATGCTTAATGTTGTGCTGGCTGAAAATTGTGCCTTTGACACTTGACAATGAATTTTTCACCTCAGGACAACAATGCTGCAAATGATATATTTAGAAAAGGACAGTCATGCATTGGCATCAGCAGAATCCACGTGGTTCGAAGACGTCGATCTCGCAATAGTTGATTTAGCTTGATGCATCTCAGGTGCCAATGAGGCTGCTCCAGTTTTCTGGCTTGGATCGATGTCGACGCGCCGAAATAGCTCTCTCGGCCGCTCAGAATACACCCGCAAGGTCGCTAGCCGACCTGTGCCCTCTTTATGACCCACCGCGTATCTCACAATGCCTTTGAAACTGGCATGCACCTCTGTCTAATAATAATTATAAATTCTGGAAAGACCTATTCTGAAAATTACAAGTAGATAGAGCGCCAAAAACATTATCTAAGTAAGTAGCGCGCGGCGGCGGCGGCGTAATGTTTGAATTATACCGTTAAATATATACGCAACTTATTTAGCAAGTGAACCGTAATGTGTATCATATAATATAATTTAAAATGCACTTGAAGTCACGTCTACATGCAATTCGACAGCGGAAGGTATGTGAAAGTTTCCGTTAGTGGCATTTCAACGCCGAAAAAGTGCATAAGGGGACCGGAACTTGGCCGCAGTGAATCGTGTCAACTGTTGGCGAAGTCAACAAATGCAAGTGGAAACTTGGCAGAGTATTTACTATTTCATGCAAAGTTTGTTTTAAAGTTATAATTTTTTTTTAATTGTCTATTTGATCCGTTCTATCTTTCAACAAAATTTAAGAGTTTATGTAATTTCATTTTCAGACAAATTTGTTCTTTATTCATGAAGTTCCTAAGGAAGCCAGCGTAAAACCAAAAACATTAATAACTAGTAGCTCTTGTGTTTTTTTTTTTATGCTGGGCTAGTTATTCAGCTCTAAGAGCTAACTGAACATAAACACTCATTAGTCTAGCGAACAACGCATTAAGCGATTAAATATGTTCACAGATGCTGGATGCATTATCATGACTTGATAACACATCCGTAAGAGAAAGCAATCTCGGAACCGAATATTTATTTAGTTCTTTTTAATGTTATAGAATTCAAAAAGAAAAACAATCAGTTACATAAGAATACTTTAGAAATTTGACGCATTTAATTTAGTATTGAAGTTTGGCCAACTTATAAATAGGCTAAGGCACACAAGAGTAACAAAAGAAACGTTTCTAATGATAAACATAAATTTTCTTACATTTTTTAGGTAGGTCATCATGGTAGTAACTCACCGTCGCCGCGGGAACGATAATTAGCAAAAACAAATAGTTGCCGTCATCAGGCACACAACATGAGAAGAGCAGGCGTTAAACTGATAATTCTTTATTTAGATTTGCGTGTAGAGCGCTCTGAGAGGTCTTCTATTTTAAACTAATTTGGTGCGTATTTTTAGAGTAAAAGTATGACTCACGGGAATAGAAGTTGGCGAACGCTAAGGAATTATTTGACAACAAAACTTACGAAATTGGATGATATTAGAATAATTAGTTAATTTTAGTTAAGCTATTGCGCGACATAATTTTCCTTAAATTATTTGCGGAGATTCTTTTTATGGCAATTCTGCGCATTATTGCCACAAGATGTATAATAACAACAACTGTTTTATACGTTTGGTTTAACATGCAAAAAGCTTATAGTAACCCCTGTATAATCACATATCTGGTCTGGTAGCTGAACGCAGTCGCCGGTCGGGCAACTGGAGCGTTGCGGCGCCAGCGGTTCGCGAGGCGGCGGCGCTTGCGCACTTTTATTGTTCCATCTCTACCGCTAACTGCATTATGACTAAATAGAATATTGTAAAGATGTGTGTGTAAAGGACCCTGGGGCGGTCTGGGATAAGTAGTTGTTAGTTAATTGCATTAAAATTCAAACGCGTATTTTCTGACTGGTTTATATAAGAATATATTAAGCTATGGTGAACTGAATTGAAAATTGGATATACTTCTTAGAAGGCAAATGCGGTTTATAGAAATTATTAATGCCACACTAAATAAGTCTTAAAAAATATGGTATTCCCCAATTACTCAAAACACTAAAGTTAGATCACATAACATGATTAGCGTTCAATGCATAGGGGGTTTTATTCCTCACCACGCTACCGAGTCCATCAAATAGATCGGGGTTCACGATACGGTCTCAAAATAGTCGTTCGTAGTGTACGTCCGTGTTTCGCATTACGATATTGGCCTTCCCATCAATTTTATTCGAATAGAGGTGAATTTGTCGCTTCACCGTTGCATTTTTATTTTAACTGATGATTGATGACTTCATCGTATGTATTCCTACATATTACATATAAAAAAATAGTTTTTTAAATTTAGGAAGGTAATTAATGTTTTATTTTGACCACAAACATTGTCCTACCAAGTAGCTAAGCGATATTGAAAAACTTAGTCGTTAGATTGATATCAGCAGTATATCAAGTTATGGTATAATAAAACGGAACAACAAAATATCACGCGAGAAAATACACTACAAAACCAGTTCCTTAAGCATACCTACCTATTCGAATCAAATAGTCAATATCAGGACAAACACCAACCACTAAAGAGGGCAATGACTAGGAAATTAGCAGTTAAATCATCATATTTGTCAATAACAAACAATAAAATATTATTAAATTATCATTGTAATAACAACTTAAAACCATAAGATTATCTTAGATTGATGTAAACAGCTTTATTGATATCTAACAATAACTTTAAAAGACCGGACATGCGGGCGGGAAGCGAAAACATATTTTATTGACATACATTACGAGGTCCGTATTGCGAGTTTTATTAGGCACTTGCATATGTAAAGCTCTGTCTGTATAGGTATCGGAGTCCATCGCAATATTGGGCCATCAATCTCCGGGCCAAGATAATGGTGCCGCGGTGGCGATGTAATAGTTCCTTGACCGGCTGATTGAAATATCTAGCAGCGGTGCGCCACGTGACAGCGCGGCCAAAATAATCTGACATGACGAGGCGAATTGATGCAATCCTAATTAAATACTAGGCTGGATTAAGAAAATGTTTTTAAGGCCAATTCGTTACAGTAACGTTACTTCTGAAGGATCGAAGAATACCTTATTTAATTGAAATGTATAGGCATATGAAAGTACTAACAGACCTTAACATTAAGGCGTTTATGCTCATTAACGAACGTATTAATTATTTTAAATTTGATCAAACCCATTACAAAGTGTTGCTAAGTAGTTAATAGAGGCTTTGATGGTTACCAAGAAACATACACTTAATTTAAAATTTGGAATCGATATCAGACTAACAGAGTCTATGACGTATTCGTGAGGTTCATTACAGATTTATGATAATTGCCCTTAATAAAATCGAGTAGCTTCTGTGGTCGTAATAATATCGTAATAATTTTTGGGGGATTCTACTATTATTATGCTACTAGTAATTCTTCTGTATTGATCTATCGTTAAATAAAATGTACAAAAGCCTAGCTACGAAAATATGATGATTTTCTTACATCAATATGTCGAGTTTTCATTTTTACGTGGTAGAGTCATAAATAAAGGACTCTACTATCCAGTTGCGTGTCTTACCTGAAACAAACAAAAATGTTTTATTAAAACACAGCTTTTATTTCGATGTATAAAGCATTGAAGAGTAGATTGGTGGGCGAAGGGGATCGATATGAGATGGTCGGGCGAATCATGCAAGTCATCGGGGTCGTCAACATTCTGTGTTTTGACGTAGCGAACATCATAATGACGTCTACTGTCTATATAGTCGCCATTATTTTGAGTCAGCTTTACTGTGAAAGATATTTTTCACGATAAATTGATGTTTTGTTACGCTGTTCGTCGTGAATCATCTGAACGCTATGTGATGTAATATTGTTTATTTCTAGGACCGCGTAGCGATTTCTTGTCTCGAAATAAAGTTTTCTTTTCGGTAAGAGAGGCCGACCACAGTAAATACACAAAACAACTTTTTTAAAGCAACGCTTTTCTTGTAGAAGGTCATGTTAAAGGCACACATTTATTTCTAAACTTGATACTACAAAAAAATTGATCTCTTTTATAGTAAATACACACATATATTTGTAAAAATAAGCTTAGTTTTGTAAACAAAGGCAAAAGAGAAAAGTAATTTACTATTCCCTCTTGTATCTCATCATATTTCAATATTGTGGCTAGACTCTAGTTAACCGTAATTCATACGGAACATATTCTACGGGAATGATAAACGTGCATGTTTAACATAATAATAAATCACGTCAGAGTTGATGACGACGCGCTGATGACGTAACAAGACAAGCATTAGAAACGAAAGTACGTATCGCAGTAACAATAAAATGGAAAACCGTTCAAACATCAATTCATCACCGTCGTCAACCTTTGTAAACTATACAGCTCGTAAAGTTTACACAACAAAACATTGACCGGTGACATAAAAGCACATACACACACGTGGGACGATAAATACTGTGCCAAATTGCATGAGTCCCGTCGATTATCCCAACGGCCTCTCTGCATGTGGCCGGGAGGGCGGCGCGTGCACCCTATCTTATGGAATTGTCTAATTTATCACTAGAAATTTATGTAGGAAACGACGCACCCGCATACATTGTGTACGCAGCTTATATTGGTTCCATTATAATATAAACATACGCGAGGGATACTCCCGGTCAGCGACAATGTGAAAGTTATTACAGAAATAGTCATACAAACTGGCTTGCGCGTTTACAACATAGGCCAGGTAATTATGTTAAAGTATTTATTAAGTAGAGTGATAAGTGTAACGTGCTCTCGTGCTCTTTTATTAAATCTGTCAAAGGTCAGGTAACGAGTGCACGTCGTTTCTTTTGCATGTTTCGCATGCTTGGATGATTTATTCATCAGTTTGAATATTAACTCTATTTATACGATGCCAGCGATACGGTATTGAATTTGAATTTCGTATGGATTAGCGGTCGTGATCATGTGCGCAAGATAACTTATAATGATGCACATTTTTATTCCTATGGCTGCATTGGTATAAAAACCAACGCGGTAAAAAAAGGAAATGAGACAATTTATTGCGTTTAATAATCAAATCAGGTTAGTTGTGAAAAACGGCTTTATTTATGAAGAAATTATCTGAGAGAGGGTAAAATGTTTGTTTACTTTTAAAAATGACCCATCATTAGGTCTCGAATATAATACAAATAATACTCATACATCAGTTATGTAAGGCTGACATAATCCTAGAAGAGACATGTCAATTTCCTTATAGCTTAAGATGCCGCTAGTTTTATTACCGGGAAAAAATACATCACTAAAATAAGGATTTATGTGTGGTCGTGCAGTCAATCAAGTTGGGCTCATCAAATTGAAATGACCAGTGGAGTCCGCATTAGGGTAACGGCATTCGGGCACGCGTCCTAGCAACTGATCAGACCCCAGTCCCCACAATCTGCGCCAATTAGTTGGAAACATAAATAACAAGACAATAGCCATGTAACACGCCTGATAGGTATTAAATTGTGAGAAATTAGATAACGTTCAATGATTATGATTTTTTTATTTGTAAGGATAATTTTATAGTTGTAACATTAGTGGGAGTACCGTTCATCTAATAGTGTTTATGAATTTGAATAAAAATTACCAGAAATTAGGTACATGTTACAATATTGATTATACTAATTAAATGACTTTTTTTAACCTATTTTTATACATCTGTTTACCCTAGTCTATTTTTAGCTAAAATACATTAAGCGGAAATAGTCTCTCTGGAATCGGATTTATGTAACTATTTACAATAAGGTTTTTGGTACTATTATCAATAGTTTGATGGAAAAAATACCTAGTGGTGTTAATATTTTGGACTTGTATTGATGAATATTACTTACTAGAATATTGTGCATTCAATACGCCAACGCTTATTAAATTATCACAAGCAAATAAATAGTGGGAAAGAAAATGTTATTGCGGAAGACGCGCCTGAGGGGATACACCGAACTTCACATGCATAAGTATCGTCTCTAACTAGGAAACTTGACCGATACCAAATAACTGCGTTCTGTAGGTACCTAACTCTTGGACTAGATGGATGCCAAACACTGAAATTTGAAAACATTATTGTGTTGTTCTTTTTAGGTGTCAGTTTCTCATTGTTATAAATGAAAAATTTCTTCCCTTGTACTTTATTGTGGTATAATAGAAGACTAGAAAGGTAATGGTTTAATATGGAATCAGAACAAACAATAGACTTATAGTATTTACAAAAATACCAACAGCCAACACCAACGACGTTAAAAGGGCAGTTTAAAATTAAACCTATCTCGAACTATTCCTGAACCAGCGACCAGTTGTAGAAACTACATAATGGTTACTATGAGTCCGATGCAACTCGTCTAAATATATACTTTGCATCGAATTAAAATAGCTTAACACTAAACTTAGTCGGTTATCTTGGCGTGAGACATATGAGCCGTAACGGAGGTGTAAATGAAAATCTTATTTTTTTCCATAACTTGGATCTAATTATGGATATCAGATGAGTAAGTAAATAAAAAACAGATTGGATTACTATTTTGAACCGGTAAAATTAAAAAGAATATACAATCGATTTGACATAATTTAGTCGTTGTGGTTTTGTTTTGATGTATGTTTAGCCGGATCACAATTAGGTTGTTTTCATGTATTTTGGGGTAATATTGTTTGTGTCGGCACACATACGCCCACGGATTATTTCGCGACAAGCAGACGACACCCGTGCCTGCATTCTGGGCCGATTGAGCAACGCCTGATGAAACGTTTGGATCGAGCTCTATGGACTTGATCGAAGTTCATTGCATGTATTCTAGAACACTGAATTATATTCAATGATTTATGACAGTATGAGTATTATTATTTTTAAGTAAATAGAGAAATTATCGTCTTTCCAATATGACATAACAGATAGGTACATGATTAAAAACAAAACAATGCACAAGGAATTTAAAGGGAGGAATACAGTCGGCAGCGAGACAACGTCGTTAAAACCAGATCGTGTCTGGAGCGAAAGTTGCATCGGCTCAAATCAGATGCAGACAAGAGAAATCCACGGCAAAGTACACTCGATACAAGTCTGTTCCTGTAATAACCGCAACCGTCGAGCGACAATTAGCACTCGTTGTAAATGTCACGCAAACGTCTCCGCGAAAGTCTCCGACGTCGCTTATAGAACACTACCAGTAGTTCTAGACGCGTCCTTTAAAATGCAATTTTATATCTTCAGAAAATAGGTCAGGGCAAAGTATTAGACGAAGTTACAAGTCAGCGTGCACTGCGCTGCAAATGCGATTGTTTTTTGCATATTTATGGATTACTGTTTCAATTGCTTGTATACAAATAATATGCATACAGTTTTTTATTTATTACCGTAAATTCAAATCCAGATCAAAAATACATGGAAAATTATGCTAAAATAGTACCATGATAGTTCATATTTTTTATGAGGCGGGTTTAATTCACAGCCAAGATTGAAACTGCTTCTCAAGCGACTTATAATTTGATTAAACCTAGCAGTTTTTTTTTTCTCTTAGCTAAACTTTGCTTCAGTTAGTACAGCGGTGAGGCGAGGTCTAATATTTTCCTCAAACTTTGTGCATTTTTTACAATTTTGGTTGGATTTTGTATTAAGGAAAATAACATAAAATACCGGTACATTTAACTCATTGGACGGGTTTAGGGGCAAATCGTCGTCGTGACAGGAAAGTAGCTATTTTTGTCTGTCTACATCCCGTTTCGGAACATTAGCATACACTGAACCGGGTATAAATAAAGGCACTAAATATAAATAAAGGTACGGAGCGAACGACGTTTAGCACTTCTCATCTGTTTCAGGGTTCAATAACAAAACAGTTCGAGTTAAAAGGGTTGAAATGGGCGTTTAATGTTGTTGTTAATTTAACTGCGAATGAAAAATATAATAGCTTTAAATCGTTCTTTTTTTTTGGCCTTTGAAATGGTATACTGCACTGCACCTCTGCCGCAAAACATGTTTTCAAAAGGTGGATCCGTACAAAAGATGTGTGGCATTGAAACCCTTATTGCGAATGTTGCCATTTCGTGCTTGATCTGTTTTTTATTTATGTTCATTTCAGGGAGAACACACCTGTTGGTTAATTTATGTCGAGACGGGTATTGAATACTTATCGGGCGTGCACGTTGCTGGTTTACACACATAACACGACGAAGTCTTCACACATAATTTAGGACCGTTAACCGCGCACCGACTCGAGTATTCAAGGGAAATGATAAAATCGTTACGGAAGACACACAACAGATGACGTGATCCATTGTGATAAGGTACAACATAAACCGGAATTTTTGTGTTATTCTATTGAACACTTTTTTATATTTTCCTTTAATGTAATTCGTACTGCTGTGTAATAGTTGTTACGGCGCATCATATTAAATGTAAATATAAACCATATAGTCTTCACCCATCGTAATTCCATTTTTCATATTGGTATTGAAAAACAGCTAAGCTGTAAGCAATTAATATTTATTGCAAGAAAAAATTTACAGTAAAACAATATAGAAAATATTTTATGTAGTACCTATTAGTAGACAGTGTAGTAAAAGTATGAATGTATGAGCCACATAGTGAACTAAGCACAAAACCTCTTCTTTTGAGCCGCTCACTCCTTTAACGGGGTAATTTTATAAACCGGGAACAATGTCGTGCCCGGGGCGAGCACGGGTCACTCTAAGACTTTATTGACGACATGTTTACGAGCGCCCTCTGATATCGCCGCATTTATTATATAAAAAATAAATTGCTTCGAGAACTGCTCTTGTCTGATACTCTATTGTCAAGCAATATTAACAATGGGGCTTGGTCATTTCACTTTACCGGACAGGAGGCTATTTTCCTCAAAACACAATTTATTACAATCCTACTACTAATATTATAAATGTGAAAGTGTGGATGTTTGGGTTTGTTACTCAATAACGCAAAAACGGCAGAACTGATTAGGATGAAATTTGGCATGCATGTAGCCTTTGACATGGAAAAGAACAGGCTACTTTTAAACCCGATGCCTTAAGTACTTCTTGAGGGAAAATTGACAGTTGTTATCGAGCTAAGCCGTGGGCAGACAGCTTTGAAATTTGGTATTTTTCTCTATTATAGCGCAAGCTATGCTATAAGCTATCACACGGGTGAAAATTTTATTCCATTTTTCATTACTTTCACATTTTTCATTTCTTTTTGGACCCAATTCTGAAGTCCACGCAAACGAAGTCGCGGGCAGAAGCTAGTTATACATAAATATTTATCACACACAATAATTTATTGACCCGATTGGCGCTGCGACTTGATGCTTACCTTGAAGTTACGTTTGGAAGAAAAACATTTTTATGCAACGGGGTATTTTTATAGATTTGTGTTATGAACAACTATGATGGAGATGCTTTACATGGCTGCAATATAATTTCGACTTAGGTAGTTTACTGTTATTATTACAAATAATCATGGATTAAAGACATTAAAGGTACCTACTTATCGTGTAGTAAGCGAGAAAATAAAGAAAAAAGAAAAACAAAGAACAAAACTTGTCAGCCCTATGTTCAAAGGGAAACAAGTTTGAAACATTGAAACAACTATCGAAAACAATTGCGTATCTGGGTATCGAGATTACCACAACAAAGAATGACAACTTCCTCTCTTTATCATTTTGGTAATATTTGTACTGAGATTCCTAAGTGTATTCACCCGATGTTTTATGGAAACAGGTAAATTCATAGGAAAAGGTATATTGTGTTGCAAGTTCAGCAGGCAAGCGTGGGGAATTACAGAACCCAATTTTGACGTTAAAACAAAACCAGAGCAGATAAGACAATTTGGTCATAATAATATTGAGGAAAACCGTCTTTATTGGTAAAATTGTGAAGAGTATTAAAGTGGAGCTGAAATATTGTGTAAAGGCGCCGAATTTAATAGACCATGTTTACATGTGAAAGGATTGATACAATTAGGTATTTAAAAGTGTATTCAAAATGATAAGAAATAGGTGACGGGATCTGAATTCTATTCGCAGTTGTGTTTATAAATTTGTTATGCATCGACCAGATTTTGGAGCCAAGATGCTTGTGAGAGAATTCGCACATCGTGTTTGTAATTTCTTGTGTTTAGAACCTTTTGAATAGTCAGTTGGAATGTGTCCACACTCGCGAAGTACATACATCGATGGTGGCCACGAGTATGCGTTTATTGCTCGCTTTATTGGAAAACATGCTTCCGCGTTCCTTGGCACGACGAGTACCGTTACGTATTTGCATAATGGTCGACAAATGTATTGCTTCAGCTCATCAGTATTTTAGGTAAACAAAGGAATCAATGCGACTTCATGGACTATAATTAGGGATTTGCAATCAACCAATATTAAATCCCAATTATTCCCAATGCAAATAATTGCAAAGAACGTTACATTATTTGGTTGAAAGTTTCAGGTGATGTCAACCTTAAGTTAGGAAACTAAACTCAGTTAATCGGTCTAAATAGGTACTAGAAAAATATTAGAATGAATAATCCCTTTCGTTGTCTGGAAGCTGGATAATGAACAGAATATAATAGAGCATTCCTGTTGGTTTTAAATTTATGAGCCCCCATGAATAAATGAAAAATGGCGGGTCGAACGGAACATGGGTGCGGCATACCAATTTGTCCTCGAGATGCTAATAACGCTCTCGCATTTTTCACAAGCGCACCTCACTCAAATAGATCTATCTTCATTGTACGCCGACATCATTGGTACCGAAATAGACTGAGTAAACAGTAAGGTTTAAGTTACAAGGAGCTAGGACTAGACGAAAAGCTTAGACCGGTTAGAGTATGACATTGTGAATGTTCTCAAAACTAATTGCATTAGACGGTCAAAAAATAGGAGCAGGCGTGAACGCATCGAAAGAGCACTTTATAATCCAATAATCGGATCTGGTGCGACGGCCGGCACGCGGCCCCCTAGATTCCTATTCCATTAGGTGTCGCCGCGGCGCGCAATTTGCAAATGAAAACAACTTATTGAAATTCTTTCCTGGCCCGCGTGCCGAGCGCACTCAGCTAGAAGCATCTTCGATATTCGAGATGGCATCGGGTTCGCACTGAAATTCTTTAGCTTTACTTACTGGTTTACTCTTTAAGGATATATCGGCTCGTAAACAATCAATTTGTGGAACTAATTAAAATATACAGTAGTAAAGTTAACGATCGTTCTCAGTAAAACAATCATATAGCTGTTTCCTATTTGTGTCATTATTAGTCAAAACCAAAAAGTTTTAATCGTACAAGGAAGGAAATTAACATAAAATTCGAAATGTCGCTTATGAGGCGGTAATTTAAAGGAATAACACATACCTACTAACGTCGATCTGCAAAATTGCACAAGCAACCACATAATTCGTCAAGTCGGAACATATTACTACCAAACTATAAACGAGGCGGCTTAAAAAGGCAAAGGGGTCTGCCGCCGTCCAATCATGTGCGGTATTTTGCATAAATTACCGTGCTGCAGTAAACGGGTTGGATTTCTGAAAAATAAACGGGCGTAAAATAAGCCTTAGTGGTCGAATGCAAATAACACCATTATATGCTAATGCGATGTGCGTAATCCCTACCGTTTGTTTCGTGCATGTAACAGGCCTTCCCGAATACGCATTCCAGAAATAGCAACCCGACTTCCTTAGCCTCGACATATTATTCTATAGTTATTACCTACCAAATATCTACCAAATTATCTAAATGCACAAGTAAATCATCCTCGCAATGACCTTATTTATGCTTTAAAGTACGAGTTAAGATTAGCAACTCTCTCTTAGTTCGCAAATCAGCACCTTAGTCACACGGTCATGTTTATGGTTTGAATTAAGTAATATTGTCAGGATTTTAAAATCAAAATCAGCAGGCGTCTAGACGGGGTCGGCCTGACCGCAGCCCGACCTAATGTTTCAGCAATCACTTTGATATAGTGCGCGAACGGTCAAAGAAGTACCAGTGTAGGTCTCTAACAGCCATTATAGACCGATCTATTCGCGAAATAGAGGTAGATGTTAGCACGCCCACAATCGCCGACAAAGGGTTGGAAATTTGAAACATGTATCTCAATATTTAACATAATTTACTGTTGTCAGGCAGCCAAGCGGGACCCCCACTCGTTACGGTATGTTTTTATTCTCCGAACTCTGTAAAATTAAAGCGTTTTTGGCCAGAGAAGTTGTATAGCAACATGTTGTATTGGCAACATTAGTCGAGCATTTCCGAGGGAAAGCGCTGCGCGACGGGGTGCAATTAACCCGAATATGACCCTATAAAATGAGAGCGATTATACAATTACTCGTTTAGCATCAAGATATTGGGTGTATTCGAAAACCGTCAGTAGAGTATTTATACGTGCATGCGCTGAGGATACCTAGTCGGCAGTCGTAAAACAGTTATAATAGGCGCAGTGCGGAAACACAGCTTTATGGGGTCCCTGAAACACGTAACATGCGCACTGAATCGATTATCGTATGGCTATTCTGGTATTTCAGACGGGTCACGGAACAAAAAAAAATTTATGATATATGTTGGTAGATCATACCAACGTAACAAGCATTGATCAAATACTATTGGCATCGAGAGCGTCGAACGAAATAGAATCGTGAATCTGATTCGCTTCACCCAAAGACAATCAACCAGCAAACCGTCACTTATGATAATCTTGACTAAAATAATAACAACGAGTTGTGAGAGTTGGTGAGACCAACAGCAATTAAGCATCGACAGTTTTATTTCTATCGTTCAACACCTAGCTAACACTAAGTTTAAGTTAGGTAGGTGCATGGTCATAAAAATATCAGTCAACAGCAACTTATACTTGTCCCTTTTCTTTTTAAAGTTATAAATACATGAAAAAATAAACAACGTTTAAAGTTTCTGGTTTACAGATCGAACTTACGAATCGAAGACTCTAGTTTCGGGTCACCGTGATCATATATGAGTATAATTCAATTTATAATCGCGATATTACTGATCATAGTCCGTTACACAGATGTAGGTTAGATGGTCGTGTGAAAAAAGTGTAAGATGACTAGGCAACTTTTAATTCACGAGGCATCGACTAAGACGAGGCAGGACGTTGGGAAATTGCATCGGGCAATCGGAGTGTCGCAAAAAATATCAATTTGCGTTGGGAAGATTCAATTGTCCGCAGGCGTAGGAAACGCGTGAAACATAAGAAGCTAATTTCCTCTGGGATGAAGTTCGCCTCGGGAAATCCTCGTCTATGGACTGAACGTCAATGAACATGGACATTAGCCGCGACTTTGTTTTTGTTTACCTACCGAGCATGTTCTCGGCGGGTTTGATGTATTGTTCGGAAATGTTTTATGTCGGTATTAATATTGTAGAACAGTAAAATTATTGTGTTGGGGTTTGAATATTTTTAAATTATTGGGTGTAACATAGTTAGCAAGTAGATTTGTTTTTTTTTAATAAGATTTACGTTCAATGCATTATGTTAACAAAAGAACCGAAGGCGAGTTTGATTCTTTATAACTGTCGAAAAAATCAAAGCTCGGTTTGTAAAAGCGCGGCTAACTCGTTGCGTTTATTTATCTTCAATAGCCCTCGGGTTGCCGCGTGTGCGACGCGTGTCTGCGGCGCCAAAGCACGTCTTGAACGATCAGAAGGGAGCGAAGGCAGTCGCGTGTGCATAATGTAGGGCCGTCCCCCGCAGCGCCGGCGTCAACGACCGGGCCGAGTCAAGGACGCGCGCCGCCCGCCCAGTGACAGAGCGCGGACGAAACACCGATAAAACCGCTGTTATCCGAACGTAATAGGTTACTAGCGTGTGATAAATTTAATACACCCATAAAATATGCGAATTATAGAAACGTGGATAATAACGTAACGGTCTATGTGTTAGTCGTAAATATTTTTGTAGCTATTAAAACGTAGCATATTTATAAGTATAAAATATGCTATTTGTACATTCAAAAGTTTTATATTTTAAAATTGCTTTTATACACAAAAATAAACATAATTGTCGTCCAGATAAGTCTGTAAATCAGAGTAAAACATTAAACGTCGAACTGGCTCAAAGTTATTGAGATAAAATAATGTTGTTAAACATGATACAATTTGTAAATTACCTGATCTCGAGTGATTTAATAAGTAGTACTTAACTCTACATGAAGAATCTATTGTGTTGTTTAGATTGTTATCTACTTCAAACGTAATTTAATTAATTAAGTATTCGTAGCATAAGTAGGTGTTCATTTACATTCTTGTTATATTATGTAATACCACTTCATTTAAATAATAAATATCTTCCCTTTACGAGCCTTTAACGACTAGTGCTGTATCTGGGCACCTGGGCCGTCCCGATTCAATAAGCGGTCATAGTAATATTCCCTTATGGCTATAATCAAATCTCTACGGTTGGCGAGCCAATCCAATTCAGTTACAACATCAACTAACATCTGCTTGGCATAATCTCTTAATTGACTTATACGAAACCTATGAATTTACTTATGGCGGATATCAAAATTAATTATATTGTTATACTTATATTTTGTTAGAACGTTTTGTGAACACATTGTCTCGCGTAAATAAAGGTAGGTAATTAAAATGCATAAAACGAATTGATCTGGCACCTGTGCCCCATGTCAACGCACTGTTAATATCCTGTTTGTCTATAAATATACCAATGAGCGAATTCGTTGAGGCTCGGCGAAGTGTCGCATGGTCTTCACTTCCAATTCATTTTTTGCTTGTATGCACTTTATACACCAAATGCACCAAACAGGATACTCATAGTAATACACAAACAAAGGATTAAGCCTTTAATGTTTCAGTGCAACACACATATTTAATATGCAATGTGTATGCAATACAGAAAACAAACAGAAATCTGGAATATCCATATTTCTGCACAAATATCAGTAGGAAATTCCAAGGTAAACGATAATAATGAACCAGTACAATGTTCCGTTTGGCCTATTTATTTCATTCACCGCATCTATTCTCGACTATCCACTTGGCAGAGATATCAAAAGGCCTAGAAACTAAAGCAATCCATCAATATTGAATTTACATAGAAACAAGTGAATCGTAATAACCTAATGTTGTTTCTAGCCTACTTAGATAGTAAAGGATGTGAATTATCAGAATTTTCAATTTATGAATATAAAGGGTGTCGGCAGAAAACTAAACTGGTATACCCAAAAATGGAGTAAACAAATGTAACACTAAACGTTCCATCTAATACCCGGATAAAATATGAGCAGCAAACACAAGTTTCGATAGCGATACATTAAGCGGCCTACTTAGTGGCTAATTGTGCCAATAAGGGCGAGTAATACAGATTTATTTTTTGCTAGTCACGCGAGAAGTGTGAATTCGGTTGTGGAGTGTGACAAGTGAGGGCCAATTTGGGTCGGGCCCGAGTGTTTGCCCACTGGACGGCTCCCACCACTTAGCCGCGTACACTTATGCGAGATTCAGACGTCAAATTCTATTCTTTATTTTTATTTTAAAATATAAAACTGATCAGTAAACAAAAGTTTACAAAACAGAAGCAGTATTAACAACAACAAAAGTAATTGATATTTAAACTCAATAAAACAAACAATAAAAGTTTATGATACACAGAGTTTTCAAAACTTATTTCGAAACGTTCGATAGCGAGTTGCCATGCCACACATGGACATGCGATGATCATTTTATCGTTTTCTCGTCATTATTGGATTTGAAAAAAAGCGCATCGCATACGTACCAGTTGGCATTGCGTTTTGTTTTTGTTGACATTATACACATAGCTAACCATACCCGGTCTTGCCTGGTATCCGATAGCTACTTTTGATCACGAATCGAACAATAAAAAAAAGTTACGTATCACATTTTTATACACAGTAACACCCGTGTTATATTACACAAAGGCAGAATAGAGAAGCCCCGATGTGCTGGGATATCGGATGACAGAACCGTGACATGTTACCCTATTTCGGTGATGATAAACGATATCTATAGTTAACTAGCATTAGAAGTCTTCACGGTCAGCTCGGGTTAGTGACGTACAGCAAGTAACAATGTACGATGTAACAAGATGTTTTATTAAATCAGCATTTCACTGTATGTTTCTATTTTTATTCCATTGTTCATATTTTAATCGTCCACTCAATCAGTGAGTTATCGCTAAGTTTAGGTACTTTATAAAGTAGTTGTATTATACATAATACTGCAATAGGTTTTATTATGACACGTCACTTGCACTATCTGTAACTTATTATGAATAATAAGTACTCCTACGTAGTCAGATAAACTGTAAAAGTTCTATGTTCAATGAACTTAATAGGTACCTTTATAATGTAAATAAAGCCGTTTGATACAGTATTTCCTGTACATGAGAATTGTCATCACGACACTTAATTTCAAATCAACATGTCAAAACAACATGTTACTACAAGAGTAACAATAAGATTTAAAACTCATAAAATGAAGATTGAGTCCCTAAACTACAATAGGTAAGGCCCATCGAGTCAATTGTGAGCCATAACAATATAAAATACATCGTCCGACAACGAGGCAGCTACATCGAGATTGTCTTGGTGCAATCACTTCCCACCGTAATTGTTACTTCTGGCGATTGCAGGCATGATTTTGATTAAATTATTAGTTCCCTGCGACCGTCCACAGTTGACGACGACAAATAATACAAACAGTTGTTAGATCGCCTAAGCAATTGTTTATGGAGGTGTGTTTACATAGGTGAGGACATGTACAACTGTTGCAGTCGCACGCTTATGTTTCATTGTATATTAATCGTTATTCGCATAAAAGCCTATATCCTTAATTATGTACAGTGTTTATTTGCTTGGAACGTCTATTTTAAATGAGAAAATGTTGGGTGTAATTCTAATGTAAATGTAAGCGTTTATTTATAGAATCCGTATAAAGATCTGTTTTATGTTTATATTTAAATTGAAACGTTGAATGTGTTCATAAATAGACATGATATTTCGAGCTTTTCAATGTTAATCATCTTTTCTTTTATCTTGAAACAGTAATTTTTAGAGGGTATTTTATTTTTGTTTGAACATTATTTTTGTAACCAAATTAAAAGCCAAACACATGTCTCTTTAATTTAACTAATGTTATTGTAATGAAATGTAGGTATACAGTATCGTAAACGGAAGATGATGATGCTTTTAATCAGTATAATAACAACACAAATCGTAAAACTCAATCAAAGATAAATCAGTAAATTTCCACGGAAGGGAATCAGTGTTTATATTTGATAACACGGAATATTGGCACAATTACAGTCGGCACGTAGTGGGTCTACACAACACGTAGATTAAATCACGGGACTTTTTCTAATAATCGCATGCGATATCGTTGTTACCATGAAAGTTACGTAAAGCATTCTACGATACCTATACAAGTTGACGACAAACCTTTTTAAAGAAATAAAAATGGGGAAATAATAATGGTTCCGAAAAAAAAAATTAATCTCCAGCGATCTGTGGCCGACTATTATTCTAATTAACTAGCGTTATAATGAATTACCGACAAAAAAACCCAAAACATACCGAAAAGAAAAATTATATTTAACAAACAAATAAGAGCACGTTAAAATTACATATCTCCTAAAATAAAATTGAACTTCGAAATACAAAACTAAACTTCTGAATAAAATACTGAACCTCCGACAAAATTACTAAGTTACCGACAACAGAGCTTTAGTCAAAATATTCACATTTTTACGACTTGCATGAACTATTTTAATTTCTATTGTTGGTTATAAAATATATTTTTTACCTCTCAGTATTTATGAAAATACCTAAACTGTTCGGCCCGCGCGATCGATTTCCATGCTCTCAATTTCTTGAATTATTACTAAACTACTCTTGTAAGTAGATTTTTTTATAATTGAAATCTCGGAAACGGTTGAAACGATTTTTATGAAATTTGGTATACCCACAGGGGTTTTCGGGTCGATATATTATTGTCCTACTTGCCCATTGCAGATAGGTTTAAGTGTCAAATTCGACACAGTAGGTTAGGTTAGGTTAGAACTGCGACACCCCCGCACGAGCCGAGCGAGCGAAGCGAGCGTGCCGCGGCAGCGGCCGGCGAGTGCCAGAAGCGACTCGCTATGTTTTTACTTTTCCATTACAGATAGGTTAGGGGGTTTACAATCATTCATGTTTACTTCAACTATTTGGAGTTATACCATAAAAAGGTATTATTACAAGTACATTTTTATATTTTTTATTAGTTTCTGTATAACCACTCTGAATAGTATTTTCATTATAACGTTGTAGTTAAATTAGCACCAAGTCTATGAAATGTGAAAGGTAATTTATGATTTAATAGTCGGCAAGTAAAGATAAAAATGCCAAAACATAATTTTCAGTAGAACGTAATTTAAGCTGGTAGAAAAGTATTATAGCAATAAACAGTTATGTTTATTTTTCGAAGATTTTAGTATCTGATTCGGTCGTTTCGTCATTTTTATTCGGATGAAAGTAGTCGGAAAGTAAGTATTTTAGGCAGTAAGAATTCTTATTTTTTTGTCGGAGCTTTTATTACTACCCATAAAAATGTATAACAGCTTTTTTGTTTTTATTTACCAAAAAGTACATACCAGCCTGCTTTTGTGGATAAAATTACCCTAGTGTCCCTTAGTAAATTTCAAGTTTTCAAATACGGTTCGGCAGTTCAGTCATAAACACGGAAGAGAGACAGACTCACTTCCGTATTTGTAACATTACTATGCAGAGAAAGTGAGACTGTTACACAAATTATTGAAATGTAAACGTCAACTTATACAATATGAAACGAAAGTACAAGTTGGGTTCAGTTTTGTCTAATAAATATTAATTGTTATTGAAAAGAGTGTTTATCAAGTATTTATTCTATTGGGGCAGGTAATATTCGCCACAGAGTACTTTCTTCAAAACGATGTATATAAAGCTTATTAAAACATGAGACATGAAATTACAATTCGCTGAAAACATTCACCTTAATATTTGGCAAATGGTGCCAATTAGCCGTGATCAAACAGAGTTGTTAATATTTATTTAAATTGTACAGTCGAAACCATAAGTTTCGTGTATGGCGTGAGTCGATCACGCCATGGTGCGGCGCCGTGCCGGGGGATTCCCGACAATAGGTATTTCACTTTGTGCACGTGCAATTTACTGTGACTCTATAAAAATATTTACTACGTGGCACATTTACAACGGTTGTTGGCTTCACAATAGGATATAAATGTAAGCGTACAGGTAGGTCACTTTATTTACTGGTACGGCTTCAAAAACGCGTACATTACTTTAGTTAATTGCTTAATAATAACATAATTCTTAGTGGTTTAATTAGTGTATTTTTTTTACCATAAGAATCACAGTGAAAGTTTATATACGGACCCAGAAAATAGTAAGTTAGTCGTATTAAAAAAGGTAAAAGACGTTGGTGTTGCTAATCGGTGTTTGTCTTGCTCCAAACCCGGCCAAAGTCGCCTAAGCCTAATTCATCAGGTTCCCGCGTCCCTGGACGATTGATAATGATCGAGCGTGGAAAACTAACACCTTTATATGGGGACAATGACGGCGCAGAAAATGTAGTTGGATATAGCTTTACTTAATCTTTATATGTTTTGGGTAATTCAGTTACTTGTGTTTTCAAAAGTTTTAGTTTTAATATATTGAGCAATAGAATAATTCCTAAATTTAATAATATTGACAGGTAAGCATTTCAGATTTTAAGTCCTTATTACGATACAATCGTAAATTATTTTATTAGTACTTAAATACCAGTAAACTAAAGAATAGGTACTTAAGTGCGTTACCAATTCAGAAATTGGTCTCCAGGCCAGATCTCTGGTGCGAAATCAAATAAAACTATCACTAACTCAATTATCTGCATAAATTAATTATCCCAAGTCTAAAATATGCTGATAATACAAGATTCTCACCAAAACCAGTTTTGGTACATATATGAGAAGATTCATCACTTCCATTCACACGGTCTCGACGCGAGCGGCGCGCGGCGTACCAAACCTGTTTCATAGAGACAGGTGTCCCTCCAGCAGGCCTATACGAGGTGCGTTTTTTGTTTATTTTTCTTTATAATTGCGGCCTTAAGCGTGCCGTCCACGGCATCTCAACCCATCAACTCTGCAGACAGCAGTGACGAGTCTAATTATAAGAAATCGACATCTTGACACTATCGGTTTCATTTTACTGACAGGTCAGGTGTTTGAAGAATGGTAGCTACCGTTAACGAGTGCTTTTACGGTTTATTATTAAGCTACAAGTTATTTTATGCATACTTAAGGAGTATAGCAAGAGCCAGTACAAGTTTGTTAATTAGGCGTGCAGCGAAGCAACCGCCAACCAAAATGTACATGGAAGCTGTACGTGTATGTAGCATGGTTCGTTTGAATGCGTTCATTGTTTTATAATCATATATGAAAATAATTACATTTTCTAGTAGCAGTACGCGTAGGAATTGCTAGGTGGCACGTAATTTCCCCGGGGCGGTTTGACGAACGGCGGATAATCGTTTAAGCTAAGAGCGTATAGCGAATAACTTAGCTAAAAGGCACGCGGTAAATTTCAATACAACACGTTTGTTGATAACAAGTTCGAGGGTGTCGATAAATCGATGTGAGTTCACACAATGTCTAAGAAGGTACCGTTTTCGCTACAACTTGTTACTTATGGTAACGTCGTCACAGACGTGGGAAATTCAACGTATAAAGTCGCCGCGTCGGGACGTATTCGAAGTGTTTACATTGTTATGAAGACGGATAGAGATGGGATCGGAAGCATCGATATTATCGTGTCAAGCAGGAATGCGAGTATTGCGAGTGTTTGATGGAGAATTTACAATCCAGTAGGTTGATGTCTGAAGATGAATAATTTCTGAACTTGGAACACGAGCTGTCAATAGGGAGAAAAATAAGCATCTTGGTAAAGATTGAACGTAAACCACCAATACCAGTTTTATTCAAGGTTGTGGATATTCATAATTTCGGCAATTATTGTTGTGTCTGTGCATCTCTAGGCTGATTTCGTTACAATTGAAAGGTTATATAAAAATATTGCAGTGATACATCGCTTATCAAGTAAACAAAGTTTGCGCCACAGCGTACAGCAACATATTTATTTATCAATGAGTAAATATACCTACGTGTTATCTTCAACCTGTTACTTGGTAAAGTTCGCCTTGACGTCTGCAGGTAGATATGTAATGAACTAGTTTCCATGATAAGATTAATTTTGGCGCCTTATAGTTATTTAGCTGAATCATTCTGCGTAAGTCAATACACGCGTATCAAATTTATTATCATTTTCAACTAACATTTTTAAGAGTTTGTTTACCTCTAATTTCTATGGAAGTTACTATGGACGAGCTCTATATATTGCCTAGGACTTTGGGTAAGCTGTGTAAGCCTTTTCTTTTGTTTTGGCACTTAAATTTGGCAAAAAGGTTACCATTAAAATGATAATTGTTCATAAAATTATTTTATTAAATACACAAATTCCGTGTTCCTGCCAAACTTCCACAGAATACTCCGTGCGACAGTCCGAAAGTAATTAGTTGAGTGTTATGAACGTATTACACGGAACTTTATAATATTAGCAAGTGTCGAAAAAATATACACTGGATTATTTGCGTCCAATTTTTTTCTGGGTCACAGTGTAAAAGATACAGCGAGTAAAATAAACAAATCTAATAACAGTAGGTACCACGAGTACATGTGTACTGTCCATGCTGTAAACTCGTGATGTAATAAACCATTTTTATCAGTTAGATACAATGAATAATCGGGAAAAAGGTTATTTTTCATATTTATCTACTCGATGCCCATTATTCAAAATATATATACTTATATTTGGAATGGTACGAGAGACTCCAGAATAATACTACAATAATTAAACGAGCTTTGTTACGTAAATAGGTAAACTAATAGGCTTCGGAAAATGTATGGATTTCCTTTATATTTGAGTATATGATAACTACTCTGCTGTGTAGAAAAGTATACAAACGAATACATTGTTTACCAAGAGTTTTGTTTTGAGTATGTTTTGTGTTCTTGATTTTACCACATACGTATAATAAAACAATGATCACGTCTAGCACCCTAGGTCGTTTAATTAAGAAGTTTGTTCGTCGAGATATGGATTGATAAGTTTTGTTTTCGGTTATGATAGACACAAACTTCATCAAAGCTTTATCGAAAGACGCTCAAAACGGAAATTAACAATAAGAATAAAATTAACAATTAGGGTCAATGTACTGTGCAAAAAGTTATTCACATAGCAACTTACATATAAACAATACCAAGGAATATACATATGGTTTTGTTATAAATAAACATAAGTCTGGTTATCGGTAAACAGAACATCCAATCAATTTAAATAGACGGCATGGTATGAAAAACCGCGACGGTTTATTTATACAGAACACCACATCAGTAGTACGAGCAAAATAAAGGTACTGGAAAATAAAAAATGTCTGTATGGCGTTGTACACAAACATAGGCGGGCGCCGGTAATCCACTTAGTGATTATTTTATAATGTCTACTACTTCTGTAATCAACAAGATTAAACTTCAATGTAAGCCAGAGTTCAGTGCTAAGTGCGGCTGACGAAACAAGGAGTGGCGTTAGCCGATAAAAATTGTTGACTCATGTTCCTCCAATGATGTATTGTATCGAAGCGGCGTCGAGATAAAACGACTGGAATTATCCTTAAAGGAATTTCGATATCAACGCGACGTTCTGATAAAGTGTTATGGCAACAGGTTGTCGTCAATTGCTATTTTGTTTGATGATAAAGTTTATCAGCATGAGGTATGTTGGTAAGGTTCCAAATAACGCATTTTTTGCAAAGTGAACACCGTGATATTTTTCTGTTGGGAAACGTAAAAGACAGGTGTGTGTTTTAAGGTATAATATTTAAATTAGCACTTACAAGTAAAACCCAGAGAGATCTCCAATATCAAGCAAAAAGTACGTACCTGAAATAAATATACAAGTGTTAAAAATAAAACAGTATAATGTTTAAAAACCGGTACAATATTGGTCTCTTAACGTAGTTAGATTAGGTTTTTTAAGTGTTCATACAAAATTATACATGACGAAACGACACACTCTCCGTTGTTTTAACATTGAATATTAAATAAGTAGACCTATGTAAACGAAACTTCATAGAGTAAATATAGCGAGGTCCATTTTTCCTTTCATAGTTAGAAGCAATAGAGACGTTTCTGAAATATTAATGCGTTACCCTGCTCTCTGCGGTCTCATGTTGAATTTACAGGCCGCCATAACGGAACTATTTTAAAATATCAAGTAACTGTGTCAAGGATGTGTAAATCTTGTGATTAATGTGTTTGATTAGATAATGCGGGCTTCATTATGTCGCTGCGGTAAAAGCTTTGTTATGAATTATGTCACGTGATATTCGAGACGTTTCATATTAAATCTTCGTGATTTTAAACGTGAATATTTGGAGTTTTTATTGACTACCGAATCCTCGAAGTGATGATATGATTCACATATAAGATTTACTTTTAAATCGCTTTATTTTGAGATTACTTTGTCATTCATTTCAATTGTGAAGATTTGCCTAATATGAGTATTACATCGCTTTATGTGTATTTCAAAGATTACCACCTGCTATTTTCAAAGCTTATCGTTAAATCGCGACTATAATCGTAGGAATTCTCATCTACTACACAAAAAATGTGTACAATGGTATTATACAAAGACATTAATAATGTATCGTTTGTGTTAACCGTCTAAAGGTCATGTTTGGGTCAGACAAATCTGCATTAAAAGCAACCGAGCTAAAGGTCACGCTTTTGGCTTTCGTCGCGGATAATTACTACTTGATCCTATGTCCTCGAGTCTTGCGAAATACACATGAAACATGAAGACAACTCTAATACTTCAAAAAACACGACTTCAAGTATCACTTCAGTATAAAACAGGTATAATTATGATAACGCTTAACTTTAGGACTTAATTGATACAAATAAAGGGCTACATACAAAACATTTTACGCTGGAATTAGGTTGCTGATGAGGGTTCAACAACCACGAGAGTAGGTACTAAGGCATTTAGGAATTTTGCGAGACTTTTAAAATGAATTGGACTTTTTGTGCAGAACATACGCTGAGTTGTTATTATTTACGATTATACTTCTTCAACTGTCAACAAAACGTTTTTAGTAAGCCTAATTCTTTACGAGTAACATGACCTCCGAAATGTTAATGCGTGTTGAGTAACAAAATAAAAAGCCAGGAACGAAATACATCCTCAATCTTGTACGTACATAGGATAGGACTATATAATGTGCAATTCCCAGTCTACCAAAATATTTAAAAACAATTCTAGCACGTGTATACAGGGGAGTCATTCTAAGTCCAAACAGAATATAATTTGGCATAACGTAGAAAATAGTTCAAGAATCCCGGGTCGCCAAATCTCTGTGTTCTCAGAGTCACCAGGTAGTGTTGTTAGTTTATTATCACTATTTGGCATGTAAATTTAATGTGAAAATGTGTAACAATTGTAGGCAAATCATTAAATAAATAAATAAATTATAAGTTTGAGGCCATTTAATAGATTTTTACTTAAAGTATAAGTCGAAAAAGGTAACGCCTCTCTGTATGACGTACCAGCACGTATACTGCTTGGACTAGTGAATAAGGCCCTGTCAGTGTCCATTCAAGCAAACGATGCGGTGTAGGTAAAACAGTTACAACAGTGCGCTTACACTGGTCATTTACATATCTTAGCTATTGACTCGTCTAGACTTTGTTGGAATTAGTGTTTAACGAACTGAGACAAGTCTGATTTACGGCATGGTTAAGTTGTTGCCACAGTGTAGCGATTTGGTTGAGAGTTCTGTGATGTTTGATGAAAGGCCGCGAATCCCACGCACTGTTTTCATTCAAACATCCACATGTTACCGCGTATACTAGATATTTTTAGCTTCTATATCATTAGAGGTCATGGATCTACGTAAATAAATATCGAATCAGAAACATCTGTTTCCTCAATAGAATAATATGTTCCTTTATAAATTACGAAACCGTACAAAGGAAACTTCTAATAAATGGAAATTCTTTACGTTCATCTGTAGGTATATAAATAAAAAAGGCATTGTTATTGAAATCACAACGAATCGGGTAACTTATTATGAACTAGTTATCTTTGCCTAATAAAGACACGGCCACAGTCAACAAAAAGCAAGTAAAAAGATCGTAAAGTAAGGTTATTTATGTCTTTTTATTACAAAATAGAACTCTGTTTGATGTCAACAGTCAAAACAGAATAATTATTGTTATTTCTAGTTATTAATATATTTTAAAGGTATGATATTCTAATTAATCTTGTACCAATTGAGTTTTGACTTTTAAATTTTCCTGTTATTTTCATTCCATTATAATAAGATTGATAAAACCAACATTAATAAACTTATTAAAACATTGGTTGGGTTTTTCTGTAAAATATACAAAACATATTTAACAATTAGAAATTATGTTGTTACCAGAGCAAAATGTAATTTAAATGTAGCAGAGTAAGGACAAAAACAATTTAATTAATTGCTCGTTTGGAAAATACGTCTAGATAAAACATCGGGACTTGTTTATATGTCGACCAATAAATGTTGAGTAAGTATCTTTATTTCTTCTGTAACTATAAGGAAAAAGCATTTTTTATATTCTTTTTGTCAAAAATATTTCAGTCGACACGTACTTTTATACTGGAAATAATTATTTCCAAGTTTTGTTTTAAATATCGGGTGTCTAACGGCGATCGCGGGCGAAATCACATAAAATGGTATCAAACCCGCCATAAAGTTTTCACAATGGGGAATACCGGGATACAGTAATGACCGGTTCAGAGGAGCAACTAGTAAATAAAAAGAAAGGGTCCGAAGGTAATAAACATTCACTTTTATAGTGAATCACGATGTAAGTAATGTCAACAGTAATCGGAACTGATAAGTCATTGTCGGTAGTCGAGCACTTCATAAATAAACACCCCTCACAGTTCTCGGTAATCAAACCGCAGTATTATCAGACCCTGTGGGGTTTTTTTTAATTCCCCGAAACCATTAACACCAGCTAACCCTAGGTTGGGTTAGTTTTCCGCAAACGTGTAATTGTGAACGGAAATAAAATGATCGATAGGCAGACTTCAAATCGATTAAGCCGACGCGACGACGTAAATACAACGTATACGTACTAGATAGGCATTTGTATGCTAGGTGTGCTAATCAGAAAATCAACCTTTGATTGAAAATAAATGTCATTAAAAATATCAAAATTGTGAGAAGCTAAGTAGTTACCGACGTATATTTTTATCTCAAAGCTAAAAATAAACAAGGTATATACAATTACGTCATTACACAAATTACAAGCCGCCGATGAGGGGACATAACTATAATTAATCCTGTGCGCCTGGAAACGTAATGCATGGTAATTTTCTATGGAACTTCAACATCGGTATGGTCGTTTATTTGAGCAAACTATCAATTATGTAGCGCCTATGTAAATGTAAAACTCTATGAAAGAAATAACCATCTTATGAAGTAAATTGTTGTAAAGGCCATGTTTACTTACGTAATATTTATTTTATAAAAATACAAGCAAATTTTTCATTTAGCTAGGTTTGTAGATTTAATTATATTTACAAGAAATGAGACATTTAAGTTTTCATTTCGTTGAAAAATTCCGCCATGTATGTCTTATGAGACACAGTGCAACGACATTCATTTATATTTCACGAAGTAAATTATTACATAAATAATCGAAAAAAAGGTCCTTTCATAAATAGTGTTATCGTTGACATACCAAAAGATTTCATCAGTGTCAGAGTTTACTACGTAATGACCAAAGCTCCGTGACGTTTATCTATGAGTCTATATACCCACATAGCGCTGTAACTGAAGTGTGTACACATAATGAGCTGGCGACGTCACAAAATCGAGTGCATGACGCACGGTTTGCGGAATCGGAAGCTAAGCCTACATTTGCAACCCACGCGCCACCGCCAACACGTGAAACGAGAAATAGGATTAGGTGACGATCAATGACGACCCCAATTTCATCCCTAAAACTGTATATACATATTTAGATAGTTCCGTATGATTTGGGGCAGTGGATTGGACTGGGTCAATTCATAGTTCAACCAATTAAAGTCATACCAAAACTGATAAATGGAAACATGTTAAATAGAATATTAATGAGTCTTCACCGGTACTTTTGTTGGTTAAAGGGGTATAATAATAATCACAAAATGACCTGTGTGGTCAATGATCGGCCCAGGGATGCGATATTCCTCCCCTATCAAGTATTTTCCATGTTTTTACTTCCAAGGAATCAGGCAGTGCCGTCTGCGATATGAAACTTTTGCCTGTTATATGGGACAATAAATCATGTCAATTTGGTCATAATTTATCTTTATATTTTATTTGGATTGGAGTGCAGTTGAAAATTATGGTGCTAATGCTAAAATGACTTTCAATATAAAAGGAGTAAATATATTTTAATATTTGCAATTAAGTCATGTCAGTCAGTACCCGAGAGCCGCGAGGACCGGTCGCTTGTGGTCTATAAATAGACCTTACTTTAGAATGGTACCCATGGCAACGCCTACGCATCTCAAGAATCGCGTGTCTCGCTTCTGCTAGGTATAGACAAGGCGAAGTATTTTTAACTCGGATCCGACACCTATTTCTATGAACGGAACGACCTTGAAAAGTTAAGGGTAGGCGTTTGTTGATTCTTCATTAAAATGCAAACTTTATGAAGATGAAGAACCAAATTTTGTTAAACCGATGAAGGTACCTAGAACACGAATCCAAATACTAAATAAAAGGTACACCTATATCATGATAAATTACTTTTATAAGAGGTAACCAGAGAGGGTCGAACGATTTTGCACTAATTCAAGTCAGGTCACAGGTTGTTTAGATTAATGCACTATTTCCTAGTACTAACGTGCACGTGTTTTTTTACTTCCATTTCCACGAGGATATATGATTAATGTGCTGCATGTGGAGATTCGTTGCTGAACATTTAGTTTTGTAATTTAATATCATACTTAAGAACATAAAATTAGATCCTACCAATTTTAAATAAGCTCTTAAGACGACTTTAAATTAAATAACTGACTAGATAAACTTTACCCACGCTATAACATAATGACAAATATAGACCACCGGGCGCGCTTTGAAGACAAAGCCAGACTAGTACTTTAACATTACACCTATATTGCACCATAAAATACTTAACAAAGGATTAAAACATTAACCTGTTACCACAAATTATGGATATTGGAATCAAGAATCAAGTTAAATGATTCATTGCTCTATTTTAAATTGCAATACAGAGCGGCCGGTCCGAGTTAATCGATCCGGAAAAGAAGTAAAAATATTTAAGTTTTAAAAGTTTAAAAGCAATCTCGTCTGACTGCGTCGGACATTTTCATCGACGACGAACAGGTAAAAAGTGGCGAATCGAGAACAATCCTACTCCGACCGGCCGACCACCCAGCACGGACTATCTAGGACGCGGTGTAGGTACAACCCACGTACAGACGACGATAAAACTGTTACAGCAATTCGCACTCATATTTAATTACACCATATTAATTTCATATCGCCTTCATTATTATACAAAATGTCATTTAGTTCCACAGCAATCGTAATTAGGACTAAGTAAAAAGTAAGACAACGTTGGCATTGCATTAATTTCAGAATAACCTCATAAAAGCGAATCTGTTATTTTTTGTAGTAATTTTTAATACATAAGATAACTGTCTTGCTGTGCACTGATTAAGTCCCATAATGAACTTCGCTTGCGATGCCGTTTTAATTACACTGGCCGGTAAGAACAGCAATGGTTTCTTATGATATAAAAATACACGAAAATAAGCCGCAATGGCTACATCAAAGTATCGCGATATCTTAAAATAATACTTCTTCTCGCATTATCAAGAAACAGTAAAGAAAATACGTAGTATAAACTGTATAACAGATCATTATTGACCACTTAGGTCAGCGGCAAACATTCTCAACAGGCCAACGCCCCACCGTGCGTCTCGGCGCTGGCAGCCGAATATCGGCTCAACACAAAGCGGCGCAAGTCACAATACCGCGTGGTGTCTCGCCAGATAGTTGGATCGCCCATCCTATACACTGCGCTTCAATGCAGTTCCCGGAATGCATCGGTCTCCTTTGCAATATTTTTGTGTTATGGCGGGCCAATTTAGCGCAGATTTTTTCCTGGTAGTTACGTCGTATATCAAATAAAGTGACCTTTTGAATATAATAGCTAAGGGTTGTTGAATAGATGCTCAGTATTCAAGGTTCTTTTTTGTGTCAGGTAATCCTTTGAGGTGCGCTGATTTGTCGACGTTTCTCGAAAGATGTTTATGATCTGATACCTGGCCCCCGAAAGGCGGCAACGACCATGAGGTTATTAAACTTGTTTTTGTTACAACTTCACAGACACAACATTTAAAATTCGCGCTATACGAATATATTATTTAATTAAATGATCATTATAGAGATGAAATAAGACTATGTATGTTCTCATGCAAGCAAACATGTTAATGTAAGTTTTAATCAAAACTAAAATCGTGTTTTGAAATATTATTCATAGAGATCCAACAGACTTTGCTCCTTGTCGAGTCTAGCTTAGTCTAGTAGACGAAATTAAAGAGTTACGGTTCAAGGTTAAGCTGACTTTTAGTTTTTGTCATACATAGCAAATTTAAAGCGTTCACGCTGTTTAAATCTTAAGTACTTCTTAGCTTCCATCATACATGTTACAATTTTTAGATCCGAAAGTGCTTACTCTTCAAAACTTCTTTAACAGAACCGACACATTTAAACGCGGCAAGTTAGTCAAAGAAGCAGAACAATTCTGTTACTTGTGATTTATGTACCGAGGGAGCATAAAGTCATGTACAACATTTATAGCCAGTTTGAGTGTGAAATGATCAGAAGAACATGACGTGACAAAGACGCGTAAAGTAACGGCTTAACTAACTTTCTCGCGGCTGATAGTATGTAGCCATATTTTGACAACCTTTTACGCACTCAAAACTTACTTGTTTATTGACAAAACATGCCTAGAGGTGATTTGTATATGCAATATCTGTCACGCTCAAAGTTTGCTGATCGTCAGAGCCTTGTCAGTAAGCAAGAAATTATACTTAGGTACCTTTTACGGTAAGTGTTTGGAAGGACGCTGCTACCGTAAACCGACATTTTATAGTTCATTTAGGAAAACATGAGTACTGACTTTGATAGAAAACCCTGTAACTAGAGTAATAAGGTTAATCTAATTAGAGACCTGGCATTTTCAGGTTAATATCGAAGTAACGAGCGAGGTTCGATTGGCGAAGCTTTTGGTGTACATTTATGACACGTGGTGTTATCCGTCATCAGCGCAGACGGTAATAAGCTAAGTTGCTATAGTCCTTTATTTTACGGTGTTTTGACTTCGACGGGGATATGTCTGACTTACACCGACTAAAAACACCATTGCCTTTGCTGGAGCCGCGGACTTGTGCACTCTCAGCGCAGCTCCAGTAGGAAGTTGCTATAGACCTGCTTGTATCGCAGGCGTTCATTTCGTTCGGTACGTACTATACCAGAAGTCCACTAGTTTATACTTTATTATACGATTGTTGTAACATACCGCGTAATTTCATAACTTTATTATACTTGCTCACTGTTAATTAATTAACAAATTACGTTTTAACAGAGATAATTAAGTGACAACATTTCAGTAATGTAATTAATTTAAATAATCAGATGTAATTTCGTAATGAAAGCGGATGTTTCAGAATGTCTTGGCTATTAAAGAAAGCTTTTCCGAAATCACAATAATGAAACGAATATCTTATGTGGGAGTACATATAAACAAGATGAAGGTTAACATTTGTGCACATGTGTTCTAATAGATAATTCTTCTGTATGAGCCAGCACGTGACTAAATGTTTAGAAACAATGAATCACGAACACAAATCCCGAATATATATTCATTTTACTGTTTTGAAGGATATAACAGCTGTTGGAATTAAAAAAAATCTTCAACATGTATTTTACGTGGCATGTTGTAAAACTAAGTACATGATGCGTAGCGCTTTTCTAGTTTCATGTTAAGCTAATGTTGCCGGAAGGCACATAGCGCTGTAGGAAGAAACCTTTACCTACTCCCCGATACAAGGAAAAGTTAGCTAGTGAACGAGGTGAATACTAACAACAAAACGGTTGAAATCTATTCAAGAATTAACAAAGTTTGTGTATTTTTGTAAGAATATGCTTTACACTGCTATTTACATCAAATGATGGTAATGCTGGTATATTTATGTATTGTTAAGCTTCTTTATTAAAGGGTAGGTAGAGTCAATAAGTAATTTGTTGCGTGAATATGAAATTGTGTAGTTTAATGAATTTAAGAAATATTTAGTAGCCACGAGAAAGCTATTAAAAATAGACTGAAACATCCTGAAACAATTACACGTACATCTAGGGAGCGAAACCGTAAGCGCATGTCATGGCCGGCCGACACGAATATTTCACTTATTTTGCATACTAACAAGCAACGGTCCCGCGCAGGCGCGACAGGTTGCGTCACCGGCCGTTGCGCAATCCACTCACGCGCATGGAGACTGCCATTCATCCGGCCGCGTCGCTTGGTAACAGACTAGATTCGCAACATCTAGAACCGCGCTTCCGACAATGTCATTAATCTATTGTGACGCAGAAATTTTATTGGCTCGGTTAAAAGGTATGTCGGAACCGAGCACCGTAGCAACAAAAGATTTGCCAACGGAAATAAATACCACTGGTTATGATAAATAATATCGATTCACGTAAGCGACAATTATCGAATGCCACTGATGAATAAACTTGTGTATTTCTAAAATATCAGTCGCGCATTTCAAAAAAATATTTTTATTGTTTATTTATTTAATGCTTTATGCACAGTGTACATAGGTGGACTTAATGCCAGAAGGCATTCTCTGCCAGTCTATTGTTCATTTTAATCAAATGACAAATAATTTATTTGCAAAAAAAGCAATTTTCATTCCATAAAATAAAAAATATATAAAATACGAAAAGGAGCCACTGCATTTTTTTATATGGAAATTTTGGAACTACAAAAATTATACCTTATTTTATTTCCGGCGGGAAACCTTCAAAACGTGCTCGGCTTAATTGGGATTAAGACCGAGGAGTGTGGGTTTTTTACCTGACTAAACCACCCCTTTGGTCAACATCAGGGTCAAAAGGGTTCTGTGTAACGCCTGGCACTTCCCTGGGAAGACTGTAAAGAGGTCTTCCCCGAGACCTCGAAGCGCGGTGAATAGCAAGGCCATTCACCGCGTTCTTCGAGGTCACTTGATAGGCGACAGAGTCCCTTCTCTGAGCACCTGTAACCTCTGCGTTCGGTGATACAGGCGGGGTTTTGGCATATTAGGCGCCTTCGAGCCAATAAACTCTTAGGCGACGAGCGGGATCAGTCCTCTCATGATTTACTTACGCTATACCTACCTGTTTGTTTGTCATCTATACATTTTATGAGTGCTAAAATTTGTGATAGCAGGCAACTTATGACAAAATAACGCTAGAGAAACTAGAGGAAACGCATTCACAAATAAAAAAATAACCACGTCCATTCATAAAAGATTATTGCGTGCCACATTTCTATCAAACTTTCGCGCGATAACAGACCGGATGTTTGGCCATGTGTGGCATTGTTCACACTAGCACATTCGCTATACTAAGATTAAAAACACAATTACTATTAGTTCAATCGACCATAGAGCTAAAGTCTGTTCCCAATTTGGATTGATGATTTCCTTAATGCTACACCTTCCGTCCATCCTTCGCCGGCAAAGAATAAGTTTTTTAGTAAGTAAACAAAGTGAGTACCTAGTTCGAAGTAGGAACAAACTTGATGGAAATTAGCAACAGTACGGTCACTGTTTACAAATCAAACGTGTAGGGCGACCTTTTGCTTAAATGTCAAACAGTAATTGAGTTAGGCTAGAGTCAGGTAATAATGACTACCGGATGTCTGACTGCAAGAACATTGAGCAGGCAACTTAATATTAAACAATATTAAGAGTCCACAAAAAGTAAGTAGTTAGGAGAATGACAAAAATATGAGATTTGTTTACTATTATGTAGTTAAAACATTATTCACCGTGTAAGTAAATTATCTCTGCAAATATGTTTAACTTATGCGGGAATAGGAACGATGCAACATATTGAATGTAAAAACAAAGATAATCGGACATCGGCCTGACCGCTAACTACAGCAAAGGTGATCTCTACATTGCGTCGTACGTAACGGATGTTTACACAAATAGATAGGCGAATATTCATATTCATTGCTGTTGAACACTACTCGACGTTTTGCTATGTTAGTTAGTGATCATTTTTGACACTATTAAAAAAGACTGAATGCGCAAAACATAGCGTTTTTAATGTTATTTGTAATTTGGCACAGTAAGAGTTTCTCATTAATGTTTATTAAAAAACATTAAGTACGAATTCACACTTGATGTGTGGTAGGTGCAACGTCCGCTCGCCAAGTACATAGCACTAATCTAGTTAAGTGCACAATACGCGAATCATCAACTTATCACGGCCGACGTCAGCGCGAAAACGAGAGTGGGTGGTTATCGGCACCGGCGCCCGCGACTCTCAACGTCACACCGCACTCACGCCTCGTCCGTCAATTACGTCAAACTTGCGTAAGCCTACATTTCATAGAACCGATTGTTTATCGAAACAATTCTTGATCATTACATCATTTACAATCTGCACACTTGAATCCGTTCTGTTGATTCTAATTTCATAGCTGACACGAACAAATAAGTTACTTCCTGTCAACTTCACATTACGTTGTGATAAATTAACAAAATTTGTTTAAAATAAAAAAGATAAATGATGATGGGCAAGATTGAAAACTAAAACAAGCACAAACGTCATAATTACGCGAAATTCTGTACCACGATCCATTTTAAATAAATAAACTTACTGGGTATTTGTTTATCAAATAATAGCCATATGAGTAACAATTTCAGTTAATTTCAATGTTTTTTGTGTTAATTGCGTGATTTAACGGTTGTTTCAGGCTCAACAAGGAGGTAATCACTCGGCTAGGCCATATAATCGCTTCAAGTGCGTCGCTAATGACAAGGACACTACGAAATCAGCGGACGCATTCGCCTGTTGCGGACAGACCACCGGCGATGATCGAAATTACCCAACCGGAAAATGGACACGGCAAACAAGTCATAGAAAATCTACGAATAATCTTTATCATATTTAAATTCAAGACGAATACTTACAAGTAAACATTTGAAAAACTATTATAACACAAAAAATTGTTTGAGCATATTTATATAGAAAATAAGCAGAGAAATTAATCCATGTTTATTCGCAGCTATTTTAATTTTATTCATCCTCAAGATTTTTGTTAATGAAGTATCTCTTCCTCAAATCGTAAGCCAATTCAACATGTTTCTGAAATTCTGACTAAAAGAGTTTCGTCATGCATACAGCTTTCACTGTACAAATGACAGTCTGTAGCCACAATGCCGTATCCGACAAGTAAATTCGTATCTGTTTGAGATCAGCAATGAGTCACTTGAGGCCATTGCTACATCCATCAGCTGACTCATGGAACGTTGCGACGCGAAATGAATTTTGGTTTTTCAGGGGGTCTTAAAATTTAGGCTACTTTTGCCTTGCTGGAAAACAGAATGCCGGCAATAATGAGCCAATTCTTGTTGTTTCATACAACTTAAATTCTGTCTTCTTCTTATCGATTCGATGGTAATTAATTTGTATCGGCACAGAAATTTTGTTAGTAAGTTGGTAAGAAACTTCTTTAAGTTTCATCAAATTCAAAGAGGCTTAGCCAAATCACTCTGAAACACTCAGATCACACTAGTTGTAAGCATAAGTTCTTAAGAATTTGGAGGAAAATTATAGACATACGCGGCGCGCGCTATCATTCAAATACATAGATGTACTTATAGCTTCGATTACTTTCAGTTATTATTATGGTAACAGTATTTATGTATCAAGTTTTTTTTCCAGTTGGGTAAACCCGTGTGACACATCCGCAATCCCACGCGATTACAACAGCTAGGTCAAACCTATTTTCGTATTTAACACTGGACGGAACTGGCCTGTATTACGTTATTTGTTGTGACCATTTACAAAGCTATTATCATTTATTTGTTTTCTGAAATTGTAATGTACCAAGATAATTAATAAGGTGTTGTAAAATATCGCTATTCACGAGTATTTAGCAACAAAATAAGAACTAAGTTTCAACGCACTTGCATAGAATTTGTTACAGAATTCGATATAATTGGTGTTGCTGACCGCAAAGCCATTTTGGGGCTAGACAAAGCATAAAACGTCTAGACAGCGAAATGCATACACAAAAATGTATACTTAAAGAAGTTTAAATATGGAGTTGTAAGTGGAACATCTTAATTGAAAACTCCTATATTCGTAGAGGTACATCAAAGTCAGCTGTTAGACAATGCAAGGTGCGGTGTGGCAGCGGAGCAGTGAATCAGTGACTGGCATCAGCTGATTCATTCGCCGGGTAAGCGGCCTTGCATGCACCGACTGTGAGAATGAATACACAAGTAACGTTAATCACCTACTTGACTGAAGGATATTTCGAGGTAAATATGAAATAATAATACTCTTAGATATAAGATATAATTAGTATTTTTAAAGTTGCAAAAGAAGAAGGAATAAAGTTATATGAATAAAGTTTTCTTTGTTTGTAGAACAAATAAGGAATAAGTCACTTTTGTTTAGCCAACTGAACAATGATTTCTCTCGGTGATAATATTCACAACGCTTTGGTTTAAGAATGAAAATGTAACGTAGAAACAACAATGATGAATGAAAGTCAGTAAGTTTGAGTGTGCGATAACTGTTGCCAATCAAGTTTCGGAAACAAGGTGACATCAATGACCTGAAGGTGACCTGCACTCGAGTAATACAATAGTTTGTCGAACTCGCTGTTATTTCATCTTCCACGGGTTATTATTTTTAAACAAAATTAAAATCGCCTACAGATTAGTGATAAATTTGGTATTTTGGCACCATAGGGTATTTGAGGTCACAATGACGTAAAATGCCAAGTTTTAATCTTAAAAAGGTCCAACAAAACCTGTTCTCCAATGACATTGTACGTGCAGTGTAAATCGAAGAAAAACATATGAAACAGTAGACTTGTAACCGAAACAAAAACACTTGGTTTTAAAGAGAAATATAAAACAAAAAAAGAAAAAGATGAAGCGTATTTACCCCGGCGGGGTGGGCAATAGAGGCAGCCGCCAACTAATTGCGAAAAACGAGATTAACGCTCACTGTAGAGGCACTAAACGAGGATGGCTCTGTTTACCACCCCAGTTTCATTCCTTTTACAACACCACTAATAGACTTATTTTATTAGGGAGAAACGCCGAGATAACATTTATATTAGCAACTAAGTAATCATCGTAAAATCAACACTATTAAAACTGTACACTGATACCCTAGGCTGTCTTCAGATGGTAATCAAAATAGAGTGATTAGGTTTTCATATACTAATAAAATATACTGTTACAAGACACTGAATGTAGAAGTTAACTTAGGAAACATTTTATGAAATATAGTAAGTAAGTACCTATAAAGATGATCAGTGTTGATCAACACATCGTCGACAACTACGGAAAATAGTTCAATAAATATCGTATCGTAATTTATTGCGTGTTTTATCGTTCTAACCCCAAAACAGCTACAACGGCCTGGCTAGCAGTTACACGAGACGGCCAACTAGAAAACAGAGGCGGCTAATTGCCGGTAACCGTACAAACGTGATTACCTGCACTGCATCCGTACACTTCACTCTATACCAGATGTATGAGAGTGTACTGTGATGTCTTCTACTATGGTTTAATGTTACACTGGGGTCATATTATTTAATTTATTTAGGGTTGGTATTAACAACGTAATATGGATAGCAAAACTAAATCAAATGAATACATATTAATGTTAAATTTACTTTTCTTAAGCGTTACTTTTTCTAAAATAAGGACAACTAGTAGTACTTATAACATTATATTCCCACTTAAGTTTTGTGTTCTTAAGTAACAAGTTAACACGAAACAATTGCGGCAGTGACTTAGTAACACTTAACAACACTGTTGGGCCTGATCGTCCTAGACACAATCCAATTACTAAACGGGGATTGTTATTTAAAAGAGAAAAACCAGACAAGTGCTAGCCAGAACATAATAATAGATACAGTAAGTGCCTGAAGGAAATAGGTCAATTTACAGTTCTGAACAGATAAGAGATAGGCTACCGACCTGTCAATTAAGCAGTGAAATGGTTAAACCTCATTCTGCTAAAAGCCGCTTACCGTGTGATGGAGGAAAGCTGAGCATTACAAATGTACACGTACTACAATACACGATAGTCTTTCCACCTCAAAAATATTTACAACATGAGAATTCAAAGAAACAGTAGATACAAAAATAAATTCTTGAAATAAATCGACAGCGCTAGAAATTATCAACATTGTATGTAATAGTACAATCACACATAATACACATAATTGTAGTACAAGGCTTTTATATCGCCACGTGTAACGTGTTGTATTAAAATGCATTTTTACATACATACGTGCGTCGAGTATATTAAAACTCACTAACGAATTCTGTAATATGAAATCACACTCAGTTATCACATAATAATCGTGTTGAGTGTAAGCTTTGTGAAAATGAATACAGTACCTAATTAGTAAGTACTGTATTAAAATTAAGGGCAGAATGACCTACTTACTTCTGTAAAACAAAAACCTAAATGAGCGGTGATTCGGTGAATGGCATAATAACATTCAACAAACTTAGAAATTAATTAAGGACGACAAATTATACTTCTCACAGAATTCAATGAAGACATTATTTTCGGAGTTCTATAAGTAAAAAGCTGTCGGGTTGTTATGCAATGGTTATTTGTGATAGAAAAAAATGCTTTAATTTTATTTGAAATGTAGTTTTTGTGTCCTTTGACATATAGTAATTAAAAATAGGCAAATATAGTGGAAACATCAATAAAAACCCCCTAATAGTACCTCGCTAGCTTCCGTCTGTTTTCAACTTGAAACCTATCCTGTGAACATACTCAGCAATAATAACTGACATATTTGAAATTTAGAGAGATATTTTTGTAATTGGATGAACCAATATTAATTACTAAATTACATCGTACAAATTTCTTTCTTATAAAATTAATTAACAAAACAGTACAAATTTATTTCATAAAACATAACTTTTATGTGTATAATTAATGATTCTGTATGAAAATCTTAAAATATTAGTATGTGTGGGAGTAATCGTTTGTATTTCATAAGGCCACATGGAGCGTGAGTTATTCGTCATATACACGCGCTGGCTCGACTTAATTATTGAAACCTTAAAATTCGGTTTTTATGTTATTTGTAATAATAACAAGTTATTTATTCCACCATATGATAATAAAAGCACCAATTTATTTCAATTTACCTTGTGCAAACCGCAGAAAATTATGGTGTTGAATTTGGATATTTAATTACTGATGTAACTTCGTATATTTATCTGTGCTCTTCCGGCTTTAAAAATTGTATGTTCGTATGTTTCTTAACAAGTTGTAATTAGCTCTGTAAGTATAGGCCGTAACAGTTTCGTATTATTAAAGTTAAAGTAAAAAGAAGTTTGATATGCCCAATTCTTGGCTCGGCAATAATTAACGAAACTGTTGTGAAAAGAAATCTAAATATAATTCTAAGTCGTTGCGAATAAAGGTCAATTGAACGCATTTTATTTAATAATGTATGCAAGTGTGTAATAAGTCATATAGTTACTTAATCGTCCCCTTGAAACACTTTATTATCAGACGAGTTATGGGCGTAACACACATTTCACAGTAAACACAACTTACGTTACGCAGTTAGTTCTCATATTAAATCAAATGTCAATATATCTTATTCATCCATCAGTAGAAGACGTTCTTTGTAGATGTCCTATTCATTAAAACTATTAACAAAAATCAATAGAAAAAGAGGTATCAACAATTTTAAAGCCGATTTGCGTTATAGTATTGTTATTTCTATTAATATTCCTGTAACACAAAAACTCGGGCGGCACACATTCAGTTGCCATTCACCTGTATTCTCTATTGAAGTATAACGGGACCACATTTATTACATACGTGTACGAGCATTTTCAACAGTTAAGTGAAACATTGTGTAATCGATCACTAAGACTGGCCGAACATTCATGAAAGAAAATAACGGCCGACGATTCATTAATTAAACAAAGCGGCTACAGTCGGCGGTGACAAGCCGCGTCCCCATTCCCGCGAAAGTTTCAATACCTCGCTATTGGGGTTATCTGTGACAAGGTTGTAAGCAGAGGACCACCTGAGAAACTACGTAAACGTGAACGTTTCCGAGTAAATCGTGAATAATGACCACCTTCATAAGATCTCTGTGTGTATTATTGTACGACAATAACTAGCCGCTAAGGTAGCTCTCGATGCGCTGGCGAATGGCGAAGGTTGAGCGATGTCAAGTAAATTTTAACACGCAATTAGTAACCCGTCGGACACCTTGGCACCGATCGACTGGGTGTTTCAGGGACGCAGGGCCGCAACCACCCGACAAAATGTACAGCCGCACGGCAACGGGGTTAAGTTTGGACGCGATATTTTTGGGGAGGTCGCGAATATTTTTATTGTTCAGTGCTTAGCGCGCTTTTTTCGTAATAGGCCTTAGGTAACAAATGTCGATCATTGTTTTCGTACACGCAATCGTCAGTTACGAACCGTAGAGATAGGTTATAACGAAACTTTTATGTTGTTAACTCAAATTCCTTTTAATCCAAAAATATTTTAATAGCCGTAGCAGTTTATTGTTCGTGTGTCTCGTTAATTTTGCAGAAAAATATGTAACGAGCACAAGTTGCGTAATATTTCATTGAAACAAATTCCAATCACCGTTTTCGTAAACATGATGTAAACAAAATCATTAAAAGTAATATGTAGTATGTTCATGTAAATTCTGTAAGTGTTTTAAGAAATCAATCACGTATGTAATATTAGTCATATTGTAACACGGAAATGCTTGTATAATTGTGTTAATTAAAAATTACGAATGATATCGTAGTGGTTCGCGTTGTAACTAACCGTCATGGCGCTCACGACGAGCATTGCCAGGTAATCTATTCGGTCAACAGAATGACGAACCAACCTACAATTATAATAATACAACACTATTTCAGTGTGGCTTATTGTATGGTTTATGTCTGTCGCTATGCGGTCAAAACAATGTCGTCGGTGTCAAAGAGTTTTGTGCGCTACGTGTTAATGGTAGTAAGTTCATTTTGGCAGTAGGGCGGCCGTTGTTGTCTTATGGATGGAAATCAGTGCGAGAGTTTCCAAGAGTAGGTAGACCGCACCTCGGCCTGCTGGCGCCGGCTCCGTGTACAATAATCCGGGTGGCAACAGTGCGAGCGTGACGTCGCGCACTCACCTTGACTCACTTTAGTTGGCCCGTTTGCATTACACTGTTTGTTCGACGTGTACCAGTGATTAATCTAGAGAAAGAGGTTTTTATGGTATTGTTAACTAAAGACGAATTGTTCAAATGTAAATTGACAAAATCTTTCGTCTATAAGACTTCCTAAAAACACAGTTTAAAAGGTTTAATTTTCGTCTTTATATCGTCGTTCGATTTTATATTATTTATTATTTGTAGTTAGATTAGATCTCAATCAATTACCTTACAGCTATTATTTAATGTAAAAGAATAGAACACTTTCTTGTGAAACTAACTGCAGCTATGAATGGGCGATATCGCATTAATTGCTAGCAGATAACTCGAACAGCTGATGCTCTGCCATTCGTGTCGTATCAACACGATAATATTCATGGGGCGAAAGCGTGCCTCGTGACGCGGGGTTTTTACACAAATTCCATGTGCGTACGGATGGGAAATTGTTACATAGGTACGTTGTGTATGTAACCGCTCTTGAACTTATTACAGTGTCTACTTATTACTCTCACAATACTGTCGGATTTAATAATGACTAAGCAGATAGGGAAAAATCTATAAATTACCTAAAGATTTTGATTCAGAAAGTCGGATTTATATAATAACAATCAAGTGCATTGTGTTATATGAGTATACATTTTATGAAGCTCTGTTACGTTCTGAAAAAATCAATGCATCTATCTAATCTGGGCTCAGTGCGATCTGTCTAGACTCAAGATAGGGATAAAAAGGCAACCGCACTGGTTAACTGTAGAGCGAGATTTCGATCTTAAAACGGTGCCTATCTCCTTGACTCGAATCGTATTGGCATCGACGGGTCGGCGTGTTGCGAAATTCGCCCACAGGCCGCAGGCGTTAGTCATTGTCGCCTATTGCATCCAGTGCAGGCAGACAGGCATTGCTACACAGCGTTATATGCTCCATTGGATTCTGTATTGATGAATTATTGTTTGCGATTATGTAACATCGCTTATCTTTAGTTTTAAATCTTTAAAGAAAGACAAGGAAGAATAAAAAGATGGAAATGACTTTGCATAAAATTATAAAAACAAATTCTGCATCTACCAAAGCTTGTTGATGCAAATGTTTACTCATGGTTAGCCATTAAGAGCAACACAACAATAACTTTGTAATTTTAAGCAAATAAAAAGTATTGATATTGTAATTGATATCAGAAAAACAAATGTTTTGGGTCAATTCAAGTTTCACTGAGGCAAATGTACAAATCTATTGTCCGTCAGCGGAATGTAAAAAACATGACGCAATTGGGTCATTTGAAACCAATAACTTCGCCGGCGAAACCGCAATGTGATATTAATAGACAACTACGGACAGACACTGGATCATTCAAGATTATTTACTGACTTATGTTTACAAATACAATTATTTACTAAGTACTATTTAGGAACCTCTTTTTAGGAACGTTAACGAAACATTATACGTGGAAACTGCGGAAAGTAGGTACTAAATACTAAACACAAATAACTTTTATCTGCTCCCCTAGGCAAGTGACATTTCTACAAGCGTTATCGCTGATCGAATCGCACAAAATGTATAGAAGTGTCAAGTCCAAGTCATGTGACTTGAAAACAAATATAATTTAATTTTAAAAAATAAGCACTGTGTGAGCTAATTTTCAAAAAGCAAAGATAATTTAATTTATATATCACGGTATTCAGCTGAATCCGGTAAGACTTGAAGCCGACCCCAACATAGCTTGAGAAAACGCTTGACAGAACAATATGGAAGTAACTTGAAGGAATAACCTATCATCTTTTCTGTTTTCTAAACAAGAATTCATAACTTTAAGCGAGCTTCAATTTAGAAATGTATGCTGGGTTCTTCCGATCTTGTTTCCTGACCCGGGATTACAAACTAAGCACATGTAAGTAGTAAGACTAACACCCGTGTACCTTTAACTCCAACATATGACGCGTTACGAATCTCTGGCATGGCGCCATGTAAACACACCACCAAATAGGGCAATGACCACCTCACAAACGCAAATAGAATATTTTCTATTAATAATCGCGTCCGAAAATAAATAGAAAGCGAGGGGAGACACCACGTGTCTCCCGTATACTAAGATTAATTGCCGACGCTAAAGTACGAGAGTAGTAAATATTTGGATATGGATTATAAACTTCAGAACAAAAACCTGGAGACCGGGCTCGCTTAATTTACACCCGCAATTAAACTACGATCTCCTTAAAAACTAAGGAAATGTATCTGTTAAGTCAGATCGTCTGAGTTGCGCCGTAACTCATCTAATCGTCACCGTCGTTCTTCTAAACGTTGATTTGGGTGTATATTTATAATGAAAGTGTACAAATTATCCTTGAAAAAGGTTTTTTTAAGTTATTTTTAGATCGTGTTTTCCCGCTACGTTCATAAGTAGCTAAAAATAGACTGTTTTATCCTTTTACGGCTTATTAATGTTTTGAGGTGGACTGTGTTGAATATATAACATGATTCACGAAATAGATGGAGGACATTCAAATTTGAGGAAATTTCCTTTAAGCGGGTAAGTTTGGCAACAACTTTTTGTATTATAACTTCAGTCAACAATTATTATATTGAAGTCAATATATTCTCATTGAAAAAAAAAAGTTATTCTCTATTCTATCATAGACGACACTAGTGCAAACGGTAATGTATTGTAACATTAATTAACTATCGTGACTTCTGTAACGAGGATAAGATAACATACAAAAGGTTGGCACGGTTCATGAAACGCGTTATTTTCACATGAACAAAAGAGCAGTGTACCTTTAAACAATATTAGAAAACAATTTCCACTACGTCAAACTTTCCACGTTTCTCGTGTCGTCATTTGTAGCTCGTGTAAAGGAAAACTGTGACGCAGCGTTTAATGCGCGGAGAGACCAACACCGCAGTGAAAACTTAACATCCACGTGACTGCAAAGGTCATACAGAGTAGAGCTAGAACGTACGCGCCGTAAAACAAGACATCGGTGGCGAAAGAAATCATTTGCGTAGCAAGGAAATCGTTTTCCTAGAACGAAACCCATTTGCGCAGTGCGGCCACGAGGCGGCGACATGATTGACATCTAAACACAATGTTCACAGTACAAGGGATTCTTGTACTACACACATAAACATTATCTTGTAAAAAACACTGTTTTAAAAAAAAAAAACAAGTAAGTTTGCTTCTTCTTTTGACTTTCTTCCAGTAATTGTTTCAAGTAAACTTCTATTTTTAGTAATTGTCGGTACCACCGTTTCAGTGCACATCAAGAAGTTATAACTACTTGTGATGATTGGGCTTTCGTCACTTGTAAAATACCTAATTAGGGTTTACAAAAAACCAAATATGTTTTGCGTTCGTAAAAAACATATGACCACAGAATTAACCCGGTCACCGCTTCATTGAAGAGTACAGTCAGTAGTTCATTGAAATTTTTTATTTACGATGCAATAAATCTGCTCCCACGCGACCCGGGCCGCCTCCTAGCAACGGTTCGCCCACCGACATCGAAAAAGGTCGCAACCGACTACGCGTGGTATGTACATAAATATCGCCTCCTTTGCCTGTATGTGGGATGTAGAACCGATCGCTTTGAAAACAGTAACGACGAGCAATGAACTGTACACTGTATTATAAATAACAACGGCTTAAAAATGAAAACATGATGCAAGGCTGATGAGCAATTTCCGTATACGACATGTAAACAATAATTACGAAAGTACTCGCAGTTTAATAGCTTCGAGCGAGAATCAACAATGGCGGTCGCATATACAGGTATGGTACGGAGTAAGTAAATTAATAACCGCAGATGACACCAGTTAATTCCGGATTAATTGAACAATCGGATGTTATTCGATGCGATGATCGATTGTTATTCGATGTTCAATCGAGTACCTACTGTGATATCACTTAATATAACATAAAGCACGTGTCAGGATTTTCTTTTGCCTATTGTGTAAAGTATTCTATAATAGTAACTTACCTCGTTTATGTGTTTGTAGGTTTTGATGAGGTCTACGCTGAGTTTTCTTAGCGGTGCTGTCGAGGGGTCTCGAAAGTGATGTGGTATTCGGGCCTGCATAGCCTGGGCAAGCGAGAAGTATCCATTAATAAATAGCAAACATATTAAAAGCGAATTAAACAAGCAAAAAAAGCTAAGGATTTTTCAGGCAGTTCGGACAATACTACACTACAGACAACAAAACAAAGCATAGGTTTTTGAACTCAGGACAAGGTGAAATCTGCAGTAAAATGTTCACCGAAACAAATTTAAGTTTAGGTAAGTATAACATAGAAGGCATCAAAGGTAACATAAAATCTAATACAAATTATCATAACATTCATGAAGCTAAATAAGAGACGCACGCAGACGTCTTAATACACGAGACGGTTTGTATAAACATCTATTCAATAAAATGTTGAACAATTGGTTCACACCTGAGGCCAACCTACAGTATATTCCTAACGCAATCACTGTCAGTAATAACCATACATTAGCCCCGGGGCTATTAACGTCACAAAACGTTCTCGACCGCGCACAACAGTGATTATCCAACAAAGTTTCATATTGAAACATGTTAACTCTGACACAATAAGAAGGAAACCTAATATTTTCGCACGAGAAACAGTAGTCGGACGCATTTATTAATTAACCCAGTCTAGACGAGGGGTATCTATCGATCGCTGCCAGTTCGTATTCAATGCTAACTAAATACATCACTAGTGTTTCAGTGAAAGAGAACTTAGTTGTAGTAGGTAATTAGTGGCACTTTAGTGACTAATTTATTTACTTGCGCGTAATGTCTAGACGCGCGTGGTTAATGGCTCTTTTAATAAAACAATAGGTGTGGCGCACGGAGGTCACGGGTTTAAGAAACTGAGTGTATGCATACAAGTGCATTATTGCTTCTTATAATATTTGGTTTAGAAGCATCTAGGGTAGATGATACTTTAGATACCGGCATCGTTCTAGTTTTCAATGTAGCAAATTGAATTCAAATTTGTTTCTGGGACGTTAGTCCCCCAAACTGCCTCGTGCATCATTTACCTGGGCGGGGGTATGGTAGCAGCAGAAAGCTCGGGGGTCGCGCACAGTGGCGCTCACCTGAATGTCTGAGGGCGCTGACATGGACGCCAGCTGGTCTTCGGCGACCAGTCTCCCGTACAGCGGCACGTGTCGCCGCTCGCCGCCGGCGGCCTCCGGCATGCCGCCGCCAACCACGCCCACTGCAAAAAGCAAACACATTTCACTCTAATATGTCAACACAACACACAACTCATGGCACTAGACCCTTAATTATATGTATAGCGCTCTCCTGTTGGAGTATGTTTATACATTAACAGCGGTGAACACAACAAAGAACTCAGACCAGTATTTAGCTTCGTAAACTATTAAGAAAAAAATAAACAATTGCAAAGCGTAGTGATATGATAAAGCGAAGTCACATAATTCTAAAACAAGCAAGAATACTACTAATGTATGATGCGCAGCCAGAAACGGATGATGAAATATTTCGAAATTAGTTTTGGGTACCGGATGTTAAGGTCAAAATATGAATTAAAAAAAAGGAATGTTGTGCGTTGGAAATTAATCACGAAAATTCGACAATAACCTGTTCATAACTTAGTCATTACTCGATCAGTAGACAGCGCGGGCGTCGCAGCTTAATCAAGCTGGTATCGTAATAGCTCAAATTGCCGTGTGAACATGCTTTATTCACCTGATTGTCGCCCACACACTGCCGGATTCAAATACTTGATAGGTATGTTAAAGGTGAATGAATCATTCCGGATTGACTTGTTTCGCGGACTACAGACGACGTCACCTCTGCGTTTATGGAAACATTGTTATAAAATCGATATTATTAGATATGTGATGATTTGGAACATTGAAATACGTTCTTCAACCGAACCCTGGTTGTACTCGTACGTTGTTTTAATGCGCTTTAATTTAATAGCTAGCATTACTCTAATTAACAAAATTGTAAATAATTGCAAACTTATATTTTTTTTAAGTTCGTTTTGAACTTTAAGTTATTTGAAAATTATATTTAATCTGTGTGTCAGAAAATAAATAAAATGTATATATGTTTTCTTGACAAAGTTAAAGTGCTTTAATTTCAGAAGTGGGGGGGACTTATGACGTCACGCATTGGTAATAATTGTAGATGGAATTGACGTCACTCGACATTTCCATTTACTATATTTTCGTCATTGTTATTAAAATTGTCTATTATTTACATAACATGGCCTTTTTTGTCGTAGCACAACTAAATCCTACCATACAGCAGTTGGAATGCAAAATTTTAAATTCATTGGTCATCATTGCCCATATCTGGTTATAACTTTTTTGTCAAGGTATCAAAACAGTTTGTACAGAAATCGAGACAATCCAAAGTAAAACGAACAATGTATTTTGAACTTTAAAGCATGTTAAAATGTTTATAAGATCCTGGCTTGTTTTCCCCACTGTGGAACAAGTCGTTAAGTACCGTATCACCAAAGTTCTCAGATCGCAATGTCCTCCCGGGGATGCTTCGACATGTTTTAAAAATGCGGTAGAATCAAAGTCTGTTGCTCGACCCGACTTTTAAACATTATACAGGTCTTCCGTACAGTATTTGTGGTGTATTTTTTTAACAGTTGAGGGAGAATTTATTACAGAATATTATTGTAAATACCTCAATACAAAAGTAAGTGGCTAATTCGAGTCTTAGCGGGCAATTTTTATCATGAATGTTTTCTCACAATAAAAAAAGCAATCATGATCAAATTTAATCAGAGGATAACATTATCTTTTCACAATGAAGTGTCGAGTTTACTTAAAATTTAATGTGTATTTTTCAGTGTATTTGAATTATTTGCTAGTCTCATATTCTGTTGAACATGTAATCCAAGGTGTAAATGTGAACTTTATCGTGTTCAATCCAGAGGTCGCAGACAAGTTAATTTAGTCTTATTTATGTACCGTCTGGTACGACGTGACATTTCATAATAAAACACCGACGTTCGAGGCTCGCAAGCTACTTTTATCCAACAAAAGTTTGTTGAACGTCTCAAAAGTTCTCATTACGTTATAAAGAGTAATATAGACACAAACATCTACTTAAATTGGGCCTAATTAAGAAAGTTATTTGACTATATTGAGTTCATAGATGACGCCTAGATTAAACTATTTATTAGCAGGAATAAGTTTGAATTAATTTAAGTGAGGTAAGCTTTTTAATCTCGACCATTTCTTAGCGCAACGGTAAGAAATAAAACTGTAACTACAATATGGTATTATATTATTATGTCACAGCATTATGATCTTCACAGTTGGGTACTTGAAGTATGCTCTGCAGGGCAAAGGTATCTTACTACCACTTATTACTTATATTGATCTACAGCAATAAGATAATATTTTATTAAATAACAACATAACCAACATACCAATGTCTCTTTTCTAATAGCTAGTGTAACTTTTAGTAAATTGTTTATCGGGGTGCAGTCTCAATGTTGAGGGTCAATGTTTACTACAGCAAATACCTAGCGAATTGAAGCGACAATCTGAGAGTTAACATACGAAAATTCATCGTAACTCAAAAACGTAATGCTTGTTGCAGAGATGCGATGCCAATCCCAATAGTTGACACTATGGTGGTACAATTATATAGCTAAATCATGTAATTTAACTGTACAGGTTGTAACCGAAAGAGTATATACAACATGTAAAAAACTCATGAACCGTCTCGCATAGGCGGCTTCTTTGACATAAAGCTGCAGGTAGTAAGTACGTGAACTTTGAGGAGCGGTCAATGTTGCTGTTGCCTTGGATCAGTTTTAATTTTGATTTAATTATTTTCAATTGGGAAAAAAAAATCTCCAATCCATTTAATGGCTACGTATATGAGTTCGCAGTACGATACCGAATAATATGAATAATGTCTTAGGGATCGGGCAGGGGTGTTGTTACATATTGTATAATATACAATATGCCACACTTACTTGTTGGATACATATTATGTATCCAACAAGTAAGGCGTTTTTACATGATTATCACAACAAATTCAAAACGACAGGTAAATACTTGTCGATTTGAAGTTAGACATAAAATAATATTTACTTAAATAAAATGAATTAAAACTTTGTAGGTAAATAATTATTAATATTTAAACAGTAAAAAATCACACGATCAAACAAACGTAGCGTCAATATTGGTAGGCTATCAGGCCTATTATCAACTAAGTACGTATGTGCATGCGCATTCGTTGTGTTATCATCACACACACATATGTTGCACCAACGAGCATGCAACTGCGTAGTTCATTGTGAAATGTGTACTGTTGTGTGCAAAAATGATTTTTAGAATTCGGTATTTGTTTGACATGGGCAAATAAACAAGTTTTGTTTAAATAAAATATTGCTTTGGTTATTTAGTGGTTACGCGTTGGTTATAAATTCTGTTTTATAGATAGTGGCGAAGTGTCTGTTCTCCAAAAGGTCAGGGATTGGTGCTGATAGAACATAGTAAGATCCGTATTGTCTAAATAAAATGACATGGCGTCAGTAAACCTAATTTTCACGTATAACCGTGTGTCCTTGGGGGTCAGTAAAATAATTCATAATAACGTAAATATATTTTGGGAATATACATTTGACTATAGATTTTGGTAAGTGAAAGTTCACATTATTATTTTATGTTTATTGAACTTTATTTGCTTATACTATATGAAAGCAATAGGTGATTCATAAATGTATAGTAAAATCTCGTTTCGTTTCCATTGAAAAAGATGGCAGCAGTTAAGTTTATTAGCTAGCTAGGATATGTAGGTTAGTCTCCAGCAAATCGAACATGACGACTAGTAGTTAGTAGTCAATAGAATGCATCTTCCAAGCCGTATGTCAGAATTGTTAAACCAATAACATTCTCGTGGCATACATAAATATGTTAAAATTATCTACATCCGGATAACTCTCCGGACGCTCAGATGAATGGATGTACGACTCCGCTCCGATTGAAAATCAGGCCGCATCCGCCTATTAGCATTACAAACATTCTTATTAGTTCCGTAACAAACAACAAATAAGGTATTTTTAAAAGCAAATAGCTTTTTATTTATATTATACTTGATACATTTCAAACATGAACTTTCTTTGTGCGTTAGGACAATGCGCATATTTTTCAACTTGATCGCCTGCCAAAGACAAAAAGGCCAAGCGCCGACTCCCTTTCATGTCACAAACGATAAACACATTAGGACCATATGAGAGTTCGGCGTAGAAAGGCAGCACACGGCTGTGTTGCACGCGATGTCTATTCACGAGCACCGACGACATGATATTTTGACAAGTTTGCATTTCAACTAAGGTGTTTGTTTGGGACTTAAAGTTCATAATTATTCCTTTTGGCAATATTATTTTTCGTCTGGGCATATGAATAATCACTAAGGTATCGTATCGACTCATGGGTAAAGACGCGTTGCTACGTCACCGCTGTGCTGCAAACGTTCGGAACCGGCCGCGGTGCCGGCCGACAACCTGTGGTAGTTATGTCAGGAATGCGACTAGCCTCCGGTAGATTGGCGTGGGAGGTGCAAGATACCAGCGTTTGCTGTTTACAAACCGCAATAGCAATTTTCAGTAAATAAATGAATTAAACCAATTTTATGTAACATTAATGTTTTAGGGCCTAGACCTTGATGAGATAAATCATTACATTATTATTTATATGGTAAACGTTTTATGGACATTTATCGCTTACAATAATTACTCACAGGTATGATGCGCTTTTACATGAACAAAGATAAGATTATGTCAGCATAATTATTACTTCGTAAGAAATCACGTAATAGTATTTTGATTTCTAAACGAAAAGGTTATGTTTTTGTCTCTATGAATAGTGGAAAACTGTAGAATGTCAAGATTAAACATGTATGTGACCGTTATTTACTTAAAGTTCATTTGATCAATCTAATGAATACTTTGATTCAGCAGTATTAAGCACAAGGTTATATTAACACCGTGACATGGAAGTTTAAGTAAAATGTATGGTCGATCGTCGTTCGCTGTAACTGCGCAGTTCTCGAGTCGAGACTTCGAGGAATCCATTAAGGCGATCTCCTTGACGCTTTACTGGTTGCAATGCCACTCGGGGAACTATGCACACTAACATTTGTAAAACTTACTATTGTCCGGTTCGGTTTCGTAGTAGGTATCCATCACTACACAACACTTTTTTTTTTTAATTGTAACTAAATCACTTTTAAAAATCTACACAAAATTAGCATTTTAAGACACAAAGAACCACTTGAGCAATCCAAACATCGTAAGAAATCCTCGTCCGGAATGGACGCAAACAAGCAAACGCGCTCATCATGTTTTTTCAACGTCTAAAACTCTAGACATTGTGTATTTCAGAGTGGATGAGCAGCACAGAATGTAGTAGTTAAACAATCAATGTGTCGGTGAGCGGTGGGCCGGCATCGTCGTCGGGCGTCCTTGTCCGCGTCACCCGCGTGTTATTGTTGTGAAACAATGTTTATACACGTGGCGGTGTTGATGCGCACTTCACGTCTCCGTCGATAAGGACGCTATGTCGGCGCGGCCAGCCCGCCACAACTAACGCGCGAAACCAATGCTTGCTAGTAATAACCGAACGGAAGGCCACGTGATTCGGATGACAAACGCGTCGGTAAACTATACACTGACCGACCGATCGAGCCATGCTTATCGGTGTACGATTTACTATCAAATCTCCATGTCGAGAAAATATTACTTACGTAGTTTTTCTTTTTTAAACATGATGTTATCATGTGGTTAGTTAGCATTGTCTTAATAAGAAATAGGAACATATCTTTGGTGGTTGTAAAAACATAGAGACACAGACAGATGTAAAAGCACAGGACCCGCACCTCTACAAGTCATATGCATAAAACTACACGAATTCCTTTTTTCTCGACTGCTGCCAGCCACGCAATTTCTCCGATTGTATGCAAATCCTCGACGCAAACAAAGAATGAAAAAGCACCGACGCAGACGTTCGCTCCATCCCACCTGTGTCCCCCCATCGCGTCCGTCTGAGCTGCGGGCAAACTAGCGACCGTTGCGACGCAATCCAACCAAGAGCCGCACCGTAAACAACCACGATATTATTCCTGAATAGATCTCATCTCTTTACATATCGACCGCCACCGTCTTGTCGAGCACGCTTTTATTAGCCGCCCTCAACTAGTGAATTATTCAGCTTTATTCTATTAAGCACTTAGGCAGAAGAATAATGCATCTTGTCGATTTTCATAGCGACAGGGTCGGCGGGCGCGTCGAATAAACATCACCTTGGCCCGCACGCTCGGCCCGAGAGGAAAATAGAACCGAATGCATCAGAATGTGACCTATTTAATGAAGTAAACGATAACAAATCGGAACGTTTTGTGCGTATCATTGATAATAAGTTTTATTACGTATCATTCCCATTAATTAGACAATAGTAGTAAACTACCAGGCAACAGCGATTAATTTATTTTCGCAGTCCCTTGTGAATGGTGTAGACGAGCTGTTTATTAACAACCGAGTACAAAGAAAACATTTTAAATTATTGATTAGTTTTACGTCATTTTAGTTATATTTTAGCGATTACACTGTCGTCAGGGAGCCTCGTTTGTCGTCATTAAGTTTTAATTTACAAAAGAAGATAAGTTATGAGACAGTCCAAGCACGTAATTTATTAAACTTGGAAACAAATACATTTAAATATATTTTTCACAGTTTTTTAAAGTGAAATATTACATGCTTCAATTTAAAAAAAAAGTACTGAAATATGACTAAAAGTTGGATTCTGTGGCCATATAAATTGAAAGATTTAAATGATGACAATCTAAAAGGCATAAGGAAGTTATAAATTAAAACAAAAAGCGTTGTACTGGCACTGCGTCACGGTATGAGGCATCACATCGTCACCGACGTCGTCGGCGGCGCCGGTGTAGCAACCGCGGCACGCTGCAGATGGTAGCACGCGAAGCCCGCGAGGCCACAGGACGGGTCCAAGGCAGGTTTAACGGCCGGCCGCCCGCCTGTCTGGCCGTTCACCCGAGGCCCGCGCGGGGGCGAAACGTGCGCGAAAACACCGCGCCCGCGCCGTTATTGCCTCACGCTCGAACCACACATAGCCAAACGTTTTCCTTTGTCGTGTTATCTCTTTCTGTTTCTTAGTGACCGTGAAGGATAGTGCGCAAACGCGCTGAGTGTGGATTCAACACTAGAATATGCAGATACAAGGAAGCGATACACGGTCGTTTATCTTATCGATCTCGAGGTGGTGAATTAGATTGGACCCTAAAAACTGTAGAGCAGTACTTTTGTCTTCGATCATATACCATATGATGAGTATTCGTATAGACATGTAACAGAATGGCTTGGCAAGGACATATAAGTATTTTTTTATTGTTTTCTCCAGCTAAATAAGAGCGAAGAGATAACATAGGAAGTAACAATAAACGGCAAAACTAAAACATCAGCAAAATAATAATCTTAACAGGCTTCCTGTGTAATTATGACCAACCAGGAGCAGTTTATCAGTCGCAACTAAATTTTATATAAATAACGAGACAAGTGAGAGTCGGATTCGCTCACCAAGGTTTCCGTACAAAGACTGTATTTTTTATGATTTAAGTAAGTAATTACAAATGAATTGTTAGACTTTTCCTTGTTTAGAGCTTGTTTTCTGATACTTTAAATACAATACAGTTCATATAGGTTTACCTTTTATATAATTTTTATTTCATCTATTTTAGGATTTGTTTATTGGGATATAATGTGGGAATGACCAATTGTTGACTAGTTAGTATATTTGTGATCCACACAATAGGTAGTTTATTTCCCAGGACATTTTGTTAATTCACAAGAGTGGACCCATTTTTTGTACCTCAAAAGAAAAAAACGGAACCCTTATAGGACTTTGTCGTCCGCCGTCCGTCCGTCTGTCAAGACCCATTTTCTCAGGAACGCGTGGAGTGTCTCTTGGAGCTGTAAAAAAATGAAACTTCTAAGCCAATGCAATCAATTTAATAGATACAGCCGTTTATGCCGCAAATTTTTGACACTCGCAAGGGAATCAAACAGCAACAGAGTACTTCCCGTGAACTTAGAAATTTGGTACGACGTACAACGTGTTATAGCACAGATAAAGGAAAAATTGCTTAAACCGTAAATATTTAATTACATCGTACTTATAACAAAAATATTTTTAATAATTTTAACATTAGGTTTGTACGGAAGTCATAGACGTGCGCGAGTCCGACTCGCACTTGGCCGTTTTTTTTTAATTAATTTATTTACTCTCCACGTCAGTCTTTTACCGGGTCTTAATTCATAATTAAGTGTAACAGAATTCAACTCGTTTGGTCCAGAAGTTACGGAGCAAATTGGCCGTGACAAAAAAATATTAAAGGTTCTGTTTTTACATTTTAAGGTACAGAACCCTAAAAAGCGTTCGTCCATGTTTGTTACGGCTACTCTTAGGTGAATGAAGGGTCTTTTACGGTTCACTCAATTGTTTTCAACTCGCAAATCCCAACAAATCACTAAACGCGATTTCCTCAATTTGTCTGTCAAACAAGATAGAAATTTTCAGAAAACAATTACACCGATTATTGTTAATTAACTTTCGTTTGAGCTCGACCGTGGTCTACTCTGCTTTGTTGTTACGCAAACCGATATTATAATGATGTTGTTAAATATTAATTAAAAGCTGGCGGATATTTTGTAACAGGTAAAAGATTATGGATGTTCCTCCGTGATAGTATAACCTTAATATGAGAACAAGTTTACGTGGTGTTATATATATTCATCAAGCTCAACTACATAAATCAAAGCTACAATAACATTGGCGAACTCAACCTTTACATAGTGGCATGAATTTCAATTTAAATACGTCATAGATTTTCGGCGATCATTGAGTTAATATCTCAAGTCGCCGACACAGACCATTGTCCAGCATCTGAGCGAGATAAGTGTGTCGTTCTAGATTGTGCAAGCGGCCACCGTTGCGGCGTTGATGTGCAAAAACAGCCAGCGGTCAACGACGCTGGGGCCCGATGGGGATGCACAGCACCACCAGAACGAACACCGACATTACTCATTGTTCATATTTTAATGTTATAAGTATGAAATATTCGGGTCATCTCATAAGCACGATAGGAACGCGATTGGCTTTATACTTCAACAGTTCAGAGTGCAGTCATCTCGAAAACTACATATTACAATGCAGCTAATTTTAATATCACACGTGATTTTGGTTTAAAAAGATGTGACGGAAAATATGACTATCATTCACAATGCATTGATCCCAAAATCTCTAAGCACTTAAATTAAGGTCACGATACTCCTAATTATGAACGACACTTTATTATATTCCGAAGTGGACTCCAAAGTTGGTGACCGCTTTCCGATATCCGTTAAATGACGATCAATTTAGTTTGGTCTTGAAAGGTCTCGAACAGGAAGTCGTGCTAAGGGCAATGAACATTCGAGTGTGAAGGTCGCAAAATAAATAACTAAATAACTACGTGTTACAGTTGGCACGGTTGGGCAAACTGATAAAAATATTGTTCCGAGTTTCTATGACGCGAAACTGATTTCAGTTGTCACTTGTATGTTTTTTCATGTTTTACATAAAACTTTAAGCTAATAAGACTGAAAACTGTTGTTGTTTCAGATGAGAAACAAATTATAGTAAGTAAAAAATGTATCCGAATACTACGTTATCTCCACAACAGCCGTCTCACATTCACTCAGTTACCGTTAAGTGTAGATGCTTTCCATACTCATTCAATTACTAAAATAACAGCACCGTTGGACGCGCAAAAACCTTAGCTGTCGGTCGATGACATCGAGGGGCACGTTAGGGCTGACTCCGTCATACTCCGTCAACTTCGTACCATGGTATAAGAGATACTTAGTTTCGTATTTATGATTAGTTACTTGAAGTTTAAAAAGTTACGTAGGTACGATAGTTCATATTATTATAGTATTAGTATATTGATGACGATATACACTTCTACCATAGATTTCTAATTTATTCTTTGTTCTTAAATTATGAAGTAAAATAAAATTATTAATTTCAAAAGTTAACTGAATTAACTTCTGGTTGCTCAAGAGCTGTTTAAAATAATAAGACTTTTGCACGAACTTTTTAGCTTTAGGTGTTTAGCTAAATAGGATTAATACTACCTAAAAAATTCTTTATTTTACTCAGATTAATAATTATAAAGAATCTGATACAAGATTTGCTGCCTTTGTATATTCTGGAGTACAATGTTTAATTTAATACATTCTACTATGAGACTGTCAGTCCAATTAAAATGTAAATATCTAGTTAGTGCGCAATGAAATCGTGGTCACACAAAATAATGGGGCGCGATTACTGGCTCGCTGGAGAAATCTTAGTCATTTGCATAGGGTACCTGAATGCCCACACACGTTTGCCCACGCTGAATACGTATTGTCCTCTGTTGTATGAATAACTACCCTAAATTGAGTATTATTGAACTCTGATATTTAAAGTGATTGTATTGACGGAAACGTTTCGTAATTAGTCATGACATGGTTTTTGTAACATTGGTGCATATAAATTAAATGCATTTAAAACATATTGATTGACAAATATGTTGTAGAATAAAATTCAAAGTTGATGGCTCATACAAATTTTGTTAAAACAGCCAGCTTGGGTTTTAATTTAATTCAACTTCATTACGACTTGTGACCGAAGAAATTTCTAATTATTCGAGACAATTTCACCCGCACAATGCGTACAGACAATTTTGGTGGCAAACGATAAATCGTCGTTCCGCATTCCGATGTGAAATTCATTCACGGGTCGTAACGAAGTCGTCTAGACTGTGTGTCGGAGAAAGGTGACCATTCACCGGCCGGCGTGACTCGCGAGGCGGGCCGACTTCGCTCCCACCAACATGTAGGTAAGTAACTGGTTAGTAATCGGCTACGTTATCATGTGAACACATTATATTTTTATGGTTATTGTAGACTTGTGATACCGTTTGGTACAACAGTAAAAGACAACATTTAAATCTGTAGGAATTCTTACTGCTATCTGTATGAGTTTGATATAAGTAATAACTCACGAAACGAATACCCGAGATAATCATGAATGGCTCGATCTAAATTTGACGGCACCTAATTTCTATAATAATATTGTTAACACTGAGGCGGCATCGGCGCAAAGTACAAAGCTAAATAATGTAAGTCTTGTAAGCGACCACTTTCCAAACTACACGATATCATCTACATGACGGCGGTGCACGAGCGTTTGGTTTTAATGACAGCGCACCGTGAGGCCAGCATCCGCGTAGCAACAGCTTTCAGACAGTGAATGAAAGTTGATCGCTCAGGAAAAAATGCGAGACCGCCGTTGGTTCCGGCACAAACGACCGCCGTAAATATTTGGCACTCGGATCCCAGGCCGCGGACCGACCGCGGCATTACAAATTTCATCGAAATTTCAGTACCCCAGAATTTTTAAAATACATCTTAGCTAATGTTAATGTCTTAGGCCGAATTGCTCCTATTAGGAGCGATTATTCTACAAAAATTTTGTTTCCGCAAACATTCTGCGATAAATTAGCATGTTTTATTTCGCATTCATGAATCTCAAATAAGTTGTTAGCAAATTTGTCTGAAGTCTTCACCCTTATCCTATAAGCAAGGAAGATTTCGCATTTAGCCAAGCGGCTTCCAACGGAAATCCCTGATGATTATTTACCGAGAACGTTCACCCGTAAACGGTGCAAACAAATGCCAATGTTGTCAAATAGTTTCTTTCTTCAACTAACTACGTGATACAGTGTATTTAATAAGGTAAAATATTCATAAAAATTGTTGACAAAATTTATGAGAAGAGAGAAGATTTTATTTATTCGTAAGTTTTTAAATCGAACACGGATTCCGTTTCATTTTTTCATTTCATATTAAAACATGAAAAGTAAAAAAATGCGTTTCAATATGTTTAATGATTGAATTACATATCGAATTTAAATTTGAAGCTGAGTGTCCCAGTTTTCTCGGAAACTGGGTATTAAGAGCAGTCTTTGTGTTATTTAGAATCGGCAAATGCAGCGATCTCCAGTGAAGTGCCAAAAGCGTGGGAGGTGAGAGTCGCGGGCATCTCGACCGGAAAGTCGAATAAAATATAGGTGTTACCGACATAAAGCGGGTCATCATACTGACAAACTGCTGTTTGAAGTTACAGATATCGTTATTAAATGACTGCTTTTATTATACTGGAATAACCGAATACTTTATAGACGTTTCTGAGCTTTTAATTGTATGTAAACAAACGAAACGCGTCAATAGAAGTGATTCAGACCATAGGTGTGTGATAAATGTATTCAGTAGGTTTTACCATAGAAGTAAAAGTCGTGTCATCTAATAAAACCGCGGTAGCAAGCCCAAAAGCAAGCACCCATCTACAGGGGTAAAACACAGAATTAGGTTAAAGGTTGGGGAGGTCGACGCCGCGTTAAACAGTTTTAGGGTCGAGGCTATATGGACCGATCATAATTCGCCCCAAAATAAACTATAAATTACGTCATAAAACAATCTCGTATTAAAAAAATACCAATTAAATGTTGAGTGTTTATCTTTGAAATGTTTTGTTGATGTTTTTAGTTGTGAGATCGTTCACGATCGTTATTTAAGAGGACTCACGAGGAGTTTCTCGTAAACGACTTTTACTCCTTGTAAGAGTAATAAATTTTTAAAGGTATGTAGGGACCTATGTTATTGCAAAATATAACCATTTAACCGAAATCTGGTGCAAAATCAGGTCAAAGGGATGTAGGGCAGGATGTACTTATCCATACCCACAGGTGGGTCACAGAGGGCTGTGTGCATTCAACAATGTACACCCACAGGGCTTTATTCACCTGCATTTGTTTAGCCTACTGTACCATTAAAAGGGGTCATTGCATGGAAAATTGTGTTATGTCCAATGAATCAAGGGCCCATATGATGCAGTTTTCATTCAGTTGGATTATTGCAGAAAATAATAGTATGCCTTGAAATTAATACCCTATGTATTCAATCCAAGGACACAATTTTTTATTTAGTGGGTAGATTACCTTTAATAATACACTTTTTATTCTCGCATAAATTTGAAGTTTTTTCATTACCCTAGGTTTTTAAGACATACACCTTTGTATCAAGCATCTTGAATAATCTTTTTTAGGTTTGTTGCAAAAAAAAAAGTTACAGTCAATGTGGATAATTTCGCAAGTATTCAGTGCTGTGTTTAATTACATATTATGATAAAGTAGTGAAGACAATAAACATGAAAATCTAAGATAAAATAAACACATCTACCCTACAAACATTCCAAGTGCAATGTGGACAAAAAATACATGTGCAGATAAAACTACCATGTGCTTCATGATAACATTTTGCTATGATAATGTTTGGCAACATAAACACAAATTATGTAAGAGTGGCGCATGTTAAGGCAAGTACTAAGATTTGGCTACATTACCTATCTACATGAAAAATAAGGGACTGAGGTCATGCTTCTGAATCTTCAATATTGGAAAGTTATGCAAACATGTTGTGGTGTGATGATACTTACACTTATTTTTGGCATTCTCATCCATGAGCATGTTGAAATGGTGGTGGCGGTTCCACGCAGCCATTTTGCCTTCGTGCGGAGCCCCGAGAAGCACCAGGGCCGCCCCGGCGGGCCCAACTCCGTCTAGGGGCTCCAGTGTCCTCAGCGCACTACAACTTTGTCACACACTCATAACCCAAGGAACATAGCTATCACACACTCGCGCTCAAAACGCCGTCGCCCCGGACGGCGGTGTCATCGGCGCCGACGCGCGGCGCACATGCCTTGCACTTCCGCTCCACGCACTTATGCACACGCGGGTAAACAAGCACGATCAAAACGGCACCGAGCGGTGATTCACCTCTAACGCCCGTCGCGCGCTCCGCACTGCAGGCGGACTGTAGCGGCGCCCGCGAGCCGCAACCGACTGACACCCAAACACTCGTCCCGTGTCACGTGTGCGCTATGTGCGCTGCACTCGATCACAGCGACTAACAACACTATCCCGCACAAATTAAATCACACTTGATTAGTAATCACCGTCAAATATAATATTACCCACAAATTAAAAATTTCAACGGAACGCGACGGGAGCGAGCAAGACGCGCGACGCGGTTTCCCTTCGCCGATCCGATCCTTACTGCTCCGAATCGGACTCGCGAACAAAATAATAACAAATGTGCATGAGATGCTCGCTATAATATGTGCACGTGGGTTGCGTCACAGATAGATCCGACAAATTATTATGAAATCACATTTACCCATCAAAACTTACGACGGAATACCTCTGAATGCAAACAGTTGATGGCTAGCAAACGAATATAAAAATTTATGAAATACGAACTTCACTGTCGCACTCACTGGCATCCGAGAGATTGCCTGATTATAAGTTTGAGCAGTATAATTACAACACCTTCAACTACACTATTTGTAAACAAAACACAGCCCGTAATACATTCAGAAAATAACAGTTTTGAACAGTAAACGCAAACGCGTTGATCAAGCGCGACAAATAGGACAAAACATGGCAGACTCAAAGCACACGAATTTTGTCTGTGGTCGTTTTATTTTTAAACGCTATGGTTTCCTACAGAAGACAAATATGTATCTGGTGTTTTCTATTTTGTTCATGTTTTATTACGAGCAGACTTGTAATATGTAGGTGTTTACGTATATTTTTATAAAAATTATGATAACAATTTATACATAATGAGATAAAGTATTTGGCAAGTTTTTTTTGTTTATTAAAAAATATTTCTAATAAAATTGGATAAAAATGCGTATATTGAAACGAAGTACGCTTGACGCATAGACAAAAATCTAGTGTTGCATCAGATGAAATCGATTAAATCTCGAGTTTTTTCACTCATTATGAACCTCATTGAACCAAGAGACCAAGGGAATTCTCGGAAAACATCTCTCAAAAACAATTATATCTACAACTACCTACATTACATTAGGAAATTTACAAAATAATTTATTAATTGTAATAAATTTCGTATAAAAGTTATGTCTTAATTACAAGAAATAGCACTACACTTTCATAATTTAATGTTATTGTTGATCGGGTTTTTTATGTCATGCATAGACATCTGCAAAATATTAGATAAACTATATATAATCGCATTGTACTCGTTCGTACGTTAAATAGATAAAACTCAAGATAAATAATTATATTCTGCCACCAATATAAATATTCTGAATAAGAATGAAGTAGTAACAAGTTCTATTGGATCTTCTTTTTACATAATTTATTCGAAAACATATTTTTTTTATAATTGAGTCAATTTCCGAAATTAGAGAGTAAAATAAAAATTACTCTCTATCTCAACAAGAGTTTTTGGTCTGAGGTTTATGTAGTGCGTTTAGTTTTAGCTGATATTTCTGAGGTTTTACATAAGCTGCTGGCAGAATGGCAGTTGGCAGCAATGTTTTCCAGTGTTGCTTTCATAATCACTACCTCAAATATGGGGATGATTTTGGTAAACGATGAAGTAAATATTTTATATGAACCCATCTTAGACGACATAATGCACCCATTATATTATTTCAGATAAATAAATAACAAATGAGTGTTTTTTAAATCATAGGTCCGCACCGTGTTAGATTATGTGAAACGTAACTGGCTATGAGAGAAAAAAAAATGTGGGCCTTTCTCTTGGTCCTACAGTATTATATGAAACGTAACTTTCTCTTTCTATTATCACTAATTTATATTTTCCCCTCAACTTCCGTTCACTTCGCCTGATCACACTTTTTGTAAAGCCTTCATCTTCACGCATTCACGTAGCATCTCTAAGGGGGCTCGCACACAAAGCTGCGATGCGACGTCGCATCGCAGTTTTGTGTACAAGCCCTAAGTGTAAGTGGTCTGTGCACAAGCGCACTCACCAGCTTACTCCCAAGACAAGCGTGCGTAAAGATGTTTTAATTTACTTCAATAATATAAGAAGCAATACACCAGCTGTGGTTATAAAAAAAAATGTTATGAAAAAACATTATTGATTAGGAAAGCGGCTGATCTGATACAGCGGCAATTCAAACCTGCACACGTGTAAAAGGCTATAACAGGGTATCATTACGTATTCATGTTTGCTAAAGTTTTTCACAATTATCATTTTATCACTATTTACAGTTGTAGCAAAATGTTTAGTCAGAAAGCAATTAAAAGTGGAAAAAGTGCCTGGGCTGTTGCAATCACAGTGCATAATAATTGAAATTGACAGTTGTGAGTTGATACCTTTGACAGACAGGGGCGCTAACTTATCGGCATAGAAACTAAAATGAAATACAATAAATAAAGTTTCTTTTAATTTTAGTCTTAATAATTTGAATGATTATTATGACTAAAATTCATTTATTCAATTTCGCTTTCTCTCTGTTTTTTTTTACTTCAGTCTTCACTTCTTTCTTCAGTTCATTGGTGAAGGGTGAAGCCGAAACGAAAGATAGAAAATTAGAGTCTCGCGCAACTGTGGCGCAACCTGAGGGCGCAACTCCGCGCAAGTGTATAATCTATGGTCTCGCTCGTCTTTGCTTTGATGGAATGGAATTGTCTTGCCAATTTCAATCTATCTACAATTATTGAATAAATCAATGTTTGTGTTAGTAATATTGTAATCAGTACAAAGTATTAAACATAACAAGTTCTTGGATACTTCTTATAACTATCAAAGTGAAACTGCATATGAATTATTTAGTGTGAAATCGTACTAAAGAGTATAGACAATCTTTGAGAGTGATTGTGCGTCACAGAAATAACCTTTCTTCATTCATTACACACATCACAATTTATTGAAACCACAATAATTTTATTTTGGTTCCTTTACCGCGCTGTGTTGTTTTGCTAAAACATGCCTAAAAACGGTGTAAGAATAAGGAACTTTAGAAACAACGAGCATTTTGGTAAGTTGAGTGGGAAGAAGATTTTTGTGAAAACAATTCTTTGTTGAGTGAAATTTTATTGATTTGCAATAGGGGGATATTGGTTTTAGATTGTTGTGATGCAATGACATCGTTACTTATATGTATTTATTAGTGTCTGCAAAAGTAATATAAACTTGAATAATATATATTCTAACATAGATCTTCCTTATTTGTGTGATTTTTGTACAGAACATGATGACCGTGCGCACAGTAGCAACACAAGACGTGTTAGTTTCAAGCCAGGCACAAATAAAGGAAAGAACAAATGGAACAATGCAAAACTGCTGTTGGATGATGATATTGACATGACTGGGTCAGCAGGCGGTGCACAAATGCATCGCAAAGGTTTTAGAGGTCGCGGAGGTCGCCTCAACTCTCCAGCTCCAAGGTCTGGTCATGGAATGCCAAGAAAGAGGTTTATTGCTGGTGTTCTCCCATGGTATCAGATAACCATTCCTCATGGAGCAAAACACGAAAAAGATGTTGTGTTACATGCATTACTCAGTTACTTATCACCAGATATCTTTATTCCGCACTACTACAAGATCAATGGAAACTCCGCCATATTCTATGTGGATGATGTCAAACTTGCAGAGAAGTTATTCCATGCAGATAGAAAGATTGTGATGTCGGATGGTTTCAAGTTAATGGTGATTGTTAGGAATGCAGTACCAAATGTTAATGTTGATGCTGCTATGAAGGAAAAGATGAAGCTGGCTATGGCTAAGAGATATAATGGTGTGACAAAAGCTTTGGACCTGACAAAGTTTCATGCCGATCCAGGTAATTGTTGATTCATATTTTACTGATTAAATTCATTATTTGTGTGTTATTTTCCAGTGATTTCAATTTCATTAATAACTATGTTTTTCAGATCTATCTGATTTGTTCTGTGCACTGTTTCGTCCTGTAATAATGCTGGTGGCCATTGAAATAATTGCTGAAAATATTCCTGATATAGAGGCATTGAACCTCAATGATAACAAACTGCATGGTATTGAGCATCTAAGGTCTCTTGCCCCAAAACTCAAGAGTTTGAAGATTTTATACATTGGTGATAATAGGGTGAGTGATATTCTTAGTATTGTTTTATTTACCATTTCTATTTCTGATACCAAATATGAAACCATGAGAGACTTCAATATGACATCATTGTACTATGAAATATTTATTCATGTAACATTTACAAGTTTTATAATCATATGATGTAATATTGTTTGTATATTATAGTATTGGCTTAGGTGCTGAGCAAACGATGTAATTCTTTCTGTCAAAGTTGCTTTGACTATATATAAAGCTTAGTAATATAGAGATGACTTTGATTTTGCTTGTGTATATGATTTCTCAATTATTGATATACTGCATTTACTAGCAATAAAAAAATTTATAAACCGCACACTGTTATTTCTAAATATATTCTTTCCAGATTCCTCACATTGGTTCACTAGAATCACTGAAGGCCCTGCCACTGGTGGAGCTGTACCTCAAAGGCAATCCATTGCTGAACAGGTTTCAGGATCACGACCTTTACGTCAGGTAATGTAATGTAGTACACATTGGTTGAAACCTATGCGTATTTGTAAGTACACAATGTTTGAAGTGACACAGCCAGCTGCTAGTAAAGATGCTTGTAGTTCAAAATGAGAAGATATGAATATAAATTTTTACTATCACTAAATTGTATGTGATGAAGATTTATTCAACTGTGAGCAGCTGCCTGTGTGATACTTTTGGGGCTTATACACGAAGGTGATTGTGCAAATTCCAATAAATTGTGATAAATTTCAGTATTGCTCACAAAGAGAAAAGAAATAATGTATGCAAACAAATAACACATATTATTACCTACAATATGAACTCTTTTATACTTGACTTGATTTTAGTATAGATACTTGTTTTATCATTCAATAGAAGCAAAACTCTAAAACATATATTAATCATTTATATTGTATTACAATCTAGAATCTTCTGTTATATTAAAATGCGCATCCTGTGGGTTTGTAATATTCAATAAATTTTGTTCCAAGTACATAATTATACTCCTAGACATATTATGTTGATTTCTGAAATTAACATGAAGTATATTATTGTCTTTGATTTTATCACCACCTTTTTGACATTATTGTGAAACAGATGGCATGTTGGTGAAGTAAATTTAAAACATTATTTATTTTAAATTTTATATAATGTGGAAGACAAGTTTCACATATCTTGGTTATATAAAATTAGTTGATTCATAGAAAGCATTCAACTTTAGCTCTCCGACATTTTCGAACATGTCCTAACATGTTTTGATTTCATAATTATTGATTCAATTCATTTGATTATGAACAGTTTTTCCTGTTGTCTGATGAATATTTCTCCGAAATGAAATAACAAAATGACTCACAGGGTGCGATTTTTTCCTTAACGCAATCTTCAGTTCTTCTTATTATTGTATACGTGTTTTCGATACTGGTTTTAATAGATTTGCTTCTATTTTTTATTACTTTTCAGAATCCACAATCACCGTTTGAACCTAAGGCTTATAGCCTAGGTAAAAAGGTCGCGGGTTCGACGACCTGTGGATTTAATTTAATATTATATATTGATGTTTAAAGTTATAGTGTGAATATTTTATGTAAGACATCATTATGCCATCAGAATTTCTTGAACTGGGTGCAATACACAGGAAGAATCAGTTTCGATATTATTGTAATAGACTTTTAGTTTACTTTTAGTGCCAAATACAATACTTTTAATTAAATTATTATTGTGATCGATCACATTTGCACGCCATTCTCATGAGGTAATGTCGTCTTACATTCAGATTTAGACAACAAAATGGGCATGGCTTGCTTTTATTATTTATTGCATGTAAATAATTTCTGCTAAATAAGAACCATCAACCAAGTATTATGCAATGGTTAAAATTTTGGGCTTTATGTATCACATAAATATTTTAAGCTGTAAAAAATACAGTAATAGTACTTATATTTTATTTTGTAACTAGCTTTTGCTCGCGACTTCGTCAGCGTGAAATCCATTGAGAAATAAACATTTTCTATTTACCACCATTTTCTCCCCTTTGGGGGGGAATTTCCAAAAATCCTCTCTTAGTGGTAGCCTACTCCTCCCAGCAAACACACATGCCAAATTTCAGCTCTTTACGATCAGTAGTTTCGTTGTGCGTTGTCTGTCAGTCAGTCAGTAACGGAAGAGTTTTATATTTAGAGATGTTCAGTGTTCCTAGTACGATTTTGTTGTATACAGGAATAATTTAAAAGGAGTGCGTATATTCAACGAGGTAATCAGGTGCATATAATGCAAATGGAAAATGAACCTTTCATACAAAGTGACAGGTCACGTGACTCATGTTTGTATGAAAAGATGATTTTAAATTTTAAGATTTCTACCTATGTTTCGTGGGAAAAGTTGTTCAGTTTTATGCACCTGATTACCTCGTTGAATTTACGCACTGCTTTTAAATTAATCCTGTATTTACACGTTCGACACGTCTGATTGGTTAAGAATTAAAATTAAAAGAACCCTGAACGATATAAACGTGTCGATCGTGTATAACGGACTCGAATTATACAGTCAGATCGGTCATGAAGATTGGCTTTACTATGTGTAATGTGTAGAGTATACAATCTATTTTGTTGCGGTTTTGAAAGTTGTCTTAATCTTTACAAATGGATACAATTAGTTATTACAATGCTTTTTTTAAATATTATAAGTAAACTTATTTAGTCTGAAATAGTTATTTACAATTTTATTTGCAATAGTAACACTCTCGAATCTTACTGCAATTAAGATGAAAGTTGATCAATTGTTTTATATAATTCCATATATGTTTTTCATGTTTAAAGTACAGTAAAGTGGGGCTATTTGAAAACGACTGGGTTATTTGGTTTTTGGAACGACAATTATGTAAATTATACATAACTTTTATGTTATACTGAAACTTAGGGACATTCAGTTTTTAAATTCAAGAATAAAAAAAGCCTTGATAATAAATTGCCTGAATTTCTAATAACTCCGTGGTTTCCTAATATCCCCACTTGACTATACATTCCTTTAATGAAACAGTTGTACAACTTACTTTTGTAATGAGATTCAAAGAGAGTTCAAATATTAACTAGGGTATTAAACTTTTTTGTCCGGTTTTTACTTTTAATATATCAATATTAGACACGTATTTTTTAAGGCAGAGAATAGAAAATTCGTGACGTCACTATGTCTTTAAAGTTTTGCTAACATTGTGACGTTACAAGCCCCCACTCCTTGAACTAACTAACTGAAAACGTTTCGTCATTAATTGTTTTGATGAAAGAAAAATACGTTTCAAATATTTTTATATTACCTAAAAACCTAATTATTTAAGGATTCAACGGTTTACTCACGCGTATTCTCGGGATCGTCCTTAATCATGAGCTGACGCGACACCGCCGCCGCCGCGTCAGCTCATGATTAAGGACTCCTATTGAGTCTGAAACTAGTCGGGCGATCCCGAGAATACGCGTGAGTAAACCGTTGAATCCTTAAATAATTATGAATTCGTCTCACGGAAGTTATTATAATAATATAACCTAAAAACCTATATGAATGTTTGTTTAAGTACCCTATTATGAATTTTGGAAAGATTTGGACAGCTCTATAAAATCACAACAAAAGTTGTATTATAATTAGAATTGATGATAATCCTTTATTTGAGTTCCAGATTATTTATTTCATGCCATTGCCATTTGTTTGTTGTCTCCAGCTCGGTCCGGAAGAAGTTTCCTAAGCTGACCAAATTGGTGAGTCTATTAACGCTCTTGCTTGTTTTAATTTACAGTTTTATACTTCAGTAAATCTTAATACGACATGTTTCACACTAAAGACGGAAGTTTGTGAGTGTGTGTGTGTCCTCCACACCAATTTGTATCAAAATTACAATATACAGTTACAATTTTTATAACACACAAACACTCACAAACTTTCTTAGCTGAGGCCCGGGATTAAGTAATCTGATCGATAAGCCGCGGGAAACACCGCGGAGCGCAGCTAGTAATCATAAATAAACATGTACGTTAAAAACTAATTATACAAATTGAACGCCGAACCAAAGCCTAAGGCCGTATACAGAAAGAAAGCTGGAAAAAGCTGGAAACTTATAAGCGCTTATCGGCGCTTGACAGCGCTGGTAAACCGCGCAGGAAAATATATGAACGCGCGCCGATACGCGCTGACCGGCGCGGCCGACAAGTTGTCGGTACTTGTTCCAGCTTTTTCCAGCTTTCTTTCTGTATACGGACTTAACGTGGGGTGGGTTACTCGAGGTAGGAATATTCGTTTCTGTGGAAGATCCTCGTCTAAATTCTACAGCATTCTCTATATTGTTTTACGTAAGTCAGGGCTGAAGTTGAAGATTATTTCTAAATATTCTGGTTTTGAACTGGTAAGTTATCGGTAAGTGGCATGTCGACTAACAAATCGAAATAATCCTCATTTATGTCCTGGCTATCCTAATAACCGGTTTTAACCAATTTACCTCTACATAATAACCCAAATCGATCTCCTAATCGTTACTTGGGGCTTGTTTTGACTCGGAAATGAATTTGTATCAGTATTTTCTAATTAAACCCTTTCACTGTCCCGTGAGTCACATATGAACATTTCCATTGTTTAACTATTGTGTCTTCTGACGGGACAGGGAAAGTGTTAAATTTTGTCTTACGACTGATCTCCAAGACAAGTTCCAAGTAATGTTTTCAAAAACCATGAATTAAAACCATAATACTAATACAGGATGGAGTGGACCTGCCTCCAGCGATCGGCTTCGACGTGTTAGAAAACGTTTCTCTACCAGCTCGCCAGCAGTCGTTCCTCGTAGACCCAGCAGGACAGGATCTTGTCCGCGAGTTCCTAACTCAGTACTTCGCGATATACGATGCTGATTCAAGACAGCCGTTACTCGAAGCTTATCATGAACACGCTACAATGTCGATGGCTGCTAATTATCTGACGTGTGATAATAGGAATTATTCTAATCAGAGGTGAGTTTGATTTTTTAATTTATTTTCTAATTTACTTACCACACTAAAGTGTTTAAAGGTATAGCCACATGTAAATATTCTGGAAAAACAAGGTACAGTCCCAAATATGAAAAGAGTTAGTTAAGAGAGAGTTGATGGTGATTAGATCGGAAGTATAAATTTTTGAATTCCAAGTAGGCCTTTTCAGGCACTTTCGAAACATAGAATGACTAGTTGCGCGGTTCAAAAGTGTCCTATGAAGAAGAACCGGCAAGAAACTCCATAGGTTATTCTTGATAATATTGAAGGTATACAAAGTTTAGTAAAAAAAAATCATTCATTGAAAAATGTGCGACAACAACGTAAATAGCAATTAACTCAAGTAAAATTGGTATTTATAACCAGTTTGCTTCAGGAATTATTCAACAAAATTATATATAATATTATGTGCTGTTATCTTTTGCTAGGTGTCTTAGCGTTACATAATATTGGTATACGAAAATTATGCCTATGAGTCTTATAATACATTTTTATTTTCAGACTAAACTCGTACTTATCAAACAGCCGTAATATAATGCGCATCACGGACCCCGAATCTCGTCGAAGATACCTGCGCACTGGCAGGTTACAAGTTGTTTCATTCTTGTCTGATCTGCCGAAGACTAAACATGACTTGATGGGATTCGCTGTTGATCTACTGGTGTATACTGTAAGTAGAATTATTAGTGTTTTTATTACAACTAGGGAAATTAAGGTCATGATTGTATTTTTCAGATCCTGCGTTTTTAATATTCAAGTTAAAAAATATTTTTATTTTGTCGATTCAGTCAAGGACAGGAAATCTTTTTGTCAAACATGTTAGCTGATTCACTTCAGTTTCAGACACTTAAGGCTAAGACTGAGGCATTTATTGTTCTAACACTGTTCGTAGGTGTTTTTACATACTTTTGGTATGAATAGCCTACCCCGGGTGTGCAATAATATTAAAAACAAAACTCACTTGTTTACATTTATGAATAAAGTATTAATATAACGATTTCTGTGTCGTGTCTGTGTTTATTTAATTCCCAATTAATAGAATGCAATCCCAATTAGACGGAATCTCATTTCGGAGAAAAATCAATGTACCTCAATAAGGGATGATTTGAGATCAAAGTTACTTTATTAACCTGTACTTACCTCCCACAGCCAACCATGATCCTCCTCACAATGGACGGCGTTTTCAAAGAGACGGTGACGGCGGGCAACCCGTTGCGGTCCTTCCACCGCACGTTCGTCATCGTGCCGAACGCCGGAGGAGGCTTCTGTATCATGAATGATATGCTCTTCATAACAAATACTGCTAAGAAACAGGTGAGATAGTCTGATCTGTTTGTAATTTTATAATAATACCGGCCTGTAAATGTCCCACTGCTGGGCACAAGCCCCTTAACAAATAGAGATGGAATAAGCATTGATCACCACGATAGGCGATTTCAGATTCCAAATTTTTGTAATCTAGGTTTTCCTTCACCGTTTGTAAATGGTGTCTTAAGTACATATACAACTTTGAAATAATCACATAGGGTTTGAACCTGCAACAATGTGCATATACGGTCATTGAACCGCTGGGCCACCACGGCGATGATGACATACATGTGATTATACAGGAGGAGCTAGCATTTTCATCGGGTGCAGAGCCGACTCCGGCTCCAGCGGCGATGCCCGCAGTGGAAGCCGTGCAGCCGGCGCCCGCACAAGATGAGAACGCTAAGAAGATGATGCTGAACATGCTCAGCCAACAGACCGGCATGAACGAGCATTGGAGCGTCAAGTAAGTTTAACTACTTATTATAAGCTATTTTGTAGCCCGGTTAATGTACTGGGGCCTTACTCCCGAATGCATCGAAATCGGTTTCAATCTAATTGAGATTTTAGTTTATACTCTAAAATCCGACACTAGCGCTAGAGCAGCACTAGTGGCACGAGTTGAAACTAAACCGGATGAGAATAACCTAAGAGAAAATCCGTCAGAAAAGGTTGGAAGACATATTAAAAAACTTAAAGAACATGTTTACATATAACTATGATAACACTCGGTTATGACTTGATCTTGGTTATCGATTCGGTTTGGTTCGGGAGTACTAAATAATTAGGTAAGATATCTGATTAACCGCGGGCAATACGTGCACATAGGTGTGGTATAAGTTAAAATTGGATTTTTTCATTAGTATGGAAATGCGTGAATCGAATTTTCTATTGTCCTTGACCTAATAAGAAGATTGTGCTGTTTAACAAATAAAGAAATACCCAAAACTTTCGAGACATTTTACAAATCACGCTCCACAGCGTATTCAGCTACATCCATTTTAATTTATTATTTTTGTTTGAGTAATTTTCAATAGAACATTGTCAGGAGGGGGAGATACGTGAGACAAACTACAAGTGTGATTATTGACTGCTTTATTCATTCGTTCTTAGCTGTGACCTCAGTATAATTTATATCTACCTACATACTAATATTATGACAAACATAATCTCTATTTCACCAGTCATTTAGTGTGCTAAATATCAATCCATAGTGTAATATATTTCATTTATTTACCTTTCAGCTGTCTCCAAGAAACAGGTTGGGACTTCCAACGAGCACTGTTTGTCTTCAATCAACTTAACTCGGAAGGAAAGATCCCCCCAGACGCGTTCGTGAAGTGAACGTGATGAATAACTGGCTATGCCACTGTAAATAAGAAGATTTAACTATTTTTTTATTAGAATTTAAATCCTTGTCGACTAAAAAGTCCATCTCTAGATAATTTATATACGCATGCCTACATGCATTTGTGTTTATCTACCTTCACGGCATGGTAAAAGAATACCTTTCAAGAATGAGCATTTATTTAGAAGAAAAAGAAGAAATCAGCTCAAATTGATTGAATTGAATTTGAAGATAAACTCATCAATTGTGTAGAAAGCAGTATAATCATAATATTTATGAATAAGACTAAAAATCTTTAGAATGAATAAAAAAAACCTACACCAATTAGAAGTTTATGTTTTTTGATGAAGCAAACTAGTAACAGACATTTCACTTTTGTTAATACTTCAATCAACAATAAACAAAATGTATTAAATAAATGAAGAAAGGAAACCAACAGAATACAAATCTATATTATATTTGGGAACAACTCTGTACACGTATTTGGAACATATTTTTCTGTGCAACGATCACATGTTTCTAAGCTTCCCATACTAGCTCTAGCGAATCCGGCACGGTCTGCACATTGAGGGAAGGAAATGTTATTTCCAAACGTTTGTGGGGGCTGCCATTAGATGGAAAGAATAAGGAATACTGTCATGACGATATTTTCTCCGCTTCATCCAAGCGACCACCAACGTACGTAATGGGATATGATGTGCGAAATAATATGATCAGCGGAAGATTAAAGCAAATACACTACCCTAGCAATGTATGTGTTGATTTATAAACATTCAAAGTTTACCAAGACTGGTACCAATATGCAACATCCTTCCCTTTAAAGCGATCGAGCCATATACCACTTCACCATATGGGCTGGAGACTGGGATTTAATATAAAAGAACCCCTTATTAAATATTTCTGAGAAGAATTGTCATTATGAATACAGCTCCATGTCGACACTGATTTTTTTTATTTAGTATTGCGTGGTAAACATTTGATTTGTGTTATTTAAATTATTAATGTCTGCTTGTCGACTTTATATTTCTAAATATAATATAGAATTATATCACTAACTTAGTAATCAAAATAATTGGTAAGCTTATTGTATTCATAATCTTTCGATTTTGCACTTATCTGGGTTTTAACTTAGGTTTGTTAATTGTTAAATCTAATGTCAAATCTTGTGATTTGTTGACTTGAAGACTAACTACCAATTACAGCATTTGATTTGAGGTTTGACAGATGTTTAATTCAGAAAATAGATGTCACTGTTTGATTACATTTCTAAAAGTTGACATAACCTTAAAAAACCAACTAAAGTTATGACAACTTGTATGATTTGTCGAAAAAATAAACTAGACTATACGTATTTGTATGTATGTTGAAATTAATTAAAATGAAGTTTGAGCCAAAAAAAATGACACTAAATTTAAAAAAATACAAAAAATCTTTTGTAATAATCATATTTGTAATATATATAACATGGTAAATGTAGCTGAGAAGGTCACTTAAAAATAAGTTAAGATTTTAGTTTCGCTTTATTAGAATATTATGATTTAAACTGAAAAAATAACAACATGGATGTAAAAAAGAAAAACAGAAATAAACTGCAAAGAAAATTACTTCTTATGTAATGTAAGCATAATACTAAAACCAAACGCGTTTTGTGTTAAACTTACAATTTATTGTTGTATTTTAAATGATTAATATACCCTGTATTGTCTTCACATTGGTGCTTGCCAGTGGTATATGAAAATTTGTAATATTTAATAGTAAATATTCAACCTGTATTTCTGATTTAACATTTCAATAGTGAGAAGAAAATATCATTCAATAAGTACCATTAATAATTTTATTGATTCTGTTATTTGTACATAGTCGTTATAAGTTTTCGTTTGGGGGTTATTTGGGCCACAGTGTCGTAAGATGTTTGTGCTTGAGTTCCTCAAAGTACGGCGGTTTTTCAGTGCTTGATGTTATTCTCAATGTTTGGTTTGAAGGCGACCACATTGTTATATTCATTCATACGCTATATTAAGGACAGCGTATTACTGCGGCGGAACCCCAAGATACTGTCTTAGTGGGCTAGCCGTAGCGTACATGAATAATTTTCAACCAGATTGCAGATAGCACTTTTTTACTCGCTGACAAGTTGGACGGCCAAACGCGTCCTGTGGCCTTATGGGCGGGGCTTAGGGCCTACGATAAGGACATTAAGTTACATTAAGACTGTTACAATAGTAAATGAATATACCATCCTTTTTGATCGTAATTATGTGTTTTATTTTTACTGACTGACGATTTTGAATGAATATTTTTTCAACCGCCACTGCTGCCTGCAGTGCAGTGGCCCATCTAGTGAGTTTAATCATTCGTATGTGTTGAAAGCCAGGAGACAGCTTTCCGATTTTGTTTGATTATGTACCCGATATATTTAAGAAATACCAACCCATAGCCTAAATTAGTTTAAGCACCATTATTCGTAATAGTTCTGTAGCTACCTTGGGTTGTTCATATCCTTTATGCCATAGAGCAGGATGAGGCATCTATCTGGGCCCATATTAGGGGAAAGATCTCAGTAAGGCCGCTGCGTGTTGGACCTGTGTCGCCATGTTGACCTTTCAAAGGACCGTAACGGCCTGGGCACAGCTTCAGGCGGTGCGGCGCGCGGCGCGGCGGGAGGCGCGGCGGGCGGCGCGACTTGCGGTGGTATGTCACAGCTCGACTAGTTGCGACCGCGGCGGCGTCAGCGGTGGACGTATTTAGAGAACGGCCGAACTATCAAAAGTGGCACGGTATTGCCTTGAATCAAGTGTATTCTTAGCTCAAGATATCATTCAGTCAAGAATAGGATCGCACCCAGTTAATCAGAGAAGGAGAGAACTTGGCGAATTACGAGATCAATTCAAACATTATTTCAATAATCTGTAGACTATAGCTAAGGTACCTACATACCTAATACTCATACATGAATTGAATACACAAATAACTCGTAGGTATCAATCAATGAATAGGTAGGGAACTATCAATGAAACCGTAAATATCTACGAAATTAAATTCATTGTGTTAAATTGCCATACTTATCTAATTAAATTGCCTACTTGTAAAAATAGGTAATAAATACTTACCACTATTACCAGGAAATTTATGTTTTATTTCTTCCCACATTTTTTTTATTATGTGCCTATACTTATGATGTGGATGTTTTGACATCCATATTGCTGGTCTACATAGTATTTCAGCAATGAATTCTTCTGTATCCATATTCAATTACCTAGAACGCGCGTAAAAAACAAAATTATTTGTTTCGGTCGCGCGATGACCGAATGCGTCCACCGATGCCGCCGCGCGCGCCGCTCTGAGCTGTGGCCACCTCGATACTCGCTAGTGCATTTGTTTCACTCGCACAACGCGCCGTATTAAAAGCCCTCCTGCCGTCGTCAACGTATAACAAATGAATCCCCGAAACGGGATTTCGGGGATTCCTTTGTTTTACGGCGTTTTGTTCCTTATTAACATGGTGTCTGCTTTATGTAAATCGGGAATTTACTTCGTCTTTTTCCTAATACCAAAAGTTATTCCTATTATAATATTCAAAATTTTATACTTCTCATTGGTAGATACTGGTAAGTGATACATGTAAGATTTAATTGACACTTGCCGCAAGAATGTAAATAAAAAAAAAATATTTTATTAAAGTAAAAAAAAAAGTATTGTCATCGGTCCTCGATAAATCTACAAAGTTTGAACGAAATCTGGCCGTTTAAAGTGGGTCAAAATCGCGCCCAAAGAAGTCGGTTACAAACAAACATACAAACATACAGGTGAAGCTAATATAAAGCGTGTAAAAAATAAGCTTAGTGTGTATCAGTCTATGGTATCATATGGTTTCGAAATGGAAGCGCTTATATTTTTATTAGCGAATATTTTTCTTACTTTTAAAAACTGGAAAAAAGTGGTGTTAAATGACGCAGGCATTATGTTTACCATGTCGTTGTAACTAGACATTAAATTCATTTTCAACAAGATAATTCTACTATAAAAAATCGCGAGACATTTTTCAGTGACGCGGTAACTAATCTATATTGAAATGTAAACATAATTCTGCGAGTTAAAAATGGTTAGGGTAATTTCACGTGCCTGTCTGATGTTATGGTTTCGTTGCTAGCTTACAAAATTTAGGATTAAAAATAGCTTTTTATGGTAGGATGATAAAAGCGATAATTGATTAATCGCTGAACGTCTGTACGCAGATTGTAACCGGTGTTGCCTGGCTAAAGTCAAACTTATTAAGACTCACAGTCAAGTCATTTAGCCAGTTCGCTGTAATATATAGAAATACAAATAGCTATGGATGTATAAATAAGTGGTACCTTTACCTACATCCTACATAGCTGCCACATAGATCTGCTGCCACTTTACTAGCCAGTTGCGAAAAGGCCGAACTTTACATAGGTAAGGTCGCTATTTAATGAAATCATCTTAAAAATATGTTAAAGGCCCTTAAGATAGATTACATATACCTCCTCCTCCCCGCGTAATTTTCCTCATTACGAGGGTATCATATCACGGCCGGTCGTGTCCCTCGGTCTGACAATATCTCGCCATCAATTAAATACATGTACCTTTAAGTAAGTAGTACCGTGTGCTATGTACTTTTGTTAGTCGTCCGTCCATTTTACTTAAGCCTAATAGAACCTGGCCTGATGGCCCTATCGTAAATGGCTACACCTTTAAGCCTACAGTAAAATAGTGAAGTGTGAAAACAGGGGACTGCCGATGGCGCCTGGGCATCAGTTATTGCGGCAAAAAGTAAAGGTAGCCTATAGCCTTGTTCAATAAATGGGATCAAACTGAAAGAATTTTAGGAATCAGACCAGTAGTTCTTGAGATTAGCGTGTTTAACAAAACAACGAAACAAATAAACTCATCAGCTTTATAATATTAGGGTTAGATTTCAATCGACGTCAGTCAAATCCGTCCATTATAAAAAAGTAAAGTACTTTGAGTAGGTCCCTTCGTTTGATAAAAGAGTGGAACGTGGTGATGAACAGGTGACCTAACAGCAAATTTTATAAAATGCATTATCAAGGCTTACCTTAATGATTCTTTGATAGGTATTTAGGTCAAGAATTTTAAATAACGCGTCATGTTTTATGATAAAGAATATTTAGCCATAGCGAGCGTGTTTGTTATAAAATAACTTAATGTCTCTAGAAGGTTAAAATATACTCTTTATATGCGATATACGTATATCTGGTAGGTTGGTAGATATTTTTCTGTTGATAGGTTCTGCCTAGCTATAAGAGTGTGTAGAATGTGTAGAGTGAATGACCTCAGCAGCTTAGTTGGTATAGCGACTGGTGCGCCTAACCAGCAGTAGCAGGTTCGAGTCCTGCCTGAAGCTCAAGATTCCTCTCTTATATTTGTGTAATTCTACAACTTATGATTTTACTTTTTTATCAGATCATAGTGATTATATTCATATTTTCAATATAATTGAAAGCTTACATGAAAATTACTATAATGTCGTTTTTATTATTTCCCTTATGTAAGTACTTACCTTACCATACACAGGAAGAGCGATTTGAAATTAATGACACTGATGAATATCTGCTACTTGATTAATATAGATAAAGTAGATAACATTAAGTATACCTACTGCTTTACCCTTATATTCCTTGCACCAGATTGCAGAAATACATATGCACTGGTTGTAAGCAGGGATACGATTGATCAGCTTCGCAGCGCTTGGTAACATGAGTTCTTAATTAATCTAGTCCACTGTGACAGTTTCATAGGCAACAAAACTGAAGTAAAAGCAGATAATGAGCTCACACCCATAGTGTTACAGGTCATAAGCTATTAAACTCATTATAATTATGTATGGGAAATGGGAAAATCTTCCGTCATCGCGTGCGTCGCACTATTGTTTGCTGAAGATAAATTTCGAAGTAACTAGTTGATGACAGTGTTTTATGTGTATCTAATCTATTGAGACAATATTGAAACAGAGGTCTTCAGAGGTTAGTACTAGCCTGGAGTTTCTTAGAATGTAGATTGGCTTCAAAGATAATCTTAAAACTTTCTTAAAAAAATCCTTAAGCGGCAATGAGGGATGTCAGGGATTAGTTGTGGAAGATTTTGAGTGCATTATAATGGGAAAGCTTGGAAACAGGCAATCAATAGACATAACTATAGTAGCTACGAGAATACGACCTTAGACCACCTTGAGGTCGGGCTGGCCGGAGACGGGGAAGGCAGGCCGTTACCCGTTCAGCTAACGGGTCACGAAGGATAGGAACGCAAAACTCTACGCGGTCGTCTTCGGGAGAAGTGAGGGGTGGACACTTTACACGTGCCCCTCTGTCTGGGGTCCTCTGAGGACCGAGGCCTGTCGGAGCTTCGCTGTGAGTGCACAAGTGATCCCGCGGCTCCGGCAAAGGCAATGATGGGACCAGGGTGTTTTTAGTCGGTGTAAGTCCGACATGTCCCCAGGCCGAGGGCAGGGAGCTTCTCACACCGACAAAAAAAAGGTATCTAAGCGAACACCGTCGATGCTTTCTTTAGAATAGGTTTGAGCCCCCGGGTCTCCTACAAACACGGGGGAAAGAAACGCAGTGGCTGAACCAGCAGCTACTTAACGTCTTTGGCTGTGGGGGAAACTCTCCTCGGAGTGCCTACTTAAGTCCACTATAACCGCAAAACGGTGTCTGGACTATTTCGAAAATTGCTGTTGTCAAATTGAACTTGATTAGGTACCACCTATTAGTTTTAACCACTTTAGCGGTAACATATGAATATAAAATAGGTATACGACGCTTTCAGTGCAAAATAAACCATATTGACTAATTCGAGGGAATTATGCATTAAAGTTTGCTAATATTTCAAAGGTTACGTCAATGTTACAATAATAAAATGTATAAATCTACAAGAAATAACGAGGGTTGAGTTGGACAAGGTAAATCTTTAAAAAAAACATACTTTTCCTGTAAATGTCTAACAGGGAATCCCCACGACTACTTGCTTGTTCATTAAATAATTCCTTAAACATAAAACAAACTTAGACGTCACTAGTTTAGGGTTATCAAAAGACTAATTTTTTTTAATAAATTTTCTGTTCGATTTTTTATTTAATTTTTAAAAAATTTGTAGTTACTGTAGTTAGTACTTACGCTTACTTTCTACGATTTTCATGAGTAGGTGTTTTTTTCAGCGTTGAGCTTGGTGAAGGTATGCTTGTTTTAGAGACACGGGAAGACACTTGCATTTCCGGGATTCCCTTTTTAATTATTACTTGTCTTCGTACCGCACCTAATCTAAATCTCGTTCAAAGAATTCAAACAATTATTTTCTTCCGTGAGTGTACAAATTAACGTAACAGTTGTTTTTTAATAACATTTGAAAACAAATAAAATTGTGTAATATATTTCTAAACTTTCGTTACTTAATTTGTTTTTACCTCAACGATATTAAATCTTCTGCTTATAGTGTAAAATAAAATAAATACCGATATGAAAAAAATGGCGCGTGTTTCATACGACGACGCAAAACAAATTACCTACCTATACTGTATGTAACAAAACCCCTGTCCGATTCCTAAAACTATTATTCGGTATCGTACTGCGAACAAATATAGGTATTATGTAGCCATTAAAATAAATGGATTGGAGATATTTTTTTCCCAGTGTAAATAATTAAATCAAAGTAAAAACTGATCCAAGGCAACAGCAACATTCACCGCTCCTCAAAGTTCACGTACTTACTACCGACAGCTTTGTGTCAAAGAAGCCGCCTATGCGAGACGGTTCATGAACAGTACCACGAATACGCCTTTTTTGGATCCGACAGGGGTTTTGTTACATGTTGAACCTATATGTATTACAAAATTATTAAACACTGAATAATTAAAACATATTACTTATCAGTCACTTCACTGAAGATAGGGTGAGATAGTAAAGAAAACAAAACATAAACGTTTCCGCACGTGATTTATATCAAGTTTTCTTAAACTACGTCACTATACACCGTACACAGTGTACAAGGTCAGAAAGACACTATTTAATTAGACGAAGAAAGTGTCGTAGTGATAATTACCCAAACAATAGGCGTGTGAACAAAGTTTTTTTTTCGCCTATCAGGTAGATTATTGAAAAGTTTTGGACACGAAATTTTTCTTTTTTCACGTGTTAAAAAAATACGGCGATTATATACCTACATACGGAGTTGAAATGTCACATAACGTCACGCCTTGTACTCAGCAGTGAGACATTAAAATTTATGAGCCGGTAGATTTTTTATATTATGATAACATATAAAAAATGATCAGGAACTTGTGAATATTGCCTAGCAGAACCAACAGTGGTCGATTGTTTAAAAAAATAATAATGTTTTCATTCATTACTTGATTCAGAAAATGTCAGCCCTGAAAAGCTCCAAGAAGTATCTCTAGGTAATATCAAAGTGGTATCGCTCATCACCGATTAACGTCAAGGCATAGACAGGTACGTCAAAAATAACCGGAATCTCGTGATTATGTACTTGTTCTTAATATAACGCTTAATATATTTATATTGTTTTTTAATTGTGTTAATTTAACCTTTCATTTTTTTTACACATACCGCTCGTTCTGGTATAAATGGAGAAAAATTAAGGATTTATAATTCTTCCTACAAAGCGTCTTGGGGTTGAAGTGGGATATTTTTAGGGTTTAATGGCATGAGCCAAGCAGGAGGGCTATGTCTTTGGAGTATATGTATGTCCTATGTATTTGCCTTCTTATTATTAAGAACGGACCGGACGGAAGCGAATTTGCGATGTGGCAGGCCAGCTCACGGAACATAAAATAGATCCAGCAGCTTGTTTCTCATTGGTGGGACTAACACATGCACCTGATGAAACATGGATTTTTAACTCGCGGCAGCCTTATTCACTGCCGTGCTATAGGTCAGGTCATATAGGGGAGACAAAATATTAATGATTTATTAATGGATTCAGACAGTAATGGGTTCATAAAAAAATAAAAAAAGTTTTATTAATTTATCAGCATAGGTTTTTAATTTTTTTTAAAGATTATCTACTAGCAACATGGGTCGCACATTACTAGTAATATTGTAAACCCCTCGTGCTAAGCTAAGAAGCTAAGATACATGTGTTACGAGTGGGTTCACGTCGGTAGTGTAATGGGTGGGATTCGAACCCGGAACCACGTGATCGCAAGTCCGTCTAGCCATTAGACTACCGCCGCTTCAATCAAGTTGATTGGAGTGGAGTAGTATCTTAATAATATCCTCTGAATATATCTGGTTTTTCAAAAAGTAAAATACTATTCTCGTTCGTACGTAAGAGGAAAAATTATTAAAATATAATTTCCTCCAAAATATAGAATGACGTATTTACGTCTATTATTGACACTATTTTTATTTCCTTATTTATATACGGAAGTATGAGTTAAATATAACTATTAAAAATAGGTGCTTTGCACCAAACTTTATAAATGTATTTCATAGCTACCTGAGTAATTTTATTCACTCCCACGTGTTAGTATTATACCTATTTGGTGAGTATCTTTAAGTATTTTTGGTATTAAAATTTCACCGATCCTTTTGTTTTATAGTATGAAAATAGAAGAAAAATAGAAGAAACAATCGCTTGTCATTCTTTACATAAAATGTAAAGATATAGTGCTATATGTAAAATGTACTCTGTGATATAGTGACACAAACTAATCAGACCCGGAGACGGCGTCGTTGTTGTTGAATTTAGTGTTTCAACTCAATATAATTTTCGTGATTTTATCGTAAAAAAATACAAAAAGAAATTAGTTACATAATATTAAATAAATAAATGTGGACAACATCACATACATTGCTCTGAATTCAATGTAAGTAGCTAAAGGACTTGTGTTATGGAATCAGAGACAACGAAGGTACCACAAACAGACCCGAGACAATATAGAAAAGTGTATTTTTTTTCAACATTGACCCGTCCGGGGATCGAACCCCTCAGAGCTGGCGACACCTTGAAAACTGGTGTGTACGCCACACGACTACGGAGGTCGTCAAAATATTAGTTCCAGATTTGGCCACCAGCCCCCCTAGCCAAGTGACATTTCTACAAGCGTTAACGATGATAGAAATCGCTTAAATGACATTAAATATATGGAAATGACATTGGTTTTCGATAAGTCACGTGACTCAGACTTGTCACTTCCATACATTTGAGCGATTCGATCAGCGTTATCGCTTGTAGAAATGTCACCTGGCTAGGGGGGCAGATGGGTTTGTGGCACTGTACCTTGTAAGCTACGGCCGCGTAACTGTAGCAGCAAGCACGCCACGCTTCTTTTATATAATAACCAGACTATTCGATGACATTGAACTGTCCTTCAGTCAGAAAGTAGATACCAATGTAAAACAGCTTTCAGCTAATTAAAAGCTTTTGGCTGGCCTGTATAGTGAGCAAGTAATGTAGCTAATTATTAGAGGTTAGCGCAATATATTTCTTCCATTCCTCTCTATAACTTGTCACCTAACAACCAGCTTATAAGTTCTAAATCAAAGTGCAGTTTCCATCAAAGCTGAATCGTTGGTTTCCTGTGCATTACCCGATGTCAAGGAACTGTTCCGCCTCATGAGCCAGGCATGTTCACAAGATGACGCGCTGAATTCATTATTAGTTACGCTACATATTTTTTCAAGCGGCTGCGTTCTTGGCGCATTGTCCACCGTTTTTATAGGAAATACTTACATTTTTTGTTTGTTTATCGATGCCGTAGCGTTATATGTATAGACAGGTTCAATACAAAGTTGCGTAAATATAGTAGGTAGGTACTTAATCATTAGTGAAGAAGTTGATTGCATTTATCATCTACAGTTCTATTGTCTTAACATTCAGCGTAAAGTAGCGTTGTTTTATGTAAATAGATATAAAAAAAAGCTCAACATTTTTCACATGTTGATACTTACGTTGATGCTAAAGAGTTATATTTCGAGAAAATATTTTTTTTAACTAAATAGATTATGGCCCCGATTCTGTTACTTAGCTCGTACTAAACTAATTTTAGTCCATCGGTATCTTTGTCACTTGTTCATATTTAGAAAAGGACAGAAGAAAATTAGAGTTTGTCAATTTTAGTTCCGACTAGGCTTTTGCGAACTTAATTATTTCAATAGCACGAGGATTGAAATAATTAAGTTTATAGTATTTTGAATTTACAAAACATAAGTCCTGAATTTATTATTTTGATAACTACCATATATAATATTTCTGTGGTATCTACGCATGATACATCAGTTAACGTTTTATTTACTTACACATTATTATTCTGTTTTTCTTATGATATGACATTTGATAAGATTGTTTTGTGATGACACGGATTTACTAATTTATTGTATGTTGACGTAAAAATTTGTTATTATCGCGAGAGCAATTTGCATACATAATTGCAAAATTTCAGTTAAATCGTGCACTGAGAAATCTTATTGTACGATTTGACTACTTAAAAAGTAAAGATTTGCTGCAGAGATAGCACACTAATAAAAGCTTACCATTATACACAAAAAGCTTTCCTCTTGAATCACTATCAAATCACTATAAAATTGCATTAAAATCCATTGCGTAGTATAAAAGATCAAAGCGGCAGCGGGAGCGATTGTTTTATACTACGTAAAGATTATAATTATTAATAGAAACCAGATCTTTCAGTAAGGGTATATTCATTCAACTAAAATGCTGAGATGCCTTGTCCAGTTGTCCAACATTTTAGCCCAATGTCGGGCTCGGGATACGGGTCGTCAGTCAAAACGTTTGACGTCAATCCACTAATGTATGAGACCGATTTCATAAATCGTTTTCCAGTTTGAGGCAAATTTGTATGCAATCATAACATGTCCAAGGTATCCGTTTTTATTTGAATCTTTCGTATAAATAATAATTAAACACGAAATTAATCACTTATAAGATACTCGGGTTTTTTTATTAAGAATAAATTAAATAGATTTCAAATGTCGAACGTCATTCTATTGACAAATTTATTTGAATTTGGAATCTGAAGTTTTTACTAGAGTTGGGACGCGTTTTTACTAAAGAGTTTTTATAAAATTTTGTATGGTCACATAAAAATTCTAAAATGGCTTCAAGTAAAATTGTGGTGTTGAGGTTGTTATATTTGTCACGGCTGACGAGCAAGTCATCGACCGTATTGCACGGAGTAGCACAGAGAAAAGAACATCGTACCGTGTTGCAAATATCTGTTGGTGCTATAGTGTACTTACCTAAAAACAATGAACAATGCCATTGGTTATCATTTTGATAGAGATTTTTAGTAGCTATTGTCGTTATATAAGACAGTGTAGTATGAAAAGAAAGTTTTTCTAAGAATACGTAATATTTATAACCGAAAAACGATTTTCAAAAGGTTTTTTTTATTTAAAATTAAAGTTAAATTAAAATCTAATTGGTTTATTGGTGATTTGTAGTTTACGTCAAGATTGTTAGTTTTGTAAGTTATTTCGTTTATTTATTTTTTATATCATATTTGTCGGTTGCTCATTAATAGATATTATTATGATACCCGTTTACACCTAGCTAGTACTCAACATCCGTTACTTAAAACAAAGCGAAACAGTATTTATGAGTCGTTCGATTTAAAAGCGTAGTTAAAACCGACGTTGTACAGTTAGAAAAATGTACCAAAACTTACAATTAATCACCATAAGTAAATATAAAACCCAGTTTAGTAATTGGTCTTGGTACTTATTCTTAGTTAAATACAAAACAGTTACATAAAAGCAATTTTTAGAGGTTTAAATAACTGTATTCCATATCCAAATGTTAGACTAAAACATTCGACGGCTTAATAAATTTCAAATTTGGAACATTTAATTTGTTTCCCTACGATAAAATAATTACAACAGCATTCTTAATGAGTTTATAACCATGATTAACATGTTCCATTTCGATATTCAAATTCGAAATTCCTAAGTATTCTTATATCAAATTAGCTGAAAAAAAAAACAAGTGAACTGACCTAGAAATTATGCGAATCTTTAGATCGTCGACACGGTATGTTCAATATTGATACGTTCCATCAACGTCAGTGAACTCGTGTGCGCCCGGCTTTACCCGCTTTTACCTTACTGCATTATCTAGATTCACTTATCTGAGCAACTCACCGCGAATGTGTGTTGTAGTCGGTTAGCGCAACCGGTGGTCGGCGGTCGTGATCTTGCCTCTTCGGCTAATTGTTTTTTTAAGTGTTTTTTAAAGTGTGAGTGTACAGTGTTAACGGTACGGCCGGCGTTGGCTTGCAGGTAAGACTGCTTGACCCTTTATCGGATATTGCTCTTTCTTGTGATTTTAATGATTGAATAAACAGATTTATTCCGTTTGAATGGCATTTTTGTGAGATTGGCCATTGTTTTCGTGCTGTGAGACCTTACAATTGGTTGGCCCACATCTTTGTGAGATTAATCTTTCATATCTACCGACACATTTAATTTAAAGCAGAATTTTATTGTAATAATAATAATCGTATTGTAATTAAATAAGAAACCGTTAATAAACTAACATTTTTCGCAATAGATATTTAAATTTGAATTGAAATTAACGAAATAATTTATATGCATTTTATTTAACTGTTGCAAATAAACATCTAAAGAGGAAATTTAAAATTCTGATTTCAAAACTGACAGTTAGGTATTAAAATAATGGCGTTTGAACACGATATGTTTGATTTCGTCTTTCTGTCTATAAACTGTTAATGTTTGTTGTTGAACATGGCTGTACCTAATTGTACCTAATTTTAAATCATTACACGTAATAAAATTGGTACTTACTTGCCATTCAGTATCTCTAAATAGGTATGTACTGAATACTGTGCGTAATGTAATTGTACTTAGAGTACCTACATACACAAGAAATCAATGGGTTAAAAGAAATTAAAACGGTGAGAAACATTAAACAAATGAGGGAAGTCTTTTTTTAATGTTACATTCGTGATAAGGAACTGTGATGTCTATGAATATGTATCGAAACTCAACACCTTTTTAGTGCCTAGCTATGACAATAAATGCTAGAAATACAATACGAAAAGAAAAAATACAACCATGTTTGAAATTTAGACGTCAGACACGGAAATAATAGAAAGAAACCCGTAAATGCAGTATGTTTTTTTATATTCGATCTTTATTCCATATTCAAAGTTGTGCCTTTTTTGTTGCATTAGAATTTGTAATAAAAGTTTTTTTCTATGTACCGTTTAGATATTTCGTAGTTTTGATAAAACGTAAGAATCTGGAACGCATAGAATGTGCATAGGTACAACAGTGGCTATTTTTTGGTGTAATAAAAGTAGCGAATGTTCTCTTTAAAAGGTTAGCTGTCTTATGGCCTATATGAAGGCGAAGGTCGTAATGGAAAATAGTTTGACATTTGGTAGGCACTTACAGTACATTAAACTTATCAGACCTGGTGTCCAAATCTGGAACTAATATTATTTTACTCATTTCATTTTGTATGGCTTTCATGTAAAATAATCGGAATTTTAGATTTAATATACTCCTTGTACACTTGGGCAAGGGCATTAATTTTTCCCTAAAAAACCACGAAAATCCTATTGAGTAGAAAAACTAAATTCAACGCACGATAGCGCGCCGCCGTCAACGGGTTAGATCAATTTGTGGCTCTATACTTCATATTGTAAGTGATATTTTAGCAAGTACCTATACCTACTTAGGGAGTACAAACTTACTAGGTACTCAAGATTTTTCATTGTATCTTTTTATCATAATGTATAAAGAGATTTTGGGCTGAATTCCGTATCAAAGTATTTTGGCTTGAACCAAATCACGTACGAATTTGAACGTTACGGGTGTTGAGCAAAAACTGAGAGATCGCGATCTGCAAACGAGAGAGCATTAACCCGAAATGCCATCCCGATGTAGTAACATAAATGTACGTATTGTATGTAGGTACCTATGTGTATAAGAAGGGCTGTACCTGAGTAACTGTTACTTGTTTCTGAGCTGAGACGATAAATTACGTCTAAAAGATAAAAAAATATCATTTTCCAGAATTCAAAAATATAATACATACTTATAAAAATAAAAAACGTGCACTTAGCTAAAATATTTTGTAATTCAAAGCATCAAAAACAACTTTACTTAGACGCAATAAAATACAAAAAATGAATTGATGTCGAGCAATAAAAATGTTAATACCTAGTTCATTTCATTCATTTTCAATTCATGCATTCAATTCATTCTGATTTAGATTTAGAATGAAAATAAAGAGGAACCTTTGAGCTAGGATTAGACTTATTCCCAAATACAGGTTTTCAATGCTGCTAAAATAAAACAATCCTATGGCACTACTTGTTAAAATTCAGGATAAAACTTACATTAATTAAAACAAGCGTCTGTGTTTACTGTAATAGTACCTAAATATAAGACGATCTGTTTTCATCCAAACTGTAAACATTTATTTTTAAATTCAAAGTCCGGAAAGACTAATTTACACGTAGGTAGTTCGGCGCTCTAAGAATGAGTGTAATCAATGGAATGAATGGTGTGCAGATTGCGAAATTTTATCAACCGTATGTTTTTCAAACAATCGAAAAATAAGCGGCCTTTGTTATTCTCATTCAAATTTTATTGGTTTATTATTTTTAAATGAGGAATAGACAATCATATTTCCTTCATTCGAATACAATACCGATTGACGGATTGTTATTTTATTCAGGGCGTCCTTTTTGGCGCCAATTAGGTCATCATCTGTCAACCGTGATTGGTCCGAAATGTTTTAGCCACATTATTTGACGTTAGATTAATTTGATTTCCACTTTTTAGTCTTAATGGAATACTGTGTACCCAGTAAAATGGGTTGTGGAGGTCAGATATAAAAAAACAGTTTCAGTTGAATCCAGTCCAATTAAGACTGGAAGTCGATCCCGATGTAGTTTTGGAATAGGTGCGAGAGAAGAAGACTGGCCATTAGATTAATTTGATAGTAGATGAAATTGTGCGGCTTCTTAGATTCCGGTGCCATGTATTTATTGTCGATCTCTCGTTGTTCTCGTGACTGATGTCAATCAAAAGTTTTTATTAACCGAGATCTCTAAAATGTGAAACTATTTCGAATTTCTTTTCCAAATAATTTGTTTTTACATTTCGTTTGCAGTCAATTTGGAGAATTTTTCGGTTAAGAGATCTAAAATAAAGTTCGTTAATTGATTAAAAAAAATGTAGGTACGAATGCAAAATAATTTATGAAGACTAATCAAGGTGTGCTATTTTTTCTTATTTCGCTCACACGCACATATTTGTGTTGTATTTTTTCGTAAATATCAACTTAACTTTTGTTATATAAATGATAAAGTAATCATTTATTGTTTTTTATTTCTGTATTTAAAAGCTTAATGTGCGACCCACATTACTAGTTGCAATTTGGGGCGCACATTACTAGTATTCTTGTTAATCCCCCATACTAAACTTAATATTTTTGCGAGTGGGTTCACGTCGGCATTGCGATCGGTGGGATTCGAACTGGCTACCACACGATCGGATGTCCGGTCCGACGCGCAAGCCTAGGCTAATCCCTAATGAAAGAGACAATTAAGTAACATAATAACCGCAATATTATGTAACATAAGATGTCCCTTAAACTGTAAATGTTATCACGTCAAATAATAATTCTAAAAGTCCAAAGTCGTTAATAACACGTCAAGAATACTAGGCAAAAAATAACTCGTTTGCTTCTCTGCATATTTGAAATTATTCCTCAATTTAAATACAACTAGTTTTGGTATAATGTTCAAAGTTACACTTGAATACTCCATGTTTGTATGGAAATTACAAATAAGCAAAAACATATGGTGAAGGTCAATTTGTTGCTTTTTTATTTCTGGTTCAGTCAACTTCGACAGCTATTCAATAATATACGTAAGTGCTTGAATTGTTTGCCTATTTCCTAATTACTTATTAGGCCGGTATTGACCTAATATACAGGGTGTCCCAAAACTCAACGATAATCTGAGACCGGATGAAAGGCCAAGTTATACCAGTTCTGGGAAAAATAAAAAAAAAAATCCATATCACTCAGTTCAGCGATAAAATACATTTATAAAAAAAAGTTGAATTTCGACACCTTTGGTCGCATTTTCAAGTCCTGTGGTCACCAATGCCGCATTTTCGCTGTGATTTTTTTAATTTCGTGATCTTCATTAACGGTGCTATTAATCGCAACTACAAATTAATGCAAAAACATTGTTAATTTAATAAAATGAGTTAAGTTTTAGTGAGTCATGGTTCACAAAAATATTGTTAGTTAACTTTGAGACTTAATTTTGAAGAAAATATGTACTACACTACCCTTGGCAAGTTATTTCAAAAGATGGCGCATTTAATCAAGATTTAAAAATGGTGCAACACTTGCCACTTTTCTTGCCATTAAAAATAGTATTTCTTATTTATTTCAAATTGAGCGTATTTCAAAAATAATTATTGATACTTTTTTGTATTAACAGATCGGGGTCTCGAGTGTGTGTAATGAACAAAAGTGATAGAATGAGATAGATAGTGACGCTGACAGTCTGTCTCACTCTAGAGTGAGACAGATTGACATTCGACTTTTAGGATGAGCGAGACGGATAGTGACGCTTGAGGGGGGTCGTCCGTTCACAACATTTAGTACGCATCGTTTCTTCGTCTACTACGCATCTCTCGTATTCGTGTAACTATCGTACTAACGACTTTGGCTTGTGATACTTTGGACTTGATACTGCATTCGTTCTGACGACATTGGCTTTGCTTTTCTGGAATTCGTGATCTGTACACAGCAGAAGAATATGCAAATATGCATCTTATCTACGGTAAATGCCGTTGTAATGCCTCTGCTGCAGCCAGATTTTATCGCGAGAGATACCCAAATGTGCAGCGTCACTCAGATTATCGTGTATTTCAAAATGTGCATGCGTCATACTCGGAAGGACGATTGCCCAGTGTTCGTACGTCCGGTGGAAGACCGCTAAGAGACTACGACGATATAGTTTTGAATGAAATTGTTGTCGTCAGTACGAATGCAGTATCAAGTCCAAATTAACACAAGCCAAAGTCGTTAGTACGATAGTTACACGAATACGAGAGATGCGTAGTAGACGAAGAAACGATGCGTACTAAATGTTGTGAACGGACGACCCCCCTCAAGCGTCACTATCCGTCTCGCTCATCCTAAAAGTCGAATGTCAATCTGTCTCACTCTAGAGTGAGACAGACTGTCAGCGTCACTATCTATCTCATTCTATCACTTTTGTTCATTACACACACTCGAGACCCCGATCTGTTAATACAAAAAAGTATCAATAATTATTTTTGAAATACGCTCAATTTGAAATAAATAAGAAATACTATTTTTAATGGCAAGAAAAGTGGCAAGTGTTGCACCATTTTTAAATCTTGATTAAATGCGCCATCTTTTGAAATAACTTGCCAAGGGTAGTGTAGTACATATTTTCTTCAAAATTAAGTCTCAAAGTTAACTAACAATATTTTTGTGAACCATGACTCACTAAAACTTAACTCATTTTATTAAATTAACAATGTTTTTGCATTAATTTGTAGTTGCGATTAATAGCACCGTTAATGAAGATCACGAAATTAAAAAAATCACAGCGAAAATGCGACATTGGTGACCACAGGACTTGAAAATGCGACCAAAGGTGTCGAAATTCAACTTTTTTTTATAAATGTATTTTATCGCTGAACTGAGTGATATGGATTTTTTTTTTTATTTTTCCCAGAACTGGTATAACTTGGCCTTTCATCCGGTCTCAGATTATCGTTGAGTTTTGGGACACCCTGTATATGGAACCTTCTGATGTGACAATGTTTCTACCATTGTAAATACTTATACATTGTACCTTAAGACCGATACCACATTTTCAAGAATTCTATTGGAGATGTTCAATTGTTCATGTCAATCTCCAATAAAATTCTGGGGTTACGAAAACCTGTCAATAGGAGGATCTAACTGAAAGAACATTATCTACAGTTATTTTTCGAGGAATCTGAATTATTTGTCTGCTTAACATTTTATTGGAATATAAATTAGGTCTGTAACCCCCTGAATACATAACAAATACCATACCAAATTTTCAGTTCTCCAATATTCATTCTAAGCGGTTAGATTGTTGTTGCTATTGTAATACAACATCCTGCGCGAGTTACACACCGCCACTGTTATCTATTTGGTTCTCGTCAAATATTAGCTCACTTCCTTAATATATGCTGGAACTGACAATTATTACCTAAAGATGAAGAAATAGTGCAATGGACCGCGATAGACTTACTTGATTGATTAATTATCTACTACTAAACTCCTAACGTAATGACAACGAATTGGAATTGCAAAGTATGAATCATTAAATCTCAAAAGATTTGAGATGACGTTGTTCTTTTACAGGTTTTTGGATGCTAAATAGCAGTGTTAAAGACACAGAAATATAAATCTTTTATCTATGGTTAAAGATATTTTAAACAGAACTTGAAACTTTTTTACTTTCGTTTCCATAGATACTTACCTGTGAACTCTACGCTCGTAATGAAACCTTTTTTTTTATAGTTTAAATATTTAAAATATGGGCTATCTTTAGCATTATTCTAGTCATTTTATTAGTATTGTTATAATCCAGAGCGAGGTAAACCTGATCGTATGACATAACTGCATTGCTTTACATAGCTGATACGTCAATTAGGATTAACGATATCTAAACTACGGTCTGGATTTAGTTTATCTTGCTAACAACCCTTATCATACACGTTGTTAAGTGTTAAAACACAATTATGTTGTAAAAGAAGCTTCGGGGAAAATTTGTTCGTCATCGCAATTTCCTTCTACATGCGTAAGCAATTTTGAAATAACTTACTTTGAAACTATCGCATTCAATCAAGAATGCTGCATGTGCTCGCGAAAAAACTCCCTTAAAAAACTCCGTTAACTCCGTTAAAAGATGTAATTTTATATTAGCATTTTTTGTATAAGTAACTTATGACAATCACTCACATTGATAGCTTTTAACTTAACGTTATTTAAGGCCCAGCGCAGACCAAGAGCAGAGCATTGGAGAGGATTTTTTTACCACACTCCAAAATATACTTTAAAATGATCAAAAGAAAGTGCATAAATGTTTAAACATGACAAAATGCTCGCGCTGTCTCTTTACCACGTGAGCATGAAGGTATAAATACATTTAAGCACTTTATTATCGCAGTTTTAAAGTTTATTTTCGAGTTTCATAAAGAATCCTGTTCGCTGCGCTGCTCTTGGTCTGCGCTGGGCCTAAAGGTGCTAAATAGGATTTAATTCATTTCATCAAAATTCTAAATAAGTACTTAAGTCCGAAAATTAAGGACGACTGTCCAAAACTGGATTAAATAGGACAGGATCGGAAAGTGAGGGGCTCAAGGTATGCCGTATGGTTTGGCTGATAACAAAGGTTAAGCTGCGCTCGACACGGTTGGCCCGTGGATGGGTGATCATTTATATATGTATAGGTATACCGCGGTCTCTCCATATCTCGAAAAGCACGATAGACCGTTGGTACAACTGTCATTCAATGATCTTCAATGATCGTTAAGTCGTTACAATTCTGATGGCTAGTCTTACTATGGGATACTGTGTTACCCAGTAAAATGGGTTGTAAAGGTCAGATAGGCAGTCGCTCCATGTAAAATACTGTATTCAGCTAAATCTGGTAAGACTGGAAGCCGACCCTAACATAGCTTGGGAAAAGGCTATGCTGATGATAAGCGTTCAGAAAGTGGAGTTCGTGTTTAGAGAGCCATTTACAGGCTGAAGTGTTGTATCTGTATATTATATGTATTATGTACTTTCAGTCAGTGATAATATCGAATGACGACAATGAACCTTACTGGATTGATATAAGATATAAGGTTGTATCAATGTTACGAGTTACCATGAAGTGCGGTCGATTGTACGATGTTTTTGATAAACCACTGTAGTTTGTTTAATGATAACATTATCAGTAAACAAGTGTGGGTGGTGTTAGAGCATTTTGCTGCAGTTTTCAAGTGCATGCAGGTTGTCGATAGAAGTTACGATAGAATTTAATATTCATTGAGAAATTAATGGCATTTTCAGCTAATTAAATAGCTGTTTTCCTTTCCTCCAGAAAAACAACGATATTATGCTCCTTACTTTTCATCAGTTCCTTAGTGTATTTGACACTTATGCTTATGTATTTAAATAATAAATAAACTTTTAATTATTATTTATTTAAATAATCTTCTTCTTTTCTGACTATTTTTATTTTGTTATTTAGATGCGTCACTAAGCTACTGAATTCTGTATGATTACCTTATTTACCTGAATTAAAACTTTGGGTACTTCATTCTGTAGAAAAAACATCATAACTGTCCAAACTTCAAGTTACGAATTTGTTTTAACCTTCAAAGAATACCTATGCTTGAAATTAATAAGAAAAGTTTTATGAATTCAATATAAAACGTGATTAAAATATCACGCTGTCAGTGTCATAACAATCGTCATGATAATTGAACAAAAAAACAAAAAGAAATACGACATCTATGAATCGCAACGCTATATTCATAGGCACTTTTTGTCGTCATCGACAGAATAAGACAAAAACTTTGCGTACGCATGTTCTTGAATAAAAAAGTTTGTATACCGTGGGTTAACAAAAACTAACTTGTTTTAACTTTCGAATCATAATTAAATTATAATTTAGCAGATAACTACAGCGAAACAAAGTTATCTGTGCGGCTTATGGTTGCGCTACCATAGCTGTCAACGCCTTGAAAACTGTCACTTTGTCATTTAATTTGTTCGCTTTTGTAGTTAGTTCCGATTTTTACCACCGGCAAATATAAGTTGGTCGGAGTATTACGGAAGCGTAAGAATAGAGTGTATGCTTGATGGTGCCTCGCACGTCTGTTGCGTGACTAGGCACGGAACACACCGTGTCCCCTTCCGACTACTATAATTATGTTTTTTTACCAAATTGGACGTTACCCGGTAATGGAGTATGGGTCATTATTTTTTCCAATTAGTCAATCAGTTTGTGACAGGTTTAGACCTCATTTTAGTAATTTTATGCCTGAATAAAGACTTTTTTTATAGATTTATATTAGGAATTCATATTTCATCCTGTGTTTGGTAAGGAAGATTGTTTTGAACATTTACTTTTTAGGAACAAATTGTAGTTTAGCCACAGATTTGCTACCTTCAGGTCACAAGATATACATCTCTGACAATATTTCAACAAATCTTAAGGAATTTGATAATGGCTAATGGGATCTGATTTCATGACTAATCACGCCATTGTGGCTCTGCGCGTTGTCTCCGTAATACAGAGGCTAATAATTTTTGAGTCATAGTACAGTTTGCATTTGAATTTAGAACGCCAGCCTGTATTGTCTGGCCAGCATTAATGTCAAGGTTTCGGCCATATTGTTTTGTTTTCTTTTAATGTCAAACAATAAAACAATATGTCTTGCGTAGATTTTCATGACTCTCATTTTCATTGCTTGTTTTGGATTAGGTATGTTTACAAATATTCATTTGTTTTCTAGTGAATAAATGAGTAGTAAACAATAATACTATTTTTTTACCCGGTGGAAATGCTCATGGACTACCTCCGCCCTGGGGAAGATGGAGGGACCACCGGAGTGCTTCTCCATTCCCTTTTGCCGGGATCACACGAGAACGCATTACGCAATGCTACCGCGGTTCCCGACATGCTCCATAGATGGGACCACTTATCTGAAACAATAATACACTTGGTTAACAGTAACTGTATGAAGTAAAATAGGTGCCTTTGTTGCTAATTGTATACACCTACTTTCGTTTATATCAAAAAAATTCAATGAAGCCAGTGAAATAAAAAATCTATGTCACACGAAATAGTATAAATGAAATTTACTCTTTTTTATTCGCCAGCAAGCGGGTCATTTACTCAAACTTGATTTTCTTCAAAGCAAAATTTAAAAAATCTTAGCGATAGAAAGGGTGTTCCCGTCAATATCAATGCAAACAGGATAAAATTAATTCCAATGTTCATTGATACACACTTAAACACATTTACATATGTGTGTAGGTAACCTTATTTGCAGCTTACTTTTAATTATCTTTTTTAACACGTCATTGATTAAGAGTTTTGCCATCAACAATCACACTAATGAATAAAGAAATAATTATATCAAATCTCTCGAAATATACTTTTACTAATTAATTTACATGGAATTTAGTATCGCGTGTAATTATTTGGTTATTATTAATCGTATATCGTGTGAGATGCGTGTTCTAGAAAGGAGACAATTCACGGAACCATTCTGGCAGTGCGAGAGTTGACAGGAGGAATAAATCTCTTCATTTAACATGCGAGTTTTTATCTCAAGTAGACCAGTTTAACTAGGCTTTTACTCTGATTAATGTATCTTTTTGTGTGTTAATATTTAAGTAATCTGCCTTTATTATGGAACTAGCTGTTGCCGGCGGATCCACCCGCGTGGGTGTCGATTATCGCTCCTATTCGCTATCGTTCAATTCCTTGGTCGTCCTTCGAGGCAGTTTCATTTAACAGGTTGTCAGCTACATCCATAGCAAATTTAGACGTAGTCGTTTAGGCGTGAAAAGTTAACACACATACACACACAAACTTTTGCTTTTATGCTACGCCTAAAGGAAAAAGGAAGTATGAGCCAGACAACAGACATATAAATTAAATAACATTCTTTCTAAATCTTTGGCTGGACTTTTAGCGGGTAGGTAAAGCCAGTCCACTGGAGTGATTATTCCGTCATTTCATTATTTTATTGTACCATTTAGGAAAGAGCTACGGGGATCTACGTTGGCCCCCATTTGGAATAAGGGCAAAAGAAAGAAAGAAAGAAAGAAAGAAAAATATTTATTTGGCGCAAAAGGGCAACAATCCAAAACTTAATCTACTTAAAAATAAACTTTCTATACTAAAATAAAAATAACAGGAGAATGATAAACAATTTTCCGTATAGTTTGACCGAATGTTTGGTATGGTACTAGGGGCTATGGCTGTGATTATGAGCCATGACCTCTTAAGGAAAAGGTTAGACATGACCAATTCACTTTCACGTCATTTAGTAATCAGAAAACTTTGAATGTGAGTTAAATTAATGAGTTATGTATATTTTATATGTTTTTATTTTATAAATATCGTTTATAACTATTTAAACATGTTTTTTTTATTGTGCATCAACCATGATTTGTCTTTGGATCACCCTAAGGTTGAATGGCAGAGAATGCCTTCTGGCATTAAGTCCGCCTCTGTGCAACCATGTACAAAAAGTATTAAATAAATAAATAAGTACATAAATTCTCATGTCTAAAAAATATATACCAGCCTTCTGTCCTGATACATAAATCACTTCGGTATTAAATGCATCTCATTCTAATTTGAAATAAAAAGGAATGGAATTTCATCGTAAATTAAAAAAAGGTGTGACCCATTAACGAATAAAGTTTGATATTGACGTCATTAAGTCTCTATCAATATTATTTTTAGGTGTCGATTGACGTCAAACATAATTATTTATTTTTTATTATATGTAATACTGGCTGTTCTTATTACCATACTGGAAATGGAATGCTAGATTATGGATTTGAAAATAGTACTTATATATACTTATACACACGTGCTTATTAACGTGGCGCCTAAATGTTGCAAATTCGTTAACATGTTAAAATCGAAGTACTGGTACTTAGTATTTGTTAATAACCATGTTTTGTTATTTTGTATTTTAAAATTAACCTTATATTTTAAAGTTCCCCACTAAACCTAAATAAAACTAACCAAGATAAGAATTACACACTGTGTCTACGTTTCTATGTAAACTTTTCCGGTCCTGGCCCCCTAGCCAAGTGACATTTCTACAAGCAATAACGATGATAGAAATCGCTTAAATGACATTAAATGAATAAAAATGACATTTGTTTTCGAAAAGTCACGTGACTTAGACTTGTCACTTTCATACATTTAATGTCATTTAAGCGATTTCTATCATCGTTATCGCTTGTAGAAATTTTAATGTACCTTGGCTAGGAGGGCTGGTCTGCTGGAAGAAATTTCTAAAGAAATAAGCAGTACCCTTGTACCTATATTTTCTTCTGTAGGTATTTATCCTTTGTTGTGTGTGTACATAAATAATAAATAAATAAAACTAAAACTCGAATACATGCACTTCTGAACATGAAATTTAAAAAACAACATAAAAGGTATCAAAATTCCATCTTTCCTGTCAAAACAAAGATAGTACTGTGATCGTGTAAAAAAATATAACCAAACAATTCATTGATCACTTTATTTGCAAAAATTGTGCTTCAAAACAGCCAGAAACAATTGAGCATGTCAGAAGCTAAAATTGAAACAATTTACTGTCGTAATCCCCGCGGTCGTGTATCATACAGGAATATAAAAGTGAATCCATCCGTTTGTTAGTACTTATCTTCAATTGAACACGTTTTGTATGCGACAATTTGAACGTACATACCTATTACCTACGTCTGTGGTTTATCATTTATCTGCGAGCAGGAGTAAATTGAATTTTAAAATTGAAGAATTATATAAAATAAATATATGTATAAGTAAGGATAAGTGTAAGGTGTGTAAGGCTAAGTGAAAGCCGTACGGTTTGACCGATGATAAAGGTTAAGCCGCGCTCGCCGCGGTTGGTCCGTGGATGGGTGACCATTTGTAAAACATACCGAGACCCCTCCGTGCCTCGGAAAGCACGTTAAGCCGTTGGTCCCGCGACTGTATTACAGTGACTGACCAGTCTTACTATGGAATACTGTTACCTAGCAATAGGTTGTGGAGGTCAGATAGGCAGTCGCTCCATGTAAAATACGGAATTCAGCTAAATCCGGTAAGATTGGAAGCCGAACCCAACATAGCTTGGGAAAAGGCTAGGCAGAAGAGAAGATGTAGGTATACGTTGCTATTAGAAACTTATATTAAAGTCAAATTTAGAACGCAAAAATTGTAATCGTTCTTTTTCCCGCTTTTTTTCCATAGGGTTTATCGGTTCCACGTCATTCGTCAATCTTGTTTATGTGCGCTTCTTCTACCTTTTTTTCTGATCTCTGATTAGATTCATTAATATTTCGCACTCGTTACAAAATCTATAATTTGCAAGTCTAGAAGTTTTAAAACGTCAATTAAGAATACCTAAATCCTTTATAAATTTCTTTTATTTTTTTAGAATATTAAATTAAGAATTAAAGACAAGATTCTATTCTGATTATAATAATAACGTGCCGTTTTTTTTCTATAGCATTTTTTCCAATGCACATAAACGAATATTAACTGATATAATTATCGAAAAATAAACTAGTTTTTATAACCTGACTTTAAAGCAGCTTATTGTCAGGAAGTATTCTTAATAGGTTATGTCAGACTAATGGGACATAAAAACTATGGGAATAAATTAGGCCCGGTTTTTTGATCCCTAGTTAACTTAACCAATGGTTAAAAATGCTAACTAATGGTTTCACATTCATATATTAGTTTTTTATTTATTTTTTCGTGTGTATATATCATTTATTATTTTAGTTATGTTAAGATTGTATATATTTAAAGTTATTGTAAATAAATAATAAAGATGGTTTCAAACTTCGGTGGAACGCGTTTATTCATTGAATACATTTTTATTATAACAAATTGTTAAACAATTAATTTACTCTCCAAGTTATTTCACAATTTAATAGACTAACAATTGGTGAAAAACCGCGTTTAGAAACCATTCGTAAGCATGTTTAACTATTGGTTGAGTTAACTAGGGATTAAAAAACCGGGCCTATATCATGCATAATATCCCCATACTAATGGTACCATTATTATGTATAATGTGAAACTATGTTATTTCGGAGTAATATCGCACGTGACTGAAAGTTATGATGGTAACTTATCATTAAAGATTTTAGAATGGATGTGAGATACTGAGATTTGAGTGATCTTTTACCTTGGATGCCTTCGAAGCTTAATTCTGTTTTTAAGAATAATTACTATTCCATTTCACTTTTGATTATATTATAGTTTATAGCAACATATTTTTAAAAGGCACATAATAAATTTCCTTCAAGCTTTTTCATAATCTGTGTTTAGAAAAATGGTTTTTTGAACTGTTTTCCTGGATACTTAGCAGAGAATTTTATGTACCTTGATGAAAATGGACTTATACGAAATATGTGATAGTATTTAAATACCTTTAAAAGATTTTAAATATATTTAAACTCGGTTCTCGAAAATGGAGTCCAATGCCCACCCATTGCGCTAACGTCGTGAACCTACTCGTAATACATGAAAATAAATGAAAATACATGTATGAAAAAAGAAATTTCTGAGGTTGACCTGAATGTTAAATATTGAAATAAAACTAACTTTTAACTTTAATAATTAACTTTTTAAACGGATTCTATCGCGAGTCAGACACTCGCGATAGAAAGTAGTTTTATTTCAATATTTAACATGGGACCATGACACCTACAGGCGTTGACACAACGGGATAGAATCCCTTTTAAGAGTATGTAGTTTAATTTCAATGGTCAAATTTCCTTTTTTTTGGAAAATATATGTTCTCATGTCCTCTATATTTTTAACCACCCGTAACCTAAACTTACAGTGTAGTACGATTTTAGTTCCCTGTAACATCTCAAAGATGGTAGGTACGTGATCCCTGGTAATGTAGACTTATATTAAGTTACGAAGGTTGCAGTTTAAGTTATTTCACATCATAATATCAGTGGCTTTTCCTTAAGTGCATGTTGTATAAGGGTCACGAACTTCTTCAAGCTCAATTACATATTTACATGTTTTCTGATACCGGTTTTTGATTGCAGTAAAACGTGTATTGTCTTAAAATTCAAAAAACGATTTGCTTATTTATTATTTTATAAATATTTATTATTTAGGCTAAAATTATATATTTAATTTTATGTGTAATTATTCTAGATTATGTTTATGAAAATCTTGACATTTTAGTTTGCCTTACCTAGAACTAATGTTTGTGACGCACAATCCAAAGCCATTTATTGTCTAATCTTTAATACCTCTCAATCTTGTTTTGTTGTATAGTCAGCTACGAAAATATGTACAGAAAAAAAATATTGTTAATTTCCCACGTGATAAGGCACGTTAAATTTTCGCCATTTCGCCATAATATTTATAAATAAAATAGGTACACACTATTAAATAGTATATTTGAATGTTTGGTCGTTTTTGTGTTGAAAACAATTAATGAAACTTTGAATAAGGAGACTGCCTCCTTTTTTTGTTCGGGGTGAAAACGCATACTGAGGGAACAGCCAGAAGATACTTCAGACTTTACGGTGTTGCCTTTGCTGGATTATGTATCAGTAGGTACCCGAGCTATACTATGTTATAACAAAATGCCAAAGAAAATTAATTTTGACGTTACGCAGCGCTGCGTTCCACGCTGATTAAAAAACCAGTATTGCAGAGTTTTTCGCCTCACAATTTTCGGTCCCACTGTACCTACCAGTGGTACTAGTATTACCCGTTCGCTTAAGTTGTTTCTCGGTGCATATATGATAATGTCGTATCTTTCTAAGTCTATTTAAAGATATTAGGTACCTACATACCAGTTGGATTAAAGTTAGCCATATTTATATATAAAGAGTTGTCAACCGAATACCATTGCTTCTTATGTTTTCAAAAAATGTATGTTTATATTGTACTAGCGACCCGCCCCGGCTTCGCACGGGTGGACATTTATTTCTTCATAGATGTGCACCCCCCTCCCCTGCGGTTTCGCCGTGCGAGTCGTGCGACACATATCGGCCGGCGGCCATCATTCATTTTAATACCAACTAGCTTTTGCTCGCGACTTCGTCCGCGTGGAGTAATGACTTCCGTCAGAATTTGGGTTTTTCACTTAGTTATCGCCTGTTCCATGGTCTATCGATTACATGTGTAAACAAACATTAAAAAAATCAAATTTTTATTATATTAGAAATATGTCTCCATGAAATCATGGTCTAAAAAATGCTATGTTCACTTATACATATGCTATGCTCACTTGCTTCACTGGTGGAACCTACATACAAAGATTTAAGTGAATCCATTGAGAAATAAACATTTTCAATTTACCACCCTTTTCTCCCCTTTGGGGGGGAATTTCCAAAAATCCTCTCTTAGTGGTAGCCTACTCCTCTCAACAAACACACATGCCAAATTTCAGCTCTTTACGATCAGTAGTTTCGGCTGTGCGTTGTCTGTCATTTACCACCCTTTTCTCCCCTTTGGGGGGGAATTTCCAATTATCCTCTCTTAGTGGTAGCCTACTCCTTCCAACAAACACACATGCCAAATTTCAGCTCTTTACGATCAGTAGTTTCGGCTGTGCGTTGTCTGTCATTTACCACCCTTTTCTCCCCTTTGGGGGGGAATTTCCAAAAATCCTCTCTTAGTGGTAGCCTACTCCTTCCAACAAACACACATGCCAAATTTCAGCTCTTTACGATCAGTAGTTTCGGCTGTGCGTTGTCTGTCATTTACCACCCTTTTCTCCCCTTTGGGGGGGAATTTCCAAAAATCCTCTCTTAGTGGTAGCCTACTCCTTCCAACAAACACACATGCCAAATTTCAGCTCTTTACGATCAGTAGTTTCGGCTGTGCGTTGTCTGTCAGTCAGTCAGTCAGTCAGTCAGTCAGTCAGTAACGGAAGAGTTTTATATATATAGATTACAATTTTAAATTCGTAATATCTTTTGAATGAATAGTCCGATTGAAATAAAATAAAAAGTGATTTATAGCTATTGAAACAATCTTGCTCAATAAATAGTTTATTTGGATAAGGATTAGTATTTGACGATAATATGATCAATAAACATAGGCTAATAATTTTAATTACTTTTATTCTATGGAAAAGTGGTTATAATGGCTAAAATATAAATGTTTGGATTATACTATCGCGGACTTTTTTGTAGGCATTATTGAGTTCTACAACTTTTCTATAGAAGTCAACCATACATCTCTAACCATTTAGGCAGCGTTCGCGAGAATCGTTAACGTACGGCAGTTTTTTCGTCGACTTACTCCACAATTTTCACTACCACGAAAAATCCTATCTATTTTCCGGGATAAAATATAGCCTATACGGATTCGGAAGAATCCCTCTAAGTAATGGTATAAGAAATTTTGAAATCGGTCCAGTAGTTTTTGAGCCTATTCAATACAAACATACAAAAATACAAAAATACAAAGGTTTCCTCTTTATAATATTAGTATAGAAGTATAGATGATAATGGTTAAACCACCGCTACACCGGAACTGTAACCATTGTAAGGTAACAGATTGAAATCCTGACATTGATGAGGTATTTTTTAATATAGCATACTAGCTGTTTCCCGCTGCTCCGCCCGCGGTCTGAATTTGTTTTTTATATTGGTGATGTAAGCTATCCTATCTTTCAAGTTGGATCAAACTGCACACGGTGTGCAAATTTGATTAAAATCGGTTCATTAGTTTCGGAGTTCATCCCGGACAAACATCGTGACACTGGAATTTTTTATAATAGATTGTATCTATTTAGTATTTCCATTAAAACATCGCTGTCAAATTATGGATATGTAAATATCGAAATGCAGCCTTGATTAAATTAAACCGAAACCGCTCACCATCAGTTGTGTTATTTGTGACTGATACTTGTATTATTAGATTATATTAATTTTAAGTATTTTTAAGTTGTCGTTAACCATTTGATACAAAACCTGCTTGAAGTTAGTTTGATCGTGGTAGAGGATAGCCCGGCAGTTGCGGCTGTTGTTAACACCTTCTCTGTCCCGTCAGAAGACACAATAGTCAATAAGATTAAATAGAGTTTATGAGTATTTTTCTGGAACAAGAATGATATGAAATTGATTCAAAGCCCAACTATTTTTGGTACCCTGCCCATAGCTTAATAACACCTAGATAGATAATTCTTATACAAGCGCGTAGCTAATAGTGAAGCCAAAACTATTGATGTTTACGTCGACCATTATGTATCTACTTTCGTCGTCGTATACATTGTATATTTATTGCATTACGACACGCATTCACTACTTAAACCGCTATTAAACTTAAAATTAAGGAGATATTTGCACTAGCGCTTGACCTTGACGACTAACGGTACCTGTATTCAGACGTATTTGTAAGGTAACGTGAGATTGAGAGGTATTAAAGATCTACCAACTGTGTTGATATGACACAGTTTGAAGTGCTTCACTAGTAGTGCACTTACTCGCTTTCTAGGTGTTATACAGCGTGGCGCTACTAGCTCCACGTTGTAGTTCTATGACTTTCCCATAGACTACCAAAACTCTTTCACCTCGCCAGTCGTCTTGCGCATGCACAGACAGACCTCATCATGTTTTAGGTCAAAAATATTTGTGTCGGAAGTGTCCGCGTTCTCATTGGATGATTGTACCATTGACGTCACGATACATGCAAGGAAAGCCATTTAAAGGTGGTTCGCTGGACTGGAGATCGTGACGATATTGCTCTGAACTTTTGAAGTTAGGTAAATCTAATACAATCATGTTTATTGTTTATATAGAATACCTAACGACGGTGCCATATTATTAAAGAAATACTACTGAAGTAACTTAAGTTAGTGGGAAATGTCACTTGAATAAGGCGTTGGCCATATTTTCCGTTGATCGAAAACCGCAAAAATGTACGGAAATGTGATGTAATTCCAATGAGTTACAGTACTCAGTTGTTTCATCAATATGGAACGTCACATCACGTAAACCCGTGTATTCTTTTATTTTTCAGAAATAAGTATATTATTCCTTCCTGTTGATTCTGTAAGACGTCGTTCTAAAATTCGAATCTGAACCCACCGTGAATTTCTTGATTGGCATTCTATAAACTCGGTTGATACACTAGCGCTACACTTGCGAGCGTGTCAGCGTGTTGAACTAAATTAACCGTGAGATTTAGACCCAAGTTCACCAACAGATGGTTAAATTTTAAACAAATGTTTGAACCATGAACGGCTGTTTAACAATATTTTGCTGTTCACCATTCTCTAACCATTGATTATGTACTGTAATCGAATGATTAGCTTAAACGATGTAGCCAACTCAGTTTAGCCATTGGTTTATGCTTCCTGACATGAAGTTTTTATTTTGTTATTCTCCCAGCAAGTGTTTAAGCTATAACAAATAAATATACGAGTATTTGATTTGATTTGAAGCTCTCAAGAGAACGTTTGCAGTGAGTACTAGTTAAGAGCATTAAACTCGTCAGCCAGATCCTTCCAACCTCTTGCTTTTTCGGCATTTGCTTTAGCGTCCGATTTTTTATTTTCTATTCTATCTCTGTACTTTATTACGAGTGCCGTAAGTACAGATTTCTCGCCACTGGTGAAATTCAAAGTACGTTTACGCTCATCTTCCATATCACTGATATATATTCAATAAAAGATTTAATAACAAACACGACACGAAAAAATTATGAATTGAGTTAGATGATTTGATCACAGAGTTTGACAATGAAAATTGATTGACGTGACCATTAAGACATTAAACATTCTCAAAATAATGATAAACCATTCCAGCATTTGGTAATTTTGGACTCACTCATTCAAAACAGTTTGGTTAGCAAACCGTTGGTTAGTAATAAATGGTGAACTCTAAAAAAAAAACGCGGTTGGATTGAACATCGGTTTAATGCTAACAGAACGGTTACGTAATCAATTATGTATATATAAATATGATGTAGTTAGAAAACTCGGGCCTAAATATGAGATGACGTTTGAGTTCGCACTCGAAATTTGAAACTTATGCGAAGTGAGAGTGAACGTGAAGTGAACAGCGAAGTGAGATGCGAGTTGTTGATTGACATTTTACAGAATTGACGTGCAGGTATTTCTATCATAAGAAGACCTTGTTACGCGAACCTCTCAATCCTCCCTTAGGAGAACGTCCACGAATAATGAGACTTGCCTCTGAAAAAAAAAACCAAAAACTCTTCAAAAGCTATTCGAAACTATTTGACATAACAGTCATGTTAAGTGGTAGTTAAGACCCTGTGTTTCACTTCAATTAAATAAAGTGCAATAAACATTACATGAGTTTATGTCACGTCGTCACGATGTGACGGACGCGTGAAGAGAAGTTTTTTTTTAAATGTAACATAGCCTTTGTCACCCGGGGATAGTGTAGCTTTCCAAGAGTGAAAGAATTTTTCAAATAGGTTGTTTAGATTCGGAGCTTATTCAATGCAAACAAACAAACAAACAATCATATCTGACCTCTTTATAATATAAAATAATAATAATAATAAGTAAGAACCTATAGACTAGCAGACCCACACATACAGGATTAATTTAAAACTTTAAAAGGAGTGCTTATATTCTACGATGTAATTAGGTGCATAAAACTGAACAACTTTTCCCAAGGAACAAAGGTCGAAATTGAAAATCATCTTTTCATACAAACAAGTCACGTGATCTACAGTTCATCTTCCATTTTAAGATTTCGACCTATGTTCCTAGGAGAAAGTTGTTCAGTTTCATGCACCTGATTAGCTCGTTGAATATTTATGCATAACTTTTAAATTAATCCTATACCCTTTGCACGAGTATTATACACAAAGACTTTCTTCTCAAGATTTTGGAGTTATTCGCGTTCAGACAGATTGAGGTGAGGTTAGATACTTTGATTTAAAATATGCCTATACTGATGATACCCGTATTTATTACCTTAAATGTTCGTGTACGTTTTGTAGAATACCTTTTCTATTCAGGCTAAAAGACGTTTAATAAACAAGCATATCATCTAAACCAACTACACAATAAAAGTTATCTGATTTGCGTACTTCGTGCGTCGACTAGGACATTTCGTGTCTGATATCATTTCATGTTTTGTGTATGTAAATGAATACATACATAATTATTTAAATTACGTAAGAATTTCATGTCATTTTAGAACTACCTGTTTGCTTGTATTTAAATAAGGTTTTTTTTAACATACGTCAATTTTAAAGATCATCGAAATGTCTCGAAATAACGTCTTTCGTGACATTTATATCGGCTTCTCAAAATATTATTATTAATTCAAAATATACTTGAGGTGGAACATAAGTTCACCTTAAAAAAAAAAGTCAATATTTTGATATTTTTAAAAAAATCTTTTATTCATTAGCAGAGCCATAATGACGACGATTGTTGCCTAATTCAGCGAAATACGGGTGATTTATACTTACCGATTTCCGTGAATAATTCAAATTCAAAATCATTTCTTCAAATTAAGCTACCATGAATTTGAGACTTTTTGAATGTCATCAACACAGACAGCACCCTGATTCGCCCAGGTTCCTAAGTGCTCTAGCCGGGGAGAAGAAACGGCGCAACAAACTCCCCAGCAGCACGCTGTCTTTACAATATAAAAAATAGAAATAATTTAGGGAACATGCCAAGTAAACAACTGCTTGAGGTTTATGAGTATCCCTCTGAAATAAAAAATAAGAAAAAGTAATAAAAACTTTTCTGCCAGTTTTATCGTAGGTCGAGATGTCTAAACCGTTTAGTGTCAGATAGCCTATTTATTGAGGAAGGTTTATAGGCTACTTTTTGCCGTGATAATGCACAACTCCCAAGCAAGCAGGCCACAAGCAAAAGCTAGTTTTTCATAATTTTCCTATGATATTGAAACTATAATTGTTCTATGAACAATTTAAAGCCAATGTACGGAAACTACTCCACTTGTAGTTAATAACAAACAAAGCTTATCAAGCTCATTACACCGTAACATTTTAAATACAATCCCATCAATTTCATTATCATTTTTCCTCGTTTAATGACGTCAGTGTTATCAAAAGCCCAACACTTTACATACTAGGGATGTTATAGACATGAAATTTCGGATATTGTAATAAATTGAATTTATAAAATAATATTTTTGTTACGCCGTGGGGTTGTGACTTAGAATAACCCCCCCTCCCACCTCTACCCGTGGATTTCGTACGGCGACTAAGGGATATAGAAAAAAGGAGAATGGGCAGCAGCGTTCTCCCAAAAAAGAATACAAAACTGCGGTTACCAACCCGCTTGCCCAGCGTGGTGACTAGGGCAACAAACACACCACGATTGCGCACCATATCCCACAGCCCACAGTTCCCGGTATAGTTGCACTGCGGAAGGCGGAGGTCCGGGTGATGTGTGTGGCCTACGTCCAGCAGTGGACCGCGATAGGCTGAGTTGATTGATTTCGGATTTTTTCTTGGTCGTGTCCACAAAAAGCATCTATAAATAGTTACACGATGATAAGGAGTCACTATAGCGTGTCATCGGGCGCAAAAATTAATGACATTTATTTAGACTCAAACCCCGCATATGAAAAAGAAATTTAGTCGGATACGGTCACATTCTTCTTCATCTGCCTGCCCTTATCCCATTCATATGGGGCACAATGCAGATTTTCCTTCTATAGGGTTACATTGTCGGATATATTTGAATTTCGGATATCCGATAGTTTCGGTTACGGAGCTCCATATTATTACATCCCTACTGTACTAGGTACATTCAATTAGCGTGTTATCAGATGAACTTATCGCGACATATCATAGGATATTATGACTGGAACAACGCTTACACAGCGCTGTTTAATTAATAAACTGATAAGGGTTGCAAATACAGACAATAACTGTGTAATGTTATTGTGAACTTTATGTTAATTGATATAGAATTTAGTTCTGTATGTCAGGTTGTAAACGGAGACTTTGTGGAATGTTTTGCCAGTAACATTCCATGGGATTTTTAGAGTGAATGACTGAATTTGTTAGAACAATCTAGTAACGTTTTTATCAGGTCAACATAATATCGTCATTTTTCAGAACAATAATAAATGAAACTGCGGTCAGATTATATGAATAACTGAAGAACTATATTTAGCTATTATTATAGAGGTACACGGGGAATTTTCCTTGGTTTGAACCAGTATCCAAGGGCACGCAACCCCAGTTAATGAACCTACGCTACCATGTTATACAAGGTATTCATTATGAGCCAATTAAGCATTATTGTTTTAATGTATAATGAGTTGGTACTTGAAAAGGTAAACTGTTTAACGAGGTTAAAGGAAGCATAAAAACAATAATGCACACATTTCAAAACAATCACCTTCATACTAATTAAATTACTGTTATAATTAATATTTGATAAGGTGTATGTGTTATTTTGGGTTAATTATCATATACCTATCTACATTCTCTCATTTTCTTTTTTATTATAAGTAGGTACGTTCACGTAGTTTTTCTTGATAAGCATCACATATTTCCATTCCATCTCGTACAACTCGCTTCCGCTCGTGACATCATCCAAAGGCAGTTTCCACGGCTTTTTAGATTTTATGGGGTTTAAATAATAATTGCTTTAGTTATTATTCTGAGGGTTTAACTTTTTTTTGTCTACAATATAATGGTCGAATACTGAAATGCCAATCAGTTTGATGCCGCTGTTAAATCTCATGCCATTGCATCTTTGAGCTAAATAACGTATCCGAAACATTTTTTGAAAACTATATATAATTACCGTTTCTTCTTCATTTCAAGTCGGTCTTCTTTTTTAATTAGTTTTATTATAGAATTGCCAGTGATATCGCGTAAAACTCCTTTTGTAGTCGCCTAGTGACCTAGTCGGTTAAAAAGCGTAGGTTCCTTTTGCTCGAATAGCAGTAAGTTCATTAATTAAGAACAGTAGGTATTACTCTCTCGCGTGTAGTTACATTGTAAAGATGTTTCACACGTCTTTTGTTTTGAGAACTACGGCCGGAAGCACGTTTCCTTGGCGTAATATTGTCTCCTTTGTTGACTTTGCATGATGAATGATGATCTGTTCTGAAAATGTCACTCAATATCGTGTAGTTCCCACACCAAGTTAAGATTTTTCGAAGGTATAAAATATTTTGGTCAGTCTTATACAGATTTCTATCAAAAATATTTTGATAGTAATCCTAAATATATGATTACCATAGATTCTCCTTTTGACCAAAGGATTATTATTTTAGGGGGAGACGCTTCGTACTTTGCAATTCACTTATATTCGCCGAAACTATATACTGTATAAAAAGGAAATTCTAGTTTTAAAAAAAATGTAGTACAGTGCAATTCAAACTTAATAGCGGCTGTAAAGTACGTTACACACTGCGCAGTACCTCGCCCCACACCCTCGCTGCTGCATGAATTTGTCTGCGTGTCCAAGCCGCAATTAAGCTAGCACTGAACCACCTTTTTTATATTAGGTACTTAAAGTATTTTGTTCTTATTTTTATAATAACTTCCGTAAGACGAATTCATAATTATTTAAACGCGGACAAGCACTCCTATTGAGTCTGAAACTAGTCGGGCGATCCCGAGAATGCACGTGAGTAAGCTGTTGAATGTTTAAATAATTTAGTTCTTATATTAAACTTTCTATCAAGTAATATAAAAAAAAAACCGTAAAGTTACTTGTAAAAATACAGTATTTATTGTATCTTATTATCAAAACTTGTGGAAAAACCTGCATCTACTTATTCTAGAGATTCACTCTTATATGTACAATTAGCTCGATCTTTTATTACAACCTTCACATTAAACATCATATTACCTCATTTAATATGATATAATCTCTCATATCACCGCCATCCAACCGAACGAAGACTTACTTTGAAAGTGAAACAAATTCCTTTTATAATAATAATTGTATAGTGAAAATAATTAAGTGCAATAACTTTCTAGAACATTCTAACGTGGGAAAAGTTAATTTATTATGCACAGTTACTTAGCGATAACCGACGCTATTCTCATATGAACGTTACGGTTTCTAGATATCTTAATGTCTTTAGTTTTATAGTTTTGTTACGATTTTCACCCTTATTACAATAGACTAAGGTTGGTTTGATTTGTATAACGGTTTCAGTCGTAATTGCAGGCACAACGTGTAAGCTTTGATATGCAGATTTAGGTGTTATGTTGCCAAGTTATTGTGATGCTATCTTATATTACGGAAACCTTATATCTAGTGACGTATTGAAGAGAAAAGTTGTATTTTGTGTTATTATTTTTTATAAGCGGTGCCTCGGAAAGCACGTTAAGCCGTTGGTCCCGACTGTCATACAGTGATCTTTGATAGGCGTTAAGTCATTACAATTCTCACAACCAGTCTTACTATGGAATACTGTATTACCTAGCAGTAGGTTGTGGAGGTCAGATAAGCAGTCGCTCAATGTAAAATACGGTATTCAGCTAAATCCGGTAAGACTGGAAGCCGACCCGAACATAGCTTGAGAGAAATGCTAGGCAGAAGAAGAATTTTATAATCGGTGCAACTAACTTTAGTAACTTTCATCATCAAAAGGTTATAAGAGGTGCATTTTTTTTAATAGGTCTATCGCAGTTAGCTTGAGCGCAGGTTTTGATTGCTTCACCGGACTGGCGAAACCTCAAGGGCCTCCATCCAGCCAGTGCTATAGAAAAACTAACTACATCAATGTTCACCACTGGCACCTCCTGCGGGGTTCGGACCAAAGTGTGTTGCTAACAATCTTTCCCCTGAATACTGCAATGCTTATTAACTTTAAAACCTTCATAAATGTCTTTTTTTTAAAACGACGGCCTCAATAAGGAATTTAATTCTTGTATTTCGGGGGTTTCACAAACATTCAAATCACATGCACGAAGAACACCCAGACTTGGAAAAAGTATCTGTGGATCACACAAATGCTTGTCCTAGGGAGGTCAAACCCGCAGCACGTCGCGCACAGTAGTAATTAGCGTGGTGACCTATACCACTCGGCTATCCGCGCAGTCAATCAAATGTCTATCTGTCGCATTCACACCTTAAAGTGACAGAGACAGCATGAGAATTGACGGTGGCCCCTAACTGATTGACGTTTCAGTATTCATTAATAAGGCAAACAGCAAGAGAGGGCTGGATCTTTTGACTCATTTAAGGATTTATTTTTATTACTAGTTTGGCTGGCTAGTAACGGCAAGTAAAAACGTGTGTTCTAAAAACACTGTGATGTTCAAGGCGGACTAGTTTGACATATTTTCTAAGTTAGTTGTTACCTGTTGCCGTCCTTTTCTCACGCTAAATGTTAGTAAAATTTAGCAATGGTTTAAATTTAGTTTGCGTACAAAGGAATCAGAACCTTTGTTATTTTTCTTAGATTTTCAATAATTTAAATTATAGCTTGAACTATTTGGTAAATTCATAAACATACTTAGATACGCATGAAACACACTATTTCAGTAATATTTATGTTATAGTCCTAACATTTTTAAAGGTCATCCTCGATATAAATCGGTCTCATCATAAAACATAATATCAATATTTCTTCACATCGCAACATTGATGTATGGCACAAGAAACCGGTTGGCAACTCAGTAAATGGATAATTAAACAAATTTATTTATTTAAATATTATGCCATGGATAAACATTTGAATATCTATACTAATATAATATTAATATAGTTAAGTATGTTAATTTGTATTTACATAGTATGTATTTACTTGTAAAATATGGTTTAGAGGTTTAAAGTGGGATCAAACAGGTTCTTCAAATTAATATGAATTCAAAATAATAATACATAACATTAACAATCAATATTTACATCAAAACCTTAATAAACAACAAAATAAATAATATAGTTCTTTATTTTTATAATAACTTCCGTGAGAAGAATTCATAATTATTTAAAGATTCAACGGCTTACTCACGCGCATTTTTGGGATCGCCCGACTAGTTTCAGACTCAATAGGAGTCCTTAATCATGAGCTGACGCGGCGGCGCGGTGTCGCGGGTCGAACTGTAATGTTGAATAAATAATTATAAAAAAGTTCAGGATAAATTAAATTGATTTACTGTTGTTTTCTCAAGAGAAAAACAAGCAGTAGTAACTGAGTTTCTTTTATAGTTGTTCTTCTTCTTATTATTATGGTGTCAATGGCAATCAGTGTTGTGTCGGCCCATAATTCTGCTACGAAAACTGTATTATCAGTAGCCTTCATTAAATCGTCCAAATATGCAGGTTTAAGGTCATGAAGGACAACATAACAGTTCATTAACATAACCGGATCTACCAGGCCGGCCCTCTTAGTCAAGTGATAATTCTAAAAACGTTAACGCTGATTGAATCGCTCAAATGTATGGAAGTGACAAGTGAGAGTCACGTGACATTTCGAAAACAAATGTGATTTCCATACATTTCTTTTTATTATTTTAGTTAATACTTCATGCACTTTTAGGTACCTAGGCGGACTTGATGCCAGAAGGCATTCTCTACCAGTCAGCCTTAATGTCATTTAAGCGATTTTTATCATCGTTAACGCTTGTAGAAATGTCAGTTGTTTAGGGGGACAGCCCCCCTAGCCAAGTGACATTTCTACAAGCGATAACGCTGATCGAATCGTTTAAATGTATGGAACTGACAAGTCTGAGTCACGTGACTTATCGAAATCAAATGTCATTTCCATACATTTAATGTAATTTAAGCGATTTCTATCATAGTTAACGCTCGTAGTAATGTAACTTGGCTAGGGGGGCTGATCTCCTTACGTTAGATGTATGTATGTGTTTATCTGTACTTCGGCAAACCTGAGTCCGGTTAATTTATTAAAACTTTTTTCCCAAGAAATAAGTAGTCAGTGGTATTTTAAATTTACTAGGACAGTGTTTTCAGTAACATCCAAATGGCCACATCGGTACTGGCCTAGCTTCAAATCGGCACCATTGCGTTGCAACATTGCCTGCGGATCCAGTCATTAAACTAATAGGCCACAACGACATTTCTAAGAAATATTGCAGACAACCTAGACTAATCTAGGCTAAACTTAGGTCCTTTACCTCTTATGCAGTATGTATGTTAACATTACAACCACAAAACAGTTCAGTTGACTTAATTTACGTTTATATTTGAATACTAGATATATTTTCAAACATTGGATGGCCTTACTATGTTTTGAAGCGTCGACCTTTAGCATGCACCGACCGAAATAAAGAATTATTCAGATACCTAAAGGATGTCAACAGAACCAATGATATTATATAAAAATGAGGCAGATTTATTACTAGCGCGCACATTTAGATGACTCACAACCGACATAATCGGGTATTTGTTGAATGATAAAGTTCTATCGCTTTTACTTACTTGCTTATACAGGATTAATTTAAAAGGAGTGCGTATATTCAACGAGGTAATCAGGTGCATAAAACTTAACAACCTTACCCAAGAAACATACGTCACTTGTATGAAAATTAACTTTTCATACAAGTGACTTATGTTTGTATGAAAAAGTGATTTTCAATTGTAAGATGTCGACCTATGTTCCTTTGGAAAAACTGTTCGATTTTATGCACCTCATTACCTCGTTGAATTTACGCACTCCATAAAAAATATTCCTGTATATTATTTTCATTTGTACTGGGGCCGTATTCATAAGTCCAATGGAAGCAGTTAACGTGCAGTTTCGTTTAAGGTTAAGAGAGGCGTTATCTTTCGATTTACTATACGTTTTTTATGTTAAATGGTCTAAATCGTATAGTCGTTTGGGAGTGAAAACGTAACATACACACACTCATAAACTTTTGATTTTTTTAAGATTAATGTGATCTGTGATTATGTTTTCTCTCCTAAAATTGCACTTTAACATCTTCAAAGTATTTTCTATTGTGTCAATTTAAGATCAAACATCTCATTTTGTTATCTTCTACTCCCTGCCAAGCCACATAGTTAACGCTAGTCAAATCGTTCAAATGTATGGAAGTGACAAGTCTAAATCACGTGTCGTACCGAAATAAATGTCATTTCCATACATTTTATGTCATTTATTTATGCGATTTTTATCATCGTTAACGCTTGTAAGCAATGTTACTTGGTGTCAGCAACATACAGGAGCTGATCTTAATCATTTCGGGTGGCCGCATAGTCATTCTTCCATACATCTTTACACGTCATATTCCTTACCTTCCTTTCCATATAATATTTCACACAATCTGATTTTCTTAAAGCTGGCAAAACCTTTCGTTTTAAATTTCATTACTTATACACAGTTTTTCTTATAGTTATTTCATGATTTATGATTTCCAGAATGCTCTCATTTTTAACAAGTACTTTATGTATGCATGTAGCACAAAGTCATTTGTGGTTTTGTGTCATTTTAGTAGTAAATGTAAACGATATTTTAACCTCAACTGGGCCTTTCTGTGGAAAACAACGTGTATTGCGTAACTTAGTTTGGTTTAGTATAGATTTATGTGTTGTTCTCTATAGTTTAAATTTTTGTGTGATTTGCTGGACTGACTTTTATCATAATCTGGCCTGTCAGTCGGTCATTTTGAAAAATGATTTCCCTGTTGGGAAGTTACACTATCCCCGGGTGACAGAGGCTACATTACACAAACATGAGGAGGTTTTCATCACAATCACTTAGATAGCTGATTTACTATCACTTTGTATTTTTTATATGTAGGCGAAATATGACCAAAAATCGCATAAGAGAAGAAGGGGAGACCTTTGCCCAGCAGTGGGATCTACTTATAATCTACAGGGCTTAAAATCTAAGCTTACCATTTCCATGTGAATGAATGGTTTCGTGTGCCTATCTTTAACCGACATCACCATATTTCTTTGCTTAGTCCAATTTGGTCCCAATCCGTCACGCTGCGCTTATCTCGTTAAATTGTTCTTATCAGCTGTATCTAGGCCGACAGGTCCTCTTACATACATGCTTTGCGCCCGGCCGCTCTTGCGTGAAGCCGAATAGATTATAAATAATTGGTGGTAGTTATTTTGAAATTTGTATAGTTGTTTTAAAAGATAAAATTAATGATGTGCTTGCGAAATAAGTTCCTTTGGTGCATAGATGGGTTGCTGTAGACGCTGTAGTTGTTTTAAATTGTTATAAAGGTACTTAGATCGTATAATTTTAGCGTCAAGGAGACAGCTATGTAATCGCAACGCTGCCGCGCTGGTCAGCGATGGCGTTGTCACGCTAGTCAGCACTGGCGTCGGAGCGCCGCGCCGTTTAGCTATGGTGTCGCGACGCCGGTCACCCATGGCTAATACAGGATTAATTTAAAAGGAGTGCGTATATTCAACGAGTTTATTAGGTGCATAGAACTGAAAAGCCTTCCCGCTGAAACATTTAAAGTCGAAATCTTAAAATGGAAAATGATCTTTTCGTACAAAATTCTGGTCTCGTGACTTATTTTAACGTTTGTACGAAAAGATGATTTTCAATTTTAAGATTTCTTCCTATGTTTCTTGGGAAAAGTTTTCCAGTTTTATGCAGCTGATAACTTCGTTTAATAATCGCATTCCTTTTAAATTAATCCTGTATAGGTTGTGAAAAGGCAAATTAGTCGAGCCAAGAGACGGTGGAAGCCGCGAAGCAAAGCTATTACTTTTATAAATCAATGTTTACAACCGCACGGCTACATTAAACATCGTATTATGAATGGTAGGTAGGTCGTGCTCAGCAGGTGGTTATGGATCTCAATCGTACAGTCAACCACACAACACTTTGACTCTAAAATTACATTTATGTAGACGCAATAAGATCGAGTTTCATGTCTTTGATACCATTGACCTGCAGTCGAACGCTAAGCGTGAACGATTTTAATGAAGTTACTTACGTAATTCCAAAGACCGTCATAGTTTTACGGCCACATAAAATAGTAAGTCGATTGCAATTCGATACACTAGTAAAGTACAATTGTTTGACCTTATTTCAGTGCAAATAATGTTTTTAACGGTAAAGTGGAGTGAATAAGCATGCTTGAAGGGGCGATCCGGTCGAATAAACTTTAGAGTTTGTTGCTATGAGGAGAGATTGTAAATAGTAGCACTTATATTATGTAAACTTACGGTACTTGCTGGTCCATACATTTGTCATCGATATTTCACCTCACTAGTTCTCCCACCACTTATAGTTCCCTACCACAGCGTTTCAATCGCTTAAATCACAATCGCTTAAATTACATTAAATGTATGAAAGTGACAACTTTAAGTCACGTGACTTTTTGAAAACAAATGTCATTTCCATACATTTTATATCATCTAAGCAATTTCTATCATCGTTATCGCTTGTAGAAATGTCTTTTGGCTATGGGGGGCTGGAGTCATGATATTTGTATAGCACTACTCTCGACAGTTTAGTTTGAAACGTTTTTAACAGATTTTTGACGGGCCTGTTGGTCTAGTGGTTAGTGACCCTGAATGCTAAGCTGGAGGTCGTGGGTGTCAAAATATATCTCCAACTCCAACTGGGGGGTCCTCCCTAAGTGCAAACAAAATAATGATAACGTGGCTTAATATAGATTACTTCACGAAACCCCGAGTCGCCAAAGCTATCCGTGTTCTGGGAGGTACCGGGTAGTGTTAGTAGGTTAATACGTTTTATTCCATTTTACAGATTTTTTACTTAAAATTGTGGTTAGTCAAAGAGATAACACCTTTCTTAATTCTACAAGTAAACAGCTTGGACTCTCTGAATAAGACACCTACACGAAATGCTGTGTCAGGCTTGATACCCGATGGGACAAAACATTTACGTGATCAACAAAATTCTTCGCTTGATTGAATGTTTGTGATACCTGCGGTACAGGGATTAAATCACGTTAGGTGAAAACAACTCGAGATACTGACGTAATTTGTCATACCGAATAACAAACAAAAAATTAGGATTACAACTTATAATGTGACGTTCAAGTATTTCCTGATGTGTGCCCTTAACTGCCAACCATATCAACTACGTTAGTCAGCGATGGGCAATCAACTCAATTTGCTGGGTATTGTCTAAATTAAGCTATTTTGGTGCGTGTAGTATTGCCCTTACTCCGTGACAAGGCTGGTGTTGACGTCACACGGATTGAGGACACGACGTGTGTAAACGGAACGGTAGTGCGTGGATGCGGCACTGTATTACGTACGTATTGTTTACGCGTAAAAATCAATCTTTTTTTTTTTAAAGCTGTTTATGTTTTTTCCTATTGCAAAGGAGTTTTCCGTCAGTCATAAAGCCTTTATGATCAGAATCCTACTATCCTACTAATATTATTAATGTGAAAGTGTGGATTTTTGGATGTTTGGATGCTTGTTACTCAATCACGCAAAAATGGCTGAACGGATTTGGATGAAATTTGGCATGCATGTAGCCTTTGAAATGGAAAAGAACATAGGCTACCTTTTTTACTACCGATTCCTTAAGTAGTTCCCGAGGGAAAATTGAAAATTGTGTGACAAGCGCAAGCTATAACAAGTGTGAAAATTTTATTCAATGTTTTTTGGACCCAATTCTGAATACTTCGTATCACGCATACGAAGTCGCGGGCAGAAGCTGGTTTAAAATAAGTTAAGTGACGCGGTAGCCTAGGTATGAATGTCTATGGCGTCGGAATATCTAGCATGTGGTTGTCTGTTTGAAACTCACCAATTATACTACTGACTGAAACCCACCACAAGGGGTTAACAAGAATACTAGTAATATGCGACCATTGCCAGTAAGCGTCATCAAAACAAAAGAAAAATGAATAAAACTCGTTGCATCTTTAATTAAAATTTAATGTTCGCTTTCTTCATTATTATTTTTTAATACAGGAGTACATAATTATATCTGGCTTACCTCGAATACTGAAACGCAAATTAACTTTAAGATGTTCTTAATATCTATCTGTCGCTTCTTCACACCTTAAAGCGGAAGAAATGGCATGAGACTTAACAGCGACTTTAAAGTGTTTCAAGTACATATTCGGCTTTTATTTTTTAAACCTAATGCTTCGTTATGTAATCTTCTCCCCAAAATTGATAATGAAATTACATTGGTATTTATAGAACATTTTGGGAGTTTAAAACTGCGAGTTAATTATTCTCTGAAAATGAAAAAGAAACATTCGTTTTGATGATTTTTTAGATCAAAATAATATTAGTATGTTTTCTAAAGTGGAAAAAAACTGTCTATGAGTAATTGAAGTCTAGTTAGTTTCTTGATAGAATGTTGATTGGATCATTTTCGCTGAGCTCATGTTTCTCAGTACTATCAGTGTTAGCTAGTACAGTTTGTTGAGTTGGATTGTAAAGAGTGCAAACATACTTTATGTAATCATACTGCAAGATCTTATCATTATATTTGGCCTAATGTCAACTTTATACAAAAAATAGTACATATATCATTATTTACCCAAGATTATAACTAAAGTATCCTGGGTTTGATAAATTTTTGTTAACATAAAAAATAAAATCTGAATGCCGTTGCGTAGCGTTCTTTTTATTATAATTTAAATCGAATATTTGAAAAAGGAACGGCAATTCTATCCGATTTGTTTTCTATTTGACCGTATTTGCCATAAAAATAACTATTCTGGCATTTACTGTACTAATATAGTCATTTTGTGAGATAAATTAAAAATTATTTAAAAACGGTTGGCTTGCTCTCTTGAAAAATACATATTATATTGCTCTAATTGTACGACCCTCGGAGCTAGCTTGAACACTAGCAAAGGAAATCTTACATCCACCTGATCCACCCGGTCTCTGTCGAAAGCGGCCTGCGCCGCGGCGGGGTAGCCTAGTGGCTAGGGCATCGGACTTGTGATCATGTGGTCGCGGGTTCGAATCCGATTGCACTACCGACGTGAAACCACTAGTAACACAAGCATATATTTAGCTTACCACGAGGGGTTAACAAGAATACTAGTAATGTGCGACGCACATTACAAAGCTAGTCGTTAATTAAACGTATTGTACAAAACATACATCGACGTCCAGCCAAAAGATATTGCAACTTAAATTGTCTTGAGCCGTGTTGTTCCCATAGATTAAATTCGGTAAATACTCTGTACGCAGCTCACATGACAATACCGTGGATAGTTATGCAAGATAATGAAGATAATGGAATATTTTTGTGGAAGTTTTAAAAAAAACATAATTTTAAATTAACGTTATTTTTATTTTGTTTACTGAATTGTAGAGCTAGTTGAGGTTTATGAAGACTTTGAAATAAATCTACTTTAAACAAAATAAACTGTGATAGAATCCGTTTAAAGTAGTTTTATTTCAATGTCTAATATTCGCGTAAACCTCAGAAAACTTTATGAAGACTTGTAATTAATTGTCGTATTTTTTCTTTCCACATGAGGCAACCTTTTTCCCAAGCTAGCTGCTATGGCTAGCTAAATAAACTTTAATTAAACCTTTAGTTTTAAAAATTGGTGTTAATACCTGAGATTTAACTTGCTGTTGCACGCGACATTGCCCGCAGTCCTCAATTTATTATAGTAAAAAATATAACGAAAGTTGAAATAACAAAAATATAGCACTAAAACATCCCCAAAGTATATTACACGTGTAAACTAGTAGGTAAATATTTCCCAATTAATTAATATTTAAATAAACTATTAAGTCAAATGCATAATTGCACTTTAATTGTGTTATTTATTTAATTAACCTATTAAATAAAATATTTGCGTAAGGATAACATACTTTAATTCTAGAGTATTTCTACAACATACATAAGGTACCTATGTGATCCCTACAATTTAAATTTGATAGAGATGTTAAAATTTTGTTACTGGTATTGTTTTTTTTTAATGTTTGGCAATCTGCTCTTATTAGGTATTTTTTTTATCTTACTGGGAATAATACTTACCATCGTCATAATTTCGTCACGTAAATGGTACACTTGTGAGAATTTGAATAAGAATTGCGACAGCTTAGGGTATTTTTATCTAAAAATAATTATGGAATAGCTCCTGGTAGCCTTCATTGGAGTGTTACTTAAAGAAGAAGAATGAAATAATTCCATACCAAGTTTCATCAAAATCGGTTCAGCGGTTACTTTAAGTCAATCAGACATACCTCCACATTTATATCTAATGTTGGTATCACTAATATTGTAAAGCAGAAAGTTTGTGTACCTATGTTTATTATCTCTTCACGCACAAACGGATTGACCAATTTTGATAAATTTGGTATGTGCGAAGAAAAAAAAAGTTATCCGATAAATGGCGGGTGAAACCGCGGGCGCAGCTAGTAGTTTATATACCTAAGTAAGTTAGGAAGTAAACATTTTCTAAGTAATCTGAATCAATGATACGTCTTTCGCTTCTCACTTACTGTAAATAATCTTAATTAACGATGAGAATGAAGTCAATTAACTATCAACTAACTGCGTAGTTATTTCATAAAAACTGGTATGTCTGGTGTTCTAATTACGAATCATTGTTCCTATAGGTATTTGAGTCATTTGAGTGTATAAATAAAAAACAAATGAAGATCCCACTTAACGAAAAAAAACCATGTGTTACTTATATGAGTATTGAAAAGTGGTTGAGTTTGTATGTGCAGTTAGCAACAAAAGTTGATGAACAACCCAGTCCAAACAATTGTTTTACATTAAAACTAAGACACAATAATTGTTAGTCCATAAATTGATGTTTCGACTATAATAACTTTTGCTTATCAATTTAGTTTTCAGTATTAAAAAACAGTAAAGGTAGGTCTTATCACGAAGTGTAAAAAACGCTATGATATACAAATTTGTGATAATTTATTATTTAGGTTTTTGTAAATGTGTTTGTGTTTTCAAGTATAGTTGCCTTTGGTGCAGTTTGGTGACTGTACGTATATTCATAATACACCATTTCTTTTTCTCTCCTTATGTAGTATACCTAGTACTAAACTGTATCAAGATTTTTTCGAAAGTAGATACTTTTCCGATGTAAAAATGCTTTCACTGATGCATGGCATCGGCATTGCTGGTTGTCATATAGTAGGCGTTATGTCGTAGATGTCAATGCGAGCAAAGCCAGGGCATAAACCAGTTTTGTAATAAAGGCAATATTCGGAAGACGTAACTGTACATATTTAATCCCTTAAAGTCTGGAGACTTAGGGCTTAATAATAGATACCTACTTTGTACGTATATTTATGAGAGCAGAATTATAATTTTCCTAGAGAGGAATATGAGGCAATATGAGGAGAGGTACAGGCGAGAGGAGCATAAGATAAGGTAGTCCTTTAGGCAACAATGAAATCATTTTTCAAATCGGCCCAGTAGTTCCTGAGATTAGCGTGTTCAAACAAACAAACAAACTCTTCAGCTTTATAATATTAGCATAGATCTATCTATAGTCTTACAAGAAAAGCTCAAAGCTTTTTTGTGTTCCAATACACTAATTAGCGAAGTTATTTGCACTGCGCTGTCTGATAACTATCATTGTGAACTGTGCAGGGAAAGAAAGTGGAATACACTCATTAGTTAGTCAATCCAAAAATCACATGCCATCCGAAATTCTAGTCGGACACATTTGTGAAACTCAATATTATTTTTGATGTTTTAAAACTAGATCAATGAGAACAACGGATGTAATACCTATTGTTATATCATTTCTTGTTAGTAATTATAACAGCGTGTCGTAATACCTGATTGTAAACAAAGAATTTACAATAATAGTGTCATAAAAATTACCATTATTATTATTATTATATAGCCATGTTTACGCAGAACGGCCTTTGTTGCTGTAATTTCAGTTGATGTTCGTAAATAAGGTGATTTAATATGGGTTATTCCAGAGTTTGCAGGACTATCAAGGTATGAGATAGAAGCCATCGTATTTGGTCCCCGGTAAAAAGGAAATTTATTCCAAGGTTTTATTAGCCAGTATAATAATTTCCGCATGGGAAAGGAACCTTATGAGAGTTCCCGGGCAAAAAAATGTTTTCATGAAACGTTGTGATCTAATTTACCAGATAACTACGTAATTGATTATCTCAGTTCAAGGTTTTAACTGTGGCCTACAACTTTTTGTAAACATATTGTTGAATTTCTAAAATAATACCGTAGGTTTATCGAATCGATTTTTGTCTGTAAATAGAAATCGTCACTGTTCTGTGCCAATATTGATCTTCTATTGCTACAGAGCTTATATTTTCAATCTTAAAAATATTCATTCTCAAAGCATTTAGGCACCTACCTACTATAATTAATATTTCAATTCAATATGATATATTTTTTTCGCTTAATTCGGATTTCTGAAATCCTCGTTGTATTTTGGAAACGGTACTGAAAATTTAGGTGCCACGCTACTTTGTTTACCATTAGAAACTTGTAGCTGTTATATTACGCAGATCTGAAAATCGATCCTAGTATATAAGAATAAGGTCCTGCGCCTACGACTATTCTCAAGGCAGTGTAGGACGTCATACAATATATTATTTATGTAACACATTGTGTTGTTTTACCTATTTCGAATGCGAACAATTGATCGCCATTCTCGATGGAATTTTTATAGAAACACATCTGCTTGTTTTATTGTCAACAAATGATCGTACATGTTCTAACATACTGAATAAGTTATTTGCATTAATTTATTTACAATCGCAAGCGAAGGCGAATTTGGATAGTTTTATGAAGTCTGGCAAAATTTCAACGTTAATAAAGAAAGTTGGTTGCCCGCTAATGTCAGTGGCAAACTTTTTAAAGATTAGATTTACATTGCGCCGAATCCAATGAAGTAGCTTAAGCACTTGTGTTATGGAATCAGAGACAACTAAGATACCACAAACATCCAGACCCGAGACAATGTAGAAAAGTGTTTTATTTTTTACATTGACCCGTCCAGGGATCGAATCTAGGATCTTAGATAGCGACACGTTGGAAACAGTGTATACGCCATCGACCACGGAGGTTGTCATTGTTATACTTGCCAAACAAACACAAAAAATGCAAACGGAGCTCACGAGAAAGGCCTTTGTTCTGAAATCGAACTGTTTGTTATCGTAGCAATAATAAATAATTATATTAATAAGAACTCCATCTAATAGGACAGGTATCACAAAAAACGCTATGCTGTCTTTGTCTTGAGGTCTGGACGGGACTCAGACTTCCCCGTTCCTAAAAAAACATAATAATCCTCAGACTCATAATCCTTTGTCATTAAATAATAAAATAATCAGGAAATTAAATCATACTATAATGACGCAAGTGTTTATCAACATCCCGTTGTGAATATCCACCGTATCCTAACCATGTTTGTTTGTTTCAGATAACGCTGAAATGTTCAATTATTGAAATAGTTTCGAGAACCAGTTTACTAACTTACTAGGTAAGTGGTTACATAAATACAGCTACCTAAGACTAATTGGCCCAATATACCGTATCCATGGGATAAGGTTATGGTGCTTCGTTCTATTTATATTTTTTTCGGTGTGTAAAGTTAGATGATGTGTTAGATGTTTCTTTATAAGTACGTATTTCCTTACAATATTTTGCATTTACAGAAAATAAATATTAATTTACGGAAAAAATAACTAGCGTATTAAATTTCATAATTCCAACGTTTCACAAAGTTGTTGTTTGTTTGTTGTTCTGCAGCTAAAATGCCACACGTCGACAGCCGGCAGCCGGCGGCGACAGAAGACTTCCGGCGCGTGTTGCGGGAAAAAGCGCTGAGCCACAGTCTGTTCTACATGAAGCTGAGCGCAGGAGTTGCGCCGCAGCTCGCGAAGGAACCGGCGCACGCGCACGCGCCACGCAGGACCAGCGGCAGTGCGGGCGCGCGCGCGCCGCCGATCGGCCGCGTCCCTCGACAAGCACAACCGCGCGTCTCCGAACTACTGCGACGATTTGAACCCGCGCCAATGCAGTACCTCAGACCACCGCGCAACTCCTCGCCGCCAGAAGACATCTCCTCCTCTGACGACGACGACCGGGCAGCCGTCAGACGCCGCAGCCGCGATTTGAGTGACGATTCCGCCGTAGAATTAGAGACGCGTTTGCGAAGACACTCACATCCTCGCGATATCACACCTCCACCGGACACGATGTCACCCAGACGGGAGAGGACTTTGATTGAGGCTCACGTCGTGGAGCTGGGGCGGAGGAGCAGCGAGGGCTGCGAGATACGGGGGCGCTGCGTGAGAACGCCCAGCGTGGTGGTGAGCGACTACTCTGACGGCGTGGTGGCGGTGGGAGCCACCGACGAGGAGGTGGACTGGCTGCGTTCGCGCTCGCTATCCGCAGACTCTGCTTGCTCATCCTGCTCAACGCTCTCCAGCCGCGAGGACGACGAGTTCGAATCCCCGACGATGCCAAAAAAGGTGAGTGTCTTTTTCTTTTACTGTTTATTTTGTCTATTGTTTATGTCGTTCCATATATTTTATACGGCTTTTGACAAAACTGAACTCTACATATTTTTTGTCTAAGAAACGTCTTCGTAGAGCAATTAATACAATATCATTGTATTAACATCGTAGTAATTCATTTAATTAATGCGTGTCAGAAGTATACATAATTTGACTCCTACGCAAGCTTTTAGAAATGAAATAAAAACATAATTTATCATATTATAGATATCTAATTATTGATTCTTTTAATTAAAATTATCTTGTAATCTGCGCAGCGTATGGATATTAATAGATGCTAATACAAAAACTGCTTACATACATACTAATAGATGAATAGAAATGTCATATTCAATGATGGGAAGTATGGGCATCCGAATCTGGTCGAGCTTGGCTTTATGCACTCAGGGTCAAGAGGCGATATCCGTAAGAAACAAGAGCTGTATATAGAAGTAATATATAGATACGTTGGAGCACTCCTCAGTAAAATAAGCGAAATACGAAAATAAACCGTAGTGCTTGGCAATAAAGAGGATAACAATCTTACTTCAACGGTCGACTGCTTGGTATCTTATTTACATAGAAACACCAGCATCGAGCTCTTAATATTTTCAACAAATTCAACCATTCCTATGACGAAAACCAGTTACATTCCAGTTTTTTTTTTTTAAAGATTACTACTTCTAGCAATGTGGGTCGCACATTACTAGTAATCTCGTTAACCCCTCGTGCTAAGCTAAGATGCTTGTGTTACGAGTGGGTTCACGACGGTAGTGTAATGGGTGGGATTCGAACCCGCAACCACATGATCGCAAGTCCGACGCCCTAGCCATTAGGCTACCACCGCATTCCAGTTTTTGGTAGCCTGAACTTACCTAAACATTAACAACTGGATTTATTGTTAAGTTTTACCTTCCCCCGTAAAAGGTTTTCCTTATTTGACTAAAGCTTGTGACGTCAGCGAATTATTTGTGTTTATGGTAGGGGAGGCCACGATGCTAAATGGGGATTTACTCGAGCGTCATAGAAACTTATTAGGTTGCAAAGCTTAGATGATAAGAAGAAAAAAATGTTATATAATAATACCTTTTCATCGGTGGGGGAAGCAGCTATAGATTTTTAAATATGTAAAAAAATACTGTTGCATGGACATACTCGAGCGCGTCAGATATTGATAGCATCAATGTCCTACGTATTTTTAAAAATGTACGTATGTTAATCTGATCATTTGCATGATGCGGGTGGTTGTACGTAAGGGTCAAAAATGAAAAAATAAAAAAATTAATCGAGCGCGTCAGGTTTTCTAAGGGGGTGTTAAGTGCACCAAAATAAAAGCTCTCATTCAATAATCTGACGATTTCGATCTGACGCAAACACGCGGCTATTATTTTAATGTGCAAAAAAAATTCGCCATTTTGAAATACTCAAGCGCGTCAGATTAAGATATATATGGTTCATCTTTATGTTCTAGACGTGTTGTTTCATAATCTGACGATTATCTAAAGGGATTCGCCTAATCTGACAAAAAAAAATTTTGTTTGACTATTTTTTAAATTATTGAACTAATTAATTGAAAAGCTCAGGAAATAGCATGCAAATAAATAAGTGTATGTTTTTTAAGTAGAATACTTGTATTTATAAGAAAATAATTAAAAAAAAAAATGCCCAAAAAAAATAATTTTTTTATGTGTGTGATCTGTGATGGCGTCGTAGCAATAAAATCCAAAGTGGGGACGGAGTGAGAGAGTAATAGATAGAGAAAAAGTGAGAGAGGAGTAGAAACGCGGAGGGAAATATAGGCATCACCCAGCTGCACGCATTAAACTTTATCGACGATTTTTTATTATTTTGGCTTGCGGAAATCGTCAGATTATATATTTTTCGTTATCCTTAAATTATATAATTCAAAATAAAAAAAAATTTGGCTACGCTCGAGAATGTCGAGATGACGTTTTTTTTTACAACTTTGCTGCCCTCCCCTTTCTTTACGTCACTCTCAAATTGTCAGATTAGTGGAATATACACTTTTTATCATGTAATTAACTCACCTTACCTTAATCTGACGCGCTCGACAATTTCTAATGATCAATTTTTTTTTACTAATCTGATCCTTTATCCTTCACGGGCGGCCTTATATATGGGGCTCATATTTGGTGGAGGTACTTAAGCGGATACAAGGTATCGCCCTGTATATTAATCTGCCGCGCTTTAGTAAATCCCGAAATCCCCTCTTGGGCTCCCCTACTATTAGTAATGACCCGGTCTGTATGGATATAATATATAATACATTAATTTAAAGGGTACAAGGATACGGGTACCAACAGGGGTTAAAGTACACTTATTGATAAAGGCATCAAGAGCAAGTACAGCCACGAGCATAAATATGTATACACATAGCGAAATTGTAAAATTCAACAGGAACTCACCATCAATTCAAATTTGAATCATTTAACAACATATAATTATAACAGTTCTCAAATTATGTATATATTTTTAAGTTTCTACCAAAACTTCCCGCTAAATAAGTTTTACAATTTCTTAATTCTTAATTCTTTATTGTACACTATAAATACAGAAATAACAAGTATCAGAAAAAGTATGTACACAGGCGAGCTTAACCCAGAGTTGAGTTCTCTTACAGCTCTATATATCTATATAATTTCGCTATGTGTATACATATTTATGCTCGTGACTGTACACAAAAATCTTTTAATGAAGCAGAGTTCAGGAAACCAGATTACTAAGTATATTTTCCGTGCGATTTTTTCGATAGATTTGTTTAAGAATAAAATTTCAACAAAAAACATTGAAATAATAGAGAATATATAATCTGAATTGTAATTTTAGAATATCTGAAATAATATTGGAAATCAACATTCAAACTGTTAATCTGTAACTATAAATATTAAAATGTCTGCATATATGAAATGAATGTAGACTAGATCCACCGAAACAGTCTGCGAATAATGAGAGTTAGTGAAATCGAACTAACGATAATATTTCCAACTATTGTTATTCATTTATTATTATTTATATGATCACTTGTAAATGAATTAAAAAATAGAAAGGAAACATTTGAAACTTGCAAAATTTCCCACTCTTTTCGTAATTCATTTACGTGTTTCCAACTGTGCTAGATAAGATTCGCTAGACCAATGGCATGAAAGGAAAATAAAGCTAAATGTATTTCATAAACATAAATATTTATACATGCAAAACCAAAGATAAAATCTTAATTCACTTAAAAAGTGTAAATATCTTATCTAACATAATATCTCTTTGAATATTCTACGCCTATTAATAATATTATGTTATTCCCTTATCTTCAGATCTTTAGATTAAATGAGATAAAAATTAATATAACCGAATGTTTTTCGTATAATTTGATGTTTAACATGCTTTATATTCCAAAACGTAAATATTTGCATCGACATATCTTGTTTGTGATGCAAATTCTGCTGACTTAAGTAGGCCCGTCTAAATCGACCATCGGAATTAAAAAACATTAATGTAAATCATTCAGTCTTATCAGTTTATGTTGGTATCCTTTCAATTTCTAGATTTTTATCTTAACTCATTAAAACAATTTGTAGAAAACGTCTATAATAGATTCGAAAAGTTGCAAAATTCCTAATATCACTTCCTTGTTTTGAATTTAGCTGCTGTTTTCTTTTATAACGTAACACTGGACTCCATCTGCCATTCAAACCCTGGTTGCTTCTACCATCATCATCTTTCTAATTATTTTATTTTATTTTACTTTGATTACAATTACAAAGATGTATCACCGGCATTTGTTTAACATTTGAAGCAACAATTTGAGCTTTTGTTTTTTGAGTAGATAATCAAAAATACTTTCAATTTAGGTTTAATATATGTAATAATCGTGGATGTTCCAAGATAATTTGATTTGCTGTACTCACTTTCAAACTTTTGCGTTCCATGATTATAATATAACTACTTGACGGGGATTAACGCGAACTCTTGCTTTTACATTGAAAGGCTTGATAGTTCCACCGGCCGTGGTCTTAAATGGTCTGATTGCATTTTGCTTTGGATTGAAATTGTGCCAACCTTCAGCCGTCCTTCACATTTAAGTTCAGTAACATAACTTAAAATTAAAGGGTCATAATGTCAACAAACAGCACCAGATAAAGCATTCCATTACATCGAGCATGTCGGGATGTTTGATTCCTCATATCCTATTGGTTATAATCCGTGGGTTATTTGTATGTAAAACGGATGCCCACATCCGTCATTTACGTGCCCAGTGTTATTGTATATGGTAACTGGAGCGAGAACATATTAGTTACAGACTAAAGCGGTCCTGCATAATTGACAATTGTTTTATACTGTTCGTAAACCAGGAATAACTGGTTCTATTTCGTAGTATTTGGGAGCTTGTCACTGGCATGCAATGCATAAAAATATTTACATACTTAGATTTCCAAACAAATTCCTAAAAGATTTTGAGATGTATTAAGTTCTTAAAAATTTGGTCTGTAGATAGTTCCCTTTTAATGAAAGAGATTGGCGTTCTGGTCGCATACAATAGTTAAAATATAATAGTCACAAAAAACGCTAAAATAAAATAAAGTTTCAAATAAGTCTGTTAATCACTATTCAACTTAAAATTCTCAACAACTGAGCTGAATATTAGCACGGTAATTTTTTATGTGCCATTAAATAACCTTTTAGAAAATCTTAATAGTTCCCATTTCCTGGCAGCATGACAGCGATTAAAAAAAAAACTTAAAACTAACTACCGTGGATATGTTAAATTATAGTTACAGCTAATTTTGCCGACCATATTATACACAAAGTAGTTTCAATAATGGGTGTTCCACAAGGATGCACTTTCGGTCCACTGTCATTTCACTACCCATTTAAATAATGAAAATGTCAGTGTGTTAATACTTTCAAGGAATATCTATGTTCTCCTCATGTCTAGGTTATTCAAATGACATCGTTAACTACTTTTCCTCTACAACCTAAATGTCTAGTGCAAGTTTTTATTTGTAAATCGGCCGATGTAACTTGGCACGTCGCGAAAGAGTTGTAACATACCGCTATCTCTGTCTCACACTCTATTCACATGTACTTGCATCTCGGGTTAACCATCTTTTGTCTCTTTTCAGACTTGCCAAGTTATATTGGCCGAAATGTACGCGATTGAAACGTTCACTGTGTTTTGCTCTCTGATTGGTTAAGAGCTTGGAGCTGGCCAATCGGGGCATCGAATGTAATAAACGTGTCGATCACGTTAACGCAAATTAAATTCGCACTAGGCTCCCGCATTTTTTTATCGTTTTTGTGGCGTTCTTTTTTATGCCTCCTCTTTGAGTAATTACCGTGATCGTGACAGCTTTAATAACATTGTCACGTTTTGGTGATGTATTTCAACATAATAGAGACATTAAAATCGACATAGTCCTGTGAATCGTTACCTTTCTAAAGCAATAATATGCTCTTCCTATTTCTAATAGAAAGTTGTCGTGCATGAATGCAATGCATAAATATGATATTCACTGAAGAAAGTTAATTTTCTTTTTTTGTTTTAATGGTACATGAAGTGGTTATAAACGGACAGTAATTTGCAACTAACTACTTTTTAGCACTTACGTAAAATTCGTGCATACGTATTTTTTTGTTAAACGTTTTATGGTCGATAAAAAAATTACGTCAAAGACTAAACCACTAAACAAGAAAAATTTAAATGATTATATTTACCTTCAATCAATTACTAATTTTCTTTTTTTTTGCGTAGCAGCCGCAGGTTATGTACCATATCATTTTGTTGGTTAAAAGTTGTGAATCAATAGTAACTATTTAGTTGACGTGGCCGTAGAAAACTGTATTTGAAATTAGAAATATTATTAATATTATTTCATTTTCTTTTCATTTCATGCCGTAAGCTTGAATGGGTTGGTTTTATAATCTCATTCCGGGTTTAATAATAGCTATAACTATCACAACTTAAAAAAACAAAATCAAAAATTACAAACTTAATTTCTATTCAATTCATACTCACCTCAAGTTAATATTAGCCTAAAAATTTATACTTATTTGTAATTAAGGCCGTAAATAATACCTCTTCAAATAAGTATTTAGTTTCCACGTAATGGGGTCAAACATCCGAAGTGATATTTGAACACATTTCGTGACGTCAATGCTGTCCGTGAGATCTGATACAAGGCCTACCAATATTGCTGCTATTGTTATTTATAACTTTTAAAACTAATAATACTATACCTACCTTATTGTGTAACCTTATAGTGAAGGTATAAAATAAAAATAATTTAAATCATTTTTTTTTATGACTTTCGCAATAGGATGTTTAATCCCTGTATGTATCGCGATTCGCGAGTTTTCACATATTTTCGCGAAGATAATAATAGAAATTATAAGATATGGATATACAATCAGACTTGAAAAAAACATTCGGGATCTTAAAATTGCCACATGCGGGAACCGAATACGCAACAGCCCCCTTAGACAATGTACATTTGTGCAATCGTTAACGCAGATCGAATCGCTCAAATGTATGAAAGTGACAAGTCTGAGTCACGTGACTTATCGAAGAAATTTCCATACATTTAATGTAATTTAAGAGATTTCTATCATTGTTATTCTTGTAGAAGTTTACCTTATCTGAGGGCTGCTTGCGGTTACGGGTAATTGGCATGGTTTCTTTGCTCAATCAAGTCATCAAAATAAACAATAGACTAACGAAAACAATAGACTAAATAAAATTAATTTAATTATATAACATTACTAACAAATAAATCATAATGAAATTCCCAAGGGTTACAATTTTATGTACCGCTAGGGATGTTATACCTACATATTTTTAAATGCGATATGTTTTATTAAGACGGAATAAATATTACTATTACCTATTATAATTATATTTACGTGCATAAACAGTATGTTTTTAACCATTGCTAAGTATTGCATTACGAGATGCAATAGTTCATACTGAAGCGTGCAAAGAATAATATTAGATAGGTATGTTATTTACATTAATTCTTTGCTAAACGCGTGTAAACACAATAAAACACTTTTGCTTGAAGTTGTACCTAGAATTCCATAACCAATTTTAAGTTTGTATTTCAATTTAGGAAAAATCTTTTGTTTACGTTAAATTTTTGTTTACTTTATTTATTATTTACGTAAAATTGCCTTCACTATTTAGTTCACGTTCCTATTTACATAAATATTTATATTTACTTAATTATATTATTGCGCTGGCCTAAAAATATCCTCGTTACATGTACTGTATGGCACGAGCAGTGATCATTATACTTGCTAACTATCTACGTAAAAGCACAGATTAATCTTAATACCTATATATAAATCTCGTGTCACAATGTTTGTCCTCAATGGACTCCTAAATCACTTAACCGATTATAATAAAATTCGCACACCATGTGCAGTTCGATCCAACTTGAGAGATAGGATAGTTTAAATCTCAATTATATAAAAAAAAATTTAGACCGCGGGCGGAGCTGCGGGAAACAGCTAGTAAATGTATAAGTCGTAAAATGATATCTTAGTATAATTCTATGACGTAAAATCAATTATTTATCTAGATGCATACTTCGATATGACGATATACTTAGATGAATAAAACAATTGTAAGTATGTATGTTTGTGAACGAGATTAAACAATGGAAGCGGGTTAAATCACCTATTATGATCAACAAAAACTTTGCTTTTAATCGCATCGCAAATAAATAGTCGAGTTGATTGTCGATACGTGGGTACACATGAACAATGCCTTGTTATGGCTTGTGTCGTTTTCCGTCCGTAGTAAACTGATAGTTTTAATTTTTTTTATACTCGTCCCCACCCATCATTGACGTCAATCGACCGGTTGTGGTTTGTGTGTGTGTAACACGTTTGTTGCATGTTTAGGGTTGTCCAACAATATTTTGGACTACATTTTTGTAGGATTACCAATTTTTGTCCTTTTTTTTCGTTAGTTATATAATAGTGAACCAAGAGATAAAGTTGATAATATTTTGAGGGTAATGTTATTTTGTAGTTTTAAAATTAAAAGCGAAGATTAAGTTAGCATTTACTACGGCCCAAGATATGTGCATATTGCGGACGGCGGACATAATATTATTAGCAGACATTTTGTATTTTATTTCTCAACCCTACACTTAAATTGCTGTAGAATCAGTTACGTAATTATTATGTTAGACTGATTTATGATATTATTAACGTTCACACATCAGTGTGAATTTAACACTTTGTAAACATAATATTTATTTAGGAGAATACCCAACATTTTATTGCGAAATCTGCCTTAAATACTACTTACATACTTTGGTAAAATAAAACAGTAAGTAGTGAGATATTTTAGACCGAATTATTGCCGTTTTGTATACCTACCATATCTATTCTTAGTAACAGCGTATTTTGACAGCCCTGTGTGGATTGAGCAAGTGTCAAACCGTTTATATCCATACTGGCGTGTATCTATATAAGTAGTAAAATTTTTGCGTGTGTGCGCGTTGCATGCGTCTGCGCATTGCAATGGTGCGATGTTCCTCTCGTTTTATGGGCCACCATAAACGACACCATGCATGTGACATGGATAACTGAGTCGTGTACTAAACGCTATGGTATGTGTCGTGTACGCACATATTTGAAGTAATTAATAAAGTATTTTTGTTAATGAAGAATGAATGAAGTATTTAAAATACATTGTCTACTAAGCATCTAATTAAGATTTAAATGATAAAGAAGCAAGGATGGTATTGTTTAAAATATATTTCATATTTATTTTTAAAATATAAATACACTCTTCGGAGATGACTTAAAAATGTATGTTACATGTCGAGAAAGGATTTTAATTTTTTTAATCCTATATAACTATTCACAGACACACAGAGAAAATAAATAGAGATAGGAAAATGAAGACATTAAAAAGTAACTACGTATAATTTACGTCCATACATACACACTTTTATATAAATCGAAATGCCACAATAATAACACTGCGGAACTTCTTTACAAATGATACAAATCTCACAACACCAAGAAAGCTTGTTGATGACGATTAAAAGTTCCGAGAATGTTAAAACCAATTACTTAGACTTCCTCATTCTTGCTGTCCCTTTGTCTTTCCCACGGTGGTCCGTAAAGGACAGGGTTCAAGGAGGTACCCTGCCTCACCCACACATCTCCCAAGTTTTCTTTGTTCGGTTTTACTTGAATGCCATCTGAATATTTAATCATTAATTTGCATGATTGTTGTAAACCGATTGTGTAATTTTGACTTTCTTTTGTCTTGGTTTGTGTTTAAGAAACTTGAACAGTTTTTTTCTTGTGTGTAAAAGCTAGGCTGTGGATATTACATAATTATGTTGGTGTTTATGACGGGTTCATAATAACGAATACTGGTCGGAATTGACTGTATGGATAGTCGAGTGGTATAGGTCACCACACTAATTACCACTGTGCGACGTGCTGCGGGTTCGATCCCTGCATGGGACAAGCATTTCTGTGATCCGCAGATACTTGTTCCAAGTCTGGTGTTCTTTGTGCATGTGATTTGAATGTTTGTGAAACCCCCGCAAACATGGATTAAATTCCTTAGCGTGGGCGTTGTTCTTGAAAGAAAAAAAATATTGAAATATTAGGCCGAGCAGAAAATGATTCGGCTGTCCGTATTCTTCATCTGGAAACGATGTTCTCTATTGTTTTTTTTAAATTTATAACAATAAAAATAATTGCTAGCCGCATTGTTATTTGGTTATATACGAATACTGCATCATTTACATAAGGCCTCTTCAATTCAGTTCTATCTAGAATGCTTAATTGACGTACCTGTGCATGTTTATAAATTATTTTTATTTCTAGCATGGACGTATATTTTTAGGTTCATAATCTCGAAACAAAAAAATATTTAAATATTCATGATAATTTTTACTTAAACTAACTTCAAATAAATAACACTGAAATTATTTACATAGTGATATCTTAATGTGCTTACAAACTGCTTCAAAATAACCTTTAATGTTGTGTCCTTTTCTAAACAGGTCGCTCAGGACTTTAGAAACCCTTGAATATATTTTTGAAATAACTTAAAAAGAAAATTCCTTGTTCCAGATGATAAATGCAGATTGAGGGCTGGACTCCTGAGCGACCTGCGGGCCAGCAGCGGCAAAGGAACAACTACAGCTGGATCTAATGTTACCTATTGCCACACTCTTATGTAGACTTTTACGGAGCTACCACAAAACAGCTGATTTTGATATTTACGCTGATTCTATTAAACAAAAACTATTCGTGCGTTAAAAATAGACAGGTGTAATTTGTTAACTCTACAATCTATCAAAATTCCTAAGCTCTTTTTGGTACGTAGAACAATTAAAATCACTCATTTTATGTAATCGGTATCTTTTTCATTCGAATAACCTACTCCCAGAAAAAAGTTTACTAAAAATAAAAGAATCTAGTTCGAAAGAAAATCTCTAAACATTTTTACCTAGTAACGTTTTAATTTTCATTTAGTTATTGGTTAACAGAATCACTGCCAGCTGTCACAGACTTTCGTAATCTAAGAGTGACAGCTTGATTTAGACACTGTTTTGTGCTAATTATTAGACTTTCTGGTATTGGATTATCGCTAGTGACTATGTATTTGACATTACTATTCCGTACCACGCACTTTCAACGCGTCATACGTCAGTCTAAAAACCAAAATAAATTTAGTTATTTTATATTTTTTACAACAACGAGAAAAATGCGTGAACACCAAAGTTTTTTTAAGAACAGCGGTGGGATTATGTTGATTGCTTTAATAATTGAAACGGCAGTAGAAATTTAGTTCTGTCAAATTATTCTTCTTGTTACAAATAACTTAAATTGAATTATATTTTTAATTATTGCAGTTTGTGGTAGAGTTTGAACGGCAGAGTCTAATTTGACGGATATAAATAACGCTGTTTTATGAAGTAAAATTAAATATAAAGAAGTATAGTTTTACTAAATTTATTTCTCAGTTGTCAGAATTAGAACCCAAACGCTAATTACTTGTTTACGCTAATTCAAATATCTTTTGTTCACCTTTACTAAGCCTACATTTAATTTATTCTGAATGACGCGTTAATTTGTAGTTTTGTGGTTTTAACGAACATGAAGTTTGTAAGTAAATTTAGAATTTAAGAAACTTGATTCTTTATGAAGATTGATTTTGAGCTTGCCGTTTTGCTGAGTTGTATTTATTTAAACACGTAATTTTTAAAACTTAAATAAAGGCACTCAACTTTTACAATAAGAGATCTTTAAAAGAGGCTCTAGCGTTTTTGCTAATTATGTACAGTTCTTTAATACTACGTTGATTTGACAGATCTGCTGATAAAAAGACCTTTATTAGATAGATTACCTATATTTATAAAACACGACTTTAAAAGTTTTCAAATGGTAGTAATTTTAACAGGTTTCCAATAATTACATTAGTTTATTCGAACATTTAAATATCCTGAGAATAATCTATGAAAAACATAAAAAAAATACATTTGTAATAAAAAAAATCCTTGAATTTTTAACTTACGTAAATGAGATGGATTATAAAATCGTTTTAAAGTTTTTTATAATTCGAATACATAAAAATAGACCAAATATTCGTACCTCTGTTATGTTTGCTTGTTAGTATTATATTTCTATAAAGAATACATTCCTAGTTATTGCTGTAGATAGATCATTATTTTATAATTAATTTTAAATAAGCTTTGATATTTTGAGTTGTGAGAGTAGGTACCTAATTAATATTGTGAATGGCGAATAATAAGCGATATAAATTACTTAGATATTTAATAATAATATTAAATCTGATTAAAAATATAAACTTAAAAAAGTCGTTTTTTCAAAGATTTTAATTACTTAGTTTTTTTCACTGTATAAAAATACTATCGACATATTAGCCATTTCATACACTAGGCGACGCAAGTCTCAGATGTACCTAACCCTACATCTTTAGTTTCTACCGAAGTGGGTCTATACGAACCTCTTTATTTTGTTTTGCGGTATATGTTTTTATACATAAATCGTTTGGTATCGGAGACTTTTTTCGGATTGCGTCGCCACGTGTACGAACGGCCTTATTGTCTCACTGGCAGTTATATTTTTCATATTGCTTGCCTATTTTGTGCTTTATTGTTACAAACTTAGCTTTTCTTTTATAAAACGTTCCTTAACTATGTTCCTTCTATACTCAAATATTGAAAGATAATTATGATAATACGATGTACTAAATTCATTTTTGTTAAAAGCTCCTTTTTAATATGAGGCTATATTTATACAAACGATTTGTTTATTTGTTTGTTCTACTAGATAAAATAATACTTTATGAATGATTCTCATAATTATAAATAATTATACTATTGTAAGCTACGTTATAATTATTTTACCGTAAAAGTATTACGAAGTAGAGTAGATTTGTGTTTACTTTTTCTTTTGTTAATTTGTAAATTTCCATTCAATCAAGAATAACAAAGAATAACAACATATCATTTTCGTAGAATATTAATTTTTATTCTAATTTATTTTAACAAAAATCACTTAGTGATATTATGTATACCAAAATATCTTGCCCTATGAGATTAATTAAATAATAATATTCAAGAATAATAATAATTAAATAAATGTTTTTAAATTGCATTCCATTAGGATAATTTCATTTATTGTTCTAGTTATTTATTAAGTTGTGTTTTAATAGAATCAGAAATTTATAAACTGGCCTTAAGCTTAGTGCAGTTGATTGTTTCATTATATTATTAATTAAATTATTATTTAAGTTAAATTTATATTATTATAAACATTCTGAATAAATTTGATTCATTGTTTAATTTGTTTACGTTATTTTGTAGTATTATAATACCCAGTAGTTCTAGTAGAGTCGGATAATTAAAAAGAAATTGTAATAATTTTGAATGTGATGAAACCCATTTATATAACAAGATGAATTTATCTGGTATTAGCAGAAAGAGGAGATAAACATTTTGATTGCGTATTTTAGTCCTAAAAGTACATACTTATACAGGAATAATTTATAAGGAGTGCATATATTCTACGAATTAATCAGGAGCATAAAACTGAACAATTTTTCCAAAGGAACATAGCTCGAAATCTTAAAATTGTAAATCTACTTTTCATACTAAGTAACATAAGTCACATGACACTTTGTATGAAAAATTTCATTTTCCATTTTAAGATTTCGACCTATGTTCCTTGGGAGAAGTTGTTCAGTTTTATGCACCAGATTAATCCTGTATAAAAGTTATTTCTACTAACTTTTCAGATCCGCCAGTAGACGCAATATATACTTAAACAATGGATTCACTTGGGAAATTCGTGACAAGGAGGTTATATTGAATTTCATAAATTCGACTAAAGATTGAATATTGATCAAAATATGATTGATTGAACATGGCTGTATTTCTCAGAAAATTACTATAAACAAGCTGCCAAGATTTTAATTTTAGAACTACTATTTATAGTGACGATATTTATTACGAATGCTAGCATTCGCCTTCTAATTATTATGAATGATATACAAAGCAAAACTAGTGTCTAGCATTCTTTGACGAATACTTTCTTAAGGCTGATTTAGACGACGAGGACGCAAGTTACAGCTCATTGCAGTGTGGAACAGCAATGGTATCATAAATGATCGAACATACAAGGCAATGTACCGCAACTTGTACGATATTTTTTGGCACTGTTTAAATCAGTTGATAACGTACATTATTTGACAATTTTCCATTACTTAAGAATACATACATTTTTAATACTTCTTCTGCCTAGCCTTTTTCCAAGTCATGTTGGGGTCGGCTTTCAGTCTTATCGGATTTAGCTGAATACTATATTTTACATGGAGCGACTGCCTCTAACCCATTTTACTGGGTAATAAAATATCTCATAGTAAGACTGATTGTTAGAATTGTAATGATTTACGACTCAAAGATCACCGTATGATAGTCGGGACTAAAGGCTTAACGTGCTTTTCGAGGCACGGAGGGGTCTCGGTATGTTTACAAATGGTCACCCATCCACGACCCAACCGCGGCGAGCGCGGCGGTCAAACCGTACGGCTTACACTACCCCTCACATACATTTTTAATCTGATTTCTTTTATTCGCTACGGTGGCTATTTAAGTATAGGGTAATGATGATATTGACTGCCTCGTTGGTCTAGTGGTCGCAAGCACGACTGCCTACTGAGGTCTCGGGTTCGATTCCCGGGTCGAGCAAAAAATATTTACTGAGTTTAGAAATTCTCAATACCGCTCGGAGTCAGGAAGTGTGGCGGTGTTTACATCCCCGTGCCTCGGAAAGCACGTAAAGCCGTTGGTCCTGCGCCTGATCCCTCTCCGGTCGTGTCGGTCAACCGTCCCACCGGACTATGAGAGTGAAGGAACAGAGAGTGCACCTGTGTTTGCGCACACACTTGTGCACTATAATATCTCCTGCGTACATGGCTGATCTCACTAAAGATTGGCCGCCGAGGCCGAAATTCGGTCGGGAGAGATTATTATTAATGATGATTATGGCTTATGGATATAGATCGATAAGTAATTTATCTGTAGTTTGCCATACTAGAGGTAGAATTTTAATATTAAGTGCCATGCAGGCTAAATCATTTATGGATATACTACTAACATACACTATGTATACTAAATTAAACTACTAAGTTACACTAACGCCCGATGTGGAAGTTTTAAATTGAAATAAAGTCTACGATAAGGATAAACATTAAACAAACAGTAGATTATTAAACGTATGCAAGCGTTGCATATTGCCCTTTGATGTAGACTCACATATCCATAAATCTGCGTCAAACCCGCGAATTGGGTCACTGCGAATCGAATTAACAGAAAATCAAGCAATTTTCAATCTTTATACAATTACTTAAAGTTCATAATCGTTTACGTATGTATCCAACTAATTTCCTTTGTTCGAAAGCCCTTTCCACACAATGACATAACGCATGCGTGGATGACGCGCGAACTGACCTCGACTGCGGCACGTGGGTATATCTACCACCTCGCTCTTACACCAGCTAAATCCATAGGACAATTGGAAAGGTGTGCCAAATATATATGGTTGTCTCTTTCCCTCGTTATGTTTCCATTTTCCCCATCAAAGGTCATAAACGTAGGTATATTATGCTTGTGGATAGAGTTTGACATTGTTTGCTTAGTTAAGCGTTGCACTGTCGAAGAATAAAAAAAAACCGGCCAAGTGCGAGTCAGACTCGCGCACCGAGGGTTCCGTACAAACCTGTAGGTATATAAGTAAAAGTTATGGTATTTTTATTGCTAAATGAAATCCATAACATAACAATGTGGAAAGCTGACGGTACCTTGTCAATACATATATGAAAACATTAATATATAAAATTCTCGTGTTGCGGTGTTTGTTTCCAAACTCCTCCGAAACGGCTGAACCGATTTGCATGAAATTTTGTGTGCATATCGGGTAGGTCTGAGAATCGGCCAACATCTGTTTTTTTTTTTTAATCGCTGAACAACGTTTGCTGGGTCAGCTAGTAAGTTTATGATTATTAAAAAAAATATACTATGTGATGTAACTAAAAATTTAAGATTTTCGGAATTTTTCCAAATGTGTACTTTATAACGTTGCTTCATGCCAAATTTCAAGATTCCAGGTCGTCTGGAAGTATCCTTTAGGTTTTGATTCCCTTGCGAGTAGTTGCGAGTTTCAAAATATGCGGCTTTAATTGCTGTATCTTTTGATTGCGTTGACGTAGAAGTTTGATTTTGTTACAGCTTAAAGATATTATAGACTTGAGTATTTGTTAAGAATTTCAATATAATACCACTACGCGTTCATGAGTAAAGGGGTAATAAGTTTAAAATTATTAAAAATATTTTTATTATATGATGTAACTAAAAATTTATGGTTTTCGCAATTTTTCCTTTATCTGTGTTATAAGACGTTGCTTCGTACCAAATTTCAAGATTCTGAGTTCACGGGAAGTACCCTGTAGGTTTTGATTCCCTTGCGAGTAGTGGCGAGTTTCAAAATATGCGGTTTTAATTCCTGTTTCTTTTGATTGCGTTGACATAGAAGTTTGATTTTGTTACAGCTTAAAGGTATTATAGATTTGAGTATTTGATATGAATTTCAATATAATACCACTACGCGTTCATGAGGAAAGGGGTAGTAAGTTTAAAATTATTAAAAATATTTTTATTATATGATATAACTAAAAATGTATACTTTTCGCAATTTTTCCTATATCTCTGCTATAAGACGTTGCTTCATACCAAATTTCAAGATTCTGAGTTCACGGGAAGTACCCTGTAGGTTTTGATTCCCTTGCGAGTGTCGAAAATTTGCGGCATAAACGGGAGTATCTTTTGATCGCGTTGACTTAGAAGTTTGATTTTTTCACAGCTCCAAGAGACCATAGACTTGAGTATTTGATATGAATTTCAGCTTGATACCTCCACGCGTTCCTGAGAAAAAAGGTCTTGACAGACAGACAGACAGACAGACAGACAGACAGACAGACGGACAACAAAGTGATCCTATAAGGGTTCCGTTTTTACCTTTTGAGGTACGGAACCCTAAAAACGAATGGAAATTTACTGTTTTTTTATATTTTCCAGTTTTTCTTCGGGTAGTAATAAAAGCTCCGACAAAAAAATAAGAATTCTTACTGCCTAAAATACTAACTTTCCGACTACTTTCATCCGAATAAAAATGACGAAACGACCGAATCAGATACTAAAATCTTCGAAAAATAAACATAACTGTTTATTGCTATAATACTTTTCTACCAGCTTAAATTACGTTCTACTGAAAATTATGTTTTGGCATTTTTATCTTTACTTGCCGACTATTAAATCATAAATTAACTTTCACATTTCATAGACTTGGTGCTAATTTAACTACAACGTTATAATGAAAATACTATTCAGAGTGGTTATACAGAAACTAATAAAAAATATAAAAATGTACTTGTAATAATACCTTTTTATGGTATAAATCCAAATAGTTGAAGTAAACATGAATGATTGTAAACCCCCTAACCTATCTGTAATGGAAAAGTAAAAACATAGCGAGTCGCTTCTGGCACTCGCCGGCCGCTGCCGCGGCACGCTCGCTTCGCTCGCTCGGCTCGTGCGGGGGGGTCGCAGTTCTAACCTAACCTAACCTAACCTACTGAGTCGAATTTGACACTTAAACCTATCTGCAATGGGCAAGTAGGACAATAATATATCGACCCGAAAACCCCTGTGGGTATACCAAATTTCATAAAAATCGTTTCAACCGTTTCCGAGATTCCAATTATAAAAAAATCTACTTACAAGAGTAGTTTAGTAATAATTCAAGAAATTGAGAGCATGGAAATCGATCGAATCGATCGCGCGGGCCGAACAGTTTAGGTATTTTCATAAATACTGAGAGGTAAAAAATATATTTTATAACCAACAATAGAAATTAAAATAGTTCATGCAAGTCGTAAAAATGTGAATATTTTGACTAAAGCTCTGTTGTCGGTAACTTAGTAATTTTGTCGGAGGTTCAGTATTTTATTCAGAAGTTTAGTTTTGTATTTCGAAGTTCAATTTTATTTTAGGAGATATGTAATTTTAACGTGCTCTTATTTGTTTGTTAAATATAATTTTTCTTTTCGGTATGTTTTGGGTTTTTTTGTCGGTAATTCATTATAACGCTAGTTAATTAGAATAATAGTCGGCCACAGATCGCTGGAGATTAATTTTTTTTTTCGGAACCATTATTATTTCCCTTTTTCTTCTGTTGGTTTCTGTCATTTGATTTTAGATGTAAATAAAATGTAAAATATTTTGCTTCCTACCATGTCTCGTGATGAATGATTGTACTACCTCAGACGCTTACCACTTCACCAAGGCAGCACGGGATAGTTACTTTTAAATTGAAATTGTGTATTATGAATCCTTTTCGAGAAGAATTTATCAAAAAGAATAAGTATACATAAATAATACGTCACTATTAACACTAATCAAATCGGGGGCCATTGTTTTCCTGCGGGAAATCTGTTAACGATCAAATACAAAAAGATTATGTTAAATATATTTTTTATGTTGCTTGCCACATTGGGAAGAAATTGAAGAGTTGTATATAATACCGGTCTTTAAATGTCCCACTGAGTGCTGTATACAAGCCTCTGTGGAGAAGGAACGAGCCATGATCACCACGCTTGCTCATTGCGGATTACTTTTTAAAGATGTTTTCCTTCCCCAATTGTCAGTTCCAATAGGTAGGTACCTAATGGCCCCGATTCTGTCAAGCGTGAACTAAACTAATTTAAGTCCATCGGTATATTTTTCACTTGTAAATATTTAGAAAAGGACAGACGAAAATTAAAATTGTCAAATTTAGTTCCGATACAAATTTGGCGGCAAGTAAAAACGTGTGCTTTAAAAACACTGTGATGTTTAAGGCGAACACTAGTTTGACATTTCTAAGTTAGTTGTTTATCTGTTGCCGTCCTTTTCTCACGCTTATGTTAGTAAAAGATAGCAATGGTTTAAATTTAGTTTAGTTTGCGTACAGAGGAATCAGCAACAATGCGTGCCAAAAATTAAAATGCTTTAATTTGTAAAGGAGGTTAAGGAGTCCTTATACAGCTTATTTTGATAAATGTATGAATTTGCACCCCTTTTCTATAAACATCGTTAATCATAATCAATAATAGATTTATTGCGTTACCATCTCTATCATCTGTCGATTACATCATATTACGAGATGTAATTACATTAGCGATGACGTTAATGATGTTTAATAAATTATGTTATTGAGTATTGTTAGATTTATATACCTACGTGTGAATGTGTGTGTAGTCGTTGTATGTGTAAGTGCATCACTGCATTGTTTTTAAACAATTGATTTTGGAATTGAAAAACGATTGTTTTGGATTTTATGAATAGAAAAAAAATTAAGATTTCTTTTGTTTTTTATTTTATTTTATAAAGCGCTTGAATAAATTCATTTCAGCATATTTGTGCATATCAATGGAAACTCTGTTTGATTAAATAACACCCCTCTCTTTATATCGGGGGTCAAAAATAATGAATAAAGTAAATAAATGAAATCTATATATATAAAACAAAGTCGGGTTTGTTACAACACTTATAATTCGACAACGGGTGGACTGATTTTCATGATCCTTGATTTGTTGGATTCGTCTCTGTTCCGAATAGCAGAATAAACATTAATAACTATGGAAAATTTACTGTATAATTCACGGGAACGGGGAAAACTTACGTGGGTGAAACCGCGGGGCAAAGCTAGTTAAAAATAAATCAGGCATTGTTTATAGATGAGGAAGGCGAAGGTAATACAATCATTTGTATAATGTGACGTCATACTATGATAAAATTGCAATAAACTCTTATGTGCTATGTAATACCTGAATGAATTGCATGTAATGAGGTTATAAACATATAGGTACTCTATACTCTATCTTGAAATAGGTACAGTCATAAGTGCAGCACCTCAAATTTTCTCTCCATACTTTTCGCCGTCAACTACTAACATTAATTCTTCTAGTTTTCTTGTGATACTAGTAAAATGTAGATAATTGTTTGCGTTTCAAATATTTAAAAATGACCACGCAGATAATTGCGATAGCGAATTTAACAGTTGAGCTTATATAAGTATGATGCTTGTCTGTTGATAAATCTAGTATTAGCTGTATCCCCCAATTTCAATTTTAGATTTTATACGTATTTTTAGTATAAGTACGTAATATTCGCCAAACTACAAAATTCAACTCTACGAAATTGTTTTGTATTTTTGACGTTACTATCTAGGCGTACATATACAGAAAAATCCAATTAATTTGTTTTTCCAGCGCCTTAAGCTTTTGGTATAGCCAACTCTCACACTCGTTGTAGAATAAGCTATTGCTATGTGAATTCGTACAGGTGCTATTTGTAGAGGTTTATAGAGTCATGGTAGAGTCATAAGATTACCTTGTACCTATACCTATTAATTATAGTTATGTTATGCTTGGTCAAATATATATTTTTGTTCTTCAGCATCTGCTATAGTAGATTAAACAAAACTAAGTTGATTCTACACATTTTCTCAATATGGTTAGATAATAAGTACTTACGCACAAAAATACTTAATTTAATTGGGAAATAATAATGGTTCCGAAAAACAAATTAATCTCCAGCGATCTGTGGCCGACTATTATTCTAATTAACTAGCGTTATAATGAATTACCGACAAAGAAACCCAAAACATACCGAAAAGAAAAATTATATTTAACAAACAAAAAAGAGCACGTTAAAATTACATATCTCCTAAAATAAAATTGAACTTCGAAATACAAAACTAAACTTCTGAATAAAATACTGAACCTCCGACAAAATTACTAAAACAACAGAGCTTTAGTCAAAATATTCACATTTTTACGACTTGCATGAACTATTTTAATTTCTATTGTTGGTTATAAAATATATTTTTTACCTCTCAGTATTTATGAAAATACCTAAACTGTTCGGCCCGCGTGATCGATTCGATCGATTTCCATGCTCTCAATTTCCTGAATTATTACTAAACTACTCTTGTAAGTAGATTTTTTTATAATTGGAATCTCGGAAACGGTTGAAACGATTTTTATGAAATTTGGTATACCAACAGGGGTTTTCGGGTCGATATATTATTGTCCTACTTGCCCATTGCAGATAGGTTTAAGTGTCAAATTCGACTCAGTAGGTTAGGTTAGGTTAGAACTGCGACCCTCCGCCTCTGCCAGAAGCGACTCGCTATGTTTTTACTTGTCCATTACAGATAGGTAAGGGGGTTTACAATCATTCATCTTTACTTCAACTATTTGGATTTATACCATAAAAAGGTATTATTACAAGTACATTTTTATATTTTTTATTATTTTCTGTATAACCACTCTGAATAGTATTTTCATAATAACGTTGTAGTTAAATTAGCACCACAGTTATGAAATGTGAAAGGTAATTTATGAATTAATAGTAGGCAAGTAAAGATAAAAATGTCAAAACATAATTTTCAGTAGAACGTAATTTAAGCTGGTAGAAAAGTATTATAGCAATAAACAGTAATGTTTATTATTCGAAGATTTTAGTATCTGATTCGGTCGTTTCGTCATTTTTATTCGGATAAAAGTAGTCGGAAAGTAAGTATTTTAGGCAGTAGATTTAATATTTTGAATAAGGACAATTCTTATCTTTTTGTCGGAGCTTTTATTACTACCCAATTTAATTCACAAGGTAATTTGTTACCTGTATTATTTTACTAGTGTGTTCTACATTTGAAATAATATTATAACAAATATTATGACAGTTTGTGTCGTACTGGCAATCGATAAAGATTAGAAGAACATTTGTATCTGTCAAAGCATAGAACAGGTATACTTTATACATTAAAAAGAAAAAGATTTTAAGTCCACACTTCTAATTTTATTTACCAAAGCACATAATATTATCTATTAAAATTTAACAAACCCTTTAAACTATTTGTTAATTCATAAAAAAACAATATTAGTAATTAAAAATCAATCTTATTTGTGACTTGACGACCTCCGTGGACGAGTGGCGTACACACCGGTTTTCAAGGTGTCGCCAGCTCTGAGGTCCCGGGTTCGATCCCCGGACGGGACAATGTAGAAAAACACTTTCCTACATTGTCTCGGGTCTGGGTGTTTGTGGTACCTTCGTTGTCTCTGATTCCATAACACAAGTGCTTTAGCTACTTACTTTGGACTCGGAACAATGTATGTGATGTTGTCCACATTTATTTATTATTTATTTACCTGCTTGAAAATCAAATTACTTTAACAAAGTTCTATGAAGTTTAACAAGATGATAACTTAGAACTTTCTTAAAATAAATGTGTCAGAAGAAAAAGTAAAGACTTCTGTGGCATTTCATACTAGGCGGCGTGTGCTAGTGTATACCAATGATCGATATTAGTTGGATATCGATTGAAATGAATCGATATAAAACAATATTGGTGCTAGAGATATATGAGATGTCAACTTGTGATTTATTTGCGTGCCTTCGAAGCTGCGTTGTGCGTGAGTGATGCTGCGAAAATATGGAATAGGCTACCTAAAATATTGTGAAATATTCAATGTTTCAGCAACAATTTTAACACGGGATAGGAAATATTATAAGTTGTAGAACTTGTAGGTAATATTTCAATAAGGTTTATATGTACCTAAATGGGATGTAGCAAAGCTTTAATATCCTTTTTTTCAAAGAGGTTTGTAAGTTATTTTTAACATAGTTGTTTTTTTTTCAATCTCTTGTATGCTCTCATTAGTTCTCTTCTAATTTGATTGTGAATAAATTAGTTGATTATGTTATTTACTGTGAATTGAGCTCTAACAAATCACTAACCAGTAAATATATTGTAATACACAACTACACACATCAAAAGTGTCTAGGGATCAACATATATTTTTGCAATAACTTTTCTCCTGATTGATATTAATTAAAATTTTCTTTAAGGATTCATCGAATAAAGTGTTTTCGTTTGTCACAGTAACGATAACCCAAGTCACCTTTGCATTAATAAAGAAATTTGCCATTTTCCTAATAAAGGGATTTTTGACATTTGAACCACTAACACAAAAGTTCGAAAAAAAGACTGAAATAACAGTTTTCTTTAAAATTTTATTGGGTAACTTAAACAATTAATAATCCGTGTTTCTACCGCGAACACTAACAACACAAGAACATCGGTTTGGCATACTCAAAATGAGTTCATCCAAATCACGCTGTGGAATGGCCGCCCATGTTCGTTGCAACAACAAAAAAAGGTCTTCTTGCGACTGGATACCCTCCATATTCGGCAGAGCTCTTCTCTGTAGCATATCCCATGCATGCTCAATCGGGTTCAAGTCTGGCGACTGAGCAGGCCAGGGCAGGACATTGATGTTAGCTGCGGCGAGAGTCTGTCTTACAACTCTTGCGGTGTGCGGTCGTGCATTATCATGCATTAACTGAAATAAGGGACCGATTTGCACTTGTAGAGGAACGATGACGTCTGATACAATCGTCTCAGCATAAATTTGAGCGTTGAGGTTGCTTCTGATCCAAATCAACTCAGTTCTTCCGCCGATCCAAATACCCGCCCATACCATGATGGTTCCACCACTATAAGGATGGACTTCCTGGCAGGATTTTAATCGCTGTTGGCGTCCAGGGGTTCTCCAGTGTCGTATACGTCTTGTATCCGGTCTCATACCAAAACGAGACTCATCAGAAAAGCACACGAAACGCCATTGTTCTTCTGCCCAATTTCTGTGTTCAAGAGCCCATTGATATCGAATCCTACGATTGTGCATTGCTATAGGTGGTACCCGTAGCGGTCTTCGGGAATGAAGGTTCACTTCATGCAAGCGGTTTCTGACTGTTTGGTCGCTAATTAAGTTCCCTGAAGAGTGATGAAGCCTCACGGCTAACATCATGGCGGTTATTGTTGGAGCTCTTCGAGTTAAGATTTGAATGTATCGGTCTTGTCTCCGTGTGGTGCAGCGATACCGTCCTCCATGGCGCTCAGCCACGGTACCAGTGCTTCGGTAACGTGTCCAAAGTCGACTGATAACACTCTGACTTGTATTCAGAGCTAAAGCCACAGTACGTTGCCGGGAACCAGCTTCTATCATTCCCACGGCTCTGAGCATTTCTTCCCTGCTTAAATGACGTCGCCGCTCCATAATAACGTTGGTTTTAATCAGTAGTAGGGAAACAGTAGCACTAATAATGTCTTCAATGCGTTGTATGTTTTTATAGGGAAAATATTGACAGCTGATTTTCATCTTTTACTCGAATTTGATTCACAGTTCCTGATTCGAATTATGAAATGCACCAAAAAGGATCCATATAAATTTATAAAATCATAAATTTATTACAAAGCCACATCTCAATCTCAAGAAATCCGCATAAAAATGCTTGATCCCTAGACACTTTTGATGTGTGTATTTTATACGAGGCAAAAAGTACCATGACTATTAAAACTTCACCTCGTTCAAATTTAACAAAAAATAATAATGACAACCGACTCCTTATTATGTTAGCTTTATATGGTAAGTACATAAACATTTCTTACTATACCGTGTCTTTATATATGTTGCAATTGGATAGATAATTTTACACTAATCATATGATTTTCATATTGATCGTGGGTGAAAAACTAGACTTTCCGAATTGAGTTTTCTTTGCGACGCGGCGACGTGTGATTTTAAGTAAACGAAATGATTCAATTAGTAGTTTTACCAATATGTAGTAAATATACCTAGGTATATATGTTAGAGTAGAGAAGAAAATTTGATAGATATATGTAGGTATATAGTTGGTAAATATTTCGTAATGAAAAGTAAAGAAACGATTTGTTCTAAAAGTTTTCATGTTTGAACACAAGTAGAAAAATTCAATTAGTAAGTCAATCGGCCTGTTATAGTGGTAAGTGAACCTGACTGCTATGCTGGAGGTCGTGGGTTCGAATTCCACCCAGGACAAATCTTTGTGTGATGAGCGTGATGTGTATTTATCTATAATATGTATTTAGAAAAATATACACTTTTATATCAAACTATATCAATATTATTATAATTAAACATACTTATGTTTATCAGTTGTCTGGTTGCCATAGTACAGGCTCTGCCTAGTTTGGGATCAGATGGCATTGTGTGAGCTGCCTAAAAAAAAATCTGCTGATGACAAGTTAAGTTAAAGATGCAATATAAAATATTAAGACTGGTTCATTTAACATTCCCAGAATTTACTCTTAAGTACAGTCATCAAGTAACATTATTCACGAAAAAAAATGACTTATCATCGATGCAAACGTAATTAAATATGATGACAGGGGAGTTAATGATAATTCTTAAATTCAAGATTGATTCCTTATTCTCTTTGGCGGGACCGGTAAACATAATGAATGAACCAAATTATTACCGAAACTTAATTGAAATAAATTGGGCGTCATTCCTTTGCCATTCATTGTCATTATACGGAACCAATCAAGAGGCTTATTAACTTGGTTATCGTTGAGTTTTATCGGTGTAAAGTAGCATTTATTTATCAATTAACGTTAACAATCTTAAGTTGTGTTGTGGGTATTCCGGTCAATAGTCTCGTCTTCTCGTATGCAAAATAGGATTCAACTAATTATCATGGTTATAAGAATTAATTCGGTTTTTTTGAGCTTTCATGTGACTGGTTTTGAAAAAATAATAATCATGAATTTGCGGATTGTAGATATGCCACATTACATTTATTTAAGCGGATCAAAACAAATGGATCCTCTTTGGAAATAATTTAATCATGACTGCGCAAAGAATTCTTTTTAAAGCTAAAAAAATTGCCTTTCCCTGGTGTTTTCTGGTATTTTGCAATCACACTGACCTAAATTGATAGCTTTCAGAAAAGAATGTATACTTACTTATATTCATTGCGTTATCACATTGTTAATAGGTATAATGGCTGTTATGCTAGGACGATTAGAAGAGCCTCAATTTCCGCGAGCTTAATGTGTGAATGATAAGTATAATATACAATATTATGTAATAGAAATAATCGCAATACTTCATAAGGATATACTCATCATTGCGTACAGTCACGAGCATAAATATGTATACACATAGCGAAATAGTAAAACAATAATTTAACAGGAACTCACCGTCAGTTCAACTTTTAATCGTTTAACAACATAAAACTATAACAGTTCTCAAATCATGTATATTCTTTTGAGTTTCAACATAAACTTCTCGCTAAATATGCTTTAGAATTTCGCTATGTGTAAACATATTTATGCTCGTGACTGTACATCATTTACTACGGGACCAACCCCCAAAATGATGAAAAACAAAACAGCTGTTCATTACATTTTGTTGAGTTACACTCATAATTAATGTATGAGGCAATCGTATTTTTCTTTCACGATTTCAGTGTTAGTCCTACAGTGAACGTTGTCTACAATGATTCCTTCGGAGGTATTGTGTTTATTCTGTTACACATTGTATTCAAATATGCATAAATGGTGATTTAATAGTACTCCTTAGTAGTATTGGTACTCCTTATTAAACCGAGTAAGTTAAAGACAATAAATCACTTAATCCCATGTTTCTCTTAATCTAGTATTCATGTACTTGCAATTTTTTGAGTAGCTGATCATGGTTTGGAGTCATATTTTTCCGACTATGTGAGAAACCATTACGCGATGTGATGACAGCCGATTTACACTCAGAATGTGATAATTCTTGTTTGTTAGTGATCTTATCAAAACAAACCTATTAAACGGTATGTTAGGTTAACAACATAAAATTATACAATGGCCAAGGGAACTTAGAAGGACATTTACTTTAACGTTTTTTAAATATCTAAAAATTCTTAATAATATAGTTTTAAAATTTAGCAAGTTCTTTTTTTATACGAATAAATTAAAATTGAATTAAACTTCGATTTATTTTCTTAACTACTAGGTATAAATTATTCTACGATATATTTTTTTTATTAAAGAATTGAAATTTATTCAGTTGTTTACTTTACAAAATTATTTAATTAAAAAATACTCTTAATACTAAACTACACACATCAAAAGTGTCTAGGGATCAAGCATTTTTATGCGGATTTCTTGAGATTGAGATGTGGCTTTGTAATAAATTTATGATTTTATAAATTTATATGGATCCTTTTTGGTGCATTTCATAATTCGAATCAGGAACTGTGAATCAAATTCGAGTAAAAGATGAAAATCAGCTGTCAATATTTTCCCTATAAAAACATACAACGCATTGAAGACATTATTAGTGCTACTGTTTCCCTACTACTGATTAAAACCAACGTTATTATGGAGCGGCGACGTCATTTAAGCAGGGAAGAAATGCTCAGAGCCGTGGGAATGATAGAAGCTGGTTCCCGGCAACGTACTGTGGCTTTAGCTCTGAATACAAGTCAGAGTGTTATCAGTCGACTTTGGACACGTTACCGAAGCACTGGTACCGTGGCTGTGCGCCATGGAGGACGGTATCGCTGCACCACACGGAGACAAGACCGATACATTCAAATCTTAACTCGAAGAGCTCCAACAATAACCGCCATGATGTTAGCCGTGAGGCTTCATCACTCTTCAGGGAACTTAATTAGCGACCAAACAGTCAGAAACCGCTTGCATGAAGTGAACCTTCATTCCCGAAGACCGCTACGGGTACCACCTATAGCAATGCACAATCGTAGGATTCGATATCAATGGGCTCTTGAACACAGAAATTGGGCAGAAGAACAATGGCGTTTCGTGTGCTTTTCTGATGAGTCTCGTTTTGGTATGAGACCGGATACAAGACGTATACGACACTGGAGAACCCCTGGACGCCAACAGCGATTAAAATCCTGCCAGGAAGTCCATCCTTATAGTGGTGGAACCATCATGGTATGGGCGGGTATTTGGATCGGCGGAAGAACTGAGTTGATTTGGATCAGAAGCAACCTCAACGCTCAAATTTATGCTGAGACGATTGTATCAGACGTCATCGTTCCTCTACAAGTGCAAATCGGTCCCGTTAATGCATGATAATGCACGACCGCACACCGCAAGAGTTGTAAGACAGACTCTCGCCGCAGCTAACATCAATGTCCTGCCCTGGCCTGCTCAGTCGCCAGACTTGAACCCGATTGAGCATGCATGGGATATGCTACAGAGAAGAGCTCTGCCGAATATGGAGGGTATCCAGTCGCAAGAAGACCTTTTTTTGTTGTTGCAACGAACATGGGCGGCCATTCCACAGCGTGATTTGGATGAACTCATTTTGAGTATGCCAAACCGATGTTCTTGTGTTGTAAGTGTTCGCGGTAGAAACACGGATTATTAATTGTTTAAGTTACCCAATAAAATTTTAAAGAAAACTGTTATTTCAGTCTTTTTTTCGAACTTTTGTGTTAGTGGTTCAAATGTCAAAAATCCCTTTATTAGGAAAATGGCAAATTTCTTTATTAATGCAAAGGTGACTTGGTTTATCGTTACTGTGACAAACGAAAACACTTTATTCGATGAATCCTTAAAGAAAATTTTAATTAATATCAATCAGGAGAAAAGTTATTGCAAAAATATATGTTGATCCCTAGACACTTTTGATGTGTGTATATTAATTAAACAAAACTAAAAAAATTTTTTTGCAAAAAAAAAACCGACTTCACAAAACCTTAAAAGCACTAAAAAGATAAAAATAATACTGTAACCTACCTCTATTAATAAACCTAACATAACCTACGATTAACCTATAATAAAATTTAACAAATTTTTGGAGTCGGTGCCAAGCTAAGTAGTGAAACGACTGGTAATTCCAGAACATTTTTCCGTTTTAGTACAACAAAGCTCGATAGATGGCGTTGTTCATTCGCATACCGGTATTTGTCCAAGTAAGGTTGGTACACAACTGCTCATCACGTTCACGTAACTTAAGATTTAAAGTTTATCGTCGAACTCCTTGGTTATCTTGCGTTGTTGCTTTGCTTAAACTGTTGCTCTGATTTAACTGATTTCATATGTAAATCATTATTAAGTATTCACATTAGTATCTATCTTTTTCTTTGTGTCTAAATATTAGTTATTAAGTCTATTTTATATTTTAAAGTACTTTTTGTTGTTTTAGATTTAATTTAATATTTAGAAGTTGTAAGATTTATGGTTTATTTGTCTGCCCTTAGTCTGTAAATATATAGTTACCTATTTAGGTATCGTATATTGCTTGGCACCGACTCAAAAAATTTGTTAAATTTTATTATAGGTTAATCGTAGGTTATGTTAGGTTTATTAATAGAGGTAGGTTACAGTATTATTTTTATCTTTTTAGTGCTTTTAAGGTTTTGTGAAGTCGGTTTTTTTTTTGCAAAAAAATTTTTTATTTGTTAATTTTTAGTGCCAAAATATGGGTAGGCCAGGTAAAGATGCTTCTCGTATGAGAAAACGGCGTAAAAATGAAAAAGAAAAACGCTTAAAACAAATTAGGGACAGGAATTCTCAACGCATTTCGAATGAGAGCCCCGACCAGCGCGAAAACAGACTGTCAAAGCAGAGGACCTATACGTTACGTAGGTTGAATAAGAAAAGTCAAGAAGAAAAGAATCGTCGTCTTAGTTTGATTCGTACTCGATTGGCCACTGAAAGCCTAGAAGATTACGACTATCGTATATCTTTAATTCGCAATCGATTAGCCAACGAGACTCAAGAAGATTACGACCATCGTATATCTTTAATTCGCAATCGATTAACTAACGAGAGTCAAGAAGATTACGATCGCCGTCTGTCTTTAATACATACTCGATTGGCTAATGAAAGTCAAGAAGATTACGACCATCGCCTTTCTTTAAGACACGCTCGACTAGCCAATGAAACTGAAGAGGAACGGTCACAACGATTGAGTAGCCTACGACGTATTCGTTCTAGTCAGAGGCTGCTTAATGAAACGGCAGATTTTCGAAGTTTCCCCTCGACTTCTCTGGGATGCCATCATCAGATACTGATTTCCTTATCAAGGAATCATTTGTGAAGTAATTGCCCATAAGATTTTCGAAAGTTCCCCTCAACTTCTCTGGAATGCCATCATCAGATCCTGGTTTCCTTATCATGGGACTATTTGGGAAGTATACCCTTTTCAACAAAAAAATCATTTTTACTAGTTGCCCATACGATTTTCGAAAGTTCCCCTCGACTTCTCTGGGATTCCATCATCAGATCCTGGTTTCCTTATCATGGGACTATTTGGAAAGTATACCCTTTCCAGCAAAAAAATCATTTTCACTAGTTGCCCATATGATTTTTGAAAGTTCCCCTCGACTTCTCTGGGATGCCATCATCAGATCCTGGTTTCCTTAACATGGGACCATTTGGGAAGTATACCCTATCCAACAAAAAAATCATTTTTCAAATCGGTTGGCAAGCGACGGAGTTATGCCCGAACAAACATAAAAAAAAAAAATACAAACATCCGAATTGAGAACCTCCTCCTTTTTTTGAAGTCGGTTAAAAACTAAAAAATAGCATCATAAAACTCTTCCACATCGCTGTCGACTGGAAGTGTGCCCATAAGGCTGGCAGCATTGCCACGTATTGAATTGTATATTTTTGTTATAATTACTGTACTCTCCTTTTAATTGCTGTAGTACCTACGTGCTTGTCATAACTATTTACTGTAGAGTATTGTAATAAGCTAACATCACAAAAATTAAAGTAAGTAGGTACGTACTTCTACATATAGAACGTACGCTCGTCGAACACAGTGCAGTCAAGTCAGTTTCAATTTATTTCTGGCCAATCTTTTCTCACGGCATGAGCAATGTGGCTTGTTGATTCGACTATATAAGATAACCATCTCAAGCTTTTAAATCGAAGTGTTCTTCAATTAAAATAACTTTTTCAGAGACAGTCATGTTTATGTTCTTGTTTATCAATTTACTTTTGAAAACACTTCGGCTCCATTCGGAAATTTTCGGCAACTTTCGCAAGTTTTCATTCGTATTTATCCGTCAATTTCGAATCATTTCGCCAATTTAAGTGTGACTATATGTAAACAAGTTCATAAAAACATTTGGGTCATCTTTAAAAACTATCTATCAACTAACAAGTTTTATGACTTGTAACTTGTTTTCTATACAATTATTTTTTACAACCTAACCATTAACGTCTAAATTAGTTCTACTACATAATGCTGACGTACAATTTATTGCCATGTAGTATTTTGATAGCATTAATTAACACGCTTTTAATTTTTTTCTCAATCGTTTGAGTTTTGAGAATAGGTTCACCGTTATAAGAATACAATAACGTGATTTAAATATGTATACCATCGATGTTAAGAATCTAGCGCCACGCTCAGCAGCCAAAGTAAACATGCGATTACCATCGCTCAGTGTCAAATCGAACACTAATTGAGACCATCGATCAAACTAGTACTGTTACATTTTTGACTGCGTCATATTGGAACCATAACCCGTCCTGTCAAGTTACGTCCCTATTCGCCAAAAAAGTTGCGATGTCTCGGTCCCACGTCTCGCAGACTTATCTTAAATCATGAATCGGTCGCAAGCTGCGGGGCAAGTCGAGCAGTTCACAACACCACCTCGATTACTACGCCAGTAGTTGTACAACCCGTGAACCGTTTACACGCATTCGATTTACGCGATAATCGAATTCGATATTTTAAATTTCGATTTGTGAGTGATGTGTCGGTAAATCGATTTGAAGTGCATTAATCCGATCGGTGACAGTGATCGTTTCGATCGGATTGTCGGTCAGTGATAACTAGTGTCGGTATTGTGTTACATTTTAATGCATATTGACGTAATGCAAGTTTGTGACATGTGAAGTAACTGTAGGAGGTTGATTGGTAAAGATTTTTATATTGCCGTAACTTCATTCATCAAATGAGACAGCTGAAAGGCAGCGTAAATCTGAATCAGCTATTAAATAAAATAAATAAAAAGTACCCTGAATAAAAATAGAGTAACTGACCTTAAGTATTTTATACTTCACTTAATAAACTGTTAAAAGATAAATCAATATTAATTCGCAACAGGAAATGTCTTGAAGTAAGTGACTGGCATTCAATTGTTTACTACGGACAAAACAAACAATTTCCAACCTCATTGATAATTGGCCGCCAGATCTCGACCGATATAAAAATGATTTGATTGAAGTAATCTTTGAATTGATCTTCGCGCTAACCGTGATGCTAATTGCCACAACGGTTTATCGATATCGCATCTCTATTAACGATGCATTCGAGATATAACGACTTGCTCGATTGTAGAGTGTGAATTAGACTTATTGCTTTTTAATTTTATCGATAACGTAATGTCAATCTCTTCAATTGATTTGAATAGTTGGTATTTTTTCTTTACTAAAAAGTCTAACGGTTGTTTTATTTAAATCTGGGAACGCGTTATTAAATTTTTTCTTTCTGTTTCTACAAAAACCAGAGGCATGGCAAATTGGAATTGACAACAAAAGCTATGAGGAATACAATTTTTTTTTCTAAAAAGAAGGATTTACTGTCCGTTCAAAAACATCTATATATTTACTTAAGTGAAGCTATAACTTTGTACCCCTTTTTTACGAAAATTGCGCGGACGGAGGAGTATATATAAATTTCGCACTCTTATAGTTTATATAGAGAAGGAATACAGCATAATTTTTATTTAATTAATAAGCAATTTTTATTTATTTTAACTCGAAATTTAAACGAATTATGGTCATTTTACGACCACTATTGGACCTCTAAGTTCTAAATTTAATAATCATTCAATTTACTTTGATATTTAAAATAAAACTGTCAAAGAAAAACAAAACATTTAATAACACCAACAACAGATAATCTTCTAAAAGTTGAAAGACAGTATATTTCAATGTAAGACATACAATAGATAAAGTTGAAATCCATTCAAATCAACATTCAATTTACATTGTATGAAACAAATTCGATGTCTGCACGCTTAGATCTTTTAAACTACGACAACAGATTTTTGTGTATAATTATTATAGGTTTATTTATTACTGTGCTACCCGTGCGAAGCCGGGACGGGTCTGCTACTATAGTAATAAAGTGGTATTTTTTGTATGTTTACACGCGCTAACCTCTGGAACTATTAATCGAATTGAATAAAAAACTCTACGTATAAGATAGTCTGATACATAAAAACTCTAGGTTGCTGTTATTTCAGAAAAAATATTATTATTTTATTTTGATTTTGATTGGCTAGACTCGGACATTTCGCTTGTAAACCCTAGATTCGACATTTAGCTTAGTACGAGGGGTTAACAAGAACTAGTAATGTGCGATCCACATAGTTTTTTTTTTATTCTATACCAGTCTCCATAAAGAATCGTGACGGGCTATCATGAAAATATACTCGGAAATCGATATGCCATGATTGTATGAAGAGAAAGTGTATATTGAATATATTTTGTCACTTACTTACTTGTATAAATTATTGCCACTTTTAGTCTGCAAGTACTTGCACACAAAAATATATGAAGTTTCTTGCTTATGTTTATATTTAATAAGTGGTATATTATTTTTGAGGTAAAATCTTTGCATTTTTTTTGCAAAAATATTGAAAATTCCTAAAAAAAAAATATATAGTTTTGATATCAAAACAAAAAAAAAATATTTTCCTCTCGTACCTACTTACATAGGCAAATATTTACTTATATTGCATTGAGTCATGATTGAAGAATAGCCTATTTTTTCTATGGTATCAACATGTTACAGTTTACGTCATAAAGAAATAAACACACCATAAATATGGCGTTTTGTTATAAATATGACATACCATAGACAACGTGGTTAGCACATGTTCTTACTAGATTCTGATGTAATGCCTGATGATGTGTAAATGTATATTTCCAGAATATCTTATTAGAATAATAAAACTAAGGAATATTGAATCACAAATTCTGTAGCGACAGCAAAAAAAGTAGTTGAACAAAATATTGTGCCACAGATGTACAGCGACATTTAGAACTAGCGCAACTAGTCATTTTACGTTTCGGCCTGAAAAGGCCTACTTGAAATAAAAATATTTTGATTTTGATTTTAAAATGTCTTCAGCGAGCTTTCAGTACGGATCTGGTGGGCAGCCGTTTTGTTTGCCAGTTGAAACTATATTTTTTTTACTGACCGTACCTACTACTACGTAGGTACCCTATATTATGAGTAAGACATAGTTATTATATATCTACAACATAAGTTCTACCCAATAATATTTATTGTTTAAAATGATAAAGCACATAATTTGATAAATAATACTTCTTGAGTGATCTCATACAAAAAAGTGTCTGCGTAGGAAAATATTTAGACAAATGATTAATAACTATTCTTTTTAACCGACTTCAAAAAAAGGAGGAGGTTCTCAATTCGACTGTATGTTTTTTTTTAAACGAAATTTCGAACACTGTTCTACTGTGCTTGTATTAAATTAAAGATTGATTCAGTTAAAGAGCAAAAGATTCCAGGATTCAAAACATGCAATTCTAAGCTAAGTCAGATATTTATCATGGCATTCTTTGCTACTTTTCTATTCTTAAATAATACTTAATCATGTTTACCTTATTCTTTTAATCTAAGTACATTATCTATTATGCTTGTATTTGCTTCAATATAGCGCGTCAAACGTCACCATTGAACCGTTGTGTAATGAGTAAATTGCTAAATAACGCCAGTTATTTTCATTCATTCAGTCATTCATTCATTATTTTCGTTCACTGAATAAACTTGCAATAAAATGCAATGTATGCATAACTGAAATCGCTTGAATTTGATTAATTGTATTGTTTCTATATATACATATAATGCTTTCTTCTCTATTATAAACTCATGAAAGATTATAGAATGGCTTAACTAATTTATATTCTTTAACACGACCTTTAACTTGTACTTGTTATGTTAAATCTTAAGAAGAAAATGGTTTCAGCCAGGTTCGAACTGTGTCAGGTATCTACGAAGACGTTGCTAGAATACGGTCATTATGCATCGTATTAGTAGATAGGTAAGTGCAATAATAAAAATGAACGGAATAAAAATTAAAGTAAATCGTACTTCAAAATACCGAAAATTGGTCGTCATGGCAACTCCCTACTTACCAATTTTTAAGCAAAGGTGTTACTTTAGTGTTAGTTACGCGCGCGCATCTTAAAATTTCACTCTCATATTTTTTTCATAACGCGCGATAAAATTCTGGAACAAAAAATAATAACCTAGAAAATGGCTTTTAATAATCTGAAAATTATAGCAAAAATCATACAGCCACGATTATATTTGTCACACGGATCGTGTTGCAATGCGCACGCAATTATAATTATAATTACTTATCTTGACCCAATTATTACCTACTTTGCGAAAACATTCACGGTAATATTAATATAGAGAACATGCACCGGTTGCATATAAATCATATGCACAATTAATGGGCGAGTCGTTCTGTTGGACGTGTGTACATGGGCTTATTTACTCTGCCCTGCATGTTAAAAGGGAGCGTGTACTATAAGGATTTATGTTTATATATATAGCAAGACAACAAATATAAATATTTATTCCCTTTAAATATATACAATCTTAACATAACTAAAATAATAATTCATATGTTATATACACACGAAAAAAATAAACAAACATAACTAATTAAAATCTAAAAAATGGCGTTAAAGTATTCATCCGCATCACTGTCGACCGGAAGGTTTTTATTTAATGCTTTAACTGAAAAGTGGTTCGATTAGAGACGAACTAGCTAACCGATTTACCACACGCATTTAATTTTGTAAGTCTCATTTGAGATAGTCAAATTTGTTTACTTAATTTCGTGGAACAACGGAAGAGTGCAATTTATACGGGTAGACGATTTTATTCTCTGAGAATATGAATACCGATAGCATTATTTCAAAAGTTTCCATTTGAGAGTGAATGTATTGCATTTTTTTTAAAGCTTTGCACATCAGTAAAGGAAAGAAAGAAACTTTGGTTAAATTGTTTTGTTCTCGGATTAATCACAACGAAATAAATTTGATAGAAGGTAGTTAATACGGTACCCTTCGTTTCTCATTATTGTCTTAACAAACAACTCTACTAAAATGAATGATCTGTGGGTTCGGCTAACCATACCATATTTCACATAGAGCCTATCTGATAATAATATCTTCTTCTTCCTGCCCTTATCTCATTCATATGTGGTCGGCGCAATGCGTATTTTCCTTCCATTCCTCTCTATTACTCGTCATCGCGGCATCCACTCCTTTCGTTCTCATATCATCTTTCACACAATCCATCTTTCTCTTTCGGTCTCCCTCTGCTTATATACCCATCCAGAGTCATACTTATAACTTGTTTAGTTATGTGACTATCATCCCTCTCCATAACATGTCCATACCAGGACAAACGCTTACCTCTTATCTTTTCATTCACAGGCGCTACTTTCAAGCTTCCTCTAATATACTCATTCCTAGAACCTTTCTGCCTATCTGATATCCACAACTAATTTCAGTGGATTATACAATATCCTTTAGAAAGACTGGTAGTCAGAATTGTAAGGACTAAACGACTGTCAAAGAACACTGTACCACGGGACCAACGGCTTAACGTGCTTTCCGGCATGGACGGGTCTCGATAGGTTAACGAATGGTCACCTATCCACGGACCAAGTGTGGCGAACGCGGCTTAACTAATCTGTTATAGGTTTAACCATGGAATAGAATAGTTTATATTGTACACCATTAGAGTTACTGCATTAAAATATACATAGCATACGGCGTACAGTCAACAGCATAAGTAGATGATGAATGGAGTTTATAACTTTGGAGTCGGAACTGATCACGAATATATGGCAACTGTACTAGTAGTAAATGTTTGATATAATTTACAATAACATACTTCGAATCACTTCGATGCCACACAGTTCTGCCGCGAACTCCGTTCATAAGTATTGAAATTCGTATTTTGATCATCTACTTTTGCTGTTGACTGTACACTTAGCCACGAGCTCCTACACTCCGAAACTCCACTAAAATTAATAAGGAATATTTTTTTTTTTAATATTACTAGCCTAGTGTGGGCCTCACATTACTAGTAATCTCGTTAAACCATCGTGCTAAGCTAAGATGCTTGTGTTACGAGTGGGTTCACGTCGGTAGTGTAATGGGTGGGATTCGAACTCGCAACCACATGATCGCAAGTCCGACGCCATTAGGCTACCGCCGCCGCTACAAATTTTTCAAACCGCTTCATATTATCACAGCAGTACTACAAATTCACACACCCATACATGGACTACCATGAATAAATTTAAGATTAAGAACGTAACAATTGAATTGTGTTTTTTGTAACGTAATGTGTTTGATGACAAGCACAAACTACAATCGTTCTCTTTAATGGTAGGATTGTATTTAGATGAAGTTATTAGTGGATAATAGGACTTATGATGAGGTGCAAATATAATTTAAATAGTATTACCATGATGATTTAATCCAATGGAGTCAGAAACTTTTGCATTTGCAAATCCTTAATTAAATTGTGGCTTCATTGTCATTTTAAATAAGACATTCATAGTCTGAAAGTTGATATTCTGCTTAATGTGGAATTAATTGTGATTTTGGACGGATAAAGGAAACTTAACTATAATACGTCCTTTACGTCCTAATGCAAAGTGCAAACTGTATTTCTTTAAGAGATACTCAATACAGATGAAGATGGCTCTGTAGCAATTCAATAATATTATAACAAATTATTTGATGTGTTGCAATTAATTATATGTTTTTTTAGGTTTCTGCATATTAATATTATCATAATTATTTTTATTAGTTATTTAGATATAGCAGTACAGTCAAACACTTATATATATGTTAAAAATAAATAAAAGTATTTTCAGCCATGTTTATAATCAATAATTTCGATTGCCACTTTCATTATCGCCGAGCTTCAAATCATATGCTACAATGATCACAATCGTTTTAATCTTAAGATTGATGGTCAGTGGTGTGAACTAGAAGGTGGATTGGTTTGTTACGAAAGTTAATGTGTTCCGTCCGGCCATATTACACGGAACAACGCCTTTTTAAATAGTGTAGTAGTAAAATTAGTGATCCGCAATGTTATCTTATTTGGATAGACATCTTGGAGCGCTAGAATAGAAATGACTTAATAGCCAGTTTCAGAATTCAGAATTCCAACTTGGAAATTTCTCAAACTGTACGAAGGCAACATGATTGGTCGAGGAATATCGGAATAATTAGATATGAAACGGTTCTGTACTCAAAATATCCCTGCACAGTAACTGTAAGCGAAGCGTTGGGAACATCACCTGCCTAGTGTTAGCTTCCAGAGAATCAAGACAATAATAAAAATTACATTAAATATGATTACAAAATATTTATTTTGAAGTAACACTAATGCATTTCAATCAATCTTTGATGACGGATGCATGTTATCATTAATGTATTCTTAATATTTATAACAATGCCTAGTACAGGGGGGCGGAGATTAGATAGTAAGGCAATGAAACAATAAAAATGGGCGTGTAGGTGTATTATTTATAGTACTTGCTGATTTATATCATTTATTGTCTTCAATACATTATTAGTTTGTACAAGAAATAAATAATAAATGTGGACAACATCACATACATTGCTCCGAATCCAAAGTAGCTAAAGCACTTGTGTTATGGAATCAGAGACAACGAAAGTACTACAAACACTCAGACCCAAGACAATGTAGAAAAGTGTTTTTTTCTACATTGACCCGTCCGGGGATCGAACCCGGGTGCTCAGAGCTGACGACACCTTGAAAACCGGTGTGTACGCCACTCGACCACGGAGGTCGTCAATAATAGTATAACGTGAGTTTGAATCTGTAGACCTAGATAAAGGCGCCAAAATTCACCCGCCTTTTGTTTCATTACTAGTATTCTTGTTAACCCCTCGTGCTAAGCTAAGATGCTTGTGTTACGAGTGGGCTCACGTCGGTAGTGTAATGGGTGGGATTCGAACCCGTAACCACGTGATCGCAAGTCCGACGCCCTAGCTATAATTATTTAATTTTAAACGCTACTATTAAAAAAAAACTTAATTATTTGATTTAAGAAGAAGAATACCAGGGTAATTTTACTATTTTATTTTAAATATGTATTTCTTCATTTATTCCTAGTTATGAAATATTACACAAAGCCAAAAAAGTATAACAAGATTGAAAGGTTCTTACAACGTTTATAAGTATATTAATGTTGTGCTTATAACCTACAGTTGATTATTGAATACCAGTAACAGTATACCAGTCCACTAGACATCTCATCACAAACTATAACCTCTACACCTCTACTTACCAAGCTGTCAACTGTCAAAATTATAATATGCCTTCTCTTTTTAAATTGTTCTGTGAATTTAATTTTAAAGAACAAACAAGACTCGAAATTCAAATACGTGAGTGAATGAGTGAATGTTTGTCTGTATGTCAATAGTTGAAGTCAAAGGTGAGATGTAGAGGTGTAACGTAACTAGGCGTAACCTTTGAATGTAGACATATCTTGTAACCTTTTAAAAGCTATGAGCGACATAATAGACTAGTTGTAGCTCTCAAGTCCACCCGCGGCCGTGTCAGCAAAATGTCTTTTCACAGGGTCTAGACTACTATCGTACCAAATTTCATTTAAATCGGTTCAGTAGTTTAGGCGTGATTGCGTCACACACAGACTGAAAGCGTGTGTTTCGCATTTGTAATTTTAATAGTAAGGACTAAAAACTATTTTTTTTTGTTTATTTTTCTACTATAAATTATATACTAGATGAGGTTGATGAACTCTTTGTGAAAGAATAACGATATTTTCTGCCTCGAAACGCCAAACAAACTAACACAAAAAAAGAAAGAAGTTACTTACTAAGTATTGTCATTACAAACCTAGTTCAGATTTGTAATGATAATACTTAGTAACTTCTTTCTTTCTTTTTTTGTTTTTGGTGTTATAAATGTAAATAGTCTGGGTTATCGCACTGAAACCTTTCGTCATCCAGGTGGGGTCAGGAATTGACGTCACAACACAATACATGCGTCAAAAATGTTTTTAAAAACCGTTGACGCGTTACGTAATATCATTATTGTTATGTAGATTTATGTTAGTTATTTGGATAACTGAAATTCATGAGTCATTGTATTTTTATAAAATCGGAGGGAAAGATTTTGGTATTTAATGTTTTAAGGACTTGATACATTTATAAGCGTCTATGATACCTACATAACAGTGATCATATAGCCTGTCATCATGGACGAATTGCTGCACAGGGGAGTTCGGCCCGGTACACTCCGATTGGTGGCCAGTTACTTAGAGGATAGGGCTGTTAAGCTTAAATACTAACCGAAAAAACATAAAAAGAAAGACTGGATTTAGGAATTCATATTTCATAGCAAACGTAGATATATTAACTTTTAATTTATCGAATCTACTGTTTATCTTTAATAAAAATAATTCCAGCCTGTAAATTCCAGCCAGACTGTTGGTTACAGCTCTCTTCCCTTATAGAGAAGGAACGAGCATTGATCACCACGCTGGCTCATTGCGAGTTTTGAGATTGTATCTTTCCTTATGCAAAATTGTGTTTACATAAAAAGCTAATCTAAAAACGATTCATTTTTGTTTTGTTCTATGAACACATTAATTGTATGCAAATCTTAGACTTAGCATACTAAGCCGAAATATGCAAAATTAAAATAAAGTGTAAACGAATCGAATAAATGCTATATCGACTCTGTCAAGCTAAAAACCGTTTTACGTAAAAAAATACTCTTGATAATCAAAATCCAGGCCGCTACAGTTATAAAATTAATTCAGTACATACAGTTATTATCCGACACTTGTTACCCATGTAACGTGTCAAAATTATGTTGATAAGGATATTTTGGCGGTACTTTAGATGGCCGTATACAACAAGAATTACTGTTCACGCAAATATGTCTCTTATTGTGTCAAGTGTAATATTTTCTGATACTTCAGTGAACAACGATTCTTTTTAATGTTAATGAAAGTTGCAAGTTGATGTAGTGAGCATGTTTTTCTGGTATATGGTGTGTAGAGTAAGATTTTGACTAGGGAAAATTTAACTTCGTCATTGTCACTGACAAACATACAAGGTATACAATTTTTTGCTCATAAGAAGTCTTACTAGTTTATCATTTAAATAAACAATTGATTGTTAAAATCAGTGACTTTGATGTATTGTTCAAGGTGTTAAGCAAGAATGCTGGTGTAATTTATATTTTGGTGGATGTTGGTTTCTTATGATGACTTGGGTCCAAAAACTGTTGGTTGATAAATAAAAATATAGTCATCGGAGCCCATTATAAAGCTAGTGTACTTACTGGCTTACTGAGATCCTCACAATATCTCATCATTTTGTGAACTGTTGGTCAACCCGGACATCCCGTCCTAACAGTGTTTTGATATAGTACAGATGCACTTATTGATACCCTGAATACTCACGCCGTACAAGGAGAACTCGTTAAGATAAGAACTGTCCACAATATTCATGTTTCACGTCCAACTCTGCGTGATTTACGAAATGTTCGGCGCGGGAGATCGTTTCAACCAACTTGCAACATTTCACTCAAAATTATGCTCGGTAGGGTTGTAAGATTTCACAATAGAGTCTTGTCTTTCACAATGGAGTCTTCACATCACTCACTATCACTTCATAGAAAGACAAATCTAAAAATAATAACCTAATGCAAAATGTCATTTAATGTTTCACTTTAAGGAATTTATTTATGAGTTAAAATTCAAGTAAATTATAATAAATATTTACAAACTTAAGTGTACACAAACAAAGCTAAACTATAATAACAAATGAAAAACGTTTATAAATAGCTTTAACAATTATATACGATGAAATACAACTTGAAAATAATCTTAATAAATACAGATTGGAAATATACAAATGCGAGTAATTAAGTAAGTTATAACAAAAATATAATAATCGCTCTCTTGATAAATCAATATCTAAAATCTCTCTAGGCTTAATAATGACCTCTTAAAAACCAACAAAATATTTTAACACAAGAAACAAATAACAATAAAATTATTTATTAAGCTTCAAGCAACCCTAAATCAACCTGTTCGAAATTTTCGAAATCAAGCAACCCTATTTTCAGATCACTACCAATATGGTACGATATAATCTCACAAATCCTGATGTCTTCGTTAAAATTCTTGCGATGTTATTGAAAGTACTTGCTGATATTTACGTTACTTGAAAGGTCAGGTGCTTGTTCCCATTCATCATGTGTGTAGGTACTCTAAACGAGAACGATGGTATAATAAAAATTTATGCTTATTTTTACATTGTGAATTTATTTCAATAGCTACCTTACTAACTGAAATATGAGAAATATTAGAGGAAGCTTGAAAGTAGCGCCTGTGAATGAAAAGATGAGAGGTAAGCGTTTGTCGTGGTATGGACATGTTATGAGGAGGGATGAAAGTCACAAAACTAAACAAGTTATAAGTATTGCTGTGGAAGGGTATATAAGCAGAGGAAGACCGAAAAAGAGATGGATGGATTGTGTGAAAGATGATATAGAAAGAAAGGAGTGGATGCCGCGATGACGAGTAATAGAGAGGAATGGAAGGAAAATACGCATTGCGCCGACCCCATATGAATGGGATAAGGGCAGGAAGAAGACTAACTGAAATATGAAAATGAAATGCAGAACAATGAAAATAAAAAATCATTTTTGTTTAAAAAGAACGAAATAAAATAAATTGAACTTCGTTGATATTTTTTAAATTTTTAAATTGTGACTTTGACACTCAGTTGCTAGGTACACTAGATAAAATGTACCTTAATTTGTTTGTTCGTTGTTATGAATTATCGGAATTTCACGAATCTATGTCGGTCTTACTAGACTGCCAAAAACAACTAAATAAAAACGTAAATACTTGGAAATTGCTAACAATTAATTTATTTTCCAGCAGCCGCTTAGGATTCCGACCTATTTACCATAAAATAAACTTTTCAGAAGTTCCATTTAAAACAATAGTCGGAAAATTATACAAAAAAAACTAAATCAAACAATTTATCTCAAATTAATTAATTTGGAATTACAATATTAAATACTTACGGCAAACATTTGTAATTTTGTCATTGCATTGATAAAAAAAACGCAACAAAAATTAATTATTTTTGCAAACAAACATTTTACAGGAACCCTTGTTCTTAAAATTCGTTATATGTGCCGATATGCTTGATTTGAACGATTACAGTCTTATTGTTTCAACCTAACCTTTTGCGTCTACTTATACTACACAGACACAAGCATGCCAGAACGATCTCCCACAGCGATGGACTAAGAAAAAAATTCATCGATCCAACAATAAATTCAACGAACCAATAATTAAGTTACGAACCGCGTCTTTCTAAGAACTTATGAATACAGAATACGGTAAACGAACCAAATCGAATGTTCTCGATAATGCGAATGCTTTAATTAACAAAACATCAATAACTTTTTACGAGCAAGTATGATAATGTCCAATTTAAGTGTTTCTTCTCACTTTACATTTCACTTTATAAGTCAATGTAACAATTTTGCTGGAAATTTGAGGGTGTTAAAGGAGTTTTTATGGCGTTTTTTTTTATATTTCCTGCAAGGTTTCGAGATAAAGTTGTTATATTTATTCCTGCATGTGTAACAAATTCAGAAGCGGTTATTAAATAAAACCATTAAACAGTATCGTTACAATTATTGCTCAATTTTGTTGGCCAGTTTTATGCATCCAGTGTTTTTGTACTTTTCGTATGATTGCTTTAGAAATTATACCAGATTCAAACCAGTTTTTTATATGGTTGCTTTTTAAGAAGTTAAATTGATAGTGTTTTAAATGGCATTTAATTATTTTCTTCATGGTAATATAAATATTGAGACTTTTTATTATACTTGTATTAAAAAAACAGAGCTTTGAAACATCAACTTAATGAATTTATTGAAGTCATTTTAAATATATGGAAGTGTCGACTACAACAATTATATAAATAGAACAGGACCCGAGAATTTTCAACGGTAAAAAAGAAAAATTGTAATGAAGTCAATCTGCTAAAAATGTCACATAAAACCGGTATTTTCTCGACTTTAAATAATTTTTATCTTAGCTAAAGCAGCACATTCACGAGACTATGTTTGCAACCCGAAATGCCTTAAAAAGGCAACGTTTAACGTTCCACACTTAAAATTCCACAGTTTTAAATTACAAAATAAAGCTATCAGTGGGCTTCAAATATGGCGACAATATAAAGTAAAATTATCCAGATACGGTGTTGCTATAAATTTGTCTAATAAGGAACTCGACAAATTGTAAGTAATACTTAGTTGATCGTATATTAATTTAAGTGGGCGGGGCTTGGGATCCCTTCCTAACCTTGGGGCGTGGTTGGTGTGTTGTGGATTTTCTGTTCCTATTTTCTGTTTGGGTAGGTACCTACCTTCACTTATTAATTAGGTTCGAATTATAATGTTTTTTATCTAATTAGTTTATTATGTACCTATGTATGATTTAGTATTTGGTTAACTACGTGAACACGTTACAACAACAATTTATTTTACGCGTTTATTTATATTTATTTTTATTTTGCAGAAATACTATTTATTACCTTTATTTAAAACAGAAATCTTCGCAACATTTTAAGACTGTTAATAAAAAGTACATAAAATTAATGGTTTTATACCAGAATATGAAAATAATAATTGAATTAAAACATTATTTGTAGAACAAGTCAGATTCTAATAAAGTGATTTTATTATAGCTTTTGTTTTCTTAAATAGTGAACAATTATATTAATGTCATCGTGAGGATAACGGGGTAATGAGTTATGAACCATTGTTCTCTTCCATCATTTGTTAACGAGGAATTGATGGTTTTTCCGCGTTTCACAACTAATATAATAGACATAGTAGTATTCTCCAAGGAAATTATTTATCAGTAAATTTGACTCCTCCAATTAATATTCCATATAAAAACTATTTTGGCTAATACAATTTTTTACCACTATGGCTAAATTATAACATGCCCAACGTGGAATGGTGCTATGTGATCCAAAATCAATTTGTTATATTGATGACAAGTGTTCCTTCCAAATGGAATTGTATTTAAATGAACTAGATATACAACCTACTTAAAATGGGCATATAATAAATAATTGCAGTAAGTTTGTAGATCGTGATAAGGCGATCAATTCAAGTATAAAGTAATAAATCTGAATAGTTCGCGTAGGCTGGCCGATACTTTGTCAAATAATCAGGTTATTGCCTAGATAATTTATAAAAAAGTTGTTTGTGATAAGCGCTAATTATAGCGATTTTATGACATAAATAATTGTTTCAGATAACTATGAAAATGCAAGGCGAATTTTGTTATTTCTGTAATCTCGAAATAAATTATAGAATAGGTTAATTTACCTAATGATTGAAAGATTTTCTTTATTTAACTAGATGGTATTTTTATATGATTATGTGAAATGATATCGAACTAAGCATTAGCATAAGAATTGTGTTTCAGAAACCACGTGAATTTATTTTACAAAATAAGGGAATAGCCCTAGTTGGCTTCTTTTAAAGGATTATTTAAGTATATGTTAAAGCTCTTTGAAATTACGTATTACGCTCTGAAACTTATTTTCTCATCTTAAATACTACAAAAAATAAATGACGAATTAAATTCAGCTAATTAAATCCAGAGGCAAAAATACAAGAGGAAAGAATCTTACAATGAATATCGACCTATTGGCATTCTTGCACAAAGGACACCCCTGTTGTAGGTTCTTCTTAAACGCATTCATTTCTGAATGCGTTTTTCCATTTTAAGGGACAATATGGGTAACGCTTAAGAGACATTTGAATTCCCAACACGTTTGACAATGCCATGAAAACGACCATTTTAAGCCGCCGGCGAGCAATACAATCAAATAAATAAATCTGCAAATTGTCGAGTAAAAAAACCTCGTACATTTCACCACATAGCTAACCTTACCAAAACAAGTTGGCTCGAATCACTACCACCTTTAGGGCTACCTTTTGTAACTTAAGTATAACTTTTAGAACTGTTTTACTTCATGTTTTTTTTTATAGTTACTCTTGATCGGACCTCTGGTTCGACTTTGGCGAGGAATGAAATAACATACTCATATTATTTATAAAATTACTATAAATTGGGTTCACGTTCTTTATAATTTTTATCACAAGTAAGTACAAAACAAAACGTCAGAAAAAAACAAAACACAACGAACAAAATTAAAATAAACATTTTTACCACGAAGGTTTTATAATATATACAAACTTCTTTTAACATTCAGGCATCTTCAACTCTTCAGGCATTCATAATTCGCCACTTGTGTTAGGGATTCCTGAAATAACTTTGAGATTTGTAATACCAAAATATAATTATTTAAGGATTCAACGGTTTACTCACGCGCATTCTCGGGATCGCCCGACTAGTTTCAGACTCAATAGGAGTCCTTAATCATGAGCTGACGCGGCGGCGGCGGTGTCGCGAGTCGAACTCATTCAATCCAAAATATAATATTGTAAATTGAAGCAATTATAATGTGTTAATGCCTGGAAAGACATTAAAAAAAAAGTATCTTATATCTGTAAAAATACATGACCATAGTTTTCACCTGCAAAATTATTAAACTCTAGTGAAGTTATGTCATTTCTCATTATATCTAACTACCACTATCTATTAATTTTTTTTAAATATCGACGCCAGCCCTAAAGCTACGATCACAAAGACTGCAGTGTAACAAATCACTCGCAACTCGTTTGGCCATAACAGCGGCTTGGGAAAAAACAACCACACTCGATCAACGTCTGAATCGATACTGTACGCAAGTACGATACATTCTTGTCGAAAACCTTAGGTGTTATGCAGTGTGTCGCATGTCAGGATCTGTGTGTTATCGGCTTAGAAATGTCCCACTGCTGGGTACAGGCCTCTTCTCATATAAAGAAGTAACGAGCATTGATCACCGCGCTGGCTCACTGCGGGTTGGCGATTTCAGATTCCAATTTTTGGAATTCAGGTTTCCTACACCGATTGTCAATGTTGTCTTAGAATAATTAAATAAATAAATATCTTGGGACAATCTCACACACGGTCATCTGATCCCAAACTAGGCAGAGCCTGTACTATGGCAACCAGACAACTGATAAACATACTTATATATTTCTAAATACATACATATTATAGATAAATTACACCCAGACACAGAACAAATGATCGTGCTCATCACACAAAGATTTGTCCTGGGTGGGAATCGAACCCACGACCTCCGGCTTAGCAGTCAGGGTCACTAACCACTAGACCAACAGGCCCGTCAAAATTATGAAATTACTTGCCTGTAGTGGTTTCGTACTAGGAACCTTGTGGACAAAATCCGTTCATTGGACCACCACGACGGCGGCCACCATGACACGGCTGCCACCACATTATAGGATCTATGTTATAAGAAGGAATAGAAATAACTCTTTATTATTTACCAAAATTGGAGAAGCTTCAAGCGTTAGCGGTTTCATTAGTCTTATTCTTCTTCTTCTTCCTACCCTTATCCCATTCATACGGGGTCGGCGCAATGCGTATTTTCCTTCCATTCCTCGCTATTACTCGTCATCGCGGCATCCACTCCTTTCTTTCTCATATCGTCTTTCACACCTACTTATGTACACCTACTTATCGATATCATGGCTGTTCCGTACTTTATAATTCCAAAGTTGAGGCGTTTAACAATATGTTGTGTAATGATAATGAAACCTTCAAATATGCTATAATTATGGATTCTAATCAAAAACTGGCTTGTAGTCATAGTATGTTCTCTGTTAACAGAGGAACTTTAAATGATTACGGTATGAGAAACATATTTGAAAACTTATATATTCTAATAAAAAACAATGAAATACACACAAAACAAAATAATGCCCTACTTAAAATATCTGAAGACACACAAAACCATTTTTTTCGAGAATAAAATAAAATGTAATATTTTCCACCAAAATATTGCTGGTATTCTGAATAAGAAAGATTTATTTGAACTAACTATTCAAGACTTAGAAAGTAAACACGATCAAATTGATATAATCTGTCTTACAGAAACGTTTATGAAAAAAGGTACAGAAAGTAATCTCACTGTTACAAACTATAGACTAGCAGCATCATATTCTAGAACAGATCAACGCAGAGGAGGTTCTTGCATCCTTGTAAGAAAACATCTTGATTTTAAGCCTATATTATTTAACCTTATAGATCCTATACCGTTTCACTTTGAGTTCTGCTGTACGGAAATAGTTAAGCTCAAACTTTACATTGTTTGCATATATAGAATACCTAACGCTAACGCAACTATTTTCTTACAAAATCTAAATGTCCTCTTAAAAAAGCTAACAAAAAAGTCTAAGCACATCGTATTATGTGGAGATTGGAATATTGATTTACTAAAACCAAACAACTACTTTACCAAGGAATTACACTCTACACTTAAAAACTACAATATTACTAACCATATAACTACACCGACAAGAAAAGGGGCTTGCTTAGATCTAATAAGTAGTAATATTTCTAACGTCACACCTGATACACATTTTCTAGCACTATCTGACCACGAAACCGGTCAAACCATCTCCTTTCAAATCACTAATTATAACAATGAAGGAAACCTTAAACGATTTTGGTTTGAAAAACGTAGAGACTTTAGTACTGAGAACACAAATAAATTCATATCTTGCATGGAAGCCCTATCATTCAGCGATGTTTATGAGTGTATGGATGTTGATGAAGCATTCAATCTTCTACATGATACAATAATATTGTTTTACAACCTATGCTTCCCTATCATAAATGTCAAAATAGTCAATAAACCTATTAAAACTAAATGGATGACTAAGGGTCTAAAAAAGTCGTGCCAAAATAAGAGAACGCTCTATTTAAAGTACCTCAAATCATCAGAAAACAAACACTCTCACCTCAAGCAATACAACGTCTATAAAACTATTCTAAAAAAATGTACTCTTAAAGCTCATAAAATACAAAATACTAGATATATAGCTAAATCTAAAAACACTTGTAAAGCGGCTTGGAAAATAATAAAAACTAATCTTAATTGTGATACTAATACTACGGATATAAAACACATCAAAAATCATAATTTAGATTTGTATAAACCTGAAGATATAGCTAATAGTTTTAACAATTATTTCATTAATTTAACAAAAAGTCCTAATACTACAAACAGTAATAACCTATTTCTTAAAAATAATTCGAATAATTCAAATACAATTTTCTTAAAACCAGTTGATGATCTAGAAGTATATAAAATAATAAATTCACTCAATAGCACCAACTCTACGGGATATGATAACATCGACACCAAAATAATTAAAACATGTGCTAAAAGCTTGTCTAGTCCATTAAGCCACGTAATAAATCTATCTTACTTTAATGGTAAATTTCCATCTCGATTAAAATATTCCATTGTAAAACCTATTTACAAAAAAGGCGAAAGAACCGAAATGAATAACTACCGCCCTATAACTTTAATTCCAATAATATCAAAAATATTTGAAAAATCATTATACAGTATCTTATATAGCTTCTTTTTAAAACATAATATATTAAAATCCGAACAATTTGGATTTAGAAAAAACTACTCTACAACTTTAGCCTGCTTCAATCTCGTTAAAATAATAACAGAGTATCTAGATCAAAAAATTCCAATTGTCGCTATCTTTCTAGATATGTCCAAAGCGTTTGACTTTGTGTCACACAAGATACTCTTACATAAGCTAGACAAGTACGGCATAAGAGGCAATGCCCTCAATTGGATAGAGAGTTACCTCTCTGATCGCTACCAATGTGTTGAAATTCCAAGTGTATCTGGTCACCACAAAACATCTTATCGTTCCGAATACATCTTAAATGAACACGGCGTACCACAAGGTAGTATACTTGGACCATTATTGTTCCTAGTTTATATTAACGACCTACCAGACTCAACTAATTACAAATGCATCTTATATGCTGATGACACTACATTACTCATACACTCTCACAATAAAAATACTTACGAAACCGACATTAACAACACTATAGATAACGTAACTGCATGGCTAAATAATAACAATTTAAATATAAATATAAATAAAACAAATGTAATTCAATTTCAAACTCATAACAGCACCCAAATTTATCTCAATATTACACAAAAAGGCAAAGCCATAGAAAGAGTAGAATCAACTAAATTCCTTGGTCTAGTTATTGACAAACATTGCAGCTGGAAACTGCACATAGACAAGATTTGCTCTAAATTAGATAGCTATGTTTATGTCCTCAATAGACTAAGACAAGTAGCTACTCCCAATGCTACACTATGTGCGTACCACGGTTATGTTTCCTCAGTTTTACGATACGGAATTGTCATATGGGGGAATTCTGTGGATTTAATCAGAGCATTCAGAGCACAGAAAAAGTGTCTACGTGCAATATGTGGTGCTGACTATCTAGACAGCTGCTTACCCTTATTTAAAAAACACCGTATCCTGCCATTGCCCTGTCTCTATATATACGAAATGTCCATGTTTGTCTACAAAAACCCCGACCTCTTTATTAGAAATATTAGTGTAACAAATAGAATTAGTAGATTCCCCAATAAATTATCCGTACCAAGACAACGCACTACATTATATAGTAAAAATTCATTCTGTATGGCTATCAGAATTTATAATAAGCTTCCAAATGATCTAAAGGATCTTAATATAAATTCATTCAGAAGGAAGTTATTTGATTTTCTTTTAAAGAAATGTTACTACTCTACTAAGGAATTTCTTGATGACAAGAACATTGTTCTATACTATAGTCATAGTGCAGCATAATTTATCTTCTTTCTGGTCGTTCCCTCAATACTGAAGATCGACTGTATTTATGATAATTTATAAGTACCTAGATAATAAGTTAATATTTGTACACCGATTCGGTAGAATGTATGATACTCTGCTAACCATAAAACATCTGTTGTAACTAATTACTACATTCTAACAAATAAATTTTTTCTTTCTTTCTTTCTTTCTTTCACACAATCCATCCATCTCTTTTTCTAGTCTTATTGTTAGCGGCGAATGGGTAATGTCTTGAAGTTTCAGTAGCTTCTGTTTAGCTCATGAACGTCGAATAATTGTTAGTTGAATGTTGTAAAAGTTTTTTTTTGTCCTAATTAATGGTATTGTTTTGGTGAAATTTCAACCTTCACTAGTTGGAGAGGCACTTTAAGAAGAAGAAGAAGAAGGTGAAATGTCAAACAAAATTGGTCTATACGTCCCGATATTCAATATTATAATCTATCTATTTGTATAAGAATGTTTGTTTAGTTAGGTATATATTGAAGGGCAAGTCGTGATTTTATATACACGCGCAAATTATAGATTTAACAATAACTTGTGATTTATGACAGTAGCATGATAATTATGAAGCAATTTTCCTCACTTAAATTCGAAAGATAACTAATATTTATTTTATAAATTATATTTTCAAGGTAAGTTATGTTCAAATAAAATGATGCATTCTGCAAATAATGATACCTTACAGTGTAAATGGAAAGCTTAACCATTGTATAATCTATACTAATATTATAAAGATGAAGAGTTCGTTTGTTTGAACGCGCAAATCTCAGGAACTACTGGTCCGATTTGAAAAATGATTTCACTGGTAGCTAGCCAGCTTATTAAGAAAGGCTATAGACTATAATTTGCCCCGATAACCGACGCCCACGCGGGCGGAGCCGCGATCAAAAGCTAGTTATTTACTTATATAGTGCCACGAACTTATCTGAACCAGTGACGACGTCGCTGCTTTGAAGTAAGTGTGTCCGCTCGATAGAATTTCTTTAGTTTTTAGTGTAAAAATAATGCTCTCACCCAAGTGTGTAAGGTCTACATTAAATAGTACTTTCAATTTATACAAAATGAAAATTAAAATAATATCAGTTCCTGATTTGGTCAGATATTGTGTTAGTGGCACTATAACCTCCATAACTGAAAGTTGTTAAGAACCTGTCAAATCTTATGTCAAGTGCCAGGTGCACTTGTGATTAGTTTGATTGTTTGAGTCCTGTTCAAACAATCATGTTAGTTGACGTTAGATTTGACAAGCTATTTGAATGGAACCGTCATGAACTATTTCACAGTGCTATTAGTCACTGAACATTTCCATTCTACAGTCACTGAACATTTCCATTCTACTGACGAGACAGATTTTTGTAGATAAATTAAATTGAAAAAAATTGTATTAAAAACCTTTACTGCTATAAATTTGCCGACTGTAATGTCAAGACGTATTTTACGAGCAAATAAATTTAAATAAGGTCAACCATCGTTAACTAAGAGTATACGGATTTTAAACTAACGATTTAATCGTACTTGCAATGGATAGTTAGAATAAAACTACGGCCAGCATAGAGTGAATACCGAAAATCTATTTCGCATAATATTAAAAGTTAGACGACCATTAAGTCCGTGCCCCAGAAAGCACGTAAAGCTGTTGGTCCCGACTGTCATACAGTAATCTTTGACGGTCGATAAGTAATTAATAATTCTGACAACCAGTCTTACTGTGGGATACTGTGTTGCCCAGTAAAATGGGTCGTGGAGGTCAGATAGGTAGTCGCTCGATGTAAAATACAAAACAAATTGACCCATTGACCAGATTTTTGTTCACGAGCACAATTCTGCGGGAGCATAAATAGAAAACTTCTTCATAAATTTAATGATTATTCTTTTTTTTACGACGCCCGCATTAAGGAATATAATCCTTGTGTCGCGGGAGTTTCTTAAACATTCAAATCACATGCACAAAGAACACCCAGACTTGTAACAAGCATTTGTTGATCACACAAATGCTTGTCCCATGCGGGGATCGAAACCGAAGCACGTCGAACACAGTGGTAATTAGCGTGGTGCCCTAAACCACTCGGCTATCCGTGTAGTTGTATTATATTTTATCGTATTTACCTTCTGTAGTTGTCTGTTATGTGGCAAATGATAGGAGATTAAGACAAATAGCAGTAGCAGTTATCGGCCATCTGAATAGAGCGCTGGGCAATTATATTAATGTTCGTACGTTCAACATTTGTTTATGTCCATTTACAGGTGCGTGTCATTCTGAGAGTATCTCTAAGTAGACCCATAATGGGGTTCTTTGAGCAATTTTTAGGTAGGTAGTAGGTACTTTTATTTTTGCTGATTTGAATCAAGCCCCTTAGACGAGGTACATTTCGACAAGCCTTAACGATGATAGAAATCGCTTAAATGACATTAAATATATGGAAATGAATGACATTTCTCGTCGATAAGTCACGTGACTAAGACTTGTCACTTTCATACATTTTGATGATGATTGATTGTGGAAAGTCTAAGGGGGCTGGTATTGATTGCCAGTACCTACCAGATTTAGTTACTTATAAACATTATACATTCTCTTTCAGAATTAGCTAATCTCGAGAAAAAAAGACGCATCAACTTGACGTCTTCCTTGAGGTTTTTTGTAGGTTAGTAAATACCATTTCATAGGTGTGAAACAGGCACTATATTCAAAATCGAACTTCATAATTAGCTGTCACTATTTCACCTAGATAGATACGCCTTTGAGCTATTACTAATTTGTCTACATTAATATAAAAACAACAATTAAACTGTCTGTTATTCTTAAAAAATCCTATGTATAATTACTTTACGCCTACGGAACCCACGCTTAACTTATAGCACACGTTTAAAAGCCCAATGATTGATGGTTCTCACTCAAAATTAATTAGTAGTAATGTATTCGGTTACAGATAAGGTAATGTATATCCTACTGTTATGCAGTACTCAGATTGCCCGCGGCAAACTTTACCGGGGAGAGAGCCGCAAAAACTACGTAGAATATTAAAAGGTAGTTATTGATTGATGTATGATGTTAATGCCTGCTTTTAAACTAAATGATTATTTGGCGATAATCGGTTCAACAATATTAAACTTATTTTGTTGGGCCAGTAAGTGGTTTTCATAATTGGCATCTATTAAGTAGGTACCAAATTGTGTTCCATCTTTGAAGTGTTCCTAGGATATTTTATAATTATGTTATTTGTGATTTTACACATTTGGATGATGAAAATTCTAAAAAAAAATTCTTTGCTACTAAAAATACCTACCAATTAAAATCAGCCTTATATTCATATAAGTGGACTGATCTAATATTTATTTATTATGTAATAACCACATTTATTATGTTTGGTACCTAATTATACTACTTAATCTATACGAATTTACGTGCGAAAAAGTTGATTCGGAAACAAAACTTATTACCGCGATAACAAAAGTAACACACTTATTTTTTTCGATTATCCTTATATAGTTGAAGATTAAGTCTTAAAAATAATGTATGCGCAGTAAAAAATAATTGTCGCCCTTAATCCAGAGTGTAAAAGTTTTTGTCAGACGGAATGACTCTTAAATGTCATAGACGCTCATTTATTTTACGATTGAAATAAATTTTAAGTGCAGAATTCACTTTCTCTGATTTTTTGTGACTTAAAGAAATCTTTGTTGAAGGTTTTAAAGTTGTCTTTCAGGCGGGGCTGACGTCCTTGTGTAGTTTGAATGGTTTCTGGATTTTAAATTGAAGAAAATTATGTTATACTCAAAATACAAGAATATTACTCTCTTGTAGAAGGAATTAATAGTATCTATAATGTAGCTTACAATAGTATCTAGCGTTTTCAGGCTGAAAAAAACTGAACTACTTCTACACTGAAACGGATATCTGCGGATGGCAAGAACTTTTTTTAAACTTACTCCCGTAATTATGAATTACCTCTGCATGACAGTGCTACAAAAACATATAGCATTACATATTTAAAAAGCTACTAAAAGCCCAAATTATTTACTAACATGTCGTCTACAATAATAATATACATACATCTTAATTCCTTAAATCTGAGTTATAAAGCCGTTTTAGAAATTGACCTCGAACTACACTAATTAATTAAATTCAACATGACTCTCACAATATTTATGTTGTCACCAAAATTACATCATTTGCACCGTATAAAACAAAACTGGTTTATATGTAATTAGGCGTGATAAATGCTTGCAAACGTTATGTTCGGACGGTGTAAGTGGCAGCTTTAAGCGCTAAATTGTTGTTTACTAAGTTATATAGAGTGGTGTAATCTAAGTTATATAGAGTGGTGTAATTTTGGTCTGCTTATTTTTAGTTTTTAATTTAAACAAGGACAATGCAATGTTAAGCTAAATACATTCTCGCAAGTCTTGTCTTGTGAGGCCATTACTTAGCTTGTAAATATTTTTTGGAAGTCGTCTTTTATTATAGAAATCGTTATTATTTATTAGAATCACTCTATTGCTATAAAATTTACTGCTCTCTATAAAGTACCTACGTAACATGAAAGAAAGGAGTGGATGCCGCGATGACGAGTAATAGAGAGGAATGGAAGGAAAATACGCATTGCGCCGACCCCATATGAATGGGATAAGGGCAGGAAGAAGAAGAAGAAGAAGTAACATGATTTTCTCGATTTACACAAGAAATATACTAAGAAAGGTATTTTTTAAACTTCATTTTGGGGCACGAATTAATTTATCGGTAAAATATTCATTACCACCACATTAGGCATGATACATATTGCGTGTATTTCTATTCTAAATTGCAGGACTCGCATTTTTTTTAAATACACGTTTTCCTAAAATATACAACAAAGCATCAATCAAAATTTCAATAATTTATCCGAAATAAATACTTTGTATTACCTGCCAGCTCATTTGCACAAATTCCTCTAAAAAATAAATCATGGAATCATTATACAGCATTACCTTTATGGTGAGAATTGAGCGAAAATCGCATCCACCTCAAAAATGCCCATAATTTGGTTATGTCCGTATAATTTATAATTCTTTAAATTTTTAACAGCGGCTCTCAATAGTTCTTCTTAATTTCACCCTTTTATGTAATGAAGGGGTTCGTTTGATTTAATTACGAGGACTCGAGAATTACAATTTTATTATGCTTCAGGTAATATTACACAAGACTGCTGCGTTGCCAGCTCCTTTTTCTTTGAACTTGGTTGGACACGCTGCCGACTGTCTAATTAGCACCGTGAGCACTACAAAAAAAATTGACGGTAGTTCTATGAAGCAGAATATGAATTTCTCTGCTATGTCTAGAAATGAAATTTGACTTACATCATCGTCTTGTCTGCTTTCTTTTAAGGATATCCCTAATAAATAGTTCATAATCTTACGATTAGCTAACCTGTTTATTTAGATACTCATTTTTTTAGTGCTAAACACAAAGATGAATTTTCTGATACTTCATGTTGACTTAAACATAAGTTAGTAATGTTTTTAGTCCCATGCTAAAGGGAATCGCTATAACCAGTATCAAAGTTGTTGAATACCCATAATTGAATACAACTCGATTACTTAACGCCCGAGGTGTCGGCGGTATCAACGTCATTTAATACCAGAAATTGAAAGAGAATTAATGATGGTGTCCATCTTACACTTTTTTATGAGCCGATTAAATTGGTCGAGATGGTTGTTGCATGTTATTGAATTTATGAACATTGAAAATTTTGCTTTAAAGAATAAAACTTCTGGCTCCTTACACTATTGGGATCACGTTTATCTAAATTCTAATAATCATGAAAATTATGTCTTTTTCTTTTTATCTAAGTATACTTATATTATAAACAAGAACGATTTTTTAAATGTTTATAACGTTTATTACCTTTAGAAAGCTGCATAATGCCTGAAAATCATAGGTTACATTTCATACCTGAAAAAAAACAGGGACTGCGGGCAAGAGCTCGTAGGTATAGAACAAATCCACTGAATTTGATAAAAATTGGCACATAGATTTTACAACAACAATCTCGTCTTCATTAAATCTCTAGTACTTGTATGTAATAAGTTGAGATTTTTTAATACATACTAATTCTGCATGTAAACATTAAATTACCGATGTAATCCGGACTAAATTGTATTATAACATAATTATATAGATACCAACTTTAATAAACACTTGCGACCAATGAGTGATTACTAACAACTCGCCACCGTTCATGATTTGATATTTATAACATACAAATTACAGGTCTCATGAGCACTATAAAATGACGCTATATTAACCGTTTTGGCAAGAGATTCAATAACACTATGGTCTATGATACTAATCAGCAGAAATGCTTTAACGCATTCAGTCTAAACTGAAAATAGTTTTCTGAGGTTTACGCGAATTTTAGACATTGAAATTAAACAGATTTAGAACCCGATGTTTCAATGCTTACGCAGACTCCGACTCAGTCTGCCTGTGAAAATACTACGAAAACCGATCACATACGAGTCTGCAATCGCGTAGAGACATCGCCTCATTAGCCGCGAAGAGCTTATTTACGCTCCGTTTAAAAAACCCGGGATAAAATGAAGAAGGAAATATGGGCTGGTAACGGGTTCCATCCTTTTAGTAAGCACAGGTATTGCCAGGAAAGTGTGAGCATGGCTTCTCAGACCACTGCTACTTCTCAGACACTCCATGATCACTCATGACTCCATGGTATAGGCGATATACTCGCCTGTACCATGGAGTGTGTTCAAAAGAGCTCTTCCATATTAAACCTTCGTCTCCATTCCTCTACAAAACATCACGCAGTGGTTTGAGAAGCTCACTCCTTCCTGGCAATACCTGTGCGTACTTAAAAGATTGCCAGCTTGTAACTGTGCTGCACCATTAAAATATGGAACTCGTTACCAGCCCATGTGTTTCCTCCTTCATTTGATCCCGGGTTTTTTTTAACGGAGCGTGGAAAAGCTCTTTGGCCGACAAGTGAGGCTGATTGGTGATAGCGTTGAACTCTCCGATGCCGATAGATCTCATTTCTGGACTATTTGCTGCTTAAGATCAGGCGGGGTGAAGTCATCTTGTTCAGGAAAATTAGAAAAAAAAAATTGGTATGTTTTTAGAACAGATGTTACGCATTTGAGCTAGTTCTATCAACCTGATTTGTTTGTAACTTACAAATACTATAATTTAGACACAGTTACATGCTCTCGTTCCTTCTCTGTATGGGAACAGGCCCAACAGTTGAACATATTTATTTTAAAAATTTTGAAGTGAATCTAGTGAACATTCGTCCTAAACAAACTAGTTCGGCGTTATTTCGCAACTGAAAGTGAGTTTGCGAACTAAGGCACATCTAATTAAATATAATTATCAGTTTTATTGCTCACGTCAACCGTTCCGGCAGAACTTGTATATAAGGTGTGAAATTATGCTTGCTTATGACTCTGTAATTGTACATAATAAGTCCAATGACTTTTTGCACTTCGCTATTAAGTAATCATGAGATTTGAGGCTCAGAGTTATTCGAGTCTTGTACAACAGCTTTTTCTTTGACTTGGATATGGGAATTTTTCTAAAGGCCATAAAAAAGGCGGCAATGTTAATTATTTTAGATTTTTATTGTAATTTGTTCTAATTATTCATTAGCTAACTTTTTTTTTATAAATGCAACATACAGTAGAGATGTCTGGATTAATTTGTATAGGTAAAAAGCAAAATTGTTCAGAAGTGTTCCTAGGCAAGGTATAATGTCTCTCTTATATGGTAAAAACGTGTCTATGATAGTTAAATTATAATATTTAACCTTTTAGGAACTTACATTATTAATGGTGTTGGGTTTGTCACGCGCTACATTTACCATTCAGAATTCAAATAATTACTGTTGAATTAAACAGGACCTACTAGAACGTTCAAGTCGTGAAATGAATTTAAAGATCTTCATTTGTTTCTACTGATTCGGATGAATGGAAAAATAAAAAATATATAATATAAATCGTTTATATTTCTGCAAAGGATCGGCCATAAATATGCCTCTCTGCCGAGGGTGGTCTTGTCGAGTTATTTACGAATTAATACTCCAATGTCACGAGAAACGTGATATGAAACGTTTATTATAAATACGTATAATTGATAGTAATGTGAGTGTTTGTATTCAGGATTCGCTGTACTCCTTACGCGTTGATGGTGGAGTAATTTGAAGAAAATTTAAGGATTGGCTATTTATTTAAGATTAGTAGTTCTTGGGTTTTTTTTCTTGTTTTGTTTGAGAAATATAAATAGGCTTCACCACGCGGTTTTTCAGATAACTTATTTTCTTGGGACGAAAAGTGGCCTATGTGTTAATCCAGGGTGTCAACTACCTCCATTCTAAACTTAAATAAATTTGGTCCAGCCGTTTAAGTGAGATGAGGTAACAAGCACACACACACACTCACTAACATGGAGCTACAAACATACAAACACATATAAACACTAAAAACTTTTTGGTAGCACTTTGATTTTTATTTAAAACAAAAGAAGAATTTTAAAGTTTTAGTTCTGAAATTATGTCGGTATACTAGTTTGATCGCATAGTATATTAATCCCGTATGTTCTATGTAGGCGTAAGCACATAGTAAGTTATTGACTATTGCAGTCAATATGGAACTATCTACATAATATTTTCCCACATAAACATGAGACTGATCTTTTGCAATTCACTTATGATGCAGTCATATAGATTTAATGCCCAGTACCGTTTGATCAACCAACTGGCTAAGCTGTAACTATGACGAGCTATATTTAGTAGTACGCAATTCATAGCTAGGGCTTCCAGGTTGCTTGATATATTGCCTTATGGTCATTGAATTTATGAATGTTTTAGGTGATACATATTTATGATATTGTGTTTAAAAAATGGAATGTAAATAGTTAAATTGTTTTTTTGTTTAATCATTCATGTATTTAAAAAATGTACATAGGCTCAGCTTACTGCATAAGAAATCTCTGCCAGCAGGCCCGCGATAGGACTGCCATTATTTGCCATAATGTCAGTAAACAGTGTGAAAACTATATAGAAGTACAAAACTAAAATCAAAATTGCAAACAATAGAGAGAGAGAGAGATATATATATATATATATATATATATTTTTGTTGTGTATTAAATTAAAGATTTTATTTCGAATTGATTCCTTTCTTGGTTCGTGTCAGCTTATACAGAAGTATGGAAATAAGGTAGTTCGAAGGATCTTATACGTCCATCGTTCGTGACTCACAAATACAATTTAGTAAGATTGTTTAAAAAAAACAAATAATATTCAGGAATTAATTGTCTTTCTAGCGGAGCGTAGAAATATGATTAAGTTTTCAATTATTTATTTATCTTATTATTTTAGCCTTGCTATTAATACTTTTTTAATTTGTCTTCTATGAACAATAAGTTGGGCTAAAGGGCTCTATTTTCTCATTCCTCTTCTCTTTACAGTACCTATATTAAAACTTCAACATACCTAAATATTATTGTTTTTTTTAAACAATCTTATACAACAATTGTGTCAAGACCTTTTCCTTGCGACTAATAAATTCTGTAGAATCTGAATGATTAACGAAATAATGTCGATGTTTCTCAGTAAGTCCATTAATTGGCCCCAAGCATGTCAGCCTCGCTGTACATTTCCCGCTATTAAAGGTTTTTGTACTCGTAAAAACTCAACTGTTTACTTCAGGCCCGGATTATGAACAACACTAATTGTTAAAAGCCTCTTCGTGTATGAGTGAAATGTTTATGAATAATTGAAGAGCTTCTACCGTGGTTGAAATGTTTAAAACTATTCATATGCTGACCGTTTGTTCCATATTCATATATTCAGATTCATTTGTTTTTATTTAAATAGTGACTCTATTTAAATAAAAACAAATGAATTTTAACAATTGATGAATGAACATTTGGAGGTGGTTCTCGTTGTAGATTATTGAAATACTTTTCAATTCAAAGTTGGAGCACATGAGTAAGACATTATGACGGTTATTTTTGTTCGTAAAAACACCAGATAAAAATTAAAAGGTAATTGGATTTATCAGATATTTCAGTGCCCCGATTTGGTAGTACTTTTCTTAATATTACCATGTAAAAGAAGAATTTGCCTTATCACTTCTTACCAACAAATCTATTTACACACTCTAGTTTGCAGAGGTTATTGTTTTTTTTTTTTTTTTCCTTAGCCTATACTGTCCCACTACTGGGCAAAGGCCTCCCCCAAGTCCCTCCATACATCCTTATTCCGTGCGACCTCGAACCAGCCCTATAAATATTATAATAATATTATACATATTAAAGTTTATGGCCTTGTTATTATATCGGTGGGCTGCTATATAGGTTTTTCGCTTAATTTAGTTTCAATCTGTCGTACATCCATCATCTGATATAACTCATTACTTTTTCTTATATTTCTCCTCCTCCATTCAACGACGTAAAATGATTAGCGGGTAACGAGCCGAGTTACCTTGATTGCTAAGTAAAAGTATATTTCGAGTATATTGTTACTATGTGAGTAGGTAATTTTGAACCCATAATATTTATTAACGTAGACATGACACTAATGATTCGAATATTTAAGTATGTAAATTAAAACTATATTATGATTCATTGTTACTCAAAAGTTTTTCACAGTTTCGTATCACGTCTTTCAAGTAAAATAAGTTGAACATCAACATTTGAAATTAAATAAAACTGCAATGCGCAAGTTCAGTATCTATCATATTATTATGTAGGTACTGTATGTGAAATTATTATTTTTTGTTATAATTTGTTTCGTACGATGACAGTAATTGATTAATTAAATTTTGAACGCGATGTGTTGGTTATTTGATGAATATCGATATAGGAATCAATTATTCGTTGTTAATTGAATATTGCGTGCGTCAATGTATAATTTAATGTAGTCACGAACTAATTAATATGCAACTAACTAATAGTGTTACAGAAATAATTCGATAAGTGAACTGACAAAATCGATTAAATGTTCACGATTCGATTGATGGTATCAGTGTTAAAAAAACGAACTTTGAAGTTTCAATCGATGACGCTTTTATTCTTTACGTAGTTTAAAACAAAGTTGCTTTCGCTATTTGTACACAGATCTTTTACTACGCAATGGAATTTAATGCAGTTTTCAGCAAAAAATATAATAGCAATAAATAATATTTTTCTATCTATACTAATATTATAAAGCTGAAGAGTTTGTTTGTTTGTTTGTTTGAACGCGCTAATCTCAGGAAGTACTGGTCGTATTTGAAAAATTCTTTCACTGTTAGATAGCCCACTTATTGAGGAAGGCTATAGGCTATAATTTGTCACGATTACCGACGCCCACGCGGGCGGAGCCGCGAGCAAAAGCTAGTTATTAGATATAGGCATTTAGTACTGCCACGTGCTACGTGCCAAATTGGAGCAGGTCCTCCAATATTATTTTAAAGAATCGATTAAAAGTATAAAAAGAGGTCTGGATTGAGTCTGTAAAAATGAAGTCTAGGTGGTGTGAAAATCGTAAATGTGTGTATGCATTCCATCTCACTTATTTGTGAAACTGTAAAGGTTTATATAATTTTATAAGGCCAACTATTGAAATTGGACTGCATCGCTTATTGCGACGAGTTCTTCACAGAGATCACAACATGTACGAGATTCTGCTTACAGGTTGTTTAGGAATAGTTTGTCTTATTTTTATGATGTTCTAATAGAAAATATTATTGGAAAGTTAAATCATAATTAAATCATGATCATGGAAGTAAACAAGTGTACTCATTTCAAGGACCGACCTTCTCTCCATAAGACGAGGTCTTTTCTTTGCAGAATCTAGTCGATACCAGCCTCCGAGACAAGCATACATTTCTACAAGCATTAACGCTGACGAATCGCTCAAATGTATGGAAGTGACAAGTCTAAGTCACGTGACTTGTCGACAGCAAATGTAATTGCCATAGGTACATTTAATGTCATCTAAGTGATTTCTACCATCGTAAACGCTTTTAGAAACGTCATTTGTCTACAGTAGTTGTAATTTCGAAATCATTAGACATCAGGACGTAAGGACAAGACTTAAAAAATATCCTGTTCTAAATCGCTTCCTTATTCAACTCTCATGTAATTATAATTTTACTCGGCTGTCATTATGATATATCGTGTGAAACAAACGTCACACGATCGAACACGAGTGTACACGGACATACACGAAGTCTTACAAATATAAACGTTACAAGCATCTGGAAGCAAAAACATGCTAGTAGGTACTAAGACGGGTAATGAACACTATGAACGCTTCTAAAGATGGTAGGTAGTGAAATTTTTAAGCTGATGGTAATGATTTGAATAAAAGCTTGTAAGCTCTATTTTCATACTTATTCACTGAACACTGAATAATTAGATATAAATATTTCAAACGTTTGTTATTAAATATTTCATTTTGTCCGTTTTGTGGAGTTATAGGATAACTCCTATACCTAGAGCGATCTCAAAATCATTGAAATACATAGTTGGGAAAGCTGGAGACAAACAACAGACACGTATTGGTTTTAATAATAAACAATGCTTTTGTCTTGTTAGACTTATCAATCACACAAACTTGTGTTTTCTATTGCTATATCGAGAAGTGTGGTACCTATACGGCTGATTTCTTAAACTTAAATGACCGAAGTGAATTTCCGACCAAGAAAAGACTCAACTTTATCTATTTATGATATCTATCTATTATATAATACCTATATAATGCCAGTGTCACGATGTTTGTCCGGGATGAAGTCCGAAACTACTTAACCGATTTAAATCAAATTTGCATACCGTTTGCACTTTGATCCAACTTAAAAGATAGGATAGCTTGCATCTCAATTATATTAAAAAAAATTTTTGACCGCGGGCGGAGCTGCGGGAAACAGCTAGTTTTCTATACCTATATACTTAATCACATTTCGATTTTTATGCCTCACCAGCTGTCATGTTCCTCACTTCATTGCGAGGCAAACAGTTAACGAGTAACACACAAAAACATAAACATTCTTACCGACAAATAGCTTACATAAACAAACGTGATATTTTAGCCCAACATAGATGAACTAATCACTTCGAGACAGACAACATGGCGGTGCTGGCCACCCGCCGCGCATGCGCTGTAACACGCCGATTTATGATAGCTAAGGAATTATTACATGGTGGAATTAACCATTCAATGTATTTGAAACAAATGTGAACATGATTTTGCCCTTTATAGGGTTAAAGATTAAACGAATACCTGCAAATGTTTGTTGTAAGTGTTTTATTAGGTGAAGATCGAGGAGTTGTTATTTTAATGTAGGGAAATAAAATATCAATAATAAACTAAAAATATTTATATCTGAACAGTAAAGCACACTTAACAAAGTAATCTTTATAGTCTTAAACTGCATTTAAAGATTCAACGGCTTACTCACGCGCATTCTCGGGATCGCCCGACTAGGTTCAGACTCAATAGGAGTCCTTAATCATGAGCTGACGCGGCGGCGGCGGTGTCGCGAGTCAAACTGTTGAATCTTTAAATGATTTAAGCGATCGTGTGGTTGCGGGTTCGAATCCCACCCATTACAAGACCGACGTGAACCCTCTCGTAACACAAGCATCTTAGCTTAGCACGAGGGGTTAACGAGATTACTAGTAATGTGCGACCCACATTGCTAGTAATCTTAAAAAAAAAAAAAATCGTCTCAAGGAAGTTATTATAAAAGAAAAAAATTAAACTGCATTTTACTAACTTTATTATAAACAATATTACGTGTATCTGCAACCGAACTACATAATACTATCTCGGTATGCAGCGTCAAAGTCCATTACTGATAAGGTAAACTAACTCGTAATATTTATTTACAATAACTTTAAATATATACAATCTTAACATAACTAAAATAATAAATGATATATACACACTAAAAAATAAATAAAAAACTAATATATATTAATAAAAGTTTAAAAAATGGCGTCAAAGTATTCATCCGCATCGCTGTCGACCGGAAGTGTGCCCACTAGGCTGGCTGCATTGCCACGTTGTATGGCAATGCTTATTCTTTGACCAAGGTAAAAGCCAGCCCTCGGGTCACGTGAAGTGTCAACAAGGCGTTTGGCTAGATCTTTGAAAACCATATGTGCACTCGGGCCCCACGGTCCAAGTGTTTCAACCCCAAACGGCTCGAATATATAACTGCCCATTAGGTTGTTATATTTCCGCCGTTTGAGGTTTTCAGCAGCCGCAGCAGCAGCACCAGCACAGCACGATGAACTTGGAAGATGGGATGGCGCAAGAGTATCGACACATGTAGCGTCCCACACTAAAGGCCTACCCATCTTCCATGGAAATAGCGACATGCCGTCCGGTCTCTTGCCATCATCACGTGCCAAGCCATTGGGTTCGAGTACAGCTGGAACGCCGACAGCAACAAGAGCTCGTCGAATAATATCGTTGATATTCGCGTGCCGCGCTATGCGACCTGCGCTACGGCTACAGGACAGGCCGTGGTGTCCGAGGCTGTTGACTACTTCACCGCAGTGGCAGCGATGCGGTGAACAACATGAAGCACCTATGCGTAGTGCAACAGCAAGGCGGAAAGTAGTATCGTCGAACAAGGTGCCGATGTGCGACGATGGCAGTGCGTGAAGCCAAAGACCTGACTCCCACTCGCCAACAGCCAGCAGGCGCGCACGCTCCGCAGTAGAAGTAGACGTAGAAATAAGACTTTCTTGAACTACTCTGCAGAGCGGCTCATCCCACTGTCTCTGGGAAGATGGGTAGTCAGGAAGATTTGATTTTGGGCAAGCAAGTCTCCAGGCATCCACAGCCTCGGAAAAACACGGCACATCAAAATTAATCAGTGTAGAAGCTAGGATATTCCTGATTAACTTATCAGTACCGTGGACCGAGGATATAAAAGCTGGTAAACTAATACTGGTAATTTTGCGGACGCCGAGCCCTCCCATACGAATAGGAAGAGTGGCTTGAACCCAAACTCGGTCATCCATGGCCACATTTAAAATCAAAGACAGTGTGTGTCTGATAATTTGGTCCATTTTTTCCAAAAGGTGATTTTTTAATTTAGGCATGTTTGAACGTTAACACTAACAATATACAGGGTGTGTCGTAAATAGTGGTCAAGAGTAAAGGAGTCAATACACTGTATTCTTATGTATCACATACCGAAATTTTAACCATTTTCAGTTCAGGCTCTGTCCGAAAGAAAAGATTTATTTTATTTTATTTCTGTACCTTGCTTCACGAATTTGGCTGATTCAACAGATATCAATATTTTTTTATTCTGTTACTTTTATTATTACTCTTGAATATGTGTACTATCATATCCAAACCCTTTTTTTATTTTCAAGTATATATAAAAGGAGTAAAAGTATAAAGTGTATAAAGTAAAGGAGTAAAGTGTATAATATAAAAGGAGCATCCTTTTTGTTAACCCTAAAATAGGGGTTTAATCCATATAATAAGTTTTGCAGTAATAACGAAATGAGTGTATGTGTTATAGTTAACACCCAGTGGATTACGTTGCTTGGTATAAGTGGTGGTACACTTTTCTCTACTTCGTGCCTGTGTGTACAGCCGGTTTCTGGACTGAGAATTCCAACTTAATAAACTTGACGAAGTCTCATACTGAACTTAGGCCACGTGATAGGTTGAGCAATGATACGCTGTCACATGATTGGTTGATCAGAGCTTGAGACGTTTTCAAGTATAATACTTTATTCAGAAGCCGGATATTGTTTTTTCCATTTTACCTTGAACAAGCAACATCAATATTTCACGACCATCCTTGCTCCCTTAGACAAGGTACATTTCTTCAATCGAATTTCAGAAATGTATGAAACTGACAAGTTTAAGTCACGTGACGTATCGAAGAGAAATGTCATTTCCATACATTTAATGTCATTAAAGCGATTTCTATCATCGTTGAAGCTTATAATAATGTACCTACTTTGTCTAAGGGGGCTTGACTGCAGTCACTATAATAAACTTTTTCCATGCCATAAACTTCTACCAATACGATAAAATACGTCTCTTTTTTGCTCACCATTCATATCGGTCTTATACTCACCTACAATAATTATCATTTAATAAGCAATGCAACGGAACATGTGCCATCTGTTCACAATTTTTTACCTTCCCATAATCACTCGGCGTATGAAAAGGAATTCTTTCCCAGAGCTTTGCAATCCCGTTCGTTTGTGTGCAAATTCTCTCGCTTGTATAGTAAATAATTATTAATAATGCATCAATAGAGTATATATTATGCCTCTCCGCTGCCTGCATTAGAAGGAAACATAGATTATTCGATTATACAACTCTCTGTTACGAGTGCGTACTGGTGACGAAGATGTAGAGAAGATAGATGGGTTTAGAATTACATAACATAAAAAAGTCATAATTTCTTACGTTTTTAACATTAAAGAAACCAGGTTTTATAAAGATTCGGCCTGAAGCTGGTTAAATTAGAAGGAGACATATCCCAGTAGATTTTTATGTAGAGCCGGTTAGCCTACCTAACTCACCGTCTTCCATATGGCATGGTGGGAAACCTCGAAGAGGATTTCTTGTCAAAAAATATCTGTCAAGTGGCACATCAAACTTTGTTATTCTTCTTGTCGTCGCTGACTATTATGCAGTAAATTCTATAAGAAATATTAAAAAAAAAAGAAGGGCATGATGAAAAACAGCCTAAATAATTAAAATTAAATACAAAAAGCTCCCGAATAATATTCCAGAATTAGCTACATAAAAATTCCAGTCACTTCTAGATTCTCTACCTCAATGTACTAAATTCGCAGGTGTGGCCAACAAGGTGTGCGAAGGCTATATATCTATGTGTGCAGAATAAATAATAGCCTCCTGCTTAGAACCGTGCGATGTAAACAAATGCTGCCGGCTCGTTCAGCTGTTTGTCACTGTGACGTATGCCCTGAGCTTTTGAAAGGGCTTTTGGTATTGTTTGGGCGTCGGTAATTATAGGGTTGCCACATACTTCAGATATACATTACGTATTAACTATACTTTAAAATCTGTAAAAATTATATGATTTGATATATAAAGAAATTATTGCATGATATTATTTGTTTTAAATGTAAGAAGAAAACTGGAAAACGTGTCGTATCAAAATTTATTTTCATGTTATTCCCTTGCATTTCCTCAAAATAATTTTTGGTCTCCGTATTATATTTGTTAAAATAACTAACTAGGGCTTATAAATAGATTCAAAATAGTCAACAGAAAGGAAAGTAAGACACCTAAACAAGTTAATATCATAAATACCGTGTAATACATTTAATGTTAGTTTAACAGTGATACAATTTTAACAGCGCAAAAATAAATAATTTATCGCCGCGATTAATGGCTGGTACAATCAATAAACAACCATAAACAAGTCTATAAAACCTTCCGATATTGATTTACGCTGATTTCAGCGAAGTTATGGCAATAACTGCAATTACATACCGTATATTACTCCCATAGCTATTTTAAACTGAGATATCAAATGTAAAAAATAATATAATTTAAAAATGTGGCTTTGACGATACAAACAAAACCCGATCAAGGACCAAAATCATAAAAAAAAACTTAAAATTAGAACAAGTCTTTATTAAATTGTTTTGTTACTACTACTCATGGCGACGGCCTAACGTTGCTTTGAAAATCATAACTAAGTGATGCGGTAAACAATATCAGTACAAATGCGGGCGACGAAGATGACGTCTTCACATTGTCGGAGCGCGACTCCGCCTCTCTCGCGGACTTCGTCCACGGACCTCGCCGCGGCCTGTCCTATCTCGCCGGACTTGTCGAGGCGCGCTCTGTCCCCGGACTTATCATCTCTAAGCTTCGCCCGACATCGACCACTATCGCCCGACGTTTTGGAACACTGTAGACCGCTCTCCCCGGATTTCGCACGACGATCCCGGTCTCCAGCTAGACCTAGGTCCTTAATGGAATCTTTGCTGGTTGCAAAAATGGAAGCTCTCAGTACGGGGAAGCTGGTTCGGACGGACTCTATGGACAGTTGTAGCAGCTTCGGGTCGATGTCCTCGCTGCCAAGTGATGTGTGCCGTTGTGATGATTGCCTTTTAGGCATAGTGGATTTTTACATGCCAAGTGCTGCAGAAGTGAACAGGGCTTTGAGAAAGGTTAGTGGAGTGTTTTTTTTATTTTATTTTATGATTTTTTTATATAAACAAACTAGAAAATCCTTCTTTTTCAAAATTTGATACTAGTCGTACTTGAAAAATCAGGTTTTATAAGAATAGATTACGTGTTTCATCAGTTTTTATAACCACGTTTTTAATAGAGCGGTTATAGCTATTCAAGGATCTTGCTCCTCATCTGCGTAAGAAATATATTAAAATATAATAGGACTTTAACCCACGTCACTTTATTTAAAATATGCACGACGCTTCTCTGATTTGTTTGTAAACATTGATGCACGTGTACAGCGAATTGTATCAATTATAAGCGGGTCTTGCAGCGCCATCTAGTGAGTAAGATCCTAGTTAATAAACTTTGCACTTTAAGTAGGCAACGAACGTGTTTGCGTCGAGATGTGAATCGAACCGCTTCGTTGAATTTATACCAGTGATCATAGATGGCGCCATGATCGCTTTTGCGTTGTAATGTCGAATTTTATATCTAGATACACACATTTCTTAAATAATATATTGCCATGTTCGTTTATGATTTTATTATAGAGAGTCTTGTCTACTACCGAATACTGAAACGATAAGATATTCAGGTACTTATTCTTAGTGAGTTAATTCTACTTTATTATTAGGTATTGTGGAATTTTAATAATCCTCATTCCTTACTATTATAAATGCGAAAGTTACTATGTCTGTATCGTGTTATGCCATCACGCTTAAACTAAACAACCGATTTAAATGAAATTTGGTATAGATATCGTCCAGAGCCTGAGAAAGGACAGAGACTTAAAATTGGGTCCGGGTTCAAAATGTTTATGATTTTTTCTTAACTTGCTTTCTTTGTACATAAAGTAATAACTTCCCTATTAATATCGAAATTAAGAACTGAAACGTCTATGAACAGTAGATTGGAATGAAATTTTAATTTTTAAATATATTTATTATATTTTTGGGTAGTGTAGTCTGTTAGGGTCACACCGAGACGCGACGCGATGCGATAAGTATTAAACATTCTGTTCTTGAAGTTAACAGATTCTTTGCACCGTATCGTATATATTAGTAATTTTTTTCATTCTCATCTGCTCATGTCATCAATTTATATCCGTTTTTAATAAAAAATCGTCAAATAATTATTATCGCTTTTGTCCTACTAAAAACTATGAATATAACCTCATTCCAGTCTAAATTTGACAGGTGTTCAGTGTTTTAAAATTTGAAGCGGCGGTAGTCTAATGGTTAGGGCATCAGACTTGCGTTCATGTAGTCGCGGGTTGAAATCCCACCCATTGCACTACCGATGTGAACCAACCCGCAACACAAACATTCAACTTAACAGGAGGGGTTAAAAATACTTGTAATGCTACCAATACTTCTAGTAAGCTTTTTTAAAAAAATTGTGGTCTCGTTTTGAAAATGGTTGACCACACAGGCAACGTTCACTGCTATATCCAGCTATCACATAGGTACTTATGCACGTCCCTTTCTTTATTCATAACCATAAACAAACAAGTCTATAATTCACACCTAACAAGTCATAAATTTTAATTCTGTTCACACTTAGTCTGGGCCTAAGTTTATTATAATTTATTCGATGTTCAGCTACAATAAAAATGTGCGACAGACATTTTAGCAGGCTTGCGTCAATACCCGTTTTAGGATTCAACCATTATATTTTAACTACTTGTGTACATTTTAATTACAGTTGCTAAGGACTTGGTTGACTGTAATGAAATAGAGACACTAGGTAGTTTGTAGGGTTTCATGCAAAAAACTTATGAAAGTATGTTGATAATAATTATATAACAGCATCAATTAACTAATTCAGAATAGCATAATTAACACCTTCCCTGTCCCGTCAGAAGACACAATAGTTAAACAATGGAAATGTTCATATGTGACTCACGGGACGGTGAAAGAGTTAAACGATTTAAAAAATATTCGCAATATAAAATACTTACATAGAATTTGTGAAATAATGTCTTTTATTCGACATTCTTCATCTACACTAATATTATAAAGAGGAAAGATTTGTATTTTTGTGTGTATGTTTGTAATGAATAAACTCAAAAACTGTTGTGCCAATTTCAAAAATAATTTCACTATTAGAAAGCTACATTCACCCTGAGTAGCATAGGCTTTACTAACAAATTAGGTACCGCGGGCGGAGTCGCGGGGAACAACTAGTTCTTCATATTTAGATACAAGAACAAAACGAAAACTTTACTTTAAAAACATATTATATTATATTAATATCAATCTCAAGAAAAACTATAAGGATAGAATTTTATTAGAGTACTTCAGTGGTTTTATTAATTCTAACATTAATAAAATATTTCCTGTTCCTTTTATTTCTTTCTGTCTGCAGTAATAAAATGTTTTCGGCATGACTCACCATCATAATCCTGACAATTGACGCACGCAAGGAGTTTATTGAATCAGACAGGAACTTACTGTCCGCTTAATTAACACCTCATTCGTTCTGCTTTATTAATATCCATTTATAATTATAATTACGAGAGGCCAATAGTGGTCGAAAATCGAAAATAATTCGTTGCAAAAGGGGTCGAAGTTTTTGCTTTACGTATAAAAATAATGAGTATGTATAGGTCATTGAGAACGAATTTTTTTTATCGCGGTTTATTTTGATTTAGGTTCCCCTAAATCAAAAACTGAGTAAACTAAAAAATAAACTGAGACAGAATCCGTCTAAAAGTTTTACATTTGCGTAAACCTCAAACAATATGTATGGGTCTTTGGGTGTAATGGGTGTTTGACATTCAGTAAAGACGGTAAAGACAAACAATTTCTAAATTTTACGCGTAATTTTCGTAAAAAGGGGTACAATTTTTTTGCTTCACGTAGGTATTTATATTTATATGGACATTTTTACCTACTGCATAAAGCTATTAATATCTAGGTACAAGTCATTCTTTATATTTTTTAAATTAACAATGAAGTGGTACCGGTTATTCTGCGACTTAATTAATTCTAATCTGAAAACTTGTTTACGTCCTTTTCAAATACATATTTTGAGGAAAATCTGCTATTTAATGGCGTTGCAAATGCAGATTGTGTAAGAAATTTTGAAGAAGACTTCAATAAAATTGTCTAAAATACGACATGATTAATTTTGAAAACAATGAAAATTATTTAAAGATTCAACGGCTCAAAAACGCGCCTTCTCGGGATCGCCCGACTAGTTTCAAACTCAATAGGAGTCATAGATCGTCGAGATAAGATCGTAAGTCAAGGCCTTTAAAAAAATATCCAAGATTATAGATCTGAAACTTCACAAAATAATAGTGTTTTAAAATAAAACTACCTTAAACGGATTCTATCGCGGTTTATTTTGATTATTATTGTCAAGACGAATACCATCTCAGTCTGCCCGTGACCATGACACCTGCAAAGGCGTTGAAACGTCGGGAACTAAAATCAAAATAAACCGCGATAGAATCCGTTTAAAGTAGTTTTATTTCAAAATAATAGTGAATTTTTGTGTCCTGGGGCGGCAGTCTCGACATGAATCGCTATGACTTATCAACCGAAAATTGTCGTTAAGTCATAACAATCAAACTTCATCGATATTTGGTAGTCTCGACTGACAAATATAACGATTGTCATCGCAACCGTATCTATTTATCGTTATATTCGGACGCTATTTTATCGTGTAATTTTGACAGCCCGATACGTCTCTACGATAATTCGTTATCGGTATTTATTTGTGAATTTATGTAATTAAATTGAAAATTATAGCGGAACAGTATTTAGCTTGGGACTTAGTGACGTTGGAACACAGGCAGAATATGGTAATGCATAGGAGAGTGTCCCGCATCCGACGCCAAAGTGAAAAACCGTTGGACTTGGAAGACAGTAAATTTCTATCCTACTATAGGATATCGAAAGATATGTTGCAGTGCTCGTAGATGAACTGCAGCCATCTCTTCACGGACAACGGGCGTATGGACTGTCTGTCGAATCCCAAGTGGGTGTTATTTTGAAACTATCCATGAATAGAAAGTAATGCAAAACTCATTTTTGAATTCTATTCAGTTACTCACGGCGCTTCGATTTTACGCCAGTGGCTGTTACCAACAATCTGATGGACTGCAGTGGGGATGCATTATGAGTCAGAAATCGGTAAGCAGAGTGATATATGCTGTAACCACTGCAATTAATGAACGGCTGTTGCGGAAATATGTAAAATTCCCAATGTCACCACAAGAAAGACAAAAAGCCAATATTAAGCCACTAACTGACGCTGTATATAAACTATTCTTATATATTAAACTATCTTGTAATACCATACCATGTTTCTAGCAAATAAAATTTCTTTATTCTTTTTCTTATTCTTTATTATTACTTTATTAACAAAGTACCTATGTACCTATATAAAAATAAAAGTCAACTGTAACCACTGCTCGAGTGTCTTACAAGACCCGCTAGGAACGTTGTTTAGCTCCGTCGTCGCCACCTTCCATCCAGCTTCATAGTTATCCCGGCCTTGCAAACCAGTAAATCGCCTTGTGAAGAGGAATGGGCGGGCCTTCAACAATCCCAATAAAAGTTCCAATTGCTTGTTAGAAGCTTTAGCGGTTCGCTTACGCCATAAATATCATAAACATCGATACACTAACGAAAATACAAACACTAATTGAAAAAGGGACCGTTAATTTACTAGCCGCTGCTTGGTCCGGGACGCGGGTTAAAATTGTTCGGCCATATCCACATTTTATTGTACAATTCAAATGATTTAAGATTATTTTAAACCATAATAATATGTAAACAAACCAAAATATTTTGAATTTGTCAGTGTCATTTAGTCAAAGAGTTGCAACCACGCATAAGTATAATATATACCCTTCTTAATTTATAATTATTTAGTAAATAAATCATTTACTAATTATTCTGACCGTAATGTGCAGTTATTTCAAGGTTTTCATCAAGGAAAGCGTTTTTAAAACAAAGTTAATTTAATATTTCTTTAATTTTCAATAAAATTATTTGTTTTAATAAATTTTAGTGCATAATTTTTACCATATATCCAAGGAATATTTTTTAGCTGGTAATAATCTTCTATAAAAATACGATACTATGAATACAGTTTTCGTAGACGTATCGACATAGCAAAGACACGATTTTGCACGCTATCTCGGCTGTAGAGACTTGCGTTCATAGCGAATATCGATGCTGCAAACATAATTTTTTGATATGACATAACGATCGGTACGTAGCGATGACATATCGACTCATGTAGAGACTGCCGCCCCTGGTGAAGTTTAAATAACTGGTTAACAATGAATAATGACTTAATTATTACGATACTGCCGTCCTCTCCTTATGGGTATGTAGTCTGCCTGCGAGGGGACACGCATCGAATACTCGGTCGTGTCGTGCGTCACTGTGACGTCACTAGACTCTCTTAAGGCTTTCTACCGCTTTTGGGATGCGTCAAGAAATCTGAAGTGCATATGTGGTTGCGTGCTCTTTAGAGGGACCGGCTTTGTGCGTACATGTGGCATTGTAAGCCGACGGACAGACAGACTTATGTAGAGATTTAAAATGTTGTTTTTTTTTATTAGGATTGGTGCAAGGTCTAGTTTTAATGGAGAAAGACCTCAGAATGTTTTTTCTGCTTAATTTGATATTTGTATATATACGAGCAAGTTGCTAAGTAAAAGGTTAGTTGCTTGTTAGTTTTGATAATTATATCGTTATTTTCATTTCAAATTTTGAAACTTTAATTGCTTCTATCAAAATCAAAACTACCACCAGTAGCATTTGCAAAACAACTTATTCTTAACTTGTAGAAGAATAATTCAGACTGCCGTCTTCAAAAACAAAATATTTTCGAAAATTATTGATGACGTCAATCAAACATGAATGTCACTAAAACCGCATACTTAACGTATAACACGTATATTATATAAACAGCTGTGTATATGGACAGGTGCCTTATTCATCAGTAATTATAGAAATGACTAAATTAAAGTTTTATGTATCATCGAGTAATTTGTTGGAATTAATAAATGACGATCAATCGAACGTTCCATACACTTCATTAATTAAAACGTATAACAGTGACGAATAATACAGGGATCAGAGAGTCACACAGCAGTAAATCTGAAAACTATGCGTAGAGATGAACAGGAGTACTTTGATTATTCCTGATATCACAAGAACAAAAACTGAAAATAAATTACAATATGAATGCGTAAAAATAAACAATTATTTGACTAGCAGTAGCTAATTCATTTACCTGATTATGAAAGTGCTGCTGTACCTTTTTGTGGTTTTATTTACTGGACAACGATAAAATATATTTTTTGGAAATAATAAAATATATTATGTATTTAACAATTTGGATAACCAACAGCGATACAAAATTTGAAAAATCAAAAAGGATAGAAAATATTTGGCGATTTAAAAAAAATATGTAGGGAAAAGGACAATAGGGAACCTTACCAAACCACTAAACATGATATTCATTAAGGGCAACAATAAATATGGTAGTCTTTATTCGAAAAAAATACAGCTACCATGCTAACAAAAAAATGCCCCACAAAACCATATGAACGTGAGAGAAAAAATTGGGCTTGTAAAGAAATTTAAGATGATTGCATCAAATTAATAAATAAATTTAAATTGTTAAAAGGTTAACGGTCAGTTTAAGAACTATAGCGCCCACCATTAAGCTATGGTGATGAAATGTCAATAAAATCATTCGCAGATGGTAGCTCAATGTCTCAAATTAAAAGTAATAATGGTTTGGGGCAATTATTATTACCTTCGTTAAGAAAAGGTTTCTCATTGCGGTCAGTGTATTAGATACTTTGTGAAAATTTATTTCGTGATAGTCCAGAAAACTTAATCCATTTAAAAAAGCAATATTTTTATTTTGAACTAATTAAAGATCAGTGCTTGCCAGTGATGACAATAACTTTAATCGAACTTAGATCTAGCTATATATATTTTAGTGGACTATAATTTACTGCTACTTGCTTTCTTACAAGTTTTTTACGGCTTTATTTTTATACCTACAAGCAATAATAATAGGAAGTCATAGTTTCATGGGTACAAAAAACATCAATAGAAAACAAGTAAACATTGTTATGACCTTGACATATCGTGTATCTACGTCCGATGCCATTGTAAACCCATCCCATTTGCAATCACTTGTCATTATAAGACGAGCCCGGAGTCGTGACCTTAAAATTGAAATAACAATAGGAATCTTTTGTAAACACTTGTATGTTAATTGAGGAATTTAATGAATTAATTAACGAATAAACGCTTATGAATAAGACCTACTAAACACAAGCAGTAAATATATTTCTAACGGGAACTATATTTTCTATCACCAAAATTTATATTTGTCATCAAGTTGTATCACCTAATAAATAGATCTATCGCCACGAAATATTTTCGTTCTCAGATAAACAAAAATTGTTCCCAGGTATGAATTATCAAATTAATGTTAATATATGTGTAAAATAAGAGATCGATAACCAATAAAATTATATTGCATTACATGAATATAAACTTCGTTCTTATAATAACAGTTTTGTTACTTAAATAATAGCTCTGTGCTCAGAATGGTAGATCTGTCACCAAATAAATCGATTAGGATTAGGCAAGTAAAGATATAGGTTAGGTTAGGTTAGAACTGCGACCCCGCACGAGCCGAGCGAGCGAAGCGAGCGTGCCGCGGCAGCGGCCGGCGAGTGCCAGAAGCGACTTGCTATGTTTTTACTTGTCCATTACAGATAGGTTAGGGGGTAACATAATATGATTTATTGGTGATCTCTTTAAATTAGTTTGCTTAAATACTTATTAGGACACACCTATTATAATACATACAAAAACATTTATTTGGTACTAGACCTTATAATCTCAGGATTTTAGGTGATTTATTGTGGAACTGATTTTGCATTGTTTGGTGACTACATTTTGGTGACAGATCTACTATTTTGAGGACAAACCCTATTATTTAAGAAACACAAAACTAATTAAATTGGTGATAGCTTAAATTATACCCCTATTTGGGTATCAAAATTGTTCGAATTAAAACGTATTAAAATTTAATCAACCAACATTATCAATACAAATAAAAAATTATACGTATCTAATCTGACAACCATAATAAGAATGTCACCAGATTTCCAAACGGCATTTATGGTTAATAATGAAATATTATCAGCAGAACACTCATTAAGTACAAATTATACTCACAATGACGTGTTAAGAATTACATTTAATTTCATATACCTACGGTTTACGTATACGGTATGATTGGATCCTCGAGGCAGTTAAACCGTCATGAAGTGTTCTTGACTGTTACGTAGATTGATCCTCGTGCTATGATTTTCCGGGCTCCGCAATCTGGGCCGCCATCTTGGAATGGAATTGAGCCGGATATTTCTGTCAGGTGTCGAGACGACTGCGCAGATGTTACGGGAGTCCAGTATAAATTAAATGTGTTGTAAGTAATGAGATTCTTTCCAATACAAGTGGTGTTTATTGCTAGAAAGCCTGTAGAGTTCAGAAATGTTAAGGTAATTTAATTGCCAGTTCTTGTGTGACACTAAAGCCGGGCTAAAACTTTTAATATGTAGGAATGTAGAAGCGCTAAGTTTCCGCAATCTTAACATATTTTGATGCAAGTTTTTAAGTGCGATTAGCGATCTAGTGCCTTCATATATCAATTAGGATGCATTAAGTATGGCCACAAAATAAATCCATCTTTGGATTAAGTACAAAGCATTAGGAATGCGATCCAAATTTAATGGCGGCTCTGAATAAGAGGCGTGTCGCTGCGCAGTAACAAATTCAGAGGGCATGAGGGGGCGCCGGGGGCGGGGGCGTATTGTACAACCCCCAAATGTTTGATTCGCAGTAATCAAACACAGGAATACAATTCGTTGGGTCAACATGTTGGGCCTATTCTGGGCCAACATTTGAGCCAACTTGGTTAAAGGATTGGAAGGAACCTTCTCAGGGGATAATGACGTCATTTGTCCTCTTTAATTGTTGTTTATTAACGTCTATTGGCAGGTACATTGCAAAATGCTTGGATAACCAGTTTTTTGTTTAGGTCAATGCAGTGCAAGATCGCAAATTATTTACAAGTTTATCTTTATCATGATTTATATTGGTTACCCGATTGTTGCATGCACAAGTTATTTTGCGAAAGATTAAATATGCTCTCTAGATATTTTATAAAACCACATTTTGGGCATTATGTTAACTGGCCGCAAAGTATTTATCAACAAATAGTGCTATTTGATTTACTTATATGCCCGGTACGTATACGAAATTACAATGAAACGCTTCTTTGAGAACATAAAGTTAATGTATCATCCTTAAAAGAGAATATTTTTTTAAAATAGCTATGAGTTTGTTTGATAATATTATACCTTTTATTTAAAACCCTTAAAAGTCGGCCATGACGAATTGCAACCTAACCCCTCTGACTCAGATTTTAAAGTCATGCCTGTAGGACAGAATTAGTACTGTAATTACCACTAATTAGATTTTTTTTACCTCTCCACGTGTTAAAGAAGTTGCAAATCATTTTATGACTTACAACGCATGTGTGATGAAATTTAAAATTGAACGCTAAGAGAATGGATCGCAGCATGAAGTGATGACGACACAGCGATTCGTATTGACGTCAATAGTTAATTAATTCACATTCTTACGGCGAACAAATACGAAATCTATGATTTATAAGCGATTTCCGATGGCCTTCATGATGGAAAAAGTATCCTTTGATCCTTTTTTGTAGTGAAGAACGAAAAGTCTACATATTTTTTTATCGAAACCACATTTCTACATTCTGTTTCGATTTTCTCTTTCTATTGCTATATTGCTCGAAACTAATTTCCCAACTCCTTTTTACGTCTGATTGCGTATTGCGGGTTCCAAGACGGAAAATCGCTTCTCCTGGAGATGCTGATAAGTCTCTGTGGTTTTTGTTAGTATTCATTGTAAATTTTGAGAGTTAAGCGAGATTTTTTATAGCGTCAATTCAAATTTGATCTAAAAAATGTCAATTTTTATCAATGTACATAATTTTTTCAGCTAAAACAGGTAAGACTGGAAGCGAACCTCATCAAAGCTTGGAAAAGGCTAGGCGGATAAAGCAACTTATATTTTGCTCGCAGATTTTATAACAATACATACCGATGTCTGAAGTTGTTTAGAAGGTTTTTTTATAACGTCAGTAAAACGGACCTTATTGCAGGTCCTTCATAATAAACCACACACTTAAAGGCATATTTATTTTTTCTCAAGGTCCGAACTATCACGTTTTGTGAACACTCCATGCTACGTGCGTCATTATCCTATAGTTATGCCTTCGGTCTCTATTCAATAGGCTTAAGGAGTTGTGCAAATACGTTGACAGACGTGTGTACTGTTCTGTATACACATTTGGTAAATATAGGTAATTAATGGTCATGACTTTAAATATAGAGTGTCTTGGCTTCCGATCGTGATTTGTCAATCAATTTCTATCTATCTAGTCAACTTACATTGGAACTCTAAGCATTAAGATAAGAAGACTATTGGAAGCCTTTAAAATATAATCATCCTACTTAATATTATAAATGTGAAAGTGTGAATGTTTGGATGTTTGTTACTCAATCACGCAAAAACGGCTGAACGGATTTGAATGAAATTTGGCATGCAAGTAGCCTTTGACATCGCAAAGAACATAGGCTATCTTATATCCCGATTCCTTAAGTAGTTTCCGAGGGAAAATTGAAAATTGTTTCCGAGGTAAGCCGTGGGGAGACAGCTTTAGAATTTGATATTTTTCTCTATTACAGCGCAAGCACGGCTGAAAATTTTATTCCATTTTTCATTACTTTCACATTTTTCATTCCTTTTTGGACCCAATTCTGAAGTCCACGCAGACAAAGTCGCGGATGAAGCTAGTAAATAATAATTTCATATCTTTTAATGAGCTGAAAGCGGGCCAGCCTCTTGGCAGTGAACACAGTCAATCACCGATCTCTAGCGATATGTCTTGATAAGCGTTTTAGAATTTTAAATAATTTTATTTCTTCTTCAACCTCAACGTCTTACAATGATCAGATTTTTCATCTATATCTAAAATAATAGGTAATAAATTTTGTGAGGTTTCTTCAAGCTTGACGCTGACAGTAAATGGCATTTTTTGATATTATTGTTCATGTAGGTATCATAGTTTTATTGCTATTTTCCCGAATTTTAGGTTTTTTATCTCATGATGACATCTCGTTTTCTAAGTAATGATTCAGACTATCTTCAAAACAAAGCACGATGTGGTCAAGCTATAAGCCATGACGCGATCGATCTGGTCATGGCTAGTTGGGATTAAAACACAAAGTCATCTCGGGTCGAACAAGGACATGACCTGGGTAATGCAGGTCAGATGAAATCAATTATTCATTGTTTTTCGGAGACATCGGATCACTTGTTTCTCTGCAGTCAAAACATTACGTAAATTATATCCATGCAAAGTTGTTAAATAAATGAAAATTGAAATATACTTGATAATAGTGTTAATTATCGATATATTACTAATTTATATGCGTTTGTAAGGATTTGTGTAAAAATGTGGCTATATATGTATAACTTTATATACAAATTGAAAAACTTTGAATCACACTTTATTCAACATTGAGTATGGGCCTCAATGAAATCCTACTATAATATAATACTATAAATGTGAAAGTGTGACATGGAAAAAAACATAGGTTACCTTTTATCCCGATTCCTTAATTAGTTCCCGAGGGAAAATAGATTTTTTTTTACGAGCTAGCCGGGGGCAGATATCTTATAAAATTGGTATTTTTTTCTATTACAGCGCAAGCTATAATACTGGTGAAATTTTTATTACATTTTTCATTACTTTCACATTTTTCATTTCTTTTTGGACCCATTTCTGAAGTCCACGCAGACGAAGTCGCGGGCATTAGCTAGTAAGCTCATAATTTCAAGACAGCTCTACAATCAACCATCAAATAGTTTTTCTAAATCACAACACGTTCTTATTAACAATTTTACACGTTCCCGTTACACATAACCTGTATGTGTACAATACTATTGTATAGTCAGACTGAGCAACAAAAATGAATTTATATTTATACATTACATTGGACTAGAGTCGGGTTAATTAAAGTGTTCCCACGTGTGAGTTTTTTACTCTTATATTTTAATGTACCTAAATGGATAAGTTTTTGTTTGTTACCTTTGGGAGTCATTGCTCGGTGCTCGTCAATGACCGAAGTAAATTGCTTGTTTGATTACCATGGTACTGAATCACTTAATCATTAAACAAAAGACGCGGCACTGATCTGCTGATCCTAAGTGATTTGTGAATGAGTATGACTCAGCTGGTGTATTTTTATCCCAAAATAAGAACCGCAGGTGTTTTTACGTTGAACGAATTTTTGGTAAAACGTTGACCCTGTTTTCCTGTCGACTGTAACAAATATTAGCAGAATACAAATATTGGCAACGAAGGATTTTCACAACCAGTTTTACACGTCACTTTTTGAGCTAGCTGAAATCAAACCGCATGGAAACTCATAAGTTTTTTGTTAAAACAGCATGTAACATAAGTAACTTAACCATAATGATCAAATCTGTATCTTAGTTGTGACAAACAAATACACGATAAATGTTAGCTAACTATATTGTTCCATCGAAAATTAGTGGTGCGACTAAACATTTAATTAGCTCGACAAATGTTAGGGCGACACATTGTTTTCTCGACAGACGATAGAGCGATGGAACTTTTAATCGACGAACGATAGCGATAACGATCCTTTTTCGAACGAAAAAACAGATATGTAATCTTACAGGTTAGGAAGAGAATACTTATTGTTTTCTAAGGTTAACGAGAATGTTAGGCCTGTAAGACATTAAAATAAAACTACTTCTAAACGGATTCTATACCGGTTTATTTTTATTTTAGCTCCTGACGTTTCGACGCCTTTGCAGGTGTTATGGTCATGGGCAGAGTCTGCCCGTGGATCAAAATAAACCGCGATAGAATCCGTTTAAAAGTAGTTTTATTTCAAGAGAATACTTTTTCATGTGGCGTGCTAAAACATTCGTTTTTTAACTCACTTATTTTAAGTCAAATTGGAATAATTCTGTACGTCATCCAGACGAAGTCGCGGGAAAATTCTAAATGTAATCAAAGCAGTTAATAAACAATGAGTATGTAATACCAAGTGTTTGATTACTCTCACTTGAATCCGTAATCATATCAATGCAACCTCTAGAATAATGATTGAAGGACAGAACCAGTGAACAGCCTAGCAAATGCATTACCCACAACTAATGAATATCAAAAACTCACTTACATTGTAAAATAATACGCTACCGTACCGTATTTACGTAATTATTGACGTAATAAGGGATATTTACATAGTTACATTATGTTATGTCACAGTGCTTTGACCGTGCGCCTTTCAATAATGATAATATGACTTATTTTCATTTATCGGTCATGGAAAGGCTTGCGGTACGGTATTTAAAAAGTAAAATACGACCGGAGATTGTTTTTAAGATTTTCATTGAATCACGAAGTCATTAGATTTTCATTTACACATGAAGTTAATTATTTTTTTCCCAATCAATGAAGTAAAAGAGATTACTATGTGTCAATAAACTTTTCTCTGTCACGACAAAAAAATATCTCTGTCACGGGTACTATCATGTTTTTATACGTCATTATACCGAGGCAGTAGGTATACAGCTACGTGGTTGGATACACGATTTCCTATAAAATTCCAAGTTATCACAAACTTATTGGGTTTTCTGTGGTTTGTTCTATATACGACGTAAAAGACCTGACTCTACCAAATCATATGACTGTCAAACTAATGACGTCACATCATGTGATATCAAATATTTTTTAAAATTTTGTTGATTCGTATAAAAATGTACCTTATTCCATAAAACATTGGCTATGGAGTCGATTATTGACTTTACACATCCTGTTGATAAACTAAAACAATTTAAAACTGCTACATCACTAATAGCTGGGTAAAAATATCATGGGACCGCAGAAAACTCAACATTGTCTATGATCAACTTCATAGACAATGACTTTATAAATAGGCTGGGAAATAAGTAATGAGTTAAGATCACAATATTGCGTGACAATGTTATCAAGAATCTCTTGACTAGGTATTTTATACTGATCAGATGTTCTAAAAATAAGTTGTAATGGTCGTAGGATATTTGCTGTTCATAAACGTAGCTTGTTTCTTTGCCGATCCTAGCATCATCCAAACCATTGTAGATCACGCAATATTTGAGTATCTCTGCGTTTTATTTCAGTATGTAAAAGTTCCAGCTCTTGCTCAAACTTCCCTTAAATATTCGATGAGAGATAAATAAATAGATAAAGATTCTGAAAATATAAGGTACGCAATTCCGTTTCGACACACATTTTCCAATCTTCAATAATCATTTTTCAATAATATAAACTTTAATTACTAATATTGTATGAGACAACCTCTATGGAAATACCCTACCCTATCAATTACTTTTTATTTTTAAAATCGATCCACAATTGCTACACATCGCGTAACAAAAAAATGGGTCGAATGCCGATCAGTTGATCGAATCAGTTTTAAGTCGCCGGCCGTAAGTATCATGTATTGTTGCATTTCTGTATAAGACTTAACAGCGAATTTTTTTCTGTTTAGTAGGAACTTTTTTACTTGTTAGTCCATAAGGCCTTACATTAAATTTACAAATAGGTACATTAATTATTATTATTGCTACCAAATAATGCTAGTTCATATAGCCCAAGGTCTAATACCGACATCCAAGCGGTTTACTCCCAGCTTCTTCATAATCATGTTTCTTTCGTTTTCCTTCTTGACACATTTCATCAACAAGTTTTGAACCTCATCTTAAGCCCCATACGTATCAAAATACAATGAAGTTGCTTTTCATATGAGATATTCAAACCTTTTTGATGGAATGTGCAGAACGATTGACTTAAATTTGAGTTAAAGTATTCGGCAGTAAATTTTCTCTTTACTTATTTTTGTCTGCTCTTCATTGAAAGCTTATGTCTGCCTACTTATTACCTATTCATATACGTTGACTGGTTAGTTGTCAACTTGGCGCCAAAATTATGTAAGTACCTATTGGATCTCCTTAATTATTTCAGAAGATTCGTATTTTAGGTGCCTACTGATATCGGAAGACATATATGTTGAGACAATCGAGGACTTCTTTAATAAAGTTTCGGAAAATATTTGTGCTATTTGTGGTTTTGATGATAGGTTATCCAATTTTTTCTTTGGTGTTATGTCCGCATTCGCCGAAATTGATTGACTCAGAAATGGTTTCCCAACCGCAAAATGTTTTTCGACTCTCAGAATGTATGTATGTAAATTATGTCTTTTTTTAGAGTAATTTATACGTTTTGATTATAGCTTTACAGCTTCTTTGATTTCATTCCATAGTTGGTAATGTTTAAAAATTCCACTTACGCGAGTGAAAATCCCAATGATAAGCAAATAACAATTTGTACAGTCACTTGCAAAGAATTCTTGTAAATTTTTTCATTTTTTTTGTGTTATTACTGTCTAATGTAAAATAATTAATTTTAATAAAATTTTACAAAATTTTATAAAAAATTAAAATTATTATAAACAAAATCATTAAAATTAAAAAAAAGTACAAAAAAAACACAATTATTAGCTACTTAAAGCCCTCATAATAAGTATTTTCTATTTATAAATAGAACACTGCTAACTGGATGATGAAAAATAAAAAACATAATATTTTTTTTTGTGCTAGACTGAATTAGAATAGGTACCTAGGTATTTTATTATTGGTTAATTATGGACGGAAAGTTATGACTTTATTTATACAAGCATATTTTCAACTGTACTGCAGCATAGCTAGCGGCTAGTTTCTGATAGCTACAGAGTATTACTGGGACAGAGTAATCTGGTATGCGGTAAGATTGTAAAATTTCAAAAATGAAGTAATCATATTCAGACCGAACCATTAGTTTCGATATTTAACCATTGGTTGAGATAACTCGGGATCAAAAAACTGCCCGGGCCTAACTCTGCTATTATATTATTATTATCTCATTCTTCTTCTGCCTAGCCTTTTCCCAAGCTATGTTGGGGTCGGCTTCCAGTCTTACCGGATTTAGCGAATGCCTATCTGACCTCCACAACTTATTGCTAGGTAATACAGTATTCCATAGTAAGACTGGTTGTCAGAATTGTAATGACTAAGGGCTGTAAAAGATCACTGTATGACAGTCGACACCAACGGCTTAACATTCTTTCCTAGGCACGAGGGGTCTCGATATCTTTACAAATTGTCACCGATCCACAGACCAACCGGAACGAGCGCGGCTTAACCTTTCTTACCGGTCAAACCGTACGGCTTACACTTAGTCACGAGCCCCTCCTGAATGACATATTATTATTATCTCATTTTGAGCTAAAATTTTGTAACCTATTTTGCATAGATATACTTTTTCGGTAACACCCAGTATAAAAATTAACTGTGAAAGATTCCTCTTCGGTTCTTCCATTTTCCCTATTTAAACTAGCTCCAAGAATATGATAAAGTTATTTGCGTCACCGTTTACATTATTTGTATTAAATTCCGTCTGTTTATTAATAGCTTTTGCTTATTAATAGGATAAAGACGGATGTGCAAGAAAACATAATTAAACACATTCCGAAATCCCCACTGATTCATCTTTATATACCAATACATTTTTTAAACTCTGAATTACATTTGACGCATTTTATTACGATAAACTAATCTGGGCTTTTTATTAATATACGCATGAGGAACACCCTATTTTACTTCCTTCTAATATTTTAGTTAATTATTTTATATGAAAACAAGCCTAAACAATTATAGCTACAGGACATAATTATTTACTTTCTTCAAGCATGAAGTTTGCAGACATGAGAGGGATGGAACTATACAGTCATAATTATAGCGTAACCTCCTTCCAAAGCGACTCCATTATCATCCTAACCCTTCATAATACGGCCGCTAAATAACCATACATACCATACAAAATTGGTACATTATTTTTAAAATATTCAATAGACAGGTCAGTTCCAAGGCATTCAAGTGAATCGTAATTAATCTGGTTTATGTGGTTTGAATATTGCACAAGGATAGAATTTAAATAAAAGAGAGGTTATCGACAAGAACTGGACTATGGCCTTTGGACGGCTATATTTTGCGCATGGAATGTTGTTATTGATGCTCTTTTGTTTTGCACAGACAAATCCTCATGATTTTTCCTGCTTTAGGATAAGTGGACGGGGATTCGAGAACAGGTAAATTAACCGGAGTGTTGCCCCCAGATATATTTCTCTTTACGGGCCACGTAGACGGGCACGACTTTTGTATATATCGCGTCGCAATTGTCTGTCCAAAAAACCCTAACCAGCTCCACAATAGATTTATGAGAGGAGAACGAATGTTTGTTTAGGTAGTCTTTCTCCGTAAAGTAGAAAAAAGTTTAGGGGCAGAATATAACATATCAAGGCTCCGGCTTTACCCGTCCTCGTTCCGTTTTCCTAGTCACTAAAACATTTTTCTAGATCGCCAGTAGGTCGAAGAAGTCCATGCCAATTTAGAAAAAAGTGCTCAGCACGTTCCAATTTGGAATTTGTATCTATTGTTGCTAAATAGGAACTTGACTTCATTTACTTGAATTCGAAATTCAAATAGCAGTCAACAAACTGTATTATATGATGATTTTTGTATGTCATTGAATGTATGATGAATAATATCGATTACGTTATTTCTATGACCGATATAATTCGTTCAACGAACCGGTTATATCCGGTGTGTGTAGTGATATATTTCTTGAGATGTTTAAGTCAATAGTTTGACCTTTGGATCAATTTTGATATTATGGATCTTATTAACATGTTACTCTTTACTTGCCAGACGACCTTTAAATAAAAAAGGTCTAAAATCATTTTAGTATCAAATATTTAAATGTATTCCATGACATTGACTAGGTAAGTCATAGTCTGAGACAGCTTATCAGTTTTTTTTTATATCTAACTAGTAATAAAATTATTAATTCCCTCATCACACTTTAATATTTTCACTTGGCTGTTACCACTCATTACAATAGACTGAATTTTGATCCCAGTCTTTAGAACTAGACTTATTTGGTTTGGTATTTACCGCAGATATCATAACCCAAAACGAAAGTAGTTTATGAAAATGATAACTTGTTCCCAGGTAATAAAAGTATCGTTGGATTGAAAAATAAAGCATAAAACACAAAAATAATCCTATTTTGCATGAGTCGGTTTAGGTGTTGCGTTGTTTAAAATACGCATTCCGTAAAAAGGAGATAACGTCCCTGTGTCAATGAACCTTGTAGAACAAAGTTAAGCAGATATAATTCCGAACATCACTTTTACAATATTATGTGCATGATTTAAAACAAAAGAGGAACGATGATTTCACTATTGCCTTGACTAATAATTATTTAGATTGTTTATAAATGTGGCTACGGTGAGGGGGCAAATGAAGAAAGACTTAGAAAATATAGGTATGAAGAAAAAAAACGGCATCGGCTAATTATTTGAACATCTTTAAAATTACGTCACGGGAAGTAACACGAACACATGCGTTTACCTTTTAAGGCCTGATGTTTAGGGTTGCACCGGCCGTGGTCACAAGCATACTCTCTCAGTCTCTTAGTCTGCGTGAAAAGATAAATGCATCTGTTTGCGATAATTCATACCGACCTTCCTTAATGCTTCCCATTTCTAAATAGGTATGGGAAGCAATAACGTAGGTCGTTCACTAAGATGATAAATAATACAGGGCCCAAATGGGAACCCTGTGGAACGCCGGCGGTTAAGGTCATGGTTTCCAAATTATAACTATTGGCTACGATATAAAAGGATCTATCTGTTAGGTAAGAGTGCAGTGACTCAAGAAGAGAACGAACAAAACCGTAAGAGGCAAATTTTCGAATCAGCTCTTGATTTGAAACTGTCGAAAGCCTTGCTGAAATCAGTATACATAGCATCAATAACCTCAACGAAAGCTACTAGATTACTATAAGTCGATCTTGCAGCATAGTTTTGTTCGTCAGGGCATACTAAAACCTTGGCAAATTTCGGAAGAATAGATCCTATATCTATTCTTCCGAAATTTGTCAAGGTTTGTTGCTTGCTTGTTGATTTGACGGTCTAAAGAAAAAGCTAATGATTGCGTTATTGTATTATTTGTGTTACAAAATTAAAAAGTTGAACAAATCTAATACCATCTTGTTTTTGTTCGCAATTAACGTCATAATTTTATTATAAACAATTCAGCCTTAATGAGAGAATGTTGTTTTTCACTATACATATTCCGTTATATTCCATTACGAAAAATTATTTCTTGTATGTAGCAAACGTCATTAAAAATTGTCTTGCGTAATAGTTTGTTTTATATAACAATAGATATTATGTAATACAAAAAATATATTTAAGTATGTTCGAGAGTTAAGGAACACAGGCTAATAAATAAACTAGATGCGGTCGCTTTATTAAAAATATATTATTTACAGAAATATTTTTACATAGCATTCGGTCCAAAGCGTGCATCAAGTGCTGGTTTTTTCCTCTGGACAGAAGTCTTTTTACTTTTCTCTTCGCTGTAGTACTTCAAGGAGGTCGCCACAACTGCAATAAAGAAAATATGGTTGACACCTCTTTAAACACTTTTTCGATGACGTCATTGTGCATTAAATATTTATAAAACACAGGAAGATATTGTTGTAAGTAAATTGTTTAATGATTTACAACAAGTGATAAGTGATAAATAAGTGAATGCCATATGAGAGAACACAATCTTCATATAAACCACTCGGCGAAGCAATAAAATGTGATGGCATCGTATTCAATATTGAAGATTCTCAAGACATGTTGAATAAACAAGACTTCCGTAGACGAAAGTTTATGTGAAATATACAACGTAATGATATGTAAATCAATTGACGTCACTTTCGCTAGTGTTGTCAATTCAATAAACAATTTTTGTATGTTTCCGTAATTCTTGCTCAATCGTTTTACTTCAGGTAGATTTCGCCTGCTTAAACTGTTTTGGTATAAAATATTTGTAGTATAATAATATACTAATGAAGGTCTCGTATGAAAACAGACTACTATTTGCTCTATACAAGGGAGAAATTTTAAATACCTCCTGGGTAAAAGTACCTACTCTAAATACTGTAGATAGCAAAATATGCTCAAAAGAAACGTTCCCTAATTTTTAAAAGGAAATGAATCTTCACAATTGTTTATTTTAATACGCTTTAAGATTAACAACTAAAAAAAACACCCTCTAGTTTTTGACATCAATCAATAGGGCATTAAGTCCGCCATTGTACTTTGTTTTTATAACTGTGCATAAAGTTTAAATAAATAAATAAATAGGGTCAATCATATCAATTCTCTCGAACAATAATGGTAAATTAAATTAAACGTAAACCATGAAACCTTAAAATGGTGGAAAATTAGATCTTATCAAAAGTATTATAGAGTGCATAATATATGATACAGAGTCGGTTAACAAAATTTTATTTCATAACGAGAAAATGAAAAATGTTATCCAATTTTCGCCTCCACGTTAGATTTTATAGAAACGTACCATAAGCGCTGTGACAATGTTTCTTCGCTAAAAACTGGCCAGTCCATAAAAGCATGCAACTTTGTGAGTTTTTGTCACACTGTTGAAGTTTTTTATAGACATTCTTGATATGAAAATGTTTTAACACGTCTATTGGTTTTAAGAATATACTAAAAATAAAGTGTGTATATAAAAGTAAGTTACCTCCGTCTGGAGTTACTTAAAATTAACCACTTCGTGTAATTGAGATAAAAAAGTTACCTGCTGTTGGTGAACAAATGTCTTATATTTCTTGGAGTTGGTTAAAATATGTTTGCCCTTGTAAACAATACAATAAGAAGCGGAATACAACAAATTATTATTTTCGATGTCTCAACAGAATCAAGTAACTTTACGAGATAAAAAATAATGACTTGTTTAAAAGTTTTACAATGAAAACCTCGTAAAATCATACTTGTTATTTTAATCAGTTTATTTATTTTTGACTGTTCTTGTGTATAATAAATTATTTGCCGATTTATTGCCTATTGTACTCGGTCGTGCTACTGCCCTTTGGGTAACGAGGAGATATAAAAAATGGTCTTGTCAAGCGTGTTCCATTTTACAGTCATTGAAAGTTCATCGTTGAAGAATATTGGAAAAGGCATGGATTTTATCAATTACTAGATTTAGCTCACGACTTCGTCCACGTGGAATCCATTTTCAATTTACCACCCTTTTCTGCCCTTTGGGGGGGAATTTCCAAAAATCCTCTCTTGGTAGCCTACTCCTCTCAACAAACACACATGCCAAATTTCAGCTCTTTACGATCAGTAGTTTCGGCTGTGCGTTGTCTTTCAGTCATTCAGTCATTACTGACTGAATGACGGAAGAGTTTTATATATATAGATTTTTGCTACTATAATGGCTGGCATTGGTGTAAAGTGTCGTATAGGGCTTTGAATATACTTTTCACTTATTTAAGAGACATCAAACTTCTAAAAATAGTTTTCGTCTCAAAAAATTTAGCAGTATAGTAAGGTACACTCACTGTCGGACCTTTAAAATTACATCACAAGCGACTTAAACCAAACACATACTACCTTCAGTAATTGAACGATTAGCATAGCTTAGTTTGTACCCGATTTTAAATGCGTGTAACTTTTGAAACCGACCATTGTTGCCGCCAGGTCGGTATTATTAACCTTTTAAACGACATACATTCAGTAAAAAATAATACATCGTCGTAAGTTAGTTCAGCTTTTGTACAAAACTACAATATCTTTTTCTGGATTTGATTAAACTGGGAGGTAGGTATTCCGTATGCAATATCAAAGAAAGTTTTATTTTATTAATTTATGCAAGGGAATAATTATTGGATAATCTACGTACAAATAAATAAATGCGGCGGTAGGCTTATTAGGCTATTACACTATCGACTTGAACCCATTCGTAACACAAGCATCTTAAAAACCATACTATAACAATATTAGTAATGCAATCTTTTTCGATATAATTATGTATGTAGTTAATTTTTGTCTAGCTGGCCACAACAAGTAATAAATTGTTAATCGATTTAATCAAATTATGGATTATGAATTCAACAAAAAAATTGACTTAAATACCTACTTACAAATATATGTATACTACCCAAGAAAAAACCATATAAAAATAAGATAGATAGATTCCTTTGCAGAAAAAAGATAGAGCCGTTCCGATATTAATATGATACCTATTGCATTTCGTAATTCCAGTTCCTATTTTTTTTCTATAAAAACTTAACCTCATTCAAGCTTGATAATAGATAGAGTTTCAAAACGAAGCGTCTCCTTGCCCCAAAGTTCAGCATAGCTCTGTTATCATCAACATCCATTCGTCAATTATGAGCAGTCAGACTGTTGTCATAATTATCGTCTCTATTTAAACTTCTATGTTTACTCTACAACCGTTTTAATTAGATCCTGAGTCCGTTTGAAAAATAACAATGACTCAGCTCCTGAAACAAAAGGCTGATTTACCGCAGTAGATACTAAATAGTATATTAGTAGGCCCGTGTTACCTTAATACAGCTACGGTATTAGAGCCTACCTAAAAACAACGAATGGATCTCCGATTTTGAAGTGTTTTCACATGAAGTTTAATGAATCTTAGTACAATTGAACTAAAAGAAACTATATATAGACAAAAAGGAAACCGGAGTAAATAATAATGATAAATACCGCCATTGACGTCATAAAACTCACAAGTAAGTACTACAAATTGCAACACATAAGTTGGAGCAATTTTACATTTAAGTCACGCACAAGGCTCTACTGATTTCTAAATAAACGTTGGGTGTCGGGCTATCACCCGCATATCTTGTACATCGACACAGTATTTGGTAGAGCCGGAGCGGTTCAGTTGCGCGCGCGCGCCGCGTGAAGCCTCCCGGGTCACAGCGCACGCGCAGTGCTCGCCACGCTCGCGCGCACGACGCCCGCGTCCGCTCACTACCATAAACCGCGCACCACAAGCCACTATCAATGTGACCTTGCCCAAAAATGTCGTTACCCTGTCGTCCGAACAGGAGGCAGTACGCGAAGTGATATTCCATAATAATGCCGGAGTGCACGGAACAGTTCTCCTTCACTATTCCCATAATACGATACACCATGGACGCCGAGGACAGACCGACTGACGCGGAAAGGCAGCAGCTCACCAAGAAAATGTCGCTGCTGACGCCGGTCAAAATAGAGACTCCTGACAGTGGTAGAAGTGGAAGGAGGTCATCTGAACCTACTAAGTATTATATACCGCCCCAGTGTAACAACAGACTATCTCCCCGTAGTGCGCGTAAACGAGATACAAGGAGGAATTCCAAGATCGGTGTGAAAGATGACTCTCCTCCTAAGGACAGTCTTGGACCTAAACCGTGTAATTGTGAGGACTGCAGGGCTTCTAGCCCGTTACCGCCAGGGTATGGGCCGCAGACCATGTCCCCTGGTTACGACCAGATGAAAATGTCCCTGCTAGCAGTGCCGTGGACTGAGGATTACACCGAAGCGTCAAGTGATGATCTCAGTTCAGAGTGGGATTCGGACGTTCCCGAGCCGGCACCACCAAAGGTAAAATATATACATAAAACCATTAATTCTAGAGACAATGTGTTTATATCTTAATTCACAATCTATTTATTACTCCAGTAAAGGAATTTCTAAAACAATGCAATTGTAATAAATGCTTTGAATTGCTTATGAGTTCGCATTGTAAATTTCGTATAGAATAATATTGTGGTCAATGTCCACGCATACTACACACCTAATCAGAAATTCCAAACGGTTCAAAGCATTCGCAAAAATGTTAATACTTTTCCACTAACTAGTTTATTTTGCTCAACAATTCAAATCGCCTGCTCAACACCTTGAAGTCACCTTTAAACTAAGCAAGTAATTAAGATTTTAATCTTTAATTCGGTTGCTTATATGTCAGGCCTGTAATAAAATTAATAGTTGATTGTCCCCACAATAGATTTGAAACTGTCAATGAAGCCCATATTATTCATATGAAAACAACCATTCGTAAAACAATTCAATGGGTAATTAACATGGACATTGAATTGCAAATTTTCGTCTTCGTTATAATGATATTTGCGTGTTTACAACTTCAGAGTAGAGGCCCATAATTTTTAAGCCTGTGCAAATGCTGAGTATATCAAACTTAAAATATTCAGTTCAGAATTCGTTGATGATGGATATTGAATTATCTTTAATGAAATTATAATAGCAGATTATAACCTACAATGTCATTCGAAAAACGGATTGGTTCATTAACAGCAAAATTTGATAAAACGTGCATTTCAACCGGTTTTAATTCGACTTTGACCTAATTTGCAACGTCTGTAAGCCCAGACGTATCTAATTATAGATTAACTATAGGTTATTCTAAAATATTAAGATTGGATGCGAAAGAGCCACGTTTTATATACTTTTCAATCGCGTTCCTAATATCAAAATAAACCGCGATAGAATCCGTTTAAAGTAATTTTATTTCAAAATAATTCATCAACTCTTTTTTTATTCCACAAACGAAATCATCTCTAATTATTAAGTATTGAACAAGAAAACTGTTTTGACAATTAATATTATCTATCAGCCACCCAATTTGTAGACGAAACAGTACGTCTATAGATGAGGATTTTGTTTATCATGTAACATTATTATAATCAAAATGATGTCTCTCTTAGTTGATGACAGTATCCGCTTTATTATCTCAATTCATATCCATATTACTGGTTTGTAGTTATTTATATAAGACTTGATTTAAAAAATCAACACGCTCACAAACACGTGTGGTCTAGTCGTACCTTCAAACTTGAAATTAATAAAACTGTTGATAAGTACTCGTTTTGTTGTCATGCTATTTAATATTCTGGTTCTGATGACAACGTATTTTTCTACGGTTAGTGCCTACTACAGTTATCTGTATAATTATAATACGTGAAGCAAAAACTTTGTACCTCTTTTTACGAGAATTGCGCGGACGAAGGAGTATGAAATTTCACACACTTATAGTTTTTTATAAGAAGTTTTCAATGATGCATTAAAAAATATAAAATAAAATAAAACATTACACACTTCCATGTATTTGATACACACACGCATAGGTATATATTCTATTGTTTGGTAAATTTACGACCACTACTGGGCCTCTAGTTTGCATAATTATCAATTAATTAGTAGCAAGTTTATTAGCAATCTATTAATAGTAATAATATGTTTCACTTATTAATTTGATAATAGAGCCGGAACTGTTAACTTACGACTTATAGTAAGTAATTTTTACACACGGTATTTTTACACTATGGCAACCAGACAACTGAGAAACATACTTATATATTTCTAAATACAACTTATATATTTCTAAATACATAAATTTATAGATAAATAACACCCAGACACAGAACAAATGATCGTGCTCAAGACCAACAGGCCCGTCAATATCTTCGACGATATTCCATCATTTATATAATGTCTTAAGCCGCTCTTGAATAAGTGGGCGTATTGTTTAATTACATTAGTGATTGATTATACCTGAACAAAAACACAGTAATAACGACACCCGTATTTCGAAGCCTATTCGAAATCAGTGGCATTATCGTCAATCGATCATTCATCGACAAAAGCATACTTTCCCAAAGCTGGGTACAGTAGACCACACAAGTTCAACTCTTTGACATTAACATAGTCTTTGTTCCGAAGGTTTAAAGTTGATTTTTGAAATTTATTGTCACCACTGTCTGGTATACCGTACGACTGTTAACCGTTGTTGTGCCGCTAACCCACTTTACATCACATTGTTTTGAGTGAGTGATTGTAACGAAACTCGTTCAATGAGATGTATGCAGATCCTTAGTAATCCCACTTAAAACTTTCGACGTAATAGAGACAGATGGTATGGATACCTATACAATAAATCTAGTTTATTTAGATAACAATCTGGATTTAAAATGCTTTTTGTATTTGCAATATGAAATAAGAAGCTTGTTTGAAAAGTAGCAATTTTCTCTCCAGGGGCAAGATCTCGTTTAGCACTAAAATTGTAATAGACAGACTTTTCGCAATTATGATATTCTAAGAAAGAAAAAAAAATACGTTTATTTTTGCAAATACAATTATGTATAACACACTGTAAAAAATAAACTAAATATAAGAACAGGCAACTGAGCCTGATGTTACTACTGGCAAGGGCTCGCCTAGAGTATTAGTGTTCTGTGGGCAAGGGGCAGCACTGGGGCAGCACTGATTTTCAGTTGGAGCCTAAACTAAAACAAAAGAAAACCTAAAAAGTCAGGAGTCGTTACGGTCAGTTACGTACGAACCGGTCACTGCATACTTATTAAAAACTCTTTGCTACGCATAAAACATAATTATACCTAACAGGGGCCTAATACCTAATCACGTCTAAGCGCTTAACGTGTTGTTACGTGTAGGATTAAGACAGGCTCTATCTCTTTTGACTTACTATATTTTTAAGTATAAAATCTGTTCAATGGCCTAAAATATATACTAACTAACACTACCCCGTGACTCTCAGAACACAAAAAAGATTTGATTACCCGGGATTTTTGAACTAAATTCTGCGTCGTGCCGAGTTATGTTTTATTTGGACTTAGACACGGGACTTAGAGAATAACCCCCCTGTGTAATCATCGAATCAAGCATTCATATTAACCTAAAACTTCCTACATAAAGAATAAAATGTATTTTAGTTTAGTAGATAATAAAACTTTTTACGATTCATTCAACGGAACACATTATACTTTGGAGTTAAATTGTGAATTAAATTCTAATTGGTTTATTTATGCGATTGAATTAATAGACGGCATTTTAATCTGTTTAGTAATGACTTCTATTTAACTGAATAGGTATGCAATCTACAGGAAACATGAAAAAGGCTTTACTAGTTCTATCATCTATGTCATTGTGTTACTAAAGACTGATTATTGTGGAAAATTAATAGTATTATTCTGTTTTTCAACAGGATTAAAAGATATTCCTTATCTTCTCTTAGGTCGACGGTAAACTATATTATCTCTACAGATTTGGTAAAGTGAACGCGCTAATCTCAGAAAAAACTGTTTTGTTTTGAAAAAATACCTCATTACTATACAGCTCATTTATGGAGGAACTTCTTTTTGCCGATCAACGACGCCTACGATGGCGGTGCCGCGGGGAATAGCTAGTAATTACTAGTAATGGGCCAGCTATGCATACTTATATCGAATAGAAATCTAAAATAAACCACTGGATCACCACGAGACATTTTTATATAGTTTCTTTATTAAAAAGGGTCTTAAAACCCTTTTTAAAAAATGAAACTTAAGTAACTGTTAAAGAAACATTATAATACCTATAAATGGCCCACTACTGGGCACAAGCCTCTTCACATATAGAGAAGGACTGAGCATTGATCACTAGACTTGCTTATTGCGAGTTGGCGATTTCAGATTCCAATTTTCGGAATCCAGGTTTCCTCACGATGTTTTCCTTCACCGTTTGTCAATGGTGTCTTAGAATAATTAAGAATGTACATATAACTTTGAAAAAGTCACATTGGTACTTGCCCGGGTTCGAACCAGCAACCATGTGCTTACAAATCCGAAAAGAAATATAAATTTAACATTATTTTCACTTGGCAGATATATTAACGTAAATTTAAATAAGGTTTATTCAATGCTGGTGTTGTATCGTCAAGTCATTTGCAGTAATGGCGTACATTCATTAGACCTGCAATTATTATTGTGGAACATGCAATGATCATCACACTTGATGACGCATTAATTACTGATGATCCTTCAACCTTCAATTATTGAAGGAGCGGTCTGTTCTTTGAGAACTACATTGCATTCGTTTTTCTATTCACAATGGTAGTGTTTTGTTTATTGTGAAGTATGAGAAGATATAAATAAAAACAGCCCCCTTAGACTAGGTACATTTCTATCGTTATCGCGGTGGTTTGCAATGCGTTTCCGCATGGTCCCCAGGAGAAGGGAAAGGAGAAGCACTCCGGTGGTTTTAGCCGGTAAGAGTCCGGCATACCCCTCCGCCTTCCCCAGGGCGGAGGAAGTCCATGAGGATATCCACGGGTAAAAAAAAAAAAAAAAAAAAGGTACATTTCTATCGTTGTCGCTGATCGAATCGCTCATATGTATGAAAGTGACAAGTCTAAGTCACGTGACTTATCGAAGAGGAATACCATTTCAAATACATTTAATATCATTTAAGCGATTTCTATCATCGTTAAGGCTTTATTTATATATACGATATTTAAACGAATGAGCAGAACGTAAGGGCTGTACAAACTACAGTTTTATAAGCGCATATACTTATTATAAGCTTGTTTTCGTCTTGATGTAGTATGTGTAATCGCGTATGCTAAAAACGAAATCTACAAGTGAGCGCCAAAAAAAAACGCTATTCTGAAACTGTATTGAAATTAAATCGAGTTTTTTAAAATAACACTGTTTTTATTTAGGTTGGTTCAATTCAAACTACATCGGAGTTGAAGGGAAAGGAAATAAAATTAAACGCACAAATTCAGTTAAAAAACAGTGAAAATATTAAATGACTACAAAAATGCGGTGAACGCGGGGTTCGAATCAGCGTGCTGTCTAGGTACAGGTAACTTGACTTTCAAAAAGTGCTTCATAGTAACCTAATTTGAAATAAATGATTTTTGATTTGGAATACTTATAGTTATAAATATTTACAATGTCATGTAGATTTTTGAATTGGGATTTTGTTATCCTCCTCCTTTGACGTCGGTTTACTTATAACTATTAATATTACACGCAAAACCGCATGGGTCGTTTAACTGTGAATCAAACCACAATTAATGCGTAGGTAATTAACGAATGTATGTCACTTTATTGTAAAACTAATTAATACCGTCAATAGCGTACGTCATACTATTAACCATGACGTCGGTATATTAGTAGGATGCAGTTCATTTATAAAAATTCTAGTCTAGAAAATGTTATGGAACTTTTTCTTGCTTTTATTGGCGAGGAAAAAATATTATAATACATGAGGCAATAAGATCAAGCGTTGACGTCGTATGCGATGATAACTAAGTAAAACTTTATTTTTATATAGTTGAAATTAGCACTGGACGAAAACGTGATAATTCAAACCAAAAACAATCGTATCTTGCGTGATTTAGAAACTGTACAACCATGAGAATTTTTATGTATACTATCTATACTATTATTATAAAGCTGAAGAGTTTGTTTGTTTGTTTTGTTTGTTTGAACGCTCTAATCTGAGGAACTACTGGTCCGATTTGAAAAAATCTTTCACTGTTAGATAGCCCACTTATTGAGGAAGGCTATAGGTTATAATATGCCGTGATAACCGACGCCCGCGCGGGCGAAGCCGCGAACAAAAGCTAGTATTCAATAACAGTGTAAAACTACACGTGACCTCGTTACAATTTCGCATGACAGATAAAATGTAAATACCGGAAAGATACAGCCAACAATATAAATCTTTGGTTTGTATAACATTGTTGATTTCTATCTCCAGCTCCTCCCCCCATTGTTTCAACAAGGACAAATTAATTAAGGAGTCAAATGGAGACCTAAAACAATATAATGCATTAATATCATAAACGTGTTCAGCATGGGCATTATTAATGATACTAGGTTATAGTTCAATTGGTGGATCACGCGATCATTGAATGTAAAATTTCTCCTTCGGCCAATTTTACCTAAAGTAAAATTGTCCGGTCTAGTACCGTAAATATGACTACGACTCTAGTACCATTGAAATAGCAACCAAATTATATTTTGGTTTCGTAAGTAGTTTACGAATTCAGTAAAGTTTTCATTTAAAATGACAGGTCTTTGAACCACAAAATAATATGTCAGACACACATGACATTTATTATTTTTTGTTGAATTTGAACTAAAATATTGCGACGTGTAGAGGAAGCTTTTTATAGAGAACCGAAGTTTGCTTATTGATTAATTATTAGACGACTATGTTACCATTCTAAAATATATATTTCCCATTGAACAGTAATAATTATCCTTTTGAGAATATTTTAAACACTATTCTTAATGATAGTACAGTAGGGACAAGACTCTCATTTCTTTCATCCTATAACTTTATAATACCGGCCTATAAATGTCCCACTGCTGGGCTCAGGCCTCTTCTCATAAAGATAAGGAATGAGCGTTGATCATCACGCTTGCTTATTGCGCGTAGTATTTCGGGTAGGCGATTTAAGATTCCAATTATTGGAATCCAGGTTTCCTCACTATGTTTTTCTTCACCGTTTGTCATATAACTTTGAAAAGTCACAATGGTACTTGCCTGGGTTCGAACCTGCAAACATGTGCATACGAATCCGATCATTAAACCGCTAAGCCACAACAATCCTATGACTTTACAACTGTCATAAAGATATTCTAGAACTTTAGACCGTTAGGTTAATCAGAGCGTTAAATACTAAAGACCAGTTTATTACAGCACTCCCGCAAATAGAGTTGCCTGTTTCGTCCCACGTCACTTGGTTTCAAAGAGTGAAGTCCACACTTCCGTGACCCATTATCCTGTCAGCTAAAATTGCTTATTATTCTATTTCTGGATCCTACGCATGTATTTTATAACTATCTAGGAAAATCTGGTGGTTGTTTTTATCAATTTATATTATTAAATTCCTTCATGATTTTCAGACTTTAAGAAGAGTTTTTATTGTATGACTTGTTTTGTAATAATAATATTCATTTGGTTGTTTTTAAAACGATTTAAGACCTCATATCCACCACAATATAGTCTCAAGATATTTGTTTACACGAGAACACTCGACTATTGAAATAAACCTGATATTAAAACTATTAGAAATGTTACAAGTTTAAAGTTTAGAAGTACAGTAAAAATAGATTATATTATAACTAGATAGTTCTAGAAAATCTTTGATGAAATCGAAGCCATTATCGCTTATAGGTAATATTCTCCATTAGTACCTAACTAATTTTTTTTGTAAGATCATTTAATTCCTTTTGCGTCTTTGGCTGATTTATACGACATAATTACGGGTCCTTATTCTATAAAGAAAAAATAATATTAAGAAATAAATAAACGCGCGCTAGTTTTCCACAAATCGACGTCTTTTCTTGCACCTGTTTTGCGTTATGAGATATTCAGATTCTGATAATAAGCATATTTTAGATTCGATGTCGATAATTTGGCACTGCATTATTATACTATCACAACAACAATTATATGTTTTGTAGAAATTGTTGTTTGGATAATCAGATACACAGAATAAGGCAGTTTTCTGTAAAATTAATTAGAGAGCTGATCTTATAAAACTAAATCGCTTGTTACACATGTCCCTACAAAACAAAGAGTCAAATACGATTGTACAGAATAATTTCTTTCCTACATATATCAAATTTTGTTCCACAATATTTCTTAACGAGTAGTAACTACTTAGCTATTTTCAGTAGATAATACTCGCATTGGAGATATTTTAAAATTTATTTACAAACATTGAGATAGCTTCGTACGTAAGTATTCTGATAATTTCACCAATAAGACAAACAACGGCAAAAATAATAATGGGATAAGTTTCTTTTATTGAATAATATTCTAATGAACAATTTCTTTTGTTATATGATACAATCAGTATTGATCATGTATGACAGTAATTCAATTATTAATTGATCTATTAATTGATTGATGAATACTTTTGACACGCCATTAATAAACAAATATGGTTGATGTACTTATACCACATTGGAAGACCATAAAGTTAAGTATAAAAAAATTTAGTAATGGCGTTGTGTACTCCTAGGATTAGTGAGAATTATCAACTCATATATTGTCATGATATCTATTATATATTATAAATAATTCATTAAATAAATCAATTAATTGAAATATGGAAAATATTCACCTTTTTTGTCACCAGTGCTTCTAATATTTGTTTAAAAATATCAGCTACACCTATAACAGACACCAGTCTCTTTATAAATGCAAAATGTGATTCTGTAATGTATTGAGCACAAGAGAAAACAAATAATTTCTATTCTACTCTATTCTATTCTAAAACTACAAATCCTCTTGATGACTAAAATAAACTACGAACAATTTCAACCGAAATATTGTCTAGACTTAGAATAATATTTTTCATATTGTTTGATATTTTTTGTAAGGAACGAGTTGTTACGAGCTATGGCTGTCAAATATAATTATAGTGTATGTCATACGTCATAACGATAATGAACCATAACTGAAATGAGTAAAAAAACTGCCAAACAGTTGACTTGAAATGAAGTGAATCCTATTTATTTTTAGACTCTGCGACTTTTGTTAAATACAACAAAAATGTGCTTAGAATTTGAATGAAAATTGGAATCTAGCATTGTTATTACTAATTGGTTCGTTTGAAGTTTTAAAAGAGCATTAAAATCATGCTTTAAGTAAGTATGTTCTTAGTTATTATTTTCTTTTGAAGCTGATTTTTCCGATCGGTGAATTTTATGCAATTTATTTCCCAGATCTTTCTAATTAAAATATGTAGATCACAATAAAATAATAATGTCAATTTATTTCTATTTTTTTGGTTATACTTAATGGCTTTATATTTTACAAAATATTTTAAGTATTTTTTCTTACTTGATTAAAATTAAAAAACGAAAGCAAATGAGATTTTTCCTCTTATTATAAAGGTACGTGGAAGAGCTATCTTGATTTTACATTTATCCAATTTGTAGTCTGATTCCAAAGTTTAAGTTTTAAAATAAATAAAATTCGCACTATGTATTCGCCTATAAAAATCACGTCATGACAGAATATTTATGATAACAACTTTAACCTTTTAGGTTATTTGTTACATAAAAGAGTTTAATACAAGTTATGGTTTGTAAAAGTTGGTAGGTACGTTACTTTCTACTTTAAAATGACACCTGCCTAATAATTTGAGGAAACTTTCACATAAATATTTCTTTAAAAATATCATATCAAAAGTTATTCTTCTCTCTAAGTTATTCGAGTCTGCTTAGGTGGTTCGAATCTAAAAATAACTTAATTTGTGTAGGTATGTACCTATCATTTTGGCAGGAAAAAATATAGGCAATAAAAACATAATTGAGTTGTAACATTATAGGTATTATATTTATATTATATTGGCTTACTTCAAAATATAAGGAAAAAAAGGTCAGGAATTTGAACCAAATGAACGCTATTGTTAAGTTTTAATTGGATCAAACTTAATACTATGATTTAGGCGTAATTATTACTATAATTAGTGATATTGACTTGAATAAAGGGTGGGTATTATTGAATTTCTGTAATTGTTTTTTAAGTTGGAGTCTATATGAAAACGCTGATAGAGTCGGCATGGACCGAGACGCACCTTTTGTTGTTATTTAATCTAAGGTCCGTTGTTGTAACTCAAACTCTGTAGTCGGGCTATAAATTAAATATTTTAATAATTAAACCTGATATTCTCAAAGATTTTAAGAAAATACTAGGTAAATTATATAAAATCATATTCGTTACTTTTATGTGATATTAGACACGTTGTTGATCCTAACATCACGTGTCACTAAAATTAAATGCAACCCTAAGTATCAGCGAGTTTCTTTGAGAAATGTATAGGTTGATTCAAACTTAATGGCGGTTGTGAAGTTGGTAACACACTGCGCAGTACCTCGCCCCGCACCCCCGCTGATGCGTGAATTTGTTACTGCGCAGCGACTCGCCTCATGCTCACAGCCGCCGTTATGTTTGAATCGTACCTTACCTACTAAAATTCTTTGGATAGCTTTTTAAGCTGCAGCTACTTTTGACACAGGTACAGTCAACAGCAAAAGTACTTAGATGATCAAAATCAGAACTTTATATTACTAATGAACGGAGTTCGCGTCAGAACTGTGTGGCGTCGAAGTGATTCAAAAGTATGATATTGTAAATTATACCAAACATACTACAGTACTAGTACAGTTGCCATATATTCGTGATGAGTTTTGACTCCAAAAGTTATAAACTCAATTCATCATCTTCTTTTGCTGTTGACTGTACATGTGGCCAATCCCGGTATGTGGAAAGAAATTGAATCAAATATTGAGAGCCCTTGGCAAGTAGTGCGCCCCTAACGGTCACCTTATACTAATATTTTTAATACGAAAGTTTGTACGAAAGGATGTTTGTTACTAAAATCAGAATGGTTGAACAGATCTGGATGAAAGACATACAAACAAATACAATAAGCAGATATAATTTTAAGTAAGTCTTTATTTTCTGTATTTTGAAATTTCCGCGCGAGCTCCCGTTTACATTCTTGCGCCCTTTTGCACGGGCCTACTTTGCCTTACCTACTCTGTAATAATGTCTGACTATGGCCTTATTATAGTAACATTTTGTAGTCTTAACTATAGTAATTGCGGTGTATAATTAGAATATTGTCCTTAAACACCAGACTTAAATTATGCAACGTTCGTCTGCACCATTAACATTATGATAACCTATGGACTGTCTGACTTTTGATGCCCTTACCAAACAGTTCACGCGAAACTGGACTTTATTCCCATTACGTAAAACTCGATAATAGTTGGAAAAACAGGGAATTTTATAAAGATAAACTTATTTGTGACCTCTGTATTAAATTCTTTTGTGATTAAAATCGAAATAGAACATAGAACTCGGGGATTAAATTTTGCGGTTTGGTTGGCTACAGATTGATTTGCGGTCGATATAAAAACAACTTTATCAAGATTAAAAAGAACATAAAATAGTAATATTTATAGTCCAACCAAATATTACAAAACGAATGAAACTAAATAAAAAATGAATAGCGAATAATATATCTTGACTTGGAAAATACTCTAACAGTGCCTGGCGGTTTCTCTTGCCTTGCATCGAAGGCAAGTACCGAAATATTAAATAACCTATAACTGTTCTTAACAATAAGGCTATCAAAAGCTAAAACCTTTTTTCAAATCCAACTGGTAGTTTCAAATATTAGTACGTTCAAACAAAAACATACTTTAGCTTTATTTAATACCCTCGAATACTGAAACCATAATTAACTTAAACACGTTCTTAAATGTCTATCTTTCGCTACTTTATACCTTAAAGTGACAGAGACAGCATGCGACTTAACGATGGCTTCAAACTAATTGACGTTTCATTATTCCGCATTCTAACATACGACAAGACCTCACAGAACATTCAACCTTTTTCGACATTTGAGAATGTTGTAATGTTCAAGACATCAAAATTACAATCAATAAAGATATTTACGATTCGACTCAGACACGTATTGAATTATCGTTCCAACCGTCACTAACGGACTTTATAACAATCTATAAACATGTTTGGTGCTATCAATAAAAAAAACGGTTGTGAAATACACTAAACTACTTAATACATTTATATATGTGTTATATTTGCGTCCTATTTGTAGCTCAGTTTCCAGATTTTTGCCGAGTCGCTGAAGGGAAGGAAGGGAAAGGCAACCCGGTTCCTTCAGTCTATACAGGATAAATTTTTATGGATTGCGTATATTCTACTATTCTACGAGTTATGATTTTCAATTTTAAGATGTCGACCTACTTATGTTTCTTGGGAAAAGTTGTTCAGTTTTATGCACCTGATTACCTCGTAGAATATACGCACTCCATAAAAAAATCGTGTCTAGCCTTTCTGCCTTCCTTAGGGAGGAGATCAAATAAAATGGTTTAGCCTATATTATACCTAAAACCGTGGTTATTTTTTCTAATACCTCTATACTCTACTCGGCGATATTCCATTTATTAAAATCTTGAACTCCTGTAAGTCAGGGTAATTTTAGGCTTGGTATCGCGAGTGCATCTGAACTGTTCCGCCTCTCAAAAGATAGGGATAGATTCGGTTAGCTGGTAGTTGACATACATTTATTGGAATTTTACAGAGGAAAATCTATATCTGTAAAATACTAAAATCACGTCACGGGAATTAACATGAACATACATTTACCTTATACGAATCATCAGTCGTTTTGCGACCACGACTGTTCGAATTCGGTCGAAACGTCAAGCCTTATAAGCTAAGTTTGCGTTAATTCCCGTGACGTCTATTATAATCATGCAATGAGATAGTTCTAAAGTTAGTTGGTATATAAAAGACGATTTAAGCCCACATGGAAAGGCCCATACTTCACATTCGCAAGTGGCATTATATAAGGCCGATACGATAGCGGAAGCAGTGACCCAACAGGACGTATAGGTACATTATCAATAAAAAAAAAATTCTGACTGATGACTTCGGAACAATATTGCGTCGGGACTTGGATTGATAAATACTATATAATTGCATTTATTGACCCGTCACCTGTCACTGTCGCTGATACACTCTTTATCGTGATATCCTCCCACGTGGTCACTGCGTGGCTTCCACTATCAAACATACCTGGGAAAATGCACAACTATGTAAAAAAAGCATCAAAGTTACTTAAGCTCAAATTTACTTTATAAGTCACGTGACCTGCCACTTTATGAAAAGTGTATGAAAAGTTCATTTTCCATTTTAAGATTTCTACCCTTGTTTCTTCGGGAAAGTTGTTCAGTTTTATGCACCTGATTACCTCTTTGAATATAGGTACGCACTCCTTTTAAAATAATCCTGTATAATCAAACTAAAATCCATTCTTATCCTGATTTATTGAAAAAGAAAATATTATCCATAATAGGTTTATATTTTAATGTCTTGCCAGAGGTGATAAATTCTTTCTATTACTTAGTATGTTGTCTCAGGTATCAAAGTTCTATCTAGAATGGATGGTAGTATCGTTGAACGGATGAGGACAGTTTTAAAACGGATCTATTAATTAACTCAACCAATAGTAGACCCCATTTGGTTCACATCCAGCCAGATATTACGACCATCTATTTCTACATCATCCAAATTCGTTCATCTTTCTATAAATTACCTGTGTTACAAAAAAGATAAAAAAGAAACCAAGGACAAATAAAAAAATGAAGGCCGATTTTCATAAACTATACCTGACTGCCACTTCGAACAAATGAGCATTTAAAATTTTCATTTATTAAGCACTTTTCTCTACTAATAAAGGTAGTAAGTAGTATACAAAAGAAAATTAAGTATATAATGTTAAAAACCAATTGTCAAAGAAATGTAGAGTCGAAAAGAATTTCTTATTCCTATTCGTTTATTTCAGAGATTTCCCCACGAAAAAAGACAAAGCCTAGATAACCAATATTTAATACACACATTTGCTAACACGATCTCGGAACATGCCCTACATATTTCCAGTTCACACAGTGTATGTAAACATTGTATCGTTAATGTATTAACTTAGGCATTAGGAGAACTTGTGTACTGTACGACACATGCTCAACGTTGGTGTAACTATATATGGATAGAGAAAATATTGAATGGAAACAGTGTATTTTGCTGCGTGATAAATTCATGGTTGCATCTTTTCCCCTTATTTATTTTTATAAATCCATCTCTTTCTTTCAAGACTCTTTATACGTGAGAACTTTGTCGGTGTTGCTACATTATACCAAAGTAACTTTTCCACGCTTATTAAAACTTTACGTCATTCAAACAGATATTTTTTATTAACGCTGTCATAGTCATTTAAAATACGTATGTTTTAAATTATGTAATTTATTTTTTCATTGGAGTAAGTTGAACTTTTAGTAAGGTAAAATGTAGATAAACAAATAAATAAATGTGGACAACATCACATTCATATCTCCAAAAATATTTTTAGATGACTTCGTCTACTTTTCTAACCGCAACTTTTAATACTTTATTAATGTTTCAGAGCAAAGTGTTTGTCGAACTAGCGTACGATATACCATAATTATCATCATCATTTTAACATTAAAGGTACCAACAGTTATGCGAAGAGCATTATCTTTTAACTACAGTTAATTTTCCATGAGTGGTGGCTATCTCGACTTGCTGAGCCAATTTCTATGCTAAATAACTTGAATTCTTGAACCTTAGCTTGTAAAATATCTTGTTTATCAATTTATATTACTACTACATGCTGTGTCCTACGGTTTCGCTTAAAACAATTTGCTCCAAGGCAAGTTATGTGTTGTTATCTATCCTAAAACCTTCCTTAAGAATTGGACTATCGAATGATAAAGTTTTTTCAATTCGAACTCGTCGTTTCAGAGATTAACGCGTACAAGCGCTTTCCTAACTAATGTAGCTATTAAATCACAACAAATGTTATTTATTTATATGATTTTTAAGTAGGCCCTTGACCATGACACCTGCAAAGGCGTCGAAACGTCCGGAACTTAAATCAAAATAAACCGCGATAGAATCCGTTTAAAAGTAGTTTTATTTCAATGTCTAATATTCGCGTAAACCTCAGAAAACAATATGATTTTTAAATTATTAGTTTTTAAAACCAAAAAGTCTCTTATGCTTGTTTATACCTATTAGTATAGATGTTAAACATCAGTAAGTTAAAAAGGGCGATGTATAAATTCTATTTTTGGATCAGCTGATAATAAATTCTTGCTATAAACGGACGTCATAATAATCCTTCACATTGTTTTTGTTATTATGTCTAGAAGACATATCGAAGTCAAGTTAATAAATAACTAGCAACAAATACTGTTTATAATTACATAATTTATATAAATAAAATGACGCAACAGTTTGTCTCATATTTCTTGTAGGTATATAATAAGGTTATTCAGTGTTGAAATCTGATATGGTGGGCCAAAATCAATCGAATTGATACGAATATCAATCTTACCGCTTCGTAATACAAGCGTTGTTGATGTCACTGATGTATGTGCGACTTTATTTAATTAAGGCCTGATTCTTCCATCGTCAGATAACTTTTATTCGAGGAATAAAATTGAAGTTTGACAGTTTTAATATATGAAACAACTGTCAAAATATAAAAGTTATTCGTCGAATAAATTTAGACGATGGAGAAATCGGCCCCAAGACTTTGGAAATTTTTCTGAGTCGTCGATGTTGGTAAGCAACAATAAATCAAGGTACTCTTTCAAACATTTTGTGTCAAGCTCATTACAGACCATGTCAAATAAAAAAATAAGCTACGAGTTCACATTTTTTAAATTAATATACACAATGGTACAATCTTACATTAAACATTATGGATAATTACATAACGCAACCAATATATTACTTTCATGACGTCACCGTCATGACGTTAGTCGAATTGAATGTGCTTTCACTTGTTTCCATTTTGAATGAATCCATTGATAGCAATACTTATACATTATTTTTTTCTTACTTTCACAGTTCATGATTCAAACTTAAGTATCATTATACTCAAAAGTGTAATTGAGATAAAAAATATACTAAATTATATCAATAAAATCATTACTGTTATTTATTTATTTTCTCGCGATGTACCAAAAAATATTTTACTATTATTATTCATTTATTTATAGTAGGTATATTTATTTCTCAAATTTGGAACACGAAATTTTTCCAAGATATATATTTGTTAAATAGGATATTATATTTTGCAAGGAATTAATTCTATCATTTGAAATGAAAAAAAATAACCGAATACCTTTCTCAACAGCTCATTATACTTACAAACTTATATTCAGTGAATTGAATTGATGAAATCTCTATTATAAAAGCCCACGTCACTCACTGACTCACTGACTCACTGACTCACTGATTCTGGAACGCTCGCACACTATGATAATTTTTAAAGAAAGAACACATAACAAAGAGTTTATCATAAAAAAGTTTCAAAAACAATATTTTCGCGAAACGTCAATGACTGAAGAAAAGTATTAAGTTTTGTTATGATTCAATCAATGTATAATACTTTACGCGCGAGCGAAGCCGCGGGCAACAGCTAGTTATGTATATATACTAACCAAACCGCATAGCAAGTCATAATGACGCAGGAACGAAGACGAGCGGTATACTTACTGTCAATGACCTTAATTATTTTATTTTAATGTTATAATTAGATAGAGTTATTTTAAGACATGATGTGTTTAAAAAGAATTACGATTTTTTATAAATAGCTATGTTGTTGTTGACTGACGCTTTTTAATTTAAAATTTTCTTATCCTATTTCGATATACTTTGTGTGATGATGTGATATAAGAATAAATATTACGTTGAAAATTCTTCAGTGAGCGAAAATGTTTTGAGATAAGTAGGTAGAATCTTATAAATTACATCAAATGTGAAATAGTTTTTTTTTTCGATAAATCATATGACTCACATTTGCCACTTGCATACATAAAGGCATTTTACCTACATCAGCCTTAACGCTTGTAAAAATTACATTTGTCTATAGGGGGAAGGGGGGCTGTATTTTAATATCGTAAAATAGAAAAAAAAATGTTTTATACGAAGCCATAAAGTCTAGAAATTATAAAAGCATATAATTTTCGTAATATCAATAAAAATGAAGAAATGAATGACAGTTATTAAAATTTACAATTTTAGTTTCATTTTTGCTCGAGATTACGTCCGTAAAGTGGTTTTTAATTTTATTCGTAATCTGATACGAAATTAAGATAACATTAACTATGTCTTTATTCTTAAACATTATTGCTTGACATTCAGCTACTGTATTTAAAATCTTACCTCGTTTAAATACTTAAATTATTGTTAATTTCGGTGTAAACCTAATTATTCGAAATGTCACGTAAAAATATTGCGTTCTTATTAAAAAATACTACATAAAAATAATTGTAAAGTGTCACTCTGAAATAATTACAAGTGTTTTTTTTAATAATTAGGTAGGTAAGTTAAAGTGCTTTTTTCCTTTACATTAACTTTTTTATTACTTGACCGAGATTTTTACGATTTTATGTAGTTTTTAAACGCGACTTGTATGAAACAAATTACAATATGTTAGTTAATTGTATATTACGAATGAAATGAATAATAAAAACTCTATATTGCCCATTCTATAAAGGTAACACAGTCGTATTAAAAAAAAAACAAAAGTATTACAAGACTTGTTGTGGCTTAGGGGTATGTCCGCATGTTTGCTCGGGTCCAAATGATCTTGGCGTGATATAAAATATATCCTAGTCAAGTACCTCGTTCAAGCACCTATCATATGCACAAAGGTATTATATATTTTTTTATCTTTATCACTACAGTAAATTACATACTAATCATGTTTATTTAGTTTGTAGTTGTACACATGTAAGCACTTTCCCGTTAGCATATCAAAGTGTAAACACGGATTAGCAATGTAATTAAAGATAACTTATAATGTTACATCTACTGAACTTCATAAACACTTGTATTTATCGATAACTAGTTTTTCTGTAGTAATAATTTACGAGGGTTACAAATTGAAATATTATTTTAATTAAATTAGTAAAATACTGAATCGAAACTGAAACAATTTATTTTGGATTTGAATTTGATTCCAATGGATTGAAATTAAAAATACTTATGCAGGTACCTTATTAAAAAAGTTCAGTTACATTGGGTACAGCACTAGATTTTTTTTAATTATACTCTAAACTTAGTCACACCTATCATATCTACGTAATTGTACAAAATTTTAAATTGTGTTTTGTCTCAAAATCTACAGACTTTAAGACCAAACACAATTTAAGTAAGTAAGAATTATCTTCGCTGAACATCCTTTTTTTTCAATTTTTTTATTTTATAATATTACTTTTTATATTTTTATTTAAATTTAAATAACAACATCGTATAAATCTAAAAGACGAAACACTATAGGTACCTACTCATAGACATCCTTTTAACAAAGTTTTCGAAGTACCTACCTATGTGCTTAGAACCTCACTGTAGTAATTAAAGGTATCATGTAAGTGCCACTTACATACGTACTCAGGTCACGTACAATACAGATATAGGCACGCGTCGCGGTGGTCCGATATTAGTCGCGCCAATTTTGTGCGCGACGGTACGTGGCTTGTTAGGTAATTCACTATTATTCTATATTCGTGTGTTTATCTGTGTTATTGTAGGTTTAGCTGTAAAACGTGTTTTGTCGCTTAAGGGTTTGTTGTTGAATGTCCTTGTTGATTACTAAGTTTGTTATTGTTCAAAGCGTAAAATACTGTTATCGAATCATGGTCAAACCTAACTTTAACTATGTAACTTATTGAATATAGCAATTTCCACGCCCAGCACATGCCTCCCTAACGCTACAATATAGGTACAATAGTTTCCGTCAAAAGAGTCCTTTGTAACCAACCAACTCGACTCTCCGCCTTTCAAACAGCGGAGGAATTCAATAAGAATTTCCCACGAAAAAAGATCTCACAGTTTTAATGTGAATAAGGTTAATTATTTACCTACTGCTCCGGATTAGTGTGCTAGCAAACGAAATAAAATATGGGTTAATGCACGAAAACTGTATTGCAACTATTTTAAAACGTAACAATGTAAATAATAGAATAATTGAAGCGGTCGCGCGCATTCAATCTCAACACTAACCAACCATAATGTGCAGAACTATACACATTTAGTTGCGCTGATTTATTGAAGAAGAAATAAAACGCCCATTGAAATATTCGAAGAGAGTAAGTTGCTGCTCGGTCTTCATTTATTTTCTTCTATTTCCTAGGAGTGCTGGCCGCCGACTATGTTCGGACCGGTCGCAGACCCCTATTATATACAATTTTCACTGAATTAAAGTAGGCCCTGTGATTGGTCAGCCAATCAGAGCGCTCGAATTTTTACAAGGTACAATGTGCTTAAGTACGACGAAACTTTACCGGGCCGACAAGCGGTCTTACAATTATTAGCTTAAGTACAACGAAACTTTACCGGGCCGATAAGCGGTCTTATATTTAAATATAAAATCTATATAAATCTGTTTAAATCTGTTTTAAATAATTAACGAAACAATATAAAATCAAATAGGAAAAAACACAACTTTAAGTTGGCAAACTATACAAACAAAACACTATCAACTATAAAACTATAAAATTAAAATGAATAAAATGTCTTATAGCTATCTTATTAGAACTATCACTATTATTATACACTATTATTTATTATTAACTATAAACTATTATCACTGTTATTGAACAGTCACTATAAATTATCACTGTCCCGCACATCACTCCCGCCGTGCGACCGCGTCGCATCACGTTCCGGTGCGGGCTCGACGTCTGCAGGCAGGGGCAGGATCACCAGCTTCCTCACAGGCCGACGCAGGATTCCCCCTCTCGTCAGGATGTCCACCGTCCGCACGATGCCGTCTGGACCAGGATACGTAGCGACGACTCTTCCTCGTGCCCACACGTTGCGAGGCAGGTTCGGGTCAACGACCTGCACGAGGTCATCGACTTGTACCGCCTGGCCGCGACCATGGGGCTCCCGCCGGTGTTGAAGCTCGGGAAGGTACTCCTTCACCCAGCGTTGCCAGAAGACATCAGCCAGTCTCTGTGCGGCTCGCCAGCTGGATCTGGAGACTGTATCGCGTTCGGTGAAGGTGCCTGGCTGCGGCACTCGCCCTGGGCCTCCTAAAAGAAAGTGGTTAGGAGTGAGGGCTTCTGGGTCATCTGGGCTGACCGACACGTGGGTTAACGGACGACTGTTGACTGTGTATTCGACTTCTGTGAGCAGCGTTGTGAGGACCTCCTCCGTCGGGTGGCGTTCATGTAGCGTTGCTGTCAGCGCTGTCTTAACGGAGCGGACCATCCGCTCCCATGCTCCGCCCATGAACGGAGCCCCAGGTGGTATGTAGCGCCAGGAGATGGTTCTCTTCGTTGCTTCTTCTGCAGTCGCCTCGTCGATCGATTTCCTGAGCTCCTTGTCAGCCGCCTTCAGATTGGTGCCGTTGTCAGACCATATCTCTGTAGGGCATCCTCTTCTCGCGAACATTCTTCTTAATGCCATCACCGCGGAGTCGGTGCTGAGCGAGCCGGCGACTTCCAGATGTATTGCTCGCGTCGTGAGACATGTGAAGATGGCCACATATCTCTTCTGTCTGTTACGTCCGACGGTCACTGAGAGAGGTCCGAAGTAATCGATCCCGGTAAATGTGAAAGGTCGCTTGTGGTGTGCTAAGCGACACGCTGGCAGATCACCGGTTCTTGGATGCGGCGGCATCTGTGTCTTCATTCTGCAGAATAGGCACCTCTTGACTATTGTGCGTGTGACTGGGCGCAGTCGCAATACCCAGTATTGCTGTCTGCACTCGTTGACTGTGGCTTCTACACCGGCGTGATGTAGCTGTCGATGAATCGCCTGTACCCAGAGTTTGACTGTGGGATGATCGCCGTCGATTACCATCGGGTGCTTGAATTGTTCCGTCATGTCTTGGACTGCTCGGATGCGGCTCCTCAATCTCAGCGTGCCGTTCACCGATTCAACACTGAGTTGGTGAAGTCTGTTTTCTTTGTTGATCGGCTTTCCGCTGTTCAAGTTCTCTATATCTTCAGCGAAGGATTCTTCTTGCGACGACCTCATCAGGAGCTCTTCTGCTGACTTGAGCAGTTCGGCTGTGACTGGTAGCAACTTCTTGTCTTCTAACAGCGATTTCTGCTGTACTTTGGGTGCCTGTCGTTTCACTGTCTTGTCTGTGTTCTTCTTCCATGCTGGATCCGTTTCTTTGTTTTTCTTTGTTCTTCTGTAATTGACCTTCTGTCTGTTGGTTCTGCAGAGTTGAATAAACTGCAGGACACGTGCTGTTGTATATCTGAGTCGGTTCCAGCTGGAGAATTCGGTCGGATCAGGCAGACCCTCTGCTAGCTTCAGTCTTCTAATGTTGCTCACGTGATGAGTTCTTTCTTCGCCTGAAGATTCTTCTGTTACTGTTCTTGTTGTTTCTATTGGCCAGGAGTCTTCTGATTGTTGTAAGAAGTCAGGCCCTTTGTACCAACGATGATCCTTGTTGAATGCTGCTGGCACATCTCGTGTGGCGTCGTCTGCCACGTTCAGCTTCGTCGGGACCCAGCGCCAGTCGTTGACTTTGGAACTTTCTTCAATTGTAGCAAGACGATGAGCCACGTAGGGTTTGTACGATCGTGACCCTGTCCTTATCCAGGTGAGTACTGTCTTGCTGTCTGTCCAGAATACTTTGCGGTCAGGCTTCCTCTCGTGCTCTTCGACCACAGCTTCTGCGAGTCTGGTTCCCATGACTGCTGCCTGTAGCTCCAACCTCGGTATTGACGTCAACTTAAGTGGTGCCACCTTCGCTTTGGCTATGATGAGAGATAGCCCGACTTCGCCGCTCGGTGTCACTGCTCTCCAGAATAGGACGGCAGAGTAGGCTGACTCGCTGGCATCGCTGAAGACGTGGAGTTCTAGTGAGGCGGCGTCGCTGTAGTGTAGATATTGCCGCGGGATTGCCACGTTGCGGAGACTCTTCAGGTGAGTGATCCACGCCTCCCATTGTTCCGCCAGGTCTTCATCTATCTTGTCATCCCAAGCTGTTCCTCTGCGCCACACTTCCTGCAGTAGTTGCTTCGCCCTGATGGTGACTGGCGATGCGAATCCGAGCGGGTCGAAGAGTGACATTACTATTCTCAACGCTTCCCTCTTCGTTGGCTGTTTCCCGTCTACGAGCGCTGAAGGTATTCTGGCTAAGTTGAGGTTGAAGGTGAGTTCATCTGAGTTCATCTTCCAGATGACGCCCAAGACTCGTTCAGTCTTTTCTTCTGTTCCGTAGAGTTCCATGTCTCCGGTCTGGTTGCTTTGTTCTCCCAGTGCTTCTAGGAGTGACGCTGAGTTCGACTTCCATTGTTTCAACTCGAAGCTGGCCTTCATGTGTACTTCTTGCACACTCTTCGTGATGCGCTTGGCGTCTTCGAGGCTTCTGAAGCTGTCCAAGTAGTCGTCGACGTAATGCTTCTGTACGATGGCTGCTGCGGCTTCTGGGTGAGTATCTTCATGTTGTTTGGCGTTCAAGTTCTTTACGTATATCGCTGTTGAAGGTGAACTTGATGCTCCGAAGATCAACGACGTCATTCTGTATTCTTCTGGAGGTTGGTCGTCTCGTCGATCTCCACGCCATAGGTACCGCAGCGCATCTCGGTCTTCGGTTCTTAGCTTCACTTGCATAAACATTTCTTTTATATCTGCAGTCACAGCTATGATGTGTTGTCTGAATCGCATGACGACGCCTGGTAGTGATTGCAGAAGATCGGGCCCCTTGAGTAGCACATCGTTGAGCGCTACTCCCTTTGTCTTGGCTGCGGCGTCATGCACCACTCGCAGTTTGTCCGGCTTCATTGGGTTGACAACCGCGAAGTGTGGTAAGTACCATGTCTTGTCGACTGTCTTCTGTTTCGGAGCGACTTCAGCATATCCCTTAGTGACGAGTGCATCCATCTGTTCGACGTACTTCTTCTTCAGTGCAGGATCCCGGTCAATTTTCTTCTCAATGTTGAAGAGTCTCTTGAGTGAGTTGTCATAGTTATTTGGAAACTTGACATCTTCTTTGCGCCACAGAAGTCCGGTTTCGAATCTTCCTCCTTCTAGCTTAGATGTTGTCTTTTCTAGAATTCTAAGAGCCTTTTCTTCTGGGTCAGTCTTCGGTCGCTTTGGGTTGATGCACAGTGAGTCCATTTCAAAGTACTGTTTCACGAGATCTTCCAGATTGTCTTCTGGCTCTTCTGTTATGTGTGACACGAAGTCGATCTTCCGCCCGATGATTCTGGTTTGGCTTCCATGAAGAACCCACCCCAGCGGCGTGAGAGAGGCGACCGGATGGTTGTTGTCTCCTCTTCTGATGTGTGTCGTTAACAGAAGATGCCAGTTGTCTTGACCAATTAATATGCGTGGCTTCGCATTCGCGTATGTGACATAACTTCTGATGTCTTCTAAATGTTGACAATCTTTCACGATTTCGTGTGGTACCCGTTGCGATGAGACTTGAAGATTCTTGACTGTGCGCGCTTGAATCTCTTCTTCATGACCATTGAGCCCTGTTAGGCTGATGGTCACTCTTCGGGAAGCCTTTTCTGAAGTTTTCATGTCGTTGATTGCTTCTATCTTCAGCGGTTCGACAGGTCCTGTTGCTCCGATGCTCGTCACTATATCTTCGTCGACAAGTGTTACTGTTGAGCCGTCGTCCATCAATGCGAATGTGTCGACTGCCCCTCTTGGACCCTTGACTTGAATTGGCAGGATCTTCAAGTATGACTGTTTGTTGATGGTCCAAGTTGAATTAATTACTTCTACTTCTTTTTCTGTATCTTGTTTCTTCTCGTAGTGAAGCATTCTGTGGTGCGAATTCTTGCAGCCGTTGACGCCGCATGTTCTTGGCTTGCAGGTGTGAGTCTTGTTACGATATCGAAGACATCTGAAACAGAGATGTTTGGTCTTCGCTACCTCCCATCTTCCGTTCTCATCTAACTTCTTAAACTTTTCACACTCTGCAGCGTTGATGTGTCCCGGGTCTTCGCATATGAAACACTTGTAATTCTTCTCAGTGACGTTGTTGATCCGTTGCATCCTCTTCTGTGGTGCGGGTGCGCTGTATGCTGACACGTGTTCTGGCAGCGCGTAAGGTCCGCACAACTCGGCTTCTCTCTTGAAGAACTTTTCTATCTTGATGAGGCACGGATCTTCACTCGGCTGTGTCGCTGAGAAGTCATAATATCTGTAGCGAAGAGTCGTCGGTAACTTGTCTATCACTGTTTTCACGAGTTCTGGATTGTACATGTAGTTGTAGCAGCCCAATGTTTTCAACGTTGCAACTATGTTTGAAACCTTTGTTGCGAATATGCAGATCTCTCTTGGCGTTTCTGTAAGGCGCGGCAGACTTCGAAGAGTTTCCATTTCCAACATTGCAATTGATTCTGGTCTTCCAAACCTCGATTCCAATGTCTTCATAATCTCTGTAGGATGCGCGTTGGTAATCAGTAGCCCATCAACTGCTTCCTTAGCTCTTCCTTTTAAATTTCTTCGAAGTCGATTCGTGTTTTCAACTGTGCTGAACATCTTCTCTGTTTCGTAGTAGGCCGCGCGGAAGGGTAACCATTCTTGATGTGAACCGTTGAAGCAGGGTAACTCTATAAACTTCGGTCGCTGAGCAGCTTTGACAGCTCTTGTGATCGCTTCTGTAAGTAAGGCGAGGTCGCTCTGACCTCCCGCCGGTGCTTGACTCTGTTGTGGCGGTAGACGTTCCTCGGTGTGAACCACTGGCGGCTCTTCTATAGGTCGGTGAGGCTCGTTGGCGATCGCAAGCACGGGGCGCTCCACCTGACTATCGAGCCAGGTGTCCACTCTGGCGTTCGTTTCGGTATTCGAACACAGGGAGACTTCATCTTCATTATCCTCTTCGAGGTCTGTATCTTCCTGTTCTAATGTGGCTAGGTGTACGGCGGCTAATTCCACTTGAAGCCGTAGCAAATCTTCCTTAGCCTTCGCTATCTTGTACTGTTTCAACTTGCTGTGAGTTGACGATCCCCCCCCGCACCCCTTCTTGCTCGGGGGGGCGGGGTTCTGTAGTCCGGTCGCTCGACCGGCGGTGCTCTTCTTTACAGCTCTCTTCACTGTTGAAGTTTCTGTATTCGTAGCTTCTCTGGCGGTGACAGCGGCAGGCGGCTTCATCTGTTTCGCCCGTGCGCCCGCGGCCAGCGTCGTCGCGGCTGAAGGAGTCGCGGAGGGTGCGGCGACGCTAGCGGGGTGCGGGGCGGGGGCGGTGCTCGTGCTCGAGGCGGCGGCGTCGGTAGTTGCTGCGGTTGCGGAGGTTGACACGGTGGTTGGACGACTCGTCGTGGAGGTTTCTGTGGTTTCTGTGGCGGTCGTCCCTGTCACTGTCGATTCCGTGCTCGCCTCCGCACTGGTGTCGGTCCCCGAGGTAGCCGGCGTGCTATCCTCAGAGGCCTTCTTCTGTTCTACCGGCGGTTTGCGCCCTCTCCCCTCGGAGCGTGTGACCGGCATACTGGCTCTTCAAATAATTCTTCAAAATCTTCACTATTGACGAATTAATTCTTCATACACTATCTTCTATCCGGCTCGAAGGACCATTTAAATGTGCAGAACTATACACATTTAGTTGCGCTGATTTATTGAAGAAGAAATAAAACGCCCATTGAAATATTCGAAGAGAGTAAGTTGCTGCTCGGTCTTCATTTATTTTCTTCTATTTCCTAGGAGTGCTGGCCGCCGACTATGTTCGGACCGGTCGCAGACCCTTATTATATACAATTTTCACTGAATTAAAGTAGGCCCTGTGATTGGTCAGCCAATCAGAGCGCTCGAATTTTTACAAGGTACAATGTGCTTAAGTACGACGAAACTTTACCGGGCCGACAAGCGGTCTTACAATTATTAGCTTAAGTACAACGAAACTTTACCGGGCCGATAAGCGGTCTTATATTTAAATATAAAATCTATATAAATCTGTTTAAATCTGTTTTAAATAATTAACGAAACAATATAAAATCAAATAGGAAAAAACACAACTTTAAGTTGGCAAACTATACAAACAAAACACTATCAACTATAAAACTATAAAATTAAAATGAATAAAATGTCTTATAGCTATCTTATTAGAACTATCACTATTATTATACACTATTATTTATTATTAACTATAAACTATTATCACTGTTATTGAACAGTCACTATAAATTATCACTGTCCCGCACACATAATGTCCTACCTTAGGCCCAGTTTTTGATTCCGAGTTAACTCAACCAAAGGATAAATAATATGCTAACTAAAGTTTTGAAACGCGATTTTTCATCGATTGCTAGTCTATCAAATTGTCAAATAAGTTGGAGAGTTAATTATTTAACCATGTCTTAGAATAAAAATTGAATTGAATTCTACCGAAGTTTGAAACCATTAGTTAGCAATTTGAACCATTGGTTGAGTTAACTCGGGAACAAAAAAGTCAGCCTTACTCGACTCTACAAGTCCTGGTTTCGTTAATCACGTAATGAACAAAACACTCAAACCAATTAAACAAAACACAGTCAATGAAGTCATAACTACGTCATAGATAAGAAAAATAAAATAGAAAGTCCATTACTATCAATCGGGTTTAACAATGGAACGCATTCAATGATCTACAGTAAATAGATAATTGTCCTCCGGATAACAAAGTAATTGACGTCAATCACAATGATGGTAATAATTATAGATCTGTTATGGTAAGTACGGTTCACACGAAATGTCGTTGACGGAAGCAGAGGCTGCTGTTGTTGTATGTTTGTGGATTTGAGTGTAGGTACTCATACCTATGTTTTGTCTGTATCATCTAAGCAGTTATTTCAATTAAGTATCTTCTTCTACTTAACCTTTTCCCAAGCTATGTTGAAGTCGGCTACCAGTCTTACTGGATTTAGCTGACTACCGTATTTTACATAGAGCGACTGCCTATCTGACCTCCACAACCTATTGCTAGGTAAGACTGGTTGCCAGAATTATTGGACTTCAAAGATAGTAAGGTAGTCTAATGGGTGGGATAGGGTGATTCGAACCCGCAACCACATGATCGCAAATCCGACGCCCTAGCCATTAGGATACGGCCGTTTAATTTCCCAATAAACAGAATAGTGAATAATTCCTTTTGCTAACAAGCTACAGTCACAATAGGTATATTTGACTTAAAATCTCATATAAATTAAAACTATTACAAACTACAACTGCAACTACAAACAATTTTAACACCGTCATTAAAGTTTACTAAGTGACATCTGACGTCAATATTTCTTGCCCTACTTTTGCCGTAAGTACATCTCTATGTAGGTTGTCTGCATATTTCGTTGACTAATCAGGATAAATGTCATTAGCTATTGTCCTACTATCACAAGACAAAGTGTTGTCCTAGTCTCGGGTATTTCAAAATAACTTTGACTATTGTCATTAGTAAACTAAGCTAGTTTACTAATGACAGCTATATATATATAGCTGATAATGTAATTATTTTTAATCAGAATATTTGGACAAAACTCCTCATACTGAGGCTTTAAGAAATTAACTTTATGAAGTTCTTAAATGTCTATGTGTAGCTTCATAACACCTTTAAGTGTCTTATCCCGAATACTGAAACGTTAGTTAACTTTTACACATTTTTACTAGTAATGTGTGATCCACATTGCTAGTAATCTTTAGAAAAAAAATATTGTATAATTATCATTTTGAGGTATTCCACGAAGCACACCCAAACGAAGCACACAAACACAACTTTCAAACAAACGCTTTCTCTCATAAAAGAAACAAACAAATATCATTGTTTGTCCTAAAAATGGCTGCAGATATTTTTTTAACAATGAAATACTATTAGTTCATCTGAGATACTAGAATACTGTCTTACCCCCAAATAATAAAACGGAAATTATCTTTAAGATGCTTCCAAATTTCTATCAATCGATACTTCACACTTTAAAGTGACAGAAACAGCATGAAACTTAACGGCGCCTTAAAACTGATTGAGGTTTCAGTATTCGTCCATTACAATAAAGTAAAATACAGTGAAGAATTCCTTTATCCTGAACTGGAACAGCTTCAGGCTATTAATTATTATTTTATATTAACCCTTACACTGTCCCGTGAGTCACATATGAAAATTTCCATTGTTTAACTTTTGTGTCTTCTGACGGGACAGGGAAGGTGTTAATAAACATGAAGATCAAAGCTCGTTCCTTCTCTCCATGAGAAGAGGTATATACCCAAGAGTGACATGGAGGAGTGGATTTATAGACCAGCGTTATAAATATTATAATATCTCGGGACAACTCACTCACGGCCATCTGATCCCAAACTAGGCAGAGCCTGTACAGTGTACTATGGCAATCATACAACTGATAAACATACTTATAAATTACACCCCGACCCAGAGCAAATGATCGTGCTCAACACACAAAGATTTGTCCTGGATGGAAAGAGAACCTGCTAACCGCTAGACCAATAGGCTCCTCATATTATTATAAACTTGGTTAGGTACCTACTTGATAAAGATTCGAAGCTTTATAGTCACGCCCCATTGCAGGTTATCAGGCGCCTGACTCTACAAATTTTCCTATATAAGACATTACGCAGTTTATCAATACTCGTGACTTTGGTACATATTTTGCGTGACATGTAGGTACTAATAATTTAAAATACATGTGAAATGGTCGCGCTGTCCAAAAAATAAATATTTACATACATTTTGAGCGGAGATGTTTGTGCATGTAATTTTATGTGGATAAAATTAACATGCCTGCGATACGAATTAATTATATATAATGTGTGATAAGATAAGCTCCATATAAAATAAAGAAAAGGCTAGGCAGATGAAGTTGAATTTACTAAATCTAATCGCAGTCCGCATCGTCCCACAGCTGGGCAAAGTTCTAACTCTCCCATCTTTCACGCATGACGTCTTGAGTTAGGATGGGCCAGTCAGTTTGGTAATAGTCAATTTAGACCGACAAAAGGTGCATTAAACCCGAAATGATTTTGAAGAGGATGAATTTCCTGGTGTTTCTGGCGTAGTTTATAGATATAACCTATTAGCTACTACACTTGTTATATTGTTGGACCTCATTAAACGTATTTCCTTCAATTAATATCAGTAACCTGTTCTCGTCAGGTACACCACACCCCCAGCAATGCGTAACCAGTTTCAATCATAAAATGGCGTCCAAAAAACTTAATGTGTACATGTAAGGTTTAAATCATGTTGCGTTTAAAGATTTAATAAATCGAGTGATTAATTGTATCGAGTTCCTTACCTTATTTAGAACGATAATCGACTCTATTGAGTTTTTGTTCCCATAGGAGAATAATTAAACTTGATAGCGATTGGTAAGGTCTGATTGGTGTTAACGTAAGCACCAGAAAATATAATTGATGTGTATCGATTTCAAATTTAATTTATCGATAATTTTATCGATTAAAATTATCGATATCAGTTAAACAGAAACATCGACGCTTGACAAACTTATAATAGCATTTTGAGAGCGAATTAAGAGCCGTCTGTATTCTGTCTTGAATTTAACAATTCAGTATACATTCATACAAAAATGAACGTTTATTTCTATATTAACGATGAAATAAATTGTCTAACTACTTATTAAAACATTACTGGCGTATAGAACATGCGACAGCGTAAATAAAATATATTGTGCTTGTCTGGCCACATATAAATGACACTAATGTCTGCTACTTGAGTATTAGAACGTAATTTATTTGCCTGATACACAAATGGTGGTATTGACACATATTATGTCTATTTTCTATGTAAGTTGTTGGCAGTAATAGCAGTTAAATGTATTGGGTTTTGTTAGCCCACGCTTCTGGCTTGGGATCTGAAAGATCTTATAAGTAATTCGCAGTATCCGTTTTGTCTTCACCTCCTCACAGTTTCACTTTCTCTTGTGTAAAAAAGCAAAAACATTTATTCATTTTATTCATTAGGTATTAGGAGCTTTAGCTATTTTTCATTAGATAGTACATTTCATGTACGTTTTTTGGAGGTATTCCACGAAGCACACCCGTAACATCTTTCTAACGCACTATGCGAGTGATATTCGTAGGTGTGCTTCGTGGAATAGGAAATTCATTATTTTAAAATTTTCGTTTAAAGCCCACCTACGGGTGTGCTTCGTGGAATACTTTAGGTGTGCTTCGTCTGGGTGTGCTTCGTTTGGGTGTGCTTCGTGCAATACCTCGTTTTTTGTATATATAAGTATGTTTATCAGTTGTCTGGTTGCCATAGTACAGGCTTTGCCTAGTTTGGGATCCGATGGCCGTGTGTGAGTTGTCCCAAGATATTATTATTATTAATTTGATATAATCAATAAATACATAGAAACTTCTTATGTATATTTATAAGCAATTATGTTGTATCTAATCTTACAATCTGTATTGGTTGGTCTTAGTGCCAAAGTACTTAATATTAGCTAATCTTTGACGTGGTAAATTACGCTCTGCGAATGTAAGGGCTCGAGTATACCGTCAGGAATTAAAACATTATAATATTTGTCTGGTTGATAAATAAAAAAATAGTCATTGCTTTTTTTTTATTTGACCAACAACTTTATTGATTTCGAATATCTCATGACGTCAAGATATCGTTTTGTGCAAGATGGTGACGTCATAATCATCGACTCCCTGGTCTTTGATTCGTGAGATCTTACTTTTGACTTATTAAAAAACAAGATGTATTTAATTTTTTATTGCGATGAATCGTTTCATACTTGACTATACGTGTCAAGACATTATTTAAAGTAGAGATTCATCAAAATTATGCCATTGTAAAAACATCTATCAAGGTAAATTTATTACATATCTGAAAGATAAAGATCTTTTGTCATCCCTTCCATATTGCTATATTTTTTCTTTTTAAGTACCCAAAGGTTGACTGGCGGAAAATGCCTAGTCGCATTAAGTCCATCTTGTGTACCACAATATATAAAAAATACTATTTATGATCTATATATATCCTTATTTTGATCGACTAAGACGCCAAAACCAATTAGATAAACGTGAATCAATAATAAAGTTTTTATGTATTTATTTGACCGATATACTATACCTACTTAGTGTTTAACAAATAAAAACGCACTGAACTATTTCATTCATTTGCCGAGAACCGGTTTTTTTTTCGTATAAAAATCTTATTATTTATTAACTGTCGTGCGTAAAATTTTTTGATTTTTTTTTCGTTTATTTTATATATGCAAGTACCTATGTACTTACTTATAATTGATCGAGAGTTAGCATTTGATTATATGCTGTGAATATTCAATTCACGAGATAAAACAAAAAAACTGTCGTATGTATAATACAGGAGAGTTACAAAACAAGCCGTTTAATCGCAGCGACAAGTCGCAAGCCGTGTACTTCGCTTTATAGATAATAATCATCTAGTAAAAACAAAGTACATGCCGTCTGCATTCCTGTAGACAGATATTATGCGTCACATTATAGCCACGGTCTGAGGCAGACATGTCGGGTAATGTTGTTTACTTCAAATAACTTGTGGTAATGCATTGTATTTTTTTTAATGATGTGCTATAGAATTTAAGTTAATATTGTCACGTTTTCGACTAAGTGTCTGAATATGAATTATTGAATTTTGTAGCTCTCGGTACCCAAAAAAAATAATTACTAAATAATATAATAGAAATGTAGTTATTTGGCACAGCACACGACATCACAGAAATGATGAATCAAGAAAATAAAAACCTTTCGGAAAAATTTCGGTAAAACGCGTTTTGTTCGTCTATCAAAGGGTCAAATAAGTCGGAGAGTTAATTATAAAACGATTTGTTAAAAAAAATACGAATAAACATGTTCTGCCGAATTTTGAAACCATTAGTTAGGGTATTTAACCATTGGTTGAGTTAACTAGGGATAAAAACCTGGGCCTAAGGGACTTATTTTTAGTGTTATTTTGGCCGGTTCGGGCCAGCTTGATCTAGGGAAAATGGTCTATGATCGCATAGCATGACCTCTCATGCGATGTGTTCATAGACCATTTTCTCGCACGTTGGAACCGCATTACATCATTGCGCAAGCAATAACAATAGGACAACGCCTCACATTTACGAATGGTAATGCGCAGTCAATTGCGGTATAGGTAACTAATGGTGCAGTGGGGCAATCCCTTACGAATAAATTCAGTCACTTTCCTGTACTTTGTTTAAGAATAATCGCTGTGTGGCCTTCTTATTCATCATTCAGCTATGTTTCAGAAATTAAACATGAACAATGAAAAGAAACATGTGGTTCTGAAAGGGTTATCTCCTTTGACTTGTGTTTAATACCTTCAAAATAATGTAAGTAAGAAATTTTAATGACACTCGTAAATAAATCTAAAATAGCTATCTGTAGCAATGCCAAAATTATAGTTTTTGCACTAATGGGAACGTGGCTTAAGAGAAAGGTTTTTGTATAGGTATAATACCGGTACGCTTGCAAAGCCGGGGCTGGGTTGCTAGTTTTTAATCATTGGAATTATATTTGTATAGCTTATTAAAATGATATGCCGTTGACACGTATTTTTAGGTAACAAACATAAATAAACGATAAAAAAGTTACTCTGGCAGCTTATTTTGTTTTATTTTGAACTAGTTGTGGCCCGTGGTTTCATCCGTGTAAGGAGTTCGCGTTTCCGTAACAAATGTGGATAAGCTATCAGTCTTCTGTTTCATTCAAATTGAATAAGATCGAACAATTTTATTTTTTAATCTTGTACGAAAATAAAAAGTGAGTGAATGTCACTGCTTAAGAGATTAATTTTTATTTTTTTATTATCTTTAATAAAAAACCTTATTCTGACAATAATAAACACCCAAAAAAAGATTTATCCATTTTGGTGCAGTCGTTCGAAAGTTATATTATACTTACATTTAGCCGATTCATGTTACGATACTTACTAGCTGCGGCCCGCGGCTATACCCGCGATTTATCAGATTTCTTTTTTTTTTCGGAATAATAACTAGCCTGTGTTTATCTGGAGTATCAGCTAGCAAGCGTGAAGATGTAACAAATATACACACACACAAACTTTCGCCTTTATAATGTCAGTGTGGTATAGAAGAGATTATGTCTGTGCTTGCTTATAGTATATTATTAGCAGACCACATCGTTTCAATAACGCCTTATGTAGTCATAACATTCTATAACTTAATTATTGTGTCAATGACTCTACTTGTTCTAAGAAAATGATTGTTGATATTTAATCACAGGAATAATACAAACTATTAGTTCATGGTATCTGGTATGAGTAATGGAAATATCTATACTAATATTATAAAGCTGACGAGTTTGTTTGTTTGGTTGAACGCGCTAATCTCAGTAACTACTGGGCCGAATTGAAAAAACCTTTCACTGTTAGATAGACCACTTATTGAGGAACTTTACTTTACTTTTTGCTGCGATAATAGACAAACAAACAAACTTTTCAGCTTTATAATTTTAGATCGTATATATATTTAAATCAAATCAAAGAATATATTTTTTTTTTTTTTTTTAAAACGACGCCCGCACTAAGGAATTAAATACTTGTGTCGCGGGGGTTTCACAAACATTCAAATCACATGCACAAAGAACACCCAGACTTGGAACAAGCATTTGTGGATCACACAAATGCTTGTCCCATGCGGGGATCGAACCCGCAACACGTCGCGCACAGTGGTAATTAGCGTGGTGACCTATACCACTCGGCTATCCGTGCAGTCAAAATCAAAATTTATAGATTTCTTTTACGTTTTACTTTAAAATTTAAGTAATAATCGTACGCTACTGACAATCCAACTGTTTTTAATTATGTTTTTGTCACATCACCTCCAACGATCTTAATTTAAAAGCAAACCAAGATTAAAAATAATTGGATAAAAAAAAATGTCCTTGTTTGTAAATGAAAAAATGTATAAAGAAGCTGTCTCGAGACTGTTTGTGACGTCAGAGATTAATTAAGTAACCTAATTTTACGAACAATATTGCTAAATTGAAATGAATGCATAAAATCCATTAAACTTTTAGCATATACTTATTTAAAAATACTATTATAATATAAATTTTTATTTTTCTTGTATTTTCATATACAATTCGTCTCACTCGTCTCTTAGTACGTGACTGTCATACAATTTTTCACAAAAGCGTCACCACCGGTAGTTTCTTAAAATGCAAATACATTTTCAGTGATATTTTAATTGTCTTCTCTTGTTTTTAGAAACGCTATTATCACGAGTTCATTTTAAACTACATAATTATATTAGTTGTACAATTTTACATCTTTATATATATTTTTTTTGTATTTTGTATACAATATTATTTCGCTAAACAGACAGTGAAAGTATTAATTAACAAAACATTAAAATTTCTTCTGGTATTTATTATCCCCGACTTTAATGTTTGTCTGTTACTGTAAATATTTTTTTGAGGAGTAACCTCTGGAGTGTCTTACCGGTCCTTCTACATAGGAATGACACTTTTGAACTGCGCACCTAGTCAATAAAAAAAAATATATATAAAAAGAAATTGACGTTATTATGATATAAATTGATATTAAAAATAAACATTGCTTTTTTTGTTCTTTTTTGTCTACTTTTCTATTTATTCTGAGCCATTATTTCAGAATTCGTCGCGTATAAAAAACGGTATTCAGCTGAATCCGGTAAGATTGGAAGCCGCTCCAAGATAGTTTGGGAAAGGTTAGGCAGAATTTGGTGACGAGGGATCAAAATTTACAACACCTAGATCAATTAACCTTAAGGAACAGAATTTTTGCAAACAAAACCGCCATTGCGTAGTTATACCGTCTTCCGCTCAGCATTTTCGTAATTCGAAAAACGCGTAACTCAGTACTTTTAGCGCTTGCGTACAATCGTATTGACGTCATCACTGGCCCAGTTGTACTTCATACTGGCGCTTATTCTGTTGCCCACGAACTAAAGCAAAATAAAACATTTATACTACCTTTTATGAACATACAGCGAGAGAAAAGAAGACAATAAATGAGAAATAACTTACATAGGTTTGTTTACGCATTATATATCTATTCATTTTTGTACACATGTCACAGAATTTGCTATGAAATTAAAGTTGGAACTTAATTTGATAGTTGTAATTGAAGTCTTAACAACTTATAAGTAAATGATTAATTAACTTAACTATATACATAAATCTAAAACTAAAATATATAAAAATAACAAAAAATAAACATCGCTGTCGACTGGAAGTGTGCCCAAAAGGCTGATAGCATTGCCACGTTGAATGACATTGCTTAACCGCTGACCAAGATCGTCTTAACTTATTTTACTAAAGTGAAAAAGAAACGCAGAGATTAAAATGTGCCACTGTGGGGTGCCAACTGAAAACCGGCGTTGACAGTTTCACTCTCATATCCTGAGTTGGCAACCTTTTTGATAGTGCATCGGAATGTTAATGTAAGATATATAATTTTCTTTTTGTTTTCTGACGTCGCAAATATTAGACATTGAAATAAAACTACTTTTAATCGGATTCTATCGCGGTTTAATATAATTTTCTTATTTTATGTTGTTGTATTTATCTTTCTTTCTGCTGTCCAAAATAAATGTTTTTCTATACTAAGATCAGCTTAGTTGGGATGAACAGAATAAGGCCATTATGTGACTATGTAAACATAGTATTGTTGCCCTAATATCAAGTCTGACGTCTGTCTAAACAAAACTAGCGGTGCGTGGATGGGCACAATACTGTTTGTATTACAGTGAAGGTTAATGTTGAATATTTATGTTTAAGGATATAATGAAGCTTGAGTTTTAAACCTTTGAGGTCAAGGACCAACCTTGAATGAACTACATTTAACACGTACCTAATAAATAAAATGCCATCCGATCCCAAACTACGCAAAGCTAAATGGCCACCAGACAACTAATAAACATACTTATATATCTCAAATACCATATAGATAAATAACACTCAGACACCGAACAAAGATCATGCTCAACACACAAAGATTTGTCCTGTGTGGATTGAACCTACGACCTCCAGTCTAGTAGCCGGGGTCACCAACCTCAGCCAGTCAAAAAGTTGTTCAGACTTTGGCAGTTTGGACTGCTAATCTTTTGCTGATTTGGGTGGAATTAGAGGGAGATATAAGACATTTAAAACTATCACCATTTTCATCTTAGTGAAGTTAAAAGCTGTAGCTTGATATTTATACAAAATTTCGTATTTAAAGAAACTGAAGAGTCTAAAAAGACATGAGTTTAACACTCTTTGTTTGTTCTTTGGGTTCTGGTCATTGTAGACGTGCTTGTTGAATGAAATGCCGTTTTAAATTATCGTCGATTACATTTATTTTATAAGCAGACATTACAACTTATTACGACATTGTCAAGTGGCGGGCCGAGACTCTGTAGAGCAGTGTTCCATAGACAATAATATTTTAATCATATTTTAATGGACTTGATACAAGGCTGAATGCAAGCGAGTATGGAACAAACACTACATATCTTAAATGTTTAATAAATAATTTATTTGTGTAAATAAATTATTAAATAAATTGTGGTGCGACGTAATTTGGATGATCTTACTTGTAGCTTATGATAACCTATACCTTTACAACATATTCGCTTTTAAATAAATATTACAACTAGAAAAAAACAACTTGCAACTGGTTCTCATAGTATCGTATTGCAATAGATAAGCTTAGTAATTTATAATACTTTGTCAATAACAGTTTTTAATTTAACCCATAAATTCTATTTGACATAATACTCGGCGCGGTTTACTACAAGCTGTCATATTTATGATACTAAACTATTTATTAAGATAAACTAAATATATAACATAGTTGTGCCCCGCGGTTACACCCACGTAGGTTCGTTGTTCCGTTCTCGTAAACATATTTTTTAAGTATTCAAAGTTAATGAAAATCGGTCCTCCTGTTCTCGAGTAACAAGCCATAAAACAGAGATGAAAATCTTTTATTTTTTTATGAATTTTTCAATTTTAAACTATTTGGACTCAATAACGAAGATTATAAAGAGGTTTGTTGATTTTTGTCTCTTTTCCAAATAACTTGTGTTTTTTATTTTGTTAAAAACTGAGTGAACTGAGAACTCTTGCTTGTCATGCGATATCTATAATGTAAGGATGAAAAAATTCAGTATGTAATACCTCAGAAAGGTCCCATACACATTTCATCAAAATGTACTCAGCATTAATTGGAAAAATTAATCATAGTGTGAATGTCAAAGAGAAATAGTAGGCGGTTATTTTTTGCATTTAATTGATTTTGAATTTTTTTAAATTGAAAAACTAAATTTATGATTCAATCAAAAGTATGAATTTATCGTGTACTTACCGTGTGTAAATGTATTGCGCTAATTATAGGCGAAAGTCTCGCATATTATCCCGATCAACGTTACATAAAAAAATCATTTCATATTGCTGACTCAAAAAAAAATGTCATTTTCGCTTGATCCAGTTTTGTTCATTTAAACCAATGTTGACAGCCTCTCTACATTCGAAAGAAACCGACTTTCTTTTCCACTTATTTTTTGCGGCCATAAAAATGGCATGCTTGCAAGCCCATCGGAATCGTATACAATTATTGGTTTGTAATATCAGGTCTGTATTTCATTTAACAATAAATAATCCATCAACCTGATTGACGGCTTCGAGAGGTTTTGTTGCTGAACAAAATACCTCTGATTCTGTTATTTGACTTTCGCGAGTTAATTTAATTATTGTTTGGTCAGATAACGATGAATAAATCATGCTTTTTAAAAACTTCATGAGAATCAAAATGACGTAGGTCCATTTGCGTGTTTATTCATAATACATACATAAATAATAACATTATACAAAGTTCTCGATGAGTCCGCCTGTCTATCCGAGATAAATTAAAAAACTATCAAACAGATTTTCATATGGTTTTCAACAATGTAAAGACTGATTCAATGGGAACGTTTTTGTGTATAATAAATACCAGTGTGAATTCGGGGTTAATCTGCTATAGCCCAATAAAAGCATTATTTAAACCTGACACGTCAGAACTTAACTAAATTTGTGTACCAAACAAACTTTAATTAATCAAAACGATTATAATTATATTTAATTAATTTATCCGACGGCCGTTACCTTGGCCCACATTTATAACTATTAAAAATATTAAACTGTTCCTACGGACTGTTCACTTGTTTCACAATGTAAATTTAAATGTAATTGACAGAGTTCAACGATTTTATTGACAGTTTTATTTGTATGAAATGTGTTCATTAAGATTGTCTGTCCGTCCATCTAAGCCGAGTATTTGCCAGTTATAATATCAAACTTCCGATGTCTATTCAAATATATATATAATATCAAAAGATGTTCAAAATAAGTATAGCTCTTGTCACTGTTTGTTATCAAACTCCTCCAAAATGGCGTCACCAAGTTTTATGAGATTTTGTGTAATAAGTTGTGGCTATTTTTATACCCCTTATTCATTTAAGGGGGGCTTTCTCCAGAATATGGCAAAACATTTTATGCCGGGGCAGTTAAGTTTTATATACTTATCGATATTAATAATATTAAAAGTTAAAGTAACCTACTATGTTTATGTGGGTGCCAGAAACTCCTCAATTAGACATGGCGTGTCTCCAAAGCATAAATAAAAAAAAATAGGTACAAAAATGGTCAATATGTTTGTACCTATGCCTTTCTGCACCCATACGTTTCGTTCTTTCGAGACGCCTTTTATACGTAGTCAGGTCGTAGTTTTTATTTTCTATCTTGCTCTACACTTAGACGCAGTTATAATAAATATAAAATTACAAAAAGTTTGCGAAGACCCACAAAACGATTAAAATCTAAAAGTAAACCTATAGGTGCAATACTGTAATCATTGACTGCATGGTTCGTTTGACCGTGCCTACGTACTATTGTACTTCAAACTGATAATTGACACTTCTCGACTCGCTTCGGTACGCTTGACTAACTTTCAATAGGTTTGCGGTTTTTACACTAATTTCCGGAGCTGATATGCGTCATCCGAAAAATGCGACAATTGATTTTTTTGTTGACTATTGAAATTGGAACTTAATTGAAGGTTGTTTGGTCTCAAATTTCTTTTCACTCTTGTTTATGTTGTGCTGTCGACTAACGATGACTTTTGTTTATTCCAGGTAATACAATTATCCATCAATGAAGCGATTTTTCGGTGTTTAGGGAGCATGTAAGTTTTAGAATTTTAAAACAATTGAATTAATTTTAGCTATTGTTCGAAACGTGTGAACTCCACAAAAAAACTGTTTGTAATTTATTAATGCAGTCAGCTGACTCAAAGTTACTTCTTTTGCCACGCTATAGTCGCAAATCTTTCGCAACTTTACTCGCAAAAAAACCATTTAAGTATTTACAATTTCCATGTCAAATAGAACTTATTAGGAAAGCTACTGCAGACCACATAACCTAGATACATACGTCACACACAAGTGCCTCCTTACCGGTAAAATAGTCGAGCCATTTAAATATTACCAAATGCTGCTAAAAATGTTGAATTACCATTTTACGTTACGAATGTTAAATGGTAAATTAAGACTAGATTCGATATAATTGCTAATTAATCAGTATACATTTGTGTTAACTGTCAATGTAAATAGAAAGTTGTAAAATGACGTATTGACGTCATAGATTTTGTATAACTGTAGTCGTGTATTTGTTTAACGATAATTAATTTATGTGACAAGAGTTATTGATGAGAAATGTTGTGATTGCGTTGTTCTTTGTAGTCGCTCATCGAAAATTAATGACATTTCTGAATTTAATATTAAAATATTCATGGAGCGAAAATGGAATAAATAAATCAGTAAAAATATTAAATTCATGTATTTGTGATTAATGAAAAGTAGAGTCCGCGAACGCCTCTAAATATATAATTTTTAATATGGTGATAAGGGGTCGCCTTTTAAATTATGCTTCTTGTTAATACCAATAGGTTTTGAATTCAAAAGTAATATATTTTTAAACAATTTGATTCAGGTCCCATATTCTGAAAATGTTTCTCAACATTTAGCGGCAGGTTTAGTGGATAGCATACCAATACTCGTAGATCAGGTTTCATGAAGAAACCATTAATCGAATTAAGGTACAAAAATAGACAACAGCAAAACGTAATGTCCTATTAAGAATGTACAGTTGTACACTTATAGTACCTAAATACGGCTATCTACCGATCTGTCTCGGGTTAAGTAGAAAAAAAGGACAATTTGTCAGTCTGACTGTCCATCAAAATCGATCTTTATGCCCGGTAAGGGACCGGCGTCACACTAAACGGCTATTTGGTATAAATATAGATAAATTGCCCGATTTATTACATTGATACGTTTGAAGTATGAGAGTTTAGCCAATTCTGTTTATTCGTGGGACTAAGTTAAAAAATAATACAGTGCAAATAACGTTATCTTTACTTAATAATATTATAAATCTTAAGAGTTTGGTTGTTTTTCTGGTTGAATCCGCCATTGTACTCTTTCGTTGTTATGTATATTTTAATGCAGTAACTCTTATGGTGTACAGTCACGAGCATGAATATGTATAGCGAAATTGTAAAACTTATTTAGCGAGAAGTTTTTGTTGAAACTCAAAAATATACACATGATTTGAGAACTGTTAAAATTTCATGTTGTTAAATGATTAAAAGTTGAATTGATGGTGAGTTCATGTTAAATTACTGTTTTGCAATTTCGCTTGGTGTATACATATTTATGCTCGTGACTGTACAATAAAGAATATTCTATTCCAGTCCATTCTATCTACTGCTGGAACTTTTGCGGGAACTTCTGGATCGATTTGAAATTAATTCAGTTTTAGATATCCCATTTGTCAAGGAAGACAACTTTTTGCCGCCATAACCGACGCCCACGTGGCGAGAGCCGCGAGCAATAGCTATAATTCAGAAAAGGCTAATTCAAACGTCTGTCTTCACTCTTCAGGATACCATTTAATACGCTTCACCGCCGCTTCCACAGGTCAGGATTAAAGTGGTTTGGCTACGTGATCTTCTTTTCTTTTTAAATGATTAGGGTAGCTGTAATGAGACCGCAGTTAGCCTGAGCGCAGGCTTTTACTGCTTTACCGGACTTTTGGCTCTAGCCAGAAGATGTATAGAAAATCTAATACCCTATATTGATTCTGTCGTATTAAGACCACGCGTAGAATATGAGTAAGTTCAATCAGCTCAGCCTCTGGCGGTCCACTGCTGGACTTAGGGCTCTTCAATGATGCCAGCGCCACAACACCCGGTCCTGCATTTGGGGGCTTTGTATTGTGGTGTGCCATCATGAAGGTGTTTGCCCAAGTCACTATGCTGGGGAAGCGGGTTGGAGACCGCAGTTCAACTTCAGTTCTTTAGGAGAACGCTGTCCATTTTCCTTGTTTCTATATCCCTTAGTCTCTTACGACAGCCACGGGGAGAGAGAGATTTGAGAGGGCTTGTCTAGTTAGCCCGTATAACGTAATCTAATAGGCACCAAAGGACTCTTGTCGGGTCCAAAACGTCCGAGTCTAAAGGATTAATAATCATTAATTATTCATAAGTCACTCATCATCGGACACATTTCATAACGTTGGAATTTAAACGGCTAGATATTTTTCCTGTACATATTTTAAATAAAAGACAGAAAGACAAGGATTTTGTTCATAATTATGGCGCTAATATTTAAATATTGAAGCAATGTACATAATTAAACCATAAACCATGTTTTATGACGGAAATAAATTGGCATTTTACATGCTGACATCCATACAGTGCAGCCCATTGTAAACTAAGGAATTCTTTTTATTGTCTTAACCGACATTATAAAAGATCGTTGTTTTATTTAAGAATAACCGGTTTAATTATCACATTTTCAAGTTTTTAAAGTACCGCATTTTATTGCATTATTTATTCATCATTTTGTATACATAACGCATTACCAAGTTATTTAAAAGCTAAAAACGTTGCTATTGTGCTGTTGCAACTTTAAATAAAAGCCTTCCAGGTTCGAGGTCCTTTTTGAAAAAGTAAGGTTTACCTGTAGGTACAGGAGAATTAAGATCCCTTCTTATATTTTTAAGTATGTATTACTGTAACATCGTTTGGTAATATACCATTAGTTATAAGCAGATAGAGGCCACCCCATTTTATTTTTTTGTCGATTTCTTTTCTCCAAATCCACCTTGGTCTACCACGCGTCATTTACCGAGTCAGCAGTATAACCCCAAAACTCTTAAAAAAATCGTTTCCTAATATAATAAAATCCCTTGTAAACAATACCCATTCAATCATTGCTCATTGCTAACCTTTTGGTTTTAGCTAGAATGTCAATGGCTTGTCCTCACTATATGTGTCAAGTACGATGATGACGTTCTTCATACAGCCACGGGATTTCGCACTGTATGGAATAATTCGCAATTTTCCCTTTAGATTAACTAGATAAAACAGAGGTCATTGTTGTGTACTTATTATTTGGTAACATTGCCTCAACTCAATTGGTAGAAATACTCGGAACTTACTTGGACGACCTCCGTGGTGTACACCGGTTTTCATGGTGTCGCCAGCTCTCGATTCCCAGACGGGTGAATGTAGAAAAGAACACTTTTCTACTGCTCTTTTTTTTTTAATTCATTCATAATTCATAATTCATAATTCATAATTCATAATTCATAATTCATTTATTTGCTAATATGGGTACATATATAAAGTTGTTATAATTAGAAACAGTTCCACCATATTACACCTTGAGGCATGCAAATCCAAATATAATATTAATTAAATTGTTCACATTTCTAGTCACACAATTTTAATTCAATATAACACAATATAAAACAGTAATGTCAAATAGCTTTAATACATTATAATACATAATTCAAATAAAAGAAAATATACTAATAAGTCACATAATTAAATTCACATGTCAGTGTGTTCTGATAAATAGTTTTCGATACTATAATAACATTTTTTTATCAAGAACATTTTTAATTTCTTTTTAAATGCGTCGATGGATAGGGAATCCAGAATGTATTTTGGTAAATGATTATATATACGTGGTGCCATACAAAAAATGCTGTTATTATATAAGGCTGTCTTATTAGGTGGACAGCAAATTTCTTTATTACGCCGCTTACTTTTAAGCTTGTCAAAAAGATTTATGTTAATTCTAACAAAGCTAGCAACCTCATAAATATAAACACACGGCAAAGTTAATATATTATGTTTAATAAAATATGGTCTGCAGCTATCGGTCTGCTTGAGGTTAAAAATACCCCTAATACACCGCTTTTGCGCCTTGAACGCCACATCTTTATTGGTGGAATGACCCCAGAATATAATTCCGTAACAGATCAAGGATCCCACATATCCATGATATGCAGCAAGTACAGCAGAAGTGTTAACTGTTTTTGCCAGCATATGTAGGGCGTACGATTGCTTATTTAATTTTTGAATTAAAATGTCAATATGAGTCTTCCAATTTAAATTATAGTCAATTGTCATACCTAAGAATTTAGTTGTTTCTATTTCATTTATTTTGTTCCCTGCATAGTCAATATTAATGCCAGTAAATTGGGCTTTACGATTGCGAAATGTCATAATTTTTGTTTTGTCAAAGTTCATTTTTAGATTATTATTATTTAACCATTGTACAATATTATTTAAAGTATTATTAATGTCTTGCTGTAAAGATAGTTTGTCCTTATTTGGAAAAACCACGGTACTATCATCAGCGAAAAGTATAGTAGGATGGTTTGTTACTTTTGGTAAGTCATTTATGTAAATGTTGAATAACAGCGGACCCAGAACACTTCCTTGTGGAACACCTAGATTCACTTTTCTGTATTCTGAAATGTAATTAATTTCTTTAGCTGTTTTGGTACAAACTCGAGTAACTAATGATGACTGTTTTCTATTGTTTAAATAGGAAGCTATCAGATCCAATGAATTACCCCTAATTCCGTATTTTGATAATTTGCTTAACAAAATCTGGTGTTCCACGTGATCAAATGCTTTACTAAGATCCATATATAATGCACATACTGATATTTTACTGTCTAAGCTTTTCATAATTGTGGTCAGAAAATCGTAAACGGCCATATTAATAGTTTTGTGTTTCCTGAAACCTATCTGCTCTTTAGCAAATAAATTATATTTCTCAAAATAGTTGTTAATCCTGTCATAGATAACTCTTTCATAAACCTTAGAGAGCACAGGTACTAGTGCTATGGGCCGATAGCAATTTATATCATTTTTATCGCCCTTCTTAAAAAGAGGTTTAATTACTGTTAATTTAAGTTTATCTGGAAAGTAACCGTTTAAGATTGACAGGTTGATGGTATGACTTAATATAAATGATATTTTAATAGGCATTAGTTTTAAAATTTTTGTTGATACACCGTCATAACCAGTACTGTTAGTATTTTTTAAGTTTGAAATTATTTTGTGAATCTCATTGGGTGTAGTCGGGTACATAAATAATGTTTTCGAATGGTTGGATAAAGTTTCTAGTTTATTAGTACAAGATATGTCCTCGTTTGTGTTGCCTTTTATTTGGTCTATGAAAAAGTTATTGAAAGAGTCTGCTATAGCTTGTGGATCGCTGGTACAATTACCGCGCTCTGTAGTAATTTCTTTTATTTCACTTTTCGGTACATTACACATTGTCTTATTGATAACGGTCCAAGTAGCCTTGCATTTATTTTGAGCTGTTAGAATAAAATAATCATTCTGAGATTTTTTTGTCAATTTTATAATAAGTTGCAATCTACGTGCCAGGTTAGTAAAATTGGATTTGTTTATTGCATTTCTATTCTTACGATACTGCCATAATAGTTGCTGTTTACGTATGCAACATTTCCTTATACCTTTGGTCATCCATCGCGGTCGTTTTTGTGGAAACATTTTGATTTGTATATATGGAAAACATAAATAATAAAATAAAGTAAATAAGTCATAAAATATTTCAAAAGCCTCTCTGGGGTCATTATTTTCAAAAACATCTTTGAAGGAAATCGAATTTATACATTCATTAAATTTCACTATATTATCTTTACTGTAGTCTCGTCTTTTTATATACCAATGTTTTAGAGAGCAGCTGAGTTTCACGGGACAAGTCAGTAATTGTGCCGTGTGGTCAGATAAGGCAAACTCCATAATCTTACACTTACAGCCACGAATGTTATACATAAAATTATCAATACACGTTCCACTGACAGTTCGTGTTGGTTCACATAATCCTAACTTTAAGTTGTAACAAGCTAGTGTTTCCATGAATGTTGTAGTCATTTTGTTTCTGTTTAATATATTTATATTAAAATCACCACAAATTATGATTTTCTTTTTGCTGTAACAGTACTTAGCTAATAATTTGTTTAAAGTGTCAAAAAATGTGTTTAAGTCATCAATATTGGACTTTGGCGGTCGGTAAATACAAAAGATTAGGATATTATGATTTAAAAGTTCGATTCCTGAGCATTCCATGACACATTCGACACAATATTGTCTTAGTGTGGCAATTGGTTTAAACATATGCTTGGTTCTTATTAAAATACATGAACCTCCTCGACGGTTATTTCGTGAAAAGAAAGACCCTAATACAAAATTTGGAATATTAATTAAATCTGTGTCAGTAGTAAGCATGTTATGCTCTGTGAGACAAACTATATCCACAGAATTATTCGCGTCTTCGAGTGACGACAAAGATATTGATAATAAATCCGTTTTTCTCGCAAGCCCGTTTATATTTTGATGAAGAATGTTTATATTTTTATATACGAAAAAAGTCAGACTTCTTTGAAGATTCTCGATTATCGTCTTCTTGAATATTATTTATTTTAGTTTCAGGATAGATATGTGAAGTATCTAAGTCAGTTATAAGTAAATTTAAATTATCAAAAATGGATCTCATTCCGCAGTTGTTTAGTCTTCCACTATTCTTTGTAAACATAGTATAATCATATAATAAGTTTAAATTAGAGTCAAATACTGTAGCATATTCATAAATTTGTATGTCATGATAAAGCAGGTAACTAAACATCTCAATTCTCCAGTTAAACATAACAGAGTAATTATTGCACTTATATGTAGGTAGACATAAAATAATATTTGTATGAGTTAAAGTTAAAAGTTTTTCCCGAATATTAGAAACTAAATCTGAATAATTTTTAGTTATATTAAAATCTTCACCACCTATAAGAATAATACAATAGTCTTGCATAGTATAATCAGTTAGTTTGGAATCTAGATTACTAATAAGTGTACTTATTCCACAATTCGGCGAGAGATAATGGCATATCCGATAGTTCGAGAAGGTATTCTGTGCTATAGATAATACATTATTAGTCCCATTACTACTAATTATACATAATTTATTTTTCTTTGTTTGCATTCCAGATGATTTGATTGCATTCCTTTGCTGACATTTAGTTGTTTGATTTTCAAAATCCAGTGCAGGTTTTGGTTTTCTAATCCTAGGTGTACCGCCGCCGTTCGGTGTAGAATGTTGTTTTTTGTTGGGAGTGCGCAGTCTAACATTTTTATTCGGAGTACCAATTTCGCTAGTTAATTTCTTAGTAACTTTCTTCACTAGTTGATGTTTATCATTTAAAGTATGAATGGTTTGTTTTAGCTCGTTGTTTTCTATTGATAAATTATTTATTTCATCATGGGCTGCCAATAATTGTGTCTTTAAGTCTTCGATTTGTCGCTGTAACTCTTGTAATTTATCATTTTCGTCGTCATCCGATATGTTTGGCATGCTATTAGTGGTGCCATCTAGTGTCATGTTGTTAGAACAAATATCGCTGGTTGTCTCTGACAGTGACTTAGTACGAGTTCTTCGCAAAGTAATATTCTCGAAGAAATTCATTCTGCTGTTTTTATGTTAAGAACCTCACAAAAACACCAAATGACAATGTTTGTAGTGGGGTTCGAACGCAGTATCAACAGGCGTGCAACGCAAAAAAGCGGAGACTGCAGCCGATGAGCCAAGTGAACATAGTATTAGGTGCCGAATTATCGAACCAGTAGCTATGTGGTTGTCGCCTCAAGTAGACGTTTTGTGTCACTGGGTTCAAAGTCCAAGTTCCTTGTTTAGTAATCACCCGACGGTTAAATTTTAAATAGTCTTTGTGTTAGCACTTTTTATTATTAACACTTTGTTCTTAAAATATGCTGTTTATCACTTCTTTAGTTATTCACTTTATAACATATGCACAATAATATACGTATTGAGTTGTTTTCAAGACTTTTACACCGTTCAAGCAAATTATCTATTTGTTATGATATCACAGCTGATTGTTTATAGATTCGCTAGATAACACTGTATATGATTTATCAATGTGTCCTTTCACAGTAGTACTTGGTTTTAATACAAAAAACTAACTTAGACTATTTTTAAATAATTTTAAGATACGGAGTCGATGTTGACATGGCCACTAGCGCCATCTCAGTCGTTTTTTGTCTCGGGTCTGGGTGTTTGTGGTGTCTTCGTTGTCTCAAGTATAAAAGTTATAATACCTGTTCACGTATTACTATTTACTGTAACGAAAAACCATAGGGATTCCCATACACCTTTACCACAAGAATTTACAAGAAAATTCTTCGAAATTCAATTACTTTACGCCTTTACTCCATTGTTTTATAATAAACTGCGTCATTGAATTAACACGAATACATTTGAAGGAAAATTAGGACGCCATAGTCAACGGCTGACGTCATCAAATATAATTATTCATAGGAATGTGATTTGTGTTCATACGAACTGGTTATTAAATTATCTCTTTTATTCCTGAAATTGTATGATCCATTACTATTATATATAATATTATAAGAATGAGGATAATTACTAACAGGAAATATAATAGATCAGAAACAAGCGTTCAATCATAAAACATTTGCTGATTCAACTTTTTTTAATTATATCAAAATATTTTTTTACGTGATACCTGATAAACATTTTTTTTTAAATAGAACATCATTAATGGGCGTATAAATTTTCAAGCGCGAACGATTATGTCACGAATGATAATGTCTCTTAGAATAACCGAGAAAGCTGTACTAAAAAGATGAAATTATGTAAATAAATAAAATTCTGTCCTATAACGTGCCGTATAGATTTAATTTTAAGCAGGCAACACATCATAATTCAGATTCTAGTCACAGATTACTATATACTGATTCTAGTCAGCATCCATCGAAAAAAGGTCTCACACCAAGGCCCCCCCAAATCCAAGTAATAGATCAATTTGTGTATAACGGCATGCGCGGGCGCGCGCTATTGTTTCTATTAAGGATCGGAAACTATAATGGGTTCTTCGAACATTAATAGAGTGAGTTTATATTTTTTTAATGCAAATTCCCAAGCACACATTTAATCAATATTGTGCAACAAAAAGTATAATGTAGCAGGAAAATGCAAAATGTGTTTTTAAATAGAAAATATTTTTATTTGTAGGGCACCTAATTTTGCGATTATTCCTTTGAAATCCATGTCATACCAATTTTAAGTAAATAAATAGGTACTTATTAAGGCTTTTGGATGAAATAATTTTGCCACGTATAGAATCTATACCGGTAACTTCAAGTAAATTTTTGCTGCGCATCTACAGTCGGTAAAAAAAAAATCGACCATTACCTCAAAGCAAATGAAAAAGCAAACAAAAATAATACAAACATGTAAAGGTCCAACGTGTTAGCAGATGCGTTTTCTCAAAGACATCGCGTGCGTCACAAGTGTACTTGACATAATATCATCTGGCCACTTCCCAGTGCATGAGAAATCATCAGTCTCTTTCTAATAACGTAAAATAAACAGAGAAAGGAAATGAAAGTTTGATGGTTAAGAAAAATGTTTAGTTGCATCAATGTGTGTTAGTTGTTATTGAATTTTGTTAGTTTTTGAATAATTCGTAGTTATGTCTAAACTACATTTTTTTTAGTACACTTAAAATAGGCGCTTTAGCAACGTTAACTTTAAAATTAAATTAAGTGCGCGGTTCCAAAATGTCACTCTGGAGAAGAACCGGCAAGAAACTCCATAGGTTCCTTTCTGTTCTCAACTCTGCGACTTGTTCAAAGAACAAAATATATTACCGATATTCAAATGAGATCTAGAGAAGGATGAAATACTTGTTTAACAATAAAAACAAGTTTTATACAGGTATGTTAAACATACACTATGGTGATATTATTTTGATATGGTATTATTTTGAGAGGCCTAGAGGCAGACCAAGGAAGCGTTGGCGAGAAGATCTGGACAATTTCCTCGCCGATTGGCCACAGCACGCTTCCGACAGGAAAGGATGGAAGAGTATGGGGGAAGCCTTTGCCCAGCAGTAGAACAGCACTCGGTATTAGTCTCAGTGACTATTTTCAATAATTTGTTAACAAATACATATATACGAAACATTATAACAGTAAGATTTATACGAAATAATTTCAACAAATGAAGCAAAACTTAAGCATTCAGCGCCATTCAAAACATTCGGTATAGTTACTGGCAAGGACCATTGCTCTTAGTATCAAAAAAAAGTTTTTTTTTTCTAATAACTAATATTTAAATATGTATCTACTATATCATAACTTGTTGGCATAACTTATGTAATCGTTACAATAAAGAGCCGTTACCATACAGAAAAGTTAAAATTCAAGGTACAGTAGTAAGGTTTATTGGTAATATAAAAAGCAAATAAAATTCTCAAGGCCTTGTTCATCGAATTATGTAAATGGATAACTGCACCTGTATATTTATTATTTTATATACTTACAGCACATTGAATTTAGCCTAGTTGCTTTGAAGTTCAATTGGAATCATCAAGTCAATTCTGATGAATTATGCAATAGATAATGGTAGACGGCGCATAAAAAATTTCCTCAAACAAACATAACTGTTATATTTAAATACCATGCAATATTAAAAAAAAAAAACTTTTGTAATGTCGACACACAAAAATGGAATGGTCCCAACACTGACCCCTGTGGCATCCCCACTTTGTTTAAGTACTATTTAACACCTATACAATGAACTTGAGTTTCATTAGTTTCAGGATATCCACGTGTGCTTGTTAATTGAAACAAGAATAACAATCTCATGTTATGGTGCGATCCAAACATAAAGGCGGGTGTGAACATGAGGCGTGGCGCTGCGCAGTAACAAATTTATGCACCAACGGAGGCATGGGACGATGTTCTGCGCAGTGTGTAAGTAACTTCACAGCTGCCATTAAGTTTGATTGCACCGTGATCAATGTCAAAAGGCCCTAAATTAATTGAACTGTATTAAAAGAATTGACTAAACACATTCCTAAAAAGCAATCAATTGTACTTGTAATACCGACCTTTTGAGTTACCTATTTTGAAGAGTCAATGGCTTTTGGTAGAAGTATTATTGATGGTGCGTTTTTGCTAACTAAAAAACTGATGTATTCTTGTTTTTTGGTAACCTTGGTCGTTACATGTTAAAATTGACGAACCAGTTCGCGGGTGGCCTGTTAAGTAATCATCGTCATCAATACAAGTCTATTCAATACGAGTAGTTATGAATATACCCTTTGCGGCCTCCAAATAAAATGTATTTTATATCTTTACTTCAATTTTACTAATTTCGATGGCTATTTAGTTTACACTGTAGAATATAAACTTTAAAACTATCGCGTTGCATGATTTTAATAAAATTACGTCACGGGAATTAACGCGAACTCATGCATTTACCTTTTAAGGCTTGACGTTTCGGCCGGGTTACACTGGCCGTGGTCGCAAGCAGACTGGAGATGCGGTGTCATAGCTCCGTGCACGAAGTAGATGATTTTTCATCTACCTTCAGTTTTTCAACTACCCTACACACTACACTGACCGTGTCCGTGTTCTGCACGTTAACCGACTTTGCAGTAAAGCGAGGTTTTGTTAATCGGATCACTGGAAACCAAGATGCTGATAGTTTATATCCGTCTTCCCGATTGAAATTTGGATGTTTCTTGATTTCAATCGCTTCCCGCACTTCTCTCGAGTGAAAGTGGCGATCGGTGGAGAGGACTTGTGCGCGATGGAATTGAATCCAGTGATTCGTGCCTGGCTGTAGTAAATGATCTGCTATTGCCGATTTAGTGGTCTGACGGTTCTTAACAGCCGCGATATGTTCTTTGAGCCTTTCAGCGATGGACCGCTTCGTTTGCCCCCGGATGTCTAACCCTTTTTAACGGACGCCTCTTTCGTCCGTTAAAAAGGGTTAGACATCCGGGGGTTAATAGACAAAGTGCCTACATACCCTACATCAGAGGAGTTACGGATAAGATCGGAGCAGTGTTTAGACAACTTTCCATTCCGACTATCTATATTCCTGGGGCAAAAGTTCAAAACATGGTGCGCACACCAAAGGATGTTCTACCCCTACAGCAGCCAGGTGTCTATAAAGTTGACTGCAGCTGCGGTAAGTCGTACATAGGGCAAACGAAGCGGTCCATCGCTGAAAGGCTCAAAGAACATATCGCGGCTGTTAAGAACCGTCAAACCACTAAATCGGCAATAGCAGATCATTTACTACAGCCAGGCACGAATCACTGGATTCAATTCCATCGCGCACAAGTCCTCTCCACCGATCGCCACTTTCACTCGAGAGAAGTGCGGGAAGCGATTGAAATCAAGAAACATCCAAATTTCAATCGGGAAGACGGATATAAACTATCAGCATCTTGGTTTCCAGTGATCCGATTAACAAAACCTCGCTTTACTGCAAAGTCGGTTAACGTGCAGAACACGGACACGGTCAGTGTAGTGTGTAGGGTAGTTGAAAAACTGAAGGTAGATGAAAAATCATCTACTTCGTGCACGGAGCTATGACACCGCATCTCCAGTCTGCTTGCGACCACGGCCAGTGTAACCCGGCCGAAACGTCAAGCCTTAAAAGGTAAATGCATGAGTTCGCGTTAATACACTGTAGAACTTATCTAAAAAACGTATGAATCTTTGCATCGCCTTCGGACTTCCAACTTTGGACGTAATTATGACGAGTTAATCTTTTTATTTGTTTTTATTGTACGTCGCTCGACCCCAAAAAAGTACAACAACCAAACATCTAAAAACAATCTTTAACCCGACGATGACGTATCAAACTATGAGTGACGTAGAGTGACGATTTCCGAATACCTTAATTGATTTTGATAAAACTTAAGTTTTGTTTACAACTTCTTCAAGGACGTTTGATTTGGTCATCGTACTTTTAAGTTTTTTTGCTATTTCTTTTAACTTAACATCCGCGTCCCGTTTTCCATTTGCGTGTTAGGTGAAGATACTAGCAAATATGTAGATGATGTTAATTATGTTAATGTTATAAATATATTATTATCCTTAAAGAGTGCATTAATGGTCTTTGGGAAAGGCCAATGTTATATTTATTGTAACAGTAATATGCAAATGACGGTTTCCTTTTTTGTTAGAGGCTTATTGTTCTAGTTCAATCGAACTTTTTTCGTATGCTTAGAGGGGAAATGCTTTTAAGATAGGTATAACCTTGTACGTTAAGTTAGATTTAATGTTTTTGTAGTGAATGGGGACTAGTTGTCTCTGGTATATTAAGTGTAAAAAAAACATGATTAAAACAGTAAATCAAATATCCTACTGTTATCTTTATTGTTAAGGGTTAGGTAGGCCATATAATTTATAATTTAAAATATTAAAGGAAAACTTTATTAATAATTTTCTGTTTTTCATAATGCACCTATTGTCAATAGGTATCTAACGATTTTCTTTTTTGTTATTCCAATAACAGAATGATGCCAATTCAATGTTCTCGCAAAAAATTACAAATTAATTACATTATTCGTTACATCAACAGTCAATTAAAATGACATATTTTTTTAGGAAAATTGAGAGATTGTAAACGCATTTAATTTTCAGAGTTAAGTTGATCTTTTTATATTTATAATAAATTAATAATTCAAAGTTAATTTAATTGTATGGTATCATGCTATTCGATTAGGTTGACATTTAAAGTGGGAATTGTACATAAAAATATTCGAGAGCCTTAATATTTTTATGTACAATTCCCACTTTAAATGTCATTTGCATTGGTTTCATATTTTTAATTATGTTAATTCATACCTTAAACAGGTATCATTCGAAAATTGTAACGTTAATTGAATTTCCTTTTTTTGCATATAAGACACTAAGTACCTACTATTATTTCTTCAACTAGGTGTGTAATTTCTTCAACCATCTTTATTAATACAGTCAAGTAGCCTCATCCTCAATCAAGGCGGCTCTTAAGTGACGATGGTTTCCTAAGAAAATCATCAGACATCATACTCGAATATAAACCACCAGTTCAGAGAATCCAGTCTTTTAATTGTTCGTAAATTAACAATAGGAATCTGTTCCGTCATCTGTAAAGAAGCTTTTATTAAGAGATATTGCTCTATACAGTTTAATTTTTTTTCCAGAATAAACTAATACCTACTACAAAAACTCCAGACGTATTAAATTACAGCTCTTGTAGGTACCTACCAAATAACAGGTTTAGTAATTTTAAATAAAAATAAAAAGATACCAGATTTGCTATTTAAATTTTATAAATTATTTTAATGATATTCACATTTAATTTAATACAACTGATATAATTAAAATACATAACTAAATATTTTATGAAAATTAAATGCGTATATAACAAAAATAATACGAGGATAAAATAAATCGGGATAACGCCAAAATAAAATTGAAGTTATATCTAACCTTTTCCGGTCTATCCTAGAAAGTCCCACAAATTAGAACAATACCTTGCTGGCTGCTAATTTTCATCTATAAAACATTCATAAAAGCGTTAAATCCAAATACGTCACACCAGGGACTTCATGAAATTCGATAAAATTTGATTTTTAGAACACTATGCAAAAGTGGATTTCCGCGAGTCGTCGATTTTAATGTCGTCGACGTATACATTGACGTCATAGTACGATCGCTGCGGTGGGTATGGTGCTACGTGAGTCAGTGGATTGATAATACTTTATATTGGTAAAGTAACGGGCTGCCTATTCAGTGTGTTTCGCGCCAGCAAAGACATTACTTGACTGATATCCTTGCGACTAAGTCGTGTTTTTTAATCGTGAAGTGAAGTGAGAAAGATGTATACCGCTAATATTTGTGTCACTATTGAGGATTTTATGGATGTTGTGTTTTGTGCTTACGTGCATAACCATAAAAAGGTTAGTTTTATTATTTGTTAATCAATGATTTTTGTTCTGATAATTTTCATACCTGTCATACAGGTCTGGTAATGTCACACTGGTCTCAAACCTCCTGTGGATTTCGGCTCTCAAATAGTAGTAGTTTAAGCTATGTACCTAACTATAAATGATATAAACTTTAATATATTTTTTGAGAGAAATAATAATACCTTCATGCTGTCATTCTTGTCATTTCTCTTCTAAATAATTTCGGGGAACAATTGATTAAAAGTAAAAATTCTAAAGGATATTCATAATTAAATTCCATGTATTACCTGTTTCATTTTGTTTTGATATCTTAAAATAAATAGCGATCACAAATATTTTGTCATGGACCATCCTTAAAATGTGTTATTCTTCCATTCAATAACATAAACGAGTTTCTGTGATCTATGGATTTGACATTAAACGTTTTTTTATGGCTACAAAACGTGTTTTATCGTTCGGTGCCCACCACCTGATTTTTATATCATCTATTATATTATTAGCAGATGAAATCGGAAGACTATCTTATAATAAATTAATATAAATGTGGAAATTATTAAATTATTTAATAAACTAGCTAGACATACAGATTATTTGTCAACCAAATGCTATGCGTGTACCTATTCATTATAATACAATTGTATTCAATTATAACTTTACTAAAAACCGTTTATTTAGAAAGTGTGAAGATCACACTTTCTGAATGAACGGTTTTTGAGTCTTACGCGAGTTATATAAGATCTAAGAAGAAATAAATTTAGATAGATGCGGTAGATTTGAAATGCGGTATATTAGTACTTAGATAGTAGATTTGGAATACAGTGCATTCGACAGAACACTATATTCATGTACGTGCAGCCAAATCTCCTTAACGATGACTGTACCTTCTTACATACATAGCTCAGCATATATAGAAAATATTTGAGACTTGTTACTAGTAGAAAAATAGGAAAATCATCATCAAAGGATTTTGGGTCTAAATCATTAAATAACGTATTGGTTTGGTTACATGCATTTGTTTATAAGCATGAGCGAGCAATGTTAAAGTATTTGCCCCGGATTATGAAGGGTCGCTTAACAGAAACAAAACAAAAAATATACAATTTGAATTTCAACTCGATACGTCCATGCGTTATCGAGATAAAGGATCATGACAGACAGACGGATGGTCGGTCAGACAGACGGACAAACAACCCTACGTTTCGGTTTTCCTTGTGAGGTCATTATCTCCCTAACCTTTTCCCAAGCTTTTTGGGGTAGGCTTCCCGTCTAACCAGATTTAGCTGAATAAGCCGTATTTCACATGGAGTGTGTGCCTATTTGACCTCCACAACCCATTTTCGTCGGCAACACAGTAAACCTCAAAAAGACTGGTTGTCAGAACTGTAATGGCAAAGATCACTGTATGGCATTTGGGTGCACGAAGGGGTCTCGGTATGTTTTCAAATGGTAACTCATCTAAAAGCCTACCGTAGCGAGCGCATCTTGACCTTATCAGGTACGGAATCCTAACTAGTTAATCACCTGTCAAACTTCATGTTTGATAAGTTAGTCAACTTAATGCAGTCGTGGTCAGTTGATTTGATATCAGATTAAATTGATCTGCCTCTCAGAATCCGGGGGGTCTTAATAATTTTCTTCCTCTTTATTAGAGTATATTTCTGGCTTTTCTATACTAACTAGCTATACTTGAAATGTTCTTTATTATCGCTGTAAATTAGTTAGGTGTTATTATGTACCTTTAATGTACCTAGGTACAAACAAATTGTTTTAATGAACTTTATCACTTATTGACACTAATTAGGACCTGTTTATTAGTGTTTATCCTTAATGTTTGTTAATTAACAATAGCCCTTATTATTCGTGTTGACTCAAACTATTCCAATAGAATTATGTCATAGAACAATCGTAATTTCCTCATCGACGGTAAAAATATCAAAATGGGAATGATTTTAAAATTACGTCTAACATCTTACCTCATAACTAAATCATAAAATTTCTATATTATGTCACAGTACGACTTATTTATTATTATAAAAATATTAATAACGTCTATATTAGAAAGCGTTAGGGTTTATTTTTATAATAAGTTGTAACGAATGACGTACGGTTGTCTGTACCTATTCCGCTGGTATGCCTTAAAAGTGGGTCGTAGGAAACATACAAGTAAGAGATTAATCACAATTATCTGTAACAACGTAAACAAACAGATACGCAATTCTTGAGATTGTGGGAAAAATACTTTGAATAGAGGCCCAGCAGGAGTACAGGTTATAGTCTTAAACACCTATTGTTCAACCTCTATTTTTTGTGTGTTTTTCTCATCATGTGAAAACTATTCATTGTTACTATCACACAAGGACGCTGGTTAATATTGTATAATTTTATCTTTAAAGATGTGAAATGAAAATACGTTTCTGCTACAATAAATTGAACATTCAAGATCCTATCCTTACTAACCCTCTTTTTACTTCGTGTATCACTCAGTGTTTAGTTGAGCTGTGAGACTGGAGATCGACCCTAACGTAACAAGCGGCACTAAAGAATAAACTATCCTCTAACATTAGCAAGTATTCCGAAACCGACCAATCTCACAGCAGTGTTAAGCTATTTCACTATCCATATTTCCAAATTTTAAATCCCCATTTTTCTCCATTCCAGCAATCGGAAAGATGGCGTAAGCTCCGCAACATCGTACAGTGGACGCCGTTCTTCCAAACCTATAAGAAACAGCGATATCCTTGGATCCAGCTCGCTGGTCACCAGGGCAACTTCAAGGCGGGACCTGACCAAGGAACCATCCTGAAGAAGCTTTGTCCACAAGAAGAGAGGTGCTTTCAAGTACGTTTCAATCTCATAGGTCGTGCTTTCGAAATTCGCATGGAAGCAAGTATCAAATCAGTTGTGGTATAAGTTGGGCAAAACATTTTTAAAAGATTAATTGAAGGTAGAGTGTAAGGAGATATCTGAGACTTCTCTTTTACCCTTTGACTGCTTCCGGAAAAGGGAATCAGAAAAATACGGTAATTTTTGGGGAAAAAAAAATTAACCTCTCAAAAAATAGATAGAATAGATTAATTACACTAGGAAGGAATAATGCTCATCAACAGTATGTAACCGTCACTTAAGAATAAGGTCAAGAACAATCCTATTTATTAATTTCAAAATAAAGTGTTTGATGGCAGCATAATATTAATGGAATAAACGACTAAATAACTGGAAAATGACCCTGACAATTTATATTTGTAGGATACAGGACAAATGTGACATTAAGTCAAGTATAATCATGATTTAATATATTGTCACATGAGCCAGGTTGATACTCTCATAGCTTTACGTCATTGCTTAGAGCTTCACGTTTCTATTCACCGTTGCTTTGAGTGGTTTTTTTATTAAATATTATCTCCATACTTGTAGGTTGATATTCATTATTCGTTTTTTCTACTTGGTAGCTCGTGTAGTATTCAGTTGTTTTAGCGTTATCTTGCAGCCGATAAACAGATTCATGAGTGCTACTGTACTGGATAGTTTTATCTACATCATAGATTTTATCATCTATGTTAGATACTTGGTCATACGATTTCATGGTATGAACTTAACTAGGAGTTAAATAATTATTATGTCTCACTTAAGTAGGTACTCGAAATATTCAGTCAGTAGTCATAAATTAACTTGTGAAGACCAACATCATGTGATTTTATTATTCTTGATTCACAGTAGTGAAAATACCCTTTTGGGTACCGACACGTAGGTGATATTTTTCCAATCCATACGACGGATAAAAAATTAACACTAACGGATATGTCCATAAAAATCACACAATTTTCGTAAGAACTAGCACACCAAATCAAGAGACCCGAAATTTTAAATGAATCATCAGATTTTCATCATCTTGTGGTATAGAAAGTCCACAACCGTAAAATTTAATACTGTTCAGAAATAACCAAAACAAATTTTTATTTTCAATAAGTCTATACAAAAGTTAGATTTTATAAACCTTTATGACGTATGCTAACCACAAAGCATGATCGATAAGGTAACGATGAAGTCACAAACCTCATACAACAATCATCATGACGTCACAAGTTAGATAAAAAACAAAATTAATCGAAAAACATGGATGCCACGCCTTCGATGAAAATAAGCAAAGGCATTTTTATACAGCCAGATTTCGGTAATACTTCATAGTTAGCTCAATGTAAGATACTGGCCACTAAGATGGTATATTAGAATTCAAATATTTTTGTACAGCATCCTACAAATACATTGGGACAATAAGTACGCTTTGTTCGTCCATATGCGGTTTGTTATCAATTATGAACTAACTGCAGGTAATTAAATTGCGTGCTATTTACTGGACAAGCAAATATTAACCTTAAGCTTCCTGGAATAAGGTTTAACGCATTATATTAATTAAACAAAAAACTACGCGGGACTGGGAATGTTTTTTGGTATTGTTCTTTTCCATAAGCAAACCGCAACGCAGTAGATTTAACATTAATTTACTTGAGGATATAATATTGTAGCTTTTTATAAAATTTAAGAGATTTTATGGAATAATAGTTGAAATTAACTTAACGACACGGTCGTCATACCAAGAATATAGTTAAAAAAAACATGACTATCGTCACATTTTTTCAATAAGAACAAATCTGTGAATGTACAAGAGACTTGTTAATGAAGACTACCAAATTTGGGTAGTTACAGTCAAGATATTATTTAATAACAATTACTTTATTATACCCGAATATGATAATAGTTTGACGTCATCTTAACTTAAACGATGACATTTTAAATGAGCGAATTTTAGTGTAGATAGTTTTAAAACAGATAAAGCATGTTTTGCATTTAACAACATGTAGACGTTAGTACTCTAAGAAGTTGAAAAAGATAATAGATTTCGAAACATTTTATGAAAACTTGTATGTGATAATTTTCACGTATGTCAACCGAGAAAAATGGGCTCGTCAAACGGTTGACGCGTTTCTTTATGCCTGAATAAAACATGAATTATAAGAAGTTGTTATAAAAACTTCATACGTTAGAAAATCGCACGTCAGTTACAAGTCATTTGAATTTTACTACATTGTATTGCGTATTGCCGATAGCGTTGTTCACGGTTTCTCTTAAATTTGTCAAAGTACGTCATATATTGTCAACGACCTGAGAGTGTACGTTCGTAACTGTTGCTTTCTCGTTTATGGTATTTGAATAATAGCTATCATTTTTATTATTAAGTTGTATGCTAGGTTCTCCCACATTTTCTTCATCATCATCTGAAACATCTACTGTTACATGAAAACGGTTTCTCTTATCCACCCTATTGGAGCAAATAATCCAAGTTGCTTTCAGTACCAATCTTTGACCTGTTCTGCACCCGCTTTTTACTAGCCTCTATAATAATGATGACCCAGCCTCAACTGTTATTGGCCTCTTAAAACAAAACGAGCGAGAAGATAAAGTCTGAATAATTCTTGGAAGACGATAAGAAAAGTTTTGTTACGTGTTGAATAGATCCGTGACGATTATCAGTAGTTACTCGTGCAATATCTGAGATTTGTTTATTGATTTCGACGTCACAACGAATTGAATCAGAATTGTATTTACATTACTCAACTATTATCACATTATTTTCAATATTGCATACAATGCTCAATGTTTTATTCATTTAAACTTCTGCGTCCCAATAACCGGGATATGGCGTACAATTTGGATTATGATTATAATTTTTGTATTTATTTTAATTTTAGATGCTGATGAAAGACGTTCTGAGGCCGTATGTACCTGAATACAAGGGACAAGTCACCTGTGAAGATGGAGAACGTATCCTTTTTAAATAAATGAAAACATCAACAATCTTCGACAAAATATTAACAAATGAGCATGAAATACTTATTCAAACTTTTTAGTCAAAGCTTATAATAATATATCTAATATAAGCTGTCTGATTAATCAATTAAAAAAAATATTCATTAACTTTATTATTATTAATGTTGTCTATAACTTTTATAGAATACTTTGAGTCAAGTTAGTTTTTTCTCAGTGCTGTCAATTTTGTTTCATAATTTTGTACCTACTATTTTATCTTAAGTCAACTTATTTAAATGTTTCTATTGATCAAAACGAATATTTCCTTAACGAATAATCACCATACAGTGTATTTACAACTACAAGACTTGCTGAGCGATTTCGATAGCCCCTGCGTTATGGACTGCAAGATTGGAGTCAGAACGTATTTGGAAGAAGAACTCGCTAAAGCTAAGGAGAAGACGAAGTTAAGAAAAGTGAGTATACGCACATTATTTTTCTCGAAATTATAAAAAGATAAAGTGAGAATTTTCTTCTTTCCCATCAGGGATTTGTTGAGTTTTCCAGGTAGGCACTGTAAAATCAAACTATAGGGCAGTGAAATACCTAGGAGCTGGAACAAAAGTAATATAGGTATAGAGATGGCTATTAAATTGTAAAGAAATGCGTTCCTTGTTACCATTTATCACTTGTTACGATTTTGTAGATTGTTTAGCTTATAATAACTTTAAAGGATGATTTTCAACTATCCGTTATTATTTCGTATTCTTTATTTGTAATTAGTAATATAATGTTGTTTTGCTGTAAATTGCTCGTTTCCTTCAATACAGCGCTTTATTCGCGCATTTTAGATTAGATAAGAACTTAATGTGGTAACTACACTTTTTGAAATTTAGACCCAAATGACATCTAAAAACTTTACCTGAAACTCAATTATTTATTTTCTGTTTCTAATTTTTAATTATTCCTGACATGTAGCCATTGCATCATTCATTTCTATTGAACAACTGTTTACACATTATTTCAACCGTATAATTGCTAGCTTTATTATTTTACTTCCATATTTTATTTGCAATTCTTGCAAGCGTACGTCAATAAAATTATATAGCTGTATGAAACAGTTTGTTTTAACGATATCACGTACTTCGGTATACGTGCTCTTTATTCGCCAAGAGAACGTCATCACTACGTCACTTGTTATTCCGTTTTTATTTAAATCAATATTTGTTTAAGGGATTACATTAACGATAAATATTGTACCACTATAAGAATTGCCGTGTGTTATATTGTATCGGTGGATTTTTTTTTTGTTTTGATGGTAATTATTTATTTTCTCTGCTTATTGAACAAAAATCTATAAAGTTAGCAGCAGTAACTGCTATTTTTACTGAATTTAATTATCTTATCTCCAATATATTCGTTTGGATTTTTGCAACTTAAAATTTGATATTCGGATCTGTCTAATCAGAAAATCAATTTTAGGAACGATCGTCTAATAAAGCACCAAGTAACCGATTGGAAAACATAATATTTTAATTAAATTTATAGAAAGCAAGCTGTCGTTATTCTACCGACCTCCATAGTATCACTTACAGAGTTCATTGCTTATCCTACCATGTCAGAGAATGTATGAACGCATTGATAAACCCGTCTTAATTACTGCTCTGTACGTCAATGATATAGTATTAAATACATACGAACGTAATGATGTTGTAAGCAAACCGGTTAAAAAAATAACAGAAACTCATTGAAACGATATTTTTGTTTGTTAGTCGCAATAAAGCGGACAATTAGCAAGCTATGAATAGTTGATATTATCTTGATCTTATTATTCTCAAAAAGTCATTCATTAATGCCTAATAGGTTAACATGGTAATGAATATGAGAAATAATATGGGAGATTGCAGTTTGTAATAAGCCGTTTTACCGCCTTTTGAGCGGTTTACTGGAAATGATAACCACAAAGAACAAGAACCAACCTTATTGCTTTGACTAAAGGATGTTATTGATATTAAAGTGCCACTCTCTTAAACCACGATTATATTTGTTTTTATCTGTACAATTTATTTTAAGAATACTACTTACGTAAAAAACTTACTGACCAAAACCTTTCTTAATTTCAGGACATGTATGAAAAGATGATCCAGATTGACCCAAAAGCGCCAACAGAGGAAGAGCACAGGAGCAAGGGCGTGACGAAGCCAAGGTACATGATCTGGAGGGAGACCATCAGTTCCACTGCGACCCTCGGCTTCAGGATTGACGGAGTCAAGAAAGCTGATGGCACCAGCTCCAAAGACTTCAAGACCACGAAGTCTAGGGAACAAATCGTTGAAGCTTTCAAAGAATTTACAAGCAATTGTCCTAATGCTGCGGTAAGTTGATTTTTATTGTTATATCTTCTTAATATAATTATATAAATCTCGTGTCACATTGTTTGTCCTCAATGGACTCCTAAACCACTTCGCACACCATGTGCAGTTCGATCCAACTTGAGAGATAGGATAGTTTAAATCTCAATAATATAAAAAAAAATTGAGACCGCGGGCGGAGCTGCGGGAAACAGCTAGTTATACTATAAATAATATTTCATTTCTCAATGTAAAACATGAAATCATGACATATACAAATCAATTTATTAAAGTAGGTTACTGTCTACTGCTAACTTACAAAGAATTGATCAGCTATACTTTTGCGCAATATTTATCAATAGCCGTTAGTCCAGAAACCATACGATAAATATTCGTATAATTTCTGGACTAAGATTCAAAATGAATGAACTTTAATGTACCACATTGATATAGGTAGAAAATATTCTTAATGTCTTTGCTGGCTCTTGCCGCGGATACCGTGACATTTCAGTGTTTTAATAATGTTCCTTTCTATTTTACAGCCAAGATACTTAGAACGGTTGAAGAACATCAGAGATACCCTTAAAGAGTCACCGTTCTTTAGAAGCCACGAGCTCATCGGCAGCTCCTTACTCTTCGTCCACGACAAGAGACGAGCGTCAGTCTGGATGATCGACTTTGCAAAAACCGTCCCTGTCCCAGACGATGTCAGTATAGACCACGACTCTGTCTGGAAGGTCGGCAACCACGAAGACGGCTACCTCATCGGACTCAACAACTTAATCTCCATCTTCGAATCTCTCATCAAAGACGACAATGGCAACATAGACCAGTGCTACTCCAACGTTAGTTTAGAAAAAAATGTTCGGAAAGATAGCTTTGATACTTGAAGTATCAAGACCTGAGAGAAATCTCATGAGAGTTGACTGTGCACAGTGATGTTGTACTGTTATGCATTTTCAGGAGTTGTACTGAACTGTACTGATCTGGCTTGTTTATGCGAAGCTGAACTTATTGGAAAGTTGCAGCGAGGAGACGTTATCATACATAACGTGAGGATCGAAACGTAGGCTCTAGTTGAGCATCGCAAAAACATGTCAAATGACACGATAATTTTATCGTAACTATTCACGACTACGTACCTTTACTTGTAATATTTCTTGTAAATAATCCATAGTATTACGTTTAATTGTTTTACTGTTAAGTTTAAAATACTCATGCTAGTTTTAGGTTTGGGAACCACCAATAGTGTTAATGTTTTTATTTCAGTAATCAATATCTGTATATATTATATTTAAGGTTATTAATATCGAGTACCTATTTACTGGTCTGATCAAGGATATGAACAAATGTTTAGTTAAAGCATGTAAATTGACAAAAAATAAATATTGAAATAAATTCTTCTTTCTAAATCTCAACTTTATGTAAAATCAGATAAATGTTTCATCAGGTTACAGTAATACTGCATACATAAATAGGTATTTATTTCTCTATAAGTACACTATATTAGTGTAATGACTAGATCCAATTAGTCTTTATAGAAATATAAGTCTAAAACAATCAGCAGGTACTAAATAAAAATAATATCTTGTCAACTCCGTTTTTTCATTATTTAAACCCAGCCGCAAAAGTTGTTGTTGAATACACTTAATGTTTCTTTATAGGTAACGGAATTTATTGTAGGAAGAAAAAAGGAGAAGAATAAAACATGTCTTTTATTGCAATAAATAATGCTCTCTTAGCCCACGCTAACAGTTTAGGAGCATCGTCGTCTTGCCAGCACTGCATCGACGTTAAGCGAGGCAACGACCTTCGTAAGAAGCTAGTGCTAGATCCTTAGGATAATAAAACCAAGACAAAATGTTGGACGGCTTATATTCATAATTTACTTAAAACTTAGTTACGTAAATAAATTAATAATTAAAGTAATTTATTATTCTAAATTTTACTAAATAAGGCACTTGGGTTACGTATTGTCTTTCAAATTATCTACAACTACATCTGTTAGGCTGTGACGTCTGGAATCTCCTTCTTCTAAATTGGCACTCTCTCTTCGAATTCGAGAGAATAGTCTTGGTACGGGTCCCGAACTCGATCGCCCTGCATCTGGCGGGGCAGGGGAATATCTTCTTATTCGAGGTTTAACCTCTTCCTCAGTAGCAGTCTCTGTATAAGGAGGTGGTGGTTGCTGCAACATCGTCATACGATTTTCGCGTGCAGCAGTTGCTGTTGGCAGCTGAAGCTCTGCTCCCGCAACTACCGTCGCCAACGTTGGAGTAAACTGTGGAGCTGCAGCCCTAGCTGAAACTCTTCTACGTCTAGGCCCAGAATCCTCCACACGCCTTGGCCTATTCTCTTCAAGGCTATCCCTACTTGGGGGTGTAGGTATAGAAAAGTCTGGTCTAAGTGAACCACGTCTTCTAGACGAATCACCCATGGGTTCAGTTATAAAGTCCAAAAGACCTGGCGGATCGTTTGATGAACCAGCTGCGGTTTCTAATACTGCTAAGGCTCTAAGAAGATCAGCTACACTCGTATTCTCTAAAACTTCTACTTGTTCCGATTCAGGCAGATTAGTTATGTTAACGTCAGGATCAAATAGACTTGGTCGACCGTGTTTCGTCCTGTTCCTATAACGCTCTAAATCACTTGAGAATTGAGAAGGTTCTTCGAAAGATAAGTTGCGGCCTTGTCTTTTTTGTTTATTAAATTGTTTTATTGTAGCTTCCAAATCACTTTCATTTGGTGAGCTATTCTTACGTCCAAATGATGGAAATAAGCTTCCACGTCGTCCAGATTTCGTCTTATTTTTATAATCAACAAGTTCATCTGAACTTTCTGGCATAAAGTCGTCATCATTTTTCTTCGATCTTCCGAATGATGGGAACAAACTTGAACGTCCCTTTTTCGTTCGATTTTGGTATTTCTTTACTTCATCTTCATCTACAGTGTCCTCGTCGTTACTTGTAGTGCCGCCGAAATTGAAAGATGGGAAAATGCTACGCCTACCACGTTTAGTTCTTTCTCTATAACGCTCTGCATCGTCATCAGGGTCACTGAAATCGAACGTAGGGAAAATACTGTGCCTCTTGGTTTTTTGCCGATATTCTCTTACAGCAGCAGCATCTTCATCTTCTGAGAAATCGAATGTAGGGAATATACTATGCCGACCTCTACTTGTTCTTTCGAGGTAATCGTTGACATAACTGTCTTCATCATTATGGAAGTCAAATGTTGGGAATATGCTATGTCTACCTTTCTTAGTCTTTTCTTTGTAAGCGTCTACATGGCTTCGATCATCAGATCCAAATGATGGGAATATACTACCTCGTCTTTGCTTAGATGCGTCTATGACATTCTCGTTAACTGCTTGTGTACCAACTTTCATGGAACTCTTTGGATCTTGTGGGTTTTCAGTCGAGCTTTGTTTTCTTAAGAAAAACCTTGTAATTATATTTTGATGTCCACTTTCTCCTGGAACCTTGGCAGGTAATGATAACTTTCCGCTTCGTATATTTGCTTCTCTTCTAAACTTTTCTGCAGATTCACCATTAGGCCATGTGTATTCATGATTATCCTGGGCAATGAATTCCTTTTTATAATTTGGTACAGCTACACTTAACGCTCTACTTCGTTTAGGATTATTTGATATGTAGTCTTTGCCTATACTAAACATTGGTGGCCTCTCATTAGCTAAAATATCTTCATCATCAAATAGATGAACGCCTTTATCAACGCGTTCTTTTTGTGCTTGTTCTAATCCTCCTAATACATTTACTACACGAGCTAATAATTCAGCTGGTTTCACAATAGCAGAAGCTGTAAATGTCTTTTCTTTATCAATTCCAAGTAAATCAGTATCAGATTGGATTCGAAGCATATCTTTGGCTGAAAGTTGAATATTTTCGGAGTTTGCCCGCTTTCTCTTATATATTGGCCCTCTTGGTTCTACATCGTAGGTAAATATTGGACAGCTGGTGCTTCGGTATAAAGGTGGCGCTGCCTCTACGTAGACAGGCTGAAAAGGTGAAATAAAAAACATTAGACAGGTTGTGTGTGCTTTTGTAGAATATACTATAATTACTTCGCAGTTTAAGATATCTTTACTTCCGTTATCAAAATAATACCGCCACATTACATTTAATAAAATATGTATCATTAATTCATTAATTTGCTCAAATTCGTACTAGGTAACTTGGTATTCGTTACTTATTATGACACGATTACGGCTATCCCAGCAAAAAGTAGCATATTATATGAATATGATACATATGATATACATATATATGAAAGGCTTTACAAAAAGGCTCTCTAACACAAAAATAATTTTACATATCTATTAAAGTATAGTATTTATTCGAATTATGTAACTCAAACAGATAACAATATAAAATCGCTTTCAAAATACATGGTTAAAATATTTGATCGTATGTCAATTTATAATCTTCTACTACCTACCTTTATTTTTATCAGATTCGCTTCATTAATAATTTTTCTCAACGCCGAAAGATCTTTAGTGAATCCTTGCAAGATTTTGTTCTGTGTGTTTTTGAACTGGCACGCGAATTTCTGTTCTATTTTGTGTATTCGTTCTGATCTCATGCCGCTGGTGATGAATCCAAGAAGCATTACAATGTAGCCGAGGCCGAAGGTGATCCAGATGATGAGGAATATCTGGTAAGTACAGAAGTAGCCGTACTTGAAGCCGTTGTTGACGGTCCCTGGAAAAGGTAAGCGAAATGTTCAACTACTGAACGAAAAAAAATATGAATTTCGTACAATTTTGATTTGGTTATTTTCCGATCATGTGGATCAATAATATGAACAATCTATATCCTAGGGATGATACAACTATGAATTAGAGACCTAGATAATTTATTTTATGATTCAGTAATCACTTTAAGACTTTATGGTCAATTATATAACAGTGTTGTGGGGGTTTATTGAATGGATTTCGTGCACAAGGATTCAGGTTTGAACCCACTACAGGCAAGTAGCAATGTGATTATTTCAAAGTTATATATATATGTACTTTTTTATATATTCTCAGATATCATTGACAATCGGTGAAGTAAAAAATCGTGATAAAACTAGATTCCAAAATTTGGAAGAAATCGCCAACCCGCAGTGATCCAGCGAGGTGATCAATGCTCGTTCCTTCTCTATATGAGAAGAGGCTTTTGCCCAGCATTGGAACATTTGTAGACCGGTACTATAAATATTATTACATGGTCGTTCCTTTCTATAAGAGATGAGGCCTTTCCCCAGCAGTTTATAGGCCGGTATTATTAAACAACATTTATTAGATAAGCAAGTACCTAAGTTGAAATCAAAAATTTCTCACCTGCCACCAAATCACCGAAACCGATAGTAGTTAGTGTGACGAAGGCGTAATAGATGGCAGCAACGTAATCCCATCCTTCAAACACCACGAAGATACAGGCAGGCAAGAATATGAAGAACAGGAAACCAGGGACTAAGTACAAGAAGATTTGGCCCAACATGCCCAAGTTGGTGAAATAGTAACCGAGGTTGTGAGCTCGCTTCTCATTTCTCTTCTTGTATTTTCGATACACTGAAATGAGCTGGAAATAATAAATAACTTGTTAATACAACTACTATTACTCACTAATATTAATTATTGAAACATACAGGGAGCTAAAAACAAGCAACTCATAAAAAAAAATTGTATTTTATTACCTGCATGCCGAAATATTCTCCAAGATTTGCCAGCAGTATACCATTGATGGGTATACCGAATAGACCGTAGAAGATCATGAGTATTCTCCCCAAATGAGTCGTTGGCGCCAAATTACCGTAACCTGTAATCAGAAGTAGAAAATATGTATAACTCTTTTATAAAACATAATTAAGCATAATAATGTTTTAGATTTGTCTTTATAAGTACTCCTTATTCATACAACTATTTTTCGATAGCCTGCGATGGTAGCTTAACTTACCAATAGTACTGACGACGGTATATGAAAAGAAGAATGAGTGGTAGAAGTCCCATTTGAAGGGGGGCTCGGCATCTTCCGTCGTGTAGTTGAACATGGACTTCCCGCAGTAGTCTGAAAGCTTCCGTAGAATAGTGTCCTGTTTCTCCGGATCATCTGGTATGTAGTTCTCGTACAGAAGATCTGCAATTTAAAGATTATTCTAAATTAGCAACAGGATTTCCAACTATAGATATTTCTGACACCTTAGAATTTTATTTTGTATTTGGGATCCGTGTGTCTAACTTAATATTTAGAAATGAAATCCGTTCAATTATGATGCGATAAGAAAAAAGGTTCTGTATTAGCTAAGCCCAAAAGATTTCATAGTTTCATTGACTAATTGATTCTAAAAAAATCAAATTTAGACTCTACGGATTTCGCCATAGGCCTTGCTTCAAAATGAAGTTCCAAAAAAAAATTATATATCACGATAAACCTGTAAATGCTTGACATTTTTGCCATAATTATCATAACTGGGACCTGCCACAAATCGTGATCGTGAAATCGTTTAGTTTCCTGCTATAAATGACGAAAAACACTGTTAAAGAGCAACAAAACACAATGTTTCCAAATATCGTGATATCCCAATAAAGTGAACTGAAACAAAGTAAGTCACACCAAAATCATTTAGCGTATCTGTCTTAACAGAAAAATGGTGGCACAAAGAAAATATAGGGCACTAATTAATTTTTTACAAAGGACAATTTTACGCCCGAATCAACACAAATTAGTTGGTTTTTGTACTAATTGTAGGCGTATACGTACAGACTATACAGTGTTTGAAGGTTAAAAAAAGTTAAGCCCTGCAGAAAAAGTTGTTTGAATTCGTATGGGGAGAAAGAAAACTAAGTATCTAATTGAACCGGATAGCTAAGTGTTGATGAAGCGCGAAGAAATGGTTAATTGGTATCACGTCATATCAAACACGTCATAGTTGGTAAAGAGGTTTGCTAGGTTTTGGTTTAATCGAACAAAGAGATGAAAAATGTAGCATCAGAAAATTAACTATTAATTATTAACCATGCATTGTCATTACAACTAAATGGGTAGGTAGACACAATTTTAGCCATCAAAAAACCGGGAACCAGGTATTTTTTTATGCGTATTTAAGGAGAAGCTTCAAAGATCATGTAAAAATAAGGCTACGTAGTAAATTCAAACAAATTTTCGAATATAATAACTTTATTATCTCACGACACATCCAAGTACTGTATAAAAACCTAGACTTAACTTAAACGCTAGGATCTTCTATGTACTTTATCAGAGCAACTCAAAAAAAGGCGAGGAGAGTTGCCGTCTCACGTACTCCCATGTATTTATTGAACTCAACAGTCTGATTAGTCCCAATACCGTAATACGGAAACCATTTGTGGTTTGATACACTGGCTCCCATTCATCATGCGTTTGAAAAGAAGGCGCGTCTCTATTGTCATGCTATTATCATTAAACGAACATTAAACTTATTTACGATACAGGAGTTGATTGAATAGGACCATTGTTGCTTGAAGGTCGAAGTCACTGCCAAGACCGGAGCAAAGGACGGTTAATATATTTTTAATACCCACGTGGATTTAATTAGAAATATCAGCAAATATATTGCGTTTAAACGGAGAAACATAAGTAGGTAAATACATCTACATAAATCATGCTAGAGACAGGACACATGAAGTTACAATATCTAGTATTTCTTCTGTTGATATATTCGCCAACTGCTATTGAACGGCGCGCGGGTGCTGTTCGATCGACCGACAAAGTTAAACACATAATCTAATGTACCTATTTAATTCCAGTGTCACGATGTTTGTCCGGGATGTACTCCGAAACTACTGAACCGATTTTTATCAAATTTGCACACCGTGTGCAGTTTGATCCAACTTGAAAGATAGGATAGCTTATATCAATATATAAAACAAAATTGAGACCGCGGGCGGAGCAGCGGGAAACAGCTAGTAATATATATTTTACGGTAGAAAATTTCCAAATTCCCTGAAACAAATTCCATTTTGTCAATTGCCACTGTGTTATTTTAAGTTTTATGTGTTCCTTCTTTCGTCTAAGACAAAATGGATTCTTCACTTATGAATGGAGATAAATGAAACCTCCATTTTTTATATTTTTTATTATCTGCAGTCTGCACCCTACCGTAAGTAAATAAGGAAAAAGGGCCTTTCCCTACATTTTGCAGTTGTTATTGATATTATGACTTATTGTTGTAACAACACTTATCAATGTTATCTATCTATTTCGAATCCACGAACTCTCATTGACTTGAATGGAGAAACGTCACCAAAACCCATTCAACTATGATAGCAAATATCTGTGAGACAGGTGCATGGAATGTATAATTTTTATTATAATTAAATTTAGATAAATAATCTTGTTTATTCTAGGCTAAATAATTAATGTTGTAATTATTATTTATACGTTTTGATTGACAATGCCGTTGGCTTGGTTAGGGTTGTCAAATACTGTCCCTTGTAATGGCAAAGTAAATACTCAAAAAGAATCTAATTTCTTTGATCAAGTTAATATTCATTTTATTACTCATCGGTTTCAGCTGCAGTTTCTCCACTAGCTAATATCAAAACCTCGAAATTACCGTAAAATATTCATCATGCGTGTGCTTTTTTTAATCCAATAACTTAATTAGCTACATAATTATATTATTCGAACAGTATCCTTCAACTTTCATCTATTCTTTAACTCGCAACCTCATTATTTATTTCTATTCTCCACCCTAACTTCAGACGCAACAGATTGACTTTTAAATCTGACAACCCTAAGAATAAACAAGGACAATCAATGCTTATATACCTATTGATAACAAGATAAGAGAATCGATTAAAAGGTAATGAGGCTGACACAGAAATCAACTAGTTCTACATGGTAATCATGTGGTAGATGACAAAACGGTGGGTTTACATTGTAACGTTTATTTTTAACGGTTAGCTATTATTATTGCGACTGATATTGTATTCTGAGGTTTACGCGAATATTAGACATTGAAATAAAACTACTTTTAAACGGATGCTATCGCGGTTTATTTTGATTGTAGTAGTCGACGTTTCTGCCCATGATCATGACACCTACAAAGGTGTTGAAACGTCAAGAACTAAAATCAAAATAAACCGCGATAGAATCCGTTTTAAAGTAGTTTTATTTCAATATTACGACTGACTTCATTAATGTATTAAGCAACCCTACGGGCTACGGAGTTATATGGGGTTATGGGCTAGGCCAGTATACCTATAGTATGTACGGAATACTGACCTAAGCCTTTCTGTAAAAGCAGAAATCATTATGATTATCCCGCTGCGCCACCTAGCTGCGCCCCGTGGTTTATTATATGTGTCAATCTAAGGTGTCAACCTCAATGCCAGCTAGTCCAATTTTATCAAAATTGGACCAGCTGTTTGATCGTGAAGAGGTTACAAACATATTATTATTAAACTCTTACTAACAAACTTTCGCGATTATAAAATTAGTGTGATAGCACATACCATAAAAAATCTAGTAATCTTATTTATTGTATTTATTGAAAAAAAAATATTAAATAGCTTATAAGATAAACGGGATCGTTTTTCCCAAAAATTATGAGACCTAAAAAATAGAAAGGACTTTTTAAAGGCTTTCGTCATTTACAATTAGGCACACAGTGTTCTTATAAAATACTTGTTTTAAGATTAAACCCAATTAAACCCATTTGGGCGCCGTATCACTGGTGGCAGACGAACAATAGAGCGCGGTAGCCTAATGGCTAGGGCATCGGACTTGCGATCATGGTGGTCGCGAGTTCGAATGCCACCTAAGATAGCACTGCCGACGTGAACCCACTCGTACAACAAGGGCTTAACAAGAATGCTAGTAACGGGCGACCCACATTGCTAGTAAGCTTTTTTTTTAAATAGAATTTTTTTGCCGCATGATCAATGTGTTGCACAAGATACCCACCATGTAAAACCTCCTTACATAATAGGGAAAACGTTTTAATTATCACATCAGCCATGAATTAACGTGTTAAACGTCCTATCGATAATAATAATATATCGAAACTATTTGCACGTATGTGACAGACGCACAAATTGTAAGATCGTGAACATCTCCTCAACGTCTTCCATTGTGACGCGAATGGCTTGAAATGACCCTTTGTAGGTCTGTTTGATTAGTTAAAAGGTTTGTTTAACCCTTTTCAGGTCGTCAACTGTCAGTAATTTTGTGTTATGGTTGTCTTTTTTTTTCTTGAGGATTCCTGATTTTGGCTGATGTACCTACTTTCCTTCGACATGTTAATATTTTCATTCTTTTACTGAGATTAAAAAAAATTTTTTGCATCTTCTTTTTTTGACAGACAGTAGAATATTCTATCGGATCTAGTCCTGGTAAGGCCATTACTCAGACATCATTTAAGTATATAAAAATTCTCATATCTCAAATGTTCTCAAAACCAAAGTTGATGATCAAATATGCTCCAAAACCTCCACTGACAATTTATATTTGCTCTCCTCGATTGACGAGGTATTTTTGTAAAGCAAGGATGACGGACTATAAGTCTAATTAAAGGCTAATTTTCAGATCACGACACTGAGTTGACTGTGGCCTTCGAATGTTTACTTAAACGATGTCACATGAACATATTAAAGATATTAGAGGTGTTGGACTCATAGGTAGATTTGTTAGGAAATGCAGTGTCGTCAAGGACAGTTAATGCTAGAAGTAACAACGTATGGATATTTGGGGAATTATTTTTATTTCGGATATCAACGGTCCAAAAGATGTGGGAATGTATCAAGTCGTAGAAGCCAAACCAAAAAGCCTAACCTAGGATTCGTGCATGATGTACTGTAGTAGTCTCTACTACATAAATTCTGCCTTTTCGTCTCGTTTAATTATTTCGAAGAATTATATTTTAAGAATTCGCTATGACGGTGATCGTATCAATATAAAGCTGATTGATGTCACCAAGTTCTAGTTTTTCAAGTAGTTCTTTCCATTTAGTTGTTAAATTTCATGGACTTTAAGTTCATGTCGAAAAAAGTTTAAGTATTTCGATTTTACTGCAAGCCATATTATAAAATCTCTCCTATGTCAAAGTAACCGAGTAAGTAGTCCGGGATAAACATAATACAAATGTTACTTAATTCACACTTAGTATGCTTCCCATTACGATAGTGTCAAAGTTTGACTTTTAATATATAACATCATGAAATGGTCATTATGTGCACTGAGTTCTTTTTTAATATTTGCCTGCTCACGTTGCTTCGTCTAAATTCATCATCATGTACCTATGTCTGGCTCCACCATCTCACATTACATGACTAGAATAATAAATATGATTCACTTGTTGGTTGTTGCTTTCCTTAATACTCGGGACTTTTGGGCCCAAAAGAACATGCCTGGGGAACTACCAGGATAAGAAGTTTGATGAAAAATATATCGAGTATTTGGCTTAGCTTTGGGTGCGTAGGGAAAAAAAAGAAGATTTCGAACACCTGACCCAGTAGATTTTGCATCACTGATGATTGCTGAATGCATGAATGATTTTGCGAAACTTAAATTTGCGACCGTAGGTATTTCTACGTTTCAATCCCTATGTAATGAGAACGAGAATTTACCATCACATTTGCTGATTTTCGCAATTGGCAATTCTAGATTTTAATTTATGGAAACCGGGGTTCCTCTCGATATACTTGAGAATCCTGAGACCAGGTAGTGGGACATAATATGAATGTTTTTATAAGCCCATAAAGCTACCATTTAACATTTTCCTCACCACTTAAGTTTAAACCAAGTAATTGACCTGTGACTTTCCAGAACATTACTAGTTTAAACTAATACATCAACTTAACGGTTAAGGAAAGATATTATACATTACCATACATCATCAAAGATTCTGGGGCCGACCTGACGCTAAGGACGTAAGTCTGACCGGCCTCATACAGAATTATCCTCATTCCGGAGACGGCGAAAGAATTCTAATTTGAAGATATAAACGGGAATTTAACTACTGTTTTATGAATTGGATTAGGAAATTGTGGTCAGGAACTCCAAGAAGGTTGAATTCGCGATTCTTGAAGGTTAGTTGGCGATTACTTAGGTTTCGATAGTTAATAAATAATAATACCTAATAGATGTGGACAACATCACATACATTGCTCCGAATCCAAAGTAAGTAGCTAAAGCACTTGTGTTATGGAATCAAAGAAGGTACCACAAACACCCAGACCTGAGAAAATGTAGAAAAACGCCTTTTTCTACATTGATCCGTCCGGGGATCGAACCCGGGACCTCAGAGCTAGCAACACCTTGAAAACCGGTGTTTACACCACTCGACCACGGAGGCCGTCGATGGTTGTTAAAATATTTTTGAGTTTTGAAGAACAGACCTTGTACTTGAAAGCACATAATAGAATATTAATTTCGTCCATTAATAGATGTCATATTTTTGCATTATGCTCCTGATTAAGTCATACTAATTGGTTGTTATGTCTTATGAAAAATTCTAAAATATAAATACAAATTCAAGTTTGAAAAGGTTAATGTCCGCTAACGTCTGGTCAAAAAACTTCTCGCTGCAGAGGTCAAAAAGGTATCACCTTGTGTCCGAATGTTAGAAATTAGTGTTTTATTATCATTCATATATAATTATTGTGGCTTATAGCTTATTAAATATTTTTATTCCGGTTTTGAATCCAATAAATAAACTACTAACTAATTTTGTATTCCATTTGTGGTCAGAGCCGACAAAAATGTCAAAAGGTGGCTTATTTTTGAGTAGGTATCTTTAGAAAAGATCGAATTTAAAAATCGGTTACGTAAATAGGGCAATAAAGTAATTATAATACTTGTTATATCGCATTGGTATATATGAAAAAACTTGATAGAATAAATCAGCATTCAGACTCAAATAAAATGTGGCCTCAACCAAATAAGGCGACTTTAAAGCTAGGTTATAGGTAAAGAAAAACTTGACCCTACATTTTTTTGCAACTATAAGTTATAGGAAATTGAACTTAAAGCCATTACGCGTGAAGTTCATAATGGTTTCAATATTGGAACCTGCAGACCGAGTATGGTATAGCAAGTAAAAAAAACAAGCATATATACAAACTTATCGCGTTTCTAAGTTGGACGACTTGAATGAATGGACAAGACCTTGTTTATAATCTAAATAAATAATAAATTGTTGCTATTAATTTTGAGTACCACGTTCTGAATTGAAGTATTGATAATATTCTGTCCATAATATTTTGTAGTCTTTAGTTATCTCTTGGTTTCGGCTACCCCGCTGCTCGTAAATTTTTTCTATCACTAAGCTCTTTTTCATCAACTTGATATCCTTAATAGTAGCATTACATAATATCATTGTAACATTTACTTAATTCATTCACTTTTTATTGTCTCTCCATGTTATATTAATAGAATCTAAGAGGTAAGCAGTAAAAGCCAGAAGAATCCCATTGACACATCTAGTGTTACTGCATCTTAGGACCTGTTTGGTTCTATTCTGCTCATGACCTGTTTTTTAACGCAATCCTTGTTCGGAAGCATTAACCTTATTTTGGTTTATACCTTTTTTTTTTTTTTTTTTTTAACCTAATCGTGTTTTTAAAACAGAATTTTAGTCTACATAATTTTGTCTTGAGTAAGACATGTTACGATTAACATAATGCAAAATATACCTAATTATGTGAAAATAACAAGCGTTTACATCTTTATTTATTTATTCATAATAATTATCTACTAACGATGAAGAAAAGCATATCAGAATATCGGGATTGTAAATTGATCTATAAAAAAGAACTCGCAACTACCTAAGCCTAAGGTGGTAATTAATATAGTTTATTGGTCTGTATGAAAAAAGGCTGTGATTACACTGGAATTAGTAAACGGTAATAATATTTTGGATAATATTTAGTTATATCGTCCATATTCCAATAATATTCATAAAGAAATTTCAACCAGCAGTAAACAAGCTTCTACTACTCCAAATATAGCCTGGCAATTTCGCTCGTGACACTCCAAAAAATCGCGCGGGTCGTGGGGGACGTTACTCCCAATGACGACAGCCGAATGAGTTCAATGACGTAGTTGAGTCGTGCGCACGTGTTACCAGCCCCGCTGCCTTCCGTCCCCGTCACCCACATACCACGGGAGTGGCATTTACGTATTTTCCAAGTAATTACCTACTAGCTGTTTCACGCTGCTTCGCCCGCGTGAAGCGGTCTCAATTTTTTTTATATGTGATGTAAGCTATCCTATCTTTCAAGTTGGATCAAACTGCACACGGTGTGCAAATTTGATTAAATCGGTTCAGTAGTTTCGGAGTTCATCCCGGACAAACATCGTGACACTGGAATTATAGGTATATAATAGATTATTCCAATTCTAAACAACTTTTTCTTTATCCATCAGCGAATCAGTTACAGACTGGTGCAATATAATTACCTCATCACCATTTTTAGACAAGATTTTGCGTCACCAAATCATTCGTACCAATCTTGTAGTCGAGAATGAATCACTGAAACACTTCGGTAATACAAATGTACTAATTATTGTCTATTTACCCGTCACCCGCCTAATACCTACGCAATTATAAGAATAATGACTGGAGTCGGTTCAATTTAAACAGGTTTTATTAAATACCTATATGTGTATTTATAACTATAACTGATTGATCGGTCGTTTTCCTGGGTAATACTTGTAGTACTCTATAGTTAAAAGAAAATTGTTTGGGTTTATACCGAACGTAACAGGTCTATTAACGTAGACTATGAATTTGTTCATTATCCTTACTTATATGTATTATAAATATTAATTAGCATTAGTAGCTCTGCCTGTCTGTATGTATACGCAATCACGCCTAATATCGAACAGATTTAAATGAAATATGATACAGAGATAGTCTAGAGCCTTAGAAAGAACATAGGTTCCTTTTTGCTGTAATAACGGACACGCGGGCGGGGTCGCAGACTACACCTAGTAATTTATATTTATATCACTTGCATTATAAAAGCAAAATAAGTTGGGACATTACGAGAGATGACGGTGTTTGACAGTCTAGTTAATTGACTTTAGTTTGTACACATTCTGGGAAATTCAGATTCCTACTTTTAAAATGCCATCATTGAGACCAACCTAACCAACGCACCTGTTGGAAACTTTTAACTTAAATGTCAAAAAAATCCCAAACACACAATTATTGTAAAACCAACAACAACCTTTATCCATAAATTAGAGATGGACAAACCCCAAACACTTTAATCTTTGACATTATCTAAATAATTAGGCTAAAAATATTCAACACAAAAAATCGATTAGCACCTGTCTTTGGTATAACATATTGAAGAAAATAAAAATATCACAATATTACATAGACACACCAAAATTATTTTATAAAATTACAAATTGTAACTAAAGCGTACTACGTATTGTACGTAGTAGGTATTTACGTACTATTTATTTATTATTACGTAATTCAAATTAAATTTTATTTTGTTAAACATAGGTTGTTGTTGTAACAATGATGGTCTTAATAAATTAGGTACGCTATGCTTTGTCATAGAGACATACAAATTAGAATAACAATACATTATTTTTTTAAATAAAATTAAACTTAAAATTTAACATAACCCATACAAATAAAATTCTACATAATTACTTTGTTAGCAAAATCATTTGAAAGTTACTTATAATTTGACTTTTGACTGCACGCATAGCCGAGTGGTATAGGTCACCACGCTAATTACCACTGTGCGCGACGTGCTGCGGGTTCGATCCCCGCATGAGAAAAGCATCCCACAAATGCTTGTTCCAAGTCTGGGAGTTCATTGTGCATGTGATTTGAATGTTTGTGAAACCCCCGCGACACAAGGATGAAATTCCTTAGTGCGGGCGTCGCGTCGTGTTAAAAAGAAAAAAAAATCAAATAAAAAATTTATCATTTAAAAAATCTTCTATTGCATAGTAACATTTATCAATTAGGAATTCGTTTAATATTTTTTTTAATTTAAATAATGGTAGGTTTTTAACATCGTCGGGTAGTTTAATTAATTACTGTTAGGAGCTTTGTCACTTTGAAGCGTAATAATCTGAAGTTCAGTTATTTAGTAATTATATAACACCGGTCAACTGCGAGTTGGAGTCGCACACGAAGAGATCCGTACCATTATCTAAAACCGGCAAAAAAAAACACGTTTGTTGTATGGGAACCCATTTTAATATACTTTTTATTCTATTTTTAGTTTTTAGTATTTGTTTTATAGCCGCAATAAATACATCATCTGTGATAATCTGTCTAACTGTCACGATACATGAGGTACAGCCTGGTGACGACGGACAACGGAGTCTTAGTTATCTATGTCCTGTTTTACCCTTTAAGTACGAAACCCAATATAAGAAGGTTAGGGTCTAACACAGAACTTGATTAGACACGATAATATGAGTCTAGACAACATTGTATCATACATTTATATGGATTAGCCATAAGTTTTAGCTTAAGGATAATATGCATATTTCTTTTTTAGATTTTTATTCTTGGTAACCTCTCGTGCTAAGCTAAATATGCTTGTGTTACGATTGAGTTCACGTCGGTAGTGCAATGGGTGGGATTCGAACCCGCAACCACATGATCGCAAGTTCGACGCCTTAGCCATTATGCCACCGTCGCTTATGTAGTGTGAATAATAGTGATAGCCCAATGTTCAGTTCAGACAGAAGGCCTGAAGTATATATCCTCTTGTTGAGACTTCTGTAAGTTTACCAAAAAATAACTACGCGCTCATTAGAAGCGATAGACACACAAAACATACTGCTGCTTAGCAGCCACGTCCAGATAAATCGAGTAAAAATAGCTCTGTTTTCAAGAAAATTATTATAACGTATACCAAAGTATCATCAAGACACAAGTATCACGACAGAAATAAGTAAACAAACAGACAATTAGTCATCGCTATCCACAGAAAAACAGTCCTTAGATCTAACAAATTATAAAATATTTTTGCTTGAACACAAACGTAATTTTTAATGATCGATTTGCTTAAAGAATGTTTACACGTCATCAGTTTTGTGTGACTACAAAACTAATTATTGACAATTTATTAAATGATGATAATAATTATGTTAATTACACGATCATTAAGACCCGTCCACACTATTACGTGTTTTAATTCTTACTAAATGACGAATGTAGTTTTAAAATGTTTCAAAGCTCTGTAATAATGTTTGGTAGATCGACCGTTAAATTTGTATGTAATTTTTTTTTTAAATTAACAGCGAACGCACAAACTCCTCGTACATAACGAGAGTAACAAAGTACTGCATTATCTATTATCTATACTAATATTATAAAGAGGAAACCTTTGTATTTTTGTATTTTTGTATTTTTGTATGTTTGTATTGAATAGGCTCAAAAAGTACTGGACCGATTTCAAAATTTCTTTTACCATTACTTGGAGGGATTCTTCCGAATCCGTATAGGCTATATTTTATCCCGGAAAATAGATAGGATTTTTCGTGGTAGTGAAAATTGTGGAGTAAGTCGACGAAAAAACTGCCGTACGTTAACGATTCTTGCGAACGCTGCCTAAATGGTTAGAGATGTATGGTTGACTTCTATAGAAAAGTTGTAGAACTCAATAATGCCTACAAAAAAGTCCGCGATAGTATATACCAAACATTTATATTTTAGCCATTATAACCACTTTTCCATAGAATAAAAGTAATTAAAATTATTAGCCCATGTTTATTGATCATATTATCGTCAAATACTAATCCTTATCCAAATAAACTATTTATTGAGCAAGATTGTTTCAATAGCTATAAATTACTTTTTATTTTATTCCAATCGGACAATTCATTAAAAAGATATTACAAATTTAAAATTTTAATCTATACTTATAATAAATCTGTAGAAGTGAAAATTCTGTACATTTAAAGTATTAAAAAAAGAAATGGCGGGGGGTGTTACTAGACCGAGACCGAACACAAAAATGTGATTAAAAAAATTTTTGTCTGTCTGTCTGTCTGTCTGTCTGTCTGTCTGTCTGTCTGTCTGTTTGTTCAGGCATCACGCAAAAACTACCGGTTCGATTACGATGAAACTTGGTATAATTGTTCCTTAATATCCTGGGCACCACACTGGGTAGTTTTTATCCCGGAAAAGTATATACCTGATGCAGAACCGCAACAGACCAGCTAAACTATAAGAGATACAAAAATGGTACCATAGCAAAAATTGTTCCACGTGATGAGCATTTTCTGCTGAGAGAATAAATTTGAAGATCTGGAACACCTGATGTGGAACTCCAAGAGCCCAGCTACAGTATAACACATATAGGAATGACGTCTTAGCAAGAGTTGTTCAGCCTGATGAGCACTCTCTGTTGACGTATAAAAATTGAAGATCTGGAACACCTGTTGTGGAACTCCAAGAGCCCGGCTACACCATAACACATATAGGAATGACGTCTTAGCAAGAGTTGTTCAGCCTGATGAGCACTCTCTGTTGACGTATAAAAATTGAAGATCTGGAACACCTGTTGTCGAACTCCAAGAGCCCAGCTACACCATAACACATAGGAATGACGTCTTAGCAAAAGTTGTTCGGTCTGATGGGCATTTCCTGTTCACTTATAAAAATCGAAGATTTTAAACATCTGACCTGGAAATCAAAGCTATCACTAATTATACTGTATATAATTATAAAATAGCATAACCTTCACGCGGTGAAGGCGGTAACAGTTTAGGACTGGTTTTCGATGACAATGGTATATCTGTATACAACAGGTAACAAAACCCCTGTCAGATCCAATAATGGCGTATTCGTGGTACAGTTCATGAACCGTCTCGCATAGGCGGCTTCTTTGACACAAAGCTACAGGTAGTAAGTACATGAACTTTGAGGAGCGGTCAGTGTTGCTGTTGCCTTGGATCAGTTTTTATTTTGATTTAATTATTTTCAATTAGGAAAAAAAATAATATCCAATCCATTTAATACCTACGTATATGTGTTCGCAGTACGATACCGAATAATACCGAGTCTAAGGGATCGGACAGGGTTTTTGTTACATGTTGTGTATTAATAAAAAGACAAGGCCTGACTGACTGACTGACTGACTCATCAACGCCCAGCCCAAACCCTTGAACCTGGATAGCTGAAATTTTTGCACAGACTTTTCCTATTTAATGTAGACAAGGAATAAGGAAGGATTTTTCGAAATTCAACCCCTAAGGGTGTTAAATAGGGGATGAAAGTTTATATGGAAATTTCGTATACGGGCTTCTCGATAGAAATAAATAAAGACGTATTTCAGCAATTTTGAAAATCTACCCCCTAAGAGGGTAAAATAGGGGTTGGAAGTTTGTAGGTATATGAATTGTGTAGTTTTCATAGATAGCCACATTAAAGTTCATAGGATTATGAGTTAGAAATAAATAAGACGTATTTCCGAGATTTTAGAAATCTACCCTCTAAGGGGGTGCAATAGGAGTTTGAAGTTTTTTTACGATATTCATCATTTTCAAACAGAGATACATAAGATTTGGTATTTGGGTTTTTGGTAAGAAATAAATGAAAACATATTTTTGCGATTGTAGATATCTACGCCTTAAGATGGTGAAATAGGGGTTGCAAGGTATTATTTTTATGGTATGTACCTTCGTTGCTTCTGATTCCATAACACAATCCTGCTACTTACTTTGAATTCGGAGCAATGTGTGTGACTCTTCTTCGTCTTTTCGTGTAAATGATTCTCAAGTTTTGTCTGACCAAAAATTTGCCACAATTTTAAAAGTTTTTCCAAACTCAATGTATGTGATGTTTTCCACATTATCTTATTATTATCTTGACGCCATAATATTTTATGAAAAATATAATTTTTGCGCCTTACTTTGAAAATCACAGAATACATCCATCTATCCTTTACTACCTACTTACTACTCTTAACTTTACGCGCGAGCGAAGCCGCGGGCAACAGCTAGTGTTATATAAGCGCATTAAAGTTCAGGAGTGAGGGATTGTGTCATCAGTAGTAGCCACAATTGTTTTGATCCCGCAGTTCTTAACCTCATTTCGCTGTATCTGAGTAGATATTTTTTGTTTCTAGAGAGCATAAAATACGTGTCTAATAATTTCCAATTATCCAAAAAACGGGTATTATAAAAATTGTCCATTTTGCCTACTGCTCGAGTTAATCAGTGATCAACGTACTCTTCTGCCGCTGTATGACTGTATTGGCGAACCTAAAAAGTGATACAAGACATTGTCGTCTTTTTCTATTTTTCACCCACCGATTATGTGAAATTGTATCTCACACAAACAGTATTATATCTCGTTTCAGACTCCCAAAACTCGTCGGCCGTAGCTTAAGACTGCACAAGCTGTCCACTGTCTCGCAGGTGATTTGCGCCTGCCGCCCGCTCGCTTTTTGTTTTCTCGACTGCTCGAATCTTCAAACTGCTTCAAGCATTCCGAGTGGTCAAGAAATCTATAGTTTACTGGCTGTTTCCCGCGGCTCAGCCCACGGTATAATTTTAAGTTGGATCAAACTGCACACGGTGTGCAAATTTGATTTAAATCGGTTAAGTAGTTTCGGAGTTAATCCCGGACAAACATCGTGAAACTGGAATTATATTATATACTAGCTGTTGCCCGCGGCTTCGCTCGCGCGTAAAGTTAAGAGTAGTAAGTAGGTAGTAAAGGATAGATGGATGTATTCTGTGATTTTCAAAGTAAGGCGCAAAAATTATATTTTTCATAAAATATTATGGCGTCAAGATAATAATAAGATAATGTGGAAAACATCACATACATTGAGTTTGGAAAAACTTTTAAAATTGTGGCAAATTTTTGGTCAGACAAAACTTGAGAATCATTTACACGAAAAGACGAAGAAGAGTCACACACATTGCTCCGAATTCAAAGTAAGTAGCAGGATTGTGTTATGGAATCAGAAGCAACGAAGGTACATACCATAAAAATAATACCTTGCAACCCCTATTTCACCATCTTAAGGCGTAGATATCTACAATCGCAAAAATATGTTTTCATTTATTTCTTACCAAAAACCCAAATACCAAATCTTATGTATCTCTGTTTGAAAATGATGAATATCGTAAAAAAACTTCAAACTCCTATTGCACCCCCTTAGAGGGTAGATTTCTAAAATCTCGGAAATACGTCTTATTTATTTCTAACTCATAATCCTATGAACTTTAATGTGGCTATCTATGAAAACTACACAATTCATATACCTACAAACTTCCAACCCCTATTTTACCCTCTTAGGGGGTAGATTTTCAAAATTGCTGAAATACGTCTTTATTTATTTCTATCGAGAAGCCCGTATACGAAATTTCCATATAAACTTTCATCCCCTATTTAACACCCTTAGGGGTTGAATTTCGAAAAATCCTTCCTTATTCCTTGTCTACATTAAATAGGAAAAGTCTGTGCAAAAATTTCAGCTATCCAGGTTCAAGGGTTTGGGCTGGGCGTTGATGAGTCAGTCAGTCAGTCAGTCAGGCCTTGTCTTTTTATTAATACACAACATGTAACAAAAACCCTGTCCGATCCCTTAGACTCGGTATTATTCGGTATCGTACTGCGAACACATATACGTAGGTATTAAATGGATTGGATATTATTTTTTTTCCTAATTGAAAATAATTAAATCAAAATAAAAACTGATCCAAGGCAACAGCAACACTGACCGCTCCTCAAAGTTCATGTACTTACTACCTGTAGCTTTGTGTCAAAGAAGCCGCCTATGCGAGACGGTTCATGAACTGTACCACGAATACGCCATTATTGGATCTGACAGGGGTTTTGTTACCTGTTGTATACAGATATACCATTGTCATCGAAAACCAGTCCTAAACTGTTACCGCCTTCACCGCGTGAAGGTTATGCTATTTTATAATTATATACAGTATAATTAGTGATAGCTTTGATTTCCAGGTCAGATGTTTAAAATCTTCGATTTTTATAAGTGAACAGGAAATGCCCATCAGACCGAACAACTTTTGCTAAGACGTCATTCCTATGTGTTATGGTGTAGCTGGGCTCTTGGAGTTCGACAACAGGTGTTCCAGATCTTCAATTTTTATACGTCAACAGAGAGTGCTCATCAGGCTGAACAACTCTTGCTAAGACGTCATTCCTATATGTGTTATGGTGTAGCCGGGCTCTTGGAGTTCCACAACAGGTGTTCCAGATCTTCAATTTTTATACGTCAACAGAGAGTGCTCATCAGGCTGAACAACTCTTGCTAAGACGTCATTCCTATATGTGTTATACTGTAGCTGGGCTCTTGGAGTTCCACATCAGGTGTTCCAGATCTTCAAATTTATTCTCTCAGCAGAAAATGCTCATCACGTGGAACAATTTTTGCTATGGTACCATTTTTGTATCTCTTATAGTTTAGCTGGTCTGTTGCGGTTCTGCATCAGGTATATACTTTTCCGGGATAAAAACTACCCAGTGTGGTGCCCAGGATATTAAGGAACAATTATACCAAGTTTCATCGTAATCGAACCGGTAGTTTTTGCGTGATGCCTGAACAAACAGACAGACAGACAGACAGACAGACAGACAGACAGACAGACAGACAAAAATTTTTTTAATCACATTTTTGTGTTCGGTCTCGGTCTAGTAACACCCCCCGCCATTTCTTTTTTTAATACTTTAAATGTACAGAATTTTCACTTCTACAGATTTATTATAAGTATAGATTAAAATTTTAAATTTGTAATATCTTTTTAATGAATTGTCCGATTGGAATAAAATAAAAAGTAATTTATAGCTATTGAAACAATCTTGCTCAATAAATAGTTTATTTGGATAAGGATTAGTATTTGACGATAATATGATCAATAAACATGGGCTAATAATTTTAATTACTTTTATTCTATGGAAAAGTGGTTATAATGGTATAATAAAACCACCAAATTTGAATCGGGAATCTTCTTTATTACCTTGACTTTTCAATAAGTATCCAATTATCCATTCAAATCAACCGTCTCTTACAATATAACCCCTCGCTCGCGCCGCGAGGCCAAGATAACCAACAAACGTGCTGTCACCACCCCACCGAGCCTCGCTCGGCGTAGTGTTGCCAGCATAATAATTTAAAAGACTCACACAAATACCGTAATTTACAATTAACGAAACTACTATAATATAAATTTACAAATATAGAATTCATAATAATCCTTACTTTAATTTAATGTTCCTTACATTCGCCCATCCTGACATGGTGCATGTCCTCATGCACTAACTAAGGAATGTTGACACCATAACGCAAGATATGGTGTGTAGAAATGAGATAACTAGTGAAAGCAAATAAGAGAGACAGAGAAGAAGAAAAAATACTAGCCAATATTTTGGTCGTAAATGCCTCAATTCAGCGTTACATTCGTGTCATCATTCCCCTTACAGTATAGGTTTATATTAGTTTAACCATTACATCAATTTTTACGTAAACTATAATACTAACTTGTACAATTATTGTTGAAGTCAACTATTTTCAATCAAGTCATCTTCGAATCCATCCATTTTCGAAAGAGTACAAATTAAATCAATCCTTTCTCATACAACCACATAATATGGAATACAATACTTCTGTTCGCAAACCCATCCATTCTTGCGAACAGAAACATAGCCACAGTTGGTCACGAACCCATCCATTCTCGTGACCAACCTTATCCTATTCTCAGTTGGTCACGAACCCATCCATTCTCGTGACCAACCTTATCCTATTCACGGTTGCTCACGAACCCATCCATTCTCGTGAACAACCTCATCTCAGCTACGTTTGGTCACGAACCCATCCATTCTCGTGACCAAACTTATCCATATTGAACAGTACAGTGAACCCATTCCATTCTCACTGTTCTGTCGGACACACAACACTCAATTAAAAGTAATTAAATCATACATAACAAAGAATAGTGAAATAATGAGACTCTCTTAATGATTTGACATTTAAATAAAATTGCATTATTATACTTGTAGACATCCATAGCTATGACTGACAAAATTTTAGTTATTGCATAATATATTAGTACATAAGTTTCAATCATTGTTATCGCTTTCATGAGAATCACTTTCATCATCACCAGATACATCTAATTCATTTACCTCAAGCGCGGCAATATTGACCCAAGGCAACATTCTATCAGCGGCAACCGTAGTATGCCGTTTGCTCTTTGTCCCAGTTAAGCCGGGGATGGCAGCTAACCTATATCTATCATTACCTAGTATCGAAATGACGCGATATGGACCTATATAGGCGGGGTGTAACTTTTTGCTCTTACCGTCATTTGCAAAAGCGGTCTTTGTAATTTTTACTAGTTCACCTTCGGCATACACTCTCGCGGGTCTCCTGTCTTTATCGTACCTCTGTCTTTGTTTTTCCTGTTCATCGTCTATCGCTTTCTTAGCTTCCTCTCTTATTACGGTTAAGTCACAAGTTTCACGCGTCTCATTTCGGACCTCATTAAGTCTAGGATTAATTTCCGAATCCATGCACGTACCAAACATCATCTCGGATGGCGTCCTACCTAGAGTCTTATGGTTTGTATTGTTTAGACCCCATTGAACTTTTCCAACCGTAACATCCCAATCCTTTTCATTTCGGTTCAAATTCTGAGCAGTAAGAGAGCTAAGAATGGTACGGTTGTACCTTTCCACTTGCCCGTTAGAGCGCGGGCTGGCAACAGCGTTAAGAATGTGTTTCACACCTTTATCTAGGCAAAACCTCTTAAACGCATGAGATGTGAAACACGTTCCTCTGTCACTGACAATACGATCTGGTACGCGGAAGGTATAAAATATGTCTTCCAATACCTTGACGGCACTTTGGGTCTTTGTATTACGAACTGGCTTGGCAAACACGAATTTGGTGAACCCATCAACAATGACCAAGAGGTGGGTGTTCCCTCGTTTTGATTTGACAAAGGGTCCAAGGTGGTCAATGTGTAGCATATGGAACGGGACTTCAATTTTAGGTATCGGGTATAGGTATCCTTCCTTCGCAGTGTTATTCTTTTTAGCATATGCACATTCTACACACGCATTGACGTACTTCTTAACGAACCTTGACATTTTCGCGAACCAATACGACTTCTTTATACGTTCCAAAGTCTTCTCTATTCCAAAATGACCGATTTCGTCGTGATTTATGCGGCACAATTGCCACCTTGCACCCTTTGGTACGACCCAACGAATATTGTTCTTATCTCCGTTCAAATACCGATATAATTTATTGTCTTTAATAATGTAATTGTCCGTTATATATTTGAGTCCATTTTCGTCTAAGCATGATTCTAAAACGTTACGAATCCTACACAGCTCCGTGTCCCCTAACTGTAAAGTGTGCAACCAATCCTCGCTACTGATGCTCATGACAGACGGATAATGCTCGGAAACTAGTGCAGTTTCCTCGTCCGGGACGGGGTTGCGTGAAAGCGCGTCGACGTGGGCCATTTTTACACCTGGACGATATTCGACGGTGCATTGGAACTCCTGCATAAGCAGCCACCATCTCGCAACTCTAGGGAGAATATCTCGTTTTGAGAAGGTTGACCGGAGGGCACTACAGTCGGTTACGATTTTGAAATCTTGTCCCAATAAATATACCCGAAACTTCTTAAGAGAACATATCACAGCTAACGTCTCAAGTTCGTAAGCGTGAAAGTTCCTCTCCTCGGGGGAAGTTTTGCGGCTGTAATACGCTACCGGTCTAAATGCATTTTCATCAGGTGATTTCTGCAACAAAACACCACCAACTCCCAATTTGCTGGCGTCAGTGTGCAGCTCTGTCTGATAGTCAGGATTGAAAATTGCCAGTATAGGTTTGGTTACTAGCCTGTCTTTTAGTGTTTTAAAAGCTGTTTCCTGCTCATGTGACCAGGTCCAGACCGCATCTTTGGTTAGCAGTTTCGTCAAGGGATATGCCAAGGAAGCGAAATTGTGAATGAATTTTCGAAAGTACCCTACTAGACCGAGAAACTGTCGAACCGTGTGTTGATCGTTCGGGCACGGAAAACTCACGACACATTGAATTTTCTTATCCCCTGGTCTTACACCGGCAACACTTATCTCGTACCCCAAGTAATTGATTTTGTCCATTAGGAACTCACATTTTGCCAGGTTAAGTGTAAGATTTGCACTTTCCAGTAATTGCAAGACCTTTTCTAACCTAAACAAGCATTCGTCGATATTTCGGCCGTATATCAACACGTCATCTATGTATGATGTAGCACCATCATAACGTGAGGGACCTAAAACCTTGTGCATCATCCTTTGGAATACGGCCGGCGCGTTGGCCAACCCGAATGGCATACGATTAAACTCGTACTGACCATCCGGGGTGACGAACGACGTTAAAGGACGCGATTCCTCGGATAATGGCACTTGGTAGTAGCCAGATGTTAAATCAAGCGTGACGAAGTATGCCTGTCCTGATAACCGCGAAATCTCATCTTCTATGTTAGGCATGGGGTAACGTTCTTTAACGGTGACAGAGTTTAACATCCTATAGTCAACACACATTCGTATTTTACCATCCTTTTTTCGAACTAAAATTATAGGACTAGCATACTCCGACACACTCTCCCTCACTATCCCCGCTTCTAACATATCGTCTATCATTGTGCGTACATTTTCCCGCTCCTTATGCGAAAGCCTATACGGTCGGTAAACAATTGGCTTCTTGTTGTTTAATTCAATTGTCATTTCCGTTGTGCTAGTACACCCTAATTGCTTTAAAGTTGATGCAAAACAATGCTGATATTTACCTAATAGAGCTATAAGCTTTTCACGGTGAGGTTCCTCAACTGAAGTTCCTATACGTATCTGTGTCGTATCTATTGTGTGCTGTTCCGGCAGCTCGCTGGTAGAAGTAACTATACTATTTATTACCCTAACCTCTGTACCGCGACTCAAAACCATTCCCGCTCTGATGATGCTAGATGATGAGACAGGAGATACCAAAATATTGACCGCTCCGTTATCTACTGGGTAAACGCCTCCTAAAACAGCAAGCTGCTGAGAAGGCTTCCCAACAATCTTACTGGTTACTAGTATTTCACCATTTACCTGGGGTTTTACGATTGTCTTTACACTAGCTAGTCCACAAACGTTCATATCCGAGACTGCAAATAGCTGAACGGTGGCATCACAATTTATTTCTGTTTGCGAGAAAGGCATTTCATTGCTCAAGTCAAGAAAACTAAGCTTATCGGCAGTCTTATAAACAGCAACATGCGATTGTTCAGTGAACGACTGTCCTATTAAAATTGGGTGCTCTAGATACTCGTCTTTCACAACATGACAAACTACATTGGCAGCGACACCGTCAACAACCATATTTACAGTTACGGTACCAAGAGTGCGAACTATTTCGTTACCAAAACCCTTCAAAGCAGTTGTTTCACCGCTACGCAGCAAGTCTAATAGTGACGCGTGAGATTGTCTTATCAAGGTTACTTCGCTGCCAAAGTCGATGAAGCATGTTGTGGGAAGATTATTCACGGTAATTTCTTTGAAAAACTTTGAACTTGGGGTTGTGTTTGAAATACACAATGTCTTTTGAATGGTGTCGGTTTTAATATCTTTCGAATTACTAAAACAATTCTCAGTCTTGTGACCCATTTTGTGGCAATTCGCACACTTCGAGATGGGTTTGGGGCACTTATAAACGGATGTCCTCTTTCTTTGCAGTTGTAACAAAGAATATTGCTGTTCAGGGATGGTGGTTTAGCTGCCCTAGCAGTGTTGCCGTTATTATTTGTATTACTATTGTCGATTCCGGACCTAATTTTGTAAAACGTTTTATCGAAGGGGTGAGATTGCGCCGAGTCTTTATTACTCATTAAGAATTGTAACAATTGCTCTGGATGGGAACAGCGTAAGGTAGTTGCGCTTGACTTCATTGTCTTATCCGTTAGTCCGTGAATAATACAATCTACAGCACGCTTTCCTTCGATGTTGCATTGGTTCAACAGAGCCAGCTTTTCGTAGAAATATACCTCAATCGGTTCGTTTATCCTACTTTTCCTTTTCAGCATATCCTCCAGGATTTGGCCATAATTCTGCCCGCAAGGAAACGCATTTGTTAATTTAACTTGCCACTCAGCCCAACTAAACAAAATTGACGTTAAACTTTCGTACCAGGTTTTGGCCAAACCCTGGAGCTTCTGCATTGCGAAGTGGATTGTAGTTTTATCGTCCCAGCCGTAAACGGTGGCACATTCGTTCACCTTGTTTAGCCATATATCTATACGTTGGCTTTTCGCCGACGGATCAAAATCAGGTAAAATATTTTTATGGTTGTTCGAAGTATACGTGACCGGCGTCGCCGACGCTGACGGCTGGGGCGGTAGATTTCTAAGCGAACTAAACATACTCATAAGATCTTTACAGGTAAATGTAGGGCTAGCGGATTTATCTACCAGAGGGGAATGTCGCTCGTATCGAGTTCTACGAGGTTCATCTTTGTTCGGACTGCGCGATCGTCTACAAGAACGATTTTCATCCTGATCCGTGGTATGCTCGCGTGCCGTGCGACGCACATGGGGTTGATTAATTTCTCGTACCGTTGATTACTCACAGTTTCTCGTAATCGCATTCGCTCCTTGTCCAGGCTACCTTGCAGATCACGAAGTCTTCTGCGTTCATGGTCCATTTCTCGTTCCAGTGCGCGAAGCCTGTCGTCGTCGCGTAAGCTCCGGCTCTCGTTCAGGCGGCTTCGACGACACTCCGGCGGACTGTCGCGACGGATGCGGCTGCGACTTCGTCTGTTTTCTTCACGGTCTCGCCCTCGCGAAGCCGTGTCACCTGGAGGAGTCTCCAGGTGTCGAGAACGTGATCTTTCCATTATTCTGGAACTTGAAACAGGGCCAACTATGTATTTGTTCAAATGATTTTCGGACTGACTTTGGGATATTACAAAACTGGTGAAAAACTGTACTTTGTAATATATCTCGGAAACTCGGCTTCCTAGGTGAAAATAACGAAAATTTTTACCCCCGTAGACCCATGCACATGTTAGGGTATTCTAGGAAACATATTTGGATTGACCTTGAAATTGATCTTCGATGTGGGTGATAGGTATTCGAAATAGATAAAATTTTATTTCTTTAAATTTCTAAATATAATAAATGCGACAAAGTATTGATATTAACGGCATGATTCACATAAATTTCGGGCTTCACCCTAAATGATGGCCCTGATTTCTTAGGATTTTACTAACCGACATTCTTATCATTAAGAATATCATCATGCTAACTACTATATATTTTCACGTAAGATATACAAAAAATAATGTTTTACGGTACTTACCACTTCTGAATTATAATAAAACCACCAAATTTGAATCGGGAATCTTCTTTATTACCTTGACTTTTCAATAAGTATCCAATTATCCATTCAAATCAACCGTCTCTTACAATATAACCCCTCGCTCGCGCCGCGAGGCCAAGATAACCAACAAACGTGCTGTCACCACCCCACCGAGCCTCGCTCGGCGTAGTGTTGCCAGCATAATAATTTAAAAGACTCACACAAATACCGTAATTTACAATTAACGAAACTACTATAATATAAATTTACAAATATAGAATTCATAATAATCCTTACTTTAATTTAATGTTCCTTACAATGGCTAAAATATAAATGTTTGGTATATACTATCGCGGACTTTTTTGTAGGCATTATTGAGTTCTACAACTTTTCTATAGAAGTCAACCATACATCTCTAACCATTTAGGCAGCGTTCGCAAGAATCGTTAACGTACGGCAGTTTTTTCGTCGACTTACTCCACAATTTTCACTACCACGAAAAATCCTATCTATTTTCCGGGATAAAATATAGCCTATACGGATTCGGAAGAATCCCTCCAAGTAATGGTAAAAGAAATTTTGAAATCGGTCCAGTACTTTTTGAGCCTATTCAATACAAACATACAAAAATACAAAAATACAAAAATACAAAGGTTTCCTCTTTATAATATTAGTATAGATAATATTGTTTTGAAAAAAAAATCCTTTTTTTTTTAAAACGACGCCCGCACTAAGGAATTTAATCCTTGTGTCGCGGGGGTTTCACAAACATTCAAATCACATGCACAAAGAACACCCAGACTTGGAACAAGTATCTGTGGATCACACAAATGCTTATCCCATGCGGGGATCGAACCCGCAGCACGTCGCGCACAGTGGTAATTAGCGTGGTGACCTATACCACTCGGCTATCCGTGCAGTCAAAACTTAGTCATACCTAGTACACATCTCTATTCGTGTACGGGCAACTTTAACTACTATGCTTTAACTAAGACTGTGTTTAAAAACTAATTTCATTGCAGATAAAAAAAATATTTATCCATTATCAGGATAACTTTTGTCGCTGTTTACCTGCAGATAATAACGTCACCTAATAAATTTAATTATGTATGTAACTAACATTAAAAATGATCATTAAATCAGAATTATTTTAGCACACAATAATAAAGATACGTGTGTCTTTAAACAAACGGAATTGTCAGCTATAAATAATATTATTATGCAAATCACCTATTATTTTTTTATTACATTTTGATAGTCTGTTTAACCAATACGTCTCATAAAACACTAGCGATAAATTAATTATATTATAAAGAGGTATTATTCTTTAAGCACGTAAGTTAACATAACTTCCATACATTTGAGCAATTCGATCAGCGTTAACGCTTGTAGTAATGTCACTTGACTAGGGGTGGCCCCCAGCTTTCGATGAACCCGAAACTGTTGGTTCTTTATATGTATAATAATAATATCTTGGGACAACTCACACACGGCCATCAGATTCCAAACTAGACAGAGCCTGTACTATGGTGATCAGACAACTGATAAACATACTTATATATTTCTAAAAACATACATAGTATAGATAAATTACACCCAGACACAGTTTTGTTTAATTAATATAGTTTATTAATAAGAGTGTTCTTTGATTAAATATTTCTGTGTTAATGATCGTGCTCATCACACAAAGATTTGTCTTGACAGTCGAACCCATGACCTCCGGCTTCGCAATCAGGGTCACTAAACACTAGCCCACCAGGCCCGTCCAAGTTTTGTTAATTTCCTTCCATTATATTGTCAAATTTATAGGTTGTTGAAACTAAATCCATAATTTAATAAATAGGAATTTAACTGCACGGGCCAATAGTTATTAAATACTCGTTATGATATCTAATGTTTTGATGCATTAGTCGGCTTCTAAGATGTTCTAAGGATAATGATTTTATGATGGATGGATTGGGTGAAAGACGGTTTGGCTAGAAAAAATATTACGAGCCGAGTAAAAGTATTTATAAATGAGAATGTATAAATGAGAAAAAAATAAAAAACTTGCTGTAGGTAAAGCTTACTAATTTTATTTTTTTGTGTGTTGTATGCAATAGTTTTAATGTAAACTTATGTTATTTTTGCTCTTTCTTTTATGAGTAGTGTAATTGGTGTTTGTACCGTTCTATTCTAAATAAATAAATACTTATGAGATGACGTCATGAGACGAGGACATACCTATGCTTTGCTGACCCCTAATGATGTTGGAATAGGGGGAGGGGATGATGATTTGACTGAATGGATAGCCGAGTGGTATAGTCACCACGCTAATGACCACTGTGCGCGACGTGCTGCGGGTTCGGTCCCCGCATGAGACAAGCATTTGTCTGATCAACAAATGCTTGTTCCAAGTCTGGGTGTTCTTTGTGCATGTGATTTGAATGTTTGCGAAATCCCCGCGACACAAGGACTAAATTCCTTAGTGCGGGCGTCGTTTCATAAAAAAAAGATGATCTTTCATAATATCTACGTCTTTGCTGTAAGTATATCATGCTTAATGAAGAGAATCATTTAAGGACTGATTGAAGAACCCCCAATAGTTACGTATTTCAATTAAGCAAACTATTAAAACAAGAGATTTGTAATGGATTCACCTTTGTTCCTATTATTAAAATTAGGTGACTAATAGCTATATTTGATGTATTCTTTGATGTGCACTTTCTTTGTAGACGATTGAAGTAGAACAGGAAAGAAACCGTAATAGGAAGAAACTGGAGCAGAAAACATAACATTATCTATACCTAATACTGGCACTCAAAAATATTATGTAGTCTATGGCCAGCGCTGGCCGTATTATAATCATTTCAAATTCATATAATTTGGTTTACGTAATAATCCACGCTATAATTTTAAAGAATGAATTGAAAATTTTGATATTATGTTGGACTCTATAATTATGTAAATTCCAACTAACTTAATCTTTTTTTTTAAAGTTTACTAGCAATGTGGGTCGCACATTACTAGTATTCTTGTTAACCCCTCGTACTAAGTTAAATGCTTGTTTTACGAGCGGGGTTCACGACGATAGTGCAATGGGTGGGATTCAAACCCGCGACCACATGATCGCAAGTCCGATGCCCTAGCCATTAGGCTACCGCCACTTAAAACTCAACGAAAAGCATTAAAACTGATGTGATAATATAACATTTTAGATATGTGATATCTAAAACACAAAATATATTACGCAAAGTTATACATATATTCCAGCAGCAACGCCTATTTTCGAAGAAAACCTATTATATACACACACATAAGACAAGGAATCTTAGTAATAGTTCAATCTTTATTTATCTCTTCTTTTGTTTTAATGTAGGTACTTGAGCTACGATATATACTTAAGCAACACTAATATCGACAAGTGACACTGTATTCTTCAGATTATTGGCAAAGAACCGACTACAAGGAAAATAAGACGATATTTGTCAATATAACTTAAACGGTTTATGAAAATATAAGAACAAAGAGGTAAATAACAATAGCTAAGCACCATTAATTATAAACCGTTAGCTGATACACACATAAAGGGAAGAAGTGGCATGAAAGAGCCTGTATACTAAACGGAGCAAAAAAATATATATACTTGAATGAAAGAAGTTATTTTTTCTTTTTTACTTAATTTTAATTTATTAAGGTACTCAATAAACTCAATTTACAATAGTTTTACCTATATTTCATAGCAAAAAAATCCAAAAATACAAGTTAAATGAAACAAACTTCGTACTTTTGAGTTTCAAAAACTTTGACTCGGTGTTGGCGTCCGAAAGTTTCGGCGGATTGTCAAATCTCAGTGAATGACAGGAAATTAGAGCTACAGCTCAAAAATAATATTTGCAACAAAATCTGTTCATAAATTAGCAAAATAATAGAAATTGGCTCTTTCGGAACCTGGCTCTTTTATTCCACTTCTCCCCTACAAGCTATTTCTGTATAAAGGTGCTAAATTTATATCTTAAGTCAAATTATTATTGAGGTGTACAATACAATTGATAGTCAATCAATTATTATTGTTTTTTAGTCTTGTGTATGTTGATGTCTAACAGCAGATTTACATAAAAGTCGCGGTAAATTAGTAAAAATTAATTTAAAAAAACTTAAAATAGACATTATCTTTAAAGATTCGTATGGTATAAAAACATGTTTTCAGTATTCTATATCCATCATCATATGACTAGCCTTTTATCCAAGCTATGCGACAACCTTCATGCGTTCCCAAGAAAAAGGGTCTTAACAGAGAGATGGACGGACGGACAAAAAACAAAGTGATCCTATAAGGGTCCCATTTACCTCGTGAGGTCATCATCTGCCAAGCCTTTTCACAATATTTTTGGGGTAAGCTTCCAGTCTTAACGGATTTAGCTGAATACCGTAGGTATTTTACAAGGAGCGACGGCCTATCTGACCTCCACAACCCATTTTACTGGGTATCACAGTATACACAAGTACAGTATTCTTTATCCACGGCTTTGTAATCAAAACTTGATAAGAATAAATATTTCTAACGGAAAATATGTTGAATCCTACTAATATTATAAATGTGAAAGTGTGGATGTCTGGATGTTTGGATGTTTGTTGCTCAATCACGCAAAAACGGCTGAACGGATTTGGATGAAAAGTTGGCATGCATGTAGCCTTTGACATGAAAAAGAACATAGGCTACCTTTTATCCCGATTCCTTAAGTAGTTCCCGAGGGAAAATTGAAAATTGTTTACGAGCTAAGCCGTGGGCGGACAACTTTGAAATTTGGTATTTTTTTCTATAACAGCGCAATCTATAACACGGGTGAAAATTTTATTCAATTTTTCAGTACTTTCACATTTTTCATTTCTTTCTGGACCCAATTGTGAAGTCCACGCAGACGAAGTCGCGGGCAGAAGCTAGTATAGAATAATAATTAGTTTTCGTCATTACGTATAGGGGTATTGTCATAGTTAAATGATAATAAATTCTACTTATTATGATCATACAACGCGAGTAGGTAGTACGTAGTGATGAGATAGGTATGTAGAAGAAGCCTCTTTGGGTCTTCCCTGAATTATCTCGTAAGAATATATCATTAATACCATAGAGATGAATGATTTTATTGCTACAAGTTTACCTAAACATTACAAAATTAACTGTTTATGAATATCATTAAAAACGCTAATTCATCATTACAAGTAAGAATTAGTCTAAAAATGTATTACACCCGGGCTCACTAATTACAACTCATCATCTGTCTAGCCCTTTCCCAAGCTATGTTGGGTCGGCTTCAAGTCTTACCGGATTTAGCTGAAAACTTATTTTATATCTGACCTCCACGACCCATTTAACTGTGTGATGCAACCCCTTGTAAGACTGGTTGACTGGGTAGCGCAATATTTTTCTTTGAGCTGCTGCTGCTTTGATCAGATATAATGCAATATATTTTTTTATTCACAGTTCTAAACTGGTAAGATGAAAACATATAATTACATACGTGCTGTTATAACATACAATAATATTATACCTAACAATATAATTAATATAAAATTTGTGTACAAATTACGGTAATTGGTTAGGTAATTTTTACGTAGTCTTTAAAACTAATAAATAACTTATTAGTTCTTGATCATTACGAAAGATTCTTAATTAGCGTCTTACATTTTTAGTATAGTATACGGATAGCACGGATATGGCAAAAGTATGAAAAAATAACCTGGAACAAGATGCATGAAATGTTTTATCCGAGATTTTTTTATTATTGCTTGTATTGTATAAGTTTTAAAACCCGTTTGATATAAGAATACGAGACTAGTTAGCTTCAAACTAGCTTTCTATAAATAGCTAATCACTTTTATACTAAACATAAAAAAGAAGTTCTAAGAAAGTAATCAACAAAATATCGCAAATCATTAGGTCTAAGTCATTTCCAACTAACGTATGATTTCCGCATAAAAAGCGGCGCAAGCGCAAGTTTATAATAACACTCACGTGAACGTTTTATTAGTTGAACTAGATTATTCCCACGGTGCCGCGTCTACTGTTAATATTTTCTTTACTCGACTTTTTTTACAAGATGTTCCTTGAACGTAGATGAGACCTATACTAGGTAACGGAAGGTAGGTACCTACTCTTAAAAAAACACTAAGTTATTTAATAATTTATTGCATTTTAAGAAATAATCAAAAATATTTATTAGACACCTACCTATAATGTATAATTTATTTTACATTCACGTATAGCTTGATTCATGAGAAATAGTATAGGCGCAAAACAAAAAAGCCTTGAAAATAAGCCACAGACGGGGAACAGCTAGTGTTAATAAAATAAGTTTAAAACTAATTGACGATTGTTAAGTGAGTGGGTATATCTTCACAGGAAATTATATTTGTAATTGTATTTTTATTTTATTTTTTAATATTGTAGATTTTATATTTTTAATGTCGAGTTATTATTATAATTGTAGAGTTGACGTTTAAAAAACCTTTTTTAGCTTTATTTATTTAAAAAAGGGTGATTTTATCCTAAACGATACGCCAATCCCATCGTGTTTTATAAATAATAATAAAAAAATACATACAAGTAAAAAAAAAGTTAAAGACTAATATACACATTTGTTTTGCTAGATCAGTTAGGATGGGATAAAACAGTTTGAATTAATCCGACATCTAGTTTGTTTAATCCAAACTCCCATAACACCGTTTCTTTACCAGCCCTATTTTTAACACACTCCATCGTAACTATAAATACTCCATAACAAATCTTAAACCTATCTTAATTAGTAGGTTTAATGCAGTTAGTCTGAGCGGAGGCTTTGCTTGGTTGGACTTTTTGACTAAAACATATAGGCTACCAGTCAGAGCATTAAAACTTACAGCGTTCACTACAACTTCCGGCGGGGTTCGGACCAAAGATTAGAGTAATACTGGTTCGGACCCCAACTTAGTACGTTGCTAACAATCTTAATAAGGCGAACAGCAAGAGAGGGCTTGCAGGGGGAGTGTTTATATAGGGACATATTTTTATTGCTAGTTTAGAGTCAGCTCACACCGCTATGCAGCGCTTCGCAGCTCACAACGAAATGTGTTTCTTTGCGTGTTGAAAATAGGGTTACATTTTGAATCGCTCTTTAAAGTGTGCCCGCAGCGTCGCGAAGCATCTCGGTGTGAGCTGACCTTTAGCCGAGCCAGCTTGATCTAGGGACGGGTAATTAACGTAACAAATATAATAGGTTTAACATATAAGTTTATGAAAGTTTCCGTACCATTGTAAGTACAAAATAGTTTAGTTTGGAGGATCAGACAATATTCGATATCGATACGTATTTGTTTATATTATTAAATTGGCACACAGTAGCAATTAGAAAACAGAAGCGGATAATTGACGGTTATCTTATTCTTATTATTTCGAGTTCAATAATCTGGGGTAATGGCGTACTGGTTCATTTTTTCCAATCGTTTATATTAAACGTAACACTTATTTATAAATGGATTGATAATTTGTAAATTACTCATGTTTATTTCTATCGGTTTATAAGTAGTATTTTGTTTGGCTGTTATAGTTCTGGTTTTAATTTATGTACTAATTGGTAAAGCTTTGAGAGTTATTCAAAACCGTTAATTATTTTTTTTACTTTGTTACTTTTGTGTATTTAAATTCCATTTGACAATAAAAAAATTAAAAAATACTGACTAAAGATTTAGTCTCGTTAGAACTTATCGTTGAAAAAAATATATTTAGTACCTATATATATCAAATATTTAATTTATATAGAAAATTAAATCATGAAAAACTGGTCGAAGCTTTCAAATTCTTATCGTGAATTAGGAATATGTTTTGTCGTCTATATGCACTGTTGTACCTACTATTTAAAAACAGTTACTAATCTCTACTCATTATGAGATTATAATACAATAAACGTTATAATTTCTTCTTTAAAACAGTTTTACAAACTGCACAAACATTTATGAGCCCAAAATATGCGCAGCCGATTCATAAACATTACAGCCACAATAATAATAAAATAATATTTTTGTTTACTTACACATACAGGTCAACAGACATGTGAGTAATTATAATTTTTATAAAACTCGTGCTTTGTTGATTGACTTTAGGTGTAGGTAAGAAATAATTTTTTGAAGATAAATGGACTAAATGTAGAGCATTTATAGCTTAGCGGTTCAAAGAACGGATTTGTTCGCACAAGTTTGCAGGTTTGAAATCATTTTTTTTGCATTTACTTATCAAAAAACGAACATATAATTTAAAATTACATCAATAATCACCAAATTGTAATACAGTTTGTTGGCGATAGTAGCGCTCTTATAAATATAAAAAATGTGTACACTTATTCTATAATTGGTTAAACACTATACAGTTCGGTTGCTTACTACAATTTGTTTATGAAAATGTTTATTACAGCATTCCATTACGTATGACTTTTTTCTAAAAATATATTTTTCCTTTTTTAATGATTATAAGACACCATTGACCATTAGAAGGAAAATAAATGGATGCCCGAAATTGGAATCTCAAGTCGTCAATCCGCAATGAACAAGCGTTACGATAAATGCTCGTTCTTTCTCTATATGAGAAAAGGCCTGTGCCCGGCAGTGAGTAATTATTATAGGCCAATATTATTGAATGAAAATATACTGATACGCTTCGGGTTGCATGAAATTTGCTGAGTCCCACTGTATTTTTTAGGAATCATAGAGAACACTCGGGATATCGTTAATGGAGTAGCAATTATTTATTGACGCGTGCATGCAGGGTCAAAAAGAATATATATTTAAAGAAAAATTCGATGCGAACGTAATAAATATTTAAACAAATTTTCTATACAGGATTATTTTTATGGAGTGCGTTTATTCAACGAGGTAATCAGCTGCATAAAATTTAAAATGAAATATTCATACAAAGTGACAGGTCACGTGACTAATGCTTGTATGAAAAATTATTTTCACTTTTAATATTTCGACCTATGTTCCTTGGGAAAAGTTGTTCAGTTTTATGCACTTGATTACCTCGTTGAATTAACGCACTCCATAAATCGTGTATAAAGCAAAATATTTGAGATTCTTATTACTCATTTTTTGCACTAAAAGAGACTGTCGTTGATATGTGATTCTTTGTAAAGTCTGTCAGAAATCTAACTATTGTATACTTACGTTAGACGATGTTAATAACAGGGAAATTATAATATGTATTAGAGATGATATTATGATTAAAATAAATACGTAAATAAGGATATATTATAAACACTACTGTGCACATAAGCAACCACATTATGTATGAATATATATTATACAAATCGTGTGACAGTATGACGTTTAAAGATTATACGTAAATTATTTTATTGTATAATTAATCTGCATTTGTATTTATTTATTTATTAATTACATTTTATTACTTATGAAGACAAAACAGGTTTAAGTTGTTTTATGAATGTTTTCTTGTAATTGTAAACTTTACCTTATTTGAATCATTGCCGTAGTACCTAAGTACGGTAGCAATAAGTTATCAAAAGACTTTACACTGTATAGTGATATCTTAGATTTGAAAGCATACTGTTCCAACATCTAAACCATTTTGAAAACTCGAACATCGGATACAAGTCTGTAACTGACTATCTTACTGCAGGGCAAAAGTATAATACCTATATTTTCACACGAATGTAGGCAGACAATCAAGATTAAAAATAAACTCATAAGGAAAGATAACTACCAAGGTCTTATTCCCATTTCTTTATCGATTAGCAAGTGGAGAACACGTTGTAATTCAATAGGTTCACATAGACAATTGTCTCGGGTTTTTTATCGAGTCGCGTGGTAAACAATGGAATGACACATAAACTATTACGTACAGATGTGAGCAGAAGCGGAGATAGATTTATTGAGAGGAAAAGAGCTCTTGATATATTCAAGCTTATGTATTTTATAGGCATGAGCAGACTGCAAATAAATTAATAGTTTATAAGACACTAAAAAACACGCTTTACTTAATCGTGGTCAAAGTTCATTTCAAGACCTTTCTAACAAGTCCAAACACGGCTATGATACGATCATCCTTCATGAAGTTCCAGTTCATATCTTCCGGCTCCATCATCAGATCAGCTCGACAGTACCATATTATTGTATTGTCATCAAAATCACATACAACTGCCAATTTTCATAACGCTACGATCTTTAAAAGGTGGTTAAATTAGTTTTCTTAGATTTGACTACATAGTTACATACATACAGGTCGACCTAATAAAAGCGTGTTAAAAATAAATAAAAGAGTTATAGAAGATTGATAGCGATCCCGGACAATATTTTTTAGAACAACATAATTGTTATGTCATTTTCAGTTATATTTCAAAATACTACCTTATAGTGTCTACTTAAATAGGGTTTTTGAATTGGTCTAAAAACACAATAAGCCTAGCTTGTTCAGTTTATACAGATCTTCTGCGATCGAGAAAAACGCACCGATAACTATTGAATGTTATGTCAACAGTCCTAAGCTAAACTTTGCAGTAAAATGATATTTTAATTTACTTTAGAGCTTATCCTGTTTTATACCTAAATGTTACAAACATTATTACTGCTTTCCAAAAACTCCTAAATTGAGTGTTTGTATTTGTGATACGCGTAACGTTTACACCTACGAATGGTAAACTAGGAAAGGTCAGCGATAAAGGTTTAATTAAAAGAAAAGGATTACCATTTATTATGTACCAATTTTATTGTAGGTAATAAAGACCAGAAATAATCTAGTCAGATAGTAGCAAGGGACCTGACGGGATAGACCAAACTTAATGTGGAGGTCCGTAGCATTTTTTATTTCTTTGATATTAATATGTGACTACAACAACAGAGCAGTTAAGTTGTGTATGAAATGTTGAAATAGATAAGTTGACATATATTTTTAATACCAGAATTACTAAGGTATAGACAACTACGATTTTTATTGTTTTAGATCACACTGACACGGCTGTACTCACGCGAGAACATCAGGCATGCTTGGACAGTTTCGGGCTTAGCCAGAGACATATATAAATATTTTTTCCTCATCTTCTTTCTGCCCTGCTGTTATTTGTTTGGGGTCGGCGCAATGTCTGGTTTTCTTCCATTCATTCCATAATACTCCTCACAACTCCGCCTACAGCATGACTTCTTTATTCATTAAATTATCTGTATCATCTTTTTAAAGTTATTTTGCCTGTTTGAATTTATATAAGCTATGAATGTAACGATCTAATATTGATCCGAAATACGAACGATTGCTGCATTGTTATTATCCTTTACACCCTTAAAGTCTCTATAAATATCTTGTCTATCGGTTTACAGGAATAACTAACTACATCCTTAATAGCTTACGCTAGAAAACAATGATTGTTTTAAATGATATGAGAATAAATACAATGATTGTTGTATTTAGGGCGCATAGAAAGAAACAGTAATTTTCACCATGTGTCTTCTATCTATATCTTCTATGTCTCTACATAGAAGTTTTCTCGATAATGCGAGATAACGAATGTTAAAATTTTTTTATTGTACATTTTTATTTTATTTTAGGCCAGTGCTATTTAAAAAAGGAAAAAAGTCATGACACCTTTTTTTCGTTTTAGTCAGCCTGTTAGTTCTTTTCATAAGCTTTTGTATTGCGTATTTTATATAAAAAATACCGGTGCGTTCTTGATTCATAATTGATAAAGTATGTTTTTTTTTTAATTCGTAGGTTTTAAACAACTTGAAAATATGTATAAGCTATAATTTTATTACGTTATACAGTACTACTTAACTGAAGATTTATTATTTTTAATGCACCATCGAGATAGCACAGTTTACAAGTGGTTTTCTACACAGTAAACACTATGAAGTGCTCTAAGTATACTGAAAACTGATTTTATTCATTTATCTGATTTTATTATCGGTAGCCAGTCGTTGCTTCAAGGTGCCAAGATTTTTGGTTTTACATTTTTGTACTATTAAAATCATAAATTGTTATATTTTAAATCTAAAACTCGCTTATGGGATCTGGAATAAAACACGAAAAGTAGGTAACTTATGATAATAAAAAAAATGCTTCATTTATTTTGTCTTTCGCTTAACTAATTTTTATACGGAATCTGATAAAAAAGAAAGAGATAAAATTCGCAAATAAGCGCTATGTGATAATGTAATTATCTCGAAAGAACTTTTAAAAATAAAATAGTTTGAATGAACTTACTTTGTATCTCAAGCCTTTCCAGTTTATCTTCAGCCCTTTGCTGAACTTCAAGTGGACTCTCAATGTGGTAGAATATGCTTGCACCCACCAACAAGTACATCAAATGCAGCGCAAGCATGCACGTCAACTGCTTTTTGGACATCATCTTGACTAGCTTCTTCTATTCCGACTTTATTATTAAAAACACTAAAACACTTTTATTCACAGTCTTAATTCTGAATAAACTTAAGTGTCACATACAATCACAAACTTTTCATAATCCATATTGTTCCTTGAAGCGGGAAAATGAAATGGAGTTTCAAAAATCTTAAACTCTCTGTTGCGATGCAGTTTAGGGTTAAACTAAAGTTTTGTGGGCACACACTCTTCTTTTTGTAGCACATGTTAATATCTTCATTGATGATAATTACACTGGCACTTCATTTTAGTTCGTCTGTTGATTGCGGGTATAGTGGCTTGACGACACTTCCCGATTGGCCGACGTTCGGCTCGACCGGTCGATGCGACGGAATGATTTTCCCGGCGCAGGCGCCCGCGAATCGTGCGCCGTTTGCTGTTACGTCCTTTTTTTATACGGCGAGCTCTAAATATTTGTGTGACAACGACACGAATTAACTCGTCGTAAAGGATAATAACTAAGGTTATTGCCGACATGTTATAATGTTCTGACGCAGTGATAACGCTAACACTCCAAGCGAAAGATTTCGTTTATTACCGGGGATTAAATTGGATTCTGTGTTTGATAATGTGAGAGCATTACATCACTGGCTGATAGCGAGTTGTTCCAGTCTCACTTTGACGTACACTAGGGACGATTAATTAAGCTTGCTAGTGTTTACGATAGACGAAAAGACTGTGATAATTTAAAAACAGTAAATACACAAAAATGATAAGTTGATGGGTAAATAATTATAATATAATAATGTGTGTGATTAGTCATTGATGAGCAGTCGTAATATCTATTCCTCACTTTTAATTTCGGTCCTAGAATTAGCTTATACCTCACCCAAAATATTATATACATTCTATCTAACCCGAAAAACGTTGTTCTGCCTTATTAAAAAAATCTAAAGGTGGACACCCCCTATTGAAGGGGGAAAAATAGATTTTGGCCAATTCTCAGACCTACCCGATATGCACACGAAATTTCATACAAATCCCAGATATAGAGGCTTACCTCGTCCCACTAACAGAGGTAATTCAGTGCCAAAGTGTTGGGACCTCAGCATGAGTTCCAGTTATGGAGGTTTCTCACTTATCCAGGTCCCACTTAACCAAGTTTCACTGTAGCATAATGGATTTATATTTTTGTATGTATGTTAGTCTGTAAGGTATATATAATATGGGCCTCTGTAAGCTTTGTTTTGCATTGTTTTATATTGCCTGAAATAAACGATTATTATTATTATTATTATATACAAACACACACATACAAACTCCTACGTTCAAGGTATCTTCTTCAGTAATTATTTTATTTTATTACAGATTTTCATAAATAAGGTGTGTTCGGGTTAAAGTGGGTGGGTTCCCTCATAAATAATGAGTTAGGGTTGGGTGACGCATTGTATAAAACCGTTGTTTTGTTACACATACGTAAGTTGCTTAATATTTGATGACGTCAGAATTGGGTTTACTTGTCCGTTTACATGTACGCGTGGAGTCTAGTCTTCCTTATAACCTAATAATGTCAAATATTCGTGAATCCTTGCATCGTTGGTAAATATAATTGACGCAAAAAGTAGTAAGTAGTAAGATCAGTTTAATATCAGTTTAATCTGCGTTACCGACTAAACTGTCCTCGCAGATTTCCCAGGGTGCGCCGGGCAAATAGTATGTGATGGTTCGCCGCTCGTGGAGGCTCCTTTCATGCACTGTTTAGTTGAACGCAAATATCAGGAACTGGTCCGATTTGGCGAAATAAATATGTGGTGATAGCCCATCGAGAAAGGGGAAGGTGAAAACCAAAGCCCTATTTAATCTATTTAATTTCTCCCTTCTCTTTAAGTTTTCTTGTTTAAAAAAGCTTACTAGCTATGCGGGTTTCTCATTATGTACTAGTATTTTTGTTAAGCTCTCGTGCTAAGCTAAATGCTTGTGCTACGATTTATAGAGAAAAAACGATTATAATATAAAAAAAACACTTTTCTACATTGTCTCGGGTCTGGGTGTTTGTGGTACCTTCGTCGTCTCTGATTCCATAACACAATTAGTGCTTTAGCTACTTACTTTGTATTCGAAGCAATGTATTATAACAATCAATTTTTAATATGTTGACTGAAAGGAAATCTTTCGTGGGGTTCAGAATAGGTTGTTATGTAGGAGTGCCATTCACTTAATATTATTACTACTAAATTGTTAAATAAACAGATTTTTTTTTATATTTTTTATAACTGACCCGGGAAATCATCAAAATCATCTTTCCCCAACGTCATCACAACACGAACTTCCAGTTATACTCCCGTTATAATCTGACTTTCGTCATAACACACTGATGACGTCGTATTTGTGAGAGGCATAGTACCTATTGGACTTTTACCTGAAGTCACAACCGTGGCCGTTCAATAACGATTCCGATATTTTAAGTAAACAGAATGTACCTAATTTCATTTTCCTCAATCCATGTTTGCTGCTTTTAAACGACTTTAGAACTTAGGCCCAGTTCCTTGATCCCGAGTTAACTCAACCAATGGTTAAATATGCTAACCAATGGTTCCAAAACGTATTTTTTCATCAATTGTTACAATCAAATGGTCAAATAAGTTAACCATTTGTTTGAATAAAAATTGATGAATAAACGCGTTCTTCCGAAGTTTGAAACCATTAATTAGCATATTTAACCATTGGTTGAGTTAACTCGGGATCAAAAAACTGGGCTTTATTATCCTCGTAAGTCATCTTTGAGTCAAATCAAATCATTGATTATTTGTAAAACATAGATGGTCAATAAATACAGATCTTACAATAGGTATGTGAGCAGAGCGCTGTTTGGTCTATGTTAAGGACATCCAAATGAGATAGGGCGTAGGTAGGGTTTTACAAACATTTACGTCACAGTACAAAGAACACTCACTTGGTACTTTGTGGATTACATAATGTTTGGCCCATGCGTGTGATTGAATCCGCAGCACGTCGGACATATCACGTAGAGGCCATTTACTTTCCAGTTAAAATTGTGGTACAAATAACTTTTTATTTACCCTGTATTACCCCATAAGTGGAGAAAGGTCTTCCTCAAGTTTTTCCATCCCATCCATGCCATCTCAAACAGGAAATTAGCGATAAGCGTCAACGTTGTCCTTGCTTTTAATTTAAAAGTACGTAACATAATTTTGAGTTGAACGTGCTTCTGTACATCTAAACATATTTATATATTGTTTTTTGTAAACATTATCTTGTCTACAATCCTACTAATATTATAAATGTGAAAGTATGGATGTTTGGATGTTTGTAACTCAATCACGCGAAAACGGCTGAATTGATTTGGATGAAATTTGACATGCATGTAGCCTTTGACATGGAAAAGAACATGAGCTACCTTTTATCCCGATTTCTCTAGTAGTATACGCCATGTTTTGAGCATTGAAAATTGTTTACCAGCTAAGCAATTCTGAAGTCCACGCAGTCGAGTCGCGGGCAGAAGCTAGTAAAGAATAAGAATGATCAGTTTTTGGTTGACTTTAACATAATTATGAATTTATTTGATTATATTAACTCTCTTGTATCATGGATGTGTTCTTCTCAAATAATTAGAATAGTCCTATAATTATCCTAGTTTGCACAACAGGGCCTTCGTCACTGGTGGCAAGATCAAATTATGTTATTTTTTTTCAAGTATTGCTCTGCATGTTAAGTCCAGAAGGCCACGGTAAGGCTCTTATTATAACGTTACAGTTAAAAAACAATGTTGAGGTTAAAAGTGTTTCTTAGTAACGGAAGTCACGGAAGCACTACATTTGAAATATCCGCAATTACCTACTTATTTGTAGTTTTGTGTCTTTACCAGTGCTTCATTCGTAAAATAAACATTATATAAAGGCGCTTAATTTCTTGCAAATAATGGAGCTGCAGGTACATGACGGTACAACAGTAACTCCATAAGAAAAAAATACAATTAGAAAGAATTTTATTAACCTATTTATGTATAAATTTGAATTTCTTAACTATTATTATAGCTCTTCAACTGCTCGACTTCAAAAGACCTTAAAAGCTGTGCGAGTGCGACCAAGATTTCGAATTGTTTTCTTCAATAAATAATACCGGCCTATAAATGTCCCACTGCTGGGCACAGGTCTCTTCTCGTATAGAGAAGGAACAATCATTGATTCTTTACTTTTGTTATTGTTTGGTTTTTTCTTCATTACTTCTGGATATATCATCTGCCGTGTGCGGTGTGGTGCATATACAGGTTTTCCATGAATATTAAGTATAATATATTTTATTTATTCTTTAAATTCCATCTTATAGTATTAAAAAACCCAACACTTACTAGATACCGGGATACGTGATCAAATATAGATTACAATTATTATAATGACAAACCAACTAACATTTTTGTTAAGTTAATATATTTAGATAACATTAATTAGTTAACGACAGATCATAAAAAGGAATTTTCTTGTAATAAATTACGTATTTGCAGCATGTTTTCATCATTTGCCAAATAGGGAAATCGTTGTTTAATTCTAAAAGATAACAGGAAAATGAGAATAATAGTGATTATTATATTTTCTCTTCCAGAACCATTAGCAACATAAGTAGATGCAAAGAATCAGACTTATAAGGATACCATAGCTTCGTAATAGGGATACATTTTGTTTCCTAGTTTCAACATCAATTTATTGACTTAAATGGTGTTCAAGGTGTTTAGTAAAACTGATTGTGTTCTACAATTTTTATTGATGTCTGTATGATCAAAAGCAGAAGTAGGTTCATAAGTTCTGATAAGCCTTAAACGAGTAATTAATTCTTCTCCATTATGTTCAACTTATCTACATTGGGTAGATCCTCATGTTACGAGGTCTAGAGGCTGGCATAAGTTTCTTTTGAAATTTTCAACAGTACATTTCACTAATTGTATTCTAACATTATGACTAGTGGTATTATGTAGGTATCCATAATATTGTGATAAAATGCAGTTAATTTTCAGAACTTTATTTATTTATTTATGTACACACAATATAATACAGGACAAAACATCTTAGAGAATAAAAGGTACAAAGGTACTGTTTATTTCTTACGAAATTTCTACCAGCAGACCTGCGACAGGATACAGATAAGTTAAATAAGTTGGAAAATTTATCGAGGTGCTATGTCCTGTGGCTAACTATTCATTAATATGACATGGTAATTTGCATTAGTCAAGTGGGGAAAATATTGACACATTTCCCATAACTGATCTAGCTAATATCATAAATAATAATAATTACTATGACGCAGTCAGAGACGTCATTAGACGACAGCCAAAGATATTAAAATTACTTTTTGATGAAGGGATGGTTTCAAACAAAAAGCGATCAGAGAAGATGATTTAATAGAAGTGTTTGATTGGTTATCAACTTCATTTTGTTGATTGTAAATCTAATCTTAAACTCGTCTTGAAACGGAGCTACACGACTGGTGAGATACAGAAGATTGCAGACTTCTGCTTGCCAACTTTGTGCTTCAAAAAATATAACATCGACCTGAAAAAGATAGCCGGATCGGATTAAATTAGATTTAATAGATTAAATACTAATAGAGATGGCAGACCGGGTGTTATGGTGCATCTTGGGAGAGGCCTATGTCCAGTTGTGCACCGAAATAGAATGAGTTGATTAACTGAATTCCTGACAAGTTGAATAGAAATTATAGTTCAAGCCACAGTTTTTCTCCTGATTCTAGTTTAAATATCCAACTAGGAAGTTTCCCGTCTTACTAAAGTCGATGCCCTTGGTTAAACACAGGTCAGACTCAAAAGAAAACTCGTCATTATCATCAGTCACAAATATTTGCCTTCTCATACTAATCTAGGCTCTAATCCTCCTTCAGGTTTAAAGGTATTAACGTGAAAGCCTGCCTTTGTCCATGCGTCATTCTTATGGCGATCTGAAGGTTATACGATGCCTAATTTAGGTTTATTGTCAGTCATTTTAAGTCTGTAATTACGCAAAATTGGGGCAAGGGTAATATTTGGTGAAAAGCGACATAAAAATGATTATTTTCCGAAGGAGCTGCTGAATAATTGAGCAAAAGTTTCCAAATAAGTGATAAATATTTATAAATTAAATAGACCTAAAATAATGATAATTGTCAATTTGCACTAGAAAATTAACAAAATGTTCTTAGTTGATCGCAAGTCAATTTTTGGCACGTGTTTACCATTAGAATCCGTGATTAGAATCGTAAGTAATCTGCGTCAGATCTATGACATAAAATTTTACGTTTGTGCCACAAACAAACACTGATTCCGTTGACAGATTCATTTCTATTTCCTCTATAGCAGATCGCATTTGGTCATGTATTTTGGCAATAAACCCAAGGCTGCAATTCTTCCAATATTGATCCATCCTTGTTCCGTCAAACCTTGTCATACGTTCCAAGATTTCTTTGTTTGCAAATGTTGAGGAAAGTGGTCAATGTCTCTTGCTATCTGTTTTATGAGTTGTCTCCAGAATTATAATCTTTTAATCAGGTAAATGATCATCATTCATAAAGTGATCAACGTTTTGTCAAATAATATTGTCAGACCATGAAACCAGATTAATAATAGCTTAATTTTATTTGGAATTTATGACTGTGACAATTTTAGAATGAAGACTGAAAATGTTTACTTAGTCCTCATTATTTATCTTCTCTGTAGGCTTCAAAAGTTTAGCTGTTTGTATACTCATGCTAAGGCCCCTACACACTTACCCTGAGCAACGCGGTGCGACGTTGACTTGAAAAAAATTGTTACTGAAGATTAGGTTATTCAGCGTTTTAATTTCAATCATGTCATTCCCAAAATCAATTAAACATGCGTTCTATCTTGACACCTTCACTGTCCCGTCAGAAGAGACGAATAGTTAAACAATGGACATGTTCGTGACTCACGGGACAGTTAAAGTTAGGCAGTTAATCCATTCGGCAGATCGAGATACCGTACTTGTATTACGTACCTATACGAAAGTTTATTTACATACGTGCATTTTTATAGATAAGGCTATATAGTTAATACTTTTTTTAGGATTCTGTACCTCAAAAGGAATAACGGAACCGTTATAGGATCACATTGTTGTCCGTCTTTCTCTCCGTTCGTACGTCTGTCTGTCAAGATCCTTTATCTGTAGATTGGGTAAAGGTATCGAGTTGAAATTAAAACCATATATCGTGGTCTAAAGTCTCTAAGTTAATGTTAAAAAAGATACGGCCGTTTATACCGCAATAACGTATATTTAAATATTAATACGACACTTTCTGTTGGCCTAGAACAAATATAGGAAAAAGTGTAAAAACTATACTATCATAAAGTATTGTCTTTGTACGGAACCCTCGGTGGGCGAGTGCAACTCAAACATGTCTTGAAGTCATTCTTAACAATACAACAAATCAAATATAATGCTGCAAATAAAACATAATGTCATAATTTAAAGACTTTAGTCGGAGCATAAATCATGCATTACTCTAATTGTCAGTGAGCGAGTGATTAGCACTTAAGATGGTAAGTCGTCCGAACCAATTATTTAACTTAATTGGTACACTTCCCTGTGTATTTTAAAAATAACGTTCTTGTTTAAGAGATGTGGACAATATTTACCGGTAAAATAATTAGTTTAATGAGGACTTTAGTGATTGTTTTTTGTTTTGCCGTCATTTGGCCTACCTTTGTCGCCCTACTGCAGACAATTGAACGGCAACAAGGAGCCATTGGCGTAACATAATTATAATGAAATAACGTGATACGAGGTTCCTAGAGTAGGTAGTCAACTAGAAAAATCCCTCATACCTATTTTCTTAAAAACTTTTTTGTGTTTATTTCATAATTTTGTCAGCCAGGTACTTACTGTTTTCAGAAAAGGTAGGTATTAAATGTAGGTACCGTATTCCAATCTTCTTTATAGCAGCTGCTTTATTGCGTATAGTCATTAGTCTACCTAGTGGTTTCAGAGTGCGTTGCTATCTTAGGACACCAATGAGATGCCAAATGTCGCAAAATGATGCAGTGCAGAATTTTTATTAAGTATGACTACAAAGTACCTACAATATAATACTGGCCTATAAACGTCCCACTGCTGAACACAAAACTCTTGGGGAATCTCTTCAGGCATGTGAATCTCTAATTAAGTTTGAGCATTTAAGTAACTCCATACCTATTAACGTTATTTCCTTGACGTCACCTATTGCGTATCATTTTACTTAAATTTATTCCAACCCTATGGTTGATTGTGAAACCAATAGCAAAACCTATGTTTTGCTATTGGTTTCACAACCATACGGGTGTATGACTGGATGGAAGCTCAATTAAAATTATTCATAATTATCATTACCTATTATTAAAACTTTAAATTTATTGAAGTGTAAATTTTTAACACCTTTTTGTATTTACCATAATGTCTTTATCGAAAAAATTGATTATACTTATTCTATTCTACTCACAAAAAACCTACCAGTCTTATTGGCCTTTATACTGCACTTTCAGTCTTCTCTTCAAAAAGTAATCTTAAGATTGAAAAAAACCTTCAGTAAGGGCAGAATAAAGAAGTAAGCACAATGCAGTAGCTGGATACTAGGTACTGAGTTCCAATTTTGTAAAATTGGAAGCACAGATTTTCCAAATTCGCCGTACTCCAACCAACTCTGTTCTAGAAGAAAGAAACATTGTAAAATGTTGATGTATCTAGTACCCTCGACCGAGTCGTAAAAGTGATTCCATGACCTCAACATTGGCTCGCCTTACCAATGCTGTTCCGATCTTCCGATACAATATTAATATTCCACTCAGCTCCTTAATCACTGCTCCGGACTGCAGTATTGCATTTATTTGTATACTATTTAGCAAATGCAGGCAATGTCGTGAATACTAACAGGTGAAACGGGGACGTTTTGTTATGGAGACAAGAAGGGGTTAAGGTGATTTAGATAGTCATGTCTTTGTACAGCAATTTTACTGTGACTGTCTGAGGTTAGCTGGCTATTTGATCATTTTATGTTCACATTTTGCATGGATGTATACTACTAGAATCACCTTTTTACTTATAATATCATTGACTAGAATAAGCAAGAAATAATAATAAATTGTCTAGGTTCTATGATGGTTTCACGAGTAGAATCGAGAGTATTTAAAATTAAAAATAAACAAATATAATCTTTAAAAAACTGTCTGGACTTTAAAAGAGGCTATGACCCCTGAGTTGGTTTCTACATTTCTTCTCAGGGTAGCCAGTTAGGAAATGTCGACTCCAGCGAGCTCATAAAATTAAGTGTAAAAGTGATCGTAAAAATCCTTATTACAAAATAAATCAATGAATTTGACTCCTAACATTATGTTTCTATTTCGCATCTTTGTTAAGCTTTGGCCAGTCATCACACCGCAAACAATTAATTCGGATTGTTACTTAAGAAGTTCTTTTTCTTCTTAACGTGTCGATCATATTGTGTCAGCCCAGAATTGTGCTACGAGAACTGCATTATCAGTAGCCTACATTAAATCCTGCAGCTTGCAGCTGTCAGGGCACGAAGAACAAGAAAGCAGGTGTTCCATTGCGTTCCTGCCGGTGCTGCGTAAGCAATCCCACGGCTCCGGCAAGGGCGAGGACGGGACCGGGGTGTTTTTGGTCGGTGTAAGTCCGACGTATCCCCACGTTGTGCCCTAAACGTGGGTCAAAGTCATTAAAGTTACACCCTGACAAAAAAAAAACTAATGTGGGCCATTGTTTGGGGAATGATACCACACTGTTATCTGCAGGATATGCTCTTATATGCTCTTATATGCTAGGTAGTGCCTATCTTAGAAATACAAACAATAATATATCCCCCACAAAGTATTTAATCGCTTGTGACCTGTTTGTCATTGGCCGCTAGTAGCTGTGGTCGGTGGCTCGTTTGCTCCAGGTCTTAGCCTACCCAAGCTTTGGCTACACCTAAGTGACGACACTCTGACGACAAGAAAATGTTAAGGGATTACCGTTCAACTTACCGGTATAATAACCCAGAGTATTAGCCTCTACGTCATTAGAAAACACTAGTTGCCACCTAGTATTAAAACTCTCATTACAATACATCTGGGTCATACAAGGAAAGAGTTTAAAACTAAAGTGGCATAGTAGATCTATTTATCGACCGGTGATGATATGATTAATTACGTAAAAGGTACATAGTAAAACTATAATCCTTTAAACCACGGGTTTTTTTTCAGTTCACTCCGAAGGCAAGGTGTGAAGTTATATTTCGGACTTCACCGACAAAAAACTTCCCCGTTCGTCGATCGGGAGACGGGCACGGCGGACATCGTCGGGGGACCTAATTTGCTAATTAATTAGGAAGTTTAAACATTAGCAATAATATCGGCGTTCTTTTATTATTTTGTATATAATAAATATTATTAAAATTATGACTATTTATATCGATAATAGGGACGTATTTATATCGGTTGACAGCTTCTTTTTTCTATGCTCCTGTTAAGGCTTTTAAATTAGAATTCAGACTGCCTAAGGGTGCTTCCACATCACGTGCCTAGCGCGGTTGCGACAACGGACTTAATAAATTGATCAAACCTATGAAACCGCCGTTTGCGTCCAAAGTGAAGTGCGCTTAGCGCAACGGGCCTGAGGGCCACAGCACGCACAGATTTCAAACGATTCTATCTGCTCGTTATGGCCGCACTCCGGGCCTACACCATATATTCCTCTTTTTCAATTATTTCGTGCACACTAGTTCTCGCTGTCAACACCTCTGAACTAAAAATCGGACTGTGAAGTATCCTCGTCCAGTTTGCAACACCAGAAATTGGTGTAATCGGTACAACAGAACGCGCGGTAATGGCCACCCACAAGCTCCAGCCTCTGCGCCTGCCATAGGGCCTAGTCGCCGCGCATTCAATGTGGACGAACAGTAAGTAGTTAGTTTAAATAATTAAGTTTAGAGTCATCCGAAAACACACCCTAATAAAATTACATACTTACAACAAATTACGTGTTGGACAACTGATAAAAATGACAAATACTCAATTGAGAAGTTCAAGAACTGAGAATCAATCATTATCGTCATCGCCGTCTCAATTCCTGCGAGAGGGAACGATAATTGGTGACGATACCTAAGTAGGTATCCTTCTATACAAATATTATGACTTACTTTACCAATTACCTACCTACTTAGATGGTTTATAGCAAAAAATAAACCTTCAAAGACGGTGGTTATTTTGTTACCCAGGGCCCATTCTAAATACATCCATAACAAAAAAAGTTATAAGGAAATGTATATTTTAGTGAGAACTTCTGTAATTATTTAGTTGTCCTCGTAGGTATTCTCGAAATTAATTCAATAATGAAGCTGCACTAGCAGGGATTGCAACTTAATAGATACAGCGTGGAACGGAATGTATTGAATGCGTTTTGTTATATTATTATCAAGAACGACTCTGCCAAATCTTTTGTTTCTCTTTTAATTTCAGTATTAAAAAATATTTATAACTTGCATATTGCCAACTAAGACTATTAATATTACATTTCTTCTATCTAGAATTTAAACTAATAAACAAAATAAAAAAATCACATGAAATGAAAAATAAATACAAACGCTTCCAGCGTGGAACGGAATGTATTGAATGCGTTTTGTTATATCAAGAACGACTCTGCCAAATCTTTTGTTTCTGTTTTAATTTCAGTATTAAAAAATATTTATAACTGGCATATTGCCAACTAAGACTATTAATATTACATTTCTTCTATCTAGAACTATTTAAACTAATAAACAAAATAAAAAAATCACATGAAATGAAAAATAAATACAAACGATTACATTGCAACAAACCGTACTTTTGAGACCTGTATTTGACATACGAAAGTCGTCGCGAATCGCGATTTTCTTGCCCACGTCTTGTAAATTGTACGTTTCTGTCTTAATTTTCTAACATTTATCTAATTAAATAACATCAATTTCATTATCTATCAAAAATGAATCATGAAAGCAGACAGTTGGCACAAGATTTATTTTTGCGGGAGCCTGCGGATGCTCGAATACGGTATATATTTCTGTTTCTCGCGTTAGAACTAATTTGTTCTCGTATTTCGTGTATAAAACGTGTTATTATTTACAGAAAACCTAAAGTTGAACCCGAAGAGGAGTCTCACCCTAACCTTAGAGTGGAAATGCAGACAGTTCGTCTGAATCCAGATTCACAGAAATTAGTTTTGGACACTCTTAGATTCATCCATGGCCCTGACTTTAAACTTGGCAGTGCCAGTCTATATAAAGTAAGTGTAGATTTAAAAGTATATTATAAATTTGAATACTAATCCTTTAAATTTATTTTTGTTTTCATTGATCATTTATTCATTACTTTTATTTATGTTCTGGTATCCTTACAAAAGTTGTGCAATCTATAATTTCTTCTAGTGGTGAAACCTTGAGACTGAAATACATAGTACAGTAATTAAATTTCATGAAATTTAAAGTTAATCTCTCTAATCACCGCTAATGAGACACAATTGATTTTCTATTGTAATGTGGCGACCAGTCGCCGCTCGGGAACGAATAGGTTAAACTTTCTCATAATTAGCTATCTAATAATAATCTTTACAAATATTAAAAAGATTTAAGAAGTTGGAGAGTTTGTTTAGCTGAATGCACTAAATTCAGGGAACGAATGGATCAATTAGAAAAAATCTTTTTGTGTTATGTACCCCATTTATCGAGGTTTGCTATAGGCTAGCCTAAGCTTTTTGGTAAAAGATAATTCCTTCTACTCTTCAATAACACAGTATTATATTTGCATATACTGTGGTACTACATTTGATAATTATATTGTGACTCACAAGCGAGTATAAGAGGGTAATTGTCATGATGAAAATAAAAAAATAGAAATATTAGTCACTGTTTAACCAATTCGTCCCCGAGCGGCGACCGGTTGCCGCATTACAATAAAAAATCAATTGGTGTCTCATTAGCGGTGATTAGAGAGAATAAATGATTCAAATTTATAACTCAAATAACTAAGAATTTGCTCTGGTTTTTTATAAACTTTCAGGATAAAGGTTCAAACTTGGGTAACCGGTACTGGATGGAGCGAGGCAATCTGGTAGTCCAAGGAGGCTGTGACTACTCTATAACAACTAAACCTGTTATAGAAACATCAGAAGCTAGACTCAGGGCATTTGCACTGGCCAAATTGGAAAGGTATAATAATTTAATTTTATTATCATTAAATTTTACTGCACGGATAGCCAAGTGGTATAGGTCACCACGCTAATGACCACTGTGCGTGACTTGTTTCAGGTTCGATCCCCACATGGGACAAGTATATGTGTGATCCACAAATGCTTATTCAAAGTCTGGGTGTTATATAAATAAAAAAATATATACATATATATTTAGTAATTAATTTTTATGGGAATATTTAGATTAATAATATGTCAATTTTAGGCAGCTATTTATTTTACTTTCTGTGCCTACCCTTCTACAATTCCTATCTGTCATTCGATTAAAAAAACGGCATAAATTTCCACTCATAGAGTGAAAGTAATCTCAATAACTTTAATGTTTGGATTGTGGAAATTGTTATAATAATAATGTGGGAATAGTACAAATTAGTGGCCACAAGTCGAAAAATATTAACTTATAGGATTTATTTATTAGTTAAGTATTATTTTATTAAGCGTATTTAAAAAATTAACATCAGTTTTTTAAATACCATTTAAAAAAGTGATGTTAATTTTTTTTACGTAATTAAATAATTAAATTTGGTACTAGTTCCATTTTTATTTTTCAGATACAATTTCCACAAAGCACATTGTTCAGAGGCTTTAGAAGTGGCAGCTGAGAACATAGATAAAGCATTGGAAATACTATTCCTGAAATACTTCAAAATAAATTTCCAAGATAAACCTGAAAATGTGCCAACAACCGCAGAATTACTTGAAATGAGAATGGACGAAAAAGCCGTGTTAGAATCAATATATGACACCAGTTTCAAAATCAAAGAAAATAATGTGTGGATAGTCAAATTGAATCTAGATTATCTTACAAAAATGTATGATAAAAAGGAAGTAGATGTCCCTAAGAGAAAACTTAATTCAAACTATAACAGTACCTTTAAAACGAAAGAAAAAGAAGTCTGTAAGCTATTTCTTAGAGGGCCTTGTCGTTTTGGCGCGAAATGCAAGTTCCTGCACGAATCTAAAGAAGACAAAGCACCAGTGGCTCCTGACCCAAAAGACGCTACGAAAATAACTTATGAATTAGAAATAAGGTTTTCTGAAGATACTGTATATCCATTCCAACCTCCTTTGATATTTTTCAAATCAGAAAACAAAACAGCGGTGATACCTGAACTCACTTTCTTAAAAGTGACTTTACGGTTGCTGGATGAAGCGAAAATGTTGTCCCAAGACGGTATACCAAGTATATACTCCTTGGTAGAGCTTTTAAACAATGAGGACGATATACTAAACTTTATACAATTTGATACACGGACATTTCCTGATATGTCCGATCCGTTATTCCCACAATTAATAGACAATTCTAGTTTAAGTGCAAAGAAGTTACCATTACATTACAAAAAGGGAGAAAATAGAGATAATAGGTCGAATATTAATTTTGAACAAGTGTTAGAAGAAAATAGGAGTATAGCTAAGAGATGGAAGGAGAAGAGAGATAATGATAGGTATAATAGAATGATGGCTGGTCGGAGAAAACTGCCTGCTTGGAAGAAAAAGAACGAAATATTGAATACAATACAGAAGTCACAGGTTAGTTGAAATTTATTCCTTTTAATTTGGGTAATTTAAGTTCTGCTCTACATACACAAACTATACAAAATTAGTTTTATAAAACGATCTGGCATTCTATGAATATCTCATTGATATCTTTTGGTTGAATAATGAAATGTCAATCAGTTTTAAGTCTCATGCTGTCTCTGTCACTTTAAGCTGTGAGTTGCGTTTATTATTTATTTATTGATACATTAATATAAATAAATAGTAAATAAGTATCAATTCAATCATGGAAAAGTTAGTGTAACTTCTCATAATAATAGATGATTCTAAATTACAGTACTCGCCAATCTTTATGGCCGCTCTGAATGTAGCCGTCGGTACGAACTCGCGCATACTACTACATACTCTCATACACACTACTCATACACTGGCACTAACGCCCGGGAGGCGAGGACGCTTGCGCGTGGAAGACAGCGCGCGCGGGCGTGCCCTGCCTCTCCGCCCCGCGTACGTCCCGCTGATACCTGATCTTGTGTTCTGCGCAGCGTAATTCGGCTAGGTTCGGAGCGGCCATAAAGTTTGGCGAGAACTGTATGTCTTCTTCAAGATCTATTAACAAAAACATTATTACTTACAGGTAGTAGTCATCAGCGGAGAAACTGGTTGTGGTAAAAGCACACAAGTACCACAGTACATCCTAGATAATTGGTTGGAGAACTTCCATAAAGATGGTCAAGAACACGTTGAGATTGTGTGTACGCAGCCAAGGAGGATATCTGCTATTGGTGTTGCGGACCGAGTGGCCGAGGAGAGAGTGGAGAAGACCGGCCAGGTGGTTGGGTACCAGGTATGATAATATTTACTAAGTGGGAACTACGTGGGAATTATTTGTCACGATGACTCCATGCATGCAGACTTTCGTTTCGATTCGATTTTAAGTTCGATTAATAAGCTTATCGTATGTGGTAGTCTGGTAGATGCTGCTTCAAAAAGCTAGTAGTGGATCGAATCTAAGCGATGACCGTATCGCACAGATGTAACGCATATTTCCTCGAATATTTTTGAATGTTATTATTTTATCTCATTTTTATTCGTCGCATGTGACTCGAATAAATACTTTTACGTTCTTTCCTTCGTTCGTTGGAGAACTTCCATAAAGCCGATAGAGATTCCATAAAGATGACGAGTAATAGAGAGGAATGGAAGGAAAATACGCATTGCGCCGACCACATATGAATAGGATAAGGTCAGGAAGAAGACTGTCTTTCCTTCTTTCAAAAAATTCACGTAATAATTTGCGAATGTTCCACACTCGTAGTTTCCAGTATTGTGAGATTTCTTGCAAAATATTGTTTCTATTTTGGGTTGAATTTTGAATCTTGGTGTCACATACAATTTCCGAGTTCTGTGTTTGTAACTTTATTAAATACGATTACTCTAATAGTACGTAAGTATAGTCATTAATAACAGGCAACAGTTTCTGACAAATATTGGTGTGAACTTTTTTACAAATTTTATCAGAAATCTATAAATAAAAAGAAAACATAGTGCTTTATGTCAATGCACAATCAAATATTATGTTTATTATTTTACAGATAAGATTGGAAAGCAAAGTTTCGTCAAAAACCCGCCTCACATTCTGTACAACTGGTATATTGCTGCGGAGATTAGAATATGACCCTCAATTGAAGTCCGTCACCCACATATTGGTTGATGAAGTCCACGAAAGGTCCGAAGAGAGTGACTTCTTGCTGCTTATTTTGCGAGACCTTGTTAAAGTCCGGAAAGACTTGACTGTTATACTTATGAGCGCTACACTGAATGCTGATCTGTTTTCTGTATACTTTGACAAAGTTCCAGTGTTAGAAATACCGGGTATGTACTTTAAATATAAATAATACTGATGATTTTTTAAAAATCTTTTGATTGTCCAATGTTGGCGTATAGTTGGTATCCAGCGGACCCGCCCAGGCTTCGCACGATCAGCATAGTAATAAAGCCTATACACGAAAACCTTGAATCCCTCTATCTGTACAAAAAGTGGGAGCGAAGATGTAATATACTATGGGTTAGGAAACTGTAATATTGATAACGTTTTTCGCTACTACAATCGTCAACGTCCATACCATGTTGAAAACACCGGTTCTCGTCCGATCACCGAAGTTAAGCAGCATCGGGCGCGGTTAGTACTTGGATGGGTGACCGCCTGGGAATACCGCGTGACGTTAACTTTTTGCATGTTGTTCTTATTTGGAATCTTTTTAAGATTAATTTTAGCAAATTTTATCAATTATTATGTTAAAATTATGTTATGTAAATAAATTTTCTGTTTTCTTTATTCCATATTTAGGTAGAACATTCCCAGTGGAGCAACTGTTTTTGGAAGACATTATGGAGATGACAAATTATGTTTTAGAGGAAAATGGTCCTTATGCCAGAAAAGTAAAGAAAGGTAAGATTACTTACAATGCTATCACAATAATAATGTATTAATTTGTCATAGAGTATGACGCAGTGCCTACTGCGTCATCTTATTGATAAATAGTTAACTAATCATCTTTGATCTTCTGACTTGCGTTTTTTCAAGTTCAATACAATTAAGAGATTTTACATTGAGCGCGAAGCTATCTGATTTTCTCAACCCAGTTTTCAGAATCTCCTAATTGTTGATAGAGTAATGAATGAGATGAGTACCCCGGCTAATGAGTTATTTCTTGTAAAATATTAAATGAATACTCCTAAATCTCGTAGGTGAAAGAAAACACGACTTGGAAACCGAGTTAGAAACTTGTGACGTGCGCGCCGACGCTAATGAGCCGCCGAAGATATCGATACGCGACGACCATCTTAACATCGGGCAGATGGTGGCGAGGTACCCCCGGTGTAGCAAGACCACCTGCAAGAATATGTACCTTATGGACACTGAGAAGGTATTTAAAATGAAATAATAATAATTCATTTATTGTAAAATATTATGATCCATTTAGGTTAGTGACAGCAGAAGCTTTATGTACTATGTTAGTCGGCACAAAATTGACATATAAACAACAGTTAATTATATTATTATTTCACCACCCCATTATGGTTGGCTTACCGAAGAATTGTGAAATTAAAAATGAACCTATATTAAATTTATCTTCTTCTTTGCAATACATAATTTTTACCTCCTTTTCTTTTCTCTTCTTTTTTATATTGATTTGTACTTATTGTATACTTTTTTAAATAATGACGGTGGCTACATTTGTATTGGCCGAAGTGGAATTGTGGCAAATGCTTATTCATTTTATTTTAAGCTTGAACAGTCCCACTGCTGGGAAAATCCTCCCCTTGATTAATTGATTTTGAATGGAATTTGGCCGCATATAATATTTTTTTTAACCAGTCTAGCAGACAGACACATTGTTTTACACAATCCGAATTGAAAAGCAATAACTCGTTTACTCTTTAAAAAAAAAAGGAAATAACGCAATTGAAATTAAATTGTATAACTGGCTTAATAAAATACTACTTCCAATTTAATCGATTTATTTAATTTATGGGACGGGAAGACCTTTGCCGCACAGTGGGATAACAATGACTAAGTAAATAAGAAATATGTTACAGATAAACTTGGAGTTAATAGAGCACGTGTTAGGCTACATAGTACACGGTGACCACGACTGGCCGCGAGAGGGCGCCATATTGGTGTTCCTACCGGGTATAGCAGAAATCATGTCGCTGCACGACCAACTGGCCGAGAGCCACACTTTTAGTCCTAAGTAAGTATTTGTGGATTATTTTTAATGTTTACAGAAATTAAACTTGAAATGTAATATATTTAATAATAAGTTGTGGCACTATAAAATAAGCTTGCAACTCAACTAATTTACTGGTGAACCAAAATCTTAAGTTAAAAATAAGGCGCGTCGTATCATTCGAATTGTTGTCTTTGTAAATTAATAATAATAACTTTACTTCCAAATTTACAATTTACTGAATAGCACTATGTACATACAATCGTATTTCCGGACCAGAATTGCATTCTATTATGCACGTTTTTCGAATGAATCATCTTTTCTTTGTATAAACCTACCTATTTCCACCCCATCTTTCATTTTATTTATGCCTGCGAAAAAAAATAACATTTAAAAATAAATTATTTTGAAATTATGAATATTTAATGATAATATTTTTATTTCCAGAACCGGCAAGTACCTGCTGGTACCTCTACACTCGACGCTATCGAGCGAGGAACAAGCGCTCGTGTTCAGAAAGCCTAGACCTGGCACTCGAAAGATAGTGCTATCAACCAATATTGCGGAGACCTCTGTCACTATTGATGACTGTGTCTTCGTTATTGACTGTGGACGGATGAAGGAGAAGAGGTATATTTATGTTTTATACTTATTCTAATTGTATTTGCATAAAGAGTTACTATCTACTTAAAATAACAGGAGCTTCTTAAAAATTGCCAATGCTTGCCTTAAAAATGCATTTGTTATCTGTTGTGATAAAGTAATTAATTTGTTATTAAATTTCCTGTAAATCTTGGTTAAGTCATTCTAAATGAAAAAGTGAAGAAATGTTTTATTCTATTGCCTATTGGACACTTAAATATTAAATAGTATTTTTTTCGTAATGTGAGTAAGTATTACAATTACTACACAACTGAAAAACTGGTTAACCAAATTTAAAAAAAATACAAAATTTTATTTCTAATAACTAATATAGAAAACTAAGTATGCATATATGTATAATAAATAAAAATGTTCCAGATTCGACTCCAACCGCAACATGGAATCTCTGGACCTAGTATGGGAATCAAGAGCCAACGCTAAACAACGTAAGGGTCGAGCGGGACGAGTCATGCCGGGAGTGGCCATACACCTGTTCACGTCACATAGATACCATCACCACATACTGGAACAGCCCGTGCCTGAGATACATAGGGTGCCGTTGGAACAGCTGGTGTTGAAGATCAAGATATTACCGCTGTTTCAAGATATGAGCATACATGAGGTTTTAGGTAAGACTAATGAAACAAAAATCCCCAGTACACTGCTACTATGTTTTAACTTAAAAAAAAGTAATATAATAGCCTTGAAAAAAACAGTACATAACTATTATTGCTGTTTTACTAGGTCAAGGACTTGAGCTTAGGTAATGGATTTTAAATACAGTGACCCATAGTTCATAAGTAAAACTGTGACGTCAGATGTTGCCAAAAGTAGTAGCCACAAGTGACGTGGCGAACCCCCACTCCTTAAATTATATTCGCCGTCTCTAAGTACTTATTCGTTTCAATAAATACGTCATGTCTATTTCTTTTTCATTAGCTAAAATCCGGAAGTTGAAAATAAAAAAATTGTCTGCATCCCTATTCTCCTTGTATTATTCTGTTTTCAGGTAAAACAGTAGAACCACCAACAAAACAAAACATAGATGGCGCTCTATCCCGCTTACAAGATGTCGGCGCCCTCGACAAGGCGTATAGCCTCACCGCACTGGGCAAACATCTGGCCGCGTTACCAGTCGACGTGAGGATAGGAAAACTCATGTTATTCGGAGCTATATTCTGCTGTGTGGACTCTGCGTTAACAATGGCGGCATTTTTGAGCCATAAAAGCCCGTTTGTTGCTCCATTTGGGAAAAAGGTAACCGTATATTCATATTTTATAATATCTTCCCAAAATTAACCAGATTGATATTTTTATGTTAAAAAAGTAATTTTCTAAAACTTACAAGGGCTTTTTTTGTGGTGTCTTAAAAACTAAACATACAATTAAAATGGTCTGTTATTTTAAAAGTTATGTTATTAATATTTTATTTTCTTTCTTACAGGGCGAGGCTGATGCAAAACGGAGAGAATTCGCGTGTTCGCAGAGTGATCAATTGACCACATTAAGAGCTTACAGGGTTAGTTTTACTTTATATGATAATAATGAAATGACACCTATAGTCTGTTTTTTATTCCTGGAGACTAAATTGACAGGTAAAAATGACAAAATGACATATTATATTCTAACGTTTTAAAAATTTTACGTCAGTTTTGACATTTGTTCATTTCAATTTAGTCTCTCAGATTAAAAAACATAGTATACACATTATTGTATCTAATACTATATGCGTCCCGCGGTTTAACCCGTAGTTCCCGTTACCGTAAGATGAAAATTCACAATTTCATAATTTCCAGGACTATATAAAAGGGCCTTTTTTTTTTTTTTTTGCGGGGTGAAACGCTATTGCCTTCAACCCACGCTGAGGGCACAGCGTGGGGATATGTCGGACTTGCACCGACTAAAAACACCCCGGTCCCGTCCTTGCCTTTGCTGGAGTCGCGGGATCACTTACGCAAGCTCTACGCAACTCCAGCAGATATAAAAGGGCCTAGCCGTTCTTAACTTATAAATGGTGTATCATATCTAGCCAGACCGAGTTTTATACGGGTGTTAATGAAATTCGTGGTCATATTTGAAATAATGCTTCGTATAGAAAGATATAGATTATTTTTTAACATTCCTTATTACAAAGACAAATTAAACAGCATCGTAATTCATTATACCGTATTCTGTTCTAGAAATGGCAGCAAGCAATGAAAAGCAGTACGCATGCGGCTCTAGTCTTCGCCAACGAAAATTTCCTGTCCCACAAGACTCTACTCATGTTGGCGGACATTAAGCATCAGTTGCTGGGCTTGTTGGCCTCCATAGGGTTCGTGCCCGACATGCCCGCGTTACGGAAGAAGATGAGGAAGGATTCCGTGGCCAGTCTCACTGGAGACGAGGTTAGTAATACTGCTAAATATCTTGTGTAATAAAAAAATCAGCCATTGTACATATGAAATAGTTGAAGTAATATTCAAGTGCAGTTCTTTATACTTAATTTAACTGGTTAAAGAATTGAAGGTAAAAAAATATATTTAATTTTATTTACAAAACTATATTTCCTATATTTATATCCCCTAAAACTCATTAATCTGTCCATTGTCCATCTGTGTGGCTATGAAGCCAAGACAGTCCACATCTTATATTAATATAAATATGAATTTGATAATATGATTGATATTATGTTTGGCGTATTAGGTATTAATTGTATATTTACACATAATTTGTCTTTTTACAGTTAAACACAAACGGAAACAACGACAGATTATTAGCAGCTATTTTATGTGCAGCTCTATATCCGAATGTTGTCAAGGTAATTTAATTCAGATATTAAAAAGTTGTGAGAAGCAAGCTATCGTGTGATTTGAAACACACTCACACAAATTCAGAAGGAATAATAAATATATTCGACTTGACTCTCCTTGATGCAACGCGATTCGGCAGTGGATTCTTGGTTTAAGATAATAAGTGCTTAGACATTATTTACCCTACATTTAATAATTGTTTTTGTTATGTTCACTATGTTACTGGTAAAAACAGTTTTTGTTACATAACGTTTCATCCTCATTGTTTACCCTATGGAATCACTGGTCCCCAAGTCACAGGCTATAAACCTAGTTTGGTAGCCAGTAGATAATACTTAATTCACCTTTTGTTGTACCACACTACAGCTGTACTTGTAACGTATGTAATCTTTTTTGTGGAAATAAACATTATTATTATTTCAGGTACTAACCCCAGAGAAATCGTTCCACATGCAAGCTGGCGGCGCAATACCTCGCCAGCCGACACCAGACGAGCTTAAATTCAAGACCAAAACCGACGGCTACGTGGCCCTACACCCTTCGTCAGTGAATTCAAGTATAGGGTACTTCACGAGCCCCTACCTTGTGTACCAAGAGAAAGTTAAGACCAGTAGGGTGTTTATAAGGGAGTGTTCCATGGTGCCTCAGTTGCCACTGGTGTTGTTTTCTGGTAAGCATGTAATATGTATGTTATTGTAGTCTGTAATAGTATTATAAAGTATAGAAAAGGTCGTTTTTAATGTTATTTTTTTTAATTTATTGTGTTGGGCATGATTTAATTTACGATTAATACGAGTTTTAGGATTAGTTAAATCTTGTTATGCATACATTCTCTGGTGAACTTCTCGACTTAAACGAGACTTAAAAAATATAATTATCACAGTAATGGGTATAGGTACATTATTTCATTGAATTCCGAAAAACAATTTTTTTTGGTAAAATTTTTTTGAAGCGGCCGTAGCCTAATGGCTAGGGCGTCGGACTTGCGATCATGTGGTTGCGGGTTCGAATCCCACCCATTACACTACCGACGTGAACCCACTCGTAACACAAGCATCTTAGCTTAGCACGAGGGGTTAACAAGTTTACTAGTAATGTGTGGCCCACATTGCTAGTAAACTTAATAAAAAAAATAAAAAATAAAAATTACTAATTATTAACTCAAAAAACGTGTTTTTTTTAATACTTTTTAAACTTTTTTTTAGGTTGCAATCTATCGGTAGAACTGCACAGCGGCACATTTATCGTATCATTGGAAGATGGCTGGATCATGTTCCAAGTGGAAAAACATGAAGTAAGTTATTAATATATCTGTTTATGGTGACATAAAATTTGTTGGATTATAAACAGTAACACAAGAGTACATTTAAATTTTATTTAAACTTTTATTTAAATTTGTTAAAAAAACATATTAATGTGCACTATTAAACACGCATACATACGTTTACTAATATAAATGCAGAAATGTCATAACACTAAACGGATAGTGAATATATTATTTATTTCACAATCATATTATTCTAATTTGATTTTAGTTCCCAACGTTTCAACGCCTTTGCGTCATGGTCACGGGCAGATTCGATTGTCTGTTTGTGAACTTTGTGACCATGACGCCTGCAATGACGTCAGGAACTAAAATCAAAATAAACCGCGATAGTATCCTTTTAAAAACTAGTTTATTTTCATCACTTACGATGTCTTTTTAAAAGAACTTTCACATATAATTAAAGTTTTTATAATAATAACTAACTATATTTTCACTTTTCTCAGGTTGCTGAAATGTTAAAAACTATAAGAGTTGAACTCATAAACTTACTTGAAGAAAAAATTAACGACCCGAGTTTGAACCTACTACACTATGAGAAAGGTAACCGTATAATAAAGACTATCGTTCAAATCGTCACTAAGGACTAACTGACTAGTCAACAATGAATTTAATACAGGTGCAATTAATGTTTTTGAAACTCTTAAATTATTTATAAGTGATTCGGTAAATGTATTGGTTGTTTGTAAAATATTAATATTTACTCAGGATTATTATATTACTTAAATTTTAATCTATATTTTTTTTTTATGAATTGAACTAAACGCGTTGTATCCAATTTGTGCGGAAATAAAATATAGAGCTAAATACCTTGTAGCTACTAAAAAACGCAGTTCTAAAATAGTAAAGACGAATGTCCCTTTTACGTAAACAATATTTGTAGAATGTTTCTTTCGGGTCTGTTATTCCTGTGAAGTAATGAATATTTTACACATAACTCTGTATATGCTAGTATAATATGTATGGTGTTCAAAGTTTTAGTAGAATTGGAAAAAGATTGGCTTATCCACACCTCAATGTGAGATCATGGTTCTAAATGAGTTATTGTAATTATTATTAACACAGCTATGAAGTTTTGTTGTTTTCAACTTTAGAAATATTTGTGTAAGCGCCATCTGTGTTTCGCTTGTGTATCTGTGATTGCGGTGTTTGTATACAAAACTAGAGGGCGCTAGTATCAGTGAGATCTCTTAAAGAATAAAAAAATAGTATGTAATTTTAAAAACTGATGTAATATTTTTTCAGATTACTATGGCAGTCGATCACTGCCATCCAATATGATAAAATTGTAATAATGTGTCATGAATTACAAATTGTATGTGTCTATAATATTATGCTCTTCACTAGTTGCAATAATTTTGTTGAGTTTTTTAGCGGTGGTACTTACATTTTAAACTTTATATTTGTTGTTATACATTGCCCCAGTATTTTATTTAACCCACATGGATAAAATTGTTAAACGTTTAAAATTAAAATCCTAACCATAGATTCCTGATCCCACTAAAGATAACTCTAGAGGGAAAATTGTCTATGGATTGGATGTAATTTCCAGCATTTAGCTATATGTCAGTACTTTATGAGTTCCTACTTTACATACATAGATCCGGCTTTTGCTGGATAAGGGAAAACCGCCTAGATTTCAAACCAGAGCTTGTCCTTTTAGGGACCTATCCATGATTCTATATGAGTGTATGTATTATATTTGTAATATACAAATTGCTGTACTTTATTCAGTGAAAACTATAAATATGTCAAGTAAATTAAAAGAAATTAAATATACATCTATTGTGTATGAGTTATGTTCATGTTAAATCACTTAGTGCATTCTAAATCTATATTTTTTTATTTATATCGTTGATGTTTTTTATTTAATTAACCCTTTCACTGTCCCGTGAGTCAGATATGAACATTTCCCTTGTTTAACTATTGTGTCTTCTGACGGGACAGGGAAGGTGTTAATAATTAATGAAATAAAAAACATCCTTACAATACTCATCCCTAGACCCAAATTAAACCAAAAACAGGTTTTTCAAAACTTTTTATTTTATTACACAAGGCTTGTGAAATACATGTAAGATCTGTCAGTTTTAATAATAATTAAATTAATATAGATTAATTATTATCAATCCCGTATTTAGACGTTAGAATATACAATTATTATAAAATAAACTAAAATAATTTTACTAAAATCTTGTACACTGACAATAAATGTTCGTGTTTGTATAAGTAGACAAATTGTAATTTATAAAGGATAATTAAATAAATTATTACTTTGTTAAATATATTTGGTCGATTTATTTTTCTGGATTTGATCACACTCCCTTGCGTGAGATCCTATTTACTTTTTAATGATATACACGCTCTTAAAAAAGTCATTTTAATCTCTGATCTTTGAATTGGTGCTAATCTGCAAATCCTACTATTATTATAAATGTGAAAGTGTGGATGTATGGATGTTTGTTACTCAATCATGCATGTATGTAGCCTTTGACATGGAAAGGAACATAGCCCTTTATCCCGATTCCTTTAATAGTTTCTGAGGGAAAAATGAAAATTGTTTACGAGCTAAGCCGCGGGCAGACAGCTTTGAAATTTGGGATGCATGTCACCTATGTACTTTCTATACCGATCTCTCAAATACTTCCCGTGGGAAGATTAAAAATTGTTAACGAGCGAAGCTTTAGACCCAATTCTGAAGTCCACGCAGGCGAAGTCGCGGGCAGGAGCGAGTACCTAAGTAATAAAAAAGATAACTATGGGATCCACCCGCTTTTTAAATTATTTATGAACGTTTTATTTGACTACTACCAAAATAATATCAGTACGACAAAGTTTTCCAAACTGCTACTCAAACATAACCTAAAAAAAAAATAGCCACAAGAAACATACTGATCCAGACAAATAGGTATCTAAGAAACTAAAGCGAAACCATAAAACATAGTATAACCTGCATCCGAAGCTCACAAATCACATAACAGAAGACTAAACCGCAAAATATTGACACTATCAATCATTCCTCTACATTGTCCGACTAACGGGTATACCCGGGACCCGGGTATGCCCTGTGCAAACAACGGTCTTGTCATATTTTACGAAGGTAAAAAATGCTCCCATTCGCGACCGATTTCAATAGAGAACGTCCCTAGTCGTAAAACGCACGTGTTTTGGTTTGCTACATGTGTAATTTAAAGGGCAAACTTTTGGGTTAGGTCCGAATAGTTTCAGTGTAGGATGGTCTCTTGTGGATGCGTCGAAATATTATGATTATCTTTTTTTAAATCTGGTTGGTGCATTATAAAAGGATAACATAAAAGATTATTATAAGATAATTACATATAAGAAAATTGTTTTTTCGTGTTTGTTATTGATTACATGCACAAAAAAATGTTTGTAAGTTGGAAATATACCTACCTTAATTTTAATATTTATTCTGCTATTCGGGACGAATAATCCAACAAATCATGAAAATCGGTCCACCCGTTCTCGAGTTAGACGTGTTGCAACAAACACGACTTTATTTTATTTAAATAAGATTTTACCTAAATAAGTAGGTGTCGGTGAATAGGCAATGAATTGTTTGATTTAACAGCGGGCATGTAAGCCAATCGTAATTATACAAAATGTGTGTTAGCGTCATCTAGTATTGAATAGTTGAACTAAAAATTCGATTGTACTTCAAACTTGACAGATAGATGTCGCTGTATTATTCTTATTGGATTCCAATATTCGACTATACGATTTCCTGGGCCGCTAAAATGTACTTCTATTTTTAAATAAATAATCCGCACAAAAATACCTTACGTAGTGTATTATTGTCAGATATTATTTAAATGATCCTTTCGGGATTATCGCTATAGGTAAAGTATTTTTTAGAGCAATACGTTTTACCGACGCGCATTCTCGGAAGTTATTATACTATAGGTAGGTAACGGTTATAGAATCGCCATTAAGATAAGGTTTCAAGTTCATGCAAATTCCGATCTTACATTACAAAAACGGCATAGATAGGTTATAGGCAACGATCTACGATTCTGCATGCTTATTTTTAACGCTGGGCTTACTAACCCACATCCGCAACTTGTTCCCACATTCTAGCCTCATCCACTGTTATCCAACAGCAAGCATGTCCCGCCATTTTAAGTCGCGTCACGTATCGGCCGGCGTGTAATTGGCGCCATTTACCGTCCCGCGACCGACTCGCCCTGCACGTCTTACCGGCAACCTCCGAACCAATATTTTGTGTGAAACTTGCAAGTATGTTTTAAGTTTGTTGCAAAATCTTTTAGGTGATAGGGTAACAGAGTTGGTGGTAATTTGGTAGGAAAATAACTAACATCAGAACTCGGATGATTCGCAGAATGCGACGCATAAAATGAAAAAACAAAAAAAAAAGCAAACTAAATATATGCGAAGGTTTAACAGGAATGTGGTTGCTACTTTTTGCAGGTTTACCTATTATCAACAAAAATGTCAGCTTTGTAAATATTTAACTACCTCTGACTATACTAAACTTACGCGCTTGAAAGTTCAAATCGTAACATGTGTGCCCACATTCTACAATTTTATCTGTGCTACGCAAGGCCTAGCCGTACAATTATATCAATCTGTTCTAGCGGACAATCAAGGCTAAATTTAAAAAGGGTTTAAATATAAAGTTTTTTAAATGAAAAACTTACGTAGAGCAAAAGTCTAACGGTCCTTAGACACACCACATATTTTGTCGCGACAAAACGTCGGAGCTAAATTATACAAACCTACAAAAATCCTTCACCCTTTCACCTATTTATCAGCATTAAACATATTCACATAAACACGGTACCCACGCAAAAACGTCGCAAGCGTTATTATCAACCGGTCCGTTGATTCCATTCACCCGAGGCCGAATAAATCAACGCGAAAGCCGAAAGCCGACAATAAATTTGGCCCCAATCCTGGTCATCGTGGACCCAAAAGGCGTTTTAGCGTTAACCCAGGGACGGACCTTTCCGCTAAATAAATCCCTTATCTGCATACGGCAAACCTTTCTAGGGTCCAGCTTAATAAATTCAGGTTGGGCCTTGCAAACTTTTGTGTTGGAGATACATAGAGCTGTGAGTTCAGTTTCAAGATTAATACTCTTTTTTTAATTAATACTCTTTTGTCCACATTTTATTATTTGTATTATTCATTAAGCAGTAAATTGTATAGATGACCGTGTTCAAAATGCAGTCGGAGGTAAAATAAAATCATGTACTTAATTGATGCGTGCGACTGCGTTTGTGAACACTGTTAACTACCTACTATTTGTCTATTTATCAGTCAATTTCATTATTAGGTAGATATTATTTCGTCAACTTCTTTCTATCTTCCGGTTTTTTTGCTATACTTTATAAATATTAGGTACATAAATAAATATTGGAAATCGTCTTAACCGCTCTAGAGGTACACTTTCGGCCTGCTCATTTGGAAGGCGGCCGAGCGGTGCGTTCCCAAATCAATAGTAATTCTGTGGGTAATCCTTCGACCCACTGAAAAATATATATATACCTATAGAATAAGTTTATTGAGTTAAATTACTCTTGGATAGAAGTTTGCCCGGTGTTATGGTTTCGTTATGATATTGTTATGACTGGTTCAAATTATTTGTAAGAAAAATAGGCTTCTTGGTAATTTGGTATGAAGATATCGAAAGTTAGAGCAGACAGGAAACTCAGCCGATTTAAAAAAAGAGGTACCTACGTCAAACAGTTATCATTGACTGAGAAATTGATTTTTTTCTTAGCAGGAGAAAATAATTGAAGGTAAAGTCGGACTTTATGTACCGTTTACGTATTTCTTTGTCGTATTTAGATACATCTCAGTGAAAAGAGTGAACAGATTATAAGTAGGTATTTAAATTTTAACGAGCGAAAATATATCGAAACTATAACTTACTGTACGCCCCACTTATAAACTACCTGGTGCAAAAACAGACCCTAAAATAAAAATGAAAGGGTTAAGCTCCCCTCCTTAATCATACCTCTCGCTCGCACGTAGATTGATATTATATCTCCTGTCTCTTTTTATCGCTGACCGCTTGACCATTCGTCGCCTCAGTGCTTTTTTGTTCTATCCACCAAATTTTTCGAAAATTAACTTTGAATGCAGTATTTTTAAGATTTAAATTTCAGTGCGGCTGGTTAAGTAAAATTTTAAACTTTATTCTCATAAAACAACAAACCTATCAATTAAATTTTATTAGTGACACGACACGATACTTAAAATTTGTGCTTGTTTGTACTATGTCCAGTTTTTGTTCTAAATCCGACATCGTAAGAGACGTTGAGTGCTTGAATGTTCTATGTCCACTCAATCGACCAATCACAGCCCGCGGTGCCATGTTCGACATTTTGTTTGATTTGTCACTTTGGCTGGAAACATCGGAAGAGTCACGTTGTTGCTCCAGAAATTAACACAAAAATTATATAAATTGAATTGTTTTTAGTTCTTAAACTGTTCTAGACATTGAAAAATCATGTCTAGAACATATTATAAAGGTGAACATGAGCAGACGCAGCCGCAAATTGAGCATTAAGTACTTTATAATTTTACACTCGATTCCGTTATGAATTTGAAACAGGCTGTTGTTTTTTAAACATTTTAAAAATCCTCCGAGTTTTTAAAAATCCTAGAGTGCAATCTTAATAGCGTGATGTGTCGTTCTAAATGCAGAAGGATAGGACTGGTTCTCGGTTTGTTGTTTTTGATGTGAAACATCTATAGCCGCACGTAAAACCGATTTCTGGCGTGGCGACGCATGCCGTGGCAACACCGTGCGGGGCGTGAGGGGCGAGACGGGGGAAGGGCGCTCCCGAACTGCATACACTACCGTGTTAGTAGTTCGGGAGAAAACTTTCAGGTCTATTTTGTGTCAGTTTAGTTCTTTTTGTTATAATAAATATAAAATAATTTTATTAAAATGGGCGCCAAGAAACCAAGATGGCGCCGACGACAATTTGCAAATTTTTCGACATGGGTGTCATTTTCATGTTTCCGGAGGTCGCTGAAAACGATTATGTGGTCAAAATTAGAACCCAAGATGGCGCCTAGGAAAATTTGCTAATTTTTCGTCATGGGTGTCATTTTCATGGTTCCTGAGGTCGCTAAAAACTATTATGGGGTCGAAATTAGAATCCAAGATGGCGCCGATTAAAATATGCTAATTTGGTTCCTGAGGTCACTAAAAACGATAGTGGAGGAAATTTTGCATAATTCTCGTCATGGGTGTTAAAGTGTTGAGTTTTAATTTCAACCCCATAATCGTTTTAACGACCTCGGGAACCATGAAAATGACACCCATGACGAAAAATCTGCAAATTGTCGTCGGCGCCATCTTGGATTTTAATTTCGACCACATAATCGTTTTCAGCGACCTCAGGAACCATGAAAATGACACCCATGACGAAAAATCTGCAAATTGTCGTGGGCGCCATCTTGGATTTTAATTTATACCACATAATCGTTTTCAGCGACCTCAGGAACCATGGAAATGACACCCATGACGAAAAATTTGCAAATTGTCGTCGGCGCCATCTTGGTTTCTTGGCGCCCATTTTAATAAAATTATTTTATATTATCACATTTTGGAAGAAATTATCATGAAATCAGCCTGTATATACAATCTGGAACATAGAACAAATAAGCACTCAAAAACCGAACAGTCCTTTGTCCTATCTCTAATGAGGTAATGTCTTAAGTCCACATTCATAATTATATTTGTGCATGTTTGTTCTATCTCCACACAAAAACCTGTTAAATTGGTTATAATTAATTACTATCTTATATGAAAGTTATACTATCAATTCATAGGTAACTCGAGTATTAAGAAAAACCTTCAGATCAGTAATCGTTAGTTTTCTAAAAGAAATAAAGCAAAAAACTCTTCTCCTGTAAAATTTAACCAATGGTAGATAGGACAAACAAGCACTAGAGCGACGCATTGGCTGGGCAGGGCTCGCACACATGCACGCATTTCGTTGTACGCTATGGAGAGTGTATGAAGGCGGAGAAAAAAATATTGTAGGTAGCGAAAATGCTAGTGGTGGGGAATTCACTTTTCACTTCACTGTATTTTGCTATAAGTAAGTATTTAATTTTATACTTTGGAAATTTCGACATAAGGTTAGACCCGTACCGTAAATATTTACCATATTTACCGGTAAATATTTTTATAGAGGTTCATTTGTTATTAATGCTTTTGTAGAAAAAAGGTTTAAATATAAGTAGTTTGTTAAATTAAATGTTGTGCTGTTTTGTGGTAATTTTTCAAGTTAAGTGACAATTTTGCGCAGGCGCTTATGTGAACTTCTGACTAAAAACTTGTAGTCTCCATTTCTCCATGATGTCTCTCTTTACACCATTTTATTTCTCTTGTACCAAAGTCCAACCAATTTTTTTATATTTGTATGTACCTACGTCTGTCAACTATAAATTATAACGAATCAAATCGATGACTTTAACTTTAGAATCAAACCCAATGGAAGTTAATAAAGAGAATTACTTGAAACCATTCATCAACCTGTAAACAACAAAGGCCGGTACATTTGACCAACTTATTTAGTATCAAGTCCTATCTCTACATTATAGTTTTAAACCCTAATGACGTATATCTAGATCGGCTGTATAATGTTTATTCCTTGTTATCAGTGTCGGCGGTCCGGAGGTCCCGAACCTAAAACTTTGGGGTAGAAGGGTTGTGTGATATAACAGATTTCGTACTACTGCTGTAAGTGGATATTATGGCATTGTATGATTTGGTTGTGTAATGTTGTGTAACGGGTTTGATGACTGGTAATAAAAATTGAGAGTAGTAACTCTTCCTTAGTTTTTGATAAAAAAATTATTTGAAGTGAATATTTTCGCTTTTAAAGAGGCATTTAGGTGTTACCAATACTAAAACCCCAATTTCTCAGATCCATTACCTGCTCCTAAAAGCTATTAAATTTTATAGGAGGATAAGGATTAAAATATCTTGTTTATAAATATACCTTCAGAAATCAATCAACTTTTTAGATCGCGACGCCATAGCAAAGCAGCGTCGCAACGCAACGGCTGAGAAGCGTCGCGACGCCATAGCTTTGAAGTGTCGCGCCGCCATAGTACAGCGGCGTCGTTTATCGCATAATCATGTTGACCAATTCTCAGACCTACTTACCCGATTTGCACAAAAAAAAACATACAAATCGGTTCAGCCGTTTCGGAGGAGTTTGGCAACAAACATCGCGACACGATAATTTTATATATTAGATTAATGTAGTCCATAAAGGGCAATTTGTTTACCGCTTGGAAGTGATGGGTTATTTAGTTGGAGACATTGAACCTACGTGCTTAGGATCAGCTTGTTAAATGTGCGGACGAAAATCTCTATAGGAACATAGAAAACTCTGGAGTCGACAGTCCTTATTTAAAGCTAATATTGTATCCATTGTTTGAATTACACACATACTTATAATACTTAAAATCATCCCTTTGTGTCATGTGATTTTTTTATAATGTCTGTCCTAGTAAAAATAATAAAAAAGCAACCTAATGAAATATTGCACTGATAACTTCTAAAATAAATTTGAACAGTTATTTTAATTCCTCCTAACAGGTTTCCTTGTAAGCACTTAGATAAAATTTATAAAAGAAGCACTTTTACTAATTTCGGTATTTTTTTTGTGCATCTTAACCTGAACCTAGATATTGTATTTGTCGTTGTTTCTTTTTTATTCTTTGTATCTACTCATTTTCTTGTAGTTGGTACAGTATATTTTACTCTTGAATAACAGTTGGATAAACGTCAATGGTCATCTCCATGCACGTCGTTCTCCATTTCCTCAAGTCCGCGGCGCGTGTTTGGTCACTGCCTGAGATATACATATGGTGTGTTTAACTGTACCTGCAGGGCTGTCAATAAATACAAGAATAGTAAAATGAAATGAATCGGTATAAAAATATCAACCATTATTACTATCGCAATTCAAAAGATGGTTTTTGATCATCGGATAGACAATTTGGGACTTATTCACGGAATTATTTCATTCATCCCTGTATATTAATCGGTACCGTACATGGCTGATAAACACACAAATATTTAATTTATATTTCTAATATTAAGTATTATCTTGTATGAATAAAATATATAGTTTTGAAGCGGCGGTAGCCTAATGGCTAGGGCGTCGGACTTGTGATTATATGGTGGCGGGTTCGAATCCCACCCATTACACTACCAACGTGAACCCACTCGTAACAAGCATCTTAGCTTAGCACGAGGGGTTAACGAGATTACTGGTAAAGTGCGACCCACATTGCTAGTACCTAATATTAAAAAAAAAATGTTAATTTAATCAATTAAATAAATATTTACCCTCTTTCAATATTCTTTATCCGTAGTTTACCATAGCATAATACAAACCAATCATCACAGTACACACAAAGGTCAAAGAATCCTCAGCTCCATTTAACATGTCAAAATCTGACTATATTACCATCAATAGATGACCCCTGATCTCTCGACCAATAAAGCCAGCATACAATGGACACAAGATCAAAACTGGATCAGAATTGGATCAAAGGATGCTGTATCAACGAAACCAGTTTGACCACATTATAAAAGGTGAGATCAAAATTGTAACAGGGGATTCTGTGTGGTCAGGGGTCAAATGATCTATTTGCATTTATTGTATGAGTTTATTGGGAGTGGGAAATAAATTAATTTTCATGTTGTTTATTATGATGTATAGTTCACAGATGCTTGTGTATCTCTTTTTGTATATGAGCCCCATATGTTCACCTAGAATAAATAAAACGCAAACCTAAATCATACATCAAGTGTACCTATCAATAAATTCTATAATTGATAATTATAATTTACTTAGCACCTAAAAATAAATGTATATTATCAATGATGATTAAAAAAAAAATACATACGGCGTATAAACGTCCCACTGCTGGGCACAGGCCTCTTCCCATATAGAGAAGGGATGAGCTTTGATCACCACGCTTGCTTCAAAATATTGGAATCTGAAATTGCGGGTTGGCGATTTCAGATTCCAATATTTTGGAATCCAGGTTTCCTCACGATGTTTTCCTTCACCGTTTGTCAATGATGTCTTAGAATGATTATAAGAAATTATTAAGAAAGTACATATAACTTTGAAAAAGTCACATTGGTACTTGCCTGGGTTCGAACCTGCAACCATGTAACCACGACACTTATTTATTTAGTCTATTTATTTCATTGTTTTGTTTATTTAGTCACCAATTTTACATTTATTGTTTGTAGATATACACTTAAAAAAAAACCTTTTGTAATCTGAAAAAATATTTATTTTATATTATTACTTAATTAAATTTAAATGTTAAGTGCCAGCCCTTGAGCAGATAAGTAACGTTCGCCTCGCCACTGTCTTGATGTAACACATTTGTATCGGGCCGATGTAAACACAGATACGGCCGGCTTCATTCAACGCTGTGTGTACCAATTTCCCTTACCATATGGGGTTAGGCGCCCAGAAATTGTTGCAATTTGTTCTGATTACACCTATTTGTTAGATAATAGTGCTTTTGTTTGCTGGTTGGATGTTAATTGAATAAAAATGTTGTGTTAAAGTAGCTGAATGTGTTTAATTACTCGTATACCTGAGTAAACGAATAGTTCATGTTACGGATTACAACTTATAAAAATCTTATAAGGTGTTTGTCGATGTCAAAGTGTAAGGTGGATTGTATAGTAGAAATGTAGATAGCCAAAAATAATAACTAAGGGGCTTATTTATACAAACAATATACCTACATCTATTATATATAATTCCAGTGTCACGAGGTTTGTCCGGGATGAATTCCGAAACTACTAAACCGATTTTAATCAAATTAGCACACCGTATGCAGTTTGATCCAACTTGAAAGATAGGATAACTGACATCACAAATATTAAAAAAAATTGAGACCGCGGGCGGAGCAGCGGGAAACAGCTAGTATTTTATAAACTTAAAATTTATGATTTTTCTTCTTAGCGTGTCGATCAATGGCAATTATATCGTCCCCGTAGTTGGAAAACTAAATAACTCAGATTTTGCGGTTCTGAGATAAACGCGATTTAGTGTTTTTTTTTCAGTTAATGTACATTTGTTAAGAAACGTGAGACAATTTTATTGTCGGTACTTTTAAATTTTATGGACCTGATTACCTTTTATATTAATCTTCAAAAAACTGAACTCCATCTTTAAGTATAATAAAAAAACAAATAAAAAATCAAGTTATTTAATTTTGCTACAACTGATATTACAACGTTACTACAATTAGCTTCTTATTTCGGCTACTTATTTAGTTTTCCTACAAGCTAAATACATTTGGTAGTGTAAAATTTTGTGAAATAAATGCAGTTATTGAATTTATCTAAGTCGTAATATTTTTAAATGTTAAATTTAGTTGGTTTATACGTTATTATTACTTTGATTTTTTTGTAACTATTATTGTCTCATATAAAATAAAAGCTTTATTATGTTATTTATAAAGTTATATTAAGGAAGATATAAAAAAAAACAATGAAATTTAGAAAAAGTGTATTGTAATCAGATACTTGTTCTACCACAAACTTAAAGAAAAACAAAATAACACCAGTTATAACAAGTTAACAAAACAAATTAACTTAGTGTTATTTCAAATCAAAACAGACACATACCTAATTAAATAGGTATCATTTAGAAATAAAAAATATAAGTTTGTATCAAACCAAAATATAATCAAAACGCAAAAAAAAAACAGATTGTTTGCACCTAAGCCGTAGGTCATTACTCAACTAAAAATGAACTGTAAAACAAAGGTACACAATCATTATAAAACTTTAAAAAAGGACTCAATTCAACTAAATATATTTCGTTATTAGGTAAGTAAAACAGAACTTAAATAAAACTCACAATTCAATCAAATTTTTGGTACAAGGCAAAACAGAAACATTTGCACCAGTGTCTATTAGAAAACGCATACCCGTGTTGATGTCCTTGATGCATAGTCGGTGGTTTGACATATCGATGCAGTGGTCCACCGTAGACTGCACCGTTGCTAGTTTCCCGCCTCTCGTTTTCCTGAAGTCGCCGTGTCACTATTCCAGCTACATGGTTGAACACATTTCGACGCGTATTTACCGAATCGAAAACGGTAGAAGCACACCCAATCTGCTGCTCTCTTCCTGTCCCGCTGTTGCGACGAACTGTATTTACGTCTCTCTAGTGACGGTGAACGAGATCGCGTGTTGTAGGGTTTCTTCCACTTCTGTTTATCTCTATGCATATCGTCAATCCTCTTGCTGAGTTTAGATACTTCCGCTATTAATAAGTCGGTGCTCGAAGTTGAGGTGCTGGGAGTGACTTCTGAGATCGCGTCGCTCGTCTCTGCTGTTTCCATGATCTTGTCCGCTTGCTCTGCTAACTTTTATAGGTCGGTAACTAGCTGATTGTCAACACGCGACGGTTTCTGATCTTCTATATCGATTTCCTTTAATAGTTTCCGTATACTCTGTGTGTCCGACTCTTCGTAAACACAATTAATTAGCCGTTGTTTCAGTGCTGTATACGGTACTAAGTCAGACACCTGTAGTATATTGTCTTTGCTCAGCTTTGCGACCACTAAGTTAAATAGCTTTTTCTCACCTCCTTTCTGGTCTGCAACTATGACCTCGAATTGTCCGAACCATAGTCGCGGCTGGTCTGTCCAAAATTCCGGAATCTGTGTCTTGATGGTAATCTGAGCTAAATCACTGTCTTTGTCTTCTGTTTTCACTGTAGGTTGCGATGACACGTGTGGTTGCATCATCATTGCAGGAAACGAGTTTGCGTTGCACTATTACCGTTACACGTGTATAACTTAAGTTCGGGGTCACCACTTTAGGGAATTAAAGTACGTTGTTTGAGAACGTATAAGTAATCCCTATTTTGAGTAAGTGCTTTCTTCTGGTAGGCGGTTCAGGGTAATGAAACGATATAATTTCGTATACCGGATATATTTCGCGTTAACTCAGAGAGAACCGTTCACTCGGACCACGTGTTGTGCTCGTTCGTCATATGGGGACGCACCCTTAGGTATCTACGTGGTAGGTAATAATGTCAGCCATACAACAAGAGTTAGGTACGTGATGCGGGACTACCCCTAAGAACTATCTGACCACCTAGTTAGCAAAACTGCCTTGTAGGTAAACAAAACAAAACATAATTATTAATTAATTGTTAACTAAAATCCATTTTTTTACTATAGGTACTAATGTTTTTCTGCTGCAAATTATTATCTATTTGATTATCTACTTTCACTTATAAAAAATGTATAAAAAAAAACACCGATCTAAAACCAATTTGTATGACAAGCTAAATGTAACCTTAATACTTGAACTTAAGAGTCAAAATTCAAATGAAAGCAGAAGAGTTATCAACTTCTCCCACAACTCAAAATTATTGATATTCAAACAAGCATATGGTAGGAAAAAATATATAAAATAAATATCAGTACATAGAATTCAATAAATAGAGTTATTTAGTTTTCCTAGAACATAGTTAGTTGTGTGAAAGAATTTATAAGTTGAGGAAAAAGTCAACAACTCATGTTATTTAATTTATTTTATTTTTAACTTATCATTGACCACAGTTATTGATTTATTTACAGAGTTATTTATTTTTCCTTGAAAAAAATTGTGTTTGTTTGAAGATATTTATTATTCCATCTGTTCCACAAAAATGGCTACCATTTTGAAACGGAATAAGATACGAAAATGTCTGTTAGGCTCAAATATGCGGCATGTTTTAGGTGTTTTGAAAATAGGGAAATGTCAAAATCGCCAAAATCGGAGTTATTTAGTTTTCCAACTACGGGGACGATATTATGTTAAATTTTTTCTGACCAGTTTGTATTGTCAATACAGGTCTTCGTGGGGTGATAGGATACGCTGAGAGATCTCACTCAAGGCCCCAATCCAATGACAGTAAATAATCTTCACACGAAAATTAAAATTAAATAAATGTATCTTTTTCATACCAGAAGAAAGTCAAAAGTTAATTTGAAGAAAATCATTAGGAAAGTACCTAAATAAACAATAAACATTATATCCGTACCATACATCGAAATGGCGATCTTACTGCGAAAGCCGCTCTTTAGGTGGTCATAAAACAGTGGTCATAAACCTTGCCTTGCTGGAACACAAATGAAGGGTCAAATGCGTTTGCTAATTATCAAACCAGATCCTTGAAAGCCTTGACCTAAGATAGGGTCGTACATTTCTATCTGAAAAATAGTTTCCACATAGTAATTGGGTTAGCTATCAAATATTTTTCGACATACATAATTGGTTACAAATATGTATAATACTTTGCGTCGGTTATACATTTTCAATAGATACTGAAATGAATTAAATCCAAGGAAGAGAGCTTAATAAAAATTTTCGACTGACCTTTAAACATAGGATAGAAATAGAAATTATTTATTTTCTCTTGTGCACGATACAGTAGATTTTGCATTGCTATAGGTAAAACCTGTGCTGCAGATCACCAGGCTTGCCCTCCGTCAAAGTCTTCACAAATATGACACTAACCGTATAACGTAATAAGGACAAATGATACCTGGCAACCCTACCATTATATAGGGTTGCTAGAACAGAAAATATAATTCAACAACAAATTAAAAGCCTTCCAAAGCTTGGTGTAAATGATCCTCGCTCGTAAATTAATTGTTGAATCGCTGTGAGCCGATCGGGCGATATTTCAGTACCCACTAACCGAACCTTGCCCGTACGTTATGCTGTACAGTATTATTTTCATGGAGTATGTGTTTAATATGTAGTCTGCCATATATTGGGTTCATATGAAACTAAATAATACTTGAGCATAGATTGAAGTTTTTTTTTTTGTAATATTTTTAGCACTGTGGGTCGCACATTACTAGTAATCTCGTTAACATCTTTTGCTAAGCTTAGCTTGTGTTACGAGTGGGTTCACGTCGGATTCATCATCTACTTAAATTGCTGTTGACGGTACTAGGTATACATATACCTGCATACTTACCCATTTTTACAAATTGTTTCTCCAAATTTAGTGAAACAAATGAAGTAATATACGGTCTACTACTTACCAACGTTATGTATGTTCCTTAAATAGTGCGGCACCCGTCTCAGGCCAAGTGTCTTGGTTATTTATCGATATTTTCATAATTCATCGAAGGGGACCAACGCGACACTTTTTATTTGTCCTCCTTGTTTAAGATTCATGATCTCATGAGATATTGACAGACATACAGAGATGTGACACTCAAAATGTTATATATTGTGTATGAAGATGTTCGTGTAGAGAAAATTTTTAATTCAATTATCCAAAACTGAAATTGTATTAAAAATACAACTAGGCAAGTTGCAATCCGTAGAGCCTTGTTTTCATATCAGTTTTATATCACTATATTATAGTCACTACTAATGAGCATTCGGCCGTAACCATAGATTTTGAAGAAATGTATTTCCATGCTCCGTAGAGCCTGAAACTAGTTGGGCATCTCTGATACAGAAACAAAATCAAAATATTTTTATTTAGAGTAGATACTTTCAAAACTTTAAAATAATGACTCTAGTTGGGCGGTTCCAAGATCTTTCACAGATACACAGAGCAGTGTTTTTAACTTTTTAACATACTGTGTAGATTCGACTTATGACCAATGTTTTTGTCTTCACTGTCGATATTGAAAAGTAACGAATTTGATGCAGTTTCAAGGTCCGAAAATAAAGTACTTATTTAGTTTAAAAAAATCATACAAATTGTTTAAGTATTTTAACCTTTTCACAGTCCCGTGAGTCACATATTATGAACATTTCTATTGTTTAACTATTGTGTCTTCTGACAGGACAAGGAAGGTCTCAATATATTTGTATGACATTCAAAGTAGCAGTTTGAAATATATTATTTTTTTTGTTTTTTAGTTACTTATTAAAATCCATTTCATTCTTGCTTTTGTGGACTTATATCTTATGTGGTTTGATTTATTTCCAACAAGCCCTATTCACACTGTACATTACATACCAAATGATTCAGAATTCTCGGAAATCATCAATATTAAGTGTACCATAATAAACCTACTCACAAAATAAGAATTCTGAAAACCTTCCTTTCAGGGACTGAGTGAAGTAGTTACTTACGTATCCAATATGTATTGTGTTCGCGTAAAAGATATCATAAAAAATATTATCTGTACGAACGTATTATGTCCAAATCTTCTCCACAGACTTATGGGGGTGTGGAAGGGGTGGTATCGGTAAGGGGCGGACTACAACGGTTATAAGTTTGAAATCGTTAGAAAATAATACGATGATGGTGTGTAACTAGTCTACGATAAAAATTGTTTGCTATATGTCTTTTTGGGAATTAAAATAGGAAAGTATTTTTAACTAATATTTTTTCTACCAAAAAAGAGAAAATAATATATCATTAATTAAAAAAAATATACATTTAGATTTGATTGACTGCTGTGGCTGTTACACAACACATTAAGTGAATTTATATTGCTTTCATTGAAAATGAACTTTTCATACAAAGTGACAGCTCACGTGACTTATGTTTGTATGAAAAAATGATTTTTAATTTTCAGATTTCGATCTATGTTCCTTGGGAGAAGTTGTTCAGTTTTATGCATCTGATAACCTCGTTGAATATAAGTAGTAGTACGCACTCCTTTTAAATTAATTCTGTATAACAACTTTGCTCAATACACTAAGAAAGTGTTCTGAAACTTTCAAATTTAGATAAATACTATTTTGGAGCGGCGATAGCTTAATGGCTAGGGCGTCGGACTTGCGATCATGTGGTTGCGGGTTCGAATCCCACCAATTATACTACGTGTACCCTACCGTAGTACTGTAGTACCCTACTACTAAAATTTGACTGTCAATACTCACAAAGTATGCTTGAAGTTTCATTCCACTATATACATGTAAGTTAACTATGCAATAACCAAGTCCTAAGTCTCGTAGGGGTGAGTCCTACTTGATAGGAGATGGTTTAGTCCTACAGGGGGAGTCCTACACTCGGCAGGAGATATTATAGGGCTCGGCATAGATCTCCGAGCGCGGCTGCTTCTATTTTTATTTGCTAAAAGATGTACCGTGAGGTGAGCTGACCGGAATGCAAAATGGGGTAAGTTTAATACAAAGTTTTTATATGTTGTTACGTTATTTTTAGTAATTAAAATAGAAACAGACAACATGGTGTATTAATTGATACTTTTAAAGAGGAAACATTAATGCGTAAAGTTGAAAGATTTTTTTTTGAAACATATTATTATTAATAAATATAAATTTGTTATATTCAGCATCTATTATACTATTATTATATTCTCAATACGACTGTATGTTGTTTTTTGTATGTTTATTACGCGATGTCTACTGCAATTAATGAAACAATTTTTAAAAAGTTATTTCTGATATCGATAGGATTATTTCTCACAAATTATTTTAAGTCAAAGCAATTGCAAAATTTTACCAAGAACTTATGTAATTTGTACTTTCGCGCAATTGTAGTCATTTTTTTTACTTTTATGTGTATATATGTCGTTTATATAAAGTTAGACGACCTCCTTGGTCGAGTACACACTGGTTTTCAAGGTGTCGCCAGGTTCCGGGTTCGATCCCCGGACGGGTCAAGGTAGAAAAACACTTTTCCACATTCTCTCGGGCCTGGGTGTTTCTGGTACCTTTGTTGTCTCTGATACCATAACACAAGAGGTAATGGTACTCACTTTGGATTTGGAGCAATGTATGTGATGTTGTCCACATTTATTTAAATCACCTACTGGATAGCTTAAACAAACCACTGAGATTTTCTATTTTTTCCACTATACGAAACATAAAACTATTATTTATACTGACAGTACATATTATAACAATCACAATTTAGTATCACTGTCAAAAAGCCCAGGTATAAAAATACAAGCATAAATCTATCGTTTCTCTACTTATACCCCGTGATTTTCCGCAGCGGTGGAGAGCTCGCATTATTACCGATAAGTATATGGGGCGGTATTCTCCACACTGGATTTTGAATAATATATTATTTTCTTATGTAAAATGCCCGATTACTACCATCCCAGAGATTTTTGCGGCGGCACAAACGAAAGCTCCTTTATGGCACTTTATACGTTTTTGTTCTTAAATTTTTGTTATTCCACGTACGAACTGGGGCCTTATGAAATGAAAAAACTTTTTCTGTTTCAACTTAATACCTGCGAACTCTTTTGTTTCAATTTTTTATTAGATCCATTAGTAGCAATCGCGGGTTGTCTTCACAAAATACAAACATATTAGTTGATCTTAACATAACCTTTTGTATGGAACTTTCAGTAGGTAATCCAATTAAACTTTTCGGGACATTACGTCCGCATGGTCACCGCGCCCGAACAAACCCGACCCACGTAAAAAGAGGTATATTATTTTATTATCTGAAGCCAGCCAGGACCGGGAGACGGCAATATCACCGTATATAGATTCGATTTTCTACGTGAATTCGTTTGACGGCCTTCATAATGCGACATATAAAACTGGGGACTTACGGACCCCGAAACCAATTTCGGGTTATGACCCGACGACTCTCTGATAATATTCTTGGGTTATTAGGTACGGATAGGAGTTTTTACTATGGCTATTTTTTCCGCCGACGTCGGATTATTGGGAACCAGTTTACGATCTGCTGTTTTCTATACTCTTGGTGGCTTACATTTGTTTTATGACGTCATCTATCCCGATACTCCGGGACAGTAGTTTATTTGCTCCAGAATTTTACACATAAACTTTTGTTTGAATTTAATTCTTGTTAGTTTTATTTGTTAAAGTTTTGAACTTATTGCTCTTCTGGCGGTAGTGAAATGTTTTACGGTAATTGGTTTATGTTGATACTGAATTAACTCAGAGAAGTAGATGATTTGGTTTTGTTAAAAAGATAAAAAAAAAGTTACCTAAAGCAGTAGTCTTGAAGAATTGTTGAAGAATCGTATATTATAAACCTAAAAGAATATTTTGTAAAGCTAAAATAATAAATATCAAATTAAAAATGAGATCAAAACAAATTAAAGAAATGTCCTAATTTAATAGTGTGGTCATAATAATTATGTTCATTGCGGGATAAATTCATAATTGTTTAATTTTATAAAGCATAACCTTTAACAAAACAAAAAAGAAACGAAGCCATTATTATTTAAAAATGCCATAATCAAATTCTAATTTCAAAATCTAACCCGTCAAACGCAACATGAATTTCTACCTCGAATGTGGTAAACAAGGTACCTCAAGACCTAAACACGAGCTTTACGTTTACTTCCCTAAGATTCCCTTCACAAGTGTATCGTCACGTAGATACCCATCCTCTCACGTCGTAAAGAATATGACCTTTTACTTCTATAACGTAAACGTGATCAGATGTTAAACGTTCGATGATTCTGTTTCGGTACTTATCTATATTTGTTTGAGACACGTATGACGGTTATGTGAGAGGGGTTAACTTTTGAGTGTGTTTTTTTTTGTGGTTTCGTGTTTTGTATTTCGAATGTTTTTTGGAATAATGTTTGCTGTTTCTATCAATTAATGCGTAAATTATTTAATGAATACAGTGGTTATTTTATTAAACGTCGTCGTAATTTTTTCGTAATTTAGTTTAAAGAATACATTTTGTGCCCTTTCGTGTTATTTTTCATTTAATAATTAAATTATCCATTTTGTAGAACCATGCATCATTCGTTATTTTGTTTAAACGTTAATTGACATTTATAATTTATTAGTTTTCATAGTTGAATTATTATCATATTCAACTTACGGCCGACTCCAATATTCTATCTATCGATCGATCGATTTGGCTAATACAGAAACCTAACCTATGTATTTGACATAAGAAAATATGTCAAAATTCTATCTCTAGTAGCCAAGTCAATCAATAAATATAATATTGGAACCGGCCGCTAGGCTACTAGTTGGAAACTAATGGGGTCACAAAGAAGCCTATCTTCTTACATTGGAAAATGTTATAAAAATTCGGGCAGTTTCTCCAATCGCAATAGAGACAAAAATCTCCACATACAGGGTGGTATATCACCTACTTTATTAAAACACACTCTGTATTCATTACGCATCAGCTACACTATCACAAATAATATCGCCCCCGAAGATGCATTGGAAAAGAAATGTATCAGAAAATGTATAAAAAAAGCTGTATTGTGAATGTGGAGTTTACAGAATAAAGACTTACTGGATGCGTCATGTATCATAGAAAATCAAAATTGTTTTTTCTTACTATCTATTCTTTGCACATTACTAGTATTCTTGTTAACCCCTTAAGCTAAGCGAAATTGCTAGCGTTACGAGTAGGTTCACGTCGGTAGGGTTATGGATGGTAGTGGTTGCGGGCTCGAATCCCACATTGAGACCGCAACCACTTGATCTTAAGTCCGAAGCCCAATAGGCTACCGCCGCTTGTTATTAATGTAATTTAAAATGTATTGTACAAAGTATTTGACACGTCGAAAGTTTCCGATGCCTCACAAATTCAGTAACAAAGTAACTATCGCCATACAAACCTATAGGTACGCATATAGGTACACGTCGTTGGAGCCTTACGTCGGAAACTTGCAAGGCCTAGTGTACGAACGGGCTAAGAAGAATATGAATGATGCAGAATAAGTGAGAGTGTTGTAAAAAGGGTAATGTCCCGTGGATACATTTTTGTGCACCGAATAAATAACTGTATTGTGGACTTGTTATAAGTAATGAAATTAATAAGAGGTATACATGACCAACCTTTGTTTGAAACATAGACGTTAAAAGAAACAGTTTTTATTACTTAAGTACCTACCCATATAAGTACTCCAATTTTAAAGGCGGAAAATATATCTCCAAGACGCTTCATGTCTATTGACGTTCATATAAGTTCCCTTACCATCACGTGTTTACCTGATCTCAAGAAAGTAAAAATAAGTTATCATAGATGGTGTCACATCTAGTTTCTCTATCAACCATCAAATGTATGTTATGTAGGCGTGTGCGGGTGAGCGTATGATTCTTGTAGGGAGATATGGGATTTTTCAAAGATATAACCGGCCTGACTCAGCTTGGCCAAGGGTTGGATAGATAGTGTTGATATTTCAAACTGTAATACACTGCTCCGTAGTACCTACGAGATACTACGAAGCAGTGTGTCTTGATAGAGTATTGCAAGTCTACAAAATTTGTCCTTAAAAAATCTATAATTTATATTATAAAGCCAAAGAGTTAAGTTGGTTGTTTAAACGCATAGATAATAATATAATAGGTATTAATTAAACATCTACCTGAAAATACAACACAGTGAGTGCTATGTTTATTACCTAAGGTATCTGGAGGGACTCAGACTTGGCACATGGCGCCAGTGATTGGTAAGCCATTGTCCGATCCGTCAGAGTCTTATTTTGGGTCACTTAACTCACATAATTATTACGATTTTGACTAGCCTGTTGGTCTAGTGGTTAGTGATCCTGACTGCTAAGCCGGAGGTCGTGGGTTCGATTCCCACTCAGGACAAATCTTTGTGTGATGAGCACGATCATTTGTTCTGTGTCTGTGTGTAATTTATCTATAATATGTATGTATTTATAAATATATAAGTATGTTTATCAGTTGTCTGGTCACCATAGACCAGGCTCTGCCTAGTTTGGGATCAGATGGCCGTGTGTGAGCTGAAAAAAAAAAAGGAATTGAAACATCTTCATCCTTTTAATAGAATAAGTTACAGTTAATTAAGGAATTCATCATAAATAAAGCATGTTTACGACATATATTAATAAAAGCAACATTACTACTTAACAACCGTACAAAATGCATTCTGTGACACCGTATGGGGCACATCATTTAATATTAAAATTACATAGCAGCCCCACGGTGGGCGCCAACAAACGATTTTTTACTTTCAATTAAAGTGACCCCTCCTTTCTCTATATAAATTGGTCTGTCTCGCCCTAATAAATGATATTTGGAGAGCGACACGGTGTGGGAGGAACTCAAGATGGATGGTCGCAACAAATGTGATTTCCAATCGTTTCATATCGGCCTTTTTATTCTGTTCACAGAAATATAATTAGGTTACCATTGGATTACGAAGTTGTATAAGTTTTTAAATTATATCTTGTAATAAATTGAAATAAGTGGTTTTCAGGTTGTAGGTAAGTCGGGTTCGTTTGTGCTCCAGTTATTTACTTAAGCAACCTTAAAAGTTGCTAAGAATGAATTTCCAAATTTTTTATTTTTTTTTATGTTCTTAAATCTATATTCTGATGTCTATTTCATGCCATTTAGAACCTCAAACAGTTGCTAAAAATATTTTTTCAGTCTATGCTGCCCCACTGTCAAAGGCTTCCTATAAATCCTTTCATAAATATTTGTCCCGTACCACCTTGGACGATTCCTTGCGGTTTACATGTAGGCCGTCCCACTACTTTTTCTGGGCCGGCAATTTGCGGCGCCGTCCGTCTGCTGGCTCCCATTCAGTGGACACATTCGCCAGGCAGTCGCCCTGCAGACGGCTGACGTGACCTACCTAATTCCTTTGAAGCCTGGCTTAAAATCTTAATGCAGAAAAATCATTTTTTTTAATCAATCATATTTTTCGACATATTAAACCATGCCATGTCTTAGATAGTAATATCTAAATCGCAAACTGTACAAAACACAAAATATTTGACACAAGAAAATTAGGTTACTCCAGAATTTCCCAAAAACTTTATTAAACTGACAACATTTTCGCTGACGTCATAACGCACAAAAAATATTAACCCTATCACTGCGAACTTCACTTTCAGCTTTTCTAAATCCTCTCTAGGGTGGGCTAACTCTATCGATGGGTAAAGGATTATTGGAAGAAAGCGCGGCTCGTACGGGATACAGTCGCCATTGTCAATGAGATCGCATATGGCGCGAACTTATTAAATATTCACCATGAGATAGAATGGCGAATGTTACAGATCTGATTTTTAGGGGACGCATTTGTAAATATGGATTTTTGAGTTGGGATTTTTTATGTGAATCACAGGAGTTACACCTTGAATATGATTTGTACGCTAATAAATAGAATAGTTGTAACCTTGACTTAAATAATCCACTTAATGGTTAGCAGCTGATGCATCTCCAAGACTTATTTTTGTTGGTTTAGGTAGGTTTTGTAGGTAGGTGCCAGCACGTTGAACACCTAATCTACAAAAAATAATGAATTAAAAATTTATATATCAATATAAAAATCTGAAAAAATTGTACCTAAAAAAGAACTTATTTTTCAATTTACGTTTCATTAGCTATTTTAACCAACAGCTTGGTCATGTCAATATGCAAACTAAAAAAACCCTTTTATAAGTACAACGAGTCGCGTTCATTACAGACCACACACTTATCCCGCATCCCATCCGCCGGGTGAATGTGGATCAATGGCTTTTTTTTTATTCAAAATAAGTTCTTAAAAAAAGCATGCCACCCCAGAAGCCAAATGGCCCAGAATTTGTTTAAATTGTCACGTTCAGACACCGCGCGGTTACACAATCCGCTAACGTCAAACCTCAAACTTTTTATAATTAACCGTTACTTTTTAAATTTCGAGATATTATTCTTTGTTTTATAATTTTGGAAGTATATTTTTAACATCTGTCCTTTACATGTGGCATTTTGTGCTATAGCTTTATCCAGTAAATACCTAACAAAATCATAATTTTATTTATTGAAGGTATTATAATATGAATTATGAATAAATTAGTAATTAACTGACTAATAATTTTTATTTCATGATAGTGTTTATTTTAAAGATATTAAGCGACGCCATTGAATTTCATGTACCAGTCGATTATGAAGAGATTCGTGTTTAAATTACTGCTCTATGTTGAGAAACGCTGTCTAAAATAGACATACGTTGAAGGGGTTAAAAATGCATCGTAGTCACATAAAAAATCCTCTGTACAGATATCGGATTTTAAATTTTAAAATGTGCATTGTATTGTATCGGGGTTCGAAAATCGATTGGTCCCATGTACAAAGGGTTAACCATTAAAAATAAAAAAGTCCATTGATTCTCAGACACGACAGCTTGCGACTCGTCAGTTAATTTTTAAATAAATGGGATGGAATGGTACGTCGTAATTAAATAGATCAAGGATTCAAGATCTGTTGCAAATGTTTTTTTGGGTCATACAAAAGTTTGGATGTATTTCCAAATGCTATAAGCATTTTTAGGTTAACTTGTGTCTGATTAGCAGATGTGCTACACTCACAATTTTTTTTTCCCTAGCCTATTCCACACCTTCCGATACGGTTTTGAGTGACCCATCGGGTTGATTTGGCCTTTGGTCATCTGACATGCGGCAGGAGACTACTTAATTTCAAAATATTTTGGGTAAATTGGGTAATGCTCAAGTTATATGAATAATTACGTGAAAATCCAAAAACAAAATATTCGTTTTTAGTGTTTTTTTTTAGTTCGATGTTGGTTTTCGAATCATCATCGATAACGCAATGGTCTGCAAATCCTGCCAGTCGTTTTGACTCAAAAAAGTTCTCCTATTGATGCAGGCCTGGTACTGTTACTGTTCCAAATAGTTTTATTGAATGTGTGTCACATTCATGTAAACCTCAGGAATTAAAAATTATTACAGTTACCACGAGTCCCTGGCCGCCCACCGCGCCATAATTTCGCTTCGCCACGGGTTGGTGATGGGCTCCTACAGCGAACCACGCACAGCCAGCATGCAGGTAAGGGGGTAAGCAATTAAAGTTACGCAACGCACGTTATACAAACACATTTGTTGATAAATATTTTTTGTAGTTATTTATTTTTATAAAATCATGTTTCTTACTATTAATGAAGAATTATTTCATTTATAGAATATTAGAAGGTTACCTGAAAACGTTTATTATTATCTTGAAATTTCTTTTTACTATGACTTTAATCATTTTTGTATATGGGTATTTTTTTTTTATACATCAACACTTACATTCATTGTAAAATTATTGGGCCATATTTGTGAGCATATTCATCTTAAAAATATATCTATTTGTTGTTTAAAATACAACAATTTTATGCTTATATCAAAAAAAATCTGAGTAGTTTTTTCTACCTTCGCTAACTAAGCAAGTGAATTCGAATGCTGGGTCCAAAACCAGGATAAATATTAAGTCCACCGCAGCGGTATATTTTTCGTACGCAACATAATACACATGACGCAAAATTACAAGTCACCGTTCTGGCGACAACCCTATATTCTAACCCCATACTAAAAATATCAACAACACTCCAACACACTCACCTACGGTATACATCGACACTTTAGTAGGCTGGTACAAAAATATCTGTAGTACGCAGCCAGAAATGTATAGCGTTTTAAGCGATACAGTTGTTATTTTTTTTGCCAAAATTTTCAAGGCTTGGCGTTTTCATTGTATCGAAGATTGCGGAACCATTAATCAGTCTGTGCGAGAATCATCAATATAGCATTACAGTGGATACGTTCAAGTATTCGATTCGATATTCTATGTATCGATTATGTATCGGTAATTCGATTATGCCAACTAGCATTGTTAAGAGGTTGTTCATCATCTGAGAAATGCTGCTGTCACTATATTGTTGTGTGTGTTGGCAGACATCGGTTTTCTCATACGTATGTTAATATTACAATATAATTATCTTAGCTAAAAAAATAAGTAAATTATTGGTAATATTGCACAATGAACAGTGATTATAATAATATCGATAATCGTTATAAATGTCAAAATAAGCTTTTCAAATAATTATTTTAAATGTCATATCAATCAAATAAATATGTTTTATTAAAAGATAACTATTAATAACAAATATAATAATACTCATATTTACACAGAAAAAATAGAAAAAAACAACGAATAAATAATTAAATATAAAAAATAACGATTAAAACAAATACTTGAATCGATAAATACTTACTAAGAGTAATATAATATACTTATATAATACAGGCCTATAAATGTCCCAAAATAAAATTACGATTACTTTATTATAAACGAAGAACTCCACTAAACTAAAGCAAATACTACGTGAAAGAAAAAAGAAAAGCTAGATCTAGGTATTCTAGGTCAGACACATAATAAATAAGTGTTCCAACATTCTATACGTAGGTGGATTAAAACCATATCAATAACGATCCAATGAGCTGAGCTTGGAGCGGTCGTCCATACGATATTAGATTACGCGACATTTTGTTGAACATTTCATGAATATAATATGTCTTCTGATATTTATGAACTTTGACAATATAAATTCATCAATGCATTTTATTTATCATGTTATTTAGTAATTACATTTAGTTAGCCTTAGCTTCCTTCATCAGAAAGACATTTTTGTCATTTAAATGAGGACAGACTTTACAAAAAAAAGTATTGTCTTCGACATCACACACTACCTTAGGTCTAAGACTCTACTTTAAATAAATGTTGTATATCTCAATCATAGACTGCATTCGGTACACATACGTCATACATATTATTATTATATTTTTCTTCATACAAGAGGCTTACTTAAAAAAAATGAGTATTTATTTCTCTGCTCCTTCTGCCTAGCCTTTTCCCAAGCTATGTTGGGGTCGGCTTCCAGGCTTACCGGGTTTAGCTGAATACCGTATTTTACATAGAGCGACTGCCTATCTGACCTCCACAACCTATTGATAGGTAATACAGTATTCCTTAATAAGACTGGTTGTCAGAATTGTAATGACTTAACGACTATCAAAGATCACTGTATGACAGTCGGGACCAACGGCTTAACGTGCTTTCCGAGGCACGGAGGGGTCTCGATATGTTTACAAATGGTCACCCATCCACGGACCAACCGCGGCGAGCGCGGTTTAACCTTTATTATCGGTCAAACCGTACGGCTTACACTTAGCCACGAGCCCCTCCTATTTATTTCTCTGCTATGTTTGATATATTTCAATCAGATCTATTTTTAAATTTCCACCAATAAGAGAACAGGTACTGGCTCGTGATTGGTGAATTAAACTACATGCAAGAATAGTGAACTTACCGTACTCGTAATTGCGAACATATTCATTAGAGTAGCGCTACACTTACGAATTTCGAATCCACGCATTCTATATTTCAAACCGAGTAATATAAAAAGAGCAGGCGAGTGTTGAACGACATTCAGTTGGAGCTGAGCGTCCGGCGGGCATTAGTCATCCTTGTTGAGAGGTATCCTGTGGGAAATTACGTGCGGGGGCCGCCGCGACCGCGGCTTGTAGCTTACACGGTACCGTTTTGCTCCCGTATTGGTTGTATGTTTAAATGAAATGGATGAAAAAAACATATCAGAAAAAAGAAAAATTGCGGCAAGCGTTTGAGGAATTAAAAGTGGATTTTGGTGCGAAGAGTTGAATGATATAATTAATGTAAGCTTTACATATAACTAATATGTAAAGCTTACATAAGATATTTGAAGCACACCGTTGTGTAATGCGATTTCTTCTGGCTGATTAAACACAAACACCCTATATTTCACATTTCACAACTTTATAAACTACTTACATTCTAAACATAGTTATGTTTTACGAGATTGCACAATCTTCTTCCAAACGTAGGATTATTTAATCAAATAAAACTTGTTTCCTTTCAAACAATTTTTTAAAAAGCGTGTCACTTAAAAATTAAATAAAAAGCTGAATGCACAACTGGTGGTTTTAGATGATACAACCAGGAAGCAGCGACATCGAACAAACACATTAGCCCAAAAGCACCGTTAGGTTGGTAACGGCACGTACTCCTAACCATCGCAATCCAGTTAAACTAACGGTGTTAACCCTACACGTCATCAGGTGTGTAGACTGCTCCAAGAATACGATTCCGCAATTTTCCCACACACACAAAGGGTTATCCCGTCTTCATTGTAAGAGGATATCTAATTTCTTTTGAAAGCAAAATTGGCGTAACATTGGCGAAGTAGGATTTTTTCGTTTTTTTTTTCTTAGCAACCCTTTTGCGCGGCACCTTTGTCGTTTTTTGTGAAGCGTAAAGAAAAGGCGGTTAGTTTATATCCGGCCTTTGACGTTTGGAGGGTTGACCGATGTTCTCAATGAGTATTAATTATTTGGAGTGGTTTCGTATCGAAGATTGACGTGGATAGTGGGTGTATTGTGAATTGGGTTGTTCGTTTTGATTGAATTGTAAAGTTTTTAATGCGTAAGTAGTTTTAAAGGAGACCGTTAACTACCTATAAGTTTTGACTAATAAATTATTTGTTAAATAATTACGAGTTCCTCAGTGAACTATACATTTTTAAAATTATTTCTCATATTTTGGTCTCAAAGGATAATACTTGTCGACACTTAACACATTTTCTGTAAGATTTGTGACCGACAGACACAGCTATAATAATTTAGTATATAGTTCCTAATATTCCTTACATTTACGGTATGCATACGGTTGCATTTACGGTCGATATTTATCAATTAACCTCTTGGTAGTAAAATTATAATTTATATACCTACTCTTGTATCATAAAAACCGTTAGCTTTAAAAGCGTAGCCACATCAAACCCAAAGGATTATTAATTTTCACACATCATCAGCTTACGTGAGATTGCATCAAAAACATGGCGTTAAAGAAAGAAATATAATTTCACGGGAATCAGGAAGCATCTGTCGTCACCTGACATTTGTCTAACCCTTGATTACTTTCCTTTCTTAGGGTCTTTTTGACCCGCAGCGGATATCAAAGGGTTCCTTTGTCTGCTTACAGTTACTAAACCAGGTGCATAGGGTCTTCCGTGTTTCTCACGAGATAAAGATTCGCGAGCATCGAAGGGTTAATGCAACTGTTTGTTTTTTTTTAGTATTGGAGGGTTAAGTGCAAAGTCAATGACGGGTTGTGTAAGATATAGATCTGGATGAGGTTATTGTGATATCATTTAAGTAACATAAAGTTTAATATTTAATGGTTTTTTACACTTTTTATTTTCAGTAATCTCTTTATTATTTAGGTACTCTATGTTACTAATATTTCTGTTACGTGTAAAGTCATAATTTACTATCTCTTATTGACCATGTTTTAGTAAAATTTTCATCATTTTTAAAGGACGGAGACGAATAAAGGATCATGGAAATCACAATACACTCGTTCTCGAGTTATAGATGTTGCAACAAATCCGACTTGATTTTATATAGATAGATAATGGCCCCGTTTCTGTTAAACACTTACTAAACTAACTTTAGTCCATCGGTATCTCTTTTACTTGTACATATTTAGAAAAGGACAGACGAAAATTAGAACTGTCAAATTTAGTGCCTATTAAAATTCTCATACAAGTTTGCCGACAAGTAAAAACGTGTGCTCTACAAACACTGTGATATTCAAGGCGGAAACTAGTTTGACATTTCTAAGTTAGTTGTTTTCTGTTGCCGTCCTTTTCTAACGATTTAAGTTAGTAAAAGACAGCACTGGTTTAAATTTAGTTTAGTTTGCCTACAGAGGAATTAGCACCAATATAAGATAAATAATTTTAAAAAACCCGTAATAATCACATAGCAAAGGTTAGTAAGTAATTGGTTAACTAAACTCAGATGATCATAAGATTAGTAAACGTACAAAAATACATTTCCTCAACAGTATTAATATCTATAAAACAGCACAGATAATAAAAGTTACAGAAGCGCCAGTTCAGGCTATGCGACGCTTTTATTCCGGTAGACGGAGCGAGGTGAAGACGCGCTCAGCGTGTGTGATTGACTGTCTGGACTTTTATGAGAGTAGTACGTGGGCAAGTATAGTCCCTACCTACTAGCTTGGAGCCTCAGGGAAGAAACATGGAAAATAAAAAGATATATATATTATTTTATAAGTACCTATAGTATAAACAAGTCAGTTACTTTTTTTTTGTTCGTTTCCTCTTAGCCTTTTGTACCCCCTTCCATGTAAATTTTCGTTTTTACCGAAAGGTTGACTGGCGGAAAATGCCTTGTGGCATTTTTTTTATTTTTTTTTTTTAAATGTTACTAGCAATGTGGATCGCACATTACTAGTAATCTTGTTAACCCACCGTGCTAAGCTAATATGCTTGTGTTACGAGTAGGTTCACGTCGGTAGTGTAATGGGTGGGATTCGAACCCGCAACCACGTGATCTCAAGTCCGACGCCCTAGCCATTAGGCTACCGCCGTACCATTAAGTCCACCTTGTGTACCATTTTGTACATAAAGTTTTAAATAAATAAATTATTGGTAAGTATAGAAAGTTTCTTTATATTGACTGCAGTAACAATATCCAATAATTACATTAATGTATGGTTCTCTTAAAGTAGAACTTACCATTTGTAAAACTATAATGGACGAATAGCATAGGTACTGTTATAGGCATCTTATTCTAGAAAATAATTTTGATTATTTTATATTGGGATGGATAGATTTATAATTCAAAAATTAATATTGTAAAAAATGATTTGATATATTTTTCTTTATCATTGCACTGATTTAAACTTTGGTGGTTTAAAATACCTAACTAATATTATACCTACATACCATAATCATATCTGAATACTGATCTATGTAGCTAGTTTTGTACATTTGAGGGCGAACAAACACGAACATATTTTTTCTATCGTTATAGCAAGTTATGATAACTTATTTGCGAAGGTTCAACAGACTTGAGCAAATAATATTTTGATATAACCATTTGCCTTGTAAATGTTTTCAAATGTATTTACATTAGTATAATAAACTTATGTATACAGGTCCATTTTTATAACATAAAAATATTTGGTGTTTTAAGAAATTTCAAGTTTATTAGCAGTTTTGATGGAGTTGTACTGTGTGTGAAATATAACTTCATTAAAAAGTAATTTATATTTAGTTTATAGTAGTATTAGAAGATTTTTTTTGCATTAGTATTACCGTGAAATAAAGAACCTAAACCTCCGAGTAAAGCTATAAAAATAGATTGCACTTACGTCTTTTCTGGATATTATTATTTCATATTTGTTGGCCGAAAAGTCTCATATAGGACAAAGGATAACCCAATAATAAATCCGTACAATTCCACATTTCCTTCTAGGCGAGAAACATGATAACCAAACCAAGTTGTTTGTCAAACCACAAATGCTATTTGCCGTGCCGAATCCGCCGACCAGTGGCGGTGTCACGTTGCCTCGATGTTAACCAAATAAACCTAAATGTTTGTTTGTGCAACGAAAACCTACGTCTGTTGGTGACATTAAAATTGCGTAGGTTAATATGTTTCAAAGTTGTTGTGTGCTTTGGCTGATGTATGCTTTAAGTTCTTTGGTGTGAGAGTGGCGGAAATGTGTCAGTAAAAGTACCTACAAAAAATCACTAAAAGACTGTCAGGTGAAATTAAAGTAGTACCTATTCCGATTAAATGTGAAGAATGTTGAAGCTAAGTAAAAAACTTGTTGTTCCTAAAAATTGCGAAATCATCACATAACCTTATTATATCCCAAACATAAACGTGCAAATCGAGAAATAACAAAAACCGAAATATATACGAATAGGAAGCCATATTTTCCACCGATATCCACCCCGGCAGCCGTGCGTCCGAAAAAATAGTAGATAATCTAACTTTTTCTAACGCCCCTGATCCTAGAAAACTACCATTATAACATGAGCCCTCTACATTAACATATGAAACGGTTTAAGAGATCAAGTTTCGTTGGAATAATTTCTTGGGGGCGTTCGGTAGGGAAACGGCAGCAAATCATTACTGACAGTTGACCAAACGGGGTGTGCTTCCCCTAAAATATGTATGAGACTACGAAATGCCTGTTATGGTGTCCGAATGTTGATAAGCCAAGTATCGGGTCGTAAGATTGGATGCCAATAATAGGGGAGGCCGGGGTGAATTAGGATTTGTCGCGATTTTTTCGGGACGAAAATTGGTTGGATTCTAAGGGTCGGAATTTTTGATGATCATGAATATTGTATTTCGATTTTCTTTTATTTGTAGGTGTCAGCGTATATCTTGAATATTGCATTATTTATCGCAATTACGGAGAGGACAACTTTTGGCTTACGAATGTCATCCCATAAAAGCTGAGGGGTTATATTTGAAATATAATAACATTTGGAAAATCTTGTATGGACATACAATCCATCCAGTTAAAATATACCCTTTAGTTTAACTAACTATTTCACACTAAGTTACATAATCAACTTACCGCCTATTAGTAGATACACATTAAAAATTCTTTGGCACAGAAATTGTAAAAATCCCAAATTCGTGGGAAAATAAGCGAACAATACCATTACTAAATCAAAACAAATATCGTTCTCCGCAAACGCTACTGTTGCCACAACAGTGTCTAAATCCTTTTAAATCCGAGAAATAGGATTTTGTAAAAAAATGTAGCAAAAAAAATCGCTCGTTGACTCCAGCAAAAAGTTACAATAGATTAAAAAAAAATGTTCGAAGTGTTGGTAGCGGTGTAAGCTGGCAATGTACAAAATACAATTGATTGTATTTTTTTTAAGTAGATATTTTTAAAAAAGGAATTTGGAGTGCTTGTATAGAGTTGACGTTTGTGGACTTAGCCGGTATTATTTTTATAGTTTACGTGTTTAACCAGGAAAGCTACTAAACTTTGTAGAAATTCTTTTAATTCATATAGAAAAAAAAGAGTCGAAATAATCGATTATAAATAGTTAAATAGTATTTTTAAAGTGACTTTAAACGAATTTACTGGACATGGACCAAAATATGCATTTTTGATAAAATATCCAATGAATAGAAATACATATAATAAATCAATTCCATTACATAATAACACTTATAATTACAAAATGGAAGCGGTTAAATTTTCACACCGGCAAAGCAATAAATTAACCATCATTAATACCAAAATTGTTAAAAAACGCCAAAATACTGAACCCTATCAATTACACAATAAACCAACGTATCTATAAATCCATACAAATATAATTAGTGTTGTGCAAAATAATATATCACATAACGTTTTTTACCCCAAAACATGTCGTTTTAACCCCGTTTCCCCCGTTTTTATATTTTTTTTTACGATGACACTATTATTGTTTGACGGTGTCAAGAGTCGATTTGTGTGAAATTGTTGAGAATCGAGTATTCTCATGACCCTCGATAACCTTTCCGATAATTTTATTATGTCCTTTACCTAATTACTTTAATGATCCATTAATAGTTTGAATGGGATTCAGTTTTATATACATTTTAAGAAATGATTTATAAAAATATTAATTAAAAATTAAAATAAGAATTATAAAATAAAAAACTTTTTATGAATAGTTTAGTTATGAGGTGGTAATAAATCCAACCTATGTTATTTCAAGTAGCACTTGCAAATATAGATAGTAAAAATGTTTCTACGACGTATAAATTAACAATCTTACATATTACCAATAAAACTAATAAAAGAAACCTATGTCTTTGTACAAAATAAATATTTTTCTACTAGTTTTCGGATTTATATTAGTACGGATACTATAATCTAAATATTCGCAAAATATGATACTAATATACCGTTAGAAGATCCGCACCATTCGAACCCTCTCTCCCCAACAATGGAACTTAACCCTTACACAGATCACGAACTAGTTTTATTATTTTATTAATTTGAATGAATGTTGCAATTTTTGCGTATACCTGGTCTATGATAATAGGGCCGTTTGCTATTCAATTTTTGCATAGAGGGTTCTATTTAAATCTCCAATGGAATATTGTTAAGCTGAGCAGATGCAGGATTAGAACTCTTTTATGGTTATTAATTGAAGCACTGTTGGTGCATAGTTAGAACGATGATAAATAGATAGATATAGAGAGACAGTGCTTGGTGGAGACATTGAAATAATATAATTTGGAACTTAATCTATCGCAATCTAGATAGTGTGTTTTACTTCTCTATTAATCAGTGCTCATAAACCATAATATAAATATCTTTCAAATAGTTTTTTTTAAGTGCAAAATTACAAAAATATATATTAAATATAATAGAATATTTTTTATTTATAAGCGGCGGTAGTCTAATGGTTAGTGGTAAGGACTCACGATCAATGCTTTAAAAAAAGATATTAATAATTGTGTATAAATAGTTTTTAATTAACTTTGATTAATGTTTAACGTGAAAAGATCCAATTCCACAAAATATTTACAATTTCATTTTTTCCGGGCCCAGCTTCCTATAAATATACGACACGATCATCTTTCCTCAGACGACTTAGTTCTAAATCTACATCCAATAAAACTATAAATAGGTCAAAACGGTAATCTATTCCCCATCTGTCTGATATCACAAAAATAAGTGGTACTCAACTTATCAAAAGATCAGAGATCTTCATAAAAGTAAATTAGGCGAATAATTCGAGCGCACTCACACACGTCAAGTACAGAAACGTTTGAATACTATCTAACATCTACTACAAGTGTGGTTCTTGACAAATTATACGATTCTTTTTGTAGTTTATGCGACGAACTTACCCTATTTTGAAAAAAATGGTGTTCTAATTGGTAAATGGTTCTGATTAACCCTATTTTAAACATGTTTTTTTTTCATTTTGTTGTTTTTCTAACAAAGTAAGTAAGGCCTAAAATATTATATATTAGGAATGTAATATTTAGGCAAATAGATTTCGTATCATAAAAATTGATGTATGGAGTTAAAAGTTCTCATACAAGGTCAAAGTGTCACAAAAACCATTTTAAAACATCTATCAATTACGCTTCAGTTCAAATATCGAACGTATAACTGCAACGGTTTGTTATTTCTAAACTGATTTATGGCCAGAGACAAAGTTAAAAAAGGAACGCATTTTTTTTCTTAAATATTTGTGTTTGGAACGGGTGTTTTATTTGTGTCAAAATTCGCATGGGGTCGCATAGACAGCGCGAAAAAGGGTTATTACTATTATTAGAAAAATAAGTTAGTGTTGTATTGTTCGATAATGAATTATTGGGTCGGGACGTTTCAGGTACATTGAGTATCATGTGAAGGGTTAGTTTGAACAAGATGACAGTCGTTAGTTTCACACGTGAAAGTGCAGTCAGGTAGACTTTATTTGCAAAATTCACGTACCTATAGGCATTAATTGTATCTAGTGATTTGGTGACAGTTATAAGTGATAGGTTCCTTTGGGTTGGACTACAATACCATGTTAAGTGTTATCACTTTATCAGAGCAAATGTAAGTAATCTAATCTACTTATTTATTTTTATATCTATTCAATATCATTGAATTTCTACAATTTACACTTCTGACATGTCGTAGAAAGCGATCGCGTTTTTTTAACTTATCGTAGTTTTTTTTTGATAATATGACTTAAGAAATTCCACCTTTTTATTTAGGTATAATTAAGTAGTTAACAATCTAATTTAGAAGCACTATAACACACTTCCGAATATACGCGTTAAACCTCAAACCCAAACTTCTTTTCTTTTGTGTGCCCCTTAACCCTCTAATAATAATTACACCTTTTGTGAGTTAACCCTTTAACGCGCCGGTAATTCTTAAAGCCTGCTACCTGACCCGCGGGGTCTACCTTACTTCCTGATCCATTCCTTAACGTAACCGTCAGCGATGTGCGTGTGCGCAGCTAACGATCGATTTGATTTAAAAAATCGATTGAGAAAAATTGAGTCTAGTGATGTGGTTTAGTTTGTGGTGCGCATAATTATATTGTGAAGTGTTTTGTTTTAGTTCTTAATATTTAAGGTGAGTAGAACAACATGTTTTTACTATTAAACCCAAATAGGAATTTTATTAATGAATAAGACAAGTATACCTATTAAGGGTGAGTTTGTAAAAGTAATAAAACTTAACACGTGTCGGATAAAATGGATATTTCCTTGTTATTCGTTCGCAACACAATTTTAATAAACCATCAAAATTTTCCAGGCGAGTTTCCTTATTACCCTGCGTATTGTAACGGGACACAGCATAATTTTATTCATACACAACGATATAACAAACAAGGAGTCGTTACGTACGTCAGCAGTTATCCGAGACAATAAAAGGAGGCTGGACTCATACGAATGTCCTCGTACGGTATCCACGAAGGATGATACGCTGTTATTTCCAACATATTCCAATATATTATTTTTTATTGCCCTCCTTTAAGGGGAGGCAGGGGGAAGTCGCGTCATGCGTGATATTTGATATAAAGTCGGAACTCAACTTCGTTATGTGATATTCTTTTTTCAAAGGACAATGGTTCGGTACAGACGTAACATATTTTTGAGGAGATGGCTGGTATTTTTCTCGAGTTGCTCGGATAGGTCCAATTATTCCACGACATGAGTATGTTTGCGATGTTAGTTTGCTAACGTAGTTATTTGTGGCTCGGCTTGTTCAAATAATGTGTAGACATTGTTAATGCTACATTCTTTCTTAATGATATGTTGTTGTAGACGAAAAAAACACGAAATTATAATTATAATTGTAGAAAAAATACTTAACTTACAAATAATCAATGTTAATTATTTTTCAAGCTTTGTTTCATTTGCGTGTCTAAACTTTGTAGGTATCATCAAATAAACTTTCTTTCGTTCGATTTATGCCGTTTTCAAACAATTACTCAAACGTAATTACTTAATGAAAAACATCTACCAATACGATACAACAGAACATCTAAAATGTAACATTCAAAGCAAAGGGAGACTCGGGTATGTCGTGCAAATAAAATCCGTTGTAAATAAGCCGGGGTGAGGGTGGCGGTCAGTTCTCCCCGCTGGACCCGCCCCCGTGGGGGCGCCGGTCATATGTACCCCCGACAGTAGAATAGGGTTGTGCCGCGCAACTTATTACTCCCTAATTTTAATTTGAGTTAGTTTTGCAAAATGTCAGTAGTTTGAATTTGGTACTGAATTGTTATGGAAAAGTTTTTTTTTAATTTGAATCCAGGTGTTTTAGAAAATATTCTAGAATCAGTAATAGAACGATGTTTTCGTTTAAAACCTTAGTCCTAATAGCTAGTACGATTTGATCATTATAAACAATTAGGTACAGTTTAGGTTGAGATTCATCACAAGATAAAAGTTTTGAATATTAAGTTGATCGCAGTATTTTTACTTAATTTAATGTAAACCGTTTAAATTCATGAATATCTGACAATTGTTGCACATAATACAATATTTTGTTTATAATATTTTTTATACCATAATTATACTGATTAGCATTCGTACTCGAAAATTTAGGATCCTATAATTTATTGTATATTTATTAGTTATTATTATGTTACGACACCTTCTATTACGACTTCTATTAGACACGAGGTTATGTGATTGTAACTCTTATGAGTAAAATAATGTAACGTTTTAATTAATATTTTTTCCTTAACGTTTATATTTGCAATCATTAAAGGGAAGAGTGAAGACTTTAGAATCTCAAAATTTTATCTATCAAACATTACCATCAGTATTTTGTAATAAACTAATATTCCAGGGTATTGTTTTTTCAAGTAATAGTGACTATTATCAAGATTTAAATTAAGGATAAAACACGGCGCCTTGCAACCAATTTTATAATTTGTCAGGTAAAACCCACACAGCACATTAATAAAGCCCTACACACTCACACAGCCTTAATTCACACACACATACACAATTTAAGTACATTAAGTCGGCTATCCGAGACACCGGGGTGGACGTACAACAAATGTCGCGGTCAGTAACCCCCCATCCACCCTCCCTAGCACCCCTCTACGCCATGAAAGTGTAGCCGCTACAACTGCTACGAGCTACGACCGCTACGAACGAATGTAATATAATTTTATGACGTCACAAATATAGTAGCTGAATGAATTTTTCAGATGTAATAAATTGTGGTCTTTAATATTTTATTTATAGTACAGGATTGGCTTTATCTGTATCTCGTGGTAATGCATTAAAATTTATTTTAAAAGTTACGTTCCTATTCAATTAAATATATATCATTATCAACTAGCTTTCCAATTACACAACTTGAATAAATACTGCGTAATTTAAGATTTGATATAATATAATATTGAAAGAGAAAAAACTTTTGTCATTATCAAATAACAATCGAATGAATCCCGTAAAAACTTTGCAAATAAAATGATGAAATCATAATTAAATAATTTAAAATAAAACTCACAGAAAAAATAGAAAAGGGTTACCTCTTTCCGTTAAAAATAAATCTCTAAACTCAATTTATTCGAATATGGAAGGGAAGAATCAATTAGAGTGAACACAGATTTCAAATTCCGAACTGGCCAAATGGGCAATAAAGGCAAATGGCGCGATAGTACATTTGGATCTACGTATCTAACATAAGTTGGACTGTTGTAATTAGCAATAGCTTTCACAATATGGGCCATGTTAAGCTGGGAGTTATATATATGTTTATGGTGCCATTAGTATGTTTTCTGTTCTGGGCATCAATTTTTCCTAACACTGTGTTTGGACGTCTCTTATTGGCTGTTTCTTGTTACGTAAGAATGTATTACAAGCTTTGTCTGTTTTATTGAAGAGAATTAAAATGGATTGCCCGTAATATTTTATATCAAATACCTTTTGTTGTTTTTGCGTGGGCCTTGTGTAGGATTGTATGTTGTGAGGGAATTCAAGACATTTTTTGTAATGATACACAACAAAATTTTGTTATGAGAAATAACATATTTAGATAATTATTTTAAAGGTCGCAATTCACATATATAAGCGTCAATAGTTAGGCATTATTACATATACCTACCTATTATATGTCTTGAATAGACAATTGTAAACAAATTCTAAATCCTAAAAATTCTAGACTGATCTAAAATACTAATGATAAAACTAGTTTGAAACGGATTTTATCGCGGTTTGCTTTGAGTCTGCCCGTGATGATAATTTTGGTAATTGAGGCTGATATTTAAAAAAAAATCTCCTTAGTAGGATAAACAATACATGTACACTTTACTTATAAAGTGCCTAAATAAACATCCACTGTATTTTAAGATAATAAATATAAAAGTTGTATGTATATTTCTCTGTATTTACAAAACAAATCTGTCTGTCCAACAGCGATATTGGCCAGAGACCGGTTTCGTTTCGCGAGCCATTGATTTCCCGAAGTTAGTTCCGAATGAAATATGAACTCAGTTACTGTACACATGTTCTAGTTTGTAAGAATTCAGATTTATCTTGTGGGGTACAACTGTATAATAGAGTTGGTATATGTTTGTCCAACAAAATAGTTTATTTGCTACCTATTTTCTTGTAAAAGTAAAGATTTGTATTATTTGATTTCGAGTGTACCTAAGTAGTTTTAAATAAAACAGATTTGTAACTTATTACTAAACCGATTAGTATATTGTTTTAATGACATACACACAATAATACAGTTACATAGACATAACGTAGAAAATATTAATACACAAGTTTCTTGATCACGAAAAAATTTAACGACAAAAGAAATCTATACCTATAGAAGTCATTACTAAAAATCACTAGAATTGGACACGTATTAAAAAAAACAATCCGTTAGGATAAAAAATAAAACTGAACAAGAGTTGCTTACATATTAAAAAGATATTGTACATTGTACTCATGCGTATTAAAACCTTCTTAAATCATAATAAAATCTGTTCTTCCAAACGATACGTCGTGTACCGTCTAGCTTATATTTACATTATATCGGTGTAATCGTCGGTCACCATCGCAACGATAGCCAGGCAACGCCGTATTAGTCTATATATCTATAGATATAAAGCTTGATTTCCCCTGACAAAAGTACAACAGATACAAATAGCCGACCGTTCACGAATCAAGGGAGAATGGAAGCGGTATGCAAAAGCGTATGAATGAATTAGTACATTTATAAAAAAATCCTGATGATACTAGCATGATATATTATTCTATACATAGATAGTCTATAAAAAATCCTGATGATACTAGCATGATATATTATTCTATACATAGATAGTCTATAAAAAATCCTGATGATACTAGCATGATATATTATTCTATACATAGATAGTCTATCTCTGTATAGAAAAATAAATACTGAGTACTGAGCTCAATACTATTTTTTTCCTAGTCATCTGATCCCAAACTAGGCAGAGCTTGTACTATGGTGAACAGACAACTGATAAACATACTTATATATTTCTAAATACATACATAATATAGACAAACTACACCCAGACACAGAACAAATGATAATGCTCATCACACAAAGATTTGTCCTGGGTGGGAATCGAACCCAATATATAATAAAACAATGAGGTCTTGGAGGTCACAATAAATTGAGATCAATATTCTTAAACGTTGCTCATTCATGATAAAAAGTATTTTTTCCTTTAATTAATTGTAATAAAATTATAAACTACGATACCACATCCAGTCAAACCTACACCCTCGTCATGGAAGGTAGTGGGACAGTTAATATATTTGAAGTAAGGTAGAAAAAGGGTTTCTTGTGCTACCTTTGTGCGGGGATGCCCTTTAGTGGGATCTAATAAAACCTTGTTACGGCCAGAGGGATACCAATCCCAATATTGAAAGTGTTCTTTTACATGATACGGAATTTAGGGACTTCTTTTTGATATTAAATCGGGGGAATCTTTTTACTATAATGTTTTCAGATAACGTAATATCATGGTTCCTTACTATTACGATTTCTTAGAAATTGTGTTTCGTAGCGTAAATATCTTGTGTGCCGCAAAAGGATATTAAAATTGTTTGTAGTATTAAAGATTTTGGAGTTAATGTTATTTTATATTATGTGAAATATTTTTGTAATAACAGTATAACTGTAAGATAGTATACTAGTTGTAATTATAATAAATGATAAAAAATGGTTCATATCGAACTGCAATTAGACGTAAATTTTAATTATCGACTTGTACTATGAAATAGGTGAAGGATTAACTTAACTTTTTATAAATATCTCTAACAAAAACTCATTTTGAGCTGTTTTTTTTGTGAACTGACTATATATCAGAGGTACTCTTCATCCCTTTTGGATAAATATACCATTTAGGTAACAACCTGTATATAAAATTATGAACTGAAGTCTATCATAAAATAAATGAATCTAAGAACTAAGTCTTAAAAACTATGAAAGGATGAGACACCTAACATTCCATACAAGGCAAATACAAGTTGCAAAAAGTCATCAACATCATAAATTTATTTACTAGTCAACTAGCTATTGCCCGCGACTTCGACCGCGTGTTTTTTTAATTAATGGGTTTTTCGGCGGAAATTTATTTCTTTTTCTTAAATAAAACCTCCTACTACTAATTAAACTATTAGTAGGCTCTCATGAATCAAACTATCACACACAAAGTATTTTTCAATCCAGCGGGTAGGTCCAGTCTGTAAAAAAAAATTATATTTTTCGTTCTAGTCTATTAGTAGGTATCTGATCTATTGATTTAATTTATTAATTTTAATCTATCAGTATTACACACACATCATTATCATAGCTGAAGATAACCAATAAACTTATGAGACGTAAGTTTCTTTACAAGACGAGTACAAGTTGCAACAAAGCGTGTTAGGAGGTATGACGCATGCGCCGGTGGTGGCCGACACTACCTGACCGCGGCCGGACACTGATCAATATTAAAGTCCGAGGGAGGATGCCGGGGGATGTCTGTTTGTCTGTAGCATATTTATAGAGCTGTTAATACCAGAGCATATTATATTTTTAACAAGAGCTTTTATGCGTTTAATTTATATTATGCACCTTGTTATATAATTGTGTATTTACCTGATAGTTAATAATATTTAAAAATGTTAGGTGTGAATTCACAAAACTCGTCGATTACATATTTCTTGCGTAATCTGTACGATAGAAATGACAAGAGTATTAGGCGTAAAGTTCATTTAATTACTGCATGTGATTATTATGCCTAACCTGCTGTATTTGTACAGTAAGATAAGAATATCTTACTGTACAAATACAGCAGGTTTGAGTAATTATTTTTACCTGTATTAAAATAACTTAACACGTAACACATACATTAGTCGATTTCTCTCTGTCTGTCTCGATCTCTCATCAACAAAATATTGTCAACAATTGTAAACAAAAATAACAATAGGTACATGAAATTGGTAACAACAGCTCTATACAAGTCCGTCTTAACTCACCTTTCTGCGGACACTACGGGGGAGGGTCCAAGAGAAATGACGACCCTTAACTAAAACACACACATATACACGCACGGCGATCTCACCCACACACGCGCACTTCCCTTTCACTTTACACCGTCCTTTAACTGTGTATACTAGTGCGTATGTATGGGACTGAGGGTTGTTTCGTTGTGTGCGTGTCCAGTTTCCACGCTCCTGGGTTTTGCTAATTTAATTAGAGGTACAAAAAGATTAAGGCTGGAGGACGCAAGCATTAGAAACTGCTTTTGTTGGTCCACGTAATATGTAGTTGTGGGGATTTTCTATGTAAGAGTACAAGTAGTATACATACACAGTGAGTGGAAAGTTTAAGGTGGTCTCCGATTGATATTGATTTTTTCGGATAAAGAGAATGCTTGAAGACTCCTGATTGATAAGTTGAGTTGCTAAGGGACCGATTCAAGAGCAGATCGGCTTCAGTCTTGAGTGGGCATTTTCTTGGAAACGTATAATTATTTACTATGTACTTTTACGAGTATCCGAACTTTTTTGTGATTTAATTCTAAGTAGGTATCAGAAAATGATCATGTATTAAAATTTTGTTTTTATTAGTCTAGTCTTACTGTCGTAAATATTTATAAAAAAAAACCTTACCAATGTTTGAATTTTGAATGATTGATATCAGTGGCGTTGTGATGATAACTTATGATATAATGATTATATCATAAGTTATTGTAAACGTATATTATTTAATATATGCAATAATAACTAAATGAACCTTTTTGATTTAAAACAATATGTCTACATATTGAAAAAAAAATCAAAATAAAGATTCTCTAAAAGTTAGAATAATATTTAATTTGCTTGTATTTTCGTAATTTTTAAAATATATTTTCTAATTCGTAGCGTATTTTCTTACCTCTCATTTCTAATAGATAAAACCTTTTTTTTCATCCATTCCTAGAATCCAAATAGTTTTAGTCTTGGGTATTCAAGCCTCATACATTTTTATAGCTCTCTGGAAAATCATAGTGTTTACATTGCGCGGTGACTGAGTTGTAAGTGTATGAACTGAGGTTGATTTTTTAGGTAATATTTATTTAAGATTGATATTATATATTTAATATATAAAATAATAGATTTAAAATAATTTTACTGAGTTTTGACTATATCGTATAAAAAACCTTAATATTTCTACTTCTATTAATTGTGACATGTTTTGTTGCACATTTAAGATTAAAATATTGTCTTTATAATGTTTCTTTTTATGGATAAAAATATGTCGAGCATAGAACGTTCCTGATTCTAAACCTACAATATACCACTTAGAATCAGTACACAGATTACAAGGCCAGCACTCAAACAAATCATAAACAAAAACATGTAAAATATACATGGTGTTCAGGATCCAAGGATTTGAGAAAATGCCTTCACCACCGCACACTGTGTTTGTCTTGAAAACAGTGGGCCATTCCCGATACCACGATTCCTTCGAATATAAAAAGTAAGTCGATAGCTTACCGGCGAAATTTATACTTTTGGATATTCGAAATATGTTCACCTAGCCAGCGAGCGTTGACCCCCCACCCCCTCTCGCGCTCTCAAACTAAAAGATGTTTAAAGAGATGTCACAAGGCGTATGGGGTATCAAATAACATTGGCTAACTGAATACAGAGTATATCGTATAAATTCAGCCCACGGGTGAATATAACCGTGGTAGTCTCTGGGTTGTTTTCACATAATAGAGCCATTTTCTTTTGTTTTTGTTACGTAACTCGCGTCTCGTTATAGGTACGCAAACAATGAAAACAAAAGGCGGTGTCTTATTTCGGGTTTTTACTTTCGCATTTTGATAGTATATTTTATGATATTATGTGGGTATGTTTTCTGAATGTTAAAGAATAATATTTAGGCTCGCGATAAATGTATTCGTTATGGTCGGTAAGTGTTGAATACTCTTTAAGGTACGGTGTATACGGCGATGCTATTTTACGGACTTTTATTTTGCATAGATCGTATATTCTCCCAACCAATATTCATGAGTTGAAAGTATGGTGGAGTATGGCTGAATCTGGCTGGATAAAAAAAAAACATAACTAATACAAACTTCTTTCTTAGGAATAACTTTTTAAATGTGAATAAAAAAAACATTCTTAATTTGAAATTCTCACCAACCCAGTATACACTAAAGTACAGTCGCAACGTGAAATGTTAACAGCATTCCAAAGAGTCCAGCCAGTGAAATGGTCGTGACTGTACCCACCATTGGAGACTGGAATTTAGTTCTATTCAGTTACCGTTTCCTCTCTAGCCTTTGCCAGCTGCTTTGTGTATTGTGACGTCACTCCTTTACTTACACGGGATCTGTTCTGAATGTGCATTTAATTTATTCAAGAGGTTTTTGACAGTTGGACTTTTATATTGAAAATGAAATACAAATGCGACTTGAATAGAATGAGTTAATGAAGAGCAAAATAAGTAGATTATTAACGCTGATTTAATAACGAAACAGTTTTTACTCTTTGTTGGCCTTTGTAGACATAATAATTATTATCAAGTTTACAAGTCAAAATAAAATTAAAATATTTTATTTAATTCGGCTAGTCTGCAGTTCAAATTCGCATCCTTAAACAAATATTTTCGGGTAAGTTTTGTTTTTAAAAAATATGATTTTATGCCATTAGGACTTGACCTGTATTTTAAATAAAATATGGTAACAGAGGCTATCGGAAACTTGCTAAAATACAGCGCAACTTGTTACCGGTCGGTTTCGGCACAAATTCGCAATATTGCCCGCTCCCTACAACATGCTTTCACAAATTTTCAACTACTCCCAACATGAGTAATATCAATTTAACTTTTACAAATTTACAAAAACTTTAGACTAGTTAATATTAAATTGCTGAGTCATCATACGTTAGTACCTTTTTCTTTTTACAGTGTTAATTTTAGGCCGTATAAAATATGGTATTCAGCTAAATTCGGTAAGACTGAAAGCCGTAACCAACATAGCTTGGGAAAAGGCTAGGCAGATGATGATGATGAATTGTAAGGTTCCGTTTTAAAACTTTATCTTTACTACATATAAACAACCTGTTAAATAGTATCTAATAATAATAATATATTTATTTGCTTAAAACATGGTATATAAAGGTGTTGGGTACATTAAATTGCGATCATACATGTTTTACTTACTGAATTTCTGAACACTACCTACTGAATTTCAGCAATTTTATAAAATTGCTGAAGTACAGAATAGCAATAAAATTAAAACGAAAAATATAATTCAAAGTAGTGTCAAAAAATCTCATTATCATGTTATCTTAGCAATTACCTACTTTTTATATATTATTTATATAATACTAGATTCAAATCCTGTATAAGCTCCTGATCCCCAAACAAATTGCAAATTGAACATTTTTGCGGGACTATGTTTAGTTCTTAACAAATAAAAATAAATAATAATTGTAATCATGTGGTTAAATAATTTTAAATTATAGACCTACATACAGTCGCGGCCATGGCACTGACAGGCAAAAAATTGCCAACAACTTGCACAATACATTTCTTTTACCAAAAGTACTCTAATATTTAAATATAAGGAAAGGTACAAGTACAAATTGTAGGCCTGTGGGGTACAAGTGACCCTCATCAGTGCTATCTGGTGTCCGCGGTGACACCCTGTCCCAGCTCAAGAATTATCTAAAGACCTTTTTCTAACTTAAATAATCGTGGTATGTTATTTTTTTGTAGAATGAGGTTGGATTTTGTTTGTGGAGCTATAAATACGTACCTACACTATTTTATTTAAAGGAATTAGTTCAAAAAATTGGGTTCTTGAATGTGCTTTGCAAGATTTTTTTTTTATTCTTAGTTCTTTTGTTCTTCATAGTTCTTTTTTAATTTCTCTATCCTTTAAATAATTGATATTACCTGTAAAAGAATGTTGTCACAAACAACGAATTTAATAAAGCAAACAAGCAATTTTTCAACAAAAAAAACTATCCATTACAGTAATATCTTTGTTATTAATTACATACAAATAATATTACTTACCTATGCAGTCCAAAAACCCTGCACGCGCTCACGCAAAAAATGCAACAAAAAATAACAAAAAAGGGTGTTGGGCCCCCGACACCCCGCCGCCCACCATTCATCCCCCTTCTCATATCTCTGCAGTCGCCACTGCTAATCTGTGTATTTAACAAACGTAATTTGTAATATCAACAACCGTAGTAAAATACACTCTAAGCTGTAGCCCTAAAGTTGCAATTTCCATTCATAGTTTTCTGCATTTGTTCGCAAAGGACTTTTCCAAAATAGCAGACAGCTAGGGGAGTGAGGTCTACCCACCTAAAAACGTGGAAACACTGATGAATGTCCCCCATTAGATGTTATTTATTTAGAATGTGGTCGAGAAAGGGACTCGGCCGTTTAAGTTTACCTAAAGTTTACTTAGGACCGAGTGTATTGGGTTAAACTGAAGACGTTTTCAGTGCTTGAGATAAATTACGCTCAGTTATAGGGGTCCAGTTTTTCGGCTTTCGACTTATGATGGTATTTTATCATGACAATGTGAGAATGACTGGTATGTAGGTGCCGACTGATGTTTGTTTAGGGTGAAAACCTTCCCTGTTATTTATTTGTTTCCATTAAACGTGGATACTTTTAAAACTCACGGGGGTACTTTGGACCGTTAGTTGCATTTTCAGGGTTCACAGATAATGTACTATGGAATTTATTCGTGCTGTTTTTGTTGAAACAAAAAATATCCTTCTGCTATCTGAGTAAGAGTTTCACTAAAACTGGAAACTACATTAATCTTAGCAACTGTCCGTCTCTATACCACGAGTTCTCGCTAATCTTGGATTGGTTTATGTAATTTAGCCGATGTTTCAAAATTTTCGTAAAATTTCCGGAATAAAACAGTGTTTGCTAGAAATACTGTTCTAGATTCCAAAATTCGTTTGTTCCATAAAAGACGAGGCATCGCTAACAGAAAAAGGTCAAACAAACCAATATTACATGCTAACGATGCCGACTTGATAGTAATTTTGTTCTGTTCTGTAGGTGTACGGTCTATTACTTATTTTTTTATAGTTTGGGATAGTAACTCGCGTTACGCAATTAGGTCTAAACTACTGAACAGGTTTAAATGAAATTTGGTAGAGCTAGAGCACAAGAAAGAACATATGCTACTTTTTGTGCGCAGCTACAGCTGGTTTCAAATACAATAATCTATATAATGTGCTTCTAAATTATCTGCCACAGCTTCACCGGCAGAAATTATTGTGTAAGATCCCATATTAGTAAATAAATTTCCTTCCTCGGAATAGTTAAATCGAGTGGACGTAGTTGGCTTGCGATTAGGTGTGCGCCCGCGTGGCATCGTTTTTAAAGACAAGAAACTGTGCATAAACAGATTGATTCAAGTTTTTCGGAAAGAAATAGCGAAGCGGCAACAGCCAATTACTACGGGGCGGTTTCATAAGTGTGAATCAGTTCAGAATCAAAAACTTATGATAATTTTTTTGTATAGAAAAAATAAATATGGCGATAAACCAATTTACTTCACTATTGTGATCTATATACACAATACTTTCTCCCATAGCAACCGTGGCAGATAATTTAGCACCTTATATAGTAACGAAAAAGGGAATAATTTCAAAAATAATTATAAGACGTTAATACGGTTGACGTCCACGTGAGTTATGTTCGAGTGAGAACGTATAGTACTACCGGTCAGGACAAGCGGCACGTAGCGATCTATCTGTGTGTCAATAGGTAACTAATGGTGCTGGACTGATGGCCTCTTAAATTGTACTTACAGTTGGCTAGCCCCGATAATATAATGGGATATCAAGTAAAGCTGGTATGCAATGCTTTGGTACTTTCGACCACTGTTCGGCTTGTTTATACTATTTGATGTTAATTTCTATAGTTGTAATTTTGTGGTGTAATCTGTTATCATAAAGTTGTAGGTGATATGAGCGGCATGACTAGGGAAGAACGAGACTTGTAAGCCTAAAACCGTTTAAAAGCAAAAATACTAATTTTTTATAAGTTTTTATTTTGTATTTTTGTAGTGGACGATTATATTAATCATTGTTTTTATATGCCTACTTGGTATAATTATCAGAAGTCACTTTGTAGAACAGTATTACGTATTTTTATATTAACACTTAGTGCATACATTCATATTCATATTCATATCTACAAAATGACTATTCTGTAGAAGAAACATGATAATAATTCTCGAAACATATTAAAATCTGGTTATTATTATATAAAATAATACAATTTTTTAACAGCTCTTATAATTTGAGTAAAAAGAGTTTATGTTGGTATAAGATACATTTTAATCATATGTAAGGTAGCGCTTGAGTGATTCTGAGTAAAAGTAATCCAACCACTTACTTTCTGAAACCAGATTATATTTTACGTAGGTACCAAAAATATGAAACTTGTATTAAAATCACAAGATTGTCCCACAAAGCGCTGTGTAATCCTTTTTTAATACACTTTACTTGGAATATTTTTCACGTATACATATATGTACATATGTATTTATATTATGTCGTATTCGTGTCTAATGTATACTATTTTTAATACATCTACCTATCAACTCGCATTATGGACGACTGAACAGGTACCGTCAGTAAACACAGTAAGGATGATATTCGTATTAAATAAATACAGTTCTGTAGGCTTATTGGCTAAAGCGGTTATCAACGAATGTAATAATTGCTTACCAAGAAAAACTGTGAAAGCCCTAATTTTATATCGTTTAACGTTGATGACCAACTAAAACTACTACTGCGTAGTCAGTCACCGACGTTAGCCGATATTAAAATTGTTTTTTTTACTGTTATTTATATCCAGTGGAAACCGCTTGTTTTGTAAACTAGAGATAGTCAACAATACCTCCGAAAATACCAGCATAGGAACGTAAATATTTCTTATTTTAAATTTTCTGACGTATTTTCAAAGTTTCCTTACAGGTTGTTCGTGCCAAGCAAGTCATAATTTTGAGAACATAAAAAAAAATCAGGCAAGCCGGACTCTCCCAACGATGGTCCCGTACAAAGACGAATATTTTTGTAATTTTATTACCATTGTATAGTTTTCTGACTTTTTCTTGTCAGATATTTATTGCGGTTTAAATAGGCGTGTCTTTTATTTACCTTAATTTAGAAGTTTTTTTACACAGTTTTAAGAGACTGTAGATTTGAATATATGGTTTTAATTTTAATTCGTTACCTCCACGCGTTCCCGAGATAAAGGGTTTTGACAAACTGACGGACAACAAAGTCTGGTCATCCTATAATGGTTCCGTTTTTCCTTTTGACGTATGGAACCCGAGAAAAAACTTGCTTCGTAATTAACGCCTAAACTGATAATAAAGTCCATTGCATTTAACAACCTTTACCTTATAGTGTAGATTTAATTATTTCACTTAAAAATATTTCAAAGCATCCCAAACTAAAAACATCAAAGCAAAAAAGTATGTCATAATTTATTAGTTTTTTATGTGTATGAAAAAGCTTGGTTCAATGAAAGTAGAAATCAGTAATAAATCTGATAAATATTAAAAGCGAGATCATTTTATCTGCCAACGCTACAGAACTCGCCGTCCCCAGCAAATGTTGTGGTGAATTTCATATTTTTGTAAGTATCTACTTCGTATGTTTATTCTCCATGTGTTTTGGTTCACATGGAATTTTCTTGATTTTTTATGCTTTCATAGGCATTATGTACGCTGTTTGAAGAGCTCTTCTCTGAATATCATATTATACCACTTTGAGCTGAGTCATTTAGTTTTTTTTTCTGTCGGTACATTTTAAAGAAAGTTTTGGGCTATAAATAATTTTTATCTTCCTTTAAATACGGTTATTTCGTCAAGTTTTGGCAAGGAGGTTGTATAGATAAACTAACTAGACAGAAGAGGTCTTAAGTGCTTATTGTGTGGAGAGGTACTGAGATGAAGTGGAAACAATTGATTTGAGACGATTAGTAACAGACTACTGATCGGTACTAGAAGTAGGTTCAATAAGTATTGAGGTTTATTATGCGGGAATAGTTTGTAACTAAAAAAGTATCGTAGCCTCGTTGGCTGTTAAGTATATGGTTATGTTAAGCATTCTCTTTGTTTTATTTACTATTGAGATGGATATATAATGCTCTCTGCGTGTGGTCTGCTCTTGACCATCATACCTGCAAAGGCGTCGAAACGTTGGGAATGAATCAATAATAATAATCGCGCCATTAAACTAATAAGTTTGGCGGGGAATTAAGAATAATAAATTAAAAAAGAAACAAAATAACGCACACAAATTACTTTTTTAAACGGATTCTATCGCGGCCTATTTTAATTTCAGTTCCCGTTTTAGTCTGCCCGCAACTATGACACCTGAATCGCATCGAAACGTTGGAAACCGCGATAGAATCCGTTTAAAAGTAGTTTCATTTCAATGTCTAACATTTGTGTAAACCTCAGAAAACAATTAGCAGAAGAATCCGTTTAAACTAGTTTTATTGCTATATGTGGATATTATGATTTTGTTACTTAGCAAATGCTTAAGAAAGCTTAAATCATATCATGATATTCACTAAATTACCTGCAACTTGGCTTTTTATAGTCCTTTGTACTTGTCCCTACTATTATAGATCTCCATTGCCCGATTACTTATTTTGAAAAATGACCTCTAAACTCCACAAAGTCCCTCGGATTTAGTTATCCCGAATGTCATTTCACCCCTTCTTAAACAAAACCTGGCTCTGAAGCGAACGGATTGCCGCGTACATTGTCTAAACAATTCTAAGTGATCGAACCATTATTGAAAATGACTTAAAAGTATAAAGCTGATTTTAGAATTTCAACCGTATCTACCAAAAGATCTGGTTCAAACTCCAATGATACTAGCTGCACTCTACTTTTAAATTTTCATATTTTTGAAGTCGAAAAGATTTAAAAGAAATTTTATGCGGTTCGCGATTTTGCACGCTATTTTCCTACAAGGAGAGCTTCAAATCGTTTGATTGCGCCAATTTTAAAACGTCCGATGAAGCAGTTTTTTCCCGTCGAATAAAATTGCCCTAAACGACCTTTATTTGTCCAGTGATTTTAAAACTTAAGATTTGCGAAATAGAATTCAGATTCAATGTAATTTTGATTTTGTATGGATTCATTTGGTAAGGGTAGCTGTGCCAGTTGTCGGTCCATAACAAAACACATAAATTAAGTGCTCAATAATAAATGGAAATGTCCCTTGCAGAGGACAGGGCATTAGGGCGGGATTATGAGGAATGTGGCCCTCCGTGCTCTTGTTTCTGGGCAACCGAACGGTCTTACTACAATACAAATGAAGAGGATTTTTAGCAATCAATTGTCCAAAGCAAAATTAAAAAGAACATTACACAAAATACATTAAAAAATGCACGTTTTTTATCATAATGCAGACAAATGAATGTGTTAAAACAATTCCAATTTAAAAAAGAAGAATCCACTATAGAAGTGCAGACACAAAAGCAAATAAATCAACGGATATTTAACTTTATCCATTGAACCAACAATATAAATCTCTGAATATCTGTTTCATCCCATTATTTACAAACACTTTCCCATTGTATGTTATCATCCAAAAACAGGTCTAACACGCGACAAAAATATTACCACAAAACGTTTATTTAGGGAGAGAAATCTTCATAAAAAGTACCCTTTGTGGCCAGTAAGTGGTCAAACAAATGGCCCGTGACAATTTTGTGGGATGAAATACCTGTATCACACAAAAGGTGTGTTTATCTGACACTTCTGAACATCCGAGGTCCATTTGATATTTATACGGTATAAATGTTGGACGTGGCAGTTGCGCGTGGCAAGGGTCGTTCGTCCCCTAGTGGTCAAACTGGACAGCACGCGACTGGGGTGGAACCGGTTGCCCATTGGCCAGTTAGGGGGTTTAGAAAGGAGAATTATACTGGTCTCTGATTGGTCAGACCGCTTCGCCAGGTGCGAATTTGCGAATTTGAGTTTGGAAGTCGGTTAAATGCTGGTAGGATTTTTGTATCAAACAACGTATTATTATTTCTTTTTGCTTTTATTATTTAATATATTACTTTTAATAATAATAAAATTTAAATTGATAAAACTGATTTTAAATAAAAACCATGTAAATATTATTTATTTTTCAACAGCGGGAACCAAATAGGCGTGCAGCAAAAATCTGTTTGAAATTTAATATGTCGCAAAATGTACTCAGATATGCATCATGCACGCGTGAAAAGCCGGGGTGCTTTAGCATACAGATGGATATAAAAATTGCATTGGTATAAACTTATAGACTGTATACACTAAAACTATGATCCTTATAATTTAGGTTGGTAGAGTTTTCAGCCTAAGAATTATGTTTTTCTTCTATTTGTTTAGAACTTCCATTGAATTATACACTCACCTTATTTTTAGAATCAAGTAAAATGAGTAATTGTGTTTAATGTTTCCTTAGAGATACAAAATTGTTTACTTACGTATAGTTTGAATAGAAACGATATAAGCATTCTGATCTAGGAGATAACTCATGAAAACTGCACTACCACATATTTTTGCCTCCATTGCAATGTCAGTTTCAAAACTCTTCACGATCAATAGTTCAAAGTTCAAAATGTTGAATCAAAATCACAAACAAAAACACGAATTACATTATTTTTACAAAAAACAAAAGCAATTGGCAATGCTATCAACCTCTATGGATATTACAACATCGACACACCATCTCATTCGTGTCACTAAATTACAATTTCAAGGGTCGTTTTGGGAACAAAAAACATTTATATCAATGGCGGGCCGGTTCTAAATTTTACTAGTCATTGACAGGCCGTAAGAGGCGGGGCCAGGCCTCCTGAGGCTCGTTTTGCTATAGATGCGGAGTAAGTAGATAAGAATACTGGAGATGGCCCCGACTTGGAACTGGAAGAAAACGTAGAGCTGATAGTACCGAAGGAAATCGAGAGACAAGGTGAAAAAATTTTTTGGGGTTATCAGTCAAATGTTTTGGGGTGATAAAGCTTAACATGTCGAAAACAGATAAAGTAGTATTATAATTATGAACGTCTTTTCTCTTTCGCGTGTAAATCAAAATCATGAGCTATCAGCATTTTTACCTCAACAGTATTGTAGAAAAGAGATTGTCTTGTATTCTACCACTATTTCACAATTTAAGTAGGAGCCATGTTGAATATAATTGCTCTTTCTTCTGCGAATCATTGAGATAATTCTCGCTTACCTAAATAATACAGTGGAACTCCTAGTTCTTCCTGCCCTATATTTTAGGGTCTTATAAATATTTACCGCTAAAAGAAATTTAAAACAAAATATTTTGATGTAACAAACCTCTCTATGTACTTCCTCCGGAGGGTCAAAGGTAAAGTTTTCGGCCGGCGGCCGCGAGGGACGACCGGGGTTCGAACCCCGGATAAAACTCCAAGTAATTCTCACGTACCCTCTCAATTGTCGGTCCAAGAACAATATGTCTGCTCATCTCATTACGTAATGTATTTTATGTTGTGTTTATTGTATCTATATTATGGCACGAAAAACTATTAATATGCTGTGTTATTGTTAGCAAACTTGTCATTAGTTACGTTAACATAACATACGCAAAATAGGCCGTAAACAATAATAAATTGTAGTAAGGTATGCTGAAGATATTCGACACTTAATTACAGATATCGTTATACAGGATTAATTTAAAAGGAGTGCGTATATTCAACGAGGTAATTAGGTACATAAAACTGAACAACTTTTCCAACGAAACAGGTCGAAATCTTAAAATTGAAAATCATCTTTTCATGCAAACATAAGTCACGTGACCTGGCACTTTGTACGAAAAGTGCATTTTCTATTTTAGGATTTTGACCTATGTAGCTTGGGAAAAATGTTCAGTTTTATGCACCTAATTACCTCGTTGAATATACGCACTCCTTTAAATTAATCCTGTATAGAATTCTATAGCGTTATTGATGCTATGCTGAATAAGAATTATTTTACCATGCAGATAAAAATGCTATGATAATACCTACCTACCTTATCGTCCGTAACATGAATACCGATACAACGTATCACAAAATATCCCATTAAAATAAAATTATTTATCAAAGCCAAAAAATTTTTCTACCCTAGTAAGCTGTCATGTCAGGGAATCAGATTATTAACAGAAAGGCCTACGTACCTATTTCACCTAATAATTATCTACTTTAATAGTTTTTCTATTTTTCATTCATAAATGAATGTTTCGCTTTACGGGCAGTTTTGTAACAATTTGTATAAACAGTGGTACTAGTTCTGCAATTGTCACCAGTTACATTGGCAAATGCAGAACTAATCAATATATTGACAAGTTAAACTATTCTAGAACATCGTCACGTTATATCGGATAGCTGCACTAGTCATTTCATAGAGGAAGTGGTAATCAATAATATTGCATCTTATTGCATGTTCCTATATGAACGACGTATTAGGTTAATTCTCGCGGTTTTTATTTGTTAAGATCATATTTTCACTATTATCATTAAAGTACTTTGTCTACCTATGCTTGTGTATCTTATTTATCAGACATTAAAACTACTGTTTAAGTTTATCTACTCTCTATCCTTTTATTTTACATATCACAAGAAGCGTTCTCCTTACTTTATTCCAAAAAAAGCCACCCATAAATTACAGACCTATTAATTCTACACCCGAAAAAAAAACATTACAAATGTCAAGCTTTAAAACAACACTGATACTGTAGGTAAAGGCAAGCGTGCATACATCGTTCAAATATTTACGTTGACTTAGGTTAACCCTTCGCGGCGGGCTCCGTCCATTAGGCCCCGTGGCCTCGCGGGACCGGCCAGGTAGACGTAGCGGTACGAAGGTTAGATAGGTTACTTTCCATCGATTTGTTTCTAAGACGGCATCAATTGATATAGGTCGTTAGACGGAGACATAAATCCATCATATTATGAAATAAACCGTGGAAACTCAAAACGTTGTATTCAACGATTCATGAGACTTTCACGGTAAGTAATTTAATTCAACACTATTTCAAAATCAAAATATGTTTTTATTTTTTTGTTCTAGATGTTGGTGTAGACATGAGACCGTGATGATAGCGTGCTTTTAAAATCATCAATTAACAAAAGTCGACACAAGCCGCCAAACTAATTTTGATCCTGGATGAAGAAACTCGATTATATTAACATCAATATTAAATGATAATATTCGAATGAAATAAAAATTACACATACACGTTTTACGGTAAGTTGTGTGAGTTGTCAAACTATCAATTCATTTATTTAATTGAAAATTTTGGTGAGGGTTTTAATTTTTAATAAAAAAAGCACGTTTTTTACTGACAATCTCTATAAAATAATTACACTTATCACTATCAGCCGCGACGTGAATAGTACAAGAAATTTATATACCTACTTTTTTTTTCCTTCGACCTACTCTATACTTCTTAACTCTATATCGTCCGATCCGGGGGTCATCCGGGCAACCCGCAATAAAATATGCGCGGCAGGACCGTAGGATGTAAAAATGTTGTTTTTAGGGCTCTTCTCAATAATGTATCCTTTAGGAAACGTTAAGTGCTCTTTGCCTTTACCTATGTATGTTTATAGGCGGCCCCGAGCACCTCTTTCATAAGTAATGCCCGGTTTTATTGTATTATAAAACTCTTAATAGTACACTTTAATTTTTGTGGTTCTGAGCGTATAAATATCGTACTTATATCGCTTGACAATTCATACTTTATTCAAGTTATCCATATCGTTCAAGGAAAACAACAATTATAAAATAATGCAATTTTAATTTATCACAGCTCTGAACACATTTACAATTGATTATTAGTTAAATGAGATTATTTACACGCAAAATGCCAGCACATGTTTCAGCAACGAAAAACAGTTCATGTGACTTCAGTAACCCTGAATAACTTGCAAAACGGGTACAGACGACACAAATAAACCCGGCCAAAAATACATGTCCCGTTCAACGTAACTCAGTGAACTATCGGTTAACATTCACTATCAATAAAGTACGAGCCGATGGGCAAAGGGCGTCGGTGATCGATGGAACTTCTAATTTATACCCAAAACCCTAAGGCCGTATCGATTACACCCGCTAACTTTGGCGGCCCGATGTACCGAGGCGCACTGCTTTTTCAAAATTTCACCAGTTGTCTCTTGAGGGTTAAGCTCGCGTATTACCAACTCGATAGTTTGTGAGAGTAAATTTTTAGACGCGTGGGAATGATTTAATGGATCGTCTTCGATTATACCGAATGTCCTATTACGATACTAGGAATTTGATGGAAGCTGATAAAATTAAATGTATTTTTGGAGACTCGTAGACTGCCCAAAATATATATAAAAAAGACATTTCAAAGAAAAATAATTAAAAAAAGAAAATTTAATTTTTTCATTACAGAAAAAATACAGAACATAAGTGTTGATAATATCACATACATTGCTCCGAATCCAAACTAAGTAGCTAAGGCACTTGTGTTATGGAATCAGAGACAACGAAGGTACCACTAACACCCAGACCCGAGACAATGTAGAAAAGTGTTTTTATACCTTGACCCGTCCGGGGATCGAACCCGGGACCTCAGAGCTGGGACACCTTGAAACCGGTGTGTACGGCACTCGACCACGGAGGTCGTCTTAACCTTGCTTAGAAATAAGAAGAAAACTAAATAAGCTATCTTCTTGAAAAGCATTGTGCATTACCTAGACTTCAAAACAACCCTTTACTTACTGTACTACTTTACGTACTTACTGTTTACTATACTTGAAGCTCCCATTAAAATACGTTATGTTTATTATACATTATTAAATTAACGTTATCCTTACCTCAACGATCGATCTTTAATATCTCTGGCACACGTTTGAAATTATCCACACTTGAACGGTTTCAAGGGTCGTAATTCGAATCTTTTACGGATAATCGTTAGACGTTGCTCCTATAATACAGTATATGTTTCAAGAAGGATAATGGTATATATTTTGAACTGAGAAATATTATTGCTGGGAACTATCTTCTGCTGAAGCAGATTTCGCGGCCTTGAAAAGATACAAGACGTCATAGATTCTCTAGAGTCAGAATTAGTAGCTAGATAATGCCATTAAGTAATGTCAATCGTACAGAAAAACAAAATATTAGTGCTACCGTTACTGATGAAGCGAAAGAAAAATTTTTCTATCGCTTCATTCAATTTGGAAAATACACCAAAAAATTACACACAATTTTTACGCATCACAGAGCTCAGTGAAATAAGGAACCAAATGAAAGAGAGATTAATTATTTTCATACTACAACAACTTAATATACATACACTAAAGCAAACTACTTGGAACAATCAGATAAGTATACCTCCTATATTATTCACGAAGTTGGAGTAAGTATTACGATCGCTAAGGTACTTAAAACGTAAGCAATTACTGGAGGCAGGTAATCCTGGACGCTTTGACCCACCGGATGACCCTTGTCTAACGAACTGTGTATTATCTAATGAGTGAAACGATCCAAGGATTAATGTTCTAAAACTACCTACTACAGTTACTGGTATGGATCCTGAATGTTGTGGTAGAAGGTATCCTTTGATAGAATACAATCGTGGGTACTTTATCTCCTAATAATATATTAAAAAGTATTTTTGTGTTGGTCTTCAACCTAAGCTATTTTAAATTCTTCTCGATAAAATTGATAATACATATAAACGCTTTTTTTCTAACAATACCTAATATAATACAGTGGATTTCATATGTATCTCAAATGTTTTCCGATAGAGTATTTTTTATTCATAATTTTAATTTTGTTTCCTAAAGACATTTCAATGACTATCTATCTATGTATATATATAAAACTCTTCCGTTACTGACTGACTGACAGACAACGCACAGCCGAAACTACTTTTGTTGGGAGGAGTAGGCTACCACTAAGAAAGAATTTTTGGAAATTCCCCTCCAAAGGGGAGAAAAGGGTGGTAATTTAATAAACGGTGGTACACGCGGACGAAGTCGCGAGCAAAAGCTAGTTAGTAATAATTACCTACTTGAAGTTGCTTTAAAATAGGAACTTGGGTTTCGTCTTCTAATACGCACTATCCACAAACTTCTAATATCACAGTACTAGTATCCAAAGCCTATCTAACAAATAATCTATCAAAAATAATTTTTTTTTATATTGACAAAATAATTTGCTTTTCGTACAAGTTATAATTTATATTATATTTAAGGAGGTTTTAATCACAATATAACGTCTCCAAATGTTTGATTTGAGAATGCCCACTGCGAAAATATGACCACAAATCCTGATGTTCTTTTGTTACGGCTATTAACGACGGAATCTTAATATGACCTACTTTTTGACCTCGTTGGTCGCGAATAGATTCTTCATTCAAATGTTTCATTGTTACATCAATGTCGGTCAGTCAGCAGATATTCTTATAGAACCTTTTTTAAAGCACAATAGAGGGATTACAGATCTATTTGAAAAGCTATTTGTTTTTGACGATAGAAAGTAGGTTCCTCATTTAGAATCAATTCCTTTCCATATTGCTGAGTCATAAAATAAGTAGTGACTATTTAATCGTTAAAACAAAAGAGCTATTTTGTTGATATTGTGAAAATCGAATCTTTTTGAAATTACTTGTAAACTTTTTAATACACATGAAACTGCTGGCTACCTAGACCATGTAGCTTGTTAAAGTATTATAAAAACTCTTTGGATGATACCATAAAACGTAGAGTTTGGTCACATTTTCCGATGACCAATTTTTTCAGACAACAAACACGTCCTTCATAAAGTCTGTCAGAAATCGTATCAGAGTCGGCCCGATTTTCGGGCCTGCAAAAAATTTGTCATGGGCAGGCAGACTAAAACATTTTTTATCGCAACAGTAATCCAAATTTTTAAAATCTAAATGCTAGAAAAGTGCTATTATTCTTTGAAGAACACTTGAATTACTCTACAACATCTCATCAGTATCTAAAATTTGTGCGAACGAGCTTGTACCATTTGTTCTGTAGTAGTTATAAAACCACTTCATATTTGCATGCTTAATTTAAGGATAATTGTAGTAGAAATATTTTTTTTGTACACCTTATTTTTGATGTACCTACTGTCTATGCAAATAAACGTTTATTATATTATTATATACCTTTTTAACAAACATGATCAACAATTATGATCTTTTAAACAACAGCTGAATAAACATGAATTTCTCACTAAAATGGGTAAGGTCAGCATCGTGTACAATTTGAATGAAAAATTCATGTTATATCTCCGACTAAACTTCATGCGACCATTTTTGGAATTCCAATGCATCAGCTTCGGAATTTCGAATATAGCTCAAAGGAATCTGGAAAATTTGTGCACGTGAACGATACGTTTTTCATTTGAAATAGGTATATATACTTATGGCTGAATACTAAAACGTCGCTCAGTAAAATCGCCCTTGAGTCCTCGTGCTGTATCTGTCACTTAAAGATAGAAAGCAGCGATAGATAGATTTTTAAGAAAGTCTTAGAACTAAAGCGCATTACGTAGTGTATGATATTTTAAAGTACTGCAAAAAATTTAGGCATAAATGTAGGGCTTATCTTATTAGAAAATCGGAAAATTTTACCTTTATGATCTTTAGCTGAAACCTAATCAAAAAGTTTGACTACCTATCTTTCAAAATGATCGTCGTTTACTTTAACCACTCAAAGCACTCATAAAACACCAAAAAACTTTCTATCAAAAATAAGAAAATAGTACTTTTACTTGAACAAGTACTTAATACTTGTACTCAACCAATACATAAATAAATCTTGATTAAAATCTTCTGTTTGGTGTTAAATTCCCTAAAAAACTCACTTCTTCTCTCTCAGGGGCGTAATACAAATTAGTGTACATATGTCTACAATCCAAGTTTGCGTACAAATCGATAGGTAGAAACAAGCAGTGCAATATTCCGAGCAAACAGTCGGGTTGAGTCGGACACCGCAATTTATAAGCGGGACTGCCAGAAGAAAGGGTCCGCGGCCTGTTATTGTATCGGAAGGTGGCCCGGCCTAACGGGCTTAGACTACAGACTTAATAATAACTAGATGCAACAATACTATTTTAAATAATACCGGCCTATATATAACATATAAAAAAACCCCTGTCCGATCCAATAAAGGCGTATTCGTGGTAGTTCATGAACCGTCTCGCATAGGCGGCTTCTTTGACACAAAACTGTAGGTAGTAAGTACGTGAACTTGAGGAGCGGTCAGTTGTTCAGCTGTTGCCTTGGATCAGTTTTTATTTGTATTTATTTATTTTGGGGAAAAATTATAATCTCCAATCCATTAAATGGCTACGTATAATATGCTAACATATGTTCGCAGTACAAACCGAATAATACTCTCAGGGATCATACACGCTCGATGATATCACACGCTGTATATTCCACTGCTAGGCATAGGTCTCTTCCTATATAGGGAAGGAACGAGCATTGATCATCACGCTGGCTCACTGCAGATTGGCGATTTCAGACTCAAATTTTTGCAATCCATATTTCCTCACGATGTTCCCCTTCACCGTTTGTCAAGTATCTTAGAATAATAAGGAAATTACACATGTAATAGTTTATACTATCAGATAGGGTATCTCAGGGAGATAAATAAGTTCGGAACACGATTTAAACTTGGAAAGAGTATAATTGTTAACACACGTTACAAAAAGGTACAATTTGGTAGCCCGAACAACGACAACAACAGATACAAGGCGCGTGCGTCGCGGCCATGAGCGGACTGTCGATCCCCTCCGCGATCGTTTAGGACCCACGCTTCGTGCTCTAGCACGAAGTAGGCCGAGCGAGAGACGAGTTGCTACGATTGGCTGTCTCGTGCGCCCGATGGCGAGTCCGAGCTCGGTAACTTTAAATAAAACTAGATGGGGTTCACGGCGTCGCGTTATAACCTCCCCCTCTGACCTAGTCTTTGCGCCCCCGCGACTTGGTCAGGAACCCGTTTCGGTCTCCCGCGCCGTCGTTTTCCGATGACGGGTGCCGGCGGCGGCAGCACCGCTATATGTTGGGTCAATTGGGAATCATGACGCCTACTGAGAATTTCGCTGCTCCTAAGCGTCTCCAGTATATTATCATGTGTGGTAGGAGCAGGTTCCTTAATGCGGTAAGGTCCACCTGGCCGTGGCCCTAACTTTGACGTTTGGCCGTGGGCAGCATTATTCCTCCGAGTCTCCGAGAACACCTTATTACATCCTCTAGGGTAGTCAGGTGCAGGGCTGTGGCTGTCATTTGCGTCACATCTCTTGTAAGCGGCGCTACCCCGCCGCGTCCAGTACCAACCACTCCCCCTGACCGGATCGTGGGGTGGCTTACGATCTCCACTGATCATCTGCGACTCCATGCCCTTGATTTTATTCGGTGGAACGACTTCGGCGTAGTTGAGGTCGCAGCCCGTTGCATCGATGAATGTCGAGTGAGAAGGTATGTCTGACCTTCTTAGTGAGGCCTTGGTAGGCCGTTCTTTGACTCCCTCCCCCTGCATCCGGACTGCTATTGGTAAATAGTTACCAGCCTGACGTACATTGTTGATATGCCTGAAACCCAGGTCCTTAATACCTATCTTCATCTTTTCCATTTCGCTGGTAGTCGTTAACTCGAACCTTTCGATAAATCTGTGCCAGCGGCGGGGCTCATCACTGTAACACCAGCTATTTCGAGCTAAATCCAATAAAATGCATGCCTTCATAATAAAATCTCTACCTAATAACGTCCTTGTTTGCGCGTCTGGTAGAACCATTAACTTTGTAGGTATAATCCTTCCCTGCAAGGTGACGTCAATGTCACACTCAAGCGCGTTGTGAGTTTGCTGTGACCCATCGGCGAGACCTATGGTGCGTTGAGTTTTTCTGAATTGAATGCCTGCATCACATAACAATTTGTATAACAGAGGGCCTGCGATCGAGTGCGTGGCCCCCGTATCCAAGATGGCGACCCCTGTACAATCAACCACCTTAATCTCTACTAATGGCCGCGGGTCGTTGTCGTCGACCACATGGGCTGAGCAAAACTGTGCTTCACTTTGACTAATAGGACTATCGATATTCTCGTTAGATTCTAACTTGACCCTACAGGTACCACACTTAGATCGAATAACTCCCAATTGACCACACCCGTAGCAACGAAGCTGTGTGCTTTCCGGCGGTGTTGGCGATCGTTGACCTAGCTTGTTATCTGGGTTTTTACGGCACTCGTCAACGGTGTGCCCTGGACGCCTACAGTACAAGCATCTAGGGTGCCTAGGTTTATCGCCATTATTATTTAAACTACCGCGCGGGTTATTCGATTTTGTATCACGCGATTCGGTCAACTTGTTATCTAGTTTACTACTATCGCCGACGCTCGAAGAACAAAGACTCGGACTCGCGCTCGAACGGCCCTGTGCAGTAACGCACGGGCTAACGGGACTCGCACTGTTATTATTAAAACAACTCACCTCTGCCAGCGCTTCTTCGGCTAACCTTACCTTCGTAATTAGGTCGTCCAGTCCGTCCACAGCTTCGAGCGATACTCGTTTTCTTATTCTACGATTTAACAATCCGTATGCCATGTCTATCTGCATTCGATCAGGCACTACGTACGGTAACTTTGTGATTTTAGCGCGCACATTGTTAACGAACACATCGGCCCGTTCATTGTTTTGTTCGGCGGCGAATATTTCTCGAAGTATTTTATATCCGGGTCGCGGTACGCCAAACATGCCCCTAAGTCGCTGCAGTGCTTCGGTCCACGATGTGACGGTCGCCTTCACGCCTTGCCACCAGACGGCGGCCTCGCCGGTTAACAGCATTGGTAGTCCCCGCAATGCATGTTCTTCACTTATGTTGGTGCAGTCGCGATAAACTTCGATGGCGTCTATGAATGCCTCGAGTTCGTCCGCGTTCTTCGATACTCCGTCGAACCGCGCCGCACACTTCGCGAAGTTGCCCGGTCGCAGCGTATGCGCTGGCGTGTCGGGTCGTGACGAGTGCGTGCTTGAGCGTTCTCGATTGCCGCTCATAAGGCTTTCAATTAAAAGCCGGTTTGCTTCAACTTGGCTCCGGGTTATACTGGAGACGAGCGTCTGCAGCATGTCCTCCGACAAGGTGATGTTTGGTGATGGTGCCACTGGCACGCTGGGTCCTACGTCTGTGTCAGACTCCGAGCCTTCATCTTTGCCTATTCTTCTTTTCGGCGGCATGTTGACACGCTAATCTTGTTGTCACTCGCACGAATGGTAAGCGTGATGATTAATTGGCCGGTGCTATGTCTGGTTACACGGCAGACACAATTATAATAGCGCGAGGCACACTTAAGTCTTTTTACGACAACCGAAACCCGATTGCGTAATAAGGAAACGCCCAAGAAAAACCGTTATTTTCGACGCCCAGTCCAGATGCGAAGCGTCGCGTAAAATGGACTTTCCCAAAAACCGTTTCGTACACTTTTCACTTTAAGTTTATCGTGCCCTCGAGTTGGGCGCCACTGTAATAGTTTATACTATCAGATAGGGTATCTCAGGGAGATAAATAAGTTCGGAACACGATTTAAACTTGGAAAGAGTATAATTGTTAACACACGTTACAAAAAGGTACAATTTGGTAGCCCGAACAACGACAACAACAGATACAAGGCGCGTGCGTCGCGGCCATGAGCGGACTGTCGATCCCCTCCGCGATCGTTTAGGACCCACGCTTCGTGCTCTAGCACGAAGTAGGCCGAGCGAGAGACGAGTTGCTACGATTGGCTGTCTCGTGCGCCCGATGGCGAGTCCGAGCTCGGTAACTTTAAATAAAACTAGATGGGGTTCACGGCGTCGCGTTATACACATAACTTTGAAAAAGTCACATTGGTATGTGCCTGGGCTCGCAACCATGTGCATTACGAATCCGGTCATTGAACCGCTAGTCCACCACGACATTACTATTGCTATTATGTTAATAGCGTATAACTTTTCATTTACCATGGTTTAATTTTTGATATTAGAGAGATATCGTAAATTCCCACGGCAAGAACAAAATTCTTGGTAACATTTCCTAATTTAAAATCTAAACTTTAGAATCGATTTTAATAATATTCTTTTGGACCTCTGAGATATATTCTAGCTATAACAGAGTTTATATTTGATCTTCAATTGCCAATATATGAATAACAATTTTCGAGCTACATCCTAAACTAATTAAAAAAAATATTATTAAGTACACAAGCATCATTTCTCTTACTGTGCTTGTCTTTGCACTGATCCACGCGTTTTCAAAATGGCGGGCAGTTGACCAAGACACTACGAGCACTGTCAACAACTGTCTTGGCTACGAACAGTAAGGGTAATAACTGTTCGTAGCCAAGACAGTTGTTGTAGCTGGATAAAGCCAATAGGATTTCGACCTGTCTTCTAAACTGGCTCGCTATCTTTTACCACGTTTTCGTGGTTGATTGGCCGTTTGATAAGGTCTCGATATCTTTAACCACGTTTTCGTGGTTGATTGGCCGTTTGACAACGTTGCTTGATTTAATAAAATAAAAATGAAAAATCAATTTTATAAAAGTAAAATATGTTCTAAATAAATCCCCGTCTATATTTTCAGATGTCTACAGGGTCACATTTGCAAATACAAGCCTTGTCTATGTGTAAGTGCATACTTACACCGTGTCCCTTACGCACACAACCTCAAAAGGGACAAAGGTCACCGGCCACAGCCTTCTTATATTTGTTTAAGACGTGTATTGTACCCAAAGACCTTTATTTTAGCGATACATTTGTATATTGTATTGTTCGTAATACCTGCCTTTTACATCTCTAGATTCTTGGATATGTATCTATATATAATTTCCTAAAACCTTCGGTTTCTGAAACTAAACACAAAAAATTGTAAATAAATACATGTGGACATAGTCACATACATTGCTCCGAATCCAAAGTAAGTACTTAGCTAAAGTACTTGTGTTATATGGTATCAGAGTCAACGAAGGTATCACGAACACCCAGACCCGCGACATTGGAGTAAAGTGTTTTGACCCTCAGAGCTGGCTACACCTTGAAAACCGGTGTTTACGCCACAATATCAATTTAATATAGGTCACCCGTGACGGTTTCCAGATCAGCCGGTTGGAAGGGATCTGCATCCAGTGGCTCCCTGCGACCTTATCAGGTTGGCATAAAGCACTTAGGATTATTTAAATTTAAGATCTTAGAAAATCGTTTAAAAAGAGAACGCGAAAGAAACTTTCATCATCGTGACCTTTTTAAAGACTGTCAATAAATTAATGGAACTATTGTGAAGTAAATATATTACGAAAAAACTAAAGGAGTATCTGTTATGAATGTACCATCATGTAACCGCGTTAAAATTTAAATATTGATCTCTTTTTCATTAATTTTAATACCAAAGAACATTCACAAATTTGTAAAATAATGATAGCTGCCTACTCCCTGATACAATTAATTAATTGAAAATATAAGGTCCTAAACATATACGTGCGTAGAGCTAGACTAGAATCACCCAATACATCAAAGCTCAATCATCACCAACCATACAAACTTCCTAATCACACATTTAAACATAATAAACAAATTACAACTTGTAAATCAAAGCTAACTACGTAAAAGTCTCTCCTAATACGTCTGGTAAATAGAGATTCGAACTAATAAGACCTCCAGAGGCTTTCAAACGTTCAACCAAAATGATAGGTAATTCAGTTACACAGCCACTGGACGAATACCATCCTATCTTGTACAGACGATCGCTGAAGTATCGGTACAAACTACAGTTCAAGTTATCTTGTGGTTTATTTAATTTGGATTTTTATATCTATTTATAACATTGACTCTTAGTGTATATACTGATTTATTTGTTAACTTAAATACTTCCGTTTAAAGTGATTTTATATTCGTAAAGCTTAAGAAAAATACTTTTGTACAGTAACCAAATTTCTAAACTAATAGGTAACAATCCTTCCTGGTTTGAAATAAAGGCAATATCAATATAAACCAAATTTTATACATATGTACTAAATTCGTAACTCAGCTTTTGCTGTAGATACTAACTTAAGCTGAATTCGGATAATTCAACTACACAATAAAAAATCAACTTTCGGAGTTTTGTTTGTGATAATCACTAGGGTTAATGTAAAGTCAATGAAAAATAATATGTTAACTTATTTAGTATGTGCTATTATTACATAAGCTTGACATCTATTTATTACTTACAACCTCCTACAACCCATTTAAGTAAACAAAAACTCTTTTAAATCCTAATTTCCTGCAACCAAAGTGTTCGGCTGTACCCGTCGCATCGTCGACCACTCGTATCCCTATTCCCTAATTAATCGTGTATCGTACAGTCTCAGGAGTCTCGGCCCCCGTGGCTGACCCACCTTCATTCGATTAAGTCTGTTGACTTCCGCGCTTTATCTATATTTACGTAACAGATTTTCAAATAGCTTTTGACTATGTTGTATTACACTAAAGATGTACAATTTAATGCGCAACATATTGGTTATAAATGTTTCTCTCGTTTAAAGTTTATAATTATTAGTCAGGTTGCTATTAACATTTTATATCTTAGATATCTGTTTGTTTATGCAGAATATTAGTTTAGGAGTTTCTCAAGGATCAATTTTATGCCCTATATACTTTTGACCGCAATCTGTCCTGATAATGACCTTTTTTTCCATGCCAATTACAAAATCGTCATTCATCAATTTTTTTTTACTTATCTGATAAAAGCTTTGATTCCAAAACGAACTCCCAATTCAAGTAGCAATTTTGTTCATTTTTTTTCACATATGAAGCATCAGCATGTTGTAAAGAAACAAGTCGTAACATAGCCCCACTCAAATAGTAATAAAAACCCGTGCCAACACTACACGCGTGTTATTTGCTTACTCGACTGCCGCACTGGCCCGCGGGATCTTTTCATTTCCTGACAAAACGACTTGGCGACCGTTCCCTGGAAACGGACGTATGTTACGTTTTATTAAATTAAGTGTCGGATATTTCTTTAGGCTTCTTATTCGTATTTTTTTATTATATCTAGTAGGTGCGGGGAAAGATTTTACTCTATTGATAATTAAATGATGTATCTTTTAATGTCATGGAATTTTTTTGCGGTAAATATACGTTACGATTGAAATGGTTTCTTAAAATACCCTAATGAAATCAACAGCATTATTTGAGCTTCTTAAATCCAGAAGCTCAAATAATGATTATGTAATAAGATTACCCTGTAAAGATTTTAATGACTTACTTACTATACATCTATACGAACCATCTGAATATTATTATTTGATTGGTTTTGGTTTTGAAATTATTTATTTTCAAAAGTTCTAACATCATAATAATATAGCTACCTAATTGCTTTGCAATATTATTTCCTTCTAGTTTTACGATGTAAAATAAAATGTTCTAAGAGTAGGTTAAAACGATTGTATCGCAGTTTCAGTTCAAATACGAAACAATGAGCGAAGTGAATAAGTTAACTAATTTAATCCTACCGAAAAGCTTTGCGATATCTGTGCCTAATGTATGCACAGCGGATACCCCTTCGAGTCCGTTCTAGCTTGCAAGTTCACTTGACACGAAATTTGCAAGTTCAAGTCATTTCGAAAGCTTTTCTAATGAATTATGAACGTGGTTCGCTGTTAAATATAGAGAACCACAATAATTCAAAATAAGGCATCAATATGGAATTATTGTGGTAATGAATAACACGTCCAAAAGATTACTGAATGATGTTAATTACTTAATTCTTATTTGTTTTGGTTTTATTCATTTTAAACTAAAATGTGTTTAAACCACCCCTTGAATTAATTTCAGGTTCTATTAGTTCAAACAGATGCGTTCAAGCACTTGCGATGTTTATGAAAAAAGTACGCAAACTTTATTACGAAATTTAAAAACACATCTACAAAAAAAACGAATCGCTTAAATTCTCTACTCGCCTACGAAACTAGCGCGTTCAAACGCAGCACGGGCCGGACTTGCGGGCAGTACTCCCTAGCTGTGGGCAGTACACCCTCAAAACAACCTTGAACACCTAAAAACGTTATATGCGCCAATCTATTACAACCTAAAGTAAATTCTACACCTCTAGAAATAAGGTAGAGTTTTTTGGGACAAGGGTTATGTGGGCAGTGGATACAGGGGGCCGAAAGATCGACCCATGGCTACTACACAACGGATGTATAGTTTTGATTTCTATTTCGTATGTTTGACTTGGAAATATTTGCCGAATTTCGGTTATTGGGTATTCCTATGAATAAAGTATGAGAGACCTGAAACTTGAATTAAGTATGATTCGGTATGTTTTTAAATAAGGGATCGAGTTATAGAAGTTAATATAAGCAAACATTTTGGTAAAATATTTATATGCGTATAAAGTTGGTCGAAGAAAAAAAAAGTAGGCGACTCTTTATATCTTTACGGTACTGTACGGTACCTATAGGTCCTATGTCGTGGTGGCTAAGCGGTTCAATGAACGAAGTTTCAGTTCACAAGGTTACAGGTTCGAGTCCACTAGGCACGTACCAATGGGGTTTTTTGAAAGATATATATACTTTCATAATTATTCTAAGACATGGATAATCGGTGACGGAAAACATCGTGAAGAAACCTGGATTCCAAAAACTGGTATCTGAAATTGCTAACCCGCAGTGAGCCATCGTGGTGATCAATGCTCGTTCCATCTCTATATGAGAAGTGTGCCCAGTGGGACGTTTATAGGCCGGTACAAGATTACCTACATTTAAGTAATTTTTAGCACAATCCAATTATTTATTTTCGAAAGACTTTTTTCACGCTTACTTTTCACGGAAAGAATTGCAGTAAAGAAAATACGTGTATGAATTTCCTAAGCCTTGCGCCTACGCTAAAACATGACAACCCATAATTTACGTAAAGTTGCAATACAAAGCTTATTCCTTCTCACTAAAATAATTATTTAGTAGGTACCTAGTCACTTTCTTTATTAGAAACATAACCTTATTGGCTTTACTAGTAAAAGCAATAAAATAATCTTCCTTCACTAGGCTTACCAGTCGTTCATGACACGTTCAAATGACATGAGCGTGAAACTAGAAATTGCTTTGTGTTACCCTTTTTTCTGTCCTCTGTCCGTGACGCTGACAATGTTTACACGAAGCCCACTAGCTTGAAGAAATGCCCCCTCATGTGTAGACGTTAACTTGGCTACGTTTTCTAGGTGTGGTACAGGTTATAAGAAAATATTTTATTATCTGGCCCAAGCCGGCCAAACTAGCTATAGACAGGATTATTTTGGAGTGCGTTTATTCAACAAAAACTAAATCTTAAAATTGAAAATCATCTTTTCATACAAACATAAGTCACGTGACCTGTAACTTTGTATGAAAAATTAATGTTCTATTTTAAGATTTCGACCCATGGTCGTTGGGGAAAATGATTCAGTTTTATGCACCTGATTACCTCGTTGAATATACCTATGCACTCCATAAAAAATAATCCTATATATGTCACTAAATAACTTAATATCCAACCCTCTCATGCTAATCATTCATAGGATTGTTAACAACGTACTAAGCCAAAGTGGGAACAATTAACGCAGAAGATGCCTTTAGTTTACGTTGCTAAAGTTAGTTTTTCTATTGCTCAGCCTAAAGACCCATATGGTATCACCATAAAGTTTGGTGAAGCAGACGAAGCCTGAACAAAAGCTTACTACTGTAGACCTCATATTTTTTTTTTTAACCAAGTGCTTGCGGTCACTGTATTGATAATTAATGCTGAAAGAAAACAAAACCGGAGTTCTCAGGTTTTTACGAAACATAAAAATTTATAGAAAACGTTGCGCAAAACATTAAAAAAAATAAGAGAACTTAACGACCATATTAACTCTTCTAATGTAACCTTTATAGCGTTTGACATAACTGATAGTTAATTGTTTGACATGACAACGTCTGTCAATGAGGGGTTTTTTCATAAACTATGTTTCTTCTTTTTGTTTATGAATCACTATGTGTCTGGTGACACGCATATCGCCGTTAATTCAGCCGACTTGTCATCAACAGATTTTCAGTTCGAATCTTCATCGACATACAACGGCGTATAATTATATTTACAGATAAATCAGTAGATAGTTAATAGTATGTAAATCCCTTCCATTGTGGAAACTATATTTTTAATATAGATTTCTTTTTTGTTAATTTTATTTTTTTTTTTGCATTTTTTTATGTTCCTTGTTGACGCACATATTTAGGTATCTAACTTTTACATCACCTAAGTATTTATTGTAATCTTATTTTTTTAAAAGAGTAACCTATGGAGTTTCTTGTCGGTTCTTCTCCATAAATGACACTTTGGACCCGCTCACCGAGAGTCATTTAGCTTTAAAGTTAACGTTTTTAAAGCGCCTATTTTAGGTTAACTAAAAAAAAAAACATTTTGATTTTGAGTAAATAACTAGCCCAAAATATGTATCCAAAGTTACTGTTCAGCTGTATTTATGTAAGATTTCCTAAGATAAGAAGTCTTTTGATCCCCGCTACCGCTCATCCCCCACGCCGTGGGCCTCCGGGGCGTCCGTGACAGCGTGACGCGGGTCCGGCCGGTCCGAAATAGATATTTTGCCGACTGTCTCCTTATTTGTGGCGTTACCCAAAATTATGTACATGACGCTACCTTTTAGACAGTTTTTTGTGGCAAATAAATGTGTTTTGTTAAACGAATGTTTTTTACGTGACAGTTTACTTTATGATATGAAAAAAAGTGGTATTAAAATAAAAAAGTAACAACTATTTACCATGCTAATATTAATAATAATAGCTGAGTGCTATAGAGAACTGCTTTGATCTCGCCTACTTTTGTGTCTATTCAAAATAATGAACTTTCTTGTCACCTATTTAACTAAAACAAAATAGTTTTTATAAAGTTACTTCTGTACAAGTATTTAAAATGGTACACAAACTTTTGAATCCAATCTCGCAGTCTAATAAGAAACTTTTACAGCGCCATCTATCGCCGAGTAGCACGCAACGAAACTTTAGTACTACTTGATTCCGCAAAACGATGGCGCTATAGAGATCGCTAGCTATGTATATTGAAAACTTTTGAACGGAAGATTGATCAGAAAATGATTTCAAAACATTAAATAAATTATATTACGGCTAATAAACCTACAAACAAGACTACAAATGACAAAATTACCTAACCTATGAAATAGTAGATACTCTAAAAAAGCATTTTCGTTTTTTTATCAGATAATGTTTGATTTAAATAATGATACAAACAGCAAGTCCTTAAAATTTATTAACTGCGAAATTTTATATTTACCTAAACAAATACTTAGAATTTTCAGTAGGCACATAGGAATATTCTTTGTGAAAGGGTACAATGGCGGTCTTATCGCTAATAGCAATATCTGCTAATCACATATTCTATTAAGAAAATTCCAACAAGACAACGCAACAAATCGGTAACCCATTGTAACCTTAAAAACAGGAATAAAGTATCAGAAACCTTATTTAAAAGTTAGTAGTGAAAGTACTCGACGGGTGAAAAATGCAGCAAAGTTGTAACGAAAACGAGAGTGGAAGACTCCGCGAAGACTTTACAGCTTTTATACCTTGTTTCAAGCGATTCAAACTTGATGCAAGCGCTTTTTTGTAACACAAAATTGTATTATAGAAGTTTAAGTTTTGATTTTAGCAATTAAGCGCTTTTTAGAATAGAAATTTATTAATAATTAAAGGGAGAAAAAAAGAAGTATATTTTTGAGTTAGTTTAGGACAGTCAGTGTAACGAAGTGCACTACGCTTAAAGAACACAAGATCTAAGTGTCTTTCAAATACAATAGAGACTATGAGAAAAGTGTTAATGGACACATTCTTAACTTCTTAGTGTTAGCAAATTTAGTTAAATTTTAATTACTTACTAGCCTCAATAAATAAATAAAAAAAAAAAAAATTTGAACGGTAGAATTGTTTTATGTGTAGGTACCTATTATTTTCTAGAGTGTGAGTCTTATTGGAATTTTATAGGTACCTACATATTATTGTGTCCTGTTCGAAAAGATACTTCTTAGAGACTTTTAAAGTTTTAATAACTAGCGCAATATTACGCTGTTTATAAGTGTTCGGACAGTAGGCTTTTCTTCTACCTTATAGCTTGTTTTGATGCTTCCTGCGAAATTTTTCTACAAAAGTCGTAATAGATTTTTTGACACATCATTTCAATTTCAAAGTATGTTTAAAGTTTGCTCACATTTCTGCTAGAGTTCTAATGAATATGTTTATTTGGTTGGTAGTAAGTATATCTTGTTGTAAGAAAATTGAATAAAACGGGCGCATTTTTACGCTGAATTTTAAGGACTTACGTTTGTTTTATTATAAGCTGATTATTTTCTAGTTGGAATATAATTATGATTCTAATAAGATTGGTTACTTGATTATGATATTTTCTAACGAGTTACCTAAGAAAACCAACTGGAGAAATTTGATTTCGATATAAACTCATTGAAAATTATTTCAAGAAGCTACAAGTGAAGTTCTGCTTTCTAGGAAATTCAACATAACTCAAGTAGGATTTCCATTGAAAATTAATCTACACTAATTGTGAAGAGGAAAGATTTGTGTTTAGTAGGTATAATAATATGAGTTTGTAACAAATAAACTCAAAAATGAATTTATTTTCACAACCATTTTTCATAAAAAAACGAAGCCCGCATTGAGGAATTTAATCCTTGTGTCGCGGGGGTTTCACAAACATTCAAATCACATGCACAAAGGACATCCAGACTTGGAACAAGCATTTTTGGATCACACAAATGCTTCTCTCATGCGGGGATCGAACTCTCAGCACTTCGCGCAAAGTGGTAGTTAGCGAGGTGACCTATACCACTCGGCTATCCGTGCAGTCAACTTTAAACGTAGGTACATACACTACATAACTCGGCTAATTTTGCGGAGCCCTCCCTCCTTAGCCTTTTCAGCGTCACTGCAAAGCAAAAGTCTTTCAACCCTCAACAACATCGAATAAAAATGAAAATAGCAAGCAGACAAAATAAATCTGTTATTTACATCCTAAATAGCCAGGCTATGGACTAGACTCGGCAATTTCCTACAAAAACTCGTTTATCTCAGTTAAAATGGGCGTTGGCTCCACGACTGCGGGGTTGCGGGTTCCATATCCGGTGGTGGCAGATTGAGTTACAGGAATGATTGATCAGAGCGCCGTGATTGCTAGATGAATGTGTGATCATATTATGCTTGGACTGTAGGTAGGCAGCTTTGTACCATGCCAAATGTCAACCAGTTTTGAGTATTGGGACGATGAAGTGGTCTCATTAGATTTTAATTCTCATTGTATTATATATTATTAACTTTTCTCATACATTATGTCCAAGTGGTAACATTAAAAATACTGATTTAACTTATAATTTTATAGGTGTAACGAAGTAGTTATTAATTAGATCTGTCGTGTAAATATGTAGGTACAATTTACAGAAATCTTAGAGGCTCTCAAGTACAAGCTTATTTTTTTGATGATTACGCATTGTATATCTGTTACACGGTCCAGTATTTAGAGAAACTGTGAATTTGAGATCTATTATAGATTAATTTTGAGTGCAGTTTCTAATAAACTATTGAGCTATGTATATTCTTGGATAGGGATTTCATATCCTCAGACAAGATTATGTACCAATTAATATAATAATAATACCGACCTTTAAACATCCCACTACTGGGCACAGGCCTTCTCGTATAGAGAAGGACTGAGCATTGATCACCACGCTGACTCACTGCGGGTTGGTAATTTCAGATTCCAGTTTTTGGAATCCAGGTGTCCTCACGATGTTTTCCATTTCCGATTATCAATGATGTCTTATAATAATTAACAAAATACATTTCACTCTGAAAACGGTTCACAGATACTTGCCTGTAGTGGGTTCGAACCTGCAACCTTGCGCACTAAAATCCGTTAATTGAACCGCTAGGCCACCACAACATTCTTGATTATAATATTTATTATTTCTTTTTCTATTTGTTTTATTGCATACAATATTAATGTAAACGTTTCGTTCGTTAGCTAACAAAATCTCCAATCAGTTCTTGTTGTACGAATATAAATCGTAACTATAAAAGGGTTTTACAAAATGTAAAAGGAAATTGTACACGCCTATTTTAACTGTATTCATAGTCCGGTTATTGGGAGGTCGGCCTGAAGCCCGGACTATAAATATTTACAAATCTAATTTCAGAACAGTTAGGAACCCTTATATTGAAGTTATTTGTTTCTGTTATTGTTTGTTTTATTCAGTTGTACATTGTAAGTCGTATTTAATGGAGTATTACTGGTTTAATCGATTTCTGAGAGGATTTAGGTTTGTATTATTATTGAAGTCTATAATTATATCTAGGTACTATATAAAACAAAGTCGTGCTTGTAACAACACTTAATAACTCGAGAACGGATGGACCAATTTTTATGGTTCTTGATTTGTTATATTTGTCTCTATCCCGAAGAGCAGATTAAATATTGAAAACAATGGAATAGAAAACGACAAAAAAATGGTAACTGGAACGGGGACAATCTACGCGCGTGAAACCGCGAGGCACAGCTAGTTAACAGTAATAGCTCATAAGGTAAACTGATAATAAAATAAATAGGTACTATATTTAATATTTAATTTATATATTATCTAGTAGATCCGGCATTTTTTCTGTACAGTACACAGCAAAAATATTTAAAAACCAGCACAATTGAAATTCAAATTCAGGCTCCGTCATTATATTAGTGTGAGCAAACTCGAGGTCTGTTAAGCTGTCTAGTTTTTGTTTCAAATTTTAGTGCGAGAGAGTTTAATAGGTATTAAAATATGCATAAAATTCGATACGTCTGTCCATACCCTATCGTCCTTCAAACGGTTTCTTTGTAGCAAATAAGTAGTATCTCATTATTCCTGCGCTCTCGTGTGTAAGATACCCGTTACAACTTGCCGTCTGTTTAGCTTTTAACAATGTTTTTATATTTCTATGTGCTTGTAATGTTTTGTTTGTGTTAGTTGGGAGTCAAAAAAAAAAATTACAATGCTTGTAAATAATATATAAATTAAGTATTTATTTCTTCTTTGGTTTAGTAAGTTTACTGTATTTGGAAAAATTAGGGACGCAATTAGGTATATTTAATTCACTTTTAGTGGAATATGATGTCAATGTGGAAGGAATGTCTCTATCAAAATATCTTTTCATGGTTTTTTTTCTATTTAACTGTTAAACATCGAAACGAGCGCGCGGCAGACCACGGCAGAGATGGCGGGTTGAACTAAATGCTTTCCTTGGGTATTAGCAAGAAGAGGTTAGGGACCGGGATCGCTGGAGGAATGGACGGAGGCTTTTGCCCAGCAGTGGGACAGTACAAGCTAACTATAATAATAATAAACTGTTAAACTGTAAAATACAAATCTTATAAGACATCACACGATATCCATAAAAAATTGCTAGATTTTTTATTTAAAATGTATGTATTGTAGACATGGCTTAACCACTATTTCTATACCTGTTGTATTTAAAGGGTGAACTTTTTTATGTGCCTAGAACAAAAGTACTCTAGATACTGGGGACCTAAAAATACAGTTTTATTGCTTTTTAAAAATAAAGGATTTTTCCTCATCAGGTTAATCTGCTATCTCTAGTATTTAAAGTAAGTACTTTTATTCCAGGTAGAATATACGAAATGTTGACGACCTCCGTGGTCGAGTGTCGTACACACCGGCTTTCAAGGTGTCGCCAGCTCTGAGGTCCCGGGTTCGATCCCCGGACGGGTCAAGGTAGAAAAACACTTTTCTACATTGTCTCGGGTCTGGGTGCTTGTTGTACCTTCGTTGTCTCGTGAGTCCATAACACAAGTGCTTTAGCTACTTACTTTGGATTCGGAGCAATGTATGTGATGTTTTTCACATTTATTTATAAAAAAAAATACACCTTCTATACCTACTTTTTTTCTACATCAATAATATTATTTACACTTTCTGTCTTCAAACTCTACCATTCCATAACCAACCAGGCATTCTCTCCTAAATAGCACTATAATACCAGATTCTAATAATATCTTTTATTGTTATAGGCACGACGAGCGTGACGTCACATACATACAAACTGCATGTTTTACACCCAAAACTTCAGCATCTACATTGTCATACAACACAATGCCCCTTTCCGGCCTTTTCGGGGGTGGAGAGAGAGATAGCAAGAATAGAAAGAGATGGAAGATAATGGACATTAATGGCGTCATCGGCTTTGTTAAAACTTATGCAGTTTTGTGATACTTCGAAGTATATAAGGGTTGGTATTAGATGAAAGTAGATAATTTATAATGATTTGGACTGCAGCTGATAATAAGGGTGTGGCATGTGCATGGGGTCATCTGACGTTAATTAAAGGGGAGATTTCAATATTGCGAGTATAATGTTACATGTAAGTTTAAAATCAGTAATTGTAGATTATCGTTACCATGGTTACGTCTGATTAGAATGTTGCGTTTCTTATCAGATTTTATGTGAATAAGAACGTTGGACTTTCGATTCAACAGTGATTTTTGACAATCATAAAAGTAATTGCTAAAAACTTAAACAATAATTAGCATTATTTAAATTTTTTATTATTTTTTTCAATAATATTTAAAAATAAATCACTACATAGTATAAACAAAGTCCCTTCCCGCTGTTAGCGAAATACTTTCGAAGCCGTGGCCGGTCTGCTAGATAAACAATAACATGCGCCTTGAAATTATAATCGAAATATTAATTCCTAATTTACGTATTTATCAAAGAAAAATACAGCTTAAATATTACTAAGGATACACAGTAAAGAATAAATTGTTTATCAGCCACAATAGTTACCAATTATAACATTGACATTATAATCCAAATATTAATTCCCAATTTACGTATTAAAAAAAAAAATACAGCTTAAATATTACTAAGAATACAGTAAAGAATAAATTGTTTATCAGCCACAATAGTTACCAATTAAAAGAACGTCCCTTTCACAAAAAACACGACTGTTTTTTGTCACCACACTAAATTCAAGAGCTAAGAAACACAACAACGCCCACATCATCCCACAATTTTCTCTAACAAATAAAATGATTTGCTTGAAGCTGCATAAAGGTCCTACGTATACTAATACTATAAATAGTCCCGTCTCGACATGATTAATGTAGGGTGTGCTCTTGATGGAGGTGTTATGCGCACATAATTTTATACCCGCTGAAGAAAACTTGAGTGATGGAGGCAACCCTACGCGGTCTGCGTCTCATGTAAGAGTTGTGTTTTAATTAATAGGGTAAAGGTGATTTTTGGAATGGGCGATTCAATCAATGTACAGTGGAAAATGCACATGAGAAGGTGTCGTTTTTTCTTGTATTCTTTGATGTAACTTGATCAAACTAAATCTCTATATCAAACAAAGGTTTAATGGTAGAAAACTAGAAAACAATTTATATGTTAAGCTAGCCTTGGTACATCAAAAGTGAATTTATTGTTTTTTTTTTGTAAATATTATCGTGTGTACAATAAATAGTAAGAATAAGAATATATTTTAATAATATTTTACTAACATATATAAAAAAATTGGTTAACTTAGATTTTTTTATTTTTAATCATAAAAAGTATGTACTTCGCAATTCGTGTTTGTAAAAAAACTAAAACTGCACACGAAGTGCTTACCTTGCATGCCTTATTCTTTTGCAATAAGTAAGGTTTTAAGTCGTTTTTTAAGTGTTGGGCTAGCTCAGAATATTCTGTAGAGATCGTGCTGAGGCCATAATAAACCGTGTTCATTAGTAAGCAATCAAATTATTCATTTATGACACTATAACATAATTTGACCGTAATTATTTACTCTGTACATAGAATAAGAATTTTGGAATATTCCGCCAATGCCGCTTGCGTCGGAAAACGAGAACTACACATAAAACTAAAGATGAACGAGCACAGCGTCCACACAACCGTAATCCCAGTAATATAGTTACATCGCGCAATCAGCGACAATACATAAAAGCGTCACATAAGTGCGGATTAATTAACAAAAAGCCTCTCCCTCAGATTGCGGGAGGGGCGGTATTCCGACCGCTCAATGATTAACGAGCGACCGTTCCGGCCGCGTATCGCATGATTAATACGTAACTACGCATTGTGCGTTTGTTCGTGTATGTATGGTGTGTGGGCGTACCTTAACTTTAGGCGGTAAAAAATATTGGTGTTTTCGCGAAGAAATCATGGTAGAAGGCAATAGGGACCAGAGATCTGTAAGTAGTAGCGCATGTTCCGACAAGATAACTATACATACCTATCCTTGACGGCCTACGTCGTCGAGTGGCGAGCTAACTGGTTTTCAAGGTGTCGCCAGCTCTGAGGTCCCGGGTTCGATCTCCGGAGGGGTCAATGTGGAAAATACAGTTTTCTACTTGCTTTTGATTTGGTACAATGTATGTGTTGTCGTCCACATTAATTTGTTATTATTGTATAGGTACCTATTTATCATTGAACGAGAAGAAGAGTCCAGTAATGGTATATATTTTGTAGAAACAAAGGTTTGAAAGACACCGAAAAACTGAAACAATACATAATTATATTTTTGTTAAACTTATAGCAACAGCGATGCTAGGGTTTGGCTGCGTTGATTTTTGACGCCTGTGCGCTTCCATTACCGCTTTGGTACGCATCTTCACATAATAAAGTTGTGAAATCAAAGTTACAAAAACAAAAGGGGTTGCACTCCAAAAGCGCTGGCAGAATAGTAATGGTGCATAGTGCCGCTAAAGAAGTTTTCACTTCAATAAATTACACTGTCACCTATTAACATATTTTTCTATGCTGACAACGGATGTCATCTGACACTCTTAGGTATCAGTCACGTGACCCATGACGCGAGTTTAAAATTTTTTACCCATCCCAAAAAATGCGAAGCGCCGCTAAAGAAGTTTTCAATTCAAGAAAACAGATATTAGGTACCTATATGCAATTTTTCTAATGTTGCTCGGTCTGCATTTGATCTAATTAAATAAATTGTTTCAGCTACATATGACATTATTTAATTAAAATAAAGTAAGGTTGCCATCGTACGGTACATAACTTAAAATGAGAATCTAGGCTATCAACACATGTTTTTTTTTATCACCCGTGTACCATCATTTCTTGGCAAGAACTACATGGCCAATCACGCTTCGTGTATAATAATATTACTTTTCAATCAATTCGAACTGTGTAGGAGTAGCGTATGTCAATGAATCACATATTGATTACAGTCTTCAATCAGTATGAAGGAAATGTTCTGAATAATAACCTATGGAGTTTCTTGCCGGTTCTTCTCCATAGGAATGACACCTTGGAACCGCGCAACTAGCGTCATTAACGTTTTGAAAGTGCCTGTAAAGGTCTACTCGAAAAAAATAAATATTTCATTTCATTTCATTTCAATTATGATCCTGTATTTACGTCAGCTTTGTATAACATACTAGGTACCTATATAAATAATGAAATACATTTTTATCAGGTATTGATGGCATCAATGTTTTTAGTGCTGGTTGGTCAAGTGCGCTAATCGGAAGGCCGAACGGTATAAAGTACAATCTTGTATTACACTCTGGATTGGACATTTATTTTAGAGAAAAATATCTTACTGGTAAATATTTAGTAAAAATAATTGTAATGTACTTTGGCCATTACTTAGTAGTTATCCGTTTTAGTAGTGGTCCTATAATAATACCAGCCTATAATTGTCCAACTTTGACTTCTTCACATATACACTACCGACGTGAACCTAATCGTAGCACAAGCATCTTAGCTTAGCACGAGGGGTTAACGAGATTGCTAGTAATGTGCGAGCTAGTAATCTCTAAAAAACTAAAAATATAGGGAAAGAATGAGTATTGATAACCATGCTTGCTCATTGCGGCGATATCAACTTATTTTTTTTTTGTTACGCACGCAAAATAACACAGATGGCTAATTAAATATATTAAAATGTACCTAATTATTAGAAAAATCTCTGAAAAATGGTTCTGTAGTTTATAAGAAAAAAAATGAATTCAAGTTTCAGAACTACGCCTTAAAATAAAACTACTGAAAACGGGAATATCTTTTCACGATTGCACCCCTAATTCATTCACATACCTTTCTAGGAAACCCACCCGGGGTTTCCACCCCTGGAGGAATTTCGGCCTTCCACATTCCGCCTGGTCATTCTTCGAGTCATAATTTCCAGCGCCACATGACTTGGTATGTGAAATAATTGTTTTTGTCGTTTCTATGCGTTTGACTTGTTCGTTCTTGTGGAAATTAGGGATGTTATATTATGGGGGTTTTTGCAAGAGAAGCATTGCAGTAGACTGTCAACTATGTACTATGTTTATGAAGAAACTTATCATTTTCGAAGACTGTGGAGGTAAATGAACCTATGTGAAATTTTGATGTCCTATTGATTGGTTCCAATAAGATTTTGCGGGCATAGCAATTAAATAGTCGAGTCATTACCAAAAAAAAAATTTGAAATATTTGGATACATATAAAGTCTAAAAACTACTGATTTATTAAATTTTTCTCCTTCAGTATAATCAATAAGAGATTTCTCTAAGACATAATATTTCTAGTTAATTAAACCAATAACATTTACAATTAGTAAGTAGTGCTTTTTACATCATCATCAATACATATAATAAAATCGTAAACGACCTGTGTCTGTAAATTCAATATTAAAAAAAAAAACTATATATACACGTTCTATTCAAGTTACCGAAGCCGAAAATATAGTTTTTAAAATTTTTGTCTGTTTGTTTGTGCGTTTGTGCACGATAATCTCAGAAGTGACTTAATTGATTTAGATGCCGTTTTAATTGAAGTATTGCTCAAAGCTTCCCATAACATTTAATAGTGGTTTCATTAAAATTGGTTCATAAACAAAAAAGTTATGTAGATTTGAATCAATAATAAGCGATATCGGCGATACAATGTCCAATTTAAGTTGAGCTCTCATCCATATTACTGACCAATGCGAACAACGTCGCGGGTACAGCTAGTTCATTCATATATTTAAAACTCGGCCAAACAATTGACCAACGTCTAACATCGCCCATGTTTTTTTTCTTTACTTATACTGACCAATTCCCACAAACGTTAAGAAGCAAAGAAGACGAGTGAGGGTAGTTCCCGCCCCCCTCTCAGCATGGCGCTCGTGGAATTTTGATGATCACTATTCTGCATGGTCATTGCCGTTTTCACAATTTCAGTCTTACCCTTGCTCGTTAGATAGAGCGGAGTAGGATTATTTTAAAAGGAAGGAGATTATTTTATCAATGTGAGAGAAATCATTCTATTGGAAAAGGAAGAGAATTAAATTAATAATAAACAATGTTATAAGTTTTCAACAAAGCTGCTATATCCATTCTCTCTACAAATCTAAATTAATAAAACTACATCCCTTGTCTAAAATAAAATAATTTCTGATATTCCTTTTCCTTAGGTATATGTTATAACTTTTTAATTTAACAGCACTAGTATTATTTCGGTAGAGCTCGCTACCGAATATTTTGAAAACCGTTTATTAATATATTTATTTAATAATTTGTGTAGGTACACACATAAGTATACATTACATGTTGAGTAAAAAGGGATGTTTAATGGGTTATTTATGTAAGTATAATAAATAAAATCTTAATATGTATTTTTATTATTTTTTTGAACAACTATACCTAATTGTTAGGAGTTATTTTTAAAGCAGATTTGACTACGAGAAAGTAAGTACTAATAGTAATAATTTTATTTAAAAAGATCCACCTCCATACAATTTCATGAAGATATGTGCAGAATGTGGACGTACACTTGATATTTTACGCGACTCGTTTTAAGAGGCATTAACACTCAAATGAATAATTGTGTTTTGTAATTACAGAAATACAAAATTACTGATGTGTGTGTTATAGTTTTGTTGGTCGTTGGCATATGAATGTGATATTATTTCTAGTTGACAATGTAGCTATCATTTTCTTTAGATATAAGTGTGTTTTGAGGGTAAAAACGATTTGTGCAATATTAAAATACGATTATTTATCTTCTCTTAATTTTTTTTGTATCTGCTTACCTATAACTGTTTGAAAGGTTAAGTAAAGCAATCAAAGTTTTAATATAAAAATAATAAATGATTATAACATCACATACATTGCTCCAAATCCAATGTAAGTAGCTAAAGCACTTGTGTTTGGAATCAGAGACACCGAAGGTACCACAAACACCCAGACCCGAGACAATGTAAAAAAGTGGTTTTTCTACATTGACCCGTCGACCCGGGATCGAACCCGGGACCTCAGAGCTAGCGATACCTTGAAAACCGGTGTTTACACTCGACCACGGAGGTCGTCAGGTAATTAAGTACCTATAGGTGTAATTCCTTAGAAAATGTGATGTGTAAAATTTTGTATGAACAAAAAAATAGTCAGTTCAGCTCAGTTACTTAGTGAAGTAAATGTAAGAAGTCAGCGGCAATCCTTTATTTATTTCCTTCAAATAATTTAGCTCACTCGCCAAATTTCTGAAATTCTCTCAAAGAGCATTACGTTTCCGCATTGTCGGCGAACAAACAGAACGGCGGTAACATTCGGCCAGACTAATTACATTAAAATCACCAGCAGCGCCGTACTAAATCACTGTACCTATTATGTACTCGCTGAGGTCTCATCCTCACTGCCGTCCGTACCACGGACAAATGTATAAATATTCTAAATATACTGAAATTTTGGCCCCACACCTCTATAAACTAAAAACCTCAACACCGGCATTCAAAATTCCACTCTACCGTCATAATTTCAAAGTTGAATATCGCTTGATGCTTGAATGGTCTTATGGCGTTTTAGGGTTTGGTTTTGCAGTCCTTACAATCCTTTCTGTTAAACTATTCTCTTTGAATAATTGCCGCATGGACCTGAAGGGTTAGAGCGTATTCATGCTCTGTCCCACCATTGTGGTTAGGGCCAACGGTGGCTACGTGTGTGTGTGTGTGTGAGTGTCTCGGTCTGGAGTGGACAATGTGCATACATGCTCATTGGTGGGTAAATGTGTATGTGGACTGAAATGATTAATTGGGTGCAACTCGATAAAAATCATGTTTATGTACTTTTAAAGGTACCTTTACGGTTTAATAAGTTTTAATCTTTGTATTGTATTTTTAAAGGTATCTACTATTCATGTCAACACATCAATAGGTATACGTAGTTGCGTGTATTCATATAAATTTAGACGTTTTTAAATAAAACAGATTTAAAATACGTCATGATTTTATTTACTAAATTAAATTACAATTTGTGTTTTTTATGACACCGTAAAATAAACATTTTTTATTCGATTCTCTCCATACATTTACTAAATAATAGGTAACGAACATTTACTAAATAATATGTAAAAAACAATGTTTTTTTGATTATACAGTAAAATAAATATAATAATTTACGATTCCCTCCACACATTGCCCCTAAATTGATACAAATGGTATAAAGTTAGTCCATCATAAAATAATTATTCCATATAAATGGTCCGTAATGTTGTAACACCTTCTTGGACAATCCATTCCAAAATTCCATAAAATCTAAATTTTAGCAAACTATTAACGTTAGCGCCAGGATCACGTCCGAGCTGAAACTACCCTCTAAATGGGACTTTCGTAATAATTGTAAGGAATGAACGCAACTTTGTTTTGGTTCGAGGAGTGCCTTGGGCAATGGTAGTTACTAACTGCCTTATATATAATACTATCGTTAATATAGATATTATTGTGATTTAGTGAGGTATATCGATATTTATAGGTCTGTGCTTTTATCTCTTGGAACCACTACCTTTTTTTGGCGGAATGAAACGCTTTTGCCTTCAACCTACGCTGAGGGCACAGCGTGGAGATATGTCGGACTTGCACCGACTAAAAACACCCCGGTCCCGTCCTTGCCTTTGCTGGAGCCGCGGGATCACTTACGCAAGCTCTGCGCAACTCCAACAGTAGCAATGCTTTCAAGTCAGCGACAGGCAGAAATCACTAGGGTTGCATCACGCATCAAAAAATATTGTCTAACTTTGACCACAACTCTCAGTATTAAGGAAACCGATGCAAAGAGGAGAGGCGTTATGAAGATTTTAAGTTCTAAAGCCAACACACTTCAACGTGACCGGAGAATGCCTGGAAGAAAAAGTAGTTGTAATATTTTAAGTAGATTGTTTACTTCTATTATGTCTTGGAATAATAACTCTATTAGGAAGACAAACTAATTATGGGTAAATAAATATTATGTCTTGTAAAATTTACTCTATTACAAATAAAAACCAATGATGGGTAAATATCTGATACACCATAAAAATATCATCATAAATTGCTGAAAAGTCTAAAATAATTTTAATTATAATATTACTAATTAAAACCACATAAGTTTGATTATGAAAAACTACAGTTAAGGTGATACCTCCGATGTGGCCCGCGAAATTCAAATTTTCATGTGTTTTTTGCAATTTGCTTATCAGTGACTAGTTGTAATTTGATCAAAATATGATTCGCGACAATAACAAATATAACTTCAAATATAAGAATGATTAAAACGTTCGCTCCATTCGCTCGCACAAAGAATAATCGAAAATGAGTTAGATTTCGGAAATTTTACTTACTTTTGAATAATCTTTTTGAGAATGAATGGATCACATATTATGATCATTTTTATATTTAAAATTATACTTGTTATTGTCGCGAATCGAATTTTGATCAAGTTACAACTTGTCACTGATAAGCAAATTGCAAAAAACACATGAAAATTTGAATTTCGCGGGCCACATCGGAGGTATCACCTTAAACTTAAAAATCTTACTAGAAATCTATTTGCACCGCCCTACATCACCATTGTTGAACGTTTTTTTATAGAGATTCAAGTCAAAAGTGTAAACCAGTTTTATCCAGATAAAGGTCACGATCTCACTACACTAATATGGTCAATCAGGTCAGGTGACATCAGGGGATGCTGTACAATATAAATAAATGGTCAAAGGTCAAAGGTGAAAATGGAATAATATAAAGTATTTGTAAATAGAGATGAGTATTCTTATGTTAATATTTGTATCAAAGTAGGGTCAAAGGTGAAATTAAGATGAATGGGGTGTTTTACAATAATATAAACTAGTTTTTTACCATTAGATGTATTTAGGGTAAAAATGATTTATAGAATTATAGCTACGAAAAGATTAAATTGAAATTATTAAATCAATGAAATATAAAATTTACTAATAGATCTATAATTTTTTTTTTGGTATTTATAAATAACACATTTATTTTCTTTGAAATTGTGCCTTTATTATCTTAGTGTGCCAAACTTAATTCTTGTATTTAAATTTATTCAAAAAATCTTTAAAATTATAGTAAGATGCGTAAATGATTTTGTAATTACCAGTACGTTAACAATAAAAAAGTAAATAGGATTGCGTCAATACTCTGTGTCAGTTCTTATTTCGATCCTTTACTACTAACTACTCTTAAATTTACGAGCGAAGCCAGGGGCAACAGCTAGTTATTAAATGAAATGCCACTCAAATGCCTTGGACGATGAATTACTACGTATTGAAGATCGATTCTGCGAAACTGTTAGGCAGTGCAGAGAAATTGTATTAACAACAAAACAACGTATAGCTAATGTCCCGGCCCGATATATATTTTTTTTATAATTTTCGTTTTAAATGTTGGATTATACCAAAGAGACCTGTAATATACAACTTAATAGATATATAATATTTTTTTCCTTAAAATAGTAGAAAAGAAATGAATAAACTAGGCGAAAGGGTGATTGCAGAATAAAAAGCTGTCAGCTGAATACATTGGCACATCTAACCTTAGATGCAGATGTGGTATCACTCCCCAAAACAATGGAACACCTGCTATTTTGTCCTTCGTGCCTTCGTGCCCTAACACCTGCACGCTGGACTATTTAATGAAGGCTACTGATAATGCAGTTCTCGTAACAAAATTCTGGGCTAACACAATATGATTGCCATCGACACGATAAGAAGAAGAAGCTGAATTGCTGTCGATGTGCAGTGGCAAAATATAGTAACGTAATGGGAGACCCCTGTCTGCGGTACATGCGTGACATAACACAAGATACTTCTCTGCCTTGCCTTCCCAAGAAATGTTAACAGGTAACCACAATCGATTTTAAAAGAAAATAAAAAGAATTGATTTTGATTTATAAAATTATAAAATACATAATTATTCGTTTCTGAGGTTAACGCGAATGTTACACATTGAAATAAAAAATACTTTTAAAGGTCGGCCCGTGACTATGACACATGCAAAGGCGTCGAAACGTCGGGAACTAAAATCAAAATAAACTGCGATAGAATCCGTTTTAAAGTAGTTTTATAATATAAAATTTTTGTACACTTTTTTTATATCAAAATAGATTTAAATTATGAGTAAAGTAACACTAACACAGCCTATAACACCTTTCGTTGTGGTTTCTTCGTCAGATATCGAGGCTGGGCCAGTAATATCCCAAGTCACTAATTGCAAAAAGAAAACAGGCTTCTCCTAACAGGTTATAAGTACGGGATAAAAATGTCTGGGTATTTTTCACTGGGTAGCAGGCCAGACCGTTTGATGGCCAGGGTAGGAGTTTAAAAAGTAAACCTAGTTAATTTTCTTGAACGGAAATAATTATTCCTGATTCTTTTAAATAAAATATGCATGGAACGGTATAACGGTCAGGGTTTAGAGTGATCCAATATTCTTTTAGAATAATTGGTAAAAAATAGTATTGAAAAAATTGAAATATTAAAAAGCCGCTCACAAAAATTTAACACTTCATGCAGACATTTTGTCTAATCTATCAACTCATTCTACCGTTCGCAAAACATAAAATATTGCTAAAACTTCGTACATAATTAGGTACCGAAATTACAACTCCGTTATATACAGCATCTACATAACTTCTGTTATATACTAAATCAACGCAAAAACTTGATCGCAAATCAATAGAAACAAAACTAGAACTAAAGACCGCTAACCAAACCGAACACTTGTACTAACTTTACAACTCCAACAATCCATTCCTAAGTTCGGCCCTGCGCATTGGCCGAACCAACCCTTTGCTCTCCCCCCCTCCTGCTCCGCCAGCCACCCGCCTCCCTCTAGTTTCCGAATTAATTGCAATCAAAAGGAAGGACACGAGTGTAGTCCACCCCTAACTTGGTGTGCCATGTTGAAAATTTGCCCGACAACTTTGTCTGTGTGCGAATTTTGTTTGTACGTGTGCCGTCCACGTATTCATATTTGCGAACGTGTGTGTGTTTGCACGCAATGGCTTACGGACGACCGTTGGGTGTCTGTACAGATCGAAATTTAATTTCATTCAACAAGAAAAGTTTTGTTGCATAACAAGGAACTATGAATATTTATGAAACAAATTAAAGTTTTTTGTTAACTGTTGCGTTTTTGTGTTTACGCAATCGTTTCCTTGGAACTCGAAGCATTAGAACTTGTATTTACGCAACACAAAACTCGATTATTTCATTCGATGTGTATCGAAGATAACATAAAATAATAACGAGCTGAACTTTATTAGACACGGGCTCGGGAACTTCGCCGCTAAATATTAGAGAACCAATGACCCGAAAATGTATAGAAACGTATCGATATTAACCGGACTCGACTCGAAGCCATTAGCAAATATCCAGAAAGCATATACACCTCTCATATACGATTCTGTGAAACTACATTAATATTTCAGACTTGGGGCAAGTTCGGGGTCCTTTCTAAACAGCCTTTGGTCTTCCAAAGTTATTCCAACTTTGTTCAGAAGTTTCGAAGCTTTTGGGGGGAGTGTAAAGATTACATTGTGGAGGGGGGATACCTTATCTTAGTTTTGTGTTAGTTTGATAATGAAACTTGTTGTGTTTAAAAATTTAGCCGCTGGCTCTTAGTGTGGCTTTGAGGTTAGATGCTGTGCAAACGTCAGTAAGTTGCTTTTTTGAAGTTAGTCGCTGTGAAGTCAATCGTACTGTTTTGAAAGTTAAGAATTTTGTTGCCACATTTAATTTACTGTGTGATAGTATTCTATGCCTATGTTAACGGGGTTCTCATTGTTTTCACTTCACTTTTGTTACGGTTTCGTATTTACAAATACGTTTTAAAAACATTTAGTTTAGAGAGGGATAAACCTATAAAGACAGATTATTTATATTCTCAATCATAAGAAAATAAAGTTGTCCTCTACTCTTCGTTTTTTTTTGTTCACAAAAATACGTTTGTTTGTCCTGCAGTGGAGCTAGCCTTATAAGTTAAGAGAACATGACACGAAACGGGGCTATTTACCATACACTGAATATCGATATAACTCACATCTCTACCATTTAATAACAACCAATCTACCATCTACCCTCAAGTACTGTCAAAAGTAATAAATTAATGTAGTTATACATAAACAAAACTGCTTGTAATCTCGTGTTAGGCAATAATAGAACATATTGTTAGAAGATGTTATCTTTGGAGTCGTTGAACATAGCTAACTAGTGATACCACGCGCAAGAGCCATTGGCTTTGGAAGTAGGAAGACTATGGTGGCAGGATTTTGTGGGACATAAGCTAAAATATATATATAAAAAGACCGTTGGTATTCCATAACACCAACATTACAAGTAAGTTAACTGAAGTTTTAGGGTCCCGTACCTCAAAAGATTAAATTGAAATTATTAAATCAATGAAATATAAAATTTACTAATAGATCTATAATTTTTTTTTTGGTATTTATAAATAACACATTTATTTTCTTTGAAATTGTGCCTTTATTATCTTAGTGTGCCAAACTTAATTCTTGTATTTAAATTTATTCAAAAAATCTTTAAAATTATAGTAAGATGCGTAAATGATTTTGTAATTACCAGTACGTTAACAATAAAAAAGTAAATAGGATTGCGTCAATACTCTGTGTCAGTTCTTATTTCGATCCTTTACTACTAACTACTCTTAAATTTACGAGCGAAGCCAGGGGCAACAGCTAGTTATTAAATGAAATGCCACTCAAATGCCTTGGACGATGAATTACTACGTATTGAAGATCGATTCTGCGAAACTGTTAGGCAGTGCAGAGAAATTGTATTAACAACAAAACAACGTATAGCTAATGTCCCGGCCCGATATATATTTTTTTTATAATTTTCGTTTTAAATGTTGGATTATACCAAAGAGACCTGTAATATACAACTTAATAGATATATAATATTTTTTTCCTTAAAATAGTAGAAAAGAAATGAATAAACTAGGCGAAAGGGTGATTGCAGAATAAAAAGCTGTCAGCTGAATACATTGGCACATCTAACCTTAGATGCAGATGTGGTATCACTCCCCAAAACAATGGAACACCTGCTATTTTGTCCTTCGTGCCTTCGTGCCCTAACACCTGCACGCTGGACTATTTAATGAAGGCTACTGATAATGCAGTTCTCGTAACAAAATTCTGGGCTAACACAATATGATTGCCATCGACACGATAAGAAGAAGAAGCTGAATTGCTGTCGATGTGCAGTGGCAAAATATAGTAACGTAATGGGAGACCCCTGTCTGCGGTATATGCGTGACATAACACAAGATACTTCTCTGCCTTGCCTTTTCTAAGAAAAGTTAACAGGTAACAACAATCGATTTTAAAAGAAAATAAAAATAATATTGTTTGATTTATAAAATTATTATATAGAAAGAAAGAAAAACGCGAATGTCAGACATTGAAATAAAACTATTTTGAAAAGTCGGCTCGTGACCATGACACCTGCAAAGGAATCGAAACGTCGGGAACTAAAATCAAAATAAACCGCGATAGAATCCGTTTAAAAGTAGTTTTATAATATACAATTTTTGTACACTTTTTTTTATATCAAAATACATTGAAATGAGTAAACTAACACTAACACAGTCTATAACACCTTTCGTTGTGGTTTCTTCGTCAGATATCGAGGCTGGGGCCAGTAATATCCCAAGTCACTAATTGCAAAAAGAAAACAGGCTTCTCCTAACAGGTTATAAGTACGGGATAAAAATGTCTGGGTATTTTTCACTGGGTAGCAGGCCAGACCGTTTGATGGCCAGGGTAGGAGTTTAAAAAGTAAACCAAGTTAATTTTCTTCAAAGGAAATAATTATTCCTGATTCTTATAAATGAAATATGTATGGAACGTTTTATGTCAGGGTTTAGAGTGATCCAATATTCTTTTAGAATAATTGATAAAAAATAGTAATGAAAAAATAAAAATATTAAAAAGCCACTCACAAAAATTGAACACTTCATTGAGTCATCATTTAGTCTAATCCATTAACTCATTCTACAGTTCGCAAAACATAAAATATTGTTACAACTTCGTACACAAGTAGGTACCAAAATTACAACTCCGTTATATACTTACAGCATCTACCTACATAACTTCTGTTATATACTAAATCAACGCAAAAACTTGATCGCAAATCAATAGAAACAAAACTAGAACTAAAGACCGCTAACCAAACCGAACACTTGTACTAACTTTCCAACTCCAACAATCCATTCCTAAGTTCGGCCCTGCGCATTGGCCGAACGAACCCTTTGCTCTCCCCCCCTCCTGCTCCGCCAGCCACCCGCCTCCCTCTAGTTTCCGAATTAATTGCAATCAAAAGGAAGGACACGAGTGTAGTCCACCCCTAACTTGGTGTGCCATGTTGAAAATTTGCCCGACAACTTTGTCTGTGTGCGAATTTTGTTTGTACGTGTGCCGTCCACGTATTCATATTTGCGCACGTGTGTGTGTTTGCACGCAATGGCGTACGGACGACCGTTGGGTGTCTGTAAAGATCGAAATTTAATTTCATTCAACAAGAAAAGTTTTGTTGCATAACAAGAAACTAACTATGAATATTATTTATGAAACAAATTAAAGTTTTTTGTTAACTGTTGCGTTTTTGTGTTTACGCAATCGTTTCCTTGGAACTCGAAGCATTAGAACTTTCATTTACGCAACACAAAACGATTATTTAATTCGATACAAGTGTATCGAAGATAACATAAAATAATAACGAGCTGAACTTTATTAGACACGGGCTCGGGAACTTCGCCGCTAAATATTAGAGAACCAATGACCCGAAAATGTATAGAAACGTATCGATATTAACCGGACTCGACTCGAAGCCATTAGCAAATATCCAGAAAGCATATACACCTCTCATATACGATTCTGTGAAACTACATTAATATTTCAGACTTGGGGCAAGTTCGGGGTCCTTTCTAAACAGCCTTTGGTCTTCCAAAGTTATTCCAACTTTGTTCAGAAGTTTCGAAGCTTTTGGGGGGAGTGTAAAGATTACATTGTGGAGGGGGGATACCTTATCTTAGTTTTGTGTTAGTTTGATAATGAAACTTGTTGTGTTTAAAAATTTTGCCGCTGGCTCTTAGTGCGGCTTTGAGGTTAGATGCTGTGCAAGCGTCAGTAAGTTGCTTTTTTGAAGATAGTCGCTGTGAAGTCATTACGTACTGCTTTCAAAGTTAAACATTTTGTTACCACATTTAATTTACAGTGTGATAGTATTCTATGCCTATGGTAACGGGGTTCTCATTCTTTTCACTTCACTTTTGTTACGGTTTCGTATTTACAAATACGTTTAAAAAACATTTAGTTTAGAGAGGGGTAGACCTATAAAGACAGATTATTTATATTCTCAATCATAAGAAAATAAAGTTGCCCTCAACCCTTCGATTTTTTTATTTCTTAAAATACATTTGTTTGTCCAGCAGTGGAGCTAGCCTTATAAGTTATGAGAACATGAGTCAAAACGGGGCTATTTACCAAACACTGAATATCGATATAATTCACATCTCTACCATTTAATAACAACCAATCTACCATCTACCCTCAAGTACTGTCAAAAGTAATAAATTAATGTAGTTATACATAAACAAAACTGCTTGTAATCTCGTGTTAGGCAATAATAGAACATATTGTTAGAAGATGTTATCTTTGGAGTCGTTGAACATAGCTAACTAGTGATACCACGCGCAAGAGCCATTGGCTTTTGAAGTAGGGAGACTATGGTGGCTGGATTTTGTGGGACAAAATATATATTATGTATATCAATAAGACCGTTGGTATTCCATAACACTAACATTACAGGCAAGTTAACTGTGGTTTTAGGGTCCCGTACCTCAAAAGGAAAAAGGGAGCCGTTTTGATCACTTTTTTTGTCCATCCATCTGTTCGTCTGTCGAGGTATCGAATTGAAATTATAACCATGTACTTAGATGGACAATGTTGAAAACCATATATTTAGATCTACAGTGTAAAATTTCTCTCTAATCTTCTAAGTTAACGTAAAAAAATGATACGGCCGTTTATCTATATATATAAAACTCTTCCGTTACTGACTGACTGACTGACAGACAACGCACAGCCGAAACTACTGATCGTTAAGAGCTGAAATTTGGCATGTGTGTTTGTTGGGAGGAGTAGGCTACCACTAAGAGAGGGTTTTTAGGAATTCCCCCCAAAGGGAAGAAAAGGGTGGTAATTTAATAAACGGTGTATACGCGGACGAAGCCGCGTGCAAAAGCTAGTACCGTATAAAACGTAATTTCGATACTCCCATGGGAATCCAAATTAATGAATAGGGTATAACTTTCCGTTGACCTAGAACTTTGAAATTTGGCTCGTAATTCCATCTTACACCACAGGTACAGCGGAAAGTCTGAAAACTATACATTTATTTTGTAATTAAACCACAAATATATGGTATGAATACGGAACCCTCGGTGGATGAGTCCGACTCGCACTACACGGTGTCAACCGTGTTCTCTGTTCCTTTGAAAAGAGCCAAAACTGTTTTGATGACTCTAAACACGATAGAGATTATGAACGTGGTCTTGTGTAAGTATGGAAATTAACTCAGTCTAATAACTGAAGTAATATTATTTTACTTATAAAATGTTATGAAAGAAGATTTTACTTATAAAATGTTACGTAAGTCATTGAAAAGTTATCACTCAGACATGCTTTTACGCAATAACAACAGAACGAAAAATGTATTAAAACGTTGAAATTTATGTTATGTTTACAATATTCATATTTAGGTTGTTGTAGGTACATAAAGTTATGTTATATACAATTAAAACATAACTGTCCACGTTTGAGTACATTTTTCATTGTATTATTCAGGTCTTATTCAAATTCAAATATTATTTCTTGTCACACACACATTGGCACACACTCAAAGATAAAAAAAAACATTTTAGCTCATAATTATAAGCATAAAAATTGTGTCTGTGCGACAACGAGGTGCCCACTCAGCATCGTGCTGATTGTGTCGTGAGACACGAGCCAGCGCTACACTGTTGTTATTGCGTGAAAGCATGTCTGAGCGAAAACTTTTCAATTACGAATGACTATAGTTTGATATGATTAAAATATTTTAAAATAACCATTTTAGCCTACTGCTTTAAATAATAAATTGTAGGATATGGTCCTCGTATCCTGAGTTGGCTTTCAGTGTGGTCACCCTACCACTTAGGAATACGTAGCAAAGTCGAGGAGCCAACGAGATTTTGACCAATTTATAGCGTGCCAAGTGGAAAGATAAGCTAATACGGCTTAGAGACGAGGGGTTTTGTATTGGAAAACTAATTTTGCATAAACTGGGGAGCGCATTCGGGCGTATGCGACAGGTATGCAATGTTTAACGTAATATGTTGATACGTTATTGTAATGTCTAATGATTAGTGAAGAGGAATAAGCAGCTCTTGGACTATAATGATAATGTTGTTGTGTTTTTGATTTTATTGGATTAGCTGTCTATTTACAAGACGTAATTATTGATAGTTAATGTTGAACAATCTTATTTATGAGTTTAAATTATATAAAATTGAAATAAGAATGGAAATAAAAGGGATTATTGAAAACACGTATGTATATTTTTTATACTACGTACCAAAACGCTTTGCGCAAATAAAATTAAGTTGATGAAGTTTTTTTTTAACTATTAAATCTCTTTCGTAACTGAGTATGACGTATTTGATGCGTAATTATTTATATTAAATTAATTGATAGAAATAATTACGCATCAAATAAACGACCGAGTTTCTGTTTAAAACTTTGTTTGTTGATCTGTTAGTTCTTTCCATATTGTCACTAACACCCTTTTATAGCACTCATATATATTCAAATGTACATTTCACTACCCATTCTATCTTAGCATATCAAACAGCAAATATCGTCGAAATTAAACGGAACCTTTTCAACATACCTTAGTTTACATAGCGAATACTAATGACTCAAGCTTGGACCGCGAGGGGTGACCAGTAAGGGACGAAAATTTCCTAAAGGGTTTACCCTAAAACGGGGGCCGAACGCGATAATTAATGCTTTAAAACGACTGTGTTTTAAGCCACACACACAATGCATTATTAACTTTAAAATGTAGGGTACAGGGTAGAGTTTCCAATGGTTAGACACAGCACATTTGGTCCAATTTTATAGTGTAGGGTGGCAAATAATAAGAGGTTTTGGGTACATGCAAAGTTCGGCGAGAGTTGTTGATGAATGACACTCGGAGGACCCATTGCCCTTCGAATGTTTTAAGTGGGTAGGATAAGAAATGTCGGATATCCCGTGAAATATTTCGGTGTAGGTAGTTATTTTGTTTGTTTATGTTGATTTTGGCATAATTAATACGTAAAGTTGTTAATATTTACGTTTGATGAGCGACTGGAGTGCTGTTTTAGTGGATATCGTTACTTATATGTTTATGAATATTAATATTATTCGGGTAATGTGGAAATTTGGAGTTGGATTATATTTAGACTAATATTGATTACGTCACTTTACTTAATCTTGTGTTTCTAGTAAAAATAAAGAGCGAGAGAATGTGTAAATTTCCGGAAAACTGATAAGAAAATTAACCTTCTCTAGTACATTACGAATGTACATCTGTCTAGCCTTTTCCCAAGCTTTTTTTTTAGTATCTTATCCGTAGTATATTATCCAGGAAAACTAGAAGACGACTTCTAGTTTTACTGGATTAAGCTGAATACTGTATTTTACTCGGAGCGATTATCTATCTGATCTCCACAACCCATTTAACTGGGTAACACAGTATCAATAGTAAGACTGGTTGTAAGAATTGTAATGACTTAACGTCTGTCAAAGATCGGCGTATGACAGTCAAGACCGCTTTCAGATGCACGAAGCGGTCTCGGATACATTTACAAATGGTCATTCATCTACGGACCAACTGCGGTGAGTGCGGCTTAACCTCTATTATTAGTCAAGCCGTAAGGCCCAGTTATTTTATCCCGAGTTGACTCAACAAATGGTTAAAAAATAAATTCTCCAACTTATTTGACCTTTTGATAGACGAAAAAAACGTGCTTTACCAACATGTGAAACGATTCATTAGCATATTTAACCATTGCTTGAGTTAACTCAGGTTCAAAAAACTGGGCCTTAGCTCCGAGCTCTTATTTTCTTTGTCAAACAGAGGATTTTTTAAATGTTCCATTTATATTAAGTCGGAAAATATGAAATAAGTATAGTAGATATTAGTCATCTCAATCAAACTTGACTAACTCGCAATTCAAGCGGTGATCAATTCTTTTTTTTTCTATTCAGGAAGAGGCATTTTCCATTCCATGGATAATATGTATAATATTTAACTGGGTTTTGGTTGGTTGTTTTTACAACTCCGGCGTATGATTATAAATAACTATTTTCCCAGCAATGTTAAATTTATTTAAAACTTTCCAGCCATCTCACATAGCCCCCATCTTTACAATGACTTGCAGGACATCACACCATATGCTAAGGGTGGATTAGAAACGCTAATTATCATCCCCTTGCATTATGACGTCATTTTCACTAATGACCTGCTAGTTCTAACGCTGAGTAATACGATCTGGGATTAATTATTTTATGTTAGAGGATGTGGAGATGATTATAACTGTAACATGAAGTAATATCAATTACGTAGAAAGTTTAACTCACTCATACACATATTATTACGGTTAGGTACTACCAGTATCGCCAAGAGATACCCTTAAGTTTTTATAAGCAACTTCAACGAAAAAAAGAGAAATGAAAATCGTTGTGTTTTGTTTTATTTATTCGTTTATGTCGGCAAAATAGAAAAACAATTAAAAATACAACAAAAAATGAGCACAGTTTTTCCGCCTAAGTATTTCTTTTAAATCTTGTATTATAATTTGTAAGTGATGTAATGTTAAAGCTTATGCACGTACATGTCTTAATCTATATTTATAAAACGCTTCCGTTACTGACTGACTGACAGACAACGCACAGCCGAAACTACTGATCGTAAAGAGCTGAAATTTGGCATGTGTGTTTGTTGGGAGGAGTAGGCTACCACTAAGAGAGGATTTTTGGGAATTCCCCCCCAAAGGGGAGAAAAGGGTGGTAATTTAATAAACGGTGGTAAACGCGGACGAAGTCGCGAGCAAAAGCTAGTATTTATACAAAATATTAATAATATCATTTTAGAATAGATTGTAGCTGGAAATTAATATAAAATACACGCTCAAAGGAACAGCAATATCGATGTCAAAGATACCAAGCTCATTAGTGAACGGTGACGCGACGTATTAAAATGTGACGTGATTCACAAGTAATTACATGTTTATTATGCGGTGTTATACGTAAACAACTATTCTCAATTATTTTAACTACAAAGACTCATAAAATCTATACATTATAATAATCTTCATTAAATTTTTTTATAGCTGAAGATTTTATTTCTTTTGTTGAAAACGGTAATCTCAGAAACTACTGGATCGATTTGAAAAATTATTTTAGTGTTTGATCGCCCCTTTATCGATGAAGCTTCTTTTTGCCGCGATAATCGACACCCATGCGGGTGGAGCCGCGTATGAAACCTAGTTATAATAAAGTATTCATCAAAGAAATCATTCGTTTAGGAACAACGTCAGTGGCTATGTCTCAGAACTTGTTGTTACGAGAATCAGTATGATGACTGTCCAATATCATTTTTGGGAACTTTAAACCACCTAAATGGGTCGATGAACCAAAATACTAACAATTCGTAACAGTAATTGGAATGAGATCTCACTCCTAAATTTTTTTTTTTATATACGATTGTTGTAAGTGTGATTTATTCAGGGATCGCGCCAGTATTATGATTTCAATACCGAATTCAATTTAGAATGCATAGATATATTTTTTTAATGATTATTATACATATTGATCATACAGATTACTTCGAATATACTTTTTAGTAAATATTTCGATGGAAATAACCTCTCCACACAAGGCTTTGAAATTCAAAGTTCTTTTGGCTTTCAGAACATTCCTGAATGCAAGTATATGTTATGGGTGCATACCTAATACGTTCAATTATAGGAATTACAGGAATCGTAAGGAAGCAAGCATCTTTCATTCCGCGCCTCGTTACGCCTTGCATACGGTTCTTAGAAGTCTGACATTCCTGTTAAGATGAGTCCTCTTGATGTTTCTAGAAGTAAATACAAGATAAATGTACATTTAAATAATAATTAATTTACAACTTAAATTGAAGTCTTTTTATTTGACTATACCTAGTAGGTACCTAGGTACATAAAATTTTTTTTTAGTGGAAATATTGCTCAGAAAATATTGAAGCATAACGGAATTTAAATAAATTATAATAATATATTAGTTATATAAGTTTTATTTTCAGTTTTTTTTTATTGATTGATGGAAAAGATTCACCTATCGCTGTATAAAGTTGCCAGTGCGCAGGTGCATCTAACCGGTTCTTAATCCTTAATTGCTGCTCATGCCTCCCATGGGGGGTTGTTGTACATTCGTCACAAAGTAAATTCGCCACGATAAAAAGTATGTGTAAACTCGTCACAACTCTATTTTAATGAAAGAAAATCCGCCGATATTGTTTATTTCCGTACCGACAGCAGAAAAATCAAACAATAAAAAATAAAACGTTATTTCTTTATTTTTCATAATAACAGAAATTCACTTAAAAATCACTGTTCTGGTTTTGTGCGTGTGCCTTGACGGCACCGTGACCTGCGTGGCACACCTAATCTTAAATAAACATGTTTTGCAAGTGGCTGGCATTGCATTTTTTTGGTAATTTACGTATGTTACAATTCTTTAAAATGCTGCATAAAAGAAAGTTTTTTTTAGAACTTCAGCCAGGGACATGTTATCGTAATTGTCAAAAATATTTTTCAATTCTTTGTCATATGCAATAGATCGACGTGTTCTCCTAACTAATCAATAACTTTGTTTTCTAACAGTACTTTATGCAAAAAATATGTACCTATGCAGACTTGTGACGAATTTACACATATTTTTTATGCATGTGACGAAAAAACTTTCAATGTATGGAGATTACAAAATGTGACGAATTTACTTTATGACGAATGTACAACAACCCCCCATGGGTAGTGATAGGGTTTAACTATATGCTTATACGTAATTAAGTACCTAAGTACTAAGAATAGAACAATATAATCGCAATAGCGCAATTTATCAAACGCATACAGCGATCGTTAAGCGCACACCATTACGCACTCCTTTGAATTTGTCTTTATGAAACTATGAAAACATAATGACCATACGTCACGTAAAATACCTACCAAAACAATGGAAGCTCGCGACAGAAATTAATATATCATTATGTCAGACCCATGTATTGTACCCTCACACTTAAAGTATCTCTATCGCATTCACTCTTATAGGATTTTGTATGTCGTGTCCTCCTCTTGGGCGGAAAACTTTAGTATGAATACGCGAATCTCTGCCATGATTGGGATTTGTTAATCTTCTCGCCTTGAAACTGCTGAAGTTAAAATTCTAATGTGCTACAATGCCTCTGGGTAGTGTTTGTTTTCAGTAATTTACGATAAAACAACTTATAGTTGAGAATTATGACGTCATTTTGATAATTTGTACGCATGTAATTCGCTTCAGAATAAACTTGTCTTGTTGTTACTTTGTAACTGTTAGAAGTACCCATCCATATGTTCACATTTTGGGTCCAAAAAAAATTTAGCAAATTGAGAGTATTTCAGAACGACGAGAAATTATTTTCTTGCAAACAAAATTAAAGATTGGAAATATAATTCAATTAATTTGTTTATAAAATATGAAAAATTAAAAGTATTGATAACATATACTAGAAATGTGCTTTGTCTTTGGTGTTAGACGCGAGAGTAATATCTATCCTCATGTCTTGCTCCCTGGATGACCTTACTATCTAAATAAATAAATAAAAGTGGACAACATCACATACATTGCTCCGAATCCAAAGTAAGTAGCTAAAGCACGTGTTATGGAATCAGAGACAACGAAGGTACCACAAACACCCAGACCCGAGACAATGTAGAAAAGTGTTTTTCCACGTTGACCCGTCCGGGGAATCGAACCCGGGACCTCAGAGCTGGCGACACCTTGAAAACCGGTGCGTGCGCCACTCGACCACGGAGGTCGTCGACCTGTTCAAGGATCGAACAACATTAGAATCTTCATCTACTTTGTAATAATTACATAATAATATCCAGTCTCTGCATCACCTTAAACTCGATTGGTAGAGAATGCCTTCTAGCATTAAGTGCCCCTGTACCTAACAGTGCTAAAGTATTAAATATAAATAAATATCTTGGGACAGCTCACACACGGCCATCTGATCCCAAACTAGGCAGAGCCTGTACTATGGTAACCAGACAACTGATACACATACTTATATATTTCTAAATACATACATATTATAGATAAATAACACCCAGACACAGAACAAATGATCGTGCTCATCACACAAAGATTTGTCCTGGGTGGGAATCGAACCCACGACCTCCGGCTTAGCAGTCAGGGTCACTAACCACTAGACCAACAGGCCCGTAAAAAAAAATTACATTGTTAAATTAACATAACATGAACAATAAAAACCAAATAAAACCACAACATACTCAAACTAATACGCTAATGCCTCACAAAGGCTCTAAACCAGGGCAATGGTGGTGCGTCTCCGTAGTATCTCGCTTGCTTTGTGGCACTTCACATCGGAGGCTAATTTACACGGAGCCGCCACAAAGAAAAAACGCTAATTAAAAAGTGAGCCGACACAAAGTGTCATGGCAAACGGAAAAGTCTGAAGCCTGCTGTTGTTCTAGCTAGCTTGTTCTTTTGGTGCGATGTATTGACATCTTTGTCGTGTTTTTGAGTGTTTATGCTTTTTCGTATGTTTTTTTGTTTGGTGGATTGTTCGATTTGGTGTTAATGGATGAATTTGAGACGCACGTAATATTTTTTATTTTTTGTACAGATTATTGTGTTTGTATTTACAGACGGCAAAACTTATATATATGCATGCACACAAGAATAATTTATTTTGTATAATTTCACATGTGGAAGTTTGTTATTTGCGTAATTCTTACTATTTGTATACTCATTTGTAATATAGCTGTAAGCTGCCCAAATAAAATAGGATTATTCCACAAATTTTAAATACATTTTAATTATTTGATGTTATTTAATTATTTATAAATATGGGAGACTAACAGCTAACACAAACAGAGTAATAACGTATATAGTAAACCGGTAGCCAATTACAAGTCTCTACGTATAACAAACAGTACCTATAGATCTAAGAAAAAAAGTTATATCTTAACGAGGCCTAACATGCAAAAACATTAAGCAAAAATTATCAGACCAAATAACCAACTTACCCAAACGTTTCTCATTCGAAAACTCTTAAGACAAAAACATCAAAGTTTCAGTACCTATCCCAGTTCATCTAGAAGCTAAACACATAATAATTAGGGAAAAATTACTTTACCCTACTAACTTACAATATTAACCTAAATTCACAGCCTAGCAAAACAAAACGACTCATCTCGCATTTCAGAACGAAATACTAAGAACAATACATTGATGTAATAATGTATTTATTCAACAAAGCGGCATTTACAAATAGAAAATGGTAAAATGTCTGAAGGAAATGACGTGGAGCTAGACTTTAATGAGCTGATTCGAGTGCATTGAAAGCACGCCGCATATCAACGGTAGCTCACAAAAGCCCTAGGCATTATGGTTTTTTTCAAAGGAAAAATGCTGCAGCGTACACGAAGCTAATGCCGAGTAGTGACGTCAATGGGAAGTGTATACGATATTGTTATTTTCTCAGTATGATATGTTTGTAGTATCTACTTATCGATTTTATGTCCTTTTGATCTTCGAATCGAGAATTATTTCTGTATCAGACACTGGTGTAAGGTTTTTCTGAAATCGACATTCCGTTGTAGTTTTGTGGGCGTAAATATAATGCTAATAAATAAAATATAATGAAAAAAATACGGACTCTTAAAATGCATTGTTTTTTTTATTACCTACTATCAGATAACTTATTTTTTCAGGAAAATGTTAATACAGAGTATCAGCTACCTCCATACCAAATTTTGTCAAAATTGGTACAGCCGTTTGTGCGTGAAGGGGTAACAAACATACTCACTCACAAACTTTTGAATTTATTTATGATATTACTAGCTTTTGCTCGCGACTTCGTCCGCGTGTACCACCGTTTATTAAATTACCACCCTTTTCTCCCCTTTGGGGGGGAATTTCCAAAAATCCTCTCTTAGTGGTAGCCTACTCCTCCCAACAAACACACATGCCAAATTTCAGCTCTTTACGATCAGTAGTTTCGGCTGTGCGTTGTCTGTCAGTCAGTCAGTCAGTAACGGAAGAGTTTTATATATATAGATAGACTAGCTTCTGCTCGCGACTTCGTCCGCGTGTGCCACCGTTTATTAAATTACCACCCTTTTCTCTCCTTTGGGGGGAATTTCCAAAAATCCTCCCTTAGTGGTAGCCTACTCCTCCCAACAAACACACATGCCAAATTTCAGCTCTTTACGATCAGTAGTTTCGGCTGTGCGTTGTCTGTCAGTCAGTCAGTCAGTAACGGAAGAGTTTTATATATATAGATAGATTAATGGATTTATTATGATAATCTAGAAAACATTTTTATTTACGTCAATGTAAATAAATGTTTCAAAAAGGCAATTCTGTGAATTAATGTTATCTAAGATACTTCTCTTTTCAGACATTCTGTCTTAGTACTAAACCTGACCGAAAAATAGTACTAAAAATATGAAGTATCAAATAAAACCTGAAAAATAGTAAAACAATTTTATGTTGGTTCCAGATCAGTGTATCGGCTTCGTGAAGAGTGGAGCCATCAAGAATTAAAAGCCTTTTAATGACAGCCCGCTTCGGAGGACGGCGTTATGCAGTATAGAAATAAGAAAAATTTAATCTTCTTCTTCCTGCCCTTATCCCATTCATATGGGGTCGGCGCAATGCGTATTTTCCTTCCATTCCTCTCTATTACTCGTCATCGCGGCATCCAGTCCTTTCTTTCTCATAAAAGAAAAATTTAATATTAGATATTTTATATTTACCAAAAAAAACATTGGGTAAATGATTTTTTGTCAGATATTTGTAGTTTTTTTTTGTTAAACTATGATGCTATATTTATATGTTGTTATTTACGTTTACAACAATGAATAATTTTTTGACGTATTCGTTGTTCTTTTTTATTTACGGACCTGGTCAGAAATCTCATGTTAATAGTAATTTAGATATTTGTAACTGCTTGATTTTTAATTGTATTATGGTAAAGTAAGTATTCGTTTACAAATGGCAATTTAAACGTTAATATAAATTAATATCAATCATAACCAAGTTAAAAACTTTCTTACCACGTAATTCAGGCAATAACAAGAAAGTCCACATCACAACAACCCAGTCATGTAATTTCAAAATAAAACAGGCCAAGAAATGTGTGTACCATCTCACATGAAACCACCCAGCTTAAGTGCTGTTCGCTTCTTAAAACCATAGGTGGTTTTATCGAAGCGGTGAACGACATCTAGTAGCCAGCGATTGTTCCTATGTGCCGCTTGTTTCACATCAAATATTTAAGTGTGCCTGCAATTGTATTTGTTTTAGAGAACTTATAGATTGAGACATCGGATATATATATAAACTGAGTGAAAAACACATTGATTTCCTACCATATAAGACACTATAGAGATAAATGTTGTCATGTCTAAAGAATCACTAGTCACATTATTAGGGTTGTACCAAACATTCCAGTGAAACAGTCTACACCTGCATTCAAACTAACTGCGGTAGATCAGAGTAGACTTTTTTATAAGATTACCGTAATTTATATTATTATTTATTGTTGTTTTATTATAATAACACCGTAGCAACTAATTGTCTGTCATATATATCTTATATATTTAAACGAGCAATTCTTGTATATATATAATCCGGATCTCGGAAACGGCTCCAACGATTTTCATGAAATATTGTGTGCAGGGAGTTTCGGGGGCGTTAAATCGATGTAGCTAGGATTCATTTTCAGAAAATGTCGTTTTATCCGTGTTTTCAGTAATCTTAAATCTTTAAACGTGCAATTCTTGTATATACGGCCATCAATACTGTTACAATTCAAAATAAACAAAATATTACATTTGAATTTGGAATCTGTCATTTTCATATGATTGTTTAGGTATTGTGTTTTCTCATTTTGGCGCCAATACATTGCACAATATTTTGCGATATTAAAATAGAGTGGGGTGATAAAGAGGACCGAATCGCTGTGATTGCATTACACAAAGTAGGTAGGTATGGAGCCAAATGCAATTTTTAAAACTCTCGATACGCTTGGTATTATTAAAATGTTTGTGTTCCGGGCTATTAATAGGTATAATGAGACCTCCTTTGTTTGTGACAGAAAAAAATCAGACCGTCCACGTAGTATTCGTACGAAAAAGGTGGTCAAAGCAGTAAGGGAAAGAAGCCTGTCACCTAGAACCATGTCGCGTATTTTAAAAGATGACTTAGGACTTGCAGCCTATAAGAGACGTACTGGTCATTTCTTAACTGATAATTTAAAAAGAATAGGGTGGTAAAATCGAAACAACGACTGAAGCGGTACTCAAAAGGAGGTAACAGAAAAATTTTGTTTACGGATGAGATTTTTTTTGCAATTAAACAACTTTTTAACAAACAAAATGGCCGTATTTATGCTTAAAGCTCTAAGAAAGTTTCCCAATTTGTTGACAAAGTGCAACGTGGGCATTAAGCAACTTTAGTGATGGTTTGGTGGGATATTAGCTATGAAGGGGTGACTGAGCCATACTTTTGTGAAAAAGGTATCAAAACATCGGCACAAGGTTATCAAGATACTGTAGGGGTCAGCATATTATAGCATTCTTGAGAAGGTAGTGAAGCCCCTTAACAACAACATGTTCAATAACCAAGAATGGTCTTTCTAGCAAGACTCGGCGCCGGGTCATAAAGCTCGGTCTACGCAGTCTTGGTTGGAAACGAACGTTTCGGACTTCATCAGAGCTGAAGACTGGCCTTCGTCTAGCCCCGATCTTAATCCGCTGGATTATGATTTACGGTCAGTTTTAGAGAGTACGGCTTGCTCTAAACGCCATGATAATTTAGAGTCCCTATTACAATCCATACGATTGGTAGTGAAGAATTTTCCTATGGAAAGAGTGCGTGCTGTTATTGATAACTGGCCTCAATATTCAAAGGACTTACACAGAACTATTACAGGACGTCGAATAAGCTTTTTATATTTTAAATTGTTTTATATTTATGTATTAAACAAACACCCTGTAAAAGTAATAAATCGATCTACGATTCATTTTCAGAAAATTACGTTTTATCCGTGATAACAGTAATCAACTTAAAAAAATTACTCTTCCTGACATGTTGGCGAGTAATAATATATTTTTTTAATTTTAATGTTATTTGTGATTGATAAGCTGTAAAAAAATTGTATTTGTATATTAAACTAAATGCACTCGTTATTTTTTAATTAAATAACCAGTTCATATTTTTTATTATTACGTCGGTAAGATTGAAAAATATTATTCATACTTTATCATTTCATCAGTAAAAACACACTACCAAAAAAAAAAACGAGCAAAGCTCGGTGATCCAGGTACTTTTTTTTAAATAAGTAAGATTTAGATAATGGTTATATTATCAAAGTCCACAGTTTATTTTCTTAATTGATGTATTTTTTTGTAGGGTTTTCATGTGATATCCATTTTATGTAAAACTACCAAAACATTTTTATATATAATAAGATTTGACATATATATTATGGGAAGATAGGAAATAAACAATGGGCTATACTAAGTATATATATTTATAAAATGTTTAGTACTGACCACAGACTATCGAAATCTTAACAGACCAGTCCTGAATAAGGCAACCATTCCCACAACATAATACGAGTATGTAGGTATAAGGTAAGTTTTTCTTTCAACCTGTGAGTTGTTTTAGCACAAAAGCAGTCGCTAACAAAGCAACACATGTACAAAGCGTTCACACAAAAATAACAAAAAAAAACTAAAAAATACTTAGAAACCAACTCTTAACGTAATTACTGCATATCAAAAGGCGGGAAAAACAATTGGTATCGCACTTTAATTGGCACATCGAGGCAACGTGACTCTCCCGATCCCCGCGACTTGGGGAGAAAGTGGCGATAAAGAGCCACAATGGTGGAAAAAAGTGGCAATTCCCGACCACTCGGTGTTGCCAGCTGCTAATTAAGGTGTCGCAATATACAACGGGGAGTGACGATAGTTTTTTTTAGGGATCGAAGCCCGATTGTGGTAAGTGTTGCTAGTAGTTAGTTCTTTTTTTTCAAATTTGTAATTTATTCTTTTTTTTTGTATTTAGGAGAAAGGCAGGAGTTTCGGGAAATTATTTAATTTATAAAAATTACTTAATTATTTCTAAGCGCTGTAATAAAATACCTTTTCGCTGTTCGCCAAAATGACCCAAAAGATTAAAGTGGTTTTTTTTGCACCAAAAGTGGAAATGTTTATCTCTTATTTTATAAATAAATAACAAAATTGTTATGATAATTTACACATTCAGGACAACTTTTCTTTTAATAAATAAATGATTTCATGGTGTATTCTAAACTTTTATTTTTAAATAGAGAATATTGTAGGTTATTTTTAATTACATTAAATTATAATATAATAGCATTAAATAAAATAAATATAAAATAAATACCAAGAAATTTAATTCTTGATTGTTTTTTTAGAACATTAATATTATTTAAATTTTTAATGTTCCTTATAGCAGGTATTTTGGTATTGCTGTACGGAACCTTCCCACTCGGTCCCTATTCCTTCTACTAGCGTCACTATGAAAGGCTTACTAATTGGTAATTTACAGTGTTTGTAGAGTGCCCTTATTGGCCTGCTTATAGCTAGGGGCTTTATATCATTATCTTTTTAGTTTTTATCACGTCAGTCAATACCTTTATATTTTTTTGTTTTGTTTCTGCTAACTTAAATTGGAAGTGTACATCTTTTTTCATCAAAAGTAGTATGACGTAATTACCGTTTATTATGACATGAAACATTTACATTTTAAAGTAAAGATTAGTGTTTGAGAAATGCTTAAGATGAATTTCAAAAAAAACATCAATTCACTTAAAAAATTATTCATATTAAAATTAGTTTTTATATTTAATATTTTGTTTTTTAATATTTCATTTTATATCTACGATTCGGTTACGGTATCACAGTTGTACATCGTTAGTAATTTTGTAGATGTGAGCTACGAGTGGCTACGAAAAGAATAAAACAGCTACAACAATTATTTTATTATATATTATATTATTGGACAATTTGTAGTTTATAATTTTGGCTAAGTTTATAAGAAATTGTTGTGGTCGGCTGCATCGTCCAACGGTACAGTGAACATTTGTACGCTAATGTTAATTCCTGTTAAAGCGCAGACTTGTTACTATATTCGTTGGTGGTTACTATATGTTTTCAATACAAATTGTATAACATTGGCATTACCTATCCAATTTGTTCCAAATGAATTTTATATTACATCTTATAAAATCAACTGCTAAATTAAGCGATGGATTACAAAGTGAAAATAGGAAAAAGCAGTACCTACGTGTCAACAAACCGTTAGTTGCCAAATATAATATTGCACTTCCGATCTATTTATAATTATGTGATTTAAGTGTAGAAGTTAACGATACCCCTAATTAAGTAAGTATTTTACGGTAGTATATAAAGATAAGATGACGTATTATTTCGCATTTTAATGCTAAAAGACTTGTGTCTTAAATATAATTTTAAACACATTTTTTTATAAATGTAGTGGTTTATTTGATATTGATAACGAACTCTTTTACTGTTTAGCCTAGAATCATAATATGTGTTTTCAGGTGCCTCAAAAATTTAATGTATTATGACTAATAATTTAAACTAAGTACAAAAGTTATATCAATAATAATAATATATTTATCCATTCTAATTTTATAAAAGGTGACCGTGAAAGTTGAATAACTTTAATAATTTGAATAAACTTAATTTGCATTACGGTTTTCGTCATGCCGGTGAATATACTGATACGGACTTTCATTTAGTCCAAGGAACCTGAAATAAATGTATAGATAAAAAAAATTCAATTAAAAAAAAACATATATCTACATAATTTTGTGAAGCTACTACCGTACGTACCTACATACGTACCAACTCTACCAGTCACCTAAAATTGTACCAAATATATTAAAATTCACTCTAAATTTAATCAATGAGTGATCAATCGTTGCCTCAGGTGGTCCGGTCTGTGTTCAGTGGAGCCACGATAAACGAACAAAGCTTTGGAATTGGTTAAGGACAGACGTATCGACGTCTTGTAAGTCATTACAATGCAATTTTGATGATTGGATAGTTCCATTGATAAAGTACTTTATCAGTGTCGAATGGAAGCGAAGTTGTGGGCTTGGGATTTGAAGATTTGAATTTCCAATCTACGCACATACTACCCACAGCCTTTAAGTTTTGCAACGCGTATTTCAATTGATAGTCATAATTTAGTTTTTTACATTAAAATTTAATTCATGTATATCATCGATGACTTCCGTGGTCGAATGACTTTCACACCGGTTTTTAAGGCGTCGCCAGCTCTGAGGTTTTGGATTCAATCCCAGGACGGGTCAATGTAGACAAAATACTTTTCTTCATTATCTCGGGTCTGGGTGGTTGTAGTAATTATGTCCATTCGTTGTCACTGATTCAATAACACAAGTGCTTAGCTACTTACTTTAGGTTCAGAGCAATATGTATGTGATGTTGTCCAGATTTATTTATATATATCTAGTCGTTTACAGTTAATGAAAATATATTTTAATCAAACTGGTAACAAGTGTGGTCAAAGAAACATATTTTATTGCAAATGGGAAGGTGTTTTGGTATTTTGATATATCGTACATGATCATCATGCCATCAAAATATTTGACTATGATACTTGCTGACAAGACCTATTGTGATTTAATCTTCATTCACACAAAACCTCAAATGTATTAAAAATTACACGAATCACAAAAAATATAATTTATCAACACATACCCATCAACACACATTATGTTCAACATTTTAATAATTTGTCAAAGTTAACCCTACAACAATGGCCCCGGTCCAACACGCCCGCTGTTGACAAAACTATATTACCGAAAATTGGACAATATTGCACCAAAACGGGTCATATTATGTTCATAAGCCCACCGCGCAGTTGGCCGTGTTACACAAAAGAGTGATCTAGTTATTATGACCCTAAGTTTACAATATGACCATAGAAACTTGAAATTCCAGTTTTACGGATTTACAATTGTGATCGAAATGGATTTTTGAATGGTTGGCACGAGCGTTATATTATGTTCATGATTTAATGTAATTTGGTTAAATGAATTTTTAATGATAAAAATATTCACAATTTTCAAAGCGGGCTGAACAAACATCTAAATCTTGAAATCTGTGAAATGAATTTTATTTTTCAACCAGACCAGACTGCTACGATGAAACCAAAACAATCACATAAGCCAATTTATGGGGTATTCATCATTTAAAAATATAGCTGTAAGATTCATGGAGATGAGAATAACCTTTCAAAATAAGAAAATTTATTTACAATAATTATATTGCTACCCGATGAACATGGCTAAAAAAAAACAACAAAATCGTCTAGCAATCAGTCGTAATTAGTGTAGAAGGTTAAATATGACAATTCATTGCTAATGCCAATATAAAATAAGCACTGCAATTTCTACTTAAATGAAGTGACTAACGAAAAAAAATCTAACTAAAGGTTAAACCACTCTTTGCTCAAAATAAGTCGCTTTCAATGTACTAAATACCACCAACTTAAATTTTAAACCGAAGGCAATGCATAAAAAATGCAAAATTAGAAAAAAGTTAAAACAATGGCGACATTCGTCGGCCGTGCAGACTTAACGTCCGTCTAGCGCTCTCGGCGAACAATGGTGACCATTGTTACACCGTCCATTTTAAATGAACGAAATGGCGCACCAAATTCAAACATGAGAGCGAAACTCCGGGATTTGAAACAATGCTTGTCTCTAATCCCTGTGAAGGGTTAAATGCATGCTATTGGTCAACTCAACCCCCACTGTACTTTTGTTGTGCGCTTGTGTGCGTCACGAAGTTTTGGCGTTAATGTCGCCGCAGATTTGTGTGCGTGGAACGCCGTATAAGTTGCTTTTGGCATCGTAAGCCAAATTGTTGCAACGTGTTTTTTGGGTTAAGTTCATTCGTTTTTATTGGTTCATATTTTGGTTTGTTATAAGTTATTGGGCAGGACCTTTCAGATGTGAATACCAATGCAATTATACAACATTCCTTAAATTAATTATTTTATGCTCAACTCTTAGGTTCATGTTTCCAACTTCTCTTTATTTCCATTTACAAAAACTTACTTAATATCAAATCAAGTGATAAGCCAGATTCTTTAACCGTGTAAATCATGTGATTGAAATAAAACTAATTGTTATACTTCTGTTTGTTTTTCACAGTCATTCGTTCAGTGGAGTCAAGAACATCAAAATCACTAAACAACGCAAAAGAAAATTCATACATACCTTCGTTTCGACTCTACTAACCTAGAAACAAAGCCAGCACCGACGGCACATAAAAACAAATGTCTCCAACATATCAGCTAAGACAATTCATCGAACCCGTCATCCGTGACAGCCAGAAACGCAATCAAAACTTCCCTACCCGGGTACATTGTACCCGCCTACGTCCCACTTTTCTCCGAAGACTATTATTTGAATGTCTTTCAACCCGTGAGAAGGGTCTACAGTCTACACCACCCCACGCGTGTGCCAGCCTGATAATGTAATTAAAACAACACCTTTATTCTGAGTAGTCACATTTTGTAACGAGTTTTAGTTTGATATGTGGTGACATCTTTCGGAGATTTCTTGTAAACTTTGACTGTATGCGGTTTTAGTTTGGTAAGTCCTGCTCTAATTCCGGCGATTAGGGCAGGACTTACTTCGCTATTCATAGTTTTGTTTTACCATAGGTTGTTAGTATAATTAACATAGTTATTTTTGCTCATATGTCCCACACGCTACATAGTATATTTATGCAAAAGTAGGTGAATATACTTGGGTGAAACATTTATCCATCCGCATCTAGCCTAGCATCCAAAGTTATGCCTTTTCATGCACGAAACTTTAAGTCTAATATACCATTTTTATAAAAATTTTCAGCACGCGGCCAAACTAGCATTATAAAAATACACATTAACCTCCAGACGCACCGCAAAATATAATCCCTATAAAGAAACAAAGGACTGTCGCGCATTTAAGTCGACAGAGATTTTCAAAGTGAAGCGCCCGAATTCTGCGAGAGAAATTTTCGGGGTAACATTATACCCGTACATTAGGGCTAAGTGATACCGTCACATTTGTTGGATTAATTCATCATCTGAATTGCCGTGGCCAGACTGATGGGCCGGAACGCCCGCCACCTCTTACCCCCGCCCGGTGGGGGCGCTTACGTACAGATAACTTTTACCCCTCTGTTACGTATGATGTTTTAATTATGTGTTGTTTTTAGTATTTTAGTAATCTTTTTAGATTGTTAGTGATATTTGTAATACTGCTGCTGAAAAGGTTATGAGTAATATTCGCATGTGAATAGTGATTTAATTTTATCAAACATTTGTAAGTTACTTAAACTTACAAATGCTTTGATAAAATTAGATAGAAAAGAAATGAAAACCTAAATAGATTGACTCAGGTAAAATAAAAAGTTGCTGGTACATATTTAATGTAAATATTCTATAGTAAATAGAGCATATTAAAACAGAAGAATAAAAAAACCTCAAAGTTACAATTCGCCTAAAAATAAAGGAAAAATCAAAACATTCTCTAGTGACCTACCTCTTAAGCAGAAACTTCTTTCACCTACAAACGAAACTTAAATCACCAAAGAATAAAGTTTAGCTAAAGTGGTAATCAGCGCTTGTAGCGCTTAGCTCCGATGCCCTTTTGCCCCCCGAATTAGACCCCCCTCTAGGGTGGCCCCACTCTACGGGACAGCGAGTGTAAGGATAAATGGGAGGGCTGGCTCTTCTGGTTAAGTGTAGATTTTCCGAATGCGGTGTTGATGACGGCTCTACAGTGCAGGGATTACGATGTCGATAGTTTTTGCTGTCGTGTTTATACGAAAGCGTTTGGAATGATTATTTTGAGGTGCGGCGAGAAATCAAATCCTTCAGTAGATCTACATATAATATGTATATTATGAATTCTGAGAAAAAACAGATGCATGAAAGAATGTATTTAACTTTATAGAGATGGTGTATTTGGTGTAAAATTAAAATGATATATATCTACATAATATATGGAATTGTGGTATGTTGACGCGCGATTAGAATAAGTTTCTGAACCTTCATTTCAACTTAAGTATACCAGTGTTCACCAATATTCATTAATCCAGCTTCAAAATGCGGCTTTCCGAGATTATGTAGTAAATATTATTACTTCTACTGTCACAATATTTGAAAATTATAATGTGAGTACAAATATTGTTGCTTAGGTAGATCTACTTTATATCGTTTTCATTTATACCTTTACACACTTCTGAAAAAAAATCTGTTAAATTCAGATGAAATAACCAGATTTTTCGGCTAACGAAAAAAAGAGTTACAAATGGGAGCTTAAAAATTTGGTAGCTGAAAAAAATAAAAGTTTAAATTCCATCGACAACTTTCCCAACACTATGAGAGTTCCCGAGACCGTTGGACAGCGAGGTTGTAAATACTCGTGTAAAATTGTCCACATTCCCCCTGGAAATCTTTTGTGTTATATATTTCTTTGTTATTTACTCCGGGAAATGTACGCTACCTGATGTAGGGGCTACAGTTATTATGGAGTTTTAGACGTGGGGTATAGGCATGGCTGGGATTCTGTTTTATCTCGGAGTATAAAAATGAATTTTGGTTTGTTTTTGGGTTTGAAGTAGGGATTATATCAGTGATCATGAAATAATCGTTAGATGGGATGCATTTTTTGTTGATTGTAATTTTGCACTACACTGGTTTCTTTTATAAAGTAGGTATATGCAACATGAACAATAAGTAATCAGTGTTTGGTAAAATGCAATTGCCTCATAATTACATTGGCTACAATTAAAACTACCTAATCAGACGATCTTTGAACTTTCGTTGCATATTTTTAAACTAAAAGTTTACAGTTATTTTGTAACGAAATATTTCCATGTAATGGCTTGAACATACAAACGTAGGACATCGGTGTTCGCATCACGAACCGCGCGAGTTAATTGCTAAGCACAAATGAGTGGCGGCGAGCGAGTTACTCGTAGCCGGCCGACACCTGCGCTGATGGCCGACACGTATACTGAGACTGGTATAATTTAAAAGTAAGTATATGAAATGAGAAATATAGAATATAACAGGTAAAGTATCTGATAGACGAAAAAACAACTCGTAAAGTATCACACGCTAAGAGTATGGTCGCAGAAAGTAGACTGTTTTTATTTAAAAAGTAAGTATATAATATAATGATACAGGTAAGTAATACACATGAAAACATAACTCGTACAGGAGAATCGTCATATGTTACGATTGTGGTAGCAGAAAGTAAAGTATGATGTGATCGGTGATGATGTGATGAGTTATGATGTAAGGTATTTGATATTTGAGTAAGTATTCGTAAAAGTATACAAATTCAGTAATAGCATAGTGTATTATCATAAATTATCACACACTGGCCTGACTACTAGTAAAGTCCAAGGCACATAAATTCGGGATTTTTATCCCCCTCCAAGTCTCTCTTTGAAGCATAATATTATTATCTACATTTTTAGGTAATCTTTACACACATAAAAAAACTGAACTATTTAGTTATAACGACGCTATTGAAGTAGAATTATTTAAAGACGAAAGGAAAAGAAAATGTTCTCTGACCATCTTATAGAGTCAGTTTTTTTTTTAATATTTTTGTGATGTATGTCATTGCGTAGGTTTATGCATACCCTGCTTAATTGTAATTTAAGTAAGTATTCAAAACCGTAGAGAAAGGAGCATTAGGAAGTATTGATTTAGTATTGTCAGTTGAATATAATATTTTAATATCTAATAGAGTTATAAATCAACAATATTCATCCTAGATGCTGAAGATCTTAAAATTAAATTATATTAAAATATCAAGTCATTATCCTGTAGAAGCGCACTGTACGTCACACTTTACAACAAAATGTCTCCCTTTCACCTTCTACTTTCGCTTGGATAATCTTATTTTTGTCTCAGCCAAGGTGCTATAACCCTACTGTTAACGCAATAAGGTACAAAATCGGCCAACAGTTTAGCAGGAGTTAAAATGTATTACCTTTTATTGTGATCCTCAACAGGGATTAAGAGAGAGCGCGGTTTTGAATTTTGATTCGGATTGTAGCGCTCTACTTGGCCATCGAAATTAGAGCTCTGTGGAGTTATTTGTCGGCTCTTTTCTAATCTGATCGTAGAAGAATTTAGGGGGGTGGGGTAGTTCAAACTATTTTGGTTTATTCCTAACTATGCACACCTATTTTGCCTATTGCTTTGATTACATTCTACGGAATGGTCTTTAATGAAGATTTTGAATGTCGGAGGCGTGGTTTCAGATGTTTAGAGACTTAAGGAGAACAGTTATTGTGTATTTGTACAGTTTCCACTGAGTATGATCTTTTGTAATCTCAGTTTAGCTCAGTAGACTCTCAGGCTTTACTACTGACGTAAATTAAGAAAGCTTAGTTTCTTAATATTCGGCTATTACTAAAGAAACCTGTTCTACATAAAAAATATCTTTAGTAATAATAATAATAATAAATAAAATGTATTTTATATTTTTAAATGTATATTTTTTTATCTCTTATATATTTAAAAATGTATTTTATAAGTATTTTAATTAAATAAAGAAAATAATAAATATAAAATAAAAAAAGGTTTTTAATTTCTCTTGTCAACCTTGTTTTTTATATGAAAATCACTTAAGTATCTTAATGAGCTTGAACGAACTAAGGGTAACATTATATTTTGAATTTAATATTTAACTTTTTCATATAAAAATCAACTGAATCCCTTTAAATCCAGATTGCATTACTTAACTATGAACACACTAGAAAACTTAAAAATGCGTGTAAAGTGTCGCTTTTAAAATGTTACGTAGTTTAATATTAACTGTTATGCCTTTCTAACCCCATGAAAGATTATAATATGGAGTAATAATATATTTACTTTTTATAAAATTACTAGCTGCACCCTGCGATTTCATTATAAGTACGTGCCTATCACAAAATGCTAGTAGCGTGTAGTGGTGGCGTGGTGGTTCGTATGCATATGGTTTAAGTTTCGAATCCAGGCAAGTACTAATGCGACTCTTCCAAAGTGTTTTTGCATTTTCTTAATTATTAAAAGACACCATTGAGAAACGGGAAAAGAAGCCGCGGTAAAATGCTAATTTTACATACTTTAAGTAGTTTCATTTTTTAACACATAGGTATACACGCAATATAATTTTGAAGCGGCGGTAGCCTAATTGCTAGGGCGTCGGACTTGCGATCATGTGGTTGCAGGTTCGAATCCCAACCATTACACTACCAACGTGAACCCACTCGTAACACAAACATCTTAGCTTAGCACGAGGGGTTTACGAGAATACTAGTAATGCGCGACCCATAGTGCTAGTAATATTATAAAAAAAAATACAGAAACCATGGAGGCCTCCTTATATTAAAGTACGCAACGTAAATAACGATAGGTTCGAATTGCGTCGAATATTTTAACTGACGACTAATCAATAAACCAAATCAATTTATTCCATCCTGTATTAAGTTGACCGGTTTTTTACCCACGCCTGGACTTCGCCCAGTTATTAGGGTGTTTTAACCCTTTCACTGCGGCCCCCGGTGCAAAATGACCTCACCGACCCATTTCCCTGTTTTTCTCTTAAATCAACCCTTCGTCGCGTGCTCTTTGTGGGGTAAAAATGTTGTTTTCTCATAATAAAAAGTTTTATTACATATTGTGAAATATATGTCCTATGTATCTCCTGCGTTATTAGTTTTATTGATAATGTTGATGTGACGATAAGTTATTGTGTTGGAATTGTTATTGGATGTTATAAAGGGTAGAAAAAAAAGAAATTATATATTTTATATAATTTTGTTTCATTATTGTAAAGTTACATCATCGTTCATGTTACCTACTATGAATGCCATTCCTAACCATAGTATGAATGACTTATATATTCCATAAAACAATAGTTTTACTTCAGTAATACCTACTTATTAGTTTAAGATAAATTTCAGTGTTTTGCCAAACTCCAACGACGAGCGAATTTCTTACCCCTTTATTCCTTTACTATATAATCACAAATATCTCTATAAACTAAATTTATGAATGCAAACTAAAAACCTGTTTTATTAGAAATAGGACCCTTATTACACTTGCGAAATGCGTTTGCAAAAAAGTGCATTGTTAAAAATGGCAGATGGCTCGAATAAATAATTATAATATTTTAAAATGATAGGCCTAACGGTCATTTTGAATATGATACTCAATGGACAAGTTTTTATTTGAAACGAGTTATTTATAGAAATCATAGAATCATGTTTGTTGAATACTTATTGCATACCTATGCACTTACTTTTCCGTCTACCTTTTACTTACCTAGAAATGTTGAAAACATGAAAACGTGAAATTATGTTTATTTTAAATAACTGATGTTACTTATTATACAAGTTACTAAATACGGTTTAAAATTCTAAATAAATAATATGTAGAAGCAAATTATTTTTAAGAATAAAAATGCTACGGTGTATTTTTGGATATACAACGTGTTACAAAATTCCCCGTAAAAATATAATTAATTATCAAAGCCAAAAATGTTTTTATCCCTAATAACCTATCATGTCAGGGAACCAGATTATTTAACAGAAAGGCCTACTTACCTATTTTACCTAATAATTGTCTATAATCAAATAAAAAAAAAACATTGCACCACCATGCTGCATAAAAATACATTCAATGCTATATCTATCATTCGTTTTAATCGTAATTAAATAAAAATCTCTAGAAAACTCTCCAACATATAAAGGTAAGAAACCTCTATAAAATAATACGACTATATTAAGTAATCGATCCATATCACGCACTCTCGTCTGACCGTTGTCCACGCAGGAGGCGGGGCTTCCCGCTAACTGCCCATTGGTCAGCGTGCCCCGGGGTCATACAAGTAGTGACGATTGATCACTCGTCACTCATGCGGCAGTTTCGGGTTAGAATTTTTTAAGTAAGGGTGATTTCTTATTGGTGGTTTTTATGGGTGTGTTTTCTTGTTGGGAATGAAATTGAGAGATTGTATGATATTCTGATTGGTGATACAATTTTTATTTCATACTTATACTTGGGTACTTTTAAATAGTTAGGCATATTCAGGGCAAAAAGAACATATTAAGTTAGGCATAATATTTAATTTAATTATATCTAGGTACGTTAATTTATCATAACTATATCTATCTGTAAACAGTGTTAATTAAAAAAAAATAACAGGATTTATTTATTTGATATTGTGTTGACTTTATATTAGTTTTTATTGAGAATAATAATTATAAAACCTGAAACTTAAAAACATTGCATCAAACTACTTTCTTATCTAATTATATTACTTAGGACTTAGATTAACCAGATAATATAAAAGGATGATAGTTGGAATCTACCAAGGTACTTTTTAAAACCACTATTTTGTAACTTGTGTAAGTTTTCAAGTATTCGTACAATTCGCATTGTATCCTTGAGTTTATTATAATAATAAATTACTGAACAAAGTTTGTTTATAATTAAGATATCTGTGGTCAGCCCCGCGGGACACTCCGGACCATAAAACTCTGAACTTTACCGCGATGTTGCAAACAATCATAAATTCACTTGATTTTGTTCTGAATTATTTTTTTATTATGCTTTTATGTCTTGAAATTCCACGCAAAAAATAATTCTTAATTATATTTATTAGATAATATTTTTAATTCTTAATAAATATGATATTTGCTCAAAAATTCAAATTTTACATAACTGAGTAGGTACTTACTTAGTTAAAATTAAAAGTTATAAATAAGAGTTATTATTCTGAATATATTTTATAAATACCTAGGTTAGAAATAATACATACACAGACAAAATACAGGTGATAATATTTGGTAATATATAATCATGATAAAATGGGTCATTATTATGCGCAGGCGCATAATTTTGTTACTGTGTTCTTTTTTAGGTGCTGCCATCTATACAAACTTTTCGAGCTTGCAACCGCCATCTATCGGAATTAACTCGTATTCGTACAAAATGTCGATACTTGGTCGACTTCCAACTCAATTCGACGATCCAATTCAATTTTGCTTTTAAGTATTAATTTATTCTAACTAGAATAATAAGCCTTGTTCCTGTATACTAGACTTTAAATAGTAAACAAGACCATTAAAATATCAATATCTTCAAAAGCCGAAGTAAAATATTAAATTGTCAATATGCAAGGTAATCATTCAAACACTTATTTTCTTCGGATATTACAACATCGCTGTAAAAAATATTAAGTTTAATTTAAACATTATCAAACAATTTTTTTCGGAAGTCATAATTCACAACAATGGTCACAAATAAATACTTAATAAAAAATATTATTAACTTTTATGAATTTATAAGTGCTTCGTATAACAGAATAGTCATTTCAAACAAGTTAGGTGTTTTTGTTGTCGCTACTCGATAAGAGATGGCGCTACAATCACAAAGCTTCTATAAATTCAACCGTGTTTGCAAACTTTAGCGTCGTAAAATTGGACGGATTTTTTAAAAAGTTTTTGTTGTACTACAAAAATATATTAAGTACGTCAAGGAATATTGTAATTAGGAGAAAATATAACATGATAGGTACATAGAAGAAGAGAATATTTTTGTCATAATATTGATAATAACGGAAAATATAATTATCAGTTAGACACGTAGGTACCTAGGTAAATAGGTATCTTCCTACCTGTACGTACCTAAATCGATGGAACTATTAAATCTGTAACTAGGTATGGTAATAAATTGATTTCTGGCTTTCTGCAGGTGTGTACATGATAATTTTGTTACACTTGGTTAAACAAAAAAAAAGTATTTAATATATCGAATTGGCAAACGTGGGCCACAATTAAACTTTTATTAACTAATAAGAACCTTAACTATGATCAAATAAGATTTTAAGCAAAAACTATTTTAAAAACACTTTAAAAAGTTAAGTTGTTAACCTGTTGCTTATTAGAATACTTATTAATGATTTTTCAATCACAAATCTGGCCCAAAAATACACTAAGGAAAGAAATACTAGATTAAGCAGCTACCGTTTTAAAAAACAACAGTTGTTCGTCTAAAGCTAGTACTTACATATTTAGCTAAATTTTATCCATGCCCTCTCTTGCTGTTTGCAAGTTTTAGCAACGCACTAAGGCCCAGTTTTTGGATCCGTAGTTAACTTAACCAATGGTTAAATATCCTAACTAATGATTTGAAACTTGGCTAGAACGAGTTTCTTCATCAATTTTTATTTAAAAAATAGTTCAATAATTATCTCTCCGACTTATGCCTTTACTACCTACTTGTACCTTTTGATAGACTAACAAAACACGTTTTACCGTAATTTGAAACCATAAGTTATCATATTTAACCATTGGTTGAGTTAACTAGGGTTTCACCAAAAATACCGATGAAGCAGTCAAAGCGTCCGCTCGGGCTAATTGCGCTAGAACCGAAAAATCCTATTAAGCTATGACAAATATGAAACACCACAAAGTCCACAAACTTCACATATCAGGTATTTGGTCTACGAAATGCTTGATGTGAAGTTTGTGGTGTTACCTATTCTAATAGGTCTCTCTAGCAGTGGTTTGTTCATCCACCAGAAGCACTGCATTAAACCATAAATCGTCTGAATAGAACGTAAGGGCCTTAGTAATTAGCTAGATGTTTTGTCACTGAAGACCGACCTCGCAAAAGGAAATTACCAATGTAAAAATGTACTTCAGTTTATAGAAATTTATTTCCTCTTAAAAGAACAGAATACACTTAAATAGGAGAAAAGATAATGTAGCACTATATAAAATTACCTTCAGTTACAAAAACTTACATTTACAGTTACCTACATAAAATTATGTAAAAAAAAACATCTAAACCTTACCTTCTATTTACGTGTCAGAATAACTACTAAATACGATTACTTTCTTCAAAATCATGTTACGGTGATAAGAAATAATTTAATATATTATTAGTCATTGTTTAATTTCCTTGCCATTGGATTCCAATTAGGCATTTTAAAATATTACCAATAAGAAAAATTACATACTTAAACAGATTTTTTTTTCGAACTAGTTGGTTTATGAGATAGTAAATAATTCGAACTAATAAGTAATGAAACTCTTAAAATTAAATTCCCTTTCGCGTAAGACATGATTTAATTTAAATTTTTGTTATAGTGATATTGTCCAGTCCTTTGATAGTTAATTAATATGGTATTCGGGACGGATACAAAGATAATAGGTAACTCAAATAACATGAAAATCTGTCCATCCGCTCTTCATTTATAAATGGTGTAACGAACCCGACTTTGTTTTTAAATAGGTATCGAAGCTTTAAAAAATAACATAATTATTATAATATTATTTATACAGCACCTACCATGTTTTACAAACTAGCTGTTGTCCTCGGCACCGCTTTCGGTCTCTACTTTTGTCCCAAGGTAATAATGTACCTTGCATTCTATTGGTGAAAGAATATCGAGTAATCGAGTTTATTCGTTGCAAACATACAATTTTTTTCACATTTAATTATCGAAATATCGATATACCTAATCAAGTTAGTTGCAATGTTTATGATATTGCTAATTATAAGAAGTTTTGAAATAAAACTTTCTGAAAAAATAATGAGTTTTACAATAAATCGTGTTTGTTCAAACAAACCAGTATATTCATCAGTATACAGGTATTAGGTAGTCGTTAAGACTAGACCGACTTTATTACAGTTTGGGAAAAGTATAGATAATTTGTCTTATTAGACAGTATAGGTAACGAAAATTGGATTGGAGAAATACATTTTCTAGGCATGTGATATTGATATTGATATAGTATCTTAGATGGTCTCTGTACTGTCCATACAACATGTAACAAAATCCCTGTCAGATCCCATAAAGGCGTATTCGTGGTACAGCTCGCGAACCGTCTCGCATAGGCGGCTTCTTTGACACAAAGCTGTAGGTAGTAAGTACGTGAACTTTGGGAAGCGGTTAGTGTTGCTGTTGCCTTGGATCGGTTTTTATTTTTATTTATATATTTTCATTGGGGAAAAATACTTATCTCCAATCCATTCTATGGCTACGTATATGTATGTGTTCGCAGTAAGATACCGAATAATACTCTCAGGGATCGGACAGGGTTTTTGTTACATGCTGTATATTAGTTCTGTTTTTTTTTTATAAAGCTTATTGGCAATGTGGGTCGCACATTACTTATTCTTGTTAACCCCTCGTACTAAGCTAAATTGCCAGTGACACGTTATTAACATAAATATGGATGAATCTACACACCTTTCCAATACACGTATTATTTTAATTTATTATATATAAATCAAAACATGCACATAAAATTCCTTATAAAAAACATAAAAAAATCGCCAAACTGTAAGTCAGTCTGTTGGATATAATAGCGAACTTACAGATTTTATCTATTATGTTATTGATTGCAATTTTTTATTAACATAAGTATTATTGTATGACATGCGTGTTTTATACGAAATCTGCACTCTGTGTCCAGTGTCCATAAAAACACTAACATTATAAACACAAAAGTAACTCGGTCTTTCTATTAGTCTGTCTAGTAGTCTTTCAAAGCAAGGCCGCTAAACCGATTTTGATACAACTTGGTATGGAGTAGCTCGGATGCGAAGAGACGGCATAGGCTATTTTGTCGGGATTCCTATAGATAAAGCTGTTAGCAATTAATATTTAATCGTGATGCGTAAGAAATAATACGTCATGAGTTCATTTGTTTTTAATACCTTATTGGTAGTACCTACTAACACTGGTGCGATTTTCTAGAGTAGGCAGATCCTGTTCTTGTAGCCTATATTATAATGCTGAAGAGTTTGTTTGTTTTTTTGAACGCGCTAATCTCAGGACTACTGGGACGATTTAAAAAAAATCTGTTTCGCCGTTAGATAGCCCACTTATTGAGGAAGGCTTTAGGTTATAATTTGCCGCGGTAACCGACGCCTACGCGAGGGGAGCCGTGAGCAAAAAATAGTTTACAAAAAAGTCACTTAAATATTCAGGTAAGTAGGTACTATACAACTAAATTTTTAATTTATACGAAACGAAAAACTTATTCCCTTATTCTTATTGGAACCAGAAACATTCCGTTTCTATTCTGGTCTGATTCACATGAAGTTAGATTATATAGAAATGTGCCGTGTAATTTTTTAAACAAAGCTTGAAAACAAGTTTTCATCATTCAGTTCTGTAATTTTAAATAGTTTTCTTGACATGAAAGTTTAATAAATACCTACCAAAAATAAGGCTGCACATGATACTTATAGGATACTTCACAATGAGGTCCAAAAAGCCTTTCCTACGTAAAAAAACTGGGAATTGGAGTCTAAATATTTTAAATGTTATAACTGAATGCGTCTTTGCCCAGCAGTGGGACAGCACGGGCTAACAAAAAAAAAAAAAAACTGAATGAGTCGATTCTTCATAGAAGCATGTAGTTTTTTTTGTACTTAAACTTACCAACGCTTTCCATAAAAACTGTTCTGTTTCGTATTATTTTCATTTTGTAGCCAACATTTATCTAGAGTTACGAATATTAATAGATCTCAGGTTTTTGAGGAGTTAGTTTTTCACTGACACAAAAATACCTAATTGGGAATCGAACCCATCGCCTCAGTTGTGTATAGATAAAACACGTTCTTTCTCTAACATACAGGTTACTTTTATAAAATGGGTGAATTAAACAACATAATTGATTAACAAATCGTGGATATTTATTGAAATAAAAATAATAAAAATGAAAAATAATAAAAACAGTTCATCTTTCACGTAGTTACACAATAAATTTTTTCTTAGATTTTTCTCTATTTTGTCTCCATTCGTCGTCCTATCTTTTTATATTCACAAGTATATTGTTAAAAATGGAATTAGATATAATACATTTAATGAAAATTTTGCAAGTTTTTTTCGTTTTACAATCTAACATGGCTAACGTTACCAACATACAACAAAATTAAATATGATAACATTTATTGGTTCGACTGTACATTTCATGAGAGTGAAACATTTAAATGATTACAAACATTCCAAGAATCACACAAAAACATTTTTCCGAAACCATTTTAATCTGTACAAATGATTACTCGAAAAAAATGTTTTTGTGTCAATAAGGTAATGTCTAAATAGTTAGGGCTAGTCCACACAACGTTTCAGAACTTATTGAAAAGAGTCCCATTGTTAAACATCGTCTGGAAGAGCCCTAAACAGAAAGGAGACAGTTATGGACGACAAAATGTTTCTATTATAATTTACTTACAATTATCTAATATAAATTCTATTATAATTTACATTAAGTACGTATACTGAAAGATTTCACGCTTGGACTAATTTATGTACGAATGAAATTCACGAAGAAATCATTAAAAATAAACAAACTGGAATATTGTTTTCAGTCTTAATAAAGTAACTAGCTTCCACAAGAAATAATAGCACATGAACGAACATCGGTCTCCAAAGTGTTATATTAATTTAATAATTTAATTGCTAATTAAACATACAAGTACCGCGATACGAATAACACCTACCATAAATCGATTTCAATTTCGCTTTCTACAATGCTTAAATAAATTATCGATTACAGGAAACTCACCGTTTTCTCACCAAATTTTGTTATAATCCTTGAAATATTATCGACTATAAATATGAACATCAATAGGTAGGTACTCGATTTACACAAATAAACTTACATCAAATATGTACACAAGTTTGTTTATCTAGGATAGGAAACATTTCGCTTATTATTGTACACGATATTATACTAAAATTACGAAACAACTTACTCGTGAAACACATACTACACCAAACTATGAAGATCCTAGAAAATACTGGAAAGAATTCTAATTTAATTGACACTATACAGCTTATAACTAAATAGTAAGTATATTTAACTCAACATAGCTAACTTTGGCATTGGTTTCCACATTTTTTCTATAAATAAAAAACATGTCAAAACAAGATCGAAAGAGAGTAACATAAGAATCATAGACGTACTTACAGCCTCCAAACAAACAAAAATGATAGAAAACTAACATCAACAATGAAACGGGATTCAACGCTGTCAGTACGAGGAAGATATGTCACTTACAATTACATAAACTATAATAATGCCCTTCGGTGCAAACTTTTGGGCTCATATTGCGTGCGTATAAACAATAATACCGCCAATATTCAATTCTTAAGACTAGAAATTGAACAAAACTCGGCCTAGACCCGGTCGACGCGATACTTCGTCCTCCGCGTATACCGAGTTAAGAAACGCGACGAAACACGTGACCGGAGCAGGTCTTAGAAGATTTGGCTGGGCGGCGCGGGCGGCGGCAGGCGGAGCCCGGCCCACGGGTAGAGTCACGACGCCTCGTCACGGCACGCGTTAGAGTCATCGGATAGAGCTAAGGGAGCACCATTACTTTGATTAACAACACACTTTCGCATATGCTTCTCTAGCGTCGACGGCACGGAGAAGGGCATCTCGCAGAACCTGCACCGGTAGACGTCCTTGCCCAGTCGCCCGTGCGTCTTCATATGCCTCGTAAGCTTGGAGCTCTGTGCGCAAGCGTACGAGCACAACTCACATTTGTATGGCTTCTCTCCGGTGTGTGATCGCCGGTGAACCGTTAAGTTTGAGCAGTTTTTGAAAACTTTCCCGCAGAATTCGCAGGTATCGTTTCGTCGTCCATCTTTTGACTTGAGCAGAGGGTTCTGCAAAAGGCCATTACCGCTATTTTTTAAGCCGTCGAAGATGTTCTCGGGCGGCCGCTGAGCGTGTAACGTTGGTAGCCACCAACCTTCCCCTCGATCCATATCCAATTTTATACGTTTAGAGGTTTCGAAAGGGTTCTCAAAAGGGTTGAACAGAGGATGCGGTTGGGGTGGCATTTTGGCGAATTCTTCTTTTAAACGTAAGGCAGCCGTTGGTGGCATACCATTCGGCTTGTCACTGGGTGGGCCATTATTATTGTCTCTATCTTTAGCTAGTTGCCATTTTAAAGAATTTCCAGATTCTTGCAAAGCCTGTTTGAAAGCTTCGCTATATTGAGCAATATTAGAAAGACCGAATTTGTCCATCAACTCGCCAACAACTGATGCAGTAGGCGGATTGTTAGGTAAAACTGGTGTTTGTTTCCTAGTTGGTGCAGAAGGGGCGCTACTATTAGAGACGGTTAAATCTTCTGCCTCCTCAACGTCATCTACGTCCTCATTCTCATCCTCCTCCTCACCTTCCAATTCCTCGTCCTCCAAGTCATCATCGGAATCATCCTCTCCTGTATCGCCACCAGATTCCCCATCTTCGACATTGGTTTCAGATGTTCGATGAATTTTCATGTGTCGTTTTAATTTTGATGCTTTTTCAAACGCTTCATCGCATTCGGTGCATTTAAAAGGTTTTTCGCCAGTGTGAGATCGGCGATGAACAATCAAGTTATTTTCAAATCGGAATTTTTTGCCGCAAAACTCGCATGAATGGATAGATTCTTCAGAGTTGCGTTTAGCGGGTGGCGTGGATGAGGGCCGTTCTGAGGGCGGCGCATCAGCAGCGAGTGGTTCAATGCGTCGTTCTGGTGAAGTCGAACTGTGCGGCCTCGTAGCTTCGCGAGGCGTTTCCACCGTTCCGGGTCCGGCGCCCGCCGGTGGAGTCTGGCCGACTCGGGAGGGCGACGGGGAAGCGAACGGAGGAGAATGCTTCCTGGGGCTAGGAGAGCTGGAATTGCCTGTGGCCGCCCCTGGACTGGTCGTACCGGCCAGTTGCCGCAAGCGCTGCGAGTAAAAATCCAGCTGGGGTTCAAGTGAGAGGGGCTGAGATACTGGTGGGGCTCTATCTCGGCCCGATATTGACGTTGGCACGACTGGTGGTCGGTCTGCCGGTGAAGGGAATGCTTGGTGTGGTGGCAAGGAGTTTGCCGCTACAGCAGCAGCCGCGGCTGCTAAGTTTAGGCCATGGTGACGGAACTGCTCTGATACCAGCTGCTCCATCCTAAACCGGTGGTCATGGTGGTTAGGCCGTGCAAACAATGGTGTAGGAGGAACTGATGGATGTGCCAGTGGCGGTAAGCTGCCTGGTAATGGCATCCTTAGAAGACCACCTACTCCAAACGGTGAATGCATGTCTGGAGGTGGAAGTAATGGGTGATGACGTAAGCTGGGTGGCGGCAATGGTGCGCCAGTGGATGAGCAGCCCGAGCTTGACGAAGAAGTGCTTGACGACGAGTGGTTTTGTTTGTTAGGTTGCTGTTGTGGCATTGCTTCCACGTAAATCTTGACGCCGTGCACATGTTGTACATGCTGAAGAAGCCGCCACGCAGAGTGTACGCGCGCTTTGCATGTTGAACACACATAGTTGCTGGGCTCTGCGAACAAGGAAAGAACATGTAAATAAAAACACGCACATTTGATCTGATCGACGGAGATGGAAACGCTTTCCGATGGAAGATTTACAGCAATATTAACACGGGCAAAGTGTCTAGTAATAGCTCTCACATATCGTAGTGTTGGGCCTAGGGTGGGTGCGTGGTGTGCATGCTAAGCAGGCTGAGGTCCAAGGGTTCGAGGCGCAGCGGTGAGTGATCGCCCCTCCGTGGCTTGCGTGATTCATGCACCTCTAAAATCTTATGAAATATACGCGGGTTGGGATCACGTACGCACGCGCGGGTTAAGACTGTTGATATTGAAATCTATGTATGTAACAGTGGCCCGCTAAGGGAAAAATGAATAGAGGCTTTTTTATTAAACGGCAGCATATTTGCTTTCATATGGATACAAATTGCGAAAAATCTTATTTAATATTTGTGACTGAAATTTTTCTGACGTTAATATGAATTCATTCAGAAAAGTCGCACAAGGTATCCTGATATTCAAAAACCGAGTGTAACTGTAAAGAATTTGGGTAGAAAAATTAGAGATGAATATTGCAAATCATCAAAATGAAGATTATTTTTTCATTCCTTATAAACTTTCTTACAATGGGCATACAAAGTGATTCGGTTGTTCTGCTCTGTAGATTAGGAGATGCGGTCAAGGCGCGTCCAGCGCTCCTTGCTCTGACAGTAATTTGATTGCTCATTGTTAACTCGAGACACATTTTATTGTGGAGACAATCACGTCTCAGCGATCTTGTAGTGACGTCATGTAACGTGCGTTAGCGCGATAAAAAATATTTTATTATTCAATTATGGAAATTTTAGGATTGGGATCACCCATCATAATAGATTAATTGTGTTACGTAAGACTATATTATGTTATATTCTATTTATTATGTGCTTCAATAAGTAATTCTAAAAGTATTAAAGTTTGAAATAATTTAAAACTAAAACAACTTTTCTATTTCGTTAGTCCTTTCAAAGTAGTGAGTACCTTCATGGATCGTGTCTACAACTCATTTCAAACTTCAATATTGATGAAAAATTAAACAAACTTCTTAAAAAATAAGGTGACACAATTCAATGAATCACAAAAGTTATAAATATCGATACCGCACATCACTAGTTGGGCGCGGCAGATAAGCGATCACTACTGTTAAGACGATTATTGAAATGTAACGGTCAGATTATGACCGACCGGAAAGATGATACATACAGGCTGTTTTCATTATTTACAGTTATTAATAATTATTTTTAATGATAAATAACATCGCAATAATGACAAACTAAAACTATTAAGCTATCATAGGAGTAATTAAAAATATACTCATTACATCTTGAAATCCGATGAATTTTAGTTTGTTGTACCAATTTTATTGTTAATATTTTTATCGACAGTCTCCAATAATCTTCACCGTAAGAGACATGACATTTATCAAAATAAAATGTGTAGAAAATCGCCGATAGGTCTTAGAACATTGAGACATTGTGAAGTGATCTCGTCCAATCCCTATCTTGGATACGTATCGACGGCGACGGCGACGTACGTATCGCTAATTCTTCGATACATAAAATAGATCAGCCTGTATGTAGATTTACGATATCAATATTGTGACCTTTTTGTGACGGGCATTGTTCATTGTGTTGAGTTTTGGTCATCATACGGTACTGGACCGATAGAACACATGTCAAAATAACTAAAATTATTTAAGAATAAGAATATTTTATTTTGTATGACAATAAAGCTGGTATAATAATTAAAAAGTATCCGTTTATCCGTAATTTTGAATATGTATTAAACTATTAATAGCATTTGAAATATAAATAATTAAAAGTGAAATGAAATTAGAAGACAATACTTGATTGATTATCCATAGAAAAATATGAATTTTTAGATACTAGGTATACAATGTCCAAACAAAATTATTCGATATTTTATACCTACCATTTTTAATTAAAATTTTCATAAAGTATATCGTTAAAATCAAACTATTATTCATCTAATATTATGTTTGCCAACCGTACGCCGCGCGCGTCATAAGTAGGGTCAACACGAACACCAATACCGAATAGTCATCAATAGTCCCACTTTGATAGATACCGGATTACACCGATTAGAGATCGCTTGTAATTTTCAATGGTTTCTTAGATAACCATCTGTGGTCAATGTGTGCGTGGTTGACAATTAGCTGTGGTTCAGTGTGGGCTCCTGGTTGGGTGGTCGGAGTATACGGTACCTAGGAGACAGTTCACCACATGATCAAATCAAGTGATATAATATATATAGTATTTGATTGTATGGTCGGATATTTGAACGAGGTTAAATACGGATTCATGTGCTAATTTTTAACCGATTTCGAAAAGGAGTTTCTATGTTCGACTGTATGTATTTTTTAAGAAAAATGATTATTCGGTTGAATCAATGGTTTCTAGCTTTCAGTACGGATGTAGATAGACATAAGTTAAATATTAGTCGTGAGTACGAGAAAGTATATTTAAATGTTAATTTAATTTTAAACATTGCAAGATTGCACACAATGCAATTTTTAAACACAATTGGGTAATTTAAGTCGTATGAACTGTATTTAAGGTTAATTTTTATTCCACATAGAACTTATAGAAAAATCAGAACTATCAAAGCAATCAAACAAGCACTACATGTCTGGATCGCCCGGAAAACGCACCGGTTATCCGGGTACGCGAAAAAATGTGTAACGAGCGTTTCGATTTCAAAAGGCAATCGCTGATTACCGGCCATTGTGTGGGCTGGGAACCACCGGGGGTGAAATTTTTAAACACGGCGCCCCGGTCGGGGTCGAGCGGCCCCGAAAGACCCCACCCCGCTAGGCCCTACCCGCCCGGGTGGACGTTTAGCTCGGGGAAAGCGTATCCGGTTGTCGCCGCGGAATACTGTAATTTATGTACGTATGCAGTTTTTTAGTAATTTTATTTGAGAACTAATGTTCCGTGTTGCTGGTTAGTTATGAAGAATTTTAAGGAGATCGGAAAAGCTTACGAAAGTATAATTAATGTTGTTGTATGATTTAACTTACATGGATATGAAGCCTTGAGAATTTTATCAATTTATTATTTAACGTAGGCTAAGATTTTCTTTTGTAACACAGGGTGAATATTAAAGAGAAATATATTATTTTTTATATTTTTACGAGTAAAATTATAACTTATGTCCAAATTCAATATCATGCCGTAAGTCTTATGAAGCCTAATCAGTGTCGTTGACAGGCACGTATGCTCGTATCTATTTTCATAAGTTCGAATAAAGTGAATCTATCAAACTGATACTTAATTTGTTTACTGCCTTCAAATAGGCAGCACTCAACAAAAAATCTCAAAATAAAAATATTTTTCTAGAAATGCAAAAACTACAACTGAAAACGCGAAATTCAAACAGCCCGTATAGAACATTCCTCGACCGGAAGCCGCCAGCGCTGCTTCCGGCGACGACAACAGTTGTTCGCACCCCAGCGCCTCTTGCGGACACCACTAGAAACTACAGACAACCACCGAAGTGTGCACAGCATTGTTTGTTTACTTATATGTTTCGTACACGTATGCTGAGTATAGGTTCACTGAAAATATGTTACATAATATTTGTTTATTTTCTATTTTTAAATGCAAATTAATATTTTATATTGTGCTAATATTATAAAAGAACTTTGATTATCCATTTCACAAACCGAGATGTTTATAACTTCATTTTGATAATTTATCAGCCAATAAAAATCAAAATATAATAAAAACCGTTAATTCAAATCTAACGTTCGATTTTCAAATTCACAATCCAACCGACCAATTAACAAAGATATCCGTTGTCATCCAATCTCAAAAAAGTTTATTAAAAATGCGTTCTATATAAATCTATGCGAAATCTGAAATAAGAACGGCGTCGTTCCATAGAGACTCGCCATCGACTTGTTATGCGGCGGATGTCCGTCGCGCCGCTGCGCTGAATGACCGCCTTCCCCTTCCGCCCGCTCACCGCTAACCCCCCTTAAGATTTGTTCATAGTGCTAGCGATTAGCGGGTAAAACTCGAAAGGTAGCCGAAAGTAGAGTAGTGATAGTGGTAGAGTGTATTTTTTAAATTTAAACATACAATATGCCCATTTCATGACGTTTAAGTTAGACCGTAGGTGTCTTAGTTAGGTATGAAATGTAATAGCCACGCATTTTTTAATTATGTAGTACGTCGACCAGATGACAATGCAGTGTTGTATTCCTAATTATCTACAGACTACACCGTTTTAAAATTAAGTTCATTAGCACTTTCAAGCAGCCCAGTTCATAAACTTTTAAATCGCTCGCGTTATGACCGCAGCCATAGTGCGAAGTTATAACCCCGAATGGTGCAAATTGTGACCCATAACTGGGAGACATGTTGTTGTTTGTGAAGAAAAATAAAATTTTCAAAAATAGAACGTTCGTAGCCAAACTGGTTAGTGGCCAAGTATAAAAAATAAAACTGTTTCGATTTTAAAGTGCAGGTTAGTCAGCATTTTCATTATTACATGCTGAAGCAACGATTGAACAAAACTGCCTTAAGAACTGATAACTAAAACTGGTAATTAAAAAAATATAGTAAAGCAACTTTCCCATTGATAATATGACTATAATACTTATGTACGTACCTACTCAATGTACCTGTACCTAGTCAATGCAAATAATATCACATTATGGTCATTGAAATTTACTCATTTGCTATTAGCAGTAGGTCATTGCGAATGACGTAATTCAATGTCGTCTGGGTCATAAGGACGCAACTGAAAAAATAATTCGTGACTTATTGTTTAAATACGAAATGACCGATTTGACCGACAATGTGGCGTACACAAGTGTTTCGTGAAATAACAAAAGGATGGCTATAAGAAGTGACCCCGAAGATCATTAGTATAATCTAGTATTTAACTTTATGATTCTGAAAAACTGTTGAATAGTGTTAAATTTCCTAATGGATTTTGGTATTTGAATAGTAATTCTAATGAACATACGTAGACACTATTCCATTTACAGAAAAAAACATGTGCAGAAACAATTGTAATTATTTATGTCTTTGATTCTCTTCGGTCACCGGTGGCCGATTGACGAGCAAACTTTAAGTTTTTCCACATAAAACATTAAACTCAGAATTGTTTATTAAAATAATCCAAGTAAAACAACTGATATTAAAACACAAACAAGAAATACTTTTACATAAAAACCAGTTAATTACGTCCACATTAAATAAAGCCATCAATTTGCCGTCGATCGGCGCTCCCAAAAGCGGTAAAACTGTGATTTTTGTAAACTATCGCATTACTTTACAAATTGTTCCGTCGTCGACACCCTCGCAGTAACGCCCTTATACATTTTAGTGGTCTTATAAACTTCGTGTACTTATTATGGTATGTATAGATTGATAACTAATTTTTCAATTCCGATATACCATTTTTGTTGATTTTCGAATGCTCTTTGGATCAAATGGATGGAACGAATCAGTATTAATAATTTCAGTAACTAAGAAGTTATTAGGTAAATAATATAAGTAGCCTTTTCAAAAATGTAGATGAAATGTATAGATAAACTACTCGAGTATGCATTCCTAATAGAAATCAATTATGCAATACTCCTATTTACAGGACTGTAAGAGACTAGGCCTTATGACACAGGGAATCCTAGTGTTGGGTCTAGAGTTCCTCAATATAATGATAAGCTGTAATATCTGGCACAATAAATATATATATTTATGACTCTGTTAATGGTAACATAATTAATTTAATTTGAAAGCTCTATATTATTTTTAACTTTAGCAACCACTTTGACTTATAGCAATTCAGAACCCCTAAACATTGTTTTATCTGACGACTCGGGATCCAAAATCAAGACACAAATGCTCACAAAAATTCGTCCCCAACACGTTGTGTGGGGCTATTTTAAACTCATAATAACTTGTCGACACATGTGTGACGACCATTACCACATATTACAAAAAATGTTGGAAAAACAATAAAATGGGAGTGAGGGCTGTTAAGTGGACGACGCTTTAAAATTGATTCAGCGCACCGATGCGTTTAAGTGTTGCTTGTTTATTGGTATAACTACGTTATTCTTCTGTGTCTGTCTCAAAGAGTGTCCAAGGAATAATAATAAAGAATGTTACCGAAAGAGAAATGAATAAACTAAACTCATAGTTACTTATAGCTATTATTAGATAGTACTATTGATACAATGTAAAACTAAAATAAACTTATGCAATAATAACACGTAATATAGAATTACTTAACCTTTGCCCCAATATAGCAATAGATATCTACAGAATCCAAGAGGACATACCTCAGATAATTAATCACATCAAACCCAAGATTTGCTTTGATCAATCGAAACGCAAATTTTAATTAACGAATTCCCCGAGCGGTCACGGCCAGCCCCATGTGGACCGATCACAAAGCAACTATGACAGCTATTCAACTGCACACTGCACCCGGCAACAATGCACCACAATCCTTTAAAATTCCTAAATCACACATCACATATCTATAAGTACACATCTACCAAAAATCTACCAGATACAACGGTCGAGAGGCAATCTATCATAAAATAAATCTATGATATATTTACACACACTGAATGTATTATCACCATTCCTAAATCAGCTATCAACGGACTCTTTTCACTAAAAGGGTGAGGTTCACTATAGAAAAGGTTGACCCCTCATAAAGACTTATCACCTCATATACAAAATAAGGTTCTACTAATCCAAAAGCTCTCGAACAAAATGTGAATTTATGCGCACAGTGTTAGGGATCAGATTTGAATGGACAGGAGCCAGCAGATGGGATCTCGTCAAAGTTAGCGGTAGTTTTTTCACAACAATCTCCTCTCGGACTTAACTTACGTTATCTCGCCCACGAACGTCGCAAGGAATAGAAACCCGCACGTACATAATAAAGACGATATTTCTAAAGAAATTTAAATTCGCCCGCAAAGGTCCCTGAGATAGGATTAAAGATTGGGCGCCGAGATGGCCCTTTTGTGGTCGACCCTTAAGAAAACATGTCTTGATATGGAAATATCTTGGACGGGAGTTAATCGAGGAATCATTTGCGGGGGCGATCATTTATCAGAAGTACGGTCTATGAATGTGTAATTAGTTGGCAGATAGACCAGACGCGCCGCTGCTGGCCGTTTCAAACTCATTGTTGTCGTTTATTTCGCGCGAGTGGGCAAGTAAAAAGCGTGCGGTTGTTTGGTCCGCCCCGACTGACCGTTTTGAGGTGCGCCAGACCGTGCATGTCGGGTTAAAACGATAATTTTTATCTGGGGACCACAGAAATCGATAGGGATATCATTGTCCATGACGCATTTAAAGGTCGAGTGAATTCAACAACAAACATAGCTAATAAGATATTATTTCAATTGAACGGACAACGAGATCAGTTTGAAGTTAAATAATATTTAATGGAATTAAAATCTATTCTTTTATTAATAAATACGGAGCATAATATATCCGCTCCGACAATCCTACATCAATTTGTACATCAAACAATGCAGACCAAACACTGGACCCGATCCACACTTGATACAATATTTGTTTTGATACATACAACTGACGGCCATTGGTTACCTACTGTTTTGTGATGGTAATGACGGTGGCAACACTTTGTGGACACAAATTCTTAAGTCGACGAAATTTCATTGTTGGATATAAGGACCACCGAACGATACACAGTTCTTCGTAATTGCAGAACCTTGTACTTCCTCAATGCCACACAAAGCACCAAATACATTCACTAACAGCATACAGAAAGGACACGCGATAGGCACGAGACAAACTTCCCCTCACATTTTACAAAGTCGCAGACGTCATGTCTAAAATTAAAACCCACTTATTCCAACCCGCCACTTAGCCACCTTCCCGTTAATACAAAAACTAAAAATATCCACGAGCATTGTGTCACGTCTAAAGGAGTTCCATAGGTCACGGCGAACGCATGAGCGTGTACCACGTGTCAGGAACACGCCAAACATTTTTTATCTTTGAAAAAAATGAAAAGACCGTTTCTAACAATGGGACCTCGGTAGCATCTTTGACAATTATAATATCATAGTCATCAGTCCACATAAAGCTATTAACGCCGATTGGATAATCCTCGAAATTGCACTGTAAGTATGATGCTCGAAGGTTGAATATACAATGAATTATTCATAAAACATGAGCTGTTTAATGTATTGCGCAGCTACGGTAAATGTAAGGGTCATCACAAAAGGCAGATGACTACAATACGCGTGCGTCAATCGTGTGCTCATGCAAATAATTTTTTTCTCCTAAATCATCCCCTATATCTGTTCGTACAGCGATGGGGTTAATTAATATGTACGGAATAATACAATTAAAATTAAGATCCCTTTTTAAGTTGGCACGAGGTCGCGACTTACTGTCACCATTAGAATTATGTTCTTGTTTTGACAATAACCTTCCGTTATGAATGCGGTTTTAAAAGTCGAGTGGATTTATGGACTTGGCTCTATTGTTTCTGGTTATCAATTTAATATATTGCTATATTTTATTGTGACGGGGCCCTCGTGGTGTATTGAAACTGGTTGTTCTGACAGCTAGGAAAGGGTTAATATGAACGTTTAGGATAAACTCAATAATCCGAATCAACCGGTGCTGAGGAAACCTGCAATTGACACTTCGCTAGCGCAACCCCGGAGTATAGTAATAACAACGTCACATTTAGTGTCCAGATATAACGCTGACGTGCACCTTATCTTACGTTTATCATACAGAATTAGATCTAGCAATCGGGTGATATTTTTATCGATACCTTTAATAACAGAACTAAAAATGTTTTGTTGCGGTTATCTGTAAGATGTGGTTAGCGATTGCAGCTAAATAAAGATTCAATATAAAAATATATTTGATAACAGTTTTTTAATCTTGTATGTCCATTCGGCGGTATCTGAATTCAGACACGTTACGTTGCAGAGTTTTAAATATTTTGCAACATATTTTACAAATTATATTTAAATACCTTACAACTCTAAAATAGGAAAATTATTACAATTTTTTTCTTTATCCTTTGTAAATTGCTATTTCATAAAGCAGTTGACAGAATGCGGGTTGAAAATTTTGAACGGTGCACAATTTTCGGGTTTAAGGAAGGCTTTGTTGTGCAACGGGTTTAATACAAAAGTGTCAAATGACAGCACATCTGGTCGCACAAAGGGTTAGTCTCGGATAGATTATTTCTCGAACCACCCCCGCAAGATTGCTCGCTTATACAGATGTTCAAGCCACCTCCGCTTTTATTTATTTTACGTTTTATTGAAAAGGTTTTAGGATTAGTCTGGCTATCTTATAATACGATTTAGTGTCAAAAGATTTTTTAGGTAAAAACTAGCCGTGATTGTACCATCTAAAAGCATTTAATCAAATCTAATTTGTAATTTTGATGTTATGTCTTTTTTTACTACGAAATGTTAAAGGATACTTTTTTTATTCATTATAATTTGTCCTAAACTTGTCCTACCCATCAACATAGTACCGACTACGTGTAACAAAGTGAATAAAGTATGAAAAAATAATATGTACAATTTGAAACATCCTGTTACCAGTGACGGGATTAAGTCCCAATCCAAAATGTATGGACAGGCGATGACGTAGCAGTATACACACGATTGTCCAACATTGTTATTGTGCAACATCTTGCGTGACAAACTCGTAACGCAAAGATAAAACTGTCTCCAAAGAATCCTTTGAAGTTAAGCAAGAATCATTAATATAATAAACACTGGACCGTCATGCCGATGACACGGAATTTCCAGGTTAAAAATGGAATTCAGACGCACGTGTCCTTTCTATGTATTCGCTAGCTATGGAATATTTAGTCGTTGAATCATGGACAAAACTGCTCTAAAATGTAACTTATATAAAGACAGGCTGGAATTTTGGAGATATATTTTAAGTAAAAATATTTATAAGCTGAAACTGCTTTGTTCCCAAAATACACTTATCGTGTATTTACTAACGCAAATAATTTGCATTAATATCCGACAATTGTGATTTTTGCCTTTTTTGCTTCAATCGTGGGGTGTTGCTAATGATGTGTAATTGCATATAGACATTGTTCAAACGTATTTTGAGCGATCTTTATTGCAATCTGTTTTTCTTAATAGATTTCATGCTTGTTTGAGTATTAACGATTTGCAACCTATCGGCAGCAGAAGGTGCAATTTGCCCGTGTTAAATTTGGTTAAACATTAGGAACTTACCACTATGCATAGTGTTGGACTCAGCGTCAGCTACTACAGTTCTTGATTTCTTTGTATCTTCAGGTGAGCTGGATGTATCCATATGTTCCTGTTTGATCTTCGGCTTAATGTCCTCGTCAGGGGAACTTGATGGCATGGGCGATGTCGATGCTCGCCTTTTTGGTGTCGATACTCCGGCGTCAGCTTCTGGTAGAAAGATAAATATTTAAATGATTGTTGTAGAAAAGAACTAGAAAGATTTTAAACGTGAAATTAGTTATCATTTTCGAGTGTGAGTGATCTTGCACACAATTAAGTACTGTAAATTGGGAATCAGCTAGAAGTTGTATATATATTTTTAATAAGTATGTTGAACCGTACCGTCCAGTAGCCGCTTAGGTGTACTGGAAGCGCCTCCATCCTCTAAAAGGTCAGGATGTGCTATGGAAGGACTGACGAGAGGAGGGGTGTGCACTCTGCTGCTAGGAGGCCTCCTTGCTGTGAGGAGTGAGGGCCTCCGCGCGCTGGTGCTCCCACTCGAAACTTGACCGGGTCTTGAGCCATCTTCATGGTCGGAATTTGGTCCTATTAGAGAAATATAATGGTGAAGACGTTTAATTTAAACGTAAGGTCGTAAATTAAATAATGTCTGATGATGGATATAAAAGGATTAATGCAAAATTTGGTAAGGTGACAAAAGCTTGCAAATTGAACAACCGAAATGAATGAAAAAAATCAAATAATCTTCCAGTTAACGGGGTAAAACGGCACTCACCAGCACTATAACAGTGGTAAGACGTCAAATCCTTATCACAGGAGGAGATCTTGTGTTGGATGAAGCGGACTATGTCGGCGAGAGCGAAGGCTCTCCGGCAAGCGCCGCAGGTGAGCGTGTCGGCGGGCACCCCGGGCGTCGGGGACCCTCCGCCTTCAGCCGCGCTGTCCGCATCCGCTGCAAGAAAGAAATACTTAGATATCCGTGCTTATTAAGAATTATGCTATACTAGTTGGAAACTGAGTTTGAATTTTCCAGAATTAAGTTAATGTAATTGTTAATTATAAAAAATTGTTAATTGTAAAAAAATTAAGTTAATGTAATACAAAACAACAACTTGGAACTACATTTTTAGCTGCAGTGTTCGCATCTGCTGGTGAAAAGAAATATTTAGTTTGAAATCCTTAATTTTTCTGTCAACATTTGTCTGTTGCTTATTAAAGTACATTTCACCACGTTCTTGTATGCAAAGTGACGGGTATACTTGAAATGATTCTTTAATGACACTTGTATCACAATAATTACTCCACAAGCAACCGATGTTGGATTTGACACGGTTCAAACAGGACAGTGCCAATTAAATGCACAAAAAAGTGTTGTACTACATTCGTCCACGACATATGGGCAATGACACTTTCTTTCAATCTTTTAAGTGTTAAATAACACTTAATTACGTGTTGTAGCAGTCACGGTGTTGTGAGGTGTCAGTTGTAGGGTTGACCGCTTATCTGGTTACAAAAGACCCTTAATAACCGTCTTGCCTTGCGGTCCGCGTTATTTCTTTGTTGAGACAAGAAAGTTAATCGTTTTTTTGTAACAGATGTTTAAGGTGCCAGATAATTTGATTCAGGAAAGTATTTGGTGCTATAGATATTATAATTATGTCTGTTTATTATGTGGGGCAAAGTTGAAATATAAAGTGAGGCGACTTTATGCATAAGATTATTCTCTTTTTAGATCGGTTATGTTAAGGGCAACTAAGTTATAGATTTGCCCTCGATTTTTTGTAGTAAAACTTTAGTAATTGTTTTCATTACATACTTGTTTAATTGCTTTCTCTGATTGAACATAATCCGAACTATTTAACTGTTTGCATTAATTGCCATCGCCATTATTATTATAAATAGCTCTATGCAAGACACGGCCGCGACGCCTCAGATTATAAAGGCACTTTCACGCGCACAATTGGTCGGCACATCAAAGCTCGTTCGCGAGCTAATTTCACATAAGTACTGTGTACACGCCCTTACGTTCTCCGTTCTTATTCTTGTTATTATTATTTTCCTTCAATTTCTTTGTAATGTTGGCAGCACTGTAATGTCTGTAGGGGTTGTACGGCATTGTAACCTGAGTACTAAATTAATATAGCGAAAAAACTACGTGATTCGACGGCCTTTGTTTGTACTGGGGTACCTAGTTTGTTTAGGGGGTATATTATGTAAATGCACGCGTTATTGATGTTAATTTTTTACAGATTTGTAAAGGTGATGGCTCGTGGCAAATGGGAACACTTCCTGAGGAAGTAGTGGTGGTTGTTTCCTGAGCCTGTTCAAATAACTTTAGTGATACTGTCATTTGGAATTATAATTGGAGTTACCTACTTGTATTTGAAGCAGAAGAAAGCCTGTGATTTATTAAACATGTATTCAGTACATACCAAAAGAGGTTTATTTAAAAGTAAAAAAAATACCTTTCTATATGAAAACTAAACCCTAGACTTAGATTCCAGACACTTTTAGGTGAACATTTGAACAAGTCTTAGTCAGGATGCCAACGCTGGCATTTGGCCAGTTAAAGCTACAATAAATCTAAAAAAGAATGTTTTAAAATTCTTCCCTTTTCAAATAAGTTCCATTTATTTTCCTTCAACTATTTACTAGTCTAGGAATTTAGGAATCTCTTAACCACTGATGTTCAACCTATAGCTTATGCAATGAACAATCATTGAAGATTATAGGTTATTGCTTCACGATTCGATATCTAACATATAAGTAGGTACACATATGTACCGTTGAACCCTTTCTAAATCCACTAGATAAAGCCTTATGAGTACGTGATATAAGTATGTCTATACAATCGAACCCTATCAATTTACGTGGAAAGTCCGTATCTGTGGGTCAAGCCAAACAACGAGGCCACACCCACCGCAACGCGAGTGGACAGTGGTCACCACACATGCGCGGTGTGGACAAAATTTAACACCCACATAAATATTTGATTTCATTTTCGGTGAGTGATTTATGATTATCTATTTTGGGGGTGGATATCCTGGATTGGTTTTCGATACGATAGATTGATTTTAAGGTGATGTAAGACGATAATAATATGGAGTTTATGTTATAGTAAACATTCTTTAACTACTTGAAAATTAAAAGATTAAATTACTATACCAAAAGTGTTCAGATAATATATGTCGTTACATGGTTTATAATTATCATTAACAAAGAAGAATTTAACAATCGTTAAAAGGAACAAAGTCAAGGAACGCTAAAACTTGAGTTAAGCATTTTTTAGACAGTTCAATTGAAATACCAAAAACAAAAGTGAAATCAATTATTATTCTCAACACAAAACCAATATGAGTCGCGTGCATTTTATTTCTGTTTTATTGAAAAGTGCCGTCTAACCAAGGACAGTCGCCTCAGGTGACGAAAAGGGAGCCACCCTCCAAAAGGACTGAGAGACCGAAAAGTTTAAATTAGCTCGTTACTACACACGGCGTAACATGCCAGTTATATCTCCGCATTTGTTTTTTCACAGAAAAGGTCACGCCGCGCTCCAGAAGTAACTTCTGTGTTAGCGAAGTTTCTACTCGGCCGTTCGTTGCATTAATTATTAATTACATTTTGTCCCGGCCGCCGCGAATTGTATCACTGTGTTAATTTGCGAAATGTTCCTAACGGTTATGACGGAGTACCGAAACTTTGAGTTAACTTTTAAAATGTTTAAGATTGATGCATATTGATGGCCGATGTTACTGATGTATGTGGAATTTTGGACAAAAAATGTGTCCAACTTTGACATAGCTCTGACCACCGTGTCCGATGTTAATTGGCAGGGGATCAGGACCCTAACGATTGTGTATAGAAATCGTGCGTTTTTCACGACAATAAATCGAAAATAAAAATAATAAGAATGGATATCAAATGTTGCGGGGGTGTTTATTGTGTGGAGTTATTATGATTTTGGTTTGTGCGTTCCGTTTGGGTGTGGCGTACGGGGGAAATATTGAATATTATATTTGAAGTTTAAATGATTTATTGTTGCTATATCTAGAGCGCAATTTGCCTTATTCTTTCCGAGTTTTACATGAATAAAATCAAGGTTCTTAGGTCAATAGTTCTTTTATGACATGTATGCTTAGGAATTATTATATTTGCCATAATTTTAACTTAATGTAGTGGCAATAGCTGTAAAATCAGCATAATAAGCACAACTGCTTACCACACTTCACTTAATAAAGCTTGAGCGACCAAAAAGTTTTCATTTTCTTTTTTATCATGTGTTTTCTTTACCAACTTATGAATGCCAAAGAATTTTGACATCGGCTTCTTTGACAGCTACTTTATTCAAAGGCTGAAGTTGTCGGAAATGGACATACGCCACAAAAGCCCATTGAAAACGCCCTGTGTCGGCAAATTGAGATTTAAGGCTTGTTTTAATTTGTCTGAAGGTTTTTGTTGATAGAACTGCTGGACACTTGTGAGAAAGAGATTTTGCTTTTTTGGTCACGTCTATAGTTTATTTAATTGGAGTACCGAAGTAGAGACTTGCATGCAGTTTCGTCGTACGTTTATCTTTTGAATCATCATTTTATTTTGAATGGAACCTAACGAGTTCATACAAGTACGTTATCAGCAGCTAACAGGTTGTTAAATTGTTTAGAACATTGCTATTTTTACTTAAAATTCTTCAGTAATTACGAACCAGTGTCAGCACATAGTGTCGTATTGGAAACACGCCCATATAGCCAGTTTAGCCTCGCCATTCACGTCAGAAGGCGGGTTGTGTCAACAGCGTGCTAATGACGTCACTTCTCTCAACATGGCCACTCCGCAACCCTTGCTTTTTTACCTATAATTACACTTAGCTGATGGAGGGGAGAATTCCGCGTTATGTACTTCAAATTGGTACATACCTCGTGTTAAGTATGAGTCGCTAATTTAAGTTCGTTGATCAAAACTTTCACTAAAGCATCTGAACATAAACTCAATCAAACAACCCTGCAAACCAAATCGAAACTAACAAAACAAAATCGATAACATTTTTATAATATAGCCGATACGATTGATAAATCATTATAACAATCAATAAACATAAAGTACAATCAGAATCGTTCGATATAAACACCTAGCATCTCAGATTAAGGAGCTACCTATAAAATAGGATTACCTCTTAAGGGGACGGTTCTCGCCCACTGATAGCTAATCAAATTATCCGACGTAATTCCGAGCGACAAAAACGGCTGATTATCTTCATCTTGTTGTTTTTTTCCTCTCGACCCAAGGGAGCTAAAGGGATCACTGTCCAATGCTGAATTTATTTTTTTCTTACAAAGTACCATGTTTTATTCGTTCCTCATTTGTTTAAATAGTACAAGATTATTCTATTAAAACTAAATGTATTCTTTTTTCGAATCACTAAGTTCCAAACCAGCGGCTGGTGAAATTTTAATTTGAAGTACAACTTTGCTTTTCACATTTTCATTCAACGACAACGCGTTAAAAGTTCCAATTGGGGTCATCGAGAAATGAATTTCTTATCAATATTGCCTTTTTACATAGTACAGGTAAATAAGGTTTCCCCGGGGAGTGACAACACGAAAAAATAGCGGCTACGTCGGTGGCTGATCAAATTAAGGTCGGGTCAGTAATCGTGTTACTGATACCCAATACTGGGCGGAATATTCGAAATAACTGGAGAAAAACAGAGGCCTCCTGTGTATTGGCCTCTTCGTTAGAGGGATTTGAATTTTTTTCTCTTTTTTCGCTTTAGGTGTGTAACACGATTCCGCGCCTAGGGAGTCGGATGGACAGCCCTTAATAGAAAAATGTTGGTTATCAAAATCGAGAATGGAAATTTATATTGTCAATTTTTTCGAGCGGTGTCAATGTCGGTTTTACTTTGGGATTAAAATTTTCATTTTATTTGCACACCTACAAATAAGCTTTGTTACTCTGCCTTAAGAGCTAAATTTCAATAAACTTACAAATTTACAACGACACGACTTTGTAATTAATTAAAATAAGTATAATACTTAGATACTATTGCAAGTCTATTTAACTATCGATATATTATCAAAATACATTCTGTTACTTATAATTTTGATCAAACTACGACCATCACTGTCTTGGCATTTAATAATATAATAGACCTTACATAAATGGTTAAATTATTCGTAAAACGTTGAATTATTCGTATCAAAATATAGTGGTCGTATAGAATGGTGCCAAGCATTTACCCTTGCGGAACGAGGGAAGGAGTATAGTGTGTCTTCCTGAAGATATTTGTCACGGCACGAGTGTCAATAAAAACGCCACACCGGACTGTCTGCCACTACACTGAGATGTTCTAGTGATGGAAACTGTTAATAGCCTTAACTTATCGATAGAATTACACGTTATTCCCTTTGATAATCTTATAAGATTTAATCGCGTAAGCATATTTTAAAAAAAGCACTAAACGTTATTATGGTGTAATTATGTTGTCTATCCTAGTATCCAAAACAACGTGTGAGATAAATGTTTACGCAGTAGTCAACATTCTTACTCTAATGCAAAAAAAAAGAAAAACAAAAATCTAACTTTTTAAATGATAGCAGATTTTTTTGTACAGTCTGATGACATAAGAACGGAATAGTCTATTTTATTCGAACATAATCGTATGCAATCGTAAACCCAAATAAATCGATTCAGTCACAAAACCAGCTCAACTCGAACATAATTCTCAAAGTCGATAGACTCCAGACGTTTATCGACATCAATAACTTGCAGCACTAGAACAATACCCGTTAAAGCGGACACTTAACCCCTAATCCTTGGCGCGGCAGTTTTATCTCGACGCCGGGCATTTATGGCAAAAATCTTAATTCCAGCACTGTCGTTAACTGCCCGCCACTAATTATTACCTCTGGCTGTATTTATTACTACAAGTGCCTCGCTTTATTGTACATAAACTTATTTACTTTGGACTAAGAGCAAATGCGGTTTATAAATAAAATTATATCCTATTTCTCGTGTAAAATCTAGACTATATTATCATTACCTAAAGTCGTTAAATTTTTATTCGTTAAAATATTTCGATAATTTCTCATGTATTTATTCGTTAAAATAGTAACCAATTAAAGTAAGATAAATAATTTAGTCTTTTAATGCAATAAATAATAAAAAAAAAAATTTTTTTTTTTTTGGTGTGAGTATATTGAGTTTCAGAAGTTATAATGTTATAAGAATATTGTTAAATGTAAGAATGCTGATAATCTTGTAGTTTCCACTAAATGTTAATATCTATTTATTTCACGGAAGTAAATAAAAATCTTCTCCACTACATGATACTGGCAGTTGTTGTTAGACATACTTAACGGCAGATTGCCAAAACGAAAAAAAAATCTACTAAATATTATGTTTAAACTAGAATTTAAGTTACGTAATGAAAACGAAGTTACCGGAATGAGTGCATACATGTTGTCTATCTATGCAGAATGAGAAATATAGTTTTTCCTAAACCCATAAAAGTAGGGTCATAAAGCTTCGTCCAGTCGGGACCGATGCCAGTATTGGCTACCCTTGCAATGCTATACTGGAAATGAACTTTTTAAATCTTAATAAACTTATATGGCACTTACAGCTTGAAGCGATAGTAAAAAACGTATAAAATTATGAACTTGATGAGACGTTGGACGAAATTGTGCAATGTTCAAAATATATGACACTTAAGACCGAATACTGAAAAGTCAATCAGTTTGAAGCCGCCGTTAAGTCTCATGCTGTCTCTGTCACTTTAAGGTGTAAAGTAGCGACAGATAGGCGTTAAATAATAATTAGCGCTTCAGTATTCGGGGATTAGATAGTAAGCGAGAATTTCAATTTGATTAGAATTAAAAATATTACAAAAAGAAACATATTTTAAAATGCGTAAAAATCCAACGAAAAATTTTTGCTAATATTATGATCAGCTGTGACATAATTGCTAATACAAAACGTTCTTTCATATTTCCATTAAAGTTCCATATATTTGAAATAAAGCAAAGATCTTGAACACATCCTAGCCTCGCCTATTACCCGCGGGGTCATTATTTTGACATACAACCTCTGCGGCTGGGTATTTGCGGTCAATGCGGCAGACGAATGCAGTTTTATTTGAAATATACTTTTAAATATCGCTTTATGTTGATATAGTGTGGGGTTTGAGGAAATGAGTGTTTGCTTTAACTTTCTCTAAGATTTAACTTTACTATTTTGTTGTTATGAACTAAGCATTGAGATGACTGTCAATAATAAAGCAATATTATTTTATTTATGAACAATGGCATTGCATTTAAGAATCTCTCACTTAAATACCCTGCTATAATTTTACATACTGTAATAGGCCGCTTTATCTCCATTTAGCAATCTATAAATCTAATCTCAGCACAATACCCAAATTAAATCATATCAATTTATATAGCCCATATAACTCAGGGCCGATCTATACGCAGGGAGATAGTACACTATAACGTTCAGTCCACTTACGCACTCATTTATATGCTAATGTGAACGGCATCAGACTCGTTCAGATTCATACAGAGATATCTTTCGGGGACAGATATCATTTTCACTGCCTTATTACTTTCCAATTTGTCTTGAGTATTGGTTATTGCCTCGTTTATTGCTGCCCGCAACGTCTTTATTATCTTCAATTCGAAAATCTTATACAATTCTAGGGATTTTGTAAAAAAATCTGATAAATCGAAAATACCTTTTCGTCTTAAATCGATGCCAGAGTCGAAAAATCTTGACTTACTCCGCGATGACAGATCCATTTTGCTTCACTACAAAGTCACTGAGTGTTCCAAACTAATGAATTCCAGTTCAAACTTAAAACTAAAGCAGCACTAACTTAAAACACAATCGTACAAGTCCAACGTTCACTGACCACTCGGTTGCCAAGATGTTTGAAGTCATAAAGCATGTGATCATCTTCGCAGATGAACACAGACTGACTGGCTACCTCTATAAAGTTCGAGGCCCGAAATTTTAATGAAAAAAGATCCCCCAAAGTGCCAGGTAAAAAAATTCCCGTATCAAAACCGCCGTTTCCTAGTGACCCCGATCGCTCTCCCATCCCTTTGTTGGGCTCCTATTATTTATAATAGTAAATTTTTTTCACACACGGCACCCCTAATAACGTGTGAGCAAAAATATGCGTAATCGTTTGCAGTGCCGAAGTATGGGGACTGAACCCAAACGTTCATATAGAAAAAACACAACTGTCCCCCATTTGAATGGCAAAAAGTGCATGTCATTGCGAAAATGGTATTAGTGGATGAATATGATTTTGCACAGATCAGAATGGATGGATGACTTATAATTGTGTCGCGTTATATTTAGCATGAATTATTGGTTTGACGTGGTTTTTGTGATGTGCACCACGGATTTCTGTCGGTGTCCATATCACTTATAGCTGTAACTTTGAACCGCAAACATTTTTCTGACAAGTATGATATTTTTCCAAACATTTCTTATTTAATATCCAGTTCTTTCATTTACTAAAGTCTTATATTTCTTACATAACTCAATAAAGTTATTATCTTCGAGATTTTCTGCGAGACTCATAATAGAATTATGGCAATCGAATTAGCGGACCAAACCGCTTGGTAGTGACCCCAACACGACATAATGTTTGCTATTTCTAGGTAAACAAACACAGAAGATTGACATTGAGTGTACATCTGGTAGGCTGACGCAAATAATGGGGATAAATAATATAATTTGATTTTTGTGCGACAAATTGCGTGTGATGGTTTGGACGGAAATATTTTTTGCAAACGGTCTATTGGACTAGAACAAACATTGCATATTTACGATGCGTTTGTTCTCCCTTACTGACTGTTCCCTTTCTTACAAACTGTTAATATTTTCTTCTAATCATGGTATACTGAGAACATATCCTTAACCAAATAATTATAGACCAAACTTTGATATCAACCAAAAAATCGTGACGGATGAACAAAAACGGTATACTGTTACAGCACCGTTGTCCGCGATTGAAATCCGAAATTTTCGGATGAACTTACCTGTTGGCCGTGTGAAAACGGAACAGGTGTTACGGTCCGTCTTCCGTCCGACCCGGTAATTATAGAATGGACAATGGCGGCGCGTGATGCGCAGGAGTGTATGTACACGTCCGCGGTTTCGTATGAATATCGCAATGTACTGCGGTCTTCTATTGTGATATATTGTTCTGAATATCGAGAACACAGACTTGCGATTTTTATGAACGATATTTTTATGTGGTTGTATTGTTTGAGGATCAATAGAATGGAGTATCGGTAAACTCTTTTATACTTAAACGTTAAAATTTAATATCACAAAAGACTTGAAGGTTCATTTGAAAACATAACAAAAGCTCGGCTTATTAGGATACCAATATTTTTTTTCAGACTTCAAAAGAGTCGGTTTTACATTTAATTTTGACTTCATGTTTTTGATTATCGTCATAAACTTAATTTTTACCATCTGTATTGTGTTTAATGTTTATTAATAAATACTTACCTCAGCCATTGTTTTAAAAGAAACAGCAAATAGAAAGGAACCATGGCAATCTCCACAAAAAAAAAACTTTCCCACAAATGTGCTCCGATTCTGGTCAAAGCGCACATTGTGGGCAGTATTGTTGAGTGTCTTGATGACAGATCGGCGAAAGGATTGGATGACACCTTGGATGGGAAAAAAATACGACAGCGTGGGATACAAGGAATGGACTCTTGCCAAATATGATATTTTTTTACTTGTTTTTAGCTTTGCGCGTTTTTAAATTTCGATGTCTAGATAAATTATTTTGCTATAATGTATGTTAACTAACCGGTAGTTTGTAGTGCGTGATTAGGGCCCATTTATATTCAGAGATAAGCAAATAACGTATACATTTATGATCATATTATGTGATCATATGTGTTCCACAGTTTCTTCCATCATAAAAACCTCAGGTCGTCTAGTCTCAATGAACTTATTCTCATAATTTTCCGTGTTTACCACCAATGTAATACGACCTACGTTGAAGTGTATTTTCTCCACTGTCATATGAGTTCGTGTGTTGAAAGGGAGTGGGTAGGTGTCAAGTTAAATTGGTGTGTACTACGGGTAAGGTACATTGATGAAACCAATTATTCGTGGCGTGAATTTAATGGTTCGCTTCGTTCTTGTCACAGAGTTGCTTAGGCGTAGACGTGACATTATCATTTTATGTTTTTGACGCTATATATACCTAAATCAAAAGATATAAAATGTGTATAACGTTGTAATACTTTTCGATTAGCGCATAATACTTTTCAACAATGGATATAAATATACTACTTAAATATTATTTTCTTTTTAAGCGGGGCGCGCGTGGCCGGAATTCGCCAAAGACAGAAAGGTTTGGAAAGCTAAAGGGGAGGCCTTTGCCCAGCAGTGGGATTTAAAATAGGCTACAAAAAAAGCGTCTATTCTAAAGAACAATTTTAAATCTTGACCCCCAAATAAAACACGAGTAGCTAATATTAAATTAGTATAGCAATATAACCGTTCCTAACAACTAAACTTAATAAACTTGATTCGTAATTAAAACTGGTTGAAAACAATTAACTTACTTTGTATTTTATATAATACGTGTAGTGATTCTAACGTACCGTCAGACAATGGGCTATGTTGGGCTCGCACGCGGTCGTCGGTTATCTAGCGATCGGAAGAAAGGCGATCTGCGGCCGCGCCGTCAAATTTATCGCTCCTCGCTTGTTCGCCTCTGCGTGTACAGTTAGTTGCTAGGTCTGTGGTACCCAGGACTTGGATTTTTCCCGGTGGTTTTAGTTTGTGATTTGAATTTTCTGATTTTGAAGTGTTCAAATCATCATTAGTTATTTGAATAAACTTTTATTTGAGAATAATTCAGCAATTTGTCAAATACCATATATTTATGGATAAATGACATAAAAAATAAAAAAAAATACAAAATTGCAACGTGAAAATTATTTCAGTTCATTAAAAAACGTCTGTCATCTTTATTAGATCATGTGCAAAACATACTCTTTGTTTACCTACACGAATCTTCTTGCTCATTTCACATGGCCTCAATTAAGTAGTCATCATTCAAACGGATGTAAGTGCATAATCTCAAGTCGGGTCATCGCGTTAACAAGGCGAGCGGTCACGAACTGCCCGGTATGGGAAAGCTCCCAGCATACAAATGCAGATACGACCTTTTGACGGTACGGCTTGGGTAACCGGAAATGCAGTATTGCGCCGACACCTACGTGCGACGCCAGATGGCGGTACTGATTACACAGATTATGTATCTGCCAATTTAAATTTACCATCAATAATTACAAACTACCTCTTCTACCTTCGTAGTTTTAAATAATTATACATCACAGTGTGAGCATGAAAAAGTCGTTCAAAATTTAATTCTGTTAACAGTATCTACTTATCGGATCGTGGCAAACATTAACAATATTTAGTTAAAGGGCTATCTGTAATAAATCTATGAGAACGCCCACGCAGCACACGTGATGACTAGAACAATACCCGACAAGGCTTACAACACAATATAAATCATAAACGTACATCGAGCTATCTTTCACTCCTTTAGCCGTGTCTTATAATTTTTAACACCCACTTAGTCTTCAGCGAAACAATAAGCTTTTGAGACATTGCAACATATTCTAATATTTCTAATACGTGACTTAAGTCCTTGCCTTGTCTATTATATCATCGGTCTGTGGCACTAGATTGAGTAGTGTAATTTCGTATTTGATGATTGTATTTAAACGATCCCAATCTCTATAATATTGCTAAAATTGACGTCAAATGTGTACTATTTAACAGCTTCGTATTTACACTCATAGATTTAAAAAAAGTATAAGTTTTAATTTACGAATCCTTAGGTAGAGATACTTTTTCTTTGAAACAAACAAGAATATCCATCAGTGAATTTTTATTTTAAGAAACCAGATATTAGCCTAAAAATAAAACAAAATGTCATTTGTTCATTCAAACTTATGTGAATAGCCTCCCTGTACTATGTTTATTGAAGACCGCGTTTGTCCAACCTGACATGTATGCAGCCTAGAAAAAATATAATCTGAGAGTTAAACTGACGAATCAAAAGATATTGGACAATGGTCACGAAGAATCATTCATTCGCCGACATTTTGAGATGAATTGATGTGGATCAGGTAGATTCTGACACGTAGCAATCTTCCCTTCAATCAAATTTATGTTGAATTCGTACCTGCTAGTATTTTTCAAATAATAATAATAACTATGAAGAATTTATATGTATAACTTTTGAGGAATTTAGGAAATAAGAACATTAAATTTGCAGTGTAAAAGCCCTAAAACAAAAAAATATAAATACCTGTTGGAATAGTTCAATACCGCGTTGAATCATTATACAATAAAATTGTTTTTAATATCAGTAATAACGGTATAATGCACATCTATTTAAAATGTTTATATTTTCAGAATTAAAGCTACTGTTAACAGAAAATGGAGCATCGACAAAAAAATAAGAAAGTGACACTTGTTAAGCTCTTTTCTATTAAAATTGATGAAAGGGTGTCACATAATGATGTACAATAGTTATTTTGCCTTCGGATACCAACCCTATTCCGTATTGTTAATATTATCGGCGATCCGACTCATGTGGGTGAGGACTGAGCCTGTTTTGCCCAAAAAAAATCTTTTGACCAATTGTTTGTCAAAGGCTCCAATAGAATTTTTTGTCAAGGTGTTTATCGAAGTTTGACCATGGGAAAATATTGGAGATTCAGGTGCCTCTATCGAATTTTAATCCATTGTCAACCTGTTGTTCGATTCCATTTGATAAAATCTTTTGTTTTGCATCGATATTTTTCGTCTATTAATGTTTTTGTTTTTGATAAATACGCCAAACAAGTCGCTGTAAAAGGTTCTTTGTTAAGTCTTTAATCTCAATAAAGCCAACACCTACCAAACTTTAAATCGTCTAACGTTGAAAGGCCGACAATAACAAATTGGTATAAAAGCTTGACAAAGATGGACTCTTGAGAAACTGTCCACCCACTCCCTGGCTATTGATCGTGGTCTACTCACAATAAATTAATTCTTGTTATGAACATTTTTTATTCCATTGTGTTTTAGATTTGTATTTATTTTAAGCTCGTAATTGAGCCTAATAGGCGGACATTGGTCAAAGGGTTTTGAGATTTAAAGATTAAATTGAGGTTGAATAGGTTTTTATACGTTATCTTAATTATGAGTATCTAAATTTGTTATTTTACGTAACGACAATTACTCTGGACGGGTTTAGAGACACATTTTGTGTCTCTGATTGTATACAAATTTAGAAATTTATGATCTTAATCGATACCAGAAATGTAAATTCTGAAAAAATATTCTCACCAGCCAGATTACTTGTATGAGATAAGTTTGCTTGAAGTGTGTAAAGGGTATTATCTGACTGCCTCATCGAATTGCCATAGATAGCGAGCCTTGCTCAAAAATCTATGTTTGGGCTACCGTTGTTATTTGTAACTCGATTTGTATTGTTAGTAATATTAATCCTTTCTCTAAGAAAGGATTGTTTGTAGGAGTACCTTTCTTATTATTGTAGTCTTTGTTCATTTGTTTTGTAAAAAAAAATAGTAGCTTACCTTTGCTTGAAGGAGTAGGCGTTACTTACAAGTTTTATCTATAATTCAATAACGATGATTGGTATTGCGGTAATTGCTAATAAATCAATTCTAAAACTTAATTGCTATTTTATAGTTTGATTAATGGGATAAAATAAATTTCACGACGTTTTAATACAAGCTCCATATCTGCTTTCCGTTCAGACAACTTTTTTCATTTCTAAATGTTCTGTATCATATTGAGAATGCCTCCAACGTTGTTCTGCACTGTTTAATGGGACCGGACTAATAAATCCAATTTAAATGTAACCAGGACCTCCGCTGACATAACATATGTAAATCCATACGTCTTTATCTTCAGAATCACAAACACAAAACGCCGTTCGACGCGCTCAAAAAAAAAGCATAAGATCGAGCCGGTCCAGTTGGAAATTCAAAACGGGTGGCCAATCATTATTCTAAATAAGAAAATTAACTTTATTCCCATAATTTAAATATGTTGTGAAATAAATTATCTGATGTAGCTTTCTCTTATATTCCTCTAATGGACGTCGGATGTCAATTGCTAAAATATGTTTGTCTTGACGAATTCAATTTATTGGATCAAGTACAAGGAGATGGGAATTCTTTCCCACGACCGTGGTTCACGTGGATACATTATTGCTGAGTACGGGCAATTGAAATAGGTGATCTATTAGCGTGATTTGTGGTATTTATGGCTTTTATATCAAAACTCCATTGAAAAAAAACATTACTTTTTAATTGCAGCTTTTATTTTATCGCAAATAAAGTTTGGAACTATTCGTTTGTTTCGTTGTTGGTATAAAAAACATTTTGTTACAATTGTTAAATTACTCAACCATAATAATATATTTAACTATACGGTATTATTTTCATCATGTAGGTACTCTATTGAATGTATTCGTATGAAGACACAAGGATTAACCATGGCTCAATAATTCCTGACCAAGGATCAAGATTGAGAGTTCCGTTTGTAAATGCGATCCTTCGATATTCGCTTAATGAAGACATATTGAATCGCTAAGCGGCAAAGGACAAGATATAGGCAATGTTTAAATTGACGTGCGGCCCTTTTATGCCGCATCCGTTCAGTTTTGTATCAAACACAATGGCAAATAAATGAAACAATTAAACAAAAACTGCAACCGATCAATAAAAATTATGCAGCAAATAAGACTATTGAATCATTTATTCATTCTGAACCATATCAACTTTTGGGTGTGTGCTGAATACATTTGAATTGTAAAATATTTTTAATGAAGATGTAATCATTCGGTTCGAACAAAACAATATCAATTAAAAAGTCGACAGAGGACAGAAAACCCATATCAATTAGTGACGAACGCGAAGTTAAAACAAAACGCCACTTCTGTTAATGTTTTATTTAGATCCCGGTCGGGCACGGCACGAAAGTTTACTTGGATTTTTAAAAGTTTGTTGAAAAGTTACGCTCGCGGTATCCCCCGTCCGTCTGGCCTCGCACCTGATAAAGTAATTTTACGATTCCCTAATTCATACTTTTGAGGAGGGTTTTAAAAAGCCAGAAGGTTTTTGGTCTCTGGACATAATTGGGATTGCGTTAAAACTTGATGATGTTTTGCATATTTAATTTTGCGATACCTTGCCTTTTACAAATGATAAAATGATTGTGTGCCGTGATGGCTATTGTGACAAGCATAAGTGTACCCGGTTACGAAAGTCAGTATGGCTAAAATGTTACCTCCTGTAATTACTGGTGGTGTATAGCCATAAATACATATACTAAAGACCACATAATGGCATCCGATTTCATGTAAGTTTAAAGGGGGTTCCATTGTTAGTTACAACAAAACCCGAGTACCTCGAACTTCTTATTTCAAAATAAGAACAAACGTGTCATCGACGAAATGACGCGTGTCGACCAATCGGGCGCGACGGCCGCAAACGTTGGTGACGTCACTCTGCCACCGACCAATCCGAGTTGCCCGTCGCCTCCGGTCAACTTGGACTAATTGCCCATGTGTGCGATAACGCTAGTTTTGAGAGGAATCCGTGCGCAAGAGTCGACAGCCGTCGTCGCAGGCTCAAACAATACTACAAAAAGGATCGTATAATGTCTGGACTTGCCAAATGTGAAACCGAATTAAGTTTTTACTTGATTTATAAAACATAATTATAAATTATAAGATGGATAAATATAATGAAATAATCATTACTTAGCATAAAAGGTACAGTCTTAATCAAATAAAACCATTTTACCCTAGAACCTAAATTAAGCAGTCTAATAATAGCTATGACAAGCAGACTAGAATAAAAATGTATGACCCAATGACAAGCATAGGGCTAAATATAGGCATTCTTTGTTTCCAGTATGAACTAAAAGCGGTCTTTAAAAATAGACAACAATTTGAATTCATAAGACAAAGTAGTAACCGAAGAAGAACTATGAGATTCTGGCGATCTAAAATTACAAATTCACTGGTCATCCCATTGTGACTTAAGTAAAGCATGGGAAAGAGCATAAGACGTTTACACTTTTGCTTATAATTTTTAATTAATACACCTAACCGTTGGATAGTGGGAAATAAATAGAAACAATGGACAAGGTATGCGTATTCAAAAAACAGTTTCTAATGTTTTGTGGCTCTACTTTTAATTAACTTAGTTTATTTTTGAACTAATTTACAGGATTCCTTGCTTCTCCTTATTCTGTATTGAAGGAAATAGTAATTTTGTCCTCAACTAAATTGTTGCATTTATGATCTTGAAGGTAATAAAAGCAAAGACCACTTTACAACCTATAAATTAATTATGACTACAATATCTTACATTGTAGCAGAACTACTCACCTTAGAACTTGCATTAAGGTTACAACAGGTGATATAATTATTTACAATTGGCCTAAACAATTAAATAATAATTGAGGTCAGTTTAAAACCATTAATCAAGTATGTTTTACTGAATCAAAGAAAGAGTGTGGATGATACTTTGTTCGCCAACACTCCTGGAACTAAATTATATTTTTTTGAAATTTTTGTATGGAAACGCTAAATATGATTTTCAAAATTTGGAACAGTTTGCTTTGAAAACGAATTTTAGGATCATTTTCTGTGGTAAAATGTCCAACAGCGTCTTGGACGAGGTAAAAACTGGTATGAATATTTTAGAGCGGCTACTTAGTACTCTTTTCATGTTTCCCTCTCGGACATGTGATGACCACGGACGGCGTGTCAATATTGCCACAAGCTCCGGTATTAAGTAGCTCGTTGCTTGAATGAATGGAGTCTCGCCGGCTCTGGCACATTGTGCTTGTGGACTGTGTGTTTATTTAGATGATGTTTTTGTGGAGCGTTAGATGGAGCGTGTGGAATACACCAGACATTTTTTTAGAAATATTCCCCAATTTAATTTTGTGCTAATTTTTTTTGTCCGAAATTAATGGGCCACATTAACTCTCCGGAAAATTATTTAAAGTGTTCTTAATACCGGTTGTTCGTCAATGTTTTATGCGAATTTGCAATAGGTAGCAATAAATAAGTTTCCAGTTAGACAAACTTAGTTTAAAGAATAAAACAATCGTCCTTACCTTGCGCGATGCGTACAGCTGGCATCTTGATTCTCATCTTGATTTGGTCACCTATTTTTAGATCTTCAACAACTTTATTGTCCTCAGAAATATTTATCTTAATATCTTTGCTATCTTACGACAGTTCTTTAGCTCACTTCACACGTGCCGCCGTCGGTCCAGCGGCTTATCGTCCTATTTCTAAAACGTTATTGATAAGAAGGTCTTGTTATCACTAATTCCCCCGTCAATGTCCGACGGTAAACATCAATAAAAATTTTAGTCATCTTCTTAATTTCTTCATCGTTAACGAATCAAAATGTAAGTATATCTTATCTTACTTTTTCCTTTTCATGTTGTGGTGATTCAGTTCACACGTCAACCGAATGTTTGCTCGCCAAAATCGACTGGTCATAAAGAGGGCCTTATCAACACTTGAATGAACGTCTCAGTGCCCTATCTAATCTATCCGCACCTAGTGGCGATCCTGCGATTCGGTAAACGATTCATTTGGTCACACTCTATTAAATAGCATCTGTTTAAACTTCGTCACTTTTCAGTCCGAACAAACAAATTTCAGTCACTGTCCGTTTAACTAAATTTAAATTAAATTGTTCAATGAAAATACCGCTTAATTCTTCGAATAAAGTAACGGCAAAATTAATTCAGAAACAAATTTATTTTTTAAATTTTAACTGTTGTCTCGTGTTTACGATATATCGAAGTAGCGTCTCGCGATCAAGCACGTAGCGCGTGCGAAGCGGTGCGAGGCAGGTGCGCGGCCGGCCGCCCGCTCTCGCCCGATGTCCGAGAGCGTCTGTCCTGTGTCCCTTTGCGCGAGGGCTCCGCGGCCTCCTCATGTCCACGACTTGCGCTGTCTCACTCCGCCGGCCGACGACGGCGCGTGCGAGTCCACACGAAGTAGCCAGGGGTTACTCGCGGTCGCCGCCGCCTCGGCTGATCGACAGAGACCGTGTCACGCGTGCTCTACCACCAGGCGCGTGGGTGCGAGCGAGACGGCCAGAAATCATAAGTGCCGTGCGTCGGTGTGCGTGCGCGGGTGGGGCGAAGATGCAGCGCGTACAAAAGAAAAGGGATAATATTTGCTTGCATATTTCATGACTCGATTAGGAGATGGAATTTTTAATTGAATGGACCTGAGCGCGGTCAGTTCACGTTTTTAAGACATTTGAAAAATTAACAACCAGAGAGGTACACAAGGTTTTCTTTTGAAATAAAAACTAGAGCATATTTTTTTATCAATTAAGTAAAAGAGCTTGTAAGTTCTTTAAAGTGTATTATTTATTGTGATGTATATATTTAGAGGTAATTTAAAGAATTTAGTGATATTGCGTAGATATAGTTCGTATCGCTTTAGAGTTATTTTTCTACGGTGACATTGAGAAAACGAAACACAGGCGTAGCAAGCTGCTACGTACGCTACGCAAACCGTAGCCCGTTCATAACGTAGCGTAAAATTATGATAAAAAAGGAATATTGGGATAACAGTTTAAATATAATTTCTGTGAAATAGGATATTTAATTATTTCAAGCAATGCAACAGAAGTAACATAAACAAAATAGTTACAAAGCCAAATGTAAAACAAGTTTTTATGACATAAAAGCCAATTTTCTATTTACTCGACACCATTTTACATTCAATTAAGTAACACAAAGTTTTCTTAAGAGGAAGAACATAAAACTACATTACCGAAAAATTCAAGAAAGCGCAACACGTAAAGCTAGATGTTCACTCTCGCTGGCAAGTTTTCGCGGCACATTTTTTTCCCTCGCCGCCGTTATTTTACTTAAGACGCCGACGAACTTATCTCGGTCGGTCCTTGACTTTAATAAGTTTTATGAGTGTCAGTCGGGACTTAACTGGCGCGAGAACGGGCGTCGAAAAAGAACTTTTTCATAATTGTTTCTCGACTCAGTCGCAAACTTCGCGGACTGTTCGATTATTGAAATTTCAAATTGTTCTAAGTGATTGATTGTTTATTGATTTCGTTATTTTTGGTGTTTTGTTTTTAGGTAATGTTTTAATAAACAGATTGCAGGTTGAAATATTTTAATAAAGATTTCCCTTACATCGAAACATTACAATTCCTCCCAAGTAGAAACTTTTCATAATATTTTTTTGGAAAATGTATGAATTTTTAACAGGTTACTCGAGTTTGTGTTTTTTTTTTTATAAAAGAGAGATATAAAAGTCAGCATTCTGAACCCAGCCTAAGATCCCCAATCACTTGACCAAACAGAACGTGATAGGCTACACACGAATCTTTTAAAAATCGTGGTCACTAATGTCCAGCGGCATAAAACCTTCGTACTATACCCGTCCCTCTCTAATTGTCACATATGAACGGCGATAATAGAGACGGCTAAAGGGTTGTACGTTTTCTCGAGTGAAAATCTGGATATAATGACCGATGTATGTCTATCTCGTTCATATGTAGGGGTGTGTGGGTGTGTGGAAAGGGATGGTGGTGTACACGCTTTTACTTTGGTAGTGTGGGGTGAGTTTTCACGGCGCTACTCGACGCTAGGCGGCGCGGAAAACTCTGTGGCATCTTATAAATGATGCTTGGTTCGTATCTTGGTTGAATATTTCCATCCCTTGCGGTCTTTATTTTTCACTATAAAGAAAAACTTAACATAATCTTATCTACCATTAATAAATCCATAATTATTTATTTATCAAGTCCAGATTTACCAGTTTTTGCGTGCAAATATAAATTTGTTTTTTTTTTCAAAATCTTTGCCACACTGATGCACAATAATAATTTTACTAATAATTAACTTAAAAATATCTTTTAACCAACAATTCAGCATATTTATCTATAGACCATAAAATTATTGAAGTTATTAGTGCGATACCTATAAAGATTAAACGCGCGACACAAGGATGTAAGTAATACCTTAGTGCAAGCGTAAAAAAATATCCTGATCTCTTTTTTGAACTGTCTTTTACCGTGAGCCGAAAAAAAAACATACCTCATTCAAAATAAGAATCTCAGCAAATGCAACCAAGTCCTAGTTAAGTTACAAGTATTTTTTTGCATCGTAACTGGTACGTTCTATAATTGAATGTTTCAACGGATACTTTTTTCTACCTTCCTCCGTGACAGATGTGGAGCAGGATACAGAAAATTGCTCAATTTGAGACACGTAACATTATACCGATGTATCGAATTCTAGTATTTTTGGTGACGACACATTTTTTTGAGGAGTCAACTAGTAAGCGTATTTCTTATATTCCTCTTCGGCCTTGAACCGAATAGTTTGAAAATTGGTAACATAAAAATAAAAAGGGCAGAGATTTTTAAATTAAATAGACCTCATTATTGTGGGACGATATGGCTATGTATCACAGAATGTTTTACAATATTAAATTGATAAGAATAAACTATACCAAACATTTATATTTCTTCTTTACATATTCTGGGGCAATTGAAATTTTTGTATAAAGAAAAAAAAACAGTCTTAATTCTTGAATACAAAAGCAAAATTGTTCTTCAAATATACAAGGCTTATTTTCTTTAGTATTATATCATTAAAAGAAGTCTTCTAACAACAAATTAATAAAAGCCAGTAGTGACATACATTATTTATTAGAGCTCTATCCATTTTGAGGGTTGGTTTTAAAATAGATCTGAAATACACGGGTCTCCTCAAGGGCATATTTTTGAACACGTGTGTCCGACATAAAGTCCCCATTACTTGCCTGATGATAGCTTAGATAGTGAACAAAAGGATTTTTTGTTAAGAATAAGCTAGAAATAATTGGTAATATAATAATACCGGCCTACAAACGTCCCACTAGGTACCAGGCACAGGCCTCTTCCCATATAGAGAAGGAATGACCATTGATCACCACGTTTGCTCATTGCGGGTTGGCGATTCCAGATTCCAATTTTTTGGAATCCAGGTTTCGTCACGATGTTTTCCCTTCACCGTTTGTCAATGATTAAGAAAGAACATAATTATAACTTTGAAAAAGACACATTGGTATTCGAACCTGCAACCATGTGCATGCGAATCCGATCATTAAACCGCAAGGCCACGATGACAACTGGTAATATTTAAATGCAAAGGTTCAAACGAGCAGAAGTTGAAATTGACCTATTGATTGGCATTCAGAGTTCGCCTTTGAACTAATGTCAGCTTATTATTGAAGAAGTTATCATCTTATATGAACAATTAAATTTAGGTAGGTAACATCGGCGGTAGCTTAATAGCTAGGGCGTCGGACTCGATCATATCGTTGCGGGTTCGAACCCACCCATTGAACTTCCGACGTGAATCCACTCGTAACACAAGCAATTTAGCTTATCACGACTAATAACAAGAACATTAGTAACGTGCGAAACACATTACAAGTAAGATTAAAAAAAAAGTAATCTGATAAACTGCGGACACTGCATGGCAACTAGTTTTAAATAAAACCCATTATTACTTATTCATATTATGATACTTTTACCATTATTTATTTGTTTGCGTTGTCATGACACAGTCTGAGAACCGTGACCATTTTATATTTAAGTTTGAACCTCGACCCACCCCAACAAACGCTATTTTAGGCATGGACAAGCTAAACCCACTTATTGGATGCTCTTCTAAATTTAGCATTTATGGGCTACCATTTATTTTTAAATAGCACTTTTTATATTTCAAGGTGTGAAGATTTTGAGAATGATGTATCTTTAGTGATTGATATTTCTTTATGTCTGTAGCAAGTTATAAATCTATCTATCTATTCTATATATTTTAAATTCTCGTGTCACAGTGTTTGTCACCAAACTCCCCTGAAACGGCTTGACCGATTTTATGAAATTTTTCGTGTAAATTCGATAGGTCTGAGAATAGGTCGTAAACTATTATTGTACCAATAGGTGAGATGATCCCTTACAATCATTCCTGGGGCTGCTAGTATAATCATATAAATATCTACTTGGGTAACGCTTGGTGGTCTATTTTTTGCCTTAATTTCTTTTTTCCTACACAAACATGTAAAAAATATGTCACAGTTAATTTAGATATTATTTAAATTCGCAATGCTAAAAAAAAATCGAATAAGCGATTCTTAATTCTTAGTTGTGTACCTACTTATAATTATTTTTTTATTTTTTCACCCAAGATTTTCCCTGGAAGAAATGGCCGTGTGTAATAAGGCCGCCCTTTGTACCACTTTATATGCTGTTTTTTTATTTGTGTTTTCTTTTTTTACGGTGTACAATAAAGAATATATTGTTATTATTATTTTCAAGGCCCTAGAATTTAACCAATTGGAATATAGACACGGATTTTTTTAGAAAATTACAGTAATTATTTTATCTAAGCTAAGCCTGTGCATTTCTTCAAACAGAACAGAATCTCTTCTCTTCAGTTGTTGAAAATAAGGGACTGTTTATTATGAGAGATTTAAGGACATTGTTGGTATAACATTGTTTATGAACGATGTTAGACGCTAATTAGGATGAATGTCTGCTGAGAGGTGAGAACTCGCCTACGACGCTCTACACCTAATCAACTGCCGAGCCAAATAAGTCAACGGGTTTGCTTTTAGTGATGTTCTGATAACGATATTAATATACCCTATTTAAATTTTACTTCCAAATTATTAAATTAAAAATATTGTATTTAACGTTATCATTTACAAACAAAACCACTGACTATCTTTTAATAATGAAGTCGATTTCTTAATGGCAATATATCCCAAACATAACAATAAATAAACAGGTGTAAAGTTATAGTATTTGAAAAGTCAATTAATCACAAAAGCTAAATTTTAATACAGACTTAATTGATTCAACAGCAATAACCAGAAAAAAATGTAGAATTTGTTTTAACATTCTTAAGCTACTAGCCTAGGTACCAATTATCGATAACTATTCCCATCACTAAAGTTTAGTACTAAAAGCTCGGTAGCCCTAAACGCTCCCGCCAACGTGACAATAAATTCAAAGGAGGCTTCACATTTATTCGAAGAGCTGTAACGATGACCTTTGTACTGACAATCGCAATTAGCTAGCATGTCCCATAGTTACTCTGTCAAATTACTTACTAAAAGATAAAGAACAAAGTTTAAGTAAATGTTCTGTAAACATTATGATCAATTAGTAGTAAAGTTTAACTTAATGCTGCGATCCAACAGACAAACACTATATTTTGTTGGATATTAATTTACATCATAAAACTACCTTGTTCCTTATATCTATACTTTACAAATATTAATAGGCTGAAGAACCTGTTAATTTTTTTTTATTGGTTGAAAGCGTTAGTCTCAGAAACTACTAATCCGATTTGGAAAATTATTTCAGTATTAGATAGCCCATTTACCGACGCCCAAGTGGGTGGCGCCGTATGCAAAAGCTAGTTATTAATAAATTTTAAATAAAAGTTTTTTAATGAAGATTGGTTATTATTCAAATTTCTTTTATCTATATTCAATGTTATTTATTTCGTCACATCATTATGATTTTATGTTTCTAAAACCGTTCTTTCTCTGCTGCTGTTCTTAAGCAGTTTTGTTGCCTTGGTGAGAGCGAGATGGTGCTCTACACTGCGCGTTGCTGTCTCACTTACACGACGACAACAGTCCTGTATTAAGAGTTCATGGTAAGCGCACTGATTTCATATTAATATATTAAGTATTTCTGAACGTACTTGACAATTGAGGAAGTCAAAGGTTATCTGCAATCAAATGTCAACCTTACCTTCAAAGTAAATAGTTAGATTAAATTATTTTATATCTATTTGTGATTTAATCTTTTGTATTTTATTGTGATATTTGCAGATTGAACATCGGACTTAATATTTCGTTTTAATTATTTGATCTACAAACAAAGCTTTTTCTTGAATGACGCTTTAAACAGTATCTATTAACAAGCAATAGCAAATACAAAGTGCACTTAATCGAATTGTAATACATTAGTATTTCAACTATAATAAGCAACTCGTTGTTTGTAAAATACCTAACAATTTTTGCGTAAATACGTAAACTAAACGAAACAAAACTAAGTAAATTGTAAAAAAAAAGGTTTGCATCTATATGTCAGAAAAAAAATTCTTCAGATATCAGACCGATATTGTAAATACTTTTTGCATCAACTATAATATCTTCTTGGGACAATCTCAGACATGGCCATCTGATCCCAAACTAGGCAGAGCCTGTACTACGGCAACTAAAATAGAAATGTATAAGTATGTTTATCAGTTGTCTACTGATAAACATACTTATATATTTCTAAGTACATACATATTATAGATGTATAACACCCAAACACAGAAGAAATGATCGTGCTCATCACACAAAGATTTGTCCTCAGTGGGAATCGAACCCACGACCTCCGGCTTGGCAGTCAGGGTCACTAACCACTAGACAGTGAGATACAATGTAACGTCAGTAAATTAAAAAAGAATAAATTAATTCAAATTCCTTATTTTCAAATCTATTCTTAAATTGAATGTATTAAAATTTGCTCTTTCTTTCAATGACGTCAAAACGTTCAACCTTCGTGTCATGATGTAAGTTAGATCTGTTCAGTACTCACGCCCACACCGCGATCCAAGGAATATTCTCACAGAGTTACTCATCAATTGCAACACTCAATAACTCAAGTTTGTTAATAAGGAGCCTACTATTATACCTAAGGATTGTATGAAATCTGAATACTCGAATACTAATAAGGAAACGTCTGTTTGTTTGTTACTTTAAATAATACAGAAAGCGAGCGAAGTCGGTAGCAAAATCTAGTGAAATCGCTCTTCGGGTAGGTACAAGGTCTTTCAAAAATAAAATAACGTGCATCAGAATCATAACAAAATTCAATAATATTTAATTTGGTGACGTTTTAAAATGCCTTGCAGAAAATCCACATTGAAATATTTGTTAAATTTCCGTTTTTTTAGACTGAGAAAAAATATTAAACACCTATTTATTACTAAAAGATTTTTATTTTATACACAGTATACATGTTTTCCCCATACTATAACTGATAATTATGTCTTATTTCAAAAAATAAACAATGATAAATACCTACAATAGCACGAAAAATGTTAGCATGAGTCACGGCTCGCTAGCGTAAATCAATAAACAGATCCATATGCAAAACAGGTACTATTAGCTTAAGAACATAGTTATCAATATTGTGGGCATTATATCAGTATTGTCTGGAGTAACAGTTGCATCGATGACTTACTATTGAAATTCTACTTGGTATTCAAAAGCCCATTTGAACTTTGTTAACATTACCTAGATAGGAATCTGGCTACCGGCTCCTCGCCTGACTCAAATTTTGATAGGTTTACCTAGTTTTATAGGGCATTAGATAATGAGCGTCTTGTTTGAGTAGACCTCGTGATCAATTATAATTTATGGAGAAACAGGTTCTGGAAAATTATGGAAAATTATGGTGGGTGACAATACTAAATTTATTCTAATCAGCCAAATTCATAAGACAAATAACTCTTCTCCAAGCGTTGACGATGATAGAAATCGCTTATTAAGTGATAAATTAAATGTATGCAAATAACATTTCTCTTCGATAAGTCACGTGACTTAGACTTGTCACTTTCATACATTTGTTTTACCCGCGCATTTCCCGTTTCTGAGGCGTTCCATATTTAAGAAGAGACAGAAAAACTATTGAGCTTCGCTTTGAGAACTAAGCGCATCGCTAGCAGATGATAAGGTAGATATATTAAGTTTTCATCAGTGCATGAATACTTCAGAAGCATAATTCTAATCACGAAACATTTGTAGGTATCAAAACCATTTTTCAATATATTTCGCTTATCAGGGCTCGTAAAAACAAAAGGGACGTTAGACAAAAGGGCTTGGCTGAACAATCGGTGGCCTGTGCCACATTGTGTGGGCGATAGCCTCGAACCGATAAACATCGCTACCCTTTACTTTTTAATGCTTTATTTTTAAATAAAGGGTGTTTAGAGCTTACTATTGAAGATTTTTTGCATATCTTGCGTAACTGTTGAGTGTGTACTCGTAGGTTAATATTTGATTAATCTTAGGCCCAGTTTTTTAATCCTTAGTTAACTTAATCAATGGTTAAATATGCTCACTAATGGTTTCAAATTTTGCGTTTTGTTTGTCTATCAAAGGGTCAAATAAGTCGGAGACTAAATAATTAAGACGAAATAATTTGGTAAAGTATTATGAATAAACATGTTCTATCGAAGTTTGAAACCATTAGTTAGGATATTTAACCATTGGTTGAGTTAACTAGGGATAAAAAAACTAGGCCTTAGTAGTAATATTGGTAGTAAAGCCACAGATTACTAAACATCGGTAAAGCACTTGTTTTAATCGTTTGGACTGTGGTCTACTACAAAAGACAGGTCAATATTTTTTATCAAGATAATAGGTACATTTTGTAACTAACAATCTTTTCATTTGTTTCTTTAATTGCATTTTTTTTTAATAATATAATTATGCTATTGTAGTTTTACAAGTGAGTGAATGTGTTTATTAAAATGTTACGATTATTCTTATGTCATGTTATTATGTTTCAGGAAATTGTATTACTAAACCAGTGGAAAAGTCGCGTATCTATTAATTTACAAAAACCTTCACCTTGAAAACTATTGTTATGAATGTGGAACAAGCTTCAAGCTTCGTGAATATAATGTGAACTGTAGTGTTCATAATTTTTTATACGCTAATAAAATATAAGTTTTAATTTGGTGTAAGGCCTTAAATCGTTGTAAGGCCACTGTGAAAATTATGTTACGATCAAACTTAAACATTCTAACCTCCCTTTATTTAGGTCTCGATTTGTATAACCAAACGATTAAGGATACCTGGGTGACCTTCTATGAATTTCACGTTTTTTTTCACGTTTTTTTTCTGGAATGTTAATCTATTTTCTGTCTCTCACCTGTCGTCTAGGATAGAATTATTTTATAGTCTTCCCAGTATATAGCTCAATAGAATACAATTTTTTTTTCTACGTACCCCTCCAAAACTGTTTCACGGATTTTTATAATATTTTTTTGGGTAGTTTGTATTCGAGGAAAAAAATGTATGCCTGGCCAACTTGAAACATTGTCACTAGTCAATTTACGTTGCAATTTATTGTTTACTTAAAAACTCTACGCAATAACTTACTGGCTGATTATACAAAAAAGACACTTAACATTAATGGTCTCCAGTAATTTATATTTCGAATTTTGAAATCATTCTTTTTTTAATCTAATCACGAAATCAGCGTACCCTCATTGGCGGGTGGCGGTGGCAGGCACGAGGTATTGACCGCTACCTACCGCCCTCTGGGTCACTCTATACTACCTTTTGAATTACCGACGTTTTGTTCGAAAATCAAACGTGTATTTTATTGTTTATTTTAAGCACTGGCACAGGTGAAGTAGTGTTTTGTTTTTTTGAGGGTTTCGAAAATGTTAAGTGTTAGTTAAGATTTGATATGATCGGACGCGTGGACGTTAAGTCATTTAATAAAAACTTACGGTCAAATTATAATAGTACCTACCTAAGTAATAATACTGGCTTGTAATTGTAAGGGTAAAGGGGTTTTGGGTTGTTTTTCATAGAATGGCACGTGCCAATAAAATGTACCTACATTAAACAAAGTTATTGAAAAGGGCAAAAATATAAAAATACTAAAAAGAACGATTTCGAGACTTCGATACAATGTGCGAATGTGTTCCGTACCTACACATTCAAAACTTCTTTAATTTTAATTTTCGTCAACATTGGCTTGGATTTTTTATGTACCCTTGTACGTCTCCTTCCCAACCGCGTCTCCTTGACAACAATGTTGTACCATGGTCGAGTCACAAGGCTTGGCTACTGGCACCCTAAAAATGTAAAGATGGCCGGGTAAGGCACGGACTGGCACCGTCTATTGACCGGCTTGGCCCTGGTTCTACGGACATTTATATTGGCTAGCCGGGTGTATTGAATTGTTAATTTGATCCATTATTGCAATAGATGCGAGTGTTAATAATAATGGTTAGGAACTGAACTCTGTTGTGTAAAGACTTCACTTAACCTACCTATAACCTGAGATTCTGAAGAAAATCAAACATCAAACATGCTAATCGTTCGAAGTTTGTTAAACGATTATTCCTTGAAGATTGGCGGACTTATATAATTATGGTATCTCAAGTCTCAATTTGTATTTCAAATCAAATCAAAAGCCAGCAACGCAATGATTTGCATAAATTAGGAGTCGTTGAAGAAACGTAGTTTAAATAACACCTTTACTAAAACATACCACTGCTACAAAGCCAGAAATGACAAACAAAAACATCAGTAGTCGTTACCGGCAGTGTGTCAATCACTTGTGACACTAGACCTCTGACCCATGGTCAAGTTCGATTCCTAATCCATTCTTAAAAACCTACCATGAACACATAATTAGCTAAGTCACCAGCTACATTCTAAAATTAATCGTTAACCATCGCTGGCCCAAAAGCGTAATTATTTTTGATAGCAAAACATAATCAGCAATGTATACTAAACAAATGACAAATGTCGATATGATTTGAATTAGTGGTAAAGTCCAAGATGACGAAGTTCAAGGCAAGGTGAGATGAAGCCTAGAATTTACATACAAACACCAGTCTTGAATAATGACTGTCCGTTCATTGGGGTCACCGCTTTTTGTCGTTAAATACTATTAGTTGCTTAGTTATTGATAAAGTTTAGCCTTTATTGTAAAGGGTTAAAGTTGAAAATGGATAATTTAAGAGTTATTTAATTTATGTTGAGAGGATTTTTGTAAACAAATCGTTAATGGTGGGTTATGTAATGATTTAACAATGTGTATCTGAACTAGGTACGTATGGATATTAAATTGCCTGTCATTAAATCGTTAAGTACCTTAAATTTCAATTATATGTAGAAGTCCTAAATGTCAGAATATCTCTGGACATAATTTAACTCTACTCTGGAAGCTAGCAGCTTGAAGCAAACACTATCCTCTCTAGTATAAAAAAATGTTCCAAAAGTGTCGCGTCTAAGTTCAGAATTATTTCGATCCTTCGTATTTATATTAAACTTCGCACTTCCATTCACAGCTGGCTTCCAATTCACACACCGTCGCAACTCGATACAACGTTATCTCGAGATCTACATCGACTATCGAGAATCGATTCTCAAATGTCTTATTATCATACGAAATAATACCCATACAGAACAGACGAAATTAAAATGACAATTACATGCCGATTCGGATTTGAATAGGTCGAACAGCATTATTAGCGTTAAGTGCCCCATTGTTAAACCAGTCGGGTAAAGTAAATATTTTGACAAAAGTCCGTTGCGCTATATTGAGTTACTTAAAGGACAATTGGCACATCCCTACAACAAATGGGCTTCTGAAAAAACATAGAAAAAAAAGTAAAGTGACAAATGTCTTTTTTTGGACAATGATGACATCAAAATTCGTTTTCGTCCTTTTGAAACACTTGATCCGCTGCCAAAATGTCTACTGCAATGAGTAAGAGAAAGTGTCATAAAATTGCAAGTGACCACGAAATTACGTTGGCCATTATAAATTGAGTCTTACATTCTTTATACTCTTTAAGTGTCAGTCAAAGCTCGATGGGTCTTGATAAAGTTGACGATGTTCTGACGCTTTGGTCTGTCGCAATTTTGCGGACTCGAAATGAAATAACGTTGTGATGCTCCGTCATGCATCTGTTTGTTCGTCATTCAAATTATTTATGCCAAAAAAAAAAGGATAATTCTAATTGGCCAGTACGTCTTAGAGTGTGTCCATTAAATATGTAATTATAATTTACTTCATGGTATGTTCTAATACCTTTATTAGTTAAGATAAATATTCAGGATTAAAAAAGATTGCCGGGAGATTTGGCGAGTATAAAAGTGAGACAATGGATACGCAGGCTGAATCGCAAATGACTGGCTGGTGTGGGTCGCCCGCCATCGACATGTGGGTTGGAGGTCATGTGCGCTTTAAATTTAAATTTTGAATTTAGAACCCTGTGACATAAAGTTTTGTAATCATAGCGGTATATTCTTGCTAATCATGAAGAACGTTAAATTAAATATAGTCTGAAATCTAAAAAAGATGTATTGTTATATAACGAAAGTTGTAAACATGAGAAAGCAATTTATACAGTTAACTTTATTTGTACTTTTATAAATATATATTAAATTAATAGCAGCAAAGAATAAAACCACCGTAGGCCTATACAACAATAACAAAACGTCTTTATTCTCCACAATAACTTATTTTGCATGATACCAGTGGGCAGTGTATTATTTTGTGGAAAATAAGAAATAAATTGGAATCAATAATGACATGTGAGGCCAAGTTCGTGTGTGTCAAACAATGATGCCAACAATCCCACTTTCGCGGTACAACCAAATGTTGTGTGGTCACAGGGTTAAAACTTATGGAGACTACCTAAAAACTTTTTGGTCATAACATTACTTTTCCAAAGTATTTATAAACTACAGTTTCGTTGATAAGTTATGTAGGAGTTTTTTTTATTTAATGAAAGTTAATTACAACAAAAAGCTTTTATTAATTTTAGATTTAAGTTATACCTTGTCAATATTTTTATTCTTATTCAACTGCTACTCTATCAACTTTAATAAAAAAAAAAGTAATTAAATTTTACCCATGTCTCATAAGGGCTTAATTTAACTATCAGAAATTTTATTTGCGCTTTATGTTATTATTTTTAACCCTACTCCATATATCTGGTGTTCTGCTCAAGGTGAAATTATCCTCGGACAGTACAAGTATACGTTTTGCATTGTCAATAGAGTGATTACCACACGGTATCCTTGACAGACGGCCGACACACAATCATTCCACTTACAACTGTGTTTATAAATTATTGCCATTTTTGGATAAAAATTTAAAAGATACATAATAATTTAATAACGTTTAAAAATGACATCTCCGTCTAACGTTTAAATTACAATGTGATAGATAGTATTGCTTTGTAGGTAAATACCCAATATAATAATTAGCGAATTTTATTTTATTTTTATTCAAGGATAACCAAAAATATATAACCTGACGATTTCCGCAAGCCGAAATACCAAAAATCCGTCGAATAAAATATTATTGAATGTTAAGATGATTAAATTATCAAATCAAGTTACTGCACCTTCCCGTCCTAAGCTAGTGTTCAAAATGGGTTAAGTATATACCTACTTACTGAAGAAGACAAGTCCAAAGTCAATGATCAAAATAAAACTTGCATTTAAAAAAAAAATCCTAACTTATAACCGCTCTGATGCTCAAAACCTCATTAGTAACAAGTGTAACAGCCATATGCCGTGAAACTTTAACACGCACTTCTAAGTTGTTCTGCGCATGCGCTGGCAGATTAAGTGTTTAGGCATTGGTCACTGAGTGATCACCTGGTGTGTGGACAACAGATGTAATGGCTTATTAATATAACCCTCAAGGAGTTGTAATTACTCAATCTTGGATGTATTTGTTATTTGTTTGATGCAATTGTTGACGATTGTAGAGTTATTTACCTAAAGGCAAGGGAAACTGTTGTGAATGAAGGTCAACGTCCCCAAGGAACTTAAAGAAGAAATACTAAAATATGACTGGCCTTTTGGTCTAGTGGTTAAAACTGACTGCTAAGCTGGAGGTCGTGGGTTCGATTCCCACCCAGGGGAAATCTTTATGTGATGTGCTTGACCATTTACTGTGTCTGGGTGTTATTTATATATCTATAATATGTATATATATAGAAATATATAAGTAGGTATGTATATCAGTTGTCTAGTTGCCATAGTTCAGGCTCTGCCTAGTTTGGGATCAGATGGCGGTGTGTGAGATTTCCAAATATAATAATATTATCTACACTTTTCAAAAATTTCAAAAATAGTGTCACTATTGGAAAGCTACATTCACCTTGAGTAACATAGGCTATATTTTTTACTAAAAAATAGGTACCGCGGGCGGAATCGCGGGGAACAGCTAGTTAAATTATAAAATGACATATTAGTAGTTGAAATGAAGAAGATAAAGGAATCTCTTGTTTATTTTATATATTTGCTCTATCGCTAATCCCAAATCAGTAGAAATTGGTGTCTCAAAAGATTCCAAGATTACCACATAACCTAAAAAGTAAGATCTATCTTTCTTCTTTCTACAACTAAAGCGGTAAGCAGAACTTTCTTAAGAAACAACACACCAAAAGTAAAAACATTCTATTTAAAAGTTCACTTTCAATTACACTCATTTAGCGGTACAGTCAAGCACAAAACAAAAAGTCGAAATAAATCATAAGTTACAATGCTGGGTCGTGAAAGATAATTGGTTTTGTCTATTTATAATGAGAGGTAAATGGCGTGTAATTAATGACAGCTCGTGATGAGCGGTGGATAGCTTTGTTGGTGCTCTGCCCACTGCCTGCGTAGGTTAGTAAGTCAGACTGTATGTTGAGTACTGTTGAGGACAGTGGTGTTTAAAAAATATAAAACCTATTATTATTTTATTAAAAAACTTGTTTGTTTTTTAATGTCTTCGATTTATTAAGAAAGTTAAGGCAGAAGATATCAGGTCTGATGAGGCTATATAGTGTTTTTTTTTTAGATTGCTATAGGATTCCAGCGGTCAGGTTTTTGCCCAGCTGCGGGACAGTTCAAGCCAGATAGATATAATATTAAATATAACAAATGGAGATTTATTTTTATCAATTTTATTATGTGAAACATTATCAAATCTTCCAGGAAAACAAACTTATTTTTAGAATAATCATAAAAATACAGTATATTTTAACATTACAGAAAAAATAATTTGCTGGTGACCGTACCATCATCGTCAGCACCCACGTTTCAACTATTGCACATAATATTGACGAGTAAGAAATCAAACCAGCCGATATACAACACAAAAATAAACCTTAACCCATCGTAATAAGAACCACAAAAAATCTCTTATCTGAAGTAATTAATGAAGATTTGAATGGAGAAAAAATGCGATACAATACAAATTCGTCGGATAATGAATGGATTGCTTATAATGTGTTAAGTTAAACCCGTAATTATTAGTTGTGATGTTAAGTGCGGTGTAGGAAGATGTGAAATCTTTCTCTAGAACATAAAGCATGCGTGTATTGTTCCCCGTGGGTTGTTCTCGTGAAAACTAGGTTGGTTTTTAATTGCTAAAGATCATGATGTTAAAGTTCCACGAGTATTTGTCGAGTAGATAAACTTCCAATAGATCGAATGGCGTACACATCAATTTTCAAGGACGCCAGCTAGCTCTTAGGTCCCGGGCTCGATCCCGGACGGGTCAATGTACAAAAAAAGTTTTCTAAATTTTCTCGGGTCTGGGTGTTTGTGGTACCTTCAATGTCTCTGATTCCATAACATACTTACTTTAGATTCGGGTTAATGTATGTGATGTTGTCCACATTTATTATTTATATATACATATAATATACATTTACCTGAAATTTACCTGAAATTATAACAATCAATACGGTAAAATAGTTGTGAATGAACACAGGTACATTCAAATACAAAACTGTTTTACAAAAAACAAAATACGTTTGTTTGACATGAATGATTTCCTATGAACGATGACCCAATGTTTTGTAATGTCGCGTCAAAAGGGCGTGCCCACAAATGTGTACAGTCATCGACAACAGTTGAGAGTGACATTTTGTTGTGTCCATATTAGCATACTGGTCAGTATTTAGATATTTAAATTTCAAATTGCCTTTCACTCACTGAAATATAATTTAAGTATTTTTTTGTTGACTTCTTCCTTATTGCCTATTTGAAATTGATTTACATAGATCTAATGACCTCTGTAAATTCCAAATACATCTTATTTATCTCGCATGTATAAATTACCAGTAACCTACTGATGATACTGTTCTCTTTTGATTTTTCAGTTTTTTTTTGCGTTTATTCGCTGACTTGTTTCATACATATTTCAATGAGAATTAAAAATGTATGAATGTAATGCTAGACGTATAAAGATAAGTTATTAATAAAATCTTGTCTGATAGTATTATCACAATAGTTGACTCACCTATTAATTATTAATGTCACGTTTTGGGATTACACTTTACGTAATCTAAGATAGCTTGCATTCTTTTTGCTACTAATAGTCCAAGATCCCAGTGCGGTAAGACACAACTTATTTTCTAAAGCATATAACCTTCGGTTCTCAGTAGTCTCTTGTGTACTTTTTAATACCTGACTGTTTGTAAAGCTTGCCCGGTGACACGTGCGCAGGTACCAGGTGAGAAAGGTTACTAAAAATCAGGGTTACTTAACTTATTTTTATATGACTGATTTTTATATATGTTTTGTAGAATATTACTCTGAAGTCATATAAGAAAAATCAGACACTTTCCATGGGCCAAAACTTTTATCAGACACTTTAAAGCTCTAAGAAAAATAAATGAACTTAATTTATTTTTAAATGTCTGATATTTTGATATGTCATTAAGATAACTATTAAAATGTTATATTTAATCAGTCAGACAAATTGCAATGACCAAACATCCCCTAATCACAAAAAATACTGAACCATAAGTATGAGCGCGAGAGAACAATGCATATACAACATGTAACAAAACCCGTGTCAGATCCAATAAAAGTGTATTCGTGGGTTCATGAACCGTCTCGCATATGCGGCATCTTTGACACAAAGCTGTAGGTAGTGACGTGAACTTTGAGGAGCGGTCAGTGTTGCTGTTGCCTTGGATCAGTTTTTATTTTGATTTAATTATTTTCACTGGGGAAAATAATCATCTCCAATCCATTTAATGACTACGTTTGTGTTCGAAGTACGATACCGAATAATACTCTCAGGGATCGGACAGAGTTTTTGTTACATGTTGTATAGGAAAAATATTTTTTTACGGAGCAGTTGTGTTTTAAAGCAATTAATATTTATTTTATTTTAAATATTTTTTTTTTATTGTTTTTTAATAATCTTCATCATCATCATAGTAATCAATCTTCACCATCATCATGTTGCTAGCAACATGTTCTGTAAAATCAAAAAGATAAACGATTAACGGAACGACCGATATACTAAATTGTAAACCAGAAATCTAAGTACGGTACCTGGTTCTTGAAGTGATTCACTAACGAATCCGGGTAATTGGTCACCATCAAACCAATAAAAAAGATACTAGTTATCTTCTAACGTCCAGCCATTGTTTTCAGGAGTTAAAGTAGTTGGTCGTTTTTCATTTGCATTATTCCAAATGCTGGTAATATAATTAGCTCGGAGATATTGTTGAAATAATTCAGTTTTGCATGGTGGTAAATTTCGTGCATCGTAATTTTTTAAATTTTTTGAATTGAATACTTCATTAATATCAAACACAGTATCTTTATTTAAAAATAGCTGAAGCCGGGCAGCATCAACGTCACACACATTAGAAACATTATAAATATCGCAAATATTGCAAGCGGCGGTACCCTAATGTCTAGGGCGTCGCCTTGCGATCATGTGGTTGCGGGTTCGAATCCCATCCATTACACTACCGACGTGAACCCACTCGTAACACAAGCATCTTAGCTTAGCACGAGGGGTTAACGAGATTACTAGTAATGTGCGACCCACATCCTATGTAGTAATCTTTTTTAAACAAATAAAAATTGTACTTGATTGAAAATATCTTGTAGTATGTTTTCATCGGTAAAAGACTCTAGATCTGCGAATCGCATAAAAGCTCGCTGATATTCATGTTTCTTCCTCATTATATTAAATGGTCTTAGTTTACCTCTTTTAAAAAAGGCGGGATTAAAATCACATCCAGTCAATGCGTGAAATCCTGGCACCTTTTCAAACTGGCAATTCGTCATGACTAGTGGATGTACAATAAATAACATTAATAATATTTAGTTACATTATTAACGCATGTATAGTGCTCTCGCGCTCATACTTATGGTTGAGTAATGTTTGTGATTAGGGCATGTTTGGTCATTGCAATTTGTCTGACTGATTAAATATAACATTTTAATAGTTATCTTAATGACATATCAAAATATCAGAAATTTAAAAATAAATTAAGTTCATTTATTTTTCTTAGAGCTTTAAAGTGTCTGATAAAAGTTTTGGCCCATGGAAAGTGTCTGATTTTTCTTATATGACTTCAGAGTAATATTCTACAAAACATATATAAAAATCAGTCATATAAAAATAAGTTAATTAACCCTGATTTTTAGTAACCTTTCTCACCTGGTACCTGCGCACGTGTCACCGGGCAAGCTTTACAAACAGTCAGGTATTAAAAAGTACACAAGAGACTACTGAGAACCGAAGGTTATATGCTTTAGAAAATAAGTTGTGTCTTACGGCACTGGGACCTTACTCTATAAGCATCATGAACAGATAATTAAGTTATATAAATGAGAACATATTACGTATGTTATCGAAAAAGAAGATTTTATTTCTAGGTTTTTCATAGTAAGAGTTCCTAGAGGCACAGAGAATAAATTGGTGTGCATAAGGTTGTAGGAACCCAGTACAGGCATGTACAGTCACGAGCACCAATATGTAAACACTTAAGAACTTTTAAAAGTGTTTTTCTCCGACTGTTCAGATTAAAATTTCATGTTGTTATAAACATTGTATACTGAAACTCTTATTTTTATGAAAAACCTCCTATCTCCAATATACAATCGATAATTCTCGCGAAAATTGCTTTTAAATTTAGGAAAGTGTAAACATATTGGTGCTCGTGACTGTACCAATGTGACTGTGTTTTCAAAGTTAGGTATATGTACTTTCCTGATTACTCCAAGATATAATTGGCCACTGGAGAAAAACATCGTGAGGAAACCTGGTTTCCAAAAATTTTGCAAGCAAAAGTTATGATCAATTCTCGTTCCTGTTCTATATGAGAAGAGGCCTCTGCCTAGAAGTGGGACATTGATAGACCAGTATTATTCTGATAGTAAATAATAAACGTATTTAGTAATAGTACCTAACGTAGAATATGTAAAACTTTACCATAATTTCGTACCTATCTTAATCGACATCTGAAAGTGTTTACTTGTGAGGCACAACAATGAATAAGTGACGTAAATACAAATCCACATTTATCACATCAGCAAATACAAACGTGATAAAACAATTGCGATTTACCGACAGATTAATTGAATAATTCAACAATCGATAACTTATCACGTTGTACAACAAACAAAACGTCGGCCCACTCGTGACCGTTTAAAATTAAACATAAAAAATCAGTCCAAATATGTATGAATGGACGAGCGTTGAGATAGGTGTGATTAGAATGAGCGTTCGCGTGGGCAGTCGGCTTGTCATCGAGAGAGGTCATTGTGTATGAAAATAAAGACCACAGAACTCGACAGAACAGACTTGTTGTACTAGCTTAAAAACAATGACCATGTCACATTATTATTTTGAACTCAAAAATACAATATAGTATAAAGACTATTTGGGCTTCTAATAAATTCAAAAATTGTATGGATGTTTATATTTTTGTTCATCAACGCATGTCTTCATAAGCTATCGGATTGTGAACATTTTAAATTCCTGAGCAAACAAATCTATCAGTCTGTTTAGTAGTTTTCATGGGTATTTGACTACTATCGAAAAATTTATTTCTGACAAATGTTTCTAAAAATAGTCGTAAATTGAAGCCACATGCGAAAAAATCACAAAAATATATACACAATTATATAAGTTAAAAGCTTTTAAAGTTAGTTGATGTCGCATGCTCTATGCTCTATCTCTTTTTCGCAAAACGACGACTTGTACGGGGCAGCCCCAGACTAGTATGGAGAACTGAATATTGACGTCACAAAACATTATCGCTATCCCTGTCAAATTAGCAATATTGGAATGCTTGTAACTACCTTAATATAAAATTAATTAGTGTGTCGTTTTTAGAATTCGTTATAGTTTGAAGTATTTATTTGACGTATAAAAAAAAATGTCCAATACTCAATTTAAGTGAATTGTAGAGTGTGTACCAGTGTGAATATGAAATCGGTTTACTTTTGTTTCAAGGTGTTTTGTACTGTGGGAGGATCTTAAAACTTAATACTTTGCTCCTCAGATTGTAGTGTTGATAGTTAGTGTATACCACTGTATAAACAAACACTCCTTTGCGCGTTCCGCGTGTTTATTGTCCTTTTAAGGAGGTTTATCTTCGAACATGCAAAACGGTATAAAACGTCTTACGACATTTTACTTACCTTGTTTCTTACATACAAACAAAATATATGTACTTAAATTTGTGGGTATTATTTTCTTCTTTATGTCATGTTTGCGGAAGCATGAAATAAAACGTACCTAAGTCTGTACGAATATTAGAATGAGGCTTCAGAGTAACACTAACAAACGAAATAGCTATAGTATAGTCGTCTAGTGAAACGAAACAAAACACAACACACTACAAGCCATAAATATAATATTAAATTGACTGAATCAATTCGAAACGATGTTACGAACCTATTTGACGTTACACAATGTAGAACACGTTTTGTTTTGTGTCGTGTCTAAGTATTCAAGCTCGTTTGGTAGATTTGCATTGAATGAACGCGGGCTGGACACACGCGCATCGGCGGCCTGTCATTAACGGACGTGCGCAATCTGTCGGCACTCCACCCTGCGCCATACTTAAATTATTGTGTTCAACACTCGGTCGCTTGCGACACGCATTTCAAGAAAAGAGGTGACAATTGTGTCTGTGACTGTACTTTATTGATATGAGAGTTGGTAATTTGCTTGCGATTAAAATTGTGTATGTCATTATAATTTCGTTGTTTAGTTAAAAAAATTATCTGTTTTTATTTGAGTATAAATAAAATAAAAAGTAATTTTGTAGAACTTTTTTTCAGAGTTGTATGTGTAGGTATATTTTATGAGTTATTCAGAATCATAATAGTCTTATTAATGAAGTGGCGGTAGCATATGGTTAGGGCATTGGACTTGCAATCATGTGGTCGCGAGCTCGAATCCCACCCATTGCACTACCGACGTGAACCAACTCGTAACGAAGCTTAGCACGGGTTAAAAATACTTCTATTCTAGTTTTGTTTTGGGTTAGGGTAATTTTGCTGCTTTCAGATCTAAATTATTAAACCAATCACGAAATTCAGTTATACATATAAATGAAAAATAAAAACAAATCAATTTATATTGATGCCGACATTGGCGAATCTCAGACTGCTCTAAAAAGTGATTAACAAATGAATAGATGATGAACTTTCTATAATAAGTATAAAAATGCCAGCACGTCACAGGTAGGCTTACATGTGAATAGAAAAACTATACGGGAACAAAAAAAAATGCGTAAATAAAACCTCTTTGTGCCTCGGCCTTTGTCCACTTTTTTCAAAATCCACCCTCATTTATGCTTTTTTGCAACGAAAAAACGGTTTTATAAGATCTCAGGGGAAACGATGCGAATAATTCCTCGTTTCATGTTTCTCAGTTTTTTCAAATATGTTCTATTTTTGAACTCCCACAGGCATTGTCCGTTATCGATCTAATCTCCTTTTGATAGACCTTCTTAGTGATACGGACCTTATTCTCCATTGTCCGGCTTCATTTTTTAAGTTACGAAAGAGTTGATTGATGGCGAGATTGATAGAAGAATAAAATAAACATTTATTATGCAGCCTGACGTAATTTACCTGAACATTAAAAAGTAGTAAACTGCTCGTTGGAATAATCGTAAACAATAAAGTTTTTATTATAATTGCGAAAACAATAAACAGTTTGAAGATGTCAACAATTTGATAGGATTTTCTTTTCATTTATATGCTTATAATAAAACATGAGGGAAGTTGGGTTGTGGTCTCCAAACGTGATCATTCATGCTACCACGCCTTGTCCTTGTTGATAATTAATATTAGCGCCTGATATAGCCTCCATTAATACCTGATTGATCATTGACTCTAGTATTTTTTATGAGAATAACAAAACAATTCCTGTACTTTCTTCATTATTTTTGTCCATAATAAAGTATTTTTTATCGCTTGCCATCCCTAAGACACCATTGGCAAAGAGTGAACAAAAACATCGTAAGGAAACCTGGAATCCAAAAAATCGAATCTGAAATCGACCCGCAATGAGCAAGCGTGGTGATCAATGCTCTCCTTTTAATGGATAGAGGCCAGTGCCCAGCAGTGAGACATTTATAGGCCGGTATTATTATTATATTCTTATTGCCATGTTTACATGAGTTTAAAACAAAGAAATGTGTCCTCAAGTTATAATTAACCTTACGTCCAAACTAGGGCGTTGGTACTCAAGCATAGCAAGTCAACTGAGGGTAACGGTATAATAGTTCATGTAGGCGATGCTTACATATGCGCAATTGTGTTCACAAAACCGAACATACTCCTACATGACACGGTGTTGAGCGGAACTATATTTTTCCCAAAAACCTTGTATCTTTAAGCAAGCATGAAAGTAGAGTTAATAATATTTTTAACTAGCTGCCCGGACAGACTTCGTTTTGTCAAAAGTAAAATTAAAACCTTCCGTGGAACTAGGGAACATAAAAAAAAAATATTTGCCGAATTGTTCCAGCTATGCTTGAGTTATGCGCTCACCAACATTCATTTTTATTTATAAAAATAGATATAGATACGAGCAACTGTCAAAAAAACTTCGGTTAGGACCTAGTGTTAAAATTGCATATGTGATATATAAATTAATTTAAGGGCTGGAAAATTAGCATTGAATAAAAACTATCTACATACTTTTTGATAACTATTTTCATATTATTCCACTGTCCCAGTCTCAAAACTTTATGAATATGCTAACTTCTTTCCAAAAAGACAAATGCCGGTCTACCGCTGGCTATCTCTATAACTAAAGATGCGGTCATTTCAGAATTTGTCCCAACGTTTTTTGCTCGTCCTACAAAGCGATCGGTGACTATAAACATTATTTTTAATCACCATGCTCGTTCGTGATAGGATCTGCAACACATGTTGTGCACACTAATGATTTTGAGGACGTCCAGTAAAAAACCCTTACCTACTAACTAACCATTTCATGTTTTAAGTGGTTTGTAAAAAGTATCGCTAGAGATAGAAATTTACTAAAACCTACCAAGTGCGAATCGGACTCGCGCACCAAGGGTTCTGTAGTAGTATCTATAAAAACGCCAGAAAAAAAAATTGTATGGGAGCACCGTTTATTTTATTCTGTTTTTTATTTGTTGTTTTAGGGGCAACAGAAATGCATCATGTAAACTTTCCACTGTCTATCACAGTTCGTGAGAGTACAGCCTGGTGACAGACCGACAGACGAACGGACAGCGTAGATTTAGTAATAGGGTTCCGTTTTACTCTTTCGGTACGGAACCCAAAAAACGGAGGTACGTACGTACGCGTACTACAAGTAGGTGCTATTTCAAAAAAATCCGTTATATTCAACAAACATAGAAACTGCTGTCTCAAAATAACAAACTTATGTTAAAAAAATCGTCAAAAAATTCGCAAAGAATTCAACTAAAGGCATCTAATCACTTTATTTACTTCGCGACGGGTTTAATGTAAACTTTTTGACTCTGTTACTGTTACGTCTTGGTAAAAGGGGCGCAATAATTCTGAACCGCAGACTCCCACTTGAGATGATTTATGCAAACCGTGGTGTCCATAACGGTAAACTTTTTTGGTGTCACCAGAATTTTGGATCCCAAAAAAATGTAATTCGGTTGAAACGCTCCGCTGATGTGTCGAGGGTTGTTTTGATTTTTGCTGGCGATAATGCGGGATTTGGTGGCTAGCTTCTTTTAATTTAATACCTTTGGGTTTTTGAAAAGCTATTATACAATATTTATGGTCAATCGAATGCTTGTAAGGAGCATTTTATGCAAAATTATGCTCTATGTAATTTCTTACCATTATTATTGATATAAAGTAAATATTAAAATTCTACAAACTCTACTGGACCTCATCTTCTACCATATTGCGTCACAACACCCGGTCCTCGAATTGGGGGCTGTGTTGTGGTGCACCATCATTAAGGTGTTAGCCCTAGTGACCACGCTGGGCAAGCGGGTTGGTGACCGCAGTCTACTTTCAGTTCTTTAGGAGAGCGCTGCTGCCAATTTCCTTGTTTCTATATCCCTCTTCGCCTCTTCTTCTCCCTGTCGCCTCTTACGACACCCACGGGAAGAGAGGGGAAGGTTCAATCCTAAAACACTTTGCTTTAACTTTTTAACGATTCTTTATTGTGATACGTCTTTAAAATGTCTGACCACAGAGTTCTATCTGAGTAATACACAGACTTTACTCGGAGAGTTTGATTTTTAAAATGAAATTGAACAAAAAATAAATAGCTTAAGTAATATTTCATCAGAAGTTTTTCGTAAACCTCATGTTTTGACTTCGCCAGAACTCGGGTCATTTCTCGTATTTCGATTCTCACGTAGGCCGACTGATTTATGATATGAAACCTGTCACAACACGTTTCAGCTGTAGCCTTTTGAACGTGGCATCACGCCCCAAGCTTTTGTCATGCGATGGACATCGCATTTTTATATTTTTTATTCATATAAAAAAGGTTTTTCTATCAAACCGTTTTTTCAATTTCAGATGGTTAGATTGACTTTATTATTTGATACATTGTTAGTATATTTTAGATTAACAAAGTTTACTCATCGTTTTTACAGTCCTGGTGTTAAATCATTACTTTACCATGTGTTATTTCTAGGTGAATAGATATACGAAACTATGACGAGATTCAAGCGAAGATTGATTGATTATTATTTATTATTTGATTGTAATATAAATGATTCATCAATGTCACGTATAAATATACGTACCTAACAGATATACTTAATTTTACAATCAGCAGAATACTTGAAAGATAGATAATTATAATTTGGGAAACTCCAAATTATCACTTATGTAATTTACAAAATGTAAGTATCAGACTAATTATAATTTATATAATTTGAAAAATCCAAAGTACTAATCAATATTTAATGGATAAATAACTAAATTAAGCCAACCCAATTTTTCGGAAATACATGATTAATTTAAAAGGAGTGCGTATATTCAACGAGGTAATCAGGTGCATAAAACTGAACAACATTTTTTCGACCTATGTATTTTGAGAAAAATTGTTCAATTTTATGCACCTGATTACCTCGTAAAATAAACGCACTCCTTTTAAAATAATCCTGTATGTATAATCGGTATTCTCTATCTCAAAATATAGTCTGTAATAATTATTTCTAACATGAAATTGGGAGATGAGTCTGTCACCGCGGCTCACATTTCTTTTGCTTTCTAAATAGTCTTGTCTGAGGGTCGCACACGTGTTGTGAACATGTGGACTTATAGAGTACCCTCTGATGTCCACATCGTGCGTCGTATGAGAATTCACGTACGTATGTAGCCGTTTGGACAGTCGCTTATAGATTGTATTTGATAATAATTCCATTGAGTTCCCGTTAAATAATGAACAACAATAAGCAATTAATTTTGTGGACATAAATTTTCAAATCAGTCATTTAATTATATCACTAGAATATTAATAAAGTATATATATATATAGTATATAGGTATGATGTAGAGTTTACCAAATAAAAATAATATTTAAGGGTTTCTTTCAAGTAACCAACTTGCTCAACCAAACCCATCATGGTCTACTTTTTAATAAGCACCTATCTGAATTTATGTTATGAAAACTTTGTGCAAAAGTTAATGATATGGTTGATTTAAAATCTTCGAATGTTCGAAGCGCTCATTAATGTTCAACAATCTATAAGTAGCAATTTTAAGTTTATTAGATGAAATAAAATAGGTAACAATGTTTATTTCGAGCGTAACAACATTGTACACGATCATACTCACGACCAGTACTTCATTTTTTATTAGCTCTGACCAGATGGGTCACTAACTGCGAACTAATTTACGACCCATGTAGCCATACCCATAATATAGAACATTGCCACATTTGGCACTTAATGCCCGCTTCTTGCACTATTATTCATACATTAAGATAACGCAATATTTAACTGTCGAGTGATTAAAAGCATGCTGAGAAAATTCGAAATGTCAAATTAATTATACTATATCTCCATATTTTAGTTTAACAATGGCCGCACACAATGACTTAATAATATATTGAAGAGCCTGAATGAAAATTGTGCCTTTTAGAACAATTTATAATCGGTATTCCTCCGTCGAAAAATGCGGTAAAAATAAAAACAAACGAACATAACAGCTCTAATTTTTTTAATTTTAATTCTATTAAAGACAATAATCAATACAAAATTAATAAAATTATGTCTCTATGTTTACGTTTCTCACCGACCGCACACTATGACAAATGAACAAGAGGCTGGACAAAAAATCACGGTGAAATACCGCTAGCCGACGCATCTGGAAGTCGTTGCGTTTGCCTTACCGTTACACAGTGCGCCGCCCTGACCCAGCGTAGGCAAAAAACATACGTAGGTGTACATCTTTGTTTTACGATGAAATTATATTGCAATAGTTGTAATTACGTTCTCATGTCGGCCTGGGGAGAAATTATACGGAACAATGATGGCGGGAAAACTTTTTGCTGGCCAATGTCTGGCTTTTATTGATTCTTTGTTAAACAAATTATCGTTTTAATGCTTCCGTACTTAATACCATGAAAGTCTTGTGTTAAGTAAAACTCTGCAAAATAACAGTTTTACAAAATGACTCCACCCACATTGGTCATTTTGTAAAACTGTTATTTTGCAGGGTGACAGATTCTCACACAAATTTCTAATTTATTAGTAAACCGAACGAAATCCCACAGGATAAACCGATGATAAAACAAATATCCGCCGGTTATAAGGGTCAAAAACCATATTGCGTAAAGTCGGCCCATGTGAGCGGTACATTTTTTGTCCACATACGATACTATTTATAACACTGTTTGGTCTACGGAGTCAAGATGCGACTGTCGTATGGGTCCGAGTAATAATAAGATAATATTATAATTATGGGTATGTCTTAAGACTGAGGAATTATAACTTTACAGAATAGTGATGTTAACTGGTTATGAGAAATAAGAATCGATACAGTTGAGACTCAGATAAGAAATAAAAATGTAGATACTTATTTGTTGCTTCTTGATGACTTAAATGTATTAGACTTGTAGGTGTAAAGTGAGGGCTTGCTACGTCACAAACCGCGATAATTATTTTGTATCGGTTTTTGATGTCGTGTGACATTTCAAATCAATGTAGCGGCGTAAGTTAATATTTAATAAAGAAAAGAAATACGTGAGCAATATTGTTATTTAATTATTCTACTCAAATTGTCAACATCCCTTTTGTGTTGAGTAATTTATGCTGTTAGCAGAATTTTGCTTTCGTTGGTCATTCTTTTTCAAGAATACGGCAACAAAATGCTAGGTACTCTACCAGGTTCATGAACTGGGTATTAATAATTTTCATTAATTCTAACGCCTACCTCGAACATATCACGGTCACTTTATTTTGCAAGTTTCAACTAACCTGATTAGACTGTGGGCTGTGAACTTGTGACGAGCTGTTTAAAATCCCAAGCTAATGAAGCACAGCAAATGTAATGATGAGTAATAACGCTTAGGTACCTACTTGTTTATGGGTTATTTGACTTGTAAATTCATTTTAATTATGGTTTAACTTTGCTTCATAAAATGGTTCCTTGGAACTTAAAAAAATAGCATTAGAAACTATTGTTTTAAGTCTACGCACATTCATTTCATTTTTCTTGAATGGGTGGTTCCAGTCAAGAAAAATAAAATGAATGGACGCATTATTTATGCATATATATTCGTATTATTAGGTAAATAGTTAGTCCAGTTTACTTTTGATGGCTTTTGTAACATTTTGGTTATTTTACAGTTATTAAATAACAACGATACACTCAGTGGCTGGTACAAAAGTGTCATATAGCGAACTAAGCTGTTTGTGCTTTATATAAAAAAAGTAAAATATGTACTATAATTATAAATAAGTGTCGATTGACAATACACCCTCATTTCCCACCTAACGGCGTCTATCAAATTTCGATTCTCACCCAACACAGCTTTACCATAAAAACAAAGCTTCCTTTATCTCCTGGCACTAGTATGTCAAATATTGTCGGTTAGTTTATTTTGGCACCGAATGTTCCGTTAGAAACGCTTGCACCTTGCAACGGCAAATAACCTGCGACCTATTTATCCGGCCATCTAAAAAAACCTAGTCGCAAACCAAATTACATTTTACTATCAATAAACAAAATCGAATCAATTTTGAACTTTATTTCCAGCACATTACGATGCAAATGGAATTTTATTAAGTGACAATGTTATGTGGTTGGTGTAACCACATGTGGGAAAGATTTCGGTGGTTTTTTTGGTGGACGGTCCTAAGCTTGGTTTTAAACGGATGTTTGGTCGGTTTTGGTTTATTAATTAAGTTTAGGTTGTATATTAGCGGGTTGTTAAGTTAGATTGTATAATTATAAACGTGTGATGTTGAAGCGGCCACGTAAATATTTGATACGTTATTGAGATGTGATAATTTGGTTAAATTCAGCTTTAAAGGGTTGTTGTAAGTTAAATATTGACATAAGCTAATCTTTTCGGTAAAAACTTAATGTGATACCTCTTTAAAGTGGACATTAGGCACATTTTGATAACAAGAGTTTCAGGTTTTCCAATCGTTTTTTATCGGTTCAGTAATACCTACGCTTTAAGTTCCTCCATTTGGCGCAGAACCGCGAGGAGTTCCAAAAGTAACCACCAACTTCCGGCAACGAAGAGGCACTAAAAAAAGAAGAATAAGTTGTCAACTCAGAATATATTATTCTGAAGTTTAAAAAATCAAGGTTCGAAAACCAAAGGAACAAATAAGAAAACAAGACGGATTAAAAAAAGAGTTTTTTCAACAACTTTTTTTGAGCACGACGAAAAGAAAACCGATTCTTTATAAATAGAATATAAATTACTGCGTGATGAGTGCTATCTTATCATATCAATGTGTACAGACTACACCGTTTAATTTGTAAAAAAAACAGTATTAACCGGCAATAAACAATAATATGCATCATACATGTGGCTCACGTGCTCCTGCGCCGGTCACGTCGCGACCGATTTATTGTACGCCGCTAACCGAATTCTGTGATGTCGCACCTCTCTGACTTATGGTGGAAAGTGTCTTTGTAATACTGTCTTATGGATATCTTGGCTTCAACGAATATTGCTAAATTCCCGTTATATCAACTGTAGTTAAATTTTCTATAAGTTTTTTTCCTTGAAGGCTTAATTTGTTAAACTTTATTTGCTAAACATTATTGTTATTGGATTAACATAATTATAGTTTTTTTTTTGTAAAAATCATGTTTCCATAAATTGTTGGAAGTATAATATACCAACACAAACCATGGCGGGTTTAACAGTGGTATAGCCAGTCGGTGGTATAGCAACTCGGTGCAACAAAATATTTATAAAAAATTAAGTAACATAACTATGTAGGTATCTGCTTATAGCTCTTTATTTGAACGAGAAATATTCTAGAATATAATATAGGTATATTTTATAAAAAACGAACTAGTCCTTTTATATTAAAACAGCTTTTTTCCTCAATTCAGTTATTTTTGAATAGGCCGTGCATATACCGCGCGATGAAATAAAATGTCTAAATTCCTTCTGATACTATCACAGAAAAATCTTAAAATTCATACAGTCAGCAACAAATAAAACATGCAGTCAGTAATTTGGGATTGAGAAAAAAATAATTTTGGCAGCATCCTGAAACATTATGATTTCGAATTCAGTTCAGTAAGCAACCTCTCAAGTTACCTTTTACACACTTTGAGTACACATAAACAAATAAGGATACGTTTTGAAATGTTTTGAACCATTTTTTCATTAATATCCTATATTTCCTATAATATTGTATACTCTCGGGCATACCCTTTCCGCTATGTCCCTGTTCTCCCTAAACTATTGGAATTTTCAAGAAGGTTATACTGTTGTTTTCGATCTTCATATCAAGATATACAAAAGTCTGTGTCACGTAACCAAGTCCGGTAACCGCCTCACCCCCACTCACGTACATAAAGGTGTGTACACAGCGTCGGTGACGCGATCAATCTCCATCAGAGAACGGCATTATCAGTTAGTATCCGCCTTTATAGCGCTACTATATGTTAGAGCGGGCATTAGGTACCTATATGTATACTTAAATGTATTTTTAAGTTTTTATAATTTTGGTACCAAGTTAGTTGCGACTCGCCTTTTGGTATGATTTAAAATTTGTATGTAATTTGTTTCGTGGATCCCAACAACCGCTTAAAACACGCAATTATTTAAATATTTCATAGATTATAAATGTATTTTTTAATTACTTTACCCAATATTTTAAGATAAATTCTGTAAAAAGGTATTTTTTCTGACACAATGTTTTCATGTTTCTGTTCGTCGCGTCTAAATGTTCCGAAGCCGCGCGTGAGAACAATATAAGGCGATCGTCCATCACACGTTTATCGCGCATGCGTCCAACCTGTAACCTTATCTGCCGAGATGAAAGTGACGAAAAGTGTACACACAACGAAATTATTGTTTTCGGTAGCGAAAAACGTGACGGAGACCTTCTTGCAACGCCTACTCATGCTGAGAAAACATTATTTATGATATTATTTTTATACGGTACGAGACTCTCTGTATTTTACGAATTTTCTTGATAGATCAGTGTCCTGATTGGACAAGGTACAAGGGGTACAAGGGATTAGCGTCAAAATAAATAATATTACAATGTACAAAAAACTACCAAATGTTACTTTTTAAATGCCAGCTAAAAACGCTCAATAAGTTGGGTCTAACTTTACCTAGCAAGAGATGAGTTATGTTTTTACATATACCTTTAGGTATACCCATGGTTTCGTCGTAAATAATAATAATATATTTATTGCCAAAATATAAAACTATAACCTAGTTTCACTACTTGAAACAACATTAATACATTTCAGTAGGCATAGAGCTAGTCTATAGTAAAAGCGGACAGCGAGGCAGTTGGAAATGGTACAGAAATGAGAATTATCGAAAAGGTCCCAACATACATTAATTCAACAGACATTCATTTATTAATAGTAAATTATATAATTTGTTGATAAAAATGTACAATAAAATGATTAAATAATAATTATCTTAATATTTTTACGTTCATACGACAAGGTAAAAAGATGACTGTCATTTGTTTTTTAACATAAACCATAATTCTATCATAATATATAATTGCAAGTTTTTAAACATTTTCGTTAATCAAATTGTAGCTTGTTCTGCTAGCTAGTTATTACCGCTCCGCTCACCGCTTCGCTTACCGCTGCCAATGACGACCTCGCCTCCAAAGCTCTCATGAGTCTCCGGATTTACCATTCATGCTGTCACAACTATATATAGTAATAATTCTTTTTAATGTCCCATTTGATTAGAAGAGAACTCATAACCCACACAAAGGACTTAACTGTACGACGAAGGCTATTCACAAGGCTGGTTAGCTATGATTTATAATTGCTTTAATTCAAATTTCGTGCTTAAAGAAGTACTAGTATATTAGTCTGTGTATTGTTATTGAGTGCTTGTGAAATATGAATTACGTAACGCAAATAAAGTAGTTTCTTTTCATAACCTTTTAGGTGTCCCACCGCTGGGAAAATTCCCCCAACCTGCTCCAGCCCTCGGTCTTGAGCCGCTTCCCATCAATCCGGCAAAAAGCGAATAATGTCATCTCGCCAGCGTCTTTTTGGTCTACCCCATTTACGAGCTCCAGTTCCTAGGTTACCTACTCGGTTGAAATTTTCGCCCATCTATCCGGACCCAATACAGTAGTGTAAAATATTAATTTAGTCTAGATATCGAATAAATTAACATTGTAAACATAAAGAATGCTTTTAACTTCCATAAGTGTGGGTAGTGGTGAATTAATTTATGTAAGACATACATTTTATTCCTACCTGTTGTGACTAATTTATTTAATACCAAGAATTTTATCAACAAATTAAAACTTTGATCGGTATGCAATTTCCCCTCGCGACAGAGTGATGCAAAATCAGCGCATTCCAACCCCCGCATACGGGACAAAGGACCACATGTACCTATTGTGGAAAGTATTTAATACAATAAATAAAGAGATCCGCATACCGATATTACATTCATTCACTCATTCCCTCAATCATTCGGTCGCCAGCCGGGGATTTTTTTGAAATTTTCAAGCACTTCGATTGGCTCTACAGTCGGCAAGCTTTTGAACTTGAGAATTACGATTTCTGCAGGCTGTCGCTTTGATTATGAAGACAGATTGCGTACACCCTTAAATTGGGAACGATGCCTTTCAAAATATATTAATAATCTTGATTCGTATTTAGATGTCTGACGCGTGCGCTTTGTGTTGGAATTACGCGGTTTTAACCGTCTTGGAACCAATATTCTGAATATTGAGCTTTTCTGTGATTGGATATTAAAAAGAGTGGTGAAAGCAACAAAAAATTATGATCTTGTCTTTTTCAGTTGTTCTTCTTGCATAGAATGTAGGATTACAAAAACAAAGAAGACTTTAGTTGTTGCAGCTGTTGGAATAAATATACTAAAACAATATTAATACGAAATAAATATTAAAGTCAAGAGCCTTCTACAAGTCTCAATTCGATAATATCCCTTCGTAATCATTTTGCAATTTAAGTCCAATCCGTTTTAAGACAAGATAATAGTCGACATGCAAGCAATAAGTAAGAAAACAACTATCCTAAAATAGCAGGTGTACAACGTCTTGTTCTAAAAAAAACTCAAATTGTGTACAGTACGTTATTAAATCCCTAATTTGAGACAAAAAACCAACACAACACCGACACAACACACAAGACCGTTAGCAACTATACAATCCGTTTGGTTCAATCAAAAATTTCATCGAGTCTTTAGAAATCTACTAATACGCTAATTCAACATATTGTGAGGGGTCCTCGAATAAAAAACGTGGGCTAGCCAAGGTAAGAAAGGGTCAGGCAACTGTTTTTTGTTAAAAAAAAACCCTTGCCAGATGGCCTGGCGTTTAGCGACAAAAAACGGTGCGTGCCCAAACCTTGAACAAGTAGGGATTGCAATAGAAATTGTTTTGGAAGAGTTAAGGGTTAATTAATATAAGGAAAAGCGGAAAAGCCAGCTTGTCGTTTGATAGTGGTGTTCATTTAAAATAGTACATGATACTTACTTAGGCTAAACAGATTTCATTCTTTCTCATAGAGAATTTGAATTTCCTACTCCTCTTATTAAATTTTTCTGATGAATTTCGTTGCGGGTCTCAAAAGAATTTTTTCGTTTCTGGAAGCCACTGAACTTAAGAGTCCCGGTTGGTTTTCAATGGACATCCTGGCCTGCCTGAGTTGCAAAGATGGACATGTATGGCGGGTTTGTCTCTTTTACAAAGTATTATAATTGGAATACCTAAATTGTCATATACATTTTTTTTAATGCTTACATGTTTATCTATCACCAAAACCTCAATAATTTGATGTGCAACACATAAATCTAATGACTAACTGAATTTTTAAGCTGACTCTACTTGACTGCGCAGAAACACCGGGATGATTTGTCCCTATTAATAAATTTCTCTATAACTAATGGACCAAGCATACGATATTTTGATACGGCAGATTCATCGTTCCATAACAGGTGGTCAGTTCCTGTTCAGTTACTAATACCGCTAACTTAACAGTTTACAGTTTTAATTATAATTTCTTTTTTACTAATGATGGTACATAAGATGAATGTGATATCAGCATTACCAAAAAATATGTGGTTAATAAGTGTGATGTGATTCAACTACCAACCATGAATTATCAAAGTTTTAATGGGATAACTTTGTTTTTTTTGTATTTGTATATCATAAACCAATGTTTGGAGTAACGTTGGTCCTATTACCTAATGCAAATGTTTGCATGTTGGTCATGACGTCGAAAAAATCACCAATAAATTATGGAGGTTCAGTTAGTAGCAACAAATTATATATTTGTTCGGCTTTGTCCTTTTTTATCTTTTCAATCTTACACGGTCATCCTTGAGGTTTATGTTTTCGATGAAAGATAAAAGTAGCTTATTATAATTTATTCTGAAGTTGTTTATTTGGCAACATTTTTTAAGGACAGGTAGCGCCTGTTAATAAATTAAACACGTATTTTCTTTACAGGTCTTAGAAGGAGGATGTGACGATTAGGTACAGGATTGGACATACATTGCAGTCTAAGAACAAAACTCGAAATAAACCCGCGACAGAATCCTTTTAAAATAGTTATATTTGTTGGATAGTTCAACACTTTAGTAGTAAGTCCTGCACTAAATAGCCTAAGATTTATGCAAGTTTATCGTTATTTTTCCAATTTGTATATTTTGGAAGGGGTTGCATGTCATCCTCGCGACCTTCGTGACTCACTGAGCCATTTGCTTTTGTATTTATCGGAACGTTCCGTGCGACACGCCGCAAACGGTGCTATGGTACGTACGGACAAATAGGCTGAGATATCAAGAGGAAAGGAATAAGTGCAGTAATCCCCCCACTGATGAGTAAATGTTGTTGTATCTATTTCAGTACTCTATGTCAAAAGCCACAACCACTGAATTTAATCTATAATTTTAAAGCCATGTAATAAATTAATATAGCTTTAATTTGTTTATCTTTTTCTATTTTCTTTTTTTTTTAAACTATGCCCGGAATTTAATCCTTGGGTCGCGGGAGTTTCACATACATTCATAGTTTAAATATGCACAAATAACACCGAGACTTGGAACAAGTATCTGTAGATCACACAAATGCTTGTCTCATGCGGGGATCGAACCCGCAGCACGTCGCGCACAGTGGTAATTAGCGTGGTGACCTACACCACTCGGCTATACGTACAGACGAGTTTCTGACGATTATTCATCGAATTTTTAGAATAAGTGACCGGCTGCTTGGCTTTTTTGCTTTCAGAAGTTTGCAAGAACATGTTAGTAGAATAAGATTTGGTGACAAATGAAAATATTTGTACGGCGCTATTAAACAGATAAAAGTTAAGGTTTAAGGAAAATAAAAAAAGTTCACTTTACACGTCACGATCTATAGCTTGAATGCTTAAATATAAAATAACTTCACCGCACATCATATCGTCGAATGCGTCACACTATGGGCAGAAGCTAGAGGTCATGCGGCGTGGCACGGACAGCGCCGCCCTGCGGCTACTGCCTAGCCCAGCAGCTGATCGATATTGTGGTATTTTGTAGGGGGTGAGACCACTTTGGTCATGAGATATGGTGCCAACACTATAGACCTCACTAATCTCATACTATGGGCACTAGCCCGGCAGCTGATTAATATTTTTGCATTTTGTAGGGCAAGATACCTCTTAGCTCAAGAGATATTGTTCGCATTCTACGTAGTTAAGATATTCACCACTTCGCTGGAGCTTTTTTCAGATTATTTTTGGAAACCAAGAAAAATAATCACGTGATTTGACCAGTAGTTGAAAAGGATATTAGAGCGGTGAGATAAGATGCTTGATGTAGTTGAAAACCAATTTGTATCTTCTTTTTAACATAATTTATAAGGCTGGTTTATCCAACTGCCAAGGAAGGTTTGTTTTTTTGCTTATTATCTAAAACTAGAACCACTAAAGTACAGCACTATCTGACACATGTTTTAGATCACGTAACACGTAGGGGGGTGTCCGCGCGAGGCGGGGCGGCGACGGCGCCGGCGAGCGTGGCCTGTGGCTATTCCCGCCCTACCCGCCCTAGCATAGCCTCCCGCCCGCCCATCACGACACGAACGTGACTTAGGGCTCAGGGCTACTTGATCATCGTAATCATGCCTTAGGTATATTGTGATCATAAAACAGTTACAATAGAAAATATTAGTAGTCAGTTCTGAAATCATGTCATTCATGGGGCTTCCATGGGGAAGACATGGCAGGAGACGTGATTTATTCATAAATCATTAAATCTCACACTCGGAGAAGAGTCAACTAATATCTACCTACAAGAAAGGTATAGAAAAATAGGTCTTATGCAGTTATTGACGTACCACGCTGATTTATTAACGTGACTAAAGATTAGCCAATTATTTGTGAGTTTAATTTATATGTTTTTTTTTTATATATTTTTCTTGTATCTTTTTTGCTGTAAATAAATACTTTTTTCTTTTCAAATTTCTTATTCGATATAAATGCAAAATTGCTCTAACAAATACCTACCCACATACTATATATTTTTTTTATTTTAAGTATTATACACAATTATATTAAACAGGATGGAAATGTTTGAAGAATCTATGCCAACATAACTTTCGGGTTAAAAATGATAGGTAAGTACCTACAATGACTACGCCGCGAGCGACCAAAGTGACTTTGCTATCATAAGAAATGATTAGTAAAGTATACCTTAAAAGGGCAATAAACACGGAATATAAACCTAACAGATAGTTTAGAAGGGGTTTTATTTGGGTTTGGCACGCAGTTATTGTTATGGGTAGTGGAACGCAATTATTAATGTCAAGGTAATGGATATAGGCAAAGAAGTTTCCATGATATTTATAGAAGATGTTACGAAATAAATATAATATTGTAATGTGCAGGCTAGGGGACAATCTAAGCCAACTTTCATCTAGTAACAAAGATTAAACCTGGATTGTAATGATGTCCCACATGAACATGTCGAAGGACCAGGTATTCTCGTAACTATATTAACTCGTAAAGATATTAAAAAACTAAAATAGAGATACATCATATTATAGAAATCTAACACCTGGACATACACCTACTCATATAGTAGGAGTAGTAAGATAATATTTGTGAAAAATCTTTGTTGTCCCCCAAAAAAAAACGGCTGAGACTGGAATTTATCTATACTCAAAATAAATATAGCAAAACATTAAGAAACTCCGATCTGAATACCTTAGCTTAGGCATATAAAATTCTTTAGATTTCTTCTAAACAAAAAAACTGTAACGATTTTTAAAATAAAGCTTCATACACTACAAAAAGTTTTTATTCAAGAAACTTGTTTTGTTTTTCATATTAAAACGAAGTTGTAAATTACACGGTAAGTAAATCTCAATGAGGTATTAGAAAAAATACTTAAAAAAACTTTTTGATGGATAGCTGTCGCAAAAAATATGCTAAATAACCCTCCGAAGTTTTTTTATTTGACTTCGATACCGAGATAGAAAGTACTCGTTATATGGTAATTTACAGGTTATTTTTTAACCAAGTTGAAGCCATGAGAGACAACTTTTTATAAACAAAACATTGTATAGAGTTACAGCACATTATTTGTCAAAAAGCAGTTTTCCTTACGCTTGAGCCACTTCGAATAGGATTTAACGAGCTATCATGAAACAAATACAAAGCAAATAATTAAGGTTAACAATGCCGTTTTTTTATTTTTATAATGACGTAAAGCGAAAATTTAAATTAAACAATCACGTTTGATTAATATAGTATAGACTGCTAAGCCTGAGGTCGTGGGTTCGATTCCCACCCAGGACAAATCTTTGTGTGATGAGCACGATCATTTGTTCTGTGTCTGGGTGTAATTTATCTATAATATGTATGTATTTATAAATATATAAGTATGTTCATCAGTTGTTTGGTTACCATAATACAGGCTCTGCCTAGTTTGGGATCAGATGACCGTGTGTGAGCAGTCCCAAGATATTTATTTATATTTATTTATTTATTTATTTATAGTAAACGTAGTTAAAAAAGCTATTGCATGTATCACTGAGCGTATAACTGCTATGTACCTTTCGATCGCACTGGTGATGTTAACAACCGATAGTAATTTCTTAACAAATAATTCATCAAACCATATACATGTATAACAAAAGACAGGATCATTACATGTAGTTTACAAGATGAATAACATACGGTACCTCATTCAACCAGTAACCCATTGACCGATTTTTTCCTAACTTCCTGTTAAGCCTTTACCTATAAAAACTATACCACGTGCCTCCCACATAAGGCTTTTTATTAATAGAGCCCACCTGACGGTAACAGAAGAAGTTAAAAAAAAAAGGTATCTCTATTTGTATGTGGACGATTAAACACGGTCTCTTTAATTAAAATTGCGTCTTGGACCATCAAGTAAAGCCACATGTAACCTTTCGAAACCACATGTAACCTGTGAAAACAATTGAAACCTCCAATGATTTGGAACATAAACAATATCAGTTCAAACTTAAAAAATATACGTTACATGCGGTATAAACGGCTAATGCTTATTCTATCAAATGGTCAAATAAGTTGTTGAGTTAATTAATTAACCATTTTTGTTAGAATAAAAATTGATGAATAAACGCGTTCTACCGAAATTTGAAACCATTAGTTAGCCTATTTAACCATTGGTTGAGTTAACTCGGGATCAAAAAATTGGGCCTAAGTATATTTTTTTCGCTAACTAAAAACTGTAGTTCTAATTGTATAGTTTAAATTTCAACTCTATACCTCTACACGTTCCCAATATAAAGGGTCCTGGCAGACAGACTGACCACAAAGTGATACTTACACAAAAAAATAACACGAACCACGCATTTACGAATGCATACCTATTGCACATGTGCTTTTTTTCCTCTTAGATACGAAAACCTAAAAAATAGCAAAACAAAGGACTACCAACATGACAAAAGTCAGCCTGCATAAATTTTCTTGAAATTAGTGACGAGTCATAGTAAACAAAACATGCTCCAAAAACTATCTTTACTTATTGACGTAAAGACGAAAACTGTCGAAACTTTGAGGTTATTTTAAACAAATAATCTAAACAAAGTACTTGGCTCTCACTTTCCGATCCAAATTTCCTAATATTTTAAACCAACGAACCAAAAATTTAATATGGACTAGCAAAATTAGGAGTTGTCACGCAAATATGACAGGTGAATGCTGAACTTGAGTGGACGGATGCGCCCCCTGCACATCGCTGGGCGAACTAATCTTTGATACCGTACGGTTTTACGATCTTCCAATTTACTTGCATGTTCCGTATGACTGTGAACTAAAATGCCGCTCAAGCAAATGCGGAAATACCACTCGTACATCAGCTGTTTGTAATAGATTTGGTTACACAATGTACGGTCCTATAAAAAAAACCTGCTACATCATTTTGCATGAAACTGAAAAAAATAGCTTATTTTGCCGTTGATAACCCCTTTTCTTGAAATCACTGAACAGTTTTTCAGTTACTCTGTATAGATAATTGTATTTAATTAGGTATAGTTTTTCGTTCATCAGATAAATTATAATCCTTTTTTTTACTAAAAAAAACTTTCAAAAGAATTCTTAATGAAGGATACTTTTTAAAATTTTAGCAGAATTTCCACGCGCTACATTTTAGCTTCCCAACCATTGTCCAAATAGTTTGAAAGCTGCTTCTTAAACGACGTCACGGCTTTTAGTGATTGAGCGCGTGGTCACTGGTCATGTAGGTAGTATATCCTCTCCCATACGTGGCTAGGGTTGTCACAAGGAACCTAGAGTTAAAAGTGCTTTAATATTTTGTCGAATGTTGTTGATGCTTTTCTTGTCACCATATATCCCACTTATGGAATTCGTATCGAGACTAATTCTGCCGAACCTATTTTTTTGCTCGGAAACAAACAAGAAAACAACTAGGTTCAAAGGAAAGTTTTCTTAAATGCATGTTTAATAACACATTACAAATAATAGGTAATAACAGTATGAGTAGACAATTACTCAAAAACTCTGCTGTCGATTGCATCTCGGGATACAATAGACGTAAATCTATCGAACTCACTAAGACATAGAAAATTATAACCTCATGAAACAAAAGCTATTAAGAGATCTTGCCATTTATGGAGAAGACCAGAAATCGCTCGGCAGTTTCGGTTCAGTTCTTACTGCGCATTAGTTGCGTCCAAATGACAAACGTCATGTGCGGGGTAAGTTAACGATCTTAACGCTTTGCTGCCCCTCAAATTATCTGAGCGACCATTGCTCCGGTGCTCCCTGGCTTAGAACTGCTTACTGTATGTCCAACACTTCCGCGTCAACAAGATTTGCTGTTATGTCACGAGGAAATTGTTGATACTCATTTTAGATAAAAAAAAGAATGTTTAATTCTAATTCAGAGCTAAATTTTATGATGTTTCCTGAACTTGAATTGACTGAGCATTAAGTTATTACAGATACAGAAGACTAGAACGCTTTATATGTATCTCCGAAATCTATAAAAGACTACCAAAAATTCAATTAAGAAAATACTGCAGTTCTAAGATATTTATTTCTAAAAGAACGTGTAGTCATATCCAATGATAAGTGTTTAAGAACAGCGATGGAGATACGTAAATCGACTGCCACGCATTTAATTAGACGAACGCCTAGTAGATAACAGAAAATAAATGAGCAATAAAACCTAATGACAGGAAAGTAAAATCAAACACAAGAAAACAAACAACGGCGTTTCCTTTGACCACATTGAGAGCCTTTATCATCCCTTTATCTCAGTAGGGAACAGGCCACGATTGTTCACATCAACCTTATCAAGTATACATGCAGGTATGTAAATATTCTATGCGATGTTTGCATTAGAATTAGTCGCTTCACATTGTGTCGCAGAATGATGTAAGATAGAATGCTCAATGTGATTTATTAATATAGGGGAGATTGATTTTAGATCATAGTCAGACCGAATTTATACAAATTTGTTTTTTTATTAATACACAATATGCCAAGATGCTTTTAGCAACTGCAATTGGCAAGATATTGTGATGGCTGACATATTTTGATACTACTCGTTTTTTATGTTACTGTATTAAAGATCTAATATTATAATACACGTAATGGGACAAATAATCAATGCAATTATCTAAAATGATTTCATCACAATACTACGTGTTCTTTAATCTTAGTTGAGAGTTAATAAACTCAGACGAAGGAAAGGTATCAATTGTATATTTCTTAATGGATGGGAAATTAAAATTGAAAATTATTTATGTTATGTCACACTTTATTGATTATCCTGAATGTTTTGTGAACTCTGTACTACGAGCATAACGTCTAAACCTCTTCTTCCTGCCCTTATCCCATTCATATGAGGTCGGCGCAATGCGTATTTTCCTTCCATTCCTCTCTATTACTCGTCATCGCGGCATCCACTCCTTTCTTTCTCATATCATCTTTCACACAATCAATCCATCTCTTTTTCGGTCTCCCTCTGCTTATATACCCATCCACACAGCATAACGTCTAAACCATATAATGTTAATCACTGCATTGCGACTAATCTGTTTTGCATTATCTCTTTGAACATTTTTTTTATAATCATATTTCTCATTATCTCTTACGTATCTAATTAACATTTTTTATTTGCTCACTAGGACCTGTGTCCGTTTTGATTGCACGTTCCCAGATAACACTGCTTTATTTAATTTAGTCATTCTTGTGTTTGTCTCGTGATAACGCAGTAATTTATAGAGGCCAGTAAAGCCATGCTTTATGATTATTTAATTCTTGATTTTCTTCTCCAGTATTTACGTTTTGTATCTCCTGTATTGTACCCGTCCGTGTGATTACACAATTGTTTGTGCCTTTTATAACCTCATGATGTCCTTTAACGTGAATCCTTATAATAATATTATGAAGATCGTAAACACACGTTTATTGCTTACCCTACTTATGACGAGTTATAATGCTTACATAATCGTAGAGGAAAATATTGTATGTGATTGTAGAATTTATTTACTGTCTTGTGAATATTTTATTTTATTTTTGTAAAACTAACAATATCTTGTCATGACTGTGTATCTTTATCGTTGCAGTAACATAAAATGATATAGTTATAGTACCAACAATTCTAAAAAAGTAAAAATATTTGTGAGCTGAAGTATCTTCTTCTTTAAGGACCACTCCAATTAATGAGGATCGGCTACCAGCTGCTGAAATCTATCTCTACCTTTACTCTTCTAACCCGAAAAGTTTAGATGGACTAGCTATAGAAGAACCAAATCGAAAAATCATAACCCAAATTAATGTTTGATCACGTAACGTTTTGAGTAAACTATATATTTTAACTAGCTGATCCGGTTGATTTTCTGCCATATTAAAAAATCTGGAGAGGACCACCCCTATCACTTAGGGGTGTGTAAAATAGATGTTGACCGATTCTCAAACCTACCCGATATGCACACAAAATTTCATACAAATCGATCTAGCCGTTTCGGAGGAGTTCATCAAACATCGCGACACAAGAATTTTATATATTAGATAGAGTCAAGCAATATTTGCTAATGTTCTCAAACAAGAGAAATCAATAATCACAGACGGCCATTGAATAATTTTTCTATGCATATCGAATGCGGAACGATCTTGTTTGTCCAACATAATTTATGTGGTTCATTGTCCAACGGAAGCTGTAGGCTCGTTTCGTTAATCGTCTGACGAAAAAATCTAATAAAACGGACCCTATGGTCAACCATTAGTAGCGAACCGTGATTTGTGCCATAAAACTATATAAATTATTATTCATGGTTTTTTCGCCATGCCCTGCAATTGACTGGTGCCGTACATTCATTTATCAATACCATAATCTGTGATAGTTATTCATATTGAGACCGATTTATAGGCGGGTTAAAACTATGGAGTCGCCTTTCGTTGTGCTTTGAAAAAAACGAAGTACAGAGTTTTACTTTGATTGTAAATACCCGCATATGTTGACCCCGTTTCCGTAATCATGTTTTTTTTTAATCAATTACCATTGTTTTTAATATTCTTTTGTTATTCGAGACGGAGACGAATCCGAAAAATCAAGGATCATGAAAGTCGGTTCACCCTTTCTCGATTTACAAGTGTTGTAACAAACCCAATTTTGTTTTATAACTGTATAACAGATTTGTTTATATTTAGCGGAAAATCGAAGACGGGATCGAAAATACGTGCAATACAGTGTGCGTCAGAACTAATTTTGTTGACAATAATTAAAATTAGCTTTACGCGATACTGAAAACGTTGCAACATATAAATATTTTTTAATTTGTTTTGTACTGATTTAGTTAGTTATTTACGCAATATTCACACTATTTTGAATTACAAATAAAAATGCAAGTTTGAAAATCTATCAAAGTAGGTAATACAATCTAATCGTGACAAAATCCCTCAATAAAAAATCTACTAGCTACTCCATAGGTTTCGTTCTCTTGTCCCCTAAGGTGAAAGGTCGCGTGGGGCACACGACGGTCAGTCGCGAATGGTACGGACTGGGACCCCATCCTACCCGCTACAACACTTACGTTATACAAGCCTATTTCAATAACATTACCGCACACATATGATATAGTTCACTAAAGTCCTAACAAATACCGCAATAGTTTCAAAACATTTCGAATGTGACATCAATAGTGACGTAATATTTTGGTACCTATCAACAATATATGATTTTTTGTATTCTGTTCTGATTTGATAGTGATAAGAAGCTTTAAGGTGTTGTCGTAAAGTTGAATTTCGTTTGTATTTTGTATTAATTCCGTATAATGTAGGCAATGCAATTAGATATACGTGGTTGTTATGATACGAATCTTTGTGGTTTCTGGTGATTTTCGATATTGCATATTATACCTTTATTTATGTCGAGAATAGGAGATTAAATGAAATTCAGAAGTAAGCCCTGTAGACATACAAATTGATCATGTCCAACTGTTGGTTCTCATAAAATACCTTATTTTAATAGTAAAATTATTTATTACATTTCACCTGTGCAGTTTTATCGCATATAAAACTTCACTAGTGTAATACGCAGTAAATGCAATAATAAAAACCTTTTACGTGTAAAAAACAAAATTAAATAAAACGAAAATACCTTTAATTTCTCTAAATTAAACAAAAATGCAATTACATTATCAGTAGCAGGTTCTGGTAATGCATGACCGCCAGTAACCTTTCAGCAATGGAAAATGTACACCAATTCGTTATCTAGACGACAAACAAACTGGTCGGTGACCAGTCATCCATCTACATACTTATTTACATACCTATCAGGGAACAAGTTGCCCATTGTCGTTTGACACCGCTCGCGTTGTAAAACTACCGGAAAAACCACTCAAACACATTCAAAACCCAACTCTACATCATTCAGATTGAGTTGAATTTCCTTCAGCGGTCGTTTCGAGAAAATTGGTTGTAAAAAAAGCTCAAAAACAAGTGAATTTCTGTTGTAGTATGTAAAGATTAGAGTTTAAATTTGAATGATATGTGGATGAACGGTTAACAATAATGAAGCAGCCTATATACCACCCGCACGTCCTCTTTAGATAAGATAAAGGCCACCTGAAATGAAGAGAGCGACACCAATATGGTACTAATATGATACCGATACGGTACTAGACCGGTAATTAATTTGTGACGATAAAAATACCGGTCGAAGATACCCGAAGACTGGTACAGTATGTTTACTCGAACTTTAATGTTATACTTAAGTCTTGTATTATAAGAAGGAAACTATTGATGCTTATTGCTTTATGTAATACTAGCTTCTGCCTGCGACTTCGTCTGCGTGGACTTCAGAATTGGGTCTCAAGCTTCGCTCGTTGTCCATGTTTAATCGTCCACGGAAACTATTTGAGAGATCGGTATAGAAAGTACATGTCCTTTTCCATAGCAAAGGTGACATGCATACATAATTTCAAAGCAGTCTGCCCGCGACTTTTGACAATTTTCAATTTTCCCTCGGGAACTACTTAAGGAATCGGGATAAAAGGAAGCCTATGTCCTTTTCCATGTCAAAGGCTACATGCTACATTGACTAAAGTCCTTTTACTCAAGTGGACTCCTATGTTATTTACAACTCTAAAAAAATGAAGCGTATAACTTTAACCAAAACAATCTTGATCCTCAAATCGAGCGGCGATATCCTAATGGCTAGAGCTAGTACTTGCGATCAATGGCTGCCGGTTCAAATCCCACCCATTGCACAACTGTCGTGAATCCATTCGTAACACAAGCGTTTAGCTTAGGTTACTACTTACTACTAGTAATATAAAAAAAAAATACAACATTTATTCTGTCCAGTGTAGAAAAGCTTTTGTTTCTAAACGTAAATTTAGTACACGTCCAGATCGTCCCGCCACCTCTTTCTGGGCCGGCCTCGGTAGAGCCGTCCGTCTGTTGGCTCCCATTGTGTAGCGACCTTCGCCCAGCAGTGGGACAGTAGTGGCTAAGGAAAAAAAAATTGTATCCCAAAACATAATTTTTTCTAATAATAAGTACACTATTATTATATTCAACATAAATGTTTCCCAAATTCACCTTGTTGTTCAACAAACGGTCGCTTATCTCACAGGCCGCCTCCTATACGTGTATGGCCCTAGTTCCATCACTTCCTATGACCCTCGGTTCTCAGAACGGTCCGTGATGCCAAAGCCCTGTGAATTACATAATGATCACCTATTTCGTGAACACGAGACACCTAGCTTCCACTGCATAAGGATGAGCTATGCAAATATCGACATTTCTAGAAATATAAACGTAATAATGTTATATCTTAACTTTAAAATAATGTGGTTGCATATTATAAAATAATATTTATATAAAAAACAGGAAGATAGAAGCAACATTTTGTTGTACAGCACAATAAGATTGAAATGAAAATTTATAAACTAAATTAATAAAGTACATACGTATTACTTTTTAATTTTCTATAAAAAAAATACGAGTACCTGCCTTTATTTTTGTTGTGTAGTTATAACGTATTGTAAAAAATAATAAAACAAAATGTCAGCTTAACCTCACAGTTCACAGTGATAAGTCCGGTTTTAGGTCCAAATATATGATCATACGAACACACTAACAAATTATGCATAATTCATAAGATTTACTTCTATCGTAGGATCACCTCCCTAAGTTGACCGTACCAGAGCACGTGTTATTTCCATAGCTAATTGCAAATTGCGCGGGCCTGTCAACACATGCGCGATAATGTGTCATAACACAACACCAGACCACGTTCATGACCACAGACTGTGATTACCAAGGCTTGTGGTTGACCCGCCCGGTAAACTTTGGTGGTTTGGATTTTGATTGTAAAATTGGCTGGTCTTTGGAAATTCTTTGAGAACAAGCCACTCGACTCAAAGGGCCGAACGAAGTACTTTTTATTGGATTTTTTTTTGTGTGCTAATTCCAGCTTGTAATGTTTTGTTTTATTTGCAATCTAGGTGTGCACGGGAATCAAATTAATTATTATATAAAAATAAATTTCATTACAATTTTACGCTGACTTTTAAATAAAACTAACCACCGAAAATGGTCCTTTCTCCCACTTAACCTTCAAAAAAGACCGCTACCGTGCGCATCCCAAAGCTGTTGGCATCATCACATATTTTCGATGTTTATCACACATATAGAAACCGACTTGAGTACACTTATAATAAGTACGTAAGTAATCGCTTTGGCGGTCCACGTAGAGATATTATAGAAAAAACTGCAACAAAAGTCCGCCGACAGATCCATCATATTTTGAGATGGATCGCCAGAAATTTAACACTATTATTCTGGTAGGATTTTAATACCATTATTTTGCCAAGATACGGTGGAATTTCATTTTTAATCGATGTCCGCGAAGCAAACACGGGTGCTAGCTTCACGAAATTCTTCGCGGATCGTTTCACTTTTTGAAAAGGACTTTGCATTGAAATACAAACATACAGTGGTCCTTCTTTGAATAACCTACCATTGCGAAGACAACCTTATGTGGCTATGAATAAGGCTGGTGTCTGATTAAACCAATGACATAAATCTTTAAAAAAATAATCATGTTAAAGCTTCACGGTAGCCGAAATTATTTGTGGGCGGTTAAGCGGGCTTTGAAATTTCGGCGATAAAAATTATCGAGGTTTCCGTAATAAATGTTAATATTTATTGAGGTCACAATAGACCGCAACTTAGTTTAAACATAAATGTATTATAATTATGGTCAAAACTTTTTATACTTCCGTATGCTTTGAGAATTCAGCTGAGTATACCTTGCCACAAAAAAAATCTTGCATTTTAAGATTTTCGTCTTGCCTATCTAATAACTGAATTATTAATTTATTGGTTGATTATTATTATTAAGACGGAGACAATAGGCGTTAAACACTAGCTAGTAATTTATCACATGTGGTACAATCAAGCTCACTCGCCTTAAGCCACTCGAAGGTACAGAAAGGCACACGTGTCGATGTGGCTTAATCCACGGCTTTGCGTTATAATCCGACCACCCAGCGAACGAATAGCCATTATAATACTGCCCACAGAAATAGTACCCCCATTATTATATAGAATGGAACACATAGGTGCCCTTATTATTTTACGCAATAAAATCGAGACCACCTACGTCACGGTTGTTTCTTTTTTTGCAAAAACACTTTTGTATGCGAATGTAATGATGCGATCGTGAATTTTAGCAGTTTTTGGGTATTTAGTTCGATTTTAATTGTTGTATTGGTAAAGGTTTTTTGAGTCGTAAATTCGCACTTGACTTGTGTTTAACTATTGTAGGTAAGTGTTATTTCATATTGTGCAACGTACAGTTTTCTTTGTAGCTTAGTGCGCACGATTGGTTGAAATTCATAAGGTTATCAAAACGAATTGACAGTTACATTTCAATTTAATAATATTACAACTCCCTCCGGATTGCGAATATTATTAGAAACAAGATTAGTTACAAAAATTAACTTATCCTCTGACGTCACAGTCGATATATCATCAATACTGCTAATGATGGTCCAACGACAACAAAAGTTAGTACAGTTGTCAACAAGATTTCTGTGAGGCAACACACAATTACTATACAGATTTATAAACCTTATTTCTTGAAAACTAAGCTTCATAATAGATTGAATGTTTTATGTTATGAAGAGAAATTTGTTGGAAAGGGTGTGCTTTATGTTATTGCTCACTCGGACGTACACCAATGTGAATTAATGATTGTAGACCGTCTAACGATTAGTTTCCATCTGTTATTACGACGATATCCTGTCCTCTGTGTCCTAGTACAAAGATAATAAAATATTTAGTGACATCATAACTAAATAAAATTATGAAACTAGTAAACGTATCACTTTGCATTTTATTCCATAAAAAAACTGTTTATAAATAACCATTATACGTTATAGAAGCACTTTAATTCTACAAACGAAAATAGGTAAACAAAAAAAATTACATAAAAGCGTATTAAGCGCTTTTCAGCTTTCACTCCAAAAAAGGAAAAAAAACTAAGAAATACGTAGGTACCAAATTATTTTCTGGTTTCATGCTTCAATATAAGATCACTTGTTTAGGCCAAAGTCTCAGTTTTCTTAATACTTGGTAGCCTGGTTTATAAGGACCACAGTCTGAAAGGACGAAGGACATTTGGTCACAATAAGTCGTGAATAAAGCCAAGCATAAACATAACAAGCGTGTAAATTCCTAAGCAAATCGAGTACACACTAATTATAGTCGGAATTAACTGGATATTGGAGCATTGAGTATAATGGACATGTTTGAACCGACCTGTCTGGCTTGCCGTGTGCCCGATACATACATTACTGCTACATAACATTTTGGTCCTTTTGGTACTTGCTGAAAATTTATGTATTTAGAGCGATTGATTGAAATTTAACTAAGTAGATACTCTACTCAATATTTTTTTAAGGTATTTTATATACTTTTTAATAAATATTTACAAATTCTATTCAAATATTCACACTTATAACTAATCCATAAAACAAAATAATGAAAACAATAGAGTCGAAAAATTCATTGACATCGCTGTCAACTGGACTTGTGCCCATAAGATTGGCCGCATTAAATTTTATTTTCAATTTACTTGTAAGTCAAATTACATAAAATTATACATGTCATGTAATGTACGAAAGATGAGCATTTGTCGCTCCCTGGTGTGGAGAATGGTAAGTCAACGTGGTTTACAAAATGTAGACCTAAATTGGGAACCCAAGACATTCTACATAATATTCCTATCTGATATTTACATAACATGTTTAATTATACGACATTGAATAAGACACACAAAGTCAATATATAAATTTAAAAATAAGTCCCTCTCAAAACAAAGTACCCAAATATGCATATCTCAAATGATTCATATTTATATTATTATCTAATCAGAAAGTAAAGGAAAATTATGAGGTTTATAAATAAAGCCATTTATAACTTAAAATTTAATTATAAAAATGTAGAGAATGACGTAACGAAGTAAGGGTTAGAGCAGACTGTTGGATAATTCAAGTGTTGCAAGTCTTACCGCAAGCTAATTGCGTCCATCCTAAGTTGTGATATTAACTTGTAGGGGTGAGAACACACTGTCGTAGAAATATCTTCTTTTCTTAACAATGTTTTTGGACGTATTAAAAGTTAACTTGAAACTTAAATAACAAAAATAAAATACTTATAAGCAGTTTTATAATTATTATAATACCTCTTCCAATAAAAAAAACACTTCTGGAATAAAAAGAGTCGGTTCCGAAGAGAGGTTGACTTACTTATCGACTATCCTTTGGATTATTTTTGACATCTAATTACATCAGTAAAAAATCATCAGGAGAAAAGTTTTTACCCATCAGGGTAAAAACTTTTCTCCTAAACTCCCTAGACCAGTCAAAAATTCTGGTCATTTTCCTTGAATAGTTTTATGCCTCGAAGACCTAAAATCCCAGTGTAATCGTTTAAAAAATTTCCTACGTCATATTACCGAAATGACATTTACGACAATCGCCCTTTATGACACCACCTTAGTCCAGGTCGTGTCTGGACACAGAAAAGCAAATTTAAATTAAAACAAAACTGAGCAAGACAGCGATTGTGGCGAAACACTTGTGAAACAAGTCGAGTTTAATCGCGCGCTTACACTCATTTTGGTCCTAACCGAAGATTAAACCCAAATTAGGCCTTCGGTACTAATTACCTAGGATACCTATGTACATGTACTGAAAATATATTTGATTTTGTGGTCACAAGTATTGCCTAAACATGAACCACGATAGGACAGAAAAGTCTTAGTGTAAATATAGACAAACTACTAATATAAGAACATTCCTAACCCATTTTAAATATTTAGAGAGAAAAGCGTCCTTAAACTCATCATTGTGTACTAAATAACAGTCAAAATCCACTGCAATATTTATTTCCCTTAAAAATAATATTTCATAATGGTTACCAAACTTTCATCCTAAAAAACGGACGAACTAGAATGAAAATATGAATAAACATAAATTTTTTCTATACATAAAAATGAGACATTCAAAACTACCACTTTTGAAAAATCCTTATTTATACATAATCAAACCAATACGATCAAAAACATAAAAACAGCGGCTATTACCATGTAACACCTCACGATGACAAAACGAAAACAGAACGAGATTTCGAAGACAAACAGTGTTATCTGTGACATCGGACTGAGTAATTAAATGGTATCATTGTTATTTAATTAAGGATATGGTGACCGCGACGAAGGCGAGGGCACTGCGGTGATGGAAAGCCTGGCTGTAAACGTGTCTTGAGATGGTCCGGCTAGGGTTTTGGTGATAAGCGATAGCCATTTACGTTTGGCCTGTACGGAGAAATGTTGAAGCTATGCTTGTGAAAGAAAAATAAATCTTAAAAACAAAGAATGAAATGAATGTACGTATTTTTATGTTAGTTAAGGTTAATAAATAAATAAAAAATCAAACGCTCATAAGTCACCAAAATTTAATCTACTTTACTTAACTTTATGTAAAAAATAATTATTTAATTAGTGCTGTAAAGTTTAAATTCAATGTCCTAAATTCAAGGGCCCTATACTATTATGTGATAACTGTTCACAAAACTGTTCAAAAAAAATAGTACATACTTTAAAACGCCTTAAATGATGGCACTACTACCCTACATTAATTCTTTATTAACATTTTGATCGGCGTTGCCTAAATCAGCGATGTAACCCCGCTCCGCTTATAAAATAGCGCAGCCTGTGGCAGTTTCCAACAGTATCTAACTCTTGAACAAATATTAGCCCGCGACGTCACTCTTGGACCACACACAATCATCGTGCCTCATTACTCACATTATGACATATTCGGATAAAACTGGCATTATTTTAAAAGGAAGCGTTTTGGTACTGCGAGTTAATGTTGGCAAATTGTTATGAAATCAGAGGCTTTAGATCGCGTCTGTAATTCTTCTGCCTAGCCTTTTCCCAAGCTATGTTGGAGTCGGCTTTCAGTCTTACCGGATTTAGCTCAATACCGTATGGAGCGACTGCCTATCTGACTTCCAAAACCTATTGCTAGGTAATAGGCAGTATTCCATAGTAAGACTGGTTGTCAGAATTGTAATGACTTAACGACTATCAATTATCACTGTATGACAGTCGGGACCGATGCCTTAACGTGCTTTCCGAGGCACGGAGGAGCCTCGATATGTTTACAAATGGTCACCCATCCGCTGACCAACTGCGGCGAGCGCGGCTTAACCTTTATTATCGGTCAAACCGTACAACTTACACTTAGCCACGAGCCCCTCCTTAGATCGCGTCTGTAATCTTATATCTTTAAACGAGCAATTCTTGTATATATATACTCTGAATCTCGGAAACGGCTCCAACGATTTTCGTAAAATTTTGTATGCAGGGAGTTTCGGGGGCGTTAAATCGATCTAGCTAGGATTCATTTTCAGAAAATGTCGTTTTATCCGTGTTTTCAGTAATCTTAAATCTTTAAACGAACAATTCTTGTATATACGGCCATCAATACTGATACAATTAAAAATAAACAAAATATTACATTTGAATTTGGAATCTGTCACTTTTATATAATTGAGCATTGTGTTTTCTCATTTTGGCGCCAGTACATTGTACAATATTTTGCGATATTAAAATGGAGTGGGGTGATAAAGCTCAAAAGAATCGCTGTGATTGCATTACACAATGCATTATGGAGCCAAATGCAATTTTTTAACTTTCCATACCCTTGGTATTAGTAAAATGTTTGTGTTCCGGGCTATTAATATGTAGGTACAATGAGACCTCCTCTGTTGGTGACAGAAGATCAGGCCGTCCACGCAGTATTTGTACGAAAAAGGTGGTCAAAATATTCGAAGGTGGGAAAGAATTCGAAGAAATCCTTTAAGATTTTATCTTGGGAGACGAAGGTAGCACTAGAACATGTCGCTTATTTTAAAAAATGACTTAGGAGTTGCAGCCTATAAGAGACGTACTGGTCATTTCTTAACTGATATTTTAAAAAAGAATAGGATAGTAAAATCGAAACTACTAGGTTATTACGTACTAAAGCGGTACGCAAAAGGAGGTCACAGAAAAATATTATTCATACTTCCTCATTTCATCAGTAGGTATGTAATTCGTATTTAAATATAATTTCTAAAAACACACTACCAAAAAAAAACGAGCAAAGCTCGGTGATCCAGGTACTTAATATTTTAAATTACAATGGTACCATGATTGCGTGTCTGACAAAAAGTGGGTTCTCTATTGCAGTGATATAAGACAGGGTATCGGTATTTAAAAAGCCAACAACTAAATTAATGTTAAATTCAATACTAGTTATATAATTGTATCTTTTGTGTGTTTTCTTATAGGTACTATTATTTTTTCACAACGATACTGACAGAAATTATTTCAGGAAATAAAGTGCCCTGTAAACGATCAAATTATTTGTCAAATTTTACGTGATGGTCAAATTACTTGATAGTGTACCTACAGCTGGGTTTGAGGTGTTTATCAAATAATCTACTGGATGATGTCTGGAAAAATCTGGAAAGATGACAAAAAATGAAAGGAGAAACCCGAATCTACTAGAAAGTTAACAAATTTGTTTGATATTTGGTTTGATCGTTTATGCTATTGTTTAATGAAAACGTGAGGTTTGACCAACAAGTTTGTCAAACTTCACGTTTAGAAGGAAGAAGATCTTTTTTTCATTTACTTACATAAATAACATACTATATATTGAAGAATTGTTCCTCTGCAATTTTCTATTTAAGATTCCTACGGAGATTTAAGTATTAGTCAGATATCAACTCTCACCTCAATCACTCGTCATGAACGGCATACAATCAAAACAAACAAATCTAACGGATAGCGAATACCGTGAAAACCGCTAATATTATTAGTTACTAACGTAAAGCTGCGGCTTTGCTTGACATTCCCGGTTTTTGTACCTAACAAAAATTAATGTTTTAACTAAATTAAGGCGACAATTATATTATAAGATCTACTTAACGTAATTATTTTAAAACTCAACAATAACATAATTATTTTTATTTTTAAGAAAAAATATGTTCTTTTTTTATTTATTTATTTAAAAGTGCTTTTCTCTTTATGATTTGAAATTCGAATCAATAAATGGAATAGCTTTCACTTAATCAAAATTTTAAATTAGGAATAAAAGAAACGGTTTTTGTTTTTTGTCAATTGATTCCAAAATTAAAAAAACTTTATTCGGCCATTACTTGAAATTAAGTTCAACGACCAAACAGACAAGCGTTCGGACTTCATCAGCGGGCCCACCACACAATCAGCATCCGTCGCTTGACACCAATTACCATCAAACCATGGTGCACGATGGTGTTCTCACGAAGGGAAACCGACCGCAAACGGTACGTAACGTATTGAAGGAAAATATTTGTTTTGATTGTGGATGGAATGACCACAAGTGTTTGGTTAATGGGAATATTTATATTAGGTATTGTTACCTATCATCGAAAATCGATTCCGGGATGTTACGTTTTGTAATAGTAATAAATTAATATTTTTGACTTTGACTGGCTTGTTGGTCCAGTGGGTAGTGACCCTGACTGCTAAGCTGGAGGTCGTGGGTTCGATTCCCACCCGGGATAAAAGTTTGTGAGATGAGCACGATCATTCGTTCTGTGTCAGGGTGTAATTTATCTATATTATGTATGTATTTAGAAATATATAAGTATGTTTATCAGTTGTCTGGTTGCCATAGTACAGGCTCTGCCTTGTTTGGGATCAGATGTCCGTGCATGAGCTGTCCTAAGATATTATTATTTATTTATTTACCAGTGCAGTACATTAATGCTCGTTCCTTCCATATCAGAAGAGGCTTATGACCAGCAATGGGACATTTACTGGCTGGTATCATTTATATACAGCGAAAACATGAAAACCAACGTTGTTCTGACATTTTATTTGTGAAGCAATAAAAAAAAAGTAAAAGGTCTAAGTACCTTTCATCGACTTAATTTTAAACAAAGGCAGCGAAGTAAAAAAAACGTAACAAATCTGTTTATGGAAAAAATGGTACAAACAATTATTTAACTAAATACTCAACACTTGAAGCATGCCCTAAACCTGTCAATACAATAACAAATCTTATTACAGGACCCGCTACTGTTTCATTGTCATTTACGTCAAAACATAATAACTTGTCTATTCTCAAAAAAGAATTACACAGCAATTACAACCCTAGTCAAAAAAACTATCGATGTCCAAACTAAACATTTTTTGTCACAGCACTGGCCCCCGTTGTCCCTTTTATGGCCGGCAGATTAGTTAAAGAAAGACTTTTATGGTACACCCACCGCTACAAAATCCACAGTCTACAATAATATCGCTGTCCCCGGGCAATAAAGCGGTAATATCAAAATTCGATTTTTACAGGAGAAATAAAAGAAGCTAATTTTCATATAGTGCAGCGTATAGTGATCCAAAACAGGCGGTCAAAATGTCAAATGGAAGCTTATTTTTTTACCAACCTAACCTTTAAAAAATAATTCTATTGGTATAACTATTTAATTAAATAATTGAAAAAATGTATAATACAAATTATAGACGCTATTGATTCAATTGTAACATCATTAATGACTTTATAAACACACCGACCACTTAGACGCAGGCCCATAACAATATAATACGACATATTTTCCGCTTTAGGTCTCGAGCGTACCAGCCGATTACCACCTTCTTCAGGGAAATTTTATAGCCAAAGCTAGCTGTATCATCCACTAATCGCTATTTTAGAATCCTATCAATGAGTTATTTTTTTATGTAACCATCGTAACAAATTGACTTTATAATGTGATTTATTTTTATTTTTAACCATTTTAGACAGTATTCTATGAAATTAATATTTTTTTAGTGTTACTACTGCTTAATTTTTGTTTAATAAAATTTTAAATAATAATGACCTTTTAAAAAAAAAGTTTTACGAATCACATATTATTTATTAAATATTAAACTTTGGAAAACAATACGAAAACACTTAAAAAAAGAAAAAGTACTATTCTACCTTAATTTGAATAAAATCACAATTTTAATTAGCTGTTATACTATGGAAACAAAAATAAAATTGGTCAAAACCTTAAAAAAATATATATAATACTACTTTAATTTGAATCATCGCTTTCAATATCGATTTCTTCTTCAGAGTTCCCAACACAATGTAAATTGTTATAAAATGTTTGCTTCAGTTTTGCAGAGACTCATCAAATCGTCGTAAAGTGGTTTTGGTAAGGCGATTGGCTCTCTATACAGATTTCTCAGTTCATCTTCTGAAACATCAGTCACTAGCATCTTTTTGGCTCTTCCTCTTGAAGATCTGGTGCTTGATTTCGTGTTGTAAATCGTAAAGCTATAATTATATACTTTATAGATACTATAATATTAGATATAAACAATTTGCATTGTGTTGGGAACTCTGAAGAAGAAATCGATATAGAAAGCGATGATTCAAATTAAAGTAGTATTTTTTTTAAGGTTTTGACCATTTTATTTTTGTTTCCAAAGTATAACAGCTAATTATCATTGTGATTTTATTCAAATTAAGGTAGAATAGTATGTTTTCTTTTTTTCAGTGTTTTCGTATTGTTTTCCAAAGTTTAATATTTAATAAATAATAATTATGTCATTCGTAATGGTTTTTTTTTAATTATTAAAAATTTTAGTAAACAAAAATTAGGTAGTAGTAACACTAAAAAAATATTAATTTCATAGAATACTGTCTAAATGATGGAGAGATTGACCGAGATATTAAGCACAGAATCAGATCAGGTTGGCTTAAATGGCGACAGATGACTGGGATGATATGTGATCCTAAGATGCCCGTAAAGCTGAAAGGTAAAATGTATAAATCGGCTATAAGACCTGTATTGATGTACATACTTATGGTTCAGAATGCTGGGCAGTGAAAGGGACTGATGAAAGACGATTGCATGCAGCGGAAATGAGAATGCTTCGATGGAAGACTGGAGTGACGAGATTAGATAGGATAAGGAATGAGTATATTGGAGGAAGCTTGAAAGTAGCGCCAGTGAATGAAAAGATAAGAGGTAAGCGTTTGTCGTGGTATGGACATGTTATGAGGAGGGATGAAAGTCACATAACAAAACAAGTTATAAGTATGACTTTGGATGGCTATATAAGCAGAGGGAGACCGAAAAAGAGATGGATGGATTGTGTGAAAGATAATATGAGAAAGAAAGGACTGGATGCCGCGATGACGAGTAATAGAGAGGAATGGAAGGAAAATACGCATTGCGCCGACCCCATATGAATGGGATAAGGGCAGGAAGAAGAAGAAGACTGTCTAAAATGGTTAAAAATTAAAATAAATCACATTATAAAGTCAATTTGTTACGACAGTACGGCGCAGGGGTCACAATAAATTTCCGGGAAGAAAGGCGTAATAGCTTGTACAGAATAAAACATCTTGTGATTACTTCGTATTCAATGTTTACAGTTTTTTGTGTTATGTTTCATAGAGTAATGCAATAAAACATTTTTAGTCGTAAGAGAATTTTCCATGCAATAAAGCTGTTATTGTCAAGTATTTTAAAGAAATATTAATTGAAAAAATCTGAAAAAAATAAGAGTGATAGACTGATACTCAGAGAAGCCAAAAATCAAATAACATTAAAAAGGGCGTAACCGGCGTTTACCGCTATATTGCCCGGGGCCAGCGATATGATAGTATTCTTTGACTAACTGCAAGTATTGTTCGAAGTTTGACGGTATTTTTTTTCTATGTTTCTAATAAGGTAAAAGTGCCAGTTAGTAGTCGTACCAACCGCAAATTTGTCAGACCACCTTGCAGCTAAATGAAATTTATGGCCCCAAAGCCAGGAAGAGGACGGTAAGCCGTGCCGTTGCATAATCTCCGCAATTTATGAATGCTTTTGTTGACTTTATTGCGCTTTGTCGTTTTTATTTAATTACATCACTTAATTAATTTTTGGCGCCAACTTTTGTACACATTTCGTAGGTATGTATGCTTGAATTAGGAAAAGTGTAATTGAGTACAATTTACACTTCCTAATTCATATCAAATTGAGTCAATAAAGTGAAAAAAAATAAGAAATACATATTAGTTACCGTGAACCTCACAATATAATTATAGAGATCATATTTAAACTACAATCGATTGAACAATTCGCCGTCAATAGTTCCGGCGAATAAATTCAATCGATAAAAACTCAAAACTATCTCCAAAATCAATCACGCCCTTGGAAAATTGACGGACCTTTATTTAGAATCTGCACGTGAGGCAACGGCCTGTTCTCGTATTAAAGAGAGGAAATCCGGAGCACATTGTTGTATTCGACACTTACGTACTTTACCTGACCGGCAGATAAAGGCCCTTACAGAATAGGTAGCAACCTTTTTTTACTATAATTATAGGCCGCCAGTGCCAGTCTAGTCAACGATATTAAAATTTGAATTTCGAATGCAATAAAAAACGTATGCTAATGATTTGCAACGGTCGCGACATTGTGTTGCCATTTTTTATGTAAAAAAAAAAACAAGTTTAATTTTCTCACGTTAGTGTATTTTTTTTCTAGATTTCTAATGACGGTTTAATTTGAAGAACTCTTTGGGGTTTGAACTTTAATACTTTTTTATGCAGATTCATTGTTTGCAGAAACAACGTCTCGTAATACGGCTGTCACAAAAAATAATTGCATTGTTATTTATATCTTTCGGTTGCACTCTTTTTTGTGCTTATTTTTTTGTAAACAAATAAGCATTATAATACCCTGTTCCTTGTTTTGAGCAAGTTAGAAACTTACTCTTTGAAACTATTCCTACTAGAAATTAAAGGTAGGTAGATTACGATGGTATGCTAAATAGCTTATCTTCGTTATATTTTCAAAAAAATAAAAATAAAGCACGGAAGATTCTAGATGACTTTCATTCGTCTTTATAAAATCCTGTTCCTTACAATCCACTGGTAACAATAAAAATCAATAAAAAATAACAATATCTACGGAAGGAAGACGAAAAAAACGAGTACTGCAAATCTCTTGCAGTTTTTTAACACCATGACATTCACAAACAATGAAGAACCGCATCTCTCATTGTGTTGCCAAAGAAATAAATTAAAGTATCCTTAGGGGAGATTTTTACCGTTAATTCTAATCTACATGAAAAAAAAAGATAAAAAACACAAGGATGGTTGTGGGAACATTCTTAAAAAGTTGTGGGGCAGGATACGGTACATAAGTGTAAATATGAGTGAGGTGACATACAAGAAATTTTACGGACGGATATTTATTTGAAAGATTTATAAACTTAAGAAACGTTGCTCTTAAAAAATTGGGTCGAGTAGACTAATTAACTTTTTTTCCGCAAAAGTAAAAGTACCAGCGCAAGTTATGTATGTTTTAGATCATTTGCTTTTGTATTTTACGAATCGTTTTTGAGTACCTATCAAAGTAGTCAATTTAATTAAACTCTTTAGAACTGTACATTTGCAATTTGTACTTAACTTGCGTAATACTTAACTTTACCAATGTAGATGTTATTATATACCCTAAATCCCTATAGCAAAATATTAAACGACGACCTCCTTGGTCGATTGGCGTACACACCGATTTTCAAGGTGTCGCTACTTCTGAGGTCCTGGGTTCGATACCCGGACGGGTCAATGTAGAAAATCACTATACCACATTGGCTCGGGTCTAGGTGTTTGTGGTACCTTTGTTGTCTTTGTTCTCATAACACAAGTGTTTTAGCTACTTGCTTTGGATTCGGAGCAATGTACCTATGTGATGTTGTTAACAAAAAAACTGAAAATAAAATTAATTGAAGACAGTTTCTATAAGGTACAATTTGTAAAAAAAGGTTGGATACAAATTAGCCACATCACAATTTCATCTAACACCGCTCTAATTAAATTACATTAACGGGTCTCTTCAAAAATCACATAAAAAAGGACCGGAAACCGAAACGCTTCCGTCTAAAAAACTAAAAAACACGAATCTCTAACCAGAGAAATTTCATCAAACACTGAATCAAAAGAGGAAGGAGCCTGCGTGTCTCAACATTTCTAATTCAATAAATAAATCAATTTCTGGGTGGGTAACACCCACAAACTTTGTTTACAATAAAAGTCTGATTTATTTATTTTGTTTAACAAATAGATTTATTTCTTATTTCATTAACATAGACGTGACGAGGAAATACTTTGTTTCTCTAATATATCATAATAATAATGGATCCCACAATCATTTTTTTATTGCAGAAATACTACTTATAAGTAAATATTAATGATACATAAAAAAACAATCAATTATTTATCACTTTTACAAGAATTTAAAATTTCAGTATTTCGATTATGTCTTTAAAAGTTGACCCACAGCTGCATCAATACAATGCAACTCACAAAGTTTGAGTGCCACTGGACCTACGTCCGTAAGTACCACACTAAAATCGAATGCACCCCACGGGTTTTTTTGACATCCTGAGAGAGATGTTTATAAAAACATATGCGCATTTTTTAAGAGACTATCTTTGGCTGATCCAAGGTGCGCAATATAGTATTGTGCAAGGGACATCTCCGAGGGTTTTTGATAATTGTCTAAGTGCGTTTTTTTATGTGCGAGCGAGTTTTTTAAGTTTTCTCACGCAGAGCTTCAGATCTGTGGGTAGATACATCCGCGATCGTCATTGTTGATTTCACGTATGACTGCCATTGATTTGTTAATTTTGTATGTTGAATTTCAATAAAAACTTGTTGGCTATTTTCATATTTTTGTGAATAATATTATATAGAGTCCATTAAAGTTTGTGCATTGCACCTTCAAGCTAATTTTATATTTCTATGTAAGGATAAAATAAGTGTAACTATGCAATTTAATAATTGTTTTTCTTGGAATACTGTGCATTAAAGAAAATACATGTATGATTTACGAGTCAGTTATTATTATTTATTTATTTTTGTTTATTACTTTTTCTTATTTATTAGTATTTTTATTTATTAAATGTAATAAAAAAAATAATTAAAGCAACAGTAAAATAATACGTAAACTATTTAAACAACAACCACATACATCTCACAAAAAAGTCCCTCACAGCCGTCATTTAAAAATCACAGCGTTAATAGTCACTCATTTTCATCAGTTTACATATGCATAATTTTAATAGCAACCCGCATATTCATTACGTTATAAAAACGGTAATTTAATATAAACTAGATGACAAAAATACGGCCAATGTGAATAAAAAGTGTATGAAAAACATACTGGGGTGGGCTACCGAGAGTGTAATAAAAAAATTAAAAGGGGTGTTTAAAAACAATAGGAAAAAACGCCACGGGTTGTTATCGTTAGCTAACTGGGCTTTGGGACAAGCGGTTAATTTTGTTTTAGAGCAGATTTATGGCTTTCACATTGTAATTACATTTAATATGTTTTTCCGTTTTTATTTTTTGCTTCAACACAATGAGCAAACGAAACTTTTATGAAGGTGAAATTTTCGTGTTAGTTAAATCACTATAGAAAAATCAATTAAATTATTTTAAAACTTTATAAAAATTATGAGCTGTGGCATTTTCACAAAGATAAATTGATTGAAAATGCACTTTTAATTTCAGTTTTTACTTTAAATTTTTTACACACCACACAAAAAAATAATTAACGTACTTTTTTTCACATCTCTTAAATATCAGATGCTTTGGTTGTATTCTTAAAAATATTTGTACCTACATTTATGATTAGGTACTAAGAAAATGAAATATCAAGTCGGCAAAGATCAACCATTCAGCAATCGTTAGCTCATCCCATACTTAAATAAATCCTCTCTCCTACGCAGGGCGTTCTCAACTCCATCGATATTGCTCTATTTCATCACTCCAATGAGAATGACACGATCTTTGTCGACAATCGTACGAACAATGGCACATCCCTTTCACTTTCAGCGTGTCAATTGACTCGTCTAGTCGATATTAAAATATTTTCATTGTTCTTTATTACACACTAATCGTTGTCATCAAAGGTGTGAAAAGGTATTACCTAATATTCTTGTGTATTCGGCGTTGCTGAGTGAGAAAATTTAGGTACCTTGAGTTTGCTACCGACTTTAAGGCCAGGGACATAACAAAGAGATTTTTTAAAGAAAATGTCGCCAAGCTTACAAACACAGAGAAAAAAAGTAATATTTTTCCATAGAGAAAACAGTTATTGCATTACATTAATACGTAACCACATAACAACCATTACTCCAAGACAGCCAACGGTGAAACTAAATAAAAAACTTATTTTACAAATCCTGACTATGCATAACATAGTTCTGATAAAGAATTTCACAATACCTTGGTAAAATAAAAATAATCATGTTGCTTCATAGATATAAGTTAATTTGCTTACAAACAAAAAACCCTAATTACAATTAAACCTATACAAAATCAAACCCCTATAATCACGTACATCGTATAAATCTTACGTAACTCTAAAGCTATGGGCAGATGCAGATCTAACGGTCCTAAGACATAAATTATTTAAATTTGACTAGTAATACTGCACGCATGACACAGGATATGCATAAAAGGGTTAAAAAAACGTGGGGTAACGTTTTTTATTCGCAGGGGACAGTCACCATGACTTGTTTGGCTAGTGTTAGCTACGGTATTGATGTAACGAACTATTGAATATTAAACACTGCTTGAATTCGCACGACGATTACTTTTGTGACAGTCATTCAAATGTTTGGGGGTCCAGTTTCATAGATACCGTTGTATAGTATAGTTTGACCAGTATAAAAAGGATTTGAATAGACGATGAATGTTATACCTACTTACAGCTTTTGAACTGCAGTCAGTTCAAAAGCTGTTCTCATGCAAAGAACACAAAGAGCGTTTATCACGTCGCTTGGTTACTTTGGTTTGTAAGTACTAACATAATATATAAGAATTTGGTGATGTTTTACGACATGTAGAAACCTGGACCCCGTTGGTAATAAGAAATAGGAAGAAAAAAATTTACACGGAACTTATGCACTAGTAAAAAATATTGCTGAAGTACCTTTAATCAATTTGGACTGTAGACACAATAACGCATTACATAATAATACATTTACCCTGAGTCAAACTCAGTCGGTTTCAATTCATAACAATATGGCTATCTTATCTCTAACCCCACAAATCAAAACCATTTTTGTTCGGACCTTTTTAAAGACTTATCAAATTCAATTTAAAATTCGCACCCTTTGAAAGTACCCCGTCCATATGCCGACTCCTTTCGAAGATTCGCCGTCCATTTTTTATCTGCGATCCGCTGACTTTATCTGTGGGACATTACATAACTAAAAAACCGGCGACCAGGTGTTATCAGAAAAAAAGATAAAAAATCTGCAGTAGTCATTGTTACGCAGAGGTCTCGTTAATCCTTTGGGATAGTTCATGGCTATTCTCCAGACATGTGTAACGCTTGGTCTGGTCTATTGTTGGATAAGGAAGATGCGTTTTTTTAAATGCACCCAATCAAACATTTTGTGTTGATATAAAATTGAAGCCTCTAGCTACTTTATGTCAGCTGACAACTTGAGCTTTAAGTAAAACACATTGTACAAAGAATCCCGTCGTTAACAACTTGAATTTTGGAGCAAAAATAATTATTAATACCTTTAATGATGTATAAAATATTCGCTAAGCACGGTTCTAAAGTTCACCGCGATTGTAACACAAAAACAATGGGATCGCTCACAGTCCGCAGCACACGTGTTCGCGTTTAGCATTATCGATTGTCCTCATATTGTCCTCTTTCACCGACATGCGGGTAGTCGTAAATGAGTTATCGCCGTGACGTAATGGGACAATGCGTTTTTGTTTTAGTCGGTCGGCGGGTGGCGGGGGAGGCAGTTGTGTGCACGCTGATTGCGGCCTAATGCCGTTGGGATTTTACATACTACTAGGTACTATACACAACCTCATCGATGCAAAAATAATTGTACAAGACTAACTAAACTTAATTTTAATCTAAACTTGAGTTTAAAATAGTTAATTTAAGCGTAATAAGTCCGAATTTCTGTATCCCATAATAAAAAACTCAATAGTAAACAAACGATTACACTCATATTAATCACAGATCAATGAACAAACTAAAAACTACAGATGCGCAAAATATCAATTTCCCACGCGAATCTCCACATCTTTTTACGAAGATTTGGCAGATGTGCAAAGTGATAAAAGAAACTTTAAAAAACAGTCCTGAGAACTATCCTAAGCCTCACCTATGACCCGAGGCCATCTTGGACCGTTAGAAAAAATAAATTACTCGACCAAAGAATAGAAACCATTGTTTGCCTTAAAAAACTTGAGGGTAAAGTTACTTGCGATTTGAATAAGTAAAAAATTGAGGGGTGACTACAAAACTGTGCCCCATAAAGCTGTGTGTGATTTTTTTTAAGACGAGGACAGCGGCCAAAGTAATATGCATAGTCACAGTAACGCAAATTGATTTTAGGTTTGAGTTCTCACGGTACAACTGCATTTGTTATTATTAAGTAGTTGTTATGAAATCATGTTTTGTTTTGATATAATATTTACAATCTTAATTTTTATTGAGTATTTTTTATAATAATCGTGTGTGTGTGTGTATAATAACCTGATTTAGTTATCATTAAAAATACATGCAATTATAACAACTTTTAGGATTTATAAGTTGGAGAAGGCTGTGCTAACAAAGCTTGCATGATACGAAAATGCAATACCATATTTTATTTCGATCAATGTTCGTGACAGGAAAAGTTTGTAATACCTAACAAAAGAGTAAGTATAAAACTTAATAATACACAAATAGGAACGAAATATCAAAATAAAACTAATTTCAAAACTAGATTCACGTGACGACTGCCTGACACCTGCAAAGGCATTAAAACATCGGGAACTAAAATCAAAATAAACCACTATAGAATCCGTTTTAAAATGTATTTTTATTTCAATGTCTAACACTCGCGTAAACCTCAGAAAACATAAGATTTTTTAATGTTACACGCACTTAAAGCTAAATATTCCCCGTATATTAATATTTCCCGTAAAAGTTTTGATGCGTTTCTTATCGCACTATAAAAGAGAAACGTTTCGTTGACGCACTATTCACTCTGCGGGTGTGTCGCACATTTGTATGCACAGGCCGTAAGGACAACAAGCTGATAACATTTACGGTTGGCCAGAGGTCACTTAGATTTTACCTCATTGCTGATCAATTCTGGTTAAACCCGCATTTGTACGTGGCTGATTTTGTTTTGTTTCCTTTTTTGTGTTACAGTACATTTTATAGTTATATAATGATGAATAAGCTTTCGAAATCGCGTTTCATTAGATAAAATTTTAGTAAAGTTTTTCAATACAAAGTTGACAATACTTTTCTTTACTTCTTTTATTTTAATTTCAATTTATATTTTACTATCAAACCTTGAATCACTGTATATATTGCTGAAGACTTCATTAAAATCCTTTTCGTAGTTTAAAAGATCTAAGCTTGCAACCAACGGGAGTGACTTTATGTATTCTATGTTAAGATTAGTTACCAAAGCGGCCAACATTATCATACAGCCACAGCATTTATTGTTCTTAAGCTCAAAGCTTATTACGTCCCTCAAGTCGTCAATCTTGTCTAAAAATAATTAATATTACAATAAATAATGTATTACCTATCCAACTTATATAAATACGCAGATTGCCTGATACAGCGCCCATAAGGAGTACAGTACGCCTCCATGCTAATTAATGTTATTGAGGCGATGTTGCCTCAATCATCACTGTAACTATGACGTCATTAGAAATGAACGTTTACTATGTCCTAATCATCAAATTTAACGCCCAATCTATCGTTTTCCCTAGAATAGATGGTACATTGATAATTGTACCGCGATTTAGCTAATTTTGGTCGTCTTTATGAGGGAGAATAATCTTCAGAATTATTCATCAATAAGCGATGCAGAATTAGAACAGCTCGACCAATCAACACGGCCTATCGCAGTCCACTGCAAGACCTATGTTCAGCAATATACAACATGGGATAGGTTATGTATATTAAATGTTGTGACACAATACTCGGTCCTTCGCCTTTCACACTCAAGCCGAGTTACCTACCTTTTGACAACTTTTAAACCATACTATATATATAGAATTTGTAGAATATTCTTCATCCATAAATCACCGTAATCTTATTATAATTGTTGCAAGTTAACTAATCCTTAAAAAAGAAACTTTCAGTCAACGAACTTTTAAAAATCAATGCAGTCAGTCATATTATCTGTGGGTCCAGCTTATAAAACGACTAGTAAGTTTTATAGTCCATAAGTATTTGATTTCCCATTAATTCTTAATAGCTTAATTCATTTTGCTGTAAACATTGATTGACGCTATATTGGGAAAATCTTTCGCCAAGGGTCACCTACATCCTACAACAGTTACTTAGGCCATTAAGTGAATTCGTCGCACATTAGCCATTGGTATAATGTGGGCCATACACGAGCATGTTTACCGAACGTCGCTTCAAGTCCGCTGCAAACTTGACGGTAAACTTAATCGTCTATGGCCTGCACAACGTAATTACTACTATTGATATACTAAAAAATACCTTATTCTGCTATGGCAGGTTTTAAAATCTACAAAATTGTTAATTTCCTAATACTTGTTACTTATTTTCAGCTTAAACTGACCCTTTTCATTTTCCACACTTTTTAAAACATTTAAATAAAAAGTACTTGACGCTTTTTTGTCTCATTAATTTATTCCACTGGATGAAAACAGAAAAGGTAAAAACTGAAGTACAGTTGCAGTCTTTCTTTTTTAATCGAACTTTAAATTATCATCACCCAACGTCGTGTTTATTTCATGTTTTTCGTAATTTACCTACTTCTGTCACACTATCAATAAAATAAATATTAGATTTCATTTCATTTTTGACGCTTGTATGGTGTAAGAAAATCGTAATACAGGACCTATTTGCCATATAATTCAGAATGTGTTTTTTTACCGATGACCTACAAAACAATATAATAATAAATTATGAATACTTAATACTATAGAAACCACGTACGAAGCTGTACGTAAAAATCTTTGTCATACGATCTCGCGGTAGTCAAGTTACCATTGTTATTAAAAAAAAACAGACGTTTTTGAATATCGAACGCAATGCGCGCACGCAGATGCGTTGTCCACTTTTTATGCGTTTTATTGAATTGATCGAGTACCGTTATTTATGATTTTTTGTGTGATATATCAAGTTGTTGACAGATGTATTTACGTTGAGTTGTTTGTATAATTGATGATGATTATTGTAATTATGTTAAAAAAGGAATTATTTGTACAAATAAATGAAATATTGTAGGAAAAAAACTAATACTCGCATAAATTTGAATAGAACTAACTGTACCCATGTTTATTGCTCGGCTCCTCGCTCGTAAGTTATAAAGCCCAGAAAAAAACTTAAGAATCTATATTTCCTTATTTAACCGTAATATGCAACCTTTATAAGCCAGAAAAAGTTATATTTTCATATATATTTCAATCAAACCTTTCCTTTTTCTAAACCACCTCTGAGCTACAGTTACTTATACACAAAGTAAAATAAAACGATTTCAATTGCAAGACATTTACTCCATTTCGTTTAGATATTCTTGGTAACTTTTTAATTATTTTGATTTAAAACAATTACAGATTTTTTTTATAAAATAGGATCGATCACCTCTGAGGACTACCTATTACCGGTTTTTTTTAAGTTATCTACGATAAAATTGCGGGAAAATCGTGTAAAAAAAACAAAAAATCCAACTCTCCCTGAAGCTGGTAAAAAAATACTTCAGGAAGGACTCGAAACCGCAATTACTTACGTACCTACTGGTTAGGTTCACTCTAGTTCTGCTGATTGTCAAATGAGTCCTGTACCTGAGAGTATTATTTTTTCTCTCCTATATTCGTATTCAATTACAAATTCTTACCCACTTGCATTAAAGCTAGACAAATATAATATCACCTCTACATTATCTTTACACACCAATTGCCTTATTACGCCTCACAAAAACATATCTTGAACAAACCACCTTGATACCACTGAACATTAATCAATGCATGATTGATTAACAATTAAACTTTAGATGCAAATATTGAATAGCCCTGAATAATCACATCTGTCTGGGGAAGCTCACGGGTGAGTCATACTAACCTATCAAAATGTAATAGACGTGTTGCAAAATCTAGTGTAGGCGGACGGACCGACAGAATTTATTTATTAGCAACATCAATGCTTCTTTGTTATAATGAATGGACTATTGCGAGTAGACGATGCCTAATTGGAAGTTTATTGGTGGCTTGGTAAATATGTCTTATTGGAAATCGTAGTGTTAATATAATTTCGAGAGAGTTTTGTAGGGGAAATTATTTTGAATCAATATGTCTTTGAATATGTAACTGATAACTTTAAAACTTAATTACATTATTACGTTAGTAGAAGCAGCAAACCTGCACATTGAGGTGAACAATTTTATATGAAGATTATGATCAATATCTATAATATAACAGCACCAGCAACACATTGGATATGGAGAATTTTTGTTTACTAAGAAGCTGCCTGATAGTATTCTGTTATACAAGTCTTCGAATTATCGTTGTAACCTTGTTTCTCTAATTACTACTCTATTACTTCTGCTTTGACTGGCCTGCAGAGTCCTAACCACTGACCAACAGGTCCGGTGGTTAGTGTCCCTGTCTACTTAACCGTAGGTCGTGGGTTCAATTCCTACACAGGACAAATCTTTGGGTAATGACCATTACCATGTGTTCTGTGTCTGGATGTATTTAATGAACTTATCTTTATTACGTATGTATTAAGAAATATATAAGTATGTTTATCAGTTGTCTGGTTACCATAGTACAGGCTCTGCCTAGTTTGGGATTAGGTGGTCGTATGTTAGTTGTCCCAAGGTATATATTTACTAAAGGTAGGGCAGACATGAATAATCTGTTTAATAATAACACGTTAAGAAATGATGACTAATTCATTAGACACATTTTACAAATCATCTATTGCGTCTCCATAACGCCTTAACTTTCATACTTCATGCAAATACGTTTGGCTGACAATGAGCCCATTTGTACATTGCTACAACATAAATCTACCATCATATGGCACCCCCGACAACTGTATCACCTTAAACATAAAGCCCATTTTTGATTGACAAACAATTAGATGAAGGGAAAATGAAAATGTGGGTATATATTCATATTAAAATGTAGATGCAAGCTGCGGACGAACGGACTAAGAACAATAAGGGGCGTGGGATGTTAAACTCATTATAGTAACCATCGATGGACGCCTTGACCGATATCCATGTTGATCATGCAGCTAATGTTCCTAAGGTCGGTGAAATAGGTGTTTACTTGATGCCAAGCCGCCATCTTAAAATGGCGATGGTATGAAGAAAACATAGGGAGAGCCTAAGGGTTCCCCAGTAAGATGGACCGTCTGTTTTCACGATCCGTCTAAAGAGATGGATACGCCAGTGGTATGACTGCACGGCTAGCCGAGTGGTATAGGTCACCACGCTAATTACCACTGTGCGCGACGTGTTGCGGGTTCGATCCCCTCATGAGACAAGCATTTGTGTGATCCACAAATACTTGTTCCAAGTCTGGGTGTTCTTTGTGCATGTGATTTGAATGTTTGTGAAACCCCCGCGACACAAGGATTAAATTCCTTAGTGCGGGCGTCGTTTTAAAAAAAAAAAAAAAAAAAGTGATACTGTTGACATCGAGACTAAATATTCTCGGATTCATCGAAATGTGATCAGAAAATGTCGACATCGACGTCACTGATAGCTGATATACACACAGTCTTAAGCGTTAGTTAAGCAAAAACAAGTGAAATAGAATTGCTTTATAAGAAAAATAAAAGAATGAACATTATAATATAACGTTGACTTGCAGTGATATACACTCGCGAGCAAAAGTATGGAATCACTTACTTGAAATTTGCTTCGCGCAATCTGAGTACTAAATTATTCTGCTAATATTAATAAAAATGGTACCATTTTAAAGATTAAACTGTTACCTTTAAATTGATACCAAATTCATTAAAATCACACCAGTATTTAAGGAGCTATCCTGGATTAAGTGAAGGAGTTAAGGAAAACCTAAGGATAATGAAAAAATAATGAATGAAGAAAACAACAAAAATTGTGTAACAAAAACTTTAATTGGCTTTAAAATTAATTTTCAATATTTTGTGTTCCCTCCCCTCGCCCTTATAACTGCTCGAAGACGGTTCTTCATTGATCGAATCAGCTTCCGAATTGATTCTTGCGGGATACCTTCCCACTCCTCTATCAAAGCCGATTTCAGCTCATCTACACTTGAAGGAGCAGGATTTCTTGATCGGACCCTCCTCTTCAATTCATCCCACATGTGCTCAATGGGATTTAAGTCCGGGCTGAGCGCTGGCCAGTCCATTGTGGCGATACCGACTTCTTCGAGGTATTCAGTTGTGGCACGGGCAGTGTGACAACGAGCGTTATCGTGCATAAGGAGGAAGTCATCACCGATATATCCCGCGTAAGAAAGGACATGGTCCTGCAGAATATCGGTAATGTAGCGGTCTGAAGTTAGACCGCCTCCTCTTCCCCCGCCAGGCACGAAAACCAGCTCCGTTTTACCGTCGAAGGAAATGCCGGCCCACATCATACAAGAACCACCGCCATACGCCACTGTCTCAGCAAAACAACACTGTGCATATCGTTCCCCAGGCCGCCTGTAGACCCGACCTCTTCGGTCGCTGCCATGCAAACACATTCTGCTCTCGTCGGAGAACAGGACACGCTTCCATTGCTCAACCTCCCAATCAAGATGAGAGCGAGCAAATTGAAGACGTGCTTGTCGGTGGCTTGCCGTCAGTTTCGGGCCTGTGGCTGGCCTTTTTGGAGTTAAATCAGCTTGCTTAAGTCTTCGACGAACTGTCCACTCGCTGGCAGCTACTCCACGAACATTTCGGAGCTCCTGTTGGACGTCGACACCAGTCAAATGTCGATTTCGAAGAGAGGTTGACACGATAAAACGATCATCCCTCTCCGATGTGCACCGGCGCCGTCCAGATCTTGGTCTCGAGATAAAGCCACCAGTCTCCCGAAAGCGTTTATAAACTTTTGAGACACAGGACTGGCTTATGTGGAGCTGTCGTGCGACAGCCCTCTGGCTGAGCCCTTCTCGCAATAGGGCGACGATTTGGGCGGCTTCTGTAGGTGTAGTATCCATTGTCGTCCAAATTCAAGGGTCAAAATTAGCGGAGATGTGTACCGGTCAACGTTTGAAAGCAGACTGATAAAGAAAATCCGATAACACGTGCTTTTATAGGGGGTCAATAGGGCGCAAGTTGTGACCTATCAAACATATCTTTTTCCTTACTTCTTGACATAATCCAGGATAGCTCCTTAAATACTGGTGTGATTTTAATGAATTTGGTATCAATTTAAAGGTGACAGTATAAACTTTAAAATGGTACCATTTTTATTAATATTAGCAGAATAATTTAGTACTCAGATTGCGCGACGCAAATTTCAAGTAAGTGATTCCATACTTTTGCTCGCGAGTGTAGTATAGATAGGAGGTACTTTAATTATATCATTGCCCACAGAGAGACTTCATTTGAAATCGCAATTGTTTTCTACTTGTTTAAAGTACACAAATGGAAAACGATTTGATATTCTAGTTAAGATTGATAGGACTTGCAATTATTTATTAATAATTCAAGGCAAGGACTCTCTTTTTTCTGAGAATGGATATTCCATAAACAAATATGAATAGAAGTACATAAAACTTTGGTATCGCTCATGAGTACGATGCGCATGACACGAATACAGGTTGTCGTCACTCGATACTCCGACGGGACATCCTGATAACACCGCGTGCTGCGTCCATGCTGCACTGCGGGCCACTTAAATGATACACCAATTTAAGGTCAGTGCTGTATTTTTTTTTTAATTTTTGTAGACAACCGATTTTTGTGACCTTTTGTGTTGTTGATAAAAGGCGAAACTTTACTTTTTTTTTAAGGCTTCATTATATTTTTATGAAATTCGCCTTACTTGGCTTAGTACTTGTAGAATAGAATAGAATATAATGTACAGGATTTTACAAAGATTGTAATATGTAATCACAAATGTTAAGGGTGAACACTAGTTACAGTCTGATTAGATTTTATATAAAAAAATATTCAAATTAGACTTTACTGCATATTACTAGGTCTTACAAGAAAGACAAATTCCAACTTCGTACATAAAATAAATGATACACCCACTTATACTTAGTTGCTTCCAGCTGTTATGCATTAGTTATTTTATATTACAACTATCTTTATTCAAACAGATTTTTTTATTTGAAATATGCATCAATTAACAGAAACTTCGTGTCTCCTTTTTATCGGCCAAACGTGTACGGATATAATGGTGCGACCATTGGCGCGCGGTCGGTCGCCAATTACCCTATTGGCAGCAATTGTTGTGCGACACTGCCCGTCGTCCTGCTTATCAATATTATAGCATCCATGCACGCACCTCCTTTTAGCGTAGTTTCATTTGTTTTCATACGTTTTGTTTGACAAGTTTTCTTTTTAAATATAATGGTAAGTCGTTTTAGGAAATGTATGGAGTTATAAGTATCGTAGTGTAGTAATACAGTGACAATTACATTGAATATAATCAAGGACAAAAATATTGTTTAGCGCTAATTATATGTTTAATTATCCTACTTCAAATTGATTTTGATTTCTTTTTACTTTTTGTGCTTAAACCTCAAAAGGATAACCAAATCTGGTAAATATATTAATAAAAAAAAAATAGAATACACAAGAGAAGATGCTTCTAAATGTACGAAATAAATAATGAATTTTGGACAAGTAGCTAAAGCACTCGTGTTATAATCAGAGACAACGAAGGTAAGTACCTCAAACATCAAACCCGAGACAATGTAGTAAGTAAAGTAATTACATTTACCCGTCCGGAATCGAACCCAGTACCTCAAAAGGTAGTAAGACCTTAAATATCAGTGTTTAAGCCACTCAACCACGGAGGTCGTCAAGTATCCTTAAATTCTAATATTATTTTGTAAATTATATGTCGATGCATAATAGAGAGTGTTCTACATAATATACTGAAGTAAGTATAATCCTAATGTAATTAGGTTTTCCAAAAGAAAATACACAAATAAATTAAGCACTTACTTTCTTAATTTCGTACGTGCATACAACCTCGTTCGTGAGCTTATAGTCCCTTGGGCATTTATATTGTTGGATACCCATACATCATCAGGTGCAGGATTGTTTCATATTGATGAATAAGTCTTTCTATCATGTTATTATAAGTGGGTGGGCTGCCTTATAGATTTATTAGTGAGCCAGTGTGAATATTGTGGTCAATTATTATAATATATAGACCTGTTGTGTGATGGCTGAATGGCAAATGTAATTGATTGTAAGGTTGTGTAATTTAGTTGGAAGGTTAATTTAACTTGAATTTTCATTGATATTGTAATTTTTATACTATTTAAAGGCCGAATAGAAATATTCGTAATGTCGAGGTGGCCTAGCGTTTTAATTAACGGATTTTAGTACACAAGGTTGCAAATTCAAACCCACTCCAGCCTGTTGATTCTGTAAGACGTCGTTCTAAAATTCGAATCTGAACCCGCCGTGAATTTCTTGATTGGCATTCTATAAACTCGGTTGTTACACTAGCGCTACACTTGCGAGCGTGTCAGCGTGTTGAACTAAATTAACCGTGAGATTTAGACCCAAGTTCACCAACAGATGGTTAAATTTTAAACAAATGTTTGAACCATGAACGGCTGTTTAACAATATTTTGCTGTTCACCATTCTCTAACCATTGATTATGTACTGTAATCGAATGATTAGCTTAAACGATGTAGCCAACTCAGTTTAGCCATTGGTTTATGCTTCCTGACATGAAGTTTTTATTTTGTTATTCTCCCAGCAAGTGTTTAAGCTATAACAAATAAATATATTTGATTTGATTTGAAGCTCTCAAGAGAACGTTTGCAGTGAGTACTAAGAGCATTAAACTCGTCAGCCAGATCCTTCCAACTTCTTGCTTTTTCGGCATTTGCTTTAGCGTCCGATTTTTTATTTTCTATTCTATCTCTGTACTTTATTACGAGTGCCGTAAGTACAGATTTCTCGCCACTGGTGAAATTCAAAGTACGTTTACGCTCATCTTCCATATCACTGATATATATTCAATAAAAGATTTAATAACAAACACGACACGAAAAAAATATAAATTGAGTTAGATGATTTGATCACAGAGTTTGACAATGAAAATTGATTGACGTGACCATTAAGACATTAAACATTCACAAAATAATGATAAACCATTCCAGCATTTGGTAATTTTGGACTCACTCATTCAAAACAGTTTGGTTAGCAAACCGTTGGTTAGAAATAAATGGTGAACTCTAAAAAAAAACGCGGTTGGATTGAACATCGGTTTAATGCTAACAGAACGGTTACGTAATCAATGATTATGATGTAGTTAGAAACTCGGGCCTAAATATGAGATGACGTTTGAGTTCGCACTCGAAATTTGAAACTTATGCGAAGTGAGAGTGAACGTGAAGTGAACAGCGAAGTGAGATGCGAGTTGTTGATTGACATTTTACAGAATTGACGTGCAGGCAACTAACAACGTGACTTTTTCAAAGTTACTGTGTAAGTGTACTTTCTTAATTATCCTAAGACATCATTGTCAATTTCTGAAGGAAAACATAGCGATGAAACATGAATCCTAAAAAAAAAAAAAAACCTGTAATCGCCAACCCGCAGTGAGCCAGTGTGATGATCAATGCTCGTACCTTCTCTATATGAAAAGATGCCTGTGCCCAGCAGTGGGACAGTTATAGGCCGGTATTATGGAAACATTTCATTCACATAACGGAAATAGCTCATTTACTGATCATAATATTTAAAAAAACAGTGTGTAAATCAGATTTTTTGCACAGGAATCCTAAGCGCTCTAACACGAAACTGTGCCTAAGCTATACCCAAGTTCTTCATCAACTCAGCTTACTGCAGTCCACTGCTGGACAAGGCTTTCCCAAATTGGGCCATTCATCCAGCATTAGGCGTTACTTCTACTGCACTTTTGTATCCAATACCTCATTACAATACAGGATAAATTTTCAAGGAGTGCGTACATTCTACGAAGTAATCAGGTGCATAAAATTGAGTAGCTTTCCCCAAGGAACACGGGTTGAATCTTAAAATTGAAAAGGAAATATTCATACAAAATGACAGGTCACGTGACTTATGTTTGTATGAAAAATTGGTTTTCAATTTTAAGGTTTCGACCTATGTTCCTTGAAAAAAGTTGTTCAGTTTTATGCACCTGATTACCTCGATGAATGCACTCCATAAAAAATAATCCAGTATATCCCATTTTCTAACCATATTTTCCTCTTCAAAAACTTCTACAAACTGATCATGAATATTACTGCAAGAAACACGAAAATAAATTAAAAGGACAATACTCAGAACAAATTCAATAAAGGTGTTCACCCAATTGATAAGGCTACTCGCACTAATCCGCACCCATTTTGTCCGGCCATCCGTCATAATTATAAAACGATTGACAGATACTGTTTTATGATACACATGACGTTGATATTACAAATAAAATTGGTTAGTGGCCGAGTATGATAAGTATAATTAATTTTGGCACTTCCAGTTTCGTGATAATCGATGTTTACAAAATGTTATCGATGTATCTAGCGATAACGGAATGACTCGCCTTGGAAATGCATTTTTTTAGTATAGTTTATTGCAAATCTATGATTAAATTTTTTTTGCGAATGATTTATTTTATTTATAATATATTTTTTATTTTATATTTTGTGTATTTTTATGCTAACTGTGAATTGTGTATGAAAAATTTCAACGTAACTGAAAACCGAAAAGTGGTTCAAATATAACTTCCATGATTGGCTTACATTGTTTACACGTGAACTTAATAATATATATAGTACTAAAATAATAAAAAATTAAAAAAATAAAGTGTTGGATGAACATGTTATAGTTCTGAAAGAATAAATTTACAGCAATGTGTCTCACTATTAAGCTCAAGCCCAGATTCTTAAAGATACTTAGCAAAAAAATAAAAAAAAACATTTTAAAATATATACAGCGTGTAACAAAAACCCTGTCCGATCCCTGAGAGTATTATTCGGTATCGTACTGCGAACATATATACGTAGCCATTTAATGGATTGGAGAAGAAAATTTTTCCCCAGTCAAAATATTTAAATACAAATAAAAACTGATCCAAGGCAACAGCTGAACAACTAACCGCTCTTCAAAGGTCACGTACTTACTACCTACAGTTTTGTGTCAAAGAAGCCGCCTATGCGAGATGGTTCATGAACTACCACGAATACGCCTTTATTGGATCTGACAGGGGTTTCGTTACATGTTGTATAATGCTATAGCTGATTAAAAGACGGTGAAAAAATCCATCAAGAAACATTTACTCCACTTAGAATCTGAAGTTTATCAACCAACAATCACGTTCCCATACAAATTACACCAAAAATACAATATTTAAAAGCCCATAACAATATTCCGGTGCAATCTTGTTAGAATCCTGTAGGAACTGCCGTAAACGTGCACGCATAACATCCTAATGAAAACATACGACTCTTTGATAACCTGTTATGGTGTGTACGGAACCCTTTACGCCGCAAATTGGCTTGAGGAACGCTAATTTACTACTATTGTCCGTTTCATTCGGTTATTTTCGGTGTACATTTTCGCTGTTTTTGAAACTAGTGTGGGCGTGGTTTATGACGAACGTTTCACCAGAATGGAAAGTTTAAGTCACGTGACAATTTTCCAAGAGTTCTCCGTATTAAAAAAGAAAAAAAAACCTTTATTGTCTTTCCTAAGAACATTTCTTGGTATTACGAGTAGTTTTAAAAACTTTTGAACACATCTATGGTTTCAAGTTACAAGTTAAAATATATTTACATACACGAGTAACTGGGAAAGAAAATAACAAGGCCGTTTTAGTAGACTCTTGCCCTTGAGGGAAACACGCTACTGTAAATCCAAAAACAAACCGTACAAAGTAAAAGCGGTCAAAACGGTAAACAACTCAACGAAATAGGATGCATTTATAGTTTTAAAATAAACCTTACGTGAAGAGCTGTGCTTACTGCGGCCCAGCCTATAACGTATTGACTAGCGCCAATTGAGCTAAATTGAGACGTTTACATGTATTGACAGTAAAATGGGGAATCGTACGAGCTACGGCGGCGCCGGAGTGAAATTTGTCCCGTTACAAGGCGCGAGTAGACGGGCGGGCGACAAGACTGATCGTTTGATATTCCATCTATATTTTAAGCCTACTTAAAAAAAAGGTAGAGCAGGCAAAATATTGTAGTTGGAAATACGCATTGCAGCAACTGCAGCGTTTGTTTTAAATCCGCATGTTTGTTTTTATAACTTTTTTTGAGTTTTTTTGTAGATATCTATAGGATCTGACTGCTGGGCTAAGACTTCCACTTTTGTCTTCCAAACCTGTCTGTCTTTCCCATTCTCGAGCCACGAGCCCCCACATCGGACATCATCATCATACCACCTTTAACACGGTCGATCATCGTCAGATCGTCAAACTACATTCACGCGAGCAGCCCACCCTCCTACTCCCCTTAAGCTTTTAGTAATTTGTGTCCAGCTCTACAATAACAGCTGTTCATGAAATTAAAATTTACAATTCACGTTTAGTTTGGTCTCATAATTATACTTTTATTTGGTACCTTTTTCGATTTACATCTTAGTAAAAAGAAATGTTATCTAAAACTTGCCGCAATTTTATATATTTATTTTCTTTAGCTGTATTTTCTTGTACACAATAGAGATACCCCAAATTGGATGATGCAATTAGTGCATCCGTGTTTGTCCTCTGAAAAGAACTTACAAAAAACGCCCGTCTACACTGGCCACGTATGACCATGATTCGGTTTGACGCGTCGGGCGCACCAACATCGCCCACTCGGTGGCGTCTCTGATTTATTGCAAATGGCGCGAAAGCGAAAACGCTCGTAAACCGCTGCGTACGCGTTTATGGCGCGTTGTTCGGCCGCGCGATTGCACCTACCTTACAATCCTTTGCATAAATCGCGCGGTTATTAGATAGGTTTGATTGTGTGTTTAGTTAAACGGTGGATTGTGTACGGTTTTTATAGCAAACCTTGATTTGATGGATTTGAACTTTGTTGGATAAAAGTGTTATTTGTTTTGCTATAACGGTTCTTTACATGGTCTCCTTTAATTTCATGGTATGGCAAAGGGTTTTAGTGTTTAAACTTTTATTGCTACACATTTTATAAAAGTTGTTCGTCATCAGCTGACAGACTGTGCAATTCGTGGCAGCCCCATTGAGGCCATCCATAAATTGACCAGTGTTCTATTACCTCAAGTTTTTAACTTCACATCTTACCAGTTTTCATCTATCATCTAAGTTTCCATGTCTTTGCAATTCACATAAACGCATCTTCTTCATAAATAAATATTTTTATTGGGTTGTTCCGTCTCTATATGAGAAGAGGCCTGTGCCCAGCAGTGGGACATTTATAGGCCGGTATTAAACGTTGCATCGTTCCATTTATCTAAAAGTTCTACAAATTAGCAGTCTAATTCCCAACAAATACGTAACGGCAATGGCTAATGATTTCTACAAACGTTACGGTGAGGCAAACGGCACGCCGATAAATCGTTCTATGCCAGGATGACATAACAAAGAGTCTGACTTCGTAGATCATAGAAATAAGGCAGATATGTCATTATGACTATCTCTAAGATAACTACGGTACACTGAGTAGTATAATATAAATAATAGTAAGTTCGAGAATTATTCAATGCGAAGCAGACGATTAAGAAGTAGGTACGTAAAATTGCAGAAAGCTGTTTTTTTTTTAATTAATCTTTCTTTTTTTAATTTGCATTTTCTCTAACCACTGTCTAATACGCCTTATTTCAAATTGAGAACAAGAGTTCCCGGTTATTGTGTGAATAAAATTAGGTCACAGATTCTTAAATATTGGACAAGCCTAAAACCGTCATTTACTTATGAATGAAATAAATGATGTACCATCACTTCACCGTGTCATATCCCAGATTTCTATGATCCACGTCTGAGATGTACTGTGAGCGGTCGTGTGTGCCGGTCGTGCCGGACGGTCGGACGCTCTCACGCCGTCCTATCCTATGCTACTTAATTTATAGCTGAGGTTTGAAGATGCCACCAAAGTTAAGCTGACAGCCACTTGGAATATATTTCGTAACGTGTCAGGGATATCACGAACTCGCCACGCCAATATGCACGGAGGCAGGGTATTCAGAGTTAGAAAAGCTTGGGAAGACGTTCACGCAAGCTTGGACATGGGAATGAATTAAATTAAGAGAGAAAATAATTTAATTGGTATGTTAAACATTCAACAACAATATTAAAAATTAAATAAGTGTGCATTATTTAAATATTTATAGGTAAATATTGTCAATTAGATTTAAATTAATATTATTTTAGTCATTGACGGCCGGTTATTCTTCATGTTTGCATAAATATTTTAGACAACTAAGTAGTAGACAGTTAAGTTGCTTAGACACAGTAAAAATGTACCCGTAGAGTTGGATTTTTTTATATTAATCTTTTGGAAAACCTTACGATAAATTAAATATATATTTTTTGTCGGGGTGTAACGCCAATAACTTCTTTGTTGTTATTGGCATCCCAGCCAATAACAACAAAATATTCCCATAATATGTTGAGCTTGCACCGACTAAAGACAACCCAGTCCCGTCATTGCGTACCCTCAGGTACCTAGTGGAGAGATTATTTAAGATACCTATAAAATAGACCTACATATCCAGTATCTCACATTTACGTTCATTCTCACACAACAACAAAATACAAAAGTCATTATCACCCTAATAAAATTGCAACCCACTAAATCAAATTAAATCCAGCGAAAGTATGATCTATCTCAGCTTCGGAGCTTTTAATTCTAGTTACCTTGACATTCGATAGCATTGAATGGCTTGTCCGTAGTTGGCCGGTAGCCGGTAGCTCGGCTCAAAGATTTATAGCAGCGATTGAAAAGGAGCAGAGGTCGCGGATGGACGGTGTTCTCACGCACCTAGTAACGTGCTAAAGAATTTTACAAGGCTATGCAAGAGATACGGGAACTATTTGAACTTTTACTTTGTTGGCTAGTTTTGGCACGAGCAAGTACCTACCTACCTACAGAACAAATGAATGCAGAAAATGGTATGAGTAAGCTTAGGCTTTGGAATTCAATAAAATCTATACCTAATTTACATTATAAAGCTGAACTGTTTGTTTGTTTGAACGCGCTAATTTTAGGACTGGGTTGATTTTGAAAAATTATTTCACTTTGTTTTCTGAGGTTTACGCGAATATTAGACATTGAAATAAAACTACTTTTTATAAACGGATTCTATCGCGGTTTATTTTAGATTTTAGTTCCCGACGTTTCGACGCCTTTGCAGGTGTCATGGTCACGGGCCGACTGAGGTGGTATTTGTCTTGACATGTTGCTCGTTCTACCTTCATTTATTTTTATTAACTATTTGTGTTCCGACCTACGAAACGTCGGGAACTAAAATCTAAAATAAACCGCGATAGAATCCGTTTAAAGTAGTTTTATTTTAAATTCTTTCACATAAGCGGGCTATCTAACAAGATAGCCCGCTTATTGAGGAAGCCCACGCGGGCGGATCCGCCAGCGAAAGCTAGTAACTACCTAAATTTATAATAATGCAAGTTTACAATAGACCTTCTTCTGGGTATAATGATGGTATTTTAAAGTTAGTAGGATGTTTCATACTACATCACAAAGCGAGTACTGTACCAACTAATCTCTTATCTCTAACATTTTTTAATAAAAATTCTGTTCTACTGGAAATCATTAGCTGTATAATTCCAGTAATAAGAGGGATTTTAATACTAAAATCTATTGCGTATGTACGCTAATCAAATTGCTTCCTCAACATTATAAGAAGCAAATCTATAACCACAGAATTTACAAATATATCTGATGATCGCAATAACCACGTCATTGAGGAAAGAGTAGGCCTATAAATTAGTAGGACTTCCAATGGGGACAGGTCTCGGACGGACGAGCATCGAGCAGTTCTCACGATGTTAGGGATACAGTTTATCGAGAAGCAGATACTGGATAGTTACTGTATGGTGTCGAATGGATAAGCTTGTCAAGGGGTGTCTCATTAAATTTTCGTGTATTGAATTCAGAGGATTACGGATGATGCTTTTTTACCGTCGTTATAAAATCTGTTAATATTGTTGTATTTTTAATATTATTTTGAGCTTAATTTACTTACTTGGAACTGCAGCATTCTTTTGTTTGATATTAACTGACGACCTCCGTGGTCGAGCGGCGTACACACCGGTTTTCAAGGTGTCGTCAGTTTCGAGATCCCGGGTTCGATTTCTGGACGGGTCAATGTAGAAAAAAAAACACTTTTCTACATTGTCTCAGGTGTTTATGATACCTTTGTTGTCTCTGGTTCCATATAACAATTACTTAAGCTACTTACTTTGGATTCGGAGCAATGTATGTGATGCTGTCCACATTTATTTATCGTTAGGGTTAAACTGGGATTAACTTTACCTTGTTTGATTATTCAACTCGGTCTATTTTGGTTGATATTTTGACAAAGAAGTTGCGCTCCAAAATTATAACTTTAAGACATTGAAGTCCAAAATATTTTTCTATTCCTACGAACTTAAGAATGGTTGACAAAAAATTATGATAAGTAGGTATAAGTACCTACATACTTTTTAGTCACCTACAATAAGAAGCTGCAAATTTAGATAAATCGTCAAACATTAGTTCCCAGTCTCACATAATTATATCACGTATCGTATGTAGGTTAGGCTCGGTATACACGCGCGCTCGTGACGTCCGTCAGTGGGCCGCTCTCACGCCGGTGTAGCCTCCGCCTGCCAAACTGATGCATAATGAGAAGATACTTCATTTGATGGATTCTTGTTATAAGTATCGTAATTGATATTGAGGAGAAGAATCAAATAAATTTTTAGGTTTGTGACTAAGTAAGTATGAGCAGTACGGTTTCGGCCAGTAATACAGGTTAAGCCACGCTCGCCGCTGTTGGTCCGTAGATGGGTGGCCATTTGTAAACATACCGAGACCACTCCGTGCCTCAAAAAGCATGTTATGCCGTTGGTCCGGACAGTCGTCGTACGTCGAACTTTGGCAGTCGTTGTCATTACATTTTTTATAACCATCGTCTTTCTATGGGATACTTATTAAAATGGGTTGTGAAGGCGAGATAGTCGCTCCAGGTAAAATAATCTTATTCCGGTAAGACTGGAAGCGGACCTCAACATAGCTGGGAAAAGGCTTGACTGATGATGACAAGACCGCCTTGATAATAATAAATCATTTGCCCTACAGTTTTTTAATAAATTTTCCAATGTCTTAATAATTATTTATTATACTACCTGGGACGGAGACGAATCCTTCATATCAATGGTCATATTATGAAGATTGGTCCACCCGTTCTGGAGTTAAGTGTTGTAAAAATTCCTTATACGTATATTGCACTCTGAAGGTACATACAACAAAACAATGCCCCAGTTAACACTGCGCTATGATCGTCGCACGCGTCTGTCTGATTGCGCAAGAGTCCGTCCCATCGATCACGCTTAACATTTCGCGCCCTCCTACATTTACAAACAGCGAGGAAGCACTCATAGTCATGTCAGAGTGAACCAAACAATAGCACTTTTTATAAATGGATCTTAATTTTTTTTTAACAGCTGTTTATTTATTTTTTTTGTATGTTTATGGTTTTAAGTTTAAAGAGTAGTCCTAATGGTGAACAGTAATATTATTTATACAAAAAATAACATTGAACCCACAGAAACATTATTTCAATACATTGATAAAAGCCAAAAGAAATTTACGAATTTAATTCCTATTACGAAAAAAAAAAAAAAAGATCGAAATTAAAACTATATCTCTATCACATAACACCACCCAAAATAAAATGTAGATCACAACGCCTTGGAAAGTGAATTGACAGACAGACCGACACAATAAGCCACAAACAATTACAATATACTCAAATTATTGCTATATTCTCGCAACCAATATTTAATCCAAAGGTCTTAAACCATCGCCTATCCGATGGTATTGTGAGATAAGAAAGCTTTGCCTCAAGATCATTGCGTCATTAGAATCGGAATGGATGATACAGGCATAGAGTAAGTACCTCACAGAGGCAACGCCTCGTAGAAGACAACTATGGATACATTACAAATGCACTCGCTTGTAGGTGAACTCTTTGGTGAGAAGACAAGGTACATACCGATAAGACCGCCCATTGTACCTTTAATGTATTTTGTTTTTTCTGTAAACTTGTTTCGGTGTACAATAAAGAGTTATTATTATTATTATTTTAATCCAAATCTTTACAATTCTCGGCGAACCGGAAAAACTGATGGCACGGGCCTAAGCTAAGTGTCCATCAGTGGGATTGGTGGCTTACACATTAACTGGGAATATAGCTGGTGGATTAGTTGTGCTGGGTTGTGAGTTGTCAGGCTCACATTGTAAAAATTTTCTTACTATTCTACATGTGTTTAAGATCGCTGCTTTCTGCAGTAGGTGGAAAGTGTTCGGAGCTAGGTTTAAAGTGATAAGGGACTGGTGTAATTGACAGGGTATTACTCCTGTCGTGGATACTACTATTGGGACTATTGTAACCTTTTGCAGGTGCCAAATTCGGGTGATTTCATCCCTTAGTTCTGTATATTTAGACAATTTTTCTGCTATCGTGGTCTGCAAATATGGGTATTTGGCACTGCAATGTCTATTAGGTAGCCAGTTTTATTTGTTTTGTTAATAAGTGTTATGTCTGGTCTATTGAAGTGAACAGTTCGGTCTGTAAGAATGGCTCGATCAAAATATAGTTTTGTAGTCTGGTTCTCTAAAACAGTGTTTGGGTTATACTTATAATATGGTACTATAGAATCTACTAATTTATATTTGTATGCTAATTTTTGATGAATAACATTGGCTATTTGGTCATGCCTGTGTTTATAATCGGTCTGGGCTATTGACTTACACGCACCTGTGATATGTTGGATAGTCTCGGGTGCACTATTGCACTTTCGGCATACGTCATTGCCTAAGTTCCTAATAATATATTTCCTGTAATTTCTGGTTTCTATAACCTGATCTTGTATTGCAATCATAAAGCCTTCAGTCTCCGGGAAGAGTCCACCTTGACTGAGCCACGCGTTCGACGCTTTTATTATTATTATTATTATACCGCTGCTATTTTTAGTAGAGTACAGAGTACAGATGGAAATTCATAGCCACCAGTGCCGGATTATAATGAAAAATATTGACTAATGCCCAGTTTTTTTATCCATTTTGGTAAGTTAACCCAACCAATGGTTAAAAATGCTAGCTAATGGTTTCAAAAAATCATTTTTCGTTAATTGTTATTCTATCAAATGGTCAAATAAGTTGGAGAGTTGGCCTAAGCTTGAAAACTGGGCCTAAGAGACAGTTTATGACAGAGAATGCAAGCTTCTGCACAGTTCCATCAGTTTAAAGGTAAGAAAAGGTTACATTATGTGTCACTACGTCGACCAATTGTTATGTAACTTAGACATAACGTAATTGATTTGAATATAAGACATAAAAAAGTCAGTTCCATCTCTGCGCAAGATGGAAAAGGTTTTGTAAAGCTTTGCCTCTGTGGGATAATTATTCTGTGGTATAGACGTGCTGTTTATGTTTATAACAATGAATGGACAAATTGACCTGATGGTTAGGTCAAAGGTTATTGGGGTAATATTATTACGAAAATGATTTGTGTCGGTAGCTGACCAATCTGACCTGTGTGTGAATATAAAAAACGTGACGAGTATTTAGAGGATTGATAAAGCTAACGCACTGTGCTTTGTGTTATGTTTCGTTAACGCACATTGGCGAATCAAATCGATTCTAGTTCAATTGCTATTTTTAATATCTTCAACATAATCGAAACATTATGGCAAAGACTTATTCTGAAATCTGTTTTTGCTAGTCTTCTTCTTCTTCTTCCGTCCCTGTTCCCGTTATCTGGGGTCGGATCTCCACAGTCTACGGCGCCAGGTTGATCTGTCCTGGGTTGTCGGTTTTGGCAATTGGGCTTTCTTAAGGTCTCTTTCGATGATTGACTGACAGGTCGATGGCGTGCAGCCTCTACCTCTCTTTTGTTCTGGCAAGCTTAATGCGATTTTTACTTCATGGTCTTCGTCCCGTCTCAAGATATGGTGTATGACCATATCTTGAGACGGGATCGGAGGGTTAGACGGCATCTGAGGAGATTTTCCGTCATTTTGTCTGTGATTGGTGCGACTTTAAAGCTCCGTATGTATGTATTTATTCCGAACTCTGTCCATCCTATTTTTGCTAGTAAGTCTTTAATATTACTGCTTAGCTAAACATTTCCTACTGCGCTGACATTTAAATTATAGACCCCTAAATTCTGCTATGCATTTACATTTATTATTCTTTACACTTAATTAAAAAACAACTTGGAATCAACAGACGTTTACTTATTTAGTGCATAACCTTCAAAGAAAAACTCCTATAAACATATTACATTTAAGTATTCACAACGTAAGTAGTATCTAACAAAAAAGTAGTTTTGAAGCGTGAAGAGCTGTGCCATAGGCTAAATAAAAAACATGAAAGTAGGTATAAGACTTGATTTATGTTATGTGTTTGTACACCGGTACAAACACATAACGTAAATCAAGTCGGAAATAATTACCCTATTCTTTTACCGAAAAGAATAGGGTAATTATTTCCGTCATTAAAAATAAATAAGCGATTAATTCTGTTGGTCTAGTGGTTAGTGACACGGATTGCTAAGCCGGAGCCTGAGTTCGATTCCCAGCCAAGACAAATCTTTGTGTGATGAGCATGATCATTTGTTTTATGTCTGAGTATACTTATAATATATATGTATTAAGAAATATATTAAGTACCTATGTTTATCAGTTTTGTGGTTGGATATACAGACACTGCTTAGTTTGAAATCAGATGGCCGTATGTCAGTTGTCACAAGATATTTATTTATTTATAATTTATAATGCAAGGTCTAAACAAACTTTTTCAGTAACACAGGTGAGGCTGAGGATACAGACAGAGATAACTGACGTCCCGAACATTCATGGTCGTTTGCGACACAACCAAATGTCAAATTAAGGTTAAAGGTGATAATTGTGAACATTTAACGTACCTTATTGATTTATGCAGGAATCCAGTGATGGGCTTGTACCGAACAATAGTTCGTACAACAATAGCGTTATTTAAATTGAGTGAAGAAAGGTGACTATTCGCTAATGTTATTCTATTGTAGGCTGGTGATCGTCGGCTTTTATAATAATAGAGATTTATTAAGACAATTATAGTAACACCTACGTTGTTTATGAGTAGATTGTAAGTTTTTGTTTATCTTTTTACGTGCTGTACTAATTCTGATTATTTATAATAATAATAAATAATAAATGTGGACAATATCACATACATTGCTCCGAATCCAAAGTAAGTAGCTAAAGCACTTGTGTTATGGAATCAGAGACAACGAAGGTAGGTACCACAAACACCCAGACCCGAGACAATGCAGAAAAGTGTTTTTACTACATTGACCAGTCCGGGGATCGAACCCGGGACCTCAGAGCTAGCGACACCTTGAAAACCAGTGTGTACACCACTCGACCACGGAGGTCTTTATACAATTAATCCTTACGTCCTTACTATCATTTCTAATATTGTAAATGCGAAAGTAAATCTGTCTGTGTGTTACGCAACCACGCCTAAAATACTGAACTGATTTAAAAGGAATTTGCTACAGAGATAGTGTAGAGTCTGAGAACGGACACAGGCTTATTTTTGCCGCGATAACCGATACCACTGTGTGCGCGGGCTACATGTAGTTTAATAGGTATATTTTAAAAATTAATCGTGTAAATAAAGAATTTAAGGTTACAACCTATATTATTTTTTTACGTTTGATTACCGATATCTTAATAAGATTTCCTTAGAGGACAGGACAGCTAGGTCGTCTAGTGGTCAGTTCATGTAAAATCAGTTTGGTTTTAATCTTGACAACTTCATCAGAAAATTCGCCTTCATTTGAAGGCACTCTAAAGATACGCATAATATAAAATAATAAAGCATCTATTATATACATATAATCACGCACTCAAATATTACTTAACTTAGGAATTACACATTTTTATATCCCATTCTCAATTCCCTACCAATACACTATCATACAAACATACATACAATATGTAAAGCCGGCAAATGAACGTGGCCGCGGCGAGGCAATGGGTCAGTGAGTCACGACGCTTCCTACAGGAAAGGGCAGACGTCATCCTATATGTATGTATACAGAGAGGATAATACGAAAATATATGTTCATATTTGTAAAAACAAATCCGCAAAACAGGGAGTTATTCAAAATGTTATTAATAAATAAAAATGAATGCTCTTATCCTCAATCTAAAGGATATTAATTATAGATAAGTGACTAATAATAGATAACTTTATAATTAATTTTAAGTAACTTGTCTATTGCATTAGGCATTCTCTATCCTGTAATAATAGACTTAAGTGGATACAAATAAATAATAAAAAATAAATCTGTAGTATTTTAGGCTGCAAACTTTACGCACTATAATCTTACATACAACTGTTCATATAGCGAATTATTCTTATTGTAATTAGCAATTATGCATTAATTTTCACACCTAATTAAGCAAAAGTAAACTTAACCATACGCACCAAACAAAGACCGCTATCACTAATGAAAACAAACTCGCCAAAACTAAGTCGATTCCTCTAAACAGATTTACACTTATTAAGACGGAAGACCAAAGCAATGTAGCTCACAAGTTTAAAATTACTAAAATGCATTTATTTTCACCTTTATTACAATAGTCATAAAACGGAAATTCATTTGTCTAATGAGCCTAATAAGTTGGGAAGCTTCTCCGGTCGGCAGTCCACGCGCTGTCCGCACGTTCATTGAGCTCTTCCCATGACATTATCCGTACACCCTACTTTGATTTCACTTATAACTGAATATCACATTATCTAATTGCGACTTTATTAAGTTGTTGTAAGGTATAATTTTGTTTGGGGTAGTTTTGTGTATAAAATGTTTGGAAATGGAGCTTAAAATAGCGCATCTGAGGCACCGATGCCCCTAGAGATGGACCTCGCGTTTTATTTCCACCTAGGAAGACACGACTTTAGTACGATGCATGGGGGAAAATATGGCCCCAAGTCCGTTCAACCGTATTTCACTGGGGTCGTGGTGGGTCACTTGCGCGGACATTATTAAACTGTTACTCGTAGAGAATCGTGAGACGTGACTTATGCAGATGTTTAACTAGTAGTTTGACTGATAGTTTCACGTGTATGCAGTGGTCGTTTCGCATGTGAATCTTCGTAGCACGATCCGGCGTGGAATTAGTGAGAAAGTTTTGTTTTGACCGTATTTGGATGGGTGGTGCTAGCAGTTTCCCTGATCGGTGCCAACAGTAATCTGTAGCTGTGGTGCTGAGTTGGAACTACAACGCCTTCATGGTCTGGAACAGAAGTTCAATTTATCATTTTAGTTTTTCTGTTTGAAAGTACCTAATAGTAATCATTAGAGTAGAAAAGTATGGATGATGAACATTCATCTGCGACCCCAAAACGAAGAATGATGATGATAATGAGTAATTGTTGGAGTTAATTTTCAAAATATAATTCGTATCAAATAATTGACAAAAGCATTATCGGTATTAGAAAATCATCGAAAACTAACATTCCACTTTTCACGAGATAATCCTATCAAAGCAAAGTCCACAAGCACAAAAATAAGGGCAGATGAACAATGAGAATGATCTAACGACAAAGACAATGTTTTCCGGGCCAAGAAAAAAGTACGAAGCGATCCCGGCGCGCTTGATGTATGAGGAATTCAATTTATACACTTTTTGCAAGTAAATCAGGAAGCCAAAGTGTAACTGTAAAAGGCGAAATGTGGGAAAATTGGCGGGAACAATGAGAGAGATGGTTGTTTTTTCGGTTGAAAGAACGCTAGTCGAACGCAATTACGTGCGCGGCTCATACACCCGCGATATGAGAAGGCACGGTTGCACAATGCGCAGTTAATTATTGTTAACTTTGATCTAGTTTATTGTGATTGAATTGTGTTGTTGTGATCGCTCCAATAGATACTTAGATACAATGTACTATGGTTCAATGTAAATGTTTTACTTTTTTCGTTTCAGTATTTTTGTAATGTTGTATTATCACTTTAAGTTGAATAATAAATTGTACGAACCAACAAAAAAAATCCATCACTTATGTGCTTGAAATCCTTACTACAATAAGTAATACCTAAACCTTAGTAATATATTTTAAACAAGCTGAATGATTTATCGGCACATAAACGACCGAAATACCGAATGTGAGTTTAATGCCGTGACTTCAGGGTAATCACAGACACAAATGCTATATGGTAATCCTAATCATGGTATGGTAATTTAAATTTGATTTACGCAAACTATAAACATTTGTTTTTGTTGCATAGGAAACTTAGCATTTAGAGGTTAAGCGAATACCTACTACTCACTAATATTGTCACACTTTTTAAAATAACTATAAAATCATGAACATGAATAATAAATCTGAAGATTAGTTCTATATTAAAATTAATTCTAATTAAAAAAAAATACCGTTGATTTTGCTCGCTTAATCTTCGATCAACTAACTCTAGTCAACATAACGGTGCAACCGCCGCTCCGTATAGTTTTTCACGAGGAAAAGCGCACAATGCTACACACAAGAAGCTGAGAAAGCACTCATTACTGAGTGGACAGTTATTGTTTGGCGATCATCACACGCCGCTTTCCTCATTCCGTGGTTTTAATTAACTTGTTTAGATGATACCAGCCTTTGTTTAGCCCTTCCTTGTTCCCCTGTCCTTTATCCCATGCAACGGTTTTTTCGCAAGTAGGTACTTACTGGGCAGGAACCTAGTTCAGAACATTTCTTTTGATAAGATTTTAAGAGTAAAATCTTGACGAGTGACGTTTGATTTTGAAGAAATATTTAGAGGATGATTTCCCATCGGTCTTAATCGTTATTGAACGTTGTTGGCGATTCGAAACCATTTGGAAGTAATAATAATATTATGGACACCTCACACACGGTCATCTGACCCCAAACTAAGCAGAGCCTGTAGGTGTACTATAATCATGGTAACCAGACAACTGATAAAAGTACTTATATATTTCTAAATACATACTTAATATAGGGTCAGTTCGCCTGTTCGCGTCCACCCCCCAATTCGCGTCCATTTTACGGATCTCCGTTTGAACACTCTCGAAATTAAGTATACTAACACACCAATCAGCCGAAAAGTCATTACCACCAATACCTCAATGTATAAGAGGCACGCACATATAGACAAAAGTTCCCTGCCCCCAATCAATCCTGTGTAAAAAAATAAGTTTGTGACGGCTGTTCAACAAGAGAGCGCGGATGCGCGGAATTCTAAGACAAAAGTTGTAGGCAGCGGTGCGTTTGAAGGTAAGTATTTTATTGTTTTATGTGTATTTTGGATACGTAGCGGTTTCTATGAGTTGATAATGATAAAAAGAATTATATTAATTATGGATTTGCTTATATTTTTTATAGTGAACAGTTAAAATAAGGTGGACGCGAATTACTACACCGAATTTATAAAATTTCCACTTTGCGTCCGCAATGGACGCAAATTATACCTGCAGGGAATAACAACAAAACCAAATCGCGTCCACTATTTTTATTCATTCTTTCAATTGATTTGTTTGTATTGTTTGTAACAAGAACAGAAAAAAAACTTTAAAACACCCTCAAACGGTTGGTAAAACTGCTCCAAAACAAAAAAAGGAAATAAATCCTCTTCAAGAAGTTACAAAGAAATTGAGAAAGAAAATTTACCAGCCGTGGAACGTGTGAAATGTCCTGAATGTGACGATACACTAATTTCAGATGTAGAAGACGGCGAAGAGAAAAACATTGGCTGTGACAAGTGTATTAGATGGTATCATCAGAAATGCACTCGTTTAGTAGGATTAAGTTATTTAGAGGCCAAAGATAAGTCTTTTGAATATGACTTACGTGTCATTAATTAAAATTCTAGGGCTATAATAACATACCTTGTCTCATAAAATTTATATAAAGATTTAAAATTTTTTTAGTAGTAGGATTAGACAAAATTATTGTATTGTTTTGTCTATACGATATAGCCAAAGACTTATTATTAATCAAGGCTGATTGTTAGTTTACAGAACAGATTAAAATTACTATTTACTTACTACATAAGTAGGTACCTAATTTGTTTTAAAATTTATTTATTTATATAAATTCACTCACAGCTATCATTAAAGGATTTTAACCCAAGGCGACAGCGTAACTACTTTAAAAATAACAAATTTATAGTTCTATCAATGTTTAGAAGAATAAATAGGTGTTTTTATTTTCTTTATAGTGATTTGTTAATGTTAATATGATAATTTTTAAATAACTATAATTCTATAATAAATAAATAATTAAAATCCAATCTCTCTTTACATTACCATAAAAATATCACCCCTTTATTCCTTTTCTAAGGTGGACGCAAAGTGGTCCAACGGGTGGACGCAAATTGGATTTTATGGACGCAAACTGGGTAAATCGCCTAATTCTGATGTTTTCCTTTTTTTAAAAAAAAACCACAAGGTGTTTCGAACAAAACTAAACGTAAACTTAAAATAGACTATTTTGATGAACACATTACATAAACTTTTCATTGAAATTAATGCTGGAACATTTTTATTTTCTCCTTCAAACTTGCCAACTGCACTAAGTGGACGCGAACAGGCGAAATGACCCTAGATAAATTACACCTCGAAAGTGTGTATTGTAGGCTCAACTGTTTTGATGACGTAAATTTCTTTTAAATGATTTAGTAGTTATGCGGATAATATGAGATAATCTAAAATAATAAAGCACATTACTCTTACTAACAAGGCTTAACTTTCCGAACCAATTCACACGCGTCACTCATGCAACTCTATCTGTCATCGCCATTGCAAGTCAATGTCATAAACAAATGCCTACATAAAAACCGACGTCATTGGACCTTGCCAGTACATCCGCTATACTTAGCTACCATCCTTGACTTGCTGTAAGAGCAAAGGTTACAGAATTAGAGTTTGGTGCTGCATAGCATATATCGGAAATGTTGGAATGGATTATTTTAATCACTGAACTGGTTTTCAGTGTGGATCGAATGTTAATATTTCTTGTTTTTAGATGAATTTATAAAATGTGTTAAAATTGTACATGATTATGAATAGTGACGTTTTATACATATCTAATTTGGAATTTACAATGAGAATTACCAATAACATGTTCAACATGTAATTTATAAACAAATTAAGGGTTATATATTCTTAAGGAAAAACATTGATTGCACCAACAACAACACCATGTATGTAACGAATTATGCTGAATTCAACCATGATTAGGTTAGATTAGGTGCAAAACTTACTCATTTTTTACCATACATTATTTTGATGAGCTCAGCAGAATTTGAAGAATGACGTTGAAGTTAGTCAGGGCTATTCACATTATGTCAATAAATACTGTCAACTCCAACATAAAGTTTGATTCGTCGCTAACTATACTGACCTATGACTAGTTCGTGATATGTCTGCGACTGGCCGGACACGGCGCCCACGCAGAGGTTATACACATCCGCTATTGATCGAATACTTCTAACCAAGGATCATAGAAACAAAATTAAAGCGGCGGTAGACTAATGGTTAGGGCATCGGAATAGAGATCATGTGGTTGCGGGTTCGAATCCCACCCATTAGGTTCGCGTCGGTAGTGACGACGGACTACCGACGCGAACCCACTCGTGACACGCGCATTTAGCTTAGCAAAACAGATTAAAAAGAATACTAGTAATGTGCGTTCTACATAGCTAGTAAGCTTTATAAAAAATCAAATTAAGTTCTTCATGTAACCTCTTTTTTGTATTAGGTCTACTGTACTTTTGGTGCAACTATTATGGTCTTATGTCAGAGCAAGTCTAGTATTGGGCCAGCGCCATCTCTCGGACTTCTAATTAACACATTGTTAATCAGAGTCAGTGAGGCCAACCGTAAGGTAGGTTCACTAGATGTCGCATACGTCGCCCTATAAAGACGTCATAAGTAGAAGGAGAAATTTAAACTTTCAGGCAGTGACCTCGGTAGCTTAGTTGGTAAAGCGACTGGCGCGTCAAGCCAGTGGTCGCAGGTTCGAGTCCTGCCTGAGGTTTAAGTTTTTCCTTCTACAATTTGTATTTAATTACAAATATTCGCTAACACATGCGATAATGTGTATAAATAAATAAAAATAATATTATATTATTATTACAGGTTTAATGTCTGTTTTCACATTTGCACTTGTCAGTTTAATCTTCAGGATTAAAAAACGGACTATGGTTTTTTACCTTTATTCTACCTAGCTTTTACCCGCGGCCTCGCTCACGCGTAGGTAAAAGTAAAGACGTAGTAAATAATAGCCTAGTTACTCAGTAAATATTTAACATTCTAATAGTAAAAGAATTTTTGAAATCGGTACAGTCATTTTTGAGTTTATTCGTTACAAACACACAAAAGTACAAAGTCCTCTTTATGATACTATCGATAAAATCTTAATGGATTATGGAGATAAGGTTGCTTTAAGAAATCTAAAATTAGTTTTTTTTTGGTGCTCGAAGCCATTTAAAAAACAAATGTGAATTCATATTATATATTGTCCCTATTAAGGTTTGCGTAAGAGTCGCTGAGAATACGCGTAAGTATAATAATAATATTATAATAATATTTCGGGACATACACACGTTACGGTCATCTGATCCCAACCTGGGCAGAGCCTGTACTATGGTGACCAGACAACTGATAAAAATACTTAAATATCCCTAAATACATACATAATATAGAATAATTACACCCAATAGATAGGCCAGGGAAAATTAAAATAGTAGACTTTTTATGATTAATTGTATTGCTAATAAAAGTACAAAATGAGGTGTTTGCGCGACAATGGTTGCGAATGCTCTGGTCGTTGAGAGCCGCATGTGTGCGTGAAAACCCAAACACAGAACAAATGATCATGATGATCATGTTCATCACACAAAGATTTGTCCTGGGTGGGAATCGAACCCTCGACCTCTGGCCTAGCAGTAAGGGTAAATAACCACTAGATCAACAGGCGAGTCAAGTATGTGAGTGAATCGTCTAAATCCCTAAATAATTGTGGGAAAATTAGCTTGCGAACTCCAACCAGAAATCCTTCATAGGTACCTAAGCCAATAAACTTCGTAGATACAAATCAGTATTAATTAAATTGAGACTAGCCACTTACCGAACATTTAGCCCTTTCAGAAGCATTACAAATTAGATCTCGATTATACTCAGTAACAAATCAATACGCTCAAAACGTGTTTATTAACGTCAATTTGCAACCAGCTTCGTGCGCGTACGCAACCAATTACCGCGGATTTTTCGAATAACGACCGGACAAAGTGTGAACGTGCCCTATATAAAGATTCCCTTTTACTTTCAAATGACATCTATACTTCTAAACAAATAAATTTAATAGATTGTTATGTCTGTTTGTATTATAAAATAGTAGTTTTTTAGTCGATGCTAAGATACTCGTAAGTCACGAAAGAAGTCTCATGGCAATAAATGGAACTAATTATGACAATTATGAAATCCCCAAACTGCGAGGAATGATTTACCCCTCCATATAATGTGTTCACCTAAGGCTTAGGTCGCCAGGTATAAAATACATTTTAGAGGAATGTACAACATTAGAGGTTAGCAAGATTCTGTAGCATGACTGACACTAACGCCGCGTCTGTGGGACTTCTTTCGTGAAACCGACTCTAAAAACGATGGTCACAAAAAGTAGGTAATGAAATTACAAATAGAAAGGATGTTTTTATTAATACGATTATTTAACGAAAAGGTTTGTTTAATGTTTATGTTTGTTTGTTCCAGCTTCCAGCGGTAGCTCCGAAACTGCAAAACCGAGAATTTAAATGCGACTTCTGCTGATAGAGAGCTAATGTTATAAAGAGTTACCTAAGTATTTTAGGGTAAACGTTAGTGTACAACAATGAAACTCATTTCTCCATAAAAAAAATATAGTTTGTAGTCTTTATGCAGACAAAGTCCCCGGTAGTAACTAGTTATGATTATAATTATTTTGTTGTTTTAGAATGTTTGTCGTGATCACAGAATATTGAATTTCTTCCATAAACCTTATGTTTAACCGTCGTAATCAATTTTGGAGGTGACAACAGTGTTATAATGTTGTTTTTGAATAATTTAGTGTTGTTTAATTAATTATAATGTAAGTATTTTGAGAGCAAATTCACGTCACTGTCTCTTGTAAGGTAGAAGGCATTACTGTGTACTTTCTATTTCACAAGTTATATTTGGAGTTTACAAGCAGTCTTGCCAAATTCATTCACCGTTCAAAGAATACACCCGATACAATAAAGATATCTGCTTATCGGAGCTTGACAGCCTATTTACTAGGTGACACGGTATAATTTAGTTCAATACTTAGATGTACACAGAGAATAAACAAGAGGATGTCAAAATATATGCAATAAGAAAGCTGAAATCGAGTTGACCAGAAGAAGTGACGGCAGGTGGAGTTAGGTACTGAAAGAAGGCCAGAACATGGCAAAAAATGGGTTGCCCCAGTCGTCTAGGAGCTAGATGGGTCACTGACATTGTCAAAGATACGGGTCTTATCTGGGAGAGACTAGCACAAGACTGGAAAGAATAGCACGTAGGAAAAGTGGAGCCCTATATCTGGTAGTGGGATTTCGAGGGCTGTGGATGACGTACTGTACCTAATAATAAACACATTATCTCAAGGAGATAGTAGTATTGGCTACCATCAGTACTATCCTAACATCTAACGTTTCCCACAACACGTGAAAACTGAAAACATAATAACATCCCGAGGCTCCACCATTATGTATTCGTGGAAGCTATTTGTACGAGTCATTAGGCGAGTGATGCGCCGCTGATATTTAGTCGTCCGCGGCGCTTGCGACACTCGGTGACACGGCGGCTGCGCACCTCACCGCTAACCGTAGTTTAGCGAAACGAGGTCTGTTGATCCGCTTTTTAAAAATGATTTATAAACGTGGAAATTGTAAACGTCAGACTTCCGCTCATATGGTTGCAATTCGAAACCTACTGCACTACTGATGTGAAGTCACTCATATCACAAGCATCTAGCTTATTACGAAGGACTAACAAGTGAACTGGTATTTTGCGACCCACACATCTGTCTTTAAAGATATCTTTAAAGTCTTCTGTTCTTTCGTAAAAACCAGGTGAAACCTAGATAGTTACACATACACATAACGTAACAATATGAAACTGGGCTCAATCGTTGTCCGATTGATCTAGTATTAGAACTAAATTTTATGTGATAAGGTATTATAATTGTCATGGAAAATACTTGTAATGATTGATAAAAGAGATACTATTTTAATTTTTGGTTGTTTTATTTAACCTTCCATAGAATAGGGTGCAAAAAAGACCAGAGACCATTTTGAAATAATAATTCACACCTTGTCCCAACGAAATTTTATTTATTTATTTAATACTTTATGTACAGTTGTACCTAAGTGGACTTATGCCAGAAGGCATTTTCTGCCAGGCTTAGGGTGATACAGAGAGATGTGGGAGATGCACTGAAATTCTTATTGAAATTTTTATTTGCTGTATACACTACGATCGCAGCTTTTTGTGTCGTCTATATCATTTACCTTCGATGTTAAATAACTAAGTAATTTTAGAGTTCCTGTAGTATAATGTGATAACCAAAAGTTTAACTTCTCACAGTGCTACCCATCTCGCAAGGGCTCCGCGGGCGGCGAGTTCGTGTGGTCGTGCCCGCAGCCAGATTAAACTATTGCATTGCACCTCACCGACATTTCGGTCGCCATGGTAACCGAAAACACACGACTTTCCGTCACACTTACACTAACGAAAAACTAACCGTAAATTTAAGAAGTTAGAGTTCAGTTTTGGTTAAGATGAAGATGTTCTAAGTAAGTTTTCTTCGTGAGTTTATGAAATAGGTCGGTGGTGCGGGTCCTGTCGGCTGATCGTACGAATTTATGCTCGCTCGCTACAACTGGTTAGGCGTGAAGAATATGAGCATGTTGCTGTGGTTTAAGTACCTATGACATAGTTTTGTACGTTTTGTATTTTTCAAGTCAAGGAACAAACAATTTTACAAACTCGTCTGTTAACTTAGTCCAATTGCACCATCTAACTTATAAAAGCTACAGTACAGTACAGTTACAGACTCCTTTAAAAAAACACATTACATGATTATTATTACATAGACTAAGGGCTGATTTTTCAATCGCCAGACATCTTAATCGAGAAATTATTTTAAAAATTTGGCAGTTTCATACAAAATCTCTCAAACATCAATTTTATTTTTCCAATAAAAGTTATCTGGCGATTGAAAAATCAGCCTTAATTGAATTACATACCCATTAAACCCTAGGAGTTTACCTTATATATACGCAAAAAAAACGACAGTATGTAAAGAAAGCAACTACTTATGTATGTACAACAATATATTATCTATTCTTTTTAGTTAGTTAACACATTTATTGAGAGCTACTAACAGCTTATTTCAGTATTGAATTCGTGGTCATCGAAAGTCACATAATTTTTTTCATGTTGAAGTTTAACTAAAACCTATTTTGTCAAACTATACCGATATCCGAAAACAAATCAATAAAAATATCGATACTAACTTTCAAAGCTAACCCAATTTCCAAATCCCAATGCAAAAATATCGCAACCTTTTAAATCGAAGATTCAATGGTGCATCCAATTATAACTGTGAGAACAAAGATACAGTGAACATACAATTGAAGATCATCTTAGTATTCTGCACTTTAGCGCCTATAATTGAACGAATTTATTTATAACGCGAAAATTGCACTCCCGAGCATTTCATCGGCAATCGTGGATTGTATGCAAGCGGGTTAGGATGGTATGTTTTGTTGCAATTATGTGTGTTTATAGAGCGGTTAATACCCTCATAATGAGGTAGAATGTTAACCTTAATATGTTGATTCAAATAAAACTACCACTTGGGTAAGGATATTGTGTGTTCCAAGTGAAATGTGACGAAACATTCTCTAAGTTTTGAATAATTGTTAAACCAAAAAATTTATTACTTATTTCAAATAGAACGTGTAATGACACAAAAATAAATGATGGAGTAGTACAGAATATACTTTATTGGACTTTACACGGCTTTTTTTTAATGATGTTACTTTCTACTATTTAAAACTCATAATGATGTTAAAACTACCGAAAATGTTACTGGTAATGTAATCTTCTCTATACAAAAAAACGTACCTCCCAACACACTTATTTTATACCAAACACACCACCATCTTCCTCTATACAGCTCCAATCGTGACCGAACTCAGCTAATGTGTGTAGCAGCGTAGTATGACCGCAATGAAGATAGCACTGCCACTATTAATTCATTGCCCCGCACTTAGAACACGCCGACACTTATTATCTGCAGCTTCCTATAGGTGTTCACACCCTTAGGTTTACCCACGGACTTTAGATTCAATCGTATTAAATTTTAATTAAATAATAAATAACTATTTTTAAATATTAAAAAGGTAGGTTATTTTTAATTGAAGGGGATAAAAAAGTTGCTACATCAAATGTAGCAATTTATTAAAATATGGAATAATAACACTTTTAGTTCAATTTTCTGAATAATTCTGTTTCGTAATAGTCTGTTGTTTACGTAAAATATTCATTACAACATTAAAATAATATTCAAATATTATTTAATAGCAATAAAAAACTTAAAATGTTATCTTTAATTTTGTATTTATTGTACTGGGCGTAACGTAAGATATCTTTACACGAACGTAAATAACGTAGTTTTTGCATTAGAGTCCTATAACACGTCGGTATCTTAAGCGGACTAAGACGGACGATAGAATGCCCAGATCACAGCGCTGGCGATTTAAACACGATCGGCTGAAATGTATGACTACTTACCTAACTTAGGAAAGTTACACACCTCGATACTGACGACCTTTTCAGAGCAGATTCATGAGAACGAAACCAAGATTAATTGTAAAAATACTGTAAATTATTTTTACAAAAATATGGTTCTTGTACCTATGCTAACAAAAACATTTCTTCAGTCTAAAAAAAGGTTATCGGTTTGAAGCGGGCGCTACAATTCGGATACTAAAATTGTATGTAATTAAACGTAATAAAGCAATAAAGGACGACTTAGATTGAATAATCAATAAACAGTATACCTTAAATCGAATTTAATTTCAATTGTATGTAAACTCTACCAATTCACACACCGAACAACTTCACCACGCTAGTCTTAAATTGACATACAGTCGCCTTGTATACAACCAGCCTAACAAGTACCTACATTTAAATTAATATTTCGCATTAGAACTGTAATCACCAGCACCGTACATATTTATGGGGAGTATGGGAGTCGTGATCGTCGACGGGGCTAAGTGCGAACCATCATGGGAGAACTGATATCTAGCCGGACTTTGGCTAAGTAGCTCAGATTTTAGATATTACTTACGAGTGTTAAGTAGTACTTAATTGCAAACGGATATATCTTAAAGTATTACTCTGGACTAAGTGCAGCGGACTATAATTTGTAAAGCTTATTAATAGTTATTTTTTACTAGTTTCTTCATACATACACATGTGTCATTACGGAGATGAATTTCCAATCAAAAGTGTTTTCTTCTTATTTTCATGCATCAATGTCAGGTTTTGTATCCACTTTTTATTTACCGAAAAGTCCATAACAGAAGCGTTATTTATAACGATCATGGATAAATGCTGGAAACTTCTTTGTGTAGGTCACTGGTAACGGATACCACAGCTAACCTGAACGTATAACCTTTCGAATGCAGGAATATTTATCCCCACAACACATATGTGTTGTGGGGATAAATATTCCTTATAAATAGTCTTTACCATATGGTAAAGACTACAGAAAGAGGAGAAGAAGACAACTGGAAACATTTATTAAAAAAAAAAAACAAAACGTAAATATAATACTGAACATCATAATAAACTTCTATGAAGCTAACTTCAAAACTATTTTCGCCGCTAAACCAATACAAGCTAATGAATTGCTCAAACATTGAATAATAACCCTGATTGATTTATCTGCCACGAGATGGCGTGCGTGCGCCGGCGCCGGTCGGACACACGATAATTTTCAATAAACACGCCTCCATTAAATTACTCATCTTCTCTTAGAACAGAGATTATCGAAGGGTATCAGTGTCAAGGGAAAGTGGAAAGGATATGCGTGAATGTGTGAGTGCGCTAATAATCGTATGCGCCTACGCTTGCTATCGTTCAATCATAGGTAGGCCATAGTACTAGTGTAGGAATAGATTGATGTTTGTTTGTTTGTGAAGATTGAATGAAATATTTACAACTAATATTTCATTACTTTATGGTATAAAAAAATAATTTTGTATCTACGAATTATGATCGAAAACCTTTTCAGGTCATAAATTTATATATATTATAAATTTTCTTGAACAACATTTATTCAAACTTTCTAGTTAGTTATTGCAGTAAAAGGATATTTCCAATAATGTTTAACACATGAGGATTCAATCTGAAAGTTAAGTTAGTTGTGTCATAACTTGCTCTAACTTACTAAACCTCATATTCACAAACCAGCAGTAATAATTAGTCAAATGGGTTTAAACAAGACGAATGGCGCGCAAGTCGAGCGTGCGTCCACTCACGCGCACGGCACCGCGCATGCGCGACCTCCCACCCCTCGCGTCTCGCGAGCGTCGAGCGTCGCGATGCCAATTTGTTAGTCGCATCTAGAACTTTCTAAGGACTTCGTTTCGTACGTTTGGGACTGATGTGTAGGGTAAGCTTTGACTGTTTTAAGTGCCTAATATGCGAATGTAAGGTTTTTCTTCATATAAAAAAATATATAAGACTGATCTGGTCGTTAAAAGACGAGTATATAATGATGTTTTGATTCAGGTTGACGAAAATTATGCTTATAATTCACTAGTTCTACCCCAAGGTCTTACTAGCTAAAATTTTCCCCGTTCAACTTTATTATTATTTTTTCCATTTTTTTATCTTTATTCTGCGTTTTGGGACGGATACAAATCCAATCTATCAAAGGATCGTGAAAATCGATCCACCTCTTGTTTTAAATATATGAATATAAGAATTAAAAGTAAAGGACTACTTATAACGGACCCCCTGACATACACATTCAATAAAAGGGTAGTCTATAAAGAAGCGGCTATTTTTTTTTAATGAAATGGTGTTCGGACTTCGGTATACTACTTTAGATGAACTCCTGCTTTTTTTCCACCGATAAAGACAAAACCACTTAATGTAACATTTTCCTGATCAGACCATACTGATAAACTTCCTTACCCCACAAAAAGCTGCAAATAACACGCTATGAATCACATCCTCTGAAAATTAAAGTGATGTATTCATGCGTAGGCGCAGTGTTTGTGAGTGCGGCGGTCGGCATTGTGATGCTGTTCGCCTATTGCAGGGTACTGGTATACTCGGCTGTTGGAATCGATTTAAGGTTCATAAATGACTTCATTTCGAATGTATTTTGAGTAGTTTCATAGTATCTACTTAAATTGAACTATAATTTACTTGTTACCACACACATACTGTAATTGCTCGGGTAACAAAACTTTTTTTGGCATGACAAAAAAATAACTTAACGAACAATTAGTTAACAAAAAATTTCAGACGAAGAAAATCTGTCACCATCTTATTAAATATATTTCTAGCAAAAAATTTTTAAGGGTTCGCACATACTTTCATGAAATATACTAAGTACATATTCAAATCTAGCTACAAAAGACTTTATTTCAACTATCGCAGAGCCAATATTAAACCAGTTCAGTTAAAACAATAGGGTATACCCAGAGCTAGGAGACAGTGTGTCTCACTCGCTCATTTGTCCACAGTAATTACCATGCGCAAATTGGTCCCGGTATAATTTATACCAGCAAAGCAAAGCACTATTAAACATTTTGTCGGGTTGCACTATATTAAGTGCAGAATATTAGGCAAATTCAGTTTTTTTTAATATTGACTTCTTTTGACGTATACAACTTTAAAACAAAAGAAAATACTTCAACGTCATAATAAATGTTTTTGTCAGATTCTTTGATTTTGAAATGAGAACAAGCTTCCAACTTAACTATATACACACCTAATACTAAACTATATTCATTAAACAAATCTAAAACTAAATCCTCATCGCTGTAGACTGGAAGTGTGCCCATAAGACGAGGCAATGTTAAATGCTGACCAAGGTAAAAACCAGCCCTTGGGTCACACGAGGTGTCAACAAGACGCTTGGATAAGTCTTTGACAAGAACAGTTTTTGACTAATACTTTTTTGAAGGCCAGGCCATTGTCTACGAAGGTCTGTTCTATATTTCTGGACATAAACGAAAAAATCAATCATCAGCATATCCCTGACCTTTTCCCAAATAATTATAATTATGGGGTCGGCGCAATACCTACTGGTTATCGCAGCATTATTTTTTTCTTTCTTTTAAAATATAATTTGTTTATTTTTGTAATAATATTAAGGAACATTAATAATATAGTCACTTTGCAGTATGTACCGACTTTTCGCGCCTTAGGAACATTGATATCCATACCTTATTTATGAATTTAGGTAAGTAAAAGTACTTATTTTCAAGGATCGAAAGGATAGTACAAAATTTTCAGCCAGAACTTTCACTTAATTCACAGTATATTTCATCATTTTAATACCATATAGACCTTCATATTTATCTCTTTATGAACTTTACATTGCGTAAAAGCCAAACGTTTAATCTAAACTAAAAACTGTAATTTTTTAACAAAAACATTTCATTATCTTCTGACATTTTTACAAATATTACTAAACTACGCCCACGCGGGCATTGTTCCTTTCAATCATAAGTATGGCTCAAATGCTCAATAATTATCACCTTAAATAAACTTTTCAATCAAACCTAAACCTTATGTAATTTACAAAAGGTTTGAATTACTCTGCAGGGTTGTTTCGGAACAGCAAAAGCAATATTGTCGAACTATTGCAAACATTTTGAGTTGATTTGCAAATTTTGAAACTCTGAGTCATGGGAGTAGGTAGCGATTTATAAATCGGCCCTATAATAGATTTAATCGCCTAATTTATCACGCCATGGTGTAATTCAATAACCATTGACTACTTAAGTGGATGTTAAGTAGGAAGATATGAATGGATTACAGTGTTCCTGATGCGAATTTGTTTTCGTTTACACGTTCGATACGTTTCTGGCGTTCAGCGCTCCGATTGGTTCGCACCAAGATCTTAACCAATCAGAAAGGCAAGTTATAAACGTGTCGGTTGCGTAAACGTAAATCACTCGCACTGGTCACACTTACCGATTTACTTGGATCTATAAAGTTGAAATAGAGACAGTTTCATTGGTATCATGCCTGTTTTATTGGTTTTTGATACTTATTGAAGTGACATTACATTGGATTATGTCGATTTATTTGAGCTAAACGAAATTTAAATCGATCTAGAATAGTTTCTCTAAATCGATTTCGATTTTGTATAGTTCTCCCGTAAAATGCTTTAAAAGAAATATATGAAACTAGCTTTTCGCCGCAGCTCCGCCCGCGGTCTCAACTTTATTTTTAATATGTATAATATAGCCAATGTCACCCGGGGAGTGTGGCTTACCTACAGTGAAAGATTTTTTGAAATCGGTTCATTAGATTCGGAGCCTATTCAATGCAAACAAACAATCAAATCTTTCCTCTTTAAGTATAATATTAGTATAGATAAAACTATTTATGAAATAAATATCCTAAAATTATTTATCCATATTGTTTTTTACCTTTCTTTTGTATGACTCGATCTATTTAAAAAAAACCGCATCAAAATCATCATAAGCATACATAGACAGACAGACGGCGGGCAGCGACTTGGTAATATACTATGTAGTTATTTTTACTTAGTAAACACCTGACGTTAGCTTAGCTGAATCATGTCAGCATAAACCGAAAAAAGACTAAAATTAATATCTTACATTTTTCAATCAAGCCATCTTCTAAAGTAAAATAAAGAATACTACTTACCTCAAAAATAAATAACTTTAAGTACAATTACACACAAAACAGTTACATGTACACACCCTTATTATGTAAAGATGCTAAGACAATACCAAGTACAGTTAGCGACAGTAACGAGTGTTTAATTGCTATCGTTTTCACAGACAGTGGTCAGGTAATACCTTGAAAATATTGCGCGTGCGCATATGGCATATATATATGTATTGAATGACTTTGAGGTATCTTTTCCGGGTGGTGGTGGTATATGATAATATGTATGTTGTCATAAGTAATGGACTTTGTCGTTATGATATAATTATCTAAGTAGGTATGCTTTTAAGGGTTTAGGCGTCATTCCCTTGGATCAAAGATACTAACTATTCCCTAATCTAATTCTATATGTTTCCCGCCTAATCAATCTACTAAGTGAATGAATGAAGATAGTTATTTCTCTCAAAAGTACACTATTGTTTATATAAGTTACAGTTAAATAATACGAATATGTTCTTTCTCGACGTTGAAATGGTTTCTAAATATATGGAAAGCCTGAACCGGAGAGCTTAGTGAATTATGAATACTCTCTACTAACCCACGTCAACATTTTCCTTTTTCTACAAAGCACTATCCAAACAAACTCTTTTTTTGAAGTGGCGGTAGCCTGTTGGCTAGGGCATTGGACTTGCGAACATGTGGTCGCGGGTTCGAATCCCAGCCATAGCACTACCGACGTAAACTCACTCGTAAGACAAGCTTAGCACGAGGGGTTAACAAGAATACTTGTAATGTGCGACCCACATTGTTACTAAGCTTTTTTAATAAAATAAAATTATAACCACCTTCCAATCCACGTAAAATTTTCCCTTATCCAGCTTACAAAGATCTATTTAAACAAACGCGCATCAAAATCAAAACGTATCCATTTCCCAGTGAGATTGTCCCGTTTGAGCTGAAGATGACCATCTGGCATCAGTGACCCCGGGACGGTCATTTATAAACACGACCATGGGAACTCGAAGATAACACATCGCACGTACCGCCACGATTAGAATACGTACGTTTTGCTCGCAATTACCTTCATTCACTTTCAGGTAATGAGTTATTGAATTAACTTTTAACAGGTCAATTAGGTTATGATTTTCTGTATGGTATACTTCGTTATTTATTTCACAACTAGCTTCTGCCCGCGACTTCGTCTGCGTGGACTTTAGGATTGGGTCCAAAAAGAAAAGAAAAATGAGAAAGTAATAAAAATTGGAATAAAATTTTCACCCATTATCGCTTGTGCTGTAATAGAGATAAATTCCCAATTTCAAAGCTGCCCACGGCTTAGCTCGTAAACAATTTTCGATTTTCCCTCGGGAACTACTTACGGAATTGGGATAAAAGGCAGCCTATGTTCTTTTTGATGTCAAAGGCTACATGCATGCCAAATTTCATCCAAATCCGTTCAGCCGTTTTTGCGTAACAAACATCCAAACATCCACACTTTTATTTTTATAATATTAGTAGGATATTGCCTCTATGATCTAAAATTACAATTCCGTCATGTTGTCTTGGGTTGAAATTTTCTTTCCTTTCAGTGAATACGTCATCGGGCACCGAATTTGTTATTCGTATGGATAAATTCACTTTAAAACCTCAAGCAGGAAGTAATTTCAGATCAGGAATCACATATTATCTAATTAAAGGTTATAAATGATCACAAATTCATGAAAAAACATTTTTATGGATGACTAGTAGCTAATAACAAATATTGTACTTTTTGCACAAGAAACTCATAGAACAGTTTGTTGATAGTAAACAGTATTCCCAACACGTCGCTACACTAATAACGATAGCTGTACATTATCCTTAAACAATGACATAGTCCTAGTAAAAATCGACAAGAGCGTGCGCTTGCGCATGACACGTGTTATCTGGGATCGCGACGTGTGCGCAAGTGAGACGCTGATAGCATCTGTTCTCAGGCTCCGGACTAACTTGCCACTTCCGAACACATCCTTATGTCAACGAGGAGTTTGGTAGACCGCTGATAATGAGAAGAACACTTAATTTGTAGGTAGGTATGTGAGGAAAAAGGTAAAGTAGGACAAATTGTATTTAAAGAGTTGGTAAGTTGAAGCAACCATTGATATTTTTGATTTTAATCGTTTTAGGTATTGATTTTTCCTATTAGGTATCGTCTTTTTTCAACCTGCGGAAGATGGCGGGTCAAACTAATCAGGTGTAATCAACGACGTACTGTACCGTTCTCTTAACCAACGTCCATGTGAAAAAATATGTACCGAACTGCCTTACAAGATGTTGGGAGGATCAGAAATCAGAAAACAATAGATCTATACAAAAAAAATTCTGCAATATACTCACATTATGATTCGATTTAGTATCTACGGTTCATACTACATTACTACAGTTACGCAATCCAGTTTATTTTCGAGTCAATAAGAAGATTATTAGAGTTTAACCCTCAATACTTTTTGCAACCAAACCCGGCAGTAATCTAGCCCGTAACTGAACAATAAAGTAATCCCGACAACCAGTCAGGTTGACAACGTCCTACAAAGTACAATATCATTAAGTTGTTCGAACCACGTCGCGATGACGGACAGACAAGCTTTCACGATGTCAACCCACATCTTGGTTAACGTGACAATACAACTATTGTACGACGCAATACATAAGAATTGTAGAATACCTAGGACCGAGGTGACAGTAATGGTTGACTATATTTACTAAAGCGAAATCCCGAGTTCCAGTCTACACGATTTTTGGACAACGTCCATGTTTAATATTTGCTTAGATGCCATAATATTTTCTATGTCTTGGTCATGCGTATGCTTTGGGGTGCTTCCCGATGTATACACTTAAGAGTTTTCGAGTATGTATCTGTACAGTAAACCTCAGTGTATTGTAAACCAATGAGAATTGAAAGTAGTATTTTATCGGTAAATTTATAATGATTAATTCAGTTTTTTATATGCTAAATGTAGAAGTAACGACTTTAGTGAACAACTTTTCTCAAGGAACATAGGTCGAAATTTTAAAATTGAAAATGAACTTTCTATACAAAGTCACAGGTCACGTGACTTATGTTTGTATCTACGAAATGATGATTTTCAATTTTAAGATTTCGACCTATATTCGTTGAGGAAAGTTGTTTAGTTTTAGGCACCTGTTTACCTCGTTGAATACACACACTCCTTTTAAATTAATCCTGAATACATAGGTTATAAGTGAACGTCATTATAGTCGTAATTTTTGCATTTGAGAACCGCTAGCGCTTACAATTTACAAATCAAGCACTAGTTCATTACTTTGTTTCTTTTTCCTAGATCACGACGTTTTACATTTTTATTATGTTAATGATGAGTAGGTTATCCTTGTAAGCAACAGTATAAATTACTAATTAATTGTATGTTATTATTAACTAAGTAATAATCACACAGTAAATTAAAGGCTATCTGTATTTAATTATACATTTATTAGGTACTCAACATGTAAATAATTTGAAATAATTAATGAGTCATCAGAACCCAATATCACCAATTCGAAATCAAGTAATATCTCTAATATCTATAATATCTTGGGACGGCTCAAACACGGCCATCGGATCCCAAACTAGGCAGAGCCTGTACTATGGTAACCAGACAACTGATAAACATACTTATATATTTCTAAATACATACATATTATAGATAACTAATACCCAGACACAGAACAAATGCTCGTGATCATCACACAGAGATTTGTTCTGGGTGTGAATCGAACCCACGACCTCCGGATTAGCAGTCAGGATCACTAACTACTAGACCTACAGGCCCATCGAAAAGACAAAGTACAAAGAATTTAATGTTACAATCATTAGTAGCCACGCTAATTATATTTCCGATACTTCTCGATCATCACCATCCTCCTACCCTTATCCCAATTTCATTTGGGGTCCATACAGAATGCTTTCTTCTTCCATACTCCTCTATCTGACGTCATCCCACAAGTGACATTCTTTCCAGCCATATCATCTTTCACACAATCCATCCATCGTTTCTTTGATCGTCTCCATCCTCTATATCCACGTTGATGTTTCAAACCTGATCCTGCTCGATAAATGGCCAAAAACACGGAAATTTATTATTTATTGTTAATAATAATTTAATGTTTCTTCACACCGTAACATTGGAACAAATACGTTTGAATCACAATCTTTGTTTCCTACTGGGATCGACTCTAGAACACGACGCATAATAGCAGTGGCGTGATATCCGTACAAAATAATCAACAATAAATAAAACAGATGAATAAACTCACTTTACAGTGTAAACTGTCTGTATTTGTCCTAAACTTAAAATGGTAAATTCAAAAAATGTAACAATAAATATTTTAAGAACTCTTTTCCCCTATTCCTCCCAAACGCGTCACATTGTTGATAAAAATACTCGTCATACTATTGTCACAAATCTACATAACAATGTAACATAACATTGACCTTTGTCTCATGTTGACCTTTAACCCTCACACCGGTGACCTATCCAGTCTTTGGGACGTGTGTACGCTGGCATCCTTAAACATTGTACCTCGGCAAGCATGAAAAAATATTTACTACATTTAAATTGACGTACTGGCAGTTTGAGATGTGATTTGTTCGTTATAATTTTAGGCTGTGGTCGATAATATTGTGTTTGAAGTTATATGAATGAGTTATATGGATCTCGTTTGCCCCTTGCCCTTAGATTTGCGTCAGTCCACGGAATAATTATGTCGTATGCTGTGCCTCTTGTTCATTACCATTAATATAGCGGAAATGTATTGTTGCTGTATTTTGTATTGGAAAATTATTGGTTGATGCAATTTTTGTTGTTCAGTCTTCCTTTTAGTATGTTTGTAATAATAAGATAACAATATTTTAGTAGCCATTCCACGTAACACATTATCTATAGCCCAAATTAGTCTTAACAGCATAATAGTCACAATAGTTCTGTAGCTACCTTGGGCCGTTCATATCTGTTCTTTCATAGAACAGGGGTGCATGGCCCCTGGTGGGTGCCCCATCTCATAATAGAGTAAAGTTCTCAACAGGCCTCTGTTTGTTGGTCCTGTGTCCCCATGTAAACCTTTCAAAGAACCGGGTCTTTTCTCTTGAAGTTATCCTGTGATTTAAAAAGAGATAAAACAATATAACGATGGCAGAAAGTCCATGTAAACATCTTTTATACAGTTTAAATAAGTTTCCCATGGCGTATCCTTTTAATAACTTCTTTAATAATATAGGTATACGTGTTAAAGGTCAAGAAAAGTATTTATGTAACGTACACGAACTTTCACTACAAAATTAAATAACAAAGGAAAATCAAACAGAAATCCAATAAAACGCATCGAGAAAGTGGGAAACGCATTTATATTTTACGACATCCAGGCCTCAGTGTAACCTTAACACGCTATAAACATTCATATTATTATGTAAACATTTATTACAAAGAAGGAAATGAAAAACGAAGAAAGTTAATCTTTTGAGAAATCTTAAAAGTAAACTTTTACATTTTCTCGAAGTTGTGCCACTTGAAAGTATTGTTACTTAGAATATTAGAGTTCAATAAAAAAGCAATGGACGTAGGTCGCAGTATTATATAAAGCATAAAAACACATTGTAAGCACAGCCAAGATAAAACCCTTCATTCGGTTATGAAAATCGAATTAAGACACTTCAAGACAATAACAGTACAAAAATAAAAAATATATACCCATACTTTTACGTCAAAAATTCAAATTTAATTTCTTTATTTTGGAAAACATTTTATGTGTAAAACAAATGTTATTTTCTTTATCTATAAGCCTATCAAAATTCTAGGAAACACAAGAGTGGAAGCTTCAAACCACTTTCGTCAATAAATCACGAGGCAATTCTTCATTCCGTTTCCTTATTCCGTTCCATCTTGAAATGCAATAATATTATTATATTACGATAATAGGGAATAATAATCGGGTGGTGACCGCAGCATGCAGAATAATAAGCATTCACCTTGCACACAATAGCAGCCTGAAAATATATTATGTCATTGTGGGGCTGGTGGGACCGTACTGTTAACTGTAGTTTAAGAATTGGGTTTGGGCGTTGACTGGGTTTACAGTTTGATTAGTTTTGTTGTTCGCTAATAGTTGGTTTTGTAAATAAAAGTAGAGGTTTAAAGAAGTGAATTTTGCTGTTTGTTTTGTTAGCCAAACAAAATGTCTATAATTTCAAAATTTTACATAGTATATTTATTTTATTTTTCAAGTTACGTGTTTTCTACTGCTGACTATTTTTAACTGAATCTTCAAATACTCAAGATAATCTTCTCATCCATGGCAAGCAAAGCTAAAATCAACGCCTTCTTAAATTTAACCTCAGCTATTTCTATATGTAATGTATTTGCTAAACTACGTTTAAATTGTGAGAGTAACTCGGCCGCCATTTTTAAACCGTGAAATGTTTATGTATGAAGGTGTCAAAACACTTCGTCGGACACAAATTGCCGACGACCCTCTATGGGCATCTATTTGAATAGCTTTTGGCTCAGCCCGATACAATGGTCGCAAACCCATGACCGCCTCCATTCTGGATCAGATAGTTCCTATTCTGATAGCCTTCTATGAAGATTTATTGGTAAACTACTGCTTATTGAATTTTAATGGCACTAAGTCTATTGTACTCTATACAGCCATATTAGCAGAAAGATTCCCTTGTTACTACAATATTATTCAGAACTATGAGAACGTTCAAAGGTCAATAGTTTCGTGAGACGAGTTTTAAAATGAATCGGATAGGATCCCGATCGGCAATTTGTGTTATTAGGCTCGGTAACAATGATAAATCTGAGGCTAGTTTTAAATGTCAGCGGTCAGTTGGCAATTGTGTAGTGTTACAAATGTATTGATAGTATCATCGCAAATAAATTTCGAGAAATATATTTAAAAAATACTCATTTTAACATTTCTAAAACTGTCAGTGCAATGTTAAAGACCTTTCACTACTTGGTTTAAATTCATTTATTACTTTACTAGCTGCGCACCACGGTGTTTTCCGCAGTAGATGCTCATGTGTAGATTAGAGCTTATGTGTTAATCCAGGTGTTAGCTACCTCCATGCCAAATTTTATCAAAATTGGTTCACCCGTTGGTGCGTGAAGAGGTAAGAAACATGCACACATATTAACAAACCTTCGCCTTTATAATATTCGTGTTATTTCCAGCCCCCTTAGACAAGGTAAATTTCTACATGCGTTAACGTTAAATGTATGGAAATTACATTTCTCTTCTATAAGTCACGTGACTAAGACTTGTCACTTTCATACATTTGAGCGATTCGATCAAAGGTAACTATTATAGATATTTACCTTGTCTAAGGTGGCAGGATCATAATATTAGTCTCACGGTGGATCTGCTTCCTACCTTCTGCTTCTGTAAAATCATTACAACCAATGACATGAAAATGGAACCAACATAAAAATACTTGCTTTGACTTTTGCAAACCTAAACCTGGTATCACAACTCTAATAAATAGCGGGTGCTTACCTTCAATTCGTAACGTCTTAATATGGTATGGCGTACAATTCCAATGATTAGGAATGTTGCATCCTTAGCACGAATTCTCCCGATGTATGAGAGGCGCTTGGTGGCATTTCAGGTCTGCTTTAACAAGCTTTCGTAAATACTAACTTATTCAAGAATTTAAGGATCAAAGAAATCTTATAGTCTGTCCTTAGTTTTCGTCCAGAAATATTTATCGTAACGTTTACAAAGAATTTCTTTCGTTTTCTTGTATTCAAGCTTCTTTTCCAAACGGTGATAAGAAACTCGGGCATCGATAAACATAATATTATATATAATATATCAAAATATGTTAACCTTTATATGGGAAATCCACTAATTAAAGAAGAAGACGATTTATTTGACTTAGCTCTCAACAAGCAATAACTAGAGTATTTAAATCTAAATGTACAAAAATCGACACCCTTATACCTTTTTAATTAACAATATCATTTGCCGTATTCAAGCGTACCTGACCTGTACCTAACTTGATATACCAACTTCAACAGACCATAAATCCTCGTACCACATTCTTAACATACTTCCCAAGTTTTCAGGCAGTCTCCAGATAGGGATCACGGTGAAGCAAGTCAAGTTGGAGATACACCGATATTGTTCCGATCCAGCTATAGGTCAAGCGGCCGGCGCAGGCGCACAAATGTCACTGTCCCAGCCGGATGGGATAGTTTTATGCGAGGTGCTGTTAGCTGATTTACTAGTGTTTTGGTTTTGTTGAAATGTTTGTAGTTTACTTTGAGATGTTTTTTTGTGTTTTAACATGAATTGGTTGAGTAAATTTTAGTATTTGAATTATATATGAATTTTAGTAAGTGTATTTTGAAGACAAGTATGACGTTGACAAAATTGTTAAAAAAATATCTGTAGGTACCTACCTAAGTTTTTTTTTTTTAAACTATTGGATATATTTTTTTTTTTTCTAAAAATCTTAATTATGTGAAAATATCAAAATACGTGGCCCAGCATATTTAAATATAAAATAGAAGTGCTCGACCTACATAAAATTGCGAATTTTAGATCTTGCTTATAAAACTTCGCTTTCCTAAAACTGCGTCCTCAAAAACATAAAGCCAGATATTGTGCAAGCGAGGCATCTTCGCAAAGGTTGCGCGCTGACCGATAACGACTGCGGCCTTCTGCGGCCCGAATCTCTTGCACCACGCCATGGGGTTACTATGGGAACGAACTCTCGCCGCGACACGAAATGTGTTAGATAAATTAATGTTGCAATTTGTTACTTCTATGTTTATTACTTTTAATACTTAGTGGTGTTGCGCAGTTCTGTAAGGCATTATTCGGTTTACTTATAAGAGGACAATATAAATCAAAGGAACTTGAGCACGTTAGCCAGGCAATTGAAAATTGGCATCAAAGTTTTTGTTTAATGATTTGATTGATTTTTTACATATAGACAAATTATGGGAGTGTATCTACCACCTGCTGCAATTTTATACACTTATACAAACTTTTGTATGGGGATGTTTTATAGGCCTTGATGTGCATATATTATGTACGTAATGTATTCGTAACTTTGAACTTTAATTTTCTAAGAAACAAAATTTCTTGCATTACTGACAGTTTGAATCTGTGACTGAGATTTAAAATATGTACATCTTTAATTACTATCCAAAATCAGTATATATAGAAATTGAAATCAAGTCGACAAAACAAGAATGAAAGATTTCAATCTACGAAGGTAGATATGTTGGGTTATTCGTCAACTCGACACGAAATACTGGACACACGTGTGTCCAGTTGGTGAAACTCAAAATTAGTATCACTTATTATTTCGTCATCTGGACACGCCAAGTTTTTACGTGTGTCCAGATAGTGAAACTTAAATTAAATCACTTTTATGTTTTCGCCAACTGGACACACTCAGTTTTTTCGCAAGAAAAAGGTACAGTCAGGTTAATAATGGGGATTGCATGAAATGGCTGCCACACTTGTATTTTTGAAAAACCTTTACAGCTTTTATTTAAGACCAATTTTGAAATAAAAGAAATATTATCAATCAAATACATTTTTTTAATACCTATAGGTATTTTCATTACAATAACGTGAAAATATCCAATATAATCTAAATATGTACTTTAATTAAAACAATATGACTTCGAGTATCACAAAAAAATCAAATAAGGATGTACCACCATAATATAACTCAGCATTCATTTTGTATAATCCAAGGTTGAACGCAAAGACGTTTTTAATCTTAAAAGATACACTCGACTCCTATACAAACTTGCAAAGTTTGCTTGCTTACTATAACATATGTAGTTGCAGTAAAGTTTGTACGAAAGTGGAACGAAACGTTAAACCTTGTGTAGCAATAGCAATACATATAGGTGGCATAAAATAATGAAATAAAATACAAAACATAATCATAAGTAGAGTATACTTATACATAACAATAATAAAATCGGTAATTTTACAAACAATAATTATTCTACATAACGCTGTAACAACAATATTTGACACTTTAGAAATAAAATAAACAAGGTACCTAATTATATCACAAAATTTTACTAACACTAGATGATAATAAAGAGATCAATAAAATCAACAATAAAATATAGAATATTATATGACAATAAAATATAAAGATATTTTTGTTTACTTCAGTTTTTCGATACAGTGACCGATGCTGATTTCTCCGGATTCGAACTCTGTAACAGTTTCTGCGATCATGGTATTCATTTTAATAGTATCCATTTTTTTTTGTGATATAGGTCCGTCCATCGTGACCCGGCGCAAAAAATCTTTCATGTCTCTTTAGATTGCTACCAGAAACTTTACTTGACATTAATCTGCTTGAGTGTACTTTCTCATGAATTCAAGTAAAATATAAACGTGTGTCCAGTTGGTGAAAACATAAAAGTGATTTAATTTAAGTTTCACTATCTGGACACACGTAAAAACTTGGCGTGTCCAGATGACGAAATAATAAGTGATACTAATTTTGAGTTTCACCAACCGGACACACGTGTGTCCAGCTCCTCGTGTCCAGTTGACGAATAACCCGATATGTTAAGCGTAATTAAATGAATTCATTAAGATTAGATTCGAACGAAACATAAATATCTCCTAATGTGGTCGTATCGATAAATTGCCCAAGTGTGTTAATAAATACGGCTCAACAAAGCTTACACATTAGATTTAATGGCTAGACCAAAATTTAAACGGCTTCAATAGCAAATCATAGTCCTTTAAAACGTATAAACAGTCGTTGAATATTCATAATGTTATAATAAGACGAGTGTTATTCGATTGTTAGACCTGGAATACATGGTTTCAAATTTTGGTCTCAGATTCCAGCGATACAAATAAAAGAAGAAATTAAACGTTGCTTTTCTTCATTGTTAACTAAAACCTAAGGTTGGAAAAGTATTATACTTACTCGATGTCTTTATTATGCACCAATGTCCAATACAGTTTTTGTATAGATAGGTATGTTTTATTTTTTTTATTTTACCGAAATAGTTTATTAGTACCACTCTTAATCTGAGTGATTCGATCTTTTTTCCTCATATTCACAAATCATTGATCTCTTTTTCATTCTTCTTCGGCATGTATTCCTGTTTTTCCCAAACACAATCATTCCTATAAGGCATGTCAACCCCAAAATTACTAATAAAATTTTCTATTCTATTTAAAGTCATTACATTACCTAAAATTCTGTCAGATTTTAAGCTAAGGTGAAACACACTATATTTACAATTTGTTACGCATTATTATAAGTATGTTCCCACCTTAAGGGTTCGGCGAGCGTCCTGCAGGACAATCACGTGGGCGCTGAGTCGTAAGCTCTGCGATTATGTACGCCCGCTATACAATGGCGAATGGATGGAATGTTGCTCTACTTAAGGTTGAACTGTTTGTCCAGTAATTCATAACTTAACTTGTAAGAGATAGTTTAAGAAAAAGTCGTATGAACTGATGCTATTAAATAAGTACCAATAATTACTGTAGTTCCTTATTTACGTAATAACTTAACATCACGCTCTAAATTTAAGGTCAGTACACCAGTACCTAATGAGAATATCGGTTATCAATTACAGTCACAAAGAAAACACAGCCACAAAGACAATTTTTAATTTGGTTAATTTCCTGTTCTAAAGTCGGCTGAAATAAGATTTAATTTTCACTTTTTTTGCCAAGTAGAGCTACTTTCTTATCGCGGTACTCGCCATAGTCCGCTCCATAATTGATACAGGCCGATGCTAAAAACCAATAGCAAGCCACAAATGATTTAGTACCGGCTAATGCGCATGTACAGTGACTTTATTAACATTTATTATGGTAATGACTGCTTGAATAATGTTTTAATATGCGTTTGTGTCTGTGAGGTATGGATGTGCGTGGGGTGATGTCCGGATGACCCGACTGAGATGTGTGGATGACTGAATGGTGAGGACAAAAGATCGACACCGTATGTACCTATATATTCATAAGACACGTTTTTGACAATAGTAGGTAAACTTTATATGATATTGTGTTGAAATTAAATTAATTATGTCTTCGTAAGTAGGTACGTAGAAAATAAATCTATAAATTTTGAAAGCACGAAGCTTTAATGATTTATTCCGTTCTAATACCAACAACTAATACCACTGGTATTTGTTTCATTCATATTTATTTTCTATTCCGAACGGATACCATTATTTAAACTAATACCAAAACAAGTTTAAGGATATAAGGTACAGTCAGTGAAAATGCCTTGTATGAAATTGTAAGACTTTTAATTAAAAAAAAAAGAGTATCTTAATCCAAAAAATTATATTAACTTTTAGACGTTTGTAAAAATATTAACAAACGTCTAGCTCAATAATAAAATATGTCTAATAATCAACATTATTATAATTTTAGTTCCTCCTAGTGCATGTGCATAATATCTTTGTTGCAAAAAAAAACAAAACAAGAACAATTTACTTACCTACAATCTAAAATTACAAAATATCTCAGAAATTTCGCGCAGGTAAAAAAAAATTGCAAGATGATTCACATAAACCTGTTTTTCTCTGTTTTGTGGCATAAACTATCTTTGTGTTTGTAAAAATATTGTTATGTCGTGAATTTGGAAAGTTTTAGAATTATATATTATTATAACAATAATTTGATTAGGTTTGACTGAGCTGACTGTACCAAATTCAAGTTGTTGGTATTCGTTCGCACATTAAATTTAATTATTTAAAGATTGGTATCCGTTCGGAATAGAAAATAAATATTGTTGAAACAAATACCAGTGGTATTAGTTATTGGTATTAGAACGGAATAAATCGCTTTAATCAATAACAATAATACAGTTATATAAATAATACAAGCTAATACAGTAATATCCTATGAAAGCCTTGTTAATTCTACCAGGTATTTTCATTGTCAAGTAAAAGATTACATAATATCCCAAGCAATAAATAAATTTGTTACATAAACTAGATTAATTATTGTCTTTATTTCATTTTTTTTTAAATAATTATTTATTTACTTGCTTAAAATCTTAACACTAGGTACATTGCTCCACAAAACTGCTTACGCAGTTTAACTGTGAGATCGTTGAGTCTCTCTTTGTCTGACTATGTTGTTTTTACATTTAAGTTTAAAATTATCTTGTTTTGTTATTTTGCCGTGCTCTACAGGGTCCATAATGTACCTTTACCTTTACTTCCATAAGTTTTTACCTTTTTTAAAACTTATGGAAGTCATTAAAATATTGAATATTGATTCTGTTTATAAGGGAAGTTTATAAAAAAGTTTAAGGTTTAAACTTTTAGGGAGTTGGAGTTGGCCTTCACTAAGCCAACGATTATCAGTCTCAACATAAAACCCTTTCCAAAACATTAATACTTGCTAAATAGTTGTCGACATACATTTCCAGGTGGTCAAATTATCCAAAATTGCATATAAATGGTGCTGACCACCTCGTTGTTCTCCGCAATAAGTGACAATAACCATTGATCACTAGGATTTATAGTAGTCCCGGCCAGATCATAGCATTGTCTGAATTCCAGAATTAAATACATTACGAACGATGATTACAGTGTCGACAAGTGGGCTTATGAATTTATAGAGCGTGCATACAGTACTTTAACAATAACAAAAGAAGCCCAGTTGTCTATCTGCCAATAAAAATGGTGTTTGTAGTTTTCTACTTACGATTGAATCACGGTAGAATAATATATTAGTGAATACAACAGCTTTTTTTTGTTCCGGGATCTTTAACAGTCCAAAGGGTTGAGGGTTACAGCTGTGAATTATTGGACAGTAGGAATATTAGAAAAACGAACAAACTCTTCAGCTTTATAATATTAGTATAGATTGACGAATTACGTGAAATAAATATGATAAGACATAAATGTACTTATAATAATACCGGCCTATAAACGTCCCACTGCTAGGCACAGGCCTCTTCTCATATATAGAAGGGATGCGCTTTGATCACCACGCATGCTCATTGCGGGTTGGCGATTTCAGAGTCTAATATTTTGAAAATCCAGGTTTCCTCACGATGTTTTCCTTCAACGTTTGTCAATGATGTCTTAGAATGATTAAGAAAGTACATATAACTTTGAAAAAGTCACATTGGTACTTGCCTGGGTTCGAACCTGCAACCATGTGCATGCGAATCGGGTCATTGAACCGTTAGGCCACCACGACACATAAATGTACTTGAAGGTTAGTAACTTGAACATACTTAAAAACAAAAAGAGCGGCTCCGACATTCATGATTCTATAGCCGCCAATCCTCTTAATTCTGAATGATAATTCATTCATACAACATTGTCCTGCGTTGCACAACCAACAATTAGTATCTATATAGTTGAGCCCTGACAGACCTCGCGTTTTGTATTACACTGTTTAATATATTGAGCTCGGTTGTACATTAATAATACTGCATTGTTTGCCTGTCTGCTCACTGGCCACTGAATTAACTTAAATATTATATTGATATTATTAAAATGTTTTGTTGGAATTAAGACATACTTATTAGTTTGGTTACGTTAAGTGTCAAGTGGTTAAACGAGTATATCTGCAAGATCCAAACCCACCTTGGACGCACTTTTAGTTCAAAGTTGCTTGCTTGATGCACTTTTTGAAACCAAATGCTTCAAAAAGTGTTGAAAACACTTTTTGAAGCATTTGGTATTTTAATCCCTTTTTATTTTTATGCGCCGCATATGATGCGAATAAATGCTTTTTCTTTCTATGTTTGTATGTAGATAAAGTGAGCCACATAGCCTGTGAAAACGTTACAATTGGCACAAAAATATCTGTATCATGATAATTATGTATAGGTCGATTCAAATTTAATGGTGACTGTGAACTTTGTTATTAGGTATTATTGTACCTCGAATTGCACCCCCGCTGATGGATGAATTTGTTACTGAGTAACGACTCGTCTCATGTTTACAGCTGCCATTAAGTTTGAGTCGCACCGTACTTCTGTTTATTCTAAAACCATGTACGTTTAGTTAAGTATGACAGAAGACAAGCTTTGTTTGCACTCGGACTTGTTATAAACAATTATAGCAACGGTGTTGCTACAGAACACATTTGTTTTTGCATAAGTCCTTCAATGAGGAGTCGTGACTCAAGACACATCCGCGCTGTGATCATGTCACGCCGGACCCCTTGGTCTTTAGATACATGCATGAAACTCGGTATCTTGTTAAAATTGTATCAAAACAAAGTTATAAACCCTATTTAATACAAACTACTAGCGATATTTACCAAAAGTGAGTTGTAGACAAGTTGGCTATAGTTTTCATCAAGTGTTTCACGTCAAATTAATATTTTGAAATTATGTATTATGTATTGAAATATATATTATATATTCTGTATAAGGAACAAATGTGCAGTTGCGTACACATTACAACAAAAAACCTGTGTGAAACGCAGTATTTTCGACCCATTTTGTAAACTAAAAATGTACTCTTTGATCGGTATACCTACACTGCATAATATCAGCTTGTTTCAATATTCTATCTATCAATAATATGGCTACTAGACATAGAATTTTGAAATGTTTTGTATGGAGCTTGTGACAAGCATATATAATTAATAGACAAATCAATCGTTAAATAGAGTATTGAAACAGGCTGTGAATATAAAACAACAGAAAATTTTCATCTAATTATAGTCTAGATCCTAATCGATTTAACAAAATCGAGGTAAACTTCTCACTAATCACACAAAGAAATAGTATTTCGACGCATTTAAACGAGTGTCAACTTTACCACGATTAACATTTAACTAGATCTAAGAAGTCATGGCCCCTACTCTAAAGTAGCACCAAACTCCCTACACGGCATGAATTTCAAACAAAGCGTAGTACGTGGACTTGCGAAGTCACCACCGTTTCTAGAGTAGTTCAAAAGTTGTGGTTTAAAGAACTTTTCAATCAGGCCCGTATACGAGATCAGAGGGTCGTTCGCGGCCTAGCGACTGCCCGCTGGGCTATCGACGTATGGAGATGGATTTTAAATTTATTTTGTTTAAAGCTATTTACCCTTAATATGTATATGTAAAATTCGAGACAAACATAAAAGTACGTTGACGTTACATAATGTATACATATGTACAGGGTTTTCCTCACACGCTATATAAATACTTTTATTAGAGTTTATTTTTGTTTTGAATGATATGGAACACATCGAACACCAAATTTCTCATAATTTCCTACATGTCGAGCACAAAGGCTGTCGAGGCTGTTGGTTTAAAAGTGACTCTTTATTTATTTAACTCAGTTCTACAGTTCCTTAAAGAAATATTTTTAGGAATTACTTAATAGAATGATGCTTGAGAACCAGTGAATCAACCGTACCCATATTATACCTTCTTAGATAAAAAGTTTGCAGCAGTTCAGCTAAAAACATAGCACTCCACATTTAAATCCACACTAACCAACCTCTTCGAACTAGCGGTAACTAAGATCTTAAGTCGAAAAACTTGGTCGTGTGAGCTAGCGAGCGTTGAGATAAGTGAATTTATTATCTGCCAGTACCCACCGGGTCACGCTTTGTGCTGGCGTGTAGTTGGACACTGGCCCGTATGTGGTGGAGATTTAACAACACTTTGTACACACTGATTAGATTTGGCAGGGGTAGCAAATAGTTTTTATTCCTTGATTTTTTATGAAGTCATTTTTTTAAGTTTCAGTTTACAGAGTTTAGCTATAGATTAGTTAGACACGACAGATTACGTTTTTTAGGAGCTACAACTCTTATGAGAATTATAACATACAAGACGAAAAAACATCACCTTAAAGCGACACGACCAGAAAGGTGTTGAAACGTCGGGAATATACGTCTAATAGTCCCGTCAACCTCAGAAAACAATATAAACAAGCCGAAGTTCAGGTTCGATTTGTTTTGAATCTAAAGTTTTGAATCTAAAGTTGGCTTGTATTAGGTACATTTTAATTTTATAAAAATACAATGTAAAATATTTACAAAACTCTGAAAACCCAAATGCTTCCAATTCCTTTATTACAATAAAGAAAAACTGAAATAACTGTTAATCATAAACGCATCAGCGGTGGGAGCAATCAGCAAATATTTAGCGAAGCGACGAGCATCCGAATTCCGGCTATTTATTGTTGAGTAAAAATACATACAGATTTCGGACGATGTTAATGCACTTTGTATAACAAACAGTGTGTTAACTTACTTGCAAACTCCAAATTTATTAAAAATAATTTTGCTCTAAAAACCTTGCGCTTGGGCTGCATCAAAGCCCGTAACGAACGCTGTCGGAAAAGAATTGCAGGGTCATAATTTCTATGGAGAGCTGGTTCAGAGTTCAGAGTGTTCTAACTTCTAAATTCAAAATCTCTAAATCAATTCTATATTGTTCGTGCTACGTTCTCTGTATTATATGGTTTGTACTTGCTTTCCATCAAAACAGCGATTAATGTGCAATTCCGAAAAACTGTTAACATCTAACCTCATGCTTTGACGAGTCATGCTATGAGACTGATATTATAACATAAAGCTGCTAAAGCAAACTTCATACGCTTACGATGACTAAAGGCCCGAATTCACAGGCTAAAATTTTTTTAAAGCTTATTAACAATGTGGATTACACAATCCTCGTGGTAAGCTACATGCTTGTTTTACAAGTGGGTTCACGTCGGTAGTGTAATGGGTGGGATTCGAACCCTCGACCACATGATCGCAAGTCCCATGCCCGAGTCATTTGGCTACCCTTTATTTGATTACTATTGGCTTTGCTAAAGTTTGAAAGTATGACAGACAATATTTTTTGTTGCACCTTTTTATTACTTCATAAAGACAATATTTTAAAAGGAATCTCTTTAAAATATACAATGCACGATCAATTAACCAGCTAATTATCCACAGCCTGTATAAAGTAGCTTTGCAGCCGCGGTCACTTGGCGGCTTGCCAACAAAAAACGGCGCGTACGCAAATATCCACTGTTTGACCGACCGTCCGCCGGTCAACTCGGCCAACAAACCCGACAGTATTCGAATTACTCATTCCTGCTGTGACCATTCAGGATTGTGCATCAGACAACTTTTAAAATATATTATTTTATTTAAAAAAAACTTGAAAACTGAAAATATATTCCTCTCCAATATAGAGAGCTAAGACCAACAGGTTACCATTACAACTAACACTGCTCGACATACGTTGGGTTCGATACCCGACTGGGCCAATTTTGTTGTGTAATTCATAAATAGTTGTTTCATGTCTAGGTGTTTTTTTGCGAGTACTCTTAATTTTAGTAAAACTCCGCGACATTAATTTCTGCTTAGAGAGGGCATTTAGATTTCGACCCATGTTCCTTTGTTACCTCGTAGAATATACGCACCCTATAAAAAATAATCCTGTATATAATCGGAAACGTAGGTTGTAGGTACCTACTTGTGAGGATGTATAAGTTACTTGTTTTATTTTGTTTCTTTAAATATTACTTACTTAAAGAAATATGATGTCTTCACTATAACATACTTAGGTATAATTGTTTTTGTCATGACATCTTCCTGCCCTTATCCCATTCATATGTGGTCAGCGCAATGCGTATTTTCCTTCCATTCATCTCTATTACTCGTCATCGCGGCATCCACTCCTTTCTTTCTCATATCATGTTAGAACATGACTCGATAATTTAATTCAGATACCGTTTGTTTCTCGCGAGCGTCCGATTGGGTTGCACTCTTTGTGTTCTCACTCTGTTTGTGAAACCAAATGTCTTGGTATTTCATCAGTCTCCTTTTTATATAGCTTTATTAGTTTTTGTTCTGTCTGAAACGTCTATATTAGATTTAGAGTCCGTTCTTCTTGGATTGCTTTTTATGTTTTGTAAATAAATGCATTTGAGAGTACAAAATATGTCATGTGAAAAAGTCCCATTGGTAGGTACTTACCTGCAGTGGGTTTGAACCTGCAATCTTGTGCACAAAAATCCGTTCACTGAACCGCTAGGCCACCACGACATTTTTAAAAAACTTTGCCAAGGCAAAATGCGATTAGAAAACTTCATAATATTAACATTTATAACAGTGTCAAAAATTTTATATCAAAACTATAATATAGCTTACCCGGCAAACGTTCTGCTACCATATTAAAAAATCTGGAGAGGGCCACCCCTATTACCTAGAAAATAGTTACGACCTATTCTCAGAGTTTCCATATATTTATATAATTATGTATATAAAATTTGATAAAGCCCGGTCAAGCCGTTTTCGAGGAGTATGGCAATTAACACGAGAATTTAATATAAATATTATCTCATTTATAATCTTATTTATAACTTTCACAATACTTTAATAGATACAGTCAGACATCACGGGTTTCTCTTGTCACTAACCATACATTGTTTTTTCTCTAAATAAACTCAAAAGTTCAATTACCTATATATGTATGTATTTTTTTTCATTGTATGATAACCAAAATAACCGTTACTACAATGACTATGCATTCCGGAACACGGCCACAAATGTCACAGACACGCAGATAATTCATAATGTGCAATATTTTCTATAATAAAGTAAAACGGTCAATAAGGGAATCAATGACGCGATGATTGCGCATAATTTTATTGATCCAAATCAGCGTGGATCATTGATCATTCGGTCAATAATGCATATTAAACTTGTCACTGTTTGCTAGTGACGTACATGTTTTAAGTTCTCAATATCGATTCAATGGATGCATTCTAGAATTATCATTTTCATATTATAAAACATAATGTAAATCATTTATAATAATTATTGGATTAGTTTATAATCAATCTAATAATATTGCATGCACAATACTTTTTGGAAAAAACTATTGAATGACGACTACAAACTTAATTTATTTCGTGAGGTATAAACAGAAAAATTATTCGTCCGATACTTTTACTAACCAGTATTTTGCTAATATAAAAATGTAAGAAATCTGTAGAAATCACAAGTTTTTTCTTAAATTTTATAGCAATCGATATTTTCGCCCACGTATCCACTAGTGCATCACTAGTGTAGTGTTGTGCAAATCTCAGTGTTGACCGATGGTGCGTGCTAAATGAGACGATCGATCATTGCCTCCGAGCCATTGTGAGCGATCCAGGTGCGACTTCTTGTTGTTAGCTTACTTACCGATACGTCACGATATACATTCTATAAAGATTTCTGTAAAAAGCACGTGCGTCAAAAAGCAAAAAAGTGCGGATATTTTGGTGAGCGTCAGGATGGCTGGACCAAACGAGATATGTCCTTGAGACCATGTGCACTATTTAATACCTATTTGCTACTATTTACTACTCAAAGAAATAAAGTGGTCAGCCAACCTGACGTCAGGTTGGCTGACCACTTTATTTCTTTGATAAATTTCTTAACGAAAAGGTAGCAAATATTTAACTATAGGTAGTAAATAGTAGCAAATAGGTATTAAATAGTGCACATGGTCTCAAGGACATATCTCGTTTGGTCCAGCCATCCTGACGCTCACGATATTTTGATAAACGCGATTCTTTCAAAATTACGAATTAACAGGTAAATAAATATAAAATGTAAGATGTAAGAACAATACAAAATGTAGTAATTATTGTCTTTAGAAAACTGCTTGAAAGTAAAAAAACACTTTTTTTTAATATAAGATCAGTAATATCTATCTACTGTTCCCAATACTACCAATCCGTTTCACATTTCATGAAACTTCCGGTCTGAGAAGTTTGACAATGATAACACAATGAGAAAATACTATTTCCTAAAATACTACTAATACTTTTGTTCTAAAATCTGCTCTCTCTCAGCCACATATTTGAAAAGTAAATCTGCAAAAAGTAACAATGTCCCAAAAGAAACAACATGTTAACTTTCAAATCAAACATCTCACCCTCATACATTGTTTGACCAAACTTAACACGACCCAAATCGCGGCTAACACGCGTTCCCCAGTTTATAACCAATAAAAATCACACACAAGTCCGGCCCGGATATCGAGTTTTCTCACCCTAAAAATTTAACTTCACCACATTTTCTTTCATACCACAAATAAGCTAAAATCACCCTTATGCCTACCGAATACAACCCCGGACAACTGTATCGGTTATGTGGTTTTATTCATCGTCAATTCAAGTGATTTGGTCCATATGTTGAGAACAAGTGAACTGGCTTCTTAACGCTGGACACCCCAAATTGAGGGTATTTCGAGGGGAAATTGTCTGGTTTATTGGAATTTCCTATGGGTTTTCACACGTGGTGAGTGCCTTAGGGGTTGAAGTATGATAACCAAAATATGCTTGGGTGTATATTATATTGAATTGGTAAGTGACATTTATATGAAGAAAAAATTGTAAGGGTAGTTTAATCTATTATTTTTACATTATTGGTTGAAACATTTACGAGTAAGTTCGTTATTATGTTCTATGCAACACTTTCAAGTAAATCCGGAGTTTTGCATTAGTGAACAATTTAAAATTTAAACAAATTTTTAATTTTTACGTTTTTGTGACTATTAACTATTTAAGTATATAATTAAGCGGGTACAATAATATTGGTCACCTTAATGGAAAGATTCAATTTCTAAGCTAATTTAGTATTCAAATATTATCCCTCAAAAAAAATGAGCCGGTAATATATCGTACCTCAATAACTCATTTGATTCACGTCAGCGCCCCCTGGCGGGCGGAAGCGGCTCAATTGGGCGGAAAGGCTGCTTGACCGCAGAGGTCGAGTGACCCTTCCCTTGCGCCTTTCAATCATAAGGCCTTTCATAAGGGCGCCTTTGAGAAGCCCCTTTGAAGGAATTTTGAGAACTTTTGTACAATTATGTGGCTTTGGGAATTAGCTGGTGTGAGTTACAAAGTAACCTGACGTGTATTTTAATACTTCTATCCCGAGAATTTAATAAGCTAATTAGTTAAATTGCTGTATAAAACAGCCATGTTATTAAATTGTTGTAAACAAAAACAAATAAATAATATCCGATAAAATTTAATACAAACTTCAAAAAATATATTTCACTTTACAAAAACAGCAATAAATATATCGACCACAAATTTTCACCGTCAACTCACACAATCCTATGCTTGTACTTCGTAAATTTCTCAAAAACATGATTTCACACCAGAGTGGATAATGAAACTTAACCTTAAACGTTAAGCTGAATGTTTACTTCAGCCCCAGCCATGTGATATCCCATATCCTATTAGTAAAAATCCCAAAACCGAAGCACATAGCATAAGAAAAAAATGAAATAATTTTTGGGTTGTAATTATAGTAGAGGCTGATACTAAGAGAATAATTGGCAAGGGCTTCAACAAACTTGATCAACGTTTAGCAGCCAGAGATGAATACAATGTTAAGAATTTTGAAGACAGGGATGTTCATGCAATTACGGAGTGTGCAGGGTGCCTCATGACAGGTCTCAGCTTACACGAAGGCGACTTTGACTACCGTCTGCAACACTAGCAAGACAGTGACGAAGAAGAGTATTGTGGGTGGTATCGACTTGGTGGACTTGTTGTCGGCCACGGTTAACGAGCGTGGAGCTATGACAGGCATCGCAAACGCCTGGTTGTTGCAACGGTTTAACTGAAAAAGAAGCAATTTATTTTATCATGACGTAATAGTAATTAAGTATTACTGAAATTGAATGAGTATTTACAGTATTCAGAATTTGATGAATTGAACCCTGAAAGTCAGAAAGCCAACAGGCATCGCAGCTTGAGAATAGACTTTTTAACATGCTAATTTTAATTAAATTACCTACGTAAAGACCTTCTGTTAGAATATACGTAACTGTTTTTAAAGTATATTTATTTAGGGTTTTGAACAATGAATGTACATAACAAGCCATAAAATATACAAGTATACTATTTCTTATGCTACCTTGATTGCAGGAAATCACATCGTGGTAGCATTATTGGGGTCATTATGCTAAACACGAGTGACTCTTCAGTCTTAAATGTCAAACCGTAAAAACGATTACGTGGGACTTGGTGAAATTAAGAACAAACAAGAATTAATAAAGCCTACCAAGTCTATTTGAGAAACTATAGCCATTAGCAGCAAAATTGTAAAAAGATTGATGAAAAGAAAAGCCAGATAAAAGATTGAAGTTATTGCCAATGAATGAGAAAAGTATAGAAACCTCGCAGCATGTAGTCTCTGGTGACCCGACGCAGCCGGACCGACAGCCTCGCACCACCGCCTCGTACGACGTGCCCTTCGATATCACCGACGTGAAACATTTGTCCTCTGCACTATGACACGTGATCGTGTGCACTCTGGAAATAAAAATAAAATACAAAATTAAATTAACAAATATTAGAATCGGTTTCTGAAGTCCACAGACCATAGTGAGCAAGCTTGGTGATCAATGCTTGTTTCATCTTCTGTCTCCTCCGTAAAAAGGCCTGTACCCAAGAGTAGAGTCGTGGTGGCCTAGCAATTACCCGATCCGTATGCACATAGTTGCAGGTTCGCACCCAGACAACTGAACAACAGACAGAACAGTTATATGTACTTTCTTAATCATTCAAAGACACCATTGACGAATGGTGAAGGAAAACATCGTGAGGAAAAATGGATTCCAAAAATTTGCATCGTAAATCGCCAACCCGCAATGAGCAAGCGTGGTGATCAATGCTTATTCTTTCTATATATGAGAAGAGGCCTGTGCCCAGTAGTGGGACATTTATAGGCTGGTATTATAATTATGGAGATATGAAAAGTCGATTAGCAAGAACTTGTTACGCATTTCAGTGCAACATAGAGATATCATATTGCAGTGTTATAATATGACGTGCATACGCAAGAACGTAACCTAACCATGATCAAGATACTCAAATCAATTTTTGATAATGAAATCTGCTACGATATATTAAGCTTGTTTCTTAAAAGTTATTTTTATTATTATTTTTAATTTAGTGAAAAACGACTCCCGCACTAAGGAATTTAATCCTTGTGTCGCGGGGGTTTCACAAACATTCAAATCACATGCACAAAGAACACCCAGACTTGGAACAAGCATTTGTGAATCACACAAATGCTTGTCCCATGCGGGAATCGAACCCGCAGCACGTCGAGCACAGTGGTAATCAGCGTGGTGACCTATACCACTCGGCTATCCGTGCAATAAAGTGTTAGTATTACACAGATAAAAACCCATGGTAAGATTAGTGTCACGTTATGACATATTTTGAGCTTATAATATTGATATTGCGTGTAATATTGGAAGTGCAAACTATTCTGATACTTAATTAGACGGTTATAGTTAATCGTGTTTTTAATGAAGATGTAATACAGCTTCCCCTAGCAACACGTTTTAGTCTTCGATGATACTAAATTCATAAAAAACTACATACAAAGGAGATTGTCCATCTCTGTCCCACTTCTTATAACGAGTATGAGCATGAAAATAACTAAAATCCATCCATCCAATCCATCCATATACATTTTTTTTAAATTACGTGATTTTTGCATTTTGTACAAAAATATTTAAAAAAAAACTTGACAAATCATATGCTAAAACCTTCCTCAAGAACCACTCTATCTATTGGTAAAAGCAGCATAAAAATCAGTGCAGTAGCTATCGAGTTTATCGCCAACAGACTGACGCACCAGAGCACTTTGTTGTATATTATGTATAGTGATGTATCAAGTACAATACCTGTATTTCGTAGGATCTAAGCATGCTCTTAACGGCGTCTCCGCCTTATAAGCACACACATAACACTCGAGGGGCCGTTTCTTCACTGTCCTGGTGACCGTCATGGCCTTAGGACTGGGCACGATGGGTGGCGGTCGTCGCATCACTGTCACCCTCTCTCCCTTGTCTGCTCCCGCGACTGGATCATCTTCCTCCTCCTCCTCATCATCATCATCGTCTTCCTCTCCCTCTTCACCCCTTCTACTTGAAAGTTGAAGGTTGTATCTATTACTTGAAAGACGAGATTTGGATCTATTACTTATACAGTGGGAATTTGTTAGATTTTTATATACTTTTGGCTGTGATTAGCATAGTCAAGTCAGCTGACTGAATGGCCTGATGATCTACTGGTTAGTGGCCCTGACTGCTAGGCCGGAGGTCGTGGGTTCGATTCCCACCCAGTACAAATCTTTGTGTGGTGAGCATGATCATTTGTTCTCTGTCTGGGTGTAATCTATCTATGTGTATGTATTTAGAAATATATATGTAATATATGTATGTTTATCAGTTGTATGGTCATCATAATACAGGCTCTACCTAGTTTGGAATCAGATGACCGTGTGAGGTGTCCCGGAATATTATTATTATTATATTATTAGCTAACAAAATTATTTACATTGGTTTAATATCATGTCGTGAAGTTCTAAACATAAGGTTATATGTATAATTTAAGACACCGCGAGCGGAAATACCTCAATTGGTTTGCATTTATTATTTTAACACAAAAACTATCATTTTGATACCCGCTTAGTTTTCAGATGACTGTCTTATCTCGTGACAGTTGACCACTTTCGTTGATGATTGTGCATGAGTGTCAATGATAGTGACAGCACCTGTTACAGTTGCTACAACATTTATACCAGCTTTATAACAATTTCCTTGCCCTAAATCTGTTAGGGACGTTATATTTTATAAAATACTTACTCTTCGTCCTCTTCTTCGTCTAATTTTGAGCCGGTTTTCGCCGGCAGAAGCAGCAGCATTGCCAGCACAATGCAATACCTCCACCGAACCATTTCACCACTTACAAAACAACCTGGCCAAAACTAAACATCCACTACGCACACCCACACACTAGATTTGTCATTTTCCTGTTTTTAATTACCTAAAAATTATTATGATATCAGATGTGTTAGGTGATCAAGAATTTTGTATTTGACAGCTCATTTCATCTGATTTTCGTGTTTGGAATTTTTTCTTTGTTTTCTTCTGGCATTATCTATGATTTTTGATTTAGCCTTTTTGCGATTATAGGGTTCTTCTCACGTGATTGGGACTAATGAGTAAAACTTGATTAAAATAAGGTTCGTCTTATAACCAGAGAGTTCGCTCTTGACCTATTTCAATGAATGCCTTAATTTGTATTGCTCACAAACAAATACACGCCATTTTAAAATACAAGTCAGCAAAACCAAAATCTTGATGAACGTAATACCGTTTATATCAGGAAGAGCAACACTGCTCTTAGACATCTGTTGTCGAATATCGGAACGAGAACGAGCTACTCACGGATAGGTGGCGCTTTTACAACTTGTTGGCTTCGCAACGAAAAATAATCTATATTTTTATCATGAATATTTTGAGCTTTCCCCCTGTTTAATTTAAATAAAAATGCGTGTCATGAATAAATAAAAACTGTTGGTAGAGTGTTACCAAAAACCAGACAGGTATAGGTACTTTCTTATTAGACTAGCGACATAGTTGGTTGCTTGGTTTTGTTGACTGAAGTCGACGTCGTCATAGCGTTTTCATAATATACTAAACCCTGTCCTAAAAACAGATTTCAATTAAAAAAAATATTGTCGCACTATTACTAGTGATGTAATGCCACACGTATCTATTATTTGAGAAAATGATGGAATTGGAATTTCTGTTGTAGCTAGATTTTTTTAATTCAAACCTCCTTGTTCGTAATTAACTTTCAAATAGATAGGTCTCTTACAAAGAATATCCTATTTAGAATTAGGTATCAGTACATTCTACTTTGGGTTAAGTTTTTGGATAACCGACAATACTCTTTGCTACATACAGGATTAATTTAAAAGGAGTGCGTAGGTACATTCAACGAAGTAATCAGGTGCATAAAAATGACCAACTTTCCCCAAGGAACATTGGTCGAAATCTTAAAATAGAAAATGAAATTCATACAAAGTGACAGGTCACGTGACTTGCGTTTGTAGGAAAAGATGATTTTCAATTTTATGATTTCTACTTCCACACATGTTTCTTGGGAAAAGTTGTTAAGTTTTATGCACCCGATTACCTCGTTGAATATACGCACTTCATAAAAAATAATCCCGTAAAAGTACCTGTTTTAGATAGGTAGGTACTTAAACCTTAATTCTTAGATAAGGAATCAGTATTACCTATGCGTAAATGTTACCTATCTTTTTTTTGTTAAATCAATATAATGGTTATGCCCGAGGAATATGGAAAAAAGCAGTAGGTACCTGAACTATAACAAAATTCAATAATCTTCAAATATAAGAATATTTAAATAATAAATAAACTTTGTAGATCTCTCTCTACATAATAACAAATACTAAAGAAACAAAAAAAACTGGTTAGATTTTAGTAACCCACATTCTTATTAGAAAATTTATCCAATTTACTCAAGCTAGTATACAGTAAACTCTGTTAATGTAAACGTAATTTCAATATGATAAAATACTTTTGAAAACATTGAAATCTTTAGTTGCCGATTTAAAAGAAAGAAAAGTAATGTAGGAAAAGAAACTGCTGCCGATTTTCTTCTGTATTTAGGTATATTTGTATAGAACTCACATTACTTACATTATCTAATAATAATTATATTAATACCGGCCTATAAACGTCCCACTGCTGGGCACAGGCCTCTTCCCATATAGAGAAGGGATGAGCTTTGATCATCACGCTTGCTCATTGAGGGTTGGCGATTTCAGATTCCAATATTTTGGAATCCAGGTTTCCTCACGATGTTTTCCTTCACCGTTTGTCAATGATGTCTTAGAATGATCAAGAAAGTACATATAACTTTGAAAAAGTCACATTGGTACTTGCCTGGGTTCGAAACTGCAACCACGTGCATGCGAATCCGGTCATTGAACCGTTAGGCCACCACGACATTAATAATATATTATAGAATAAAAAAATATTATTTATGTTTAAATTCTTAAAGACTTCCTTCAGACAACAGAGTTGCAGATTCAATATCACGGTGTGTTGTTGTTGTTTTCTAATTATTAACATATTCAATCGTAACCTTTTGAAAATTCTGCTAGAATTTATGACAATTATTATTGCATAATTAACTCTACAATTCGTTAGACAGATATCTCTTATTCTTCAATTACCGTTAGTGATAAGTATTAGTCTACAAAATTAAATAAATTTATGAAGCAAAAAAAGATTATGTTTTGTTTTTTTTTTCACAAATAAGATTTATTTAAATACAGTTAGATGGATTCAAGGGGCGGCTCTAACAAGACTTCATTGGATCACCCATGTTACTCGAGTTAGAATTTAATGGGCATAAGACCAATATATCTGGTGTGGTCTCCAGTATAGAGTTGTCATTCGGAATGATAAGGAAGCCAATATTGCAACGAATAAAACAGTTCCCTTTATACCTACCTCTTTTATGATGGGGTACCATAAAAATGCATGTGTTTAGTGACACCGCAGCATCCACAAGCGGCCGTCCTAATAACCTTTCCATCTGCGATGCGATGAATAAGTGAACAGCGAACCTTAATGTAACTCTTTCATGAACGCACACACGTGAGGAGCGCCCTTTGCGTGGGGCACGCCGCAGCGCACCGCTTATCGGCCGCACAAAGCACCGGGCAACCGCAATCCCCGACGCGCAGCCCCGAATACACGACCTCATTAAAAAATGAAACCTCACAAACATGCCATAAGCCCACAAAAACCCCCTAAGACTCGTCAAAGCGAAAAGCGCTACCTACCGGAGAGTAGCGGAACTACACCACTCGCGAAACCAACCTCTGTACTTTTTTAATTAGCCTCATACACCGACTGAATGCGTGAAATACGTTAGATTTTTTTTTCTCATACGCGGTTAGTTTGGTAGCTTTGAGTAAAGTATGTTAATTCACAAGTAGCCTGCACTCGGGAGCTTTTTGAACTGTTTAAAAAAGGGGTTCCGTGGATAAGGCTTATTTGATAACTTTGAGCTTTGAGAGGTTAATTAGCGAATGAGAGGAATGTGCTCTTAAAACTATACATGAAATCACGTATAAGTTATTAGATAGGCGTCAAAGGTGAGCATCACGTGGCGGAGTATCGTGCCGTCGGAAGGTGACGTCATGAAAGAAGCGCCGCGGAACTCGGTAAGTCTTGCTCGAACTTCTTTTATCTCAGTCTAGGTTCGCTCAAAAAGTGCAAACTCTGTACAAAGTTCACTTTCGCCTTGTGAACTAATTTTTCGCTCGGTGTCAAGTTCATGGCTGGCGGGGCGGGGCGCCGGCGCGGAGAGCGGGGCGCGGGGTGCGCTATGATAAAATAAAATATTCATTATGATTGCTCAACGCGGCAATGTTCGCGAGAGAACGGATAGTCACGCTGCCGCGTCTTGGCCGCTGACTAAACTTTCTACGAATTAATCACTTTTTTAACTATTTCTCAATAAAATAACGCATAATATAGCCACATATTTAATGCATTAAGAATACAAAAATAATATTATTTTACGCTTTTAAAACAAACGAATGACAAAATATCTACAAACAAAATTTATAATTAAATAATTTAAAAAAATCTGTCCCGAAATGTATATGTAAGTATAAAAGAAGAATATTCTTATTCTCAATCATAATTACCAGTCAGAGAATATGCTGAGCTTAATAGGATATGTCCAGTCATATCACAGGTTGCATTTCAAATAATCCTACTAATATTATAAATGTGAAAAAACGGCTGAACGGATTTGGATGAATTTGCATGTAGCCTTTGACATGGAAAAAAACATAGGCTTCCTTTTATCCCGATTGCTTAAGTAGTTCCCAAGGGAAAATTTAAAATTGTTTTCGAGCTTTGTAATTTGGTATTTTTCTCTATTACAAGCAAGCAATAACAAGGGTGAAAATTTTATTCCATTTTTCATTGCTTTCACATTTTTCATTTCTTTTTGGACCCAATTCTGAAGTCCACGCAGACGAAGTCGCGTGCAGAAGCTAGTCATAAATATTTTTTTTCTGTATTCAAATCAAAATCTCAAGCGGCCAATACTCTGCAGACACATTTCTTGAAAGAAGACTAAACTGACGTAAAAATTGTCCCGGACCTGCCTCAAATGAAAGTGGATCGTCTGCGAGGCTGGCCGGGTTTTTCCCTCGTTTTTTCCTTTAATTAGTCAGTTAATCCCCGGGGAGGACTCATTAACGTTCGACACTCGATTCTTGTTCGCTACACTTGTTGAACGTCGTTTTTTATGATAAATACGATCGAAGGGATTGCTTCAATATTTCTGTACACTTTGTGTTCCTTTCGTTTCTGTGTTTTAATTACTGTGAAAGATGTTTGTATGCCCCGTATGCTATCTTAACACAACTTAAGTTAGGCGAAATATAAATGTAACACAACATTTTCTTGAGATATATAATTATAACAATAAGGTATAATAAAATAATATTTGAGACTTAAATATTTATTTGGGAAACAAACAGATACAATTAATACATAATTTTACAAAAATAAAATTATTTCAAACATATTCTGTTGTGATTTTCGTAGCTAGGCCAATGATTTTGATTCCCGTATAGGTACAATAATCTCTGGCTAGCTTATTTCTTAATATTTCCATGGCCAGGTTCCTTGATCCGCTAAACACGAAAGTAATTATAGAACATCGTTAGGACTTAATTTTTAATTAAAAAAGTTTTGACATGATATTATGTAGCGGCACATAATCGCCATACGTTAGCTTCATAGATTAAGTATTTAATAATTCATGTGAAAATACATTTTTTATTCGTGAAATTTCGTCCTCTAAATTTTCATAATTATGTAGTAATGAGGATTTAAATTTGTATGGTTAAGCGTATAAATCTGAGTATACAATTTCCGCCCAACGCGAACAGGCAATTATTTTACAAAATTCAATGTGTACAAACCCTTGGCAACGTCTAACTAAACATTTCCTAATTTTGAATCTTCAACTACGTAGTAACTAACGTCGGCAAATGAGACTCACACGCTGAAACCGTCCAGAATAACTTAACCCATCACAACGAACCAGGTTCTCCTAATGGCTTGCTGAAATATATGGGACGGGGAGGGTGGGAAGGTCTTGCTTGTTTGGTGTTGTCATGTACATAGTACATGGTGCTGTCAGCTTAACATCCAACTTATTAGACGTTTCGGAAATTCGGTTTCGCCCCGCAAGCACCACGGGCTATGCTGACGGTAGGGAAGAGTAAATACCTACTGTTTTATCGAATATCGACTTACATAAATTATAAAATCTGTATTGAAAATCGTAAAAAGTACTCAGGTTCTAGTTCTTATAATAATAATAGTACTTATACAGTATTTCTATATTTCATACACGATAAGTTTTATTCAATTTAATATTTTGGTAGATACATGTAAAATAAAAACTTTATTCAATCCATATACTCATAGTTGAATACATACTAAAGGTACAGGAAACCACATAAAATCTTCAAAAACGATTTCAATACCTCAATAATAAAAACATTGGTACGAACAAAAGCTCATCTTAAAATGTTTTACTCAGGTTGTCGATAGAGCGTCGTCACTATCTGATATCCAGTTGGTAATGCAAACGTTTGTAACCCGTCGGTCCGCGCCCCGCCCGGGGCAAATACGTTGGGTAAATAACCCTCCATCTATGCTTCTACTATATGCACACGATCTGGTACCTCTATTTTATGTTTCTGCAAGTGATTTTTGGATTTCAGTAGTTCTGATTCGACTAGCTATGGCCGTCGTTTGATTTCTTGTTAGTCTAAATTTAAGTTTTCGCTTCAGTTTACTCAGTCTAATGAGAGCATTTGTTCTAATTAGGAACAAGTCTAGTAAGAATTTTGATGTCGAGTCAACAATCCTTATGACTCAAATTGCTGTTTATCACAGATAAAAGACTGAAACTTGGTTCATAAAACAAAAGATATACACATAACAAAAAAAATAACAAAACCTTTATTCTAAAATCTTCAGATAACATTCCTTGATTTATCTTGTAATAATCTGTTACCACAGCACCATCGTTAAGTTTCTATATTAGACGATAATTTAAACTCAAACTACACACAACATTAGATTACATCACAATGTACCCTTCTCAAACATACTCAGCCAAGATCTCAGGGTTGAATTCGGCACGTCACACGAGCCTTCAGTGGACGGAATGCGAAACGGCTTGGCTGTTTGTTTGTGGGTGGATGGCTCTGGCGAAATTCCGCCTTTGTTGCTTACCCACCCGCTTGGAAGCAGTCCAAGGTGAGAACAGAAGCGGAGAATTTCCACCAAAATAATGCTTATACATATCGAAAACAAATGCTGCCTGATTAATTGTTTTTTAGTTTGTCATATCAGCCCTGTATAGTCCAGTGCCACTGTTCACGTCCTTTTCCAAACAAAATCTTCTAGACGAGGGACAGATAGCCTTGTGAGCTTATTAATATGTGCCTCAAACAGTTTTATCTTTTACTAATAATATCGATGAAGATTGACGTACTGAGAACAGTTTAGTCCCAGTTTTTTTTTTTTTTTTTTTTTTTTTTTTTTTTTTTTTTTTTTTTTAAACAATCAATCCTGTTTCGTTGCAATTAAGATGACGATAAAGGTACGATGGGCTGAAGTATAACTTTAACATGCGTAAAAAATAGGAATGATGACAATTTCATTTTTTTACTAATATCCATGATTTCATCAGATGGTTCAATAACAAATATTAGACAATTACTTCTTATATCTCGTAAACAAGATACAGTTAACGGAAATGTTGCAAGACCTCACGCCTACGTACAATTTTTGATCCCACACTCTTTGTATTTATGTTTAATGTTTTTTATTATCTAATTGATGAATTAAATAGATCTTTCCTTATTACACCCAGTCATCATGCGTATTGAATACGTACTGAAAAATAAAGATATTTTCTCGCTTTACCTTATAACTTAAGACACGTCAAACGTTAGAATTTGGTGGGCAATAGGTACATGCGAGGCTTTGTTACCCTTACATAATGTATTCAGTCGCGGACTTGTCTGCAAGCTGTGTATATAACACACTGTGTACTGCAGGATTATGTACTAATTTATTGCTTTCTTGTATTATAAACATACTGTGTTGCATATTAACTTAGTTGCGTCAGCGGGTTAATGGTGAAATTATTTTGAAGAGAATATAAGAGAATTTTATACTTACCAGCGACGACCTCCGTGGTCGAGTGGCGTACACACCGGCTTTCAAGGTGTCGCCAGCTCTGAGGTCCCGGGTTCAATCCCCGGACGGATAGAAAAACACTTTTCTACATTGTCTCGGGTCTGGGTGTTTGCGGTACCTTCGTTGTCTCTGATTCCATAACACAAGTGCTTTAACTACTTACTTTGGATTCGGAGCAATGTATGTGATGTTGTCCACATTTATTATTATTATTATAACCTTCTTGGATTTAATAATAGATTAATAAACAAATATGCATCCAATGTAAGTAGGTAAAGCACTTGTGTTATAAAATCAGAGGCAAAGAAAGTACCACAAACACCCAGACCCGAGACAATTATAGAAAAAAGTTTTTTCTTCATTGACCCGTTATAGGATCGAACCCGGGATCTCAGAGTTGGCGACACCTTGAAAACCGGTGTGTACGCCACTCGACCACGGAGGTCGTTTAATAGGTAGGTACTTGGATAGTTGTAATAGCTTAGCTAAGCTTTATATTTGTCGTATGCTAAGTACTGAGATAAGGTTTTTAGTTGGCTTCTTCCTCGAATCTAAATTGGCTGGCTTTAACAACTGATGACGTAACATTGAGTTTAGGGTAGGAGGTTCAAGGAAAACACCATTACGTTGTTGGAAATTGTCTTAAACACACCACCAATGTTAACTGGAATCTTATCTGTATGTGAGTGTATTTTAAAAACATTAATTTAATCAAAGAAAAGATGTGGATAAGAAGGCCACAATATTTTAGTTCTAAGTAATTGTTTATTTATTGCCTAATCGGCTAAAATATGTTGAAACTTTTTAAGGTTTATACCAAAGATGTTTCAAGCATTTATACCAAAGTAAGGTTTATACCAAAGATGTTCAAAGATTTTTCAATGTTTCAAGTGTTTACAGTATTTATTCTATAATATCAAAACCATTAAATGAAAGCTTTCAAACTATAATTTACGTATTAATTTGCGACAAACAATTCCCCTCTCCGCGAAACATCAAAGGATCATCAAAATTACAGGAGGCCGTTTCGTCGATAGTTTGAGCTAACGAGTAATTTCTGTCATCTCCCAAATAAATACTATTCTGTACTTCACTCGATATTTTTTTCACAGGTTGTACGTTGTGCTTTAGAACGTGATTAGTCGAATGACAGTGATGGAGGCTTCAGACAACATTCAGCCTAGTATTTTAGTTATTGTAAAAGAAAATAACACGTTTGTTTCATAAAAGTGTAAAACGAGATTTAAGATCTATGAAACCTTTACTGTAATAATTATAGGTAAATGCCTGGAATAATATATTGTTATTATTATTTCGAGACGTAATTCTAAGATTATTTAAAGGGACTCTCTTTATTTTATTTTTAAATGAAACATCCAAATTACCTTAACATAATAATTTAAGCATACATCTCTACTAGCTGATGCCTGCGGCTCTGCCCGCTTTCTCTATTTTTTTCTGGTAATAAACTTAGCCTATGTTACTCGGGGATAATGTAGTAAGTATATATAAACAGGACATACTTCAATATCCTGTTTTTGAGTTAATTTGGAGACAAACATATAAAAATACAAAATTTTCCTCTTTAAATCATTAGTACAATTGGTTAATACAGTTACATATTGTTTTTATTAAATTCGAATAACGCCCAGTTTTTGATCCCGAGTTAACTCAACCAATGGTTAAATATGCTCACTAATGACTCAAAATTCGGTAGAACGCATTTATTCATATTTTTTTATTCTAACAAATCATTAAATAATTAAGTCTCCAACTTATTTTGAAACCATTAGTTAGTATATTTAGCCATTGACTGAGTTAACACGGATAAAAAGCAGGGCCTTGGTAAATGAGAGATTCAAGCACCGTTTGAATTGAAATTAATAAAAGACTACAGCACTGTTCATAGCTGAACAGTAAACGCCGAAAAAGCCTACATCAATTTAAAACACACGACTTATTCTCGTGCAATTTCAATAATAACACCTTTAGTGAAGAACTATTGCCCTCAAAGTGAATTCCAATAGCTCTCACAACTTTAACGTACGACCGTATGTGAATGACGAATGAACCGATTATAAAGACGATTCTAACTATTCCTGTGATGTATTGCGAATTCATTGCTTAGTTTTCAGTCTCGGCGTTTTCAATCACGTAACAGTAATAACTGTTAGCGTAGGTATAAGGATATTCCTTTGTTTTTTTTTGGGTTAAAAAGAGTAAAAGATCAAAGAAAGAATTACAGTTTCTCCAGAAAAAAATGTATGCGAGGGATTAGATTGTAATAGGGTCTCTCAAAAGGTATTAGACATGCGTAGAGTTTAAATACTAATAGAAAGAAAGAAGAAAGAAAGAAAGAAACATTTATTTTGGACACAGCACAGAGACACAAAAATACAATAAACAACATCACATATTTAAAAAGTAAAACGACAAAAAAACTATAAAATAATTTACATTATGTACATAAAGAGAAAATGATAATAATAATACTAGACTTAAAAAAAAAAAAAAATTAAAAAATAAATAAAAAATAAAGTAGGTTGTCAATAATTTACTGTGATTGCTCCATGTGTCTCTAGCTGAACCAAATGGGTAACCAGATCAGCGTGTTGTCAAACAATGGTAAATTAATACCAGTGTTTGACGCTGGTTTTCGTCTGGCACCCTGAGCGTGGTTGGACGGATGTCAAATCAGGTAGGCACTACCATGAAACATGCAGTCTAAATAATATTTGAGTATGTGTGTGTGCGCGTGTTAATGTTATAATTAAGTATATCTGCATAACGGATCGACAGTGCCATTCGCAACTCAGATGAGTTACGTAATGCCGCCTGCCGGTCAACAGCTGCTCGTCTAATGAGCAATTTTTTTTTTTTTCAAGTGTGGGTGGAAGTTTATTTTTTTACGTTCATTAAATCAATGTTATATCATCGTAAATCAGTAGTATTGTGCATTAAAGATGAACTTGATGATAGATGATACAATATGCAGGAGAATAGTCTATAAGTACCTAGTAGGTATACTTATTATAGAAGATAAAAAGGTAATTACATATTCAGTAATCGGCACAGGTAATTACATATATATTATATTTAATGTGTATTATTTTTCGATGATGGTAATTGTTTTAAAGGGATTTATCAATATTTTTATTTTCCTTTTTCCAGGAATACTGACGTGCACGGATTTTAAGTTTGTAAACCGGAGGGGATAATTACAAATTGTGCAGTACGGAGTGCCATACAATACATATTTGTAGGCCAGTCCAAGAAGGTTAGAGTGAAAATCAAGAAACGCTTTCACCGCCATATATTAACCCAGCCAGAGAAAACATATATATAAGATTATACCTTATTTTCTTTAAAGGTCTCCCACAAAATGTTGGAAACTCCGTGCCACTGCAACCACGAGCAACACGTACCACCTTCGCGTTTGATGGAGTCAACAAAGGTCAAGGCCGCGAGATACTGAGTGTGCAGGTAAGCCCCACCAATTCGAACAACAGTGCAACTAGCCAGCAAACAGAAAACAGTACAGTGTGTGCGGAATTTCCTTGCTTAAATAAAAGAAAGATTATGATTAGTATTTGCCAACTCACGCTGTTCATTCAGTAGGTACAATTTAAGGCGTTTCCTAAAAGTGTGTAGGGTGTTAATTTGTCTTATGGGCGGAGGCAAGTTATTCCAAATCTTTGCAGCCGCGTATCGGAAACTACCTCTGAAACCAGCCGTCTTGTAGGGTGGGATACTGAGTTGCTGCGCACACTGCCTGACTGGACATGCTCTTCTATGTGTTACCCAATTTAGTTTTTTATATAAATAGCTAGGCTCTTGATATTTGATCACACCGAAAAGTAAACACGCTAGATGTAGCTTACGGCGCAGTTTCATTTTAAGCATCAAGTGTTGATTAATAAACGAGGTTACATGACTACGAGGTGGTACAGTGAAACAAAAACGGGCGCAGGCATTTTGAACCCTTTGTATTAATTTATTTGTTCGACCTAGTAATCGTGGCCCAAAGACAGTGTCAGCGTAATTCAATTTTGAGAGGACAAGTGATTCTGCTAGCTGGACCCGTAATTCCTCAGATAGATATGGTCTCATTCTATAGAGCACCCTCAAGCGATAGAAACAGTTTTTCACTGCCGAAGCTATATGTCCTTCATACCTTAATCCACTATCGACGAACAACCCAAGATTACGAGCCTCGTTTACCCTGTCAATTGGTTGACCCTGCAGTGTTACGTTTAGGATGGGAGGCAGTGCCTGTAATTGCTTTTTTGTACCGAATACCATGTACTTAGTTTTGGTTGGATTTAGCACTAGGCAGTTGTTATTTGACCACTCTGTAATTCGGCTTAAATCCCTATTTAAACTGTCTATTGCGGTTTTGATTAAATTTGGCTTGAAAGAGATATAGACTTGCACATCATCGGCATAAATATGGTATTTACACGAGTGTATACAGTGTATTATGTCAGCGCAATATAATGTAAACAAAATAGGCGCAAGGGTGGAACCCTGTGGAACTCCCCTTGTCACAGATGCAGGTTCAGAAATCCGTGTGCTACCATCGCTCAATCTTAATAATTCTACGACAATCCTTTTACCAAAAGAAATGCTTTAAAATAACATAACCTCTTCTAAACTAGATAATTTAAAGAGTATGAATTACAAAAAAAAACGGTATGAACAGATTTAAAATTAAGTAAATTATTTATCTATATATTAATACGTGATGCCAAAACTTTGGACCCCTTTTTACGAAAATTGCGCAGACGCAGGAGCATAAAAATTGGCACACTTATAGTTTATGTGCAGGAGAAGTGCAGAACGCTAATATTTTTCAATAATAATGCTTATAAAGTACATAAAATCAATAAATAAAACATTACCCACACTAACATGCATTTCACACACACATGTTTGTTTTGTTTTTCATTTACTGTAATGACATTGACATAAATAAGTGGTTTAAGTTTTTATATATCCGAATATAACGGCCAAGGACATTTAGCAAACGATGAAAGAGTTTTTACAAAAAACATTGTTTTCAGAGAAGTTTGCAATATGCGATAAAATATGCTCTAAATGGATAGTATTTTCCTCTTATAGCATAAATTTATTATAAGGTCTAATTTCGACCATTGGGCGACCACTAGTACTTGGAATAATGCGTGTGTTTCTTTAGTAATGATTAGTGTTGTATTTATACCTTCATTATAATGAAGCTTGTGTATAAGCAACCTAATACTCAAATTACACGCACACCTTACCTATACCTACCTAAATACACGAACCGAACACATATACATACTACATAACATTATGTAAGGCACCAACTAAATTGAGCACACGTAACGAACCGGGGAGGTTGGGGTGAAATAGAAGCGTACCGAACTTGCTTAGATAATGTGCATACATTAAACTAAGACTAAACTAACGCCGGCGTATCTTGATGAAGGAACTTCGAGCCTCGCCCGCGGTCTAATTATAGGGGAGATTGGGCAAAAACTGTCTCTTTGATGTGTACGTGATGTGGGGAAATTTAATTAAGATGGTATTATGCGGATCGAAGTTAAGGGAAAATATTAGTAGATAAGCCAGTGTTATTTAATTGAAAGCTATAATTTGCCTGTAGATATACCTAGACTTCGTGGTGGCCTAGCGGTTTAATAACCTGGATTCGTATGTACATGGTTGCAGATTCATACCCAAGTAAAACCAATGTAACTTTTCCGAAATTATAATTTTGTACTTTCTTAATTAATCTAACACACCATTGACAAACGGTGAAGGAAGACATCTTGAGGAACCCTGGATTCAGGAATCGCCAACCCGCAATTAGCAAGCGTGGAGATCAATACTCGATACCTGTCTAATGAGAAGAGGCATGTGCCCAGTAGTGGGAAATTTATAGGCCTGTACCTATTATATACCGAGACCTACTTATATTTATATGAGGTTGAAGGTCCTATGTTACACTGAATTAAAAATATGTTTCAAAGTATACACACCTTTAGGATATTTCGTTTTGAAACTAAAACATAAAATATTACTACCGACATTCCAATTTTAATACTTTGTAAAAATACGTTTCAGAGTAGTATCTACAAAGCTGAAGTGTATTTATGGCTGAAGTATTGACAAACATTCGGAAACACAATGTAGACGAATTTTATGTGTTTTTAAACGTCAAATTACTAAAGTTGTGTGTTTTAGTACAAATTATTTAAACTAGAACACTCTTAAGAAAGGTAAGTACCTAAAATATTTGTAACCTTACTCTCTTCAGTTCAAATGGTTTTAAGTAACATTCATAAAGTGTTTGATGACGATTTGCATCAATATTTGTTTGCCGAAACGGTAGAATGTACAAAGGATTATTCAATATAATTGTAATTACATTCATTATGAGCACTTAAATAAATATTCTATTCTATTCTGTAAAATTTATAAACCAATATAAATTTTCTTTTTTTACTATATGCATAAGCATAAGTTTGGTGTATCTTTTCCCGTTTTCACTCTTTTTTGGTAATCATAATTAATATTCATATAAGAAGAACTATTTTCACATGATCAACACGTGATAGAAAATAGTTCTTCTTCTATATTCTTATACCAAATTTATATATCTATCAATCTAATTATCAAATATATATATATCTATATTCCTATACTAAAACTGGTACAGGTACTTTAAAAATCACTCGGTCCATGGATGTAACCTCCTCGTGATATCCATCCCGGATAACCGGCATATTTACCTGAGCTGATCCGGATTACGTTGACATAAGTCTGTTCGCCCATACATTGATGTCGTTCTGGGCCAACGATATTTTGCATAATTTTTAAAAATATCGGGAAAATTCTTATAAGATTACTTTTAGGTTTTATAAAATTGTCTATGAACAATGTTGGCAATTAAAATTTAAATCTTCGTAATTTAATTTAAAATGTCATTGATAAACAATAAAATTGCACACACACATTTTAAAATAACGCTTTATTTAATTGATAAATACAGACAAAGTCATTGTACTCTTTCACTAGTGTATACATATTATTATAAGTGTACGTACTTACATAGTGTAGAGTAATACCTACAATAAATATAGTTCTATTCTTTCTTACTGTAGAGTACTGCAAGGGAAAAAAGCAATGAATACATTTACATAATATACCTATTACCTATAGTTTATCACAAACATGTAAACATATTTGTCGGCATCAATCCTTTTGCGCAAACAAACGAAGAGTACCACCACACTTCAATATGCTTAGTGCTCCAAATAGTATATATCAATCATATTTTAGCACTATTTGTCACCTGACAGAGGCTTCAGTAAAGATAATGGACAGACACTTCTTCATTTCCACAGAATTTCTTGAAAGGGTTCTGTATTTCTTGGCTTATGTGCACATGTGTGTATTGAGATATAAGTCAGAATATTTAGTAAGATTTTACCCATACACTATAGCTTAGATGTAATAACGTTCCCATATCGTATAGCTTATAATGTAATAACAGTTAAAAATCACTTGAAAAAAAAAAAAATTCATTCATTTTTTGTATGGTAAGTGCATTTAATTGCGAGTACGAATCAACTTTTAAAATATTATTAAACATAGCGTACCGGTATGTATAATTTTTTCAGATATTTTGTTGTCATTGTACGATAAGAGGAGACCCGGCTAAAGTGTCACATAAACAATTAAATAATAGGTAGGTACCTTTGCAGTCTTCAATAAATGCGAATCATATTTGTAATGTGACAAAAATCTATTATTGTAGAGGAAAGTTGTGCACCAAACTATCGCAACATAAAATTGAGACATCTTAACACTAGGAATTCATGCGATTAATCATAACCCGTAATTACCGGGTACAGCGGTTTATGGTGCAGTAAAAGTTGGGCAGTTATCGCATGAACCAGGTAACTTATGCCAGGGGTACGAGCGACAGCTTGAATGTATTGCTGTAGTTTTTGGCACGTCGGCTTTCTACGGGTTAATACGGCTATGTTTATAGTGGTGAACATATATCATGTACAAGTGTAGGGTTAACCTAGAAAGCGTATAATAGACATTTACATTTTGTTGCAGATTTTGCTTTGCTCTGTATGTCTTTATTATTCTTTATTTTTATATTTTATTATCTTTTTAATGATTTATTTATGAGTCTATGTAACAAAATATTGACTCTATCGGGTTTGGTATTAAGGAGATTACCTACTTCAAAATTAAACATAATGTAAAAGAAAATACAAAAACAAAATAATACATCGGTAGGTTGCCAACATTGCCTAATATACGACGTAAAAGCAATTATATTTAAATTAAAAACAAATCATGTAACCCAACCTATTCACAAACAACATTAGGTAGTAGAAAATTAAACATACGCCAACTCACTACACCATACTAAGCGCAAATAAACAAACATCTCGACAAACGATCACATGTCGCCCACAAGACAAATAGGTACTTCTTACCCCATCCTCCCCCTTTAACCCCGTCCATCTTGAAACGCTGACAGTTGGTATTCACCTGCGGGGAAACTGGGGTACATCGCCCCGACTGTAAATTCTGGGAATGTCTTTGGTGCTGTGTATTTAAGCTTAAATTGAGTAGTATATAAACATTGTAAATTTGTAATAAAGTACAGTGATTGGGCGTAATGGTAACGGTTTAGTTTTTTTTAGGTTGATCGTAATCTTTTGTTCTTAATGGTTGACTGGTGTCGCTAGCTCAGGATTTTATTTTATTTTGCTCATTCCTCTATTTCTTTTTCTTGTTACTTAAAAACAACTGTAAAAACAACTGAAAAAACAACATAAATATGAAAATTTCGTCTATTAGTTAATTTTATTTGTGAGAAAAAATATCAACATGAATATTCTAGAATCTAGTTAGATTATGGACAGAAATATATTCTAATTCTTTCTTGTTAGATTATTTTAATAATTCGAATGAGAATTTATGAGCGTACAGGGACATCTGTTATCGAATAGTCACTTTATCGATAATCGAAGTGGAGTTTTATGTTCGCGTTACTAGATGGCACCACAACTTGAACAGACAATTTTAATGAAGAAACTATTTAAAATGTATTTTATAATAGGTATTAATGAAGAAAGTTCTAGGTGCTGTTACCAAAATACAATTGTGTTTTTTATTCACCAATACTTTTAAAAGTCTGTTACGACGATACTAAGATATGTCTACATTGCTACGCCGTAGCATCAAACTGCGTATTTAGAAATAAAAGAAGGTAACCCTCATTTTAGACCCTGTTAATAACTGTCGGTATTTATATTACGCTGTAACTAGCTAGCTTTAATTCTAGTAAATAAACTGTTTTTCAAAATCGATCCTTTAATCTAGTAGAAAAAATATCATATATAAAAAAAATATGAACACGTAAAACTTAACAGCAGAGCTTTTCAATGCTTAAGCATCCAAAAAATAGAAAATGGAATATTAAAAACAAAAGAACATATAAGATGTATGTATCAATAATATAAAAGCCCACGTCACTCACTGACTCACTGATTCTGGAACGCTCGCACACTATGATAATTTTTAAAGAAAGAACACATAACAAAGAGTTTATCATAAAAAAGTTTCAAAAACAATATTTTCGCGAAACGTCAATGACTGAAGAAAAGTATTAAGTTTTGTTATGATTCAATCAATGTTTCCGGCAAGACGTTTCTATAATACTTTACGCGCGAGCGAAGCCGCGGGCAACAGCTAGTAATATATAAACAGAAGGTACCATTTCACAACAAACTATTCTTAGAAAATAGAGACAGCTAACTCAGATCTATTGTTTCTGAAATGCGTGCTTTCCAAATCCTTGTGGAACTCCCCACGGTCTACCGGTTTTCCATCAGCAGTGATTGATAAGCCGCGCCCCGTGGGATTGTCGTTGCGTGCCCGTCACGTAGCGTCTTAGTAAGGATAAGACGGGAGTATGAAAGGAATGGGAATTGTATCGGTTTTTAGATGTATTGCTTTAGTTGGAATTTGTTTTAAACAATATGGACAGGACAAATCTTTGTGTGCTAAGCACAGTCATTTGTTCTGTGTCTGGGTGTTACTCATCTATAGGTAATATATATTTAGAAATATATAAGTATGTTTATCAGTTATCTGGTTGCCATTACTGACTCTGCCTGGTTTGAGATCAGATGTCAGTGCGTGAGCTGTCCCAAGATATTATATTATATTATCAATATGTGAAAATTTTACGTTAATAAATACTTTATTTATTTGGTCTTAATTTACTTTAAGGACTGACGGAACTGACGGCGCCGACTAAACAAAATCCCAGATAAATTTTGTAATCGAAAATAAAGAATGAATTAAATATTCAGATAACTTGTTCACCAAACATGAAATTGGTGCCGCGTCAGCTCATGATTAAGGACTACTATTGAGTCTGAAACTAGTCGGGCGATCCCGAGAATGCGCGTGAGTAAACCGTTGAATTCTTAAATAATTATGAATTCGTCTCACGGAAGTTATTATAATAACGATTTTTCTATAAGTGATATATTTACCAAGAAAAACGGGTATATTTTTTTAAAAACGACGTTTTATATACCTACCTACATTTTATAACCGACAGTATTGTTCCTCAATGTCACCTATCCTTAAAGAGTTTTCCGGAACCCAGTTTTACCTACTTTGTAACATAAATCACGAATAAAGGACTCCACATAACGAATAGCACACGTATCCACTAAAGCTTACCTCTAACATTATTGATGACTAAAACAACCCTCCCCCTGCAGAGGGCCGCGTGGACCGAAATGCGAAGTGGGGTCAAACGCTAACGTTTACCCGCAACTCCAGAGTCCAAGATCTTAAACACGAAATCCATTGAACAAGAAACTTTATCTGCATGTCTTAAGATTGAAATTAGAGTGTTGTATTATGTCCTTAACGTCCCACGTCGACGCTGAACTAAGAGGGTGTTAGAGGGTTAAACCCCCCAGGTGGTTGGGCAATTTCACCACGTTAGGCTGTGACGGTCGCCTGTAATTTTGGGCCTAATGCGACTATTCCTATTTCAAGTTACCCTCGAGCTTAAGTACGGGCCTGACGCGGGAGATAAGGCTCCCTACCTACCTTCTAAGATGTATACTGGATAGGTGTAGTGAACAGTTAAATGGGGCATAAGTGTAGGGTACTTTTGGTGATGTGAACCGATAAGGTTGAACGACTTTTGGTACCATTATTTCTGAATACATACGACAAATGCTATATAACGTTTTCATTGACATTTAAAAGTAATTTTGTAACGAGTTAAATGGAATCTGCGACTTTTATAAGATAATTTATTCGTAACTCAGAAATTAAATCAAATAAAAAGCATTAATAAAGCTAGATGACATTAGAGCAACCATATCATCGTTTTATAAGTACCTACTGGATAAAATTTTATTTCAAATATTTAGCTACTTGTTTTAAATTAATACTCCAATTTAAAACACCAATATGATAAGTTAGAACAATTTAACATCCATTGGTGGTGCTAAACAGTATATAAAGAAGAAACACTGTACTTTACAAGCGATCTACAACGTGAATTACTTTTCAGTCGAAGACGAACTTTTTACCGAAAGTTTTTTCTCAACGGCTCATACTCTTGATGCAATAAGTAACTGTTGTCTGTATGTTCGTTTCAGGTCTTGTTTCCGATCGTTTTTAACAATAAATATTTAACAAGAATTAAACAATTGACATTCATAACTCATATATAGAACGCATTAAAAAACAAAATGGAATTTTCCACTAACAGAAGATTATTATCAAGAAAATTAGCTTACAACATTTTAAGCTAAATCTAAACAGAGCTGTCAAATCCAATAGTTTATTAAACTTTTAAACACACGTTATTTCCGTTAACACAAAACTGACGTACACAGAACTAAGCACACACACAGACGCGCTAATTGTTGTCGAGCTAGTTGGAAGGTCTAAACAAAGATGGGTACAATCAGAATAGTACTTAATGTTATACGAAACTTAACCTTAATACTACGAAATAGAGGTGATAATGTCAGATTGTAGCTTTTGAGGTGTGTTCACACAAATAGATGGGACCCGAGTCGAATATAAATCGCGCTGTAAAACTTTGTGCGAGTTAATTAATTGATATCGGATTACGCGGGACGTAGACGCCTTGTTTTGTAGCCAGTCACCAATAGACCTGCCTGTCAAAGTTTCATAGTTTGATTAGAATTAAATAGGCATTGTGTTTTACATAAAATGAAATTTTGAATAGACCTCTGTTGGATATAGTTATGATAGTTATGTTTTTAATATGGCAAGTTCTCGTTTACGAGAACAAAATGGAATTTAATAATTAGACGAAATTTGTGGAAAAATTAGACAAGTGATAAATAAATTGGCTGGTGAAAAATAGTTTGTAAATTTTGCAGTCATGACTCAAATCTTATAAGGTAATCTTCAGAAACGATCCTAAATTTATGTCAAAAGAACTTTTATAAAATAATACTGTTTATATATTATTCAGATCATTTAATTCTGCCATTGCGATCAGTCTACCTGGCCCACACAACAATCACCACACCTCAATGTCTGACAAAAACCAAAAATTAAACAACGTCCTTTGTTGGCGAAAACGCTAAATTGAGGAAATTTCCATCCATTCTCCAGCCAGGCGTCATCCGCGCCTAAACCCCGCTTCAATTTCAATAGCACCCCCTACATACTCCCTACACCCTTTAGGACGCCCCCACACCTATATCTATCCTTGTCGTACACCCCTTTATCTTTTGAGCGAGACAAGGATAGAGCTACCTACAGGGCCGGTCCGAAAGTTAGACATATATTATTGTATTATACGATCGTAGGTGGCGCGGGGGTGAAGATTGATGCCACGGGGCGGCGGGGGGGTAGTTTCGGCAACCCTATGGCTACGTAACGAAATTTGCGTCACGCACGGCTGTGTGCGTCGAGGTAACATGGCCTCATATTTCACGTGGAGGAAATTAGATGAAGGAATTAATTTTCAAGTTTTCAATATTGAAAGGAAAAATTGTGCTTGTGCCTATATGGGTATTCTTGAGGCTTCGTAGCCAAATTAAAGAGGAGTAAGGCTTCTGTTATATTCCGTCGGTTTTGATGACACATGGAAATTACTTTTGAACCTGATGGTTTGTTTTCTGCTATTGATGTTGACTTTTTGTGTATAACATTTATTTATTCCTTTTACGTTGTTCACAATATAAAGAGTGCCTGGCAACAACATTAAATTGCTATATTATTTGTTTCATCAACTGTGATTTAAAGGTCCCGTAGCAACACAAAACATATTTTGTTTTTGTTTTATTTTCGATGTAGGTTTATATTGTTGTTAAGAGCACCCATAGAATTATATTTACCATTAAACCACTATAATTACTATAAAAGACTTTATGTACCAGATCCTTTTTTGTGAAACTTCTTAGAAAGTTGAATTATTGTCTGATTCGTGATCGTGATTGATGAACACATTTTCAAATTTATTGGATAACTTAGTTTCGGATCTTAGTCACGTAAAATGTACCATAACAATTCACATAAAATAAATATATAAAAATATCATAATAGTGTCTGCGTTTTGTATATTGTATAATTAAATACTTTATTTCTCTGTGTTTAACAATAGACGGAACAAAGAATTAACTTTAAATTTGGAATCTTAATGAGGTCGCTTATTTATAACTAAAATAATTATTATAATTAAGCAAAAGATCATTCAAGTTCAGTATTCAGTATTATAGAATCTTACCTACTTATAGATAAGAATCACATGTGATAGGATTATAGGTATATACACTTAGGATATAATTTTAATTATATTTTTATACTAAAAAATACTTTAATATATTCGAAAAGTACACCAATATGTCGACAAAAGTTTTTTTTTTACTTCTTGTATTGTTTTGAGTACGTTTGAGTTTCTTTAGTAAAACATACGAACAAAGACCTTGTTGGTACTAGCGGCATCTACGAATAGATATTCATAGAAAAGCGACATAAGAAGCAACGATAGCCGGTCTAGTCTAGACCATTCCATTTTCCTTATCGTGACTGTGTATTGAATGCTCACTTTTATGTACAGCTAGCAACAAAAATCGATGAACCAAATTATCGAAAATACTTATTCAGGGTTTAAATATTGATGTTCAGCATATTTTTAGTAGAGTTCTGATGTGAATAATAACTTTAATTCGGTATAATTATGGTGTTTTAAAAAATCTGGTTGTGTTTGGACACTTTTGTTTCGCTCTGTACTTCATTCTTTCCGTGTGGCTTAGTAACATTCAGAAATTGGATTGAAATGCGTTAGGCTAATGGAAATATTGTTAGCTACGTATTGTCACTGGTTTTTCTCTTACATAGCAAAAATGCAATACAATTTTCCTACACAATAATTATAAAAACGATGGTAGTTTAAACAAACTAAAATAGCATTTGTTTGGCATTGAATAGATATTGCAAATTTAAAAAATGGTTATAAATTAAGTACATACATATTGGTAATTGGTATTAACGTTGGTACGTTACAAGGACAACCATTATTTAGTATCAAAGACAGTTACATTAACGTCGCAAACTTATTTCTTTCTTAACATTTATCTACATGTAGCCATAAATATATGTGTGTGCAACACATCACACTTAAAAAGGATTCAACAAAACACATAAACAAAACGTCAAAACAACCCTACTTCTAACAAAAATATGGGGCAAACATTTAAAACTGTTGAGGCGATAATTTAAAGATGAACAAAAATTATATCGTTGAGTTCAAAGTCAGGAAACTCCATTGTACTAATTACGTGGCAGACGGCGTGCTTTCCCTTTCGCCGCCGGCGCGTTTTAATTATTTTTTTTTAGCGTCTCGGCGTCTGGCCGGAGTCGGGAAAAATTGACGATGGCATAATGGTGGACTGACGTTTTTGTTTTTTTTTTATTTCTAGATTCGTATTGAATTAATTCGTTTGGTTAACTTTTAATTTGGCGCAGTTTTGTGTAGGCAGACAGGGTTTACAGTTTGTTCCTACTGAAGCCTGGTTTGTCTATTTTGTGATCAAGGGGTGTGTAAACGTTAATAGGCTATTGGTAATTTTTTTTCTCATTTTATAATGTATTTGAATAATAGGATGAGAGATTAGAATTGAAAATTAAATAAATGTTTTTAACTTATAAAAAAGAACATTCTTGATACCATGTCGATGAAAACATGCAATTTAAGTATTTAAGACGATAATTTAATATCTTTTTAAGTATGAAGCTGCGCCCCAGACGTCTTCTCGTCGTATCCTTTCATTTCTTTCCCTCGCTGTTACCGAAGTTCGCTCGCTCAATCTTTGATACTTTCTTTTTGCATTTTTTAGCTTGCCTTATTAATGAAAAGTAGGTTACTAACTTTGTACGCTTTAAGAATGAAAGTTACGGCCACGTTGCCGTAGGTCGATGAACTTTCGCGCTCAGCTGTCTTTTGTTTTTGTCATTCGCGCTTTTGGTGGACGGATTTTTCAATTGTTTAAAAATAGTACCTACTATAGTATCTTTATAGGTAACGCATAAGTAAACTGCCACTACACATATCTTATCGCTTAAGAGCTAGTTTATTTAGCCACTAAAAAGTATCTAACTGAAGGGCAAATGATTACCGTACCATACTTCATAATCGCTTATTCGATATAATACGCAGAAAAAAACTAGATAAATAAATCAATCATTTACTAACCCATATAAACCTAACCAATAAACTGTCTATTTTATGTGTACTAGTTTTAAAAGGAACTTTAATACAAATATTAATAGGATTTATATATTCATTCAAATAACATTAAACAAAACAGTTCCAAGAAAAAAACGCAAATGCTACCTCAAAGCTCGTACCAACCAAACCGTAACAGTCACATCATTAATTATCTATTAAAAAATAATCCTTTTATACGTCACAACCCATTCTGAGAGGACATGGGATTACCTGGACTAAACCCCATAAAAAATAAACCAAACAAACAGTAGCACAATAGGCGACCCTGATACAAGGTGGGAGACAGTTTTTTTGCTATAAAAAAATGAATGAAACATTGTGATCTTGTGTGATATCTCATATAGTGGATTTGTAGTATTTGAAGTTATAATATCACCTGATCTTGCAGCTTAATTTAATTTAAATAATTTTAATTTTTAATTTAATTTAATTTTTCTTTTTCTTTTTTTATGAAACTAATTATTAAAATAAAATAAGTAAGATTAACATTTAAACAAACTTTACTAATGTTGTTGTGTAGTATAACCAGCTGTCAAAAATTCTATGCCATAATATTCTGTCTTGTAATATTTTAAGCATTTTTGTACAATAATAACTATAATCCATTTTATATGTGCAAATTCTTTTTAAATCCAAGTCCACTTTGTGTTATTTTCCGTTAACCCTCAAATGCTTACCCCATAACTTTGGACCCTAAGGAAGTCCTTCACACATGCCTCGGGCGACGTGTCGACAAAATCTTCCTGAGAATGCATGCATAATAATCATCTTATAAAACTCTCCAGTACGTTCGATCTCGAATTACGCTCACAAAAAATCCTTTGGGTCACCCTTCCACTACCTGAGGGTACAATTTTTTATTCACACTTCCGTCAAAAACGCATATGCAAAAAGGACTGTTATTTTCTTTGATAAAGTATCGGAAATAATAATTATATGCATAATAGAACGGATTATAGGCCCCGGGATTTCTGTGTGTGACATTTTTTTTCTGTTCCCGTCACCTTGCCAGTGTCAGATGTTTTTTGAACTTTTTACTCGTTGAATACATTTAGAGATTTAATAATATGCATTTGTGCAAGCTGTATGTAGCCAATAGTTAACTAATTGATAAGCTGAAACGTTCGACAGGGTTACATTTTGATAAAGGCTTTTGTGTCGGTCGCATATATTATGCAAATAACCTTTACAAATAAATAATTTTATTTATTTTGCTATTTTACGTTCCTATTTGAAATTCCATATAATTCTACTAGACGGTTAACCCTCAAACGCTGTAGGTGTGATTCTGACATGCTGAACATTTTATAAAACACTTGAGCCCAATACTCAAGCCCCGCGAACGCCAGCAACAACAATGCACGCAGGCCGGTATCTCGGCATGCCACCTCTTGACTTCAATCAAGTAATTACTGCCCTACGGTCGAATACACCCTCGGCCCTTCAAATATTCAAAATGGCGGCCTGCTCTCCTTTCAATTTATGCAAACGATAAAATCTGTCGGACTGAAATCATTGGTGGTATGTAAAAACCATGTATTTAGCTATTGAACTGATTGGATAAATGCTTTCTTTTATTGCGGGGGCAGATGAATCTTTAAAATTTAAATATATTTATGGTCAAGGTTTAATTCTAAATTCATTTATTATATTACTCCATAGTATCGATGTGAAATTTGTATATTTTTGTATTTTTAACGAAATACCAAGAATATTGTTAAACTATTGGTTGCTTATAGAAGTGAATGTTCGAATATGACTCACATAATTATTATTATTTAAAAATCAATAACGTTACTGCAATCCATAAAAACATTACACCCTTGACACACCGCATATCCCGAATAACAATAGGATGCAGATTCTGATTCTCTAAAGATAAATAATACATTTTGATTTATAATAGAAGTAAAAAAATACTCTTCATTTATTGAGAATGCATAAATAGACCCTATTATTTGATATCGCGAAGTGCAAAATATGGGTGTAACTTTTTTATATCCGTTCAATACGTGTCAGTGAACGGGTTGACTTACGAGGGACGATTTTTTTAGTACTATCAAACGTACGGCACATTCAAAATAGTTCAAAAATATTTAACGGATGCATTCAATGGTGATTTGATTTATTCCAATGACATGCAGATGTAAGAGTCCTCGTTAGATTTATTTGACTGCTGTTTTTCTATTGATTTCGAGTTACGCATGATTGGTCATGTCGATTGGCAGTTAGTGTTTTTTATTTGATGTTTAGTCATGAGGGTTAAGAAATTTATATTGCATTTTATAATCACGTTCCCGTTCCACCCGCATAACAGCGTTCTATTATTAAAACTTTAAATAAAATGTAACTGTTAAACCCGCGAATTTTGTATGCGAATCCGAAGCTTAGAAACGCAAATGCAGCTTTATCTAAATCCGGGTCTGATAAAGCCCCTAATCTACATAATAAAAAGAAGCGTCCGGAAACACAAATGCAGTGATAATGCCACAATGGCCGGAGAGACCGCGCAGCACCGGAAGGGTTGCTATTGTCTGTACTTACAACTTCAAATTAATGAGCGAGTGCAAAAAATTTTGCACAATCGTGACATACAATCTCTTGCTGTGACTCTCAAAAGTTTCACAGGTAGCCGGCCATGTGAAAAATAACAAGAATAGTAAAAAACATTATAGGTAATTATTATGTGAAGAGATGTTTGCACAACTGTAGGTGAATACCTACCTATATGTATATTAGGCTTGTGTATACCTGATATTGGCAAAGCAATAAATAAGGCTAATATTTAAATTGAGATACAGTATCTTTGAGAAAATTATTGTACTAAGGTAATAGTGGTTTTTTTTTATATGAAACAAATACCTACCAATAAAAACAAAATTTATTAAAAATTTATTAATCAATGTTAGAACCCAAAATACCAAGCCAATAATTGCTAATCACAATAGTGACATATTAAAATAATACATTTTGTTAAGATATCGTCATAATTATCATTGTAAAAGTTTGAGCACCTCTGTCGAAATCGGGCGCTACCTACTGATCTAATTTCCATGCGTACGCGCCGAGGCAGTGAAGGGGTTAGATTTATTCACAGTTACAATAGAATCGTGCATTTATTAACTTTTAGTTCAACCAAGATTAGTATGTTTCTGATGTTTGTTATGTGAAGTTCGGTTTAGTGGGTGCAGTGATAATTATAAAGAAATTTGTGGTTTTTGTGTAAGATTTTGGTATATGGTAGGTAAAGTAACTTCATATGAGCTTAGGTACTACAGTGCCATAAAAATTTGTGGGTTAAATATTCTCGTACATGCCTATGTAGATACCTAACGTGTATGTATACCCACTTCAAGTATCCAGCGTGCAAAAAAAAGTATTCGGTCCGAGTTGCGCAACAACATTTTTCTTTACCCACCACTGTTCATTCATGATTTTTAGTTAGAAGTATACCAACTAAAGCTTATTCCTAGCCTTTGACATAGTAGTCTTGAAAATATCGTTTCTTAAGTCACATCTTAAGATTTTTAAAATAATATTAGCTGAAACAAACAAATGTAATTCAGAGCGTACTTGAACTTCCCATTATAACTATCTTTATCTTTAACCCGTAATGAAGGCTTGTGACTCTTTACTGTAATACTACTATGCTGAAATATACAGATAGCAATGTTGACTAATTTCAGCGCTAACTTTTAAAACCTATTTTTTCCATTGTCTATTATTTATAATTTAATATTCTCTGGCTAATCTACACATACCAAGACAATATAAAAAAAACTCGCTTGAAAAAATCCATTAACTACACGGAACCATTTGCAGTTTACTACGATAAAAGCAATTTTCGATAAATATCGTCAAAACAGCCTCCCGAGCCCCCATAAAGGCTCTCTATAGCCTTTGGCATATATGTTTTAGTACATCCTCTAACGAGCATCTCATCCCCAAATAGCCGTGAGCTCCCGATCCTGTGACGTCATAAACCTCAGATCTAATATATTTTACTTGTTTGACAATGCTTAAGGAGTGCAGGCTGCTGTTCACCCAAGCACGTTAAATATAGGAGCTATATGGCTAAGATTCAGAAGATCGGTTTAATATGAGTACTAAAACTGTATTCTAGAAATAATAAAAGTGATTGCTTTCAAATTGCTTAATAGTTGTGAATTAAACTGATCATGTGACGTCATAAGACTAGGTCTGTAGTCACAAAGCCTATTTTTTTCAAATACTTTCCTAGATCTGGTTGATGGTGTGTGAGGACTGAGGGACCACACGTTTAGGGCTGTAGTTTGTAAACTATTTTTTTGTCTTTTTGTATTAAAAAAAATAGATTTCTAGTAATGTGGGTGAGGGGTCGCACATTACTAGTGATCTCGTTAACCCCTCGTGTTAAGCTGAAATGCTTGTGTTACGAGTGGGCTCACGTCGGTAGTGTAATGGGTGGGATTCGAACCCGCTACCGCCGCTTCATTCCCAGATTTGTTCCACAATTGTTATAAGACTTACTAAATCCTAAGACAAAAATTTGCGAAATTCCAGGTTGTTCCCTCAGTCCTCACGCACGCGTCCTACCTACTATATGACCTACTATATTTTACTTGTATGACAATGCTTAAGAGAGAATTGCTGTTTATCGAAGCGTGTCGTTTTAAAGTATGAGGTAGGTGTATAACTAAACCGTATTAATTTGAGTTGATCAGTTTCATATGGTACTACTAAAAGCTCATTTTTAAAAGACTCATTTTCTTATGTTCCACCTTACCTGTTAAAATAGAGCTTCTTTACAAGGAAAAAATCTGTTGATTTGACTTCAGTGTTACACTTTGACATGAATAGTGCCTTTATATCATCTTATAATTAAGGTTCATTTTCGTGCTATCAATCTTAATAAATAACTTAGATACTTACCTACTTGACTCTACCACATTTGCCGGAACTTATTTTCAGTTAATAGTTAAAACATACTATGTACATGTTTCTATCAGGTGATAAAACAAATACGGTATCAGCATAATTAAAATACAGTAGTTTTATTTCCTTAATACAAATATTATCTGTTTAACCCTAGCAACAACCTCGAGCACTTCAAGAATGATTCTATATCAAAATTAATAACGTGTACGGAGATCACAACACGTATTGTAGCGTGCGGTACATAAACCGTATCTGAAGGCTTAGGACGCCATTTCACCGGGGCACTTCCTGTTAACATAAATCCACCCCTATTTTGGAGCGAACGCAAATGCTATGAGAAAGCTATGAAGATGTATTCGCGTTAAAGATTTTCTTTACTAGTTTATTACTAAAGATAACAGTGGTAACTAGGTACTTTTATTGGACCTCTTTTAAGTATCTGGTCTGTTGGTCTAGTGGTTAGTGACCCTGACTGCTAAGCCAAAGATCGTGGGTTCGATTCCCACCCAGGACAAATGTTTGTGTGATAAGCACGATCATTTGTTCTGTGTCTGGGTGTTATTTATCTATAATATGTATGTATTTAGAAATATATAATATAAGTATGTTTATCAGTTGTCTGGTTGCCATAGTACAGGCTCTGCCTAGTTTGGGATCAGATGGCCGTGTGTGAGCTTGTCCCAAGTTATTATTATTCAGTTATTGTGCTAGAAACTATAATAGGAACCTATTAATTAAATGAAAATATTTTGTTGAATTACGTCTGTTCAGTAAACGGCTAGGCAGAAACAATAGCACTGCAAATACAAAAATAAAAACAATACACTGCAGGTACGTTTTTTATTATTCTTTTATATAAAAATCCAATTTGCTGCAGTCGTCGTTTACATTATAGAAGATGACTTGCTAGGCTTAATAAACTTATGTTCAAAAGAACACATCTAATGGCAAATAACAAAACGATGTTGAGAATTTCATTAAATTAATGAATAGCTAAATGTTTATTAACTATCTTTGTTCGTCATAAAAGTTTTACAAATAATTTACTGTTAAGTCTGTTAGCGTCTCCATAACACTTCGTGTTCTATAAAGCCCAGCGCATAAACCAAACAAGTGCGTCCCAAGATGATGTTCGGCCGAAATATCCAATAACCATAGTTTTACGGGGGTCCCTTTCGTATGGAAAATCGATCATCCTCCCCCTGCACCCTTGCTTACCCCTGATGGATTACGGCGTGATGGAATAAAAAGAAAACATTAGACTCACCAGTTTTCTCCGGGGAAAGCCTTCCTCTAAGATATTTTTATTTTCCTGAGGGGCACGTCAGGTCTGATTTTTGTTTAGACATTAATCTTTAATGTGTGTGTGGTGTTTTTATGGATATAATATGATGATGATCGTAACTATGTTTGTATGTTTGTATTAGTGTCGTATATAGATGCTAGTTCATGTTGTTAGTTATAATATGTCTTCATCAGAATTGAATTAAAAACTGCAATCAAAAGCAAGAATAAGAACGACTTTATGCCGTCCGTCGCTTACTGGCAATGTTCGGAATTAGATTGAAGTTACCTTGGTCGTATCTGATATATCAAAATTCAAATTATATAAGTACCTCAGACTTATAACAATGAGAAAAAATATAATAGGTACCCATTTATTGGAAGCACCAAACATTTAATATTCTCCAGAATCCACCCAAAAACTCACTTCATCTCACAACACGTTTCATTCCGAAATCTAATGTCCAACGTACATAGCGGGTACATAGCCGTAGGCGGGGTGTCACCCCAGATACAGGGTGATTTAACTCGGGTCTCCGAGACCCTTATCGGGCCTCGTTATGACCATGTGAGGGAGAAGTTATTGTAGGGTTAGGAGGGAGGGAAGGAGGTACGCTTCAAGACGAGCACTTTGAAGGGACATAATATGTTATTATTTTAGAGTGCACGATGTGATGTTTGCTTTCGATTTTCTTTTTTTTTTTTAGGAGTTGGGTGGAGTCGTTGGATGTATGCGTCATGTTTCGCTACGCATAAAAGAACAACATTTTAAAATTGGTATATTATGTTTAGGAAACAAAGTTTCATGTCATTCAGCACAAAACTCACGCGAAAACTAAACTCGTCAGAAAAAGTCCATCTTTTGCAGATATGATACCTTCTGCAGATGGATACTTGGGTATTTACTACCTATGTATAACATTTTTAGGGGTTATAATTTACTTACTAGAGGTCGATAAATTGGTACAGTTTATCATAATTCTGAATTAACTACATTGATGTTATGATCCTAAAGTGCCAAGAAATTTTTTCAGAAAAGATTCCCTACTAATTATTAAGACGAAGCATTGAAATACTAAACTCAATAAAACTGAAAAGTTTTACATTTTGTTTCTATTTAAGTATATTCAAAATGGTTGTGAAACCGACTCGTTAAAAAAAACCTATTACCTGAAAAGAAAATACTTATAACTTATTGGCTTGCAACCCATGGCCGATTGGCCCAACAAGGACTACAATACTATATCTACATACATTTTCATTTTACTTGCAAATCTCTAGAAGCCTCTCTCACCTAATATTGAAATCAACATTTTAGTAACATTAAATAACAACTACCAAACTACCGAAACATAATAAATTCACGACGAAGGGGACAGTGAAACGGGACATAAATTTCTAATATTACCTATATTGAAACGGCTAGGATTGTAAAATTAAATTTTGCATGCAAAATATCGCGCAGGGGGAAGTTTTATTCCGTAGGCGTATATAATTTTATTGCGAGGACCAATGGTTTGCATAACATGAAGAACGAACCTTATTATTTTGAATGAATTGAATAGCGATTGTCTCATTGTCTGTCTTTGCTTATAAGCTCTGATTAAATACAAGTCCATGCTAAAATTACTTAGTTTTCAGACGCTGTGTCCTATAAATAATTGTAAAGTTTAATACTTATAGAATTATTGATTTCATTTAATTATTTATTGAAAACGGTCATTTAATTTTATCTTATTAAAAACTAAAATCAAGCCTAAATTGTCCCTATATATTAATATAATATACTTGGATTTTAAGAAAATAATAAAAGGTACTTGTCTGGTCTTTAAAATTTATGGGTTAGGTACATATGATAATTAAATAAAATAAAATACATTATGTAGATTAAAATTACAATAGTATTTATTAGAATAATTTTAATAACAAAATTCCTATACAGCAAAATATTTAATTAATAAATTAATTAACTAATTGATATTATTATACTCACAATAAAAGAATACAGAATCAATGTATATGAACGTAACCTAGTTAATATGTATTATAGTATCAACACTTTTCTTGTTAAAATCAATTCAAAGCTATAAATCACATCATTTAACATTTCAATATCATAATTACGCAATCGCGTAGCACATTTAATCTATGAACTAATAGTGACTCAGTGCTTGTAAAAAAACCTGAACAATCTATATTATTACCCAAGAGAAAAACTATAAAGATTATTATACTGAAGAAAAGTGGTAAAAGTGTGATAAAGTGTTAAAACTGAATAAAAAATATCGTTATAATTTTTCAAAACAATAACAATCTGCGCGTTCCATATCTGGTTAAGAAAACGTTACATCTTAACCATAGCTCAGCACATTACTGCCACCAAGCGTCGACCACCTTGTAACTTTCCAGAAGCGTTCCAGTTTTGCTTACCTCACAATATTAAGCATTACTGTTCCAAAACTCCCACAAGATGGCGCTTTGTGCAGGTTGTGCCCAAAAAATTCCTAATAGACAATATCTTACTTGTTTTAAGTGCAAAAAACTTTATGACCTTGAATGCGCTAATATCACAGAGGAATGTTATATCCGAATGAATATTCAGAGCAAATCAAGTTGGGAATGCCAAGAATGCAGGTGTAAGAAACCTAAAAATAATAATATAAATACTCCTGTCAGATCACCACTTATAGATCTTAGTTACAATATAACACCAGAAGCGAATGTTACTTTACGTCGAAAACCGAGCCAAAACATTCAAAATGATACTATATGCTCAGAAGATCTAAGCATACTGGGCGACACAGTCTGTAAAGAAAAAAATATGGAAACCTACCAAGATGCAGAACTAACACTCCACACTCTGGGTGAAATTATATCTACCAAACTGAAAGAAAACAGTGTATCCTTAATATTAGAAATAAAAAATACTATCGAAATCGAAGTAAACAAAGCCATCTCAAAACTAAGAGAAGAGATGAATAAAGAAACGCTTGCTTTGTCTCAACAAAACGAGCAACGAAAAATTGAAATAGAAGAATTAAACATCCAAATAAGAAAACTAAAGTCAGAAACTGACGCACTTGAAGCAGAGAAGATGGATTCTTGTGAAATACAAAACTACAACAATCTGTTAAAATCTCCTAAATCTAAGAAGAAAAAACAAAAGAAACAGAAAAATACTCAAACTGATGACTTAGATTCAATGTCTTGTACTGATGACGCCATCAACGAAGATACATCTAACTGCTTTCCCACTCAGATATGTGACAATGAAAACTTAGTTAAAGATAAATTATGCATCGTTAGTGACAATAATAAAAACAAAATAATGGCAATTGCAGAAAATACATTCCACAATAATCATGAAGTATGTCACTACCTGTTTACAAATGGCAACACTGAACATATGTTACACAATATTGATACCAAGGTCCGACAATATACGATGAAGGATTTCTGCATAATCCTTATTGGAGCAGAAGATTTCAAAACTACTTATGATTACTTTAATTTAATTTATTATATAAGAGAAACATTGTCGAAAATAAAACATACGAATATTATTATATGTGCACCTACATTTAAGCATGGATACTACAATAGTTTATATAACTGGAGAGTAGAAAATTTTAATAATCTTCTTTATTTAGATATACTATCCCACGAGCACGCCTATTTTCTTGATTCCAATAAAAATCTTTCATATAACTATGACATGTATAATAATACTACAGGAAAAATAAACAACCGTGGCATGGAAATTATATTTAAAGATATATATAACTTAATGTCAGATATAATTAAATATGATCATAATGCGATGCATACCTTAAATGATTTTGTAAATATTGATACATCGGACATAAAAAATGATTTTTTTCGTCAATAAATGTCTTACTGTCATGCACCAGAATATTGCGGGTCTGTTTAATAAATCGAATTCACTGACTGTATGCTTAAACGAACTAGCCGAAAATAATTTGGATATAGATATTCTTTGTATAACTGAACACTTCATTATGTCAGGTCATGAACAATATCTGTCAATACCGAATTATACTTTAGCCACAAGTTTTTGTCGTAATGATTCGAAGAGAGGTGGTGCATGTATATTAATAAAACATAAACATCAATGGAAAGAAATTACTAATATCCTTAATTTATCCGTTAGTCATGTTGTAGAATGCTGTGCAATTGAACTTATTCAACATAAAATTGTGGTTGTATGTTTGTATAGAGTCCCTAACCCAAGAGCATTCAATATATTTTTTGATCGTCTCATTGAAATTGTATCAACAATAAACAAAAAGAAATTAATTATTTGTGGTGACTTCAACATTGATGTTCTAAAAACAACTATACAATCATCTCAGTTACAAGAAATATGTTTAAGTAGTAATATTCAGGTTGCAATTCAACAACCTACCAGATTAGCAAGTAGGTCATGTATAGATAATATTCTTCATAACATCAAAGATTGTAAAACATCGGTCATGGAACTTGCAATCTCCGACCATACAGCCCAAATATTACAATTTCCTGTAGATAGAGTTTATGCTTTTGATCATTGGTATGAGTTCAAGCACGATTATTGTGAAGAAAATATTTGTAAATTTGTTAACTATATTTGTCAACTTAGTTTTAAAGAAATTTATGATTCTAATGATGTTAACTATGCTTTTGACAATTTTCATGACATTTTTAAAATGCTATACGACTTATGTTTTCCAAATACTAAAATTAAAATTTCTAAATATAAAAGACCTAAATGGCTATCCAGAGGAATAAAAATATGCTCCAAGAGAAAAAGATCTCTATTATGGAAATATAGAATAAAGCGAACTTTAGAAAATAAACGAATTTTTCAACAATATGCTAAAAAGGTAAAACTTATTATGAAACTAACGCAGAAGTCCCAAAACATATATGCTATCAAACAGTCTAGCAATAAATCACGAACTATGTGGAAAATAATAAATCAAAACAAATATAATCAACCAATTGAACATTTAGCAAATATTAAATATAAAAATAATTTGATAAGTAATCCAACAGCCATAGCAACACACTTTAATGATTTTTTTGTAGACCAAGTCTTACCCGTGCAAGATATAAATTTACTCTCTTCTTATAAATATCCAATAAATTATGATAAATCTATTTTTATGCCTCCTACCACCCCGGAAGATATTAATACAATCATCCAATCACTAAAAGCAACACGTAGTGTAGGGTACGACGGTATTAACACTTGTATTATAAAAAGAGTGGGTCCCATAATAGCTCCTTTGTTATCACATTTAGTTAACCTATCCATAGAAACAGGAACATTTCCAAACAAATTAAAAATTTCAATAATAAAGCCCCTACATAAAAAAGGTTCTAAAGAAGACGTAAATAATTATCGGCCTATAGCACTTTTACCAATTTTTTCAAAAATTTTCGAAAAAGTTATTTATAACAGTATTTACAATTTTTTTGAGCACCAAAAGTTATTTGCCGAAGAACAAATGGGATTTAGAAAGGGCATGTCTATTAATCTAGCTTTATTTAATTTCTGTGACAAAGTATTAACCAATATGGATAAAAGATGTCCAACGGTTGCATTATTCATGGATATGACGAAGGCATTTGACCACGTCAAACACGACATACTTTTAAATAAATTATATTCATATGGTGTTAGAGGAAATGTACATGAATTGATATCATCATACTTAAATAATAGGCAACAAAGAACTGTTGTATCCAAAATCTGTCCACAAACTAAGACCTTAAATGCTTATACGTCTTCCATGAGATATGTTAAATATGGTGTTCCCCAAGGCAGTGTCCTAGGCCCCTTACTATTCCTTATTTATATTAATGATATGCCTACCATCACAAATAACCCTATTAGTCTTTTTGCTGATGACAGTACTATACTTTTTAACAAATACAATAGAAATGACCTTGTAGGAAATATATGTTTAACTCTAGACAAAACCGTTACCTGGCTTAATAGTAATAATCTCAAAATAAACATCAGCAAAACGAAGTGTATTAACTTTCAACAAAGACAAACATTACAAGCATTAAATGTTAAACAATCTAATAAAGAAATTGATGAAGTAGAGTCAACTAAATTTTTAGGCCTTTATATAGACCAAAAAATGACATGGAAACTACATACAGAACATGTTAGTAAAAAAATAAATAGTTTTTCCTTTGCCCTACGCAACCTTTGTAAAGTGGTTGATATCCCGACATTATTGACTGCATATCATGGACATGTCTCCTCCATTCTGAGATATGGAATCTTATTTTGGGGTAATTCAACTAACATTGATTCTGTATTCAGAGCACAAAAAAGATGTGTTAGGGCCATCTGTAACCTAAAACAAGAGGATTCATGTAGGCCACATTTTAAAAATTTGAAAATTCTCACATTAACGTGCTTATATATCTTTGAGGCAATAATATTCATTAAATTCAATATCCATCTATTCGAACACAGAACCAGAAAACGTCATGATACTAAATTATGTATTCGTCCCTCTAAAACTGCACTGTTACACAAAAGTATATTTTGCATGGGCCCTAAACTTTATAACAAGCTCCCATCCTACTTACATGAAGAAAAAAATTTTGTTATTTTTAAAAGAAAACTTAGGCAAATACTAATAGAAAAAACGTATTACTCAGTTACTGAATTTATGGAAGATAGTAATATATAGCATAGATAGGTTTTTTGTTTTTATATCTACTGATTTGATTGACATGTAAGTTGTTATTATTATTTTAATGTATAAGATTGTATATTGTTTAATAATTTTGAGTTTTTTTAGTTTATTATTTTATAGTTATTGTTATGGATATGTAACCTTTATTTGTTTTTCTCTTTAAAAAAATGTATGTAAGGAACATGTAACATTTGCATGCTGAAAGGCAGAATATGGTGATACCTTTTATTATAATAACATCCTTTTGTAAACCCATAATTCGCAAATAAAGAATTTGAATTTGAATTTGAATTTGGAATCTCAAAAACAAGATGATAATATCTTAAGACCGAGAGGAAATAAATTAAAAAGGCATCAGTCTCAATAATTAATACAATTATAATTGTGGGGGAGCAAAAACACTGCTTTGGTCGTGTTAAGAGGCAAAGTAACACAATTTTACCGCCTTTTTCTCCCCCAACTAATTACAAGTCATTTTATTAATAAAGTAGATCGTTACAATTAGGGCGATTTCATTTAATTTAAACAGTCTTAAATTCATAAAACATAATATCTTTCTATTTTAATACACTTACAACGATCATCAACTCTTTTAACAAATAAATCAATGTAAAAAGGTCGAATATTTGTTTCAAATTCACAACTCATAAATTACAAGCGGTCAGTGTTGCCCACTGAAAATATTTAACCATCAAATGGTCGCGTGGGCTTGGGTCAACCATTCACCAAAATATATTTGAATAACGAATGATATACGGTTTGTTTATTGGCGGGCCTGTTTCTTTTTTGAATTTCATTATTCGAATTTGACCGACGCGCGCTCGGGTCGCCGACGGTCATTCAAAGGGGCTGATTGGCCGAATGACCCTCGCGTTCGCTACATTATATACAAAACTTCTAATATTTTCGCAGCTTTAGTGTCTCAAACCGGTTTACCCGACTAAGGGTTAAATTTATATTGAAAATTTCACGTTTAATTTGTAATTTTGGACGCACGTGTGTTCTTTTGAAAGGTGAAAAGGTTAAAAGTTCAAGCGACTGCGTTTCTTTAAGATCGTTAAGAAAAAGTAATGCAGACAAAATGAGCCGTATAATAGGACTTTAGTCCTTACTTGCTTTACGATACGAATTATATTTGTTTAGTACATTTTGATAATGATATAAAGAAGATTACTTTTCAACTATGTATTTGAGCGGTTTCATCCCACATGATAGAAATTGTGATTGAAATTAAATTCAAACGCTATTATTTTGTCGGAAATTTGAGCTGCGTCCCTTCGTGAGGGTCCTGGGATGAAAAACGAGGAAAGTTTCCCTCTTTCTGTTACTTTGTTTACTTTTGCACTAGTTATGTAAAAATGTGGGGGTTCGAAACAATTTCTTAGGCGTAACGTGGAACCGTAATGCTGTGATTATTTTGATGTTTTCTTGTAACGTTGTGGGGTATTAAATTGCTTTTGTTTTATCGAAGTAACTGTTTAAAGTAGTATCTTTACAAAGTTTTTCGTTAATTCTCTAACAGTTTCTATTTTAGTCCGACGGGATTTTAGTTTTATTTTACTTCTTGTTTTCTTCGCATAGATGAAAGTATATAAGCAAGGCTGACTTTGTGCAGTAATCGATTTTCAGTATGTAGGTATGCTTGATAGCAAAATGTATTCTGAATTGTTAAAACTATGAATCACAAAATTAACTTCCATGAGCTCAATTTCATCGGAAAAGCCTCGAATAACCCTACCCGTTTACTTTAAATTGATTTTAAAAGATAAGCCTTTGGGTAATAAAAAGTATTTAAATAAACGATTTTATAAACAAATATACCTAAAGATATTTTAAGTTACATTGAATTACGCATATTATTTTGTTGAAGAGCAAAATGATTACGAATAATATAGAATTGAATAGAATATACTTTATTGATAGTTTTATTTATCTTATAAGTTTTTAGTTTAGATTAGTATAATTAATATAGTTTAGTATTAGGTGTGTATAATATAAAAATTATGTATATTTTACGACTAATGATTAAATGTTTATAAGTGATAATTATCTTTATTGTACACCAACATTTTAGACAAATTGATCATACAAAGAAATGAACAAATCTCATTAAAGGGTACAACGGCGGTCTTACCTATCGCCAATAGCGATGTCTACCAGACAACCTTAGGATGGACAAACAGACAATACTTTAATATATATTAACCATCCCTATTCTATATACTATATAGCGTCTGTCTACATACCAAGTGTAGATATTCAGCAATTAAGTGTCCCACTCCCTAGTGCTTAGTATTCGCACGACATTCCGTGACTAGTTAGTATGCGGGTTCGGTTCTGCCGTAATTAGCACATACGCCCATGGAGGACCGTTTCGGATGGTAGACGTAAGCAATACGTAAGTATTATACAGGATTAATTTAAAAGGAGTGCGTATATTCAACAATGTAATCAGGTATATAAAACTGAACAGTTGGCAAAGAACATAGGTCGAAAAAAAATAGAAAATGAACTTTTCATACAAAATGACAGGTCACGAAACATTTTTTTTTATTTGTATGAAACGACGATTCCTTGGGGAATGGTGTTCAGTTTGCATGCACCTGATTACCTCGTTGAATATACGCACTCCTTTTAAATTAATCCTTTAAAGAGGTTACAAAGATATAGATGTAAAAGGTATTGGCTTTTGATACATTTTTTTTATTTCAAGAGTTAAATACTATTATAGAGGCAGCTGGTAGCGCTTTGTCTATTGCTAAAGTAGAATTTAAGAATTCATATTAATAACTTATGTTTCTTTACATCAATAACTAAATAAGAAGAATATCAATTAACTATTTCCTACTTTTATCTATCTACTTTTTCCAAAAATTTTGGTATTCAGTGAGTTAATATAATAATATCCTTTATTAAAAACTTTTTAGTTATCAAAAAAAATACACTACTCACATATTTTATCCTTAGGAATTCTCTTTTAGACCAGGGTTGCTAATTCTTGAAACCAAAAAAATTATGGTATATTATTTGTTTTCACTTTTTATTATTTTTAAAGCCTTCTACCCTGGCTTCTATTAAGAGCTGGCCTGTTCAATGTTCATCAGTTTTCGTACAGTTTGAGGTATCACCAATATGCGCATATTTTAAGCATTCTCTTGGTTATATCAAAAATTATCGTATATACCAAAGGCGTTAAGAATTTTTTTCACTTCATGCAAAAGAAGAATGTAACAAACATTACAAGAAAAGGCGAAAAAAAGGAAAGTTTAACACGAACTCGCTTTCATATTTGCCCTTTAGTTAAGTTCATATGTCGTGAACTACATGACTGAGACCTAACCTCAGTCGGAGACATATACTTTGGTATATAGTCTCATCTATCACGTAGAATAATTTAGCTAGAGTGCCAATATGTAGGTAATTTACGTGGAGCCTATCTAACCAATACAATCTAGTTACTGGGGAAATTGATAGCTCTACTCTAATACTTAACTATTATTTATATTAATTTATACCTCAAAATCAAACAAATCAAAATCAAAATTCTTAAAACACTCATAACATTTTTGCTTTATATGATAGACCTGTTGAATATATCCCTTTTTAATATTTTTTTAACTAACCTAATTTGAAAAAAAATAACAGATAAAAACTTTAAAGTCGCCTCAATATTTTAATATTTTTGCTATACTACTTTCAAGTATTTTGTGACGTCTATATTTAAGTAAGATTCTTAAACTAATCTAGTTATAAGGTACTTGTAAAAACAAAGAAGAGCTTTAAAAATCGGCTAAAAATAGTACTAGCACCATGTATATGTCTGGGATTATCGATAGTAAATGTTTTGGCATTAATCACACCACTTGATTAACGATTATGAACTATAAACAACTTTAACCCTGCAAATGATAATATTTGAGAACAATAAATGATTAATTACAACCTAAGTTAATTATTATTCATCTCGAACATACGACTGTATTCTATGAAAATTTAATACCAAGTAACACAGTAGAAGGAAAACTCTGTCGAAAATGCGTAGGTACATAATGTTCGGACCCCAACGCTCACATACGTAAAACACATAGTAATCCCCGCACACATAGGTACGTTCACATACGCGCCGTATGTGCCCACGTGTGCGCGGGAGGGACACGTGAGACGGAGACAACAGTACCCTGATGTAGGTGTGCAAGAAAGGGATGGGTGTTGCAGGACGAGCGATACAACAAATCAATACGAGCGGTGGTGACCGGTAGCCTGTGTCACTACCCCCGCCCTCACCCCCGTCCCCTCGCCTTCAGACCGCACGCCTCCTACATTGTCAACTGCCACAGAGTAATTTAGACCTCCCAAAATTGTTATAGCGCTGGCATTATGTTATGTGCTTTTTGCCACAATATGTTTATCTTGTATCGTCTCGTGTTACTTATGCATATTGCTTTGCGTGTGTCATTTGTGTTAACATGGCGTGGTTCCAATGTTATAACCTAAACTTTGTTCTCGTTTTATGCTTATTATTTTTGTCTTTACTTTTTTTGCACACTTTATTTTGATGATTTTTTTTAATAGAATAGCCGAATGTGTTCTTAACTGAATACATGTATGGATACAAGTTCAAATATAAGCTTGCAAAATCTGCCATGCCTTTATACTGTTGTTCTAAGCTTCAAAATTATATTTCATGCTCAACACGTCTTCTCAAATAATGGTGGCTCATAGAGGTACTGTAATCTCTTAGGGCGTTGCTAAGGATTCAGATGACGGCTTGGGGGTAAATTGTAATCATAAACAGTAACTAAATTTCGTTTTATTACAAAAGATCCATAGTACTCTACACTCGATTAAGAATCTTTGTCTTCACTTTCCCCAAAATATGTATTAGGTATTTTCATTGAATATCTTTTTAGCAAATAATACAGAATAAAAAAAACAAGTTATATATTCAATCTTACTTAACAATATACATAGGTACATAATTCAAATAGTCACCATACATTATCCAAATAACCAAAACTCTAAAAACACCAGATAAATCTAGAGAATATTTCGTGCCGCGTCTATACAAAAACAATTCTGTGACTTGAAATCCGCTTGACCGCGCGTATGGAACTGGAAGGCAGCGCGACTACGACCGAACAAATTTGATACTTTAACATTTTTTTGTAAGAATATTTTTATTTATACACTGGCTTGTATGTAGATGTAGTGGGTTTTTGAAGTAATCGTGTTGGATAATCTTATTCTATTCACTATTTTGGATAGCAAATTGTCCGGAGTATGTTAATGTAAAGATTTAAGCAGTTAGTATATAGTTATATTATGACTGTTATTTCGAATTAATTCAGGAGTTCCTGATATAACTTTACTGGCTAAAACTTCTTAAAAACAAATCGATAGTCAAATAAGAGTAAAGCGAGCTATTTTATATGTACATCACACCAATTATTTCGGCTGCATTATTTTACGTTTTCATATTTTTTTGTCTCATCACGTCATTTTAAGAATCTAAAAAATGATGATGATTACTTCTTAGCCGATTTTGGCCATGGCAACTAGTTGGTGACACTCGGTCATTAAAAAATAATAATTTGTTCAAATATAAATCTCTAAATTCAAATCTGTATTCGCCAGTATTTTACTAAAAGCAAAAATACGCAATGGACAGTCTTGAGGGGTTTTTTTCTAAACTTTCAGGGGGTACATTCCGCTGAGTAACAGTTCTGTAATTCACTACCCTTCGCCTTACGGAGGGCCCATACAGAGGGACGATAAACTGTAAAACCACGGGAGGGGATCTCCTCTCCCTCCCTGCCGGCCCGATAAACAGGGCTGTAATTTATGACACCTAGTGGAACCCTTCCTTGGATGGACCGGCTTAGTGGAGTTTAGGAGCTCTTTTTATGTAGGTAGGGTTTATTGAATTATGTATTACTGCCCGTAATGGACACTGAAAGCTTGGAAATTATATTAGAGAGTAGGCACATAATACCTACACTTTAAAATCACTTAGGTACCCCCGAATACTGAAACGTTTTTTTTTTTTAAACAAACGACGCCCGCACTAAGAAATTTAATCCTTGTGTCGCGGGGGTTTCACAAACATTCAAATCACATGCACAAAGAACACCCAGACTTGGAACAAGTATCTGTGGATCACACAAATGCTTGTCCCATGCGGGGATCGAACCCGCAGCACGTCTCGCACAGTGGTAATTAGCGTGGTGACCTATACCACTCGGCTATCCGTGCAGTCATTCAGCAGCTCAAAATTGAATATAAGAAGTTCTTGAATGTCTATCTGTCTCTACTTCACACCTTAAAGTGACAGAGACAACATGAGACTTAACGGCGGCCTCAAACTGATTGACGTTTCTGTATTGGGAGGTTAGCCTTATAATACTTAAGGACAAAATAAACATAGTACTCATGACACAACGTACTAAAAACGAAAATCCTTGCAATGCGTATTGTTACTGTGTAATTAAATATCCATAGATACTCATAGTAATAATGAGAAAGTAACACTGTCTGTTGCGCTTTCATGCCTAAACCACTGAACCGATTATGATGAAACTTGCTATTGTAAAAGGATACTTATAGGGCAGTTTTTGTCCCGATAACTGACACGCTAGTGGAGCTTTGGACAAAAGCTAGTGATATCTATAACTCCATAATTACCTGTAAATGATCGATATTAAAAAGAGAATATAATTTATGAATCGTAATTAATAAATATATACAAATTTTACATTCAATACAAGTTAACCATTTAGCCCTTTTAGCATACAGAAACGAATCACTCAATAAATGCGAGAATTGCCATCTTCAAGTTCAACGAATAAATTCTCAAAGTTTACCATAACTTGGCGAGTATTAAGAAAAAATACTTGCTGCCACTTGATAATGAGATCTAAAAGTTTTATGAGTATTTCATTTACTTTTGTACGCTCTAATGCAAAACATAGATGGACACGCTAAACTAATCATCAACATCCCATGTACCTGTACATGTTACCTATGTTTACAAATAAACAATTTTTGAATTTTTGAATTTTTTTGATTAGCGAACCACACCGATTCTTCGTTCTTGTTTTATTCTGTTGTCTTTTTTTTAAATGTATTTTTAAGTAATATAATGTAAGTTTATATGTCGTGAACTACATGACTATGACCTAACCTCAGTCGGAGACATATACTTTGGTATATAGTCTCATCTATCACGTAGAATAATTTAGCTAGAGTGCCAATATGTAGGTAATTTACGTGGAGCCTATCTAACCAATACAATCTAGTTACTAGGGAAATTGATAGCTCTACTCTAATACTTAACTAATATTTAAATTAATTTATACCTCAAAATCAAACAAATCAAAATCAAAATTCTTAAAATACTCATAACATTTTTGCTTTATATGATAGACCTGTTGAATATAACCCTTTTTAATATTTTTTTAACTAACCTAATTTGAAAAAAAATAACAGACAAAAACTTTAAAGTCGCCTCAATATTTTAATATTTTTGCTATACTACTTTCATATATACAAGTAAACCATTTAGCCCTTTTAGCATACAGAAACGAATCACTCAATAAATGCGAGAATTGCCATCTTCAAGTTCAACGAATAAATTCTCAAAGTTTACCATAACTTGGCGAGTATTAAGAAAAAATACTTGCTGCCACTTGATAATGAGATCTAAAAGTTTTATGAGTATTTCATTTACTTTTGTACGCTCTAATGCAAAACATAGATGGACACGCTAAACTAATCATCAACATCCCATGTACCTGTACATGTTACCTATGTTTACAAATAAACAATTTTTGAATTTTTGAATTTTTTTGATTAGCGAACCACACCGATTCTTCGTTCTTGTTTTATTCTGTTGTCTTTTTTTTAAATGTATTTTTAAGTAATATAATGTAGGCCATTTTTTATTAGGTCCATTTTCCTTAACGTATCGTTATTAATAATATTGATTTACATAATAATACTATACATTCGAATATTACTATTTTAGGTTATAAATTCGCTTTTTACTGAAAATAATTGTTCTAAATATCAATCGATATACTTTGAGCAGTTTTTTTGTCACTTAAATAACTATATAATTTTTTTTTTTTTGCAACAGCATTATAAAGTTAATTAAAGTACTATATCATACTCAAAATGATATTTCTGTATCGTATCAACCCCGGATGAAAAAGTACCTGTCTAGATTTCTTCAATTGTAAAAAAGTTGGCGAACCTAAGTTTAAAAGACAACTTCACGCATTCATTAAACGTTTCCAACCGAGAAATTTCCTTAACAAAAATTTTCTCTCCAACTAGGTGCTACACAAAGACGCGAGAAATGAGCAAAAATCGATGACAAATCCTGCCGCCGCCTGACCAATACAAATATAAACTACATATAAATATATAAAGGCTCCTATTTTACCCTTATGGCCGGCCGCGGCCATCTTGGAATTCCCCCCTCCCCCGCGTCCCACCCACGCTCAATCTTACCCCAAACATGCCCCCTCGATCTAAGGGGCCTTTGAAAGGCCGAAACCCACTAATACTAATGTCCTCTACGTATGAGCGTGTGTGGGTGTATAATGTACACACAGGTTGTGAGCTAAAATTGTTTGCGCTCAATTTGTTATTCGTTTGTTTTTTGTGTTTCTTTGTAATGAGTGAAGAGTTGATATTGTTTGTAAAACTTGTAAGGCTTTTGAACTGTACTATATTTTTCGCACTTGTTATGGGCTTCTTAGGAACAGCTGTTATTTAAATAAAACATTACATTAAATACCGTAATAATAATAATAATAATAATAATAATAAAAACGAAACGTAAACGTCAACACCTACTTTTTTATCTCCGTTTATTAATTTATTTAAATTTACCAATTTGTAAACCAATAATATTTTGTACAATAGATTTAATCATTTGAAAAATGATTTACTTATTTAAATACTTTTTTATTTTACAACAAATACATAATTATTCTGTACAGTAATTTCTGAGACGATGACATGTGTCATCCAAAGAGCAATTATAGAAAAAACGGAAGATAATGTTGACGAGATCTAAAGCACGCCCACCACCCCCGGACTCGTCGCCGAGCTCCGCCTCGCAGCTGCCGGACCAAGTTCCAGCACCGGCACCTGCAGTCGCGTCGAGCTCCAGCGACGAGTACTACTCCCCGCCGACGTCGCCAACACCTGTGCGTCGGCAGGGGAGACGCCGGCCACCGTGCAGCTTGGCGCCCGCGGGCCAACCGGCCTCGAACAGGGCTCCCGCTCCCGGTGGTGATGTGCGGCGCATGAAGTGGACTCAAAAAATTAACGAGAACGTCATGCGCGCATATTTCGGGGCTACAGAGGGGGGAACTAACCTCACTGCGTACCGTGCGAGGATGCTGTCTATGTTTCAGGTTCTTGAACCAGACGTCAACGTGTCGGCTCAACGACTGTCGGATCAGGTGCGGGTCATCCAACGCAATCACAGGTTGGACGACGCTACACTTGATCGTTTGCGCTCTGAAACGCAGAGTAGCCCTGCTGCCAACTCCCCGCCACCGGCGGTAGTGCCAGTCTATGGTATACCGCCTACCAACCCTGTTGACGGGGTCGTGGATGATAGGGCTATAACTGTAAGTACTCAGTGCAATGAAATTATAAGGAGCACTTTGGAGGATGCGGTTCGGGAGTACCGATTTACACCGCCCGATCTTAGACCTCGATTGCCTCGCTTGCCCATGCACAACCGAAATATGGCCATAATGGGTGCCCTAGACTCACTGCTTGCTAATTATTTCGAAAGCAGTGAAGACCTCGGTGACACACACTCGATCCTGTACTGTGCGGCTTCTGCGGCATGTCGTGTAGCTAATGTTAAAATAAAAAAAAGTAACATAGCTACACGACCAAAGCCAGCCGTGCCAGCTTGGCAGTGCAGGATCGAGCGTCGTGTGGCTGAGGCTAGGGCACTCATAGGAAAATTAATTGCCTTCAAAGGAGGTAACCACCGGCCTAGAGTAATGCGCTTTGTAAGGCGGGCGTTTGCTGGAACTAATATTAATCCTAGTGAATATACCGCCCGCATTACAGAGCGCATTGATTTCTTTAAACAGAAGGTTTGTGCATGGGCAAGCCGTATTCGACGTTATAAGTGTCGGGTGGAGCGGTTTAACCAGAATCGCATGTTCCAAAGTGACCAAAGATGGGTATACAGGACGTGGGAGCGACCTGTTCTAGGTGTGGATGATGGGCGTCGACCGGATGATGATGCCACGATTTCTTTTTGGCGAAACATCTGGTCGGTTCCTGTCAACCACTCCGAAGGTGATTGGATGCGAGAGGTTGAGCAATTATGTGAACCAATACAAGAAATGGGGGCAATTACCATCAGCCCCCAAGACGTAGCCAATGCAGTTCGTCCAATGGCGAATTGGAAAGCCCCTGGGCCGGACGGACTGCAGAACTTTTGGCTGAAATGGTTACGGAGTTCACATAGTTGCTTAGCGTCTCAATTCCAATCTGCTATAGAATCAGCGTCGCTTCCCCATTTTTTAACAACAGGGTCTACCCATCTGCTCCATAAAACTGGTAGTACTACGGATCCAAAGAATTATAGGCCGATCACTTGTCTGCCGACGGTTTATAAACTTCTTACATCCATTTTGAGAACAAAAATAAACGAACATATAGATAGCTTTTCTATCATGTCTACTTCTCAAAATGGATGTAGGAATGGATCCCGTGGTACTAAGGAGCTACTCCTTATTGACACGACCATATGCCAACAGGTTCGCCGCTCTAAAAAAGATCTGTCGACATGTTGGATAGATTATAAGAAGGCCTACGATTCGGTACCGCATACATGGCTCATGAGAGTGCTGGAGTTATATAAAATTAATACAACTCTACGCACTTTTATGTTGGCATGTATGCGGCAATGGAACACGGTACTTCACTATCCAGGATGTCGGGATATCCAACAGAGTGGTGAACCAATTAAGGTAGAGCGGGGAATATTTCAAGGCGACAGTCTGAGTCCCCTGTGGTTCTGTTTGGCCTTGAATCCTCTTAGCACTTTGCTTGAGAATTCAAGGTTAGGCTATTCGTTGCGGAGAGGAAGCCAGGTAATCTCCCACTTGTTATACATGGATGACCTTAAGTTATTTGCTTCCAACAAATTGCAACTGATGAAGTTACTAAAGATCACAGAAAGCTTTAGTAATTCCATCAGAATGGAGTTTGGTGTTGACAAATGTGCAGTCATGCATGTAAAACGAGGCGGGATTATGGAATCCCAGGGCATACAGCTCTCGGATTCTATAAACCTAAGGTCACTGTCCGCAACGGAGACCTACAAATACTTGGGTATGTCAGAGGCGTTAGGCATCAACGTTGCTGACATGAAACAATCATTACAGACACGTTTCTTTGGCCGCTTGAACAAAGTACTGAAAAGTGTTTTATCAGGCGGCAACAAGGTGCGTGCCTTTAATGGTTGGGTCATGCCACTGTTGATGTACTCCTTTGGTATACTCAAGTGGACTCAGACTGAACTAGACGCCTTGGATCGGAGAGTCCGCACACTGCTCACTGCAAATCGCATGCACCACCCACGGTCATCGGTAATGAGGTTATATATCCCGCGAAAATGTGGGGGTCGAGGCTTCTTGAATGCTAAGACCCTCCATAATCGCGAGGTATGTAACCTCAGGGAGTACTTTCTCCAAGTTAACGTGGGAGTGCACCGAGATGTGGTAGCAGTGGATAAGGGCTTCACTCCGCTCTCCCTTGGCAAAGAGAACTGGCACAAACCTGTCGTGCTAAGCGTCAAGGATCGCATGGATGTATGGCAAAGCAAGGAGCTACACGGTCGCTACTATCGGGCCCTCCATGGGTCCGATGTAGATCTCATAGCGTCTGTGGCCTGGTTACGCTTCGGTGATCTGTTTGGAGAAACCGAAGGGTTTGTATGTGCAATTATGGACGAAGTTATCATGACGAATAACTACCGAAAATATATCGTGAAGGATGGTACAGTTGACATATGTCGGGCATGTCACTGTCCGGGTGAGTCCTTAAGGCATATAGTTTCGGGTTGTTCTCGTCTTGCTAACGGCGAATACTTGCACAGGCACAACCAAGTAGCCAGGATTATCCACCAGCAGCTTGCTTTGAAATACAAGCTTGTGGAATCTGAGGTGCCGTATTACAGGTATGTCCCCGACCCAGTTCTCGAAAATGGTCGTGTCACATTGTACTGGGATCGATCTATCATCACAGACAGGACTATTGTAGCCAATAAGCCTGATATAGTGGTGATAGATCGATCGGAGCGCCGGGCAATGATTGTTGATATCACTATCCCTCATGACGAGAACCTCGTGAAAGCAGAAAAAGATAAACAGATTAAATATTTGGATTTAGCGCACGAGGTTGTCGACATGTGGGAGGTGGACTCGGCAATCATTGTCCCGATAGTCGTGACAGCCAACGGCTTAATAGCCAAGAGCCTCGACCAACACCTCAGGAGGCTCTCGTTAGGCGTCTGGGTCAAGGGTTTGATTCAGAAAGCGGTACTTCTCGACACGGCGCGTATCGTGAGGAGGTTCCTCTCTCTGGAGCCCTAACCACCGGCAGCTTGGACCTTGTTCCCGATGCCGGTTGGGGACTATTTTTTATATTTTTAAATGTATATTTTTTTTAGTACTATATATTTAAAAATGTAATTTATATGTGTATTTTGAAATAAAGGAAATAATAATAATAATCTCTTTATTTCAGGCAACTAGGCCCATAGAAATAGAATACATATATAAACAAAACTTATAAACTAATACATATTAATATAAACTTAAAATACTATTATTTTACACGAAGTTTCGGCGTCGTGTTGCGCTGCGAGGTGTCGCGTATCCTCCCTCGGAAACGTCGATATACGACACCTTTCGGCCAAAATTCTTCCTTGAGAAAGATGTCAGCGCAGAATGACGGAACTCGCACCATATACGATTTAAAATTCGTGTTATGGCGCGGCTCCAACCTTTCCACCCTCAAGGTCATTTGGGTCTTGCACCGAATATAGTCCACGACCGTCTCAACCGTCGTGGAATGGTGTAAGCGGGACACGTACAGCTGCGTCGTTGGTGTCGAGGGACGCAGCAGGATGTTGGAGTCAATTGGTCCGGTACCGGTCTGGTTCCTACAAGGAGGCTTCCTTTTCTTCTTTTTCTCGACCTTGATGAAGCCATCCTTGTCGCACGTGTCTTTCTTTGGACCACACTGTGCCTGTGACTCGCCACAGGTTTGTTGACCCCCCTTCGCTTTGCGCCGCGACGTTTGCGTCGTCGCAGCGGGCTTGTTGGTGGCTGCAACTGCTGCGTAGGCGCGTTTGGGGGTCGATGTACCTACACGCGTCGTTGCCTCGGCCGCAGGTGTTCAGTGACAAACTTTTTAAAATCACTTTTTTAACGTCTGTATTCTCTTCTCTTTTATAACCAGTGTAGGTACATACTACATTATAATACAACAAAAAATCGTAATCTTGTGAATATAAATTTTATACGTAATTAATAATCTTGACCCTAAAATCAAGCTACAAAAAAATATTTCACACCAAAAAGGAAATCAAAACATATCTCACACTTGTTTTATACCTGAAACAAATCATAATTTCTTTAAAACAGAGCTGTATGTGAATCTATAACTATATTTATTGGTGCATCAAGAACTAAGTGCCGTTTAAGTTGAGGCCCTTAAGAACTGTTTTACCGTCACAAACTGTTCAATGAAGTGGATTCTTGTCTCACTTGAGTTCAGTCTTAGCATAGAGGTCAGTATCTTTAAAACTGAAACTCTACAAGAAAATATATTTTTCATCCATAATTATGGTTTAGGTATAGTTGAGCAAATAAATCAGGTAATAATTATACGTTCAGGACGACTCCGGTTTATTATTAATTTTACAATATACCTAAGTATGTTTATTTAAATAATAATGTAGAATGAAAATCTAGTTTCAAACTTTTAATACCGTTTTTCTGCCTCCGTCTATTCCGATCTAGTTTATTAATTATCAATTTATACTAAACTATAAATAGTATTATCAATACTTTAAGCAAGGATAGTTTAGTATTTTGGTTTTTAAACATATCATTTGTTTATCATCTCAAGTAATAAACAAATAGAAATATTTATAATTTGGTTGTAACGTATTTTACGAGGAAAGTTTATGGTGTAGCTTTATAGCATGTTACGTACATAAAAGTCGAGATTTCCCCTTAAAGTATTCGCTTGTGAATAAGTTAGTACGTCGTGCAGGGACCGTTCCAGTTTATATTGTAAATATGTGTACTACACATCCATAAGGAGAGTAAATAGGATACCACTCCCATACATCCAAGAACTCTAGACATAGAAAGAGAATTATAAATGTAGATATTGAAATACACTTTTAATATTTTCAAAGTTTATTTGAACTATAATAAACCGTAAAACGAAGCACTTACGCACAAAAAACTCGATATTCATAACAATAAGCAAGACAGGCTTAAAAGCAACGGCTTCGATCCAATCAGTCACCTCAAAGAGCATTTCAGAGATAATTGGCGTCGAGCTCAAAGAAATACGCGGTTACGAACGCCCGCTCTACCCAATGCATTACTGAAATAAAAAATTCACGTCAATTTCCGAAGGAGATTTCCATCAGAGCCGATACGGTGGCTAAACACAAAACCCCGAAGGTGGCACACAGCCACACACACACTTGAAATATTCACTCGCCACTTCAATACATCATTCATTCGTCCGCCGAGAACGGTTCGACACCAATCTTCCATTTGGCAAGAAAATCGATACACGTCGTGGCCATATAAGCATTCCGGGGGAGGTAGACGGGGTGTCTTAAGGGGGAGTTAAGGTTTAGTCCCGAATATTGAATTTCCCTTGGGACAAACCCGTTTCGCTTTGTCCCTTCGGTCGGGGTCGTGTGGGCCGTGAGATGCCCGGGCTCGCCTACCTACGCACATCCATAGCACACAGATGCGTGAGTGTACGTTCGTGCGTAAGTGTTGGATAATAACATTGCGAGGCCAACAGGCATACGTGACTTTCAGGGCGTTTGACGGGCCCCCAGGCTATATCTCTATGTACCTACATACGTATCATAATATGTGTGTGTTTGAGTGGGCGTTTTACCCTATATGTGATATAGAGGCCTCCCTACGCTTCAAAGCCTTTAAATTGGGTCTCTTTAAATAAAATGTTGTACGCACACGTTTTTGTCAAAGAGAACACTTTATTACAATACTAGGTTTTATTAAGGTCTTTGAAGCAAAATGTTTCATATTAACTACGGCCTTAAATAGCTTATTAAGACTATAACTCATGTTTGCTTTATGACATTTTATTTTTCACAGGCCCACCTACACTAACGACCAGAATCTAAGCTCAACAAAGAATAAAGAGTACAAGGGAAATAAAGACAAACAGTTTAACTTATTTTACCTTCAGAAAACGACTTATTTTAAAATAAAAAATGCTTAGTTGAATCGCCAAGCGTATTCGACAAAAAAGCACAGATTGAGACCTAAATAAGTTGTGAGATTCTTAACTTAAAACATTTTAATCATAAAACAAAATGCTACATTAGGGACAACGTGATGTATGTACCTACATACTTATAAAACTCCAAATGATTTTAGCAATATTCTACAGCAATCAGACTTAAAAGCCAAAAATGTTCTCTTCCGCTCCTTTAAAAATGCAGTCATCAAATTCAGGGTGAATCAGACAACTTCTAAGAACATACATTACATTTCTGTACCATCGAATTAACTTTATCACATCTAATACAAACAAAACATAAGTCTTAGAGAAACTTCGGTTCCCTTCGCCCATATATCTGGCGGCACAACCCCCATAACGTTTTGTTGGTTCATTTACTAGTCATACATCGTACCCATATCGTACCCTTTATTTCATGTTGCGTAAAATTAAGTTAAACCCTCACTAGTTTCGGGAGAAACTTTGGAATAATTCGACTGTTTGTTAAGCTTCAATTGCTTTGACAGGCAGCACACAAATGGTTAATTTCCCGGCCTAATTCAGATTTGAAATGAGACTGTTAAATTTTAAATTGATATAGGTACCTAATTATGTTTTAGTATCTTAATATTATTTTCTTGAACGAAATGAAGCCAAATGGCTTAAAAGTTTTTTAAAAATGGGTATAGTTGTTTAGTCATACAACATACAACTATAAAGTATACTTCAAGTGGTTATACTATATTAATTAGTTCAATAAATTATATATCGGCTCAATTCTTCATTTTACCTTATTTAGAGTGTACCTAATCATTAAACTAAGGATATCAGTATTCTATACATAAATTACATATAATTCAAGCAAATACTGTACTAACAACTTGTCATTTTAAGTGTTGTTGAAAATCGATTAGTATTACAGCTACAATCACACGATATTTTCCATTACGAAAAAAAAACAAAAGGTCACCTCAACTGCAGTGAACAATATTTTCAAATACGTTTAATTATAAAACCTAAATGTATGATCGGTACTCAGACGGTGCAGGGGGAGACCGACCGAACACAACCACTATAAATCTCTGTCACAATAAGAAAGAGACAAATTCTGAAATGCTGGTGCTTTCGCCACAATACACTCTGATAGAAATGTGTTTCATAAATATACCTTTATACAGGTTTAGTGATTTTACCTATAGTTAAAAAGCCCCATTATTAAGGTTATTCCCTAATCAAACTTGGTTGAAATTATGAAATTCCTATAGTGGCTAATATATTTTTTGTCTATTTTTGCGACACGCTTCACCGATGTCTATAGCATTTTCTGTCTACGGGCAACACAAAACTTGAAAACTTTTTCTTTTCTCTTGTTTTGTTGTTGGTAGTTGGTACCGGCGACGGGCTAGCAACATCATAAAAGTGACCGGCTGCCAAATTATAATTTTTTTTTGTTCTTGTTTTTAATATTTTTATCTTGTGTGCGTATATTCTTTGCTGAAAATAAATACTTTTTCTTTTTTTCTATAAGTATAACTGCCACTTTGATCTTTATTTAGTCATTTGTCATAAAAATATAGTTTATAATAATTAATTGCAAAATCTTTACTGTCTTCAAATTAAGGTACGAGTACACTGTAAGAAAATCTCTTAAAAATCCAATCAACATACTCGTACATAAATGAAGATCAATACAACTACTAAAATAAATTGAGCCAGAATTTCCGATACAAACAAAGACTAGGTTCACACACACATACGTAGTAGATTCAAAGCATTAAGCCTAATACGGTAGGTACCGCATAGCGTGTTCGGATTTTCAATCAGTCCCCACCTTTGTAGCGAGGTGAAGTATCGGCGAGGTGACGTCGAAGACATATGGGCCATGTTATCCGTTCCCCGCTTTAATCCCAGCCGAGAGAACTATCGAAACTATTGGGATTGCTTCGCGCTGAAATGAGGGGGGCTAAAACTGTATAGACGTATAGTTACTACGAAGCTTTGATTTGGAACATGAAAGGTTATTTTAAATCTAAAACACGATAAACGAAGGATTTGAATGAAGAACGTTTGTTTTTAATTAAACAAGCGTGTACTAAACGACCTTTTTGGAAAACTTACTACCCGCAATAATACAGTTCAATACTGAAACGTAAAAAGATAAATGGATAATAAATAAGAAGAGTATATTATAGACCCCGTTTTTTCGTCTGATTACCGCTAACTCGTTCGTTTGCCACTAAAAGTAAGATACACTCTTCTTTTATCCCAAATCACCATCATAAATAAAATGAGCTTCTCATAACATAGAGTTCTAAGTATGCCCTGCATAAAGCACATTGCCCACACAATCCTTCAAATAAAATTGTAATTCTTAAAATATATTGTCGAGTTTCCCCCGAGTCACCCGAGGGCGAACTTGTTAGAGCATCGGTCGAGAATCACGTTCTCTTTGAAAAACGTCCTTTGATGCGCTCGCCTTGTTACGACCGTAACAACTAGCGTTCTCACAGTCACGTGTATTAAACCTTTAACTCTTTGTCGGCGGCTCACAACCCAATCTCAACCCTATGCACACGCAATAAGAACCATACATGCATGGTCACAAATAAAATAATTTCGAGTAGGCTTACGTGCCTGGGAACTGAAAGTTTTTTCCCTTGATGAGAAAATGTGTTTTTCATGACATGTAATACACTTTCTTTTCCATCAAGATACACATTTTTTTCTAACAGATAAAAATATGAAAGTAGATATTATCTTCAATCAAAGTTACCTATGTTCTTATTTTCTCGTAAAAGCAAAAATCTTGTACAAGCTACGCTTGTGATATTTGAACCATAACGTATAATGCCTCCCTCTGATTACCATTTGACGAACTGAATATTCCGCTCTGATAGACTTTTTGAAGCCATGCCGTAGTCTGCAATTCAGCGGCAGAGAAAAAAGAAAGAAATTGCCGCCAGTTTTTGAATCATGTCTACTTACTTAGTATTTATTTTATGCTTATGTAAGCTGTATTGGTATTTTGATTGATTGGAGTCGGTTACTTTTAAAGATTGTAATTGTGACGGTTTTTTTTTCATAATTCACTAGGTTACAATCGATGCTTATTTTTTTCCCATCTGTAAAAATTCATTAACATAAAATCTGGATATGAGTGTGTCATCATTTTTGTCATGTCAAAGAAACTAATAATGTAGATGCCAATAATACTATTTATCCATAAGTAGGTAAGTGAAAAATATATTTTATAAATTGTTATTATTTGTAATGATCTTACTAAAGAGTTCGACCAAACAGCAGAGTGATGGACTAAAAAATAAAAAACAAAACAAACACCACCGATGAGAATTTTGTTCCGAATTCAAAAACTCAAAAAACGACGCACAAAAACACATCGAATTAATTTTCCAGTATTGTTTTCGTTTCATAAGCGTTAAAACAATAAGTTTGGAAGTCACATGCAGAGTTATAGACTAAACTCCATCCGTGGCCTTTGTCCTAACCCTTTGTTAGGGCGAGATCCTTCATTGTTTTCGCAGGGCGCGAATTAATCTCAGTTTATTTCTTTGATCGTGATATTTGGAATAAAGGGCCATGGATGTCAGCTAGCAGTGATGGATATGTAAATGGAACGTTTTTGTTTTTTATTTGAATGCGTATTGTGGAGGTCAACTGTCGACCGTTTGTTGACGTCGCTTCTATTTTGTGTTGTTGTGGACTTTTATACGTAGAATAATAAAAAAAAATCCCTTGTTTTACTTTTACAATATTAGTTATAAACCTTGTGGAAATATGGTTAATTGTAATAAGGAACTGCAGATTTATATTTTTTAATGTAATTTGGTTAAAGTACAAAAAATATTTTTGCCCGCATAGGTATAGTATATCTAAAAACACGCAAATGTATGTTATATTCCGAAAACCCGGCCAAATAACATACCTACATAATGTAAGCTATAGGCCGAGGCAATATCCGTTTGGTATCGTCGGCAGCCTGTCAGTTTATTTATGTGGAAACATGGGAGTGTGGAGATTCAGGGCGGCGTCAAATAGCTACAGACTACAGATAAAGTTTCACTAGTGTTAGCGTGAAGACTCGGAAAACTGGCTGAATAGATTTATTACACGCGCTGTTTATTAAAAAATAACAACATCGCATCACCGATTCAATTTAAAATGTCCCTAGAATTCTAAATTTTAAAGTGGATTATAATATTTTAATATTTCACTATAAATTTACGTTTAATCAATTTCTTACCAGTTTTTTCTGGATTATACTGATTATTTCTATAGATTTTTCCCAATCCGTGCAGTAGGTACTTTGCCTACATAACATTCTAATGTTGTTAATAATGTAAGAAATAATATATGTCTAAAGTTTCTTTAACAAGATCGAGTAGAATAAATAAAGAGAAGAATTAATTTAGTTCAAACTTATCTAGAGTAGAATCACACATAAAGTTAATCCTAAGATTTAGACAAATATATTTCTATATATAAAAATAACCTTTAGCACGTGTAGTCTAATTACCTCCTTCAATTATCCATTACCAACTAAGAACAAAAGGATTACGCACTCGTCCAACGTGAACTAATTTGTTACATCTAATTCGATCCTTAACAAGACGGTACTAAACTTAGTACATAACACGCACACATCAACATCATATATATACATTTAAGCCTTCCGAAAGTAGCTTCCACACTGAAGCGCGACGCACACATAGATGTTAAAGCCGCAAGCACGTAACATAAGGAGCTTTGAAATTAATTTAGCTCGGAACTAGCTGGCAAATGGATAGACGTGTGAGCTCAGGGGGGAAGGTCCCCCCTTTGGGTGTGGGAGGGGGTTGTCGGCAAAATTCGGCGTTTAGGCGAGCCTTTGTGGTGAGACCGGTTGCGCTTAGCTGTAATTGTGTTTCGTTGTATATGGGTAAGGTACCTTGTTTGATAATTGTAATTGTTATGTGAACTTACCAATTATGTATGGAAAGCTTTTGTTTATGCGGATATTTTGCTGGTAATTTTGGGTGTGTTGAGATAATGTTTGATGCTGAGATACATATTTTATTGTAGTTCGTAATTTGATAGAGTTGGTAAACGTTCAAGATAAAAAAAGCCTCACATATATATCACTTTGTTATAGTACACATACAGCAAGATATTTACACTGTCCATCTCATACTTACACCAACATAGAAATCTAAATATATTTATAAGTATACATATGTATGTAAAATATACTACATCTAATAAAACATACGTCAGCTTCCCTTCAAAAGCCTTACAAAATCCTTGCACACATACATATTATAATACGTATTGGCATATGAGTAAAGCACCGCCGTCACTCCGGGCGATTGCCGGATAACCGGCTTATTAATATCCGGCTACGTCTCCTGTTGTATGTCTTTGATTTATGTATAGTTACGACGGATATTTGAAAACCAAGTTTCGACATGATGACACGTGCACATTACTTAGTTATTTGGTAATTAATTTTCTTGCTACACTTGTAAATTCCGCTTACTTTATCAAATACCTATCTTATTGGCGGTCCTTCTTACTAAAGGTAGTAGTAGTAAGTGAGTTCTTACTTAAGGAATCAGGATAAAAGGTACCCTATGTTCTTTTCCATGTCAAAGGCTACATGCATGCCAAATTTCATCCAAATCCGTTCAGTCGTTTTTGCGTAATTGAGTAACAAACAACCAACATCCAAACATCCACACTTTCTCATTTATAATATTAGTAGGATTTTTAGAATCAAATCAGACGATTATTCTGTGTAGAATGAATGATATTAAAACCTTTCAAAGTATGTAAGTGCGCGGTTTCAAGTCACCCCAAAAAAATAGAGATGACCGTAGCATGTGCTGCAAAATTATAAAATTAGAGATTGATCATGCTTGAATCGATTTAGTCAGTAATTTAAATAACAAAAAAATATTAAATACGAAATTATCCTTTTTCATTTTTGACAAAGATTAGGCGCGTAAAAGTGAGGGCTTGTGACGTAACAAGTGACATGGTGAACCCCACTCTCTTACTGAAATTCGCTGTATCTAAGTAGATGCGTTATTTCGAGAAAGCTCTTTTTTTTTCATTATGTAAAAACCGAACATTGAAAGAAAGGCCACATCCCTATCAACTTCTCACATACAAAAAAAAACAATACGAAAACACAAAAAAATGTCAATTACACCACGTTTTAGATTACAATTACCTAGATGATATAGGATTTGTAGAGATATATCTATCACACATTCTTCTTTTAAGAACCATAAACCGTACAGGATTCATGACCTTAGCTCTTAAGTCACTTTTACGACTTGGCTATTCATAATAAAAGATTGAAGAGGCGACACTAAAACAAAGCACTATATTACGCTTTCTTAGGATTTGTTTGAATTCTTAAATATTTTTATTTGAGGTTAGGATTTTCGAATACAGAAGTTATTTATTTATTATTATTTATTTATCAAAAGGTACATTTTAGGTTTTATAACTTACATAATGTCCAACAAAACTATACACATAGTTTGTATAACTATGACGACGGGAGTGATTCTTTTGTTAGCATTAAATGCATTAATATATGCGTTTATATCATTAATCGCGACATTTTACTACACCTATATTTAGTTATGGAAGTACAGGTAAAATAGCAATATTTTTAATACATATTTTCCTTGATATAAAATATAGTTTATTATTGAAATCAAATTCTGTACCATCCTAGTTTATACGATCATTTTTTGTGCTAATGAGCTATTGCATGCGTGTAAAGAATTGTATTATTAGGAGCAAATTTTAAAAGTAATTTGCTCCGAACTACTAGCCCGGTAGTCACCACTTTCCTCGATAAAAGTCCAGTTTTATTTTTATTTTAAGGCCACTCTTTGCACATATATCGCCTTGTTACGATTAGACAGAGTAGGTAATTAATAATTAGTCTTTACTAAACTTTGCCGCTATCTACTTAAACGGTCAAAAGTAAGACGTAAATAAATATATATGTAGGTATTTGTTTATTTTTCCCCATTTCGTCATTCACCATGGTACTGGTTGTTCCTAGTGTAATATTTTTCTTGCCCTTCCGTTGATCGTATATAGAACATAAATATTTTATAGGTCTGTAGCGACAACGTATGAGTTACGACAGTCATCAACTCTCTATGTACCTTTTATCAATGTTTTTATACTGTGACGACTGTTATCAACATATTGATTTCGAAAAAAGTTATTTTGATGTTATTTGTTTTTTTAATATTGAAGATTCTTATCATGAGTAGGTAATTTTTTTTCTATATACACACATCAAAAGTGTCTAGGGATCAAGCATTTTTATGCGGATTTCTTGAGATTGAGATGTGGCTTTGTAATAAATTTATGATTTTATAAATTTATATGGATCCTTTTTGGTGCATTTCATAATTCGAATCAGGAACTGTGAATCAAATTCGAGTAAAAGATGAAAATCAGCTGTCAATATTTTCCCTATAAAAACATACAACGCATTGAAGACATTATTAGTGCTACTGTTTCCCTACTACTGATTAAAACCAACGTTATTATGGAGCGGCGACGTCATTTAAGCAGGGAAGAAATGCTCAGAGCCGTGGGAATGATAGAAGCTGGTTCCCGGCAACGTACTGTGGCTTTAGCTCTGAATACAAGTCAGAGTGTTATCAGTCGACTTTGGACACGTTACCGAAGCACTGGTACCGTGGCTGAGCGCCATGGAGGACGGTATCGCTGCACCACACGGAGACAAGACCGATACATTCAAATCTTAACTCGAAGAGCTCCAACAATAACCGCCATGATGTTAGCCGTGAGGCTTCATCACTCTTCAGGGAACTTAATTAGCGACCAAACAGTCAGAAACTGCTTGCATGAAGTGAACCTTCATTCCCGAAGACCGCTACGGGTACCACCTATAGCAATGCACAATCGTAGGATTCGATATCAATGGGCTCTTGAACACAGAAATTGGGCAGAAGAACAATGGCGTTTCGTGTGCTTTTCTGATGAGTCTCGTTTTGGTATGAGACCGGATACAAGACGTATACGACACTGGAGAACCCCTGGACGCCAACAGCGATTAAAATCCTGCCAGGAAGTCCATCCTTATAGTGGTGGAACCATCATGGTATGGGCGGGTATTTGGATCGGCGGAAGAACTGAGTTGATTTGGATCAGAAGCAACCTCAACGCTCAAATTTATGCTGAGACGATTGTATCAGACGTCATCGTTCCTCTACAAGTGCAAATCGGTCCCTTATTTCAGTTAATGCATGATAATGCACGACCGCACACCGCAAGAGTTGTAAGACAGACTCTCGCCGCAGCTAACATCAATGTCCTGCCCTGGCCTGCTCAGTCGCCAGACTTGAACCCGATTGAGCATGCATGGGATATGCTACAGAGAAGAGCTCTGCCGAATATGGAGGGTATCCAGTCGCAAGAAGACCTTTTTTTGTTGTTGCAACGAACATGGGCAGCCATTCCACAGCGTGATTTGGATGAACTCATTTTGAGTATGCCAAACCGATGTTCTTGTGTTGTTAGTGTTCGCGGTAGAAACACGGATTATTAATTGTTTAAGTTACCCAATAAAATTTTAAAGAAAACTGTTATTTCAGTCTTTTTTTCGAACTTTTGTGTTAGTGGTTCAAATGTCAAAAATCCCTTTATTAGGAAAATGGCAAATTTCTTTATTAATGCAAAGGTGACTTGGTTTATCGTTACTGTGACAAACGAAAACACTTTATTCGATGAATCCTTAAAGAAAATTTTAATTAATATCAATCAGGAGAAAAGTTATTGCAAAAATATATGTTGATCCCTAGACACTTTTGATGTGTGTACTTTAGTAATAAAAATCCCTTAAAGCAGTCAAAGCTTGCACTCAGGCTAACTGCAGTAATCCTCATAAAAACCATAGTTAAAATGATTAATATCTGTATTGATAAAGTTTAGTTTTCAAAGCAATTCTTCTGTACATCGACAAACCTTAGTGAGAGATACCTCAAACATTACAGTCTCCTAAAACCCTATTTAAAATACAAGTCGTGTTTTGTTCGTACGTTAAGTCCCCGATTCAGTTCGCGCGCGGTAATGTATCAGTAAAATCTCTTCATACAGGGTGACCTGCTCAGTCCCCAAGAGGCGTTTAAGTTGATGAGCATTAGATAGAAGAGCGCTCGCTACACTTATCTAAGGAACTCTTATTAAATCCTCCTTAACTAATCCTTCAGGAGTACTGACTGCAACAAATATCAAAGAAAATTAATTTTCGTTTAACAATTTTTTTTTTTATTTACATAATTTTGAATATAATTCAAGTCAGTCAAGTCAAGGTCGACGGCGACGAAGCTGCGAAAGTTGAAAGATGATGTTGTCAAATATTTTGGGTTTTGTTATAGGCTATGAAAAAACAACTAAGTACTGCAAATTTTTGCCATTCATGCGGAACAATTATTGTACAAACTTGTAAAGTTATAAAAAATAGAAAGAAAAATATCTGACTGTAAATTAACCAATTACTTAATCAAGTTGGCAAAACTAATCGAATCTTGGTTTGATCAGATGTCGTACACGTCGCCTCAAGACGTGAAACCTAATAGAGAAGAAAAAAGGTGAGTTGAACCCGTAATCGCAGGTTCGAGTCCTTGCGGAAATTAAAAAATCTTTTCTTTCTAGGTATTTGTTATTATTCAGTTTTAATTTTGAGATGATGATACAAATGTGCTGGATTAAAAAAAAATAGTGACAGTATTCATTAACTAAATGTAACTTCATGAATAAGGAATTTGATTCTAGAGAATCGTTCAAACCACCACTTCTCGTACTCTGCGATAATTATATCCACCTGGACTAATTAATACCTATTAACTCAACACGGATTTAATTTCTATGCTCAAATTCCCAAACATCAATAGAACCAACACACCGACTCCTATGAAGGTACACATCTATCTATATTATGTAGGTACTTAATATACAAATTCCTTTGCAAACGGTACCAGTAATTAGTGGGACCGTGGTATATAGCCGGCGTATATAATGTAATTATGCACGTTCGTACATACGTACGCTCTAAAATACTCCTGGAACAATTTGGAACTAGAGGCGAAGTTTGAAACCGCAGCAGACGGCGGCCATCTTGCCGTAGCCATAGCAACCGGCCGCGAATTGTCTGCTCGCTACCTGAAATGTAAATAGCTTCACGCTTTGTTGTTTATTATGAGTATTGCATGCGAATTTAGGACGTGAATGACAGTTTTAATGAAAATACTTTGCTCTTAGTAACATGTTTAGGAATATTTTGTTCATATTTAATAGGTAACCTTCAAATGAATCCTGAACATTGCTTTGCTTCTATCACGCATAGGTACCAATATTGTTTTCAGTGACTTCTTGATGGTACCTACCGTCATATCTACAAGAATTATAATTAACAAAGATTTTAGGTAAATGAATCATCATTAGTAATAGTATCTTTCACAAAAACGCTCACGATCACAATCTTAATTGTATTTTTGCTCATATATGAAAGTAAATGTTCCCCGCGACTTTGCCCGCAGTACCTAATTATTTTGTAAAAAATATAGCCTATTTTACTCAAGGTGAATATAGCTTTCTAATGGTGAAGTAATGTTTGAAATCGGCACAGTAGTTTTTGACTTTATTCATTACAAACATACATGCAAAAATACAAATGTTTTCTCTACATTAGTGTAGAAGACGTACTACTTACCGAATATCCAACGTATGACTTCTTCTTCGTAAATTCCCTTCTTTCCTACGAATAATAATGCACTATAAATAAAAACCCTCGGTATTAAAGTACAAGGAGTGCATCGTCCTCATTCTGGGATTCCTGTGTAGTGCTACAGCAATTCGATGGAGTATTTCAATATAAATGTTGGTCCGCCATTAGCAGGCGGAGCCGCGGCCCAAGATATGAGTGCTGAACTACCCTTGTATGGTAGACTAGAGTGGAGAAGGATTATGCAAAAACAGTATTTAAATTTGTTTTCGTGTCTTATTGTTTGGTTACTAAACTTAATACCTCTTTTTTTATTCTTAAAATATAAATATTTTTAGGCGCATACTACATACATAATTCTGTATTTAAAAGTCAAAAAACAAAATATAATAGATAAAATAGTGTGCAATGGTTTTCAGAAAAACAATTACCGATACAATTAGTACCTACAAAATGTGGATTTTTCTTGCCGGTTTTCTTTAATTGTAAAATACATAATCTCTATCAACACCCCTAGTAACCATCTAAGTAGCTGGTACATAGTTGTAAAATTTCAGGTAAAGCTCGTTCCTCTGCTCTAGAGTCTAACCACAGCTTGCTCGCTAACTTGCTAAGCGCTAGCTTATAATAATAAATTAAATTTTCCTGTAGACTAAATACCTTTAACTTTGAGCCAATAATGCTGGTAGCCAATCGTGTAATCGTGGTGGTGGCCGGGGGGTTCAATGACCGAATTCGCATGCACATGGTTGGAGGTTCGAACCCAGGCAAATACCAATGTGACTTCTTCAAAGTTATATGTACCTTCTTAATCATTCTAAGACATTATTGACAAACGGTGAAGGAAAACATCGTGAGGAAACCTGGATTCCAAAATATTGGAATCTGAAATCGCCAACCCGCAATGAGCAAGCGTGGTGATCAATGCTCATCTTTTCTCTATCGGGGAAGAGGCCTATGCCCAGCAGTGGGACGTTTAAAGGCTGGTATTAATATTTAAGAAAATAATAATTTAAATAAGTTTTTTTTTTCTTTTTCAGGCGACACAGTGGTTCTCAAACGATGACTCCACAACAGGTGCTCTTAAACTCAATATATATGTTTCGGTTAGAGGTATATAACATATACCTTCATAAAATATACCTATGTGAAAATAATTTTCAAATAAAACTATTCACAATTTTTTGCGGTTTTTTATTTAGTTGAACATCTTAATTTGATCTAAATCTATAATAATGCTAATTATAACATAAAAAACAAGTTAAGTGATGTGATCATTGCTCGTTCCTACTCTTTATAAGTCTCTTGCCCAACAGTGAGACAATCACAGGCACAGTAGGTAACATCACACTTATATTATAAAAAATGAAGTTTGTGAGTGTGTTTTCTACCGTTACTGCATCCATTTTGATAATATTTGGTAAGACTGATAAAAAAAAATTGAGATAGCTAGCTAGAATTAAGACATAGGGTAAGCTATCTGATAAAATGCGCTAAAAATACTGCGGGGCGCAACTAGTTTTTAATAAATATAAGGTCAGTCTCCATACAATGTCACAACAGAGGGCAGACAGACGTAGTTGTGGAGCACTCTTCATTTCGAATGCTTGTCCACGCGCCGCGCCGCTCCCCCCGTGTGTACGGGCCCCTATCGGGAACTCGCCGATATGATGCATGGATCTACTCCTATTTTGTACACACTTTTAATAGTAAGATGCTTTTGAAAAGAAACAATTTTGAAAGGTGTGTCAACCCACTAACGAGCACTGCAGGACATGTTATGGGTTCGATAAGACCAAGAAGTGATTTGCAAAGTGACTCATTAGGTAGTAACATAAACTACAAGATTTCCTATTTTATTAGAGTATGACAAGCAATTATTCAATTCATAGAAATCAAAACTTGAAATATCGCAGAAAACAAACAACTACTTAGTTATTAAATGTAGCATTCGTCAATACTGCGTAGCCCGTAGGCGGCTACGTTTGCTACGACGAAAGAGAAATATCTTAAGTTGTTACGATTTCCAACAAATTTGAGTCGCAAATATGGCATGGTAACAAGAAAGCTATTTATAAATATCTCAGTATAGGCATTAAAAGATGCTCAGTAAATAATAGAAACAGAGGATCTTATTTTTTTTTTAGTTTAGCTTTCAATAATGCGATATGAATATTTGCATATTCTGATAAAACTTATTTGATTTTATACTAGACTCTATAAACTAGACAAAAATTACTAATATCATCAGTGTCTTGACTCGGGAAAGAAGTTTCCGGTTTACCTACTACCTACGTCTTCCCAAGTATCTAGGAAATCGAAGTCATATTGTCATATGAATCGTCTTCCGCAGCCCCCACTCTATCTCAAATACATTTAATATACTCGTAGCATTTGAAAACTTTATTTCAGTTAATACAAAAATGAGATTATTGAATGCCACATCCATCCATCTCTTCGTAAATCTCATCTCGCATGCCCTTCGCTCCTTCGCAAGTGATGAAAGGATGTGTGATGCGTACCCCTCCATTGTGGTTTGTTTCACAGCAACCTGTATCAGGGGGAACTGGGGAAGAAACCACAAGGAACCAACCCTCACCTGCGAAATAATGTCTGTCACGATTTTTAATTTAAAAGCAAGAAGGAAAATTGCTCGTTGTACAAGTATTGTTGTATATTAACGTATGTATACATGTATGAGAGGCATTTGTCCATTCCCCCTTTGTTTTTATGAAAGAGCCACGTTACTACCTACTAAAATAATGTAACGGTATGTCAAAACATAACAAGGAAAAGGTGAAAGAAAATTGTAACAAAACTTAACCCACAAAGTAACAGTTTTGTAACAATGACTTATAACGTTGCCAGATACATTTTTAGTAAACTCTTGTACCTTTCGTTAAGTTTCTAAGCTTCAATCATGATCTTATTTGCATAGAACTGATACTTAAGTAATCAAATAGAAACCGATTTTTATTTTCACCTCAAAATCTACATTAAATATCACTAAACATCCACTCACATCAGAGGCGACGACATGTAATTACAACGAATGTCTTTCAAAAAGCAATCACATCTAAGATCGACTATCCGAGATTGAATTGCGAATCCACGTAATATATCAAAGGTAATCCGTTTAAGTTTAAGGGGCACTATATATCATGCGATGGTACATACCCACCCTGTTTGGTCGCCTAAGCAGGGTGGTATAACGCATGTTTAGGTGGCTGCTCCAAGGTACAAGAGTAAGCGGGCTGTGGCGCTAGTGTATCGATTTATTTGAGTTTAAAGAAGAGGTTACAGTATTGACAACAGCTTCGTCTTCAATAATGTAAAAAAGTACTTGTTTTTAATTTCTGTAGTGAGTGCCTTGACTGAATACGGAATGTCTATAGAGGATAAGGTTCTGTGTCTCTAGTTTTATTTAGTTTTTTTTTCTTCAATCCTAAAGCTAGTTTTATTTAACATTATAATAATAATGTTTAATAAAACTAGCTCTATTTGTGTCACAGACAGTGACAATTATAGTACCCGTAATATTACCCACATTGGAAATTTCTTTCTGTTTCTATTTAACTTCAATAAATACATCATCATTCATCATCAGTAGTTATGTGTTAGTCCAATTTCTTAATCAAACATCATCATCATCTACCTAGCCTCTTTCCAACCTATGTTGGGGTCGGCGTCCAGTCCTACCGGATTTAGCTGAATACCGTATTTTACATGGAGTGACTGCCTGCCTGACCATCACAACCCATTTTACTTGGTACTTCCTTATGTTGTGGTGGACTAGTAGTTTAATGAACCGATTTGTGTGAACAGACATGCAAATATCAATGTGACTTTTCAAAGTTACTCTTTGAATTATTCTAAGACAACATTGACAATCGGAAAGACATCGTGAGGTTAACAAACTTGAAATCTGAAATCGCTAATTCGTAATGAGCAAGCGTGGCAATCAATGTTTATTCCTTCTTTATGTGATAAGAGGCCCAGCAATAGAAAATGTATAGTACAGGCCTATACATTTTCTATTGCTGGGCCTCTAAATTATCAATAAAATTCCTTAATGATATAAATAAAAATATTTTTCTATTGTCCAACCAACCCGCTCTCCTCTTACTCCATATACCTCAGTTTATTCGTCAACTAAGCAGGGTGGGGGGTGTAGGGGGTGTGTGGGGTAACGTTTTCCTGTTTGAAGGCACACGTCGCAAAGGGAAATCCTGAACAGGACAGAACGCTAAAATTGCCCGCTTGCGATAGGACGCAGGTATCTCGAATGATGGTTGTATTCTTTTACAGAATGGTTTGTTGTTCTTGAAGGTTTAGTAGAGAAAATCTATTGGGACCCACCACGGCTTCGCACTTGTAGTATACATGTAAAACTTCCTCACTCAAACTATTTAAAAAAAAAACTAATCAAAATCCGTTACGTAATTTTAAAGATCTAAGTATACATAGGGACAGACAGCTGGAAGTGAATTTGTTTTATACTACGTAGTGATGTTGTTTTAATTTTTATGATACAGATTCGATACCTACTTTGTGAATAGGTATGCTGATTAGTATTTGTTCTTATTTTTTATATTATTTTCTTTTTTTATTTATACGACGCTCGCACTAAGGAATTAAATCCTTGTGTCGCGGGGGTTTCACAAACATTCAAATCATATGCACAAAGAACACCCAGACTTGGAACAAGCATTTGTGGATCTATATCTAATATAAAGATTTATAGTTTTTTTTTTTCAAATGTGTCCTAGTTTAACAGTCGGTACCTACTTAGTTATGAAAGTACATAGTTAGTTTGTCACGTCTTGACATCTACCTATTAGTTATGAGGAGGTTTATTTATCTAGGTAAAGTCGTAATCTCAAAAATGCATTACAACTTAATAGAGAAAAAAGAAATTTACGACTGATTTAACCGTCTATTCATCTGGGTTACACTAATTAAAATAAAATTTTTGAGCTCTACAATAGCTTACCAAATTAGGCTTCATTATAAATTCAACGTAATTACTAATAAGCTATACTACCGTAAATCTCGTAGACCTATTACTTATTTAACACACATATAAGTTGGTACTCCGTTCAAAATTTAAAGCCGTATTGATTGATGGCAACGTAATGGGCATGCTTAATAATTTAAGACACCATGAATAAGTAATCCAATACGAGCGTAGAACATGGTACTACATAGATGATTAAGTATATGGCATATAATATGTATGGAAATTATTCAATTTTAATGATAGAATATGCTGATAGAATATACTACGTAAGATATATATATACTAGATAAGATTATAATTTGACAAAATTAGTAGCAGTAAAATCGCGTGTGCATCTGAAAGTCCAGTGAAGCAGTCAAAGCCCACTCTCAGGCTAATTGCAGTAGACCACATGAATAAATGAAAATGTGTGCCACGGGACGCCTAGCAGATGTGAAATATTGAAAATATTTTTCACAAGTAATTTGCATAAAAGAACAGATTACGGCAGGATATAAATAATTATATAATGAAAAAATATGATGATTTTCGTCATGAAAATGATGACCCTTTATTTAATAAACATTTATTTTCATTAACCAACATTCAATTTTACTACCCACGGATAAAGTTTAAAAAATGCCTCGCAAAAGGTAGATTAGATTTCAGCAGTTAGGATATATTCCAGCAACTGGTAGAGTGGTAGCCGACCTTTATTAATGGAGAGGCACGAGAATAAGTAGCAAAATCCTTGATATTGAGAAGTAATTATTGCTGACATGTATTCTGTTAAAGTAATGATCAAAGGCATATATATTTTTTTAATAAGATTATAGCAATGTGGGTCGCACATTACTTGTGTTACGAGTGGGTTCACGTCGGTAGTCTAATGGGTGGGATTCGAACCCGCAGCCAGTCCGACGCCCTAGCCATTAAGCTACCGCCGCTTTGACCTCCATCTATGCTGAGCTAAGGCTGTCTTCTGTTCTCATAAAGAGTAGGAGGGAGAAAGAGAGTATATCACATCAGTAGGTACTTTTTTAGCAGTATTGTTATTGCTTTGTCTGCTTACCTCTTCATACAATATAGGTACATAGATCGATGTCAACCATACGAGGAATAATTCTAGCACCTGTGAATCGAGGATAAACAAACGCAGTGCAGTCTCACGCTGTCACGGATTCTGTTCAACTAATATTTGATTTTCCAAGATATTTGTAAAATTTCAGATTCTTCTTATGATTAGGCTATGTGTAAAGAGGGTTTCATATTGGGAAAGGATAACAATGTTTCAATTTGATAATTTATAGTTAGAAATAAATTGTCTATATAAAAACTTAAAAGTATGAAATAAACTTTAAACTAATAGAGAGAGAGATAACGTTTGTTCAAAAAACTAGTTTGTAGTTTTAAATAACGTCGTACTTAGTAAACTAATTTGCATTTAACCCAATAACAACATTATCTAAAAATAATATTAATTTTATTCTTTAAATTGACAATTTAAACATCTAATTGAGTTTAATACATAATATCTTATACCTAGAACCATAATAGATTGATTTCTCTGTGAAGAGTGAACAACGAAAAATCAAAAAAAAAGCATTATAAATTTGTAGACCTAATAACCGAATTGATCACAATAGCCCATCAAATTTGAACCGTTGCCATCCCGATGAGAAAGTACAGGTCAATATTATTAACGTGATCGACACATCAAAGTCAAACACCATAACATCTTTTGTCATATCTATGGGAAAAAATAACCGAGATCTATACCCTCGACTTTTTCACTATAGAACTCATTTAAATCTCTCGATGCACCCTACTTTGCCTGCGATGCACCTTGTTGCAAATTAAGGATTCAACCCTATAAAAAATGTGACCCCAAAGAATCGTGGGTAAAAAAGTTTTATCTTTTTTTTTTATTACACTTTATTGAAATGAGACACCGGGTACGCATATAAAATTGGTCTTTTTGTGTGCCGTGAAAGGGTTAGACACGTCGGTAGTGCATTGAATATATTTTTTTTAATGTGACGTACAAAGAATTAACCCTGCGTATGCGGTTCGTGACGGTTCGTTATATCGGTGTTAAAGTTGAATTTGCGTTCTGTGGATTTGTTTATCCCATCAATATTTTTTTGTAATCTGTTGTTAACGTTAATATTTCAATCATTTGATGTTTTAATAAAAAAACACTCTACACTCAGGTATTTTAAACATTAGTTACCTAATATGTGTAACAATAGTTTTTATACATAAATCTATATATATAAAACTCTTCCGTTACTGACTGACTGACTGACTGACAGACAGCGCACAGCCGAAACTACTGATCGTGAAGAGCTGAAATTTGGCATGTGTGTTTGTTGGGAGGAGTAGGCTACCACTAAGAGAGGATTTTTGGAAATTCCCCCCCAAAGGGGAGTAAATTGAAAATGTTTATTTCTCAATGGATTCACTTAAAACTTTGTATGTAGGTTCCACCAGTGAAGCAAGTGAGAAACTCTGAGCATTAAGAAAGGGTTTTAGTTTTTTTTTCTGTCCAGACATATTTCTAATATAATTGTAAAGGGAGACAATTTGATTTTTTTAATGTTTGTTTACACATGTAATCGATAGACCATGGAACAGCTAAGTGAAAAACCCAAATTCTGACGGAAGTCATTACTCCACGCGGACGAAGTCGCGAGCAAAAGCTAGTACCTATATATACTTACTTAGTGGTAATTTTTTAGGAACTAGTTACGTAATGTTGAAGATACTTGTATGTTTCTGGCATATTTTAGTAAAATGAAACACACAATAAACAATTCATTTTATTCTTTGAAATTGCATTTACAGCACAGTAACTGTTCAATAAAATTGAAATTATCATTCGATTCAAACTTAGACCAAAGTAATCAGAATGATTACACATGTAAAAACGAGTTAAATTGCACGATAGTGGTATGATGATATTATTATGGTACGTAATTTTGTTTATAAACTCTTGGTAACATCTTCCAAAAATTTTGATTCAAAAACTAAACTACTGAATTGATTTTGATGACATTTACCTCTAAGGACCTCTAAGGTATACCCTACCTATTACTGGGTAATTAAAATCGATCCACAATCGCCGGAGATATCGAGAAACTAACATTTAAAATACTATACAAAAAGGTAGGTGCTACCTAAATGTAGACCCAAAAATCACAACAACACTATCTTTATTAAAAAGTGTACTAACCCTTCCAAAGCCATTCTTTTGTACCCAACAAAAAACTAGCAGACAAAACCAGAGAGATATCATCAACGATTTCACACTTAACACGTAAGCACAGTTTTTCAATTTGACAGAAGAGTGCTTTATTTATAACGATAAGTATCGCTCCTGATTACATTTGATATCATTATATTCAAGTACACTGGTCCCATTGACTTCTACTCTGATTTTATAATTAAGATAAAAATGAGTTTGGTTTAATTTATGACTTTTTTGTATTTTTCCTAAGGTTTATTTTTTATTGTAGAGATTTGTCCTTTGTATAGACCTTTGTTCTTAGAACCTAGCGCATATAAATTTCCTAAATTAAACTCGATTTTAAGACTTCCATAGTGATGTTAAACAACCTCTATTGATTGTCTGCTATTGCTAAATGTAGAGCCAGACCTTAACCAGACCCTTTATTTTAATATCAGATTATATTTAGATGTAGGTACCTTAGTAATTTATTTATTCATTTATACATTTGTACATACTTTCATTATTTAGGTACCTATGTACTTGTAAAAGTTTTAAGTAAATTTGATGCATAAAACTTGTAAACTCTTCCTTCCTTATCTGTGTATTTAAATGTATTTAAAACAATATGAGGCGCTGACAATGATTTTTTGAATAAAACGTCAAAGAAATATTGTTTTATTTTATTCTTCCTAAATTATTAATTACAACCTGTTACTTCCAATCAACCGCACAATTACACACAAACAACCAATATTTCCGCTCCAAACCGAACCCGAAAACACATAAATTTCCAACCCGTCAGCGGCGACATGTTTTCCAAAACTTCGCAGCCGCGTCACTCCCCCAGCATTCAGGCATACGCTCCTATTTACCAATAACCCTCACTGACCCTTAACCCTTTTACCTAAATATGACCTTTCGGCCTAGCCCCTGGCCATTGTGTAGCGAATTAATCGGCCTGTATGCCCATTGTATGGACACTGCCCACCCGTTATTCGTTCGTCGGTCATTGTGTTTATATTAAAAGTTTTAAGTGTCCCCCTCGCAGTTTAGGGTTTGCGAAACTGGTTTGCGAATTTTTTTGGTCAGCGGTCAGAACTGGTTTTGATTAGAATATGAAGATAGGTTTGTATACTTATTATTAGCATTGCTAGGAAAGAGGCGTAAAGCGTGCTAACTTGTGTTAAAAAGTAGAGTTTGTAACAAAATATACTTTTAAAGGACAGAATTTTATTCAAAATTATAATAATCTAAGCATATAGGTACCTACACAGAAAATGGATACCATCAATACGACAATATATAAATATTATTTATAGGCAGTAAAAGTAACTATAAGTACCACTAACGATTCTTCACCTTTTCTTCACTAACCATTCTTGTTTACCAAAAATAAAATACAAATCGATAAATTGGAAAAAATATGTTTATTATTATTAACTACCTAACTTAATTGTAACCAAGAGTCAACGCCTGTTTTTCTTCAAATAAGTATCTACCTACATAATATGCTCTATTTATCTACTGGATACCAGAAAATACTCCACTGTTGCTTTTACTGTCCTACTACTAAAGTAATAATAAACCGAACGTGATCATAATCTACAATTCTAAATCAATTTGATCATACACGTTGCAAAATCCGTACCCGATACAACGAACTTCAACTGTTTTGCATACAGGCCAAAACACCCCTTCTAATGGTTACCTAACAATTTATTGTTATTATTTATGCACCGGAAATGTTCCCCTCGTGTGTAACTAGTGGAGCCAGTCTCCACAGATGTGCATCTTGGATGAGCTTCGTGGAACAAGCCGAGGACCACTTCATATTTAAAGATGGTTGGACTACTGTGTAATTTGTGGCTGCAAGTTTTGGGAAGTTGGTCCCCGAATTATTTAAGGTTAAGTAGATGGTCCAGCACCGAACTCCTGTGTGGTTACATTTAATTGGATTTTCTTTCTTGCTTTATTCAGCAGCTTGTAAGTACTTATAGAAAGAATTACTGAAATATTTCTAGGGTACCTAAGTGGTGACCTATTAGGTGTTAACAAAGACACATTAAGAATTTTAAATCCTGTCTACAGACATGAATAAAACCTCTGATCGAGGGAAAACGACTCAATTCTACTGCACAAAAGGAATTAAAAAAACACTATGTAAGTACCCATTTTCTAAATTGGAAATACATAAACCAAATCCTTACATAAAAATTCTAATAATATCCAGTATTCAATAAAAACTGCCAGTCAAATTGCATAGAAAGGATCAACGGGAAAGGTGTGCGTCGTTTATGCAAATTTTTTGAACTAGCTGTTACATTCAAGATATTATAAGCCTTATGACTAGCGAGATAAAGTTAATTTTACATTCACTGGTTATTGCAATAATAAGATTTTGATATGCAATTTAATTTGAATGCTTTTTCATCAACCATACAGTTCAAATTTGCAAAAATGTTCGACCTCTGTAACGGCCTTACGTGATAAGTTAGATTCTAATTTGCATGAGGTATTGTGTTGCAAAGCTTTATTTTGTAAATGGCCACAAAAGATTTTTTTAATAAACAACACTGCAAATGCATGCAATTTTAAAAGTAGAACATCTGCTACGTGGGGTTGAAGACTGATTGTGCAAAAATTTGAATATCGATAGAATTAACGTTCCATTCTAAGTATAGGTCTACCTGCATCTATTTAATAAATATGAAATAATGTACCTAATTAGGTACCTACATAATAATCATTTCGGATATGATAGTTAATGGTAGGTTCGAAGTTTTAAAGAATAAATAATAACTCGTCTGATATAGTTTAAGAAATCTAATACTAACTGTTCAACTTGGTAGAGTTTTAGGTTAAAATAAATTATTTAAGGAGTCTCTTAATTTAATTAATAGGGATGCTAATTTAGAATATCTACCTATCTATAAGTTTTGCAAGTCCATTGCAATGAGTTAGATATCTAGTACCTAATATTCTTTTAATTAATAAAACTCTCTTTTACTTAATTATATTTTTTATACGAAATTTCAGGAGCAACAAAAGATATCGTAGAACGCGCGTGCGCAGAAAGTAACCAGTTTCATCAATAAACATGCACGTGCCCAAAATCAGCCAACAGCTGACCAACTGCATTTTAAATTAATTCACTGACAACCATACAAGCATATTTTAAAAATCTAACACAAATAAACTATTCAAAACTATGAACTGACTAAAACTAGTTCGAAATCCATAGAAAATCATTATGTTTGGCAAATCCTCGCGATAAATTCGCGAGGATTTGCCAAACACACAATGGATGTCTGCGAAAAACCAGAATTTCAAGTTCATTCGAATTTCGAAACCCGTTCTACCGCGGTCCACGCGCCTTTTTTAATTCGCAATATTTTTTAACTGGCAACCTTGGTGCGTGTTTATTGTCCCGTACTTTATTGTCCGGAATGACCTGCAGTGTTAACGAATTATTGAATTAGTTAATAATTACACGCGCTCGTCGTAAATTTTGTTATAAATGGGTAGATATATAACTCATTATTTAGTATTGTTGATGGCCGCAAAATGATCGCCCACCTACCTAAAGGGAAGAATTTATTAACATAGAATGTATCTATTGTACCTAATGGAATAGAATATATTTTAGAGATCATCCAATGAAATTTGAAGATAGCCATTATCATTGACATTATTTTAGACATGTTTCGAACATAATAGGTTCATAAGTAGGTAGGTACCTATTACTTCTAATATGAGCTATCTAATAATAAATACAAGACAAGTGCTAGTCGATCTCACCCACCGACGGTTCCGTACAAAGACTTTAGGTACCTACTTATTTTTTATTTACAAATTACAATATACCTAGTTTTCAGACTTTTTACTGGATATATCCTATTTGTAGTTTAAGACATTATAACTTGCAAAACATAGTTCTAGGTCAACGGCAAGTAGTAGACTGATATATACCTACCTACTTATCTATTTAAGTAGGTATTTATATTTAACTCGTAAACTAGTCAGACTCGCGCACCGAGGGTTCCGTACAAACCTGTAGGTATATAAGTAAAATTTATGGTATTTTTATTGCTAAATGAATTTTTTTTTAATCGCTGAACAACGTTTGCTGGGTTCATGATTATTAAAAAAAATATACTATGTGATGTAACTAAAAATTTAAGATTTTCGGAATTTTTCCTATATGTGTACTTTATAACGTTGCTTCATGCCAAATTTCAAGATTCCAGGTCGTCTGGAAGTATCCGAGTTTCAAAATATGCGGCTTTAATTGCTGTATCTTTTGATTGCGTTGACGTAGAAGTTTGATTTTGTTACAGCTTAAAGATATTATAGACTTGAGTATTTGTTAAGAATTTCAATATAATACCACTACGCGTTCATGAGTAAAGGGGTAATAAGTTTAAAATTATTAAAAATATTTTTATTATATGATGTAACTAAAAATTTATGCTTTTCGCAATTTTTCCTTTATCCGTGTTATAAGACGTTGCTTCGTACCAAATTTCAAGATTCTGAGTTCACGGGAAGTACCCTGTAGGTTTTGATTCCCTTGCGAGTAGTGGCGAGTTTCAAAATATGCGGTTTTAATTCCTGTTTCTTTTGATTGCGTTGACATAGAAGTTTGATTTTGTTACAGCTTAAAGGTATTATAGATTTGAGTATTTGATATGAATTTCAATATAATACCACTACGCGTTCATGAGGAAAGGGGTAGTAAGTTTAAAATTATTAAAAATATTTTTATTATATGATATAACTAAAAATGTATACTTTTCGCAATTTTTCCTATATCTCTGCTATAAGACGTTGCTTCATACCAAATTTCAAGATTCTGAGTTCACGGAAAGTACCCTGTAGGTTTTGATTCCCTGGCGAGTGTCGAAAATTTGCGGCATAAACGGGAGTATCTTTTGATCGCGTTGACTTAGAAGTTTGATTTTTTCACAGCTCCAAGAGACCATAGACTTGAGTATTTGATATGAATTTCAGCTTGATACCTCCACGCGTTCCTGAGAAAAAAGGTCTTGACAGACAGACAGACGGACAACAAAGTGATCCTATAAGGGTTCCGTTTTTACCTTTTGAGGTACGGAACCCTAAAAAAGGATCTAATTATCATAAAAGTAGTTTAAAAAAACTAGAACGGTTAGTTAAGTTATGTGAGAATGATTTAAAAAAATATGCTACCCATAAAATATATTAGGTACCTATCTAGTATGTTATCATGAGGCAGAATTTACCGCATTAGAAAATTCCAAGTCTTAGAAACTTAGTAGGTATAAGACACCATAGCCGATAAAATTGTTAAATATTACCATAGAGTATGGCCTTAGCTTATCTTAGTGGCCTATACGCATTCGCAAAACTTGAAAATGGAATGCCTATTGCCCAATTTGGCGCCAAAACGGCGCGTCGCGTGCGAGAACTCGCGCCGCCTCACACACGCTCGCCCCGCCCCACACACGCCGGCCAATCGCACGGGGCGAACACCCCGGGCCGCGCAACACGCATATTGATCTGCGGACACCGCTCGAACCGTTTACATTTCGACATATCACATGCTAAACACCGACAAACAATAACATATGATTTAATGCTAAGCAATAATGAACCGTAGGTCCTGGATATAAAGTTCAGAGTTAAATGTAGGAGTTAGGGTCTCATACGACGTTTACATTTTACAGAGGGGAGTAATTTATAACGTGTGAGAGACCAACACGCAAAAGAGCACTTTACCTTACTGAACATAAAGCCACATAAAATAAAATATCTTATTTCTAATAATTTTGAGTATTAATTTATCATTCTGACTAAAATTATGTCCAAGAGATGAGATGCCACCTTTAAATTGCTATAAAAAAGGGCAGTAAAGATATTAAGAATTATTAGGTACTTATTACGTCACTGAAACTTGTTATAATAAAAGTTTTCTGCATAAGAGAACTAAATTTAGAAGGAAACTTAGCATTCAAGAATGTTTAAAAAGTATAAACATGTAAAACTAAAGTGTAAATATTGTTTTATATTCGCTTACTGCAGTGCCATCTACCGGTAGTGACAGATAATCAGGACAACATCTATCATTGTAGCGACAGCTATTGATCAAGAGATGGCGCTGCCGCTGCTTTTTCTTGAATATCATACTCAGAAAATTTCTTATTGTAAGCTTATAAGAATTGGTATACAAAAATGTTTCCAGTGTCGATATAGTATCGTGGTACATAACTTCAAACTGCAGTTAATGTTAAATACAAATATATATATTTCTATTATTTTATAAGTTACAGTATTATTAGTCACAGACAATAAAATAATTTTAGCCATTAGTTCCGTACATACATATAATTTCAGATAAAAACTAAGACTAAGAGAGGTAACTACTAATTAAAACAATAATAACAATAAATATTAAACACAACATAATAAAGCTCATTTTAAAGGTGTATGTTTTTAACAATATTATTGTGTTAAATTCTTAGGATTTGGCATGTATGCATAATAATATGTATTGCATAAACCCTTGCCTAAAGTAAAAAGAAAAAAAACAATCTTGCAGTTTACAGGTAATAGGTTTTCATAAAATTGTATGAGTAGAATCAGCAATGAATTATTATATTAAAAACTCAAAATTCTTAATAATTATTATTATGAATATAAAGAATACAATAAGTTGATATTTAATAGTCTTTTTTTTCATTGCTGGAGCTACTTCATCTTTTTTCCCCGAACAGTAAGTCAAGTATTCTAAAATAATAATACAATAATTAATTGTCAAGTACCTACCTACATAAAATACTGGACAGAAAAATTCATTTACTATGACTCTGTCATCATTTACTATGGCTATGTCATTAGTTACATACAACATTAATAATAATAATTAACTGACTCTATTAAAAGAGCCATTAATATTAAATGGTTTAGGTTATTAGAGTATGACAGTGCATAGCTTTTAATTTTTTATAGACAGTTATGTCATCATTTTAGTCTTATACCCCATTTTTACCCTTAAATATCATAGTAAGCAAATTCTACTGTTTATAATCAAAAGTAGAGAAGTCACAATGTTAAAGTATTTTTTTTATGTTATTACTATCACACTTCCTCAGCCCTTTCTGTTTCCTTCCCTGGTTCATTCAAAACTAAGGGTATGTCTCCTCCAGCATTCTTCGGTATCCAACCAGCCGACTCCGCATCAAGCTTTCTTTTCTCTTCCTTCATTCTTTCATATTCAGATATTTCTAATTGATACTTCGGTGTTGTTATACCAAAGAAGCCAGCAAGAGACTCTCCAGCATAATCAACTGCATTAAGTACTTTGCTCCCTGATTTCCAAGCATAGTGTGAGAACCATGGGCCCCATGTTAGAGATTTCTGAAAAAAACAATGACATTTCATTTAATATTTATAGAAATGATCACAAGATATCCAAACTGCGTATCTATTTCATATTAAATTAAGAATTCATATTTTTATGTTTCTATTTATATTAATAAAGGCTCGAAATACTTCTAAGCTGAACACAAAATAAAATTAAAGCTGCATTGCGTTCGATTTCATAAAAACAAAGGGCCTCTTTTGTTACGACAAATATCTTTCCACACACCTGTAAGTAAATCAATATTGATGATCAACGGAAATCATAACATAATCTGCGCATTAGAAACAGTAGTAGTCATTTATATTTTTAGAAACGAATTCCATCAAGGCCTTACCCAAAGATACACAAAGACATGCATTTTTACTCACCGGATCTACTTCCGATTCTTCGGGTTCGCATGCTAATTCACTAGCTTCTTCAGTTTCAATTTCTTCGTCTACACCATCACTAAAATGGAGAACTCTTCCCGGCTTTTTAATTGTTACTTGAGTGTCCGTATTCTCCATGTTTATATAAATAAATATGGAATACCGAATACCTGTACGAATGACTCGTTTGTGTTTATAAAAATGACGTCTTCACGTCAACAAACTATTTGTTATTGTACCAGTCCTGTCAACTAATAATGTTGCCTACTTTTACTGATAAATCTGAATGTTCTATTGAATAACAACGTGACGATAACACTTGATTTATGTACGATATTGCTTTCTTTAGTTTGGGCATTGAAGTTAGCGGCCAAAGGCTGACAAATCTTCGCCTCACTGATCACTCTTGATCTGAGTCGTCGGAGGACGCCCTCTCGCTCCTATCGCTGCTAAAGACAAATTCACGAGACAAAATGACACATTGTTATTTTATTGGCAGCACTGCTTTAATAGCGTTCCACTTCCAACTACGAAAATAAAATAGTTGTAATTTTTTTGGTTACTCGTTCTGTCACTTGTCAACTGTCAATAACAGTCAAACAGTGCTACCTACTCTTTTCCTGAGTCTAGCACGGAAATCTGACTTTTAGCACCTAGCACTAAATCTAGCATTATTTTATACAAACGCTTTGACTACATTGTACTTGTTGCAAACAATCATATAGTCTTTTTGTCAAACAAAGTGTGGATTCCCTGTAAAGTAATAGTTTTGTATTGACTATCACGACATATAATACTAAACATTAAGTTTGTAGAGCTGAATGAATACGAAAATGGATATTCTTGTAAGCATAAAAGTGGGTCGCGTTAACTCGCGTTCAAAGTAACAGAACATAGTGGACGAACGATTCAAATTCCAAAAAATGGCTTAGACCTATAGTTCGAAATAATTCAAAGTTATTTTCTTTAAAATAAATGCAAATTAATTTTACGCGAAATTATGCTACTTTTTGACGATCCTTTAAATTTTGCACAATCTTTGGATATATACAAGAAATTTAGCACTTTTTGAAGTTACATTTTAGCCCCTTTCCCTAGTGGTAACGTCTTTTACGTCTTGGCATTGGCAACCCTCAAACTGTCAAAACTACTCAAAACGAAAACTGCGATTCGTTGAGTTTTCGTCGTGAAGCTGAAGAACGCGATAATAAAAACAAAATACTTTAGTAAACACGACTGACTAGTAAAATCTTATTAAATGGTCTGAAAAACATACATAAACTCATAATGGAGGGATTTTGTAGAGGTTGTCTGATTAAATATAATGAACCTATGGAACTGCTACAGTATACTGAAAAGAATAGAAGATTGTTTGTGTACTGCACCGGCTTACAAGTAAGTAAATATGTATTAAAATTAATTTAAAATATACTCATCAGTCATCTGTAGGCTTAAGGAAGGCTGCGGTATTTGTTCATAGAAGTAGTACTACTGCATTCTCTAAAAAACATTATCCCTAAATTGATATGACTACCTTCATTACCTACTTTTTAAATAAAATAATGTGAGTAATTGTTTAGCCACCGTACATGACAGTCATGTACTTCTTCTTCTTCCTGCCCTTATCCCATTCATATGGGGTTGGCGCAATGCTAACATGTAGGTACTATCCTGTATTTAATATGTTGTTAATTATTTATTAATATTTATTTATGACTAATTATTTTTCTTTATTTTGTCTAGGTAAAAAGAAACGATACTTTCACATTCCAATTATGTAAAGACTGTTTCCTCAATATGAAGCTAGCATGCAAGTTCAAGAAGCTTTGTCGGACTTCAGATAAAAGATTTAAAAGTTACACAGCATTGAAAGATACTGGAGACATGGTTGACTTCTGTACATTCCTCAAAAACACTGAAGACGCTTTAACATTACGGTAAATTATAAATAAATAATAATTATAATATCGGCCTTTAAATGTCATATGTGTGATTCAGGTTGGCAATTTCAGATTCAAATTTTTGGAATCCAGATTACCTCACAATGTTTTCCTTCACCATTTCTCAATGGTGTCTTAGAATAATTAAGAAAGTACATAATATGTATAACTGCTGCAACGCGCACCACTCACGCGCGCGCTGCGTACGCTCAACGCGTTGGTTCAAAGAATAGACGTATTTTCGTGCTCACTGAACGGAATCACACGGTCCGCTTATTGTACTATTTGTTATGTTTAGTTTAAGTTACTAGTTTTATATTTTATGTATACATATGCTATTGCAATAGGTCCTAAAAACCTGTAATAATAGTTGTGTGTGTTTAAATAAATAAATAAATAAAATATATAAATAAAAAACTTTAAAAGTCACATTGGTACTTGCCTAGGTTTAAACCTGCAACTACGTCTTGCTTATAATAATTAAGATTTTTATTTATTTTGCTGTAGATTTCAATAAAATATATACCTACTTAGTATTGCGTATAGTTTTTTTATGTAAAATTGTAGAAATTTATAACATTTTGTTTTATTTTTCAGCCTTCCCATGAGTGGCAACAGTACACCAGCTAACCAAAAATGCAGAGATGATGATAATGGTAATGTTTTTTCAAATAATTTAATATCATGTACCTACCTTATGTTTAGTTATGTATCAGTGAACTATCTGTCCAACTTACTTGTACACAACAATATTTACTTCTCACAAACAATTTTTGTGACAGGTATAACTAACACAGTGAAATGAAGTAATACATCTCAATATTAATTTCTTCATCCTTCACAGTGTAACCCACACATGCACATGTTATGGCCTCTATACAGCATTACATAAAAAAACTATTTATTATACTTGCAGAGAATCATATTTCTTATAAGCATGCCGTGTACACACAAAATTCGCATGATTAGACTAATAAAAACTTGAATAACTTATTATAAGTCTAGTAAAACTCAAACATCTTACTAAAATAGTATTAAATAACTATATTTCTAGTTTTTTAAAATAAAAAAAACAATAGCCATCTATTTTAATTTTCTTTTTCTGTAATTTTTTGGGAATTCGTTAAAAATATAATAATGAAATTAATACTAATAACTTCCTTTTGTGGAATCAATAAAATATATTAAAGTTAAGGTCTTCAATCATATAAGTCTGTACTATTAATTAAATTACAAATAGACTGAAAGAATAAATTGAACCTCGTTTAGCGACTCGAATCTCTGACTCCTGGTTCGCGCACCAGTCGTTTCCCAACTAAGCTACAGAGGTCAATACCCGAGCTTCCAAATTTCTCCTTCCCTATTTTATTGCCCGTCTTACGGCGACGTATGTGAAATATAATTATGTAGTATTTTACTTTTTTATATCTTCTGTATTCTACTCTTCTTACAGATTCAACATGTACAAGTATCCGTAACTTCATGACTGACATCCTACAAGGCGAAGAAGTGCCGGACACGGAAGCACGGATCATACGGGAAGTTATACAAGAAGAGGCGGATGTATTGGATGAATCTCTTGACTCCCATTGGCTGCAGGATGACGCTTCTATTGATGCTGACTTTAGATTGGATTTCAGGTAATGATTGAACAATGATATACTTTGAAGAGTCACTGAAAAGTGACAGATACACATTATTGACTACAATGGATGCCACAAAGGCACTTGTAAAATATTGTTAGCTTAAACTGAGATGTGGAACGTGGACAAGTGAATGTTATGGTGAAAATCAAGAGAGATTTATCACCAGCAATAGAATATTATTTTTGTATTTTGGTTCCTTTAGGACAGACTTTTGGAGAAATAACAGCCAGTTAATAGGCCACAAAAAAAAGTTTAAATAAAAAAAGATGTTTTTATTTTAGTCCCCGACGTTTCAATGCCTTTGCAGATATTATCATGGTCACGGGTAGACATTTAAAAAGTAGTTTTATTTCAATGTTCGCGTAAACCACTGAAAGCATTACCAAACTTTTTTCTGTATTAATTTGTATTGACCCTGAAGGTCTTATTCCAATACAAACTAAAACAAAATTTTACTTTGGTATAATTATGTGAAAATAATGTTCTTTTAAACTCAGTTTCAGTCCGTTTTCAACTCCACGTGCTGTGTCTAATGATCGGTGTTACACACCTAGAAAACAAACAAACCAAAAAGAGAGCCAAATGAATATAGACGTTCGAAACAGCAAGCAAGTTAACACACTAGAAAATAACTTTATGAACGCATTTAAAAATGATAAAACCAAAATATGTGATATAGATGTAGATGAAATTGATGGTATCATTAAAATGGATAGTAATCTCAGTCTACCAGTATTAGATGATTTAGATAAAAGTCAAATAAATATGCAGAATTATTACACACCGGAACTCCAAAGTAATTCAATGCAAAGTAAAGTAAATGTTGTAATAAATGCTGATAGTCAATTGCAAGCATTTAACAAAGAAACGAAAGATACTATAGATAAAAATTTAGAAAGGGCTCTGAAGAATGCTGATAATAAAGAATTCACTTTGGATGATATTCTTGTGTCACCGCCAGGTAAACAAATTTGGAATTTATACTTCGGATTTTAATGTGACCAAATTAATTAAATAGAGATAATTTTAGTATGTTCGTAAAAAGTCTTAACTTTGTAATAAGTTTTTCACATTAGCATTTTTTTAAGACCTCGTAAATGTCCCACTGCTGGGCAAAGGTCTCCCACCCATGGGCTCCAGTCTCTTCTATCTTGGGCTATAATTAAAATAAATTTGATTAGGAATAGGTACAACTGTTTGAAGCATCTTTCATAATCATATTATTTATTTACGACCTAACTTTGAACTTAATTATTGTTTCAGGTTTCCAAATGCCATCAGCAGCATCAACACCTACAATATCAAACATACTGTTTGGTGAAAAACTTGAAATACCAAATAAAACAGTAAATATTGGACAACAAATAGAACCGTTCACAGACATAGGAAATGGAGAAAATGATAATGAAATATTTGAAGAATTCTTTAACCCAAAAGATTATTATATTGAAAATGATAAAACCAACGTGAAAGAAAATGTAGACATAAATATTGAAGATATTAAAGAAGCAATGAGCCTTGATAATATTGAAATCGATGATATTAATAAATCAGTTGATAAAAAGGATATGGAAACTATTATTAAAGAGGATAATGATGAAAAAGGTCCAACTACTGAAAAAGATTTTAATGATGATGATATGAATGTCTTTATAGAAAATGATAAACAGAAAGAGATAAAAACAACTACAGCTACTAGTAATGATCAATTTGATTTAGAAAAATCCTATTGCTATTTGTGTAGCAAACAGTTTACGAATTCTAGAGCCCTAAGTATACATTTTTCAAAATCACATCGTATTAAGATAATTAAACCGAGGACATATACATATAAGATGAAATTATGTCAAGAATGTGGCAAAGAATTTTCTCAGAATGCTAATTTTTATAGGCATGTGAAAAAATGTGCGGTAGGTATTTTTAAATCAAGAAATTAAAAAGTATTAAGGAATAATTAATTGATAATATATTACACTAACACCCTTATTCATAAATGCTGAATAAACCTATTTTAGTTAAAATGGTCTTAAAATCGGAATCTTCTCTTTCATTTTGCAAATGTAGAAAAGAAACAAAACACTTGTAAAACCTATATTAATCTCACTCGTTTTTATGAATAAGGGCAATAGAGTTTACCTCATTAAATAAAAGTGAACGAGGCGTGTAGAAAGAATAGTTAACCTTTTAATAGTTCACAAAAATATATTGTAACAGCAAGTTGTACACATTTTCAAACTATATTGTAACATCCGATATGGTCTAGTGGCTAGGATACCTGGCTCTCACCCAGGAGGCTCGGGTTCGATTCCCGGTATCGGAATATCTTTTTGCAAGTCTTCTTATAATTTTAATAAAATATTTGATGTATTTTTGTTTGTTTTCAGAAACCTGCTCCAATCTTCAAATGTGAAATTTGTACGTTAGAAGTCACTTCAGAAGCTAAGTTAGAAAGGCATATGAGTACTCACACAGGAAAATACGTCAAGAAAGATACTGGAAAAGTATGTACCTGTTTGACTAAATTGCAGACTAATATAATTATATTGCGTAATATTCCTAAAAATATATTTGTATGTACAAATCCATTTCAGGAATTCGTCTGTAATGTTTGCGGCGCCATTTTCAATAAGGTAGGCAATTACGCCCTACATCTAAGAAGACATTCGAAGAACTACACGCAGACTTGCACTGAATGCGGGAAAGGATTCTATAGATTATCAGACTTAACGGTTCATATGAGGTAAGTAGTAGAAATCATTGAAACATTAAGTTAAAAAAAAACCGACTTCAATAAAAACAATTACAGGAAAGTAGTCAGCAACAAAAGAGGAGGAACATAATCAGCTTAACAAAACACCTACCTAAGCAAATTTGGTAGTTTACTACTGTCGACATATTGACTTATGACAAGTTTTTCTAAAAATAGTCGTAATTTGAAGCAAAATGCATAAATATACACGATTTTATCAGGCTTTTAAAGTTAGTTGATGACGCATGTTTGTGTTCATCTTGTTGCTGAATGTACAGAATACGCATTGTCTAATTATTTCAATTTTAAACCAAACTACTTTTTTTTTAATGAATTTTGCATATCGAACACAAACAAAACCTTCCAGTCAAATGGAAAACATTTGGAATCCAGTTAACAATACTTTTTTGTTGAGTAGTCACAAGGGCATTGCTGTTGGTGCTGAAAGTGGCTAAATTGTCCATTGCCTAGCACCAGCACCTAAATAGCGCTCTCTGTCAAGAAGTTGCTCACAGCCTTTTCGACTGTACTTTTGTTATAAGTTTCCAAATTTTCGCAGTTTGTATACATCTTACAATTATTATTAAAGGCAACGGGTCTGAACCGTCTACGTAAATATACGGTATTAATACCTATTTTTCTCGACGTTTCGGCCCACTTGCAAAGGCCGTGGTCACGGATAGACTGCGCCAGCCCAGAGTCTTGTGTCCCCAAAAAATGAAGGGACTCAATGTCATATTATAATCGTACCTTAATTTTGCTTAGAACTTTGATTTTATGTTTCAGGGTGCATACAGGAGAACGTCCGCTAGCATGTAAATATTGCCCGAAAACATTTGCTCGACAAGATGCTCTAGCCAAACATATGAAGGGTCATAGAGGTAAACTAATATTGCTAATCGGAAACTATCATTGTATAATAAAGATATTAGTTTTACACTCAGAAACATCAAAAGTGGGCTTGCCATTTCTATATCAGGGAATCATTGAGCTACTCATTTTTTACCAGACTATTGAGGTACCCATAATAATAATTATATAATATTTTGGGACATCTCACACACGGCATTGATCCCACACTAGGCAGAGCCTGTATTATGGTAACCAGACAATTGATAAATAAATGTTGATACCTAGGACTTACCAAATGAGTGGTTAAATATAGGGTTTTGAAGTCGTGGTTTGCTCAAAACCTCTTTCCTTTGCTTAATTATTAATTAACGGTTCTTGTATTTTTTTTTAAATAATAATTAATAATTGATGAGTATCTTAAATTTACATCATCATATTAAAATCTTAGTGGCTCAATTTTGGTGTCCCAAGATGTACATAAAAATTTATATTTTGGAGAACTCATTGAATTTTAATGAACATTTTCAGATGAAAGACTATTCCAGTGTGACTACTGTGACTCCAAGTTTAAGGTGAAGTTCGAATTAAAGAGGCACATGGAAAAATCACAATTTTGCTTAAGAAAACGAGGTTTATTACCCGATGTGGAAATTAGGAGAAAAGCAACGAAGAAAGACAAAAAGGAAAAAATACAAGTAGCAGTTACATATGCAAAATGTGATAATAATACGATAAAAGAACTGCTTGAATTGCCAAAAGATGTCAAAAAATTACATGAATTGCCCTTCATTGAAACTGAAATGAGCAATTAAAAATTACTTTAGTAATAAATTATTTACAAATTTATTTGTTTTTATTTATGTTATGGAGCAGATACGTTTTCAGTAGTCTTAAACATAGATTGTACTTTCATAATTATGTTAAGAATATTTCTAGTAAAGAAAAAAAAGTTTGTATTCAAAATCACCACCTGCGATACGCAAGCATGATCAAGTACTTACCCATTTGGGTCAGTTGAGACGCATTATATGTATGTTTATAGTTTTGTTTTTTTGTTTAATTTTGTAATGTTGTTTTTTTTGTGTTTATGTTGATTATGTATTGTACACAGAGTACATTTTGCATATGTATTGTAATTGTGTCTTTGTGCTGTGTCCAAATTATATGTTCTTTCTTGCTTATAAGCTTGTCCCTTCCCGTGCATTACAGTCTTGTAACAAATAAAATTCAGATTCAGAAATCCGATACGCTATGGTCACTAGTGGGAATATTTGTCAATCCTTAATGAGACAGGCTGACCTGTGATGGGTTGAAATTGACGATTACTTCATTGAAAATAGGAAGATACTGGATGTAACAATAAAACACAAAATTTCAACAACACCTGATTATATTCAAGTAGGTCTGTTCTACATAAAAAAAATATAAAACACCAAATGATTTTATCCAGTAATATTACCAACATGTATTATACGGTTTGTGTGATTTACTTGAATTAGGATTTAAATGCAGTCAATTCTCAATTTGATTGTCAGCCAATTATTGTTTAGTTATGAAGAAATCAACTCTTAAAACTAACATACCCTACTTTTATAACTATGTACTTACACATCACTGTAAGTTTTTATAACTAGTATATCATATAAAAATGTATAATTAGAACAACATACATAGTTATTTAGAACATTCATACAGGATTATTGGACCCATTAGCACAAAGTGAATAAATAGTAAGTTTTCTTATTGTTTTTATCAAATTAGTTGTCGCTCAGTGCAAATGGGGTCCAGCACTTAATAGACTTTTGTTCAATTTTAACCAGTGCTAAAAATTAACTGCAGTAACAATTCATATGTAGCTTCTGCAAACATCATCATAATTGGTAAATTTATTACATCATAATTGATTAAATATTACCTATATCCCTAGGCTTTGTATACCAAAATTTAGTGCCATCCATCACAGACACATCAATACTTATTATATTTACTATGAGTCATTATTGTAGGCTTTAATTAACCTCTTTATAATTACATGACACCTGTTTTCATAGCCCCCATAGTTTTCTGTAAGACTAGTGACATCATTAGTCTACTTTAGTATAATGCTAGGAATGTTAATGTCTTATACTAACAGGGTCTTAAAGAAGTTAATTGGCCAGAATTACGACTAGTCTTAGTTGTGTTCCATGTAAGTCTATAAGTTAATTTCTCTAGCTGTCTCCTGCGAGTTAGACATGTAATTTTTTTACACCTACTAAGCTAAATAAATATCAAAGGTTAATTAAACTATTGGGGAACAAAACATTGAATTTCATCATGAATGTAGATTCTAAATATACCTTCTTGCCACAATCTTCTAACATACAAATAATATATAAGCTACATGTTAAGACTAAAATAGTTTGCAAATACATGAGACAGATTCAAAGATATGTAACATTTTAAACAACAAACATAATTATTTATTTAAAACATATCAATAGATTCGTCATTCTCATTTAAAACTGTTCTAAGCAGATATGTTTCATGTGATAGTTTGGCAACATTGGCATCTCACAAAGCACAGAAACATTCTAAATAAAAACATCAACTAATTCATTATTCATAAAACGAAACAAAATAACAACATTAATTGTGGACATTCACATGAAATAAAATAATAGGATAAAATAAACATTGATTCACATTGACGTAAATAACTTTTTCACTGTTGTAAGTTTAACCAGTCTGGTTTTTCTAGTACTTCTCATAATCCTATCATAACCATAACAGGTTTGCAGCTTTGCACCAACATAACACATTTCTTGTGAAAACTTCATTTGTTTAGATTGGATAAAATTATATAGCCAGTGAATGTCAACCTTTTCTGGGTCTTATTTACTTAATTATTACTCAGGCTAAATGGACTATCATCAAGTCTTCATGCTTTCCTAATCCCTGTGTGCCTAGCCTTCAATTGTTCATTTTAACTTTAGTTTGGACCCCGTGAGTTATTAACAACCCAGCCAAAGGTTGAGTATTACTGTTCAACACAAAATAATATAATCATTGGGTTTGTATACCAGCGGTATTAATTCCAACATGTACTTAGCTAAATTGTTCAGTGGTATGTCTTGTGACTTGCTACTCACATCACAAACACAGCTTTCAGCACCTTGGTATGGTCAGTGGTTCAACACTTCACTATAAACTTTGACTAAGACTTCTGACCCTTTGGCCTGTGTGTTATAACTATGCAGTTATCGGCTAACTGGTTGCGCATTGAACTGTTCTCTTTGCGGACCTCAGCTAGTTCTTGGTTGAGCCTCAATATTTCAATAACGAGTTTCTCATTTTCAACTTCCAATTTTTCAAATCTGAAATAAAAAATTGATCTTTAGAGTTTCTCCTTTTGTAGAAAATATATCCTTTTAAATCAAATAAACTTTGTCCAAAACTTTTTATTTTAGTACATGAAGTAAAGTGTTTTTAACAAAACAAATCATATATTTTAGAAAAGTAATATCGTGCAATAGTTAAATTTCATAATAATAACTAATGATAATTGGTAATTTTTCAGGATTACAAACCTCTTTTGTTTTTCTGTAAGGTCAGTTATATAATCGCAAGCCTTTGCTAGAATCCCGCCTTTACTCGCAGAGTCAGGTAATCCTGAATTAGGGACTAGATTGGCTAACTTGGAGATCCAATTGTTGATTTTATCTCGACGACGTCTCTCCACCTCGTTGTGTGTCGCGCGCCTTTTGTCATCTCGCTGTAAGTAATACAACTTTATTACATATTGATTAAAGTATGTAATATTTTATGAATTTTTAGTCTGAGTCTTCTTAGCTTTTGTTTAGGACAGATTTAAGATCATTTTCTGTGTACTTTACAAGTTAAGTACATAATAATATAGATCAATAGAACCAACCTTTTTTGCAGTGACTGCTTTAACTTGCAGGGGATCCCTGCGGGCATTTTTCTTTGGTGAAGATGATCCAAACACTTCTACAGGATTGCTTATCACATAGTATTCTGTACCTAAAGCAACATAAAAGCATACATTAATGGAAACTTTCCGTAATTCAAAATTTAAACATATGTATAGTATGGTATCATTTTATTCAAGAATACATATTATCAAAGTTATTTAAGGTTATCAATATTATCAGAGTTGGTAACAATGTCTACAAAATATTTGAAGTTTCAAAGGAAAGGAAAACAAAAGTAGTTTTGTGGAGTTTCTGATTAAATTTAGTAATTGGAAAACACAAAAATACATTGAACATGATTGATGTTTAATTTCTGTTATTACTTACCATGGGTAGGTGAACTGTTAATGGTATTTCCAGATTGTTCTCCAGTCATGGGGATTAATTTATAGGTAACTGAACTAGCTGAAACAATAATATAAACATGTAAATTTAAAAAACTTCTTAAACACAACTTAAACACAAATTTTAATTGAACACTGTGTCACAACAAATAAGGATTGTACTTTGCTTTGAAAAAACATTTCATATAGGCATAACTGTACTTTTATTTTGCTAAAACTATAATTCATTTATAGCAATTCCATTAATTTATTTTGCCACTGTGAATACAAGCTAGTCATATGAAACACAGATTTTGTTTCTTCCTCAGACTTTATAAAAAGTATTGATTGACATTCATTGATACATGGAATGTCATGTTTACTATCAGTGCTAGTAAATATTAAATTGTAACTAAGGGGACATTTAAAAACTTACGTAGTTCTTTAAAGTTAAAAGAAGAGTTCTCGTTGGAATCCAAGTAAGATTGTGATCCTAGCTGTGATTTATCTTCGTTACTCCCTGAAATGAAATTATAATTAAATTTAACCTTAATTGAATAACACATACGGCACTACTTAATGTACAGGGATAATTAAATTGAGGCTTGTTACAACAAATTAGGGTTAATTAAATGCTACATTCAACAAATTAGGGATGCTACAGTTTATAAATTGAAAATGTATGCTTTATACTATTTCAACAGGGTAAATACGTACCGAATGATCCTTCATCTACCATGCCTATATATTCACCGTCTCCACTGGAAACAAACACGATAAATTAAATGCAACACTTGAAGTTCTAAATAAAATCTAAATTGAGAGAGCACTGCGTCGCCTGCCAAGTTGCAAAACTATAAACCAATGACCTTCGGTTGATTAAATCCTTATTATATAATGCACTATACAAATATCACTGTTTTTAACAGCCTATTACCTGATATCAAGCGAATTTTCATGCACGTCATCAACGTCAATTTTCACTTTAGCCATTGCGCGTAATTATTTTGAATTTCCACAATTTGATCACGGGAACAAAATAAAGGGTCATGTGATGTCACCATAGACTAATCCCAAATAATAACTTGTGTCTGAGTTGCCAGGCTTTCATAAAATAAAATAAATTGTAATGGCAACCAGAAACCATAAACAGTTTATTTGTTCTTTAGTTGAACAAAAATTATAATTTAGAATGTGATATTTTTCGTATTCGAGTTACAAAATGACTGCCTCCTAATTTTGTTAAAAACAAAACCCTAAAAAAGCTGAATGTACATTAACAACGTTAATCTAATGTTTGTTTTTAATTAGACCAATATTTATTTTAACCCTTCGCTCGGCTGACGGTAATTCTAACAAATCTTTTTTATTACATATAAAAGAAATAGTTTAAAAAATAACAGAAATATTTTGAACCATCTTGCTACGTACTGCTACACGACAGGACGCGTATGACGTACGTGGTTACTGCTGCCACCTTTCGAAAACTGTTCGAACTACAACGTTTACAGTCTACAACTACTTCGTTACCTTTACTTTTTATTTTACGTTTTACATTGAGTGGAATAATCCAAACTTAAGCGACGTCTACACACGAGAGGGCGCTCTTTTCGTACAGAGAGTTTATTTGCCTACCTGAATTATTGAATAATACACAAGTCAGGATCCTCATATTTATAACTAACACTATGGATTAATAACATGCCTAAACAAAAGTAGGTTTATGCACATACCTTGCTACCTACATAGACCGGAATATACTACATAAAAAGTACTCTGTGGTACTTACCTAGAAGTACCACATTGTACCTACTTTTTTATATACCTATTATATAGTTTAGTATTAAGTGTTTTGTAATTAAATATTCCTGTTTAAATATTGAATAAAATATAATATACCTATTATATGGTATTTTTAAAGTAGCTTCCGTGTGTTGCAACTCTCCCTGAATTTTTTGGTCAGTAATTTATTTAGCTTGTTGGCCTTATATTTTAAGTACCTACTTATTAAAAATTATACCTACCTTCAAGTAAGTAGTTAAGTATAACACGTACTAACAACATAATCTATACTTATATTATAAAGCTGAAGAGATTGTTTGTTTGTTTTTTTGAACACGCTAATTTCAGGAATTTCTTAGCCGATTTGAAATATAGTTACCCGGGTACCTACCTATGTACTAGCTTTTGCCGCGAGCGATTCGAGATCGTTCATTCTGACTCAAAGTGGCTTACAAATCCACCCCTAGGTGCATGTAGAACTAAAGTCCCGTCGTCTGTCTTTGACAAGCTTTGCGAGCCCCTCGGGGTCGGCTTTGGAAATTCGGAAACCGACGCTTGCAGTCCTGACCAGTTTTTACCGGTAATTTACAATAACTGATAAGTTGATTTATGGATTTAAACTTATTTAAACATAGGTACCTACTTGTTTACTAACTGTTAATTTTATGACAATATTTTGGCCAAGTAGAAGCATATTATATCAGCAAACAATTAAAAAATAAGTATATTTTTTATAAAATATTTATACCTACTTACCTACCTAAAAATGTAAACCACAAGACCCTCAAACATTTGACGTAAGTCATGTAGGTAACTAAAGGTTGGAATTTGGTGGTTTACTACTACTGGGGTAATTTTCTAAGCCCAAACAAAAATTAACGCAGATTATACATGTTTTTCAATGAAACACGTTTTGAAATCTCATCTCCCTGCTTGTTTCTTTACAAACAAACACCAAGTTTAACGTTAGTATGAAAATAATACATTCAAGGGCTTTAAACATGAAAGGAGGCTGCATTGTCCTATTGCATGGGCTCGATAAGCCCCGCTTTTCATCGCCTCTCATTTCGCGCGCTATCTTTGACGACCAACGATCAAATGTATTGAGTGTTGAGTCGTCGATAAATCTGTCGCCTTTCGTGATGTTTTTATCGACATTACGCTGAAAATAACCCCAATAATCTCAGTATCTTTTGAAATGTATTTCGGTATTTCGCTCTATGGACTTTAGTGAGTTTCATCTTGTCATGTCTTTACTTTATAGGTAGGTATACCTATATCGTTTTGTCTCTGTAGATTTAACTCATTATCATGACACCTGCCGCATCGATTCAACTATGCAGACGAGAATTTATTGTGATTGGTTGAACCGAAGACTAAAGACCACTCAAAGCTCTCGCATTAGATTTGACCACAGATTTGACAGGTGATTTACATTTTCAAGTTTAGCAGCTTTTCAGAAACAGGTGATAGTCGGTAGGTAGGAACCTACCGGCTGTTTTTTATCATTCCTGTTGTCATAGGTATATAGGTAGGTACTACTTATTAGTACTTATGTATTACAATACTGGCAACTTATAACGAAAACAAAATAAGGCACTTATCATAGTAAGTAGGTAACTAAGTATCTTCTAGTGCGAACCACAAACAGTTACTTAACTACGTTATAAAATAAGCTTTACTTATTGCGAGTAGGTATAGACTTATGTATCACTCAGAACTGGTTACAGATGTATTGAAGCAGTAATCGGCTTACGATACACAACAATCACCCCTCGTCCTCTATTCTATAAAAAATGTGTAGTCCTTCAAGTGTGAGCGGTCCAAAGATTCTCTAGCAGTATTGTATCTATTTACGAAACGTACACCTACACGAGGAAAACTAAAACGTATATATTACTATTATGAACAACCCATTTTTTTAAGTAACTAGACACGAGTGGGAGATGAAAATATTAATAATAATGGCATCAGTTCTACATGATAGTGGATCCTTTCTGAATTCTAAGCAGTTACAGTTTAAAATAGACTGAGTCTTAGTTTGGAGTAGTTTGGAAAATAAGCACTGAATGGAATACAGAGCCGGGCTCTTAGCACGAACGCTATCGACGGTGTCCGTAACATAAACGTTAAAATTAGTATGGAGATTTTAAAGAACACGAAACAACTCATCACGCTTCGATACAAATACATTTTCGATAGCGTGCGAGCTACGATTTTCGGACCAAACATTGCAAATACAAAGCTCTTATTATGGAACATCTATTTTAAAATGTTTTTATATACTTAAATTTAGAGCTGTTCATTATTTCCTTACCTCTTCAGATAACAAGATGAACATAACTCTGACTTACCAGACAGCTAGAATAGCCTCAGAAGATTCCATACATTTCCTTTAAGATTTCCCCGCATATCGCCAGAGGCTGTCGGGGGCAACATTTACGACTTTGTGAAGAGCCTGGGGGCTCCGAAAGGTGTTAGGGGTATATTCGTGGCGTGTTTAATATCCTCGAACCTTGTAACTCGGAACCATTGTACACACACCCTAATATTGTAACTTATTTCTTGTGGATTAGAAATCGTTTTGTATTTGTTCCTTTGAAAGGTTGACCAATTTATCGTACAGGAATAGGGTCTGCATGGGTTTTCCTATGTCAGATTTCCTGGTTAGAGTAGAGCAGTCTACACCAATATTATAATGTGCGCTATCTACACTATATTGACTTGTATTTTTCTAAGTTTGTAACCACATAAATTTTCCTTTTGTGACGAATAAACTAAAAACTACATGTTGGACCGATTTCAAAATTTCTTTCACTTTTGGATTGCTATATTGTCCCTGATTAGCACGTTATTTTGAGTATAATAAATGTCCTTTTAAATAACTAAAAGATATAACATATATAAGATTTAGATATAACATAGCGTAGGTAGATATAAAATCCAAGTTTCCAAAGCTTAAACTCGAACTTCTCTTGTTTCAAATTTTAATGTACGTATCTCGATATTTTCCATATCTCCATATTTTGATATTACGCTCAGCTCTCGGTATGTAAATATAATTATCTAGAGTAAACTCTAAAATATTAAAAGCATACAAGGTTTAAATTCTCTGATATTATAAACGACTAACCGCACTATCTTTGCCTGAATCCAAAATGGTTGCCGTGAATACAAAATGTCTGTCCTTGAGTGAAACAATGAGGGTTGGTGTCAAAGTGGGATCATTCTGGGGTCAGTGTACAAGCTGTACCGACCGCATTGCCGCCTTCATTGTTAATTACACTAAACATGTACCTATTCATACCATGCCTGGGACCCTATTCACTAAGTCCAAGCAGTTTACGTGCTGCTACGTGTAGGGTTATCTCTTTCCGCTTACTATACGTATAAGTCAAAAAAAAAAAACTGGTAAAGTAAAAAACTGGTCTAAAACGTATAGAGATTTGGCGACTAGTTGTAGTTGAAGTTTGAACTATAATCTGCGTTATGACATGTTATGTTTTGTGTAGACTTAGAGAATTACCCCCTACATGTTACGATAAAAGATAGAAGAAGTTTACTTTATACATTTTATAACATAGCTCAAGCATAATCGTATTAAAAATTATTATAGCGTATCTATTTTAAGATTTATTTGCTACAAAACTGAGTTCAAATTTCAGGAAAAAGGTAAGTAGGTTAATAAAAACGTTAAATTTTTCAAGGTATCCACTTATAACTTTTAAGTGATGACACAATTTTTTAAGCGATTAATTTTTTGTAAATCTACTTGGTACTTCTTTATAAACTTAGTACCTATTTATTTTATTTTCCAATAGGAATAAAATCTGTTAATGAAGATAGAGATTGGTGTAACCAAATTTTATTTAAATCTTACGGTAAGATTACATTATTTTGAATGAACTGGAGCACAAAAGTTAAAAATGCAAAACAGTAGCAAAAAGGGGACCAAAGCCAAACAAACTTAATTTAAACTTGAGAAGGCAATTAGTCCCTTCGTAAATACTTTTAGTTTAAAATACTGTAATTAATGTATACGAACTTAAAACTAAATGCGAAAGTTTTGCAACGTCTAGCTATTGAAGCACTAGGTACAAATAAATAGTAAATTAAAAGGTGTTTCTTAAAGTAAACAATTTCAGAATTAGATAAATAAAGATACATAGACACACAAGTACATAGAGACATAGAAAAACCGATAGGTACGCACAGACAATATGATATAAAAAACACGCAAATATTATATAGACCTACAGGTACATAGAGATATATACAGCGTGTAACCAAAAGCCTGTCCGATCTCTGAGAGTATTATTCGGTATCGTACTGCGAACACATATACGTAGCCATTTAATGGATTGGAGATTATAATTTTTCCCCAGTCAAAATAATTATATAAAAATAAAAACTGATCCACGGCAACAGCTGAACAACTGACCGCTCCTCAAAGTTCACGTACTTACTACCTACAGTTTTGTGTCAAAGAAGCCGCCTATGCAAGACGGTTCTTGAACTACCACGAATACGCCTTTATTGGATCGGACAGGGGTTTTGTTACATGTTGTATACATAGATACAGATACAACGATACACAGACACACAGATACAAAGACACACAGACACACAGATACAAAGATACACAGATATAATATATAGAGACAGCCAAATCGGGGAATTTTGTTTGGCTACAGAGAAGAGAATTGAAACTCGAAGTAAATAAATATTTACATACAATTGTTGTTAATGAGAACTCGACATCCCAATTACACAGTGATATTGATCTAATCTAATGTAATATAACCTAAGGCTGGTCTGGTTAGGAAGCCTCGCCATATTATTATATTGACTATTACGTTTTATTGGGCCCTCGGGAGCTTGTATAATTGTATAACTTTATCGTTTGATTCTCTTCATTTCTAGAATGTATATTTTGTGCGTAGATAAAACGTACCTGCTTGAACAAGGTTTACTTACGGATATTTTATTTATTTATTTAATACTTTATGCACAGTGTACATAGGTGGACTTAATGCCAGAAGGCATTCTCTGCCAGTCGACCTTAGGGTGATGCAGAAAGGTGTGGTAGATGCACTGAAATTGATTTCGAAAATTAATCGAATTTTATATAACTAAATAACTCAAATATATTTATAAATATATAATAAATATTCAAATAATATATACATTCCATACACATATAAATATTATAATATTATATAAAAAGATAGTTATGAACTTCTAACGAAGTGTTGATTTAGGATATGAAAAAAACATTTAGTTCCTTTTTTGTTGCTTTCTTGTAAATATCTATCATACATTTTTTTATATAAGATTACTAGCAATGTGGGTCGCATTGTCGCACATTACTAGTATTCTTGTTAACCCCTCGTGCTAAGCTTAATTGCTTGTGTTACGAGTGGGTTCACGTCAATAGTGTAATGGGTGGAATTCAAACCCGTTCGAACCCGTGGTTGCCCACATGATCGAAAGTCCGACGGCCTAGCCATTGGGCTACCGCCACTTCATTATTTAAACAATCACACAAAGATTCATAGTTTGATAATTAACTTATCTAAACGTTTCTACTTTTTTATTTATCTCTTTGATCATTGATCCTTGCCTAAAAATCTCAGTGAAGAAGCAATGTCACTATCTAAAATTAATAAAAAACACGTTGAAATATGCTTTGAATCAATATGTATAATATAGTTTTAATGATGTCATAATATAAGATGCATAAAACCTTTTCTTCGCGGCTACACGTCCCGATCAATCACTCTAAATGGCATAAGCGATCGTCATCAGTCCACGCACTGGCTGAACTGCCTCCAACTGACGACAGCATTGATGGATTGATTGAGACCCTAATCCACTCACGTTCTCCTTGGAAACTTTTGTTTCTAACGTTTATTGAGTGATTATCAAACAGGTTCGCATCGTGTTTGATGGTTAATTGTTTCCCATCTTTTGTCTGTTGTTTTGGGTAGGTACTGTTTACTGTTTAAGACTAACTTCTGTGGTGGACAGGCAATTGTTTATTATATTCTTAGGCTGGGTTGCACCATAATATCAGTTAAAGTAAAAATTTAAGTCGAATTAAGCAACAGTAACACTAATTTTAACCGTTGTACCGACATGGGTTGCACCTTCGTATTCTGTAGTATAGTTAAATATACGTTTGACAGCATCTGTTAATGAATTTAACCGGTCAAACTTGGACGGTTACGGTTAGCGTCTAATTATGACTATCGTTGAAATGGTGCAACTAAATTTTTTAGCTAACCGATACTTTGACAGACGGTGTTAAAGTAAGATCGGACAACCCACACTTACTGTTGGTACCATAATGTATGTCGTTGTATTTGATCACGACATAAATCTTTTGACAATTAGGTACATTACCTTTATTAATTTTGAAGGTCTCCCATAGCTTGTGTGTAAAAAATTGTATAGAAAACATAAAACATTATTATCTAAGGTTCGAGCACTAGCCAGTTATAGGCTTACCACCTTTAAAAAAAATAGCTATAATACATTAAAAAAACAACCTTTTTTCCTTCTGCCTTCTGGCTAGCTTTTTCCCAAGATATTTTGGGGTCGGCTTCCAGTCTTACCGGATTTAGCTGAATGCCGTATTTTACACGGAGCGACTGCCTATCTGACCTCCACAACCTATTGCTAGGTAATACAGTATTCCATGGCAAGACTGGTTTCAGAATTGTAATGACTTAACGACTGTCAAAGATCACTGTATGACAGTCGGGACCAACGGCTTAACGTGCATTAAAAAAACAACATTAATATAATTAATGTGTCTCACATTCATTTGGCAATGATCTAATACATATACTTCAAATACAAAATTTTCCAGTCTATTGAAGTATAGAAAATGAGGAAAACAAAATCTTATTTCTATTTTGACTAGCAAGAGGAAAATTCAATATCAAAGCTTACGAGTATATAAATAAGCAACTCTATCGTACAACACCTAAGCCAAGAAAGGCGAACCTGTAAATAGTTTTCGTTCCTACAAGGAATACCTACACAATATTCTGACGGACCTCTGTAATGGACCTTCGACAAATGGATGCCTAGATAAACAGGTCTAGAGTAAAATTACTTAGGAGTTTGAGCTGAGACTGAAAAAAAAGGTAGCTGAGAAATGCGTGAAAGGATAATGAACCTATACATTATAATTAAGACTTCAGGATAAATATGTCAGATTTATTAGAGTCCATTTCCCATCAATGCAATTTTGTTTTTAAATTAAAGAAATATGTTTCCTTAATTTCAGGTTTTAATTAATATTACTGTGTATTAATCGTTGTTTTGAACATTTTTAAAAAAGCTTATAGTAATTTTTTTCCCAAAATATAACCTCGCGGTTTTTACCGGTACTTAAAATCAAAAATAAATAAATAAAAAATAAAAATTGTTTATTGTTATCTCATCCATTGATTACTTACGTAAATAGATATATGTAGATATCCCCAGTAGTTACAGTAAGTACTTGTGTTGTGACGATCTCTCTTCTTCTCTGGTCATAGAAAACAAAAGACTCAAATATGACCACTGTTCGGGTCGTTAAGTATACTAGGCTGAACAAATAAGAATAAGAAAAGCTTACAGTAACATACATTATATCTAACTTTCACAAGGCCCTGAAAGTACATCTTGTATTACGTATTATTCTAGAGCAGAAACATGCGTGTTCCCGAAAAACGGTTTATCTATATACGTTAGTACAAAACCCGGTATTGTTTGGGTATAAGCTCTATAAGTCTCTAATGTAATGCGTTGACACCCCCAGTTACGTAAGTAAGTATATTGAATGAGATGGGTGTATTATGTTTCTATACGTAGAGACAATATTTTTTTGAGGTACATATTCTGACTCTTTTTTTATACGGGGAAAGTCTTCATGGAGTACGCAGAACCAACTAATTTCAATCCAATCAGGTAATTGTTTTTGTCGCAATATATTCATTTTGTTATAATCAGAAATCAAATAAACTTCTAACAATTTGCCTTCAGATTAATTTTACAAAGGCCTTAATCTCGTTTCCTTGTACTGCCACTTACAGTTCCCTTGTCAAAACAAATGACGTTTACTAAGAAATCTGTCATTATTGGTCAGATGCCCCAAATCTCAATTAGGTGGCTATTCTCCAACCATTCGCTATTTCATCGTCGATCGACGCTCGTAAATCCCTTTCAATTAACTTAGTAGCGTCTCTGTGTTCATCATTAGGACGGTCAGAGGTATTTAATTCAAACTTCGGCAATATTCTAAAGCTAGGCTTTTTGCTAATTATTAGAGATAAGTTTGGAACAATTTTGTTTTGAACATACGCTCACAAATCATCATTAATTTTAAGGTAATGTATGTAATTTCGTTCGGGTATTGTATTTATATTATACTAGCTTTAGCTCGCGTCTCCGCCCGCGTGGGCTTCGGTTATCGCGGCAAATTATAACCTGTAGCCTTCCTCAATAAGTGGGCTATATAACAGTGATATAATTTTTCATATCATACCAGTAGTTCCTGAGATATGCGCGTTCAAACAAACTCTTCAGCTTTGATCTTGATATTAAGTAATTGATGTGATACTATTGTTTTGTGTTTATTTGCCTTTTGAACGGCGAATTGTGTGATCTAAATTCAATTTCTGTGACCCTTCATAATAATATGTAATATGAAGAACTGTAATATTCTTTAAGATCTGTACAACTCTATTTCAAGCAAATAAATTTTATTATTTTCTATTCTATTCAGTCAAATGACATTTCTACAAGCATTAACGCTGATATTACGATGACATTTGTATGGAATTGACAGTTATTTTCGATAAAGCTTTAACTTGTCACTTCCATACATTTGAGTGATTCCATTAGCGTTAACGCTTGTAGAAAAGTCACTTTTCTAAGGAGAGGCTTTTTAAACTTTTCCGTTATTAAGTTGGGAGGTCCTTACATTTGTTGTGATTGCGAAGGAGACAGAATGATAAAGTTTGTCATTACTGTGATTTGGAGCGAGGGTCGGGTAAATATCACTGTTTTTGTAACCGAGGGTAAAAAGCTTTTTAACGTTAAGGTTTTTACTATGCAAATGAACTACGTAGGTATTCAACTTGACACGTAATTTACTAATGCATGCTTAAATTAGATAAGTTTTGAGGGTGATCGTTAGTACAAAATATTTTAAGCAAATTTCGTCCTTATGGAATGTACTACGTAAGTAGATTCTATACTAGTTTTAGTTATATTCAAAAGATCCATTAAGAAAATCAATTAAAACATAATTATGTTTAGCCGCAGGTATACATACATACGTATAAATGTGGAAACCAAACTATACAGGATTATTTTTATGGAGAATATTCAACGAGGTAATCAGGTGCATAAAAATGAACAACTTTTCCCTAGGAACAAAGGTCGAAATCTTAAAATTGAAAATAAATTTATCATACAATCAGAAGTCACGTGACCTGTCACTTTTATGAATATTTCATTTTAAATTTTTAGATTTCGACCACGCTCCTAATTACCTCGTAGAATATAAATTATCCTCATAAAAAATTATCCTATATAAGTAATTTTTTTTTAAAGCTTACTAACAATATTGCTCATGTGCATGTGGTAGAACATGCCAGGGCCGCGAGGTGCGTACTCGACCAGTATTCGCTATTAGTACCAGTCGAACAAACGCCGGCTTCGTCGCGCCACGATCAATTTTAATAAGAATTTCTATACAATTTTAATAATCAAAATTTGAATGAAAATTCAGGCTCATTTTGTTAAATATATCGAAAAATTAAATTTTAAACTCAATTTTGTATCATTATAGGTACTGATTGCTGACAGAGGTTCTATGATTGATTTTCCCATCGTGTACCTTTATTATTCCCTGTAGCGTTTGTCTTTTTACCAAATTGTCGTTTTGTATCTGTGGAGATCGGTGTTGGTTGCACATTAGTGAATATTTTAATCTTTTATGCAATATCAAATATGTAATTGTTCCCAAAAAAAAAAAAAAAAAAAAAATATATTTGTGTATATTTTTTGATGTCTAAAATGTTTTACTGGCAAAAAACATGATTTTAAAATTTGTGCTCTATTCATTTTCCAATAGATTACTGAAACTGTGGACCGCATGACTGGCAGATTCATTCATCCCAGTAAATGAATTTGGGTGGCGCAGTGACATGGCCGTTTTGTAAATAACTTCGACCGAGGTTCGAATGAAGTAGAAAATTAAATATACTTTAGTCACGTCATTAAAGCTTTAATGTGAATGACCTCAAGACTTGATTAACTAACCTTAATCCAAACGAACGAACTAAGTGTAAGCCGTACGGTTTGAATGATAATAACGGTTAAGCCACGCTCGCCGAGGTTGGTCCGTGGATGGGTGACCATTTGTAAACATATCGAGACCCCTCCGTGCCTCGGAAAGCACGATAAGCCGTTGGTACCGACTGTCATACAGTGATCTTTGATAGTCGTTAAGTCATTACAATTCTGACAACCAGTCTTACTTTGGAATACTGTATTACCTAGCAATAGGTTGGGGAGGTCAGATAGGCAGTCGCTCCATGTAAAATACGGTATTCAGCTAAATCTTGTAAGACTGGAAGCCGACCCCAACATAGCTTGGGAAAAGGCTAGGCAGAAGAAGAATCCAAACGAATATTATAAATGCGAAAATAACTGCCCGGTTTTTACGAAACTTGGTTCCATCTAAAGAAAGGACGTAGGGTGTTTTAGCCACAATAACCGATACGCGGGCGATGACGCGGTTGACGGCTAGTACACTACGGCCAACGAGTCTTGGCGAGTCTGAAACGAGATTCAAGACCGTTTGTGTGAATCGTTGAGAAGTTCACATAATCAGTGGGTGAGAAAGAGACGACAATGTCTTGTATCGCTTTTTAGGCCCGCCAGGATACAGTGGCCGAAGAGTACCTATATGGTCAAATAGTAAATTGAAAATTATTTAAATTCTGATTTAAATGTTTGATATAATATTACATACAAACAGATGTATCAAAATAAAATACGTAACATAAACTCATCAAAAACTGATTTGACTCCAACTTGACTTGACTTGACTTTTATTACCAGTTAAACCTTATATGAGCTTGAAAACGAGACGACAATTGTTGACGACGAAGTTGTAGCCTACTTGATCTAAAAAGTTACATGGTTACACGGTTCCACGGATAATAAAGGCTTGTGTTTATAAACAGCTGTAATGTCAAACCGGTGTTATTTGTATCAATATAAACGACCCTCAGGCTTAACGACCCTCTTAAAATTATTAGTTACACTAACACGGTCCCGAATTAAAGCCTAATTCGCTGAAACAAGTGAGGGTGCTGTTAAAATTTGTATACCCTGATCTTTTGTGTCTGCTGGTATTTTATCAGAACTATAAAGTCCGGTAAAGTAGCCAAAGCGTGGGCTCAGGCCTAGTGCGGTAGACCTAATCAAAAAGTATTCAATCACTGCACATAGCCGAGTGGTATACGTCACCACGCTAATTAACACTGCGCGACGTGCTGCGGGTTCGATCCCCACAAGGGACAAGCATTTAGTGTGATCCACAGATACTTGTTCCAAGTCTGGGTGTTCCTTGTGCATGTGATTTGAATGTGTGTGAAACCCCCGCGACACAAGGATTAAATGGATGAGAGGGGGAGTCGTTTAAAAAAACACCGGTTACTCTACTGACTAAGGCACTTATTTATAATTATGTCATGTACATACACTTTTTGTTGATCTCATTCACTATGTCCAAGCTGACCTCCGTGGTTGAGTGGCGTACACATCGGTTTTCAAGGTGTCGCCAGCTCTGTGGTCCCGGAAATTACAAGATAAAAATAAATAATAATATAATAATAATAATATCTCGGGACAACTCACACACGGCCATCTGATCCCAAACTAGGCAGAGCCTGTACTACGGTGACGAGACAACTGATAAAAATACTTATATATTTGTAAATACATACATATTATAGATAAATTACACCCAGACACAGAACAAATGATCGTGCTCATCACACAAAGATTTGTCCTGGGTGGGAATCGAACCCACGACCCTCGTCTTAGCAGTCAGGGTCACTAACCACTAGACCAACAGTCCCGTTCAAATGAAGAGATATTCTAGTAATTGCATACAATATGATGGTAAAGTAAATCAACGTATTATTTTTAGGTTCGCCGTTTTTATGACATTTCTCTTATATGATGTCACGACGAAGCCATGACAAGGGTACGCCTGTTCACTACATCCGAATTATGTTACGAATATGACATGTAACCAAATAAGTGGATATCTTTGTTATTCTGTAAATTCTATCCTGTTTAAGTGTAGAGTTGATAGTATCGAGCAGAGTAAGTGAGTACATAATCATAGAATATTTTACGAACATCGAGGAAATTTTAATTTATATGAAAAAAGAGTGTGTAGGAATAAATATATGAAGTAGTAACACGTACATATAAAATAGGACAACCAGAGAAGGCGGACTGGAGAGAACGGTACCGATGGTACCCAAGAAGAGAGGCCTAGGCCCAGCAGTTTAATGACAAAGGTTTTGGATGATGAAAGAAGAACTTACGCAATTGGGTATTTGACTACTATCGAAAAAATAATTCTGACATAGTTTCTAAAAATAGTCGTAAATAGAAGCAAAATTTCGAAAAAATAACAAAAATATATACACAAATATTAAGTTAGTTGATGTCGCATGCTCTATCTATTTTTCGCAAAACGACGACTTGCACGGGGCAGCCCCAGACTGTGGAGAACTGAATATTGACGTCACAAAACATTATCGCTATCTCTGTCAAAATTAGCATTATTGGAATGCTTGTAACTAGCTCAATATAAAATTAATTAGTGTGTCGTTTTTATAATTCGTTATAGTTTGAGGTATTTTTTTGATTTACGTAATAAAAAAAAATACAAATTAACAATTACTTTCTTTCTTGGATTCGAGCTTATTCCGTACCAAATGTCACACCAAGCATGGTGGGTTAGACTTCTTAAAAGTGTATCAAAGAGACGATGATAACATAAGTGAGAATTTCATTCTTATTAATCTTAATCTACACTTTAACACGGTATCTACATAATTATTCGGTAATCTAACCAACCGCTGTTAAGTTAACGCAACCTGACCTATATTATTCGCAAGGAAACCACACAGTCACTGTTATGCGTATATCGCCCTTACTAAGTGATCTATATAATCACACATGTACACTCCCATAAGTGCGCCTCAATTTGTTTCTGTGCAAACGGAATACTCTGTGCAGACTTTTTCAATTATTTTCTACAGTGTCTTGAAGTTATAAAAAAAACAAACAACTAAGTTTTCGAAAAAAGATACGGCCGTTTATACCTACTGCTAAAAAAGGTTTGTTTCAATAGTCCATGGAATCAAGATTTAATGGGTAGGCGCTCCCGTACTTCTGAAAAAATAACAATTGTAAATAGATCTTAAAAAAATAAAGTCTTGTACGGGAACCTTCAGTGGGCGAGTCCAACTCGCAGTTGTCCGGATTTTCAGAATGGCAGGATACCTAGGCGAAATTGATGATAGTTATTGCTCGAAAAAAGCAATGCGACAGCGAATTACTACACTGATGGTGCTTAACTGCTACCATTATATTCACCAAATGGGATAGCAAAACTTAAAACAAACATATTGCATGGGAAATACAATTTTATTGTGTCTCTACAAAATATAAATAAATGACTGATTTTTTTTTCTGCCTGTCTGTTTGCCAGTTAGGCTAAGCGGGCACTAAGATAAAAAAAACGAAAATTGCATATGTGAAATCTTACACACGAGTACATTTTGGAACGATTTTATTTCGCTGTGCGCATTTTAGTTTTACGATATTTTTTCGCAACGATTTTTCATATTGCGCGCTTAGCCTAACAGTAAAAATAATTAACCATTAACAAGTATATCATCTTTATTTATTACTTCAATGTATCTGGCGTCAATATCCAGCGAAAAAAAAACTGATATGACAAAATACAATTTGCTCTACCTTGTAATCGAATTTATGACACGCATATTGCACAATCGTGTTTGTGACCATTGGAGCATGGTCGGATCGATAATTCTATTACTTACCTGTGTTAGTAGATTTTTCTATTTATGAACGTAATAAAAATACTTTCATAGATAAAAGTACCTACGCTTGCCTGAACGTAAATAAACTCGAGTGCAATCTATATATATAAAACTCTTCCGTTACTGACTGACTGACAGACAACGCACAGCCGAAACTACTGATCGTAAAGAGCTGAAATTTGGCATGTGTGTTTGTTGGGAGGAGTAGGCTACCACAAAGAGAGGATTTTTGGAAATTCCCCCCCAAAGGGGAGAAAAGGGTGGGAATTTAATAAAAGGTGGTAGGTACACGCGGAAGAAGTCGCGAGCAAAAGCTAGTACTTAATAAACCTGTAATTAGCTAATACTGGCAGGTATTCCAGTTATTTCTTTTGTTTTAAATATTTTTCTTTTTTTTTCGAAAGGAGATTATAAATATAAAATACCTTATCTTGCCACAGACTTATGTTACCTACGTATACTGTTGACATACCTCCGTTTTGAATAAATAAATAAATGTGGACAACATCAAATACATTGCTCCGAATCCAAAGTAAGTAGCTAAAGCACTTGTGTTATGGAATCCAGATACAACGAAGGTACCACAAACACCCAGACCCGAGGCAATGTAGAAAAGTGTTTTTCTACATTGACCCGTCCGGGGATCGAACCCAAGAGCTGACGACACCTTGAAAACCGGTGTGTATGCCACTCGACCACGAAGGTCGTCAAGACGACGAATAACATATTACTGTAGAATTTAGTTACTTGTTGTAAGAGTTCGGGAATAATTCAGTCAGTTTTTGTAGTTTGTCGGGAATTTATTGGAACTTCATCAATGTATTTTAAATATAAACACCACCAAAATCCGAAACAAAACTCTATTAGGTCTCCACAATCCGACAAACAGAAAACAAAAGTAACTATAATTGACAAATAATCCAACAAGAAATTACACCTGCATTTAAAATGAGGTTTTATTATAATTTAAAACTAATAATATAAAATACATAGAATTAATATTTGTGTAAATTAATGTAACTTTACATTTTAGTAAGTAATAGTAAACTCTTTCTACCGAAAACACAGTGACAAAGTTTAGTATTTATTAAAAGTCACAATTATAACTGTATTAAAAAATAAGTAATATGATTTAAATATAGTACAAGGTATAAATTATAACCAGTGATATAACTGATTGTTACATTATGAAAACAAATTGCTTCACAAAAAAAAATCGCAAACGCCAAACTGTAACTAGGACAGACTTGACGACTTGTCTTATTACAATTTTGCTTTTTAACAAAATTTCAAGGCAAAAAAAAGGACGAATACTTACATTTAAAACGTCATAACTCATCTGTAAATTTGTTAATGAACGAATATAAAAAATCCCTCGCATGTACCAACATATTGCGCGCCGTGCTTAATCTAGTTACGATTGTACACTCGAATGATAATATAATAAAACGCTACGAGTTTTATAGGTTTCGCGCTGTAAAACCTTTTTTTTTTCGTGTCTGGCAAAAATAAATTATTGCCAATTTGATTGATCGTATTATCGTTAAAAATATATTAAAGCTGGCGTTATCTTTCAAGGATCACATATTTAATAATTTGTGAGAATTCAATGAATACCTACTTCTTCGGAATTATTTTATTTGAAAAATTTTCTTATACTTGGGTACACCGTCCAGTTCAATGTTAAGGTCCTTTCATATCAATATACAAACACTAAAGTTTAGGAGTGTGTACCCTAGATTAAAAGACAAGAAAATTCAATAAGCTTCGTATTTCAAATACATCTACAATATTATATAGTTCTTGATCCCAAATTATCAAACTAAAAAAATATGAAAACGTTTTTTATTTTACTCGTATTTATCTCACCATTTCAGCTTAATAGAAAACGGGTAAGTATTACCAATTTAACTTCCAACATGTTTAAGCTAATAAAAGCATATATTATTATATTTTATTCAATACTAACAGATCGGTCCGGACTTCATACGGGTAGTACAGTAATAAATGAGTACGTAAACGTGAGAATAATACACAAAAAACCTTTCTCTTATATCACTCTATTTATTACTGAAAATTGCATTCAATTCTGTTGCATATTTTAAAAGATTTAAGCGTACAGACAACGAGACCGAATTTGTTTTATACTATGGAAAAACTGAAAGAAATGTGTTTTTTTTTACGATATATCTTCGTAACAAATTGATAGGCAGGGTTAGGTAAGGATTAGGTTATTGGTTTCCCGCGGCCTTGCGCATACACTCTCATGAGCCGTGTTGTTATAAAAATATATGTTTTTAGAAAGATGAGGTGCTTTTTATCGCGAGTAAAGCACTTATTTTTGACACGTAAATGTTATAAGATGTTTTTGTTTCATTTATAGGAAGCTTAGGGTTAAGTAACCAGTAACTATTTCAATAATAGAGTGTTATTTTTTTTAACCAACTTCAAAAAGGAGGAGATTTTAGGTTCGACGTGTCACTATTTTTTTTATGTATGTTCACCGTTTATTTATATGCAGAAAACACAAACGAAGAAAACAAAATAACAATTATGTTGTTGTATGTAAAATAATCAAAGTATGCAATTATCCTTATTTAATTATATTTACAACTCACAATAAACTTAAACAAACTTCGTTAAATGGACATAAAAATGTTTGAAAAAGAGCCAAATATTGATTGTCCTCATTATGGCGACCCTTTTTTCCGTAGAATTAATCAATTTCAGACGTGATCGTAAATAAACAAGGGCTCGATTATCTAACTGGCTTTAGTATTGGATTAAATATACATATAACAATGACATTCGATAAAATTTGTTTCAAAGCTGATTGATTAAGTGGCAAAAAGCACGCTTTTCTTCGACACTATAGTTAACAAATAATCACACTGATATGATATAATCATATCTATACTTTTATTATAAAGCTGACGAATTTGTTTCATAGAATGCGCTTATCTCAGGAACTACTGGGCCTTATTGAAAAATTATTTATACATTGTTTGATAGCCCATTTATAGAGGAAGGTTTAGACTACTTTTTGTCGCGATAAACGACGCCCACGCGGGCGGAGTACCTAAGTGGGCTATCAAACAGTGATAATAATATACAAGAGTTGTAATTAGCGAAACAACTTGTATATTTTCTATAAAGCTCAAAATAGATAAAGGCCAACTATTTCTGGAATTTAGTAACTAGGAGATCTCAATCAGCAAAAACTTTCCGCCAAGGAGGCCGAGGAGAAAGATCTTTTCTTATTCGAAGCTCAGGATTGCACGTTGTAGGGGTTCCTTTGTTTTTATGATTTCTCATTAGGAACATGCTACTTGTTTCTGTATGTGTGAATTATATTCATATATTTTTACGTATTTAGAGTATTTTAACACATGTAAAGATATGCGTGTATAATATAATAAAACTATGCGACTTTGAAGTTGATCATGAATGACTAGATAGTTACTCTTTTAAGTTAAAAGCAATTTGTTTTAAAAATGTTATGTAAAGCGACGTTAAAACAAAGCACAGTCGCTCAAAAATCTATCTAAATATCTGTATCTTTATTACTAATCTGCAAAACAAATAACAGAAGGAACAAGTCCACACAGCAAAGGCTTTTTCAGGAGCTCATGTCGTTCATTTCTCGATGTCCAATAGCAAGCAAAAGGCAATAATTATATAAATGTCCCCAACAAAGTCAATACAGGCACAAAGCTGAAAGCACAATAGCCGAACTAGATGACGTCATCAGGCCACTAAAGCCAGGCATGAATAATTCAGAGAGTTACATCTTCGACGGTAAATGTTTTAATGCTGCCGAAACGGGTTATAGGTTCATAAAGAGAAAATGCCTCTTTTATTGGAACGACAGATTTCTGGCTGTTGTTTTGATTTTAGCTTCTACTAAAGTATGTCAAGGGAAAGAGAAATGGGAATTTATTTATCTACAAAGCTCAGTATTTAATTCTGAAAGAAAGAGAAAATAAATAATAGAGCATTTTAAACTAATGTTAATTTGTATCTACACTAAAGTTTTTTTAAGTGTTCTAGGATTTTGCCAAAGTAAAATAGAAATCTAATAAAACAATTTTGTTTATGGTAAGAATAAATATTTTTGCAACCGAATTTAAAAATAAGAAATTAAAAAGAAATATACATTTCGAATTCAGAAACAGCTGTCCAATTGCTCTTTTATTTTTTTAAACAACAATTGTGTGTACGAAAAATGGAAATTCGAACAAGAAGAACAAGCATCTTATATTACAAATGCATGAGATCGCGAAAAATCGTGGTCATCAATCAAGGATACAAGTTTTACCGAGTCCCGACCCGGGGGGTGTTACCTTACCTATAAGATATTTGTCATTCAGTTTCCAACAAAGGGTGAAATCGGGAGCCGTTTTGCACAGATATTCTTTAATGTTGAAGGAAATCGAACCTATTTATTGGTTAATTTTAGGACAGGAGGCCCCTCCTGTCATTAATAGCATCGTTATTTTTAAGAACGCAAATACTGTTTACGCCATTTCGTCGAAGCTTTTTTTTTATTTTAGTTAAACGGTCTTCGGACATCTTTGTATCTAATGGACAGTATTTTAACAAAAACTATACTAGATATCGAAATAAATCAATAAGTAAAAGATGTAATAAATATATTAAGTTGTAATAATACTAAATGTATCTGTCCCACTGTTACGCTAAAGTCCATTTATTACCATACAAAAGTGATTGAGGATTGATCACCACGCTTGTTCACTTGCGTGCTGTAAATCATATGCTTGTCGATTGAGATTAAATTCAGTTTGAGCGATAAGCATTACTGCGTCTTCTTGTTCGGAATTTCCCTGTGGACTAATAAAACAGAACGAAGGTAGTCAGCGAAAAATTGAGGCAATTTTTGTTTCATTAATAACGCGAGCTTGTGTTCCTAATGCTTATTTACATAACTCAGAACTTTCATCAACAATAAAATATTCAAGACACACGCTGGGAAATATATTTTACTAAATATACTCCGGGACACCTAAATAGAGTAACCCAATTATAATAATACAAGTTTTTAGAATATTGTCTCATAAAATTCAGAAAAATAAAAGCATTTTATGTAATGTTTTATAAACTTCCAAGAACCAACTTTCTTTTTTAGATGGAATTAGTTATGTAATAATGTCTATACAATCTAACTTTATACCAAATTTTAGTGTCCTGAAGTGTAATACCGGCCTATAAATGTCCCACTGTTCGGCGCGGGCCTCTTCCCATTTAAAGAAAGAATGAGCATTGATCACCACGCTTGCTCATTGCGGCTTCGCGATTTCAGATTCCAAATTTGGAATTCAGGTTTCCTATCGGTTTTTCCCGTTACAGTTTGTTGATGGTCTCTTTTATTATTGAGAAAAGACCAAATAACTTTGAAAAAGTTAGATTGGTTTTTGCCTGGGTTCGAACCTGCAACCATTTGCTAACGAATTCGGTCTTTGAACCGCTACGCCACCACGACACTCCTGAAGTATATTATAGGTACATTTACTTCCAACATAAATAAATTTTCAGAGGCTCATTTCTTATGTCAAAATAGCATAAAGTGAAGAAAAGCACGACACTAATTTAATTCAAAAATAAATTCACGAAACGTATTATATTTCACAGCGACGAGACGGCAAGCGCAACATGGCGTGTTTTCTTTTCATTTTACGAACTTGAACCAGACAAGAGCCTTCCACTCCTCTTGCAAATGAAACGATCCCAGGAACGGATAGTTATTCAATACTCTGCCTTTAAATATGAACCGGGATCGTTATATATGGACTGTGAGACCAAAATTGGCCCGTATTTAATTTCAAATAGTTTTTCAAAGTGTCCTGAAGTACATGTATCTGTGCTAAGTAATAACTTTACAATACAAATTCCATTATATCACAAAGCTTTTATACCAGGTTCTAATTTATTAATAGAACCTACTCTTGTATTTATTAAAAGAAGAAAGTAACCAATACTTCTGTACTGCAAAGATGCTGTTACGAAAATGAATGTGTTTTATTTTTATTTGACTCCACTTCAATTAATTAATAGAATCCTCTCCTCCACGCGTTTCTGAGATAAAGGCTCTTGACAGACAGACGGACGGACGGACAGATAGACGGACAACAATGTGATCATAAAGATTCATTCTAATTCATAATATCACACCCACGCTATCTAACTGACATTTTTCAGGGCTCAGACTTAGAGGAGCCGAGTAAAGCCCACTCAACTTCTTCCCACTTAAGAAGCACTCCTGACTATCAATAAACCAAGATTTTTGTAAGCTTTGTTCAATTTTAGATTGCCTTAATTTTGCTTTTCAAACTGTAATGAGATTAGAGTTTTCATGTAATATTTTTCTTACAAAATTGTAATATGTTTAGAGAGTTTTGTGTGTGAAATATATTATAATAAATAAGTCTTGGTGCGCGTTAATTATTTGATAAAGTATAAGTAGTTTTTATGTAGTTTTAATTATAAGTAGGTATGTTTTACACACTGCTAAAGAATAACTTTATGTTACTACGTAAAGAAGCGACACACACCTCCCCCCGCCAATTTATTTCTCCCTTTACCGAGGTTGTAAACAAGGCAGTGAAGTTTACCTACGTCCATGGGTTATCAATGTGGGTGTCGTTAGAGGCGGACTTAGGGATACAGAAACAAGGAGAAAGAGCAGCAGCGTTCTATCATCTAAGAACGGATATAAAACTGCGGTCATCAACACGCTTGTCCAGCGTGATGACTTGGGCAACAATCACCCCATGAATGCACACTGCACTAGCATCTAGCACAAGCCCCAGTTCCCCTCTGCGAACGACTAAGGAATGGGTGTTTTAGCGCAACTTGGGAGAGGCCTATGTCGAGCCGAGGGTTGTGATTAAAAAATTTATCATTCGAAATGAATTCTTCAAAGCTCTGATAAATAGCCTTATGTCTACAAAGATTATCTTGACTTTCAGTAATAATAAAAATGCATCCACAATATTTTTACGCCCACATCGTGGCGGTATTCTTCAGCTTTGTTCCATGGGACAGACTGGCCGGCGCCTTGTGTCCTTGGCCGGCGGGCGACAGACCGACGCCAACCAACCAGGGACGCTGCGATCTCAGCTTATTTATTATTTCTGTTGGGAATTTTAGTATTTTTTCACATTACGAACTTTTTATCTACTCCAATGTCTTTTTTTCAGTTGGTTTACTGCCTCATTTTTTTTATATAAATGTTAGCCTCTTGAAGATTGCTTGTTCTATGCTCTGCCTAGTTTGGGATCAGATGGCCGTGTGTAAATTGTCCCAAGATACAAAATAAAAAAAAGATAAGTTAAATACAAACACAATTCTAAGGTCCCGAAAAATTATGGAAACCATCCAAGGTCATTGTTTACAATTCAATTAATAATTCTGTCCACAGTCCATTCCCGAATGTCAAGGATGGTACGAAAATAAAACTGCCTTATTTCATTTAACTACGACTTCCTCAGCAACCATTTGTCTCTAGGCCAGTTTCTAAGTATATGCTGATGTAGATATTTATGGGGGTAGCCCAAAACACAGATAAATAAGCCAATCTTATTGATTATATTATTAAGTAGTTTATCTGTCATTATCATCGTTGGCTGCGGGGTGCCGGCGTCGAGGCGCCAGTCGTCCAAGATGGCGACGGCTTGGCGAGACGCATGACGCTCTGTGGCTGCTGGGGTCTTAGTTAGCTTTGTAAAACTTACGTTTTATTCTATCAAGGGTGCTCGCTCTAGACAATATTGATTAGAGTATGCTGATAGTAACTTGTAGGTATCGGGTGAGGCTTCAAGCCTGTCTCTGTCATAATATTGAAAGATTTAAAAATTTATAAGTATTAAGAAAGGCGTTTTGATAAATAAGCGTATAATAAAATAAACTATTAAACGATGTTTTATACCGAGAACTAGGGTTTATGTTCATACTGCTAATGTTTTTTTTTGCCCCATTACGATAAGACTGAACATTTTCATTTTAATTGTCCCGTTTTTTCTTTATCACCATCAGATGGTCAGAAATCAGGTATCGAATAGTTTTTTATAGACACTTGCTAGGTTATTTAGACAGTAAAAAAATCAAATAAAAGCATCAAATTCAATCTTCAATTATTCCATTTAATATTCTTAAATGTTGTTCTTATTCAATGTTCTATAGTATTAAAATTATGTGTAACAGTGTGAGTATATTGCACAGTTGGGTATATTATATTTCTGGTAAATATCTTTTAAACATTTACGCGTAATATTTTCAGGAACAGCAAAAAACTGGGAACGATTGTTATCGGCGAACGTTTTATCGCCCTTTGGTCCGTGTAACACGCGACATAGCGACATGTAATTAACGTCACATGATATGAATAAACGTTGCTGTAAATCAAAAATGCTATAATTTTGTATAATGACCTTTTTAAATTATGGTTAACAAGCAGCGACCCACAGTTTTATCCAAGTTCCCTTTCCTGTGGATATATAAGTATGTTTATCAGTTATCTGGTTACTATAGTACAGGCTCGACCTAGTTTGGAATCTGATAGCCGTATGTGAGCAGTCCCAAGGTATTATTATAAAGATAGGATTCAGGAGGAAAGTTTTATGTAAAATAATAGGCGTTTATTACTGTGATAACCGTGCGAAGCCGGGTTGGGTCCGCTAGTATATTATAAACGGAGACTATTGTATTGTGTTTACACACAATGGATGAAAAGGTCGGATTAATTGTCATTGTTAAAAGTGAATAGACTTTGTGTATGAGACTTGGTAAATTACTGGTATGCTAATAAAATTTCAAATTATTACCTTCAATTGGATTTCAATCACCTCCATTTACATGCATTGTTGAAAAAGTATTTCCCTAGATAATCGACTTAAAACAATCATACGAACAAAGATATTATTGCGTAAAATCTGTAACACTGTAACTATGTATACCGTTGTGTGTATTTTAAATTTCGTAGCTTCGTAGCGACCGTAGCAAACCGTAGCGCAATGCTACAATCGTAGCTGTCGAGACCGCTTAAAATACGATGTTTAAAATATTATTTCTGGAACCAAGCGTTTAATGAAAGTTTGATAAATTGCTTGTTTTGTTTATGGCAATTACTGTATATATAATTTTTGTTAAGATTTTCACCCATTTAGTGCGACATTTTCACACATTGTTCTTGAAACATATCTCAGTAACAAATTAATTGATTGATGTTTCTACCATTAGTACATCACAGGCCGGTAATATCAGACTGTACTTGTTAAAATGGCTCCATACAGCCAGTGATGTAGGTTATCTTTTGTGTGGCGTGTAAAACAAGGGAACTCATCACGCATATTGTTTGCCTTCGAAACGTACATACGGGACGTGCGGGTCGTACGACGCTGCGCTTTATGTATTGCTCAGTTGTGCCTCCCGGATTTTTCTATTTATAAAACAGGATTTTTGTAAAATATAAGTTGTATACAAATCTTTTAATTATTTTATTGCATTTAGTTACTTTAGTTTTAGGCTGCTTTTGGCAGACTTGAATTAAACGCAATTAAATTTATATGGTTCTGATTTATAAAAAATAAAAAAATTACAAATAGGTTCACAATTTTTTAGAAAATGTTAATACATCTAAACAAAGTGTGGAAATAATTCCGAAAATTGTTAATCTGTCAGACTAGAATTTGTCTAAAGCTAATTTCAATACCAAAGCTTTATTATGATTCGGCAAACTTTAGTGTTTCGAAGATTTAGAATGTTTAAGTTTGAAGGTTTATTGTTTTAGTATTTAAATAGTTCCCAACTGCTTATATAGGGATCTCTATTATGATTTATGCAACTGAAATCATTTTAGAGTTATTTAATAATAATATCTTGGGACAGCTCACTCACTGCCATCTGATCCCAAACTAGGCAGAGCCTGTACTATGGCAACCAGACAACTGATAAACATAATTATATATTACCAAATACAAACATAATATAGATGTTATTTATCTATAATATGTATGCATTTATAAATATATAAGTATCTTTATCAGTAGTAGTTTGGGATCAGACGACGATATTATTATATTATAGTTTGCAGTGAACGCACAGGTATGAAAAACTGGCTTAACTATGAAACCCAAACTAAATGAGCATAATTTCGCTGGCGTCAGACAATCGGATTCAACATTCATAAATATGTCCTAATAATATTTGAATGCCAGCTTTATAACCTATAAAACTAGTTTTAAAAGAGGTTACATACAGAGCCAAGATTCTACTTTCTATTGAGAACATTAGCTCAAGGTCCACAGCCTCGGTCCAATGGATGTTTTCCAACCTCCAAATGACATTACTCTTCGATACAGCACAAACACAACCTTGGGCCCATTTTCTCAAAAACAAGTCAACTATTTTGTATGAACTTTGACTGTTAATATTATCATATAACCAATAGGTCATGTTATAGTGGTTGAAATTGGAGAGATAGAGAATGACGTAATCCTGCGCTGACATCATGGAGATATCTAACGGGCTAGCAATGCAATATAAGCCTTGTGGCGTTGTAATAAAATTCACATTCCTTAATCTATTGTATGTTTTTTCAGGGTAAACGTATGTCCAGACTATGGGGCGCCAATACAGCGCCTGAATGTCGCGGTCTAAGATGACTCAGATGTAAAACAAGGATAGCAACATCCAAACTTTAACCAAACGGAAAGTGATGGTGAAAATATTTTCGACAGACATTTTGTTTTGTTTTTGAGCAGTAAACAAATTTAGGCAACAGAGATTTATGATAAACCAAATTTATTTGAACAACGTTGTAAATGTAGCGTAACTTCAAAATTTTCTCCAGATGAACATAAATGCTTGAGAAAATTTCATCAGACTGTATAATTTAGTCTGAAGCATAATGTTTTAGTCTTTCATAATATTAAGCTTGAATCTCTTCATTAGTGTTGCGGTCGCTTGCCTACTTCGCAATATTACATCTTAAATTAAAAGTCTAGGTCGACCAGTATGCCCGCAGTTTTGATTAAGAAAAATGTCTATGTATTTAAGTTACTACGGATAAGAAATGAATGTTGTGGTAAAAACACCCAGTATTTTTCAGTCTCCAGAACATAGGTAGGTTGTTGTACATATTGTTTTCTGAGATTTACGCTAATGTTAGACTTTGAAATAAAACTACTTTTAAACGGATTCCATCGCAGTTTATTTTGATTTTAGTTGGCCCGTGACCATGACTCCTGCAAAGGCGTCGAAACGTCGGGAACTAAAATAAAAATAAACCGCGATAGAATCCGTTTAAAAGTAGTTTTATTTCAATAGGTAGGTACATATTTTACGTTCAAAAAAGGGTCGTTATATATTCAGTTTGCCTTAAAGTCGGCCAAATTTTGGTGGCTTCGCGACATATTTCTCATCGTAATATTCAAGCCTATATACACGTATATTTTTGTAGATATTTCTCAGTAGGCAAGTTTTTTCTTCAGTGAAATTATTACCTATGAAAATAGTTCAGAAGGTAAGGGTGTCTATACATAATACACCCTTACCTTCGTTATTTACCCACAAACAATTAAAATAACTCCGGAACTATTATTTTTATATTGGTATATTTCAGTCATATGAAGTTTGAACTTCCCAAATTACTTTTAGATGTGTATCTAAATAAAATGTTCGTATTAACGGCCTAAGCTTCCCGAGGGGTTCTTTTTTTTTATCTTTATTTATTTAAAAAAAGGGGGTTTTTATCCTCAAGGATACGCCAACCCCATCGTGTTTTATAAATAATAACAAAAAAAATACATATTCGTTAGGGAAATGCTATTAATCTACGTTAATGGCTAATAAACACATTTGTTTTGCTAGATCAGAGTTAGGTTGGGATAACACAGTTTGAATTAATCCGACATCAAGTTTGTTTAATCCAAACTCCCTTAAAACCCTTTCTCTATCAGCCCTATTTTTAACACACTCCATTAACAAATGTTGTACGTCCTCAATTCTATTGCAAACAATACAATTTGGCGAGTTGACTTTTTTCATAAGGAACGCAAACTTTGCTGAAGGATAATGTCCGGATCTCAGTCTTAGTACTAATTTAATATAATTTTTACTTAATTCTCTATGATCAAACCAAAGGGAAAGAGGAAGCTCATGTTGAATGGTTCTATACCAAACGCCTTTTGTTGTACTTTTATCTAAAAAGTGTTTTTTCCACTTGTCGATACATTTAATTTTGATTTTAGGGATTAAATCTGAGTAATCTGGCAAATAATCAATGTCGGTACCTTCTATTGCTCCTAGTTTCGAGATAAGATCAGCTTCCTCATTACCCTTTAGGCCTATATGGGCTGGAACCCATTGCAACCGGACCTCAATACCACTTAAATTACATCTGCGGATAGCGCTTATAATGTCATAGGCTATCGAGGTACCTCTGCAGCCAGAGGCACATCGAGTCACATGTTGTAAAGCACTCTTGCTGTCCGTAAAAATAACAATTTTGTCCAAGCTTTGATTCAGCGCATATTTTATGGCTTGAAATATTGCAATGAGTTCCAGCGACATAATTGATACACATGTCTTAATTTTATAACTATGTTTCACATTACGATTATGATACATGAAGCCAGCCCCATTACCCTGAGGACTTTTCGATCCATCTGTATAGAATTTATGCCATTCATTGTATTCCGAATTTAATTCCGCAATAACCTTATTTAGAAGTATGTTGGGTTCATAAGATCTTTTACTATCCGTCACACTTTTTAGACAACTTTTGATATTATCCTGAAAGTCGATACCTGATATCCAAATATCTGAGCTAAACATTGTTAGAGTATTTGACGAAAACAAACAATATTGCTGAGTATCTCTATAGATTTTAGTAAGTAAAGGTTTCTTTTTACCAACCCAATAAGAAACATTTCGGCAAAGGGATTCCAAATCTGATACCAAACTAATAGTCAGATTATCAGACCAGGACATTCCCTTCAATATAAATTTGTAAGCTAGGTACTGGCTTCTCAAAAATAAAGGCATTATGTTTAGTTCCGACTCCATAACGTGAATTGGGGTACTTTTAATGAAACCTCCTATAATACGTAATGCTTGGTTTTGTATTTTGTCGAGTTTTCTAATTGTCATATTAGCGCTACAGTCATAGATAAAACTGCCGTAATCAAGCCTGCTCCTAATAAGCGAAATATATAATCTACGTAAATGTATAGTGTGAACACCCCAATTACTACCCGCTAAACATTTCAAAATATTAAGATATTTGCTACACTTTTCTATCGTTTCGTGTATATGTTTTCCCCATCGTAAACTTTCATTTAACCACATACCCAAATACTTTATATTTGTTACTCGATCCAAAATTACACCGTTTGTTTTTATAGCAGGAAAATCTCTTCTATGACCTCTACTGAACAGGCAGTATTTTGATTTAGTTGCCGACAAAACTAATCCTAACTCGTCTAAAAGTGATATTATTAAATTTAAGGCAACTTGAATATATTCCTCACAAGTTTTAATATTTTTGTTACTAACAAATAACACAAAATCGTCAGCATATTGCGATATTAGTACATTCTGAGCTTGGCGACATATCTTGTAAGTTGCAATATTAAAAAGTAACGGGGATAAAGGGTCACCTTGGGCCAAGCCTCTATTGGTCCACCTGGAGAGTGAGAATCTGCCATCGTCAGACTTAACATTTAAATGTCTTTCGCTTAAAAAGGACCAAAGATAACTACAAATTTTATTGCCTATTTGAAGACTATCTAGTATTTTAATCGCTACGTCAATAGAAACATTATTATATGCATTGTCAATATCTAAGAAGCAGGCTAGTGTCGGGATGTTTTTTGAAAAACCAATTTGAACGCATGAAACTAATCGTGTCAATGAATCCATACACGATTGTGCCTTCCTAAATCCAACGGCATGAGGAGATAGGACTTTTTCTTTTTCGAAATACCATTCTAAACGTCTAAATAGTAATGCATGAAAAATTTTGCACAGACAAGAGAGAAGGGAAATAGGTCTTAATTTAGATTCACTACTAGGACTAGAACTTGTTTTGGGAATAGGAATTACACGCACATTGCGCCACTGATGAGGAACAATACTGTATTTTAAAATGTTATTATACAATTGAAGTAAAAAATGTTTTGACGAGTCAGGCAAATTAAAAATCATAGAATATGTTATGTTATCATCTCCTGGGGCCGTGTCTTTCTTTTTGAGACAACTTTTGAGTTCTGGCATAGAAAAATTAGTTTCTAACACTAAATTTCTAGATGTAAATTTAGGCATGACATTTGATACATAGTCTGGAGTTAATGAACACAATAGCTCAGTTTGTTTCTCTGAAGAAAAGTATGTCCTTTGTTGTCTATTACCTTTTACCCACTTCATACGACGCCAGAGTTCGGAAGCCGATGTCTTTTCATCAATAGAATTACAAAACTTTTGCCAATTAAGATATTTTGCGTTACGAATTAGAACTTGTGACTCCTTAGTAATTTTTTCTAAAATAGTTAGATTTCTAGGTGTAGGATTACGGCGGAAATTACGCAGAGCTAGTCTACGCTGTGCTATTATTTTTGATAACTGGGGATTCCAATATTCTTTTGGCGTGAAATTTTCGTTAGGTTTATTGCAAAGCTTTTTATATGGAATATATTTGTCTGCTGAATTAATAAGTTGATCGGTGAATAAGTCATACATTTGTTGAATCTTATTAGCACCTTCAGTGTATCTAAGAGAGTTTTGGGCTAGCGATTGACGATATCCAATCCAATCAGCCCTATCAAAATTCCGTTTTTTAATTAAACTAAAATTGTTAGAAATGTTAATGGACATTTGAATTATTAAGTGGTCACTCCCAAGATTTTCGTTAGACACTTGCCATGTAAATTTGATCGCAATATCTGACGTAGCAAACGAAATGTCCGGTGCAGTACGTTGTAAATGTCCTTCAACTAGTCTCATTCGTGTGATCGAGCTATCATTAAGTGATATAAAGCCATTATCTAGAGCCGATTCCATAATTTGGATGCCTCTTGTGTCATTCTTAACCGACCAGTTAGTGTGGTGTCCGTTAAAATCCCCTGCAATTAAAGTTTTCGCGGAAAAAAACCGAGAAAAGTGTATCCCAGTCTGAAAGCTCTGTTCGTATGTTAGATGGACAGTAAATAGACACAATATACTCCAAGTCCTTACAATTAAGAAGCTTTACACATAAAGCTTGAATGCCAGTATTGTTAAGACAGAATGAATGTAAATGAGATTGGATAGACTTATGTACTAGTATTGCGACTCCACCGTATGAGTCATCTCTATCATTACGGTAAACGTTATATCTACTTATGTTTATTATACAATCCATATCCAACCATGTCTCACTAATAACTGCAATGTGAATACTTTGCCTAATCAACAAATCCACAAAACTAATCAATTTAGGACAAAGACTCTGAGCATTCCATTGAAAAATTTTAATTCTAAGTAACTTACGTAAATTATCCATTTAGAAATTTAACAATGTAGTCAAAAACTTCTCCATTCAATAACATACCACTCAAAAAGCTTTTTACTTCTCCCAGAATAACTTTCAAAATAGCCATAACTTTTTCATCAATGGTATTTTCCGATATCATTATATTTTTGATTTTTAACCAAAATTTCAAAAATTCAAATTTGTATAACGCCTGTTCATTTCTCCTAGAAGCTTTCTTTTCCGTATCTAATTGTTCATCAACAGCTGTTTCTATTGGTTGCTCTATAGATGTTTGACATTTTTCTTTTCTTTTATTCTTATTTCTACGTCGCAATGTTGTCTGTTGGATAATGGTAGACATTTCCCCTGAGCTTCTTTCAGATTCATCCTCTATTATTTGTTCCATAGGCATTACATCAGAATGTTTTCCGCCGTTAACTAATATGTCGCGGTAAGATGAATGCGAATCGCCACCATTTTGTGAAGAAGATCTTTGGGTATTTTGTGAAGTAGAATATTCAGTAGTAAGCCTCTCACTTATTCTTTTTTGTTTTTTTTCGTAAAATAGTTGTAAAGCTCTGCGGTATGTCACTTGGTCCTTACTCATAATAAATCGAATTGTTTTTTCTCTGACATAAAAAGGGCATGTCTTGTCTAACACAAAGTGATTCCCTTTGCAATTTAAACACTTAAAGTCTTGAGTGTTACAGTTCGTATGGTCGCCTCCACACTTAGGACACCGTATTTTTTTTGTGGGACAAAATTTCAAAAAATGACCAAACTGCCAACACCCATGGCATTGAGTTACGGGGAAAACGTACATTTCAACCCTAAATCGGTAATCATACGCATGTAAATAAGGAGGCAAAGTATTACTTTTGAAGCAAACCCTTATAGACTCGCTGTCTATCCATTTTCCTTCCGGATTTAAACGTTTCAATCTTTTGATAGATAAAATTTCGACAGTTGATTCCAAAATTCCCATGAGTTCATCTTCCTTTAGTTCCAGATCCACTCCTCTTACTAATCCATAAGATACAGACATTTCTTGTGTCAATTGACATCGGAACCCTCTTTCCTTCATGTTGTGACACTCCAATAATTTAGCCGCATCCTGTTTACTTTTAAACTGGATCAATGCCTTAAAACTACTCCTATACTTAATTCTTGTAATGCCTGTGATATTTTCAGTTCTCAACATTTTTGCCATAGCTATTTGTTTGGGTAAAGCATTCAAAGAAGTAATGCAAACTTCGTGATTTTCGACATGTTCCAAAACACAATTTTTTTCTAAGTCTACCCTCTTATTTCCGTTTGAATCTGTTGAATCACTTCTAATTAAACGCTTTGGTCTTCTGCGGTTTATCGTTATAAAACCTTCTTCGTCACTCTCTTCATCTTCTCTAACTTTCCTTTTTTCTGCATGAATTTCCTTATTTTCATTGTTACTTAATTTATTGCCAGAACTATCACCCTCCAAAACTCGATAAAATCCTTCCAAAATTTCTTTTTCATAGTTGGTTGTTATCTCCGACACACTTTCCCCATCCTCATCTTTATCGTCCTCCATAGTCTCAATTAATACTTTATAAATCACAAATCAATAGTAGGTAGTAATTAGTTTAGACGTACAATATACGAAATACGAAATTACGAACGCGTGCGCAGAGTACGGCGCTCGGCTAATCACTGGGGGTTCTTACTGTATGGAGTTTTGTGGCAAAGAGGGTTTCACTGTTGGTGACGCTCCGCGGATCCCTGGGGCGTCTCGTTGCTGGCAGGCAAATGCTTATAAGATCTTCACATTGTTTCGTAATAAAATGAGTTTCGTTTTAAAAATTTGTTGAACAGACCATGTTGTACAATGTACTATATGCATTTATTTGAATTTTAAAATGTTACTATTGGTTTTTTATTCGTTCAGTAATATTTTTCTGTACATCTGTTTTAGCGGATTCAGTTATTCTTATATTAACAACTTGTAATCTAGAAGTTTAAAAACGGAATACGCCGCCTATTTTGCTGACTTATTGCTTTAAGAATAGTAATTAAAATGTTACAGGTTAAAACAATAGAGATAATTAATCAACGCATGTCCACTCTTGTAATTTCACAGTTAGGTGCCATAACAATATAATGAAGATTTCGAAGTAGTAACCTAATGTGGTTAACCCCTGCATCTTTAGCCAATCAGTACTTTGAACAAGTGTATTCAGGGGCTGCCAACATTGCAGGTGGGACTTGCTTTAATGTAATATTCATGGGTGTGACATGGTGTTTGCGAGCTCCTTTGATAGCGGCATAATCCTGCTTAACTAGATGAATTAAACATTAACGTTATGAACATGCCAGCGTTGTTTGCGGTCTTACTTCAAAGACAAGGAATGTGATGAATATGTGAATTATGAGGATGTTAAAGAAAAAAATCTTTGTTGTAATGAAACGGCTTTTTGATAGATTTTATATCGGTTACAAAAAGTTCTGATTTGTATTGCTTCTATAGGTGATAAACTTCGAGACACGCTGTGTTAAAAGTCTTCAATGCCTGGTACAATATTGGTAAAGGCGTAATAAGTAAGTTGATATTTTTTTTAATATACCAGTGTTTGAAACCTAATATGGATCTAACTGTCCGATGAAACACGAGATCTACTATCATATTCGATTCAAAATGTGTAAATTTAAATCTACATAATGGGTATAAAGTTCCTAAAGTGAAATTGACCTTTTAGAGATCCCACTTGACATTCCTTAAACCTGGCCTTAAAAAAACTAATCTCGCACGAATATCTCTACTTTAAATTGTACCTTTTTTCAGCGGAAATACTTACGAGTGCTAATAACATTCTTGTGAAAAATACCAAGGTTTCTTTTACAAAGGAAGTAATATGATTGCTGGAATACAAAAAACGTAACATTAATACTATAATATTTGTGACGTAATATTTTCCCACGCGATGACCTTTTGACTGCTTAGTTATTTATACAAAGTTTTTTTATGGTTTTTGTTTATTATAGCTTCTATATTTTAGTACAATAATGCCTGCGGCCTCGTTTCTGCGTAGGTATAAGTAAATACATTTATTAAAATAAATATAAGCCTATGTTAATCAGAATGTTTTAGCATTCTAATGGTAATGATTTTTTCCAAATCGGTCTAGTAGTTTTGAACCGACTTCCAAAAAGAGAAGGTTATATGTTCGTATTTTTTAAGTTTATTTATTACGAATGCACAATTCTTTCCTTTTACAATATAAGCACTTATTTTATATGCGGCTTACGTAGTCCTGTAAACAGGAATACTTGAACTTAATTGTAGCACAGTGTACAGAGGCGGACTTAATGCTCACCGTACGTGCTCATCACACAAACATTTGTCCTGGATGGGAATCGAACCCACGACCTCCAGCTTAGCAGTCAGGGTCACTAACTACTAAACCAACAGGCCAGTTTTATAAAATACATTTTTAAATATATACTAGATAAATCATCGGGAGCAAGGTCCAAGCTCCCAGTGGTTAGGGCTCCAGAGATCTTATTATTAGACAATAGTTTATAATTATATTTTTTACATATACAACTTCAGCCAAATTAAACGGTCAAGAATCTATCCTATCATATATAATGGTAAAAGAAAAAAAGGAAGCGAAAAAGGAAACCAGTAAAGGGTCGGAAGTAAATGCCAAAACAAAGTGTGAAGAGATTTGGCGCGTGATCCAATTCGATTCGGTCGGTACCCTCCGTGCCTTCGTATTGTGTTCATCTTCACCGTGTTACCATACATAATCAAATACGATACGTATTTTTGGGAAACCATGCGAGGGTTCTACAAGGAAGCGTTTTGGGACCACTATTTGATATTTACGTAATACAATATTCGTTCTAGAATTAGGTGTTTTTAGGTGTACTTTACACTATTAGGTACACGGGTCGTGTACCTAGTAGTGTATGTGAAATAGTTTGAAATGTTTTTGATATATAATAATATCTTGGGACAGCTCACACACGGCCATCTGATCCCAATCTAGGCAGAGCCTGTACTATGGCAACCAGACAACTGATAAGCATACTTATATGTTTCTAAATACATACATATTATAGATAAATAACACCCAAACACAGAAAAAATGATCGTGCTCATCACACAAAGATTTGTCCTGGCTGGGAATCGAACCCTCCGGCTTAGCAGTTAGGGTCACTAACCACTAGACTAACAGGCCAGTCTCCATATCATGTAATTCTGCGCTAATAATGAACATAATCCAATTAATGATTTATTACTATTTAACCAAGTAGGCTATATGTAGTCAAATTACCATAGAAACTTGGCAAGAATACGCACATGGCATTAAGATAAAGGTGAGTTAAAACTTTCTCCCATCTAAACCCAGAGAACACACATGCGGTTAACATTTACAAAGTTATACCGCAGCGTCTTGCGAAAGAAAAGGTAACCCTAACAAGAAAATATTTTGTTTTTAATTTATCTGGGGAGTTATTATCTGAGTCCAAACAAAACATAACGTGGCATGACGCAGATTATAGTTCAAGAATCCTGGGTTGCCAAATATTTTCGTGTTTCTGAGATTCTAGGTGTTAGTAGGTATGACGTCATTCTGAAGAATAAAGTTACTTAAATTTTTGGGTAATTCAGTCCCTGGTCAGTACCATTAGTCATCAAAGCAGTGTATTTAAGTCACAATATACAATACAATTACTATCGGAATAATCTACGCCAGCTTTGTATAGAAGCTTTGTATAGAGAGCCGAAAGCCATGACGTTAGTTTTACTCCGTCAACAAGTTTAATTAAATGTTGGGCGTTCGTGTCCCTTTGCTCGGTTATTGGAAGAGTTCGGTATTTTGTCATTTAAACTTTCAGGTGGGCATTTAGTTTGTGCGTTGTTTGGTGGTGGATTTTATACTTTGGTGTACGCAGTTGTCAAAAAAACTTGATGATATGCTTTGATATTCTCAATATACAAACAAAAACTCTGAACAAGCGGCAAATGAACATTTTACGCTAATTCACTAAGTTCAAGCCGTTAACGCTGTTACGTGTAGGGTTAAGAGAGCCGTAACCTCTTTTGACTTACTATACTTTTAAAGTAATACTGAAATATTTCGATGCCGTTTTTTTTCAGTAGCAGAACTTTGAGGTTGGAAAAGCATACAGCTATTTTAGTAGCAGTACCTAAACTGTAATAAATAGGGGTTTTCTTTGAAGCACCGCCTCTCTAGTGCAAGTAAGTAAAAGAATACAACAAACACAATATGAAAATACACAATTTCTAACGCGTGCGACACACCCGCGTGCCCGCGCCCCGCCGGCAACCATGTTTTTCGGAACCGAAATCATGTAACGGTAAAATAAATGTTTAAGCCAACCTTTATTTATAAAGGTATCGATAAAGTTACAACCTTTATTTTAAACCAGTACGGGTAGATTTTTAAGGTATTAACAGGTACTGACATTACACATTGCCTTTGGTAAAGACTATAATATGCCCTAATCAGAGTAGATAGTTTATGCAATATATCCGTAATTGAGTGCTTTATTATTAACTAGCGGTATCCTGAGGTTTCACCCGCGCGAGTTTTCCCTATTTTGCAAACTTCAATTTATTTCACTCAATTTTCTATTGTTTTTAATATTTATTCTGCTATTCGAGAGAGAGACGAATCTAACAGACCAAGAATCATGAAAATCGGTCATTCGTTCTCGGGTTATAAGTATATAACAAAACTGACTTTGTTTTATAATTAAATAGATATTTAAAATAATAAAATGAGAATATTGTTACTAAAAAATTAGAAGTTATTTGGTGAAGCACATGAATATAAATTAAAGCATATTAAGTCCATGTTCCTTTACAATTTTTAAATTATTCAATCGTGAATGATTCATAAGAAAATTAAAGTACATATTTCGTCTTCGTCAACTTCAAATTCAACTTATTTTTTCTGATATTATGAAAATTATATTTAATATATAAACATAATATAATGTGTACTATTTTATGATAACCGCTATCGTACCGGCCGTTACACCGGTATGACACCGCTATTGTTCTCAAGCCTTCGAGTGATTGCAGTAACATGCTAGTAATTGCAATTTATATTTAGTATTACATTACTACTATATTACAAACAACCCAAAGTACCTGGTATATAATATAAATATATAATTCAACATAAATATTTTCTTGTAAAAAAATACTGCTGTAAAAAAATATTTTCGCTTCAACTCTGAAAAATATATTTTTATAATGTAACGTGATTTAGTACCAGGGGTAATAACGAATAACGTAAATATTTCGGGCCGGAGTAACGGGCACAAGATAGTTATTTTGTTATTACGTCACATGTAGGCCAGTACAACAATGGGTTATGAGTTTTGTAATATAAAGTTACGAATATATGATAATTTAATAAAACATTTTTTTCCTACGGATACACACAAGTGTATTAAAAATTACTCACGTCAAATACACTTACGCATGCGTCAATACGTTACGTTTACATCAAGCAAGAAAGTCGTTTTTTTTACAAAAAATACTGTAGAATTTAGAACGCGCCATCAGCATAATTAACAAGGCCCTGATTGGGTGAGTTAACACAAATCGTTTCAATTAAAATGCGATTAAAACATTTCAAAAAATATTTTCGCGAAGGTTCATTAAAATGAGTTCGTAAGCTACTCATTTATCCATTTACCGTGATCACGACCGTTGAAGAGCCCAGAACGACGAGAAAATGAAATTTAAATATTTAAGTAGGAATATAATTTGTAAAATATTTCACTGAAGGGTCTGGCGAGGTCATTTCCTTCAAAATACATTTATTTACATTGAAAAACCTCCGTCAAATAGGTATTCATGAAGTGTCAAATAAAGAGTTTATATTTTTTCTTTTAGGTATAACCCGACCATGATTACTGTCAAAAGCAGTGCCTAACAACTTTTTCAAGAAATTCATATTTTACATTTCCTTACGAACTCCTGAATACGCGGTAGTTAGAAAACTCTAAAAGTCTCTTACAGGATAAAAAGCAAACATTAGTAGCAGAAAATTATACATACACTAACTTCATGAATGATTTAACATATTTAGGCGAGGAAATGCGAAGTTGCAGTAAACAGTTCTTTAGAACCACTGGAACAACATACAACCTTTTATATTCATGGAAATGGCCGGCAAAGCAAAGTTGTAAGTGAATAATCAAGGATATACCATCTTGTTACAAACAGTATTGAATCAGTCACGCTATTGTGCCAGAACAAATCCTGAAGAGAAATATAATTAAAACATAACATAACTGCATAATATGACAACATCGATATATTACGTCTCCATTACTTGTCTCCATTGCTGCTACTGCTATAATGTGGTAATATTTCTTACATACTCGTCAATGTAAACAAAAATCTTCAGTATATTGCCAAGGCGGTCGATTACGCGTCTAAGAATATAGGTTAATCGTCAAGACAACAGTGTTTACATTTAATTAAACTTTGTTTTACATTTTCATGTAGGTATAATGGTAGAAAATCCCCGTTGTTTATGTTGCCATTCTATTTATTAAGTTATAATTAGTTTGCTGAATGGGATACGTAAACAAGCGTATCGAAAATAGGAGTTGGTGATTTTCCGTAATTAATAAATGTTTGGGTGTTTAAATTGTTTACAAACAGAGTTCTCTGAAAATCTGTGGCGTGGTATTTATAGAAATAAATATTGTTCTATAAAAACTCGAGGAAATTGCTGGTATATTAGTAAAAGCTTAATAAAAAGGCAAAGAACAATCATTTTACTGCGACTAGGTGCTTCATGTTGCTCTACGCATCGCTGCCACTGCGGTGAAGCTGTCAACAGCCTCGGACACCACGGCTTATCCTGTAGCTGTAGCGCAGGTCGCATAGCTCGGCACGCGAATATCAACGACAATTCGACAAGCTCTTATTGCCGTCGGCGTTCCAGCTGTACTCGAACCCAATGGCTTGGCACGTGACTATGGCAAGAGACCGGACGGCATATCGTTATTTCCACGGAGTATGGGTAGCTTTAGTGTGGGACGCTACCTGTGTCGATACTCTTGCGCCATCCTATCTTCCTAGTTCATCGTGCTGTGGTGGTGCTGCTGCTGCCGCTGCTGAAAACGGCGGAAATATAACAACGTAATAGGCAGTTACTTATTCGAGCCGTTTGGGGTTGAAACACTTGGACCGTGCGGCCCGAGTGCACATATGGTTTTCAAAGACCTTGGCAAACACCTTGTTGACATTTCGCATGTTCCAAGGACTGGCTTTTACCGAGGACAGAGAATACTCATTGCCATACAACGTGACAATGCAGCCAGCCTTTTGGGCACAATTCCAGTCGAAAGCGATTAGAACGAATACTTTGACGCCATTTTTTTAGATTTTAGTTAGCTATTATTTTTTGTTTTCGTGTGTAAACATATTTTATTATTATTATATTACTTTGTGTCAAGTTTGTAAATATTTAAATATCAATACACATTCTCTTACGAAACATAAAAAGAAAACAATTCAGAAAGATTCAACAACATTATAATGTATAACCTACTCTTGCTTTTGAGGTGAAAATACCCCGAGCGTGAAATCAAAAATATATTTGTCTGAGACATGAATAGTATTCAATACCCGTTCTACATTATAAAAAGTACATAAATTATTGTAAATCATAATAATTTAAATCTACGTTAATTTTAATATACAAACAATGTCTGCAATAAACTTAAATGTATAATTTAATTTGAATTCGTTCTAAACTCTAGTATAACTAAAACAATATCTCGACTAAGTCAAACAAAAGACGGATATCAGATCAAATGAGTGTCCCAGTTTAGTTGAGCAGATGAAGCTCCCGAGAGGATTTCTTGGATTTCTGCATTCAAATCGCAATATCGCTGAGTATTTAAATTGTCTTGTATATTCGATCGAATTTCCCGGTAGCAGTTACGTCAGTTTTCATACTTTATCTTGTAGTTTAAATTACTCTGCAAATATGTTTTTGATCGTCCACGACGAATATACCGAGTGGAATCCCTTGAAATACCTAATTTAGTATACTATTTTATTTTAACTTATGCGTGTTTTTCCGTAAATGTATCTGCCCCATTAGACAAGGTAAACTTCTACAAATTTTAACGATGAAAGAATCGCTTAAATGAGATTAAAAGTATGAAAATGTAATGTATGAAAACGACATTAAAACTTCCTAATAAGTCACGTGACTTGTCACTTTCATACATTTTTGAGCGATTCAATCAGCGTTAACGATTGTAGACTAGAGAAGGGGACTGATTTTTAATGTTACACGAAAAACAGTCTTATATAAGTACTGCTTAAGAGTAATAGTGGCTTATTATCTTTTTCTTTACATGGCATAAAACAAAACCGCTTCCGCTGTTTGTATGCGATCTTTTAAACTATGCAACGGATTTTAATGCAGTATTTAGCAATGGATATAGTGATTTAGGAAGTTGACATTTATAACTGTGCTTCCCGTGCGAAGTCGGGACAGGTCCACTAGTATATATATTTACGAAAAATGAAGAGCAAATCACGGGATTTGCCATTCTTCCACTCAAATTTAATTCTGATTAACAGCAACTGTCAATCACGTACCAGCATAATACATTATAATGTAATAATCTTCTGAATAAACATAGCTAATCGACTTAAATCTTTGCGCACAATGTTAGAATATTGTGCTTGCTACACAATCTCTTAATACATGATATAATCCCATACGTGTCCAATCATCACGTCTATCGATTCGCTTAGATCGTACAGTATCGAGAGTTGCTTTGAATATCAAGTAGCTAAGTCATATAATCGATTCGGCTTAATGTTATCGACGAATCGAGTGCCAGTTCGAATGTTATGTTTATATATAAATTGAGTATCGTGTGTTTTGTATATTGATTTGATATTGGGAGGCTATTGAGATTAAAAAACATTTAAAGAATTTAAAGTCATGTCTATGTTTATACCTTCACCTTTATGTTGATACTATAACTCGCGTTCAATGGTTGGCGGTCTATGGTCTGTGCTCTGAAATGGTGTGCATGTCGCTAAGATATAAGATAAAAAAAAAGTACTTATGCCCGAAGTTTATTGTAGCTGTTAGTGTAAACCAAAAGAAATATTTTTTTTAAATTGTATTTGAGAATAAAGGTCAAATGCCCTCATAAATTTAAACACCTGTAAAACACCTGTACCTTGCAGAATTTAGTTTTTTTTATACTTCATACATAAACCCAGAACAATTTTGCTAATACATACCGTAATTCGGGGTGTATTGCAACTGATAAGGTGAATAACAACATTTTTATAAGTTAATTTAATGAGAAATTGTCGATCTCCATTTACAATTATAAAAAATAATTCTGTAGGTTTAACATTGACGTTCCTGCTTTTATTAGGTATACTTAGCGTTTAGGAATGTCGCCAATTTATCGTCAAATGATTTCCAAAACATGTTGTTATTCACCTCATAAGTTGCAATACACCCCAAATTACCGGTACCTATAGTAAAACATACGCAATTTTGACTTGAAAAATCTGACAAATACTAAGGAAATAGGCATCTACGCAACAAGCCGTTCGCGTGACTAATATAACTTAAAGATTACAAATTAATGAAAATAGAAAGAAGACAAATAGCTTATATTTTTAGTTTATTTCATCACACAAAAGCAATCATGTCACAAAATTCGTACTAACAAAAATTTTGTATTACTGAAACCAATTTAAAGCTCCTTAACACTGTTATTTACAGTCAATAATCGTGATTGATATCGATAGTGTTTACTTAGGGGTGTCGACTCGAATAACGAGTGTACGTAACAGATTTTTATCCGATACGCGTATCGATAACAAACAAATCGACTGAGTGCTTGTTTGGTTCACGCATACATCGATATTTGTTTGTAACCTTATACTACTCTGCCAGGAAATTTCAGGGAATGTTAATTTGTTTTGATTGTATGTTTGAGTATCGACAATTTACATATCGATAAATACGTCCTGCGAAATGAATAAAATGTTTAATTTAAATAACTCAGTGTAAATAAAATTTTATAGTGGTTTTTTTGAATCTCAGTGTTACGTACTTATGGTAAGAGGTTTTTCTAGAAGTACATAAATATACATAATAATTATTTCGAATAAGGGGCAAGAGCCTCGAGTCTAAGTGTAAGCCTGTTTGACCGATAATAAGGGTTAAGCGGCGCTCGCCGCGGTTGGTCCGTGGATGGGTGACCATTCGTAAACATATCGAGACCCCTCCGTGTCTCGGAAAACACGTTAAGCCATTGGTCCCGACATTCATACAGTGATCTTTGAAAGTCGATAAGTCATTACAATTCTTACAACCAGTCTTACTATGGAATTCTGTATTACCTACAATGGGTTGTGGAGGTCAGATAGGAATTTGCTCCATGTAAAATATTATTATTCAGGTAAATCCGGTAAGACTGGCATCCCGCCCCAACATAGCTTGGGAAAAAGGCTATGCAGATGATACGTAATAATTACCTTACATTTTATCCCGATGTATTTTAAATCATGGTTTTAAATATAATACCCAAGGTATTCAGGATCTGCGGGGTGTGAGATCAACTCATCAACATCAAAGATGCTACACCCTCACGTCTGGCAGGCGCCTCTGTTTAACTCCATATAAACCTTTATGTCTCTAACATAATGTTTTAGGAAATAATATTATACGACGAAACATTTATAAGGATTGTTAATGATCTTGTCTGAAATTGATGACATTTTATAAGAAGCTTTTTCAGATGACTGCTTTCCTTAAAGGAACGTGATAATGTTTTTCTTAGTGACAAAAGAGCGCAAATAAAAAACCGAATCAGCCAAAAATCCCTGTTACTAATTGCCAAATCCTCACACCCTAAAATTGAACTTAAATTAGGGTCTATTCATATGACTATAGAGTCCAATCGCATCGACGCATCTATCTCAAAACGAATATAGCATATTCATACCATTTTTTTAACACGTGGGAAATCCTCATGGACTTCCTCCACCCTGGAGAAGGCGGAGGGGTTTGCCGGACTCTTACCAGCTAAAACCACCGGAGTACTTCTCCCTTCCCTAATACTGGGGACCATGCGGGAATGCCTTGAAAACCACCGCGATCCCCAGCAGGGAGACTCCTTACCAGAGCTGCAACGTTGAGCGTGGGATAGCTCTGCTTTCCACTTCACTGATAGAGCGGCGCGCGGAAGCACCGAACGCGCCATCTTTGGCCTTTGTGAAGCATATTCATGATTATTCATAATCATACGATAAAACAAGAGAAAATCGCGTAGGATGCGCGCGAATTCGCTTGCGTTCGCGTGTCTTTTGTTTATGTCGCTCTAAATATCAGCCTGAGTTTGTTAATTTAATTATTAATTCGTTTTGTTTTCTATCTACGCTTTGGCTCTGCATTCCACATTCTTTTTTTTGAAAGATTACTAGTAATATGGCTCGCACATAACTAGTATTCTAGACTAGCCCCTCATACTAAGATTCTTGTGTTACGTTGTTTGTGAAATGGGTAGGCGTCGAACCGGCAATAACATGATCGCTTGTCCAATGTCCTAGCCTTAGGCTACCGCAGCTTCATACAAGACATGACTTCACAAATCACATCCTCCTGAAAGTGACAAAGAAAGCATGATGAGATTTAACGATGACTCAAAATTAATGACGTTTGAGTACTACATATATCGTTTTCGGGATATGACGAAACGCTTTCTTCCTGTTAAATGGCCCTCTTTGGCACACAGATAGTATCAGCTTATGCACTTAATATTTATAGGGAAAAAACTGAAAATAAAATATCACAAAAAAAAAAGACTATCAATTTTATTGTCACAATTCTTTTGGTTCACGAATTACGTGAAATATGAATACAATACCCGAATTACTTCAGTACAAAAAGAATTTCCTTTATTATCATTATGATTGATATCTAGCGAAACGGTAAATAATATTACAGGATCGTGTATGAACTATTCATGCAAGTCATGTTTCATGGCATTTGTTATTCGGCTCATGTTTACCGTTGAGGTTGAATGTTATCTACACAGAATACAGATATAATATTTTTTCAGTTTTCAAATTCATCTGTCACCTGGGTTTTACCTGTTATTTTAGAAAATTTTATACTAATATTATAAAGCTGAAATTTGTTTCAACGCGCTAATCTCAGGAACTACATGACGATTTTTAAAATTCCATAACTGTTAGTTAGCCTAATGATGATGGCTATAGGCTATCATATGCCGCGGTAACGACACCCACGTGGGTGAAGCTGCGAGAAAAAACTAGTAAGGTATAAGACCACTAGCTGATGGCAAAATAACAACAAATCTTAAAATACTTAAAGTCACTAATTCCGAAAGAGAAGCGTTGGAAACTATTCTTCCATCATAAGCTGGGCTTTAAAGAATAAGGCCTCCTAGCCAAGTGACATTCCCACAAGCGTTAACGCTGATCGAATCGAATATGACAAGAAAGTGACAAGTCTAAGTCACGTGAGCTATCGAAACGAAATGTCATACCCATACATTGAATGTCATCTAATCGATTACTAATTACTACCATTGTCAACGTTTGTCGAAATGTCTCTTGACTACGGGGACTGATATAAAACAAACCTTTCGGTAATACTTAAACGAGAAAAAATCAGTTAAAGGAAACCTAAAATAGCTAAACAATTAGGTACATATATATAACATCTCTGTCGTACATCCAAACTCCCGAAATAACTTTTAAATTTGCCTCGAAACCGTTTTGGTAAAGATTGAAGATTAAGCACGTTTTGTAAAGAAACCTTCACAATAAAATCCTTTGTTTCATTTCCTTTGAGTTCTAAATTGACGCGTAGAGTTAGGTCTGACAACTTTATTTTAAGTCCTGATACGAAGTTGTTGATACGGGCTCAAGATGTTCGAAGAAGAACGATGCGCCTTAAACAATGTACAGTGTACCACTAGATATCGCGTTAGCGGAAACAACGAATTACAATAATCGACCCTACTGCATCAGAATAAGGGTTCTGTAAATTTTCAAGTTAGCGTTCCATGTGTGGACTACTGTACCGTGTTCAAACGTCCTTTTATGGTACAAGTAGGTACCCCTTTATGTGTGTAGGATGCCGTAACGACTCCAAGAGAGGACTTAGGCATGTTCTTGTGTACGCTTCTTATTTAAAAGGATTTGTAGGTAGTAAAGGTAAGTGGGAGTAAGTGCGGCTTCGCCCGTTTCATGTCTAGCCTTTTCCCAAGTTATGTCAGTTTGGGTCAGCTTCCACTTTTACCGGATATAGCCGAAAACCGTAATTTACATGGAGCGACAGCCTATCTCACCTCCACAACACATTTTACTGGGTAATACAGTATCCCATAATATGGATGGTTGCCAGAATTGTAATGACTTAACAGCAAGCTTGTCAAGATGACCGTGTGACAGTCGGGACCAACGGCTTAGATGTTATTCTTAATGTAGCCCAAAGCGTAATTTCCTTTTAAAGAAAATTTGCTACGCATACATAGGTGTAATACCCCCGAATATTGAAACGCAAACTAACTTTAAGATGTTCTTAAATGTCTATCTGTCGCTGCTTCACACCTTAAAGTGATAGAGACAGCATGCGGCTTAACGGCGGCTTCATAATTATTGTCGTTTCAGAATTCGGCCATTGCTAAAGCTAGGTAAAGTCAAATTTATAAAAGTTCATCTTTAAAACATGCATAAACAGCGAATTCTAAATGAATCTGGTGTTTGTTATTCTCAGCATAAGGATAAAGTATACGAATCAAGCGCCATGCCACAATATGAGTCTATTTTCTTACTCTCCTAACTTAGTTGAAACACACGGCGTTTACTTCCTATCACTAGGTTTTTTTTTCGTAAATGCATTCCTTAATATGACCCTAATTCTCACATAACATATTTTCACGGAACTCTCTTATGTGGGAAATGTTAAAAACCTGTACCTTACCCTATACATTCACCGCTACATGCAAGAATTTACATACAACGTATAAAAACTCTTTCAATATTTTAATTCCTGCATGACAACCCAATTAACGCAATGTTTCCTGCGGTAAGAGCCGCGGGATAATCTTTATATAAAAATGTTGCGTGACCTACATACTATTATAACTTTCTACAGTTCGGGACTGAGTAATTTTTCAACAGAAAATTGACTACGAACTCGCCCAAAGGGTCCATCTCCATTTTTATCCACTTTTGTTCTATCTTGCCCAATTCCCCTTTTCGGTTGAAGTATTTTGTCTACCCCCCTTCGTCTCGGCTTTCTGTCTATAATTCGGTTGGACCTAATCTGTGTGGTATTGATTGCCTACATTTCTTCGAAAATTCAGCAGACATGACCACCCTTATACCATTATTTGAGGTTTGCAGCTTTCTGGATAACATCATTAGTGATAGTTTCCTCACGTGCTTTTCTTACGTGGTATAATTTCTAATGCTGTACAGAACAGATTAATATTATTAGGTAAACTTCTTTCATTTAGGCATACCGATATATTTGAGCTTTATATTTCGGGACACGACCCCTACTGCAATATAGAAATTAAAACACAAACTCCACCAAAAATTTAATCAACGTATTGAAATTATTTTAATAAAGAGATTATCGTGAGCTGTTTGGTCGGCACGCGGTGGGCAGCCGCGCTCGGCGGCACATCAAAGGCGCGCCCGCTTTGATCTCGCCGCCACGGCTCACCGCCTCTGATATTGTGTTCACCTAGAGTCGGTCACTGGTGTATGTGACCAATCGATCTGTTTGTATGGACATACAAAACAGCTGTTGCTTGATTGATGGCAAAGAGTCGGTAGGGAACATAATTAGGTACATTTTTCGTACCTTTGCGAGGGTATATGCGAACAGAGTATTTTAAAATGATGTTAAACAAAGTATTTTAAAATGATGTTTCGTATTATTACTAGTCTGTATCTAGTGAAAGGTCATTTTTACTAATAGCTTATACAGATTAAACAGTTAAAATCATTCAGAATCATTAGTAAGCACTTTAATGGCCTGTAATACGAACTTTTTGTGTCTCGTTATCCTTTGTAAGTGCCGATTCAGCTGTTTCCCTAATTAGTGAAGATGATATGCGTATCCAAGGAAATTAGCGTTCCAACATTTAAGGATTTTATGTATATTGCTAAACATGCTTGCTTTACATGTGTAAGAAAATATTAAAATATGTGAAATAAAAACTGTTGAAACTATTATAACAGTTATTATTATTATTATACAAACACAGTATATTGGTATACGTTACCACATAATATAACAACATATGTTAGGTATTGTTTTTTTGCAATGTGCTGGTAATGTACTTTTAATTTTTTTTAGTAAACAAACAAATATATTAAACACCGGATTCTTGATTAAGTAGTTTTCCTATCAAGTTGGCTTATAATAAGTTCGCAATAGAGTACGAAGTTACACACATTCCCAAGCAAAAAAGCTCGCTCTACTGTCTTTCTGTTATATAATTATAGGCCCGTACATAAAACTTAATTAAAATGCTCAAAAATCATACAGAAATAAAGTTTGGTTTATGTCCAAAAAACAACCAAAATCACATATGTAATGTTTTTCGTCTTCTTTTGCTTAGCATTCGGCTTCCAGTCTTACTGGATTTAGCTGACTACCACATTCATTCATATTTTCTTCTCGTGATAAATTCTTAAAAAGTCGTCTCAGTACAGTCGAGTAATCCCAGTGTGACGTTATTATTACATTCTGACACTGTTTCCCGTCCTACTTACTCCCTCACGACCCCCACGGGAAATGATCGGCCAATCTATTCATAGCGAAGGCCATGTTATATAAACATTATTAGAGCGTAACTGAGACTATGTAATCTGTGGTAAAAAAGACTTCTTATATAGGTTGCTGTATGAGGTATTGTTAGAGAATATCGTAGAATGTTTAAATACTCGAGGATCATAAGAAAATATGATGGGAGTTCTTTTTTCTTTTATCACGACTGTATTCTGCGCAGGAAAATGATGCATTAGTAATATAAGATAAAATAAATAGTCGATGTCGAGACATTTTCTCTCAAAAATTGGCTTTATTTATAGCTCTACGACATACGGCGCATTCTTGATGACAAACATAGGATCTAGGTATAGACCATAATCTATGACCTGTGACTCTGCTCTTTGATTTTACATTGCGTTTTTATTTATACCTTAAAACTTGTTTGCGACTTTTTATTTACCTTTTTATACATTTTGTTTCCCGCGTCAATAATTTTGTATAAGTATGTAAGTATTACTAAAACCCTCTGTCCCACTCATTTGATCCCCGAAATAAGGTCCTGATATCCTAAAATCCGATTTAACTAATCGTCCTCTTACTCGCAAACTGAAGTAGCACTTTCGAGATTAAGTTCAAAGAAATTTTGTATATTAGGGAAGGTCCGTGCTATTATTATCTATCTAAGTTACATGCTGGGTAAAATCTTTTGCTTTTCTTGGTTTAAAGTCTTAATTTTTTTTATGAATTTAATAAGAAATATATTTCCAATGCAATATATTATTATGGTATGAAAATGTGCTTACATTCATGCATTTTTATAACTACACGGATGGTAGTCGTAAGACGTAGGTAAGTGTAGCTTATTATATGAAAAACTAGCTGCTGCTTGCGTCTCTGCCCGCGGTTCCTCTTTTTTTTTCAGCCTCTGTTACTCAGGGACAACGAGGCATTCTAATGGTGAAATAATTTTTGAAATTGGTCCCGTAGTTTCGGAGCCTATTCAATGCAAATAAACAAACAATCAAATCCTTCCTTATTATGATATTACTATCTATGTATGTCCAGCAGTAATGATTGTTTTATTTTTACATAAACTTTTAATACGCGATGTAAAGCGATCTCCACATTGAACTGTTTGAGTGATCCACAAACAAAAAATATTCCGAGTCCATTTCGTGTGTATTTGAATAAAAATGGATGCATGGATCATTTTAGGACGATTGTCGTATTTAATCATTCTGTTCTATTTCAAGCCAACAGGGGTTTTCGGACGGATAATTTACGCGACGGGATTCGGAAAGATTGAATTTTCATAATATTTCTAATATCCATTTGAATTTGGTTTTGACGTGATGTCTTTAGAGATATGTTACAGAACACCTCCTAGTATCAGAGCAGAACGAACGTAACAAACAATATTGCTTTGCTTATACTGGTAGTCGATGACTGACCACGAACAAGAAATGGAGGGGGGCGCGTAAAATGAAGTTTGGTATAGTAAGGTATATACCGTGTGAAATTTAGCAAGGTTAAAGTTCCAATAATTGAAAGTACGAATCAACAATTAGCTTTACGACTCCGCTCATCTATCTTAGTTGGTCACGACGTCATACTGTTCGTGACGTCGGACAGCAAAACATTTGTCTAATATTTTTTCATTATTTTAAAACCGGACATTGAAACTATATTGTCCACATGCCTTTAATTATAGACCGATGCAGGCTTGGTTGAATGTAGGTTAATGATTTACTTTATTTTATTTTTCACAAAGATTATTTTTCTAGCGGCCTTAATAAAAAATGCTGAACTTCAGGATGTGGGTGTTTCACAAACGAACGTTTCTGTCTGTGGGCGATTTCGCCTAAGGATTTATTTTGTCAAAGAACCTAAATCTGTTTTCCCTAAGTTTATTAATAGGTTTAATTCTGTAAGGTAAGTAGTAAACAACTTTGGAATATTTATGATCTAATTGACTAATTGGCTATAGTGTTCTTGAAGTTATACCTATTACCAGCTGACGTTTATTTGCCTTAATCTGGTGAACGCCACCCTTAACACTTAAAGATATAAAAATAGTTTACGACCTATTGACGGGCCTGTTGGTCTAGTGGTTAGTGACCCTGACTGCTAAGCCGGGAGTCGTGGGTTCGATTCCCACCCAGGACAAATCTTTGAGCACGATCATTTGTTCTGTGTCTGGGTGTTATTTATCTATAATATGTATGTATTTAGAAATATATAAGTATGTTTATCAGTTGTCTGGTTACCATAGTACAGGCTCTGCCTAGTTTGGGATCAGATGGCAGTGTGTGAGCTGTCCCAAGATATCTATTTTATATTTATATTTTCAGACCTACCAAATACACACGAAAAATTACATAACAATTGGTCAAGCCGTTTCGGAGAAGTTTAGAAGCTATTCAGATGCAATCTCTACATAAATTTAATGTATTGTTCGATAACAATAACATATTATAACGATAATCGTGAGACATTCTCAGAGCTTTTACAATTGTTACTTCGAAACGTTATGTCGAGAAATAGTTGGGAAATGTATAGTATTTTTTTATATCTAATGTTCAGAGATAACTTTATTCTAGGAATTAGAATAGAAATTTTGACAGTCTTTTCATACAAAAACTGGCAAACGACAATTTTATTTATCAAATAAGTTTCCTGATGTTGAAAAGCAGCCTATGGTTAAATAAATAATACAATTTTTCTTAAGCCCGTCATACAACCGCTTCATTTATGTAAATATAATGTGTAAGACAAAGGACAAACTCATTTAACTTATGTACAATTCTCCCGCCTAAAACAATAGGGCTACAAAACACACAAAGGTATTCTCTAAACAAATGTACTAGGGCTTAGGATTAACAATAAAATGGTTGTATACGTCATGCTTACAAGCGTCTGGATTTAGGATGAATTGTATGTGTAGATAATATCTACTAGTGTACGGTCACGAGCATAAATATAAATAATAATTAATAATAAATGTGGACGACATCACATACATTGTTCCGACTCCAAAGTAAGTAGCATGAGCACTTGTGTTATGGAATCAGAGACAACGAAGGTACCACAGACACCCAGACCCGAGATAATGTAGAAAAGTTTTTTTCTATATTGTCCCGTCCGGGGATCGAACCCGGGACCTCAGAGCTGGCGACACCTTGAAAACCGGTGTGTACACCACTCGACCACGGAGGTCGTCTTTAAATATGTATACACAAAGCGAAATAGTAAAACTTATTTAGCGAGAAGTTTTTGTTGAAACTCAAAAATATATACATGATTTGAGAACTGTTATAATTTTATGTTGTTAAATGATTAAAAGTTCAATTGATGGTGAGTTCCTGTTAAATTATTGATTTACAATTTCGCTATGTGTATACATATTTATCGTGACTGTACTCACTGTTTAAAGGTTAACAAATGTGTTGACATTTTAATTTAATAGAAAGAATTAGCTTACAATAAGACAATCTTAAAGACATTGTTCTTTCCGGTGGTCGTTGCAACCATACAATTAAAAAGTTTGTGATTAGTCCTATATCTGCCTAATTTTTTTTAATGTGACGTAATAAAATAGCGGCACAAGCATAACAAGATAAACAAAATTGAAACATCGTTTGATTGAGTGTGCGATGATTATTTCATTATTTCACCGATCAATGTTTTAGAATGATATTCGTTGTAATTACCAATAATTTCTACGCATAATAGAGTCCTGGTGTCCTGAAATACAGGCTTGCAGCATTGTTTATGCACCAGTCTCACACAATACTAAAAGTCATTATAATAACATTTTAAATTATGTAGGTATTGTATAATATTGTGGTGAGAAATAAACATTATTTTTTGTTATTTGCTTTGATAATTATGTAGACACGTATACGACGCAATTATTTTGCAGAGGAATTTCAATCACTTTCGAATTGACTTTAACTTGTTTTTATTGTAATTACTGCCTTATGTATGGCTCTACAGACGACACTAGCAAAGGACATTGAAGAGGGACAAATATCTATCAATTTAAATTCCAAAAGAAATTAGTTGGCCCGTCTCAGATGTCACGCCCTTAATAAGTGTTAACAACGATTTTACATTTCTAATTTTACATTTAATTGTAAAAAAGTTTAAGTAGAATCCGGTGAATTAAAATTTCATGAGCAAAGTACAAAGAGAGTTATTTTTATATCCACCATTTTGAGAGATGTAGGTTTTTTATGGGCCAACTTTGTTCCTTTAGAATTTATTATAATGTTATCATAGCTTCAAGTGTTTGCCGTAAAATAATATTATTTTTGAAGAATTTTAGCCAAGAAAAAACCTAACAAAATCAAGTAATCTGCTGAATTCATCTATTAGATTATACCAGTTATCTTTTTAAAATATTGAACTGTAAGAGAATCAATATAAAAAGCAATTTAAGGCCACATAAAATGCGATTTCCATATGAGCTCTATATTTTCTGTTTTTACCTCCGACAGAAGCAACGAGAAGCAAAAAAACTCTTATTGATTCGGAGTTTCACGGCATTTAGTATTCACGGAAGGCGATGATATGTGAAAGTTCTGGAACGTGAAAAAGAGAAATAATCGAAAGGTTTGTAGGAGTTGTAGGCCGTGGCGCCAACTATGTTTACTGGGTAATTTAGGTTAAAAGAGGGTCCCAAAACTAGATCGTTTTATGTGATCCTAATCGCGTGATCATTTAAGTAATAGATGGATGGATTTTAATCTAATCATAAGATTTTGAAATAATAAATCAATTGAATGTTTTTTATGTTACGTTCTTCTTTGGAATTCTTATCAGATATTACCTTTTTTAATTTCGGTCTCTACTATAATACTACCTTTATACATAAGATATATATTACTATAAAGGCCTCTCAATTTTCGTCAATAAACCATCCGTTTATTAGGTTCAATCTGAACGAAATATCCGTTAATACCTAACATTTACAAACTTAACTATATACACAATTTAAACTAAACATAAATACTATTTATACAACATGTAACAAAAACCCTGTCCGATCCCTGAGAATATTATTCGGTATCGTACTGCGAACACATATACGTAGCCATTAAATGGATTTGAGATGATTATTTTTCCCCAGTGAAAATAATTAAATCAAAATAAAAACTGATCCAAGGCAACAGCAACACTGACCGTTCCTCAAAGTTCACGTACTTACTACCTACAGCTTTGTGTCAAAGATGCCGCCTATGCGAGACGGTTCATGAGCTGTACCACGAATACGCTTTTAATTAATCTGACAGGGGTTTTGTTACATGTTGTATAACTAAACATAATTACTATGTACATAAATAAACATAAATAGCAATAAACTAACAAATGTTTATCCTTCAAGATTTTTAAAGAATAATCTAAAGTTCCAAAAAAACAGATAACATCACTAAATTAGATAAATACGTATCTAAATCACGATAATACTATTACAGGTTCAGATTAAAAGTAAAGGGGAAGCGAAATGAGATTGGGACGCCATTTTATTCCCAATCGCCCCGAACGCCATTGAAATACTAACTTCAGCTCCAATGTACGTAATTTAGATTGAAGTTTTGAGTTCCGAGTTATGTCTTTAGATAAAATATTTTATATTCAGAAAAAGTACTTTTAAATCTAATGCTTCAATGCTCTCAATTCAATGCTCTCAAGCTATCATTTGAAGTTAATTAGAAAATATTTATATTATTAAACTTGTAAAAAGATAATAATGGCCTTATTATGTGATGACATATAGAACGTAATAGATGCTTTTAAGGTGCAAAGGAACCGTTGAACATATAGGTTTTAAATATATTGAAATTATAAAATCAGCTTGTCGTAATTTTAGTTTTTGTTAAGGTACTCAATTCTCAACATTTGATACTAAAAAATACAATAAAAATATTTTCTCCTTCCATCTATATCAATTTATTTATAGTCCTATAATTGTAAAAGTATATAATTATACTTTTAAGCAGGCAGGCAATCACGCCTGTAATTAGTTGTGCAATACTAACTAATTTAGTTTAAGTATTGTTGACTTTGATAACCGATGTATCTCTGTAACTGTTGGCAGACCTTAACCAAATAAGGAAATGTTTTAATTTAAAATATTCAACAATTGAAAATGGAAATGTTTAAACAGACTCCGGACCCAAGTCGGCCGATGTAAAAAAAGCATGTACCGATGGGGTTACAGCACACTCGAGCCTTGTGAGTGCGGCTTCTCTCCCCAAACCATGGCTCACTTGCTGAGCTGCCCAGCGTTTCCTACAGCCTGTACACGCGAAGACCTGTATAACGCCACTGAGAATGCTGTCCACGTGGCTGAGTACTGGTCCGTAAAAAAATTATTTTGCCATTGATCGACACGCTAAGAAGGAGATTGAAAATCTCACAAGGAAGAAAATACGATCTACTGAAATGTGGAGGATTTATCCAAATCAGTGGATACACGATCATATTTAGCTACTAGAGGAAATCCTTAATGCCTTTCCGAGACGCTGGTTCTTTGCTAAAGGTGATCAATATTTTCTTTTATGAGTTCCGATTGATTGAACAAAAGTGGCCCTTATGAGAAATTAATAAAGTAATAATTGTCATTATCAAAGACACTGTTACAAGTACACATTTAATATGTACGTACTAGTATACTCAAAAAATTGGTATTTAAGATGCAAAATCTACACAAAATCTGTTGAAGTATTTGCTCCAAAATTGTGTCAATTAATTTTGCACAGAAATCTTCTTAGTTCAAAATCAAAATCAAATTTGATTTTTTGATTTTGATTTTGTAAAATGAGATGTTTAGTTATAAATAGAGCCTGTCCAAGGTTTTTTGTACCAAAATGTTGTGGCTTTTTTGGTATTCGGAAGTACCTATATTTCTGTAAGAGATTTTCCCTGTCGAGTTTATATCCTCACATTGTTATCGGCGTGGATATATATGTGGGCGGCGACAAAAGGTAAAAGGATCATTAGCTTCTCGTAAATCTCGTGTAAGAGTGACAATTGAGCCAAGATGGATCCCTAAGACATGAGGGTAGCAATTTCTGATAAACGAGAAATAAAAGATTATAAAAGAATTTATAAGTAATGAAAAAAATCGTTATCGGACCTTCTTGAATTAATATAAATTTTCAAGGCACCCAGTGTTCGCATTTATAAACTATAACTAACTACGTTCATAACGTAGTTAGGGAACGTTCACTATGGATACCCCGAACACGAGAACCCCGTAGAGGGTGCTCCTGCGGTGTCGGCTTCGTGATCTCGCAGTCCGTAGACCAGCTACTGTGCTAGAATTGCAACAGATTCCTGGCTCACAGATTTGTACTGACTGCAACTTTGTAGTTTCAAAATTTGAGGTTCAAAAATGAAAAGTAAAAGAATATATTTTCTGATACATTTTTTTTATAACGATAAATATCGTTAACCCCTCGTGCTAAGCTAAGATGCTTGTGTTACGAGTGGGTTCACGTCGGTAGTGTAATGGGTGGGATTCGAACCCGCAACCATATGATCGCAATTCCGACACACCATTAGGCTACCGCCACTTCATAATAATAAAAACATTAGCTTTTTTTTTTAATGGATTTTCGTAATTTTTCAATTGTTCCAGTAAGGCTAAGTTGAATCCATCAAAACAACAATTATCATGAACATAGCGTTTATCTAAGTACATTCTTTGTTCTTAGACCCAAGTTTATAAGTAGATTGGTAAATTGATAACAAAACAAAGAGCCGTGCGGAGCCACTTTGAACATATCTTATAAATTATTCTACAAGGAAAAATCCTTATTAATGTTAAAAAATGGAAGTAAACCTTATATTGGTTAATGGAAACATTATCTTAAGACTTATTGAGAATGTGACTTATGTGACTCTGTTTTTTGTGGGAAAATTTTATGAAAGAAGTTTAATTTTGTCGCCATACATTGCTCCAATAAACAATTTTCCTTATTCCGTGTTAAATGAAAGTATACGGTAATAATATAACCTACAGTTTTTTTTTCAAAACTGAATATTATGAAAATAGAAACTAAAATACGTATAAAATTCTCTTTCCATTTCTTTAGATTTCTTACAATGTCTATTGACATTTTCGAAAAAAAACAGGTTCTCTATTCGTACACTTTCATTATTATTGGTAACTTGGGCAATATTATATCACAGCTCAAAGTTATGTAACAGTAAAATCACACAGAAATACGAAGTTACTTTGGTAGTATACTCAGATATCCTTCTATTTCTAGACGAAGCGTTGTAACATGAAAGATAAATACGTGTAGAGTTACCAACCAATCAGGTTTCAGCGTTTGAGCTCGAACTTCAGATGTTTTGGTCTCGTACAGTACACCACACAGTAGTAGTAACACTTGGACATTAACATCAGCTTTATTACGAAGCGTTAAAGTCGATTTTTGTGATTTGTTGTTCCGATTGCCATGGGGTATACTGTACAGATTTGAGAGGCGCAGACCTCCAATATTGTGGTAGTGAAGTTTATCTCCGACATGCTGGGTTAAGAGTTACTTGAACTTATGTTTGGAACGTTTTTGATATCTACAATATAGGTACTTTTAGTAGTAAATTGATCGCAGGAACATTTCATTAAATATTAGGGATACAAGACATATTAACGAATTCAGTATTCGACACTTCGTATATCATAACCACAATCTGATAACTTAATCAAATACAATTCAAGACTGCGGTCTATTAAACTACATTAACATAAGTAAGAATAATATAAAAGTAGATATTTCATCTTATTTTTTTCATATAACAATAAAGACTGCTTAGTGCTAATGTCACTTACCTTGAAACTTAAAATAATTGTAAAGTTGTGCTCAAAAACATACATCTATCTAATTCTTCAAAGCATCCCAACGTGTTCAATATAAACCAAAGCAGTGAACCGAACTTTTAGAAGTGTTTGCGGACTCGTGTTGACTGCAAATGTTTGAATACTACGTATATATAGAACGTGCACCACGACATACATAAATGTAATTTATACACACATCCAAAAAACGTATTTGCAGTAGTGTGTACAACTTTTCCCTTAGTTACCGTACCGACAAGACCAGTAACATTGAGATTTGAGACTGCAACTGGAAAACTTGGTTTCGTAATGGAAATACAATGAAAATAAAGCAATAAATTAAAATCAAAATGATTTTCGTATACGACTAGCTAGAATATTTAGAAGATGAGCAACAAGTTATTTTTCATTATTTAAATTGCATGAATATTATATTGGTAAATAATACAGGTAACGCTTATAAGATACCCATCTTGTCAAAACGAGAAACGGTGTGGAGATATGTCAGACTTTCACCGACTAAAAACACCCCGGTCCCATCCTTGCCTTATCCAGAGTTGCAGAATCACTGGTGCATGCCACTGCTCTGGCAGAAACTGGGACTGCTGTGTGAAATATATATATATATGGCCGCCACACATAAGAGGCAGTTTGACTGCTTCAAGCAATCCACAAACCAAAAAGCAACAGCTTGACTAACTAATAATATATTATACAATATCTTGGGACAAGCTCACACACGGCCAACGGTATTATGGCAACCAGACAACTGATAAACATGCTTATATATTTCTAAATACATACATATTATAGATAAATAACACCCAGACACAGAACAAATGGTCGTGCTCATCACAAAAAGATTTGTCCTGGGTGGGAATCGATCCCTCGACCTCCGGCTTAGCAGTCAGGGTCACTAACCACTAGACCAAGAGGCCAGTCAACTGCTCGAAAGGTTCGTTTTCGGGTGGCCTTATTAATTACACCATATTGCATAACCTGACTTGTAATTAGCAAATGGATGCTCAAAATGTTTAATGCACCTGAGTGATGTTAAACCAATAAAATGATTCGCAAAGCTAATTAATTATGTAATTATATGTCGCCCGCTGGACTACGGTAAATTTCACCTCATTAATTGCATTGTCAGTTTACTGCTTCAGTTGCACTTGATAATAATGGCCGTATTCTATTTTTAAACGGTTGAGGTGACGTCATTCTGAGTATATTGTTTTATGTGAAGCTGGGTTATGCAATTACTTATCGTATTTAATCTTAATATAGCTTCCATAGAGGTTCAGTGGTTTTGAGCATTATACGAGCGGAGATTGAATACCGTTTTATGAGCTCTTTAATATCAATTGATTTAAAGTTGATTGGAGGTATTACCGGGTGCATTGATATCATACATCAAAATGAAAATATTTTTATTTTGAGTGGCCCTACGTACCCTTTCGAAATATTAAAAGTTAATTACTCTAGTTGCGCGGTTCCAAAATGTCATTTCTATTTTACTCCATACGTCACTCTTAACATATATACACAAAAAGTAAGCTAACGTAAGCTATATTTGTAACCAAACTTATTTGTACTACTGCAATAACGAAACTTTAAATAAATTAAGTCGTCGTTCTTTAGCTTATGGTTTAAGTTTATACAGGGATTAGTGTTCTTGTGAGCAAATACAGTGTTGAATATTCTTAGTACTCAGATAAAATGTAACATCATAGATATATGGGGTACAATATCGATATGATCTGAATATGTGCGACAAAAAAACCATAAGGTATTTTTGAAAAACGTTTACAGAATTCATCAAAACAAATAATTTGCACAAAAATAAATCCCTTCGGACATGAATAACGTCGAACGGTCTATCACGATCGGAATTTGCTGAAGGGAATTTTTCGAATTACAGATTTTAATTTATTTCCCGCTGCGCTGGGATTAAAAGGCAAATGGATCATAATTCTCATGCAAATTGGAAGTCTCCCAGTGAAACCAGACAACGGTCTGTCAAGCTGTTCCGAATATACATAACGTTAATAATGTTTCACTATTCACATAAGTAGTCATTGGATAAGTGGATATTACACTCGAGAGCAATGAATCCGGGTCACTTAAAGAGTCCTAAAAATCTCGGAAACTAAAAATGCTAGGTTAATGCAATAAATTGTATTTAATAGACAATGTAATACTCCTTAAATGAAGGTATTAAAACTTCTTTGTTATTGTAAAGTTATATCATAAAAAAATCAAATTTGAAAAAGGGCCACTTTCGAAGATGGAACAAATTTATGCTCTACAAGCACGATGGAAGACACAGAGTGTATCGAAGACCAGGGGAAAGATTCAAGCAAGCATGCATCGAAGAAAAAGTAGCCTACGGTGGTGGGTCTGTACTTGTGTGGGCCGGAATTTCTTCTGAAAGTCGCACAGAGCTGGTGATCATAGAAAACGGCTCTTTAACTAGCGAAAGATATGTGGAAGAAATCCTCAATGATCACGTTGGTCCATTTATGGTCAATTTAGGTGAGGATGCTATATTTATGCATGACAATGCCCGACCTCATACAGGTAGGATTGTGAATGACTACCTTCAAGAGATGAACATTACTCGTATGGAGTGGCCAGCGCGCAGCCCGGATATCAACCCGATCGAGCATGCTTGGGACGAGCTAGGCAGATGCGTAAAACAACGAAATCCTCCCCCAATCACGCTTCGTGAGCTCAAAATTGCTCTCACAGAGGAATGGGAGAATATTCCCCAAAATCGTATAAGGAACTTGGTGTATGAAGCACGAGGAGGCAATACGAAGTATTAAAATTCAAGAAAATCGTAATAAAGTTCATAAATTTCATGTTTCCTATTTTTGTTTAAAGGAGAGATCAGCAGTTTTTTTCTTTATGTAATTTTGTGTTAATAAAATGTATGGTGACTCATATTTTTTTTACTTTCATTTAAGGAGTATTACATTGTCTATTAAATACAATTTATTGCATTACCCTATCATTTTTAGTTTCCGAGATTTTTAACATTCTTTAAGTGACCCGGATTCATTGCTCTCGAGTGTATATGATGATCATCTTATTAATAGAATTGTTCCGAACGGTATGAAATCTTACTGACTTCCTCAGAAAAGATATTTCGTGTTGAATCTTTAACTCAGCCTTTCGCAGTCCACTGCTGGACCTAGGCTTCTCCCATGTTGTGCCACAACACCCGGTCCTCAATTTGGGGACTATAATTATGTTGTGGTACACCATCATTCCAGCGTTTGCCCTAGAAACCACGCAGGGCAAACTTATTGGTGACCGCAGTCTACTTTCAGCTCTTTATCCCTATTCTATATCCCATAGTGGCCTCTTACGACAACCACGAGAAGAGAGTGGGAGGTTCCATTCTATGCCGAAAGGCCACAACGTATTTCAGATTGAATTTCTATTTAAATCTTTATTGGACCGATTATCTTTAAGTAATATTGTAACATACAATTAAAGAGCGGTAGCAAAAATATCAACAATTTAATAGAAAACCGCAATGTTTTTGATTCACATAAGCCGATAGCAATCAAACAATGAAAGATTGTATCCGAAATCCGTATCACGAAACATTATTGGCCTGTAATAAAATATTTTTGATAACAAAAGAAAAAGGAAGTGCGCATCGAAATCGGGACATGAATGCTTAATTTAAGCACCGGGGGACGAATCGTCGCCACGCTGCGCACCACTGCGCACAAACCGAAAAGAAAACGCTGCCGCGGTAATCTACTATATAAAAATAAGTCGGGTTTTCCTTCCTGACGCTATAACTCCAGAACGCACGAACCGATTTCCACGGTTTTGCATTCGTTGGAAAGGTCTCGGGCTCCGTGAGGTTTATAGTAAAGAAAATTTAGTAAATTAGATAAATTAAAAGAAAAAAGCAGGAAAGGAAAATATCGCGATTATTGACATTAAAAACGAATAAACAATGCGGTAACCTTGGTAACCTCGGTAAAATTGGTAAGTGGGTAGTTGCCATGACGACCAAATTTCGTTATTTTTAGTACGATTTACTATCCTCCAGATCCTCCTCCATAGAGGTTATCAATCAAATAAACAAGGTTGTCATAACTCCTTGCAATGATATTAAAACTGTTTTCTTTTTTAAATATCAGGCTCGCAGACTTTTATGTTTTTTTTTGTTTGTGTATTTGGTAAGTCTGAGAGTCGGTCGTAGGTTATAATTATGATAAACAGGATGGATTTTTTATTGCCACCAGAAAAAAAGAGAGAAAGTACTCTAAATACATAGCAAATTAGACACCATTTTTTTTTTGAAAATAAATAAAGCTGCATTAAATAGATGTTTAAAAATACGCTTTGCGGACCGGGAATCGAATGGGCTAAAATTCGAAAAAATTGCACTGTGTACTTTTTGGCATCAATTAATCTATACAATAAAACAGTAAAAAAAACTGTGTCTATACATTGAAAATAAAAAAAAAAATTGAGAGGGGTTTACAAACAGTTATAGAGAACGAATCCAAAAAAAAAAACTGTCTGTTTGTCTGTATTTCTGTTTGTCTGTTTGTTTGTACACGCTAATCTTCGGAACTACTGGACGGATTTGAATGTTATTATAGGTATTAAGTCTGGGTAACATATAGGCTATAATTATCTTGGAAATTTGAACACCTCATGCAGAACCGCAACAGACCAGCTAAACTATAAGAGATACAAAAATGGTACCATAGCAAAAATTGTTCCACGTGATGAGCATTTTCTGCTGAGAGAATAAATTTGAAGATCTGGAATACCTGATGTGGAACTCCAAGAACCCAGCTACAGTATAACACATATAGGAATGGCGTCTTAGCAAGAGTTGTTCAGCCTGATGAGCACTCTCTGTTGACGTATAAAAATTGAAGATCTGGAACACCTGTTGTCGAACTCCAAGAGCCCGGTTACACCATAACACATATAGGAATGACGTCTTAGCAAAAGTTGTACGGTCTGATGGGCATTCCCTGTTGACTTATAAAAATCGAAGATTTGAAACATCTGACTAGGAAATCAAAGCTATCACTAATTTTACAGTATAATTATAAAATAACTTAACCTTTAGGACTGATTTTCGATGACGATGGTACCTATATCATTTATAATTCGAATCTACTGGCCAAAACTCCAATTTTTTTTTTATTTTTTTTTTATCGAATATTTATGCTTTCGGGCTTATGTTATTTGAGCGTTTAATTTACTTTGCAGTCACTTACATTTTAATTGGTCAGTTATCTTCACAATAAAACTATAACCATGATGAAAGAGTTTAAAAAAATAAAACTGTTTACATTGTCACTTTTTATATCCTATGTTGGTGAATGTACAATAAAGAGTAAATAAATAAATAAGTAAATAAATAAAGAGGTCAAATCTTTCCCAATGTTCCAAAGGAGCTAAAAGATTGAGGATCATAAGATCCCAAGAATCTACCGAAGAGCGTCAGCTTCGGATCGCGAAGCACGCCTGCATTCTCATCGTATTTACGCATCTACATCCACGTCTCTAGAAACCAGTGAAGAATATGATGCGCGACTGACCGCTGATCGTGAGGAAAAGTTCTGATGAGCATTTCCTGCTATCTTACAAAAATGGAAAATCTGGAGGGTCCCAAATTGTCTCGCGCATCATGTTGTTTTCCCGCCCCCGGGCTCTTAGAATTTGACATTAGACGTTTCAGATCTTTTATTTTGACGACCCTGTTGTCGCTGGCATAAGCAACAGGATCCGCGTACGAAGTCGCGGGGAGAAGCTAGTTGAATTTAAAAATACGTAGATTTTGACGTCACTCTTCGACTGTATTAGCTCAATGTTAGAAATCAAAATAAAAAACCTTTATAATGTAAGATATATTTAGGTCTACATTTCTGAATGGATGCAGAAAAGTTACCTACATGGCTCTTAAAGTTTTATGAAGCTTGTGTACGTATTTATATTTAATAACATATTGGTTTAACAATTTTGTCCCTTTTTTATGTTTTCGACATACTATCCTTATTATTCTAAAACAATACAAATAAATACGTAGTGAGGATACCTGAATTCGAAAAATTGGAATCTAATATTGCCAACCTGCAATCAATGCTCGTTTTTTCTTTACACGAGAAGAAGCCCGTACCCAGTAGACATTGAGTGTGTGACAGTGAGACATTTATAGGCCAGTATTATTTAAAAATAAATGAAAGCCGGTATTTTTTATAAATATTTTTTAAATAATTAAGAGATTATATGGAGCCTAAGCAGTTACTACCTACCTATATGACTACCACCTTCAAAATGAGAGAAGAGAAAATTGTTCTGTCAAGAAGAAACAATTGAGAGAACTTGAGGGTACGCTCCTCGACCGATAGCTATGTAAAAGTATATTTACGCTATTAATATTATTAATATATTCATGTAAAAATCTGTAAATAATTATATTCGTTGCGCCGCGGCCTAGTGTTTAGTTCGTTTATCAGTTTTTGTTCATAACATCCTAACTATTTACGCTAAACCTTTGTAGATACACCACATAATTACTGCTGCAAACGACCTGTTTCGTAGCATTCTAAAGTGGCCAGGCTATTCCCTTGTTTATCTTATCTTATATCTTTAAACGAGCAATTCTTGTATATATATATATATATAATCTGAATCTCGGAAACGGCTCCAACGATTTTCATAAAATTTTGTATACAGGGAGTTTCGGGGGCGTTAAATCGATCTAGCTAGATTTCATTTTCAGAAAATGTCGTGATATCCGTGTTTTTAGTAATCTTAAATCTTTAAACGAGCAATTCTTGTATATACGGCCATCAATACTGTTACAATTCAAAATAAACAAAATATTACATTTGAATTTGGAATCTGTCATTTTTATATGATTGTTCCTTGTGTTTTCTCATTTTGGCGCCAATACATTGTACAATATTTTGCGATATTAAAATGGAGTTGGGTGATAAAGAGAACCGAATCGCTGTGATTGCATTATACAAAGTAGGTATGGAGCCGCAAATTTTTAAAATCTCCATACGCTTGGTATTAGTAAAATGTTTGTCGGGCTATTAATAGGTACAATGAAACCTCCTCTGTTAGTGACAGAAAAAAATCAGACCGTGTACTGGTCATTTCTTAACAGATAATTTAAAAAAGAATAGGGTGGTAAAATCGAAACAACTATTGAAGCGGTACGCAAAAGGAGGTCACAGAAACATTTTGTTTATGGATGAGATTTTTTTTACAATTGAGCAACTTTTTAACAAACAAAATGACCGTATTTATGCTCACAGCTCTAAGAAAGTTTCCCAATTAGCCGACAAAGTGCGCACTATCCAACTTTAGTGATGGTTTGGTGGGCTATTAGCTATGAAAGAGTGACTGAGCCATACTTTTGTGAAAAAGGTATTTAAACATCGGCACAAGGGTATCAAGATACCATTCTTGAGAAGGAAGTGAAGTCCCTTAACTATCTAAAATAACCAAGAATGGTCCTTCCAGCAAGACTCGGCACCGGGTCATAAAGCTCGTTCTACGAAGTCTTGGTTGGAAACGTACGTTTCGGACTTCATCAGAGCTGAAGACTGGCCGTCGTCTAGCCCCGATCTTAATCCGCTGGATTATGATTTATTTTGTCAGATTTAGAGAGTACAGCTTGATCTAAACGCCATGATAATTTAGAGTCCCTAAAACAATTTTTTAATTTTAATGTTATTTTTTATTTATTGATAAGCTGTTAAAAAAATAAGTATTTGTTTCTTATAAAATATTAAACTAATTGCACTCGTGATTTTGATAACCAGTTCACATTTTTTTTTTATTATGTCGGTAAGATCGAAAAATATTATTCATACTTCCTCATTTCATCAGTATGTAATACGTATTTAAATATAATTTCTAAAAAACACACTACCATAAAAAAACGAGCAAGGCTCGGTGATCCAGGTACTCATACATTATATCACTAGGCCATTAAAGTCATGTTACTTAATACCGCCATGGTAGATTATTCTATGGTGCCATCAACTCGAGTTAATTAACGTAGGGATTATGGTTTGTTTTGTATGGAATTTTGAATAATTTAAAACATGTTGGAAACTGGATAAATAATGGCAAGGAGATTAATAAACACAATATGTATGGTTCTTTTTGTTCTAGTTGTATCAATCAATCAATCAACTCAGCTTATCGCGGTTCTCTACGGGACATAGGCTTCTCCCAATTTATCCAACCTGGTCTTCCGCCTTCCGGACCTGTCTGACCAGGTCTTTTTCAAGTCATCGGTCCATCTGGCTAGGGAGCGTCCTAGCCTTCGTTCTCCGATTCGTGATCTCCACTCAAGGACTCGTCTGCTCCAACGACCATCGATCCATCGACAGATTTGACCAGCACACTGCCACTTCAGCTTACTAACTCGGCTAACTACGTCGGTGACTCCGGTTCTTCTCCAGATAATCAAGTTTCTGAACATAACCTTCAAAGGAAGTCCGAGCATAGCTAGAAAGAAAGAAAGAAAGAAAAAACATTTATTTGCGTCAAAAAATGCGACGCGTACATATAAAAAAAAAAAAAAACAAGTGAACAGAAAAAAAAAATGGGACGCGTCACATAAGAGCAAAACGGACGTCGCTCAGCACATGCCAAGGCTTCTGCTAAAAACAGGGCCTTAGCGCTGATTTTCAGCGACGACCGGCGTTGACGTGTTGGCGCCGATATAAAAAACAGAATAAAACGAAATAATAACAAAAGTAAACAAAAAAAAAAGAAAATTAAATTATCTGTGCAGACCTTGTTTCTGTCAGTTTTAGAAATAATTGACACTGACACTGACACTAGCAACGTGGCACATTACCACGAGGCAACGTGCAACGTGGCACACAGAAAAAGAAAAAAAACAATAAATTACAAAGATAATGATTCGTCTCTTCGACTATTCGTTTAGTGTCTTGTCGTTAATAAGTATTGCGCGAGGCGAGGTGGGAAATCATGTAAGGATTCTGCAGAGCTGCGTGAAATATACATGACAGGCACGAGGAACCTTTTCATGGACTCATGCCCATCAATGTTCAAATTAATTATATCATATCCTTATCAAACACAAAGCCTACAAAACAATTAAACATTATAAATGTGTTTAGAGGCTTTATACAATAAAGGTGTGTATAAAATAAAGGTTTTACATACTATGCATAAAATATCAAGTTATACATCTGATTAAATAAAGTTTTACAGATAATAATTACTAAAATATAATGAGACAAAGAATAGAAAAAGAAAAATAAAAATAACTGTCTCAATTGCGGATGACGGAGAAGAGTACCCTTAAGAAGCCATTCCACAGAATAGAAAATAGAAACGCAAACAAAGTCTCAAAACAGCCCCCACACCGGAACATCTAAGACCAAAGCTGGCGTGCCATGACCCTTTAGGTATGTAGTGACTTAAAATAGTAAAGTAAGTGTAGAGTATAAATACATAAACTAAGTATGGAGTATAAATACTGATACATAGTGGAGGAGTTTTCTTATATATATATTATATTTAATTTATATAGCTAATTGTATGTGTAGTAAATATTTTTTAAAATTTTTAATGAATGTTGCTTTGGTTTCCAGGCTGCGAATTGGTGGAGGAAGATCGTTCCAACAGTGTGTAGCGGCATGTTTAAAACTACCCCTAAATGCGGCAGTCCTGTGCTTGGACATGGCCAATGGATTTGTTCCTGATCTAATTATATACTTACAATTTGTTTGACGCCAACTCAGTTTGTTGTAAAGGTATTTTGGTTTACTATTTTTTATTATGCCAAAAAGTAACGAGGCAAGGTGCAACTTTCTCCTGGCAGCCATTTTGAGCATGTTATGCTTGTTAATGTATGGAGTCACATGGCTTCTTCTGGGAATATTTTCACAGAACCTGATACAGGCATTTTGAATACGTTGTATCAGTTTTGATGTTCGTGACAAGAGACATGGCCCATACACAGTGTCACAATAATTTAACCGTGATAAGACCAAACTTTCCACTAGCTGCTTCCTAATAGTAACAGTTAGGTATTTCCTTATGCTATAAAGTATCTTGAGACGGTAGAAGCAGTTGCTCAAAATCTTGCCTATGTGGACCTCAAAACGCAGTTCAGGGTCCATATTGAGCCCTAGATTGCAAGCAGTCTCCACTCTCTGAACTACATCACCCATTATGAGTATAGCAGGGTCAGCAGACAGTATATTGTTGATTTGGCGCTTACTACCTAGAACCATATACTTTGATTTCTGGGGGTTCAGAACCAGTGAGTTCCTATTTGACCACTCCGCAACCCTACGTAGGTCGCTGTTAACTTTTTGTACTGCTGATGCAGTTTCCGTAGGTTTAAACGAAATGTAGATTTGTAAGTCATCAGCGTACATATGGTACTTACAATTATCAAAGGACTGAGCCACATCAGCACTGTATATTATGTAGAGAAGTGGTCCCAGTATTGAGCCCTGAGGTACCCCTCTTTCAATTGTAAGAGGCTTTGAGGTCTTAGTTGTGCCATCTTCCCCTCGAATCTCTACATATTGAGATCTATTGGATAGGTAGCTGTTAAACCACTTTACAGTTTCCACAGAGAAACCGTAGTAGGATAATTTTGAAAGAAGTAGAGTGGGGTTTATTGCGTCAAAAGCCCTGGAGTAGTCCAGTAACACCAAGATTGTTCCTTCACCTCTGTCACGCGCCTCCAAAATATTACCCACTACGTCACATAGAGCAGTAGCTGTTCCTCTTTCCTTGCGGAATCCAGATTGAAATTCAGGTAAAATACTGTTCTCCTCTAAGTAGGATACCACTTGCGTATATACCACACGCTCTAGCACCTTGGATAGACACGGCAGAATACTAATAGGGCGCAGGTCCCTACATGTGAGTGGGCTGCTAATTTTAGGGATGGGTCGTACCACTGCATGACACCAAAGATCAGGAAACGTATTAGTAGTGATAGACGTATTGACTATGTTTGTTATAGTTTCCACAGTAGCTGGCAAAGTGAGAGATATCATGTCCAAATTGATTCCGTCAACACCCTGTGCATTAGAGTCTATTGCTTTAATAATTTTTAAAATTGATTCCTTTTCAACAGGGTGTAGTTTGAAAATACCAGGCCCGTACCTATGATGCTCAAAATAGGTCAGTTGCGAAATGATGACTTTGCACTCACCCGGTACCTCCAGAAATGCCTCATTAATAATATCAGGGTTATCAAAGTGCTTAGGGAGTGATTTTTCCACGTGGTTCGGGATCACATCCGACTTCAGGTTTCTCCATAGTTGTTTGGGATTTCGTGCATTATTATTAATATGCAGAGTGAAATATGCCTGCTTTTCTGACTGCAGGCTAACAGTTGCCTGATGTTTTAGGTCCAAATAGTATTTTTTATGGTAATCACGTTTAGACTTATGATACCTCTCTCGTGCTTGGTCACGCAGTTTAAATAACAGACGGACGTTTTCCGTGATCCATGGCGTGGGCTTGGTTCTAACTACTCTGCTTTTGATGGGAGCATGTAGGTCAAATAAGGAGGTAATTCCATGATTTAATGCTCGTACCATAGTGTGCACATCACGCAGTCCACCAACTTCAGACCATGGTATGGAATGTAAATCAGTCTTGAAGTAGTCCTCCAGTATGTCCTTGATTGGCCTATACACAATTACCTTTGGGCTAGGTTTTACCCTCGTAATCAGTGTCTCACATACCACAAAGGAATGGTGTCCAAGGTCACTATTATAGTCAACTATGACATTGTGGATCCTTACATCTGTACACAAAACATCTATTAGCGTACTGCTGTCCCCAACAAAATGTGTAGCCGTTGGAACTACCTGGTTCAAATTAAAAATATCCAGAAATTCTTTAAATAATTTTGTTTTAGTGTTACTAACATCCAGAAGATTAATGTTAAAGTCTCCCAAGATTAAAACACTGTCGTAAGGAGCTAATGCACTAATACTCTCTGTCAGTCCCTCCAAGAACCTAGTGACGTCAAACCAGGGTGGGCGGTAAGCAGTGCCGATCAACAATTTCTTACCACTAATTGTAAGCAACAACCATAACTGCTCAATATCAAGCTGCTCAGGATGTGGTTTAATGCGTGCATTGACACCTGCTTTGATGTAGAATGCCACACCACCCCCTCGCCCTCCACGTATAGTTGCTGGACGCGGGGCGTGTTTCATCCTATACCCAGGGACACATGGTGCACGCCCCTCCTCACCCGGCCGCAACCATGTTTCATTTATAGCCATGATATCGACGGCATGTCGGTCCATAGCAATTAAAAATTCATCTTGATTTGTTGCAAGGGAACCGGCATTAAGTAGACCAAATTTAATTTTTTTTGATCGTGTCATGTTGGATATAGCATTATTAAATTAAGTGGAAAAGTTTTGTAATTATTATTATTATTAGAGTATCGTGTGCATTTAAAAAAAGAATAATTTAGAATATTTGTAATGATTTTGAAAATATTATATTTTTTATCAGGCTTCTGTATGTATTTGACTGAAGGATAATTTAATTTGTTTCTATATGCTTTGTAAATAATAATATGATTATTTGGGCATTTCATTATATAATATTGTAATATATTTGTAAATATTTGGTAAGTAGTATGTAGTATATAATTAGTGTAAATAAGATGTAAAGAGTAAAAATGATAATAATAGAAAAGTGTTTGAATATACATGTACGATAAAAGTGTATTACATCTAAGTAAGCTGCCAACGTTATACACAGAGTCTCCCAGTGAATTATTAACCAATATATTATTATATGTAAAATTATCTATTGTTAAGTAATTAAAACTAATAATACTCAGGACATGCGCAGACCAAAAAACATAGCAATGCGCAGATACACAGCTATGTAGCCTCCTTGGCAGGAGACAATATAGAGGTAACAAAGAGTGCTTGTATGTCCGTTTCAGAGCAAATTCTTCTTGTGGGGTCCCCAGGCTTGCAGCAAGCCAGTATTCGCCCATGCTTGGTCCACACGAATCTCCAGCCAGCCTGGCTAGCAGCATCCCGAGCCTGGCGAAACAACTGGCGGTTTGACTTGGTTAGTCGCTCATTGATGTAAAAGCGCTTCGCAGGGCCTGCTATATCCAGGTCCGCAGTGGTTGCTCCGCGCCTTACTCTGGCATTCTTGAGTAAGTCATCTCGCAGGCTTCGTCTTGTGAGGCGCACCACAATAGGGCGCGGACGCAGCTCCGAGGGCCCGCCCGGACTGGATACGTTCAGCTGTCGCCTCCCAACCCTCACCGCGCTGACAATGTCCCTCTCATCCAGCTTGACACCTAACTTCTGACCAATAGTCAGTATGACGTGCGTTGGGTTTTCCATGGTGGTCTCGGGTAAGTTTGAAACCTCGATGTCGTTAGCTAGAAGTTCCTGGTCTCTGTCTTCAAGTTTCTGACGGAGTTCCGCTATTACGCTATCCACCCTATTGGAGTCACAGGAACGTTGCTCTAAAGCGTCTACCCTCTTCTCAAGGCTCTCTACACGCTCACTGTAGCCAAGAACGGATCCTTTCAGTGAAACGAGTTCCTCCTCCACATGCCTCCTGAAACATGTGAGCTCCTCACGAACTATCCTCAACTCATCCAAGATAAGTTGGTATTCCGGGCGCATACCAGGCGACTGCCGATCCGTGGCACCCATGCGAGTGTCCGCGGCCGGGGGCAATGAGGAGACGTCGCTGGCGTCGGCTGTCACCTGTGTCAATTCGTCCGTGGGTGAGAGACTACCCGGTGTGCTGGCGCCACAGGGGATGCACTGAAAGTCAACCTGACTGCGCGCACTTCCTACTGGAGTCTCCGCCTTGTTGTCCCTAGCAATGTTTTTTTTGCATTCAGGACAAAGCCAACCCTGCACCTTACCCTTAACACCAACACACTTGTTGTGGTAATATGCTTCACCGCACTTAGAACCGCAACACCTAACACCCTCTGTAGGACTAATGAAGCGACCACAAGCTCCGCACTTAGGCATTGTTATTAAGGTCTCGACTACTTATTAAGGATGCGATGTAAGAGTTCCGATACAGACAACTAGATGGCGCTATTTATCGATTTTTCAAATGCTTCACACACCATAAAATCTATGTGTTTGTAAACACCATTATTATGTCTCACTGTCACTGATGGAAGTTTGGCTCACAGGTATACGTTGACCCGAGCGATATTTCTATTATTTAGTTTTCTATATTTAGTTTTATTAAGTTTAGGGTAGTTTTACTGTCACTGTTAGTTCATAAATAGTTTTAAGATGCAATTATCGAGTTTTATGCCTTTATTACACCGATTCTACACTAGATAATACTTCTGTATATGAGGGCAATTGTATTTATTGTTTTTATCACTATTAAATCACTTTTAACACTATGAAACTATTTTATTTTACTCCAAAGAACACAGGGTGTATGACCGAGTTCGACGCCGTACCGTCAATCAATCTAGCTCGCTCCTTAGCTCGCTGAGCAACTTTGTTTGTGGACTAGCCTTACTGTCAGTGTCCGCGTTGTTTGCTTGCATCATAACACTCAATATTAAATTGAAAACCTATGAATAAAATAAAAAAACTGTAAGTCATGTCACTGTAGTACCTATTTCTTTTAAACTAAAATATCACTATTTCCGATTCAATTGTGACCAACTGTAGTCTCGTACTATAGTCGTACAGTTATTGACAAGCAAACAATCAAAAGTATTTGTCGATGTCACATCAATACAATTTAATATCTTCAGTTGAGGGATATTCGATATAGGTCTTCATCCGGAAAATAAAAGTACACAAAAGCTATTGGAAAAACCTATTCGCTACACATCTGACGTCATTCGATTTTCTATTGCCTAAGCGAGTGTGACGCGCCCGAGCGAGCGTGTACGAATGTCTAACGTTAATCGATACAGCTTAAGTAAACCACACCTGTAACTGAAATTGTAAGCTTCTATATCGTGGTCTCAATCACGGAATTCATATTGCAGTGATGTTCATTTGAGATTGTTTGAAAGATAAGAATCTGTTGAGTATATACCTCTGCATAAAGTAAAAGATATCATTACGGGTAGTTTGATGTTCCCCTGGTCCGATTGATAGGACCATAGGCAAAAAATAATGCCCATGGATCGATCAGTAGAACGACGCAATCGGACCATGGGCAACAAACGGAATTAGTATTTAAGAGGATCCTAAATATATTAGTTGTAATTTTAGGGTTTGTTGGTCATAACTTTACAATTTATATCAAAATTTGAGAAGTTTTACGATGAAATATTAATTACAAACTTCGTCTTTGTAAACTCTTTATTATTTAAGTACTTTTTTTACTACTTTCAGCTTTTTCTTCACAACCTACCTTTTGTCTGTATATATATATTATCTACCTACTTACCAAGTCAGTGGAGATATATTCTTTCCGGTATCATTTCCTTATAAAACCTTTACCTTTCTATTTTAGTCAAGGCGAATATTTCAACAAATAAAATGTTATTTCCACAAGTAATCATTTTGGTAACATCAAAATATTGATTGAAAGCTGAGACGGGGTTTAAATATTTTTTGGCGCCGGTAACAAATAATTGGATTACCGAGAACGAGCCGAGACCTTTCAGAATGCTAACGAGCTTATCGATTTCTTAATGTTTGTTTAAAAATATTAAGATTTTTGCAGAATTAATTCGCTGCATTGCCATTAAACGATTTGTTTATCATAGTGGTATTATATTTACTGCATTTATTATTTCCAACCATGGTCAGAAAGTCAGAAGTAATCCCGAACGCAGGCATAGTCACATTTCCAAGTTATGCAATTTTTTTTTATTTGATTTTAAACGATTATTAAGGGATTATAGGGCATTATATTAAAAAGTGTTTATCGTTGTGGCCATTAACTAAATTTCCGTAATATGTGAATAAAAAACGCATGGAATAAGCCATCACACGACATTTGTCGAATGTCACAAATTCTATGTAGCACGCACACCATTCGATTAACCATTGCTATTCACATTTGTCGAATGTCATAGATACTTTATAGAAAACCATTCGAATATTCATTGCGATGATCGGGTGGAATATTAATTTAAAAATAAAAGTTTTAATTATACTCAGATCTGTAAGGATTTTTCGTCTTCACACTTCGTTGCTTTATTGTTAAGTTCCGAGAATTAGTTAGTAAATCGATTGAGTTATAAAACGGGTACATTCTGATAAATACAAAATAGGCCAAACCTTTTTCTTATTATAGCTCTACAAAAATAAACATATTTTTTGCTATTGTATTGATAGAAAAACATATAGGCACATTATTGGCAGATTCTTACTCTCCTATTGTGTAGTTAAGTTTAACGTAAGATAGGTTTTTTTTTCACATTTCATTTTCAATTATTATTACTTAACGTCTTCTTCGTAAGTTTTTAGATGTTTAAAAGGAAAGTGAAACTGGTCTTTCTCTTCTATAATAATAATAATAATATAAATAATATTAGAGATAAAACACTTATTTTGAATACTACCTACTTTAAGTTTTCAATGAAATTTTGGCCAATTTGTATTATTTTTCCATTTAAACTCTCGTAATAAGACAACTCTTTGAATCAACCATTTTACATTTTCCGAGAATCCGGCTCAAGTTCTGTACTTTCATAGTTCATCAATCGAGTTTATTCCAAACTGAAAATAATAATTGATAAACAGAAATTTCAGTTATTAATATTTCGGCCTGAGCAATAATTCAAAATCAAAAAGGGCAGATTTGAAGGGCAGGCTAGGCTAGCATATGACTGAACAATGTGACTTTCCAAATTATAATTATAATATATAGCTGTTGCCCGCGGCTTCGCTCGCGCGTAAAGTTAAGAGTAGTAAGTAGGTAGTAAAGGATAGATGGATGTATTCTGTGATTTTCAAAGTAAGGCGCATAAATTATATTTTTCATAAAATATTATGGCGTCAAGATAATAATAAGATAATGTGGAAAACATCACATACATTGAGTTTGGATAAACTTTTAAAATTGTGGCAAATTTTTGGTCAGACAAAACTTGAGAATCATTTACACGAAAAGACGAAGAAGAGTCACACACATTGCTCCGAATTCAAAGTAAGTAGCAGGATTGTGTTATGGAATCAGAAGCAACGAAGGTACATACCATAAAAATAATACCTTGCAACCCCTATTTCACCATCTTAAGGCGTAGATATCTACAATCGCAAAAATATGTTTTCATTTATTTCTTACCAAAAACCCAAATACCAAATCTTATGTATCTCTGTTTGAAAATGATGAATATCGTAAAAAAACTTCAATTCCTATTGCACCCCCTTAGAGGGTAGATTTCTAAAATCTCGGAAATACGTCTTATTTATTTCTAACTCATAATCCTATGAACTTTAATGTGGCTATCTATGAAAACTACACAATTCATATACCTACAAACTTCCAACCCCTATTTTACCCTCTTAGGGGGTAGATTTTCAAAATTGCTGAAATACGTCTTTATTTATTTCTATCGAGAAGCCCGTATACGAAATTTCCATATAAACTTTCATCCCCTATTTAACACCCTTAGGGGTTGAATTTCGAAAAATCCTTCCTTATTCCTTGTCTACATTAAATAGGAAACGTCTGTGCAAAAATTTCAGCTATCCAGGTTCAAGGGTTTGGGCTGGGCGTTGATGAGTCAGTCAGTCAGTCAGTCAGGCCTTGTCTTTTTATTTATACACAACATGTAACAAAAACCCTGTCCGATCCCTTAGACTCGGTATTATTCGGTATCGTACTGCGAACACATATACGTAGGTATTAAATGGATTGGAGATTATTTTTTTTCCTAATTGAAAATAATTAAATCAAAATAAAAACTGATCCAAGGCAACAGCAACACTGACCGCTCCTCAAAGTTCATGTACTTACTACCTGTAGCTTTGTGTCAAAGAAGCCGCCTATGCGAGACGGTTCATGAACTGTACCACGAATACGCCATTATTGGATCTGACAGGGGTTTTGTTACATGTTGTATACAGATATACCATTGTCATCGAAAACCAGTCCTAAACTGTTACCGCCTTCACCGCGTGAAGGTTATGCTATTTTATAATTATACAGTATAATTAGTGATAGCTTTGATTTCCAGGTCAGATGTTTAAAATCTTCGATTTTTATAAGTGAACAGGAAATGCCCATCAGACCGAACAACTTTTGCTAAGACGTCATTCCTATGTGTTATGGTGTAGCTGGGCTCTTGGAGTTCGACAACAGGTGTTCCAGATCTTCAATTTTTATACGTCAACAGAGAGTGCTCATCAGGCTGAACAACTCTTGCTAAGACGTCATTCCTATATGTGTTATGGTGTAGCCGGGCTCTTGGAGTTCCACAACAGGTGTTCCAGATCTTCAATTTTTATACGTCAACAGAGAGTGCTCATCAGGCTGAACAACTCTTGCTAAGACGTCATTCCCATATGTGTTATACTGTAGCTGGGCTCTTGGAGTTCCACATCAGGTGTTCCAGATCTTCAAATTTATTCTCTCAGCAGAAAATGCTCATCACGTGGAACAATTTTTGCTATGGTACCATTTTTGTATCTCTTATAGTTTAGCTGGTCTGTTGCGGTTCTGCATCAGGTATATACTTTTCCGGGATAAAAACTACCCAGTGTGGTGCCCAAGATATTAAGGAACAATTATACCAAGTTTCATCGTAATCGAACCGGTAGTTTTTGCGTGATGCCTGAACAAACAGACAGACAGACAAAAATTTTTTTAATCACATTTTTGTGTTCGGTCTCGGTCTAGTAACACCCCCCGCCATTTCTTTTTTTAATACTTTAAATGTACAGAATTTTCACTTCTACAGATTTATTATAAGTATAGATTAAAATTTTAAATTTGTAATATCTTTTTAATGAATTGTCCGATTGGAATAAAATAAAAAGTAATTTATAGCTATTGAAACAATCTTGCTCAATAAATAGTTTATTTGGATAAGGATTAGTATTCGACGATAATATGATCAATAAACATGGGCTAATAATTTTAATTACTTTTATTCTATGGAAAAGTGGTTATAATGGCTAAAATATAAATGTTTGGTATATACTATCGCGGACTTTTTTGTAGGCATTATTGAGTTCTACAACTTTTCTATAGAAGTCAACCATACATCTCTAACCATTTAGGCAGCGTTCGCAAGAATCGTTAACGTACGGCAGTTTTTTCGTCGACTTACTCCACAATTTTCACTACCACGAAAAATCCTATCTATTTTCCGGGATAAAATATAGCCTATACGGATTCGGAAGAATCCCTCCAAGTAATGGTAAAAGAAATTTTGAAATCGGTCCAGTACTTTTTGAGCCTATTCAATACAAACATACAAAAATACAAAAATACAAAAATACAAAGGTTTCCTCTTTATAATATTAGTATAGATAATACCGGCCTATTTAAGTCCCACAGCTAGGCACTGGCCTCTTCTCATTTAGAGAAGGAATGAGCATTGATTACCACGCTTGCTCATTGCGGGCTGCCGATTTCAGATTCTAATTTTTGGAATCCAGATTTTCTCACGATGGTTTCCTTCACCGTTTATTAATGATGTCTAGGAATAATCAAGAAAGAAAATATAACTTTCAAAAAAGTCACATCAATTGGTACTTGCTGGGGTTTGAACCTGCAACCATGTGCATATGAATTTATTGAACAGCTAGGATGCTGATCCAAGAGTTTGCTGACAACGCTGATATTGATTTTATTATTATCAATGTTTTTCTTGTTAAATTTTACTATAATTATGCAATTAAGAGAATCTACAAGAACGTTGTCATTATATCCTACAAATTTCTTTAAGAGATAATGCATTACCTTTTTACTTTATTACTTATGACACTGTTTTAAGCACTAAAGTACATTTCTAATGATGTCTCATCATACTGTATCTTACAAAAACTTTGTAAGTGCATGAATTGTAAATAAATAAATAACGAATAACGCTATACATTATTTCGAATATTCCTTACACTACCTACCACATTTCCAAGAATCGGTAAATTTTGAACAGCTATATTTGTTAAAAAGTTTCATTTTTATATTCTAGATATTTTTACTCGAATTTTTAAGGATTCAATTATTATAATTGTTAATCAGCGACCTCTGGGAATCTGCAATTCTCTTAATATTGTCGAACTTATGCTAATTCATCTTTTGTGACAAACGGGCTGCCTACTGCCAATGATTGCTGTAACCCAAAAAGGGAATTATTGTTCAATGGGGTGAAAACACCGAGTGAAAATAAACTTGTGATTTATTCACAGATTTTATTCCCGACGTGGAAAGCTCGTAAATAAGCTCCTGCCTTGAGCTTTCCTGGTATCTTTTTATTGCAAGTTTCACAAGATCTCAGATATAGAAGATTAAATTTCTATCAAGGTTGTGGAAAGATACCAGTGTACCTTGTAAAGGTATAAGATTTACTAGCAATATTTCATAAAATATTACATAAAAAGATAACATGCTGCCTAGTCTCCAGCTTTCCATTGTAATATTAAATCATAAAATCTATATTAAAAAACCTACGTGTATACGTGGCTAAAAAACATACCAAACAAAAACTCTGGATAAAGCTTTACGATTTCATTAAAAGCAATAAACAATTGAACAAAACCTCCCATACATTTAACACAGAACAAAAACTTTTCATAACTGTGTTTTTGCAGACAATGAAGGGAAAACAAAACACTATCTACTAAAAATCCTGTTTGCAGACACGTGTAGGGAAATTCGAAAAACATCAACTCCATTATTTAGAAGTCGCGTGATGTCACTAAAACAGAACCACTCTTTTAGTATGCTGCATCAACACGTTTGAAGCCGTTGAGCTGTATATTCCTGATTCGAACGTCATTACTGTGGTGTAATATTAGGATTGTGGAAGTATATTCCATGGGATTTTCGTCGTATTTTATCAAGAAATCTGGATTATGTGTTATTTTAAAGAATAACATAATATTTGAATGTAGACAAATACAATATCTAATGATTCTTGTGGGTAAAGAAAAATGAGAATATATTTTTTTGGAATGTCCCAGGTCAAGTTCCCAGGCGGGTGTCATACCGATTTCTTAGTTACGGTGTAGGGTGTCTTGGAGGCCTAGAGATTTCATGAACCTAGTTGTGCGCATAAAGTTCCTGGAACCCAGTAAAGGTAAGTATTTTCAAAGTTATATATACTTTCTTAATGGAAGAATATCTTTTCTTTTATTTGATAATACGAATAACTTAGTAATTTACAAAAACAAAAAATTGCGTCAACGTACTTTCTTAATCATTTTAAGACATCATTGGCAATCGGTGTAGGAAAAAAATCGTGAGGACGACCGCATTCCAAAAAATCAGTTCTGAAATCGCCAACCCACAATGAACAAGCGAGATCAATACTCGTTCCTTCTCTATACTATACCCAGCAGGATTACTTGTTACGTGGTATGGATATAATTATTATACTACCTCTCTCTAGTTTTACAAAAGACGCCTAATACCCCTAGTGACCTAGTAAGGTAGATCTAAAGTACTAATAGCTAAGCTTCGTCCGGCGCGCCCTCGGCAATCAACGCTCCTCAAAGCTGATTGGCTAATCCTTTCACGTTGCAGGTCGCAGTTCTATTAATAAGTCTACTTAGAGATTTAATTAAAGACGTACTATTGCATCGACGAGCTGGAAAGGGAATTTACTTTTTGTTGCAGTTCTTAATAGAATGAATGGTGCTCACTCCGTACATGATATTTTTTATCCTCCAATGTAATTCTGTCTAACCGAAGTGAGGTATTATGGTAGGTACTATTTTTTTACCTTTAATCTATATACTTATCTATGTTCAAAGGTCGAGCTTATTGAGTAATGCTTATATGGATTGGGTAATATTGTATTCGATTGATCTCTATAATTTTATACTCTGATATTTTTTATGTAAACATTCAGATACAATGTAAATTGTTCTTTGAATAAATAAATGAAATGAAATGAAATTGTAATTTCGGGGTACACTTAGAAATTAACATGTGAAAATAACATCCTTTTATAATTCAATATGACTGCACGGATGGCCGAGTGGTATAAGTCACCACACTAATTACCACTGCGACGTGCTGCGGGTTCGATGCCCGCATGGGACAAACATTTGTGTGATCCACAGATACTTGTTCCAAGTCTGGGTGTTCTTTGTGCATGTGATTTGAATGTTTGTGAAACCTCCGTGACACAAGGATTAAATTCCTTACTGCGGGCGTCGTTTTTTTTTTTTTTAAATATCTCGTCAATGAATCTGTCATTTCAATTACACAGGTCGGTAATTTTACTTACACTTTGGGTGTAACAACTAACAAGTCACTTACAATGCAGACTATATGCTGAGAAGAATATTTTGCATATAAATGATATGCTTGCAGATAATATATCCTCATTCCCTCTTCGGGGAATACAATATTGTAACTGCGTAGTTCAATATTTGTACCTGAGGGCACAGTTCGCAACACTTTATGAAATTTACAGGCGGAAATGTAGTATTGTAAAAAATAACATTATTCTGTTGCCGATTCGGGGAATATACGAGTATTGTTCAAGGGTTTCCACGAAAATCCATTAGGCGTGACCTTCCCTTTAAAAAGTACAATATTTATTGTAAACAACTAAACACTTGTATTTTGAAAGGATAGGCAAAAGTATATTTACTCTATATTTTGTTTTATGACCACAACTTTACCTACTAAAACGAAAAAAATGAAAAAGAAATACGATAAGTTATTGGGTTCTCTCAATAAACGGTTATACATTTTCTATTTATTATTGATTTGACTCATATTGTGCAGCTGGGGTATTTGTTGTGCCGTTTCTTCGCGACATCTACAATGAAGCCGACTTCGACTATGGGATTTGTGCACGCCATTATAGGTGCACGTCAATATTAAATTAGTGCGTTACTATCAAGCACATCACTACGTTAAAATTAGTACGTTCTAAAACGTCACATCACTACGAGCGGGGGTGCGGGGAGCAGGGGCGAACGGAGCGCGCCTGCGACTGTAGCGCCCGCGCCGCCATTCGTCTTCAAGCAACAAGCAAGTGAGCGACTCAATTTATTAAATTATATTAATTACAAGAAGAGGAAAATTCCACGTCCTCTTCATATGGCGACCGTGTAGTGTTAATTTAACGAAGCTGTTATATTATTAATTTAGTGTTGGTCAGTCGGGCTCCTGTTTGCTGTCGTCGTTCGAGAACCTACGATGTCGATCGGCGTGGAAAAGAAAAATGGCGGCGGCGGCGTCGCCGCGGTCTCAACAAATAATGAAAGGACGTAAGCCCGTTCCTTAACCCTATTACATTCCCCTTTACCAATCCTTTAAACCTATTTCCCTGTTTCTTCTGTTTGTGTAAATGCCGAACTGCTTCGAGACTGTGGGATGAGGCCTATCTAGCTGCGTGTTTCAAGGGATAGCCTACACGCATGCCACGCTTTGTTTTAATTGCACGTGGGCAAATTATTATATGCAGTTTAATGTTGCGTGTTTAAAGTGATAGCCTACACGCATGCCACGCTTTGTTTTAAATGCACGTGGTGGCACTATTTTATACAGTTTAATGTGCTGTATTTTTTCTTGCCTCGAGTTCTTTCCTAGGTAATAGGGGATAAAATTTATTTATTATTAGGTTTGAACAGTTATTTGCCGAACATTTCAGTCAAATCGCGCGGAATCAAGCCGATCGTTGCTGTGTCGAGCTCCGCGACGCGGCCGGCAGCGGCGCCCGGCGTGCGCTGCCTGTGCTGTTGGCGAGCCCGGCGGCAGGTGCGAGGTTTGAGCTGGTTGACTGCTGGATTATATCGGTTAGAGTGAACATCTATTTAATTTTGAAGTGCTCGTTGTTAACTTAATTTTCGTGTCGGTTATTGTGTTGTAGTTTAAATTTTAAAACAAGATGTCGGACTGCGAATCAGATAACGAAAGTTCAAATTTAAATTTAAAGCAATTAATGCGAAAACGTTCTGGCCTACGTAGTCGTATAACGTTTTTTAAAAACTATGTAACGAAGTTTCAGTTGGATAAGTTAAATGATCTAACTAGTTTGGAAATAAGAGAATTATCGTTAAAATTATCTCAATTACAAGAATTACTGCCTAAATTTGATAAGGTTCAGACAGAAATCGAAGATCTTTCTCGAAATGTAGAGGAACAGTATTCTGAACGAGATGTTACGGAAAGTGAATTTAACTATTTAATCGCGTTGTCACAGGAAATTATAGATTCATTCTCATCTAAAAAGAAAAAATCGTGTGACAATGATTCCGATAAGTCTAGTAGTTGTGGAGTAAATGCTTCCATAAAATTACCTACTATAAAATTACCGACTTTTGATGGGAACGTTGTAAAATGGTTGGAGTTTAGAAACACGTTCCAATCTCTTATAGATGAAAATGAATCTATACCGATAATTAATAAATATCATTATTTGAGGAATTCTTTGGCAGGTAGTGCTAGGATCGCTATTAGTTCTATAAATTTCGCGGCCAAAGATTACAAAACCGCATGGAAGGCTTTATGTAAAAGATATAATAATCCCAATATTCTTGCAAATTATCATTTAAATGCTTTGGTTAACATTGCTCCTATTCAGAAAGAATCTTTTAGGTCGTTAAGAGATGTATGCGACATAATATTCAAAAACTTAAATGCGCTAAATAGTTTAGATATTTGCACGGATAATTGGGATCCATTGGTTATACATTTGGTGGCCGCAAAGTTGGATTCCAGGACTAGCAGTAAATGGGAAGAGCATAAAAGTACCTTGTCAAGTCGTCCCTCGCTTGAGAACTTTCAGGAATTTTTAATGCAAAGGGCTAGTGTGTTAGAAACAGCTAACCGAACTCATAATAATAATGATTGTAAAAACTTCCACAAGGATAATAATTACAAAGAATATAAGTCTGTTAAGTCGTTTGCTACGGTCATGGATGACTCTCAAGATAGGATGTGTGTTGTGTGTAAGAAAGTTCATTATGTACACCAGTGTTTTAAGTTCAAAGGAATGAAATTAAATGATAGGCTTTCTGTAGTGACTAAACACAAATTGTGCATTAACTGTCTTCGCAGTGATCACACACATACAGATTGTATGTTAAAGGGTATGTGCCGAAAGTGTAAAGGTAAACACAATAGCTTATTACATAAAAATAGTACGGTTGTAAATGTAGCCACGGAAAATACTGAGTCTTCACCAATTGATGTTCCTGTAAGTTTATCTGCAGTCTCACCGGGACAAGTTTTATTGTGTACTGCACAGGTAGAAGTTATCAATACCAAAACAAATAGTACTTACCTGGCTCGGGCACTGCTGGATACTGGAAGCCAGACTTCATTTATTACTAGCACTCTGAAAGAAAGACTAGGGCTGTCTGCTGAAAATTTAAATCCCTTTAATGTAATGGGCATAAATAATGTAGAATGTAAGATATCAGAACGCTGCAAGTTACAATTAAAATCAAGAATTGGCATGTTTAATGTGTGTGTCCATTGTTTTATTCTCCCTAAAATAACTAACAATTTACCTAACAGTCTAGTAAATGTAGAAAAGTTAGGCTTACCAGATAATATTATATTAGCGGATCCATTATTTTACCAGCCTTCGGAAATTGATATTTTGCTAGGTGCGGATCATTTCTTTAACATTATCTTACCAAATAAAATAAGTTTAGGTGTCAACAGGCCTATCTTGCAGGAAAGCAAGCTAGGTTGGATAGTGGCTGGCCCAACGGGGGAAGTTCACAAGAATAAGAAAATACACTGCAACTTTGTACAAAATTGTCCAAATTCTCTTCAAGATTTGAATAACTCTGTGAAAAAATTCTGGGAAGTTGAAGAAATACCTTCAGATTCAAATGCTTATTCTATTGATGAACAGTTTTGTGAGTCACATTTTATTAAAAATACCCATAGATTACCTGATGGTAGATTTTCAGTCATGATGCCATTGAAGGAGGTCCCTGAGCAAATTCTTGGAAATTCATATCATTTAGCATTTAAACGTTTTTTAAATTTAGAATGCAAACTAAATAAAAATTATAATCTAAAAGAACAGTATACCAATTTTATTAAAGAATATGCAAATTTAGGGCATTTAGTTGAGATCAAAAGGCCATTGTTTGGATGTTATTTACCACATCATTGTGTCATACGCGACCAACATGAAACCACTAAACTTAGAGTAGTTTTCGATGCTTCTGCAAAAACAAGATCAGGCAAATCGCTCAATGACATCCAGGCTGTAGGTCCCGTTGTGCAAAATGATTTGTTTTCTATACTTATTCAATTTAGAATACATAAATGTGTATTAACAGCTGATGTTGAAAAAATGTATCGACAAATCGAACTTAATGAGTCGCAGCGACACTTACAGCTGATATTGTGGAGAGACCAAACATCTGAGCCTATTAAAGTTTTGCAGCTCAATACATTAACGTACGGCATGGCTTCTGCTCCATTTCTAAGTACCAGGTGTCTGTTTGAGATAGGAAGTAAATGTGAAGATAAGGTTATTGCTAAGGTAATCCAAAATAATTTTTATATGGACGATTTGATAACTGGTGCCTCTTCTGCAGACGAATTAAAGCACATATATTTAAATGTATCACAGGCATTGAATGCGGCTTGTTTTCCATTGAGAAAGTTTAAAACAAATTGTCCTCAGATTCTTGGCGATCATTCAGATTCTTTTAATTGTCTTGATTTCCATAATGAAGCCACTGTATTAGGTTTAAAATGGTCACCTTTGTCAGATAACTTACATTTTCCTAGTGGCATAGAAATTCCAAATAAGGTTAGCAAAAGAATTATTATTTCAACAACATGTAAGCTATTTGATCCATTGGGTTTAGTGAGTTGTTGCATCATAAAAGCCAAAATATTATTGCAAAATTTATGGGTCCTCAAGTTAGATTGGGATGATCCAGTGCCAGAAGAATTTGTAAAAAAATGGTTTAGTTTTATAAAAAAAATACATTTGCTGTCTGATATTGTATTGCCTCGTAATGTTTTGGATAATGATTTAGATGGACAATCTGTTGACCTGCATTGCTTTGTAGATGCATCGCAGCAAGCTTATGGTGCATGTGTATATATGTGCTCTAAGAATAATGGAAATGGTCTTATTACTGTAAGGTTACTATGTGCTAAAACTAGAGTAGCGCCAATAAAAACACTTACCATTCCACGTTTAGAGCTATCTGCGGCTTTAATAGGAGCGGAATTATGTCATAAGGTATTACAATCTGTCCCATGCAAGGTTAATAAAAAATATTTGTGGACAGACTCTACAGTTGTACTGGGATGGCTTAAAACACAAAATAAGGTATTGCAAACCTTTGTACGAAACCGTGTAAACAAAATTAATCAGCTTACCCAAGACTTTGAATGGCGACATGTTCCGACTAATTTTAATCCTGCAGACTTGGCATCCAGGGGGATTGATCCACAGCATCTGCAGGGATCATCATTGTGGTGGGAAGGACCTTCATTTCTTAAGGAAGGGCACTCTGAATGGCCTACGCAGCCACAGCTTAGTTTTAATAACCTACCAGAAATGAAGGTACTACTCTCCGTTGATGAAACATTGGACAAGACTGATTCATTTATTCAATTCGATAGACACTCTTGTTATTTAAAATTAAAAAGATCTTTGGCATATGTTTTGCGCTTTGTGCATAATTGTAAGAAAAATACGGTCAAAGTGATAGGGCCTTTGCAAGTTGAGGAACTGGATCGGTCATTAATATTATTATTAAAATTTAGTCAGTCAGCGTCATTTCCAAAGGATATCAAAATAATAAAGAATGGTAAGGTATTACACCACAAAAGTAAATTATTGCCTCTAAATCCATTTTGTGATACTGATGGTTTAATTAGGGTAGGCGGTAGAATAAATAAATCTGATTGTCAATATGATAAGAAACATCCCGTTTTATTAGATGCAAAGCATCATTTTACTAAATTAATTATGAGATATGAACACTCTCGATTATGTCATGCCGGTCCCCAATTACTTTTGTCCTCTATCCGCGAGAGGTTCTGGCCACTACGAGGAAGGAACTTAGCTCGCACTATCGCTAGGACTTGTGTTATTTGTACTCGAATGCGAGGTCAACCGATACAACCTTTAATGGGAGAATTGCCTAGTGTGAGAGTTACTCCAGACTTCCCTTTTAATACCTGTGGGATCGACTTTGCGGGACCATTTATGATCTCTTCAAAGAAAGGTAGAGGTAACCGCGTCACTAAAGCCTATCTATGCGTCTTTGTATGTTTAGTTACTAAAGCGCTACATCTTGAGGTCGTCAGTGACCTAACAACGGAAGCGTTTATATCTTGTTTGCGTAGATTTGTTTCACGTCGCGGCAAGCCTTATGCGATCTATTCGGATAATGGAAAAAACTTTGTTGGAGCCAATAATGAGTTGGGAAGAGTTATTAAATCCAGCCGTCAATCAGTTGCAGACTTTGCTGCAACGGAAGAAATTAAATTTGTGTTTTGTCCAGCTTATTCACCGCACTTTGGGGGTATGTGGGAAGCTGGCGTAAAATCGGCTAAATATCACTTGAAGCGCGCAGCTGGTGGTGCCTCCCTTACATTTGAGGAGTTAGCGACGCTTTTTGCACAAATAGAGGCTATCCTTAATTCCCGTCCCATTTCCCCCCTTTCTTCCGATCCAACCGACACAAATCCATTAACCCCTGGGCATTTTCTTATCGGCCGCCCGCTGATCTCTGTGCCATCACTGCCAATGAATAATATCAGGCCCAATAGATACCAACGCATAGAACAGATTCGGCAACAATTTTGGGAACGTTGGCGCCGGGAGTTAATGGCAGAGCTGCAGAACAGAACTAAGTGGAGAAGAAATCAACCATCTCTTAAAGTCGGCGACATGGTCGTGCTACGAGAAGATAACCTGATGCCGCTGGACTGGCGAATGGGGCGTGTCACGCGATTATACCCAGGCAGAGATGGAATAGTGCGGGTGGCCGACGTCTACACCAACAAGGGCGAAATAAAACGAGCCGTCCACAAAATGTGCCTATTGCCTATGGCACCATAACATTGTTGAAATATATTCAACGCCGTGGAGTATGTGCACGCCATTATAGGTGCACGTCAATATTAAATTAGTGCGTTACTATCAAGCACATCACTACGTTAAAATTAGTACGTTCTAAAACGTCACATCACTACGAGCGGGGGTGCGGGGAGCAGGGGCGAACGGAGCGCGCCTGCGACTGTAGCGCCCGCGCCGCCATTCGTCTTCAAGCAACAAGCAAGTGAGCGACTCAATTTATTAAATTATATTAATTACAAGAAGAGGAAAATTCCACGTCCTCTTCAGGATTTAATTTAGATTTTAGATTTGAAGGTTTCGTGATAATAATAAAACTACAACATATTTGTAACACAGTTTATTGAAAATAATAAACTTCATGGTTCGCCCATTAATTTACAATCAAAAATATTTAATTTTTAGCATTATAACTAAACTGTATCAGATTTTACAATAATTACGTTGTTTTATACAACAATAAAAGCATTGTTTATTTATAGTGTCCACTTAATTATATCTACATACATATATAGGTATTATACAGCCATATTTTTATATGGATTAATTTATAAAATTGGGGGTTAACTTTGGTTACACGACGTAACACAATAAGTATGATTTTCTTTTAAATTTCATATCAGTAAACAGTAAACAGAACCTTATTTAAATGTACGGAAGGAAATTACGAACTAATCGTTTTTTAACTTAATAGTAACTCAATTAGAGTTGAAATTTTATAAACCGTCCTTATACCAGATGTACTCTTTATCCCCCTTTTGGGTAGTTTTTATATTTCGGGGCACCTCACACATGATCATCTGATCCCAAATTAGGCAGAGCCTGTACTATGGTGACCAGACAACTGGGTACATACCTATACCATTTCGGTAACATTATTCATCAGAAATCCAATGCCGCAAAGCGCTATCCAACGGTATCCAACATCCGTGAATGCGTCAAAGTTAGCCCCCAACTTTGTATCGATTCGATAATAAATCAAAACATACTCTATAACTACACGACATTTTATTGGCACTTTATATAATTAATCAATCTGTTCCATATCTTATTATCTACGTATTTACAAGCATATTCAAAACTGCAAATAAATCTGTAAAAAATATTCGTGTTTTAAGAGTTTTTTTTATAAAATGTTTTTGGGACTATCAAATCCGTAAAACAATCAGGTCTTTACAACTATAATTAAATTTAATTATCCACTCGACAATATTTGGACGGGTACATATGAGAATATATTAAGGAGATATTTAGCTTTATGAAGACAGGCACATTTACAATAAACTCTTAAAGCTAGACTGTTGAGTTGAAAAAGCGAGATGACGCTATACGGAGTGTAGTAAGCTGTCTCGCTTCCACATCGGCAACAGTCCCGTTTTAAGAACTTATAGTACAGCAAGGGTATTTTCAGAATAAACAAGCCTTTCATTTAATGTGGCTTCATTTGCGGAGGAATGATGTTACATTGTACGTAATTAAGGATTTCTTTAGCTCAATCAAAATTAAATTAATTTCATAAGGTTTATAGGTCCATACGTGTATATAAGCAATATATAATAGTAGATATAATATAAGCGAGTCATTGCCTATAGTAATATTATTTGTGATCGGAGTAGTGTGCGTTTAATTATGCCAACAACCATCAAGAGTAAATTTGTAATTATTTTTTTCATAAATACATATTATTTATATGTTGGTCGTTAGAATAGCATAAGCTAATATCTATGCTTTTACTTCTAATGGTAAGAAAAAAGATAATAGGGACCTATATAATTATATAAACATCGCGAATGAGATCCAGACTTTATACCGGTCTTGGTACTTATACCTACAAGTATACTCACCTCTTTATTGCACACCAATAAAATAAGGGACAAATATCCATAAAAGTAACGGATATAATGATTTTATATAATATAAATAGAAAATATTAAAATATACAGTTGAGTACCTTAATTGGTTCCATGGTTAAGCCATATTAATTGAATCGCGCCCTAATAAGCTACTTAATTTAATATCACTTTGGCAATCGCCTATCGTTTAGATTATTTATACAACGTGTTAATTTGATTCAATTAAAATAAATCAGATCAGGCGTATCATTAATTAATTGTAGTATATGGAAATGGTTATAATTAATTTACTAGGAAATCTTTATTCGAATCTGTCATAGTACACAATTAATAAAGAAAGAAACGTATTAAAAAACAAACGCCTGACAGTATCCTTTTTTATTTCGCAATTTTCCAGATGGAATATTTAAAACAAAAGGACATCAAAGGAATTACTCTGTGTTCAAACAATCTGTCACTCAACAATGAATGGAAATAATCATTTTCTGAAATTAATAACTGGAACGTCTTTACTAAATTGTGCACCTACATTTGAATATAAAAAATGTATTGCTTAGATTATTTTCTATCTAAATGGTGCGGCAAAGCTTACGCTTGGCTATACAATACTTTTTACAATACATACAATAATCGCAATAGTCCTAAAGTATGGTATATAATATTAATTTCGCATTCAACTATAACATTGATATAAGGCACTGCCTTATACCTACATTGTACTTATAAGTAATTTCTTTACAATATTCAATGAAGTTACTTCAACATAGCCGACCAAAATTCGTAGTAACTTTAGTTCAGGTAACAAACGAATAATTTACATGAATAAGTATGTGTTAAATCTTACATGAGAAGATTTGGTTGACACTTAATGATGCATGATTTTATGCAATTAAAATCTTACCTTACTATTTTGTTTTTCAGTTCAGGCGATACAGGTGATAATGTTACAAATTATTGGGTACTTGTTTGTCTAAATGGAGAAGTTTTGTTGAAAATCGTGTAGTTGAATAGCAAGAGGTCTCATCACTATAGTTTCTTAAGGGAACTTAGTCTAAGCCAAATTCAGTATACTGCTTACGTACTTAAATCTTCGTCAAAATGGTGTTCCTTATTGCAAACTATTAGTTTAACAAACTTCACTTGAAATTAGTTTGCGTCGTTCATTAGTTAGTCAGCGAACTCAAAGTTCCGTCATTGTCAATTCCATTTTACAATAATAACTACCATTGCGCAAGCTCATTCAATCAATATATTTCTACAATTCCAAAGCGTATAAACACGTTAGTACAAACACTATCACTATTACTCGTAGTCGTAACTGCTTTATCTATTTCACACAATACGGCAGTCTCTCCCATTCAAATACCTAATAACATTTTATTGCACCATATAAAGTCAGTAATTGCACGGGCTTTATAAAAGCGCTATAGAGGCGTTTCGTCACCGGATTCGCTATTCGGTAACCTAACTACCTTAGTACCTGCTAACACTCCGACACCTTCCAGACATGACCTCCTATTCGTAAGCACATCTCGTAGGAATGCTCTTCTGGACCCGGCTAAATTAGTTCCCGTGATAGACCTCGTTAATTTTCTTAAAGCAGGCATTTTGAGTGCCTCTTCGTATGAAGGCGGCTCGTCGGTGGGCGTTGTTTGAGCACGACCTCCGAAAGGATCTCTAGAACAAGTTGGAGATAAATCTCTAGAGAAATATAATGTTGTTTCTCCATTTTCACTTACTTGGGGTTCTGGCATCTGCTCGTAATTAGTAGGAGAATTTGATGATGTAAACTCTTCTAAAATCTGTCGAGCACTCCTAGCGGTAGTTAGTACGCCCGCCCAAGAGCGCCTATTTTGCTGCTTTGCTTCATTACACCTAGCACTGGCAGAAATGTTATGTGTGGAATGAGTGCTTGCAATTGTCACTCTTGGTCTTCGTGGAGGCTCGTCGAAGGACGCTGCTTTAACTGTTCTAAGAGGAGATGCTCTGGTTTCAGGCTCTACATCGATCACTACGCCCTCTGTTTCATTATTATTATTCGTATTAGTGCTCGTCTCTGCTGGTTCCTCTCTTAACGCTGCGTCGATCCGCATAGCTTCGGAGTAGGAGGGTACTAAGGCACAGTTTCCACGTATAGCGGCAAACAGTTCGAGGCTATCGACTGTGGAAGCGTGAGAGAGGGGTAAGGTACGAGGCGGACGGGGAGCTGAGCATAATACAGCACTTTGCTCATCTGCTAGAGCCCACCCGTAGTTGTTAGCTGTTACCGGGGGTAAAGTATCTGATAGATGCGTGTCAATATCTAACTGCCTACTAGGGTCTAACTCGTAATTTGTGCCAAATATTTTTGTAATCTGAAACAAAATTACAAGTAATCAAATAAACATTAGAAGTATATCAAAGTCAAGGTGATTTTTTGTGTACCTAGTCGCGTGTTGTGTACCAATCAAATACAAAATAATGAGATCAAAGCAAACATGTTCCCTAAAAGAAACCGTATTCAGAAAAATAAAATATTTGATATGTTTTACTGATATTGAACGTTGTGTACATAATTTACTTACCGTATAATGTACATAAGCTGTGTTACATTCTATTAGTATTCGTAGAGGCCATGACAGTAGGAGACAAGAGAGTGTCCAGAACAGCAACTGAGAAGAATACCACGGACATCGATCCGCATCCCTGTAATGAAGATGACTTAAATCCTCACAAACTTCTGGCTAGTTCTAAACAAATTTGATGCGATGGAAACCTTCTGATATTTACCTATAGGCCACCATATACTCTTTAAAAGACGTAACTCCAATGAGATCCAATCCCTCCCGCATTTCCATGAAGTCATCAAACCTTTCATGTTCAGCGAAAAATCTTGATCTTTGATCCTCGAATTCTAGAACAAATTTATCGTTCAAGATCGAAGAATATTATGTCTCAAGATTTGTTGGTTAATCTATAAATGATTATGGTTGTTACTTACCACTGGCAGCTTCAATATTCGCGAATGCGAATCCTTTGCTGAATCGTACTTTAGTGATGGGTGTCTTGGAGTCCAGTACCAAGTTTCTTGACGCATCACGCTGCCCACAGCACGCGTGAGCAAAGGAAGTGCTCGCGCTATGAGTGTTTACTCTCTCATAGTACACCTGGTGATACAAAATTATTTATTAAGTTAAAATTTTAAGCAAGAAATACCTTACATAAAAGCTAAAAATCTACAAACTTCAGCGCAGGTAGGTATAAGATATTAGGTGTTTTTGTAAAGATCTCGATCTTACTTTAATTTTTCATCTCTTCTCGGTTTTGTATCTGTGAAAACTTTTAATTGTTCTTGTTTATGTTATTTTTTACATCTAAATATACCTTCCAAAGATTTTAAATTGAAATAAAAATCACATCAGCTTTTAGACGTCAAGAAAACAACATCAAATTCAGTATATTTGTTAGTCGCGGCGTTGCTACGAAGCCACAGATTTGCGGCCAATTGACACACGTTGAACTAAAACCCCTATTTATCATCAAGCCTTACTAAATAGCTGTAGCATGTAACTGTCCTATCATATTGCAGAGTCCTGACCCGGATTTATCATCACGCTTGTTTACTGGGAGTTAAGACCCCAGACCAATTCTCAGGAGTTAGTTTCAGATCACTAAGCTATATAGTGATACCTTTCAAACTGCTACCGCTTGTATTTTGCGAAATTAGGGTATAGATCGTCAAAGCAGTGAAGTTTATAGCAGTCGGATGACATGATTAATTCCAATGAAGGCGAGCTCAACTGAACTAAAACGGATTAAATGTTCAGGCTGCCTGCTTTGAGAGTGCATTTGGCAATCCTGATATTTGCCGCTGTTTGTTCCTATGTATACAATAGTAAATAGTAAAGACTATTATTCGGTAACGTACAGCGAACACATACGTAGCCATTAAATGGATTGGAGATTATTTTTTTCCCAATTGAAAATAATTAAATCAAAATAAACACTGATCCAAGGCAACAGCTGAACAACTAACCGCTCCTCAAAGGTCACGTACTTACTACCTACAGTTTTGTGTCAAAGAAGCCGCCTATGCGAGACGGTTCATGAAATGTACCACGAATACGCCTTTATTGGATCTGACAGGGGTTTTGTTACATGTTGTATAACATGATCTAAAATTGTTCATGATGGATTAACGCAAGCTTTCTTCAACGAACTTGTAACAAGTCAAGGAATAAATAATGGAAATGTGAAAGGTAAATTATAATAACCTCGTGACTAAAAATAGGTCCTCTACATGTATTTATTTTAAGATACATAATTTGTGTAGATATGTTATATGATTGGGTATAATATAACTTCTTTAGGAACAGAATTGAAATGTTTGTTTTTTGGATTTTATATTTTTCATGAAATTATTTCGTAACTTAATAAATATATTATTCATAAAAAGGGATTATATTTCACCTGTAGTTTTAAACCTCATTATGGCTGTGAAATTGCTTTTTTTTCAGGAACAAAGGCTGTACTGTGTACATACATGCATGTGACATAAATATGCAAGGCGTCGCTTTCGATCCGTGCCGACAAAGGTCATACCGAACCAAACAATTACTGTGTGTCTAACCCAGTTCAGCGATGAAAGCGCCCGATGGGTTTTTGACGTTGTAAAGCAACAACTAAAGTGGCTTTGTAAGCGCTAGATTTAATAAATAAAGCGGTGAATGGGCTTTTGTGTACCGCTGTATGATTGCGTTGACATATTAGATGTTATACGATTTTTATTAGAAACCGCTATTGGGATTTATTGAGGTAGCTTTGTATTGGAAGAAAATATTAGACGTATAAGCGTCTCTATAGAAATACTTTTATTACCATTTTATTGTTTGTATTTAATGTTCGACTGATATGAACGATGTGTATTTATAACATCCGATATCGGATTTTATGGGCTATTTACGAAGTCTTTAAACGAAAATAAATCATCATCATCACCCTGCCCATAGTGCCCATTTCTTATTTTTAAGGGGTCGGCGCTATGTTTATTTTACACTAGCTTCTGCCCGCAACTTCGTACGCGGATCCTGTTGCTTATGCCAGCGACAACAGGGTCGTCAAAATAAAAGATCTGAAACGTCTGATGTCAAATTCTCAGAGCCCGAGGACGGGAAAACAACGTGATGCGCGAGACGATTCGAGACCCTCCAGATCTTTCATTTTTGTAAGATAGCAGGAAATGCCCATCAGAACTTTTGCTCACGATCAGCGGTCAGTCGCGCATCATATTCTTCACTGGTCTCTAGAGACCTGGATGTAGATACGTAAATACGATGAGAATGCAGGCGTGCTTCGCGATCCGAAGAGGTTTCCACGGAGCGAGTTGCAGCCTGATCCTCTCGAACAGCATCAAGTTTCCCTTGACGCTCTTCGGTGGATTCTTCGGATCTTATGATCCTCAATCCTTTTTATTATTTAGCCTATTTAGCTCCTTTGGAACATTGGGAAAGATTTTACCTCTTTCATCATGGTTATAGTTTTATTGTGAAGATACCTGATCAATTAAAATCTAAGTGACTGCAAAGTAAATTAAACGCTCAAATAACATTTAAAGCCCGAAGGCATATTATTACTCGATAAAAAAAAATGAAAAAAAATTGGGAGTTTTGGCCAGTAGAGTCGAATTATAAATGATATACCATCGTCATCCAAAATCAGTCTGAAAGTTATTTTATAATTATACAGTGAAATTAGTGATAGCTTTGATTTCCAAGTCAGATGTTTCAAATCTTCGATTTTTATAAGTCATCAGGGAATGCCCATCAGACCGAACCACTTTTGCTAATACGTCATTCCTATATGTGTTATGGTGTAGCCGGGCTCTTGGAGTTCGACAACAGGTGTTCCAGATCTTCAATTTTTATACGTCAACAGAGAGTGCTCATCAGGCTGAACAACTCTTGCTAAGACGTCATTCCTATATGTGTTATGGTGTAGCCGGGCTCTTGGAGTTCCACAACAGGTGTTCCAGATCTTCAATTTTTATACGTCAACAGAGAGTGCTCATCAGGCTAAACAACTCTTGCTAAGACGTCATTCCTATATGTTTTATGGTGTAGCCGGGCTATTGGAGTTCCACAATAGGTGTTCCAGATCTTCAATTTTTATACGTCAACAGAGAGTGCTCATCAGGCTGAACAACTCTTGCTAAGACGTCATTCCTATATGTGTTATGGTGTAGCCGGGCTCTTGGAGTTCGACAACAGGTGTTCCAGATCTTCAATTTTTATACGTCAACAGAGAGTGCTCATCAGGCTGAACAACTCTTGCTAAGACGTCATTCCTATATGTGTTATGGTGTAGCCGGGCTCTTGGAGTTTCACAACAGGTATTCCAGATCTTCAATTTTTATACGTCAACAGAGAGTGCTCATCAGGCTGAACAACTCTTGCTAAGACGTCATTCCTATATATGTTATGGTGTAGCCGGGCTCTTGGAGTTCCACAATAGGTGTTCCAGATCTTCAATTTTTATACGTCAACAGAGAGTGCTCATCAGGCTGAACAACTCTTGCTAAGACGTCATTCCTATATGTGTTATGGTGTACCCGGGCTCTTGGAGTTCCACATCAGGTGTTCCAGATCTTCAAATTTGTTTCTCTCAGCAGAAAATGCTCATCACGTGGAACAATTTTTGCTATGGTACCTTTTTTGTATTTCTTATAGTTTAGCTGGTCTGTTGCGGTTCTGCATCAGGTGTTCAAAATTCCAAGATAAATTATAGCCTATATGTTGCCCAGACTTAATACCTATACAACAAAAAAAAATCATTCAAATCCGTCCAGTAGTTCCGAAGATTAGCGTGTACAAACAAACAGACAAACAGACAAACAGACATACAGACAAACAGACAGATTTTTTTTTTTGGATTCGTGCTCTATAACTGTTTGTAAACCACCCTCAATTATTATTTTTTTAATATATTCAATGTACAGACACAGTTTTTTTACAGTTTTATTATATGTATAGATATATAGATATGTGTGACATAAACACTTATGATACGTTGTCAACACATCGTTCATATTTCTATTTTAATAAATAAATTTTACCTACCTTAAAAAAGGGTGATCTAACTTTACAGGCATAAAAAAAAAACTCGTAAGAATTCTGACCCTGTTTGTGCATGTTAAATGCTTAAAGCTTAAACTTACAAGCTGAATTATTTTGGATGCATAATAAATAAGAAAATAGCTATTTATTTTATTCATAGCGTTAAATAAACTAAAAAAATAATGTTAAATATGAAAACCACAGGGCTAATTTTTCTATAGTCAGATAACATCATTCGAGGAATAATTTAAAAATGTTGACTTTGGTTTCATACAACAACTGTTTAACGTCAATTAAATTCCTCGAATAAAAGTTATCTGGCGATGGAGAAATCAGCCCTTAGTTTGAAACAGATTGTTTTGAATACTCTACATTTTACTTTTTTAAAAGCATAAAGCAGTTTATAAATTCATTGTTCGAAAATAATTAGCTTACAAATCCTACTTTGATACAAATAAGAAAGTTAGTACGTTAGTGTGTTTATTACCTCTCCAGTCCAAAATGACTGAACCGGTTGTGGTAAAAGAAACACACGGTTAGTACGTAGCCTGGATTATAATAATAGGACTTAATTTGTGCCAATTATTTTAAATCTACGGAAATCTTTGGAACTGAATTCCCGACTACAATATTATTACTATATATTATTAATAGACACTTTGTAATATATACCTACTTTGATTATACTAAACATATAAATATACTTACTTGTGTGGTAGTATACGCGTCTCCGTTCCTATATCGCGTGACTTGCCGCTTACGCCGCACATAATGGTAGCATATTGCTTTCCACCTGCAAAAACGAACATATCTTATATTTTGAATACATTACGCAGTCACAAAGCGTTCACGTAATCAATAACGGTGGAGAAGCGGACATGTATTGTGTTTGATATCATTTGATCTTTATTCGTTCTAGGTAAGCGTAGGATGATCTTCTATTGTTTAGAGGAGGAACTTTGTCGCTATTTATAAATAGCTGTTTGTGACTTTATGCTATAGTTGAACAATAATTATTGTTATTGAAATACGTCACAATGTTATTTTTGATGTTCAAAGTCTTTTAAAACGTTTTTCATAACTACAAATAGAAAAAAAAATATGAACACCTATACTATAAAAATGATGATGTCTGATTAACAGAGCGTTTCAAATTATGGTAAGAAATAACTCGAGCACCTCAACTTTTAAATAAGAAAAACCACATTAAAATCAGTCAATTTATTTAAGAGCTACGATGCAAGATGCTGAGTGTTAAAAGGTGGATGTTTATATGTCTATACATATAAACATCCACCTTTTAACACTTATTACGGGTTAAAAACAATTAAATTTTAATAGTGATAGAAAAAACAGAAATATATGTTAATTTTTCTTACTCAGAATATTTATGTTGCAGTTACAAGATTTAGTACTTATTAAGTGTAGAGTTAGTTAAGATTAATTGGCTGTGTCCAGTCCTTGTTGCTTGCAGTAAATAGTTTCACATTTATAAATAGTTTAAAACCAAAACGTTGCTACGACCATAAATAACGGCATGAGACTTAGTTGAAATCTGACAGGATAATACTGGAGACCTCAAATTCCAGTTAATATGGCCGAGGTATGTGCGAATGGAATGCCAAGGGTACGTTAATATGATAAATGTAGCCTTCGCTTAGAAGCGAACATATTTCATATGAATATAAGATCATTTAGGAAAGTGTCCTTTATTTTTTTATCAATTTACGATTATTATAACTGTGTATATTTCATGTTTGAAAAATTAGTATAACGATTAGTCGGTGAGATATGTAGTGCTATGTATGTATCTAAACACCTCGTAATATACCGTGTCTCGAGCAAATAAATATTCTAGTCTATTCTATTTTGAAAAACCATTTTAGAGAAATTATATATTATGGCTATAAAATACAATCTTGTCATACGGGATTATTTTTTATGGAGTGCGTATATTCAACGAGGCAAATAAAGCTTTAATTATTTGATTTGATTCTATTTTATTTAGCAGGCTCCTTAAATAATCATATTTACAGTAAAGATGCTCTCCTAGCTAATAGCAAAATATTTATACGAAATTATTTAAAATTGTATTAATAACAAATAGTAAGTATTTATAATTTTTTATTTGTATTAATAACAATAGAAATGTTTTTATAATTTTTAATTTTATTTATAACAACAATAAATACGTTTTACATTTTATTAGACAGCCGTACCTACATAAGTCGATCATTTGACGTAACCAGCAAGTTAGTAATATTACACATTGTTCATAACTCATTCTAGAAATACATTCCCAGTCTATATTTGGGTGGTGAATTTGAAAATTGTTATTTATAGGTTAACCGGGGGTGTTTCCACGAAGGTTACTCGTAACATTTGATTAAAAGGCTAACGATTGTTTGCTACAGTTGCTGAAACTAGTAAAACCGACGATGTCGTAAAGGTTAATGTTACGTTTTATGACTTAACACAGGCCTTATAGGCATTGGATAGGTAAGTTAACTCTGAAAATCGATGTTTGGTGCTGAACTTTTATTCATAACGATTCAACAATTTTTTTTTGTATGTACCTATTTCTTTGTAAAAAAATGAATGTCATCGTTGATTAATCATTGCCATTAAAACGGATTTATTGATTTAAAGACAATTTATAAATTCATTTAAAAGATCGTAACTTGTTTTTTATTCAACCGTATCCTTTTTTTGTAAAATGTAAGAGTTTATCGGACGCTATCGATCGTTCCAAAAGGCATAATTATATTTAATTCACAATGCGATATGCGAAGACTATCTGAATTTATGATGAGGGTTGTACGCCGCTTTCGGATCGCATATTCAATGTTACTAGGCCCCCATTTTCCGTGTATCTGCTAATGACAATCCATTTGGGAGGTAATCAGGTCTTTTCGCGATAAAATGCAGCTAGTATGTGTGTTAAAAGTTTGTAAATGCATTCACGTTACTCGAAAATGTAGTGTGGGGAAAAACCTAAAAAATAAACGTTTGGATGGCTGCCAGTAAAAAAAAATGGAACGTTATTTTGTTGAATTCGGTTCTAGACGGTTTAGCGTTTGTTCAGTGGTATTGTTCGTTAGAATTTCTTTGTAGGAGCTGTTGTACGGGAACGTTATCAGGCCACCAATTACGCGATTATCTTGAGCTTCGCTTCAAGAGAAAAGGTTTGTTTTAGTCCTGGGCTACAAAGAGATTTTAAGGCATCGTTTGTAAGATAATATTTCCAACCATTTATTCAATTACGCTATCTAGTATTAAGTCGTTCTTCGATTACTACAAAAATTTCGTAACAAAACTCAATATACTTCAATAAAATATAATAATTTCTACATACATTCAGATCTTTGAAAATGATTATGATTAATATACACACATGACGATGAATAGGTAAGTTATTATGACGAGAATTAACTAATTACAAATATAAATTACTTTGAAACACAACATGTTATAATTGTCACGCGGTTACCGAAATTCAATAGTATAGAAATTATACTGAATAATTTTGGTAACAATTCTGTAATTTGTTAACAGTATTTGAAATCAGCATCTGTTTGTACATTTTACAAAGCAAAGCGTAGCGTGAACACAGTTAACATGAAGGTATTTTGGAAAACTATATTGATAGTAATGACATGTTGGAATATTAAAATGTATGTGTATCTAGTGATAGCTTTAGGTATAATAACAACCTCCCAGTACCCATATTTCACAAACTTTTTTTCTAATGTTCAAATTAAAACAAAAGAGTTAAGTACGAGTATCTATTATAACCTCATACGATTTTCTATATTAATAATTTCGTTCAGGGGTACGGTAGACTCGATCGAAACCTTATATGAATAACAAAACATAAAAAAATATTGATTTCGAGTCGACAACATATATCCGCAAAATTCAGATTATGGAGTATTTCGTTAAATTCTAATGGCACTGACAAACAAAAAAAACCGCAGTCGCCATCTTGGGTAATTAATAAGGCCGCGTTCCGTAACAGATAATTCTGCTCCGAAGTGATTCAAGGAGTTTATTATCATACAACCTCCTTGAAGTGATTACAGTGCTGACAAGGCGTATGACAGTTGCATGATAGTTGGGACCAGAATCGTTTCGGAACGCGTTTGAAATAATAGTTCAAGAATATTTATTTCGCTTTTTTCACGTTCGTGCGTCGCGCCAAAGAAGTATCAATCACAAAGAACTGTGACTCATTTGACTGTGTAAAACGAAACGTCTTGCCGGAAGCATTGAGTGAATCTTAACAAAACTTAAAACTTTTCTTCAGTCGTTGTCATTTCGCGAAAATATTAATATTATATAGATTTGTGTGTAAAAAATAAAAATTATTTGTGTGAAAACTATTGCAGTTTTTATTTCCTACTATATTTATTAAACACAATGAACGAAGCTATACGAATCTATGGCTTGCTTACCTTTAATATTCCTTGAGAACCGATGACTACAGAAATATTTACGTACATTGTGTATCATGAGACACATTTCAACCGAGCGGAGCCGGGTTTTCATCTAGTGTTTTTATAATCTTGGTAATAAAAGGTATAATAATTATCTCGTTTTAAGTGTTTTGTCTCGCAATGGATTACTTGTATTTATTGGATACTAGCTTCTACAGTTGCTATTGCATGATACCTAAAGTGAGTAGGTATGCTGCGTTTCATAAAATATTAAAAATCTATGAAACCCCTACAATATTGTGTAATACGGAAAGCCTATAATATGAAACTTATACGATGATTCTTATACGAACGTATACGATTTAACAGTAAAATATAATTACGGAACGGAAAACTTACTTCATTCAATTTAAAACACACATACCCACTCACACACTCACATACACACACACACACACACACACACACACACACACACACACACACACAAACACACACACACACACTTACTCACAATCAACAACAACATTAGAAATCTTATTGAACTTCTCCTGTTTTATTACACACGACAGGCATTTTCTTATTTTTATTTTTAATCTTATTTTATTCAGCTTTTATTTAAGTTAGTTATCTCAAAATTTGTATCTACCTAGACTTATTCTCCTAATGGCAGCTTTTAATAGTATTACTATTACATAAAAAGTAATCCAGTATATTTATGCTCCTGCTTTCCATTGGGTGGGGACCTGGTGATCTGTAATACAGGCTTTTTATGCCTAACTCAGACACCAGCTCCTCACATACCCTAGACTAAGAGGCTTCCTTATTATTTATATATAAGTTATAAATGTACATAATTATTGTATGTGAGGAGAAATAAATAAATTATTATTATTATAATAAGATTTCAATAAAAATATTTTTCAGGATTCCTATTTAAAGTATGTATCAAATATTACACGGTAGAGCTTAACACAATTTCGAATATTGAATTGCCGGAAAATGCAGCATACTCGACATTTGCTGCAAACGTCGAAAATATCGGGCAAAGATGTATTTCAAGGTTTAAATAAAAATGTCTCCTGTCTGCTTATAGCGTAGGAAATGAAATAGAAAAGGAATATCATCAAATCTACACAAATATTTTAAATATAAACAAAACTTTCCGTTTTCAATACCGTATCGAATGATTCCTGAGTAACACAGGCTTTATTTCTTGCAGGCGGAGCTGCAAACAACTTCAGGCTAGTATGGTATGGCTGGCTTTTAGTTTTGATAATAGTTAATACTAATGCATTAGTCACAAAAATTTATAAAAATAAAACATTTTAATTTATTTATTGATATGAGCCTTTATTGGCATAGTTTTCCCGATTTCTCCCGCGCAGTTGGTTTTCGTGTTACTGGTCAGTCATTTGATTCAATAAAGCAATGGAGATGTTTGATTATCTGTGAATAAAGCTTTCAAGAGGCCTACATTTTCATCTTTACAATAAAAATAATTGTACTAAATGCTTTAGGGGAGGCCTACGTTTATTAACGGCGATAGGATATGATAATGGCCCCGATTCTGTTAAACACGGACTAAACTAATTTTAGTCCATCGTTATCCTTTTCACTTGTACATATTTAGAAAAGGACATATGAAAATTAGAACTGTCAAATTAAGTTCCGACTAAAATTGTCATACAAATTTGCCGGCAAGTAAAAACGTATGCTCTAATACACTGAGAGATATTCAAGGCGAAAACTAGTTTGACATTTCTATAGTTGTTATCTGTTGCCGTCCTTTTCTAACGCTCTATGTTAGTAAAAGACAGCAATGGTTTAAATTTAATTTAAATTGCGTACAGAGGTATCAGCACCATTGATGAAATAAAAAATACATGCAGTAAATAAACCTTCTCTTACCAAACCCTAGGCGTCGCATTCCTCATGGCATGCACCCTGGCGCTGACAGCAGCCACATCCACCCTCCTCGCAAGCTGGATCCTCGCCGTGCTGTGGTAGCATTCCACCAAATACACCAGGTACAGCAGCAAGACGAAAGCTATAGGGATGTAGGCGTAGCCGACGTCGCAGGGTGATTCTCTGACCGTTCGCTTTATGGGGTGCCTGACGGAAACGAAACTGTTTTAGTGGTTAGTTATTGCTTAATAATACCGGCATTTAAGGGGTTACTTTCTAAATATTAGGAGAAATGTTAAAATTTTGTCGCTTACACTATAGTGGAACATTGGCAGCAGTTATAATGCATTACGATATCAATACCCTAATAATGGCCTTATTGGGTACTACTACTGGATGGTTGGATGTTTGGATTTTTGTTAGTCAATCACGCGAAAACGGCTGAACGAATTTGAATGAAATTTGGCATGCATATAGCCTTTGACATGAAAAGAACATAGGCTCCTGATTCCTTAAGTAGTTCCCGAGGGAAAATTGAAAATTGTTTTCGAGCTAAGCTGTGGGCAGACAGCTTATAAATTTGGTATTTTTCTCTATTACAGCGCAAGCTATAACATGGGTGAAAATTTTATTCCATTTTTTATTACTGTCACATTTTTAATTTCTTTTTGGACCCAATTTAAAGTACACGAGACGAAGTCGCGGGTAGAAGCTAGTAGTTTTAAAATGACCAGTTAAACCCTTATTATAAATTCTTGTCTATAAATTAACTCAAGCCCTTATAACTCAAGGTTCAGTAAAGGAAAAGTTCGGAGTCCACCATTCTGATACAGAAATAAGTTAGGTAATCGTAGTACTCGAGCTAAAATTGGATCTCGCCGACAAAGTCTGTCGTTCCGTTTAAGCTAGCCAATATTATAACGGAGAGTTCTGACGCAGCACTGCGGCTGTTGTGGTTTGAACAGATTTAATAGTCCGGCTAAAATTAGCACAAACTGGCTAACTAGGTTCGAAATTGAGAGTGGTGATCAGTGAGACTTTTTGAGCTTTATGAGTATATGAATGATTTATGGAGTCAGGACTGATATATAAAAAAGGTTTAGGAGGTATCTACTTTACTGACAATACTTTATTTTATATTCGTCAAGCATCTGGCGCTACACAGCTGATAAAATTAAAGACTGTTTTCGAGATTATTCTATGAAATCATAAATGTTGTACAAATGATACGAGTTTGTAACTCGTTTTATTATAAACTAGCTTCTGCCGCGACTTCGTCTGCGTGGACTTCAGAATTGGGTTCAAAAAGAAATGAAAAATGTGAAAGTAATGAAAATTGGAATAAAATTTTCACCCGTGTTATAGCTTGCGCTGTAATAGAGAAAAATACCAAATTTATAATTTATATTAAAACGTGATTTAGAAGTAATTGTTGCGTATATATTATATTTTTGTGCGTCACATGTGACGCCTTTTCTTTGTATGGGTTTCAACTGTGCCGAAATAAGTTAAACGATTACCGGTAGTCTCAATTTATTTTGAACTGGAATTAATTGAAGAATATTTGCGTTGACAATTTAATTAAAATTCCACTTAAATCAATTACCCACTAATTAATAGCAGCCTGCGAAAAGAGCCATAAGTCTGCGTTAGTCATGTAATTACAGAATAATCAGATTTTGTAGGCTATGATCATGTACTTGTCTAGCAACAGATGAAAGTAATCACCTTTAGTTCGGTGAAGTTCGGTGACCTGGTGTCTTAAGCGACTTTCATGAGAGCTAACTTTTTCTTAGTATTATGATAAAATATGATGCAGTTGACCTACGCCTATTAGATACGATTTTATTATGCCTTTAACTAAAGCATTTTAAAGAATAAAATGTAAAAATGATGACACAATATATTAAACCGATTAAATATTTTACATATTTTTATTATAAACTAGCTGTTTCCCGCAGCTCCGCCCGCGGTCTAAATTTTTTTTTATGTAATTGAGAATTTTCTTTACTATAAACCTCACGGAGCCCGAGACCTTTCCAACGAATGCAAACCCGTGGAAATCGGTTCGTGCGTTCTGGAGTTATAGCGTCAGGAAGGAAAACCCGACTTATTTTTATATAGTAGATGATTTATTAGTTTTTCTGCATCTCCTCCCCTCCCCTCTATTTTTATTATAAATAATTAGTTGTTTTTTCTAAATCTCCTCCCCCCCCCCTTCCTCTCTTAAACATTTTAAGTTTGCTGAAAATACAAATCAGTGATGTAAGACGAAATTTATACTCACTTGCTGAAATCTATGAGATCCCTATCGATCTCAGCAGTATTGCACCATGCGACTGAACCGAGGCATCCGGCGATCATCAGTGTTAGCATAAAACATTTCCAGTTGCCTTCCCGACGGAGGACCCCACCAATACTCTGCTGACGAGGACGCTGGGAACAAAAGAAAAGAAAGCTTTCAAAATTTTGCAGAAACTTGCTAAGCATACATTTATGAATAGTAAGTACATACGTATTAGATACTGTATGCTTTGGATCAGGTTTATCTTTAAAGCGTTAAGTATTTTATAACATAAAGAACAAGCTGATTTATCTGAATACAAATTCGAACTATTTTTTATATTCTTCACAATTTAATTTGGTAAAGAATTTATATTAACGCCGAGAAATATTTCGAATTTCAAACGTCGAAGATCTGACTATTATTAGACATGGCATAATCCAAGAGAGCTGAGGTATGTTTGTTCGATCCGATGAATATGTTGGGACAACCCTAGAAACCCAATTGCGAAGAATCACCCTTTATTTACATTGACCTAATAACTTTGCCCAAGATTCCCTAAGGGTTGTGTCCAAATATTTTTTTGGGGAAATGGAAGATTTTGGAACACAATACAGTTTCCCGTTCGAGTGCTGCGTTATTGATGTTAATGCGATTGGCAAAGTTTCAAATGGTTTTTGACATTTCATTCTTTCCACACATGAAAATTTTAAAACCAATTTATCCAATTTACACCGAATATAGCCCTAGGCAGATTGAGTCTTGTCTACTCAGTAAACCTACCAATTAACCTTGACTTACAGAAGTGGAACGTGTTATTAGATTTTAATCGACCTTCCTCAGCAAACAATTTAAGCTTTGTAAGGTGTTTGTATAATACAAATAATAGCGAGCTATTGCTAATTATCTCGCCCAATTAAACATAACATCGGAGACCATACACAACTTCACGTAAATCCATATTCCAACAAGCACACGGAGCATTTACAATCAAATCTATAGGTGCGGCTTAACAATAAGCCTGTGGCCCGCAGTGTCGTCAATCAGAGCCAATTGTTTGGATAAACTGGGAATCCCTCGCATTGATTAGATCACTAGAATGGCTTCTAAACAGCTTTATTGCTTGCTCATGCTCGTATACTCGATGACAACGGACTTGGCAGCCGAGCCAAAATTCCATAGTGCCGTTTCGCGATTGTTTCTTCGCAAATGGGTTTGTTTGGCGAAACGTTTCTGTTGTTGCACGGTCTTCAATTGTTTTCAATATATTGCCTGTTCGTGTTCTTTTTACACTTTATTTTCCCATGTGCCGTACATTGGAAATATATTTTTTCAATATTTCAAAGGACTTTTTGTTTCATGGAAATCCAATTTTGAATTACCATTTTGATGGATGAATAATTTCCAGCAGCTGATTGGAGTCCGTGGATATTGTTTCATTGGGAATTCAGATCTTTATAATTGTTTTTATTTTTAACATAATAAAAAGATTCAAAGATTCAAAGATTCAAAGATTTATTTGCTTAAAATATGGGATACACTATACAGAGGATGTTACATGTTAATATAAAGTTCAGCATATTTTATCATTGTTAAATGACATGCAAATATTTACTTACATCTAAATTCAAATTACATTACAAATTACATTACATAGTTTTAATTAAAATTTTATAATTATTATTTCTATTTCTATTATTTTTATATTATTAATTACAAATAATTGAAATAATGACCTATTTTTGTTGAAAATATTCTTTTAGCGAGTAAAAACATTTGTCTATAAGCCATTTTCGCAGTACCCTCTTAAATTTGGTGACAGGTAAGTCTTTAAGGTGGGAAGGTAATTTATTAAATATCCTAATGCACATTGGGTAACAGTTTCTACGGTACAATTCAGTGTTCATATTAGGAATTCGTAACTTATTTGGATATCTACATTCAAACGCACAGTCATCGCCTCGTTTAGAAAACATATGTTGATTGATTTTTGTAAATTTACAAACTTCTTCTATATACACACATGTTACAGTCAATAACTTAAGTTTTTGAAATAGAGGTCTACACGAGGTTAAAGCATCAACATTACAAATAGCACGTACGCAACGTTTTTGTGATATAAAGACTCTTTCAATATGCACCGAATTACCCCACACTAATATGCCATATCTTAATACTGATGCGACGTATGCATGATAGGCTTGCATTGTTGCCTGTTTAGAAGATATATTAGCTAACCGCCATAAAGCGTACGCAAATTTATCTATTTTCCCACACACTTTATCCACATGATGTTTCCAAGAGCATCTTTCATCGAGATCAATTCCTAAAAATGTTACTTTATCTGTAGCTTTAATTTGTTTATCTTTTAATGTAATATCTAATATAGGCTTAGTTCCCATTTTATTGTAAAATTGCATTAATTGTGTTTTTTCTATGTTAGGTTTCAAATTATTATTTTCCATCCAGTTTATTATGTTATTTATTGTATTATTTATTTCATTGTTATAGTTTAGGTTAGTTTTTGGTATAGTAACAGTTACATCATCTGCGAATAGTGTGCAACTGTAGTGCGTCATGTTTGGGAGATCGTTTATATAAATAAGGAAAAGTAGGGGGCCTAATACGCTGCCCTGCGGTACACCTGAATTATTTTGAATTAAACTAGACTGGTGTTTATAACCTGTTGTATTATATTTACTGGGTTCTAATTCAACAAACTGGGTCCTTTTTGATAGATAACTCTTAAGCCATGCATTTGCGTTACCTCGTATTCCATACTGTTCACATTTTTTCAACAATAACTCATGTGACACAAAGTCAAAAGCTTTTGACATATCAAAGAAAACCACCGTGGTAGGATTTTTTTTGTCAATGTATTCTGTAACCCTACTTATTAATGTGTACGCTGCTAAGGTAGTAGATTTACCTTTTTGAAATCCATTCTGTTCAGTTTTTAATATTTTAAATTTGTTTAGAAAATTTAATATCCTTGAATGCATTACTTTTTCATATATTTTGGATAATATTGGGATTAGAGCTACTGGCCTATAATTACCGACTTGTTTTTTGTTGCCTTTTTTATATATAGGTTTGATCACTGATATCTTCAGCTTGTCCGGAAAGACTCCTATTGATATTGATAAATTTATTAGGTATGTGAGAATGGGTGTTATTACTGGCGCAACTAGTTTGATTATTTTTGTATTTACTTGGTCGTACCCGGTCGCATTAGTATCATTAAGTGATCTAATTGTTTTTAGGATCTCATGACAAGTGGCAGGCCGTATAAATATGCTAGAATTATTCGAGTTTATGTTACATGCATGATTATGTTTAACTTTAAACTGTGTATTAGTAAGGTTAATGTAATAGTTATTAAAATAATCTGCTATATCTTTAGAATTAATTAAAGGTCCATTTTCTGTATCTAATTCCTGAATAACTGTATTATGAGTTCGTTCATTATTTGTATTATATTTAATTAAGTTCCAGGTTGCCCTACATTTATTTTTAGCGTTGTTGATGTAGTTAGTATTATATAGTTTTTGTGCTTTTTGTATACATTTTCTGAGTATTTTATTGTATCTTAAATATTTGTTTTTATTTTCTGTGCTAGTTATATGATAGTATTTGAATCTTAAAAACCTTTTATTTTTAGTCGATATTTTTATCCCCTTACTAATCCATTTAGTGTATTTCTTAGATATGCATATTTTCTTATTAATCATAGGAAAACAGAGATTGTAGAATAGCGTAAAAGTGTCATGAAAATTATTAAAAGCCCGGTTTACGTTCTGATCATTATATACCTCAGCCCAATAAAGTTTAGACAAACAATTAAAGAACTTTTTTTTGTTATCCTCGCCAAAGTCCGGTAAAGTTATCTGTCGAAATTGTGGTAGTATTATTTTTCTTTTTATTGGAATGGATATAAGTTGGGCTGTTTCATGGTCTGACAGTCCTAGGGGTATAACTTCACATAGCGAATCTTTAGTATTACTAATAATTTGATCAAGACACGAGTTTCGTCTTGTCGGTTGTTGTATGTGTACTTGTAGACCAAAATTGACTGCTATTCTATAGAGTTGAGTAACGCTTTTGTAGTTTTTATCTGCTTTACTACAAAGTGTGTTAATATTAAGGTCTCCTAGTAAAATTACTTTTTTCTTAATTTTATTTGTTAGATTATTTAACATTGTCTCAAGATAATTTAGAAATACAATTGAGTTAGAGTTCGGTGTGCGATATAAAGTAATAATTACGATATCATATTGTACTAGTTCAATTCCGCAACACTCAAAGTCCTGTTCTATAGAAAGCTTTTTTAATTTATCAATTACTTTATATTCTATATGGTCTTGACAGAAAATACCTACACCGCCGCGTTTTTTATTTTTTCTAGAGAACCAATCAGCTAATTTATAACCATTAAGTTTTATGTCACTCTCTTCTCCAGCTTTAATAAATGTTTCTGTTAAACATAAAACATCAATATTCTTATTACTTTCAATTAACATATCAATAGTAATCTCTATATTTTCCTTTTTACTTCTAAAACCAGCTATATTTTGGTGAAGAACATTTAATAAGTTTATATTTTTATTAATTAACTTACTTGAAATATTATCTTTGGGATTGCTAGCCAAATCTTTAGCTTCATCATTAGGAATGTTCATATTTAATTCTTTGGTTATATGATTATTTATCTTAAGTGTTTGATGTTTATTGTTATTATTATTTAGATTGCCTGTATCTAATCTTTTGGTTTTATTATATATTATTTCATTATTTGTGTTTTTTACAGAATTTACGTTTTTATTTATTGTTTTATCAACGAAAAAATGAAGTTCTATTTATATTGTTATGGCGTTGCTTATATCCTAATTCAATATTCTTATAAAGTGGATTTATACGCTTAGAACTTATGGTCCACTCAGTACACCTTGCTCGAGTTGTATCATTGCTAAAATACAGATATTTATTTTTGTAATCAATTGAGTCTATAATTAAATTCAGCTTATGACATGTATTATCATTAGATCTTAAGAAATAACAATTCTCATGATTTTTACAAATCAATTCTAAACAATTGTTGAGCATTCTTTCATTAAGATGTTTGTTTTTTACAATACTTAAAACTATTATAGGACAGTTGTTGTTCGTTTTCATAAAATTACAAAGTTCACTTGATATAGTGACAGGGTTATTATCATTTTCACCTATACATATAATAATTTTATCTGAATGCTTGCATTTCAGATCATAATTGTTACCTAAAAGTTGTGTAGCTGTTGCATTTCTCTTTGTTACTCCTAATACCGAGTACTTCTCATAACTAGTGTTAATCCTCATGTCGTATAGATGCGTAGCCATGCCGATAATTTGCTGTGTTCCAAGTATATGTAATTTCCTTTTTTCATAACTATTTGTCGTGCTCTTCTTATTCCTTGCATCATTGTTTTCTGTATTATTTTTATTTGTAGTCATATAGATTTTTTGTTTTCTTTCATTTTTATATTTGTCCATTTCATATACATTTTTTTTATTTATTTCATGTTCGTTCTCTCTAACGACTGATGCCGTAATGGTACTGCTTTCATTTTTTTCTACAACCTCCTTTATTTTGTTGTTCTGGTATTGTTTTGGAGTATCACTGTTTGTTTTCTTTTTTATGCTTTTCATTAAGGTATTTATTTTGAGTTCTTGTTTTTCTATTATTTTTTCTAAACTATTTTTCTCTATTTTTAAGGCTTCTATTTGTTTTTCAGAATTTTCAAGTTTAATTTTTAAGTTGGTGATTATTTCTTGTAATTCATGAAAACTACATAAATTCGACGACAGATCGGGTAGGCTTGTTGGAAGATTGTTAGATTCCGTAGATAGAAATGAATGATCGTCAATGCTGTCGACAGACCCGCTCGAGGCTGCTTTTCGTCTCCTATATGTAATGTTTTCATAGCTCCGATTCATGTTGAAGAATTTAAAATAATTTATAATGTTCCAAAATACTGTTTAAAAAACACTAACGGAGTTACTGGTTTTTTATTTATTTTTTAATTTTTTAGTCGATTTCTTAATTTAGTCGATATTGGCCATAAGTGCCAAAAGACAGGTGTTCCTTTCACTTTTTTAGTTTCTGAAAGATGTTGGTTCCGTTAGTCTATGGTAACTATTTTGTGATTGGTCCAATATTTTTGTTGTTTGTTTACTTTTTATTTCCCTCAAGGATTTGAAAAAAATAACTGTAATTTAGGACGATACTTTGCAAAACAGCACAAGTTTTTTAATATTATGATAAAAATATTGGGAAATCGAGTTCAGTAACCACTTTAAAGCACTTAAAACACTGTCACACTGTTAATTTAATGTTTTCAGTTCAAAATCGCGGAATGTCCACAGTTACCTTTGCACGATTATTTACCGATTACTGCTTATTTATTCACTGAGATAATAATGTCACTAATGAATTATGGTATTTAAAACATTTTTATCAATACGTGCGTGTACTTAACTTAAATTATATAATTAAATTTATTTATTATACGAGGAGCGGTTGTTGACACTTTTGACACTTGACAGCAGTCAGTTGCTGATTTTTGTCTCTGTTTTATCGCAAATATTTTAATGCTTTTTAAACAAACCTTTTGCATATTAAAGCATGAATAGATCCTGGTAACTGTACCATGTACTGATTGTGTTTTCATGGTAACAGTAGCACATACGGCTTAGTTTACCAACCCAAGATGTTAGTTTGAAGCCTGCAAGTAAATTAATATGGACACGTTCGCAAGTCAACAAGTTCGTCATGTGCTGCCCATGCATGGGCACTAGATGAATCAGAACTGGATGAATTAATGAATTTGAATAATATTTGTACCTACAAGTATTATACCTAAAGATAAATCACAATAAATCGTGAAAATATAATTAGTACGAACTAATGATGTATCAATAAACAGCAAGGAACAAAAAAGATTTAAAATTAATATTAATATTAACATTAATATTACCTACAATAAATATTTTTTAAAGACAGAATATAAGTACTTAGTAGATTATGGTATAACGTATGTAATAAAGTAAAGTACAGATTATATTTCACTCTACACAGTTAAAAATAAACAACTGTTTATTTAAAATCCCTATTTAAATTACAATAATTTTAATATTTGTGATTATTATTGTAGACACATCGCTGGCTGAAAATATGAGATTAAACATTTTCATAATTATGAGAATAAAAATGAAATCCCGTTTTTATTACGGTCTATAAACTGTATGCTGGGGTAGAGCTGTCCCTTCTTTTAACAGATAAGGCTTAGAATTGTATGGCTCGTAAAACATTCGTTAAACTGTAAAAGTACGGTAGTAAATGAACTCTTCTGACCTTCAATAATTATTTTTCAGAAGGTTAAATGTAGAAATTAATTAGTTTTATCTGCATCTTCTTATTACTGATAACCTTATACTGTCATTTTCCTAAAGTGAGTTAATCACTATTAATATGATTGTGTATCCTTGCCTACATTAGTATTACTAAGGTACTCATTTACCATCTCGGAAAAAGGTTCTAAAACTTCTGTGATATTTACATTCATCTAGAGAGATGAATGAATGAAAAGTGAAATAAGGGCTTTATATGGGTTCGGTGCAATGAGTATTTTTCTTCTATTCATGTCTATTACTCATCATCGCGGCATCCACTCCTTTCTTTCTCATATCATCTTCCACACAATCCAACTATCTCTTTTCCGGACTTCCTCTGCTTGTAATCCCATCCACAGTCATACGCAAAACTTCTTTAGTTATGTTATCTAAACGATTATTGCTGAAACTGTTATAAACACTAAACAAAACAATTACCCTAATAACATTTTAATTTCAACCTCAGGGCGGTTTTAATAGTACATTAAATTAAATGTTCTCTATAAATCCACAAAACGTGGCAACACAGACAGATTAATTACTAAATATTTGTTTTAGCGATTAGCTTAATAAGAATGTATCAAGTTCGAAAATAATTATAAATCTGTTTGTAATAGATTTAATTCTATGAAATCCAATTTATTGGTGTCTCTCAATATTGTTGAATCGAGAGAGAAGGCATTATTTTCGTTATATTTTTTACGTTGTAATAAAATTACGTCACGTCAAATTAAAGCAAACTCATGCATTTATCTTAAACGCAGACTCAGTCTGCTTGCGACCACGGCCAGTGTTACCCGGCCGAAACGTCAAGCCTTAAAAAGCAAATGTATGAGTTCGCGTTAATTCCCGTGACGTAATTTTATTAAAAACATGCAACGCGATAATTATAACGATTAAAGCCATTCTTCTTCATTTCATGTGTTTCTCCGACTAGTGAAGGTTGTCTATCAGCTTTGCCTAGAGAGATCCGTTGCTAGGCAACATATTTCAGCAGGACTCGCAACTCCCATCAATACAAGAATTTGGATTAAGTGCAATTTATCAACATCTAATGATCTTAACAATATCTTATAACATTAAAATACAAATAAAAAGCATATGATATTATTATACTAATATATACTTACCTAACCCCTTTATGCCTATAATGACACCGACAGGTCAGGGCCCAAAAATATTGCCTTTAAAAAAAACATTTTTATTGTATGACTGAATATGAAATATTTTTATTTCCATCAACAACAAAACAAGAACAAAGGCTTGTATTATTTCAAACAATAATAAACTCAAAGTAAGTAACTGTTGAATTAATATTGTTTATTGTAACATTGTGTAGGAGTGTTGCTCGCGGCTTTCAATCCACTTCTGGCACTGCTTTCAGCTTTGACCGACATAAAGCTACCATCAAGATTTGTGAGCAAAGTGAATTGAATTTTAGGGAAAATAGGTGACTAAGTATATAAATTGTGTTTCTTTTCTTTACATGAAACTACCGACGGTGGCAACAGTATAATAATATGGCAATAGACAATAGAGATTCATCGAAATATAAGTATAATTACAAATTTTATAGTTTCACCAGTCAGTCTTTCGCTTGATGAGATACTGTTTTTGCACAACGCCATTGATTTTGGTATAATATAAATATACAGGATAATTTTTTTATGGAGTGCGTGTATTGAACGAGGTAATCAGGTGCATAAAACTGAACCACTTTTTCCAAGAATAATAAAAAAATTGAATAATAAAAGAATTGAAAATCTTTTCATACAAACATAAGTCACGTGGCCTCACTTTGTATGACAATTTCATTTTCAATTTTAAGATTTCGATCCATGTTCCTTGGGGAAAGTGAGTCAGTTTTATATACCTGATTATCTCGTTGAATATACGCACTCCATAATAAATAATCCTGTATATTTTTATCACATGCTTAATTCGGTAAGACTGGTAGCCGATCCCAACATATGGGAAAAAGCTGGGCAGGCGATGATCCAATAGATATTTTATAGTTAGTATATGTAAAAGTTTAAAGTATTAGTTGAAAGGAATTACGAAGTTCTTAAGTAAATAAACACAGATCGTAAACTTTGATTCCTTAAAAGAATTAACGAGAAACTTCATACTATTATTATTTTGTGTCAGATACGTCAATATATGCATCATTCTGAAACAAAAATAACACAGCAGGCAAAGCAGATTTCCTATGAAAATGTAATGGAGCGCTGGACTAACTTAATTTTTAACAAAGTTTTCCCGCAAACTTTGTTAACGCATATGGACTTTGTCCGAAAACTACTTTTGACAGGAGTTACGCACACAGTTCCAAACAAAATGAAAAATTAAGGTGTTGGACATTCTGGCATTCTAACTATGGATACTGAAGCTATATGTAGATATGTTTAAAAAAAGGAAAATTGTACCCACTATTTATATACAGTAGCATGTACTTTTTTAGTTGTTTTAAGACAAGACGTTTCAAACCTACACAGCAGTGTGCTGATTGCTTCTGTGTTCATGCAATTGTCAAATAGGAATTTCAGCAACATACTCAATTTACCTTTGTTTTTGACAGCTCAAGCTAGCTCAGCCAAATTCATTATTAATGCTTTAACTGTTCTATGACTCTCTATGAGAATATTTACCTTGTGTATATATATGAACCACTTCCTCCGACACCCATATTTTTGCAGAACGAAATAACATACGATACCGCATTGTTGCATAAAGCTATCCCAAAATCAATACGTAGCCATAAATCTAGTATTGAGTTACGAAATACTTTTACATTATTCATACTGAGGGATTTTTCCCTCAGGACCTTCCGAATTTTCGTCAAAAAATGCTCCTTTTGCAAACTAGACGAAAATGGACGGTACGTTTTGCCGCAACAACTTCATAATTTTAATTGGAGTGAAAAAGTTACAGCCAATTGAATAGTAGTTTTTTTAATTAGTCTTTAGTTTTTGGGAGTTTTGAGTTGTTCGTTGGTTTATTTAGCCTATTTCCAACATGGTAATGGGATTTCTGCTGACCAATATTCTAACTACGAATGACATGATAAAAAAAATCAGAGTGAAATAATATCGCATGTTTTTCTATCCGGCAATGTTTTGTAAATACGTGTAAAAATTTTGTTACAAACAATTTAAACATATGTAGAACAAGGAAAACATTTCAGAAACAAGAAAGTGGAAGTTCCCCGACAATACCCGTTACCCACGCGTGACTTAAATTGGAAAACTTGGTCACACTACACAAGTTATAATTATTTTATCAAAGCATTTCCAACAGAAGAGCAACTGCGCGCCACTTGAATATTTTCCGATAGTTCGCTCGACGTTGAATGTAGTTAATATTTTGAAAGGCCACGACCGACGCGAAGGGAATTGGAAACGCAACGTGCAAAATGTATTTGTTGACGTCGCAACTTTATTTTTATTGAGGGGAATTAAACTGCTTGTGTAAATGTACCAGGGCTTCTATATGAAAGCGCTTGTTTTTTTCATTTTATTTTAATATAGGTAAGTGTGTTTTTCTGCCTTTTTTCAGTTTATTTTAGAGTCAGTTTCCGGACTCACTCGGATCATAGGTAATAATGTTATCAACGCTTGTTGTTTTTTTTTACCACAAATTAGCCCTTTAATCAGGTTCATTGGCTCACAGTATAATATTTTTTTTTATAATTTTTTTTTTTCTATCATATATAATTAAGTTTTGTTTAAATGTCTAACTTATGCTGTACCTACTGTAGCTATCCGTGGAAACCTGTAATTGGCTTTATGTTTTCTATCCTTATTGATTTTTCACATTTTGTGTAGCTGTTGGTTTTCCTTATTATCAATAAATAAATATGTAAACGAAAATATGAAACATATCAACTAAATATACCCAGACACCTGTCTGGTTGCTGCAAACACAATTTGGCAAAATGGGGGATCATAGACCCTTCTGATACCCAGGGCAAGTGCGGCCTTTCCGACCAGACAATGCCGCACTTTTTAGAGTGCACACAGTGTCCGGACACCTGCATCTTGGAGGATTTTGATCCCTCTCCAATGACGTCACAGTGAATATGACCTACTACTGAGCGCATCAAATTAAAATAATAATAAAAATGTACCTTCGACTCTATAAAAAGAACTCTAAATTTTAATAGGGGAACATTTTATGCCTAAAAACTCCATTACAATAACAAATCCGAATATGAAATGCTAATTAAAATGGACACCAAAATATAAACCAGAATCGTTTAATCTGAAAATCAACGAATCAATTATTCGAATAGGATCTATGTAATGTGTACAGAGCCCGCAGCTACCGTGTGTTGCAAACAAAGCTGTCAAATATACCAACATTACTGTGCACGGATTTATGTAGCTTTATATCCATAGTGAATTGCTTTTGCGCTTTTAGTGACTATTAAATAAATGGAGTTTTTCATTGTTCGCATAAACTACAGAAGTAAAGTATAATATTCGTCATCATTGCATATGTCGTCATCGTTATTCACAGCTTTTGTCACTCTCACTGCTGGATGAAAGCCACTTTTTTTGTGTCACTTCATTCTGCGCCAGTTGGCCCACGATTACCGCGGACTCTTTATCATGTCATTGTCATTTAAATCTTGTTTTTTTCAATTTCCTAGACCTCAATTTAATTTTGAGGAGCGAAGAGAAAACTTTTGTTAGTTATTCGTGAGGTTTTTTTTTACTTTTTAATACCTAATTATTTAATCAACCTCTTTAAAGGGTTTTGAAACGGTTAAATAAGTCTTTGCACTAAACTACGGAGGAGCAGCATTGTAAATTAAATTAAGCAGCACAAGTCTATTGTAATTATCTTGTAAACACAGCTCCATTACAGGAGCGACTGAGTGTAATTCGCGCGGGAATACATTTGTCACAGTCTAGTTGCGGTGACATCCCAGAATTAGGTAAACACCGGAATAAATGATGGACTAATTTTTATTGTTTTGCTTTCTGAGGTTTACGTGAATGTTGGACATTGAAATAAAACTACTTTTAAAATGGATTCTATCGCGGTTTATGGGCAGACTGAGTCAGTCTACTTGTGACCATAACACCTGTAAAGGCGTTGAAACGACGGAAACTAAAATCCGTTTAAAAAGTAGTTTTATTAAATTTTTTTTTGGTAACTTACAAGGTTAAGGAGAGAGAATGGTGCAGCCCAGAATGAATGAATGACCTTAGAACAAATTGGAAGTTGTTTCTCCGAAATAACTATCTCATAAACGAATACGAAGCTTTTGACTTTACCTCAAAAAAATAAAAGTTTAAGTGCCTTTACAATCATAGTTATACGGGAAAGTGGGAGAAAATGTACCATTACAGTAATGTCCAGAAACATTCCTGAAATGTTGGCAATGGCACTTAGCTATTCCCGTAGGTGCCAGAAAATGGCGTACCTACTCCGACTAAAAGTTTACATGCATAAATGTTATGCATGTAGAATTCCTGAAAGTATTTACCTTACCTTGAAGTTTTATAGAATGTTAGCCTTAAACAGAGGCTAGTACGAGTTCTTTTTCCTTGTAAACAAACATTATTTGAAAGGAATAACTGTACAATGTTTACTTAGGATCGGTATACCGGTCTACAGAGTACCGTCGTTTTCAGGAGACTGCCTAATAAAGGTCCCACCTTGACACTATTGTGGACTGGTTTACCCCTCTTTCCCCATTCCTGTGCCACGCAAGATAATTTGTATGAAAGAAGGTCCCTAAGAGGAAGGTTGGGTTGAGTAGTAACATTAATCCCCAACTTTGTCTTCGAAAAGGTTTTGTGTAATCTCGAACATGAGAGTTAGAAGTTTTCAAAGGGGAAGTTAATTCATTCTGATAATACGAAAACGCTGAACATTGAGGATACAATGGAATGAATGAATGTGTTTAGAAATACGTTACGTTATTATAATAAATTGTATTATAATAACGTAACCGAATCAATTTTAAATAAATGCTCTATTTCAAATTTAATCGATTGTAATAATTGATTTTAGATACATGGAAGGAAAATACGCATTGCGCCGACCCCATATGAATGGGATAAAGGATCTAAAGTGTTTATTTTCTAAATCAACTCATTATCATCAGATATCATCATAGATTCTCACTCATTATCATCATAGCTTCACCGTCTCGATCGAAAATGACAGCCAAATGCATAGGTCATCACTTTTTTTTTTAATTATTTACCAAATTTAACCTTATCATAAAGTTGTTTTTACAAAGCAACGAATAGGAAAAAATATTTTACCATCGCAATTTTTGAAATGATAATGGAAATTACTGAAATTATTTGTGTTTTATTAAGGACGGATTTGAGACAAATTTTGGGATTTTTATATATAATAAGCAACACAAAACACACGTAAGGCCACCCTATGTAAACGTGTAACAATCAGACGGCTGCGGAAGCGGAGGTCGCCGGTTTAATTCCCCGGAGACAACAATACATTTGTCACACGAGACGAACACGTCCGCTGCACGCGCTGGTAGAAGTTGGATCTATGTATATAGACCAGTGTAAACATACACTCTCAACACTGAATATTAATGTAATTTAGTAGAGATAAGGCAATGTTTACACCCAATTCACGACTGTAGGTAATAAATGCAAAAATGATGACGTCAATAGGTAATAGATCTATGCGAAAACATTTTTGTAGAGAATGGCATAAATTTTTAAAGAATGTTAAATAATAATCACTTATAGCCAAATTGTGTAAGTAGGCCTATGTCTGTGTACTTGAATGTGTGCATGCGTTTGTGTTTGTTTGTCTGTTTGTTTGAAACAATGGGTTATGTCTGTAGCATTTGTTGTATATTCCTAAAGCAAATCAACCAAATGGAAGTGTCTATGAGAGTAAGAGAGAAAGAAAATTAGTGCTACTCGTGGTGAGACTTCTCTCTATTGCCCCTACAGTAATATATACGGAACGTAACTATCTCTCTTTCTATCTCCACTAACTTATATCTCCCTCTCAACTTCGCGCATTCACCTTATAGTCTGTTTTCTAATACTGGAGACTAAATACCAAAAATACATTGATTACAGTAGATTTTACGACAGTTTTGACATTTGCACTTGTCAATTTAGTCTTCAGGATTAAAAAACAGAGTATAGTAACTCCCCAAGCGTTGGCCTCGCCCGATCACACACTTCGTCACGCTCTCGTCACACTTTTTGTAACGCTCTCGCCACACTTTTCGTAACGCTCAAGTCACGCATTCGCACCCCCAAGTCAAGCATGCGTATAGAAGTTATACTTCAATGGTCAAAAATAAGTTTTCCGGTCTAGTTATTTATTAGAATTCAACAATTTCCATTAGCTATCATTAATTTAAAATACTTTACATATACATAGACATAAATTAAAATCATTGAGCTTTACTGCTACACGTAAATATCGCCATCGCTGGTACATATTCCCGTTTAAATTGGTTTTGTCATTGTTTGCCTCAATAAAATATTGGGCGATCGTAACGGTCCAATCAAAATTAAAAGCTACAAAAAGACAAACCAATTTTAAAATGAACAAATTTATTCGCGTAATTAAATTGCGGGTTTTGAGGTTATTTATTGGGAAGAGAATTGATTAGCTAGCCAAGTTACATTAAATCTTCAATCGATAATGTTTATTACAGAAAACGCGGCTCAGAGATGTTTTAATCTTTAAATTTTTCGATTTGCACTGCTACTTCAAACTATTACACATGAGTTGTGATTTTTTTTCGTTTAAGATAAGAGTTGAAATATTTTGTATACGAGTACTTATCACTGTGACCTACTCGCGTAGTGCCTGTTGGTTTATTATTATATATTAATATTTATAATAATATTAATATTATATATATTCTTATTAATGTATTAATCTGTTGATAAAATATGCCAAATTCCATCTCAATCTATTTTGTTTGTGTTGCGTAAAAATATGTATATAATAATAAACAGCCATGTTCATAAACTTTCACATTTAAAATGTTAGTCGAATATCCGTTTTTTTTTTGTTTTGTTTGGCTTATGTTAGAGAAATTTAACTTGGCTATTACTTTGCAATTCTTTGTCCGCTATGAAGAAATGGTGTCACAGGGTCAAGGCTCACTGGACATTGCGAAGGTTACGTTTCAAAGTGCGGTCCCAACAGGGTAATAAGGACATGTTATATACGTTATAAACAAATAAAAAGGAAAGGAACGCAATATGGGATTAATGTACAAAACTGCTATTTATTTCCTACAGAATTTCTTCCTGTTATAATGCGAAATGAAAATTAAAGGAAAAGGTATTATTTACCTTACTCGACAAATTGGATATTTTATTTGTTAATCACCGCTATGCATGATTAATACCAACTGGAAATGATTTTGTTTTTGTAAAAAAAAAAACAATTTATATTAATTACCGTTTACCCTAATTACTAGTTTTTATTACGATCATTTTAATTGAAAATATTCACAATCATTATAATTGGGATTTTTATTACGATCGCGCCAAAATTGGTACTATAGTCTGTTTGACATTCTCCAGTATTATAAAACAGATTACAATAATGGCAAGTCACCATTGCGGTATCCCGTATGTTCAGAAATAAAAATAAGCTAAATTTTGAATCGTCTACTTCCAAACGTAACAATTACAGCTCTTACTTTCAGTGGGTATCATTAACACAACGTTTGCCGAAATATCGGTTACTTTTGCGCTTAAGTAAACATACTAGGTAAATAGGTAGGTAGTAGTAAAAGGTTAAAAGGATTGGGTTCGAACGTACAGCCCTTAAATACACAAGGTAAGTTGGGTTTCTAAAACAAAAAGGAAGGTCCATTGACCCGTTCTTTTGAGTCACTCATGAGTAAGTATATACACAAACCTATAGTATACATGATGGATATTCGTTAGAAGCTAAAACTAGAGTATATTCCTTTGATATAAACCGACCATAATTGATGTATTTTATAGATATTTTAATTCAAAACCAGACATCAAGTCGACAAATTCCCATGACTTTCCACGTACGAGTATAAAATAGTTACTACTATTTCTGTTATGAACAAACATTCACATTTGTTAACGTAATTCAGGGATTGATGACGTAATTCATTGCAATACTTGCGTCGTATCGTATATTGATTACGAGAGCTATAACATTTGTGACGTAGGAACTTAGCTCATAAAATAATTTGTTTATGCCGCTACCGTGTCATTGTATCTAAATAAATCTTCGTCTTCCTGCCCTTATCCCATTCATATGGGGTCGGCGTAATGCGTATTTTCCTTCCATTACTCTCTATTACTCGTCATCGCGGCATCCACTCTTTTCTTTCTCATATCATCTTTCACACAATCCATCCATCTCTTTTTCGGTCTCCCTCTGCTTATATACCCATCCACAGTTATGTGACTTTTATCTATCCTCATAACATGTCCATACTACGACAAACGCTTACCCCTCATCGTTTCATTGGCGCTACTTTCAAGCTTCCTCTAATATACTCATTCTAAATAAATATAAATTTAAGAATCAGTTTGATATTCTTACTATACGCACATCTATACAAATATTATAAAGCTGAAAAGTTTGTTTATTTCGTTGAAAGCGCTAATGTCACGAACTACTAATCCGATTTGAATTTTTTTCAGGGTTAGGTAGCCCATATATCGAGGAAGGCTATTTTATAAGAATTTTTTTGCCGAGGTAACCGACGCCCACGGGGAGAGAACTACGAGCAAAGGTTAGAAGATTAATAATTATGGAGAGCCGAGTAGTATAGGTCGTCATATTAGTTATCTCCTGCTGTGGTCGACGTGCTGCGAATTCTATGGTATGTTATGTATGGTACAAGCATTTGTGTGCTTCCTTTTTCCAAGTGTGGGTGTTCTTTGAGCGTGTTATTTGAAGGACTTATACATTTACAATACATGTGCAATATATAATGCTAAACCAAATCTGATACGACCCCAGACTAAACTATGTCGAATATTAAAACGAGTAAAGATTTTGTAGATTTTTATAGATCATATTTACATATATGTTTTTGTAGGACCAGACCCAGACATTAGCTATATAATTTCTTTTCTATGTAAGAAGTACATAACATATTCAATAAAAGAGGCATACCCTTTTATTTATAACATGAAAATTTATTGATCAATCCAGGTATCCATCTTAAGAACACTCCATCTTGTTCATAAATAATTTACACAAAGCCAACGCAGTAGGTATAATAACTTCCAATCAAAATATGAAGGATTATTTTAAATTCGGCTTGGATCGTGGTGGCCTAGCGGTTCAATGAACGAATCGCGCACAGTGTTGCTGTTTCGAACCCACTACATGTAAGTACTTACTTATATGACTTTCTCAAAGTTATATGTAGGTTTACTTTCTTAATTATTCTAAGACATAATTGACAATCCAAGGATCAAAGGATTCCAAAAATCGAAATCGCCAAACCCGCAGTGAGCTGGCTCACTGCGGTTTGGCGATTTCAGATTCCGTGGTGATCAATGCTCGTTCCTTCTCTATATGAGAAGAGGCCCAGCAGTGGGACATTTAAGGCCGGTATTATTATAAGCATAAAAGCCCTTACACTTGGCCTATATAATTCACGCTACAGCTAAACTATTAACCTAACATTTGTTTGTGTTTACTAAACACAAAAATAAATAGTGATTAGGGATAAATATTTTAAGGTACTAACTTGTAATTTATTTTTTAACCTTGGCTCTTAATGCTCTTAATTATACCATAAAGAAGTTCACAACGGTGATAACATTATTTTATACAACAAAACGGGACAAAAAGAATAAAGAACTGAGTAAAAAACATAATAAACAAAAAAGATTATTACAGCAGGTGGCTAGGAATTTTAATGAGTGAAATTTAAAACAATGCTTTTAAGAGTAGCTAAAGCGTATTCATATTTAATTAGGGAACGAGTTTGTGTTGTTCATTGTCTTCAAGACTAAACTGTAAAGGCGTTAATTATTATCACAATGGAGTAAATAAGTCTCAAAATACAGCCCGCAGTGAAAGAGATTTAAGAACTGGGGCATATCATTCTGGTAAGTAAAAAATGATGACTGGACAGTTACACTAAATAATATATAGGTAGTTATGCAAAGGCGGTAGTGATGTTACACATTTTTAATGGCTTGGAAAAATGATTACATAGTCATTTTCAATTTTGTCTGTAATCCGTTATTTAGAGATGCTATCGAAATTCAAGGCAATAATTAATCAAAATTTATCTACGTACGGATTGATGAATGATGTCAATTTATTGTATTCATCATAAATGCTACAGTATGAATGAGAACTAATTAACGTAAGGTAAATTTTTGAGCGGCGGTAGCCTGATGGCTTGGGCGATGGACTTGCGGTCATGTGGTTGCGGGTTCGAATCCCACCCATTGCACTACCAACGTGAACCCATTCGTACGTAACACAAGTAATTTAGCTTAGCACGAGGGGTTAACAAGAATACTAGTGATGTGCGACCCGCTTTGAAGAGAGCTTTAAAAAAATACTAACTACTTCTATAAATAAAACCCCTTCAAGTGAAGGGCTTTATTTATAGGAATAATCCATATCAAGCCAGGAGGTATTTTTTTAGCTTCGCTTATATAAAATAGTCAACCAATGGTGTTTTAACTAGACTATTTTATATTTTTAAATTCAATTATACGCTACGATGAGAGAATTAGATATTATTTAAAATACTTTTGGGTTTTGAACCTGTTACTTTACGAATGGAAAGCAATAAACACAAATTTTAATACAATTAAACAATAACTTTAGAAATTTTCAAAATCCCGTCTCTAAAACAACAATTCAATTTAGTCATTTATTCAATTAAACTTACTTTGGAAATACAAATTGCTTTGACAAGTGATTAGGTTAAATATCCAAAAGGTTTGACGAAATCAAGGAAAATTATCAATTTAAGTGTTTTGAGGAACATTTAACGACAATGATATGTTCGATAAAGGTATGAATCAAATCAGAATGAAGTTATATTGAAAAGGTCGAAATATATTGAAAAAGTTTTTTTTTACTTTCGCTGTACAAATAACAAACTTACACAAATACTGAGTCAGTATGATGGAAAATTAGGGAACTATTACCAAAACGTAGGCAAACATAACCCTAATATTAAGGAAAATATTGTAATTCAAAAGTTTTGGAACGGCCTTTACTGTTTCGACCTATTCTGTTCAAGGTTTCACATATTAATTTCTAGCCTATCTAGTACTATAAAGTTAACGTTATTAAAAGTTTTAATAACTCTATATACCCAAGTAACTGGGAGTCTGTGTCTCTACAAAGCCTACCACGTAATTATATTCCGAGCTTTACAACTAACGTGTTTATTGGACAAGCTTGAGTGGAACGCTTCCATAGCTTTAATTAGGAGAGCGTCCTTTACTCCCGTCACTAGAGCTATTTAAGTATGTAGTCCACTCCAGTTATTTATGATTTTATAAGTCAAAAATTACTGTAACCTGTGCTTTTTGGCCGCAAAAGAAACCCTGTTTTGGCACACCTGATTAAGTTTTTTTTTTCAAAAAATTCAATAATTATATTTATATATTTCTATATGTTTTCTTTTGCTCACTCTCACCATTCTAATCCCACTATTTAATTTTATTTTAATATTACAATGACTAAATTACTTCCACTTTCAGCCTTATCGTCGAACAGTTTCAATAAACTCAATTTTGCCACATCATTGTATAACACGGTATCTGACAAACATGTTCTATGGACTTTGACGATACATACCTACATGAATTAACGTCCAAAAGGCCAAATCGTTGAACGTGCAAAGGAATATTTCAGTGAGCGGAAAGGTCTTTGATGAATGAAGCTTTGAGAATTTATAGTCGAATGTAGATATGTTTTTGAAGTTCAAAATGATGAGGTAGACTAGCGTATTGCTATTTCAATACAAAATGATTTTGTATATATTAATTTGAACTGTATAGACATTTACAGGTAAAAGTTGAGCCTGTGGGAATTAGGGCCGAATTCTGAACAAAACGACATACAATCAGTTTTAAGTTGGTGAAAAGTTTCATCTGTCTCAATTTCAATTGTGTGTATCTGTATTCACTGGATCGAAAAAAAAACCAAAAAGGTTGGAAAATATAAAAGTTTCATTAGTAGAGAATATTGAAATTAAAATAAGCTACAAAGAAGCTTATATCTCTGAATATTTATGAACACTAAAAGTTAAGTTCACGAAATTGTTAATGACGGTCCAGTCAGCGATCGTTATGGAAAAGTTTGTTAGTCGCCGACTTGCTCAAATACCGAGTAATCTCCGAAAGACTTCAGACATCCTGCACTAACTTTAATTAGCTGTCCATCCAACATTTAAGCCGGTCTTAAGTGTGAAAGAATACTTAATACTTAGCTTAGGTCGGAAAGATAAATACGTATACAGTACCACGACGCGAAAACTAAACATTCTTGAACAAAACAACAGGGGCATAATGTGGAGGGATGTGTTAAATGTCATCAGGTTAAAAATTAATAATAAAAACTTGAGAGATGTCAAGGTACACCCGGATGGAACGAAATTCCTATTTATTATTTATTATGTACAAAAAACCTGTATACATTCAACAAAAATAATAGTCGCGACACCACACTGTTCAATGCGAAATAGAAAGACGAAACGAAAATAACTGGCTTGCTTTCTATGAGAGAGAGAGATTTGTGGAAGATCGTGACGTCACCCACCGCCCACTCTGGTTTATTCTTAACTTGGAAAATTAAAAAAAAATAGTTTCTAATATTTATTATTAACTAGTCTTATCTACACTAATATTATAAAGAGGAAAGATTTGTATTTGTGGGTGTGTGTATGTTTGTAATCAATAAACTCAAAAACCACTGTGCCGATTTCAAAAATTCTTTCACCGTTAGTAAGCTACATTCACCCTGAGTAACATAGGCTATATTTAGTTTTATTACTCAAAAAATAGGTACGGGTTGCGGGAAACAGCTAGTTACTTATATATAAATTTAATCATAGTAAAACAAAGTTTATGAATGTACCCGCCTGTTCCATTTCTGTGTAAAGTAAATTGGTCAACTGTCGGTCGATTGACTAATTACAAAGTCAAACTTAAGTTCAAAGTTTACCCAAAAAGGACAGCAAACTCATTTAATTGTTACAATACAATTACGTATAAATTGTTATTGGATTATGTATTCTACTTATAAATAAAATTATATTATACGTTACTTCGTAGATTATTCTAATTCAGTATCTCAATGTCTTGCGGAGTAATTAAGTTAGGAGTACGAACATCGGCCGTTAGTGGCTATTAACTAGATGTCTGCCTCAATAGTTGCTCTCAAAAGCTCTCTATCTCTATTAAGCTAAGGCTTAAGTTGTTACTTTGTTACTTATTTTTAATTAAAACTATTTAAATTTGTCATACTTTTTTTGTCGAACTCCATGGTCGAGTGGCGTACACACCGTTTATCAAGGTGTCGCCAGCTCTGAGGACCCGGGTTCGATCCCCGGTCGGGTCAATGTAAATATAATTACTTTTCTACATTGTCTCGGGTCTGGGTGTTTGTGGTTTGACCTTTGTTGTCTCTGTTTCCGTAACACAAGTGCTTAAGCTACTTACTTTGGGTTCGGAGCAATGTATGTGATGTTGTCCACATTTTAATTTGCACTTTTTCTTATCTATAATGTCATGACGCATGACATTCGCCGTTCTCTATTTGGCGTATAGGATTATTCCAAATTAAATAATTGATATAACAATAAACAAAAACATTCAACATTTGTGTACGTATTGAAGTCGGTAAATAATAATAATTTATTAAATATCATAATTAAATTGTGTTTTCTAGCGCACTTGAATAAATAAGCTATACTGACAAGTTAAGTTTATAATATTATTATTAAAAATACGTACGAAAATCAACTAAACAACACATCAGCCACAGAGGTTAGCGTAAGGGAAATTCGCCAGTTTTGACCCGAGAGGGGTCAAAACTGGCGAAATGTGACGTAATATGATGTCAGAAATTATTAAGGTGTTTGGCACACGATAAAACAGTGTATGTACTCAGTTTTACCTTCTACTCGTAAATATAACGACGCACACTTCTTAAAGATTTATTTTTACGACGGTTACGTACTCTTTTGTTTTATTTCCTACTAGCTTGTAAGCAGACTTCGCTTCCGAAGACCACTAATAAACACGATGAAAAGATTTACTTTTTAAATGTTGCCTGTTGTTTTTGTAAACCGGCTTTTGATTTATTTAAACATCGATATGAACCCTTTAAAGCTTTTATGGAGTTTTCGTAACAGGGTTTTTCATCAATTCATATAAAAAGGTTGTCTTCATTGAGCGATTGTACGAGAGTGATTCGTACAATAATATATATCTACAGAAAAAATATTTAAATTTAAATATTGAAGTTTTTCCTTTTTAGTAAAATCTGTTAAGCCTAAACAAGTCTCTCACTGTCGGGATCCCATATGTAAAATGTACTCTGTGGTCAGGATACCATTAGGTATTTTATGGAATTTGAAACAGCCTTCGGCGAAACAATCAAGTTTCAACGAACATACTTCATGGAACTGAATTTTTAATACCTTGAACAAAGATGAGATTGAGGTTTCGAAGAAATTCTTTACACAACGCAATATTTATATCTCGTAATATCAAATATCGTTACGAAGTAAACTTAAGGAAGCGACAATAATTTGAGAAAAACAGTAGATTTGTATATACGAATTTATCTGAAAATTTTACAGAATAAAAATGAGAATTCATAAAAAGAGATAAATATACATTTTTTTATTAGCATCGCGGAAAAATATTAATAAAATTTGCATGCAATAGATATGTTTCTTTTGATCACTTAATTGCCACAAAATTAAAAGGTGTTGTAAAGAATTTTGCGGCTGTTGCAAGTACATATAAAACAAATTGAGTTTATGCTATAAAATAAATGTTATCAAAGTAACTTTGCATAAATTTCACAACAAAAGTAAGGTTACCACAAAGTTCCAAGTATTATATCAAAAGCAGCTTTTAATACTGCGTTGAATATTTAACATTTGAAACGTAGACTTAAATTGTAACAACAGTATTTATCAGCTTAACAACCACAGTTAATAACAACATTATACACTTTCGAATAATTATTTTGAATTCCAATGAACAAAAACTGTTATAACTTTACAATAATCTTGTGGTGTGATATAAAAACTAAAAATATATTTGAGGACCTCCGTGTTCGAGTGACGTATACATCGGTTTTCAAGGTGTCGCTAGCCCCGAGGTTCCGGGGTCTATCCCCGGACGGGTAAATGTAGAAATAACAATTTTCTATATTGTCTCGGGTTTGGGTGTTTGGGGTAACTTGTTGTCTCTGATTCTATAACATAAGTGCTTAAGCTACCTACTTATACTGCATTCGGAGCAATGTATGTGTACAATAAAATTTATAATTCATTAAAAATGTTTTTGTTTTAACAAAACACTGTAAGCTTATTCTATTTACGCTTATCAACATTGATTTACTGAATTACTGAATGTAAATATTTGACTACGTGATCAAGCTCAGACACACATAGACAAATTAAAAATGTATGAACACGTACAGTTGTATACTGATCATATTTGCAATAAACCCTACGTTACATGAAAGATTAAAAAACAAATAACTTACATTTACTGTAGTTTCGATGCTTATCAGCAGAAAGCTCTTGCGTAAGTATTATTTTGAAATAATAATTTAACTTATGCTGTACAACATTGATAGTTAACACGCTAAACCTTCTGTATAATAATTATAGTCATTAAACCCGATTAAACAACAAAGACTCATACAGACGCACAGTGTACAGTCGCGTACAAAACAAATATAATTTCTTCAACAAACATGTATCTTCGTATTCGAGTTTCACGTACAATGCTAGAGAACACTCAACGACTAAATCATCTCTACAAAATACACAGCAACATACGATATCTTTGTACAGTCACGAGCGAAATGCAGAAGTTTATTTGAAATCCGTTACATGAAATGTTAATATAATTCTAGTTTTGTTTTGTTTAGTCTTTGTATCTATCGCAACATTAGTTTCACCGTGTGTTAATGATAAGTAAATAATAATAAATCGAACTCCAAACTATCTCATAGCATCAAAAGCTAACTACTTCCACTGTTTGAGAATTGCACACTTGCCAAACCCAAATATTAATTGGCAAAAAGTTTTTTTTTAATTTTAAATAGACATTATTATATCTTATTTTTCTTAGCAACCCGTAGTCTGGGAGCTCTTTGATTATCAGCGGTATCGTGGGGTTTTCCAGAGCTGTCGGGCACTTTGGGCCTGATGATCAATTGTTTTGAAGAAAACAGTAAAACTTTCTTAAATTTAACAATGTTTTTTTATAATAACGTTTGTGTTGTGTCTTGTCTGTACAAGTCTTTATTATAAAACCTTTTTTATATAGCTGTACAATGTACGTAGCTATAGTGCCAAAGGTTAGTTTATCAATATGCGGACCACGTTATAAAGTTAGTCAAGCCCCTGGAGGAATAGCGTCGGTTTCAGCCGCCAACAATAATATAATACGAAGTTTAGGTAGGTCTTATAAACTGTCTTTTGTTTGTTTTTATTGTTTGACCTTCGTAAGGGCAGGCCTAACTGAGTTACAGTATTTAATGTTCATTATTAATTTATGTAATAGTAAAAAGACCGCCAACCGATCGGCAGCGGATATTTTTAGGTTACTAGGTCAGGTACGTTTGAATAGTTTATACTATTTAGTAAATTGGAGGTAGGGAAAAATAGATAAGAAGTATTTAGACGTTCGTAACTGTTTAAACAAATATCTGTAATGTTAAACTAATAATGTACTGACGGTAAAAGTTGAAAGATTTAGCTAAAAAAAACGTGTTTTTGTGTTATATCAGGCACTTACATGTTGATATGTTTTAATATAATAATGTTCATTTATTTCAGGTTCTCAATCCATATTGTGTTAGTGTACATCGACTTAAATTAGTTTTAGTATTTAATACATAATACCTATAGAAATCGCTATTGCCTTCTGATTCCAAAGTATGTTAAGCATACGAACTTTTGGAATCAAAGATCTCAGATATTTGAGAATATCTCAGCTTCAGTTAACTTCTAGAGCAAATTGCTTATGCTGAATATTCCCCCTCCCCTCTACCTACCCCCGCCTCCTCGAGTTTCATAAGGCAACAAAGTTTCATGTAAGTTATTCACGGAATCGTAAATAATTTAGTTCTATTCTTGTATCTTCTACAAATTATGCGATACCATTGCCTATTTGTTTATGAACTGTATTATTTATAGGCCATGTTTTATACCCGCGCGGTCCACTGCTGGACCTAGGAACTAGGCCTCTCCCATGTTGCGACACAACACCTGGCCCTCCATTTACGGGCTGTGTGTTGTGGTGTGCCATCATTTAAGTTTTTGCCCTAGTCACCACGTTGGGCAAGCGGGTTGGTGACTGCAGTTTACTTTCAGTTCTTAAGGAGAACACTGCCGCCCATTCTCCTTGTTTCTATATCCCTTAGTCGTCTCTTACGACACACACGGGGAAGGAGGTGGCGGTACTATTCTATGCCCCACGGCATCTGATAAAATGTTAAAATATTATTAAGTAGGTAAGTAATTTGCCGTTAAACCAAATTTGTATAACAAATATCGAGAAATGCCTGGAGGTATAACATGGCCTCAATAATTGGAAGCATTCAGTAATGATTCATCTTATTATTTTTTCAATATGTTCGTTGCTTGAAAATCGAGAAAACACTCAATTCTGAAATAATAATTTAACAATAACATTTTCTTACAGGCTGATAATTTTATGAAAAAATATTATTTTTACGGTTTGGTATTATTGATAATACGTTGTATTTTAAAAGTAGGCTCAGAAAAGCCTTGATTGCTTCTCCGGATTTTGATCATCCGAGTAAAAGTTATACTTTATACAAACTTTCACGAATTAGCCCAGTCCTTGGTTCTGACACAGAATTGTACAGCTTTTAATATACTGAATTTTTTCCCTTTTCTTACAAGGTCAAGGTTGTACGCCACCCGTCACCTCAGTCATCCATTAGCATTTGTTAGTACACCGTCGCTTTAAGCTCATTACTAGGGGGTTTTAGGTCGAATTCGACAAGCATTACCGAATAAATATATTTTTAAAGTCACTGGCAAGATCACGTTGCATAAGATTATACAAATATACAATAACTTTTCTTTTTAGAAAAAACTTTCGTACATTACTACTAGTATTAGCACGATGAGTTAAAAATATTACTAGTATTATTTTTAACTCATCGTGCTAAACTAAATTGATGGTATTACAAGTGGGTTTACGTCGGTAGTGCAATGGGTGGGATTCGAACCTGAAACCATATGACCGTAAATCCGACACCATAGCCTACAGTCGCTTCCAAAATTATGTCTTTCATAGTCTCTCAGCAGTAGGTCTATATTTATGTCTTGATTTTTTTAATCTGATTCAAAAATACCTTTATTTCTTGGCTATCTGTCTCTTAGTCAAAGATTTTTTTAATTCGGTTCAGTAGATTCAAAGCCTATTCAGTGCAAAACAAACAAAAAAATAATATGTGTGCGTAAGAAGTGAAACTTCATTATGACATAATTTTTCTAAAAATCATCTAAATAAATAAAGCTTAATTAGATAAAGTTTAAGCAAAATGCTTTTATTATCATACACATGGATACAAATAAATATGGCGCGTAACGAAAAATTATACTTAGAATTAATAGACCAGGGCCGAAGCCTTCAAAATTTGTAAAAAGTGAAAAAAAATTACAGTAGGATGAAACCAATTAGAAAAGGAAGGGAATATGATAAAAATTAAAGAAAAAATAAATTACGGTCGATCCGAGTTCGGGAAGGGGGGGAGGGGGGGGTTTTAAGGGTAAAAAATGGTTTATGTTGATTTCCAGCAAAACTACAAGTCCTATGGAAAAAAGTCAAATGGCAAAGTTGTAGGTAATAAAAAGATCTACAACTTTTGTATTTACACTTTTTTCACATAACCTCAAAATGTATGTGAAAAATCCAAAAAACCAAGTTTTTGGTTTTTTATTTTTATCTTTTTCAAAAATATTTTTTTTTTCACGAAATTTGGTGAAAACTTACCTTTTTATGTCCCAAATACGCTGTAATTTATTTGATTAAAAATATTTATTTTTTCACCTTATTTTGAATTAATATAAAAAAAAACACCCTAATTTTCAATCGAAAATTCACCCGTCAAAATATCGGCTTTTTTCAAAAAGTATGGGGGTTTTTTGTTCGATGAAATCTCTACTTTCTGATGGTGTAAAAAAAATATACATTACTATAGTAAATGTTCTCAGAAAATGCATAATCACTATGTACAATTTCATCAAAAAAATGACATTGCTTAATTTTTTTTTCAGTTTAAAGTTTATTTATTAAATTCGAATTACATTCATGTCATAGAAAATCTCACAAAATGATTCAGATGAAATTCTGGATGAAGAACCAATGCAGACTGGAAAAAATTGAAGCAATGACATTTTTTTGATGAAATTGTACATAGTGATTATGCATTTTCTGAGAACATTTACTATAGTAATGTATATTTTTTTTACACCATCAGAAAGTAGAGATTTCAACGAACAAAAAACCCCCATATTTTTTGAAAAAAGCTGATATTTTGACGGGTGAATTTTCGATTGAAAATTAGGGTGTTTTTTTTATATTAATTCAAAATAAGGTGAAAAAATAAATATTTTTAATCAAATAAATTACGGCGTATTTGGGACATAAAAAGGTAAGTTTTCACCAAATTTCGTGAAAAAAAAAATATTTTTGAAAAAGATAAAAATAAAAAACCAAAAACTTGGTTTTTGGGATTTTTCACATACATTTTGAGGTTATGTGAAAAAAGTGTAAATACAAAAGTTGTAGATCTTTTTATTACCTACAACTTTGCCATTTGACTTTTTTCCATAGGACTTGTAGTTTTGCTGGAAATCAATATAAACCATTTTTTACCCTTAAAACCCCCCCCTCCCCCCCTTCCCGAACTCGGATCGACCGTAATTTATTTTTTCTTTAATTTTTATCATATTCCCTTCCTTTTCTAATTAGTTTCATCCTACTATTATTTTTTTTGGTTTTAAAAATTATCGGCCCTGGTATATAAAGATGGCGCGTAACAATAAAACGCTACAATATTAATTTCTCCCATACGCCAATAAAGATGGTTTCACTTCAAAAATAATCAAATCTTTCCGATTTATAATATATAAGTATAGATTACAGTCCTTACTTCAACGTTAACTTGCTCTCTACCAATCTAAAATAATCACTATAGAGAAATGAGGCTATTGTGCACCATACTATTATCTTACTAAACCAATTAGTAAACCAGTTTGTCAATTAGAAGACAAATTAACCGTAGATTTCGAGACTAAAGAAGCTGAATACATTATTAACAAATTAAACCTTCATTAAGCAACTCACATCTTGTACTAACTTACACATTTAAGATACATTATTCTCTTAGATCTCGATTAAATCACTAATGATGCTTGTAAACCTCTTTGGTGAAGCGTACCTTGGATATAGTTTAGTTGAAATTCCTGCAGAGTTGTACGAGAATTTGCTTTGATGACGAAATTGTGGGGTCTACAATTTAGTAATACATTCGCAGTTTGGAACACAAAAGTGATTTTCTTTTGTTCTGTAAAAGTTGCAATTATAAACACAAAAGCAAATTATGTTACCTTTTTTACACAAAACTCTGAACTTTTGTTTTGCTACAGACTTCTTGACTACAGACTTTTTGATGCTTGTTAGCCTTTATTTTGTAATCCATATTACTTAATATTGGTTAGCAAGTTTTCTTTATATAGATAGTTTTATTTATCTTATAAGTTTTTAGTTTAGTTTAGTATAATTAATATAGTTTAGTATAAGTTGTGTATAATATAAAAATTATGTATATTGTTTACAAGAAATAAAATTCGTAACGTTAACTACAGACTTCTAAATTGTCAGGTAAAGAAAAAAAATGTTAAAGACCATTGAATTCACAAATCAACAAATTCTAAATTCAAATATCAAAAGCGAAGGCAGGTTACATACGAAATAATAAAAGAAAACATTCTTAACTCGTCTCGTCGGTACGAAACCAACTAAATTAAAAAATTAAAAAAGGAAACAAAAACAACTGGCTGAAAAAGGACCAAAGAAATACTCTTCGTTAGATATGAGATAAAATGAAATGTTGTTTACATGTGTTTGTATTTGAGATAGCAACACACAGTGATAACACAAAGTAATAACATTCGACGATGTAACTCTCTCTTATTTCCTCAAAATTTGAATAATTCCTACTTTTATTTCAAAGTAAAATGATTGGTTTTTTGTTTTTTTCTTTTTTTTACGAGACATATCAGATCAGCTGTATAAAGAGTATTGGATAAAGTATGTTGCTATCCATATATCCACCCTTGTATAATATCGTAATATTTTTGGTAACTAGCTGTTTATTTTTGGCGTCGCCTGTGAGAATTTCATGCGCAATAGTTTAGGCTTTATTTTGTTCAGATATACAGTTCCAACGAATCTAAGGCAACCAAAAAACTAATCTGTTTGTCTGCCTTGCTAATATGATAAAAACTACTTTTCTAAACACCGGTTGAAAACCTAAACAGAACTCTTTAATAATAATTATAGTTGCATTATATCTACATAACAATATTTTTGTTGAGTTTTCAATGTAAGGTGCAAACTTTACTTTATTCAAATTAATTACAATTGTTCGTCAAGATTTGTTTAGCGTCAATTTTTTTTGTTTGCAGAAACAAAGGGAACTCCATTTCAACAATGAAGGGTCGAGTGACGTCACCTTGGTCTCGAGATAAATATTCGAGGCTGGCAGGGACTTATTAGCTGTTATAAATGAGCTACATTTAAGGAGAGGGGTCAAATTGCTCTCTCAGGTCACGTCCTCTGACCTTTCGATCGATATTCAGTGAATAAATAACTTTACGTGTGTTTGTTTGTTTGTTCGGTCCCTTTGAAAAGTGCCGAATTGAATTTCCTCCAATATTTTTATGTAATTTTCCTTCATGTTTTGTGGCGTTTGTGTGTTATTTATATAGTCGATGTACACATTGTCAATGTTTCTGTGTTCTTGTTTGCTATTGTGTCAAATTCCGCTCATTATTATTAATGATCTAACCGCAGGCGTAAACGACGCCTTCCAAATTTATCAAACCCGTTCTTTGTGAAAAAAAAAATGAGCTTTAAGGAAAAACAGCGTCAATCTCTCTCCAAGATTTAGAATCATAATAATTGACATGACCATGATTCTAAATAATCAATCAAAAAAAATTCAATGTTTTTATTTCTAGTAAACCTAAAATAGGCGCTTGAGAAACGTTAACTTTAAAATCAAATGACTCTAGGTGTATGGTGTAGTTCATCATCTTTTGTTTGTGAATAAACGTTTCAATTTTAAATAACTAAATCGACTAATCGTGCCATTTCTATTCTGGGAACGCTCACAATATTCGGTACACCTGTTCCATTAGGTAGCACAACACTGTTCTAAGCACAACCAACATTAGTTTTAATATTAGGTACCTTCTCTTAATTTATGCATAACTCCGCTACCGTTCGCAACTATGGACCTTGAAGACTATAATATAAGAGAGATAATGGGCTAAACTAATAATAATAAAGATATGGAATTGTATACAGATAGCATCATTAATTTATTACGAAACAAAAACATAAATACCTAATCCTTAAAAACGGAAGACAAACTTCTATGGCGTAGAATAAGGGCCAATAGATAAAAAGTAAATGTTGAATCAATTCAATTTTGGTTTGAAGGTGTAAACATAAATACCAAAAATGCATGATGCTTTTGTTATTTTAAATCTAAACGATGCATTTTTATAACAAAAGAAACTCCGGGAAATAGAATAATCGAATAGTTCAGCATAACTTCACTACCTCAAAATATCATGTTGTTATACAATGTAACAAGATAATGTTTTTTTCTGAATATCCTATTTTCTGAAATCTCGTCAAGTCAAAACCCCAATTTTCTGAGCGATCCCTATCAGGGTAATGTCTGATAACAATATTAGTATTACTTAGTTAAGCAAAAATCCAATTATCAACGTACATTGAACTCAAAGGAGTCACGATCCATAAGTCATTCTGCTTGCGAGTGAGCAAATGAATACTTCACTTACAAGAGCTCATTTACCTCCTCTTCATCCTCGTACATTAATAGAATAACTGGATTGGAATAAACATGTCTTGTTAGCTTTGGGGAGTTTGGCTTTGAAGGAAAGCGTGCAGTCGCGGTTTGTACTCCATCTTAGTTGTATGATGATGACGTATTCTTTAGTAAATTTCGTATATAACTGTTTTAGTCTGCATTATCTTATTTTAATAATTTGTACCACATAAATCTCATAAAACCATTATTGCGTTATTTCTACTTACTATTCTCTCACAGACCGTTGTCTCCTTACCTGACTGTCTTAATACTATATCCTATATAAATTCTTGTGATTCATATATTGATAATCAAAAAATATATTATTAAACATTTTCTGAAATTTAATCTACTTAATTGTACTTATGAAATCTGCTTTTCATTAGAACGAATTTCTCCAAAAAGTATTGAAGTATGTAAGCACAAATTGTAACAAGCAGAATGCTCTCCTTCAAACGGCTCAAGTGTTAAGAATGCCTTCACTACAAATACTTTTAAGAAAATCCTAAGAAGGGGTCGCCCTTAAAGCAATTATTTTCAAGGAGGTTACAAAAGCAACAAAATGATAGAATAGCGGGCAAACGGAGTGGCCACTCACAATGAAAGGACAAACTCTTCGAGTATGTCGCCAGTGCGTAAATTGCCTATAAATTCTCTCGTCCCCTCTGGACATTTACTAAAAAATATTATCCAGTTACGAAAAAACTTTTTGTAAGGCTTATATTATTTGGAAAGTAGATCTTACCCGATGCTGGTATCGTGACAGATTTATATAAATAGTGGAATCTTCGGTTTAAAGCACTTATCGGAGATTTGTTTCGGTCCCAGAAGAGATATACTTTATTATAGGCTATATAATCTAAACTTCAATGATGTTATATTTACAAATTCCTATTTCTTAAAATGGCGTATTTATTAATTCTTAAAATGGCTAGCATTTTTAAATGTTTTTATTATATTTTTACAAATATTAACCTTCAACTTCATTGTAAAACAGGTTTGCTACCATTAATTAAATTTAACAATTTTAACCATTAAATTTCACGTGTTTTTACAGCTCCTGTAAACTTTTTTAATTTATTACAACGCTGCGATGACAGAGTTTCACTCTAACACAAACAAAAGAGTTGATTAAATTTAAAATCTTGTTTCAACAATAAGTCGAGGGTGTAGGTACTTATTGCTAAGTATCCTGAACATTTTCGGTGTATCAGCCACTCCAGTTTTTGAGAGAACGTGAAAAGTTGTGGAACACGGATTTCGAAGGTCAACATTAGGGTACCTGTATACCGAGCAGTTGATTTATGTATGAGTTCCGTATCAATTTTAGGTAGGTCTGGGATCGATTTATTGTTCAGAAAATAGAACTAGTTTATCGTACTACAGGTGTTATCAGTTTGTTTCAAGCTTTTGCGAGAATCGATTTGTTTTGTTAACAGTAGGTGGAATCATGGTTGGTAGAGCTTATAAAATACTATCTTTTGCTCGTGGCACCGGCCGCGTGGGCGTGGTTAATGTGGTTATTGCGGCAAATTAGAGCTTATAACCTTCCTCAATAAGTGGGCTATGTTAGAATTTTTCAAATCGGACCAGTAATTGCTAAGATTCGCGACCTATCAAAAAAACAAACTCTTCAGCTTCATATTATTAGTATAGATATGATATCAGTTTAATACGAAAAATTAGGCGAAAAAAAGGGATACCTTTAATACGACTTAATACGAAGATAGAAGTTTAATACGACTTAATACGAACGATGGAAAATTAAAAAATATCTTTTAAATTTTTCTACCTTTCGTGTCGCTGATTTTTCTACATTTTTATATTAAGTATCTACTTTTACTAACTATTATTTACATTTTAAAAAGCACTTTCAAAGAGTATATTAGAAACATTTTGATCTTATCCAAAGCTTTAGAGCTTCATATATTTTGAAGAAACTTTACCTTTTTAGTTTTTAAACATTTTAATGCAAGTAGGTCACACGTATCTGACCTTAATGTCTTCAAGGCAAAAGGTTGGCGGTATCATATGACCAGCGCTTGCTTTCCCACCGCAGGTGTAAATCACCTTAGTTCAAGGCAACCCTTTTATAAGAAGGGTTGGAGGTATGTTAATATTTTATGTCATGAGCTATGAAGAATGTAGCGGCAGCCTAGCTGTACTAACAAAATTCTTGGTTTGTTTTGCGTTTTCTCTGTCTTTATGTAACTTTTTTAGGTTTATGAAAGACGAAAAGTAAATCAGATTACTGATTTTTTTCTCCTACAGTAGAAAAGGTACGGGCCGCAACATGGAGGCTTATACATATTATTTATCTGAGGCAAGTGATTTTATTTCTTGTTTAGGTTTTTAAATTAAAATTTAATAGTATTCGTAATTTGAAATATAACGTGGTATGACCGTGGCGTTGGAATAAGTTAAATCTCAATTAAATCATTTAAATTATTATTGTGTAGTCACAAAAATAATTAATGTCTTTAATTATTTGTGTTTTGTTTATTTTTAATTTGGTTATTTATACAACAAACGAATATTATAGTTTGTTGTCTAAATAAACAATTTCGTATGAAAAAAAAAATGAATTGAAATTCATGTAGTTTGCATAATAAGAACGTCATAATATATATGTTTATGAAGTATCTACTTTTAAATTTATTTATTTATTTAACAATTTATGTAAACAAGTTATAATAAGACACAACATTCGGACAAAGATGTACAAAGGTTTATTTCTCTGGAAATCTCTTCCAGCAGACCAGCGAAAGCAGAAATTTAATAGATATGTAAACAATCGTGTCCACATAGTAGGAAATAAAACACTACTAATAACAACCATGCAATACAGTACACATTTAAAAATGTAAAGAATGTATGTAAATAAATATTACACAAAACCTTTTATTTACATTCAATTTTAAAATAATCACAATCAAAATGGTAAATAGTTGCGTACATATCCCCTGAGTGTCAAATTCCAATAACCGCAACTGTGTGGCCGACATGCCTTCGGGCCTATACCCTATAATTAGTATAATTACCTTATATATAATTACATACATTATCATAATTATTTATACCGTAGTATATATACCGGGATATAAATATCCCACTGCGGGCACAGGCCTCTTCTCATAAGGAGAAGGAACGAGCATCAATTGTTCACCACGCTTGTTCATTGCGGGTTGGTTTCAAATTCCAATATTTGGAATCTAGGCTTTGTTACGATGTTTCCCTTCATCGATTGTGAATGATGTCTTAGAATAATCAAGAAAGTAAATATAACTTTGAAAAAGTCATATCAGCCTGTAATGGGTTTGTACCTGCAATCTTGTGCATATAACGTCCGTTTACTGAACCGCTAGGTCACCACGACATGTGTTATACTAAAGTTATTTATTAGACAGAGTCGTAGAGTAAGTAGCGAGTATAATAAATGTTATTATTCAATGTAGACTTGAAATATCGATTTACGTTTGATTTAGAAATATGAATATGTAGTTATTTTTAAGAGATTTAATAACCTAAACGTTCAGTATTAAGTGCAACTTATAGGATTATTTACATCATTCTCAATTTATTTAAGTGACAATTAATGAAAAGTTTGAAAAATATGGAAAAGGCTTAAATATTTAAAACTATTTTACAATCCAAGATTTAATTAATAATCTATTTGAATATTGAAATGAAAGTTAGTCACTATTATTTTATTCCTATTTTTAAGATGGTTTAACGATAAAATTGGTGCTACGCCACTACGTACTGCTACGAGCGCTGCGTAGCTATGTCAAATTTTAAAAGTAAATTGTTTATTATTTGCTTATTTTCGACCTCTTTCCACTAAATTGATGCAGAAAAGCATAAAACGCTCCACTTCAGTTCGCCTATAGATGATAAGTAAATGTAAATATTTTTTCGATGACACCCACGAGCTAGGGTTGACACTTTTAACAAGAATAGCTTTTTATACTAAAACGATTCAATATAGATATCACGATCTTTATTTGGTATCGAGACCAATTATGTATTAATGTAATAGTTGTCATTTTGATATTCTATGAAAAGCTGTACCTTCGTGTAGTAGCGTGAAGGTATCGAGTTGAAATAACAGACTGACGAATAGACGGACAAGCGGACAGACAAAAGTTATCCATTAAAAGCGTAAATGTAAAGGGTTACGTTTTTCCTTTTGAAGTACGGAACCCTAAAAATAAAGAAAATCGGAAAAATGAATGGTTATTTAAAAATGTATACAGGTTCTCATTAAACTGATAGCCGAGTGGTATAGTTCACCATGCCAATAAGCAATGTGCGCGACGAGCTGCGGCTTCGATCCCATGGGACCAGCTTGTATGTGATCACGTAAAAGAATAAATATATATTTGAAAAGCCCCCGCAAAAAAAAACAAAAATAGTGACGTAATAATTTGATGGAATGGTAAGCCTGTATACAAAACATGTTTAACTGACACCACGGTATTTTCCCTGGCGGCTAACAGGAGCGAAGTAAATTGCTTATAGGATCCGGTTATACCTTCGGCGAAATATATAAAATACCTGGTGATAACGATACTAAAATATGAAGGTATCTCTCTCCTGTATTTATGGTTCAGAGGTTAAATACGGTACATATCAGTTCGTTAGAGCAGAACAAGTTTCTTTTTTATTGGTATTGGAAATATTAAGGGAGTACCCTTAATATTCGCGTGAGTAAAATAATATTTTTTTTTAAAGTTGTGAGATAGAAGCGAGAGAGAATTTTACGATTTCGACCTATGTTCCTTGGGAAAAGTTGTTTAGTTTTATGCACCTGATAACCTCGTTGAATAAACGCACTTCTTAAAAAATAATCCTATATAAGTTTATTATTGTAGCTTTTCGATTGCAAGAAAAAAATATCGGGAAAAGCGCGTTCAAACAAAAAGCTCTTTAGATCTTTTATATCTTTGTAAATATATTGGTAAACAATAACAAAGAAAACAGCCATTTTTATTCAAAACAACCTCGAATAGTCTGGGGAAGCAATTTCGAAGGATAAAAAGTTGTCCTGCTCCTACATTTTACTTAAGAATTCGTACTAACTTAGATTGATCGTTTATTCATACCAGGTACGTTTTATGTCATGATGTATGTATTTCCAAAATAGTATCGTTGTACCAGATTATGTGAACGACATGTAACCTTTTTAAATATTCAGGATGCTTAAATTATCTCATTTTTTATGTGAAATTATACCTGGTATCCCCGAATAAAAAAATATGTTACATATTGCTAACCCTTCAAAGATTTAGATACTTATTTACCTTGACACAGCTAAATAATTTTTTTAAGATTATGATTTCTATAGGAACCTACTTTACCTGAAAATAATCAAATTGCTTAGCCCAGATTAATTAAACCTAAACCAATAATCGCTAAACACAAACACAAAATTCATTAAAAAGATTACGAACCATAAACTTTGCTTATAAACTGTGCTAATAAATTTTCCAACTGCGTTCACAGAAGCAACACATTTAATCAAAGCTGCTTCAAAAAGTCGCTCAACTTTTCTAATGACCATAACAGAGATAAACAGGAGTTTTGTTTGTTTAGCTTATATCATAAAAGTTAAGAGTTATGAGCAGGTGAATGTTGAAAGGTCACGAAATGAAGGGAAGGCCAGGCCTATTCGAGGCCACATAACCCGTATCATTGTGGGCCCGGGATTTATGTTCAAACTCGCACGAAATGTGTACTGACTACCAAAGTAATGAGTCCAACTTTGAATTTCAACGTTCAACTAAGTTTAAATGCTTTCCTCTGTTTAACTGGCTTTTGTGATATAAAGACTGTTAAACTTCCCATAAAAGGTTAATGGCACGTAAATCTATTTTGGTACTGCCTGTTACAGTCGGGAATTATTCATTGAGTTTAAAGACATAGGTACATTTTAATTAATAAATCAAACTTACTATATTACAGAGAAACTTTTAGTATTCAATAATCTATTTACAAAAAATTAAATGAATTACTAACAATCTTTGCTATAGTATAATACTCAAAGAGTACATTTTCACAACTACAATCTAGTTAAAAACAATTTATTGGAATGAAAATAAAAAGACTGTTTTTTCTTCCCAAATAGTGCAAGTTCGAATCCTAGCATACCGTAAAATATGTATAATTATTTCACTTATATCCAGTGAACTTGTTTCGTTTTAGAAGACAACAAACTTACACGAGTATAACTGAAATATCCTAGTTACAAAAAATGGTTCTACAAAAAACCTTTTGTAAAAGGAGAATGGTCTTTAGTGGCTTTGACATCGACGATGTTCAGCTCGATAAACTGTGGTAATGACACCCCATAAAGGACGGCTATTAGCTTATGAATAAATGAAGATGGCATCAAGGAAAATGCGTTTGCATTGACTTTGTACGCTACGAATATAGGTATAATAACTATCGTTATTTTTATTAGATGTTGAACCCCGCAAGAATAATTTATAGAGAATCATGTATTTTTGCTGGTATATTTTTACCGTCTTCTTCTGCCTTCTGCCTAGCCTTTTCCCAAGCTATGTTGGGGTCGGCTTCCAGTCTTACCGGATTTAGCTGAATACCGTATTTTACATAGAGCGACTGCCTATCTGAACTCCACAACCTATTGCTAGGTAATACAGTATTCCATAGTAAGACTGGTTGTCAGAATTGTAATAACTTACCGTGTAGGTGATTAAAATAAATGCTGCAGTATTTACATTCAGCATGTAAAGTACTTCAATAAATTTAATTTATTTGAGTATCTCATCTCCCACTGCAGCCACTCGAAACTTTATGTAACAGCAGTCCCAGCTTTTCTTGGAACGGTTCCAATACTCAAGGATATCCTGTTATATAATAACAGACTCACCAAGTCCTCATCGTCATCAGTGAAGATGTTGCTTCGCTCCTGGGCTGTCATGTCGCCGTGTTCCATACTACTAAACAAGATTTATCCATGGTTCACACACACAACACCAGCTGCACCACTGTTAAACACTGCAACTGCATCCAAAACTCCTTGGTGAAACCTCCTTGGTAATTCATGGCTGAACTATTTTGTTTCCACAAATATTAAAAAATCAAAATTTAAGTTTCAATCTCAAGAAATTTTAAATTACCGACTTGATAGTCTATTCGAAAAACAAGTGAAACATCGACAGTTGTGTAAGAGCGGCCGGCACACCCGCACTGGTCGAGGGTTGGGCGCTTACTGCGGCGGAGGGCGGGCAGAGAAAGCACTGCAGCGTCTCGTAACCATGGCAACGCCAAGGCATTCACGTCACCGCAGCGGGGGCGAACAAGTATGCATTGTAGACAATCACCCACGAGGGAAGTGAATTACAGTAATTTTATAGATTCCTGCAGCATTTTCTACACAAATATTTCCCTATAGGATAAATCTTTTTACATTTTTTTCTTTTATTGCATTTGCAGAAATGTTTTCTCCTTTAGAGGCTCTAAGCTTTCAAGGGATTTCAATAAGCTGTAAACTAGCTTATCAAATACAAATATATTTTGTTTTCAATATAAAAATATGTATTTATTTATTTAATAATGAAAGAAGCAAACAATTATTACATACTTAAAATCGGATTTCACTGTATTTACAAATGGATTGCAGTCAATGATAATAATATATCATCGATTTCAATCAACGCCGTGGCTATAGGGCTCTATTAACGTTGAAGGCTCTTCACGGGGGCTATTATGCCATACACTGAACATACTCAATACCGACGTTCAACTACGAAAACAGAATGAATTTGACAAATTTCTCTCCCATTCATTTTTTAACTATAATAATTATTATTTTCTCTATAGGTAATATTATTTTCTCTTAACTTAACACGAAATTTTAAGTGCAATCCTATTTGCTATTTCGATATAGTGTCGGTCTTACCAGATTCAGCTGAATACCGTATTTTACATGGACTGACTGCCTGTTTGACCTCCACAACCTATAATGCTGGGTTGCACAGTAGTGCTAAGTAAGACTGGTTATCAAGGCAGCTAATGCAACTGAACTAATTGTATATGTACAGTAATATAGCAATTTGTAATTTAATTACCTGAGTGATGTAGCCAATAACGATTAAATTATTGGTTGCATATTAATGTGTAGTGCAAACACACGCTAATGACAAACATATTTAGTTGTTGACTGTATGCGTTGTTGTGGTGAGGCGAGGCAACACGTAGGTACATTTCCTGCGGCCCTGTCTGCATACATGTCAAAACGGGACGCCATACTCAGGAAAATAACTACCGAATAATAAGAATATAAAATGCAAAAGCTGGTTCCAAATTTTGTGAAGTGATGAAATAAACATTTTATTTATTATTATTTTTAAATTAAAATGATGAAAATATTTTCGCGTTTTAAATCTTTACATTTTATTCTTTATTTCGGTATTCATAGTTCTATATTTTAGGTAATACTAGCCGATCCGCCTCAGTTTTGCATGTTTTTAAACACATAAAAATTGCTCTTGAATCACTTGATTTGGTGAAAGACGAAGATTTCACACGAAAACTCGTTCGGTAGTTTTTAATTCAAACTGACGTGGCGGCACTTTGTTTAATAATGTGTAGATTTCAGTGTGACGAGTGAAAACAGTGGTTTTAGAATATATCACCAAACTTTGACGACTATTAGTCTAATACGCTTAGGAAGGCCTTTATCCCAAAACGTGAACGAAAGTGAGAAAATTAAAGGGGACGTGTGGCCATCATTAATCATGGTAGAGCGAGTGCGGATGTACTGGAGAAAGACGAAGCTATCGGCTTAAATAAGAATGGAGGTTTCAGAATACAATGCTGGCTGACATTTTATGGCTCTTTTTGGTCTAGTACGATGAAAATAAAAAAAAAACGACTTCGTTCAGAATTCAAAATGTTTTCTATTTTTGTTTAAAAGCAATTTAAATTTATCCTTAATTAAATAAAACACAAGCTAGAGAATAATCAGTGTTAATATAAGCAATTCACATCATTTTAAAAGTCTAAAAATATATATTGTTTTAATAACACAATCGCTGTCTGAATAGGAATTTATTAGTTGTAAAACATTAAAAAGTTTTAATAGGATCTGCTTAATTAAAAAGCGATTATTACATGTATGTATAAGAAACATAGGTCCTTATAACGCTTTACGTAATTTGCAAGCCTTTATTTAATTCAAAAGAAACCTGTCTAATGCAGGTTACAAACTAGCTTGCAAGAAGAAGATATTCAAGAGGTCTGGAAAAAAAGTCGAAACCGAACCCTTGTAAGAACCGAGTCGAGATTAAAACAAGTGGCTCTCTAATTAAACAAGACAAATAATTAAATCACTCAGACTACCACAGCTAAAAGGGCACTCTATTAAATACTTGAACAGAATAGCTTTTTTTTTTCTTTTTTCGGATAGACTAAGGAATTACAATTCTAATTTCGAATTTAATCGTAATTTTTTTCTGAGTAGAAACAATTGAAGCGTCATGCTGACATTCTGATTACAAATAAATTTTGACAATTTTGCTAACTCACTTTGTTTTATTTTTCATATTGATGTATCACTTAGTGCCGTCTACACATCGAGCCTATATCAATTAAATTCATGCTGCTTAATTTATTAATTACGATGTGACCAAAACAAACAACATTCTTTACTATTTTGTAAGCTTATTTGGCGGCAGAGCTAACGCAAAAAATAAACGAGTTTGATATTTATTAAATTATTTCAATTTTAATTAAGTGTAGCACAAATAAACATAAACTCATTGTATATTTATGTATGTTCGGGCGACTAATTGACCTAAAATGGCGAACAAATCTCAATAACAGATGAACCGTGAGGGTGGCTCCAAATTTTGCAATTACCATGCAACTAGCACCTGTGGTATGCCATTGATTTGTATGTCTCTTTCTGATTAGAATTGGAACTGTTGATACGTAAAGTTTTAATTTAGTGAATGTAATTTGGTAGTACAAAATATTGATAATGTTTTTCTTATTGTACACCAAATAAGTTAGAGCTGTTCAGGATATAATGGACAAGCTTCTGCGCGCGGCTCCTTAAAAGAAGCACAGAGCCATTTTCAATAAATGTGTTGTAAAACTTTTTCAAATCGGGTCAGCAGTTATTGAGATTAGCGCGTTCAACCAAACAGACAATCAAACAAACGCTTCAGCTTTATAATATAAGTACAGAATTAATCAAATCTCTCTGATTTACTTTTGCATGATTGGTTTTTAGTACCCGCTTTCCCTAACTATTTACAAAAGTTGTTAAAGATGATTTAATTGTTGTTGTGATGTTAAATATCGTAAAAAAAAATAAATGTTAAACACATCCTAATGCGCTAGAGGTATTGAGAAAACTCGTGTATTAGAAATTGGAACTTGTAGTCGGTGAACATACGTTTTGACTTAAGATATATGTAGGTATACTTTTTTTACTGAAATATCAATAATTTAGGACGGATAAATATTTTAAAAAGTATAATAAGTAACACCCGCCGTTATAAATAAGTTAATAATAAAAATAGTTATTTTATTATATATTTAATTACATTGAGTACGAACTTAAATTGAGGCAGCCCCAGTAGGTCACAAGAGTACCTGCTATTGTTGGGTCTCACTTATAATTCTAATTCATCTATAACAGAGCAATAACTATATTATATAGCACAATAAAATTGTTACAATTAGACAGTCACCGTGGCTATTAAACAACAGATGATAATTAATTCAGTTGATTACAAAGCTTTGGGCGCGCCCGCCACTAATGACTACGCTCAGTGTCATCTGACACCGAGCTAATCTCAGACCCGACCTTAGTTAGACGCGATTACCTAAAGTATTGTTGAAAAACGCTATTAGTATGGAAATTAATTATTTTCCAATGAGAAAAAAGAAGTTTTCTATCTGAAACTTATCAGTGTCTTCGTAGAAATTACATTGATTAGTGTGTGTATGCGAGCTTCGTGCGAAAAGGAGCCAGCTGGTAACCGCTGGAGTAATTTCGTAAAACTGTTATATATTTGGAAAAATGCTGCGTAAATAAGTTTTGTTTTAATTCAATCAGCAAGATTTTTCTTTAGTATATGTATATCTATAAACTGGTTGACAAAATTGTAATGACTGTCAAAGATTACTGTAACACAGTCAGGACCAAAGGCTTAGCATACTTTCCGAGGCATGGACGGTGAATGATCGCCCATTCACATACCAATCGTGGAAAGCACGGCTTAACCTTACACGGCTTACACTTCCTTCATATTGGGCGTTCTTAAACGATTTTACACTTTTTTTGAAGTAATAAAATGTGAACAGGAATTACAGATGAAGGATGCCTTCATAATGAGTTGAATTACAATTAAATTAATCATTTAAGCGGCGGTAGCCTAATGGCTAAGGCGTCGGACTTCCGATCGTGTGGTTGCGGGTTCGAATCCCACCCATTACACTACCGACGTGAACCCACTCGTAACACAAGCATCTTAGCTTAGCACGAGGGGTTAACAAGTTTACTAGTAATGTGTGACTCACATTGCTAGTAATCTTTTAAAAAAAAAAAAAAATACGAAAGAGATTTTTATCACGACAGAATGCCTGTCGTATACACGCGAAAAGTTTTATCAAGAAATTACTCCTTTCATAATAAATCATAAGAAGTTACATACGAGTGCATGCGCTAATATATTGACAATAAAAAGTTGCGTATTTTGGTATATAGCTACTTCCAATTCATAAATCTTTTTTTTTAATCTTGTCATGTATATTACTTGCAATATGTGTCATTCAAGCAGGAATTCGCTCAAACTGATACTTATAGAATAGGTAGGCAATATAAATATTACAATATTTTTTTAAAAGAAAATTAAAAGAAAACCGCTTGCATTCCCATGAAACCTTAAATGTTTTTTTTTTATTCGGTACTATTATACCGGTTTGACTGGTTTGAATATCAGTAGTATTCAGGAGCCTCTACCATAATATTCATTCTAGGAACGAACATCCATTCCTCATACCGAGAATTTGTGAGGATTGGAAAATTGATGAAACTCATTTCTAGGAAAGGTATGTTTTTTAACGGGTTGCTTATCTGAAACTCAAACGGAAAGTAAGTTCAAAGCCATATTGGATTCTGTGTAACATAATTATCAACTGAATAAAAAGTATGATCGCGATCGATCCTTCAATATGAATTTCTTGATATTATGTAACTCATAATATTACATAAGTATTTATTCCGCATTTTTAATTTAAATATATTTTAAATGATAACTGTCAATATTCTCTTTTCTTCTCTTAATTTACGAAAATAGAACGCTACAAAAACATTACAACTAGTTTTTTTTTGTTTAATGGCTCTTGATTTATTTTAGTTTATTTATGGCCTGACATTAAACATTTTAACTTATCATGAGACAAAAACTTATTACAGTATAGATATAAAATAAATAATGTATAATTATGGGAAAATTGTTTCTAAATTTAAAACAAAAGTATTTTCACTTGAGTTTAATTAACGGTTAGAACACTTCGGCAGAAGTTACAAGATTTTTAATTAATCCATGAAATTTAATATTTCCAATAATTTGAAAAGCATTGGAAATTGCGCGAATTTGTTTCGAACAATCTCTTTCAGAGCAGAATCTTAAAATATAGTATGTATTTATACAGGGTATTGAGTTCCTGTTATTAATTAAAAAGTCTACTGTGCCTCCTCAGTAGGTATATATAGACTGCACGGATAGCCGAGTGGTATAGGTCACCACGCTAATTACCACAGCGCGACGTGCTACGGGCTCGATCCCCGCATGAGACAAGCATATTTTGTGTGTTCCAAAAATGCTTGTTTCAAGTCTGGATGTTCTTTGTGCATGTGATTTGAATTTTTGTGAAGCCCCCGCGACACAAGGATTAAATTCATTAGCACTAATGAATTAGGCATCGTTTAAAAAAATTAAAAAAAAAAAGAATTATAGTGCAAAGCTCCTTGTTTTAAGTGCACTTACAAAAATAAACACAGACGTCGACCAACTTTTTTTAAGACATTGCACACTGCATAGTTTGATGAACGTGAAGATCCTAGTAGATACCTAGTTTTAATACGGAAGACCGCACGTTTCTTGTAAGAATGACTTACAAATACCGACCATACTGCTTTGAAATAAGACGATGTCATGTAAAAATGTTGGAACTGTGTGGTAGACTGTATATTACTAAGATCCTTTGGTATCATAAATGTTTACGACGGCGACGAAGCTGCGGTGAATCTGTAAGGAGATACGATTGTTTGGTTGGTTTTAGAATATTATTTCATAACTTTAGTCATATCTGGTATATGAGCAAATGCTAATCTACTTACGTGTCGTATGCACAAAATTGAGTTTTGAAGTCGATGAACTTTTAAGACAGGATTAATTTAAAAGGAGTGCGTATAATCAACGACGTAATCAGGTGCATAATAAAACTGAACAACTTTCCCCAAGAGATTTCTAAGGTTGAAATATTAAAATGAAAAATGAACTTTTCATACAAAGTGACAGGTCACGTGACTTATGTTTGTATGAAAAGATGATTTTATATTTCAAGATTGAACCTGACTACCTCGTTGTAAATACGCACTCCTTTTAAATTAATACTGTATTATTTTACCACAGTAAGTACCTGATTAGTTATTTGATATAATCTACTATTAGCTTTTTAGATAAAACTAACAATCATTGTGGGAATAAAAAAAATGTTTTTTAACAGAAAGCATTGATATTAAGATTTTTGAACTAACGGGTTAGTTAAAATCTTGAATGGGTTAATAATATCTCAACTCGGCCTATCGCGGTCCACTAATGAACGTATACCTCTCCCAAGTAGCACTGCAAGACGAGGTCATCTACCCAAGTTGCACCGCAACATCATCATCATTAATTCCAACCCAGCCACTATTTTCAAGTCATCGGTCCACCTGGGTGGGGAGCGTATTAAAATCTGTATAATAATTATGTACTCATTTTCACTAACAGCTTAGATCTTGCTGTTCCCTATCTTAAAATATATAAATCTCGTGTCACAATGTTTGTCCTCAATGGACTCCTAAACCACTTAACCGATTATAATAAAATTCGCACACCATGTGCAGTTCGATCCATCTTGAGAGATAGGATAGTTTAAATCTCAATTATATAAAAAAAATTGAGACCGCGGGCGGAGCTGCGGGAAATAGCTAGTATATATATATGATATAATTATGATAGTATTTTGTGATGTATTGGACTCGCATTGTAACACAATATACATATTTACATAAAGCTAATGAGAACCCCGTTTCCTTTTCAAACTTATTATCAAAGATAACTTGAACTCTGTAATTGCCTCCAACGTTACCTTAACAAAACCTTGAACTCAAAGTTCCTTCATACGTACGTTTCTTCAACATTAATTTGTAAAATGATCTTATCAAACTCTAACTACATTCAAAGGATTAAACTGGGGAGTCTGAAGGCAATTTCCCTGCCTCTAATTGCGTTACAGACTTGACCTAGTTAAAGCAAAAACAAATTACATAGTAGGTAGCTTTTCTTCGACCACTTGTTTACCTCATTCTATTCGTAGTACATAAAGGCTGTCTTACATAAAATAAATGTAAATGAAAGTTAGTAACCAGCAACCAATAGCTATTTTTTTTTATAAATCTTAATACATATAAATCTCGTGTCACAATGTTTGTCCTCAATGAACTCCTAAACCACTTAACCGATTATAATAAAATTCGCACACCATGTGCAGTTCGATCCAACTTGAGAGATAGGATAGTTTAAATCTCAATTATATAAAAAAAATATAGACCGCGGGCGGAGCTGCGGGAAACAGCTAGTCTATTATATATAATTCCAGTGTCACGATGTTTGTCCGGGATGAACTACGAAACTACTGAACCAATTTTAATCAAATTTGCACACCGTGTGCAGTTTGATCCAACTTGAAAGATATAATAGCTTACATCTCAATTATTAAAAAAAAATTGCTGGAGCTGCGGAAAACAGCTAGTTTTCTACATTGACCCGTTAATAAATATCAATTCGTTAAATAATAATCTGATAAAACACTGAACTTAAATTTAAATTAAATGAAGTAAAGTAAAGAATTTTTGTAAGCATTTTCACTGCATATTTATTTCAAGGTAAAAGAAAGATAATAATTATAAAGCTTCCGTATTTCAATACATCTACTCCACTTTATGAAGTAACACAGAATAGCGGCCATCTTGAATAGTGTAAATAAAGTTAGCTGGTAGTCTGCTAACACGAGTTTTAGAATTGTTTAACAAAAAACTTGGATTGCCTTTGTACTCGCTTACAGAAGTTTAACAAAGAGATATAAATAGTATACTTAGGGCTGTTTGTTAGTGCCGAGCAATATTTTTGGAATTTTGACAGTTGTTTCATACCAAAACAATTAATAATTAATGTTAATCGTCAATTTAATATCTCGAATAAAATTTATCTAGCGTGTGAAAAATCAGCCGTTAGTGCAAATTTTCAATCGTCAGATAACTTTTATCGGAGAAATTAAATTAACGTTTTGACAGTTTTTGTATGAAACACTGTCAAAATTTAAAAAATATTGCTCGACTAAAGTTATTTGTATTTGTGTCATGGTGGACTAGCGGTTCAATAAAACGGATTTTCGTTCACAAGGTTTTAGGTTCGAACCCACTATAGACAAGTATCAGTGTGAATTTTACGGTAAGTACTTTTCTACTTATTTTAAGACATAACTCATAATCGGTAAAGGAAATCATTGTGAGTGACGGTGGAAAAATCAGCCCTTTAATCACGATGAAAACCACAAATTTTGGTGATTTATATTCGATTAAGGGCTAATTTTCTCATTCTCAGACAACGTTATTCTACAAAAACACAGTTAGTACAGTTGAGTCAAATGTTAATTTTCAAACTTATCTGATTTTGAAAAAAAAAATCATTTAATTAATTAAACCATTACCTATGTATTTTTTTCCATATTATGGTAAATGAACAGTAAACGCCGGTGCGATGCACTAACTATTATAATGTGAATCAACAAAGCTATCGGTCTACGAGGCAGTGATGAAAATCCTACAAAATCTCGTTAAGGATCCGATTGTACTTAGAGTGTTAATCCGTTCGTCTGCGACGGGTGCTCGTTGCAAGTAGCTCACAGCCGTCTACATTGATTAAGCTTCGCAACCCTCCATCGTCTCCTATCCTAGATTTTCTGCTTCTGATTTAAATTGATATTGCAACAATGTCTAAACCTGCTGAGGATAATTTGTAGTAGTAGCTGACCCGGCAAACATTGTTCTGCCATATTAAAAAATCTAGCTACCTATCATTCAGGGGTATGAAAAATAAATTATACCCGAATTATACTGAAATATAAAACCCGATATGCATACAAAATTTAATACATATCGGTCCCGCTGTTTCGGAGGATCTTGGTGATAAACATGGCGACACGCGAACTTAATATATTATTTTGATTATTTCATTTACCGGATTAGTTTACATAAAGAAAAATATTTCTGAATAGTAGAATACCTAGCAAACAAACATGAGATAGATTAATAGAGAGACGAAGCAAACATGAGAAAAGTGAATGATTTTTTTGTGTGCTGTAAAATGTTAACACTATTTTTAATAACAGTAACGTCGATGTTTGAATTTGAATCCCTATCTCATCTCCACAAACCAGTAAAATAAGTTGTGAAGGTCAGATAAGAATATCCTCCACGTCATGAATATTATTCAGCTGAATCCGGTGAGACTGGAAGCTGACCCCATCATAACCTGGGAAAAGGCTAGACAGAAGGAGAACAAATAGCTCTAAACAAAGAAAATCCAATTAATTTTATATTCCCTGTTTTAAAATGTTCCTTGTTTCATAATCATGACATAACTCAAGCCCCTTTCATTTTCGTAGTAGAGTAAATATGTAAATTGGTTGTTCAAGCATCGTTCTCATTAATTAATTCCAGTAAATATTAATTGAGCTTTACAATAGACCTTTTTATGATAGAGACTGATCTAGTATATTTATACAAACAGAACACGACGCCATATTGTTTTACGTCTATAAAATTATTGTTTACTGAAATTCAAATAATTTTATATACTTAGGTAACAGTAGTTAAGCGTTAATTTCACTCGCGTAGTTACTGTTATAGTGAATTTATCGTAAAAAATTCAGCTCAAAACCTACAAATTTGACAAATCCTATGAAAATCCGTTCTGCTGTTTAGTTCAAACCTCCATTCACCCTAAAAATTATGTATTACTAGCTGTTGCCCGCGGCTTCGCTCGCGCGTCAATTAAAGAGTAGTATTAAAGGATAGATGGATGTATTCTGTGATTATCAAAGTAAGGAGTATGAATAAAATTTTTCATAAAATATTATGGCGTTAAAATAATAACTGTAGTAAAGTAGTGATTTTCTACATGGAACCGTCCGGGGATCGCCACTCGACCACGGGGTTCGTCATTACAGATCCTTTTTTTTTATATAAATTTCAGCCCCTTTTTCTCCCCCATAGGGAATAGATTTTCCTAAGAAAAGTAACGTATAGCCTTCCTCAATAAGTGGGCTATCTAAAAAAGAAATAATTTTTCAAATCGGCCCTGTAGTTCCTGAGATTAGCGCGTTCAAATAAACAAACAAACTCTTCAGCTTTGTAATATTAGCATAGATCATATTGTGTCTATCTTTGAAAATGACACAATTCATATAAAAACTTCCAACCCCTATTTCACCCTCTTAAGGATATAGATTATCAAAATTGCTGAAATATGTGTTTATTTGTATCGAACCAGAAGCACGCATAAGAAAAGGCATGTCCCTATCTTTAAAAATTAAGTTTTTAATATACCTAATACCTTGCAACCCCTATTTTACTCGGGAGAGGTTTCCAAAATCGCTAAAATACGTCTTCATTTATTGTACTTATTTTCGTGGGGGATACTCACACACCACGTACTGGCGCCGTTGTAGTAGATGCTATGTATCAGAGATGGCGCTGTATGTGAAAAATGATTTTCCCTTCCTGCTTCTTTTCTTGAAATTTTTTCCTGAATTTTCTTTACTATAAACCTTACGGAGCCCGAGACCTTTCCAATGAATGCAAAACCGTGGAAATCGGTTCGTGCGTTCTGGAGTTATAGCGTCAGGAAGGAAAACCCGACTTATTTTTATATAGTAGAAGATTACATTTTTAACTTACATTAGTAAATTGCTTAAACCTTTACAATATGTAACAAAAAACCCTGTCCGATCCAATAAAGACGTATTCGTGGTACAGTTCATGAACCGTCTCGCATAGGCGGCTTCTTTGACACAAAACGGTAGGTAGTAAGTACGTGAACTTTGAGGAGCGGTCAGTGTTGCTGTTGCCTTGGTTTTTATGATTATTTAATTATTTCCACTGGGGAAAAACAATATTCTCCAATCCATTTAATGGCTACGTATATGTGTTCGCAGTAGGTACGATACCGAATAAAGCTCTTAGGTATCGGACAGGGTTTTTGTTACACGCTGTATATTGTGATCATGAGTGTCGAAAATAACAAAACTTTAGTATACCTAAAATAAACGATCAATCTTATACCAACACTTGTAAGTTAAATATCTCTTCAAAGAACCATTAAATACATTATTACAGAAGATTTGTTGCGATGCTCTGAAATTTGAGTTGAAATCTTACATCCCACACAGCACCTACGCTTGGAAGCACTCAGCATTGTTGAAGTTTAAGTAACTATATCCTTATCCACCCTCACAGATTGATGTGCAAATATGACGTAAGAAACTAATTGTTATAACAGAAAGCCACAGTATTGTTAATATGGGAAGTTACTGAAAATTCCTGAGTAGTTTTGAACTTACTCGGGTACTTAAAGATAAGCTACATATAGGTCGTTTTCCCGTGCTGAATATTGTAATGTTAACATACTGACTTGGGCCTCTCTTCATCTAAGCCACTCTCTTTTTTTCTTGCTTGTCATGTCCTAACAGAACTACCGTTTTAAGATTTGAGACCTTGTCAAACTTCGTTGACATGGATTTAATTGTATACAAGTATGTGCTTTTAAATGCAATTTCATTTTGTAACAACATGCTCAGTACTCATTTCTCTGCATTTTATTTTAATATCTATTAAAAAAATTGTAAGTTACTTAAATTACATAAGTAGTTACCAACCATAACTAAATAAATCTTCATTTTCTCATCATCAGAAAAAAAATTGTTATGCACAGTCATCAATTATCACTGCATACAATTTGAATTTGCAAATTTGATAAACGTATAATTTTTAAACTTAAGCTCTTGTCATTTCTCTTTTAAGTCATAAATTTATTTCAACGTAATCTAAAAATATATTTATCATTTTTTATAATGTGTCAATGACGTTATTCCCCTGAACTTACAAGACGTCTATAAAATCAACCTCCTTTGTCGGATAGACGTAATAATAGGGATGTTGTGGTGTGAGGGTCACAGGCGCCGGCCTGTCGCGTCCCTCTGGCGTCGAACACATCACATAACCACGAAACTATGAACATCAAATATTTATAAGGGCATCTTATCTTTATTAATTGCAGATGTTTTGGCTGATTGTGATCTGAATTTTATTGCGAAGATACGTGGTTCTTCAGCCGTGGATCCATGGGATTGTTGGTCATCTTGAAATCAATTTTGAATCTATGCCCGAATTTATATACAATCGTCATGAGAACTTTTGAGAGCTACAATACATTTTGAACCTGACTGTAGTTAACATTGAATCTCATACTTTTTTTTGGGGGTAATGGAGCTTGTTATTATAGGTTTTTTAAGTATTAAAAACTCTATGTGAATTATATTTACGAGACTCAATATTAAGTATAATCCTGAGTCATCTTTCAAGGTTAAAATCTCACTACAATTTTGAAGGCTCCATCGTGCGTGTGAACTAGAAAAAAGCTTAAAACGAGCCAAACATAATACCAACTAGATGTCACAGGCATTATGTAAGTTCTATAACTTATTAAAGTTGCTAATCGCTTAATTGAGACTTTATTTTAAGCAATATTTGATGAAAATAATAAAATTTCTTTAACTGTATCGTAAAATTCCTAAGATATATAAATAATGCTTTTCGTGGAATATTAGTCTTGTGCCCCTATCTTTTTGAACATTATTTGGAGTGACTACCTATCTGACCTCAGCTGTTAGATAATCCGACTACCTTCCTTGGACAGACTCCAATGGCATGAGTAGATAGGATCTTTTTTTACAACCCAATTCCAATACGGACATTTCATGAAATGGCAAATTTTATATCGCCCATGGTACACCAGTATGACTCAGCTTGCCAGTATCGACTGGCAGGGGTTGCCAAATGGCCAAGGTCACCCCATACGCTATGCAGACACTCCGCCAATTGGTTATTCAATATTGGCGAAAACAGCATAGCGGCTAATGTTACTGGCAAACTTTTATTTTCACGTTTACTGCGCCACTATCATGCTGAAGTTGCGTTATGTTGTGATTGATTGTAAATATATTGACTGTTTATTTTTAAATATATTTTTGCATTGATCGTCTGACGCTATCAGAAATAATTATTCCAAGTTTTGGGCATCTGGGACAGAGGAAGGACGAAAAAGACTGTCAGAATCTATATCTAAGTAGATAATGCAACCAGTCTTGTATATTCAGCGTATTACGAGATATATACATACGTTCCTTTCCTATGTTGTTATCTAAAATACTCTAGAAGTAAATAATCCTTATCATCTTGCCAACGTACAATGTCTTCATAACAAAACTGTCCGAAAATCCGAAGCACGTCATTGAGACAAATTGGATACTTTTATACAAATGAAAGCAGAAAGTATACGCTATAACTAAATACTTCACACTTTTAACGTATAATATCAGAAATAAGAATATAATTATTAAAACGTGGATAATAATTTCCATTTTCAGAAATAGGTGGTAACAGGAAAAGGAAATTGTAATTGGCGTACCGCATTCCCTCCGTCGTGTTCGATTAATTTACTGCGGTTACGCTTTAATGTTTTACATATTATTTGAAAATGAATTCTACATTACCATGTTATTTCTAGTGGAGGGGTTCGTCGCTTAGTATAATTCATATGTCTTGAAAGTTGACTTATAAAGGTTAAGTGTTTGCCGCAGTTGGTCCGTGGATGGGTAACCATTTCAAAGCATAACGACACCACTCCGTGCCTCGGAAAGCACATTAAGCTGTTGGTCCCGACAGATACTTTTTTACTATGGGATACTGTGTCTGATAGGCAGTCGCTCCATGTAAAATACGGTATTCTGGTTGCAACAGTTTAAAAATTTATTTATTTACAATAACTTTAAATATATACAATCTTAACATAACTAAAATAATAAATTATATATATACACACGAAAAAAAAACTAACACGGTATTCAGGTAGATCCGGTAAGACTGGAAGCCGAACCCAAACATAGCTTGGGAAAAGGCTAGGCAGAAGAGATGTTGTTTTTAGTGTAGGTAAAGTTACTAAAAATCCTATAATCCAATACAATACACTGCTTGTAGGAATTTTCACATACCATTATGATTCACATGCCAACAACAACCGAAATTAATTTTGTTATAAATCATGCCCCAGACCAAGGAATATAATATCCTAAGTAACACTCAATATTCCTTCCAAAGGTTCGACACGTATCACTCGCAGATTGATCGTCCTGACGCATAGTGCGTATCGATTCAACCAATTTGTTCGAACGACAGCTAATGGGCCCAGATTCTGTTCAAGATTGATCTGCTCAACAAGAATGGAGCCTAAATTGGGTGCCTAATAGTTCTAGATCTGAACAACTGAGTTTAGTGTGATAATTTGACGGTTAAGGGTACCTTCTACCCATAGGTTTTATTTAGTTATAAACAGTTTTATGTTGGTTATCTAAATCTGAATTCGACAAAAAGATAGATTGAATAAACATAATGTTTTTTACACTTCTGAAATATTAATATTTACAGATATTTTTTTGTAATTTGAGCACCAAAATCTTTTTTTACATCTTGAACTTGTTGGCAATTATATCGAAGAGGAAATTTTATCCTTAAAGAGAAGAAGACTAGTTGAGTTGCGTTTATATTTTTAAATATTCCTACCTAAGCACTAAGAAAACCAAAAAAAACTGATTATATATTGATTTGTACACCGTGACGAAAAACCTTGAAAACTATTGTTATAATTCTAAAAAAGACAATCAGTTACTTTTTGTCGTTGAACACATGCGAAATACTAATCGATCTTCATTGTTTAATTGATTAGATTAAGATCCCTTTATCACCATTGCGTCTCTACACACATGCGATCATTAATCAATTAATAAATTAAATTAAATCCAATTACATTGCCACTATCATTGATTAGCTTTATACCCTGTTTGCTAATGTTGCTCCTTCTATGTTTATTGTTCATTAATTGTTAAATATGTAAACAATAGTCCATAAGTCTTAATCAGAAATAGCTTATTGCTTACAAGAGAACCCATTCCTATTTGTTCTATAGGAGCTTGGGAAGTATACAGGGTTAATTTAAAAGGAGAGTGGATATTCAACGAGGTAATCAGATGCATAAAACTGATCAACTGTCCCCAAGGAACATAGATCGAAATCATTAAATGGAAAATAAACTTTTCATACAAAGTGACAGTGACTTATGTTTGTATGAAGTATGACTTTCAATTATAAGATTTCGACCTATGTTCCTTGGCGAAAGTTGTTCAGTTTTATGCGCCTGATTACCTCGTTGAATAACCGCACTCCTTTTAAATTATCCCTTTATAATTTTTCTTAATACCTATTACCTCAGTAGTTACCATCATTACAGATTGTTTTACAATTTTGTTATTTGCTATTAATATAAAAAAACTCCAACATAAGTCTCGGCCGATACTGTCTTCAATTACACATAGGTGGTGAAAGCTTTATACTTCCACCGATAACAAATATCCATTAAATCATATATAAATCGGTGTGTATTTTACCTGCTGTAGGTGCATTTTTTTTCTTCATATACCTAATAAGAAACAAACAGTGTCTACAGTAAGTAATTTCTACTCAAAACTAATTCAGCCTTAATATCGATAATCGATTGCCCAAACTGTAGCTCGAACGTGGAACAGATGTAAATTTACCAGCACTGTATGTTTACAATGAAAATGAAATGATATCCAATATTCAGATACATAATATCCATTAAACTGGAAGTTTCTTGTCACGTTCGGCTGGATTGTATCAAAACCACATTCATAATGTAGTAAAGTGAAAAAGTGTAAATCATTTAACATTTACGCACCACAGACGCCCAGTTTAGGTACACCTCGCTAGCTTCTTAACTTCAATCAAGTGGAATGATTTAATGGACTGTAAAATGAAGGTATTCGTGAATAAATTCAAAACAGCCGGTACACTCTGTATTCCCCGCCTTGTTTGAAAGGCAAACATTTAATTTCCGAATCGTTCCCGGCTGCTAAGTACTAAGTCACAAGTGATAAAACATTATCACTTATCAACCGCCAAGTTGACAATTTCCTCTGAGATCCGTAAAAAGAAGATTGGAAACCACAAGGAAAATTGAATACTTTGCATATTCGATTTTCTATGTCTTATTCGCATATCTAGGCCCAATATGAAAACCATGATGGATTATCAGGCATAAGTATTCTAAAACAAGTAACTATGACCGCATTAAAAAAATATCTAATCAAAGAAATGCAATTTAAATTAAATGAAATGTAAATTACTTGATTGTATGCGTCCCTCTTGATATTACGACTTGGAAGAAGCTGATTTTTACAAAGCGCCTTTGAATGTACCATTGGCAATCTTTTCAATAGGTAAACGTTGATTTACTTTTAAAAGGCTTTATGGCGAGTGCATGAATGTTTTGTGGTTTTACTATACATGTTCCTTGGAGAGGACTAAAAGATAATCTCATTCCGGCTGTGTTTAAGTAATACTCGCTGGTATAATTACCTTAAAACAGATTGAACATTACCGATGGTAAGCTTATCACACATAATACTAACCTTTAAACTTCCTTCTTATCACATGCGCAGGCATAATAATATCCTTCCGAAGATAATTAAAGTAATAAAGGACCATCCTACACAAATAGTGCTGATGATGCAGTCAGAATTAATTGCGAAGGAAAAAGGTCACGACCTCTAATGATCTGTTGATCGTGGGGTTGAGTAAATAGGGTTCGTCTATAAATAGGGTTGAGATGAACCTCTAAATATCGGACAGGTGCTCGAACTGTTTTGAAACTCATAAGCCTTGTTTTGACATTATTTTGATTGAACTATCAACGTTGGTCTAGTAGATATTCAAGCAGATAACCTCTCGTGATTTTGGCTATTATTTAGTTACAGATATTTGATTATGTACATTCAAAGTGAATGTACAATTAAAATAAACAACCAAAATTACTCTCGGTGATAGGAATCATAAAAAATCGCAGATTGAAACAAAGAAAAAATTAAATTGTTTTTGCAATACAAATGTTCTTGGCTGCATTGGAAGAGTTTATTGCATTGGCATGCATTACCAGTAGAATATTTAGCTTAAAGCAAAAATCACATTTCATTTTGTACCTACAATCCACCTTATTGTGCCCAAATGTTTAAATCCACAAAGGTGATTTTTACATAAATATGGAAAATTAAAATGCTTTATATTTCTGGAGAAGCCACGAGGAAACATTGTGTCGCTAACGCTGAAATACCCTATACTTTTCATGTGTCAAATAACTCGTAAAACTTTTGGGAGGCAATTTTATTAAATTATTTTAACAATGCTATCACATTTTTAATTCCTTTTAACTTTAATTCACTTAGTTTTTTTCATGCCTTGTTACGAGCCACCTTTTGTATACTAGATTTCTTTTCAATAGTGCTCGCACACAATAATAAGACAATCGACTATTGTTATAAAACTCAATATCCCACGTGGGAATCCAAACGGCAATACTTAGAACAGAAAGCAAATGATACAAATGCGTCAATTGGCTAGTCACTCAAACAAGTTCTTCGAAACTTTCACAACTACAAAAACACGACCACAAATTTGTAAAACCACAAACATTTTTCAACCTGCCTTACAAAAAAACAGCAACAGTTGAAAAGCTTAAGTGTTGAAGACACTTCACCGTGCACATTATAAGCCTTTATATGTTAGCGGGAACGAGAGTCGAAAGAGCTCTCACATCCACTTATACACTCATCCATGTTTCAGCGGACTTGTATCAAAGCCACTCAGCATTCTGTGAGATTTCAAAACGCGCCTTTTGTGTATACGAAGTCAAAAAGTTGTTAATTAACGTTCAGCTAGCAATAGCTTTTCTATATCAGGTGGTTCTCATAATTACAGTATTCTATGCTCATTTGAAATTTGAATTGGTAGGTACATATATGGAATCGTTTTGAAAAATGCTCATTACATAAAAAGAAACAGGTTAAATAATATGCAACCTATTTTGTTCCTTATTATATTCTACTTACAATAATTCACTGATATGCTGGCTGATTACAAGAATAGGAAAAACTGGCTGTAATAAAAACGTGATTCTTTTTTTAAATAGCGATAGCTATCAACCCTTCCCAGCCTTTTTAAAACGTTCAACGTTGATACTATCTGTACATCGTTTCAAGATGGAATCTAATGTATTTCTTGGTTGCCATGGCAACGACATTATACGCCGGGGAATTATGATGTTCTATTGTCTATCAGTGGGATCGACTATCACAATAGAAAACTGTACATCTTACACCTTAGGTTTGATCGTTGTATGAGATAACTATACATTACGTTAACAATTGAAAAAGTAGAAGCTTTGTTGTTGAACTGTTATTTCATTATTATAGATATTGATTTGGAAAATTTCACAGAGCATTATGTAGTCTCTCTTTAATCGCGATTTGGGCCTAACCACACCAACACAATTATTAAGTATTGTTATAAGTTGATTAAAAATAAGAACGTTCACATAAAACGGAAGCCCAAAATGTAGTTTTTAAATTTTTTTTCTGTTTGTCTGTGCATTTGTGCACGATAATCTCAGAGGAGACTTCATGGATTTGAATGCCGTATTGATTCACGTATTACTCCAAGCTTCCCATTACATTTAGTAGTCGTTTTATTATAATCGGTTCATAAACAAATAAGTTATGTACATTTGAATCAATAATAAGCGATAGCGGCGATACAATGTCCAATTTAGGTTGAGCTCTCATCAATATGGTCGTCCAAATTAAATAGTGATCCAAATGTAAATTTAAGTAATCTCAAATTCATTTGGACACGTAAATTTTAACGTCTTTGACATATAAACAACAAAGTAACCATGGCGAAAATAACATTGCCATAGCGATCAGATTATTAAAGTATGAATAACTTTTTAGGTCGCTTTTACGACTGATCAACGCGAAAAACGTCGCAGGTACAGCTAGTATAGTTTAAATGTATACTGCATGAACGTACCACTTAACAATAATTTATAGCTTTCTATTATTCCTGACATATTGACGTGCAACAGGAAGACAGTTGTTTGCTTTCTAGTAAAACCTGTAATAGTCGAGAAAATAATTTATGAGGTGCAGAAAACCAACATTATACAGACAGCAGTTGGCGCCCCATTGTAAATTTCCTCACGATACACCATTTTTTGTATGACATTTTTTGTACATTTTTTGTACTGCACTGTTGTCTTTACAAAGGTTTTTAAAGTAATATAATAATATTATCCAAAACGAATGATCTTTTATAATTTAAAACATTATAAACATAACACATGCCTACCTAATTCCGTTTTTAGGGTTCCGTACCGCAAAAGAAAAAGGGTACCCTTATAAGATCACTTTGTGGTCCGTCCGGCCTTCAGTCTGTCAAGACCCTATTTCTCAGGAACGCGTGGAGGTACCAAGCTGACATTTATATCAAATATTCAGGTCTACTGTCCCTTGGAGCGATAAAAAATGAAACTTAGTTAAGTAGTTCCTGAGATTATCGCGGTTAATCTAACTTTTCAGTTTAATAATATTAGTATAGATAACGATATACTTTCATAAAATGCGCTACTATCTCCAACAAACTGTCCTATAACTTGGCGAATTTGGATGTTTTTTTTTTTTTCAATAAAATTATAGGTATCCTTTACTTGATAAATAAATAAATCCGGTAAATCCCATGAGTGAATCAACAGCCAAGGATTTAGATAAAAACAACAACATTGTTATATTAATATTATTAAATTAATGAAATTTTTCATCTACTCGTACACAAAAAAAAAGTGTAAAGAAAACATCCACCATTTTCAGAACCAAACAAAGAAAAAGCTTTCTATATGAAGCAGGTAATATTGACGAAGGGGTCCCACAATACGCAAGTAATTGTTACAAAGCCACTCATCTGGCAATCTGTCAATTCCTCAAAAGTTCAGCGTAACAAGGTTTCGGAAGGAAATTCAATATATTTTCTTCGGTACATATATATTCTATTACAGCTTCCATTATGAGTCAATGGAGTTTGAATTTTGAAAGTCGGGGGAAATTCGCTACCATATTGGGATAGATCTCGCTGAATTAGATTATATTATATCTTAATTATACAAACTATGTTACTATAATGATATTTTTTACACCTGGGCAAACATATCACCACAGGATGTAAAACATATCGCCCCCCAAAAGCTACTGCGATACCTAGTGGATGTAGGACTTGGTGGCGAACTGCAAAGATAACAGCGGCGATCACAATAGATCGATGACGGTCGCAGTGATACTGGGGCTGCACAGTCCCAGAATAGCATAAATAAAAAAAATATATATTTTTAAATTGATTTAAGCGATTAATATTTCCTTTTACACTATCGCGTTGCATGTTTTTAATAAAATAACTTCACGGGCATTACCGCGATATACCGTACGTTACATGGAGCGCATTTTATTATGATTTTTTTATTGTTATTAGTAATCATCTTCAGAGTCTTCAGTCGACATCAATTAACCTATGAATATAATCATACTACAACAACGGATAGAGGGGAAGGCTTATAGTAACCTAATCAAATTGTATTGAAGTTGTCGCTATAAGCAGTGGCATATAGCGAAAACTAGGTACAATACATTTTTTTTAAACCAAACAAAATTTATTTAACAACATCAGTACACAACGCGAAAAACATTGCCTCACAAACTATTCTTGATTGCAATAATATAGTATCTATTTTATAGCACATCATCGAAGCTATACGAATATTTACGGCGACACTATTATGAGACCCGGGTTTACGACGTACCCAGGGCGAGGTAAACACTACCTTATATATGTATACGACCAAGTTTATTACATACGTATGTATATTCTCGTTATACTGATCATGTCTCTTTGTCTTAAATTCGGTAGCATTTAAACAATTTTTAGCTCTATTAGAGCAATACAAAAAAAAAAAAACTTTTGTAAGTTTTTTTTTTCTTTTATAAAAACGACGCCCGCACTGAGGAATTTAATCCTTGTGTCGCGGAGGTTTCACAAACTTTCAAATCAAATGCACAAAGAACACGCATTAGAGTAAGATTTTTAATACTTAGTGTTAAATTATTGAAGAAAGCACAATTTCTAAATTAAACGAACTGAATATTAGGAAATTCAGCAGACAGCTATAACGAACCAATTCTTAGTTTTTATATCCCTGTGGTTTTAAAATATTTTGAAAACATAAATATTGAATGCATAAGCTTTACACAAAGCGACGTAACATATAAGTAAGTTCAAGTTCAAATAATCTTTATAGGTCTAAAAAACCAGTAATCACCAACATAAATAGTTTAAAATTAACCCGTTCTTGAGAACAACACATACATCATCGCTCGTTCAGGTTTCTATAAAATGCCTCTTGCCTTCACCCTGTATTTAAGGTTAAACTGGCCTCGATATAATGGCAAGAATTAAAAGTATTTAAACAGCTACATTTACATTTTACCTGCATTCCTACTTAGCGCTTAAGTGACTCGCACTGACCTCCGTTAGACCGTGAAGAGCTCTTACACCTACAAATAAGGTGCTTGGCTGAGTCAGAACAAATGAGTAGGCATAAAAAGAACCGTCGCATAATAACTACTTATAAGTAATATATGAAGTGGCGGTAGCCTAATGGATAGGGCGTCGGACTTGCGATCATATGGTTGCGGGTTCGAATCCCACCCATTACACTACCGACGTGAACCCACTCGTAACACAAGCATCTTAGCTTAGCACGAGGTGTTAATGAGATTACTAGTAATGTGCGACCCACATTGCTAGTAATCTTTTTAAAAAAAAAAAACATATATTCAGTTTTGCCGTTGTCATGCAGTAGCTGTCATGGCTGCCAGATGATAAACCAATCTACCACTTAAGACGTAATGTAGCAGGTGCATCTTAACATTTCGTTCAGTTTTTGAAGAAATGGATGCCAGAAGAAACATTTGGTACGAGCAATGCAAGACGTCTTAATTTCATAATTTCTTCGGGAATCTGTGTTTGTTTATAAATCAGATAAAAATCAAAACCGTTAATTTCCTATCTTATAAAAGACACTTTATGGCGGGGTTCGATTCCCACCCAGGACAAATGTTTGTGTGATGAGCTCGATCATTTATCCTGTGTCTGGGTGTTATTTATCTATAATATTGTACGGATGTAGAAATATATAAGTATGTTTATTAGTTGACTGGTTACCATAGTACAGGCTCTGCCTAGTTTAGGATCAGATGACCGTGTGTGAGATATCCCAAGATATTATATTAGATATTATATTATTAGTTATGATTACCGAAGCAAGAATTTCAGCTAAGTCGGACACTTATTAAAAATCAATGAGGCGATTTCTACGTGGGTTAAATGATCGTTATAGAGTACAAATGAGTACCCTCGGCTATCCCGTCAAGTAACACTGGGGACCAGTTTAACCCGTTCCCTACCCACTCTTACCTATAACCTGTACATGATAAACTGGTACATTGAATTCACACCACAAAAGTGTGTAATGTATTCCGGAACGAGGGAACGATATTGATACTTGTTCATAAGCTTTCTTTTTATTAGAAAGAGGAGAGCTTTTTATACATTTTTTTGATACGTTAATATGAAGGAGTGTCAATTATGTGTTGGTGTTCAGTGAGTATGGTTCCGAGAATTTCCTTTTTTATGTTTATCTATTCGGCCTTTAATATTATCCACGAGCACTTGGGTTACAAAATTAACAAGTTTGTTTACTTGTTTATGTATAGGTATATGATTTTTAAAACAGAACATTTAGTATCCTTGCAATTTTATTACATTTCTAAGAACTGAAAGCTTTAAGGAAAAAAAAAAAGTTTTTAATCCAGGATTTAATCAGCTCTAAGTAAATTGAAATTCTATTCAAGGTTAAAATACTCTAACAGAATTAAACTTTTACTTTTTTATGTTACTATTTACTCAACTTAATCCGAACATATTTTTCTGCAGGTATTATTAATATTATTAGTGTAAAAATACCTAGAAATATTTCAAACAATATCTAAAGTCGTTACTCACTAGACTACGAACTCGTGTTAATATTTTCTAAGTCTTTTTATTTCCGTGCCCGTGTCATCTCGTCATCACTCGTGATAAGATATCCCACCTCATTAATCTTGTGGAGCAAGAGAAGGTAATAAGTGTGAAGATTGAAACCATACAATATATTTGTACTCGTACAGTCATGAGCATAAATATGTATTATTAAGTATACTCATAGCGAAATTGTAAAACTTATTTAACAAGAAGTTTTTGTTGAAACTCAAAAATATATAAATGATTTGAGAACTGTTATAATTTTATGTTGTTAAATGATTAAAAGTTGAGTTGAAAGTGAGTTCCTGTTAGATTATTATTTTACAATTTCGCTATGTGTTTACATATTTATGCTCGTGACTGTGCATATCAGATCGCTTTAACTTTATACGGCATAAAGCATTGCTTCAAAACAATTAGGAGCGAGACAGCGAGTTACTAAACGTGGTTTCCGTGATAAATAGACTTATTTTTTTCACGTCAATCACGAAGAGTTCTATTGACCAAAACAGCCTTTGTATTTTTTTTAATTCTCATTCCAATAGGTACGTTTGTTTGTTATATTGATAGCTTTGTATACCTACTTATACTATACACAGAAGTGTATTTAAACTTTATTTGATTTTGACAGACAGATCAAAACCTGTATACCTATATGTTACTTCAATATAATATTTATTATTGGGAATGCTTTGTAAATAGAGAACTACGCTGCCCACAGCATCAAACATGTGACAACCGAATTTAATGCCAAGTTTAGTAATAGCACCTGCCTTTTGCCTTGGATATAGTTTTTCTTGTATTTACTACCTAAGTAATTGATTTTTTTGTCAATTGTACCCAACAGTCACCTCTTTATATTGGTGAATGAATCATGCCACGCTAATTAAACGTTTAATAAAACATTAAATTCAGAAAAATTGGTCTACCAGAGCGATACTCATTCACTAGCCCTAGAACTTATATAAAACTAGCTGTTTCCCGCAGCTCCGTCCGTGGTCTTAATTTTTTTTAATTTAATTGTATTCTAAACTATCCTATCTCTCAAGTTGGATCGAACTGCACATGGTGTGCGAATTTTATTATAATCGGTTAAGTGGTTTAGGAGTCCATTGAGGACAAACATTGTGACACGAGATTTATATATATTAAGATTACATACCTTCTTAGTTCCTCATATACATATAGTAACAGAATTATTTAATTCATCAAGATGGCGGAACTACCAATACAAGACTTATAAATAAAATGGTACCATTTTCGGTGTGACCTTGGTGTGACGATTAATTCCCCGATCGGAACAGTCAGTAGGTTGCGTCGCCTACCGGCCTTGCTATGACGTAACTTGTATGCCTCCGCGTCTCCAAGCGAGCGTACCGTGCGCAAGCGCATCCCGCATTCGAATTTTAAACACGCGAAACAAATCGATAATAAATTTAATCGATACTATTAGTGTTAACGGCCAGTGATTTTATGTGGTGCTTGTATTAAGTGAAGTATCTGTGATGATGTGAAGTTTGTGAGTTGAGATAATTCTAGCCGCTCAAAAATATTCCAATTGGAATTTGTGGGAAATAATTACAATCAAGTTTACGTAGAACGAGGTAAGCCAACAGTTTATTAGTTCGTTAGTTGCCTGTGAATTTTATCACACATATTTTTAATTTATACTTTGTTCGCAGGGGGCATGTTTTCCTAACAGTGTTTTGTATTTACTTGAATACAGAGATTGTGCATAGAGTTCCATTATAAGTATCATTTAAAATACTTATTTTGTAGCAGACAGTCTTTAAAACAACACTAATTAAAGTTTATTAAACTGTCACAGTTCATTACGAAAAACATTTAACACGTTAAAGGATGATACACCTAATATGCGCTGAGAGATTACAGCAAATATAGATCTTAATAGCTTTTTCTTACGTTCCTATATTCTCTAACCGGTATTAGCTTTTTTATGTCGCCCCTTTACTCCGTCTCCAACTTTAAAGGATATTCCGCTATTTAAGTGTACTTGGAAGCCAAACTGTCTTCTTAATTCTTATCTGGTTCGAAATTCCTGTGAAATGTCGTAGACCTGAAAACACCTTTAGTGGTGAATTAGGTACTTTAAAATCCCAATACTGATTATTTTTTGTGATACTTTTTTTAAAACTCTGAATGCAAAGTAAGCAGCTAAATCACTTGTGTTATGGAATCAGAGACGATGAAGGACACAAACACCCAGAGCCGAGACAATATAGAAAAATCTTTTGTTTCTACATTGACCCATCTGAGAATCGAACCCGGGACCTCAGAGCTGGCGACACCTTGAACACAGGTGTGTACGTCACTCGACCACGGAGGGCGTCAAAACTTTGGTCAAATATTCCTTCATTATCAACAGACACTTATTATATAGCAGATTAAATTAAAATAAAACTAGACTTAAAGGTGATTAGAATGAATTAATACATCTAGAATTAATTAATTAGCGATGAACTAGGTCGTTAACCCCGAGTTTTGGCCGTTGAGACAAGTGGCGACACAATGCTAATTAGTCAGTTAGAAATTCGATTAATAATTCAATATTTTCCTTTCGATTATGAATTAAAATAATAATTAAATAAATTCATACTTTTCTATACTAATATTATATAGAGGAAAGATTCGATTGACTGTTTCTTTGCATTGAATAAGCTCCGAGTCTACTGAACCGATTTGAAAATTTCTTACACTTTTGGGAAGCCACACTATCCCCGGGCGAGTGACATAGGCTATATTTAATTACTATTTAAAAAAAAAATTGAGACCGCGAGTGGATCTGCGGGAAACAGCAAGTATCTAATAAAGGGGCCTGTTTGGGCAGGGTATTATACTTTATAACCCATCATACTGATAATCCTTGGTAAACCGAAGAACGCTTTCTGTGATCCTTGTTTTAATACCTATAATTAAAATATTAATAATACAATATTTTTAACGTTATTTTTTGTACATATTACTATAACAATGTAAAAATTCGGAATAATATCTGCAAATAAACATAATATGGATGAATGACATCAAAACAACATTTATTTTTATATGGAAATCCAATGAATTATTTACATTATTAACATTAAATTAATATTTCAATCGAATCGAGTCCGTTTATTTTGTATACAGTTTAAGTAGCTATTAAAAAGACGATGACATCAGCGAACTATTCGAGGTTTTTATTAGATAAATTTATAATTTATTTAACATTATGGGAACGTAATAAAATAGGGTCATAATACGAGTTTGACGAAAGTGCAAATGGTTGCATACTTGATTAAATCCATGGATATAACTTTTACGAGTTCCTAGACAGGTTGCTTGTTGCTATGGATATTATTTCCAATTAATATTCCCAGTCGAATTCCAATCTAGGAGCGATGCGAATAAATTTTAATGATAGGGTAATGGCACCAGTGGTCAGCCACATAACGACCTTTTGAAATTTGGAAGGCTGGCATTTTTACAGGATTCGTTGGATAATGAAACGTAGTATATGATTGGAATAATTATTGTTTATTATAGTTTATAAACAACATAATATGTCAAAAAAAACTTTCTCTTTATAAAATATAGGTATAATTATGTTGGTTTTGATTTATCTTTACTTGGTTCTGTCCCATCAAGAGGGTTTAATTTTTTTAATAGTGTTCCTTAAACTAAAAAATATGAAGAAATTAACATTCGTATCACAAGAACTAGTTATATCCATTTTTTTCTGATGCGCGGATGGACCTCTAAATAGGATCTTATAAACATCTTGTTTGTTAGAAGTGCCACTTAAGACATGGCAACGATCACTAAAAATAACATTATTACACAGACTCATAAAACCATTTTAATCATCTTTTGTAGAATTACCCGAACCGTGGAGAAACCAAACTGTACATCTATATAAAGTTACTAAAACATAATGTTAATGACCTCATCTTTCAAACGTAACAAATTTTAAAAGATTTTTCTCCAATCTTGCAAATCAGATTAAATTGCAATTCATAAATGTAGCGTCTATTCAATGTATAGATGTAAATTAATATGGATTTTATTATTTTTTAATTATCTTTACACATTATCGCATGTGTTAGCGAATATTTGTAATTAAATACAAATTGTAGAAGGAAAAACTTAAACCTCAGGCAGGACTCGAACCTGCGACCACTGGCTTGACGCGCCAGTCGCTTTACCAACTAAGATACCGAGGTCACTGCCTGGAAGTTTAAATTTCTCCTTCTACTTATGACGTCTTTATAGGGCGACGTATGCGACATCTAGTAAACCTACCTTACGGTTGGCCTCACCGACTCTGATTAACAATGTGTTAATTTAGAAGTCCGAGAGATGGCGCGGGCCCAATACTTATTATTTTTTAATTATCTTTACACATTATCGCATGTGTTAGCGAATATTTGTAATTAAATACAAATTGTAGAAGGAAAAACTTAAACCTCAGGCAGGACTCGAACCTGCGACCACTGGCTTGACGCGCCAGTCGCTTTACCAACTAAGCTACCGAGGTCACTGCCTGGAAGTTTAAATTTCTCCTTCTACTTATGACGTCTTTATAGGGCGACGTATGCGACATCTAGTAAACCTACGGCGCGTCAAGCCAGTGGTCGCAGGTTCGAGTCCTGCCTGAGGTTTAAGTTTTTCCTTCTACAATTTGTATTTAATTACAAATATTCGCTAACACATGCGATAATGTGTAAAGATAATTAAAAAATAATAAGTATTGGGGCCGCGCCATCTCTCGGACTTCTAAATTAACACATTGTTAATCAGAGTCGGTGAGGCCAACCGTAAGGTAGGTTTACTAGATGTCGCATACGTCGCCCTATAAAGACGTCATATGTAGAAGGAGAAATTTAAACTCCCAGGCAGTGACCTCGGTAGCTTAGTTGGTAAAGCGACTGGCGCGTCAAGCCAGTGGTCGCAGGTTCGAGTCCTGCCTGAGGTTTAAGTTTTTCCTTCTACAATTTGTATTTAATATGGATTTTGTTATATATATATTATTATATATATATATTATATATATTAAACCTAATTTCCAGGATATTTATTCCAACTTTATAGTGACATTCACTAGCCGAGGCCTGTTTTATGCAGAAATGTCACAGCAGGCCCGTATTTTACCGCCTACATTAGGGTGGGGTCGCTATGCAAGCGTCTCATAATAATTCAAATAAAATATGATTATATGTACCTATATACAGTTTGTATTGCAATAGGGCCTTTAAGCCTTTTCAATATTACTTCCATTTATATTATGGTTATCTTTAGCTAAGTTTTTTTTTGTGAGGGCGTAGTAGCAATCATGAATGGTTATGACGACTTTTAGGAAATATAGTTTGTTCCCGAATATTGGGACACTTATCCCAATACCTACTATTCAAGTTTTCTGTAGATAACAAGGCACTGAAGCGGGTAATACTGAGGGGACTTTTAGTACCTAACAAGTACAATAATTATGTACTGTAAAATGATAACAAATAGAACTAAGTATTAAATGTAAGGGTAGTCTGCCCGTGACTATGACAACTGCGAAGGTGTCGTAACTTCGCTCGGGAACTAAAATAAAATAAACCGCGATAGAATCCGTTTAAAAAGTGGTTTTATTTCAATGTTAGAGTAACCAAAAATCTGGCGTGTCCATCGATAACATGTAGCAAAGTTTTATTGCGTCTATCATTCAATGGAACGCTTAAAACGTTATTATTATCTAGACTATCACATAACCTCGTTAGTACTTCGGACCCCACTTGTACAATTCAACGTAAACCGTACCTCATTTCTATAGCGTAAAACCTTCAGACACGAGTTGTACTTGACCAGCTATCACTGAAAATGGCGGGCTTTGCGTCAGGTGCATATTGTGATGCAAATAGCGGCGTGCAGCTGCGATGCAATGTGCATCACAAACCAAATGTAGATACACAATGTATTATGCATGCTGACATTATTGTCCCAATGGTATAATTGTGAATAATTGCTTGCTATTGATATATTATGTGGAGCTGGGTTTAAAACGCATTGGCGTTCAAAAAGCTATGCAACTGTTGTGTGTATCATTTTGTTGCTTCATTGTTAGGCCCATCCTTGTTGTAAAATGCTTTTAAGGTAAAATAAAACGATAGCTCTTAATGTCACAAGTAACGTGATTTCATATTACTTTTTTGTTAAGTGAGGTGAGCATTCGTTTTTTTATTATTATAATTTATTGTCATTACACTTTTCTCTACTATAATCAAGGCAAGAGAAGGTCTTTCGTTATTTCTTCTAAGTTTTGTTTATCATACTTTATAACCTTTTGTTCAGGCAGATTAATCCTATCAGAACCCTTTTGCGCAGAGTAACCGTGGAGAATAATAAACGTTTTCTAAGGTCCAGTTTTTTTATCCTGAGTTATCTCAACCAATGGTTAAATATGTTAACTAATGGTTGCTTAGGACGTACGTGAATCTTAACTTACTTTAACTATAAAAGAGTTTTTAATCATACGTAAGATACTTACTCAATAACCCTAAGAGAAGAATACTCCTAAGAATTTTATTAGATACTAAACACTGTTATTAAAATGACTTCATCTTCATATACCGGCTTAGTTTTATGATGGCGCAAACGCTTATCAGTGTCTCATGTCCCAAATTGTTCTGAATAGGCCTTACGCATTACATAATGATTAGGACATTTTTATCTATACGACGATACTTTAAATGGAACACTTTAGCAATGATATTATGAAGGACTTATAACACCTTTTTTGACGTCTTGTTTGAAAGCAATTTAGACATTTTGTTGTTCTCACCTGATTAAGCGTTAGGTATAACGTTGTAGGTATATAAAAATGGGAGGATACGTATAAAAGTATAATTAATATGTAGGTATTATTTATTTCCTTCCTTCAATAGAGTATTCTCAGATCTCGATATATTTCCTCTATCACTGAAAATATACTGAGTTGAAAAACAAAAACAACAGAACAATAACTTATGATACTTAGATTAGAAACAAATAAATTATCTTCAATTAATTTGTACTGTATAGTATAGTATTAATAATAAAAACATTCGCTGGCAACAAGGTCGTGAAATAATTAAAGGAAGATGACCCAGTTGGCACCTTAGTTAAAGCATCTGCACAAGTATTTGGGTTTGAATGCCGCATGAGATAAATATTTGTTTGTGTTTTAAATACTAATAAATGTTAGGTCAGAGTTTAAAAAAAAAAGGCTTTTAAACAAGACTCAGTTTCTTAAAGTCAATAAATGTGTACAGGAGACCACAGGACTGGAACCTCAGGCCAAAAAATGAGATATGCTTAAGTCACTTCGCAAACCAAGGTACCTATTAACGATCTAGGGTAGTTCTTCGAAATTTCATTCTTTGACTGATTCATATGGCCAAAATTTAATTCCACTTTCAGCTTAGTAACGCATCTTCATATGAAAATAGGTATGCCAAATAACGTATATTTGAATGAGGGACTCGTTTTTACAAAGTAGTTTTCGAGATATCGTCATTTAAATATTTTGTGCCCAGATGAATCAGAATTTGTAACAGATTAATCAGAAACAGAAATAAAAATGAAAAGGTTTGAATGTAAATGGGCTCAGTCTTATAAAAATAATCATAATATTATAACAACAATAATCAGTTTTTATAAAAACAATTATCAGTGATCATATCGCGGAAAAAAATTGGTCAATTCAAACTTGCGTAAAATATGTTTCATGCAATTTCTTTTTAGCAGGTGTTTCCCGTGCAGATTTTTTTAAACTTTTGGGCTGACAATGAGATGCTACTTTGTGGGCTGGGAGTCCTCGGTGAATCTGATATCCAAGTATTGGGTGAAGGTGATTTTATTATTCTCGATGGGACGTCAGCGTTGGATGAGACATCGGTTTCATTTTCTATTAGGTTCAAATCGATTCCCAGTGTCTTCTGTTGTCTTATTGTGGATCTTGTTATACGTGCCGATAATGGTGAAGTCTGAGTTGAAACCTGTGATGAGCTGGGAATTTCCGGAGATCTTGGTATGATTGAAATTCTTGGAGATGATGGTAATGATCATTTTTTTCGGTATCGTCTGCTGGATCACATTCGTCAATTATTTCCTGCACTCTACTTACTTGGACAAGAAAAATTACGCAACAAAAGTGCTCCTTTCTTGCTGGAAAAGGGAAAAACTAATTTATTTTCTGATTCATATTGGGTTTTGAACATATGAATCAGGCACAGATGAATCATTATTTTGCCTAAAATCATGCATAACTCATCATACATACAGACTTCAATATTGTGATTTTTCTACACGAATCTATAACCCAAAAGCATCACACGAAACTCAGATTGAGGGTTCAAAATAACAAAATAAATTTTATAAAGTAGGCATTGTAATCAGGAGGCTACCTGAACCAAGCACAGATGAATCAGATGTTTACCTTCGTTTCACCGGGATCTAATCCAACTAGCCACAAGTCCGCCTTCTAGCTCATAGGTTGCACGTCTGGCTCCCCCCCGCGCGAGATTCCAGACCCTTATTATTATTACTCGATCAAGTACGGTCAAGCGCAGCTTACTCCACATGAATCAGTATTATACGCCGGACACTTCTTATTTAATTAATTATAAACACACTAACGTAGTTATAACTAATACATAATTTTTTTGTAAGAGGTCAATTCATTTCCTTTCGATATAATTTTAATTTATATTGAAGAATCAAAGGGAAAATGTGTCATCGACCATTTTGTTCCGGAAAATGTCAAACGGACGCCCTATATGAATCAGGAGAACAGACTTCAAAAATTTTTATTTTATATCTAGACAGCAATTATTAAAAATATATAATTTGTCCTAGATAGAGGTAAAGCTAAACTGTATAAAAAAAAAATTACATGCCGTTTTGTTTGTTGGTTACAGAAATATACCCACAGACATCGGAAATTTTGTCTCTGAAGAACTACCCTCTACTGTTCCTATCAACATTTTATTCACACCAATCTTAGAGATAGCATCTAGACATCGTAAATGCAGTAACCAACCAGTGTGTCCTTACGCGTCTAGAGGAAATTGATGTCACTCTCTGACACATTGTAAGAAAACATATACTTGCAAAGACACGACATATTGTCTCAATATTCAAATTCAATAGCCAACCGTCTTACAAAACTCGACCTATTTTCTTTTATTCATGAATGAAATGAGACCTCCAAAACAGCTTGCCAAACAAAACAGGAAAACACGTGTGTCCATAACGTAAGCAACATGAACATATAGGTATGCACCTATGTAGTTACATATAACCGCACTTCGGGCCAGGTGTCCAAATTCTCTAAGGACCTCTTATCGCATATAAAAGTGGTTGACCCACCTTTTACGTTGCTACTTAGGTACGATGTACCTTTTTATAAACTGGGCTCCCGACCTTGGCCCGTTCACAGGGACCCTCTCCCCACTGCAACTTTTACAACGTTCAGCGAACCGAAGAGACGCTTCCTCGACAACCAACCTTTAATAGACCTTCACACTCATTACAAAGACACAAAATTAAAGACCTAATCAAATTGGCTGCTATTCGCTACGATTAGGTCCGCTGAACCTAGATACCTGAAATAGCACATTGTGTTTTTGATAGCGAACGTTTCGGTTGTGTGTAGTGCATAGATAGTTTTGTTTGGGTTTATTACTTGTGTTGTGTGTTGAACGAGCAGTGAATATCAAGCTTACATTTAATGTTAGAAAAATCTCTATCACGAAATAGTTTTTGCGATACCATCGCCAGAGTTCAAGTTCAAGCAAATTTTCATGTAAAATAGTTTAGTTTAAAACTTTCGCATTGCAGTATAAAAATATTTTTAGTGGTAAGGTTTAATACGGCTCAAGAATGATGTAAAGGATCTCCGACTTTCTGACAAATAAATATTCCTTAGATAGGTACAATTACTTTGCTTTAATTATCGGATAACAGAATATAGTTTCGTGATAAATATTATGCTAAAGCGCTTTTTTTTAGGGAACATGTTTCCAAATTTTAACACTAAATAGAGTCAGCTTTGTTGACTTATTTTGTACAAATCAGTACATATTGTTATTTGTTACTATGTTGCATATAGCACACAAGTACACAATAGTTGAGCTAGCTAGAAAAAATAAAACGAGCATGTATGTAACATTTCTTTTTCTTCTTTTCAGGAATACAAATGAAAACATGACGAGAAAGTTTCTATTCTGTTTCCCCCTAAGGGTGGGGAATATTATATTCGGATACATTGTTATAGTAAGTACTTACCTTTTTATATTGTACGAATATTATTGCCCAATATTACGGTTTAGGGATATGAAAATGAGCTCTATTTTATTAGATATTCAATATTTCCCTAAGGATTCACGTAAAGTCGTACGTGTTTTACACGAAGTTATCTATGTTAAATACAAGTTACGTAAGTAGGCACTGTTTTTTTATGAAGATGTTATTTTTAACGTTTTGATAAACATATCTCAGCATAATTAAGTTGCTTGCTGGTTCTGTAATTATGCATAGTTAGTTCTATTAGCGGGGATGTTTGTTTAAATTTTATCTCACCTCGTTCAATATTGCAATAAGAATATTTTGGTAAAACAGCGATCAATTCTATTGCTATTTTCTGTTATCTGACTTATCTTAGACTCTCCATAACTTCTTTACATTCAGTATTGTTTAAATTTGTACAAAAATTACTCAATTCCACCATTATACAAATGTTTTACTTCAGAAGCACAGAAAGCCTCTATTTCTTTGAACTTAAGAACATACTTCAAATTATTGCAATAGAAAAATAATGTACCTTTGTACATTATTTTTCTATTGCATTGTTTCTATTCTTTTTTGTGTGTACATAAATTATTAAATAAATAAATAAATAAATAAATACTTTAATTTAATGGTAGCTTGAAATGAGTCGTTTCTAAGAAACTTACTCCAGGCCGCGTTGCATTTTGCATTCATGTTGATGCTCTGCGGCCTTGCCGTGAATATTTTATCAGGCGTTTCAAATTCACCTACTTGTTTATTTTGAACAAATATTTCTAGAAGAAAAATATTACGTATTCTCTTTACATATAATAAGTAGTCAAGAAATAAATAGACGAATATCATTTTACAAATCATGTCACTTATACGAAATGAAACAACGTTTACTGGTTTGAAAAAAAAAGAATTTATAGGTAGTAATCTAAATGACCAACCCTAGTGAACAAAGATTACATTGAAAGAAATGCAATCTAGGTAAAACCGCAATATAGGTTTTAAGAACTCAACTCAAACACCAAAAATATGAATAAATAGTAAATATTAAAAAACATCCTTCAATTTAAGTACCTATATTTTCTCGTTTCAGTTGGTAGCGATAGCCACAGCAGCGTTCCACTTTTACCAGCTCGGTTTAAACGTGACAAACAACTACTACGAGAAGGATGGAAAGTTCAGGAACTTCGATAATTTGGAGAGCATCTTCGGGTCCTCGAAGGACTCGCTTGAAAGGATAATCGTGCTTACTTACTACCTTTCGTATATAGCTATAGGACTCGTGCTGTTCCTATTTGCTATTATGTTTACATGTGGCGCTTACAGGGTAAGATTTCTCTGGCTCACTTACAATTAAACTTGGATTAAATTATAAGGCTGTAGAAATTTTATTATTTCTTAATCTCGATAACCACAAAAATAATTCCTAATCGACAACGTAACAAAGTTACAACATAGGCCAGTTAATCTCAACGTTATGAGACATAAGTTTATGACAATTTTGTCAAAATTTTCTACTTACGATAAATCAGTTATCATTTTATATACGTAATTGACACAGGTTGTATTCAAAAGCTGTTGTTAAAAACTTATTTGGCAATAGTTTCATTCGAAGCGTTTATTTGGCACTCGTTGGAAACCTTTTGAACTCGCCAATATCAAGCATAACTACACAAGGAAAATACTTTGTGCACCTTTCTGTATTATATTGACTTCAACACGTCCCTTCGAGAATGTCCACAATGCGAAATAAATAAAAATATATTGATACGAGAACACAATATATCAAGACCGGTGTCACCACTCTATTGTGTGTCAGGAATCCCGCCAATTTTATTTTCTTACAAAAAATAATATATGAGTTCACAGACAGTCGTTACTTACCTTCGCTGTATCGTTAACCTTTCTTTTTTTAACGATAACAAACCATCTAACACTGCAATAAATGTAGTTTCTCGTGTTGGCTGACGGGTGCAACTTTTCTCTTGTGGTTGTAGAGTTATTTTTATCATATCAGACCTAGTTTTATAGGAAATCATTTTGTATCACTCTCGTTGTACTTAAAATCAATTAGATGTTCAAATCGTGTTATACTCGTAAGTGCTTATAGCATGCAGTGAATTTGCAAAAACGGTTGTGTAATGTTAAACAGTTTATCAATCACACCGCTGTTAAAAAAACTTCGTTATATTTTGGGTTCTTTACATATTTCTGCCGTTGTCGTTTTAGTAGCAATATTGTTACAATCTTTACACACACAGTTATTAAAAACCATAATCGCACCTTAGACTGTCATGGCATAAAGATATACAACACGGCTAATTTAGTGATAATTTGAAAGTCCATCGATAAATACATGAATACAACCCCGAAAATTACAATTGAGGCAACTATACCCCTTGCGCAACTATCCTGGGTTTGAGTTTAGTATAGTACTGAATAATGTACGAAACACTGATCGTATTAGATGCTATAATTACTAAAAAAAGTATCGAAATAGATTTCTTTCTACGTTGACACAAACCAAACACATTTCCTTTCGTAACTTATGTAGCACTTACATTACATGACGTAGGCCCACTTAACTTTTTTATGATGACGTCCGCGATACGATTCAAAGCACAGGCATGAGACTATTCAGCCAATAACGTCAAACATGCACGCACAGCCAAAGTATTACGTAACTTGATTGCGGAATTAGAGAGGCCTCAATATTCCATCAAAAAATCAAATGGCTGCCATAGAAATAAATTAAAAGATATAAATTAGTTTTCACGAAACATTTTATACTAGATAATACTTTCGTTGATGATTGCCGTTACGAAACTAGCTTAATCGCTGTATCAATTAGGTATTACTTTTTTGGTTCGAGAAAGAGAGTGAAATCAGAAAAATATTGAATGGTCAGTGACCTTTTTTTAAGGCCGGGTTTTGTAATGTTAATGACATTACAATTTTCTTACCTTTAACCATCCTTTAACTAATAAGAAGTAAAAAAAATTGATGTCTGACATATAAGTGGGTTAGCCGTAAACATCGCCGTACATTAGAAGAAAAACTGTTCCAGATTCAAAATAAACAACCCTTGTTTAGAAATATCTGAACACGCGATTGGGGTATTAGAGCAAGACTGTATAGGTTATGACATAGGTTGTATAGATTTTTAAGTTCAATAAATGCTAGTTGTCTGTAGTCTGACGAATCTCATTACTCGCTTTTATGAAATTTGCCAGACTATGATGCGTCAAATACCCAATAAAAGTTAACATCTTTGTCGTTTTTCTTCGATGCAGTGACTGATTCAATATTTTTTTTATTTTTGCTTTAACATAATTAGTATCCATAATTTAGTCTTTGTTTTAATAAGAATAATTCTGACTTCTAATATTGTTAACAATTTTCAGGCGAACCACTGTCTGGTGTCAACGTTCTTCGTGTACAGTTTCTTCCACCTATTCTTCACGGTTATACTAATAGTGTGGGAGGCGCTCACCGCCGGCTGGATACAGCTAGGGTTGATTGCCCTGTCTGACCGTAAGTACACACGTGACTGTAACTAAACATACCAAGAGCTATACAGGATTAATTTAAAAGGAGTGCGTATATTCAACGAGGTAATCAGGTACATAAAACTAAACAACTTTCCCCGAGGAACATAGGTAAATGAAATTTAAAATGGAAATTGAACATTTCATACAAAGTGACAGGTCACGTGACTTATGTTTGTATGAAAAGATGATTTTAATTTTAAGATTTCGAACTATGTTTCGTGGAAAAAGTTGTTCAGTTTTATACAACTGATTACCTCGTTGAATATACGCTCTCCTTTTTTTATTTATCCTGTATGTTTTAAATTATCCCTTTTTAACCAATCAGAGGAAAGTTGACAAAGTCTTCAGATTTTATTTTCAATGAATATGTTACATATTCTTATTGTGACCCTATTTGAAACAACTTCTGAATATTTTTTTAAAGTCGTCAACTTGAATCTCAGTTTATTTTTATTTAAATAAGTAACAATTAAGGTTGTGTAAATATTTTTTGATCTTGTTATATTTGTGTAAAATGTTTCTGGACTATTAAACAAAAAGCTTGATCATTAACCACAAGAAACCACTAAATAACAGCATGAAATCTTACAAAAAGTGACTTTCTTGGTGATTTCCATTTTACAAAATATTGTTATGAACACTTTTACAACATAAATGATAGAAACTCGAATAGTCTAACTCAAGTTTTCTCGTTCGTTCCTTGATTTGCTTTCTTTAGATCTAAATAGTTATTGAAAAAGCGGCTTTCTGGTAGCAATTCTCAAATCCAATAGAAATTCATTTCAAATCCATTCTCAATTGGAATTTTCACTCGGTTGTAAAATGGGATTTATATCTTTTTGTATTCATAGAATTAACAAGTTTTCTCTAAGTTTATAGATATGAAATAACTAAGTTCGTGATAAATGCTTACGGGTATATGTCCGCCTACCTATCTACTTGCAAAATTGCTTTCAAAGTTGTAGTTATATGTTATCAGTACCTACTATATACAATTAATACAAGACAAGGTGGGGTTTCGAATTAGTTTTCATACAAATAAGTTACTTGAATGGATTCTTGTACATCAAATTACATGACGTCAAGTTACGTACCATTTACCTGTAATAGGAAACATGTCGACATAAGAGGTTGTGAGGAGTTGGGTAACCCACTATAGCGTGTATCTGTATTGTAGGTAGGTACATACTAAGTTAACTATTTCCTTCAGGAACTACCGGATACATCGAATGCCAAACGTTTAGCGTAATTTCTGTTTCGATCGTTACCTCACAATTCAGTTTATCCTACGCTTCATCGAAATAATGGGAAGCCTGAACAAGAATAACATCAAATACCTTTTTAATATACGTATAATTTATTTTAAATTTAATCGGTATTAAAAAGTATTGTCACTGAAGCAGATACGTCCAATAATTTTACTAAGTTATTTTACGAGCTTTTTCCGTTATTGTTTTATTTTCGGTTCTACGATTAACGGAGTTTATAATGTCCAATCAATATAGTAAGTACATGTCAATGTCAACCTCTCGCTAAAACCAGCAAAAAAATGTCACAATGTGTTTCTTAGTGCAGCTAACGCCAACACATTATAAAAACAATTGTTTAGTGTGTACGGTACTTGCGACCAAACAATCGAATGTCAATGACCAGACTGACGATTGTTCGGATATAGGATGTTCAAACGTTCATTAGGAGGAACTTCACTCACCATCACACCAGTAACACCAAATCTAATTAATCACAATATGGAATTATAGGTATTGTATATAAGTAACCTTAGCTAATAAACAAAACTCAGAAATTTTAAGAAGTCTATTCATAGAAATTACCTGTCTTTAAATAAATAAATAAACAATCAAGAATTGGTTAAAAAATATAGCAAACAGTTTGTTCCGTACTCGCAAAGTAAATTAATTCGTTTAACTCACCAACAACGTTAACTTTAACGATATTCTTTGTTTCAGTGCTCCTGATCATTTGTCTGTTCAGCGTCAAATATCTGATGGAAGCAATCCGGACAGGGAACATCTACAGTCATCCTGGAGAAGTGTACTATAAATACTAATTTATTGTAAATCACTTGTAAGAACTTTAAGTCACAAAATAAAAGACGACTATGAAATGATGACGGACAAATATATTTAAATAGACTTTGATAAAAAAATTGCGTTCTGAGACATATTTCCTAGAACTAGCTTAGAAATGTGTTTAAATATAGTTTAATTATTACTTTTGATATCTTCTAACTGTAAAGGTACCGTTAGCAAGACTCGATTGATACACTGTATACTGCAAAAAAGTTTATATCAATCTGAGCTATCTAAGTTAGATAGAGACTAGATTGTTAAATAAATATCATTTGGAAATAAAGTTACACAGATAAGCTAATTATTTTAGACTAGCCTATAATATTATAGTACGTACGTAATGTCTCAATTGTTGTAAATTTTCATAAAAATTGTAGAAGAAGCAACAGGGTACTTAACTAGTGCAAGTATTTTTGTGAAATGTAATGTTCTCAGAGAAAGGATTTAAATAACTCAAGGATTATTTTCTGTATTATTTAATCAATAAACAACATAACTCATTAAATCACATCTTATAAAATATAAAAAAAAACGTTTAAAACAAGTATAACAATTACTCAATCACACAAGTCCATGCATTCATTCAAATAAATTATTTTAATAAATAGTCAATAAATAACAATTTATAACTATAAGTCTATCTTCTGTATTCATATAATACATTGTCTAATTGTAATTCTTCTGGTGTTCTTATTTCCCTTCTACGTCTACCTAGCATCATGGGGACTACCATAGCCATGGTCGCAGGTACCATACCAGCACCCACAGCAGCTAATAACGTAGAACTATCTGGAGCTACATTGGAAACTATTTTTCTTTTCAGAAGTCTATTTTTATTTACTACAGGTCTAAACTGCGTCATAGCGACATCTAGATCATGCTTCTTATCCATATCACGTTTTGCTTCCTCGACTGTTTGAAAACTTTTCTCTACTTCTAACATACCTCCGTGCGATGTTGTCATATTAGTGTGAGCTTTATCAACTGGCAGTACTGTTAAAGCTACAGCTTGGTGTGACGTCATTGTGGATACATCGGATCGATCATCAGCAGTGGGATTTAGAGATCGCTGTCGCTTTTTGTTTCTGTAGCCTTTAGTAGTAGACAGCAATACCCACTGACCATCGCCATGTGGTGGCCGCGAAATACGATCATTGTCATATTCAGCACCTCCAGAATATACAACTTGCGTGGGCCTTCTATAGGGACGTTTTTGTAATGTACCTGCGGATTGATGTAGAGCTTCATATTCATAAGGGAAGTTCGGAGGTCGATGGTCAGTAACTACAGAATCAGACATGCCGTAATATACTGCGTCGTCATCCGCGTAGGCTTCCTCATTTTTATCACAGTTTGGTTTATGTGGTCGCCTGCCCTCGTCCGGGGCCCATGTTAACGGGTAACTTGCCTGATGACTTGGTTTCGCCCATGATGGTTTTGATGGTATTTCTGAGTCATATTCAGAAGCCATGTGCAACTTATTGTTGATATACCCAGGCCTAGTTGACGGTTTCTTCTGAGGTTTATAGTTATAATTATTGCTCGATTCTTGAGAAGGAAATCTGTCGTAACTATTTGGTCTCTCGTCACTTTGAAATCGGTCATCACTATGATACCTATCATCACTATGGAATCTATCATCACTAGGGAATCTGTCGTCATCATCATTCCAGTGGTTAGGTTTTTGTTTTTTAACGTTTGGTTTCCACTTTGATATTTTACTTGTAGACCACGCCACCGGCTCTAAGCTCACCCATCCGTCTTTGTCATCGTAAGGATGCTTATGTTGCTTAACCTTCAACCTATTCCAAGTTGTATACACTTTGCCGTTACTCTCGTCTTCATTAGCTCCACTGTTCATTGATGAAAGCCGATCTGCTTTTAATTTGTCTTTTTTTAATTTTGCAGCTAAAGCAGTAATTGCTTGTAAACGATCATGAGGAAAGTCACCATAATCTTTAAGTTTATCTGCTGTTAAGATGTCATCATCCAGTGTCTCTTCTTCTTCACTATTGTAACCATCCTGACATGATGGACCATAACATCTGGGACGATTTCCATCAAAGTCATGCACAATATGTGTCATTAAATTTTTAATTTCTACATCATCCTTGTCATTATGCTTGAAAGTAATATCTTCCCATTTATCTTCAAGATTTTTTGCATCTGATGCATTTTCTATAATTGTGATAGGGTCTTTTCCAGGCACATCCAGTTGGTAAGTCTTAACTTTTTTGTCATACTTTTCAATCTGCGGTGGGTCTTCGGAGTTCGCAAGAGCATGCGCAAGGGCAACCCCACAAAAAACAAAGAAGCGCACTGTTATTTTCATCGTGTGTATTTCACTTTCGTTGGTTCGCGTGTCGGCACGCGGGCGAGGCGCGCGAGTACTGAGCGCCGGCGGCCGCCGCAGCCCACTGATATAGTTTTGATTGTGGATGCACAGTAACCCTCCCTGCGCTCTAATGCAATGCTGATTCAGTACGGTCACGACGAATGAGCGAGATAATTATGTGGCGATTGTCGTTTCCCGGCGACTATCTTAATTGACTATCGCGACTCTCGGGGCCATGACCCGCGCACGGGTGAAACCGTTTTTCATTTTATGGGACATTTTCTCCATGGATAATAGGAAAGTTTCGCGGTTCACACACGACTCGGTGAAATAATGATTAAAATCTCTACGCAAATCAAGCAACAAAGACACAATACATTTTCAAGCATAGATATAAATGTTACTTTATTGTTTGAACCTACTTTCAAAGTAAAATCGTTCGTGTGGAACATATCATTAAGTAATAAAATACCAAACTAATTAGCAATCGGTGATCTCAAGCACATACTAATGACATGGTTTTTATATGCATAGATCATGCATGTTTGAAATCTTCACATATAATTTGTGATTTATCAAAGTTTAAGACTTTCTATCTCAGTGCATTACAATAGCAACAATAATATGAAACTTTGACAGCACAGGCCTTAATGTATGTAACACAGTCATGTCTTTGTACAAAAGAAAAATGATAAAATAACTAACAAGTGAAATCACTTGTTCTTACTTCTAAAATTACTTAAGAGGCGTTTGAAATGTTTTGTAAACACTAATATAGGGATCCAAATACATTGTGACATAATAAAAAGAACTCAGCTTTCAAATCTAAACAGAATGTGACCTAAAACGTCGGCCTCTCGTACTCTATTTCCTTCGTGTCGTGTTTGCTCTCTCCATAATCGCGAGCCCACTTATTATCCCTATCTAGACTCTGATCAACTTCGCTCTAATTGCAGACTGCACTTTTACCGGACCGCCTCGCTTCCAAACCGTGCACACGTGAAGAAAAATGGATTTCCGTGGATATGTTCTCTCTTAATACTGCTGTAATTATTTGTTTGATTTACCAAGCAATTCAGAACATATTAAGAGCATCCGGATACATCTGCAATGCTTCATTTATTTTATTGACCACAATTCTAAAGTAAAGACTTTTCTAATGACGAATGTCGAATCACACATGACTTACTTTTTAAATTTCTTCTTCTTAATGTATCTTTATTGACGTCATTTCGTATGATAACGTGAAAGAAATGGTAAGCTTAGTTTACCTTTCATTTAAAACAAAATAAGAGTGAATATATTTCGCAAAGCATTCATCATCATCATTATGATTATTATGTTAATGTTGATAAAAGACAACGTTCGCAAATGGTCTTTCGAGTTAGTTTTTTAAAATGCTTATGTAACTAAGGTTAATGCCGCGGAGAAAGGAACTATGAGGAAAACAATACAACAATACAGTAGTACATTTTAGAAATTTCCTCGTACTGTAGTACAAACGTATTGTAAGAACAAAGATGCGTTTAAGCCAGAAAATACGAAATTGCACTATGGGTCAACGAAAAAATTATTTTATTAACACGCTATCTTATAATAAAGTATTGAATAATGTCTACGTAATATAGTTAAGTAGAAAGAAGTATATCTTTATTTAAAAAAAACGTAGGTAGACCGTAACATACGGCCCACGCTTATTTGTTTTTTTTTATTTGGTGATTGTTGATATCGATAAATAAGTGACAGCTAGAGAGTGTACAGGAAAATCTACATCAAATTGTTTATCGAATAACACAATTGTTGCGAAACGAAATAAAATAATATAAGAAATTCATAAAACATTTGTCCATTTTCATGCTGTAGAAAGCATAAAGGATGGCGTTAAATGTGAGTGGAAGAAGTGTCGCAGAGCATTACTTACCGTGACTTAGTTGATACCACTGTTTGATAGGTATATAGTTAATACACTAATGACTCAAATTAAGAATGAAACAAAAAAACTCAATTGGACATAGCATAAAAGGACAGAATCCATAAATGAAAATGGTATGAGAAAAATAAACACTTCAAGAAGGCATTAATACAAACAGAATAATAGAAATTGAGTAATAAAATAGAGGTTTTTTTTCTTTTAAATAATTTATCAGAACGCTGTTCCCCAAAAATACCGGTTCAATACATTCCCACTTTTTGCCGAATAGTATAAGTATTTCTTCTATTGGCCACAAATTTGTTAACGTGAAGTAATAAAAAAATAATCATCTGGACTGGAAGTATTAAACTACCTTGGCAGCCGCGTCTTATTAAATTAAAACAGGAAACCGCAACCAACATTCAGGTCTTAATCAAGAAACGGCGAGCATCAAGCCCGGTCTGTACAATGTTTCAAATTAAATTTTTCGCCAGGGTATATCAACAGCAGCAGAAATTCAATATTCTGTGATATTTACTGAATATAATCAAAAGCTACAAGGTCAACAGTATGGTAGTAAAATATTGCAATTAGCAGTGAATGAGAAATTTCGTCAATAAATCCTACTGATAATTAATCACTGCTAGGCAGAACTTCTACTTCGAAAAATCCGTCTGGCCTTAAACCCGCCTTCGTGCAATAATGTAAAAAGATCATCGATCGAATGTATTTACATAATTATAATAATACTCGACTGTAAACGTTCGACTGCTGGGCACAGGCCTCTTCCCATATGGAGAAATGAGCATTCATCACCACACCTGCTCATTGCAGGTTGGCGACATCAGAGTAATTTTTCAGTCAGGTACTTTGCCCTTCACACTGCAAAGAAGCTTAATCTCCTCATGACTTCTGTTCCCAAAAACTTCAACTCAAATAACTGCATTTTAATATCCAAGTTTGTACGTAACAATAATTGTTCTAAATAAAAGAAAGAAAGCGTCGTTGCAGCGAACTGTTTACGTTTCGTGCCCACCATTGTTGTGGTCGCTTTCTTTGCCAAAGTGCTAGAACACAACAGCGGACGAAAGCTTTGGCTATTGTATTGTTGTGTTGCATAAAACAGGAAATGTGAAATTAGAGAGCAAGGAATTTAATTTTCAGACAGAATTTAGAAGGTTGGGATTCAAGCCCTTTTAACTGTTAGTAAATATCATCAGTAATTATCTACTATACAGAATTGAACTCTCAGCTTGCAACTCGGTCGCACCTGATTCCCAAAAAAAAAAGAAGTGAAGAGCTGGTAATAATTAACATTCCTCTCCTCCCCCGGGCAGACAAAATCTGACCCAAAAATTAATAAAGGCAACTACCAAAGTCAACATAACCCAGTAACTCAACTGGTTTGTTAAAGAAACTGGGAAGACTGTACAGTGGTCTTCCCGGAACCTCGCAATGCACGGCAGTATATATTTACATCCTACCTACTACTATCTATTTCCAACGTTTTTTTCGTCCACAACCATCCGTTGTGTGCTCGCCTCAACTAACTGTTATGATTACGTATCAGTCGTTATTCCAGCCGACAATTGCATCACGGTCGAAAGCGTAATTGCCGCCGAATGTTATAAGAACAAAAACACTTTCCACGACTGACAAATTGTGAACCAAAATAGTTTTGAATGGAAGCCTAGATTACAAACGGCGATGGAGACGCAAATTGGTTTTGGATGAGTTATTTATTCTGCTAAGTTCCTTAATTTAACCCTAAACTTTTAAGTTAATTCTTTGTTGGTCGTCGGCATTTTTGTCAACACCTAAAAACTGAAAAAAGTGAAAACAAGAACATAAAGAGACAACTCTGTGGCATGCAGTTGGGTTACTTAAACCGTAGTTCGTGATTCAATTAATCTAAATTTGTATATATGTATGTATTTAATAGTGATTCAATACTAAGTTAGCTAATCATACAATCCTGGACTTTCAAGTGGAAAAGAAAATTTTCTAAAGTGAATAGGTCTCACCTAGAAGCTCTACATAACGTGATCATTGACGCATCCTTTGTGATTTATGATTGTCATCTGCTCCAAATTCTGCATCATGAGCACACATCAATTGTGAACGTTACTATTACAATGCAGCTTTCCATTCAATGTGCACGTCAAAATCGCATCAGTCGCTTCCCTTTTATGCAAATGCAATAGTAACTTTGATATGAACTGAACCAGAACTAAATATACCATTTCATAAGTATAAAAGGTTCTGTAGGCCCAACACAATATCATTGATGTAAACAACTGCAGAATGAAATTCAATCAAAAAAAGTAATGATGATGACACTTTTCTTTATAATCCATTAGATAATTCGTGTAACTTAAAATTTAGTTGAACTTCTCTCAGTGTGCCGGCGTGACGGTCAAGGCTCGCTACCCGGTTTCACTTTCTTAATCTTTTCACCGTCCGCTCTCACGGCCGCTTGCTTCCCGGCGCACTGCGCAAGATTTAATACAAACGCATTATGACTATGACAGCTGCACCGACCGTGAAATGCTTGACAGTTGAACTACGACTCTTTATGATCGCAGCCTTATTGACGCTCTCTCTTTGAGAATTACTATCTACGACTGCATGGTGCTTTTGTGTGTATCATCGTCATTATTTTTATGAGTTGTTAAAATTTCCCATTTAATATTACTGAGAAAGTACCTAGCTAGATTAAGAGTGGAAGAAAATACGAATATATTTATGGAATCTTATCTCTGTTTCCATCATGGCATTAGATACTCACAACTGACAATGATTTCTTGACAACGCTAAAACTCTAAAAACCACCGACTTGCTCAAATCAACTCAAGTGGGAGCTTTAAGTTAAATCCAAAGCATGCACAGTAAGTATTTTGTTCCTATTTCTTCTTTATACATTGACAATCATGCAGTACAAGCACGGATAACCATAATATAACACAATCTGCATGGCATAAAAATATTTATTTTCCCTCCAAAAATACCGCCCTCTGTTGACGTTGACGAAAGCTAAGTAACATGACGTTAACTCAAATAAGCGCCATCTACAAATCGGACTATGAACTAAAACAGCAAAATGCGGTGGAGCCATGGAATACACTTTTGTACTTTGTACTAGATGTCACTGAGAGTACAATTTAAATCTATTATGAACTAAATCTACTGCATTTAGTATCTACATGTTACGAAAGATCAAATATATCAAGGATCTTTTAGAATCACACCTACTCTTCTTTAACGCCTGGTCTAAAACACATATCAACAACAAATTACCAAGTGTGACCACCCATTTGCACCCAGCACACCCGCCCAGCCCAGTCAAAAATCACTTTCGTGTCTGATCAATCTCTTCTCTCTAGTATCTAATAACTAAATAAACTGACAATAAAATTTTACCTCATACGAGGAACAACCGTTGGATGAGAGAAACAAAACCATGAAGTTCCGCACAAGCAATTTTTCTACAGAATCTTAGAAATAGCTAGGAAAAGCTTACTGTAATAAGAATGTTTAAGTACCATGTGAATAGTCATGGAACAAATTGATCGAACAAAGATGAATGCATAGTTATGCGCGCATCACTTACTATTTCAATGTAAGCATGTCATCAAAATCGTCAACCAGACGGAAAATTTACTTCCCATGTTAAGAGGGGTAAGCGGGTTTTATTTATTTAATACTTTATGCACAGTGTACATAGGTGAACTTAATGCCAGAAGGCCTTCTCTGCCAGACCTTAGGGTAATGCAGAAAGCTGTGGAAGATGCACTGAAATGGGTTTTCTTCTAAAAAGCTTTTCTGTAGATTTGTGGTTGACGATGTAACTATTATGGCAGTGTTTTTGAATAAATACTGATAATTATGGTAGGTACGGTCTATATGTTTAAACCAAATACAAAAAAGGTGGTTTTTGGAATCTAGGAATATTTTTATTTTATGTAAGTATGAATACTTCTTTATTTTTAGACGATGTCTCTAAGGTTTTTTTTTATGCTTTTATGCTTACAGTAAACACAGCGAAAAAGAAATTATAATGCCCTTGACGTGAACAGCCTATGGGTCCTTGTAGGTACCACAGGTAAAAGAATCAATTACAATTAACTGGATGCTTATTTAACTGGAATAATAGTCCAAGTTACTAAGCGAAGACCTACTTGTGTAGGTACATATTCTTCAAAAATGTCAATAGCATCGTGATGTATTGTTATGTCACAATTACAGAGTTTGTCCCAAATGTGTGTTACGGCACAATCACAGCGGACGTTAGTGAGGCAAACAAATGTTCCACTGAGCTACACACCGTCACCTACTTTTATAAGAGCACAACTATTGTAGACATTCACACTCTTGCTTTCTGCATTGTTATGACGTATCAGCTTGTTGGTTTCTGAAGTAGGTATTGCAGTGTGATGTCACATTGTTATTACTTTATTGTTCTCGTTTGTCTCAATTTATGGAAAGAGTACCTATATGGCTGGAGTTTAATGTCCTGATCGGGGACAAAAACTACCAGGATCTGCCTTGGCTGGAGTGGGATCACTCGCGCATTCTCTGCTGGATTCCGGCTGAATTTAAAGACGGTCTATAATCAATTTAAAAATCACATTTTCTAATGTAGAAGCTCTGTTATGAGATACTCTAAACTCTTCATTTACATCTGAATCCGGTTTTTCTTTATTGCTGCTTAAGTGCTTATTGCTCCAACAGGTACGTTTAATTTCAATATAAGCAGAAGGAGCCAATATTCAAAGTAAAGTAATTAATTAAAGTCATTGAGGTGCAACTTCGGTAATTATACTCGTGCATGCACCACTGTCTGGAACACTTACTCACTTAAATAAAGAATTACAAGTAAACATATATAGCATTCATTCATTCTATTAAAAAGTATAGTTATTTCACCACTAAATATATAAACAATAGGACCATTAGGAGATGTCATCGTGCGTGCAAACAAAAGAAGCCGGGAAGAGATAAAACAACGGAACTCGAACGGGCCGCTTCAAACTATCCGAGACTATTGTGAACACTACCTGTTCCCAGTCGCAATACAACCACCGAGCAAAATGGTTGCAATCTACTTATTGCTTGCATTGACCGCATTTGTTTCCGCTGAACATTCGGGCGCGTATTCTTCCCCACAGTACGCGAAAAAGATGTTCCCGAAGAAAGGATATGATACGAACGCTTTGCTCCCTCGAGAGAAGCCTCCGATATTGTTCAAAGAGGAAGAAGGTCAGGAAATCGCGAGGTTTGAAAAGGGGAATGAGACATCTGAAAGTTTCTTCAGTGGCACAGGAGGGCAGGTTGTGTCAAGCCTAGCGAAGGCTTTTTTCGCGAGGTCAACAGGCAGCAGTCAGGTTGGTTTTGACTGCGTTTCTGAGGTTCGTACTTATTGCACTTCCTGGTAAAATTGCACGCGTCTCTTGCATGAATATTCAGCACACTGCAACAATAGTTTAAACGTGAGTCATAGAAAAGGGTGGTATGACGTAATCAAAACCAAAATATAACGTTCCTGTGAAAGTTTTGGGTTGAATCTTATCTTTTATGATTCGATTATGCATAGTTCTCGTAAGTAGCCTATTTTGTTACAAGATTAGGAGAAATGTGTCACCAAAGTCCTTTATCTATTACTTCAGTGCTATTGACTGACTTTAACTGCTTTAACTCAGTACAGTAGTTAATCAGTAACGTAGGTCTAAAGATTTTCTGTCAGATCGATAAAATTTCTTGTCTTGTCAACACTTCTTTAACTTTATGGATACGGTTGCTAATTCCAATAATTCCTAATTGTGTTTGTTAATTAATTATATATTGGTATTTTAAATTATACATATCTATTGGTATTTAACAGGTTCTAAGCTTAAACCTAACGAACCTGGTGATACTGATCGTGTTGAAGGCGTTGATCTTAGCAGCAGGCTTCTTCGGCGCCGGCGCATGGAAAGGCGGACATTATTACGGAAGGAGTCTAGATGGTGAGTGACATATACTCATGTTAATTACATAACAGTGTCGCGCATGTTTAACTAGGGCAAAATTACATTTTGTTTCGTTATATCTTTTAAATTGGAAACTTTATACTATTTCGAATTATATTTCAAAAATTAAATCAGATTTATTACATTTAACTAATGAATGTAAATCCTAAAATAAAGTCCCCCGTCGCGTCTGCCCCTCTGTCTCTCTGAACGCGATAAACTCGAAGAGAATGATTTCTCATAAGGATGACAGTGCACCAATATAAGCATAGTGATTCAAGAGGATTTTTTTTGTGTATTATACCTACTCCTACAAATATTAAAAGTGTGCAGTTAATAAATGTTTAGAAGTCTCAACACAACCACCAGAAAAAAAAAACAATAGTAACAAAAATACAACACCAGTAAAACGGACGAAACGGACCCTAACACTCCACACTTATCACCCAATAATTACCGACAAATGATTTTACCATACAATAATGATCAGGAAATCAATCAATGGGGATCCCAGCTCACAGCTGCATCACCTTACCGCTACCAAGGGCACGAGACAAACAAACTGACCAGTCCTTAATCCAATAGTAGTGGGCAATGGGTTTGTCATGTCCGACCGCCGCGTAATCCCATTGCTATAGGATTATCTCCACACTCGGCAAATGACCAGCCGATTTTATCACGTTGACGACTGTTGGTCTTATTTAACTTTTATTAAGCCTTTTAGAAAAAAGGTTGCAATGTTTTTCTACTAGCTGTCCTCATGTCAATGCTAATAAAAGAATACGCGCCCAAATTTTCAGCAGAAATGGTATAAATGATTGTTGCTGCCATATTTGTTTTAAGATTAATCTCTCAATGCAATGTTTGCAATTTCTTGTGTTGGAGTAGTAACTACTGATTAGCGAAAATTAAAAATGGGTCAACAACGTGGAAAATTGGACTCTAAAAAATATTTTTCAATAAATATTTTTGTCTCATTTATCAACGGCCAGGACGTAGAGCGAGAAATTCAAAGTAAGCGCTGAGTTATTTGGTCCATGCGGATTATACCTTCGGGTCCAGTAAGTAGTTTCAGTTGTCAGGAATGTAAGCCAATTTTGCCTTTTAAAAGTTTATCTGGTGGCTATATCCTTTTAACATACTACTCCGGGATCATGTTTCAATAATATTTTATCAAATGTACGCGTTAATGCACATAATTATATATTTTGTGAACGCTAGACTGTGACCAAAATCAATCTTATTATCTGAGTAGGTATATTTAAAACCTGGCAGAAATTTTAAAAAAATAATCTTTGGTTCTATCCACTGTGTTGGTATCTAAGAACTGAAGACTAACATTAACACGTGTTTCCAATTTAGACAATACAAATGCGACATACATTAGCGAAGAGGAGATCCTGCTCTACCTCAGCTACTTAGCTGGCCAGCAGAGCAAGGACTACGGCTGCCTGTACTTGTTATCGTGTCAGAGACCACAACAGGCTGGCATGTATTCCTCGGGCGCTCAACTGCTGCTTCAAGGAGCTAAATTATTGCAAGGGTAAGTAGCGAAATTTTGATCCCATTCAGATGAGTTACAAAATGACTTAATTTAGCGAAACTAATGACACCAATTGCAGTTCAGAGACAATGCTTTAGTTGCCTTGCACCTATTTCTGTTCAAGTGAACTACTTACTATTTTAGAATTCGTATCTTAAATAAGGATGTAAATCATATATTGAAAAATTTCCGCCTAAATGTTCCAAATTTTTGAACATCGACCAATTTCGGCAAATAAATACAGGATTACTTTAAAAGAAATGCGCATATTCAACAAGGTAATCAGGTGCATAAAACTGAACAACTTTCCCCAAACAAACATAGGTGGAGATCTTAAAATGGAAATAAGTGACCGGTCAGTGACTTATTTTTTTTATGTATGTATTTAGTTTGTATGAAAATTATGATTTTCAATTTTAAGATTTCGACCTATGTTCATTGGGGAAAGTTGTTCAGTTTTATGCACCTGATTAAGTTAATCCTGTATATTGAAAATCCTGTATCTACTCGCACAAGACACACGTAAACTATACTTGATCACAATTTTTTTTCATTAAAGGGACAGCACATCTTTGGAGCCGTATGCTGAAATATCTTCGGGCATTAAGGAAGCAGCTGAATGGGGGGAAGCAGGCATGAACTGCGACACACGATATAGATGTGGGAAATAATTAAAAATTAAAGCTTTGCTCAGACTGTAGGAGGAATTATCGTGCAAGTTTCGCTATTTGTGGGGCCGCGAGGATAAGGTATCATAATCACTCAATCATCGACGGCACCATACCGCTTGCACGATATTTCTCGAATTGCCTGCATCGACCTTTATGGCTATAATTATTATTAGGCTGAAGGTTTACGTAAGACAGTAAACCTTTAATTGTATTACAAACAATGATGATCAGAATGTTGCCGAAATTGTTACCAAACAGCTTGGAAATCTAAGTACATGTTAACTTTGATGTCTTTGTTAATCTTCACTAGGACCTTGGTTTATTTATTACGAGTTTAATAACAATTCAAGATGATACATTCGATCAAACTTATTAATAATTAATTGTTATTTGTAAAACTCTTCTGTCATGTAAGTTAGTCAAGTCTTTAGTTTAATAGTCAAATAAATAATGTAAGTCTTTAAAGAATACTGAAGTTTTATTTATATGAAAAAGTTATTGTATAGTAAGCATTACACTTAGTATGTACAATTACATTAAATTTAATATTTATATAATTAAATTTATATTAATATATAATTAATTATATTGGAAGGTGTGTGAATATCTTTAAAAAATCTACACGGAACTTGGTAACTAATGTTACCAAGTTCCAAATGACTGATAATGTTAGAAAATGACTACAGTTCAAATTCGAGAGCTGTGATTCGTTATTTATATTTGGTCAACCAATCACATCAATTGATTTGACAGTAAAATAAAAGAAACCAGTCTTTTAGGAATAGAGGTAAAATAATACAAGTTCTAAAATTAGGCCAAATCAGTCTACGTCACACCATCTTTAAATACAGTCAAAAATACATATTTTGGGTATACTTTGAGATCAGACAGCCTCGTCCTGTCACGCTTACTTCATTACTCCAAGTAACAGGGGTCAGTGAGATTGTAGAAAAAATATAAATACAGTTCCGCCGATGTAACCTAAAGATCCCAAAAACAAATGCGATAACGCCGACTCTTTCTTACCCACCGTTTTTTTGCTTTGCATCTCTTTCCAGACTCGCCAAATTACATAGGCCGTACTGTAGTTTTTAAAGTATTTTATCGTCACTTAAATTAGGAACTAGGGTGTCGTCGCAGCGACGTTTTTTGCAGTTCGCTTAGCAGCCTTACGGGCGCGAGCTGCTCGATACTCGGCGTATGAGATGAAGCCGTCGTTATTTGTGTCATCAGTCTTAAGAGTTCGATCGACAAGACCTGAAATAGTTCATATTAATAATATAAATTTACAAAAAAAAATAATGTAGGTACGTCCTTACTCTTTTGTTTCGTATGATTCTTAATTAATATTGTATTTGATCACTCTTGTCTGCTTACCTACATACATTTCTATACTATTTGCGAAAGGCTCAATAGAGGAATCCGCATCAGGATCGAGCACCTCGTGTTCCATTGTATGATAAACCGCCTGAAAATATAGTAGAATAATATAAACAACAGAACAGTAGAACTGCCTCAAAAGTATTGAAATAAAACTACTTTAAACGGATTCTATCGCGTTTTATATTTTGATTTTAGTTCCCGACGTTTAGTCTGCCCGTGACCATGACACCTGCAAAGGTGTTGAAACGTCGGGAACTAAAATCAAAATATAAACCGCGATATAATCCGTTTAAAGTAGTTTTATTTCAATGTCTAATATTCGTAAACCTCAGAAAACAATATGCCTCAAAAGTAACCCAACTGATTTAACATTTAGATCACACTTAAACACTTTAGAATGAAATATTTTTAAAGGACAAATGATTAACTTTGAAGAAAGTTAGATATTTTCACTAAGCATGGCTCTTGATACGTATTTTAATATGAGATGATAATATGAAAATATTTCCTACTCTCACCTTCAACAACTCTAAGCCATCCAACATTGAATTTTTATCAAAGTCGTGAGCTGAAAAATAATGGAACTCTAATTCTTCAGGTGACATTTTTGATATCGCTTCAGCAGTAAGTACTTGTGAATCTTCTTCTAAATGCCTGAAAAAAAAATAATGGCTTAAAGAAAAGCTTTGGCTATAACGAAAAAGGATACATGAGAGAGTTAACGTTTTGAGAAAATAGATGAATGTCTTGGCGACCTCGGCTAGGCCTAGGATTCAATTTAAAATTCAATAGGATTCGATTTGTGTTTCTGAAATTGGTGAAGTGAAGTGATTTTGTGTGAAGTGGTGAATTATGATGAATGCTCGTTCCTTTTCCATTTTAGCCTATGCCTAGCATTTCGGTATTCATTTATAAGAAGTATTATTATCGATGAATATGCGATGTATACAAGCATTATAATACAAAATATGTAGTCATGTGCTTGACCGAGAGAGTAGTCGTGATTTATCTGCTAGTGACGCTACATCGTGATCACTTACTTGGTATCGTGCAACAGCTGTGAGTCCGCGGTGAGTGACTCCGAACCCCTAGGCTGGTAATGGTGGTGTTTGTGCTCAACCGGGGTCTGCCCGTGCGGGTGATGAGGCCCGCGACGCATGCCGTATGATATTGCATTTAGCATTAAAATTAAACATGCTGAAAATAAGTAACAGTAATAAATAAGAGGCTGTGACTACAGTTTGTTTGGATATTTCTTCTCAGGATATTCAGTTAGGAAATATCGACTAAGCGATCTCAAATAAAATAATCGTGTAAAGTGATTGTGCATCTCCTGACTACATTGGATTGAATATAAAAAAAACAGATTACATTTCTGTTGATAAGTAATGTTTTTATATACCTAAGTGTGTTTTATTTGTTGTGCAATAAGTTTTTGGTACAAAATAAAAATTGCGACGATATTGTAAATAATAAGTTGCAAGGCCCACACACGTAACTTAAACAGACCAATATCTGTTAATCCGTCACATATCGTAAGAAGCGGCACGCGCCATCTATCGACAAATAGCTCCAGCAAATATAACAACAATCACAATACCAACAGTACTTAATACCTGTCTATAATTTGCACTGCATTGTACTTGGCAACATAAAGGGGGCCAGCTGGGGTGCCCCATGCGGTCTGAGGGCATCCCGCGGGGACACAATATTCACACCTCATTTCACAAGAGCCCTGCCCATTACATTTGTCATCGCCTAGTCAAAAGCACGACAAATTGAATATTTGCTTCGGCGATTGCTGTTTAAAATTAGCCTCATTCTAAAGTGTTTATTCCAATTTTTAATGCATTGTTATTGTAATAGAGTAGTTTGAATGTGAATTTGAGGTTGCGAAATGATGCTATAGTTTCTGCAATATTTAATAAAAAAAATGTTACATGCAATAAAGACAAGGCTTTTAATATATTTCGAAATGCAGCAAAGACAACTAGTTGATGAATGATACCGACAACTTTCCTACATAATATTCTTTACTTTAGAAGTACAAAAAGTCACGAAATCAAAGACCTTTTTGGACGCTTTGGCGCTTTTTTTTGGCAACTGTCTTAGATGTCCGCAAAATTCTATCCTCGTATTTCTCATTTAAAACAAAACGAAACAGGTGCCCTTACCCTTTAGATAAAAAATCTATTACAAAGAACTTTCAATGTATCGAATGCATAATTTATTTTGGACCCTTCATTTTGGAACAGTTGGTACGGAGAAAGACGAGACTGGCCTTTAATCGGACCCCACTTTATTATAGAGTAGTATAAAGCCATAATGGAGGACAAATTATGCACTCGCTGTGACAAGTGCGCGGTACATATGTCGGGGTGTCCGTAGCAAGCGGAGCTACGGAGAGGGCGACACACTGCTTTAAAGGACTGACAGCAAATAGTTTCCTACAGACTATGAGCGCCAAATAACAGAAATTGTTTACACATATCGCTAATATTCCAGCAGTTACAGAGGTGTTTCATGCAATAGCTAATTCGAGTAATGGGCAAGTTGTAAGCTAAGCTTGGCTTAAGTTCGACCGAGAACGAAATAAAAATGTCATGTGTCTGTTTTTCATTAAACTACATACTTCACATCTGATATCTTTAAATTGTACAACTTTATCAAGGTCTGTTTTTTAGGTTTGTTTATTTTTAATCATATTCCATGATATATAATAATACGTCATCTGCCAGACGCAAAGCAGTTTGACGTCAGTATTTCTCGTGAATGCAATATAATAAACTTAACATTGCTGCTCAGAACTGATGCATTACTTAATTACTAGGTTAAGACTCTGTCTTGGAATCCCTATTTCCTCAAGATAACTGTCCAATCTCATAAGGCCCTATGACCGATTGACATTCTTTTGGGCAACTAATTGTCACTCAATCACATCTGAAAACAATTACAGTGATCAGATTTGAAAACAGATTAAATTCATTAAACTATCAGAAACCACGGGATAAAGTTTAATTTTTGTGTTCAAGAAAACAATGAATGAATGAATCACAACTTAAACGAGAATAAAAAATAACCAATGCATTATTCGCTATTGTACGATTCAGTATGTCGCAAGTATGGATGAACGAGGGCTCGACAGTTCGTCCCGTCATATTATCGTCTGATAACACCCCAATCCCCAGTGATCACAATAGATCCGTCGCCATGGGTCACAGATTCCTTTCTAGCCTTGGTTACACTTTGGTTTTATGCTACAATGTTTATTGGCGTAATAATGAAGTGGTTTAGTGGAACGTTACTTAAAAATCTGATTCAATATTCGTATGTCGTGATTACTATTTGGTTTACAAAACCGCGAATATTTTTCAATTGCTGTTTTACATTATTTTTTTTATATTTATTTATATGTTTTGTTATACATTTATAAAACTGACTTTTGGGTTGCAGATGATTACATACATAGATATAAAAATAAGCACTGAAATGTATTAAAAGAAATCAATGATTTATGATTTCAAATGTTTTCCACGCACAATTTTGAGGTTATTTTCATTATTGTCTGAATTTTAGTAGGTATATTTACGTCGTAATAATAAACTAAGGATTATATAATATGACTCACCTTCTAGTCTCATCGCTATTGCATTACTCGGAACTCTCCCACTTATTTTTGTTTATTTCACAAAATAACAACACAGTTTCTCAATAACACATTTCTAGCATCTGTCAAGGGTTGACATTATAAATCAATTTAACAGCGCATGCGCAATATATTCAAAGGAATTCGAACTTTAAAGACATTTAGCCTTAAGGACTAATATTGCTTGTGAGCATAGATTCGTTTTGCGCATGTCATATTTCATTCTTGGAGGGTTGTTAAGTTTTACTTTGCCTCTACTAGATGTCACTACTGCCCTGATGTGGGATAGTGAAATTGAATTCACGAATTTGAAGTTGTTTGAAATTAAAATTATATAGTTGCATTTTTTAATTATGCTAGAGTCTTGATAACTGCACTTCTAAGTAATACAACTTGAAACGGTAAATTATCATTCATGTTTATGCCTGCGGAACCTATTTACTATAATTCGTTTCAGTTGCTATGATAAAAGATATGAGCGTGTTTATCTCTGAATTTCATGCAAGGTGGGCAGATGTGTTGCTGCTTTCTTATAAACTGATAAAACTAACATATTGTCTTTTTTCTGTTTACTTGTTGAAATTGTGACATAAGTACATACACTACCTTAACTGCGATTTTTCTTAAAATTTAATAAAATATGATAACTCCGATATTGCTAAAATATATTTTTCTGCAAATTTCTGATTATCGGATCAGAACATTACGGATTTTTTTTTTCAAGTCCTACATTTTTGCGGATTTGTTCCGTAATAGTAATCGAGTTTAATCTTCAATAGTATTTTAAACAAGAAGGAATAGTAATAAAATGCACGTAGCTAAACAACAACTCGCTATCCTGCTAATACCAAGCTTAAAAGCGGAGACTTTATTTTAACACAATTTAAAGTTCGTGAGCTAATACGTCGAAGAGTATGTGCTTGTATACCCTACAAGTTAATGTAAGTAGCTACGTATAAAACCCGGTATAAAACTCATCACGGTGTTTACAACCCTCCATCTTAGCCATACAACACACACGACAACAACTGAAAACTGAACACCTACCAACATCCGTCAATAATGACCTTTGAAATTTCTATATACGATTCATTTTCTCTTAACTCCACTTTGAAATAGATCTTTATTCCTTTAAAGATAGGTACAGAATTTGCTGGCACAACAAGGCTGAACTCGCCGATTTAACGGCCTAACTAATACCTTCACAGAAAATCTTAAAAAGGACTTAGAGGAACCGATAATACGATTGAAAATTGACTGTGTGGGAGTTTAAGAGAAGGCTTTTCAGTACGAAAATGTTTATGTTTATAGCGATCTGTTGTAGGAAGTTAAAAAGAGACGGGCGTATGTAAGCGTGTGAGGGATTGTATGATCAATACATGAGCATGGCAGCCTACGTGTTCCTGTACCGAAGGACTCCCTAATGGTCGTTTTCTTACATTTGCATGCTAATTGACTTCTCGACGCGTTCCTTTTGTCTCGAGTATGTGACGCAAATTGAGACGAATTACCATCTTGTTGGATTGTGTAAGAGTAGTTTAATGAAGCGATTAAAAAGAGCTGTCTAAGAAATTAAGGTTGTTTTATTTTTCACGTGTAAGTAGGTACTTAGTTTCAAAGCTGATGGTGCCAATATAATAAGTTCTATCGAATTAATTCCCACCTACACCTAAGTACCTACAAAAGCTATAGATCGTGTAAGAATAACATTAACAATATAGACCAATTTAATTTAACAGAATACGATCAACCATTTCACTACAAAAAATAAAAACTCATTGAGTTAGATTTTCTCAAAAATGAAACAATAAAAAAGGGTGTCGTGTTAAAATAGGTTACAATAATTAAGTGGCAAACCTACAAACGAAATATATTTTTCTAACCATAAGAAGCCAATTAATACAATACGCCAAGTTTCGCCCATTAAACCATTCTATCTAATATTTATTCCATACTTATTGCGAGAGCTACCAAATAAATCATAAATCTGTGTTAGGAACAATAAATTTTCGGTTTTCTGTATCAAACGGAGATTTGCGGCGTAGGGCGGGTTTGGGCGGCGTTGCCAGGCAACCGGTCTCCCCAACCACCCTAACCTCCCCCTACCCGGATCACTTTTAAACTTTCATGTCGGAAAGTTTTTAAGGTTTGCTTGTGGCTCTCGGATTCGCCATCTTTTTGTTTTAAGCCTCTTTACGACGAAAACAACATGAAGTTACACGTGCCCTCAAAATTATCCGAAGAAAATATTCTCAGAGAACCTAATTTGTTTAAGCAATATAAGGAAATTCTTTGACTCGTAAAATGTATATAAATTTTACATAGGACGCGTACCAAGCGACGTCTAATACAATTAGAGATGCGAAGTCTGTAAGAAAAATATCAAATCGCAATTTGATTTGAATATATTAGATTATTTATTCCGTAGCGTATATAAGTATGGACAGATCGTGAAACGATACAAAATCTCAGAAGAGTACATACCGGGACTAACACCATCGTGAGATATATATGCTACTTCCATCTTCCATAAATAAAATTCTAAAGTCTGAAAATAAAAGATACTAAGTGTTGCCAGTAAAGTGCTTGACAACGCTTGTAAAAAAGGTAACACACATTTTCCTCCCTTATTTGATGTTGGAAAATGTCAGGGATTTATTTACAGCCACTTACCTATATGTGAAGAATATAAAATGTTATGTGGACATTAATATTACAGCTATGTAGAATTGTATTTAGGTTCCTACACAAATCGAAAATGAACTGAATACATAAAGATGTAAATCGACCTGATTAATACTCAAAAATTTACCTTATTTTTACTCCAGATAAGTTATAGGTAAACTGCAAGCTTTATCGAAATCTGAACAGCTTTTATCATATGATTATCCAAAAGATTGGAATTTATCATGTCGTATCCTTTTATTACTAATGATTAATAGCCAAGATAAAAAAAAAACTTCGAGTTATCTAAAATTGGAGGGTTGGGTTGTTGGCTTAACTTGAATTACACATTTCAGTTGAAATTAAGAACAATCGGTTGCGTGGAAGATTTTGATCCGATTCATCAGACTTTTAACTGTAGTAAGGTTGGCTTTTGATCTAAGAAGATTAAGATGAGCATCTGTATTTTATATATTGAATACCATTTCACTCTCCACTCATTGAGAATTATTCTTATGACAAAATGTTCGTCATAAGCAAAACTGTGCTATACATCGAATGTTGTCTTTGTGAACAACGCTCGTGAGACAGAAGAGCCTGTGATTGATCTCAAAAAATGGTTTTCTTCCTAAAAACTGATATTTATATAAACTTCTTGTCTTTTTTGACACTATAATTTATATCTACCTATCTGATGTAGTTAAAAACACTGCAAACTAAACTCAGGTTAACCAAACCCAACACACATAATTCACGTGTTTTTTTTTATACAAAACGTAAAGTTTTTGAGTTACGAGAGAGCTACGTACAAAATTGATGAGGGAACGAAACCACGCGGGCCGCCAAGCAAGCTGGGCCCGAAGGTGCTTTTAGCCCCTAATTGGTGAGCTTTTAAGACTGCCGCGCGTTCGTTTGACGTCGTCCGTGTACTGGCAACGACTAAAACGAATATGGAGCCGTTTTGCCGCGAAAAAATAACTACAAAAAATGAAAAAATCTCATCCAGCCAGTTGCCGTTTGAGTCTGCATAAAACTCTTTACGCCAAATTGAGGTTGTGTTTTCGAAAGCTTATTTAAAAAATATTTTTCAAAGCTTTTCATGGTTGCAATTAGAATCAAACCAATTATTTCTAGTTCTAAATGAAACTGTTAACTTTAATATTACTAATAATCCGTTAGGCATTTTGCTTAGAACAACATTATACATTTTAACATAAAATATGAAAAAACCGTCTACATTGGATAATTTCGACTGTGCGATTAGAAAGTTTATTTATTAATTGCTGCGTTACAATGAATGAGTAGTCACAAAAAAAAACAAAAACAAATTTCGTGTTTTTGACATGATTGTACAAACCTATCCAAAAATCGAACGACGAAGTAACCAGTACACATTTGCCGAATGAAGATTAACTTAATTAGATACGGTACCTTCTTGTCTTACCGCCAGATGTATAAATAAAATATTTAGAAACAACTATAACACGACGGCGGCGGTGACTGAAGTATGCTGTACTTATACACACGATACAATGTAGTTTTTTTTATATTGTCAACGAGATACAATGGCACCGGGCCAAGCCACGTGGCAGAAATAAAAAAGTTAAACAGTTCTAATTTCAAATTAACAGTAGGCGTAATCGGGAGCGCGCGCCAAATTAGGCGGCAATTTTGACAGCGGGATAACTTAGAATTTTCCTGTCAAAATATTTTTGCAAACAATTGACTTCAATAAAAAGCATTCAATAAAGATTTATACGCCCACTTTTCAAATAACAAAACGAAACCACAATTAGCATAAGAGTTACGTGTTAATTTTTATTGTTAACACACAATAGTGCCATAGTGCTGCGTTCCGCCTTTTTTATATAACGGGGACAGCAAACGTTGAGAATAAATGCGCTTGATGGAAATAATTTATTACCTTAATTGCCCTGCCTAACAAATCAGGATCGTTATATAAATTATTAATCACCGAAAATGGTCTAAAAAGGATGAATTATAAAATTACCTCTCAAACGTTTCGTGGAAACCGAAAAGGGTATGCTTTCAAGAGCTTTACACACGATGTTTCTGTCTCTTTTTGCACGCCAGGTTATAGGGCAGGTGAAGCACCCCTTTCAAGGGTCGCCCACACTCAGTCGTTGGTAAATTCAGTACCTTTATAATAAAAGGGTAGGTACATACCCAAAAATATATACTTACCAGTACTTCATTCAAATAATAAATTTCATAATCCATTAGGCAGTGTAATAGAACTGACTTACTGTCATAATTTTTGCTTAATTGCTTGCAAAGATTGCTGGCTTGTGAGAATCTGGTATCTTTTTTTTTAAACGTAGTCTTTAACAAAAAGTACCTACAAGTTACAATAATTTGGTAAAGACAAATCGAAAAGTTAAAGGGTAAGGGGTATATTATAAAGTAAAATTGAAACGTTTCTTGAAACGACAGATAAATCGTGTGTCAACTTCAGATTGACCTTAAAGGATCAGTCTACATCCTCCTGTTTCGCCTTGAAAACCCACTAAAAAGAGAGGGGTAGAGTGTCTTGTAAAGCTGGTCCTAAAAATTGATGTATTCGGGCATGGTTAAACGCCGGGGTTCGCACCGTCACAGCCATTAAAAACTTATTAAACATCATCTCGAGCAATTACTCCTCCCTCCCCAAGTTTAGTAGACCCAACGCAATGCCCCCACCTGTCGCCGGCTAGTGTTAGCTCTAAGCAAACTGGGGACGTATTTCACTTGCGTGCTCATTACCTACGTGAAAAAGTAATTTACTTTTTATATTGTTGATAAGTATTTGCAATTTTGTGGTAAGTATACATTCTACTTTATTGTTTTCTAAATATGTTGGCGTCGGCGTTTATATTTGTTAAAAAGTGGTTGCAAAATTGAAAAAAGTTCATGCTAAATCAAATCGTATCCTACGTCCTGACCACATAAACCCGAATGTGAATGCAAGTGAATCCATACTTACCTATTCATACATATACACCAGTTCTCCGTCGGCACGGCGGAAGCAGCGGCTTCGGCCCACAGGAAGCAGTCCTGGCGACGAACCGGAATTGATTTCACTATATTTTCACTACCCGATATAAAATATCTGGCCAAAGATTTCTGTTAGAGTTAAATTAGCGGAAGAAACAATGTTTCTTGGATTTTGCGGTTATTAGTGAGAGTTTTGTTATGTTAGTTTTTTAATAGCTAGCTATGTAGCTAGGTAGGTAGATCATTGTAAGTGATGTGATATACTAAGTAAAATTTAAATAATGTTCAATGAACTTGGAAATGATGTACGAAAAATATAAGATAACGAATCGTACCTAAAACAGGGAACCATAAGAAAAGCTTGTAATTGGCTATAAATATTCTAAGCTTTTTACTAACTTATTTTCTTTGAAATTCAATAAGCCGAGTGAGGAGTAATAGAAATGTAAGCATACTGGAATTTAAAATGCAATGAAATTTGAATAAATGTAAGCTTTAAATATATTAGATATCATTTAAAGTTAAGAAAACAGTTAAACATGCAGTTAAATTAAAGTAAAAATCTAAATCAAACCGATAAAATATCAATAGGATAAAAAAAAAGTTTTATGTCAAAATAAAATCGTAAGAGCCATTTTACCTTACTGTAAATAAACAGTCAAATCATGCAAATTGATATACGGTAATAAAATAATATAAAGCTACTATCAAAGATACAACAGAGTGCGCCACGTGCCACCAATAAGTAGACATGAAAGCTCTACAATTTGCCTGTCTGCCACCCTACAACTACACTCTATAACAACTCTATATTTATATTTGTAGCCTCTATTACATGTATTATCTGAAGGGAGAGGCGGGCGTGGGCGGCAACTGCACATGGTCACAACAAATGTCGCAAATTACTTCAAACAATTCACGATTTTTGACAGTGTGGTGAAACAATTGCGAAATGATTTACACCCGAAAAAAAATGATACATTTTGTACATAGATATGTGTACTGTTTAATAAATAATATATGTCTTTTTTATAATTCATGTTCAAATATAGTAACCTAACATAACGAACTAAGTGGAATTTTTAGTCTTCTTAATTCATCTCGGAAACATTTCATCCAAGTAACTTGTTCACTTATAAGACATATGAACCATGTAAAATAATCGGATTATACCTACCGAAATGTAGTAGGTTATTAGTACCTTCGGTACTTATGTTTTTTTTTCCGTATAATTACATACTTATTACGTAGTATTTATTGAAATCTCTCGTGTACATACCGTTCTTAAATAATAATAAGAACAGCGTAAAATGCAGTGACGTACACAATTGCTTACGGGTAATAATTTTGATAGCATTGATATTACAAACTCTTTATGAATACAAACGATAAGCTTGCAATGGTTGCAAATCAATAATGTTCGTAAATTTAAACATGTATTCCAATCGGCCCTGTGGCGCAATGGATAACGCGTCTGACTACGGATCAGAAGATTCCAGGTTCGAATCCTGGCAGGGTCGCAATGAATCTTTTTGTATGTGGAACGTACGGTTTATTTTTAACTTTACAGAGAATTAACGATTGACAGTTTCAATTAGTATTTTATTTCATATCTATTTTTATAATTTTACAAGTCACCTTTTTTAATAACAATCATTAGACGCGCTTTAGTGATTGACCTCAAGTAGGTACCTCAAGACCAAAACATCTCGAGCCAAACGGGGGAGACCTTTGCCCAGCAGTGGGACAATCATTAGGTTACATAAAAAAACAATCATAATAAACACTTTATGTATTGTACTCTTTAGAGTGGATTCAGTTTGAAATTTTGTTTAAAATAATAGCTTACTCAGATCAAGAACTCATGATCTGAGCTACCTTATTACTTTTGATACTTGATAACCTTGAACCTGAAAATCAGTTAAAAAATTAATAATTAACTAAAAACAATACGATTAAAAAAATAGGATTAGGACTATTAGTTAATGAAAAAAAAATACAAAAATAATCGTAATTATTATATTAATTTATTCCAGTTTATTTTGACGCATGGCTTGCTAACACGCATTGTAAATATCTATTGTAGGTAGGTATAGCACTAATTCCACTGAGCTGCGCATGTTTCACTAATCTTATTTCGTTCAGACTACTTCTGAATCTGTATAACAAAAATCACCTTTTGGAGACACCTTAAAATCGGACAAGAGCTAGGTAGAAACTTGAACGCAAACAAATTATAATAATAATTCAAGAACAATAACCGGACAAGTACGAGTCGGACACACCCACTGAAGGTTCCGTACTAAGAGGTTTTTTTTTATTTAATTACTAATGTATAGTTTTTAGACTTTTTCCTATAATGGTAGTATAAGACAATATTACTTGCCAAATTTCATAGTTCTAGGCCAAAGGGAAGAACCTTATTAATTTTGATTCCCTTGACGGTGTTGAAATACACGTTATTTGCGATATAAACGGCTTCATAATTTTTTCACGTTAACTTAGAAGTTTGATTTTTTTACAGCATCAAGGGACCATAAATCTAAACAAATAAGACGGACAAACAAAGACAGACGGACAACAAAGTGATCTTATAAGGGTGCCGTTTTTCATTATGAGATACGGAACCCTAAAAAGTGGAAATAATTTTTGCAACCCAAGAACAGAACAAAACAATTAAAAAATTAAAGCTGGAGAAATAATTTCCATATTTATAGAAGCACACTTCCACCTGACTTACATAGGGTGTGCACATAAAATTTTCACACCACCCGACGCCCGCCAAGTTGCGGGACTCATATTAAAACTTTCTCTGACTTGGATAGCTCGCGAATCTTTTGGCTATCTTTCATATGTTGCATACACGTAACTTGGTTTCTGGGTTAAGATTTTGAAGTTTGCATTTCATATTATTACAGTGAAATTGTAGATATATTTTTTTTTAATAGTACCTAAATTATGTAAAACTGAAAAATAGACGTACTGTTTTTTAATATAATGAGATGAAATATTTTACTTTTGATTTAATATTAGATGTAAAAGGTTAAGGTTATTTATTGAATATATATTTGGGGTCAGCTTCCAGTCTTGTCGAATTCAGCTGAATGCCAGTATGTTATTACGGTCGCAACCCATATATTATAATGGTACTCAAAATGGTGTTTTTTATAACTTAGACGTGAGGCCAATTGTCAAACGAAATAAAAAAAAGAAAGTTGTTTTAGAATAAAGCAAAAGCTAAAAACAAAAGAAAAGCAATTGCCGCCACGCATAAAATAAAAAAAAGCAACAATGTAAGACAACATTATAAATACATTAGCTCTGTATACTTTCAGTGTATACAGTATAGGAGATGGCAACGTCGAAAAAAAGTTCATTTCAGTATGGCTGGATTTTTAATATGTTATTTGGCATAGAATTTAGCATATGATAGGATAGGTCTGGCACCTGGGACCGGTTGCGTTTACTAGTGCGCATCCCATTTATGGGGGTGAAAAATCCAGTTTTTCAACTCATTTTAGTATAAACCGTTCTTGTTCCATCTGGTTTGGCGACTCTTTACGAACATAAAAATCGAATTGCCAGACACTTTGGAGGTTGCCAACATCGTGCCAGACGCGATCAAAGTTCGAAAAAAAATGATAAAAATAATTCATTTTAGTATGGCTGAAATTTTAATATGTTGTAGTTCTATCATATACAAATAACATATTAAAAAGCCAGACAAAAATTCCGGTGCCAAATACGTGCCAGACCACTTTATATTCCCGAAATCAGTTGAGGAAATCGTGAATTTCAGCTTTCCTTTGAGATATTTAGATAAATATTTGATGTTATGGCTTCACAAATACACAACTCAATCGTATAAAATCATTACCAATCAGATTCATAAAGTACTTGTTAAGTAAAAAAGGAAAATGACGATGTTAACAAAACCATTATAAATAACGTCGAAATTGTTAAATACTGTACGGTACATGCAAGAGCAGAACATGGTAACCTAGCTAAATACTTAAGAAACATGTGTTAGACGGATTGAACATGGTAAATTGGTATAGAAGAAGTAAAGGTACAAACAGAACATGTAGTTGGCTTTTCTTTAAACCTTTTCTAATTTTGGTGTCTATAATATATTATTACTGTTACGACCACTTCTGTTGGAAATAGGATATCCCAGTAACATTTTATTCGCAGTAGAATCGTGAAAATACGTTAAAATAAAAGTATATATCTTAGGTAATGTTTCTTTCTTTATTTACACGGAAACCCCTTTAAGGTATTCCGTTTCTAATAAAAAATAAAATCAGAGGCCCCAATAAGAGGTATGCGTTTACATCAAAAGAAAAATACATTTGGGTAGACCGGGGACAATAGCAACATGGCCACATTTCGACAGCTACCGTGATATAATGTAATTGTACGTGTCTGCCTACGTGCCTTCAGTATATGCCGCTAGCTGCCCCTACCTGATTACTACACAGCAGCACTGCAGCTACAAAATTGATACAATGTAATATCCTTTAAGTAAGTGTGTTTTATTAACATTTGTTTTAATATTTGTATAAATGAGATAACTTAATCGAATTCTAATAAGTAGAGTAGACAAGGGACCCTCGATCTACCATTAATACTGACTGATAATATGACTATTCTCATAATTATTATTAATAAGGTAAGTGAGAGTAAGATTATGTTATAATAAAAGTAATATTAATTAATTTGTTTTTTTAGATCAATTATTTGTTTTTTTTAAGATGACTATGAGATTTCACTGTGTTGATTTCAATGTACTGCCAGATAAAATTGTTAATACACGTACAATAGTATATCTCGGTAGCTGTCGAAATGTGGCCATGTTGCTATTGTCCCCGGTCTACCCAAATGTATTTTTCTTTTGATGTAAACGCATACCTCTTATTGGGGCCTCTGATTTTATTTTTTATTAGAAACGGAATACCTTAAAGGGGTTTCCGTGTAAATAAAGAAAGAAACATTACCTAAGATATATACTTTTATTTTAACGTATTTTCACGATTCTACTGCGAATAAAATGTTACTGGGATATCCTATTTCCAACAGAAGTGGTCGTAACAGTAATAATATATTATAGACACCAAAATTAGAAAAGGTTTAAAGAAAAGCCAACTACATGTTCTGTTTGTACCTTTACTTCTTCTATACCAATTTACCATGTTCAATCCGTCTAACACATGTTTCTTAAGTATTTAGCTAGGTTACCATGTTCTGCTCTTGCATGTACCGTACAGTATTTAACAATTTCGACGTTATTTATAATGGTTTTGTTAACATCGTCATTTTCCTTTTTTACTTAACAAGTACTTTATGAATCTGATTGGTAATGATTTTATACGATTGAGTTGTGTATTTGTGAAGCCATAACATCAAATATTTATCTAAATATCTCAAAGGAAAGCTGAAATTCACGATTTCCTCAACTGATTTCGGGAATATAAAGTGGTCTGGCACGTATTTGGCACCGGAATTTTTGTCTGGCTTTTTAATATGTTATTTGTATATGATAGAACTACAACATATTAAAATTTCAGCCATACTAAAATGAATTATTTTTATCATTTTTTTTCGAACTTTGATCGCGTCTGGCACGATGTTGGCAACCTCCAAAGTGTCTGGCAATTCGATTTTTATGTTCGTAAAGAGTCGCCAAACCAGATGGAACAAGAACGGTTTATACTAAAATGAGTTGAAAAACTGGATTTTTCACCCCCATAAATGGGATGCGCACTAGTAAACGCAACCGGTCCCAGGTGCCAGACCTATCCTATCATATGCTAAATTCTATGCCAAATAACATATTAAAAATCCAGCCATACTGAAATGACTTCTCGAAAACGTTGCCAGCTCCCGTACCATAAGCATACATACCGCCTCGAACTTAGCCAAAGCTCCCAAGTCTCACTTCAAGGAGCGGGGAATCAATTAAAACTACTAATAAAGTTCTAAGACATTTCACTTCTCCCCCTACTTACACCCCTAAAACTTCCCTTTAGTTTATAAGATGAATTCTATTTTGCTTTGCCTTTCGCCGAAATAATTAGTCGGTAAGAATTGTTTTGGTTCGGAACAAAATTGTTATTTTTTATGTATTCGATTCAAACCTGGGGGGTTATTCTCTAAGTCTAAACAAAACATAACGTGGCACGACGCAGAATTTACGTCAAGAATCCCGGGTCGACAATTTTTTTTTGTGTTCTGAGAGTCACTCACCGGGTAGTGTTAGTATTTACGTTTTAGGCCGTTTAACAGATTGATTAATAACTGAAAAATATACTAAGTCGAAAGAGATAAAGCCACTCTTAACCCACACGTAAAAGCATGTTAATAAAACTGCTTTGACAGAGTGAATAAGGCCCCTGTGTGCTGAGTACAATTTTGATTTTCGTTCATGACGTTCGGTGCTTCGATTGGTCCTCTCCAAACTCATTCGCCAATCAGAGAACCAAACTTCATAAACGTGTCGATTGCGTAAACGTAAAACAAACTCGCTTTCTGGATCTAAAATGTGTTTTCTAAGTAAAAAGTTTTACCAGATCGACGAACGCAAGATGACAAATTGCAAGTTTTATTATGATTATTGGCTATGCCGTATTGATGTACCAAGTAACGCCACTACTTCAGTTGCCCGCCTTAGGTACACTTCTAGGCAAAAGATTTGCCACTTATGCGTGTCGAAATGACTCTACCAGAAAATAAAACCTCGTTTGGAATAACTTGGCTGTTCCTATTTGAACGTCTCCTGTATTTATTCCGTGGGATGAATTGTTATTATACATCAATTGCACGTAAATACACTTTTCTTTTCACTTTTCTTTTTTATTGTTATTTTAATTTTTCATTATTTTAAATTTCCGCCTTGTAGCAGCCACTCCTAATTTTAAAAATCTTATCTTTTAATTTGATTCTTTTATATTCCTTAAAGCATAAAAGTGTCCGAATAAAGTCCAGTATGTGCAAATTTTGTTCAAACTACAATTATTAAAAGAGACCAGAAGATCCTGTACAACTCTCTCTAGACGACATCGCGGTCAGTTGACTCCTACCGAAAGTACTGGCCCATGCGACATACTACCATAGGACGGAAGTTCCGATTGACAGAAGTTGGATTTGCCCAGTAGTGTAACCACACGTGCGTGTTAGAAAGATAAATATCTACTATTGAAAATAGAACGACAAATTCCAAACTAAGTTCGCTAAACAATTATGCACATAATCTCATAATTCACATATAACAGGTAGATATATTTTTGAATACACTAAAGATTTTACTCCGTCATGTCATCAATAAAGTCGATACGTATTATATCTTTATATGATAATCATAATTATGTATTACATCATTGCTATTTATTATGGAACTAACAAGCCAGAAATTATTTACAATACTAAATGCAGATTTAGGTCAAAGGTCATCCACTGTGCGATAATGCTTCATTTAAATTTATAACAGTAATCTCACCAATATTTCTTGTTTTGAGATAATGCATTAATATGTAGGTGCTTACGTCATTTACTTCGTTAACTAATAATGTAATGGTAGCTATAGATCTATCGAATCACATCATAATCTCTAAGCTGTAGTGCTCTCAACTCAACACAACTACAACTCTGTACTCTACACAAAATCTTTGCTAAAATTTATTTATATAATTTTTTTATTATTCTTTATTTCTTTGGGAAAACAAACAATTACACAAAGTTTCTTAATTAATAAACCTTAGTATCTAAAGTTAGTAGTATATGTGTAACTCACAACGTTATCCACATGTTCCTATTAAATTTTTTATACAAGAACTAAGGAGGCATGCGAGTGAATTTACATTACTTTATGAAATATATTTAGACTACATACAGTTAATAATTAAATTTAATTTGTTAATTTTTTTATTACATTGTTTCGAAATTTGTTAGGTGTTAATGTAAATAGGTCTATGTCCGAAAAAAAGGTGTTATAATTATTTGCCATGCGACGTAGAGGTGCACGAACTCCAGCATTGGTGCGGCATGATGGAATGGCGAATAGGGGGCGTGCGCGCACCTCGCGTCTTACTACAGTTCTTGGTACAACATAACTTAAATTATTAACCAAATCTGAACAGTCATATCTGCCGCTACATATGTCATATAGAAACATCATTTCTAGCAATAGGCGTCTAGACTTCAAGTCCATCAACTTAAAATCCCTACGGGAGCCATTAGAATTCAAACTATGGCGGCATCGGTAACGTACAGCTTTGAGAAATTTGCGCTGTACATTTTCTAAGCTTTCCACGTATTTATTGTATAAAGGACTCCATATTAATATAGCATATTCAAGTTGTGACCTAATAAGTGACTTATAAAGATGAATGTAGGTATCAGGATGCTTAAAGTCCAAGGTAGTCCTCATCACAAAACCATACATGCGGTATGAGTTACTAATAATTTTATGAATATGTTCATCTAGATGCAGCTTACTATCTAATATTACCCCCAGATCCTTCACCGACGTAACCTCGCTCAGAGGAGCATTACCGAGAATATACGCACATTTTATAACATTTTTGTTTTTTGTGAATGTGATAGATACACATTTAGAAGTGTTTAATTGAATTTTGTTCTTAATACAGTACGCATTAAATCTATTCAAGTCGTCTTGAAGTAATTCACAGTCGATACAAGTGCGTATTGTTCTATATATTTTGAGATCGTCTGCGTAGAGTAAGAATTTTGAATGCAAAAAACAATTCCAAACATCATTTATGAATATAATAAAAAGCAAAGGACCTAAAATTGAGCCCTGCGGTACACCAGAGGACACGGTGACTGATTTGGAATGATATCCCCTGATTACTACACGCTGAGTTCTGTTTGTTACGTACGATATAAACCAGCGAAGTAAATCTCCGCGAATTCCGTTATATGCAAGCTTTTTAAGAAGTAACTCATGGTCCACTTTATCAAAAGCTTTCCGGTAGTCAGTGTATACAGCGTCAACTTGTACCTGTTGATCCATATTATTGAAGAGACAATTTGTGAAAGTTAATAAATTTGTAACCGTAGATCTTCTTTGAACAAATCCATGCTGTTGAGGTATTATAATCTTATGTAGTGTCGGGTAAATTGCACCGTGTACAAGCCTCTCAAAAATCTTAGATAAGGCAGATAAGATGGAAATCGGTCGATAATTTTCAACATCTTGTTTAGAGGCGGTTTTGTGTACTGGTGTTATATTAGCCATTTTCCAAACTTCTGGAAATGTTCCCTCAGCAATGCAGTTGTTATATATAAAATGTAAAGGTACGGAAATATTCGCTGCGACTTTTTTGAGAAAATAAGTCGGTAACCCATCGGGACCAGGTCCCTTTGTTATGTCTAATGAGTTAAGCTCTTTTAAGACTTGTTCATGACTAAACGAAACGCGATCAATAACAACACAATCATCTGCACAACTTTCAGGAGGTATGAATTGACTATCGTTTAATGTTGATGTTTCATACACTGACTGAAAATAATCTGAGAACAAGTCACAAGTTACAGTGGGGTCAGATGAAACTTGACTTTTATAGAACACTGAAGCAGGAATACCAGTATTAGATTTACGGTTAGAAACATAGCTCCACAAATTTTTAACATTTCTTTTAATATTTAGCTCCACACTATCCATATAATTACGGTAATCATTTCTACATTCAGATTGAAATCTACGTCTTAAGAAGGAGAATTGTTCATAGTCTGACAAGTTGTTATACGTCTTCCATTTAATCCACGCTTTATTTTTAGATTGAAAAATGCGAATAAGCGACTTAGAAAACCAAATTGGGAATTTGGTCGATTTGGTACAAGTCTTAGGAGTGTGTTTTTTAATCAAGCCATACAAAATATCATAAAGGACACCGACACATTCATTTGCAGACAAATTATGAAAACTAGCCCTCCAGTCATTTTCAGATAGAACGAGATTAATTTGTTCATAATTTGCTTTGAAAAAATTGTATTTGTATGTTTTTGCTTGCTTGAGGGCCCTAAATGTGGATTTATATGGAACAGTAGCACAAAAAGGAGGGTGATGACCATCAATTGGCAGTAATGTACAAGATGGGGTATACACAGTACAATCAGTATTGCTGATTAATAAATCTAGAATACGACCATTGTTATTCCTAATATTATTGAATTGAGACGCATTTAGCAAAGAAATAAAGTTGCTCATATGTTCATTAACTGTTGAAGGGTTGCTGTAAGCACATTGCAAAGCCGAGACACTACCGTGTTTATTATGTAACCAGCTAATATCTGGTAAATTATAGTCTCCAAAAAGATAAAATATTTTTGTGTTTAGGTTGCACAGAGTACTTTGTATAAGATTAAAGTGATCCTGGTAAATGTCCTCAGAAGATTTGGGGGGAATATACACTGCACTAATAACGCAGTTTTCATCAGTTTTGTTCCCTGGTAATTGTATGAGAATGTGCTCAATATAAGGGCTGACTGGTTGTGTCAGGAATATGAGAGTGGATGCAAAACTTTTAAGTACTGCCACCAAAACCCCTCCACCCTCCTTCTTGTTGGTGGCTGCGCGGTTACGGTCGCATCGATAGACGTTGTAGCGGTTATCCATAAACTCACCGTCAGTAATATGTGGAGTTAGCCATGTTTCCGTTAGAATTATGATGTCATAGCAATTCGATAAAATATTCATATACAGTATATTAAGTTTAGTGCGTACACCCCTACAGTTTTGGTAATAAACATTTAAATTATCCACAATTGAGGGGTTGAGACTTTAAAAAGTGTAAATTAATAAGTTTATAGAGCGACATCATCCACAAAATGGATATTATATGGATGAAGTCTAGACTATGTATAGGGTATAAATATAATATGATAAGATGTAGAGGCAGCATAGACTGAGTGGTATTTTTAACGTAATTACATGTAACAGTGCACCAGCTAATAGCAAAACTTGTTGAATTGTATATAAATTCAATTACACAACCTTTATGAAGGATTAACATTATAAAAAAATATTTCTTATGATAATATGAAAGTAGTACACAGAAGCAAATCCTTAAATGGCTAAATATAGTTTTTACTTTAAGCATTTGTATGAGGGGTACAAGGTTTAATTTTAGGAATATCCTGAATAGACCGAATTGCAATAGCAGGCGCTCCATCAACCTCTCGCACGAGTATGGTGGCATGCTTAACCCAGACGAATTTGTACTTGTTCTTATTTGCGGCTTCTTTGCAGGCACGAAACAACTGTTTGTTTTTTAGCGTGAGATGTTCATTAAGATAAATAGACTGTACTGTTCCCGGAATTCCTAGCTGATCAGTTTTTAACCCCTTCGCCAATCGAAAAGCACTGAGGAGATTATCCCGCAATATCCGGGAGCTAAGCTTCACAATAATGTTTTTAGGCTTATTGTTATCTTTCCGTGCATGAGGAACGCGGTGGATAGAAATGATGTCTCTTTGATTCAGTGAACAGTTTATTTTAGCACTAATATTTTCCATAATTGTTATCAAGTTTTCAGATCGCCTTTCCGGGAGATTACATATTTCTACGTTACACTGTCGCGCCTGTTGCTCAAGTGTATCAATTTTCGCTTCCAATCCGAATACAGTGTCATTCAAAATCCCTGTATTCTTGTTTTGCATAGATATGTTATTGACCTGTACCCTTAAGTCGTCTTGCAGAGAGGATGTTTGTTGTAACGACAATCGTAAGTCGTCAATTTCCTTGACCAATTTAGTTTGCCCGTCATTTACGCGTTGTTCAAGTAATAAGTGAGCAGAACGTAGAGAATTAAGTTCATTTTTTATTTCTGTAGTGGCTTCAGACAATGTGGACAATTCATTTTTAATAGAACTTACATTTTCTGTTAATTTTGACATGGCACAGTCAAAGTAAGATCTCAACTCGTTAAATTTCACATTTATATCGTGAGTGAGAGTTTGGATTGCGCTCGCCACTTCCGATTCAGGTTGTTTCCTCTTTCTTTGTGTTACATTCTCAGGAGTTCCTGCAATGTTTGTTAGATTTGGCGAGGAAGCAGATGTGGTAGGCGAACGGATCATTATTATTCAAAACTGCTACCGATTATTCGGCAAAGGAATAGTATTTATAAACAAAATAAAATGTGAAAAGCTTCAACAACCCGAAACTGCCAATACTGGCCAAGTATTTCGCGCAGCGCCTGCCACTAATTCTTGGCTCGGCGGTCGCTAACGTTGCCTCGGTCACGACGCACGACGTGTCGCGGGTTCAAACCCCAGTATCACAGATGACTTTTTCAAAGTATATTCTGAGTTCTGTGTTAATTGTGTTAAGTGTCTTGACTCACCGCCAGAGTAGAACGGGACGAAGCTATACAAATTCGAAGATGGCTGCGGCTGGTAATGGGCACCTCCACAAGATAGTAAGAGAGGTACCGAACTTTGTAGTGTAACAAACAGCAATTAAAATTAATTTAGAAAATAAAAATCAGAAGGATTTCGGCAAAGGTCCACTCGCGATGCAGTTCAATCGGTGAATGATGCAGTTCAATCGGTGAATGAAAATATGAAAATATGGTTTTGAATAAAATAATTTTATTCAAAACCATAATAATATTTTGCCTGCCTAAAGGCAGAATATGTTTGGTTCAATTTTATTATCTACCACCCTGTTCGCAAATAAAGGAAAGTGTTAGAAAAACAGACCAATCATAGTCTTTATTGTAAAATATACCTACTATACACAATAGAAAGTATCATTTTTGCGATACTCAAAGTAACAAATAATAATTAAGAGCAAATCGACATTTCGGCGCAGGCGCAACGCGCTCTCTTTTTATATACCGGATATAAGTAAGACCATTGTCTAATTATATTGTTTTCAACCACTGTAAAACTGGTTGAATATACTCTCTTGTCTTCTTTCCAGCCTTTTCTCAATCTATGTTGTGATCGGCTTCCAGTCTTACCGTATTCAACAACTGCTCATATTCAACCACAACCTATTTCTTTGTAGAAGGTACCTAGTACCTTGTTCTGGTGTCTTTATACACGTCATCTTTAAGTATTTTCTTCTTAATCCTAGCGTCAACAAAAAGGGATGTTGATGTTGACCTTCCTACTTCGTACAGACTTCTGGATCTATAATAGCTTTATACAGTGTTTTGTTTTAAAATCAAACAAACGCTAAATGGGTAGTATAAATGGTCGGTCAAAATAAATAATCAAATTAGAATAAAACAAATATATAAGGGGGCTCTCATACGTGATTTTTGCCGTTTTTATAGAAAATGGTACGGATTCCTTCGTGGACGAGTCTGACTCGCATTTGGCCGGGATTTTTTAAATACAATTTTAAGAAAAGCTGGTGAGTGAATAAGACAGAAGAGTGTGATAGATCACGTGTTTTACGGCACGGGAAAAAACGCGAGTTAAACCGCACGGCGTATGATATAAGCAAATAAATAATAATAATAATATCTTGGGACATCTCACACACGGTCATCTGATCCCAAACTAGGCAGAGCCTGTACTACCGTAACCAGACAACTGATAAACATACTTATATATTTCTAAATACATACATATTATAGATAAATAACACCCAGACACAGAACAAATGATCGAGCTCATCACACAAACATTTGTCCTGGGTGGGAATCGAACCCACGACCTCCGGCTTAGCAGTCAGGGCTACTAACCACTAGACCAACAGGCCAGTCAAAAAAAGAGATACAGCAAATACAAACCACAAAGATAAAAACATGACATCTGTTTTTAAAGTCCCCTTATTTGGTGACTCAACGCTACATATTTCTATCAGTGGAATAATTTATCAAGTATAAAACATTTAGCGGTAAGGCAGCCTCAAAGTGATCTGACTGAAATTGAATATCAATTAAGTTGATATCTTTCATCTCGTAATGAATCGCACAAACTTGATACCAGTAATGATATTCATAACCGATGTATGGGGTAGTATGCTAAGTGAAGGGTTGATACTATCTTTTATTGAACACTTGTTCCATTTTTACAGATTACTGATAACAGCTTTTTATAGATCCATATTAGAGGATTTTGTAATGTCGCGGTGGCCTAGCGGTTCAATGAAGTATGTTCGTGCACAAGGATGCAGGTTCGAACCCGCCACAGGCCAATGTGACTTTTTCAAATTTATATGTACTCTCTTAATTATTCTAAGATATCATTGATAAACGTTGAAGGAAAACATCATGAGGAACCCCGGATACTAAAAATTGGAATCTGGAATCGCCAACCCGCAGTGAGCTGGCGTGGTAATCAATGCTCGTTCCTTCTCTATACGAGAAGAGGCCTATGCCCAGCAGTGGGACATTTATAGGCCGATGTTATATTATTATTTGGGTATTTTCTGTTATATAAGTAGCTTATGGTATTTACGTAAATGAGGTTGTCACCTTACTTAGTGATTAAGTAACCACTTAAATATATCCTCTATTTTGAGAAGAACTCTTTTATTTTTGTGAATAATTAGTGCACTTTGATTAATTTAAATATTTAATTAATCAAAGTGCACGGTACTATTTAAAGCATAGAAATATGATCGCTTAAATGGATGTAAAAGGTGAGCCTATCCACTGTTGGTCATAGACCTCTCCAAAGTTGGCCTATTAGTGCTCTGAAAATGGGTTCCAAAAATAAATAACTATCATGTCGCTTGATTTTTTTGAAACAGTTGTACAAAAATTATAAATATTCGACTGGAATGAGTAAGTTATCAAATGTGAATAATTTGGTAGAGTTTTCTTTTCAACTTGCAGAGTAACAGCGCTAAAGCCGAGCAAAGAGACGCCAGAAGTTCACAAGTTATAAACTCGCGGCTAATGCATATAAGTGTACGTTTGACACATAATTTCGTTGAAAGTTTAACAAAGATTTGTTAACGCATATGTATACTTAGTACAGCAAGTCATAGAGACACAATCACCGTCACAAAGCACTCGACATTAAAAGCATCCACCCTTCTCTGTTTCACGTTTTACCTCAAGAACTTCCATACATGATTTTGCGTTTTGTGAAACAAAACATAGTGCAATGCATAAACTTTAAACGCAAGATCGACGAGGAGCCGTGGGGACAATAAAACAAAGAAAACCGTATCTCGCCCGGAGCAGTCCGTGGCGAGGGGCGGACGCCCGCGCTGCAGCGCCAATCAGCGCGCGCGCTCGCAGCCGCCCCATCGGCCCGCCCCGGCCGGCCCGCACTCCCGCCGCGGATGAATGAGACGCAGCATCCCTATAAAGATTTTACATCGATTATGGGGGTATGAGAGCAGGCCGTTTCTGTCTCGCCCGTGGGCGGCGACGTGAGTTCCTCTCGCGCAGTCGCGAACAATTAACGCGCGGGGCGGCGTGGTCGGTGCGGCGCGACGTGCGACGTCACTATAATGTGGTTAGTCAGTGAGCGTCGGGGCCGAGCCGACGGCGACGGCGACGGCACGGAGCACGAGCACAGGAGCGCGGGAGAGCCGCGCTGGTCGCTCAGCCAGCGCGCCGGCCACAGCACGGTGGAGTTCAAGAGCGCGGCGTGCGCGGGGGCCGCCGAGCCGCCCGCGCCGCCACTAGCCGCGCTGCCGGACCCGCAGCAGTTCAACATATTCCCGGCGTTCTTCAGCCGCCAGCTCAACTTCAGTGGCAGCGGCGGATGTGGCCAGGGCTCCAAGATCATGGAGGAGTTAAGACCGAACCTCGTGGGAGGGTTGCTCGGCGTGCCGGGGTTGCTAGACGAGCACCAGCCGGACGCCAAGTTCCTGCCCTCGGGCGGAGAGAGCAAGTACACGCCAGATAAAGGACGCAAGTGTAGCAACGCGTCGTCGTCATCTGCGGAGGAGTTTGGAGGCCTGTACGGAGGTGAGCACGCAGCGACACCACCCGCACCACCACTCAGTCGCTCCTTGCAAGATAACACAGGTATGTACCTTAAATATCACTCTGTAATCTCAGTAATCTGCAAAAAAAGATATTCCGGATATTCATTTTACAAAGCTTGTCTCGTGCTACACGTTTTTTACTTCAAACTGCGAATATAGGCACTGCGGCCGGACTCTGGGCTTTACATCACTGTCTGCGCGTTTGATTTATGTAGACAATGATTTATGGGGATTAACTTTTAACAGAAAGCGTAATGAAGATGATTAGTGATATCAATACCACAGAAATCTCCTGATTGTAGTGTTGTTTAAAGGAAACCATGAAGGTTTATGTTGGTTCTTGTTGAACAAAATGTATTCTTGTTCATTTGAAGTTATATGTCGTTATATACCTACTACAATAATTTCAAAATATAATCCTGTTAGTTAAAGATCAGATTAAAATGAGTGCTATTTATTTATAACGCCTAGAAATAATACTTAGAAAGGGTAATTTTACCAGTCATCGATTAACTTATTTTTAAAGTTAAGTCATTAAGTTAAGAACAATATTGTGATTAGGTAATTATATAGTTAATAGGGTAGCTAAGAGCTGCTCTAAGAAATAATAATTATAAAGAATATGAGACTGCGTTTTTAAAAAACAGTTACACCCTTTACTTGCACTGATTGCTGAGGCATTTGATACTGTTATGTATATGTACGGTTACATTAAAGAACAAGTTACGTTAAAGAACGAGAATGCATAGAATACAATGCATGATTGCAAACTCTACTTTGTACGTGTAAAGGAAGAAAATCTGCGTATTATCAGAAAAAAATTAAGGGAGGTCGATACGGGACCCAAAGTCAAAAACGATATTGGGTTAAGATGTGTTAAAGAGAAAATAAAGTGAAAAAAAGAGAAAGATCTTTAAAGGATAGATGATACGGATGGTGTAAATGAAGAGCATAAAATTTTACTTTATTGTAGCCTTATTTTAATCCAATAAGTTACAAATTAATATTTCAAGGAAATTGCTGTCTGATTAATACAGTACTATGCCTAACACAAGCAGACTGGCATGATGATCAAGGAATGCTATTTTTTTTAAAAAAGCTTAATATCAATTTGGTTCACACATTACTAGTATTCCGGTCAACCCCGAGGGGTTGACAAGAATTGCTAAGCTAAATGCTTTGTTACGAGTGTACGTCGTCGGTAGTGCATTAAAATTGCACATTTTTGAGAAAATATCAAGTAATATCAAGAAATAACTGGAGGTAGCATAAAACTGTTAGAGGAGACACAAAAAGAAGAAAGAGAAGTCTCAGTAAAACCTGATTACTATAAGCTCTTTACTCATGGGCGTAATTAAATCAAACAAAACGAGTTGCATCTAATAAAAAAACTTGAGGTTTCGCTCTGGAGAGTACAACCTAACTAAAAATATGATGGTGACAATCCCTACAGTTTTTCACAAAAGCTGCATGCAAGGTTGTTAATTCATTTCTAAATCATTTAAGAAGATATGTAAATCTGAGCAAATCTGAACACAATAATAAAATAAATCAACTGTAAGAATATTATCTAACTTAGGCCCAGTTTTTTTTTCCCGAGTTAACTCAACCAATGGTTTTGCTAACTAGAACGCATTTATTCATCTTTTTTTATTGTACTTAATGGTTAATTAATTAACTTATTTGACCTTTTGATAGACTAACAATGGATGAAAAAACGCGTTTTGAAACCATTAGTTAGCATATTTAACCATTGGTTGAGTTAACTAGGGATAAAAAAGTGGGTTTTAACAGTTCAAGTTAGATAATATTCTTACAGTTGATTTATTTTATTTTATTATTGATCCTAAAATTGGGTAAAGAAGATTATTGGTAGCTTCTCATACTCTGATCTTGTCGAAAAGATTTCATATAAATAAGAATTTAAGAATAAACGTAAACATATGACCAACTTGAATTTCGGTAAAAAAAAGAAACTAAAACGCCTATTTTTTTACATTTAGACATAATACATATTCAGTTGGATCTGGTAAAAATTATGAAATCTAGCCACAAAATAGTTTCGGAAATAGACTAACCAGAAGGATAAGAAACAATAGCAGTGGAGTTCAGAGCAGTGCCTGCACAATCATATCTCCCATAAACTACGTACAAGCGGTCACTGGAAAACGTAAATGAAAGGAAATTTACGTAAATTAAATATTAATTTACCTTTACAAAAGAATAAAAAAAGATTCGACATTGAGAGCTTTATATGAATGTTATATTTAGTGCAAGTTTGTTTGTTAATACAGGAACAATATTGGATAAAGCCCGACAATTCCAAATAGTTTTGTTGCACGATAAAAATTTCAAACACCATTAGTCGATCTGCAATCGTCAAATTGTTTTCACAATCTAAACAATTACTTTTACATTTAGTTTTATTTCACAATGCCGATTTTGGCATGTTGTTCTATTTATTGAACAACTAGTTTATTTATTTTAAATTAATAGGTTGTCGTCCCGATTTAAATTAAAAAAATGTGTCAGTGTAAAACTGTCTGCAATAGAAAAGTAGGAATGTAAATAGGATTAAAGAAGTATCCAATTTGGTGCAAGGCCTTATTCAGTGAATCCAAGCAGTTTAGATGTTGTACCTTCGTTGTCTCTGATTCCATAACACAAGTGCTTTAGCTACTTACTTTGGATTTGGAGCAATGTATGTGATGTTGTCCACTTGTTGTCCACTATACTTATAAGCAAGAAAAATGACCTGAAATGTACATACTAACATTACCCGGTGACCTTCAGAACTCAAAAAAGGTTTGAAGTCCCAGGTTTCTTGAACTATAGTCTGCGTTATGCCATGCTAAGTTTTGTTTCTACTTAGAGAATATGGCCCTGATTGGTAGAAATTGAAAGAGCCTCTTGTTGCTTAGAATCTCATGAACGTGACGCACTATGAAACACATGTACTTTTCGTGTTATTGAACAAATAAAGGCGCTGCTTCACTGCGGTGCACGAATAGCTGCATGTGTTCGCTTACTAGCGTGTGACGGGTCTTATGCTTAGCATGTCTGTGGGAACAGTGAATGTTGAGCGTTCATGCTACCGTATTGATACAAAGTGACGCTTGACATGCGTAGCGTCTCCTTGCGCTGCTGTGGAGCACCACCTCTTGGGATACGCATAAAACACTTCAAACGCTAACCAGCGTACACGAGCAGCTACGAGGGCATAGAATTCGTGCACTGCTTGCGCCGCAGTGGAGCAGCACCTTAATACCTCATCGTCATCCAACCATCATTGGATATAGGTATCTTTATTTGCATATCTTACCACTCTACAGTCACGTGCCTATTTCAACTATGTTCGATACGAAACGTCGTCACTCAAATCTACCTTTTGAGAAAATTCACATTTAATACTACTTTAAAAAAAACCTGTCTGTGAGCTGTAAGGACAAGACCTGTACATTTAAAAAAAAAAAAAAACATTGTTGCATATGTACGTACAAATATAGATGTTGCCTAGCGAGTAGGTATAACACAACAATATTCAAATAACGAGAGAATCTAGAACCGAGCACGTAGGTAGCCTCTACGCGGGATATGTGCGTATAATTACAATTCCAATTAGAGTAATATTGCAAACAATCGGCCCGCGGCTGACGTCATGAATACGAAATGTCACTAACGACCGTCCCCTGCCCCCCTCCCGCGCTCTCCCCTGCCCCCGGCACTCCCCTGCCGCAAGCGATGCCTGAATTTTCAAGCGGTTCGGGTTGCCGAGTTGAATATACGTCCTCGCGTTTAATGTACGCTGAATAATAATTGTAACATTGACGAAAATGTGTGGCAACGCTGTATAGGAAAGGATGATTTAAACTTTGTTTAATATCTAATCGGTTCTGACTGAATAACATCGTTAACATTAACGGATATCTATACTTATAATAAATCTGTAGAAGTGAAAATTCTGTACATTGAAAATATCAAAAAAAATAATGGCGGGGTGTGTTACTAGACCGACACCGAACCCAAAAATGTGATTAAAAAAATTTTTGTCTGTCTGTCTGTCTGTCTGTTTGTTCAGGCATCACGCAAAAACTACCGGTTCGATTTCGATGAAACTTGGTATAATTGTTCTTTAATATCCTGGGCACCACACTGGGTAGTTTTTATCCCGGAAAAGTATATACAAAAAAAAACAAACTTAATTTTGCGGTTCGATCCCTAGACCCGAATACTGTACCAACCGCAAATAATAAGTTTGTCGTAGGTTACGTCACCCGCAGTGGCGTTCAATAAGGGGCGCTGCACAGGGCCAAGTAACTATTTATTAATCTGTGACACGGCTAAGATACTATAATTATTTATCTATACTTTATATATATTATATATTATATTATTATATTATATTATATATATATTATAAAGCTGAAGAGTTTGTTTGTTTGAACGCGCTAAACTCAGGAAGTACGGGTCCGATTTGAAAAATTCTTTCACTGTTAGATAGTCCACTTATTGAAGAAGGCTATAGGCTACTTTTCTTTTGGAAATCTATCCCCTAAGGGGGTGAAATAGGGGTTGAAAGTTTGTATGGGAAGTTCGGTATTTTCAATGATAGACACATGAAATATCGTATACGGGTTTCTGAATAGAAATAAATAAAGATGTATTTCAGCGATTTTAAAAATCATCCCCCTAAGAGGGTGAAAAAGGGGTTGGAAGTTTGTAGGCATATGAATTGTGTCGTTTTCAAAGATAGACACATTCAATTTCATACAAGGGTTAGAGTTAGAAATAAATAAGATGTATTTCCGAGATTTTAGAAATCTACCCCCTAAGGGGGTGAAATAGGGGTTGAAAGTTTTTATGGGAAGTTCGGTATTTTCAATGATAGACACATGAAATTTCGTATACGGGTTTCTGGATAGACATAAATAAACACGATTTCAGCGATTTTAAAAATCATCCCCCTAAGAGGGTGAAAAAGGGGTTGGAAGTTTGTAGGCATATGAATTGTGTCGTTTTCAAAGATAGACACATTCAATTTCATACAAGGGTTATTAGTTAGAAATAAATAAGATGTATTTCCGAGATTTTAGAAATCTACCCTCTAAGGAGGTGAAATAAGGGCTGAAATAGTTGGTATATGAAGTTCAGTATTCTCAAAGATAGACAGATGAAAAGATAAATAGATAAGATAATGACCATCTAAGACATATCTATAATGACGACTCCCGTGGTCGAGTGGCGTTCACTCCGGTTTTTAAGGTGTCGCCAGCTCTAAGGTTCCAGGTTCGATCCCCGGACGGGTCCATGTAGAAAATCACTTTTATACTTACATAGTCTGGAGTCTGGGTGTTTATGGTACCTTTTTTGTCTCCGATTCCATAACACAAATGCTTTTGCTACTTACTTTACTTTTATTATTATTTTAACGCCATAATATTAGATGAAAAATTTTATACATTCTCCTTACTTTGAAAATCACAGAATACTACCTTTAATACTACTCTTTAATTTACGCGCGAGCGAAGCCGCGGGCAACAGCTAGTGTTTTAATAAGATAATATTAGCGGAGTTTAAATAAATAATATAATATAGGTAATATCGGCCTATAAATGTCCCACTGCTGGGCACAGGCCTCTTCCCATATAGAGAACGCTCACGTTTGCTCATTGCGGGTTGGCGATTTCAGATTCCCATTTTTGGAATCCAGGTTTCCTCTCGAAGTTTTCCTTCACCGTTTGTCAATGGTGTCTTAGAATAATTAAGAAAGTTCATATAACTTTGAAAAAGTCACATTTGTACTTGCCCTGGTTCGAACCTGCAACTATGTGCATACGAATCCGGTCTTTGAACCGCTAGGCCACCAGGATTTAGCGGAGTTTAGGTAATGATGATATTTTCACTACTTAACTTTAATGTGTTACAATCACTGGACTATAAATTTTTTACGACTGCCTCGACTGTCTGTCACGTATTCCAACAATGGTACTACCTACGTGCGGTAAAGCTCTTTTAGCCTGACCGTGCATTTTGGAACCAATTCGAGTACTGGCAGATCGAACGCATGCCGCTTTTTTCCTTCACGATAAAAAAAAGACAATCGGAAATAGTTTAAATTTTTGTTAAATGTGTCGCCTACCTATGTGTGATAGTTTCCATCACATCACTTGTGCCATCGTTACATTATTTTGAATTAATTATTGGACGATTTATGTATTTATTTAAAGAAAAAGGGACTTCCTTAATATATATTTACTAGCATTTATGACTATCATCATGGTGAACAGGTGAAAAACGATCACGCAACAATTTAAACGCAACTTCTATGTACTTAGGACATTATAAAGTTTAGAATGTCAAAATATAATTGTTAGAACTTACTATTCATTGAAAAACACCAATAAACACTAAGGTAGTATTGCACTATTTCATATATACCTACCTAAATTACTAGCTGCCTTTCGTACGGAGTATAAGCTTATTAAGATCTGATATATCTAATAAAAAGATGTAATGAATATAAATCTATACCTGACCTGATCCTACAAGGGTTCCAGTGTTTCTTTTGAGGTACGGAACCCTAAAAATGGTTTTACCAGAACAATGCAAAAATTGGTATAACGGTCAACGGAATTAAAAACAATGGTATTAACTTGTGATCACATGAGTGAAAATATTGTAATTAGCGAAGTAATTATAATTACTGATAACAATTATCAATGGTGTCTTCAAAGTTCACATGTACACATACACGAGTCAGTTGCGACAACAGTCTTTCAGTTATTAATCAACAAAATATACAACGTCTTTAGTTGTAGTTTTCTCATTCACAGGTCTTACCGGTTTTGCTTGATGATAAAACTTCTTTTTTGTAATCTTTTTCAAAATAAGTCTCCCATCAACAGTACTTGGTATGGCAGTCATTTCGTGACCATGCTGTTTCAACTCATGCCTAATATTATCAGGCAAAATATTATTGTTTTTATCGTCATGGCCATAACTTAACGGTACTTCTGTTGAGGCCTGATTTTCTTCATAAATCTTTGCTGCCAAAGCTTTTTTCCTCTGTTCGTCTTTTATCTTGTTTAATTTCTTTAACTGTTCCAACAACTTAACTGCGCCAGGGAACTTCTCAGCTAGAAGCGCATCATAATCAGGTGGATTTACACTATTTGGAGTATCTGTGCCAACGTTAAACACCGACGTTGGCGAAGATCCTGGGAACCATGGACCATTCGGTGTCATAACACCTTGTGTAATACTTGGCCGGACGTAGAACCACGAATTTGCTCTATTACCTAAAGGCGTTGGACTTACTGGGTTGACATAAGTTATTCCCGCATTTGGTTGTCGTAATGGTAATACTGAAGCGTTAGGAATATATCCAGTATTAACATTTCCACGGAATGTCGTTAATAACGGTCTAAACATGGCAACCGAGTTCATATTTCCGATAGGAGTTATAAGACCAGCTTCGATGAGTTGAATTGTCGCTCCTGTAAACAATTTATTAAGAAACTGAGTTAACTACACCACATCAACATTCTTTCTTGTGTGGACACGTGTAAAGAACATATTAAACACATCATAAAGCCATCCACATTAATAAATCACTGCACATCACATATTCATACCACCGAATATTAAAAATATTTTGTGAACTGGAATACCTATATCCGATATTAATTATAGAACAAATTAAACTACTTTCTACTAGAGATAACCAGAAGGCTGATTTACATTTAGAACTCACCGAGGATCACTGATATATGGAATATCATATGAAACAATTCCATAATAACTGTTATATCACTGATGTTACGATTGAAACTGATGCACTATTAGGCTAAGCATCGTTATGACTAATTGTCATAACTATTAACAATAGTAAATTGATATTATTTCCACTGTGCTCGTCAATCACTTTATATTTAGTGCAGGAGAATCACGAAATCTATGTATAAATTATTTTATAAAAAATATAAGTTCTTTTAAAAACTGATATCTTTACAACGAGTCACAATCAGAGATGACAGAGATGACGATAACCTAAAGTTCTGTCACCCTAGAATTGACGTTGCACAATGCAATAGAATATTCACAAACATAGTTTTTAGTAAAGAGTTTTTATGATTTAAGAATTCAGCGTAAGTATATCTCCAACTAGCTGTGCCAGCGACTCCGTTCTCGTAGTATTATTCCAATGACCGTAACTTTTTTGTTTGTTAACCGATTTTAATGAAACAAATACTAAATGTTATGAGAAGCTTGCCACATTGTGTCAATGAAAAGCGCGTTGAAATCGCTGTATTGGTTTCTGAGATTAGCGCGCACAAACGCACAGACAAACAAACTGAAGTCCTGGTATTTTACGATTTTATTATATGTTTAGATAAGATGTATAGATAATCGAAGCTCCTCCCTCCATCTCCCGCAACATAAAAATCGTAGCTTCGTTTTACAAGTTTCCATCGGAGCTTAGTAAACGTGTGAGAAAAGGACCTCTTAAAATAAAAATAACTCTCTCTTATAACTCCGGAGCTTAAGACTGACGCTTCCTTGTCTTCTTGTATATGTAAGCACTAACTAGTCTGAGGCACAGGTTTCGACCTAGTTCAGACAATTGTGCAATATTGCACTTTATTTTAATATGTTAGATAATATTGTGTTATAATGTTGTACCTATGTTTATGAATAAATGATTTATTTATTATTATTATTTATTTATTTATTATTTTATTCTTCCTGTCATCTAACATATGGGCACATCGCTCCTATCTTCCATCAACCATTCATCCATTTATCTTCAACTACCTCTGCCTAGCAAATTATCACTTTTTTCATATCTTGTTAAGATAAACCGAAACATGTAAGAACAACTTCTCTCATTTTTCAACTGGTTTCGCGTATCTTCTTATTTACTTATTTACCTTTCTCATTGTTCTTGTTTTCAATTGAATTACCTACCTCTTTTTTCCTTGTTCAAACACTCAAATATTTAACAAAATAATGGTGGTGTTGCCCTTTAAATACCACCAGATTACCGGTTAATGCGTGCCGCGTGGCAGCCTCGTGCCGTTCACACCTGTCTATAACCACTCCATAATCATGGAATTATGCTGACCAAGTAATGGGCTTTAAACCGGAAACGGTCAACTCTTTTGTACAAATAGTGCAGATGTTGTAGTTGCTTCAAAGAAATGAAAGAGGAAAGGATTAAAAACTGTGTTTTTATAGGATATTGGGTGTCTATTGAGATTTTATTTATGATATTTGAGAAGCTACACTAGGTTACCCCAATAAATAGTAGAAGCCTCGTGAAATCACACGACTTTGTCTTGCAATTACATGAAATTGGATGTGTGTTGAAGATACTAAACGCACACAAAATAAGGAAATCAAACACAATAATACCGGCCTATATACGTCCCACTGCTGGGCACAGGCCTCTTCCCATATAGAGAAGGGATGAGCATTGATCACCACGCTTGCTCATTGCGGGTTGGCGATTTCAGATTCCAATACTTTGAAATCCAGGTTTCCTCACGATGTTTTCCTTCACCGTTTGTCAATGATGTCTTAGAATTATTAAGAAAGTACATATAACTTTGAAAAAGTCACATTGGTACTTGCCTGGGTTCGAACCATGTGCATGCCAATCTGGTCATTAAACCGCTAGGCCACCACGACACCCCACAATCAAACACAAACATAAAAAAAAATACAAGAAAATCATTTGAAATCCCGTAAATGAGATCCTAATATATTTGTGACGATCAGATGTAGAGCACATTCTAAAACAAAACATTTAATAACAACACCCTCACCAAGAAAAAAGAACCGAAACTGTAAATAAAGTACCCACTAGTAATCCCCTTAAACAGCTAACCAATATGCGCATAATAATCTCGTTGTAAGAGTCTCTCGACATAATGGAGTGTCGATTGTCACCGGCGCAAGCGCACCCTTCGACTAAATCCGCTAAACCTATTGTGATGTACACAGTGACCCTTAGGATCAGCTGGCACTCGAAAAAAAAGTTATTTAACGGGTTAGAAATGTGATTCGAATTGTTTTGACTTACTTTTTTGGATCTTTGCTTCTTAATTTTCTGAAATCAATAAATCAATAGAAAACCTCATACTTATGGTTTTCCTCTGAAGACCCCTAACTGTCTAGAGCCGAAGATCTTTGATTTTCGGTACCGCTGCTTTAGCTTATAGTAAGGAGTCTGTTTGAGTACGAATATGTCACTATTCTATCATTACATGAAAACTCGTAAAATATAAAAATCCATAGCTTAAATTTTGTCTAGCACTTCACCAGATTTTTACAAAAAAAAAAACGAAATCAGCTAAAACTAAGTAAAGACTGAAAACATGCTCGAACTTTGTACTGTTATTCCATGGATCCCTTTATGCACCGATTAAACAGCAATCTATAGGATTTGCGGCATTTGCGCCGATCACAAGTGCATTATTGTACAGAACATATGGACGCTCCGGGTGTACCCCGCGGCTCGCAGGAGGTGGTCTCCAATGGGGTTCCCTGATCGAAAAATATTTTTCTGATTTAAAATTGCAATTCATATTGCGTCACAAGTTCAAAATGCTTAGCTTTTCGCCGAAGTAGGTGAAGTCATTATTATTATTTCAGTGAGTACTTGTGTTAGATAAATGTTTTATAAAACTAAACTTATAACAAACGATTATATATACTCGTTTCATTATCAGATTTATTTCTTAAAATATTATGTATTGTAATTATTACAAATATTCTAATTTTTAGCTGAATAAGGCATACTGAAGTGATTAATTTATTGTCCATCTGCTAAAAACTATACTACATCTACATTTGTACAGCAGAAATGCAACAAGTTCCAACCAACATAATCCGAAGACATCACGCCTCAATTTCCACTAATCTATTATTTGCGACACTTCGGTGCAGTCACCCGACACCTCTCCACGGCCACAGATGGTGCTTTTATGTCAATCGTCATAATTAGGGGATTACAACCCCCTAATGACATGTTACATTGAATCTCTGTTACGCCCCCGAACAAATGTTCAACAAATAAATACTGTTCGCTGACTTGTTACAAGTCAGGCGCAATTTTTCAACTCTAATTGATACACTACCCCTGCAGATTCAAGAAGATAAAATTATTTGTTGAAATCGAAAATAAATGCTTTCGAAGTTAGTTCATATTTTGAGAAAGATTAATTACCGTTGATCAATTCGATTTGTGGATTGTTTGTTTCGATTGATTAATACATAATTGGCTTCAAATGCGGTGACAAACCGAACTGATTTAATGATATCAAACCGTCAATGAAAACCACTGGAATACGTAACCACGTACAACATCCATTTTACTTCTATCTCTAATGGTTTAATCACATCTCGGAAAAATGACAGGTAAAAAGCCAAACCAATATATTCGCCATCAAAGCCCCTAAAAACATAGAAGCGAGTAAAAAAATACAACCTTTTAAACGTTAAAAGGCTCCGTTTACCGCGGACGCAAACACTTAGCTCCATGTTAATTAGTAAGTAGCCGGGAACAGCGTCAAAGGGAATGCATGAATACTTCCAAACCGACCTCCGACGGTGCTTTTAAAATCTCCCCCACTTAATTCAGAAGCTCAGAGAAACCGAAGGTAAAGTGATTATGTCGCCAATATGCGAATTTTTCGAAAACGAACTTACGTTTGAGGCCCCTGGTTAGGATTGCCATGTAGGAATATAATTAAGAAAAGCCAAGGTTGACTGTTTGAAACCCAGTCAGATTATTAATTACATTGAATGTGAACTACCTTTTTTTCAAACACATGATTGCGTTCAACTATTTATATATTTCGGTTTTTTCAGTTAAGTTTTTATCGGTTCATGCCTCCGTTTGAGCGAACAAAAGTAAGTTACTTATCACATTGGTGTCTCATTCTCAGGTATTGATCTACTGGCACCCGATAACTTGCAGGATGATTCATAGCATGGAATCAAAAGACGTAGTCATCAAGAGATATATATTATTGCAATGTGGGAGGTTCGGGTTGCAATTGATAAAGCGTGTGCTCTTATGTAGTGCTTTATTATTACTGACTAATATTACCTAACCTAGCGATATATATTGAGAGTAGGTGTCACATACACCACAATATCTCCATCAAAAGCATCGACGGGATCGGGGTGTTTTTAGTCGGTGCAAGTCTGACTTATACCCACACTGTGCCCTTAGCATGTGTCGAACATTAGACTTTCATCCCGACAAAAAATATAGAAAAATATGGTATCAAGAGATAATGTTAAGATCTGAAAAAACACTATGCCTATTGCATTTCTTGCAAAATTTATAATCAATACACGACTGCTATTTTCACATACATTTTATTTGGCGACATTGCGTATAGTCTCACTCATAAAAAATAAAAATAACTTCGATGTATCATTTAAAATCTTTATATATATATTTCTTGTGTGCGTGTGTATGTCACTGAACTCCTCCTTAACGGCTGGACCGATTAAAATGAAATTTGCTGTGTGTCTTCAGATGGATTCGAGAATGGTTTAGATTTACAAATATTGATCAACGCGAACAATGTCGCGGGTACAGCTAGTAAATTAATAAAAGTCTTTATTGTTGACCTAATTTTACAACAAAATACAAGCGTGCCTTAAGCTTGTTAAACTTAGGTTACTTAAACTGTATTATAAAAGTTTTTCCATACTTTTGGTTAGTAACATGAAGGATAAAAGAACAACACTACAAAAACGCCACAATACAATCACGGCACAGTGGTTCCACTCAAACGTTTGCGGCTCACCTCTCTTGGAATCATTAGCTCCTTAACAGCGTTAGTTAAAGCAACGCAATTACAATTACACGGGCCGCGCGAACTTGACCTACGGCAAGGGGTCGATGCGTCGCCCGCTATGCAAATAAGAACGTTTCTTTGGTGCTGGACGTGATTGCCAAAGGATGTAAGCAGTTTATGGAGAAATGGAATCATACTAGATCTGTTTTGGTCTGGAACCTTATCCTTCAAATCATATCAAGGTAATTGATTAAACAATCAATTAATAGGATCGTTGATCCGATTGAGAAACATATTTGGCTATTTTAACACAGGTCAGATAGCTGATGATGGGTTTGAAGGATCTCTATCCCATGTGGTTTCCACATTAGAAGCTTTGACTTGCTTAAAAAACAAAATAATTACTTCTTCATTAAAGTCAGGTCTGATTGGTAGGTACCTCTTAAGTACTTATTAAATTATATTGATTTTATCGACTGTAGCAATTATTTTCAATATCATAACAAATCTGACTTTGGAACGTGGAATTATTTTTTGTTTAACAAGCAATTGCGTTGTGTCTATTCAATATGTAACTAAAACTCATAGATGATCAATAGTATACAAATAAAAAAAAAATTGTAATAGGACTGCGTTGCCTGATATCACAGCCAACATTAAAAACTTCAAAACTCTAACATACAACTCTTCAACAGCGGAAGGCGCGTTCAAAAAGTTAAAGCCGGAACCGGGCGGGGCTAGCGGGGCTTCTGGTGCCTCAGCCCTGTCACCAGCACTGGGTCCTCAGCACGCAGGACACACACCTACCACGGCGTCCTGTCCGACACCAGCGCGACGCCGACACAGGACTACCTTCACACAGGTAAATATCGGCTAGTTATAATTTGTCCCACGGCTGGGGAAAACCTCTGCTGATCAATTAGCCGCTAGGTAGGCGCTCTTAACATTAGCAGCTTAAAAGACGCTTATCCAGTATGTCCAGTACGCTCACTGCCTCATAGCAAACACCAACCCCCGAGTTGCCAAATCATCGTGCTATTTTAAGAAGAACCCGAAATAAAAGGTCTCTGATCATGTCAGAGGGATGTCCTACATAAATTAATAAAAAATAAAAAAGTATGTCCAGTAAATTTACTAGTGAAGGTAGAGATCTGACTGACGGCAACATGTAAATAGAATATTCATATTCATACCCAGTCATCATGCCAATTGAGAATAATTAAACCTTAAGTAGGTATCATTAGCTTGATACTTTCTTACATACCAGATCTTGACTAATTGCAATACTTAAACACATGGCACGTACATCACATTAAAAATTCCTAATGTAGTCATAAAAGCCTGTTTATTCTTAGACCCAAATTCTTTTGTTAATGACATTAGTATGTACTCGTAATTAACGAACATAACTAATTTGTTTGTGGTTTTGTTGCAACAGGAACAGTTAGCGGAATTAGAAGCAGCATTTGCGAAATCACATTATCCCGACATTTACTGTAGAGAAGAGTTGGCGCGGACGACGAAACTCAACGAGGCGAGGATACAGGTTTGTAATAATTACCTTATTTAAATAATATTATACTTATTTAAAAAACTTATGTTAAAATTATAGTGGAGCCTGGCGGTCATGTAATATATTAAATATTTCTGTAGCTACTTAGCTATTTTTGTCCTTTTTTATCGTCGTGAAAAGCTAATGTTTTCAACCCACGCCGAGGGCACGACGTGGGGATAAGTCGGACTTTTACACACCAAAATCATCCCGACCCTGTCTCTGCCTTCGCCGGAGTCGTAGAATCGTTCGCGCATTCTCTGCTCGACTCCGGCTGAGCTTCCTTTAGGAGAAAATCATAATCATCCTTACAAATATAATCTACAGACACAACTAAACAAACTAAAAGTACAGTATTCAGAGCTTCAAAGTAACAACAATTGTCAAAATTACATGAAAAATTTTCAACAACTATCCTCGTCAATTTTCCAAAATTAACATATACACAGCAGATTCATGTTCCGTTGTACATATTATGTTAAATATTCACATTCACGATTCAATTAACGTATACAGGAATGTCGGTAAAAATGGACCACCCGCCGTGCGAATAAAAAAGTACAAAATATTGGAAGCACAATGGTATCACGCCAGTCGTTCTTGGATGGAATTGTCGAAATATCAATGATGCGCGAATACTCGGATAATACAATTTGGAGCGTAGGCCGGAGGCGGATTGAATTAAAGCGCCATCTGTCGGCCTCGACCGTATGAATACGAAATGCTTACAGTAACTCGCGAGAGATCTTTATCTCAGTTTTAAATTGCTCAATCCCCCGGGACCCTCGATATTGATTTGTCCCCGGAGCACCTAATTTGTCGCTTTAGATGTTTTATTCATAAAATGACTTTTAGCATACTCTATTAAAGTTACGTCAGCTTGTCTACCTACTGACTGCTTAAAACTGGGCTCATACCTACTTACGAAAGCTATTACCGCACCCCAAAAAAGATTCGTCTTTTAAAGTAATCTAATAATCACATATTAATTCTCATACATATCAAATGTTTCAAGTGATATTTTATTCACCGTCGTAAGTCGTTCCATCAGAAAATTACTCTTTTCTTTAAGGCCCAATGAATAACGAAGCTTTTCTTGGAATATGTTATATGAACAAAACCACATTATGTCATACTTTTACGTCGCTCGCTACCAAAGCTAAAAGCACGTAAAATGCGCGTAGATGAGTGTGCGAGTACCGCACTCGTGTAAGTACTAGCGAGTGCTTTCGTACACATAGGAGTAGACGCCGATACATCATGTATGTGTCTATGTATGTTCGTGCACGCGCGCTCCGTAGGAGGCTATTAACGTTTAGGCGACGCTACATAAGAATGTAAACGTTAAAGACGACGTCGACGTCGAGCTCCCTCCTTCTAGAGGAAATTTCGATATAAAAATACAACGTCGCCGGGTGAGCGAGGGTCGCGGCGCGGCGGGGCGGGAGGGTGGCCCCTGAGGCATTGCAATCCCATCAAATGGATCCGTAACGAAGTTAGCCGCTCATCCTCCCCGCGCGCCTCTCGACATTGTCTCTGCCCTCAAATGAATTCTACAATTGGAAATAAGAAAATGTTTTGTTGGATCCCCGTGCTTTTTCAGTTTAAAGGCGACCGTTTTCTTCGGATAACTTAGTACTCTGTCACGATATTAGATAGCTATCTATACCTCGTTGTGTCCTGGGCAAATTGTTTTAGGAGACGGATCTTTACCGAGTTTAGTCTATAGCTGAATTGTTTATCGTTAACTGGTTTAGAATTCTAGATCTTTACTTTGTGCTTTCATTTGATTGCTCTTTGTGTTTTATGAAAACCATAATATTTATTTAGATTGAGTACTTTTTAATCGTATACCAAATAAACTTCTACTCATTAAAAAAATATTATAGCTGCCTATCGTTGATATTAATAAAGGTGCCTTTACAATTCCGGTACTTTCCGGTCTAATAATTTTGTACAGTCAGCCGCAAAAGAATATAAGCACCTAGCAAGATGTAATACATTTTATCTTTAATTCTAGATTGGTATTGTAAAACAGGTTATAAACAAATTATTTAAAACAGTTCCCAAATCATGATTCGGTATTTGTATTATTCAGACTTTTAATATAAAACCTCTCGCTACATTTGTTTTATTAAATAATTTCGCTATACACATATTAATGCTCGTGACTTTACTAAGCAAGCAACCATGACAACATAGATCGCGTACATAGCTATAAGGCATAGCTTGTTCTCGGATCTCTAGCCATACACGTACCACAAACACTAAACAAAGCGTTCCTTGAAGTAGGTAGGTAGACTCCTGCTGAGAGTATATTGATCTGTTTTCCTTCTAAAGCCGGCCGCCACAGCCTCATGTGCTTTCCACATATTTAACGTCGAGGAAGTATAATTTACATGTTAGGTAGTAAAATGATATATTTTTTTTACGTTTGTAGTCATAAAACGAAGTAAGCTTAAACTAAATCTAATTCAAACATGACTAAGTGAATGTATGCAGCCACATTGCCGATGAATTGCGTTCTTTAATTCAATATATTATGGTACTATATATTATTATAGATATGTTTCGCCATTTTCATGGACTAACTGCTTTAAATTAAATTGTAAAAGTTAATTAAATTAAGATTTAAATAAATAAATCGTTATGACATAAATGAATATGAAATAAATAAATCTCAGCATTTATTTATCAGATTAATTATAAGTTTATCTATAATTAAAAACATTAGAATTTTCTAAAAGAAACGCATTTACATACTTATATACATACATTTATATACTATATTATTTCATCTAGAAAAAAAAAGGATAAAAATTATTTCAGGCATAGAAAAGAAAAACAAATAATTAAAAAAAACCTAAACTAAAGCAAATACAAATAAAACCAAATAACAATTTCACATCACTTCTATAACTGAAATATATATTTAACCATCGCCCATTTAAACAATAACTAAGGTATTATTGGCATGATCAAATGGATTCACATCACAAAAAGATACATTGATTTAAACGTTCGGAAATCACTTCATTTTTCATCAGAACGCGCAACGCGGACGGATGTTGGGTAGCTTTGCGAAAAAACTAATATCCTATTTATGTTCCATACCTCTGTCTATAGGTAGGTACAGCGGTTCTCAAACTGTAAGGCTCATCCCTTTGATAAAAGATAACTAAAAGCAAGAAATTAGTTTTTAAACACTGTTATGTTATCTACTTAATTAGAATCGTAGATTTGATCAAATTAAAAACGGACTGTAAAAGTAATGGAAAAGGAGACTAAGTCATACAATAAAATTAACATAGCAATTAAAAAAATATCCAGTCATGCATATAATTAGGTATGTTAAGTATCATTAATTATAACAAAAATTAATTAATTAAACTTTCTGAAATTTTAAAAGCCTTTCCATTTTTACTGTAAAAAATACAAGGAAACTTATAAAGTTCGTCTTGCATTAGACACAGTTTGTGTCAACACTATAAATGTTCAAGAAATGAACTCTATTTTACAGTAAAGAACAAATTAAGCAACTTTGAGAAACGCCGATACAAAATACCTACATAATATATATTTTGGATAGGGTGGGCTCACTAACTGTTAGGTATAGGGTATATCGGTTTATTTATATGGAGAGTGCGTACGGAGGGCGGCCGCCCCTCCTCCGGCCCGTGAGAGGGTTGGGGGAGGGAGGCACTCCACCCTCTCCCTCTAATCAGCTCTAATCACCATATCAAACGACGCACGCTTTCATTCCCGTTGACATCACACAGATTAGGGGCTCGTGTGTTTTGTCCATTGTTTTATGTCTATATACATTTAAATGGGAGCCCTAGCTAAAGACATGAATCTGACGCACCTTCTAATATGGAGGAAAAAAAACATTTTTATCGAATTACATAATTCGATAAAAATGTCTAATGCATGATTTATCAAGCTGAAACAAAAGTTTATCTCAAACCCTCGAACAAATAACTTAAATAATGGTATTCTACATTCATTTATTATTGCCGTAATTCCTGACATGTCTTTTGAGAAAAATGTAGGCAAAACAAAATTTGTGTTGTTCCCTCAAACGTCTACCACAGGCCTGCAAATAAAAATGATTTCATGACTAAGCTAAAAGTGTATGATATCAAAACAACATATTCATGATTGTGATATCCTTATGCTTCAAACTAATCACAACCTTATATATATTGTAATAGGTCTGGTTTCAAAACCGTCGCGCCAAGTATCGCAAGCAGGAGAAGCAGCTCCAGAAAGCACTGGCTCCAGCGGTGCTGCCGGGCTGTAACGGAATGATGCGGAACATACAGGGGTACAGAGGATACCAGCCATACCCACACCCGAATACCATCAATCGGTACCCGCAGGTAAATATTGAACTGGATTATCATTGTTTTCTGAGGCTTACACGAATGTTATGCATTGAAATAAAACTACTTTTTAAACGGATTCTATCGCGGTTTATTTTGTTTTTAGTTTCCGACATTTGAACTCCTTTGCAGGTGTCAGTCTGCGTCTGACCATGACAATGCGAAAAAAACGATAGAATCCGTTCAAAAAGTGGGTTTTATTTCAATGAATCTTTGTTATTATTTAAGATTGTTTTGTCCCACTGCAGTGCACAAGCCTTGGAAATACGTAAAAATATTATTAAAAATATTTTTTCATCTATGTATCTTTGTTTGTTATGATCTGTGTTTATTCCCATCAAATTTACAAAACTATTAGAAGCTCACAAACTTTACCTTTTTTATAATATTAGTACACTTTATAAATCTATAGATTTATTAATAGGATTAGTAGGATTAACTAGAAGACAGATCATTTATATAGTCTGAGGCCTGAACATCTAATCTATAATTCACTAAAAACTGATATACCTTTATATGTTGCCATGTTTTGCCGCAATTTGTAGGCTCATTACCATACGGCGCTAATCAGTGTCTGTGATTACGGCGTAATACGATTGTTCGCTCGCACCGACTGACCGACGAAAATAATGCAAATACTGGCCGCAGGTTCCAATAATTCTGGGATTGCAGATATAAATGTATCGTGCATGTAGGCGACCGGGTCGGATTATGTGTCCTAGATTTATAATGGCAAATTGGTTTCAGTTGAGTCATAGTGAATTCCTCATCACTTATTCCTATTTCTATCTGATCCGATGTTAACTACATAGATAATTTATGTAAATTAATTCGTGGAGCAAAAATTGTGCGAAAATTGTGCGGACGTTGGAGGATAAAATTTCGCACACGTATAGTTTTATAAATAAATAAATAATAAAATCATTTATTCGCTCTTCATAAAATGGTTCCTTATTTCTATTTATACAGTCAATCCAGTCAAGAGCCGTGCAAAACCAAATTATAAGAGCCTGGTGCCCGTGGTAGGTTTAAATAAAAACCTGTGTTACAGGTCACCAGGGCCCCCACTCTGCGGTGTAAGCAATGGGCGCTGTGCATGGACTATGCAATATAAAAACAAACATGAAAAATTAATAAGAGTGTTTAAAATAACCAATAAAAATAAAACAAATTAAAACTAAATTAAACCAACAGTACGGTTGCACATGAGAGGCAAGTTGTTAGTGTGAAGACATGCTACAGTTTTTTCGCAATTACGTAAATAATTAAAATATTGATATATTAATATTTTAATGCTAGTAACTTATGTTTGTATTGCAAAGTACTTGCGTTAGTAAGTGTGCTTGTGTTTTGTGTGTGTTGAGTGCGATGAGTGTGATGAAAGTGTCGAGTACGATGCGTTGTGTGATGAGTGCGATGAGAGTGTTGAGTGTGATAAGAGGGATGAGTGAGGGAAAGCAGCGTTAAATCAGTTGAGACAGACAATTTTCCGTTCCTTGGTAATCAAGCGACCTTAACCATTTGGTTACAGTTTTTTTGCAACTCGACTTGCACATGGAGTATATGGATAAGGAGCTGTTCAGTTTGTTGTACATATATGGGCCGAGGAAACAGAAGAAGTTATGGGAAAAACTAGTGTGATAGGAGTTTGAGGGGCAGACTGTGCCTTTTCTTCTTTTACCCTTTACGAGGTCTGGGTCATATTCTAATAGGGTGTGTTGTTTAAGGACGATTCGCAAGATAAATGTTTGCCTTACTGTGAGCACATTCCATTCGTTGTACAAGTCCGTGGTGGGAAAGCGATACGGGAGACCAGCCCCAACCCTCAAAATCGCTCTCTGCAGTTTTATAGAGAAATAGTGCGGAATGCAATTTTATTTTCATTAAGATGTTTTTATTTGTTATTTAAACTAGAAATGATTACGAATAATGGCCTCTAGTTGTAGCCTAGGCCTTCTATTTGATTAATATTACTTATGGTTAGAAATAATGCTTTTAATAAACATTCTTTTCATTAACAGAGTTAAATGCCAAGAAAACATCCTAGTCAAAAGTGTCAACTTTAATTCCAGCAAATCACAATAAAATAACAATAACTTTTAAAACAGTGCTAACCATTGCCGCCGCGTTGGGCGACCTAACGTAATTTCACACCGCTATCCCATTAACGGAAGTGTTAATCGGTATAAAACATAAAGCCACGGATTAATTCACGCGATTAACATAAAACAGGGCGGGAAAAATCATTATGTTCGCAGCCGACGCTGCGTGCTGATAATGAGATGACGTGATTGCGTCACAGTCGGGAAATAATACAAACTTTTATATAGAATTGTGGTTTTGTTTGTACTTTATTATCATTAAAATGAAGCTGTTTTTAATTGACTTCATTAGGGAAGCCATTATTTGAATGTAGTTAGTTTTTACTTTGTTCGGTTAACCTTATAATATCCGATAGTATCAAGCTTAACTCTGAGGTTATGGAGCATCTTGGCAGCTAACTATCTGTGATAGTGCCGGCACATACTTTTCGAATGGCAAACCTAGGAATTATAGGATTATAGACTTCTATTTTGCAACGATGACGTCTCAACGGTTGAAGTCCTAAGATTAACATGTTTTTTGTCACACAGCACCACGGCAGTTATGAAGAGTTGCAGAAGGACATATTCTCGCTCTCACAGATGGGAGGCGGCTCTTACCCCATGCCTCAGGGCTTCTCAATGGGACATAGCGCCAATATGAGCGCCGTCGGCATGCGGCAAGATACAATGGGTGAGATAATTTTACCTTTAATATCTATTCAAGAAGATTGATTTAGTCTTTCATCTACACAGCATAGGTACTGCAGGTTATATGTATTGGAATATAGTCAAGACAGACTATACTTGGACTCGGCATGCGTGAATACAGATCATTGTGATAATCAAATTACGCTATGGATACATTCAGCATGTTGGCAGATGTTTCAATTTAATGCAGATTTCATAAATGACTAGATAGTATGTATGTGATAACTCAGACTGGAAATAATGTCAATTAATTTCTTCATTCTCTTACTTTTAATATGTGTGTACTACTTGTGGCATTCGGAGTCAACAGGTAAGTAAACTACAACTATCAGTTCTGCATACTTGACTTTAAGTCATATAATCTACTATATAAAAATAAGTCGGGTTTTCCTTCCTGACGCTATAACTCCAGAACTCACGAACCGATTTCCACGGTTTTTTTGGTTTCCATTCTTTGGAAAGGTCTCGGGCTCCGTGAGGTTTATGGTAAAGAAAATTCTCAATTACATAAAAAAAAATTAGACCGCGGGCGGAGCTGCGGGAAACAGCTAGTCGAATATACAAACTTCAGTCAGTTTGGAGCCGCCGATACGTCTCATGCTGTCTCTGTCACTTTACCTCGATGAAGTAGCGACGGATAAGACATTTAAGAACGTCTTATATATAACTAGCAGACCCGCTCCGGCTTCGCGCGGTAGGACAGTAAGCCTATAAATCTTAAAATGGAAAATGAACTTTTCATACAAAGTGACAGGTCACGTGAATTGACGCGAATTCATTCACTCAACTAAACGTCAAGCCTTAAAAGATAAATGCATGACTTCGCGTTAATTCCCGTGACATAATTTTATTAAAAAATTTATTGGAGAAAGAAAATTGACCTTTTACAGTTTTTGTATGAAACAACTGTCAAAATTTCAAACTGTTTCCTCGAATAAAGTTATCTGGCGAATGAAAAATCAGCCCATAGACTTAATTAATATGGTTCGTAATATAGCAAAAAAGTGACGTCTTAAACTAATATTTCCAAAGAATCAGAGCTCAAATTGTACACCAACAAAGCTATCAACAAACATACCACTCGTAAAGCACTTTAAACATTTTCATGTAACAAATTACTGTAAGAGCTATAAGAACTAAAATGTAAGTTTACAGCGTAAAACAAAAGGCGGTAGACGAGCGCGGCAGCTTTCATCAAGTTTCTATTAGAGCCGTCAAGGCAATTATAAAGTTGGCTGGAGCGAAGATGATGCCAGTTTTTTATACAAATATCCCTTGTAATAATGGGAAAACTTGCTCCTAGCACGGCCGCTCAGTTCCGACAGATGATCTCAAAAGAAAAAAAAACTTGATTACAATTTATTAATATCACCGCTCTGGTTTTTATTAGTCTTTGTTTGAATGGGGTTATACCGCAATGAGGAAAGGCAGGGTAGTAGTAATTGTCTTTTATATAAAGTAATTAGTAAATGCAGTGTTATTCTAACGATACTATTATTTTGAAAGTTAAAATTTTGACATTTTTCTGAAGGAGAAGAGCTAGTTATCAGAACGTTATCAGAAATTATATATTATCCCTCACTTTTTGATATACATGTTAAACTTCAAATAATTTGTATTATATTTATTTAAAAATCAATGATTCCTTGTAATTGATAATCAATCAATTAAAGTTGAATAAAAACACTAATTTAGACCGACAAACTAAAGTGTTATTAAGACAAGTATAATTATAGTAGTTGGTAGATTGATCGCATATACTATAAACCATTTACGGAGTTATGTTATAAACATGGATGAGATGATGTTTATTACTCTTTGATGCAAAAAATGTTTTACGTATGTGGATAAATTAGGCACTCAAATATTTTATAATCTAGAAAAAAACATAAATAGGTCACGGGCAATGCCGCGGGACGCTGCTAGTGTTTATATTACTCGAAGACGTGTGTTCTCTAATTAATTGGTTCTTGAGTATGCGGCCGGAGATTATTAATTTGCCAAAGCGAATTCAAGATCAATTAATATGACTCCAGAACTAATAATATTACCCATAGATACCTACGAATATTTGAAAAGGAATAATATTTACTGAAAAAATGTGGCTAATATCCAATTCCAAGACTCTAGTGTATGTATTGTAATAGGTATACATTAAATGTTTATTAGTAAATTATAGGTAAATAGAGGATTTTTTCTAGAAATGAATGATGTGATTATAGAAAATGTGTTCCGTATCGCAATCCAATTACTGCACTCTATTTCCAAAATAGAATCGAAAAAACCTTAACGCGATAAACCGTGAAATACGAGGCGGCCGCGGGCGCAAAGATTCCTGCGTAAAAAACCCGGCAAGTAATGGAAGCGAGGCATCGTACCGTAGATATTCTAATAAGAAAATTTCCACTACATTTACTTTGGCGGGCGTCCTCGCGGCGTCTTGGCAAATATCTTATTTCCTGCGGCGAGATTGCATCTTGAGAAAACGCGAGGGTCGATTCAGTACCTCACTATTTGCTGCCCTGCCCTCCTCTACGTATATCGCTACGCTATATACAGTTATATACTTCGGGACGCGGACTACGGGCCAAACGTGCGCGTAGCGCTACGAGTTTGCTACGAGCTCTTGTCGACTGTAAATTATCGTTGTTCGGTTCGACTTGAAATGTATCTGCATTTTGTGTGTGTTTGTTTATATTTTAGCTTGACATTTGTAGTATATATTTTTTTTTATTTTAGTACATACGTAAATAAAGTCAACACAAAACCGTGTATTTCTTTACCGTACTTGTGGTATGTTGATGTTCTACCATAAATACGATGCACGGTCCAAAATATAGGGGCGAAAAGCATCATTTATTATAATTATCGGTTTTGATAAACTTACAGGTTGTCTTACAGGTTGAATGTTCTGTAAGTTTGTCCAGGTAAATTTAAGACTTGCTATGTTTAATTACCACTTAATTTTGACGTATATTTTTTTATTAACAGGCATGAGCGCTGAAGACGAGTGGTACAACAAGTCGCTATCCGCACTGCGGATGAACAGCGGCCACCACGCGAATCTGGCTGCGGCGCCGATGTTGCAATACCAGACCTAATCGTTGCTACACGGCGCCGATTACTCGCCGGCGCCGGCGCACGACTACGCGCCCCCGTAGTCGGCGTGACACTCATGCGAAGTACTGTGACGCGTGGAAACGTCGCATAACATTTGTGGTTTCATTGTTAGGTGCAAGTGATTTTATTTATATAAAAATTAAAAAATCCCGTTGTCATGGCAACGGAATGCTTTTTTTTTTCAGGGTTAATGTAATGGTTTTGCATATAGGACGCCTACTCAGCGGTCGATAAGTGTCATACAAAGTGTCCGTTGACGTTAAATATCGGGTAAATTACCGTCATAGCACAACAAAATTTAGCACGGCTTCAGGTGCTTCGATGCGCGCTAAGTCAGTATTTCATTTGGCGAAACCTTCTTTCACATATTAACATTTCATAAACCAGTGCTTCATTATTCCAGCTTAAAAAACAATAATTCACCTAGTACAATAAAATACCGATAGCCATGCAAAACAGGTTAAGCCGCCGAATAATTAATCATTGTAAAGTTAACGGCCCCGAAAACATGCAAATGAATTGAAAGGTCATCAACGTATAATAACTTCGAGATTTTACAGATTCAAAAAAAAAATGCGTTTATATTTTTATGATAATTAAAATTACTCAAGCCGTATTATGGAGTATTACCGCAGTGTAAATCCTTGTTGAACAGAGATAGTGCTATTTGTACTGTATTTCTGTATGGCTGTTTCTCTTTTCATCACTGAAATTAACGTCATAATACGGCCATTGGTAAGTTGAAAAGCGTGAGTATTTTATGACGACAAGATACGGATCAATCGGGAAGATTTATGTCTGAGATTGGGAATCTATTCATTTCTAATGGCTTCAGATAATAACAATCCAATTTTTTTTTCAATCACATCAGAGGTACGAAATAAAATATTCCAGACGAATCATACCTCGAACGCTAGTTGCGAAAACCATCGATGGATGCGTAATTAATTTCGGTAGCAACACTTCTATAAAATGTTTGCATGTGCACACATTTTATTATAACGTACAGGAATATTTTTTTATGGAGTGCGTATATTCAAGGAGCTAATCAGGTGCTTAAAACTGAACAGCTTTCCCCAAGGAACATTGGTCGAAATCTTAAAATTTAAAATGAAATATTCATACAAAGTTGTCACTTTGTGACACATCAGTCACGTGACCTGTCGGTTATGTTGTAAAATTGATTTTCAATTTTAAGATTGCTGATTGCTTGATTTTAATTTGGGAAAAGTTGTTCAGTATTATGCACCTGATTACCTCGTTGAATATACGCACTCAGTAAAAAATATTCCTGTACATTATGGACCATCATATAGGTAGGTACCGAGTGATTTATGATTGAATTTAAATGCTCTAATCGTGCTCCAAAAGTACGGCTGTGATGCGTCAGTTTCCACTAAAAGTATTTTCTAAATTATTTGAAAATGTCACATGTTGATATGGAATTCTATCGAATTTCATGCACTCTGAATGTGTTTAGTATATACATAGGTACAAATAGTGTTTTAATTTATTAAGAGACGTTTGTTTCAAGATATGCGTAAATTGTGTATGCTAGTCATATTGTACAGACATTTTAAATCTTAAGATAAGTAATGTATTTTCTTGATCGTTGTATTAATTGAGATAAATACATGACCTTTGTCTTTGACGGCTTTATTTCATTTTTAATAAGATAATCTTTCTTAATCTCATAAATAAAAAAGAGTTGAACACAATATCGTAAAAACAGAAGTGAAAAGCATGGCTACTAAATAAGTAAGTGTATCCAAGTATATACATGCGTGCCCTAGAATAATAGGGTAGGTTGGTCCTTAAACTTTTGACATCAAAGTGATTACGTGTTAACATTTCACAACAACCTTTTAACTTTTTATAAAGAAACAGCTATACGCTTTAATCTAAAGGTTAAGAAGAATGAAATGAAATAACACCCACGTTATATTCTTGTTGACATTAACATCGAAGTATTTCTCGGAAATCTCGGATATAAGCCTCCGCAGGCAGCCAACCTACTTTTTTTATTTGAGGGAATTATATACTTTTTTATTTAACATTGTCTTCATATGTTACTTTAGCACCGTCATAAAAAGAGATGAGAGTCATGTTACCTCCATAGCTTATCTTTATGCAAATTTATTTATTTAGGATCACCAACAAAGGATGTACACAATCACAAGAAATAAATAATCGACAAAAGTATCACGTAGGTGTACTCCTTCACATACAGGAGACCACAGCATGCATAATAATTTGATTATATATCTATTATTATTACCTTTATTTGAGATAGAGCTGTCATAGACTAAAGAGTTATTAACATTGCAATATAGCCTGTTGTAAATATAAATTGGTTTCGCATGATAATTTTCTAAGGTGTTAACAGCTCAACGATATCGTAATGTTACCTAGATACTATTGTTTAGTAAAATTTTAATATAAGAGGCCATTTTCATTACATTTTAAACAGAGTAAAGCCAAAGATTGCTAGTCAAACATATACATTTATCAACACACTTTGATCTCATAGTTAATTAATATAGGAATAAAATAAAATGAAAATGAATATTACAATTGTTTCAGCTTTTGTACAAAACAAATTTATATCAATTAAGACTGTTTTGGCGGATTTCTATTTCCAATCAATGGCCATACTGTGCATTTTAATGTAAATATTATATGTAAGGAAACCTGTCTAATATGAACATGTGTAAAATGAAATAAATTGTCGAAAATGTAGTACTGTTTTAATTTTCGTTATACAATTAAATATACTGGAATCGAACCATAGAAAATACATCAAGTACTTATAAGTATATTATTACGATGTGAAAATCAATGTGAATTGGGTTAATTAAAACTGTGACTATAATTATTGACACACGTACATAATCCTCAAAAGTTGACATAAATATAAGAATCACCAATCCATCATAATTTATCAGAAAAGAGTCATGCTGTATATTTTAAGTTAAAAACAAATAGATTAAATATCCCAACTTGACATAATAATAAATTAATTTCCATAAACCTACAAAATCTGAAACAAGGAGAAACTAAAATAAGTCGGCCATTAGACGATCAACATCAGTTAGTCTGTGACCTTGGATTGATGACAAAAAGGATAATTCGCTATCTTTTTCAATCTAACATCAATCAATACCTTACACGATCAATCTTTCTTATCTTTGAATGCCGAGTGGTATAGGTCACCACGCTAATTACCACTGTGCGCGACTTGCTGCGGGTTCGATCCCCGCATGGGACAAGCGTTTGTGTAATCCACTAATGCTTGTTCCAAGTCTGGGTGTTCTTTGTGCATGTGATTTAAAAGTTTGTGAAACCCCCGCGACACAAGGATTAAAGTCCTCGTTTAAAAATAAAAACTGACATCAATCTAACCAAGGTTACAGATTGAACTGATGCCAGATTGATCTTCTAATTGCCGCCTAAATGAATAAAAAAGCATCTATGTAAAGATGTAATAACCAAAATCCTTTCCTTAAATCAACGCTAATATTTAACCAGCGTTTCTATCCATCCATATACTCAACACTTGACTTTACAAAAAAAACTAAGGTCACAATATAATATAAACAAGTAAAGGTAGTAATAATACGAGAGAAACAGTACCGAAATAATTCATAATTCAAAGGTGTACTAAACTACCTGTGTATATTTTAAACGATTTATAGCAAACAGCGGGTTGACGACGTAGGGAGGGGCTCGTGGCTAAGTGTAAGCCGTACGGTTTGACCGATAGTAAAGGTTAAGCCGCGCTCGCCGCGGTTGGTCCGTGGATGGGTGACCATTTGTAAACATATCGAGACCCCTCCGTGCCTCGGAAAGCACGTTAAGCCGTTGGTCCCGACTGTCATCCAGTGATCTTTGATAGTCGTTAAGTCATTACAATTCTGACAACCAGTCTTACTATGGAATACTGTATTACCTAGCAATAGGTTGTGGAGGTCAGATAGGCAGTCGCTCTATGTAAAATACGGTATTCAGCTAAATCCGGTAAGACTGGAAGCCAACCCCAAATGCATAGCTTGGGAAAAGGCTAGGCAGAAGGAAGCGGGTTGACGACGTCCAAACTGTACTAAGATCACGTGTTTGGTCGACGCTTCCTCAATCTTACGTTCGTTGCTAAGTTAAAATTCTCAATTCGAAAAACTGCTGACATTAGCGGCAGTTTTCCGGAACAGTCCCAATCAGTTTTAGCAACACAAAATTTTAGTTAAATAACCTATTTCCCCAAATGAATGTCTCATTCGTACCATAATTTTAGAGGTAACGAAGCACGGGTTTATTATCATCATTTTTTACTTTGCAATCCAAAAAAAAAGCAAAAATCTTATTTCCTTAGATCATAGGATACCGCTTATTCACAAGCGAAAAGAGTCAAAAAGATATCACAAAGCAAATATACGAAGAAGTACTTTTTTTTCGGGATTTAAAGCTTATGCTTTCAAACCACGCCGAGGGCGCGACGTGGGACCGACCAAAAACACCCCGGTCCCGTATCTGCCTTGGCCGGAGTCGTGGGATCACACGCGCATAAAAAGAACAGCTACCTACCGCATAAAATCCTTGACCTGTAGTTATTTAAAAGGCAAAGATAAATACAATTTCTAAATAAAATCTATGTACGAGAGTATAGTACCTGCCTAAGTTCATTCAGTTTTGGGGATCGCGAAGTGCGGATTGGTGACGGCGTTGTTTTCGAGGTACCGCGCTAAATGTGCCATCACAATTTTCTCGCCATCAATACGCTTCCAGAATTTAGCAGCTTCTGTACGTAAAGCCTTGCCTTGGCCACACTCCTGTAAAGAATATGGTAAGAATAATGTTATTTTTAACTGGCTTCAAAATGAGCTTCTCAATAACAAATAATTTTTGCTATGTGCGATACTTCGTGCAATTGTGGATTAATATAAAATATTACTTTTTTCATCATTAAGGCTTGAAGACCTCAAAAAGTGTTAATTTAATCAAAATCGATCCAGTTGTTTGGTATGTAAATTAAGATAATTGAGATAGCAAAAATTTCAAAACGAATTTGTTTGGTTTTGTTGTTTTTTTACGTTGGTGTTTGATTGATTATTTTATACCGTTGTTAGATGAGCAATTATCTTTAGCAACAGTTACGAATCTTTAAATGTTCTGTTAGTGGTAATAATGGGCCCTATGAGTCGTTTACTGAGAAATAAAACTCAGTCATTAATCAAGGTGTAGGTATGTCACCAGATTTCCTTATTACCTCTACTTCATTTAAATATTCACCTCGTAAGTATGAGGTTTATGATTATTTTGTATGAAAATTATTTAAGCATAAGTACGTAAAACAAACAGAACTTACCTCAGGTATATCGCAAGGATAATCCTTATCCTGTGAACACGAAAATTTATTAAATTGAAAACAGTTCAATTAAACTGTACGCAGACGTACAGTCAACAACAGCAACAGCAAAAGTAGATGATGAATTGAGTTTATATCTTTTGGAGTCAAAACTGATCCCGCATATATGGCAACTGTACTAGTAGTAAATGTTTGTTATAATAAATCACATATTTCTGAATCAATTCGACGCCACACAGTTCTGACGCAAACTCCGTTCATGAATTTCTGATTTTAATCATCTACTTTTGCTGTTGACTGTACAATACTATTTTCAGTTTAAAGCTTACAATTTCATCTCCAGTCCGCTTAGCAATGAACTTTTCTATCACAGAACGGAACGTGCCCACTTGTCGCGGGTCCTGTGTGGTAAAACAATAAAAACAAGTAACGGTAATATAAAATTTATAGTTTGTTAAAGTAAAAATTAATCTGGAATTACATAAATCTGCTCAATTGACTAGAGGGCATTGGAGGGATACAGGGCATTTAATAATCTCTCCACACTTATTTCGATCTCGGCGGCCAATCTCAAGAAAAATTAGACATGTACGCACGATATATATACATATACAACAATATAAATACATGTACAAGTGTATGCGCAAAACAGGTGCACTCTCTGTTCCTTCACCCTCATAGTCCAATGGGACGGCAGATCGACACAACCGGAGAGAGATCAGGTCCAGTACCAATGTGTTTACCAAGGCACAGGGGTGTAAGCAAAGCCACACTTCCTAACTCCGAGCGGTACTAAGAATTCCTAAACGCAGTAACTATTTTTCGCCCGAGCTGGGATTCAAACCCGAGACCTCATGCGACCACTAGACCAATAAGGCATTTAGTATTGCATATACATATAATTATATGTACACACCAAAAATGGATATCGACAGTAACTTCTTAGATTAGATAAGAATATATCTGATCAGCGGTGTGCGGGTGCCATAAGGTCTTTCTTTGAAAATAACCCTCATATTACAATACATATAACGTACCCTTAGATAACTAGCACTTGATGAGACCGAGCCAGTTGAAGCCTCTTTGAAGATAGGATTTGAATTTATAGAAACTGGTTCTCCATCAAACAAAGCAAACTTTGACTTCACAAGATTATAAATCTGAAAAAACATGAAAGAAATGAAAAAAATATCTACACAAGCTTAGATGTTTTGGAAGTTTTTAATACTTCGCGCTTCTACCGCCATCTCTTGGTGTGCATGAAAAGTATAAATGAAGTCAACGTACTGAAAAAGACTGTAGCTACGCCTACTCTTCATAGTTTAGAATAGAAGGTAATGCCGGCAGTTGACATATTATGTGCTACGTAGCAAGGAAAATCCTGTAGATGGCGTTACTAGCATCAATATGGGATATCCCCTAATATTGTAACACTAGCTGTTGCCCGCGGCTTCGCTCGCGCGTAAAGTATTATAGAAACGTCTTGCCGGAAACATTGATTGAATCATAACAAAACTTAATACTTTTGACGAAAATATTGTTTTTGAAACTTTTTTATGATAAACTCTTTGTTATGTGTTCTTTCTTTAAAAATTATCATAGTGTGCGAGCGTTCCAGAATCAGTGAGTCAGTGAGTGACGTGGGCTTTTCTATATATAGATACTAGCATTTTCCCGCAGCTACATTCGCGGTTTCTATATTTTTTTTCTTAAATATAGCCTAACTTAAATATTTTTTTAAATCGGTTTAGTAGATCCGGAGCCTATTCAATGCAAACAAAAATAAAGCAATCAAATGTTTCCTCTTTATAATATTAGTATAGAATCTATACTAATATTACAAACACGTCGTAAAGATAAATATAGATTATCTTTACGACGTGTTTGTAGGTGTTAATATATTTTTTGTCTAGGCTAAAGTACAGTACCGTGCCAATATCTTGTTGGTTTATATCATCAACGAGATCTCTGAATGTCTCTTGGTATAACGCCGACATCCAAGGCTGAGTGAAGAATTCATAGAAATCATCGATTTGCTTCTTCTGTAAAGTCAAAATTATTATCCAATAATAATTAAACAGTAAGGTTAAACAGTTTTAGGAGTCTTTATCTATCTTTCTAAAAAGATGGAAAATAATTATAATTTAACAATTTATATTTATGATTAATGATACTATACAATAGATTATTTTTTTACGGCGTTTGCCTAATGGCTTGCATCGAACTTGCGATCGTGCGGTTACCGATTCGATACCCACCCATTGCACCACCGAAGTGAGCCTATGTAACTTAGGGCCTATTTCACCATCGTCAGAAAACATTTATTCGACGAATAAAATAGACGTTTGACAGTTTCTGTATGAAACAACTGTCAAATTTCAAAATTATTCGTTGAATAGAGTTATTTGTCGATGGTGAAATAAGCCCTTAAGCATTTAGCTTAGCATGAGGAGTTAACAAGTACACTAGTAATGAGCAATCCACACTGCTAGACTTTTAATTTATTTTTTAAATACGACATCTGACCTGATATCTAGTGTAGAGCTTATCGAAGAATGCCTCATGTTTCCCGTACAGCTGCGACAGTATTTCTGAGGAGAACGGTCTATGGGAGAGGCAGGTGATCCCGTCGACCACGTGCAGCACGTTCAGTTGGAGACGGAAATAGTTGTCGTATTTGTCCGTCACAAGAGTGTGTCCCTTAGGAAAACAAAGAAACTTGTGAGAAGTTATCTTCTCTGTATGTCTTCTTTTATGAGTCTTGTAAGAAATAAGTAGTACCTTTGTATGTAATTTTTCTTGTATGATCACGTCATACGTATGTTGTGTGTACATAAAAGTTATCGAAACAACTTGTAATCTATAAAATTTGAGCGCAATGATTTTAATGGGAGACTCACACATATTTCACTGTGCTCGTGGGATAGTTGGGTGTACCAGAATAGTTTTAAGCATTTCAGGCTTTTACTAAAGAAGGAGCTCATGCCCAGGTGTCAGTGTCACGGTCACTTTGTGGTAGGGGAGGCCACGATGCTAAATGGGGATTTACTCGAGCGTCATAGAGACTTATTAGGTTGCAAAGCTTAGATGATAAGAAGAAAAAAATGTTATATAATAATACCTTTTCATCGGTGGGGGAAGCGGCTATAGATTTATAAATATGTAAAAAAATACTGTTGCATGGACATACTCGAGCGTGTCAGATATTGATAGCATCAATGTCCTACGTATTTTTAATAATGTACGTATGTTAATCTGATCATTTGCATGATGCGAGTGGTTGTACGTAAGGGTCAAAAATGAAAAAAAAAAAAAAATAATCGAGCGCGTCAGGTTTTCTAAGGGGGTGTTAAGTGCACCAAAAAAAAAGCTCTCATTCAATAATCTGACGATTTTGATCTGACACAAACTCGCGGCCATTATTTTAATGTGCAAAAAAAATTCGCCAATTTGAAATACTCAAGCGCGTCAGATTAAGATATATATGGTTCATCTTTATGTTCTAGACGTGCTGTTTCATAATCTGACGATTATCTAAAGGGATTCGCCTAATCTGACAAAAAGAAATTTTTGTTTGACTATTTTTTAAATTATTGAACTAATTAATTGAAAAGCTCACGAAATAGCATGCAAATAAATAAGTTTATGTTTTTTAAGTAGAATACTTGTATTTATAAGAAAATAATAAAAAAAAAATGCCCAAAAAAAATAATTTTTTTGCTCGAGAATGTCGAGATGACGTTTTTTTTTACAACTTTCCTGCCCTCCCCTTTCTTTACGTCACTCTCATATTGTCAGATTAGTCGAATATACACTTTTTATCATGTAATTAACTCACCCTACCTTAATCTGACGCGCTCGACAATTTCTAATGATCAATTTTTTTTTACTAATCTGATCCTTTATCCTTCACGGGCGGCCTAATATATGGGGCTCATATTTGGTGGAGGTACTTAAGCGGATACAAGGTATCGCCCTGTATATTAATCTGCCGCGCTTTAGTAAATCCCGAAATCCCCTCTTGGGCTCCCCTACTATTGTTCTTTAAACGGACTCGGGGATGCCGGATGTGGTAAGAACGTGGTTTACCTGTCTTGGCAATAACTGATATACTGCCATGGGTATCTCTTTGCTCGGTTGTCTTAACTTCATGTAATACAATGGTCCAGGCAACCTTGCCGACTGAACTATTGGCGACTCAAACTTCATTACTGGTTGCCATCTATAACATGCGCCAAGTCATAACATAAATTTAAAATCTGGTTAAGGGTTATTTATTTCACACCAATATCCCGGAAAAAAGTAGTAACCAAATTACAAAACTATTATTTTAATGATTTTAATTAAACACACAAGCGGACTTCAGGAAGAGCTCATGGCATTGTTTGGAAGAAGTTATGTAATACCTGAACTTATGCACCTACTTACCTAATAAGGTTATTTAAAAGAACCGTGACATTGTTACAGAAACAGCCTGTAATAAATAATAAATACCGTCTGTAAAGCGAAGTTCCGGTATGTCCTGAAGAAGTGATGCTGGAAGTACTACTTCTAAACCTGTGGGAACAAGTTTTTTTTTTTTAAATGGCACCTTACTTACCTATTATAAATAAACAATGAATTACAACATTTATTAATATACACGTAATTTAAACAGTTCTGATATGCAATCGTTACCCTAAAATACTGGAGCTGTATCTCGGTAAAAGATCTGTAGGTGTTCCACTCATCGCAGGGTCACCCATCACGAACGGATCTAACTTTCGTAAAAACAGTTTCGCTAACTGAAAAAAAACACTGTCCCTTTATAAATAATAAAAGGTATAATAATAATTAAATGAGCATCAAACGGACAGCGCTGCAACGGAAAACGGTCAGCGCTGAGATATGCTGCATGATTAACACTAGAAGCAAACAGAGCTGTGAAACAGGCCACAGGTTTTTGAAATACAAAAAGTTCAATATAATCTGATCTCAAATCTACTGATTACACGTAATTCGATTTTTTATTAGCCTTGTAGAAACCAGGGATTGGGACTGAAATAAGCGAATTTATGAATTTAAAATCGAGAAAAATTTTAATACCGCTTCTCCGATATCCTCGGAACAATAATCCCGATGCAGGTGTCGCGTTGCATACAGTCTTCGTGAATATCTAACGCAAGTCCCCGCACCGTATATGCATGGGTCGTTTGTTTCAAAGGTAGGACTCACTACTAGACCACCGTCGTACACTAATCCACTCTCGTTTATTGCTATGAGGTAAATTAATAAAGAGAACTTTCTGTCAAAAAATAGGGTATAGAAAAAATATCATTAAATTAATCCTGAAATTCAAATTACTTGGTAACAACAGTGAAAAAGAAAGCGAAGCACGGAAAGTTTCAAAATATAAAATTATATGTGTACCTAACGATATTCTCAAGTAGATAAATTTCTCAGGATTTTTAAACGCTCTTTTACTTTTTTCTTTTAAGAAAAAACGACGCCCGCACTAAGGAATTTAATCCTTGTGTCGCGGGGGTTTCACAAACATTCAAATCACATGCATAAAGTACAACCAGACTTGGAACAAGCATTTTTGGATCACACAAATACTTGTACCATGCGGGGATCGAACCCGCAGCACGTCGCGCACAGTGGTAATTAGCATGGTGACCTATACCACTCGGCTATCCGTGCAGTCGGTAGGAACGCTTATATCGCTCTTTGTCAAAACACAAAAAAATTAAGAGATGTAGTATTACCTTTAAACGCATGCAAGTTGATAGCTTGAAGCCCGTAATAGAATAGAGCAAAACATTTAAGTGAGATCGAAATCAGTGGTGCCATGAACTCCAGAGATTCTACTCGGTTCCCTATCTGATGCCACGCTGCCAGGTGGCACTTGCGTAACGTGCGAATACCTAGCCTCTCTACAGTTGCCTGTACTCTTTCATCCACCTGCAAACAATATTTATCTTGACAACAGCCTACTGCTTAGTAATTCGGTTGCCTTAGATGTTAGTACTTGGGAAGGTTCCTAACATGAAAATCCTAACTATATCTCCATGTGATTCCAGTCCTTTAACATTGGTTATCTAGGTAACAAAAAGCTGCATTTCTCTGGCCTATTGTATAAACCTTTTTTATTTTTATTAAGCTTACTAGCAATTTGGGTCGCGCAACCTTAGTGTTCTTGTTAACACCCTTACTGAGCTTAATGCTTGTGTTACGAGTGGGTTCACGTCGGTAGTGCAATGGGTGGGATTCGAACTAGCAACCATATTATTCAAAATTAGGCCAAGACTCTCTCACTTTACAGTTTCTTTTACACACTATCTATACACCTCTTTCGATTCTAAATGAACCTGACCAATCATGCATTGACATGTTACCTGCTACTTGATAACGTGTAAATTAGGATGTTGTAAGTTAAATACCGTCTCATCATTAAAACAATTGACCCTTAACGGTGCAGGCTCTTCATTAGAGGGGAAGGGCTCCACAAAAACGATCATCTCTGGCAATAGCCCTAGCTCCAATAAAGCTGCCATGCTGCTGTATGCTTGGATACAGTCGCCGTACACAATCACCTGGTTATTTTTGCTCAATGGCTCACCGTATTCTTCTGCGTAACAAAATGCATTAGATGATAAATGATTATTTGCGGCTCCTGAGAGCACGATTCCCTGTTAGGAAACTGTAGAATAAAGCGTTCTTGCTCGATTCTGATACCAAAAAAAGGAGAAGAAGCATTCCGCTAATTTCTTGGCCAAAAATAGTTCCACAAACCGTATACCGACAGAAACTAATATCTATTCTGTACCGTTCAACGATAATTTCTATGTACTACAGGTATTGTTGAACGGTTTAAAAATCACATAATTACTATAGTTAATTGTCTTATCAAAAAGACCCATATCATCGTACATAGGTATTAGTTTATAGATAGTAATTACCTAGTCTATCCATTATCTATTATACTAAAATAGTCATACTTACTGGGATCACTGATCATGCGCATAAGTTTCGTCAAGCAAATATTAGCTTCGAAAATAGAATTAATGAGAAAGACATTCTCAGGCGTCTCTGGAGGCATGGGCAGGCGGTCTGTGTGACATTTTGGGTTGTCCATAAGCAATCGATCACACGGTTTTCCTTTGCTAAGTAAAAGATGTACAATATCATGTAAAATGATAAAAGCTTAATCGTAATTAGAATTTACAGATATAGATCTCTAACATTTCTCTTAATAAACTCAAAATTAAGCTAAAAAGTAGGTATATAAACTAATTAAAACTTAACGTCTTTATTATTTTGTATTTACAACGCGTCCTTCCATAACAGGAGTTTTATTGTACCCACTTATTTTTCTAATTTATCGGCACTATAGGTCATCATTTTCGGCACTATAGGTCTATTGTAAGGAACCAATTTTTAGAATTATTTTGTTTGTATAATAATATGACTGTTTGTTGCCAAAATAAATAAAAATTAGCCTGAAAATTTCAGTTCATTTCAAGATTATTAAAGAGTTACTAACGCTACTTCCTTAACAAGAGCTAGTGCTTCCTTCAAGTAATCTGGATGCTGGAACTGCTGTCCACAAGTCAACACCAATTCATCATAATGCTTTGTACCGCCTCCTTTTAGGTGTATGCATTTCCGTTTCCTATAGGAATGTATTTGACAGTCAATCAAACTATTATCGCTACACAGTTGGGCATAGGAGTGGAGGCGTCTCCCAAGATGCGCCACATCACTCAGTCCACCTCCTATCGAATCCAGTCCAACCTAACTACTTCGTATAAAGATGTGTTACTCTAAACCGTTTTCAGAAATACCTTTCAAGGGTTTCTGCTCTAATAATTGCAAACAAATTAACTTTATTAGTTACCTACTGTGTTCTTAGTTTTTAAATTTTTTAATTAATATTAGGAAAAAAATTAAAGATGTAAATCACCTGTGGGAATCTATTTGATCATGAAAAACGATTATTTGTCCTCATGCAACCCTCTTTTTTTTGTAGGGGTGAAACGCTTATGACTTCAACCCACGCTGAGGGTACAGTGTGCCGTGTAGGGATATGTCGGGCATGCACCAACTAAAACCACCGGTCCCGTCCCGTCCTTTCTAGGCGAATTAGTGTATAGTGCTCACCCCTCACACCTCGGAAGTATGGAAATGTGTGAATTTGCGTCCGCATTCTCCGGGGCCGGTGGCTGATCTGGTGACGGCCCTCCTGATCAACCGCCGGCCTGGCCTTAGGGTGGTCTGAAGTCGCCCTGCAACCTGAACCAGCACTAAACAATTCGCCTGCTTATATTTAAAAAGTTACTCACCTATCAATTTTAACCATGATAGCCGACATAACATCTACATAGTGGTAGAACGGCACGCTTTTGATGTACCGGTCAGTATAGCGGCCATCCCGCGGTACACAGATATCAGCTGCCTTCAGACAGTCCGCAACGGTAGGCAGACCGTGCTCAGATACCAGAGTCACATTGCTGAATGTAAGATACTGGGATGTTGGCCTATTCAGAAATGCATGATTATGTTAAGACTTTTGGACTAGTTACGTAACTAGGGGAATAGGTAAATAAAAGTTCTAACCAGTAACATCAGATTTTTGAACTATCTAATTCAAAATAGGGGTGTTTAGAAAGCGTTTTAAAAGAAAACTTTGTTTTAATAAGAAATGAGAAGAAAATCTTCATAGAAAAAAATGGAGAAAATACTTATTACTTTGGAAAGAAGAGAAAACAACTTTAAAGCGTTTCGATCATGTTTAAGAGGCTTTTTGGCCAAGGTTACTTACCCCATAAGCAACGTCTCAAGGAAGGCCAGCCCTGTACGACTGGCACCAACCACCACTATGCTGTTGTTTACGTAAACTTTAGGCAGACTGGTCAAGGGCCTTTCTAGAACCCATAAAGCAAATGGGCTAGCTCTGTATAAGAAGCAGTGTTATTGTAATTTAATATTAATTTGTTTACAAATCTGTTGTCTACAAAACTTTTTCAGATCTTGCTGGCATTGACATTATCGTGATAGGTACTTTAAAAGAATAAAAATTTAAATAAATACTCACAAATCTTTGAATATTTTATCCAATTCTTTATTTCCACTTATATTAGGGACTGACTGTCGGGGATGCACTGGATTCATGTGACCAGCTAACGACATTAAATTACGACTTGGGCTCTAGTTCAGAACAAAAATAAATAAAAGAATAAGAGTAATATTTAAAAAAACTTGTTATGACACCATTTGGAACTTAAATTACTCAAAGTTATATTGAACTCTAAGTATTCAGGTATAAGTAAGGGTACAGAGTAAATTCAAGGACGTACCAAATCACCTTTAGCAAACAGTCTGCTAATCCAGAAGAGAGTGGCATATCTGGATTGTCGCAGCAGCTCCCTCATATACCACCTCGCATGAGGCTCTAACGCAGGCGACATTACTCCTGCTAACATCTGAAGCAGGGAAATACGTTCACCAGTCAATCAGCTCACCCCTTAACACACTAGTGACTAGAAGGGTGAACTAAGCTATAAGTAGAACTAATTTGTAGACTCAAAAGTCTTAAAGTTTGTTTCATTTTTCCAAAAGAATGCGGCTCAAAACATTTCTGTTATTTAAGAATACGAATAAAATTTTATTAATATGTAAAAATGTTAATTATTTTCAAGAAAAATTTGTACCTTCGGCAGGAGTCGAACCCGTGGTTAGCAAAAAGCTTAGTTAGCAAAGCAACTGGTGCGATACCTAAGCTACGGCGGTCACTACCCGAGTCTTCAAATTTCACATCTCTATAAAAAAAAAACATTTTTTAAACAAAAATAATAAGTAGTATGGGCAGCGTCATTGCCGCCTCTATTTTTTTTTTAATTAACCAATTTTTAAATCGTATCAGCATAACCAATCGAATTGAATGGGGGCTATCGCGTAGGTCTGAATGTCATTCTCCACCAATGAGAGATAAGCTACTGGCCTGTGATTGGTCGAAATTGACAGATAGAGCTCATACGACACTAGCGACCTTTGCGGATTTTTGACACGCGATAGCTCCCATTGATTTCGAATTCGATTACTCAGATGTCTCACACGCCCCCCAAGAAGTGCATTATAATAGAGGAAAGTTGATGACTCGGAGTTGGTAAAGCAACTAGTGCATTGAACCAGTAGTCCTTTCTATTTGTAATTATTTTACAGAACATTTCTGTTCAATTTTAAAGCAACAAATCCACTTACAGCTCCATCGGTACCTGCGCGACGCGGTTCGGGTTCCAAGTCATATTGTGTTCGTACAGCTGTACCGTCTTCTAACGGACTGCAATTTTTGTGATTTTAAATTATGTAATCGGTTAACAAGAATTACTTAATACTTTTTTTCATTTTTTTTGTAGCGACTTATAATATAAGTACTTGTGAGGAAATGTGGATGGTATTTTCCCCACACAAACGCTCTCGCCTGTTTTCATGCTGGTTTAAGAATTCAAAGAAATGTTTTTCTTTAATAATCTAAAAATGTATTTATTTATAATAATATGCCCCTGTTTTCCTTCTTGATGATACATTTCATCTTTAAAAGGAAATATTCAGAATTTTCGGAGAGTTATAGTAACTCCCCGAAAATGCTGAAAATTTCCTACGTAAATCGTTTTCAACAGAAGCGTAGTGCAGAGAGTTATTTCAGAAAAAAGAAAAACATAGGGGCATAATATTCATTCTGTTTATTCAGTTTATGACAGGTCTTTTAATCCGGGTCCGATATTTGAAAAGGAAAGCAAAAAGCATGAGCCAAAACACAAATTGTTGCTTTCCATTACTATTATTATTATTGATATATTACGTATATGCAGAACAATTACGTTCTACTAGCCGTTGCGGTTGTTTTTGTCACCCATTAATGGTGTGGATGGAGGGTATCCGGACGTCCTAAGATTGATATTCTCTTCAAATATCTACCTGATTTTCAGTCCTCGCCCGCATTTCCTTTCAAGTAAGCAATTATAAAGCAATAATTTAAAAATATTTTTAGCGAAGCAAAGCTATTTAAGCAAGCTTACAACAAAGATAAATGAAACACATGAAAATTTGACTGCCACAAATAAAACATACCCACCCTATGACAACGAGTCCTATAGGTTGGTTCTGGCTAAGCAATATAAAGGATTGCAGCGTATAAGACTTTAGCGTAGATTTGAAAAGGTCCAGTAGTGTATCGATGCGGGGCGCATGCTCCAACACGTCTTTCAAAGCAATCATGTCACACGCCTCGCCCGGACGGACAGACAGCTTTCTAGAAAATACAATGAACAGTTGGTATTCTAAAATAATGCGTACATCACTAGAGAAATGTAAGTAATTTTTACCCTTTGACAGAATTCACATGTGCCACATATAACGATTCATTAATGTATCTCATTCTAACACCAAACGGTGTAACTAACTGAAAAGTAACCATTAATAATAATTAACGAATAAGTTTATTGCATAGGTTTTTTTGCATTTTGCAATTGCATTAGTCTGTAAGTCTCTCTAAGAGTAAATAAATAAACAGAAAATAAATTTATGGACATCCATTACAATAATAATGGCCAAACGACTTTACCGTGAAGTGCTCCAGCAGTGGGAAAGAAGGATGATTCGAGGGAAGACACATGACACAATAATCTCTGTTAGGGAACATCTCGTATGCAGTTTCAAGCAAATCATAACCATACCTAAAACGGGATTAATAAATACATAATAAATTAAATACACGTCGTCTGCTTAACTTGCGGTCGGCTTCCAGTCCTACCGGATTTAGCTGAATATGTAACCTTTTTTACATGGAGCGACTGCTTATCTGTCCTGACTTCCACAGACCACACCCCTTTTACTGGGTAACGCAGTATCCCACATTGTCCCATAATAAATCCACCCTAGCCAAGTGACATTTCTACAAGCGATAAGGCTGATCGAATCGCTCAAATGTATGGAAGTGACAAGTAGTCACATGACTTTTTGAAATCACATGTTATTTCCATACATTTAATTTAATGTCATTGAGACGATTTCTATCATCGTCAACACTTGTAGAAATGTCACTTGGCTAGGGGGGCTGGTTGTCAAAATTGTAATGGTTTAACGACTGTCAAAGATCGATATAAGACTGTAGGAACCAACGGCCTAACGTGCTTCCAGGGCACAGGTGGTCCCGGTATGTTTAAGAATAGTCACCTACCCATCAAAATAAATATTAGTTTAAATTCTCCCCATTTTTTTCTATTCTGAGGTGTGGTTACAAACAATACAACATAAAAAAGATGTCGAGCACGCACTTTCGAAAAACGTTAGTACCGACTGTACAATGTAGGTATACCTTTCACACCTTAAGAACGAGCCCCTTTAACTAATTAACTCTTTATAAATACAATACATAAAAAACTGGCTATTCATACCTTTCATCATAATCAGGGTGCATAGCAAAAAGCTCTAGTAGAAAGGCATTGGGTGGTCCTGAATATCTTACTGGTTCAGGGATCTTAAAAGCTGCGTTGACCGAAGACGCTGTAAATATTCGTGCACCGTGAAGTACCTACTTAAGATTTACTCGCTTAATAAGATAAGCAAAAACGCTAAACTTTTTATTGCAAAAAGCATGCAGTGTGATTGAAATTAAATAAATCTTCCTGGCTAAAGAACGACATCCAGCCTTCAGGCTAGCGCTAGGCGCGCAGAAGCCGAGCCGAATTTTACCGATGCTTCGAATGCGGCTACACATACGTAACTTTTTGGTTTATACTGCATACCTAACATGTAGTAAGAGACATACTTATTTAAAAAGCGTTTTAATAAGTTGTTAGTAGTAAAGCAATATATTTTCTTAAAATGATACGTACTATTCCGCTTTGATCTTTCCCTTTTTGCTTCGTTACTAGATTCTTTCTTCCCGCTTATTATTTTCATTATGGCCTCAGCAGGTCTATAAAAACAGTGTTCAAAACACTTTCATTAAACAATCTTAACTAACGTTATTTATAAATGTATACAGACACGACGACGAAAAGAACGCTTTTTTGCGAAATAACTACAAAATGATGAGTCTTTAGTTTACCACAAGTTTTGCTAGGGAAAATATCATTTGTGGCTTACCCTGACTGATTGTCGTACGTAAGGACCTCAGGCACCCTCAAAAGAGCAGTATCGATATTAATGATATCAAATTCGAATTCCTCTTCGTCATCAAAAAGGTTGAGTATTTCCAGTTGTGTAATAGTAGGTGGTGGTGGTTCTTGCTCAGATAAGTCCACTGCCTTTTTTTTTACAGTGGGAGTAGATGATACCTTGCCGCTTCTGTACTCGTTAAATTCATCATCTTCAAAAACCCATGTTACCTAATTATGCAAAATATCAATATATAATAGTCAAACCTTGAAAAATTAAGATTGGCTAGTGGACAGCTGATACAGAAGTTACCAGCCATATCCATGGAAAAAAAACACGCGCCCCTCAAGTATAATACGTATCGGATTCAGTTCAGAGTCTCAAGTTATATCCACATTATTAATTATCTTACCCTGGATTTCACATCCTGCTTCTGCTTTAAAGCGGAATCCGTATAATGTGGTTCACCTAAAAGACTAAGAAACAAATCAGAGAAATTAATCATTTATGGTAATGATACTGGCTGAATTTTATAGATAGTTAATTATCGGTATACCTATAAGTTGATTCAACCTCTTTTGCCGGGGACTTCTGATTAATCGGAGCTTGTATAATATGCCTTAATCCGCCAAAGGGAGATAGAACAAAACTCTCTTCCAAAGATTCGTAATTAATCTGCGTATTGAGACACATTACTCCAACTGCTAATTCTCTATGCTGCAAAAAATCGTTACTACATTTAGTTTATAGGTAAGTACTACAATACTCTATGAAGGTTATTTATTATTGATCATAATGCCTAAATAATAAATGTGGATACATCATGCAGTACTCCGAATTCAAAGTAAAAAGCTAAGCTAAAGCATTATGTTATGGAATCAGGGGCAATGAAGGTACCGCAAACAATGTTAAAAGGTGGTTTTTTCTACATCGTCCGTTCCGAGGATCGAGCCCGGGACCTCACAACGGCTGACACCTTGAAAACCAGTGTATAGGCCACTCAACCAAGAAGGTCGGTAAATTAAGGCCAGACACCGGACAGATAGCCGACTGCACGGATAGCCGAGTGATATAGGTCACCCCTCTGATTACAACTGTGCGCGACGTGCTGCGGGTTCGATGCCCGCATGAGACAAGCATTTGTGTGATCCACAAATGCTTGTTCCAAGTCTGGGTGTTCTTTGTGCACATGTGATTTGTATGTCTGTGAAAACCCCGTGACACAAGGATTAAATTAATTAGTGCGGGCGTCGTTTTTTAAAAAAGAAAGAAAGAAAGATTGATGATTTAATTATATGCTGTAATATTTTACCTCACAAACGAGCAACACCCGCTCTGACTCAGGATGTCTAGATATCAGTTCACTGATGTAAAACTCTCCGTACATCTGTTGCAAGCGACCCGAATGTTGCTCCAGAATCGGTACTATATCGTCATTATCTTCTTCTCTAGAATATTTCATTACTTGATATAAAGGCTGTTCTAGATATGCAGTGTGACTTCAAATGGTAGTGAAAAAAAAACATTTTTCTTGTTTGTCTAACTGTAACACAGTCAAAGCTAAAGGCGCTAGACTGCGGCCCACGGAGCGGCCACGCACAAGTGTAACTTCGTTTTGTACATGCAGCTAACGTGGCGTGGCCACCGTGCAGCGCATGCGAGCAGAGTTTGAGTTCAACGTAGTATTTATATTTTTCATTTTATTTCAAGTAACCAAAACATACTAGAAACTACACTCGAGAGCAATGAATCCGGGTCACTTAAAGAGTCCTAAAAATCTCGGAAACTAAAAATGCTAGGTTTAATGCAATAAATTGTATTTAATAGACAATGTAATACTCCTTAAATGAAGGTATTAAAACTTCTTAGTTATTGTAAAGTTATATCATAAAAAAACCAAATTTGAAAAAGGGCCACTTTCGAAGATGGAACTACGAAATTACAGCATTTGGTTTTGCTTTTGTTTGTAATCTGTCATTTATGTGGGTACATAAACCATGTTGATAGTGCTCTATATTCATTATTCAAGCTGAAATTATGTCGCTTACGCCTGAAGAATGCACCAGAATACTTACAATGCTGGAAACCGGCCGGAGTCAGCGCGATACAGCCAGGACTGTCGGTGTGTCGCTGTCAACAGTACAAAGAGTTCTCCGACGTTACGAAGTAACTGGTTGTAACCTACGCAGACCAGGAACGGGCAGAACCAGGTGTACCACAGCACGAGAAGACCGATACTTGGTGAACAACATGCTTCGAAATCGCTTTCTCACAGGAACTGAACTCACAAATCAGTTTCGACTCCTCGGAGGAAGTAACCCAAGTGCATGGATAGTAAGACGTCGGCTTGCTGAATCTAACTTAAAACCCCTTAGACCTGCAAACGGCCCTAAACTGGAGCCTGGGCATCGTATTTCAAGACTAAGATATGCCCAGAGCCACGTAAATTGGAGTATTGAAGATTGGTCAAAAGTTATGTTCTCCGACGAATCAAAATTTATGCTCTACAAGCACGATGGAAGACACAGAGTGTATCGAAGACCAGGGGAAAGATTCAAGCAAGCATGCATCGAAGAAAAAGTAGCCTACGGTGGTGGGTCTGTACTTGTGTGGGCCGGAATTTCTTCTGAAAGTCGCACAGAGCTGGTGATCATAGAAAACGGCTCTTTAACTAGCGAAAGATATGTGGAAGAAATCCTCAATGATCACGTTGGTCCATTTATGGTCAATTTAGGTGAGGATGCTATATTTATGCATGACAATGCCCGACCTCATACAGGTAGGATTGTGAATGACTACCTTCAAGAGATGAACATTACTCGTATGGAGTGGCCAGCGCGCAGCCCGGATATCAACCCGATCGAGCATGCTTGGGACGAGCTAGGCAGATGCGTAAAACAACGAAATCCTCCCCCAATCACGCTTCGTGAGCTCAAAATTGCTCTCACAGAGGAATGGGAGAATATTCCCCAAAATCGTTTAAGGAACTTGGTGTACAGCATGCCAAACCGCGTAAACGCAGTAATGGAAGCACGAGGAGGCAATACGTAGTATTAAAATTCAAGAAAATCGTAATAAAGTTCATAAATTTCATGTTTCCTATTTTTGTTTAAAGGAGAGATCAGCAGTTTTTTTCTTTATGTAATTTTGTGTTCATAAAATGTATGGTGACTCATATTTTTTTTACTTTCATTTAAGGAGTATTACATTGTCTATTAAATACAATTTATTGCATTAACCTATCATTTTTAGTTTCCGAGATTTTTAACATTCTTTAAGTGACCCGGATTCATTGCTCTCGAGTGTATATCGAATTCTTAAAACAGCACACTAATAACTTTCATATTGAACAAGTTGTATCTAAGCATTTCAATATTGGTAGGTAATTAGACGGAGAGAGATATATGAAAAAGTGACGTCATATTTCAAAACTTCACATCAATATGGGAATATCCGGTACAAGTCGTAGTTTAGCGAAAAAGAGATAGAATATGCGTCATCAACAAAGTTGAAAAGCATAAAACTTTTTATTCGTGTATAAATTTGTTTTTTTTTTTCACAGTTTTGCTTTAATTTACGACTATTTTAAATATTGCCATAAATCAATATTTCGACTGTGGTCCACCCAATTGATATTATCCTATATATCTTATTGTTCAGCGTTCAAAGTATTAGATAAAAATAACAAAAGTAACTAACACAGCTCTTCTAATTCTCAGACGGGGGCAGACTTCTGATCGGTCGGCTATGCAGAGAGCGGGCAACCTATCGCCACTCATGCCGCGCTCCACTACAGTCACACGCCTAAATGATGCCTCCGCACGAAGATTACCAGGCATCAACACTGTTAAAAAGGTTTCATATGTACTAATATTATACATACACGTGATCGCAAGTTCGACCCCCTAGCCATTGGGCTACCGCCGCTTCTAAATCTGAAGGGATTCTTTGATTGAACTCGCTAATTTTACGATCTTTTCGCCGCGATAACACGCGCATGCACGCGAGAAATGCTTGCTATTACTACTAAGTCAATGTTCTCTATGTAGCACTTTGTGATGTCTTTCCAATTACACAATATGAGAGTTGATTGGAAAATTGAGATCCGACAATTTTTCGATATTAGTCAAATACCCAATTAATAAATTTGAAAGCAGAAAAACTACATACGTGGATATTTGAGCAATGATTTGACTAGGGCGATGTACAAAAGGTATTGGTCGTTCATGAATACAGACTTCAGCATGTTATCGACAGCTTCCCGCCCGTACGACGAGTTCCAACATATTAGATGTATGTACAATGTATTTCGGGAATTCATTTCCGGAACTCTGCAAGGCAACATGTTATGGGATCGGTATTTTCCAAATCAGCTTTTGTATTTTAGTTGGTTTTTCAAATATAAATTATTTTGATAGGACAAAAAGTCAGAGAACAAAATAGGCAGGGCGCCTTTTTTATATTATGTTATTTTTTTATATATATATTTGGCAAGAAAATAATAATAAGTAATTCAAATGAATTATGTATAATGAACTAGTTCATACAGGTATATAACAGAACAAAAATCACAATGTGTTACTTGTATTTCGTCCAAATGTACTCCTCCCATGCCGATGGATGCACTGCTGGTATCAGCGGATAGTCTCTTACTGCTAGAAACCCAATAATCACTTCATTGGGGTCTAATTGACATACCGAGAGTACACAATTATCGCTGTAAAAAACATCAGTATTAGGCATAATAGTTGATATTTGATTTTATTTGTATGAAAAAACGTGAAACGTTATAAATTTTCCTACTAAGACAATCCACGTCAGACACTCGGTACCCGACTATTTCCTTGGCGTAAATAAATCACCGAATTTCATACGGTAAACGCACAAGTTCTGCAAAAAGTTGCTTGTATAAACGTGTAGAATTTCAGTCGGCCTGATAATCAGTTCTACAAAAAGTCTGACGTATGCAAGCACTCTTTCCCGACCTTAGTGCCTATCCCTAAAAATATAATATACTTTCATTAAATATACACTGATGTGTACTGAAAAAAATAATTTGTGTAGTATCATCAGTTTTCAATGGTTAGTTTTCTATCAAAATTATTATAATTGCCAGGAAATTTCATCTCAGGCTTTTTGTACTGAGCCTAACAGCGCCTATAGTAATTTACTACACTATTAATTAGTCACTAAATTGTAACCTATAGATAGCAAATAAACGTATTGAGTATTGAATTATTTTTCTACCACTCTTAAGAACCCATATAGTAGATCAAGGCTCTTTGAAAGAATTTGCTACGGGCCCCGCGCTTGCTTAATCCGGCACTGGCCGTATTTATCATGGAGGGACTTCCTATATGACCTCAAAATATCCTACATTTTTTTATGGGCTTAGAATACACTATCGTCTAGTTAACCTATTCAGTTTTTTAAGAAGTAGATACTATTAAGTATCTACTCACATGAGATATATGATGTCGTTGGTGCATTCAACCCTGAAGGTCTTGGATATGGAGTCAACCAACAAGTCTAGTATTTGAGGGGCATCGTTTACATTTGCCAGCCGCACTCTACCAAGAGGTGGAGACCTTGCAACACGCGCAGCCATTTACACTTTAAAATATGCCTTTCTATAAATACAATATCAATAAGCTTTTGAGAAGCAACAACACAATCACAGGAACACAATGACAATCACTGACAGAAGAGCAGGTAATTTGTAAACTATATTTTTAACTAGCTGTTGCCCGCGGCTTCGCTCGCGCGTAAAGTAAAGAGTAGTATGTATTCTGTGATTTTCAAAGTAAGGAGAATGTATAAAATTTTTCATGTAATATTATGGCGTTAAAATAATAATAAAAGTAATGTAAGTAGCAAAAGCATTTGTGTTATGGAATCGGAGACAAAAAAGGTACCATAAACACCCAGACTCCAGACTATGTATAAAAGTGATTTTCTACATGGACCAGTCCGGGGATCGAACCTGGAACCTTAGAGCTGGCGACATCTTAAAAACCGGAGTGAACGCCACTCGACCACGGGAGTCGTCATTATAGATTATCTTAGATGGTCATTATCTTATCTATTTATCTTTTCATCTGTCTATCTTTGAGAATACTGAACTTCACATACCAACTATTTCAGCCCTTATTTCACCCCCTTAGAGGGTAGATTTCTAAAATCTCGGAAATACATCTTTTTTATTTCTAACTAATAACCCTTGTATGAAATTGAATGTGTCTATCTTTGAAAACGACACAATTCATATGCCTACAAACTTCCAACCCCTTTTTCACCCTCTTAGGGGGATCATTTTTAAAATCGCTGAAATAGTGTTTATTTATTTCTATCCAGAAACCCGTATACGAAATTTCATGTGTCTATCATTGAAAATACCGAACTTCCCATACAAACTTTCAACCCCTATTTCACCCCCTTAGGGGGGATAGATTTCCAAAAGAAAAGTAGCCTATAGCCTTCCTCAATAAGTGGACTAACAGTGAAAGAATTTTTCAAATCGGACCCGTACTTCCTGAGTTTAGCGCGTTCAAACAAACAAACTCTTCAGCTTTATAATATATAATATAATTATATAAAGTATAGATAAATAATTATAGTATCTTAGCCGTGTCACAGATTAATAAATAGTTACTTGGCCGTGTGCAGCGCCCCTTATTGAACTCCACTGCGGGTGACGTAACCTACGACAAACTTATTATTTGCGGTTGGTACAGTATTCGGGTCTAGGGATCGAACCGCAAAATTAAGTTTTTTTTTTTTTGTATATACTTTTTCGGGATAAAAACTATCCAGTGTGGTGCCCAGGATATTAAAGAACAATTATACCAAGTTTCATCGAAATCGAACCGGTAGTTTTTGCGTGATGCCTGAACAAACAGACAGACAGACAGACAGACAAAAATTTTTTTAATCACATTTTTGGGTTCGGTGTCGGTCTAGTAACACACCCCGCCATTAATTTTTTTGATATTTTCAATGTACAGAATTTTCACTTCTACAGATTTATTATAAGTATAGATTAGCAAAAAGAATCCATATTTCTCAATTAAAGTGGTGGCCCCGATAAAAAGTACTTACTCTATGGTGGCTCACTATTCCCATTACCCCGCCATCACCCATTGCAATGGCAGAGCTGAGGGCAGGGCAATAGGTACTGAGACTGCGCGTTTCTTTCAATCAGTCTCACTGGTCTCACTAAAGAACTCTGTGGTCTCACTCATCTCATTATAGATTTTCTTTTAACATTTTGAGTTATTATAGTTCTACAAAACTTATCTAACCCGGTGACCAAATCAGGAACTAATATTCAAATATTTTCATTTTGTATAGCTTAAATAGAATATAGCATATCGAAGATTAAATTTGCTCTTTATCATAAAAACGACGATAATTCTATTGAGTTAAAACACAAAATTTGTCACCAGCAGGGCTATTACGAAAATGACCAAACTCACTTTTCCACTCACATCAATTCTCATACTCACTTCACTGCTCACGTTACTTGTACTTTTTACTTTCCTTAATTGTAAAATAATTTTAGTTATTTTAATCTTGAGTCCATAGAATATATCCTCAAGAGTAATAACTCAATGTCTGTTGGTTAAAGTAATTCAAGTTGCAAAAAGGGTATTATTTAATTTATTACGATTAAAATGGGTGTACCGTGTATGTATTACTAGCGGCGCCTCGCGGTGCACTGTGTTTAGTCTAAAGGTAGCATTCGGGTCTCGGCGACCGCGACGAGCGACTGCGACCATCGACTACGCGACCATGGTCGCCTGTCGCGAGGCGACCTCTGCCTTTCGGATGTCAGCGACCGCGACATCGCCAGTCTTCCCCCAGTTGTTGTGTTCTATTGTAGTACGATATGTCGGACTATTTATCCGCAGCTAGGAAAAAAGTTATTCAGCAACTTTTGGAGGATGAGGAAGATGATGATAATCTTATCATGTTATTATCTATGCATCCGGAAAAAAGGATGAAGATAGACTCAATTTTCACATCTCGAGAAAAAGAGGGTTGCTTTCAAATACTCATAAAACGACATTTAAATTATAAAGAAGAAAAGTTCCGAAAATATTGTTAGTATCGCCTGCGTCGCGCGACGGCACTGGCTCCGGAGCGACTGGGTCGCGGTCGCCACGCCGCTCCCTGTCCCCGCCCACCGGTCGCGCGACGCGGTCGCGGGATTTGTTTAGTGCTCCATATAAATCTATAATAAGCAGTGGGTCGCGCGACCCGGTCGCGGTCGTGGGTCGCCGTCGCGCGTCGCTGTCGCTAAGAACCGAATGTGACCTTAAGGTGCGTGGCGTCGCGACGCCTGTTAGCTAAGGCGTCGCAAGGGGTTGCCGAATCGGTCAAACTCGTGCGCCCCGGAGCGATATCAAAGCTGTCCGTCGTCGCGACGCCGACGCAATTTTGAAATTTGACAATTGGGTGAGTGAATGGAAATCAGGAACGGGAAATCCTTACGCGGGTGAAAGCGCGGGTCACAGCTAGTAATATAATTATAAACTTGTGCCCAATGATAAATGTATTTGAAAGTATTATTTTACTATTAAGCAGTATATAGTACCCGACAAGTAACTTGGCAAGTCTTTACGAGTTCATCTCATATTTTAACGTTCTACGTTGTAAATAAATTAATGTATAAAAACAAAATTATTATTTTTTAAGTTTACTAGCAGTGATACAACTGTTCGAGCAATAAAACTGTTTTTATTGTACATAGAATATGAAAATACGCTCTCACTACTCCAAAATATTGCCAAGTTACTTGCCGGCAACTATACTGGGGTATCAAAAGGATTACAAAATAAAATCAAATGTTCATACATACTTATAGTTATTTATTATTCTTAAAATGAAAACTCCCTTAACTTCGGTAATAGCTACTAAATAATTTGTGGAGACCACTGTCAAGTGATAGGACAAAACAATAAAGTTTGAGCATTACTTAATGAATAAAAAACACTTTGTCAATTGATTTAAGTTCTTAATATACAGAAAACAATAATTCTAATAAAAATAATTTAATTCAGTAACAATCTTCTTACTAGCCCTAATTAGCATCAATAAATAAGATGACTTCATTTTGTGGATCTCTTTGGAGTGATTAAGGTCTTACGCCGTTCCTAAATACGCTAACGATTTGAAACTAATTCTATAGTTGAACCAGTTTTGTCTGACCACAATTCAGTAACAAAATAATATTTATTTTAAGGAACTTACATTTAAAGGCGTAATGAAAAAACCCATTCCCATATTACCAAAAATAAAGTTAGTACAGAATAATCTGTACCCTGATACTAAAATATGCTATTACAGCAAATAGAATAAATTGAATTAAAAAATATTGCTTACGTCAATGTTAGGCGGATGTTAATTTTAACAAAAATTGTGGAAGCAAACCTCGTCGCGTTTTGTATGAAACATAATTTTAATACCGAATGCACCGTTTTTAAATTAGTAAATAATACTACATAATTATTTTATGTACGACAAACGCTGAATAAGTAAAAATGATATTTCGGTAACGATTAATCTTCGGCTTCGTATCAACCGGTGCAAAAACTCATCTCATTTGTGATGTACATATATTAAAACCTAGTAGATTATGCTATAAACGACGCGGTAGTCCATTACACTAAATAAAACCTAAATACTACAATAAAAGTACAAAATTAAAGTTAATACCATTAAAAAAACATCAATCATACCACATTTTCTAATCATTGGGAGGTCTTTTTCTAGTACAAAAATATCGCCACTTTATATCTTCTATCGCTCTATTAATTGTATGGAAAAAGATTATTATTAATATTAATCTCACAGCTATTCTATGTGTGCATAAAAATCTGTATTATTCGATATATTGCTTTTATCAAACCAAGCGGTAATCTATGGCGTTATAATGGAACTTTATACTTTTGCAACAATAAATGCCACTTTACCTATATTGAGTATCAATAGTATATCTGTCTATCATTAATTCATCGTTAGTATTTTATAATTATCTATAAAACTACAGCTGGACATTAAAATTCAAGATTGATAGTATCCTTATCGATAAAATAAAGTCTTACATGAAAATATCTAGCTACTATTATCTCTTAAAATCATTTACATAGAAAACTTATTAAACACCACAGAAGCGTGTAGTAAGATCTGAATCTATCTCCTGTGGTGAGTCATATTGATAAGCATGCGAGTACATGAGACAAACTTATTACATAAGGCAAGTGATTAATATGGTATTTCTATATTAAATCTAAAAACTCTATCACACTCGATAAATCTGAGGAAATATTGGACAAACACGACAACTCATTGAAAGAGCACAGCTCTCGGGCGTCAGTCATAGATACCAGCAACAGGAACACACTTTTCGACAAAATATTATACACAAGCTTCCAAAAAAGGAAACTAACCTATCAGCATACTTTATAATTATATACACAAGTCTGATGCTCCCCTAAAGCGTATACAAACATTTCTGTCCCTATTCCATCAGAAATTCAAGGATTTAAAATCAACCAGACACAATGATCAGCGTGTCTAATTGATAATAATATTGCGCACCAATAAATACATTACACATTGAGTTTCGAGAGATGTGCCACAAAGCCTACGGGCATCAAGACTGAATACTGAAAACAGCATATGAATATACAGCATGTTATAAAATGCAATTTTATATTCAGTACTCTAGAAGCATGAATATAGATTTCTACTGTAGTTTTATGTAAGATAAGGTTGGGGTAATATGTCCTCGCTGAAACACTAAATGGTATGGAATGCGTGCTACCGAACAGTCTGTGGCAGGTAACACTAGCGCGGGCGCGATCACTTGGCGGGCTTGTGCTTGGGCGGCGTGGTGGGCGGCCCGCCCGCCTCCGCTGATGCGCCGATAGCCACACCCTCACTGTCCACCTCCGTCTTCACAGACAAATAATCATATTTAGAATATTTAATAGAATTCAATAGGATACTTAAGGCTAACAACACACTCACAATAATATCATCAATGCAAGATTTTGAAAAATGTTCATACACACTACGCAATAAAAATACGATCTTGTGATGGTCGTAATAATGTACAATTTCCAAAAAAGTGAATCAGTTCATACTGCAACCCTCTCTCCAACCATTGACACGTCGTCATCGTGTCAATTGTTGAGCGACAACGGCCGCATACGTACATAGTATTATCACAGTCTTAACATCATACAGTCGTTCGACGAAGACGTCTAGACAGGGCAATCGTGCGGGGTGCGAGGGGCGAGACGGGGGAAGGGCGCTCCCGAGCTGCATACATTAACTTGTTAGTAGCTCGGGAGCTAACTTTCAGGGCTATCTGGTGTTAGTTTAATTCTTTTTGTTTTAATAAATATAAAATAATTCTATTAAAATGGGTGCCAAGAAACCAAGATGGCGTCGACGACAATTTGCAAATTTTTCGTCATGGGTGCCATTTTCATGATTCCCGAGGTCGCTAAAACGATTATGGGGTCGAAATTGGAATCCAAGATGGCGCCGAGAAAAATATACATTTTTTTCATCATGGGTGTCATTTTCATGGTACCCGAGGTCGCTAAAAACGATTATGGGGTCGAAATTAGAACCCAAGATGGCGCCGAGGAAAAATTGAAAATTTTTCTTCATGGGTGTCATTTTCATGGTTCATGGGGTCGCTTAAAACGATTATGGGGTCGAAATTAGAATCCAAGATGGCGCCGAGAAAAATATGCATTTTTTTCATCATGGGTGTCATTTTCATGGTACCCGAGGTCGCTAAAAACGATTATGGGGCCGAAATTGGAATCCAAGATGGCGCCGAGAAAAATATGCATTTTTTTCATCATGGGTGTCATTTTCATGGTACCCGAGGTCGCTAAAAATGATTATGGGGTCGAAATTGGAATCCAAGATGGCGCCGAGAAAAATATGCATTTTTTTCATCATGGGTGTCATTTTCATGGTACCCTAGGTCGCTAAAAACGATTATGGGGTCGAAATTGGAATCCAAGATGGCGCCGAGGAAAAATTGAAAATTTTTCTTCATGGGTGTCATTTTCATGGTTCATGGGGTCGCTTAAAACGATTATGGGGTCGAAATTAGAATCCAAGATGGCGCCGAGAAAAATATGCATTTTTTTGTGATGTCATTTTTATGATTTGCGAGGTCACTGAAAATAAAAATGAGGTCAAGCTTTCGCGGAAATGTCTATCGCGCAAGAGTTCCTGATCCAAGATGGAGGACATTTCACTAAATGAAATTACATGTGTTCGTCTCAATCTCAATCTAGAATTTTTGCATGTGAGACCATAGACGAAGCACATTTGCATAATAGTTACTGTTTTACAAATTGTGTATCTCGCTTTTGTTAATTATTGTAACAATATTTATTTTAGATAAACGTTATTATTAAATAATAACTATTAAGTACCTAATGTTCATCAGAAATAAATTCGATTTTTTTTATTATATATATTTTTTTATTTATTTTAGATCAACATTCATCTATACTTATAATATTATTAAATAATAATTATTAAATAATATTGATCAAAAATAAATTTAAATAAATATTGTTAACTTGAGACAACCCTGGCTGTTGCGACAATTTCTACACATTGTCGGCATTTACAAGGAGATCAAAGGCGTCGTCCTACTGTATGTTTTTATACTGTGGTATTATTGTACGTTATTGTAAATAATGTGCGGCTAGCCTAAGTTCTCAATTCAACTGTGAGTTTATATAAATATAAACTTTACTTTATGTTTATTATAAAAATAATTGTAAAAATTAACCAGGGATTGCAAAACGAGATTTCCTATTATGTAGTCGGTATTTTATTACATTTATCTGTAACCGATCAGTGTTGAAGAATACAAGTATGATGAAAAAAAATATATTATGCTTACTTTTTCATCCTTATTTGTAGTTTGTGGAGAGCCTGTTCCATTATTGGCATTGTCACCAGTTTCAGCTGATTCTGTGCTTGTGGTGCCTACAAAATACAATGTTGTTTGTAAAGAGCGACTTACAATTATTTATAACAAGGTTGTTTAATATTCAACAATGTTATGTACCAGCTTGTATATGATGTGCATTACCGCGCTCGGCTTCGTGTTCGCGCACCATAGCATCCAAGTTGTATCGTCGCCGGTAGGAAATAAAGAAGGAACGAACGTGCGCCTCTGTCTTCGTACCCAGCGTCTCCGCGATGGCTTGGAAGTCCCTGCCTGTATATTAAAGCAAACAAACTGAGAATCTTAATGAAAACTTAATGTTTAAATTATGATGATATGAAAGAGAAAATTGAACATCAACTTAATATTACTCTTAACAAAGAAAGCAGTAATAGCAATCCTTAGCAGGCAACAGATGATAATTATCATCTGTTATAATTTATGAAAATACTAGATCATTAGTAGATATACCTACTGTACTATTGTTGTACTGTACTATGTTTAGTTTAAAAATATATGTTTTTACTAGCTATTACAGGGAATCCCTGTTAAGTTTAAATTGATAAATTAAGTGACGTAATTGTTTAAGGAAAATCTTTCCAATCAAACTGTAAATGGGAATTCCTTACCGTATTTCCTAACAGCTGTCACAGCCATGAGTAGTTCGTCGTTAGTCCAGCGCGAGTTAATCTTTGCGGGCGGTTCGCCAGGCCTCAACTCCTCTACGCCGGTGTCACCGACCTTGCGCTTCATCGCACTAAGTTGCTGCTTATTCTGTTGCACCTATGTAAAACATATTTACTGTAGGCATATGACAGAGTTCCTTTAAATGGATTTAATAATCGTTTAGAACTATACATAGGATGTAAAGTGCATATCTGGATTATCCAAGAAACTACATAGTAGGACTTGGGATTCGGTCGCACAGCTACTTATCAAGCTTTGGGAGGTATGGTTGTAAATCAAAAAACTTAATAAAATGATGGTTTAACTAATCTATATGTGTGCAGAATACATTTTCCCACAATACTACCTAATACAGTATTGTAGTATAATTAGCATGAAGTACTACAAAATTATTTTCTATTGAATAAAATTAGTTATGTTATCACATTCTCACATTACATCACACAAGGGTTTAGTCACATCCATGCTCTATCTGAAATTGACTAATTCCATAGAGGTTAGAAGTGTAGTGACAATGTAATAGTGAGAATGTGTCTTGCAACGGCACTACATAGCGTCACTGTAGCGGGTTGCATCTTACTTGTCTCTTTAGAGATATAATTTCTCTGTCCATAGCTTTGAGCATAGCTTCGCCCTGATTGATAAGTCCAGGCTGCGGAGCATCGCCAGGCTGGGGGCCGGTCGCCATGGCGACGAGATCATCGTGATTGATGTAAATGCCACGCGGCAGCCGATGCTTGTACCGCTGCTGTTTGGAACCCGGACCGCGTCTTCCGGACGGTCCGCACAACGGTCTCATCGTCCCCGTGCGTCTGTTACATTACCGCCAATATTCAAATGACCATCCCTATTATACATTTAACCAATTCACACTCGAAATATATTGAACTGCATCGTTTATGACATGCAAGTGATTGTAACGAGCGGATAACTAATATGTAGTATGTATAGTATCGTTACCGACCTGGCGTGCACGAGGCATGCCTGACACAACTTCTGCGAATTGTGCGCCGTGATCTGGTTGCACAGAATGCCGCACACAGTGCACCACTTGCCCGCGTTCTCGCCGCCTCCCTCGCCCTAAACCCCAATCAACATTTTACATTCCTGTCATATTACGACTTACCACACGAAATTAGTAGTTCGTATACGGACGGACAAAGACGTAAACAATGACTTCTCACACACTTCTTTTAAAACCCATTAGAATATTAAATGATATTCTGCACACATTAGATTAATTAAACAAGTAGTCCTTCATTGTTCGGGGCTATTAAAGGAAGCATGCGGGAACATTGTAGGAAACTGGGTGGAAGGAAGGAGGAAGGCTATGTTAAGTTTTATTATGCGGAAACAGATGGGGTACAGTACATAGAACTAAACTTGATGGATTTACTGTCCATGAAGGTCCATCAAGATTCACAACACAATATATAAATTACATATGATGCATCATTCAAACACTTAATTATTATATCAACACACATTCTCCTTTTTCAGTAATGCAAATAATCGTATTCTGTACCAAAAATATAATTGCAGTAAAATAAGGAATCAAACTTATACAATTGCATATTATACATAATAATAATAATAATTAAGATGCTACAACTCAATTTACAATAAACAATTGAGAGGAAAGTATTTTGATACAGAATTAGGAAAGTTGTAATGAAGTTGGATGATTTTCATGTATCATGATACTTTTAGTATTATTATAAATGAATTTTGCACAAGAGAGTGGTAGCAATCATAGGTTTGTAGATAAAAATGCAGAGCGGTCAAAATTAAAATCATGAAGCATAATCAGATACAAAAGCATTTAAACATATTTATATTACAATATTTATAATAGCAGAGTACAAATATATACTTTTACTTTAAAAATCAAGTGATAACATCAAAAGCTGTGTTTTACTGTTCATAAATTTTAAAATCTGCTGTACAGTTTATGAGAGTACACAAGCATATGTTGCCACAATCAAAACTTGCATGATAACCAAATAATGATGTAAAGTGCAAATGATATAAGTGCTACGACATGGCATGAGTTACACAGACAGGATTCTTTAACAGGGAAACAAATATTATCTTAACAAGATCTTAACATCAAATAATAATATAATTATGACATAACACCAATTGAAACGACATATAAGTGAGAAGATGGAAGAAGACACTGAACATCAAGTTTCCATGGTGACAGCAAACTTATACTCATTGTGGGGAAGCAAAGCACCCACCTGGGCGCCCTGCTGGCCGGCGGCGCGATGCGGAGCCCCGCCTGCCGCGAGGGACTTCCCTCCTCGGACAATACCACGGTGGAAAGTCCACTTCTGTCATATTCAACACATGTCCATAACTAACAATAATGTAAATGAACCAGTCAAGCACCCAACAGAAGTCACTATTCTAGGTGTTTGTTTAGTATGAGTAATTTTTATTAATGGTGAATAAAGTGTCCTGATTATATAAGAGCAAATACTTTACATAAAATCTACTCTGTAAATATTATTTAGAGCCAGTAACAGAATTCCTTCCCAACTACAGAGTTATACCAATTTTATTTACATGTTCTAGAGAAGTTCTACCACTCTGCAATTTTATTTACTTATTTTTTGAACTTACAGTTTTGTAGGCAATCGAAATTTGGACAATCCAGATACACTATCACATTGTAATTTAAATTGTTAGGGAATACTTTACAATTGACAAAAATTTAGGTACCTTTGTAATACAATGACATTGCACACAATAAAAAAGGAGCAAATTATATCCAACACAACTTTACAACAAGCTACAAGACAACACAAACAACTGATAAATACCTTTTCATCATTATCAGAGTCTTTATCAGACCCTCCAGGCTCTGAGCCTGCACCAGACTCCTTCTTGCCTGTTCCTGAACCAGTTGCATTGCGACCTTCACTCACAACATCCATAAGTGATGTACGAGCTCTTGTTTTCTTCCATGAGTAATAGTATTTTACTAATGATGCAATTGATTTATCTGGCAACTATACAAAATAGAACATTCATTCAGAATTCAGATCACAGCACAAATATGAACACAATAAATAGAAACTTATCAAGATCACCTACCATCTGTCGTATTCTGTGAAAACTTTTGCCATGGAACTGAAAAGCTTGTTCAAAAAGCACTTTATCTTCAACTGTCCACTCATCTGGGAATGGAGTAAAGTTGGCAAGGTCCATTGATGCCCTGTTGAGGTCATGTTTATGCCAAAATAACATCCCAAGTGCTTGTTCACCATTGTACCCATATTTTTCCTTTGCTGTGGTAATATACTCATCCACTAAAACAAATAATTGTTGTTTTAAAAGTGAAAATTAAAAAACAATACCATTTGTAAACATTTTAACTTACACTTTACATCAGATATATCACATGTGGGTGACCAAACCAACAGGGCTCTGTCAGAAATAAGTTCAGGTCTGCGTTGGTCAACAGGTTCCAGTTCAGGACATACTGCCTGATAGTCTCTGCCCACTCTGATTTTCTCAGCTGCAAATGGTACTACTGCTTGGTTTCGTGTTACAATTGTGGATGAGATGAACGCAGCATGAAGGCGATGATGGTAAGCATAAAAAATAAAGCACGATTGTCAGATGATTATGAATAATGATTCCACCGCATGAGTGTATTACACAAAGCGATGTGTTAATATTCACCTCGAAATTACAATTGATTTGGTACCAATATGTACGTAGGTATTGTACAAACGTAAGTACCAATCAACATGCAAAAAGCTCCCCGATTGCCCGTAAGAATAATAATCCAAAGCAATAATAAGCGATACGAAATTCAGAATATCTCGTACCATTATCATCTTCAGAACTGGAATCTGGACTTCCATGGCCATTGGGGCTTGGCCCCCTCGACCGCTTCCCGTTCCGAACATCGTTACTTCTTTCAGCCAAAACCATGATCACGCACTTGATACACGGATTTCACTTAATTAGCACACTATATAAAGGTTCATTTAAACAGTACTACAGCTATATAAAAGAAATTAAAGGAATTACGGAGCTTCGCACTTAAATTCAAACGTGATTCAAACCACCGCATCAATAATTTGACAAACGAGACACGGAAGGTAATGCTTCATTTAATGGCGTCTGTAGTTTGCTGAGCATTCACATAAATAATTGTTGAAAAATATTTAAACACGAGATAATATTTTTTTTGATAAAGATTTAAAACAGAATATTGATATTCCGCAAGAATAATTTTAATTTATTGTGTAAATGTGCGGTAATTGTAGAGCAAACTTTTCTAGCACTTTTTTTGTACTGGCAATTTATTTAGTACAGACTTTCGAAGATGTATCAAGACACATTTATGAAATTAATTACTTTTTAGGCAATTATCCTCGTTCTGGTAGTAGTTTCAGTTTTATTAATCAATTATAAAATATCGGTATTTTATAAATATCAACTTTATTGGCCATAATTAACGCTCTATTTTACAAAAGGCGTTAACTAATATGTATTACTGCCTTACTTTTAAAATAAGAGATGGCGTTTATAGGCACGAATGAAGCATTTTAATAATCTTGAGCAAGTCTCATGATAATGCAAGATACTTTGAATGTACTCATTGGTCGTTTAACGAATCTGTCTGACCAAGGTGAAAGTGCTACTATCAAAACAGCCTACATTAAATTCATACACTCACATGTGTTGGCAGTTTCAATGAATAAAAGTAATAGGTACATGTTTCGTCTAGATACTTAACCATATTGATACTGACAGAACTGCTTAATTTTATATGGATAGAATTGAAAACGAAGGTTCGACAGCATTCGGTACCAAACTATAAATCTGAAACGTGTCAGGAATATTCAGGCTAAGTACGGTAAAATTCAGATGACCGTATTTATTGATAACGTAAGTAAGTATAGGTAATACTTAGCTCTTAGGTGCCTACTGTGAGGTGTCGTAACTGGTTTCCTCATAAAACCAGCTTTTATGATACAACAGCTGCTACCTATTAACTAACTCGCTTGATTTAGGTAATATATACAGCTGAAATGTTTCGAATATTCGAATCGTTTACGAACGTTCGCAAAAAAAACATCCACCTAAAATAAAAATCTTAAGCATATTAAAATGTCGTACACAGTATCCTACTGTAATAAAAAAAATCTTACATTTTAAGAGAACGAAAAAAGTACATATTCATAATCTTATTCTAATTAATTACATAAATCTAGGGCGAGATAGAATTTAAGCAGTTTGTTAAGATTTCTTCTAGGCCTAGCACTGCACAGCTTTATAAGCTTCGTCGATGTTAGTACTGCTATTAGGTATTTCCTTCCGATCATGCGCAAAGTATTGAGCACCCACCTTGTTTAGGTACTTGTGGGATTTTATGGTTCTTCCGACTTTCGCTACCGGGTATGGTGACTATGGTGGCGAAAGTTAAACGGCTACAGTTGCCTCTAGTATCCGAATACCGTAACCAACATTCGACAGCCGACAGCATTCGGTACCAAACTATAAATCTGAAACGTGTCAGGAATATTCAGGCTAAGTACGGTAAAATTCAGATGACCGTATTTATTGATAACGTAAGTAAGTATAGGTAATACTTAGCTCTTAGGTGCCTACTGTGAGGTGTCGTAACTGGTTTCCTCATAAAACCAGCTTTTATGATACAACAGCTGCTACCTATTAACTAACTCGCTTGATTTAGGTAATATATACAGCTGAAATGTTTCGAATATTCGAATCGTTTACGAACGTTCGCAAAAAAAACATCCACCTAAAATAAAAATCTTAAGCATATTAAAATGTCGTACACAGTATCCTACTGTAATAAAAAAAATCTTACATTTTAAGAGAACGAAAAAAGTACATATTCATAATCTTATTCTAATTAATTACATAAATCTAGGGCGAGATAGAATTTAAGCAGTTTGTTAAGATTTCTTCTAGGCCTAGCACTGCACAGCTTTATAAGCTTCGTCGATGTTAGTACTGCTATTAGGTATTTCCTTCCGATCATGCGCAAAGTATTGAGCACCCACCTTGTTTAGGTACTTGTGGGATTTTATGGTTCTTCCGACTTTCGCTACCGGGTATGGTGACTATGGTGGCGAAAGTTAAACGGCTACAGTTGCCTCTAGTATCCGAATACCGTAACCAACATTACAATTTATTGTAAGAGGACAAAAAAGCAGCAATGCTGGTTCTCTCCTTTTCAAAACCACCCGGGCATCCAGGATAATTATACAAAAATGTTTGTTCGAAAGATGTTTTTTTCTTAATTGTATCCTGAAAATTTTATCTTCTTGACCTGATGATGATCTTTGGAGTTATGGAACAGCACTCGTCATAGGATTGCATCAGAGCTGTCGTAGCACTTTTTTTGTCTACCAATGTTCTGGAAAGCAAGGATCTATAAAATTAAATAGGTATTCCTTGAAAATACAAAATTAACTAATTATTTAATTGAAATTATTAAGAGGTTCTTAATTATGTATTATAAACTGTACTTAGGCACAATGTTTATTTATAGTTGTTTTTTTTAATAGTCTACCGGCTACCCGCGGTTCCTAATAATTTTTATTATTTTTCTGTTAAAAAATAAAGCTTATGTTACTCAAAGATAATTTAACATTCAAGCCCGGTTTCCACCGTGAGCAGAACGGACCCATTAATGACTTCGTTAAACTCGCAAGCGCAAACTGCATACTTGTATGTCCACCAACAAATAGTCGGACGGAAAGAGGTGAGCGTGTAAACCCATTTCATTTTCAGGAGTCCGCTCCGCATAACCATTTCCCGCTCATTACCCTTTCGCGGTAGAAACCGGGCTTAATGGTGAATGAATTTACGAAATCGGTTCAGTAGTTTTAGAGTTTCTTTGTTATAAACAAACAAAAATTCCTCTTTATTACAATAGTAATATAGTAGGTATAGATAGAAGTATCCATACCTACTAATTTATACAAATACTTAAAAGCTGAAGAGTTTGTTTGTTTGTTTTGTTGAACGCGCTAATCTCAAAAACTCCTGGCCCGATTTGATAATTTTTCAAATCGGGCCAGGAGTTTTTGAGATTACACTACTAAATAGCCCATTTTTTTAGGAAGGCTATAATTTGCCGGGATAACCACCGCGGCGCATCCGCTCCGTCCACGAGGGCGAGTAAAAACTGGTAGAATATAAAATTGCAAAATATATGCCTTATTTGATCAGGCAATCAGCAATACCATTTTTGGTAGATGACAAAAAAAAAAGTCCGATTTATTATACTGAAAAGATAAGAGTCATACAATCAATCATGGAACCTCCTCGCTTTTAGAAGTCGGTTAAAAATATTAGACTGAAAAGGAAATAAATATAATTTCCTTTGTCTCGTAAAAGAATAATTATTATTACGAAGATACGTCACTCTGCCCTACAATTTTTGCTAACGTTGTGATGTCATAAGCTCCCACTCCTGGACTATATGGATAAATACGCGTCAAATATTGTATTTATTTATTATATAGAGATATAATTACACTTTAATTCTATCTCTTTGTTTACCGGGCTAATTCGATATTTTTTTGCATAATTTGCAAAAAAGTGTGGTAGTTACAAAAAATTCAAAAGTAGGGAAACACACATTTTGATATTTGTTTAGTTTGATTATCATGCAAAAACTACTTACCATATCATGTACTATGTGCAGTTCAATACACGAACTTATTTCTAAGAACTTGCAGAATTTTGTACATTTTGTTGGTTGACCCAAGTACCAAAGAGAGCATGTACCTACGTAAGGGAATGTAAATTGCTAGAAAAGGAAACGCACTTTTTTATTTATGTGCGATAACATGTTTTTGACAGATTTCAGAACGAAACGCAATCTGACAGATGATGCTGTTGCTGAGGTTTTTGGGAACATTTTAATTTTGCTTTACGTTTCAAGAATGTTATCAAAATAGATAACGATTATGTTGGGTTGTAATTCCTACATGAACAGGTGTTAAAGTCGCGTCAACGTTAGTGAGAAGCACACTACAACGAGGTGTCGATAGATATGCCACTGTCGTGATCGAGACCGCATTTTGTTCTTTATTTTTGCCAAAAAAGGGCGCACAATTATTGTGAACGTTATGTAATGTGAATTGTAGTGTTATCGAGTGGTTATAATATTGTGGGGACGATGAGGACGGTGGCGTTGATCAGCGGGGGTAAGGACAGCTGCTACAACATGATGCAGTGTGTCGGCGCCGGGCACACGATCGTCGCGCTGGCCAACCTCCAACCTATACATAAAGGTTAATTTCGTCTCAATAACTGATTTAGAGACGTGTATTTACTATGTGGGACGTTAACGATGGTCGTTAAATGCCCTGCTACTGACTGTTCACATACATACAAAGTGTAATTAATGTTCATGCATGAAATGTCACTGAAATTTTGAAACATATGTCTTAAAATAAAAACAGAAGCTATTTTAAGCCTACCTGTGAATTGGCATCAATTGTTATTGTAATCAACTTACCTGCTCAAAGCTATAAAAAAATATTTTTCTTTTCAAAGAAAAGGGCCTTTGTGTTAAAATCAACATTTGCTTATAGTTTTCAAAATTTTACCTTTTTTACTTATTATTATATGTTTATCTCAGATGAAATGGACAGCTATATGTATCAAACAGTTGGGCACCAAGGCATAGACCTGTATGCTGAGGCTATGGGTCTGCCATTATACAGGGAAACTATTACTGGCAATGCTATAAACCAGGGCAGGACCTATGACCCCACAGAAAATGATGAGGTTGAGGACCTATACAGACTCCTTTCTAAAGTTAAGGTGAGTAATTGATATAGTATAAAGATAAGCAAAAATATTAGCAGAACATCATGGATCTTCTTTTTTCATAGATCAGCAAAGAAACATTTTATGCCAATGAAAAAAAAGTGTGTAGGTGGTGAAATAATATATCAGTCATATTTTACAATTTTATCTATTCAAGCATCTTGATAAATTGTTGTAAAAATATAATATTTAATTTAATTAATATGAGACACTATAGTTGATACGCCCTAAGATGATATGCGTGACAGGTAATAGTTGACAATCGTAGTGAAGTTGCCTAACGAAAATTAATCGATTCATTAAAAATATCGAATAAGTTTATAATGAAATCGGATTTATCGATTTTAGATTTGGGAATTAAATTGCTAAGAAATGAGTAATTTGTAAATACATAATGATAAAAACTATTATAAATAAAAGAATAAAAACTATTCAAATTGTTTATTTTATATATAATTATTCGCTACGAGTTGCAATACGATCACAAGATGGCCGCTCCGAATCATCGATTTGATGTCGATTCAACAGAGTCAATCTCTATTGACAAAAGTTCCGTTCCACGTATCTGACATTTTTATGACATATTTTCATGTTTATTAAAATTAACAGTCATTAAAGTATATTACAGTTAATAATATAAATAATATCAGTTTCATTTATAATTGTGGAACATTCACTTTTTTGACAATAGAAAATAATTGATTTGGTTTGCTTTCTCTATTGTTTACTTGTAAGAAATTTGCGTAGCAAGGAATATGAGAACTGTCACACATATCATCTTAGGGCGTATCAACTATAAAATATAAGGCACTTGAATTGATTATTATTAAAATTGGTTTCCTATCATATTATGCTTTTATATAAATTTTACATGAATACATAAATAAAGAATTAAAATAATTATTTATATATTCTAATTAATCTAACTTAATGCAAATATAAATTTATTGTAATAGATACAATGTGACTTTGAAATAGGTTCCATTGACATTGTAAATGTGTGTTTAATATATTTATGTACTTGCAAGAAAGTTGCCTGTAATCTGAATGTAAACAATTTGCTTCGATAAGAAATCTATTGCTGTTATAATTGTTATATAGAAACACTGTCTTATTGTTTCAGAATGATTTAGATATAGAGGCTGTCGCCGTTGGTGCCATATTATCAGATTACCAAAGAATTAGAGTTGAAAATGTGTAAGTTTTAAACAAGTACTGTTAAATGTAACTTAATCTATCAATATTCTTACTGGTTTTATGAAGTTTTTGTTATAATATACTTAAAAAGTTATATACTAATAATCTTGGGACAGCTCACACACTGCAATCTGATCCCAAACTAGGCAGAGCCAATGGCAACCAGAGAACTGATAAACATATTTATATATTTATAAATACATACATATTATAGATAAATAACACCCAGACACAGTACAAATGATTGTGCTCATCACACAAAGATTTTTCCTGGGTGAGAATCAAACCATTTGACCAACAGGCCAATCAAAAAGAAAATAACAATAAAGAGTTTAAAGTCATAATTGCCTCATTGATAAGAGCAATTGTCTTCTAAAGCTCCAGATCATCTTTGAAACTCTTCTAATCTAACCCTCTCTCTCTTCAATCCAACCCTCTCTCTCTCTCTCTCTTATAATCCAACCCTCTCTCTCTCTCTCTCTTCAATCCAACCCTCTCTGACCTCTCTCTCTCTTCTAATTCTCTCCTCTTCTGGTCTAACAGATGTCATCACAAATTATATCAAGGTTAAAAACTGTATAGGGAAGAGGTTATCAACAACTTGATCTGTGACGAGATAAAAATACTAATAACTCTTTATGTGGAAAGTACAATGAATTTTATGAATAAGTACTTATAATGAAAACAGTGTATTGAACAGAGATCAGTCAGTTGATGTTAGTCTATCAAACCCTAGAATATTTAAACACTTTATAACACACATATCATGAATTTCATTATAATAATAATATAAAGTTGATTTCTCCAAAAAAAATAAGTAAATTGGGTTACAAACTACAAACAATCGACTCAAGATTCAAACCTTAGTGAACCTATTAATTTACATAACTCCGTGTAAACTAGATAAAATTACAGACAAAGCCAGTTTTAAGTCATTTTATGTACTTGTGTACTGGACTTTGGAATATACCGTTAAACTGAGACTACACTTTCTATCAAATTAACATAATTGTCTGCATAATTATGTTAATTACAAACAAGTTATCGTTATTTTTATTTACTTTTACATAGAAGTACTACAATGAAACTAATTACTTTATTTTTTTATTTATGTTACTGGATTTGCCTCTCAATATGTTCAATGTAAGATTGTTTTGTGATATTACACATTTCTTGTAAATATCCATTGAAACTGTCGTTATTTAATGAATACACATGATGTCTATAATAGTTGTTATCAGCACCTAGTAGTACCCAATACTAAAAGAGATTACTCAGATATGTTATTGTTTGAGTTGTCTGTTAGTGTCATACATATACATAATTATATCCAGCATTAGCTGTATTGTGGAATAATTTGTAATACACTTATGTTAAAATTTAATCTATAGCATGACACACCTACTATGAATATATGATTACTTCCAGCCAGTTGCACTGGAACTGTAAACCCAACACCATAATACTGTGTTGTTCATTACTGGGCGTGGGCGCCTGTCAAACGAAGCGCTGCGGAATGCGGCAGCGCCCCAGCAATGCACAATAAGCGCGATCGTTCGCGCGCCACTGTGACTGGGGCCTTAGTATAAATTCCATTATGTAGAAACAATCCTAGCTTGTAAATAAACAAGTAGAAGTTTAAAAATAGGTTATTGTTATTTTATTTAGGGCTCAAAATTGTTTGTTATTTGTTTTGCTAAAACGGAAGTTAATGCAATGTAATTTATACAAGTAGTTACAAGGTGCCTACGTCAATTGACATTATTTGTTTACGCCAATGACTATGTACTCATAGTATGTACAAGAATATAACAGACCGAAAGTGACACCTAATATTACCAATTTCCGAGTACATTCTATCTAATGATGTTAATGTATACTTAATTATCAATAATAATTTTTTAATTAATAAATTCTATTTTTTTTAGGTGTCAGCGTTTAGGTCTAGTCTCGCTTGCATACTTATGGAGGCGGAATCAAAAGGAATTGTTACAGGAGATGATAGCAAGCGGCGTCGAAGCTATTATAATTAAGGTCAGTTTATAGCTATATTACTAACGACAATCACTTATTACTAACGTATCACGGATCGGAAAAATGGTAGGCAGAACATTCGTGAACAATTGTGACTATTACGTGAAGCGCGAACTAATTCGCATACACGTTTATTAAATTATTTAAAGTACAAACGCGAACGGCATGCTATTTGAATTTCTGATTAATCAACACTCGTTTTACAAAATTTTTAGAGCAACATTCCATGGGGCATCAATCCGTCTAAGAATCAAAATACCTTTCAGGTACTTTCAAAACGTTAAATGAATCTAGTTGCTCGGTTCCAAAATGTCATTCCCATGGAGAAGAATCCGGCAAGAAACTCCATAGGTTACTCTTTTAAAAATGGTGATATACAATGATTTAAAATACATTACTTTTAAGATATGCGATAACAACGTAAGATAGCAAAAGCATAAGATTATTGCAATATATTACCTACCTCAAGAGGGGGAAAAAAAAATGAGGAAATACATGCATTTTACTAATATTTCGTTGTCGACACATTTACAAAAAAAAAAAAAAAAAGAATTTTATCTTCTTTGTCTTTATAGCGTATGTTTTCTATTACTTACTATTTATATCTTGGCTGAACACTAAGCTAGTCCGCGCTCGACCGCAGGTAAACTTTCAAAAGAAAGTGAAAGGAGTAATAAATTTTACATTTTACGAGTGCAAGTTAATTTAGATTCTGAATCTTCTCAATCAGTGGTAATACGAGAAAAAACAGTGAAAAGCGCATTAAGTAAACGGAAATTTATGCATTGATTAACTGTCGACAAACTGGTCTGCAATTCTGTAAAAATACTTAGTAGGTACTTGAGTCTGTTGGGAATCTTGGGAATCGCATTGAAGCAAATTCACAGACATTCAAATCACATGCATAAAGAACACCCAGACTTGGAACAAGTATTTGTAGATCACACAAATGCTTGTCCCATGCGGGAATCGAACCCGCAACACGTCGCGCACAGTGGTAATTAGCGTGGTGACCTATACCACTCGGCTATCCGTGCAGTCAGTCATTGTTACTATGCCAGTTATATGTCAATTCCCTGAATGCTATCAAGGAAATATGATAAAAATTTAATTATAACGATGAATTGAAATTGAAATATATGTCCAGCTCCAGCAGGCCTACCTACTATGCTACCTATCTAAATCCTTTAACATTTACAGGATAATTTTTTATGGAGTGCGTATATTCTACGAGGTAATCAGGTGCATAAAACTGAATATGTTTTCCAAAGAAACGTAGGTCGAAATCATAAAATTTAAAATCTTTTCATACAAAGTGACAGGTCATGTGACTTATGTTTTTATGAAAAGTTGATTTCCATAGTCCATAAAAAATAATCCTGTATACAAGATTATTTAAGCATTAGGGTATATAAAGTTCGGTACTTTCGCAAATGGCTTGTTAGATCAATACTATGCTAACATACATATATTGTGATAGAGTTATAAAACTGTTTGCTCTTATCTTTTATTAACTCTTGCCAATAGTCGCTTAAGTACCCATTACTCTCCTAAATCTGACAGATCCAATCGAAAAACAAAAGAAAGTGTTGCAGGATTATGTCATACAATATCTTTTAGTAGTACATACATACGAATATTCCTTAACAGCAATATTACAAAAAGAGGTCAAATTATAATACCGTGCTATAAACGTCCCACTTCTGGGCACAGGCCTCTTCCCATAGAGAAGGAATGAGCACTGATCACCACGCTTGCTCATAGCGGGTTGGTGATTTCAGATTCAAATTCATTTCAATCCAAGAATCCAGGTTTTCTTACGATGTTTTCCTTCACAGTTTGTCAACGATGTCTTGGACTGATTAAGAAATAACATATAAAAAAAAAAACTACCTGCCTGAGTTCGAACCTGCAACCATGTGCATACGAAACCGGTCACCGGAACCGCTAGGCAACCACGACATTTTAAAATTAAAAAAAAAACAAGGTGAAACTAAAAAAGCTTGCAAACATTTTTAAACTACGGTAAAACTACGGTTCAAATATAGGTTTTAGAGATAAACCGCTTTTTGTAATAAGGCCGAAAAGTTTATATGTTTCTAACCCAAAGTAATGAAGAAGTTAAAAAGCTTTTGTAATCAATTAAAGTTTGCATTTAAGTACCTATTTTAATGAATCTAGTCTTTATTCACAAGTTATCTTGATCGTATTATGATACTCTGACGTAATCGTAAAAAATGTGACGTGGCATGACGCAGATTTAGTTCAACTACCCCGCGTCGCCTATCTAAACCCGGCAGGTAACCCGGAAGGTGAATAAGGCCCCAGCTGGTTATAAAATAATTATGCTCATAATTTTATTTTTACTTCTCTTGCTTTCTTGTGGAACTCGATCGACCAAGTCATAATACCAACATCTGCACTCGCTTATATGAGTAGTTTTTGCTGCATGTATCATAATACTCGTTCGGCAAAAATAACTTTACGACACATGTGGTGCGTCACTTGTCACAGATTATTAAATGCAATTTATTTGACGTTCATCAATCAGTAAATTCAACTGCTCAACGCAGCGAACATTATTTCGTATTGTTATTACGATGTCTAATTGACTTGGGTTATTAAAACTGACAAATTGCTCCTAGATTTATGTCTACCTACTCGAAAATTTAAATTAGCAGTAGTAATTAGTCATAGCTGTGCCTATGGTATCGATGTTAATTAAAGTTATAGATGAAATAGGAGTCACGTCACTAGAGTTCATTTTTATGAACCAAGGGGCCATCCATTCATTACGTCAAATAAATTTTATGCTATTTAATCTCCTCCCCCGTCCTTGTTACATTTGTGAGACCCCCCTCCCTAGTGTGAAGTCACATATCTAAAGTTATAGATGAAATAGGAGTCACGTCACTAGAGTTCATTTTTATGAACCAAGGGGCCATCCATTCATTACGTCAAATAAATTTTATGCTATTTAATCTCCTCCCCCGTCCTTGTTACATTTGTGAGACCCCCCTCCCTAGTGTGACGTCACATATCTACATCTAGAAATAATTATTGAATTAAAGCAGCAGTTCCGAAATATATTTTATATAAATTTAAATGATTTTTAATAAAATAACAGCTCTTGTTATTGAGTTTTTCAATAACAATTTCAAAGTTCGTGTTGTACTTATCACTTAGTTAAAATAGATTTTAAATGTTACGTCACTAAATTTAGGATTCCTCCCACCCCCTTGTCACTACTATACTACTACATATGTTTTCTTTTATTTTTTTAATTTTTTATTAAACGACGTCCGCACTAAGGAATTTAATCCTTGTGTCGCGGGGGTTTCACAAACATTCAAATCACATGCACAAAGAACACCCAGACTTGGAACAAGCATCTGTGGATCACACAAATACTTGTCCCATGCGGGGATCGAATCCGCAGCACGTCGCGCACAGTGGTAATTAGCGTGGTGACCTATACCACTCGGCTATCCGTGCAGTCTGTAGTAGTATACCTATACTATGTATACTACTACAGCGCGTAAAACATCACACTTTTCTTCTCATACTTCTCTGTACCAGGACCCAGAAGAATAGGATTCAATAGACAAACATTTAATTCTGAGCTCTTTACTTATATGCACTTGGTTATACGGTTTAAGGGCTTATAGAATTGGTGCAATTTTTCCTATTTGTAACACATATCCTTCTTGAATCTAGGTTGCTGCACTTGGGCTGGACCCGCGGGTGCACCTCGGCATGACGCTGCGCGACATCCAACCGCACCTCCTGGTCATGCAAGACAAGTATGGTCTGAACGTGTGCGGCGAAGGCGGCGAGTACGAGACCTTCACCCTAGACTGTCCCTTGTTTAAGAAGAAATTAGTTATGTACGTATTTTAGCTTTAAAATTATGACTATAATATAATTTTAGGTTTTTTTATGCAATTTTCGTAGTTAAGAAATTTAACAACAAATACATAGATTGTTTTCCTATCCATCGAAAAGAACAGCAACTAGTTTCTCTCACTTGTTAGTTTCGACCATTACTGTATGCACAAACAAGCGAATATTAGCATTTAACAAAATATTTGATCCATTATAATACTAAAATAATACATATTTTTTGTGTTCGGAAAGGGGAGTGAACAGAACATAAAATAAAAAAAGATTAACTTTTATTAATAAAATTATATCTACTTCCTTGAAACACATGTAAAAAAGTAAGCAATTTCCATTTAAGAAATTGTTACAATTAATATGATACACATGTTATCATCTAAGATAAGTTCAGGCAGCAACCAGCTAGTGGTCCTATGGACTCTTTTATCGATCATGTCTCAAGCGTGTGTTAATAAAGATGGAAGCACACTTATCCCATAATATTTGACACAAACGATTTCATATTGTTACCGTGTTTATGACACCTTCAAAGTAGTAGAAATGTTCGGAGCTAAAATCTTAATAAACCACCCTTAAATCCGTGTACAAAATATTTGTATTTCAATCTAACATTTGCGTAAACACAGAAAGTATTGCAAAATCTTGAAGCGAGTGAAATGATGCGACCGAAAAGTGTATTTATATATTTTTTTAATTATATTGTGTTTAGTTTGTATAGTAATATGTTTAGTTTAGTGCAGCAGTGTGACCAGTATACCTTTAGTTTCTCTTATCTTAAATACTGGTACTAATATTGTTAAGTGGATTATTAAACTTATCTGGTCACTGACATCTGATTTGAAATAGAATACTTTTACACGTGTAATCTATTTATCTAAAATGTTACGAACTTATCGATTACCGTTTTTATATCTTAGGCTTTCTTTACTCTTCGTTTTTTCTAGATCAGATTTCTCAAGCTTCTTCTATAAATCAATGTAACAAAAAGTTTTTCTATTCTGACAGAAATGATAAAGAGCTGGTGATACACTCGGATGACGCCGTCGCCCCCGTCGGCTACCTAAACTTAAAACTGCATCTGTCACCGAAAGAAAATTTCGATGAACCTATAAAACTACCTCCGACTGTCAAAAACCCGTTAGATTTTGTAAACGATTTAAGCGACTCTGTGTTTAGCGATATAAGCGATATTGAATTGAGCGAGACGGAGTTGGAGTCCATAGAAAAGTTGGAAAAGGAGGAGAAGAAGAAGCAAAAAGAACTGAATCCATTGCTCACATATTCTGGTGATAAGGAAACTAGTATAGAATTGGATTATAGGAACGATATTGAGACGGATAGTATACCGGTGGTGGAGGGTGGGTACACGTACGAGCAGGCGCACAGTAAGCACGAGAGCCAGCCGATACTGGACCACAGGAGTATATACGGGAACAAGCACGGCTGGTACTTCATTGGAGGGATCATCGGCGAAGGAGTCGATACGAGGCTGGCTACGGAGGAGGCTATGAAAAAACTCATTAGTAGGTAAACTTGTTCACGAGCTTTATTTTATGTACTTATTATATTCCAAAAATATGATTATTTTTAATTGGCTTGGAAAAAATGCTGACCCTTTAATTTGTCCGACATAAATATTTAGTATCAATCAAGCAACTCAAACCATTATAAACTATATAGACCATCATATAACCTCATTATACTTCATTATTCAAACATCGCTAAAATATGTTGCAAATGAAGCATACAATCCGTACTGCTGTCACAGTAAATAAAAAAAAAACAATAAATTATAACCTACGCCTCTTTTCAGATTTATTAGATTCTGAAACACTACGTCTTAACGACGTATGTTCAGTCAACATCTACATGCGTGATATGCAGGAATATGCGGCTTTGAACGATGTTTACGTTAAAACATTCAGCTTTCCAAACCCGCCTACCCGCGTCTGCGTACAAGTCCCGCTGCCTGATGACGTCGGATTGATATTAGACGCTGTAAGTATAATCAACCTTAATCTCTATTACATAAAGTCTTATTTCACCATCAATGCATTATTGACGCTTGTACGTACTGTTCCCTATGATTTCGGTTTGATATACACGATATAAGTACTTGTAATCTTTTTTATAAATTGCTTTTCATTGGCTTGTGATGTTGGTGTGTGAGCGCACGTGTGTGGGCAATGCCTACGGTCTGATAAAGACATCTAAACAATGATAAGGACTGTTAAAAACGACCTTATGTCCCTGTACATAGAATCTATATTTATAGTGTTTTTCTTCTACTCGGTAGCCCGCGTGCTCGCCGCTCAATGATGTCGACGTGATATCTATTGCCAGTTGATTTATTAAACAGTAGATACTGCACTGATATTCATAACACTTTTTTATAATTATTCTTATGATTAAAGACCTACAAGGCTTGTAATGTTCCAAAAAGAAATTGTATTTTTTCTTATATCAGTTACATACAGTTTTATAACGTTACTAGCCTTTAAATTTTAGATTTTTATTTTATTAAGTGCTAGCTGTGCCCCGCGGTTTCACCCCCGTATATTTAATTTTTACAGTAAATTTTCCATAGTTATTAATGTTTATTCTGCTATTCGGGACAGAGACGAATCTAATAAATCAAGGATCATGAAAATCGGTTCACCCGTTCTCGAGTTATATGTGTTGTAACAAACCCGACTTTGTTTTATATGTACAGATTTTAATGAGTATCCTATGAAAGATAAAGCCGGAGAATTGATGCCCTTTAGAAGAACGATAACCTCAGAAGATTAAAAGACAAAATGAAACAACTAAAGTCGTTTTATGTGTGTTCATGAATTGCCTCATCTGAAATAGACAACTTATTGTACTATGTTATTTTTGAACTCATTAAAAATGATAGTTGAATGAAGGTGTGTAATAATAATAAACTCTTTATTGTACACCAATAAATTATCTACACTAATATTATAAAGAGGAAAGATTTGTATTTTTGTGTGTACATACACAAACAAAAATTAAATGTAATGAAAAAGCTCAAAACTACTGTGCCGATTTCAAAAATTATTTCTCCATTAGAAATCTTTATTCGCCCTGAGTAACATAGGCTATATTTTTTAACTAGCTTCTGCCCGCAACTTCGTACGCGGATCCTGTTGCTTATGCCAGCGACAACAGGGTCGTCAAAATAAAAGATCTGAAACGTCTGATGTCAAATTCTAAGAGCCCGGGGACGGGAAAACAACGTGATGCGCGAGACGATTCGAGAACCTCCAGATCTTTCATTTTTGTAAGATAGCAGGAAATGCCCATCAGAACTTTTGCTCACGATCAGCGGTCAGTCGCGCATCATACTCTTCACTGGTCTCTAGAGACCTGGATGTAGATACGTAAATACGATGAGAATGCAGGCGTGCTTCGCGATCCGAAGAGGTTTCCACGGAGCGAGTTGCAGCCTGATCTTCTCGAAAAGCATCAAGTCTCTCTTGACGCTCTTCGGTAGATTCTTGGGATCTTATGATCCTCAATCCTTTTTATTATTTAGCCTATTTAGCTCCTTTGGAACATTGGGAAAGATTTGACCTCTTTCATCATGGTTATAGTTTTATTGTGAAGATACCTGATCAATTAAAATCTAAGTGACTGCAAAGTAAATTAAACGCTCAAATAACATAAGCCCGAAGGCATATATATTCGATAAAAAAAATTAAAAAAAATTGGGAGTTTTGGCCAGTAGAGTCGAATTATAAATGATATACCATCGTCATCCAAAATCAGTCCGAAAGGTTATGTTATTTTATAATTATACAGTGAAATTAGTGATAGCTTTGATTTCCAAGTCAGATGTTTCAAATCTTCGATTTTTATAAGTCAACAGGAAATGCCCATCAGACCGAACCACTTTTGCTAAGACGTCATTCCTATATGTGTTATGGTGTAGCCGGGCTCTTGGAGTTCGACAACAGGTGTTCCAGATCTTCAATTTTTATACGTCAGCAGAGAGTGCTCATCAGGCTAAACAACTCTTCTGAGACGTCATTTCTATATGTGTTATGGTATAGCCGGGCTCTTGGAGTTCCACAACAGGTGTTCCAGATCTTCAATTTTTATACGTCAACAGTGAGTGCTCATCAGGCTGAACAACTCTTGCTAAGACGTCATTCCTATATGTGTTATGGTGTACCCGGGCTCTTGGAGTTCCACATCAGGTGTTCCAGATCTTCAAATTTATTCTCTCAGCAGAAAATGCTCATCACGTGGAACAATTTTTGCTATGGTACCATTTTTGTATCTCTTATAGTTTAGCTGGTCTGTTGCGGTTCTGCATCAGGTGCTCAAATTTCCAAGATAAATTATAGCCTATATGTTGCCCAGACTTAATACCTATACAACAAAAAAAAAATCATTCAAATCCGTCCAGTAGTTCCGAAGATTAGCGTGTACAAACAAACAGACAAACAGACATACAGACAAACAGACAAACAGACAGAATTTTTTTTTTGGATTCGTGCTCTATACCTGTTTGTAAACCCCCCTCAATTATTATTTTTTTAATATATTCAATGTACAGACACAGTTTTTTTACTGTTTTATTATATGTATAGATTATATTATATAGTTAGGTACCGAATACTGAAATGTCAATTAGTTTGAAGCCGCTGTTAAGTCTCATGCTGTCTCTGTCACTTAAATGTGTGGAACAGCGACCGAAAGACATTTAAGAACATCTCAAAAGTTAATTAGCGTTTCTGTATTCGAGGGATATAAAGTTATTAAGTCTATATCTGACGATGGAAAAGTCAGCCTTGAGTTATATAAAATGCACTTATTTAAAGACAACTAAATACTTTTTTTAAATAATGAAGTATATGGTTTTCTAGTTGCAGGCCCTTGAAATCTATCACCTAAAATGTTGCAACTAAAATTTCAAGGTTATATAAATTTAATAGTTTCAAGGTTTTTAGGTATTCAAAATAATCTTGAACTCTGATTAAAACTATGTTATGTAATAGATGAAGCCTGATAAGTAAATATAAATGATATAAATTAGGTGCACGATAAGAAAGTTTGTGCGATAATAACCTTGAGTTCATGTGCGATCAAGTTCAAATTATATTATCTTTTGTTTACCTCGGTAACTGTTACAGCCGGTTTTTATTATATATTATTTGAGAATTTCAACTTGAAAACGTCTAAAATTCTGATCAACCAATCCGGTGACAGATTGTTACATTGCTCGACCAATCACGTGACCTGAATACAGTTGTCTTTGACAAGTAGAAATTCTCAATTCAGAAAGCGGCCGTTAGAATATTTACCTACTTATGCATAATGCCTTGGTTATGTATGCAGTCGGTTCTGAGTTCGATGATGGCAATATGCTTGATTCGTTTAGTATGGATTTATAGTTCCCCTATTTATTCTGATTGTTCAAGTTCAATATGATACATAGAAAGATAGATAGGATGAGGATATAAGACACAGAACAATATGAGGTCCGCGCAATGCGTATTTTCATCAGATTAAGATCAATATATTTATTTGTAAAACCATCAGAGCCATTAGTCCCTTCTATCTCATACCATCTTTTCCTAAATCCGTTCATCTCTTGTATACCCTGATAGATAGAAAACTATCTGTAATTATTGTAATTTGGATTATGAAACGGTAGTGCAAAGTTCTCATGACATTTTAAAATACATACGTGCTTACTAAAAAGGTAAGTTGTATGCTTCAAGGAAGTACATTGTTTATTAATACGTGCCTTATTTATATTCACAGGTTGCTCATAAGTCAAACACAAACAATCAGAATGAGAGCGAAGGCAATTACTGTTCAAAGGAGCGCGTCACGATGCACGTGCAGGGTATATCTCACTGGGCGCCCGCTAATATTGGACCTTATAGCCAGGCTATTAAGGTACAGTATTTTTATACCTATTTTGTTCACATATCACCTAAGAGGAGAGGGTGTATCACCAAACAACACATTAACTGATATCAATATAAATAAATGAATCAATAGAAGCTATAAACATAACCTACATGGATGTGATATTATACACTTCAATTTTTTTTATGCACTTACAGTAAAAAAAAATGCTGAAATAGTTTGTATGCTTAGGACATAAAGGATATTTTTAGTAGGAATAAAATGTTTTGAGAAAACTGGTGCCGGTTTTGTAATACTAGTTGACTTTATATGGTAACTTACGCACAACATCACGATGGCTTCCATCCGCGAGTCGCATAACGGACTGGTTGACAATCACTGGTCGAAAGGCACCCGTGTTTGACACATGCTGAACTTCTACCGTATTGTCACATTTCTGTAGCATGTATAATATAGTACCACTGCTGGGCACAGATCTGGTCTGCTCTTCCCATATAGGAAAGAAACGAGCATTGATCACCACTCTTGCTCACGGCGATTTCAGTCTCAAATTTTTAGAAAAACATTGTGAGGAGACCTCACGATGTTTTTCTTCACTTGTGGCATATAATAATGTTATTTACCTACTTATTATTTATGTCTTACTTTTGTTGGATAAGATCGGCGAGGTGATGGGCACGTGCGGGCAGATCGCGCTCGTGCCGGGCACGCTGCGGCTGGCGGGCGGCGGTCCGCGCGCGCAGAGCACGCTGTCGCTGCGGCACCTCACGCGCGTGCTCAGGGCCTTGCATCCGCGCGCTCACATCCGCAGTGTGGTGCAGGTAAGATACATTATGTGGCCGAGTGATTTTTTTTATACTACGATGTTGGCAAACTTACCCAACATCCGGATGATGGTAATCAGTGGTTACCGTAACCCATAAACGCATCAGGGGAGCTACAAACGCGTTGCTAACCTGGCCCCTCCCGGCACAGAAGCCTGAACACGTCAACAAAATGCAAGGTTGTTAGACTGTGTTTTTCTGTAGGGCGGAAGTATTTCACCAGTTGGACTGCTTTAATTAGAGAATATTCCTCTGTGCTCTAACTCTCTAAAAAGGTACCTATATCGCTACAAAAATATGTAGGACGGAACATTGAAACCCGCCGTGGCCGTGGTCGCAAGCAGACTGATTGCGTCTATAAGTAATAGTCTGCTTGCGACCACGGCCAGTGTAACCCGGCCGAAACATCAACCCTTAAAATGGGGTCAGTCGCCTCGAGGGAAGCTAGTTGACACCAAGCTGGTCTGAATTGGTGCCCATTCAGATGGACTGCATCTGGCAGTAACCAGGGAAAGCACTGTTGCACTGACTAATTAAGAAAATAGCTCTTAAAAGGTAATTGACCTGACGGGCCTGTTGGTTAGTGACCCTGACTGCTAAGCCAGAGGTCGTGGGCTCGATTCCCACCCAGGGCAAATCTTTATGTGATGAGCACGATCATTTGTTCTGTGTTTGGGTGTTATTATCTATAATATGTATGTATTTAGAAATATATAAGTATTAAGTATGTTTATCAGTTGTCTGGTTACCATAGTACAGGCTCTGCCTAGTTTGGGATCAGATGACCGTGTGTGAGATTGTCCCTAGATATTATTATTATTTAAAAAAATTGCATGAGTTCTTGTTAATTCCAGTGACGTAATTTGTTTGTTTGTGTACGTACGTAGAGCGTGTGCTACGTGACGCACGGCAGCGCGGTGAGCGAGGCTCGGCGGCAGCTGGAGCGGCGCACGGCCGGCGCTATCGTGCAGTACGCCGTGGTGCAGGCTCTGCCGCGCGGCGCCATGGTCGAGTGGCACGCCTGGGCGCACACCGACAACAACAGATTCGAGTGTAAGACAACACACTCTCTCACACTCACTCTGATAATAGCTGGAAATTGTTTTTTTTTAAAGCCCTTCGAATATTCCTTTCCTATTTTTTTTATAAAACCTATTTAATGTAGGTCGCGTAATAATAAGTATTCGTGTTAACCCCTTGTGCTGAGCTAAATGCTTGCGATACGAGTGGGTTAAAGTTTTTAGATCAATGGGTGGGTTACGAAACGGCCACATGATCGCAAGTCTAGCGCCCTAGCCCTTACATGACCGCCGTTTAAAATTCGTAACTTACTCAGGTTCCAATCTAAATTAAGTTATCCAATTAATAGCTACGAATACACTGATACCCAACTTCTTCTCCATGAGTTTAAATAGCATAACACATATCGTGCGTCTAAATGATCTGATTATAAATTATTTTTGTCTTATTGGATATAATTTACAGATGAAGAAACTGGATGCAACGTGGGTGATTTCAAGGTCGCCATCACAAGGAGGTGGAACTACGAGAACACCGTCGCTGCTTTTGTTTGTTATGTTGCCACAGGTATGTACTACCCTAACAAATTGCTCTTATTTTAAAATGTGCTATACATCTGCAGTCAACCTAAAGGAGTGGTCATAGTCCAGTTCCTAAGGTATTTATTTTGTTTATAGCGTTTAGGAACTGGACTATCAGTGCTTTTACAAATATTAGTTTCACGACACGTCCCTCTGAGCTTATATAGTTTTGAAATCGAGTAGTTAATTTACGGACGTGCAGAGGCGCATCAAAAGTCGACAGCCCCATAAGCGAGCACCTCATGCGCAACGCCTCTAGCGGCCGAATAATATAAAATATTATAAACAGAGGTGTTACATAGGTGATCTTTGTTACTCATGTCAGAATGGTTACACAGATCTGGATGAATAAAGCTTACTTCATCGTTTGAGCGCACTTCACTTTCATATATCGCGCCCCTAGGCACCTGCCTACATTGCCTTCGGGATAGGGGCTCAGAGTATGTGTCCCTCGCAGGCTCGTCTCCGTCGACGTGCCAGCTGTCGTTCCCGAGCGAGGAGGCGTGCGCCACGCACCGCAGCCGCGCGGCGAGCATGTCGCGCGCGCAGCTGGAGCACGTGCTGGAGTACGCGCTGCGCAAGCTCACGCACGACCGACCCAAGCACGCCGCGCACGCCGTCAAGATGCGGATACTCTACCAGGTATCTATGCTACCTATCTCATTAAAATTTGCTAATTGAAGCGGCGGTAGCCTAATGGCTAGGGCGTTGACTTGCGATCTTGTGGTTGCGGGTTCGAATCCCACCCATTACACTACCGACGTGAACCCTCTCGTAACACAAGCATCAGCTTAGCACGAGGGGTTAACGAGATTACTAGTAATGTGCGACCCACATGGCTAGTAACCATAGTAAAAAAAAAAGAAAAAAAAAGCAAGTACTATGCACGCATTTATGGATGTGCAAATCATGGTGGATGGAATCACGGGGGACAGCTACGCAATAATATTACTACATACTATAAAATAAGTGCCCCGAAAGATAAGACTTTGTTAGCGTCAATAGTGGGAAAATTGCGCCTCTCACGCTCTTTCCACTACCCTGATGACGCACAGTCAATTCCCCCCTCCATCCTCACACCGCTGAAGAGTGCCCAAGTCTGACCACGTGGTGTGTCAAGTCTCATATTCCGTGGCATGGTCATTATCATAATTATCTAATCGACTTTCCATATGTTTCAGGTGTGGAGCGCTCCGTCAGTGTCGATGATAACGGAGGCGGTGTGCGCGGTGCGAGCTCGCACGGGCGTGTCGGCCGCCGTCACAGCCGTGCCCGTGCTTGCCCTGCATAACGCTTTCACCTTCCTCTCCATCAGCGGCCTGAGGCTCGACGAGTGACGTGTGTGCGAACAGGTAAACTAGACTAGTATTTTTAGACCCCACTACAGGACAGACTTCCTTCTCCAAACCTCTCTGCTTTTTACGATATCTGGCCATGTGTAACCCACATAGACCATCGACCACCCTCGCCGCAACAGAGCGATAAAGAAAACAAGTTGGTAGCTCAAACACAAGCTTTTACTGCTTCACTGTACAACAAGTTTATCAATAAGTTATTTCAAAGTAAGAATTGACTACTACATTATAGACACGTTACATAATGCAGCGATGTTTTCAATTTTATATAATACGGAATATATACCGAAATAATAATGATTAATAGGTCATACTATCGCATCGATAACTATCAAAATTTATGGCTTGATATAAGCAACACAAACAACAATGATCATATTTTAAGAACATCCATCACACCTTTTTACTTATGTGTAGATATTATAAGCTATGTTAATAAAGATGGGATTTTTATGATTATCATTTATTGGGTTATACTCAGAATTTATTAACGAATTTCGTTTTATTTGTCCCCAGGTTTCATCGAAATATAAGGATACAGATGCTTTATTGCCAGTTTATAAAATATATTTGCTGAATATTTTCAGTGTTTATAAAATTTTGTTAATTATGCTACCGAGTTTACCATACTGTAAGTCAAATTATATATACATTATTTTTTATTGCACATTTGTGTTTTATTTACCTGATTACCCTTTCTTAGAACCAATAAAAAACAAGTTCAAATTAAAATTTATTTATCTTTTTTTACAAAATTGACCGAACAGTGCGAGATTTCTAGAACGTTTACACTTGCATTAAGTAGACATAAAGTTATCATTATTCTCTTACAAGTAAGTCTTACAAATTCACCTGTGTCGATAAAGCAATGCGAATTACGGTGTGAGTCACACCAGGATCAGTTGTGTATATTGTATAAAAGGTTTTATATCATGATTTCGAGGACATCAATTTAATCTTAAAAGTCATCACTAATAAGTAAATTATGATTAATATTAACCAAAGCATAATTATAAACTAAAACATTGATACATTAGTGTCAGTATTTAATGAAGTTACTAAGGTCATCACCTGCACTTACACAATATAATTCTAATACAAGTTATAATACACAACATTATGGGGATAATTGCACACAGCAGTGGTTAAGAGACGATAGCGCGCAGAGATTATATCGTAAGTACAGCAAATGCATACACTTGTTGAATCGAATGTTACGTATACCGAAAACGAATACTTAGGCTGCGTATAGACAATGTCCAACCAATCATTTCCGGCGTCGCCCTGGAAATGAATACCACCCAAATCAGCTATATTTAATACTATCTTTGTAACACCATAGTTATAAATAAATAATTTTCTCATAATGAAAAATAAACATACTATACTCTGAGTTAAATAATTTATTTGATCTTTGTATAAATCTATATTTATTCATTGGGTTCATATTGCCTTCCAGAACGAGTGCAAGTAAATAAAACATAAAGGTAGCCTATGTGTTTTGTACTTTGAAATTAAGTAAGGAAAACTATCAATTGTCACTTGAAAGAAGAGCTGCTGAATTTCATTCGTACAAATAAAGGTGACCGCAGATATGTACACGCCGCCTTTTCCTAGTCGAAAGCAATTGTTTTAGTTGGGGAGACCACGGTGTTTAATGCGGTTTGCGTCGTGGAGAGTTATTGGATGACATTTCTGGTCTGTTCATTTACCAGTGGGAAAAGTGTCCATAAATGTTTTCGAAAATGATGAAAAAACAGACAGAAATATACTTCAACTCTATTACTTTTTGCTCAAATCTGTCAGATTATTACGATCCAATATTCTAGACGCGTGGCTCTTTATAGAAACTTATATTTCATTATTGCAGGTACTCAAAGGGGATTTAGTGTATTTCCCTTCATGTATATCTAACGCGGTTCAGTAAATAAAAAAAAATCACTTCGGGCTCCCCTATGAATGTCAACCGCACTGAACGCGCCTTATTTTATGACATCATCAGCATTCTTAATAAATTCGTTCGTTCATTGCGGCTGATATGTGTACTGGCGCACCACACGCACTGAATTTTCATAAAAAAATATATTCAAAAAGCGGAGCTTACGATTCTTGCGGCGCGGACATGTGTGCGATCACGTTAAAACTACAGAAACGATAAAATCTTATAAAATAATCTAAATAGTGTAATTAATCAACAACTTTCATAAAGTGCGTATAGGGGGAAACATTTCTTAAATCATATCCAATCGATTCATAAATAAAATTCATTTTAGGCAACAGTCTATCATAATCTGAACCTAATGAATTAATAATTCCCTTCGTTCATGTAACAATCCTCCTCGAATATTATCTGGGACATAAGATTGTATACAGCTGTATCCATATAAAAGTACGACTAAAATAAATACCTTATTAAGCAAAATTAACGATAATCTAAAAATTATACTATATCAAAAAATAAAACAAAATGCGATCTGTCTCTTGTCGTATGAACGATTAGTAAACAGTGTGACAAAAATAATAATTTCGAAACAAAACTTTAAAATGCATTAAAAGGCAGATTTCTATTGTATGCATTTATTATTATTTTTATTGTTGAGAACTAATTAATTCGTAAATGACAAAAGATACCATTTCTGATCAGTTCTAATATAGAGTTCACACACAGAAATGAACATGTGTACACACAATAAAAAAAAAACATCATTCTCTCAAAGTATAACAGCACAATTACACAGTCTCTCATAATCTAATCACTTTTAACATAACCAATTGTGGACGAATACACAATACAATACATGATTTGTCTTGGATACTTTAAATCAAATCTATGATATTAAAAATAGTATGATTGCCCAGCTACCCATATAGTGAAGTTAGTATTAAATTACTGTACAGTTTATAATGTTAGTGTCCTGCGATCTACAGCTATCTATCTAACCACTTTTATGATCTTTATCGTCTGTTAAATCAAACCTTCTAACTCCCTCTAGGGATATGATAATAATATACATAATATTTCGACTGCGCCGATTCTTCTCCGTCGATCATATTCGCAAACATCCGAGCGCACAGAAAACGAAACGCAGCGATAACACAAAGAGACATACACTAGTATCTCTTCACTATCCGACAACTTACATGTACATAGCCTACCGGTTAATCGTTATATTAATCAGATTTATGTAACAGTTTACCTTACAACCGTAGTACCGAAGCGAATAAGAGTAACATATGAACTAACAACAGCTACTTGTATGTTACACGGGCCCCTCGGCGTCGAGCGGGTCGCCGGGGTCGGCGGGGTCGTCGGGCTCGGAGGCGTCGTCGCGCGGCGCCAGCAGCAGCAGCTCGCGGCGGCGGCTGGCCACGTACTGGCGGTGCGCGTACTTGTTGAAGCGGCGCTTGGCCATGAACAGCGTGGCGATGGTGCGCGGCGCCACGCGCACGGCCGCCGCGCGCGACGTGATGCCGCCGCGCCGGCACTCCGCGCACGTGTAGTCCAGCACGCGCAGCGCCGCCACCGTCTGCCTAACGCACTCTGCGGGGGGGGAGACGCTACACACCCGCTCCACAACCCTCGTTCTACTTATTTCTGACACTAGCCAGACGAGCTCTAGTGCATTCATTGCTAGACCTCGCCTGGGTGATGCTTTTCATATTTTTTATAATAACAACAATTAAATCGAAACTGTCGTTGATTTTAAACATTAACTAATTTATCAATTATCTTTCTCCCATTTGAATCTATGTATTGGCCTTTTGTTTCAAGATACCTACTAGTAACTTTAAACAATAGCCTTCATTATAATATGGTAATAAAATAATTATTGTTAAGTTTTAATTACTGTTTCGATTTGCATCACTTTTCCAAGTTATGTCATTGAAGGAAAAACACTAATTCAAAAGTGTCTTGTCTTCAATAAATAAGTAAATTGAGGGCGTTCGGAGCATTTTCAGGCACATATATAATTTGTATTAACGTACTGTAGAGTACTTACACACCTAAGCAACATAATATCTCCCTTTTCTCCCCATGCCGCTGACTCGTAACCGAGCCGTAACCTACACCTAATACACGACAATGCATGGCACACACAAATCTGAAAGTTCATTAACCTTCGTGTATTGCGACCCATTATATGTTTCAGCTATATTCTAATTTAGGCAGATCATTGCTTACTGTGTATTATACATCATGCTTTCACCTAGATGTTGTCATCTAATCACATCTAACAAAAACAAAAGCTTCCTATCGTTATAGATTTCGTACGCTTATGATTGGACGGCGAACCGTTTCATTACGTATATATTTGGATATATTGTATATGTTCTGTAGGCAATTTAACAGGTAGCACAGATTTTGGACTGTTATAGGATATAGCGATATAAATGGAAATAAGCATACAATATACATATAATGCTAGATAATGTCTATGGAAATGTAACTATGTATTATGGTAGTAATGAAGGATTGAGTAAAGCTAAACAAGAGAATAGCATTTCTTATGTGAATACAACAGAACATGCACAGCGCATTCCCAAACAGAATCTAGGAACATGCTCAAAACTGAAAGCGGTTTTGGACAATTAATATAAAAAATGTATTCTCAGTTTCGGAAAACCGCTACTGGCCAGACATGATTACACTTTTAGATAGAACAATATTTTTCAAGTCATATAAGGGCTGTAAGTTGTGGATAAGAAATAACTGCCACTGCGAGATAATGGCGGGTAGGTACTTTCCTTTAGCGAGCCCTAGAATTTGAGTCCAACCAAGCTTATTCATAGCGTCTCTAAATAAAAACGTTTAACTTTAGTTCTGTTATCATATACTGCGATAAAGCATCGTTTGAACCCAGAAATCTGGCTCGCTAACAGAAAATATAACTAGTATATCATGCATTCTAAGACAGCTAATCATGTCTAACCGGTACAGCGGGCGGGCAAGCGTATGCGTTCTACACGTTCGGTGGTTATGACGTACCTTGATGCAGTTGCCTATCGCAGAGCTTACATATGACGAGCTGCATGGTCCCCTTCGGACCGATGAAGGAGCGCTCGCAGAGCGGGCAGTAGCGACCGATGCGATACGCCCTACGCACGCACGCACACACACATACGGACCGTACGCGCACAAGCACCGGAACACAGAAACACGCCATTAGTATAAACACCGAAACCCCGCTGCCGAGTGCCGAGTGGACGGTCTCGCTTCATACATACGTTACGTCTGTTGCTTGTCTTCGTCGCGCTCCTAATAAATTCCATTACTATCGTAATTTACTTATTACGCGCAATTGCAAATTATTGAATGGAAATATTTAATGCGCGGCTGAAATTTAATAAACAATGCCTTACTGTAAGTTGAATAGACTTAAGCAGATAGCAAATGAAAATTAAAAATAGAAATGCAATAAGTTAAATCTCTCTAAAGTTACGTAAAAACAAAGCTGGATTTTAGCAAATGATAATATTTCAGATGTTTCGAGCTCGAAGACAAGTAACAAACATAAGTTGAGTTAGTGAACGCACTGGGGAGACTGATGGTACTACGCCCTTGTTAGTGGACAGTATGAATGTGAGTTAGTCGCAGCCGACTGCAATATGAGTGATGAGATGTCGACACCCATTGTCATTGATGATTCAAGACTAATTGACGCAGTACGACCATCATACCAAAAATAATATACAGAAATACAAAAGTTTTTAGCTACCTAATGTGTATTGCATCAATTATCGAACAAATGAAAGGATAAAAATGTAATGTAAAAAATAGGAGGAACAGTAAAGTTTCCGTGGCCATAGTACCAAATAATAAGAAACCCAGAATTTTGTTCAAACTGACATTTTTATGTTCGCAATAGAGCATATTTTTGTAAAGACAGTGCTTTGGAGTGTGATCCTCATACCAATAGGCGGTGCTTTGCGATAACGGTCCACTTTGCTGTTCTTTCTGTGAAGACTGTTTGCTCGCAAATCATTAGAGTTTTATACAACAAATATAAAAAGTTAAAAAATCGATTAATAGATTATAACAATCAACAAACATTCTTCAAATATGCATAAATAATGAACTTACGTCTATGGGGATGGCATGCAACTTATGTATTACTGGGATGTGCTGAGTAAGAACGCTGCATTGGGGCAAAAGTAAACATTCTGCGGGGGTCAAAATGCTACGGTACCAGAGACAAAGCGGATGTCGACAGAGTGAAGGCGAACGCTGAGACGACACTATGATCAGCTCGTGTTAGTCCACATCAAACACGCATGAGATGACGTGAGTACACATGAACTACCAAGACCAATTAATACGTAAACAATAATACACATAAAAATCTTTTAATGATTTTGTATGAAACTTGGTACTTTTTATCTGCATCCTCGACATATACTCTTCTTTTGAGAAAGTGATTGCATTCACGTTTTGTTCGGGCCCCTCTTGGCATTACTTGAAAAACAATATTGATCATTTTAATTGTTTGTCCTTGTAGATATGTATCGAACCTATCTAATATAGTCTACTAGTGGAATTCAATATTAAGGATCAGTCAAACAAAGGCGAATCGGCTTTTAAATTTTAGTTTCATACTCGAAATTATATATCATTTGATTGAAAAAACGAGGGAATATATCTTCGACAGGAATTCTGATCTTGATTCGCATCAGTGAGACCATTCCTCAAGAACATTGATGTAACTACATTTGCAAGAGATTTGTACTATTTCATAAGGTTAAGGAAGGAAACTATAACACCATTGTGAAGTTAAAACTAAATAATTACTAAGGATTATTATAATAGGGGTTGATGATAGCTTGGATTACGAGCGTTTATTCACTATTAGGTATAGATTATTCACGGTTATTGCAAATATAATAATCATGTTTTATATACATAATAAAACTTTCAAGAGCAATAATATGTTTTTTATTATTTATTGTGAACAACAACACATACTCCGAATCCAAAGTAAGTAGCTAAAGCACTTGTGTTATGGAATCAGACACAACGAAGGTACCACAAACACCCAGACCCGAGACAATGTAGTGTTTTTCTGTATTGACCCGTTCGGGGATCGAACCCGGGACCTCAGACGACACCATGAAAACCGGTGTGTACACCACTCGACCACGGAGGTCGTCAAATATGTACTTTGTTTCATGTACGAATTCAGTGTAAAATATGTATGTATTTGAGCATTGGCAACTTCTCGAAAGGGATATTAATTGTCTCCGTCCATTAAACTCTAGAACTATCCTATTCGAAGTTATTAAAGTTTATTATATATTTCTTATCCATTTACTAATAAAAGGATTTAAAACCATTGATTTGAAGACTTGTGGTTCCTTGAAACTGTGACAGTATAATGAACATTAAGGGACATTAATTTTGTAAGTATTCTGTCATCCACAGATGACATTAGAGCATGAATAAAGAAACTAGAGCTGCTCACGTAAGTAATAATACTCTTATAATATAATGATTAAATGATAAGTAAAATAGATGTCATTTATAATATTTTGTATAAAAAACATGTTGTAATGTCCACTGTTTGTAGAAAATAGTTTTGAAGAATTTATTTTATAGTAATTTGATTTTTAATAGTAATTTTTGCATGACGTCTATTAAACTTGTAATGATCCTAAAAGCACGAAGTCTTCTATATATTTTGTCCAATAAGATCTAAATAAGCTTTAACAGAAGATTTTTCAAGAAAATATCTTAATGGAATCCTATGCATGATACTAATAAATCTAAAGTTTAAGTATATTTATAAGTCTGTAGAACTATTTGTATCCTAACTGAAGTACTAGGTTAGCTCTGTAACCTGATTCATTGATACTATTAAAATCAAAGACAGCCTGCGGTAAAACTTCCTATGTCTCAAACTGTTACGCATTAGGAAATTAGGACCAACTTTTTCATGTAAGTGTAAGTTTTGGTCCAATATTCAATTGTGAGATAGGCATTAGTAATGTATGACGTCGAAGGACAGTTTGAGCGCAGGTAGCCTCGTTTGTATACCCGTGATCAATAGGCTATGCCAATAATGTAAACAAGATTTGACATAAATGGTATGCGACTAGTTGTGTCAGACCGTTCTGAGGAATTTATGTGAAACGTTGGTTATCATGATTGGCGTAGCGTATCGGTGTCGGCAGGAGTGTGCGTGGTGAGGTACGGACCTGGCGCAGGGCGTGCAGAGCGAGTGCGAGTACACCTTGTGTCCGCCGGGCCCGCGCCGCGTCTGGTGGTGCCAGTCCGCGCCGGCGCTGCTGGTGCCCGCGCCCCCCGCGCCCCCGCCCGCGCCCGCGCCCCCGCCCGGCCCGCTCGGCGAGCGCGCGCCGCACGACTTGCACACCGCGCACTCCACGCAGTGCCACCGCCCTGCAACACCCAACGCTCATGTTATACATACAACATCATTATACCCATATCACAATACAATACCCTTTATTATGTTTTTTTGTAATTAAAGTGAATAAAATGTTGGTGACCTTGACCTTGAAAATACCTTACATACGTTATTCAAGGTCAAGGTCAATAAGGAAGATAAATATGAACTTATAAAGTCGAGCTTAAGTTACAAATAATTATACTGTAGCTTGACTATTTTGTACATGACACTTCTATGGTCTGCGGCCGAAGAGGGACATAAGGCAGCAGGAGTGGTAAAACGTAACGTGATGCGGGACACGCGCAGATATGCATGCTGTTGATCAACTGACAATTCGCCATCATTAAGTAGTAACGTGTCCGTCCGAGGTTTAGCAATCAGGGTCATTAACCACTACACCAACAGGCCAGTCAAAAATTAATAAAAAATATTTTTCCTAGCCTCAGTCGTCATACATACCACTGGGCACAGTATCGAGTCCGACGCAGTAAATATGGAAGCCGCGGTCGCAGAGATCACAGAACAGCATCTTATCGTCGTCGGCGGGCTGGCGGCACGAGCAGCAGGTCTTGCACTCGGCGCACTGCCACGCGTACTCGCGGCACTTGCGGATCGTGTCCGCGCTCAACTCCAGGCACGACGGATGCACTGCATTACGTGTGAACAATTATTTATACTATCAAGATTTGATGCAACGTCGCATGTCATTCGCGTCGTCGTCAACTTTGATTCGCGTAACTTATTTTAAAAAGTATAAAACATGTTTCTAATTATTTTTTTATTATCTGTCTGAAGGACAAAATTCTTGGCTTTTCATTTTATGCCTATTTTGTAATACGAATGTCAGAATTTAAAAGTCAGGCATAACAATAAATCCCGATCTTATGGTCGTAAAGATGTATGGTATGGCCCTGTAGCTGAAAATATGCAATAATAGTCTTGTTTCGTATAACCATCACTTCCAAAAGAAATAAAAATATTTTACTCGCGTCTGGATAATAGTGTAGTTAATCAGCAAATAGTTGAATTTGTCTGATATTTATTTTTTTACGTTCTCAAAAGTTGCTACAATACACATGGTAGGCATTAGCATTATCACCAACTGAATATTAATTAATGGACATTACAAATGAGGACTCACGCTTAGCGTTGCAGTGTGCGCAGACCAGGAACCTCTCGTGCGTGTAGCGGCGGTTGGCCTCGAGCCGCATCTTGCACACGCGGCACAGGTCCACCTCCTCCACGCGGGGCTCCTCCTTGATGCTTACAGCTTCTGCTTGGCTGCTGCGCTTCGTCTTCGTTAGTTTTTTGCGCTATAACGATAATTACTCATATTTTACCACAACTAAGAGCTCTTACACACGAGCGGCACGTTGCCAACGGTAGAGGTAACTGCACCCGTCGAAGCGTCCACGCCAGCCGCCGTCGACATTTCAACTTTAAGAGAGCAGACGACGGCTGCTTCTATTTCGAAATTTACTGAGACATGTTAATCTTTCTCTAATGGGTAAAAACCTATAAAAAAAATCTATCATAATTTGTTAGTTGCAAAAAAAGTCACGGTTTTAATTTATAAAAACAAATGACAACTGTTCAGTTTCAGGTGTTTTCGTATTCTTTCATACTCATAACTACTTACGAATATCTCCCAACATTTCCCCCTTGGGTCTGGGTTACGATTGATGATACAAACTCTCAGTGACACGAACAACAACCTAGTTTTATAGTATTTGAAACTGCTTCATACTAACGCTTTTTATTAATTACAGTCAGCTCTTACACATACCTTAGCTGAATGATGTGTGGGCACGTCGGAGTCTTCGGACGAGGAGCAGCGCGACCCCCAGTCGGGCTCGGACTCCGAGCTCCAGTCTTCCGAGGCAGGCGCCGGCGGTGCTGCTAGCACTGTATTCAGCGGGAAGTACCTGCAATCATAATTATTCATTGTAGTCAAATCAGTTTGGTTGGTGAAATAAAAAAATCTTACATATATTTTATTATAATAAATGCGAAAGTCAGTTTGTCTGTCTGTCTGTGTTACGCAATCACGCCTAAACTACTGAATATATTTAAATGAAATTTGTTACAGAGATAGTCTATAGCCTCAGAAAGAACATAGGCTACTTTTTTTCCGGGATTTGGTCTCGGCATACGGCTAGTTTAACTATAAGCTATTTGATAAAAATATAAGATTTATCTTGTCAAATTCTTTATTTCCTAATAACTATTCTTCTAATTCTAAAATATTTCTTCAAAATAGAATTGCAAAGACTGGGTAGACCAGAATATGCGGATTTTCTCTTGTTTTCTCTTATTGTATTTTGATATTAGATCAAATCAACTGAACAACTGACTTGATCTAATATCAACTGATGTATTTTTGAGCTGATGATATTTATAAATACGAATAATATATGAGCTAATGAAGATGGCAACATTACCGCGTATACGCTAGTACGCTACCTCATGTAATTACATATGTAGATTGGATGCTAAAGCAACCAATAGATCATTAGAAACCAACATCATACGTGTAGACTGAGTGGTCGCTGTATAGTCCATTGAAAAGTTACATTTGGGGTTGCGTTTTTTAGAGGACGCAATTTTATTTTTTTGATGTGTAGGGGGGGTCAGTGTAAAGCTAAAACCAAGTTTGTGGGGTCGCCACCCTTGTCCCACGGCCGCCATCTTGAAAATAGGGGTCCAAATGGTTTTTGCGATATATCTCTTAAACTATTCATCGGATAAAAGAAATTTGTTAACATTTTTTGTTGCAAATAAAATTCTCTACAACTTTGGTTCAGTAACTTTTTGTCGTAGAACTATAAATAAAAAAGTTATAAGCGAAAATGTTCAGAAATTCGAGATTTTTTTTATATTTTTCGATATAACTTTTTTTTTATCATTTTACGAAATAATTATATCGACCATTTTTGCAGATCGTTTTTTAAGGAACAACTTTTATATACAACATTTTTTTATGAAGTCGATAGCTAAGGTTTTACAGCGCTCCGAAGTGAGTACCTACTATTTTTCAGTACCTCTTAACTTTACACATACGAGTATTATACGTCTGTACTAATAATGTGTCATCAGTTATTGTGACGGGCCTGTTGGTCTAGTGGTTAGTGACCCTGACTGCTAAGCCGGAGGTCGTGGGTTCGATTCCCACCCAGGACAAATCTTTGTGTGATGAGGACGATCATTTGTTCTGTGTCTGGGTGTTATTTATCTATAATATGTATGTATTTAGAAATATATAAGTATGTTTATCAGTTGTCTGGTTACCATGGTACAGGCTCTGCCTAGTTTGGGATCAGATAGCCGTGTGTGAGCTTGTCCCAAGATATTATTATTTATTATTATTGTTTATTTTGTTATTATAATTTTTTTAATTATTTTTTAGCAATTAATAGTTAATTATTGACTCTTTTCCCCACCACTCACGAGGTAGAGTCTGGAGGCGCGTGTTTTTTATGTGGTATCGCCAATAGGCATAATCCACGGTGATTTTCTAAATTTCAATTATTCCGTCCTCAGTATTTTCGATGGACAAGGCTGCGGCTCAGTATCTGATCGGCATTCTGTATTAAATATTAGTGGGAGAACTGGAGAAGGAAGGGGTGTGATGTGTAATGTCGGCGGTTCATCATCAAACTCATTTTCATTAATTAATTCTGAAAGCCCCATTACAGCAAGTCTCTCCAGAACAATAGAAGCACACTGCAGAACATTTCAACCCTGCTTTTTGACATCCACACATTGCTCAACAGTTTCCTTTGCATTTGCAAAAGATCAGTTTTAGAAGCTCAGGGGGTGCTGGAGGTTTAGAGCTCTGCTCAGGCATCAATAATTTTCCACATTTTTTTCAGCCCCAGTCTTCAGGATCATTATTGTTACCAAGCCACGACTGGACCTGATGGTAGACTCCGAAAGTATGGAAGCGAGCTGTGTCTTGTGTTGGAGGAAGTGAAGATAAATTAAAAGTACTTTTTGTCACTGCCTTGGAGGTCTTGCTTTTGTGAAGAGAATTATCATCTTTATTACAGTACTAGATGAAAACCCGGCTCCGCTCGGTTTAAATGTGACTCATGATACACAATGTAGGTAAATATTCTGTAGTCATCGGTTCTACCTATATTATCTGACTGAAGAAAAGTATTAAGTTTTGTTATGATTCAATCAATGTTTCCGGCAAGACGTTTCTATAATAATAATAATATGTAATTAAGAAATAAAATTACCGCTGACTGACAGCATTGATTTTTGATATGGTTAGTATTCTTTTTCCTATGGTTATTATCGCAATTGGCCAATCTCAGGTTTAAAGAAAGAACACATAACAAAGAGTTTATCATAAAAAAGGAGTTTATCATAAAAAAAGTTTCAAAAACAATATTTTCGCGAAACGTCAACGACTGAAGAAAAGTATTAAGTTTTGTTATGATTAACTCAATGTTGCCGGCATTTTCAGGCTACTTAGGCCCATAGATATATACCTTACAGACTACACATATATTTTATAAGTACATTTTGTGTTATTAATATAAACGTTTCGTTTTACACAGTCAAATGAGTCACAGTTCTTTGTGATGGCTACTTCTTTGGCGCGACGTACGCGATGTGTTAATTGGCGAGGCGTTATTATGCAACGGAACGTGAAAAAAGCGAAATAAATATTGCGTTCCGAAACGATTCTGGTCCCAACTATCATGCAACTGTCATACGCCCTGTCAGCACTGTAATCACTTCTAGGAGGTTGTATGATAATAAACTCCTTGAATCACTTCGAAGCAGAATTATCTGTTACGGAACGCCTTATTAATTACCCAAGATGGCGACTGCGGTTTTTTTGTTTGTCAGTGCCATTAGAATTTAACGAAATTCTCCATAATCCGAATTTTGCGGATATATGTTGTCGACTCGAAATCAATATTTTTTTATGTTTTGTTATTCATATAAGGTTTCGATCGAGTCTACCGTAGCCCTGAACGAAATTATTAATATAGATTCTCGGTAACGGCCATCAGAATTCAAATTATTTTCAAAATCAATAATTGTAAAACTCTGTAATGGAGTGGAAAACAGTCAATAATTAACTATTAATAATATAATAACAAAATAAACAATAACTGATGACACATTATTAGTACAGACGTATAATATGTGTATAGTAAAGAGTACTGAAAAATAGTAGGTACTCACTTCGGAGCGCTGTAAAACCTTAGCTATCGACTTCATAAAAAAATGTTGTATATAAAAGTTGTTCCTTAAAAAACGATCTGCAAAAATGGTCGATATAATTATTTCGTAAAATGATAAAAAAAAAGTTATATCGAAAAATATAAAAAAAATCTCGAATTTCTGAACATTTTCGCTTATAACTTTTTTATTTATAGTTCTACGACAAAAAGTTACTGAACCAAAGTTGTAGAGAATTTTATTTGCAACAAAAAATGTTAACAAATTTCTTTTATCCGATGAATAGTTTAAGAGATATATTGCAAAAACCATTTGGACCCCTATTTTCAAGATGGCGGCCGTGGGACAAGGGTGGCGACCCCACAAACTTGGTTTTAGCTTTACACTGACCCACTCTACACATTAAAAAAATAAAATTGCGTCCTCTAAGAAACGCAAGGTTAGGCCTAAAAAATGTAACATTTCAATGGACTAGTAGGTTAGTTACAGAAACAATATAAGTGGCGTGGTGGACTGGGGGCCATCGCGTGTCAAAAATCCTCTTCCGTTGCTAGTTTCGCATAAGATTTATATTTTAATTTCGACCGATCGCAAACCAGTAGCTCGTCTCTCAAAAGTGGAGATTAACAGATAGACTTTATACGACTTTATGCGACACAAGTGGATGTTTCACATGCGATATTGGCTCATTTGCGCGGAATTGGCAGTGCAATGGAAGAACTTGTTGCGGTTGTCTTTACTAACGTCACAACCAATCACCCTTAACTGGTTTTATCTTTATGTACAGAAAAACAAAGTCACCCGCTACGTCTGTCTGTTTGAACGTGATAAACTCACAAAATGCTGAATGGATTTTCGTTTAATTTCACCAATGGATAGTGACTAAAGCGGAAGGTGTTTGCATAAATTTCTAATTTGATTCATTAATTTAGGCATCTTATGATGTGTTATGTACACTGTGTAAAGTATTAGAGCATACCGTAGCTGGTCGGGCGTGTAGACGCGGTAGGCGTGGTGGTACTGTCCGGGCAGCAGCGCGTGCGGGTAGAAGCCGGCGGGCGGGCGCAGGTGCGGCTGCGGCGGCGCCACGGTGAGAGACTGCAGGTCCGCTAGTGTGCTTACCGTAGCTGGTCGGGCGTGTAGACGCGGTAGGCGTGGTGGTACTGTCCGGGCAGCAGCGCGTGCGGGTAGAAGCCGGCGGGCGGGCGCAGGTGCGGCTGCGGCGGCGCCACGGTGAGAGACTGCAGGTCCGCTAGTGTGCTTACCGTAGCTGGTCGGGCGTGTAGACGCGGTAGGCGTGGTGGTACTGTCCGGGCAGCAGCGCGTGCGGGTAGAAGCCGGCGGGCGGGCGCAGGTGCGGCTGCGGCGGCGCCACGGTGAGAGACTGCAGGTCCGCTAGTGTGCTTACCGTAGCTGGTCGGGCGTGTAGACGCGGTAGGCGTGGTGGTACTGTCCGGGCAGCAGCGCGTGCGGGTAGAAGCCGGCGGGCGGGCGCAGGTGCGGCTGCGGCGGCGCCACGGCCGGCGCCCGCGCACGCTGCACCGTGAGAGACTGCAGGTCCGCGCATGCGCCGCGACGTGCGGCGTTAGCGCGTGCGTTCCACTCGCTGGCTGACGCTATGGCCGCCGCTGCCATGTCCTAACACAATACCATTAATGAAACATTAGTTAACAACCTTATTTTTAGTACTTACTAAAACCGACATACTTGTCAAATATTATGTCAAGTACAGAATGTCTATACATCATTTCAAAACAGTAAGGGTCAGCTCACACCGAGACGCGACACGACGCGACGCTGCGTGACATTTCGTTGTGAACTGCGCATCGCTGCTTGGCGCAACGTATTCTTAATTCTCACAATAAGTCGCGTCTCGGTGTGAACTTACCCTAAGATGAAAATTTATGTTATATGCTTATTGTCTAGCCTCGTGGTCGAGGAAAACAAAATGTTCATAGAGCGTCGGGAGTATTTCGGCATAATCTAATAAGGTGTAAAAATCATTGTAATCGACCCAGCTACTCATTTCGAACACTATAAACAGATTAGGTATACAGTAAAAATATAGTTGTACATCAATTAAATAAGAACTCATTTCGAGAGCAGAGATGCACAAATAGATTCAGTCAAAACCCGTGTCCTTAATCTCAAGTTTTCAGTCAGGTCAGTATCGTGCAACTGCACAAGTTGCGCGATACCGACCGTTGTGAGTTAGGATGATGAAAATTACCAGTTGTGTTACAAATACATTAATTACGGGATCTTAAAAGTTTTGAATAGAAGCATATTTAAAATTTTATTGGCTCCAAATGGCCTGCCAAAAACAAAAAACCACTTCATTAAATGACTGGACTAACACACATAATTCTAACTTGATAAACTGATAAAAATTGAAGGAAAATATTTACAACAGTGAAATTATTTGGTAACTATAAACAACCAACTGACCTGTCTAGTCTTTTCCGGATCAATTTTCGGTGGTTCAGGTTTACTTTCAACCGGTTTCTCGGGCTTCATCTCAACTTTGACCACCTTCTCTTCATCTTTGACCTCCTCCGCGGGTTCCTCAGAAGCTTCGGTCAGCTGTCTCTGGCGTTGATGCGACCGAAACTCTTCGTACTTATGAGGGTAGTCCGATAACATGATGTCTAGTACATCACTGGCGTCTACCGCGGTGATACCTGTAAAAGTGCAATTATTGAGACACTGAAGATGAGTATTAAAATGTCTAACTTTTAACTAATCGTGGCGTGAACGACAAATGAAAGCTATATTCTAATCAGAATACGTATGATTTTTTCTTTGAGCTATAGATGAAAAATTGTAAACCAAACTTACCAAGATCACATAGTGCTTCAGTCACAAGACCTTTGCTGAGTACGTAATCTCTTTCTTCACCGGTGATTGTCCGCCGATTTAACTCTGCGTAACGTCTCTTAAAACTTTTTACGCCTAAAAACATTGCAACTTGTTCTTGTATCATCATCACCTGTAAAAAAGATAACACTATTTTATTTTCATTACTTTTCCAATAGCATGAAACTAGAATATATAACTATGTAATGATTACTGGTTTATTTCGTACCTTATGTTCAACATCAGCCTTATCGGGAGGCGGCCACGTATATTCTTTCACATCCGCTGCCGTCCATACTTTATTACTGTAAATAAATTATGCAGAAATGTAATAAAACTGTTGTCATTTACAGTGGGAACATTCAACTGAAAACAAGCAATCATAATACCTGTCGAACAAATCGGCGAATTTAGATTTTTTCAATTTGTTGCTACTCTCATTCGTCGAACTCTTCACGGAACTTTGTGAGTCTTCGTCAAGAAGATGCGACGGTCTAAAAAAAATAAATGCATGTTCAGATTAGTAACTTAATAATAAACTAGGCTAGGCATAGTTAAAGTTATAGACTTCTCTTATAAGGTTTTACATGTTCGCGTTAATTCCCGTGACGTATTTTTATTATGGTCTCGGTTTATTAAACTTATAAGTACCGCGTATGATTACGGTTCTTCAAATTATATAATGATGTTACATAATTCAGTTTATTAATAGCTATAGAGAGTCATACTCACTTAGCAGGCGTTGCGTTGTCGTCCATCATGCAGGTCTCCTCTTCGAAGAGCTGCACTGTCGTTGTAGCAGGCCCACATACTCGACCGTAGATACCCATAGTTTCCTGAAAGATACAAAGCCACAGGTTACGTCAGAAGACATTAACAGTCGGGTTGTATCGTGCCAACGATTTGTTAAGGTTACAGCACTTGATTCTGAGTAATGTAATGTACCTTCATGTACATAGCGCCGCGTCCGCCGCCCCTTCCTCGGCCGCGGCCGCGCGGTGTCCGCCCTCTCCCCCCGCGACTGCCGCGCCCCCCTCGACCTCTTCCTGATCCCGGCGGCTCCGGCGATTTCCCAAATTCGTCTAATTTTGAGTTATCAAGCACCGTTTTCTCTGGCGTTTCTCCTGTCGAGAAGTTTCCCGAGGAATTTCTTCTTCTACTAGACAGAGGCGTGTTGCACGTAGAAGGCATGTTGTCGAGAGCTTCCGTCATACGAGGGAGCTTAATCCTCGAGCTGGTAGGGTCGATCTCGCCAGACACTGGCCGGTCTTCCGATAGCTCCACGGGTTCTATGACAACGACAGTTTCTAGCTCAACAGGTGGCGTGGCTTCCGAGCGTCGCCCGCCGCGACCCCGTCCTCGTCCACGTGGTTTAGATAGTATTGCTGGCCTGTCCCTGAAAAATTATAAGGAAAGAATTAACCATACAAGCTAGTCGAAGTATAATAACTAATACATATCACATTCACACGTGAAAAAGTATCTTACCTCATAAGTCGCAGCGACCGCTGCGGTCGCTCTTCAAGCGCAGGCACTGGTAACGTGACGGCGGCTGGCTTTGCGCCTTCTGAAACTGGTAATTTTCGCGGTCGTCCACGCTTCTTAGGTTGAGGCGTTAATTCGACTGGTTTAGGAATGTCTATTATTTCGGGACGTTCTTCCGCCGGTTTCAAACTATCTACCTCTAGTGGATCTTGAGATACCTCTTCCGGCGTGGCACCAAAATCCCGGAAATCTGAGTTTTCGGCAATAATCATCTCCTGAACTTCTGGGCGCGAGTTCTCTACATGAGTATTCTCACCTGCGTCTGAACTGCTCATTGACGCATTTAAGTCTAAGTCAGTAGCCACAGTTTGGGCTTTTTCAGAGCAGTTTGTATTTTTGATCTGCATTTGTTTAGCGTGTAAATTAGATAATATATTATGTAACTTGGAGTTACCATTTTTAGAACAATTTTCATTATTAAGAAGTGAATGGTTGACGGTTTTCACGCCTTGTCTCATGTCTAAGCTAGATTTAGTTGGTGAGGGTGGTGAAGGTTTCGTAACAGGGGTAATAGTCAATGATTTATTGGAGAGCAGTTGTCCCAATTTCAATCTTTTAGTTTGTAATATTGACAGCTCCGTTTCTTTATTTTGAGGGGGGCTAGTATCTGTGGTTGACCTCTTGCCAATATTCCGCTTTCCTGGGGGAGATTTTTCAGTATTTTCTACTATTCGTGAGCTACGTAGCCTTTTGCCAGTTGATAAATTTAAAGATGTATCAAGTACTTGTTTTCTTCTGCTATTTGATAGATGCTTTCTTGGACTTTGCTTATCATTTATATTATCTTGAGTATTTTCGGTATAATTCAGTTGTGTATCTGGCCTCTTTACCTCTTCTGTAATAATTTTTGCAGATGAACCATGGTCAGTCTTATTTATTTTTAATATTATTCTTGGAGAATCTTGGCCAGAGCTTTGATTTATCTTGTCAGATATAGTTATTTCTAAAGGTTTTGTCATATTTTCAATTGTTTTGTCAGTAATTTGTTGTATTGTCTGTGATTTGGTACATTCAAAAGATTTATTTGAATCATTTACTTTGGTCAGGCTGGGACTTCTTTTCTCAACTTTGTCCATATTTCCTGAAAGCTTATCTTTACTAGTATTTTCAGGAACTTGCTGAGAATCCTTTCCACTAGTTTTATTTGTAGAATCATTTTTATCTAAAGGCAGGCCACAGTTTGTTATTGAAGACACTTCAAATGACTTGTCTAAGCTATCACTTTTATTTTCTAGCAGTTTCTTCAATAAGGTACAATTTTGTACTGATGTATACTTTTGTCTCCCAACAATTTGCATTATACTAGACTCTGATGCATCAGTGCTTCTGAAATTTACATTCTTATGTTCTTGGCTTGTATGGCTTTCATTAACCTGCCTCTCTGTTTTTGTGTCATTTGAAACAGATCCTGGCATCATGGAATCACATTCAGCTATACTTATAGATAAAGGCTTGTCCTTTGTAGTGTTCACGTTGGGTTTTTTGATAACAGATGATCTGCTCTCAACACTTTCTTCACTCTTTTGACTTGGTTCAGGTACACAGTTTTGTTTAGGCTTTTCTAAAGCAGTAGAATTATCGATAGCAGGTTCCAGGCTATCATTTTCAGATACTAAACTTCTTTTAAGATTCCTAACATCCGGAGTATTTTCACTTTTTGTTTGTAATTCATTAGCTGCCTTCATGATTTTTGGAGCTATTGATAATAACCCTTCACTGACATTGTTACAAACATGTTCATTATGTAAGTTCTCATTATTATAGTTTTCAGTAACTGCCTTCATATTAATTTTCATTACCAGTGGAGGATTTTTTACTGATTTTTCTTCAACTTCATCTTTTGATGTTGATAGTTCAGCATCCTCTGGCCTGACAACAGGTTTAATGTTAAGCTTAGTAACAATTGGTATAGTAGGACTGTGGCTATCGCTTTTTAAATGTTCCTTTTTAGGTGATGAAGGTGAGATACTTTCACCTGGCTTTATCAATGGTTTAATATTTAATTTTGTTATGACAGGAATGCTCAGCTCACTTGATGACACAGACTTAGATGATTCCTCTAAGTCATCTGGTTTAATGATAGGTTTGATATTTAATTTGGTAACTACAGGTATGTGATCTCCATTATCATCACTTGAATTTCCAGTTTCTGATGATTGATTTTCTGAATCTTTTAATGTTTCTTCCTCTTGAGGCTTAATTATAGGCTTAATATTAATTTTAGTAACAACAGGTATACAATTCTTATCAATGTCGGCATTCAATTCATCACAGTCTTTTTCTTTCAAAGAATTCTCTTCAGGATTCTTTATTGGTTTTATGTTTAATTTTGTAATTTTAGGTACATCATCTAAACTAGAATCTAAATCATTATCTTTAGGCTTTATTACAGGCTTTATATTTAGTTTTGAAACTACAGGAACTTTTTCTTCAAAGCCCTCAGAGGACTCTCCAATATCAGCAGGTTTCAAAATTGGTTTAATGTTTATTTTTGTCACTACAGGGATATGCTCAGAACTATCACACATTGTGGACGACCTCGTAACAGGTTTGATAGTAATTTTAGGCACATGGTGACCTTCTCTATCTGAAGAAAATGTTTCAGTGGATGTTTTCATTTTGCAAACCTCATTTTCTTTGCAGGGCATATCTGGGGGTTTTATTGGTTTAATAGTCAACTTTGGACTGAGAGGCTGACTCTCTGATTTTGTTACTGTTTTTATTGTGAGTTTAGGAATTTTCTCAGGTTGTTTATCTTCAGACTGACTAATTATCAATTTAAGTTTAGATTCTGGCTCCTCCCTCTCATCAGGTTGAATAGCCTTTATGGTGAGTTTTGGCGCATTCTGTTCAGTGTAAAACTTACCTTCACTCTCTGTGCCAGGTTTTCCAAGTTTAATAGTCACTTTAGGAACAATGTCAGAAGGTCCTTGATCTGAAGCAGATGCTTGGTCTGAAGTACTAGCGCTTTCATCATTTTCAGAATATTCTGATTCTGATATCTCACTACTACTAGACTTCCTGTGAATGTCATTTATTTTTTCTGGTGGTTTAAGGATTGGCTTTATATTCAACTTTGTGATACAAGGTAACTGTTCACTAGCATTTGATTTGGTATTCCCATCTGCTCCCTGTGATCTTAAAGATTTTTTTATCTCAGGTGGTTTCAGAATTGGCTTAATATTTATTTTAGTAACAGATGGTATTTGTTGTTGTTTTACGGTTTTATCTTCTACCTCATGTTCTGTGGGTGGTTTTATAGGTTTAATTGTAAGCTTAGGTACTGGAGACTTTATTTCGTCTGATTGTTTTAGTTTGATAGTTAGTTTTGGGACCTGTTTGGTGGTCTCAGATTCGTCGTTATTAAGACTGTTTTTACTAATACTGGTGTTATCTGTGTCAAACTTTGATTCAGGCAAACTTGACATGGACAAGTTTTGTTTACATTGTGAACTAATATTACTCTGCTCTATTCCCTTTGTAGTTTCAGGCAAATTTGTTGTTGCCAAGTTTGGTTCAATTTGAGAAATGTTTGGTTCTGCTTGTGAAACGAAACTGCTCTGCACTGTTTCTTCCTTAGATTCAGGCAAATTTGACACAGACAAGTCCTGTTTACTTGGGAAAACTGAACTACTCTGCTCGGCTTCTTCTGTATATTCAGGCAAATTTGCTATTGACGAGTTAGGTCCTACTGGTGAAACTATACTTTTCTGCTCTGCTTCTACCTTAGATTCAGGCAACCTAGTTGTAGATGAGTCAACCACAGATCCAGGCGAATTTGACATAGATAAGTTTGGTTCAATTGGTGAAACCATACTACTCTGCTCCACTTCTGCCTTAGATTCAGGCAAATTTGATTCAGCCAAGTTTTCTTTACCTGGTAAAAGTACACAACTTTGCTCTGTTTCTTGTTGAGACTCGTGCAAAGTTATTGTTGACAATTTAGGTTCAATAGGTGTAACCAAACTACCATGCACTGCCTCAACTTCAGTTTTAGGCAGATCTGTCATAGAGTTTTGTTCAATTGGTGTAACAGCACTACTATGCTCTGCTTCTAACTTAGATTCAACCAAATTTATGGTAGATAAAATCGGTTCAATTGGTGACATCTTGTTTTGGTCATCATTTTCTTGTACACTACTATTTTCTGGCTTACGCCTATCTGATGAAGAAATTAGTGAGCTCTCTGGACATATATTTGATTCAGTTACACTTATTTCTGAAGGTATCTGAACAGTTTCATTACTTTCAGGATCTTTGGTGACCTCTTGTTTATCATCATAAATATTACTTGCACAATCTTGCTCTAAATTATTTTCTTTTGTATCAATTTGAACTGCTGTACTTCGTGCAGAGAAATTACTATTTTCATGTGCTATATTACCACTATCTTCATTGGCTTTTGGTTTTGGCGAGGGTGGTTGACATGAGCTTGATTGTGCTGGTACTTCTTGTTCATTCTTACTTTCTTTTTCAATGTTTTCTCTTTTAGGTGATTGACAATGTTCTATACTAGGCTGGGAATGTTGATCAGAGCATACAGCTTGTTCAGGACTCTTTACTGGCTTATCAATTACACTTACAGATATTATTGATTCATTGTTTTGTTGAGATTTTGAAATACTAACAGTACTTGAAGATTCTGTAATAGTCTCAGGTAATGGTAATGAATGACTCTCAGATGAAGTTGATTGACACTGATCTTTTTCCGATGAAATGACTAAATTATCAACTGAAGTATTTCTATTACTAGTACCAGTATTAACTTTTTGTCTAATAAGCTTAATTTTTTTAGGAGGACTCACTGATGTTTCTGCTTTGCAGAAATTAATTTCACTTACATTTCTAATCTCTTCTGGTTTTACATTACCATGTATTGTGGGCACTGCATCAGATGAACTAGTCACATCCTTGGTGATACTTTCACTTCCTGTTTCTTCAACAACAGGTACGTTAACAATTTGAGAATCAACTGTTGAGGACACTGTAGAGTCAGGTCGCCTGTCACTTGGAGCTGGCCGTACGAGCCGCCGTCTTAATGGTGACCGCACCTGTGGTTCGACAAGCACAGCTTTACCTTCACTAACACTACTATCACTAGATGTAGACTCTGCACTTTCGACAGTTACATTGTCCCTGCTATCACTGGATGTCACACACTTTACTGTTCGTTCCTGCGTTTCACACTCACTAACATCTGAAATGTTTTGCACAGTCTGTTCTGCACTGCTGGAAGGAATGGGTAGAGGGCAGATAGCAGGACTTTCAGGTACTACACTTGACAGTGCACTGTCTTCTGGCTGTGTAGACACTGCGGGTTCATCACACTCTGGCAGAGAGGAGCTTTCAGGTAATGAATCGACACTATCCGTTTTTACAATGCCTGCAGATTTATCACTGGTAATTGAAGATTCTGCTTGTGAATCAGTGCCTATAGGAAGTACTGGTTCACTTTTGACACTTTCGGCTGGCGATGCTACCACAGGCAGCGGCAAAATATTGTCACTATCATTCTTAGTAGATTCCTGTGTATTATTGGACTGTACACTAGTGATTTCGAGCTCATCAACTTGCATGTTAACATCTTCAGAAGACAGTGGTAACCGCTTTGGGGCGCCTGGGCCATCAACAATTTCGTCAATCATATCCAAAATCGCCTCGGTGCTCGTGTTGACATCCTGCGCCGACGGCGACGGAACGCTGTCGCCGTCGAAATTATCCTCCGACATCGCGGGAGTTTCACACGACGGACGCGCTTCAGATGGTTCCTGGTGGAAACTACTAGTTGCATTGACGTCCTCGGCCAGTCCGACGTCCTTTTCCCGCGCCGATGCACGGCGGGAAGCGTTCGTCGCTGTGCCCGCATCATCTTCTGAACTCTCCATTATCTACTGTTTTTCGACGCGGACATATCTGAAATATAAAACGCTCGCTGGGTGATATTTACGTTACGAACGGGTAACCTGACGACGTGCGAGATTGACAAGCCACAGGCACCATTCTAATTCACCATAACGTTACAAAATTTCGTTCACGGGGTCCACAGCGTTGATTATATACCTACACATGTACTTTAATTTCATATTCACGACTTTTAGGTCTTGTCTGAGTACACGCGAGGTCTTGGAAAGTATTCAACAGCGTACACCGGCAAACAAAAAGCTTGTATACGCCATTTTTAAAACCAAAGACATGGCAGGTTGGGACGTACGGGCCAATAAAAAATATCCTATACGGACAATTCGGCCATTGTCGTGTTGGTAAACTGCAAGAAGCCCATAGATCGCTCTACTTGAGCTTTTAGCTTGTAAAAGAGTAATAAATATGTCTTTCGACATGTGTTAAAACGAGTCAGACAATCACTCTTTAGTATGAAGATAATTCTTTTATATGGCAACAATGTCATACATCTCTCGTTTTATTGAATCTAATGTGTTTTGCGTCATGTTGTGATAAGTTGTTGTTCAAATATCACTTTTAGAAAATTCATAAATTAATAGGTGTTAGAGCTTAAAAGGTTCAACAAAATTTCTAATCCTAAACAAATTATGTAAAGGTTATTTTATTATTTATATCGCGTATTTTTCCGAACATTTATTTAGATTTAGCAGACTTTGTAGTTAGTCGATTTGAAATTAAACTCAGCATTTGGAAATTCATGTCCGTATATGTAAACATTTTAAGCATAACCTTCAACGATTTAATAGAAGCTGAGGACAGAAGGGAGAAATCAATCACATAACATGGTTATTCATCAAAGCATAACACTGATACTCTAGGCGAGGATGAAATTATCGTACCCAAGAACTAGGAAATCTTCAAACGATATCTAACACAAATTATAACTTGAGGTCATAAAAAAATGTTAAAAATAAAATTTACAATATATATAAAAATGTTAAAAATAATATTTTGAAAGCAAACTTTCCTGCCTTCCCAAAATCGTCCATTACGATCAATATTAAATCTCTTTACTATTGCGCGATGATTTCATTCATTAATAATTTGCCTCTTTAATAAAAACTTGTTGTAAAATTGTACCGATGGTTATGAATTGGACTGCAATTTCTCCTTTATTTTTTGGGAGATACTATAGTTTATAGTGCTTTCCAATATGAATTTGTTTTATAATAATATCGTCAATTTTCATCAACAAAGCCTGAGAACTAAATTTTACAGCAGTAATTTTCGTCTGTCATTGTCTAAATAAGTACATTAATGAAAAAGATACCGATTGACTAAAATAAGATAAAAGCGTCTTTGAAATCGGGGCCACAGTCCTTCCAACAAACTATTCTGCCCTCGTGTGAAACCAGCATTAGTATTACCCCCAGTTTCTAAAACGTTGCTCATCACAAAAAATTGATCTAGTGAAATGTAAAATATCATGTCAATTAATAGTCTGGTTGTTTCTCTTTTGATCAAATTATTACAAATTTGCACATTTGTGTACATGTGCTGGAACCCAAAGACATTGTACTCTACTAACTAGACAGTGCACGAAAAAAAAATTGTTTATCTAAAATGAGCTTTATACCGTACACATAAGATAGCTATTTCTTTGTAAGCGGTAGCTAGTCAAAAACGGTCCTGGCGAGAGGGCACCCGCTGGGAGTGTGTCCTTGTCTGACGTCTTGCCAGCTCAACTAATCATTGGGTTTGGTAGAAATGGTAGATTTTTTTTCTTTTTTATGATTTACTAAAACGAATGATTAATATACTTTGAAATGTATTTAAATATTTTACAGTTCCTATCATTAATAAATCAATTCGTTTTATTTTAAAAATAATTCATTATTACTGAGTATGAGTAATATTTAAATGTTTGGGCCTGGGCGGTTTGCTCACTTGGTTGGTTGATCGCCGTGCTTCGATTTGCGATTGTGTCTTAAAACCGTTTGTTTTTCATGAAAAATGGTGAATTCTTATTGTGTGACAGGGTACTAAAATGAGTCTTATCATTAATAAAGCCGTAGTAGTAGCCACTTTTCTTTCCACGGGTAAGAAAAAAAACAACAATCATATCCTTTAGGGCTTAGGGTAACCATGAATTTTTCCGATCAAAGATTTTTTTACTATCTCATAGTCAGGTAGATAGATACGTACCGACTTTCTTATCAGTGGGGGATGTACTGTTAGAATTTACAAAAGGGGAGAAACCTGGAACTTAGATTTTTATATATTACAAAAAAAAAAATATTTCCTAACGTTAGAATAAATCATCTGAGTGCGTGTGTGGATATATCGTGTTATTTTTTATTTTATTGCATATCTTGGCTACTTCGTAATGAAAATATTAGACAAACTAACATGTTAACATTGCCGAGCCTTGGTCATAACGCATCGCACACATAAAAATCATGACTACTTCATTGATGTTTGTGAATTTTCTCTTCTTTCACAGCCTTTGTAGACAGAGGAGGGCTAAAATATGCTTCGGCATTTGTGTTCGATATAGTAAAATATATAGAAAGACAATTTTGCTAATTTCTCGTGATTTACAGAGTTTGAACATGAAAAAGATGCTTAATATGACGTTACATCAATTCTCCCCAAAAATTAGGCACATTATGCTGCCGATCCAAGCTCTGACGAATCTCACGAATTGAATTGATTAAATGTATTGGCAAAAATACTTAAATTTAAGACTTAGGAGCTACGGAAAGTCCTTAACCCTGAAGCACGTAGGTGATAAAGCTACATTACGACAAAAATTGCGTAAAACTGTATTGTTCAGCAATGTATAAAAACAAATCAATAAAATTATTGATAATGAATTCGAAAAAACCAATGATTTGTATTTCTCATAATTATATGTATGTAAATTTGAATTTGTACGCTCTAATGCAAAACACGCTAAACTAATCATCAACATCCCATGTACTTACCTATGTTTACAAATAAACAATTTTCAATTTTCAATTTTCAATTTTTGAATTTTGAAAATTTTATTAAATTTTTAGTCTTTTTCTGTCCGAAATATTGCATCACGTTCATTTGAACTAACACTAATTTCATCATAAATGTCCCCATGCACATTGTATATTATATCTCACATTTGACAAAAATACCTAGCTTTTTTGTACTTTATGGAGCGACAGGTTTGTTAGGCTGTTGTCAAATTAACGGCAGGTCAGATGATACTACCTGTTACTTATACAGAGAGGAAAAAAGTACTTTCGACCCTTAACCCACGTGTAGGGTAATTGATGTAGATTCCAATAAATATACACACTATGTATAGGTTTATTTTTTTTAACTTTAATTAAAATAGGTAGCGTAGTTAGGTAGCATCAATATATCAGGATACTTACACAATTGTTTTTACAAGCAATTTGTCCTGGGTTCTGTTTGGTCATGGTCACCCCATTAGAAAGAGACACACTCCCATCGGGTGCTCTCTCGCTCGGACCGGTTTTTGCGCCATAGTGCACAGTCTAGTTAGTAGAATACATTACAATGTCTTTGCTGGAACCATATGTAGCATCTCTAATTAGTAGTCTGTGGGTAGTTAGTTGGCATGAAGGTATTTAGGTATTTAGTTGGGTACGGTTGGGTCTTTAATCTGAGGGTTGGGTACTCAGCTGGGTAGCTTCATAGAGTAAAGTAATAGGGTAGAGGTACCTTCACCATATCATTTAGGGTACCATCTACACTCAGATCTACACCTACACACTCAGATCAAGAACTCCTATTAAACTCCGATCTTCACAAATGACAATGAGTTCTTGACATAGAGTAAAGCATGAGTACTGAGCATGTACTGAGTAGCAAAGACCAAAGACATTGTAATCATATTGTAACTCTATGTACATAAGACAGCAAGTGTCAAAGTTACCGTAGTTTATATGACTATGGTATGACTGTCAAGAGTGTCAGTCAAGTGTCAATGACTGACAGACCGTCCGACTGACTGAGGCACAGCTAGAGTATTAGTGTTCTGTGGGCACACACGACTCGGCACGACTGAGGTTACCATCGGTAACTAATAATTGTATCTTATAACGTATGATTTATAAATAATTAAATACAATGACCACGATTAGGCCCTTTATGTGTGAAGATATGTTAAAATTTAATAATGTGTAAGTATACAATTTTATAGAACCTAATTGTAGATAACTTTTTGAGTTGAGGCAGTTAAAAATATTTTTTTTTCTTTTTAGAAACTTGGATCCTCTGACCGAAACTTATGGGCTATCCTTTTATACGCAGTATTTAGCACATTGGCCTGAATACTTTCAGGTTGTAGAGTCACCTAGTGGAGAAATAATGGGATACAGTATGTATTTGTTATTGTTCATGTTATCAGAAGCTAGACTTAATTGAGCAATCAAGTACCACATTTTCACACAAATTCGGTTGATGTCTGGCTTTTGCACATAGTTGGTACCTAGTTAATAAATTATGTAGCTAATCCATATTATTTAATTTCAGTAATGGGCAAAGCTGAAGGTCATGGTGACAACTGGCATGGTCATGTAACAGCTTTGACTGTTAGTCCTGAATATAGAAGACTAGGTCTTGCAGCAACACTTATGAATATTCTAGAAGATGTATCTGAGAAGTTAGTTAATTTTCTCCAATATTATGATATACCTCTTGTTATAATATCTCATACACCTTTTGTTAATCCTATCCATGTGATTCCCTATACTACATGTAAATATTTACAGTTTGAATTCATTTATTTCTAAAGAAAATATTTTATATACTTAGTATGATTCTAAGGGTCTGAGGATATAGTACTAGTGGAAATGTCTTTAATTACATGGATAATAATTTTCAAAATGAACATTGATTTTTTTATCATGTGATCATATTTTTTTCAGGAAAAAAGCTTATTTTGTTGACCTATTTGTAAGAGTCAGCAACAAGGTAGCAATAAATATGTACAAGAACTTGGGTTACATAGTGTATAGAACTGTATTAGAATATTATTCTGGGGATCCAGACGAAGATGCTTATGGTAAATGAGTTTTTATAAATAATATTTTAGATTTCAGGCTTGTTTAACTTAATTACTTATAGAGGATTTTATTCCTACAAGGCACTAAAGAATTAGACTTACTAGAAATATTGTATTTATCTCCTAAATACAGAAACTCTTAATTAACTTTAATACATTCTTATATGTCTATCTGTTACTAGTTTACATATTAAAATAACAGAGATGGCATGGGACTTAATATGGATCGGGTTTCAAGCCGATTGACATTTTAGTATTTGGCTCTAAGTGGGTTCTTTTCCTACATTATTGTGTGCAAGCCTGTCTCATGTTTCTATAAAAAATTATTGCTAGCAGTATTTTAATTTTATTACTAAATACTTTATTTATTTTCAGATATGAGAAAAGCCTGTTCAAGGGATGTTAATAAAAAGTCTGTTATACCTCTAACACATCCTGTTAGACCGGAAGATGTTGACTAATATCAATAAAGAAATATTTATTGTAGAAATGGTTTATTATTTAGTGATTGCTTGATCAACTTTAAACTAATTATTATCATCTTCATTATTTCTTTCAGGTGGTGTTTGACCATCTTCTTCTTGATCTTGTTCTTCACTTTCATTATTTTCTTCAGATTCGGAAGGTTGTGTGACTTCTTTCTGCTTGCGCCATTGTTTCGCCGCAGCAAGCAATTTAAGATTAGGTCTAACCATTTCATCTTCAGGGAATATGTAATCAAATACTTCTTCCCAGCCTTCCTCAACACCCCCTTCACTAATAATCTTTTGTCTCTTTTTGACTCGTCTGGGCATTTTTGCCAGAACTTTAGCAAGTTTTTCTTCTTCACTGATATCAGTTTCGAAATCTTTCCAGGCTTCTAGAAGAAGAACTCTGGCTTCTTTTTCTCCAGCACTTCTGAGACTATCATTAGCACGTTCATACACACGCCTAGCTAACTCCACATTTATGTTATCTGCATTTTCAGCGTTCAGTTCAAACTTTGCATAGGACAACCACACTTTCACATGAACAGTTCTTTCTAATAATCTTTCATAAAGTTGTCTAGCTTTCTCAGTTTCTCCCTGCTGAACTTCAAAATCAATATAACTTTTCCATAATAATTCTGGCATATCCAGCCTTGGTTGCCCAACAGCAATTTCATATATTGATCGTGCTCTATCAATATCACCTAATAGTGTTTCAAGTTCAGCAAATTTGATCCAAGTTATACAGTTTTCAGGACCATATTCCAAGAACTTCTGGTATAAAATTCTGCATCTATCAAATTCTCTTAATTGGATTTCCAAATCAATGTAACCTCGGTATAATTTGTCTCTTGGACAGATACCAAGAGCCATACCCAATGTTTTTCTTGCTTGTTTTAAATCTTTACATCTGACCTCAAATTGGGCATACATAAGCCAAATTTTTGAGAAAGTAAATATTTTATGTGGAATTAATTCTAAACATGTCCTGTAGACTTGTCTTGTTCTTTCAGCATCCTCAGATTCTAACTCCTCATATAATGCATAGTTAATCCACAAATAGATGTAGCGTCTCCAAAATTGTTTGTCTTTAGAAGGTGGTACATTGGCAATGGCCCTTTCATAGGTGTCACGAATGTCATCTACATTGCCTTCATTTTCAACAAGTCTTATATAATCAAACCAGGCATCATAGTTTGTAGGATTCTCTATAACTTCTTGTTCATACATGTACTTTCTTTTGTTAACAATAACATCTTCAATACCTGATCTATCACCATATTTCTTTTCATGGATTGTGTATGCTTTGTACAATTCCTTATTTCTATCTTTTGGAATATGATCTAGTGCATATTTATATATAACTCTTGCTCTGTCATGCTCTTTTTGATTTTCTTCAAACCTTGCAAAAGCAATGAACATTCTTTCATCAAGATCTTCATCTCCAAAGAACTCGACAGCTCTTTCAAATACTTTTCTGGCACCATTTATGAACCCATGGTTTTCTTCAAACTTTGCATATTTGATCCAGTTTTTCACATCAGGATGCACCATTACAAATCTTTCATAAATCTGTCGGGCTCTGTCCAGTTCCTTGTATCGTAATTCAAAATTAATGTAAGTTTGCCATGCTTGCTCATCTGGTTGCCATTCCATCCAACGTTCAAACACCTAAAAACCAAAATTGATTTAGTTGGAAAGATATTTATTTTACAATTTTATGCCTTGAAAGAGACCCCTTAGCAGACCTGTCTGGCTCCTGCAACATTTTCTAACATCTCTTCCATATAGGTATACTTGTACCAGAATTGTGAAACTCTGGGTAAGATAGTGACTGCTCTGTCCCACAAGTTGCGAGCATGATTAACTTGTCTGTTTCTCATTTCCATCTCAGTGTATTTCAACCTAAAACAGAGTAAGGTGTTATATAGGAGTCAGAGTCACATAGTTATTACATAGAATGGTTTTAAAATTAAAGCTTTTGATATCAATAATGATAGCAAACATTGTCATTTTTATGCCTTCATCACATTTTTCCTTGGGCTGTCTTATTCTTTTATGTGTTTCAATTATATGAAGCAATAATTATGTAAATAATAAAAAGCTTACCATAAGGTAACATTTCTGTGGTCCACATCCAGAGCTCGCTCATAAATGGATCTAGCCCTCTGGACTTGTTTCTGTGACTCTTCCCACTGAGCATATTTAAGCCAATTTCCAATTACCTGTAATTTAAATGTTAACATGTATAAATTAAATAGAAAAGCTACATTTAAGTACTAGTAAGCGTTAGCATTGCAATTCCAACATTTTTTTTTTTTTTTTTTTTTATTTGTTTAGCGGCTATTCTAGGACTTTGCAGCCCCAGTATCACTGCGACCGTTATCGATCTATTGTGATCGCCGCTGCTATCTTTACAGTTCGCCACTAAGTCCTACGTCCACCAGGTATCGCAGTAGCTTTTGGGGGGCGATATCTTTTACATCCTGTGGGCCAAGGATATGTTTGCCCAGGTGTAAGCTACGCTTGCGCATTAAAGGTCCACAGTCCGTCAGAATATGAAGCGGAGTTTCGTCTGACACCTGGCACGTTCTGCACGTTCTTGTCTCGGACAGTCCCATAGTGGACATGTGTCTGTTTAGGCAACAGTGTCCAGTGAGGGCTCTAACTAGAATGCGCATACTTTTCCTACTCAGTCCTATGATCAGCTTAGTGTATCTCTTGTCATAGGCTTTAACAAGAGTTTTGGAGTGAGTCAGTCCTGGCATGTCTGACCATGCCTTACAGGATTTGTTCAAATAGATGTTCTCCAGGGTCATTCGGGCGAGACTTTTGGGAATGCCACAAAAAGGTTCTGGACCATATAGTGTTTTTCCCGATCCTGCTCTAGCGAGTTCGTCGGCATTTTCATTGCCCACGACTCCCGCGTGGCCCGGAACCCACCTCAGCGTTACTCTGTTTCGTTCTCCTAGAGTATTTAGGCGACTCATGCAGTCTGCTACCAACTTTGAGGTTATTAAGTTGGAGTCTAAGGCCTTCAGCGCTGCCTGACTGTCTGAGTTAATGTAAATTATGACATGTGGTTGGCATAATTTTTTCGTAGGTTTGCTTCCGCACATTCGATAATGGCGTAAACCTCTGCTTGAAAGATGGATGCAAATTTGCCCAGGCTTTGAGATAGCCGGAACTTTGGCTGCTCTCCATATACGCCAAAGCCTACGTCAGTGCCCATTTTAGACCCATCAGTAAACCATATTAGGCTACCAGTTTCACAGGTGACTTGTTTGTCCAACCAGTCCTCCCTGTGCGGTATTTCCACTTTGTAGTTCTTTTGGAAGCTACAGTTTGGAACCATGATATCTGAAGTCATGCAAAGAGTTGGTGTGCTTCTTACGTCCTCCAGTACTGTTCTCATTCTCTGGGATATGCAATTGAAGCCCCCCTGAGCGTTAATCCTGTAAGCACTTGCCCACGCCTCCTTAGCAATATGCATACTTAGGGGCGTTAGGCATAGTAGAGCGTTCAGGGCCGCCCCAGGTGTGGTGGACATTGCCCCAGTTGCCATGAGACAGGCTAGTCTTTGCAGACTACTTAATTTGTTAGTTACTGTCTTTTGATTGGCTTTGTGATTCCAAACCACAGAGGCGTACGATATAGTCGGCCTCACGATGGTGGTATACAGCCATAAGACAGCTCTGGGACTAAGGCCCCAATTGTTGCCCATCATACGGCTACAGGAGCCTAAGGCAATTTTTGCCTTTTGTATGATGTTGTTAAGGTGAGTATTCCATGTTAGCTTCTGGTCAATAGTGACGCCCAGATATTTAACTTCTGTGGAAAACTCAAGCTCTTTTCCATTTAGAGAGGGTTTGACTAGCTTATTCAGCTGTCTACGCCTGGTAAAAGGAATAATAACAGTTTTGTCAGGGTTAGCTGATAAATTGTTTCTTTTGCACCACCCACCTATGGTGTTCAGCGCCCTTTGCATAATGGCAGCATTTCCAACATGCCAGAATATATAATACTAGGTTTTGCTCGCCGGGTCAGTTATCATGGCAAATTATAGCCTATAGCCTTCCTCAATAAGTGGGCTATCAAACAGTGAAAGAATTATTGAAATTGGACCAGTAAGTTCCTGAGATTAGAGCGTTCAAACTAACAAACAAACTTCAGCTTTATAGTTTTTTTTTTTTTTTTTAATTATTATAGTATAGATATGCTAAACAACAATGAAATAAATAAAAGATACTAATGAAAAAGAAAGACATGCGAGCTGAGGAGTGCCTGATAAAAGGTAAATGACCTGTACATAATACTACTGCATAAAATACAATATATTATTGAATTTAATTACAAAAATACATTATACTAGCTTTTATTTGCGGCTCTGCCTGCGTGGGCGTCGGGTATCGCGGCAAATTATAGCCATCAAAAAATTTCAAATAGGACCAGTAATTCCTGAGATTAGCATGTTCAACCAAATTAACAGTTTCTTCAGCTTTGTAAAACTAGTATAGATGAAATAAAGTATACTCACAAGTCTGTTTTTACGGATATTATCCTCAAATGCTTTTCTTTTACGGTGCTGATAGTCTCTCAGTTCTTCTGGATCAGAGATTTTTTGCTTCGGTGGTGGAGGCAAAATTTCCAAGTCTCTCTCTTTAGCTTCTCTTAGAAGCTGTTCTGCTGTAATTTGTATTTCAGCGGGAGCTTTGTTTTTTACCTGGAATAACATGTTTTATTGAGAAAAGTATTCAAAATAGGGTTAACTTATGAGTGCACGAATATTACTTCAAAATAATGCATACCTTTGCTACTTTCGGCATTTTAGTAGTTTTACCGTCCATATTTATAGTTTTATTTAAGTTAAGTCGTTTAAGTAAAACTTTTTAACACACGTATTTCTTTATAAAAAATAAATAATCAACACATAGCCATAGCCAATTAGCCACTGCCAGAGCCACAGAACACTAATACTGGCCAGAGACACACAGAATCACAGAACTACAAAGGCCACAGACTACTTAGAGATGCTTTATGCTACGCATCATTATAATGTCTTTGCGCCGTAGCTTTGCGCATATCACGTAGCGAGTACATTTTAATGTCTTTGCACGTTAGTAGAGTACATTATAATGTCTTTGCTTTGCACGTAGCTCGTAGTGATTACATTCTCTCTGCCCAGACTCTATATGAGTATGGCATAAAGTAATGTATAGTAATCTCAATCAATAGTAATACATTGGGAAGGCCATTAAAATGGCCAAGGCCGCTATATTTTAGAGAAGGTTACAGGTCGAGTAGTAGACGATTCCTTAAACGCCTTAAAGGTACTGATACTCATGCTTGAAATAAGCATGCTCGATTATTGGCAAGCTCGAAAGAAACTTGTACGCCTTTTTCATTGATAATTCAACCTAATATGCATGCCCTTTTTGATGCAAATTTTGCACACACAGTTTCTAACCCAAATATTGTAGTGAGTCACTTTGTGTTAAACTTGGTCAACTTCGAGTCCAAGTTGTCTGGAGCAAGCCGCATACAAGATAGGCAAGGACCGAGGACATATTTTTGTAAAAAAAAAAAGGAGCGAGGAGTCTCTTCAATATTTTTATCTGAGTTCTTAATCGAGTTTTTATCAATGGATTATGTAGTCAACGGTAGCCTTGATGTTAACCGCTAGTGCCATTGATTCAAGAATTCAATAGTTATAAATTGATTTTTATTATTTATTATAAATATTTTTACATTGCCCTACACAACCGTTAATTTAACCCGTATGTCCCATGTATGTCCGTAACCCCATGAAGGTATAGATGAACGTAACCCGTAGTTTTTTTTGACACTTGATATCTGTTTGACAGTAATGACAGTGAAGTTTTACAATGAAAACCACATGAAAACGGAAAACCACCTCAGACAGACTAAGGAATTAGACGGATGAAAACAATAATAACATCATAATAAAATTATGCATAACCTCACTTTTCTCGCTCTTGATCTTTCTCAATTTTTATTTTGAGGGATAATTTATATTATGGAAATGATAATATATTATTGAAGCTGTGTAATAATTTAAATATAGATTCACAAATCGTTACATAAATAAAATTATGTTTTCTTCATTGACTAGTACTTTTTCTTCACGAATTTCTTGTAAGTTAACTTACTATATAAACCTGAAATATAATGTAATTGGGGACAAAGTAGTATATAAACGACATTGTGTGTTATTGTTTTACGACATTATACCTTTTCCAGATGCCAAATTGGCGATACGACTGTATAATCAGAAAGTCCTACATGTAAGAGAAAAGCCGCCTGATGAGCAAATAGATTATATAAAGTCGATAGGGAACAACACTCAAAATTGGACATCAATCAAAAGTGATATTTTATCAAAACATGGCAATGTGAACCAAAAGAACATTGATTCTATAATGTTAAAACACATGACTAGCGCAAAGAACTTTGATGCTGCTTTATCATTTACTAAACATTTACGAAGTACAAACGAGGAATTGTCTTTAGGTACAATTAATGGCATCTTAGGTCTTTATTATGAAATGGGAACAACATCCGTGTTATCCAAAGATCAGAAACAGTTCATTTTAGATTCCTACAAGAGTTTGTATGATAAGTATAAGGTATTAGACTCCACTACATGTGAAAGGCTGCTTCATGCACTTTGTGCAATAAATGAATGTGAAAAGGCATTAAAAGTTTTAAATGATATCCATTTAAGCAGTGCTCCATCACATTCAGCCTATAGTACTTTAATAGCAACCTTTTTTAAGTTAAATAAAAAGAAAAATGCTGTACTATTAATAGAGGAAAGTGTTAAACATAGAAGACCTTTACAAGAAAGTGCTTATGAAGAGTGGATGAATTATATTGTAAGGAAATATAAAGATAGGAAAGTAATAGCAAAACATTTGGATGAACTTTTCTCACATGTGGCCATAAATTGTGCAGTTGTGCCATTGGAGACTGCAAATAAGTTAAAAGAATTTTATAGCTCTATGAATTGGGATGCACAGTTTTCAAGAATAAAAAAGATTGAGTAAGTGCTATTTAACTATTATTTTTAATTCATAATTAATAATGGTTTTGCAAAATAATCCAGTCTTGCCAATGGAAGTGTACCTTGGTAAGACTGGATGAATTTGTTTGAAAACACAGGGAGACAACAGTCAGTTAATTGTAGACAGTTGTTCCAATATTCATGACGCTGATATTCAAGACAGCTTGAATTTTATTTTGAATAATTATTTTTATTGGTGTATTTTTTCAGTGGCCAGTGCTCATGTTGCAGAGAAAAATTAGAACTTCTATCATTATCAGATGAGGAGTTTAATAGTCTACAAACAAATGTGAAAGAGAAGCTTATAATGGGATCAGATTTATTTTTAAAAACTTCCCCTCAAGAATTGAAAAGATTTTTGGACTTCATAGAGGGTACTGCACCTTATGACGTTGTTTTAGATGGGCTAAATATATGCTATGGTGCCGGCATGGTCCCACACAGGGAAAAGCTGAATTTATTAGGCAATGTTGTTGATCATTTTGTAAAACAAAAGAAGAGAATATTACTTTTAGGCAGGCAACACATGATGGGATGGCATAGAAGGACTTTAGAAAAGATTATGAGTAAAACTTGTTCATTCTTCACTGAGGATATGTTAGTATGTTTTTGGATTATTTTTTTACTTGCATCAATAACAATTATGTTAACAGATAATTCTTCCACTCAAAGTCCAATGAAAAGGTAATTTAGCATTGAGGGTAACTGATGTAGAACTCTTAAAAAAAATGTTCCAGTGGCCATTCACTTACTTATCCTTTTTTCTATGCTATTCTTGTCTATTACAAATAGTCCATTTTGAGTAAACTAAAAATATATTTTTTTATAGCTTAGCATATATTTACTTGGAAAATCAACAATTTTTCTCATACTATTGAACTTTACAGATCTCAGGATGACCCATATTTTATAACAGCTGCAATATTGAGTGGGCCACACACAGACTTAGTGTCTAAAGACTTGTTGAGAGGTCACACATTTCTGTTGAAGAATGAGAGCTTAAGGCTTGTGTTCAAAAGGTGGCAGTGGCAGCATCAGTGGATGGTGTTCCTTAATGTTCATAAAGGATTTGTTGTACAGGTATAATAATATATTAACAGCCTTATAACTTTACAACCTGCGCCCCGCGGTGTTACCCTTGGTTTACCAGTCAACTTATATTAATTGGGATAAAAAGGTACCTATGTTTGTTAATCCAAGGTGTCAGCTACCTCCATACCAAATTTTATCAAAATCGGTCCAGCCGTTTAAGCTTGAAGAGAGTAACAAACAAACACTCACAAACTTTCACCTTTATATTATTAGTGAGATTAAATATTAGGTTCTTACTTGCGACTTCGTCCATATAAACCTTCAATAATAATGAAAGATAATAACTAATTAGTTGGTAGGATCTTGGGACAACTCACACACGGCCATCTGATCCCAAACTAGGCAGAGCCTGTACTATGGTGACCAGACAATTGATAAACATACTTATATATTTCTAAATACATACATAATAAAGATAAATAACACTCAGACACAGAGCAAATGATCGTGATCATCACTCAAAAATTTGTCCTGGGTGGGAAACGAACCTACGACCTCCAGCTTAGCAGTTAGGATCACTAACCACTAGACCAACAGGACCGTCAATTTATTTATTATCAAGGTCAGTTATTCAAACTTCTTTATTTATATGTTTGCCGTTTCAGCCGCCTCTAAAGTTCTCACCTTGCGCTCAGAAAACGGATAACACTTGGCATCTCCCATACAATAACGAAGTCATTTCATCAACCGCACTAGTTAATGATGGGACACCGGATCTCTACAGTTGGATTTGTTTGAGAAGAAAATAAATTGTAAATAACAATCAATTTTGTGTTTTAATCTATAATACTAAGGGCCTATTTCACCATCGACAGATAACTTTTATTCGACGAATAAAATTGTCGTTTGACAGTTTCTGTATGAAACAACTGTCAAAATTTCAAAATTATTCCTCGAATAAAGTTATCTGACGATGGTGAAATAGGCCCTGAAAACTTGGTGTATGTTATCGAACTCCTTCGAAACGGTTTCACAGATTTTAATGTTTTTTTTTGGGGTGTTATAGGTAAATAAGTTTGAGAATAGGTCGTAGGCAATTTCTTATAACCCTAGATCTTCTAGTACTATTCGTGTCGATGGTAGAGATATGCAGTACATTGGGCCAGTATTTTGCGACAAAAAAAAATGGCGGCGCGAAAGTAAGTCGTCCAAAATGCAGTTGTATGGACACTTTAGTCAGTTCATTAGGTGAGACATGCTCCGACGGGGACCACCACGCTCGTATCTGAAGGATCGGTAATTCCCAATTTTGAAAGGTCGAGTTTACAGCGGTCTAGATTTGTGGCCTTCTCCAGAATATGGCAAAACAACGTTTACCGGGTCAGCTACTTCATTTCCCTATAAAATTTATAAAGTAAGTAAGTTGTTGATAAACCTGCCTGCATAAAACGTTTCATTCTAGGTTGCCCAAGTCTTGTAGTTCCTATGTCTGATAACGAAGTAAACCAAGAAGGTTTTAGACATAACTTTTTGAACAATTTTTGTTTTAAACGTCAAAGTTAAAATTAATTCACTTGTCATAATCGTTTCATACCAAACGCCTCAATGCATTTCTGGTACACAAACTATTAAATTTTTAGTGGCATATAATCAGATGTAACCATGCCGACAGCTTCTAAAAGAGTTGACCCGAATGCCTCTAAGGAGAAGGCAAAGGGATCGAAGGGTGACCTATCGACTCGGTCTGAGCAGAATGTTAAAATCATGAGGTTGGATTCAGGTAACATAAGTTTTGTAAAAGATTCTCAATTCTTATTTGAACCAAAAAATGCTGAGAAGATCTCTCTTCTCAACATTGCAAGCTTCTTAGAAACTAGAAAAGTCCTGTGCTGGAATTCCGCGAGCAAAAGATAGTTTAAAGATACTAATATTATAAAGCTGAATAGTTTGTTTGTTTGGTTGAACGTTGAACGCGCTAATATCAGGAAATACTGGTCTGATTTGAAATGTTTGTAATATTAGATAGCCCATTCGCGGTAACTGACACCCACGCGGGCGGAGCCCCGAGCAAAAGCTAGTACTTACCTAATATAAATGGGTTTTTCGTGTTTTGCGCGGATTTTTTTTCTGTACTTCAACTATAGATCAAGCTTTGTTTAATAAAAAAATAACTTTAAAGCTTTATTTGACCAGTAAGTTTCTAAAGATTCCCGGATAGGAACAGGCAATCAATCGCCTCGATCTCTGGTTCTCTAGACGGCAAAGTTACCATTAATTAAAGTTTGAGTACCTAAAACTTTATTAGTTTTGATCGGAATTATCTCTTAACCTCCGATAAGACCATTGTATATGTTAAGTTCGCCAATATAGTCAATAAAATATCTACTTACTTATTGGCAGAGAGTCCCAGTGGAAAGATGTCACCTCGCATTCGTCGAAACATGGAAAGAGTAGAGATGTTGGCGCGCCCTAACTCTCGGCGACTTCGCTCGCTGTGGGACGAGAAATGCGCCATTCTTCCGCGCGAGCGAAGAGATAAAATTAAGAGCGCTTTAGAAGAGGACTACTTCCTTAGTCCTGAGTATGATACTGTTCTATGTCGAACTTCTAGTGCTTTATATTTATTACCGTATTTATGTTGATCTGGGTCAAGTGTGTTGCGGATGTTGTGGAGCCACGACTTACTTCTGCGTCCAACTCGTCTTCGCCCCGAAACCTTGCCCATCATGATTACTTGCAGGAGTTCATATCTATCATGCCTAACCGAGTCGTCGAGACATGTGCTGAGATATGAAGTTTTTTGTTTCTTAATGATGGACAAGAGCCTCCGCTCTTGCTGGGCTCTTCACAGAACTTCCACGTTGGTTACCATTTGCGTCCAACTTATTCCTCAACATACCAACGTCATACAAAACATCTCAACGAAGTTAAATTCCATAGATTAACTAACTTGTGTTCATCAACTTTTGTTGCTTATTGTACTATGTGATCGATGTCTGTTATATATGCGTCCGATATGAGCTAAAGTATAATTTTTCATTGTAATTTATATCAATACTAGCTGACCAAGGCCAACCATATCACTAGGGGTTAATAAAATAGATGTTGGCCGATTCTCAGACTTAACCGATATGCACATAAAATATCATACAAAATGCTCCAGCCGATTCGGAGGAGTTTGGGAACAAACACTGTAACACGAGAATTTTATATAGTAGATCTTCCCACTAACTATAAAACTATAAACTTAATATATAGCTATAAAACCATGTTAGTTGCATTTTATAGCATCTGTTGCAATCGTGATACTTTCCTAAAGTGCCATAAGTAACGGATTTTGATGCTTTCAACGGTAACAAAGCCCTTTTTATGTAAAGGTCTTTTGACAATTGTCCTCGCTATAGCGTAATCGCTGTCCTAATGGATATAGGCCTCCGTTTTGTGAATGCTCATTCATGTGTAGTTGCGGTTTATGGTGAAATCGGTTAGGTATAGTAACTATCTAATGGAAATCTGTTTTATTGTCTGCACGGCTGGTGGAGTGGTTTAGGGTTTGCCAAGCTTGCTACTCAGCTCTACCTGCTACGGGTTCGAAATTTCACATAGGATACTTATCTATGTGATCCTGAATTGAATGTTTTACCACACACCACAGGTATTTTGTCATATACCTAATAGGGTTTAAAAAACTCTTCCTAAAATCGCCACGTCTTAAGCATTTAGGTCCTTAGAAATAAGAGATAAACTTCCTAAAATATAGTCAATAAAAGTAAATAAAACCGTCTTTCCGTCTACATAGACAAACCGAGCAATACTTCCAAGCGTTGAATGAGTCTGCGAGACGTTGGTCTGGGCCTGGAGGTATGGTGAGCCGCAAGGAGCATGCTGATCGGAACAAGGAGCTTCGTCAGAGACAGAAGTGGCTGGTCAACTTTAGTGCTCAGGTTTGATGGACCTACGTCTTACATTACATGAAATAACTGCGAATCTTGCCTGCTCAAACATTACTTCAGGGACGAATATGTAGATCTATCAAAGCGACATCTTTTTCAATACAGTTGGTTAAAACTGGCCGTTTATCTCATTAGCTTTTTAGTTAGGTATAAAAGAGAAGTACTTAATGGTTGGATATGGATATTATTTTATACGATAGGAAGGTAGGTAGGTACACCAAGTATCAAGCATTAATGATTCAACGAATTCACAAGGTTACGATTTGTGACTATAGAGAAATTCATGTAAATTTAAATTATTGTTAATCAAAACAATAATTTAAATTTGAGTTTGGTAGGTAAATAGGTACCTAGAGTCCAATCTCGCTTATTTATTTTATTTTAGGTGGCGTACCGTTTATGTGATTACATTGCTAAAGGACAAAAGGAAATGTTGGTGTCCAATCGTCTGAGAAGTATTGCTGATGTTGTGTTGGAGAGAGTTGCTGAAATTCTTGGTTAGTTACTAATTTATATACCTAAATAAAATCCAATAATTATCGAACTTACGATAACTAGGTAGGAATCATTCGATATTTAAAGATGGCACCGAAAAACGTTATTTTTTACCCTGTTATTTTAGTAATTTTTTTTACGTCAAATAATGATAGACTATCACAGAAAATATGAATCATCTTTTTATCAGTTTTAACATCATTCTTAGAAAAATATTATTTCCAAGATGTGTACGGTGAACACACACACACGAGAAGCAATTGTTACTGCATTACCTAATTAAAGGCACTATAAAGTTAACCTCTGGTGTTCCAAAGGTGAACCAAAACCGTCCCGTACGAACCCGGGCCGCCTCCCTCGGTTCATGGTGGCGATCTCCGATCGTATCGCGGTCTGGATAGAGAACGCCGTCTACCGGGCTGATGCGCTGGAGCCTGCTGAAGGCAAGGGTGCCGATGAGCATATGCGGCTAGATGCCGAAAAGCCACTCGTATGCTAACGACATAAGACTCAAGTTGGAGCGAAAGAGTGAGTATTATAGTCAATTTTGTAGTTTGTTTATTTAAATTTATATTTTGAAATATTGATGTCTTGATTCACATTTTCGCTAATTTAAAAAAGGAAAGAGATACATAAATATTATAATTTGATCGTCACAATAATATCATCAAATAAAATCGGTTAAATAAATACTGTTGCAAATTGCAAATCTTCTTAAATGCGATGTGGTAGACAGCAGAACGATGTTTAAATTATTTTTACTAAAAGAAAGATATTAAAGTTATTAATAAAACAACGACACTAGACGGACTTACTTTCGATTTTGTGGTAAGTAACATAATTAAGGGTACTTTTAGAAAAGCTTCAATCAAGTCAACGTTTTTAGTATTATCAGTTTGGAGGCACTCAATCTAAAGCATTATTATTAGTGCTTCAGATGACCATTCTATCTACCATTACTAATCTTATATAAGAGCCTAGCCCAAGTGTAACAGTCCAACAGAGTAATTTATATAACAATTTATGTGAAAGACAGTAGCCTAGTTTCTTTGACGTCGACACTGAATGCATGTCAATAATAAAGTTTCCATTGATTCTTAGCTTGTGTTCTAATAAACATTCATAATTGTCTAATTAAGCTTTCTATCCGTAGACTAGAATAGTGGGTATTTATTGCGTTTATATTAAACTCCAAAGAGATAAAATATCATAGTTGTTAGGTATGGTCAGTTTTAGAAAGCAACGAGTGAGACGTCTTATTATACTTCAGAATCCACCCCCAGTGAATGAGGGGTGGATTGGAAGATGTGACCTGTAGGGATGCCGACTTTAACTTTCTTCTAGTAACGACTGGTCTGGTTACTAAAGAAAACGCACTCCGGTAGTTTAAGCTAGAAAAAGTATGCAATGCTACTCCCGTCTTTTCTAAGACGTAGGAAAAATCCATAAGGATTTCTAACGTGAGGAAAAGTATACCTAGGTTTGGAACGGTAAGACTTGGGTACTCAACCTATTGTTTTCTTCGATGTTCTTAGAAAGAAGGAAGAAAAGGCATTTATCACGCCGCATGCGACGCATGAAATAAGCAAAAAAAATCTAGAATGTTCGGTGAAATGTAGGTAGTAAGTTGCTGAGATTCGGAATCCCAGCGCTGGTTTCTTTATTATTTTATTAAAAGTTCATTTAACATTTACTTTTCCAATCGTATTACATATTAAACCTTCATAAGACTTCAAGTTCCACAATCGACATCAAATTGTTTATTGCTGATTACATAAAACAAGACTCTACTTAATTCAATGCATTTCATACCTTTGTGTTTATCACATTATTGTGAGCTCGGCGAATGACTAAATTATGAGGAACGCCTACGTTTGATCCAGTTATGTATAATTATATACTCAACCTCGGACATATACCGGTATTTACACTGACGTTAATGATTTTAATTGTCACTTTTATGTATTTTGCACTTGTAAATTGCATAGGAAATTTAGTGCCCTCAGCATAACGTAAACAAATTTATTATAAATTAAGTGTCGTGATTTTTATTTGACGAGTAGTCTAGCTGTTGCCTGCAATTACGTCCGCGATCTTTTTTTTCTAGTATTAAATGTAGTGTTACTTAGGGAGCATGTAGCATTATAAAAATTAATGATTTGTTGTAATTGGTCCAGTAATTTCATTTACATGTATAAAAAACTTTCCTCTTTTTAATAATATGTAATAATAATCTCCAGACAGAATTTCGGCGTCGGCGGCCAATCTCAAGTGAGATCAGCCAGCTACGCAAGAGATAGTCTGATAGGACGGCCGAACAACACGACCGGAGAAAGATCAGGCGCAGGACCAACGGCTTTACGTGCTTTCGAGGCACGTGGGTGTAAACACCGCCACGCTTACTGACTCCGAGCAGTACAAACTGAGAAGAATAATTATTTTTTAATGTTAATGAGATGTAGATGAGTAGATATCGTGTGGTTTTAAGAAAAAACTATTAAAATAGGGTCTGTGTATTTCGGTTCATAACGTAAAGATAGATTTTTAAAGAGATTTCAATACATATTTAAAAATCTCCATGTCTTAACTGTCAGATAGCTACTAGCAGGACCTAGTAGTACTTATTCATAAAAAATGCTCTAGAATATTTTTATCACAGCCTAATGAAAAATTTATTACGATGATAAACCTAGAAGGATATTAATACTTATCTATTCACAAACCTTTGAGACAAAGTTGCATTTCTTGTTGACCTTCTAGGGTCCTATATAATGCTTGTGCCTTCCTTCAGACAGTATAGTTGCACTCAGAAGGTTTAGAACATTTCTTGTGAGACCTAACCAATCCATCAAAATGAAATACTTCGTGAGTATTCGACTTTTTAGATCAGTAAAAAGTCGTTTTTTTATCAAGATCTAAGAAAAGCTTTTGAACACTTGAAGACTATAAACGTTCATGAACTAGCTTTTGCCAAGTCAAACCTTAACCCTTGGTTTTTGAAGGGTTGTTCAATTTACTCTAATGCTAATTAATTTAATTGATCAATCAAAAGACTAGCAAGAAGCCAACAATCAAAGTCAGACTTGATACTGACGGTTTTTGATGGAGATTGGCTTCAACAAGGCATTAGTTTTTCGAACCTTCGTCAAAAGGTAATACATCAATATCACAAATTGAAGCAATTTTAATTTCAGCTGGTTTTCCTGGTCGTCTGCGTGGCGTTGGCTGCCGCTTCGCCCCAGTTCTTCACCACCTGGCCAGGATACGCCGGCGTCGTTCCCGCTAGGGTCAGTACATAACCTTAAACTAACAAATCTTTAAAAGAATGCCTTGTGAAAACTAGTTAGTAGTTTGTTTTTAACTATGTCTACGTCGTTTCCTATTTACATAATGTTATGTCCGCTCAAGTAATACGTATATCATATGTTATACAGTCTCTATAATTACTGCTTGCTTTCTACTGTTATGTTCTACATTTTGTACCTTTTTGTTCCACAGACGGTCGTCGCCGGTCCTACCGTGGTGAACGACGTTGGTGCCCGTTTCTTTGCTCCCGGATATACTTTTGTCTAAGCCGTCCCGTCCTTTGAATCTTACGCAACTCGCACTTTGTCCATTGGCCCGCATCTGTATAGTATACATTATATTAACCTTAAAAATAAAAGTTTTGTCTGTATTCTTTTGTTTAATTATCCTGATAATATAGCCTACACACCTACATATCTACTATAGATTATTATTAAGCTAATAAATACAGTCATGGGCTCTGCTTATTTCATAAAAAATCTCTGCTTTGTTAGGTATAAAGACTAAGGCAATTCAGATATTACCAGTCAAGAATTTAGCTACCCAAATAAATTTCATAAATAACTAGCTGTTGCCCGCGGCTTCGCTCGCGCGTCAAGTAAAGAGTAGTATAAAATTTTTCATAAAATATTATGGCGTTAAAATAATAATTATAGTAAAGTAAGTAGCAAAGCACTTGTATTATGGAATCGTAGACAACGAAGGTACCATATACACCCAGACTCGAGACAATATAGAAAAGTGATTTTCTACATGGACCGGGGATCGAACCCGGTACCTTAGAGCTGGCGACACCTTAATAAACCGGAGTGAACGCCACTCGACCACGGGGTTCGTCGTTACAGATATGTCTTAGATGGTCATTATCTTTTCTACTTATCTTTTCATCTGTCTATCTTTGAGAATACCGAACTTCACATACTAACTACATATTTCAGCCCCTATTTCACCCCCATAGGGGGTAGATTTTCCTAAGAAAGTAATGTATAGCCTTTCTCAATAAGTGGGCTATCTAACAATGAAATAATTTTTCAAATCGGCCCTGGAGTTCCTGAGATTAGCGCGTTCAAACAAACAAACAACCTCTTCAGCTTTGTAATATTAGTATAGATCATGTGTCTATCTTTGAAAATGACACAATTCATATAAAAACTTCCAACCCCTATTTCACCCTCTTAAGGATATAGATTATCAAAATTGCTGAAATATGTGTTTATTGTATCGAACCAGAAGCACGCATAAGAAAATTCATGTCCCTATCTTTAAAAATTAGGTTTTTAATATAATACCTTGCAACCCCTATTTTACTCGGGAGAGGTTTCTAAAATCTCTAAAATACGTGTTCATTTATTGTACTTATTTTCGTGGTGGATACTCACACCTCACGTACTGGCGCCGTTGTAGTACATAATATTATGTATCAGAGATGGCGCTGTATGTGAAAAATGATTTTCCCTTCCTGCTTTTTTTCTTGAAATTTTTTCCTGAATTTTCTTTACTATAAACCTCACGGAGCCCGAGACCTTTCCAACGAATGCAAAACCGTGGAAATCGGTTCGTGCGTTCTGGAGTTATAGCGTCAGGAAGGAAAACCCGACTTATTTTTATATAGTAGATATTTACATCTTCTTAGTTACCTTCATAATGTTTTTCCTATTCTGTACCATACATAGGATTCAAGTTATGTTCTTGTCGAGTTTTCTATGCAGCTACTGGTGCATTTCTTATGTGAGCATCCGCTGTATTATACCAAAACAACTCTTAAAAACTCGGTTCTCGTAAGTAGTTAGAAAAAAAAAAATTATTAATCCGACTCAGAGAGAGATCTCTTCATTGCATGGAATTTAAGAAGCAAAGAAATGTATTGGAGAAAAAAACCTTGTAACTTCGCGCGTAATTACTGTTCTGGTAAAAAGGGTATGTCGAATTTTTACGCATAATCTGGTTTTATCACGTAATTTGTGACTGTCTCTTGTGTTGACATTATCTTAAATTACTTTGACTAAATGTAAGAAATCAGGCAGATTCCATTTCGAGAACTGGTTTAAAAAAAAAAAATAAGTAATAACTTTTACGAAATGTTGGTATAGGTATTATGTAACTTTAAATAAATTGTCAGCTTAATTGATCATTTAATGAGTTGATACGTTGTCAATCAAAAACACTAATTATTATGAACAGATTAATTTCGTTGACATGAGTTGGTATATGCTGATAAAAGCAGTTATAATCGAAATTTATAAACCGTACTTATAAAAGTCAATGCATAGCATTCAGCCCTTCAGAAAGCGTTACATGACGTGAAGCCGTATAAGTTTATTTTTAATAATGAACTGATTTATATAAACACTTTTGTGAATCGAATTCATAACTTTCTGAAAGCTCATGATTAAGGACTTGTATTGAGTCTAAAACTAGTCGGGCGACCTAGAAAAAAGGCATGAGACATCTAAATTCTTCTTAACTCAAACTAAGAAACAAACTTTCATCAGAATCAGTTTGGTAGGTGCATAGTTTGATGCCTCGTTAATATACACGTAGCATATCAAAATTATGATAGTATAGTAGTCGTATATTCAAAACTGTCTGCGCAGGTTCCTAAAATACTTTTTCCCATACCCAGAAAAGATGTAACAACCTCGAGAAATTGATGTTCACGGATAAAATCCAAGGAAAGCGACCAAGACGAAGAAGCAACGCGCCGCCGGAATGACCAGATGTAGAGTCCGTTTCACGAAAGTAGTCCCACGGCAATAAATGGAACTAATTATGACAATAATGATCCCCAAACTGCGGGGAATGATTTACCCCTCCATATAATGTGTTCACCTAAGGCTCAGGTCACAAGGTATAAAAATACATTTTAGGAGAATGTATAACATTAGAGGTTAGCAAAATTCTGTAGCATGACTAACACTAGCGCCGCGTCTATGGGACTTCTTTCGTGAAACGGACTTTACACGATAATTTATACTCGGCGGCACATAGGAATAACTGCATCACATCCCGCACCATAAACTGTTCTCCAATTTTGATCACGATCCTCAGTGATGAGAAAGCTGATGCAAGGAGGAGGACATTTAATAGTACTCATAAACATAATACCTATTTTTGACGTTTTGAGCTTTTACCCTAGGTTCTGCCCACGGCATCGGTTATCGCGGCAAAATTAGCCTATAGCCGATCGATAAATGGGCTATCTAACACTACAAGAACTTTTGAAATCAGACCAGTAGTTCCTGACATTAGCGCGTTGAAGCGAAATAAGCAAACTCTTCAGCTTTTTATTTGTAGATGTAGATTTAAAAACGATAGATACAGATTTCCAGGTCTTTGGATAATTGAATTTGAGTTACGTTTTAGAATAACCGGTTTGTTATGTGTGATTAATTAGTAGATGTAAATCATTAACGTAACATAAAAGAAGCATTGGACTGTGATATAAATTTGAATACGGGTAATTTGGTATGCATATGCTAATATACCGAATGACTAAACAATTAACAAAGCGTATTATTTCCAGTTCTTATTGGTAAGTTTAATTGCATAGATTTCTGTGAATTAATATAAAAAATTAAATCACCTTTTTTTTTCCTATATTTACCAAATCTTTTAATATGGACGGCATCGGCAGTACAAACCAATGCATGGTATTTGGACCCAACCTGTAACAAGCGCTACTACTTCTTACAAATGTTAGTAAGTATACTATCAATATACGTATTTGTATTAAGCATCTGAAAATACCTGGGAAATCAAATAACTTTATGATATGTTTCTATTAACACGTTAAAACTCGTGAGGAGCTCGCTAAGTGTAAGCCAAGCCGCGCTCGCTGCGTTTGGTCCGATGGGTGACTATTTATAAACATACCGAGACCCCCCGTGCCTCGGAAAGCACGTTAAGCCGTTGGTACCGATTTGGCAGTCGTTAAGTCATTACGATTCTGACAACCATTTTTTTTGTCGGGGTGGAACTTTAATGACTTCGACCCACGCCGAGGGCACAGCGTGGGGATATGTCGGACTCGCATCGGCTAAAAACACCCCGGTCCCGTCCTCGCCTTTGCCGGAGCTGCGGGATCGCTTTCGCAAGCTCTACGCAGCACCGGCAGGAGATACTGTATTACCTACCCAACAAAAACATTCCACCATAGGTTCTGCTAAAAAGGTTATGTCGTTAAAACTGAGTCATGCTTCTATAGATAGTTTATATACTAAAAAATAATTAACTTACGTCGACATCTATGATTTTTTTTTTGTAAAATAGCTGACCTGGCATACGTTATTCTGCCATGTTAATAAAATCTGGAGAGAGCCACCCTTATCACTTAACGAGAAAAAAAAATCGTGCAATACTGAAAACACTGTGTAGTCCTTGCAATATAGTATTACAAACAGCGTAAGAAATACGATTAAATTGCTAACAGTACATGATAATCCATTGCTTTGCAGTGATACAGGTTCCAATATGCATAAAATAAAAAATCTATTTGCTACATAAAATTTTACCTTACCCTTATCAGATAACTACCACTAACAAAGTTAAACCAGTATATAACGAGCTTGATGACAAAGTTGTCCTAATAAATTATTATGCGCACCGTATCTGGAGCGAATAATTAACCTCTGCACATTTTTTCCGGACTGGTATTTTCATTAGATATTCAGATAGGCTGGTCTGACCTTGGGAGGGTCTAGGGCCGTGTAGCTTTGCTTGACGACCTTCTAGGGTCCTATATATGCGTCTGCCTTCCGTAAGACGGTATAGTTTGCACTCAGAAGGCTCAAGAGCAGTTCTAGTGAGATCTACACCCACTTCAATCAAAATGAAATACTTCGTGAGTACCTATATTTTTATTACCTACTGTTTATAAAAAGGACGACTTTTTTCAGTAAACTAATATCTTCTAATTATTTTGGAGTTATACCTTTCTGTGGGTTATAACTTGAATTGAGGTTTGGAACATAAATAATACATAGGTATAATATAATTGAGTGAGAGTAGTATCGTAAAGAAGTAAAAGTCTCTCTCGAACTTAACTCTAATGCCTGAACTCTCAATTCTCTCAGTGGCTCATAAGTTAAGCATGTGGTACTTAAATAATGTGAAGCCTGAACTCTACAAAAAAAGTGCTTAATATCTAGTCTTAACAAACTAACATTGTAAATGAATAGGAAGGAAAATCTCGAGCCTCTGGCAGGATTCTACCCCGCGACTACTGGTTCAATACACCAGTTGCTTTGCCAAATAAGCTACAGCGGTTATTGACGGAGGTTTAAAAATTTTCCTTCCTATTTGTAATTAATTTACAAGTAAGGTAATTGATCCGTATGAATGATTAAAAAATAAATAACAAAGTAATAATTAATAAACCATTATAACTAATTGTTCTTGTTGTTATTGACAGCTGGTATTCCTCGTCGTGTGCGTGGCGTTGGCCACAGCAGCTCCACAATTTTTCACCTGGCCAGGATACACCGGCGTCGTTCCCGCAGCCAGGGTTAGTACATCCCAAGCTTAATCTATATCAGTATTCCTTCTCCTCGCCTCGTTATCGTAATTATTGAGGGTCGTGATTCCCCCGCAAAACCCTCAATCTGACAATATCTCGCCATCAATTTCTGTATTATAAATAAATAAATAAATGTGGACAACATCACATACATTGCTCCGAATCCAAAGTAAGTAGCTAAAGCACTTGTGTTATGTAATCCAGAGACAACGAAGGTACCACAAACACCCAGACCCGAGGTAATGTAGAAAAGATCGAACCCGAGACCTCAGAGCTGACGACACCTTGAAAACCGGTGTGTACGCCACTCGACCATGGAGGTCGTCGTTATATCCGTCTTGTTTCCTTAATTACTTACCTAACTGTTTGTTCTGTTGTTTTTTTAGACCCTGGTAGCTGGTCCCACCGTGGTGAACGGCTTCGGTACCCGTTACATCGCTCCCGGCTACGTCGGTCCTGCCTTCATCTAAATACTCATCTTGCCTCGCGGCACTTGCACCTCACTTAAATTGGTTCACCCGTATTCCCTATAAATAATGTTCTGTAACTTAATAAATTGATGATGTGTATGACATTTGTATTATTTGTCTAATAAGTAGTAATAATATCTCGTTTTTAACCGACTACAAATGAGGAGAAGCGGCGAAAGCCTAAGTGCAAGGGCATCGGACTTGCGATCATGAAATTGCATGTCCGAATCTCACTCATTGCACTACCAACGTGAACCCACTTGTAACACAAGCATTTAGCTTAACACGAGGGGTTAACAAGAACACTAGTAATGTGCGAGACAGCTTTAAAAAAAGAAAAAGAAAAGCGTAGCAGACAGGTAGTCGGATCTACTTTATTATGTATATAAGGCTAAGTGCAAGCTGCCGGTTCGACCCTTAATAGAGGTAAAGCATAGCTCACCGCGGTTGGTCGGTGTATGGGTGACCATTTGTAAACATACCAAAACCCTTCCATGCCTCGGAAAGCACGTAAAGCTATTGGTCCTGACAGTCATTCGTAAGACAGACAACCAGCCTTACTATGGGATACTGTATTACCCAGTAAAATGGGCAGATATAATTATATACCAGGCAGTCGGAATTCAGTTAAGTTCGGTAAAACTGGTAGCCGCCCCAAAATAGCTCGGGAAAAGGCTAGGCGTATGATTGTTTAGGTAGAATTCAGCTTCGTTTTAATCGCAAGGACAAAGTTTGATGAACTTTGTCACGATCGCCATGCAGGTAACATGAGAAAGTTATATTTTATAGTAGAAATTGTCTCGTGCAGTGACGTTTCTGCTTCGAATAACATTAACATAGTTTATGACTCAAAAGTATTCGAGGAATTTTAACGTTTCCTTTAGAGTTGCGTAATTGATGTAATTTAGATGTTTATTGTTTTAGTTTGTGTATTTTTAATTTTTATTTTGAGCCTGAACTATCCCACTACAGGGCAAAGGCCTCCCTTTCTTTCTTCCATTTTTCTCTCTGAAGGGCCAATTGAGGCTACTCCTTGTTAAAAGCGTCCAGTTCGTCCGTCCATCTCCGCCTGGATCTTCCACGTGGCCTTCGTTTGTTGGGGAACTGAACTGTTGTGGCTTTCGCCCACATTTCCACTGGCATTCGGCACACATGTCCGGCCCAGTCCCACTTCAATTTGGCAGCCTTTAATTTTGTTTTTCAGCTTTTTAGTTCGTGTATGTATAATAAAAAAGCTGTTTGGCACTAGAAATTTGTTGATTGGCACAGCTTTTTTCAGTCCAGGTTCAGAATAAATTATGTAGAGGCGCAAAGGTGTTAATGATGTTCCGTTTGTCACCGTATTCTGGACGAGTCTTTAAAAAAAAAGTTGTCTTTATTTAATGCCGAAAAATGTTAATGGCTATAAGTTAAAGTTTTTATATGTATACTGTATCCTTTCTTATGGAAACTTTTGAATTTGTGGTTAAATATTTTAGCATCGAAATTATCTAGACTTAGACTAAACTATCTTATTAATAAGTTATTACGTAAAATTTATTCATTTTTAAGCTGATTAATACAGAAATTTTAATAAAATGAGAAGTTGCTTGTATTCAAGACAGAATGAAAATGTTATATCGTTTTTTAACTTATTATACATAATGTTTGAAAGTATGTATTTGAAAGGAATTCAATACCAGCCAGTCTTTTGTTTGTATAGTCTGCACAAAATCAATACAAAACAAAAACTGGACGCAATAACCGTTACTTAAAAGTCTAAAAAACAATTATAATCTTTTTTTTACCATTCTCGCAATAAAGGTACTCTTTATTACGTGTATTATATAATAGAATGTAATTTAGAATTAAAATGATGTAAATTTACCACTGGTAACCGTGTCGTCGACTTAGTGATAGTAAAAGTGGTCAGTCTTGAAAAAAAAAGACGAAAACTGCCCGCAAACTGGCCCGGAGCGGCTCGCGGACGTAACGATCTCATTTATACAAGCACAACGAACTATAATAATATACTTAACAAGTAAATAAATAAATAACTTTTAACAAATTAATTTGTCTATTCTTTTTTTTTTAATATAAATGATAACGTTTTTATTTTTATGAAACATAATGTCAATTAATGATGCTTATATCTTTTATTAAAAAAAATAGAGCTTTTTGTTTCTAATATTGTGTAACTTTAGAGACACTTCTGAAATTTCAATCGTTGCTGTCATCAAGAGGGTGTTTATACTAACGAATAAAATTGAACGTTTTGTAAGATCTGCTCAATTAATAATTTTCTGATGGTTTTATTTACTTGTATCATTTATTTTTTGAAGGCAGTTGTTTCACTCTTTTTTTTAGTTTGATTATTTTTATCGAAGGACCATCATTTTTCTACAGAGAATGTGTTTGTTAGAACAGGAAACAACAAACTAAATAAGACCTTTCTCGCGACACTCTGTCTAGCAAGTTATTACTTAACAGAAACAACTCTATGAGATAACTGTACGTGTATTTATTTATAACTAGCTGTTTCCCGCAGCTCCGCCCACGGTCTAAATTTTTTTTTATGTAATTGAGAATTTTCTTTACTATAAACCTCGAGCCCGAGACCTTTCCAACGAATGCAAAACCGTGTAAATCTGTTCGTGCGTTCTGGAGTTATAGCGTCAGGAAGGAAAACCCGACTTATTTTTATATAGTAGATAATAAACTCTTGTATGTTTTTATATATCTAAACTCTTATGTCAGGCAATGGCTGAAACTTACGTCAAAGCACCTTGCACTTGATGTTTAAAACTATAAACAAACAAAATATTATAGTTAAGAATTTAAAAAAAACCCTTGAAAGTTTTTGTCAACTTTTCCTTATTTTTATTGATCACAATTTTTTTATCCAGTTTTAATTAATCAGCTCTACAAATTCTAAGCTACGAATCTGATTGATAAGATAGAAAAAAATATAGATACTTGTATGCATACGACAGAATAGGTATTAATATCGATGCGTGATTATCAAACTTATATCGATAATTGAGAGTGTTAGAAGACAGGTTTTTAACAATGTATGGATATATAGGGAGAGTTAGAGAAAACGTGTTTAACGTGTAACAGTTCCTTAATCCCACGTATCCAGTTATGTAATAATAAGAGGATGTGATTCAGCTTAGAAAGGCTTTTGAAACGTTTTGAAGTAACCTATTATATAAATAAGAAATGTTTGTCAGACATCGATATTTAATATATGAATTAAACTAGATTTTATGTAATAATATAATAATAGTATTTTACTTATTTGCATTAAGTTTAACATTTTACAATAAATACATGATATGACATATCTATAATTTAAAGCAAGTTAAACAATTGTGTAGCGACAATGCACACTTGCTATGTCTTTTTTAATAATTTGGTAGACTATGTTTTATTAATATTATATTGTAAGTCTGTTCCATATAGGTAAGTTTTAACTGAACTTTTAGTTTTTGCCGTGCCCTACAGGGTCCATAACGTAGGTACTTTTAAAACTGTTAATGTAACCTTTGTAAAAACTTATGGAGTGCAATAAAATATTGAGTATTGAGTTATGATGTTGTTCTGTGATAACTAGATAATTAGAATCATTGTTCGAGGAAGTAACAAGAAATCTTAGAAAGCTTGCTTTTATTTAGATTTTTGTTAGTTGATGAATCACTAATTACAATTAATTTTTCTTGTTTACATAAAACATGAAGACATTGCAGATAAGAAAAATGTTAAAATGTAGATTCATTATTATTCTCATTAGCGTAAACCACACTAGTAAGATACGCAATGATTTTAGTTTTATTTCTAATTGTAATTAGAAGATTTTTAATTAGTTTGTTTTCTTAAAAAATTAATTCGTCATTTTTTCATTAGCTAGGTATATCTTAATTATTTTTTTCAACAGATTTTGGAAAATTAAATTTTAATTGTGTATATTATTATCTCGAATCGCAAGAATCCATATACTAATAATTTCCTGTGAAGTTGGGTTCTAAAAAGTCGCATTGAGTAAAGTCAAGCATAATTCTATATCATTTTTATAAAGGAGCGTACTGAATAGGATACTCAATATTAGAGAGCATACATTCACTCCACTTTCGAAATTCACAATATACGATATTAATTTTTTACTTTGCAATATACTAAAAAAAAAACTATTAATTTAATCCATGCACCTTTTAACCCCTATATGATTTTTACGATGTAACTAAAAAATCTAATCCAAACATACAAATATATTAATCAGTGTCGGAAGTGGATAAAAATGCGAATTTAATTGCATTGCAGCCATTTTAGAAAGCGGGTCATTTTGTATGTTATAGTTAAAATATTTTGCAAGCAAAATAGCCATGATTTTATTATTTATTTATTTAAAACTGTATGTACAAAGTGGTACACAATTTGGACTAAATGCCACTAGGCATTTTCCGCCTATCCATAATGAACCGGTGAGGGCGAGACCGGGTAGGCACCCTCTAACTAAGTACAAATAAAGCTGCGAGTATGCTGCATTTCGTTCTAGCTTAATAAAGTAATAACAATAATCGATTACATAGAAGTATAAAAAAAAACCGACTGCAATTCCAGAAAAGTTCAAATACACAATTTCTCCTGCTGCTCCTGTTACATTTACCAATTATTTTAATTTTAAAATATTAGCACTGATTCTATTTCAAGAAAATAAAAGACCTCCTTGGGGAGACCTTATCGATTACAAAAGTAATGTTTGAAATCGGTCCACAGTTGCCGGAGATATCGCATATCACACATAAAAAAGTACATTCGTATTGAGAACCTCTTCAAAGACACAAAAACTTCAGAAACAAAAAAAATATATTTCTGCAAACGTGCCGAATTCATAAAACATTATACAGGATTATTTTTTATGGAGTGCGTATATTCGACAAATTAATCAGGTGCATAAAACTAAACAACTTTTCCCAAGAAACATAGGTCGAAATCTTAAATCAGAAAATCAACTTTTCATACAAACATAAGTCACGTGTCCTGTCACTTTGTAGGAAAATTTGAGATTTAGGAAAAGTTGGGAAAAGTTGGGATTGGGAAAAGTTGTTCAATTTTATGCACCTGATTACTTCTTTGAATATACGCACTCCATAAAATACGGTATCTTCATATAGTCAACAATCAACCGTATATTTTACTTCAACAGTGAAATATTATATGGTAATTGAATCACATGAATTACCACTATCAATAAGGTTTAGTTAAATATATTCATTAGGAGTAAGTATTTAAATTTGCCCCAGTTCTGTATAATATAATTTCCATACGGTAGAGGCCAGCCCTAACAACAGGTACCTTAGGATTGGTTTATTAATAAAGTAATGGATTCACTAGGCCTAGATCGATAACTCAAGCAGGTTAGGTGGAGAACAGTTAGATTGCCATCGGCCTAGGAAATGAGATAGAGACCCTATTTAGTTCAGTGTTCGTAACTACGAGTAGGTCTGTAATGTAAACAATGAAAACTGTTTTAAATCAAGAAGTTTTATGAGGAGTACCTTATTAATTTTTTTTCATCTCCCCATCTCGCTAAAAGCAGCAGAGATCAGTTTACGGAGAGTATATAATGTTATATAACCTTTGTAGGGTAAAACAAACAAATTAGAATCCGTATAGAGCTTTATATTTTTTTTATCTTTTGCTGCTTCACTGTTGGGCCAAGGTCCCCCAAGTCCTTTCATAAAATGATCTTTTAAGAATGTGTTTAGTAAGAACCTAGTTTAAACAATTTATCAACCGGAAAAACTTCCAAAAAAGTGGCCTATTCAGCGGATGAAGCAAAAACTCTTAAAGGAAAAATAATTGGGTCAAAAGCTTGCAGTGTTTACTTTTTGTAGCGAAGCTGAACCGGTTGTCTTATTAGTGGTAGGTCGATGCTAAGTCGTGCAAAACCTTAATGAATAATTGAATAAACAAAATTGTTTACATTAAGAATCGGTGCATGACTAACAGGTATTCCAGTAACCGCTTTCTAAGCAGTCATAAAAATAGGAGGTGACGTCAGGCTGTTGCCATAACAGCATTTACTCCACCATTGTCACTACCTGACGAAAGATATAATAACTTTATGAAAAATAATACCGTGGTCAGGGTTCCGTACCCAAAGGGTAAGACGGACCCCTATTGCTAGACTCCGCTGCCCGTCCATCCGTCTGTCAGCAGGCACCGTTCTATTACTTATTGACTGTTGAAATTTTCACATAAGATGTGTATGTGCCGCTATAAAAATGAATATTTACTAAAAACAGAATAAAATAAACATTAAAGAGTGCTCCGATGCAACAAACTTGTTTTTTTTTTTTTTGCGATTTTGGGAAACGAAACCCATCGTGCGCGAGTCCAAAGTCGCACTTAGCCAATTATTATTTTTTACATTCTTCTTGCATAATAATTCTCTTTTTGAATCTGTTTACTGGCCATTTTTTGTGTCTCAAAATGTAAAATAAAAAACTATTCAGATCGCGAACGATTTGGCAGCTTAGCCAATTTAACTTCAAAATGAACTGAAATAAATGCAGCAGCTTTTCCTCAATTGGATCGGTGCATACATTTGTGTGGAATCGAATACATTACTTAGATTTACGTATATTGCGACATTTCGACTTTCTTCGGGTGTGTTCACTGTGGGAAGTTCTAAAAAGTGAAAATTTTCATCCACATGCTGACTAGATACCATAGCTATGCCATAAGCATTACGTAACTCTTCGAACATTTGTTGTTAGCTCATATTGTGTTCTACATCGATCAGACAGTGGTCTCTCAAATGACTCAGAAAAGACGAAAGTTACATTCCAATAAATATTAAATCTAGTCTGTTATTTTTGTGATAGTAATGTTGCATAATTAATGATTTGTTTATAATCAAGCGGAGTATTATAATAATGCGGAATATATTTGAAAAGTTCGGTGGCTTGCTGATTTATTTTTAATAATTTCATGGCAGAGAGATCGTTTTTATTACTGGTCTTAGATAATGATTAGCTAAATATCGGAAATGTTTAACAATGCAGTCTCCAAATGAAAGGAGAATGCCTGCTTTTACATGCACAAAATAAATAATATCTAAATTCTACGCATAGCAAATCTATTTAATTTTATTTTAACTGTGTTACCGTTAAAATACCTTTTGAAAACTTAAGGACTGTTGCGGTTGACCGCAATAATTTAATTGGTCCAATTACCTAACCTTTCATTCGTATAAACTTCAAAGCAAACTTTTACTTATAAACTCAAATGTAGATAACAAATGTCTAACCTAGATTTTAATGTTCTTATTTGTTAAAAACAACATTGATTTTATATAAAGTCAAACAATACAGATACAGTGGAGTTCATTATTCAAGTAACAACAAAGAGAGCACATGCTATTACCACATTACCATATGAAAGCCATTCGTTTGTAGGTACAACGTGTGAATTTGTGTGCGTGCCTTGCGTACGCGCATATAAATAAACAATTGTTAATCTTACTCTTCTTAGAAATGACAGCAGTAGTAGACTACTGAAAATAGAATTAAATTTATAAATTAAACTTTTGTACATGTATTTATCGGATAATACTTCGAGGATGCGATATTTTTAAAAACACAAAGAAAAGAAAGTAGTTGTTTTTTGGCAACAAACTTACTACTTTCAGCGGTTTTACATACATTAATTTTATTGTTAAATTACAAAATATTGTACACTAGCCGTGCCCCGCGGTTTCACCCACGTAAGTTTTCCCCGTTCCCGTAAAATCCATTTTTACAGTAATTTTTCATAGTTATTAATGTTTATTCTGCTATTCGGGTCAGAGACGAATCCAATAAATCAAGGATCATGAAAATCGGTCCACCCGTTCTCGAGTTATAAGTGTTGTAACAAACCCGACTTTGTTTTATATATATAGATTAATTGTACATTACTTCTGGATATAAACTGCTCGCATGTTAAATTTCATCTAAATCCATTTAGTAGTTTTTTATCCATGAATTTATCCTGACAGAGTTTCACATTTATAATTCTAATAAGAATTTATTTTTATATATGTTCATTAAGTCAATAAACAAGTACTGTATTTCTAGTTTAGTCAACAATAGACATTAACTTCCTATGAAGTATTTTTTATTACACAATAATTAAAATAAAATCTCGCATTCTAATTTATGTGTGTTCTATGTCGCTACCCGAGACTTCCACTTATTAATTATCATGTGCTAATGTTCATACTCATGGAGCCACACAACATAATGTTTTTATTATCTCGGTGAATTCAACACGCACAATACTCGCGTAACCGTCTATTTACAACGCCTTCAACTCGTAATTATCATAAAATACACATAATGTTTATTCCGATGTTTTTGCTATAAAGTAGTATTAAGCAACTTAAGTACAGGTTTAGTTAAATTAACGGGTTTAAGGCAGACTTTTTGAATATAAACGATTTATAAATAGGCGACAAACAGCAAACGGCAAAGAACTGTATTATCTCAGGTTTTGAAGATGCGATGCCGGCGATGATGTGCCTTACTTTTTTTTTTTTGGCGGTGTGAAACGCTTTTGCTTTCGACCCACGCCACAGCGTGGGGATATGTCGGACTTGCACCGACTAAAAACACCCCGATCCCGTCCTTGCCTTTGCTGGAGCCGCGGGATCACTTACGCAAGCTCTGCGCAACTCCAGTAGAGCAATAGGGTGCCTGGTTGTCACATTTGCTTGCACACATGACGACCTCCGTGGTCGAGTGGTGTAAACACCGGTTTTCAAAGTGTCGTTAGCTCTGAGGTCCCGGGTTCGATCCCCGCACGGGTCAATGTAGAAAAAACACTTTTATACATTTCCCAGGTCTGGGTGTTTGTGGTGCCTTCGTTGTCTCTGATTCCATAACACAAGTGCTTTAGCTACTTACTTTGGATTCGGAGCAATGTATGTGTTGTTGTCAACATTTATTATTTATTTATGCTTTCATATTCTTACATAAATCAAGGAGATCAACTCTAGATAAGTAGATACTATCTCTTTTGTTATTGTAGCTTTGATTTTATCTACGAGTACTTATATGACTTACATAATCTCTACTTATTGGTGCCTACCTAGACTTCTAGTTAATTGCTTTCGAACGTTGAGGCAAGTAATTGGTTCAGATCGAAGTTTACCATGCAGGATGCGTTCGATTAAGTATATATTGGAATCACGATTTTTCCCACACTACAATTCTATTATACCTTGCCTTTTATTTATTTGGCTTCCGTCCTCGAACAAACATTTCATGAATACTCGTGATTCCAAACTTATGCAGATTCATTCCGAGGTTTGGAAGTGCGACTGGGATAGTCCCATGAGTTTTTTTTTCAATGAAAGATTACTAGAAATTTGAGTCGCACGTTACTAGTATTCTTGTTCAACCCACGATGTTGGGTTCACGGAGTCATGGTAGTGCAGTGAGTGGGATTCGAATCAGCGGCAACATGAGCTTGAGCATGAGCGCGAACCATTAGGCATTTATTTGTTCAGCCCATTATTCAGCTACATCTACCTATAGTTATGTTAATTGTATACTTCAAAAAGCGTGGCTTTTTCAAACGAAGTCAAACCTCGATCTATTGAGGTTACTTTTCGCAGAACTTTTCTAAGCATATGTGATACCTTAGAAAACAATGTAAGCCTTTCAATTAAACAATTATAACCAACGTTGGGTAGAGAACAATAATTTGATGTAATACTTAGTTCCTGATTGTTTCTTGTACGTGAGATTCGGAGAGCGTGTACAATGTATTGGACTGTCCATTGGTTATATAAGCTTGGCCAGAAAGGCGTCACCCTGCACGATTACCTAGCTAGCACTGTGATCACCGAGGTACTTATTATTTTTATACTTATAATACCGGCCTATAAATGTCCGACTGCCGGGCACAGTCCTCTTCTCATATAGAGAAGGAACGAGCATTGATCATCACGCCTGCTCATTGCGGGTTGTCGATTTCAGATTCTAATCATCCAGATTTCCTCACGATGTTTTCTTTCATAGATTGTCAGTGATAAAATACATATAACTTTGAAATAGTCACATTGCTACTTGGCTTTACTGGGTTCAAATCTGAAACCCCGTGCACACAAATCCGTTTATCTGTTTAAATAAAACAAAGTCGGGTTTGTTACAACACTTATAACTCGAGAACGGGTGGACCGATTTTCATGATCCTTGATTTATTGGATTTGTCTCTGTCCCGAATAGCAGACAAAACATTAATAACTATGGAAAATTTAGTGTAAAAATTAAATTTAACGAACGAAAATGAAATTTAAGGAACGGGGAAAACTTACGTGGATGAAACCGCGGGGCACAGCTAGTACTTACATAAATATTGACAAGGGTTTAATTCTTTTAGGGGAAGGCAGAAATATAATATTCTTAATGAAGATCGATTATAAGGACTATTTCATAAGTAGGTAAGGTAACTGGATAAAAACTGAAAACATGTAAGGCATTTTTTAAATTAAAAACATCAAACAGGTTTGGGACGCTGGACATTGACCCTTTCATCTGATCATTACACTAGCTCTCGTATCGACGAGCAATGATAGGTATCGTATGATATTGGCTTACAGAGAATTAAACTTTCTTGGTATTCAATATATCCAACATCTTTTATTTGCAAAATATTATAAGGGTGTTTTTAATATAAGAGAATCATCATTGTAACTTTTAAAGTTTTTAATACAGTAACGTATGTATACCGGCGAGTGTATCGTCAACTTTACCGGTAATTATAATCTATACATAAAACAACGCTCCGAGGATCATACTCATCGGATTGTATTATTCAATGACTATCAATGTTTATAATCTTTGAGCGCTATCATCTTAAACTAACACACAGTTACTTTCATTATTACAAAACATTACCGGGAATATGCGATCAATGTCAGATCACCGGTACAATGGCTTTATGTAATACTAATTATTTAGACTACAACATATGAAAGTGTTCAACAATAGTGCTATTAGCGTACGCTGTAATATAACACAACAGGTGTAATAAGAAAAACATAATCATATCTATGTAATCACTTTCCAATTCAATTCATTAATTCTGTAAATCACGTATAATATTTACGTTTAACTACTGCTTAGATTACAACAATAAATAAACCGTCTTAAGGGACGCGTAATAATTATACCGGCCTATAAATGTCCCACTGCTGGGCACAAGCCTCTTCTCATATTGAGATTGATCACCACGCTGGCTCACTGCAATTTGGCGGTTTCTGATTCAAATTTTAGGAATCCTGGTTTCCTCACGTTATTTCTTCACCGTTAGTCGATTGTGTCTTAGAATAATTACATATAACTTTGAAAAATTCATATTGAAACTTGCCTGTAGTGGGTTCAAACCTGCAACCTTGAGCACGAAAATCCCTTTATTGAACCGCTAGGCTACCACGACTCTTTTGTGACATAAAAATTTCGTCCGACTAAAATTCTAATTGTGCCTTTTCTGACGATTGCCCGATGCCGATAAAAATTGTTTAGAGAAAGTCAAAGATTGAATCGAAGGAAATGGCAGAGATTCCTCAACTATCCGAGTACCAAGATCTTCAAAGGTGAAAAGCAACTAACATCGAGTTAATGCCGACGTGTAGGGAATCATATTGAATAAGATTTTCCTTTGAACACCATCCTATAGTTAGATGACGGTTGTATCTTATATTCCTATGAAAGATCGCTACAGTCTTGCCTATAAATGGTACAGTTTTTTATCACCATTTTGGAGTCTTTTTATGCTTTTTATTGAGTTTTTTATCGACCGGATTTGCTAACCGATTGGCCTACTGGCACTCGTTCTGAGGTTAATGATCGGTAGAGTAGTACTAAATATTACCTACCTAGATACGTTAATAAGTAACTATGAAAGTATATTGTAAAGTGAATGTTTTTGGTTTGATCGATATAGAGGCTCTTGAGAATAATTGCGGAGGCTTAAAACAATACGATCCGGATTCAAAATGAATGATTAAAATGGTTATTTACAATAGTTATTTTCCAAACCACATTGAATGGAATATTTTATATAGTTTGTATGTAATTTTTAGCTTACAACCTTCTCACAAAGCCGTATAAGAGATTTAACATTAATGATTTTATCAGCATCGTATCGTCGACGCCCTGCATAAATATTTCTTTTCACTCAGCCTGGAATGCAATCTTACTACTATGATATTATAAACATAAAAGATGTCGTGTCGAACCGGCTTTATCTTCAGATCAGCTAAGCCCCGCAATACATGTGGTAATGAACATACGTTGAGATCACAGCTCTCCGTGCTCATACAAATGACATCAATGAATGAAAGTGCATGCTCTCGGTAAATCAGTAGTCAGTGAAATAAACATAGCTGTAAAGTTTATAGCTTTGTACGTACGTGTTTAAACACCCAAATCCAATATTATGTTGAAAAATCAACAGAATTGTAAACACATCGTTGAAAGGCTTTTTGGTCGTATGTGAATGGTCCAAGTATTTCAGAAAACGCTGGGCAGAATCACATTTTACAAAGAATTCAACGTCATGAGTATTATTAAACTAAAGAGCAATGTATGTGATGTTGTTCACATTTTTTTATAATACATATTTATTAAAAAAAAATATTTTCCATTACTGAATTTAATTCAAGTAATAGCTACTTAAATTATTAAGTTAATTATCCCTTAATTTTGTATTAAATTTTATTGAGCTTACAATATTGTAAAGTATTAAATTGTTACCGTAAATAAAAAAATACAGTTTTGCACAGTAGGTACATCAACATAACTTTATTAAGTATTTAAAACTTAAAAAAAATCATCTAATCCTTTTCGATTTAAGTGTAAAAGGTTTAATTCTGTTAATACCAGAACAAAACCCCTACCTTCGATTGTTCTTGATAAAAAAAAAACAATATATAAATATAATTTCAGTTGTATAATGAAACTGTCATTTTTGAAAATAAGTCGATTGCTAAATGCCGAAATCCGTGTATTGTTGTTGTAATGAGGTCGCGCAGGCTCCCGGCTCGCGTCCGTATGACATCTGTGTCGATAAGTGCATCAAAGCGTGATCGAGTATGACGCAACACTTCCGGTTTCTATTACCTCATTGTTGGGTTCGGAAGCTCAGTGGCTCGCTCCCATTCTTTCAGTCGCTGCAGTGAAAGGGTCCTCCGATACACTTTTACCCTTCCGACAGCAGCGGGTGCGCGCCACCGATCGCTCTCTTATAAATTGGGTGAAAACACAGCGACATCACATTACGAATTCGGCGGCTGTACAGGCAAGCCGACCGATACACACGGAGATATTTGTTTGTGTTGTGCTCCAAACATTGTGAAGTGATTTAGTTTCATCTACGCGACGAGTTTTACAAATAAGAATCCAAAATGAAATTCACGGTGAGTGCGATTTTGTGATGGAAAAGCGAGTGCAACATTATAATAAGTGTTTGTGATGCAGATGATTGCGAAAAATCAAAAGGATGTATTTTTTTAAATCCGTGGAGTTATTGTTATATTAATTACTATTCGCTAATTTAGATATTTTAAAATTAAGTTTTATTTCAATTAAATTCAGTGCCGTTTAATGAAAGAAATGAAAAACGTACAATTTTATAATTGCATATAAAGCTAAATATGCGTTTTAATGTTAAAATTCATCTCAATTTTATAAAAACTTTATTATCAGTGATTGTTTATTCCATTAACTTCTCATGAAATAAGTAATTTTAATAATAATGGCTTTACATGAGCTTAATGATTGATAGACTGCCATCATTATTTATTACAAGAAAACATATATTTATTTCTGTATAAAGTAAAAGTGGAAAAGTGAAATTTTATAATGTGGGCATAAATATTAACATTGCCATGCGGGTCGTCGTTAAACTTGGCACTTGCACGACCGCAGTATTTGGAAACCAGTTTCTGAATTATTTTTGAGTTAAATATAATGTTTACTGTTATCGTTTGCATCCATTTACAACCACCCGCCGATAACTATCTGGAGGAAAGTGTGTAATTAATCTTTATCTGTTACAGATCGTTTTCACCACATTGTTGTGTCTGTCGACGTCATGGGCCGTGCTAGCGAAGAAGGTAGAAGATCCGAAAGATAAGCGTGAGACCCCGGTGGGATATGGTTCCTCCGGTGTGTCTGCGCACAGCTACCAGGCGCCGTCTCTCGGACACGGAGACGCCAGCGCCATCAGCGTCGGAGCCGGCTACAGCATCGGAGGAGCCAAGCCCAGCTACAGCTATGGTGGACAAGGATCAAGCGGAGCCCTCCAATACTCCGCCGATGGCTTGTCTCAGTTATCTCCTAACAGTCACGGCAGCATCCAACTAGCGCCTATTACTTTACAACCATCTCACGGAGCTTTCGCAACTGGCGATCTTTCTCAGTTCATGAACCAGCTCTCCCACAGTCTTGGCGCAGGTGGTCTCTCGCTGCAGCCCTCGACAGCTGTTGCTGAATTCCATCAAGGAGCCGAAGGTGTTCAAACTTCTCAGGCTGGCCAAGGTCAGGAGTATTCGTATCCTCAGTTTTCTTACGGCGCTCCCAAACAACAACAATTTGTATTGTCCGATGAACTACAGCAGCAATTGTCGAGTTCACCTGCTTACTCCGGTGGTGCTAAGAGCTTAGGTAATTATGCCACTGGTCCAGTTTTATTTGCTCCCTCTGAGTCACATTCCAATGCTCCCGTAGGCAATTACGCTCCTAGCTCTGGTCAATTATTGGGCGACGCTGGATCGCTTTCCCTTGGAGGCGGTCATTCCCTAGGTGGAACTGGACATTCACTGGGTGGATCTAGCCATTCCTTCGGCGGCGCTGGTCATTCGTTTGGTGGAGCAGGTCATTCCTTTGGCAATGGTGGACATTCTTTAGGCGGAGCCGGCCTCTCCTTTGGCGGAGCTGGTCATTCCTTGGCTGGGCTTAACCTTGGCGGACACTCATTTGGCGGTTCTTACAAACAATTAGGTAGTGGCTACGCAGGTCCTGGCAAATCATCTTTCAAACCATCTGCCTACCTTGGTTCAACTAGTCAAGGAGAATCTGGCCACGGCGTTTCCAGCTTATCAGGATCATATGGAGCCCCATCATTTGGCGGTTACCGCGGTGCCAGTCATGGTGGTCTGACCCTTAGCTCGGCCGGTCACGGTGCCAGTTTCGGTGGATCCCAAGGAGGTTTCGGACACGGATCATCAAAGTTCATTGCTCCCGTCTTTCACTCTGCTAAAGGTGAGGGCTTAGAAAGCGTTAGTGCCTTTTCTTCTGGTCTCACTGGTTCTCCTCCTGGTACTACCTATGGTTTCCCTTCATCCTCTTACTCATCAAACAACGCTCATGCTGCCTCATCGAACAGGCCTTACTACGTAAGCAAGCACCATCACCACAGCCCCAGTGGTTTTGGAGAGGGTAGCTCATCGTTCAAGGCTCCTGCTTCCAGTCACAGCTCTCTTAGCTCCTACTCATCGGGCCCTAAATACAGTTTTAGCAGCTCCAGCTCTAATTATGCACCAAAAGACGCTCACGGTGCGGCTAGTGAGACTACATACAATACTATTAAATACAGCGAAGAACTTAAACCACGCGGTCATTAAAATTGCAATTAGTTTTTTGTGTAAATAGTTGGTCACAGTAAGCTGTAGGGGGTGTGTAGGCGTGATAAGTATGATCGCATAGTGTGTCGGGGCGAAAGTATCTTTGGTATTATTATTTATTTGAGTACGTTCCGCTAATTAACTGCGCAGGCCACTTTGTTACTCGCCGTGAGCGTCAGCGCGTACGTGTCGTGTTTTGCATATCTTGTCGGTGTGCTTTCTTTTTGGTAACATATGTGTAATCTGCATAATCATATAGCTTGATTAATATCTTTCATCGCAGTTCGGTTAGAAATTTGTTTCGTCTAATTAACAATATTGAAACATTATGCGTATCTAATCATTACAACCTCTTAAACCTCCGCTTAAATCTCTTGTGTGTTGCGACGTGAATTCCTGTAAATATAGTAAATAGTTAAGGTTGTCTATTTATTATTTTATAAATTTAGTACTAAGATTGTTATTGTTATAATAAAACTCTTATAAAAAAGGTTGAATTTCATTTTCCTTGGTTCCTCGTGTGTACAATGTGTAGATAGGCACTTAGGAATGGAAAAATCATTCAGAGAGCGTAACATCCTCAGGAAACATAATACTGCTTGGGTAATCGGCACTTGGCTCGCATCGACAGTTTCACTCGTATGAAAGTACTATAGGAAATTGAAATAAGACTAATACCGACTCACGCCGGTGCCGCGGTGTTGTCGTCCATACTTCCGCATACAGACTCACCGGACCAGTAATCCATATTCAGAGCGAGTAAACAAGCCATCAAGTGATATGACTCGTCTTAATTAATCAACATATTTGAATGGCTCTTAAATTTGATTCATGGAAACGAATGTGAAAGTAGAGCATTAGTAATTAGAAGGAAACAGCGGATTAGAGAAAAAGAATAACATGACCTAAAAATGGTCTAATGTATTTATTTGAACAAAAGACCGCATTGTGTAATTTGTGCAAAACAATGGATTGGACCTTACTTAAAATATATACCTACACGAGATTACATAAGACTTCAAACATTATAAGTTACAGTTGTTTTCATTGTTCTATGCGTTAATGAAAATAGTTTTGTCTGAGTTCATACGAGACCGCAGTTTATATAGGGGATATGTGATACAATACAAACCAGATCAGAAATGTTATTACGTGTAGTATGACAGTGCATCAGATGATAATTGTTATTGTACGCTTTGTGTAAACAGTTACTTAATACCTTCACGGTCGGAGGAACATGTACGGACAGAATGGAAGCCTACATTTACTTCCGAATTCTTAAAACTCCTTATGCAATCGTTCAAGTTTTTAATCGCCACCTAGGTATTATGCATTCAGGGTACCGTTGTTGCAATCTGAATTTCTATTGTGTCAAGAATTGATGTTGTTTGTCATAATATTGTCATTCTTTTATGCGTCTCCGTTCTTTTGTAGTTACCTACTTGGTTACGCAAATATCAAATAGATGTACATTTTAAATTGCATGTATGATATCCTGATTCAGCTGATCAATGGGTTCACCATGTCCACCATTCACATGTGAATATAAAAAAATTGTGAATGTTCTAAAGAGGTGTTTGATCGTAACAGGAGCCTCATTGTTTTCATTTCCAATGATAAAAATGATTCTCTCCGAGTATTATTATAGTAGCAATAATTAATGAAAACAAAAAACAAGAAACACATAAGGAATGTTGACTACAATGTTTATGTCGAGTATACGAGTAATGTTTGTTTGTTTTTGTACAGATTGATATCATAGTAATTTATGTCTAATAGGCTACTGTCTGGGTTCCGACAGTTTAATGTTTCCTGGCTTCTCATGTAAAGGGGTTAGTTTTACATAAACGACGCAGTTGTCTTAGTTTACGAATGTATGAAGCTGGGTATTTACATTGTTTTTGTCCTTCCTCAATGTTACGGTACTGTCCTAATTTATGTTATTCTCAGAGAGTTATTTGTAATTTCCTGGACTGAAATCTTTATGATAGGCGTAGTTTTTTGGAATTGCTGCAACATCTTATAGTGCCACAGTCCTGGTGGCCAAATGTGGAATAATATTTTTTAATAATTTCTGGTAGTATAACATAAGTAAAAAACAATCAGATTTTAAGATTTCATTAACTCATTGTACAAGTGGGCAAGCGCATTGTTTTTACCCTAAAAACTATGAAAATTCTATTGAGTTCAAACTCTAAATTCAACAACAGCGACGAGACGCCAAAACCGCAACGGAACAAAGAAGTTTGTGCCAGTATACTGGCGAGGCTAAGAATAACAAGATTGGATTGACTATACAGGGTTTAAATGAATAGGTAATACTCATTAATATAACAACAAGCAGTTTGTGTGCTGTATTCCTGTCGGTATAAAAAATAGCGTAAATATCTGTTACACTGAATCATAAAAAATATAAACATACAAACAAAAGCAATACAATTTTCCGATTGAACTACCAACCTATTATAATGTGTGAATAGCACATAGTTATAAACTAGCATTGCATTCATTCTATCCGTTAATAAATCACGATCAATTTTACTGTTTGATCACACGGAACGGGTAGCCGGCATGAGAAAAAAGTGTAAACTTACTTTGCGTAAAACGTGATTCAACTAGACACGGTTGTGAGCGCCCGATATTTACGGCTGAAGTTCAATGTAACATGATTAACACACATTTGATTCATATACTTCAATAAATAATATACAATAATCAATAACAATATCAATATAATTTTACTCACCTGTTGGTCTAGAGTACTCTAGAGGCTAGTGATCCTGACTGCTAAGCCGGAGTTACAAGGTTCAATTCCCACCCAGGACAGTGTGATGAGCACGATAATTTCTTCTGTGTCTGGGTGTTATTTATCTATGAATTTAGAAATGAATAAGTATGTTTATAAGTTGTCTGGTTACCATAGTACAGGCTTTCCCTAGTTTGGGGTCAGACTGCCGCGTGTGATCTGTCAAAATAAAAATTACTGTTGCCTCCAATCATCATCTGCCTTCTTTTCCCATAACTATTTTAAAGTTGGCTTTCAGTGTCTCGGGCTGAAACTGAATTCTCTTTGTACCTACTCCAAAAGCAATTGCCTACCTAGCTTAGTTGGGTCTGCTTGAAAATACAGTATTGAGCTTAATTCGGTAAGGCTGGAAGGCGACCCTCATGGCTTGGGAAAAGGGCTAGACAGAAGCAGAGTTGGTGTGTCTGGCTGACAGAAATTAAGGGCTATAATAAATAAAAATAAATAAATAAATGTCGACAAAATCACACATACATTGCTCCGATTCAAATGTAAGTAGCTAAAGCATTTGTGTCAGTGTACGTAGGTATATATGTCGAATGTTCTACAAAAATCCAGACACAAGACAATTATATAGCAAAGTGTTTTTTTTCTACATTGACCAGACCAGGGATCGAACCCGGGACCTCAGACCTAGCGACACCATGAAAATCGGTGTGTACGCCACAGGATCGTCGAAGTCATGAAAACCCGGACTACACATCAACATGTTTGCCAAGGAAACTGAGTCTGGGTGTGAATATGGCTTTTAATCGCACTAAAATTCATTATATAAATTGTTTTACCAACAATACAGTAATACAGTAATCATCAAATAAAAATTAATGAGGCGTAAGTGCATTCCGCGTTTAGTATATCCAGCTTATAGACGTTCAATCAAATTATGACTTGTAAGTATCTGTTGTGTACATTATAAAACATTCCTGAAAACTTATGTATAATACTAGCTTTTGCTCGCGACTTCATCCGCGTGGAGTAATGACTTCCGTCAGAATTTGGGTTTTTCACTTAGTTATCGCCTGTTCCATGGTCTATCGATTACATGTGTAAACAAACATTAAAAAAATCAAATTTTTATTATATTAGAAATATGTCTCCATGAAATCATGGTCTAAAAAATGCTATGTTCACTTATACATATGCTATGCTCACTTGCTTCACTGGTGGAACCTACATACAAAGATTTAATGAATCCATTGAGAAATAAACATTTTCAATTTACCACCCTTTTCTCCCCTTTGGGGGGAATTTCCAAAAATCCTCTCTTAGTGATATCCTACTCCTTCCAACAAACACACATGCCAAATTTCAGCTCTTTACGATCAGTAGTTTCGGCTGTGCGTTGTCTGTCATTTACCACCCTTTTCTCCCCTTTGGGGGGGAATTTCCAAAAATCCTCTCTTAGTGGTAGCCTACTCCTTCCAACAAACACACATGCCAAATTTCAGCTCTTTACGATCAGTAGTTTCGGCTGTGCGTTGTCTGTCATTTACCACCCTTTTCTCCCTTTGGGGGGGAATTTCCAATTATCCTCTCTTAGTGGTAGCCTACTCCTTCCAACAAACACACATGCCAAATTTCAGCTCTTTACGATCAGTAGTTTCGGCTGTGCGTTGTCTGTCATTTACCACCCTTTTCTCCCCTTTGGGGGGGAATTTCCAAAAATCCTCTCTTAGTGGTAGCCTACTCCTTCCAACAAACACACATGCCAAATTTCAGCTCTTTACGATCAGTAGTTTTGGCTGTGCGTTGTCTGTCAGTCAGTCAGTCAGTCAGTCAGTCAGTAACGGAAGAGTTTTATATATATAGATTATAGTTATTCGGACTAGGTATGAAAAGTACCTACTAATATTTTTAGTCCGTATGATGGATATTGTAAATATTTTAAGATAGGTCTCCTTAGATCTGTTTCCAAAATAATAACATTTTAAAAAGTTAAGTTCAGGAGGGAGGGCTTGTGGCGTCACAAGTTGGCAAAAATAGTAGCCACAAGTGACGTGGCGACACCCCCACTCCTTAACTCAAATTGATACATTAAAATCCAAAAAAATACGTCTATTTTTTTCATTTTCTAAAAACGGGACATTTAAAACAAAATTGTCCACATGCCTACTGATGTTGTGTGGGTACATGTTATGCTATAATTGAAATTACACACACATTTGTATAAACTAACGTACGTTTTTTACTTTACAGCTTTTCAAGACTTCGCTACACTGAAATTGAGAAAGTTTAAAGTAATTCAATGTCACTGTATTGTGTCATGTTATGATAACAAGCCTTACACATGAGTCATTATTTTTATTACTCCCGTACATTGTCTATCAATACACACGTGTCATTATATCAACATTTTTTTTTTAAGAAATGTCAATAAAAACTCAGATGTTTGATGATTTAAATATTGAACACATATTAAAGATAAAGATAATTTTATTTGTTTGAACATGAGTATGCAGATAACAGTATGTACCCATATGTACACTATATTTATAACTTGCGGACCCACCCCGGCTTCGCACGGGAAGTGAAAATGTATACCAATCATTAATTAATAGTACAAAAAAACCTTCCTTTTAATTCACTCTATCCATTTTTGAAAACCATGTGAAAATCCTTTCGAAACTCCAACCCCATTTGAACTTCCTTCTGCCTTCTGCCTTCTGCCTAGCCTTTTCCCAAGCTATGTTGGGGTCGGCTTCCAATCTTACCGGATTTAGCTGAATACCATATTTTACATGGAGCGACTGCCTATCTGACCTCCACAACCTATTGCTAGGTAATATAGTATTCCATAGTAAGACTGGTTGTCAGAATTGTAATGACTTAACGACTGTCAAAGATCACTGTAAGTAGGTACAAACGGCTTAACGTGCTTTTAACCCCATTTGAACTTCCAGGCTCTATTTCAACCTCTTAGGGGGAGGGGTCTTTCGGAATCGGTGAAACATGTGATTATTTATATCTAACCAGGATCCTGCTTAAATACTGTATGTTCATTTATTTTTAATCAGGAACCAATATACGAAATTTACATGTGCCTATCTTTGAAAATTAAGGATTTTCATACAACCGTTCATCCCCCTTTTCAATCCTTTAGGGATGGAAATTCCAAAATCCTTTCTTATTGGGTGTTTCCACAACAAAAAGCATCAGTTGTCAATAATTTCAAGTTTCTGACCCATGTTTTGCATTTTCGCTGCATTTTTTTAAATCAAATTTTATATATAGATGAAAACGCTCATATACCAATAAATATTAATAAAATTAAATGAAAATATTAAAATAAAGTGTTTTATGTATAAAAAATAGACATACTGTATTCTTTTTCTGAGTTCTTTGCTGACTCCGTAACGCGTGATGTTAAGTTTGTATGCGAAAACGCTAATCTTACACGCAGCAGCAATTTTACAAATGTACCGCTTATTCAAATACTATCTCGTCATCTCATTGAAAATCGCATGTTTGTGGAAATGCCTTTTATACAGAAAGGTGAAAGTTAAGCGTCTCTTAGATGTATTAGTACAATACAAATGTCCATGAATTACAATTATTGAATAACCATTAAGATGTAGAGACTGGTTAATTTTAGTATATTACACTTAGGTTTTGAACTCTCGATATTTCGGTAAAGCACATAGAAAAATGTATGCGTACAATTTCTGAACGACTACTTTGTGCTCGATCGAAAAGGTCGGTAAAAAAGTAAAATAAAAAAAGAACGTGTTCTTTTTTAAATCTCGTAATAAAAAAGGGAGTGAGTGAATGGGACAGAAAACTTATAGCTCACGTGTTTTACGGGAACGGAACCCTAATTACTTATAAATTATAGCCAGAGGTTGCGAATTGGTTCAAGCAATGTCTGTTAAATCGAGACGTTGTTTTAATTATTTGTATACCTGCGTAGACGGCGTGCTCTCGAAATGACCGTTTAAAATCGGTTTGTACAAAAACGCATGTTCCTCACAAATAATTACACGGAAAACTTGTAGGTATTTAATCACTGTATTATTTATGTATATTGTCTTTACATTAGTAATTCCTCTTTATATTTTTTCAAAATAGATGTTGAGCACAAAGAAAGTACCTATGTACTTCATATTTAGTACCTAGCATAGTTGAATATTAAGTAATCTAGTTCGAAATTACACTCCTATTACCTATTGCCCCTTCAATCAAACGTCAGATATATTCCATTAGTTACGAGCTTCTATTACCCCTGTAATTACAATACAAGTGTTACATACTCTGCACAAACTATAAATATGGCTACATAACTGAGTCATGAAGATTTATGTATATTAGGTGTAATTAACTGAGGGTTCTTTATTAGAAACAATGTCATATTTTCGTGCTCCTTAACAGGAATGGTCTATAATTCTATATACATTTTTCCTTATTCATATTTTCGGCGCAGAATCAACCGAAAGCTGAATATAGGCTCCCCTTTTCTCTACCGATCAAACTCAAAGAATTGTTTAATTGGCGCAGTAAAAAAGATTAAGTAGGGATACTTAATCTTTTTTACTTTGTAAATTAAGACAGCGCAGAGGAGTTTGTTGCGCTGTCGTTTCATCTCTACAGCCCTTGAAGCGATGAAGGGTAGACAAATCAGGGTGCCATCTGATATGTTAATTACAAAAGAGCTACAAATATGCTAAATTAAAAAAAAAAACTGCTCATTAGTCTGTATTTTGCATCCTGTTTCGAGTGAAATTTGTTATGTCATTAACTAAAGTGCTCTCGGTCTTGTCCTTGATTGAATTTGATAGCTAGACTGAAGTTTTTTAACAACACGCGACATACCTACCTACATATTATTCCAAGGAGCGAAAGATAAATTTAAAAAATGGAGAACTTAAGCTTATATATTAAACTAGCTGCCCGGACAAACTTCGTTCTGTCAAAAGTAAATTAATTAAGGTAATTCCCGAGTTTAGGAACAGTTTTTTTTTTACTTATAATTATTTATGTTTTACACCTTTTAAACCTTCCCTGGACTTCCACAAACATTTCAAGATCAAAATCAGCCAAATCGGTCAAGCCGTTTTCATGCTATGTCGTGACAACGGAAAACGGGTTTCATTTTTATATATATAGATTAGCATAGTTGTCGTAGCCAACTTTAGACGTGTACCTTCTATCTACACGTCAGTTGGCAGCGATAGCCTCACTTTCAGGCATAATGCGGGCTAAATTATATTTTTATATATCAAAGGTTAAGTTAAGAAGCTCCATCTATAGAACTCGGTTGATATCTCTTATTAAAGTCAGGCCATATCGACGAACGTGTTGTTCAGATTGTAGAGCCTTGCTCTGCCAAATGCACTTTCTATTCTGTTTCAATGTTTCACTATAATGTTCACAGATGGCGCTATCATAAGGTTTAAATAACGTGCTAAAATAGTTAATGATTTACATAATTATTAAAAGTCTTACCTATTAACCATCATGGAAAATATTATGGAATTATTTGCCTGACTGGACTACCATTTCTCCACCCGCAAATATTATCTCCTTTCAATTATCCTTTATTGAGTTATTACATACCATTACCATAGTAAATTACACGGTATATGTATGGTACTACATAGGCATGTTCCATAGCTATCAGAGCCGCACTAAGGACACTTAAGTGATCCCGGGGTTTCGACAATAGCAACGACGGGACCGGGGTGTTATTAGTCAGAGGAATTCAGTCTTCAGACATATTCCCATGTCATTCCCCCAACGTGGGTTGAAAAAGTTGATCCTTAAGTATAGTAAATATAGTATAACAAGTTCTTGGAGAGTACAGGCCGCCGAACGGTCACAAATTTTTCGTCTCTAATCTCATTACAGCACGACTGTAGCAGTCTAAAAAAGCTGTTTCCCTTACGGAAAAAGACAAGATCACGCACAATTGCCCAATCAAGCGGCTCTGTCCGGAAAATGTCTAGTAAAACTAAGTTTGGTAAATAAAAATAATTTATTTTTACATCGCTTTACAATTATAAAGGCACGCAAAGCTGCGGAAAGCCTCAGGCAACTGCTAGTATTGGTATAGATTCAAACTTTAAGTCATCATATGCGTGTTCATCTGACCTGTATTTTGGTATCACAATATTATCATGCAAACGCAATAGACTATTAAAAGATAAATTTTCTGCATTTAACTAAGAGATTATATCCAATTATTGTATATTTTGCAAGAATACTCTTGCTATTAAGTTGTAAGTGGTAAAGTATCGCAATTCAAAATTGCTAATCCAGTGCAATCATTGGGCAATAATGAAAAGCAAAAGTCAACTCGTCTTCAAATATGGAATTCAAAAATATATTTAAATTTTTGTTAAAATAAATCTTTTGTCCCAATTATGGTTTGTTAATCTTTATCAATCTTTTATAGGGCTAATTGTTTTTAGATTTTTTAGTTTACACCGTAATGGGAGATTATTCACTCAAATATAACGGTTACGAGATTGATCGCCCAAAATGCATCGCACTTAAGTACTCATTAAAACACTCTGCTCATAACCAAGAGAAAAAGAAAAAAAAAACTGTTAGTGATTAATGGGCATTCGAACTGATTAAAAAAAGATGCTTTATCGATTACGTATCTCGATATGTTATCGATATTTCATCGGCGTTCTTGCACAGCTCCATTAATTTATGACACTAATGTATGCTAATGGTAACGTGGGAAGCTGCTACTATAAACACGAAAAAAGACAGTTATAGAGGTAACCGACGCCTTTTCGTTGTACTTTAAAATTAAACCATCAAATTAATATCCTGTCGGAAATTACGTGAAATTATGAGCTTACGTACAACACTTGACTTAGATAAATATTGAAATAACCGAATGTACATGTCGTTTATGAAGATTAATAGCGTTTGTTATGTTATTTAATAAAAAAATGAACGAGATCTTATCCTTTATTGCGAGTTCTTATGAAGTAAGCGCTAAAATCAGAAATTAATTTTATATTTTAAAAGTTGCTGTCTGAAAAACTGAACAAGTTTTAAAACAACGCTTACTAATCGTCGATTAGAGTGAGAGTTTTTCTAAACCCCATTTATGAAGACATGTTGAGGTAACTCATGAGCATACACAATCTCTGTGGCAGATATCTAGAACCCGTTTAAATAGTAGTTTTATTTTCCATTCACATTCGCGTATACCTCAGAAAACAATAAGCAGATTATATAGTTCGACAAGTTATCAGCTATCCGTTAAAAGAACAGCAACCCTAGCCAAGTGACATTTCTACAAGCGTTAACGTTTATAGAAATCGCATATTCCTAATAAAAAAAAATAATAAATAAAGCGAGAAATCACTTAAATTACATTAATAGTATGGAAATGACATTTGATTTTGATAAGTCACATGACTCAGACTTGTCACTTCCGTACGTTTTAACGATTCGATCAGCGTTATCGCTTGTAGAAATGTAACTTGCTGATTAGAAAGATTTATCAGAAGTAAATACTGATACCTGAATGTCAATAAAGCTCACTGTGTACGATGATGTAACTTTATTCTCTAATAGATGTAGGTGCACTACAGATTAAGTAATTTGGGTAGATTTGAAACAAGAAGAGTCTTCTGTATACTCCTTAAAAGTTTTATTTTTATTTTTTTGTTGTGTGCAGTAACATAAATTTTTAATTTTACGCTACAACATCCATTCATAGTTTGGAATGAAAAAGAGACATCTATTTCTTTTTATTGCAAAGTATTTATAAATATTTCACAGACACAAACATCAGTCACAATATGTAGCCAATTAAAATATTTGTCGTCAAAACAAACTGGCTAACAATACGCACTACCTAGTTTACTTAGATATATTGCACATCGTAGGAACCTACATAATAAAAATAAGGCCACAATGGCACTTACCTCGTATTTCATAATATATTAATATTTAAATGAAATAACTTAGCCCACTTCTCAGGTAATATTACATAGAATATTGCTTAAAGGACGCAGGAAGCAACTTTTGGCTTTAATTCCCACAGAACTAAAAACAACACGTATTACGTAACCTTCATGTGCCGTTGAAAGGAGCTGTGAGCAATGAGTTTATTAGTAGCCACCTGCTACCTACAATTAGAGTTAATTCGCGCAGGCGCAGTAGAAAGCCGTGAGATATTACCTAGCCCTTCAATGATGTAGTTCCTTAAATATTGTTCGATTTGTGATCGCAGAGATAAAAGTAATGAAAAGAGTTTTTATCTGATTGCAAGTTATTGCATTCTTTACTGATTGTACTCAAGTATTGTCGCTTACAGAGATTTTAATCTTTGATCAAAGATGTGATGTTTTTTTACGGAATGGACATTTCATGTCGGTAGTGAAAGCATATTTCGGTACTTAGGACTGTCTGACTGTACTTGATGTATATGTATATATTTGTATCGTTTAAGAGTTGTATAATTTGATCACAGCTTATAGTTTCTTGGCAATGCAAATGCACTAAATATTAGTGGTAATATATATGCGACTAAGCCGTAATGGTGTCTAGCCTCACCATATGCGAATACCTAGAGTTCTTAAGACAGAAATGTGAAGGTATGAACGTAACGCGTTTCCGCTCGTCGTAATATAGGAACTGACACTATCCGAGTAAACTGGATACGTTCCGATACAGGACAAAGACCTATCGAGCGGTCACTTCCCTCGGCAATGATCTGGAGCTAGAGGAAAGTTGTCCACCGCCGCTCATATAAATGCATGAACTTGATAAAGTCTAGCACTTTTCCGTGCGGTCCCGTGAATAGAACACTTTTCCTTTCGCTATACGCGTTTTCCTTCAAGTAAATAATGTAATTGTACATCCATATTTTAAACGCTTTACATGCAACTTGAGTTATACATGATGGCGAAATGGGAGCTTTTGGTGAGTTGACATAAGTAATAAAACTAACAGACATTCAATTGTTGGCTGTCGTTTCATCTCAAGTAATTTACAATTCGTTAAAGTACAAGTAAACGTTTTCTTTTTACTATACGATAAAAAATAAATATGTATTGCTTTAACGAGGGAGATGATTGATGGTCTGCTTCACGTGTGGCGTTCGACTGTGATGGATTGTTAAAACGGTTGTTCATTTCAGATTTTTGTCGCTTTCGCTGCGTTTGTATGCTGTACCGAGGTCGAAGACTCAGAGCAGAAGAAGCGCGGTGCTGGAAAGGGAACCAGTCTGAATGCTATACCTACAGGAGCTCAAAAACAGGACTACACATACAGCATCTATACACAAAATCCTAGTTCACAACAGAGCTCATCTAACCAACAGTATCAGTCTCAAGTGCATAGTTCATTCTACCCAAGTCAGACCAGCAGCCAGTACTACTCGTCACCCAGTACTCAGAGTGATTCATCATCGTCTTACGCTCCACAGCCACAGCAACAGCAGCAACCGCCTCAGATCAGCCTGCTGCCTCCACCGACCACATCTCAGTTCGTGCCATTAAACTTTGTGCCAAATCCTGGATACCAATCCAAATACCAAATAGTGCCTTCGAAGTCAGCTGGGAATATTCAGTTGGCTTTCTTGCAGCAGCCGACTTATCCTACGCAACCTATTGTTCCATATGCACCACAATTATTTGCTCCGAGTCAGACAAGTCAGATAAATTCTCACCAAAGTCCATATAACCCTTTGCCACAAGGACATTTTAACGTCGCTCCTAACTACCAGCCCTTATCTCTTGGAGGGTCTTACTTGAATCACCCATCAACTATGTTGCTCTTCGCTCAGCCGAATCCTGCACCGTATAATAACTTGCTATATCAGAATCCTGTTCAGAGTTTTTATAACTACTATCCTACAAACTCCCAAAGCAAGTATAATGTTCAGTATGTCCAACAAGGATCGGGGCAGGAGTACGAAAAGTTGCAAGGTCCCGTATCTCAGAGTATTCCAAAAGAGGAAAATGATATTTCTCATTCGAGTGAGTACACTGCGCCTTTAGATTCTAATTCCAGTTATAAGAACGCCTATACTGCCAGTCGCAGTACTTATGCTAAGCTATAGCCATATTTATCTTTAAGTATATGAGCAGAACTGATGTAGTTGTTTGCTGTATATGTAGTTGCTAATACGTTAACCACAGATATTTATTGCAATATAATGTTAAGTTCTTAATCAAACATCATGTAATACATTATTTTTGTTGTTTTGTTTGGAAATAAATGTTGCATGTGTATTTTTGTTTTTTTTTTCTTCTTTCCTAGACCTGACTAGTACTTATGCTCATATGTAGGTAGGTACTAGTCAAGTCTAGGAAATTCAGAAACCCTGTAGGTACATAAGGTAAATAGCTTCAAAATTCGCTGTTTCTCTTTAAAGCTTTGCTTCGAGTTATTAAAGTACTTATTCAGAGTAAACAAGATCATCTAAATCAGGTTATGTCTTAACTACACTTCCATTAAAACCAACAACATAACCAACTTTTGTGAGGATGATATAGGTAACATTATTTGTACGCAACACTTGTACCTATAATTTACTCAGTACTTTAAGAACAGTAGGCGTGGAGCTGGTGCTATTCAAACCATCCGACCATAAAATGGTAGGCAGCTGCACCCGTAGGTAGTATTAATTTCCCTCTCGATATTACGGGTATTTGTTTGCAACACAATAAACCAGGTATTACTTTCTACTATAGTACCAGACATCAGCACTTTGCATAATACTGGTACTCCAGTTCGTGGCAATTGATTCACGCCCTCTATTTTTCTTTCACACTAGTTATGATGCAAGGTTGTTTCAAATTTGTGATGAATCAGTTGCGGTATTTTTCTTGAGAGCAATTTGGTTTTGTCGTCTAAAAATGAGTTTCGGTTTGTCTTGCTGAAAGATTTTTTTTCCCAGAAATATTTTTTTAGTTATGTAATCAAAATGAAGGCTTGATTTAAAATTTTGCCACCGATCAAGTTATCATGGTTTAAATAAAAACAAAAAAAATATGTTTTTAATGAATTTAATGCTTCTTATTTTCAACAAAAGCATTTGTAAAAATTTCATTTAATATATTTTTATGTAACTTGAACATAGTATAAAGAAGGTTACAGCAAGTCTTTTACAAAAGTTGAACATATGAAAGGTGATAATATGATGATACTCAAGGCGATTTCTAAGGGTTTCTTACTTAAGATGTACTTAATTGAGTTGTCAAGCTGGGAATTCTGAACCTACGATTTATTTTCACTTTTGAGTAATAGCCATGTTCCTTTGCAATGTAATTATACTGAGGTGAAACATCTCTTCATTAGACATCACTTCGCACACTAATTAAGATTGTCCGTAATTACAATCTATCCAAAATGAAAAAAAAATTTTTGTGACATGTTTTAATATAATTATATATATGTATGTAATTCGCGGTTTTTTTCTTAGTACCTACTAACTTTTCAAAATCATCAAATATTCTATCTTTTTACCTTTTTTGAATAGTGTTGAGAGTTTACGTTTTCGGCTACTTGTTAGTTCTGATGTTTATCTCATTATCCTCATAAGAAACCGGGTGGCCTAGTGCCATCATTGCAATACTCGTCATGTGACTTGAAAAAAATATAATCCAAGAATGTGATCACACCCAAATATTATGAAATAATGTTCTAGAGTCATAAAAGTGTGTAAGATAATTTACGAGATGAGCCAAAACATGTTTTGGATAAAAGTATATACAATAAAAAACGAACGCTGTTAATAAATTAATCGAAATAATTTGTGATGGACGTGAGAATTAACGTAATCACTGTAGAGTGGTGCAACTTTTATCGTAATTAGTCACATGAAGGTCAAACAAAGGCCGAAAAATTATTTCTCCTATGTCGCATAAAGGACATAGAAAATAGAGAAGGTATATGTTCGGTTTGTTCTGTTTTGTTGGATATTCTCGAAATTTAACTTGTCTTGAAATCTTACTTGGTCCTTGCCTAACATTTGTAATGATTATAACGACGCGTCAAATTATTTATACCAAACCCCTTTATTATAAAATTGAATTATATATTATCTTTATAAAATAAAAAATATGTAAAATATGTAAAATAAATTAATATATTTTGTAATCATACAGCAATGTGACAATGAAATTTTTAAATAAAATAAATACCCCTAACTTATAATCCGGCTTTATTTGAATGCCGAAAGTTTGACCGAAGCCGAAACTTACCAACATCACTAGCTGTCACAGTTCTTCACATATCGGTAGTGAAAGGAAGCTGCGTGCTTACCTAATTGCCTCGCGTTTTATTTGTATCATTTCTTTGATGCGCAATCAGACGCACCTGCCATAGGAGTGTTCATGATCATTTTATTGTGTAACACATTTTAAAGCATGTTTTAAGTTATATTGATAGCTGATGTGTTGCCCCAAATATTAGAAAATGCATGAAGTAAACATATTGTCTATACTAATATTATTTTAAAGCTGAAGAGTTTCTTTAGTTGCGTTAATCTCAGGAACAGGATCCGATTTGAAAATTCTTTCACTGGTACATAGCCCACTTATTGAGGACATAGGCTATATAATTTGCCGCGATAACCAACACCTACGCGGGCGGAGCATTGAGAAAAAGCTTGTATTGTAATACTCATGCTTTTTTTTTGCTGGCTACCTATACTATACTTCTTACACTTAAAAAAGTCCTTGGACCATGACAAGACCTATTCCTTAAACGAACTTTTCGATTAATATTAGGGACAAAGCGTTCATTACACAGGAATAAAGTATTACAAGGTTACATTAAGCATGCATGCATGTATACTATCATAATTATACTATTAACATACATATTAGGATAATATAATCCTAAAAAAGAAAAATAGACTGCACATACTGCACAGATTATTAAACCACTAGCTTCTGCCCGCGAGTTCGTCTGCGTAGACTTCAGAATTGGGTCCAATAAGAAATGAAAAATGTGAAAGTAATGAAAAATGGAATAAAATTTACACCCGTGTTATAGCTTGCGCTGTAATAGAGTAAAATATCAAATTTAAAAGCTGTCTGCCCGCGGCTTAGCTCGTAAAAAATTTTCAATTTTCCCTCGGGAACCACTTAAGGAATCGGGATAAAAGGTAACCTATGTTCTTTTCCACGTTAAAGACTACATGCATGCCAAATTTCATCCAAATTCGTTCAGCCGTTTTTGCGTGATTGAGTAACAAACATCCATTCTTTCACATTTATAATATTAGTACCAAAATCACTTTTAAAACAAATTAAAATTCAAAACATATTTATATCTGAATGTTGACAATAGAATTACAATTATGGAATCTTTTACGAGCAGAACGGATGTAATAAAATATATAATTTAAATGATCGTAAAAAATATTGTTTTCATAAAATATTTGATCTAGTAACCTTTATGCTTGCATTCGATTGCAGTTTTTGATGTAATCATTAGATAAGTTAACATTTTCTTTTTGTTGTACGTTGTGCTAACAAATAAAATTCATTAATTTACATAATTATGTGCATACTTAAGCCACATCATATATTTAAAGTTTGTATAAAAGAGTTTATTAAAGTTTAAAGGAAATTAGGTAGGTAACAGGACGAAGGAGATTATAAGCAAGGATGATTATGTGCAAAAATGCTAAAAAGCTTCCATTATTATTAGTCATAACTATCACAAGGTAGAGCTAATGACTCTCTACCCTTCCTTCTCTCTTCACCTATCTAGGGCTGTATTGTGCTTATCTTCAAATCAAAATCGTCTCACTTACCATCATGGCCGTCTCATGGCCATCTGATCCCAGCTCATTTTTGTTTTCTCACGCACGGCCACATGATCCTAAACTAGGCAGTCTGTACTATGGTAACCAGTCATCTGATAAACATACTTTTATATTTATAAATACATAAAGATTTTAGATAAATACTCAGATATAGAACAAATGATCGTGCTCATCACACAAAGATGATCAGAGTAGGAATCGAACCCTTTTTAGTAGTCAGGGTCACTAACCAGTTGATCAACAGGCAGTCCAGGTCATTTAGCCTTCTTATGTGGATCTACCACACAAAAGCCTACCCAAACTAAATACATAAAAATATTAAACAAGGGGTAAATAAAAAAGGAGTGGGCGAATCAGGGTGCTGTCTGTGTTGATGACATTCAAAAAGTGCTACATGGTAGCCTAATTTGAATAAATGATTTTTGTTTTTTTTTTTAAAACACTCTGTACATACAGCGCCGCAAATGTTATTTAACTTATTCAAACTAAACCGTAGACCGGTCTGAACATCTGTAACGCATCTCTAGCACACGTAATACCCATAAATTATGATGGCGTCGTAATTCCTACCTCACATTATTTGCTAGAACAACTTTCCCGGTGTAATCGTATGTTAGTATTAATTACAATATCCGTGTCATTTGATTTAAGAAGGTTTCTGAGGTACAATTAGATGACTTCATGTTCGTCGTTCGTGGTTTTGCTGTGAGTCATGTGTAAAGTAAAAGTATATGGATTTTTATTTGATTTTTGTCGTTAGAAAATGTAACCAGTCAATTACAATACAACTTGAACTTTCCATGTTACAAGGAAAGTACCACATTCCTCAATGTATATATAATAAATGCTAAAAAATATAGGTCCACAATAATAATAATATGTACATGGTTACGGTTGGCAAAAGGAATTGTTTGTTCTAAGCTTAAGTGAAGATTAATTTTGATGTATTAAAATTAAAAAATGACGGGTATAATTTAAAAAAAAAACACTTATTGACTACTAAAATCAAGGTAAAATAGGAAATAAAAACTATCACTGATGTTCAGATCATGACTAATTTCGAAAAACTTGATATAAAAATTTGGCTAATACTCTTCCAAAATCACTGGTAATTGGCTCAAAAATTTCTAAACGTTTACGAAACGCGGTAATAAATAATCTTTATCAATTAGGACATTTTATTACGATTAATTTGCGAGTTCTTCTTCGATTTCACAAAACGAAGATTAGTACAATACGTAATAGTTACTTAATAAGAAATAAATCTTTCAATAATTTAGTTTTACGCGCCACTTAAGTCACAGCACTTGAGATGAAACAAGATTGATATGGTTGAAATCTCAAAGCATTCGGCTTATCTCGTTTTGATCGTCAAAGTGTAAACGATGTGTGAAGTTAATTTATTACATTCATTATCAAGAGGTATGCGTTTTGTTCAGATCACTTAGTCATCGAATGCATAAAAGCTCTCACGTATTTTGTTGATATCTTTGTACATTACGTAGGTACAAAAGCAATGTTTTGTGAAGGAGAATAACGGGTTCAGAAGTTGAAGACCTAATTTATGATGAATTATGCTAACTTGATAGTAGCAAATTAATAATTGAATAACTATGAATATAATATTAGCTTAATAGTTTTCCTCGTATATTGACAGAATCTAAATCTAAAAAGATTTAAAAGCAGCCAATCCAACAGCAATCGTGCTGTTTCCCAGTGAAAATAATTAAATGAAAATAAAAACTGATCCAAGGCAACAGTAACAATGACCGCTCCTCAAAGTTCACGTAATTACTATCTACAGTTTTGCTTCAAAAAAGCCACATATTACATAATGTATATACATATATAGTCAGGTTCGATAAACAAAATTTTAGCTTATAGAAAGTAAAAAAAAATTGAATCCCCTTTTTACATATTATCAATAAATTATTCGACTTCAAAAATAATAACAAACGTGTCACCGCAACACGAGGGATAATTATCCTATTACTGCTCGCTAAATATTAAGATACATCGCGTAAACAGTCCAGTTATAACTTTGGTGTTGAATAATTGGATTGGATATCAATTTCTTTTATCAACTTATTAGCTGAAATTCTGTAAATAGACTCTATACCAGATATACTCTTCACTCCCTTTGGATTCATATCGGTGAAACCCTGTACATTTAAGAATTCTTAATTCAAGAATTCTTAAATGTACAGGGTAATTAAAGAAGTCTTAAGTATTTTACGTAATTTATTGTGAATATTATTCTTTTTCGATCAAGATCATTGATGCCTCTACAAAAAAGGACATCATCTCTTACTGTTGTACATACTTATTTACACAAAGATCGTAAGCAAATGATCTCAGTAAAGAGTTCTAATCACGTAGGTTGTATTACCTATCATTATCACTGGACACTGATCCCTTATATGAAAGTGATCTAGACAACAGGTTCGCTTCCGTCTGTGTAGGGAAGTAACTCGTAACGTAATTACTTCGGAACAAGATCTGCGCATTGCGTTATAATTATTGTTTTTTATTGAGAAGAAAATGTTCTTTCTAAACTAAGATAAGGCTGCCCGCCCACGTCCGATAATCGGTGACCGATTTTTTCGAATAGTTTGCACGATTGCAATCAGTACGTTACATTTTTCGCACACGTCCTTCAAAAAGTCGGTCAGAAATTGTACCAGAATCTGAATCGGACCGATTATCGGTCCTGCAAAATGCCTGTCGTGGGCGGGCAGCCTAAACATTTAATAAAAAATTTGTGATTATAGAGAGTTTTCTTAACAAAACAATTTACAGGACTTAATTAATAATTTAATTTAAATTTTTATTTAGTGCACCAATTGTAGCGGGGCCTCCAAGCACAGGTATATAACAAATTGGAAAGAAGGTACCAACGTAAGATAAACTGAAATAAAAAATCAAAAAATTTACGAAATAAACCTTTGTTTTTTTAATAATACCCAATCGCCGTAGACCTTACAGTTCTTTTTTGTGATTAGTATTTCATAAGATAAGTGATCTTTCTACTCTATATACCTACTATATTAGAGATTGAAGAAACCACATTGTTGCCGAATGTTCAGTCTAACATGCACACTTTCGTAATTACTTGGAAAACACAAGGACAAAATATAACATGTAAAAGTTATTTTTATTTTTTTTAAATGAAATTCGATTTTAATAACACATTGGAGGAGCGCTGACGTGTGATTTTCGTATTAACGTACCGCCTAATTCGTCTAGAATGCGGCCAATTGCCAAATAAGACGATGCTAACAAGCTCAAATTTAATCTGTAACTTACCACATAAAATAAGAATAAAACCTATATTTCATGCATTACTTCACACTGGTCTTAACTGGTTAGCCTTAATGCCTTTCCTAAACGTCTAGACGCGTCTTAACAAAATAACTTTCATTTGCGATTTAATATTAAGTTCTCCATCTTCAGCTTCATCAAAAGTCATTTGTTTATTACGAAATAAAAAAAAAGTACGAGTAGTTAGGGTTGTACATACGCATTGCACCGACCCCATATGAATGGGATAAGGGCAGGAAGAAGAAGAAGAAGAAGTTAGGGTTTGTACAGTTCTGCCGGAGCCGCGCAGAGCTTGCGTAAGTGATCCCGCGGCTCCAGCAATGGTAAGGACGGGACCGGGGTTTTTTGGTCGGTGCAAGTTCGACATATCCTTACGCTGTGCCCTAAGCATGGGTTGAAATCATTAGCATCACAACCCGATAAAAAAAGCGTTGCCAGAGTTGCAATAAACCAATTACATAAACATGCATTTGCACATGTATAAAGTGTTTTAGTGTTTCGCAATGATATAAACAAGTGTTTCTCTATGACTGACCCTGAGTTTGTACATATGTGGTTGTGTGTTTGATAATATGCTTAGTGGTCAGCTCTTCACGTCAAAATGTCAAGCATCGTTAAGTATGTTTGACCTGTAGATGTAGCTCATTTATAATATGTACGTGTAGGTGTTATACATATGTTGGGAAAGTAAAGGAATATTATGCTCCTGTTAAAATTTCGAGACCTTTAAATACAAAGATATTTATAAATAATTAACGAGAATTAACGAAAACTCATGCATTTACTTTTTAAGGCTTGACAAGCTGATCGCATGCAGACTGAAAAAATAAAGAAAAAACAAAAATATTTGATAAACATATTAAGGCCGCTACTGAACTGAAGATCTAACAATATCCATTGACAATGACGTCTTAATTAACATATTCATCTTAGTATCAAATTGTTATTTAACACGTTGAGATAGTAAATACATGAAATTATATTACCAACCTCTCGTAATAACGCTACATCGGTGATACACACAACCTGCCTGCGATATCAGCCGAAACTCAACGCTTGTGAACCCTGATCCACGAAACAATAGTTATGTAAGTATCAGGGATAGTATTTTATGAGGACCTGTTTAAATAGACCGTAATTAATATGACGTAAAATGCATGTTGGATTTGTGTTATCAGCGAATTGTTTGTGGCCAGCTGCTGCTGTCTGAAAATTTTTAATAATAGTTACGTTGAAATAAAACTACTTTAAACGGATTCTATCGCGGTTTATTTTGATTTTAGTTCCCGACGTTTCAACACCTTTGCAGGTGTCATGGTCACGGGCAGACTGAGATGGTATTCGTCTTGACAAGATATGTTGCTCGTTCTACCTTCATGTTTTTATAATTTAATTTACTTTTAATTTTACTTTTAATTTTAATTGTTTGTGTTCCGACCTACGCAATATGAGCTCACAGTGTCTTGAAGTCTTGCAGCGCTGCTCTTGGGATTGTATTTGATTTTGTGTATGATTGGATCCCAAGTAGGTGATATCTTCCAGCCATCTTCTCTATTGAAATTAGGATGTTTTTTAATCTCAATAGCCTCGCGAAACATCCTAGGTAGGAATTTGGATTCTTTGGCGAGGATCTGTGGTTTATCAAAGCGAATGTAGTGACTGGAGCCTTCAGCATGTTCGGCGACTGCAGACTTCGTTGAGCGGCGGTGTTTAACATCAGCTATGTGTTCTTTTACGCGAAACGTCGGGAACTAAAATCAAAATAAACCGCGATAGAATCCGTTTAAAGTAGTTTTATTTCAATGTCTAATATTCGCGTAAACCTCAGAAAACAATAGTTACGTTGTTTTGTTGTAAGATTGAAAGTTAACCCCCGAATATCGCCGTACCGTTAAGTGACAGAGACAGCAAGATAATTTACGACGACATGAGATTGATTGAAGTTTGTGTATTCGGCCAGATGATTACATATAGAGCTTAGCGAGAGAGATCATAATAATTTCTTCCCAATTTTCAATTAAAGTGAATGAAAAAAAGAGTTTTCTATTTAGATCTGATTTGTGTCTACCATTCAACTTATTCTAAAGTTCTAAGAACTAATACAAACTAGGTGTGTTATTTTGTAACCGTCCTAGTTTAAATTTATCTTGATTTTACGTTAAATTCGTGTTAAATTAAATCGTGTCCTTATAGGTACATATATGTAGCGGTTCGACCCACCCAACTCATAGATCCCACGTTTTTTCCTCATTAATAACTAGATCATTTAATTTTTCCAAGGTTTTATTGAATTTACTGTTCGACATGTATTTATGGAAATAAACATAATTAGGTATTACCTTTTAATGACGAGGAGATATAAAGATAGGTATATGAAATAGTGTGATTTTAATTAACGATATCTGTCAAGGACCGTACAACGAAGTTTTATTATATTACAAAAAAGTCCATATTCTCCTACTTATTTGTTACATCGACCACAACATTTGCAATATCGCATTTAAATATATCATAAACGAAGGACATTGGCCCCTTGATCATTCTATTGCGGTTGCAATAAAAAATAATATACATAATTGGGATGATTGTTGCGATATTTTTTAATGGTACTTTTTACTGCCGTCAAAGAATTTTGTTGTTATCGAATGTGATCTTATTTCGACACCGAAGTCTTTCGTAATGCCGTTGTTTTGTAATGTTACGTAGACGTTAATTCACATGTAAAGTCCATCTGACGCGGCTTACTATGCAAGTCATTCGAATAATTTGTGACTTTGATTGTTTTCGACCACAACCGTGAAGACGAAATCGTAGCTAAATAATTTACAATATCAGTTCCTATTTCCTTGTGGTTTTATAATATGTTTCAAAAGCTGATATATAAAATGCTGGTACATTTTTGACGATCTTTTAATCACTAGAAGAAAATATGTTGATAAGCTCGTTTCTGCACGACAAAATTATTCCTAAGTACTTTTACGTTTTGAGAATTTTTCAGTCTGCTCTACATTTTTATTTATTTTTACATTTTGGAAACATCCACGTACATACTCACATAATATAATATAATAATATTTCGGGACACCTCAAATACTGTCATTTGATCCCAAACCAGGCAGAGCCTCTATGGTAACCAGACAACTGATAAACACACTTATATATTCCTAAATACATACATAATAGAGATAAATTACAACCAGACACAGAACAAAATATGATGATGCTCATCACACAAAGATTTTTCCTGGCTTTGAAGAAGGGTCTAGGGTCACCAACCACTAGACCAACAGACCAGTCTGTAATATACATAATAAGTACCCAAAAACTACCTGGCTACGTATAATATTTGTATTTACATGAATATAAGTTCCACTTAAAATTCCGATCACTAGCCACTGCTTCTTCAATGAAGCATCGGAACTTATCACCGAAATCTTTTCACGAAATAATTATCAGTCTAGTTATACATGATGTATGTAATAACCGGGTAATTAGATTAAGCAATTTATTATTCAAGGCTTATTATACATCGTAAATAAGGCCGGTGTGAATATTTTTTATCGATGAGCTTAAGCCGATAGTAATTTGAAGATCTCTTAATTACCAAAGTCATAACATAATGATTATGTTTGCAATTACTTTCATACATGAATAATGTGTTTTTTTATTGAGAGACAATTTATTACGCTTGAAAGCACGAGACTGATTAAATATTAAATGTGATATGCGGACCGTAATCTAGTTTTTGTACTGTTGATGTAAGTGACTGTATAATAATTTGTTGTGGATAAAATATGTTTTTACTACGTGCTAATGAAAATAAAAACAACATTACTTCTTTTTAACGTCGCTTTGATGTGTTTGTTTACAAAGTTTGCTTACAAGAATTATGTAAAGAATAACGTTCGATCTAATTCTAAAAATGCCGTAGAACACCTTGAGAGACCTGTTGTTCATATCCAATTCTGTTTACTATGAATTGAAAGGGTTTGAAAATTTAAAGTTTATTTTTATTGTATTTATCTGTTTTATCACTGTTTAATCATAAATCCTGTCTTTGAATAAATTTCGGAGAAGGGTTTTCCCGAATCTGGAGCCCACTATATTATTTAATTTTAACTTTTAATTAGCTGCATACGCTATAGAAGTTCAAAGTCTCAGGTAGTATTTGAATTTCGATCATAAAAAACTTGTCCGACTTTTCACTATCAATGTAGATAACCGATACTGATCTAATCAGCGACTTACAACTTGATAAAATCTAAATAATCCATTAGAAATTGCTATAGAGGCATTAAAAATCAAGTGCAATGAAAGTTCCTAATCTGACTATCAACAAGGGCAACTTTCTTCCAAGTCTAGTTTTCATGGTAATGAGGTGTAACTTGTAGTAAAAGGGAGGGCTGTTTACGCCATTATTTCTAATTCTATGTTGTTGTTTCACTTGAGTAATGTCTGAAAGTGACGTAACGACTTAACTGATGGAATACGACGATATAGATGGATTGGTTGGAACATCACAAGATTCTTTGAGATATCACAAAACATAAAAAATATCATCCACGGAAAAGAAACAAAATAAGTAAACGAAAAACTGAATCGAGCGAAGGTGGGAAATGGGATACAAATAGTCATAAACCAAGGACGGTTTACTCTGGCTGATGAGTATAATTATATCCACATAGATGGATTTCATGCGAGACTAGCAAACCTACCGGATTCGTTTAATCGCGACAAACCTATCTGACCTGCCGATCAAACCTGAAACTAATATTATTTCACAAATTTTATTTTGTATAGTCTAAAACATAAAATAATTGGAAATGAAATTTAATTTACTTTTTACACACCAGGACGAGGGCATTATTTTAACCCTAAAAACCACGAAAAGTCAGTTGAGTTGATTATCTAAATTCAAAAACGGTGACGCCGTCACCGGGCAGATATTATAAGTTTGCGGCACTATACGTTGACAGTTGAAAGATGGAGTTCATTTAAAAAAAAAAAAACTTTTACAGCTATCAACCATAATTATTATCAATAATATTGACGGTTGTAAAACATCAGTGGTTCAGTACTTAAATGCTTTGCATTATAGAATCTTACGTTCTTTTTTTTTCCTTATCCTATACTGTCCTACTGCTGGACAAAGGCTTCCCCCTAGTTCCTCCATATATCCTTATCCCGTGTAACCTCGAACCAGCCCTCGCGGTACACATCCAGATCATCCCGCCACCTCTTTCTGGGCCGGCCTCTTTTATTATTTTTAATTTTCATTCTTTCTGGCGTAGAATTTGGGTTTGCTTTTCATGTTAACAATTGACATGGACTTGATGGGTATAGAGAAAGAGGACGACCAAAGAAACGATTGTGTGAAAGACTATTTTTAAGATGACGTCAGATAGTGAAGTATGGAAGAAGACATGGCTACATCGACCCCAAATTAAATTGGGTGATGATGAGTAAGTATGAGTAAGTAGTAGTAACATTGATGAAGCTTTTATTCTCTCAGGAATAAGATTCATTTTCGTAGTTGATTAGACAACGACGATTTTTGATTTCAAGATTCTAGATTTTCGATAATTGATCTTGCTAATAGAAGAACTGAGACAGGTAAGTAAGGGTTGAGAAATTTCCTGTGAACTCAAAATCGCATTGCATAACAGTTCACAAGATGTTTCTTAAATGTTGTTTGCATAAGTCAAATTCAGTAATAATTATTACGCAATAATTAGTACTTCAAAGATGAAATCTAGGAGAGGCAAATATAATTATGGTAATAAAATGTACACTCGGGTTATAGTCTCACCTTAGACTTAGTTTTAAAAACATTGATTACTATATTTCTTCAAGATGTAACCTAAATAGCTTTACAGAGCTGTTAATGAAACATCAAATTTCAATAAGTTACTTTTTAATCAATTACTCGTCAATTATCAAAGATTTGTGAGTGTTGATTGATGTGTTCATTCAAATGGGAAATTGTAACTGACGTGTGTAAAAACAGAGTCGAATTTCTTTTGAAATTTAATTGTTCTCTAATCTGCTTATTATACAATGTTACTGTGTACATGATTTTGAATAGACTATTGTGATATTCAATAGAATAGTCCGTCAGTGGCGTCTTTCTCTCTCTACATTAATTTAGAAAGGGCTTTTGACATTTCGATTAGTTAAGGGATCACTGTTACTGGCATAATGAGGTACGTTCATTTCTTACACGTAAGAAAGACCGCCAATTATTTATAAGATATTTTTTTTAAGTTTGCATATTTTAGAGTAGCTGTCTTCTTCTTCGTGTCGCTAGCATGTCAGTTATTCAGATTTTGGAGCTCAGATCATTGCGACATCTACGGCATCGTTAGAGGCAGCACGTTGGTCACTTCAGCTGCATGTTTTGGTGCTCCGCTAACAATAGCTGATATCGTTAAATTTATGTAGGCAATAAGCATGGTCATAGCTCATTTAGGTATGTAGGAGACAGCATCTTCAGTAATCAAAAGACTTTGACTTTGGACATTGTGTCGCTCGATGACGGTCGCAGTGATACTGGCGCTGCACAGTCCCAGAATAGCCGCTAAACATAATAAAAAAAAAATTGAACATTGTGTCCGAAAATATTCTTTGGATCGAGTACATGGTGATAAAGTACTGAGTCACGGCAAACGTCGCCGCGCGGGGCAAGGAAGAATATCATTTCCAGTGGTCATCAACCCTTAAAAAGTACAGTTGAGTTGATTAGTTGAAGAATAATTCAACAACCCATTTCGGCTTTATGCTTTCTGGGCAATACAGAGATTTTATTAAATACCCAATAAAGTTTCATTCATACGTATGTACTTATAAACAAAGAAATCAATAGAAAGGGAAAACGCGTGTATGTACCAGGTGTCGGTTACAAAAGGGAGTGTGCAAAGAGACATCGGGTGCGCCTGCGCTGCTCCACTTGCTTAGAAAGTACTGAGTGAAACCGATCCAGCGGGGACGACCGAACACTTTTATATGCGATTAATAGACGTTAAATGGATTTAAAGTACATAGTATAAATAAAACAATTACAACAAATAATTTATACATAATTAAATTGCTTACTTTTAGAGGATAAAAATCAAGAATTGGAGAGCACAACGCAATAGTGATCTCACCTTTCAAATATACAGTATTTAATAGATAAATGGACATCTAATGATGATGCTTTGTGCTGAACCCTGTGTCGTGGAGGGTTTCATAAATTACCAATTTTTCGATCAGATTATTAACCCACATTTTGTGCGAAGCGAAAGACCTGTGTATGAAATCACAGCACCTGACGTTTGGCTGGTGACCTATTTCACTCAGCTTTCCAGCAGTCGTGATATTAAATAAAGCATTATATTAATTTGGGATATATGTTGTTCAAAGAGCAATAACATCACTTATATAATTCCATACATTCTATTGTTATAAAATACGTTGTTATCAAATTAAAAAGAATGGCAGCAGTTACAATAACACCCACAATACAATTTTCGCCATTAAACCGGTTAGTCGAAAGTTGCGAACGAAACTGATTCAGATGCAACGAAATGTCATACTGATAAAATTTTATCACTTCAATAGCATTTAAAAAAGTACAGGCGAGTTTTGAGCTCATCTCTAATATCTTCAATTATTGACTGCACGTATAGCCGAGTGTTATAGGTCACCACGCTAATTACCACTGTGCGCGACGTGCTGCGGGCTCGATCCCCGCATGAGACAAGCATTTGTGTGATCCACAAATACTCGTTCCAAGTCTGGGTGTTCTTTGTGCATGTGATTTGAATGTTTGTGAAACCCCCGCGACACAAGGATTAAATTCATTAGTGCGGGCGTCATTTTTATAAAAAAAAAAATAGGAAGCTTAAGTAGGTACTAAGTTGTATGGAGAAATTTACGCCGCTTTTGCCGCTTCGAAGGTCCCGTTATCATGAATTGTATCGTTACTATTAACGTGATCTAAGCGGTTAAGCTTATTGTACCGCAAAATACCCAAATTAATTTTCATTTCAGTAAAGCGTACGTATTTTGCCTTTATTAATTTAACTTGAATTAGATCTTTGATATAACTCAGAGTCCTCATTTTGAGCTGACAAATCCAGGTTAAAGAAGTCTTGGAGTATCTAAAGATGAAGATACTCCAAGACTTCTTTAACCTGGATTTGTCAGCTCAAAGTGACTGCATACTATAAAAAAAAAGTTGATAAGATAATTACTGTGATATATCACGATGTACGGTTATGGTTGTCGACCACATTAATTTAGGCACTAAAAGTTGTAATCAGATACAAATGACTACTTAATCAATTCTGTGGGATGCTGAAAAGCATGCGAATCTACTGTTACTCTTTTTCTTGTTTAAAAATAATACAACTCAATAGAGACCTCCTCCTTTTTTTGAAGTCAGCAATTAATAACAATACTAAACAATTATCTAATATATACAAATCTCGTGACACAATGCTTGTAAGTAACTCCTCCAAAACAGCTTGACCCATTCTTACGAAATTTTGTGTGTATATTCGGTAGGTCTGAGAATAGAAGATAAACTATTTTTCACACCAGCAAGTAGTAGGTTTGGCGCATTCCAGTTTTTTTAATATGGCAGAACAACGTTTGTCGGATCAGCTAGTAATTACATACAAAAAGGCTGCGTATAATCCGTCCCATTTAATTGAGCTACGATAAGGTTTTGTTTTACATTTTACTAACCTTCTTCAGTACATTCTTCTTTAAATTTACTACGGAACCCGATTCCATAATAAAAAATAATTAACTAGTTTGTAACTCATTAACGAGACAAGTATAAAGTGCGTGTGATAATTATTTCACGACTAACCCAACTTTTATGAATGATTGATTAAATGCGTTTAAATAGTTGATGAATGATCCATGTGGGATTTAACAGCAAATTATTAATTAAAAATGACGTAATTACATAATTTAGAATGCATCGTTTTTTTTCAAAAGTGAAAGAAACTTACACGTTCTTAAATCATTTTTTATTTCGTGGTGGTTGGCACGAAAATGAAACATATTAATAATGAAATCAAAACCGTGGCAATTACCTTTTCAAACAAAATTACATTGGTTGAATCAAGACCGAAAAGCAAGCCAATTCATCCAATCAAACTAAAAAAAATACAGAACATAATACTATCCTGTTTAGAAAACTTTTATAAAGACTCTAGGTAATATTCGTTAAGATAATTATGAAGAAGGAAGTGATCTTTAAATGCTTATTAATATACATATATATGTATATATATATATTTATATCTATATATAATATTTAGCTTTTTATTTTTTTTTATCATACACACTGTGTCTATGTTTCTTGTTTGATGTCTCCTGTCGCAGGTCTGCTGGCAGAAATTTCGTAAGAAATAAGCAGTACCTTTGTCCCTATGTCTCCTTCTGTAATTGTTTTGTGATATGTTTGTTGTGTGTACATAAATAAATAAATAAATAAATAAATAGATCATGCAGATTAACCTTAAATAAAAAATATTCGACCTGTTTTTTTATTTTTTACTAATAAATTCAAACAACGCCTATATCAAATAGCTATGTGTATCATATTTGTAATTTAAGAGAAAGCCTGCTATGCTATGATATTATTATGACATACAGTTTTGTCATCTGTAATTTAAAAACAAAAACGGAAAACAAAACAAAAGTCCGAACTTTTACTTGACAGGCTACAACGGCTAGTTACATATTATGTTGTTAGTCATTAGGTTCAAAATTGCGTAGCAGATCTAAAAAGCACAAAAAATATTTTTTGAGTTACGATTATAATGAGTGACAAAAGACTTGTTAAGAATTATTTGATAACGTTGTCTGCAGTTCATTGTTTTAGTTTAGAATTCGTTACATTCACATCATTGTTTTTCTAAATATAAATCGAAAGATGTAACTTTTATGCAATTTTTCCACAACAAATAATATTGTGTAAAATGAATATCCAAATAGGGTACTTTATTAATTAAATGACGCATCGGTTTTTTCTTAAATATTTGCAAGGTCTAAGTATTTCCCAAAGCCTAGGCTAAACCACTCCTATTATTGCGTGATTAATATTTGCTGTGGGTCATAAAACCTTGATAGTAGAGAATGTATGATTTATTTCATATAATTCCTAAAATGTTATTACTGGGAGTCAACATTTAAAAATACAACACAGGCATCAATTCAAGATCAGGGACCTACTTATTTCAAGCGCCTTAAAAGAGAACATACCCACTGACGCAAGAAGTTGAAATTGATAAAAGCAAATAATAACGATAAGTATTGTTTTTATAATTCCTAAACTATACGAATACTCTTTTCGTGACGAAAATATTTGGAACACTTACGGACGGTAATGTGAAAGAAAACCATTACGCCTTACATAATCATCACAAGTACAATGTCTTCACGTCATTATTAAGACCGGATGTAACCATTAAATAAAAGTATCTCTTTGTTTTGTTTGTTTTTTCTGTCAACAAATATGTGGGATTTTTTTTCGTTTTGTCCTTGGCCTAAAATTATTCTGCACCATAGACATTTCCCACCAAAATTGAGATCAAACATTCTCATGTCTCTACCTATTTATAATTCAGTTAGTTATTATCGACTATGAGTACAGTGCAGGTGTGATATTTATTGACCTCTTACAATTTGGTTATGACGTAACAAAACACCTCCTAAAACTTCAAAAACTTTTGGTGAATGTCTTCATCATTCATTTAAGAAAGTTCCATCCGATAATTTATACCAAGAAACAAATGAAAAATATTGAAATAATAAGCACGTTCTAAAAAAAATGATTTTAAATGAAGGTTTAAACAATGGAATTACAGTTGACTGCCAGTAAAAGAGACATTAGCCGATGGCCTTAACACTACCTTTAAAGCGATATTGATATACTTGGATGGCAATTCCATGCCATAATATCAGAGTCGCGATGTTATAGGCTGTTGGTTTCATTAATACAGTTTCTAAACACTAGAATTACCAACTAATGATATAGATTTAACCAACGTCCTAATACTTATGGTAGCCTAGTACTCCGTGGAAGCAGTATATCATGACGCAATCTTATAATTCTATTGTTTGCAAAGAAATTCTGCGACGTGTCAAACTGAAAGTTAAGTAGGAAGAATTCACGCGGACACAGGAAATAGTTTGTTGTTATTATTTATTTTAAACGTGCTATGTGTTATGGTAACCTAGTACTTGTGATTGTATTTTTATTCGCATTATAAATTACGCATCTTTTATTAAATATCAAATTATTGTTTGTTCTAATAATTAGCTGTATTTGTAATCAAATTAGTCACGTTATTAAAATTCCTTAATAGGCATATGAATGACTCCAATCATAACTTGTATTTAAAATAAGTCATGAAAACTACTTAGGTACTACTTAAAACATACTAAATAGTATGTGAAAAAAGTATTTATTATGGTGGAGGACTGCGTAATAAATCTTAGCTCTTGTATAATGTAATTGCAAAATAACTTTCAATGAATATCTTCTATGATGTAGAGAGGCTTGATATCAGATCATCTTCCAGCAATTGATTAATGGTCAGCTGCTAGGAACAAGTACCTACTTGATGACGTCAGGCAGATGGTAACAAGATTTTATTTCAATATATTGGACTTCGATTTATTTTTGACAGCTCCATCGAATTGTTATTTGAATCAAGTTATTATGATAGGTAATCTTGGAGTCAAAGAATGTCTACCCTTTCACTTAGCTAAATTCGGTAAAAGGCTCAGAGATTAAAACTGAATAGAATAAATCAAATCTTGATTACTTTTTTCAAGACAAATGGTCTTTATTTTGGATGTTCCCCATTTCATCAAGTCGGAGTCATCATGACATCAAAAGTGATATGATTGCCTTTCTGTACGCCAATATGTAGAGTAGTGCGGTATTTAACAACAAACGGCTGATACGCGCGACCACTTTCCGACCGGGCAGCCGTCCGTACGCATTCGTGTTATCCATGCCTTTTTAGAGAAAGAAGTTCGTATTTTAAATTCAATAAAACCTATTTCTAACATACAATTATTTATTGCAACTAATTGACCTCATTGATTTGTCGAACAAAAAAAGTACATAACTTTTTGAATTTCGAATTTCCCGCGCGAATTGTGACAACGCTAATTTAATGTGTGCGCCTAATGACATGCCCAGTCCTTCAATTAACTAGTGTAGTCATTGGTGAAGTAAGAGATTTTCTTTTTAACCGATGGTTTGTTTAAATTATAGGGTTTCATACGGCTGCGCTTGCCTGGACAGTGGACTTGCAACTCCGGATATGAGGACAGACTGCAGTTGAAGTTGTCGTCGCGGCAAGATGCGGTGATTTGTTCAAGTTTTGATGGTGCTGTGTGACTTCGAACTAAGTGATCATATGTTCGTGTTTTGTGTCGGGACCTACTCTATTTGGAACATTGTGCTGTGCTACTCTTAATCAACATGTTTTTCCTGAAGGTAAGCCTAATAAGTGAAAATGTAGATAAATGTTAACACATTAAGATTTAAAATAAAGGTTCAGTATACTAAACCTGTACATAAAAGTCTTAGTAAAAGTACGTCACGGGAATTAACGCAAACCCATGCATTTATCTTTTAAGGCTTGTCGTTTCAGCCGGGTTACAATGACCGTAGTCGCAAGGAGACTGAAGATGAGTTTGCGTTTATTACCGTGACGAAATTTTATTATACTGATTCAACACGATAGTTTAAAAGTTAGTAACTTAGTAGGTACTAACCTGTAGTCCAAACTTATTAAATTAAATTCTGTAACATTTAGATAGTGTAACTCTCGGCATTAGGGACAATCTCTGTTCTTATCCCAATCAAAGTACCTAATATTGGAGACTCAAGTCAAAGATTTATAGAAAACGAACACAATTAGTTTTAGAAGCTTGATACCTTTATAAATATTATCTAACAAGTCAGTAATTAGATACGGTGCGACAGTTCTCTCAAATCTGTTTAGAAAAAAGTTGAGCTTTTCAGCATACCTTTTTTTTTAAAAAGAATAAACATAGGTATTTAAAAGGTTTCGAAAACATGAAAATCAATCAGCCAGTAAACGCATGAACTGTGAATCAAATATTAATACTATGTTTAGCAAGAAGTTCGTACACAATTTCTACTTCAAACATTCTATTGATATTTTGATCTACCATTATTGTAAGATGTTTGTTTAAATTCATTGGTCGTTTGTTTTGACAGCATATTTAGCAACGGCTAACAATAAACGCTGTTTGACCAAGAGTGTATCATAATACGATGCATATGTATAAGTCATAGTTCAAATATTAGTTTAGACACATGCAGTCATGTAAACAAATATGGGGATGGTCATGGTCTATTATGTAGGTCCTAGAGACTAAAATGGCGTGTAAGATAAGGGTGGCAATTTTGATCGTTTGATGACGTCTCGAGAGCTTTTCAGTTACTTTTTAATTTTTATTTTGTATTGAACCATACCTAACACAGAATTAAAAGGCTGAAATGATTCAAATCATTGAATATTACTGCAGTATAGATACGAATTTTTTGAAAATAATAATATTGTTATTGTTTTGACGGTCGATTCAACGAAAAAACACTAACAAATTAAACAGCGTTTACTCAAATAAAATGTAATAGTAGTCTTTTGTTTTATCGGGTCCAAACGCAACACGGTGAGTTTAAATGAAACGCAAAGATTAAAATTCTTCGATTCATTTTAATTGTTGTAGCTACGGCTGTACCAGTTGTGTACGGCATGAAATTGTTCAATTACACCGAATAGCTTCAACTTACATAATAGTCATGAACATTTGAGTTTTAACAGTTATCATATAAGTGTCGATACGTTTTCTTAACATCCGTAGAGGATGTTAATAAAACCTGCGATAGATATACCTCGCACCTTGTCGGTTTCGACGTTACAAAATATAAGGCTGAACTAAATGATTCAGGTCGCTTTACTACTTTAAATAATATATAATACTAAACTAATAAACATTTAAAGGAAGCAGATTACAAGGTAAGATATGAGATAATAAGGATTATTCTGTCAGTGAAATGTAAAACAGTACAAAGTTACCTGAATAGTTAAGTACTTTATAGTTACTTAGTATCTATACAGTTAGTTGTGGTATAAGTTATTTTGGGTTATATATGCGATAAGGCCAATTTATAAACAACTGAAAATTAGGTGTACATATTTAAAATAAATGTAGAAGGTAGATTTACTAGTTTAGAAACCCTACTAAGGTGATACAAATAGAGAGTAACGTACGTATTAGAATAGAATTCTGTGAACTATAGACGGAGAAAGCGTTCCTTGGAAAACCATTTTTACTTGGTATCACGAATAACTAATGGTGGCTAGTATCTTCATATTTTCCTTGGAAATGTTTAACAAGGTAGTCATTTTCAAAAATTATATTCATCTATGACTCACGATCGGAAGTAACAAATGTTAATTTACTCAATAGAGGCGATGTGAATGTTTTTGTTACGAATGCAAAAGAAAAAAAGTACTATGACGGAAGACAATTGGCAATGTGTAAGGATTAATTCAATTGTTTCATTACATACATACCAGGAGGTTTATTGGCTATCTGCAGCTGTTGACCCAAGAGATGTTAACTGTAAAAAACTTAATGGTATAAACGCAAATTTAGTATGCCGCCGATAGGGTATATTCCATTCTGTTCACCTGGATGATATCACCAAGGTGAATTAAGTGGCGATAGGAGGACGTCGGTGATCAACTGCGTTGGAATATATATCTAGTTGCTGTTACTTTAGGCGATATAATTTTTAAGTAATTAAGTATAAATAATAATCATAAAAAATAAATAATTAGTATAACGACTGTCGTTTGAGTTCGACAATCGCTATAGCTAACTCGCGCTCTGTTAAAATAAAGCGAGTATTTGAGGTTTAAAAAAAATAAAATTCGATACACAATAATGGGTTCATAAGATAATTTATTTCATAGCCATTTTTTATAGATGCTTAATTTAAAGCAATTTCAAATACAACAGTATTTTATGGTTTTGCAAATTTCCTAGAACAACATACATACCTACTAAAAACCCTTTGTTTATCTGTCATTGCAATCCAGCTCATGTTTTCGGCGAACTATTTGGCAATACAATCTAAATGAAACCTTGATATGCCAAATCTGTTAGACAAAAACAAATTAAAAAAAAATACAATCGACAGTGCATCTTCGGACACATCTATCAACAATCAAATAATATGTAAATTAATATAAACATAATACAACACTTACATAAACGTTCTATCAATCTTTTATTTAATTCACATGTGTGGAATTGATTTGAGACAGCCCACTGTCAGATTTATGTAATGACATTTAAAATGTGGGCTGTTTATAGCTAGAATTTGTGAAATAATATGTTTTTTTAATTATCAAAGCCATGTGTGAATGTGTGATACAATTTGATTCGATGATAATTATTTTAATTACTGTTGCACCGGAAATATGCTATTAGGGAAATTATTGAAGATATGATTATTCTTTAATCGTTCCATTCTCCTATTAAGTTCTAGATATCTTCTTCTTCCTGTCCTTATCCCGATTATATGGGGTCGGCGCAATGCGTATTTTCCTTCAATTCATCTTTTTTACTCATCATCGCGGCATCCATTATGTTTTCGATATAAATACGGTAATTAAACATTTAACTGTTCCATTTTTTTTTAGAGCTGCCATAGGTTAGCTGTTAGCCATAGGTAGGTATACCTAGGCTTTAATGTATAGTCAACAGCAAAATTAGATGATCAAAATCAGAAATTCTATACTAATAAACGGAGTTCGCAACAGAACTGTGTGGCGCCGAAGTGATTCAAAGTTTATGATTGTAAATTGTATCAAACATTAAGTACTAGTACAGTTGCCATACATTCGTGATCAGTTTTAATTCAAAAGTTATAAACTCAATTCATCATCTACTTTTGCTGTTGACTGTACCCACGTATCAAAAAAGGAAAGTATATTTTTAACTGAAATATACTCTACTATATTTAAGATAATTATTTCAAATTTACACTTTGGTACATACAGAATATTTAAGATGTAAGAATGTCCAGGTGTCATTATAATGTGTTGTGTAAACAATAAAATTCCATGTTTGGGATCAAATGTTGCGCTGCGACTCTTTCCACTTATTACGGACTACGTACTAACATTAATTCAATTTCGTAATTCAAGAATTACGTGAAGCCTTATTATGACGTGTTTTCTTAAATATCACTTGATTTAACATTAAAGAATGTGGTTGCTTTTTATTAAAATCTGACCTTTTAATTAAATTTCACCATCGTTCTTAATCTGGGTATCCTTAAATTAAATTTAATGTAGCTGGTGTCAGCACTTAAAGTGCGCTATAAAAAGAAACTCACAATTAGAAAACATTCGTTTTCTAATTGTGAGTTAACCTGCTACCTTAAAAAGCCGATTTATATTCAAGGGATACGATATTTGAGTTAGCTATTGGATTTACGTGAATACATAACTAGAGGTATTTGGTATTTGTAATTCTATGCTTAGATTTTTTTAAAGTATTTTGATAACTCTTGAATAGAAATTTATACCAATTTACCGTTTAGAGAGATACATAGTCCATCTCGAGTTAAATGTCGGGACACCAAGGTTTTTAAGTATGTTTTTTTTTCACATTACTAGCTAAATGCTTGTGTTACGAGTGGGTTCACGAAGATAGATCGAACCCGACAACAAGATCGCAAGATCTGGAAAAGGTTTTACGATATCTGGTCAACGACTAGAAGAAATTAAACAAGTTTATATGTTTAGCTACGTTAAAAATATATTTGAGTGTTTTTCATATAAAAGCTTTTAGGTGTCCCTCTGCTGGGAAAAGGTCTTCCCAATATACTTCTGGTTAACTTTTAATGAGTGTTTACGAAAAAATATCTGCATTCTATTTAATATTTTTCATGACAATCATACTATGAATATAAATCGATATTATCATACAAATACTACCTATATACTAAATTTATAGGAAGAAGAGAAATGAATAAAGTAAAAGGTTTGCGTTTTGTCGCTGCAAAAAGCGCTGGAATTCAATTAAGCGGCGGTCCCAATTAAGGTTAAATATGTTTTGAATAAAATACTTTTGTAAAATATGAATTCAGTTTAATAAGTAAATTATATAAATAAGAGAAGAGATAATTCATTAAGCACTTTTAATTGCCAGAACTTTTCGTCAAAAGTTCTAAACATAGAGAGTAGATATTATAATGTAGATACTTACTACCTATAAGTAGGTATGTATTGTGCTTAGCTATGGAATATATGTACTAAAACAATTAATCTGAAATATTTACACAACCTGGTATTTAAAAATTCCTTGCTCTGATCCGTATAGAGTCCTATTTTCCCACACGTAACAATCGATAAAGGATGTCTATTGTTCTAGAAATTTAGTGATTGTATTCACAGATAACATTCTTTTGCAAAAAGTATACTGCATTCGAATCCTAGACACATAATTATATAATAATCTTTTTATAACTTCGATGAAGCCATAAAATTTAATTTGTTTATGTCTAGATTCAGTTAGGTATTTAATATCGGTGTCAGCATACCACTTACAATACTCCAATACTCAGAATGAGTTTTGCAAGATTTCCTCATCCCTGTTATGACTAAGACCCGCTAATAATATTTATTAGGTAACAAAAGATTGCTACTTAAGATTATAGAAACAGCATCTATACCAGCTATACAAGATAGTGAGATATCTTTTATATCACAATTCTTAGGGTGCGTCTCCGCTACCGGACGTCGGTCGATAATTGCACAAACTTATCCCGGTCCTGTGCCACAGAAAGTTCTTTTGTTTTGGATATGCCTGTCCACTCCCTGATGTTTCTGAGTCACGACTTTTTTCGTCTTCCAACACGCTTTTCCCCTCAATCTTGAAGCAGTTGGTATCTGTCATGTCCAAGTACGTGGCCGAGGTACTCAACTTTCCGCTTTTTAACTACTGTTTAGGCATAAAAAAATAACCAGGAATATTAATGACTAAAGTTGAAATGTATTATGTCCTTCTTATGATATGTCTAGTGATTGATTATATTGTATAGGAAATATGTTTCTTGCTAATTGCTATCAAATGAAAACTTAAACTTTTGTAACTATACATCAGGACCATTCAGTCATCAGGTGAATATTTGAACACACTTATTTAAATAACACACGCGTGTATCCGCAACATGTAATAAGATACAATTTACAGAGCATGTAAATTGGTTATAAACATGACGAGCCGTCAACACTTGGTAATCCGACGTGGAAATTATCATGAATTAGCGCTGCATACGAATAAGTAGCGGTCTGTTTGTATTACATTACTCGTTAAGAATTAATGTTCTACAATGTTATTCTCAATAGAAGAGCGTGCGATGTGAAATGAAAAACAAAGGAATGAATGTCCTAAGGGGATAATAGTTTTCGTTGATTTTATACATATAATAATTCACACATGAAGTTCCATCATTTCAAGTAGTATTTTCTTGTTCCAGTTACGTGTGGTGTAAGTCAATTATCTAATTCGAGTATTCTCGTTTCTACATAATTTATATTATCTAGATGCGTTAGCGCAAAGTTTCCATCGATTAAAATATACAAATTATCATTTGATAACACATAGTTGTAATCGCTTAATGTAACACGTAGTCGAAGGTACGTGTGCTAAGTTTTAACAACATAAATTACGAGTAAAAGTTTGCATTCCCGTATCCAAGTGCGGCCAAGTAAACCGGTTTCATAATCTTAGTCTATTTTTTGCCATTCACCTGTTTGGCGTAATGTAGTGCGGGCGCGGCCGGCACGCCTCTTCACGCCATCTCTAGTGATGTTGTGCGGCCGTTACCCGACTCGGACGCCTACCTCCCGACTAACTTTTCCGCTTTTACTTTCAGATTGCTACCTTTTTTCTCGTGGCCCTCGCCGTGGGAGCCGAGAAGAAAATCCAGTTGGAAGACATCGAAGAAGACAACTTGAGAAGTGAAATAGAAAGTGAAAAAGATAAGGATGTCGATAAATCAGATAGTCCTAAGTCAACGGGTGATATATCTGGTCCAGGATTTAATTCTTTAGACTTTATGAAGAGTGCTGGACTTATAAGATATTTCGATGGTTCAGTGCCGGTAGCTCCTCAGCAGCAGCAGCGGTTTGTGCATCAATATGCCGTAACTGAGCAGCCAGAGAGAAACGTTCAACACCCAATTAATGCACAGTATGGCCCTCCAGCTGCTCAACAAGCCATGGTAGGATATCTGTCTAACTTTCCCATGCAGATATATCTAGTCCCACAGTATTATTCAGATCAATCTGACCAATCGAACCAGCAACAAATCAGGGCACAATATCAACCGCAAATCAATCCTCAGTATCAACAAAGTAACTTAGCCAGAGTAGCTGGTTATCATACAAATCCTGACGCAGTACAAAGTAATTATATTGACGTACCTGCGTATGTGGGGCCCACAGTTAAGCCTTATGTCCAACATTATCCTCAACAATTGACATACGTGCCTTACCCCACTCAGCCGACTGTCTCGCAACCTCAAGCAACGTTAGCTCCAGTAGTAGCCTATCAGATCCCTGTTATTCAATTTAACCCAGCAGTAGTTCCACCCCCATCTGGAGGCAAACCTTATTACAATAATCCAGAGTATGCTGACAGTAACACGGTTGATGAAGTATCAACGCATGAAAATGACCAGAAACAGTACGGTACTCAAACGGAGTCGCCTTATACCGTGTCGACCGCACCAGACTACCCGCGTCATTATGATTCTCGGACACGTATAAGAGATGACTATCCACATCATGGCATACCTGAGCTACCTCATCCTAACCCATTATTATTAAAAGCTTCGCCTCCGCACTTGGCGCACTTACCAAAGGCTTTGCCAATGCATCGTCCTTTCTTAAAGGCATATCAAGGGAACACACTTGTTCCTACTTCTTTTAGCCCACGGCCGCATGAATTTTATGGACCTCCAGCACATAAAAAAAGGCCCTCGTCACTGTTGGACTCTTACATACCTTCTAGTTTACAGGTTGAGTATCTTAAAAGAGGTTTGGTGAAAGAACCACTTCACGCATATGATGCCGTGGCTAGTGGTCGCTTGCCGCATCCGATTCCTCGACATTACGAACGAGGATTTCGACCAAACCAGATGTATCATACAGGCGCCGGCGGTGTTACGTATGGACATTATAAAAGAGCGACAAAAAGTGATAGGATCCCACAGAAATGAACACGACCAATGAATACCAGTATACCTGTTTACGTTCAATATTCGTGTAGATTATGAATAATTATAATTATGTTGTTAGGAGCATACATTGCGTGATACTTGATGCGAGGGTAAATAAGACTAAGGCTGAAAACGGCAATGTACAGCAATGTAATATACTAGTAAATAAGTTTGTTAAACATAATTTTATGAATGGCAGCAAAGTAAAAACATTGAGTGTATCATATGTTTAAAATTAATTTGAATGGTCAGTATATTATTATCGGTCACATTTTGTTATTTATAAATAATACTGTTGTTAATGAAGGCTTGTTTTATTTCACTTCCTTAATTCCCTTGCCAAAGAACGGTCCTTAAGTCTTTCATCAAAGATTAGAAAAAATCCATTTGAAATCCCATTATTAGCTACCATAGGTACCTACTTCGAAGATGTTGATCTATCTATGTTCATGGAGGGTTGATGGTTAGTAGTAGTTAGGGTATGATGGTTTTTATATATATGGATTTAATACCCATATTATAAAAATCATCATACAAATAAATCTATCAATAAATGTGGACAACATCACATACATTGCTCCGAATCCAAAGTAAGTAGCTAAAGCACTTGTGTTATGAAATCAGAGACAACGAAGGTACCACAAACACCCAGACCCGAGACAATGTTGTAAAGTGTTTTTCTACATTGACCCGTCCGGAGATCTTACCCGCGACCTCAGAGCTGGCGACACTTTGAAAACCGGTGTGTACGCCACTCGACCACGGAGGTCGTCAAATAAACTTTATGTATCAATTGAGAAGCGCCTCTGATTGGCTACTGGAAAACTAACAAATTAAGGAATAATATCAGTGTACAACAACATACATAAGCCAACTTCTTTCCTCGCACGTGGCATATTAAATGTGATGAAAGAAATAGTAATTATACAACTTAAATAACGAAACAAAAGTAAACTAAAGTGAAATCGTTTAATTCCTCTAATTACAGCATGTTAATTAGGTACATAATTTAGAAAGAGTTGATTCTTTAATTAATGGGGTATAGTAACAATTACTATAATTATTAGGGCTGAATGATGTCAAAAACGTTTAAGCTTAAGCGACGGTTTTCAAACGTGTCAAGTTAGCTTCGTGAATTAATTACAATAGTCATAATTATTTTCACTGAGTCTTATTTATTATACTATGAAATAAAGGTTCATAATTCATATACTTTAATAATTATGATGACTATAATAAGATGAACACCGAAAAGTTTTCTTCTTAAACCTTAGAAATGATGAGAAACTGACATTTATTTAGTACCTAAGTATCTCGGGCACAGGTGTATGGTACCTACCTACGACAAAAATGAGCATTTCTAATATTTAAATCATGTAGGATCAAGAAGAAAGCTAGGTTGAACTAATGAAAACAGGTTAAAATTATTACATACAGGATAAATTTAAAAAGAGTACGTATATTCAACGAGGTGCATAAAACTGAACAACTTTCCCCAAGAAACATAGGTCAAAATCTTAAAACAGAAAATGAACATTTCATACAAAGTGACTGGTGAAAACATGATTTTAAAATTTATTAAGATTTTAAATTTATCCTGTATAATGAATGACGTCGTAATGTGACCTTCACCATGACACCTGCAAAGACGTTGAAACGTCAGAAAATTAAATTAAAATAAACCGCGATAGAAACGGTTTAAAAAGTAGTATTATTTCGATATTCACGGAAACCTCAGAAAACAAAATACAATTTATTCATCCCATTGCAGTTCACAATTAACGTTCAATTCTTGATTTAATTCGGTCTGACGTCATATTATGTATGATTTATGTGGTTGTATATCTTGTTAGATTTTAATAATTGTGCATGGAATTACCTTTGAATATAACGAATGAAAAGCACCAAGTTTCTTCAAGACAAAGTGTCAAGAGCTTGGCAGGTCAAATAGGCATTCCAGATAGACTAAGATTAATCATGTAGTGTTGTAATTCTCTTTTGTTATATCGTTAGGCACAATATTTCTGGATGAGTAATGGCTAGGCAAGCGTCTATGATAAATTTTGCTATTACAACCACAGAATCTAATTTTCTAACGAAACATTGCTGTAATGTTTGTTGTAGGGTATGGTTACATGTTTTCTATTTCATTAATCCTTGATAGTATTTACTATATCAATCAATCAATTATATATTTTATGTATAATACCTAGTATACTTACATACCAAACAACTTGTGTGCAATTTCACATTTATCGAGTATCCTAATTTTTACGAATACCCACACATTACAATTTACTATTCAATATTAAGCCACTTGGCCCATCCAATAGATACATAAATACGTTTCTCACCTTTTGTGTTTTATTCAGTTTTGTGTTATTTAATAACCCTTGAAGTACCCACCTACTGATTTTGATGACTGACAAAAATAGGCTTTAACCTCAGCTTCTAACTGTCAAAAGTTGAATTGAAAGCTGTCATTTGTGTCAAGATCACGTTAGTTGTAATGGCAGGCATGGCAGGAATGGCGATCCATGGCGTTAAGTTGTTTATAGAACCGATACCATTAACAAAAAAAAACACAAGTATATATTAAGGTGCTCAAATAAAAACCGAATGTACAAAAATAAGACGCAACCTTTTCAACCTTTGATAACATCAAATGACAGGCCCTTGATTCTATCAGTCCTTATGAACATTACTGATAGATTAATAAAACTTGACATAGAGCATGATTTAATAAATACTTTATTATTTCATCGTACTTCCGCCACCGCAAAGCTGCAGTATAAATAGGTAAATAACGTTTGTATTTTGACCTATAACATTATTTCAGGGGAGATTGATAACATTGACATAATATTTCTGAATCAAAGATAATATAATCATTGAAGGCTTCACGGGTATTATCAATATACCAAATAAATAATACCGTTATATTCAATTTACAGTCGACACTAGTCTTCTTGACGGGCCTGTTGGTCTAGTGGTTAGTGACCCTGACTGCTAAGCCAGAGGTCGTGGGTTCGATTCCCACCCAGGACAAATCTTTGTGTGATGAGCACGATCATTTGTTCTGTGTCTGGGTGTTATTTATCTATAATAAGTATGTATTTAGAAATATATAAGTATGTTTATCAGTTGTCTGGTTACCATAGTACAGGCTCTGCCTAGTTTGGGATCAGATGACCGTGTGTGAGATTGTCACAAGATATTTATTTATTTATTTTTAAAATAAATGTTATAAAGGAGGAAAGGTTTTTTTTTAAGTATAGCGTACTATATTGTTCGAGTAAATTCAAAAACTTTTGGACCTAAAAAAAAATCTTTTCCATATTATAATGCCGCGTTATTCCTGAGTAGCATAATTAGGCTATAATTCTTACCAGAAAAAAATAGAAACCGCTGGCGGAGTCACGGGCAACAGCTATCGCCCATCAGGACAATCATTAGTAAGAGTTTACCTGCTTACTATAAAATTGATGTTTTTTTTAGTTTGGCCTGTCCCCCTGCAGTCGAACGATACGGGTTTAGATTAGTTCTCGAAGTGACATGATAAGATCATATCAGTATTCTTCAATGAGACGAGTAAAGATCGTAAGGTTGAGGCTATGGATAAAGTCAGCAACTTAAAAAATTATACTCTGTTTTATAATCCTAGAGACTAAATTGACAAGTGCAAATAAATAAATAATAAATAAATAAAGGTGGACAACATCACATACATTGCTCCGAATCCAAAGTAAGTAGCTAAAGCACTTGTGTTATGGAATCAGAGACAACGAAGGTACCACAAACACCCAGACCCGACACAATGTAGAAAAGTGTTTTTTCTACAATGACCCGTCCGTCCCGACCCGTTTTGTACGCCACTCGACCACATCGATCAAAACTGTAGTAAAAGCTATTGGAATCTATGATAATTTGGCATTTTTACCTTGTCAATTTATCTCTAGGATAATAAACAAACTAAAGATTTATAAACTGCTATAAATATTCTGTGATATTAAAAAAATAGAGTTTTCAGTAGAGTTGTGTTAGTGTTATCTAGGCCTAATGACAACTATGTAGCATTTTTGTTCATATGCTGCCGACTGTATTTTGAATGGATTAGTTAGCATTAGCAGCATTCCAACTATAGAACAAGTATCGCTGTAAGTGGGCGGTAATCTGAGGGCTTTGCTCTTTAGACGGGATAATCAGGTAACGACCAGATTGTTTGAAGCTTTCGAAAAGCAGTGTATGCTATTAGGTGTTCAGTAGATATCTGTAACCTGCATTTGTTGGTTCTAGTTATTGATCTAACTGTTGTATAGGGAATATAAGCGTAGACTAATGCCTATACTTACAATCATGTGGCCGCCAGTTAGGGACCCATCCATTTCACTACCGACGTGAGCCCACTCGTAAAGCTTTTAGCTTAGCACAAGGGGTAAATAATTCAAGGTAGATCCACATGGCTTGTAAGTTTTTAATATCTCAGTTATAATAACTGTTGTTACCAAAAAGCCGTCAAACTACAAAAGGTTATTTTTTAAGTTTTAAAGCGAGTTTAAGTGGTATTTCAAGCGTGTGGTATATACAGCAATTTAAATGAAATTACAGGAAATGAAAGACAAATAAAAAATATCGTTCGTGTAAATCGAAAGGGAAAATAGCGGCATCTAACGTTAGCAGGTTAAATCGAGTAAGTTTATAGGCACCTAGGTAGAATTATGCGGACCATATCGAGTAAGGCTGCCTTTCACTTGATGCTGAGAACAGTTGCAATCTATACTACTCGGAGAAAATGTTCATATATTGCAGTAGATGGCAGTACTGTCGCAGTAGTGTGTATACATTCTACGAAGAGTTTTAGAAAGTTAAAAGTGTAAAAGACACGTAGTTCGGATGCTTGTTATGTGATGGCGTTGTTATATATGAAGTATGACAGTATTAGCTCCAGTTATCACACAAAATAATACTAGTCTTAGTATCAGTTTGACCGCTAAGGAAGGAAGCCCCGCTCGCCGCGGTTGGTCCGTTGTTGAATGATCATCAGTTAAAACGCCGAGACACCTCCGTGGATGGATGACAATATTTTGTTAAGATAACGAGACCCGTAATTGGACCCGACTGTGGACTGTCATACCAAAGGATGCATAATAAGTTGATTTTTGACAGTTTGACAACCACTTTTATTATGGGATATTGTGTTACCCAATGATAGGTTGTGGAGATCAGATAGGTAGTCGCTCCATGTAAAATATAGTTCAGCTGAATCCGGTAAGAATAGATGCCGGCCCCAACATAACTTGGGAAATAGCTAGCAGAAGAAATAGATAAAGCTTATCTTATTACAATTATTTCGACGGAGCCAGTCAGTCTGTCAAAAACAATTAAATTAATGAGAATAGGTACATTACATCTTCAAGGAATTGTTTAAAATTATTTGTTCATCTTAAAAAAAATGTTTTCTCATCTTAACTAATTGATGCCCAGCTGCTTGATTATCGAATATAATTATATTTCAGTGATCATTGACTTTTAATGGATAGATTTATTTGCACTAAGATATATACTTCCTGACTTGTTAACCAAAAAGGTACAACAATTGTTACCTTACATAAGAGTAGTGTATCATTTTTTATAGTTATAGTATTATCTAGTTTCAAATCAATCTCACAATACATTTAAGATGCGCCTGTGCAGCCACTTTTTTGTAGTCTAGTAATATAACTGCAGGCAATAAGTTACCTTAGTGTTGCGGTAACAGTAGGTTATTATATTTTATTTTTACGCAGCAGTCATCCAGATGAGTGCTTGACGAAATCATGACGCGCTGGCATTTTAAGCGATTTATTTGCACAGCAGAAACCTCGATTGCTAAAAGCATAAATGTTGGCCAATTTTATAGACTACTTGCTAACTCACCAATGAATATTCATACACACCTACGTAGATATGTATTTATGAATATTTCAGGCAGTGCAGTGTAACTAAGCAGTGTACCCCTGCTTAGTTATACTTACCATTACACTATCCACAATTCAGAAGTCAGTCGTTTCAACTTTAGGGATTATTAAATTAGTAATAATTTAACTCTCCCTTCTTTCAAAGATTTTAATTTAGCTATGCCGTGAACCCACACTAGTGTAATGTTGTGAGGAATATTGCTCAAATATGTCAACTTAGAGTTACTCAATTGGCCAACTGGCAAAAACTACAAAATAGCGTTTTCCGGAAGTCATAAAACTTGGCCACTAAACGAGCGATCAAATTTCTTATATCCATTTGACTTAGAATAAAAAACCAATTCAGGTACCTACATCAAATTTATTTTAAGTTTAGAACTATGAACCTCAGCACGATATACCGACTACCTGAAATTGGTAGCTGGGTTGGACTGGATGCATATGGATGAATGGAATTATAAAGTAAAAGTAAAATGATCAAGCTTTATAGGGCAACATAGAAGAAGCTGCCCATCAGTGGACCGCTGAGTTGATAATTATTTATGTTAGTGCTTCAATGAACACACCGCCACCCTGCGTCGTCGCGTCACCTCATGATTAAGGACTCCTATTGAGTCTGTAACTAGTCGGGCGACTAGTCACGATCCCAAAGATTTATTCACGCGTATTACGTGAATAAATCGATGAATATCCTTCTTATATTATAAATGTGAAAGTGTGGATGTTTGGATGTTTGTTACTCAATCACGCAAAAACGGCTGAACCGTTGGGCTGAACGGATTTGGATAAAATTTGGTATGCATGTAGCCTTTGACATGGAAAAGAACATAGGTTTACTTTTATCCCGATTCCTTAAGTAGTTCCCGAGGAACGACCCAATTCTGAAGTCCACGCAGACAAAGTCGTGGGTAGAAGCTAGTATTTAAATAATTAATAATTCGTCTCACAGAAGTTATGATGATTAATTGTTATTTAAGTTAACTATTTCAATTGTTTCGTCGGCTTTTTATAAAGATACAAAGACGATTATAATTTTTCAGTTTAGTCCCGATATTAATAAGAAAACCCACACTGTTATTATAAAATGAGTACAATATTACAAGAGCACAAAGCCGATCGCGTGACTAATATAAGGTACCTACTTATTATATAAGATATGTAATGAAATGTTCCTCGGTTGTAACGAACTAACTTTATGTTCATTAATCATACTCTTTATTATATTAAAGTGGTAAGTGCTTGAAGTCATTGCTTGTTATCAACTAGGTAGTCTTTTGTGTGATCCACCTACAAGGCCTGGTTTTTGTGAGGGCTTATAGTGTTACAAAGAAATCAGTAATACTTTCATTTAGGTTTTGTCTTGCGGTGTGGGTTGTAGCAGTCAAACTTTATAACATGTTGAAATTAGTCATATCAAAATACTTGTAACGTTTATTTTTGTTGTTATATAAGTAACCTATAGTAAATACCTAGTGTGTAACATTTTCAGTACTATTTCTTTTGTTTTTTTTCTGCTGTCTTTCCCGCTTTGAGCTACCTATTTAGATCGAAACATGGTAAATAGAAAAATAACATATAATGAAATAAATAAATATTTTAATAAGTTATATTTATGATACGCCGCATATTTCGTGGCCCCAACCTAATAGATTTGTGATTACTGCGTGTGACAGATTCAATCCACGTCATCTGCCCGAAAAACAGCACGTAGAGAGGGTTAACAAGAAATTAAAATAAATGACTATCTACATCTGCACTTCCCGAGACATTACGTGTAAGTCATAAAACTATGTACAGATTACTCCATCTACATTGAGCTGTAAAATACTCATACGTTCGTGGAATTATAAAACTAATTATACCTTGCGGAAGCTTTAATGTTTCTTCTTGGAGTATGTTAGTTGTAAAAGTTTTATTGTTGAAAATAATACATTTAATAAGTCAGCGTAATATGCCTGTTTTGTGAAGGGATTTAAACGTAGTTAAGCCACTTTTGCAGTTCATATGACCGGCTACTATATGTCTCACTGCTGGCTGCAAGCTACTTCTCATAGCGAGAGGAAACGAGCTCAGGCTTGTTCATTGCAGTTTGGTGATTTCAGACTCCTATTCTTGGAATTCAGGTTTCCTGACGATGTTTTCCTTCACGTATTGTGATGTATGTCGTAGAATAGTTAAGAAAGTAGGTACGTATAAAACTTAAAAAAAGGAACCTGCCACCTTCTGCACACAAATCCATTCATTGAACCACTAGGCCAGCATGACATTCACTAGGCCACTTCAGTATGTAGAGTTATATTAACAAGGAAACAAATTACTTAGCTTGTTGCCTAAGTTAGATAAATATTTATAATATAGGCATCGTGGTAGGTCTTTCAAAATCAAGTGATTATTCAAACTTCCGCGATTTAATTAATATATCTGCTCAAAACCACAAACCATACATAATTCGTTGACAGGCGAAAATTCTATTTTAAATCATGGCAGCTATGAATTACACATAATATAAATACACAAATATTTTACTAAAAATGGAATATTACATAAGATGCGTTGTGACTTGTGACGCTAAAGTGAGATCGGACAAACAACTCATAAATATTTCATAGCAAACGTGACGACGGTTATTACACCCGAATTCATGCATGCGAGCATGCTAACAAAATGAGATGCCTCGACTGAGAAAAGTGAAAAGCTGGGACGATGAACGTACCACAATATCACAGCAATAGTCTACGGACGCAGTTGTGATGTTGCATCAGATACTATGCGACAATATGATGAAACAAGACCATATTCGCTAGAAGTATGTAAAACAAATTTGAGTGCAGTTTTGTGTATAACTAATTAATTTAAAATAATAAATTAATTAATGATAACCTAAAATTCCTTAAAGTTACAGTTGTGTATTAAGAAAAAAAAATCAACGGTCTTTAACAGTACAGAATTTAAATTTAATTACTGGAATAATAATATTAGTTCTACAGCATAGTCACTGTATAATATAAATATTTGTATAAAAATAATTTTAGATTTTGTAACCGTTGGAATATTTCCATCTTAACTTTTACAATGCAAATTAATGTGTAACACAATCTTCATATGGAAAAGTTTCTAGACGAAATCATTGATTAAATACATAATAATCAAATAAGTATTTAAGAAGCGAAACAAATATAAAACACGCAGCCACAGCAATATAATCAATTATATTACCATAGGCCTTAAACCTGTTTCGTGGTGGCTTGCAACGCGTTCCCTCATGGTCCCCAGTATTAGGGAAGGGAGAAGCACTCTCAGGTTTTAGCCGGTAAGAGTCCGGCATAACCCTCCGCCTTCCCTAGGGCGGAAAAAGTCCATAAGAATTTCCCCGGGTAAAGAAAGGCCTCTAATACCTAGTTGTAATTACGAGGATTTAGTCTTATGAGGAATTAATTGGACATTATAGAGTGTTTGGAAAATATGTGATCATATTTAAAAAACTGCTTTTGCTAAAAAAATTAAACAACTTTCTCCAAGCAACTAATGGGTAAATAAAAAAAACATTTACCTTCTGTAAAATTGTATAAAAGATAATATTTTTTTTGGATGTCACAATAATAATTGTTATTTTTATACACAGGAGCAGTATTTCAAATATAATTATGACGCACGCGATTCCGTTATACCATGTACAAAAGTGGCAAGAAGTCTTATACAAATATGATAATTTTGATGTCAAAACTTACGTCACCGGATAACCTCTATTGCAAGATGTATAGGCGTAACAAAGTTAATCGATCACTGACATGTGAATTTTAATTATCTGAGGAATGTAAATGAGAATAATGCTCAGATATAATGTTAGTTAAGAAAGTGTTTAAGTTTGAGAAACATATAATTTCACACGCAATATTATGGCGTCGCTCATTAATGATTTCAAATTAACTTATCGTTTTTTATTTAACTTCTAATATAAATTCTCGTGTCGCAATGTTTGTTACCAAATTCCTCCCAATCAGCTAGACCGATTTGTATGAAATTATGTGTGCATATTGAGTAGGTTTGAGAATCGGCCAACATCTATTTTTCATACCCCTAAGTGATAGGGGTGGTCCTCTCCAGAATTTTAATATGGCAGAATAAAGTTTGCCGGGTCAGCTAGTTTCCTATATAGGTGTGTGATATAATTATTTGTTATTATATCTAATTGATATAATACTTGACGAATCTTGCGTTAATATCCTAAACTAGCTTTTACCTGCAGCGATGCGCGTTGCCTTCGGTTATCGTGGCAAAAAGAGAGCTATCTAAAACTGAAATAAAAACAAACTCGCCAGCTTTTTAATAATACCTAGTGCCTAAAGATTTATTTGTCTCTGAATAAATGTATTGGATTTTAAAAACTTTAACCATTAGAATTATGTTGTATTATGCATATAAATACATACATACAAGGAACACTAATCAAACAATCTTCTTAAATTTAATAGGTAAGTCGTATTGATGATTGAAAAGAAAAAAACTTACATACTGTAAAGATCCGAATTAGCATTTCTTACCTTTTGAGAGACCGTTAACAATATTTAACTAAAAATTAAATCTATATACGGAACGTTGGAACACCAGATGATAATAATATAACAACATATATCGTGTCAATGAGCTGTTTCACAGGTAATTTAATTCCAAAGATATCAGGTTTTCCCATTCACTTGACAATAACAATGAACAACGTATCAAATCGCCTATCTAAAATGTACGATTATTTAATATTCACTTATCTTAAACCTAGCTTTTGCTCGGGGCTTCACCCGCGTGGGCGTCGGTATCGCGGCAAATTATAGCCTTATAGCCTTCTTTAATATGTGGGCTATCTAGCAGTGAAAGATTTTTCAAAACGGACCATTCCGTTTCTGAGATTAGTGCGTTCAAACAAACCTTCATATTTATAATATTATTAAGTAGTATTAGTATTGTTTTACGAGTTGTAACTTATATGCATTATGCTAACCAATTTGACAACATGTTTATTTGACCATCGTTTTAGAATCCGGGATATGAACAAGAATTGGGTATTTGACGTCTTTTTATTCATATTATACTTATATCAAAAATATCAACCAATCAATATCGACTTCTAAAAATATTACACCTACATAATGAATTAATAACAATAAAATTACACTTTCAGTACATTAAAGAATGCTAGATTTATATCTAGTCTCCAGTGTTAAATTGTACAAAAAAACGTTATCAGTTGCGCGATTTGTTACACGACGTCCCATAACGTGTAACAAGATTCGTTGCACGTATCGTTGCATCGAGTAAGTGGCACAGTGCCTTTTTTGTTGGTCGCTAGACCAGGCTGTCTCTTAACTAAGGAAAGTAAGAAAGTGGTTCATCATTCAAATTGTTAGAAGCGTAGACATGTTTTTATTGATGATTTATTTTGTGATTTATTGTATCCACTGTCTCTCGGTTATTTAGATGAGGTAGAATGATTTTATGACGTAGATGATTAAAAAGTTTTTATTGTCTATGAGCAAAAACAAAGTTTTTAGGTAGGTTTTTTTGGTATCCTATTTCTAATTTTTCAAATAGAATATAATATAGTATATATCGGCGCAAATACTTAGTAGTCTAATTAATAATTAATGTTTTAACATTTAGTGAAATAAAATAAGAAATTACTTTGTAAACTAAACAACACGTGCGTCGCCACGTGCATTGAGTCACGTGTTGTCTACTATAAATAGAGGCGACGGAACGAGTTATGATTCATTCTTATTCGAGCTGTCGTAGCGATCGGACCTCCTCAGTAAGTCGAAGAATAAATTGAAGAAAGCATTTACTGTGTTTATTTTGATTATCCAAGATGAGCAGCAACCCTGACCAGGATATTGGTGATGTCAGCAATGCTGACGTCACGTTTTTAAAAACAACCACGAGGACCCTCCTTCGTCATCAGAAGTGGGATCGGAACAAGCTCTGATCCCAACCACTTCCTCTGCAGCTTCGGTTCAACCTGTCACGTCTGGATAACACAGGGCAGTACCAGGCTGATAAGCCCTGCCTCATTGAACGTTTTCATCACACACTCGTTAGTTGGTGCGAACAACTTCGACGCCATGCAGTCTACCGCGACGGGAATACCCGCAGGCATGACGTATACATCAACCGCAATGCTAACTGCTCCAAAAATACCAGCTTACGCAGGGATGCCAAACACGTCAATGGCATCCACCTCGTGTAATCAAGGGAGCCTATATGATGGAGATGATGCAGAGAATGTCCGAATGGTTGTTTTCTCCTCCAGAACCGCGGATCAGGATCAAAGACATCTATCTACCATCGTTCGATCCGGACAGTCATGTTGGAGTCCGGGAATGGTGCCAGCATATCGATAAAACAGCTGCTAACTACAAACTTAACGACCTGGACCTACGCACTAAGGTGTGTGGATTACTGAAGGGGCGTGCTAAGATGTGGATCGATGATTGTTTGGTGGCTATATCCTCATGGGAAGAGTTTCGCGAAAAGTTGATCACTACATTTGAGCCCGAGAATAGATACTCCCGTGATATACTACAGTTAGAATAGAAATACTATTCTTCGTGATTCCTGATCATGAGATTTCAGCTGACGTATTAATTGGTATGAATTTGATCCATGGTACCAACTTAAGCATGGTGAAAACAACAGATGGAACCAGACTGATGCATCAGCAAATGGTTCATCATATAACGACAAAAAGCATCGCCTTTGACAAATTAGACTGCGATCTGACGATTGCTGAAGAACTAAACCAGTTACGCACGTTACTGGTCAAATATGAGCACCTATTTATTCGAGGATATCCAAAAGTTAATACTGGTGAGCTCAAAATAAGACTGAAAAATGCAGACAAAAGGGTGGTCGGCAGAGGACGCTCCCGATCCGGTGCCATCCACATCACAAGCTGGCCAGCCAGTTCAAATAGCTCACGACGACGAAAACTTATCATCGGATTAAAACCAGGCGAGTTAAAAATAATTATTTTCATGATATTTACAACCCTAGTATCTATAATAACAATCTACGAGAATAAAAAGTCTGGAGAGTGATACCTCTGAGCCTAACCATGTGTTACCCTTGAGCTAACTACGGGTCCTTGATGCATCCACAAGTGAACCCTGAGATGCCGTAGAGACGCCTTGAGGAGCCATGGGTGGACAAGTATACACCACAGATTCTAACAAAGCAGGGCACGAGGGACGTCCTTACAACACCCTAGTATCTATAATAACAATCTACGAGAATAAAAGGTCTGGAGAGTGATACCTCTGAGCTAAACCATGTGTTACCCTTGAGCTAACTACGGGTCCTTGATGCATCCACAAGAGAACCCTGAGATACCGTAGGGACGCCTTGTGGAGCCATGGGTAGACAAGTATACACCACAGATTCTAACGTAACAAGGCAGGGCACGGGGGACGTCTTTGTGTACTGTCCTTACAACAATAATCATAATCATAATAATAATAAGCAACATGTTGCTTACGGATACCTAGTTCAAAGGAAATCATTTTCTTAACTTCAGGCATCAAACCTCACAAACCAGGCAGACGCAGAGCACGCGCCGCCTGTCAGGATGGCCGGGTCGGCGGAAATTTAACAATCTCCACCATCTGAGATGGCCGGAGAACCTTTGCCAAGTACATCACGCGCTGAACCAGGTCAACAACAAGCACAAGATCAAAACGAGGAAGATCAACCAGCTGACCAAGATGCAGACTGATAAACATAAATATTGAAAACAGCTGAAAAAAAAAAAAAAAAAAAAAAAAAAAAAAGACGAAGATGAGGCTGGTGCAGAGCGCGCACCGCCTGTCAGAATGGCCGTATCGGCGCAAATACTTAGTAGTCTAATTAATAATTAATGTTTTAACATTTAGTGAAATAAAATAAGAAATTACTTTGTAAACTAAACAACACGTGCGTCGCCACGTGCATTGAGTCACGTGTTGTCTACTATAAATAGAGGCGACGGAACGAGTTATGATTCATTCTTATTCGAGCTGTCGTAGCGATCGGACCTCCTCAGTAAGTCGAAGAATAAATTGAAGAAAGCATTTACTGTGTTTATTTTGATTATCCAAGATGAGCAGCAACCCTGACCAGGATATTGGTGATGTCAGCAATGCTGACGTCACGTTTTTAAAAACAACCACGAGGACCCTCCTTCGTCATATATAATAGAATATATTTATCTTACAGTTAAGTTAAATATGCAACACTTAACAAAACCTTATGCCCTCTGCAAAATCGTGAATATTAGAGATTTTTTTTTGTCGTTTTCAATAAAATCGCCTGTCTTAAATCGTAACATTATATAGCGATAGATAGCTTGCATATATTTTGATCAATCTTAAATAAACGAAAGAAAAAAAAAAAAAACAATACCTTCGAAACTTTTATGTACACACAAAAATCGCATGACCTTCATACAGTTTCTCCGCATGTGCTAAAAGTTTTCGCGGGTTATTACACGCATCAAATATTTGCTATGGTCTAGAGATTTTAATTGATAGCATTCGTACCACTTTATTTAAGAACTGTGAATGTATTTTTATAAGGTCTCAATATCAACACGCTCTTATTTATTTGCTTTGGTATTTTATTTATATGTAGGTATGTGCTAGTTTCTTCTTCATGGTCGTCTTTCGTATTCAACGTGTGTATGACGTCTTTTCATTTTGTTGCAATAATAGTTTATTGGGTATTTATGTATTTTTGTTTAGAAATCAATACATTAACCAACGAGAGAATAATTTGCTTATTTAGAGGAATTTAGGAAATTGTATGCATAATAATAATCTCTCTCGACCGAATTTCGGCCTCGGCGGCCAATCTCTAGTGTGATCAGCAATGTATGTACGCAGGAGATAATTATTATAGTGCACAAGTGTGTGCGCAAACACAGGTTTACTCTCTGTTCCTTCACTCTCATAGTCCGATGGGACGGTTGACCGACACGACCGGAGAGGGATCAGGCGCAGGACCAACGGCTTTACGTGCTTTCCGAGGCACGGGATGTGTATGCATGATAACCTATTGTATTAATTTAAGTAAATATTTTTGTAGGAGACTTGATGGTTGCGACTAGCAAGATACAGGAGAGTGGAAGTCCCATGTCCAGCTGTGGGCTGTACAAAGCTAAAGGCGGTGATCATGGTTTTTGAATCCAAACAAAATCTTTATCGCAAATATGTTGTACCTACAAAAAAGTATTTTTTGTCGTGAAGTATATACCTACCTACCTACCTACCTACAATTTTACCGAGATATAAAGGAATAGTATAATAATTATCTCGTCTCAAAATTATATTTAAACTCACACCATTTCTTTTCATTGTTTTCATCCGAATGTAGATACCTACATATTGAGCGATTACGAGAAAATTACAATAGATTTCGTAATACGCTTTAAATAATTTGTAATACAGTTTCTCTCTTACATTACGTATTAAATTATAGTTAAGTTAATTTAAATTTATAATTAATGTACGTAAATTCTGTCACCGTGACTTGCAAAAAGTAGTAAATAAAAATACATTTTTTATTAGCGTTTTTATTTTATTAACCCAATGTACGAGTATTTTTAGTTGTAGTTCATTCCTGAATCTTGGAGTCTAGGTTGCGCATAATTATGTGTGAATTAATACTATTACTTAGTTGAGTTTCTATAACAAAAAAAACTAAGACAAAGTTATTATTTTTTGTCGATATCGACACATTTATTTCTTTCGCAACTCATACTATTTATCGAAATTGGTGAATGATTGCCCATCCAAGCATTTATATTGTTATGTATTAAATTTGCTTAATTTTGCAAATATACATCGATATTTTTTAGTTGTGGTATGTTAATATAAAACGCGTTTCGATAAAAAAGAAATACATTAGATATGCTATGTAACAAAATTTATTGGTGTGTTTGTATATCTGTAAAGTAGAGTGATTAGTAATGAATGGTTATTAGATCAATAAAAAATAATAGCCAGTTAAAGCTATAGACAGACGGACGCACTCCGTCTGCAAATGTTCGGTTTAAATGCAGTTAGTACGACTGCAATAGAAATACAAACCAACTTACGTTTAGCAGGCAATCTTATGGTTTATTTTTGTCGTTTTATTTATTTTGTGTAGATTAGAACGTAAACTTTCTGTATAGTTTAAAAAATTGCGTAATTACTCTACCTTAACCTAAACTTAAGGAGTTGGTTACTCTAATTTACATGTTTATCACAATTTTTGGAAAATGATTGTTATTCTGTAACTGGCTACGTGCGTCGTTTTATAAAAAAAAAGATCATAGAAGCTGTTGGTGAACCTGTTCTAAATAAATCAATATATTTGCAGACTAAATGCAGTTGAAAAGTAATCCGTCTGTCTAAAGCTTAAGATCGAAAGCACAACCAAATTACTGATCACATTGAAAAACATGTTACGCCATTTTGATTTTTATGGTCGGTTACTCATAAACTATTTTTCCATTTCTTGTTTAATATGCAGAATCAATACATTTTTATTCAAAAGCTTTGATTAAAAAGCAACCACTAAGCACTTTATTTACACTTTTTTTTTATTGAATTAGCAACTAAGTATAGTATAGACTAGAGCTCTCTCTTTTATCGCTTTATAGTGTTTTGAAAACGAATGCATCGGTTTTACGTCTTTTTAATGATGAAATAATGATTTTGCGAATCCATAGGCGCTAAGTGAATGGTAATACCTTATTTGTGAACAAAAATTTCTTTAACTTGAATACGAGTATTTTGGATGGTAACATTTAAGTAGTTAGCATTTAATTGCTTAGCTGCATCTGGCAGCTTGTAGTGGACTTTTTTTTAATGTTTTGGACACACAATTAAATCTTTTGACGTTTCTATCGTTACAAACAGTGTCTTTTCTCCATAGCTGTTATATGCTTCGCTGAATTAAAGTTTGCCCCCTTTTTAAACCTACATTTGTTAATTAGCTTATACTACTATTTAGCATTCTGCTATTCGACCAAAAGATGTACACTGTGTAAAAAAAATTAAAGGATCATCATTGTCTGTCTATCACTGTCTTTATAAATAATCCTTTTTCAAATTACGCCATATCACCCGGTGAAATTTATAGTCGATTCAAATAAAATTTTAATATTTTAAAATCGCTTAATCACTAAACTAAAATAATGTTCGGTATAATTTTTTTATGAAACTCTTATTGCATTTTCTTAATGTAATCAAATCGCATGCAAACGTGTCATAGTATGTCATGTCAAAAGTTAAAGGTGCGTCTAGAAAACATTTCTCATACATATAATTTTACTATTGATGCTGTTATATAACCTCCTTCTTGTTCCACGTTGAGTGTCTATAAAGTTGACCTGGCTTTGTGGAAATCTTGGTTTATGTAGATAGTTATAATTGAGATTTTCTTAACTCCATACAGTTACTAGATGATTATTTTGCTTTAACACTTTACAGAACTTATATTACAAAATACATAATTATTGTAGGTACTATACACACCTATTATTAAACTATATTAATTATACTAAATTAAACTAAAAACTTATATGATAAATAAAACTATGTATAAAAAGAAGACTATACATACATATAATTATATAATATACAATACAATAGAATATACAATTAATATTTGAAGTAAGAAGAAGTTTGAAGAAGTTTGACTTTTGTTTTTGTTTTGTCATTAATACCAGGGTCGATAATTTTTAAACCAAAAAAAATAATAGTAGGATGAAACCCATTAGAAAAGGAGGGGAATATTATAAAAATGAAAGGAAAAATAAATTACGGTCGATCCGAGTTCGGGAAGTGGTCCCCCACTTCCCGAACTCGGATCGCAAAAAAATGAAGCAATGTAAAATTATTTTTGAAAAAGATAAAAATAAAAAACCAAAAACTTGGTTATTTGAATTTTTCACCTAAATTTTGAGGTTATGTGAAAAAATTGCAAATACAAAAGTTGTAGATCTTTTTATTACCTACAACTTTGTCATTTCACTTTTTTCCATAGGACTTGTAGTTTTGCTGGAAATCAAGATAAACCATTTTTTACCCTTAAAACCCCCCCCTCCCCCACTTCCCGAGCTCAGATCGACCGTAATTTATTTTTCCTTTCGTTTTTATCATTTTCCCCTCCTTTTCTAATGGCTTTCATCCTACTGTAATTTTTTTTCACTTTTTACAAATTTTGAAGGCTTCGGCCCTGGTCTATAACAATATATAATTCCGTTAAATTTCATTTACTTATAGGTACGTGAGTTTTTTGTTCGATATTATTAAATAAATAAATACTTACACAAATTGGTTTTATGTATGAAAGTTGGATATCCGTATGTATGTATGCGTGTCACCGAAATATTTTTGTCCGTAATTAACCCATTGCTACCAGCAGAGAAATTCATGAATAAAACTTACAAATATATTTAAAGTTTAGGCTAAATACATTTTATTAGAAAATGCAAGTTATTTAATATGCAAATCATACAGGAAAGGATGTATGCAATCGTTGGTTAAACGTAAGATCCGGTCAAAATATTAATTGTGACAAGTCAATTTTGAGAGGAAATAGAAGTGTAATAAATAAAGTAAAAAAAGTTTTTAAGACACAACGTTACATAAATGCGTAATACCTACTTGTCATTTGCCAAAATTTACTGCTTCTTGTGGAGCTACAATTACTTATTGAACAATTTTCTATTACGTACACACCTTCACATAAAAAAGGAAAACAAAGTTCGTAACAATTTCCTAAACATGACGATCTCCGTGATCGAGTGGCGTGTACACCGGTTTTCAAGGTATCGCTAGCTCTGAGGTCCCGGGTTCGATTCCCGCTGGGTCAATGTAAAAAAACACTTTTCTACATTGTCTCGAGTCTGGGTGTTTGTGGTACCTTCGTTGTCTATGATTTCATAAAGCAAGTGCTTTGCACTTACTTTGGATTTGCAGCAATGTATGTGATGTTAACCACATTAAAAAAATAGGGAAGATACAAGAAATTTCTCACAAACTAGAATCTTAAGTAATTTTCCTTATATTGACGGCTTTCAGTTGTTTTGGCGGCACATTTACAATACTATGTTGTATCTTGGTATAGCTCTTTACAACTCGTTGTTGAAGTATTTTCCAGTTACCCTGAGACGAGGTTTTCACTGCTACTGCTTATCCAGGAGGTGGCGTTACACCGAGAGGTTATCGGAGCAAAATGGGCAAGACTCCTTCTGCCATTTCTACTGCATATCTTTTATTCTGCAACAGAAATAAATGGTTAAAAAAATCCTGACAATTAGGTCTAAAAAAATCTAGTTTTAAAATGTCCCAAGTATTGAAATCGAATAAAAAAAATGCATTTGTTTTCAACATTAGTATGTAACAAAACACTACCATTATGTATAATTAAAGAATTAAACATAGAACATTATGTCTAGCAATACTAGGCACTGAACACTTCCTACATCAGATGAAAGGTGATCTACATGTCAGATGGCGCATAACAGAATGGAATTCTACGAATATTATTAGAATTAACGTTGGAATGTTTATTTAACATCCTATTGCTTCACAGTGCTGTAACATCTGAAAATATTTATACTGTGTATTTATTTACATATATTTTATACAGTATATCATTCTTGAATAGTTCCTTTCCTTTGCAATATTAGCCGCATGACTGCGGACAAGATGGGCGAAAATACCTACCCACTGAGTGTGATGAGGTTCCTAAAGCCGGAAGGGATCCAACCACCGTCTCGTCCATCCTACCTGGCGGTGGTAGGATGATTGGACCACATCCTTAAGAATTGTTGTACTTCACAACGATTCTTAAGAAAGTGGATAGGAAATTCTGAGGTCAAACGGTGGAGACTTGTGGTCCAGAAGCAGCGGGGCATTAATAAGGTTACATAAGAAAACCTTTCTAATTTTCTGTTTACTTTTCCAAAGCCATTATAATTCCTCAGCTGGCCAACGGACTTTAGTATATCTTTCGTTATACTGCTTACAATCAGAGGACATTTCCTGCCATTCAACTCTAGGACTGTTTAAAAGTCCCGTATTTAGGTTTTAATACTCCAACCTCGGTTTTTAATGACGGCTGTATTCCGGGGTAGGTATGAAATAAGCTTTCAATCTTATATATATTTAAAGTTAGTCAATAGTATTCTATCAATACAGTTCAATTCAGTGGTTTTAGTCTTGGTAACGGATTAAATTTCACTCGCATTTCGCAAAGCAAAAAGATGAAATATGTCGAATACTTTCAAGGATTTTTGAAACTAAACTTGTTGAGAAATGGGCGTGAACGAGGGTATCTAGATGATATGTTATTGAACATTGCAACTGTTAGCTTCGACACTCCATCACCATATTTTATATATTTTGCCTGCCGTTAGTTAGTGCTGAGCCCGTAGCATGAATTTTATCGAAAAAGCTTTGAAAAATACGAATATCAAAGCGTCCTAATGTGTATGGAGAATGGTGTGCTAAATTCAAAATCTCCGTGTTAATTATTATGCTCTGCATATTTCGTCGACATAGTGTTCGTGCTACGGGCTCGCCTATGTAAAAGACCAAGATTAAAACAGCTCACAGGAACATACAGGTCTCCCAAAGTGATAATGCGCATAGAAATTTTTGTCACTGTTCGCCAACGGTCGTATTCCCCGAGCGTCGGAAGACGATATGTATATAAAGTGGTTAAGTGCATTTTCTTCATGCATAGTTTAGTAGAATTATATGTTTTGTGCTAAAAGAGATAAATATTGATTTATCAGTAATGAAATTTGATTCGATAATTCCATGTAAGCGAGGAAAACCACACGATTGCGAATATGCTACAATATTTGTTGATTTACTTCGAAAATTTTATAGTACTTTTCAAGTGTCTTACTGAAGCTGGTGTAATGATGGAAGAAAAGAAGGTTTAAATAACACAAGGTTTATATTAGAATCTCAGTTTAAAAGTATTTACAGCACTGATTATTCCAGAATAATATTACAATTATTACAAAAAAAAAATCTGAATCAGGGAGGATCTCTATTCCTGACATCGTAGATTCATCAAAACTTTCATTATGCTCTAGTTCATTTACACTTTCCCCACTGCTATCAACTGTGTAAATAATCATTTCATCGGAAAAACTATCGTTTCTTGGGTCAAATTTTCTATATTCATCTTCGCATTTAACAGCATGATCACAAACTTTTTTCCATTCTTCTGGTCCTATATTATTGTTTTTTTCTAATATATCTTTAACTGATGTCAGTTTCAGAGTCATTGCAATATTTTTTAAATTTGAATAAGATAATTAAAATTGAAATTAATTTCACCTTTGAAAATAAAACCAAGAAGGGTGTGTAATAGCAGCTCTATATAATTCAACACAGAGAGAACACGTGCAGTCACCACCAATATATAATGACGACTGACGGACTTTTGACTGACCGGCGACCGCCGCCGACCGCCCGAATTGTTTTCGATTGTGTACACATGATATTGACTCCTATTTCTTTTGAACAAGGTGCAAAATGCAAGTGCATTGTTTAGGGCTCTTACGATTCAATGATTCGGGTGTTTCCGGGAATACGACAATTAGCGAAGATCTGCATGTGCATTATTAATTTGGGTATACTGTACTTAGAGCTCGAATAAAAAGTATCTTAGAAGTTGCTGTTAATACATTTTATATGTACCTAAATAATCTAGTCTGTGAATATCTGTATCAATTTCATATTAATCCATTGAGTTGATTATGTTTAAGGTAACAATTTTATTTTATTATTGATCTAAGCCTCTTCTCCACATGACCTCTTAAATAATACATCCTTACCGCAGTGTCTTTGAACTCGAACTTTGAGCTCGAATATTGATAATGATATTTCGGGACATCTGATTACAAACTAGGCAGAGCTTGTACTATGGTAACTAGAAAACTGATAAACATACTTATATATTTCTAAATACTTATATTACAGACTAGTTGTTGCCCGCGGCTTCGCTCGCGCGTAAAGTAGAGAGTAGTATTAAAGGTAGATGTATTCTGTGATTTTCAAAGTAAGAAGAATGTATAAAATTTTTCATCTAATATTATGGCGTTAAAATAATCTATTTAAATAAAATGAAACCCGTTTTCCGTTGTCACGACATAGCATGAAAACGGCTTGACCGATTTGGCTGATTTTGATCTTGAAATGTTTGTGGAAGTCCAGGGAAGGTTTAAAAGGTGTAAAACATAAATAATAAGTAAAAAAAAAAACTGTTCCTTAACTCGGGAATTACCTTCATTAATTAACTTTTGACAGAACGAAGTCTGTCCGGGCAGCTAGTACCTAATAAAAGTAAAGTAAGTAGCAAAAGCATTTGTGTTATGGAATCGGAGACAAAAAAGGTACCATAAACACCCAGACTCCAGACTCTGTATAAAAGTGATTTTCTACATGGACCCGTCCGGGGATCGAACCTGGAACCTTAGAGCTGGCGACACCTTAAAAACCGGAGTGAACGCCACTCGACCACGGGAGTCGTCATTATAGATATGTCTTAGATGGTCATTATCTTATCTATTTATCTTTTCATCTGTCTATCTTTGAGAATACTGAACTTCACATACCAACTATTTCAGCCCCTATTTCACCCCCTTAGGGGGTAGATTTCTAAAATCTCGGAAATACATCTTATTTATTTCTAACTAATAACCCTTGTATGAAATTGAATGTGTCTATCTTTGAAAACGACACAATTCATATGCCTGCAAACTTCCAACCCCTTTTTCACCCTTTTTTAAAATCGCTGAAATACATCTTTATTTATTTCTATTCAGAAACCCGTATACGATATTTCATGTGTCTATCATTGAAAATACCGAACTTCCCATACAAACTTTCAACCCCTATTTCACCCCCTTAGGGATAGATTTCCAAAAGAAAAGTAGCCTATAGCCTTCCTCAATAAGTTGACTATCTAACAGTGAAAGAATTTTTCAAATCGGACCCGTACTTCCTGAGTTTAGCGCGTTCAAACAAACAAACTCTTCAGCTTTATAATATACTAGCGACTTGCCCCGGCTTCGCACGGGTGGAAATTTATTTCTTCATAGATGTGCACCCCCCTCCCCTGCGGTTTCGCCGTAATAGTCGTGCGACACATATCGGCCGGCGGCCATCATTCATTTTAATACCAATTACAATTTTAAATTCGTAATATCTTTTGAATGAATTGTCCGATTGGAATAAAATAAAAAGTAATTTATAGCTATTGAAACAATCTTGCTCAGTAATTAGTTTATTTGGATAAGGATTAGTATTTGACGATAATATGATCAATAAACATCGGCTAATAATTTTAATTACTTTTATTCTATGGAAAAGTAGTTATAATGGCTAAAATATAAATGTTTGGTTTATACTATCGCGGACTTTTTTGTAGGCATTATTGAGTTCTACAACTTTTCTATAGAAGTCAACCATACATCTCTAACCATTTAGGCAGCGTTCGCGATAATCGTTAACGTACGGCAGTTTTTTCGTCGACTTACTCCACAATTTTCACTACCACGAAAAATCCTATCTATTTTCCGAGATAAAATATAGCCTATACGGATTCGGAAGAATCCCTCTAAGTAATGGTAAAAGAAATTTTGAAATCGGTCCAGTAGTTTTTGAGCCTATTCAATACAAACATACAAAAATACAAAGGTTTCCTCTTTATAATATTAGTATAGATAATAAAATAATAATAATAATATAATAATATATATAAAGTATAGATAAATAATTATAGTATCTTAGCCGTGTCACAGATTAATAAATAGTTACTTGGCCGTGTGCAGCGCCCCTTATTGAACTCCACTGCGGGTGACGTAACCTACGACAAACTTATTATTTGCGGTTGGTACAGTATTCGGGTCTAGGGATCGAACCGCAAAATTAAGTTTGTTTTTTTTGTTTATACTTTTCCGGGATAAAAACTACCCAGTGTGGTGCCCAGGATATTAAAGAACAATTATACCAAGTTTCATCGAAATCGAACCGGTCGTTTTTGCGTGATGCCTGAACAAACAGACAGACAGACAGACAGACAAAAATTTTTTTAATCACATTTTTGGGTTCGGTGTCGGTCTAGTAACACACCCCGCCATTAATTTTTTTGATATTTTCAATGTACAGAATTTTCACTTCTACAGATTTATTATAAGTATAAGTATAGATAAATTACACCCAGGCACTGAACAAATGATCGTGCTCATCACACAAAGATTTGTCCTAAGTGGGAATCAAACCCACGACCTCTGGGTTCTCAGTCAGGGTCACTAACCAATAGACCAACAGCCCAGTATATGACATAAATATTAGTGGAGATTTTATAACGTTCAGTTAAACAAGTTTACGTAAGGCAATGCTATATCATGTCATTATTATATTATGATTTCGTCGAATAATCCACAAGTCACGTGTCGAGCAGAGAGATTAAAATGTTCGATAAATCAAATAAATGTACTTTTTATTTTAAATTCACAGAAAAAAGAACTGTAATGAGTTGAGATAGAGATGATAAATGGTTGGTAAAGTTTTTAGTTCAGAAGTTACTGTCTGCGATCCATCACTAGATCGTCTTTTTTTATATCAATGCACGAACTAAGGTCAGAGTAATTGCTAAAGGTTTCGACATGACTTAAGTATCATAATTCGGATTAATTAGTGTATTGAATTGAGATTATTGTGATATAAGTGGAGCACCTACGTATTGTGATGTGTTACGGAATGTTTAATAGTTAATTTATAGTTTTGAAAGAGGTTCCTTTGTGTACTTGTTTAAATTGAATAAAAAAAATTAAGAAATCAGTACCTACATTTGGTATTGTTATTGATCATTTCATAAATGTTTTCGATTTTAATTGATATCGATAGCATATTTAAAAGGACGTTTGAATTTTTTTTCCTGTCCTTAAAATGTAATTATAATAAGATTTACTTAAGCCTGTGTCTAAAGATTACAAATATGCTATTGATATACGGATACACAGATTATGATGTCTTTCTTTATAACTACTTAGCTGACATTTTTACACTTAAATTCAACATTAACTTCGGCCCTATACAAAGTAATCATGCTTCGGCCTGCGTGCCGAAACATCAAGGAAATAAAGGTTTCTGTGTTAATGACCGCTAATTTAGGACCATAAAGATATAAGTAAGATATCTGTCATAATGAACATGACTTACTATATGCCATATCTTTAGACTTATTAATCGTATTGGTCATGACACCAAAAATAACATTATTATTTTTTAAACAAACGAAAATTATTTTGTGTCCAGTGCCCCAAGTGCCAATTAAAAATAAATTAAATCATCATTTACAAAGAAAAAATAATACACAATCTGTTAAAAATCACACAAAGATGAGAGGAAACAATTGTCAAAATCAAACCTCTTGCTCACAAAATACGGAACACAATCCTAAACAAAACAATTCCGACTACAAATCTTCCAAATCACGCTACCACTGACGACTGTGTGAAGAAACAACTCACAGCTTCATATAATTACAGTCACTAACGAGCTAATTGTTACTGTTACGAAACTATAGGTACTTAATATCGCGAAACTGTCTCTTTTCTCTATACCATCATTGTACCATCACTCCCGCCATTGTTTTCAAATTTAAACTTAGAACGAATTTATTACGGCGGAAATGTTGCGTGATACGGATAATGTATGCTTTGAACATAAAACAGAAAAAGTAGACGGATATTAGGCAAAAATATATACAGCCAGTTACAAAACTAGAGAAAAATATAAATAAAGGAAAAACGTATGAAAAAAAAGAACAACATTATTTATTATGAAATATTTAAAGCTATTGATTGGTTCTCTTCGCTTTTAATTTTTGGAACACCGTGCTTTGTCTATTATGTACTTTTATTTATCTTATGTTCTACGTCTTTGGCTTTACAGTTAATGTTTCTATGTGTGTATCAACACTCTTGATACAAACTTACCAGGCCAGCAGTAGATACTTTTTGGTTGAATGAATAAGCTGTAATTGATGGTTGTGAAGAGATGTTGCGTATACATTTTTTATTATTGTAATTACATGTACATATGCATATAAATATATGTAACACCCAATAAGTTTGCTTCTTCAAGATTGCATACATGTAGTTATTAAAGTAACGTCTTATTTTTACTTTTTTGATTTGGTAATTTATTAGGGTTGGGTAGGTAGGGTGTTGCTACATTTTATTGATAGCGGTGGTATTTGGAAATATACTTTAGAGATATTTTCTAATAAGCATCTTTAGTTTCGACCGAAATTTTATTTTAAGAAGAAAATAAACACTAGACAAGCAGATACTTACCTAGTAAGTACCTACATAGTAGAATGGTAGGTATGTGCTTTGAAGGTGACAAGTAATGTAATGTAAGGGAAACACATCGCATTGTTTTTTGCCTCTTCAAGTTTTCTCCTCGCTGAAGCGTTAAAATGGAATTCGTTACACCAAAGAGATACGTTACGAAACTTCTACTCATAAAGAAGCGCAAGGAACATAAGTTATGGCCGCGTTTTAATGTAAACAGCGCAAATACATCTCTTATGTTCTTACATTGCAGAGTATTGCAGAAAATATATAATCCATCTTTAAGGCTAATGTTTTATTGCAAAATACGTGTTATGTATTAACGGATATATCACGAATTGCCTATTTTGAATAATTGCAGTAATCAACTTGTAGAAGATTGCGAAAACCAATTAAACAATCAAATTACTGATTATGTTTACGGAAATTATGTGGTGAATGTTTTTCATTTGTTACAAGAGCTGAACACTAAGGTGTTGTAATATTTTTGAAAGACTGGAGGATCATAGATACTTGTTACTATGAATAAATTATCTAAAATATTATTTATAAAATGGTTTAAAAAAAAACATGAAATACAATGCGTGGTATTTAAGAGTCACGGGACTAATTAGAATTAAACTTAAATAATAATGATAATAACGATGTCTAGGGTTTCCTAAAAAAGTTACTGCAGTAAACGAAGTGATGTCGTAGCACCTTGTGATGTTGTAGCATGGGGCAACTACAAGTAGTCGTGTGAAATTAATGAACAAGATGTGATTTATGCAAATACCGGAAAACATGTGATGGTGTAAGTTACCTACTTACTCAACGTAATGTCAAATGATCAATTTTAGGTAACCATAAGTCAGAAAAACTGATCAAGCTATCACTAACCATAATCATTGATTTCCCGTGACCGTGACCGTGAAGGCTTGGTAACGTCGGGATCGAAGAACCAAAATTAACGGTGATAGAATCCGTTAAAGTTGTTTTATTTCATAATCATTGTTAAATTAAACATTTTATGGATGTATTAATTGTAACTTATTTTTTTACAAAAGTTTCTAATTTTTATTTCGAACAAAACTGCTTTAAATAGAATATATTAAAAATAATAATGTTATGCCGTTTATTATGCCTAGCATGGAAATTTTCAACTACTTAAATTATTTTACTGAATATTTATAGATTGCATAATAATTTTGTTTTATTTTTATTATTATGTGTTAAATGTTAATTATATTTATTGTGAAAACCTACTATTGGATCCTTGATAATTTAAGAATAATTGAATACCTGATTAGGCATTATATTTATTATGTGAAAATGTTATTAAAAATGATTTAAAAAACAAATTTTATTTATTTATAATATGTACACTTAAGTTTATAATATGTGATCTCATTAAAGTTCTTACTGAGAAATTTCTACCAGCAGACCTGCGAAAGGAGTAATTTCTCAGAAATATAGACACATTCAAAATTAATATTGTAAAAAATATAATTTCTTGATGTAAGGTCAGTTGGGGTAAGAAGTTCTACGGGGAAAGAGAAACAGTCGTTTGAAACTCGAAAACTATAAATCTTAGCTCAATTGTAACTTAATCGATTAGTAGTCTTTTACATACAATCACAAACGAAAAGCAGCAATAGCGCTGGTATTCATTATATAAATTAGTGTGACAGAAACAAAAATCCCGTAAAATTATTTCTAAAACTCGAGTTTACGGCGGCTCCATAAATGTGCTCTTACTCCCCGAAAAGTTTAACTAGAAGATTGTTATTTTTTGTAGGTATTCTATAAAGAACAAATTTAATAAATCCGTAGAAATATCTGAATAAACTATACTTTGGACATACTTAAAAATATGTTCTAACACTTAACCTCTCAACTGTCAAATAATATGGCCGGGAAAGTGAAAAATATGTTTCTCTTTCCCGAAGTCGGAGGTAACAATCATTTTTTCGCACGATGTTTTCAAAATATTCATGAAATCCTAGCAAATAAATAATAAATAATGTAGTTGAAATGTCGAGAACTAAGTCAAAATAAACTCTATGGAATCCGTTAAAAAGTACATAGTTTAATTTCAATAAAAATCATTTGACTATTTAATTGTTTGACTGTAGGAGTATTTAAACTGATAAAATTATTTTAATTTTGTGTTTTATTGTATTATTTTGTTTCGTTTGTATTCTCTCCTGAAAAGAAATATAAGGTTCATGATAGGCTTTAATTTTCACACATTATTTTGCATAAAAATGTTTAAATTTTCTTAAATAAAAATAAACGCATCACTTGGTTTTAAGCCTGACAACCCCTGACTCGGACTTATATGTTTCTCTTACCCCAAATTCAGATTTTTGTTCAATATTTGGTTTTACATACTATAGTTTAATGGTATTGATGCTAAATTTGATTATCAAATGAATAAGTACCAAATTAATCAAATTAAATATCATATTTAAATAATTACGTCGACAGTTTCTCTTACCCCAAAATCCCGGGAAAGAGACACCAGCACTTACCTAACAATTCGAATTTTTTCGTCTATTAAAATGCATAATAACTTGGTTACAGGTTAAAATATTGAAAGTACGTAGATAAGGCTAAAGTGTATATTAAAAAATCACAATGGGACTTCGCATTCAATAGCAAGAACCTAAAACAATATTTCTAAAATATAATATGTTTTTCTTGCCCCAACTGACTCAGTGTGTAATTTAGAATATACATAAATATTATATGCATTTTAGCAACATAAAAAAAACCATATTCTATTTAATTTTAATTATATTATTACGGAGTTATTTTTGTTTAAATTTCGTCGCTGGTTTATCTTATTTGCTCGCTTTATGCAAATAAATCGAAAGTGCTACCAACCACAACCTATTCTGCGTTCTCTCAACCCATGTGCGTCGTTTGAAAATATGTTCTTGTTTGTTGATTAACATTAAGTAAAAGGTCACAAATTCAAAAATATGTGATTAAAATAAGTATAATGTACCACCAATAATACTGTGTAAATTTATACAAAGATACTTATATGTAAGTAGTTGATTTTGCACAGCCTTAGAGCTCAACCAAAAGGAACAAATAAAAACATAATTCTCGCTATTTTAGTTTTTTTGTTGCGCAGTTTTCGATCACTCCTCACCTTTCTTGAACTTGATAAGTTGACAATAAGAAGCTGTTGGTGTTATGACATAAGATTTGTAACTACCGATTGTAATCATAACGACGTTAATTAAGTTTAAAGACCCTTGACCCTTTAGAGTGTTGAAATGTTTGAAATCGACATCTTTCGTCATCATGTAAGATGCAGATATCGATAAGCTTTTAAAATGATTTAGTGAGAAAACTTCATGTCAGTAAAGTTTTTACACCTCACAAAAGTGACGTGGAAGAGGTCCATGCATAGAATGAAAAATACTTTTCTCCCCTTAATCAATGAAAAATGTTTCAGTAACTAACTGAAACATTTTTCATTAAGAGTTTGATGATGATGCTTAAAAGTTAAAGAGATATAAGTGTATATTCGATTCAAATTTAATGGCGGCTGTGAAATTGGTTATACTCTTTGTAGTATCTCGCCCGCATACCTGCTGGTGGATAAATTTATTCATGTTCAAAGTTTGAAACGTTCCATACCTACCTACGGTTAAAAAAATAATACAATTACTTTGTGCAAAATAAATTGATATTTTTAAATTATCAGTGCAGCTGCATTGTGAAAGTGTCATACAAAAAGTTGATGAAGAACTTATGGGGGCACGCGCTGGCGACCGGCGCGCGGCGCCAGCGGCCGGACGCCCAGTGAAAGCGCGCACATAAGTTGGCCGTGTGGACTTCCACCGCGGCGCTCTACCGTAGTGAACACTTTCGGTCAAGCGGAGTCTCTTGCGCATCTCGTGGGAATGTTTCCGAGGTATAAAAGAACGTAACACCGTGTTTCGCTGAACCATTGCTTTGCATGTACCCGCTAGCTCCAGATACCCACTAGATTACACAGGTAGTGCCCGTGAATGTGATAACAAAATAGTGTTGTGCCGTGTAGTGTTGTGATCTGATCAATCTGTTTTCTTTTGACAGAAAGTGCGGAGGCAGTGACGTCACCATGCGGTTGTTTGCGCTGGTAAATGTTGTTTTATATTATGTAAGAGTAATGAGAGTATTCCGTAATTAACTTAAAGTTCAAGTTTGTTTCTCCATTGTATTGGTATTGATGAGTGTTGCGATCAGTATTTATAAATACTACTTAATAGTAGTTCCATCATAGTAAGTTCCATCATTGTATTAATATACAATGATGGAACTTACTATGACGAAAAGCTTGACAATAGGATTTGCCATGTAATTATTAATGCAATCAAAGTTGCTATTTTTCAAATATAATTATTAGGGTAGTTTTATATTCATTTGTAGATCACAGCTTCAAAATTGGCCAATTATTTTAAAATCTAGGCTACTAATAATTTACTATCATAAATTAAACGAAGTTCAAAATAAAGTTCTGATAATATACCTAATTGTATTTAAGTTATGTTGTCTAGACTTGCATATGCGAGCTTTTAAAGACTTTCCATCGACAGTTAATTCAAGTTTAAATAAATTACTAAGTCATTGACCACTGCAGGTCAAAGATGTTATCATGATTAGTGTAATATAAATTACACTACAATTTCTTAACAAAACGAGTGTCTGATTGCTGGTGTCTTGATCGTTAGGTCTTAGGTCAGCTCTCTAAGTAAATAGCAATAATTCTGACAGATAATTATTTATTATTTTTGACTGGTCTGTTGGTCTAGTGGTTGGTGACCCTGACTTGTAAACTGGAGGTCGTAGGTTCGATTCCTACTCAGGACAAATGTTTGTGAGATGAGCACGATCATTTGATCTGCGTCTGAGTATAATTCATGTATGTATTAATAAATATATAAGTATGTTTCTTAGTTGTCTGATTGCCATAGTTCTTTTGGATCATAGCCATGTTTGACTGGTCTCTAGATATTATATAAAAAATGATAACAAGCCCTTTTAAACGTAATAGAAAATATATTACTTAATTTTTTACATGAGTAACGAATATTCATGAAGTTATATTGCCCGATAGTTCTATCTGAACTACAGATGTTATCTCTCTTTTCTCCATTGAAAAATCATGACACTAATGATCGATACTTAACCATGAATTATTCTCTCTGTCACTTAAGGGTGTTAAGTTGTGATATATTGAGATTTAGTGCGTCTTACACTAAATTTACGTTGAGCTTTCGTTGCTGTGAGGGCGTTTGGGTCCGGGAACGCGGACTAGGATTCCTTCCTGTTTGGAATTTAAATAGTTGAACAATGAAATTTAATTTCCAATTGACTGTCTCCACTGTCACTATATGGTGGTACGTGGTGACCTGACGTAGTCACAGTCATTTAAGAACCTCTCAAAGTTAAGTTGCGTTTCAGTATTCGAGCGCAAAGTTTAGTTAACTCGGAGCCAGCGCTGGCTGTCAGCCTCTCAAGTAGCCAGCGCTAACGCTGAATGTCAGTCTCCCTGGCAGCCAGCACTGGCTTGGCATTGATCCCGTGTAAACCATTATTAAAGCTCGGTCGGCACTGGCAGCCAGTGCTGGCTGCTAGTACACACAACACGTTCCTATATTTGAAGCCAGCGTTGCGGATACGTGTAGTCGGGTTGCTCCGGTTACTGGCACACGTCCAACAAGTGCATGCAAACGGCCTAGGCCAGCGTTGGCTAGTTATTGACGAGCACCCAGCACATATGCTCCGTGTAAACCAGCCTTAAGACTTTATAATACGACCCGATTACATATTTATTGCGCAATAAGTATGGACACATCAATGATGAATATATAAATCGGATCATATACCATTTACAGATCAACCGTAAATCATATTGACAGGTGATCGATTTCACGTTACCAACCTTGTTTTTATGTCGATAAATATACCTTACTTAAATCATGCTTGACATGTTTAGACAAGTTCTTTAATAAAAATAACTTTCTAGTGCTAGAGATAAACTTATGTAAATAAACAAAGTTGTCTCTACATTATCATACCTTTTTGGTTATTTGATATAATTTACGTAAGGTGATTTAATAAGTCATATTTATGCACTTTCATGTTACTTTCTTTATTAGATGATTCTCTCATTATAATAATTCAGAAAGTTTAAAATTATTTTTTTATTTATTTATATTCAAAACAATTACAGCTATCATTACAGAGAACTCCAATACGATAGTGCAGACCAATATTACCCAGAATACCTTCGATAAGACATACATTACTTTAAATAATTAAGAACAAACTATACTACAATCTAAAATTATCCTAATAACTATATTTAATGATACTCTGGATGACTTACCCTAGCTTACGTTTAGTTCTCAAGTACTTATGCCACAAACTTTCTTATTTGTCCCGGTGAGGGCGTCGCTGTTGAAATTAATATTTCAACTCAATAGAAGTTTCGTAGTTTTTTGGAATCAAAATCATCGCCCACGTTTACACAGAGTAAACTAATAAACTTAAATAATAATAATAAATCTTTATTTCTGACCTAGTCCTTAATTTATAGAGAGAGTTTACAGAGCAGTTACAAAATATGTGCACGAATAAATGCCTTTAGGATATTTGACTCCTGTTTATCCGCAATGACCTGTAGGATGCTGTTAGTGCTACTCTGGACTCTGCTTAATAACGACACGGGTCGCTTCCTTAGGTACAAGTTGGTAGCGGACGACATGAAGCTAGCGAGGTAATTTCATAGAAATACATAGAAACCGTCTGCTGCTGCCTCATGTCGCCCGCTACCAACTTGTACCTCAATGGCATGAAGCCGTCTACCCTTGCAAACATAATGCAAACATACCAGACGCACTGCAAAAACGGGGCAGCCCCAACAACATAAACACATTGTTATATTGGACACGCAGGGTAAAATAAAAAAGGTACTTATCGTAAAATACCTTAGTTATTGAGCCACCGGGTCAAATAATTTGGTGGCACTTTACATGTATATTACTATGACCTTTTTATTAATCTCGTTCTAATATTAAAATAATTCAAGTTTGAAGTAGTTTAAGTAAACGTACGTATGTAACATAAATTTTACGATATTATGAGTGGAGTTGTCGTAAAATATGTAATTTATATATCTAGTAAACGGTAGCTAAATGTATTGATGTTATTTCAGATTTATCAAGTGCATAAATGATTAAGACGTGATATAAAGAGAATTTTGTATAAATGTTTATGATATTTACGTGTGTTTACTGTTAGAGAAATATATAAAGGAATATGCACTTTCTATGCATTACGGACGATTGAACCTGACCATGTGGTGGCATTATTCCAAATGATATATTGGAATCCCGTTAAAGAACAACCTGATAAAACAGTATTTCTACCTTAAGTCGAAATAGTGGCTTAAAATTTTAATATGACACTAGTTGCTCAACCAGAAACATTACAATCTAGCAACGATACTTCTTTTCTAAATAAACCAATTAAAATCAAATATAAAACAATGCGCAAAATAACGACGAATCAATTTTATACGTAGATTTTAGTTTTACCAAATTGACAAAGTTTTTTGGCTTGTAAATTTGACAAAGTTTTTCAATTTTTTTATTGGTTCGTAAATTTATTTGCTAGTATTAGTTTTTGTCGCCTATCTGTTAATTAGTACTAAACAAAAATATAAAAGTCTGCGAGTACAAGAGAATGTTCAAACTTTCTATGTAAACTTTATTGGCTGTAGCGATGTGACGTAATATTAAAATTATTAGATTTCGTCCAACATGGCCACATGACAGTCTAAAAGTGATAGATGAGTCAATTTCGTTGTTCAGATTTTTGTTTTTTTTTTTATATTGATTAAATACTTCAAAAAGTTTTTTTTAAAAAAAGCTTATAAATTAGCAAAGTGGGTCGCACATTACTTCACACTACATTCTTGTTAACCCTTCATGGTAAGCTAAATATATGCTTGTGTTACGAATGAGTTCACGTCACTAGTGCAATAGGTGGGATTCGAACCCACGACCACATGATCGCAAGTCCGATACCCTAGTCTTTAGGCTACCGCCGCTTTTATATGCAACATGTTTAGGAAGTATTTAGGAAAGCTTTAGTTATTTCTCTGTAATCTAACTGAAATGAAACCTTTGTCTTCCTGTAGACTTAATATAGCTGTAGATAATAGACCAGGTTTTACAAAGTATTTCTAAACTTTATTTATTCCATAACGGAAGCAAGAACATTAAAACAAGAACGACATTCTTTGCCAGGACGTAATTGGATGTGGTTATAAACAAATGTAAATTGATTAACAGTAATTGTGTAACTATCTTGTTAGCGAAGCTATTATTTATTATTAGATAAATAATTACAGACATAAACTTATTGAATGAAATAAAAAGTCAAAGGTTATATATCCATAAAAGGCGTGGCTCGGGGCAAGATGATTCTCATTAAGATTAATAGCATCTGCTCAAACAACTTGATATAGATTGATAACTTGATATAGATTCAGTTGCAGATATAAAGTATGTTCTGAATAATATTATGTAATGCTCGCATGTTAAAAGACAGTTTAGTTTTCTTCTTAAAACTTTATTTGTATGTTACATGATTAATTTGAATAAATCTTTTTTATTCTTCATTCATAAAATACCTGTATATCGAGATGAGGATTTACTTTTCGTACATAACAATTTTTATGATACACCATACAATTAATCAGTACCGTAAAAGAGATTTTAATCTGAAACTTTATGTTCGTTACGCAAAGTAAAAACATAATAACTAGTTCTCACGGCTATAAAGCTCTATGTGCTAATACAGGATAAGATGAGGTACATTGAAAGGAGTTAAACGCTATATGAAGTAACAAAGATCGTATGAATAAAATTTTTCATTTCGGCTATGTGTAGGATTACGGCGATTAGATATTATAAACAAAGCTTCTTTGGCGTTTAAAAGCTTGAAAGATACTAGTTTGTGGTCCAGACTTTATCCAATGGGGGTTTAACAATCAAAATGTGGAGATTGGTGTGGAGCGCTGGCTAGTGAGAATGAGTCGAGTAAAAAAGCAGTGAGAATAACGTAAAGTACATTGATATTTAAACTAGCTATTGCTCATGGCACCGCCCGCGTGGCGTCGGCTTTATCGCGGCAAGAAATAACCTATAGCCATCCTCGATAAATGGCCTAACACTGTTTTTTTTTAAGTCGGACTTTTTGTTCCTGAAATTAGCGTTCATCCAACCTAACAAACTTGTGCTTTATAATAATAATTAAAGATTAATAAAAAAAATCATAACACGTCCAAATAGGTTTTATATCTTTTTTTATTCCTGTAGGTAAAGCTTCATCGAAAGCAATGCATGATTTTGAAGATGTGCTCGAACAAACACACAGACACAACCTTTGTATATATAAATAAACAAACCGTTCATTGCCGCTCTATGCCTTATAAAGAAATTAGCTAATCTCGTAATACGGACATGCATTACGTTGATTTTATAATTCGTTGAAACATAAAGACGTAATGATTTCCGTTTTTTTGGGGAATCAGTATCTAAAATATGCGCATATATTCCATATTTAGAAGACTTATTTGTAAGTTGTGTAATAAATTGATGTTCTGTCGACAAATTTGTGTTATGTAAGGGTACAAGAATCAACTAATGCACTCAAATTATTTATTTTTCGTTGCGTTTCATAATTTTTTGTATGGATAAATGACCATTTTGATAAATCATTGTGCACATATTACGTTTTTGTTTTCTCGTGTCATTCAACGACGAGGCAAAAGCAAATTGCTGTACCTATGCTCTACTTTTCGGTTTTATTCGTTGCATCGCAACCTAATAGGAGATTGACTAATAAATTAAAGTTTTGCATACATAAGGAATGGTTATTTTAATGCTCACTTCGTTTATGAATGCCTAGTAATATAGAATTATGATACAGTAGGCTTTACATCTAAACTGTAAATCAAATTTGTTACCTTTTACAACTTAAATACTACTAATAAATAATTTACGCAATACTTTTTGAATGATTGCTGTTTGAAGTAATTGTTTTTATACATAAAGGAGTTTATTCTAATACTCCTGTTTTATATAAAATAAAATTTAGCCTTTTATTTTCTAAGTAAATAAATTGGAATCTCTAATTTATTATTATTAAAGTAAGTATTCAGTTAAACTTTAAGAAAGGACTGCTTATCAAAATATTCGAAAACTTACTTTAAGATAATCGTGATAAGATTGAAACTAGATCAAATAAACGACGTTGCCCCAATATAGGGTGGTCTTATCAAATAACTGTACGACACAGTAAAGCACGGACGGTGGACGACATAACCGTATGCGTTGAATAGTAATGTACCGGTCATCGCCATTGCGCATGCGTCGAGCATGATACAATCTTGAATTATAACGGCATCCACTGCAGATTTGAACGTCAATAAATTTAGTGAATTTATTTTCATCTTATATCAAATTACGAGCAATTAATTTGATTTATTTTATCTCTTTTAAACATCTTTCTGTTTCTGAAATTTGTTTGTGTTGGTGTCAGACCGTGAAATTAATATTTGAGAATCGTAAAAATATTACATATTAATAGAGATAGGTATTGCAGCTCTAAATTCAATTAAGCCATTAGTTATACATTAATTAATTTTAGATTGTCGACATACGAAACGGATATCAAGTGTTAAGCAATGATTAAGCTTTCGTTTTGAGGAGATAATTTTTAAATCACGAAAGCTGAAGACATTTTAGGTAAAATTAGATAAGTTAGTTTAAAAGTTAGGTAATGTTTGCTAGTTTTATTACCTGGAACAATACAAAACTGTGGTGAATGAATAATTGGGTCTATATCCAATACTACAGCTCTTCGAGTCTTTAACAATACAAAATAAAGGAATCACGAGTTCAGAATACACTTAAATTACAGCTATCTAAAGTTGGCAGGAGTTAGCCGTAACTAGGAAACGTATTGTTACTCAATGCCGCAATCCTGAGCCGAACTTTCTCCAACATTTGTACCAATCTTTTCCATACTTTCATCTTGTATACCTCGAATATATAGTACGTACTTGGGAATACCAGTAATTATAAATCGATTTACTCATTTGTTTTATGAACGTTGGTAGTAATGTGATGTTTTTAGCATCGTAATCTTCCTGAGTTTTATGCAAATGTTAGACATTGAAATATAAGTATTTTAAACGGATTATATTGCGGTTAATTTTGATTTTAGTTTCCTACGTTTTCGACTCTTCTACGTCGTCGACTTTTCTGAGCTTTTGTTAAAAGTCTTTAAAATACATTTACAACGCAATATTGTGTCACTCTTGCCCCAAAATATGCAACCGAATTGTCCTATGTGCCGCCTTTGTAGATGTGGCAATGCTTTCAGCCGCCCAAATTTTAAGGACTTGTGCCAGCGTCACGATGAAGAAGAAGAAGACCGCCATACTATTAGTAGAGTCAGCTATTATTACATAATTTACAGTTACAACTTCCACATAATGTGTACTTGTCTTTAATTAATTAGCGAGGTAACCATCGAGAGCTGGGGTCGTGGAAAGTTGCAGGCTCGACAGGTCGCACCGCGAGAAAACCAATGTTACGCAAGTGACAGATTATAAGGAACGATACGTGTCCACGTACTTGTGGATATTCAAAGAGCTTTACGATTCAATTTGTCAGATGTTTAAATAAAATATCTATAATAAAATAGCTAAGTCTTGTGTGTATTTCACGATTGTAATGGCAGTGTCCATCTAGAGACCTGACTGGTCATTTAAAGAAATACAACTTTCAGTTGTATTTGAATTTAATGATCGTATAAATATTTATAGCAATACTTAACAGTAGTTTTTCAAAATAATTGAATAAACTTTCCATTTTGTGGTCATAGGTGAAATTTTGACGATTTCATTCAAGATTTATTATTACATTAATTTAAATAATTCGGACACATATATTATGAGGTGCGATGATCTGGCGTCATCGCATCGTAACAGTTGTAAAATTTCACAAGATCGACTCTATGTTGGAATACTAAGAAATGAAGATAATGTTATGTTACCTAATTGCACAGCTCGCTTAGAGAGTGAAGTGTGCGATGAGACAGGCACGCAATCAGTTAATGGGACGTTGTACAGACGGACACTGCTCATACACATGTTACATTGTGAATGAGTTTATTGTTTTATAGCACTTACGCACTGCTTTTATTACAAATAAGATATTACAACACTACTTTAATACAGTAGAATTAATAGATGATCACGCGTAGATAAAATAATTTCTACTACAATTTGTCAAAAATTTGTCTTTGATTACTTTCAATTCGTTATGTCTATTCATAAATTATTCTTCTCAATTTCAGATGCTGTTTTGTACGGCGCTGGTCACGATATCAGCAGACCCAGATCCGAAAAAATATAAAGCAGATATTAAAGACAAAGATAAACAATTGAACACAACTTTGACATCAGACGAAAAGAAATTCTTAAGAGAAATAGAAGACAAATTCGGTATTAAGAGTGATTCCCCAAAGGAAGAAAAGAAAAAAGATAAAGAAGAAAATCCAAAACTACCAACAGGACGTACACCCTTCCCGGCAGTTATTGCTATCGAGATTGTCAATGACACGGATACGAAAGAGTCGAAAGGAAAACGAACAATCGACGCCAACCTCGGCTACGGATACAAAACCAATAATGGATACACATACTCTTATTTTGGAAAGCCTGCTCAAGAGAAAGGCAAATTCATGGTATATCCTTACTCACAGGAAGATATCCCCCCAGCGGATAGTCATACATTCCAACACCACGACCACTCAGGACAACCTATTAAGACGAGCGTAGAAATTCAACCATCACAAGCATTTGAACTAGTGCCCGTAAAAGAGGAGAAGACTCCATATGAATATAATAAACCAGCGATTGAGTTCAAAACACCTTCACATAGTTCTGCCTCTTACTCATCATCTACTGGTCAAAACAGTAATTCATATTCATCACATCCGTCTACTTTATACACCACCTACAATGGAGAACAATTTACAGGATTAAGCGGACAGTTCCCTTCAGTAATGCCTGATTATTTAGTGGATCCTTCTCAGTTAATCAAAAACCCAGAGTATCAAAATGTTGGAATAACCCAAGATCATTTACGCACACACGGCTCTCACTTAGAACAGAAAGTTGTGCCTGTTCTAGTGTTGAGAATACCAAGTTCATCTCTCACAAATCCTACAGCTGAATTATACGCCAATTTACCAAACAACTATCCACTATCTAACTCTCTAAACAACTTGAACTTACAAGAATTAGTTAATCAGTATTTCAAGAAAATGGGATATAATTTTGCACCCCAGGTAATGGCATACCACAGTTCAATAGCTTCATCAGCACAAGGTCAAAATCACGGCCAGAGCCCTGATGCCGTGTCTCAGTACGAACCACAGCATTACGCACATCCTTATGTGCAACCATCATATACACAATCTCATCACTCTGGAGTGCAGTACTCGGCTGTTCAACCTGTAATGGCTAGATATCCATCAAGTTATGTTCGTCATCATTACATGACAATGCCTAAAGGATATTCTCTGTACAAACAACCTGCATTGCCGCAGAAATATGAATACCGATACCAATATACCAATCCACACACAGCCGTATCTTCCCAAAAATTCTATCAACCTACATCTCACTATCAACAACAAACTGAACATGTTTCCTCTCAAGAAGCTCAAGATGCGCAACATGCAAATGTAGAACAAGGAGCCAGTGGCCATGACAGCAATGCTCAGGTACAATACGAAGAACAGCCAAACGTTAGTGCAGGTTACGAAACTGCGGTTTCTCCTGGCCCTGAATATGGTGCTCCACAGCAGACAATTATTCAGTATGAAAACGCAAACACAGTTGCTCCAGAATATGGATCACCAAGAGCTCAAAATGTTGAATTGGTTCAAGCTGGATACGAAAATGCAGGGACTCCTGCACCTGAATATGGACCTGCCCAGGAAACCGCTGTGTCTCCCGGTTCTCACGAATACTACAGCCAGAGCCAGCAAGAACAAATAGATGCTCATTCAGATTATCCTTCTCAATCTGCGCAGTCCATCGAGTCACAAGCGGATTTAAGCGGTCACCAAAACTACGTGTACCAGCAGCAACAGCAAGAGCAGTACACTAATGTTCAGCAGGAGGCTAATGGTCACCAGGACTTCGTTATCTCAGAGAATTACCCGAGCAAAGACCACACGATAGCAACTGTCTTACCAGCTCATTACAAGAAGGACAAACAACAGAACTCAGGAGCGATACAAAGTGTTAGCTACGTTACCCCAACGCCATATTCATCTAAATACCAGATGCCATACAAAGTGATGGTTCCTCAGACCTTCCTTCACAATCCGACAACTGAGAGAGTTTCGTATGTTAACTCACATTCGATGTCCGCGTCCTACAGTCAGACAGCACAACACCAAGAATATAATCCTGAAGCCGAGTACACAGTCGGATTACATTATGTGCCGCCAGTAGGGAAACAAAAGCCTCCGCCATACCCAAGAAACTATCACTCACATCCCAAACGTATGGCGAAACCAGAAAACAGGCCAGAATCATTCTTTAAGAACAAAAACGAAAAGAAGAGATTATTATAAGTAAATTATACAACTCGTAGATATGTGATTTACTATTAGGTAATGTAAATATAGATGACTAAAAAGTACAATAATGAAACTTTGTACAACGCAAGAATATACTTAATTTTAAAGTATTATCCTTGAATTTTATGGATATGAGAAGTATTACTTCGTTTTATTCATAACTGTTAAATATATGTAAATACTTGTCTTAGACCATGGTCTTTATCAAGGAGTAAACAACCTGAATATTCAATTTATCAGTTTCAAAAACATCAGTTTTAGTTAAGATTTCGTTATCCACTTTGAGTGTGAATATTTTATTTTAAAACAATGTATATTGCTTTATAGCATTATTTATTACAAAAATATTGTTTGTGTATTCTTCCTAATTCGATGTGCAATAATTTGGGATAGGTTTGTTTTTTAGTGTAATAAATTAAAAAGTTCATAAATATGAAATTTGTTTTTCACTCTCCTTGATGTTTTTAGCACGAAATAATATTTTGGCAGCGAAACGTCTAATTTTATAACAACGGTGCCACACGGCACATACAACAATTATGCTTTTATTTAGTCAATGTTCTAGATTTTTTATTCATGTGACAAGTTTTCTATCGGTGAATCTCATTTAAAACATCACTTTTGCAAATACATATATTATTGTTTTGTAAGTTTTAATAATGTCGCAATAATTCCACCGTCTAAAACACTTTTATTAATAAGGAGTTAATGAATTATTTATTTATTAAAAGCATTCATAACAGTTATATTATGAACCAGCTGTGACTTGCGGTTTCACCCGCGGAAAATTGCCCCTTCCCGTAAACGTCAATTCCAGACGTATGCAACGTATCAAAGAGCATGCATATCGGTCCACCCGTTCTCGAGTTATAAGTATTGTAACAAACCCGACTTTGTTTTTTTATTTTTATGAATATATTTTGTCACACTCGTGCATTTAATTAAGAGTAAAATGCAATGGTTTTTATTACAATATAATGTAGTTCCAATGTTTAATGAGGCTAAGAAACCACGTACATCTTCACATACAACCTTACAACACACACACACGCATTACATACAAAACACAAACACACATCCACACTTCACTCACACACACACAACACAAACATAATTATTTTTAAGATTTTAAGATTTTTTGTATTTTTAGCTTGAATCAAAATATCATTATTTGCTACTTCCTTATTGTACTTAACTTTATAGTATAACAGAAAAAGAGGTAACTGTACACTTCTATAGCAGTATTATTCTTGTTGTGAAGAGCGGGGTCTCCTAGCACAAGTATATTATTTACTTAAAAGGTGACTCCTATGTAAGATACATTGTAGTAGTTGTAAGTTACTGAAATAAAGAATTATTATTATTATTATTATTAAGAAAAAGGCGTTTATGGAATGAAACTATTAAGATGATTAATATCGTATTTCACGACCTATTGCTCGTTCGTGCGTGAATGTATATGATCTCGACGATGCGACAAGTAATGATACAAGTACAATAATTAAATATCGCTAAATAACTTTGAGATGCAATGTAATTTTCTATATCACGAACACTCTTGATTAATTTACAACCCAAAAAACGGAGCAATAATTTTTACATGAATTTTATTTGGGAGATTTGTCAATTTCTAATTTTATTGTTGCTACAAGTGTGCCACAATACGAATAAAACATTCAATATCATCTAAAAATAAAAACAAAAATATCAAATTCAAAATGATTACAAAATACTATTCTTACTTACCAAGGGGTTGTGGGTTCACAACTTAAAGGAGACTATTGATAACATATAATTAGAATTATCAAGGTAATTATGTCGCCGCTGCCGTTTTAATGTAATAAGTAAATGGTTTCCTTACTACAATATTTGTTTACGAGTATTGTCATCTTTCAGCAGTCAGCACTAAATATGTGTTTCTCTGCCTGTGTCGCCAACACTACTCGTAACTGCAACAACAAGTATTACAATAACCACACTTTTCCACGTAAAATAGGATATAAAGCATCAAGCGGATATTTTCTTGTTCTTCAAAGACGTCTATAATTGGATAAAGAAGCTTAACCAGGAAAACCTACTAATTACTAGCAAGCAGGTTTGTATAAAAAAGTTGTATAACTTGATATTCTTATCTCTGGGGGTTGGGTGACTGGGTACACATTTCACTCTCGTTTCCCGTCTTGTTTCCGTGTTTTCCGGTACTTAGTACCTGCTATGAGGAATCAGGAAGAGGCTGGCAGGCTTGAGCGGTAAACTATCATTAGAATGAGTGTACACCGTTGTAAAGTGACCGGACGGAACCTTTGGTACAGAACCTTTTATTAGCTGTACTTTATTTATTCAGGCGATAAATACTCCTGACTGCAGTTTAATTGACGGAAGCAATTAGAAAATTATATAATTAATTAAATTGTCACCTAAGAAGTTATAATATCCTGCGCTTTAATATATTACAGAGAAACCATTGCAATTTCCTATTTAATTATTTAAAGTTGAAGACTTGACGTCACGTGCTGAATTCCTGCTGAAGTAAAATTCGACATTATAATAAAATCTACTTTTGCTACCTCCTTTTCTTCAAGGAACATTGAAGTATGTCGAATCTTGAGTATTTATATCATACCTTCTTAAAACTCATGTTTCATACAGAATACTGAAACTATAATTCATGTCACTTCTATCAGTAACTTCGTCACGAAACGCAATCTATTACAACATTTATTGTCCATCGGCCATCACAGGATGATTCATCTTCGTTAATTCTTTATGTAATTGACATCAAAACCTGCAAATGCAATGGAATGAGAACAATCAATTTATTATAACATCATTACAGCAATTAGATTGTTATTTCAGTTTCGATTTCATTGTTACCTGTTTTTTGTTCGATGAAAGTATTCTTTCGATTAAAGTTAGGTTGCGATATCGCATGCGATCTTTCATTGTACTTAAATTAATTCAAGATACAACGACATACGTCATTAGTAAGTCGCTTATTTCTTATATTAATACGTTTTAAAAGTTTTTACAAGCAATCGTTTTCCATTTTGCAAAAGGCTGTTAGATATTACTATTTTCTTAAGAATTGTTGGTAATGCTGCCAATCGCTAATTAATTCAATAATTTTAATAAGTTTAAATAAGGGATATCAAATATTTTAATAAAAACGAATATTTTATATGCTCGTAAATATACGAACTCTTTTCTCATAGCAGCTGTGAAACTCGCACTTCATAAGCTCACTGCAATACTTATTTCTGAAGGCGCTCGTCCGTAAAGGCGTTCAAGGAAACGCACCGGAAAATCTAGCCTTCAATTACAGCCTGTACCATGATATAGTGTGGCTTGGTCTATACACTTGCTAATTGGACCTCCAGGGGAGTTGTAGACGTAGTTTGTGAAGCAAATAATATGTGAGTGTCAAGCTTCTGTGAAGAAGTATGTAAGCAAGCTTTTGCATGATAAAGGAATCTATTTGAAATGTTACATTTTGGAAGGCGCTTTATTTCGATAACCTATCATATCTATTTAACTTAGTAAGATCGTTATTTTGCATGCATGTAGTTATATTTGAAACAATTAAAATTATTCTACTTGCAGTAAACTTGGTACGTAAAAATATATTTGATTTTCTACAAGTACATCGCAAACTATTCAGTAAAAAACTCTTCGAACTATTTGAAGAAAATATTATAGAAATAAATAATAATAGATAATAGTTTATGTCTGAATTTAAAACTTTAACCTATAACTATACAATAATATCCTTTGTTTATTCAATTTACATAATTATAATGAAAATACATATAATAAAAGTATATTTAATCAGAAGAAAACGGAAACATAAAGTTAGTCGTTATAGTTGATTGAAGCTTAAGGGACTGACACTGGACAGATTCAGGGTCTTGTGTAGTTCTCACCAGCAATCCATCATTATCTTAGGAACTATTATTTATGTGGCCAACCATGCACTTGTTACTTGATTTCTTGTCACGTCGTTAGCAGAATTGCAAATTGTAGAGCAATGTGAAATAGTTATCCTGTAAATGATTAGGTTACTCTGTGCTAAACTGAGAAACAAAGAAAATGAACCTCTTTTTTGATTGAATGCACAAGTTTATGATAGGTATAATAACTTTTGAGTATAAACACTGAAGCAAAACAGAGTGGAGAATGCCACAACAGATTGACATGTTTTAGGATCTGCTAGATAGAATTTTGTTATTTAAATACCCTACTAATTGCCTCAAAATTAGGCAAAGATCTCTCAAATCTGTTCTTGATTAACAATTAAGAAAAAGCTATAATATTTTGTTCTTATTTTATTTCACAAAAATATATCACAGTCGCCACAACATGACCAGGCGAAAAATATATCAGTATCTACTACTTGGTTTTAAAAGTGTAGCACACGACGTGTGAATTATATCGCTAAATCGAACTAATAAACAACAGTTTCCCTTTCTAGATGTGACGATACCTTTGTTAACTTATACACTGGGAAGTTATGGGCGTCGATAGAAACATGACGGGTCTCTTTATACGGCACGATTTGCTTCAGGAAAGTTAGTTTTAAGAGTGTTGTACGATTGTTTGGTAAGGCACGACTCTATAATGTTGCTTTGGATTCTATGTTATAGTTATACTTTTATTTTAGGATATCTTAACGATATATTATGAAGCATACCGCGCATGCTGAAGATTCTCAACGCGCTCGTTGAGACCAACCCAGGTTTGGATTTGTTTGCTGAATGGAAGACGAGTATGTTGGAATGTTTGCGATTTTGTGAGAAGATTGAATAAAAGGAATTATTTAAAACGTATAATATTGTTATATTAAGATTTTCTCATTTTTTATTTAAATTACAAAGTGATAATTATAATTGGCTAAACGCTGTACTGAATTAAGTTCACTAAATAAACAATGAAACGTTGTGTAAGTATCAATATAAATAATATTCAACCATTATTTTTCTTTATAATGGACATTATCCGCCCTTGCTAATTTGAATAACATATTCTATGTGCTTATAGAATATATGAATAGAATAAAATTTGTTTGCTTGAAATAGAGTTGTACAGATCTTATAAATTATAACTGTCCTTCATATTTTACCTACTCAAATCGGCGTGCAAATTTAACAATTAAATAAAATCGGAATGAGACTAATCATCGAAACAAGTTCAGTACAAAACTGATAAGTACTTGTTCAAATTAAATTACTTAACAAGTACAACACTATAGAACATTATTATTAATTCAATTATTATCAGAAAATCTAAAAAATATTATACAATTTATATTACCAATTATATTATTTTAAACATCTTAACAATGATATGATAAGTATAAATGTATGCATGTAATGTACATTAAATGTAACATAATGTTAAATTTGTATCACAATAACAAATATCATTGCTACTCTGTAGTTTATGCCGAACATCGGACGGTATAAAGGAAACTATTGCATAACATATTATAAGTAAATGTTAAAGGTACCCTTTAATACGATTTAGCTTGCCCTAGGCGTGGAAATGTTAACGCTCCGTGAAGACACACAATGCTACTCAAAGTTTTATGTTTATTTGTTCAACTATACAAACAAAAGTAATAATAATATTTTTTATAAAGAGGCCTTGAAAAACCTGGGTGGAAATCGAACCCACGATCTCCGGCTTAGCAGTCAGGATAACTAACCAATAGACTCGTTACAGATACAAGGTTAATCTCATGATTATCGTCGAATATTTTATTTATTTGTCGATGCATTCTCAATCATTTTAATTAACTTACTGGCTTGGGTTGCTTAAATGTGTGTCATATTTATATCGCAAGATTCTCATTAACCCTTAAATCCATGATGAGCTCCTCATGGCTTATAAAATAATATTTCGACACTGTCATAAAGTACCTATATATCGCAATATTTTAATAGGTTGACAGTTGTAACGTCTGTATCGCATGGAATTTACCTACTTATATTTGGTTATGGAAATCATGTTTCTCTCTCATAATTCAGCTGCTTATTTTTTGTAAGAATGGCGCATAGGATCCATGTGCCAATATGTTGTTATTAAACAACAAAGTCGTGATAACCACCTAATGTTGTAATACCTAATGGATAATGTTATTTTTTACAATCCCTACTATGCGATGAATGATAAACTTTATACACGGCGCTAGATGTTAACGTAACTCAATACATATAATAAGTCTATTACTAACTTATGTATTTATGCAAATTGTTGTTTCAGATGGCTATAAACAAAACCTACGAAATAGTAATGATAAGAAACCAAGATCTTGTTTCATCTTTACATCTTTTACATGACACTTTGTGCGTATATTTGAATAGAGAAGAAAATCCAAAAGGTTACAGTCCAATCAGCTTTCAGTTACACAAACATAATTAAACTTAATTGAACACATCCTGTAAAGATAAGTGAACGAAACTTTATTTAATGGGTAAATTTTATCTCATTAATATGGTTATCTTAAAGATAATTACCATACAATGCAAAAATACATAAACTTTGAGTAACGGTGACTCTTATCCCTGTGTGCGTGTACCTAACACCCGCCTATGCGCCCACTGCACCGATGCAACTCACACAATTGCAACTCCACGGTCCGCTACCCCCGTATATAAACCTAGTTGTACCTAGCCTTGAACTTCACTTCACCACGGCTGCAACCGACACACGCCGTACTCAACCCCAGTTACATCCCTTAATCGTAAAAAGTGATTTGGACTACGGTGTTAGTGAATAAACTATGTGTTGATAGAACTGTGTTGATTGGTGTCTTCTGATATACGTGAAAATGATGACCGTACTGCAAACCGTAAGTATCCTTAACCATGGAAAAACAAACATTCGATACCCGCAAAAAAAAAAGTAGGAGAACTGAAAAATAATTCATCTATGAACCTTTTCGTATTTAATAAACAATAATACTCATAATAAATGTAGGAGAGTAAATGCACGATTATCCAAGTAGCGAGATAAGGTCAAATCGAATGTAAATCTTAACACCGAGCAATCTTAATTAATAAATTACGTAATTATGATAAACTTAGACATAATTTTAATTTATTTAGTACTACGGTCAATAAACCAACGCCGAAATTTTAATTCGTAGTAGAATTTATGTTATGTAATTTGTAAAATATGCTTATTTTAACATGATAATTTTAAACTAGAATAAATTATTAAAGAATGTTTTACTTATCTTCTTTTACTGGCATTGATGTGACTTAAGTACATTTTAATATTACCATAATTAAATTTAAAAAAAAATATTTACGTATGTAAAATGAAGAAACATAAAGTATTATTAGCGTATTATGTTATTATTAAATAAGATTTATTCCGATGTAATGCTAAAATCAAATACCATTGGTATTGGTTAGAACTCTTGCAATTTTTTTTCGAATGGATACCACTATTTTAATATTCTTTATGCCCGAACAAATACCAGCTAATATATATATTGTTTAATTTTGGTTTCATTTCAAAAATGGCATCCGTTTGGAATATAAGAAAAATATGAGTTAAAACTATTACGAGTCGTTTAAGATATATAATAGTTGTCATATAAGACAAAATCTTATACAAAGTATGAAAAAAAGCGACGGTAACGGACAAACAAAGTATGAAATATTATTTGAAAAGTATAAATAAAATCTATACTGTTGTTGGTAAATAAACAACGCCATTCAAGCGATGAAAGTAAGAAACTTAGATAAAGAAATTATGGCGACAGCTAATGTCATTTATAACACATTGTTAAGACGGCCATGTTGCTATTTCTATTATACTGACACTTAGCTTTTCTTTAATCACTCTATTGGAAATTAAATTTGCATACAATGGCTACAATTTAATTAGGAGAATTTATTCTAGTGTCACTAGTTATCAGTTCTTACGGCTACGACAATTTTGTATAAGTTTCAAGAATGAAGGTAGGTATATAATCGGTATAAAATAAAAATAGTTTTTTACTACATGACACTGGCAGTAGTTGTTGTTAGACATACTTACTTAACGGCAGACTGTCGAAAAGAAAGAAAAGTTTTTATTTAAAAGTCATCTACCTATAGTTTATATACTTTATGTAAAGATTATAATTATCTTGCCATCGAATAAAACATTTATATCAAATTAACTTCTTAGATAGGTTAGAAAAATTAACGGAGTTTTAGATCATATCAATAAATAAAATCATCAATTAAATTATATAAATTAAACTTTTAAAGGTACATTTATGTAATAATATTGAAATGAAACCAGAGATTACGCATAATTATGTAATTTATTGTTTATAAATTTATTTTAAAATATGATCTAATGAGATAACTTAGACACTTGAATACTGTTTGATTGTGACAAAGTTGTTTATAATAAACCCGCGGTGTTCGACTATTTTTAATCTCCATATTATGTAACTATTTGAGGAAAATAACTTTTGGGACGAACATTCGATGAGACATTAGTGGAGACTTTGTTATTAATAGCACCTTATTTTCTTCAGAACAAGGTTTATTTTCGTAATTCGTGAATACAACTGGTCATATTACGGATTAGTAAGGTTAACGTAACGGTTTACTTCATAACTCATTGATTTCTAATGTTCCAAGGAAATTAATCTCCTATTCTTACACAATATTCGCTGTTTTGGGAAAAACAGACGACATTATGTCTACTACGCATGTTTCTATACCTAACCAAGTTTGTATTCCAATTTGGGATAGTATTCATTTTAGGAATAGAGTTATTTAGAGTTCGGTTTTGGAAATAATTATGTAACAAATCAGGAAAATGTAACCAAATTGAGAACCTACTCTGTTTTTCAAGGCGGTGCGTGTAAATTTGTGTATAGCAAAAGGTATCGTATTTTCATATCATAAAGCTTTTTTTTTTACTTGATTAAGTATTTGTTTTTATCATAATTGTTTCGATAATAATATTTGTTCTAAAATATAATTTATAATATAAAATTAATTTATAAATGATGTAAAAGAAGTACCTACGGAATTTTTCATACTAATAAATGAAATTTGTATCTATTTCTGAAATTATAGTGTTACCTATGTTAAAAGGAAAAATAATTAAACTCCTTCACAAATCCTAACAATGTATTCAGCGGATTACTGCCATATAATGCCATTATAAGTCAATGCTCACATAAACTAACAATTACGGGGGCGACGGCCTTATTATCATAGAATTATAGACTGCGAGGCGAGTGTTATTGTTCGAAGACAGATTACTTTGGTCATTCAGCCTTCTTCGTTACGGCCACTTGACAAGGCCTATCATCAGGAACTGAGTGATCGATGATCAAAGTTAGTGAAACTCAAGATATGATACGAATTACAAGATTTATAACGCGTAACTTCAATAGAATAATTTTATCGCAGCGCTAAAATGGCGCATTTGCTACTTTTGATTATGAAAGACATGTCGTGAATTATTTCTTAAATGTAACATTTTAGACACCACCTTTATGTTTTTTAATTATGAAATCATAAAGGGTTTTTGATTAAGAAATTTTATGGTTAGATTTTGAAAAGTGCATTAATATTACATCAATAAAGGTTTGATTCAATAATTGATATTTTTAAACTATAGATGTTACGTTATTCACTTATAATGAACTTGATAGTAAGATGGTTATTTGGAAATATCTATAGTACCATAAAATCAGAGGCTAAGTGTAAGCCTTACGGCTTGACCGATAATTAAGGTTAAGCCGCGCATGCCGCGGTTGCCGCGGTTTGTCCGTGGATGGGTCACCATTGGTAAACATATCGAGACATATCACGTTAAACCGTTGGTCTCGACTGTCATACAGTGATCTTTGACAGTCATTAAGTCATTTCAATTCTGATAACATGTCTTACTATATAACACTGTATTACCTCGCAATGAGTTGTGGATGTCAGATAGGCAGTCGCTCCATGTAAAATACGTTATTCAGCTAAATTCGGTAAGACTGGAAGTTGACCCCAACAGCTTGGGAAAAGGCTAGGCAGAGGCAGATGATGATCTATACCATAAAATGTTTAGTAGCTCTTTAAAAACATTTCGCATTTGTTTAGATATCCGAACAAATACGAACAAAAATATCAAACAATACAATTCGTATTACATTACAATAACTTCGGTTTGCCTCTAGGTGTAATTATGAAAGCAAGTTTCAATCAATTTTATGTTTTAAACAATAAATTCTTGCTTCATAGCCACTTTCTACGATATTATCTGAGTTACATAAGCTTCGGTCCCTTTTAAAAGATGTCGTCCCACAGTGCCATAAAGTATAGAAAATGTTCCGAATGTTATATAACTATAGCGTTCTCGAAATCCCTTTACCGTGTTAGCAATATGTTAATATAGGAAATGACAATTTTAGTATCCCATTTTTTGTTGATTGATGGATTGATTCGTCTACACTAATATTATAAAGAGTTGTATTTTTGTATGTTTGTATTTAATAAACACAAAAACTACTATACCGATTTGAAACATTCTTTCACCATTAGGAAGCTACATTCACGCAATCCTACCAAAATATTTGTATGTAAACGTTGCCAAGAACAACAAATTCTCAATTTTTTATATATGCGGCTTCTACCTTTGTCGTTAGTACAAGAACCAACTAGCTGACCCAGCAAACGTTATTCTGCCATGTTACAAAAACCTGGAAAGGGCTACCCGTATCATTTAGGGGTATGAATATGTTATCCGATTCTGATACCTACCCGAAATATACAAAAAATCCATTCAAATCGGTCCAGCCGTTTTGGAGGAGTTTGGTAACAAACATTGCGACACGGGAATTTAATATATTAGGTTAAACAACTGAAATAAGAAGACTACAGAGGCTTGATATGAATGTTTCTAATATAAACTTATATTTCTATATAAGTATTGAAATGGTTGTTAATGTAGTAACAGTAAAACTAATGCAGTAAGCAACTAAGATGATTTAATAAATTACTCTTCACACTATAAAAGGCTCTTTAAAAGAGATAAGTATATGATAAAAACTATTTTATCATATACTTATCTCTTTTAAAGAGCCTTTTATAGTGTGAAGAGTAATTTTAAAAGCGATACAAGATATTGTCGTCGCTTTCTCACCCACTGATTATGTGAACTTGCATCTCATACAAATTGTCTTGTCATCTCGTTTTAGATCCACCAAGACTCGTCGGCCGTAGTGTATTAAGGACCAACGCGAATTTAAACTTGTTTGTAATGTAGCTTATTACTAAATAAGCTACATTACAAACAAGTTTAAATTCGCGTTGGTCCTTAATACACTACGGCCGACGAGTCTTGGTGGATCTAAAACGAGATGACAAGACAATTTGTATGAGATGCAAGTTCACATAATCAGTGGGTGAGAAAGCGACGACAATATCTTGTATCGCTTTTCAGGTCCGCCAGGATACAGCGGCCGTAGAGTACGTATATTCATAGTTTTGCTCTATTCAATTAACCAACGCTATATTTAATTAAACTAAGCATGATATTCACCCATTTCATACTATTAACATATTATTATATGCTCACGTTATAAAACTTACTTGCGTTTTACGGCGCAAGTTAACACCTTCTAAATGTGACGATAAAGATTTTTTGTTGTTGCCTAGAATTATCTCTAGATTAAGTTTTCATTTTCATAGTCGAAATCAAAGATTTATGCTGCTTGACATGTGTGATAATATTTTCTTTTTGAGATAATATATAAAATTATTTCTATACAGGATTGTGCATAAAACTGAACCGCTTTCCCCAAAGAACATATGTAGGTCGAAATCTTAAAATGGAAAATTAACTTTACATGCAAAGTGACAGGTCAGGACTTATGTTTATTAAGATTTAAATTTTACAGGGTATGAAAGTTATGGTTTATTTTGCAGTAAATCATTTCATACTGACAAAATCAATACCGATTCGCCCACCCTTCACCACTTCCTAAAATGCTCAAGCTGGCGAGACGGCGCAACAAACTCCCCAGGACTGACACTTACTCAATGGTGCTTTGTAAAGTGAAAGTGTAAACATTTATTCATTAGAACTTACATTATCCAGCTGTATAACCTATGTCACCTTACTGTACATGGTGCGTAGCTGTGCCGTAAACTTACAGCCGTAGCCGCGTAGCTGTCACCTTGTGTTTATTAGAAACCGTATAAATACCGTGAACGTATAAAATAAAATAAATCACAAAGAAATCTGAGGTTTGCCAAAGAAGGTTAATTTTAGATAGAGTGGCTTAGACTCTGGCCGTTTTAACAACCACGGTAAAAGTAAACGGTATTTTTAGGATTGCGTAATAGTTTAGTATGATTTATAGAATAGTATCTTGGGACAACTTGGGACTTGAGCGAAGAGCCTATATTATGGCAACTAGATGACTGATAAACATAAGTACTTATATATTTCAAAATACTAAAATATTCACAAAACGAATGATCTTATTCATTAAAAAAAATGGTATGGATGGGAATCGAACCCACCTTCGGTTTAGTAGCCAGGGTCACTTACCATTAGACTAACAGGTCAGTTTTGTAGTGTGTTCGAAAGTGAAGTAAAAGTCGCGATCAAGACAACACTAATGACAAAATATAATAAAAAATAAATAATATAATAATAAAATAAGTAGTTCAAAAAAAGAAACGATATAAACTAACACATAGAAAATAAATATAAAAGCTTTGCCCTTTTGAATTCAATCATATACAATTACGACGGCAACCGTAACAAATGATAGGACATCTCAACTCACTTTCATTGCACTTATTGGCAATCAATTTCCCTGTCGCTGTTCCCACACTACGTCAAAGACCTCGGAGCTTGTCTGAACAGGTAGTTACTGCAGTTAGTGCTAAAAGCGACATGGCATGTTCAGAAGCGCACTTTCCCTGGCCACACCGGGTGAAACGCGTGACCGGTAAGGGCAGAGAAACGTGAACATCCCAGTCGACGTCTTCGCGACCTTTGACGGTAGTTTATCTCTTAAAAGCCTAACCTGACTTCGAATTTATAGTCTGTCTTGTTTACAATTATTATTATTAGTTTCTTAAGCTTTATATTAACGGCTGGGGTAACTTTTCGCATAAATCAATAGGAATAATGCAGATTTCTTATTGTCAATTAAATATTTCTCATTCATTTTATATGGTTATAAGCTTACTTCAACGTAACTTTTGACTTAGCAGTAAATAGAATACTTATTACTTTTTTTATATTTTTTTCTTAATTTATATCATTAGGTATATGGTTTTATATAATCATAGAGAAGGATATAATAATATTATAGTAACATTTTTACTACTTAATACTCATTATGTACTATGTAGTAAGATAATATATTAAGAACAATTTAGTTTTAAGATGGGTAATAAAACGGAAACTGCTATAAACAAATAGACATGCGCGAAGTGCATGCGCTGATAGTTCTACGGTATACCACGATTGAGAGGCAATTGGCATCACTTAGCTCTGACCCCAAGTTCAAGATGTAAGTGTCCTTATCAATTTCATCAGGTTTTAACATATGAAATTACGAGGTAATTAAGTTCGCTTATAGAGTGTGGACATGCGATACTCTGAAAACGATCTTACTCATTTAATGATCCATAATATTAATGCTGTTAATTTCATATGCGATCGGTTATCTACACGGAGATTTATGGCTCTAGTATATAACTTGTTGCTCTTGGAAGCTGGGAGCTGTTACGTAAGAGTATCCTGCTTCCGGCAGTCGTAGAGTTCATGTTTGCAATTTTCTATACGCCTTCTAATATAATTAGTAGTGTCGGCTATTTCCTAAAGAAAACACTTTTATAACTGACTCGTATTTTCCCGGTTAATTTAATTGATTGTATAATTGAATAATCCATAATTATTTAATTGATTGATCCTGTCGATATTATTATATTGTAAAAGCTGCTGTATGTCTTGATTTAATACGTCAACCTCTATTTTAATTTTTTATATTACATCAACTTAACAATATGTCAATGCACATATTATGTAAACTAATTACCATAGTAAAAAACTACATTATTATATTATTTACATCTGTTTTCAATAACTTGTATTTTTAATTATTTCTGAATTCAGAAATCTCATAACATATAAACATATTAACTTTAAAAGCATCAGCGGAACATCAAACTCCTTTAAACTTGCCACACCTTCGTATAGGTTTATCTGCTAAAAGGTTCTATTACCTTTCAGATCGGCCTGAGATAGGCGTAGGTTGCTGAGTTATGCCTTCGCCCTTTCACCCCGGACGAGTATTATCCTGTCTTGCATGCATAATGGTCACGAATTGAAAGCTTCCTAACAACATAAACTTTCTATTTTGTGGATCCGTTCACGATTCCTTTAATCGTAAATCAATAGTTTCGCGATTTCAAACGACAAGGTTTTTTGAATTTATTCGTAAATAAATTATATATTATGTGACGTGTGCATATAAAGTAGGTATGTGTTCCCACTAATTTTTAGGTCTCTGAATTTCGCTTTCCGACAGTTTGGTTTTTGGTTCATCTTGTTTGAATCATAAGTTGAATTATTTAATAAATTCCGTCATGTTTGATTGAATTTATTAAATAATACCACAATATCAATAAATTAGCATATTACCTCGCGTGATAGAATTGCATGATTAATGAATAAGTATAACACTTAAACTAAGAAATAAGTAGTCGTGCTATTTAAATTCATGATGAGATAAAAGATCACAGCTCCTTCTACCGGCCTTTTCTTAAACTTTGACACACTTATATTGAATAATCCTTATAAAAATTACAGAATGTTTAAGTCACAATTTTCAATGTGAAGAGACTGTCATTTGTTTTGCGTTATCTTTTGTACAGTGGTATATCTTAGCCACATCTCGCGTTCCACTATGATAATTAAATCCATGACAGGGGTTAAAAACATAATTGTTAATGCAGCCACATTCTTCTAGCTTGTTATACATGGTATGCTGGGTGGGTTCACTTTCGAATGCGTCGTGTATCTTGTGAAGATGTGACAGCGACTCGTGTGTCCTAGACATTATTAATGTATTACTTGTTTAACAGAATTTATAGGCGTATGAGACAAAATAAATAGTTAACAGTATTTTCAGCAACTCGATTTGAGAAACGGCTTAGTTGATGAAAAATTCTACATTGAAGTTAGATTTTTTCACCGAAACAGTCGAAGTAACTGTTCCGTGTACTGTTCCGATAATTTGCCAAAGTTTTTTAAAGATTAGGTAGGTAATACAAAAAAAAACGATTATGTAAAATAATTAAGTTTAAGTATTTGCACATGCCGTGTATTTTATGTCTGAAGAAAAGATAACCACATTTTCAAAGAAAACAACAATTTTATTTAATAAGAAGAAACAGTTTGGAATAACATTGTTTAAGATATTTTACTATTAAAACATAAGTCATATTGGTTTTTTTATAACCTAAGCAGGTACTGCATCTCTCTTTTCCTCAGTAAACGTTTGTCTCGACGAGCTTGCATCACGTATTATTGCAAGACTATTACATTTTCGAAGTGAATAATAAATACTATTTATACGCCAGTATTAATATAATTATTATTAATTAGGTATCTAACATAGTAGGAAAGCGATTCACGGCTGAGAAGTTGATCTCACTGTCGCTGCATACCGCGCGGTCATCGCCCATACACACACGCATCGCGCCTCTTATGTCAAAGAAAAATACAGATTAAAAAATAATGTAATATTATCATCGGTTATTTACGTGAGAAATTGCCGCTTTGGATCGCATGACTTAGAATAAAAATCAGTGTGCTTAGGTTGGTTGTTTAAAATGTGTGCATAATCTATTTATTGAAATAATAGAGTAGGGTTATGCGTAATAATAATAAATCATTTAGTTGCTCATAAACATGGTATTTTCGGTTGTTTACCACATAGTAAAAGAAGGACCATGTTTAGCTACAGAATAGCATGAAAAAACTACTGACATAATGTTACTAATGCATAATATAAAATATTGATTTTCTGAATAAATATTATAAAGTATTAGTAAGTCATGTAATAATTATTTTCCTTTTGATTCCATAATACATACATATAATAATATTATGTATATCTAAGTATTAAGAAAGATTACGATTGGATCTACTAAGTATTTATAATTTTTTATGATATTAATATTAAGGCGGTAAGGGGCGTGACCAAATCTGAGTATGAGATAGTTGACGAATCAAATAACTATTCAAGGCGAGTATTTTTTTCAATGACGTCTGACCAATTACAATAGACCTATAAGTACTATTTAATTTAATGAGAAACTAAGTATTTTCGAATTTACACTTTAAGGGTAAAATCGACAGGTTCATATCGAATTCAAAGTACTCGTTGTGAAAGTACGGCATTAAAAGGTTTCTCAAATTAAAATCGCTTATAAAGTACATAGATGGGTGTATCCAGAAATACCGTAGGCAGCCTGATTAGTAGTTGAAAGGGAAAATGTTGTATACGGTAGGGTAAAAATAGTACCTAAGTCGATGGACGGGTTACCGGTAGATATTGAGAGTGGATAGGTCAGATAGCAAGTCAACAAAATACTAGTCCTTTAACGAAAGTTAACTACTGCCTTTCTAAAAATGTTGAACTATTAGATAGTAGGTTGATAGTTTTCTAAATCCACAGGCAACTCATCAACATGGTAATTTCTAAACAGGTCGCATACCTTGTAACGTGTTGTATTATTTACCTTATCCCTTTAGTTAAGTTTACTGCATCAACTGCTCATTTTAATAAACTTGAATAAAAACTGATAATTATACAGTTTTAATGAGACATTGGAACTTGTTGTGCAACTAGTTTATGTATCATAACAGAATGCTCATTTGCATAAGCTTTGAGACTGAAAGACGTGGTTACCTTTGACGTAGTAACTGCCCCTATAGGCAAGTGACATTTCTACAAGTATCAGAGCTAATCGAATCACTCAAATGTATGAAAGTGACAAGTCTCAGTCGAATACTGAAACGTTTATCAGTTTTAAGTTTCTGTTATGTCTTAAGCTGTCTTTGTCACTTAAAAGTGTAAAGTAGCAACAGTTACGTATTTAACTTGAGTTGCGTTTCATTATTCGGACGTAAGTCTCATGACTTATCGAAAATAAATATAATTTCCATACATTCAATGTCAATTAGGCAATTTCTATCATCGTTAACGCTTGTAGAGACATCGATTGCCTACAATTCTATGGTGCTATAATCTCTGGTCCACTCGCTGGTCATTAATTATAAGCAGTTGTTATTTTAATTAATATATTTATGTTTTCATTACAGATACGGCTACTAGTCATAATACAAGTGATCAAAACCTCCCGCTGTCAAGATGGATTCGGCGAGCAGGACATCCTCCGCTTCCAACAAATGGCTTCCAACGATGGCCAAAGCGGTTCCCTCACCGGCTTCAACAACCTCCTACAGAGAGACTCCAACACCCAGACCTTAAGTTCGACGAACATGCAATTTAATATGAATGATGATACAAACAAGAATAATAATTACGGTCGATCATTTTACGCGCGGAGCAGAAAGGTTTACAGAATCAAGAACCCGTTCCAGCAACAAATTGAGGAAACTGAGAAGCAACCAGAAAACACTGAATCACAAGACAGCGGCGCCGGGGCTAGTAACCAGTATGCATCCGTGCAGTACTCTCTACCTCCAGAGGAATTTCTCCAAAAGATGAGAGCGGAGAATCAATACTACCAGCAGACACAGATGTCAACCCCATCTCCGAACATAGGGTATACAGCAACGCCACAACCACAGTACCAGTATTCGACCGTGTCTCAATCTAATTACGATAACAACAACCAACAAAACAATCAAGTACCTCTAGAGCCTAAAGCTTCCCTCGGTCAGACTTATTTATCTAGTCCGAGTCCATACCAATTCAGTACTCCTAACAATTATTTAGATGCAGTTCAAAGCACCGCATCGCCAATACCTTCGTTTCTATCTACACCACTGAACAATGGTCAATATACTGGGACACCGTCTAGTTCATATGTTTCTAGCGCTTCCCCAATGTATCTGTCGAGTGCTTCAAGTTTACAGTCATACGTTTCATCTCCTTTATCAGTCATACAAACTGGTTCACCTGACTACAGCAGAGTAACAACAACAATAGGTAACAATGCTGGCAGTTACGATAATAATGATCAAAATAAAAAAATGCAGATAGATCATTATGATTACGCTGGTAACGGCGTTAGGTACCCCTCAAATTTACAACAACAATATCAAAATGAATACCAATCTTCGACAACTACATCTTCACCTTATCTGGATCAGTTGCGTGAGTCATGGCAAAATGCTATGAACTCGAATATAAACGCAGCAGCAAAGTCCATGCAGGACACGACATTCAATCAATATTATCCCTATCAAAATCAACAAGATAACAGATTTGAATCTAATTCTGATAACGCCAATAGCGAGACACATCGTATAGGGAGCATGGCATCGGCTAATAACTTATTCGTTAATTACGTACAGCCCGATAACCAAATGTTAAATAATTTAAAAATACGGACTAGGGACTTAGAACATGAAACTAGTCAAGAGCATTATTCGAATGGGGATTTTGGATGGAAACTGACTGGCAAAAAGCCTTTAATTGAATACAATTCATATCCACCGAGGTACTCTCCGTTAAATACTCAATCAGAAGGGCAAGCAGTAAGTCAGATGAATTTCCATTTGGATACAAGTAAACCTTATAACTACGATCAAGTTTCTAAGTCAGCTACAGAGGCGCTTGACGAACAAGAGTTTGCAAAAGCCGCTGCTAAAGCCCACGAGCGATTAAAACAACAGCAGCAGCAACAGCAGCAACAACAACATCAACAGCAACAACAACACCAACAGCAACAACAACACCAACAGCAACAACAACAATTCTACGGCAATAGTAACTATGGATTAAACAACGTTGGAAATTCTGATGTGAATAATGGAGGCAATGGATACTACGGCAATAACGATAAACAAAAAAGTAAATATGCTGACAATCCTTATTTCTACAACACTCAGAATGACCTCATTACTGCATCACCTTACTTTTTATCAACACCACGAGATAACCTGGAAAACAAGCCAAAGCAACCCTTTGATCATGACAAAGCATTAAAGAATATTGTTCCAATAGATATGTCGAATGTGGTAGGCTCAGAATCTCCTTTGAAATCTGGTACAAATTTGGATAATAATGGCCGGTACACTTCAAATAATTTTGGAAAGGACCAATTAGATCAAAACGTTAGACAATATTTACGACCTGTTACTGACTCTTTCTATAAAGACAAAAATGCCATCTATGGATTCAACATAAAAACTAAATCAGATGATTACTTATCGTTAGACAATCTCAAGCAGATAGAGAGCATTTATGGGAAACAACAACAAACACAAGATGCAAACTATAATCAAGGAAGTTATTCGGGATCACCACAAGGCCTCAGTTATTTGTCCCAGCAATCAAATAACTACCAAGACAACTCTCAGGCCCAAAGTATTCAACAACAAGGCTTTACTCGTAATCAAAATCAGTTATCATCCGATATTGCAAACATCTTGAAGTTTAATGATATCCCATATAAATTATCGCAAGCTTTAGGTAATGATGGCCAAAAACTGCATAATTTTAACTATGATCAAAGCGGTATTCCAACACCTCTGCCTTTGAAAATCAATCAAAACGTTGGTAGCCATCAGCTCGACGTTACATCTAACTTGTTGAGTAAGTTATTGTTGAATAAGCAGCCGGCTATAAACATCAATAGACCTGAAATTGATAGTCAAACAAGTAATTTGTTGTCGACAATCAATGGTTTTAAAGTTGCAAATCCCTTCAATGTGGATCTCAAACTAGTAGCAGAAATGTTAAAAGGTAAGCCGACCGTCGATGATTCTCATATGATGGCGTTAAGAGACCAATACTCCAACCCATCTCCACTTAAGTTTGACCTCTCACAGTTGCAGTATTTACTAAAAAATGAGAACACTGGAAATATTGCACCGATAAATGAAGGACTCAGTGCGCTCGGTGGAAACTCTTACTTAGATTTGTACAACAACGGCCGATTTCCTTATCAAGGAGTGAAATACTCTCGAAGTCAAGAAGAGGAAGAAAGTATAATACCTATCGCTGATGCATCAAGTACGCACCCAATAGGAGCCGTCATTGAACAGGATGATGCTAGCGAAAGAGAAGTAAGCGCGGCCTCTGATCTTACAGGACAGGGTGATGATGTGATTTCAAATAACTTTGATGAAAGTAGACCCAAAAACCATTTTCTGTCAGCTTCTAGAACAATACACGATAGACATAGGCACCCAAATCTGTTGTTATCGGGACGTCATTCGTATCAAAGGAAGTATCCTAAGTCAGATGTTGTAGAACCTTACCCTCTTTTAAAACCTCCTCCGCCCGTTGGTAGGGGTAGTCATAGTATGAAGATAGAAAAACATGGTCGCAGACGGCGAGTCAACAAACCGAAACTCCTTCGTATTATTAAGACTGAGCCATTATTCGAGGCTGGGTCTGAACCCGAAAGCTTAGAAACATCCGTACCTATACTGTTAAGACCACCACCGCCGGTTGCCGAATCAAAGTCTGATAAGATTGGGGATGAGGCCACCACGTAGAATAAGTATTGCTAACTTAGATATATTTTCGAACTGACGTACAATGTTCTATATTGTATTTAATATAATTGTAAGGTATTATATTTATCTGCCAATTTTATTGTAGTTTTTACTATCTTAACTATTTTAAATTGCCTGTTTGTATTTTTAATTAGGAAGACGACGTAATGTTAAATCTGGCATTTATTTTTTGTGTTGAGGAATTTATTAATTTTAAGTCTTATTTAAGTTTTGTTCATACAGCTATGTATGTCATCTTATGTCTATAGAATGTAGATAAATGTATTGTAAATATTGTTGATAAAAATCATTTGGTTCTAATTTTATTATTGTGATAAGTTGAATTTATACCTGTTGATGTTGTTGTTAAATTTTGTAAGTATACTCGGTTATTAAACAAAAAATAAAATATTAAAATAGACGCGTATTATTCATAAAAAAATATCAGCCCCCTAACATATTATATATCAATCATATATCATCATATATATATCAATCACCGTGCAGTCAAATACCTGATCTCACATACTAATATTATTCTTAGCAAAAAGTCCACTAGAATTTCATGCATCTGGTTATGATACGATATAATTGATTGATACAGGTTTATAATTACCTGAAAAAAGGTGCCGTCATAAATCTATCTCTTTATAATTTGCTTCTGATTTCTCTCGAACAATTTTAATGATAGACATATTATGAAGTATTACGTAACAAGCTACTATAATGAGATAAGAATTAAGAATGAAACCGATCTAGTTAACATGATCGCTTGAAGACGTATTATGTAGCTTAGCATAGGTGATAATTTATTCATTTTGTATGCAATTTTTACTCAATAACAATTATTCATAGATACACTCGATAAAGACATTATCATCATATTAGACTAGATTACAAAGATTAATCATTCATCGTATATTTTTCAAGGCAGGTATTTTATTAGCATTTTAGAATTGACTCGGTTTTATAGTACCTACCTAGCTAGTATCTAAGTTTTTTTTAATAGTACCTATGATGGATTTTTTTTCGAAGAGCCAGTTAAAATGTTCAATTTGAATATAATTATAGCTATTTTTCTGTACCTAACCCATCACATTGTAATGACATAATATCATAGTGAAGTACTTGTATTATGAAATCGTCAGAAATGGTCTGATTTAATTTATTTTAGTGTTGTAATTACCAATAATATTTCATGAATCACGCATGCATTACTGTTATGCGTTAAATGTAATGAAATATTAAGAATCTCGCGTGTGATTCGCTTTCTGATCACAGCGGCTGTCCCATACCAATGTCTCTCATTCGCGATCAATTCAAATTATGAAACGCATCGGTCATTATAATTCGCTAATCGGTTTATACATCTGTCCGCTTAGTATGCATGTGGCATGAAGGTAGCAACTTCTACTACTTGTTTGAAAGTCGATTTTACTGCACAAAAATGTAGATTGAAAAGAAAATAATGATTGATCATCTTGTTTGACTACATAGTAGTAATAAAACAAAAGAAGCTGTAACATCTTTATATATAAATCAAATTTAAGTCGGGTTTGTTACAACACTTATAACTCGAGAACGGATGGACCGATTTTCGTGATCCTTGATTTGTTGGATTCGTCTCCGTCCTGAATAGCAGAATAAATATTAAAAACAAGTTTACTAAAAGAAATTATGTTTACGGGAACGTGGACATTATTTACTCGGGTGAAACCGCAGGGCACAGCTAGTTATAGCTAAAATTGGGCATGTCATTCAGCTACATAAAGCGGCGGGAACAATATGGTTAGGGCGTCGGACTTGCGATCGCGTGGTTGCCGGTTCAAAACCGATCCACCTTCGTTAACCCACTCGTAACACAAGCTTTGAAGACAGTTCTGCATAGAACGAGGGGTTTACAAGAATACTAGTCTAATGTACACCCACATTGATAAAAAGTTTTTATTTAATGCCTGATTTTTAATCGACAGTTAAAAAAAATTGATCCCAGTTTTAATGTGCAAAGATTACAATATAGACTTCGACGTCGTCCATACCCCCAACACGAAAACACCATATTTTGTAAAAAAAAACACAATTGTTTAAGTCAGAAACAAAACATTACAACAAACCCTCAAAAAGAAAATACTATTGTCAGAATGTCACATTATGTCACCTTCAATTGTCATCAAAACAGCTTTCTAGATGACATAACATTCAAATCTTAGCCTTTGCGACCTTTGTCGCAGTAAATGTATCTTTTATCACACTGAACAACATTATCTTCGTGAACTGGTTTTGTGTAGGAAACATTAAATCTCAAACAACATCTGGTGTCGCATTATTTTACGTAACTGGGTAACTTTATGAGCAATGGCAATGCCATCTGACAAACCTGTAGGTCTAGTGGTTAGTGACCCTGACTACTAAGCCGAAGGTTCGATTCCCACCCAAGACAAATGTTTGTGTGATAAGCACGATCATTTGTTCTGTGTCTGGGTGTTATTTATATTTAGAAATATATAAGTATCTTTATCAGTAATGTTGTCTGATTGCCATAGTACATGCTCTGACTAGTTAGGGATCAGATGACCGTGTGTGAGCTGTCCCAAGATATTATAATTAATTATTATTATTACGATCTACGAAGAGAACAAGGTTTCGGTAGTAAACATTTATGTGGCCCTTGCGTTGCCAAAAGCTTCGAGAAATCTTTTTATTATACCATAAAGCAGTTAGTAGTAGGCTCTTTTATTAATTTCTTATCATTTTAATATTTTATGTATTCAAATTTCATATTTATATATAGATATTAAATGGTATTTCTAAATTCTCTTCTTAGAACCATTTTTAAATTTAATTGAGTTTGAAAAGGCTTGTGAGCTATGACACGATTTTACAAGATATTACTTCAGTTCATAATATATTAGTTTATAAGTTTTGATTTAATTTATGTATTTTATTACTATGGGCCTAGTTGCCTGAAATAAATGGTTATTATTATGATTATAACTATGTATACCAAACCATATAATTTCCAACTAATAGTAATACAGGTAGAAACGAATGCAGGTTTAATTAACGACGAGTCGCAAAGATTTTTATTTTTTAATTATAAAATCGTAATTCGTAATTTATAAAATCTGAGATCCAAGTCTAATTCAAGAGTTCCTTATACTAGCCATATGTATAGGTACCAGTAAAAATTTTTGGGCTTTGCTATACCTACCGTTGACACAGTTTCCACGGATACGAAGCGTTACGAATGTAACTACACATGAATGAATCATTGAAATTACGCTGTGCGTAAAAGAAAACAAAATCGTAAACATGTCGTAAACGTACGACAATAATTTTAAAAACATTCAGCTTATGTTAAGATACTCCAAATGAAAACTTAGACATATAACCTAAAATGTCTGTCCGTCTTTCGAAAACCGGACTGGAAGCCACTCCAAACTGGGTATAGGGCTTGGGAAAAAAGCAAAAAATAATAATATCTAGGAGGGACAAATCACATATGGCCATCTGACCCCAAACTAGGTAGAGTCTGTTAACTATGGCAACTTGGCAACATACATTTTAATTTAAAAGCAACATAGAAGTATGTTGCCTATGTATTTGATCTATATAAAAAACTTGTTAAATTAAATAATCGTACGTAAAAAATCGACATTCGGTTTAAATCAATAATTTGATAATTTAACAGTAGGTACATATCAAGATATGACTCAAAAGTGTCATCATGGAAATGTTCACCATATAAATAAGTTGAAAATATTTCAGGTCAAATTCAAATCTTATTTCGTTACAAACCTAATCAATGTCATTCGATGGAAATCGATATAAACCTCGTAAGCCCCTACTACGTCATAGTATGCATTGAGTAACCGATGATCTTAATTAAATCAATACATAAGTTGAATATTTCCGTTAGAAAAGGAAAGACGATCAGAAACCTGTTTGTTTACTCTCGTTCTCAACGCGTGTTGACCCACACGCGACATCGATATAAATATGATGGTAGTATACGACATCAACACAAACAAGCGTCGCTTGTTACAGTAGACACAACTTCACCCAAGTGGCCAGCGTTTAGCTACTCACTATGGCTACTTTTGTAAGTATTTAACACCGAAAAACAATTAATACCTACATCAAGATCAAGGATGACACACTAAATTATTTATATTTTTACAGATGAAAGTGACATGCTTAGCCATCCTATTGAGCAGCACCCATGCCGGCTACCTTCATGGTAATAACCATGGCATCCCATCAGGCAGTTACGGTCCACCAAGTGGATCTCACTCGGATTCATCAAGTTTTTCGCCAAGCAGCTTCCCTGCTGGATCCTTGCCGTCAGCTACTTACTCTGGATCAGGAATAGGCAGTGGTAGCTTATCTCATGGACATGATCATGGCAGTACCATCCTTGATACTTCATTGGCACCACATGGGCACGGACAAGGACATGGCATCTCTGGCCCAATAAGTGGTGGATTCAGTGGATCTAGTGGACATGGTGGATCTGGATTTGGAGGATCTGGACTTGAAAGCTCTGGAATTGGAGGCTCTGGCATTGGAGGATCTGGATTTGGAGGTTCTGGACTTGGCGGCTCTGGAATCGGCGGACCATCATTTGGCGGTCATGGAATTAGCGGTCCTTCATTTGGTGGTTCTGGAATCAGTGGATCAAACCTTGGCGGACCTGGCTTTTTCGCCCAAGGCGGTGATGCTCCACCCCAAGGTGATAAAGCTCCCGTGATCACCGAAATCCATGGGCTTGCCAACAACAATGGTGCTCCTACTCAGTATCGCATCCGTGAAGAAAATTACCAGGTTTTCCGGGAAGTAACTCACAGAGTACCTCAGCCCGTGCCTTACCCCGTAAAGCAAACTGTTCAGATCCCTGTGCCCCAGCCTTACCCCGTTCAAGTGCCGGTAGTCAAGAACGTACCAGTACCCGTCGTAAAGATTCAAAAAGTACAGGTTGACAAGCCAGTGCCATATCCCGTTGAGAAAATCGTTAAGGTCCCCGTTGAGAAGATTGTCAAGGTACATGTAGACCGCCCCGTTCCCGTTGAAAAGATCGTTGAGGTACCAATTGTGAAGCTGATCAAAGTACCAGTTCCAGTTGTGAAGAGCTACCCTGTACCAGTTATTAAGACTGTCCACCACAAGGGGCACGTTAGCCATGGTCATAGCCATGGACATGGCCACGGGCATGGCTCAAGCTTTGGCCACATCGACTTCGGTTCCAGCCACGGACACTACGACCACGGTTCCAGCCACGGACACTACGACCACGGTTCCAGCTACGGTCACGGCCACGGCCACAGCCAGGGTTGGTCCAGCTGGTAAGCCAATATTGTGACCAAAGAAGTACATGTACATACCATTGTCGTTACATTCCTAGTCCGGTATTTTGTAAATAAACTCGCTTCATAGCTCATCGTGAGGCTGCAATCTAGGGTGATAACTAAGTCATTAATTTAGGTGGATATACTTCATGTGTATTCTAATAATATAATGTTTGCTGTAAATAGTACGTAATGTAATGCTTATTACTTTAATAAAAAAAGTATCCAAAGACAACTACTTTTATTTGATGTAAACCCTCTATTTCAGTAGTGAAATATTATTGCAAAAAAATACCTAGACCGATTTTTACGTGTCAGGTATTTGTACTCATTTTATAAATAAAAAAACCTATTATTGCATTGATATCAATGCTCAAAAAATATTTTTTTAAAGGTGATATTATGATATTTTTTTAAAGGTGATATTATAAATAATTATTATCTGGGAACGATAAAAAAAAATAGATTAAATATTATGTAGGTAGTAATAGAATAACAATGAGTAATATGAAAATAAAGAACAACCACTGCCTTATGCATGAATAGATATGGGCACTGATAATTTTTCTGTAAGTTTCCGATGAGATCTTGCCTCATGAGAACGTACCGTTAAATGTGGTGAAAACAGATGCCAGAGTGAATAGGGATTTTTTTCAGGTTTTGTACGTTTAACACAATAAAGAGATTGATAATTTGATCTCTCGACAGTTTAATAAATTAGAAGAAAGCTGTTTTGACGGAACTAGGAATCCCTTCCCTTTGTCTCCTTTCACCCCCGGCATCCCTATGTACCACGTTTGTTGGTACTGGTATCAATAGCCAACCGACCGACTTTTGTACGCGTATGCAAAAGGTCAATTCGAATTGGTCGTTTATCGGTCCTAAAAAGAGACTGTATGAAAATTAGTTATTCTTAAAAGACAATAGCAGTTTGTCAGTTTAGGGTTTCTCGGTTTTATCGTCCGCTATATAAACCGTTATTTAATTGAAGCTAGTACAGGGTTTGTCAATATCTCTGAAATGGAATAATCAACTCAGCCTATCGCAGTCTACTGCTGGACATAGGCCTCTCACAGGTTGCGCCAAAACACCAGGTCGCCCGCCTCCTTGTTTCGATATGCCTTATTCCCCTCTTACGACACGCATGGGAAAAGGGGGGAGGGGTGTATTATTCTAATTCGCAACTCCACAACCGGGTCAGCTGGTTCAAGTATAAGATTATAACTAAGTAAGTCCTTACCTGTAAGACTCCAACATAGCTTGGGGACAGGACAGACAGAAGACAGAAAGGACAGTCTTATTCACGCAAGCTCCGTGGTCTTAACCTACCACGGTGTATCGTGTATGAATAATGTATAATGTTCAAATGAAATTGAATGAACGGCGAAACCTTGAAATATAATTATTTTGTACTTCAGCAGCTTATTATTTCTTTGATTTATACCTATGTTGACATGAACCCCATAACGTTTTTTCCATGGTCTATAGGAGTTAATGGGTACTTATGTAAATTTTTTGCACATGCCTACTCTACTGTGGCAAAAGTTAGTTTAATTTTTAGGTAGGTACCTTAAATATTTATTGAGGACACTTGAAGGTAGTGTTTGTAGGAATTTCCATTAACATAGGTACCAAATTACCTACGGAGGAGCTAATGTCTTATACCAGAGACACGGTCCAACTAAGATAGCCTTCTTCATGGCGAGAATACCTATTGGGTATTGATAGAATAACTATGGTTTGTAAAAAGCTCAAGGTTATTTAAAACGTCAAGTCCCAAATCTCAAATTATGCTTATGTGGGCCTTTTCACTGCTTGTAGGTGCGACCTGAGGAATGACAATTTGTCACTTAGTTATATAACAATGTGAATCATATAGAAGACGTCAAATAAACAGGTGGCATTTTTTCTTTTCCTGCCGGATTCGCAATAAGGTGAGATCTCATAATGTGTTTAATAATTTCGCCAGATTAAATGCCTTGTAATGAGGTCAGCTGCAGGATTCCAAAAGATTTAGTCATCGTCATGACGGAACTAAACTTTCAGTTTCTTAATACCTATAGGTGTCAAAACTTATTAATTTCTTTTATTATCTGTTTGTCGTTAGAGAAATAATCCTTAGCGAATAGGATTATGTTTTTTTACCAGATACTAGCTTTTTCTTCCGGCTCCGCCCGCGTGGGCTTCGGTTATCGCGGAAAACTAATAGTGAAAGAATTTCAAATCTGCCCAGTATTTCCTGAGATTAGAGCGTTCAAACCAACAAACAAACAAACTCTTCAGCTTTATAATATTAAGTATAGATACTACATTTTTTAGTATTTTAACTACAAGGAAATAGAAATTACGATAACATTGAGCTCATGCATATTATTATGTGCATACAACACGTTCATTATACGTAGACACAACATCTAATAAACAAACATTTCTTGTTACCAAACTGCTAAAAAGTAGGCCAATAGATTTTATATCACTATTATGTAAAATGCGACAAAGCGGAAATGGGTGATTTAAGACTGATCTTTGATAAGTAACTAATTAACTTATAAATTCCCACAAACAGGTAAATAATAAAATATTATCTATATACTTATTATAATAACCAATATCTTGAATAATATCAGGAAATTTTAGGTAATAATTGCTTCATACGGCAGACAGCTGAATTGGTATTAATTTGAATATTGTCAGCTTTGAAATTGACACTTGATCTAAATTATATACTAAACTAAAACATTACATTTTTACATTTACATTTACATGTTAGGAAAGATAAACGTTTACCTAACATTTAAAAAACGTTATATATCAATAAGTTTGCCAATATTCAAATTATAAAAGCCTATTTCTAATACGGTTTAGGCAAGTGGTTGCTCATCACTTAATCATTTTTAAACGAAACGGTTTATTATTTAATTAACATAATGTAAAGATTAATTTTAATAATTTATTTTAACAGTAAACTTACATCATCCTGTGATCCTATTTTATTGATTGTATCGTCATCAGCTGATCAAAAGTAGTACGAGATTTTTTTTCGGAATGGTCTTTTTTTCTTGTAGAAAATTGTTTACTGTTTGGTATTCATAAACTGTATAGTATGTCTTCGTGTACAAAACTTTGAGCAAGAGTTGCTTGAAATTACTAATGTTATCATCTTTTATATGTTTAGGTATCTTGTTATATATCCTTGATGCCATAACTAATAAGTTTTTGTATATATGTGTTACTTAGTTAAAGGCAGTCCAATGATTTCACATAAATGTCGAAAAAACGACTTCAATTGGACGACAAAGGATACGCAATTTCTTTTTGACATACTTGGTTTTTTTTTAATTATTGTGAGATAATTGTACCATATCGGTGACAATTTTTGTATTCTATTTAGAATTTTCGGTTAGGTCGCGTAACATATGCAATGTAGAACAATACGTAAAAAAAACCGTAAATTGAGAATATCCTCCTTTTTAAGACCATCGAAAGACATTCAGTGACGTAAGAACTAGACAATAACACATCATAATATAATAGTACAAGTTCCTGCAACTTATAGGTCATATAAACGTTGAACATCCGTCACCTACATATTTATGATACTTACTAAACTGGTTTAGTTAAGTAATATTAGCTTTCTAGAACGATAATGGTTCAACTGTTCTTAATTTGGTAGATACTAGTGTAGCTCTTGGCCTAAAAAACTTTTTGAAACCCTTAACATATTGTTAATTTTTAATAACAATAATACAATGCCATCTTAATACGTCATTTGCCAAACTACAGAGCAGTTTGTGACTGTTTAAAATATAATAAAATAGGTTGTTTTCGTCTCAGTAATTTACTCTACCCTTAGTGAGTCTACCCTATCCTAATCACTAATCTCTTCAAAACACAAACACAGTATTTACACGTAAGTAAATTATCAAAAAACCACAACTAAAAAAAAGGTCATAATACTCCCTTTAGGTAAACAAAATGTCAATTTATAGGTGTAATTTCAAGTTTGACCAATAAACCCACAAATATCTTCAGAGAAAACTGTAAACACAACACTGTTATAGTCTAAACTACAAATAAACCAATTGTTTAGTCTACTGAACGTAATCATTGTAATTGTAAGAAAATTGTTTTACATTGTTACAAGATATTCATTTTACAATGCGAATTATTTAATATCTGTAACAATATCAATTGATAAGAGTCGCTAGTTGGTACTAAAAATAAATACTTACTTGGAGAACTTTAAGGACCATACATTACACTAAACACTTTTAAAAACGGCTAATTAATATAGATTTGTTCAAAAACATTTAATAAATTAAGAATTTAATTTCTGTTTGTAAATAAATAGGGACATATAATGTGAAAATATCGAAACTTAATACAAATTATGTTTAGAACTGTCATAAAAATACCCTTCAATAAAATTTAACATATGGCAATAAAATCGAAGCAGATGGTTTTCTAGACCTTTGACTTAATTTCCCTTGCATAACCATATATAAGAAAAAGCCAGGTTAATGAGATTAGTACAAAGATTAACATAATTTTATTTTAGCATCGATGATGGTGACGTTGAGAACGCGATGTCGGTTCAAACTTGACTCTAATGTATTCAAAGGCGTTGTTGGAAAGAGCGACTTGTATAAATATGTGGAGTCGTCCGATGTCACAGCACAAGCAACCGACACTCGGAAGGGACAACAACTACCTTCTTTTTTTGGCTGGCTTCAAAGCGATTAGCTAAGAGCCATGGCGTTTGTTGTAAGTTGATGAGTTAAAAGATATACACAAAACTATAATATTTTAAGTCTACTAATAACTATATTAAGCTTTACGACGCTTGTTCCAGATAAAACTGCTCTTCCTGTCAGCGTTAGTGTACAATACTAATGGCGGATTCCTGACTGGCCATCATCAGAGCCCGGACTCCTTCCTCTCATCAGCGTTAAACTCAGCGTCAGCTTCATTCGGATCGCCCTCAACGTCTTATGGACCACCAAACCACGGAGGTGCATCAGCTCCTTTAAACATCCATGAGTCTGTGATTGATGAACACGACCATGGTCCAGTGCACGCTGCGGCATCTCTCCCCGGAGCTGGTTCTCTTGCCAATGGCCACTACTCCAGCGATCAAGGTCACTACGATAACGGAAATGGTTACGGCCTAGGATCAGGGCATGGTTCTATCGATCATGGACACATTTCCAGTGGACATGGCTCTCTTTCATCGGACCTCTCAGCTCCTGATGCTACAGGTAATGGATATTCTGAAGGTGGCCTTCTCCTTGACTCTGCCCTCCCAGGCAATGGTGGAAATGGTGGTAACCTCATCGGACAAACACAAACCATTGGAGCTCCACGTGTAATTGGCACCACTGTTACCGTTGGTCGTCCTGATGCTTCTGCTACCAGATACGAGTTGCAATCCGTTGTACAGAATGTTATTCGTCGTATCCCCATCGAAGTGACTAGGCATATCCAAGTCGCTGTACCGCAACCTGTACCTGTGCCCGTCCGTGAAGAAGTCAAAGTACCAGTGCCCCAGCCCTATCCTGTGCACGTCAATGTAGTGAAGAAGGTCCCATACCCCGTATACAAGACTGAACACGTCCATGTCGAGAGGCCCGTCCCTGTTGAGGTCGTGAAAGAGGTTCCATTCGAAGTCATCAAGGAAGTACAGATCCCCGTTGACAGGCCTTACGAAGTCATCAAGAAGGTCCATGTTCCTGTTGAGAAGCACATCGAAGTCCCCGTACCTGTGTGGAAGCCATACCCGCTCCACATCATCAAACACGTTACTCACTACAAGAAGAAGAGCTGCTGTTGGTAAGGCTGAGGCTACTGCTTTAATTAGCTGGTACTCTGCCAGCAACAGTCGTGATCATACCAAATAGTCAATAGAATTGTAAATACCTTGATAGTCATTAGTTTGTACATGTAAATAGATGGAACATAAAACGTATCGTTTTATAAATTATTGTTTTTATTGATTGCCTTCTTGTACCTAACAGTGTTTCTTTTCAAATAATATTTTTATAAAGTTGAATTGGTTTGCACCGCTTGGACACTTTGGTCGAACTGAATTGCAACTATTTACTTTCGAATGTTACTTGTCAAAACATTCATTTCATTGATCCGAACTGAAGAAAACCGTTGGAATCATGTAAGCAAATAATACGATGTTGATTCGATGTTGTGGTTAGAACACAATAGTCGTCACATGTTTGTTATTCGGGGCGTGACAACCAGTTTCTGTCACCGTTTTGTATCAAATCAGCTGGTTTCGCCACACTTATTTAATTTAGAGAAAAGATTTTGTGACCAAAGACTTTCTGTGGAGAGGTACCTATTTTAAGCGTCACGGCTGCCTATAAAACCAGCTAAATAGCCTTTAGCTTAGTTACATTTCCATCAATGATTACTATACTATGGAAAATACATTCATATGATATCCGGATGTAGGAAGAGTGTTCAAAACTCTCCTTATACCATATTCAAAAGCACAAAAAAATCCGTTAATACCTACTGTGGTACATTTTAAGCACCAAATACACCTTTTTACTTATAATATCATTGACCAAATATATAATACCACATGATGTCAGTGAGAGTTAAATTATCACACAATCATATTCATATGTTAATACATAAAATTACATAATTAAAAACCAAACAAGTTCTAATGTAGGTAAGCGTATTCCAGATTCGTTAATGTATCGAAAGCATGAATTTTGTTTTCCTTATGACGATATTAGAATATCATAACTTGAAAAGTAAGTTTTTAAGTGATTAACATCCTTTCACCTCTTTCACATCCTGAATGTTCTTAAAAACGTCTGGGATACAGAAGCATGATTTCCACGTTTCCTAAAAGTTGTCAGAATCCAGGAATGACCATCTTAATACTAATATAATCAAGCGAAAAGTTTTATTGACTTCTTTATATTCTATAATATAGCCAGCCAGTTTCATAAGGAATAGTAAAAGATAAGTATAGTAGGATAGTAGAGAAATTCGGCGCAAAATCGGAAAATTTTATGAAAGTAAAACACGTGGACAAAGCCTCGGATTACAGCTAGATAAGTAATAAACCGTGTTACAGAATTTGTGTTCATTGGTTTTGTTACTATTTTGAAATAACGACAAAATACTACAACCTAAATTCGTAAAAAATAACGGATGCAATTATAATTCAAGAACAGTTATGTCAAGGGGCGTGTTAATAAACAGCTTCACACATTGTAACGAGCTGTGAGTCATCTGATGTAATTCAAAGTAGTTACCTGTTGAAGTAGCAAATGTATGTAATGTTGATTAGGCCGGGGGCGCTAAGCCACTTTAGCCGAGATCCGAGACTTTTTGAAGAGCTACATAAATTGATTAAATTATAAATTGGAATGCGTCTGACAGTGCCCAGGTACAAACTTTGTTAGGCAATCATTTATGTATATTTTAATGTTCTCTTAAAATCTCTCGTATTAAAAGTTTCAGGAACATAAAAATAGCATGCACTAAGAAGACCTAGACTATGAATAAGTATTATTTTGTGGATTTAGCAAATGTTTAACCTACATGAGAACTCGCACTCGCGCGCAGGGTCAAATCAAATCAAATCAAATGTCTTTATTTGCAAAAACTGTGGTAGTTACACTAGGTGGAAAAGCTACTTATAGGGAAACACACATATTTTGCAAAGTAAAAAGAGCGGGGTTCCGTACCTAAAAAGAAAAAAAAAACGAAACCCTTATAGGATAACTTTGTCGTCCGTCTGTCTATCCTTCCGCCAATACGTCCGCCTGTCTGACTGCTTGTCAAGATACTTTATCTTGAAAACGCATGGAGGTATTAAATTGAAATGAAAACCTTGATTATTTAAGTCTACAACTCCTGAAGAGTAACTTCTAAGTTAACGTAAACGTTTATACCGCAACAAACGTATATTTTGACACTCTCAGGAGGGGAATCAAAAGGGGAAACAAAATTAATAAAGTACTTAGTTCCTGTTGGCCTAGAACTATAACATTTTACAACTAATATGGTCTTATACTACCAGTACAAGAGAAAGTAAAAAAAACTCATTTGTAAATTAATCATGAAAAACAGTCTTTGTATAGAGCCCCATGTTTTGTCCACGAGTCTGACTCGCACTTGTCCAGTATTTTTAAGAAAAAACAATAAATAAAATGTGTAAACCTGGAACCGGTTCTCTAGAAAATGCGTATAATGTTTTTGCATTTTATGTAAACAGTTCACCACGCATAATTATTTCAAACGAAAACGTGAAACAGTATTTATATATAAAGCATGTTGCCTTAACGTGAAATGTAAACATTCTTATAAGACTAGGCGCACAGTCACATAAAGATTTATAATCAATTAAAGTAGAAGTTTAAAACAAGAAGGTATTACCTACATATTCAAAGCCCTAATATTCTCTTGACCTAGACTTTTCTTTGAAAAAACTTTGAAAGTATTTTATAAAATTGAAGCAAAATAACTAAATTAGGTTGATTGAGATGTTGTGAATAAAAAATATCCCAAAATATATTTATCTTTACTAACACAATGATCTATAATATATCAAGGAACCAAATTAACAATAAAATGAGTAGTTCTGTTAGCTACGGGTTGACTTGACATCGCTGAGAGATTGATCCCTCGTGGTAGGCCAAATATACAGGATTATTTTTTATGGAGTGCGTATATTCAACGAGGTAATCAGGTGCATGAAACTTAACAACTTTTCCCAATATCTTAAAATTGAAAATTAGGTCATGTTTGTACGAAAAGTTGATTTTCAATTTTAATATTTCGACCTATGTTTTAAGTGACCGTAGCTTAGATGGCAAAGCAACTGGTGAGTTGAACCAGGAGTCTCGGGTTTGAGTCCTGCCGGAGTTAAAATTTTTCCTTTATATTTCTATTTGTAATTAGAGTTAATCAAAAATTGGTACCCATTCATTTTCATCAATAAAATTATTCGACAACAATTTAATTATAACATTATTATACATGATACTAGCTGTCCCGGCAAACTTTGTTCTGCCATATTAAAAAAATCAGGAGAGGGCCACCCCTATCACTTAGGGGTGTGAAAAATAAATGTTGGCCGATTCTCACACCTACCGGATATGCACACAAAATTTCATACAAATCGGTCCAACCGTTCCGGAGGAGTAAGGTAACTAACATTGTGACACGAGAATTTTATATATAAGAAGATATTCTATATGTTTTGTATCTTCTAATAGATAAATTTTAGTGATACAAAACACCTTTTTTAAAAACAAAAAGCTTAATAAAAAATAATTATGTGCCTTGTTGTCAATCCTCTTTTGATAATTCGCAAGCAATGCAAAACAACGGCTGTGGTGGAGAGAGGCGCTAAAAACATAAAAACATTTGATGCGTAAACCTGTTTCTAAACGTAAATAGCCACTTTTTAACACTTTTGAATAAAATCATCGGCAATTTAAAAAATCTATCAATTAAAAATTGTTATATCGACATGGACGGACGTCGGTCAACATGTGGGGTTGTGGCAGAGTCTATATAAAAGAGAGGAAACATAAATGATAATGGTTCATTAGATTAGATAACCTGCAGTTGGTTGCACCATAGACAATTTTAGTATTGAATTTAATTAAACATAAAAAATTGGTATTTAATAGTGAACTTTTACCGGAATTATCGCAGTGTTTAAGTAAAAACAAAAATTCACACACAATGTAGGAGCGACCTGGTTAAAAATAAGGGTAATAATTATTTTCATTTTTTAACTTTATAGATACGAGAGATTTTTAGCACGTGGGCATCGGTTCTCGCTGCCAAAAGTAGCCTACCTCTGTCTAACAGAAATAATTACCGTACTGTACCTTTTTTTTTGTTATCGATTTTAATGAAACAACTACTAAATGTTATGAGAAGCTGGCCACATTATGTCAGTAAAAAGCGCATTCAAATAGCTGAATTCGTTTCTACGATTAGCGTGCACAAATGCACAGACAAACAAGCTGAAGCATTTAGTAGTTTACGATTTTATTATATGTATAGATTTATTATTATAGATATTAATTTGCATGAGTTTTTTTGGGGTATTTTGGTCTAACAAGAAAAACAAGAAATACGGCATACTAATTTTTATGGAACATCGTTACTATTATTGTGTCATAAATTGCAGCTAGAAAAAAAAAATAGAAATGGTCCAAGAACTACTAAGTCAAAACTGGTTTTCACAAAGGTACCTAAAGTTTAAAGGTCATCCGAGGTCAAAACTCTTTTATTCGAATTAACATTACTCAAGCCTTAGCGCTCTGTGAAACATTTTGAGGTAATGAATTGAAAATAAAGTGTTTGGAAGAGAGTGCAAATTATGTTCACTAGTTCCATTTTTACATTTGATGAATATGAATGCAATGAATAAACCAATTGATGTTGTAGCCCAACAGATAGATTTGGAAAAAAATATGGTAATAAATAAGGATGACATAATGCCACTAGGCATTTTCACCATACAACCCTTGGGTGGAAAAAAAATCATCATTGAAGGAGATAGAAAAGGCTATAACGAACAGAAACACAAAAAAAAAGCAAAAAAATCTTGCTAGAATCACACTGTGTACAAATTTTATATTTAATATCAAACCAGTTATAGTGTAGGTAATATAGTGCAGTTTAAAATACATTGGATTAATAGGTTATGAAATATACATACTTATATAACGGAAGGAGGAAATTTTACATCTTCTTAAAAATGTAAACTTTCACTATAATATTAATAAGATTACGACTGTGATGAATATTTGATGCAAACCAACTTACTATCGCAATCGATACGGATGTCTCTAACTAGACGCACGTTATTATTACTGGGAATAGTTAAAGGTCAAATGTAACTTATATAAATTATTGTTCGTTTTACCTTCACAGCAATCGAGAAACTGCACCATCATAAGACACTCACCATGGATACTGCAATGAGGACACAAGTAAGTGTTAAAATCAATAAACATTTTAAAGATTATGTAAATTCGCATGTTGCTAATATTTGCTTTTTTTTTAGCGATGGTGCTTAATATTATCAATATTCTTGGCGTTAGTAAAATCAGAGATCTATGATCAAACCACTGAATCATTCTACGAGAGTCAGTTTTCGTCTCCTTCGCCTTCGCCTTTACCATCACCTGAATCAGCAGGACTGAAAGAGGTTGTATTATATCTGACTCCGGAACAAGTACAGGCATTACGAGCTGCGGGGGCCCTTGTGCAACCATTCCCTGAGTTAGGTACTCAATTTCCTAAAAAAGATCAATATCAACTAAATTTAAAAATACAAAATACATCCGAAGTTTCTTCAGTTGCTCCGAAACAAATCAAAAAGTCGAACCTGGGGTTAGAGAGTTACTATATGCTTTTCAATATACAAGAGATAAACGACAATCTTGCCTTACTTCCGCAGACAGAAGAGGTAACTACAAAAATACCAACAACAACACCGCGTCATAAATATATGAAAACACGAATCCGAAATAGAGACAAGGAATATCATACCGCTTCTAATGCAAAGAAATCGAATCCAACCAAAACGATGAATCAGAATTCAAATCCGGAGTACGTTCGTTTTCTTCCAAACTACGAAAAAGAGAACAATTTGAAAATGACGCCTTTTCGTGCTTTACCCATAATTCCATACCATGTCGAGCCTGAATCGTCAAAGGCATTTACACAATCAAATAACAAGGCTCGGACAAACTCAGGACGCTACTCAGCTCAAAGAATTGCAACCCTTAAACCACCAATAATTTCAACGCAAACCGCAAGAAATGAAGTAACAAAATCGATACCTCTCAGAAAAGCCACCTCCGCTCCTTTGCTACTGCATACGCCTGTGGTACATCAGAGACTGTCAAAACAAAAAGCATTCAAGGAAGCTACTGCGTACCTTGAAAATTTGCCACCTCAAAGAAAACAAGAGTTTAATATAGAAACGACAGTTAAAGCTCCAGCTACAGTTCAAAGATCAAGGCTGATCCTGGACAAATTGGCTTTACTGTTGGCGCCACTCTATCAACATCGAGCGATAACTGAGGCCATATCACAACAACAACAAGAATCATTAAGAGAAGAGGGCAAAATTAAACCTAAACTACCACAAATAATAGATGCACCTCATCACAACGATCAACAATACACGACAGAAAAAGAAAAAATAACTACCAATTATAGAAAACAAAATACTTTAGCAGGAATTAAAGCAGTTTCTACATCGCCTTCTAATTTAATAAAGACTCAAGAATCAAGAATGCCGAAGGTTCAAGAAATTGGGGGCCGTGTGCCAAACGAAAAAAAAACTAAACCTGCAGTTTCGATACCTACTTCGGTTTTAGTACGTTCCGAACCTTTCGATTTGCCTCCACTATATCCAGTAACTTTGGATATAACCAGAACGGTTTCAGTGCAAAAACCTAAAAAAGCTGGTCAGCCGTCGTCGTTTGATATTACTCGAGGAATACCTGTTCCTATATTAGAGCCTTTTAAAGTTGACATTCAAAATTTCGTGCAAATACCATTAGAACAACGTGTGCCCTCTATGACAAGAAATGTCTTCGTAGAGAAACAGATCTTGATACCAAATCCTCCTGTATCACTAAAACACGACGTGACAAAAATAGTTCCTATTCAGGTGCAAGATAATCTAACAATAATACGTCCCATCTGGGAACATTAAGAGGATAAATTCTAATATAAATAAAACTCTAGTGCAATGTTAGTGCCAATTATTAAGTGTTAATAAGTTTAAGATGTTAAAGCTGTGTTAATTTAATCATAAATTGTTTTGTTATATTTTATTAAAGTTGACTTTTGCTAACTGATCTCTTCAAATATATAATGATTGTTTTATTCTGAACATTTTTTTTCCTGTTTAAACGCCTGTGCTTACCCCTTAACTATGTTCAAGCAAAGTAATTGTTCTCGTGTGAAGACAAATTTGGTAGGCGCCAAGGAAAGTAGCTAGCAATCAGTGTTTTTCTTTTCAAACAGTATCAACAACATAGTAGGTATAAATACAGCTAATCTCATAATAATTATTTTATAAGCTTTATACTTTGTTTTATTTTTATCCGTTTTCCGCATATAAATCCGTATTGTTGTGTAATCTTTCATCAAGGTATTATCTAATAACTTTAGCTTTAGGTATTCCATGCAAATTTTAGTCTATGATCTTTCATGTTGATGACCTACCTACTGCTAATTAAATTAATTTAAATTAATGCATAACGTCTGGTTACATATTTTGCTTTTGTCGCGAGTTCCTTCCGCAGTTAAATTGACAAATTTTCGTACATAGGAAATATATTGACAAAAAACATCGCGTAGAAAGCGGTGCCACCTACAGCTTGAATACGAAATCATCGACTTAACCAGGAAATTGAGATGAGACGTTTTAAAATCACAAGATTTGTATTCGCTTGTATTGCGCAAATCGGTCGAGTTGTAACATCGGCCCACATAAGTGTTTTATGGTCCGACTTATTTCTTTTGATTTATTCATCTAATGTCGCTTAGTGAATGAGGAAGTTATACTTGTAAGGTACAGTCCCGATTTTGCTATAAATGTCAATCTATAGGGTAAAGGCTACTCTTCTCACTGTAAAGGTAGTAGTAACGATCACGATGTTTGTTATGTTTGTTTTTTGTCTGTGGGGTGAATATTTGCAGCAATGTTTTTATTTATCATTAAGCCTGGAATGTAGGTCTCCGAATTCCCATTTTGATCTGGATATTACATAAAAACTCATTAAAAATAATTGGGTAAAATTTTTGTAATTATTATATGAACCAGATTCAAGGGGACCGAAAAACATAATTTGAAGTTAAAGATATTGCACAAAGATACTTTAACCATAGCTTTAGCACAACAAACAGATTGCAGATTACTTAAACAACGCATAATAAACGGGAAGTTATAAAAATCACAGTAGAAATTTCTATACATCGTAAATGAGTCTAAAGGAGGTCAGACGGCGGTAGTAAGATGCGTGCACTACATTACGTTGTTATGTCACTACATATTGACACTCGAATCTGGAGCATACTCGCACTTAATGGGAGAATAAATAATACAAATGAAGATCAGCTGAAGCGTAACAATGGAGGAGCCAGATAATGAGATATTATTATAAAAAGATTTTTATTGTATTCTAGGTAATGACGAAATTGTTTCCCGATTTGAATTAACGAGTATATGCATTCAAATGTATTGATAGACGATCGTTATATTTTAATATTATGTACGATTTAACTATCCTGAAAACCTATTTAAAACCATTATATTTCCGTAAATTATTTATTTGTAAAGATGGATCTCAAAATTACTTTTACAATGCTAAAATAAATACTTAAAATCTTTTCATTATCTTTGGGACAAGGGCTGATCAAATCTTTCTAAAAAATGCTATATTTTTTTTCTATACTTAGTTTAGTTGAATATATGGAAACAAAGAAATTCATCTCTAAACCATAATAAACGTAACGTGACTTCCAAAATAACTCTCAAATCTTGTTACTAAAATTTCTCACGCATCTTACATAATCCAGGTAGATAGCTAACAGTTATCGTTTAGTATTATTTCCTTACATACAGCCAATATCGTGACTCTCAAGTAACGACGGGACGGCATTTAAATGAAATAAAACCTCACTACCGTCAGCGCCTTTCACAATTTCTTTGCTTACTTAGTTATTAGAACTATATGTTTTGATTGCCACACTATGATTAGATTTGAATTACTACAGAGGCATACGCACTTTACGATGTTGTCATTTGATTATATAAAGCAATCAACATGGAATATTATCAAGGTATATAACGAGCCGACAATGGTTTTTGTAATGTTACTTTGATAACCACTTCATTTTAATTAGATTTGTTAAGCAAAAAATAAGTCCGCTCATTAATGAAATGAGTGTTGTAACTGTGTTAAATAATTATTATATGATCACGCCGAATTACGCTACCTAATACCAAACATAACGAATAATCAATAATTACATGACTCGTCAATGTAATGAGCAATTAGAGGATCAATGATTCAATGCCTTACGTGATGTGTAGCAACATAATACAGTTCGTTTCTTAGGGTTGAACAAATCGATGTCCAAATAAAAAGACCAATGTTTATGTAAAAACAAACATTTATTAATATCACAATTTCTCTGGGACTCAATCAACGCCTAAGTCACAATAATTACTAATATGAGCATCAAGCGAGAGAACAATTACAAAGAAAACAATCACACGAACAAGCAGTCGATCAATTCAAATCGCACTACGCGGTAACTTTCTAACATCTAACGGAACTGGTTCTAACATTTATAATTTAATTGCCGCGTAATGCCAAGAATCCATAACAATCAAATTCAAGACCTACTTACAAATTTCCTAAATACGATTTTAGAATTATCCTAAATCAGGTACATTTTGAATCTACAAGAGACATTTCAACTGCATATAAGCTGAATACATATTAGTTTCAAGCTCAGATCTAACCTTATTGTGATCTAATATCAACAGGCAAGAAATAGACCTAAAGTTACTTTAGACGGTGGAGCAAGCTCCACGCCAGTATGCCCGTGGTAATCTCTATACTAAATGCAGTTAATAGCTCTCGTATTTGTAGCCTTCGCCGGAGTTACCGGCGAAAGCGTGTCCAGCCTCCGCGTAGTACTGGCCTTCAGCTTGAGGTTGGCTGAGCTCAGAGTAACTCTTCAGGCCCTCACCGCCACTGTAGCCTTCGAAACCCCCATGACCACCTTCTAAACCAGCGTGGCCACCTTCGTAACCAGCATGGCCGCCTTGGAAACCAGCATGACCGCCTTCGTAACCAGCATGGCTGCCTTCGAAGCCACCGTGGCCGCCTTCAAAGCCACCAGAGAGGTGCTCGTATCCTCCTTGCTCGAAACCGCCGTGCTCGTAGCCACCGTGCTCGAGAGCCGCGGCGTGGTGGTCGGTGTTGTGCCTGTCGTCTTCCAGAACAAGTCCGCCTCCATGTTTGTGCTCAGTCTCGGGGTGGATGAGCTTCAGGTTCTGTTCAGACTTGCCCTTCTCCAACGGGTGCTTCAGCAAATGGCTGTGCTCTTTCTTCACATACACGGGAACAGGGTGGAAGTGTTCAAATTTGATCGACTGGTGTGACTTAGCATGTTCATGCTCGACTTGATGATGATGTCCAGATTCACCAATGAGTGCATGGTGGTCGTATTTGGCCTCCAACTGCGGGGCCTCGTCGTGGATGATGCCGGGGTAGGCGGCCACCACGGCCAAAAATCCCAGGAAATACTGTAAAAAAAAGTATTATGAAAACATCGAAATTATTAACATAACTAGAAGAATTGAGTAAATAAGATGGAATTGAGAATTAGAGCTGTTAATTATGCTAGGTGGTGTAATGAAGTATGGACCCGGCTGTTGTAGTGTGGCAACAGCGGATGTCGGCCTGCCAATTATTTACCGAAGAATCGACGATAAAGTCTCGAGCTTACTATCTCTAAACCAGTTTAGCCTTAGGCACTAACTCAAGGAACACCGCGAATCTATTTTACGTAACAACAAAGACTTCCTATGAAACTAGGAACGTATTGCAGGAAAAATTGCTCTTATAGATGCTTCACTGAGCTCGTTCATTAATCAGTGCGTTCAATCAATGAATAAAATGTTCCTTGTTTATTTTTGTACTAATTCGGTGTAATAAACGAATTAAAATTTTTCAGCACACTCCAATTAGCACGAGCACGTATCTAGTAAGGAACAGGGCACTGGTTAGATGATTAAAATTAAATAAACACTAAGTATCACAATACACATTTACGCACATGGTAGTACATTTCGGTTGTGGATTACTGAGGAACACCTTACTCCACGAGAGGGTGGTGGGTAATGCTAGCACTTGAAATTTGCATCGCTTTTATACTCGTTTTCACTTAGCTGCCGGCGTGTGCGAGTGTTCAGCAGTTACGTGTACACAGCGCCGCATTGTCAGTCTATCGGCGTCTCAATTAGAACAATAGATAGAAATTTGTTGGGAGATTAATAGAAAAAGGTCTTCGATCGCTACAACGTTGGTATTTACCATAATTATAGCGTAACATCTTCTATGCACTCGTAATTGTTTGGTAATCGAAGGCACGCGTAGTGTTGACTTCATTTACATAGTTTATGTAAGTCTATATCTTCTTATATCAATGAGTTGGCTAAAATAAGTTCCGTTTGTTAATACCGTTTGAGAGATGATGGCTCATTTTTATTTGACGGTGCATCATAACATCACAATCTACATAAATATAAAAATCTGAAAAATAAATCCTTTTCATGCTACCTTCTCAAAGTTTGGATGAACTCGTTTCTTCATGATTCTAGGACATATTTTCTCTAAAAATTGTCAGTCCTCAGACAGGTGGTAATTACAAATTGAATATATTTTACCCCAAGTGACAAGGTTTACTGAAACTGTTGGTGTTAGAAAAATTAAGATTTATATTTATTCGTTTAAAGCTCTGGAAATAAGGTACCTAATAAAAAAAAGTACTTATCATTGAATCGAGAGAAATCAACACCATGACATGTCTTCTTTCACCTAGTCAATATAGGCTTTTTCATTATGTAGGTATATGTTTTTTTTTTCTCTTTTCCATAATTCTGAACTTAACTAAGAATATAAGTTACTCTTCCATTTCGCCTGTGACGTGAATCGATGAAAAGTGATATGGCTTGGATCCCAAAAAAGGATATAGGGCAATTTTTGACGCGATAACCGATACACGGGCGGAGCTGCGGGCAACAATTAGTCTCATATAGTTATGAGTATATCTTAGCTTAATTCTAATGTGGGAGTTCCATTGTGTTTTATTGATAGTGCCTCAACATTTTAATGTTGTACTGAAAATAAATGCTAAAGTTACCAGAATAAATAAATAAAATTAAATGAATGTGTTCCTTTCTTATTGAAGTTCGTACTGTCATTGACATTATAAATATTCAAATAAATAATTAAATCATTCACAATACGTAATATCTTTAGGATAATAACACTTTGAAAGATCTAGCTTTCGATTTATTTAAATAATTTTCTCTGATTTCGTAATATTTAATATACATGGTTAATTAATTATAATATGTATCTGTTTTAAATTTTATTTCAGCCGTACGATTTTTGATATTTATATAATATTATTTTAATTTCAAAGTTTATATGTATTTTACTAAAATTTTCGGCCTTCACTTTCTAGACTAAAGATAAAAAGCGGTTATGAGTTCGTCTGTAAAGTGTTATAATCATCTTCATAAAAATGCACTGAAACGTTCTTAAATTCAGAGCAAGGACATTGAATTCGACAAATTTTTGCGAAATCTTTTTAAAAAAGAAGTAATTTGAAAGCTGATTTCGTAATGTACTTAAATGAAGATCACAGATGTCCTTAATATTTAAAGAAATTTAAAAAGGTACCAACCAAGTCCATGTACCTAGTTGTCATAAATGATGGCTCTACTAAGATTTTATAGGGGAATAGTCTTAATTAATAGTCTTATAAACTGTAAGACATTTGTCTGGCTAAAGCAAATTATACCAGTGTAGAATGTAGACATCGGTAGTAAATGTTTATACTCCAATAACCAATAATTACTTTTACCCCAATAACCATGATAAGAAGCAAGTGTTGAAAGCTTTCAAACCATTTTTTTAAATATTGTTCTAGTAATGTCACATTTACCATTTAATATCAACAACATGATCAAAAAATGATGTTAAAATATTTATTACTATCTCATTTATATTATTTAGATTAATTAATTAATATTTTCTGAAAATACAGTGAACACGCATAATTATAATCTGACCATTATAACTATATAACTTTTCTATCATAATTATATATACTACCTTAGAAAATGTATGTTTTAATATATGTATGTATGTATGTGTTAATATTGCTTTTAATTCATCAAGATTATTGTGAATATACGTTGCCATGAGAAGCCTCTTGTAATTAAAAAATCTCAGGCTCATAAAACAGTATACTTTACCAACGAAAGACAAATTACAAGTTGTGTCATTCACGAAAATGGTTTAACTTTTCTGCTGAATCTGCGTAATGCAATGTTTAAAATTCAAGTAACAATTAGTTGATGGCTGTACGTAATAGTCTGATCAGAGCCGGCTGGTTAATCGTCTCAGGCTTTCGCAAACACTCAGTACTGTGATACAGATTTCGTTTCAAAATCTTATGGGTTGTGTAATGTTACGCATTGAAAACAATGCATCTTTTGTTTTTTTTTTTGGAAATCATGTGTTTAGTTTAAAATTGGAATTGGATTTGTGCCAATTATGACAGAATCCTCAGTTTTAATGATGTGGTGGTTCTTTTGTTTTACTGGTGTTCTTCTTTCTAGATTTTGTTTTATCACTTATGCTAAATAACCGTCAATTTTTTCTATTCAAATCGCATAAAATTGATTTGATAAACATAGTGTTAAACCTTTTGTATATGGTGTAGTGTCATTTGTAAAGTATTTTACTTTACACGATGTAGTCCCCTTTCATTGTTTAACTGTTTTAATCATTCTATCTCAGGTGGATGGTGCAATAATATAATATTTCGGGACACCTCACACACGGTCAACTGATCCCAAACTAAGCAGAGCCTCTACTATAGTGACCAGACAAATGATAAACATACTTATATACTTCAAAATACATACCTAATATAAATAAATTACACCCAGACACAGAAGTAATTAATGATTGTGCTCAACACACAAAGATTTGTCCTGGGTGGGAATCGAACCTACGACCTCCGGCCTAGCAGTCAGGGTCACTAACGACTAGACCAACAGGCCAGTCATTTAAATAGATCGTATACCCAAAATATTATCTATGTCCTTTTAGTTGCCTTAAGTTGCCCTAAATATGTTAAGACGCTTAATTTTTGCCCTCTCGCTTCCGGCTTTGGTCTCATCCATGGTGGGGAGCGAGAGATCTTGGGACGCCGCCGCCTCATTTTGCGAAGAAGTCATGTCTTCTAAAGAGGTGGCGGAGAGGGAGAGTGAACAAGCAAACCCTCCCCCCAACCGCAGAACCGGGCGTCGGAGGGCGCGTGACGACCTCCAGCCACCATAGTGGGTTTCCTGCGGGCGATGGGCACGGGGCCGCCCATTGCCCGATCAATGCAGGTCCGAGAGGCGGCGGCCGTGCTCCGCGGCACCTCTCGCGAAGGTAGGGCTTAAATATATAAAAATTTAATGTCTTCTGCGTCGGTTAGGGCTTAGTTAGTTTCTAGTGTCGGGGCCAGCTGCTTCAGGCGGGCCGAGACCTGTTGACGGGGCCGCGATTAAGTATGTGAAAAACGATCGCGCGGCCCGTCGTGTTAGGGTAGCTTCGAGGAGCACCGTGGGGGTTTAGTGGGTAGTCCCGCCCTCCTTCCATCTTTGGGCGGGGAGTCCCACATAACCGCCAAGCCATGGCCCCATGGCGAGGCGGCAGACGTAAATAGTCTTAACCAAGTTAAAAAAAAAAAAAAGACGCTTAATTTACCTATTTCTTCAGGACATGCAATTATGACAGCTTACAACTTGTTAAGAACATAAGACCCCAACTAACATTAAGCTGTCACACAGAATTCCTCTAATCCTCGTTATGTCATACAGGAAACGATTACAGCAGATATCGCTGTTGAATAAATTAAACTAGTTTTATGAGATCAAAAAGAAAATTGATTATTTTGAAAACAAATTCATAAAAAAAACATGTTTAAATAAATGAAAGCGCAATTTTTTTACGAAATGGTAAATTTGACTGACAGTGACGTGACAGTTCTTGTTGAGTGATGTATTAGTTGTACCTTTTTCTTGTCCGGGTGATAAGCTAATGACTTCAGCCCACGCTGCTTGCACAGCGCGGGGATATGTCGGACTTGCATCGAATTAAAACACCTCGGTCCCGTACCTACATTTGCTGGAGCTGCGGGATCACTTACGTAAACCGGCAGGGTTGTACCAACCTTAATCGAGCTGTAATTAGCTTGTCATCAGTATCGTTATCTTCAGACTTAACTTTTCCTAAGTTATGTTGGATCGGTTTCCAGTCCACCATATTTAAATGGAGCGACTGCTTATCTGACCTCCACAACCCATTTTACTAGGTAACAGTAAAATGGGTTATAAAAGTGAGTAATGTAAAGTAATAAATGGTATACTTCCCACATTATCTACTGACCATTAAGGCTGTATAATAGTGTTGGGCATTGGCCTCCCTTTTTATATGCTATTGTCCTCTGCCTTCTACCAGTAGCATGCAATTTTAACATGAATTGAATTTGTAAATGAAGACTAAAAGTAAACGAGAATAGTGGTCATGACAATTTTAGTTACAGTCGAATGTAAGGACGTAGTGAAGGGGGCACTCTCCAAATATTTAACAATGCCTACTATTAGAACTATATTGCGCTGTACAGTCGGAAACAACAATTTTAAATAAAATGATTATTTTTTTAATAGAAGTCTTATCTTAAATATTAAGGTATGTATTATGTCTATCAGAAAGAAATAATAATATTATGTAAAATGCAAAATCAAGGAGTTTATAATACATATATAGTAAAATCCATGTTAATGATAGCTACATTGAAAGGATTTAAAGCAAGACCTGAGAGACCCCAATAAAATGCATTTATAGTGTTTTTTAATTATAATAAATAAATGTGGACAACATCACATACATTGCTCCGAATCCAAAGTAAGTAGCTACAGCACTTGTGTTATGGAATACGAGACAGCAAAGGTACCACAAACACCCAGACCTGAGACAAAGTAGAAACGAACCCGGGACCTTAGAGCTGGCGACACCTTGAAAACTAGTGTACTCGACCAAATTTTATTATGTTTGAAAATCATGGTAAAAAATATAAATAATATCTTTCACATTAAGTCAATGATGACAATAATTTATGATGAGTTTGTTAATACGGCTTTCTAATTTCGTAGTCGACTGTACCGTATTACTTACTACATGAGTACCTAACACAAGAAGTAATGTAATGTACTTTCAATTCATTTTATTGTTTCGTAATTTAACAATACAATTTAGATTAATGCGTTTATATTTTTAAATTACATATTGATGTAATTGGGTCCTAAGTTACTGCATCCGTGTTCCAAAATTAAATAAAACGCCGTTTATTACTGTAATTGGACTTTCTTTTTTAATCATAATTTCGAGAGCATGCGTTTATGAGAGTATAAAAATGTCTTTTGTCGGTAAAACTTTTTTTTTTATAATTTGTGTTTATGACTGGTTGTTTTTTTTATTTTTTTTTGTACGGCATATTTTAGTCATCATACAAAAATACTTTTATACCTATATACATATACTTTCATATATCGCAAAATGGAGAACGATTATTGAGGAAATATAAAAACGTATTTTAGATAAGTAGGTATACTAACTTAGTATACTAAAAGTTAAGTTTGATTGTTTTATTATTAGCGTAAGAAAGTTAGGAATGAATGTAGTTCGAAATCGAAAACGCAAATAAATAAATAAAAAAGTAATAGTAATGCAATAGTCCTGCTTGTACTTTGAGTCATAGAGCAGGGTTGGATGGTCCCTCATAGATCTAGCCCTATCCCTCTTTAGAGTAAAGTTCTCAAGAAGGCCACTGCTTTTTGGACCTGTGTCCCCATGTAGGCCTTTCAAAGGATTGGGTATCTTCATTACTGAGGATAGCCCGTGATAAAAAAGAGAAATACATGATAAAAATAATATACATACTTTAAATAAATAACATTCATTTAGCTTTAATAAAAACACAAAACAAATAGCAACAACATACATACATTATGATTCGAACAAGTAATTAATTAAAACTTGTTCAACACGAAGCTCTAATAAACATAACAAATTGCAACTGAGATGACTAATGGTTAATGATCTTGATTACAGAACTGCACAATTGGCTTGCATGTTTTTACTTCATAGTTACCTACTCATTGTAGAAGTATTTTTTTTTATTTCATGAAATAAAGCAGACACACTTTTTTATCTGTAATTTTCATAAGAAGTTTGATATTTTGTGTTCGTTCTATAACCTACTTCTAAAGATTGCTGATATGTCATTTGGACCATTTACTGTTAAAAAAATGACGTGAGTTTGGTCCTCTGTTATGCACTTTAATTAGTAGAAATAGTTACTTGTATGTAAAGTCGCGCGTTGATGTCTTTTGTTCTGCAAATTATTAAAAGGGAAAAACAATTGAAAATACTACATAATAATATAACGTATTTATGTCTTGTCTTAACATGGCTAATTACTTAATAACTTATTTACAAAAACTGATCCCTCTCGGGTCGTGTCGGCCAACCGTCCCATCGGACTATGAGAGTCACACTTGTGCACTATAACTATAATCCTGCGTAAATGGCTGATCTCACTTGAGATTGACCGCCGAGGCCGAAATTCCGTCCGGAGATTATTATTATTCAAGAAAATCTCAGTGCAGAAATACAACGAAAATCTTATGGTGGATGTCCTCTGATTTTGTATTCTTACATTTAAAACATAATTAAGACAGGTTTTGGAAAACAATAATTGTTATGATTTATTTTGATTCAAAATAAATTGTCGAATTTAACGATAAACTAATAAATTCTAAAATGCGTAATCACACTGTATACATATTATGTCACACGAAAACTCTACTTTCGACTGTACTCTTTTTCGTAAAGGCTATTCAATTTGATTCCTTGTCAAATTAAGGATGTCAATGTAATTGGTTAACCAAAGTACTGAACACCAATCATAGAAAAGAAATTAACATAAAATATGACAATATTAACATTTATGTTATTTATACTTTCGGAAACTATCGCGTTATAGTTTACATCCATCATTTTTATCATATATGCGTCACACTGAACTACTTCATGAGTGAAGATTGACGTAATGACATAACTTAAGCATACATATTTATTATAATGTTTAATGTAATAAGTTTCACTGAATTGCGCTAACTGTCAGGAAGTCGAATCTGTGACTAAGTAATGTGAGCCAGTTATTCAGAATACGATAATAATTAAAACTATTATGTGATAAAATGTCAGTTACAGAATAATTTATTATAATTATGTTTAACGTTTTTTATTCTTTATGCCAGTATTGGTGGGCCTTATGAAGAGAGTTTGTATTGGTGGCATTTTACCTGATGCATCAGAACTTTGGTAAGATTTCGTACTAGCCACTCGAGGGATTTTTTTCTATCGTATCATTCATTACGTGTGAGCGAAAGCTACTACAGTATGGTTCCAAAACAGACGAAGGCCACGTGGCAGACCCAGGCGGAGATGGACGGACCAATTGGACGCCTTTACCAAGGAATGGAATGGAAGAAAGGGAGGCCTTTGCCCTGCAGTGATACTGTTCGGGCTCAAAATAAATTAATAATAATAATTGTTTACGCATATTAAATATAGATAAAATTTTTTTTAGAAAAGATCGACAAAAACAACTTTTTATAAGAAACTCGATGAGTTTTATTAGTTCATGACGCAGTAGTCCTTGATTAAAAAGTCTGGTAAATGGTTAGACACCTCTAAAACGGGTATTGAATACTTTTCCAATCCAATCAACCTAACAATGGATTAATTATTGTTAATTTAGTTTCAGTTCAATGGCCTGTGCAATAATTTATTTGGTATCGTTATCGAATACTACCGCTTTTATAGACTTTAAGAGTGGTAAAAATGTCGGAAGAAAGTGATTAATCAACGTTCAATAATTCAATTATTTCATTGTAATCTCTTTCTATAAAAGTATCTAGTTTACTGGAATATATTATTGTTATAAGGTAAGGAATACACTCATAAGATCAGTATTTTATAAGAAACAAAACACGTTCTATCCAAAACCTCGTTGAAGAATAAAACGACGCCTGCACTAAGGAATTTAATCCTTATATCGCGGGGGGCTTCACAAACATTCAAATCACATGCACAACGAGTGTTCTTTACATTTTGTTTCATATAAAATACTGATCGTATGAGTCCAGGCTTGGAACAAGCATTTGTGGATCACACAAATGCTTGTCCCATGCGGGGATCCAACCCGCAGCACGTCGCGCACAGTGGTAATTAGCGTGGTGACGAATAACCAGGATTCCAAAAAATTGAATTGGAATCTGAAATCGCCAACTACAATGAGCCAGCGTGGTGTTCAATACTCGTACCTTCTCTATATAGAAAGAGGCCTGTACCCAGTAGTGGGACATTTATGGACCGCTATTACAAACCTGTAAATTGAATAAAACAGTTATACAAACATTACCACAGGAACAAAAAGTCATATCCATCAATACACACATAATCTATAATAACACCTCAGTTACGTTATAGAACAAAAATCTCGTCGCAGGCATCGATTGAGCAACCCAATTCACATTGTACGTAACTCAGGTTGCAAGCTATAATCTAAGACTGTTACTGTAATGAGTTAGCAACCACTAATTGATAAGCTTGTAACTATGTACTTGTATTGATCATTTGTAGGGTTCTCTGGATGGCTGGTCAAAAATCAGATTGAAAATTTTGGTGTTCTGAACCAATCAAGAGACAACCTCTTTCTCACGAGAACAATACTAGAATTTTTTTAAGGTTAAGCCACGCTCGCTGCGGTTGGTCCGTGGATGGGTGACCATTTGTAAACGTAATAGAGATCCCTCCTTACCTTGGAAAGAACGTAAGCCGTTGGTGTTTGACAGTCGTTAAGTCATTACAATACTGACAAGCAGTCTTACTATGGAATACTGTATTACCCAGTAAAATGGATTGTGGAGGTCAGACAGGCAGTCGCTCAATGTAAATTACGGTATTCAGCTAAATCCGGTAAGACTGGCAGCCCAACGTAACTTGGGAGAAGGCTAGGCGGATGATGATTTATACTAGAGAAAATATTCGATGGTAAGTAAGTTTATGAACTAATAATTTATAGATGACGTAGTAGAATGGAAAGAATAACAACATTTGTATACAATAAGTAAAAACATTTTTTTTTGTTTATTATGTATGCCTTATTTATGAAGTTTTAGTAGATACATACTATTGAGATATAAGTTTGGAAACCTTAAGACAGGGTTTGTGAACAACCCACTCTTACTTTAAAAACCGTCCTGAATTTAGACGGCAACATTGCCATTTCAGTTGTATTTCCTTATAATTAACCTGGGTCTGCTACAGACTATCGACTCCTCTTGAGTTCACAACCTTAACTCACAGCGCATTGCCACCGCAATTATACAGAAGCACAAAAAACATCACATTCTTGTTTAGAAACAGAGTCTATCAACAATAGACAATTGAATATTTATCTGTAGACGTTATATAAAAGTGAATAGTTTCAAATGTCCTATAAAAAGTCCACTTTCATCGAATCATCCGTATCCGACTCATGTTTCTTTAGTTACGTTTTATTATGTAGCGCGCGAGAATAAGTAATGTATGCAAATAGAGCGATCGTCGAGGTATTAGAAACAAGCAATGAGTTCAGCGAACCATTGTAGCGTTGAGGCAGAAGTTATTGTAAGCGCTGTAACAACATATACTAAAAAACAGAATAAAATAAATATTTAAGGGAGCTCCCGTACAACAAACGTGATTTTTTTGCTCGTTTTTGCTCGATATTGATAACGGGTTTTTACCAGTTTTAAAACATCGAATCAAAAAGTACGGAACCTTTCATGCGCGACTCCGACTCGCACTTTCCCGGTTTTTTTTCCGCAATTTACTTGACAAGACTCGTGAAGTCTATAAATTTGATTCGCGTTAACGATTATAGAATCGAGATCGCCTTTTTCTTTGTTTCTAAGTAGTCGAAGTATTTTGGAATTGCGTCTTTAAGGACTCTTAACAACAACAACCTAAATTAAACTCAATAAAAATAAACCTTCCACTAAGTAGGTACAAAATCTGCAAAATAAACAGTGATTGTGGTTTGTCCTGTAGATGTAGTCTTGCAGTTGCAGCATAAAAACGCGTTAGAGCAGTACAATTTTCTTCGCTTTGCTGTTCAATGATTCCTTTAAAACAGGTCATAAAAAAAACAGACCATAATACCTTACTTTGCATGTCCATTGTTCAACATAAACGATGCATGAATTAGTCTGTAGTGTAAACCAAGGCGTGAAGTCCTCCAGTGCGTAGAAATATTTCCTCTTTCAACAGTGACCGGTCTCTACCACATGTCATTGAAGGAAGTCAACACTTAAGCAACATCCTCATTAAGACTTATGTTAGATTATGTACCTATTTAAGGGTTTTGTTAACGGAATCAATGGAATTTCTTTGTGCCCCGCAAGGTGGACAGAAGATCTCATGAAGATTGCAGAATCGCGCTGAATTCAAGCCACTACCAACGGGTTCCATTGTAAATTCGATTGGGGAGGCCTATGTTCAGCAGTAGACGTCCTACGGCTGATATGATGATGATGAACGAAACCTCCCGGTCATCAAAACCTTGATTTAGGAAGGGTTTCAAAAAAGGCAAAGGTTTCAAATGAAAATGAAACTGCTCAATTACGTTATAATTTAGGTTATTATACTAACCTTATTTTAACTAAATACCTTTTCGGTAGATGTTTTGACAAGCTGGTTAGTTAGATTTTAATTCGTACCCAATGAGAAAAAGTAAATTGTAGATATTATGTACTTAGTAGCAACAAAGTTGCAATATGTGCGATGATTATTAAGTTTGATCGAATATTGGGTCCGCGTATTCCGGATACGGTCTGTCTGATTGGCTAAATTCTAACACCTCTTTCTGATACGCTGATAATTATTCCCTAGACTGAATAAAATTTTTGAGATGCCTCACAAATTTTCTGAATGTTTGTATTTTTTGAGCCGGTAAATCCTCGGCTTCGGCCGCCCTAGGGAACCTAATATTACCATATACTATCTATAAGGTACTCCCAATCCACCTACGTACTACACTAACATAGCTATTACCTTTTATTTGGAACTCTAGGTTACCATAACGCATACACATTGCAGACTTAATTTTTAGGCATATCTGGTTAGACTAGTTCTCGGCTAAACGTCAAAGCTCTCAGAACAGTTTGGAAAAGATCTAGTAAATGGTTTTCACATTCAAGTATATCAGTGGATAATATTGTCAGTGCCAACAACTTATCATGAGTATAACAGCTGATGTAATTTGACAGCTTGTTTTCGGTTCGACGTTTCCATTCGAGTGTGTCGACATAAGCGTAGGTACTACACGCATATAATATCACGGCTACGTATTTTACACTATATTTCGGCATAGACATCGTTTCTCTCTCTAAGTATTTCAGCATCATTCATACATAACTAAAAGGTCTGCGAATGTCGTAAGTTTTTTCAAGTGTGAAAGAAAAATCTAAGCATCTCTACGCAAACCAATACAGATCGAATACACCGTTGTAGGCCTTGATTCTCTATTAATTACTTAATAAGTACCTACCTGCAAAATTACAGGAAGGAAAGCAAATATTTCTAGACAAGATGCAGACCAGACTTTGATTAAAGACATTAAATTACGTGTGATATAAAGTAATCATGCAAACATTTCCTACATCGCTATCGCTTATCGACCAATGTCTATCGACTAATTCTCACTCAACGTTTATACTATACGTAATAAGGCCGTTCTTTTAATTATCTCAAGAGTCTATTGTAGGAAGTATGTTGGCTTTTGCAATTAATTAAAATCATTATCAATGGCTTGCATAAAGCGCTAAACCACCGTTGTGGGCACGATAGCCATACCCACAACCCTAATAGACTGGTGACGTCACAAGTACACGGTCTATTGAGTTACGTAGGCTGTTAATATATTCAATCAATGATTTACATTACATTTTTTTGCCAATTTTGACAACATTATCGTTTGCTCCGGTTGAAAAATGGCATTTTACAAGCGTCAACGAACGATATTAAAAATAGCTTAAAATCACTTAATTATAGTGGAAATAGCATTCATTTGTTTTCTCTAAGTCACTTGATTTCGAATATTTTGAGTTGTGTAGAAATACCACGTGCCTAGAGAGAGTGTTTTTAGAACCCGAGATTTACTCTGACAGTTCGTCAGGTTACAGAGAAAGTACTGGCTACTGCATCGGACTTGCGATCATGTCGTTGTGGATTCGAATCCCGACCACTGACTAACATAATAATTTAGCTTAGCACGAGGGGTAAACAAGAATGCTAGTAATGTGCGACCTACATTGCTAGAAACCTTTAGAAAAAATATACAATCCCACTTTCATTTGCTTTTTTGACTTATAACCTAAGCATACGACTTCTTTATCTTCTTTAAATTTGGTAAGTGTTGTCTTCAAAAAGGACTCTTCTTCATAAGCCAAAAGAATATGCATTCTTCTTCATGAACATTCTTCATGCTAAGTATTTTTCTTGATATTATGCATATTTGTGGTCCGAACTCCGAAGTAACAACATATTGTTACTTCGGAGTTCGGACCACAAATATGTCCAGGTATATAACCAGGTCCGAAGTTTGTGGCGCTTGTACGTCATAACGTACAAGCGCCACAAACTTCGGACCTGGTGGCCAAATCTGGAACTAATATTAACTATTTCATTTTGTGTATCGTAAATATAAAAATAATAATAATAGGAAATTATGATTAAATTACTCTACTACACTCACTACACTTTCCCATTCACACTAATGACCACGAAAATTAAATCAAATTTAAAAACTATATTCAACAATAGCGACGCGACGCCACCGTTACGGCCCGTTCACGACCTTGCCGCTGTGAGCGGCAGCTAAGCGCGGGGCGGCGAGCGGTAAGATCAAAAGTATGAAAATGTTTGAAGCACGCCACGAGACGCCGCTCATAGCGAAAACGCGCGCGGTTTTATCCGAGCGAATCGCTATGGCGGCGCGCGGTGCGGTGAGCGGCAGGAACAAAAGTACAAGCGAATGAGTGCGACGACGCCACGAAACAGAGCGGCGTGGACAGCGGTGTAGAAGTGACGTACTCAGAGGCGTAATTAAAAACAAAAAAATAGACAATTTTGTGGCGGTTATGGATACCGAGGCATTTATTACAGAAACTTTAGTTATTTAATTACAATTACCTCAAAGTGAGAAATATTTTTTCTGGATTGGTGTGGTGAGTGGGACCCTTTTTAATCTGATGTGCTGTTTTAAATATACTTCTATGTGCTGCAGAATGTAATCAAAAGTTTTCACACTCATTCTTGTGTACTCTTAAAACTTATCAGGATATTTTCTGTAATCTTCGTATAGGTCACGAAATTCGCCATTTAAATACCGATCTTTATTTAGTTCGTGCACTCCTTCTCTCATATTAAGAATGTCTTGTTTTAATAATGTACTGCTTTCTAAACATAGAAGGGATAATTTTGATAACGCCATGATTTTGAGCACGATTTGACTACCTAAAATACTTCCACCGCGGCCGCTGCGACTAACCCTCGCCTAGAGTATAAGTAAGTGTATAATCTATGGTATAAGTGTTCTGTGGACTAACCCAACTAACCGCTAGTCACTACTGAGGTACGTGGCGTGCAAAACGCACCGCTCTCCGACGCCGCCCCGCCCGCCGCGCCGCGCGCCGCTTAGACCGAAGTCGTGAACGGGCCGTTACCGAGTCAGATGTTTGTGGCACTGTATTAATTTTTATGTTAAATAGTAATTCTTTGTTTGATTTTAATTGTTGGAATATTATTAATGAATAATAATTTGTACACATGCAACTTGATGACTTTGATTATTATTTATAATATATTTGTATCTTTATGATTTACACGACTTCAAAAAAGTCATCATCCTTTAAATCTTCTTATACAGTATCCACGTCATTTTAAATTCTGTTGCGAATATTTTATTTCTTTTATTTAATAAAAAATCAAAATCAAAAAATATTACATAAATGAAAACCAGATGAAAACGATTTACGTTAAATTTTATGATTTCTATGTTTCCGAACGCAAACCTGACCAACCAATCACAGCGCAGCAGTAGACACTTTCATTTGTAACGTATTGAAATTTGAAAACAAACGTTCAAGGCTCGTTAGATTTCGGATTCATGTTGGTGGTTATTTTAGAATTGATCGAGTTTTATTAGTGATTTGTATTATTTAAGTTATTTAGACATTATATGTGAACATATGTGAGTTTTGTTTGAAGAAATACGGTGAAACAATAATTCAAAATGATTAAGTTTACCGAAGATGTCAACAAATTATTGTAAGTTATTCATGTTTTACAATTTTAATACCACGGAAAAGTATTGATACTCGATTAAATGACTGACTTTCATTATTTGGGTCGTTACCGTGGGAATACCAATATAATTGGAAAATTGTAATGTACTGCAGTTCTTCGAGGCACTTTGATTAGAAGGCGTCCTATGTTATCCAACCCACCGTAACTGATGTTACTGACTTACTGTTCAAATTCTGTCGTGTGATATCTTATATGAAACGCTATCATTAATCTAACAATAACCTTAAAAACATAAATACTTATTGTATAAAATAAAATATATTTTTAACAACTAAACAAGTTTGACCAGTAACCATTGTTTGAAAAGAACTGGTAACGTTCCCACAGTAACAAATTACATATTATACTACTTCCATTTGGTCATTACATTGAAAGAATACAATAGAAATGATACTGCTCTCTTGTGATAATTAGTAAGATTCAGTCATTATAGTTTCATCTACAGTGCACTGGGTTAGCATTTCAGTATCTTAGGTTGTAGCTCAAAATAGAGAGAGACAGAGAGTTGTGTTAACCTTTTTATAACAAACACCTTTACTTTCATGTTTTAAGATGGTTTTTAAAACTAGTACCTACTTGTGTATTATAATTTACTGATCACTGTACAGAAAATATGTGTTTAGACATTCATTGTACTTTGTCTAACAGCCATGGCAAACTATATTAGATGAAATATACAACAGGCAAATACTATGGGACACTCAAAACTCAATATTGAAGAATATAAAGCAAAATGTTACTACCTTCCTGCACTTTAAAACTAACCTTACAATATATGTAATTGTTTTATTCACAGTAATGAGGTCCTTATGGAGATATCCCAGAATGTGCGGTCCATGATGGAGGAGCTCTGGCTGAACTGGTCCCATCTCGGTGTGGACGACAATACTAAAGTGAACAACATCACTAAACTAGCCCAGATTGAGAAGGAACTGCACAGAGATGTCATCTCTGAGACCAGACAGAAGCTTAAGATAATGCAAGGACAAGTAGATAGTAAGCATTTTGTTTAATGACAATATTATTTAAATTTATCTATGTTCTGTGTATTTTTAGTTATACCTACAAGCTGTCAAGGTTGTTTGTGACTTACTAGATATTAACTTGTTTTAAATACCGTAACAACCCATTTCTTTACCAATCATTATTATTTATTTCTAGCCTAAAATGAACCTACAGCCTCCCCACTATACTTCCAATTGTCTCTCTCCATAAAATATCAGTATTATATAGTAATTAAATATAGTTTATGAAGTATTATAGTACATTGATAGTATAAAGAGGGAAACAGAAATTTAAAAATAAGGAAAAATATTAAAAATTTTACCTATTCTTTGAATTGCAGTAGTGCTAGAATGAATGTATTAATAATTTTGTACTTATACTTGTACTTTTATACTTATATAGTATAAAAGTACAAGTATATATATAGTATATTTATACTTGTCATAAAACCCTACTGCTAGTAAGTCCATTCAGAGTTAATAAATTCCCCTTGATGAAGATGACTCAACAATTGTTTGTCATTAACAGAGCTGAAGGAAGAAACTGAGGAGTTGAGCAAGTGTCTGTCTGTTGACATCACAATACTAGACTTCAAGGAAGAGATGATGCTCGTCGAGTACAAGAGAGAACTGGAAGAACAGATTGCTGGGTTAGTATCTTATTAACACTATGTTCATAGTTATTTTTATTGCTTCGTAAATTCACATGTCATCTCTTCCATTACCATTACCATGACTTATAAATACTATTACTTGTCTGCTTTCAAGATGTTTTTCCAAACTATGTTTGTCTTATAGAATACCAACAGTTCAAGTGTGGTGTTCCTACTAATTGTTGCATTGCCATAAAGGAATATCTTTACTAATTTTCTTTTACTGCAATAGTTTATATTATATGTTACTTTATTTTGCTATGTAATACCAAACTTCTTTTAAAAATGATTAAAGTAAAGTAGTTGTTGTGTCATAAAATGTTTACCGAGTAAGGCCAAGATAACACAAATATAAACAACACTCATCAATCTTTATGGCCGCTCTGAATGTAGCCGTCGGTACAAACTTGCGCATGGTATACTCATACTACTACATACTCTCATACACACTACTCATACACTCGCACTAACGTGCGGGAGGCGAGGACGCTGGCGAGTGGAAGACAGCGCGCGCGTACGTCCCGCTGATACCTGATTTGGTGTTCTGCGCAGCATAATGCGGCTAGGTTCGGAGCGGCCATAAAGTTTGGCGAGTGCTGTACTTATGTAGTAAAATATTTTATAAATTATAAATACACAGTGTTAACAAGGACATACTAAAGCCAATTTAAAAACAAACCTACACTTAAACAAACTATTTCATACTTACATGATTATTGTTTCATGAGTTGTTATTGCATTATGTTACATAAAGATTCGTGATATGCGATTCCCACACTAAAGCACTAATTAACTAATTAGTTCTATGTGGTCATAGGTCACTTTTGTAACTACTGGTGACATGGTGAAAGACTAGAAATAACATAGTATTGTGCATCATTCTCAGTTAATTAAAACCCTGCTATTAAAAATATGAAGTTCTCATGTGAAATGTTTGTAGAGAGAAATTGCAATGTGTTTATTGTGTACTTAAGATAAAATATCATTTATCTGATCTTAATTTAGATATTTAGCTGATTATGAAAACCCAAGTTCTGGTTGCAGGGCTGCAAAGCTGCAATATCTCTTATTCGAAATATGATGGCATTAATAATTTATAATTAATGAGATGGCATAATATAACCATTTTCGAACAAAGTATTTAATTTAGGAGGAATTAGAGCATCACCATTATGTGAAAATCTAGTACATTTATTGATGGAATGTGACATAAATCTTCATAATGGGCAACAACTTACTTGAATGTTATTTTGGCTAAACCAATATCTCGAGCATGGTAGAAGATATTAGATTTTGTAAATTTATGCATGAATGAAAGACAGATTGAATGGTAATGTTTGCATGTGACAAGTAAGGCTGTCTGCTTGTAATCCATGAGGTTGGTAGTCACCTAGAGCGGCTAAAGCCTTGTTTAAAAAAAAATTAAAAAATCAAAGTATTGGACTAATTTAAATACTTGAGAATATTTGTTAACAGATACCGAGAACAAGTGGAACAACGCCGCATGAAGATGGAGAGGCTTCTGGAATGGCAGCGTGACCTTGCCGACAAGCTCGGAGTCACCATCCAGGAGCTGCAGGAGGTGCCGCTGCCTGGTGAAGAAGAACTGGGCAAGTTGAAGGACCACCTAGAAATGCTGCAGGCAGAGAGGGACAAGAGGGCTGAGATATTCCTGAACATTCAAGTCGAAATTAAGGATATTATGGGTAAGGATTTCTGAAATATTACTAATTATTTATATTTACAAGGTGAGACCGATATTTTATTATATCTATCCGTCATGGTGGCCTAGCGGTTTAATGACCGGATTCGCATGCACATGGTTGCAGGTTGGAACCCAGGCAAGTACCAATGTGACTGTGATGTACTTTCTTGATCATTCTAAGACATCAATGACAAACGGTGAAGGAAAACATCATGTGGGAACCTGCATTCCAAAAATTGAAATCTGAAATCACCAAGCCGCAATGAGCAAGCATGGTAATCAGTGCTCATTCCTACTCTATATAGGAAGAGGAGTGTGCCCAGCAGTGGGACGTTTATAGGCCGTATTATATATCTGTAAAGGGTTGAACAGAACATCTGGTAAAGAAATTGACTATAAAATTTCAGCTTGTAATGAGTTAATGAAATAATTGATACCAAGTTTTACGACATCAAAAATCATAACCAGACTGCTGACAACTGCTGTTCACCAAGTTGTTGCAGTTTCTATGTTCTAGCTGAATAGGTTTAAGGAATTGTCTTATGTAATTTTAAACAGCATAATATAATAAAGTCTCAAGCCCTAGTAAGTACGAGAAATATCGAATCATAGCTTAGTAAATGTTAGTTTAATTTCTGTAAGATTTCACTTATATTTCCACTGATCACTCGACATTTGCTATAACTCGATTACACGCATTTAATAGGCTGGCTCTAGGGTGCTCTGACTACCTCATAAACTGTTGTAATGAAGTTGTATTTTAAATATGATAATTACATACTTGTTTCTATGTAATAAGCTAGTTAGAAGTACAGTTTATCTGAGATACTCAACATTAAGATATTTATTTATTCGTCAGAATGTTTTTAATGTAAATAAGGGCGATTCTGTATCTTTACATTTTAATTTATAAACTTTCAACTGGAAGCCATAGGTATGTTTTTCCTATCTAGTCTAATGTTAACACATTTATAATTATGAAGAATTATGTAGTACCTAGCTATGTGTGAATATATTTACTTTACAATGAAATGTATGTCTTTTTTTGTAGATAAACTCAAGATCAAGCCCCAGAACAAGTTTGAACATATTGTGACGTCTTCTCTGTCTGTCGACTTCAAAGTGACTGACCTCAACATGGATCGCTTGGCTAAGCTTCAGCAAGACCTGCAGGAGAAATATGAACAGACTAATAATAGGGTATGTCATCAACTAAACTCATAATTATATTGGCACAAGTTTCAACAGTATAGATAGTTAATTATAGTTAAATATGAAGCTCAATATTTTGTAAAAGACTGGTGATTCTTAATTTTTAAAGTACTTTAGGAAGATCTTCATAAGACCGATATTAGTCCCATTCCGGCGCGGTCATTGGGTTACTGTAGTATCCCCCGCCACCCGCGCAAGCCATAGGAAGGACACGAATGAACTTTGAGGTTGAGGATATTATACCTACTTGCACGGCAGCGAAACGTCAAAATTAAATATTAAAAATATAATGTTTACCCAGGTATTGGAACTTCGTGAGCGCCTCTCGAAGTTATGGGACTGTTTGGACGAAGATCAGATTTACCGCGAGAATTTCTTGCACGCACATCCCGGATGTCATCCTCAGACCGAAGCTGCTATCAAAGAGGAGATCAAACGCTGTGATCAGATTAAGAGACAGAAGATTCAGGTATGTTTTATAAAAACCTTGGTGTTTCTAAATAACTGTCTATCTTTTTGTAGGTATACTAAGAGGTACTGTATTCTGTAGGTACCTAAAGAAACATACAACAAGGCAGCGCATTATGCGGCGTAATTCATGTAATGTTGGGGGAAAATAATTATATATTGTGTTCTTTGTAATTATGTAATTACAATCTTAATAGGAAATCGATAGGGGACGCCTATGTTCAGCATTGGACGTCTTACGTCTGATATGATGATAATGATGAATCTGATACGTAATTATGATGTGCGTCATATCGATTCAGAATTTGATAATTTCAGTTTTGTTTACTTACTTTAGCAGTTGAACACTTGGACCATACATTAAAAAAAATTCTAATATTTCGTGTCTTTGATTTGAATACTTATAAAAAAAAAAACCGGCCAAGTGCGAGTCAGACTCGCGCACCGAGGGTTCCGTACAAACCTGATGTTTTTCGCAATTTTTCCTTTATCTGTGTTATAAGACGTTGCTTCGTACCAAATTTCAAGATTCTGAGTTCACGGGAAGTACCCTGTAGGTTTTGATTCCCTTGCGAGTAGTGGCGAGTTTCAAAATATGCGGTTTTAATTCCTGTTTCTTTTGATTGCGTTGACATAGAAGTTTGATTTTGTTACAGCTTAAAGGTATTATAGATTTGAGTATTTGATATGAATTTCATTATAATACCACTACGCGTTCATGAGGAAAGGGGTAGTAAGTTTAAAATTATTAAAAATATTTTTATTATATGATATAACTAAAAATGTATACTTTTCGCAATTTTTCCTATATCTCTGCTATAAGACGTTGCTTCATACCAAATTTCAAGATTCTGAGTTCACGGGAAGTACCCTGTAGGTTTTGATTCCCTTGCGAGTGTCGAAAATTTGCGGCATAAACGGGAGTATCTTTTGATCGCGTTGACTTAGAAGTTTGATTTTTTCACAGCTCCAAGAGACCATAGACTTGAGTATTTGATATGAATTTCAGCTTGATACCTCCACGCGTTCCTGAGAAAAAAGGTCTTGACAGACAGACAGACAGACGGACAACAAAGTGATCCTATAAGGGTTCCGTTTTTACCTTTTGAGGTACGGAACCCTAAAAACAACCTGCTTAAGTCCTTTTTGAGAATTATTAATCGTAATCTTTCGAATATGAAATTAACAAGTTAGAATTAGCATTCTAGATAAAGAATATTATCTGATCCGATTCTTAAGATATTACGACTGGAATGTTAATTATTGACAGTTACATGCAGAAAGTGGACCGACCACACTGGAACTGTTGCGACATACTCAGGGTTTCGATTCTCATTTCTTCACTTTAATAACAGCACTTAATCCTATTACTTTATACACGACTAGGTTCATCAATCCGAGTTAAAGGCTACTAAATTTTAAATTAGTGAAAATAGCAAAAAAAAAATAAAAACTCCAGTTTCACATGCGTCGTGAACGCACTCGTAACACAAGCATTTAGCTTAGCACGAGGCGTTAAAAAGAATACTAGTAATGTGCGCCCCACATTGCTAGCTAGCTTTTTTAAAAAAATCACCATTTGGAATAATCTTGATAGATATAAATGCAGCATGTAAAATTGAGTCTAATCAGTTAGACTTATAGACCAGGTCCTGTTATGGATCTATCTGCAATTAATATCGCTATTATGGAAAATTGCAACCCAACTGGTCGCCCGACTGAATAATGAATCGGTTCACTTTCACACCAACAAGTATTGATAAACATCAGTGCAGCTATGATGCCATGAATTTAATTCTTTAGTACATTTAGATTCATGAGTAGGTATGGAACTGAGTATTTGACTTTCACCATGTCTTAAATAGTGTATTAAACATGTTTAAAAGATACGACTTGTTTGTGCTGGTTTCTGCGGCTTTTAAAGGCTGTCACAAAGAAAACCTGCTAATAATGTGAGAAAAAAATCAAATATTAGCGTGTATCTTATCAACAAAAATAACTAATGCACTGCTTAAGTCCTACCAGGGTTATGATTTGTTAATATGTGATCAAAAACTTTCAAAACGAAGGCTTTCTCCAATCCTTTAATATTATCCACGGCACCATTTTTAATCCGCCCATGCAGCAGTATGTTATTGCCGTCCCGCCCACCTCTTTGAGTCTGACCTCGGCTTCATCTCTGAATCTTGCTATAAGTTACATATAGTAATGATTGCATATGCGAATGATTACTATCAATACCTTTTAAGTTTTTAAGTACCATTTTTCTTTATCGTAGGTGTTCGTAGCCAACGTCCGTACTAAGATAAAGCTTATGTGGGACAACGTGATGTACTCGTGCCGCGAACGCGAAGAGTTCGTGCATTACTTCCAAGACATATTCACTGAAGACACGCTCACCTTACATGAGCTGTACTTGGACAAGATGACCAAGTTCTACAATGAACACAAGTAAGTATACTCCAGAAATTCATATTAGGATTTTGTTACAACCTGGTTGGTGAACCTGATATACAGCCTGGTGACAGACGAACAGACGGATGGACAGCGGGCTCTTATTAATAGGGTCCCGTTTTACCCTTTGGGTATGGAACCCTAAAAAAAACACCCATCATTCATCATCACAGTGACACATGTGAAGACAAATCCAACAAACAAGAATTATAATGTTCACCTTTTAGTTCTGTCATCAGCTTTAAAGTACCGTAATATTGTATTGTAACTGCAATTTTGAAAATAAATCATATTAATGTAACCCCAAAAGGTAATTTAATATAAGCTTGCAAGATTTGATCCAAACATAAACACTGCAAATGAAAGCTTGTCTATACTCATATTATAAAGAGGAAAGATTTGATTGTTTGTTTGCTTGCATTGAAAAGGCTCCGAATCTACTGAACCAATTTGAAAAATTATTTCACTGTTGGGAAGTTACACTAACCCCGGTTGACATAGGCTTATAAAATAGTAAAAAAAAAAATTGCCTGCGTGCGGAGATTGCGTGCGGCCGCGCTAACTGCGGGAAACAGCTTGTAACTTATAAAACTAAAATGCTTAATGGTGCGTAGGCACATCTTCGATCTGGTGATGACACGCAAGAACCTGTGGCTGAAGATGACCGAGCTGGAGGCGCGAGCTACGGAGCCGGGTCGTTACCACAACAGGGGCGGACAACTGCTGCGCGAGGAGAAGGAGAGGAAGGCCATCGCCAGTAATGTGAGTACTCTATAATCCTGCCTACATTGTCATGAAAAAAAATCAAGTAAATAAATAAATAACAACATACATTGCTCCAAATCCAAAGTACAGCTCTCGCTAAACTTTATGGCCGCTCCGAACCTAGCCGCATTACGACGTACGCGCGCCCTGTCGTCCACCCGCAAGCGTCCTCGCCTCCCGCGCGCTAGTGCCAGTGTATGAGTAGTGTGTGCGAGAGTATGTCATGTAGTAGTATGAGTGTACCATGCGGCGAGTTCGTACCGACGGCTACATTCAGAGCGGCCATAAAGATTGGCGAGTGCTGTAAGTAGCTAAAGCACTTGTGTTAAGGAATCTGAGGCACCGAAGATACTACCAATATCGAGACCTGATACAATTTAGAAAAGTATTTTTGTACAAAGTAAGGCCATTAAATAGCGCGTCTACTAGCAGAGCTTTCTTTAGAAATAAGCAGTACCTTTGTTCTATTATGTTGTTTCTTTAATGTTATTTTTTTGCGAGTACCTAACCTAGTATTTTTTTGCGAGTACCTAAGTAGCCTAACCTTAACCACTTCGTGGTGATTTCCCCTTGCTATAGTGAAATTGGCGCAACAGCACGTACACCCCAGCAGCACGCTTTCTATCAGTTTACAAAAAATCTTTTTACATATTATATAACAAACTCCGCGACAAAAAGAGAATCTAAATAGTTAATATGTATAACCATAGCTGGTTATTGCGTAAGCCTTAGATAAATGTTTTATATTGAGTTACCTATACACAAGTGTGTCTGTTGTCGAATAGGTACCTGCTGAAAAAAAAAAACTATGTGAAGTTCGAGTATTCGTCTCTTTATTTTCGTACTTTTAAAACTGAATTTTGAAGTGTTGTACAAGATCATGAGCTATATCACTAAACGTAGCATTCCGTTACAGTTACCGAAAATTGAAGCACAAATTAAAGAACTAGTGACTGAATACGAAGCCAAGACTGGAAACACATTCACTGTCGATGGAAAGCCTCTACTGCAGCTCATGGAAGACGAATGGGAAACTAGGAAAGCTGTAAGTAACATCACACTAATAAAAAAAAAGTGGAAGTGTTGAGTGTGTGTATGTTTGTTACTTCTTCACGCCCAAACCGCTGGACCAGTTTTGATAATATTTATTATGGACTTAGCTGACACCCTGCATTAACACAGCCTGGTAAAGGCGGGTAACACTCACAGTGCAGCTAGTTTATTTAATGTTTTAAAGTGGGAATATACTTGACACTAATTCCAAAATCAGCGTTAAATGATGGAATGGCGACAAGACATGTTTAATGCTCAAGGTTCATATCTCTAGCTGTAAATGGAATTTCGATAACATATCAATGGACTGTTGTTCTTCAGCTATCTTCAGTTTTATATCTCTGTGCCTAGTGCGAATTTACCGTTAACGCGATGGCCACGTTTATGGCGTTCGGCTCTCCTATTGAAATCGGAGAGCCAAACGCGGTAACTCACCTCAGGCACTCAGTTTTAAAATGACGGTATTGAAAAATCTCATTTAAAACAGTGCAGTAAAAAACGGTGGTAATCAATCGTTTAAAAATGGAATTCTATTTCAGTGGATACAACTTAACTCAACTACACTAAGAAAATATTAGAATGTCCATGGAGGTACATGCGCGATGTCAAGGCTTCTTTGGTCCTTAGTACGTCTCGTCTCTCGCAGAAACCCCAACTTCAATCAAAATCGTCTCTTTGAAACAGCTGTTACTTCAAATATTAATAACATTTTATAAATTTATACTTTTGATAACTATATTTATACTTTTGGCCAATATACACAATATTTATAAAATCAAATTGTTTTATTCATAATATTGTATGAATTGGCAAAAAAACTTGAGTAAAAAGATGAAAAAATAATATCAAAATTGCAGAACTAAGCAAGCTTTCTTGATGGATTGTGAGTGAACAGTATACAAGTAACAGCTGATTGAAAGAAGCTATTAGAAATGGCATGTCTAGCCAACGTGTGTAAAGCTAAAATTAAATTACATTGATGGTGTTATAGCTATGTTAATTGTTTAGGAGCGCCACAACAAGCTATCGGCTCGCAAGCAGGCGCTGACGCCGACGACGCCGCTGTTCCGATCGCTCGCGACCTCGCCGCTCGGCAAACGTAATAGGACCGCTGCGGGCCTAGCCGCTACCGCTGAAAAGAACAGGTAACCATATTATCACTACATAATATACAGGATTATTTTAAAAGAAGTGCGGATATCCTATGAGTTAATCAGGTGCAGAAAACTGAACAACTTTTCCCAAGGAATATAGGTCGAAATCTTAAAATTAACTACCTGATTACCTCGTAAAATATACGCACTCCTTTTAAAATAATCCTGTATAACAAAGTCCGATGCCGCGTATGTCTGTCTGTTTGCGATAAACTGAAAAAATATTGAACCGATTTTCATGCGGTTTCAACTATCGATAAAGTGGTTCTCGAGGAAGACTTAAGTATTTGTCAAGTTTTTGAATACGTTGGCTAATCGACATCCACGCAGCGAAGCCTCGGGCATCAGCTTGTATTATACTTAGTATTGCCTAAGATCCTAGTCCACTTAGACGGATCGTCTGTTTTCTGGGTATGTCTGAAAGGACGGATAATATATCGGATGTGCCATTGGCATTAGGTAAAATTAATCGCCATTAATTTTACCTAATGCCACTGGCACATCCGAAATATCAGTGCCGCCGCACTGTTCACATTCAGACGGATTTGAGAAATCCCTCTCAATATGAGTTATATTTTTCTTTCTATCCGTCGTAGAAGTGGGAACAGGCTAGGTGACGATCAACATTATACGTTATACCTAGCTTAGTACAGAGACTGAAATACATGGGATCTACTAAACTGTATAACGAGAGTTGGTTAGGTTTTTTTTTTAATACTATTCATACATATTATACTTGGCTGAATTCTGTTCTGCATTGTGACAAACAAGCGTAGGAACATTCAAATTCGTGTAAATATTAAACACACGAGTCTTTTCTTTATAATTGTATTCATCATTCATTGCTGTATAATATGTAGCTTAATTAATCTTAGTATCTAGCATTGTAGCATTGACTTTAAGCAGGTCTTTCAATTTATAGGCCGCCGTCTAAACGCCAGCTGATCACGGGTAGTGCGACGAAGGCTGTGACCACGTTCACTAACAATCTGTCCGCACTGAAGAGGTCCGCTATCACCACTGTAAAGAGGTACGTTGAATAACTAGACGCTAATCACTACATAGTATAAAATAAAGTCGTTTCCCGCTTTCTGTTTCAAACCACTCGTAACACAAGCATTTTTTCTTAACACGAGGGGTTATCAAGAATACTAGTAATTACTGTGTGCTTTCAAGAAATGCTTTAAGTAATATTTTAACAAAATTAGTTATGTTTAGAAGAGCTCAAGCAGTTTGTTTAGATTTGTGATTGGTTTTTGTTGTTTTTTTCGTGTAGTAATTGTTTATGTTAGTTAAATTCATGTGTAAAGATCGAGCATTTTAAATTTTCATACATTTTATCAAATTCCGGAGAAAATTAGTGGTACAGGCAGATTTCACTCTACGACCAATTTTGCGACCAAGACAATTTTAGAAATAAAATTTCTCGTTCTACAAATTTTTGATTCGAATCTTTAGATCACAAACGTGTTCTTTATTCGACGTGTAGGTAATCCAAATATGATTCAGAAAAAAACTGTTACTGGAACTACTTTTTAACCACTTTAAAAACAATCATAAGTTACCACATGAGCGCTCACATACTTGTTATTTAGATAATATTTTTCATTCCTTTACTATTTCAGTGCGCGCTTGTGAATTTATTGATGTGAAAACTCCATTACGTCATTATTGTTGAGGCAAGTTTGGTTTGATTGATGATAAGTAGCGATCGAACAAAAATAATTCGATTTCGTCGCCTTGCGTAAGTAGAGGGAATGAGAAATATTGCATTAACGTTATATAAGCTATTAATTATACATTTAGAATAATTGTATGTAGTAATTATGTTTCATTGTTCAGAAAAGCATGAAGTAATTATAGTGTTAGTGTTATTACACGATTTAGATATTAGCCGTAGATTGTTTGCGTCAGGTGTCGAATAAGTTTGTAGCTTAATTACATGTCGATATTTGTATTGAATATAGGTTAAATATCTTTAAACAAAAAAACATTAAATCTAAAATTCGTTAAACTGAACTGAATGTAAACATGAACTTTACTTGTGAACTCCCGTCAATTACAGAGAGACGTGCGGATCTTTTTTTTTTTCAGTATATATGTCAATCTTACAATATTATACGTCATTAAATGAAATCAGTTCATTAAGGACAATAAAGGGTCGTAGAAATAGATTTAAAATTGTAAATATACAAGTTTTTTTTTTATAGAATTGGTATTGGATTATATTTTTTTCTATATTTAGCTCAGACTCCGCCCGCGTGCTCGTCGGTTGTCGTGGTGAAAAGTAGCCTATAGGCTAGGCTTTCTCGATGAATGAGCTATCTAATGCTATAAGTTTTTGTAAATGGGACCAGTTGTTCCTCATATTAGCGCGTTCTGCCAAATAAGCAAACTCTAGAGCTATGTATTAGTATAAATTATTTACAAAGCGGATATCTTATGTCTTTATTCTGATATTCATTAGTAATTTTATTTGTTTTTAGGCGCATTAGTGGACGCTTGGCCGCCAGAGCAGTTGCGGAAGGTAAAGACGCAAAGAGGAAGCTCGACTACGGCGATGTCAGAAAGACTCCAAAAGCCACCGTCAACGGCAGTATTCTCAAACATAAGCGTACGGTGAGTGACACTATAAATATACAGTTATTGTTTTGTATGAGATAATACTAAAATTAAGTAAAAAATTAAATAATAAAAAAGCAATTGGGTAAAATGTCTTAACACATTTAAGTGCGAAACATATTTTTTATTTAACTAGTTTAGCCCGCGGTTTTACCCGCGCAAGTTGTCCCCCTGTCAGTAAATTTTCAAGACTATTTTCCATTTGTTAAATTCGGGATATAGTTGAGGTGGGAATATTGTGTACATTTAAATATCAATTTATTTGCATTTTTTATACATACATTTACCTAGGAACTCCAAATAATTTTGTTAATTTTTATTTTATTTAAACTATTATTTTCATGTTTCATGTAGTCTCACGGCAAGCGTCGCAGTAGCAGCCGTCGTTCGATGAACGCGACGCGCTCCAGCGGGTCGCAGGAGGAACGCCTCGCACACAAGGACCCGCTCATGGAGACCACGCTGCTCACCACTTACACCGACTTTAAGGTACGCTACACGTATACGGCATGTTTAGGTATTATATTAGAGATGCCCTACATTATGGTTGTGAAAATAATAATAAAGTCTTCTAAGACAGGTTTGTCACAATAAAAATATATCACATAACGTTGTGAGATACATGGGCCATAATTAAACTTATGCATAATTATGCAATGTTTGCATAAAGCTGCACTTGGTCTTCGTAGTTTATTTAATCACATTGTGGACGCGTGTCAATCAAAACTCCGCCAGGTTCGCCGAAGTCGCTGGGTAAATTTCAACCAATTGCAGGCAAGTAGCTTGTCTCTCATTGGTGGGGATTGATAAACCCGATACGACACTAGCAACCAAGTGATTGTTACATGAAAGTTTTTATTCTATCAACGAATTTATTTACAAATATCCCTTTAAATACTTTAGTCTTGATTTAGCTTCTAAATATAGGCCTAAATAAGCTAGTCCATCAAATAATATAAGTTCCTATTCTATAGAAAAGATATAAAGTTTTAAAAGAATGTTATTTAGTTTTATGCCAGCTATTCAGTTGTGTATTGTGCGTTATGTAAATTTTAACAGTTTAATGTTTAGCTTATATGAAAAATAGTTCTAAGTAATTTGCATGCCGCTATGACGGCGAAACATGTCGATCTAATTTAATATTTATGTAACAACTCTGTACTTACCGTGTTTCTGGCAAATAAATATATTATTATTATAACCCTAGCGAATTTTTGACACGCTTTAGCCCCCATTGCACAAAAGTACCTTTTCTAAATCTTGTTTTTGTTCATTGAAATTAAGTATTGTGTTTTTAACTTTCAGGATGGCATAAACGAGAAGCAGATTAGCCGAAGCTCGATGGCGAACACAAAACCTCACGAGATGGTCCTACCTACCATCGTGTGCCAGAGAATCGACGAAGGAAGCGCTACCCCAAAAAAAACTCCGAGGGTTAAAACTCCTTTAACACCTAAGGTCGGCAAAGAGAATATACAACAAATTAATATGCCTATGACACCGAAGAGTAACCTCTTGTACACGCCCACTAGGCTGACCCGGTCCGCCCTCAAACTTAACAACGACGGCTTCGCAACTCCCCGCGCTCCTCTCAGTGCGAACAAAGTCAACCTCCAGAGACAAAACACAGTCGCCAGTCTCACCGTCAAAACTACCCCGAACAACGTTAGCAGGTCTAAATCCCACTCGCATTTAGTGCGAGTCAAAAATCTTCCGCCTCTAATTTAAACAGACTGAGTACAGATCTCACGCCTTGATATAAACGTTTGGGTTTGTTTTGAGATTAACACGAATATATCAAGTTGTGTGCCCTGTGCCTTACAGTACTATTAGTCATGATTTTCGTATGAGAATCGATTTGTAATTTATAATTATTATTCAGATTTTTTTAATACAATTTTTTGTGTTTGTCGATGGTTTGACTCAAGTTTTGTGACGAATTAAATGGACGTTTTCTCGTTGATAATATAATGTTTTGCTTTCTTACTATGTATATTTGAATCTCTTTATTATTCGCAGTAATTGCATTTTAAGAGTTGGTTAATTATGTTTATAGATGTGATTGATATAGTATTTTAACTGGTAGATAGTTTTATAAGTTACTTTCTGTTCTTACGAGAATTATTTTAGTTGCTCTTCGATTGGAATAATGTTATTTTAGAATAGTTTATAGAATTTTAGTTTCACAAATTTATTAATTATGAACGTTTTTAGCGCATGGACTGTTTAACTACTGTCCAAAAATATCTCTTTACATCGATATAATTAAGTAAATAAAACTGTACATACCATGCATAGAAAAGGAAAAATATTATTGGCAGCTTTCGACTATAAGTACCTGTCACCAGAAAAAGTTTGGAAAATGCTAAAAAATTGTACTTAATTTTTATCAGTATTGAAAAAAATGAGAAAGGTTTTACAAGTTCACCATATTTCTTGCTAACGTTAACATGATATTATTAAAACTCACTGCGTTGCTTTATTATTAATGTATAATTTTTAATAATTTTAAAATGTAAATTATGATTGTAATATATTTGCATAGTTTAAAACGCTCTTGTTTTTCATTTCCATGACCTATGAGATATTTATTTTTATTAATAAAACTGACACTATAAACTTCATACACAATATCAACTATTTTATTAACTAGTAGACAAATTGAAGTGAATATGTCTATATATTTTGAATTTGAAGTAGGTCCTAAGGGCCGAATGTTTAGAAGAGCAGTGGAAGGGGATAAATACAATATTGAGTTGATTTGGAATCGTGAACTTACAGATAAATTGTTCTATGACGTCGATATTGGCTCGTTAATGTAAGACAAACTTTAAACCACCTGCTTTTTTATAAAATTCGATCTTCGACTGCATTTTTGATAGCATACGTCGACGGTATTCCCCTTAAAACCCGTAACAAAGTAACCCAAAGGATTTTTTTATTGATTTCATTGATAAAGTACCTTTTATTTGTATTTATAAATGCCACACAATAAACAAGTTTTCAGTTTATAAAACATTTCATATGTAAAAGGTGCTCTCACAGTCGTAATGTTATTTTAAATTGCAGCGAGCTATCAGTGCTATCAATAGTAATGATAGATGAAAACAAGGAAGTTATAGGGTTCATGGCCCTCTCTGACCATCCTGACATTCTTGGCGTTCATCCCAGCGACTGGGAAATCTGGATAAGGAACTCTTATCAGTAAATAATATAATTATTATAAAATATTTCCGTATCGCTCCATGATTTTGACGGGCCTGTTGGTCCAGTGGTTAGTGATCCTGACTGCTAAGCCGGAGGTCGTGGGTTCGATTCCCACCCAGGACAAATCTTTGTGTGATGAGCACGTTCATTTGTTCTGTGTCTGGGTGTTATTTATCTTTAATATGTATGTATTTAGAAATATATAAGTATGTTTATCAGTTTTATGGTTGCCATAGTACAGGCTCTGCCTAGTTTGGGATCAGATGGCCGGGTGTGAGCTGTCCCTAGATATTATTATTATAGTGTGTTTAATACAGATTATAATAACCACCGGGTTTTTGAAAGGATTAATTTTTGTTATCATCAATCCTTAAGCCTCCAATTCAAGCCAAATGTGTATTAATTAAGATAATATTATTACACTCTTGGTATATATTATTGATCGTTTTTCTATTGCAGACGATATTTCTTGTCTCGGAACACATTATTTATCCATTTTATGTGCTGCATCGATGCTGTTAAGGATTTCTTTGTAGAAGAGGCTTTTATAGCCGTTTTTTTGTTCTGTGTCTGGGTGTTATTTATCTTTAATATGTATGTATTTAGAAATATATAAGTATGTTTATCAGTTTTATGGTTGCCATAGTACAGGCTCTGCCTAGTTTGGGATCAGATGGCCGGGTGTGAGCTGTCCCTAGATATTATTATTATAGTGTGTTTAATACAGATTATAATAACCACCGGGTTTTTGAAAGGATTAATTTTTGTTATCATCAATCCTTAAGCCTCCAATTCAAGCCAAATGTGTATTAATTAAGATAATATTATTACACTCTTGGTATATATTATTGATCGTTTTTCTATTGCAGACGATATTTCTTGTCTCGGAACACATTATTTATCCATTTTATGTGCTGCATCGATGCTGTTAAGGATTTCTTTGTAGAAGAGGCTTTTATAGCCGTTTTCCTTAATGATTACTACATACAATATATTGTTTTAGCGGTTCCAAACTACTGTCCAGAAGGTAAGCATATTTTGCAACATTTCTCAACACATCGACATCGAAGTTCGAAAAAAAAATGGTTTATAGATATTTATAATAGACAAATTCTTTGACAGCAGTTAAAGAATTTACATACATTTTAAACAAGTTACACTGAGCATAGTGTAAGTTTAAGGTTGCTTATTTTCCTACCGAGAAATGCTTACTAAAAGTACTAATAATCTTGTCAGATAGTACATCGAAACAAGGGCTTAATTTGAACTTGTTACAGAACTAATAACGAGGTATTTAACGTACAAGAAACGTAACATCTACAAATATTTACCAAGGACCAGAGACAATGTTGGTGATTATTTGTTAACGGCGTTTAGATCAGACTTCTGTCCCAAGCTTAGGATGCGGAGAGCTGTGTAAGAAATAATATTACAATAAAAATAATTATTTTTTGTAAAATTATACCTATAAGTAACTTTAGTATTAAAAATTCTAACAAATCTAAACATAATATAAACAAAGACGCCCGCCGCATCCGCCCATCGATTTGGCTAAACGTGATGATCATTTTGATAAGGGTTTTATCAATGGATAGAGTGATATAAATAAAAGGTTATTGTGTATAATAGACGTCCGAAGCTGGGACTGGTCCGCCAGCGGCCAGTCACAATAATATTATAAAGGCTTAAGTTTGTGTGTGTTTGTTATATTTTTCTGCTAAACTGGCGTTACTCTAAAATTCACCCAGAGAAGAAGATAACGACGATTTAGTGGAGATTCTGGATAAAAAATGTCCGCGTTTAAAGCGGATGTACGGTGAATACTACATCAGTGAAATAATCGGACGTCACCCAGAGAGTACCAGGAAGATCATCGTTGCTGATGTAAGTGTTATCATTCTAATCAAAATTTTAAACATTTTTGGCAAGTTCTTCCAATTTGCAAGTAATTATCCTTCAGTAATTATTCTCACGTAAGAGAACAAAAAATTAGATTTAGCACAACAAGAGTGTTAACTGTTAACACTTTACGGGACCTTATGGTCCCAAAATAACAAGTGTTACAGTGTACATACAGGATTATTTTTTATTTTTCATACATACAAAAGTCACGTGACCTGTCACTTTATATGAAAATTTCATGTTCAATTTTAATATTTCGACCCGTGTTCCTTGGGGAAAGTGATTCAGTTTTATGCATCTGATTACCTCGTTGAATATACGCACTCCATAAAAAATAATCCTGTATACATGTTTCAGATTCAAGGACGTGCGGTAGCCGTTATGTGTTTGAACACGGACATCAACTATAAAAAACTACAAAAAATATATGAGTTACGTCCTTATCACGGACTTAAAACAGCTACAGCTCTTGAAAAGGAACAGACCAAGCGAGGGAATGCTTTCCTTTCTGATTTTGGGTAAGTCAACAATGGTGTTATAATTATTATTATAAAGCCCGAATACTTAACTTTAATTTTAAGTCTTTATTGGCCGATTAATGAAACGTCAATCAATTTGATGCCGTCGTTAAGTCTCATGCTGTATCTGTCACTTAAAGGTGAGAAATAGCGACATTTAGGTACTCCCGCATTTACGAAACACAAATTAACTTAAAAAACTTGGACTTGTCTATCTGTCGCTACTTATCACGTTAAAGTGATAGAGACGGCATGAACGAACTGATTGTCGTTTTAGTATTCAGTCATTAGATGTTTAAGAACATCTTGAAGTTATGTTTCGTTTTGGGGTAAGCCTCATGTTCGCCTTTGATACTTTTTTAGCCTGTCCTAATACGAGATGATACAGGCACTTTACACACGAAGAGATTTCCGTCGCTTTGTGTACGAACGGGCTTTTAAGGTGTAAAGTATTTATAAAAAAAAAGTTTATTATTTTACATTTCTAGATCTATGTATGGGTGTCCGCTGCAATTCAAACTTAATATAACCAACTTCACAGCCGCCAATAAGTGTGAATCGACCTTTACTTAATACAGATCTGCAAAACTATTGTTAATTTATTAATGTTTATTTTAGGGAACCTATTATGCTTGGCAAGTGGGGCCCTTTTGACCAACCTTCGCAAATAAAACGGAATCAGTCCCGTGAAGTAAGTTGTCACGGTTCTTTGACTGAACTCTTCTTAAGTCAGTATTCAGAGTACCTATTTAGAACATAATACTAGTCATGAGTTAAATTTAACATTTAATTTTTGTTTATTAGGTACCTGCGCCCGTAACTAACTTAAGTACTTACTACATATCGTAAAAACCTTTGAAGTTATTGATACATTTCTCGTTTTATGATTAAGTTCAATTTTTTATAGTTTATATATCTTGAACCTTCGTGGTCGAGTGGCGTACACACTGGTTTTCAAGGTGTTGCCAGCTCTGAGTTCGATCCCCGGACGGGTCAATGTAGAAAAAAACACTTAACTTCATTGTCTCGGTGTTTGGGGTACCTTCGTTGTCCCTGATTCCATAACAAAAATGCTTTAGCTATTTACTTTGGATTCAGAGCAATGTATGTGAAGTTGTCCACATTTATTTATTCCTAAAACCAGAATATCAAGACTTTACGAAGAAACATGAAGAATTCCAGTAGAGTTAACTTCCAAGGTCGAGGAGGTAGTATGGAGCACATCATATTAAGATCTCAGTCTGAAGACAGTGGCACCGGATATTTGCAGTCACCCTCATTATCGGCCTCAATATTATCAGTGGTTAATTTACTAGACGAAGATCCCTTTGACTACGAAATTGTTAATATAGATACCACGCTCATATTAACGGAGGCCATTTCTCAGGAGTTTATGTAAGTATTGTACCTAATTAGTGTAATTTTGCAAGTTTCAAGAAGCATTTACATATCGTACCCCCAGTGGAAAAAGAGCATAAGTGGTTTTACGTCGAATTGTCGATTTTCACATATTTGAAAGGTACGTTTAAAGTTACATATGCTGATTTTTTTTCATATTTTTCTTGATAAATTTGACGAATTTATGCAAGAAATATTGCTTTATTAATTTTGAATACATTATCTTTTTTCTTAGGAATAAATAGAATAAACGTTTTAACGCAAAAAAAATGTTGAATAATATGACGTATTACATTATATGACGTTTATCGTTAAATTTTAATGATCGAAATAAACAATAACAAATATTATGATTCTAATCCGTTTCTTTTTATTACATTACTGGTCTTGTATGCACGAATACGTCGTTTTTTGTTTTATTAATCAGGTAACATTATATTATAAATGCACATACTGCACTAAAAATTTATTTTGATAAAAATAAAGCAGCGTTATGAGTGTTTACTTCATATTAACTTAAAAAACGTCGCGACTATGTACCTAAGAGGCGTCGCGACACCATATCTAACGGGCGTCGTGACGCTATAGTTGAGATTAGAGTGGCGTTTCAAGCGTGAGGCGTCTCGACGCCGTAACGGTTCGGCACAATTGAGCAGCGTCGCGCCGCATAAGAAGTTCGGCGTTGCGTTAGAGTGGCGTCACCACGCTGTAGTTGTATGGCGTCGCGACGCCATAGTTGAGTGGTATTGCGACTTCCTAGCAGCGGGGCGTTGCGACTGGAGTCGACTGTTCTTCTTATATTCGCTATCTACCTCTCTGTAAATCTCCGAAAATTGTGGACCAATTAATTTTGGTGTTTTACAATGTTGGTATGTCATTGAAGTGGTTTCATATGTATGAATTTAAAATCGATCGATTCAGTAGTTTTGTTGTTAAATCAAAACAACTGGAAAATGTTACCATTAATGTCATTTCGGTTAACAAAATTGATCATGAAAGACGACGAAGACGCATGAGCTGCAAGCGACGGGGGATGTAATTCAGCGGGGTGGTGAATCATGCAACCGAGACGGGGGTCAACTGACTGTCATACTGACGGTGGGCGGTGGGACATGCTGGGCAGTTCATAAGTAGGCTATATACTCGTATGATATGTAGAAAAGTGCCAAACTCACATGGCTTTTGTGTGCTGTATCACCACCGGCCCCTATCTGCCTGTAAACCCTGTGGATAGGCTTCGATCTTTTTTAAATTGATTATCAGCAGAGTGACAACATAACCGTAAGAAAAAAGTGCAAATTCACATGCAGGTTTTCCGGTATCCACTGTATAAAATCCCCTAATTCCTCACCTTGTGCGGCTTTGAAACTACACGGGTAGGTTCTCAGACAAAAAGAAAGAAAATGCATTTACTTGGGCCCATTGCGAGGCGTAAAATAAAAATCGAACTTCAACAATAATTTCTAAAATGTTAGGGGAAATATGCGTCATATTCGTGCGCTTGTTGATTTAGTGGTTGAAACTGAGTGTGACCACCAAGAGTGTCATTCAGGTTGGAATCCAGTGTCGGGTCAAAAATTAAGTGACGAAAAGACAGGCAGGCTCAAACTAATTCTTATTATTTCACTGTCGAACGCCTCCGATAGCATGTAAAACTGTTGGTTCCGACCGTCAAAAAATTTCTTTGGTCATTGTTATTAAGATTAGCTGTTCTACCAAAAGAATTACCCAGTAAAATAGATAGCGGAGGTCAGTCAGAAATACGGAATACACCTGAAACCGATGAAACTGGGAGCAGACATCGACGGAGCTTGCTATAAATTTGAAGGTACCGTTTAATAGGCACGGGGGCAGTGTAATCAAAGCTGAGTAAAAACAGAAATTAGCTCCATTTATTGATAGAAGAAGCTGTGAATTTTAGAAAATCGTCTCTACATACTTAATTCCGTAAAGAGCGCAAAACAATCTGCCTCGAGCAAAAGCTGGCGCCGGCGCTGCAAGCCGGGTATTTATTGGTCTCATAGTTTTTCAGTTTGCCATTAGACACTCGTCACAAACAGCGAAAGAAAGATATGGAAAAAAAAAATTTAAATTTGTGAATAGGCACTATTCTTTTACAGCTTCCCTATAAGTTGATTGGAGGGTTAATTTTTATTTATAGTCCGTATTAAAAAATATATTAAAAAGTAAATAGCAAGCCTAATTTTAGTCATATAAATACACCAAAATCACGGTGCAGTGTGCAATGGATTAGCTAGGTATTTGAAACATTTGGAGTCTTTTAGTTAACTTAAATCGGAATGGGGTTGTGCTTGTAAACTCTTCTGTAAAACCGTCTATATATAATAAAAACCCCTTAAGATATCACGAATACAGATAATGAAAAGATACACCTTGATTAAGCATTAAAAATGGCAAACCACCACTTAGAGAGTATAAGTTGTTTATTAAAGTACTAGCTGTTTCCCGCAGCTCCGCCCGCGGTCTAGTTTTTTTAATATAATTGAGATGCAAGCTATCCTATCTTTCAAGTTGGATCAAACTGCACACTAGTTACTACTAGTTTCGGAGTTAATCCCGGACAAACATCGTGGCACTGGTATAAAAAGATACAATTTATTATTTCTGTCAAAGAAATATTACAAATTAACAAAAGACAACGTGGTTTTGTTATAAACGGAGTTGCGAAAATTGCTCATTTTGTAATTTTAATATTTTTTACAAGTTAAAGCTGAGTATTTAGAAATTCTTCCAAAAAAATATTAGTAACGGCAATCTTCACAGAAAATACATAATATCTTGGCAGTTATTGTTAAATACTGTTATTTATGTTACAAACTTTAATTGTATCCAAAGCTATGCTAATTATTTTGGATATAATAAAAATTATTTGATACACAATATGATTGCTTCTTTTTTCCTTTAGTCGTAAATATTTAGCCTTGGGTAATATCTGGCAATATGCATGTAAAAATTGTATAACAGATAATGGAATAAATCATTATTCTTGTTTACTTAAGGTCTCTCAACGAGCCTTTAAATTGAAAAAAAGGGTAAGTATTGGATACTTAATATAAACAACAAATGTAATAAAAGAAAAAACGCAGTAATCCTACTTATACTAGCAATAATTGACAGTGTTACAAGTTCATAACTCCTTTAAGTGTACATACTTTTTAAAATATATTTAATTTCACGGGAAAGTTTGGCTTAAGTATTGATACTTAAAATACCATATTTTTTTAAATAACGAAAAATAGCATAATCATTTATTTCTATGATTACTAATAAACTGGAAACCTTACCACTAATTTAAACCCACCACGCAGTGTTATATTTTTTTCCCTTTTATTTGATATAAGAATCTTTCCTCTACGACCTAAGACAAAGTAAATATTTCCATAAAACCAGTTTTTTGGCCGTACTGAAAAATTAACATTTCTGGCTTATGGCGTTTTTCCACTGAGGGTGCGACGTACCCCCAGTGGAAAAAGAGCATAAGTGGTTTTACGTCGAATTGTCGATTTTCACATATTTGAAAGGTACGTTTAAAGTTACATAGCTGATTTTTTTTCATATTTTTCTTGATAAATTTGACGAATTTATGCAAGAAATATTGCTTTATTAATTTTGAATACATTATCTTTTTTCTTAGGAATAAATAGAATAAACGTTTTAACGCAAAAAAAATGTTGAATAATATGACGTATTACATTATATGACGTTTATCGTTAAATTTTAATGATCGAAATAAACAATAACAAATATTATGATTCTAATCCGTTTCTTTTTATTACATTACTGGTCTTGTATGCACGAATACGTCGTTTTTTGTTTTATTAATCAGGTAACATTATATTATAAATGCACATACTGCACTAAAAATTTATTTTGATAAAAATAAAGCAGCGTTATGAGTGTTTACTTCATATTAACTTAAAAAACGTCGCGACTATGTACCTAAGAGGCGTCGCGACACCATATCTAACGGGCGTCGTGACGCTATAGTTGAGATTAGAGTGGCGTTTCAAGCGTGAGGCGTCTCGACGCCGTAACGGTTCGGCACAATTGAGCAGCGTCGCGCCGCATAAGAAGTTCGGCGTTGCGTTAGAGTGGCGTCACCACGCTGTAGTTGTATGGCGTCACGACGCCATAGTTGAGTGGTATTGCGACTTCCTAGCAGCGGGGCGTTGCGACTGGAGTCGACTGTTCTTCTTATATTCGCTATCTACCTCTCTGTAAATCTCCGAAAATTGTGGACCAATTAATTTTGGTGTTTTACAATGTTGGTATGTCATTGAAGTGGTTTCATATGTATGAATTTAAAATCGATCGATTCAGTAGTTTTGTTGTTAAATCAAAACAACTGGAAAATGTTACCATTAATGTCATTTCGGTTAACAAAATTGATCATGAAAGACGACGAAGACGCATGAGCTGCAAGCGACGGGGGATGTAATTCAGCGGGGTGGTGAATCATGCAACCGAGACGGGGGTCAACTGACTGTCATACTGACGGTGGGCGGTGGGACATGCTGGGCAGTTCATAAGTAGGCTATATACTCGTATGATATGTAGAAAAGTGCCAAACTCACATGGCTTTTGTGTGCTGTATCACCACCGGCCCCTATCTGCCTGTAAACCCTGTGGATAGGCTTCGATCTTTTTTAAATTGATTATCAGCAGAGTGACAACATAACCGTAAGAAAAAAGGGCAAATTCACATGCAGGTTTTCCGGTATCCACTGTATAAAATCCCCTAATTCCTCACCTTGTGCGGCTTTGAAACTACACGGGTAGGTTCTCAGACAAAAAGAAAGAAAATGCATTTACTTGGGCCCATTGCGAGGCGTAAAATAAAAATCGAACTTCAACAATAATTTCTAAAATGTTAGGGGAAATATGCGTCATATTCGTGCGCTTGTTGATTTAGTGGTTGAAACTGAGTGTGACCACCAAGAGTGTCATTCAGGTTGGAATCCAGTGTCGGGTCAAAAATTAAGTGACGAAAAGACAGGCAGGCTCAAACTAATTCTTATTATTTCACTGTCGAACGCCTCCGATAGCATGTAAAACTGTTGGTTCCGACCGTCAAAAAATTTCTTTGGTCATTGTTATTAAGATTAGCTGTTCTACCAAAAGAATTACCCAGTAAAATAGATAGCGGAGGTCAGTCAGAAATACGGAATACACCTGAAACCGATGAAACTGGGAGCAGACATCGACGGAGCTTGCTATAAATTTGAAGGTACCGTTTAATAGGCACGGGGGCAGTGTAATCAAAGCTGAGTAAAAACAGAAATTAGCTCCATTTATTGATAGAAGAAGCTGTGAATTTTAGTAAATCGTCTCTACATACTTAATTCCGTAAAGAGCGCAAAACAATCTGCCTCGAGCAAAAGCTGGCGCCGGCGCTGCAAGCCGGGTATTTATTGGTCTCATAGTTTTTCAGTTTGCCATTAGACACTCGTCACAAACAGCGAAAGAAAGATATGGAAAAAAAAAATTTAAATTTGTGAATAGGCACTATTCTTTTACAGCTTCCCTATAAGTTGATTGGAGGGTTAATTTTTATTTATAGTCCGTATTAAAAAATATATTAAAAAGTAAATAGCAAGCCTAATTTTAGTCATATAAATACACCAAAATCACGGTGCAGTGTGCAATGGATTAGCTAGGTATTTGAAACATTTGGAGTCTTTTAGTTAACTTAAATCGGAATGGGGTTGTGCTTGTAAACTCTTCTGTAAAACCGTCTATATATAATAAAAACCCCTTAAGATATCACGAATACAGATAATGAAAAGATACACCTTGATTAAGCATTAAAAATGGCAAACCACCACTTAGAGAGTATAAGTTGTTTATTAAAGTACTAGCTGTTTCCCGCAGCTCCGCCCGCGGTCTAGTTTTTTTAATATAATTGAGATGCAAGCTATCCTATCTTTCAAGTTGGATCAAACTGCACACTAGTTACTACTAGTTTCGGAGTTAATCCCGGACAAACATCGTGGCACTGGTATAAAAAGATACAATTTATTATTTCTGTCAAAGAAATATTACAAATTAACAAAAGACAACGTGGTTTTGTTATAAACGGAGTTGCGAAAATTGCTCATTTTGTAATTTTAATATTTTTTACAAGTTAAAGCTGAGTATTTAGAAATTCATCCAAAAAAATATTAGTAACGGCAATCTTCACAGAAAATACATAATATCTTGGCAGTTATTGTTAAATACTGTTATTTATGTTACAAACTTTAATTGTATCCAAAGCTATGCTAATTATTTTGGATATAATAAAAATTATTTGATACACAATATGATTGCTTCTTTTTTCCTTTAGTCGTAAATATTTAGCCTTGGGTAATATCTGGCAATATGCATGTAAAAATTGTATAACAGATAATGGAATAAATCATTATTCTTGTTTACTTAAGGTCTCTCAACGAGCCTTTAAATTGAAAAAAAGGGTAAGTATTGGATACTTAATATAAACAACAAATGTAATAAAAGAAAAAACGCAGTAATCCTACTTATACTAGCAATAATTGACAGTGTTACAAGTTCATAACTCCTTTAAGTGTACATACTTTTTAAAATATATTTCATTTCACGGGAAAGTTTGGCTTAAGTATTGATACTTAAAATACCATATTTTTTTAAATAACGAAAAATAGCATAATCATTTATTTCTATGATTACTAATAAACTGGAAACCTTACCACTAATTTAAACCCACCACGCAGTGTTATATTTTTTTCCCTTTTATTTGATATAAGAATCTTTCCTCTACGACCTAAGACAAAGTAAATATTTCCATAAAACCAGTTTTTTGGCCGTACTGAAAAATTAACATTTCTGGCTTATGGCGTTTTTCCACTGAGGGTGCGATATTAGCGTTTTTCTAAAAGGGGGATGAAAGGCTTTGACGGGCTTGTTGTCTAGTGGTTAGGTTCCCTGACTGCTAAGCCGGAAGTCGTGTGTTCGATTCCTACCCAGGACAAATGTTTGTGATCATATGGCAGTATGTGAGCTCTCTTGAAAAAAATAATAATATAGGCCCTTGACTAATTCTCTGACCTAATTGAATACCATCATTATCCTGGAGTGAGACTGAATGTAATTAACATAATGGGCTAACTGCGGAAGACATCATAAAAAAAAATAGAAATGTCTACAGTATAGTTTTTGAGGTTCAAATAAATGTCCCCTTATCTCGAAACCATGATACGATTCAAGAAGTGTCCTAAATATTTATATATAGACGACAAGCTTCGCCCCACGGATCACAGTGTAGTATTTGTTTTCATAGATTCATCGCTATAAAAACTTAAGTCAGCCTTGAAATGTCGATCTTGAAAATCGAAATATACTGAGACGTCAATTAACTTCAATATGTTCTTAAATGTCTATCTGTCGCTACTTCACATCTTAAAGTGACAGAGACAGCATGAGAGTTAACGGCGGCTTCATACTGATTGAAGTTTCATTATTCGGCCAGTAGTTACTACGTCAGTATTTTAAAAGTTACATTCCTTCCACTTTGCATTTTTGCAACTAGTAGATAAATCGTCCTGTAGGTACGGGTTATGTACATTCTTGATAAGTTATAGAAATGATAAATTATATTTTATTGATAACCGAAATATTCTTTCTGGGCGCAACCGAAGCCGGCCCAGAAAGAGGTGGCGGGACGATCTGGACGTGTACCGCGAGGGCTGGTTCGAAATTGCGTGGGATAAAGATGTATGGAGCGACTTGGGGGAGGCCTTTGCCCAGCAGTGGGACAGTATAGGCTAAGGAAAAAAATAAAAACCGAAATAAGATGACAAACTTGTTACCCTATTGCTAAATTATGATTAGGTACGTCGTGCAGTAATAAGTAGTCAGCATTTTACGTCGTGGTGGACGTAAAATGCTGACTGCGGCAAATGCACGGTCTTACTTGGCCCGCACAAGACCAATCTAAAAAGTTTCTAAAAATCTTTAGAAGGAGCGCTACATCGTTGACGGTGAAACCGTCATTTGATTATAATAGTTCATATATCAAATCAAATAAATTGGAACACCGTAATTCCCTGCATGGACGAAGAACTAAGTGTACGTTTATTGCTTTTGCATATTTTTATTTGTTAGAAACATTAGTGCTTACTTTGAAATATAAATAAAGTTTCAAGGTCACGGCAAAGAATGAACATTCTTATAGAAGAGAAAGACTCAGCGGTATACCACGGAGGAAAGAATGCGTTTATGATCGAGTTATGTGCATTCCGCGAGGATATTGACGACAGGTAACCCACTGACCTTATTTTAAACTTACTAATGTTGATAAAAACTGTCTAAACCTTTTTTGCTCTTTGTAGAAACAGATTTAACGTTTTATAATCTTAATCTAATATTGACAAATGCGATGCCTCGAAACGAGGCCATTGCCTTCAACGTAGCGCAATTATCGAACCGGCGTGGGACCCAAAAAATTGTAATTGCACATCGGATGGCTATAATGTCACAGTTTATTTCATACCTGCAATGGCAAGTTTCTGTCAGACAGTTTTAGTATCGAGTCGAGACGGCCGAACTTAGCTGGGCATTACCGAAAAGTCGTGCTATTTCTATTACACATCTAAACTTACGTACCTTCTGCTTGTCAAGACGGAGATGGAGGGATGAACTGGACGCGTTTATGAAAGAGTGGCGATAGCTGGATGACCGTCTGGAAAGAGGATACTTTTGCCCTGGAGTGGGACAGTATTAACAGTATTAAGTTCAGGATTAAAATAATAATGCTCCATGTAAATTACAGACATGCTTACGATTTACTGGAAGCAGCATTTGAACTGACGAAGGATTTTGACTATTGCATCATACGAGTCCCTTCTGCTGACAAGACTTTTCCACTGTTACAACATTTTTGTGTAAGTGTTATTTATTATGTACCTTTTCGCCTTTTACTAAGTTTTGGTCAGCTTTCAGTTTTTGCGGATTTAGCTGAAAACCTTTATTTAAATGGAACGAATGTCTATCTGACCACACAACAGTAACCCCTATTAAGACTGTTTATTTAATCCTATTTTAAATCTTCAGGACACGATTTTAGTTAATTAGGTAGGTACCCGTGATTTGTTGATAGAACAATAATATTTAGTTGAAGATTGGAAGGCTTCAAATTGGAGTAACAATTTATTGGTGTTTTTATTTGCAGTTTGTACCAACAAAACAGAAGGTTTGCTGCAATTATTCACTATATATTGCTCATAGAAGTTCAGTACTCGGGTACGTTTGCTGTTTATGAATTGTATTTCACTTAAAAATCCTTATTAACCGCCATAAGGAAGATGAAGTCGCGTCCCGTCCCTTTTGAACTGACGACCTATACAAATTAGAACTAGATGAAGTATTAGGGCGGTTAATAAGGATTTTTGGATTATTGAGAAGAAGTTGTGTATTTTACATGCTATCATCATAAGTAATCCAAAAACAAACAAGGTTCAACTAGACTTTTTTAGCTTTCTTCCTTTATTTGGGTGTGCCTGAACAGTTAAAAGACTTTAACTGTTTTAGTTTAGATTCTCTTCTAAAACTTTGTCTAATTTCTTATTATTTTGAGTGTCTGTAGGAAACTGCGCGTTCGTGAGGCAGAGATTATCGACATACCCCAAATAGCTCGCCTAATGACGAAGCTAAATGATAAAGAGTCCATAAGCACTGTTGAGCAAATGATCAATAAGACGGACAATCAGGCTTATGTGTTCACAAGTGGGATGCATATCGTTGGCTTAGGAATATTAGAGTAAGTTCCATTTTTTTTTATACAGAGTGTATTCATTAGGGGAAGGGTTTCAAGTAACAAACCTTTTAAATTCCACTGGCAGTTCTGCGATTTGTTGTATATAAGCGAAGATCTTGATTATGTAGCTTGGAGTCTACAATTTATCGGGCCCCATTTTTTTGATAAATTGCAATTGTATAATAAAAGGTATTTGTCGTTCCCAGGACACCAGACCAAATAGACTTCTTACGAGGAAGGTTTAACCTGGACTCCTACCAGATCCACAAGTACCATTTGACGGGAAATGGTTTGGATGCTGGCTTTGGGAACCTTAAGTGCGCCATAGTGTACCCTGTTTTTGAGCCTCATTTCAGGTTCTTTACTAGAGAACTCATCAGGTTATCAGGATACTCCACACTGCTGTGGATGACTGCTTATAGAAACAAATGGGTAAACACATACTTAACTTGCAAAAATCAATGCTGTATTATCCAGTTACCATTTAAATTGGAAAGAGCAATGACCTAGAGAGGTAGAAGAGGGGGTCTGACTGCCTTGGCTTGCGACGTTTCAAAACGTTGCAATAACTGCTTACGGAGCAAAATCACCTCCAGTTGAGATTTTTGATTCTTATGGTTTTGGTTAGCCAAGCTACTCGTATACCTACGTAAAATATTTCAAATGACACGAACGCCCGTTCACTCATGTATGAGGATTGCGGTCAGCATGGTCAGAAAGCGTCTGGCGCAGATGATTTTCCTCCACTATTTTCTGTCCAGCGTGTCCTCACAATCGCAATTGTTTGCCAGTGTGACGTGTTCATTTTTTTTTTTAATTTTCATCTGGGTCTGCTCACTCTAGGGTCAAAGTACCTATAATGGGATGTACCTATGTGAAGTCCCAGTTCAAAAAATAATGGTTTGAAGAACATAACAGTACCTAATAATTGGTTCCAAGATATTCTTTGTATTGTTATTTCTGTTTACTTTTATAGACAATACACAAGGCAAATTCTATAGTGTCTTCTATGATTCCATTGGTACCGAGGACGGTTGAAATAGACAGTGCAGCGGTTCCTGAGCTAAAGCGAATAAGTACACTGGTGGAAAAAATGTACGTTACTTACAATTTTCTTTTTATAGTTCTTGGTGTAACGAGGTTTTTCTTTAAAGATGATTCTAAAGCCAATGTAGATTGCACTTTACTAGTATTCTTGTTAACCCCTCATACTCAGATGGTGCTTATGTTATGAGTGGGATCATGGTGGTAGTAAAATGGGCGGGGTTTGAATCGGCAACCACATAATCTTATGTCTGATGCCTTAGCTCCGTGGTCGAGTGGTGTACACAACGGTTTTCAAGGTGTGGCCTACTCTTAGGTCCCGGGTTCGATCCCCGGACGGGTCAATGTAGAAAAACACTTTTCTACATCGTCTCGGGTCTGGGTGTTTGTGGTACCTTCGTTGTTTCTGATTCCATCACACAAGTGCTTTAGCTACTTACTTTGGACTCGGAGCAATGTATGTGATTTTGTCCACAATTATTTATTTATTTATTTATTATGCTACCGCTGACTGTATGATCTATTTAAATACTAATGAAGAGTAAATATATTGAGTGTTTGTTTATTTAGGCATCACAGCTATACTAAATAGCTTATATTTTAAAGCAAGTGACTAGGTACCTAATAAAGGGTTTATATCTTTTCAGCACACCTTTCAGTTGTTGGTTTATCAGCAGAAAATTTACTACGATACCCAAAGCAGACGTGAATACAAGGATTGTAGTGATAGGTGCATCTAGGACGGCTCTAGGTTTCTTAAACTCCTTACTATTTGGGTACTTATCTTGATTTCCTGAATTATTTGTGGTATAAGTTTGCTAGCTAACTATTTGTAAGACAAGTCTACCCTTAGTTTTTGTTCTGGTCGTCATGGTATAGTATTGGTTTGTGTTCATCTGAAAAACTTTTCCAAAAAAGTACTTGTAATATTTGAATTATATTAGATAAGATCCTCTGAATTCATGCTGTAATGCTAATGCTGGATCGTAAATATGATAATGATTATTTTTCTTATATTTTAGCCAAACGTCAACCTACCTTACATTTAATAATGTGACCTTAGTTTCGCCACATGGACTGCCATACATTAGACATTCGAAGCCTATTGCTGAATCGATGTTCCTTCGACATTACATGAGCACAGACAAGTATTTAAAAAGTGTGCCTTATACTTACTACATAAATGTTGTTCAAGGAACTATTATGGAGATCGATTTGTAAGAATTTGTTAACTATTTATACTATATAAGGTTTCTGGGGAATAGAACTCATTTTTTTTTAATATTCTTATTAGAATGGCCAGTTACTGTTCTAATCCTTAATACTTTGAGAGAAGGATGAAAATGAGTACACTGGCTCTTAATCATGAGCTCATTCGTCGGTGTCGCGCGACGAACTAAAGAATCGTTTCAGTATCTGTTCCAAAAACTCCTTAAAAATTTGTAAGAATTTTCAAAAACTCCTTAAAAATGTGTAAAAACCGCTTATGGTTATAATTTTTCTATGCTCCACTTTCAGACACGAAAAGTTCATAACATTGACCAGTGGGAGAAGATTCCACTATGACCTTCTGTTTTTGTTTTTCGGAAAACAATATCAACATCCCGATTATATGAAACAGTTGTTGCAGAGAGACAGTGAATTCAAGTAAGTTTTTCCCCTGAAAGCTTCAAGTGAAGTGGTATTTTTTATTGTTAGTTTTATGTGCAATCAATCACGTTAGCTGAGTTTAAAAGGTAAAGCTTAAAGCCCCTCTGATCAATGATTTACAAATTAAGGTATTTATGTGGCGTCAAATTATTTTTTAAGTATCGTAAGGTTCCATTTAATGTACGGTACCTAATAAATTTGTGTCACACTAATTAACGCGCACACATGACATGTACTTTCTTTTTGAGGCTTGAACTTCGACCGGGTTCCTAGTATAATATGCTAATAAGTAGGTACCTCAGGCCAAAATAGACCTGAGTAATTTCAATTTCTTTCAGTTATTCATTACAATCCTCATTGAAGTTTCAACAGGGTAAAAAATCTGTAAAAATTAAATTTCAGAGCAACACCATATACGCGTTTGGACGAACCGACATTTAGTGACACTGAGATCCAGATCTCAAACGATGTAACACCAGAGAATGTATTCATAATAAACACAGTTGCTGAAGCAAGTAGAGCTCTGGACTATGTCAAGCGGTTTATCTATGACCGCCACAGTATGAACAATTTTTTATTTTATAGTTAAAAAATAGATTATTGCTAGATTGTAGCAGGTAGATTAAAAGTAACTTCTTATTGTTACGGCAAATACAGACTTTGGGAGTTAATCGCATGCTTCCCAATGTGTGGACGTTCATATTCGTGGCGAGTGCAAAAAATTATATCGAGGCGTGACGACGCATGCGCGGCACATAGCTCACAATATCTATATTCGCTTTTGCTGGTTCCATTCCATCTCATTCCTTTGTTTAGTGTGGTGCAGTGATTTTTTTGTGATAAATATCAGATAGACAAACTATCGCATTCATAGGAATGGTAAACTTAATTAGTACCTATTTTTGATAGCCGAATGGACAATTTGTACTGATTTGATATTATTCTAGGCAAAATCATCGTGTATGGTGCAACAATTCACGCGTATTTATGTATTAACGCACTTTTGGAATTGAAAGTGAGGCCGGAGAGCATCATTTTCATAGAACCGTTTCCATACGAGGATCCTAAGAAGACGAGAGTACCTGTATTCCATAATACAAATGTTAGTATAATATATAATGTTCCATTTTATATACTTATTATTCGTATCGTATTAATAGTGGAAGTGTATACGGGATTTTTTTATATTGTTGGACCTTTCACGGTGTCATTTGTCAGGAGCAAGGATTTTCAAACATAAAAGATTTGTTTGTTCTGTGCTAGTATTTTGGAGGTGCAAGCCCTTTAAAAAGAAACGCTTGTTGTTGAACTTATTACGCCTCAGTGTCTTGCGGCAAAATATGCTTACTTTCTGCTATTTTACGCGTTAAAAAACCTCACACTTTGAGAGACAACTCAATTCCATTTGCGATACACTGGCTGAAGTTACTAGAGTGGTAGTCGATAAAACCGAATAGGTGCTAAATAGAACACACACACTTCTTCCATATCATTATTATTCCAGGTGGACCAAACAATGATAAATATTTTGCAAAGTCTAAATATAAAGGTGTATAGATCTTTCTACTTCAAGTCTTGGTCTGCAACTATCGACAACGTTATAACACGTGCGGACTTTTTATCTTACGCTGATTATTTGGAAATAGAATGTGCTGCTCTGTTCTATTATGGAGCTATTGGAGTCAATATGAGAGCATTTATAGGTAAGTATGATTTAAAACTAATGTCACTAAGTACCCATAAAAGTAAGTGACCAATAGTTGTTCAATCTCTATATGAGTGAAGCTTGGGCCCCACAGTGGGACATTTATGGCCCGGTATTATACCCAATATTAATAACAGGAGTAGATGGGAGGCCAAAACCCGCCAACAACCTTTATTCTTTTAATCTTTGATCCGCGTAAATCCTCTTGAGAAATGCGGAAGGGTAAAATATCAGGACGCTTCAGCTTTCTATTTTTGAGGACAAGCGAAAGCATATACAGTAACATGTGCAATCTACACCATAATCCTATATTTTTCTATAAGTTTCTGTAGTAAAAATTCAGCTAAGTTTGCTAGTGTCCCATGGACTATCTACCATACTCAGACAAGCTACTGGTCTGCAATTGGTGAAACGTCAGCAACCATATTGTGTTTTTGACTTGCGCAAACCCTCATTGGATGATTTTCAGACATCAGTAATAATTAGGTGCACAAGATGACACATATGTAGTTAAAACTTTGAAAGTAGATAAATATTATATCAACATAATGTCAAGAAAACTCTAGGAATAAAGGATTATAAACTAATATACTCTTAATTATGTTAATTTACACTAGCGATCCACAAAAGCGGACTAGCTTACGACGGCGGTATCGTGGTAGACCACGAATGTCGAACGCTCGATCCGTACGTGTACGCGGCTGGACCTTGCACAAGGTACCATAAGAGATACCACGCCGACGCTCGGAGCCACAAGTACTACGACTGCTATGAACTTGGTGAAAAGGTATATTGAATAAAGAATTCCTATCCGCCTTTTAATGGAAAGGACTTTTAACAGACTTTAAATTAGGTTTTAAATTCGTATATAAGTTTGTTACGTAATATCCACGGATCGGTCTGTATCTATGTGTTGTACAAATATTTTTATTAAGTTTTTTTTACATTTACGAGTATTTTGAAGTCAGCTACTAGATATTAATTACTGAAAACTATTTCAGATATATTACTGAAAACTGTAGCGTACTAACGTTCTAACATGTAACCTGTTACGGTACCTACCTAATAATAAAATAAAAATTAGAATTTCTTTTCACAGCTGGGTGCTCATTTACGAAATCAATTAGACCCCATGTTTATGGAAGCTAAGCCTACATTTAGATATAAATGGTTCGATGAGTTAGTACATTCTGGGAAAATATCGAATTTGCATACAATATATAACTCAAGACAGGCATCTACTAGCACTAAACGATCAGCTATTTCGTGAGTTTTCATTTGATTTCCAATATACACAAGCACAGATTAATACCACCTAGATATATTATAATCTGCACACAAGCGCAAAGCTAAGGCAAAAATTATGTGTGCATCGAGCATTATGTATCATTCGTCGTCGTCTACATATTTATTGCACTGTGACACCCATAAAAAAAAGTGAAGTGAAGTGAAAATGTTCACTTCATAAAAAAAAGCACTTGGCCCTGACGACACCTTCGGACTTACCCACTATGTTGGTATTTTATTTCATAAAAGTATTTTATTTTATTACAAAGAGGGAACAAATAATAGAGGTAGGTATTACTAATAACTTTGATGGCTCTACTTTTCTTGTGTTATTATGCCACTTTTTGAGTAGAAGGTGTTGGAAACCTGTTTATTAGAGTATAAGTGATGTTCCTTAATGTAATTTTATAGTAATAAAATAAAATTCTTAAAAAGAACTACGATCTAATTTATTGACGTAGCCATGTATTTCTTGAACCAATTTCAATGTTGTGGTGGCCTAGCGGTTCAATAACCGGATTCTTTCGCAGGTTCGAACCCAGGCACGTAACAATGTGACTTTTTCTAAGTTATGTACTTTCTTAATAAATCTAAGACACCATTAACAAACGGTGAAGGAAAACATCGTGAGGAAACCTAGATTCCAAGGATTGGAGTCTGAAATCACCAGCCCGCAGTGACCAGCGTGGTGAACAATGCTCGTTCCTTCCCTATATGGGAAAAGGCCTGTGCCCAGCTGTGAGACATTTATTAATTATGTTCATTGTTATTTAGTTAGTTTTCAATAATTTATTATTATTTTATTTCAGTCTAAGCAAAAGCAACGCTCTTCATGGCAGCGATTACGCGAGGCCTGAAATGGCTATAATAGAGTTAAAGAAACCTATTGTTATGTACTGTGTGTTGCCCGGAGGCCTCAAGTATTTAGAAGTCCGGTCGCCGGGGTTAAAGACGCCACATAATTACGTCCAATCGTTGGGATATAATGTTAGATAATTATATAACAACTTGATTACTTATTATAATTTCATTTTATAATCCGTTTTAATATAGTAATTATGATTAATATTATTCAATCTCGTAAGCTATTTTATTGCAAATTTTCATAAACATTTATTTATAGTTATTTTAGAGATTTATGATCGGGTTTTAGAAACAATCTATGTTATAATAAGAAAAAACAAGTCTTCTTCTTATTTCGTGTCAATGATTCTCAAATTTTGTCTAACCAAAAAGTTGCCATCTGGATGGCACAGTTGTTGGCTTCCATTTTGGCGGATGGAGTTGCTATTTTGGTTGGCGCTGAAAATGGCCGTTTTTTTATTTCTTTTGAAAAATCAAGTAAAACCTTAAGACTTCTGGATCTGATCCTGCATTTACCATTTTATCTAGGGTATTAAACATGCAATAAATTGGACATATACATAGTATGTTGATGTAGAATCTGTACCTAGTGTAAATTGGAAAATGTGAACGGGTTTTCAATATTGCATAAATTTAGTAATGACAAAAATAATTGTAATTTGTTGTAATATTTCAAGCACGTTTCTATGTATTCAGGGATTAGTTATGGAAACTTTCAAAGGAGGTTACTTCAAGATACATCTCACAAAGGAACTAGTTGTCGATGGTATCACTTGTCTATGCCAGGGGGACTTTTCTTTGGAGAACTTTCAATATTTATATGGCAGACCAGCGTCCGAACTCAATAATATACATGTGAGATACATGGTAAGTTTTCTTATAGGTATATGCTTAGTCACATATATTAAGTATTCTTAATATTCTTCAGTAGTTTCGTGAGATCACCTACAATTTCAAGAGGCTGCTGAGCGGAGAACCAGTTTATATTAACGAATAAGATATTTGACGGGCCTGTTGGTTTAGTGGTTAGTGACCCTTACTGGGTGGAGTGGGTTCGATTCCTACCCAGGACAAATCTTTGTGTGATGAGCACGATCATTTGTTCTGTGTCTGGGTGTTATCTATTTATAATATGTACGAATAAAAAAAAAAAAAGTAATGTTCATCCGTTGTCTGGTTTCCACTTGCCGTAGTACAGGCTGTGCCTAGTGCCTAGTTTGGGACCAGATGGCCGTGTGTGGGTTGTCCCAAGATATTATTATTATAATAATAGCAATAATTATTGCACAAAATTACCCCTACGAGTAAAGCATCGTCTAATTTGAAAACATTTGTCCGATTCTCTGCTTCGCGCGGACTTCAGCAGTCTCAGACTATATTTTGTTATTTTCAGGCAAATAAATTGGACGACTTCTTTGAATACTTCCGATCACCGTGGGCGTTCTTTTTGTATCACGACCATTCCAACGACCTATTTGCTATGATTAAGCAGTTGTTCCCTAAGGTAATACATTGGTACCATCCTACATTATGGCAAGTTTTGGTAAAAAAAAAACTATTTATTTAAAAGCCCGACAGGTCCCATAACAAGGCATAGGCCTCCCGAAAAAAGTATATTTTTAATTTGTCAAAGATTCAATCAGCGGGCTTAGGTACTGTCAATGTGGAAGCAAGATAGCAGCGCACTACCTAGCGGTGTCTCACTTTCTCAACAGCAAAAGTACTGTTAAAAGAACAGTACATGCATATATTTTGGTTGTATTACTTGTATAATTATAATGTATATAATTACAGGGTGAAAATAAAGGACGTACTCTAAAAGAAGCATTACGTGAGTTTGGAGTAACACAAAGTTGCAGCTGTCCTGTAAGTAATATACTACTGAATTATTTAATATACTTAATAAGTTCTTTCATTGGAGGAGCTCTAGGTAACACTAATATTATGAAGACGAAAATTTGTGAGTGTATTTGTGTACCTACTATGTTTGTTAATTCTACACGATCAAACCGCTCGAACAAATTTGATAAAATTTGGTATAGAGGTAACTGGCACCCTGGATACATAGGCACTAGGTTTATATCCCAAAAAAAAAAGTAGTCTGATTAACAGCGGGTAACACCGTGGCGCGAAGCTAGTATGTATAAACTCAGCAGTGGCTGGTCCAATACATTTTGACTTTCCATTTACACCTGTCACTTAAGCAAAGCAATATGGAGCAAAAACATGATTTGCTAACTCAAAATAAACAGGTTGTACTTAGTTGAAGATAATGAAGTTATTTAAAGTAAGTAGGTGAAAGCGACTTTGGTCTGACCCTCTCTTTCTAAATAAATAAATAAGCCGAGACAGTGATAATGTGTTTTCTTTATCTTATTTATGTATTTAGTAAGAGAGGGTCAGATCAAAGTTTCACTTGATGTGTGGAGTGTTTTCTCCATGTTTACCCATACTTCATGTTTAAGACTGACCCCGGTTTCTGGAAGGTTTATCAACACCAAACTTAGCTCTATCTGTCTCAAGAATTGTGATTGGTTGTTGGTTTTTTGTTCAACTAATCCTGTATCCCTTAGTCGTCTTTTACGACACCCATGGGGAGAGAGGGGAAGGTTCTATTCTATGCCGAAACCCCACGGCACATATTTTTATATTCTTAAAACGCAATGGACCACATTGAATGTTAATGATTAAACTGTAGCCTAGTAAATCGTTCTAGACACTCCCTTGGTTTGCACGGGTGGCGGGGGACGTTACTAGCCAATGACGGCGCCCGAATTGGTCGAATGACGCTTTCGGCAGTTGCTCCCTGGTTTTGTGAATCTTTTTCGACCCCGCTGCTCTACGTCTCCTGTTGCGTACGCGAGTGTCACGTACGATTTTGATAAACTGTAATCAAATCTGTTTAGATATTCACAATGAACACGAAGATGGATATACAAGCGAACTTCGAGAAGTCTCCGCACATCGAAGCAGTGACCGATTACGTCATAGACTGGTTATCCCGCAACGATATACTTCTGCCAATGTACCTACAACCAGGACAAACTGCTCAGTTCGCGCATGACCTTGAAAACCACCCTGTGTTTGCGAAGAAAGAGAAGAAAACGGTTCAGATAGTCAGCTCTTTCACGTCGAAATAGTCATCATGTCGAATCGAGCGTAGTACCTTTATTGTACATTTTATATGAGTTAGGTAACACCCATGAGAACCCGTTGGTGTATTCGCAAATCGGTATTGATTGAGAATAAAGCTATAATATATCTAAACATTAGTCGTTTTATTTCATTTCAGGACTTAAAACTAAGGGAGAATTCAATGTTGAAGTTTACAGAATCAATTTATTTTTTATATATTTCTTCATGGTTGTTCTTAATAATTGTGCAAATGTCCTTCCTCTATCTATGAAGAAGAATGACCAAAAATGTAAATTTGGCCAAATATCTACTACTAACGAGACCTAAGTAATAAAATAGTCTACTAAATACTGAGTTTTTATAGCTAGACGCAACTATACATAAGGTTACAATTATGAGTTTGACTTTTTTATGTAAAAAAAAATGATTAAACTGGCCGTCCTAGCATAACAGAGCGTCGTGAAGCAGAACATAATCGCGACGCCTCTACAGAGCAGCGTCGCGACGCCGAATCAGAGCAACGTCACGACGCCTTAACAGAAAAGCATCGCGACGCCGACACTGAGCAGCGTCGTGAAGCCTCTACAGAGCAGCGTCGCATTTTTAAATTTTCTGCCATAAGAGATGACACTCCTTATCTCTACCCTCCATATTTTAGAGTCAACATAGGTCGACATACTTTTTATGAATATTAGGACCGCTTTTGTTTTTCTCCTTTGAGGCTTTGTAATCGAGTAAATTTAAGAAAAATACTGTCACTTTGTCGACTGTTGTCGACCTATGTCGCCAAACAATTTTGTCATCCACTTTTTTTTTGTTAATAATTAATTTAAAGATATACTTAATTAAATAATCATGACTCAACCAAAGACTTGTAAGCCGTTGGTTTTGAACGAGCTGTTGATACAGAATGTGAACACTTGGGGTAACGTGCAGTACAACATCCCGCTGAGGCTCTCCAACAATGAAACTCGGACAGGCACGAGCATTGCCTTGCGGCACATACCTGCTATACCACATGCTTTGGACTGTGTAAGGAAGCCCTTGCTTACAATTTTGATCAATACTTGTTTGTACCTTTTTCAGAGTCACCGGCAAATTTACCAACTGTTGCAATTATTATACTGGATTATACACTAAAGATTTTGGATCATAAGGACAGACAGTGGCTAATATTGTTTTGTACACGAATATGTATCGCCTCTACTTTTTAACTAATTATTATTTCCTCATTGGCTTAGACTCAGAAACTTAGGGAAACGAGTAAAATAAAGAATGTTAGCCATAACCGTGAATAGAAATAAGCGAACCAGATTCATCGTTAAAATAATGTTTTACATTATCCATACAAGTAACTTCTATAAAAATTAGGTTTTTTTTTTTCTAGAAAATCGATGAGCCCTTACCGGGGCGTGTGACAGGTCGCGACATGGTTGTTGAGAAAGAGTCATATAAAACAACCACGGGAGAGTACTGCGTAAAACCAAACCCTAATAAGGCAATGGAGAGATCAGACTGCGCCATTAACTGCAGACGAGTGATCTATATGACTGGCGTTGAAAAAAGAGTGAGTTTGTATTGAGAGTTTAGTAGTTAGATAGAGTAGAACCAGATCATTATAGCCTCAATTCGTGCCTACGTAAATAATCGAATTCCGAATCTCAGCGTTCAGTTTATTTTGTGAAGAATTTAATACAATTAACTTATCATTCCGTGTGTAATTTGTTTCTTAGTTACAAGGACAGTCTATAAGGCAACCTTTAATGATATCAGAAATGAAAGATAATTTCAGAGGGTTGCCAAAGTCTGCATTGGCTCCGCCAGAGATTGAAGTGAAAGCACCGGACCCAGAATATATTTTTGATGTGAGTTCTTCAGATTTAACATTTTCACTTTTTTATAGCTTATAATGTCCCACAGCTGAGCTAAAGCCTTCCCTAAAACCTTCCATAATTCTCCATCTTGCGTCAGCTCAAACAAACCTTTTTCCTTACTGATTACGTAAACATAAAAGGCAAGAACTTAAGCACCGCTTAATTAAACCGTTTCCTATTAACGTTTACAAGATAAAAGAAAGGAAAGCATAACGTTATGGTTATTTCAGGCCATCGCAGCTGGAAGAAATGAGGCTCCAGCAATATTCGACAATGCCGGTGGATTCCAAAAGCATCTCGATCCGTACATGACAACATATAGAAATTATCATCAGCTTTTCACTCCTGATGACCAGTACAATATCGGAGCTAAAGATCATATTACATTTTATTCGGAATCTAAAACTCCTAGGGTACGTACAATTTTAATATCGTTAATGTGTTTCAAACTGCGTTCCAAAACCAGTACTTTGCACCAAGATTACTGAAATAAACATTTGCACCTTACCATGAATTCTACCTATCTTTGAACCTGTATGATCCATCCATCTAAGTTCTATTCTTATGGCATTTAAATAGCCACAAGCTGATAAACAACCATAATTTTACTTTTTACGGAACTACAAATAGTTCAAATCGATTGCAATTATTTTTATAGCAAGATAGATATGAACGTATGGCTGTACGCGTCATGTAAATGTTTTTTCGCGAAAAACGCGGCTTGATAAGCATTTTACCAATGTGACTTTTCGTCATACAGTTTTGTTATTTTGTAACTTTCTTTTCATTAAAATATTTGACATGTGTATCGGTTTAAGTATAATTATACCAAAAATAAGGTTGTATGATTTAAATATCTACTTCGTTCTAAAGGAACATTGAACGTTCTTGTTTAGGTGAAAGGTTTTGGCCCAAGACACAAAGAGATATGGATGCCATTGACAGGCACGGTTCATCGTGGTGTGTATGACAGAATCCATGTAAAGAAAGAATACAAGGAGGTGGCTGCTTGCCATAATCCTGTTAACAATTTACATGGGTAAGTGAACTAAATAATCATCATCAACGTCACAGCAAAGCTGAAAACAGCTTATACTTGTCTGTCGCTATTTTAATTATTTACTAGTATTAAGAGTTCGTAGACGGGGTAGACAAAAAGACGCTGACAAGATGGCATCAATCGATTTATCCGGATTGGTGGGAAGCACCTAAAAACCAAGGGGTCTGGAGTATGTTGCGGACCTTTGCACAGCAGTGGGACACCTAAAAGGATAAAATTGACTGCACGGATAGCCGAGTGGTATAGGTCACCACGCTAATTACCACTGAGCGCGACGTGCTGCGGGTTCGATCCCCGCATGGGACAAGTATTTGTGTGATCCACAAATGCTTGTTCCAAGTCTGGGTGTTCTTTGTGCATGTGATTTGAATGTTTGTGAAACACACAACCACCCCGCGACACAAGGATTAAATTCCTTAGTGCGGGCGTCGTTTTTTAAAGTAAACAAAAAAAAAACAGCTTCTTATAGCTTGGCATATAGCTTCCATTGTCTGCGAGCGATGAGGCATGTAAGGCAACGGAGGTGATAAAACGTGCGTGATGGATGGCTGTTAACCGACAAGAGTCATCGACTCATTTTTGCGCCCTTATTGGGTAGCAGCTTCCCCTACCACAAGCAGACCATGAAGTGTCACGAACATATTTAGCTGGCTATAGTGTTAACAGTATCATAATGAAATAATTTGTTGGATTACAAGCAATATTAACTTAAATTTGTTTTAAGGGTTTTCGTCTCGGAAACGAAGAAGAAATACAAGATCCCATATGCATCATCGTCCCTCGCATCTTGGAACCACGGCGAGATATTCGACTTGGCTCCGTACCCTCCGAATCCGTTCCAGACCAACATAGCGCCATTTATGTACTGTAGTGACTATTGCCATATCGCCCAAGGAACCCCACCATATACAGTTATCGATCAAATCAATCACCAAATGCCAGCGCATAAGCTCTGCGTGAAAAAATACATTGTATCAAGGGACTGAGATGTAGATAAAATTGTTAAATAAAAGTCAGATCTTAATATTTTATTATGCTTTTATTGTTTTTTTGTTACCTGATTAAGCGTGAAATAGCAAATAGTGTTTATTTCTCTTTGGAAATTATTTCAGACTCATTGTTCACGTCATGCCGTGATGTAGATTTCATCACCGTTGGGGTTGTAAGATGCGGCACGTATCTGCCGATCTAGAAATAATGCAAACTGTTCACTTTGTAAGTTATAGAGTTGAAAATGTTTCTGCGACCTCATGTCGATTGAACATTCCAATAAAACACTTTAATTACCTGTATAATTTTTTGAACAGTGCGGATCGCCCACAATCTTATAATGTGGTTGATCATCATTTTGTCGTCGGAATATTGTCCACTTCATCTTTATTCTGCAAAAATAAAATAGATGTGATCAAAATCTCATCAATAGTTTTTCTATTCATAAAAAGTTAGTTCAATCAATAATCTCATTGTGCTGGACTTTCGATCCTCATGTTCCCCACGGGACAGGCATTTATGTGATCCACAATGCTTGCTGTTTGGTGCTTGTTCCACTTCTGGTTGTATTGTACATGTGATTTGAATTTTTGTAAAACCCCCGAATAATACTTAAGTGCGGGTTATTTATATGGAATATTAAGTACCACTGGTCTACTGACAAAGCAGCTGGTGCAACCTGGGCGGGAGCACTCACAGGATATGCGGGGTCGTTTCTGTAAAAATTAAATAATATCAACCAGTCCAAAAGTAAGGGAAGGTGTTAATTTAGATTATTTTTTATCGAGACTATTTGTATAAATCTTACGCACTTTCTTTTTGTTTTTCTTTCCCTCAATTTTAAATAAATCAGAAGAGTTTTCAGAAGTGTTATTATCCTGAAACATATTTTAGGGTAAACATTTTGCACCATATATTGGATGAAATATCATGTAATATAATTATGATCTGTCTAATATAATATGATCATATTGTGCATTTAAATTTTGTAGTTTCTTCACTGCTAAAGTTAACATACATTTTTACAATCGCATCCACGGAGATCCTTGGGTAAAACCATTATTCAGTCGCGCCTCCAAATCGTTTTTCGATAGCTGTTTTCAAAATGGGATTATTCTGTAAGAAATAGAACGACGTATTGATCAGCAGAATTCATGGGAAATGAAAGGTAATTAGTTTTCAACAGATAATTAAATGTTTTTACTTACCCCAGGGCATATATCATTTTCACATTTCGTCGATTTGGCTTCGTCTATACATTTCTGAAAGAATAATCATAACGTTAAATGAAAAGACTTTCATTTAATCACTTCAGTAATACGTATAAAATAATACGTGAAGCAAAATTTCGAATTATAGTCATTATACGACCAGAAGTAACCTATTTTAAAACTGTAATATTTTATAAATCAGGCCTGATTTCTGATGTCGTTTTTTTGCGACTTTAGTCTTTCGCGTTTAAAGAAACAAGTAGTACCTACAAATTACAAAATAGTTTAAACAACTCACCCGGGGACAAATGTATTCTTTAGGGATAGGTACTCTTGTGTGTTTTCTGGCTGCCGGGCAAGGTGGATTGTGAAAGCAACGAGCTGGTGAGGAACAAGGAGCCGAAGGTCGAGCTGGCCAGAAGCATGGCATCAAGTATGGAAAGCATGAAGATGGCGGGATGCATTGAGGCAGGTGGTGGCAAGATCGAGCTGCCATCGGCTGGAAAATTGCTAAAGTTACTGGAAAAATTCTTGGTCTTACAAGATATTTATTCGATATGATAAAGATGGTGATTTTATAAAAAAACTAGCTGTTCTCCGTGACTCCGCCCGCTGTACCTATTTTCTTAATAAAAAATAGCCTATGTTACTCAGGGTGAATGTAGCTTTCTAAAGGTGAAGGAATTTTTGAAATCGGCACAGTGGTTTTTGTGTTTATTCATTACAAACATATACACATACAAAAATACAAATCTTGCTTTAAAATATTAGTGTAGATAAACATAAACTGTGACAACTATCTTCGACTCGTGTTAGTAACTAATTAATAATAAGATTTTTACCAATAGAGGGGCCAATAATTAAACTTAAGACTGGAAATAAATGCTTCTATGTATACTAACTTTTTGCAGAACGCAACTGGAACGAGGTGTTAATTCGACCGGAGCGGGTTCATATTTCGGTTTACGATTCAACTTTATCTGTAAATAAAACGCTTATGACTATGTATAAAATGTTTCGAACAACTGTACCAAATAAAAAAGGTAACACACCTTTAGACCAAAGCAAGTATTATAATCCACCATGCATTTGATTGGTGGACAAGGAGACTGCGGAGAAATCACAAGAAATAAAATAAATACTCGTGGAAGAAATTAGTATTAAAAATACCTTTTGACGGAGCATTGACTCTGAAAATTTTATTGCTGACCTTGCAAGCACACTTTCCTCTTGGGCACGAAATGCACTGAAAAGACAATTTAGGAAGAAATAAATTATCATCGTGATCCAATTAGATATTTTGTATAAAAAAAGAAACGTACTTACAAGAGGAATACACGATGACTCTACCTGAAAATAGAAAACATTTTGATGAAGAGTAATAAAAAATGAAATCAACTGACTTGAATAGAAAGTTAGTTACCAAGCATGGTGAACCGCATGGACTTCCACAAGGTGTAGTGCAGGGACCTGCGCAAACATAGCAGTATGGGTCCACGCAGCAGCCCCGACAACCACCACACTGAAATACACATATAAATAATAATAAACCTTTGAACACTATCAACATAAGTAGCAGTTGATTGACAGGAACTTACCTTCAAAGAACATGGCAGATCACTGTTGCTCTAAAACAAAGGATTAAAAAATATCATTCATATGTTTCAATACCGAAAGAATATCAGTGTTTATCAAAAGTTTTACCTTGTGTTTGCAACAACCCTTAGCACTACAAACTTGTACTATAGCTGTTTGATGGAAAACAGCTCGTTCTTCGTCTTTACGTTTAAGTTTAGATGGTTTAGCTCCAACGATAGCTATGTTGGAAAGGCCAAACATGTTGTGTTCTTTGTCCAAACGCAGTATCGTAGACAAGTATTTGTCTTCAATGCCAGCATCTTCTTTCAGGTCGTCTTCTGACGCTTTACTGCAATTAGAACTCGACGTGGCAGGTGATACCGATGGTGAACTGGAAACCGTATTACTTCTTAACGAAAATTCTGATTTGCATAACAAAAAATACCTGTCATAACATAAAATTTATCCATTTGTTATTACCACTTCCATTTCATCTACTTTTCGTCATCTTCGATCATTACTTTCTTCTTTTCGTATCTTTGAATTTTGCACCTGTTAATGCGTTTACTTTTCTGGAACGTGTCACCATGTTACCATGTCAGTGTATTTTGATGACGTCATGTCCTATTTTGAAATAAATACTGACCTGGAATCGGGGGCATCGTCTTGATCTTCAGTCAGCCACTTCATTTTGGTTAGTTTTAAAACGTTAGGGTTGTCGCAGCAGATGAAATTACTTTCGTCATTCTCAGATAAATCGCTATCCTCCCCCGAAGTAGTTGTTGGCTAGTAGGAGGGCAATTTGATTGTAGAAAAGTTGATTATTAAAACAAATATTCCATATAAAATATATAAGAACTTGCTAACATAAGGCGTGGATGAATCAGTTTCGTTATGTTCCCCGACTTGTTCAGCTTTCTTATAGGATTCAACCAGTTCGTGCAGAGCTTTAGATCTTTCTACTTGTATGGGTTGCTCCTCTCGGTTTGTCTGGAATAGAATACGTACTTTTATTTTTGAAACCATGTATTCCGATGACGGGAATATATTATTATGAAATAGAATCGTAAACTTATATGCATAATTTCACAACTGAGTTGGCTATACTTGGGTAAAGAGACACCTTCACTATAAAATAAAATATGTACCGAAAAATGGAACTTGTACAGAATATACCTACTAACTTCATTTTACCAATTGATTGTAGATTGATAATCGAGCTTACCTCTTCATTGTGGGCTGAAGAAACTTCCAATAAATCTAGAGATGGCTTGTTGTTAAACCCATATTCGGGGTTCAGCGTTCCGCTTGGTTTGATGTCATTGACAAGACACACATATGTGAAATAAACATTTTGTTCGGAAGCGCTGCTGGTAAGTTTCATGCTGTCAGTAGAGAACACGCTTGGATGGTGGTGATGGTAATCCCGTGTGTCTGTCATTATTGCTTTTCGCAATAAGCGAGATTTCTGAGCTGTTTTGTAGTCATCTGAAAAATGGGCCACTAGTTTGATGCTTTTAAAGACTCGATCAATATAGAATTTAACAATACGAACATTATATTTTCGTCCAAGTCCTTGTAAATTTTATCCTAGAATTGCAGCTTGGTATGCCATTTTTTCTGGATTTACTATGACACTGATTTAAACGTGACAATCGTTCTAATGCTTTTATTTCTTTTTGGTGAATGTCGAGTACAAGAAACTGCTTCGTGTAGGTACATTTGATGTCAATCATTTTGTATTTTTATTATGATATTTTTCCAATAACTAATTGCTCTTTGTAATGCGGAAATTCACACGATAAAATACTTTGTTCAACGCCCGCGACGTTGATCTCTTGTCTGCGGTAATCGCATTTTCCTATAAAATATGTCAAAACAGTCTTGGTAAAATACAAATAGTAACTAATAAACCAAGCTAGGTGTACTGTTCTCTTCAAAAAGCAATTAACGAACTATTGACCCTATATACACCATGGGATTCAAACTACTACACATAAAACAAAGTCCAAACATCCTAATTACACGTTAACAGCCTCACGTTATGAATGTTAAAGGCCGGTAAACAATAGTGGCTTTATTTTAAATACCTGTGCCGGTTAATTGTATAAAATTGTTACATTATCTGATTAGGAAGTAATTTTTTTGGGCTTCAACAATGTTGATGGCCCGGTGTGAACGGGCTACGACCTGCACGGTACGATTTGCTACCTGTATGCACGGCATAAGTTCGATCACAATAATTAAAAAGCGGCGGTAGCCTATAAATGGCTAGGGCTAATGGCTATCTGACTAGCTATCATGTTGTCGCGGGTTCGAATCCCATTCATTACACTACCGACGTGAACCCACTCGTAATACAAGCATTTAGCGTACCCACATTACTAGTAAGGTTAAAAACAAATTGGAGAATTTTATACTATTAACAATATGTTCAAATGTTCATATGAAAAGTATGTGATTTTACAAATATTGTTTGTAAATACTAAATTCACATGTGCACCTTAAATAGGATAGAAAAAATAAAATTTAAGGAATAATGTGTATGCGCTGCAAAGGATTTATTCCCTTTATGTCGAGTCCCGTTATGTCGAGCCGAAAACCTTGTCTCGCTTCTGTTACCGCTATGTCGAGCTTAGTTTTCTGCCCCGTCTCTATTCCCTTTATGTCGAGTTCGTTTACCACGCTTTTATTACCTTTACGTCGAGTTGAACTACTTCATATTTTAGAAGTACAGTCACGCCCAATGATGTATACATGCTCATAATTTAGAATCAATTTTTACACAAAAAAGAATTCAAAAACCGGACGCAAACTGGACGGCCGCGGGAGCTTTGTTGTTACAACGTACGCCACAGGACCACAAACCCAGTAGAGGGATGGCATAACAGGCTAAATAAAAAACTTAATAAAAGACCTCCGCTATATGCTCTCATTAGCACACTTAGAGATGAGGCTAAAGAAGATAGGTTTAAGATAGAGCAGGTAAATGTCTACAACGACGACAATCAGAACCTAAGAAAAAAAAAATGCTTGGCTATTGATATACGTATAAATAAAATAGTTGAATATTTTACAACTAACAAAATTGATTTATTGATTTGTCTTAAACGCCTATCAACTGTAAGATTAGATAAGTGATTATCTTTTAATTATTTAAAATATACATGTTACCTAGGTTGTCGATAAAACGTAAATCAATAACGCTAATTTAAAATAATTATTTACTTACTATAAAGCTATATCTTTTACATTTTTTACATTTTCACTAGAAGTGGTGATTATACTGGATTTATTTAGATTAAGAAAGTGTTATAAGAAGAATTATTTTTTACTGTAATACTATATATGCTGTTTAACATTTGCAACAATAGTGATGATTATACTGTGATTTATTTAGATAAAGAAAGTTAGTTTTATAAAAAGAGTTTTTTTTTACTGTAATACTATATAACATTTGTAACAATAGTGATGATTATACTGTGATTTATTTAGATTAAGAAAGTTATTTTTTAGAAGAATTATTTATATACGTGATGATTATACTTTAATTTATATGTTTAGATTAAGAAAAATTAGATACACCTACCTATATATATGAAAATAAGTAATGGAACAAATAATAAAACAATATTTTTATGCCATTGGCTTTTATTTTACTCCCTGACTGTACTTGTTCACCAAACTCGACATAAAGGTAATAGAAAGCGTAAAATATCAAAACTTTGGAGAACAATAGACTACCAGGCTCGACATAACGGGAATCGACATAAAGGGAATGAATCCTGCAAAGATAGAGAACAGATGAAAATGGAAAATATAAAAAGGACACTATCTCTTATTTGCATAATCGTGAGTAGAACTATGCAGACTATTCATTTTTTATATCAACACAATTTTTATCAAGACTGTAGGTACCCCTTACTATTATTAATTTAATCATATTATAAAGTCTGGAAAAGTTTCGTAAAACAGGTAATTCGACGTTTTTTGAGTTAACTTCTTGAAAACTGATCTAGTTTACCTCCACGTACATTTCTGGGAAAGAAGACATTGTTAAAGTCCAGTGTAGCCCAACGATGTGAACGACACCAAACCCCACAAAAACGTTACAATGAGTGAATAAAAACTGATTTCGCGAAGATTAAGTTGGTGTCTGCGCACCGTAGCCGGCGAACCCCGCTTTAATGAATTCGTCTTTTTTTTATAGTAGGTACCTATACCTACAAGCTTAGCAGTATATGATTGTGGTATCACCTCGTTATAATGAAATGATCGACAAATTGTCAGGTTTTCGCTAACGGAATATGATACTAGTTCGTAAACTGTAAAAATATATGAGTTCTATAATGAGGTTCTCAAAATAGGTATAATTCTGAAATTTTCATATTATTGGTTAAAAATCAAAGCGTCTTTTTTTGTTTAAAATATATCTACTTATATAATAAATCAGAAGCGATTATTTAAATCCATTCATAGGTCAGTATTATTATGTGAAATAATTGATAAGGTTTTTGATTCTTTCATTTTTTCATAGATGTTCTTTTGGAAAGGTGTATTTTTGTTTTGTTTTCTTACTCTATTTGAAGTAAAGCTATAGCTCTAAGGTAAACTATGCAAAAAATCTTCTGGTTTTGGTTACGCGTGAAATAACGTCGATGAATAGGTGTACATGCCTGCAACGATTTGTAGCAAGCGTTAGCAGTGGTGAATCACGTTACAGCATTGATCGTCAACTGTTGTGTAATAAATTGTTCAACCAAAAATTAAAAAACTTGTACTGCAGTGGGCAGTAAACAATTGTTGTTTTATACATCAAAAAATTCTACATAACATGTTTACATTTCTTGTACAACAGCGTCTAATTTATCATTAAAAATTACCGTTGTAACATACGTTTTTCACACCAAATCAATTAAAGACCCCGAACGTCTTTTCCAGACGTAATAACTGGGACTTAGTAGAGTATATCTGGGGGACAATATGACACCAACTACACCAAGATACACTAAATGAGAACGTTTAATGAACTCACTCAATTCGGTTGTAACGAATGACCGATAAACTGTTGATGACATATAATTTCTAAAGTAGTACAAACTCTCTTTTTTAATTGAAGAGACTAAATTGACAAGTGCAAATGTCAAAACAGACGTAAAAACTATTCGAATTTATTATTATTACTTGTCAATTTAGTCTTCCTTTAATCTCCAATAAAAAACAGGCTATATGCAAGTATAAGGTACTAAGTTTAAAATTAGGGGCTAATAATATCTATAGTACAGGCTCCAGTTATTATGGCCAGACAAGGGCACTAAATGTGTTGGTACTTGTTGGTTTGTATGTCATTCCACTGTAATAGGCTTCGAAAATAAAAATAATAGAGTCAAGTTCAAAACACATACACGAATTCTTGTTACGCTTCATACATATCGACCATCCGACCTATAAGAGTACTATTAAAACAGTTTCTTCAAGCATTTATATTATAATGCAATGTAACAATATTTCCAAAACATGAATACAGGGAAATTAACTGTATTTATCAATATTTACTAATTATTTGGCGTAACAATAGCGGTCGACCGGAGATTCACAACCCCTGATCCACGCCGGTCGAAATGAAGGCTGTATGCCGCATCATTTTTGTTGTGGACCATCCAACGATGCCAACGACATCATACAAATTTAGTTATATTGTACATAATTTATAGTTTCATGGGATGTTTAGTTTTGTGATTTAATAAAAAGGTTACATAAATATGGCCAGAAGAGTGAGTGCGTATGTGTTGTTTTGTGTATTACAGTGGACTCATGCACAATTTGGTAGTAAGTGTAATTATTATTATATTTATTTTTGGTATGACGTGTAGTTTTTTTTTATATTAGTTTGGGAAGGTATTGAGAACACTCGGGCATATATAAGCAATATAACATAAAATTGATAAATTCTTAAAAAAAATGCCGATATTCTTTATCGAACTTTAAATTTAAATTTTACAAGACTTACTCTTTTCAATTTTCTTTGTTTAAATGACATGCGTAGTGTTTATGTAGTATTACATTAAAACAATTATAAAGACTGGCTTTGTTTTGTTCGAGTGTTTGAACTCTTCATTTATATGCAAATTATAATTGTAATTAACGTTGAACGAATGTTGTTAACAATGCGAATAATTGCGTTTGCTGAAGTGAAATAATAAATTAATTTGTCAAATTAAACATAGTTTGATGATGCTGGGAAATAATAGATATTATCGGGAAATAATAAATACCATGATAGAATTTTTGATAATTCATTTATACGAGGAGTCCATACCATTTTATTGTGTTGAATTTGAATGGGTAAAATGTTTCGAAAACAGTAAAAATGGCGAAAACAATAAAATTTTATAATTAAGTATATTTTATAGTGAAGACCTCCGTGGTCAAGTGGCGTACACACCGGTTTTCAAGGTGTCGCTAGCTCAGAGGTCCCGGGTTTGATCTCCGGACGGGAAAATGTAGAAAAAACACTTTTCTACATTGTCTCGGGTCTGGGTGTTTGTGGTACCTTCGTTGTCTCTGATTCCATAACACAAGTGCTTTAGCTACTTACTTTTGATTCGGACTAATGTAGGTATGTAATGTTGTCCACATTTATTTATTTATTTATATTAAAGAGCAAATTAATATTGTATTTTGGTTACATTTCATGGGAAAGAGCACACAATTTAACGCTAACACTAAACTAAAATTTCACCTTGTTCACACCGTATTCGACACATTTGAAAAGTGAAATTTTACAGTGAGCTAGACACATACCTATTATTACACACGATAGGTATGTGTTAAAAAAAGTAGATCCCGTTTGACAACATATATTTAATTAATGTAGTCTATTCAGTACTATTCAGGTAATAACGAACTAATGACTAAAGGAATTTAGTCCTTGTATTGCGAAGTTTTTTTTACAAATATAGTGTAGTGTTTAGTTCCTACATTCAAGGCATTAAAGTTAAATTAAAGTTCACAGTAGATAAAAGTTCACAGTAGATATTGGGTACGCGTAATAGGGCATTTAAAAACTAAATGAACAAGCACCTTAGTCTCTAAGTATTAGAAATTATAACAAATAAACCTAACGACTTGTGAACAATGACAGTGCCCCAAAGGGTTCTACGTAATAAACCATGGTCAAGGGCCTTAATGATCTCTAAAAATCGGCTGGACTACTAAAAACAAACCTTATGTTTTTAGATTTAGTGTCTAAACAAAAACGCATCTATACTTACTTACCGTAAATGTGTTTTATGATTCCATTTAATTACTACTATCACTCGACCTTTTCGTATCCACAGCAGTATGCGTCATAGATAATTGTTTAGTTCGTAATTTGAACGATGCACCAAATAATTGCATATGCCACAATAGCCAGCCTCGATCATGGTACAGAAATGATAACATCTGTATCAAGGCCGCGTGAGACACTGTGCATTATTGATGCTTATAGTTATATGTCCAATGAAAAATGAAAACTTATACGTCTATTATAGATTTGGTACATCTTACACTTGGCTAAATTTAGAGGGCTAAATTTAAGTAAGTGTTATCGCATTCAGTGTTCCAAAACGAGATTAAATTGAAACATTAAGCTGAGGTGGTATAAGCGCAATTCTTACCTGTGTGCGTGGTTTTATATGAGAAAACCATCTAAAAAGGAGAGTTAACATATTATTAAAGGAGAGTTGCAGGATTCCATTCCCAAATACTACGGACCCTAATATTAAAGCATCCGCTGTCTGTTAGCAGGCTTTTTCTAAACCGTATTATATAGATGATGGTACTTTTACAGGATAATTTATAACTGTAATAAGCCAAAGTTTACAGAAAACTTTGTCGTGTATGTTTAACATTAAATAGCACCCAGATTAGAAGACCTCTCTATTATTATAGCTGAAAAGACATCAGCACCTTTTACACAAATTTTCTTATTTACAGATATTGGACTAAGTATAGGAATGGCAGACGACAGAAGTAATGACGACATATTAAGTATCAGAGTAAGTTTATTTATAACTCTTTTTTGAAGCGGCGGTAGCCTAATGGCTAGGGCGTCGGACTTGCGATCATGTGGTTGCGGCTTCAAATTACACTACCGACGTGAACCCACTCGTAACACAAGCATCTTAGCTTAGCACGAGGGGTTAACAAGAATACTTGTAATGTGCGACCCACATTGCTAGTAATCTTTTAAAAAACTAGCATCTTTTTATATTATTCTTAAAATATGCAATACACTGTAAAATGTTTGTGGTTTCTGCATATAAGGTATTCATGACGAACTCTGGCATGACTGTTATAGTATCTACAACGGTTTTAAGTTCGGTTCTAATTGCTTATTTATTTCAGAGTCCGTGCCCACAAAACACAACTTGTGTACCAGTTAGTTCATGTCCACTTCTTGAAGACCTAATGGATTTTACATGTTTTTCTTCAGATAAGTAAGTATCATGTTTGAGTGGTCCTTTATTTGGGCAGTTAAACACACGTTAAACATATTTCATAACGCTTTGTACAAGAACTTGATATCCAATAAAAACAATGGACAAGTGAATTGGATTATTGACTACGAGTTGTTGGTTCAATGGCCACGTATGAAAACTAGAAAAAGCCCCGGTAGACCACCGTTAATGTTAAATTTATCCTACCAGTACCAGGAAGTTTTTTGAATAATTAAGCAAATTTTTTTAAGATATTAAAATTAAGAAAAAAAAATAGTAATCCTCGCAGACCACCGAAAATCTCTCTTACAACGAAATACTTACGATTATTTTTAGATATTTCCACCGACTAAATCAGCTGATATGTGGTAACGCAAACGATGAGGACTATGTCTGCTGTCCCATTTGTGATTGTGGAAAAGTATACCAGGACGGTGCACCACAATGCGGCCAGAGTATGGTGAAAGGAGTCGACTACAACGGCCTGGGCAGTCACCCCTGGATCGCGAGAATTGGCTTCACGCGTAAGTTGGAACCTAGAACTGCTAACTTTCTTCATATTTATTACTAGACTACCTGCGACCCATGGTTTCTCGCATCTATTTGCAGTTGAAAAACTATATTTATAGCGAGGAGCAATAGTATAGGTAAAGGAACATGTTGTTGTGTTACAAAATAAATGTAGGGAATTTAGGTAAAGTTTTCACGAAGGTAAAATTAGGAAATCTCCACAGAAAATCGAGTATTGTCATCGTTTTAATTTGTATATCATGTTTATGCCTATCTTCGTTGGTTTCAGACAAAGAGACAGGAAACGTGAGGTTTGCGTGCAGCGGCTCTATCATAGGAAAGAGAGTGGTGTTGACAGCTGCACACTGTGCTCTCGCCAAACCAGAAGGATATAAACTGTGAGTTTTTTTTTTAAGCGACTCCCGCATTTTGGAATTTAATCCTTGTGTTGCGGGGGTTTCACAAACATTCAAATCACATGCACAAAGATCGAACCCGCATCACGTCGCGCAGTGGTAATTAGCGTGGTGACCTAAACCATTCGGCTATGCGTGCAGTCAAAAGTTAACCTTGATTTGTGCCATCAAGCTATATAAAAATTCACTGTTTGAAAAATAACCATTGGGCGGGACATTCTTAAGCATGATTTTAATATTTGTGTATTTTTTGTGTGCTCAGATCTTTTGTTTCCAAGTTTAGTCTGTTTATTGTGGCCTGCACCACAGTTACTAAACTAACGCAGTACTAATGAACACTAAATTATTTGTATGTCACTGTTGGTCTTTAATCAATCTTTCCATAACTTTACACGAATTCGTGGCATAGTAATACGGTTTACAGTTTTCTTCTACCTTTCAATTTAATAGCCATTTTTCTTACAGTTCAACAGTAGTCGTAGGAGAATGGGACATTGGTCGCAGTCCCGATTGCAACGACTACTTCTGTGCGCCTCCAACACAAGCCATCAAAGTTGAAAACGTTATTGTTCACCCAGGGTACGAACAGAAGATATTCAGACACGATATAGCGATGATCATGCTTAAAGATGAAATTAAGTACTCCGGTAAGTAGCTTTATTGCAGCAGCTTTATTATAGCAGTACACTTTTTATAGAAGGGTAATGACAGTCATACCATTCAGTCAAATGACGCCATCGCTGATGCTCTGATTCTCCCTGAACCTCCTCTCCTAAACCACGGAAGCTCTTCGATTCCAATATTGCATGAACTATAAGGGTTAAGTTTTATACAGGATACACTTGATTGCCCATCAGTACCTATTAAGCTGTATAATATAATTAACTTGGTAATAGATTTTTATCTTCCGATTTTATACCAGATTGCTTACCGTTTTTCCTTATTATGCAGCAAAATTAATTACACCTAATTAAAAATTAGCTATCCACGTTAACATTGACATTGCATTTGCCCTTGAACGTGGTTTGACTGACAGCCTGTTGGGTAATTTCCTGCTGTCACTCAGGTTCCCATCACCATAAAATTTTACCTTTTATTCCAGTGACAGCGGCTCCGATTTGTCTGAATGATAAGCCGGAAATAGTATTGAATGAACGAGCATCGCTTGTTGGATGGGGGAAACTGTCGGGTCAAAACAGCCTGGTGAGTGAAAGATAACCATCAGTATGATTGGTCATTGCGTCAAGTTAATTGTTTTGGCCTTGCCTGTTGCGACCGTGATTTGTTTTGATATTACGTCCAATGAAACTTATAGTAATTTGTTTGATATTTGTCTCATTCAAAATCCCATTTCCCATGTTTGTGCCTGAACTGAAGGATTTTATCATCCTATAACAAGATGCGCGATCTGTAACTGTTAATTCTAGATTAGCTTTTTATTGCTTGACGCAATTAAAGAGTCTTTCTGATCGTTAATCACATTTTTATATTTTGAAATAGATTGCAAGTTCCATGTAATTTATTACGTTTTTTTTTCGATATCTCAACTTGTTCTATGGTTCGACTACTTTATAAATAAAATTCTCCTCATCAATTTAGGTAAGTCGCCAACAGCATCTTGAAGTGCCTCTAGTACCACTGGAGAACTGTGAGCGTATCTTTGGAGAGTCGGTACCAGTTAACGAGGGTCAACTCTGCGCTGGAGGCGAGGAGGGAAAAGACGCCTGTTCTGGATTTGGAGGAGCTCCGTTACTACTGTTTAAGGATGGCCGACATGTACAGGTAAGATTTACCTAATAATTAGATTTAGAATATAAGTAAGATAAAATGCCCGAACTTTTTGTTTCTACTAGAATAAAAGTAGCCGCTTTACGAATCGTTAACATTATAATAGACAGCTTCTAACATATGATTGTGTTCCGGAGTTTAATACATCTGATTGTGCTGATCACCTTTTGTCAACAAACATTAAGTTCCAGACAAGGTAACAGGACTAGAAATAAACGCAGTACCAGTTATATTATTTAATCAAATGTGGTAGTGATTTTGTATAACGTTGATCAAGCTACGAGCACAACGTAATTTCCTGTAAACGCTGCTTCAACAATTTTAATGGATGCTTCGTGACTGAAATTAATTAACAAGTCCACCTACATAATAAGAATATATCTCTCTAATTATGCCGTAATGGCAGCATTCGAGTCAACTAAAATTTTCTTTTGTATTCTTCTTTTGGACTCAAAATTTGTATCATTATTTTCAGGTGGGCATCGTATCATTTGGCTCAGAGAACTGTGGTAGTGAGGGAGTCCCCAGTGTCTACACAAACATCGCTCACTACTACCGATGGATCGTCGACAACGCGCCTTTGTAACCATTGCTCAGTCTCACAAGCCCATCAAGTATTGTTCATATCAAATGAAGTAGCTTACAGGAGTTACAGTCTCATTTTAATTGGAACATGAAAAAAGGAACGGAATGATTGCAAGACATTCTATGGTTGTACGCTATCCAATTCACACGACGGCAGGAATAAATAAGTTCTGAATTTCAATTCATTTACTTTATGTATATCTTCATGTTGTTTTATATAACTACTTCTACAGACGACCTCCGTGGGCGAGTGAAGTACACACCGATTTTCAAGGTGTCGCCAGCTCTGAGGTCCCGGGTTTGATCACCGGACGAGTTGATGTAGAAAAAAAAACATTTTTCTACATTGTCTCGGGTCTGGGTGTTTGTAGTACCTTCGTTATTATTTACTTAAAATTTCGCTCACAAGTAATGTTTGGGGTTCTTTTGAACTACTAACGTGATACAAATAAATGTGAAATGCAATGACATGACCTCATAATTAAAATGTAAATGTTGTCATCTGTTTAGGTAAACTATGAATGTAAGATAATTTATAATAAATATCATTTTTTAGAAATACTATTTGAATGCTCTTTTTAAAATAACTATGATTATTGCCTATACCTGTGTACTGCCAGCACCCTTCGTCCGTAGGTACTCGTTGAGAGAGAACCGACTGTTAAGGAAGGGTATTATCGGTGAACAGTGCATTGATGAACTATTATTTGAAGAACTGACTATGGACCAATAGTGTTCACGAACCGCTCATCGGTGAACTGTTATTTGTAGGACCGTCTATGGAAGAAAGGTGTTTTCAGCAAACAGTTCATCGATGAAAGTTCATTGTCATACGATACTGAGCTCATTCTATATCCCGTTAACCTATATCCCTGCTTATTGGTATTTTGATTTAAAAACCTACTTAACCTAACCGTTTGATGTACTTAACGACTAAGTAATTTCTTAAATAGGACAAAATGCGTGGTATTGTCACTACTTCAGGTCATTACCCTCTGTAAACGTTTTTTATCTAAAAACGTTAATATGTGGCAGTAAATGTTATTTTTTTCGGCTGTGTTTATTAAATTATACCTTACTTTAAAAAAAAAACAAATTATAAAAAAAAAGGATTGTATTAGTTCATTATACTACGTAGTCCATTGCCAAAGTGTTATAGTATTCTGAGCAGGGTAGAGCGTTTTTGATTATCGTGCATATTGTGCCAGTCAGGTCGCGTAAAGATGCGTTTTGTATGTCTTGGTTGAAAACCTGCAAAATAAATATAAAACAAATCAACTATAACCCTGTTACCATGCTTAAAAAAGCTATAGGTATTGACACGACAAGATAGTGATACTCAAAACACAAAAAATATTTGGCGATCCGGTATTCTTGAACTGAATTCTGCGTCGTGCTACGTAGCTTTTGTTTGGACCCCCCTGGTTGATACAAACCATTATTCTCTGAGTCCTAGTCTTTAGACAAAGAGGAAAAATAACCTCCTTTTCTAACTTCATCCTTATTTATTTAAATTTTATAAATAAAGTATAATGGCGGACTTAATGCCTTAAGCATTCTCTACCAAACAATCAAGGGTGGTGTAGAGACAAGCATTGTTGTTGTTGGTATCATTTAATGAGCTTGGTGTAACTTGTCTTACCTTGTTAATAGTGATGGTGGGTATAAACTTGGGCCTGACTAGTTTGGTGTAGTACTCGTGTTCAAGCTGCAGGTTAATGCCTTTGGTTGTATCCACGCATTGTTGCACCTCTATGGGAGATAGGCCGGCTTTTGTGACGCACTGGAAATCATACGAGACAAAGTAAGTAAAAGTTATAGAGCAAATTAATTTGAGAAGAGGTATAGGTACTTTATAATTTTTAACTAAGTTCATACTACTATCATTTATTATTAGAAATTTATATTTGTTGCAAAAATTAGTACGAATGTCTGAAAATCAGCAATGAGGGGTCATGCTTGTTCCGGAAGAGCAATAGATATCGCATTTCATTTTCCTCCAAGAATCGACTCAGCCTATCGCAATCCACTGTTTGACATAGACCTCTCCCAAGTTGCATCAAAACACCAGCTATAACCCGGTTTCATTTCCCTACCGTTTATATTTTGAGAAAAGCTGTTCTGTGTTGTGTGTAATGTGAATCGCATAGTACTAATATTTTTGCTAACCCTTCGTGCTAACCTAAATGCTTGTGTTTCGAGTGGGTTCACGTCGGTAGTGCGTAGTGGTTCGAACCGGCAACCACATGATCGCAAATCTGACACCCTAGTCATAAGGCTAGCCACTTTAAAATTCACAATTATACATTTACCTCCATATTCCTCCGGGTACCAGCTTCTGATTGCATCTCGCATTCGACATAAGATACCTTTTCCAAGTCGTTTCGCTCCTGCATGAGATCCAGCGCGCAGCTCTGCACAATGTTACCGGTACACTCGGATGGTCCATGCTGACATTGAAAGCCACCGTAACCATTTCTTATACTCTAAAAATAAAAATGTTTTTAAACAGAAGCTTTTAAATAACCTAAACTCCCAGTACTAGCCCAAAATATTTTTTAATAAGTACTACGTACTAGTGAAGAATTAAAAAGAAATGCTGGGTTGCGTCTATTGTTACACAGTTCCTATGTCCATGTTCCTATGTTCATGTATTAGGCCCCGTCATCAAATAAAATACAAAGCTTTTAAATAGCCTAGACTTCCAGTACTAGCGCAGAATAATGAATAGTACCTAGGTACTACGTACGAGTAAAGGTATCAAAAAATTCCAAATACAATGGGTTACGCCTTTCGTTACACAGTAGTTCCTATGCCCACGTTCGGTCCCGTTATCAGACCAGCTCAAAAGTAAGTAAGTAAGTCACTAGATTTATCTAATTAGTAAATATAGAATTTCAAGAAGTGGTACCAATGTAACTTGCAAGATTTGTCACATAAAAGTCGAGAACGATTATCATGATCCGAATCCGATAAATCTATCGGATTTGTCTCCGTCCCGAGAACTGGAAATTACTAAAAAGTTTTCGGACCACTTAAGCGGGTGGAACCGCGGGGCGCAGCTAGTATAAACATACAGCTACAGCAAACATACATTGCAAGATAATGAAAAGTTTATATAAAAACTACTTATTCCGCAAACTCTTTAAATCTCTCTCCTTCTTGGGCTCCTTGGAGTTCTGATATGCAGTCGCTTAAAGTCAATACGGTATTCAACCGAATCCCTTACTTATCGATAGTTATAGGTCTTTAATTAATATTAATTGTGTAGGCACGTTGTAGATATTGTGATTCGTTCATTTATTTATTACAATAATGGTAATTAAAAGGTTATTATGTTCGTAGAATTTCAATTAGTTACATATTAAATCAATTTCGGATCTTATCACACTTATTTGTTTTTAATGAAATTGTATTTGTAAATTGATGTTATTTAATAACTTGCTTTTATGCTTCGAGCCTTCGACGTTATCGAAAATGTATTCATATCGGAGCGTCATTATTTTTATGGAGAGCAGTGTTCTTAATTCAAATTCTTCATGTTAATGTTCTGAAATCTAACAAGTGCTAAAATAATATGTTTACGTTATGAATACTTAGACGATAGTGTTGGTACTACGGGCTCAGTGTCTCTGCTCGATAATTATTTTTTGTAGTAAGGTACAATAAATTATATATTTTTTTTAAACTGATATTGTTTCAATTAATGACTCTTTTAAATCATTACCAATATCATTTCGAATCAACTAATGTTATAATTATTAATGTATAAATTTTTACGACCTCTCAATTTCGAGTGAAGAAAATACACTCATGTTGAAGTTTACTTAATTGCTTTGTAAATTAATGTGCCTAGACTTTTCCCAAGCTATGTTAGGGTCAGCTAACAATCTTACCGGACTTTGCTAAATACCGTGTTCTATATGGAATGACCACCTAACTGTCCTCCACAACCCTATTTACGTACTTTCTGAGTATCAACGGCTTATAGTGCTTTCCGAGGCACAGAAGAATCTCGGTATATTTACAAATGGTCACCAATCCGCGGACCAACCGCGGCGAGCGGATTAACCTTTACTATCAAACCGTACTTACAGGCTTACACTTAGCCAAGAGCCAAATAAGTTAATATGCCTATAATCAAATCGAGAGTTGTTTTTAGTCCTATATTGTGTCTTGCTCACCGATTATCGTGGTAAACAACAACAAGGTTTTTGTAAAGAGTAGAGATTAACTCCATCACTTATTTAGTTGGCTGTGTGTTGATATTTGATAGCATTAATTAATAAGTGTATTTAAAAGCAACACCTCGTATCACTGCCTAATACACACATCAAAAGTGTCTAGGGATCAACATATATTTTTGCAATAACTTTTCTCCTGATTGATATTAATTAAAATTTTCTTTAAGGATTCATCGAATAAAGTGTTTTCGTTTGTCACAGTAACGATAAACCAAGTCACCTTTGCATTAATAAAGAAATTTGCCATTTTCCTAATAAAGGGATTTTTGACATTTGAACCACTAACACAAAAGTTCGAAAAAAAGACTGAAATAACAGTTTTCTTTAAAATTTTATTGGGTAACTTAAACAATTAATAATCCGTGTTTCTACCGCGAACACTAACAACACAAGAACATCGGTTTGGCATACTCAAAATGAGTTCATCCAAATCACGCTGTGGAATGGCCGCCCATGTTCGTTGCAACAACAAAAAAAGGTCTTCTTGCGACTGGATACCCTCCATATTCGGCAGAGCTCTTCTCTGTAGCATATCCCATGCATGCTCAATCGGGTTCAAGTCTGGCGACTGAGCAGGCCAGGGCAGGACATTGATGTTAGCTGCGGCGAGAGTCTGTCTTACAACTCTTGCGGTGTGCGGTCGTGCATTATCATGCATTAACTGAAATAAGGGACCGATTTGCACTTGTAGAGGAACGATGACGTCTGATACAATCGTCTCAGCATAAATTTGAGCGTTGAGGTTGCTTCTGATCCAAATCAACTCAGTTCTTCCGCCGATCCAAATACCCGCCCATACCATGATGGTTCCACCACTATAAGGATGGACTTCCTGGCAGGATTTTAATCGCTGTTGGCGTCCAGGGGTTCTCCAGTGTCGTATACGTCTTGTATCCGGTCTCATACCAAAACGAGACTCATCAGAAAAGCACACGAAACGCCATTGTTCTTCTGCCCAATTTCTGTGTTCAAGAGCCCATTGATATCGAATCCTACGATTGTGCATTGCTATAGGTGGTACCCGTAGCGGTCTTCGGGAATGAAGGTTCACTTCATGCAAGCGGTTTCTGACTGTTTGGTCGCTAATTAAGTTCCCTGAAGAGTGATGAAGCCTCACGGCTAACATCATGGCGGTTATTGTTGGAGCTCTTCGAGTTAAGATTTGAATGTATCGGTCTTGTCTCCGTGTGGTGCAGCGATACCGTCCTCCATGGCGCTCAGCCACGGTACCAGTGCTTCGGTAACGTGTCCAAAGTCGACTGATAACACTCTGACTTGTATTCAGAGCTAAAGCCACAGTACGTTGCCGGGAACCAGCTTCTATCATTCCCACGGCTCTGAGCATTTCTTCCCTGCTTAAATGACGTCGCCGCTCCATAATAACGTTGGTTTTAATCAGTAGTAGGGAAACAGTAGCACTAATAATGTCTTCAATGCGTTGTATGTTTTTATAGGGAAAATATTGACAGCTGATTTTCATCTTTTACTCGAATTTGATTCACAGTTCCTGATTCGAATTATGAAATGCACCAAAAAGGATCCATATAAATTTATAAAATCATAAATTTATTACAAAGCCACATCTCAATCTCAAGAAATCCGCATAAAAATGCTTGATCCCTAGACACTTTTGATGTGTGTATGTCCGTGGATAAAGTAATATACTCGTTTAAGTATAAGATTTAACTGCAAATATTTTATCTTTTTGTAAGCTAACGGAAATCTTCCATCACATAGCGTTCTTTTAAAAATATTATGTTTTAAAACGAACAAAATTGTAGTCATAATATGCTTACATTTCCACTATTTAGTATCACCAATCTTGGCTTCTTAACCCTGTTTAAATAAATGAAATAGTAGATAACATAATTTTGAAATACTGTAGTGCTTGGCAATTCTTTAACAGCACATATTTTTTTTGTTATTTTTTGTCCCTCTTTTGCAGTCATATTTTAGATGTACACTACCTAAACTACTTAACCGATTTAATCAAATTTGCACACCGTGTGTAGTTTGATCCTTGAAAGATTGAATAGCTTACATCTCAATTATATTAAAAAGAAATAGACCGCGGGCGGAGTTGCAGGAAACAGCTAGTTTCTTATAAATCATTATTTATTAACCTTTTTAAAAGAGTAACCTACTATTTTCTTGTCAGTTCTTGTCCATAGGACCTGAATGAAATTATGGAACCGCGCATTGTCATTCGATTTGAAAGTACCTGAAAGGGTCTACTCGAAATAATTTCATACAATATTTTTCTTGCATCTAATTAGTTGTACTTTAAACGTTACTTCTTTTCGTGACAATCGTGACAAGGTAGACACACTAAATTGTAGCGATATTTTACATACGACAGAAAAACTAAATTATTTATTTATAATTATGATGACACATGATTTACAAAGAAAAATGGGTAATTTTTTTTAGAACCCATACCCACATTGTGGCAAATTATGACTAGTACCACAGCGTAAAAAGAGAACAGCAATATTCGAAAGGATTTTAAAAATACATACTAATTTTGAATGGCGACAATTCTGTTTCTAAGTGTCTGCCAAAACCTGTCACCCTACCCAAGCCAGTGACATTCTACAAGCGTTAACGCCGATCGAATCACTCAAATGTATTGAAGTGACAAGTCTAAGCCACGTGACTTATCGAAAATAAATGTCATTTCCATACATTTAATGCCATTTATGCGATTTCTATCATCGCTAACGCTTGTAGAAATGTCAGTTGACTAGGAGGTCAGAGTAGGAAGTTAGGTACCATTTAATGTCTGTCTTAATAAAGTCTTAATTGACTTAATAAATGTTACCAAGGTGGGTGCGTTTTGTTCCATGTTCTTTAAAGTATTTTTAACCGTAAAAGAATGTGACGTTTTTATTAGTTTATTGAAATAATTCGAACTTACTTTTGCTTTTCCGAAAGGCACTAGCTTCAGTGTTATGTACTCGTGTAACAGGTTTATTGTTGGCAGCAGTTCTCCCTCTATAAAATGTTTACTGTCCGGACATTTGCTCTCGTAGTATACCGTTAATAAGATCTGGAATTAAAAATAAATGTAATTAGTATATAGCGTCATCGAAAAAGAAAGACTGAATACACGAGGCGACGCAAGTCTCTGACGACGGTTGCCTATGTACGAACCTCCATGGTTTTTTTGATATAGATACCTAATTAGGTACCTACACACTTAATATCAAAACATAGCAAGAATTTATGGCAAATTAAATGAGTCCTTAATACTTAATCGTTGCAGAGTCACAGAATCAGTGACTTCAAAAGCTAAAATAGGAGATAAAAAAACACATTTACGAATTGCCATCGTTGTTTGATTGCTCCAGGCAAAGGGACAAAACATCATTTATTCATTTTTTTCCTCCACGATGTCCTTTGGGTAACCAAACAAGAATTAATTAGTTATCCTGAAGAAAATTATATTATTATTATTTTAGACCTTAAAGTTTTTGTCCTTTGTTAAAGAAAAAAATATTCGATGATTTCAAAAAATATAGTTCCCGATTAGTACCGATTTCATGATCTGGCTCACGACTTAATTTCAAGGCCACAGCAGTATTAAATAATATTTACATAAGTAATGTCAATGTCAGCCTACCTAATTACAAACATGTACGAAATAGAAATGTACGTAGGTACCTATTTACGTCTTTTTAGCATTTGGTAACTAATTCTCAATTCGATATTATTGTAGGATTTCGGCATAGCATAGAAACTTGCGTTCTGTTCCCATGGTTGTCGTAAGAGGCAACTAACCATATAGAAACAAGGAGAAAGGGCAGTAGCGTTCTTCTAAAGAACTTAAGGAGACTACGGTCATCAAACCGCTTGCCCAGCGTGTTGACTAGGAAAAGAATAAAATTATAATGCACAACAACACACAGTCTCTAAATTGAGGACCAGGTGTTGTAGCGCAATGGAAGTGCGTGGAAGAGGCATAGGTCCAGCAGTGAACCGCGTTAGGCTGAGGTGATCAACCAATTCTAACTAAAGCCCGATTTACACTTCAATAAGTGCAGTAGCGAGTTAAGAACTCAGACAGTTAAGTAATAAGTAGTAAGTTGTAAGTAGCGTCCAAACGTAGGCGAGTGGGTAGTCTAATGCTAAGTCAAAATACTCATTTTCGTAGAGCTGTCACATGTTAACCCTGCTCTGCCTTGTCTAATATAACTGTTCTGGACTGGATTATTTAGCATATATACAAACAAAACATACGTTGTTTAATAAATAAACATTAGTACCAAAAACCAGTGCACAGGACAACTTTCATTGCTCTAGTTTCTACAAGATGTTGACCTCAACCGGTATTGAATATACTTACATGTCTAAATACAAACATACATAAACATATACAGTATAAGGTACATGGTATATGGTACAACTGCAAACGGCAAACACATGGTAGGTATTTGAACAGTTGATAAAAGGACGGAGGCACTAATTGGTACTGTACATAACAATAAATTTTGGTGTGATGACATAATTGATCTAACAAAGGATATTTTTGATATTATAATATAGACTATCTCATTTTTAATCATGCAAATTTATGTATCTTGCCCAGACAGTAGGTGGAGTCAGGCAGTAGCAGAATGGTGACCTGGGAAAGGGTCAGCACTTCCGGGATCTAGACGGGTCGATGACATAGTCAATGTTTCAGGTCGTATCTGGGAGAAAAATGGCATAGGACCAGAGAGACTGGCAAGTAAAAAGAGATGCAATGCCCAGCAGTGGGATCATAAGGGCTGTGGCTGATAATGATGATGTGTCTAAGCGAAATGTTGGAAATATTAGAATCAAAAAGCATCTTACACTGCCATTTGTGGCGCCCCGTGTTGCAGTATTGGTTTTGTACAAGCAATAATTAAAACAATACTTTTGGCTTTTTTGGAAATATTACGAATGGGTACTAACAATATTTTGTTGTTACGCGTTTTCTTAATTATTGTTATACCTACTATGATGAAAAAGAATTTTGTTCGGAGTTAAGTGATATTTCTATCAATAATACAAAAATATACTTATGTAAGAGTAGTTAAGTATATTATGAAACGCACGCTACCGTCACAGAGTAAATTATAGTAAAAAATATTATCAAAACTACAATAGGATAGCCATAATAATGTACTCTTTGTAGGTATAATGATAACATAAATTACTGTTGTTCCGTGGAGTTTTGCAGCCATGAGCGAGTTATCTTCTATATATAAATACGTGAAGCGAAATCTTTGACACCTTTTTCAAATATGAAATTAAAACGAATTATGTTCGATTTTTGACTACTATTGAGCCTCTAGTATTAGTTTAATACATAATATAAACTATGTATTATACCACATAATTAATATATTAAGTATAATAAAAGGTCAAAGCCTAATGTCCCAAGGTCCAGGTAACTCAGTGGTGTGCTCTATCAAAGGCCTATGTCTGTCTGATGATGATAATTTTGATGAGGTATCTTTAAGTATAAACAGTAAGTATAGCTAAAAATTATTATTATTATTATAATAACTTTTTATTGTACACTGAAACAGGTTTACATAAAAACAAAACACGAGTACATTATGGGTAAGTACAATGGGCGGTCTTATCACTAATTATGATCTCTTCCAGACAACCTATGCAGGGATTGGAGTAAGGAAGTAATATTTAGTTACCAGTTAAAAATCAGCCTACCTACTAAACTCGTAAATACGACGCTATAGTAGCAATATCTAAATACTAGCTATTCCTCGCGGCTCCGCCCGCGCGGGCGTCGGTTGTCGCAAATTATAACCTATAGCCTTCTTCAATAAGTGGGCTATTTAACAATGAAATATTTTTTCTAATCCGACCAGTAGTTCCTGAAATAAGCGCATTCAAACAAACAAAGTTCAGCTTTATAATATTAGTATAGATTACGCTGCATCTACGTCAATTCGAACTACAATTACTGTACAAATAAGGCATTCATCTATCAAAAAGCAAGTAAAATACTAGTTTATTTAAAAGTTCCAATTCAGAACCCCATCACACAAGATATTTCTAAGCATAATCGATAATGCTTTTTTGCTGATACACCAAAAATATCTCTTTCTTTAACGTAAAAATATTATAAAAGTTTTTTTGCACTAGATCTGTCTTTATTTGCAAGTTACTGAGATACACCTAGTATTTTTTCTCTTCTACTTTAGCTATGGTCAACGGGCAGGGACAAATTTTCACTTTACATCGATCAAAATAAAAAACGTGCATTGCGAAAATGCAATATATATTTTGAGTATTGTTCTCAAACATGTATTTTGTGAAGTCGGAAAAATTAGGACGATATCGTGACGATGTCGCGGCAACAACGCTCAACACTCGTTAGTTTCCATGTTATAAACTCGACAAGAAGTCTAAATGTGTGAAACGCAATTTCTATTGATGGTACAAAAACATGGTTTAATTAAGTCTTTATTAACTCAACTCGATTGTTGCTGGGATCGCAAAAAATACAACTGGAGAAAATTGTTGCAAGAATAAGAACTTGGTCCATTGTTATACATTTCGTTTTAAGATCACTATTTAGAAATCATTATTTTTTATACTTTTTTTTTGCTTTAAAAGCTTGCTAGCAATGTGGTTCGCTCGTTACAAGTAGGAATTCTTGTAAACTCCTAGTGCTTAGCTAAATGACTTGTGTTACGAGTGGGTTCACGTCAATAGTGCAACGGGTGGGATTCAAACCCGCAACCGCGCAAGCACAAGTCCGACGCCCTAGACATTAGCTACCCCTGCTTAAATTTATTATTAGCATAAAATGTCCCACATCTGGGCAAAGGCTTCTCCAAACTTCTTCAACTTATATCTCTCAAGAGCTGCTATTGGCCTGTTTTCTTGGAGATAATTCAGATCGTCTCACCATCTCCTTGGTCTTTTACAGGTACCGCTATACAATTTTTTTAAACAAACTGTGCCAGAGGACAGGCGCGCTATAATTTTCGAGTGTTTATTTTAAAATACATTTAAATGAAATTGTCATAAGCAAATTTTTTTTGTAGAATAGTTAATACGAACGTTAAACATTAACTAGCACTTAAGTAATATATTTCAAGCAAGTGAAACCTTATTTCTAGCGAAGTGATTAAGTATAATTAAATAAGGTTTAGAAATCAAGCAGGTTTACATGCTCGCGAATCTCTACGACTAAAATGAGTGAAAACCTGGATCCATTGACATTAATATTATAAAAACCACAGCTATACAAAAATGACAAAAACTGTAACATGTATTTATTCGGCGCGACAATTGAAAAGTTGTTTTTAAAAATATTTAATCTCATCTTCATCATTGTTGTCGCAAAACTGTAAGCGACATTGAATAACGGTTTGAATATCAAATAATATTAATTCGTTTCGATACATTTAGTAACGCCAAAGTTACGTAATCAAAAATATTATGTAAATGAAATATATTTTACCTTCTGGGTACTGCTGGTATATTTTAGCGCGAAAACTAACACAAGCACAAACTTATTTAATTGTAACATTGTTTAAAAATTTGAGTTTTTTTTTATAGATAAGTTTTAACACTTTACTCTATGTTTGAGTATTAACATTTGCGTAAACAAGAATGAATTTTCAAATTGCGAACAATTTACGGCCAGCTCGAACCTGGCCAGGCTCACGTGTGATAACTTTACACACACGATGTGGTTTAAATGCAGACAGCGATATGGAGACAGACTACAGTTTCTACAAGCGATTTTTATCAATTAATTTATTTTAACGACACGACAAGGTTCATTCGTGTGCTATTTAGTAGTTACTTATTTAATGTTTAGTACATTAGTTGCGGTGGTTGGTGATGTATTGATTTATAGTTTCATTATTTAATAAAGGCTGGAAAAATAAATACATACATGAAATTAAATAGTAAATTGTTTACATGCTATCTTTAGGATATTGTGACTATACTCGTCGTATCATCATCATAATATCAGCGGTAGGACGTCTACTGCTGAGAATAGACCTCCCCTATCAATTTTCAATAGGACCGGTTGGAATCTGCTTGCAACGCGATCCTGCGATATACTTAGATATATACTAGCTGTTTCCCGTTGCTCCGCCCGCGGTCTCAATTTTTTTATATATTTGTGTTGTAAGCTATCAAACTGCACACGGTTCGAAATTTGATTAAAATCGGTTTAGTAGTTTCGGAGTTCATCCCGGACAAACATCGTGACACTGGAATTATATATAATAGATATATGAGTAGGTTAACAGCGGACAATATTATCGCATAGTTACTTACTTTACTTTTCTTATGCGTCATCACATTAAACACGCGTTAGGTAATTCATATTGATTAGCATGCACTAATAACATTTTCTGACGTATTTTTATTTGATAAAAAATGTGTTTTTTAAGAACGTTTGGATTTTAATGCTATGTCATTATCAGTTTTTTTTTTTTTTTATAAATTCTAAATTTGTTTAAATCTTAAAAGTTCCAATGTGGTCTAAGACATTTTCCTTATTAGCCTTGACTACATGAATGTTCTTGATATTTATTATTTAACGACATAAACCGTTTTATTATGAACTTTTTCAAATGGAGTTTAAGTACACAGTTACAGTAATTCGTAGATAAAAGATATGTTTTAAGATACCAGCCGATCATTTATGTTAGGTATGAGAATATAATATACTTAGTTCAATATTATACTCCATAACAATTTAATGTTCCCTATCCCTTACTTGCTTCTGAATGAATACCAGCTTATTGTACGGGTGCAAGTGACTAATCACACGAAGAAAAAGATCTCTAATAGCATAAAACGTGAAGGTTTCTAGCAAGATCTGGGGTCAATATCAACCTGAAGCTACATAAGGCGCTCAAAAAAAAGTCACTTGAAAACACTTTTTGGACACCAAGTTTAATTTGCCATTAAGAAAATTATAATGCGAAAAACTTACCGAGTTCCCTTTATATGATCATGGTTAGTTGAGTATACAGTGCATAGGCCAGTGCGAGAGTCAAAATCAGAACCCAGTAGGGTTGTATTAAGTATACGCCGTATGAAACCAAAAATATGACTATCAAAAAGTATACAATTTCCATTTAATTTTTAGAAACATTTTGCTGTGCTATATGTGGATGAAACCCATTTTATTTTAGAATTTTCTTCAGAGGAAGAATTTTCTTTCTATTCAGGAATATTGTCCATAGTTGTGTCAAAATTTGATTGACATAGATAATGTCTAAATGTCGATCTTAATGCAATAAATTACGATAGAAATTAAAAAGTATTTAATCGGTGTTTCAGGTCCAGAAAAGAGTAATTAATACGAAATACCGAATTAAATAATCTATGATTTCAACGGATTTAAGCTGAAAAACTGGATTCCTTATCTTAGTGAATAACCAACTATAGGGTGCGGTTGATAGCCACAATTTATAGATATCTGGTTAAAGAATGTACTAAGCTGTGCAAGCTATTTGCTATAAGTCGTGGATGTAACCTCGGGCTGAACTTGAGCGTTCGGACTTCCGAAAAGACAGATTCTTTGCTGTACTGTTTAAGGCCGTATAGACTCATCAGTCGCGTCCGTCAGCCACGTCCAATAATTTATTTCAGCTTTTACCCTTGACCCAGACTCATAAATATATGATGCGGCGGTTTTGATAGACAAACCTATACTATTTATCAACAATATTGAATTAATCCAGTAACATAGAATCGGGATAACCCCGGACCTTAACCAAGAAAGAATCATTCGATGAAAGTATACACTGCCAGGTAGTGCAGATTCTGAAACAACCACAAATCACAATACACATTTTTATTTTCAATGAATTGTTACAACTGTATTCTTATAACCTATCCTTTATGCACACTCTTCTTTTCCAATCTCTTATTTTTCTCCGTAAACTGATCTATAACTTTACAGATTGGCTTTCGGGATCCAACCATAGAATTTTCCGTCTGATATTCTTTTTGGAAGGCAATGTACTCTTCGGGTATGTTAGTCCTAAGCTCAGACAATGATTTCTCGTAGTAGCTCCTTGCTTCTTCCTCGTAATTGTGTATTTGAGAAACCGGATTATTTAAGGGTGGGATGTAGTTGTCTCTTGATTCTGTACGAAAACTCCTGGAGGAAGAATAAGTGAATGATGAATTAGAGGAATTTAGACGATAGATAGATTAGGCTAGGCCGCACTTATTGGGCTAATGCGATGCTTATATTGTGTAGCTAAACCTTTCAGTTTCGAAGCTACTGGGAATAAAATGTGTGCGTGATGAATGAAGCCCAGGCCTGAAATTTATATGATAAAAAATATTTAAAATAGGACTAGTAAAAAACATTTTATATCTTAATTATATATACCCAGGTACGAATTGCAATTTATTGTGTGTCCTTATTTCTCTAAAACCCTCTTTGAACTTTTCTCGATCGTAAACTGATTTTGGACGGGGTAATGGGAGTCGCCATTCAGTTTGAGGTTTTGGCGTCCTTGTCTGTAAAATAAAACCTCGTTACAATTCCCTTAAACAATTACTTACAAATAGTTATTACTGGCCTTAACCATCAACATCCAACCGGTATTATACCTGATAATGCCGATTTCTTCATAGACAAAATATGAGAGTGGCTAATTCCTTACCCAAGGTATATCCTTAAAAGTATAATAAGTGACGATGTCTTTTGAACAGGATGGCCTTGCGATTTGGTCAGCAGTGTACGGTCGATGGTGGAGTCTACTGGTCGTCAAATATGGATCCAAATACTTCTCGAAACCCTCATGTGTAGTATCCAATGGTTCCAACTCTTTGTGCCAGCTCGGTTCAACAGGAAGCTGGGAACGTAGATAAATAAATGTAGAAGGAATACATCATTGATTCTTCTTCTCTGTTTTCACTCTTGGTCGTGGTCGTCCTTTTAGTTTCTCGTGGCACGTTTTACGACAAATTGCCATTCAAATCATTGATACGACAATCAAGGACTTGTAAAGATAAGCACGTTACAACGAAGTAATTTTTTACGTTGCTCGACGTGGAAACCCTCGTCACGACGGCGTAACGTGGATTTCCACACCACAGGTCCACCATGACACGTTACGTCGTCATAAAGTGTTTTTGTGCACGAACCCTAAGCTTTAGTGTTGTCTTTAAAGATAAAGTAATAGAGTTACTAGATACATTAAAGCGTTTTTCAATACTTGTCTGTTATACCAAACTTATCATAATAGAAGTTATAAATATTGGCTTCATTACTTACTGGATCAAGAGGAAGTTTAGTTGGAAGCTTGTATTGGTCCTTATCAGTCACCAGCCGCGATTGTATTACTGGCGCAGTATAATGTTCACGCATCTCTGTAGTACCATGCGCCGAAAGTTGTGGGACCCTGTCTTGGATCTGGAATAATTAGTATTTATAGGAAGTCACGACTTCAAGTAGTTCTAGAATCTAGTTATTAATTTAGTTAATAATTACATCTGTTAGAATTCGGATTATGATTACCAGTCTTTTCCTTTGCGGATAAGTTCATCATAATATAAAAGTTGGAAATTAGACGTTTGAGGACAGGTAGGATTAAAGTCTCCAGTGTAAAAAAATAATATTTTATAGGTACTATATATTTTTATGAAGATGTACTACATACCCTTCTGCTCTGCGGATAAACGTACTCATTGTCAGTGCACGAAGTATGTTTGTTGAACCTCTTAGTTTCAGGAAGTTTGAAGTTGTAGTGTTCGGTTGTTTGAGATCTTGTCAATTGTTTCGTTATGTTGTAATCCCGAAAATAGTTCTTGATTTCCTCGATCGGAGTTTTCTAACAAAATAGAGATATTCAAAATTTACCTAATCAAGGTAATTTTTTGTTTTTCTGTGTTGTTTTACTTAAGGCGTTTAAAACACTACATAACTCAACACGGAAATATTATAATACCAGCCTATAAATGCTCCACTGCTATAATCACACTTGATTATAAATCTGTATTTTATTACTTACTCGTCTATTGTTTTTAGAATTAAGGAAAACAATTTTGAAAAAGGCAAGGTTTTATTTGCAAGGAATCGCGTAACTGTCTTACTTAGGAATTCAAGACCTGAATAAAAAAAATGTGTTATACCTTCTCCATAATAACTTCTGGTTGATCTCTCCATTTCCGGCCAATGTATTCACTGGATACACCTGTCTCAGGGTATTTCCTAACTGGGTATTCTAAATGCACTCTGTCCCAACTCGGCTTAGGTAACTTTTTGGGGTAGTTGGCTTGCATACCTATATTATTTTTTACTTTCCTTAATATAACTACTCGTAAAAATCTTGTTAAACTGTGTAGTTAATTGAGCAAAGTGTGGTCGATATAAGTTATCCTAGCAATGGTAAGGCGTTTTTGTTTCCATGGTTGCAAGAAAATACATAATAATATATTAATAAACATTATTTACTGAACCATGCAATACAACCGCAATATGCGAGTGGTAAAATTGTTTACACAGATGCTTTTATTTATCGTGATCTGATTGGCTAATAGGCAGATGTATTGTGAGGAAATAAATAGGAAACTGTAGCAAGCTATTTAGGTTGTTAATTAGTTTACAGCTAAAAACGTAGACAGCTTCTAATTTATGTGCACTAAGAGATATAGCCATGTTTGTTGACTCTCGAAAACTAACAAAAAGTCCCGAGTCATTATGATATACTATTTTTACATAGATTTGGAAGACCATTGATTTTTCGAAATGGACTATCCCTCAGAGAAGTTGTTTTTTTTTTTTCGACTGTAAACTTTTTTTACATACCTACATAAAACTTACTTCTAAAACTCGCCAAACTTTTACGTTTGATGGCGAGATGCGCTCATTTACAATATTAAAATAATTAATAACTAATTCAACACTAAACAGTGACCACTTAACAATTATAGACTGTTATTATTGTCCAGTTGTTAGCAACCCTTATCTTATAGAAAAAACAAGCAAAAAAATAAAAAAATAGGTTTGTGAAAACATAAATCCTTTCCTTATTTATCTACATACATACTACATACATACATGTATTTAATCTTTGTTTATTATATAATTGTTAAATCTTTATTAGGCAATAGTTTAACAATCGAGTATTACATTTTTTAATTTTATTTTAAGCGATCTTTTACTAATTTTATCTACTTCTCTCAATAATTCTATTTTGTTAAAAACTTTTGGCACCAAATACTTAGACGTTCTTTTACCATAATAGTTTGTTATCTCTGGTTGAACCAATTTGTTTTATCTTACCCTCCGTGTATTGTACTTGTTTTTAATATTTATTTTATGTTTATCATTCCAATAATATTCTAAACCTATCAAATATTCAACTTTTTTATCTACCGGTATAATCTTACATATGGGAAATAACTTATCATACTCTTTTTGGCACTTATTTTTTATATTTCTACTAACTAGGAGTTTAATCAGTCTTATTTGTATGTCTTTTATATCTTTTAAATATGTTATAAAACTTCTCCCGTATATTAAGAGTCCATAACTAATTAATGAGTCCGCGAGAGCGTAGTAAACTGTTCTTATAGTTTGATTGCTCAAAACATTTTTGAGTTGGTAAAACTTACATAGTACTGATCTTAGTCTGTTACAGATATCATCCACATGTAACCTCCTAATAATTGCGATGTTTGTGACGTCACGATAACGCGTCGAGCATCAGAAGGTCTCACGGGTCCGACGAAAATATAGATATATGTAGGTACATATAAATTATTGAGTCGCCTTTAAAATCTGTAGTTGTAATAACTTTGCTGTTGACGTGATATTATCAACCAATAAATCAATTAGTATATGAAAGAAACTCTTCCATGCGATAGGAGAATTTAATCTTTTTCTCTAGATAAAAAATGAGTGACCTGACTGATAATATAGTTTATGGTTTATTTTTTTAAAAACATTATCGATCTAATAATACTTAGAATAGCTACATCAAAACACGTCATGCGTGCGTCATGCCCTTCGAATGCCGTATAAATACCGCCAGCAACTATTTTGTCTATTTAGTTTGGAACGGAGCGTTGAGCGATCGGGAAGTCCCCAAAATCTGATTCTCATTAAAAATGGTTGATTATTTTATTTACGCAAAAGATTGTTCGGGTTCGATAAATAGAGCCGAGTATTACCACAGTAACAATTTGAAGACTGTTGAACAATTCAAATGTGACATTGAAAGCATCAAAGGACAATCGCTTGCCCAAGAGCCTGCAAGACAACTTAAAATTCTTTATTTGCACTGGAGCGACGTCTGTTGGGAGGTCAATGAAGATAAGGTTGGAATGAAGAATTATACTAGTGGCCCCGTGTCTGGACCATCAAACGTCTATATTTGTGAACGGAGAGATCCAGGATGTCTTGTACGGTACCTTCGAAAAAACTGTATTGTGTTTGAAAATGATCGAATCAAATTACTGTACATCGTGACAAATGGCATTATTAGCCGGGAAAGTATAGACGACTGTTTAGAATTGAATAAAGACATATATTATGAAACTGTTGTTTTCCATGCGTTCAATGAAGACGCGGAAAAAATCGACCTTTCAGTAGCTGCACCTTTCTTCAAGAGCCGTTGCATAGTTTATCGTAATAATGAACTTTGTGACAGCACTGATATTTCCAAGGAGTTTGATTACGACAAAATCAATAGTGACAACTTTGCAATTGAAATGCAACAGCTCAAGTCTTATATTAAGTTGAAGTTCATCAATAAATTCAAACGAGACGCTGATGTTTGGCGGGAAATTGAAAAATTGCATAACCTAAGAAATCGAATGCTTAGAGAGTTGTCAGAAAACACACCAAAATGTCCATTCTTTGACCGAATGGAAGAAAAGGAAAGAAGAATATTAATGCGTACATTTGACGTAAATAAATTCAAGAATTATATGGCTATGGCATATGTAATGAAGACTGACGTTGAAAAATATGTTGCAGCTATGGTTAACTACATCAAGAGCAATAAAAAATCCTGCTCGCTTGACGTCTTGAAGTTCGACTCGAAAGTCAAAGAGTCTGTTAAACAAAAGCAGATCGATGATGCTGATTCTACAGACGATGAAGAAAGTAATTTAGTCCTGATAGTTGATGAAGAAAGTTGTCAAGACAACTTGTCTTGATACGGATGAAAAATTCCTCGAGTTTTCGAACAGCTCAAAACGTTTGATAAAGAAATATTCTAATGCAGCTTCACATTAACAAGCATAAAGACTAAAAATTGAGTATGCGAATAAATATTATTAGAAATTTAACGAAGTTTTTCGTTTAATCCTCATTCCTAAACCTAACAACAAAATGATGCAGTTAGTTACTTATCGTAGATACACATGAGTAAATTTCCTGGTATAACCTTTTGAACCCATTAAATCATATCAGAATTTTTTTTCACGCATAATATTCTCAAAATAAATTATATATGATTAACATATAACCTCGTATTAACATATATTTTTATGAAAGAATAAAATAAAGACAATTCCGAGAACTATATCGTTTCACACAACGATCATTACCAGAATTTTTATCTTAATAATAATTTCCAAGAAATATCTTTATTCATTAGTTATCAAGGGTAGTAGTAGTTGTAGTTGTATATTTGTATATTTCAATGGTCTGAATTATCTGGACATTTCTGTAGCTCCTTGTATAGCTTTATTAGAAAACAATGAAATTAAGATTGCGAAAAACAAAAAAATAAAACACCTTTTATAAATTTGGTAAAAATTCATTTACTCCTTCACATATGACTGAAAATCAAAACACAATATACGTGTTTTACAACTAACGTTAATAAGAGTGACGTAATAAATACAAAATGGCGCTTTACACTGCGCGTTCGGTCACATATTCAGATTCACCTTCGCCTACTGACTACTGGTTTTAAATGTACGACTTTTGGAGAAATGTTTTAAAGGATATTGTAGCTACTTATATACGCTGGCTTGTTTATGAGGTAATAATTATATGGAAGAGGTTTCCAACATACTTCAGTCTTCAAATCGTACAAGGTTAAGCGGAGTATGAATATGTCGGTAACAGATGCGTTAGGGAAAGATGGGGCCATAATATAAATATGTATGCTGTTCTTCTATAGAAACAAATTTATATGAATAATAAATATTATAGTGGGTACTTATAATAAAAGCGACTCACATTACGAAACTAGTGAAATTATAAGTGTTTAGCCACAGATCAATAAGCCATGGTTATTCGGGAGTCAAATAGTACATTATTTTGTTTTAGAAAACTAACTTTATTCCCATTGCAATAGAGTTTGTTTTTCTATAACAATGTCTGTTCCACATCATCTTATTACTTATTACGGAGTAAGATATAAATGGCAGTAGTTAATTATTAAATGCTGAGGGACCCGTATTTGGGAAAGAAGTCGTCTTGGGCTTTAAAGATAAATCAGTCTAAAATACATGGAAATAATATCGTGGATTATTAAGTTCCTTTTTACGGAAATGTTTTAAAAGATTTTCGATCTTATGAACCTATGCATAAAGGTCAATATCGACCGTTATGTAAAGGGTCTTAGGATATAAAATGAGGGTATTAAATGAGCTTACTTATGAGATTGCAAGTCGAGTTTAGGGCTGTTAATATATACTAATAATATGTAAGCGTAAATAACATACATGAACCGATTTATACTGATGTATACTACTTACTTATAAATAATTATGATAGGTACTTATAGTCTTATAGAATTTATTACAAGAGTCTGTATCAAGAATATGCATGCAATTAAGAGACGAGCCATCTAAAAATATAATATGTATTTGCATAGGTTGAATAAGAAATGACAGTTTCGTAACAATGCAGACAAAATGTGTAAGCTGTTATTGAAACATAATCTACTATATAAAAATAAGTCGGGTTTTCCTTCCTGACGCTATAACTCCAGAACGCACGAACCGATTTCCACGGTTTTGCTTTCCTTGGAAAGGTCTCGGGCTCCGTGAGGTTTATAGTAAAGTTACATCTCAATTATATAAAAAAAAATTGAGACCGCGGGCGGAGCCGCGGGAAACAGCTTGTAAATATATAAAATGGAATATGATATACTTTAATGTTCGAGCTGGTACACTTCTCCAAATCGTACAACTTTGACGCCGTACGTATAATTTTGATAGCTAGATTTATCTACTGATTTATAAGTTTGTGTATAAATAAGTACGAACTACAAAAATATTGTCCGTGATAATGGTAAGCCAATGTTTCATCTGAATACGTTCAAATAACGGGTAAATATTAGCGTATGACTTAGCAGTTATTTTTCATTTATTAAGTAAAACAAAGTCAGCGTTAGATTGAGAATTTATAAATTTAATACTTTATTAATTCCGGATAACCGCTATAATTTACCCATTATCGCTTTAACGTTTCGGTTATTTACCTTAAAGTTACATATAAATAAATTATATTAAGAAACAGCTCTACGAATATACAAAAATTAATACAAAACCTTACAGTATTACTAATTAATACGATTAACATCACAGTTCATAAACAAGTTAGTAAGAGTTAAAAATATGTATAGATACTTCAAAAGTAAATTTTACCACTAGAAATGTTCAAAGAAATACTTAAATTTTATTATACTAAAACAACAATTTGGTGAGTTTATTTAGTGTACCTACGCGTCGAAATTTTAGGAACATACACAAACGCACACTTGTAGACGTAAACTCTGCCTTTACAAGGCAGACTAGTTTAGTCTCATCTGAACATCGAAATTGATGCACATAGGTACTACACAAATAATAATAAAAACAAAAATGGTGAACATTTTATCCATACATCACATTCTAACTTCGAATGATAACTCCCCACACGATACAAAATGTACAAAATTTGGGAGTCGCTTCCCGAAAGTTCAGTCAGATTATAATTAATTAGGTACTTATAATTACTGAGTAGAAAAGCTAAAGTTACATGACATTAGTATGCTCATTGAGTAGCGATGCTTTAAAAATACTGCCTATAAGCGATGTACTTATAAGTAAGGTAAGCTTAGAAAACGTTAGCACTTACAAAATCAGTTGAATAAAATATCACTTTTATTATTGTTTAGGTGATAAAAATATATTATATTCATTCGATCCCATTATTATTTCGTTGACTTATTGAAAACGAGTGAGAATTTTGTTCTTGGTGCCGTTTCTACTGCTAAGAGATTTCTGTTGCTTCGTTCAGATATAGGAAGCTGGTTATGGGTAAGACAGCATGGCTTGTTGCGGCCAGGCGATTTTAGCATCTATTCTTCTGTATGCTAGGGTGAAGTTCTGTCCGCTCTTCTCCGACATAACTTCTTGAGGGCAGTCGTTTTCATTCAGCATTGTTTCTGTAACAATATAGGTAAATAAAAATTTATAAAATTCCAACAAAAAGAGTACATGGAAATTGAGTAATGTACTCCACCTGTTGATTATGCTATATTCTGCACTCTCTCTTTGTGTTAAACTTATTTTCAAGGTTATTCTATGGAATACATGGCTTGGATGAGTAGGTACTGAGCGCAGACGTATCGCACTAAGTTATTGCAAATACTAGACCTCTTTATAGAAAATTACATATAATTACAAATTTTTATCATACTTTAAAAGCCAGAGAGTGAGGTTCTCCATTCAACTGTTTTCTTCGAAAATGTGAAAGAATATGAAATTGCCAGTTTTCAATTATAAATTTCAAAAGAGACATACCGTGTCCATCATGTAGCGCAAACAACGCGTAATCCTGCGGGTTGGTGATCGCAGCGGCGTGCGCGAGCGCCCGGCAGAGGTCGCGAGCGCGCGCGCCGGGCCGGCACGGCACCGGCACGCGCCGGATGGAGCCGCGGCACTCGTCCGGCAGCACCACGCGCACCACAGCCACCGGGCACTGCTCGCGCCCCGTGTCCACGGACCCACGCCGCCACTGCTGAGGGGGAAAACTCATTTTAAGGAATATGGAATTTATACTGGTTATACATTTCTCAGCGTTCAGCTCAGGCCCCTTCCCATAATAATATACCTAGAGAAGGAACGAGTATTGGTTATCACGCTTGCTGATTGCGGGTTGGCGATTTCAGATTCCAATGTTTGACCTAGGTTTTCTCACGATGTTTTCCTACTTGTATTCAAGATAATTATGAATGAGCTGGTCTGAAGATTTATCTTGGTGAACTATTGCACGATTGAGGGGGACGCGGTTGTTAAGATCCAGAGGCGAGTGGTACATTTATAGTGAGACTTATGTCCAGTAACGATTAGGGCGAATTTTACTTAGTCCCAGTAGGTAACTAAAATAAAATACTTTATAATAACTGGTATATAAAAAGAGGTGGACCAAAAAACAAAATAAATAACTTGAAACTTACCGGTGAAGTGCTGTCTTGTTGCTGTTCCGGAGCCAGTCTCTTCAGCACGGCTACCGCAGAAAACAGTGCAGTCAGGTAATAACCACCTTCCCCAGCCAGGAGCGCGGCAGGTAGTAGCCCCGCCATCAGTTCAGCTTCCAGTTCCGCGCAGACCAGTCGAGAGCGAGCGATAGTCCACGCGAGGACCGGGAGAAGATCATCTGCACCGACACTGCGCTCTCCACGGATCTGAGAAAAAAGTTAAGCTGTTAGAGTGCTTTGAATGTTTTTGTTATTTACAACGACCAAACAAAATGCGATTATCATCACAAAAACGGTATTTTTTATGGTTTTACAAAATTTTTACAGAGTTTAAAGGGTTTATTCTATTTTTTATATTTGAAATTTACTGGGTATAGTTTAATGGAAGCTTCAAATTACTCCAAATAACTCGGAGTAATATTAATGTGTAAACATTGAGTGAACTAATCGTGATCTTTTTGTTTCATAGTAATACATAAAAATATACTTACAGCATTAAACATAACAGATATGGCAGCTAAAAGGTTTTCAAGCTTGTCCAACGGAGAATCAGCTTCCTGCATCTTTAGGAAATTCTTCGAGATAATTGCCAGGACTGCTGAAGATGGGACTTTAGTTGATTCCTAGAAAAGAAGATACATAACAAAATTAGGCATAAACAAAAACATGATAAGAAAATTCTATATGCCTTAAAATTTGTTGACATTGAATAAATATTTTGCGTTTGTTTCACTTATATAATACCCATTATGCAAACCCTTATCTATATTGGCATTGTCGAATAGTACTACTAAATTGAAGCCTACCTTATTTAGGTAAGAATGACATAACGTTGACAAAATACCTAACAGTAACTTGCTCTAGACTTCCTGTTCCTTCCTTTTCGTTTTCCCTGTCTTTTCGAATTCACTTTACATTTTCCTAGGCTAGTGCTCCGTACCTAGATTTTCTAAAATTTTCTCGTACTTCTTCACAATACATACCTTGATCCCAAGCTGTAATGGCGTGGCGTGCTGGGCACGTTCAATCGCAGCGTGCAGTCGACGCACGTCGGCGGCGTGCCACGCCGCTAGCAGCGAATAGAGGCGCGCTCGGAGCGGCCGTACCACCAGCCGGTGCATCACGCCTTCCAAGATGGCGTCCAAGTTAAGGAACTCGGTGGGTTTTAGCTGAAAAAAAAAAAAGGTTTTGGTGTAAGACTAAATGAAAATTCCCAGTCCTAGAGAAGCCAGAAAGTAGAGCGTTGAAATGTAATGTTATCAGATTTGGTCTTCGAGGTTCTAAAAATGTGATTGTTGTTAAAAACCTTCAATCATAAATTTAAAAATACATACTCAATGTTGATATAGCAAAAGCCTCTTATCACTTTAAACAAATCCTACTACAAATCTTAATTAAGCAAATATTTGGTTCTAGTTACCTTGAGGCGTTCTTTTTCCACTTCTTTCTCAAACTCCCTCTCGCCATGTTTGACTAAATAATTCTTCATTCCAGACATGAACTGCCTTATGTTGCGCATCATGATCTGAAATAAAAGGAACACTTATATTAGTTATAAGGGATTTAAACAGCATTGACAAATGCAAGGTTTTGGGAATACCAAAACTTTTTCAAGTAACCTTATAACCATTTTTCCTATGACGATTACCTATTTTATCCTGAACTATCATACAGTAGGGTAAAGCTTCTGTTTTGTTTTTTCTACCAACCCATTTTGGACGTGTTAGAGAGCCAACTTTAAAACCATCTTTCAGCCAAAGGAATAATTAAAACGAAAGTCGTTTTCATGTCTCACCTGCGGACAAGCCTCCTTAGAATCCAGAGTACAGGCTATAAAGTTGTCGATGTTTTGCGCGAAGGTGGTGCTTTTATCTTGCGCAAGGTGCAACGCATACGCCCGCAACGCTGCGCCGGCGCCACGCGTAGTCCGTCCGCCGCGAAGGGCGCGAACTCTTCCCGCAGCTGTGTACAAACGAAAAAACGGTAAAAACGTTGCACTAAAAAACTGTGGTATTTAACATATAATTTAGTTCTACGAATTAAACATTTAGTTTAGAATGAAACTGAAAATGGATAGAAAAAACGGCATGACAACGGATATGAAATTAACCACATGCTCTAACCATGTTTTACTTGGTTTAATTATATATACCTAAGTAGGAACCTAATATGGTTATAGTTTTTCAATATATCAAGAGTTATAATGGTCATTTCACGCAATGAAACGTCGTCAGCAAAGCTAAAAATAGTACGGGCGTAGTTTCTAAGTCAACATAAGTAATCGACTCATACGTAATCAAACTACAGCATAATTATAACGTCACGATCTAAAGTGCATAACTGTTTGCCTTTGAGTGTTATGTATGTAGAGGAAAATAGCCAGTAATGCATGCAACAATCACGATAGATGCACGTTCGAAATGATGACCTCAGAATCTAGATTACAAGTCGTAAAGAGGGAGGAGTTTCACGCCCACATGACAACACTAGTGAGGGTCACGAAAATATTCAGTTTTTACAGCTATTTGCTGTATCAGCATACTTATATAGACAACATTTGGAATGGTGTTCTGTAAGAGCTCCTTAAACGCATTAAAAACGACTAAAAAAAAACAATAATGATTTTGTTAAGTATTTTTTGTGGAACGATACAAATAGATATATCATTAAAATTATGTAAGGTTTGGTGTTGGTTTTGTAGCTCAAAATTAAAACAGATTCAATAAGTTAAGCACAACAGAAGTAAAGACCACAACAGCCCTTTAAAAATAATCAGTTTATTCTGAGCTATATTCGGAGAGTAATCACTGAATATAATTGTGCATTTTAACTAAAACACAAACTGAGCCCAGTATTCTCCAATGGCTAAATATAAATATCTGTTTCTACCTGAATATAGCGGTCAATAAATACGTTTTGTTGTTGATTAAGGAATAACCAACGTTTGTCTTTCATTTTATTAATTCTAAAACCTCAAATATCAATTAGTAATGCCGATTAACAAAAATTTTTATAACTAGAAGATTAACCAGCTTAATGCCCTTTTCCGAGGCTATATCAGGATAAAATTAAAACCTATGCCGTATTCCATGTAGTTAAATATATCTGTGTCTATTTACATCTATATCCGACCACTGGCACACTTGGGCATTATTATAGTTTTAGTAGTTGACCCGACCAACTTTGTTTTGCCATCTGAATATTTCGGGAAAACGCTTTAATTACCTAAGGGCATACAAAATAGCCTACGATCTATTCTCAGATCTATCAAGTACACACAAAAATATGTAAATAGGTGAAGTCGTTTCGGACTTTGATAACAACTCTGTGGACACAATTTTTTTATAAGTTAAATCTTTACATTGTATTAAACTAAGTTGCTCTCGATGTCTGTAAGCTTAGATCTTTTAAACTACTCAACGGAATTTAATGCAGTTTTAGCAATAGATACGAGTGATTCAAGAGGGAGATTTTATGTATTACCTGCCTACTGTACGAAGCTTAATAGTTCAGCAAGTATATTAATATTATAATATAAGAGAGAATAAGAGAATAATCAGTTTCAACAACAGTTAATTAAATATATAATGTTCATTAAAATCATGACCCATATTAGTGACACACATATGTCATGATTCAACTAAGCATTGTGATAAGCTTGCAAGTTTGCGCTGAACTTATACTACGGCATACGGACACTAAGCGTCCGTTATTGTATAGTACACCCTTAATATCCTCACACCTACTAGCACTGAGCCACTAACCCGCAAAAGAATTTTAAGAATACCAAACTTATAATCGAATACATAAAATTCTAGTGTCGCAATGTTTGTTACAAAACTCCTCCGAAACGACTGGACCGATTTGTATGAAATTTGGTGTGCATTTTGGGTAGGACTAAAACGTCATCTACTTCTAAATGATAGGAGTGGCCCTCTATAGATTCTTATAAAATGGCAAAACAATGTTTGTGCTCAGCTGGTAATTTATATATAGTAATATAATAAATGCGACAGTCACTCTGTGTGTCTGTGAGTTACGCAAAACGCCTAAACTATTGTACCGATTCAAATGAAATTTGGTACAGAGATATTCTAGAGCCTGAGAAAAAAGATAGCTACTTTTTGCAGCGATAACCGGAACCCACGTGGGTTGAGTCGCGGGCTAAAAAGTTTACACAAAATACTTCAAGCTGAGGATTTGTTAATATTGTGATAGTTACAATTGATTTAAAATCAAGTAATTTGTCGTATTTAGAATTGTTAATGAGACATTTAATACTACCGCTAATGTGGAGTTGTATTTGTATGGTTGTTAAATTAAATTCATTAGAAAATTGAAAGCCCTAGGCACCTAATTATTATTTAATTAATAGAATTAGAGGAATCATTACTCGTGATTAGTACCCATTATAACAGTGAAGTGACATATTTATCGTCGCAACCTCATTCCAGTGATAATTATAGCATTAATCTATTAGAACTTTGCACAAAATTAATTGTAAATAAATTATTACCTACATAAATAAGAATTAGTTGAGTGGAACGACCCTAAAAGGTCTTCGGTCGCTTTCGGAATTTCGATTACATCTTCAGTCTTAAATATTTTGCAATGCGTAACTTTACGATAAATAAGTCGGCAAAACCTTTTAAAACAGTTAAATATCCTTCGAAAAATACTCGAGTGCTGTGTTTTCTCACTTTCGCAGGAATCTAATTCGTGACAATGACACTTCGGAGGTTTTGCAATCACTTCGGCTCGTCTTCTATTGACACTTCTCTCAGCCATTGATCTACAGAGATCAGTCAGAGTATCGGCTTTCTTAAGACGTCGCTGAAACTTGGGTTCCATCATCTGCTTTCGAGAGACAAAAACCCAGTCACTTTCATAAACGTGATCACTTAGAGAGTCAGCTCTAAAATTCTTGATGGTGGTAAACGCGTACACTTCACTTCGCACTGGCACATACACATCCAGAGCTTCCAAAGCTTCTACCGCTACCGTGAAATCTTCATCAGATGGTATGAAATCATTCAATGAAGTCAACTTATTCTTCCAGGGCTGGGCCTTGCTCGTGCTCGGCTTCGTTTCAGTTTGCTTCTCGCACTTTCCTTGGAACCACTTTTTGAACCACTTCATGACTGATAACCCTGCGGTTTTTGCCCGCGTGAACAAATGACTTAAAACGGTAGTTTCTCATTCACACGGGGAGAGCGGCTGTTGTCTAATGCTGTTCCAACGCGGGCTGGAAAGCGACTGTCACTGCAGAGCACTGGGCACCGAGCACGAGAGAGAAATTCACGGCACGCGCAGACCTTTGCCCTTTATCCATAATTAATTTATTTACAGAACCAGTGTAGTAATAGATAACAGATGTGCGTCGCGGTCCTATTGTGTATGCTCTACTAAATTAATTAACATGATACCGATGTGTAATTGATTAATTATTATTGAAATATCTGGCTGCATTGTGCGCGAAACATCTGCGATTATGCGTCAAGTGTTAGTGACGGAGTGCGAAACATTACTGGGTTATTGTTTTAAAATAAACATATGGCAAGGACTTGCGTTGTTTGATATGATAATAATATATTCAATGTCCAAAAAAATAAGGTTTTATCGTGATACCCGTCTGCTCTGTTTAAAGTTGAATTAAATGTGATTCTTCCTTTTCAGTGTAATCATCAACATTATCTCGTAGTGTTTCGTATTAAAATGTATTTACTTAGTGTGTTATGAGTGAACCGTGTAACGTGAGTAAATAATTAATGTGACACGTGCACTGACGTAGTATTTCATCCTCAATGGGAAGAAAATGTTCACTTGTGTGGAAATTTTACTTTCGTTCTGACGTATATTGAAATGAACTGAGTTTGAGTTATGTTTAAAGTGAATAAAAAATATGGATTTAAAAATAATCATCCGAGAGTGGACGGGGATAGTAAGAGCATCTTCCACGCTGAAAAAGATAAGGATAGATTCCAGCAGCTGGTACGCCGATCTTCATTAATTGGAGTAGCACTTAAATACGAGTAGAAAAAAAAAGCGTAGATATAGCCATTACAGAATGAGTGATATCTATACTCTGCACAAATATTATAAAGCTGAATAGTTTGCTTGTTTGGTTGAACGCGCAAATCGCAGGAAAAAATCCGATTTAAAAAAAAATTCAGTGTTAGATAAACGATTTATTGAGACAAGTTATATACTAGACTCTTTGCTGCGAAAACCAACTTCCACGCAGGCGGAACCGCGAGCAAATGCTAGTTCAGTATAAAATCAATAATATTATACGAAGAAGGGTAGATTTTTGTTAAGAAAACGTGTGAAAATACAATTTCCCTGTTGCCCAGGTTACTCTACATAATCATGTTGTTATCTTTGCAAGGTAAGACAAACTCAAAGTGTAATAAACAAAGTAAATCATAACGTCTTTGTTAAGCAACTATAATAAAACATAATTACTATAAGGGTAATGAACTTTACTTTTCAATAATAAAATGGGTTTCTATTTCGAAACAATAACTTAGTAGGTTGTCTATCAAAACAAAAGAAAATGCATTTCAACCTCATTACTCGAAAATAAATATGAACCTTAATTCTTGGGCATAGGAGTAATTCTATTTGTTTGAAGTAGAAATAGTTTACCTAGCAAGGGATCCAGTCTGTCTCTGAAGCTCTTGGCTCTTGTAGCCGCGGCAGGGCCTCTCCTAGGGATTGGAGAGTCCCACTCACAAGGCTCCTCCTATGTGACAAAAACAAATAAATTAACAAACTATTTAATATTAAGTGTATTAAAAATTAATGTTTTTGTGAACAACATTTATTTACAATTTACTAGTTTATTTAATATTTAACTGCTCCATTATATTAAGGAATGCTATTTGTGTTTATATCTTCATTCTCTATTCTATTTTTGACACTTTTGTTTTCGTCAAACGTCATCCTATACAACCAGTGAGTGCATAAAATAATTATAATTATTGTTATTGTATACCCTAATAAGGGCAAACTTAAAAACTTATCTCGTCGTAAATTCCTCCGACAGTAATTAGGTGACATTCCAAAGGATTACCCTAATTAGTTCTTTTATCAGTGGTCATTAGTAAAAAACATTGACAATAATAAAAACATCACAAATCTTAGACCCACAAATATATATATGAACTGCAATCGTATAAAGAGAAACTTTTATAAAATTAATATTTATATTCTTCTTCGGCTTTCACGATACAGGTTACATTTAAGAACCCCAGTTTAGCCAGCATTTTTAATGTGTCTTGCATAATTAACTTTGAACCTATTTTATAATTACTAAGATTTTTTGTACTGCTTACTCAATACATTATTAAGATATCTATACCATTGACTATATTATTCTATATATTTATTATTTCGATTGTTTTCATTATTCAAACTAATAATGTTAGGTACTTACGTTATCATAAGGCTGATGACCATTTGAAGGTGGTATCAGTCCATCCCATTGCGAACTGTCCCAAGGTTCAGAGAACACTGTGCCATCGTCACTTGCCTGCAAAATATTATGCACATATTCATTTATGGTTCTAATGACTACAACACAAGATCTATTTTAAGTAAAGGGGATTGACAACTTAAATTCATATTGGTAAGTTTTATGAATTGTCTTGATGCTGGAACAGTTTGTAATTTTTCGCGTCATGAACTTCTGTCGAAACCATTTCTGTTCTTGTTTAACTATTGTTTGCTGGTGTCGAAATAGTGATGTAAGTAATTATAAAATATATTCCTCGTACCTACAGATATCCGATATGACCCCAAGTAAGGTATGTACCGCGATTTCGGATAGTTTATAGTTTAGGATTTTTATGGGGAAATTCTATGGCATCTTCAATCATTTTTATATACAGGATGCAGATAGCGACTTTGTTCAAAATATAGTCTAGGTGATTTGCTCTAAATACTGTTACATTTTTTTTTATAACCTTTTAGGTGTCTCACTGCTGGGCAAAGGTCTCCCCCAACCTGCATGAACCAACAATCCATACAACTGTTACATTATCCTATTTTAAATGATTTGAATGTTTCAGGTTAATAAATATTTACCTGTTCCGATAAAGGTCTCAAGTCGTGAACGTTATCATAACACGACGCCCGCGGCGGTGACCGTACTTCTTCCGGTAACATCGTCGGCTCTGAATTCAACCGCAAGTCAGGGAATCTGAGAAGAAATAAATTTTATCTTAGTTGTCTAATGAACAGGAACATAAATTAAAAGGTGTCATTAACGATGAGATTAATAGAGAAATGATAATTGCTTTAAAAATTCCAACGGATTGGCTTAAAAATAGTTGGAAAATAATGAAATATTTTTTTTTATTTGAGTCTGCCTTGATAAAGCTGTTTTAAAACCTGATACTTAAATATCAACAGTCGTCTTACCTTTGTGCAACAACTTGATGTACAGTCAAGTGTTGTGTTCCATCATCGACGGCGCTCAATCGGCATTCCTGTTCGGCCAGCGAAGGGAACGTACCGCTCTCACTGTTTGAGCACTCGTCGTTTTTATCTATAATTAAAACACATCAACAATTACTAAAAAGGTAATTAAAATGGAAAATGAATACCCCACAATTACAGTGCGAAGTGTTATCAACATGATTATAACAATAATGTTAGTAAAAAGTATTAAAGGAGTTCTACTCTATTCTAACAGTCGGGTGATTATCTGTCTACATCCGAAATTAACGACCTGTCTATAATATAATTATAATGGACTAGAATTTTGCTCATTTGCCTTATCCTGTATCTAGTTAAGAAAAGTACTAATACATTTAGGTTATTTATATCAGTAGCGAACGTTTGTGAATATACAAGAGTAGCCACGTTAGTTATTAAGAGATCGTTGGGAGTGCAACAGCAAAAGGGTACAAGCAGCTACTGGTCTACTTTATCTATAACACTGACTTATAAACTCCCAACTGGAATCAACGGTCCAAGTCTGGTCGTTCTTGCCTGTGGGTGGCTTGCTCCCGACTCGTGGTGGCTGTACTGGTTTCATTTTCGGCTTGCTACGTAGCGACATCAGATTGTCCACAGACGAAGAAGTGTTTGGTGATGATGCTGAAAATACACAAGAAGTTGATGAGAATAGAAAAAAATGACGAAAATTGCATTACAGCACTGTCAATTACAATGAATCTTGCCAGCATGTCAAACTTAAAAAAACAGAAAGACTTGGTTGCTCCTTATATATCTATTGTTTAAAGAGGCATTAAATAAGATACTAACGGGAAAGTTCCTCAATGCTATGCATATCGCGAAGAGGGTAATACGGATGATTCTGATTCGGTGGTTCCGAATAGCGTTGTGAGAGATTCACGCCCACTCTTAATAGTTTTCGTCGTTGCACTGGAGGCATGGCAGCCTGTGAAAGAAGTAATAGTTTCTTATATAAACAATATAGATACTTAAAATTATGATAGCCCTTATGAACTTTTACAAATGAAACTTACTTCCTTTAAAGCATCTACTGGATCAGCGTAGAAAGGACTGCCAGCATTGTCCTTTTCGGATTCCTCTCCCATAGAATTTAGAATACAATCGTCTTCTAGTTTCATGGTCTCCATGCTTTCACTGCTATAATTCTCTCTATGTTTAATTACAGCTTCAATCTCCTCAGTCAACTTTTTGTTCATGTTCGATGAAATGCTAAGTTTGTCTGGCCTCTTTGGTACAACATTCCCCTTGCTATTAGTAGTGGCTATGATTTCATTTGAATCTTTAAAACTCTTCTTTAGTGAACTATCTGATAAAGTTTTCTTATCATTCAGACTCTCTGTTGAATTAAGTATGAGCATGTTTTCCTTTTCCAATATGGACTGGGTACTTTTAGCTGCATTAAGTTTCGCTGTAAAATAAAAATACATTCTTTAAACTCGATCGTCTGATAAATTCAGTCAAAAATAGATATTTAGATATGTCTTTAAATACTACCGAATTATTGTCACCTTATTATTAGGGCCTATGGTTACTTACGTAAAGTGTCTGGCAAAAGATCTGGTCTTTTACTTTTCATTAGACCATTATGTATGTTGTTCTCATTTTCATGTTTCAACGGCTTGAAAGTAGAACAGCTGTTATTGCTTTCTGGTCCCCAAATATCTTCATAATCTGATACTTTGTCGACCAATGAGCTTCGGCAGTACACCCCTGGAGATTCTAAAATATCAGATTCCTGAAACATGATGGATAAAGTTAGAAATTTAAAATATGGAAAATAAAAAAGGTTTCAAAATTTCGAGACAAGCAGCAATGCTGGATAAGTAATTTTACAATGACTGGTTATTACGAAAACATGCGATTAGTTTCATCTTTACAATGCAAGTGAAGTAGTACGCATTCTGGAAACTTATACTCTACCTGGTAATGTCTGGACTCTTTTCGGTGGGAGTGTTTACTTCTCCGCGATTTACCAGATGGTGTAGTACTTGCTGTATTCGTGTTTGGGGACAAAACTTTATCTCTATCTTTACCCATCATAGGAGATATAATAGACTGGTTAGAAGTTGGTGAAAATACGTTTTTCGCTGATATCGGAGAACTTCTAGATACCGGTGAGAAGATTTCACTTTTGTTAGTTTGACTTAGAGGAGAAAATACACCACTCTTAGAAGAAATAGTGTCGTTAGATACAGGAGAATTGATTTGACTTGTCGGAGAGAAAATCCCACTAGTAACCGAGTTTGTACCATTCGGCGACACCAATTGATTGGGAGCAAATGTGCTACTTGACTTAGTTAAACTGTTAACAATAGGATCCACTGAATCGGATGTATTTGTCTGAGACTGCGGTTCTATTGGTGATCCCGGTTCGATATTATTCTGCTCAGTCATTTGACGTTTGAAGCTCCCGTGCAAACTAGCGGTCATGGCATTGATGCACTCTCCCTCTGGTGACATACGGTGCATCATGTTCTACACAGGAACAGGAAGGTATAGTCAGTAAGTACCATATTTAAAATAGAATAGAACAAAGTTTAAAAGATTAGAAACAATCACAATTTAGCATATCGAAAAAAAAAAACACGTGCAGATAAGCCAAAACAGTGCACAAACCATGCATTATCTTATAATCCTCACCTGGGATTCTCCATTAGAATCACCAATATTTGTCGTATCCACGACGTTGAATACACTGTCGCTATTGTTGTTATTCATGGCATTAGATGCAAGCGTTAGTTGTAACCTGTCGCTTTGTATACTCTCATTGATTTGATGATTGTGAATTTGTGTGTTATTGACACAAAACGTAACTGTGGTAGTGACTGTTATGTTTCCATTTTGTGAAACTTTGTTAATTGGGCAAAAAGCTTCGGATTTCGGAGACAAGGATGACTTGGAAAATGGTGGTTTTGCCCATCGCGGTGGCGGTGGAGGTGGTGTCGTTTTGACGTTGCTTACTTGGGTGGGAGAATGTTGTGTGTTGGTCGTGGGAAATGTATGAGGTTGTGTTATATGCGCCTGAAAATAGGTGAAGCATCTATTAATAACGTTCGAGATAGTGACACCGTTAAAGCTTAAGCATATGCATTGTGCATACTTACAGTACTAGACATGAGGTTCAGAGTATTTGGTGGGGTGGGTCTAGGCGCTCTGATAAATGCACTGTTGGGTTTGGCGGGCGGTGATGGGGCAGTTTTGCCTTTGAACGTGCTGAGGTTCTGAGCTTGATTCGGTGGGGAACCTGAAGTTTCTATCGGAGACATCTTTAGCACTACATTTTGATCTTTATCTGGGCTGAGAATGTGTTCACGGGAGTTTGTTCGGGTACCTAAAAAAGGGCAAATTTAAGTACTTGGCCCATGCATTGTCAATAATTGTTGACTCTTAATAAAAATACTTACTGGCATTAAAGCTGCTAAGACTAGATCCCGTGTCCGACGGTGTGACAGCCATTGGTACGACACCATTGGCCAATTGACAAGGAGACATAAGGTTGTTCGGATTGTTCTTAGGGTTTGCCATTGGGTAACCCCAAAATTCTTGTCCCAATAAAGCTAATGAACTGAGTTGATGTCGACTTTTTGCTTCGCGAAGCGGGCGAGGCAATTGCAACTGCACTGGTAGCTCGTCACTGAAAGCAAAAATATGAAATATTTGAATTTGATGTCATAATTTGTATGTTTATTATTCTGCGAGGTTCTTCGAAATAAGTCAAAGATAATTTAGTAAATATTTGATAACTCACCAGCACTGGGAATAATGTGCGATCAGTTCTGGGATATTATCAAAGCGGTTGTGCGAAGTCTCAAGTCCGATGCGGCCGCCCGACGCCTGAATGAGGTAATGCTCTATGTAGGGGCCTTTGTCTGCGGGCAAGCGGACGCTGATCGCCATCGTGTCGGCTTGGCTTGACTGGCGTACCACAAAGTTCTGAAAATTAAATAATAATTACATCTAATGGATGACTACTACATACGACGAGTTGAATTATCACATACTATTTCCGTTGAATTTGTTTTGCCTATCTAAATTATATTTAGCATTTAATAAAACGAACTTACCCCTTCTTCTTTCCCTTGAAGTAAATGGAAGGCACCAGCTCTCTGTATCCCGGGCAGGAACCACACTGGGTGGGTCCTGATCAGTCTTTCTAGAAGTCCGATGTCGCATGGTGGCTGCTCCTCCGACCCTGACCCTGAGGAGTCAACCGAGGAGCAGTCTCCTCGAGCACCTTCGCCGTCTGATGACAAACTTTCTCGACTCTGGAAGTAAAATAATAATATTATAATTTAAGTTCTTAAGAAGTCCACAACCTTCCACCCTGGAATAGGCAGGCTGCATTCCTACTAGTCAAAAAGACAGGTGGAAACACATTTGCTTTATAGCACCGTTTTCAGAAGTTTATTTAAAAACATTTACATAAAAAGAGGTTGAACTAAAAACACCTTAATTAAACGAACAAATTTTTATACCCTAAATCTTTAAACCATCGGTATCGGAATAAAATCAAAGTTTACACATTCACCGTAATTATTTTGCTGATCAATTGTATTCAGATATGCACATCCGAGTTTAATAACAGCATTAACATACATTACATTTACCATTAATTTCCATTCACGTACATTAGTACTAACTGTTGGGAGAAAATGTTCCGCTAATTGAGGTTGTGGCACGTGAAAATAATCATAACAGGCAAATATTAGTGAGTCCCTTTATGAGTTTGTGCGAAGCTCCGAGTGTGGGGGCTTAGGGAGCTCAATGCGAGCATGTCTGCGGCCCGCTTTATGGCTTCGTACAGTAGCGGTCATAAGTGCAGTAGCAGTTTCACAAATCTATCGCATTACAACAAGTCGCACTTACGACCTTTTTCTATAACAAACATGTTGCACACATACACGGTCTCGCACTCTTTCATCATTATCTAGTTAGAAAGAGTGCGATATAATGATAATTTGCTTTAGTGACAAACCTGTTATGTCGCGACGCTAATGGGGCGTATTAAGATATTAGTATTTAATTTCAAAATTGTGGACATATGTCTATCTGGCTTAGCAGGTAACGCTTTGGTTAAGATGATACGCACGTTGTGACCTGCGATCGAACCCCACCGAGAATCACACTTTTTGTGTTTTAAATATGAATTTAGAATGTCTACACTAATTCTACAGTTAGTTATATGCGGACAAAATGTGTTTCGAACTTATTATTTACAAAAAAGAAAAAAGATGAGGGTGAATGTAAGAAAAATGTTAACTAACTACTGGATTTAATTTAATAAATTAGTTTCGTCGTTGTTTGTTGGTGAACTTTGTTCCGAGCGTTTGTGTTATTATTGCGATTAGTGTGTTGTTTGATTATCTTTATTCAAGATGCAAGCAAATATTACTATTGATGCCAGGGCAAATATAGCCGCTTTGCGTCAAAATGGGTTGAATATTTCTCAAATTTCAAATCAAACCGGCTTAAGTGTAAGTATTTTTTTTTAAATTGTAAAATTATGCTTGTTGTGGTCTATAATTTTTATTTAATCACTAGTTTATAATAAAATTTTCGTTTTTTAGAGAAATACTGTGAGCCGTTGGGTAAAGAGGTTCGAGGAAGAAGGTAGTCTGAAGAGTCGTGTAAGAAGTGGAAGGCCACCGCTTATTAACCCGACTCAGCGACGTGTCATGGTGGAAGAATATGAAACAAATGGTTTCATTCCAACTAAAATATTTGCTGATCAATTTGATACGTCATTACGAACTGTTCGCCGTGCACTCCATGCTGAAGGTTTACATCATCGGAAACCAGCTAAAAAACCTTTTTTGACACAAAAACACAAGGAGGAACGACTACGTTTTGCTCGAGAATATTTAGATTTTAACTGGGATACAACCATATTTACTGATGAGAAGACTTTCAAATCTTGCCAGAAAGGAAGACTTCATTTATGGCGAAAAGATAATACTCGCTGGTCTGAGAAAAACATTATTCCGAATACAGAATCAGGTAGAATAAGTGTGAACATGTGGGGGTGGATTAGTGCTCAAGGGCCGGGTGAATTGGAATTTATACCTACGCGTGCGAACAGCTCTAATTACGTCGAAGTTTTAAGTGACATAATGCTACCTACTGTGCGTAATGTTTACCCCATAGAAGACTGTAGTGAATTAAATTTTGTTCAAGATAATTGTCCGATACATCGTGCCAGTGTTGTAAAAGAGTGGTTTAGCAAGCATACTGACATTAAAGTTATTCCGTGGCCAGCACGTTCCCCTGATCTAAACCCCATTGAAAATATATGGGGTTTAATGGTTCAAAGATGGGAAGCACGGGATGAGAGATATCCTGAGCAGCTTAAATCCCATTGCACTCAATTGTGGGAGAATTTACGCGGCACAGATAGGTATATGTGCAAACATTGTGGCCTCCATGCGGCGACGTCTGCTTAGCTGCATTGAAAATAATGGAGGCCATACTAAATATTGAATAATACGCTGTTATTTACAGTGGGCGTGCTGGTCATATAAGTCATACGTAAGTTAGTTTATGATTGTAAGATTGGGATTAAGCTTCAATCTTCTTTTCTCTTTGAGAAAATGAATATATTAAGCTATAATCTCATAAAGTTAGAAGTATAATAACACTTTTATTTTAATTTTAATATAAAACAAAACTTGATATATTATATTTTTTAACTTAATTAATAATAATATAAATAAATGTTTCTTCAAATTACCTAATATTGTTTTATTTGAACCTAAAGTTATGGTTAATTATAATTATGTAATAATATTCATTTATATATATATATTACATATTTATAATATAAAATATAAAAATATATTACTAAATATTATTTACAAATTATTATAAAAACATTAATTCAAAAATATATAATAATGTTGCTTATAATAAAAAAGCAAAGAAAAATAAAAGCGATCTGACGAATCAGTTGAGATTCGAACCGACAGCCACTCATTTCCAAGTCGCACATTCTTGCACTTAACCACATGAATTATTGATGAAATGTTCAAATTTATATAATAGTTGGTTCATTAAAAGACCGCAGAAATTATGAGGTAGTTTTAGTTAAATTATAAAATTGTGAATATGTTGCAGGTAGATTTGAAAATTAACTTGTTGACAGGCGCATACCACACTAATAGGAAAGAAAACAGATATATTGTTATCTTTGTCTAGTATTACCCACACACTATCATCTTCTTGTAGTTATACTGTATGACGGGGAAATGTTTGCGTTGACATCACGCACACATGTATGCGCAGTAGCATGCAGGTGAATATGATCGTTGATGTGCTACTGGACTTATGGCCCCAGACTGTACCTTATGTACACAGCCTATTAAATTCGCAGTGAATAATACGCGTTAATATAATAACGTTAGTAACGATCCCGGCCCATATTATATTCCTTTATGGTAATTTAAGGATTAAATTCAATTTTGCTGATGTCTCTCGAAAGGGTGATTTCTTTTACTACAAGTAGACATGTTCATGTCCTTGTTAATGAAAACGGTATGTTTTCATGACTTTTCACTAAGTACTATAATTACAATCGAACTATGTTATAAAAAATATTAAATTGTATAATTCTGCACCGCACAAAATTTCTTAATGATCCAAGGTTTTCTGCGTTTTGGGTTTAACAGCGCTAAAGTAATGAGAGTTTTGCAGACAATTGTTGGTAACGGAGTCAGTTCATAAAAGAATTTGGACCGCAAACATACACGCTATATAAGAAAAATCTTTGAAAAAATAGCGCCCCCATTTTATAACCAACTTTTATCAAACACAGAGGATTTACGAACAATATATTATGCTAAACTTTGTCCAACTAAAGCAAAGCTGAAATCATATGAGACGGTTGGTATAAATGTCAGTTTGGTAAAAATTGTGTACAATATTTAGGGGTAATACCCACGACAATCTCGCTACAGACAGAAGGAAGGCACTTTGTTCACCAACTTGGAAATATTATTACTCGATTTCCCCGCAAAAGGTTTAGTCCGCCGCGGCTTTCTTCAAAGGTCTAGCAATTTCATACAAGCTCATCCATTCTCTTTTTACTTTAGTTTGCGTCGTTGTTTATATGTTAAAGTTGTATCTACCCTTTTTGTTCGGCTGTTGACCTCAGATAAGATTTTATCATGATATCTTTGAGAAAAATATGCTCGGCAGATCGCAATTTTCCCTCTGATGTTTTTATGAATTTCAAGTAGCCCGCGGTCATGTTTCCCGGTCCCTTTTATGGTACAGCAAATTAAAAATATTTTCGGATTTATTTACAATATTTACTGGGAAATATTAAATTTTCCTTTAGGAATGTTACCTGTATATTTGAATATACCTACCTCATAAATTGGTTGTAAATTGTTTTTTTTTATTGAGCGATAAACAAAGCACGTGTTATAACTAATATTTATTGAATACCATTACAGAGAAAACCATTTTCATTTAATAAATCTTTCTAGAACGATTAAACTATCTAAAACTGAGAAATTTTTTCAAACCGAGTACTTAAATAAACCTGCTTTAACTAGAGCAAAATACCACTGCATCAATTGGTAATTTTACAATTCATAGTATAAATTAATAAAATATCGATTCGCATAATGTGCAGTTCAGTATCCATGATAGCATAACATTGGTCGTACTATTACGCAAAATATCAATAAAAAACTTATTAAACCCTAAAATACATAATTATGGTGCTTATGTGAGTGCATAAATATTCATTGTTTGGACCGTGTTTGTCTGTTAATTGAGACAAAACCCTCGTTGTGGGTTTATACGATTTGTCCGCGTGTAGTTTTGAATTAAAATTGCGGGCATTTAATTTGAAATTGCTGTAGCAAATATTTTCCTGTTGCGACTTAATGAATACGATATTGCGGTATGTTTCCATTGATGAATGTTAATGGAATTCAGGTTTTATTCAAAATTAAATTATAAATTTAAAAAAATCAAATAGGCGCCTCAATTTTATTTATTTATTACAAGGAAACCCATCAGCTATACAAAAAGTGAAAAATCAATAACGATAGAAAACATAAAGCCAATACAGGTTACCACGGATAGCTACAGTACGGATGACTGATATGACTGAGATATTACTCAATCGATTCGTAAATTAGTAATATATTAAACAATATTGTAGATCCTTCTGTAATTCGGATGGAAGGGATCCGTTACCTCAATAACTTAAGATTGTGATCTCTTTTATCAAGAGTACCCTTCTAATTATATATGGAACCCGTTCAATCCCTCTTGTTTGCGATTGAAACCTTCTTGGTGATAAGTAAATTGTGTTAATCCACATCCTTATTAAATAAATATATCATAACCTACTATAAAATAGTGATAAAAACTGAGCAAGGAGGCAAACTAGCAAAGTTTTATATCAGAGCCAGGTATCTAAGAGGCGGTCTTCATTATTATGATGTAATTCTATTAGTTCTGCTATTAGGAAGACCCAATGCAAGATATTTTTATCCTAAAGACTGATTTAAACGGTCCCAGAAATATCGTGCAATTTGTGGTATATTGGCGTCACTGAACGATCGCTTTTGATTCCATTGCTGTGCCGCCCCGCAATGTACTGGAACCTGCACGATATTTATAGCACCCTCCAGATCAGTCTTTATGAACCAAGTAACCATCTACTCGTGCGACTAAGGCCCGATATTTTGATCCTGAGTTAACCCAACCAATGGTTAAATATGCTAACCAATGGTTAGCATAATATTTATTCTCTATCAAATGGTCAAATCAGTTGGAGAGTAAATTATTGAACCATTTGTTATAATAACAATTGACTGACCATTGGTTGAGTTAACTCGGGATCAAAAAACTGGGCTTTAATCATATTTTAATCCACTTTTATTTGCGGTTTAACATTAAATAGAGTCAATACTACAGAAAAGTAAAAACACGGTTTGCACCAAGTGCCCATTTTAAACGAGTAATTTGCAAGGAAAAACACCTTGTTACCTCTAGGAGTAATTGCTAGAAAGTCGAGCGTCAGTCACATTTGTTTCATTGAATTTCTCTACGCCATTTATACTGCGTTACCGTTACGTTTTGAATAGGCTTACGCACAAAAAGGTAGCTGAATCGGGCTTGGATGCGGAAGGCAGAGGACCGGGTGTTGTAGCCCAACTTAAAAGAGGCTTATGCCCAGCAGTGGACCGCGTTAGGCTAAGTTGATTGATTACGCACAAAGAAAAAATATGATGCAACTTACCATTTCTTAATAAATGAATTATTTACTAAAACAATTTAATTCATTTAAAAATAAGACGTCAGAGAAAAGGTATGTAGATTAAAAATACTTTTTAATTGTCTTTGGTGTGTCGTAAGTCCTCAGACTCGTAAGTCACATTTAACCTTTTTTCTACTGTACTCGCTGTAAAAAGTTCGGTACATAAAGGTCAGAGTTATATTCTTGTTTCTTTGTTGTAACTTTTATGTAGTACAGCGTCTTATTAGCTGTAACAAACATGAAACACCCCACCCTCGGACATCCTTTATCTGTAGTATCGAAGTTTTAATTACGCCTAGAGCCGCTAACCGCATGTATAATGATTATATTCAACTAAATTGCCTAATTGCCCTATTTTTTGTAATAAAAAAATTACTGCATTTCCTAAAAATTTTCGGAAGTATTTCCTCAACTAGGTGTCTTAAAAAAATGTTTCCGATTAAATTCCAAATGGTTGTTATACCGGTAAATATTTTCGATAATTACATGAAACAACATTCCATAGATCGTTCAAAACAAATGCCGTGATAAAATTAATTTCGCAGCAATTCAAGGTATTTAAACGGGCATATTACAGGCCGAAAACACGGGAAATTAATTCGGCTATCGGTAACAATAATAACTGCGATGAATCATGGGTGACAATGGACCCAGTCGGCAGTTAAGGTGTTAAATTTTGGTGCACAATAGATGCCACGGTAACAAATATCACCCTGATGATTTATGTGGAAAGTTAGCTTGCAATTATATTTCTTCGGTGTGTGATGCGGTTGCTTCGGTTTGTAGCTTGGATGTAAGTGAAACATTTACGGTTTCACAAACAACAATATGCCGTTTCAAGAAGACTCTATGCAAGCTGCCTAATATTATACAGAAGTGATAATATTTAGATGTAAAATTGTTATGTGCGTGGCAGGATTTGAGATGCGAAATTGCTATAAACTACACTTGATATCGTAATATTTGATACCTATAAATGATAGATAAATACGATAGATAACCCTTCTTTTAATGCATGACGTCTACCGCAGTAAGGGCTTTGCCTGCTTCGCCAGGGTTTTTGGCGAAATCATAATGGCCTCCAGCCAGAGCAATAGAAAACCTAACTACGTTGCCAAAGTTCACTAAGGGCACCCCTGCAGGGTTCGGACCTCGACTTCTTAATAAAACAAACAGCGAGGAAGGGCTAATTACCACTTTGGCTGGCTTGATGCTTCATCTAGGGAGGAGGGAACATTTACGTTACTATTATTTATAAGACGCGATCTATTAGGTATAAATAGACGAATAAGCCAAACGTCGGAAACAGCAGAGGCGATAAAGAGGCAATCGTGAGGTCATGGATGACTCATTAATGTCGTTCCTAAGTGACAAAAACTGTATTACAAGTGCCTACTCAGACACAGTGGTGCAGTTCTGATAATGGGAATATGAGCTATTGTTAATTATGTAGAAATTAGTGTAGTTCGGAAATTTGTCATAGGGAAAGACTACTACCTACTTGTATCGAGTTCAATACGTCCTATAAAACCCGTTTTTAAAGTAAAAGTGATAAAATATTTAACGACTAACGTTATGTCCATATAACCTGATGTCACACCTACTCAAACACCTATTACATAAACACTTTGCAATAGCAATCTCTTAAAAGCATCTGCGTCTCATAGAAATATAGAGGAAGGCACTTTGCTCTTAGTGTCGCATAACAGTTCACTTTTACACGAGTTTTGTACAAGTGCGAAGCGGTCGCACGTGCTGCGGCGTTGTAAATGTTCCAAACGTTTTAGGAGTAAACGTCGCACACCTGCGACCTTCCCACTCCGAAGGGAAGTTTTAATTAGGTAAAAAGTTTGCGAAATACGTAATGGGGTATCGGGGTATCGGTAGTCAGACAGTTGATTGTGGGGATAACGATTCTATTGCCGGTTAATTGACCTTTAAGTATCGGTTAATGATTTTTGGAATTAGAATCTGTTCTATGCGTCAGCGTTTTTGGATTAATTTTGCCACTAGCAGAATGTTTTGAATGATGAAACAATGCTGTTACTAAAGCTATAGATAATTATAAAATATATTTTTTTAACGAACGTGTTAGTGTATCCTATTTTGTCTATAGATTTTGCTGGAAGGACTCAAAGTTCGTGCTTAAAATCGAATCATTAAAAGGAGAGTTCGAAAGTAACAATATTTTATCCAACTTAAAAATTGTATTTACATTTGCTTCAGAAAACCGTCGCCGTCATGACAAACTTTTAACGAGCACCAATCGAATGCAGACAGTGCAAAAAAATCACCCAAACACGGAACAAGTGCAAAAAGAAACTGTAGGTCGAAATAAAACAGTTATTACTTCACAAACAAACTTAGGGCTGGCCTTTAGTTTTCTTCAAGTTCAATCAAAGAGAGCAAACAGTGTTTGTGGTCCACTGTGGGGACGTGAAGTGGGGTGAGGATGCAACGGCAGATGACTCACCCGGGGAGGTTAAAATCAATAAGTCGGGGCGACCCGCTCGTGTGTACAGATCAGATTGCCGTAATAACCATTTTTCTGCGAATACATCTCCCATCATCAGTAACTCCACCTTTTTTCGCGCTATTAATTAACAGTTCGTGTAAACTGGTGAAATTAAGTAATTGAGCTTTCGCGGAATTATTAATTGTGTTGCGTATAATTATGCTGATTATACTTTATTTACGAACGTTGTTTTTATCACAAGGTTAACCCTACACACGCCAACTTGACACAATTTTGACAATAATTATATTAAAGTCATGATGCCGGTAAATTACATTAATTATTTTGCATAAGTCTGGAAAAATATTCAAAGATGGTTAAAAGCTGATTTAAATATACCAGTATTATATTCATTTTTAGATTGTTCACCGTTTGTGGAAAAGCAAAAATTGTAATTATGTATTTTACTCTTAACAAACAACATTTTTTGAGCCTATATTAGATTCCGCTGCTGGGCAAAAACTTTTTAAAACAGCTCTGTCTTTTAAAAAAAACATGCCGATAAATAAATACATCATGTATTAGAACATGTCATCAATCTCCCAACATCACAGACGGTTGACTTAAATATGTATTACGCAGTGAAAGTCCACACAGCCTAGAGGTGCCATTACCATAATAAGCGTCCCGGAAACTGGACAGGGGTGCCTCATGGGGTTTCATGCCATTGACTTGACGGCCGACTTACGCTTCGTCGTTTCCTTTATTGGCCCCCTGATTGCATATTTCGAATATCGTAAACGTTTGGGACGGGCAATTAGGCGCTGAATGCGATTGGGGTTATAGATTTTAGACGTTATCATTTTTTGTGACTATCTTTGGTTGGTTTAGGATGTTGTTTACATTTATTAGGAAGTAAAATTATAACAATGTTTTCTTAAGTAGGCACATCAGAAACATTTTTTTTGTTGCAATGACTATATCAAAAAGATAACAGAAATACGAAACAACAATACCAACATTCGACCATTTAAAAAAGTCACTAAATAAGACCGGATAATCACTGAAAACTTTTCGTTACTGCGTACAATGCAATAAAAGCGGAAACGAGCGACGCATCTATCCTCCCTATTGTTGTACTAAATCGATGGCATCCAGTGCACCGCATGCAAATTAAACTAGGGATGGCTTTATTTTTTTTCATCTGCGACGATTAAAGTCTGCCCCGAACAAGGGGCGCAGACCGGGTTCCGGGCGTTCCGGACCGATAATCGTTCCGTGTTGACAATGGAAGCAATTATCGCGCATAAAACGCCTAACTTTCACCGAGAACTCCAGTAAAGTTAACGAATATCAAAAATCGAATCGAATGCTAAGTTTATTAAAACTTGTTGGGTTAACATTTTGCGTTCGTTGAGTAGTTTGGAAGCTTTTAAAGTGATTGCTGTCTAACATGATAGTAATAGCTGTTCAAGAAATTTAGGCTCCATTATAAATACAACTAATTAATATAATGTTCAGCAATTATGGACAATTATGTAAATAAAAATATTTACCGTCTTTCAAAACTATTAAGGACTTCCAGATTGACAGGGAAACCTTTATTATCTAGCAGGATAATTACTTAGATTTATAACAATTTTAAAATATTCAGTTTTAAAATTGGAGCTTTTGTTTGTATGGTTTATTTACTTTGAATGAATATTTAAAACGTGAACTTTAATTACAGTGCTGGCTCCACTTGGTCGGTTGTCATTAAAAGTTGATAAATGGGGACGAGCTTTTCATTACGTTATCTATTCATTTGTAAAGCAAACGCGCTTTTTAGAGAATGATTTGTATCCATATAAATCTCAACACTGATTACTGAATATAAATAATAATATGTTGTCACTTCATTTTCATTTCAGTTGTAGGATTATTTCGCAAGTGAATTTTGGGTTACACCAAAAGTTCATTTAACCCTCAAAAGCCGTAGCGCTCCCAGTAATTACCCGCAAAATAATTAAAAACACCATTACAGACCGTAAACGGTACGGTGCGAATTTCCATCCAAAATTTCTAAGTCGCACATGTCATTTATGTGCCGCAAAAGGCAGTTAACTTCGGGCCCTCACTCTAATTTGAGGGTTAATCGTCAGACCGATGGACCAGTAAGTGTAGTGTAATGAATATTATGCTTTCAGGCGATCCCTTAACTTTTTGGCATGGTACTTGCGGTTTAAATATGTATGAACTTTTAAACGTGTAAATAGTTGCGTAATGTTGTGTAAGAGAAGAGAATGAATAGTTGCATTGAAAGCTGGATTTCAACGCTCCATTAAATGGAAAACCATTGCACGTTGCATTGTTCATTACACCCTATATTTTAAACGAGATCCGGCGACAATCGTAAGTGTTTGGTGGGGCTTCAAGCATTCACAAAGCAACGCCTACAATTGACTGAGAAGTTTTACACCTCGAGTGGGCTCCTGTCACCGTGTAGTGCGACTGAGTGCAGCGGCAGGGTTTGTCAACATTGTGGCTGCGGAACAACGACTAATTGACATTTTACAGAGAAAACATGTTGCGAAATGCAAAGGATATAATGGTATGGAAGTTTTAATTTTGTTTTGTAATTTATGGGTACATTTGTACCACTGTAGTTAGAGATTTATATTGCTTCCTTTTCCAGATACAAAGACTTAAAATGTAAACCTTTTTTTTGTCAATTTTATTATTTCTTCTTAGGTCAAACACGAATTGACTGAGGTATGACCACGACCACTCTGTCAAGAGTCTACGACTAGAAAGAAAGATTCTTTGGTCGGAAATGGTTGAAGGAGTCCTACTTTAGTCGTAGATACCAAGACAATATAGGCATATCAAACGAATAGCTCCCCCATTCATAAATTGCCTCCTGTATAACCACAAATTCAATTTAGTATCGACTATTGAAAAATATTGCTGTCATGAAACATCACTCTGAACACATTTACATGGTAATGTCATCAATAGAATGGAACGACACTTTTCAAGTTCCGTGCCAATATTTCAAATGATAAACAAATGAACGAGTGAAATATATTAGTTTATTACTGTAGAACTAAAACGCTACCGTTCAGTTCCTTTACTTAATGAAATTCGATATGCAAATAAAGGAAAAACGAATAAGACTGGGAGAACAGTTTGAGAAAATGTCTGCAAACTAAAAACTAAATAGAAATGCAGCACGGTTCATTAGGTTACTACCGAAGTACGGCACAAACTCGCTATTCCTGATCTAAAAGTTCCTGAACTTTGTCCGTTGTAATAAAAGAATCAAAGGGTCAGTTACCTGACTCAGGCTGTCTCCTAGACTGCCTTCAGTATCGACAGGCCTGAAGAGTTGATTGGAGTCCTTGATGGAAAGGTCCCGAGGTCGATGCTTTCTATCTTGGGCTTCCCTCATCGCTTGAGTCTGAAGTCTTTCGAAGAATTCTCGAGGTTTTAGCGGAGGTGGCTCGTCGTCTGGAGGCGGCGGCGGGGGCGGAGGTAGTCTTGTTCGAGGTGAACTCCGAAGCAAGGACCTCTCGTCATCTTCCGTGGAGCGTTCATCGTGATCAGAGTCGGAACTCCTGCTGTCGCGTCTTCTTATGCCTTGGAGGTGAGGTTCAAGGAATGTCGCATTTCTGGAACAAAGAAGATATAATTTAATACATAGCCTCAGGTAGAAAAGTTATTACTTGTCCGTGAGTTATTTTTTTTTTTTTTTTATTATTGACATGACTGTGATATAATAATAGTTTACATTTTATGTAACTTTGCGAAACTGTGTAATAAATTATTGGTGAAAACAGTGCGGCAGTTGTGTTTGTATATTTTCCGGTAAAAACGGTAAGGCACACCATATGTATAATAATGTGATCAATTGACGACAGTTCCTAAAAATCAATGGGTCCTGAAACTCAAAAAACAAAAAAAGTGAATCAAAATAATAATTTATTTACACTCATCCACACCGACTGCTACAACATGCCTCAAACGTATTAATATTGCAAAATAAATGCGCCATTAGCCATCTACTCGACGCAAAATCGATTTCGGCTCATCTAGTTGCAGCTTACAAACACATGGGGCCGCACTGACCAGACTAAAAGGACATTAACTAAGATTTATTCGCAAGCACGGGCCCGCGTAGGTATTAATTAAAAACCACTGCACGCCGTGGCCACGCAACGAGTGCGTCCGACATTCTTTAGAATTACTTAGTCAGCGGTTCTATAGGGCGATCGAAACGGAAAATGTTGTATATTGGTGCGTTAATTAGTTCGATTAATGTTGATTATTGGCTATGTTTGAATGGAGAAAGCAGTAAAGTCGCGTAATTAATTTATGTAAAATGTATTCTCTCAAATGTTTAAAATAAATAGTGCCTCTACATTGTAAATGGACAAGCAGCGGATTGCATAGAGGTTAATTCCATAAGGTTTTTTGACCAATTTAGGTCTTAAAAAGTTTTGTTATAACTTGTGTTTTTAGTACCAACATGAAGGTACAGGCATCGGTAAAGCATAAATTACCGAACGAAAGCTACTCAAAATTCAATAATTTGAATAACATAAGTACTACTTCAAAACATACTTAATACTTCAAAGAAAAAAAAATTGGATATAATTGAACAAACAGCTCTTTACAGGTTTGTAATTAAACCCGCTTTGTTGAACTGGTGTTAAAAAAGTATACTCCGATAGTCGTCCGTCTGATGTGAAGTGACACTCAATTTGTTAGGGGCTAATGACAACGTTGATATAACCAGTATAATTGGACAATTGAAATTAAAAGTGAAGATAGATTGGTATATTCAATTGTTCACTATGAATAAAAAGGATATAGGCATAACATACATATTAAAATATTAATATCCCGATGAAAACTTATTAAATTTCTGTAATAAACATGAAAAAACAGTCCTAAATTATTTATAACAAAACGAATGAAGGACTATAAGGTTAAAAGAATATGTTCAAGGACATAGTCCTTAACGACAACTGCATACGTTTGCAGATTCTACAAACCAATATTGCGTAAATCATAAGCATGAGCGCAGAAGTCAAGTGCTAAGACATTGAACCTATCAAGTCGTATGCAACCAATATATTGTCTGAAGAAGTAATTTATATGAACAATGAGCATGTGACACTGACTGCACGTGCGTCTAATCAATTAGAACCGTCGGTAACTCAAAACTCAGTTGAGAGAGTTTCATATTAGATTACTTAACTAATATGCTGAATAGTCATTTTAGATGCAAAGCGCATATTTAATAACTTGCTTCGTAATTAAGAGTTTATTTATTTATGCATGTATGCATATTTTAAATTAAACGTGTTAATGGGTAACGATTTGAGCTTGTTTGCAGTTTTTAGCATTAGGATATTGCATTACTACACAGGTTTGATATGTTTGCGAACAGTAAAAGAAAAAAATATTATTGCCTTACCTATTAGATTTTGATAACATTACGATTTAGACTTAGATGAGGCTTATCGAAGATCAATCTAGGAAGCTGTTTTAGGCCGGTCCAATCAAAAAAATTAATTGAATCAAAACGAAGAAGACTTACAAAAAAAAACAACAACACAAAAGTTTTTTTTCTTTAACACACTGAATGTACCACATCTAACCTAAACCTAACAGTTCTTGTTACTAATGTTTAGTGTTTTTTTCACGTATTATTTTTTCCAATTAGGGTAGCAACAGCGACAAATCAGCATCGCGTCACATGTCACCCCTGGTCATTACACACAAGTGACGCTACCAACGATTAATTAAAACGTCATGACGCCGTCACAGGTGTACCGATGAAAACCTTAATTAATTTTAATGTGGTATCATATCGCTGTCCCCGGGCAATAAAGCGGTAATATCAAAATTCGATTTTTACAGGAGAAATAAAAGAAGCTAATTTTCATATAGTGCAGCGTATAGTGATCCAAAACAGGTGGTCAAAATGTCAAATGGAAGCTAATTTTTTTACCAACCTAACCTTTAAAAAATAATTCTATTGGTATAACTATTTAATTAAATAATTGAAAAAATGTATAATACAAATTATAGACGCTATTGATTCAATTGTAACATCATTAATGACTTTATAAACACACCGACCACTTAGACTCAGGCCCATAACAATATAATACGACATATTTTCCGCTTTAGGTCTCGAGCGTACCAGCCGATTACCACCTTCTTCAGGGAAATTTTATAGCCAAAGCTAGCTGTATCATCCACTAATCGCTATTTTAGAATCCTATCAATGAGTCATTTTTTTATGTAACCATCGTAACAAATTGACTTTATAATGTGATTTATTTTTATTTTTAACCATTTTAGACAGTATTCTATGAAATTAATATTTTTTTAGTGTTACTACTGCCTAATTTTTGTTTAATAAAATTTTAAATAATAATGACCTTTTAAAAAAAAAGTTTTACGAATCACATATTATTTATTAAATATTAAACTTTGGAAAACAATACGAATACACTTAAAAAAAGAAAAAGTACTATTCTACCTTAATTTGAATAAAATCACAATTTTAATTAGCTGTTATACTATGGAAACAAAAAAAAAATTGGTCAAAACCTTAAAAAAAATATATAATACTACTTTAATTTGAATCATCGCTTTCAATATCGATTTCTTCTTCAGAGTTCCCAACATATACTGTCTAAATGATGGAGAGATTGACCGAGATATTAAGCTCAGAATCAGATCAGGTTGGCTTAAATGGCGACAGATGACTGGGATGATATGTGATCCTAACATGCCCGTAAAGCCGAAAGGTAAAATGTATAAATCGGCTATAAGACCTGTATTGATGTACTTATGGTTCAGAATGCTGGGCAGTGAAAGGGACTGATGAAAGACGATTGCATGCAGCGGAAATGAGAATGCTTCGATGGAAGACTGGAGTGACGAGATTAGATATGATAAGGAATGAGTATATTGGAGGAAGCTTGAAAGTAGCGCCAGTGAATGAAAAGATAAGAGGTAAGCGTTTGTCGTGGTATGGACATGTTATGAGGAGGGATGAAAGTCACATAACAAAACAAGTTATAAGTATGACTGTGGATGGCTATATAAGCAGAGGGAGACCGAAAAAGAGATGGATGGATTGTGTGAAAGATAATATGAGAAAGAAAGGACTGGATGCCGCGATGACGAGTAATAGAGAGGAATGGAAGGAAAATACGCATTGCGCCGACCCCATATGAATGGGTTAAGGGCAGGAAGAAGAAGAAGACTGTCTAAAATAGTTAAAAATTAAAATAAATCACATTATAAAGTCAATTTGTTACGACAGTACGGCGCAGGGGTCACAATAAATTTCCGGGAAGAAAGGCGTAATAGCTTGTACAGAATAAAACATCTTGTGATTACTTCGTATTCAATGTTTACAGTTTTAGTCGTAAGAGAATTTTCCATGCAATAAAGCTGTTATTGTCAAGTATTCTAAAGAAATATTAATTGAAAAAATCTGAAAAAAATAAGAGTGATAGACTGATAATCAGAGAAGCCAAAAATCAAATAACATTAAAAAGGGCGTAACCGGCGTTTACCGCTATATTGCCCGGGGCCAGCGATATATGCGGAATGTTATTAATATTACAACTCATCAACAACATAACCTCATTGCAGCTGTGGTTTAGGTTTTGGAAACCGTCGCGAAATTGAGGTTTTTGGATATTATATACGATTGAATAGGTAATTTTATGTTAGTACGCTATGCAAAGAGTTCGTTCAAAAGGACCAGTTACTGTATTTGGCTATAAAAATAGCTTTACGGGTAAAAGGACCAGAGGCATGCGAACACATACTGAATTCCACGTCACAAAACATTCAACAATGTAGTCGTGTAGTCCGAAGCATTCAATAAAACTCACTAGTTTATTTCAGACTTTACAACAAAAATCGTAAAAAGCTTTACTCGCTTAATTCTTTTAACGGTAACATTTTTTGAAACGGCAAAAATTTGGCTCAATTGTGCCGACAACAGCAAAAAATATTTTTGCACACTAGTCCAAAGTGGCGGAAGTAGGAGATTAATGTGAATTCCGTACACGCACTACGGAAAATATATGATTTTATATTAGGGTTGACACTGCCACAGGTACTTATCTTTCTCTTTAAAATTTATTTGCGGTTAATATTGAACTCCATTTATAAATATATAAGGCAACATCCGCATTCAAGAATTTAGACTCCCAACACATTGAGTACTTAATAAAATTTTCTCTTAAACACTCGTTTTAAAACAATTAATGTTCATCATGGACACAGCTCGATTCTATTCAATGCTTGATGTTATCTTTCGTGCGTTCCATAATTACCTATACCAAAAAATTATGCTTCCTATCAATCCAGTATAATTATGTATAATTTATACCTATTTGTTTCCAATTTCGAACATTGTTCCGAGCCAGAGTAATTAACAAGCGCACTTGCAACTGTCAGCCCTATTCGCGCCTTGCATTGTTTGTCATAGCGCGGCACAGCCCTAATGGCCAGCTTTTGTTTTTCTTCATTTAGTGACCGCCTCTAGGGTCCCGCTATTTAGATACAAAAGAACCCAATGTTTGTACGAACACTTCAGTTGATTTAATGTAATAAAGCGGTTAGCTTGAATTTTGTTTGTTATTTTTGATGTAATAATAATATTATTCTGATTCAGATATTCAATTGTTTTATTATGTTTGCTATTATAATGCTTTGTTTGGGATTGTTAGAAATTTCAATTATTCATAGGTCAGTTTATTGCACCCAGACAAATAAAACCGCATAAGTAACGTTAATACTAATCAAGAAACCCAAATGTTAAGCCGTATTTATTGAACTAAATAAAAATTAACTTTCAAAGTATGTACTTTTAGACTTATAAATAAAAACAAACATTAGAAGAAAAACATTGAGAGTTGTAAACCTCTAACAAACAACTGATTGTACCTAATAAGATAAACCATTAAGATCTATTTCAAATCAACTTTTCTTGCTCTAAAAGGAAAACCGTAACTTTTACTAGAGTGGGTAGATAAAACTCGAGTGTAATGCTGCATTAAACCTAAGACAGGGCTAACGAGAGTTTATTAGTAACAGAACACACTCAACTGCAATCTATCCACCTTAATGGAAGTGGCCACAGTATTTATTTCTTGAAGCTTTAAAGAAACCTCAACCTATTTTGTGTACCTTTTTCAGATAAATTTAATGGTCCTTATAGTTTCGTTGCAGATAAAAGGACCAAGAATTAGGAACGCGCATTAGACGGTACAATATGAACCATTGTCTGTCTACATATTTCCACAGTTCTGACCTAACGTTATAAAAACACGCCCGTTGAAAAATATATCTTAGAAGTACTTTTGTTCAAATCATGGATGGTTGCTTCCAAAGCAATTTACCAGTATCGTATACAACGAAAAAAATAAGTAAACGAATGGTATGCCTTTCAAAGAGTTCATTCAGATTGCAGACTCGAATACTGCATAGCACTTAACCATTTCCACATACCTTGTCAGATTATTCCTATAAACTTCACGTAAAATCGTCGGCGATCAAAGTAAGCGACACGTTTTATTGTGGCGCATTTCCACGTCTATTGAATCGCTGGGTGAATTGCATCGCATCTGTCACAAAGGGCGTCGAGTCACCCTGTACTCAATGGATCGCGTCTACACGCTACCACAGAAACGCGATTCAAATGTATTTAAATGTATGCGAGAATGGGCTTGTTTTACTTTGGTGCAGATAATTGTTGGATAATTTGAGGACGTTTATGTAGGGGATACGTGTGAGAGATGGAACATGACGTTTCATTGAGATTTACAACAGTGGTGCATACATTTTGCTTTCCTTTAAGAAATCATTATATTTTGTTCAGTAGTACCTGAAGTAAAATTAAATTGGTCCTTTGTGGCGGCAGATAAATTTTATAGTTTAGTATTACTAGAAGCTCCTTCAAGCATTTTATCTATTGCCTGTGTTTATTACAGGATGAACTAACTATAAAACTTGAACTCATCCTAAGTAATCTAAGTTAATAATGACAAATAGGAAACAAATAACGGTACTCAAAGTAACTCACCCATTTTATCTCTTAGCTATACATAGCTTTTTACTATTATGCCTATTACCTCCACAAATACACAAGTGTGCACGGCCTGTCATCGAGAACCATCAGTAAATGTATCAACTACGGTGTGTTCACTTGAAGTGACGTTGAAGAGGGTACTTGTATATACCGATAACGGCCACTCTGTTCGGTACACTTGACACTTGACGATTAATCTGTGTACGATAGCGTAATTAATTTGGCGGTTCTATGATAAGTAAATGTTGAAAACTGCCTTTGTTTGGCGGTGAGTGAATATGAGCTGAATAGATGAAGCCCTTGGTTACCGCCTACGGGATTTAATGTGGGTAGATTATTAAGTTACTGAGAATTCACTCATGACTTGTGGATTCGAATACTTGTGGCATTTAGAACTATGAGCTTCGTTAATAGATAAAACGCCAAAAATATTTCTAAAAGTAACAACAATTCTCGAATCTGCTATTTTTTATCTGCTGAAAATTATTTACGAAATATTTTCAAAATATAAATAGTGTATTGTGAATTTCCTCTTTCTAAAACTTTGCAGGAACAAGAGATTTTGTACCTGGACTGTCTACCATAATGTCATTTGGTCTGCCTCACGTTTATATAAAACGTTCACGGCAGCGCCACCTAGGCTACGTTGTCATAAACGTTTTCGCTTCCACTAATATCATTATAACTGTGTCATCCTGACTCTACCTCTATTTTATTGACGGGTTAAGGCCCTTTTCTGAAGGGAATTCTGGTGAGAAAATGAATTTAGTTATTTACAGGTTAGTAAAGTTGAATACTGTCACTTTGTTTTACGATTAAATTATAAAATACAAAACATTTTATTATGAAATAAAAACCTACGAGTACTTCTAAAAATAAACTTATAAAATAAGGTTCAATGTGTGAGGTGACAATATTGAAATAGCTTATAACTAAACTAAACTAAACTAAAATACTATTTTTAAATAATGAATAATATTTATATGTGTGAATACATAACTCCTTGGCGTGTAAAATCTATGCTTATATTATACAGCTGAAGATTTTGTTTGTTTGGTTGAACGCGCTAATCTCAGGAGCTACTGGTCCGATTCTAAAAATTCTTTCTGCGTTAGATAGTCCATTTATTGATGAAGGTTAAAGACTTATTTTTGTCGTTGAGTCAACCAACGCCCATGCGGGCGGAGCCGCGATCAAGCTAGTAATAATAAATAAAATTAATTTTATAAAATAACCCTCCAAAGCAAATAGGTCCCCTAGAGTAGCTCTAATCCGTTTCATTCAAGTAAATTCATAAAAACTACAAGTCTTAGTTTTATTACATATTGTAGGTAGTATTATTTTTTACACTTCGCTTTCATAAAATATCTTTAAAGCTTACACCTGCATCGTTGTTCAGTGACGTCAACGCCTTCGCTAATACGATTATAACAGTACCGAACTAAAGCTCTTACAGACGAGGCTAGGCCGACAGCTTTTAGCGCACCCTTTATATGTAAGTATACAGAATGTTTTAGCCAGGGAAATTTAAGTGCTCTCAAATTTAGATGTTTGGGAAATTTTGTTATAGAGTCAGTATTTATTGATAAGTAGTGGTGCTTGTTTGATGAAAAGATAGGTAGATAGTTGGTTGAAAGTAGCAGTATTTTGATGATTTACATGAAGGTTTATTAAATTTTATTTGCAAAATACACTTTTATTTGGCACTTTTGCATGGAAATATATCTTTTTTATTGTAAATTTTTTAGTACATACTTTTGACTACCTACTAAGATTTTAAAAGTCATATTATGAAATATCGTGTGTCGTTTGATTATTTGTTAGACATTACAACTAATGCCGGAATTGGAAGCTACCTATTACGTTACCCGTTAATAAAACTATGTTACTTAAAAATATCTCAGATTATGTTTTGTACCCAATAAACTCAAAATTTAGAGAACAACGAGAACGTTAATTCAAAACATAAAGCGTATATATATTAACACAAGCACACACATCAACTGAAACATCAAACATTTACAACCAAAACAGGCACTTCACTAAAACATGGAAGTTACAAAATGATGTACGTCAGCGAAATACGACTGTCGAAACAAAAGGCAGTGTTAACCCTGTTAATGCCAGCCACCGGGCTGGAATGACCCGGGCGTCCGGCATCCGGTAGCCGGCATGATAACGCGGATTCAGATAATGTTCACCTTTAGAGCAAAATGATGATACGGAGGGTTGAGGAAATAAAGAAATACGGTGATATCATGGTGATATGGTTGCATTTGTAAAAGGTTATTCGTTGGGCATTGTGTGTCACCTTATTTTGTAATGATATGTATGTATCTTTAAGGATTTGAGGAGCAGCTGATAATTTAGTTCATGTTTTTTTATGTCTTACAGCCGTACGAAATCGTTACACATTTTATCAATATTTTTACCACATTTAGAACAAAATATTTTTAGTAAGCACTGTTATAATCAGTAACGATTTATCAACTACAAAGTTATACTTCCACAGTAATCATAAAAACTATCACATATACCGAGTAATTAAACTACAAGTTAATAAGTAATAATTTATTTCATATCGTTTTTATCCTCAAGATAACATTAAATTTACTAAAGCTGGTAGCAGGAGAAACCTCTGGTAACAGTATATTATCATAGATAATACTTATCCGGTTGCTACTATTAATACAAATGAAAGGTTGCCCGGGAAGTTTCTACTCATGGACGCTAAAGCTTCCACTTTCTGCAGGAAGCGTTTACCATTAACAATGATCTTTAACGATACAGCTCATACTTTATTAATACTAAATACTATGTAGGAACGAAGTTAAACCCACGTTTTATAAAGGTTTTTTTTAAATGTTGAGTTTAATGACATCGCTTATGTATTAGTAATTATAGCTTTAATCGCGCTCCGCTCGCGTGGGTACGGTTATCAAATTCTAGCCTATAGCCTTCCTCACTAAACGAGCTATTAGTTAGAGAGACCATTAGTTCCTGAGATTAGCGCGTTGAACCAAACAAACAAACTCTTCAGCTTTATAATATTATATTATCTGCATGCTTTATAATATATGTCTGTTTCAATAACTACTCCACCGATTTTCATGCTGCTTTCATCAATGCATAGAGTGGTTCTGGTTTTCGTCGTTTAGTATATATTTTGTCACGTTTTTGTATACATTGGCTAACCGATTACCAGCGCTTTAAGTAACATTATGTACAAACGTACAGTTCAACAAAAAACGGTCAACATTACGAACCGTTGCATAAGTTTGTTTATAATTAGGTTCGCCTTTAGAGAAAGTTAAGGATAATTACATACCCAACACGATACATTGTAAGATGCTGCATTAATTTACAAGTTAGAAGATGATCATCAATCATGTTGTTTGCATAACTACAAGCTTTGTGTACTTTAATTACAAAGACGACATTAGTAAACAAGCGCCGTAGCTTTGGTTGGCCTATGGTCTAGTGATTAGTGACCCTGACTGCAAAGCCGGAGGTCGTGGTTTCGATTCCCACCTAGGACAAATCTTTGTGTGCTGAGCACGATCGTTTGTTATAATTATCTATAATATATATGTATTTAAAAAATATAAGTATGTTTATCGGTTGCCGTAGTACAGGCTCTGTCTAGTTTGGGATCAGATGGCCATGTGTGAGTTGTCCCAAGATAAAAAGAAAATGGAAGCGCAATAAAAGGTGCAACGACAGAAAATCGCATCGTATAAGCAGAAAAACGAATCAATGTGATTAACTATTCTCGTATACCAAACAGGTTCTCATGTTTCCAGATAATCCTGTTGCATTGTTAGGAGAATTCTCTCTCTAATTCAAGTAACACGAGCTCCTATAACAAATTGTTTTTTTTTCAGCTGATAAAGCGAATAATTATGCAAGTGAGACACCATCAGTGCTTCTTAATCCGAAAGCTTAAAGTCAAGGAGGGATGATCAAAGGGAAGCAAATGGAACATCCCTTCTTCGGTTAATATATAATGAGATTCTCGTTTAAATCTCTGTGTTTACATTAATTTTGTGAATATAAATGTTCATTGGAATCCCGTCGGAAGGTTCCCCTAGGTATATATTCTTGTGAGGTTTGTAGTTTTAATTCAACGTAAATTATAGGGGTAATTTTTAAAAGTCAAATAGATATTGAAATAAATTAAGTGTTCAATTATTCACTTATCCTTGTTTATTGCGAAATTGCTCGATGAAACCAAAGAACTTTGGTGTATAACGCAAAGTAACATGTATTACAAATAATTAATAAGAAACTAAAATGTTAAATGTCAAGAATACGAAATATTAAGGGTATTTGGCATCGTTTGGGAACTCTCAGGGTTACACATTGGCAGTTGGCACGTCGTTCGTGAACGTTACACCTTCATACCATTGCCAATGCCAGTGGACCGTTGACATGTAACAGACGGCTTAACTCGATATTTATTTAATAAGAAATAAAAGCGTATTTTCTTACAACATGTGGTAATACAAAGCACAACAAAACGCTAAGATTTAAAATGTAAACCTTATTTAACCTCAACATAATGACCCTTTTACACGAACAAATTACCTTCATTTAATTATCCTTTACTAATTACTTTAACAGTTTCTACCGCATACTAATCCTTATTTTAAAAGTAACCTCTGAGTCTAGACGGCATCGTTCATCTATAATTAATTTATTTGGAAATCGAATTGAATTCTATCACGCGTTTCAAAAACAAAAGAATCTCCACCGCGTTACAATTTTGTAAAACAAAAAAGAATCGCCAAGATTCTCAAGCTGTCATTTATTTTTAAGACTGTAAATAATATGGAATGTTCAAGACAACCACCGTTGTATGTACTACATAATATAACATATCATAACATCTTGAACGTACTAACGGGTGTTACCATAATCTGTGAAGGAAGTGTAACAGTTTTCATAGAGTCTTTTGTGCCGTTACTGTATGTGGCTGAACGCTCGACGGCTTGATTACAGCTATTTGTCAGCCACGCCTTAGAGCGGTACGTTGAGCACACAGCCTTATGCTTGCCGCAACGTATATCATGCCGCAAAATTGTTTTTGAAATTTTTAGTTTGGAGAAAAATGATGATGTTGAAAATTTTGTTTGTTGAGTGAATAAAATGTGGACAAGATTAAAATTTAAAAAAGCTTGTAATTTCGTAATTTGTGACTTAAAATAAAATAAAGCTATTGTACATATTTTGCGTAATCTTGAGTTTGTATTTTGGTAGTTAAGGCGGAAATTACACCCTATGGCATCCTCTATCCGAAAACCAATACTGTTTAGGCAAAAAAGAAAATAAATAATAATAATAGTATTATTATTTATTTATTTGAAATTTATACGAAAACTTATTTCGTACATTAATAAGATATAAGTTGCCACAAACAGGCGACGTTAACAAGAATATGCCAAAAGACAAAGACATAATAAACAGCACGATATAATACCGTCTTACGTAAAGCTTAACAAACTACGAATATGTCGAGGAATAACTAAAATAATTGGGTGTGTTCTCCGAGCGACCCAGACATCTTTGATCGCCCCGGAGCCTTATTCTGGTGAACTCAATGATCGTACTTCGATAGTGAAGAAGAAATAATGCGACCCGTCTATGTTATACGAAAGTTTATGGTTTTAAAATTTCATAATAATAATATGTACTCGAGTATACAACCTTATTTTTACTTTATACGAAAGTATAAAATTGTTTGTTCAGAATCAGTAACTGAATCGATTGCAATGATTTTTACACTAATTAAGATTACATAGAAACGAATCGTTTATATAATAACGGCCTATAAATGTCCCACTGCTGAGCAGATGCCTCTTTCCTTAGCGAACGAACGAAACGTAGGTACGCGTCATATTAATGTTATTTCGCGGACAACGTAACGAGATAACAAGCATCATGTAACTGTAAGTTTATATCATACAGTTTTGAATTTTTGCTAAGCTTTCTTTACAAGAAAATATTTGACACGTGTTTTGATTTCAGTATGTCAGTGGCAGAGAGAATTGCAGTTATACTTTTTCACTACGGAACCATGATCTCTTAAACTCTTCAGAATAGGGCTCCTGTTCCTATTTGCTTTCTATTTCATTATTGTCTCGTAATATTTTCTTTGTAGTTTTATTTCGCAGCAAAGACTTGGGCATTAAACATTTTATTTCTTTGAGAAATTGGTATTAGATGTTATTACGGTTTCATTGAAGAGACCTCGTTTAATTACTTTTTAATTATCTCGTTTAATTAGTAAAACCACTTGAATTTTCACTTTAGTTTTCATTGACATTTAATTGGTAGGACTGAATACAATCCAGATAAAACTAAAAGCTCTTATGAAATATGTAAATGGTTGAAGATTATCAAATGTGATAAATACATTTAGTACATAATTACTGGGTTAATAATCCTAGTAAGAGTATAAATACAATGTTTTAATATAAAAAAAAATTAATCATATTGCTTATAACTACATTTATGTAATTATACTACATTCAGTCATAAAGGTGTTATTATTTCTCATATCCTTTTCAATGTTGAATACAGTATTTTATAATATAAAAGAAATTTTAATATAGTTTAGTTACGACAAAATCCTTCCTGAAAACTTCGCTTCCGTGCATAGACCAACAGTTTCCTTTACAAAATTAACATTGCAGTTGCATCAAGCAATATCAGACTCTAGAGAAATAATAATAAGGTTTGAATGGATGGTGAACTTAAGTAAGTTAAGTACAAATGCTCAAGAATTGGTCTGGGATACGTTTGAAGCATTTACGATGCATTTTATTGATGCAATAAGTACTTGACGACTAAGGTTTGGTAGTGCTTTTATACGGTATATAGGTACTTTTTACGAAATGACTTTGCAATAGTGATTTGAAGGAGGTTTCTGTACCTCCTTTGTTTATTTTTTTCGAGTTGATGGTTTTCTTTTTTTTAATAACAGCTATGAACATTTAGATTTGATGCGCCCAGTATTTGGTCGCATTAACTGCAGCGTTATTAGCAAGATTTAAATCTTTCTAAGTGCAGGTGTTCAGACACATAAGATAATACAATAAGTACCTACTTACCTTGTAATAGTTATTATAGACGGGTTTTGTGATTTTTTTATGAAAATGTTTGCTTTCGCGATACGTAATGTAGTTTTATTTTCAACAACGGTAAGGTATTACTATGTTTTACTTATGATGCAACATAACTTACTTTTCTTTTATTTAGATATCGCCGAAATCTTTGTTTAATAGCTCCAAATAATTTATTTATTATATTAATATCCAAATAACTTAATAATATGAAAATCAATAAATTTGAAATTCTTTTCTTAATTTTTTTTTAAATAATCTTTCCATGATCATCTTCTTTTGCAAACTTATCCGCTTACACAGCAAAATTGAATGTTCTCTGAAAGCTATTCACTTTATTAATATTTTCTTCAGAACCACCGCTAACCACTCGGGCGGTCCTCGTCCATTGCATTTTGCATACGATGTAAGTGCTTCCATATTATCCGCTTCCGGGAAATATTTATTGGTTTTGTATTATGATGTCCTGGTACTTGTACGATATTGCCCTTGGAAGAATATAATGCAAGGAGTTATTAAATTTGTTAGTGATATTTTGTAGAAAAAATATTTAATTTTGATTTCCTCTTAGCTTTTGGTCTTATATCATACAAAATATTTTTTCTATCTTTTGTTTAAGATAAAAGGATCTTTGTACTTAATTATCCACTAATCATATTTAAAACTAGAATACAAAAGGAACGCCGTGTATAAAAGAAATTAATTATTTAAAGAAAGAGGAAAGAGCTCCTTAGAAACATAATGCTGGCATTAAATAAACAGAATATTAAGCGGATTCTTAAAAACATTTCTTTTATAAATTCAAATTTGGAATTATTTATTATAACGGTCATTGAAATTCGGCGCGCATTGCGCTTTATCGCCGCGCTATTTATAAGGTTTATGCATTAGGCAGCACGTGATGCCAACATCGTTTAATTAAAAACAAGCCTAGCTTGGATTTGGCTGCGGGTTTAACATTAAATGCTGCATTTAGTTTGGGAAATAAATATTTAGAATTAGAACCGATTTTTGGTAGTTACGGTCTATTGTCTTATTTACTGATGTTTTTTAGTAAATTAATAAATAATCAATGACCACTCAACGCCAATTAAAAAAAACCATTGCGTTGATTTAAAGTAAATTCATGAGACCTTTTGTTTGAAAAAAAATGGCACACGTCATCAACAAAAAATGTGCTTGCTTCCTAAATGAGTGTGAGAACTCCTTAAAAGAAAACAAACACAAAAAAACCGTTACTAAAATGTGTCTACAGATATTCCCGTTTCGGAAGACGTCCTGGGAATATGAATAGAAATCTAGATTCAATTGCTCCCATCTGTGAGCTATCGCCTCATTTAGTCCAAAGGATTATTGAGAAGCTAAAATAGTAAGCACATTCCGAGAACACATGTTTCCCTTTCAGTCGCTAGTTCGTTACTATTAACTAGTCTAGATCCAACTTCAAATAGGTTTTTCTCGCCATAAATTGAAGATGCCAAATGTTTTTACGAGTGTAATTAATTAAAATATTAATCTATTCTGACAGTTATGGTGATTTAGTTGATATTGAACTAATAAATAATTAAATAAATTAAAGTATTTCCGTTCATTATTTTTGAAAAGGATATCTAAATTTGTTAAAGGCAAGCACCATCTTTTTTATTTGATGAAAATGAAATAGCATTCTACATACATACTAGTATGTATGTATAACATACATAAATAGTAGTAGGTATACTTCCGAAACGTACATTCTCCAAAAGCATAACTTTTAATATCTCCTAAACATAAATGTGTCTAAATTAAACAGTATCGAAGCGTATCAAACAGACGCGATTGCGGACTCTCCATTATAAAGAGAATATTTTCCGAGCGCCGCAGGGAATTGCCTCCGGTTTAATTTAGTGACGTCACATAAATCATATCATACCTGAATTTACCGCAGACATGGTCAAAGGCGAGATAGAAACTCATACTAAGACCATTAATAGGTGGCTAAGTGTTTTATGTAGTGAAAGGCCCCATTTAGAGTTTTAGAGTAACGTTTAAACTTGAATTACGGCGGGTAATGCCTTTGTTTGTATGTTTTACATACTCAGTTAAATACCTCGTGTTAATGGGGTTACTAGTGATTTATTTAGAGTAGTTTCTCTTGCCCTGTTTTATATGAAAAGGTGTTTAACTAGAATTTTCATTATTGCTTGTTTTACTTGCATAAATCTATATAAACTGAACGATGATTCAGGACACATGTTATTTATTATTTAAGGCTTACATTACAGTATAGAAGACTGGCTTTTAATCTCGCGTCCACCCGCATAGGCTTCGGTTATACGCGCGATAAATGAGTTATCTTTTGCTGAAACAGTTTTCAAATCGGATCAGTTGTTTCTGAGACAAACGCGTTCAACCAAATAAACAAACAAACTTCAGCTTTATATTAGTCTAGATTTTGATTAAACTTTTACATTACGATGTCACACATGCTTAGTATAGAATATACGTCATTAATCTTTGGGACGTGTAAATCGTTATAAAATAGTTTATAGGTCGCCGCGCGGGGCGAGATCGATTAAGTGAAAATCGCCAGTTTTAATAATATAAATAAATAGCTTCTGTTTTAAAAAATATATTACAGGTTTGCATTTTAGTGTTACAGTATAGCGTTACGTTGCGTAGAATTCTTAATTTATAATTATTTAGGATTGATTTTATTGCTGTTCCTCTTTTATTCTGATTGTAATTGAACTAAAGTATTTATTCTTAGCTTCTATGATGGCAAGAAATAAGACATAATATTATGTTAGCGTATAGTAAAGTTTCCGTTGAAATGTCGACATAACAGCCGTCATAGTTAAATATGAAAGCCGATGCTTCCTGAATATAAATCACCCGTTGATAGCTGACACTACGAGACTTACTATTAATGTGAAATATCTTTATTATAAACATCACTATTGAATAGTTTGAATAGCCGCTCTAGAATAATATCATTTTACATTTCGCTTGGTACGAAAACGGTAAGTTGAAAATTGACCGCATCTTGTTATTACTTGGTTAGTCGCTCCTCAACTAATGGGTAATGTATTTATGTTTCAAGTACAGGTACTTTGTTTTGTAATCTTTCATAAAACGACTTATCTTTAACTTTAACGGTGTGTCTCATAAAAGTTGGTCTAAATTTGACGATATTTTCAGCAAATTTAAAGAAATCAAAGTCTCGGATTTTTGTGCCCTTGACAGTATAATATACCCTGGTGAATATCTATGCCAGTGCAGTTGTTTTAGTTAATATCAAAGCTTTGCCTGTATGTAATATTGAGTGTTCGATTTTTATCTACCAACAAACAAAAAACAAAAAAACATCTCTAAAATTATTGCTCAATATAAATCAACTAGCTGTTGCCCGCGGCTTCGCTCGCGCGTCAATTAAAGAGTAGTATTAAAGGATAGATGGAAGTATTCTGTGACTATCAAAGTAAGGAGTATGAATAAAATTTTTCATAAAATATTATGGCGTTAAAATAATAATTAGGTATAGTAAAGTAAGTAGCAAAGCACTTGTATTATGGAATCGGAGACAACGAAGGTACCTTAAAAAACCCAAACTCGAGACAATATAGAAAAGTGATTTTCTACATGGACCCGTCCGTGGATAGAACCCGGGACCTTAGAGCTGGCGACACCTTAAAAAACCGGAATGAACGCCACTCGACCACGGGGTTCGTCGTTACAGATATGTCTTAGATGGTCATTATCTTATCTACTTATCTTTTCATCTGTCTATCTTTGAGAATACCGAACTTCACATACCAACTATTTCAGCCCCTATTTCACCCCCATAGGGGGTATATTTTCCAAAGAAAAGTAACGTATAGCCTTCCTCAATAAGTGGGCTATCTAACAATGAAATAATTTTTCAAATCGGCCCTGCAGTTCCTGAGATTAGCGCGTTCAAACAAACAAACAAACTCTTCAGCTTTGTAATATTAGTATAGATCATGTGTCTATCTTTGAAAATGACACAATTCATATAAAAACTTCCAACCCCTATTTCACCCTCTTAAGGATATAGATACCAAAATCGCTGAAATATGACTGTGTTTATTTGTATCAAACCAGAAGCACGCATAAGAAAATTCATGTCCCTATCTTTAAAAATTAAGTTTTTAATATAATACCTTGCAACCCCTATTTTACTCGGGAGAGGTTTCCAAAATCGCTAAAATACGTGTTCATTTATTGTACTTATTTTCGTGGGGGATACTCACACACCACGTACTGGCGCCGTTGTAGTACATGCTATGTATCAGAGATGGCGCTGTATGTGAAAAATGATTTTTATAAATATTTTTTTTCCTGCTTTTCTCTTGAAATTTTCTTTACTATAAACCTCACGGAGCCCGAGACCTTCCCAACGAATGCAAAACCGTGGAAATCGGTTCGTGCGTTCTGGAGTTATAGCGTCAGGAAGGAAAACCCGACTTATTTTTATATAGTAGATTAAAAAATCATTTATGTATGTAGGTATTCGTAATCGAACATTGCATAATAGAAAACAAAGAAAATTTGACAAACATTACTAAGGAAAATTATTATTATTGTTAATAGTATTGTTTGAAAGTGGTACTTAAGTAATTCAGAAGAATGTAGATAAAAAAAAATTCAGTCACAAATATCAGAAGGGCCGGTAGAATGCATTAATTTTTCGTATCATATTGATCGCGTGTGATAAGGTTTAGAAGACAATCGGCCACTGTCACAACTGGGTCAAAGAGATAACGTAGGGATTACCGTGTCCCAATTTGATTGATTAAACTGCGTTGCGTCATATGTCATGTTTATTAGCCTTAATTTCAAAATATTCGTTTAATTTAGCGTTGTTGCAAGACTGTACAGGACGAGATGGACAATATTCAGCTTTGTTACAATTATACCATAATGATAAGCTTCATGATTTACAGGTTTATGTTAATTCTAGGGTACCCAATCCAGTTCTTAAACCAGACCTAGATAATTGGCCAATTCATGATTTTCCTGTTATCAATTTTACAATTTACAATTTTGAAACGCTCTCGGCATTTAAAAAAATATATTGTTTGAAAATGGTATACTGAAGTTGTGAATGAAAATCGTCACTATAATTATTCATATAAATATATCAAAATAATACATAATCCAATAAATAAATAATCCAAAACAAAAGAAAAAGAAACGAACGAAGGAATTACTTGTACATAAAATATCAGAGAAACATACATACTCGTACGAAATCAATTTATAACCTACGATCACTAACTTCTGACCAACTAAACTTTAGAGACCCTTTCGTTTTCGTCACACAAAGATTAATACGTTTCTAAGGCAGATGTCTGGAGGTTCCGAAGGGAGGTACCCTCGGGCCCGGCGTCAATGCTTCACACTACATAAAGTGTTCGGCGTCATTGCACAGTCGTAATGTCTTCGCTTCCTCAATCCTACCTTTCTTGGATGAAGGGATTTTGATGCGACAAAGGATTTAGAATGGAATTCGGATTTATTCGCTCGTATTTCATGGAATGTTAAGCGACTGTTGATTGGTTTATACAAAGATATGTATAACATGATTTATGTGCGAATAGTCACTAAATTCATCCAAAATATCTAAGAATTAAGCTTTGTAAGCTTGGACTTCTGCTACTGGGAATGCTAATATAATTGTTCCTTGAAATTTTTATTAGAATTTTTATACGCCGCGCGCCGTGGAAAAAAATCCACAGCTTTTTGAGGTCATTTTACGAAATATTTGGTTTATATATCATAAACTAGCTCCATACGATATTAAGGTAGTTTTGAAATAACCCGGGGTTTGGCATTTTGCCGGATAATAGCAATAGGCTTGCCAGTAACAACGGCCCTAAAACCATTATCGGCGTGCTACAGAACCCTTTAGTCAATACCGGCGATGTTATTGTACCATGTTACACCATTATTCATAGTTTGAGCGCTGTTAGATAAATACGTGCCGATGAGCTTTTGCTCACTTTCCCTAAGGTATAATTATAGTATTCACAATACACGTAACAAAACACATTATGAGGTTGTATTATGTAACTATACGACGACTACCTATTAGGTACTTACTCATTGTAATAATAATGTATTTTTTTAAATCATGGGATAACTTCAAGAGATGAGACGCGGTTCTTGAAAGGCTTACATGGGGACACAGGTCCCACACGCAGACGCCTTGTTGAGAACTTTACTCTAATATGAGATGGGTCACCTACCAGGGGCCATTCACGCCTGCTCTATGAAAGAACAGACAGGAACGAAAAAAAAAAAGAAAATCGTCATCAGAATTATTTTTCCGATTGATTGTTGCAAATTCACGTCGCCACCTGTTATAAAAATTTGATAGTTTTTATTGCTTGATAAAATACAATTAACTTATACGGAATACATAATATTAATTCAAATATAATTTCAACCCGTAAAGTCACAGGCAAGGCCAGCAGTGAAACGCTAAAAAATCTTTCAAAGAAGCATAATATATCACATCATTTCTTTTTACATACATATAATACTTGCAAATAAGCTGTATTCATTCCCTTTACGTAATTCGCCGTCTACCTACTTACGTGGTAAATCGTCTTTCAACTAGAAGCACTCCCTACCGTTAGTAGGAGAATAGAAAAACACTTTGCAGTCATTTCCTTTGCAAGATGTACTGAAGGGGATTCATTATCAACCCTCGACAAATCCACGGCTTTCTTAGGGGACATGAGGTACGAAACAATTGTGTACAGGAAATGCGCTCATTATGCTTTTTGTGAAAAATTGTGCTTATCGCACAGTGAATGATGATAAATCTGGCTTTGTTATGTTAAAGCTATTCGGTATTATTATAAAGTCTATTGCAGACTTCATTTAGGATACCGTACGATAATTTAGATAGGACTAAATGTAGGATGTGAAAACATAAATACAAAAATGGCTTCTTTTTTTTTTTAATAATTTTGTTGTATTTTAGTAAATAAATGAGCTCTAAGACATATTTTAGGAGAAAACAATTTGATTAAAAATACAAATAATAATTGTTTTAATCCAACTAATTCTTCTTCTGGCTAGCCTTTTCCCAAGCTATGTTGGGGTTGGCTTCCAATCTTACCGGATTTAGCTGAATACCGTATTTTACATGGAGCGACTGCCTATCTGACCTCCACAACCTATTGCTAGGTAATACAGTATTCCATAGTAAGACTTAATCCAACTAATTACCACAGAAAATATTTGCCTCGTTCAAATTGGTATAAGTATCTCAAAAGCCGTATACACATCTCAAAGCTTCGTAGCTCCCGTTTTCGCGAGACTTGGGAAAAAGCACATGCACTGCTGTTACAATAAACCGGTACGCGAGTGTTACCAAAGATATACAAAAATAAACCTTAACCCTTTGAAATAAAGGTGCTAAAGATGTTGAAGTGAGAGTACTACTGAGTGGTTTTCTGTACCACCTGTAATAGGCTTTGGGTTGAAAAGACTGCCCGGATTGAGACTCCCAGTGGTTTTAAGGTGCGTTGACTTAATGAAATGTACGTTTACCTTTTTCCGGATAATGGGCATTGAACCGAATTTTATAAAGTGATTATAAGGGTTGTGGTCCTTTAGATGTAGTTGTAATGGGGAAATTACTTTTGTGTGTTCCTTTTTTTGTGTTGCAAAATGCTATCAAATATTTTCCCCTAATAATGTAAAAACTAAAATAAACGATGAAATTGTAAGCCTCCCTAATACTCTAGAGAATTAATAGCAGCATCTTACAATATCTATATATGTTCGGAAAACAAGATACAAGTACCAATCCCTTGGGAAATATTAATTTGGAAGTTTTCAGTAGAGAAAAATGTAAGGTAATAGGCTAAAAGAATAGTCTTAGTATGTAGACGTAATATAAATAATTATTAAATAAAACTACTCGCAAAAGTTAGGAAAGAAAGACGCGAGAACGAAAATTTTATACCTATGTTCCAGAGAACCCCTTTGGTAATGTCGTCGATATCAATAAAAAAACTGGAACAAAGTGACACCCTAAAAGACCAATAAAACAAGAACATTCATTGACTAAATAATGCGTTTTTCAAAACACAATAAAATGATTTTATGACGTAATCAACTGGTGAACTATAAAAGAGGTTCATTGTAAGTCGATTTCAACCTCAAACGTTCGGCAGGACATGTTTAGTCTGTGGTTTTTAGTTCCCAATTCAAACTTTGACTGCATTGGCTTATAGGTATTTTAGAATGAGCCCCGTTTGTGCTTTCAACCGCGAGTAGGGCTTAATGCAGAACCCTTCCGTCTCAATATAACTAAAGATAAAGTATTATTAATGCCAGGGTATTAGTGAAGATTAAATATGTCAGAGGATTCTTGACTTTCAATATATACCAACTACCTATTATATAAAATTAGGTACTGTTCCAGGTGGTTCCAGGTGCGTTACTATGTATGATAGGTACAGGTGCGTTACGTAATGTAACGCACCTGTCATCATGTTATGTATGATAGGTACCTACTGTACCTATCATACATAGTAACGCACCTGGAACCCGGTTCAAATTAACATTAACTTATTTAAGTTATTTTTTACAGTCTAATTTCATCTTTCATAATTACCTATTTTAAATTTATGTTAAGACTTATTGCTAATAAAAACCCTCTACCAAATACACAATATATTTTTAAATTGTTTCTTTGTATACCTCAATACTTGCTTTTCAATTAGAGAGCTATTTCATTATATCGGTACCGATCATATCGGTACGATACTTACTACACACTACTCAGCAGGAAAACTCAGTAAAAAGTTAATTGCTATATTTCCTTAAGTTGTCCATTCCAGATTATCCTGCAACTTCCAGGAACTGCAGTAGTAAATAGTAATAGAACATTAATAGCGATGGCCAGTGAATCTAGTTCGGATATATTTAGAAATTTCTTCCTAGTAGGTACGGGAAAATGTATGTGTGTGCTTCTCATAACCTATAAGTTGGGTTCATTAAACTTTGCAACACTGTAACTGAACAGAGTTATTATTTTAATACTGGCATAAATCCGTTTACAGTTTGTTTTGTCAAAATTCATTGACAAAGTTTTAATAAAAGAAAAAAAACAAATTTAAATCTTACCGCTGTGTATGCTATGTTTCTTAGACATTAAATTCCATACAAAAATGCACAAAAACACAGAACTACGCAAGTTAGATGCGGTATGTACGCATACTAAATGGAAAGTGCATCTCTAAAGGAATATATAGACTGGGGACAGGGCATCTATTCTTCATTCCTACCGGACACTTAGCCGTCTGAGATGCAGAGTGAAATATTCATTGTTTTAAAATTACATTCACGGTACAGGTTTCAAGTCGTGTTGCCTTACACGAGTGGCGAAAAAGGAAATAAATATCATAATATGGACTTGGGAAGCTATTTTAAATAATACTCAAATGTAAGGTTTATATTTACAAAACAAAAAGTTTATTAACGACCATAATCTTGCTTTAAATGTTGTTTAAGAACAGATTTTTACGATACGCCATAATCGCATTGTAAGTCAGGTGCAAGAAGTATCCTATCATAACGATAGGTACGCAAATTTTGAAGTCAACAAATTTTCTCTGCATACCACTCCAGTATAAATCGGCCAAAATTAGTCATAAGAACATAATACCGTTTAATATGGAAAGCCATACACTTTAACCAGAAGCCCTACATCGAAATTAATACCTTAATCCTGAAATACCTACTTAACTAAAATTCAAAATATGGCCACTATACCATGCAAATATATACTTAAACGAACATCTTTTGAATTTGGATGTAATGTATCAAAATTCAAAAGATGGTCGACTGTATACCATCATTTTTTTTAAAAAGGAGGACGTTCCATTTTCAACTGAATATATATTTCTATACCGCAGTTTATTCCAGCCAGTGACTTTGTCGCGTACTGGCCATCGTGGCCAAATGTACCCAATGACAACATTCTCTGCGCTGTGAAAAATGCACGACTCACTGTACATTACTCTTTTCCCGCCGACGCATTTTACAGAACGTGAGCCCGAATATGCAATGCATACTTGAATAAACAGAGAGTATTTTTACCCTTTTGTATGCAGTGAAAGTTTCTGAATTGTTCTATGTAGATAAGAGTATTCTGTTTTAGGCTGGGCTTTTCTAACCTTAGGTGGCTTTATTATGTTTGAGCGACGAGATTTCTGAAATATGTGTATCAAAATGTCTGTTTTATAATGAGATAGAAAATGTATGCAGATTAAAAAGTGTGCGATTAAATAAGTGCCCACTAGGGCACTTATTCAATTAAACAGAATATTGTGTAAAAAGCTTATTTTTTTAAAGAAACATTACTTTTTCATATGGATTCAACTAGATTTTTTGCATTACAAATAGTTATCCTTAAAGAAAAACCTACATTACTGTTAAATTGTTATTTTGATTAACATTGCTATTTAGACGCAGCTACGGACAAAGGTGAGTATTATTCCTATAACTGAGTATTTGGTAACATAGCTTATAAATCTCAAACAGAAACGCATCATCAGTCATTATAGCTCTAACGTGCTCAATGTAAGCGGAATTGCATAAGTAATGATTACAGCACATTCATTCTCGTAAGCACCATTAAGTAATTCACTTTCTTTACTCAGGTCTTAGGGAAATGGTTTCTAGATTTAATCAAGTATAATTTACATGTTGTGTAATATTACACAAATTATATGGGTATACTAGCTGACCCAGCAAACCTTATTCTGCAATATTAAAAAAAACTGGAAAGGGCCACACCTAATAATCTACATAGGCAGATAACACCTATGAAAATTTACATACAACCTTTTCTCAAACGTACAGAATATACACGAAAAAAATCATAAGAATCGGTCAAGCCGTTTCGGAGGAGTTTGGTTGCAAACGAAGGGGACAATTCTTGCCTTCACATTGCCATAATTGTCATGGTTAAACGGTTAGTATAAACTATATTTTCAAAGCCAACAAAAGCTTATCAAAGTGTCCACTTCCGCGATATAGCTACAATTTAGTCGTTCAATAAAGTCAAATGTTTATATTTAGTCCCTATATAAATAGTGGTGGAATCTATGTCCGTGGTGGCGGGCGGCGCAGCGGGCTCGAATGAATTGCCCCCAAAATATTTGTCTGTCGTAGTGTTGGCTGTAAGCCAGTGGGATCACTTTCGGCAAACTAGGTAAAGATAAAATATAGCTAATGGTCCAGTCTGGATCGGGAAGGTATGCGTATTGGCGCCTAGTGACTCACTTGTTGGATGTTTCAGAGGATTTGTTGCGAATAGAAATACACCATCGGTTGTTAATAAATTGCAGTAAGGCCGATGTAACTTGGTAGTCTGAAAAGAGCTACAAGACAATTTGCGTGAGGTGCAAGTACACATAAACGGGTGTGAACGAGATGGCAATATCTTGTATCTTTATGAGATTTGCCTAGTTACATAGACCGAAGTAGGAATACGGTTATATGTATGTATATACATATTGGAGAATTGTTAGTGTATGACTCAATGTTAGCTAGCGTTACGTTCAACCTCTTTTATTGTTTTATCTACGAATTCTTTCATGAATTCAAATTTAATCCAATATCCAAATATTTGTGTTATGATATACTAAAAAATCTGGCCTTGTTCTTATCATAGTTTAATCCGAATGTTTCATGATCAGCTAAAATACGAGAAAGAGTAAAAGTGTGATCTCATAACTACGATGCAAATAAAGAAAATTACAAAGATAGCCTTTTTGTAGATGTATTCCGTTTTCTAAATCTCTTCTCTTTTCATCAAGAGCGTTTTTTAGATTCATTTATTGAATTAGCTAGGTACTTCTATCAAACGAAAATACACTAAATTATACCTCAAAAACAACGAAACATATTTTCTTACGGAACGCAAGAAACAACTTCATTAAAGAACGATAAATAATCCAACTCCTAACAAAACTACATCGTAGTAAAACAGTTTAGAATTCCTTTAACTAAAATGCGGTAACGTCTCTACGTAAAACTATTTGCAGTTATTCAGTAGGGAAGCCATTCTGCAATCTCTTAGATCTGTGGATTATGCCTTAGAACGCACGCGACTTCGCGAGTGAATGACCCACGTTATTAGTGCTGTACGACGCGGTACGATATTAAATTTTCTTGTAAGGCTTCTTTTGTTATTTTTGTTATAAAAACTTATATTGCAAAGGCCTTTACAGTCGAAATCGTTTTGTCTCCGTTGAATGAATGAGATTTGTAACAAAAAAAAAACAACGGGCTGCACTCCGGGAGAGCTAAGTGAAAACTAGCGAATAAAAAAAGCATTAGTAGATGCACTTTGTTTAATTTTCATATTTAAACCACTTTTATACACGAATTTTACATATAGTTACTATATAAAGAAATTTTCACTTCAAAAAGTTTTCACCTCAAACAATTACACTTACACCCATTGCCATATTTTTTCTATGCTGACACCGGATGACATCTCACACTCGCGCAAGCGCTTAGGGCCGCGTCTTAGGATCAGTCACGTGACCCCTGACGCGAGTTTAACATTTTTTACACCCATTCCAAAAAGTGCACAGCGCCGCTAAAGAAGTTTTCACTTCAAAAGTATTTATTATGATTTATATTTAAGTAAAGACTCGTATAGTATAACAAAAGAAGAAGTGGCTTTACACTAAAATACAATTGGAGAGGTATTAAGTATAAAATAAAAGTTTAATATTGGACTTCTGCTTTTAAAATAAATGCTGAATTGCCTAGCGAATCGTCGGTCATGAACACGTTATAATCATGACCCACGATTCCCCATAGCATAATTATAAATTATTTACATATAAATGATAACCCTTTCCTGTATTACCGACACACGAGACCCGCTTAGCATTTTAGCTAATCGCTTCGCTATCAGTACTTAAAAATAATGTTGATGCTTGTACAACAATATAAGTCGTAACAGATATTGAACCTCCTATTCTTTAGCCTAACATTTCTGTTTTAAAGACTTTTGGATAAAAACATTGATGTTAATGATACATGATAAAAAATATTTGGCGGTCTGTTAAGTCGGTTAATGGACGATAATTTTACGGGATATCGTCTTTAATGAACATTGATGAAAAATTGTATTCTGTCTCATTTCTACTCGGACGTATCAGCCAATGGAGAGGAAGAGGCTAGATGCGTCACAACGAAGGCCGATCGTGCCTCATTTTTTTTTTTTGGATAATCTCACACACTGTCATCTGATCCCAAAATAGGCAGAGCCTGTACTATGGTAACCAGACAACTGATAACATACTTATATATTGATAAATACATACATATTATAGATAAATAACACCCAGACAGAACAAATTATCGTGCTCATCACACAAAGATTTGTCCTGGGTGGGAATCGAACCCACGACCTCCGGCTTAGCAGTCAGGGTCACTAACCACTAGACCAACTGGCCCGTCAAACCTTCTCTGTCGCTTGTTCCGCACTCTCGCTTGCACGCTCGGCTCAGGCGAAATGTGACACATTTTCGTGCGTGCAGCCGGCGTTCATCGATTTATAAAACGTTATCACGTCAACAGAGTCTACAATGTATTAAACTATCTCCATTAACATTAAACCCTGATTTTATATAACCAAGTGTCCCACTGCTGGTCTTTAATTTTGGATCCAAAATACAAACATCTACTGTCAAAAAGTAATCCAATACCACAAACAACTTATTTACTTTAGTAATCCAAGGCTCAATGACAAAAAATACAAGTATCTTCCTTCTAAATATTTGGATTAGTCACGTGACTACAGAGCTTAACAAAAAACGACCCGTCAATGATATGAAGCACAATGTGTGACCACAGAAGTATAAAGTGTCACAGACGCCGCAACTCGACCTTGCTTTATATTTTTAACATGTGTTTATAATCGCTAGCAGAGATGTAAATATTTTTGTTCCGAGAAGCTAATATTAACAAATAAATTTTAATAACGGCCTATTTTGAGCGGCCTTTAAGAGTTTCATAAAATAAGTGGACCTTTATTTATACCAAAATTTTACGTAGGTAGGTACTCTGTCTAAACAGAATATTCTATATGAAATAAGTTCAAATCATGAACCAGTGATATCTCTGCAATGTTTGCACTGTCTGATAACTAATCACAAAAGCTCTTGATCTAGACGCTCTAATCTCTCAATAGGTATTCATCGGATTATATTTCAGTTAGGTATTGCCAATAGAATCAGCTACCTATCTGATTCTGCAGCTCTGCCCCTTTAGATAAGTTACATTTCTACAATCGGTGTCGCTGATCGAATCGTTGAAATGTATGAAAGGGACAAGTCTTAGTCACATGACTTATCAAAGAGAAATATCATTTCCATACATTTAGCGATTTCTTCGTTAACGCTTGTCGAAATGTACATAGTATAAGGGGGCAGTGCACTGTTTATTTAGTAGCATATTTTCATAAAATCATATCATGAAGAAATATAGAATCTAGGATGAATAAACAAAGCGATTGTTCAGGGATTATTTTCTAAGTGCTTTAGCTGAGATAAGAGATAAACAATGCAAGATTAAAGTGACCCACTTTTCTCATTCTTGTTTCAATTGCATTCTTTTGCCGTACCTAGTTTCTATGTAGTTATATTTTGCAATAGATTGTGGTATTTTCGTTCAAGATTCTTAGTATTTCTTTAGCTAAGAAAAATAAAGAACAGGCAGATATTACTATCCCAATGGTATCGATATGATGGGAAAGTAACGATTTTATAACTTTACGAATGTAAAACAATTACCTAAGAAATTATATTGTATGACAAATGAACATTAAAACGGTTTAGTATTAACTTTCTTTACAAATTATAAATAAAAAATGCACTAATTATGACAAGAAAATTATGTTTTCTCAAACACGCAACTTCCATGTTGTGTTTTGTTCTAGGTATATACGATGGTACAGCTTACCGTAAGTCAGTGGTTTTAACGAATAACAAAAATAAACCTTAATAGAGTTGAAATAAAAACTTTTTCTATTAGTGTTACCTTTACCACAGCTGATGTGCAGACCATTGTTCAGTTAACAACAAAAGTCGGTAAACACAATCATATTTACAAACTGTATGTAATTTTCATTGTTTATTGATATTTAAAATATTGTAGTCCATAAAGTTTTCAGAATAATTCTAATATTACTGGTATGTTATTTCCTAGTCGTAACAACCACTTTTATATTACGTTGTTCACAGAACATTATAACGATAATGCGATTCAAACATTTACAATAAAATTATTTGCTACAAAATGACCTTAAAAGGGCAGATAAGTGTACAATAAATAACTGGATAAATAACTATGGTTGTCACAAAAAGTTTACGGAAGCTATTTTTGCTTGATACTGATGAAAATTGGTAGCGAGTAAAAATGCTTTATTTCGTACTGGTGTAATAAAAACACGTCGAGAAGAAACTATTTAAAGTTTTATAATACATCATAACATCTTTTTTAATTACTACGAGATTCAATTATGTACTGTCAGTAATAGTATTTGTTACTGTCTAAGGAAATGTTTAGGTTATTAATGTTATTATAGTAAATTTTAAATATAGTAAATAAATGTGCCAGCCCTACAGCCGTCCTTAGTGTCATTTACGTTTGTCAATAGCGTAAGGGACGTAGACACAAGTTCAATAAAAGATTAGCTGGGAATAGTTACAACACTATTTGTTGATAATATATTATTATTTATCCAGACGGAGTAAATATCTACAAATTTATCATTATAAACTTCAAATGTTGTCATTAAATTAAATAGCTCATCAAACATTGTAAACTTGAAGCGAATAGGCATAATTTCAAGAACATTGCTTAAATAAAACGATTTATGAAATAAACGCAAATGCAAAAGAAGAAAACAAATAAATGTGAGTCCCATTTGGTTACCGACCTACTCGCTTCTATAACAAAGTTTACGCTCGAAATAACAAGAAGAACCTATTATAAAGGATCTATAAAGACATTTCGTTCCCTCTTTGTTTTTATCTACTCAACTTTGTTCTTATACCCACGACAACCAAAATCTAATTTGTAAATCAATTTAAAACGTATATGTCGCTAAAAGAATGGTTGAAAGCAACAACACTGACATTGTTTTGTAAAATAAGATAATGCTGTACTTCATCTTCAGTAATACGACGGTGAAGTCAAAGTTGTAGACAATGAACACTTAAACTAAAGGCTTCAAAGGCAATTTCCTCAGAAATTATATGTATGAAAGTTGCCAGACGGCAGAAACCTTAGGAAGAATGCATTTTGTAGCATGCACTCGCTTGCCGGAGGCGCCGCGTCGACAAAGAAAAAGTGCAAGCGATACGTCAGCATCCCTATGCGGAAATATGCATATTTCGCTCCACAAGCTGTTAAGTGAATATGTAATGTGTATAATGACACCTAGAATATTCAAATTCTCATAAGTGTTTAGGTTCGCTGACAAGGGTAAAAATCGTAAGTGACTTTGGAGAGCACACATCACTACAGCTTGGCGGACCGGACGAACACAATAATTAAATATATAAATAGAATTAAAGGAATAAATAAAATCATAAATAAATAAATTGGAATCAACACTTATTTTGAGCTACAGTACAACATACTCATATACAGTCTACACTGTATATAAATAACGTTCAAGAATCCTCTTATCTAAAAGGTTATGTATGCAAATAAACTTAATATCTGCAACAAATCAATTCCGTACGCTTTTCGCACAACAAGTATATCCCATTGACAATCGCTATAAAACACAACATAACTTACAAAACTGACAAAAAGCCGCCTCACCTTATTTTCTCTACGACCGCGTATCGTTTCGATTCCCGGCTTGTAAATCTACAGAATAGAAAAGACCGGTGAGGCGGTGTGAAAATGTGCATTGTGCACAATAGATTTCACGAAGAATTCCTATTGTGAGCGCTGATTTGTTATGTGTCACGGAACGAGCTAACGAAAATATAGCACTTGTAATTTATTGATTACAATTCTGAGAGTGTAGTGCCGCAGTAAAACTTTTTGGTGCAGGTGAAAAGTTTCTGGCTTGTTTCCTTATTACTGTGTGAATTATAGCGAACAATTTGTAGCAGTAATGAGAAAATTATTACATTCATAATGAGTAAGCGCTTAGAGCTTACAAATATGCACCCAAAGGATTGCACTTCAAAAGTATTTGGTACACAAAAGGGGTAGCCGAAAGCCGCAAGATGATGACAGGGGCCAAGTGTTATGGTCCTCTCGCCTGCAATATATAATGCCCAAGTTAAGGGGCTACCTTCATTGTTATTTCCTTAACGGGCCGTCTTATGGCCCTCTTAATTAATTTGAAACTTTCTGAGGTCTCCTGTGGCGTCCAATTTGAATAATAGCACGAATAGGGTGGTGAAGCTTAATTTTAATTGCAAATATTTATGTTAAACGAGTCTCGAGGCGGCGAATGCTTTTCTAGGATATTGCAAAGTATGATATATTGGAGGAAAACGTCTTGTGCAATACTCGAAATCGAATAATTTATTATGTTAATAAAACGCTGCGTTTGTTTTACATTAACGATCGCGGTAATAATTCCGGGTTGATATAAATGGGTCAAATTAAGTAAACAATTATAAATACGAGCACGCGATTGCGTTTTATGTGCTTATAATAGCTTCGACGATATAAATAATTTCCACAAAGAAATAGAATGGTTCTTAAGAGTTATCGCCAAAACGCTGTAAATCTGTGACATTTGAGTCACAGCGTAACGAATTGTTTATGTTCTTAAACTTCATCTCTCTCAGCTAACTGGAAATTTACGATTGCTTATCAGAACTTTTGGCAAGAACAAAAAGTGGTCTAGCCAGTGCTAGTAAACCTAAATAAAATAAGTCTGAAAGTAGCCGGCTGTGGACAATAATTTAGTGCTTAGAGCAAATACTACTTATTTACTGTAGAATTGGAACGGTGATTCTGTTATTTAACGTAAGGCACTTGCCTTATACTTATTACAAACAGATTCAATTGTGTCAGCGTGATATTAATTACTTTATGAAGTATGTCTACCTAACTGTATTTATTTTGCAAAGGTCTTTAGTTTTAATTTGAAATGGATAAGCGTTAAAAAAGAACGTATGTTGTATAGTCAGAATTTTCGTAACATAGTATACAATACCTATCTACTAACATTGAGAAAAATATGCGTGGATTACTGACTGTTCAACGTATTCATAATCTGTTCCAATTTTAATAGATTTAAAAGTTATAATAATTAGCCTCTTTGAGTAAAATAAAATTAACAATAAAAAAAACATTCGTTTTTAACGTTAATTGAAATCTATTTTAATATCAAAACTTAAGTTTCACTTAATTAAAACGATAATTGTTAGAAGCCCACGGCACAATACACAATACCGCCTACAGGTACAAGGTTCAACAATCCTTGATCGTTAGACTGCGTAGGAAGGTAGAAAGGTGATACACACTTAATCATTCATTTCTGTACAATACTTCAAATTAAATATTGCCAATTAATAAGATAGAATCCTGGATTCCAATAATTGATTACAAATTTATTAAAAAAAAAGCTTTACGAATTATGAATTGCACGAAAGTATAAAGTAAACTATTTCGTTTAGACATTCTTGGTAATACTTTCCAATAATAAGATTTAAAAAGTAAACCACTGAATCGCTTATGATGAAATATAATGTGGGACCACCTTTGAGGTACCTACCTATATCCTATCCAATACAGAATGTTTTTTTCAAATCGATCGACAATTATATAATAATACATTGCCGAAAATATCGCGTAATAAACATACAACAAAATGATACAGTCATAATGAGAATCACCTTTTTGAAGTCGGTTAAAAATTGAAATCTGCAAATCGCTTACCGAAAATAAACAATAGGTGATAAAAGCTGGTTCTATTTGCTTGAGAACAGGCCTATCCCCAACAGTGGGAAATTTATAGGACATTAAGTTAATGATCAACATTATCTGGAGTCTTGTACGTGTGTGTGTCTTGTATGTATGTATGTGTGTCTTGTTTGTATGTATGTATGTCTTGTATGTATGTATCCTTCCTATAATTTTAAACCTATAGGTATTGATGTTGCAATTAGATGATTCACCACAGAATAATGAACGCTGATCAACTTTAACATGTCCTTTAATATCTCTCTATAGCGATAGAGAGATATTAAAGGACATGTTAAAGTTGATCAGCGTTGATCTCTGTCACTTTAAGGTGTGAAGTAGCGACTTCACACCTTAAAGTGACAGAGACGGCATGAGACTTAACGGCAGCTTCAAATTTGATTTGATTGACGTTTCTGTATTCCGCTTTTAGGTTGAAGTAATCTGTTACTAACGAGAACTTACTGATAAACCTTCGTTAATTAAATCTCAGCAGTACCTGTAAAATAGAAAGAGTCGAGTTAGTTTAGTTGCAATTTTAACTCTTATAAATACACGTAAGTGTGTGTAAGCGAGCACGATCATTTGTTCTGTGTTTGGGTGTTATTTATCTATGATATTATCTATACCAATATTATAAAGAGGAAACCTTTGTGTTTTTGTATTTTTGTATGTTTGTATTGAATAGGCTCAAAAACTACTGGACCGATTTCAAAATTTCTTTTACCATTACTTAGAGGGATTCTTCCGAATCCGTATAGGCTATATTTTATCCCGGAAAATAGATAGGATTTTTCGTGGTAGTGAAAATTGTGGAGTAAGTCGACGAAAAAACTGCCGTACGTTAACGATTCTCGCGAACGCTGCCTAAATGGTTAGAGATGTATGGTTGACTTCTATAGAAAAGTTGTAGAACTCAATAATGCCTACAAAAAAGTCCGCGATAGTATAAACCAAACATTTATATTTTAGCCATTATAACCACTTTTCCAAAGAATAAAAGTAATTATAATTATGCCTATGTTTATTGATCATATTATCGTCAAATACTAATCCTTATCCAAATAAACTATTTATTGAGCAAGATTGTTTCAATAGCTATAAATTACTTTTTATTTTATTCCAATCGGACAATTCATTCAAAAAATATTACGAATTTTAAATTGTAATTGGTATTAAAATGAATGATGGCCGCCGGCCGATATTTGTGTCGCACGACTCGCACGGCGAAACCGCAGGGGAGGGGGGTGCACATCTATGAAGAAATAAATGTCCACCCGTGCGAAGCCGGGGCGGGTCGCTAGTGTAAGTATGTATTTAGAGATAAATGTAAGTATGTTTATTTAGTTGCCTGGTAACCATAGTAAAAGCTCTGCTTATTTTGGGATCAGATGGCAGTGTGTAAGCTGTCCCAAGATATTTATTATTTATTTTTTAGAAATATATTGTGTATGTATTTTACTGTTGTATGTTATTCAGTAGGTGCTACAAATATGTAAAGTATTATATGTAAAAATACCTGTCCACTGCAGTAGCATAACTAGTTAAAGGCTTCTTTTATGATATTATATGTTATATTTGCTAAGAGCGTCATTCTTGTAAATATTAGCGGTATATGGCATATGACCTGTTAATAATTAAGTACATTATATTGCTCTTCATTCTAAACAGTATATTCTTTATGAACTTAAACCACTTCAGAAAAGAAATGATAGTTCAGTGAAGTTATAAAAATGTCTTAAAATACAATAATTATGCTTATTATTTAGCCTTATATTTAAAACGAAAATTCGTTAATAATACCAACATAAATTTGAAGTGTAGTATAAACAGTAAAACCCAAAAGAGATAAGTATAAATCCCTAAAAGGTATCATAACATTTTGAGTCAACAAATTCTGGTGTAACCATCTCCGTTAACATGCAAAATCCTTTGATGTTCCAAAGGATATAATAATCTATCTACGAGCTACAAACGTTAATAATAGACAGATACCACCGTTCGAGGTAATCTATTAGTCTCTCAAAGCATCCTTCAACCGGTCGATGTCACTGGCATATGACTAACGAGTACGTAATGACACTTGCAATAACGCGATTAGGGACTGATGCTAATGGTCCCCGTAAGGTGCAACGCTTAGTCAATATACACAAATGAACGTTTAGATAGAAATTTTGTTGATAAAGCACTCGATATATATAAGTGCAATATATTTATTAAAATGATAGCTACCCCGTCAAACATTTTTTTGACGTTTGCGTTTATCTTTGGATGTAATAAAAGAATTGCGATGAAACAAAACTTTACATTATGTAGAATTATACGCAACGTTTTAGTATCAACAGTTTATCTTTATATTTTTTTGCTTGTGACCTTAATAACTAAACAGACAAACAGACTAACAGATTGATAATATGTATAGATGGAAAGAAATACATGTGGAATTTTATAAAGAAGTACCTAGTAAGAAATAATGAATATCTCAAACTAATGACACATTGCGATTATGTACAATTATATCTACATATTGTCATCGTCCTATTGCACACATAACACTATTATCTCATTTGTGTAAGTATTTGAAGCTTTCAAACCATGTCTTAAGTGTCACGACAAACACACTACAACTGCCACTTAAAGAAGTATCTATATATTAGCATACAAGTAGAATGTTTACTAGTTTTTCTAAGAAAACCGGAAAATCGTAATGTTTTATTAGCTCCTGCAACATACAAAGTTAGTTGGCTATTCTAGTTGTAACACAATCAAAACAAAGTCGACAGACCTGAATGAACGAAGAAAGATGGGGGGCCAAAATCCGATTTCAAAATAAAACACAGTTCCTACCCCAAAATGAACACGAGGACTTTTCACGTACCGGTACAACAAGTTGAAAGCGTTACACTAGACTATAGGCTGAAACAGTGAGCATTGAAGATTTCATAGGAATTTCGCACGCTACGTCGCTTCCATTCGTCACCGTCGAGTAATTAGGCGCGACTGACAAACATAACTCTGCCATCATAACACACTCTATTCCCAAATCCCAAAGACTATTATCCAGAAACCAGAAAATTGCAAACGAGAAATAAGAGCGTGCGACTACCGAGACGCACTCACGCAATGTCTTGTGATGTACTAACAGATGAATTTGAAACACGGATATATTACGGCTCAAAGCCAATGGCCGGGTGGCAATGATCGATAGATATACCTAGGTTATTAATAATACCGATATCTGGGTCAAACGTATTCATAATGTACGAGTAATTACAGTAGTGTACTATGTATGTCACTCCACATGTTGCTACTATGTTACGAGGCACATGGATCCGAAATAATAATTCATAAATCGTTTACCGAACTCTGCGAACTACCGATTGTATATGTTATGGACCAAGTGATAAATTGAGCAGTATACATAATGCCCGGTCATTATGAAAAATGCCCAATATGAGAGTGCAATTTGACAATAATTATTCAAATAATCTAATTGACCGGGCACTATACATATTGCCCATCACCTTTTGGGCAGAGTAATACAAACATAATTATTTAATTACTATTTTTTATTGTTATTGTCATTTAACTTAAAATAAACTAAATATTAAAGGGGAATTATAAAACGAGCGATTAAAAAAATCCTAGACTTTGTGTTGAAAACTTTTTGCCCAACGTCCGGTAGGTTTAGGTTAGGTTAATATGGTGACCCTTACGTGCACGAGGGCGGAGAGCGGAGCGAGCGGAGTCGCGGCAGCGACCGCCCCGTGCTGAAAACCTTTCAAGCGATTCACGACTTTATGTGCGTTAAATATAGCTTTATTATCAAATTGCCCAACTATCATGTAGCAACATAATAATGACCGTGCAATGTGATAAATAATGAAGTTAAGATAGTAATTAATCACTTAGCCCGATAAAGCTAGACATTATTCATAATGCTCGTGCATTATAAATAATGCCCGCATTAATCACCTGGTCCACAACATATACAATTGATAAGACAACAAATTATTAACTATTTTATCTTTTTTTTTTGTACACAAATACGCACTTATGAAATGTGGTACAGAAAAGCGGTAAGTACAAAAAGCCATTGAAATATTCTTATTTTATTATATTATTACAAGAAAGGCTACTAACAATTTGGATCGCACATTACTAGCATTCTTGTTAACCACTCGTACTAAGCTAAATTGCTTGTGTTACGAGTGGGTTCACATCGGTATTACAATGTGTGAGATTCGAACGGGCCACCACATGATCACAAGTCCGGTGACCTGACCATTCCACTAGGCTGTCGCCGCTTTAATATGCGACCAAATTTACTTTAGTAAGAAAGGTATTAATATCTTTAGTTTTACTTTGTGTAACGGACTGATGTCTTATAATTTAAAAAATAATAATATTACTCCAAAGAAACAAGTACAAACTCCTGTATTGTTAATTATTTTATTCACACTTAACCGACTTACATAAACACCTACCTGCTGCGCTATCTAACTGTCACTGAACGGAAAACAAACTTTCCTTAACAACACGTTTCCGATTAAAACTCGGATCGATCACAACTTCCCGTGCTTATGGTAATATACCACAAGTCGTGTGCACGCACTGTTGATGCCAGGTGGCAGTGGCACCCTTCGGCTATTGTCCGGAGTAGCCAACCGTGAAGACACCGCTATGGCTTTCAAATATTAGGAAACGAATGCTAGATTGCATTACTCGCGGTTAGCGGTGATGGGTTGTTATTACTTGTTAAATTAAACACTCGGTCAATTGTTTGTTTGAGTTGAAAGAAAGTATCATTGGTAGTGGTTTAATTTGGACCTAAAGGAAGTTGTGCATTGACTAAAGAATAACCAATATCGTACCGAAGAAGGCAAATTGATTGACAGACCTAAATTAACAAATAGTTTACGAGACGAAGCTGACACATATACCAGTCACCAGGGTTTTGGATATTGGATGCGGACAAGGGGTCAAAAATAGTAAGTATTTGGCATAGTTTTTGATGCTAGAATACTAAACAACTAACATATATCCATGAAACTAACATCAAATACCAACAGAAGATATTGTAACTATTTTAGACAAACAATGATTAAAATCTCGCTGCCATAGCCGCGCTCAAAGTAGAAAATCTTTAGCATAACGATGTAGATCCAGATATCATCCAAAAATAAATGAAATTCTTAATACGCTCATCGAAGGAATTATCCGAAAGATATTTCCTTGGAAGCTAAATAACTACGCCCTGAATAGATTTAAAGGAATTTCGTTTCCACTGGAATATTACGAGCTGCTCGACATTCTGGAGAACTTGACGACAAGAATTCTATCACAGCAGAAGCATAATTATTATAATGACGAAATCGGTCATTTAAAAAACTTTGTAAGTTAACAACTTCTATAAGACAGTGATTTTCCAATCAAGTCTTGCTATGTTTTGACCTGCTATGTAAAAGGAAAGTCTTCTATTCTACACCAATCATGGCCAATATCATATTAAAGTAATAGGCAACAAAAGAAAAACTTGCGAATAATAATGTATTACGGAATAGGTACGTGAAGAGGTCATTGTACTAAAATGTTTTATTGTAGCGGAACATGTGAAAAAGACTTACTGAATGGAACAATGCCGTAAAGTTTCACTTTGTTATGTTACATTATTACACCATCTGTTGGATTTTGATAAATTTGTAAAATTATTATTATATTTTGGGAAAAAAACGTGACGTTTTTTAAGAAGAAAATCCTTTGACCTCCAATGAGACGATCGTGGCAGAAAATTAATGAATAGCTTGTATTTTAGCAACTTTAGTAAGGAGTTCAGAATCAACCGGATATGATGTTAGAGAAAATTTTAAATATTATACAGAACTCACCGCCATGTTTCAACTGTTTAGGTTAATCGAAGTCATCACAAAAAAATCATAATTTTATGAAGTTAAATAAATATCTAAACACTTTTAGCAACACAAAAAAGAACTCAAAATGATTTCCGGGGGTAAAATTTCTTTATAGCCTTTTTATGCTGCAAAATAAAAACAAAAGTGTCAATAAAATCAGTAAATAAAATAGATAGTTGACGATAAACTTTCAATCTTATTATAGTTACTTATAAAGCTTTAAATAAAATATTACACGAATACATCTAGGAACTGTCTGCTTGTCTGGCAGTCTCGTCTACCCTTAATGTTTTATGACTTGCAGTAGATAAGGAGAAATACCGGGACGACTACTGAGATTTATAAATACTTTGTTTTATTTAAACACATGGTATTATATGCAACGTGTTCTAAGAAGTTGTAAACTGATGTTTCTGTCCAAAGCGGTTGCATTTTTGCAGGTCATGTTACTGTAAATCTGGATTTATAGAGCTGTGCTAAATGTAAAAAAACAAGTATTTGCATATAGAACTTTTTTGTATCATAAAATCTTAGCTTACATTACGTATTATGTCATTTTTGCAGCTAAAGGATAAGCAAAACGTTAACAGAATAATATTACATACCTAATTATGTATTTATAATGTACATAATTTAATGTTTTTATGAAGCAAAAAAGGATTGTCCCTTTTTGAGTCATTTTAATAGTTTGATCAAGTACAGAAATTAAAATCGCAGCTACAGAATTTTCAGGTCACCTTAAGCTCTTAGAAAATAAAACAATTGCCACAATATTATGATTATACGATTACAGTACCTAAAGATTTATGACAGAACATTGAATGTAAAGGAAAATAACCTACTTTTAAGGTTAAAATTTTCAATCAAATTCCTATCGTTAATAATTCGAAACATGCTTACGTACTGTTATCAGTATGAATGAGCGTAATTATCGATGCAACAAGTGCGCCAGTTTCAGCCAATCGCCTTGAAGATTACTAGAGCGATGCGACCGCAAACATTATGTTTGGCAACCGCCGAGGTCACCTGTCATCGGTGATACACGATATTCTAATGAAGAGGTGTAATTCGATAACATTTTTTATTTTTCTGTAAGGCATATTTCGGCAAGAATAAAGACAAAAAAAACGCAAAAAGGTTAAACAATTATTAAATAAACAAATGCTAACCGAACCTCGAGACACACACTTCACAATTGTTTAATGTAAGTTCCATTCTTTTATTATTATTTTAAGTATATTCTACTGTTCTGCTTTTCATTGTTTAAGGTTGAAAAACATTTAAAGCATATAAAATAAATAATTGTTAAGTATGGGAAGAGCGGTGCTGTCTGAAGCATAGAGATGTCCATTGAGTTGTATAATAAGCTGTAAATTAAAGTGTGTTTTGTATATTGTTGTTATAGCATGAAATGAAAATTATTATTATTATTAAAGTTTCGCATACGTACCTAGTTTAGTTCGCAAAATTGTATAAATCAAGTCAATCATCGTAATCCGTAATTACTAATTGATTGTTACTATGCCGTATTTATAGCTCAACACAATTCCCAGACAATTTAATTGCCTTGTGCTGATTTACTAATTAATAATGTAATTCTGATTAAACAACTCAATCTCATTTGTAATAGTAATTTATTAGCGGTAACTGTCTGTGTCCAAATATAATTTCTAATCCTTTTATAATTAAATTATGTCGAATATTATAATATTAGCCACATTACAAAATGGCGTATTAGACGTTTGTGTTCTAATTAAATTGGTAGAAAATTAATTAAATACAAATAATAAATTATGTTTGAAATTAAAAAATAAAAATCTCTCTTAATAATTCTCAAAAACAAAGTAGCTAAATTATTGCAACTGATGTGACACCAACATTATTTATCTAGCATTAAAAATTAACTATGTTCAGTCGAGTAACATGTGAACTGACCTTATCACTTCGTGAGTACTAATATTCAATGAAAAATATTTTTTTCACTCCTACGTGATCACATTCTCAGTTTTTATAGTTTTATAGAGTTCATTTTCCAGTGAAAAAGTCTTTTAAACGTGGATTCGAAATTTTTATAACACAATTTCCTATCCAGTTTAAAAGCGAATGGAATTTCAAGATAATAAAATAAAAAGAGACATATAGATATGTGAAAAGTCAATGGCTTGTGTGGCAAGGTTTCCTGAATTTTAAAGGAGCGTATTTTTTTTTATCGCTGTTCTTTTTCTTGTTAATTAATAAACCTCTGAAGGTTATTATTAATAAGAACCATCCCGACATATCACCTTTCAAACAAACATTAACCGCATCAAAATCACTCAACTCATATAGTAGCTACGATAATTATCATAGACAGACACAAACTTGAACCAAACACGAAAAGGGGTTTTGCGTTTAGGGGTTAAAATGAAGAAGTAATACAAAATTCATATAATAAGTAACCTTCTAATGCAAATAAAAACTTAATACTATTGGGTAATAGAAAAATTTTAATATCAATTTATCAAAGATTAGTCTTGAAGGTTATCATTTTTATGCCTTCTTTACTGATAATAAAATAAGTATAATACCTTTTAATGCGCAGTAAATATGCAGTTTCGTGACAATATAATTAAGTTAATTATTTTAACACTTACTGAGTTTATTACCGACATTTGCGTATAATTCAATTGTCGATCAACTTGAAACGATTTCAAGGAAAGTTTCGTTACAATAAAAGGGGTTGCTAGGTCAAATTATTGCTACAACATTGACATTTAATCGAACTTGCATAACTAACAATGTTTATTGACTTATTTACCGTAAGGAGTGAACAAACATAATTATAATTTAAATTAATATGTTTATGATTTGTTTGTAATAAAGTGTATCTAATTATATATTTGTCTGACATAAGTGCTGCTTATCTCCAAAAATAATAATTTAAAGATATCTTTTTAGCATTAGCCGTAAACATAATTATTTTAAACATTATTTAATTTTCTTTAAACGTTTCGTTCCGGTCAAGATTAGTTTTTTTACTATAGAACTATGCTACTCTTTATAAGGACATAAAAGGAATAAACGTGTACTTACCTATATAATATAGTAGGCAGAGAAAACTTAAAAATATATCCCTTAATAACACCAACAAAACAAACGAAGATAAGTCTGGAAAGACCAGAAATGTATTTGAAAATGGTATGTTATCTTCAAAGCGAGGTAACCAAAGTAGGCAAACATAAAGGCGGCTAGCTGTCAGCAGAATTTCAGTTCAGACGACAGCTGCGACCACAAAGGATGTCTGGATAGGTATCATACTCTATGGATACACATAAATGCATAGATAGAAAAGGACGAGCACATGTAGTTGGCATACAGTATCGGGCTACTGATTGGCTGGACGGTTAATTATGACGTCGTTCCTTCTAAATTTGAATACGTGCTACTGGCCGAATAGAATATGAATATTTGATGCGGGGCTTTAAATGTAAATAAAGAGCAGAAGAGGCACATATTACTCAGTTTGAATATCCACGAAGTTTTGTACTAAATAAAACTGGGTCGGATTGATTATTCAGAGCTTTAAGGAATGTGTAAAATAACTAAATAAATAATTAAAGTGGACAACATCACATGCATTGCTCCGAATCCAATGTAGGTAGCTAAAGCACTTGTTTTATGAAATCAGCGACAGCAAAGGTACCACAAACATCCAGACCATAGACAATATAGAAAATTCAGAGCTTTAAGGAATGTGTAAAATAACTAAATAAATAATTAAAAGTGGACAACATCACCTGCATTGCTCCGAATCCAATGTAAGTAGCTAAAGCACTTGTGTTATGAAATCAGAGACAACGAAAGTACCACAAACATCCAGACCAGAGACAATATAGAAAAGTGTTTTTTTCTGCATTGACCCGGGACCTCAGAGCTAGCGACACCTTGAAAACCGGTGCGTACGCCACTCGGCCATGGAGGTCGTCAAATTGAACTGATTTCCGAGTGTTAAATGTGTTTTTAACCGATTTTATATCGGTATAATAAACATAATAATGAAAATCATAATATATGCTTATGATTTATTAATGATAAATCGTATGCTTATAAAATATTTTAACCATAATTTACAAACCATTAATATTACTTAGTAAAATTACATTTAATCTAAAGTTGTGGAAAGTTTAAAGTGTTGTCTGGAAAGTCGCTAACCAATGATATAACTAACTTTACTCCCCGCTGTAATATAAAGGCACAACTTTGATGTAAAATGCAAATGGCCGAAACGGTCCCTGTGTGAAGAAAAACATTCAAATGTAGTCAATTTCTTGCTTTTTTGTGATATTTTCTTTATTTACTTTCCAAACGAAAATTTTCTTATGTATCCTAGGTATTTTTTCTAACCTTATTTTTCTAATAATTTAGTTCAAATTCAAATTCAAATTCAAATGCTTTTATTTGTGGATCATAGGTGTACATAGGTGTTACATTAAAATTGAGCGCTATGTCCTGCCGTTAAAGGCGTACAAATATTAGTTAAGACTAATTATTAGAGTAGGTGTCTACTGTCTATATATAACAAAGAATGAGATTTAATAAACTAGAATATGCTATAATTAAAACTAGTTCGTTCAACAGCTTTATTTTCACTTGATGTAAAACGAAGTAGTAGAACTAGAAGTGTGGTATTTACTTCGAATCATTGTTGATAAAGTTATCATGGCACATCCCACTGGCAAAGAAGCTATGAAGTTTTTATATTTTTATGCCAGATTAATCTTACAATAACGAGTAGGGTTTAGGTACATTCATAAAAGCCTTGAATAAGTAACAGGTTAATAACTTACCATGTAAAGCGACATAAATACCATTATTAAATAAAAACATTAGATACAAGAATATAGTTTATCACCCATAATAATTATTCCACACCCACAATAATAAGGCGAGATACATAAAGCGCAATTTATACGAACGTGAACTCGTTAATCGTGGAACAGCAACATTATCGTTATAATAAAGCCGATAAATCTATCAACTAGTTTAAATCTCAACATACAGGTTGTTTATTTTTCTTTCATTCTCCAGCATTAAATATTATAAACAATAAATTTCATTAAACATAAACTGTAAGACTATCCATATGATTTATAGTTATCATCCTAATATAAGGTATGTTTTTATAATTTCTATAAAAGCGATATACGGAACCGTTTTAGAAAAACAGTCGTAATTTTATGGAAGTCGGAGAGCGTGACAGCTTTATTACTAGAAGGGTGCTCGAATAAACAAACGAAATTGTAGACACGTTCGTATTAAGCGATTAAACGATGTGTTCATATTTCAGATAAAATTAGCCATGAGAGTCCCATTTTTTCTTTCTTGCTCTTTCACACATCGTAGTTTTGGATTTACTATAAAACCAAAATATTTACTCTTTGCAATGTTTTTATTTCGCGAGTTTCTTGCTAAGTGGCTGACTTTATATTGTCTTGATCTCCGCGCATCATCATATATTGAACCACACACATTCAGATTTAAAAATCTATTAAGTTCCTTTTCATGAATATAAACAACAACGCGACCTATAAAGACCTATCTTGAAAAAAAATCTATAGCTTCAGGGTTTAAAGGTAAAGGACAAAAGACTATAAAAGTATCGAGACATCCATTGTTTTGTCCTTTAAATATACTAAAACAAAAGCAATACTAACGTAGCGATCACGCCATACATACGACCCACATTAACACGAGTGGTGAACGACCGACAGCATAAACATTGTTTCTTGTCGTCACGTTTACGATCAGACATACTGTTTTCGTTGACTTTTTTGCTGGCTATGCAATTCGCAAATAACTTGACCCACTTTTGTATGCATTGGTTGAATACTCACGTAAATACTTGTGCTATTGGTAGGTGAATATTATGTATTAAATACCTTTTGGGCAAAATTATACAGATACAAAAAAAACATTTTTTTCTTTAAAATCATGCATTATTCTATTTTATAGCTATTTCAAACTAAGATACTGGCTTAAAGAAAATTAAAATATAATATTAATATAAAATTAAAATAAATAATTATTTTCAAGGCACCAAACAGAAATTATTATTAAATGTAAAGCAATTCCGTTTAAATGTAATCTGTTTCACAAGTAATAACTATAGTAGGCACCTACAATTTTAATCAAAATCTCAAGTCTCTTTGATCAAAATCTGTTAATCGAAATTTAAACCTTGGCTGCGCTTAATATTAGCAAACATTGGTTTCACAATATTAAACTAACGAATACACAACCCCATATGTATGAGAGAAATGAGAACTACCTGTACATTATTTTGGTTTTCAACTAACTTTTAATACTGTCTTCCTCCAATTGATTTCATTGTAACAAATAGTAACTAAACACAAAAGGCTACCGGTTATGAGAAAGGTAAACAAATGATTTCGACTCTCATGTCCAACTGTTTATTCTCAAACAATCATGAGAATGTGATTGTACGCCGTCTGATGCTAATCAACTCGTCTCGTAGGCGTCAATGGAAAAATATTTATTAATACGGTAATCAACCACTGTATAATCTATTCTATTTGCATTTTAAATCTATTTACGTTTGTTACATAATGCAAGACGCCCGTCTGTGTCTTAATAGATATTTTAAATTCGTTAAAGAGTTGATTAGGTTATAGAAAGTCGCTTAGCAAGTTTTACGTGGTAGAAAAAAGATAATAGATAGTAAAAGGCTATCTTCTGAACATTTAGTTAAAAGTTTTTATCTTTAGTCATGAAAGTAACTAGAAATGTGATACAAAAAAAAGTAAAAAATTTACAATATTATCCAATAATGTAAAATAACGTTAAAAGCATTTCTTATTTCAGTTATAAATTTACGTTACCATTTCTTAAGATATTATTGATATCATTTCTATTTTCCACATTGTTTAATTTCTCCAAAACAGATCAAAAATAAAATATTATAAATAGTTTTATAAAGTATCAGAATAATTGTGGAGACTATAATAATCTTGTGACTACTTAAACATGGGACCGCGTATACCTACATAACCGACATAGGTAGGTACCTTAAACATCATACTTAACACCCTTCCCTCATAGTATGTGTTTTTATTAATTAGGAACTTCAAATAAAACGTTCTCATTTCGACGACACGATCCATAATCCGTAGGGGTACGTACCCTTGAGGGAATGAAAAATGCCGCGTCGCTTCTTATTGGGGGAGAATTATATACTCATCTTCTTACAAATAGATTGTAAAGGCACGATGTAGGTTCTCGTCAAATGGATACAAGGGGTAAGGAACCTTCGGGCTATAGGGGTCGCTACAAAGAAATCTGACGAGATCGACAGCCCGAAACTAATACAGGATCTTTTGATGCTCAAGAATACGAGATTTTAGTTTTCATAGTAAATATAATAAAACTGTAAAGGTCTGTTGGCCAGCTTATGTTATTAGGGTACGGTAGAAAGAGGTAGACTGACTCGATGATAACTCTGGCAATATGAAATGTGAGCTTTCTGTATTTGGTAATATTGCCAGCACGTAGAATTTCACCATAATAATACATCATTACGACCGTAATTTATACAGGCAGATATCGTAAATACGGTAATGAAATTATAGTTTATTAGATTCAAAGTGAAAAACCATGAGAACGAAAGTTTTCGCTCAAAATGAACCCAGCGTTCTTGTCCAATTAGAAGTACTGTTTGCCGTAAAACACCCGTCGTTCTAAGCTGCTAAGTCTGACAAAAAAATACCGCCCATAAAAGAAAAAAAAAAATTGTGATACGTTACTCCAAACAGAGTAAATATTGAACGAAGGTTCAAGTTTGCCTCTCAATATGTCAACTGTCCGGCAAAAGGGGATGAGAGGGAATAAAACTTCCTTTCAAACTCGGCCAGTGAGCCATCCACTGGGATTTGGGACACAATGAGATTTTACATAATAATGAGGAGCCCTTATTGACCTCTTTTTATTAAAGGCAATTCATGAAATGCCATTTGCGAAACACAAAAGTTTATTTAGGGAACCAACGACACATGAATAACAAGTACTGATCTAATTGAAGAAAAGGGATGCGGAATATGGACATTGGACTTAATTGCCCCATTTAAATTGTCATTGATGTCAATTGGTTTGCTTTAGTAAATCAAAACGGTTTATCTTGTAAGGTATACTGTTCAAAATATACTTCCGGATGCCAAAATTGAGCCATCAATTTTTTTGTCTATTCTGCAAAAGGGTTTTGTCTTATTTTTGTTTTATAAGAACAGTGTTTTTTTTTTCTAAAATTTATTGTTTTGGATCAACAAAATCCATATTTTTTGTTTTTATTATTATATTTTATTATTATTTGGTATTGATTTAAAAAAATCTTTTGATCTTTTTATAACAAATACCGACGTGGCTCGATATAAGTGGCCGGAAGTATATATTCTCTCTTTTGATTGGTACTTAGCTTTATTTCCTGTCTCTTCTTTTCCACGTTCACTGTTTTATAGTCGGTCAGGGAAACGGAACGATGACACTTTCTTGATTTACTAGAACTAAGGAGGTGTGGCTAGACGCAATTATGTAGGTACGCTCCTTCTCGGTTTGCCGTGCCTAAGGCTTTCTAGGAAATAAGATCGCAGTAGTTTTTAATCAACAAAGTAACATCCGAACCACAAAGGTAGGTATTTTGTGTAAGTTATTTGCACAGTAATTTGCATCTCTCAATAGCTACGGAAAACAAGCAAAAATATTAAAATATTGCAAAGTAAAGTAAGTGGCTTGTAATTAATGCCTTAGATCAGAGTAATGCCATATACATCTAAGCAACATTCGTTTATATTCATTAATGGAAAAAGTAACAATTAAATCGATAACTACTAGATCCATGATTCTTACATTAGACAAACAATTCTCACAGATCTTAAAAAGGCCTGGAGAGTAAACCCGATTTCTTTATCTTATTAGGGATTAATTTAAACGTAATGAGACACCCACGTGTATTAACAAGCCGCATATATCTTGATTCGCAGAATAAGCGGCCAGCCAAATAGATTGCGTCTGTAACGAACTCAATAAAACAAGAACAAACAGCTTTGGCAAAAAAAGATGTTCCCAAGTGGAACAAGCTCCAGACTTGTTACGAGAATCAGAGAATAATTGGACTAGTTTTTGTGCAAACGACGTTCCGTACTATAGACAACACTACCTCATTTTGTCACTTAATCTTAAGACCAGGAAAATTAAGAGCTATATTAATCCAAAGTTTTCAGTCTAAGAATCTTCGTGTATTAACAGATGGGACAGACGACTGATATAATAAAGCGATAAGTAGATTGTCCGTTCTGGATGTTACGACCCTATAAAATAGATGCACTTCCTACATAGAGCTGCAACATCAGAGGACTTATTTTAGCTACTTTATGTGAGTAGAACCATGTCTGTGACATTCGATAGCGGGTTGCGACACTTTTGACTCAGACCACATGACTCCCCGCCATTAATTAAATTTCTACCCTATCCTACTTCAATTAAGGTTTAAATTGGTTTAGAACCACAAAATTTAGTTAAAATAAGCACTTTCTGTATTTGTTTAAGGTCGATTTTGTTTTGGATGAAAAATGCATGGAGTCTGGCTGTAGAGAAAATATTAGCGGCGACGCTTTTGCAAACATGCCTGCAGTTGATAACTTTATTGTTATTGCCTTAAAAGCGACGAAACAGATGCAAATAAAAGTAAACAGCGTTAACTTTTAACCAAATAATGTGAAGATTTTTTTATATTGATTTTATAATCTATCGATTAGGGAATACGATACCTATCTTTACGGCTACTATATTACTTACTTGTACCACGATTATTTTATCTGCCAATTATTGCTAATGTCCTCATTTACCTGAAACAGAGCAACAAAATTATGTAAACAAAAGTGTGTCATCAAGTATCAATCGGTCTACTTTCGTATCTTAATAGCCACAAGATAGTGACACCTATCACCAGCTGATAAATACGATGTTTTGACAACAACGTCAGGTTGAATTTTTTTCTAAATTGGGTGTTTTATTGCTCTAACTATATTTAGATAAATAGACTTGATAAAAATGGCTGGAGATAGGTATTATATACATAATAATTAAAAAAAAACAGCAATAAAAATCTTTAAAACATTCTAAATAGTTTGAGGTTTTAGTTGGATCACACCATTTGTATTAAATAGTAGTATCTATTCCGAGATTCTGTTGATCAATTGCCAGTAACAATTCATAACCAATGCTTCAGTTACAGTGCATTTATCATAAAGATAATTATAAACAAGAATCTATCCATCAAAGTGACATCCATTAGTCTAACTTTAGTATTGTTAGACAGACTAAATTCAACTCATATGACGTCACTATAACAATCACAATTATCTTAACTAGGTCCCATAAACTCGTAAAATTCTTACGAGCTTCGTAAACAGTCCAAAGTATCCAATAAAGAATTAGTCTTAATTGTAAATACATAAACTGCCGAAATCGTTTCGTCTCTTTGATGTAGCTTCTTCGTGCTACTTAAGTAAGACAATTTGGTCCCACCCTAGATCCCTTTGAAGGGTCTCTAGAGACTCTCAACAGGTAACTTTATAGCCGCTGAATTAATGCGGTCAAAGCAATTTTGTCAGTACAGACTTGTACATTAATATCTTATTCGAGAAGAGAAGTTGTAATCTAATTTGGTTAGTCTCGTTTTCAACTGAAATTCTTATATTTTGATGTGGAATGAGGTAATTTAAAATTCACATCGTTTATATAAATTACAGGCCGTGCCTTTGTTTAAATTACGTCTTTGAATTTCGTACCTAGTAAATTTTTACATGCAAATAGATCCGCCCCCTTGGATCTGGTACTTTCCTACAATCGTTAACGTCGATCGAATCGCTCAAATGTATGAAAGTGACAAGTTTAACTAACATGACTAAACGTAGAGAAATGTCATCATTTCCATACATTTAATGTTATTTAAGCGATTTCTACCATCGTCAACGCTTGTAGAAGTTTACCTTGTCTAAGGGGGCATTAGCCAATAGTCACGAAGAAAAACTTATCAGTTTTAGACTGAATTGATTTTATTTTTACACGCCTTTTTTCTTACGTACAACAGCTTTTTTTAATGTCGACTATTATAGCGAAATTTTACTTGCAGATTTAGTAATGTAATTTATGTCGAAATAAAAAGCAATAGGGCGGAACAGAGCACCCATGCGTAAAATAACGATTTGAAGAGTTGCTCTAAGATAGACTGGTTGTAAACTATACGGCCTCTTTAGTTGAAGGATCGAGTAATCGATTAAATAAAATTATAAGGCGTTGCTAATCGATACAGTCACTTAAACCGTAGTTAATTAAGACACTAATTGAGTTTTCATTTTCTCAATTGAGTTTTTTTTTACGAATTAGGTTAGGTAGGTACTTTGAAGGTTATTAAAATACTTTTCTAAAATAAAAATATTTTTTGGTACTTAAACTTAATAATTCGATTATCTGTGATTCATAATTATATTTTTTCGTAATTTGTCTCTTTACTCATTTCTCATGTATATATAATAAAAATCAGAATTGAATTATGATAACGCTTAAAACAGAACTATAATCTGCAAGTAGGCTATTTTTATCGATCATGGTCTTGATAACCAGTGATGTTGTAATTCCAATTAATTTAAGTAATACATTACATAATTGGCTCAAACATTTTTGCCTCATCTTCGTCTCTGACCCAAGAACTGCCCGATTAATGTCCCCGACGGCATTCACTACCGAATTTGGAGCCCGCATCGCTCGGGGTCAGCGACCTCTCGCATACCGAGTGCACACACTCGATCTTTAGAATCGATCTACATCTTCCGATCCGATTGTAGAATCGAATGAATATTATGATGTGTTTGATTGTATCCGACAAGTAGGATCGGATCAGCTTCTATACGTGTCCGATGGTATCCGACAAGTAGGATCGGATTCTATCGGAAGGTGTATTTTGTGTTTTATCGTCGATGTAGATTCGATACGCTTCGTGAACCGTGGTGTAAAGGTAAGATACGTATAGAAGCCAAACAGATGTGTTTAAGTGCGTTATTGTTATGGTAGTTGGTTACGGCATGTGTGCGATAATTGTATATTTTTATGTATAAAACTGGCACATTTTGACCGTTAAACGACTGTACTATTTTTCTAAATGGATTCTAGACTTTGGCATTTTGTGAATAGCAATTTTATGAAATGATCTTTTTTTATAATACTCGTAAGCGGTAAAAATGTTTGCATAGATGGATGAAAATATTTGGAATTGTTTTTGCCAATCTTGAATTAATATTTGCGTTTTACATCAAAATAATGTAACCTAGTTTTATATTTATCGTTTTAATATTCAAAGTAACAAAATAATATGACTGATGAAATTAGGATTTCATGTAAATCAGTGAGTTCTGTACCTGGTTATATGAACACTGTATTGAAGTATTATAAAGGACTCCCTTATTGTTTATTAATGAATGGTACCCAGTATTTTAATTAACATTTCTATTTTCAACGGACAAAAAAATTGTTTTATGATCTTTTATAATATTATTTACATTTTATCAAGAATCATAATTACCGTACGTTACGTTTGAGTATCGAAGCGGAAAATTGTATAAAATCCGTACTAATGGTAGGTAACTCTGTCTGTCTGTGTTTTATACAATCACCCCTAAACTACTGAACCGATACTAATATCAATGAAATTTGGTATAGAGGTAGTCTAGAGCCTCAGATGGAACACACGCTACTTTTTACAGCTCTAAACGACACTCACGCGGGCGGAGTCGCGGGGTACAGCTGGTATATTATTTTAATTACAGTCTCATTCCATTTATCAAAACAGCAATACCAAATTATAAATTATAATAAATGATACTAAAGAAATTAATGGTATTCTAGAAATTTATTTACCAATAAAAATACAATGTAATAAAATTATGTTTAATTAAAACAATAATAACAAAAAATATTTTCTTAAAAGAAGAACACTATAATTTTAAATAATATGTCCTTTAGTACTACACTAGGTGGATACTTTCTTCATAGTTCACACAGAGTGACGCGACATGCAGTCGATAGTAAGCTCGATAAATCTTTGACAAATGCAAGTGAGCACTATACCTTACAACAGTGACATGTTTACTGAGTGTTTATGTAATAGGTATTGGCTGTATTTGGAGCGAGTTTGAAATCATTATCGATATTTTATGCTTTGGAAACTGTCTGCACTGACTCGGTTATATTTTCTCGTTAACAAACTTAAGAAGCTTTGTAGAGCACGTTTTCGTTAAAGCTTACAATGTATTTAGAAGGCTGTAATGCCTTCAAAGGATGTTACTTTAATGATTTCTTACTGCAATCATTTACTTTTTGTACCTTTAAATACTCATGCTCGGCAAAAAATTGTACTTTCCTGAGTTTTTAACTTTGTCGAGGCAATTTTTAAGTAACAAATCGAAAGGTAAATCCAAATACAATTAAACAGTGCTAAATATTTACAGCGCAAAAAATTACGTAAGAGGGAAAAAAACGCTAAGCGCGAATTGAAATTCCCGAAACGTTTTGCGAGATTGAAGAGGCTTTTATGGAAATGGACTGAGCGTGCATCAGATGATAGTACCAGGCACCCACCCCAACGTGGTATTACGCGACCGATTTAAATATTTACGCCTGCCTACTGCAATTTGAATACACCTGATGTTCATATTATTTTGGCCGTGTTATTGCTCTAGTGCTGGCTCGAAATGCAAATGTATTCCAATAATACTTAATGCTCGTTGTGCTGTATGAACATTTTACTGCATTCAGTTAAGGTACAGATGCTGGGATATAGTATGTAAGAAGCAGTAATAACGGTAAGGCGTCTTGAATGTGGAATATTGGTATTGGTTGAGCGATAAAAGGAATTCAATTTATAAAATCTGGAACACAAACTGGGTTTCCTTAGATAGAATAAAATCTTAAGGATCCATTTACTTAGGTTGAAATCATCTCAATATTTGTAAAATAAATAATAAATTAAGTGTAAAAATAAATTAAACAATAAATTAAATTTATGATAAAATTATATTTGTGATGAAACAAACTTGTTCACCACGCTAGCTTACTGCAGAAATTTCAATCTCCTATTTTTGGAATCCAGGTGTAATCCACGTTTAGATAGAAACAAATGTTTTCCAACACCCATATCAATGATGATTTTGAATAATTAAGAAATTACATTACACTACCTAAAAACTTTATAACTCACTTTTTAACTTGCATGCAATGGGTTCGAACCTGTAACAATGTGGTCAAAAAAGCCGTTAATTATTGTACCGCCAGAGCACTAATTGTAGTGGCTTAGTACATTGTAGGCTATACAAACGTTTTAAGCGGAATCATTCGGTACTAGGCTAACATGTAACCTAGAAGTATTTGAACACTCGATAAATATTGAACAAAAAACACTCATAACGCACTCAATATTCACATCTATTCAACGCCGTCTGCCGTATAAAATGATTTATTCATTTGACGCGAACCATTGTGTGACAAAGTTAGGAAAACGTCGACTATAACAAATTGCCTGCTGAATTATATTGTCTGATGACCGTTGAAGTTTCTGACGTTTTGTAATCATTAATTTCGAATTACAGGTATATTAATTTAAGTTTCTTTTCGATAGGCTATTTAATTATAGATCATCCATGATGGTAAGAGTTATGTACGTTTATGAATCAAGTTTGATAACGAAATTGTGCCACTTAGTTTTATAATAATTATGTAGATTATTCTTTTATTACTGCTTTTTATGTATGATAGAAATCTAAATTCCATATGAAAAAGATAACGTAAAACGCATTTTTAAAAAAGGTATAAAAAAATAAGACACGTTGTTTGTTTAACAAATACCGTTATGAACTTAAATACAATTATTTTAAGACCTGTAAGAACGGAAACTAAAAAACTGGTCGGAAATTTAACCCATACATTATGTACAAACGTACTTATGCTGCGGATGCAAAATGCACTCTACATATGGTCCTAAGTACACATTAAGTTGTAGCGGTCAAAAGTTACGTAATGTTTGCATAACTTACTAGAGGACTTAACCTCATAAAGATTTTATTCCGGTCCTTACGCCCGAGGACGTAGGACGGAAGCTTGGTCCTTTCATACGGATTTAAACTAAGTAGCTCTAATGTGGTCTAACTTTGCATGTTATAATTCTTGTCTATGACTTCTAACTGATCTTTTTACAGACTACAAGTATTTTTACTTATTGAAAAAAAAAACGGTTTTTTAAACTTATTCTTCAAGTTTTTAACTAACTAGCTGATCCGTGCCCACTTCGCTTGGGATTAAACATCACCAATTATAGCTTATGACACATAAAAATTATGCAGCTTTCTACTGCTGAAAGATATTTCAAAATCGGTTTAGTACTTTTAGAGCTTACTTACTTCAAACAAACACTCTTTACCTCTTTTAAATATTGGTATAAATTTAAAAATATATTTGCAGTAAAAAACAATCTTTAAATGTATCTTAGCTTCCGTATTTTACTCGTTTACAAAACGAATAAGTTATAAGATAGTAAAACTATGTGCTGAGAACTTAATACGTAAAGACGGAGAACCAATCTAGATTCAGCTCTTACAAACTTGCATTGAGATTTATTTGAAGATAACTAGGTACTTTATACCAGAACTAATAAAGATCATCTATTTTAGCTTACAACGCAGGTTTCTCTTCATAATTTTATTGTTATGATTAGTATCAAAGAGGTAAATGCTGTGTTTGCTTACAATTTATATACGCTTATTAATTTTCTAGCAGCGCCAGTTGGATTTCACCGTCAATGTAATTATTAATACCAGGTTGGCAGATACCGTAAACAATAATACAAGCAACTGCTGATATAATCTACGAATTGGCAGGTATTGTAAACGTTTTGACGCAGTTAGTTACTGTAATGGATAGCATAAATGACGGCAGGTTTTGGAATTGAGAATACCAACTTATCAATTTTTCGAACTGCGCATAGGTCTCAGGCTTGGTCGAGCAATACCACTTAATGTCTCCCGATTGGTTGATCATAGACGTTCCTCAGTTGTTATTCTCAGGAACCGGCCATAACTCTCATAAATAATTAATATTTTTTACTTTAAAATGGTTTACCCTTTACCTTTCTACAGTAGAATTTTATTTGTTGGTGTTATTTACCAACACCTACTTATTTTGTCAATATTGCATTGAATTAAAATGAGCATTCAAATATAAAACACACGTACCTACCTATTAACCTATGGAGTTTCTTGCCGGATTCTTCTCCATAGGAATGACATTTTGGAACCGAGCAACTAGATTCATTTAACGTTTTGAAAGTACCTGAAAGGGTCTACTCGAAATAAAAACATTTTGATTTTGCTTTTGATTTTGACCTGAGTAAATATCGCTCAAAGTTAACTTAACAATTACATAATGAAACACTGGTAGTACAAGGTTTCTTTACATGTTTTTTTGTTGTTTACTTATTTTGCAGAAAGATAAGGTCTACTCAAATACCTCGGGATAGAGACAGATTGGGGATTTGTACGCAAAATCTGATCTTCATAAGTTATTCCGCTTCGATCCCTTTTATGGTATTAAGATCATAAAGTGGGATAAAACTGGAAGGAATTGGATCACAGTTTTTTCTTCGAACCTTTCGTTCGTATGGAAATGTTTATTTACTAAGGAATTTAGTAATATTGAGGAATGAAGTATGATATAGCGAGTTTACTGATCCAATTTTTTCGCCAACCCAAAAAAAAACATTTTTATATTGAAAGGCAAATATTCTTTCGCTTTCCAAAGACCAGTTTTTTTTCTGTATACTTCTATTATTTTATTTACTAGCTGTTGCCCGCGGCTTCGCTCGCGCGTAAAGTAAGGAGTATGAATAAAAATTTTCATTAAATATGATGACGTTAAAATAATAATCAAAGTAAGGCAAGTAGCAAAAGCATTTGTGTTATGGAATCGGAGACAACGAAGGTACCATAAACACCCAGACTCAAGACAATTAGTAAAGTGATTTTCTACATGCACTCGTCCGGGGATCGAACCTGGGAACTTAGAGCTGGCGACACCTTAAAAACCAGATTGAACGCCACTCGACCACGGGGGTCGTCATTATAGATATGTCTTAGATGGTCACTATCTTAAATCTACTTATCTTTTCATCTATCTATCTTTGAGAGTACCGAACTTCACATACCAACTATTTCTGCCCCTATTTCACCCCCTTATAGGGTAGATTCCTAAAATCACTGAAATACATCTTATTTATTTCTAACTAATAACCCTTGATTTTAGAAATTTAATGTGTCTATCTTTGAAAACGACACAATTCATATGTCTTCAAACTACTTCCAACCCCTATTTCACCCTCTTAGGGGGATGATTTTTAAAATCACTAAAATACTTCTTTATTTATTTCTATCCAGGAACCCGTATACAAAATTTCATGTGTCTATAATTGAAAATACCGAACTTCCCATACAAACTTTCAACCCTTATTGCACCCCCTTAGAGGGTAGATTTCTAAATTCACGGAAATACATCTTATTTATTTCTAACTAATAACCCTTTATCTATCTTTGAAAACGACACAATTCATATGCCTTCAAACTTCCAACCCCTATTTCACCCACTTAGGGGGATGATTTTTAAAATCGCTGAAATACGTCTTTATTTATTTCTATCCAGAAACCCTTATACGAAATTTCATGTGTCTATCATTGAAAATACTGAACTTCCCATACAAACTTTCAACCCCTATTTCACCCCCTTAGGGGGTAGATTTCCAAAAGAAAAGTAGTTTATAGCTTCCCTCAATAAGTGGGCTGTCTAACAGTGAAATAATTTTTCAAATCGGACCAGTACTTCCTGAGATTAGCGCGTTCAAACAAACAAACAAACTCTTCAGCTTTATAATATTAGTATAGATAATATATATAAAGTATAGATAAATAATTATAGTATCTTAGCCATGTCACAGATTATTAAATAGTTACTTGGCCGTGTGCAGCGCCCCTTATTGAACTCCACTGCGGGTGACGTAACCTACGACAAACTTATTATTTGCGGTTGGTACAGTATTCGGGTCTAGGGATCGAACCGCAAAATTAAGTTTGTTTTTTTTTTGTATATACTTTTCCGGGATAAAAACTACCCAGTGTGGTGCCCAGGATATTAAAGAACCATTATACCAAGTTTCATCGAAACCGAACCGGTAGTTTTTGCGTGATGCCTGAACAAACAGACAGACAGACAGACAGACAGACAGACAGACAAAAATTTTTTTAATCACATTTTTGGGTTCGGTGTCGGTCTAGTAATACACCCCGCCATTATTTTTTTTGATATTTTCAATGTACAGAATTTTCATTTCTACAGATTTATTATAAGTATAGATTGCGGGATATTAGTTTACAAAATAACAACAAACTTACAAAAAAAATACAATAATAATAATATATATTTCAAGAGACGATCTTTGCTCTTATTAGAAAATAATTTAGGAAAGTTTAGGTAAGTATCACTTCATACATCCAAAGTTAGAATTAAGTAGCAGTAAACCCAGGAATGATAATTTGCCTGTACAAAAAAAACTGCTTCTAGATACATTTCCTACTGAACATATTATAACTGTTGAAGCAGCGCTAATGCCATGGAAGACAATTACAATACCTAAATTCAAAGTCGATAACGACGCCATTATTCCCTGACTAGACATAAACCCAGTTGAATCCAGATTACCAATATGGATATTAAATATGCGAACTCCTTTGGATCTGCGGAATGGCGGCCATATTTGATTTAGAATGGTGACTTCCGATAGGGGTACGAATTAAGGATATTAAATGCCCCGGAAAGCAACTCATTGCGACTGAATATAATATCGATAAATTTTGTGATCATTGCCTTTTCAATCTCATTAAGGGAGAGGTGGAAACGTGAACTATAAATAATGTTAAAGGAAATTGCAAGCTGCTGTAATGCATTGCAGGAATCGATGATGAAATTTGAATTATTTACGATAAATATAATTAGATTATACTCTGTCAATGCAAAGCAGAACAAGTTAAACGAAATAAATGTTTGTTTATCAATCACGGGTTAAGGAAATGGCTAACTTTGCTATAAATTACTAACCACTAGACCAACAGGCTGACTGGCCTGTTGGTCTAGTGGTAAGTGACCCTGACTGCTAAGCCGGAGGTAGTGGGTTTGATTCTCACACAGGACAAATGATTGTGTGATGAGCTCGATCATTTGTTCTGTGTCTGGGTGTTATTTATCTATAATATGTATGTATTTAGAAATATATAACTATGTTTATCAGTTGATTGGTTATCATAGTACAGGCTCTGACTAGTTTAGGAACAGATGGTAGTGTGTGAGCTGTCCCAATAAAAAAAAAATTGCGAGTGATTAAGTATATTGATCAAAATATGCATAAGTACGCCATTTACTACAGAATGCCATGATAATATCTCGACCAAAATTACGTACGTAATACAATAATAAATTATATTATGAACTGATAATGTTAGCGCTGCAACAGTATTAATTAACTAATTAGCCGTTCAAACTTGCAGCAATATTTACTTTCGTTTCTAAAATAGAAGCCAGTAACATCCATTATACATTATGTCTACCTCACAACGTTCATATAAATTCTCAATTAATATTATCAAGTTATTAATGTGATCAGGAAATGCAATAAAACGTTCAACGTTATTGAGATGTAACATGGAAGCGAGATCTCATACGACACACATTTAGCAACGCAAGTACCTATCTTCATAATTAACCAGACGTAATGTCGTGTAACAGAGATCCTAACTCACCTATAGTAAGGAAAGTAGCAGAAGGTAAACTATGAACAAAACTATTACCAATCAACACATCTCCAAAAAAACGATAAAGTTTGAGTGAATAACCAGTTTAGGTGCGAATAAAAATGTTACTGTCAATTTTAAATGCAAAAAAAAGTGTTGATTTTCAAAGAAAGATTTAATTGCAGCAAAAATATATCTCTAATTCCTAAAAATAATATTAAAAAATACTACTTTTAAATTCAACTCTAATTCATTTCACTCTGAACTTGTAAGTTATTGACTGAATGTTACAAAAATAAAAAGTATTTTTATTAAAAAAAGTTTTTTCTGTAAGCTGGATTATTATCAAAATTTAGAGCTTCTGTTTTCACCTTTATTGTGTAGCAATGAGTATCCTATCAATTACTTAGACCTAGTGATTACTACAGACTGGCGCCCATAAAACTTGTAGCTGTCCTATTAACATGCTCAGTACAGCGACTATTACAACATAAGTAAGTAATTACATTAAGATGTTTGCATGAAGGGATGATAAGGAAAGTGTTAAAAATATAGGTCGAAATAATTAAAGATTATAAACCTTGTGTAATAAGACCTAAACGGCTCTGCAAAGGTGTATTAATGATAGGCATAAGTCATGATCTATTTTATTGAGATTAAAATCATCTTCCCCGTAAATAATATTTTTCTCAAGCTATGTTGGGGCCGGCTACCAATCTTTAAAGAAAAAAATTCAACTGAATTCCGTATTTTATATGAAGCGACTACCTAGAAAATAATCATCTAGTTTGCAAAATAAACTGGCCAATAAACATATCCAAGCTTATTTAATTAGCGATTACTCCAAAACCCGATAGTTATATCAAAATATGTTTAATACTAGCTTCAACAGCTGTGAGAAGGCAGCTGCTACAAAAGTGGTATTAAGTACAAAAATGACCTCGACTCAACGACTCCTAATTATGGCTTAGGTGGGTGTATGAGAACTTTGAGAAGTGAACAACGGGACCCGCCCACAACTCGTATGTTCCGGGTTTAACAAAAGTAAGTCAACAAGTCAATGTATTGTGTTTTATGTTTGTTCGAGTATAAGGACATGTAACTTGTAAATTATTCAATCATAAAACATGGAATAAGTTATGATACAGATGTCAAAAATGTTAGCATACGAGTACGTACTCTTTAAACTTTTTTTAATTTTTTTTTCTTTCTTTCTTAAAATTATATTATTTCTTCTCTCTAGAAGATACTCTAAATTCTAAAGGAAGCAATTCATTTTCAATGGAAATATTCCATTATTTTAAAAAGAAACCAAAATTGTTACCAGTTGATAATACCTTTGGTATACCACGGGTATTATTAACTAAATACAGTAAACCCGGAAGTCGAACTGTCATCAATCGACAGGGTCAAACATGAATATCAAATTTTTCTAACAAACATGAAAGGAGAACTATACCTAGATAATTATAAAGTTAATGCGTAAAAGCATTTTGTGCAAAATTAAATTGGTATTATTAATTTTATGAAATTGATAGTTTACTTTCTACGAGTTTAATTAAATACATTTAGTAAATAATATTTACGTAAAGTTATCGAATAATTCGGTGTTAATTCGCAAGTAAGACCTTAACTAACAAAATCGCTATACCGAAAATCCAATTGCAATTATCAAAGCGGAGTACTCAAACCTAAAACAAAGACTGGAAAGAAACCGTACAATACAAAATTGGCATCCAATAAAAGGGCTTAAAATCCAATATCAATTTTCATATGAACTCTGATTTAATAATGAAAATCACTGCAGCATTCGAAGTGCAATTTCATTATTGGGAAACAGAATATTGGATCTCAACGGAGCGTATTTTGGAACACTCGTGGGGTGAAACGACAAACCGAATCAACTTTCCGCCAATGTCCATTGTGAATATTATGATATTTGCTAGATTATTTTGACGTTACCATTTGGTTAATATGGATTCTCTTTATTTGTGGCTGAGTACTGAGTAGTTAATAATCTATAACTAAGACGAAAATGGTGTCAAAATATTCACATGCATGAATATTTTGTTCGTCCTGTGGCCGCTACTGATAAAGATTGAATCAAATTTATCTTTATTTAAGGTATATTATTCTTTATGATCGTCCTAATTTCGTAAAATAGTTCAAAACACAAAGCGCACATGCAAATTCACTATGCATATTAATGTTTCTTTTTTACAAACATCCTTTTTAGCCTCTGGCTCTTATACACGTTTTGATACAGTATGAAAGGTGGTTCTTAATCATTTTCAATCTGATCGCTTGTATCCGACGGCAACGGTAGATATAAATTCAAGCCGAAATCGGAACACCTGGTGTTTTTGCCACCTGTCCAGTCCGCATAATATGTAAATTGTAAAATCTGTATTTGGTACAGCGAGCCATATTCAAATTTTTGTAGCTCCATTTGTGTTGTATAAAGTGGGTGTTTCATCAGTTGGCAACACACTGAACTACCTATTAATAGGTACCTATATCTACCAAATCCGTATCGCAATTTCAATCACTATTCGATATTCAATGTGCATAATCCAAACAGTGTTGTTAAAGTGTGTGCATTGCAGAGCTGTGTTTATTAAATTCCCCGTAATACGAGGGTGGCCAGACAATTAGGGTTGCCGAGGGAATATAGCTGTCAATCAATACAGTACTTGTCGGTGGTTATGTGATACTGGTGACCGGACGTGGGGAGGCAACCTTCATAGGTTGTTACTGATAATCACCTTAGCAGAGCTCTCCGTTGATTTATTAAATGAAATTTAAATCTAAAAACTCCATTTAGTTTATTTGGGTTAATGCACGGAAGTTATGTAACAAATGCAAACATCTGTTTTAATTATTACCAACAACCAACTAGGTATCGAATTAAAATTCGTTAATTTCGAAATAAGGTTAATTGATGTCATTTTGGTTAGCAGCAGAATCGAGTGAGATTTAAATTTAGAATGAGTTTTATCTGTCTATGTAAAGCAGCGCGACGCGGGAAAGTTACGCGTGCAGCGTGACATTTTAGTCCCAACGGTCGTCGCCGGTCAAATGAACCGAATTCCAACAATGTCACAATGTTGTTTTCGAACGCAATAATAATTGTCTGACAACTCTATGTAGACTTTGATTGGTATAAATCTAGCTATAAAATATTGCTACTTTAATTAATTTGTAAATTTTGCAGAATTGAACTTCACATACAAATTGTAATCCTTACTTATATTTCAATCGATACATACACCCAAAGACTGCTGCCATTCAAATAGGAAACACGAAATGGGCTCACGATTAAATTTCAGACAACAAAAAACATACGAAATGTAAAGCTTTACAGTAGCGAGGCCCGGGGCGTTCAGTAACCTAATACAGATTGTGGAACTAGGGAGCGCTATTCTGCAATAAACTAGACTTTAAGTTGTGGGTGTTTAGACTGAATGGACTATAGAGTTGGGGCTGATCGGCTTTGCTCCGGGCACTGGAAATGCAATGCTTTTATTGCGAATGCCTCGGTATCTGTTATTCGCCATTCCGCTTTAAGTTTTATAGATTTTTATGTATTGTATGAATCTTCGAGGAAATTTTATATCAACAGAATATTTAACAAAATGTTGTTTTGTTATTATGACTGCTGTAAATATTGCTCTAACACAACAATTAAATATAATGTGATATGTACGTAGGAATTTGTAATAATTCCTAGCTGTCCGGAATACTTCCTTCCTTCTGTCAAAAGTTAATAGTAATAATTAATAAATAAATGTAACGTTTTTTTATAGTATTAAATCCTTCTGAGGACCTTAGGGAACATACAAAAAAAAATGCCGAATTGGTGTAGCCATTCTTGAGTTATGCGCTTATCAGCATTTATTTTTATTTATTAAATATAGATTTATTATTAAAATTAACAAATGAGAGTTTAATTTAAGGTTAAAAGATAGCAAAATAATAAGTAATTTTAAAGATAAGTAAATTATCAGCTAATTTCAACTTGAAAGGGTTGCCGGTAATTCGATCGCTCTACAAAATTTGCTTTTAGACCGTGAAAACAAACGGGAAGATAAAGGAATTGCCTTCAAGTTATAATTAAACAAGAAAATCAATTGTTTCACCATTTCATTAGCAAGACAAAAGACAATGATTATTCTGATTGGTTTATAACTTTATTAAGTAGGCAACCCTATAAATTATAACACACGAAAATGTTTGAAGTTATTTTGTAATATAAAAAGAACTATTATTATAATACTTTTTAAGATAGGTTTTAAAATAATCTAATTTATTATTTATTTATTTAAAATTAAACGAGAAACCAAAGCGAACACCGAAAATTTAATTGCTCCATTCTGTCGCTGCCATAATTTTCGTCTAGGCTAGATGTATCGCATGCAGACGGGTCCCTAAGTTATAGTTCAGTAGACTGGAAAGTAGAGATAATTGTGATATAGACACATTCAATAAATTTACCTATAACACACAACTGTTCGTACGTACAGTCTGTAACTAAATTACTTACATGTACTATTTGTCTCTAATAAATAATAATAATAAATATCGTGGAACAGCTCACACACGGCTATCTGATCCTAAACTAGGCAGAGCCTATGGTAACCAGACAACTGATAAACATACTTATAAATTTCTAAATACATACATATTATAGATAAATTACACCCAGACCCAGAACAAATGATCGTGCTCATCACACAAACATTTGTCCTGGGTGGGAATCGAACCCACGACCTCCGGCTTAGCAGTCAGGGTCACTAACCACTAGATCAAGAGGCCAGTCAAATAATTACATAAGAAACGCCGGTTCTTATATTATCATTGTCAAAAAAAATGTTAAACAACAAACTGCTTCATTTTGAACCCCGACTGAATCCTAACCGAGATCTTCTTCTTAGCGTATAGCATATCGAGTAATGACAATAATTATGTTATATTTTGTCGGACCAGTAATAATCGGCCACGCAGACTGCACTGTCGGATTGGACTAGATAATAATTTAAAGATAGAAATGATGTAAAAGATGTAAGTATTATACATATAATAGCTCTACCTAAGCTTTTTATACATTCACTACTTCTATTTTATCTAAATGACTTAATTAATACACTATCTATGGACAAGTAAGTAGTAGTTACACTATTTACAATTAAGTTGTTGTACGGCTCGGCATCCTAAGGGTTATCTATCTATTATCGTTAGTGTTTCATTCATGAAATTACTGCTCGAGTTAGTCATTTGATTCAATTAACTCAGTGTTACTGCAAATAAAACGGAGATGTTTGTTCTTCATATTAACACATTTTCGCTTTATTCTTTGCGGTTTTCTGCATATTTTATTCCTTTATTTTTGGGAACCCTTATAGGATCGCTTTTTTGTTCGTCTGTCTGTCCGTCCGTCCGTCTATTTGTCTGTCAAGACCCTTTATATCGGAAATTAAGGAGATATCGAGTTGAAATTAAGACTCGGTAGTCTTAATTTCATCTCTTGACGCTGATAAAAATCAAACTTCTAATTTTTGTGTGTTTGCACCAAACCGTTATATGTTTATTTCAAAGTAGGTATACGAAAACTTATTTTAGGACTATAAAAATAGCTTCTTTGTGGTAAATATTTATTTTAAAACCCCACAAAATTGCATTTTTTTTTCTTGTGGCTTTTGTATATTGATGTAAAATATACCTACTGAAGTCGTTAAGTTTACTTATAACTTACAACAATTTCTAACTAGCTTTAATATCTGCAAATTTTAATGAACGACCCATTGTATGGAGTAATGAAGTTGAGTAGTAGATAAAGACCTCCTTTGGCATGCAAAACTCCTAGACGGGTTCCGGGATAGTTCACAATAAACAAGAGCATGCGCCGTTGCCAATCCACTGGCAAAATTGACGATAAATTGAAGTGCTTGCAAACAAGGGACTGATTCAATAACTACGGAATTTGATGCACTGCAGGCTAACAGGCCGTGCGAGAGATTCCAATTGATTATAGAATTTGATACACGTACCAGTCGTTAGATATGCGTGAATGCACGCGTATTTTGCGTACAGTATACCTACTGCTTTTATGTAGGTGTATAGATACAGTTTATTTACGAGGTTACATTTTATTTATTCTGCTGTGAATTCTACGATTCGACGACTGAAATAAATCGTACATACCTTTATCCAATGTAATATTTTACAGGTTAGTCTAGTGGTTAGTGACCCTGACTGCTAAGCCGGAGGTCTTGGGTTCGATTCCCACAAAGGACAAATCTTTGTGTGATGAGCACGATCATTTGTTCTGGGTCTGTATAGATGTATGTATAATAATATACAAGTATGTTTATCAGTTGTCTGGTTACCATAGTACAAGCGCTCTGCCTAGTTTGTGATCAGACGGCCGGGTGTGAGTTGTCCCAAGATATTTATTATTATTATTAGGTATTATGCCTTTCCCAAGTACCTAATGGTGTCGGTTCAAGTCTAACCATATTCAGCTGAATACTTAAATAAATTGTATGAGTTCTAAAAATAAAATGGACCTAATAACATAATTTCGTTAACTTTATCCTTATATTTTTCCCTAAAAGGAGCATACAAATATTAATGACTAGCTGTTGCTCGCGGCTTCGCACGCGCGTAAAGTTAAGAGTAGTAAGTAGTAAAGGATAGATAGATGTATTCTGTGATTTTCAAAGTAAGGAGCAATTATATTTTTCATAAAAGATTATGGCGTTAAGATAATAATAAGATAATGTGGAAAACATCACATACATTGAGTTTGGATAAACTTTTAAAATGGTGGCAGCTTTTTGGTCAGACGAAACTTGAAAATCATTGACACGAAAAGATGAAGAAGAATCACATACATTGCTCCGAATTCAAAGAAAGTAGCTAAAGCTCTTGTGTTATGGAATCAGAAACAACGAAAGTACGACTAACACCCAGACTCGACATAATGTAGAAAAGTGATTTTCTATATCGACCCGTCCGGGGATCGAACCCGGGACCTCAGAGCTGGCGACACCTTGAAAACCGTTGTGGACGCCACTCGAACACGGATGTCATCGTAAACATATGTTTTAGATGGTCATTTATTTGTATCGATCCAGAAACCCGTATATGAAAGGCATGGCCTTATCTTTAAAAATAAAGTCCACAATATAATACCTTGCAACCCCTACTTAACCATCTTAAGGCGTAGATTTCTAAAATCGCTAAAATATGTTTTCATTTATTTCTAACCAAAAACCCGTATACCAAATCTCATGAAACCAAATCTCATCTCTCTTTTGAAAATGACGAACTTCCTAAAAAAACTACCAACCACTATTGCACCCCCTTTGAGGGTAGATTTCTAAAATCTCGGGAATACGTCTTATTTATTTCTAACTCATAATCCTATGAAATTTAATGTGCCTATCTATGAAAACTACACAATTCATATACCTACAAACTTCCATCCCCTATTTTACCCTCTTAGGGGGTAGATTTTCAAAATCGCTGAAATATGTCTTCATTTATTTCTATCGAGAAACCCGTTTACGAAATTTCATGTGTCTATCTTTGAAAATACCAAACTTCCCATACAAACTTTCAACCCCTTTTAACTCCTTTAGGGGTTGAATTTCGAAAAATACTGAAACACGTGGTTTTTAATTTTTTACCAGAATGGTAACCACAAATTTTTATGGTTTAAACTACAAAAATGACGATTTTCCATACAAACTTTCATCCTCTATTTAAGTCCCTTAGGGGTCGATTTACGAAAAATAATGAAACACGTCGTTTTTAATTTTTTACTAAATTGTTATCTACCAATTTTTATGGTTTAAACTACAAAAATGACGATTTCCCATACAAACTTTCATCCCCTATTTAAGTCCCTTAGGGATTGATTTTCGAAAAATACTGAAACACGTCGATTTTAATTTTTTACCAGAATGGTAACCATCAAGTTTCATGGTTTAAACTTCAAAAATGACGATTTTCCATACAAACTTTCATCCCCTATTTAACACCCTTAGGGGTCGATTTTCGAAAAATAATGAAACACGTAGTTTTTAATTTTTTACTAAAATGTTATCTACCAATTTTTATGGTTTAAACTACAAAAATGACGATTTTCCATACAAACTTTCATCCCCTATTTAAGTCCCTTAGGGATTGATATTCGAAAAATACTGAAACACGTCGATTTTAATTTTTTTACCAGAATGGTAACCACCAAGTTTCATGGTTTAAACTTCAAAAATGACGATTTTCCATACAAACTTTCATCCCCTATTTAACACCCTTAGGGGTTGAATTTCAAAAAATCCTTCCTTATTCCTTGTCTACATTATAAAGGAAACCTCTGTGCAAAATTTCAGCTTTCTAGGTTCAAGGGTTTGGGCTGGGCGTTGATGAGTCAGTCAGTCAGTCAGTCAGTCAGTCAGTCAGGCCTTGTCTTTTTATTTATATAGAAGTTACCGAAGGTATATCAAAACAGGGTTAATTAATCATGTGGCAAACAATTGTTATATTAATAACTTAATTACAATTTATGTAGTTATTTTGCAATCCGTTCATGTAAATCGAGAAATCTGAGCATCATACTTAATTTTTTTTTTTTTCGAGAAACGACCCCTGCGCTAAGGAATTTCTTTGTGTCGCAGGGGTTTTACAAACATTCAAATCACATGCACAAAGAACACCCAGACTTGGAACAAGTATCTGTTCATCACACAAATGCTTGTCCCATGCGGGGATCGAACCCGCAGCACGTCGCGCAGTGGTAATTAGCGTGGTGACCTGTACCACTCGGCTATCCGTGCAGTCAAAATAATGAGTTAATCATACTTGCAAAACGGTAAACATTAATCCAGGAAATGGACTCATTGATAAATATGGACGATAAAACTAAATCCTTTAAGTTTCCGTGTTATGCAACTGAAAGCTTAACAAGCTTATCATTTTGATTGACGTTAGTATGAATATTAATAGGCTAACCCGTTTGAAGGTATCGTAAAAGGAGAATTGTTATAACAAGGGATTGCATCCTGCACTACCGGGAACCACTAATTACCACGCCAGAATCAAGCTTCGATTGATCTCAAGATTGATAATAATCATCCAATAAAGTGATACTTTCTGAAGAGCCTGGTATTAATAACCACATTTAAATAAGGAAGATATATGAGGATGTGGAATCATCTAGGCTAGACAAATAGCAGATAAGCAGATCTGAACCGGATGTTAAATCTCTTATCAAAATCATGAATCAGTTCTTAATGCGTAGGATATGATGTTTACCTAGGAGTTCACGAGATAAAAATAATACATATTTGCGCAAAGATTAGCATGAATTCCAAAACGCGTCATTACCCAGAAAAATTGTGTCAACAGGTAAATTGAAAGATTAGAATGTACGTGTAGTGTATTCATTCAGTAAAGTAGATACTTGAATGTTGCTCAGTAGGATTTTGAAGATCTTAAAAAACGTTTTAGGAATACCGAAGCGAGATTTAAATCTTTTTTTTTTAACACTTAAAAAAAACTGGTTTTTGCTAAGATATCTAAAAGTTACAACTTACTTATGTATCGTGTAAATTTTAAAGGATATAAAGAGCAAATTCAAATAAAAATATGATTTAAAATATTTTAATGCCGATGAAAAAGTAAATAATTCAATAATAATTCCAAATAAGCAGACGATTGATATCATCGATGTAATATATTCCTGAATCACGATACAGCTACAACCAGACAACGTTGCATAATCTGGTCACCGTCAATCCGCTTATATCGGTCTTAATTAATGCCCGCAGCGGTTCACGCCGGAGGCCTTTATCTTTTGATTGACCTGCCCTGTTGGTTGTGACATAATAAACCTATCTGCATGTCTGTGTAATCTCCTCCGATATTGTTTTGTGATGGAAAGCAATCGATGATCAAAGCTATATCGGTAACTAGCTTGCGGTGTGACCCGAGGTTTATCAGAAGTTTTTAAAATGCAGCTTGTGTTAATCCAGGGTACCAGTTACTTCTATCAATAAAATAATATTGGTCCATCCGTTTGAGCCTGAAGAGGTCAAAAATATACACACTCACATATACTTTCGCCTTTATAAGATTAGTCTAATGAAATTCTTGCGCGTGCATTTAGCACTAGCATTTTCATTCTAGTGTCGTGGTGGCCTACTGATTCAATGAACGGATTTTCGTGCACAAGGTTGGTTGTGCACTTCGAACCCACATCAGGCAATTAAAAATGTGACTTTTTCCAAGTTAATTATTCCCAGACATCATTGACAATCGGTGAAGGAAAACATCGCGAGGTAACTTTCTATTCCAAATATTTGAATCTGCAATCGCTAACCCGCAATGATCCAGCGTAGTGATCAACGCTCGTTCCTTCTCTATGTTAGAAGACACCTGGGCCACTTATAAGCCGGTATTATTCTTGCGTGTGCATTGTATGTACATAAACTTGATACGAGAAGTACAGCTTCTGTTAGATAATAATCTAATCACGTTATGAATTCTTAAATTGTTCTAACTGTTGATTTCCTTCCCGTCAATGTTTGTCCTTACTGTTTCAGGTACCGTTTAGGCTAGTGCTAATTAGAACCGGAGTCAGGGGATTTAAATTGGACCGAACCTCAACCGTAATTGGAGTTAAACCATGGCCGTGTAGTTCCAACGAAAGTTTATTGACCTGAAGATAACACATGTTACGACTAGTAATGGATAGAATTAATGGCATATAAATAAATGTTGACAGTTCCTGTTGAACAACTTGTCGTAAGAAACTTAGAACACCGGAACAACCTGTTTCCCTCAGTAGAATTTTTGATCCTACGCATTCCTCCAATGTGCATGAGATTCTGCTTGTTTGAATTATTATCTCACGTATCTCTGAGGAAAACATGATTATTCATGCCGCATGATAGATTTATTACACTTGTCAGAAAGAGGCGCAAAATACTGTAGTATTGTGCAAACTAGGTATTGCTCACAATCCATTGTAATGACTAATGAGGCATATAAAACATGTTATAAAAGTTCAAGAAATCATCATAATAAGACAATTCGAAACTTCATAAGTCCTTGATGCAACCGAAATATCTGATACAGATATAAAATAATCCAATAATCTTTTACGACTGGAACGTTAGCACCAGTTCTCGCAATCCATGCTATATTTCATCAGGAAATTCTACAGCAGTCACAACAAATGAGACCTATAAAGTTACATAACACATTAAACTGACGGACGTATGAAATTAACACGATTAAGACGACCACTTCGCATTAGAGAAGAAAACTAACACAGTATTAAAATCCATCGTAAAATTGAATCGTTGTGTTTATTTTGGTGAGTCAGTGAACTAGACGAAAGCGAGGAATCCGTATCAATGCAAGCGTGACTCAGACTTCACGATGGGTTTCCCACTTTCATAGCTTCGGGATGTGGGTGGATCTTAATCATTCGGCGAATTTGGTAGGCTTAAATGGCAACTATGATTAAATATATAATTAGGTACCTACCATTTTTATCATAACGAAGATAGAGAGGATGTTTGAAGACATGGCTGTGCCTTTGAATTAGATAATATCAAAAGATTATTCGTTGCATCTGTTGTCTCTTTGCTGGTATACGATGTTCATTCACCAACCTGGTTACATACCTAATTAGTGAATTCGTCATGGCACCAATTCTAAATCAAACAATACGTATTCGAGTCACAGCTGCAAAGTCAAACTAAATAATATTTACTATGAACGTGTAACTCGGAATGTTAATGGAGCTTATGAAATAGAACGGCATGTAACATTAAATTCGTCGAGTGGCCATTCATAAGAGGCTAGTTAAATGGCCACTTTGGCACAATTAGTGAAGGCGCCGATCGACGAGTCAACAGTAAGGGGCAAATGATTTCACTTACGTCACGCAATGGTCCTATAGACTCGATTGGAACATTGCAATGTAATGGGCCAAGGTAAGACTGGAATTTCTACCGACAAAAACTGTCAGGCTGACTTCATTGTATTTTAATGGAGTTTCGTAATTTAGGAAAGAACAATTATCAAAATTTTCAATAAAACTGTTGCTGAATTTGTTTTAACACAGTACTATTGATTTTTTGCTTATAGTTTCTTTTGTTATATTTTCTGAGCAAGAATTTCCAATATATCTGCGGTTCAATTGTTAGCATACCAACTTCTTTAATTTACACAATTGATTCTCAATAACGGCATTCAAAACGCTCTAACAACGCTGTTAATAGAAAGTATCACGAACACATCACTAGTAGCAAACAATTGTTGAATCATGTGATCGATAATCGTGTAAACAAACTTACATTCGTACACTATCTTCGCCCCAATTAACGTTCACTACGGCTGAATAATTACATCAAATTATCGCATAATTAGTTGATTTTTATTACTGGCTGTACGTTTTCTGTCGGCCATATTGTTTTTATTTCGGTGATAAAAAAATGTATCTCGTGCTCTGCTGTGCAAACTTAGGGCCCTTAGTGCCAACTCGCCAATTGGGTCGTATAATTAATTGAGGCAAATTGTTTAAGAACACGACATTTTTAATTGACGCTATGCGACGCTACGCGACCAACCAATACAACTTAAAACAGCCCACTATATTTTTGAAGAACACAAATATTAAATTTTTATTTTCAAATTGAATCGTGATCGCGACGAGAAATTCGGTGTTTTGTGGTTATACTGGACTTGACAAATTGAATGAAAATAAAATAGTCATATATGGAATGCACGTGAAAATGTACTATCATAGAGGCCCTGTGGCTCGTTAAAGCCGAGGAGTTGTCCATGCGAGTTGTTTTATTGTGCAAATCAGCAGCTCCAATTAGCATAACAAACGGGTGATGCACGCACGGACAGTTTCACTGGTCCACGAAGTACAGTGCGGCGCAGGATGGCCGCTTGGTAACGTCCGCACGTCCAAACGGGATGCTCGGTACAGTCGTGCTCGCCAGACCGTGCCTTTCAGCCGCATCGACTTTCCAACACATACATCGAATTTGAGCTCCCAACTTACATGTATGGAATTGACATAATTCACGCTGAGTCGAGAACTTATTTCACGTTGAGTAGGAATTGTGTGGTGAGCTGCAGTTGCTGCACTTTATTCATATAATCGATGCTTTTATGTTTTTAAGTATTGTTACTCATAGTTAGTTATAGTTTTCATTATACTTAAATCGATATTTCTTTGTTGATGCTGGCCTGATTGTGTTGTGATAGAGAAAATAAGATAAGTTGTATGATATAGGTATCTCAATGTATCCATAAGTATTCTTGTTTCTTGTAAAACAAGCCCAAACTGCCTCAACCAGTGCCACCGCATTAAATAATTATCAGGGAAATCGGCCTAGAATTCTATTATGTGAGTGACGTCCCAAGAGATGCGGCATCCGTTGCAGCCAGGGGACTACCACGCACCAAGATATTGTAATGAGAACGACAGGGGATATTTATGCCTCACCACGCGTCCCGAATACGCAATGAGTCCTTAGATACTCGAATATTCAATATAAGGGACCAAGTTTCCAATTCGGGTATTTGCAACATCATTTACTACGCAAACATGCTGACAGGTGTTGATTTTGGATCTTTTGTATTGACAGAGGTTTTGTGCTTGCGAATATGTAAGTAAATTGATACAAATACAGTGATTCGAGTGGAGTCCAAATATATCTGTTTTGGTTTTAGATCAATACAAATAACACTGACACAATCAAAATAAACAGTTCGCATTGGTTGGTGTGTAGAGATATTATTTACAGTCGTGGTAGGTAATTGGGCATTTTTTAAAGATTACCAGCATTGTTGGTCGCATTTTACAGTGTTTTTGTTAACCTCGTACTATGCTAAATGCTTGCAAGTGTAAGAAGTGGGTTCACGTCGTTAGGTCAATGGGTTGGGATTCGAACCGGCAACAACGACGCCCTATACTTTAGGCTACCGCCGCTTTAAATTATTTATTTATTATATCAATTATTATGTACTTTCTACATAGGCTCTATTGTAGATGTTTTTTTCTTCGACTAAATAAAGTTTGTTGATCAAACGAAAGGCACAGAAAAAGAAAGATGTCACCATAACCTTAAAAATGACGAGACGAGTAAAAATGTTCTTTCAAAAACTAATATTGCGTCTTGCTCCTAGAAAGAGGCCTAATAGCGTCGGAAGCTGTGAAAAGGGTCTTTCAAATCCTCCCACAATAGTGTTCTGACCTGTCTCTACGGAAGAAAATTATTTTCCCGGCAGCCTTTGTCCTCAGAACATGGCATTCAGAAAAATATTATTCGGAACCATTGTAGGCTTTCTACAAAGTATTTAAGTCTATTGTTGAAGAAAAAGTATTGAAAATATTTGATGTTTATTTTTGTTCCCCAAAACTGAGTGGTATTATATTTATAAGTTTCGAAGAGTGTCTTTGAACTTTCGTTTATTGTGCAACCATATGTAAAGCTTTGATAAGAAAACTCGTGTTACTATTCAATAAGGTTCAGTTTCAGTTACAGCTTCATTATCATTGTTTAACTTCCTTACAGCCGAATATTGAAACGCTAATTAACTTTAAGATTGTCTTTCTGTCGCTACTTCATACCTTAAAGTGACAGAGACAGTAAGTATTATAACGATTACACATATGTAAACTAAAAATTAATGTTCACTTTAATATTATGATCAGGTGAGAGAGGATACGCTATTTCTCATAAATGTATTCATATGACGTTATCACGTAAAATTATCGCCCATAAACCGACTTTACAGAGAACCAATTTTTTTTAACTATATTACGTTGGTATGTAACCATTTTATATGGTATGCATTAAGTCGTGTCTTGCTTTGATATGTATAATTATGTTCGTAGGTATTTATTTCCGTGTCACTAGATATATCAAGGTTTATAGATCGAATGTAAAAATTAATTATTATTAATTTAAGCAAAATGATTATTGAATTAATAATTATAGTATTTTATATAACACTTATTATTAAAACCAACTCAATTTTTCTTATAAAGTTAAGATAATGCACATCAACAATCTGTCAACATGCAGTTTTCGTTAAGTAATATCGGATTTTACCGTCTCACAATTAACAGCCAATTTAACATATCTGTCATTTCAATTTATTTATTTCGTTTATTAACAATTAGCTGAGCGCAAGAACTTGATATTATTGATTACATAATCGATTCGTAATCGTATGTTTTATGGAATCGATAAAGTGAATAAACGTCTCTCCTGTTATAATGGTGGTGTAATTGCAATCGCACGAGTGATTCCGTTTTATTGCTTGTATACTGCAATAACTTTTGGAGTACATGTTATAGAGTTTTCGAGCCAACAAATTGGTAATAAAAAGTTGAATGAAGTGAAATTCAGAAGCTAAGATTAAAGAAAAAAAACAAAACTTTGGGATGAATTATTATAGCATCTCTTTTTTTAATTTAAGGCTCGCGTTCAGTCGATGTGTGTTGATTAAAAATCCGTCTGCTAACATTAAAAATAACTAAGTACATACCTATGTATCAGGGGTTTCTATCTCAGAATTTAGGAAATGGACGCTCTACCAGACTTTAGGTCAATAGCTAATATCTAGAAGAGAATATATTCCATATAGACAGTTTACTAATTTTTATTTTTATATTGAAAACTACGAACAATTACCTTCAGGTGACTCTATAGAGCAATTAAAAGTATATTAAATTTGCATAATAAAAGCACCAGTGACATCACCACGCTTTGCAACCGCTTTAATCATTTTGCTTTCACTTTTGATTGACGCTCAATTACTTCAGCTACGGGTATAATGATTTGAAGTTCAGTTACAATGCTATTAGGTCTTGGATGAGCAGTTTTTATTAGAGAGTTAAGAAATTTAATCTAGGATTTAAATTACCAGCTTTACATTAAAATCATAATTTAAACTTAGGTAGGTACCTATGTGTTGATGATAACTCTAATGCCTTAAATAAGGATAATTTAGGTCATACACTTCAAAGTAATACAACCTAAGTATTCTATATTGATAAAATATTGTACTGATTTGACATTACTTTCTTAAGCGAAAGAATTTAAATAAAGTATAATCAAGCTGTACTCTAGGCTGGTATTAATATCTATCAGAATTATATAATACAACAATATACGTGCGACCAACTGTTTCAATAATATACAGTACTTATAGTAAGCACTACCAGAGTTTATTATCAACGCTTAATCGCTTTAGCTCGCTTTTCACTGATCGATGCTCAATCACTTTTGTCAGTTTTCAAGCGCAGATCAGACGACCATCAGTCATGCGGCGGCTGTTACGAAATGACGCATGCAACCATCTATTTGAAGTGGTAATCAATACGCGCCAACCTGTGCAACGCGTTATTCAATAGCTGCTGAGTAATCTGAGCAAAAATGGCAGCACAAATGTATGTGGAAATTAATATGAAAGTTTCCTAAATTGTGACAGACCTTATAAACAGTGATTTACCTACTATAAAGATAATAAATAAACAAATAAGTTTTTATTTCTATATATCTTGAGCGTAAACTAGGCAGAGCCGGAACTATGGTAACCAGGCAACTGATAAACGTAGTAATACATTTCTAAATACATAAATATTTTAGATAAATAACACCCAGACACAGAACCAATGATCGTGCATCACAAAAAAGATTAGTCCTAGGTGGAAATCGAACCCTCGACCACCGGTTTAGCAGTCTTGGTAGTGACCAAGACATACTGGCCTGTTGGTCTAGTGGTTAGTGAACCACTAGACCAACAGGCCAGTCAAACAAAGATTCTAATTTTCTCCAACTACTTATTAAATGTGCAATTCTGTCGTCGCTAACCAAGATACGTGTTTCAGAAATAATCACAGACTTTTAAATTGACATTCTAAAATTGCTAGATAATATTTTAGAGCAAAGCACGAAGCTACACACGTCAGGAACGAGAAAAATTAACCTGTAATGTCGCAATTACCGTCATTATAACGACGAAACTGGATCTAGAACAGCGCACCGTAATTGGAAAAGTTCACAAACGCAGTCATTAACCGTGGCAGTAGGTACATGTGGCCGAGGAAGGCGGAGAAACGGTATCTGTCTTAGTTTTTTCAATTTGTTAAGGGAGATTTAGTGCGGGTTACAAACACTGATCCACGAGTGAAAGTCGTGGTGTACGTAATTGGACTAAATTACCGTCTTCGAGGGACCCTCGGAATTATTGCGGCCTAACAGACATTTTTTCTATTAGAAACGAGCATCTTTAAACGTTCTACGGAGTAATTTTGGTTTCTTACACGCTTGAGGCATGAGTAACAACATTAACTGTAGTCCAAATCCAAATAAAAACAAAAGATATCATGGAATTATAGTTTTACGGTGGGTTAAGAGTGGAACAGTAAAAAGTGTAATAAAAAGCAAGCACATATAAAATAGAGTGCTACTGTTTTGACCGACTACACTAATCTATGATTTTAGGCCTTGATTGTAAAAACAAGTTTTAAATGTATATGCTAACAAACAAAGATATCGATGTAATATGAGCGCTTATTTTGTGAAACAAAAAATATAGTTATTAAAGTTGTTACTTAGCATTTGCCGAGAGCTTTTACTCCAACAAAAGACGTTATTATCGCAGCAGTTGCTACCATTGTTTTTATCTCTGTAACTAGTACAAGTAAACATACACAATTAGACGCCCGAGAAGCCGGTTTTATACAACATCGTGTTGCAAAAAACATAAGCGCTGAGTTAGATTAAATCGCTTTGTATTTGATATAATACATAAACAAATCGTTTCGTATTCACATTTGCTTCGGTCATAATTGTTGATAATATCTAAATACACGCGAATAAATGTACACACAACATTCCATATTAGTCGTAATTGTTAAACTTGAAATCTAAGAAAATTATGCAAATTGACCCACGCAACTGACTCAACATGCAATTTATTACCGAGGAATAAGAAGCAGAAAAGGAAGATGTTATAAATAAAACGGTACAAAAGTTAAGTCTTATGATAATTGTTAGTAATAATAATCCACTTGTACAAAATATAATTGAACATAAACACCTTAGATCTACTGGGTACTAAGCAGAAATCAAAACTATATCAAAAGATGAGAACACGAGCAAAGTGCTTATTCCCACAATACTAAGTCCAACAAATAAATTGATAAGGGATATCCTTGCTAAGCAAATGTTTAGATTAATCGGTGAGGCCGAAGTAAACACTGGTCATAAATAGCCGTTGAAGGGAGAACCGCTAAATAGCGAAGTTGATAGTATCGCCAGTGACGAGGAATCATGGCGCGATAAAATAAACCCCTAATAAAAAGACGAAGTACTGACCAGATTATTGGGCGTCTTATCGAGTGACTTAGGCTGCCCCAAATTGAGCGAGCGAGAATTATGGACGAACTTTCTACTAAGAAATAAAAGATAATGAAGATTCCGATTAGATAAACGCGGTAAACATTTGGATAAGTATCGGACTAATGTCTATAAACGTTTATTTGTTGATTATAAGGGAATGCCTGGGAATTGACGATATCTCTGTATAACTTGTAGCATTATTATTTAATTATGATTATTTTATACGGGAGTCAATATTATTGTAAGTAAAGATTACATGGATGGCAACACACGTAAGAAGTTGTTCTAGGTAGGTTGATAAATTGATATTTCAACTGAAGTATTCAATAAAAACCAAAGTCATTGAAAGAATCAAATTTCTATTATCCCTTCGTACAAAAGTCACAATAATCTTTATTAGATTCTTAAACCAATGTTTGTTAAATGTTTTGAGCTAATAAAAGTAATATTAAGGGAACAAGGAGGTACGTACGAGAGGAAATGAAAGCGACGAGAGAATGAAATTGGAAAACTTGTTACAGAATTACTCGAGATGAAAAAGGAAAAAATAAAGCTCTAGTAAAAGTTAGTGAAACACGGTACGGTTGAATGTTTTTATTTACCTGGGGGAAAATGTTTGATCAGTAAGCTGGTAATATTCATACGATGAATCAGATTTTGATGTTTTCGTAAACATTTCGATTTGTGTGTAAGAATAGTTGGTATGAGTTTTAACTACGTAAATCAGTTTCCTTATTTTTGCAAGATTTTCTCCTTTTGCATGTTCCTTGCAAGGACTGGCCATAACGAACTGATCGTAAGGAATATATCTAGTCTTTATGTAAACTATGAAATTACTTCGAAAACGATAAATTGCTCTATTAATTCCATACTATTATAAATTATAGAAGGATAAAAATATTATATATATAAGATGTTACTTCCGCCTACTCATTCCTGTGATGTTTACTCTAAACAAAACAACAACGCTTGACTCACCTTTTATTCCAGTTTCCGATCTCAGCGTAACGCCGGCCGTTCGAGCTTCCGCACCTCCTCACTTCATTTCCTTTGAACGTCTGAACAGAGTTCCCATTAGGTGTTAATATTCCGTTCGAAGCGTTATTGTTCCGTTCCCTGTTCCTCGGGAACGTTCCTGTTCCTGAACGAAAAGTTGCCAACTGTGGGGCTTGCTCAACGTCTGGCGTGAACTGTTGTAGCGGAAGAGTTACGTTTCCACTCCAACTCTTGCGATTGACGGCGAAAGTTTTGAACGTTCCATTACCGTTCGATGATGGTGCCACCCCACAAAAACTGCTTCGGTTATGACTGTTCTTTATGAAAGCACCGTTCTGCAGCGCCACTTGAGGTTTGATCGGCACCAGTGGTGATGCCTGGTCAATGGACATCGTACTTTAATAAATGTAGGCGCAACCTACTTTTGATCTATCTACATTTTTGTCTGTAAAGGAAAGAAATTTCTACATTAGGGGTTTATAGGCGTTAGTCGCGATATCACCAATAGAGTTGCTAGTAAGCGTGACGTTTATTTGGAGCGGCCATTGCTTGTCAATCAGTATCGAGTTGCTAAGGTTTTCCCACAAACGGGTTGTTAAGACTTACCAGCTGAGATATAATGAAGAGGACATCGAACAATATACTTCAATTTAGGTTAATGGAAGTTTATGTTCCACAATGCTTGACACTAAACTTGTTGGTATGATAAGGCAGTCTCCTGTTAAGGTACTTTCAGTGGCTAACGACTTCATAATAATTGTAGTGAATTCTAGAGAATTCCTACCAACGCCTTTGTTTTTCATGTCAATTTAAAGTCAATTAATTTAGAATTCCAACGATGAATTAGAAATTACAGCGAAGGACGTTATTTGGTAATAACTGCCGGACAAAGCTATTACGCATTGTTGCAGACCAGCCACAAAAACGGCGCCGAATAGAGTTCTGACCTCCAAGCTCAAATCATACCATTTAAACCACACTGGCACAACACGGTGATTCACAATAAACAATTGACCAAGCCCACGGAACTATTTCAAAAGATTTTCTCTTGAGTTCTTAAACATGATGTTTTAAAATAAGAAATCGTTTGATGATAATATTTATGTCTCTTGCGTCTATTGGACTCAATTATTTATCCTTCGAACGCTCGTCTGCAGAGTTACGATTGACCTTGTATATAATTGTAGTGCAGCTACTAGGCGCGTCCCGGTGGGCATTGTACCTACTCATCTATTCATATTGAAACTGGAAATTCTCTATTAGTTTTATTGCCTTGACCCGCTTGAACGTTTACGTACTATGGTAATTTTTTTAACACTCCAATCGTGCGCTAAATACCTACAGTACACTGGAGTATTGTTGTGTTAACAAATGAAAAGCGTGAGGGTCTTTGTTTTTGTATTGTGTTCAAAATTTCGATACACGCTGTTTCATTGATCTGATGTGTATTATGATAGATTATGATTAAACTTTGAAATATATTTTTTTACGAAATTACTTAGTAATAGGTGTGTGATTTGACTGATTAAATGTGCTTAATTCATATTTAATCAGACAAATTCATTTTCAAACAGTAAAAAATAATACTAGCATTCATCAGACACCAGTAATTTATCTGACATCTGGCGCTTATCAACTACCTGCTATTAAAGGAGTTGCATTCAAAAAAGGACATCAATTTACGTTGAAAATAAATGTCACGTCAGTCGGATATATTTGACCTAGTGAGGTGCGGACACTGGTAATTTAAACGGACGACGGCATCTCCGTTCATTTGTCGTTCGGTTATATAATCATTGCGTAACTTCGTAAGTTAACCGGTGTGTTGCTCGACTGACCACCTAGCATTCGCTTCGCCTCGGCTTTACCCCGATTGATCGACGAATAGCATTATTTTATGACTGTCGATAAAGTCTGAGTTCTAAATTATAGTGATAGCTTAAAAGTTATATCTACTTTCTTGTATCAATATATTGCTACCTGTTTAATTTATGCAACTAGAATTTAGAGCTATGTTTATGATAGTTAATTTAGCTTATGAAATTGGGTAGGACTCAATTTCATGTCATTTCTTTTCAGTGTGTCGTGGTGGCCTAAGTGTGTCGTGGTGGCCTAACGGTTCAATGACCGGATTTGCATGCACATGGTTGCAGGTTCGAACCCAGGCAAGTACCAATGTGACTTTTTCAAAGTTATATGTACTTTCTTAATCATTCTAAGACATCATTGACAAACAGTGAAGGAAAACATCGTGAGGAAACCTGGATTCCAAAATATTGGAATCTAAAATCGCCAATCCGCAATGAGCAAGCGTGGTGATCAAAGCTCATCCCTTCTCTATATGGGAAGAGGCCTGTGTCCAGCAGTGGGATGTTTATAGGCCAGTATTATTATTATTCTTTTCATGATTGAATTTAAAACAGCAACTAGTTACTTTATTAAAATTCAGTCGTCAAAGTTACTAGAAACCGGTATCAAAGATGTTATCCGGTATCATTCCAAATTAGGTATTTCTATTAACATTAGCATCGGAATTGATTTTTCCGCTCACCTCTCCTCTCTTATGCAATGTGAATGTAAAATAACTAAAAAGTGCCTATCGGTATCCATTTCTAGTATATTTTGCTGGTCATGAGCGATTGAATAGAGTTGTAAGTTTCTATTATTCATTGCATATTTTTCAATTGTTTTGAAGGCATGCGAGCGTTATTCAACTGTTACCATTATAATATGAACCAGCATTTACCAGCTAGTTTTGTAAAAGGTATAAAGGCTTAATCAACGTTTGTTAAGTTGATGAAAAATACGAGTAGCGTTATACATTTATTTTAAATATTTAACTTCACTGAAATAAGTATTTAATAGGTTATAAATAAAATAATTATATTTTGAAATAAACCATCGTCATCGATTGGGCTATTAATTTCTAATTAATAAATTAATTTCTAATTTACAATTATAATAGAAATTAAATGAAAGTTAAGCAATCAAGTGTTCTCAGCAAGATGAAGAAATAATAGTAATAAAATAATACCTTCATTTTAGTTAGTCATTTAAATATAAAGCATGCAGAATTACAGATAGGCAAATAATTCATGTCAACCACAAAAACATTCTTTTGTTTTTAACGTGTAAAAGATCGTCATCTAATTACAATGAAATAATCACATTTGAATGGTTTTACGTAGACTATTGTCTAATTTGGCTATTGTACACCACGGGAACTATACACTAATTAAATCTTGGTTTACTTCGTTTTGTGTTAAATAACTATTGCGGAGTTGGTATTAATTGGTATTGAAAAGTATATAATTCTTGCAAAGGATAATGAAAAAAATAAGCTGCAACATATTGCTTTGTTTGTTTGTAAATCGTAAGTAGATCTTTACTAAAAACGCTACTTACTGAAAATATTTTTTCAGAATAATAAAAGAAAAAGTATATTGGGAATTTTCAGTTGTATTGCCGTTTCAAAATTATATATATATATATATATATTTTTCTTACAATGAATAACAAATAGATGATGAGAGAACAAATTTTACGATAAATTTCTTTAATCGAAATTTAATCGAGACTGTTCACAATATGTTACATAATAGGTAGTTAGACTATTTTTGTTAGCTGTCTATACTAATACTTTTTTTCCACCTTTTATATAATAGTATAAATAGTATTATGACCCAGAAAACGTTATCATGACAAATTCTTGAAAATTGTATCTTATGTGCCATATACTTAAAATTCAATGTTTAATTTTCGTTAGACCGTGTTTTTTAAACTTGCTTTTTAAACAGTTCGTAATAACCTGTTTCTGCTAGATAGAAAACGTTATAAATAAATATTTATGATGTCATTTAATACAGCCTTTATAGTGAAGTATAAAAAGTGCTAAGATATTGTTTCCGAAGATCAATTAGAAATTTCTTATGAGCGTAAAAGCCGATCATATTACAGAAAGGTGCAAGGCAGGTGTAAAACAACGGTCATTTTCTGACCAACAAGAATAATAAAAAAGTTGTGATGACGTTAATAATGATTAACAAAAAAAAGTATAGCTCCGTTAAAAAAATATTTATTCTGCAAATAATAATAACTTTTTTGAACAACCCAATTTTAGTGAAGTTCTTGACACATTTTACCAAAAAACAACAATGCCGAAGAGGCTACTTATGATCTGAATCAAGGGACCGTTGAAAACTAACAAAAGAGGCTTTTGTCTTCACGACCTATTTACACAATTTTATAGAGGCGAAATTATCGCACAACGTAAAAATTTTTAAAACAGACTTATATCAAAAAACGCGGTTGAAATGTATTTTCCAGAATGTTCTAAAACAAGAAAAAATATGCTCGAAGTTTTATTTACGATTCAGTATTAGGCAAATATTAGATTATTTATGTGTAAAAAGGAGCATGTACTTCAAAGCTGAATGGCCGTTTTGTTTGATACCTAAAGTACACTAATATGATAATTGCTTGTATGATTTACTATTATGCTATACACATATGCTTAACATGTCAACAGTAATGATTCACTCGACCCGCGGAATGCGGCAGAGGAATACACTCATAGATCATAAACAAACGCACGTGCACAGACCTATATCTAAGTATAGGCTCCTCAATAAATTGATAACGAGTTGGCTCAGATTCAACACTTTTACAGACATTGTTTGCATTAATAATATGGTTATTAATTATATCATCAACAGGAGAAGAAACTCCAAGAAAGGGTATTATTGCGATAGAAAATTGAAAAACAATAAATAAAAGAAAACAGTAAAAAACTTTTAAAGTACAAAAGTTTGGGATACAAAACTCAGAAAATAAATCCATCGAAACGTTTTCTTTCAAGCTTTTGCTAAAATACTTGAACAGTTAGTTGAGTAATATGTTTTATTTTTATAACAAGAAAATCTTTATCTACATCACTGAGCAGACGAGAAATGACCTTGCATTTAAACGTAGGAAGTAAAAAGATGAACGTAGGTGTATTGCAAATTCAAACTATTATCCAATAGGATGTTCGCATCTCGCCTTTAGCAGTGATTGGACGAATTAGGTTACAGTACAATAACCTAAGCTGTCGTGTGACTGCATGTAACCTTGGCCTAGACATACTTCTAAGCACAAGCCTTTTACGAGAGTACGTGACTTCGCTTGCAACTCTATATCGAAGAGTCGTATTACCTAACTTAGAATCACGTGTGGAAAAAAGATTTATATAAAACTAATTCGAATTAAAGACGGCAATTCGTAAACATTTTAGACACGTAATAGAAGATAGAGATTACGAGGAACAGCTATCAAAGAAATCCATAACAGATCCTGCTACATTATTTATAGAAGATAAAACATTTATAAAAACAGGACAACATTTTGCAAAGTATCCCGTCGAGAAGGGTCTACGCGTGACAACTATTCTAAGTGTTGAACAAAAACAACACTTTATCTAAGTGAAGGGTTTCAGAATATGCGGGGATCATAACAGCGGCGATCTGTATTCAGACCACGCGCCGCCCAGGAAGGCGAAAGCCGCAATGTGTCTTGAGACTTCCGACTCTTGTACAATATTTCTATTATTGATACTGGATCAGCCCTAAACGATGTATATTGGAGCCCTTAGAAAGTTGCATATGAGATTCCCAGATTTCTTCCCTACCATATTCTAGAAACTTTATCGTCTTTATCATCGTTCTGTTTTTGGCGTTGAACTCGATCAACTTATAGTATTTTTCCTCATGGTGTGATTAATCCTTAGAATTACTTTGAAACGTTTGTTGAGTGCTGTCGATTGAAATAGCACTCTACACATCTACTTGGAAATCTGAATAACATACTGAGCTTGATCGCATGAACGAATTTGGCGCAAAAACATCAAGGTCAGTTTTTTGTTGCTTATCTCTATCAATGATTTATTTTTTGCCTGAGTATTTGGAACTCTAAGGATATGTAACCGCAACATAACTTCTTACCCATCGTGCTTTGTGTTACAATCATAGATTTATCTAATCACATGAATCATTCCAAAACTAGTGGCAAAAATAAAATGATAAATATCTATACCTATTTTCATACAGGCTTGCTGAAATTATTTATTAGGAACGTAATATGAGACGGTTAAATAATTTAAAAGTCTTTGAAGTCGTGACGTTCCATTTAAGTCATGCTTATTAGTATTACGAGAACATCTAGAACAGGATACGCACAGGTTGAATTAACTGTCAAAGGTCGTTGCAATGCACCTCAGGTCGGTCAAACAAACACTGTGAGTTGACACAAGCAAACGATGCGGGGCTGCGGGCATATCATGGGTACCTTGACGAAGATGACATGAATACTGATGTAGGAGCAAATCTTACTACACGTGTGGGACCGGTAGATTTGCATAAGATATTTGGAGGAAATCGTTAATCAGCGAACGAGCAGGAAGCAGATATACACGACTATTACCGTCAGTTTAACTATTGGCAACAGGATGTAGCGCACATAGTAATTGGAATTATTTCGATGTGAATAGGAATGGAAACGTACAAAGTCTTCAATAAATTGATTTATCTCTGTTTCAAGCATTCGTTATAACTTTTGTATTAATCAAACAAGAGTTTATACTCAATACAATTTTGAAGCAAATCATATAAACATTCTTTTTAAATACGTTTATCTACTGTTACTTACTATTTGGAACAAAGTATAATTTCAGCAAACAGTTAACTAAATCAATATAAATCTATCAAATCGAAATCCAATTAGCTATACTAGCGAATCTAGACAAACAAGGCAATAAATTTTACTCATAAATCAATTATTTGTACACTAAATATTAGGTTAAATAAAAACAACGTAATCGAAATAAAAACGTGCAATCGATGTTGAAAGGTGATTATAAAACATTCAACAAAAAAGTTCTATCTTTGTAATTTATCAACGAACGACGATGATCCTAAATAAATATTAATCTAAGGACCGTTAGAAATTCAATCAATGAAGTGCAAAGCTTTTGTTCCTCTTAACTTAAATCATCTCTAAACAGGACGGTCATTAATCAATGTACAAAACGTTGACGCGGAAGGAGTTTTAAAAAGAAGGATGGCGCAAAAAATCTTTTATTATCCGTTGAAGGCTCGAGCACGCCCTATCTATCAATATTCATTGTCCTTGTCTCTCTAAAGAGGATTTTTGTTATTTACTTTTTAGTTTAACTATTTTGGCAAAGTACCTACGTTAAACTCGAAGTCGTTGAACATATTGCAACAGACTATGTGAATATATTAATGGTGACCAGATCAAAGGGATAAAACAACATAAATGTGTGACACAGCGTGAAACCGATTGATTCTTCCATAGGGGTGGCCCGTCTGCCACTAATAGTACTCAGAGATATTCGGTAAAAAATCTTTCGATACCAAGCCCTTCTGTAAGTGGGTCACTAAGCAGGGAACATGACGAATCGCTTCCATCACTCTTTAACGTTGCTGCAAGTGGGGGTGACAAGATAAGACTTTACACTTAGGCACTTTCGCATTTAAGTATTTTTGATAAATGCATTTAGTAACTTTTTAAAGAGAAAAAATGTGCGAAGAATTTTATCAAATAAAATTCGTAAGGAAAAAAAAGTTGTGATGGCCGAGTATGGTACATAAGAAATGAACTCGATTAATATTAAAGAGAACCATATAAGGCTGATTATATTCAGCAGACATTCTAAGAATTTTAGGCACATGGCACTTCAGAGACCGGGGCCTATGAAGTCGAACCGCTACTTGCAATATAAGGAGTTGCACCAAACAATGGGCTTCGTTGTGTTTTCCGGAACGACCTTAACCGTATACATTAGCGAATGTTCCACCATTTACAAAGGGGTAATTAAAAAGCTATGAAGAGGAGTAGCGGTTCGTAACAAGGCAAGGAATCCACGTAATGGTGCTGTAAAATAAACGGAACTAACGGCTTAGGAGCTGCTTCAATAGAGTGTCTCAAGTTATTAATGAGCGAAATATGTGTAGAGAAGACAGATATTTCGATAGATATAATATAATTGCGTATTCTAGTAGAGAGGCACGATTGCGGAGTCACGGCATTTCGTAACCACGATCGGGCGCATTCCATCGCGGCACCGGCACCGGTGCAACGCCCCTACGGGATAGACCTGCGACGGTTACTGATGATGCTAGCACGTACACTGTAGATAAACATGCCTGCTGCTGCCTACACTTATGTATTTTAGGAGTACAGTCAAAACAAGTAGGCGTTAGATCAAGTTGATGGAAAGTAAGGTGTGGGAACTAATAAACAGGTGAAGGTAATCAAATCAAGGTAGTGTAATTGATTTATCTTAGTATATATTCAATGTCATCTTTATTTTAGTATAAACTTTAGTACTTTGCTTAATTATCTAGTAGGGTACCATTTGATTGCAGGTAGAACTGAACGAATTATGTGCTGATTCATGTAAAATTGGATATCATCATTGGTCATTCATAATTATTTTCATTATATTCATCTAGATATTGTGTCGTTTGGTAGATATGAATAATAACTACATCGCCAGCATTTTGTAATAGTTTATGAACTTTGCACGGAGAGACGTATTGCACCTCAAAACCGGAAAACGTTGCAAAATTGTCGAGGAACACGTGCAAAAAGGAGGCCGCTTGCGCAATCGGCTGCGAGTTATCAAAGATTGTTGCCCTCACTAATGCAACGAATATCTGAACTTTTGGGTTACTCTCTAACGGTGTTATGGCCGACTCTCTTCACATTGTTTTGGTCGATTGTCATTAGGAGCGAGAATATAGCTCTCATTTGAAGTTTTACGCCCCGGGCGTAACGCAGACATCATTATTAGCCAGCTGTATGTCTTATTCAAGTTCGCTGACCGCAAGAGTGGTCAATCATGTGTTTGTATTAGTATATTTATAGCGTATTTACGTAATACACTTTAAGTGAATTCTATATACAGTATTCGTGACTATAATGCAATTCTCACGATTGTATCTCAAGGTGAACGTAAATGTAAAACACATGTTTTACCCATACATCAAGTCAGGTACTGTGACAATAGACTTGGCTATGTTGTTTTATTTTTCCCACTGCGCGAAGGTTCAGCCCAACATTCAGAACATGGAACTAAAGTCTGCAATTAAGTTCTATTTCTTTGTAATGAAACTGCGGGATCAAAATGGTTAAACCGTTATAATACCTTAACGAAACCGTTTGGTTTATAAAAACTGCTAACTTCTTTCTAATGAAATTGGATGATTTGGAATTTCAGTTATTTTATTTGTTATAAGAAATAAATTAGGTAGGATCATCTAAAATCGACTGAACGGAATTGAAGCAGATGGATAATAAAGATAATATAAAGATGGATAAGCTTGAAAATTATAACAAAAGGATTAAATCAACAATAAAGCAGCAACGTGACAACTGCCAAAAATAAGAGATCTTGACCCTTAACAATCATAACTTGATTTATTGATAATCCGACATACGATGAAAAATATCGTTGCAAATCCAAAATATATCGGGGGAAGGCCAATGTCAACGACCCTGTACCCCATGGACAACAATGAGACAGATCCGAAAAAAAGGGTCTTGCACCATTATGGGGCGCAATTACCGCTTCAATGGGCAACCGAATACTGCTGATATTGTAATAATAATGTGGCACGCGCCAGCTTCTACAAATCCTGTCCAACCAGTTTATATAAGTATTAAGTGAGAATTGAATAGCTAATCCTCGAACAAATCTTTTTATTATATTGTGTAAGTCTTTCAAATAAATTTGGCGGCTCCGAGGACACGCTTCGAAATTCTAATGAATGCCCATGCATAATCCTTTAGAATCGCATTTTAAGCTTGGAGCTTAATTAAAATTTGCGTAAACAATTCCTAATTACACACCATTGAAATGTTCAACCAAAGTAAATATTAAAAATACATTTGGGAGTAAATTCAACAAGTTTGGTTTGTTTTATATATCAGAAGCCGTGCTATAAAATCAAATTTGTACCGTATTAAGTGTGCCCACGCTACATCCAAGGGTTTGGTTAACCAGAGGCTGGGGTGTACCAGACGATCAATTTCAAGGGCCCCCTCGCCTTATATTCAAATCCCTTCTTTGTCTTTTGCATTTCATACAGTCGGTGATTCACAATAAAGACAGTCATCTCGAACGCGTATCTACTTGTTCCAACGGTCGATAACTTTAATTGAACATAGGAAACATAAGTAAACATAAAGTGGCTTAAGTATCATATTCATGGACACATTAGTCACGTGTGCAGTATATTGCTTCATTCTATTATTGTTATTATATTGCGAATGTTATTAGTTCGATGAACTTTCATTACTCGATTAATTGTCTTTTTATAAATAATAAAAACTGATACAAAAAACTAAACAATGTCCTTAAGTAAATACAAGCGTCCTAAATGTGCAATTCTTGTTAATGCATAGAACAACGCAAGTTATAGATAAGAGTTATCAGTAGCGATAAAGCAACTCTGTTGGTGATATCAGAAAGAAACAATACTGGAAAGGTAAAATTAAAAGTAGAACAATTAATTAATTAGCTATACTAATAAAAACCATACGTACTACAAAAACAAAACGGTAACGAACATATCACTGAGCAACAAAAAAACACAGTAGCGCAAATAAAATAATTCCAGGCACAAATTTAAACAAACTACTTAAATCGCAAAAACTTGAAACATTTACCGGTGAACGCGCAAACTTTTTGAAAACACTTCACAAAAACGACGACGATATCAAATTTTCGCGTGAAATTTGATATGTGTACTGTATCGAGACGGTTGGTTCGCGCGGGGACACAACGCGCTCCGCGGCGACCGGCCAACAACTGACGTTTACTCGGTGCCCGTCTGTCGCCGTCCCTCTCCACTACGCATGTCCGGAACAACATCCCTTCATCATTTCCACATACCAACCCCTTTTTAAATCCACATGACTCTATTCCTCACCCATTGCAAAAATAACAACACTTTTAGTCACAACAAATAACAAAAGTTGATAATCATTGAAAATGGCCGTTGAGTCAGAAAAGGACGGCAATAAATGTGTAGACAAGGTCGATCGTGATTGTTGCAACATCGCCTATAGCAAAAGCTAACAGTTCGGGTTTTACACCTGGTTGGTAAAGATAAGGAGATTTAAAATTTTGTGAGCCCATGATTTTTAATCTCAGAAGGAAAATTATTTTCGACAATTTAAATCACTCAATAAGATTAATGTTTTGTTGGATAAGTCTTTATTGTTTCGTTAGTATTTTGTTTCGGGTTTGTTTTTAGGTATATAAAAACATTTCATTTGATTGAATTAATTAGATCTGGATTTTTTTGATTCAAGCTTGTTTTTGTTTCGTTCAAATAAGTAAAAAAAGTTTTTCTGTATGTTTTAATTCATTTATATTAATAGGTCGAATGTTTTTTTATACTTTCTACATACTGTAACTACTCAAGAGTGATATGGGATTCCAAAATACTTGTAGCATCCATTAACACCTACGTAACAGGAGCAGTAAAGGTACTATAGCTGGATTATGCTTTCATAACTCGTAAATATTCCTCACTTTCACTACAATGTCACATATGGGCTGCAATGAAAGTGAACATTGTCACAATACACAATAGGCTGGCTCTCATAACTATTTCGTCTAAACTTTCCAGTGATTCAAAGAAATATTTAGAAACTGTAGCAAACAGCGAACGACTCTACCTTTTTTATGTTAAGATAATTTGAGGAAAAATAATATAATGTAAATGAACGCTAAAAAAAGAATCGTTGCCTAAAATTAAATGAAATGGCATAAAACTATTTTAAGACACATTAAAGAAGTCAAATTATTAATTAAGTCGCATACTTTGTATATCAATGTATATTGAGTAACCTCAAAGATTATTTTGTCTCTACCAAAATATTCCCTTTCTTTGCTCAAAGTATAGAAACATTTGAAGAATACATTAGTAGTTCCCCACATTTTGATCACGCACATTAAGAAACAGTAATATAATTGGCTTGTGTTTATGAGTAAGCCTCGGATGGAGGTCACGTACATGCAATCGAGAGCTTGTTAATGACGGCAAAGGTACCTACTTGGTAAAATGCACATGCAGAAATATATTATGGTATAAGGGGTTTATTATTAAAATGTTGTAGAATACAAAGACTCGATTTGTGGCTTGAAAACTGTTATAGGTTGAAGAAAAAAAAGTATATAGAGCTGACTGCTAAGCATTATCGTTCTAAATGTAATAGAAGTAGGAGAAGAAAAGGAGGTTTGCGTAACTCTAGCTTTAAGTCTAATGCACCATCTTAAATGTCACTTATTTGTGTGGTTTCGATTCCTTCACACTTTAAAACAACAACGAAAACATTCCTTATTTTTTGCTATTGTTAACCATTGCATGGCAAATAATACTGGCCTTTAAATGTCCCACTGCTTGGCAAAGGCTTCTTCTCATATAGAAAAGAAACGAGCATTGATCAAAACGCTGGATCACTGCTAGTTGGCGATATCAGATTCCAATTTATGAAATCCAGGTTTCCTCACGATGTTTTCCTTTACCGATTGTCAATGATGTCATTATATTATAATTAAGAAATTAAATAACTTTGAAGAAGTCACATTGGTACATAGCCTGTAGTAGGTTCTAACCTTGTGAACTTAAATCCGTTCATTGAATCTCTAGGCTACCACGACATCAGGTCAAAGGGCCTTAGTTATTATTGCAACATTATTTTAATTATGGAATAATAGTTTTGTAATTACACATTGTTAACGATATTCTTCACACAATATTCAGAAATAGCATACAGTACGAGATTATACCTGTGACCCCTACGGTAAGTTAAATAGTGTAAGGCTTAGTCACCGCACCGCCATCGGTCGGTTTTCGAGCTGGTTCTACATAAAGTTTTAGTAATGACTTAAATTCCTTTGACCTTATTGATGTTTTGTAAAGTTTTCTAGGTAAGTATGGTAATAAACTTAGGGTAGAGATTTAGGACGAGTGTGTGATAAGTTACTATACATTCTACGTAGATTTCGGATAAAGTGAAAAATATGACGATCTTATCTTCAGATTTTTTTTATTAACATACCTTTTTATTTTAAGCAAATCCACTGCCTGGTTAAGCTCTACTAGCCTTGATGACTGTCTTACTAAATAGTCATAGTTTTACGAAAATAAATGTTCAAATAATTGATGATCACAGTCAATATTTTAAAAACAAAATTTTATCATAGTTATCATTGCGTATTTCTTCAAAATTTCGTAATTTTAACGTACGGGGATGAGAGATTTTTGTGCAACGTAAACATGTTTCAACTTTCAATCATACGAAAATATACATAAGGAGGTCATATGTGATAACCCCAGTTAAATAACGTTAGCAATCTTAATCTTATACAAACTCTTGAAAGGAATAAACATGGCTTTGTGATTTATAGATTAAGTAAAACGCACGTGAAGCACAATACATAAAAGGCTTGTTCATTTTGTAGAACACCTAAACACTTACAAAATTTAGTATCTATAATGCAAAAAAAAAATGCAAATTAAAACTTTTCAGATTATACTGTATGCATAAATAAAATCTCTGTGTTTATAAACCTCAAAACAGTGCTCTTACTTATTCTACAATGCAAATAAAGACACATAATAATTACGTATAAAAAAATTAGTCTTACAAAAAGTCTTAGATAACAGTACTAATTCCCACGCAATTTATCGCCAGCTAATCGCATTAGTAACAAAGTAAATATTCATTGAATTCTACTTGACCGCCGAATATACACAAAACAAGTACGTGCAGTTGGAAAGTGCGTTCAAGTGACATTGAACCACCTGTTCTTGTCTTATGTTAATGTCCCTTACCTAACACTTACCTAACTTGTACATTGTTCAAGTTTAAAGCTAGTGTGTTCAGCAGTGCAGAAGTTAGCAGGCTTTAGTAAGATCGACAAGCATTATTTTGTGTGATACGCAAATGCTTGTTCCAAGTCTGGGTGATTTGAAATTTGTGCAACCCCCGCGACACAAGGATTAAATTTCTTAGTGCAGGAGTCGTTTTGAAAAAGAAAAAAAAAAGAGTAGATATAAGTAAGCAGCGTTGAAATTAAGTAGGTTCCCACTCGATTCATTCAATTCAGACTTAAATATAATTAATTATACTATACTTTTACTGATAGTATTTCCGACCAAAATTTGCCATAGGAACTTTTAAGTTAATATAGGTGCAATTTTATAGATCTGTAACATAATCCAAGACGAAAAATTGTCATAAGCACATAATATGTTCACTTAATGTGAGACAACACATACCTACAAAAAATATTGTAAACGATCGCAGAAAGTAAGAAAGCTGCCTATATACAAGAACAGTAATAGTTGTCAGCATTAGCAACTTCATGCAAGTAACAAGTAAATCATTAGAATTCGTTACACATAGTAAAATATCGCAAAGTTTACAATATTCTGATTTGAAAAGTAGTTTTCCATAACTTAAGACACAGCCCTAGTTTTACCATGTCGACGACACCCACTGCAGTATACTCGATACATTTAGCAGTCAGATAAAATTCCCGTTAAGTGCACCGTTTAAGATTAGAGGAAATCTTCAAGTGGCCTCCGGATCTAAAACCTACAAAACGGTATATGCTTTCGAATTTACTACATGGAAAGCTGATACCATTAATTTACCTCCTTCCTTTTGATTAAAAACTATTAAAAGCTATCATAACGTGAAGTGATCTCTGCAACTACTGAACAAATTTTGAACATTCTTTCACCAGTAGAAAAGTTTATTATTTATCGGATATTCGGTTTGATGTCCAGCAAAATGGGCAAGAGTGGGCTTATTTTATTATAAAATCAGAGGAGTTTGTCTTTCTTTTGTTGTGTTTTTAAACATTATTTAAGCACTTGGCATAAATGTAATTCTAGAAAAATTATGAGAAATGGGGTTTACAAATGAAAAACACAATTTATAAAACTTCAAACTTTAACTAACTAAACATATCGTGTTTTATGTTAAAAGCTGAAAAAAAATGTGCTACACAAAGGAACATGTTATTGCTATCTATAGCTAAACCCTTAATATAATATCTTTGGTTATAATAATTTGATTTGATGCAACGAATTGTATACTTATTAGAAAGGGTTAGCTCACACATTCTTTAAACACCTCATATATTATATCACGCATTCGCAAACGCCTCTCCATAAATAAGACACTAAAATAAATAGATCAGGATGTAAAGCGAAATAAATTATAACATCTTAGTCAAAGTCAGCTAGGCCAGTTATTTCCGACTCAGAAATCAGAAGCTAAATTAGTTCGCCAACTATAGATGTAGCAATAGAACAAATGAACAAACATTCTACTACTTAGATACAAATATTTTAAATGCGATAGTCTGTGAGCATAATTAAATCAATTTATATTAAATTACAAAAAAACTACTGAACAGTTTCGCATGAAAATTAGACAAACAGTAGTCCAGAAATAACCATCGAACACACATGAATTATGCGATAGATAATTATAATGAATGCTACCGATTTTTGATGACCTACATGGTTGGGTGGTGGACACACCGGTTTTCAAGGTGTCGCCAGCTCGGAGGTCCCGGGTTCAATCCCCGGGCGGATTAAATTAAATTTATATTAGCGATATTTTAATTAAGAACTTATTAAGATATTATTGAATAATTTATTAGTTTTAGATTTGGCTACCGGGTCAGATGTCGCACTGCTATAACAAAAACGTTTTGATTGGTGAAAATAGAGACGAAGATTACTCATTGACAAAGAATAATTTAACATCAAAATGCCCACTTGAAAGGAACAACCGTGGGGTCGGCTTCTTCACACATAAGTAACAACTACTGCTAACAATCTAAGAGAAATGTGTGTCACAAACAATAATATCTAAAATGAAACAATTTCCCATACCTTCTCACCATCGTGACGGTGTGAAATTACATTTCTCGACTATATCGTGCCTTTTCATTTTAGCATTGCACGCGAGACGAGCAGGCTAGTCTAGACATAGGCAATAAGGTCAAATGTCAGGAACATTACTGTTTTATTCGGGTACAGGTCATATTATGACCTAATAAGGTCTCTAGTGAATTAAGTACTGAAAATTTATTATTATGGATCTAAAAATGAAGGTACGGCTAACGTTATGGCAATGTCCGTGAAATTGCTAAGTGACGACTCCAACCTATTGAATTATTACCGTATTTTAGTAATATTTGTATAATTATTCTACTATTTACTCGCCAAGCAAAGATCCCTCTTTCTTTGCCTCCTTCCACTTCTGTCAGTTAAGGAATCAACTTATTGCCGTTTTCTTAATAAATAAAATTATATACAAGTTATAGATACACAGTAAGTTACTAGAAATAATCTTAAATCAGGATATTATATTCTTGCTTGATATTAAATAACAATATTTTAGTTTGATATAGATCTAGGAGGAATAAAAACATTAAAGTCTAATCTATGATATCGTAACAATATGGTAGAAAGATATTTGTAAGTTGATAGAAAAACAGCTGATTCTTGCTCATTGCTATACCACTTAAATAGAATACGCGGAAACAATAACAAAAGTATCTTTGCGTGCAAATCTAAGAAGTTCACATTAAAATGCGGGCAAGAGCATTAGATCGTATCTAATTGCCACAAATAAATATACATTTTCATAGAAATATTAAATCTATCAAAATGATTTATAATCTATTAACATTCTATTGAAATATGTGCGAGTCCTTAAAAATATTTTAATCGGTTTTTTTCGTTGTGTTTTGTTTTAAATGCTTCCTGAGTTTCTAATCCTATAAAGGGATGATCGCAGGTAAACAGGACGTCTAGAATTTCAAGTAGCCAATTCTACGTTTAATTTATTTATTTTTGTTTCCATTTACACCATTATGGAAAAACTGTAATTATATGTTCCGATGATTTGCGCAATGAGAAACTAGTCATTCAACGCTTCCAAAGTACCTGCAGGTGTATTTGAAATATAATTATTCGGATTTTTATTTTGATTTAAGCTCAGTCCAGCTTGCTAAATTTAATTCTCTCGTCTATTGAACCTCAACGATAAAGTTTCAAATATAGGTACATTCATTCACGTGAATCTCAGAAATAATTTAGTTCTAATACATATCGTAATATCGGGTAACAGAACCAACTCATTTGTTTCAGTTTGCTCTACAGCAACAAACAAACAATGTCGTGTTCCGCAAATATATCAAACAGGTTGCTACGCCTGGAGGCATAAACGTTAAGTATATGTAAGTATTTGGTGCCAAGAAAATGTTTATACAGCCTATCTTTGTCTGCTTGCATAAGAATATTTTATAAACATGACCTAAAAGCGGTATATTAATACCAGTTGAGGAACTTGCCAATTACGATAGTGAAGTATTTTTTGATCGCTCTTATTGTAAACCGTGTAGGTAGTATTTCGGTTTATATTCAGTGAATAATAATTGTTTTAATTATATTACTTTTGATATATGAGTTGAATTGCCTTCTTTCTGTTTACACTGGTTTAAAGAGACTGATCTGTGGATGTAACAGTTCTAGACTTTTATATACTGACCTTTGAAGAAAGAGTCTTTAGTCACCTATCAATATATTCATACTTATACTGTTGTCATAAATACTTCTTTTTCTATGTAACAATAATAAAAATCGTTGATCTAAGTATACCAATATGGAGATTTTGTGTAATTAATGCCAAGAAGAAAAAGCTTATTTGCTATCATTAAAACTCGAGGTACATTTCTATCAAGCGCTCGAATAATATTTGCATGAACCTTTATCCAATGTTTTGTGCGATATTAAACTTTAATCCATCATCCCTCGCCATAAAGTCACCATCAACTCATACTTACACGAAACCCGAAAATTACACAAACATAAAGGTCCCAGTACAATCTCTCGTGTTTGCATTGAGTCGGCAAACATCGGAGTAAAGAGCGGAAACGTTATTACAACTCAACATCCCTACCGACACACCCAAAACATCGTTCGAATAAATCGAGCAACTAAAAATACGCTTTCCACTGACGCTTCCTTAAGGAAATAATTTTGGAAGTTAGATAGAAACCAGCAATAGATGTTATGCAATGGTTACTGGTTTTTTTTGTGTAATTGGTAGAGTAAATTTTGTCATGGTATGAGGAGATACTTGAAACAAACCTCGGCTTTAGTCAAATTCTAATGATTTGGGTATTAAGTTAAGTCGTGCATAAACAGCGGAGTTTATTTAAAATAAATATTAGACAATGGCGTTGGTGGATACAATAATGCACAATACTACTGTCGGTCACTGTTAATTGATTTGGCTTAAGATAATGAGATATTTGTGACTATTTTTGATGCAATACAATACATTTGTAAAGACAATAACTGATTCAACATAAATATAAAATGCTAGTCTTATCCTAACACAAAAAGAAACTCAATAGCAGTAGTACTGAACTTACGTTTAGCGAAGTTCTGTAATGTTGCAATACAGATATTGAAATCATCTCCTTGGCAATAAAATTAAAACCTGATACTAACTTAAAGCATTGCTGTTATAATCAATAAATTGAATTATATATTTCTATGCATCCAATTGTATTCCAACATCAATTAAATTGTTGATGTTATTGGTACTTTTTAGTACACTAAAAAGTACCAATAACATCAACAATTTAATACCAAGAGGACATTCCGTTGCCTATATTTTGGGAGGAGTCAGGAATTATCATAAACCGTCCCCATTATGTCGTAAAGCGATAAATATACTGTAAAACCATAAACGGAGGCAACGGGCCATATCATAAATTGTGTTGAATTGGCCCACTTTGCACTGCTGGCGACGTTACCCTGAAGAAAGAACTTTTTTTATACCATCGCGATTTATATATAGAACCTCAGAATTTTTATGACACTTAAAAAAGTAATAAGGATCATGAGGTAAATAGCCGAATGGTGTCATTACTTCCATTATTAAAGAAACCAAGAAATAAGTTGCCCAAATTTATTTATTCAATACAAATGGTTTTTCACAGCTTACGGTGTGTGTGTTTATGTAAGATAAGTTAAACATTATATCAATTATTTATTAATAATAATAAAGAGAGTACAGTATACCCAAATTAATAATGCACATGCAGATCTTCGCTAATTGTCGTATTCCCGGAAACACCCGAATCATTGAATCGTAAGAGCCCTAAACAATGCACTTGCATTTTGCACCTTGTTCAAAAGAAATAGGAGTCAATATCATGTGTACACAATCGAAAACAATTCGGGCGGTCGGCGGCGGTCGCCGGTCAGTCAAAAGTCCGTCAGTCGTCTTTACATATTGGTGGTGACTGCACGTGTTCTCTCTGTGTGGAATTATATAGAGCTGCTATTACACACCCTTCTTGGTTTTGTTTTCAAAGGTGAAATTAATTTCAATTTTAATTATCTTATTCAAATTTAAATAATTTTGTAAAATAGTTAAATATACTAATATAATAGAAAGATAAAATAAATTAATAGATATAGGAATAAATAATAATATCAAGTATAGTACATGATGCAAAAATACAACAAATAAATAAAAATATGTTAGGTAAACCTTGTGTTATTTAAACCTTCTTTTCTTACATCATTACACCAGCTTCAGTAAGACACTTGAAAAGTACTATAAAATTTTCGAAGGAAATCAACAAATATTGTAGCATATTCGCAATCGTGTGGTTTTCCTCGCTTACATGGAATTATCGAATCAAATTTTATTACTGATAAATCAATATTTATCTCTTTTAGCACAAAACACATAATTCTACTAAACTATGCATGAAGAAAATGCACTTAACCACTCTATATACATATCGTCTTCCGACGCTCGGGGAATACGACCGTTGGCGAACAGTGACGAAAATTTCTATGCGCATTATTACTTTGGGAGACCTGTAGATACGTAAAGAGGTAGGGTTAAACATTGCTAAAAATTTTAAAAGAAACAATAGGGAGTGTTGTGGAATTAGAGAGGCGAGTGAAAGTTTCTGAAAAAATAATAATAATAACAAATAGAGTAAACACGTAAAGAGGTAGGATTAAATATTGCTATTTTTTTAACAAGAAACTAATTGGGAGTGCTGTAAAATTAGAGAGGCGTAGGAAAGGTTAGCTACTAGATCGCAAGTCACCGTGGGAAACACGATTATTGTAGAATGTTTCAAGCTTGTGTTTAACGAGGACTTTGTATTGGTTTCACTACTGCTGGCGATTAACATAGCTATCCATAAAAGGTTAAATAATGAAGGATCGGGTGCTGTATCGCTGTATTTGGGAATGGCCTGTATTCCGCAGTGGACCGCGATAGGCAGGGTCGATGATGCTGAAACGGTTTTCTCTTCTAGAGGTAGAATTTTGTGGACTTTGTGTACAATTCACTACCGCTGGAGATTAACATAGTATTCCATAAAAGGTTTTAATGAAGGACCGACCGGCTATTGTATCGCATTTAGGAATTACCTGTATGCTGCAATGGACTGCGACAGGAATAGTCGATGATGCTGAAATGATTTTCTCTTCTAGAGGTAGAATTTTGACTGCAGTATCAGAAATTTCTGCCAAACTTCTGTTTTGAGCACAGAACACTAATACTCTAGGCGAGGTTTTGAGTAAGGACAACGTCTGTACAGATAATTAACAATACTCTATGAACTATTATTGAAACGAACAACAACCGAACTCTTTCATTATAATCTACATACTTTATAACTTTATTTTGTCGTTATTTTACGAACAAGTTTATGACTCATGAATTTGGCTACTACGTTTGGAGATCACTTGTAAGGTAACCTCGTTGGAATTAAATAACAATATTTTCTATTCGTAAACCTTAAACCAGTTTTTTTATGTCTTAGAAAATATCAAACTATACGCTTGCTTTTAGTAATATGAATGTAGGTGTTCGCTAAACTACATCTGCGAATGTTTATCTCGCACATATTTTATTTGTTTATGACCAAGTATATTACAAGTGCGGTGATATATTCTGCCTGAGGCTCATAAAATTCCATCCCCTCTCCCTTCTCAATTCATATTTCATCTGTAAGCTGCGTTTGTCACGAAACGTGGATATACTATTCAGTTTTAGTACACAGCGCTGTGAACGAAAGTTGTGTTAGTTGTTACCGTTAATTACGACATCGCAAAACTATATCGCAAAATTAAAAATTATAATATTGACATTTTAGAACTCAATTTCCGACTGTTCACGCAAAGAGTCGTCATACGACATTATCAAAGATCATAAAATTATCACGCAATGTGATAATTTGGTGGCAAAATTTAGGTGAAAAACATAAAAACCAATAGAAATGGAACCTTTTTGAATGTGGAGATACCATTTTTTTTGTAAATAATTTCGGAATACTGAAACGTCAATCAGTTTGAAGCCGCCGTTAAATCTCATGCTGTCTCTGTCACTTTAAGCTGTGTAGTAGAGACAGATAGACATTTAAGAACTTTTTGAAGTTAATTAGGATATATTCGGGTGTTAGGCAATATTTCGATTTTCAAGATCGACAAAATATGTATTAAGTTTTTATAACGATGAATCCACGACGCGTTACAGTATTCGGGGCTAAGTGTATCAATACTTAATTGGTATTGTACAGTAAGTGTGACTATACACTTAACAGGTTTCACAAAGGTATTATAAGGTACAGCACTTAGTTGAGCAAATACCTCTTCCAAAAAATGTCATTTCACAAAACCCCTACAAATAATTAATAACAGCAAAGTCATTAACAAAATCGATACGACAAATTAAATTATTAACGGCCTTTATAATCGCATTTACTTTGCTCATGAGATACGAACTGACAATTAATTAAAGCGACATAATTAATTGTCGGCTAACGCATATTGTAATTAACTGGGACGTGTATGATTATCTATTTATCTATGCGAGTGTACGTCTTGTGTTGTATTAGTGATATAATTAATTAGTCATGTAAATATGGCTTAATGAATGAGAATATTCACATGTATGCAGTAGGTAAGGTTATATTGAATTTTTGATTAGTTAAATTCAGAAATTTTCAATTGATGAATTCATTGGCATTTTAAATTCAAATATTTCACTTGCAGAGGGAAAGTAAAATATTTTGAATTTGGAGTGTCTTTTACTTTTTATTTCACTTTAGATAACCAGTATTTTAATGAAAAAAATTCATTGTCTTAGCGTTTAAAAGCATAAAATCCTGTCCCCAGAACAACTTTTAGTGATTTACCAATTAATGACCTAAAGAAAGTCACTCAAAGACCAATTAATTAAAAATGACAAAGCGAAAAAAAATTAAATCGATATTTGGGCAAACTTAAAAGAAATTTGGCGTAATTAAATTACGAAGAAACAATTGGCAAAGTATTCCTAACCTTTAAATGAAAGCGGGTAATGAAGGGGAGACTATGAATTATTTTTAAGTGGCGAGCCAACCCTCTGGCTTACTTTCATTGATTTTAATCGCTACCGGGATTGTGCTTGGTACAGGAAAGCGTCGGTCGAGAACTAGTTCATTCATTTAAAATTGTTTAAGATTCTGTGAGACTTTATTGGTTGTTATTTCATTTATATTAAATACCATCTGTTACCAGGGGCTCTGTACGCGCCACGCGGTACCTATTTTTTCTATTGAGGAATATAGATATCCATTTTACTCAAAGATAATGTAATAAGTTTAATATTTTAATGGTGAAAGACTTTTTGAAATCGATTCGGAAGTTTTTGAGGTTACTTTTTACAAATATACAGATTTCCCTCTTCATTATAAAATGCAATTAAGATGAGAATATTATAATTATTATGTTACTTAAGTTTGATTTTTTTTATTGTTACTACGTTTTTAGCTAAACTGTTGTTATTAAATATGATGTTATACACAAAAGATACACATTTGATAGGACGTAGATAGCTTCGGTACAACTTATAAAAATGTCCGTTCATGGATTTTCAAAAAAAATAGATTTTAAAAAGATATTTTACGTTGAATGTTGTTGATGTATGTAACTTCAATTTATTTTACTTCCATAAATTAAACAATCATAAATAATTAAAAAGCAGAACATAAACGAATAATTAAAGAATAAAAAGCATAACATATCAAGCAATAAAATTCTAAAGAGCTATTATGAACCCTAAAAAAGTTTTCACCAGACATACAATTTTTCTTTTCACTAGTTTTACTGAAGATAAAATTATTCTTTGATTATACTATGTATTTCTTTTAGAGTGGTCTGTTTCAGCACTAAGTTTAGTTGGATTATCCTTGTTAGCGAGGTAAGAGGACAAAGAAGAGCTACAATTAGCAATGCGACGAGCCCTGATTGTGCCAACTAGACGCTACTATAAATTGTGTTAACGAATAGCCGTGGATTTAGTTATTGTCTAGAAATGGCCTATAATAAAATTAAGTCATGGGAATTAACGTGAACTCCTGCATTTCAGCACTCGCAACCAGTGCGCATCTGCTTGCGACCACGGCCAGTGTAACCCGGCCGAAACGTCAAGCATTAAAAGGTAAATGCCTGAGTTCACGTTCATGCCCGTTACGTAATGTCATTTTTACCATGCAACGCGATAGTTTCAAAGTTAGTATAGAACTGGCTTTCTAAATTAAACCTTTGTCCTATAATAAAAAAGTCTAAAATTGATAAACATACTTCTAGTTTAAAATCTGCATGGACAGCCGAGTGGTATAGATAGGTCACCACGCTAATTACCACTGTGCGCGACGTGCTGCGGGTTCGATCCCCGCATGGGACAAGCATTTGTGTGATTCACAGATACTTGTTCCAAGTCTGGGTGTTCTTTGTGCATGTTATTTGAATGTCTGAAACCCCCGCGACTCAAGGATTAAATTGCTTAAAGAGGGCGCCGTCTCCTTTAAAAAAAAATCGAAGATAATATTGATTTCAATTGTATGTTTTTTTTTTCAAAACCAAACAACATAATTTTCTGAAAATATCAATGATTGGTTATTTTTTTTTCTAATATTAGATATAATTTGAATCATGCAACAGTTACAAAATATCCATTGAAATAATTAAGAATATTACTATGTTGCTAGTCGCTTTCATTGACAACGGCTTTAATTCCTTGTAAATTATAGTGGAACCCCTTCGCATATTCACTTAGAGAACGGTTTCTCCTAACGGGTCTTTTCTTACGTCTAAAGTGAATACATTAATATCATACTATATAATATAACAATTACAGAGATATCTTCTGTTCACGTGTCTCACTTTGAAGTTGTAAAGGGAATTATAATCATTAAAGTTTGGTTTGATTACAATAGCAATGTCTCTTATACGGGTTGCTAAGATATTAATCCCAAGTCGGCGTATCATTAATTTTAATTGTTTATTAGATACAATCATTCTATTGCTTAAGTTTGTAATTATTGTACAGTCTTTTTTTATTACAAATATTGTTGTATAATAAATACTTACCGACGATTTACAGAGTGAAAATATAGTCTAAAAAAAAAGGATTGCAGTCATTAATATCAAAGTTAGAGTACTTACTCACTCATGAGTCCAGATGTTTCAATAACTGATTTATTAGGCTTACCTGAAATAAAAAGAAATAAACTTAAAACAATATGATACGATCTAACATATTATCAAAACCAGCAGTACTGTCAATGTGTCAAGCTTTTCTACCCACCCCTCAAAAAATATTATACGAAGTACTATAGCAAGAAAGTTTTTACCTTTAAAACACTCCTTAAAATACTATGACTACTTTAAAAACATACATGTTTACACGTCAACATAGCCGTTCCTACTACATAAGTAGCAAATGTTAGTAGTGTCATCAATACATATTTGTTCCAAGCGCCTGATAAATTTGTAATAGCTGAGAGTAACGCTTGCCGCGACTATTGTGCGCGCTCTACTATAAATGTATTAGGCGCTCCGCGCTACACAATAATCAATGGTAGCTGCACAGTTGCGCACACACAAGTTGGTGAACGCATATGAAATGTACGCCTTCTTGATAGCAAGTAATCTATTGCCCTATAAATATTATTTCTACATAATTAAAAAACAATGAATTAAAGTACTTTTTGAAGTCAGGTCAGTAATTAAATATCTAGGCATCTTGACAAACATAACAATGAGCACTCCAACAGTGTTATTAGTTATTCTTCATCTAACTTCTGGACCTTTGAATGAACTTTAGTAATTTTACAGAAAAACCCTAAATATTGATCGTGATCATCGTTGTTGCCTTAAATTACGTGGTAGGTAGGTACTGTAGCCTTTCTTTGGACTTTGGTTATCACTGAAACGTTAATTAAACTTATAATCTCTACTAATGAACTGTAGCCAGTGACTTCAAAAAATAGGGGAAGATAACTATAATCACTGAACAAAATATATTCTTATCACACCAAAAACTTTGCAGACAATCTTTAATCCGGTGAGTTCGTTAAAAATGTAGGCGCGTTGACTTAAAAAAATTATACTCGAAGTCATTAAAGTCTTAAGTCGCGTTTAATTACAGTCGTCGGCGACTTCTGCTTAAGGGGAGGCACTCCCAGACATCAGAAAAATATTAATGACCTGAGTGGAAAAGTTGCTAAGAATTTTTCGTCGCCTTTGGCATTACGTTTCGACTGTCGTGTTTTATTTAAGTTGACGTTTACGTTTTGTATTTTCCTTTGAAATGGTACGTCGAGCCTGTATTTCCATTCAGCATTAGTTCAAGGATGTAAAATTCAAAATGTACGCTTAACCTAATAAGACGAACAAAACAATGTCCTAATACGAACTCTAGAAATCTAGACTGAGTATTTACAACAAGATATTCCTCTTAAAATGCAATCTATTCTATTAATGAGACAACTAAAACCTATGGCACTCCTAACTAATAATATATCTAACAAAAATGATCTTAAAAGTATCTATTCCTTTAACAGCTATCCCAAAAAATTCGTCTGACAAAGTAAAACATCTCGTAATATCAATTCGTGTGTCACTCTTGATATACCGATCATCATTTGTTTGACGTGACGCGTACGAGGGACCTCGGAGACGCCTAATTGAAACAAATATTTGAGGAGAAATACTCAGAGGAAACTCAAGGGATGAATTGTACGAGAGCAAGCTAGTTTTGACGCGTAGAGAAGGGACATGTTTGAATATCGATAAATGTATGTTGAACCTTCGGGACTATAAAACTAAACAATAAACCGCGATAGAATGCGCAAATTTGAATAGAATGTAATTTTTTTTATATGTACAAAGGCCTTTTCTTATTAGGTATTTTCTCAAAAGCAACCTAAGTCTTGCTCACGCGTTGTCGTTATTTGTACTGTCATTTGAAATACAATTTGGGATTGTAATAGTTTGCTCATTTATTTGGACATCTGAATAGGATGTATTTAGTATGTTATTAGTATCTTTAAAATATTAGGTGCATAATTTAGAGACATTTTAAACATTTATGTACCTATCTTTTTTTTTTACCTTACTTATTTGGTGTCATATAATGCTTCTCAGTTTCTTATCTACCACCAAAACAGCAGTTATTCCCACAAAATAAATTCTAAAGTTATCGAGTAGCAGTCAAATTTTTCGATAAATGCTATTATCACACAACAGTACCTCATTAAAAATTAAATTTTCGTAACAAATAAATTACAAATTAATATTTGTAACAAACGGATAAATCAGATTCAATCATAATTTATAAACATTTAATAGTTATCGATAAACGTTTTTAAATGAGGACATCACTCTCCATTTATATTATGTTCATATTGAATCTAAAAGGGCTTTCATTTCCAATCAATTTTAGGAAATCTGTTTTATGATATTGAGTGAAGGTTACGCGACCCAGTTCTTTAACGTTAATTGTTTTAGATGATAAGACATTGATCAAAAGCTTTTAAAACATTTTACTATATTTCCTATAGAGAACTTTAGAAACTAGACAACATAAGAATAATAGGTGAAAATTAATTTCATTTAATGATAATTATTAAAATAATATTATGACATCAATAATATAATAATAGGATTTGTACGTAATCGGTTTCTGATTTATCTAATTGACGTTACAAAAAATCCGAAAAATATCCTGTTTTTGATGATTTATGATCAATGAAGAATCAACTAATTTAATCATGTAGTTAATCGAACTTACAAAGTAAATCCAACAAAAAACGAATGTTAACAAAATAAGAATTCGCAGCAAAATAGAAGTTACTCAATATAGGTATTAGTATGTATAGGTGTATATACTATATTGAGTAACTTCTGAGACAACAAGACACAACAAGTATGTCTCTTTTATTCTCGTACAAAATGCCAAGGATGCTAATTGTTAGTAAACAAATAAATTATTGTAAACTAATTAACATAATGATTAAGATAACATTAATTTAATATCTAGTAGTAGGTAAATATTTTAGCCTTTGTTAGCATATCGGTAAGTACTAAAACCGATTAACTATAGCATCCGTTGTTTGCTATTTAATTATTTGCTATACACAGGAAAATTATCAAAAAGTAATTTAAATTGAGACAAATGCGTAAAATAAAAACAAACCGAGAAGGAATCCATTTTTTAAAAGTAGTTTTATTTCAATTAATTTTCCGGTTTTACGCGTGTACTTTCCAATGTTAATACGATGTTTATAACGCTCTTATTAAAAGCACTTATTGATAGTATATGAAAATATCCGGAGAAAAAGTAAACGCAACGACCTGAAATCTGTAGCACGCAGTAAGAAACTGTGCTAATCGATAACTATTCCTTCTCTACAATTATATAGCATTTACTCAATAGTAGAGCACTTTCAAGCTTTATCATACCACTAGATGCGTCCCGCGGTGTTACCCGCGATTTACCAGATAACTTAATTTATCGGAATAAAATTGAACTTTTAAGTAAGCTTATGAAGTAAACCAGAGTGCCAGCTACTTCCATACCAAATTTTAACAAAATTGGTCTTGCCGTTTCTAAACGGTTTGAGATTGTATGTTAGTTACCCTGCACGTCTACGCGAAGGGATAACAACATACACACACAAACTTTCACCTCTTTGAAGTTAGTGTGACACACCATATTATATTTAGAGTACCTATTATTCTTTACGGACTGGACCTATACATTTAAACACGATTGTCCGAGAGCGATACATTTATTGCAAAAGACAGACTCTATACAGACACTAGTAAATGAATTTTATTTCGCCATAAGTGTCGTAGTGTAATGAGAAGTTTATTTTACAAAGGTTTTTATGAGTTTTGCTTTGAAATATGAACAATTATTGTTGTTATATACTAAAATATTATTTATAGAAAAGCAACAACAAACCAATTACTCTGTACACTAAACAACATTGAATCAGTCGTAAAATACGGCAATCCAAATTCAATTTAGTTTCAAAACACTTCAGTTAACGACTGTAAGAAATAAGAATCTTTAAAAGTATGTGGAGTTTAGAATACTTTGGAAGTTTTAACTGTGCTTGAGTGTACTCAATTATTTGACACAGAGTTCATTAAGAAAGTTCAAGTCACAAGTGGCCGCTAATGGAGGTAAGTATGAAGTATTTTAGACTCACAGCGACAGATGTTGCAAATGTATGGTAACTAATGGTAGGTGGAAAGATTTGTCGTTTCCTTTAAGTAGGTTTACAGGTTTGCTGCAGCTGTTTATAAGCGCATTATATAATGGTGTTGCTAAATAGGTCCGCTTAGATCTTATTCGCTACATGAAATGGACTTTGTTACATTTCTCGCAACTTACTTTTAACGGTGAAGGAAAACATCGTGAGGAAACCTGAATTCCAAATATTGGGATCTGAAATCGCCAACCCGCAATGAGCAAGCGTGGTGATCAATGCTCATCCCTTCTCTGTATGGGAAGAGGCCTGTGCCCAGCAGTGGGAAGTTATAGGCTGGTATTATTACTATTATTATATTACTTTTACGTACTAACGAGTAACTTGGAATCCCAAAATCAACTATAAGAAAATGCAATTCAATTGTGAACCTTCTTCTTTTTGTGAAGTGGGTTGAAAATTGTAACACTATTATAGGCTGTCACTATTTTTTTTCTTGTTCTTCTATTATTTCTTCTCATATAGGTATTTAAAGCTTCCGATTGCATTCCAACCAACGTCTGTCTTAACTCCTAAGTACTCTTAAAGCAATGAGTGTTTGAATCAAAGTATATCGTGATATTGAGTTACAAAGTTTCATTGTATTTGAATGTCCTCACGTTATACAATATCAATTACCTAAGATCAGTTATATGATCTTCGAGATTGGCTCTCGTATGTATTGCAACACATAATTATCTATTGAGATAAATTGGTAGATATAAAGCTAAATAATTTGTGGCTTGTTCCGCGCGGTTATTGCGGGCCTTGACAAAACTGTTGCCATCCATTTCTAGGTGAATGGCTGGTTTTGCCTTTGATATTACTGTGTGTACTGCGATAGAATTCCACTGAGATTGAGTATTGTTGAATGAATGTCTGCTTTAACGTGAACTTTTGAAATATTTTTGATATCTTTAATTGAATTTTTAAAACAAACGACAATCTACGAATATTAACTTTAAAACTATCGTGTTGCATGATTTTAATAAAAATAGTAATAGTCTGCTTGCGACCACGGCCAGTGTAACCCAGCCGAAACGTCGAGACTTAAAAGGTAAATGCATGAGTACGCATTAATTCCCGTGACGCAATTTTATTAAAATCTACACATGTCTATTTCGAAAACTAAATGACAAATCTAGCTAAAGTAATCGAAAAAGAACGCAGTAAAGTACATAACATTTTTCTCCAAGTAGCAAATTCTTTACAAAATTAACCGTGCCATATAGTATTTTATTATAGTAATTGAATTGATAATGTTATACTTATTTAAAGTAGTATCACTTGCGAAGTAATTTAAATTGAACAAGTACTTATCAGTTTTGTACTGAACTTGATTTAGTCTCAGTCTGATTTACTTCTTTGTTAAATTTGCATGCCGAATTGAGTAGGCGAAATGTGAAGAACTGTAATATTTTTTAAGATCTGTACAACGCTATTTCAAGCAAATATATTTTATTCTATTCAATTCTATTCTAGTATATAACATGCGACCAGCAGTGTAGAATATAATATCCAAATTACATCTTTGGAAATACAATATTGAATATCTGTCATTCAATATGCATCAATATAATCTCCTTGATGTCAGCAATGTTATTTGAGCAACATTAACAACAATGGCGCCTATAATTTTGTTAGGTGTCAGGTATCATTCAATTCATTGAAGCTGTTATTATTTTCTTTATCGTTTCATCTCTTGGATCGCTTTTGAAACATGTTATTTTAAATGTTCGTACATTTAGTTTTTGGCCACAAAGTCATTTTAAACTGCTAAGGGTAGAGAAAATTATTAATTTACGAATACTTAATTGCAACTTACATATCAAATTTCAACGTGGTCAACTTTTACGAGGTCCGTAGAATGACTTTAATTTTAATGCTAAAAAAGCTAATCATTTTAATTAATTGAAATATAACTAATTTAAACGGATTCTATCGCGGCTTATTTTGATTTTGAAATGACACCTGCAAAGGTGAAAAACGTCGTATAAAATGTCGGGACCTAAAATCAAGATAAACTACGATAGAATCCGTTTAAAGTAGTTTTATTTCAATGTCTAATATTCGCGTAAACCTCAGAAAACAACATTTCAATTCCTATGACAATAGTCCAATTACAGTTAAGTAGGTACCATATATTACCAAAATCATAATTTATGTTTATAAGGCGTCAGTTAATAATTTTGCAACTGATCCATTTCACTTTCTTTTTCATTTAAATAACAAAAAAATTCATAAATACGCAATGGATTGCCTCAACTGTAACTGGCGCTTACATTTATAAAGTTTATAGTTATTTACATAACTGCAGTAAAGCTGTGCAATAAAACTTACCAACGGTTAGTAGTTCAAACACGCCCAGTAATAATGGTTTTATTATCGTACAGATATTTCGTAACTTCAACTTAAGTGAAGTTTCTCAATTTAATTATAGACTAGACTCTAAAGTGCTTTATTGTTTATACCACCCTTATTCTTTATTAGTTTTGGCTTTTTAGGGTTCGTAACTCAAATGTATAAAACTGAACCCATATAGGATCACTCTTTTGCCCGTCCGTCTTTCAAGACATTTTATCTCTTAAATGCGTGGAGGTATAGAGTTGAAATTAAAACCATGTATTTATGTCTAGTTATTGACTCTTCAAGTTATGAAAAAACACTCTTCTTGTAAGTTATCGTAAAAAAGATACGACCGTTGACACCGTAAATAACGTATATTTCGACAATCTCAAGGGGATCAAATTAATATAGTACTTCCCGTTGGCCTTTTGGCAAGTAATGCGGTCTTATACTACCAGTACCTACAGGAAAAATCTAAAATCTATACAATTGTAAATAAAATGTCTTTGTAAGGAACCCTTGGTGGGCGAGTCCAATTCGCATTTGCCTTGAGTTTGTTTATTTTTTTTTTGCATTAGAGGTATCGTTAATATAGAAGCGAGATTGTTGTACTTTCAAAGCAAGGGAACTGGCGTTGTTGATTTTTGTATCCAACAATTAGTTCAGAGCAACATAGCAACATAACAGAGCAACATAAAAAGCAATGTTGTTGATCGGTTTAAGGTCAGACAAAATATTTTAATAATTATCTACGGTACCAAAATTATAGATAGTAGCATGAAATAAACCTCTATGTACTCTTTATACTTTATGTCAAACTTGAAATCATTTTTAAGACAGCAAAATATTGTTGGAATTGTCTGTAAGTTCTCAACATAAGAACCGACATATCAGAGAAAATGGTTTACACCTTCGCTTCCAGACCTCTTAACTAAAATGTAGCTAACATTTTCCGTCTACCTTCAAGCATGTGTTTGTACGGTCAACAACACAATTATTTAGACAATTAAGTCCGTGTCACACGAGACAGGTGTTTGAAGTGTTCTACACGTCCCTAACTCGTGGTCCCAAGTCTCCGTAGTCCCTAAATGTCTGGACTCGAGGCACGACCGTCTCAAACCCTCTCCTTTAACATGCCTGTAAATTACCCTCGTTTGTTCAAAGGTCTTGCTGTCCCATATAGTATTGCGATCAAAATATTGGGTACACAACATATTATCCTATACTGAAATGTGAGTTATATTTTTTTGTGTGAATTTCCGTCGCATATATGGCTTTTGTTTGACCCTTAAACTATGCTGTTTTTTTTTTAACTTATGATGTTAGATTCCGGTCTCACAGATATCAGCTCAATGTTTCAAACGAATAAGAAAATTGCCCACTACATTCATCATGATAAAATGCCTAGTTTTACATACTTATGGAATTTATATTAATACACAGTTCAGATATTGAAGAAGTAAAAAAAAGTTATAAACGGATTTTTGTGGCAATAAATATCGTCAAACATAGCTTCACCCACCCAAACCAACCCAGCTAATGATATTAATTTCAATTGCTAACAATACCTTAAACTGGAATCTATTTAAACAAATACGTAGTCATATAGCGTTTCTCGCCGGTCGAACCGTTGCAGACAGTTTGACAGCAAGTTCCGCAGCACTTGACTTGTGTAGATTTCACGCGTCTTGGCCAATTCCAAGCTTGCTATATTTAATGTGAAACTAAAGTTGTTTAAAGTAAGGTAAAGTTATTCTGTTCTAATTAACAGACAAAGGTAAATGTTGTTACCAAAATGATTTGTAATCTTACATTTGAGTCTGCTATTTTTTTTTTTACTTAGTGGCCACAATCGTCCCAGGCCAGGGCCGCTCTTAAGAGTATTTCTTAAGCAAGCAATCAATATGTTTTCTTCATTAATGACACTGAATGGATCGTACAATATTTTAGAACAAATAGCCACTTAAAAAGGATTTCCCTGTGTTGAGTCAAAAAAAAAACGCTAAACGTTACATAAAGTTCTACAACCTACCTATGTATTTCTATACTTAGATACTGTAAAACAGGTACCAAGTATTTCAATCTTGCTAACAAGAAGAATAAATGCTTGAATTCACTGTGCTTAATTAAAATTTGTTTTTCAAGAAGGTAGTTCTTAGTAGGTCTTAATTTACTCACCAAGTTGTTGCGGGTTAACTCAGTAAGATACCTACTAGACAAAGGAGTTTTTACTGTTGAATTGGATTTAATTAATTTCCTCGTTAATCTCAGAATACAGGGAAGAAAGATCGTACTTTTAGGTCTGCAAGATATTCTTCAGAAAATTTCTGTAGGGAATATCAAAAGGATACATAATAATTAAACACTTGAGAAAATATTGAATATCTGAGGCAATGACAATGTTTTAGTTTTGAAGAAATATACGAAATATTTTGAACGAAATTATTCACTTACAACACGAGCACAGTAACAGTTAACAATTCAACAGTCAATGCCACATAATGCATAATTGAATACTCATATTGATAGATATAGGATATACCTATACAACATTTAGTCATATCAGAGTCTAAGCGTTTAGCAGTTGTGCACTTCATTACTTTGTTCTAACCCGTGGGCGGCGCTTACGCCACGTCCTGCGCCCGCGCCGCTTATATTTAATGCGTAGATACTTTTCCAACACTGTTTATATTGACATTTACTACAGAATAATAACCTAGCGGGATGTTAATAGATCTACAAGGGTTAGATTTAGAAAAATAAAACGATCATCTTCATAATTTCTGCTAACATAAAACAGAAGGAGTAACATTCATAATTTTGATTGTTCAACGTGCATAGGTCGTTCCAAAACCGCGAATGTAACAAAAGTGAAATTAATAAAACGATAAATTAGTAACATTTGATAAAGGAAAACGCATCAGACGCCTTTATGAACGTATTAATCAATATTATAAATTGCTATGCAAGCCCACATATTTGCATCCCTCCCAATATAAATTCCCCGTTTGCATACCAGCAAGACGCATGCGACCTCATATTACACGGTCACATCTCAAATGCTTGTGAAAACTATGCGTGCAGTTTACGTAGGCAAATTATTGGCATTCCATACTCAGCTAATGCAACTTTATGGCGTAGTTCCGTTACATAAAAAATATTAAAAATATTTTTTATGCTTTAGCGTTGCTTTATGCGTTATAGCTGCGAAGAATTTTATCGTGAAATTAATATAATACTTTTTAGTAGTAAAAATCATGCTTATGTCTCATAGGTATGTCTTATGGTTTGTTGAACATTTTCAGGAGTTTGATTATATATTTAAAATAATGTGTATAAAGGAGGACAGCCTAGACTAACTGAGCACGAGGAAAGCATTAACAAAGACGAGCTTTGGCAGAGATTAAGGAAACAAAACTGAAGTGAATCCGGACAAATGCGAGTTGGACTTTTGCTCCGAGGGTTCCGTACAAACATTATTCAATAAAAAATAGGAAAGGACTTTCTTTAAAATGTATTATCAGCTCTTTATTGTAGGTTATATTGGCAATTAAGAACTGACAATAAATTAGCCAAACATCCATTAACTCCATATTTTTTATTATTTAATTACAAATGTATAGTTTTCAGACTTTTTCCTGAACTTATAATATAAGACGATATTACTTGCCAAATTGCAATGGTCAAAGGAAATTGGCTATAAGTTTTGATTCCCTTAAGTGTCAAAATATACTTTTTGCGGTGAAAGCAGCTTCAAGAGACTCGTTACATCCACACGTTACCGTGCACGGTTTGTCTCTAATTTCGCTCTTAACCTCCTCAATTAGTATCTAACAGTACTGTGAAAGCGGAACTAGAATTTCCTATTTATTACACCTGTTCAATTACATACCAATAATTGTTGAGAAAAGCCTTAAACATAAGCTTACAAGCAGTAAACACGTTAGTTCTGTTTCTATACATTTTGTACTTTAGCCAGGTTGATACTAAAACGAAGTTCTGTCCTAAAGGTCTCGTGTGCAATGATATATTAGATTTAAAGATCGTTAATGGAGCTGCTGCGAAGTCTTAGTAATAGATAGATTGTATCAATTGCTCTGAACATTTTAACAAGGGCCCTAAGTTAAAATATATTTATCGAATGGAGTTTCTATCACAAAACTGGAAAGTTTATAAAACTTACTTAAATTTTTCAATAATTACATATTTTTTGTGTAGGGTATCAGCCAGAAGTAAATGTATTGGGTCTGTCTTTTGTAACCTTGACACCTACATGATGATCACAGATTACCGAATTCCTCTCTTAAGTGATTATATGAATGAATGAAACATAGAATACAATGTAGAATAGTGTTTTTTTTTCTACATTGTCTCTTTACTCGTCTGGAGATCGAACCCGGGACCTCAGAGCTGGCGACACCTTGAAAACTGGAGTATACGGATCACGGTGGTCGTCTAAGTCATCCAAGAAAGAATTCATGTGCAGTTAATGTTAATTCAGTTTCATGTTTGTTAGTTAATGGCTTACTTATTCTTATCTTCAAAAGCAATGTTTGGATTATAAAGGGTTTACCTTCTGTTAACACTTTATGATCACTGAATTCGAAAGTGCATAAAACGCATGCGGCTGGCCAGGACGGACAAGAGTCCATTAGCTAATTGCTTGCGTGCAGCGCATTTCGTCCAGTGTGCTATGTCAATAAGTATACGTTTAGTTTTACTGTCATTAACACAATAATTTTGTCTGTGCTAAGCATCATATCTCAAAGATTTCTAGATAAATATTCTTACTGTTAATGTATTGCAAGTAAAGCAGTATTGTAAAAGAAATAAAAAAAAGTGGAAATACATTATTCAGTCTATCTCGCCTTTAACGGAGATCTAGTCATCAACTTTACAAGTATAAATAAATGATTCTAAAAAGAATTTAATTACCTGAAAGTACAAACTAAGCAATTAGACATTCTTAGTAAGTATTCGATTTTTTTTATGAAAAAATAGGACCACCCGGGAATAAAACGTTTCGACTAAATGAATAGTTTTGAATATCGACCCAACCAAAGTTGACGGAGAAATCGCTTAGAAAACATACTTGAAATCCTCCTATGTTGAAGTCGGTTAAAAAGTAAGTCCATCTTACTGAAACATGGATGGGCTATGCGTGCATAATATTATATAATGCGTATTATATTTACCATCAAAGGACATCATACTTTCTGTTTTACAACACCTTGTACAAGGTAATAATGAAATATTTTTTGCCTAGGTTTATCAAATTAATCGGCTTATCGAGTACGCGTAGGATTAAACTTAATGAGAACGGAAATTATTATGCGATTATCTCAGGTAAATCAAATAGCGCTGTTATAAGCCTTTAAGTGCTTGCTTTATTATTCAGTAGCCATGCATATTAATCTGGCAACAATTTTAGAAACTCCTGTTTATTTTACCATATTTAAGTGCTACTTTTTGTTCAGTAAAAATTTGTGTACGGCTCTCATGAGTCGATCAACAAATGCGTTTGACAATGTCATGGAAAGTATCCCATGACTTAGGAATTCTTAAAAATTATTTTGGTGATATTTACGATAAAGTTAATTAAAATCCGTGCACATCCTAACACACATTTTTTTTCATTTTGTTGTGATAATGTCTTTATTGTAGTATTATGTAATTATATAGTATTTAATGACGTTCTTAGCAAGTTACATTGTCATCGCAATCGTTGAGGGATGGGGGGGAGAAATAATAAAAAGTTGAGGGGTGTTTTTCGACATTCAACTGGAGATTGGTTTAAATAGTATTCTAAGAAGGTGGAAATAGATTGTCCCGTTACTAGTTTCACGTAAAATTTTGTGTAAACTATTACTGAATAGATATTTAATAAGATTTATTACTACTATTAGTCTGAACGGACCACAGCTAAGGGACAGCTGTTATTTCGGACGCAAACGAAAATTGACAACGTTTCAAAGGACCTTTTGCTTTGGTACGTTCAGACTTAATAACTGCCAAATCTAGATAGAACAACATTGATAAAGATATTTATAGATACTCAAAGTACAGTACGAGAGTTTAATAGGTATAATATAACAAATTAGTTCATATAAAACTTTGCCCACAATTACATTCTCGGCTATAATCGCGACGTCAAACCGAGGTCTTAATTTTTATGTCTTATAAAGAAAGTTTAGTCATAAATGCAGTAGCGTGACTCATACACTTATTGCAAGTTTGGTGATTCCTTGGAATTAACTTGGGTCGGGACGTGAAGCCAAAGTTTTGCCCTCAAACAAATCACTGCGTCTTTCGTCAGTAAATATTACTTTAGATAACTTTGGGTATTTAATACTAATGGTATATTTTGTTACATTTAGTTATGTTCATTGATTGGTTGATCACTATAGCCAATGTTATAAAAGACTAGCTGATTCCCGCAGCTCCGCCCGCGGTCTAACTTTTTTTTATGTGATTAAGAATTTTCTTTACTATAAACCTCACGGAGCCCGAAACCTTTCCAACGAATGCAAAACCGTGGAAATCGGTTCGTGCGTTCTGGAGTTATAGCGTCAGGAAGGAAAACTCGACTTATTTTTATTATAAAAGATAATCTTACAGCTACTATTTGCCTTGTATTGGAGTAATCACAGTGTACGAATAACAAAAGACGGCGGAGTTCTGAAATGGCAAAAGAAGAGAATGAGCACGCTACTTCGAACGAAAAATTATAGCTACAAAATTTCTTAAGACCTAAAAACAATAAAACAAAAGTATAAATCGCAAACAAAAACCTTTTCAAAATAAAATTCGTCTTCAAGAACAGCATAAAACAGAAATGGGATCTCAAATATAATTTACTTCAGTCGTCGGTTCCTTCTCAACACATATTTAATGTTGCGATGAAATGATCTCGCTAAGAACCGTCGCGGTCCAACAGGGAAAACTTTTAATGGAGTGCTGGGCAATTTACTTACGTCATTCTATTGCTAGTGGACCTCATCTCGAGTTTAATGGCAAATCATGGACACAACTCGACGAGCAATCTGTTTGGAACCGTATTTGGCGTTTGAGTGATCTTGGAACTTGAAAGTAGGAGCTTTTAATCAACTTCAAAAAGGAGCTTCGAATTCGTCACTTACGAACTTCGAAGATTACTTTTGCAATTATAAGGGTATAATTATCAAGCTGTGTTACGGTCGAAATCCAGTCTTGCTGGACTTGGCTGAATACTGTATGTTACACGGAGCGAGGTCTATCTGACCTCTGCAACTCGTTTTTACTGGGTGACACCACCCATAGTAAGACTGTTGTCAGAATTGCAATGGAATAACGACTGCGAAGATCGACGTATGACAGTCGGGCACGTTAACCCGTTGATGGCTTAAAGTGCTTTTTGAGAGACGAAGGGGCTAGGCATGTTTAGAAATGGTCACCCATTCAATTACTAACCACGGTGACCATGGCGTTTATTATTGGTCAAACCGCTTGTATTCCTTGACGTATCAGTAAAACATAGTTTAAACTAAGCCAAGTAACACCAGAAACCCTCAGATTTTTTAATCCAGTAGCGAACTATTCAATTAAAACTATCTGGAGAAATGATATCTACCGATAAACGGACGACAAATGGCGCCTCAATTTTATTATATGAGCCATATTTCACAGAAAATCTTCAAAGTTTTACCTTGCAACATCGCAGGTATTACGCTGGATTTAATTATTAACAGCTACAAGTTTTCACTAATTACTTTCTTATTCAAACTTTCTTATAGTCCCTGGTAGGTACTAAGATTTATAAGTACAAAACTTTCAAGTCAGCGAGTTTAGTACCTTCCAGCCAATAAAGCAATAGTCGCTAATATCTCATGCATAAGCTTATCGTTAATGACGTCTCACAAGCAAACTAAGTGTCACTTTACAGATACCTAGAAGTAAAGAGGCTGTCAATAGCACTATCCAAGGTTTCCCATACTTTTACCAGCCTTTATCCAGCACTTAAGTTTCTGATTTAGTTCTTGTAAATGGAAAGATTGGATTGTCGTGGTGGCCTAGCGGGTCAATGAGCAGATTCTTATGCATATGGTTGCAGGTTCGAACCCGAGCAAGTTACAAAGTGACTTTTTCATAGTTATATGTACCTACTTTCTTAATTATTCTAAGACACCATCGACAACGGTGAAGGAAAACATCGTGAGAACCTGAAATCAAAAATTGGAATCTGAAACCACCAACCCGTAGTGAGCAACCATTGTGATAAATGCTCATTTCTTCTTTATATGGAAAGAGGCCTGTGCCCAGCAGTAGGACATTTACAGGCCGGTATTATAAATGGAAAGAGAAATCTCGTAATAAAGTGAGTAAAATTTTGGGTCACTGTTTTTGCATCTAACTGAGAAGATATTAAATCTAAGTATTACTTGCTGACCCGGCAAACGTTGTTTTTCCTATTTTCTGGTTGGCCACTTTTATCACTTAGGGGTATACAAAATAGCCAACGCTACGACCAACCACAGACTTACCAAATATACACAAATTTCATACATAAAATTGGTGAAGCCATTTCGGAGGAGTTTAAACAAGTACTGTATAAAAATAAACGACATTTTTATATACTTATAAAGAAGTAGGTTAATATACATATTTTCAAGTCATCGTCACAGTCCACAAAAATTTATAGGTGCAAGTATTAAAGTACAACTTTTAAGGATGTCTAAATGAAGATATCGCTAAAATACCGACTTTTATTTGCACAAAATTGATAAGAAGTATCAGCATGTTATAAAATTAAATACAAAGTAGAGAACCAAATGGATAAGTGATAACATGCAAGTCTTGCAATTGCTACATTAGTCGGATATGCACAAGTAGGTGAAGTGAATTTACATATTGCACCTACACACCCATAGCAAACCCAGAGTTTGTAGATTCATGTTACATCACAAGTACCCACATTCCCCGCAAATACCGTTTCTGCGACGGATCGGCGCGGGGAATTACTAAAAATAACATCAATGTCAACGCACTGGAATCAGAACTAACATTGAAAATAATCGATAACATAATAAATCTCGTACGATAAACGTGCAAAAATCACGTTACTAGTAAATTATCGCGTTGCAATAGTTCGCAATAACTTCGACTCGGTACCCAAAAAAGTCGATAAAGGAATCGTTAAAGATCGAATAGAATCGAGAAATGAATAAAAGAGTCAGACTTAATGTTCCTTGAAATTCTAACCTAACCAAGCAGGTGGGTTCGTAAAACATGACGTCATTAATGATCAGACTGTCAGGTGATCCATGCATGCACCTTTAAATTAATATTTACATCAGGGCTCACTTTTTATATTGGGCAAATTCTGACACGGTCAACAAACCATTATTATTTTACAACCTGTATACATGTGCGTTTGTTCACAATCATGTTAAGGGTTACTTGAGCTTTTAGCACGAAGCACAGTTTACTCAAATTCACAAACAAAATGAATCAAATGTTCTTGATAAATGGTATGATATTTACTTAGGAACTTAGGTATATTCAATTCATCATCATTTACTAGAACGTGATTCACAAGTTTCTTATCATCAATCGCTTGCTTCAAAACTATGATGACACACTTACAGACTAAAGACTTCACGCATTTAAATCAAAACTAATTTACAAATTTGCCAACGAGTATTATGTGACTAAAATGAATGCATCCTTAATTGTTGCCTTGCATTCTGAGTTCACAAGTTCACACATACTAATTGCTTCAAAAGTTCACTGACCTTACACAATACAGTAGTTATACTGCACTTCAAGAAATTCCAAACAAAAGAAAATATTCAAACAATTTGCCAAATGTAGGCGGGCCGCATTATGCAAGTGAGTGCATTGTCCGTTGCATTATCTTAAGGTTTTATCTTTAAAGTGCGCTTCGAGATTTCCGATAATTTTACGAAACAATGTATGAAATTCCTTTTATTGTTCACAATCATATGCACAAGTTCAATGAATTTATCGGTATCGTTATCTTCTTTGATACCGCACCTTATCTTGAAAATTTAACTCGTTTATTACCTACCGCTGTTATGTTTTGGAATCCGGAAAAATGGTAGAGACTAATCAACGTGCTACTTACGTAACTAGAATTTCAAAAAAAATCTTTTGCAATTTCATCTCAAACGTTTGAGAAAGGGTATTTTTGGAAATACCACTCACATAATTATGAGAACTTGTTGCACTTATTGACAATTATTTTGATACATTAATGTGGTACACCTTACATTGACGCTAGAACAATGAAATCAAAATTGATTTATAATTGTTCCATTTTTGTTTCTGGTAAAATATTTTTCTTAAGTGTTGTACGAACATGTAATTATATTCAGCTGCGATGCTAGGTACACTGCAAAAATATCTATCGTAGTCCTGAACCCATACTTTACTTTTTCAAAGTACAGCAGTACGTTATTTATGATAAGTACTGCCCTTGTTATAAGGAGTGTCGTGATTGCAGCCCAGTAAATAATAGCGCGTCCCTCTTTCATTACATGTTGCATCCTTTAATTGCGGAACATGCTACTCGATCCGTGGAACATTATTTAAGTTTGTTATATTTTTTTTATTTTTGCATTACGTTCAACCTTTTTTGTTCTTCGCGTTTATTATAGACGTTGCTGTTGCGTGTTCTTTTTTTTGTTTAAATGTTGTTAGGAAATGATACTCACTACCAAAAATGCGTGGATTTCCATTAATAATTAAACATTGCGATATTCTTATAATCATCTCTTTAATCAGTTAAAATAGTGAACTCTGGTTTATAATTAAAGATAACTTTTTAACTTGATAGTCCATTTAATAACAGACGATAAAACATTGATGAAAAAAAAATTGGTTGCCTGTAAAGTCGGTATACGGGCGAAAGTTTTACGTGACAACGACTTTGAGTGGTAAAATAATTTTAATGTAAATATTCATTCGTATAGTAGGAAGAAGGATGAAATAATAGTAACAATTTAAAACATTAATTTATACAAAGAATCTCGCACTGAATTTCATATTAACCAAATTTTATTTTTACCTATACACATACATACGTATTTATATACAAACATTCGGCGGGCCTCTCTCTCGTTCGGTGACTCATCGTAACGTTACCGAGCGTTACACTTTTTCATAAGTGACTCCCAGCCGCAACCTAATTTAAGACGTTGTCACGTCAAAAAATAAATGATCGAACCAAAGAAAGAGAAACAAATATAAAGAAGTTTCTTATAAATTATATGGTATACGCAAAAGGCGTACTAAAATAGTTGCATGGTACACAACCGGATCTAAAATATTATGCAGTTATGCACCACATAACTGATGATACGTCGTATGAAAGATATCATTATTTACTCTCAATTACTAGAACGGGATAAAAACATACTGCACCAACCGACCGTAAAGAGAGATACAAATCAATCACGCAATCACGAAACACATTTAGATATTGAATAATACCTACGATATTAGATATGGAATAATACACATTAATGCTGAAGTCGCCTTGGTTCTTAGTAAAGTTATTTTTGATACAGTCAATGAACTCATTAGGATAACGTTTTAGTGCAATTTTCGGAACAAGCACTTATATAATTAGTTTAATCATATTTAAACTGAAAGACCTTTTGTGGATGAGTTCCAATTACAATTATGAACACTGAAAGTTATGGTAATTTATTTAAACTATGACTGATACTGATTCAACTTTATCAGTATTAACTCTTACGCCAATTTATTTGAATGTGTTTACCAGTTTGAACAAACCGGCAACATTATTTGCTTTCACGCTTTGCCCGCTAGTGAAAAAAGCGCAATACGAGGGGTAAACAAGAATACTATACTTTTATGACCCAAATAGCTAGTAAACTTTAAAAAAAAAGTGTCGGTGAAGTATCGTATAAGTGCTACCAACACAAGCTGTCTATGATGTCAAGTTAATTCAAACTAATGGTCAGGAGTAGACGATCACGGATGTTACCAATTTATCATATATAGGACGCTACAAGCCCTTTATTATTTTCTTGATTCTCTACAAAGATACATAAATCACAAAACTACTGTCATTTCTTATATATCAGCTGTTTATCTTCTTGAACAAGTTGTGAGAATAAAGTGAGCTGTAAATAACCAGTTTCATATTTTGCCAACAAAACTAAAAATATTTTTTGAAAGTATTTTTGAGCAATCTTATGGTTTTTTTTTTGTCATCTGTCCATTTTGGAGAAGTAAATCAGATTTTTTGCTTTAATAGTTACAAACAAAAAAAATACACAAAGTGTTTACCATTCTAAACAAAATCAAAGTACTTTAGTATTCGTTTAGCGAAATCAAAATAACGGTACAAAAAACATTGAGAACAACGGCGGATATTGCATAAAGTATTTTTTTGAAACTGTATTGTAAAGAACTAACTACCAAGTTTAAATGCAGCAGTTGTGGACGACTTAATAAGATACATTTTAAATTCAAATATATACAACAATTAAGTTCCTTATAAAGTAAAGCTTGCACCAGAATCAGTAGATAACAATGATACACTTACAAAATACAAATACTAGAAATCTGCTACTAAGCGAGAAATCCGTTTAATTTAATGAAGAACTCAATTTATGCTACTAAGCTTTAAATGAAGAATTTGAATCACACTTTAATCTTTTGAAACTTCTCACTGAGTTAGCAGTAAATGGTTTCTCGAGCGCGTCGCATCGTCTCGTCGGCAACAACCGAATGCAATTGAGCCTAATAAAAATTCAATTCTCGTAATATGTCCTGTCTCTATTTACTACCTTTAATGCCGCTGCACCGATGCATACGATGAATACCTAATGCCCTTTGTGATTGGTCGTCGTTTTGTGCAAACTCGAATCTGTCTGGCTTATACTGTGAAGGCAAGTACATATGACGGGAATTATTTGATATAACAACGGGGCATTGTTGTGTGGCCTTGAGTTTTTATCATATGTTTAGAATATTAAGTTCGGTATCCAAGTATTTATAGATGATTTAAAGCAGTTATGTTAATAATATTGGAGCCAACTGTACGTACTAAAACGTTATGTAAAATGCACAATTTGCCCTTTTTAAGGTCTTTGTTGTAGGTCATTTATTTAAGAAGAACAATGTTGGACCCAGTCTACTTCCCAGCAGGACTCCTAAGCTAGTTTGAAGTGTATTATTTTCTAAAACTTGAAATTTTGTTTAAAACAATAATGATGTTACCTGGATATTGGATTCGATTTTAAAATGCAATATACACAATGTTGAAAACCAAAGTAAAGATTTCGCAATATCGCAAGCCTTTAAAGCAACTTAAAAACCAAAAACTTATTCTTAAATTTTATATTGTCTGAAAGTAATTTTAATCAGGTGAGTAACAAACCTGTATACAAAATGTCGGCGTCTGACCGGCCTGCGTCCTCTGGTCGCGCTTTCAAGCGACGATGACCAAGCGTCAGACCGCGCCGTGTTCCTCGCCTCCGTGCTCCTCGCGCTTTCCAACAGGATCGCTGTGTACTTCGTTATTAACATCGTGTGTCACTTTTGCTTGATTTTCACTTGTCACTTATACTCCACGAGACACTGTGTTTATTTGATTTCCGACTTCGAGTACACTTATATCGTGACTGTCATGCGCTAAATTAATTAATTATAATAATTCACTTGCATTACTGTCTTTAGGAAGGCTTTATCTAACTTTCAAATGAACTATACGGCTATTAAAATTCCGCGATTTAAAAATAATTTCTATATAATTTGTGTAACATCGAACAGCAACAAGTGAACCGACAGTGCCGACATCCGTAACGTCACGCTGTGGTGACCACCGACCATCACACGTTATTATCCCTCCGACTAAACAACGGGATATTGTGAATTATGCGTGACACCCACGCGTAAAAGTCGGCAATAAGAACGGGTTTCAAAGGAAAAGGATTGTACACGGAATCATTAATTCTAGCTGGAAATTGCAAGTTATAAAGAGCTTGAACAGTAATTAAAAATACTGCGGTTTTTGTTGTACATGTGCATAATGATATGAAAACTGTGAATAACACGCACTGCTCAAAGTATTAAAGAAATTAATGTCGATTTCCGACGGTTCCGTCACGATGCTAACATTCACTGATCATTAGTAATTAAATAAAAATCTCTAGACAACAAATAGACAAGCTCATTAGCATCAGCAACATTTTCCTAAAGCAGTATTACTTCAGTTTATACGTCCGCAAAAACCTGGAATAGCGGGTAATGATAACAGTGAAAATATTGCACTAACGGTGAAAGAAAACGTGTTGTGATAAAAACTGGATTTAATCATCTTAAATCGATCCAAAGGAAGGAGCTAACGTCAAGGTAAAAAGAGCATTGCCCTGCAAAAGGACAGTTATAAGATAGTGACATAATCCAAGGATACAAAAACAATTAAGAACTACTTTATTCATATACCACGTGCTTAGACCTACGATTTCACCATCTCTATCTGACTATTTACTTAAAGTCGGCGTAAGATAAATCAGAGGAAATGGACAAGTCCATTTTGCATAAATATGCATAAACTGTAACTAATAATTGGGTAAATAAGGAAGTTATAAAATTATATGAATATTCATCCTAATTGACGGGTTAACTTTATCAACCATAGAAAGTAAATTAATATAATAAACAATGTGATAGTAAGTAATAAAAAATAATATGGAATATTGTAAAATTCTTTACTCTTTCAATATGTTTCTCAATAACCATTGCGGTTTAAAGCATAAGATATGTCGTCTCAAATAAAAATACATTTCAGGTATAATCACAACATTGAGTATCATTAACACCTAATTATAATTATTAGTCATACGTACTCAGGAAGCTTGTTCAAAGGCAAGAACAACAAACGACGCATTACTAAGATCACCGCCAATTGTTTGAAGGGATGCAGCAATTACTGAAGACAAAACGACCGGGTTCATTGAACCAGTATTCGATGAAACGCCACAAATAAACCTTGTATAGAAATAGTGTTTACTACACGTTAGAACGTTTTTGGCCCAAGGATTAGTTATCAACGAACCTGTTTATATTAAACGTTTGTTCAGTTGATTGGAACACAAATTGTTAAAATAGAAGTTTCTTGTTTGATAAAACTGATGATGTTTGAAATTTATTTGTCGGTATGTTTTAGTTTTGTGAATCAATTGAAAACGTTTATTAAATTTTTGTGCTAGCATTAACTACATTCTTGAATAAAATATTGTCTCACATCACATTCAAAACTTTTATTGACACACATTTATGTTCAAGGCTAGGTCAGAGTTTGTTGGTACAAAAAATTGATCCCCATTATCATTGTCATTTGGTAAGTAAGACACGAGAATAGGTAAGGCTAATGCAACTATTACTGAAATATATGCTTAAAGAAGAGGCAGTAAAATCTTAGAAGTTGAGGAAGCCTTCGTAATAGAATTTACTCAGTTAGTCATTCATATGAAAATACAGAGTATTGTTATACTACAGTAACTAAACAGTTATTCTAAAAGGACAGTAGCTCCTTCCTTGTTATTATTATATCAACAGATAGTGTTCTTCGATCCGAGCCAAGAGAATTTATTATGTCAATATTTCATCACAACTGTTCATTGTAGTTTATAAAGATGTTTATAAGTCGATGTCGTAGATAGATGTTTTACTATGAAAATATTGGCTTCCAATATATCCTTTATCTTTTCTTTTTTTTTCAATATTCTAAACCCTATTCAGCTTTCGACATGGTTGAAATTTGTTTTCACATTTTTCTAATTAAAGTCATAAAAAAATTACGATCATCTATGCTTTTTTTTTTGTTTTTATAAAGCGACGCCCGCACTAAGGAAATTAAATCCTTGTGTCTCGGGGGTTTCACAATCATTCAAATCACATGCATAAAGAACACCCAGACTTGGAATAAGCATTTGCGGATCACACAAATGCTTGTCTCATGCGGGGATCGGACCCGCAGCACGTCGCGCAAAGTGGTAATTAGCGTGTTGATCTATACCACTCAGCTATCCGCGCAGTCAAAATCCGTGAAGTGAAGTGTTAGAATATAAACTGCAAAATTATGACATAGCATAGTCCAATCAGATTCAAAAGAAAAGACAATGAAAACATGTAGTTTAAGAAGGATCGATTACTAAACTACATAATCACCGCAATTACTTCTATAATTCCATTATAATAAATATATAAATGTAGCTACTTGTAAGTCCTATCTTAGAAACTGCATTTCACGTAGGTAATGACTGCCATAAATATCTTTCATGGTGCGTTAGCCGTGCCGACGTGGCCCGTTGTTGTTGCTGACTTATCTCCAAGATCTGCCACAGATAATTGCAATAGCTTACTTGGTCGCATTATGGCTTATAAAGAAACTTATCGGGGATCGCTCGCTTATCTATAAGGACCCTTCCTGTAGACGCTCAGGACCCAACGACTGTTAAGGACGCTTTTGACGTTTAGAGGTCAACAAAGTTCTGAATACTGGCTGTGTTCTTTATTAACAAAATAATAGAAAATTTGTTTTTAACTAAATAATAGAAATAGTTTTGTATTATGCAAGATCTACATTGAATTTTAGTAAAATCGCGTTAGAGTGGATAAAAATTCAGTTACTGAATTTCTTCCGAGGAAGATCGATATAATTCGCAAAACTCCGGTCAGCACATATAACATAACTGCTCATATAAAGTCTGCTGATACTACACAATGTAGAGCAAATAGCAAATAAAAAAATCTGAATTTACGTTGAACCGTATAAAATGCAATTGACACTCAATAATATAATTATGCGCGCCATATAAATGTTTCAAATATTGCTCACTTTTTCGCCGAAAAAAGCTCGTAAACTATAATATCAAATCTACATGAACGTATTACAAAATTCACGAGTAATATTACCACTCCACATTCTTTGCCACCCACACACGAATCCAAGCGATTCAAATACAGCAGTTTCAGTTCAACACTTTAGAATTCCTTAACACTGAACAGTCGTACATGGAATGGAAAATCTATTGTTTAGGGGACAGTTGACCAAAGCGGTGTTCAACGGCTTAACTATCGAATTCCCAGACTGTAATTGGAGTGAGTAGGCCTCAAGTTCGAGGCTACTACTCGATGCCGACTAGACCATATATGGGTTCAGTAACTGGATAGTAATAACTACGTAATTGTCGCATATATGGCAATTGCATGTTGACATTTCACGTGCAACTCGTTGGAATTTCTCGGCAGTTGCTATTTTGGAGTTCAAAAACCGATCACATTTATCTCAGAAAGGTTACAGATGTGTATGATATCACTCTTAGATTATTAAAAACGTAAGCAGCCAATAATTAAATAAAAATATTTGTTTCAGAGTTTTAAACGTACGAAATTCAACATTTTGATTCCAAATACATCATGACATGCTCGTGGTCTACTTACTTCTTCTACAACGTTCTCGTGTAATTTTTCCTGGCTTTAAAAACGAACAAATATTAGGTGTAATTTAGCGCTTCAAAGCTAGGTGCTTGCAAATCGTTTTGAGCAATCTCCAGTTAAAAGTTATCGTATTTACAAAACGAATATTATTTCAAGGCCATTTACTTCGCAGAATAGTGTGCCTCCTATAGATGTCGTAATATGCCTCTTATGGATAAGGTCAAGAGATTGGGCGGCGCTATCCTAGATCTAACCGTAAATCATGAACATATTGCGATCAGTTAGCCGGTTGATAAGCTCGGCGATTATGATAATGGTTTCTTAAGACAGGTTAAAGTAACGGTTGCTTGGATATAATGTTCAAAAGCAAGGATCCAAGAAAGATAATAAATAAAACGTATAAATATAATAATCTATAATTATATATTAAATAAATATAATGTCAAAAGGAGTGGATGCCGCGATGACGAGTAATAGAGAGGAATGGAAGGAAAATACGCATTGCGCCGACCCCATATGAATGGGATAAGGGCAGGAAGAAGAAGAAGAAATATAATGTAAAAAATATTCAGGATTTCCAGAGAGAATAGAGATGAAAATTTTGACAGGATGCTTATTTTTTTTATCTTCGGTCTTAATGTTTTGATAGTTTTCAAATGTTGATTTTCGACAGTCGTCAACTACCTTTTTAAACCCACAACAAGACTTTCTGAGGGATACTTTTTTACTTTTTTAATAGGGTATACAGGCCATATACGCAGTCACTCCATTTTAAATACTGGTACCTTACAAACGAACATACCTAGTTTCAAAAAGGCTAGATAGGGCTTAATGTATTTGACCTCACAACAAATTTCAACTTCATCAATTACAATAATAATAGTTCAGTAATTATGCCAAAGATTGTTCGTTCATCTAAATTAGAGCAGCAATCATTTTTAATCTATGGTTACATTAACTATGGAGTAATCTGTGTCAGCGGTCGTAATAACAATTAAACCTTTCTTTATCGTTTGTTCAAAGTTTACGTCCCACATTTGGTAGAGTTATGAGTGCGAAATCCAATTGTAACAAATCCTTATATCAGTTCAATTGGCCATTTAAGTTTATTGATGAAAGAATTTATGGTAACTATCAATTCGTAAATTAAAACCTTAGAACAGAAAATAGAATAATAAAAGACCAATATTTGGAGAACTTTTGTTAGCAACGAATAGTAGAGACAGACTCTTGAGTGAACTTATAAATTGCAACCCAAACGAAAAACGTAGGTAATTAACAGAATTTTAATTCAGAAATGAAAATTAAATCTAAATTTTAACTAGATATAAATGTTACTGAATGTCTGTTAACACAATAGAAATATACATGTAAACAGAAACATTCAACTGTGCATTAAATCACAATTGCATGATTCAAATGCTGACGACAAAAGTGACTGTAATCAGGTTCTAGTTAGTAGATATGCAAGCAACAATACGGACGTAACAGAACAATACAACTACAAAATAGTAGTTCATATCAGATAAATATAAAAGGTTCGCCACAACGAAGGGCGAACTGGGACAGCCAATAAAGAAACAGTTATGGTTTATTATGAGGGTCAGTATACACACGCACAAGAAACCGTCTCCTCTGATGAAATAAAGTCATTGTCACAAGAAGGTAATCACTTCCTGGAAGCATACGTCCGTTGCATCTCTTAATTCTCAGATATATTACTGTAGGCAGATATTTAAACTTTATACCTACGTACAGTACCATTAGCATTCCATGACGAGTTAATGGCAGTCAAATTATAGGACTGTTTAATCAGTAAGTAGGTGTCGATTAGGTCATTCTGTTTGACAACACCACTGTTCAAATAGAATCATGTTTTCACTAATATTATTCAGTTTAGTGATATTTATATTACAGTGCGTGACGAAATACGATGGTGGCACAGTTGTTACTTGTTTTCAAAAGGTCAGCGAACTTTAATTAAGCAAGATAGCGCCTGTATACCTAGACACAGAAAGCAATTGAGTCTAAACTAGTCACAGTAATAGCATACAATCACGAAATTTGCACGGTTATCACAATACGAAGGCACTTAAATTGGACAATCCCTTGCATTTTTAAACAAAAACGGCACTCGTGCAAAGAGATCGCCAAGCACTTTTCACAATCGCGACGGTAAATATAGTTGCGGTATTTTCGCAGTGCGCACGCGTTCACGTCGCTATCCAATCGTCCGATCGGAAACATCGGCGCCGGCGCACTGCCTGCCTCGAGGAGCGGCGAGCGCGCGCGCCCTGCAGGACGACTGATCAACCGACGGGTTTAATTTGAACTTGGAACTCTGCAAGCGGGATGCGATTTTGGACGTGTTTTTATTGTGCTTCGGTCACAGAGGCGGCGGCCGTTAATTAAATTGAATACCACACGAAAGGTGCATGGCCTTTAACCAAAACATGCCACTGTTTTTCATCATAATAAATCGATCTTCCTCCCGACTTGAATACCCATATACCGATCAGTAGACATTCTATTAGTGAAAGACATTTTAACAATTTATTGCAGTCAACTGCATTTTAAATAAAAAAATATGCCACCACGTCGGCGAACCCTTTGATATTGTCCGAGAGCATTCCTTTTCGCATCCATTTCTGCAATAAAAAGTACTGACAGTGGCCTTAAAAGGGAAGCGATCTCAAAAAATGTTATACAACTTTCCTTTTCAAAGGGATAGGGACGCATTATGTGGAATAAAGTTATCTGGACATAGCCTTTTATGGGTCGCAATCGTGAGTCGTATAGCAAAAAAGGTCAGTTGAAACGAGTTGGTCATTACATAGAATGGCTTGCTAACGTTCGTATGAAAGTAAAATTTATTTACGATCTACACAATGTTTATTTCTATGCCAAATTTGGGAATAATCTGAACGTGACTATTATAGAAGGTTATAACCATGTTTATTGGTCCAATTTCAGTATTTGTAGACTTTAAAATAAAATGGTTAGCCAAAATTTGCTGTATTGGATTTATTTTTGTCGTTGTGGAAAAATGCCAAAATGGTCTTATCAGAGAATGGTAAATACCTATGGAACGCGGTTAGTATCTAAAATTTTCCAAAGCAATTCTTATGAATACACAGTATAAACTATTTTAATACTAACACATCCAGAGAAATCTTGAGAATTATACCAACTTCTGAAACAATTTACGAGCTGCAAAATTAAACTAAGCCAAATTAAAAATGAAAGCAATTCGTTTACGGCATCTCAAGGCGACGATTTTATGAAATTTATATAAGTTGTGCGCTGAAAAGCGTGCCTTCGAGAGGTAGCTGGCTAATGAAGTGAGAGCTATGAATACATATTGGTGCATTAGACAGTACAAATTATACTACCTGCTGCATAAATAATTAAGACGCTGCCCCTTAATTTCGACTTTTAAAGGTCTTAGAACGCTATAGAGTTGACATAACTCGTAAATTAATTTTAAATAACGAAACAATTTCATTTTCTCGATGTTCAATTGTTTTAACGTTCTTCCGAATACGGGTAAAGTTTAATGCGATTAAAATTGAGAGCAAAATTCTCAAAAAGCTTAAAAAACAGTTGCAGTTTCTGAGTACAGACTTACAGGTTTTATAAGATATTTCTTAACTCCAGTATCAAGAAATCGTACCTACTAAGCTTAGCGAATACAGTTATACAGAATTGAACCTGTAAGTGACCTATTACAGGGCAAAGGCCTTTTCTCATACGGAGAAGGTACAGGCATTGATTACTACGCTTGTTCGCCGCATGTTAGTGATTTGATTCCGTTATTTCCAGATTGTACTCACGATGCTTTTCTGCAGAGTAAGGTAAAGTTCCTTAATTGGATCAAGAAGAACAAATTAAATCTTAATTGTTATTTTAAAACTGTTTTTGAACCGGCTTTTTTTCCGGATTCCACATTAGGTATCTAGTGTGAGTTGGTTATGGTTTTATGTCGTCAAAGATTAGAAATACTAGTATTTTTTCATCCAGATCTTCCAATTTACATACCATTTTTATAGTAATTCCTTGATTTCATCAAAACAAGAAAAAAATTACTAACAATCAAGATAATATTTCTGAAAAAGGTTTGGCTTACGTTAATAGTATTATAAAATTCATAAATCTACACCGCTCTTAATTAATTTAGCATCGTAGGAGCCATAAAATTGCTAGAGCAACGTAATTAGAGGAGATGGCGCGAAACGATTTCAAAAGGGGCGTTCATCGCTACCGAAGTGCATGTCCGGCTTGATGATTAAATTATCTCTGTAGAAAATAAACTCCTAACAAATTTTTAACCATTTATTCGAATCTACCTGCAAATTTCATAGAATTTTCATGTTTTGGGCGGATCTCTCGCTCTTATTCTAAAGTTTTTAATCACAAAAGCGACAGTCGAATTCGATTTCGAACTTCAAGTACAATCGAAACTGTTTTGTCTATTCTTCTAATCTTTATGTTGACCGAAGGGAGGCAAGAACACATTGATAATAAAATAATAACAACTAAATATAAATAGTGCTGATTGAAACAGTCTAAGCAGATTACTACGAAGTGACATCAACACGTCGGCTGAAGGTTCGTGGAATAAAATCAATTAAGGTGACGATAATAAACAGAACATATGAGCCTACTTAGACTTATATAATAATACCGGCGTATAAAAGTCCCACTGCTGGGCACAGGCCTCTTCTCATATATTGAGAAGGAAAGAGCATTTATCACTACGCTTGCTCATTGCGGGGTAGCGATTTCAAATCGTAGAATCCAGGTTTCTTCGCCATGTTTTCGATCAAAGATTGGCAATGATAACTTAGAACAATAAACAAATTAATTTTAAAATGCAAGGGTGATTTAAAAATGCCAACTGCTGGGCACAGACCCCTTCTCATACAAGTAAGTTTAAGCAATCTCAGACAATTACTACTACTAGCTTTTGCACGCGGCACTGCCCGCGTGGGCGTCGGTTGCCGCAGCAAATTATAGCCCATAGGCTTCCTCAATAAGTGGGTATCTAACGGTGAAATATTTATTTTAATCAGCCCAGTAGTTGCTGACATTAGCGAGTTCAAACAAACAAACTCTTCAGCTTTTTACATAATATAATTAGAGATATATAAATTGCCAAAGGCTAACGTTGCCAAAATCTTTAAAAAAAACAACGCAAAGTTATTTCAATGGACAGTTTTGTGTTAAGGCTTACTTATAACCCTATTTACACATTTGTTTGGTCCATGGTTTTTGACTAAGCACTAACATATTTTTTTTGTAATATAAATATTTATATTAAGACACCTCTTCAAAACCTAAGCCGATTTCCTTACAAAGCTTGTTATTGTCTGACGACACAGTTCATAAGTCGTGTTATTATAAGCCCTATATCCTGCTCACATATTAAAGAGTTTAAATATAAACAAGGAAGTACAAGAAAGACAAAGCTTCACACTTAAGATAAAATATCTTTCAATATGTCATCTGCCTACAGAAGCATAATTATATGGCAGAAGCAATTCATTAGGTTACATTTAATCGTTGAGAAATTGACCGCTAAGGTATCTCAAGGATAAGCGGTATGTGGTGTGAGTCACTGGCTTGTAAGTCACACGTTGTATTGACATATTTTGTGGGAATGTCGGCTATAAACACCTATGTGTGGTGGAATTATTTGTATTAAACTATGTTTCAACATTAAAGTATTCAAGCTTACAACTGTTCCTTGCAAACGGTTTGCAGCTTTTGTTTGTTATGAAGAGTATTATACATTTAGACCTTGATTTGAACAGCTTTGCTTATGCAGGTTAATAAACAAGTCATATTATGTCAGTCTTAAGGAAATTCTTATGCATGCACTTGCTACAAGGAAAAGGATATAAAAAATAATGATTTAGGTACCTCTTATTTACCTACTCACAACAAACTAGATAATTATGCAGTGCGTATATTTTACTAAACAACTTTTGTCTAGAAACAAAGATCTAAATCTTAATATTTATAATCAACTTTTCATAAAAGCATAAGTCACGTGACCAGTCACTTTGTATGAAAATTTGAAAGTTGATTTTCAATTTTAAGATTTCGACTTATGTTCCTTGGGGAGAGTTGTTCAGTTTTATACACTTGATTACCACGTAAAATGTACGCACTCATTTTAAATTTATCCTGTATATTAATCCCGTTCTTTACACACATTGTGTTGTAATTGTGCCTTTTTTTTTCGTGTGAAATGCTTTTTCTTTCAACCCACGCCGAGGGCGCGACGTGGGGATATGTCGGACTTTCACCGACCAAAAACACCCCGGTCCCGTCTCTGCCTTGGCCGGAGTCGTGGGATCACTCGCGCATTCTCTGCTCGACTCCAGCTGGGATGTAATTGTGCCCTGCATGTCTATCTAGTTTGCTTTGAGTACATACACACACAAAAGAGATGAATGTAATGATCCTAATCAATTACAAGAAAGAACAAAACACGTCTATAGTTCCATGTTCAAAACACCTAACAATGACAATGGATAAGAGAAATAGCTTTATAGACAAAGGCTTTTAATGCAGATTGAGTTCGAAATAACTAAACGCTATAACCTTTTCATTACCAAAATTTAATCTGAAAATAATTTCGATTTAATAGTGTACGTGCCAATAAAAGTACTTGTATTAACATTAATAATCTAAGAGCTGTACGCTCAAAAGAATACATGAATATTGCTGAAGATAATGAACTCATTAGATTTGATTTCATGTGCGCATACATGAACGTCTTTTGTAAGGTTAAAAGCTCAAGTTTTAAATCTTAGTAGGTGGTCCGAGGAGTGTGAAGAGGTTGACATACCTCTTCTTTGGTATGCAACCGCTTTTGGACAAATGGTTCCTTACATTACCAACTTTTTGTTTGGCTTTCATTCCGTATTTAGAGTAAATATTTTTAAATGTCCTTCTTTTGGTCCTTGCTTGGAGTATATTATATAGTATATTAGTAATATTGTAATTATAACATCCAATGCACACACAGACACGCTACGCATGGTCTGGCTCTGGCACTCATGGCCGGTCACACGAGCATAGCCTCTCCGAGTGCCGCAGTGAAGCAGCACCTTAAGTTCATTATTTATCTATCTATTCGTGGCCTTCACAAAAATGTGATGATTCACTTCTGCGTCTGCGAAGACTTTTATTTATGGCATCTGTCACGTGTTCTGATTTATCGCATTGTAGTAGAATGTAGAAGTGTTTGTAATAGAATTAAGTTTGTTTATTGCCACTACTTAGAAAACTTGGCGATAAAGTACCTAATGACGATATCAAATTAAAATTTTCGATCCCTGTATATAAGTAAAAATGAATTGGACTGAAAGAACAACCTTACCGTACATTGAAATGTGATCAAAATCTTTGACTGCCTTGTTCGTCTAGTGGTTTGTGACCCTGACTAAGCCGGAGGTCGTGGGTTCGATTCCCATCCAGGACAAATCTTTGTGTTATGAGCACCATTATTTGTTCTGTACCTGGGACTTGGATTTAGCAATATATATTATAAGTATGTTTATCAGTTGTCTAGTTGCCATATTAAAGGCTCTGCCTAATTTGAGATCAGATGGCCATGTGTGAGCTTATCCGAAGATAATAATTATTATTATTTGAAAAAAAAAATGTTAGTAAAATAATGATGACATAACTCAAACGAACGCCTACTGTATGACTAAAATAAGAAATCCTTGTTACGAATACTATTTCCTAGTACTTATTTGGTTATTGACAAGTTTTTTATGTTTATAGTAAGTAATAAAATCAATGCTTCGTTGTGTTTAATGCGTCTGTTTTAAATAAGCACACGATGGATTTTGTTCCAATTTCTCGATAGAAATAGATCATAGTAATACATCTAGAAAGAGTAGAATAAAATAAAGAATAAACCTTAACCGTTTGACGACCTCTGTGGTCGAGTGGCGAACACACCTGTTTTCAAGGTGTCGCCAGCTCTGAGGTCTCGGGTTCGATCCCCGGACGAGTGAATGTAGAAAAACATTTTTCTATATTGTCTCAGGTCTGGGTGTTTGTGGTACCTTCGTTGTCACTGATTACATAACACAAGTGCTTTAGCTACTTACTTTGGAATCGGAGCAATGTATGTCATTTTTTCCATATTTATTTATTAATAAATAATATAAAAAAAACGATGAGGGCAGATTGCCTCCACGATCCTCCGTCCCACCGTCTGTCTCGCAAGCCAAAGCTCCCAATTACCCAAAACGACGAGGTGGGCCTGCCTTCCTAAAGAAACTTATTTTTTCAATTTATTCCAGATTCCACTGAGCAGAAGTTACGAAACTGCCCTCTTAGATAAGTGACATTTCTACAGAGTCAATGCTGATCGAACCGCTCAAATGTACGGAAGCGTCAAATCTAAGTCACGCGAATTATCTGTAAGCACTATTGGTCTAGTGGTAAGTGACCCTGAATGCAAAACCGGTGGTTGTGGTTTCGATTCCCACCAAAGAAAATTTTTGTTTTGTGCAAATTATAAACTCAACAATTGAGAGACAATATTGTCTGATTTAATGAATTTATTGCAGTTAATTAAAACTAAATATTTTGCTGATTTGGTTACTGAACTATAATATTCGATGCATCAACTTTCTTAAGTAGCAATATGTAATGTTATTGCATGTCTTTAAAACATTTGTTAACGACGAGTTATAAATGAGTACTTTTGTAAATAATTGTTTAGACACCACGATTTATGAAGTTATATTAGGTGTCTAATTGTGAAAGCTGATGAGTAAGCACAGAATTTCATCTATTGATAAACCTACAAGGTAACACTGGTCGGACTGTAATTTTACTTTAAAGATTATTAGTAATCTGGGCCTCGTATTACTAGTATTCTTGTTGATCTCTCGTGCTAAGCGAAAACAATTGTGTTACGGGTAGGTTCAAGTCGGTAGTGCAATGAGTGGGATTCGAACCGGCAACCAGATATAACCTAGGCTACCACCACTTACCGTAATATAAGGTATAAAGTAAGGGGTGAAAGTTCATTGCCATTTACTACGCACTGTTAAATCTTAAAGCTGAATCAAGTTAAAAAAAAAACAGAAATCAGTCTGACCGTAACCAGTAACCAGGGATTTACGCTCTAAACGTAACCAGGGATTTACGCTCGGTAGAGCACCATATTAGATTACCTAAACAGTTTGTTTCTTACTATGTTCATAATATTATCTTCCCCTTAGATTATTTAATATATCCTCAGCTACATGTCTATACTTAATTTGCTATTATAAGTACAGCAACCCTCTTCATGCCAACCGCACGTATAATATAGAACGTTACCAAGATAAACAGATATCAATTAATTATTACTTATACGTATGTTCAAACTAATATCGTAGAACATTATCGTTAACAGAACAAATAACGAAAGTTTTCACGATAACAACCTTCTATATACGATACTTGGGACTAAGTTCAGAAGTTTTGTGACGGTAAATTGATGGGTATCGAATATCTTATTGTTATACCTGGGATAGCCATCATAAATCATCTACGGGTTACATAAATTATTATCTACACCCAAATGAGTACGTAAATATCTGGTATGGTTAACCAGAATATTAACACACAAGTACAGTCACAATTTTAATTGAGAACAAAACAATATTTTAGAGAAAAACAATTGAATATCAATAAAAAAAAACCTTTTTGTATTCCTTTTTAAATTTGTCGAATTAGCTCTAAATCATTGCAATATTTTTAAAATTAAACCATTCTAAATTACAATTATGTACTTACCAATAATAAAGCAAATTATAGCAAACTGTTAAACAATGAAACACATTCTTAAAACAGATGGTATAAAAAAATAAAGCCAACAAAGGTACGAAGCGCCCTGCTACTCCACTGTTGTGATTAATTTCCTCAGCAATCACCGTAGACACTTGATGGACATCGCTTTGGTTGCCTTAGGGTTGCCTCAAATTGTAAACTAAGTCTGTAATGTAATAAATGATGAAGAGAGGAGGTACGAGGTTGTTCCGTGTCCGACTTTATAAGTCAGCTTTAATATATTTTATTTCAGTCCATTAATTTTTCCTTAGTACTGTATTTTGATGAAATCATCACAAAAATATTGAAAGGTTTTCTAGCAATTCTCAAAAAGAAGAACATTATCACATGGCACCGGTTTCAAATTCCATGAAAAAAATATAAAATCTTCTAAAATAAGCTCAAAGTTGCTTGTGTTGTCACAACGAAACGGAAAAAACTACTGTACCGTTATATATTCAGTGTTGTTTAGACAAAACCATTAAACTAAGCAGATTCAAACAAAGTTAACTGTGGGATACAATATTTAAAACGCTATCCCACAGAAACTAAACATTATACACGTTATTATAATACCTAACTCTGCATAAGCACAGAAAATAAACGATTTTAAGCCATCAAACCATCATTTACTTTATAGTGTCAACCCTGAGTGTTCCCGTATGAATAAGGCATAAAGGCTAGTCTGTACGGAGCGTGTGTTACATTGTATAGCAAATGGACGGCGGCTAGGGAGTCACCAGGGTAACTATGTATGAAGTAGTTAGTTATGCCGGCTATGAAATAAGGTACAACATTATAGAAATATGTTTACGCCTGTTATTCCCGAAGGAATAGATAGCGATGTATAAGCTAGGGCTGCCAATAACTCTCGTTATCAATTATGAAAGTATATTGCATAGTGTGTCAAGCAAATTATACAATTAAACGCAGAATAGCTACTTAGGTATTATTTTACTATTTTAATTTTTATTTGACTATGAGATTTATTAATCGCACGACATTCGTTTATCAATTTACTTCGGTTGAAACAATGAATTTAAGAATCTGTCCTATGTGTCAACTAATCACTCTTTACATTACTTTTTTCATAGTTTTCAGAAATGTAACCTATCAATCCTCTAATCTTTTAGTTGTCCTCTATAACTCATACAAACTTTCGCTCGCAGCTTGCCTGCATGGATGTAGGGTATCGAGGCAAAATATTTTCTGGACAAAAAACGGAACCCATATGGACTGGTCATGTCTGTCTGTCCGTCCGTATGTCACAGTCATCTTTTTCCAAAACTACAAGAAATATGCTGTTAAAACTTGGTAAGTGGATGTATCAAGCTTACTCCATACCATGTTTCAATCAAATCAGTACCGCTGTTTAACCAGAACAGCGCAACAGATAGACAAAGTTACGAAAATAATCTTGAAGTTTAGGATCATAGCTTTCTGACCCCGCCATACATGACTACACTTCAATAAACAATCTATTCTCAACATTTCGCAACTAGTTCAACTAAACGCAATCTATATTAATACGCGTTGAAATCTGAGCCTATTCATTTGCAACAATGTTTTCGAAAACAAACATATCGGTGAAGGCTGGCAGTTAATTCTAAATGTGTAACAACTGCAATTGGTTACCAGCTGTCATGTCGACCGCTAACAAAACGCAATGCAGTCATAAAGAAACAAATTATTGCTAATTAACAGTAATTAATATGTGCATTATAAAGACATGGTTGCATTTAAAACAAGCTGTGCTGAAGTACTTAGCTTTCAAAGAAGAATAAAAATAATTTAGGGGCTCTAATACAACTTTAGTTTACAAAATTATCAAAACCAAGTTTAATGAAGTAGGTATCTTTCAAAACTTATATACACTATTTATAATATTTATTTATACCTAATAATTGATACAGGACGTATCATATTATAAAAAAAACAGTTTTAGTCATATTCAGTGAATAATATTTATGATCGCTTGATTAGTAAGTATATAAAATGTGGACAACATCACATACATTGCTCCGAATCCAAAGTAAGTAGCTAAAGGACGTGTGTTATGGCATCAGAGACAACGAAGGTATCTCAAACACCCAGTCGCGACAATGTAGAAAAGTGTTTTTCTACATTGACACATCCGGGGATCGAAACCGGGACCTCAGGGCTGGCGACACTTTGAAAACCGGTGTGTAGGCCACTGGACCACTAAGTCAAATACTATTAGATTTGTAGTTTGTTTCAAATAACTAATATTAATATTATGATAAATTCAGCGAAACAATTCGTAAATAATATAAACACAAATTTTCTTGAATTACCTTATTTCAGTCGGTAATGACGCAGCACAAATTAGTGATTAAAATTGGGAAACATACGCTGAGATGGTTTGAACGAACTGATCAAAGACAAATGAAAGACGAATGACAAGGCATGTACAGGTACACTGTTCAGTCGTGCGTGAATGGGAGAAATAGAGGGTGTCTGTCGGATAAAATTTATTGATTACATTGAAGATGTGTTAACGGTTTCTGCTGAAAACCAACCGAACGAAATTTGCGAAGGACTCTTTAAATTCAATTTTCATAAAGTACCAGTGGACCCAACTTGGCTACGCCTGGGTATTACAGTAATAAAAGCCTATAGTATAGATATACAGAAAAAAGCTCTTGAATCACTCTCTACAGGATTATTTTTTATTGAGTGCGTATATTCAACGAGGTAAGAAACATAGGTCGAAATCTTTAAATGGAAAATGAACTATTCATACAAATACACGACTTATGTTTGTATGAAAAATTGATTTTCAATTTTAAGAAAATTTTAAGAAGACCTATGCTCCTTGGGAAAACTGGTTCAGTTTTATGCACCTGACTGCCCCGTTGAATATACGCACTCCATAAAAAATAATACTGTATTGTATATACCTACCTATCTAATCGTATAGACAACAGGAGCAACTTAAAAGATCACTCATTGATATAAAATATTTTTAGGTAAGTAATTTAAAAGTTAAGCTATCGCATAAGAGTTATACACAACATAATAATATACAAAGATAATAATTGTGAGTATTACCTGGAAATTATTCCCCGCTAGCTACCATCAGGTTACTGCCGCTTTAAATTATGTATTTTTTTATGAATCCTGGATCTGCATTAATTATCTTTTTTACTATCATAATTTATAATGCAAAGATTTACCAATAATGGACATTTTATACCTTAACTTTGGTCATACGAATACATAACTAAGTACATTACCTACTTTAGAATTTGCAAACGTCTCATGTTGAAAATAACCTATTGAACTCACATAAAATATGTTTACATCAGATTCAATAATACATTATTGTATCCAAGACATCGTTTTGTTAGTGATTTATGATTGTCATTTGTTTTGACTGGTCATGATCGTGAGGCAAGCGGTGTTGTAGATAATGTAGCTAGGAGCTAGACGCTAATCTATGATCTGAGGTACAAGATAGGTAGTTAAATAAAATGAAATCTTCCTATAATTGTGGATAGGTTATCTCTAACCTTAAGTTGTAGTTATACTTTCAAAGACAAAATAGGAAAATTTTTGTACCGATTTATTTGTATTTTTGATGCTTTATTTAGGACGTAGGTTTTTGAGATCTTGAGGTTGCCGGTTCGAAACCCACCCATTGCACTACCAACGAGAACCCACTCGTAACGTTTAATAAAACTGATAAGAATGGAACAAAAAAATATGTAAAAAAAAAAAACTAATGTTCAGTACTTTAAACAAACTTATATTCCAGCATAGATTCAATTTTATTCTAGCAATATCATGATTTTTAAGCTCGAGAAATCAACAAGCAACATCTTAATAGGCGTAAATGATATCCCAACAAACAAACGAGATTCGCCATAATATACGAGAAATTCGAAATGTGTTCACAGAAACAAAATCTAATCTACTTCCTAATACAGTGCCACAGACTCTCATTTAGACTTCCCATGTATCTCTGTATTAAATACGTCCCGCCCTTTTCACGTACATCGTCGCGGATGTAATTGAAAACCTACTCATTGTTCAATAATGCCACGTCGCACGTGAACACAGCAGGTCTTATTAAAACAATGCAAGGGAATCTTAACTAGGTAAGTAGTCTTATCTAATAAGCGCGTATTGTGTCACTGCAGGGCAATCACTGTCAATTAAAGAAATGTAACTTAGCAGACTTATAATTAGCGCTTCATTTTTTTATGTCAATTAAAAGCTAGCAATGAAAAAGATCATTATTAAAAAAACTTTAGTACACATTGCAATTTTTTTTGTCTATAACTTTTAGGAAAGTTTGACGAAAAATTTAAAAATATTTTTAACTGGTTTTGTATTTTTTTCTATTCGTTTTAGAGCACGACAAAAAATATATAATAATATAGGTATCTTAAGACTGTACAAAATTGCGAACACATAAATTATATTTAATGTATTTTATGCTCATAAAATATAATAAACCTTCTGCTCCTACATAATTATTATGCGACCATCCGCCTGAGGGTTTATACACGGAAAGTTAATCCATTTCATTGTTGTTTACCGAGTCCAAAACTCTCAACAATACTCGACATACATGCCTATTAATGTAGGAATGTTTCTTTACCTTTATGACGTCATGTTGGTACCGTATTCACAATAGGAGAAAAACATCGACGTCGTTAGCATTTCGTCTTGTGCAAGCTACGGTAAGCACGCAGACTTTTTGCATAGTCGTGCATGAGAAATGTGGCTAACAGAGGAAAACAAGCATGGAGTCCGCAATCCATTATATTTGTAGACTAATGAATGATTTATAGTCATTAAATCACGCGCTATGTATCTTCAATTGGAATATACAGTATGTACAGATAAAGTAGATCTGAGATGCAGTAGTACTCGTAATAACAATAGGATCCCATTTTTGGAAGATGAAAAAAAATTCCTACCGTTTAAATTTCCACTGATGGCGAATAAGAGATAGTTTATTCGATAAAAATTATGTGTATATACATATAAGGTTAAATTGCGTTGTTATTTAACTAAAAATATATGAAAATTCTATCCTACTGATATATTTTTTTCACATATCTTATTCGTCTTTTTGTGACTTAAAAGCATAATATACATTACTGTCTAACATCAAATGTGTGAGAGTAATGTATATTTTCATTATAACGACATTCATAGAACACGTTTTACATGTTGTTATAGAACAAAACAGCTTCATATTCATACAATTGTGTAAGAATAGTAAAACAAAGACGTGGACTCTAACTTATAAGGATTTACAAAGATTTTATGAAATGAATGGCAAATGTTTATCATAACTTACTTAGCCGTGGGAGGGACCAGGGTAAATAGCTATTTAATTATTACAACAATTTAACAAAATATTATAATAATGTTCACCTTTTTTGTTAATATAAAAAAATGAACTAAAAAAGTACTACACCAACACATAGGTACTACACAAACTTAGTGATCTAGGCCATATTTCTAACTAGAAAACAAAAACCTATCCGACTTATTTCACCCTTTGATAGACAAACAAAACGCGTTTTACCCAAATTTGAAACCATTAGCTAGCATATTTAACCATTGGTTGAGTTAACTAGGGATCAAAAGTAAGAAAAAGTAAATTATTTTAAAATTAAATAAAAACACGTTTCGTTAAAAACGTATCAAGATATTATAAGATCATCCTTATGTAAGTAACTTGAAAGTCAATATATTCACATTTCTTTCATCTGATTTCCTATAACGTAAGACCCGTCTTTATTACAACAAGACGACATTAAAATCAGCTACTACGGGACCAATTACACTTAATTATCATCTTAACGAGTGTGACGACATTATGTGTATTATTTAAATGTATTCGCTTATGGGTATTTCAATTATCACACGTATTGTGAGGGAAATTATAACATGGATGCAAATACCAACTAGAAGTGAATTGATTAACAGACATTTAAAATAGTAAGTAGGTACATATAATAATTTAGTACTGAATTTAATTGAGATATAATTTTGATTGGGTCTATAAATTATTAAAAATACTAGCTTCTGCCCGCGACTTTGTCTGCGTGGACTTCAGGATTGGATCCGAAAAGAAATGAAAAATGTGAATGTAATGAAAAATGGAATAAAATTTTCACCCGTGTTATAGTTTTCGCTGTAATAGAGTAAAATATTAAATTTATAAACTGTCTGCCCACTGCTTAGCTCGTAAACAATTTTCAATTTTCTCTCGGGAACTACTTAAGGAATCGGGATAAAAGGTAGCCTATGTTCTTTTCCATGTCAAAGGCTACACGCGTGCCAAATTTCATCCAAATCCGTTTAGCCATTTTTGCGTGGTTGAGTAACAAACATCCAAACATCTAAACGTCCAAAAATTCAAACATCCACACTTTCACATTTATAATATTAAGTAGTATAATGTAAACTCAATCGTGAACAAATAAACGTCACCATTACAAACTGTAAAATTACTAAAGCTCTCGTTGAAAACATTAAATAACTCATAACCAGCCGGTGGGAAAGTGACAGCGAAAAGGTAGACCTAGACAAATTCTCGAATCAATATAATCTGGAATGTCGACGTATCTTGTCAGATACATAGCGAATTCCTGACAACACCAACTTCTAAACTTGGTCACTAAACAAATAGTTTAGTGTCCATAAATTGTCTCTTCTATCGAAACACCGAGGGCTCGGTAGGTTTTCCAGCAATTTAAGTTATTTAGGACGAGTCCCGTTGTAAATCTTAATCGCGGAAACTTTAAGGCAATGACTCGTGAAGACTGTCCGCACATAAATCGTGGTATCCGCGGTCCGTATCTAAAACCACAACATACGACAGTTTAAAACTGGTTGTTTGTATTTCTTTTTCTTTTACTACATTTCCTTGAACTTTCGTTTTCTTTGGATTTTATGGAAGACTCTTAATAGGTTCTTTATTGTTGAACGAAATAAAGATAATAAGGTACTTAAGTAATAAATAAGTTTAATACTGATTCACTATTCAGGAAAACAACAGAATTTTCTTCATCTATCGAGCCTTTTCCCAAGCTATGTTGGTGTCCAGGCTTCCAGTATTACCGGATTTAGCTGAATACCGTATTTTACACTAAGCGACCGCCGCTCTGACCATCCAACTCACCTCACTGGGTAATTATACAGTACCAAAACAAAAAATCCAAATACTTATTCACAGGTTCTTTTATAGTTCCGATGTTTGCGAATTTAATCATTAACAACTTAAAGCTGCACTACTAAACTCTACAAAATTACAAAATTAACATAATTAGTATTATAATTAATTTCATATTTTATGTTTATCTAGTTTCCTGTATATTACATTGTAAATAATTAAAGTTTTTATACAAATTCCATACTTTCAATCTAAATAAGCCGTAAGAGTAATATATTTAAAAGGTCACAAAAAGCACTGCAGCACAACTTATAACGACAAAGAGTAACTTAACGTCATTTGCAAGTTGGGACCCATGCAACCTAATTATGTAGCTACCGCCGTGTCAAAGGGAAATGTACCTACTTGAAACTTTGTTGTTTTAATTAATTAAAGCAACAGAAGACATTGTCACGATATATCCTACTGCTATACCGTTATGCGGCTTTTACAGAAACGTTACCAAATGTCCCATTCAATGATAACGGGAAAAGTTAAAATGAATTTTCGAGTTTATTTGTATGTTTGACATCAGTCAACACTGAAATAAATTCGTGTATACGAAGTTGATATAACGAAGACGTGACGAGAATATATTGTTATTACATCGAAGCAAATGTAAGCTTTGTTGTAGTAAACAAAATTTCTGCAACCGAGAACAGTGTCGGTTTCTGTAACGGTTTGAAATAAGGAATATAGTTTCTTGAATGAAAAGGAGAGTTCAAACTGCGTAATGATTCTTGTTAAACGTAGTTAAACTGCCTTAAGATATATGAAAAAAGTTTTCAACATTTGGAATCATATTCTAGACAGCGTATAATTTCAACATTTTCGCAAAACTTTTCACTTTTCCCACGAGTTCGCTTCGACACAAAGTTTCCGTATTCTTAATTACGTAACAAGATAAATTGCCAGTATCGATACCGTTAAAATAGCTTCGATACAAAAGTTTCAAAACGTTCGGAAACATGGTATGAAATTCGGAAGTTCCGCGTTTCGATAGAGTTTAAAAGGCGATAGGAACATCCATTACCTGCAATAAATACAGCGAAACATGACAGACCAGAAAAAATACGCAGTTTATACGACGAAAAAGGGACGACTGACGTCAAACCACTAAAGGGTTAAACAAAAAAGTTAACTTAAAAATGATTTCACAACATTATAGATTTGTATATTATATATAAACCGATATTTTTTTCTAGGTCTTTGATAAATACAGGGAAACATTAAAGAAATCAGTATCTGCTAAACATGTCACGTCTTCATAAACAAACAGGCCGGGCGTTGGCAACTCTTCATACAGCCAAGAATTAAATAAATGTCTTCCTCGCGACCGCCAACTTTTTGGTTACCGTACTGCATATCAATTGCTAACAGTTCTATTGTTTTGTGTATCAACCGGCCAGCTTTTGTTTATATTATAAATTGCGACCTCAAGTTAGCGAATAAATTTGAATAAGTAAAGAATATGTATACTTCGTCCTAGTTAAAATCTATACAATCTTTGCAGTTTCTATGTTTGAATAAGTTTCAAATAATTCATAGCTTTATTGATTAATTGAATTCCTTTTTGGACTGTCTTGTTAGTTGTTGAGTTATAAGTTGTAACTTTGATTGTTTAAGCCATTCTAATTGGGTATTATCAATTTATCGTTTTATTTATTATAATATACTTCGCAATTAGGGTAATTTAACGTTTCGAACGCACCTGAAAAGATCTACTTACTTAAAATAAAAATAAGTTGATTTTTTAAACACAATTCATAGGTAAATTAAGAATTTTAATAATACTTACCTAACATATTTTACTCATTTTTTTTTGTTTTTAATGTAAAAAAGAAGAATGTTTAATTTACTATGTAACACTTATTTCCTATAAATAAATGAATGCCCCAACGTTTCTTTAAGGAAGCCTCTTACACCCTCTTTCAATTATAACCTATCACCTATAATCTTAACCATAACATGGGTAGCGTGATGTAAAGCTATTAACAACTATGAATCAATAGTAACATTAAGGTGCTAGCAGGTGCCAAGGGTCGTGCGATATTGAGACATAAATCCTAGAGCGCACTTTTACTAAGCTGTTATTTAATATTTACGATGAGACATATGAAAGGCAAAGTTTCATTATTGTAGGGATATATAACTGGTCAAAGAACTCATATTGTCTAATAATTATATTGAATAGTTAACGTGAAAGGTACGCGATTTTTCATGAAAAAACATTTTTTTTTCTTTCTTATTTCTTCTTAATACAGTTTGTACTTGCAAATTGTATTGATTGTATAACGCGGCGGCTTAGTACTGTTTGTTTTTCGTAAGTGCAGTTAATTTAAAATGAATTAACTATAACGAAAAATGATATCGTAATACTAGCGTACCCCCCGTGTCGCACGGGTAGCACATTATAAATACCTATAAATATGCAGAAAAACCTTACTCTTGAATCCCTATCTATCTATTGCTGAAAACTGCATCAAATTCTGTTGCGTAGATTAACAGATCTAAACGTATAGAAATCGGGAGCGACTTTGTTTTATACTAATACCACAGTATAAAAACATACAGTAGGACGACGCCTTTGATCTCCTTGTAAATGCCGACAATGTGTAGAAATTGTCGCAACAGCCAGGGTTGTCTCAAGTTAACAATATTTATTTAAATTTATTTTTGATCAATATTATTTAATAATATTATAAGTATAGATAATGTTGATCTAAAATAAAAAAAAAATCGAATGTATTTTTGATCAACATTACTTAATAGTTATTATTTAATAATAACGTTTATCTAACATAAATAAAAATAAATACTGTTACAATAATTAACAATAGCGAGATACACAATTTGTAAAACAGTAACTATTATGCAAATGTGCTTCGTCTATGGTCACACATGCAAAAATTCCAGATTGAGACTGAGACGAACACATGTAATTTCATTTAGAGAAATGTCCTCCATCTTGGATCAGGAACTCTTGCGCGATAGACATTTCCGCGAAAGCTTGACCTCATTTTTATTTGCAGTGACCTCGCAAATCTTAAAAATGACTTATCACAAAACAATGTATATTTTTCTCGGCGCCATCTTGGATTCCAATTTCGACCCCATAATCGTTTTTAGCGACCTCGGGTACCATGAAAATGACACCCATGATGAAAAATTTGCAAATTGTCGTCGGCACCATCTTGGATTCTAATTTCGACCCCATAATCGTTTTTAGCGACCTCGGGTACCATGAAAATGACACCCATGATAAAAAAAATGTATACTTTTTCGGCGCCATCTTGGATTCCAATTTCGACCCCATAATCGTTTTTAGCGACCTCGGGTACCATGAAAATGACACCCATGATGAAAAATTTGCAAATTGTCGTCGGCACCATCTTGGATTCTAATTTCGACCCCATAATCGTTTTTAGCGACCTCGGGAACTATGAAAATGACACCCATGACGAAAAATTTGCAAAATTTCCTCGGCGCCATCTTGGGTTTTAATTTCGACCCCATAATCGTTTTAGCGACCTCGGGAATCATGAAAATGACACCCATGACGAAAAATTTGCAAATTGTCGTCGACGCCATCTTGGTTTCTTGGCATCTATTTTAATAGAATTATTTTATATTTATTAAAACAAAAAGAACTAAACTAACACCAGATAGCCCTGAAAGTTAGCTCCCGAGCTACTAACATGGTAATGTATGCAGCTCGGGAGCGCCCTTCCCCCGTCTCGCCCCTCGCACCCCGCACGATTGCCCTGTCTAGACGTCTTCGTCGAACGACTGTATGATGTTAAGACTGTGCTAATACTATGTAAAGATAAGGTTTTATCTATTGTATACGTATGGGTGTGAGCATAATAGTTCTTCCAAAAACTTAGTTAAAGCTGAAAGTAGTGTTTATTTATAATAAATTAAACAGGTTTACCCCCGAATACTGAAACGCTAATTAACTTTATGATGCTTTTAAAGCCGCGTTTCCACTAGGCAACAATTGACGCGCAACATGTTGCACAACAAGTTGCCCAACATGTTGAAAGTCAGCGCGGAACTTTTAAGTCAGCGCGGAACTTTTGTTGAACAACGTTGTCTGTCTACGCATAGCTACTACTTTACATCAGTCGTCGACAACATGTCGCCAGAGGAACTTGACATTGTGTTGATATCAGCGGCAGTGGTTATAATTTTATCGAAAAATGCAACGTCGCGCGCTGTTGTGCAGCGTTGCCGTACATGTTGAGCGTCACGTGTCGTGCGCCAAATGTTGCCTAGTGGAAACGCGGCTTAAATGTCCATCTGTCACTACTTCGCACATTAAAGTGATAAAGACAGCAGGAGAAATAACGGCGGCTTCAAACTGATTGACGTTTGAGTATTCGTCCATTAGAGCTATTTAATTCACTATCTCCGTAAATTAATAATACCTAAGTATTTAATTTATTCATGCTTGGAGTTGGCATAATGCCAAGTTCCGTATTCCATCTAAGCCCTACGCCTTGTGTAATGCGCATATATTATTATGTCCTTAGTGATTCTATAATCATATTTGGTAGGTACTAACATATAATCATACGTAATTTGTAAACTACGTATACAGGGTTGCTTATAGAACACCTGCAACCTGGCAGGAGTAGATAACTATTATAATAAGCAACAACGTTCAAAGACTTAAAACTACTTTAAAGCGGCGGTACCCTAATGGCTAGGGCGTCGGACTTGCGATCATGTGGTTGCGGGTTCGAATCCCACCCATTACACTACCGACGTGAACCCACTCGTAACACAAGCATTTTAGCTTAGCACGAGGGGTTAACGAGATTACTAGTAATGTGCGACCCACATTGCTAATAACCTTTTTTAAAAAAAAAAAAAAAAACTTTTAATAATTCGTTAGTTTTTTTTCCATACTCAAACGTTAGAGCTCAAAATTTTACATTTATGTATGAAGTGTGAAAAAAATAATGGAAAAATTATGTTGCATGATGTCAGAAATCAGTCTGATTATAAAATAAATGATTTTAAGTAAAGGCATGTCTTATCTCTTTTTTATTATAAAAAACACTTTCAAAATAGTATAAAAATATTAAAAAGCTTGTATAACCCCAAACTGTTATTTTATTTAACTAATCTCACGCGAGCAAAGCCGTGGTTTAAGCCAGTAACTTTATAATTAAAAGCATCTTGTCAGGGAACTGCTCTAGCTGACAGTGTAGTGCAGTTTAAGTGGGCACTTATCTGATAGTTGAGCTCGGCTCGTAACTAAGAGCTTTAAAGCGCTTCAAAAGTTGCGATAAAAATTAAATAAGAAATTCACCGTGTTGATACTTGAGAATAAATTATTTTTCTATTACTTGGATAAAAATATTTTTTAAGAATAGAAACTATTTTAAGCGAACAAATTTGTTCAATAAAGATAAAAAAGATGGATTTTACGTTATTAATTATCTTGTACTCTTTTCTAAAGGTTTGTTTGTAGAAAATAAATTCCTAGTCTATTTACGATTGAAGAAAGTAATATCTATTAATTTTATAAGATTCATTAGGCTTCATTCTATAAATAAGTGAATCCTAAAATATTTTTTTGATTGGTGTTTGTACTGAAAATTCCTAATTTATTCATTTTGAAACACCAAGCGTCCAAATGAATTTCCCTGATCCCACCATATCCCATAAAATACCTCAAACAATACACAAGAACTGAAACAGCAGTATATCTTCCGGCCTGCACATCCAACACATTTTATCAGACAATCTTTGGTTAAGATATTGTAACCCAAGTCGTTTTTCACAGGCATTTTCAACTATTACATAGCAAAGTTATGAAGGATCACATCTCATTTCGATGCCGTTTGATTTATGCACTCAATTATAAGAGCCCCCTACTGTTTCTTGTTCCACTAACACTTTGCACAAGACCACCAGTTTTTATTTAAGGAAAATCAAGCAAAAATAATGGTCCCTCGTGTTTTGACGTGATAACAGAGATTTGCGGTCAATATAAAGAGCTTTTACTGAAAATGACCTGGAGATTTAAAAACTCTTTTTGTAAATATTTTACATAACCAAGAGATATAGCTAGGCATATACAAACTAATATTATACAAGATGAATATAAAAGGAGTGCGTATATTTTAGGAGGTAATCAGGTGCATACAACTGAACAATTTTCCTCAAAAAACATAGGTTGAAATTTTAAAATTGAAAATTAACTTTTCATACAAAGTGACTGGTGACGTGGCTTATGTTTGTATGAAAAATTGATAATTAAACTTTTAAAGGTCATTGGGCATTTTGTTCGGACATTTGACCCAAGGCGTACACAAATGAAATAGGGCAAGGTATTTAGATAAATGTATCTGCAACCCAGTGGTACGGGTCGCATTCTTGTGGGCCATGGGATAATTGAGAAAATCTATTTATTATAACTAAGGCATTTTTGTAACAAATTAACTCAAAACTACTGGACTGATATCAAAAATACTTTTGAAAGCTAGTCATCCCTAAGTGGCATTGGATAATTATCCATGGGGATATTCCCACGGGAAGTTAAGTCATTTTTTTTTTAAATCAGTTGTTTTAAACTATTTAAGGGGCATGAAAATAAATCCAGTTCTAATTAAATAATATTTTTATTCTGCTTGATCAAAATCTGTTGTTATTTCATCTAAAAAGGCTGCAGGTGCATCTATTGCATCTTGATGCCTGGCCCAAGGTGCAATAAATAAAAAGTAAACTATGCTTACAACATGCGCACAGCTTCCAACAGTGCGGCGGCCGTGTATACACGAACAGTAATACTGATCAGTGGCATTTCTTCCAATTCGATTGGGATCTACTAAAATATAAGTATGATGTGTCGCGACTGAATTCGGCCTCTTATTAGTATCTTGTTTTCGATCATTTCTTGGTTTCGGTATATTTCAATGTGGTATACTTCATTCAAACGCATGTGTTCGTGGCAACATGACCTCGCGAATCTCAAGTAGTACGATCCCAACGTTAATAACATTAATTCTTCATATGTAAGGCGCGGAAAGTCTTCAAAATCCGGATCGTTTCCGTCGAGTTGCACGAACGCTACTCTCTGCCTGTTCAAATTATGCCTTATCACATAATCTGCCAGCTAACACTTATAGTGACTGAACGTCACGTTTTCACAACGCTAAAAGTAAAAAACTTCTGTTTTATTAACTTTTTAAATGTTAAATAACTTTATTTTCCCAGCGGATACTTAAAAAAAAATACATATTTTGAAAAGTAGGATTGAATTCTTCAATTTAAAACTGATTTGGTCTGTGTACGCGAACTTTCAAAAAGTGGGTCATAAATGCCCAATGACCTTTGATGCCCTACATAATCATATATTAGATTTATTGAAATTAACTCGTTTAGCCAGATAAGCTGAATTAGATAAGATACTACAAAAACCAGACCTATGTTCCTTAGAGAAAGTTTATCAGTTTTATGCACCTGATTCCCTCGTTAAATATACTACTCTCCTTTTAAATTTATCCTGTATAGTTTTACTGCAAAAAATATAATTTTCTTTACCCTAATCATTTCAATCACAGAAAAGTAATAAAAATAAATAAAATAAAAGTCCTCACCCAGTAAAGTACTTACTAAATAAGCCCATAAATTGAATTCAGTACTATTTATAGTGAAACTGGAGCCGTTGATTGTTTTCCATTCTCAGAACTAAAAACCTCAGAGGCGTATTCTCACTGGACAAATGCATTTCTATTCCAATCCAAACCTTATTGAAAAAGGCAGGATTTTAGTCAGCAACATATCTCTTACATTCACAATCTCTTCGATTCAATAAAACTGATCTGAGAATACCGTGAACGCTCTCCAAAGGATAATAAATCCTTAACATGGCGCTACCTTAAGCCAGTCCGTAGTTTATATGCAGAACCACGACTTAAGGTGAGTTTAGACTAAAAGAAAAATAAATTGCCATTTGCTCAGTGAAAATTGTCATCTGCACTAAGCTTTACTTTACAGGGATGTTTATTAGCTTTTTAGTATATTTTATTATTAATACCATTCTATATTTTATGTTGACACCTTGTCCGTTTTGTATATTATTCTATATTGCATACATTAAAATAAAATATTTGACAAAAAATTATGTATAAAAAAATTACGCCTGTTCATCATTTATCACATCTGTACTTACGTATTATTTATTGTGTCTGAATTATTATTATGAAAGAAATAATCAATTCGAATATTTTAATATTTTTTAATAATGTCTATTTATTTTTTATTAAATAATTTAAATACCCATTACTAAAATTTCAAACAGTAGGGCTGGTCTACATACATTTTGTTTGCATGAAAACTTCGACAGCCCTTTCTGAACCAGTTTCTGCGTATGTTCAGACTTCGCCTTATGATCGAGTTGTACATAAAGAGGTTGTTCTCAAACAAGACGGATTGCGACACATATCACTGGCTGGTTGCATAATGTTCTAGAACGAAATAAAATGTTTTCTTTTTTATCTGTCATCGCTATTCATGTTTTTTTCTTGTAATAATATATTTTTTCCGAAAAGCAACAGCTCCTGATTTATTATTTATAAAACCGCATAATTAATAACATTTTGGTCCTTCGAGCCGGATTGGGACCAGCGACCTATGGAATAATAATATAATCTATCGAAAGAAGCACCGTTTGATGTATAAAACGCAAAATATATCAATGCAACAGGAAGGAGGAATACAGGAAATGCGCATAAAAGGTACGGTCAGCCAGCCTGCCTAACTCAACTGTGCCTCCAATTCCATTGTGTAATACCGTGCTCTTTGTAAAAGATTTCAGTGAGACGTCATAAACTCATGTGGTGTGTACCGGCTACTCTTCGCAAATTGCAACGCCGCAGCTTATAAAAATAGTAAGTCCATTTTCTTAGATTCCTACCAAAATGAGCGTAGAATCGACTAGAAATCCCGTGTTGGCCAGTAAGGCATGCGACAAATCTGCCTCCACACTCGGTGCTAGTGAAAAATTAATTAGAGACCTAATCAGAAAACGGGGTATAATAAAAGGTCGGTTAACCAAGTTCGCAAATTATATTGCTAGCATTGAAGGTGAAGCCTTATCCCACCAAAAACAAATAGATATAAAGTTACGAGTTCAGGGGGCTTCTACTTTATTCAGTGAATTTGATAAAATCCAAACACAGCTTGAGGAAACAGTCTCTGAAGCGCAAGTAGATGAGCAATTATCGCAAAGAGAACTGTTTGAAGACAGTTATTATAGGATTGTGTCACAAGCTGAATATCTGTTAAATAAAAATAAAGGTTCTGAAAGTTCTAATGCGGATAATCACAAATTGAGAACAATAAAATTGCCCACCATATCTATGCCTACTTTTGATGGCTCTTATGAGCAGTGGTTAGAGTTTAGGGATACCTTTCTAGCATTAGTGCACAAGTCCACTAGTCTTAGTAACATTGAAAAATATCATTATCTAAAATCATCGCTTAAAGGTAGCGCGGAGTTGGTTATAAACTCATTAGAGTTTTCTAGTGACACTTATTTGATTGCATGGGAGTTACTTCTCAATCGATACAATAACAGCAGATTATTAGTCCATAGTCATGTAAAGTCACTATTTACAATGCAGAGTATAACCAAAGAATCGCCTATATTTATTAAAAAGTTAATAGATACCGTATTAAAAAACCTACGTGCATTAAAACTTCTTGGTGAGCCCACAGACTCTTGGGATACTTTGGTTATATATATAATGGTTTCTAAGTTGGATCAGACTACGGAGCGTGAATGGGAGCAGCACAAAGGTACTTTATTTTCAACAAATGGTGAACCTAATATTCGTGTAAAGGTGGATGATTTGATTAAGTTTCTCAAAGACCGGGCTGACATGCTGGAAACATTACAAGTGTCTCACAGTAAAACTAATATTTTCACTTCCAATGATAGTAAAAAACACAACCTGCACAACAAAGTTCACTGTAATATTTCCAGCAATAAACAAAAAGATCGCAACCGTGGTTTATTCACTAAACGGCTATGTTTATTATGTACTGCTAATCATCCGTTGTATGCGTGCCAGAAATTTATAGATTATGACTTGGAGTCTAAAATAAAATTTATTGGTGACAAGAATCTGTGTATGAATTGTTTACGCGCAGGTCACGCCTTAGACAACTGCTGGTACGGGCCTTGTCGAATGTGTAACCAGAAACACAATTCATTAGTACATCCAAGTAACAACCAGATTAGCTCAAAAGATGTCATTAATCAATCGGCAAAGCTTCATGCATTCCAAGCAAACACTGAGATGTCAGCGGCTACTAAGGCAGAGCAGCCCACTCCGGTGCCAAATGCGATACTCGGGACCGATCCATCCTTATCAACGCATATTTCGACGATTCAAGCAAATAAGGCTCACGTTAATGTTCAATGCACTCAATCGGCTGTTTTAAAACCAGTATTGTTGTCGACCGCTATGATCGAGATAATAGATAGACATCATAATTATCACGTAGTTCGTGCTATTCTTGATTCCGGAAGTGAACGATGTTTCATCACTAAGGAGCTATGCGATTTATTACAAGCGCCTGTTTTACAGTCCACTCAAGAGGTAAGAGGTGTAGGCAACTCAGTCACAAAATCTACGCAAATATGTGATGTCAAAGTCAAATCGCGCACCTGTTCTTATACTACGCAGTTACAATGTTTTGTTCTACCCAATATAACATCGGCATTGCCGTCAGTGCCAATTAAAGTTACGCATTTCAACATTCCCAAAGATTTCCAGCTAGCGGACCCGCAATTTTACGAATCTAAAAATATTGATATTTTGATAGGAGCAGATAGGTTCTGGGATTTAATAAACAATAAGAAAATAAAATTGCCGAATGGCCCATTTTTATTAGACACAAAACTGGGCTGGATTGTTTCTGGACCTATAAGTTCTTATATTCATTGTGATAGGTATATTCAGTGTAATATTTCTCAAACAATTGATAAGCAACTACGACAGTTCTGGGAGCTTGAAGAGATATCGGTGTGTCGGGATACGCGCACTGAGGAGGAGCGTGCATGCGAACAACATTTCGTCGACAATACTACGCGCAATGAAGACGGAAGGTTCTGTGTACGTATACCTTTTAAAAAATCCCCCGACACATTAGGTGAATCGTATTCTATAGCAGAACGTCGATTTCTCGCTCTTGAAAAGCGTTTAACACGCAATTGTGATTATAAAAAGCTTTACAAGGACTTTATTCACGAATATATTCGCTTAGGTCACATGAGTCGCATTGAACATTACGGAACGCCTCATTACATTTTACCGCATCACGGCGTATTTCGTGAGCATAGCACTACGACAAAACTACGTGTGGTTTTCGATGCGAGTGCTGCATCAAATAATAACGTATCGCTTAATGAATTGCAGATGGTAGGTCCGCCAATACAAGGTGATCTTTTTAATATTTTGTTACGATTCAGGCAACATAAGTATACGGCTTGCGCAGACATCGAAAAGATGTATCGGCAGTGTTTGGTTCACGAGGATCAACGTGATCTGCAATTAATCTTGTGGCGTGATGACCCTTCAGAACCTATTAGTGTGTATAGGCTCAATACCGTCACGTACGGAACCGCATCTGCACCATTCCTAAGCTGTAGATGTTTGAAGCAATTGGCTGTTGAGTGTACGGATCCGGACGTCAAACGAATTATAAATGAACATTTTTACGTTGATGATCTAATTTTGGGTCATAATTGTAAGAATACGTTATTGGAATATTGTCGAAAATTAGTTGAGGTATTAAAATCTGGTTGTTTTCCTCTCCGTAAATGGAATTTTAATTTTTTGTTAGATAATACAGACGCAAACGTACCAGATGAGTGTAAACCATTAACATTAGGCGAAAATGTCAACTCAAAAACGTTAGGTTTAGGTTGGTATAATATGAGTGATGAATTCCATTTCAATACAAGTTTTGAAATAAATAACGACAAAGTTACAAAGCGCTTTATCATATCCAATGTATCGCAAATTTTTGATCCTCTGGGGCTATTAAGTCCTATGATAATGAAAACTAAAATACTGTTGCAACGGTTATGGTTGTTAAAAATTGGTTGGGATGATGAAGTGCCCAGTGACGTCGTACATAGTTGGAACCTATTCGTTAATTCTTTGAATGTTCTTAACACCATACGCGTGCCAAGATATATCATGGGCATTGATCCTGTACGCGTGGAGTTGCACATTTTTTCGGATGCATCTGAGTCTGCATACGGCTCGTGTATCTATGTGCGCACAGTCAATTGTGACTCATCGATAAGCGTTAGATTGTTTTGTTCGAAGGGAAAAGTCGCCCCACTTAAACCAATAAGTATTCCAAGATTAGAGTTATGCGGAGCATTGCTTAGTGCTAGGTTATTTAATAAAATACGTGAGACTGTTGACCGCAAGATAGATAATATAGTATTTTGGTGCGACTCAACAATCGTTTTAGGTTGGCTACGCATGTCGCCTAATCTATTAAAAACCTTTGTTCAGAATCGTGTAGCTGAGATTCATGAGCTTTCTAAAGATCTTCCGTGGTGTCATGTAAGCGGGAAGGATAACCCTGCTGATCTGGTATCTCGGGGAGTTAGTCTAGAGGATCTCAAGTCTTCCACGATTTGGTGGCATGGACCGTCTTTCCTTTACGATAGTACATTCAGTTGTAGCCAAGCAGTGTTAAAAGGGGATCACGTAACACGAACGCATGAATTACCCGAACTAAAACCAAAGGTGGTTCATACCTTAGTTACAGCATCTGAAATTTCCTTATTTCCGTTCAATCGATTTTCCCAACATAATCGTATGAAACGTGCTTGTGCTTATGTTCTTCGTTTTATATTTAATACTCGTAATAGGCTTGATATTCGACGTGGACCCCTAACTGTGAATGAGTTAAAAGACGCGAACTTAACTCTTATAAGATTATCACAGTTAGAGTCATTCCCGGAAGAATATAAATTATTAATGAATAGTCGTAGTTTAAAAAATAACCATTATCTAAACAAATTTAATTTATTCATTGATTCTGATAGAATATTGCGCGTCGGAGGTAGGATAAAATATTCGTCTGATTTCAGTTTTGATAAAAAGCACCCGTATCTGATAACATCAAAGCACTGGTTCTCTGTATTGTTATTTAGATATGAGCATAAGCGGTTACAACACTCTGGACCGCAATCGTTACTTTACAATCTACGCGAAACATACTGGCCGCTAGGCGGCAGAAACCTCGCTAGGCGCACTGTCCATAATTGTATTATTTGCATTCGATTGAGAAGTAAATGTCTGACTCCTATCATGGGAAACTTACCCAAGGAAAGAATAACGCCAACTTTTCCATTCTTACACTGTGGCGTAGATTATGCTGGGCCAATTTATATTTTAAATCGAAAGGGCAGAGGCTCGAGGTTGGTAAAGAGCTATATATGTTTATTTATTTGCTTTGTAACTCGTGCAGTGCATTTAGAACTAGTCAGTGACCTTTCGAGTGACGCTTATCTACTAGCGCTGAAAAGATTTATATCTCGTCGTGGCAAACCTGCCGAAATTTCTTCCGATAACGGCAAAAATTTTGTAGGTGTAGCAAACGAATTTTCAAAATTTTTATCTTCTTGTTCGCCTGATATAGTGGAATACGCGGCTGACTTAGGTATAAAATTCTCTTTTAATCCTCCTTATGCGCCTCATTTTGGTGGGTTGTGGGAAGCTGGCGTAAAATCATGTAAGCATCATTTGCTAAGAGTAGTTGGTAACGCACATCTAACATTTGAAGAATTTAGCACGGTGCTATCACAGGTAGAGGCTATCCTAAATTCCCGACCTATCAGTCCCATGTCCGCGGATCCCAACGACTTTATTCCTCTCTCTCCGTCCCATTTCCTGGTTGGCCGTCTCCTAACAGCGCCAGCCACTGAAGATCTGAGTGATTCCAATGCAAATCGCTTAACGCGCTATCAGCGATTAGAGCAAATGCGACAGCATTTTTGGAACCGATGGAACAAGGAGTTTATTTCCGAAATGCAGATACGAACTAAATGGAGGGAACATAAACCTGACCTGAAGACCAACACGCTAGTCATCATTAAAGAAGACCACACGCCACCGTTGAAGTGGAATTTGGGGCGAATAATTTCGACAATACCGGGGAAGGATGGAGTTTCCAGAGTAGCAGAAATACAGACTACGGGAGGAATCATAAAGCGCGCATTTTCACGCATCTGTCCGCTAATTGCTATTGATGATGAATGACACCATATTAATTTGGACGCCAGTGCTTCCAAGGCCGGGGGCATGTTCAGACTTCGCCTTATGATCGAGTTGTACATAAAGAGGTTGTTCTCAAACAAGACGGATTGCGACACATATCACTGGCTGGTTGCATAATGTTCTAGAACGAAATAAAATGTTTTCTTTTTTATCTGTCATCGCTATTCATGTTTTTTTCTTGTAATAATATATTTTTTCCGAAAAGCAACAGCTCCTGATTTATTATTTATAAAACCGCATAATTAATAACAGCGTATATACGAGTACTTACATCAATATTTTATCACGAGAGCCACCCCTGTCCAACTTTGTTACATAATTACAAGCATTGTTGTTTTATTGAGGTACTGGCCGCTTCTTGTTTGTATTATTAACCTATAGAGGTTACGTTTACTTAAATAAATAATTAATTTCCTTACTTAAACACTTAGAATTAATGTGCCTTTTGAGGACTTATTTAATATTACTCCATGTCCATAGATTCGGCATTGTGCTTTTAAATAAATAATTTTGAAATACATGATACATAGAGCATTCTCAGGAGTATATCATCTTAAAAAAACATTATTTTTCACTAACTCAAATATTTTACAATAAAATATAGAACTCATACACAATAACATCTCAAACAACGCATAAATTGTATTAATATATATCGTTGAGAAAGAAACCAATATATAAATTTCGTTGGGTAATGTAAAAAGAGAGACATTGATTCTTTTTACGGTTTGTTGGTTAAAGCTATTCCAGCTGTGAACTGACTTCATCAAAATAAAATCTAACTACCTCTCTAAACTTTGAGTCTCAATATAAAGTTGCAGGTGTTTGCTGAGCTCAACTATCTACGAAAATGAAAATAACGAAATTTGCTTCCCATTTCTTTCAACCCTCCACAAGGGTTCACACCCTGTATTTAAATTCAATATTTTCTTCACACGTGTTCCCCCATTGTATTTCTTAGTGCAAAATATTTTGATTGACAATAAACACTACATCGAGACGAGAATGTGAATAAATATGAAGGAGTATTTTCTGAAATATAAATAAACGACGAGAAAATACCATCTAAGAAGGGGAAACATTAAAGCCTTTTTGTAAAGGGACAAAAGTTTTTTAATCGTCTTGAAAATAAAAGGGTACCGTACTCGCGGCGGGGAGAAGTCGGCGCCTCAAAAGTATGACTGTATATAAAATATGTAAGTTTGGCAACATGTTATGTTCCACAATTCATCTCCCGCCAGGTGCCAAGAGGTGAAGTGAAAAGTTCTCATCGTTACAACCCTTACTGTTGATACATTTCACACTCGAAAACTTTCAACGAGTATTTAACTGAAACACCCTTTAAAATAAAAAGAATGTATTGAAAATTTAGTCCCGGTAATGAAAAGGTAAAGGCCCAATAAGTAGCTCGATCAAATTGCATTATCACCGAATCCCTCTGGCGGAGGGTAGACGCAATAAATTGAATTACGAGTTCCGCAATCTCTGCGTCAATAAAAATGGCCTTTGAGTCGTTTCTTGGACGTCACATTTATGTAACAGAAGTAATCAAGGCGCTTTTCTTTTGAAGTGAATTCTGTGGAATTTGATTGATCTAATTCTTATTTTATTTTCTACAGAATGATGATACCACTAAACAACATCAAATGGAACAGATAGTAAAACAAAGTTTAATTGAAATTCCTATAAAGAATGTTAGAAAGAAAGAAAAAATATTGATTGGCGACAAAATTTGCGAACCATGTACCAACATAAAAACAAAATTATACCTACTTATAAATAGAGGCGTCACATTCTCGCAAAACGGTCGTCTCTCAGCATATGCCAAGGGTTGATTTTCAGCGACGGCCGGTCAGTGGTTTCCTTACATTCCTAGTGCCTTACTTCAAAACTTTTTGAAAATAAAATAGTGTTAATTCTTATACTTAAAAATAAATATTCATCATTGACAAACGGCGAAGGAAAACATCGTGAGGAAACCTGGGTTCCAAAAAAATGGAATCAGTAATCGCCAACCCTTAATGAGCACGCAAGAGGCCTGTGCCCAGTAGTGGGACATTTATCGTCCGGTATTATTATTACTATCTACAGTTAAAACACTAATAGTAGATGATCCATCGTCATTCAATATTACCATAATTTTCATTAAACACATAACAAAATTAAATATAAACACAACCAACTCCCTATAATGCGCATTGCAGCTTAAATAACAGATTTAGTTCATAACGGTTTACAACTTTTAATAGCTTGACTACAAAACTGCTCAAAACAATTTCCCCCATCAGGCTTGAACAGTTTCAGCGGAATCTGTAATTAATACAGATTTAATCAGGTACTATATTAAATATTCGTATATTAGGATGTACCGTCTGCGGTGGAGGGCGAAACCGCACTGGGCTGAGCATAGCACGCAATCACGGCCCATTGTTAACTACCTACCTATGTAAGGGGGATCGTGCAACTCATTATTGGAAAGGAGTTTTCAATGAGAATATGGAAAAGTTGATAGTTTCTGATACAGTAGGTGGTTTGCAGTTTGCATGCAATTTCTTGCTGTTTTGCATGCCTTACATATATATCTTCGTATTGATAAAAATCTATCTACAGCTTAGAAAAATATAATTCAGAACACTTATTAGTTGGAAGTTGTGTGATTGGGGTTTGCACTTTATTAGTAGGACGTTGAATGAATTTGGTTTGCGTCCTTTCTATAAACAGTAGTATTAAATAAGCTTTAACCGGCTCATGATTGATTCCAAAGATTTGATAATGTTTCTACTTTCAGCGTGTATTAAAACTGTTGATTTTAAATTCCGTTTTAATTACGAGATTAATATTATGTTGTCCTACAAGACGTGATCCAAAATTATTCTAATTCGATTATGTTTACTTTTCTAACATGAGATACGAACATGATAATCTTTTTGTTCATCAATTTTACCAAGACAAGAAGAAAATAATGCCCATAATAGTTTCTATCTCATCAGCTGTCAAGACGTAATTCATCATACAGTGGTTACACTACCCTTAATCGTCGTTCAACTGATCTACGATTACACGTGTTCAGCTGTTCACTAATGTGTAACTGGTCATCGCATGAGGCAATCGCTTGACAATCACCCAATGATTGGACACAACGTTAACGATACGATTTGAACGATTCGAGTCTTTATTAAATGGCCTATAAAGCTTTATTGAGGAAACTGTGTTGATAGAACAACTGGACTGAATTGATGGTTGAATGTTCGTTGCGTCATGATGATGCTATTTGGGTTATGCATTCAGACTTTCGTGTAAAGGTAAGAGACATTTAAATAAGTGAGAATTCCGATGTTCCGTCATAAATACATATTATTAAGCTTATGTTTCTACCTACCTAAAAAGATTTTTTACAAGATAAAAACAGAGGTCATTTAGTCGTAATCGGTTACTGTTAAGAAGACTGGCGATTCAGAAATATCCAGACATCTTCAGGTCTTAATAACATCTAAGTTTCTTTCGTGTGTGTATAAAGTGATAGCTACATCAAAACATGGTTTTCCTTATACTCCAAAGAAGGACAACATACATTTGCAATGGCAATATTACCCATGCGTACACGCGACATTAAAAACCTCTCTGTATTAATAGTGCAGAATATCATTAGCATCAATTGTTTTATTCATAGAAAACGTAACAAAAAGCCACAAACAAAACACGAGCGAGCATGGTATGGATGCGACAAAAAGTCGCAGACCGCAGTCGTTTGTGCTGTAAACCATTTTATTAAAAGTGTCGTTTACCATTCCGATTGCAATAACCGTATTGTGATATAACAAACAAAGCAATATTTTTTTTGTATGTTTTAAAAGGTAGCGGATTTTAATAACGACTTATTTGTTTTGTTACGCCGAATTTGTAAATAATGTGTGTATGTTGTTATTTGCAACAAATCAAAAGGTATGAAGTTACTAATTTACTAATTATCCCATTCTAAAAAAAAGTAATTTAAGAATAGATTCCTCGACAGCTGGAAAAACATCTCCATTTAAGTAATAGTATTTTGATAATAATATAGTTCACTGTAAGAAGTACTAAGAAGTCCATAATATAACATAATTTCTGCAACATGTTTTTACCGAAGACCCAAAAAGAAAATAAGAGCAAAATATTTCCAGCGTTCTATCTGTGTAAAAAACAAAATAATAAATGTTTAAAAATAAAAAACAAAGGAAACTCGAATTATTACCTTCGTACACTCGGATTTGTATTTGAGCAAAAAGTATATTCATTACGCGCGAACAGGGATGCTTCCATTGCCCATGCGTCATTACAAATCTCCCTATATCTATGTTCACGGTACATTAAATGGCGGTTGCGCTGTCTAATTAAATCCCCTCCGGTTAGACGCGTTGTCAGCGATTCTTTATTCAAAAGAATATTGTAAAGCGTCCTCCATATAAAAGATGATTTTCCATCAGATTTATTTACGAAATACACAAATTAGGTGTTTTATACTGCAGGACCTATAGGTAATAATTAACGTAACTACATGTTTTAAAGATCTTACTTACCTATGCAAACTGTAACTCTTCAAGCGACAAGTGTATTTCTACTTATCATAAACACACGAATAATTGATCACGTGTTGGATATTCATGATCTGTTAGATTTCAAAACGAATTTGATTAAGTTATAACTGATCAGGGATAAATATTGATCTATGAAAATGTTAGTGTTGCATTAGACTCTAAGGATGTAACTTACTTTCTTTATAAACATCAATTTTGTAAAACACGTGCCAGAAAATATTATTACGATTTTAATTTTTGAAAACAGAACAACCGAACGTCCGTATGATCAACTCCTTACCGAAGAAAAATATTTTTATAAGACAAAACAAAAAAACGTCGGCAATGGGAGCACCGCCAGATGAGTCTGAATGCTTGCTGAATAATTACGAGGACGCCCGAGGCGCGTGCCGGGTTAGGCCGAAGCATAGTGAGGGTTGATAATGACAAAAAATTTACCATATCAGTGATTTTTAAAGGATCAACATCCGCCCAGATCGGTATCTTGATTGTACTATCATTCAGTGGTTTGGTTCGGTACACAATGAAAAGGCCTTGGTCGAAAAGCGGAATAGTAAATTATTGGCATTGACGTTTTTCAGTGTGTTTCAGAGTTTGTTGTATGTGAATAGTTTCTAGTCTTATTTGTTTTTGTTTTAAAGTAAGAATTTATTTTAAAACAATTACAGCTATTACAGAGAATTCCAATACGATAGTGCAGACCAATATTAACCAGAATACTTTCGATCAGCACATCCATAACTTTAACTAATTAAGAACAAACTATACTACTATTTCTAAAATTATCCTAATAACAAGAACACTACTTCACAAGCACAGTCAGCTGTTATACTGTGCCTAAGTCATAAGACTAATCCTCGCATTCGTCCAACCATCCATATCGACTTACCTCCAAAGTACGGCAATAATTTAATATGAAGATCGACAATTTTACATCCGTTCTTTGCGACATACATACCTGAAACAAACCAAAAAAATATAATTTAAAATAACAGTCCTCGTAAGCTCACTTTTCATCGACTTATATCTTCTGCTACTCTATGATACCGTTAGCTACAAAAAGAAAGTTAGGTAGGTACGGTGGTCGAGTGGCGTACACACCGGTTTTCAAGGTGTCGCCAGCTCTGAGGTCCCGGGTTCGATCCCCGGACGGTTCAATGTAGAAAAACACTATTCTACATTGTCTCAGGTCTGGGTGTTTGTGGTACCTTTGTTGTCTCTGATTCCATAACACAAGTGCTTTAGCTACTTACTTTGGATTAGGAGCAATGTATGTGATGTTGTCCACATTTATTTATTTATTATTTACTATATCGAATAACCTAAAAATATCTTTTGCCTTACTATGAATGCCCCTTTAGCAGTACTAAGCAATGTACGAGAGCTTTTTTAAACTAGGACAGTAGCTCAGTTTCTTTTTCATGAAAACTATAAATCTGCAGGAACTGGCATAGATTTATGTAAGTTTTAATAAGTAGGATATAGCCCCCGTCCCCAACTTATTTACGAAGTTGTAAATTTTCAGTTACCTAATATTCTCTGTTTGTACCTATATTACGTTTTCTTATACGATATTGTTACCTTTTCTATTAAAAAGGTAAGGAAAAATTGTGAAGTGCAAGTTACGAACGCCAAGAATTTCTAACATTCATGATATTTGGATTCCATTCCTCAAATATTATTTTTCTATAAACCTTGAACAGTACCTAATTTGCTCTCAATATAAAAAAAATATCATTTAAATTCTGTATAATACACACCGCCTTAACTCTTCCGATGTAATTATTTAATCTGTCTGAGTACCAAGTACATCAAAAATCAAGAAACTCACCGTACAGTTAAGCACAAAACTTTCTAGCGTCTGGTTAAGCGAATGTATTGAGTACACTCGTCAACATAACTCACGTACCTTACTTACTTTTGATACCTAAAGGGGTGTATCTTCAAAACTTTGAGCTCAAGTCGAAATAAGTTACAGAGTCTCGTGTCAAACACGGATATGCACTCCGGGGGCCCAAGGGACACGCTCAACTAGAACTAATCTAATGCCGAAACTAACTCCCATCTGGTAGGAATCTAATATAGACTTTGGCATTGTAGTTGCGGTTAAGTGAAATTCTGAGACAGTTGGCAGTTGTTACTGAACTGGGTAACTCAACTAAATTGGCGAGGGATTGAGACGATTTATACTTAGCATTTAAGTGTAGTTGATAACTTAGATTAAATCAGTCGAGTTAACAATTCATTACATTCAATTGTATTGCATCAAGGATTTGACAACTGAAACATAATGTAAGTCATGCTCGTTATTACAGACATTACGAAGACATTCTACAGGTTTTTACCTAGTTCGGCTATAGATGCTCCTATGTATAATGTTGCCTAGGCTACTAGTTTATAAGTTTTTTCCTTTTTTATTTTTAAAAAACGATGCCTGCACTAAGGAATTTAATATTGTGTTGCGGGGGTTTCACAAACATTTATATCACATGCACAAAGAACACCAGACTTAGAACAAGCATTTGTGGATCATACAAATACTTGTCCCATGCGGGGATCGAACCCGCAGCACGTCGCGCACAGTAGTAATTAGCGTGGTGACCTATACCACTCGGCTATCCGTGCAGTCCTTAAACTTGTATCTTACTAACTGTTGTTTACAATAAAAAAATATTTAAGTATATACTTTACTGATTTGTTTGAAAGAGCCAAAGAAAAACGACACGTTTTTATAATTCAATCCAGTTTTGGCTAACAAAGAAATAAGATGAAGAAGCTTGGTTGAGTGGTGGACGAAAATATCGTAAATTTGTTGCCAATATTGAGCCTGTAATTTTGAAAGTAGAGCCAGCAATATTCCAGCGCTACACATAACAAACGAGAGAGATTACACACGTGCCCAGCGGGCAGTTAACACGGACATGTTTCATGCAAAGCCTAGTACATGTACCTACTCGAAAGTACGATGTAACCTGTTGGATTTTATCTATGATACGAATAAAACTGCCATACCGTTCAGTATGTACAGTTCTAGTCACTCTCGCATTGCATTTTTAATTTTTTGCTTCCTCAAAATCTTAATCTATCATTACTTGGCCAAAACATCCGAATGCGTCTCTTAAATTTTCCATACTGTAAATAATACTGATTTATAGAATTTTAATAATACTGATATAGAGAAATTTAAAGATTTTTTACTTAGACGGGACATTGATCCGAAATGTATCATACCTGAAACACAAGCTGCTAATCATCCACCTTACCTCACATAGGTAAGTACACCCGGACATTATCAGTTAATTTACATCGAACCCTGTAATTCAACCCTTTTCAACCTCTGGCAAAAGAGACCCTGTGCATCAGCCGGCATCGTTCATAATAACTCAGAAATAGCAAGGCGACGCCGATGCCCCAACAACTTCCCCGCTCCAATTTACAGAGTGGTACTTAGGTATTTTATGCTAATGCCTTCTACGGTCGGTATGAAATAATAATACCCACTCCCGGGTTCCAAGGTGCTCACCGTAACATCACGTACAAAGATGAGTTTTGTACTTATCCGCTTAAACATACATTTAATGGACTTTTTCGGACGAAACTGTTTTAGCTTCGAGCAGATACAGGATAATGGTGGTTGTAAATTTTTCTACGCTATAAAAGAGTATATTATTTGGCTAGTGGTGTACCTACATATTTATGGGATTTATTTTTTATTAGTTATGTATGTTTATAGGTTCTCGATTTTATGTACGTTGTTACACAAAGTTTCTCGATTACTTTTTATTTGGGGAAGAGTGTTCGTTTTTGTTCTGAAAATAAAAGTGATGTAGATACAGTACAACTACAAACTGTCACGTTTATATGCGGAACTAATTGTCAATCAAAAGTTAAACCTTACCGATAAAGTAATAATTACTTCGATATTTTGATCAAAATGTAAATGTTCTCCGGCAATCCATTAACTACAAAATGTACTGTCCAATGTAACCAAATAAAGTTGTAAACCTAACTAGCGAACCCAAAATCCTTTCGAGCCTTCGAGGCATAACGAGGTTTTTACATTAGCTAGCCTGGACCAAAGGTAGAGTACGCCATCCATAGGATTACCGGGTGATCGCAAAAAAAGAAATAAACAGTACTTAATGGACGTTGCGGAAAAGATTTTAATTGAAAAAAAGATGCCACATAATTTGAAAAAGGAACTCGAACTTCGAACGTAACAAATGACTGTCTACGATTCTAGAAACAATTGAGAAAGGGAAGATGACGCCATTTTGGTCGAAAATAAACCTTTTCGAATAGTACAAAAGAACAAATACCTAAGATCTTTGAGTAAATAGGGTTGTCACAAGCTTAAGTTGCTATCGTCAGCTTGTAAGTCCTGACGATCGTTATGAAGACAAATACCAGTGTAACGTAGATGAATGGTAACCCTAGCCGGGTCGTTAATTGTGTTTAGAGCGTGATGCATGTGTCGTGTCTCTGACCGCAGGGCCCGAGGCGTTCAGCAACTGAAATTAATCTCTGTTAGATCATATTAAATTAATCGTAAAACCCTGCTTTGGAATTGTTGATGGCCCATTATTCATTAAGAAAAGTTTCGTGCCGTTCTTAGATTTTTTATTAGCACTGTTAAAAACTGTACCTATTAACATAATGTAGTTATTTAGGAATTTATACAGATTCAATTTGTTTTCATTATAATTTTTTTACGAGGCTTTTTGACACGATGTCATGTCAGCCTCATCGTGCCTTAATTCTAATAACGAATGTTTTTTTGTCCAGTTTATTTCTAAAGCATTCCATAAATAGGTGATAAATTCTACCAGATTCAACTTGTATATAATAATTCTACGGAAAACTAGTTGCAGCATTATGTAATATTAATATTATTAATTGAATATACAAGTCTTTTGTTTTCCCTTCTGATTTTTCTTTTACAGATTTTTTCCGTATCAATTCCCCCGCACAAGAACATGGTTCATGGCGTAATGCAGAAGTAATTATTCAAACGCATCTGTTAGTTCGCAGGAGGGAACTGTTTTTGTCTACGTCTTACGAGTATTATAGGTTATATCTTAAGGTGCACGTATACTTCTCAAGGAAAGTAAACTACCTGATGTTCCCAATGTTAATTATTTGAAAAAACTATGATGAAATTCGATATGAAATTTTCTGGTTTCCAATGCTCGTTAATACATTTGTTAATTTGATTCATTTATGGGACGGAGACGCCTGTCGATTTTAACTATATTACCCTTAAGTATTTTACTTTACTAGCTAGTCGTTTATCCTGGCAAAAAGTAGTCTCATCCTGTATTAGAATTTTAAGCTTACTCCGAACCAACTTTCATCCAAATCAGATCAGCAGTTTTGATGTGAAAGCGTAACAGATAACAGACAGTAACTTTTCCTTTTGTAATAATAATAATTAGTACGTATTAAATTTTGGTTTTCGCTTTAAGAATGGATAAATCCACCGTTTAGACTAAAAAAAAATACAGTCAAAGCCATAGACATAATTTGTGATCCGTGGTACAAACTGTTAATAAATAATGTATTAAAAGTATAAAATCGTAATGTGAATATCCCTTTACACTTTACGCATGAAGAATTTAGAAAATCCTCAAGCATTTGGTTTAACACGTAAAAAATCTCCAAGTGTATTTATTATGTTGCATTGTTTTTACTGATAAAGTGGAGATTATTATGGTGGCAACTCGTTATTTATTACATGTGGGCGAAATAAATCGCGAAGTTACTGAATCGTGTAAACATTGTCGCTTTGTTTTAATATACCGAGTGCTCGCGTAAAAATATATGTACTTTTATTTATTTAAACCATTTATACTGCTTGCTTTGTAGTATTTATTTTATAATATTTTTAAATTTTTAAAATAAATATATTTGATTCAAGCTACGCACAACGTTACTTAATTTTTTATTTTATGTTGTGTAATAAAAAAAGAAAAGATCTGGATTTATTTATTTCTCGTAGAATTATAATTTTATGGTAAACAGTAAGAACTAAAATACATGGAAATATTATAGAGAATACTAATTTCGAAAATTCTCGAATATTTGTAGAGTGGATATATCTGCGCATTACTAATATCATTTATAATTTGCATACAATACATTCGATAAACATAACCACTTCCCACAAAAGTTTCTTTATGTGTTCCCAAAGCATTCCGAAACCTCAGCCTGTATACGAACTAATAATCGTATACAACCTTAACATTTCATCTTCTTTGTTTGTTTAACACTCTTATTCACTTATTTTAGGGTTGAAAATTGAGGTTTTTTTTAGTTAAACAATCGCATAAAGACGTTGGTTTTCATGAATTGGCCTCAGTCAACGAATAGGGAAGCTAGACGAATATTATTGTTATAGTTATTGTTTCTTTGGCGCTGGTAATGGCTGGCATCACTTATTCCGGGGCTTGAGTATTATTTACACTGGGTTATTTGACGCCGTATTCGATTAAGAGAAAGGATAATCAAGGTCAAAGTGTGGGCGGGGATACTAAATGTTAATGGATTGGTGAAACAATTTATTATAACTGAAAACAAATTTGAATATTTCCATGAACTGTGTAATTTTCTGGTATTTTTGGTTACACCTATCGAAGCGGTGGAAGCGTAATACCTAGCTAGGGAGGCGGATATGCGATCATGTGATTGCGGGTTCGAAACCCTCCCATTACACTACCAACATGGACCTACAAGTAACACCAGCATTTATAGACCAGGGCCGAAGCCTTCAAAATTTGTAAAAAGTGAAAAAAAATTACAGTAGGATGAAACCAATTAGAAAAGGAAGGGAATATGATAAAAATTAAAGAAAAAATAAATTACGGTCGATCCGAGTTCGGGAAGGGGGGGAGGGGGGGGTTTTAAGGGTAAAAAATTGTTTATCTTGATTTCCAGCAAAACTACAAGTCCTATGGAAAAAAGTCAAATGGCAAAGTTGTAGGTAATAAAAAGATCTACAACTTTTGTATTTACACTTTTTTCACATAACCTCAAAATGTATGTGAAAAATCCAAAAAACCAAGTTTTTGGTTTTTTATTTTTATCTTTTTCAAAAATATTTTTTTTTTCACAAAATTTGGTGAAAACTTACCTTTTGATGTCCCAAATACGCTGTAATTTATTTGATTAAAAATATTTATTTTTTCACCTTATTTTGAATTAATATAAAAAAAACACCCTAATTTTCAATCGAAAATTCAACCGTCAAAATATCAGCTTTTTTCAAAAAGTATGGGGGTTTTTTGTTCGTTGAAATCTCTACTTTCTGATGGTGTAAAAAAAATATACATTACTATAGTAAATGTTCTCAGAAAATGCATAATCACTATGTACAATTTCATCAAAAAAATGACATTGCTTAATTTTTTTTTCAGTTTAAAGTTTATTTATTAAATTCGAATTACATTCATGTCATAGAAAATCTCACAAAATGATTCAGATGAAATTCTGGATGAAGAACCAATGCAGACTGGAAAAAATTGAAGCAATGACATTTTTTTGATGAAATTGTACATAGTGATTATGCATTTTCTGAGAACATTTACTATAGTAATGTATATTTTTTTTTTACACCATCAGAAAGTAGAGATTTCAACAAACAAAAAACCCCCATACTTTTTGAAAAAAGCTGATATTTTGACGGGTGAATTTTCGATTGAAAATTAGGGTGTTTTTTTTATATTAATTCAAAATAAGGTGAAAAAATAAATATTTTTAATCAAATAAATTACAGCGTATTTGGGACATAAAAAGGTAAGTTTTCACCAAATTTCGTGAAAAAAAAAATATTTTTGAAAAAGATAAAAATAAAAAACCAAAAACTTGGTTTTTTGGATTTTTCACATACATTTTGAGGTTATGTGAAAAAAGTGTAAATACAAAAGTTGTAGATCTTTTTATTACCTACAACTTTGCCATTTGACTTTTTCCATAGGACTTGTAGTTTTGCTGGAAATCAAGATAAACCATTTTTTACCCTTAAAACCCCCCCCTCCCCCCCTTCCCGAACTCGGATCGACCGTAATTTATTTTTTCTTTAATTTTTATCATATTCCCTTCCTTTTCTAATTAGTTTCATCCTACTATTATTTTTTTTGGTTTTAAAAATTATCGGCCCTGGTCTATTAGCCTTGTTTGACAAAAAAACCGTATTAAAGTTTTTTTAATTTATTGATATATATCAATCAACTGTTTATATTCAAAATACGGCCATTGTAATACACATCTATGAACTGTTTACATTTATACATATGCATCTAATTTAATGACACCGGGATACCTATACAGTGGCTTGTCACAACCTGTCAAACATTAAAGTCATGTTCTCCCTAATTGATTTCGACTAGAACTAGCTGGTAGGAATATTATTGTTCATCGCAACGTATTACTAATCAATTAAAAGGTTTAAGGTAACATTTTAATTTATAAAAATATGCTCTCTTCTACAACTTAAGCAATTACATATTATTTGTTTGGTAATAAAAACATTAATATTAGTTAATGACGTTGCCATGGGCGCCATTTGCAACACATTTTTGCCGTAGATTCTGATGGCGTCATTAAGTAGGGTAACAGCCCAATGCTTGTCCATCAGAGGCTTACATTCGATTTAATTTAATGCACCCGGCTGGCCACGGTTAATTTGTAAATAATTTTTGCTCTTCCTTCGCACTAGAGGCAAGAAATTGTAGTAACCCCTAGGGATCAAATGGAGAAGGAAATTAATTCTTATTACAAATATATTTTGTTCGAATTAAAAAAGGTGTTCTTCGTCTCTGTGACGTTTCTTAAAGTCAAATCGGTAAGTGTTTTTCGTCATCCCGTGAGTGCTGAACAACTTTGTTGCTGTACAAAAAAAAACAATACAGAAAGTGATTTAACTAAACGCTTGTAATAATTATATACCAGCCTACGAAGATGAGTACCACACTTGCTCGTTGCGGGTTGGTGATTTCAGATTCCAATTTAAGGAATCTATGGAGAAGTATGTTTTCCATCACCGTTTGTCAATGGCGTCTTAGAATAATTAAGAAAGTACATATAACTTTGAAAAAGTCACATTGGTACATTCCTGGTTTTGAACCTGCAACCATTGAACCGGTAGCCCTCCACGACATAATTAACGCTTAAAAAGCAGCTATTAAAAGGTCGAATGGAAGAAAATTCAGTTAAATCGACACGAAACCTTACGATTTACAAAATAATTTGAGTGCAACATTTTAATAATTAACCAAGCATATAATAAAGTTGTAGTTTTGACACAATATATATGTTACCGGCCAAACCCGATTTCAGGACAAACTAGTTTTGCCTAGGCTAAACTAGTTCTTCCTATACGCGATAGGATTAACTAGTATAGCCTAGTCCAAACTAATTTGTCCTAAGCCCGATAGGATAAACCAGTTTCACCTAGCTAGGCCAAACTAGTTGATCCTAATATAAATACGCCCACGACTTTGTGTTGAAAACTTTTTGCCCAACGTCCGGTAGGTTTAGGTTAGGTTAATATGGTGACCCTTACGTGCACGAGGGCGGCGAGCGGAGCGAGCGGAGTCGCGGCAGCGACCGCCCCGTGCTGGAAAACCTTTCAAGCGATTCACGACTTTATGTGTGTTAAATATAGCTTTATTATCAAATTGCCCAACTATCATGTAGCAACATAATAATGACCGTGCAATGTGATAAATAATGAAGTTAAGATAGTAAATAATCACTTATTTATATCAGGTTCAACTAGTTTAGCCTAGGCTAAACTGGTTTATCCTATCGGGCTTAGGACAAATTAGTTTGGACTAGGCTATACTAGTTAATCCTATCGCGTATAGGAAGAACTAGTTTAGCCTAGGCAAAACTAGTTTGTCCTGAAATCGGGTTTGGCCGGTAACATATATATATAAACATTAAAACCACTCATTTGTTTATACCATTAAAAGTCCTAACAATGTACAAATCGTTTGTTCATTGACAACAGCACGTAGGTATGCTGTAAACATGAACGGTCACTATTGATTCAGTTCAAACATACGTGGAGATAGCGTTTGAACTACACATATGAGTTGTAGCGATTAGGGCTGACCCATGAACTGAAAATTACACATAGTATTTACTTAAGGGTTTTTTTTATTGACATCTTTCAGAGTGGAAAAAAAATTAATAGTTTATAACTTGTTTTAAAAGCACTGTTTAGATTAAGGTAAGTATCTATTCAAACAAACGCCATTAGCAGTCCGACTACAATACATTACAATATAACTACAGTCTAGCCCATTATAAAAAAAAAATGTAGTAAATGACATAGATTGCATTAGTCGCAAGCAGACGTTTGCTAGCGACCACGGCCAGTGTAACCCGGTCCAAACGTCAAGCCTTAAAAGGTAAGTGCATGAGTTCGCGTTAATTCCCGTGACGTAATTTTATTTAAAAATTTTAAAATCATGCGACGCGATAGTTTTAAAGTTAATAATCTATTTTGCATGGAAGGTTTTTAATTGATAATGAATAACTTTAATAGCTCTAGTTCTTCTTAAATTAGAAACCGAATTGGGTTTGTTATTGATGGAATCTTTACAACAAACCGAACTAATTACATGAATATTTTCACAAAAGTAAAATGGTAGTGGATCTGTTTTCATACCGTGACATCCAATAATGTTTAATAATCAAGGTTTTGAATTCGAATCAAATTCAATGTCCCAGTGATTTTATTTTCTTCGTGAACTATCTGTATCGCAATACGGCATCCTTAAGCTGCCGTATAACTATAGTATTCACTGCGAGATTGACTCGGTGCGGCGCGGCTATTGTTTGTGGAGCTCGTTCGCAATCACTCAAAAGTACTGCCATTCTGATGAGAGGTGGGCCTTTCTCGTATTATAAATATCGAGATGTGAAAAAAATGCGATAAAAACTTGTCTCAATTAGTCACAAACAAGAACACTTGAATGCTATTAGCTACCAAATGTCGTCTAAGCACTAGTTTTCAAAATTGTCTACAGAGTTTTCATTTTTCCAACATTATATAATCTAATACCTAAATACGATAATTTTTCAAGTGACTAAATATACCTATTGTTATAATAGGTACATACACATATTATTATTTGAAGTCTGGTCACGTCTGTTTTCACTTGAATCTTAGCTTTTTTTAAAAAAAATTTTAGTGTTTTCAGTCAATTCAAATTCAAGAATACGTCCATAAAACTACATGTATATGAACGTATAGTCGAATTTCCCTTGACAAAGTAAACTTAATAACTGATATTATTTACCTACTCGACTTCGACAAACTACGTCACTATCAGGCTATATGAGGGGGTGGTTTTAAGAACTAAAAGCGCAGTACCAAGCTTCGCAGGCGAGTTCAAAACCACAAAAGGCCTCCGCTACAATGTCTACCAGTACAAAGGGGAAATATGAGCAAACCCAGGTTTATTCTTCAGCGCACAATAAGATATTACAACAATTTTGCTGATTATCAAAACCTTTGCGCTGTTTACAGTTTAGAAAACAAAAGAATATCATTTATCCGCTGAGAAACAAAAGAAAATGCTGTTGGTATCTGATCGTTCTTTACGTAGCCATCTCAACAATTTCCTTGCAGTTAGAACTCTCCTCGAAGTGTGCACATAATGTTGCAATAAAAAATCACATTCAATATCCTAAATGCACATCTTCTAACGGTCTAAGCCACAGTTATCTCCCTTCATGCAGACCCCTCTTTAAATCACGGCTCTGTTCTAAGTGCAAGCCGAAATCAGACGAGCTCTGTACCTAATAGTCCATTTAGGGGTCCTAGACAATTTCACGCGAATGCCAATCGAGTTCTTTTGTTCTTTCAAAAGGGGCGCTTTTGAATAGATTTCAGGAAGACTGATTTGTAAATTAAATTTTATACGAAAGTAATTATACCTTTCGCTTGAAATTTAAAATTGTTTTTTCTATAGAATTATTTTTTATTTTTGGATTTAATTGTGCTATTTAATGTAATGCTAATTTTAAAATAACTGCCATTGGATACCAGGAAATGAATAAAGTAAATGTTCTCTTGTTCCATTAATAATGTAAGTATGGGTTTTGAACATCAAAAACTCTCGCTTCCTATAATTTATGAGGCAGAGCGAAAAAATCTCTTTACTCTAACACACGTCGGCGCTCTTTCGCTTCGTTTTAATTTATCATTCCAACACCTAAGTTAAAAGTTTCATATCGTTGAGACGGGGGACCTTTTTGAGATGTCTTTGGGGAAATTCTCGCTAAAGTTCTGCTTTAAATATTTTAATAAACTCGTATTAAAGCCGTAAAAAACACTTTGCGCTCCCGTTTTTTTCGTTGCGACACCCCACCGCAAAATTTTCCAGTTTTGCGGTGGGTAGAACCACAACCTATGCTAGCGAACCTTTGTACAGAGGGTGTTTCATTATTCATAATGCTTTGTTCGGAACTTCGGCCTTCTGGTCCGGATACGTTACGCTGTTTTTGACATTTCATATTTTCAACTAACTGACTCTCCATAGACACTTGAGAGAGCGCATTATTTTAATATACGCTTTAAATAAATAATGATAATTACATAAATGTACTTATTTGTACAGACTTTAAAAGAACAAAAAAAATCTTGTTATTTTTTTTATTTCAATCTTTACATTTTCAGTTATTACAAGCTTTTACGTAAGCAATTTACATTGCCTGATTTATTCAGCAGTATAAAAATAAAAGCCATCATAAAATGCAATGTAGAGAACACTAAGCGATTCTACCTCACAACATGCCGTGTATTATACGTTTATGATAATCTTACACCGGTTGCATAATGTTATGGTGTTGGGACGACTATCGTGGATTTTTATATGCTAAATCTACGTAGTTGGTGGATTTTATGCGTATCCCTAGAGGTGTGAAAGGTATGTTTTGCGTGAAATATATGATTTTTGTAGAGATTTCGTATACTTACATGAATTTTTGAATTTACATACATAGGTGAATAGGGTATTTTTGTGACACTTTTATTTAAAAAGATACCTACTGTAATAATTTCTTGTGTAGTTTCTTTTAGGTAAATAAACTTACTTATTTTCCAATTTTTCGTTAAAAATCAACAGCGTTGCCTACAGAAAAAGGGTAGGTAAAATATGAATAAAAGAAATCAACTATTAAATAAATATAAATAATTTCTCTAAAATCAAAACTATGTTTTTCCTTCGCTTCCTAATAAATCAGATCAACTTTTCTCCCAAAAAAACTACCCAACATCAACATTAGATTTTAGAGTTAGATTCTATTTGAATTTCAGGGTTGTCCAAAAAGGTGTTTATTATAAATTGGAATAGACTCTCCGTTAACGTCAACACCAGGACAATGATTTGTAGGGCTTTCGATACCATCCTCAGTTTCTCTTGATTTATTTGCCACGGACACGCCATTGGCTTTAAAACAGATACCGGGCAATATATTTCAGAATTCCCTTTTAAAACAATGTTGGTTTATTTATCGTTGGCAAATGTTGGGATTGGAATTAATAAAAAAATTAATCTTCATTACCGTGAAAATTGCCGTCGCATAAATGTGTGAAATAAAACTGTACTAATCTGTTTAATTTTACGATTTAAAAATACAATTTGAAAACCAAAGTTCGTTTATAGGGGCAGTGCACATAATCTTATTAAAAATCTTGGTTTTCAAAATTAAATATAATATTAATTCAAAACACTTATACGCGATTTTAAAAGTTATAAAAACCAACCTATCTATTTTGAATTAAATAAACGCCAGATCGATATCATTTTCAAATCACCAAAAAGGGCCTGTAGCGACTAAAGCCCTTCTAGACATCAAAATCAATAAAGACACATACAAAACCTCTGCCTAGCCTTTTCCCAAGCTTTGTTGGGGTCGGCTTCCAGTCTTACCGGATTTAGCTGAATACCGTATTTTACATAGAGCGACTGCCTATCTGACCTCCACAACCTATTGCTTGGTAATACCGTACAGTTATTCCATAGTAAGACTGGTTGTCAGAATTGTAATGACTTAACGACTATCAAAGATCACTGTATGACAGTCGGGACCAACGGCTTAACGTGCTTTCCGAGGCACGGAGGAGTCTCGATATGTTTACAAATGGTCACCCATCCACGGACCAACCGCGGCGAGCGCGGCTTTACCTTTATTATCGGTCAAACCGTACGGCTTACATTTAGCCACGAGCCCCTCAAAAAAAGACACATACAAAAATCCTTTCAATTCTTTCACCAATTTTAATATTTCCATTCTCTATTCATTTGTTCCACGCAGTCTAGTACAGATGTTGTGTGTACGTAACACAATAGACCACAACGAATTGGCAGGATTGTAAAAAAAAAAGTGTAACCCAACCCCGGATTTAGATTGAACTGTGTGGAAATTGAAAGCATACTGTTAATTTAATTTCGGTAACAACGCGGTGAGCCTGTCTGGCAAAGGCACGTTTGAAGGGATTATCTACAAAACGTCTAACCGTATGCTTATATAGGATAGCCTTCGTGCTTTAATCAGAGCTTAAATAATCTCTGTTTTTTTTTTTTCGCTTTTTTGTATTTATATTAGATTATTAAGATGTTTTGTACAGTTTATGATTGGGCGTAAAAAGACGTAAAGACGTCCTTCTGGTATAATATGTCCAATCAACGAAATGATATAATTATTCGAGTTACGTCAATAGCTTATCCAAGATAGCGTCTGCCTCCATTTCTTCATCCATTATAGGTATGCTGGTCCTAATAATTTAATGATAGGTAAGTACCTAAGTGAGTGACACAAAATCATTATTTTAACATTCTACTTTAAATACAATGCCTTAGGGAGTAATTAAAATTTATGAATGGATGGATTTTATATTGGATATGCTAAAAATGAATGTATGAAATAAGTAATATCTGTTTTTTCATAAATAACCTAGATTACCAAAACATGAGATAGCTTTTTTATTCATAAAAACTTAAAGGATACACAAACGTAAAAGCTCCTAAAAGTAACTTCATCTTCACCTATTGTTTTAAATTCAAAATACGTATTTCAAGAAGGTTATTCAAACAAGACAAAGTTTCCTCCTAAAATACATGTTAACGTAGATATTCATAAACATTTCAAAAGGGTTTCAGTATCAAAGGAAAACCGCTCAAGTCAAGAGTCGAACCCAGGACCGCATGTAATTCGATTTATCCGGCGAAGCGCGCCACTGTGCCGCTAATACCATTTCACAAGACTTATTACCTTTCTGAAAACCTTTAAGCACCTTTATTCCTTTAAGATAAAGTTCAAAATTGATCGTCTATCGTTTTAGTAGGGTGGAAATACTTGAGTGAAACTCGTTTTTTATTAATGATTGATTCAATAATTAGATTCTGCAGTGTGATTGTAAGTAGATATTTAAATGAAATGCAAATAATTATTTTAACTCAGTATTTGGTTTGGATTTATCGCAGTACCTTAGTTTGCCGACCAACTCTGTATGTAAATCTAGAGGACTATTTTGGACTACAATTTTTTTTACTTACCTGGTTATGTTCTTCTCTTCGTATAATTCTGTCAGCATCTCTTCAAGGTCCGTGGAAAGGGTGTTCAGCAACTGTAAATAAAAAAATATATTGTAAGAAATTTTACATTCAAAATAATGAATTTATTAACTAAAAAATATTACAATTTTATTATAAATAATTTATAGATCCAGGTAGATATAACATTACATAGATTTTGATTACGGTTCTCTTAATAAAAAATTATGTATTGTTTATACAGATAAATTTTATGTTAAATAGCTCATTCAACAGGTTTTATTGCTGGTAAAATGTCTTAAAAAAATAATTCGAATCAAAACGAACCATTTGATAAAATTTCTTGTACTATTTCACAGAAACCGAATATGTAAGAATTGAAAAATTTCACAGTAGTACCACATAATCGCTATTATTCACATATTGATTTGTTCGATTTTCTCTGCGGCCCCACATATTGGAAACGTACGGGAAATGAGTTAAACCTCGTTCGCCACGGCCTCTAGGTTTAGATATTTGCTCTAATATGTGACATACGGATGCGATAAATAACAAGCTTTTAAAATTTCTTTACTTTCAACCTTTAAATAGAATTATGTACTGTTTTGTTATGAAGTAGGTAATTGTCATAATGCCATAAGGAATCAGCTATGTCACTTAAACCCGTTCTTTCTGAACAATAACATTTATTCATTTTGTCGAAAGTCAAGGCAAAACTGTGGTACAGTCAACAGCAAAAGTACATGATGAATTGAGTTTATAACTTTTGGAGTCAAAATTGATTCCGAATACAATAATATGGCAACTGTTCTATTAGTAAATGTTTGGTATAATTTACAATCATATACTTTTGAATCACTTCAACGCCACAAAGTTCTGACGCGGACTCCGTTCATTAGTGTTGAATTTCTGATTTTGATCATCTATTTTTGCTCTTGACTGTACCTACCTAGGTAATCTTTTTCCTTTGAAGTCCTTATTTCATTGTAACTGCGTACCTACAACTAGAACGTAAAATATTAAAAAAGCCCCAAAGTTTTTTTAAGTCTGTAACCTGAAACCCGACTTCTGAAAATGAAAAAGGCTAAACTGAATAATGGATTTTACTTTCTATTGTTCGATAACATAAAAACGCTTAAAATTATGGTACCAGTGCCTTTTGTACCACCTTTATTGTTCTTTGACCTTTAGCTTTCCGAATGTCACCACAGTGTGTAGTAAGTTAGGTATTTGCTTAGTTCGCAGACGGGGTGGCTGTGAAAAAAGTTTCTCAAATAAAAATCTCTTGGCGGTGCCGCGGCCCGTCGACGCGTAACACCCCACGTGTTATGCTGACTGTGCCATTTTATTATCCAACTACGTTTTCCATCACGAACCGTTTTAGGCTATAGTTACTACAGTTTTTTGGAAACTGTCATTTATGGATTGAAATGTGGGTCGCACATAACTAGTATTCTTGTTAACCCCTCGTGCTAAGCTAAGATACTTGTGTTACTAGTGGGTTCATGTTGGTAGTGTAATGGGTGAGATTCGAACCCGCACCCACACGATCGCAAGTCCGACGCCCGTGCCATTAGGCTACACGCCGCGCCGCGCGCCGCTTAAAAGTTATCAATGTCCTTTACAGTTGAATCGAAATTACGTCACTAGATAATTTGGTTCGTTATTAAAACCATCTCTATAAGTTAGGGGTTAGTAGGTATCTACCACCTTTGAATTACGGTTAAAGGTCTTCCCTTAAATTGGGTTTCTTTTTGTATTGCCTAAAGCTGCCTGCAATGCACCATCTTAAATTATGCATAGGTACCTTATTTTAAGACTTCTTTCGCCTAGTTACTTTGCTAAGAACGAAGACATTCCTGGAATGAAATGACTGTCTTTTATGGGTTTTTACGATAGTAAAGCGCTTGACGCCAAAGGGTGTGATGCGATTTATTTTTTTTCTTGTTAAGTTTTACGTGCCAAAAAGTTGATTACTTATTTTTAACACCTTTCTTTTCCAACAGACTTTAGGATAGATAACTTAAATGCGAACGTAGGTACCTAGGTAGGTACACCTAAGCGTCTTACATGTATATAAAAAAATGTGTGTGTGTGTGTCTATTACTGTTACGCGTAAGAAGTGAAACCTACTTACAACTTTACAGAAATTGGTTAAATAGAGCAAAACTATATAAAGTTTGACCATAACCCTCCAACAACACATAGAAACAAATACAAAGAAACAAACATTTACGTCGCAGCCCTTAACGTGCGCACACTGAAAAATGAAGAAAACCTTATAGAATTAAATAATGCGTTAAAACAAATTAAATGGGATATCCTCGGCCTCAGTGAAGTAAGACGAATGGGAGAAAAAATTACATCGGAACCAGACTTCTTAATGTATCACATAGGAACGACGCCAGGCCTTCATGGCGTTGGTTTCATCGTCAAAAAATATCTTGAAAAATCTATTGAAGGATTTATCGGAATTTCGGAACGCATAGCAATGATGAACCTGAAACTACCGGGGTATAAAGATCCTTGGTCTATTTTACAAATATATTCACCGACAGAACAATCGGACTTAGAAACCATAGATAAATTTTACCTCGATTTAAATAATACTATCCAAGAACAGGCCCACAAAAACTTAATCATCATGGGTGACTTCAATGGCCAAATTGGGACTAGACGCCCGGGAGAAGAAACAACTCTAGGACCATTCATCTTCAGAAATAAAGCTAGAAGCAGAAATGGAGAAAAACTTATAAACTTCACACTAGAAAATAACCTAACCATTTTAAACACAGTATACAAGAAAAACAAAAAGAAGATGTGGACATGGATTTCACCAGATGGGAAAACAAAAAACCAAATTGATTACATAATTACCAACAGAAACAACTGCTTTACAAATTTTGACGTCATCAACACGCTCAACTTCAATACCAACCACAGACTAATTAGAGCTGAAATAAAATCAGTAAAACCAAAAAACCCTAGACCGAGACAGGAACTACCAACTAGCAAGCTCAGCAAGCAACAACACGAGCAACTAGTACTCACCCTAAAAGACAAATTTACAGGCCTAGAAGAGTACGCAAAGATCGCAGGAACTCAGGAAAAATATAACTGGATAGAGACTACTATTAAAGTTCAACTACAACACATTAGTAAGATAAAACCTGATCCGAGGAACGTGTTAACAACTAGTACTATAAAATTGCTAGAACAAAGAAGCCAGCTAATCAAAGCAAAAGATATAAACGACAGAAGAAAGCACATAGCGAAAATCAGTAAAGACATCAATGAAAGCATAAAGAAAGACAGCAAAAGAAGAAAAATGGAAATAATCGAAAAACATGTAATCAAAACAGGAGGTGTTAAAAAAGCTAACAGGGAATTAACAAACTCAAAAGACTGGATCGCAAAAATTAAAAACAACAGCGGAGAATACAGCCACCACAGGAAAAACATCTTGGGAATTGCCACATCTTATTACAGAAAGATATACGAACACAACACTGCCCAAGACGAAGACAACTTAGAAGAAACCTCAAAAGTCCCTAATATCCTTATGACTGAAGTAATAAATGCTATAGATAGCCAAAAGAGAGACAAAGCACCAGGGCCAGATGGTATAAACAATGAAATCTTAAAAGAAAGTAAAGAAGTTATAGCACCAGTCCTTACCGACATATTCAACGAGATATTAACCACCGAAATCATCCCACAGCAATGGACAGAATCAAACATTATTCTTCTATATAAAAAAGGAGACAAATATGAAATCGGGAACTATCGCCCCATCAGCCTAATGTCCAATTTATATAAAGTATTTGCTAAGATCTTACTAAATCGGATTGAGAAAACATTAGACGAACACCAACCCATTGAGCAGGCGGGTTTTCGAAAAGACTACTCAGTGCTCGACCACATTCACGTAGTACGCCAAGTTATGGAGAAGTATAAAGAATACCAATTGACCTACTACATAGGATTCATCGACTACAGCAAGGCGTTCGATTCTTTATTTCACGCAAAGATATGGGAGTCATTAAAAGAACAAGGAATTGACCACAAGTATATCCGCTTAATTAAAAACGTTTACAACAAGAGTACAGCGAGAATACAACTGGAAAAGAAAGGCGAATGTTTCAAAATCGGCAAAGGCGTACGACAAGGAGATCCTCTGTCACCAAAATTATTCTCGGCGGTGCTTGAGTCAATATTCAGAGGTCTTCATTGGGAAAATCTCGGTATCAACGTGGATGGTCGTTCATTAACTCATCTGAGATTCGCGGATGACATTGTGCTGTTTGCAAAAACTCCCGAAGATTTAACAAAAATGATAAACGATTTGGCAATGGAGAGCAAGAAGGTGGGGTTACAATTGAACCCAGAAAAAACTAGGGTGATGACCAACGGCGAGAGGACTGTTATAAACCTAGGGAGTAATCAAATCGAGTATACGGAAGAATATGTTTATCTAGGACAACTAATAACGAATGATAACCCCATGCGCAAAGAAGTTGAAAGAAGAATAACCAATGGCTGGAAAAGGTACTGAGCTTTAAAAGAGATTATGAAAGATAAAAACCTGCATATTAATACAAAAAGTAAACTTTTTAACACCTGCATACTACCAGTTCTCATGTACGGCAGTCAAACATGGACCTTGTCACAAAACTTGACTAACAAACTTGCAACATGCCAGCACGCAATGGAAAGAAGCATGATAAATGTGAAAAAATGGGACCGACTGAGAAATTGTGTAATAAGAAGCAAAACAAAGGTTACAGACATAACATACAAAATTAGAAGACTGAAGTGGCGATGGGCGGGGCACATGATAAGAGGAAGAGATAAATGGAGCAAAAATGTGACGCAATGGTATCCAAGAGAAGGAAAAAGGAAAAGAGGGAGACCACAAAAAAGGTGGGATGACGACATCCGGCAGGTGGCAGGCGTCACATGGAACAGAGTGGCTCAAGAAAGACGTGAGTGGAAAAGGTTGGAGGAGGCCTTTGCCGACTGGCAAACAGATCTTCAAAAAATAAGAAAACCTCAAATAAAAGACTAGATTAAGGATAACAGTAGTATTAAGCTTTGCATGTATTTTTCTTTTTATGTAATTTTGATCTGAATAAAAGGCTATATATATATATATATAAAGTTTAAAGCAAAAGCCCTTTATTAATAAAGACATGGATACAAATAAATATGGCGCGTAACGGAAAAATGTGACTTAGAAATAAAGATGGCGCGTAATAGAAAAACGTTACAATTTTAATTTCTCCAATAGGTACTACTTTAATTTTATATTACCTACGTACATATTTTCTATTTTTAAATAATATAGTTTTAATACGTGTGTTCTTAGTAGGTACCAACTCACCGATCCGATTATTCTGTCACATTTTATGACACTTTTTTTTCCAAATAAAACTTCGGTAGGTATACAATTTCACATGGCCATACAAAAAATATCAGAATTATCTTGCCTTTCAACCCCTGTACTCTTTAGTGTAACTAGCGTCACATCACATGTCATGGTGCATGCCCTTGAGTGCGTGTGCTTTGACGTGAGGGCTTTCTGACGTTAAAGTAAGCCGCTTTTAGTTCACGCACTGATCTCACTAGAGCATGAAATTGGCAAATGTAAAGACGAGAATGTGTAGGTAATTCTTAGGCGTATTGAGTATGTTGATACAAAGAAAAAAACTCTTAACTTGTCTAAAGATTAATGTATAATTATCTGGTCTGCGAGCAACAATAGCATAAAAACATTAACACACCGGTTTTTTTTTGGGTTTAGATATTTATGAAAACTGTTTTGATTTATCTAGCAATACGTATTAAAAGAACTCTTTTATTTTCTACAACTGGACAAAAACAGTAATGTGAAACCAATTTTCACATGACTATTTTTCACACAACTATTTACAATGAATAATAAGTTTTCCTTCTTTTTTTAATTACTCTTGTATTGGTCCAGAATTTCTTTTTACAATAGAATAGAATAAGAATAGAATAAAATTTACAAAATAGAAAAAAAAAATTACACAATTCTTAACTTTTGCGGAATCATTCACAGAGTATAAATTGTAGTAAAAAGATGAATAAAAACCAGCCTGCATTTAATAGTTCTTTACAATTTCCCTGCAGTAATAAAATCAGCGACATAATAAGTGTTAATTGTCGTAATTGTCTCGCCTGGCAACGTTCTGCCCGGGGGACAATGACGTGAATCGTATAATGAACACATTTGCACATGAATATTGATAATTAATATATGATAATTAGTATTACGATCGTTACTGAAACAAGCGTATGACATACTAGCTGTTTTCCGCAGCTCCGCCCGCTGTCTAATTTTTTTTTAATATAAATAGGCTATAGCCAAGGTCATGTCACCCGGGGATAGTGTAGCTTCGCAACAGTGAGAGAATCTTTCAAACCGGTTCAGCTGATTCGGAGCCTATTCAATGCAAACAAACAAACAATCAAATCTTTCCTCTTAATAATATACATGATATGTAGATTGAAATGCAGATATTGGTTTCGCGTATATATTATTGGATTCTCATATTATTTCATAAAGGTAAAAGACCCTGGCCAAATTCCATATCGAAAGAAACTAAGTACATGTATTTTCCTCAATGAAATAGTACTTGATCGATACGATCAAGCAGCTTTTCAAGCTAAAATAAACAAAATAGGTTTGCTCATTTGGGAGCTACGATATTATATCGACCACACAAATGTTAAAATATATTTTTTTATCAAGTAAATTTTAAAGACACTAAACGTCTTTGAAAACTGGCACAAGAACAAGTCATTATTACGGCTTCGCCGTCGGATAAACAAATGCTTTAAAGTACTACTCATTAAAATAAACAAAATTCCTAAAAAATGCAGGAAAAATCGGCTCCTATAATTTCCCTGCCTATCAAGTACCACAAGGGGTCATCGTCCTACCGGCTAAAGTCACACAGGTCGTTGCTAAGCGATAAAAAGAAACACAAACATTTACAACAATACAATTAAAGTCAACTCACCCTTATTAGATAGACATTCGGTTGATATTGCCAAATCAAGTTACGTTTTACGATTGAACAGAGATTTTTGGTAACCGGGTCAAGCAGTGCATTTACAAGGGTCATTAGTACGTAATGTAATATTGATTCATTATTTCATTTCAGATATTTTGAATGTTATTAGTAACAAAATATCTGAAGCCTTCGTTTATTACCATCTCATTTATCATTGCTCTTTTTTATTTATGGTTAAGCATTGAAAGAAAGATTTTTAAATAATTATGTTTAAAAATCAAGATATCTTGATATATATTTTTTATTTTCGTTGATACATCAAATGTTGTATCAAGTAAAATGTTCATAATTAATTTTGTGACTTGCTATAATATCGATACCTCAATTAATTTACATAAAGCGTAGCGATGAAAGTACACACATTGAAGTCAAAATTGTACGTCGATTTGAATGAAATTAGGTCAACTAGTCAGCCAAAATGCTTTAGCATTATATGAAACGACTTTTTGTAAAGAATCATCATGAGGTAGGTATCTACCTATATTAAATTGATGACGTAGCAATAACTCACGGAAACTTTATAAACAATTAGTAAATGTAACACACATATTTGTATATAATAGTGTACAATTTTTAGTACGTAATGCCTTTTACAGAGCCAAAAACTTTTGAACGTCTACGATCTTTTAGGACCGTAATTAATTTAGAAAGAGAAATAATATTGAAATAAAACTACTTTAAATGGATTCTATAGCGGTTTATTTTGATTTTAGTTCCCGACGAATTGCTATTTTAAGGTTTAAATAAATAGTACTCTATTTATACCTAACAGAACTTACTTATACCTACTATTTATACTACATCCCAAACTAAACTACATACCAAAATTCTACTATTTATATTGTAATCTTATAAATTTCCCTAAATTTCGCAAAAGCGAGACAAGTATTTAACGCTGAATGATAAGTAACGAATAAATGAACTGTTTTTACGTACACGTACTTATCTACTTCATGTCAAGCGGCGATAGCCTAATGGCTAGGAAATCAGACTTGGGATCATGTGATTGAAGGTTCGAATCTTTGTACTACCGACGTGGACCCAGTCGTAACTCGTAACACAAGCATTAGCATAGCACTGGGGGTTAAGAAGAATACTAGTAATGTGTGACCCACATTACCAAAGAGTTTTTAAAGTGAGACAACCGGTTCAACGCTGAATGATAAAAAGGTGACGAGTCCATGACCTTTTTTACGTAGGTATACGTTCTCAGGTTCTTTATATCTATGATTCCCTGAGCCACGTAAGCAAACACAGCTGTATTAAGCTTTGTGCACTAATAAAATGCAGTGAAGTGGGACGTCGCGCTAAATATCTCGTAAAGCTACTGAGCCCAGTCTAATTGTTTGGAAGTGTCTCGGTATGAAGGGGAACGCTACACTTATTATAACTTCTTTATTTCTTTCCATCGTTTAATGTTATGGCACTGATGATATTTCATATTGTAGTATATGTAAAAACCTTTTAAATATTAAAGTTAAATTTATTTTATTTTTTAGGAACAAACTATTAGTAGTGTACCTTCCTGCTAAAAAAAATTAGGATTTGTTAATGTTTGGAATGTTTTTAAAAACTAAAATATTCACCAAGCTTCACAATTATCGGCAATTTATGTTTATTATAGGTACTTTTAATTATGTTTGTATAGTTTGATCACATGTTTGATCTAATATAAGCATGTACAAAGAAAATAATGTATGATTTGCAATGCCCAATTTAATAACCACTTGAACTTGCTAATCCAAAAAGTTCCAAATATGATTGGCGTTCGAAACGCCACTTATTTCAAAAATATTTTTCTAATTACTCTTTTAATAAAAATATACAAAAATCATACTTCTATCACAATCTGAAAACCTAGTCAATACTACGATATGCAAATTCGGACATTAAAACGCGTCCCCGGGGTGTCGGCTCAACACCCCACCGTCGGGTTTATGAATAATGGCACATCCTTACTGCCACTGTTAAACGACACTTTTTATACAACACACTTATAATTTCTTAACGAGTTACTTTATTTGTCTTGGGACAATAGGACTCCGTAGTTAAAATTGCTATGAAAATAAACACTTTTAAAAATTGTCTGGTTTGTGTTATTCGTTCCATTTTATTCGTCAACTGATTTATTTATTAGAGTTTATTTGACGAGTATTTAAATAAGTTATTATAAGGGCAGGTTTTTCATAATTTTTTTATGCAGCACTGTCAAAATTTCAAATTTTGACAGTGCTGCATGAAAAAACTGTCAATCGTCAATTTATTTCCTCGAATAAAATTTATATGTCGGAGTGTATATTTTTATCTCTAGCTAAATGGTAATAAAAAAGAACACATTTCAGTAGCGCCTGTTAAAAAATACTTAGCAAGAATTTACAGATGAGGCTGAAATATTGCTCCAACACAAAACCGCAGTAAAAAGAAAAAACATATACAAAGATACTAGCTGTTTCCCGCTGCTCCGCCCGCGGTCTCAATTTTTTAATATAACATTTGTGATGTCCTATCTTTCAAGTTGGATCAAACTGCACACGGTGTGAAAATTTGATTAAAATCAGTTCAGTAGTTTCGAAGTTCATCCCCGACAAATATCATGAGTCATATAATATCGATTGATGCCAAAAAGTACACGGTGTTAGTTTTTCGCATTTTAGCCCATTCTATTCACGGTCTACAAACCGTATTTTCAAACACCTATTTAATGCAGCTTTATTTCTTTTCAAAAATAAAGGAATGTTTTCTTTGAGTCTAATTTGCTATTCTTCAGTATTGAGAGTACTTTCTCTCTTTCTTTCTGGTGGCAATAAAAAATCCATCCTGTTTATCATAATATAACCTACGACCTACTCTCAGACCTACCAAATAGACAAACGAAAAAAAAACATAAAAGTCTGCGAGCCTGTTATTTAAAGAAGAAAACAGTTTTAATATCATTGCAAGGAGTTTTGACAACCTTGTTTATTTAATTGTTAAATAACCTCTATGGAGGAGGATCTGGAGGATAGTAAATCGTACTAAAACAACAAAATTTGGTCGTCATGGCAACTACCTACTTACGTTTTTAATGTCAATAATCGCGATGTTAATAATTGATAAAAATTAAACAAAAAAACATTTCAAATTGGACCAAATTGTGAATCTAAACCATCCTCGAATCCACCTGAAGACACACAGCAAATTTCATTATAATCGGTCCAGCCGTCTAGGAGGAGTTCAGTCACATACACACTCACAGAAGAATTATATATATAAAGATTTGCATTATTGTGGTTCCATTTCTAACAAGGCTTGGGTCAGTTTTCCGTCTAGACCATGTCTCCGTCCGCAACTCAATAACTGGGGATAACGACATCATGATGGAGTTGGCTTCTGATTACCTTGAACCACTACGCTGTATCTATAGTCGATAAACTTTCACAAAGCAACCAAAAAGTTTTATAGTTGAACATGAAAATGAAAAAATGATTATATGATACCTTGCAACATAATCTCTCAAGTCAGAAACGCAACCTCCTAATTAAATTGATGTTTAAACAGATGAAAAAGATCTTGATGAAAAATTGGAGAACTAGAGAAGAAAATAAATTATTACTGACATCTGAGATATTGCTAGAAACGAATCGAATTCTAGGCAATAATTCAATTAGTTCATTCAAAGCATACTTAAGTCCATACATAAGATAAAAATCTCATTGCGTCTACAACGAATAGTATCACATTCTGTAAATCCTACTCGTAATAAATCATTAATACCCTTTACTAGACGTTACTGGGCACTTGTATTCATTACCCGTGCTTTGGAAAATGAATTATTGGTAGGCTGTAATACAAGAGAGTAATTATTACACAATGGCACCGATATTCAGAAACACATTGATTTATTTTTAATAGTTGAGATTTATAAACGGCCTATAAACGTCCCACTGCCGGGCAAAAGCCTCTTTCCATATATAAGGAAAGGAATGAGTATCGATCATCACGCTTGCTCATTACGGGTTGGCGATTTCGGATTAATTTTTTTTCCAGGTTTCCTCACGATGTTTTCCTTCACCATTTGTCAATGATGTCTTAGAATGATTAAGAAAACACAATTAACTTTGAAAAAGTCACTTTGGTACCTATTTGCCTGTAACTATGTGCCTCCAAATCTGGTATTTGAACCGCTAGGCCACCACGACGCTTTTAATTGAGTTTTCTTTTCATTAATTTATTCCCGCAACTCAAATATTTATAGCTATTAAATGAACTATTTTATTTTTGGTTAGACTGGGATTATTCACTTGTGTACAGATATTAACTTTCTTAAAATATCCAATTTAAATTTTAAGCACTAACTAGTCTGAGGTACAGGTTTCGACTTAGTTCAGACAATTGTGCAATATTGCACTTTATTTTATTATGTAATATAATATTATGTTATAATGTTGTACCTATGTTTATGAGTAAATGATTTATTTATTATTAAAAAAAATATTAAGAGATAAGTCTAACAAGGCTTGGGTCCATCCAAATTTCTTTATTTAAAAGAAAAAATTTAAAGACAATAATTAGATTACAAAAATGAAAGCAAATACCCTCAAGCTATTCAAATTTGAAACCTTATTAAAAGTTGTCAAAAGTCAATTACGTTTGTTGATGCAAAACAAAAATAAGTAAAAGAAAAGTTTTTCATAATGTGATGGATTTGAAATCTAATTACAACATGATAGACTCGAATTTGCTAGTGACGAAAATATTGCAGGTTACTGTGACGTTAAAAATGGAAGCTTAATAAACAAATAGTTGTTTATGGATATACTTAGAAATATAATTGTGTAATTAAAATCTCGGATGGTAAATAAGTAAAGTAATGTAACAAAAATACTAGAAAAATGTTTTATAATAATCTGGCTGAAATCTTAACTTCTAGTTCTACGTTTAAAAAACTATTTATTCCCTTAATTCAAATCCTTGAATATGCAACCGACTATGTAACCAGCGATACAAATACAACAGAAAACAATTTCGAAACAAAAAAAGCGCTGAAAAACAGCGCTGTAAAAGTTAGTTTTCATATTTCCTACGCTTCAGTAAAACATAAATTGCATACTTTCGTCGCATCTATTTCACGTTGTATTGTTTGTTAACCGTGCAAATGAAGAAAGTTGTGCATTGATCCCGTCGTTGGGGAATTTTCTGTCCGGAAAACAAGTTTTTTTTTTATTAAGCAAAGGTACATTCACGTCTGATTTGTTCTGGCATTTGTTATTTTTCCCCGTAGCTCCGATTGTTCTTCAGGACCTTTTGTTTTACTTTCCTTTGACTGACGACTGTGAAACTTGTAATTAAACGTTCTCTTTTTACTATTTGTCGTTGCAACAACGTTAATGTATTGGACTCCTGTTAAAGGTTCTAAAAATTTAACGGGGAAAGATTTAATTCCAGGTTTTTGATAAATGAAAACAATATCATAGTTCAAAGGAAAACTAATGACTTTTTATGCTTCACACTATATTGTACAGATTACATTAATCAATACATTGAATATACACTTCAATGTTACAACCAGAGACGCGCGCGCCGCCATGTACCTATCTCCCGAAGTATTGTTGGTTCTTCTGGTGGTAGTGACGCGACGTTACCACCGATACCGATTTCGCTTAGCTAAAAGTAGGAAAAACATAATATAATAATAAAGTAAATCTACTTTTAAAACAGATTTAATGGTGTTTTTTTTTTCATTTAGTTCCAAATTTTTCAACCTTTGCAGGTGCTATGGTCACTGGCCGACTGAAACATCGGGAACTAAAATAAAAATAAACTATATTCGCGCAAACCTCAAAAAACAATAAACTCATATAATCATAAATATTCCATAATTCAGTGAAATAATCCGAACTATTTTTACACCATACCTCTTTGGGAATTCAACAAAATAGTCAATTTGCATAAAGATAAACGTTATGCTGTTGTCCTCCGTGTGTTCAACAACAAATCGCATTCTCATAAATTACGGTACATACAAGTAACATGAAATCCGTGACAATTGAATCGTGTTAAGGTAAAGGCACCTAATTCCGCGGTGATTTCGTAATAACTAGAAAGAACATTAAAAATTAAGTATCTATTATACCTTCATGTAAAAATAGATATTTTTATCAAAAGTATTGTTAATCTTATTTTTGAAATAAACTCACAGTTTGACATTAAAAGTTTCTTAAAAATGTTAAATTATGTAAAAATATAAAGAAGTCTGAAGCACCTTATTCCGATTTAAAAATCTTAATTCCGATGCATTTGGTTCCTAATACCGAGTGTACAAAGGAAAGGACGGCAGAATGATACATGGTGTTCAAAATCAAGTCTATTTACAGTCTTTGGAATGCCATTTTTAAAAGGTCTGTTTAAATTTTCAACCAGTTTTGCCACTCCTTGCTTCAATTGATCCTTAGAAACTGGGAAACCTTGTTTTCCTAGATAATGGATCCAGTCAACGATTTTCGTTTCTTCCGATTTCGAGAGTACCGTTTTTCTACCGGGTATATGACCAATATATTTGTTATCACGTTTATCTCTCAATGTCGTTTCCGGAATATTGTACTGTCGAGAAACTTTATGAACACTACTGCCATTATTTATTGCTTCTAAAGCATTTTGGAGATCCTCTTCGGTGTACTCAAATCAAATCATTTATTTGTTTGATATGCCGCGTAAGATAATAAACACTCTGTATTTAACGTGTGCCAATACCACGGTATTAGGTACTCAAATAATCTAATTCCGACCTAAATACATCGGAATAGCGTTTTATAATACTAAATCAAGTTTTTAAATTCCGAGTAATAAAAAGTAAAAGATTTTTAAAAATTAAATGAATAAATCAATGTTGAATTGCGATATCTTTGAAAAAATATGCAAGGTACACGCAGGATTATATCAGAACATATTAATATCTTAATTTTCTGTACTTAGTTTTTCCATACAATTAATTATTAGAGTACCTTAACAGACAATCTTTGACCTGATGTAATTAGTAAATGCGACGCAATAGTGTACCTCGGAAATAGATTTTTATATTTATGGATTATTCAACTAATGAGAAATAAAATATTAAGTTTATAATCATAAAGGTGAATTCAAAATTTAAAAAAAAGTAAACATCTATGAAATTGCATTTCCGTGGTATACATCGGTATTTAGGAACCAACTAAAATATTTAGCACCAAATGCCGCGGTATTTTAAAAACTTAATATCTCCTCAATTTATGAAGAAAATACTCAAATATTAAGTGTTTTCGATAAAAAATATAACCTTTTCCAATATTTTAACCTAACTAAAACTCACATCGTCAAAACTGTCATCTAAAACACTATTTAGCAAATCGTATTTCTCACGTGTATAACGTCCGAAATGTATGAAGCGCGCGTTCGAGTCAGCTGCTAGCGTCAACCTGACCAATTATTTTAAAACGTACTCACGCTAAAGCATTCCCTTCTTCATATAAATATAAACAGATAATTTATTAATGGAATAATGTATCTTGTAGACTAAAGTAACTTGTAAATAGCTAGAAAACGCCGTTATTCTAAATACATCGGAATATGGTGCCATTTTTAGAACCCCACGGAATTGAGTGCCTTTACCTTATTACCATACAGCAAACGAGTGCCATACTAAATAGAGTATGTACGCCTAGATAACGTCCCGCAAAGGAAGTGCAGGACGAGCGGCGCCGCTTTGTACCGATATCGGAAATCGAACACCATCCCGACAACTTTAATCTGGTACCTTTTGTTTGTCAATCCATGTTTACAGTTGAAATAGAGTCCTGTGCCAATCTGATCTACGGCTACAGATCAGAATTGTTGAGACCAGTTCGACATCGTTTTTATTAGTTAATTTATTGCTAAGGAGTACAAAGAAATAAAACTCATCGTTAATATTTTTATATATATATAGCCTTTGTTGTAGGCCCTTAAATAAATCAATTAGTAGGTACCTACGAGGAAATTTAAGTCAGTAATCTCCAGACCGAATTTCGACCTCCGCGGTCAATCTCAAGGATATGATCTTCAATTGTTTTACAGCACCAATAAAAATATGTAATTTTAGGGCTGTCTAAAATAATTGGCCAGTGTGGCAGCCAAAGGGTGGGATGGGAAATTTCAAAATTTGTTTTGACGACTAGAAACAGAAATGATGAAGGAATATAGTCAGGTTAGACAAAAGGTCTAGGAAGCTTCTAGTTTCCTCTATTACGAATGACGTCCACTCTAAAATCAAGGCAAAGCGGTACAGAATAACGTTAACCACCACATAAATTGGTTTGCCTCGAAATTACAGCTGCAAGAGCAGATCTCTCAAAGCTGGAATTACGCTTCAGGAAGTTACCATTTGCATAATCTCGTGGAATAGTTAGACAAGTTTTAAATGTATGCAGTTAAACACATTTACAATTCCGCTGTGCTTATTGAAATTTATGAATATTATGGCACAAAATGTACTTTCACAAAATTAAATGTATTGCTTAAAAGATCTTAATGTTATATGGTTCTAGCTTCATTATTTTTCCTGTAGGAGCTTTGCAACAAGATTAATTCAATGATTTAAAAGTGCCCGAAAAAGCCATTTGAATTATGAATATTTTGATAGATCATTATTCTGCAAAAATACATCAGAAAAATAAGAATAAAAAGTAAATTTTATTTAATTTGTTATGACCAGTAAAATTTCCAGCTTTTTGCCATCGAAATTTGAAATCGTGCAAACCTTCCCAGCTGAATACATGGTTTATATTTTTATTAATGTTTAGTAGGTTCTACAATTGAATGCCCAAGCGCACGAGACACACGCCGAAATGGAACTACTAGCTAAGAATAAAGTAGAAGGCGCTTCAAATCTGTTTACGTGTTTTCGTTTGGACGTTAACGATTTAATTATCTTGAAGAATAAAAGGAAAATTGCAAGTACTCATATCTTATAGGTCACAAAAGCAAGGCGTAATTCTACGTTTATTTAGTGAATCAATTTTCCATACCTACACAAGCAAACATGTTTTTACAGAAGCATAAGTCTGGCCCATCAGTGTTGTGGTCACTCTAAAGGCTAAATCAGGAAATGAAAACGTCAAACGCATCTGAATGACGTTCAATAGCCTGAGGGCACAAATTAAATGCCAACCTGAAAATTGATTCTGCTTCTGTGGTCATCGCATGTCGACAATACATGGAGCTGTATGCATGAAAATGAACTTTATAGACATGACAAAATCTTTGTTTTGTATGATAGCAGGCAATTACTACAGCGGTTTTTTATATTGTTTTAAATGTCCAGTGATGTGCAACATCCAAAGTATATTTATTCATTTTCAATGTTTTTTAATTACACGTTTCAACCTTCAAAATATTGTTTAAAAAACACGTATAACTAAATGGTTGATATTCCGGCTATGTCTCAACTTGAGTAGAATTAAGTAGTACCTCCAGAATACCTTGGAGCCTTCTACGAAAAATAATCCAGTAAGATTCTGTATCAACATCGGTATCAACAAATCATAAAACTAATTTCAAGTATCATAAACTACGTACTATTTATCATAGTCTGAGAATAAAATAAAAAAGGTACCTGCAGCAACCGAGCACTTAATCATCTGGAGCTGGAGTCTCGCGTTATGGCCTAGGAACACGCAACGATCGAAATATCGAAAGGATCGGTTACATGTAGTCCAATTACTTGTAGGTACAAGATCTTATGAGGGGCTCGTGGCTAAGTGTAAGCCGTACGGTTTGACCGATAATAAAGGTTAAGCCGCGCTCGCCGCGGTTGGTCTGTGGATGGGTGACCATTTGTAAACATACCGAGACCCCTCCGTGCCTCGGAAAGCACGTTAAGCCGTTGGCCCCGACTGTCATACAGTGATCTTTGACAATCGTTAAGTCATTACAATTCCGACAACCAGTCTTACTATGGAATACTGTATTACCTAGCAATAGGTTGTGGAGGTCAGATAGGCAGTCGCTCCATGTAAAATACGGTATTCAGCTAAATCCGGTAAGATTGGAAGCCGACCCCAAAATAGCTTGGGAAAAGGCTAGGCAGAAGACAAGATCTTATGTAGGTACTTTTGTGTGTTTATACGTGTATGTGTTCAAATAATGTCTTGAAATAACTCGTTTCAATAATAATCAGGATATTCAGAGCAACCATTATTGCACGGTACAGGCGTACTGCGTACAGCATATAATTGAAACAGCTATAGTTTCATAGTTTAGTTTAATAAATATGCTCTATTTATATATTCTAATTATGATAAACATTTTTTGACTGTTCTTCTTCCTGCCCTTATCCCATTCATATGGGGTCGGCGCAATGCGTATTTTCCTTCCATTCCTCTCTATTACTCGTCATCGCGGCATCCACTCCTTTCATATCATTTTTTGACAGTTATACTGGGTAAATTAGCTAAACAGGTCCATATATTGTTTCAAGATATTGAAGGCTAAACTACCACTGAAGAGAATTATTATATATCGGTTTGTACCAAGATTTGTATGTACCTGTATTCGTATTAGAACGACGATAGAAAATCTTTGTTTGTCTTGATGGGAAACCTGACTTGACAATATTCAAACATCATGTTCTTTTCAATTCCGAAGTTCCCAGAAATTAAGTGCATTTGAGAAATTGTTGACAGGTTAAATAGCCGTGGAGTCTCATGACAATTCTGATTCTCATAAACATTACAACTTAATAGCAACTCGGTTAAGGAATGAATAATTATTCTAGTGAGCAACCGTTGATTGAGATTGAACAATTATGAAGTCCGCTTTTGAACTGAATTAGTAGGCAAACCAATTTGAATTCACAAACGAGTCAAAGTAATGAAAACTGCATATCTATGTTTAATAAAATCCAAGTTCTACACGATCTATTACTCTTTTACCGCAAAGTTGATAGATACCTACTAGTTTTGCTTTCGATTTAGTCGATAAATAATGGCTGAAATAGACGAACATATATGAGCTCCAACTTACAATATAATTAGTAGGAAAAAGAAAAATATTGCTTACGGATTGCGGTATCCTAAGGTACATACGGCAATCCGTAATCAATAGCTTTCGAAAACTACGAAATAGCTTGGCAAATTCGTACTTGATACCTCCATGCTCTGCGGGCGACGGGGGACGTAAGGCACCGGGGGTGGAGATACGTGCGCGCGGGACGGAGGGCAACTGACGAGAGCGTTATTCAACCTCATTGGGTGGTAACCCGCGCGTTCAATGGGAGTGTTATGAACAAATTTTCCAGACTAAGGTAAATAAATAAATAAATAAATAAATATCTTGGGACAATCTCACACACGGTCATCTGATCCCAAACTAGGCAGAGCCTGTACTATGGTAACCAGACAACTGATAAACATACTTATATATTTCTAAATACATACATAATATAGATAAATAACACCCAGACACAGAACAAATGATCGTGCTCATCACACAAAGATTTGTCCTGGGTGGGAATCGAACCCACGACCTCCGGCTCAGCAGTCAGGGTCACTAACCACTAGACCAACAGGCCCGTCAAATATTAGGTACACTCTATTATGCTCATTAACTACAACGGGAATACCAAGTACCTAGTCTTTTTTGATGCTTGTTAGTCATTATCAATCAATTTTAGTTGATAATGGTTAATAAGTTTTCTATTTTTTTTTAGCTTTATTTATTATATAGGTAGCTTAGTATAGTTTAATTTATATTATAAGGTTTTGGTTTAGTAAAGGATTATTTTTATTTTTATTTTAATTAGTAATATGTGTATATAATTATAGTAGTCTATATATCTTACCTTCATGTAAGACCCTCCATTTTTTTCCTCGCAATGTCGTCTGATGTACCGTTGACAAATGTTCGACATTTTCCACTCTGAAAAGTACGAAAACCTTGTTAGTTCAAACAATGGCTTGTTATTTCGGTATAATATCAATGTCATTTCTGTTGTATAATAAACGAAGGTAGTTCGTAGGTAAGACCGAAGATTCAAGTGAGGTGTCTAAAATTCAGTAGACCGTTGTATGTTATTCGAAGTTAGTAGGAGAGAGGATTCTCGAGGGAGGTTGTAAAACAACGCCTGATCCCAGTAAGGCTGATTAGAAACCTATACCTTCTGGATCGTAAAATAAGGTACACAGTAAACTGTAAATGAAAATAGAATCTTCTATCTTGCACATACTTTATTTAGGTGAGAAGAAACGTAAATAGGTAATAGATACTAAATTCAAGAAAGAAATACTCAATACTTTATTGTCTTTGCATAACGTACAGAGGTGGTAGTATGCTTTAGAGTAAACGTTAGGAACAATTATGGACCCTGTTAGGCACAACAATAATATAAAGATGTTTGTAAATTATATCTAAGTAGTAAAAATAAAATTATTTATGAAGTAAAATAATTAAATTGATTGAATTAGTCGACAGAAAGAAATAACATTTTCAGTCTTTAAAAAATCTGAAACACTACAAAAAATACATCTTAAAAAATTACACTACATGTCGTCTTGATCCGTCACGTGCTTATAGATTTTTAAGTATTTTGACACAATTTTGGAAAGACTGTTTCATGGCTGTCAAATTCTAATGGAAATTTATTCTTCGCGGTACCGAAACGCCCGTGTTTCAAATATCTCAGTGCTTAGTCACCTACCCGTTCACGCTAACATAACCAACTATCAAATCTACATACAACAATCCCCAGTACACTGATTGTATGAGATTGTTTAGAATATTTAACTCTCAAATCAATCAATAGTTGATTCAATTCGTAAACAATACCTTTCATCAATTCTTAACAATCTGATTCAAGCAAACTCTTATTAAAATTATAACAAAAAAAATAGAATAAGTATTTTATTACTGTCAAAAGTATAATATAATAAAGAATACTTAATTTTTCTCATATGTAATTTTTCTGACGTCATAATTTGGGTCTAATTGAGAAATTATTAAATGTGAATGCTAGATCAATGTTCTTTATAGTAGGACTGCTTTAGAAATATGAAGACAACCCAGGTTTTAGTATAACTAAAATCTTTAATTATTCATTCAGTTTCTATAGATTCAAGTCAAAGGAAACCAGAACACGGATGGGCCTCTAATTACTAACCAGTATTTAATTAGCTTTTTCCTTCGAACATCTTCCCTGAGATTATTAGCTCGTAACATTCTATTTGTGCACTTTCCTGACATTCCTGGTAGGTATTCGGTATTTATTGATGTGACTTCCTTTTAGATAATCTACTCTAATATTATAAATATAAAAGATGTGTATTTTTGCATAATAAAAAATATATAAAATATGTATATCGTTACGACATTCTTAGAAAAAAAAAAACAATTATATTGATTTCAATCGTTTTACTTATTTAGAATTTCAATTTTTAAGTTTTATTTTTGTCATACATTTTATATGGGGCCACATCTGAGGTATAAGTATCGAAGACTATTTTTTTAATCAATCCACATATCCACCGGCGATACCGCATAACATACATTAAAAAACAGTTATGTTTAAAACCTCCTCCTATTGAATTCGCTCAAAAAGAAAGTCTCAATCAATATCACTGTAGTATGACTTACGTGTCGTTTGGGTGTACGAATTATGTTGCAGAACTAACTTCATGGCTTCACACTTATTAAAACACACCACAATAATTCTGTACAAACTTTCATAAGATGTTTCAAATTAACAATCAAGTACCAACTGAGCTGCAATATTATTGTTACTCTCAATTTTCCTGAGCTAACAATGTAAGAAACAACAAGTAAACAAAGAAAGAAATTAGTTATACATCTATTGTTGTTTGCTGTCGCTACATTTGACAACATCTATTTGGGTCGATACTATTGTGACGGTACTCAACAGCCGGTATATTCAGTAAGCTAGTCTATAATGACTCATTCATTGAGGGACTGCGATATACTGCTGTCATGTTGCTAAAATATTAAGGAATAATTATTGATAGATAGCATTTGTTTATACAGATCACGGACTAGACTACCTAGTAAAATAGCTAACATAATAAATAAAACGTATATTTTTCTATCATTTTATAATTAAAGAATTAAATTGGCATTTTAATGTTATTTTTTTAGTAATTTTCATTTTAATCAATTTTAAACAAGTTGATTCATCCTTTTTTTCGTCGGTAGTAAAAACTAAAAACCTTATTCTATAAAATAAGCGTTTAATTACATTAATATTTTTTAGAATATGATATACCTGTTAATTAAATACAAGTAGAAAGAAAAAGAAAATGCGTTATAAATCTATAGATATTATTATAATCATATTATAAACACAGGATCTATTAAACATTATTCACATTCTAAAGTGTGTTCATGTTCATGTTAAAATTATTTAGAATCTCTACTTTCCTCGTTGACAAGTTCCGTGGTCGAGTGGCGTACACACCGTCTTCAACGTGTCGCCAGTTCTGAAATCCCGGGTTCGATCCCTGGACGGGACAATGTAGAAAAACACTTTTTTACATTGTCTCGGTTCTAGGTGTTTGTGGTACCTTCGTTGTCTTTGATTCCATAACACAAGAGCTTTAGCTACTTACTTTGAATTCAGAGCAATGTTTGTGATGTTGTTCATATTTATTTTTATTTATTTTCCACTAACCTTGTAAAGCACGGTACTTTAATCCTAATCTAAATGGTTTAAATTCTTCGAAACAAACGTTAACACATTACACTGATTGACGAATGTATCTGTAAGTTTAGTGAACATCTGGGCAACATTCTTCATAAGCAGAATAAACAAGCTGAAGTTAAAAGGGTCGTCGTCGTTGAAAGATAAAAATAAATATCTTATTATAGAATCCTTTAAAATGTTAAAGTAATTCAATATGAATTAATATTTGCCTTTACTTTTACCCTTAAAATAATATATTGATGCCATTCTTCTGCCTAGCCTTTTCCCAAGCTATGTTGGGATGGCTTACAGCCTTACCGGATTCAGCTGAATAGTTTACAAGCAGCTTCGGCTTTGACCTGCACAACCCATTTCAATTGGTAACACAGTATGCCATGGTAAAACTATTTGATAGAATTGTAATGACCTTCCCACTGCCAAAGATAAACATAAACACTCGGGATGTACAGGAGCGATAAACGATAGAGTTATACCGAAACCATTTTGTACTTATTTTCCTATGATAAATTCAAAATAATGCTAAAGTAAAAATAAAAAAAAAACAAATAATAATACAAAATCTAGTCTTGAAAACGAAAATGTAAACTATTTTGTTTACATTTTCGTTTTCAAGACTAGATTTAGCGTCTATTTTGTTTAAGGATCTAGTTTAATTCAACACTACTCTATATTTTATCGGCAAGTTTCATAAAACAATAGTTACTATGACTAATGCCTCCGTGAGAGGAAACAGAAATATTACAACTAACAATGGATTTTATCGGCCGTTAGTTATGATAACTTTGAGTTATTATATGTAATTGCAATTCCACTACGATCCTTAAATTAATCAACTATTTTTTGAGAACAATGAATAATAGAAAGGATTAAATTTCTTGTTAGTGAGAATCATTCACAGGGCAGATATTTTCTGCATTTTGCAAATCAAAATACTAACTATTAGGTACTTTTTATTCTACACTAGGTGTTACCCGCGATGGCGCCCAAGTAAGTGTCGGTTATCGTGAAAAAAGTAGCCCATGTTATGTCCTTTGTTGGAATGGATTCTTACCCCATACAAAGTTTCATTAAATCCGGTTCAGTGGTTTAGCCGTAGAAGCGTAAAAGACATAAAGACAGACAGAGCGACAGCATTACTTTCTCATGTATAAAAATAATTATTAATAGTATGTACTTTCAGCACTCATTATAATCATGGTGTAACATAAGTTAGTCCAACTTATTCTGGAACATAAAATCAACACACAAATGCCCACAGAAATATAAATGCCTATCCCTTACCACACTAAATACAACTGAAGATTTTAGTTGTAGCTTTCATTCTAAATCCAACATTTTAGCCATTTTGGGTTAACATTGGGTGTTCGTTTACCGTTCTGTACATGTACCACGTACTCCTAAAGCATATCTGTACTCTGTAGCCACTGTGGAAGCGAGATAGCGCAATACACTGCACATATCTGCGTCTGGCTTACACGATGGCAACAGAGTTCATGGTAAAGAGTGTTGGTCTACGAATTCGAAATTTCAAACCATTTGTACCGCATCCGGAATGTGTAATTGAAGACGTGTAAGATTAGAATCCTATTTGTACGTACTGAGTAAAATGGGGAGGCGACTTGCTTTTAAATTTATGGAAAAATCTTAGTTTTTTTGCATAGATAGTTTTTTTACCACCTACCTACCTAACCTATACAGGATTAATTTAATTGGAGTGCGGATATTCAACGAGGTAATCAGGTGCATAAAACTGAATAACTTTTCCCAAAAAACAAAGGTCGAAATCCTGAAATTGAAAATCATATACTCATACAAAGATATGTCACGTGACCAGGGGCCCAATTCTCCTATTTTTAAACCGTCCGATGGCAGTGTAATGATCGTAATGTCGACGATTTTGTAAAAAAAAATAAAGCCCATTAAGTTTGAAATGTCAGTAAGGGATTACCAAATTATTGGCAATCGTGCTAAGATACTATGACATACACGATTTCACAGATTAAATGCTTAGAAGAATACTAAATGTGCCAAAATCGATCGAAACTACGATCATTACACTGCCATCGGACGGTTTATAAAATAGGAGAATTGGGGCCCTGTCACTTTGTATGAAAAGTTCATTTTTCATTTTAAGATTTCAACCTATCTTCCTTGGGGAAAGTTGATCAGTTTTATGCATCTATTTACCTCGATGAATATCCGCACTCCTTTTAAATTAATCCTGTATTTAGATCACATACCTACTAACTAAGCATTTTAAATTAGTCATCGATATAAGCGGATGATGTAAGTTTTCATGACTAAATCAAATCTCAATCACAGAATAACAGAGAGATAATGCTGTAACTTTATCGCAAAACATTTTCTGCTTACCTTGTTAGTTCTTATCTTTAGCTTAATCATATAAACTAGATACTTTGGAGTAGATTTCATTAGATATTTGAGACGACGAAAACAATCTAATACCTTACTCGATATGAAATCAACTTTGATTACAACTAAAATTACAAGATCGAATTACCGATTTAGTTTTACGAGCCTAGGCGAAACTTCATCTTATCTTACGATATTAATAAAATAACAGGAACAAAAAACATGCCAATTGTAACGCAAGAATTATGATCAAATAATTAGTACTGAATCTACTGAAAGTCATAATTCCAGGTAAAAAATTACCTAGCTCCAGCCAGACCTAATTCTCAATAAATAATTATATAACACACATTACAAGTCGAACGTAACAAGCACGATTTATAGCAAACTAATATTACTAACAATCATAGGCATTACAAGGAAAGGATTCCAACACAAATCCATTAAAAAGAACTAACAAAACTTATCAAACAATATGAAATGCTTAGTATTCATATTATTATTTTTTACGACATGTTCAACTGTGTCGACAAGCCGCACATCTAATCAAACCCCATCACGAACTACTGTACTATGACAAATGAATAAATAATAACTCGTCACTGGATGGCTGATACATATGAAAATCCTTTGAACGCACGTGCGTGCACGGTTCGGGATCAGATTATACTCTTCATTAATAAACAGATGGGCGAGTTTATTATGTTCTACTGTCCAATACATATAAATAAAAACACTACGAGGAGTAATCGTTTGCTAGCTCTGTAGAGTAGGGCAAAGTGTAGGTTCTGTGAAGTACTCTGTAACGAGAATTAGTAGGTAGAACGATAAAAAAATACTGCAGATGTAGGTTAGATTGGCGTAACAAATATAAGTCATATTTGGCTGGTGTACCCAATAATGTGGGATAAGTAGGTACTTAGCTCTAGTATGGCTACAGCTCATAAAACATGATATTTCTTAAAACTTTGGAAGATTTAAGAATTATATACATTACAAAACAATTTTATAAGGCCATAATTACATAACGTAAAAAGGTTGGACCCGAACCCTTAATGTCCACAGAACTGAACAGACATAAAACACGGTTTTATAAACATTCTTCCGAATTCATCTCGTAAAACTTTTTAATTGGTAAAGAATGAACGAAATACCAGTCGATAATAATAATTGAACAGTGATCCAAAGAATGAAGTAATTCGATAATCAGGGAATCTTTCCTTAAGAAGTTGTTTGAACCCCTAGCAACATTCCTTTTTATTTGTTTGGACCCTCAAAAGTGTCCTTCTAGGGTCAGCGCTCACTGACCTCCTTTTTTATTAAAAAATGAAACTTTCAATTAGATAGACAATAATAAATGAGGAACTATAAAGTTTTTGTTAATGAATCGCTATTTTATTTGCTATTGGGCTGCCCTTTGGGTGGAACTCTTTTTTTCTTGTATTTAAATTCTAAATAAATAAGATCTATGTGAAATCCGTTCAAGGATTCAGTAACAAACTGACTTCAAATACCTTTGCCCGTTCCGTATTTTTTGTACTAGCAATCGTCCCTGTATACGTGTTATAGAAACGCACGCAGCAATTTGCGTGCAAACTGCTCGATTTTGGACAGCCTGCCCGTTGCCTAGCAACGGACGGTTACCTCCAAATCATGTTTACGAAACAACGCCTACTAACTGGCTATTTCGATTTGATTTGTATTGATAGGACGTTATGGCGTTGTTCTGTCTTTGGGATTATTGTGTTTCGAATGCATACTGAAGTAGAATTTGGACTGTCATTTGCCTTGTGTGATTACATTTGAAGTACGTTAACATACACTTACGTTAAATAAGTTTCTTCCTTACAAACTCAATAGATGAACATTTTTGGATTTTTTAATTCTTTTGAGGAGCTTACTGGCCTATAATTTGACTTTCTTTTAGCGAATAACCATTATTAAAAAAAGAGAATTAGATTTTATAATATTATTAATACCATACATTTAAAAGTTTAACAATAACAGACAGCAACAACTTTATTTTACGACACTAATTTATCAAAACTGCTAACAAATAGCACCAAAGCTTTCTTGCTTAGGAGTTGTTAGTAATTTCCTGTTCGCCATAACTGGGTGTCATCTCTCAAAAAGGGTAGGCTCGGCGTGTTATACCCAGCCGTCGTCGGTCGTGCGTGAGTTACGTAGTCAAACCATAAATGTTGCCAATTTGCATAAGGGGATGAAACCTTTCACGAGATGAGTGTTTATGATCGGTGAGGACGTGTGGGTGTCGTTTCTCTGAAATTTGTACTAACATTAACGTGGCATTGAATTGTATCTCCATATTCTTGTAATAATTATCTTGAACCTTAATTCTATTAACTTTACATGAAGCTTTTAACCTATTCGTCCCCGAGAGGCTAAAAATCTATTAAGAAGTTGTGCCATTTGGTTTTGGTCCTTCACGAATAACTACTAAGTAATATTAGAGTATTATATAGATTTAGAATATAGAAACATATCTTTAAGTAGTAAATTTATGTAAAAGGGTACGATGGGGCTGACATATCTTTGATAAAAGCCCCTAAATAAAATAAGATAAAAATAAATAAATAAATAAATAAAAAATCAATTGTGTCTCATTCGCTGTGATTAGAGAGATTAAATTGATGCACTTTATATATTACTTAGCATTTCTTTTTTTATTTAAATATGAAGTACATATTTATGTAGGTATACCTATACAGGATTATTTTTTATTTAGGTACATAAAACTGAACAACTTTCCATAGCATATAACATAGGTCGAAATCTTAAAATGGAAATTGAACTTTTCATACAAAGTGACAGGCTACGTGACTGATGTTGTATGAAAAGACCTCGTTGAATATACGCACTCCATAAAAACAAAAATCCTGTATAGTTGCAATACAAAAAGTTATAATTGCTATGAACTATTCCTAATTTGCATTCAACTAAACAGGTATACCTACTGTGGAAAGTCAAAACGTTTTTATTTAACACAGCTTTGAGTAAACAAACACGACGTGAAAACGAGAGATGCACCACATTCGAATAATGCAAAACAAAATACGAACAAGGATTAACAAGGCGGGCACCTTCACAAAATGACGAGTGCGGTATTTGTACATAGATCACCCGACACGGATCGTGCCGAAACGGATATAATAGACGCTTTGATCCCTGATCCTCACGCTTTAAATTTTAAACAACCTGTATTTTTGGGGTAGCTAAATTGTAGGAACAAACATTAAATATTCCTATTTCATGCAAAACTTACATTAAATATTAAATCAATTTATTAAAGTTGGTTGTAAACTGCTAGTTGATCCTTTTTTTTTTTTTTTTTTTTTTTTTTTTCCGCTGGGAAAAAATGCTGTTACGCATGCCCTTCCCGTCGGGGGACGGGAGAGGGGTATGTGGGACTCCCCGGTAAAGTCGTTCCCGGTATACCCACTAAAAATACCCAGCGGCACTCCGACCTCGCCTGAGTGGAGGGGGCCTGGGAGTCTATGTCGTCCAGTCCCCCACCGGCGACTACCCGCCTTACGGCAGGCCCCTCACGCCCCCCACCCCCAGTAGGGAGGGGCCTTTATAATGGCCGGAGCGCACGGGGTGATTCTTGTGATGCAGGCGGTGGCGCCCCCGCGCCTGTCGCCCGCTGATCACCCCCCGGGGCGGATGGGGACGGACGTTGTGTTCGCCGTCTTCTGCCCCTTCTTCGTCTACGGAGCGGCACCGCGAGAGGGTCGTCCTCCCGCATGCGCTCCGCTGCCTCCTTCTGTGACATGACGTCCTCACAGAAGGAGGCTACCGCCGCCCATGCCTCCTCACTTCCCAACATGGCAGCAATCACGCTGGGGAGCGAGAGGTCGTCCCCGACCGCTGCCACCAGGGCGCGGCGGGGTTCAGCCCACGATGGGCACACCTCCAGGGTGTGCTCTGCCGTATCCACCGCAGCTTCGCAGTGGTGGCACTGTGGGGTCTCCTCCCTCCCAATCCGGTGCAGGTACGATCCGAAACAGCCATGCCCGGACAGCACCTGCACCAGACGCAGGGAGAGGGAGCCATGCCGCCGATCGAGCCAATCACCCAGGACGGGCCCGATGGCATCCAGCGTCCAGCGACCGAATGTTGCGGAGGCAAGGTCCTCGGCCCAGTGCCGAGTTATTGCCTCCCGAGCCTCCTCACGCACGTCCTCCCGTTCTGTTCGGTCCGGGCGTCGGTTGAGCGCCTTCTGCTCCGCCGTCCAGTCGTAAACTCTGGCGAGCACCCAAGCCTCGAGCTCCCAAGGAGGGGTTCCCGCCAGAGCGCACGCCGCCGCGAAGCTCACTGTGCGGTAAGCCCTCGCCACCCGCTGTGCAATGGCCCTTTGTGGCCTGCGGATGGCAGCGGCGGTGACCCGTGTGCGGAGTGAGTCCGCCCAGATGGGGGCCCCGTATAGGGCCATACTTTTGAGTATCCCAGCGTATAGACGCCGGCATTGGTCGCCGGGCTTCCCGATGTTCGGGAGGAGCCACGAGAGGGCGCCCGCAGTCCTCAACAAGCGCGTCGACAGCCCGCTGAAGTGTGCGCGGAAGCGCCACCTGCTGTCGAGCACTAGACCCAGATATTTCATCTGGGCCTGCACCTCAATGCGGACACCCTCCACATAGGTATGAGCGTCGGGTGGTTGGCACTGCCGAGGCCCGTGGAAGAACACGGCCTCGGTTTTGTGCAGCGCCACCGTCAGCCCTAGGCGGGAGATTCTGCCCACCACATGCGAACCGCCCGCCGAGGCCAAGCTGGCCGCCTCTCCAAAATTTCTCCCCCGGGCAGTCAGTAGAGTGTCGTCTGCATAGCAGATGACAGACGTGCCACGGGGAAGGTTGCCCCGCAAGAGCCAGTCGAATCCGATGTTCCAGAAGAGCGGCCCAAGAACAGAACCCTGTGGAACACCGGACTCGACGCCGTATCGCCGGAGCTCACCTGACTTGTCCTCAAGAAGGACTGTGCGGTCCTTCAAATAATCCGATAAAAGGCCCCTCAAATACGGAGGCACTCCATGGAAGCGGAGCGCCTCTAGTATGGTGGAGTGGGGAATGGAGTTGAAGGCGTTGGCTATGTCAAATGACACAGCCAACAGTCCATCCCCCGCATCCATCGCCTCCCTCACCTGGCCCTTGAGCCGGGACAGGGCGTCCACTGTCGAACGCTCAGCTCGAAAACCGAACTGAGCGTCCGCTAGGTCCGGGCCGACTGTGCACAAGTGCCTGTTGATACGGGCGGCGAGGATCCTCTCAAACATTTTACCGACCTCATCCAGTAAAACAATGGGTCGGTATGCCGATGGGGAGTCCACTGGCCGCCCTTCCTTCCGAAGAAGGCACAATCGGCCCTCCTTCCATGGCTTCGGGAACCTCCTGCTAGTTGATCCTGAATCCAGAAGTCCTGAATTCTTAGTTATTGATGTTGATGTTTTTTTTAATCACCAACTATCCATGCAAGATCTCAAAACAAATCCTAGTGGCTTGTTTTAATAAATTGCGCTTGCCGAGAGATCTGTTGGAGAACGTGTGACAATTATACTTCTAAGGCCATATAAGGCATTTAAATTTGAGTATAACAGGATTTCAAATAAAAACCTAGTGGTTTGTTTAATACAATGCGTTTTCCGCTTTGGAAAATGCGTTCAAATTTTGAGATGAAATGTATGCTAGACATGGGGATACACACTAAAGTTCTTGACCAACAATAAGCCTTATAATATATATTATTGACTAATAATAATCTAACTATTCTTCTTCATCACTGCCGAAAAAGAAACTAAAGTATTTTGTCAATCATGATCATGGAAGTCAAATAATCAATATTACTCTGTAGGCTTGTTATTTTATCTTGCGTTATATGTGCCTAATTACTTATCTAAACCGTCAACAGACTTGTTTGTTTGTTCAAAACAACTCGATATGTATCCAATTATATCTTTGAATAATAAAACTATTCATTTGGAAGTAACATTTTAGCGTCGTTCAAACCCAACTGTGTAGTCCGAGGTACGGGATTACGGGATTGTTAGGGCGTCATTTTGGTTTTCGATTTATTTGGTTCAACTGGGAGGATTTGTATTCATGTTTACATAATTCATATTTAAACCATACATGTCTCGTGGCCACAAACACTGCGTTTGCGTTCACAAACAGGGGTAAACCCTGTTATTTGAGTTTTGTGCTTTCAGTATATTATATAATATTTATTTTATCATGTTAGTTCAAACAAAATTTAACATAATTAAGATAACAAATGTACAAAAGGTACTTACTGCTTTGGTATGTGTGCATGCGGAGAACAATACTCACTGCTCAATCTTTGTATCATAAGATTTGACTCTGTAGTGGGATGGCAACATCCTGGTATTATTCTCCATGTAAAATTTGAGGATGTTGCGTGTCCTATTGAGATTACAAATAACACCTGCATGATACTTTTTATATACAACAGGTGTATAAACACCGGTGCAAGTAAACGTAAACTCACAACACAAAACGACGCTCAATCCACATATTTGAATAGCAAAATAACCGGTAAAACACCCGTAAAAATTACAACCCTCCGGTAAAAACAAATAGGTTGTAAAGTCCTTTTGGTAGGCATTTTACCGTTGCCAGGTGATACAGCCGCGCCTCATTAGTCCGGCTCTAGTCTCGTTTGTCAACACTCTACTTCCGAATTACGGTACGTTTTTTATTAACGCCAATTCCTTGTACTGTAACGAGTGTAATTTTTCTCGGGCCCCCCATTCTTTTGGCGGAAAAGTGTTTTTTTTACGAGTAGCTTTTGGTCGGGTCATTGATCTATTATTCAAGATTGTTCTGTATAAACATGGTGGCTTGTTGGTAGTGCGTGTAAAAATAAAACGTTGATATACTTCTTGTTACATGGAGTCGATTTTTTTTTATACGTACGAGTGTGAGCCATTGACGGAATGAAGTTAAGGTCTTGTACCTTCTTGCGATTGCAGAAAAACTTGTCCAAAATATTTTCCTAAACCCTAAAATGTTATACGACGTGAATTCATTTGGTAGCCTTGAAGGGTTACATAAGGAAGGACTTTATTACAAACTGAATAAAAATTCTTAGTAAACAACTTTGTTTTTCTCTGAGAACAGATGTCAGCTAGTCTATATACCTAATTATGTTCGGCGTTCACTTCTACAGATGTTACATTCATTGTTATAGCAAACATGAAAAATACGAAGCCATAAGACACGAACTGTAAGGAATAGGTACTCAAAAAACAAGTCATCTTCTGCTAATATGTCAACGTCTTCTTTAACTGTGCGTTCAAAACCTTCAACAAAACTCTTTAGTGGCTCACGATGTTTAAAACTGGATGCAGATTCACATAAATCAATAACGTTAATATCTTTCTTCCCTTCCAAGTTCCTCTAATAAGTTATACCAGAAATATTTTCGTAATGTCACCTCAAAGTCACCCTCCTCTATTTTAAGCCCCCATCACACGTGACATTTACAGCCCCTCGCATATTCAGATGGTTTAATGTCTGCCTCAACTGGTATTGCCGCATTTTTCATAAGACGTCACTCTCATATTGCCAAATGGGACTGTCTCATCGGCGAATGCGCTCGCAAATGCCACCGCGCCTTATATGAAACGTCTGGATCAAAAGTATTCATTTCGACTTGCACGCAGTATTACGGAATCATTTTCTATATTTTTTCTTGCGGTAAAAAGGTAGAGAATATTATTCCTATGTTTATTTTTAAACTTCGAAATATGTCTCATTATAATTCATTACCAAGATTGTGACGTGTTCCTGTGCAATCTACATGGTAACTGCTTAAAAATTTAATTCTTCAGTTCCATTTAAGATTACATAACTCAGATACAAAATAAATCTAACGCCATTAAGGACAGGATCCAACAGGAAAGTAACTTGAAGAAGGAATTACAAATCACGTAAATCTTAGCTCTATTGATACTCGTTTAGGCGCCGATCCATTCACAGTGACACCTTCTGCTTTGCTTCCGATATGCTCTTTGAAGCTAGGAGACATTGATCGATGCTTCTCTAAGCTCAGAAATAAGATTCGAGCGAACACGATTCTTCAATACGATATCATCAGCGAGAAAATACTGCACCTTTATGTATTTTTGGTGCCGGTACTTCAAAACTCGAGAGCTAAGTGTTGAAATTATATAATATATTTTCTACGTTGGTTTATTATGAACATTAAACGATAGGGTGGTATTCATATTCAAATACAATAAGACCGATTGTTAATATTACCTACGTGATAAAATTGTGTGAATTAGGTATGTATATGAAATAATATGGCATTCAAATAATGGAGAATCTTCAATATTAACAATTCCAAACGAAGAAACATTAAATTAAAAGCATGTAGACCGCAATTCCATCAATAAGGTTCCAATTTTAATTCCACTGTGTGCTTTTTAGCTTGCATTTAAAATAATGACATGGCCCATTAATCGTGACCAAGCCATTTACCCGATACCCTCTTCCCAATTTCTATCTTCTGTACAAAGCAAACGTTGAAATAGCATCGGGTACTTTTTTCACCTATGTATCTCGTGAAGAATTTAAGATCGTAAAATAAAAGGGGGTTTGAGCTACCTGCCCGGTAATATCTGGGAAATGTAAGGTAATACAAGAAACTAAAGCAACTAGAATTGCCTTTCCAACGGTATATTTTACCAGTATATTTTTGAAAAGGATAAACATTGTTATGTTGATAAACAATGTTAAGGATAAACAATAAAAGGACAAAAATAGACTTCATGCCATGCTAGTTGACAAATGCTACTACTTACTCAATAAACGACTTCATATCTGACACGTCACTCACTCAATATGAATAAATATTGCACAACCCATGATGCGTTCAGTACTGCACGTATATTTTTGGATACTGACAATAATGACATATGTAATAATTCCATTTTATCTTTATTTTATGTTGACATTGTAGTTATATTTCTATTTTTTGTTCATTGCAGTATCATTGATAATTAAACTTAATTATTGTACCTATGCCTAAAAGGCAGGACATAGCTGATCCTTATACCACATAACATCTGTATTTTGTACCTACTTGTGTTCCACAATAAAGAATATGATTGATTGATTGATTGTCTTTGGTTTGTTACGTCAATTGCGGGTATTTAATTACACTCACTAATATTGCCGCCTTATTTATTTTTCGATCTAATAAATATTGTCTCGTTTTGTATTTATTTCTTTATCGGATGGTGTGTGTATAAACACAAAAAAATATATTTTAGAGAGTTTATTCATAGTATTTTTGATACAGTATCATGACTCTTGAGTATTGGCCATTGTTCAGCGGGATAGACATAATAGTTACGTGGAAGTTAAAAGTTGCGTTTTTCCTTGACACTTCCAGTGTCTGCAAATCTATTGCACGAGTGAATTTTATTGGCGGGCGCCTGATATATCGCGGTGCCAATCGTAAATCTGTTGCCGCGAAATAAATAATTTAAAACTAATAAAAACGGGCCCTCTTCCCGTAATGCTGTGGGCTTAGTTATATTCGTTACACGAAACACATTCGAGGAAATCTCAGGTAGGCAAGGAATAACGCTGATCACATGAAATATAAATTATATTCTCATGATTACATTTGCTGATTCGTCAATATTTGTGGTTCGTTATGTCGACTATTTCAATATTAGGTAGATTTCGATTTTTTTAGTATTGTAGATCAATACTAAAAAAATCGAAATCTGTTGTATGATATAGGTATGTATTTTGTTGCGAATTTGAGAAATAATAATGTGAGAGTTATTCAGCAAATGTTGGAACGCCAAGTCGTTCATTCAATAGAAGCAAGTACAAGTCCGATTTGTTTACTTATGTAAAAGTTTAAAGCTCACTCCAACTCAGGTTCACTGATCATATGATTTCTTAGAAATAGTCTGTTTATACTCATTTAAACAGACTATTTTCAGAGAGAGACATATTATCAGTGAACCGACATTTAAGAAGTCAACCAGCATTTTCTTCTCATTACAATTATCTTATTTCATTTGTCACTGGAATTACATATTAGCCAAGTGTATGTTACACTTAGTGCATTGTACATTAATATTGTTTATTACATGTAAGTACTTCAGTAAGCACCTACATCTAGTGTAAGTACTTTACCATTGTTCGCAATGAGACAAATGCAATCGCTAACAGCGGCAGAATTAATTCTGCCTCATGTACAAGCGTAAATAGACCTTGCGGCGATGACATAAGATTAATTATGTGGGGAATGGTGATAATTTACGATGGCATATACAGAAAATGCATTATGCAGTACGGAAACGCATTGCTTTCTAAACGTTCGTGTTGTCCAACATATGTTTTGCTGCAGACTCTCATACTTGTCTCCGAATGGAATTTCTTGCGGATAATCTGCATTCGGGAAATGTTTCAGAATATCCTGTTCAGTGTTGACTTCGATGAGGTGCACGTGTCGCTTGAATAACAGATGTCCACATACAATCTTGATACATGAAAGCAGTTGAACGATACACGGGAGGAAGCAGACTCAATAACTCCAAGCGATCGATAACATTTCTCACATTATTAACATTTTTGTCAACAACAAATGTTCAGTTATTTACGTGCATTGTTAACAAAGTCCTACTAATAGAACAAAAACTGTTTAACATTCCAACGTCATTGTGAAGATTCTCATATTAACACCAAGTTTTCTCACCAATTATTCATCGCCGAGTTAAGAAATGCTATCGTGTTTTACATCGCCATAATTTCTTACAACATCTTAAACAAAACGTATAGGTACCTATGGAATTTGAAAAGCATCCGTGGTAATGTTCATCCACCATGAAACAATTCAACAAACACGACCATCATTATATTTATTATGAACAAAGCTGGAGAAACGACTTCGCAATCAAGTCAACAGGGTGTGACCGCATCTTGGACTGCACCATTGTTCAAGCCCCTATCATATTGTCATCCTAACAACCCCCTCTTCTCCGCCACCAGTTTTTTTATAAAGTTTACTGTATTAGGCAGCCAGCACCAGTTACTCGCGATTTCATTACCTTCTTGTTTGTTTTGGATGCCAGTGTTTGTGTGTACTGTGACAGTATGTGGTTTATAGCATACCCATTCATATACATTGTTGTTGTAATTTCAAATTACGATACGTCAACATGTGATCCTATTACTAACACGAATTTCAATTCCCACCTGAGAGATTACGCATCGGATGACACGAGTGTAAGTAAATAATAATACACCTGCGCCAGTTAAAGCAATGAAACAGTAATTGAAAATATTTCTATTTCAGAACATAACAAACGTGAAAACTTTACAGAAAGCAGATTTCGGAAGTCATGCTAATTTCGCACCAGCTGGCCACCCTATTCAATTCAAGGTGGGAATTTGAAATATTCATGATTTCCTTATCATTCATAGCACCAGTCAACTTGAAAACCGTAATTATAGTCCTAGTAATTATGCAGTAGTAGGTCGGCGTTATGTATTCGAAGGGCTAACTTGTATTTATAACGAAGGTACTTAAACCTGGCGCAATTACTTCGCCGCATAGCTGACAACATTTAGCGCATTTCAAATGCAGAAATACGCGGGCCGAGGCTGCTTGTGGGAATATCACTGACATGGCCCACATTCTTGATAAACTTGCTGGAACGGAAACATGACTCAACCGGCAACCGATACAATATAAAATTACATTGACAACTATTTTTATTTAATTAAATTTCCTTGTGATCGACGAACACATAAACCATTGTATCAACTGCTTATCTTCATGTGCCAGTTCTATGCCAAAGTATGTCAACTCAATTTGTCATTCAGTCAAAATCCATAAGTAAGTAAAGTGAAAAAGTATAGTAAAGTTAAATAAATGTATTTAGTAATAAAAACGATATAAAGCCGCTTAGTAGCGATATAAGTCTATGGCTTATTATGAATGATATCAGCACGGTAATTGGTTGCAAACGACAGTCTAAATCAATGTTTAATATTATATAGCTAGGTACTTCGCTGCCACAAATAAAATGAAATGTGAAGGAAAGAAGTATATATATTATTATCATCCGTTTATTAAACTACAAATACCTAGGGGGAAATTAAGAGAACAATTTGCCATTAGAACAAAGTTCTTAATATGCATAACTGAGAATCTTTTCCCGTGACGGCCTCGACCTTAACGCAACAGTTAGTCAGATATCAGATCAGTTCTCCGTAGCAATGAATAACGCTTCGAAACAAAACTTCAATGAGATGAGAAAAAAACATGACTCATTTACATACTTTCAAGTGATTGTGTGACCAAAATTAAATGCATGCAAAAGAAATTATAATTTAGTTGAAAACTTTCCTACTAAGGTTTATTTTGAGTATGTTGCTTAATTAAATTGCATTTGCTTCCCACTCGGAACCTCAACAACTGTGTCACGACCAAATCAAACCTATACTTATGGGTCAAAGTGTTAATTTCCATTGAAAAACTCTAAATTTGAATATCATGTTTGTTTAAAATAACCTTGCTTTATAAAGTTGGGATTAAAGTAGAAAACAAAAAGGAGGCATCATTACAAAGAAAGCAAAGTACCAACGTAGAACCTGCTGTTTATTTTAAAACTAAACAAAAAGTTTACGACCATCAATTGACGAAGAAACATTGAGTCCATGTGAAAAGGGGCGGTGTTCGGACGGTCTTATCGAACTACCGAAGCGTAGCCAGAAGCTAATATATTTAAATTATTTTATCAAAAGAAATATCTTTACGAATTGGTATGTTACTTTTGATGTCGAAAATGGAACTCCTAATGGATTTTAATTAGTAAATGTGAAACGGTGTATTAAATAATTATGTTGAATCCTGAATTACATCTTCTTTTTTAGATGTAGACTAAGTAAGAATTACCATATTATACTATAACAATCTGAGTAGTAGCACCATTTTAATGCATCAGACTATCTTCAAACCAAAATAAACACCTACACGTAAAAACTAAATAGAAATCGGACATTCACAAGATCGGTATGAATCATTTCGGCTATTTCGCAGGAAACCCCAGACAGCGCACTGTCCGGTTCGAGTAACAGCCGAGGCTTGCTGTATCATGAGCATCCAGGTAAATATATCTTCATAAGCAACTTTACGAAGATTAAAATAATCTAAGGATCCTTTCCAATGACCGATTCTGGTATATAATATCTTGAAGTCTAAATAAAATCAGTTTTTAGAAATATTTGGAGTCGTGCCTAATTTATTTTAATTTCAATTTTGGGTATTGTTGTCAGTATTGGCATACTTTTTTTGTGAAATATAAGATTTTACTTACAAACTCTTTGTATCTTTTTAGGAATCAATGCTCTAACCATCTGATTCCCGGCGAAGATTACACTTTTCTGGTGTTATGTTACTGCAATTAATTAAGTAACACAACTAATTGCACCGCTTACAATTGTGAGACAAACTGCATCATACATTGCAATAACTTCAACGTTGTATAAGACAATAGGCTTCTTTAGTTACATAACATATCTATTTGCTTTCTTCACATCCTTCTAACTAATGAAAACATGAATTATTACTGTTCCACTGACACATTTCGTTTTATACCTAAGACACTAGGCTTGTGTTTATTTTCAATTCGAAGTCAACCATGAAAATACAAGAAATGCAGCAATTCGAGTTATATAATATATAGATCTATCAAGATGTTCCTTCTGGATCGTCCCTAGAAATTAAAAAGCACGATCGAAGATACAAACGAATAATTATGTTTATATTCCTCAGTAAAAAGCCTTCAAATCCACTCTCCAAGTTAACTAAGTGTTTTTGTCTGTCTCACTTCTCTTTCAGGTTACACACTAAATGATTATGATGTTGGTCCCCATATAACGTACGGCCATGAATACCAATCACACGATGGTCATCCTGATATCCACAATTTGCATGGATATGATCATGGCCACCATGACCATCATGATCCTCATGATCATCACAATTCTCATGACGATCATCATCACGGACATCATGATCATCACGATCATCATAATCATCATCACTACGGCCACCATCACTATTCAGGACATCATCACATAGATCATGGCCATTATTACAAACATTATAAGCACGTAAGTATTTCGGTACTTATTTTTAGCCATAAGAGACTGGAAGTTTATTGAAATAAGTTCAATGGCGAAAATCTACGTATCGTCTGTGCTAATTTGCCCCGGCAAATATCGACTTTTTGCTTGGCTTCGAAGATATAAGAAGAAAATAAAATAACTTGCATAAAACAATATCAGATCAAAAGTAATCGATTGAACGCATTTTCTCTGTCCAGCGTATCAAGCAAACCTATTTACACAGGTGTTTTTGTTAAAACACTTTTAACACTAGAAACACTTTTAACACACTTTAAACCTAGAATAAAACACAACATGACCTACCTATTCCATCGAGACAATGTGTATGAATTATAAATTACCCTGTTTCGCTTACAACATTCAAATTGATTGTAATGGCTTAATCTTAATTCCATCCATGTCATTTGTATTTGTAATGTCGCAATGTAAGTAGGATTCTATAATTGTATTCCTAAGTACCTAGTTCTATATTTTTTTCAATTTTGCATGTACATATGTGGGAATACCTATTTGGTTTGTCTAATTCATACACCTATAACTTTCAGGCTTTAGCGGCAAAGACCGCGTTATGGCCTTTAGCTGGTATAGCCCTACTTGGTGCAGCTGCTGCTCTCGTAAGCAACCCTGTTCTACTCCAACTTGGAGTAGTTTCTGGCAAAAGGAGAAGACGAGACACAGAAGAAATTACAGGACCTGATTACCCTTCAGATTTCTTAACGAAGTACGACGTGGACAAAACTGGATTGAAAAGTAACGGGAATTTGAGAGAAAATACAAAATTGAATAATGTAAAGGAGAATTTAAAGAAAAGGTTGTTGAATATAAAGCCTTACAGAGGATCAAGGAAAATACGACACACCGTTACAAATGTTAATCAGTTATCTAAACCACTTTTACAGAACCAAAGCGATAACGATGAAGATAGATTTATTCCTATCCCGATTAAGTTAAGGTCTCCCGCAGAAGGCTAAGTTATAGGATATTAATAGCAGACTAGTAGCAATTACACCAAGACGCTATAAATAAATGATTTTTTATTACTTTGAACCTGTTTTACTAACTTTGTAATGTAATTTTATGGCATAAAAATAATAGTAAATAAAAGAAACATTTAACTTCTCTTTACTCACCAAAAAAATGGTCACAAATGAGGATAAAATAATTCTAAGAACTGCACGCAACTTTAAAACAAAACACAAAAACGGCAAACTAAGTAAAAAAACTTGTACGAAGCAAAACTTAACCGGCTAAAAACTAAACGGACATAATTGCACCAGAAGCTATTGACACTAGTCACAAACACAGAACAAATCACTTGCACGGCTTAGCTTAGTCCACAAACAATACACACAGAAATATTGACAAAACAAACTACAAACCGACAATTGTTTGGTCAAACGTCATCAAAGAACCGATCATACGGTGTTTGGCTTACGAAACGAGTGAAGTTCGAACTACGTGCTGTCGAGAGCGGGACAGTTTTGAATGAAGTTGCCTGCCTATTGACCTTTCTATGTGTGCGCACACGCATGGCGGAGTAAACGTGTTCGATCGCAAGGGGTGTTGAAAAACTTGCTTTATTATGCCCATGTGTGAGTCATGGGACACGTTGTTTTGTGGGTCGTTCTTATTGGCCAGGGATATCATTAAAACAGGATAAAGAACTACCTTATACCTTTGTTTTATTTTTTTTAAAGATGAGGTTACTTTTGCCAAGATTGCAAAAAAAGTTACTTACAAACTCATCATAAGAAGCGGTCCATTTATATACTGATGTCATAATATGCGTAACATTATTTGTTATCTCTACTTCGGTAATTTAGATTGCTATCATAATTTTTACTGAACTAAGCAACGCAGTGAAATGTAATTCAGCGCCATCTGTTGTAGGTTATTAGAACTAATACTACTACACGGGTTGTATCAACTATCAATCTTACCTTGTAATTAGGTTGGGTTGTAATACCGTCTATTTCAAATAGGTGGCGCTGGTTTCAACAGAACATAAATTAGTTGGGAATTTCTGATACCTGAAGTACTATGGACCATAATTATAGTCCTGAATACATAGTATGTATTTATCCCATCTAAGGTAAATAATGTAATATTGGTAATTTAAAAAAAGTGGTTTTTTTTTTGAGAAAAGTAACAAAGGCAAGGTTATCAGAAACACGCACCAATATCATTACAATTTATTATAAAAATATGAATACAAAATAAAATTAATTAGGTGGAGCATCACATTTGTTTTCAACTCACAGCTTAAATCCAAACTGTAACAAAAAAACTCTATTAGAAAAATTAAATAAAGTTAAATGAACTTACTAGCATGTAAGTATTCACAGAATTATTATTATAAACTATTCATTATCTTAGATATTTACTCGACCCCTAACTAAAATACAGGATTAATTTAAAAAGAGTGCTTATTCTCAACGAGGTAATCAGGTACATGAAACTGAACAACTTTCCCCAATAAAGGAACATAGGTCGAAATTCTAAAATGGAAAATTAACTTTTCATTAAAAGTGACAGGTCACGTGACATAACATGAACATGTATTGATAGGTCACGTGAACATATCAATAACAATACGCTGTTTAACCAACTTAAACAGCGTATTGTGTTATCAGTACCTGGGTACTTATTTTACGCAGTTGGTATGGATGCGAATACATATCGTGGTGGCCTAGCGGTCCGGTAGCGGAACCCAGGCAAGTACCAATGTCACGTTTTAAAGTTATATTAGAAACTAGGTATGTGAAATCGCCAACCCGCAATGAGCAAGTGTTGTGATTTATGCTCATTCCTTCTCTATATGGGAAGAGTCCTGTGTGAGTAGTAGGACATTTTATAGGCCGATATTTTATGGATATTTTACGAAACGTCGTAGACGGGCAAGAGCTGCAATATGCCGATGAGTATATATACTTGGGCCAGATTGTTTCCTTTACGAACCGTCAAGAAAGAGAAGTGAAAAAAAGAATACAGAATGCATGGAAGAGTTTCTGGGCCCTAAAAGAACATTTAAAGGGCAAATTGCCAATGACACTGAAAAGAAAACTCATTGACATGTGTATCTTGCCCGTTCTAACCTACGGTGCACAAAGTTGGTCTCTTACTGAACAACAAAAGTCGAAACTCAAGATTTGCCAAGGAGCAATGGAGCGTAGCATAGTAGGTGTTAAACTAACAGACCGAGTCCAGAACCTTTTTGTGGCATTCCGAAAAGTCTCGCCCGAATGACCCTGGAGAACATCTATTTGAACAAATCCTGTAAGGCATGGTCAGACATGCCAGGACTGACTCACTCCAAAACTCTTGTTAAAGCCTATGACAAGAGATACACTAAGCTGATCATAGGACTGAGTAGGAAAAGAATGCGCATTCTAGTTAGAGCCCTCACTGGACACTGTTGTCTAAACAGACACATGTCCACTATGGGACTGTCCTGACGGACTGTGGACCTTTAATGCGCAAGCGTAGCTTACACCTGGGCAAACATATCCTTGGCCCACAGGATGTAAAAGATATCGCCCCCCAAAAGCTACTGCGATACCTGGTGGACGTAGGACTTAGTGGCGAACTGTAAAGATAGCAGCGGCGATCACAATAGATCGATAACGGTCGCAGTGATACTGGGGCTGCAAAGTCCCAGAATAGCCGCTAAACAAAAAAAAAAAAAAAAAAACAGACCGAGTTAGAAACACCACGCTGCGCTCCATAATTCGGATAACAGCTGATGTCGGAGAAAAAACAGCCAGACTTAAGTGGGAGTGGGCTGGTCACGTCGCGCGAATGCAGCCTGACCGATGGGGAAAAATCGTTACCCACTGGACGCCGAAGGAAGGACATCGGCGTCGAGGTCGACCTCGGCGAAGGTGGTGTGACGATTTAGTCAGTTATGCGGGGCGCTCGTAGCCAGAAATCGCACAAAATAGAGAGGTTTGGAGGGAGAAAGGGGAGGCCTTTGCCCAGCAGTGGGAACTACTATAGGCTATTAAAAAAAAAAAAAAAAAGAAATCCTTTGCTATAAAAATATAAACTTACCTTAGGAGCATTTTCTACAGTGCATTTGAAGATCAACGCCGCTCTATCACAACCCTTGTCTCCATCCGTCACCTTTGCGTCGTTCACTGAGAACAAATTTAAATTGTATGATTATTTGAAACATCTTGCATAATAATATAAAAGTTTTTTGAATGAAAAATCAAAACATGTCGCTGTATGATAATCTTTAAATTCCTTCATCGCACACAAAAGAGATAGGATCCTAATTCACTTTAGCTTGGAGCTATGAGGACATTGTCCAAAGCTCTGCGAATCGTTATAAATAAAAAAAAAAATATTAGTTAGTAATAGCTTAGCCGGCCCAACTAATCGTAACTCTTTTATTAGAACCCGCGAACGTTATTTTTTATTTTTATCATTCTACATGTGTTAAAAGACCTACTTTCAACACATAAGTATATACTTGATTTTATTTTCTAAATTATTTGCTCAAAACTGATGTGCTGGATTTTTTCATAATTGTAAATATCCTTTATACATTTTCGTACCATATTAGTTTCGTGGTGATGGCACAACTGTGGCTTGTATTTTCAAGTCACTTTTGTGTAAGTGACATTTTATTGGTAGGTACTATATAATAAGTAATATCATATTTTGCAGTGTCGCGTACATTAAAGTATAATTCAAACTTTAACAAGTTCAGTACCTTTGACACAGAGATCAGCCATTTTCTTAGCATTGATTAATCGTTTTTCATCTCCGTTCTTCATTAGTTCTGCAACTTTGTACGCGTGGTCGATGTCATACAATCCTTTAGAATTCATCTGCAAACCAAGGCATTAGAAATGTCACAAAATCAACGTAAAATAAACAGAACGTAAAATCTATGATAAAATATCAGGAATTATTTTTTAACATACTTATTGATTTTTATTAGTATTTCCAAATTGATTTATTAAAAGAATATTGTGCAAAATTGATAACCGCTCGCAGATAATTGAGATATGCTAACATATAAATAACAACCGCATTTGTTTAGAACATTAATTTTACACCTCGGATTTAAGCTGAAGCGTGATTCAGGTTTTATAAGCTGTTGAACGAACTGGAATCAAAATTATAATGGAATTAAAATCATTTCAAGAGTAACCCCCTGATACATACTGTACCTAGTTTAGTAAAATTGCAGCATAAATTAGGACAATTTTCAAGAGATTCAAAACTGGTTATTTATACAAGCATAGTTACAGTTTCCCAAATATTATTATCAAATGAGCAATTAGAGCCTATTAATTGGTTCATTAGTCAATACAAATTTGATAAATCATTTGGTTTTCCCATGTCATTACCAACGTTACAAAACTGTACATAATTGAATGCTCATAACCAAACGTTATCTTACGGTTCGCAACAATACAACTTAAACTACAAATTAAACATCATGCAGCTTCGATCAATAATAGTACTATTATTGATCGATCAATAATAGTACTATTATTGATCGATCAATAATAGTACTATTATTGATCGAAGTCATGCAGTGTCGGAAATATTGGTAATAAATTATACGTTCTTTGACACCTCTATAAAAAAACAGATAACGAAAAAAAAAAGTGGACAACACCACATACATTGCTCTGAATCCAAAGTAAGTAGCTAAAGCAATTGTGTTTTGGAATCAGAGACAACGAATCCGCGAAGGTACCACAAACACCCAGACCCAAGAAAATGTAGAAAAGTGTTTTTCTACCTCAGAGCTGGCGACACCTTGAAAACCGGTGTGTACGCCACTGGACCACGGAGGTCGTCATAATATACAAAGATTTTGTAAAGTTACTGTTACCCATGTATCCGTTTGGGTGAGAGTCGGTTATCTTCAAAAAGGAGCATATGTCCTTTCATAGGATCAAGCTTACCCTATACACAGATTTATCAAAATTGTTTCAGCGGTTTAGCCGTGAAATCGTAACAAACGGACAGAGTGGCGGACCTTCGCCTATACAATATTAATATGAATTTTCAAATAAGAACTAAAAATTACTCCTCCGTGGGAATAAACAGCAAACTATTTTAGATTTTTTCTTTGACTATAAATATGAGAGACTCTTTCAGTGATCTGTGATAGATGCAAACGTGATTATTTTGCCGTTTTTATCTAAACTTATATTATAAAGAGGAAATATTAGATTGTTTGTTTGTATTGATAAGCTCTGAATGTACTGAAACGATTTGAAAACATCTTTCACAGTTGGAAACTACACTATCCCCGGGTGGCTATAATTAGGTATAATATTAAAAAAAAGAAAATTGAGTCCACGGGCGGATCTGGGGGAAACAGCAAGGAGATAATGTCACGGAAACCTTCATGCGCAGTCCGACTCGTAATTGCCGTTTTTTTTTTTCAGTTAAACATGATTAATCATACGCGTTAAAAAAAAGTACTAACGATTTCTGCGGCCTTATATGCGCAAGCTAGCAGGCATTTGGTCGCTGGCTTCGTAGGAACAACGTAACTCTGCAGTTGAACCAGGTCCATCACATCCACTTCAGAATTCTTGTTGCATTTCATCACTAATTTCGTAAACTCTATCTTGAAGTCTTCTTCTGTTAGTGCCTGTTAAAAAAATTATATTAAAACGTTGTTCACTTGAAAACAGAAAATGAAAAAAAAAGCTGCTAGCCAGCCTGCAATTGTACATAATCTTTACTTACGTTCCTAAAAAAAAACTTACAGAATTAATAAAAGAAAGGGAAAAATAAAACAATAGACAAAATATTCGTAAGAAAGACTCATACTCATAGAGATATAATTAATATATAAAATTTAATTGTAATTCTATCTCTATGCTCATATTAATCCTAAACTACGAAGATAAGAGAAGTGCTATACAATGTATATACAAGTAGTTTATTTTAATTAACGTTTACCACTTTTGGTTTAAATCTTCTTCGTGCCTAAAGGACAAGTTCAATAAATACAATAAAAAATCAATAGTAAAAAAAATAATAACAAAATCAATTACATTAAAAAAAATACTTACAAATACGCAGCTGCATAGTGCTAAGACGAGTATCACACTGTTCCACATAATATCGATACAAACTCACGACGCGTACAATACTAAACGAAATTTATATGTAACTCGTATAAATAGCACAATTTTATAACAGAAACTAAATAAAATTGGTTATCGACGATAACATTTGAGTTCAGAAATTGTTACGTAAAATTATACCTTTAATTACGATATTGTGCGGTTTTTTACACAGATTGAAAACTGTTGATAACATCTATAAAAATAATGATCATTACATTAAAGTCATTATGGTATCGAGATACTATCTTTCCGAAATTAAAACTGAATCAATTACGAATAAACGTGACACTTTATTATACAGTAAAAAAATGTAAAACATAAATATAAATTGGAATTACTCTATTGGATTTGGATATTGAGGATTAGCAGCCGTTACAACAACGGCCATGTTTGTAGCATTATCGATATCGGCTAAGACTGGCAGTTTAAATGAAGTCAAACTGTAACAAAAAAAAATACAAAGCAATTAACACAGGACAGAATTTTAGTGCGCGTTCCAGAATTAATTTAAATAACTACTCCTTGCAAACACGAGGTTAAGACATTGACAACACTGTCAAAACTGACAATGTAACCTCTTGTTATCAACTAACCTGTGTTAAGTTATACGAGCGAGTTGGCCTTATTATTGGAATCAAATACATTTTCATTTATTGGAACGCAAAGAGAGGCAAAGAGGGTTCGTCGCTCTTTTGTTACCTGCCCATTCACGTCCCACTACAGGGCAAAGCCTTTCTACACTCTTTCCATCTCTCTCTTTCCAGGGCTGTGGCGTATCGTCACTATTTTATGTATGAAATATTATACTTCTTTTCGTATCAATGATCCTTAAACCCTATCTGACAAAAAAGTTGCTATCCGGATGGCGCGGTCGTTGGCTTCCATCATTTCCCGGTGAGTGCAGGTGCACTTGCAGAACGGGTAGGATAGAAGTGCGTCATGAAGTTCATGAGATATTGTTGTCATCATCATAAACATCAGCTTATATTCGTTCACTGCTGGACATAGGCCTCTCCTACACGTCCATCTAGCCCTCGGTCGTCCTATACTACGCTTGCCGAGACGCGGTCTTCACGATATTGTTGTAAGTAGGTATCAACTATTTTTTGCACCTATCTAGCTACTATTGTTTAATTTAACAAACAATATATTGTATGTAGGTTAAACCACAAAATGTCAAAAAAGATAAAGTAAAAGTATATTTTTTCTATTCTTTGATAAAAAGGTAGATATATAAAAAAAACATACGTCAGGAGCTTTTTCCACGGTGCATTTGAAGATCAAGGCAGCTCTCTCGCACCCTCTTTCTCCATCACTGACTGCCACATCATTTACTGCAAAAGCAAATAAAATTAATTACCCTGTTTTATAAGTATACCAAAGAAGAATATTTTTTTTAACAAAATATCGTAACGATAAAACAAACTAAATGCCAGACAGTAAATGCGAGTTTGTAAATGTCATGTATTTTAATTTCTGTTTTTTACGCAAATATTCAAAAGTCCTTACGATACGTATGTATATACGATAAGTACGCAGTCTGAAAAAACCTGTGCTAAAAATGGATTTTTCTCGAACTAGATGACTCGCTGATTAGATTCTTGACGTCAACATCTAGTTTTTTTTTAAAACCGTTTCAAATATACCTAGAGATAATACTTTTTTAGGTGTATTAAGATAACGATAGTCATGCTAATTCTTGGCTAGTCATACTTCTGTCTGAATATTATTATGAACATGGGTTTAGGTACCAACCTAATATGGGTAAATTGATTACCAATATTATTTAGTTGGTGCTGTTTTCATGAATAATAGTCTATTATATATAATCTATTATATATAATTCCAGTGGCACGATCCGGGATGAACTCCGAAACTACTGATCCGATTTTAATCAAATTTGCACACCGTGTGCAGTTTGATCCCACTTGAAAGATAGGATAGCTTACATCACAAATATATAAAAAAATGAGACCGCGGGCGGAGTAGCGGGAGAAAGCTAGTAATATATAAAAAACTTACCACTTTTGCACTCTTCCGTAAACTTTTCACTCTTCTGTATTCTGACGGGATCGTTTGGTAAATACCTTCTTGTCAATTGATTCACTCCTTCAACCCATAGTTCTCCTCGTTCGTTCATCTATAATAAATTGGAAACAATAAAACTAAGATACAAAACAAGATTTAGGTATCTAAACCTATTTAACAACCTACTTAATTCATAATTATATTTTTTTGCATTTCAACAAAAAGTGCCATAATTACTATTTCTTATCATGTTCCACAAGTTTATCTCGACTACCGACAGTAGAACACATTTTAATTACTCCGTAAAGACTTAAAAAATCATACAAAAACGAGATTAATAATAAAAATGTGTATTCCCATACTCATAATTACAGAGGCAAGCAGCATCAGATTCAGAAAATAAATTTCCGGTGAATAAAGAGCATTAGCTATAATGGTTGTGTCGAGAAGGCATTGTACAACAACTGCGGACCGTGTAATTGGCATACTTATCATCCGACCTTGCGTAATTTTATATAGTATTCGTCACTGCTAACCCAACTGAATCTGCACGTCAGAACATGCTGTTTCCCTAAATAATTAACAGCCAGACTTTGACCTACTTGATTTTTTTACAGCTATACTGTAGACTTAATACAGGATTAATTTAAAAGAAGTGCGTATATTTTACGAGGTAATCAGGTACATAAAACTGAATAACTTTCCCCAAGGAACATAGGTCGAAATATTAAAATTGAAAATCATCTTTTCATACAAACATAAGTCACATGATCTGACTCTTTGTATAAAAAGTTCATAGGCTGTATATAATATGGTTTAATTTCAACTAGATATCTCCTGGCGTACCCGAGATTAAGGGTCTTGACATATAAAGTGTATGTAGGGTTTCTGCCTAAAAAGGTTTTGTATCTGCATTATAACATGGGTTTTTCTATAAAAAAAATATCCAACCTAACTATCAATATCACAATTAATATCATATAGGATAGAATAAGTACTTATGTGGTTTTCAATCGTCAATTGTTAACTAGAATTAAGAAGGCACTAGCAAAACTTTTGACTGCACGGATAGCCGAGTGGTATAGGTCACAACGCTGATTACCACTGTGCGCGACGTGTTGCGGGTTCGATCCCCGCATGAGACAAGCATTTGTGTGATCCACAAATGCTTGTTCCAAGTCTGGGTGTCCTTTGTGCATGTGATTTGAATGTTTGTGAAACCCCCGCGACACAAGGATTAAATTCCTTAGTGCGGGCGTCGTTTTTAAAAAAAAAAAAAAAAAACGGGGTTTATCCGATAATTTTTCGATCAAACTACCATCTTACTAATAGTAAAGGAATACAAAGTAGGTTCTTGTTATACAGACTACTGCAATAAATACCAAATCCTTGAACACGACAAATAAATGCAATAAAATCAATTCTCGTCGCTCCACATGCATACCTGACAAAACTCAAATCTATTAACCGGTCAAAAGAACTTTTACGAGGCAAAGTCATTCAATAGTGCTATTGACTGTACCAAGTGACTGATGGGCAGTTCAATTAAGACTTCAGCCTATAACATGCACAATGAGTATCCTCCGTGTACTAAAATAAATATTATTTTAATCTGGCAGACCGACTGGTCTACCAAATTGTGGCAATAATTTTAGAACCAGCCTTACTGGGGTCCCACAATATAATATATCTAAGTTAATGGGAAGTGACGGTGAGGAAGTCAGTCGCTTCGTGCGAAATATTGATATTCAGCTGTATTTGATAAGGCTAAAGCCGTAGAGTACTGGTACACCTTTTCAGTCTTGTTGATGCAAATGATTTTGGAGAAGGTTAGTCAAATGAATTATTGATGAAACGGCGGTAGCCTAATGGCTAGGACATCGGAATTGCGATAATGTGGTTGTTGTTCGAATCCCATCCATTGCACTACCGACGTGAACTCACTCGTAATACAAGCATTTAGCATAGGTAGTACGAGGGGTTAAAAAGAATACTAGTAACGTGCGATCTACATTACTAGTGCCTAAGCAAAAATGACGGGTGTTTTGGCGCAACTTGGGAAAGGCCTAAGTCCAGCTGCTGGACATGGAACTGCTGCATTGGACCGCGATAGGCTGAGTTGATTGAAGCTAAAATAAAAAGAAAAATCTCACCATCCCAGCATTCTTATAAACGCAAGCGAAGAGACATTTCATGTTGTCGTTGTCCGGCATTATTTTCTGTTTGAGCAGCAGCATGTCTGTTGACTTGATTGGATAACTTCTGGAACATTGAATGATCATTTCCACATATTTCTGCTTCAAGTCTTCCAATGATTGTGCCTGTAAATAAGAAAAACAGAATTATATTATAGAGCTGGGCTGATGGTGGTTGACTGGGTTATTTTAAGGTGGGTATGTAGATGGTAGAGTTTGACAAACTAAATCCAACAAGTTGAAAATTGACACATTGACAAATTGAAACGAACACCTCGACGCCTACGAAAGCTATAACTATAGAACTAAAACTATCTTAATACTCAGTTTTCATACTCTTCAGGACAAAACAGAGATGGAGAATTTCAATGAGATTTTCAATTTAACCATCAACACTATGAATTTCTGCAGACCTTTGCATTATGAGAGAAAACTCCACACAGAATAAAAATTGAGGCTAACAAATGAAACATGATTCCAAACTGTAGCACGTGACTTCGTTACACAAATGTGAGAATTAATATAATAATTTATCCTATATATACAGTAACGGCTATTGTGAATACCCACTGGGTAACGACAAAAGAATTCATACAATAATAAAAAACAGGAAAGTAAATAGCAATTTAACTCTTACCTCTAGGCAATTAAGCCTATATTTGGATGTGCACAATTTATAACAAATTGAGAGTAAACTGTTGTTTGTCATTATTTTGTTTCACAACTATTTGTTGACGCTACTTATGATGAATATTGACAAATAGTTACTCTCATTTTACCTTTGGCATCGCATGAGATGATATTACGAATATGCAATATACAACATAGGTACTGTTAGCAGAAACAGTCAAAGTAATAAATTTTATCAATTTGTAAAATATTTAGGACTATACTTCCAAATTTTCCGGATGACCGATGGCGTGAGAAGGTGGCTGGGTCGAACTGGATCCGGTTTATTTCACTTAACCCCAAAACCATTCTACTCAAAACTCTAGGGTCCATACATTCATTCTAAAAATAAAGTAATAAGTATAAAATAAATAAGTAGGTAGTACTAAAAATAAATACCGAAATATTTTTATACTTCAAGTCTTATACTTAAACCCCAAAACAGGTTCAACAATAACTTGCTTTTCAACTAACTTTGTTTTCTAGTTGTGTAATAATAGTGCACTTTCTTTTTTTACTCTACTTCTCATTTTTGGGGATTGAGTGAAAAAATTAAAGATTTTTAATGTTTTCTACAAATCGTCTTGGGTTGAAGTGGAATGACTTGGGGTTTAGTGGATTAGAATCACCAGTGCAGAGCAGCTCTTCCGTTTGGCACAGAGCCGTGAGGAGTACCAAAAGTTAATGGCTAACTTCCGGTAACGGAAAGGTACTGGAAGGAGAAGGAGAAGAAGAAACATGCCCTTGGAAGAGTCTTATGTCCAGCAGTGGTTCACGATAGGTTGAGCGTGATTGATTGGAGGTTATACCAGGGTAAGCTGCTAACGGCTTGTTGGACCAACGCAACGTTTAAACACAGATGACATCAAGACTACATGTATTAGAAATCAACTAAATTCACAACATAAATATAATCCCGAATGATAAAGCCCTTAAGTATTATAGATATGGAGTATGTTACATAAAAATAATTTCGTATGTTTTACCTCGAACGTCACCAATCTAACTACATACTAATTTTACAATTTTGGAAATGATTTAACAATTTCTTTTATGCTGTATCACTGTGCCATTGAAAGGCCTACGTATTAATTTTGGAATTACATCCTTAATTTGACGTAATGAAAAGTAATAATAGAGTATAATATCTCATTAGTATTACTGCATTCGTATAAAAGATCCGAAATGTCCAAAATATTGCACTAAGCTTTTGGCACTCAAATTCGAAACACTTGGAATATAACTAACCCTAACATTAAAATGATAAAAACATCGGTGTTTGTGTGTTGTTTATATTTTTGTGCGTTGACACCTTACTTGGCAAATGTAAGTAAAAAAAACATAATTTTAAACGTAGTGAACTTAAATAATAAAAAATATTATCCACAATTGAAATACTAAATCAAATATTTTATGCTCCGTACTTTTTATGTATTCAGTACTTTAAGTCTTCTTCTGCCCAGTCTTTTTAACAAGCTATTTTGGAGTGGACTTCCAGTCTTACCAGATTCAGTACCGTATTTTACATGGAGCGACTAGAATTTCTTGTAAGTCTGGTGATATTCAACGGTTTTGATATAAAATGAAATGGGTACTTTTGCTGAAACCATTATAAATGGAGTAATATACCTACACTAAGGCTGAAACTATTGTGATTACTGAGAGATAGCTAAAAACATGTTTTGAGTTTCTCCTTTTCCGAACCGATTACCACTTTTTAAAGGAGCGTTTTTTTTTCTAAATGTTGTATTTTGTTTAGGCATTGACCGATGATCAGAAGATGCAAATCCACCAGCACTTCGAATCTGTTGGTAAGATATGCATCAAGGACAATCCCATCTCAGCAGATGATATCAAAAGTCTTAGATCACGAGAGAAACCCGCAGGGGAAAATGCTCCTTGCTTCTTGGCTTGCATGATGAAGAAAATTGGTTTCGTAAGTATTTGTGGATTATTTTACCAAGCCATTGAAGGTCTAATGAACTTTATCTCTTACGTCTAATTGATAGAAATAATTAATGATAGATTCCTATATCTTGTGTATATAGGAATATAAGATATAGGAATCTGTCAATTCTGTCATTATTTATTTTGCATTTATTTACACAGAATACATAATTTTGCTTTTCAAATAATAGTGAATTGCTTATTTCAGACATCATGAGGTTCAATTAGTTGGAATAAATAAAAAAACACATAAATTCTGAATATTTTCATAGCATAGAATGTAGTAAAGTCATGACAAAAAGAGAAATTTGATATTTTTTCAGATGGACGAGAGTGGTATGCTACAAAAAGAGTCTGCTCTTGAACTAGCTAAAAATATCTTCCCCGATCCTGACGAACTGAAAGTTGTTGAAGACTATCTACACTCTTGTTCGCACAGTAAGTTCGTTTAATATTTATTTATAATCACCTAGCAATTAAAATAAATTATCAAAGCGATGTTGTGAGCGATGTTAACGAAACATTAACAGTACCTATTCTGGTTAAGCAAACTAATTTTCGTCAAGTACCAAATAATATAAATTACTTATTGCTTGAAAATAAATAAATTCTTGGGATTTAGCTATCCTATATATGTTATAGCATAATCAGCCTCCGGATGACGTCAAATGAAGATATTGTCGGAAATACGTACGGTGTCTTTTTGCAACTACCTACTGCTGCTTCAAATATACTACTGTAGCCTAATGGCTAGGGCGTCGGACTTGCGATCATGTGGTTGCGGGTTCGAATCCCACCCATTACACTACCGACGTGAACCCACTCGTAACACAAGCATCTTAGCTTAGCACGAGGGGTTAACGAGATTACTAGTAATCTAACTTTATAAGAAAAAAAATATATATATACTACTATTACGGAACATAATATGTTGTGCTGTTTATTTGGTAGCTCCCAAGGTATCACCCTCTAACATCTTGCACCATTACCTAGGCATCTGTATACAGCTATTAAAGTGATATTTTAATTCTAGTCAACAAGGAAGCTGTCAGTGATGCGGAAAAAGGCTGTGACCGCGCCATATTGGCGTACACTTGTATGATGGAAAACGCCTCACAGGTAATGAATTTTTGTTAGTCTATGTCTATTATTGTTTGTTGTTTATAGCAGGGGTTCCCAAACTTATTAGTGCTGTGACTCCCTTTGAATTGAATTGAATTATTTATTTATTTACTTGCTTAAAATCTTAACACTAAGTACATTGCCCCACAAAACTGCTTACGCAGTTTAACTGTGAGATCGTTGAGTCTCTCTTACAGTAATTTAAATATCGTTAATTAACAATTATACAAAATAAAGTTTGCTTAAAATATCAGGTATGTACATCTATAACTTAATATTAATTAATACCTATGCATATGCAAGTGGCATAGAATCTAATAAATATTTTTTAAGTTTATTTGCGAATTTAACTTTGTTAACTTCTTGTCTGATGTCAGCAGGCAAAGTGTTCAGTAAGTAGGGAACGCGTTTTAATAAGGTTCTATCGCCATAGTAATTACTTACTCTGGGTACATCATATTTACCTGCTGTCATCGACCTGGTACTATAAATGTTAGAAACTAGTGAATCAGTGTCTCGACTGCCATGGTTATTTACCAGTAATAGGTATTTATGTTTAAGGCTAACTGGTAGAATCTTACATATTTTGAATAACCTACTATAGTTTCCTTTACAACTGTTTTTAGTTTTCTTGTTTACTAATAATTTTAAAAATCTAATTTGTATCGATTCTAGTTTCTCTATATTACTTTTATTACTTGGGTCTTGGCTATTGTTTTACGACGCCCCTCAACCACAGCCTCAACGTAGTCGACAAAAATACTAACGAATTTTTGTAGGTAGGTACTACTCTAGTAACAGGCAATCAGGAAAACACGAATTTGCAAATTATTTTTTTATTTAAATGGAACATAGAAAAAACATGAATTATTATTCATTTTTTTTCTATGTTCCCATTAAATATAAAGAGATATTTGTAAACTGGCTGGCTCCTAATGAGATGGATGTGCTTGTTTTTCTGAGCATAGTTTTTGAAAACGGGGCTCCAGTTTGGAAATGGCCAGTCTCATTTATTTCTCTACGTCTATTTTAGATCTGTACTTGTTCTTTATTACTGCAACTGCAGAAAAACCTGTTTCACACAAGTATGAAGTCGCAAATGGTAATAAAACTTTTAAAGCTGCAGTTCTGATGGCATGATATTCTTGAGATACTGAGCTCCAGAATTCAAACAGTTTATCTTTGGCGTATTCAAGCTTTAGGTTGGAATCACAGGACAATTCTATCAATTGCTCTTCTTCCTCTGTTGAAAGTGTCGATGGTGTGGGTGACTGGAAAGGGTTTCTGACCTAGACGTATAGACACGCGACGCCCCTGGGATACTGTCGCGACGCCCCAGGGCGTCGCGACTCACAGTTAGGGAACCCCTGGTTTATAGATTTCTTTTGCCTGCAACTGAGTTGTTAATCTGAGCCTGTAACTTTATGTGGACCATAGGAATTAGGTAAAACGTTTCGAACGTTACTAACGAAAATCTGTAAAATAAGTTTGCTGCATTAATTAAAATACTTAATTATGTACCATCCACGGAGGCACTTTTTATGTCCTCGATGGGAGTAGACAAATGGGCAAATCTTTCTAAAAATAGGCCGACATTTAGGAATATAATCAAGATTTTTTGAGTTAAGCCTTGATGGTTTGGTTAGTTGATTGGTACTACATAACCCTACCCATAAATCTATGATATCATTAGCTTTGGCCCTCCCTTTGCCTGTATGGCCATTGCTTATCACAGTAAATAGCATCAAATGTCTTTTCTTGTGATTTAAGCTTACTCCGAAACAAGTTATCCATGAAAGAGTAACACACAGACAGACAGAGTTTTTTTTTTCATTTATAATATTACTAGCGGCACCTCGCAGTGTTACCCACGATTCATCAAATATCTTAGGTTTTCAATATCAAAGGTATGCGTTTAAAAACGTCTTTGGTAATCCAGGGTGTCAGCTACCTCGGCTAATCGGTACAGCCGTTTAAGCGTGAAGAGATAACAAACATACACACAAACTTTAGCCTTTATAATATTTTTGAGTGTGATTATGGATGTATGGATATAATGTTCGAAGTTAATAATGTATTTTTTTTCGTTTACAGTTTGGCTTCGATATTTAATCTGCGCGCAACAGTTCGAATCGAAATTTCCTTCACCCTTATACATCGTTATTTTTTTAAGGTATAAGATGTTTGAGATTGTTTTGTTCAATATTATTATTTTTAAATAGTGTGCATTAAATAATTTGCTACTGCATATAATAATATGATTTTATTATTGGATCTGTGTTTATTGCGTGTCACTAATATGATGATTCACCGCTTGTCATAATTATATGCAAATGGTAAATAGTGTTAAATCAAACAGGATATTAAACGATAATTGCTTTATTTATATATCTCTAGATGAACATAATAAACTTAACATAAAAAACGTGCCTCATTTGATTGTTGAATTAAATCCATAATATCTCAGCTTTAATACTCCACTTAGATCGGAATCTGAAAAAATACAAAAAAAAACTAAGTAACAGTATGCCAACACAAATAACTATTAATTCAAATCAAAATTCGGGCCACCTATATGAATAAATGTTGCGGAAAAATAACTTTTCTAAATTGGCGATAATGTGGACTTCTACAGAATTTCTGGTAAATATGACTGTGATTCTGCCTCATCCAACTTACCTCGGCCTTGTTTTCGAAAAAGCAGGCAAGCGCGAGCTTGGCTCTCTCGCAGCCTTCTTCGCCATCACTGACATCTTGATCGTTCACTGAAAGTAAAATAATGAGTATTAAATACTAGAATCCTATCGTACCTCCCAAATTCTTTTCCCCATGCATTTAAGCACAATGTAGCTCGTCAGTGTTACGACGAGGTTGAAGAAGTATGGAAGCGTCAAAATGTGTGTGGAAAACAATGTCTCAAGATTCAAAATCTCTATATAAAATTTACAATACGAATTCTTTATTGATAGTGTTCATTCCCCGGGTTTTCCGGGGAGATGATCTACTACAGCGTAACACGACCATTACATGACGCATGTTAGTTGTATCACTGATTACACTTCTACTTCTCTAAGGCCCAGTTTTTTGATCCCGAGTAACTCAGCCAATGGTTAAATATGCTCACTAATGATTTCATAACGCGTTTTTCAACAATTGGTAGTATACAAAATGGTCAAATAAGTGGGAGAGTTTAAGAGAGTTAATTAATCAAGCATTGTTAGAATAATAATTGATGGATAAACGCATTCTACTGAAATTTGAAACCATTAGATAGCATATTTAACCATTGGTTGAGTTAACTTGGGATCAAATAATTAGGTCTAGAAGACATTGTTACACAATATATTATTTCGCACTCTAAAAGTCAAGTTGTATTAGTAAGTAAGTAACAATATTAGGAAGTGTAGGTACCTGAAGCGCATAGTTTTCCAATCTCTTCGAATTTTGCAAAGTCCTCGGCGTTCTTAATATATTTGCTTAGTTCTCCAAGCCCCTTCTCAACGTCATACATGCCTTTGCTATCCAGCTGAAAGAAAAAAGGAATATTATAACAACTTACCATCATCTGCCTAGCTTGTTCCTAATTTTATTTATGTTGGGGTCGGCTTGCAGGGATTAAAAGCTCATAAAAAACATAGGTCAAATTCAAAACTGAAATAAGAAGCAATAGCTTCAAAATTTGAAGCGGCGGTAGCCTAATGGCTAGGGCGTCGGACTTGCGATCATGTGGTTGCGGGTTCGAATCCCACGTGAGCCCACTCGTAACACAAGCATCTTAGCTTAGCACGAGGGGTTAACGAGATTACTAGTAATGTGCGACCCACATTGCTAGTAATCTTTTAAAAAAAAAACTATGGACATGGATTACAAATATGAGATAATCGTTCAGTAGGTACAATTTTCCTTTAGTAAGTAATTTGGTTAGAAAACTTACTATTCGACCAAAGCTACCCTAACTAAGTAACTACTTAGTAACTTAAATACATAGGTAAAACAGAAGATGGATTTTCAAAATAAACTATGTATGATTTTAAACAAGACTAGTCAAACACGCAAACTGATTCCTTTCTATAATCTTTTTTTTGGGGATAGAAATGCTTCTTATTTCACTTACGAATAGACTTCAAATTACTTACAACTCCAGTCTTCTTCATGACGCAGCCCAAGAAGCAGGGCTTGATGGCATCAGCATTGGCAGATTCCTTGGCAGCCTTGATGTCTCCCTCACTGACTCCGTGCTCTTCAGAACACTCAGTTATGATGGGTTGCAAAACCTCTCGTAATGCTGCCTTCTCTTCTTCAGAGACTGCCTGTTGAAGAGAACTGGTTAGTACTGTGAGTTGGTCAAAAAATATGCCATTCAATCACTTCTGTAAAATCAATCTATCCTTAGAAAGTACCTACATAATATGAAAATCACATACATTGCTCCGAATCCAAAATAAGTAGCTAAAGCACTTGTGTTATGGAGTGTAAGACACGAAGGTACCACAAACAACCAGACCCGGACAATGTTGAAAAGTGTTTTATTCTACATTGACCCGTCCCGGGAATCGAACCCGGGACCTTAGAGCTTTATAAATACATAGCGTAATTTAAAAGATCTAAGCACGCAGACAATGGGAGTGACTTAAGAGGACAATTTAATTTTGATCTTCAATCTTACCATAAAAAATGAGTGAAAGAAACATTTAAGCACTTTTTTTAATTATCTTAAAGCTAACGAAAGTGTTGAAAAAAGTTAATGGTGTTACTTACAGAAACCTTGGATATGCTTGCAGCCACAATACACAATACTAAACAAGTGAACTTCGACATCTTGCTGACTTTCTTTGGTTTCAAACTGATCCTACAAAACTCCGAAGTAATGTGCCTAGATCAAAGTTGCTTGCCTTTTTATACATAAAAATATTGTCGCTAAATTTATTTTAAAGTGAGGCAATTATCATAATATCTCACCAAAACACTGCTCAATGTTACGAAAAACAACAAAAAAGTACTCTTGCTTTTTGGGCAGCATTTACTACTCACAAAGTGAATAAGCACAGAAGGTTCACTTACCCTTGAAAAATACCTGTTTTGCAGTAGAACAAAAAAGCTTTTCGGCTCGGATTTTTTTTCCTCATCATATTTCCCTTGCCTTACCCGAGCTATGGTGGGTTTGGCTTCAAGTCTTATCGGATTTATGAATACCGTATTTTACATGGAGCGATTGCCTATCTGACCTCCACAATTATTCATTGCTAGCTTCGACGCATACGAGCTTTTCGTTCATTCATAACAAAAGAAGGATGTGTGCGAGGGTAGCGTTGCGAGAGATGTGTTTGGGGAACGCATACAAATAAATGTCTCCATGGTCTCTACATATTAACAACTAGCTGCGCCGCGGTTTCACTCGTCTGGCTTGTCTAAATACCTTATACGAAACTGCCTTTACAGTATCCCATTGTAAGACTGGTTGTCAGAATGGTAATGACTTAACGACTATCAAAGATCACAGTATGACAGTCTGTCGGTGTCAACAGCTTAACGTGCTTTCCGAGGCACGGAGGGGACTCGATATGTTTGCAAATGGTCACCCATCCATCGCAACCGCGGATTTACCATTATTATCAGTAAAATCCGCAAAAGTTTACATATACACTTCTTCGCATTTCCATTACTATCAGCTAATTATACTTAAAAATAATTTCAATATTTCAATTTACAAAATATTCACTAAAATATCGATATATTTTTAGATTGTTTCTAAATGAACCTTCTTTTATATCGTATCATATAACAAAATTGTTCCACAGGGAATTTCCTATTGTTTGTACAAATTGCAGTTGCTGGCATCAACTATTTTGTAGGTAGGTAAGTACTAAAAGTTTAAGATGAACGGAGGTCGTAATCATTAATTTTTGTAAGATAATTCAGTCTCTTCAGAATAATATAAGACATTAATTTTTTTTTGATATACCTATGTAGATGATAGAATGACGACCTCGTGATTGAGTGGCGTACACACCGGTTTTCAAGGTGTCGCCAGTCATTAGGTCCCGGGTTCGATCCCCGGACGGGTCAATGTAGAAAAACACTTTTCTACACTGTCTCGACTCTGGGCGTTTGTGGTACCTTCGTTGTCTCTGATTCCATAACGCAAGTGCTTAAGCTACTTACTTTATATTTGGATTCGGAGCAATGTATGCGAATTGCGATGTTGCCCACATTTAAATAAAAATCAAATGTAGATCTTTTGTTTTAATAATGATATAATAATAATAAAAACATTTATTTTCAGGCTGCTTAGGCCCATAGATTTATAGATAGTTTTTAAACTGAGTAGATAGTTTGGTTTTCTGATAGGTTATGGGTTTTAAATAAATTTGCGTAGCTTTTGGGCAAAGGCGAGACTGCGTTTCCACCAACTGTGCGAGGATGCGTAGCGAGGAATGCGTTTTTTAAGAAGGATCATTTTGTTTACCTAGCCTCGCTCAGCACAGCTCTAGTGGATATGGCTTGGGGGAACGAGCTTTTCGATCTTACAAAACAAAAGAAGGATGTGTGCGAGGGTAGCGTTGCGAGAGATGTGTTTGGGAAACGCATACAAATAAATGTATCTATGGTCTCTACATATTAACAACTAGCTGCGCCACGGTTTCACTCGTCTTGCTTGTCTAAATACCTTATATGAAACTGCCTTTAAGTTTTATCAAGAATAAGGCTATAAAATGAAAAAGGTTTTTATCAAATCCGACTGGTTTCAGATATTGGCGCGATCAAAGAGATAAATACTGAAATACTATTTATTTTTATAATATAAGTATACTAACAGACCCCGGCCACGGCCCCGGCTTCACACGGGTATTATACACAAAACCCTTCCTCATGAATCAGTATCCATTAGTGTAAACCATGTGCAAGCCCGTTTGATAGTTTTTGAGTTATCGCGTTCAGACATACAGACGCGGTGGGGGACTTTTTTATCATACATTTTTTGAAGGAACTGAGAAACGTATACAAGTATACATCTTAAAATTTTGATGGTATTACAATTTTAGGTAACTTAAAAATCGCTTCGTTTGTTTTTTTTGTACAAAAATGAAAACCGCGTTGAGTATAAAAAACTTCCGTACAAAGGTAATTGGTCATAAGAATTGGCGTCTATGTAAAAACGGTTATAATTAATTAGGCATACATAGAACTAAACTATTTAAACAGAAGTAAAGACAATTACTTACATTAATTAATGGCGATTACATAATACTTTAAAGTTTTTTGTTTCCCATTACTATTACGAATACAATTATACATATTAAATATTATTCACAATTACGTTAGTCTTTTTTATTTTTTTTACATAAAAACCATGCTCAGAGCGAGCATGGTTTTTAATCCTTATGTCGCGGGGGTTTCACAAACATTCAAATCACATGCACAAAGAACACCTAGATTTGGAACAAGAATTCATGGATCACCCAGATGGGGATCGAACCCGCAGCACGTAGCAGTGCTAATTAGCGTGTTGATCTAATACCTACCACTCGGCTATCCGTGCAGTCAACGCGTTAACTTTCAAGTTATAAACTAGTTGTTTACATGTGAACTCATACATACATAGATTTGTTAAACATGAAATTTTAATACTTCTATTTCTTATCAGTGTATCTCAAAAACAATGTATCTTTTGTTTAATTTTCTTTTTACTCGCGCATAGAGTTGATTTAAAGTGAAGATACAATACAGAAAATTAAATTTCTGTGTGATGATGATAGAATTTATCTAGGTATTTCAACTGAGGCAAAGTCAACCATGTATAAGCACCCTGATTCGCCCATCATTCACCGCTTCCTAAGTGCTCGAGCTGGAAGAAACGGCGCAAGAAACTCCCAAGCAACACATTGTCAATGTAATTATATAAAAAAGGGAAATAATAATGGTTCCGAAAAACAAAATTAATCTCCAGCGATCTGTGGCCGACTATTGTTCTAATTAACTAGCGTTATAATGAATTACCGACAAAAAAACCCAAAACATACCGAAAAGAAAAATTATATTTAACAAACAAATAAGAGCACGTTAAAATTACATATCTGATTCTCCTAAAATAAAATTGAACTTCGAAATACAAAACTAAACTTCTGAATAAAATACTGAACCTTCGACAAAATTACTAAGTTACCGACAACAGAGCTTTAGTCAAAATATTCACATTTTTACGACTTGCATGAACAATTTTAATTTCTATTGTTGGTTATAAAATATATTTTTTACCCCTCAGTATTTATGAAAATACCTAAACTGTTCGGCCCGCGCGATCGATTTCCATGCTCTCAATTTCCTGAATTTTTTTATAATTGGAATCTCGGAAACGGTTGAAACGATTTTTATGAAATTTGGTATACCCACAGGGGTTTTCGGGTCGATATATTATTGTCCTACTTGCCCATTGCAGATAGGTCTAAGTGTCAAATTCGACTCAGTAGGTTAGGTTAGGTTAGAACTGCGACCCCCCGCACGAGCCGAGCGAGCGAAGCGAGCGTGCCGCGGCAGCGGCCGGCGAGTGCCAGAAGCGACTTGCTATGTTTTTACTTGTCCATTACAGATAGGTAAGGGGGTTTAGAATCATTCATCTTTACTTCAACTATTTGGATTTATACCATAAAAAGGTATTATTACAAGTACATTATTATATTTTTTATTAGTTTCTGTGTAACCACTCTGAATAGTATTTTCATTATAACGTTGTAGTTAAATTAGCACCACATCTATGAAATGTGAAAGGTAATTTATGAATTAATAGTCGGCAAGTAAAGATAAAAATGCCAAAACATAATTTTCAGTAGAACGTAATTAAAGCTGGTAGAAAAGTATTATAGCAATAAACAGTTATGTTTATTTTTCGAAGATTTTAGTATCTGATTCGGTCGTTTCGTCATTTTAATTCGGATGAAAGTAGTCGGAAAGTAAGTATTTTAGGCAGTAAGAATTCTTATTTTTTGTCGGAGCTTTTATTACTACCCTATAAAAAATAAGTAATTAAGAACTACTAAAAGAAAGATATGTTAATTCAATAAAGAATTCATAGCGAAGTTATTATCCATTCTAAAAAGAAATTACAATAATGAAATAAAATAAATGAATTAAATTAAATTCGAACTTTTTTCAATTCTTCATTGCAAAAGCATCCTTAACGACATAGCAGCTGGATCGTTAATGATATTTAATAATAATCAACAATTATATTTGATTACATTTCCGCAAGGTAGTGTAATAATCTCATCTTGTCAATTTTTCTTCAGTACCGTTGATTTTGCTAGAGATAATGCCGGGTATTATTATAATATTACCGTGATAAGGGTATTTACAATTTAGTTACTTAATTATTCATGTACTAGCTGTACCCGCGACGTTGTTCGTGTTGATCATCAACGCGAACAACGTCGCGGATACAGCAGTATTTAAATTGGTACCATAGCATTCATAGCAATTTCTTTCACTTTTTTAATTAATAAATAAAAACTTCCAAACAACAGTTTATTTCAAGATAAAGTAACAATAATTTTATTATTCTAATACTGCGTCAGCTATAACTGCGTACTGCGTAGATGGGGGTCTGAAATAAATAAAATCAAATGATAACACATCCTACAGAGGGACATACCGTTCTTCAAATTTAGCATGAACGTGAATGGATATAGAGGAAGGGTACGACCAAATAAACGATTGATTGAAATTGTGTGAAATACGATGGATAGAAAATATGTTATTTGTTACTTGTCAGGTGACGTCAGATTGAGGAGTATGTAAGAGGAAGGCATGATGCGGCGAACCCAAGTAGTATTGGAATGTCAGCAGGACTGTTATAATACACTAGCTGTTGCCCGCGGCTTCGCTCGCGCGTAAAGTAAAGAATAGTATTAAAGGTAGATGGATGTATTCTGTGATTTTCAGAGTAAGGAGTATGAATAAAATTTTTCATAAAATATTATGGCGTTAAAATAATAATTAAAGTAAAGTAAGTAGCAAAAGCATTTGTGTTATGGAATCTGAGACAACGAAGATACCATAAAAATAAACTCAAGACAATTTATAAAAGTTATTTTCTACATAGACCTGTCCGGGGATCGAACCTGGGACCTTAGAGCTGGCGACACCTTAAAAACGTCGTTATCACATCTACTTATCTTTTCATCTGTCTATCTTTGAGAATACCGAACTTCACATACCAACTATTTCAGCCCCTATTTCACCCCCTTAGAGGGTAGATTCCTAAAAGGCTAAAATCACGGAAATACATCTTATTTATTTCTAACTAATAACCCTTGTATGAAATTAAATGTGTCTATCTTTGAAAACGACACAATTCATATACGTACAAACTTCCAACCCCTATTTCACCCTCTTAGGGAGATGATTTTCAATATCGCTGAAATACGTCTTTATTTATTTCCATCCAGAAACCCGTATACGAAATTTCATGTGTCTATCATTGAAAATACTGAACTTTCCATACAAACTTTCAACCCCTATAGCAACCCCTTAGAGGGTAGATTTCTAAAATCTTGGAAATACATCTTATTTATTTATAACTAATAACCCTTGTATGAAATTGAATGTGTCTATCTTTGAAAACGACACAATTCATGTACCTACAAACTTCCAACCCCTATTTCACTGTCTTAGGGGGATGATTTTTAAAATCGCTGAAATACGTCTTTTTTATTTCCATCCAGATACCCGTATACATAATTTCATGTGTCAATCATTGAAAATATTGAACTTCACATACAAACTTTCAAACCCTATTGCACCCCCTTAGAGGGTAGATTTCCAAAATCTCGGAAATACGTCTTATTTATTTCTAACTAATAACCCTTGTATGAAATAGAATGTGTCTATCTTTGAAAACGACACAATTCATACACTTACAAACTTCCAACCCCTATTTCACCCTCTTAGGGGGATGATTTTCAAAATTGCTGAAATACGTCTTCATTTATCTCTAACCAGAAACCCGTATACCAAATTTCATGTGTCTATCATTGAAAATACCGAACTTCCCATACAAACTTTCAACCCCTATTTCACCCCCTTAGGGGATAGATTTCCAAAAGAAAAATAGCCTATAGTCCTCAATAAGTGGACTATCTAACAGTGAAAGAATTTTTCAGATCGGATCAGTACTTCCTGAGATTAGCGCGTTCAAACAAACAAAAAAACAAACAAACTCTTCAGCTTTATAATATTAGTAGGTATAGATAATAATTACCAGATCAAAAGCTGGAACATGCGCTATAAGAATGCCTTCTGGCATTAAGTCCACCTATGTACACTGTGCATAAAGCATTAAATAAATAAATAAATATATCCTGTAAGTATATTTATTTATGCCAGCTTAGCAGTTTGCCATCAGATCTCGTCACACACAGGCATTAATCAGTAGTGGATGCGAGATTCAAATACCGTCCGTTCAGTTTAATAAAGACAAAAATATGAATAAAGTAACCTTGATGACCTAGCTGTACCCGCGACGTTGTTCGCACTGATCAGTCGTAATAGGTATGCATGTGAAAAATATTTTTGACTGACTGAATCACTGAATGCGCTTTAGATGGCTCAAGTCGCCTGATACGGGTATTTGACAATTTGGTTTCTTTTATGTAAGTTGCAGAAATTGCGGGATTTAGATGATGGACTTATCAACTAACTGACTATGAACTTCACCTGTTTAACAGTAAAGTGTGATTGTAAAAACTTTATGCATTTTTGTTTGTCTCGATCAGGCATCAAAAATTACATGAGCAGCAAGCTATCTAAAAAATTAGCCATGTAAAAAATTACAAACTAAAAAATAATACAAAACACAAAAAGGGTTAGCTCGATATATTCGTACTTCTGTAAGAAAGTCGGTTCTAGAAATAAAAAACAAAATATGTAGTAACATCAGGATTTGAACACGCAGCAAGATATTTCACATTTCCTATCGTATAACCACCGAGCTGTTTAATACTACTGTAAGCATCTTAAATAGTTATTCATACTTCAATAAACTGATCGCTATGGCAACGTTATTTTCGCCATGGTTACTTTTTTGTTTATATGTCAAAGATTACGTGTACAGATGAATGGAGATTATGTAAATTTAGAGTTTGATCCCTATTTAATATGGACGACCATATTGATGAGAGCTCATCCTAAATTGGACTTTGTGTCGCCGATATCGCTTTCTATTGATTCAAATGTACATAACTTTTTTGTTTATGAACCGATTTCGATGAAACCAAAACTAAGTAATACCTCAAGTTACGTATAATTTTTGTATATAAACATTGTCTGCATGGGATTCATAGATTTTACGTGATGTGCGCACAAACAAACATATAAACAGACAAACAGACAAACAGACAAAAATTTCAAAAGTGATGGAAATGGGTTCTGTTAGTTATCTTTTCACACGCTGGCTATTTTTTTTTTCAATTTCTTCAATGTACAAAAATGACTTTTCTACAGATTTATTATATGTATAGATATGATATCGTTTTCTAAACACCTGATATTTTATCCATTCAAATATATTAATTGTATTATAATTTTTACCCATTAAATATTAATATCGGCCACTAAAAATATTTTCTTATAATGTATAAAAAAACAAGCATGATGACCATGCTTGCTCACTTAAGGGTTGGTTATTTGAATCGAAGGGTTGGTTTGGAACACATGTTTCCATCTTCGAATAATTGGGAAATTACATAAATCTTAAAAAGCCTGCATGTATTTGCGAGTAATTCAATATGATGTATAGTTAGTAATAATAAAATGTTACTTACTTGTGTTCCAAAGCGCAAGACATAATCATCTGCGCCCTCTCACAAATTTCATTTCCGGAACTCACTGGTTTTTCATTAACTACGAGTAAAATGTACAGAAACTTTTATTAGACAACATACATATTTATTAGAGAAATAAAATTTCACAAGAAAGACCATTTTAGATAAAACGCTCAGTTGTTTTCTACAAAATAAACAAACGGCAAAGCTATATCAAATTACATATTGATTATTCTAATAAATATACTTAGGTAAGTAAGTTTATTAATAGATAGTTTTTCAAGCGAACACTAGATAATGGGCCATAAAATATTATAAAAATGCAATTTTTTTTTATTTTTATTGTCAAGATTCAATATTGTTTATTTAATAAAGATAAAGTAAATGTTAAAAAATATATTGATCAAGTGTTTGGCTAAAAAATATCGTACTTTGATTTATATTACGATAAATCTTACAAGCCACTTTAGGCGTAAAGGAGTCATGAAAGAAGAACGGTCCTATCGTAGTAATATTCAAATTAAAAATTACATACCTCTAAGGCCCCTCGCCCACGGCGACTTTTTGTAGCGATGCAGTCGCGCGTTTAGCAAATGCGCGACAGCATCGCTTCTAACGCGTGTTAGTCGCATTTGCAACGCGCTACTGCATCGCGATTGTATCGATACAAACGCGCGACCGCGTCGGACGACAGCGGAGAGAGTACGGAGGGAGGAGGAAGTGTGGCGCGGTATATCTCTGGTTATTAAATGGATGCATCCAATATTGACGCTGTTTCCGTTGGCTACCCTTCGGCTGCTTACGTAAACGCAGCACCAAAGACAATGTGACTAATGTTGCTTCAACGGAGTCCATCTTGCAACTGTACTAATCCAAGGTATTTTTGTGTCGTAACTGAATCGCGACCGAATCGCGTTTGCATCGCGACCGAATCGCGTTTGAATCGCGACTGAATCTGGTCCCGTGGGCGAGGGTACACAGCTAGCGACTGCTTCGCGTCTGTATCGATGCTAGCCGCGACAGCATCGCGACTGCATCGCTACAAAAAGTCGCCCGTGGGCGAGGGGCCTAACGCATTTCCTTGCAATTTCTTCGAACTGACTGACGTGATTAAGACTCTTGATGTATGTATTGAGAGATCTCAGTGTGACATCCAGATTGTAAACACCATTTTCATCCACCTGTTAAAATATTTATTTTCTATAAATATTTTAAAGACCAAATTACTTGTTGGATTTAGATATAAGTATTATAGTAATTTGTGATAATTACTACAATTTAATAAGTCACGATTTCAGAATTTAACAATAAACCAAAAACATGGACTAAAGCACTATTAAAGCAGTTATTTTCTTGCCCAATATATATTTATGCTTGAAGAAACCCCCTTAAATATTTGGACACTAGTTTAACATCGGTCACCATTCATCAACGGTAGGCAAATGACAGATGGTAAGGATAAAACTTACCATCAACCAATACCGAATAAGCTTTACTAAATTAAGTTTTCTCAAATAATAATATTTTTTTTACTTTATTGTTGGATACTCACAACCGCCAGTTTGTTCAAGAAACAACCTATGAAGCAAGAACCCAAGTCATCGTCGTGACCTACAGAACATTCATCAATAATCGGACTAACAGCCTCTCGAATAGCTGCCTTTTCTTCGTCGCTCAGCTTTGCCTGTAAAACAATTGAACATGTATATGGAAGGCCACACGCCACGGACTGCTTCAAACTAGTTTTTTTTCTATTCATCATTGTTGTAGATTTTATAGGTAAGGCACCTGTAGTACAATGATCTTTTCATAAGTACAGGTGCCGTTTGTCTTTTTCTGTGATGTTTAATTTATCTGAATAAACTTATTATTATTATTAAAAAACTGCTTTGAGCGGTGGCAAAAACAAAAAGCAGGACGGGAGGCTCATGTAACGCACGTGCTTTTCATGCTTTCCGAGGCACTGAGGTGCTGAATTAGGTATTTGACAATTTATAGCTATATTATTTAATTGTGTAAATATTTATATTATTTTTTCGCAATTTTGCTGCAATTTACGACAATTTTTAGAAACATTTGTGAAAAGAAAGAAATCTATTTTTCGATAGTAGTCAAATACCCAATTGTATAATGACGGTGCCACAAAAATCAACAACATAATTATTATTCGAAATAGAAAGTTCAATGTGTTCATAAAAATCTTATTGTACATTTTTTCATTTCGGAACATAACATTTCGTATTCATGAAGATTATAAACCTCGGTTTCTGAATCGTTAAATAACATACGAATTAGTTAATCATGTGTCAAACTTTATGTTGCGCGGGTTGCGCCGTTACTGTAACCAATAAATATACAGACGAGATCAGACGATTTTATTTGAAAAATTATATTGATCAGCCTTTTAAAAAGATGGATCAGTGTTAATTTTACAAATTTGATAAGCAGTGCAGATTCGAATATCTATGGTTTAAAAAAAAAACCAAAAAAAAGATTATTCACAACAAGCCCTTTGCTTTAATAATGGCATAATGTAGTTTGAAGAACTTTACCGCGAAAAAGGGATTGTGATTTTTTTTTAATTTTTGTTTACACTTTTTATGAAAAGTTAATTTTAAATTTTAAGATTTCGACCTATGTTCCTTGGGGAAAGTTGTTTAGTTTTATGCACCTGATTACCTCGTTGAATATACTACTTTTAATATAATCCTGTATAGTAAAGTAAAATTATTTCTTATTATGGCAGCTACATACTTAGTATTCGAGTGCTCGCATAGTAAGAATTAAATAACACCCCAAAATCTTTCATTTAGAGGAGGTTTCATTAATGTTGAGGATTTGGTCTTGTCTCTATACAAATTTGTCCACAGTTCTTTCAACTGAATCGGTCCAGTCGTTTCAGAGCAAAATGGCTTTGAAAGACAGACACCCGAGTAATCCTATAAGCACACCATTCTTAAATATTAATAACAAGGCTTACACAAACACTGTTGATGCTCACCGCTACGGCACACAAAACTAAACAAGTGAACTTAGACATGCTTTACTTCGTTTTCACTACTGATCTTTCGAAACTCAAGTGGATATAGTATGTATGTCAAAGAACCAGGACCTATTTATATCAAAAATAGACTCTTAAATAAATGAAAATAAAAATATTCTTATTGTATGTAAATTTTTATTCACGCTTCACCAAGGTTTTAACTAACGTCATAAAACCGAAGTAGACTGAATCTGACTCGTGCAAGGGACCCGTACAAATTCTGCCAATCGTCTCCGTTGATTTTCCAAAATCAAGTAGATATAACTTTGCAGTTGAATAAAATGTTCTAATACATTGGATGTATGACATATGTAGTCAAATTTCCAACTGCAAATATAAAGTTTGCGATCGCAAATATTAGTCTTTCTGTTACTTTCTTAAACCTGATTCATTTTTAGTTAGTTTTTTATTTTTTAAGCTGTACGAAATTTTAAAACAAAAAACAAAAAAAAAATTAAAACCTAACCGAAAATATAATAAAATCATGGTTTAAGATTTTAAATATTGAAAATTTTACTCATATTATTTTAAAATTACTACGTACCTCTTTTTCCTTATTCGTTATTTTTTTAGATTATATAATATTCCAACTGATAGATGGTTCTTGTTTTCTTACATTAATTAAAATCTCTGTGTTAAAATCGAAACTTATTCAAAATTTATTTTATGAGTTTTTTGTTTAAAGTTACATAATCACATGTTTACACAGTTTAGGTCTTATTATAAGTAAGCATATAAATTATATACAATTTTGTGTCATTTGTTAGCCTCCGCTACCGAACTAGGTAAGATTAAAGCATCGCTACTTTTCTGTGTTTTGTTCATTTATTAATAAAACATCATGTATTGTTTAATAATAGATACAGCTGCCCATACACTGATGTTGAAAACTTGAAACTAAATCTTCGTTAACCCAGCTTCTGTGTGTATACATTTGGTACAAACTATTTAGTTTACCAGTAAAAACTAAAATAAAAAAAAAGTCAGCTACTATGTTGTAGCACTTGTCGAACGTCAAACATTTAACATAGACAGCACCCTGATTCGCCCACTCTTGTAGAAGTGGGTGGCTACTCGTAAAAAAAGACTTAAAAGGAATTCATTAAAACAATATATTGTTAATAAATCAAATATTATTAAAGAACGTATTTGTTTACTTTACCAATGTATTTTCTTTTCTTTCTTCGTCCATCCTAAGGTTTTCTGGAAGATTCGCAATTAGCGATAAAAAGGTCATTAAACCCTTTCTCTGTTGTGTATTATTTTATAGCTGTAACTCTCATGTTGTGTACACCATATTCTTTAACGTATTAAAGAACATTCTAATCTACTTTCTATTATTTTCGAATGTTTATATGTGCCCAGTTCTTTCTATTTTTTTTTCTTTGGAAAGATTACCAACAATGTGGGTCGCACATTACTAGTATTCTTGTAACCCCTCGTGCTAAGTTAAGATGCTTGTGTTAATGTTGGGATTCGAATCCGCAACTACATGATCGCAAGTCCGACGCCCTAGCCATTAGGCTAACGAGGCTTAAAATTAATTAATAAAGCCGTGCTTAGAGACAATTGTATATTTATCGGATTCCTATCGTTTTAACTAAGCCACCTCTCAGAGTTCTTAGATTTGACTTACTTAAGTCGATAATATGGAATCGACTAAGAAACCATTAACGACGAATATGGCAGTTAGACCTTTATTCAGCACAGGTTTCCTCCATCCGGCCTTCATCACGTGTATGATATTCTACTGTTTAATAACGCCACCTACTCAATAATAATCTATATCTTTGAAAAATATTAGAAAATATCTCTAATGTTTTTCAAAGAAACCACAAGAAAATAGTCGATATCGTAATTATATGCAAATTAACTACTTAATTTGAAAGACTGCTCTGCAAATATTGATTATTCTTCCTTTTAAGTGAATATTAAGTAAATAAACAAATTTAAATATAATTCTGTTTTATAAAGACCTTATCTATTATTCGAGGACACTCATTACATACATTTGTTTCAACACATAATGATTCAAGAAACTCCTTGTGAGTAGGTATGTACACCTACCCAAAATCTAAAAATAGAAATTGAGCGTCGTTCGATATTAAAATGTTCGATGTTTTGAACGTGATACCGCAGGTCTTATAGTTTTCGTTGTTCAAATATGTAGCCAATTTCCTTTGTGAAATTAGATAATGATAAACAAAGACAAACAAAAACATTTCAAAAGATATTTATTGCTTAACTAAAGTAATAACAAAAGTATTTTCTTCACTTATCTTCTAATAGTGGGTCTACATACCAATCGTTCATAGCGGGATCTGAAAAAGAAAGTTAAGAAAATAATAATTAAATAATCATTATGTAAGTAGTATGTACACACAGGAGAGAAATTATTTTAAATCATGTCGTAATTAACCTTTCGTAGATTTTACGAGAAAAACTAAAATATGATTTAGTATGTTTTCCTTATATGTACAAGAAAAATTACAATGACAAATGGATAAATGACAAATGGATAAATCCCAACCCTGTATGTGGTACGTCTTAGGGCGAAACAATGTTTGATTGGTTTTGGACTCTATACTAACAATAGATAACTTTAGAGTCCGATAAATGGCTTTATTCACGCATGTGTAAATTGCGAAGTCACAGGTACGAGTTCAGTCTGAAGTTCAAATTCTTCTTTATTTTTATTAAATTACAAATACTCGCTTCGCATGCGTTAATGCGTGAAAAATAAATTACAAAACACCAAACTAATATATGAATATAATAATTAATACATTTTACCTCAGCTTTGTGGGCCAAAGCGCAAGCAACAAGAAGCTGCGCCCTCTCACAGCCAGCGGCACCATCGCTCACTTCTTTTTCATTAACTATAAGAACAATAAAAATACAAAATTATGCAAAACAATATTAAAGTACTTTAATAACTTCAAAATTAAATCCATCATTTATCCCTTTGATTACACATTTTAATTTAACGCTCTGAATTAAAAGCTCATGAATTTCATCATATCATGATTCATTTCTTTTTGTTTGAATGGAACCTAGCATTTTTTTGTTAAAGTTAACTGTAACTATTCTCTAAACGATCTGCGACAACTATAGCACTATAATTCATATTCAAAACTATGTCAAAACCCTTTCAAATTTTAACACATTTGAGTTTAGAAAACTTATCGACGAGAGATTCTGTGATATTGATACTTTAAACAGAATTAGAATTTTAGAATGCCTTCTGGAATTAAGTCCGCCTTTGTTCAAAAATGTACAAAAAGTATTAAATAACTTTACAAACCTGTGGCACATTCCTTCGCAACTTCTTCCAATTGAGCAACGTCTTCTTGACTCTTTATATATTTGTTGAGATTGCTCAACCCTGCGTCAACATTGTATTTACCTTCATCATTTAGCTGTGAAAGATAATAAATAGATTAAATCATATTTACAACAGCGTCTGTGGGTTGAATTTGCTTCGCCTTTTGGTGATAAAAAACAAAATATTTTCAAATTACATAATTACGATTGAATAAGAACATTTTTTTATTTAACCTTCTAGGTTTCCCACTGCTAGGCAAAGGTCCCATCCACCAAAAAGCGATTGATATTATCTCGCCGGCGTATTTTGGCAACAAATATGATTAAGTATTTTTGTATTCTTGAAGCTGATATTCCAACTAAACGATATTACGTTAATGTATTATTCAGGATAAATTTTCCTCTCTCGACACTTTTGAATGGCTCAAAAAAATTATTGTACTTTGTCCATAGAAATTGGAATTACAAAAGCTAAAACAAGCTACTTACAACTCCCATTTTCTTGAAGAAACAACCAATGAAACAGGGGTTCAAGTTATCAGTATTCCGGTCTTGCTTGGCTGTCTTGATGTCACCTTCACTTACTCCGTGTGCTTGAGAGCATTCAGTAATAATAGGCTTCACAGCCTCATGAATGGCCGCCTTCTCTTCGTCACTGATCTTCGCCTGTTAAACGATGAAAAATGTGACATTATTCCACGACACATTGCTTCCCCATAAACCAACAACATCAATCGTCAAATTATTTAAAATATTCATATTCGTGAAAGAAATGGTCTCTGTATTTGGATGAATTGCACAGAAATGAATAGGCGTGATGATTGGGTATTAAAAGGAAATCGTATAATCGTTAGTATATAAATATTAAACACATTTTTTTTTCTTCTAATCGTATCAATAAATATGTACAAATATAAAGCGCTTCGAAGTTTAGGAGAAAGAGCTTGTGACGTTACGCCTAAATAAAAATTTCACCTAGATGTGATGTCACGCCACAATTCTATTAAATGTATCTTCGTTATTTTTTGTTTACGAGACAGAGAAATCCACGTCTAATATTTTTTATTAATCTGACGGGAATTTTTTTTCATGGATTAGAAAATATGTATTAAAATTTAGGAAATATTTTAATGTATTATGTAAGCATGATAATCCTTACATAGACACTGCTGAGACTCACAGCCACGGCACACAAAACCAAACAAGTGAACTTAGACATGTTGTACTTCCTTCGTTCACACTCCTGATCCTTTGAATCTCACAGTAGGTATGGCATTGTCTAAACTTACAACCTATTTATATTCGACGGTAAGTAATAAAATTTTGAGGTAATTATCAAAGCTCCAAGGTTTCGTGCAACACTGTAAAAACTTAACATGGTTATTTTTTGTTTTATATCTGTTTGAATACAATCTTATGTAGGTATCGATTTAATTTTTAAAAATACAATTATCTAACACGGTACCTACTAATAGTTGTTGCCTTAATCGTTTCTATTGTTCATTTCTTTCGGTTTATTTTTCTTGATGTCACAAAATCCCTTTATTTTGTTTTTTACTTCCTTGTTAGAATACACCATGTACAATTATTAATTACTAACAGTTAACGAATTTTTCAAATCGGTTCTGTAGTTCGTGACATCAGCGCGTTCAAACAAACAAACGAACTCTTCAGCTTTATAATATAAGTATAGATTTATTAATATCGTGTGATTATCTTTCTAAAAAATATGATAATGTGTGCCTTCGTAGTATCTGATTACCCATGTAGATACTCCTGTATACAATCAAATAATACTCATGCAGATATCCATGCAAATTCTCAAATAGATACCCAAGTACAATATAATAATTATAAGTATGTATGTAGTATTTACGTTTTTAGATGCCCAAGTAGATATTATCCATATGATTTCCGCCCAAATCACCTTTATTTAGTTCAAGGGTTTTTGTTTTTTCTTATGAGTAGTGTACCTATTCCAATTGAAAATATTTTTCTCTTTTAGGAAAATATTTAAAAAGATATTGAATTACAAGTAATCATAATAATAGTGATTATTTAAAGTATTTATGTAATTAATGAAAATTTTAAGTGATTCTTCTCCAAAATGTGAAAAAGAAGAAAGAAAGAAAATGCATCTATTTGCGTCAGAGGTGACGCATAAAAAATAAGAAAAAAGATTCTAAAGATCAACTTCTAAAATGTTCGAGGACATAATTATGCATCACATCAATACTAAAAAGTATGATGTCGCTGAATGTGGAAGGCAAGAAAACAACTCTTCACATGAGCTGAAGAGCTTACGACTTCGACTCACGCTAAGGCCGGCAGCGGTGTGGTCCCGTCTTTGCCTTAGCCAGAGCCGCGGGATCACTTGTGCATTCCCAGCGCAGATCTCAGCAGGCAGGCCTCTCTCCGCAAACGATCCATTCCAGAAGGGTGTAAAATGTCCACCCCTCACTTCATCCGAAGACTAACGCGTAGGACTTCGTTCGTATCCTCCGTGGCCTGTCAGCTGATCGGGAGCAATGGAGTAATATAGCCCGCCCGGCTTGAGATCTAAACTTGATAGAATTAGAGAAAACAAAATCTCTGATGCTTAGGTTGCGGGCGAGCGCAGGTCGCAGTCCAAGATTTTTTTTTTCTTTAAAAAAAAGAAAAGTGTTTTTAGTTGACCTTCAAACAGTTTTATTTATTTCATAGCCATGTCACTATATTTTTTCCTTTTAACCTTTAGCCTCATCAAAGGCAATGCTTATAATAGATGTGTCTGAAGTCATTAACAAGAACTATTATTAGGGATAGCCTTGAGAATAACACTTTTCAGTTCATAACAATTAGCGTAGTTACCTATCGTATAAGTAACTTGATTTACTGCGGAATAAGGAAAATTATCAAGATATAATTATAGTTACACAACAGTGATAGGTATAACTTATAATAATAATATTTTTTTGATATACAAGTGAAAAGCACTAGGTAACGGAAAATAATGTAGGTAAACATAAAATACGAACCATAATTATTTAGTAAATTGTTTATGTACCCACAGCACAGAAATAATAGATGTACAAAGATGTTGTACAGCCTTATTTTAACTTTATACCAAACCTGAAAATTGTTTTTTTTTCAGATTCAGTCATTTTTACACCTTAAGTACTACTACTAATACTATATCTCTAAAATCGCGTAACTTTTTAAGCTTTCCTCATACAGTTTTGGAATTTCTATAAATTTATTTAATTTTTGACTCGTATACTATAATATTATATTGTTTTGAGTATAATAAGGTTAAGGTTGTATAGTATTAATAAACAAATAGTATTACTTATATATGTAAATATAATATTAGGTGATAACTCTATAACAAAAAGTTCCTGAACTTTCCTAGTTTTCTTAGATTTGTAGTACCTACTTTTGATGATGTAAGAGACGTTACTTCAGACACCAAAGCTTAAATGAGTTTTAATAATTGATAAACATTTAGTTGAAATAAAATATTGTGTTGTCATTTATACTCTCAATCAATATCTTTCGTTTTTTCCCCTAACATTGTGTGAAACAAACACCCGAGGTAAAAAATGTTTCAAAGAATAATTCAAAACGTAAATAAGTACTTATAATCTTTATTTGCAAACTAGCTATTGCCCGCAGCACGGTCCGCAGTCGTTTTTTTTTTTCTGGTAAGATATAAGTACATAATAGCCTGTTGATGTCACTCAGAAGTAATTTAGCATTCTTGAAGAAGAACTTTTGAAATCGGTCGAGTAGTTTTTGAGATTATTCGTTACAAACATGCGAGAATACAAATCTTTCTTCTTTATTTTTTTTGTGTAGATAGCATAGATGTGTGTCTTATTCCATGCTCAATCTAATTACGTGTTGCCAGATATTTAACTATTAGTTAAAACCTTTATTTTGTGCAATCACCAAGGTACAATAGTAACCAGGTTCTAAGCCAAACAAGTGTCAATGTTTCTTTTTATAGATAAAAAAAATGTTGTTGTTATTTCACGACATTCCATTATGCTTACTTACTTAAGGCATAGAAGGCGCATGGAATGTGCAAATTACGTGTAAAAAAAAAATAAGTTTGGTTTTTAAAATAGCAAAATAACATAGTTGATCTAGTTTAAATAGTTTTAATTGTTTGGTAACATTATAAACAATCTAATTCATTTTTTGTACAAATACTTGAGTTATTTTATATTTCTTTCAAAGAAATGAAAACAAAGTATATAAAAATAACATTTATTGCATCAAATCAAATAAAAACAACAGTATTCATTTCATTCTTCTTATACTGCGCGAGTCTTCACACCACTGCAAACTGTTTAGATGGGGATCTGAAAGAAAAAAAGGTACAGATTCTTTTATTAAACACCAAAATACTACAGAGAAAAAAAACTCATATTTGCATGTGGCTTGGAGGTATTATCCAAGGTATATACCAAGGTATTATACCCTACCGACAGGATAAATTTGGGATAAATGTATCGAAACACAATTGTAGAAGATATCGTAACAAACATAGGTACAGTCGAATCGGCAACCTCCTCACTTTGATGTCGTTAAAAACAAATGGAAAACTTTTCACATTTTTCTTCTAAAGTTCAGTGATTCTTATAAGTAATTATCGTTTTTTAGTGTACAAAAACTAAAACAAACTACATATATAACATTATAAATGGGACTACGAAACAGATACCCGCCTAATAGATTAGGAAAAAGCTAACATGGAACTTGAGAATGTTCTTCTTTAAGTAGCCTTTCTGCCCTACTCTACGGAAAAAGTATCACTACCTGCTTACATGTACACGTCTCTCTGTCTAGGGATATAGTGTACTAGTTTTTGTGGAAGGAAGCAAGCTCATTCTGCCATCTTCTGGGCCTACCGCGATGTATTTTCCATTTATCAGGACAAAGTTGAATGATACCATAAATAGAAATTGACAATTTACCTCGGCTTTGTGTTCCAAAGCGCAGGTCACAAGGAGCTTCGCCCTTTCACAACCAGCGGCACCATCACTCACTTCTTGGTCGTTCACTGAAAAAAGATAAACGTACTTAATAAAACCAAAAAATTTAATGTTTGAAGTTGTACTATAGGTACTCATTTTGCTTTATGCACAGCTAAATGAGTTGTAGGTCGAACGTATTTAAATAACATTATATTTTAATAAAATAATACCAATATAAAACAGTAGTAACTAATAGTAAATTAGTCCTAAAACTAATTTTAATTGAAGTCACTTTTATTTACAATTGCTAATTATGTATGAAAAAAACAAGAGACTTTGATTCGACTTTATAAGAATATCGAGCATATTATATTACCTGAAGCGCACTGCTTGGCAATTTCCTCGAATTTACTGAAATCGTCTTCACTCTTGATGAATTTCTTGAGCTTGGACAGACCTGTATCCACGTTGTATTTACCTTCGGCATCGAACTATAACATAAAATAAATAAATATATAGGGAAAGTTACAGTTCAAGATAAACTTGCGCCCACCTTTAAACATTTCAATAGCTTACTTTTATCGCAAGAATACTTGTTTCAATTGCAATTGACTACGATCATGATAACCCGTTTAAAAGCATCCTGATTCTAATTCATAGTCTGACTATTTACAGAAATAATGGTTTCTCACGACAATTGTTATTACAATGAAGTACGCGAATTATAATTTCTTAGTTGCTAAGATAATTTTCTAGTTGCAATAAAAACTAAGAAAAATGTTGGTCTAAAAGAGGGGGGGATGTAAAACAAAATAACGAATCATTAATTTCATTTTGTAAACACATATTTAGGAACATTCCAACTGTTACTATTGGTTGGCAAATCCATGGTCTGCGGAAGCACGGTTTTGGCAAGCTATAAAAATTTGCTACTTATCATAAAGGCCTCTAAATGTCCCACTGCTGAGCATGAAAAGAGTCCTATATAGAAAAGGAATTAGCATTGATCATTTGCAACTTACAACTTCGAAAAGGAATGAGCATTGGTCATTTGCTACTTACAACTTCGATTTTCTTGAAAAAGCAACCCATGAAGCAAGGGTTCAGGTTATCAGCGTTGCCTTCCTTCTTCGCAGCTTTGATGTCATCCTCACTGACACCATGTTCCTGGGAGCATTCCGCGATGATCGGGCCGATAGCCTCTTGAATAGCCGCCTTTTCTTCGTCACTGATCTTAGCCTGTAAACAGAAACAATATTAAAGTCGTGAAAAAAAAAATAAGAATTTAAATTAAAAAAAATATCAAGCAATCACTCAATTCAATTCGAACGAATACTGAATCAGTTTTTAAATTCGATTCACAAATATGGTTTATACCAGGGAGAACTACTTTTTAACCGGATTCTATCGCAGTTATTTTTATTTTAGTCCCGCCGTTTCAATCTGCCCGTGACCATAACACCTTCAAAGGTTTTGACAAACCACGATAGAATCCGTTTAAAAAGTCGTTTTATTTCAATGTCTATAATAATACTTGCGTAAACCTCGGAAAACAACGGTTCTTCCTTACTATGAAAACGTACGATACAAAGCATCCACATACTTACAAATTCTATTTTAGTTCGAAGCATGTGAAATCAGACTCTTTCTCATTGTTTTTTAGTAATATCCATCCAATAAAGGGATCTTCAACTATATGATTCTATCTTTACCTATATTTCTCAGTTCATTACTAGGCAATCACAACCCTTAATGAATTGGTGAGCATTGAGATTTGCATTTATCTTACACTGATAACGGTACTTACATAGACACTGTTGAGGCTCACAGCCACGGCACACAAAACCAAACAAGTGAACTTAGACATGTTGTACTTCCTCAGTTTACACAGCTGATCCTTTGAAGCTCAGATTACGTATGACATAGTGTAGGTCAGACGCCTATTTATATAAAACTTCTGCAGGTAAGTAACGTGAGGTAATTATAATGATATCTCACCAAGGTTCCGTTCGGCGTTGCAAAAACTTAGCAAAAAGTCTTTGTTTGTTTCATGATTCTTCGACGATCTCAAGGAGTATCCTGAACTTTTACTTTTAACAGTACTTCTCGTACGTTATCCAAAAGCATTTAAGCAGTCTTTTCTTTCGTTATGAGCTCAATCGTGTTAATTTCTCAAAACATTCTTAAATTAAATCCATAGAAAATGTTATTATATACTGTATTTATATTTTCTTTAAAAATCACATGGCTAAAGATTTTTCGCTTTTATTTATCCCGGAAAAACACGTCATTAGAGTTAGATGTATATATGTATTATCGTGGTCTAGTTTAATATTTCGTGCATGATGTTGCAGGTTTAAGACATCATTGACATTCGGTAATGGAAAACATCGTGAGGACAGAATTTTTGGAAACCAAGTTGGATTCCAAAAATTCTGTAACCGCCAACCCGCGGTGAGCCAGCGTGGTGATCAATGCTCGTTCCTTCACTATGACCAGTGCCCAGCAGTGGGACATAGGTAAAAACTTACGCCAACTCGTAATGTTGCAAATTGCAGCTGTTTAACTAATACGGTTCATGAGATACAGCCTGCTGATAGACGAACAAACAGACAGACAGTGGAGTTTTAGTAATAGGATATAATAGGGTCCTGGATTTGATGCTATTGTCTGATCAAGGTTTGAACAAAAAAACTAAAAATTCATTTTTTTTTCTCCTAATAGTTTTTTTTTAACATTACTAGCAATGTATAAGTATAACAATAAATGTATTACTTTCAATGTTTACAGTGATCTAACTCAACTTTAATTAATACTATATTCTTGAAGGCATTCTAATTTTGGCTGTGGTCCCCAAAATAAACAAACTAAAATGTGGATCGCACATGACTGGTATTCTTGTTAACCCCTTGTGCTAAGCTAAGATGCTTGTGTTACGAGTGGGTTCACGTCGCTAATGTTGGGTGGGATTCGAATCCGCAACCACATGATTGCAAGTCCGACCGACGCCTTAGCCTACCGCCGCTTCAAATTATGTAAGAGGGAATGACAGAAGACTGAGATAGACAACGTGTTTCACGGCAACGGGACATATGCGAGTGAAACCGCGAGCCACAGCTAGTTGAGTATATACTAAAGTTGGCTAAAAGTGTATGTTTTGTGCTTATTTTTCGTGTAATATCATATTCAACTTCAGACTCAACTTTAGACATTGGACTAGTCATGGACCGTAGACGAATTTAAATAATTGCAGTGCAATGTAATACGTATTTCATAATTATAGAACAAAGGAAAATTATTTAAAGCAAAATGCACTAAAGAACATTCCAAAGGTTAGATACATAATGATCCTTGTACCCACCAATTACTATCAAGGTGCTTCCCAACAAGATATTTTAAGACTTCTGCTATTATTCTGAAAAAGAATAATTTCCTTGTATTTATATTTTTTCTGAACTTAAATAGGTGACTATGCCCGATAGAGTACATATGCCATACAACAAGTCATGAATACCTAATAATACCGTTGACTACAAAGTGAAGAACATATTGTATGGTCCTTACAGAACACTTAAGTATTTTATAATTATTTGGCTTAAGAAGGACACTATCAATACAACCAACCCAGACCCAAACCACAAGACACTTAGAAAAAAATATTTTACTTTTCAATGGTTCTAAAACCTAAGATGCTCATTTATACTATCTATGAGTTCTATGACTTACAATTAACAGATAATAGCATTGATTATAATTAAGTATTAAATGATCCGAGTAACAAAGTCTAAAGTGCGGGAGAATACTAGCAACTGTATATAACTTGTTTATCAAGTTCTAGATTTTAAAAGTGTTAGATTCTACTCGAATTGGAGCAGCTCGTCTAGTACCTCCGCCCTACAGAAAATCAACAGCTAAGCTACCATGCGTTGTGTTCCTGCGGTGAGTAGGGAATCCAGCCCTTGAGAAGAAGGGGACAGATTGAAAACAAGTTTGTAACTCTCCTAGTGTTATAAGCTTTCATGGGTTACGGTAACCGCTTACCATCAGGTGAATCGCAAGCTTGATGGTCAACTTCGTAGTATAAAGCAACGTTGGTATTTATTTTGCATTTTTTATATTGAACTTATATCCACTTCAATCATGATCGTTTATGCATTCAAAGACCTCCTGATTTATTATTTATTATTATCATATAAGGATAGTGTAAGATTTAGAAATACAACCCATTTTAAGGAGTATACTTTAAATAATGGGAAACATCGAGAGTTGAGAATTTTTAGTAAAAAACCTCTATAGAATTCTTTAAACATACGAGTACCTACTTTTATTTTCGCTCGCCTGTATATATTTGACTATCAATAACATCTGTAAGTATCCAAAATATAACATGACATGACATAATGACGTCACATATTACGGTACAACTTTTTTATATATTATTTAAATTGCAATGTCATGCAAACTCATCGGTCTAGCAAAGGCTAGATCTCTAATCGTTTAGTGAAGGTAACTAATGAATATTTAAATCTTGTATTTTTTGTTATGTATAAATAACTACTTGAATAAGACAAATGCTAACGAGCTTTAAGTTACTCAAATCGTAATAATTATATGCCAACAGCTTCTTTTTAAAACAATGTCAAAGTCAGTAGTTGTTGAAAAATAAACAGTAGTAATGCTTGCATGGTTTAATTCAAGATCTATACTGAGGATTTTGAAATGGTTATGAATTTTGTCTGATTAAAAATCTTTGAGTTGTTAGCCAGAAACTAGAAGAAGTAAAAGTCTCGATTTATTGTTAAAGCATCGATAATCATAAAGTCATTATTTTAAGCAGACAATAAGTAGATAATCTTCATACAGGCGCGTAGCTAATAGTCAAGCAAAAAAGATTTATGTGTGATGTGAGCATTAAGTACTTATAAGTCTACTTTTGTCGTCGTCTACATATTTATTGCATTGTGCCACTCATTCGCTCCTTAAACCGCTATTAAACTTAAAATTAAGGATATACTTGCACTAGCGCTTGACCTTGACGACTGATGGTAAATTCAGACGTACCAAGTTGATATGACACAGTTTGAAGTGCTTATTCTTGCGCATACTCGGTTTCCAGACAGTTATAGTTCTAGGCAGACAAATAAAAGAAGATCGACCAAACAGATTCTGGTAATAAGTAAAACTTTCTAGGCATACCAATTACATTCATACTAATTATGTTTTTGGAAGGGATGTTTCTTCACGTTTTTTTAATTACATCTACAAACAGGTACGTTCTTATGTACCATTGTATTTCATTGTTAGCTAATCGATTGACATCGGTGTCTAAGATTTGGCTGTCATACAGGATATTGGTTTTCCTTTGTTTCTATATAAAACTAGCCAACACTGTCCTATTCATCATATTGAACAAAAGAACTTGGTGTGAAGACAACCTAAATAATCAGAATGTTCAAGTTTGTTGTTCATTTAGTTATCGTGGCAGCGTTTTTGGAAAATGTTTTGGTAAGTCGCCCTGCAATAATGTAATAAAGCATTTTAATTACCTATACTATAATGAGTTTTTACGATTTTTATAAAAATACGAACTGATAAATGGCAGGTTTTTATTGACGGAATAAAAGGCTATTTTTTATGTGCATCTATGAAATCTAATTTTGTATGTATTTCTTAAATTTTTCATACTTGCTTTTGTATTTTGTTTTCAGGCTATTAATGAGGATCAAAAGGCTCACATTCGAAATAAATTGATTAAAGTGGGGTCAGAATGTATCAATGAACACCCTATAACTATTGAGGAGATCGCTTCATTTAGGGAAAAAGTGTTTCCTGATGGTGGCAATGCTGGTTGCTTCTCGGCGTGCGTATTCAACAAAATTGGATTGGTAAGTTTTATTGCCAAATTCTATATTACATCATTAATAACTTCTGCCTCATGTAATCTACTGCTGGAAAATACCCTTTGATTTATGTAATTAATCCATCCTACTTCTGCATTATTTTGCATCTTGCATTCTCTCTTTCGCATCTTTCGCAAACCGGGGGTAAGTCTTCCAAACACTATTTCATTATCTACTCTTATTTATATTGCATATTCTTCTTTTATTCTAATTCTCAAAATTACAATGATTTCTTTAATTTAAGTATGTTTATCAAAAGATATAATTATTTAATAAATACGTTTTTCAGTTTGATGACAAAGGATCACTGTCACACTCAACAGCATTAGAGAATGCAAAAAATATTTTTGAAGACAAGGAAGAGTTGGATAGTATTGAAGATTTTCTAACTACTTGTGCCAAAGGTAAGTTATAAGAAACCTATAATACTCCAGCTTGTATAACTAAAATATACTGGAAGATAATGTACAGTACCAAACTTTATTTATTTTTGTCTCTCCCCGCTCTGGAAAGGACTTATTTCACTTTACCCCAAGCCATTGTTCTCAAACTCAACGGTCCAAACATTAATTCAATCTTAACGCCAAACCCGATTCTAGGTATTTGAATTATATTCAGAAATATTTCTATACTTTAAGTCCATTTGAACCTCAAAACAGGTAAAAAAATAACTTGCTTAAGCTCTTTGTTGTCGCACATCATTAATGTTTAAGTTAACCTCTCGTGCTAAGATAAATGCTTGTGTTACGTCGGTAGTGCGAGCAATGGATTCGTATCGGCAACACCCAAGTCCAACACCCTAGCTATATAGAGACTACCCCTCCTAAATACAATTCCCCAGTACATGCTATATACTCTTTAAAACATTTTGAGAATTTGGTCCTAAACCTTTGACATGCTTACAGTGAACGAAGAGGAAGTAACGGATGGCGAAAAGGGCTGCGAAAGAGCAAAACTTGCTTTTGAATGCTTTGTTGAAAATTATGAACAGGTATTTTTATTCTTTCTTGTTTAAGAGTTTTTCGTAAATATTTTTTTGGAAAATGTTCATTATGCTGTCGCGTCTTAGAGCTTTTATTTGAAGAATAAAATTGACGTTTGACAGAAGTTGTATTGTATGAAGCTACTGTCAAAATTTCAAAATTATTCCTCAAATAACGTTAAATAATCTGACGTTGGAAAAATCAGCCCTTAGTTAAGTAGATTTTCTATTGTTTAATTTACATTTGACCATTTTTCTTTTTCAGTTCGGGTTTAACATTGAGTTTTAAGGCATTCAGCACGTGAGAACAGCTACTCCGATAGCTCTCCAATGAATTTGCACCAACCCACCAAAATACGATTTAATTAAATTATCATTTGTTTAAGATATAATGCACATAATTTTAATTTAATTAATTAAATATTTACTGTCAATTTTATATTGTAGTTTGACTATGAGAATGAATTATGCTTGTAGAAACTTATATATACTTTACGTCCTTGAAATCATCATCTGCCTAGCCTTTTCTCAAGCTACGGGTATGTTGGGGTTGGCTTCTAGTCAGATACCTTGCCTCCAAACCCGTTTTACTGGGTAACCCAGTAGCCCATAGTAAGACTGGTTGTCAGAATTGTAATGACTTAACAATCACCGTATGACAGTCAGGACGGAGTGCTCTCGTACGTCTTACACTTAGCCACAAGCCACTCTCTTTACGTCTTTAAAAATAGGAAGGTTTACATCTATGTAGGCGATTTTATTAACAACTTTTAAATTCACAAGATTTTCAATTTCTAATTTGCAGTTAGTATTTCTAGTGTATTGAAATAAGTAAATAGAGTCACGTTTTGTTGATTTATTTAATTTCTAATAGAACAATATACTTAAAATACAAATAATTGTTAATTTGCATGCAATATTGCTGGATTAAAGACAGTCAGTGCCATATTAATTTTATCGCTTTGATAATACATAGGTACAGTTAAGAACACAATAAGTTAACTACACAGAAGAAGACGTCATACAGATCCACATTGTAATCATATATTAAGATTATTTTTCTAAAAACCACATCGTTAGGGATTTCTTAAATTTGTTTAGTAACTTACAGTTAAACTTAGTTTTTTTTTTATAATCTCATTTATTTAATAAGCCATACATCCTAGGATTAAGTCGGCTTAAAAATAACAAAAAATAAAGTTAGTCTTAGTTTAGTATACAGGATTAATTTAAAAGGAGTGCGTATATTTAATAAGGTAATCAGGTGCATAAAACACAGGTCGAAATCTTAAAATTGAAAATCATCTCTTCCTACGAACATAAGTCACGTGACCTGTAACTTTGTATGAAAACTTCATTTTCCATTTTAACATTTCGACCTAAGTTCTTTGGGAAAAGTTGTTCAGTTTTATGCACCTGATTATCTCGTTGAATAAACGCACTCCTTTAAAATTAAGCCTGTATAAATTATAGTAGTTACATAAAGTGTAGGTCAGTGAAGTAGCTTCTTTATAACATTAAACAGACATTACAAAAATGGAATACGCAAACTAAAACTTCACGCGATGTTGATTCTTCACAGATCAAAGTCAAAACCGTACTGGAACAAAAAATATAAATTACAACAGTGTGCATGTTTTTTGTTTTATTTATATCGTAGAATTGCGCTATGTCACAGATTATAGATATCATTGAGAAACTCAGAGTCTGCCTAGCCTTTCCCAAGCTATGTTGGGGTCGGGTCAGTTTTGCCAGATTTAGCTGAATACCGTATTTACATGGAGTAACTGCCTGTCTGATCGCACACCATCACCCATTGAGAAACTTAGAGTCTGCAATAAAATCCCTTACCATATTCATGTAAGCTTAAAATGGATATACTAAAACGTTAATCAGTCGTAAAAATTCATTAAATCTCATGCTGTCTTTATCGATTTAAGGTGTTAGGTTGCGACAGGTTGAATGTTCATGTATCTAAAAGTTATGTGGCGTGTCAGAATTCGGAGGTTTATGAGCAAACTATTTTTTTTTCAATATCTAGTACATGTATTTGAGCTACCTTTCTTTTATCTTGTCTTATGTTCTCCCAATGTTACATAAAGTCACTTACTTTAGGAGCATTTTTAACGAAACATCCGAAAGCAAGCTTTGCTCGATCACAGCCCTTGTTGCCATCACTTGTATTTTGTTGATTAACTGTAAAACAATAAATAAAAACAATACATAATTTATAAGACAACAAACTAATATTTTCTAATAATATGACCATAAAAAAAATAAAAAGATCCGGAACAAAGTCCTTTACTTTACTTTAAACATCACAATATTATTTAAAGCCGAGTTTAAAAACACGAATGTCTTAATTAGCCAAGAATATCTACATATTTATATTTACAGCGCATAATGGCAAAAAAACATTGCATAATTGCGTAAAGAATAATACAAGGAACTCAACATAAACAATAAGACACTCATAAACTCTTTTTATACCTACTTATAGTATCTTAAAATACATTGTTAGTTTTTCTATTATGAATATTTTTATCAATGTGCTCGGTCATGATGACTGAATCAGCGTGATGCACTTTGTAACGCTTATTAAACCAGAATAACTATTGAATATTTAATGTTGTTGTAGAACCAACAAAAAGTATTTTCTTACGTCGTAAAGTTTCAGAAATAGTATATTCCTGTTTTAATTTTTGGCACGGCTACTTGATGTCCTTCTGATAGGAATCGAGCTCATTGTCAAGTCCATGTTTGCTCTTAATAGAGAAGAAGGCAAAGAAGGAATGGAGGCCTTTGCCCAGCTGTGGGATAGCACAATAATACATGATGTTAAATGTATACCGTAAATGACTGATGCAAAACTAGGCATAGCCTGTATCATAGCAACCAGGCAACTAATAAACATACCTACTTATATATTCTAAATACATACATATTACATATACTCCAGAAACAGAACAAATGAACCTGGTCCTGGCCGAGAATCAAACCCTCAACCTACGGTATAGCAGTCAGGGTCACTATACCACTAAATGACTAGACCAACTGTCAATTGAATTTGACCGTTGGATGAAGTTTCTCAAAAGCTGCTCTATCGCACTCGGTCCTTTACTTTCAGCATCAAGACAAATTTAGATCAAGCCAAATACTAAATAATTCTTACTACAAAACATTCAACCAACTAAATTCAAACCGTCCATATCGTCCGTGGTTATCATAAGAACCTTCCAATTGGATTGAACTAACTTGGTTACCAAGAATAATAAATCAAGAAAAGTGAGTATAATGTAGATATCAGTATCGTGAACCTGCGATGCATTAATTGATAATGAAGGCCGATGTATAACATTGAAAATAAACAGAGCGATATTATGTATATTACAGACAATCCATTTATCTCCGCCACATATCAGCTGATCATTCAACCACAGAAATACCATAAAACTACATGCTCTGCTTTAATTCACACATAATATTTAATAAATTAAAATTATAAGCTGAATATCATTTATACTATGTATAATGATAATATCTGCCATTATTATGTATTGGAAGCAGATAATATGTTACGTACCTTTTGAACATTCCTCCATTATTTTATCAACATTCATTAAATGTTCTTCGTTTCCTTTGAATACTTGTTTGGCGTTCTCTCGTGCACTCATAGGCGATATTTTTCCCATGTTATCCATCTACATAAAAAAGATAAATTGTGAACTAATTCAATACGTCGTAATAATATTTTTTTGGCCTTAATTCCATGGTAAATTAATTACATTGCGCCGACCGACATATGAATGGGATAAGGGCAGAAAGAGGAAGAAGAAGTCCATGTTAAATTAATCGCATTTTGTGCAACTTAAAATAAAATAAGTATCATCAACTAATGATACCAAGTGCCGTTTAATAAACGATAGGTACTTACTATACCAACTTTCTTAAACAAACAAGCTGCGAAACATTTTGGCGTGTTCCCGTTTGGAATGACTTTGTTTTTAAATGCCCTCAGGTCTGATAATGAGAGTGGATGATCTTGTAGACATGCAATGCCTGCAGTCACCAACTTACTTTGAACTTCCGACTTATGAGCATCTGACATAGCCTAGAACAAGAAAGTAAACTAACTTAATAAATTTGGATGGAGGTGCATAAATCAATGAAAAAACACTAAATGATTATTTTTTTATTTTTTTCTTTAAAAAAACGACGCCCGCACCAAGGAATTTGATCCTTGTGTCGCGGGGGTTTTGTGTCGCAAACATTCAAATCACATGCACAAAGAACACCCAGACTTGAAACAAGCATCTGTGGATCACACATATACTTGTCCCATGCGGGGATCGAACCCGCAGCACGTTGCGCACAGTGGTAATTAGCATGGTGACCTATACCACTCGGCTATCCGTGCAGTCAATTAAACATTAACCAATTAAAGCGGTGGTAGCAGGAGGTTAGGTCGTCTGATTCCCGATCATTATAGTCGGTTCGAATCTCATCCATTGAACTACCGATGTGAACCCACTTGTGACAAGCAATTAGCTTAGCACGATAAATCAATTAAAAAAAAAAAAAAGCGGCGGTAGCCTGGAGGCTCGGGCGACAGACTATCATGGGGAAGTCGGTTCGAATCTCACCCATTGAACTACCGACTGCAACCCACTCGTCACACAAGCATTTATCTTACCACGAGGAGTAAACAGAAATACTAGTAATGTGCGAAACACATTGCTAGTAAACTTATTTTACAAAAAAAATAAGACTAAATAATAGGAACGATTTATAAATATTGTACTCACCGCGACATGTTTTAATATAAACAAAATTAATAAAACATAACTGCCTGGAATCAAATCCATTATTAAATAAATAAAATAAATATAAAGAAATACACACTAATATCAAGACTACTGCACTACACATATTCAGAGCAGATTTTATTTATACTAGATCGATAAAGTAGCTGATGACATAGCTGAATACTGTGAATGACTCTTTAGGAAATAACAACCTTCGATTTAGGGGCGGAAGTTTGGCTTTGACAATGGTATCTAAAACTAGGCTGTTAGCGATTCGATTTGTCACCAAATCGAATTACGTTGATCTGTTCATTGGTAATCGAATCAATCACTCTCTCGATGCATAGTCACCTGGACGTGTTCTTTATAGGTACCTCCTTTGACACATAAATACTACAAGGTAGAACTAATTTATATTCGTTGTAATCATAATGTTTGTAGATGTCAATGTGTAATCCGATAACATGTAAATTCTACTTGTAACATTTATTCGATGCTTTTTACTATTTATACTTAGTTGTGTCATATAAGTATATCATGTCTCATTACGTTAGTATATCTGAAATATATGTTGCAGTTGCTTGTAAGAATGTCGTAAGCGTTTGATGAAGTTATTCAAATAGGTATGTATTAAAAGAACAGCATATATTTTAACATATGTTTTCTTGACCATGAAAATTTTTTTTAATTTAAAAATAATAAATAAAAAGGTTTATTTCTTCAACTTATGTAAATTACAACTAAATTAAACTTGGAATCACTTTTGCTTGGATTGGGTTGATTCGCTCTTCCATTTTACGAAACCATTCAAATCACATGCACAAAGAATACCCAGACTGTGAATTGGCACTTGTGGATCGCACAAATGTTTGTCTCATGCGGGGATCGTAAGGAAATGGTACAACTAAGCTACACGTGCTATTAAAATTTATTTGCATGACGAGCCTTCTCCTAAATCGTTCTCTCAATTTTGAGGATCGTTACTCCTGTTATGTAGTCGTCAGACAGCAACTCAGCTTAGTCATACTTAGCTGTTTTGGCTATTCCTATTCGGCGTCGGCTTTCCGGCTCGCAATTGCCCCTGTTGTTGATTAGGGGGACAAAATATATGAACTCTTCTACAGTTTACAGAGACTGTAGAAGATCATGCATGACGTGCAGAAAGCAACAAATCACGTCTAGAACATAAACTTACAAAGTATTGCATGTGACTAAGCAAAAGGCGTTTACAAGACTACGATTTCAGCATCAACAAAGATATTTTTATATAACATTATTTTTTTTATTTAAAATTTGTTAGTAGGTACCTAAATAAGTAACTAACTGTAAATCTCTCGGTACATATAATAGGGATTAATTAAAACGACACGTAGCATAAAACAATTTATTTACATTCATGATCAAGTTATAACACTTTCAGCAATAGTAGACATGGTTCGATGGCAGAAATTACTGAAAATAAAAAAAATGTGATGTAGAAACCAATATCGACGCCAACTACATAAATCTATTGTTATTTAATTACTATTTCTAATTTTTTTCTGATGTATGTGTGTGTTGTCACGCGCTTAGTTAGGTGGGTTATGTTATTGCAATTTACTATAAATAATTATAAAACAATATTAACTTTCCGCACTCCTTCTCCATACAAACTTTAACTGTCCGGATTTCTTACTCCGTCTGCGTAATTTACGTGAAAAGAGATAATGATCAAGTTTATGCTTATATAGATGATCTTTGATGATGCAGCCTTTACTCTTACCTTCATTAATATGTTTAGACAGTATAGCAAAATGTCGATTCGTTTCATCTCAGCTTCAGAATCCTCGGTCACACTGCTATTTGCCTCTATAACGAATTCAAATACATACATGTTATAACTGAAAGAGTTTTTTTATAAATTACTAGCTTTCGAGATTATGCCCGCGGTTTATGTAAACATGAGATATTATATGATAAGACCTTCCTCGAGAGCCACTCTATCCATTGGTGAAAACAGTATGAAAATTGGTGCAGTAGTTTTTGCGTTTATTGCAAACATCCAAACAGACAGAAGCGGCGGAGGACTTGGTTTTACAATATGTAGTGTATCCGTTAGTGTACCACTACAAGGCCTCCCATAGCGCTTTCCAAGTAGGAAGTTTTAATAATATTTTATTTTGTATCAATTATTAATGCTTTTTATTCATTAGATACGAGTAAAACTACTTTTAAACGGATTCTATCGTCGAAACGTCACGTTGGAAACTAAAATAAAAAATAAACCGCGATAGAATCCGTTTAAAAGTAGTTTTATTTCAATGTCTAATATTCGCGTAAGCCTCATAAAACAATAGAAACGACTATATCGTGAAATAATACAGTCAATTAATTATATAAGTAAATACCGTCAAAGCATTGTTCATAGAGTGTTTGCCTGTACACCGACTCGGCTTTATTTTCTATGTATTTCTTAAACATCTCGTGGAGTACGTTACGGTCTAACTGTCCTTTATCATCAATCTGTAAAATAAATAAAATAGTAATGTATCAGTGATAATGCCCAAGATGTTCGAAGCTTGGTAGAAGCTGTACAGACGATGAGCAGAAGACGATGGCACTGAATTTCAGGAATAGTGCAACTGTGTTTGCCTCTTTTGCGCAAACACAGTGACAGTGACAGTCAGTGACCGAAATTCGAAAAAAATTACATATTTGATATTCAGTCATCCAGTAAACTTTACAATCAACTTACTGAACCTATAGCAACGGTTTTAGAACGATGTTAGGTTTGTTCTATCGTCATTTGCAACGAACTCAGCAAGACAATAAATTTGAAAGTTAGTAGTTTTTTATTATGCAAGATTAATTTAAAAGGACTGCGTATATTCAACGAGGTAATCAGGTGCATAAAATTGAACAACTTTTCTCATGAAACATAGTTCGAAATCATAAAATTGAAACACCTGATTACCACGTTGAATATACGCACTCCTTTCAAAATAAATCCTGTATATATAGATTTTCTTTACATATAGACACTTATTTGATTCTTTATTCTTTATTATGATAGGTGTTGCCCTCTGCCCTGCCCGCTTTGGTGCTCGTTATCACGGCATAAAGTCCTGTGTGAGTATCCTAAGTCCTTATTTACACACAAATGATCGTGCTCATCACATAAAGAGTTGTCCTGGGCGGGAATCGAACCCACGACCTCCGGCTCAGCAGTCTGGTCACCAACCACTAGATACATCCTTTTTTAGGATCTAAGCTTACCCCATACCAAGTTTCATTCAAATCGGTGCAGATGTTTAGCCGTGAAAACGTTATAGACAGAGGTACATCCGCTTTTATAATATAAGTTGCAGGAAACATGGATATTATACTCACAACTTTCAATGCCTTAGTACAGCACTTCTTTATACATGGGTGAAGGTCCTTTTTGTTATCTTTCTCTACCATGATGTCCTTCAACCCGCATTGTTCAAGACATTCTTTCACCACAGGATCTATTGTTTGTTTCATAGCATTTCTATCATTATCACTTAGACACTGTAAATTAAAAAACAAATGTATCTACAAGTACCTATGACTTATGAATAAACTATACGTTAAATTATGCAACATTTAAACCCCGCCAAGAAAATATTTTAATACATCTAAAAACATACAGAACTCAGTTCCATAACTTTTTTATGACTGATTCAATCGGCAAACAATTAACTTAGATAAATTAATCAAAATAAAATACGTAGCTACACGGAAAAAAATAGCCAAATCGCTAACAGAGAAGTTTAACAATTTAACTTCTAAAATTGTTTTACATGAATACAGGGGCCCAATTCTCCTATTTTTAAACCGTCCGATGGCAGTGTAATGATCGTAATGTCGACGATTTTGTAAAAAAAAATAAAGCCCATTAAGTTTGAAATGTCAGTAAGGGATTACCAAATTATTGGCAATCGTGCTAAGATACTATGACATACACGATTTCACAGATTAAATGCTTAGAAGAATACCAAATGTGCCAAAATCAATCGAAACTACGATCATTACACTGCCATCGGACGGTTTACAAAATAGGAGAATTGGGGCCCAGGTGACTATTAAAGTGGTGATGAAAATTGAAATAATACGTACAGAGACCCTCGACACAAGTGCAGCCACAAACGCAAAATGTAGTACAACATACAACCCAAGCATTTTGCTTTACGTTTTAAATAATATATCTATAAACTTGGTCTGTCCTATACTATATACTGTGTGTCTGCTATTAGTAATGTCAAAGAGGAAACACATAATCAACTCGTTATTGGGCTGTTTATTATTAATGCTGCGATTATCACACAAGTAGCAAAAATTTTGCAGATTAAAATGTGTCAAGTACGAAACAAAATTAAGAACAGTGATTTCGTATACAATGTGCAATTGACCAATTTAAACTTGTTAGTATGAAAAGTAACACCATTGTCGTAAAACTATGATAACTTAGAAAACTTATTCGTTTATTGTCATTCAGTCGAGTTTTTTTATTACATAATCGCATAAAACCCGCCATTTTGTTTTTTTTTTCGGAATGTATTATCAATTAATTTAATGCCGTATCATTTATTAGAATCGGTTCGGAAACCAGGTCTTACCATAATTTTAGGCTTCGCCATAAGCGAGTACCTAATAAAAAAATATTGAATGAATAGTTTCCTTTAAGGGGAAATCCCTGAATTGCAATAAAATAATCATGATAATGGCCTATTATGCAATAAATTGCTACTTCCTATTTCTGTATAATGTAGAAATACAATAGACAGTCCACATTAACATATATAATGAAACCATAAAGTCATAACATTCTGAAACTGGTGGCAAATAAAAAACGTAGTCAGGTTATGAATATTAGTGATAAAACTTTTTTACAACCACTTGAAGGCTAGAAGAGTCAGGACGTTTGAATAGCGTAATCTTTAATAAATTCTATAAAGAGATATTTTTTTTAACTGTCTTATCGTATTTTTCTTTAATTTCTACTTTTTTTTCTTTAATAATTTGTAGTTACGCAATTTACCTCTAAGGTACAGTTTTTTTTATCCCGAGTTTGATCCCGTTTTTTCGTAAATTGGTCAGTCTATCAAATGGTCAAATAAGTTCGGGATAAAAAAACTGGACAGTTATTTGATCCCGAGTGATCGACGACAAAATAAAAGAGTATTTGAAATCGATTCCCAATTGACGTAGATATCGCGTAGCAAACATTTATAGAAATACAGGTAAATTAAAAACCTCGTACTATGACGTCTTAATAAATCTACGTCCATTAAAATTTATCATAATCAGTATGAAAACAAAACTTATAATTAGTCGTAGTCCAGTCAACGTTGAACTTTAGTAAATAAATGATCAGCCTAAAACTTTGCTGAGATAACTACATTGTAGTAGAACTCTTGAGTCAACTAGCCTTATTTTAAGGGATAATTATGATTGTTATTACAACTGATCTGATAGCCTTTCGGAAGTGGATCTAACTGGAGATCTTATTTATTTGTTATTATCAGTCCATGCTGTCCCATTGCTGGTCAAAGGCTTTCCTCTTCCTCCTTTCTTTCCATTCTCATCTAGTACTGGAGGTCTAATTATCAAATATGTTATTTTCCTTTTCTTTTTTTTATAAACAAGTACAGACTGCACTAAAGAATGCTATCTTTGTTTATGGTTAATGTTAAAAAACCCCCGCGATAGCGGTGGGTTTTTTAACATTCAAGTCGCATGCACGAAAAACACTCAAGCATTTTCACTCAAGGATCACAGATTTTAATGTTTAGTCTATGCGGGGTTTATGCGGGGATTGAACCCATTTGGGGTGTATTCAGAGATTTCTGGAATTGAACTAAATAAAACGACACATTGAGAACAATACATTTTATTTACAATTATGGTTAGTTTGTAATTACATTTCTAGTAAACTCGGTTTTGATGGTTGAAATTACTGAAAAAGAAAAAGGTTACGTAAGTCAAACAATAGATATTCAAATAATTTTAATTAATCAAGATTAATTTATATTCTGTCTCTGTGTTTTTAATTAATGTATTTATTGGAAATATTAACTTAAGCGTTACACAAGTTCTTCACGTGAAATAATTAATGGTTTCAGTTGAAACCGGCGTGACTGGAAGCAGGCCCGCTAACCTAACCTAGTTTTATTAATACAGACATTATAACAACAATAATTATCAAGTATACTTACTTCTTTTGCTATTACTTCTAAACACTCAAAGATTATGTCGATTCGTTTCACCTCAGCGTCAGCATCTTCGGTCACACTACGATTTTTCTCTGTAGAATGAAAAAAAATGTTTTAAGAAATCATTAATTAATATTCGCTTTAATAATTATAAAACAAATATAAATGATCAGTGAAAGTGATACTATAATATTATAATATCTACACTCTATTGGAAGACTAATAGACCATGATAGGCTAAAAATCATTATCGTTAATCATTATCATTATCATCATATTCCCAATGAAACTTTTTATTACACTTGCATAGCCATAATATTATTATACTATCAGGTATACATAAGTTCTAGAGAAATTATCAACAAAAATACCGTCAAAACATGCTTCAAAGATATTTTTCTTTTTCATTGACTCTGCCTTATCTTCTACGTATTCCTTAAACATATCGTGCAGCACGTCTCGATCTAACTGGCCTTGATCATCAATCTGAAATAAAAATATTTGAAATAGTCTTTCAAATATTTTTTTCGCCCACAGTCGGACAAACGCCAGCATTAGCATTACGTACTTTATTAATACAAAAGCGGCGGTAGCTTAACGGCCGGGGCGTTGGACTTCCGATCATGTGCTTGACGGTTCGAATCGCACCTAGTGCACTACCGACGTGAACCACTCGTAACACTAGCATTTAGCATAGTACCTACGAGGGGTTAACTAGTAATGTCCGAACCGTATAGCTCGTAAGCCTGGATTAAAAGAAAATGCGAAACTTCTGGCTTTCCGAAGACGGTTGGATTGAAATCTGTAGGTAGGTACGATCCACTTCTCTACCATGTCATGGTCTTCTATGACCTGTCATGATACTTACCACATGCAATGTCTTTACAAAGCACTTCTTCAAACATGGGTCTATGTCGTCGTCCTCCAATTTGATTTCTTTTAAACCGCACACTTCTAGACATTTCTCAATGAGTGGTTCCAGTGTGTTGCGGATAGCTGTTTCATCATTTTCACTGAGACACTGTAAGGTGAAAAAACAAACTATACATTTTATCAAACAGGAAACCTCGAATTTTTATTTTCAAAATATAGGATTTATTTTATAGGACAAATGTTTTCTAAAAAAAATGTTTTTTTGCAGTTTCATACACATTAAATTTCATGTATTTTTGAGAGAGAATACGTACCGATATATTCGACACAAATAGAGCCACAATTGAAAAAGGTAGAACGACATTAATTGTCCACATTTTGAAATATGTTTAAAATAACTCTATAAAAATACAAGCCCATATTTATATATTAAATACAGTGTTGAGTAAATATAGGGCTGAAGGAGAAATATAATGTTTATAGGCAGTGTAGCAATTTTATGGTGGGAATAACACACAAATGACGAAAATAATTGTGTCAAGTTCGAAACTCAACCATATGCAGTGATTTCGTATGTTTCTTTTAATGTAAAGTTTAGGGCAATTTACCACAATTTTATAGCTGTTGAATCTGGATAAAACAGGATCACCCTATAAAATTGTAGAGGTTGGATAGAAAGTAGATGCTTTTAAAATATCGGTATTCAGCTGAAAATTTGATTACTGTTAGCGACAAAGGGCTAAAAAAGAAAAATAAATAGTAACCTGATGTGACTTTTTCAAAATTATAATTTACTTTATTAATAATTCTAAGACACCATTGAGAAACAATGTGAGGAAACCTGGATTCCTGAAAAGAAAATTGGAATCTGAAATCGCCAAAACTGCAATGAGCAAGCGTGGTGATCAACTCTCAACCTTCCCTATATGGGAACAGGCCTGTGCCCAGCAGTGGGACATATATAAGCCGGTTTTATTCATATATTAAAGTGATGTTTTTTTTTGTTTATTCGTAAAATCATATGGTCTGAGAACATTCCATATGGATCCCTAATTTACAATAAAAACATGGTAATAACCCATTTGTGCGTTCATTTGCTATTTCCTCTGTTTACAATACAGAAAAATACAATAGACCGTCAACATTATTATTATGAAACCGTAACAACATAATATTCTGGGACTGAGGGAAATACCGCAGTTCATAGGATTACAAGGTCAGGTCTTTCATGAAAACGCATTGTTGTGTTATTAATTAAATAAGTAAGCCTGCCCCTTTAGACAATGTACATTAATTCTAAATACAAGCATTAATGATGATAGGAATCTCTTAAATAATAATAATATCTTTATTGTTTCAATATTCAATGATATTAAATGTATGGAAATGACATTTTTCTTCGATAAGTCTCGTGAATAGACTTGTCACTTTTATACATTTGTACGTTTAATTTTTTCGCACTTATTACTTCCAAATTATGTATTTTCTTCTTTTTTGAACGACCGAAGTGCTTCATAGAAGTTCATGTTTTGGTTTAGTCAATTATCTATATTAATAATTTCGTTCAGGGCTACGGTAGACTCGATCGAAACCTTTTATGAATAACAAAACATAAAAAAATATTGATTTCGAGTCGACAACATATATCCGCAAAATTCGGATTATGGAGAATTTCGTTAAATTCTAATGGCACTGACAAACAAAAAAACCGCAGTCGCCATCTTGAGTAATTAATAAGGCCGCGTTCCGTAACAGATAATTCTGCTTCGAAGTGATTCAAGGAGTTTATTATCATACAACCTCCTTCAAGTGATTAGGTACAGTGCTGACAGGGCGTATGACAGTTGCATGATAGTTGGGACCAGAATCGTTTCGGAACGCGATATTTATTTCGCTTTTTTCACGTTCCGTTGCTTAATATACGCCTCGCCAATTAACACATCGCGTGCGTCGCGCCAAAGAAGTAGCCATCTCAAAGAACTGTGACTCATTTGACTGTGTAAAACGAAACGTTTATATTAATAACACAAAATGTACTTATAAAATATATGTGTAGTCTGTAAGGTATATATCTATGGGCCTAAGTAGCCTGAAAATGCCGGCAACATTGAGTTAATCATAACAAAACTTAATACTTTTCTTCAGTCGTTGACGTTTCGCGAAAATATTGTTTTTGAAACTTTTTTTATGATAAACTCTTTGTTATGTGTTCTTTCTTTAAACCTGAGATTGGCCAATTGCGATAACAACCATAGAAAAAAGAATACTAACCATAACAAAAATCAATGCTGTCAGTCATCGGTAATTTTATTTCTTAATTACATATTATTATTATTATAGAAACGTCTTGCCGGAAACATTGATTGAATCATATCAAAACTTAATACTTTTCTTCAGTCATTGACGTTTCGCGAAAATATTGTTTTTGAAACTTTTTTATGATAAACTCTTTGTTATGTGTTCTTTCTTTAAACCTGAGATTGGCCAATTGAACCGATATTATAGAACCGATGACTACAGAATATTTACCTACATTGTGTATCATGAGTCACATTTAAACCGAGCGGAGCCGGGTTTTCATCTAGTAATTTAATATTGATCATTGAGATGTAAACCTAATATATTTTGTTTAAAATTTATTTGTTATGTTCTCAGACTAGCTCTGTACGTACCTATTCTCCATACGAAATTCTAGCTCTCTACGACTTCGGAAATTTATTAAAACTATAAAGGTATAGAAACGCTAGAAAAACGTAATTCTGATTAATCTTATCTTATATCTTATATCTTTAAACGAGCAATTCTTGTATATATAATATATAATCTGAATCTCGGAAACGGCTCCAACGATTTTCATAAAATTTTGTATGCAGGGAGTTTCGGAGGCGTTAAATCGATCTAGCTAGGATTCATTTTCAGAAAATGTCGTTTTATCCCTGTTTTCAGTAATCTAAAATCTTTAAACGAGCAATTCTTGTACCTATATACGGCCATCAATACTGTTACAATTCAAAATAAACAAAATATTACATTTGAATTTGGAATCTGTCATTTTTATTGTTCATTGTGTTTTCTCATTTTGGCGCCAATACATCGCACAATGTTTTAAATGAGACCTCCACTGTTAGTGACAGAAAGAAAGATCAGGCCGTCAACGATTCATACGAAAAAGGTGGTCAAATCAGTAAGGGAAAGAATTCGTATAAATCCTGTCCGAAAGCAAAAGATTTTATCTCGGGAGATGAAGATGACTACGAATAAGCTTTTTATATTTTTAATTATTTTATATTTATGTATTAAATTAAAACACTGTAAAAGTAATCAACTTAAACATAACCTGAAAAAAATTACTCTTCCTGACATGTTGGCCAGTAATGATATATTTTCTTAACTTTAATGTTATTTGTGATTTATTGTTAAGCTTTTTAACAAGAAGTATTTGTTTCTAATATAAAATATTAACTTACACACTTTATATAAATAACCGGTTCATATTTTTTTATTATTATGTTGGTAAGATCGAAAAATATTATTCATACTTCCTCTTTTCATCAGTATGTAATTCCCAAAAAAAAACGAGCAAAGCTCGGTGATCCAGGTACTAAATTATTAAATTGAGCACACTAGTATCACTGAAATTTACACTATGAATAAATCAAAAGGCTTTGAAATAATGTGGTTCGTATCCTGCTTGACTTGATTGAGCTTGTGGCTCACCCTCAAAGAAGAAAATCATGTTTATTTTATTTACACATTTTTTAGTTGAGATTATCTAGATAAAAAATAGCAATCACATGAATTTTACAGTCTCTTTGAGAAAAAGATCATTTTGAATTATTCAATTTTTTTTTTTAGTTGATTGGCTATTCTGGGACTATACAGCCCCAGTATCACTGCGACCGTCATCGATCTACTGTGATCGCCGCTTCTTTCCTTACAGTTCGCCTCCGAGTCCTGCATCCGCTAGGTATTGCGGTAGCTTTTCGAGGCGATATGTTTTACATCCTGTGAGCTCATGATGTGTTTGCCCAGGTGTAAGATACGCTTGCACATCAAAGAATTATTCTTAGATACGTTTTACATTTTTAACTGTTTATTTATTTAATATTGTGTAAATCAAAGGTCGCAATGTCGTGGTGGTCAAGAGGTTCAATGAACGGATTTTCATGCACAAGGTTGCAGGTTCGAAACTAAAGGCAATCAGCAATGCGGCTTTTTCAAAATTATAGGTACTTTCTTAATTGTTCTAGGACATCATTGACAATCGGAGAAGGAAAACATCGTGAAGAAACCTGGATTCCGAAAATTGAATCTGAAATCGCCAATCCGCAGTGAGCCAGCGTAGGGATCAATGCTCGTTCCTTCTTTATATGAGAAGAGCGGTATTATTATAAATCATAGGTCAAATGATTAGTTTACAAAAGAAAATGAAACACAAAATCGGACAAACAGAATTTATTATTGTAATTTTTTAAGCACGTGAAAAACATAGGTCTACAAATAGTAGTGTAGGATTCGATGCTGCAAATGAAGCTTACTGAAACAAATGAAAATTAATTCAAGGAGGTTTCCAATTCCAAGTAAAGTTATCTAGAGACTTTTCATTTCTTATTTTTCATGGGATACTCAGTAATGAGAATACCGGGTTCAAAAAGATTTAAGTGGGGACACAGGTCCAAAACGCAGCAGCATTGTTTAGAACTTTACTTTAATATGGGAGACTTCTACCAGGGGCCACCTCTGCTCTATATAAGAACAGACAAGCTATTTTGAATTTTTGTTAAAACTAATTTGTGTTAGTTAGTTATAGTTTCTTGGAATAAAATCCGAAGACCATGGTACCTGCCTTTTAACACATACGAATGCAATAAAACAGATGATGACAAATAAGTATTTCTTACGCACTACGCTACTTCATGTTTTATTAAAAATACTATTTTTTCGACTGTTTTGGTTCTCTTTATCCATCTTAAATATTTTCTTTAGTAATAATAATAATAATAATTGACACAATAAATATTGGGTATCATTTAAGCTATCACCAATTTAATTAGTTTTGTGTTTCTTAAATAATAGGGTTTGTCCTCAAAATAGTAGATCTGTCACCAAAATGTAGTCACCAAACAATGCAAAATCAGTTTCACAATAAATCACCTAAAATCCTGAGATATAAGGTCTAGTACCAAATAAATGTTTTTGTATGTATTATAATAGGTGTGTCCTAATAAGTATTTAAGCAAACTAATTTAAAGAGATCACCAATAAATCATATTATGTTACCCCCTAACCTATCTGTAATGGACAAGTAAAAACATAGCAAGTCGCTTCTGGCAGTTCGTATCTTTACTTGCCTACTATTACGAAATAAAATGTTACTACTGTGTTGGTGACAATCGATTTATTTGGTGACAGATCTACCATTCTGAGCACAGAGCTATTATTTAAGTAACAAAACTGTTATTATAAGAACGAAGTTTATATTCATGTAATGCAATATAATTTTATTGGTTATCGATCTCTTATTTTACACATATATTAACATTAATTTGATAATTCATACCTGGGAACAATTTTTGTTTATTTGAGAACGAAAATATTTCGTGGCGATAGATCTATTTATTAGGTGATACAACTCGATGACAAATATAAATTTTGGTGATAGAAAATATAGTTCCCATAAATATTTAGGTACTAACGGTAATTTATAATGATAGCTCTGACTCCTGTGTTAGTAATAAATGTATTACAGGAGCCTGTGTGTTCTCCTTTTACGAGCAAGTCTAGGTCGACTTGCAACAAGGTTATTGACACGATCTGTTGCCAATAAGTAGTGACCGACCGAAACATGTTATTTTGCCGAAACCGAAACCGAAGGTTCGGTTTCATTGTAGTTTCGGCCGAAACCGAAACCGAAACCGAACCTTTTATAAAAAAAAAAGTCCTTATAATGTCGAAAAAATGTTAGTGCCCGTTTTTTTTCTAAAATAAATATCTCGCCAATCTATAATTACAAGTTTCTACTTTCAAAAGATTTATCACAATGAAATTTCAGCACAGTTACCGAGGTTCTGTTTGAAAATTTAACTACCCTATAAAGTGAAAAAAATACATTATTTGTAACACAAAGTTAGCGATTTTTTAATGGTGGTATAAAAAAAAACAAATTGATTATTAAAATATGATGCTCATATATTATGTTTATTTATTTTCAGTTACTTACATTTTGACTGCACGGATAGCCGAGTGGTAAAGGTCACCACGCTAATTACCACTGTGCGCGACGTGCTGCGGGTTCGATTCCCGCATGGAACAAGCATTTGTGTGATCCACAGATACTTGTTCCAAGTCTGGGTGTTCTTTGTGCATGTGATTTGAATGTTTGTGAATCCCCCGCGACACAAGGATTAAATTCCTTAGTGCGGGCGTCGTTTTTATTTAAAAAAAAATATATACTCACAAATATCACAATCAGTTAGCCTCGAATGGCTAATCTATACTAATATTATAAAGAGGAAACCTTTGTATTTTTGTATTTTTGTATGTTTGTATTGAATAGGCTCAAAAACTACTGGACCGATTTCAAAATTTCTTTTACCATTACTTAGAGGGATTCTTCCGAATCCGTATAGGCTATATTTTATCCCGGAAAATAGATAGGATTTTTCGTGGTAGTGAAAATTGTGGAGTAAGTCGACGAAAAAACTGCCGTACGTTAACGATTCTCGCGAACGCTGCCTAAATGGTTAGAGATGTATGGTTGACTTCTATAGAAAAGTTGTAGAACTCAATAATGCCTACAAAAAAGTCCAAGATAGTATAAACCAAACATTTATATTTTAGCCATTATAACCACTTTTCCATAGAATAAAAGTAATTAAAATTATTAGCCGATGTTTATTGATCATATTATCGTCAAATACTAATCCTTATCCAAATAAACTAATTACTGAGCAAGATTGTTTCAATAGCTATCAATTACTTTTTATTTTATTCCAATCGGACAATTCATTCAAAAGATATTACGAATTTAAAATTGTAATTGGTATTAAAATGAATGATGGCCGCCGGCCGATATGTATCGCACGACTAGCACGGCGAAACCGCAGGGGAGGGGGGTGCACATCTATGAAGAAATAAATGTCCACCCGTGCGAAGCCGGGGCGAGTCGCTAGTTCAAATATAATTAGATAATCAAAATAATCAAATTGTTAATCATATAACCAAATCGTTAGCCGAGTGCGACCCGAAGGGACGATGTTGTAAGTTTCGGCGCGGCCGAAAGGTTCGGCCGTTTTTGGCCGAAACCGAAACTCGGGCCGAAACTTGATTTTTTGGCCGAAACTGGCCGAAACCGAAACCGAAACCGAAATTTCGGTCGGACACTACCAATAAGCAATAAATAGGGGTCGGCTTTTAGGCTTACCAGATTCACCGGAATTATGTGTTTGACCCAGATTGACCTATACCTGATCTCCACATCCAAATTGTATGAAACACTAGCTACGCCCCGAGGTGTTACCCGCGCACTATGAGATAGCTTATTTTAAAGCATATGTGTTAATCTAGGAGGTCACGTTTGCTTTATAGAGATAATAATGTGGACAACATCACATACATCGCTCCGAATCCAAAGTAAGTAGCTAAAGCACTTGTGTTATGAAATCCAGAAGCAACGAAGGTACCACAAACACCCAGACCCGAGGCAATGTAGAAAAGTGCTTTTCTACATTGACCCGTCCGGGGATCGAACCCGGGACCTCAGAGCTGACGACACCTTGAAAACCGGTGTGTACGCCACTCGACCACGGAGGTCGTCAGCTTTCTCCATACCAAATTGTATCAAATTGGTTCAGCCGTTTGTCCGTGATGAGGTAACAAACATACACACACACACTCGCAAACTTTAGCCTTTATTATAGTGTGTTTTATTAATCCGTTATATGTATAACTATTTAATTTTTATAAAATACTTACATCTCGAATATTGTGCATGCATTGAATAAGATCATCCATTCGCTTCGTATCTGCTTCCTCACCTTCGGTAGCGTTATCGATTTTCTCTGTAAACATAAACAATGAATTTAATTTAGTAAATTAACATAGTTTGACACCGTCATAAAAGAAAACATTTGCAATTATTGTTCATCAACATGATCTTTGGTCACAGTAGTCCGCTTTCTGACTTTTTGAGACATTTTTTCTTTACAAGCAACTAAGCCATAAGTTTTATAAAATCAGCAATTATCTCAACATTCTCAACATCCCATAATTCTTCCATTTCCATTCTTCAAAAGAGGTCCATAAAAATAATACGCTTACCTTCAAAGCATTTGTCAAAATGTTCTATCAATCTTTTTGCCTCGTCTTTATCTTCTATGAAGTCCATCATATGCTTATGAATCATTTCTGGGACCACCATGCCTTTGTCATCAATCTATAAACAAAAAACATAACATTATCTACAAATATTAGCCAAGAATTTGTTTACTTGAAGTTTCCTGTCTTTTCCCATAAATCCTTATCCTCGTGCCTATCGAATGTTCATTATCAAAGTTTTTAGAAAATAATTATACAATTCAACATTTTTTTGGTCCAACCAAATACTGTCCAGAAACATAATGAACTTCGACTTGTCTGACTTGATCAGCGGCGAATATAGAAATATTACTTGTATAGGCAGCAAATTGGGGAGGCTAGGGTCGCAAGGAATTTGCGTAAGCAGTCCCGCGGCTCTGAAAAATGCAAGGTCGACATCTGGGGGTTATTACTGTTATTAGTCAGTGCAAGTCCGACGTATCCCCACGCTGTCAGTACATAGTACATAGTAGGTACATTATATAACTTACTACTTTGACTTTGGTCAAAAAGCATTTCCTCAGACATGGATCTATTTTTCCCTGTTTAGGATCAAAATCCTCCACGCCGCATTCAGACAAACAATCTTGGGTAATGGGTGTCAAAGCTTCAATCAAAGCAGTTCTTTCGGATTCACTGAGACACTGAAAATAAATATAAAATTAATTATACCTGATTTACATAATGTATGAAGTTGTAAGTAATAATGTAAGAAATCCTGGTTTGTTTTTTTTTTCTTTTAATTATTGCTAGCAATGTGGATGGCACTACTACTAGTAATCTCGTTAACCCTTCGTACTAAGCTAAAATGTTTTCGTCGGTAGTGTAATGGCTTTGGGGGTTTGGGGGATTTGAACCCGCAACCACATGATCGCAAGTCTGACGCCTTAGCCATTAGGCTACGGCCGCTTAAGATCATAATTATTCATCAACGAATTAATCTGAGCATCAGAATAGTTAAAACTTAAATAAAAATATGCATTATTTTTGTAAGGTAAATAAGTAATTTTAAATTCATGTTTAAAATCACCGCAATATTATTCTTGGTAGTTATAAATTCATGTTTATAATTTTAAATTTATGTTTAAAATCACCGCAATATTATTCTTGGTAGTTGTAACATTATATTTGGTGTTCCCATTTGGTTAATTTTTTTCAAAGCAAAATATTAATCTTAAACAATACCAGCACAACACTTACTTGTATATTCCACGCACATATAGCTAGCACCGCAAAATGCAGAAACACAGTGTTTAACTTCCACATTTCAAACTCAACTCAAACTTTAGAATGTTGGTTTAAAAGTTCACTTGCATAAAAATTTCAGCCTCCCATTTTATATACGTACACAGGGGGAAAAATATGAACGGTGATGTAATTATAATAAAGAGATAATTAGCTCTTTAATAATAATATCATTCACGCCAATATCTAAATTGCACATTGTAGAATATGTCAAGTTCGAACTAAATTTTTTGTAGTGATTTCGTATACTTCAGAAAATATATCTGAATGGAATAAGATACTGCTAGAAGATATCAACTCTAGAAGTCTGGGTGTTCTTTGTGCATGTGATTTGAATTTTGTGAAACCCCCGCGATACAAGGATTAAATTCCTTAGTGTAGGAGTCGTTTTTTTTAAATATAAAAACAAAAAAAAGAAATAATTAATTTGTGTAAAATGTTGGTGTACAATAAAGTATATTCTATTCTATTCTTGCTTTCTCAATACTAAATTCTGACGGTTTTTTTTTATAATACATATTTTGTTTTTATAATATGGATCCCTAGTTGTCAATAAAACAAACATGATAATAACGTGCTCCAATACATAACGCTGCGATCATTTGCCACATCCTCTATTGTACAATCACACAATAGGACATCACCATGCTTATTATTAAATTGTAACATACCTATACCAATACAATTCTAGGAAATACAAAATACATGTCAATACAAAGTATGATGCAGGAAATAGTTGGCCTGAAAGTTTCATTGTCACTCGATCTAAGTATTATTTAAACACCAAGCATGTTGGTTGACGGTAATGTTGATCCTTTTTTGTTTAAGCAGCTTAAATTTGTTTTTATTATTGGGAGTGCGTTTTTAAACATAATAAAATTAAAGTGTTCCAAAATAATTTCTAATCATAATATTGTGTGTGTATGCGTATGGCTTTTTAATATTTATTTCTGTTGAAGTTTAAACGTTTTTTTTTTTAATACGGGATTAATTTAAAAGGAGTGCGCATACTCAACGAGGTAATCAGGTGCATAAAACTTATCAACTTTCCCAAAGGAACATAGGTTGAAATCGTAAAATGGAAAATGAACTTTTCATACTAAGTGACAGGTCACGTGACTTATATTTGTATAAAAAGATGATTTTCAATTTTAAGATTTCGACCATGTTCTTTGGGAAAAGTTGTTCAGATTTATACACCTGATTACCTCGTTTAATATACTCACTCCTTTGAGATTAATCCTGTATATATAGACGAGGCGAATACGTAATACATATTAACATGACAATATTTCTTCTTTAAATGTAGTGACATAAAATTATTGTGGTTAAATACATTTTAACCTTATTCGCATAAATAATCAATACAAATATCAACGTCGTAGGTTTCCTCAAAGATTAATCTCGATACCTGTTGAAGGATCTAATGACGTCACATTGTATCATGTATAAGACCGGCTGTCATTAATAACAAGTTGGCCGTTGCACGCAGCATTAGCGCATTACAAATGAAAACGTGACTGCGTTTATTTTTATATTCACGTGCTATTTAGATCTGTCTTGACGAAGCGGTTTTTCGTAAATAAGATTAATTATTCACTATCATCTATTTAGATAGTACCTATTATTATTATTTCGACTATTTTTTGTTTATAAGGTATATTAGTTAATAATTGATACACTAGCAGCTTACATTTTCGCTATGGTTTAACTCGAAGGAAACTGTTTTTTTAATATAGGGCGGAGACACATAGTATTAATGATATATTTGGTCACTTTTAGTATTTTTTCATTTTCATAATCGGCCTCTAAAACTCGTAGGTAGGTAGCAGTTAAAAAACACTTCAATGTTTCAGGTATTGTTACATTAAAAATGCACTTATTTTTACAAAATATATTTCAATAAAACAAAACAGAAAATTCGGTCCGCTTCAAGAATATCGATAGCGCATCTGGAATTAATTTTCAAGGTTGTTCTGAAAGTTAAATATTAACATTAGTGGAAGTCCTAAAGTGTTTCTTCATTAATTAATCAAAAATAGACAAACATGCATTTTAGTGTGTGTTATGGCCAACGCAGACTAGGACGGCATGGCAAGGGATTAACAATTTAACCAATAGAAATTCTAACGTATGGCTATAGAAATACGACATAAATTGTAGCATCGAAAGGGATTTCATTAATGCCACGGCTTTACTTTAAACCATAGCAATTTATTTCGTATTTCTATAACGATACGTTCAAATTTCCATTGGTAAAATTTTAAAGCGTCCTCCCGTCCCACCGTCCCGGTCTAAACAGGTGACAGATTTACCAAAAATATTTATATACTTGCCTTTTTCTTTACGTCGACGATACACTTGAATAGTAGCTGTGCTCTATCACAACCTTCATCGCCGTCACTCACATCTTCGTCGTTCACTGAAATTAAAAAGAAAAAAATCTGTCAAGGCTGATTAGAAATTATTTATAAGAATCTTGATTCTTTGTCTCCTGCACTCAGATTTTTTATACTTGGTAGATTCACAGGGGGTTTTACAAGCATACAAAATCATGTACAAAGAACACCTACATTTGAATTCAAAATCTAACACACATCGCACACTGTGTAAGAGGCGTAGTCACCCACTTGGCTTCCGTGCAATCAATGTGCAAACGAAGGAACCTATTACATTAATATTCTATAAAGAGATCGTTTTAGGGGACCAGTTTCTGGAAAGAAACTTATATGTTCCAGGAAACTATTAAATAAAAAATAATAGTGCTAAGAAAATTTCATTCGAAATATTCTTGTCCTCGGAACTTATCCTTTTACAATGAAGAACTAGTCTAAAATACTGATGAACGGTTTGATCATGAATAGTAATGAATACCTTTAGCACATTCTTCGGAAATTTGGTTAAAAATCTGAAGAGCATCTTCACTTTGAATATTGGCTTTAATGAACTCTGTGGTCTTCTCAACGTCATACATCCCCTTGCTGTCAAACTGAAATTAGAGATATGCATATTATGTATTTTGAAAGAAATGAATTAGCTTTTCCAAAAGAACCTGGTGTTGTTTCAAGGAAATATGAATATTTAACCATATCAATGAAAAGCTGGATTTGGCCGGTTTTAATACTAGTAGAAGTATTGTTTCCGCTAAATATGAGGGCACTTGAAGTATAATGTATAGGAAAGTAGTTGCTTACCGAACTTTGCTCCTTTGCTTTTTTTTTCAGTGTTAAGGAAAAAATACATCTACGCATGATCAACACGCAAAATTTAGTAGAATCGTTTTTTGAAATCTAAAAATGACTTACGAATTCAGCTTTTTTTAGGAAGCAGCTCATGAAACACGGATCAATGTTAGCATCAGCTCCTTTGTTCTTTTCTTCTTCGAACTGTTCTTCAGTTATACCAAAATTTTCTTCACATTCTACGAGAAACGGGTGTAAGGCTGTTTTCAGGCCAGACTTTTCTTCAATAGATAACGCCTAAAAAAATATTATTAATTTAATTTATTCATAATGAACACACATGTCATATGACTGAGAAAAAAAAAAAGAACCCGAGTACGAGGAAATTAGTACTAAATAAAGTTTCTAAAATTCTTCTTATGAGTAGGTACTTTTAAAGCTTAAAAAAAATAAAAAAATAGAGGAAAACATAATTTTAATCAAGAAGTCAAAAAGTATGGAATTTCAGAAAAACGAAATCAAAATAATTAAAAAGCCTCGATTTTATTAGACCTATGAAAAAAAGCTTTGAATTTATAAAGACAATATCTTACATCCATGCTTCCCAAACACAAAATCACAGTAGCGAACAAAAGGAACCAGCGACCGAACATGATTCCTGAGACTAATAAACACTTGACAATAAAGAAGGTTCAGCACCAATATTCTACATTTATATGCGTCTAAGGTGCAAACTGCAACATTTATATAAAAACTTTAAGATAATTGCCTCAATTTTGTAATTTAAGACATTTAACACCTTTGCATGTAGTTCTCGCACATGCAGTCACAGAGTAGGTAATCACTACGTTAGAAGTGGAAGAATTATCTCAATTTAAATGCCATTATTCACTTGTCAGGGTTTTCCAAGGTAAGTCGGAACTTAAATTTATGAAAAACGAAAACAGAGGGTTGTATTAGAAAAGAAAGTGTGTTTTGACAAAATTGTTATATATCAACGTACAAAATTTTAATTTAATTACGTATACCTAAATAAAGTCATAGTCAGGTTAAGTTGGGAGTCAAGGTCGTAAGAAGAGAACATGGGAAGTATGCCCTGAAAATGACTTTAGATCTACTCTGGACAAGAGTAGCATTGGCAGACAGAAAGCAGTGGAAAGAGTTGGAGGAGGCACACCGAACAGAGAGTAATTTAGTGTAGATTTTATTTATAATTACTTGTTTCAAATATGTAAAAAATTTAAAAGTTTAGAAATAATGGAAATATTATTATTATATTATAAGCATAGTCATAGTAAAAACAAAAGAATTATCTTCAGTCGTTTTTTATTTTATTTCCTCAGTAGAGCAAACATTATTTGTACAGTCAAGTATCATAAGAGCATAAGCACCTTCTTAACCGTCGTAATGCTCTGCCCGGATTTTTATTTGAGTATTTGTCCGCTAACAATTATAATAGACCAGTATGACTGGATAACTAGGAGAAATAGATGCCAGCGCAAAGCCCTGAGACAGCCAATTCAAAAGTTGAGGTGCTTATGCACTAATGCGGGCCAAACACAACCAAGTTTACCGTCGGCTTGAATCGGCTTCCGGTAAAATTGATGGTGTATGGCTACGGGTGTACAATGGTATTATGATGCTTGACTGTACCGAATACTAACTACATAACTATTTGAAATCCACTGCCTTTTTTTAAAGAGTAGCGTTTTACCCATTCACGTTTGTTGCCCCTTAAACGTTACTTAACAGTTAACCATTATCGAAGTTCGAATCAATGCAAGTAGCAACCTATGTATTTAATTATAACTATTAAATCCGCCTTATTTGCCAATAAATATCAAAGTCCTAACAAATAGAATAATTTTTATATGTAATATTATATATCAAAATTCGCCGCTCCATTTATTAGGATTTTACAGCTCACACTCGTCTTAATTAAACGGCACATAATAATACCAGCCTATATATGACCCACAGCTGGGCTCAGGCCTCTTTCCATATAGAGAAGAAATGAGCATTGCTCACCACGCTTGCTCATTGCAGGTTGGCGATTTCAGATACCAATTTTTGGAGTACAGGTTTCCTCCCGACGTTTTCCTTTACCGTTCGTCAATTCGTCAATGGTGTCTTAGAATAATCAAGAAAGTACATAGAACATTGATAAAGTCACGTTGTTACTTGCATGGGTTATTGAACCGCTAGGCCCCCACGACATTACGACCATCACAAACCCACACACCTAATGTTAACATTTAAAGCCGAAAACAGGGTACACTCGAGATAGGATATCTCCATGTAAATTTTTTAGAAGGATACTGATCGAAAATGTAGTAAATTATTAGATGTAGGTAATTTTGTTTTTTTTTATTAATTAGTGTATTTTATTACTATTCATATTTCCATAGTTTGATTTTCATTTATAAATAAAGAAAGGTACCTATGTATTTACGCACAATTAAAATAAATAACGCTGCATGTCAAATTGCATGCATACCGTAGTTCTTGATAAGTCTCATAGTAAGGTAATTGTCCTTGTTATATAACGTAGTGGTTGCAATGAAATGATTTATTCCGTTCTAATACCAATAACTAATACCACTGGTATTTGTTTCAACAATATTTATTTTCTATTCCGAACGGATACCAATCTTTAAATAATTAAATTTAATGTGCGAACGAATACCAACAACTTGAATTTGGTACAGTCAGCTCAGTCAAACCTAATCAAATTATTGTTATAATAATATATAATTCTAAAACTTTCCAAATTCACGACATTCCAATATTTTTACAAACACAAAGATAGTTTATGCCACAAAACAGAGAAAAACAGGTTTATGTGAATCATCTTGCAATTTTTTTTACCTGCGCGAAATTTCTGAGATATTTTGTAATTTTAGATTGTAAGTAAATTGTTCTTGTTTTGTTTTTTTTGCAACAAAGATATTATGCACATGCACTAGGAGGAACTAAAATTATAATAATGTTGATTATTAGACATATTTTATTATTGAGCTAGACGTTTGTTAATATTTTTACAAACGTCTAAAAGTTAATATAATTTTTTGGATTAAGATACTCTTTTTTTTTTAATTAAAAGTCTTACAATTTCATACAAAGCATTTTCACTGACTGTACCTTATATCATTAAACTTGTTTTGGTATTAGTTTAAATAATGGTACCCGTTCGGAATAGAAAATAAATATGAATGAAACAAATACCAGTGGTATTAGTTGTTGGTATTAGAACGGAATAAATCAATGAAATTCAATAAATCAAAATTATATTTTAACTGATATTGAATTTTCGCAAAACACCTGTTTTTTTAGTATACTTAGGTGCGTTTTTGCTATCATAGAAATCTCGCATCTTTCGCAAATAATCTTAACTTTTAATTGTTTCCTCATTTACTGTAGAGTTTTTGATGGAACCAGTATTTTTTTACTTGTAATGTCTAAACGTTCCGTATAGGGCTTTCGATTCAAGTCAGTTTTTTTATTTTATGTCTTATCAATTATTCTAGTCCTATTAAACATGTGAGAAGTAACATGTAAACAAGCAGACTGAGCCACAGATAATTGCTAGTTTTCCTCAAGTACAGACACTACGTACTTAATTACACGTGATAGACGTGCACGTAGCATTTATTTCTTTACGTAGGAAACATGACTGTTAATTTTTATGCTAGGCTAGCTCAAGTATTTTTATCAGATAATCTCGCGCGGAATCTTTTGAACGTAGTCCTTGATCATAAAATTATGCTTTGTTGTAGGAATGTATATCATTACGACTCAGATAATGTAATTGTAGTGGACTGTAGGTTTGTTGTTGTCGACCTAGTCGTAGGTCGCCAAATGTAGCCAATTATCAGTTGTGATTCGCAGCTGACACGGCAAATGTTGTTTTGCCATTTAAGTTAGGGGTATAAAAAATAGTTTGAGTCCTATTCTCAGACCTACCGAATATACACAAAAAATTGCATTCATACTAATCAGTCAAGCCGTTTCGGAAGAGTTTGATTACAAACACTGTGATACGAAAATTGTATATAGGTAGGTACCTACATGGATATAATTTTTTAGAATAAATAAATATTATACAATTTCTTTGGTTTTTTAATTGCTTAGTTATAATGCAAAAAATGTAATCCAAACAAAGTATTACTTTAACTTGAACCGTGTCTGTACAAGGTTTATAAAATTAAAGATATACCTAATTTGCAATAATGTAACTAAAACTGATTTGATTAATTTTATATATATTATGGTAAGGCAATTTAGGTACCAATTATAAAAATGAAACAACAGATTTTTATTAAAAATATGTAATGCTACAATTAAGCAAATATGAAATCTTCAGGCTTGAAATCGTACATGCATTTCGCTGACCAATACGATGCCTCACAGATGTCTTTGTATTTCTTTTCTGTAAATAAAATTAGTGTTATTAAAGATTATTTAAGAAGATCTAAGGAGTTTGGGACGCGTCTGCAGATCGGTAGACAAAAAAGGAATCCAATTAATGTTACGGATTTTTTCATTCCAAACTATTCACAATACTTTTAATGAGTTCTCAAGCAAAGCATTGAGGATTTTTTTTAATATTGTCAACGCTGTTCGAATCACTCAAAATATTTGTGTAGTGAGCATGATAATTTGTTATGTGCATGGCTGTTATTTATCTATAATGTGTATGTATATATCTAGTTTGATTACTATTACATAACTATTTTTACCTATTGTCTGGTTGCTATAATACTGGCTCTGCCTAGTTTGGAATCAGATAGCCGCGTGTGAGTTTATCCAAGAAATTTGACGATTTCTATAATTATGAATGATTGTAGAAATCTTACTTTTCTACCAGGACTTCTAAAATTACTATTTAATTAGACCTTAGACTGTTTAATTTTATACTTACGGACATCTTTACAGTGAGTAGCCGCAGCTTTGGCTGTGTCCTTCACATCAGGAGGATACATCAGATCGATTTGACGAATTGAAGCATCGTAGTTGAGTTTGTTGTTCTTTATCTGTAATTATGCGTGAAGTCAACAAATCACAATATCATTTTAAAACTGTAATTTTTAGAATTTTTGTACTCTTCTAAACTTAATTTTAATACTCAATACTCAAGTCTTTATTGCATTCCATATGTATTACATAGATGGTGTAACAAAGTAAAAGTTCAATATGGACCCAGTCGGGTTTATCGTCGACTCTGGACCAGATGTATTCTTTAACCTTCTTAGACCGATTTACCCCGTTGGTAGCATATTGTGTAGTAGTAGGGAGTAGGATCACTACTTTTTACATAGTAAGATTGTATTCCATCTTTCCGCGTCCAAAATGAAAAGAAAAGGAAAGAGGATCACGGTCATCTCAAGCGTTAATCACTGGTTACAAAAAACTGTGAAACGCATATTTTATTAAGGCCAATATTGTTTACCAACTAGATTTACTGTAACCTAGTTGATAACCGAAGAACTATTTTGGGTAGAAGTTACGTGAAAGTCACAATAATTTCTTAGACAAGTAGGTACTTACAACATTAGTCATTTCATAGATACAGGCAATGTAGCACATAACATTCTTGTCTTCTACAAATTTCCCCTTGTCTATACTTCCAATTTGGTCTGAAAATTAACACGAACAACTTATAATTATCGTAATAATTATTTTAATCATTTATCTACTGTTTATTTTAATACTACCTATTCGTTACAGTACATAAATAACCATAAAAAATTAAAAGAATGACACTAAATTATATTTTAAGGTATTTTTTTTTCATCTATTAATTCATCTTCTTGATTAAAGTAAAAATGAGTATAGTTACAGTTACATGAGTTCCATACCTTCGGTCACTTGGTTTTTTCCCATGCAATTTTTCTTCAGCATTTTCCCCGAATTCTTTAGCTGTTGTCTTGACATCTGTAATTAAATTCATTTATTCTATGTCTGTATTTTCAGAATGTATAAGACTATTGACCGCGCCTTGATCTAATAAATTGAATTTAGTCATACTTACAGCATCTCCACTTGCCAAAAACATAGCAATGATTAATAAACACAAATCCCTTCGATCCATCCCGACACAAACAAAACACGATCGGACTGTTTACTTAATGCAACTTAAACCATATATATGGAGCTCCTGCACTCTGATTATAGGACAAAACTCACAATAGGTGCAATAGAGTGTCTCATTACTGAAGAAAATACATGAATTATCCGACTAAGTGCACCACAGAATCTAGCGTCTATTTTTTACTGCGTAAATGGTAGTGTAATCTTGTGCAAATATCAATCAAGCTTATATAGACGTAGACTCCTAAATAGGAACAAATATTGAAAAAAAATACATTAACAGGTAATCTGATTCTCATTATTTACATATTATCTTTTGAAGGTTCACAAAACAGGTTTCGACGGGACCAATCATTTGTTCATTTGAAACAATTGATAATTAACATGCAAAAGTAGTTATCTTTAGATGCAAAACTACACCAATGGTTGCCTAGTAAAATAAATTGCTTATCACAAACATAATAGTGAACTGTTTAAAATGTCAGATTTTGATAGGTCAGGTTCGCTATAAGAACAACTAAGCTTATGCATGTGGACGAGAGTAAATAAACTATCCTTATTATTTATTATTTTGGTAGTATCCAAGGATTGGTAAATTAAAATGCCTTTAAATTGTATTTATTTATTTATTTTCTGGATCCTTAAGAAAACTCTACCTATTTTCTTTAAGGGAATAAGAAGTTTTCTGGACTGTAATCATGTATACATTTTGCGGTCCAATACGAGACTTCACAGACGTCTTTGTATTTTTTTGCTGTAAGAAATCAATCAATAAATATACCAGTTTAAAAAGCTTATAAGTTGTTTTTTAAAAAATCGATTTGACTTAGACATAATAATATGAGATAATTGCTTAGGGTCGATTCATACCGAAGCAGACTTGAAACATATATTATAAATTTAGCAAATTCACCCGTTATACTCAATAACGTCAATTTTCTGAGATGAAAGAAGAAAAATTATAAATAATTCCCGCGAATGAGCTCTTCTTCGTGTATCTTTATTACTTCGGTAATAATATGCCATACATTGTTGTCAGGAGGGTATACTAATAACACCAACCTATAAATATCTCTCAGCTAAGCACCTCTTCCCATAAAGAGAAGGAACGAGCATTGATCAATTGTGATAAGAAGAGAAGATGTTATTGAAGTTATTATATTTCTGTAGCTTCGACTTTACTATAGTATGAGTTGACCCTAAGGCGCTTCCTAAGGCGATCAAAATTCAGTATGATGGTAGTAATTCGGCCTTTATATGGTGCGCACCATGGTAAAATCTAGATTTAATGCAGAAAAAAATGGCTATGTAGTTAATTATTGCCTTAAGAATTCTTACCAACTCCTCGGCAGCTTTCTATGGCTTCTTTTACGGGTGCCTTCATTTCAGAAGGAAATATCATTTCCACTTGCTTTATCATCATGTCGTAATTAACGGTGTTCCCTTTAATCTGTGAAATTCCAATTTATTTATAATTAACTTGTGCCCTCGGTACGACAAAAAGTATCGAATTGACTTCCTCGATAAATGAGCAAATGTGATTTTTCAAATCGTACCAGTAGTTCCTGAGCTTAGTGCTTTTAACCAAACAACATTCTAAATTTAGACCAGGGCCGAAGCCTTCAAAATTTGTAAAAAGTGAAAAAAAATTACAGTAGGATGAAATCCATTAGAAAAGGAGGGGAATATGATAAAAACGAAAGGAAAAATAAATTACGGTCGATCCGAGTTCGGGAAGTGGGGGAGGGGGGGGTTTTAAGGGTAAAAAATGGTTTATCTTGATTTCCAGCAAAACTACAAGTCCTATGGAAAAAAGTTAAATGGCAAAGTTGTAGGTAATAAAAAGATCTACAACTTTTGTATTTGCAATTTTTTCACATAACCCCAAAATTTAGGTTAAAAATTCAAATAACCAAGTTTTTGGTTTTTTATTTTTATCTTTTTCAAAAATATTTTTTTTTTTCACGAAATTTGGTGAAAACTTACCTTTTTATGTCCCAAATACGCTGTAATTTATTTGATTAAAAATATTTATTTTTTCACCTTATTTTGAATTAATATAAAAAAAACACCCTAATTTTCAATCGAAAATTCACCCGTCAAAATATCAGCTTTTTTCAAAAAGTTTGGAGGTTTTTTGTTCCTTGAAATCTCTACTTTCTGATGGTGTAAAAAAAATATACATTACTATGCTAAATGTTCTCAGAAAATGCATAATCACTATGTACAATTTCATAAAAAAAATGACATTGCTTCATTTTTTTTCAGTTTAAAGTTTATTTATTAAATTCGAATTACATTCATGTCATAGAAAATCTCACAAAATGATTCAGATGAAATTCTGGATGAAGAACCAATGCAGACTGGAAAAAAAATGAAGCAATGACATTTTTTTGATGAAATTGTACATAGTGATTATGCATTTTCTGAGAACATTTACCGTAGTAATGTATATTTTTTTTACACCATCAGAAAGTAGAGATTTCAAGGAACAAAAAACCTCCAAACTTTTTTAAAAAAGCTGATATTTTGACGGGTGAATTTTCGATTGAAAATTAGGGTGTTTTTTTTATATTAATTCAAAATAAGGTGAAAAAATAAATATATTTAATCAAATAAATTACAGCGTATTTGGGACATAAAAAGGTAAGTTTTCAACAAATTCCGTGAAAAAAAAAATTATTTTTGAAAAAGATAAAAATAAAAAACCAAAAACTTGGTTATTTGAATTTTTCACCTAAATTTTGGGGTTATGTGAAAAAATTGCAAATACAAAAGTTGTAGATCTTTTTATTACCTACAACTTTGCCATTTAACTTTTTTCCATAGGACTTGTAGTTTTGCTGGAAATCAAGATAAACCATTTTTTACCCTTAAAACCCCCCCCTCCCCCACTTCCCGAACTCGGATCGACCGTAATTTATTTTTCCTTTCATTTTTATAATATTCCCCTCCTTTTCTAATGGGTTTCATCCTACTATTATTTTTTTGGTTTTAAAAATTATCGACCCTGGTCTAATTAGGGTCCGTATAAAAATAAACATACAGGGTTCTTTAAAAAAAAATAGAAATAGGTACTTAAAATTAGTAGAAATACTTACGGTTTGTCCCATCTTATAGACGCATGCTATGTAACACATGACATTTCTTTCTTCTAAGAATTTTCCTTTGCTTATATCACCTACTTGTTCTGCAAAATATAAAATTAAAAAAAAACCGTTAAATGGTAAATAAACGATTTATACGAACTTTGTTTTTTATGTTTCTTAAAACTAAAATTAAGTGTAAATAAATTACAAGAATTAAGGTACCTACTTGTACGTCTTGTTCCGAACGGACCTGTCAATCCGATCTCATTCGTGGGAGTCCCCGTTCGGAACCAGCCTACGTGTACCTATACATACCTTCAGACACATTATTCTTCGGCATACAAGTCTTCTTAATCATTTTCCCGGAATTTTTAATTTGTTCTCTCGTCATCTGCAAACATACTTTACTCATGTCACTTACCAATAATATAAAAAATAAACATAGTAAAATTACTTACCGCATTAACATATACTCTGTCTAATAAAACAAATGAAATGCAAGATAAAAGAAAAACTTTGTTGAAACACAACATTTTGTTTCAAACCAGAATCGCAGTTGCAACAATGAAAGAAAATCTACGTGACGTTGTTATATAAACACTACAAAGTGTTTAATTACTATCAAAAGTGTTACTTGTCAGATTATACCATAGAATTTATTTGACAGGTTTGAAATGTAGCAACAGTCGTACAACTATACATTAAAACTCAGAAATAATACCACAGACTTATATATAGTGTAATGAAATAATGAATTCAAATTATTTATACATTTATTAATCCATAATACATTATTGTGTTTAATGTACCATAAACTATCTAACCATTAGGCAAAAATGAAATTTGCTGGATCCTTTTCATACAAACACTTTACTGAATGAAACACTCCTTCGCATTTGTCTTCATATTTTTCCTCTGGAAATAAAAAGTTACCGACTTAGAACTCTCTTGGATTATAAACAAATTTTTTCATAGATTTTTTTTTAGGATTGTTTGTTGTTACTTACGAATATCTTTGCACGCAACGACAGCCTTTTTAACAGGCTCTCTAATGTCTGGCGGGTACAATATATCAACTTGTTTCATTATAGAGTTCAGGTCCAGCCTATCATTTTTCATCTGAAAATAACAGATTTTGAAGCGGCGGTAGCTTAATGGCTAGGGCGTCGGATTTGTGATCATGTGGTTGCGGGTTCGAATCCCACCCATTACACTACCGTCGTGAATCCACTCGTAACACAAGCATCTTAGCTTAGTACGAGGGGTTAACGAGATTACTAGTAATGTGCGACCCACATTGCTAGTAATCTTTTCAAAAAAAAAATCTTATAACGGAACATTCATAATTGTGTCGAACCAGATTAGAAATGGGACGTTCGTCTTTAGATCAGCTGCCAAATTAGCTTTCAATTAATTTGGCGTTAGATTTCAATCAACTCAGCCTATCGTGGTCCACTGCTGGACATACCTCTTCCTAGTTGCGCCACAACACCGAGCCAGAACCACCTTCCGCAGTGGGTCTGCTGGGAACATGGGGCCGTATGCTATATACGGAGTGCCGTGTGATATAATTATATATATGGAGCACAACATGGGATGCTTATTGCCCTAGTCACCACGCTGGGCTAGCAGGTTGGTGACGCAGTTTGGTATTCGTTCTTGTAGGACAACACTGCTGCCCATTCTCCTTGTTTCTATACATACAACATGTAACAAAACCCCTGTCAGATCCAATAAAAGCGTATTCGTGGTACAGTTCATGAACCGTCTACCATATGCGGCATCTTTGACACAAAGCTGTAGGTAGTGAGTACGTTAACTTTGAGGAGCGGTCAGTGTTGCTGTTGCCTTGGATCAGTTTTTATTTTGATTTAATTATTTTCACTGGGGAAAAATAATCATCTCCAATCCATTTAATGACTACGTATATGTGTTCGCAGTACGATACCGAATAATACTCTCAGGGATCGGACAGGGTTTTTGTTACATGTTGTATATCTCTTAGACGCCTCTTTCGACACCTACCCTTATTCTAAGCCATAACCCCAAAACAACGAGTGGCTTAATCTATGAGTAAAAAACACTAACCACTTGAAAGTTTTTGTAGACACAAGATATGTAACACATCACGTTATGATTTTCAATAAAAACGCCTTGCTCTATTTTGCCCACTAGTTCTGTAACAAAATTATTCATAAGCATTAAAAAATGAACGCAAAACAATTTACAATTGATTCAGTCACAGGTACTCATTGCGAAAATCTTCAGAATATGACTGGTTAAGACAAAGGAATGCTGAAAAAAATATGAATGATTTGTTGCCCACAAATGATATTACGAAGGGATAATTGGGTATTTGACATTTTTTTTTATTTCATGAATTAAAAAAACACTTCAAACTATAACGAATTCTAAAAACGACACACTAATTAATTTTATATTGAGCTAGTTAAAAGCATTCCAATATTGCTTATTTGACAGAGATAGCGATAATGTTTTATGACGTCAATATTCAGTTATCTATACTAGTCTGGGGATGCCCCGTAAAAGTCGTCGTTTTGCGAAAAAGAGATAGAGCATGCGACATCAACTAACTTTAAAAGCTTATACCTTATATAATTGTGTACATATTTTGTTATTTTTTCGCAATTTTGCTTCATTTTACGACTATTTTTAGAAACATTTATTTTGTCAGAAATAAATTTCTCGATAGTATTCAAATACCTAATTTAACTACAAGTAAATAAACATTTAATTTGCCCTAATTGATAACACTTACTTGAGAGGAAGCTACTATGTTTTAATATATTAAACCTTAACATACCTTCTGTTACCGAATGCTTCGGCATACATTGATTCTTTACTACTCCCATCGTCTTTTTCAGTTGCTGACGAGTCATCTATAACGTCAAAAATTTATCAATTGGATTATTTATCAATCTATTAATTATTTATCAATTATTTATCAATCAATTATTAATTAAGTAGTAAAAAGTCTAATAAAAAAAATCTGTCGTATATTTAATTGTATATCGATAAATTCCCGACATTGATTTTGCAATAAAACTGTTTATCACTCATGCTAGAACGCCTCAGAGGCGGCAAGACACTTATCCATTCTGCAAATTACATATGCATTTACATAATAATTGCTTATTATCTTTACTCTTCAAAACAATTTTTTACGACGGCAAAAACAGATGTTTTCGGTGCGTAATTTTAAGGTTCTTAAACGTACCGACAATTAATTAAGTCATATATTATTTTACAATGGTAAACCAACTTTATGTATGTGAATTAGAGATATTTTTAAGTAAATCAAGAACGACGTGTTTATACTCATATGTAGGTACTTTTTTTTCTAAGCTACGAATATTTACGACTTATCGCATCGCTATAAATTAAGTTATAGTTCCCGTTGAGGAAACAATGTTTTGGCAAAAAAAATGGAAAGGAAGTCATACTTATCTATACTTAAAGTATAGACAAATGTTTAATTGCGAAAAGCATCATCGTCATCAGAACAATAAAGGCACTTTCAATGCAACAGTTACTGTACCACAATACGAAAACTAATATTAAATGTAATTATTGTAACAGGCATTGACAATCACGGAAAGTGGTCTCCAAAATAAGCATAGCTTGTATCTTGGAGACCAAATAAGACATACAATTTACTTACCCCATAACTGACATCAATGCTTACAGAAACCAAGGATATCACCACCAATACCCACTTCATTGTCTACCTCTAATGTTCCGAACACAACTTCTAATGTAAATTCCAAAATACAACTGAAAATATGACTTTACGAACCTTTGAATTTATGTCCCGAAATACGAGATCAAACATGTGTTTAAATTTGAAGACTACTAATCACGTTTAAAGTAAATACTGGTTAGTAAAACGTTTGTTGATGTTAAATAATAAGGTAACATTCCTTGGATAATTTTTTTATTCACTTAATTTGATAAAAGTACTATATTTTGGAGGACATGTACCTAATACTTTGTTGGCTTGTTGTTATGGGATGGGTTGAAATCAGAGATTAAATCGTTGTAACAGTTGAGCTACCTCAACTCAAAAAAAAAACAATCAGTCAGTTGTTTGTAAACAATTTTGATACTGACATTAACAATTGATAGCTTACTCTCTTAATTTTATAATTAAAAGAAAATATATATTCGAATAATGTATATTAACAGAACTTTTACAATATAAGAATTAAGGAAATACAAAATTTTCGGTGTCATAATCATACATGCATTTAGCGGTCCAGTACGAAGCTTCGCACAAATCTTTGTATTTCTTGGCTGAAAAAGAAATCAAAATGATCATTATTATTTTTACAATGACCGTCATATTGTGATTATTTATATCGGTCAGTTGGAAGCACCAAATAGATTCCTAGCGAAAGCCTGTAGTGCGAGTATATGAGCTAGCTAATGTATATAATTGTTAGTTATTTCGTTAATTTATTAATTACTTCCTTGTCCCGTGAGTCACATATGTTAACAATTTCATAGTGTCTACCGTGCATCTATCGTGTCTACTGGTGAGACGATTAACCTGTTATGATTTGATTACATCGATATTTTTGAATCGACTATACTATCATGAAAAACCGCTGAGACAGGAAATTGCTAAAATGTCCTGTCTAGTAATTTCCTGTCTCGGCAGACTTTTTTGAAAACTTGAACCCAGCCTTCTTTATCATGGACTGTATCTGTCCTTTTTTATTTTGATTAAAAAGTTTACTACCAATGTGGGACGCACATTACTAGAATTCTTATTAACCTGTCGTGGTAAGCTAAACGCTTGTGTTACGTGACCCATTCACGTCGGTAGTGCAATGAGTGGGATTCGATACCGCAACCACATGATCGCCAGTCCGATGCCCTAGGGATTATGCTACCGTAGTAGGAGAGACCAGGCCCCCTAGCCAAGTGACGTTTCTACAAGCGATAACGATGATAGAAATCGAGATGATAGAATAAATGTATGGAAATGACATTTGTTTTCGATAAGTCACGTGACTTAGACTTGTCACTTTCATACATTTAATGACATATAAGCGATTTCTATCATCGTTAACGCTTGTAGAAATGTCACTTGGCTAGGGGGGCAGAGCGGGAAATCCACCATTTACCGGTAACAAAATCAACAAAGTGCTTCCGTGTATGCTTCATCCCTATTTCTCATAGTTTTAGAAATATTGTCAAAATGGCCGCTGATTACCCTAAATTAGGCATTATTCGGTGATTCAACGGCACAAGGACACAACGACAGTAATTTGTGTATCTGTCTGCATTTATCTATAACCTTCTAGTGATGATTTTGTTCAGCCATTTGCTTTACAGTCGACTCTCGTTAATTCAAACCTGCGATAATTCGAACCTCTCTATAATTCAAAGTTATCACGAGTTCCCTACAGAATCTCTTTATATTTCGAACTAAATCAATACATTTTTATGCACTTGGTAATTCGAACGAAAAAATCATTGCTACATAACAAAATGACGCGTTAATTCAAACTCATAGGCGTCCAACACTCGACAATTCAAAGTTGCATAGAGAAAGAGCCGGAAAGATTGTAAGTACATTTTGCGACAAGTTCAAACATGACGTATCAACGAGTTTTTCTGACTTAGTTCAAGTGGATGAAGATGTTGCTGTCTCAGGTTTACTAACCGATGGCGAAATTTTATCTGCGACAGATTCGAATGAAAAAAGTAACGATGAAGATGAGAACGATACATGAGAACCTTTGGCAGATGTGTCAGTTAAGGAAGCAAGATCCTCATTCGATACCTTACAAAGCTTCTGTCTACAGAACGAAAGTGATTAAAAAGCTTTCAGGCACTTTTTCTCTTAAAAAAAGTTATAGAGCAGTCTGAGCAGCAGCAATGTGCTTTTAAGCAAACCAATATAACAGAGTTCTTCGAAAGATTTATTAATTCACATTATGAATACATATTGTATGTACAAGAATGTACCTCTAAACTTTTGACATTGTTATAATAGCAGTTAATCAATAATAATTGATCAACACTTAATCATTCAAAGTTTTATTTATTTTCTCTCACAAATTTCGAACCATTTGATATTTCAAACACTCGATAATTCGTAATATTTTAAGAGTCCCTCGGGTTTCGAATTAACGAGAGGAATCGACTATACTATCATGAAAAACCGCTGAGACAGGAAATTGCTAAAATGTCCTGTCTAGTAATTTCCTGTCTCGGCAGACTTTTTTGAAAACTTGAACCCAGCCTTCTTTATCATGGACTGTATCTGTCCTTTTTTATTTTGATTAAAAAGTTTACTACCAATGTGGGACGCACATTACTAGAATTCTTATTAACCTGTCGTGGTAAGCTAAACGCTTGTGTTACGTGACCCATTCACGTCGGTAGTGCAATGAGTGGGATTCGATACCGCAACCACATGATCGCCAGTCCGATGCCCTAGGGATTATGCTACCGTAGTAGGAGAGACCAGGCCCCCTAGCCAAGTGACGTTTCTACAAGCGATAACGATGATAGAAATCGAGATGATAGAATAAATGTATGGAAATGACATTTGTTTTCGATAAGTCACGTGACTTAGACTTGTCACTTTCATACATTTAATGACATATAAGCGATTTCTATCATCGTTAACGCTTGTAGAAATGTCACTTGGCTAGGGGGGCAGAGCGGGAAATCCACCATTTACCGGTAACAAAATCAACAAAGTGCTTCCGTGTATGCTTCATCCCTATTTCTCATAGTTTTAGAAATATTGTCAAAATGGCCGCTGATTACCCTAAATTAGGCATTATTCGGTGATTCAACGGCACAAGGACACAACGACAGTAATTTGTGTATCTGTCTGCATTTATCTATAACCTTCTAGTGATGATTTTGTTCAGCCATTTGCTTTATAAGTATCGCGAGGCGTACAAACACGTGATGTTTTATTATTATTGTTTTCAGTATTTTACCTATTTATTATATAATAATGATTTATTATTTCTTTTTCCTTCATATTACTCCGCGGACATAGGTGTGGGTCATAAATTAACTTAATTAGATATACTTTAACTTATAATGTATCATAAAGAAATGTATAACTATTATATTATGTCCCATTAAATAAATACCGAATGTCGTGGTGGCATAGCGGTTCAAAGATCGGATTCGCATGCATATGCTTGCAGGTTCGAACCCGGGCAAGTACCAATGTGACTTTTTCAAAGTTATATGTACTTTCTTAATCATTCTAAGACATCATTGACAAACGGTGAAGGAAAACATCGTGAGGAAACCTGGATTCCGAAAATTGGTATCTGAAATCGCCAACCCGTAATGAGCAAGCGTGGTGATCAATGCTCATTCCTTCTCTATATGGGAAGAGGCCAGTGCCCAGCAGTGGGACGTTTATAGGCCGAAATTATACATATTTATAACTTTACACTTGTTTTCCAAAGATAAAAGAGGTTTCCTTAACCTCGAATTTCACCATACATTTAAGTCTACAGTATTCTGTTTATATCAGACATTTTTAAATTATATTTAAAACGTCATCACTACATATTATAAAACAAACTCACTTCCCGCTGTCTGTCCCTATGTATGCTTAGATCTTTAAAACTACGCAACGGATTTTGATGCTGTGTTTTTTTAAGAGATAGAGTGTTGCAAAGAAGGGAAGGGATGGTTTGGGATGCATGGGAAGGTTGAATTTTATGTATAGTATGACTTTGTTAGATGGTAGATGATATATAGAACACGCAAACCCTAAAACACACACAAAACCTAATCTTAAAGATCTTTTCACTTACTTATGTCTTTACAGTGTGTGGCGGCTTCTTTGACTGCAGTCCTCATTTCAGCCGGAAACATGACGTCCACTTGCTTGATCACAGCATCGTAGCTCAACTTATTATTCTTAACCTATAAATATTTACTATTAATATTCCAGCTAAGTATATTCTTTTTTCTAGAAGACAATGCTTGCGAAAAAAAAAGCAAGATGTGCAGGCACGGTCAGAACACGTCATAAAAAAATAAAGTCCCAATTATGCACAATTCTTCGAAAAAGGAACCTAAATTAAAAAAATATATAACTTTTTAAAATGCCATGAACACCGTATTTAAATTTCGAACCCTCGTTTTGCCATGACCTAATGATTTTTTTTTTGGGGCCCTTGCTGCTTTTTTTTTTGCCTTGCAATCCCTTCTGAATACTTTATCGCAATGTAATTTTTTTTTTAAATTCCAATGTCACCTTTTACACTACCGACTTAAACCCACTCGTTTCACAAGCATTTTAGCATAGCACGAGGGGTTAATAAGAATATAATAGTAATTTGCGACCGACATTGCTAGTGAGATGCTTTTTTATTTATAAGCCTTTTCCAACCTAAGGTCTCAATACTCACCACTTGAGTCATAGTATATACACAGGCAACGTAGCACATGACATTTCTACTCTCTATGAACTTTCCTTTTTCAATATCTCCGACTTCCTCTGAAATAGAGTATAATTTATGAGATTTTAACTTGTAGTTCTTAAACTTAACCAAGAGGAATCGAATGTTTGGCTTATTTGCCGAATAGATAGAGTCGTCTCTTCTTTGGAGATAGAAATACACGTACGTTCAAAATATATGCGAGATACTGGATAACGATATATTGTCAGAGACCTTTTGTATGCTTTACATACAGCCTAGTACTTATCCATACCTTCAGTCACATCGTTCTTTGGCATACACGATTTTTTCATGAGTTTTCCGGAATTTTTCAGCTGCTGTCTTGTCATCTAAACAAAAACAAAATAATTATAATTAAAGTGTACTAATCATACTTTTGTTTTTTATTCAAGCCAATGGTCTAATTTAGGTACAGTATGTATTTCTCTTACCCCATCACAAATCCCAAAAATGAAATATAAAACGCAAACAACGCAGAGGGATCGAGCACTAAGCGTATACATAATGACGTTTACTTCAGCAAAGTATTGTAAAAAATATCACTTAGTACTATTTATAGAAGGCGTTTTTCTACTTAACGAACATGAATGATTGATTATAGGGAAACGTACATTTAGACAATAAAATAACTTGTTATTTGATCCTCATCACAACTTAAACGATGCATAATGATGTCCTAATAGTTGGTAATTGAAAAAACGTTTACCTACTTTAGTACTAGAATACGGCCCTTTGAATGTTTGTGTTTAAAAATGCCTATGAACAGCCCACTACAGGGCACAGGCCTCTTCCCATATAGAGAAGGAATGAACATTGATCATCACGCTTGCTTGTTGCGGGTTTGTAATTTCAGATTCCAATTTGGAATCCAGGTCCTTCATCGTTTGACACTTGTGATTTGTACTTACCACTATCCAAATCATTTTGTGTAAAACTTAGCAGCATCACAATCAAGCCATTTTTAATTTATGTTTTTTTTAGTAGCTCAGTATAATCAATACATAACCGAACATCTTAGTTTTTTCTATTGTTTCGCTTAAGCAGTTCTTATTAGTTAGTTATTACCAAACTTGGGACTTCGGATATATATTTATTTTTTGACATAATTAGAAAACAAAAACTGTTAGACACCATTCTCATCCTAGGAATAAAATTATCTGTCTTTGGTCAAATCAGTCAAGTAACTCCAAGACAGAACTTAAGAATGGTTATATCGGATTGACTGCAATTATGACACATAAAGCCCTTAATTAATCATTTAACAGTCGAGTTGTGAGAATTACTTTACAGTCACATTGTAAGCTCATTCAGATTAATACGAGTGCACCATTTAATACTTAATAACACAACTGTCTGTCAAACTATGGCTTTAGGACAAGGAAGATCTATAACTAGCAATTAATGATTACTGAACTAATGATTATAAAACACTATCAACAATGTAACCATGACTTCTAGGCTCCACGAAGACATTTTTTATAGATCCCTATTACTTAAAAAGAGGATAGATCTATGTTAAATGTCTTCGTCACATACACATTCTAGAAGAGCTATTAATGCTATCAAATGTAGAAATCGTTAACCTATAGGTAAATAAAGTCAAAATCATCTGCTTTTATATTTTCTTGGAAATTTTCAAGTAGGACTAACGAATATTTTACTCCGTAACAACAACGCAGTTAGATCCAAAAAGTTCTTCATTTGTTATTATTATTTAATTAAAAATTCATCGACGTCTAAGAATGTGTATACGTATTCAGATACAAATTATAGCCTCACGCTTCAACTTGTAACACCATCTACTATAGAGAGTACTAGGATTAGGCTATGACTAATAGTTCTAGGTATACACCGGTGCTGCAATGAGTTTCTAAATCAAAATGAGTTCTTATTACAAAATTAAGTACCTACAATAGTTAGTATCAAAACAAGCGACTATCCTTATTTTTTTATTGTATTTCAATCATCAATCAACTCAGCCTATCGCAGTCTACTGCTGGACCTAGTCGTCTAGCACGTTGCGCCACAGCACCCGGTCCTCCATTAGGGCACCGTGTGTTGTGGTGCGCCATCATAAAGGTGAATGCCCTAGTCACCACGCTGGGCAAGCGGGTTGGTAACCGTAGTTTACTTTCAGTTCTTTATACTACTGCCCATTCTCCTTGTTTCTATATCCCTTAGTCACCTCTTACGAAACCCACGGAGAGAGAAGGGGAGGTTCTAATCTATTCCGAACAACCCCACGTCAGTCTTAATTTTATTTAGATCATAGTTAATACGTATTTTAATCCCATAACTTTATTATTATTATTAACTAGCTTTTGCTCGCGGCTCCGCCCGCATGAGCGTCGTTTATCATGACAAATTATAGCCTACAGCCTTCCTCAATAAGTGGTCTATCTAACAGTGAAAGAATTTTTCAAATCGGACCAGTAGCTTCTGAGATTAGCCCGTTCAAACAAACAAACAAACTTTTCAGCTTTATAATATTAAGTCTTGTATACATTTAATAAGACGGTCTATATGTTTTTCACATCTTTAAATCCTCGTAAAGGTGTAAAAAAGATTTTGATAGCCAAGGATTATGACTTCATATACCGAAATGCAGGACAAAAGCAATTGGCAACAAAGTAAAAACGTCCTCCTTAAAACGTATTTTATGGACGCCCACAACATCACAGCTAAGATCACTGAACAATTAAACAATCACAGGTCTCATAAATAGCTGTCAGTCAAGATCAAGGATTCCATTAAATTAGTGGCGATGACATCGACCTAGGACATCAGTAGGCAAGACTAAAAGAAAAAAAAAATGTATTTAATGGGAGTTGTGAAGTTTTTGTTACTCGCCGCAACTTGTGAAGCGGTGAGTTTTGCTTTTTGTCCTATATGTACATCTTACAAAAAATCAAATTCCAAACTTTATGTAGTTTTGCAGCAATGGTGAAACATAGGTACTTACCTAGTTGATTAATTATCTTTGCTATATAGTGCGTTGTTTATCGCTGGTCGATTTTCAGTAAAATTTCATATTTTCGAAATTAGTAGAATTTATGAAATTTGTTACTACCTATTCCAGTGTTTTGGTTTGCTATCGTTTCAGATGACTATGAAACAGATCAGGAACACGGGAAAAATGATGAGGAAATCTTGTCAACCGAAAAATAATGTTGAAGATGGTAAGAAAAAAATAATGACTGTCATAAGTTTTTGCCCAACATTTTCTACTTACCTACCTACTTAGACACTGGTTCTATACCCAATAGGCACAAAAACATAACTTACCCAGCTGTTAATATTATTTTTTTGTATGCGCAAGAAAATCCTACTCCATTCTATATTTTTAAACGACAGTATTATAATTAAGATATTTATTCTGTTTAGAAAAAATCGACCCACTTGCTGACGGTGTATTTATAGAGGAAAAAGAAGTAAAATGTTACATGGCCTGTATCATGAAGATGGCAAATACGGTTAGTAAAATTAGTAGATTTTTTATTATTTTATTGATACAAGACTTGCGCTTGTACCACCAATAACCAGAAAGTTACATATACAGGGTAAGTTTTAAAACACCTGCAACCTCGCAGAACTGGATAATTAACATCATAATAATATTTGTTGTACCTTTTGATAATTCCTTAGTTCTTTTTTCATACTTCATACATAAATATCAAATTTAGAGCTTAGAGCGCGCTTAGAACATTATGTTATCTATTGCTTATAATAGTTCAGAAGTCTCTCTCCTTCAAGGTTCCAGGCGTTTTATAAATAACCCTGTACATACAAGAATCATTTCTTCCGAAACAGGTAGGTACTTGAATTCTTTGCACAATTACATAAAAATGTTTCTTCTGTTTTTTACATCTTCGAGATCTGACATGAAATAAGTTGTGTGGTTGCGTCATCGGGGCCGTGAGCCCAACTTACTGTGCATCCCATTTTTATAATAATCTAAAATTACATTATTTAGATTAAAAACGGCAAACTAAACTACGAAGCAGCTATGAAGCAAGCCGATCTGCTGTTGCCTGATGACATAAAAGAGAGTGCAAAGGAAGCTATTACAGCCTGCAGAAAAGTCGGTACGTAAACTTACTTTAAAGTCCCAATTTGAATACCAGACCAAGATTTAAATTGAAGTGGCTTTAAATTGATGTTTAGAGTAATCCGATTACAATGAAAAGTAAAGAAAATATTAACCTTAATCGTTGAAAATTCATAAATTATTCATCCATTTTTAAGTGCAAGATATAATATAACGTCGTTTTAATCGTAATTGTAATACATAATCGGTCTCTTCTGAAGCTGTGACTTAAAACCATCTTAAAACCTTAATCATTTTTCCATTCATTTTCAGCTGACTCTGAAAAGGACATTTGTGAAGCCTCATTTAAAACCACCAAATGCATCTACAATCAGAATCCAAGCATTTTTTACTTTCCGTAGCATAAGTCTTTCATAATGATTTTCACATAAATTGTATTACCTAAATATAAAATCGGAAGTCGATTCATGTTTGCTTTTCTTTAAGTGTACCTTTTTTAAGTACATACTGCAACATCGATGGTAGAACATAATTATGTTGTTTTAAATTGCTTAAGTATAGCAACATCTTATTCAATGCACGAACAAGTATTCAAGATTAATTCTGATCTCAGAATTCTATTATCTCAATTACCTATGAAGAACGTAATATAAAAACAATGTTGTATTGTACCTACTTCGTCGCTAGTATTTATCAACTTCCGCCTAACACAAACGAATACCGTCAATTTTCAAGATAACGACTTGTTACCTTGCAATTTTTCTAACAATTATTTACGCTTACATTTTCTGCTTATTTAAAGGTAGCAAATAATATAGGTGCTTTACCTACACTTTAAAGGGAAGGGAATGTCGATGATTCCACAAAACGTTATTGATTCTTTTAGCGTAATTTTGTGTCAAAAAGAGGGCCACCATATTTTCAGCCCTAACGAATATACCTACTTATAAAATTTCATAATAATCGGTCATGCCGTTTCCTAAGAGTTAGGTAACCAATATAACATACTGCTGTAGGTTTCGGCATAGAATAGAACCTCTCCTTCTCTACCCGTGGGTGTCGTAAGAGGCGACACCGGCCCGGTTCCTATATTCCAAAAACTAATCGTTTCTATTACGAACAGGTACCTAAAATGTCAACGAGGCGTCATCTCAAACCGTTCCTTTAAGCATAATATGACTTCTTACCCAAGTAACTCTCAGTAACTGACTTAAGGTTACTAACGTTGGTAAGCACAATGTATGGGAATGCGGCCGGAAACGTTGAGTCTAGAAATCAACACATACATTAAACGTAGAGAGGACCTAGAGGACCATCAGAAAACCAGTCGTAGGCGGTTACACGTTGGTAACCATTCGCTTACAGTAGGCAAATGGTAAGGTTGGTAATAACGAAGCGTTTAATATTAGGAACCCAGCCTAAGGGTTATATATACAAGGAGAATGAGAACTGCGGTCACCAAGCCGCTTGCACAGCGTGGTGAGTAGGGCAAACAATGATAGCGCACCACACATACAACCCCCAAATGGAGGACCGGGTATTGTGGTGCAACATGGGAGAAGCCAAGTTCCAGCAGTGGACCGCCATTGATTGATGGCAATAAGCACTGTGACACGAGATTTTATAAAGGTAGGTGTATATTATAATTAAAACTATAGATGAGCACATCTATACTTTTTGACCTATGAACTGCGGTGTCTAATGTTGGGTACATAATCTACAGCAGTAGGTGTCTACTAAACTATGAGTCCGTGATTATCAATATTTATACATAATCATTAAATAAAAAAATATATAATTTTGATAACAATCAATGAGCAATCTTACATGATTACTGTTACAAACAAAACCAGCGGATTGTAACTAATGCTATAAAAATATATATATATTTATAGTGGAAATTAATAGGTATCACGTTTTAATAAAAAATACGACTAATTTTAATTCTAAACTTAAATAGATAAATTCATTTCCTTTGATTCTTATCCTAATGTCACACGCACAAAATGAACAAAAACATAAAAAAAAAATTGTCTAGGTGTGGTGTTCTAGATATTTATTAGATACTAGCTGTTTCCCGCAGCTCCGCCAGCGGTCTACATTTTGTTTTATATAGTTGAGATGCAAGCTATCCTATCTTTAAAGTTGGATCAAACTGCACACGGTGTGCAAATTTGACGGAGTATAGAGAATAGATAAATATCTTGACGCCTACCGTTAAACCGGGTTCGAATCGAACTCTAGAGTTTGATAGTCGCGATTTGACGATCTAACTACTCAAACATCGCCCGACGTAGGCACCTATGTTATTTTATCACTATCAGATCATTAGTATCGTGTACAATATTATCATAGGAATATTCTACCTAATATTATATCAATCGTGACTCGCGTGCGCATCCCACAATTGTTTTAAAACAGCCTTATTTAGATAATTGTCAGCGTTGCTAACTTTGGGGTATCTCCCTAAAATTTAGGGACAGAACTTTTTTGGGGGCTTAAAAATCCTGAAATTTCCGGGAACTGAATGAAATATTGAAACATCTCTCTTGAATCTCTTTTTTACCTCATTTAGTCATTGGGCTACGAAACGTACCTAGGTATATGGTTAAATTTTATGAATTGCAAACGACTTGGGCAGTTGATCACTGAATCAAAGGAATTTTGCATGAGATCCTCATTCTTGTTTTAGGAGGATTTAAAAAAACATGGGGAAGAAGACTGGAAGGGGTTGGAAGCACTGACTTTTCTTGACTGTTAAGGATGAAATTACAAAATCAGTAGATACTTAAGTAGGGAGATATACCTACTGTTTCGTTCAACCCTCATCCCTGACCCTGGTGCTCCTAAAAGATAAATGTTATGATAACTAAGCATAGCTGATATATCTTTATTATATACACAGCAAATCTATCGAAATAAATCTGTTTACATTTAATGTAATGATTAAATGTTTTTTTTGTTATTAAATACCAAATCACAGATCATTATGATCACCATGTCCAACTGGTAGAAATCAGAGTATTATTGTACACAATCAAAAGCAAAACTTAAATGCGTAATTAAGATGGTATCAATTCCATGAACATTTCGGTGCCATTTCAATTTGATAGTTTATGTACTTATATTTTCCTAATGAGTTCCATCTGACAATGTATAAAAAGGATACCTCTATCGCTGTTTGTTATGTAAATTTTTACTGATCTTTGTGAAGCCATCAAAATGATTTTTCGTATCTTATTATGTGTTTATTTAATGGAGTTTTATGGGAGCAATGTAAGTAAACTTTGCTACTTATTACTAATTATAAAGAGTTTAATTAAGTTGATACCTTAAACATCTAGTTAGTTACATTTCTATTATGGTCTCTCCTAATAAGCCAACTTGATTACGAATCTTTTTCAAATATTTACAACATCAATTAAACTCAAACTTAGTGGATAATACTTTTTCAGGCTAAATCTTATGATGAAATAAAGACATGGTTCATAGAGCAAGGCGCTGACTGCATAAAGGAATTTCCAATAGAGTCCAACGATATGTTATTGTTGGAGCAACAGAAGATCCCTGAAAATAAAGAGGCTAGATGTTGGTTGGGCTGCATCTTTATGAAGACGAATATGGTAAGTTTAGATAGTCCTGTTCGCCATTTTTTTAAACTATTTTCTTAACATCTTTTGTCAATAAATTATTACAGAAGTAAGTCTGTACATAAATCTACAAAATAGTTCCCACCAGGGACGGCCTGCAAAAAACTATGTCCCAATAATAATTGACAACAGTCAACGTATTTTTTTTTTTAGTAAAATTCCAATCACCACCCATGAACGTTAACCCAAGAAGTTTGTAGATAAAAGTGGTCGCATAATTCTAAATACCGAAATGAAGAAGTCTCTGGTCGGACACTCTCTGAATACTGACCTACATAAATAGATGAGAGAAAACGAATATCACCGTCTCGTACTTTCGAGCATGAGTGTATTAAAAAAGAGAAACCCGACCTCAGTCTATTTCACTTGGATAGGTTATATGAAATGAGAGGCTACACACTAATAGGTGTAGATACTACTTAGTGTGTCTACTTTCATATACATATAAGTTCCTGTCCCATAAGCAGCATCTGTTCCTTGGAGGATATATGTGTCTAATATTTTTTACATAACTACCTGACGAACATAAAAAAATGTTATCTACACCAGTTTAATGACTGGAACGTCTGGCACAGGCCTCACCATTTACTTAACTTTCTTCCAATACTAACGACCGTTCTCAGCCATTGATATACCCACATCAACAATTACTTAGAGGAAATGAAATGCAAAGTGTTTTTGCATATCAATGAACGCAACAAATAAAATATATGAGTTGCATTTACCATATGAGTTGCATTTACAGATCGACAACAAAGGCATGTTCGATGTCGCAACTTCAACAGCAATGTTTGATAAAGACCACTCCGGAGATCAAACGAAGCAGGAAAACTCTAAAAAGCTAATGGAAATTTGCAAGAAAGGTATTGTGCAGTACCTTTTTTTGAAACCTTTGAAAAGTGCCCGGCCTAATGGGTATTATTAAGACCGAGGAGTGAGCTTTTTACACGCTTTATATTAGCTTCACCTGTATGTTTGTTGTTTGTATGTTTGTTGTTTGTATGTTTGTTGTTTGTATGTTTGTTGTTTGTATGTTTGTTGTTTGTATGTTTGTTTGTAACCGACTTCTTTGGGCGCGATCCACTTTAAACGGCCAGATTTCGTTCAAACTTTGTAGATTTATCGAGGACCGATGACAATACACTATTTTAATAAAAGATTTTTTTTTAGTTTAAAGAAAACTAAAACATCACGCTTTTATAAATAAACTAAACTAAAAAGTAGAAAATAAATAATAGTTAAAAAAAACTAAAAACACGCTTTTTATTGAAAACCAAACTAAAAAATAGAAAATAAAAAAATATTAAATTTGAAAAAAAGCGTGGGGTGCTTTTTAAGATATTTACAACTATTGACACCATGCACCCCACACTTTTTTTTAGTTTGGTTTTCAATAAAAAGCGTGTTTTTAGTTTTTTTAAACTATTATTTATTTACCTTACTGAAACCACCCCGTTGATTACCATCAAGCACAATATGGGTTCAGTTACCTCTTAAAAGACCATCAAACCAGAAACCCTCTTGTGCAACGCCTGTTATGGCACTTTCCTGGGAAGACTGTAAAGGTCTTCCCTGAGCTTCATTCACTATTCACGGTAGCATTGACCGATCACTGTTACCGCCATCTCCGAGGTCACTTGATAGGTGGCAGTCTAAAGGATATAGTTCGTAGTACCACTTTTATAACTCCCATCGGCCATTTTATTTTGTGCAGAAGAGTAAAACCTATACCGACTGCCTAATTTCAACACCAACGAAATAAGGACCTTATTCCCTTGCATTAAGGTTTCAATTGCAAGAATAAAAAAGATTTGCGCTGTCTCGTTCCATTGATCGTTTTCGCAAAATCGGGCACGAGCAACAACCAAATAGCACGTCTACCCAACCTGTACCCAATCACATAGGTAGGTATTAGAAATGTAGGTGCTTACTTACATACATTTTTAAATTAAGTTACAATGAACAAAATAATTGTGTTTTTGTCTCTTTACAGTCAACGATGAAGCCGTTAGTGACGGCGAGAAGGGCTGTGAAAGATCTGTTTTATTATACAAATGTTTCATTGAACATGCACCAGGGGTAAATATAATGCTTTACCTAATATCTAATAATATGAATTTATGGTCGAGATTATCATAGGAGTTAACGAGATCGCACATATAGCCGCGCCGTACGCGCCGCACTCACCGACTTTTTTTCGAATAATTTAGATGATAATCCGGTGCGTTCGGTGCACTTTCTCAAATATCAGCCCAGTATAGACCCAGTGACATAATTTCGCACAAATATCGAAAAAAAATATCTTAAAAAACTGACTCCAAAAAAGAACAAGAAATGAAAATTACAGGTCTCGTTTCAATAACGCTCGCGACAATACACCTTCTCAGTTTCGGACAATTTCAGACCGAGAGTTGACATCGGATGGTGATATTTCGTTACACTAGCGCAGTTTCAAAAAAATTTATGATTCCATTGGAAGCAAGTAACTGACTAACTGAAATCAAAATGTTGACAACATTCACGTTTATTTGAACCTACATAACACATGTTTATACATGGTGTTAACTTTTTTAGCGATATAATAAAAACGTAGACAATATTGTTTTCAAGAATACCTGAATGAATTGAAATAAATTCAAGAGCTAGCTTACAGAAAATTTACTTTTTACTAACACTATAACAACTTAGGTGCTAAGTTTAGACTGTATTTTTAACACTTGTCGCTTACAATATTTACACATTTAAGTATTTAGACTAATTAGTGCAATACATTTTCTATTTCAGATGGGATTCCCACTGTCTTAACAATACAGCAATGCTTCACTGGCTCCACATCCGATATAATTAATAAGAAGGCAAAATAAAATGAGAATTATGAGCAATAATTATGTTATTTATTGATTTACCTTAGAAAACACTTTAAACAACAGGAGACTCTAAAACATTGAATACAAAATATTATGTATATACGTATTATGCAAAGTTCTTAAGTATATTATGAGATACTTTAATGATATATTATAATCATACTGATCTACAAAAAGGTACACAGGTAATGTACTGTGAACATGAGGCGAGTCGCTGCGCAATAACAAATTAACTAAAAGTTAAATATTATATTATGCATTAAATTGTACAATAGCTTTTCATACATATACAAACGAAAAGAAAATTATACCGGACTTTTACAGTTCGTATGAAATACGTGACAGTACAAGAATATGACGACATGCAATGACAATACATATTATTACATTGATATTGTAATGGCGCAGCTCCACAGCGGCACACGCTGTGCACGACCTCCACGCCACGTTAGCTGCATGTGTCGATGTTATCACTACCAAACTTTACACACGTGCATAGCGTCTCCGTGGCCTGCAGTAGAGTAGCGCCTTAACTACTACATGAAACAGCTTATACGTGCGTCATAGTGAACTTAACAATGACTAGTGCTTAAAATATGTACTTAACACACAATAACATTTTATTCGAGAGATTTAACATTCCTACTGACCTTAATATATTTTGATTACAATTTGTGCAAACAATTTAATTGGTGATTAAACATGAAAAGACAATAACCTGACTCTCTTATAAATTCTCTTTATATTATCTTATACATTAGTTTGGTAGCTACCCTATATTTGAAATAAAGGCTACAAAGTCCAGTAGAAAGAAAGCGAAGTACGAAAATATTTATAATTGGTCCAAAGAGTTTGGATATACATAAAGTGTGTCGAAAGGTAGGTACTACTTAGTTATGCCACTGCATAAAATACATATGAAAATAGTAGGCTGCGTGGGTACACCTTTGCTTTGCTCATCTACTAACCCTAAAGTATGTAATACAAAAGGAAAGACTTGACACCATACCCACGCGTCCTCATAAATATTTAATATTAAATACAAATATTTATTTAGATACACTACATTATTTTAAATACAAAAATTTAACATACATATTTTGCAAATGATCACGTCAATATGAAAATCATATGTCTACTAAGTTGGCACAGTATAAATACTTTTTTATTAGAATAAATAGTTATGGACGAAAATTATTAAATAAATTGTTGCCTACAGATAAAATAATTTCAAAGGTAAAAATTTATAGTGTTACGAAACGAATCAAAATGTCATTTATTCAATTGTTTAACCCCATTATATACTCTTACACGTAATAATAATTAGCATCGGTTCATTTTTCCATTAATTTACAATGAAACCGTCGAATCCTGAAGCTGCACTTGATACCACACTAGCGTGCTAGCGGTCATGAAAATTGCTTAATGTTATGATAGGGCTAAACTGATAAACATTATTACAAGAAATAACAAATATACAACAAAAAAATCATCACCTAAATTAAATTAAACTTTCACAATGGCAAGTCATATCAGAAGATATTATCTTATTTTTAAATCGGATAATCATCATTTGAATCTACAAATACAGACTAATATTTACTTGTTTTACAAATAAGACGCAATACAATATAGTATAAGATCCCTAATACAACGACCTTCACCGAGATGCTTATTTGATGAAACGTATTTTATATTTAATTTAATATGTCAATAAATATAATCCATATGGGTTGCCTAGCAAATTTCAGTCCAGATTATGTTTAATTAATAATTAAAAAAATATATTTTTTTAAAAATTTCAACGGTATGCTTATTAGATAAATTCTATACCAATCGAAAGTATGAAGCCCATAGAATATGCAAACGTTAGGTTGCCTATTCTTTTCCGGTCACAACTATCGGGTTGCCAGGTATAAACAGGTAAATTAGTACTAGCATTTTGCAACGGTCTGTTTATTGAATGAAATTTAAATGAAATTAAAGATTATTTTATTCTGAACACGGTGGTATAGGGTTGCCTGCGAAAAATCAGTCCAGAATTGCGGTTGTCGAATTTTAAAAAGTAAAATATTGCTCCCGAACTGCATACATTACCGTGTTAGTAGTTCGGGAGCAAACTTTCAGGGCTATCTTGTGTTAGTTTAGTTCTTTTTGTTTTAATAAATATAAAATAATTTAATAAAATGGGTGCCAAGAAACCAAGATGGCGTCGACGACAATTTGCAATTTTTTCTTCATGGGTGTCATTATGGGGTCGAAATTAGAATGCAAGATGGCGCCGAGAACAATATGATTTTTTTTTGTGATTAGTGTTATTTTTAAGATTTGCGAGGTCGCTGAAAATAAAAAAAAAATTTTTTTTAAACATTTCACCGGTATGATTGTTAGATAGATTCTATACCAATCGAAAGTATGAAGCCCATAGAATATGCAAACGTTAGGTTGCCTATTCTTTTCCGGTCACAATTATCGGGTTGCCAGGTATAAACAGGTAAATCTGTACTAGCATTTTGCAACGGTCTGTTTATATATTTTTTTTTAGGTAAATTATTATATTTTGTAATTACTAACATAGTTCTTAAGCAATTGTACTAACACACTATGAGCCGTGTGATGCTTGAAAATAAAAATTTTTTTTTTTTTTTTATTTATTGAATGAAATTTAAATGAAATTAAAGATTATTTTATTCTGAACACGGTGGTATAGGGTTGTCTGCGAAAAACCAGTCCAGAATTGCACTCTCTTTCTTTAAGTGGGCGCACTTAAAGAAAGAGAGTGCGCATGCTATTTGGGCTTGGAAAAGAAAAGGATAGCGATAGACTCGTATATACTATGCATCATCACAGTATAAAAACATACAGTAGGACGACGCCTTTGATCTCCTTGTAAATGCCGACAGTGTGTAGAAATTGTCGCAACAGCCAGGGTTGTCTCAAAATAACAATATTTATTTAAATTTATTTTTATCAACATTATTTAATAATTATTATTTAATAATAATGTTGATCAAAAATAAATTTAAAAAAATATATAATAAAAAAAATCGAATTTTTTTTTTGATCAACATTAACTTTAACTTAATATTAACTTAATAGTTATTATTTAATAATAATGTTTATCTAAAATAAATAAAAAAATATTGTTACAATAATTAACAATAGCGAGATACACAATTTGTAAAACAGTAACTATTATGCAAATGTGCTTCGTCTATGGTCTCACATGCAAAAATATACAATTCTAGATTGAGATTGAGACGAACACATGTAATTTCATTTAGAGAAATGTCCTTCATCTTGGATCAGGAACACTTGCGCGATAGACATTTCCGCGAAAGCTAGACCACACTTTTATTTTGAGCGACCTCGTAAATCTTAAAAATAACACTAATCACAAAAAATGCATATTTTTCTCGGCGCCATCTTAGATCCTAATTTCGACCCCATAATCGTTTTAAGCGACCCCATGAACCACGAAAATGACACCCATGATGAAAAATTTGCAATTTTTCCTTGGCGCCATCTTTGGTTCTAATTTCGACCCCATAATCGTTTTTAGCGACCTTGGGAACCATGAAAATGACACCCATGAAGAAAAAATTGCAAATTGTCGTCGACGCCATCTTGGTTTCTTGGCACCCATTTTAATAAAATTATTTTATATTTATTAAAACAAAAAGAACTAAACTAACACAAGATAGCCCTGAAAGTTTGCTCCCGAACTACTAACACGGTAATGTATGCAGTTCGGGAGCAATATTTTACTTTTTAAAATTCGACAACCGCAATTCTGGACTGATTTTTCGCAGGCAACCCTATACCACCGTGTTCAGAATAAAATAATCTTTAATTTCATTTAAATTTCATTCAATAAACAGACCGTTGCAAAATGCTAGTACTAATTTACCTGTTTATACCTGGCAACCCGATAGTTGTGACCGGAAAAGAATAGGCAACCTAACGTTTGCATATTCTATGGGCTTCATACTTTCGATTGGTATAGAATTTATCTAATAAGCATACCGTTGAAATTTTTAAAAAAATATATTTTTTTAATTATTAATTAAACATAATCTGGACTGAAATTTGCTAGGCAACCCATATGGATTATATTTATTGACATATTAAATTAAATATAAAATACGTTTCATCAAATAAGCATCTCGGTGAAGGTCGTTGTATTAGGGATCTTAGACCAATAGGTTTTATTTGCCAGAGATGTCTGCCAAGAACATTTATTAACCTACTATAAATATTTAATACATGCTTAGGCGCCCTGTTTTGTATGATATATAAGTGGTTACACATAGTGTCAAATTTCGTTTTTAATTTATATTGAACATAGTAAGTGCTAAATACAATAACAATTACATTTTAATTGCATCACTACTACACTGAGAACCCGTTATTCTACAACATTTATTTAAATACACAAAAGAGGTCGTTCGAATGCAATCGAATAACTTATATTAACATTTATAATCACTACAGAAAAAGCTAAAGAGAAAACTTGCTCGATTGTCCGATAGCCATATTAAACTAATTAACATCAACAAAAAAAACACTTGATAAGCTCGCAGAAATGGTCTAAAAAATATATACTGGTGTTACCGATAGGGTATATGAAGCCAGTACATCTGGTATAGAGTCGATGAACAGAATTGGAGCTTATAATACACCATGCCCTTTCGGTAATACTATGTATACGTTCTACATACTTTATAATGCACATAAAATCTTCTAATCCCTACTGAAATGAAATGATAGATAACTATCTGATAAACACTATGCACATTATGTTAGCTGGAGCAAAACAAAACGAACTGCAGTCATTAGCACTGTTCCCCATCTATTCGTCGATGACGGAAGTTGTTCCCCATTTTATTCATCGACGATGATGAGGTGAACTTCTGAGAGGGACTCGTCCCCCGGATGTTATATGCTGTCATAGCTGTTGGGGTCGGGGGACACGGTGGGACCAGCGCCGCGAGTGGGGAGCTTGCAACCATTGCACAGGAACATCCACCCATCCTGAAATGCACATTTTTAAGTCCATTTAATTGAGTTCTCTGTAAAGCTTATACATTTTTTTTATTTCTGTCCAATATAGTATAAGATTTAGGCAAGGTCGGGGAAGCGTCGGTCGTCCGGGGCTAGATGACTCGTCGACATAGTAAAAGGTTCGGGTCGAATCTGGAGACCAACACTTTAGAAATATGTACTTATATATTTATTTTTATCAAAAGCGGCCAATTAAATAGCGACAGGCACATAATGGTCTAAAATTCTAAATATTCAAAAAAACATAATTATTCGATTTTAAAATAATAGCAGCCTATAATGTGTCCTACTGCTTGGCACAGGCCTCTTCCCATATGGAGAAGAAACGAGCATTGACAACCAATCTTCATTTCAATAATAATTAAGTTTTAAAAGGTCTATATTATTTCATTTGTTTTTATGTCTCTATGTTCGAAGGATACTGAAATGGCTATATTGTTCGTCTATTCCATAAGACAGATATACCATAATTTTACATACAATCGCACAGCTAAACAAAATTGGTTTGGATTGGTCAATCACAACTTACTTTGACAAGATTAGGTAGTTCCGACCAGAAGGCGAGGTTCGGTATAACTTCGACGCCCGTCGCTCCCATCAAGAATTTCTTAGTGCAAATACCCAGAACTAGATAGAACACCACTAAGGAGAAGAAAACTATCAGCAGAGTAGACCCGAAAGACCTTCCTCCTTCATCGATAAGCTTCAGGCAAGCGTCTCGGGAATAGAACGCAAGAACCTGGAACATATAAACGTCGAATATTCAAAACCTATTAACTATACCTACTAATATTATAAAGCTGAAGTGTGCTTGTTTATTTGGTTGAACGCGCTAATCTCAGGCACTACTGGTACGATTTGAAAAATTTTTTCAGTGTTAGCTCATTTCTTGAGAAGGCTATATGGTATATAACGACCTCGCGGGCGAAGCCGCGAGCAAAAAGTACCTAGTTATAGTATACTAAGCAAGGATTCACGATAAATTCAAAAGTATGGAAGTGCTGTTATAAGTACGAGAATTGCGTTTATCGAACAGTAAAATTACGGATAACTGCGGTTTGCCACGCTGGCTTGAAGGTCGTGTGGAAGTATAGATTTCCAGTATTTATCTTTATTAATTCATGCACAGTTGGATACGGTTAAATTATATTATTTAAGTGCTTGTAAACTTGTGGCCACGATGATCTCTGTTAAACATTTAAATAACAATCCAGTCAATTATAATCATTGCCATAAAGCCTTTGCTTATTATTAGCTACCTGGTAACTCTAACATTACTATGAATCGTTGTTTTTGAATGGCTTGATTAATCTAAAGATTACGTGTTTCTTGAATGCATTTTAAGAAACATTTATAAACCATTACCAGAGTACCTCAAAAACAAAAAAAAATGTGATAATATCAATCCATCAGCCTATCGCGGTCCGTTGCTGGACCTAGGCTTCTTCCATGCGCCACAACAACCGGTTCTACATTTGGGGCTGTGTTGTGTGGCGCGCCATGATAGTGTTTGCCCTATTCACGACGCTGGGCAAACGGGTTGGTGACCGCAGATAACTTTCAGTTCTTTAGGAGAACACTGCTGCCTATTCTCCTTGTTTCTATGTCCCTTAGTCGTCTTTTACCTTACTCACTGGTAGAGTGGGGGAGGTTCCATTGTGCCGAAACACCACGGCAATTGAAAATATAATTACATATTATAATACTTGTAGGTACTAAGAGAAGCCTAATTGTTAAACAAAGCTACACATAAAATATGGAAGAACACAGTATACAGTTGTTAAAACAAGTGTTTTACAATAATAAATGTTCCAAGTCAGAATAATGGCTTAGAAAATTTTAAATTAGTTAGCAGAACGTTTTCCTAACTCACAATATACCTGCTTTCCGAATCAATTGCACATTGTGATACAAATAAATTGATTAATTACCTATGTATATTTGTGAAAATCAAAACAAGCACAGTTACAACATTGTCTTGTACCTAAATACCTACTTGAACTTAACATAATGTGTCTTCAGAGTTGTGTCCTTGATAAAAACACATGTCTTTTTCATGTTAACTAATTATTATAATATTTAAACATAAAGTAAACAAGAATGACACTCACAATTTTATCTGGTTCTGATAATGAATACACTTGAAGACTGTTGTCCGTCTGAGCACACTTTAAAAGAACTATAGTCTCTCTGAAATATAAGAATGTTACATTTAAATGTGTGTACCATACTTCTTTTATCTTTCAATATAATTTATTAATATTGTTGACCGTTGAGACATTTTTTTTAAACCAATAAAATTTGATTCTAACTAGACTTTTCTCAAGCTATGTTGTAATGATTTAACGATTGTCAAGGATTAACATATTGTAGTCGGGCCCTTGTATTGCTTCCCAAGTAACGGAAGTATCTCGGTTTGTAAATAAGTGGTCACACATGGTCACACGCTGAAAATCTGCTGAAAGACAACCCCTCCACCACACCAATACTTCTTATGTGTAAAAACAACATTAATTTGTAAATACTGAGACCATTACCTTATGAAATAAATAATAATAATTGAATATAGGTATGTAGATACATACTAAACACATAATTATATAGTCGTCATCCAGAGTCTAACATGTAGTATTATTTTTCTTATAAATGGTTCAGTTTTATTTTTCCTTATATAATAAAATCTTAATTAGTGACAGGTTCACTCTGGAAAACTTCTTTTCTTCCTAAAATACAGCAATGTTACTTACGATGGACCATTCGGATATACAATGGAGTCCCCATCATCAGAAAAATTTGAAATATTACTTCTGCCCATGAAGTCATATGAGCCTTGGTCATATTTGTATGTAAGTGCAGTGACATTCACTAAGTTCATAGTGCGTACATGGCGACAAATCTGAAATACCAAATACCTTATTAAAAAAGCCGTTAAAACCTAAATTTAAATATAAATGGGATGTGTTACGCTGCATATTTAGCATTTATGTAGTTGTTGCACTACTCAGAATTTGCTACTGTTCTAACAATAGGCCTGCAAGCCAGATATACATATAAATAATGGTCATGTTTATTATAGTTTTTACTATATATATTATTGTAGTGTTTTATCTAAATAAATTGTTTAACAGCCAGACTGTTAAACAATTTATTTAACTTGTCCAACTGAATAATAAATTTATTATTTAGTTATATGCTAAATCTAAGAACATTGTGTTTTGCAAGGTAGAGTATAATATATGTAATGCAACAATATTAGATCTCTATGCTGATAACAGACAATATGACAATAGATATCTCTAGTGTACCTACAAATGATATTTACTTTGTCAAATGACACACAATCAAATATATTTTATCATATTACAGAGAAACTTTCACTTGAATTGAATATTCAAATTTGCATATACAGTGTGTAACTGTAAAAATCCCTGTCCGATCTCTAAGAGTTTTATTTGGTATCATACTGAGAACTCATATACATAGCCATTAAATGGATTGGAGATTATTATTCCCCAGTGGAAATAATTAAATATTCATAAAAACTGATCCAAGGCAACGGCAACAGCAACACTGACCACTCCTCAAAGTTCATGTACTTACTACCTAGTTTTGTGGTAAAGAAGCCGCCTATGCGAGACAGTTCATGAACTGTACCACGAATACGCTTTTATTGGATCGGAAAGGGGTTTTGTTTCATATTATATATATAGGTATAATATTACCAGCTCTAGTTACCAATTTATATTTTAAGTAAGTCTAAGGTTTTATAACATAAAACGCTGACTGACTGACTAACTAAGTAATATGTTATCAAGTTATTGTGTTACAAAAAAAAAACCGGTTTTGGTAATTACATTCCTGACTTGTTGTTGGTTGATATGTTGTAATATAAAATTTCAGTTTTAATTTTAAAGGCTGACGGGTTAACTTACCGATAAAGGCGATGTACAAGTATTTGGTAAACTCGGCTGGCTAACATTTATATTAATATCAAGACAAGGATGATAATAGTATGTACTCAATTCGTATTGCGTACCATTATTTTTGACCATGAACTTATCTGATACATAAAATGTAGTTGAAGCTGTAGGTGTTAGGTCGATTCCGGTACCATTTGGAAATGCACATACGCATGGAGACTTCGCCGCACAAATATCTTTAGCATTCACAAAAGATGTACAAGACAAATACACAACAAAGAAGCCGAAAATATTTAGAGAACCCATTTTCGAGGATGAACACTTTTTATAGTTATTAATTTTGCCCTATTTTGTAAGTCTATTTAGTTTTTTGTGTAATTTCTACGCCTTACAAATATATCTTGCCCAATGAGCAATCACAATCGACGTAAAACGTAAAATCGAAAATTGATCTATGATGAGGAATTGAATATTCAAGATACCACAGAATGTCGAATACAGCCATACAGGTAAAAGACAAACTTGTAGTTGTAATCAATCAAATAAAACAGCTGGCTCACTCTCTCTCACTAGTGGCCACAGACAACATAATGGCCGACGCCGGCGACGCCCCTCCTAAGAAATATAATGAACAAATTGATTTTTGGCCAAGGAAATTTTAATTCAAATAAAGTATTAATACTTTATTTTAAAGTGTTGTGAACATGGTGTGAACATTTATTATTTAATATTATTAGGTAAAACTTAATATTCATGTCTACATTTTGTATAATCCGTAGTTTCAAAATAATAAAAAGTAAACCAATGGTGATTATATTATTTGTCCTAAATTGTTTCCAAATACACAGTACCATTTGTTTAGAAAATAATTCATTATCTAAACATAACAAAGCTGTAAATCTGTTTGGTTGTTACGGTATCATGTCACAAGCAGAACAATGATCACTAGAGTCCGTCTCACGAAAGAAGACACGGCGCTACAATGTCAGTCATGCTACCGAATCTTGCCAACTTCCACTGTTGTACATTCCCCTAAAATGTATGAGTGATATTTTTCGAGGGGCTCGTAGCTACCTGAGCCTTAGGTGAACACATTATATGGAGGGGAGATAATTCCCCACAGTTTGGGGATTTTATTATTTTCATAATTAATTCCATTTATTGCCGCGGGACTTCTTTGATGAGACAGACTCTACATACTAAATAACAAATCTCTCCTCCGTCCTTATTGCTTAGATATTTAAAACTAGGCCTTTGCCTAGTAAAATCCTTTGATTTTGATACGTTCTTTTTATATTAAGTGATTCAAGAGGAACGTTTTTGTATAAAGAACGAAGCCGTGGCGGGGTCGGCTCGGCTACTGTAGGTAGAGATCACCATGCGTAGCATCTCTAAGTGGTCTGTGGAGATCATAGAACCCATAGAACACTTAACTTGAGATCATGAAGGTATATATACCTTCATGCTTGAGATAAACAAATGGAAATGTTGTGTATAAAGGTGCGTACAGACCGGCCCAACGAACGCCCAACGATGGATATTTATCGTTCGCTAGCGTTGGCTTCCGCACGCTCGTTGGAGTTCGTTAATACATCCAAATACATTTAGGGCTCGAACGAACGTTCGTTGGCACTTGATTCCGGTTCTTTTCTCTTTCATTCGCAATTTAATCATGGACGACGACGACATCATTTTAATTGCTAGTTTTATATACCAAAACGAGTTAGCAAGAACAAGAAAAAATAAACGTAAGCGAAGATGGTGGACAACCACATATTACCACGTCTACACGCTACGCTCTCTTGCTTCAACTGAGCGTTTGTTCGTTGGCCTTCGGCGACCGTCCAAACAGAGTTCGTTCAAATAGCTCGATTTCTTTGATGTTACCGCCACGCTTCGGATCACCGGCACATGCCAACGAGCGATCGTTGGCATTCGCTAAGCCGTCCAGTCCAGATTGCAGCAACGAAGGTCAACGAAACCCGTTCATTGGCGTTCGTTTGGCCGGTCTGTACGCAGCATAATTTGACGTTAGATAATATTGTAGGTTATTATTCTATGGTAGGAATTTTAGAAATTTGTTTGACATTGACAAGTCTGTTGACATTCGACACTGACATGAGGTAGTTGGACATTGTTGGACATGGACTGGACTTGAGATTTGAGAAAAACAAAAATTGTTGGAATTGTTTATTTGAAGCTGCTTCTATCTATTTGTAAATTCCATGATTAAAGTAACATACAAATAATAGTAGTAACAGAACCTCTTTAATTAATTATTTATTAGTTATGAACATGGCTGATAAAAAGAAGAAAATATTTGCTCCCAAGGTATGTTGCTGTGTCCAACTTGTGATATAGATGCAAATACATAAGTAAGCAATAAATTACTGGTTAAACGTACAATATGCTGCTTAGAACACTGGTTAGAACCAGTTTCATTGAATTGTAGCTGTCCAACTGGAGTAATACACAGAATTATGTATTTGAACATTACAGGAATCAACAACACCTAGAAGGCCAGTGATTTTAAAATCCGATCGTGATTCGACAAAAGATCAAAGTAAAGACAAACAGGAGAAAGAAAAGCAGCCAACTATAATACTTAGGACAAGGGAACAGAGTGCTCCAAAGGAGGAGCGACCACAAAGCCCTAAGACTATCAAAACATCAACATCAGAAGGGGATGGCCCACATCCATCCAAAATAGCACAAAATGAAAGTAAAGAAAAAAAGGTTGCAGGTATCTGATGACTTGAATTAGTTCTCTTATGTACAATATACTTACAAATACCTACTAGTTTAACTAAATTACCCTAAACAAATTTAAATGCATGGCTGTTAGATTGTCTGGCCGATGCCTTCTGATTATACATTATCAATTTTAGATGATTTGAGACACTGTCCTTATTGTAATCATCTACAACATTTTCTTTATGTATAATAATTTGTAGGGAACTAATTTAAGGTGAGGGATTGTATTGTAATTTGATAACAAATAAAAATAAAATTTGGTCTACATGAATACATCATAAATAAATAACAATAATAGTATAGGCAGCACCATCTAGTTGACCATCTAGTTGAAAAATCAATCAAATTGCTCAGATGTCGCACACATTGCCCCAATTGTGCAACATAATTGAGAGGAGAAATATGAAGTCTTGACATGACCTCTGTAGCATAGTTGGCAAAGCAACTGCTGTGTTGAACCTGTAGTCACAAATTCAATCCTGTCACAGACTCAAATTTTTCATTTCTATTTGTAATTTACAAATATTTGCTTCAGATGAATGTGTTACAAATAAATAACAAAAATGGAGAACTTACTTAAGAATACTTTTTTTTAATTACAGACCAAAAGCCTAGTCCACCTCTGAAGTATATGTCACAACCTGTAAAGCTGCTGGATGAGAACTTGGAACTGAACACTAGTGCTTTAGAGTTTCTGCATGACTCTAGCACTAACTACCTAGTTGTTGGTATTATAGGTTAGTGTAAATGAAGACCAATGCCTAAATCTATATAATTTTAAAACTTTTTTTCTCTGTTCCTCACAATGGGGCTATCGCGTTTACATTCATCCCTAACTACTCATCATCTCAATTAAATCAAAATAAAAACTGATCCAAGGCAACAGCAACACTGACGGCTCCTCAAAGTTCACATACTCACTACCAGTTTTGTGTCAAAGATGCCGCATATGCGAGACGGTTCATGAACTGTACCACAAATACGCTTTTATTGGATCTGACAGGGGTTTTGTTACATGTTGTATAATACACATTAACACATCATGCAGATCAATACTTGTAACTAAATAAATGGATTGTTTAAGATTTGAACCTCAGACACAACTTAGAGTTAATGTTTATAATTTACCATTTTTTATTTTATTTTTTATTAAGAATTTCTAACATAAATTTTCAGGAACTCAAGGCGTTGGTAAATCTATGATAATGAACTTAATTGCTAATAATGTACACGATCAGAATCTGTGCAACCAAATATTAAATTCTCATGAAATGCCAGCCGATAATACATTTGACAGTAATGATATTGCTCCATTGGAAAAACAAATGGATGGCCTAGATTTTGCTGAAGTGCCTGAAAAAGCTGCTGAGCCTAATGACAACGTGTTTAAGTTTAAAATGCAAGACATTGAACAAATTGAAAAAGGTGTTCATTGTACTAAAGGTAAGTGAAGCAATTAGGACTTTGTGTAATATCATATAGAATTCTTATTAAAAATGATTACCCATACATTAATTAATTTGTTTTGTGTTGTTAAATTTTAATAATATTGCTGATCATTATCTATAAGCAATCTTTAACATGTCAGCTATCAAACAAAAAACCCTTTTTAGCAGGTTTTGAAACCAAATTCTCAAAAGGAAATTTCATGATGAAGCTCCTAAAGTGCGGTCGCGGAGCAGGACGCATTTCGTACATTGATTGACCTGTTATTACTTGTCTCTGTCGCTCCTACGTAGGTAAATAGAATGCGTCCCGCTCACACAGATGCTATGACCCGTTCATTGTGCGAGCGGGACGTAATCTATATCTATATCTTGGGGACAACCCACACACGGCCATCTGATCCCAAACTAGGCAGAGCCTGTATGTACTATGGCAACCAGACAACTGATAAACATACATACATATTATAGATAAATAACACCCAAACACAGAACAAATTATCGTACTCATCACACAAAGATTTGTCCTGGGTGGAAATCGAAACCACGACCTCCGGCTCAGCAGCCAGGTTCACTGACCACTAGACCAACAGGCCCGTCAATTTATTTATGACGCAGTCAATGTACGAAATTCTTCATGCTCCGCGACCGCACTTTACACAGTTGTTAACACAGTTTTTTACAAATAAGGACTGTAAGAAAACACTTCTCTTCTCCAGGTATTGACATGTATATTACAAACGATCGTGTGATCCTCCTCGACTGCCAGTCATTATGGTCACCATCTCTTATTGAGGAGTCTAATACAACAATCACAGCGAGAAGTGCTAACGTTGTGACGGTAGACTGCCTCCAGATCGCTTCATATCTCATGGCTATATGTCATGTGCTCATCGCAGTGCAAGACTGGTTCACTGATTACAATTTTCTCAGGTAAATTATTTATTGAATAATATTTCTGAATTGTCCAATAAATTGAGCTGCAGTGATCAGGCAGACAATTATTATTTGTCATTAGACTAGAAATCGAACCTATCTCAGCAGAAGCATTAACCAGATGGAGAAGAATTTACTTTATATATTAATTATACCAGTAAACCAATGGACCATTCATTACGTTCCACTGTCTTATAACCTAAGATAACCTAGCTAGGTTGAAGTATACCTTGAATGTTTGCTTCTGCTACTGCCTAGCCTTTTCCCAAGCTATGTTGGGGTCGGCTTCCAGTCTTACCGGATTTAGCTGAATACCGTATTTTACATGGAGCGACTGCCTATCTGACCTCCCCAACCTATTGCTAGGTAATACAGTATTCCAAAGTAAGACTGGTTGTCAGAATTGTAATGACTTAACGACTATCAAAGATGTATGGCAGTCGGGACCAACGGCTTAACGTGATTTCCGAGGCACGGAGGGGTCTCGATATGTTTACAAATGGTCACCCATCCACGGACCAACCAAAGCGAGCGCGGCTTAACCGTTATTATCGGTCAAACCGTACGGCTTACACTTAGCCACGAGCCCCTAGAGCCACAAGCAGTATACCTTGAATGTAGCTAGCTAAAAGTACAGCACTTCACTCGCAGTATTGTTGAATAATCATGTATTTATTATTACTGACTTATAAAACAACTAGGTACATAATCATGCTGTTCATTGAAGTTTCAAGTAATCTTCGTTCATCATGACAAAGGAAGCAAAATATGTTCTAATGAACTTAATTATTTATAAGAAAAATTGTTTGCCCTGCAGTGGTACAGTTCGAAGCTGATATAATAACAATTCACATACTTACGACAGATACATCCAAGCGGCTGAGATGCTAAAGCCTTCGTTATCAGCGTCGAACTCTGTATCAACCAGCCAGGAAGGATCAGAGTCCACCGGCGACGGCGAGAGTCACCCACATTTACTTCTTCTACACAACCGCTGCCAACTCGAAGACTTCACTCCGGAGAGTTTGCAGATTATTCAAGATTTATATAGGTGAGTTTTTTTATTGATATAGTGGACCGCAAGTCAACTTTAAGAAGGGACTACGAAATTGAACCTTCTTGTTTCGAAATAAAGGCGCTGTCAATTTCAAAGTAATAGAGAATATAATTCATTTAGCTTTTATACTGGCCTGTTGGTCTTGTGGTTAGAGACCCTGGCTGCTAAGCCGGAGGTCGTGGGTTCGATTCCCACCCAGGACAAATCTTTGTGTGATGAGATGAGTACGATTATTCGTTCTGTTTTTGGGTGTAATTTATCTATTATGTATGTATTTAGAAATATATATGTTTATCAGTTGTCTGGCTGCCATAGTACAGGCTGTGCCTAGTTTACATCAGACGGCCGTGTGTGTCCCTAGCTGTTATTACATTTGACTTCAGTATAATAATGATATTTATGTTAAACAATACCATAGTTAAAGTGTTATCACATAGAAAAAGATGACAGCATGTAACAATTGAAAGAAGAAGAAAGTCAAATTGAATAGAGCCTATTAAAAATCTACAAAAACTTTCGTGTACTTACATTAGGTATCATTATCAATTGTCACGATAAATAGTATTTGAAACATGTAAGAATAAGGTAACTTAAACAAAGCATCGCAGTTAGAGCCCATAAGTCTCTGTCATGTCTGACCTAGAAATAATTTTTGCCCATTACATTTTTAGTATGAATATCTAAAACATATATCTCTTTGATTTCTACATATTTGGTTTTGTACAATCGCCTGAAATAAGCTTAGTATGATTAATGTTTGTCATTGGATTTTCTTTTCATGATTACATTTTATTGTCTCAATAATAAATGATTCACTGAAGTCTCGCAACATCAGATGATAAAGCAAAAAATGTTAATCCATCGATTTAATATTATAAATGCGAAAGATTTGTCTGTCTGTTACACATTCACGGATAAACCACTGAACCGATTTTGATGAAATATACAATAGAGTTAGCTGTAAGAAAGAACATGAGGTTCTTTGCCGCGAGAGCACACCTACGCAGCCAAAATTATAATAAAAAGTTTTACAACTGTGTTTATGTGTCTACACATTTCGATTTACCGTTATTTTTTATTAGCCTACATTTATATAAACTAAAAAACAATAAATTTATCAAATTCGATGTAGAAGTTTTAAAGTGTCATGAATATAAAAACAAATGAAGTTGATTAATTTTGTTAAAGAAAAAAATTCTCTTTCAGAAAAGCATTCCTGAAATCCAACCTACAATTAAACTCAGGAATGTACATGTACAGTGACACGAACAAGAATAGTTTGAACGTAGACAGCGTCTGCAAGGGGTACAGTGTAGATACCTGTGGAACGCCCATTAATCTATTTCTACTGCCGGAAATCTACAGCGACTTTGGTAAGTTCAAGGACGTAATGCCAAGGCAATTTGATTCAGAACTCAAGCTCATTTGTCTTGAAGACGTCGGCTATATATCACGACTGTGTCACGCTAATTTGCTTTTTAAATGGAAAACAATTATGTAAGGAACTATGTCAATTTACCTTTACTTGGAACTAGAGAAAGCTATATTTTGCATGCTATGTAGTATAAAAATATATCGTGAGACGTACATATTAATAATTACAAGATACTCAATCGTCTGTAGGAACTGCGAAATTCAAAACGAATTCCTATCCTATCTCAGGTGAAAAAAAATACGGAGAGGAATTTTGGAAATTAAATACTAAGCTACGTTAGCAAAGACAATCATTTTTTAATTCCGGTTTCAGGCAAATGATCCGTCGTAGATATCGTATCGTATCACACGTTTGTTGAATAAGTTATATTTAACTTTATCTTCACAGATAATCGAGACATTTACCGGGGACATCCTGCCTTCGAACAACTAGCAAAACGACTTCGATGGATGATCCTGGGCGTCAACCGACATCAAATAACAAATGTACCTAATCTCTCTGAAAAAGGATGGTTCCATTTCTGCAGCAAGGCCTGGGAAACTATAAGGAAATGCACCTTCTTCATGGAATATGAAAGGTTCCTACCCTGAAATGACATAGCAACACATTAGGATTATTCTATATCAGTATAGATATCGCGCAGGTGTTCGCCGTAGCTGTATAGATAATAAATTAAAAGCGATTAGTCGTTAAGTATAATTTTAATTCTTAACAGCTGAATGAAATAACTGAATGTACATTTGTTATTGGCGATTGGACCCAATAAACTGATTATTAATTAAAATATTGATTTTCATTATCATTGATATACGCTGTCTATGAGCGGCTTGCGTCTTTGTTCAGGTGGCTTATATGCGTGTTGGTACACGCTCGCTAATCTCCAATGTTCCGGATAGCCCGTCGCGTTCGCGTCTCGCCAAATAGTAAACGGAGGCGCTAAGGTCGGAATGGTATACGACTTCTTAGTATAAGGGTGACGCATCTTCGGCATTTTTACTCCTTTAGAATCAGTGGAGCCGGTCACGCTCTGAACTGAATTAGGATTACCAGCTTTAAAGGCAAACTTATAGTCATCCTTTTGTTTCGTGTCGTGAGATATTTTTGGGCCATTACAAGACACGCAATTCTTATGTTTAGTATTCGTAGAATCGCTATCTTTTGTTGAGTGTCTTGAACATTTTTGAGTATCATTTGGCGAGCTGTGGTGCAACTTCCCTTGAGCTAATGGAGTTTTCTCATATGACTCTAAACTATGGCGATTACGATTGACGTCAAAGTTATTATTATTTTTAGTTTTGGTATTCCATGCATCTTTTACTGAGTGTATTTTTTCTGGCCTGACATCGTCACGACTTGACTTACGGCTCATCTCGCTAGGAGTCCCACAACCGTGAATTCCATCGCATTCCGGCTTCTTTCCAGATTGACCCGAGCTCTTCCTGCTAGACGACGCAGATCGGGAACCTTTGCCATTTGCGACATGCTGCGGGCAATATTGCACATCACAAGATTCTCGGCGCCTTTCTTTAGTCATATCTTTCTCAAAATATGGTACCGGGTGATGACCAAGGTCACCTACTACACGATTTTGATTAAAAATAGGATTTGTGTGACCAATTGTAAGTCCCTCTGGTTCTTCTTTTGGGGTGTGTACCATTGTGAAAACAGCTGGTGCCTTTGATCCATTGGAACCGTCGATGTGCTTTGGTGGTCTCGGCTCCCTCTTAGGATCATCTGCCCTAAAATCCCAGCAAATCGCGAGGTCCATAAGTGACATAGGCTTTTTATATTGTCCCCCTAGATCTGGACCGGACGTGGAAGGCCTTTGACTGGAATCTGATTTATCTCCTTCAGTTTTCTTCGCGTCGCATGTCTTAGGTCTATGCACACGCATTTTAGTGCAACACGTAGGTCCAGATGCACCGTAACCTTTCCACCCAATAGCGTAAGGCTTGACGATTATATCTGAATCACGGTGTTCGGCAATTTTTTTTAAATTTCGGTATCCTAAAGTATCGGGCAACGGCTGATGCTCCAGATTCCCGACATGCATTTTCTTTGCGAACTGAAAGTTTTGTGTAACATTCACTTGAGGTAATTTAGGAGTTCCACTTGTTTTAACTTGTCTCATATTCTGTTCTCTAGCTCGGTCATCTTTTTCTGCTTTCTCACATACTTTTCTCCAAAATTTATCGGCGTCTTCCTCTTGAGGACCATGTATCTGCTCAACAGCGTCTTTTACTAACAGCTCGTGACTATCGTGCCTTTTGTCTGGATCTGTTAATGCACCAGGAATGTAAGGTCGGCGACCATTAGAGTCAGTTGGTTCTTTCTTGTTATTTAACTCTAACGGATCATCTCTCTCGTTAGTTTCGCTTTTAGCATGATTGTCTTGATCTCGATTACTGTCCTCAGTGTCCTTCTGATCGTTTCTAGACTCAGATTCCTTCTTTGCAAAGACATGTAAAATTTAGAATAAACAATGTGTATATAACAGTCAAATATACAGATCATATCAATCAAATAAATTTCCAAAAAAGTGAAAATAAATAATCATTTACACTACTATAAAGTGCTTCAATTAATAATTCGTGTGATTCTTTTCTTTTTGTGCTTGTGAAACGGGCATACGCGTGGCTGAAATAAATAAAAAGAGAACAAATTTAAGCACCTATTGGTACGATAGCGACTAAATAAGAGCATAGATTTAAGTGAGGTAGTCTAATGGCTAGGGCGTCGGACTTCCGATCATGTGGTTGAGAGTTCGAATCCCACCTATTGCACTACCGACGGCAGCCAACTCGTACCACAAGCCTTTAGCTTAGTACGAGTGGTTAACAAGAATACTAGTAATTTGCAAAACACATTGTAGAAAGCTTTGAAAAAAAAAGTGCATGGACAATTAAAATTGGCAGAAGAAACTGATTAGTTATTTGAAGTATAATTTCATGGTAAGTGTTAAAAAAGAGGGTAGAAATACACACATAATGCGGCCAAGTGCCTACATGCGGTGTTCCTGCTAATTTAGCTTTGTGATTTAATTGGAATAAATATTCTTAGGTTTAAAAAATACCAATGTAAAAACAAGTTACATATTTAACTTAAGTTAAGGTAGATGTGCTAAAAAAAGCTTTAGAAGAAGCTAACAGACATTCCAGAACTATATCGCTTTTTGTTTTAATCAACTATAAATTATTTATCTATTAGAATGACCAAAGACTAACTACTATCTTTCGTTGCTCTTTATATTTTAATGCAGTAACTCTAATGGTTTACAACAAAGAATATTCTATTCTATTCTATTACAATAAAAGAAAAAGTTTCACTATGAATCTATTACAAGCTAAAGCTACCACCAACACTGACCTACTTATTATTGAAAAGTTTCAAGGAGACGTATGTGGCAATGACGTCACAATTCTACGCACAAACAAACAAGAACACGTTACGTCGACACTTTCTATGACTCGCGTGTAACCTTATTCACTCACTTCGAACGTCTGTAAGTCCTGCGATTCAACCTTTTCCTCCTCCTTTGTACCTTTCGCGCGTTTGCCAGCGCGCAGGCGCGCTACCGCCGCCGCCTTCGGCCTTTGGACACGAAGATTCAACCAGTCTGGGAATCTTCCAGTTGGTGGCTCTTTCGCTAACTCCTCGGCTGTAACGAGACAAACAACACTACATATCTACTTTTATACTATCCTTCCAACATCCCATTGTTTATACAATTGTATGCGCATTACATATTACTATTATCATAAATGTCCTGATAACGTCTTCAGATTTAACAAGATTCGCGTGCAGACAATAATAGGTCATCGATTTTAACGAAAATCTACATTTATGCAGTCATTCAGCAAATCGTAAGTAGCGAAATATTCGGAACAGTCATTTAACTACTGCGTAACACGATATTTTTGCGAAGAAGGAAGTGTTTTGCGTGTATGTTGACAAATAAATGACGGAGCTTTATGTCTTTTGTCAAGGTCGAACAATGATTATACCAATTATTCGACAAAGTTTCGTAATTTAGAAGTTGTATTGTAGCGCAATTTCCTTACCAACTTTTCTTGTAATTCTTCTTGGGAGCTCCCATGTGCCGGTGTAATGGCCGAAACATCGCGATGTACCTCTCGGGGCACCTGGTAGGAAGTGGCCGTTGATGTCACATATCGGCTTGGGGTCGGGACGGTATTCCAAAGGTCTCGCTCTTGTTGGCGCCCACCTTGGGACCTGCCAGTTGCCCAACCGCTTCGGCGTTGATTCGCTGTTAAACTGTTGATATATAAATGTTTATTAATAAATAAAATGTACGTATTTTCATTTAGTGTTTTAAAAGAAACACATTGCTATTCTTGTTTACTGCTTTTGCTAAGCTAAATAGCTTTTGTTACGCGTTGGTGGGATTCGAACCCTAGCCATTAGGCTACCGCCGCTTCAAGTGTAGAAGAGGTTAGCACATAAGTGCAAGTATCAAATACTGACTAAATAACTATCGCCGTACCTATCTATACGGCGATAGTTATTTAGTGTGTCTCATTCGACAGGATCATTATACAGGATACATTTTTTTTTCACCTGATTACCTCGTTGAATATACCTATGCACTCCTTAAAAATTAAATAAAATAAATAAAGTATTGAGGAGAAAGTATAATATATAGAGTAAAACGTTGAGAGTTGCCCTGCTAGTAATTTCTATCAAACGCAATACCAAAGTTTTTCATAATAAAATTAAAGTACGTAGTAAAAGAAACTCGTAAAAGATATCAAATTTCGGTTTTCCTGTCCTTGTTTTAATCATTGGTTTAGCCGAAATAATATTTCAGAGGGCTGTGTCATCGTGATTATGCGACGACTGGAGACACGCGCCTGTGGTGTGAAAGCACGTGGCACGCATGATTTTTAATCAAACATTAAACATGTACCATCCATTTAAGAAATCATCAAAAAATAAACATTTTTTATACATAGTCCAAAGCAGTCACATTGCTAAATAAAAAGATATCAATAAGTTAAGTTTTTATGACTTGGGTAGGTACTAAGATTTTTATTGGATATGTACAAGGATGTATAATCCTTGTGTATCCAATAATTCTAAATATGTCTTGTGTATAAAAATCATTATTTATGAGTATTCAAAAAGTTCTGTTCGCCCTATTAAATACAAGCCCCTTAACTTAGTTTTACCAATACACTTGACAGCAAAGGGTGTTAAAATCGAAATCATTATCTTTTGTCACTTCGATGAGAGGTCTTTAATTTTTTTCTAAATAATCCTTCAAAATTGAACAATGGTCGTGCACCATGTCACACATTGATCAGGTGTCAACTCACCCCCCGTTGTGCTGGCGTTATAATAATCATCCCCTCAACAAAGGGTTGCAAATTGTTATTTACCCCATACATCACTCGCCCATTTGCCTAAATTATAAATGGCCGCAATAATTTAGAATTATCTTGTCAAATAATTATATGAGATTCATGTGGATATATTATTTTTTCAAGGAAATAACTGTGCTTCAATTTTTGGGTTCATATTTCCTTGGGATTATTTAACACCTATCAACATGGCACTTAGATTTTATAATAGTGTACCCACTTATTTCTATATTACAAAATTCCATTACACGTTTGACATCTCTCTAACTGGTAAAATTGTACGTACATATTTAAATTGGGATGTGATCAGAAAAAGGGGTCAAACGCTCTTGGTTTACGACCGATATGACCTGCATTCAAACACGCATGTTTCATATGAATTTTATAGAAACAAAAAGACTGGTTGGTTTTACATTTCCGCTACACGAAGCGGTCCCTTACAAAGGTGTTTAGCTGGTAAGTTATTCCTTCCCTTACTTTCTAGTTAAAGAATATCTTTTGGATTCCAATACGATAGACATGCGGGCTATTTCTTTTTCAATGTCCGGTTTATAGATTTAGAAAAAAATATTAGACAAGTATTTTTGCTTTTTCGAAATAACCAATAATTATACCTATCATATGCTAAGGTACAGCGAATTTAAGTTAAGAAGGTCCCGCCGCGGCCGCGTCAATTGTGGCTTCTATGTTCGCCTACTTCCGACGTGATAAGCCCTCAGTCCTGAACATTAACGCGCCTAATCTTTGTAAAACCTTGTATCTTAAAATACTGAAGTATCATACTATGACTAAACTGTTAATGAAATACCTAAAAGTAATTATTTTCATACTTCCTACTTAAGTTCTGAGCAATTCCAACTAAGAACAGTGATAACATCGCGTGGAAAAGAAAATTTTTCGTGTAGCTCTGCAAAATAGTATTGTTGGTAAGTGAAAAGTCCTGATAAAAATAGAAAAAGAATATAAAATTATTGAAGTATCGCATGCTTGATGCACTCAACGATTCATTGCAAAGGTATTACTGAGATTGCAAGTCTTAGTTTAAATAATATAACAATTAGGTACATACTAATAAAATGGAAATTTAACATGCACGCTACAAACGTGGGACCAATATAAGTTTCTTCTGTGTGGAACAAGCTTTTGCTTTACTTAAATTTTAAAACGCTTTGTTTATTTGCTTGGACGGGCCTGTTGGTCTAGTGGTTATTGATGATTGACCTTGACTGCTAAGCCGGAGGTCGTTGGTTCGATTCCCACTCAGGACAAATCTGTGTGTGATGAGCACGTTCATTTGTTCGGTGTCAGGGTTAATTTATCTATAATGTACGTATGTTTTTATAAATATATAAGTATGATTATCAGTTGTCTGGTTGCCTAATACAGGCTACGCCTAGTTTGGGACCAGATGACCGTGTGAACGAATAAAATCCACCAACGAAGGCGCAAAAAAAAAATGGGCATAGGTAATACAAGCTGCTATGATTTATTGATGATACTTAATGATAATTTCTTGACAAATCGATTTCGGAATTTTAATTTAGGTGTAGTGTTTCAATAGTCATAATGACTTGGCATGAAAAAGAAAATCTATTTAGTCTTTCAGTTAGATAAAAAAAAATTAACACGTATTTGTTCTCTTATCATATCAATAATGATATTATCTTGGGACATCCCAAGCCCGTTGGTGGATTTTATTCGTAAATTGATCACTTGAAATTCAACTGACAATGATCCTCATAAGGTTAGGTACCTTGTTAAGCTGTAGAATTTATCTTTAAAAATGAGTTAAGAAAAAAATTATATAGACAGAGGATACATAATAACACTAGTTATAACGTTTTGTACGAAGAACAATAACCAATTGTGACTGATTGACTTATGGCGTGTTGAGTAATGACATCAATTTTTCGTAACGGCCCTGAACTTCATCATTTGTCTTGGCCCAAAGTCACCCATATTTAAATAGCTATTCACCTGAAACCTCGATTTACGTAAGGGTTGCGCCAGTGGCTTTTTGCATCGTCATTCTTTTGAGCTAAATATAGATTCCTTTTGAAAAAGCGAGCTGATTTTCGAATGTTATTTTTGTGGCGCACTTTATGCCTTGATTAGTTTATTACTAACTTCGTTAAGTCGTCTATAGTCATAATTAACAAGATCACTTAAGGACTGTTAAATGCACAAAACGTACAGTAACTGTAGAACGGCCACCGACCAAGATAGCGAGTTCTCTCTAATATATTTAGATATTATTGTGCCATAGGTAGAGGAACTGCAGCTAATTTGAGATACTGCAGGTAACTTGGAATACTTCGATATCGAAATAGTTATAAACGCCATCTATATTTTTTTTACGTAAACATAAAGTCATACGACACACAAAGCCATAGAGTATTAAAAACAGGTCGCCATCTTGACATTCCGGCTAACAGACACAAGGGAACGAGACGCTTGCTTGGAAAAAAAAATCGGTAAGAATGCAATCAGTGATAATCATTTATTGTAATACTTTAAATCTTCATCGTAATTATTTAAACAGTTAAGTGACCTTGTTAGTTTATGATGGTACTCTGATTTTGTGAAAATATCTAGAAATAAAAATGTGTTATGGAATTTTAGGTTAGGATAGTATGTTGTTAATTTGGAATACCGAAAGAGAACATAATTTGGAATATTCCAAATTACATGCACATTTTTAGGAGTAATATTAGTTATTCTTTTTTTTTTAGAAATGGACACGTCTCACAAATATAATAAGAGAAAGAAGTGGGGAAAGGAGGAAATGGCCGCTGCCATTGCCGCTGTTAGAGATAAGAGAATGGGATATTTAAAGGCTGCTAAACAGTTCAACGTACCCAGGTCAACACTTTTTCGATTTGTAAATGATAAAGACTCTCCTATTGGATCGATAACAAATAAAGTCATTGGTCGAAAGCCAGTTTTTAGTCAAGATATTGAAAACCTGCTGGTGGAGTATGTATTAACCATGGAGAATAAGTTTTATGGCCTGACCAGAATGGATTTGCGACGTTTGGCATATCAACTAGCTATAAAAAATAATATAAAAAATCCTTTTAAGGCTGGGTTTGCTGGCAGATACTGGCTAAAAGGATTTTTAAAACGACATCAGGCAGTTTTATCTATAAGACAGCCAACTGGAACTTCTCAAGCCCGAGCTAATGGATTTACCAAAGAAAGAATGGATGAATTTTACGACAATCTTGAAAGAATCCAGGCTGATAAGCCTTTTCCTGCTGCGCGCATATTTAACGTTGATGAGAGTGGTCTCTCCATAGTCCAGAGTAAAATACCAAAAATTATAGCTCGAAAAGGGAAGAAACAAATCGGAGCAATGACGTCAGCCGAAAGAGGGTCCTTAATAACTATTGTAATTTGTATGAGCCCTGCGGGAATATTTGTCCCTCCCATGATCATTTTTCCGCGTAAAAATATGTCTAATGCTTTAATGAGAGGAGCTCCAGTTGGGTCTATAGGAAAAGTACATCCATCGGGTTGGATCCAAACTCACTTATTTACAGAATGGTTTCAACACTTTGTAGAATACGTAAAACCAACAGAAGCATCCCCAGTGCTCTTGATTCTCGATGGCCATTACAGTCACACCAAGAATATAGAGTTGATAGATCTAGCAAAACAACATTATGTGACGATATTGTCACTACCACCTCATTGTACGCATAAAGTTCAACCACTGGACCGCACTTTCATGGGACCCTTAAAATCCTATTATAGTGAAGAAGTTCGGGTGTTTCTCAGAGAAACTAATAGGCCCTTAACACCATATGACGTTGTTGAGTTATTCGGAAAAGCCTACATCAAGTGCCAGACTGGAGAAATTGCTGCTAATGGATTCAGAGTTGGTGGCATATATCCGTTTAATCGAAATATATTTACTCAAGCTGATTACATGGCCGCTGCTACAAATTTTGAAGAGGATCAAGACCGTGAAACAGTTTCAACGACGATCGCCTCACCCATGAATAATTCTTTGCAATGGGGGAATTTTGATGAAACAGAACCAGGGCCGTCAGGTATTAGGACAGAAATTCACCCCCTTGTTACTCCCTCTCATATTTCTCCCGTGCCCACTATAAAAAAGAGGACTAGCAACAGGGGCCGTAAGCCAGCAAGATCGGCTATAATCACAAGTTCTCCTTATAAAAAAGACCTTGAGAATGCCCAACTTAAAAAGTCTGATAAAGAAAACAGAAAACAGAAAAAAGGAAAAAGCAAGAAACAAAATACAAAGAAGACAAAGAAAAGAAATGTGACAGATAGTGACTCATCAGATCCGATTTCTGGGGCTATATCTGGAAATAACACAGACTCTTCCGACGATGAAGCAACGAGAGATGAGACTACTGTCCCTACTAACGAAGACGCGGAATGTTTTTTCTGTAACGGAAAATATAGCGAGGATAAAAGGGGTGAAGAATGGGTACAGTGCTTAATGTGCGAATTGTGGGTTCACGGTGCTTGTGGTGGTTATGAATCCGGTGTTTATATTTGTGATTACTGCAAGAAATAGTAATTAAGAATAGTAAACTGTAAAATCAAACTAAAGACTGATTTGTGATTATTGTGACTGATTACTTAATTAGATGTTATTTTAGTTTATTTTGTTTAAAAAATTCTGATTACTTAAAGATCTAAAGACTATAAAACTGTTACAAAGATAAGAAATCTATTAGTTTCTAAGGAAAAGTGTTAACAAATGTCAAAAAAAAAATGTGAATATAATTTGGAATACTATATTCCAAAATACCTGCACCCTAAGTCAAATCTCTATTTTGGAGTTTTTTAGTTTGATAGGCATTTTGATAAGATTTCTGGTGTTAGTTATGTTTGATTGTTTTTATTATTAAAGTTTAATAATTTTTCAATATTTTATTGTCTTTTTCATTGAGCCATCCCGTTTCTCTTTAAAACTATCGTTAAAAAACAAACTAGTATTCCAAATATTCTGCAGTTCCTCTAACCTACCTACAATACTAGAAATATAAAAATAACAAATAAATCTATAAACATTTTTTTTATAATAAGTAGGTATCTATAATGATAGATAATATTTAAAAATTACTTACAATTTTAAATGATTCCATAACTATAATTTCTAAACAATTCCTACCAGCGTAGTTTCCGTAGTCAAATTACCGCAATACCGGTCGGAATTTTTCGCAGTAAAAGTACCTACATACATTCGTGGGTTATTCCGTTCACCGAAACTTCATGACTTTGATAAATGTCTTGTACGGAAATAGCCGACTATTTTAAGTTGTAAAACTTAAGGTCGATTGTTAAACATCTTCGCTTCGGTCCCTGTCACGGAACGAAGCTCCCCCTGCCGCGTTTCCGGTGAAAATCACGCACTCGTTAAGTCTTGTCACGTTAAACTTATACATTTCACTTTACAGTGGTTATAGATATTGCATACATACTTAGAATGAAGAGTTAGAGATAGAGAAGAACCCCTCTGGAAGGGGTTCTTCGAGGACCAAGGCCTGCCAGAGCTGCGTTGGGAATACGCAAGTGATCCCGCGGCTCTGGCTAAGGCAATGATGGGACCGGGGTGTTTTTAGTCGGTTAAAGTCCAACATATCCCATGCCGTGCCCTCGGCGTGGGGAAGTCATAAGCTTTTCACCCCGCAAAAAAAAAAGGGATAAAGAAGAATAGAAGAGATAGATAGAGAAGAATAGAAGAGATAGTTAGAGAAGAGATAGATAGAGAAGAATATTTATTAGAACTGGACAGAGTTCTGGAACCAAACAACATAATAAATACTTATTTAGAACCATCTCAAATTCCGAAATAACAACTTTTTTTTGGATTACAGACGATTGTTTTTACCGACGCTAATATTAGTTATTCTAGAAAACTTTTGTTGATGAGGCTGCCTTTGATATTGAGACATTCAGATAATCCTTTAGGTACGTGCGTGCAAGAACTATAACATAATATATTGTAATCTGCTCAGGTAAGCTTTGTGGTATCGGAATCGAAGTATTGTAGAGTTTTTTTTTTATAATTTTTCGGATGCATCTTCAATAACCAGTAACACAAAAATACAAGTACAAAAATATTTATGTCTTCAGACACATAACACGTTTCGCTTAGAATTTCATTTACCACTTGGCTTTCAGCTATAGCAAGTGAATGTGATGTTCTTTTGCTACTGCAAGGGTAACTATCAGATAAAATACATCTATCTATTGTATTTTTCTCCAAATATAATCTCTACAATAACTAATAGATTTCGCTATCAAAACAACAATACAAAAAACAATTTAACGCAAATACACAAGAGCTATTAACTAAAGCCTACCAGCGCGATGTGTCAAACACGGATTAACATTGCATACAATGCCGTAAAAAATTGTCATTTGCGCGCAAATAAAAAATCACCCCTCATTCCAATAACCCGCAACAACAACAGCAAACGATACAATTTCAAACTTTATTACATAAGAAATACAGTTCAAATCAACCTGTTATAAATAACCAAGGATGTTTGCGATGTAATTGGATGTATCTAACTTGGATTAAAGGAATTACAATTTGTAAGTAAGTAAAAAACGTTCTGTATTAAACATTAGTTGGGGACAGTAATGGGAGTTGCAGGTGCAGACGCAGTAGTGTCAGAATCAAGGGGATCAAAATCGATCTGGACATTGTTTTTTTAGAACAATTCACTTTATTTGCTAGTTCGACACCTTATTTTATGAAATAAATCTCTAGCTCAAAGTAGAGCCTACAGGTATTCTAGTATTGGTATCGTTGAAATATCAAGCAAGTCTGATTTAAAAACATGATGGATAGTCGGAAAAAGAACATAGTACATGCCTAATTTTATACCAAATATTTGACCCGCTTGTTACAGACATTTGGAAACCTATTAGGTATCTATCTATTAATGGGTACACATCAAATCAGACAATGTAAGGGATATTGAAAAGAATTCGGTACAATTTCACAATGAAAATCAAATTGGTAATTCAGGTAAAATATTATAATAATACAAACATTTTACTTACTTGACCGCTATCGAAGTTGAAGGCCATTCTTTAACAAATTCAGCTCCAGAAAATTACAAATAACTCTAAATTGTTGAAATAAATATCACAGCTATCGAAAGCACGTTACAGACGTCAAAAATCAAATATATTTGTCAAATTTCTTTCAAAATCAGGAAGACTTCAATTGTTTGCCGGAAAATGTGGGAAAGTCTATTGGCCCAACTGCGTGGTCGTTATGGCAACGGATAAATTTTCACGTGTTCACTGCGTAGGTTGACTTCAAAGGTTCATTGCCTCCCCTGAAGAATCTGAACTCATTTACACAAAGCCGTAACCATGACACGAAAATAATATTATCAGTTGAACAGTAACGTTTACGTAACCATTTCTTTCAACTTTGCTTTTGAACTCTGAACAACAATTATACTAGTTGTTGGAAATTTGACTGATTACTATCTGCCGTGCATTACCATGATAACCCCATTATTTATCCAAAATTATAGCGTACCAGGGTTAGCATCTTTTATGGTGGTTATAATTAGGCTACAAAGTCAGACAGTTCTGCGCAATGATTCAGTTCAGCGACATAGGTAGTAGTTACTTCCTTATACTACCTCTTTGATTATCTTGTTTGGAGATGGTGGAATCCAAAATCGATTCTTATTTCAACGTGTTTCATGAACATATTATATATTAGATGAACAACTGATTTCTTAATCTGAGATATATATTATATACCTAATTATGTCTGTATTTTATACTTGCTTGTTGTTTGCCTATACCTTCATGTTGTTTGCCCACACCTGACATTGACAATTTGGCAGAATCGTCGACATCCCGACGGAGCAACAAAATTGAATTAACTTGACCCCAAATTAAATTGTGATAAGGGCAAGGATGATAATGATCAGAAAAATGATATAACTATTTGAGAACTCGTGCCGGATGAAGAAAAATCATAATAAAATACTCGCATGGCTGGAAAGCAAAAATAGGACATTAAACACAAAGATTGAATACTGCCACTCGTACAGGCTTAGTTCCACATTGTTACTGACTCATATAAGGCTTACATCAATGGTTCTGAAGACTGAATGAATTCGGAATCATCCAGCAATACACAGCATTACATAATGATATATCCCTACCGACTAATAATTGCGAGTTCATAATAACGGAACACAAAATTATTACTCTATTTACATCGCGTGTTTCGTTGCGACGTCGCAATAAAGAAAATCAGCGTTTACCGTGACCTTCGTGAAATACGTTGTCAATGTATTGTATTTGTTATGTATAACTGTTTATTATAGTATTAATACAGAATTGCGAATTGACATTAGACCGAGGACGTCGCGGACCGGTACATGTTTCTTTGCATAAATTATATTATTTTGTGACCGAGTAAATCAATTTCTGGGCGGTAAAATGGAAATGAGAAGCCGTTTAAATTCAGATAACAGAGGTTTTGAACTTTTATTTTATTGTTAGACATCCACTCCGACCTCGGAACGGTTGTAAAATCTCCAGGATAAATTTTTGCTTGCGTATTTTTCAATACAGTGCAATGATCACTTTCGTTTGCTTTATAACTAGAAACTAGCTCAGCGGTTTTGCCTTAAAAAAGCCTGCTAATGCCTTAGTAGACGGTGGTACTTCCTTATTGGCCAAACTGACTTGGGGATCAAGGGAAGGTAATGTCACTACTAGCCACAAATTTAGTATAAAACGATCTCATTTGTATATACAAGTAATTTACTGGAAAATGCACGTGCTTCAAGATTATAAATCATTTCTGTGCCAGCTTAATACGACGCTGATTAGATACCAGACTATTATCTATAGGAAAACCGAATTCTTTTTAATTACGTTAATATAGTTGTACTAAAAGTTGGTTATAATTAATGTCAAAAGGACCCCATTATAAAATTACCACCTTTCTGCTTAAGTATAAAGGGTGGAATTTTTAATACCACCTGGGGGAAAGTGCTCTAAAAACTGGAGATAACAAATGATGCTAAGATGAAACTTTCCTTGTATTTTTTTTTAAGAAATAAAGGTGCATTCATAGGTTTTTGAAAACACGCTTTTTGGACCCGGGAATCGAACGGGTTTACAGGTACATTTGACATTTTATACTTATAAAATAATATAATATATGGCCTCAATCGAAGGGGGTAATCACAAATATCTCAAGTATTTAGAGTATTTTCCCTCCAGATGGCATTAAAAAAATCCACACTGGATTAGGATAGGTTCCTATAAAATCAAAGTGTAGACAGAAATTAATACGACAGATACTGTTTATATAATATATTTACAAATATCTTAAGCTAGACTTATGTCTAAGGCGATAATATCTAAACCATACTTGACTTTTACACAATAAGTTAAATCAGAGGAATTAATCACTAGAGTAACAAAAATAATGTCAAGATCTGCATAACTTATTTATTAGCACTATTATAAAAATTACTTTTTGAATATGCTATCCAAGTAGCACAAGAAAACTGGGAAGAATACCATTCCATGTAAGAATCCAAGAATAACCAAACTGAAGAACATTCTGAAGAAAAATACTTCTATTAGTTGTGTATAAGAAAATGCAAGAACAATAATTGGAATATTAGTAAACGTTATACCAGTGATTACTGTAGCACCTACTGATTGAATGGCATCAGCTACTCTATCACTTCCCTGCTGCTTACTCGTACTGTAAGCATAAGCAATATGACTGCAGAATTCAACAGCGATACCAATAGATACAATCAAATTAACACAAGACACAGCATTTAGAGGAATATTCCAAATGTACATGACACCCATCATGTTAAGAACAACCAGAATTGCGTTAAAGATAACTGCAAACGTTGTAAGTAAATTAAAACCGGACGCTATAAGGTTGAGCAACAAAGCACCAATTAAACTGTATGCTATAGTCGCAAAAGTGTCTGTCCACATTGTTAAATATTGCTCGTAAAATACATAGAAAACAGAGTAAGGGAATACTTCGATGTCTAAGCCTGTATGTCTTTTAATTGCAGCCGTAATATTATGGCTGACTTCATATCCATATTTAACAGCAGTTATATAGTCTTCGGAGGTCGCTAACGAGGTATGGTAAGCCATGAAATTTGTGTCGTGGACAGTAGCAAGGCCATCTGCGTCGAGTACATAATTAACAGCGGCCGAATAACTAGCTAAGCCACCTTTGTTACATATCTCAGTAGGTGAATCCTGCAAGAAGAATGGTATGTATCTTTGAAAAGCTTCTTTGTGAGGTCTCAATAGGCCATTGGCATAATCTGATTTCGGAATCACACAATATGAACACTCTGGGGAGTTATCTGTACTTTGGCAGAACCCATAGTCTGTGGTATTATATTTACAACAGCCACCGTACAAATTGCTCCAATCAATGAAATCATCTAACCATGAATTTGAACTGGAAGCTATGTACGTTATCTCGCTGTGCTGCGCTGCCAAAAATATTTGTGTGGTGAGCGAGTCGTCGTAACAAAGTTGCCCACCACATATAACGTTTTGATGAATCGGGTCAGAAAAATTTAATCCACTCTTGAGAACAAAATATACAGGTGGTCCAATGCGCATAAGAGTATTGACCGACTGCAAGTAGTGATATACATAAGAATCTGAAGGTAATGCTAATTCTTGATCCAATCCAATTTCAAGTTGAGGAATGAGCATAACGCTAATAGATACCATTGCCATAAATATAATTGCTACTACAATCTTTACACGCCAATTAAGTATGAATTTAGAGTATGGTTCCATTAATCTTTGAGTTATTCCTTTGAAAGGAATCTCAGACTGCAACGGATTTTCGTCATCCAGTATTTTCTTTTGAATACAACAAAGAATGTCAAATCTGTTTTGGGCAGCACGTTTGTAGTCGATGGAAAGTATAGCAACAACTGTAGTCACTTGAAAAACGAAAAGAAAACCTAACGAAATAGATGCAAATATGGCAAATGTCACAACAGCTGGAAAATTAGTCAGACTACCAACAGCAAAGCAAGTTATTTGTGTGACAGAAGAAACAAACATCGATGGACCCACTCTCCCCATCATTTCTTTAAAAACTATTTTAGTTTTCTTTTCTGAGCTTAAGTTTTCATTATAACCTTCTAAAGATTTTAAATTACCTTTGATATCATGAAGAGTATTAACCATAAGAAAAACGTTATCAATACCTACTGATAAAATGAAAAATGGTATGACATTGATAGCAAGTAATGTAAGTGTGATATTAGCATACCCCATTGTACCCATTGAACAGAATATAGCCAAAATTACCACAACAATACTACAAATAGCAACAGTAAACTTACTGTCAATGAACCAAGTTTTACAGGACTTGACGTTTCCTAAAGCAAAAACAACGTATATGAACATTAAAACATAACTGATTGCAATAGGAACGGCTTCTGCGACAGAAACTCGTTGAATTTCATCTTCAATAGATCTTTCTGTACCAAATGTAACGACCACATAGTCTGGTTTCAAGTTTTCGTTGTAGTTATGTAGGAGTTCAATGAATTTTGCTTCCCATTCCATTACAGGTTGCAATTCTTCTTCTAAAAGGAAGTTCGAAATTGGAAAATTAATAAGTAAGGTATTAGCACTTAACATATTTGTGCCTTCATAACCTCCAAACGTTATTTCAGGTTCAGAACCTCCACCCCATGATGCCAAGCAGTTCAAAGCGTAGTGGTTGTTTATGCAGTTTTGAATTGTGTTCAGGTAAGTTTCATTATTTATATTGTATTTATTACTACCTAAATAAACCGTTGCAGACATAGTAACACACTGGTCAAGCGTTGCTTGTTGACCGCGTACTGTTAGAGGAGCATAGCAAACATCTTCTAAAACAACACCACCGGTATCTCGGCCTATATCAATAATAGCATCTTCTAGTTTAACTAATTCTTCTAATGCCTCTATCCGGAATGCGGGACCATAGGTAACGTTATTAAATTCAAAAGGTTCGAAATCGAATGTCAAGAAAACTTGCGCGGCACGGTAAAATGGACCAAATCTACTGTTAAAATATTCTAGTTCCTGACGACTTCGAGATTCCGGTGCTGACCAAAGTTCCAAAGGATTTGCTGTTAAATTTAGGCTTAATAAACCAAAGAACATTGCAAAACCAACCCAAGTTGTAACCATAATAATTAAAACAGGGTGACTAGCAGAAAACTCCCCAAGTTTTTCGAATATCTTTTGAAACATAATAGTCAACTTGTTTACGTCCGATTTACCTTCTTTTTGTTCCATAGTATTATTCGATAATGATCTGCGTCTATCCTTAAAAGCTAAAAATATAAATATTGTAGTACTTATTACAAAAAATACTATTCCAACAGAAAATCCAATACAATTGACTGATAACACTGTACAAATGTCTAAAAGAACTGGTTCATTTCCTATTGGGCACACAGCCCCACAATCTAGACAACTACATGGTAAGTCTCCCTCAAAAGTTTCATTACACGGCAAGGCTCGTTTATTCATGGTATCTTCTGTACTGTTTTTCCTCAAAAAGTTCACTTGCACTGGGGTCATGGGATTAGCATTGGTATCGCCAGTAAATCCAAACCAAGCATCTGCGTCACAAACTACTGCATTTCCACACATGATATTTATAGCTGGCAACCCTGTCTGTGGCACTATGACCTCGGAACATGATGCATGGGCACCTAACATGAAGTCACTGTGAACCCTGTAGTCTATTTCATTTACATATTCGGTATCGTTTGTGCCCATCAGTGTGTACACCTCGAGGAACCGCGCCTGATCCGTTGCACAGTTCATTTCGCAGATCTGTCTCGCGAAATTCCTGAAACATGTTGGACAACGTCCAAGAATACCTTCGGCCAGAGTTAAGCTTTCTGACATCTTGATCACTTGATCTGGAGAGCAACATGTGTAAATCTGGTCATCTGGCAAATCATTACCTTCTTCGTCCATGGCGAGAGTGGGGCATCTGTTTTTAAATATACTAATGATTTCTCTCGCCTCTTCTTCATTTTCTGTGTCGTCGATCAATCGTACCGCTTCGATGTCTACCGGACACGGCTTATCAAAGCCGTTCACATTGTAGCAGTCACCACGCATGCGGCATCTCGCTTGTGCACCACACCACAAAGTCAGAAATAATACGAATACAGCAACAAACTTCATCTTGGCACACGCACGTAACATTAAATACTTATTATAAACTCATTATAGTTAATTATCACCAGTCGTCACTGCCGTTTCAATGGCAACTTATAAATGAATAATTTTAATACTTTGCGTACATAAATGTAACGACTTAGTAAGTCGATAGCTTATCCGTATCAAATTAACGCAGGTGTGAGATAAAAGTGTTACAATGTTGTGATTACAATGTATAGGTTTTCGGGTATTATCTGGGTGGCAATAAAATTAAATAAGTAGGCACACATGTGCACACGACGTGCGATCCACATTCCCTTAGTAAACGATGTAAGACAACGAAGATTGAAAGAATACCGATTGATCCTCGATAATTTTATTCCTGTGTTATTAAATAGTTAAACTGAAACCACTGAAAGTAAGACAAACAAAAGTTCGTAATACTAGAGGAAAAGTTGACTCGTATTATTTGATTGGTTAACCTAGCTACAGGCTACCTTTGTAGGGGTTGACTTCCAGCCTTACTGGATAGCTTAATACCGTATTTTTCAAGGAGCGACTGCCTATCTGACCTCTTTGACCTATTTTACTGGGTTAAACAGTATCCCACTAAGAAAAATTCTTTATTTTCTTAAAGAATTTTTAAACACTTTTTTCTGTAATCATAAAAGTGTCATAATGTGAAGGTAATGTATTCAATCCAACGTTTAATTATTTCAGACAAAATATATTAGGTACTAACAAAATTATTCTAAGAAAATTATGAAAATATAACGTAGTAGGTAGTAGGACTAGTATGTATAAAATTATTTCAAGGAAATACACATATTTAATAGGAGGTGCCTGTTAAGACTACAAGTAAAACTGGCTTTGCAGAAAACCTAGGCTATTTACTTGAGATTTCTAAGATCCCTTTTCACTTGACTATTTTACTTAATTAATATGCTACAACTATAAAATGCGTCACTTTATTTATCAAATAATGCCTCTTAATCGATTTTAGATCGAGATATTTATTCTGTTCCAAATAAGAAACAAACGAAATTCCTTACTTAAATATTGGCAAGACATATCGAGCTGTTTGGGGTAGAACCCATTTTGCGTCAATTACTTGGGAACACCTGCGTCCTGGGTGAACGGGATCGATAGGCGGGGCCGACTGGGATTGGCGCGCCCGGCACTGGGCGGGATCGACACGGATGCTGCGGCCAAGAACACGCAGAGATGAAGAATATGGATATGCAAACTGCGAATATTAGTATTAGATTTATTTTCCTTTCAATCTGTAGGTAAATTCGTTTAAGAATTGTAGAAGTGTCACATTCCTGGTAAAAGCTCTTTTTTGCTATCCACAGGTTATTTAGTTAGTGAACAGCTGCCTCAAAGTTAAGGATTTCAATTGGGTATTTGACAATTTTTTTTTATTTCATTTATCAAAAAAATACTTCAAACTATAACGAATTCTAAAAATGACACTAATTACTTTTTATTGAGCTAGTTACAAGCATTCCAATATTGATTTGACAGAGATAGCGATAATGTATTGTGACGTCAATATTTATTTCTCCATACTAATTTGGGGTTGCCCCATACAAGTCGTCTTTTTGCGAAAGAGAGATAGATGCTTCATCAACTAACTTTAAAAGATCATAACTTTTATAATCGTGTATATATTTTTATTATTTTTTTTGCAATTTTGCTTCAATTTACGACTATTTTTAGAAACATTTGTTGGAAATCAATTTTTTGATAGTAGTCAAATAGATAGGTACCCAATTATTCATGAAAGATCCTAAGAACGTAACATAGTGGAGGATCTTGGAAGGTGCCTATATCCGGAAGTTTGCATACTAAGCTTTAAGAGTTGATTAAGTAATTAAATAGATTGGCACTAAACTTTTACTAGCATAAATAACATTGAATACGAAGAATGACGCTAGCAACCGCTGTACGTCTTCTCTGCTTTCAGTGTTCTTTAAAATAATATCTAATATTATACATATAACAATTAAGAATTAATATCAAATCATTAGTCTTATAATATTCAAAGACCAAGTGTTATCAGATAAATGAACCTTTAAGCTATTCTGATTAGGAACAGAATTTTTCGAAATTAATCGGTCATTGCGATTCTTATATAGCTGTTTCCATGGTTTCATGTTTCCCTTCGTATGATTCACACATCATAAAAAGATTGACCTAGAACAATATCAGCTGATAACACAATACTCATATTTAAATGATGGCATGTTGATATCATCCATAATAATTTATTGGACGTATAAAAATAGCGTCTGAATAAAAAAAACCTTCGACTGCCCACGCTTCTTCATCCATAAACAGTAAAAAGGGACAGGGTTTTGTTGAATTATAATCAAACACAAGCAAAATTAGGGATAAATATTGTTTTCTGAGGCTTACGCTAATGATAGTCATTGAAATAAAACTAATTTTTAAACGGATTTGGAACTAAATTCAAAATAAACCGCGATAGAGTCCGTATATAGAGAAGTTTAATTTCAATGAACGATAAACTTGTTTAAATAAAAAAAAATTGTTTTTTTTTCACTAAATTCAAATTAAATAATATTGGCATGTGTGACAGCCACACAATATCTGGCTACAAAACATTATTCTACGTATTGTTTTTATTACTTTTAAATTGTTGTTTGGCAACGCCCCTGCGACAGGGATGGTCCATCCCCTTTTACCCGGGATAAAAGCAAAGGGATGCTGCTTTCTCTCTTAGTGTGAATCAGTTGCTTAACGTGGCGGTATATTACACGATTATTTTACAATATTATAAAATAATCATAAATCATAAAACTCGATAAAGTAAGCTAAAAAAATATGTGGTGAATAAGTGTGGTTACTTCGTTGTGTTGTATTCTTTTACAATGTGGTAGAGGATTTTATTTACTAGGAATTAAATCACGTAAGTTTAACTTAATCGTAGATTTAATAAAGTATATATAAGGCATTTTAAACATGGAACATTTTTAATACTTAGGTACCTATAGGAATTTGTAGATTCAAACTCAGCAGCTGCTAACTCTAGATCTCTCTAGTACTTTACATTTTTGAAAGAAAGCTATTTTGATATATTATTATTATTGTTTCCCTTAAAACAAACTATTACTTAATAAAAACATTTTAACTTAAAGTAAAGAAAAAATAAAAGAAAATTCTTCTGCCTCGCCTTTTCCAAGCTATGTCGGGGTCGGCTTCAAGTTTTACCGGATTTAGCTGAATGCCGTATTTTACATGGAGCGACTGCCTATCTGACCTCCACAACCTATTGTTAGGTAATACAGTAGTCCAAAGTAGGTGGGGGCTCGTGGCTAAGTTAGTGTAAGCCGTACGGTTTGACCGATAATAAAGGTTAAGCCGCGCTCGCCGCGGTTGGTCCGTGGATGGGTAACCGTTTGTAAACATACCGAGACCCCTCCGTGCCCTCGGAAAGCACGTTAAGCCGTTGGTCCCGACTGTCAAACAGTGATCTTTGACAGTCGTTAAGTCATTACAATTCTGACAACCAGTCTTACTTTGGACTTACTTTGGACAGTGACAACTGTCTATCATAGCCGGGAACAACGGCTTAACGTGCTTTCAGTACCACAAGTCCTTCAAAATTCCATTCGTTAAGAAACAGTTTTTTTTTTAATTAATATACCTACCTAACTATTTAACTAATATAAAACTGTCATTTAAAATAATTTTGTTTGATTGTAGTATTTTTCGTAGCCATATTCAATACCTTTTAATTTGACTGGAATGTTGGTCTAGCGGTAAGTGACCCTGATTGCTAAGCTGGAGGTCGTCGTCGGGTTCGATTCCCACCCAGGACAAATCTTTGTGTGATGAGCACGATCATTTGTTCTGTGTCTGGGTGTTATTTATCTAAAATATGTATGTATTTAGAAATATATAAGTATGCTTATCAGTTGTCTGGTTGCCATAGTACAGGCACTGCCAAGCTTGGGATCAGATGGCCGTGTGTGAGCTGGCCTAAGATATTACTATTTGCTTTTAGAAGTCAGGCAGCTGTGTATAATTTAATTATTAATTCATTACTGGCAATAAAAACAAAGTGAAGTCACATAACACGACATGTTACCGAAAAGCAAAAGACTCCCATAGTGCAACCCTTAAGTCACGTATGTTTTGATTCCCGATCAAATCGAATTGACTGGCCACAAAGATAAAGCCACAGTATAAAAAATAAACAGTAGCACCATTAATTTTAAGTGAACTACTATTGACGTTCTATTAATTGATGAGAAAATAGATATAGACTAATCACGGGGCTATTAATGTTCGTTCACTTATTTTCGTGCAAGCGTTTCAGTGAATGACGCTAATTGAGGCAGGATGTATGCCAAAATTATGATTTACGATTAGTAAATCCTAATTGATTAGTGATTTAAATTCTGTTTGAGTAAACAGTGATTAATTACCTGCTAACGCACAGTTTTTAATTTGGAATGGTAGTTTCTTTGTTTAATCGTTAAATTATTTGCAAAAACAGAAACGATATTGGTTTAATAAATATTTTTTGGGTAGATATTTGTATTTATGTTCGAAGGAAAGTCCGCTCTTACCAAATAGACATGATATAAAAAATTTAAAACTAAAAATGGTTGAGATACTGAAGATCCTAGACTGTGGCACGTTGTCGTGATAAATAATACAACACGCGTTCACACCTAGCACTAAGCGAGCTCTTTAGGGGATAATAAATCCGTATTTATTCTTTTTATATTGCCCCCAACCCTTCTGGTAATCGAATCAAACCCGCTAACCGTATCGAATCGATTTGTTTGATGGGGTTCTTACACTTGTTTTGATCTAATTGTATCGAACAGTGAGACAGACATTTTAATTCTAAGTGAAGAAAAATGGCTGTAGATATTTTCACAAAACATATGACTAAATATGAATAAAAAAATGAAATACAACTATTAACCCATTTCATTTTGTCATAATAATCACATTCAAAAAATTTGCGAAGGGGATTGATTCCTAAGAAAACCTTAGCATTCTCTTAATAATGTCTTAACAATTTAAGGTATTCAGAACTGTTGTCTAATACTAAACGGCTGTAACACGAATATTTCGAATGCCCCACTAGTTTCAGGCCCTACTGGAGCCTATAAAATTTCATGCTGAAATTTAGAAAAGAAACAAAATACCTTGGCCTCTTAGTCCAGAGAAGCAGTGAAAACCACCCACCCTAGAGACTAACTGAGGAAGATCTATTATGAAACAAAAACCCTCGCCTTCTTCTTAGTGTCGTTCAATTTCTTTGCAATTTTGTTTTGTTATTCCTCAGCCATTCAGACAGCATTGTCAATTGCGTTGACAAGTCCTTGCGTGTGCAGTCAACCCCCTTTTTAATAACTTTCGTTTTTGTCATAGAGCCATCATGAAGAGCTGGCTGGAGACAGCCAGTAGTATGGAAGATGGGTCCCTGTCATGCATGCTAGCAGAGCCCCGAGAGGCTTTGCTGCCCATCACTGGCAGAGAAAATCTGGCACCAAGGAAAAGGTAAATAAAATTAATATCAACAAAATCTTCTGAAAGCAAGTACCAATGACCGTAGTCGTACGCAAAATTACCTTTACTTTAAAACGTAAAGAATTTTGTGGGCGTATTTATTCGTCACTATGTAGACACCCTGGAGGCCTAGTAGTTGAATGACCGGATTCGTATGCACATGGTTAAGAAATTATTTATTATTTTCAAAAACAAAGTTAAATTGTATTTTATTCTAATCTGAATAGATTAATACCATGATAGTATCAGTGAATATACTGTTACTCATAGCTAATATATTGTCTTTATGTCGTAAAAAAATATCTAATTTACTTTATCGATATATACGTATAGTTTGATAACATCACTATGACTAACCTAGTTGACTCATCAATCATAACACCTGCATTTCCCGATGGGTTCACGGACTTGTTTTGTTTGTAGACTCTTGTTATCTTTACTAATAACACAACATCCCTTGTCAAACTTTATAATATAACAGTTTTTAACCGAGTTTGTGCGAATTTCAAATATTAATTTATCTATACTTATTAATTAATTAATATTATCAAGTTAAAGAGTTTGTTTGTTTGTTTGAACGCGCTAATTTTAGGAACTACTGGTCCGATTTCAAAAATTATTTCGCTGTTAGATACCCACTTATTGAGGAAGGCTATAGTGTAGACCAAAACTAGAGTTTTATATAGTAACAAATCTTTCAGACCTTTCAAACTACCCAACGGTAGTTTCAGCAAAACATAGAGAGTAATTCAAGATCGCATAATGAATGCCATCGGTGTGCCGTACACGCTAACCGCACCGTAAGTGCCACTGTCGTCCCACGTGCCGCACTCGACGTACGCGCTGGATTTTCCAACCCGAAGGCGAATTTTAGTAGGGAAGACCACGATACTAAATGTCGATTGTCGCAAGCGACGTTCAAACAAAATCTGATTACATTATCTGGCACTGTAACGGCCGGTTCACACATGTCTCCGTTTTACTGTTCCGTTTTATCCTGTACGTTTTTTTTTCGTCGATGGCGTATGTAGTTGTATGAGCGACTTCAAACATGGCACAGTATTCTGTATACCCATCGACGAACAAAAAACGTACACGATAAAACGGAACAGTAAAACGGAGACATGTGTGAACCGGCCGTAAGCACTAGACCGTAGACGCATCGCGCTCACTGATAATTATCGAAGATAGGTTGTAAGTTGAATTACTCATGTAGCTTGAGTTATGGGTAGACCGAGAATGAATATGGGTACGCTTGTAAGTACCTATAATAAAGCTGTTTGTTTGAACGCGCTAATCTTTGAAACTGCCAGCCGGATTCGAAAAAACGATTTTCATTCGATAGCTCAATTCTTGAGGAAGCCTAGCTACCAAGCTATTCGACATCATTTCATATTTCAAATAATTTAAGAACAATAGCAATGTTTTATTGATAGAATTTAACAATTTTAAGAGAAGACCTGTGCAACAACTTGTTTGAATTATTGATAAAAAATCATACTTTGTAACTACCTAATAAGTATGATTTAAGTATTTAAGTATTTTGATAACTCAATCTTCATAATCTGCATCGTCCTTTTTTGATAAAAAAATATTTTATATTATTTTATGAGGCAATGAATAGCTCTAATTATGATGACTGTTTAAAATACCTACCGATTTACAAATATAAATTGTATTACAAATATAGAGCCTTTTCTCCTTTAAGTGCCACTCCAATTAATGAAGGTCGGCTACCAGCTGCTTGAATCCCTACGAAACCTAAACGACGCCCGCACTAAGGAATTTAATCCTTGTGTCGCGGGGGTTTTACAAACATTCAAATCACATGCACAAAGAACACCCAGACTTGGAACAAGTATCTGTGGATCACACGCTTGTCCTATCCGGGGATCGAACCCGCAAACACGTCGCGCACAGTGGTAATTAGCATAGTGACCTATACCACTCGGCTATCCATGCAGTCATGCTTTGCCTAAACCATTGCAGTGCTTGGCCACCCAAATAGCATTGTCCGTGGCTGAAAGCGGGACACGCTTCGTAACTTATTAAATAGGCCATAGTGTGAGGGAAGGTCCCATACTCACACACATGCAAACCATTAACTCTACCAAACTATAAGCGTAATTTACCAATCAATAAACTAAGTTCTTTCACTATTGTTACAGAGACCGAACTCTCGAGCCCTGCGCGTTATCCGAAGAGGCATACTTGTCCAGTGGCGCCGGTTCTCCATGCGCTGGACTCTCCCGCGAAGAACGACGCCGAAGACGCAGGGCTACCCTGAAATACAGAACAGCACATGCCACCCGCGAGAGGATCCGCGTCGAAGCTTTCAATGCAGCATTTGCAGCATTACGTCGACTCTTGCCAACCCTACCCCCAGACAAGAAACTATCGAAAATCGAAATTCTTCGGCTAGCTATCTGCTATATCGCTTATCTCAATCACGTGCTGGACGCTTAAGGTCCCGTATCTCAGATATGTTATCTATTAATTAGGTCTATATCATATCGTTTGTGCATTTTCTCTACTTTGTACAATCAATCAATTTTGAAGTTATAATTTGTAAGAATTCCATCAAGTCACGGAACTTTTGAATTTAAATATCTATGTGCTGAGGTTGGGAAATGTGTCGTCATAATTTAATAACTAATTTTATTCGATATCTCTATTCTATAGAATCTAGTCATTGTCTTCCTATTAATTTATTTTATATTTTTAGCCTGTAAATATATAAAATGCAAAATAAACATAGTTGAATTTATTATTAGGAATCAAACGAACTTACCTGGTGAAGTTTGATTCCAATTATGCGAGGGTCTCAACCGAAGACGATTACATTATTTACTTGCAGCATTACATGATATGATGCTATCTTCGTCACACCTTTAGAGTTATAATATCTAAAATAAAAACCTGTATCTTCTGTCTCACTCCCACCTATGTCCGAGCGCCCCGCGCCATTACTTGTCATTATTTAGAGAACTTTTTGTGTTATTGCAAATTTTTATTTTTTATTTTCTGGGCAGGGTGGGATGGGGTGTAATCGTCTTCGGTTGAGACCCTCGCATAATTGGAATCAAACTTCACCAGGTAAGTTCGTTTGATTCCTAATTATACTTCGGGTCTCAACCGAAGACGATTACATTATTTACTTGCAGATGTTTAGAGCAATGTAAACCAAAAATAAAAAATAAGTATATTAGAAAATTAAGCGAATTTTAATAAAATAATCAAATTGGTAAGTTTTTTATATCTTAATCATTTGAGGTAGGAACATTTATCACCAGACAATATACATTTATCGTTCTCTTAACAAAATTTGTTAATAAAATGAATGCAATTATTGGTATTACAATTAAGAACTCGGTATAATAATAGTAATGATCATTTACATGCCAAATACGGCCTTTGCAAAATCATTATTGTTACTGATAGTAATATCTCTGCGATAGTACTTAAGAAATACGTTTGAGGTATTACTCCAGCCCGCGGCCTTGCGAACTACCTCCAGATTAACCCCGGAGCGGTACGCGGCAGATGTGGACGCCGAGCGGGTACTGTGAGCCCCAAATACTGAAATATCTATGCCACTTGCCTGCAACACTTTCTTAACCCATTGTGCTAATGTTTGAGAACAAACTTTTTTATGAGGTCTACGTACTCCAATAAACAAGTGTTCGTCAGGCTCATCCTGTCGCAAATGGCTAGTCTTTTCAATATATGTTTCGACTGCCAGTGCCGGACAAATACTGGGGTTTTCACGAATAAAGGGCAATCTGATGAGCGGTTGGCAAGTCCCGGGCTTTGAAGTTTTAATTAAATCACTAATTTTAATCACAATTTCATCATCATTTTTCGATATATTTTTTAATTTAATAAGACTAATAGTTTGCATCCTTTGTGCAGACGCAATTGCTATAAGATTACAAGTTTTATGAGATAAATCAACTAATTCGATGTTGTCATAGGGATACATTGTAGAAAGATAGTTCAGCACTATATTTGTGTCCCACGTATTACTATATTTTGGAGTTGGGGGAGCTAGCCTATACACGCCCTTGAGGAAACGTTTGACACAGTCATTAATCGTAGCGTTGGTGTCTAATATCATTGACAAAGCAGATCTGTGTATATTTAAACTACTGTAACTCGCGCCTTCTTCAAATTTCAAAGTTAAAAAAGACAAAACTTTGGAACTATCAGCTTCGAAAATATCAAAATTATTGTTTTTACAGTATATCCACCAAGACTTTAAAGAACTACTATATTGATTTAAAGTACTAGTTGCAAAGGAAGCTATCATTATGTCTAGGGACGCTTGTGGGACACCACGTTTAATCATTGATTCCCTGATAATTTGGCAGCCACCAGGATAAGTATCGCATGGAGTGGATGGCAGATTCTGAAAGGAGAAAATAATAAGGATTCATTTGGTCCAAAGTACATTTTTTCTGATATTACTAGCTTGGACCATAAAGGATACCAAGGCTGAGATGGCCAATAAGGTACCACAACGATACCTACTGCTCTGTCCGCTAAAATTTTTTCAATCACTCTAGTGACAAGGCAGAACGGGGGAAATGCGTAGAAATTTATGTTTTTCCAGCAAATTGTGAATGCGTCTACAGCCTCGGAATACGGGTCGAGTTCCCACGACGCGTATCTTTGGCATTTATAATTTTGAGCGCTTGCGAAAAGATCGAAATCTGGTTCTCCTAAGAACTTGGTAATTTGTGAAAAGACATGATCTGAAACTTCCCACTCAGTATCTATATTAATTCTCCGTGATTCTCGATCTGCTATAATATTATCCGAAGACCTGACATAAGATGCAAATACAAATATCTTTTTTGACTCACACCACTGCCATATCTTTCGTGCAAGACCATTTAAATGTGGATGTTGAATGCCACCCATTCGATTTATGTATGAAATGGCCGTGGTGTTGTCAATTCTTAATAAAATATTGCATTCCTGTAAGTCAGCAGTAAATATTTTTAGTCCATAAAGTGCAGCCCGTAACTCCTGTTCATTAATGTGAAGGGCCAACTCGTTTGATGACCAGTTGCCACTAGCACTTTGATAGCCGCATGCCGCACCCCAGCCCGTACTAGAAGCGTCAGTGAAAATTTCCAATAAGTAATAGTCATTTTTTCGGATAGTTGAAAAAGAAGTCATAATTTTATTCGTCCACCATAAAAGATCATGTTTTAAGTTTTTCTCTAATTTCATAATTTTATTATAGTTGTCTGAATTATCCAGCGCCAAGATTTTTTCTCTTTCAAACAATTTGGTGTACATCCAACCGTAGCTGACAGCTGGGCATGCGGCAGTCAAAAGTCCTATGAATTCGGCAAAAAAACCTTATGGTGCATTTAGTTTTACCTAAAATCTCCGATGCTCGATTTTTGATCCGAAGTTTCTTTTCGTCTGGTAATTTAATAGTCATGTCTCTGGTATTAAAGATAAAGCCTAAGAATGTACAAATCTGAGTAGGTACCTTGACGCTTTTCTTAGTGTTGATGATAAATCCTAAAGACTCTAGAAGAGCATAGGTATTGTTGACGTTTTTTAAGCAGTCAGAATAAGAGCTAGCCAGACATAAAAAATCATCGAGATAATTAACTGATAGGAAGCCAGACAAACGCAAGTATTCTAAAACAGGCTTGAGAATTTTTGTGAAAACCAGTGGTGCCGTGCAAAGGCCAAACGGAAGAACATTAAATTCATACAATTGTGACTTCCATCGAAACCGTAACTTTTTTCTGTCAGCTTTATTTATTCTAACCAAAAAATATGCATCTTTTATGTCTATTGTAGCCATGAAATAATTTTGATTCAAAAGTCTGAGTGCCGTCCGGTAATCCTCCATTTTAAAATGATCAGTTTTAATAAATTTATTAAGTTCTTTTAAGTTTAATATGAAACGATGGGTTCCGTTCGGCTTAGGCACCGTAAAAATTGGCGATACAAACTGGTTTTCACAGTACTCGCAGGGTGATATGAACTCAACACCTAGTAATTGAGAAATACATTGATCAATTATGTGGCTTTGTGATTGCGAGTTACATGCATTATTTTGTGGTTCCACTGTTTGTAAGGGTTCTTCATTGAAAGGTATTTTATAACCTTGAACCCAACTTAAAATGGTATGGTCATTAGTAATTTCACGCCATTTATCGTAATAATATGATAAGCGACCTGCAACTGGTACCTGTCTGACCTCTTCGTCTATCTTCTCCTTGCCTGGTGCCGCGCGTTGCTGTTGGGACGTCGACCTCGCGGTGCCTCCTGTCGGCGGTCCCTCGGCGGTCGACGCAGTGCTGGGGTTGGCCGCGACTCGACCGCTGCTGCAACGCGTGGCGGCGCCCCCCTCGAGTTTAAAGCACCCCGAGATTGTATTGCTGGTTCTATACTGAGGACGCTGAGTTTTTTGTTTGATTTCAAACCCAGTCTTGTTTATGGCTTTGGAGGTCTTGATATGTTCTGATAACGCAGATCCAAACAGATGCTCATCGATGTTTGTATTTTTAACTGTATCTTTGATGCTTCTATTGAGAGTACCAAGCGCTGCATAGCGTCTTGATAGCGATTCTTTGTAATGGGTATCACATATAAGTCGACCCGCATCGCTGAGGGATTTAATTATATCCTGAGGTACTATATTATTCGATGACAAGGCCCAATTCAATGCTCGTCCTATAGCTGCAAGGCTACTAGCGAGTTGATTTTGTTTGCTTTGACTGTATAGATCCTTCTTAATATTAACATCTGACAGAGCTGCCTTGATTTCTAAATTCAATTAAGGAGCTTTCATGTTGGCACAATTTTCTGGTGGTAAGTAGCACTTCATTAGCTCTATTTGTGTCTCCTTAGACAACCCGTTGACTAGTATGTGCGTCCACCTTGACACAATGTCTTTATGAAGACTATCTCCATAATTTCTTTGATTGGTAGGGTCCTCGCCTAGTAGGTGTAGGATATCTGGATCTAATGTAAATATATTCTCATCTGCCGTCGGCGTTGCTTGAGCTTCTGTTGCAATTGTTACAGAAGAGGCAGCCTGCGCAGGTGCTGTCGATTCCGTGGTAGGCATAATAGTTGATGCCCTCCCTGGAGTCAGTGTAGACGGTCCGGCGCTTGGCTCTGCTGGCTCCAACGGGGAATCATTGTGTATATTAACTATAACATCATTTGTGATATCTTCTCCTAAAAGGAAACAATACAAAAGGCTTACATCAACCACAAATCTATGAAAGTAGTCAACGCTTCAGCCTTAAGAAGAACGCATTCGGATATACCTCGACACGCTTTTCGTGTAGATGATGCCTCAACACGCTTTACGTGGAGAAATTGCCTCAACACGCTTTGCGTGGAGAAATTGCCTCAACACGCTTTGCGTGGAGAAATTGCCGCAACACGCTTTGCGTGGAGAAATTGCCTCAACACGATTTACGTGGAGAAAAGAAGGCTCAGCACGATTTACGTGGAGAAAAGAAGGCTCAACACGATTTACGTGGAGAAAAGAAGGCTCAACACGATTTACGTGAAGAAATGGCGCACAACACTAACGTGGACAATACACGTAATCCTCGACGCGATGTACGCGGAGAATGAACCAATATACAGTTCTCACAGTGATGGTACTTACACGATTTACGTGCAATAATTATTTTTGTGGGTACATAATAATTAAAGAATGCTTCAATACCACGATTAAATCGTTCACAAAATATTTTTGCAAAATGAGGGTACTTGGAAAATACAATTAAAAGTATTTGCACTTTGCACGAAAACTGTCCAAAATAATAAATTTATGCACTTGTAATGAGGTTCATATTTACCTGACATATCCGTGTATTGTTCATATTCATCGTAATATTGAACCGAGTGTTTATCACTTTCCTGCGATGACGTTGATGATAAACGCCGTCTTTTCCTTAATTTTGATTTAAGCTTCTTAACTTTCCGTAAAATACTATTATAATCACTATCTATCGACCGTGATCGCTTTCGTTTTCCCATTTTTCAATTTTTGAAGACCGTTATTAAAATAAGGTGTGACTCCGATAACACAAAAACACGTAATGACAAGTAATGGCGCGGGGCGCTCGGACATAGGTGGGAGTGAGACAGAAGATACAGGTTTTTATTTTAGATATTATAACTCTAAAGGTGTGACGAAGATAGCATCATATCATGTAATGCTGCAAGTAAATAATGTAATCGTCTTCGGTTGAGACCCGAAGTATAATACACCAGTATATCGAATATTATCTATAAATAACCAAATTCCAAAAGAAGGATGTTATATGTTCGACTGTATGTATTTTTTGTTTTTTGTTTTACATTTCTAGTCTTAATTTTAAGGTGTAAATCTATGTCATATCAATAAATGTGTTATTACTTGTACATAAAACTTAATTCAAACCTTGGACTTCAAACGTAATTTTAGGGCTGCTTACCTCCACTCGTAAAAAAGAAACCCTTTCTGACCACTCGTCTGTCCGTCTGTCACAGACAGTTTACTTGAAAAATACAGGACAATTTCTTTTTTGTGAAATAACCGTATCAATCAGCAAAACCTATTCGGTTTCCTCGGGTTTGAGTCCATCTCACATTTGTCCTGATTTCTTTATGTCATTTATTTACTTACATAATAAAAAAGCAAAATAAACTCTGATGATGAAATTGATTGTAAGTTTATCGAAATCTAATTAGTTAGTCTAGTTAGAATTCACAAACAGTATAATATTATTATCTAGAAGGAGCAAACTATATCAATTTTCCGACAGCAACATTCATGAAATATATTATTATAAGTACTTAACGTAATTATGCTAATTCGATGAAAAGGTATGTATAAAACGGTATCTTTGTTCCGACGGTCATATTAATCTTCGTCTAAACTGATAAATAAAATTGAAGTGTCTGTTTATCTAATATTATAACCTATTTACTAAATCTATAAGGATGTACACAGTCACGGTACAATGTACATACACCAAAATATATTCTTTACAATTTTTATCTGTCTGTCAGTTTGTTCTGGCTCTCTAAAACCGCGGTTTTGCCGGAACTTTCACTGGCAGATAGCTTATAAGGAATAACTTACGCTACTTTTATTTTATTTATTTTAAGTTTACGGGAACGGAGACAAATTACGCGGGTGAATTCACGGGACACGGCTAGTGAAATAAAAACGACTTAACGTCATTAAGCTAATTCGATAAATCGGTATGTGTTAAACAACGCAGCAGGTGTGAGATAAGTACTTATATACCTACTGTTAATTTTATTACTATATATTAAATTACTAGCTTTCCGACACTTATCTAGGCGACAATAAAATGTAATGTAGGTACACAGGTGCAGTTCAGACCCCTGTCTTCCCGGGGGAGGATTCCCCTGGCCTTACCGCAGCTGGCCCCGATGTATCCCGATGTTCTCATGCATTTGTTATGAACCAATAAATATGCGGACCGGAAATAAATGCGGATGACTTTTTAAAATCGTGCAAGGAATTGGGACAGTCTGTGATGGAACTGTATTTTGTTATTAACAATTCAGGTGTGACTGTGCTTGTTATCAAATTAATATAAAACATAATTTGCTTTGAATATATTTTGTCATCCAGTCTCTAATTTGCATTTAATTTTCAAGTCGCAAAATCCATTAGAACTTTAATTTGTGTGTTAGGTATTCTGTAATACTGTTTTTGTTCATCAACCTTTGTTACTGACGTACTTTTGTGTATTTCATCTGAAAGATAAAATATTCGGAATAATTTTATACCTCTATAGGCACATTGATAGCAGAGAGTCAAGATTCAATTAGTTGTGTAGTTTAAGCCAATTACTAGTTACACTCTATTTCACGCATTGTTAACATTTCTTTGAAGGGAATCATCCACTCGGCTACCCACTGCACCTAATGTAATTTAAAGTAAATTTTCCGCCAATCTTGGGACATACTGATACAGAACCAAAGGGTGTCTTAAAGATATTCTGATAATAAAGGTTTCTTCTTCTTTTCGCTCAATCTCATTAGTAGTTTTTTAAAACAAGTCCGTTTCTACAGTTTATCTTCTGAGGCACAGAGTGTTTCACGAACATAAAGAACACCCAGATTAAAACCACAATTTTTCTCAGCGGGGATTGAACCAACACTTCGCATCATGTTGTGCTTGTAGGCGTGATGTAATTTGTACAAATTTATAGAAACAGTTGTGGTGGCCTTTTGGTGGGTTGAATGTGCACGGTTACAAATTAGAACCCAGTACCTGCCTACAGGCAAGTAGCAATGTGACATATTCAAAGTTATACGTACTTTCTCATTATTCAGACATATGGGTAGGTAATCGGTAAAGGAAAACGACTGGAGGAATCATATATTTCAAATATTGGAATCTGAAATCTCCAACCCCCAATGAGCAAGCGCGGTGATCAATGCTCGTTCCTTCTCTATATGAGAAGAAGCCTGTGCCCAGAAGTGGGACATTAGTATTTGTTACTATTATAAAGATTTATGCGTTCACAAACATACAGTAGAACATAGGTTAACTACCCTTAAAAATGTGTGCATCAATTTGTTAGATAACTTAATATCAACCTCCATTTTGAAGTCAGTATAAAAATAAGTCCAACAAGAATACCATCAATTCGTAATTCCGTAAGTTTCTGTTGACAGGCCGCGTGTTGATGAGATCGATGGCCAGCTAATTGATGTCTGGGGAAATCAGACGCCTTGACGCACAACTATTGTAATTGTAATGCTAAGTAATGTAATTGATACCAATGACGAGGGGGACACTCGCTTACAACTAGTTCTCACACGTAAATGTATATTTAATTTGGGATACAGTTGATTTATTTATTTAATTCACATGCTTTTATTGTGGTAGTTCGGGTAGCGCTTTCTGGAAGCACGAATTATATTTATAAGATGTATAAGAGGTCCTTTTACAACTGCTACGTTAATTACGCCTGATTTGCACCCGTAGTTTCAAGTATTTTCATAAATCTTCAACCGAGTCCAGAAATACAGCCTATCGGGGTCCACAGCTTGATATGTAGGTACGTCTCCCATGTTGCGTCACTACACACGTTCTTCCGCCTTCCGCATCCAGTCCGACCCAGGTAGCTTTTAAGGAGAATATCGAGATAGAATTACAATGTAATTATAAATCTATGAACTAGGGCAGCAAACACCACTTGATTATCATGGGGTGCTTGTTGCCTTTGTCACCACGCTGGGTAAGCGAGTTGGTGACTGCAGTTTTGTTTTCGTTCTTAAAGGAAAACGCCGATGCCCATTCTCCTCGTTTCTTTATCCCACGCAAAAAGCTTTATTACATTAATTTATTAGTAACTATCGCCAACCATTTTCCTACTTGTAGTTTCAGATTATACCAAAGATCTGCATAACACGTACTTAAGTAATTTTTTTGGATCAAAAAAGTACTTACGTGCTATGCAGATCTTTGGTCCTGGACTTTAGCCTGTAATTTTCCCTATACTAGACAAATGCCTGTTCGCATATTGAGAGAAAAGAGCAATGATCACCACGATTGCTCACATGCCGTTTTGCAATTTTCGGAATCCAGGTTTCCTCATAATGGTTTCCTTCAGCGATTACAATAAGAAAGTACATTCATACAACTTGAAGAAAGTTATTTTGGTACTTAGTTTGCCTGGGTTCGCACCTACAACGTTATGCATTAAAATCCGTTCCTTGAATCAGAGGTTCACCACATTATCTACGCTGTCATATATCTATGTTCAAAAGTATTTCAACATTCAATACTTTAAGAGCATTCCTTAACTTTAAATTATTTTAGGAATGATACTAAGCGGAATGTTAAATCTTATACCAAATCACGCTGGTTTGAGCACTGCCATCTAGCGAGTTTTAGAGATAGCATCTACCCAACCTGTTTTGTAAAATGTAATGCAATACTACGCGTAAGTGCTGCCATCTAGTATCGAGTAGATAAACGGTAGTCTTCTTCTGTTTTATTTTAACTTGCTATTAAACACTAGATGGCGCTAACTTGAACATCAAATTGTAGAGCAAAAGAAGTGATAAACATTTGTACGTACGTGTAGACCTCAAAATGTCCAATAATATAAACACAGGAATATAATCGATTCATTAAATATAAAGTAAAGAATTCGATGATATTCTCCTAAATGAATAGCTTGGACCTGCCTACAATAATAAATTTATGTTCGTATATTTTTTAATTTTTTTTTATTATGTTAATATTTATTGAAACGGTACCAATCAATGTTATCTTACCATATGTTATTAAATAACCTATTTCCTAGGGAAATATAAACACAAAGTGCCACTTTAATTAAAGTTACGATTCGAATCTAAAAATTAATATTTTATAATGGTATTGTGAAAAATATTAATGTGCAATAGGTTTACATAATAAAACAATAGTCGTAACATTATATGGCATAACTTTCATAACTAAGTTCTTAACATAACCTCCATAAAAAAGTAGAGTTCTGGTAGAGTTTGCCAGTAGGCCAAAAACTGTTCTAAGTGTCAAAAAATGGAATGTAAATATTGCCTATTAAAGACATTTGAAGGCAGCTAGCAATGAACTCTTCCAACCTACGTATATTTTGTATTGGGACTCGGGATAAACAGATTCCGTGCCAAACTATGAAGCTACCGCATGTACTTACTACTACTTTCGTCACGCGGCGTATTTATGAGCTTGAATATTTCAGCACCCAACACAATTCACACCATCAGAAAAAGTACGAAATATCCATTAATTTTTCAATGTAACGGGTACTCTTGCACTAACTTACTGTGATCAATTTAGGTGGTTCAGTTTCCCTAAATTCGTCCATATTTCAGTCGATCAAACATTCAACAATGTCGGGATTCGCGGTAAGCATTTGGCTTGTGTTTATTTATAATAAACACACGTTACCTATATTTTCTCACCGTGGCGTCAGTTATTACGGATACGTATACATTTGATGTCAGATTCCGGGGCAAGTAATTTTAAAACGACTCGTCTTGTCGACGCCTGTGACGTTACCAATGTCACGAGTATTTTGGCAATACGAAATAGATACAATACGTCCGATAGATTTGATTAGAAATTACTGAAATCGCAGTTTGTAGATAGCATATTTCTTCAATCGCTCAAATGTACGATGGAAAATTCCACGACGTAGTCGATTCGCACAAGTCGTGGCGCAAGCGTTATAACTTTTACTTTTTTATTTTTTGTTTCAATCAAATGCTTTTATAAACGCGAAATAAAATACTTACAGCGGCTATCTTTATGTATTTTTGACAGGAATGTGTGTTTTATTTGCATGTACAGAGAGAGTTATCATGAGGCTCAACGAACGGCCATTAAGGACGCCCAGTTTATAAACATTTCTGAAAATATTTATACAAATATTTCATGAACGTCCGATCGCGCGTACCGAGGTTCTGAATTTAGGTATTAAATTGTATCGCAGACGATTATTTTACAGGACCTACCTTGAACTCGGTCTTTTACATTCGCTTTAAATTTTCAGAAGCAAATAAAAACTCCAAACCTGCTGATATAAAAACTAAACTAAGATTTATAAATAAAATAACAACTATTCTTATTTAGATTCGAAGGCTACCTAGATACTTTTTTATATACCATTAGCCCTAAATATCGATATACCCATTCAGCCATTTTATAATACGGATATAACCTATTACAATTACAAATACCACGATACATGCGATGTATCACATAAGAATACTTATTTCATGACAACTATCCAATTATTTACAATTGATAACCACCGTCATTTAACCCTGCTAATACTTATAGGAGCATCTCGAACGACTTCAGAAATCCAGTTTAAGAAATAGCAAAGAAGCGCAATTTTATTGCTCCCATTAATGTGAAACAATTATTGTTTATTTATTTTCAATGTTATCTATTGTATCAGTCGTTAACCTCTCGAGCACGTGGTCGTAGTATAGTATTTTGTTGGATTTGAAGCTGTAGCTCTGCATCAAGAAAACAAATTTTGCTTCATTCAAGCTCTAGAGAAAGACAGGTAACAAAAATCTTGTGGACGACGACCGAGAAGTATACATAGCACAGAGCTATTCGTAAAATAGAACGATAAGTTGTCCGAACTGAAAGAGATAGACTTACAAAGTTGGCCACTAGTGCGAGCAGTCCAGATAGCTCAAGTCAGAGCGCCTGCGTTGATTTCGTGCGAGCAGGATGCGAATATACCAAGTGTAGTGTGTTAGAGTAGTACAATCGAAGGTTACATGTTTTATCGTGGAAATTTCCACTGCAGACAATTGAAACTTGAACGTATGGGAGTGTTAGTGATGCAATTTCTGTCGATTATCGATAACTTATATTATTTATTTTATGCTTAAGGCGTGCTTAACATTATTATTATTAAATCGTTTTATTACTCAAAAATATTTATTAAATACGAATCCCTTTTAATTTTCAATGACTTTAATAATTAACCACAACACAGACATAAGACTAATCACTTAAGCATTTACAATACGTCAGTCAACTTAGTCAAATAATGGCATAGACATTGGAAGGGTTGACAGTTGTATAAACAAACCCACAATCATTGGCGCGCGACCAACTAAGATATCTTATCTTAGAAGCTTTCTTATGATACGTCTGTGTTGTTGACAATAATTTATCGCAACACGTATTGTCGTTACATTCCTTTTAAAAATAATTAAGTTCTAAATATATTAAAAGAAATTAAGTTTTAGTTCCACACAATATTGATATTTTTGGATAGATTATTTATATTTTTATTAAGTAATCAGTTTTCATTTTCATATTTATGAATATGAATTATTTTTACCTAATCATAATGTGGACTAAAACTTAACATCTAAATAATTATTCTAAATTAACAATGTCCATCATCACTAAAGAATTACCTAGAATATAATATTTAATTATTGGCAAAATATTATATCGATAGTATTGGGCCCACTCAATGAGCATTACACACTACAAAATAAAAAGTTTCCATCGATATCGAAGTTCAAATGACCTCGAACTGCACATCCCTAGCGTCGGAGCCCCCGTTCGCGGCTGCTTGGTCGTCTATTCACCGACTTGCAACTCACAGGCTTGCTTGCATAATTATGTTAACGGTCATACAACACGTCTGCCTAATGCTCTTTGCTTATACACTGACTTTTTTTAACAGCTGGCACATTGCCAAGTTTTTAGCCAAAGTAAATTTTAAATAACAAAATGCTCATTAAAAAATTTTACGTCATTATTTACGTCTTGGCAGTTCCTGCCAATTTTATTAAAAAAAAACGACTATAATAATAGAGATTATTTTATCTTTGTTAAAGAGACACTACATTGTTTAAATATTTATTTAAGTATTATAGCTGTAGAACAACAAATAAAACGATATGATTCATGTGAGAATGAAGTATTTATATAACTCGAGTACATATACAAGGAAAACATTATATGTATTACGAATCTTATACGATATCAATTACGAGTCTCATAAAGATAGGTCAGTAATGACTCGTCATCATACATAATGAATATGTACATAAAATAGTAAATTATAATTTTATTTATCCAGCACATATTTTATATACTACATAATAATATGGTTAACATAATTCCGAACGATACACATAAGTATGATTATTTTATTTTACGAAAGCGCGTAAAAATTATTGCGTCACAAATTAAAATTCCCTGTAATTGTCTCTCTGAAGAGTAAAAGAAACAAGATAAACTTTATAAAATCGCTTGCTGAAATGGGTTACCGAGTCTAGATTAAAAAAATTGACAAAATATTGCGTCATACTTAAAACAAAATGAAGAGTCGAAATGGAACCTTCATAGAGTCAAGGTAGAGAATAGGCCATCTAATGTCTGATGCAATATTATGAACGCCTTACATCTACTTTCTTAATATACTTAATAATGAAATTTTGTAAGGTTTGGATAAAATAGTAAGTAATAGGCGGTCTCGAGTAGATTTAGGCCTCGAGTAGTTCAAGGCATAAACTTACTTCGGAACATGTTGAATTTTTAACATATTTGAAACAGAATAGAATCTGTTAGACGCCATTTTTATTCCACGAATAAAATTTATCTGACTTTGGTCAAATCAGCCCTTAAAAACAAAACAATATCCACATTAGGGTATATCGCTTGTATAAAGTATATTCATAGCTGCTTAGAACAAACTGCACGGATAGATAGGCTATTTTTTCTTGCAATAAAAAATGCTGTTCACCCAGAGGCCCTATAAAACTTGTACTAACGTTAACAAGTTACTAAAGTATTTATAATGGATGACGAGCCTTAGGTTGACTATTCCAATTGTTTTTGTAATCCGTTTAGTCGTTGCATTTTTTTTAAGTTAGACCACGTCACTTATGGATTTTTCCTACCAAATCTTGACTCCGGACACCTGACCACGTGTACTAACAGGCTCTACATTTGTTTTGCTGGTTTCTAACAAAATTATCACTGAGTTGTCTTCACCATCTTCGTCCCTTGTCAACCCACTGCTGGCCATAGGTCTCTCTGGTCCCGTGCCAATCTCCCCCAAATTCGACTCGAAACTTTTACTATCTCATCTGGCACCCATTTAGCACCCGGTCGATCGACGACGCCGAGGCCTTCATTTGCCTTGCCTTAGTTGTAATACAAATATTTTTATATACAGGTGCATTGTATCAACAAGGCTTATTCAGACGACACTTAAAGACTTATTCAGTCCGTATATTATCATTTTTTTTACGATCTGAAAGAGATTCTGTTATCAATCCTTAGAATAAAACCATTGATACAATTATGTCTCGTAAAGTTCATTATACTTTATAATCATTTTATTATTTTTAGAGCAAGTTAAATAGCGTAAGTTCAGTTCTCTGATGAACGATTTCGGATTATTCCTAATGGATCCCATAATCCGATCCCATTCGTGTGATCCGTTCGGAATACGGATAAAAATAAAATTGATCCGAATAATAAAAATAAATTATTAAAATTATAAATAAATATTATTTAATAAGGACAGAATATTATAATTATCGAGTTTATCGACACTTTAATTGGTAGATATCTATTTTTTACCATTACTAAATAACATAAACTTTTCGTTTTCAATTAGCGCTTTGCAGCACGGATCCGTCGGGAAACGGTGAGTACGAAGGATCCATTAGGAACGAAATATTATTTTTTATCCATATTCCGAACGGCTCCCACGAATGGTATCTGATTGTGAGATCCCTTCGGAATAACCCGAATTTCAGACACCTTTTACGATGGGCTCTTTATAGTAATGAATGATCGTACGTTGTATAATGCGTTGTTTTTCTGATATTTTTATAGTGACCTGCTTGCTATGAGAAGGCAGCAAGCGGAAACTTTTGTTATGGAAAGATTTTAGATAATATTATTTGATTCCATTACATTAAGCTTTAGGCTTCAAGTGAAGATGCTGTATAATTTAAATATTATGGTATTAAATAAATGATAGACATATACTTTTTATTTTACTTACTATATATTATAAAGTATTTCTTCCTTAAGTATTATATTGTCACTTATCATCAGCATCATCATATCAGCTACAAGAAGTCCACTCCTGAACGTAGGCCTCCCCCAATGATTTCCAGATTGGCCGGTTGGAAGCGACCTGCATGCAGCGGCTCCCTTCGACCTTTATCAGGTCATCTGACCCTGTGGGTGGAAGCCCTGCACTGCGCTTGCCGGTACGTGGTCTCCATTCGAGAACTTTTCTGCTCCATCAGCCGTCAGTTCTATGTGCCCCGCCCGGCTAACCCGCCGTAAATTGTCACTTATGTTTATTATTATGATTTGAGCTAATATTTTTCCACTTATATCATACAGACAAATAATAATAATATATTATACAGAGGAAAACCATAAAAAAATTACTTATGGAAGCACGCGTGGATAATTATAACGTTGTTTGCCCTATTAATATACACAACACATGTTTACATAAACAAACCGGTGACAATTATTTCTACCTAAAACCAATTCTATAAAAATGTGTCACTAAGTTTAAATAACATTAAACGATGTACAGAAGTATCCAATCAAATTTGTATGCTGTTAAAGCGATTTCTATACACTTCTATACATTTAAGCGATTTCTACCATCGTAAATGGTTGAAGAAATGTAACTTGTCTACGTTGGCTAATGTGAAACTAACCCCTCGACCCCCATTTGACTATCTTCATTTAGTTTTCCAAGTTGGTCCAGGGTCGTAGTTTAAGCTCACGTCCGATAGTGGTTGACCGATTATTTGTAGGAGAAAATAGAACCTACTTATTGCAATAGTATAAACGTACACATTACTAAAAGTCGGTCAGCAATAACATCGGTGCACACATCCAAAACAGCCCGATTATCGGTCCTGCAAAAAGAATGACGAGGGCAGACAGGCTTAGTTCATTGACTTTTCTTGAACTTGTTTTATATATTTTGTTATAACATTTTAATTATTAATTAACACATGCATTCTCCTTTTAGTTTCGTAGCTCCACGAGTTGTTCTTCGTGCGAGTCAAGATCACAGCCGAGTTAAATATGTTCGGCCTTGCGACTTTCTATTTTATTTGATCTAAAACACATTTGCAAGTTAACAATGTTTTTTCTAAATAATCAAGTTTGTACTACTTATTTAATAGACAACCTTGTTAAGGCTTGTAGATCATTTGGATCGTGGAGACAACAGAATTTAGGAATTGAGTGTATTCGAGGACAATGACCCTATCAAATAGATAAAAAAAAACTAATTAAATATTTGAATATGGAAATGCCTTTTTTCAAAATAATTCCTGATATTTTAGCTCTCGTAGTATTAATAGCATCGAGACTTGCACGGTCGGTCAATAACGCATTCTACAGCAAAATCTAGGGAGATGGCGAATACCGAACGGTCACGGGTTCATTGACCCTAGTGTGGCTTTCTATTTCGTGTGATCATGCGCACCTCGCTGGCGGTGCTCACATTCGCAAATCAGACACATTTACGTAACGTTCATCCGTTTAAATTTTAAAAAAATCGAACACCCTTGTCTTTACTATATTATTCATATTTTTTTTATATTTATTTTATTCAATCAACATTTTATTATATAATTATTTTCAATATTTAAGTAGATATTTAATTTGATATATTAATTTTATGAAAGAAGAATAAAAAAAAACCGTAGGTATTTGGAGCAAATCAATGCAAATTAAAAATCATCTTACTTTTTTTAATCCATTCTCTATTTGGTTGTATTTAACCCTTTTCTTTCTTTACAATAGGTAAACAATCAGAAAAGCGTCTAGAGTCCAAGGATTTCTTTTGTTATTAGATTAAAAAGGTCTCAAATATAAAGGGCGATCTGTTCCAGAAAGCTCTTTACTAAGTAGGTCAGCACTTCCATTCATCTCGAATATTTTTTTAACTCTACTACTAGAAAAGTAGTGCCTACACACTAATGAGTATTAACAAAAGTTATGACTATCAATTAAGTTATGTTATTGTTATCATTATATTATTACTTTAAATGTTTTAATAACATGATACCGTTTGAAAACTCTGTCAAAGATTATCTTGAAGATGTTCTCAGAAACAAAATAATTATCATTAATATTTGAACATGCTTTCAGTTTTAAAGATTAATTTTAAATACCTACTTAATTAATTCCTATTTTTTAGGAACTAATCTGTTATTAGTTATGAACCAATCATTTTCATACGAAAAAGTCAATTTTCCCTTAGCGACTTACTGAAAATGTAGTTCCCAACTAAATTGTGACCGGACAACTAATCGGAATTTTTCATGTTTACATTTTATACAAAAAGTTTTTATTCTAAATTATTCCATTGATGCGCGTAATGGAAGCGCGCACTAAGGTATAATAAAGTGTCACCTGCTTATTAATAGCCATAAAAGAAAAAAGGAATAAATTTTACGAACGCAGAGTTCAAATATACACGTGCCGAACAAGGTCGATACTAATGATGTCATCGCAAAAAGTGGACGATACATTCGAACTTTAAAATATGTTCTAGTTGTACAGCGAGCACAGTCATGTCTTAAACAATAGGTACTATTTTTTTTTTAAATTACCGGTACTTGTTGAAATGAAATAAGTTTCACTTTTTTTTGTATAGAATAATATTTTTTTCTAGCCTTACCTCTATCTAATCATGTGATTTTTATGTTATGTGGGTTCAGTTTCTATAGGATTGTACAGCATTGTTCGCATGTTTCATCTTACCAAACTCATTTTCAGGGTGCTGTACCTCAAGAGATAAAACGGAACCATTATAGCACGACTTTGTTGTTCGTCTGTCTGTCCGTCCGTCGAACCATCCATTGAAATCTACAAAATCTACAGTTTCTTGAAGCTTCTAAGTCAACGTAGAAAACAGATACGGTACGTATCCGGGACTTAGACAATAATATAAAGGTTCTCTGTGGGGTAATCCGACTCGCACTTGTCCGAATTTTTCATATTTTCTATGTTTCACCTATCATCAATACTTTTATAGGAAGACCTTAGACGAAAAAAAGGAAGGAAAAAATCGTTTTCATTTTATTAACATAACCTACCGACTTTCAACTACTTACTCATAAACTCCCGACCAAATGTTGCTCAATTTTGGGAAAGAGCTTATTTTGTTCTAACTGTTGAACACAGCTTTGAAAATTAGCTAAAAACATGTCGATAACATCACCTGAAAAAAAAAAACAAGCAAAATCAGTAAATTCGTTTTAGGAGCTACCACATACAGACCTACAAAAACACGAACTTTCTGATATGAGAACAAATCTATCAAGTACCTACCAAACATACTCCCTTTACATCGGATGTTATTAATTAATCCTCGAATTAATGGTTGTAGTATAATAATAATAAAAAATAAACATTTTCAAGTGCACCGACACGAAGTAAGCACGTGGATGGCAAGGTCGAGTCAACATCATGTCCCGAGTCTTGCTTGCCCCACTTACCTGTACACAACAGTCAGAGGAAATTAAACCTTATGCCGCTAGTATAAGATAGATTAAAGAGTGAAAACGGTAGGTTGTGATTGCGTTTGCGATTTGAACATGGCACTTCCAGTTATGTAAATTGTCTGCGTTTCGTCTGAAGTTGCTTTGTTCGATTTTCGGGGTCTTAGGTTATTGCTATTGTGTGTGAGATTATTGAAAAATGCCGTAAAATGGAATAGCTCGTTTCTGTTTAACAATTAACGAATATAAGACAAAACAATAGATTTGAGGTTATGAACTTTTTTGAAATCCTTCGTTTCTTAAAAGTAAGACAAAAGATGCTCTATTTAAACAACTTTGGCCTAAACAATATTTTTATGGTTTAATATATTACGTTGCGAATTCTTGGCAAGGTCCTGTAAATATATTCTGGATATTATAATAGCAAGCACCACTCACATACTACGGAAATGAAAACTAAAATAAACACGAGATTGGTATGCGGAACTTTCAAATGCAGTTTTTTCGATCTCATCCTTTGTTTAACTAATAATAATTGCACAAATTATCGTTTTACGGAAGTACTTGCTTTACAATTCTGCAATAATCTCACATCTAAAAAGATTGTAGATTTAAATTATTAAGTTACGTGTTGTAATATGTTATGTTCTAGATTCGAAGTTCGATGCGCAGGGCTGTTGTTATTACGATACGCTCTACATATTTTTGCTTTTCCGAAGTAGATCATTGCAAAGAGCATATGAGTTAAAGATATAAATTTCCTTCCTTTTCATTTCAATTTAAAAACGCACCATTCCTTACGTAAACGTCAAATAGAAATATGCATATTATCAGTAATTCAGTACATAAAATCTATAAAAACCGTTTAGCGTTGTTAAAATTTCGGTTCAGGCTGCTACGCATGCGAGCAAAAACTTACGAAAACTTTGTATTTTTCATGTATGTTTATTTACAATATACTTTTACTTTGTATGAGGATAATGTTGTGTTATGTTAATGAGATGTCTGGTTGCCATAATATAAGCTCCCCCCAGTTTGGGACCAGATTTCCGTGTGTGAGTTATCCCAAGACACTATTGTTATTAGATAAAACTAGCTGACCCGGCAACCGTTGTTTTGGCATATTAAAAAAATCTAAAGAGGGCCACCCCTATCTCTTAGAGGTGTGAAAAATAGATGTTGGCCGATTCTCAGACCAAACCCGATATGCACATAATATTTCGTACAAATCGATCCAATCGCTTCGGAGGAGTACGGGAACGAACATTGTGACACGAGAATTTTATATATTAGATATTCACATTGCTAATACAGGAACAGTTTGTCAAAACTTTCTTCATAACCACTATAAAAAATAAAGAGATAGAAAGTATAATATAAAACACACCAGTTCTTTCACTATAATCGTAAAAGTCAATGGTGTACAAACATCAATCGCTCGTCAAGCACTTGAATCAATGCCAAAGCTCTAACAAAATATATTCGTTGAAATTTTAAATGTTACTCATAAGTACCTATTTTATACTTTTGCATCGACTTTTTTTCATGTTTTACGTCTGCATGTGGTTAATGGTTGCAAAAGACGCAAATTCGGCGGATATAAATACACTTCAGTGCAGAGCTGGATATTAAAATAACTTTTGGATATACAAGCTTGAAATACATGACTACCTTCGATGTAATTATTTTGATTGAAGGTACAGGATATTGTATTTCGTATACCAATTAGGTACGTATATCTAAGATATCGAACGCGAAATTTACAATTTAAAGGTGCCTTTATTTTATTTGAAAAGGATAATGAATCGGACAATGGCCTACAAGAATCTAAAAAATTACGCCAAGCATGTTAATTTTTTTATTTATTGATAAGAGGACCTGCCCCGAAAAATAAAATAACTTACGCCATCTTTTGCTAAAAGTGCATTAAAATCCGTTGCATATTTATTTTCGTATTTATAATAACAACTAACTATTGCTCGCGGCGTCACGTCACCCGCGTTGGCGTCGATTAGGTATCGCGGAAAAATCGATAATCGGTATCGAGCGTTGGTTATCGATAAATGGGAAAGATCTAAGCGAGAGTGACATTGTTTCGTGCTATGTAGAGATAGTTATATCTTTACAATCGCAAAATCTTCAACCCATGTGTTTTACTGAAAAATATTATCCAAAAGCACATAAACACAAAACGCAAATTGATATTGTCATCCTGTGACAGATAAAGTTAAATTTAAAACCTAACAATGAAATCAGGTGTATTAATAATTCATGAGGTATTTTACATTCATATTAAGCCTCTCATACATAATTCTTTTACTTGTACGAGCTTGGTATTGTCTGAAGAACACTGGTAGAATAATATTATACTTGCTAATGTGTGCCTTCCACTAGGCAAATCTTACTAGCAGATAGGAGAATAACAGCATATTATAATGTCAGTTCAAGAGAAAAGGTATTAAAAAAAAATTAAAACTATAAAATAACTTTGAAAAAATCGGTGTAATAAATAAACTGTAAAATACATAGTTTTCAGATTTTTTGTTTATGGAATTTTCAATTTCAGCTTTCTTGCACTAGACACTTCTAATTCAGATTACAGCAAAACAATAAATTGTTATATATGTATCTTTTCAAGCATTTTACTGCCTACCATTATCAAATATAGATACAATTTACATTCTTTTGATTGTATGAAATCATTGTACCTACTAGAAAACTAACTAAAATTTTTCAAACAGTGTTATCAATTTTCGCGCTTCGTTCATCATTGCACAAACCATAATGAACACTTACTGAGATCAAGACATGCAATGCACGTGAGAAGATAATACTTGCATTTGTTCTACGTGACAACTACAGTTCCCATACATCATGAAAATATCAACAACGTGTCGGTATAGCTCTCAATTAATTTGGTACAACACGAACAAACGTCACAAGATGTCGGTCAGTTTGCGCGGGAGTGAGCCAGTTTCAATGTCAAATCATTATACTATGCTTCCTCGCAATTAGGCCGAACTGGTGCCGAAAAATAAATTGTAGGCCACTGGATAGTGGGCTGTCGTTGGCACGACAAAAGATTTCCGGATACAATTTAAATAAAGAACAAAAACAACTGTTAAATTGTTCGATTGTTTTTTTTTACTTGAATCTGTTGTTTAGGGAACAATTACACAGATAATGCAGATTTTATATTGAAATCACTTAAGTATTTGGTAAGTCGAATTTATCATCACTTTTTTTACATGACACACTGGAGTCGAGATTTCCTATCTGACTACCCATAGAAGAAATGTCAAAACTAACTCAGGGGTCAACAACGACAACTTAAAAATATTTTTAGTTAATATTGGTTCTAAAAAATAGAGACTATGCTCTATTTAAGTACACAAAGTCTCTTGTAAAGTTCACGAGTTCACGACAATCATGCAGGGTCTACTGGGCTAGAATTTTGAAAAACACAAGTATTTCTTACTGGCCATTCAATGATTTACGAGTAGGCGACAGTTCCGCCATCTGCTATCCCCTTCATCGAAAATAAGTGCCTTGTTATTGCAAATTTAAAAAAGTCTGCCCATTTGACCTAAATATTTGACTAAACAAAACAGACTTGACTTTGAGAAAGCAATAATACAAATGCTATAAAGAACATCGATTTCATTCTATTTAATTGTTTGAGAACATTTATGAAGTAAAGGAGAATCATTTATGGTTAGAACAAAAGTATATTTCCACCAATTACATTGAATTATTCCGTTGAGGAACATAACATATTGATTGACTATAAAATGTTGACAAAATGAGTTATTATGAATCATGTACTTAAACATATTTCATGTTATGTTATACACGAAACGCTCATAATTCGAAGTGCTAAAGAATATAGTTTTGACGGAAAGTTTAAATAAGATTCACCTCAAAGAATACATTGGGGGTATGTATAAGTAACGAAGATAACGTCATAATATAAAAAAAATTAAGGCACAGAACACAAAGATCTTCTAGAGCCGATTTTTCTTATTTTCCATTTATGCCCACTGCGGCTGCGGGGCCGAAAAAACATGACGTGAAAACATTACTTTATAATTTATTTATGAAAAAACTGATTGAAAAGTCCCTTTTATATGAAGAAAACCTCAAAATTAATACCGTTAACAGCCTTCATCTATTAGAGGCACACGGGAATTGTAACTGGGTAATTGGGACAAGGATGCTTTCAGTGCATTGTGATCGATATAAACTATAAATATTTTATGGAAAGGTCTTATGGAAGAACCTTCGACATAGCCAATAGGAAGACACCATTTGGAAGTATTGTAATTAATTTTAAACATGGAGGAAGTTATCATTATTTAGGAAGCTAGCTTTTTTAAATATGGTGATGATATGTGTGTATAGTATATGTAATACTTATGATTTTTACATTATATTAAATATTTTTAGATACCTAATATTAGTTCTAAAAAAAGCTCAATATATTTTTGTCTACCATACATCTTTATAATCCCGTTTATTGGATTTACGTCTTAAATCTGGTGTTTAGTTGAAAGAGTTGCGACGTCAATAGTTCTTCTGTGTATGTTATAATTATTTTCTAAAGTATTGCCAAAATTTTTCTACCGCATTAAAAATTACGATAATATCCAATCTGAAATCTACTTAATAAAGTATTACAGAGTGCTGTTGGAGTTTATTTACAATCTTTTGGGTCAAAAGGGTAAGATGATATAATATAAGATCCAAACCTTAAATGATTTCGTTGATTCAACATCGGTTCCTCGATTTAAATTTAAACCTGCAATTATATGTAAGATTGTTTTTATTTGCAATTAACCTATATTTCATTAAATTTTTAATTATATTATTATATAAAAAATATAAGACTGAGCAAAATGTTTTATAGAAACAAAACAGTATTATTTCAAAATGTTTTAACCACAGAAATGTATCTGGCTAATCAATTCAAAACCTGTTTACTTTCGTCTAAAAATACGTTATATCCTTGGAACTGTAGCAATGTGTCCCTGACCGGGTGACCCGTATTTACTTTGACCGTGAGCAGGTCAAATACTACACGGGGAAGGATCAAGGGATTTTTAAAGGCCACGATTGATATCCCTAAATCAAAATTATTCATATGTCAAGATTAGAAATCTTATCATAATAACCCTGTTTATCCTTTTATCGATAAGTTTGTTTAAAAATAGTCCATGTAAGTAGGTTATATCGATTTGTAGACCGCGTTCGATTTGAGTTCATATTGTTGCTTATCAGAATGTTTTGAAAGCCGGTATTGGTGCCCATTAAAACAACAGACGGTTACAATAGCATAAAGGGCAAATAAAAAACAAATGGTTTGACGGACCTTTCTGGCGAGGTTTTAATTAATATTATACTAGTGTTACCGAAAGAGTATAATATCTCGTTGAAAAAGACATACGGGTAATTCGATTTTGAAAATGTTAACTTAAAATGAGTTTATCAATTCTTTTATATCCATTTTTTTTCCTCAATTATACGACACCACAAATCCTTTACACACACACACATTTTAGCTTCAATTTTGTAAACCGACTCTATACCAGATATAATCTTCAACCTCTTAGGGCAGATAAAGTCTAGGTATAGTTACCCTTTCGATAACACCCTGTATAATTATTGATAAACTTTCCTAAAGTAATTATAATAACAATTCACCGCGGTTTAGCAAACCAGAGCTTAAATTAACAAAACTATAGAACTCCGAATTCAATGGCTGAAGGATTCAGGCGGCTACTTAGCAATAACATTTATGACCACTAAAGTGAAGCTACAATGAAAGTTAAGGTTGTAAAAATCAAGGATTTAATTTCAAAATATTGGAAAATTTCACCAAGAAATTCAAAACAAAATCGTTTTTTTAATATTTAAATTTACTAAAATATCAATTGTGTAACTGTACAATAAGGTTCAAAACAAGTCGCAAACATCCTTGTGTAACAACTTACGATTTAGTTTTTTATTCAATAATTAAGTTACGACAATGATTTATCATAATAATAATATGCAACAACAAAGTAGTCACGTATGCTGGAAAGATTTGATGGAACTTTTTATAGATTTTATCTGTTTAATATTCATGGAAAATTCGTACCAATACGGATAGGGATGACGCAACTTTCTATAATCCTTGTACAGTCAACCTTTCGCATCTTCTTACATTGGTTTTACTCGCTTTATTTCGAGGCATTAAGGTCTATTTTCGTTATTTTCTCCAACCAGTTTCATGAGTTAGACTGTATATTCAAAGTGTTTAATATATTCAGTTCTTCATTTAAAACCTTTTGATGTATTCAGTAACACGACTACATTAGATACCTTAATGTACATTTATTCCAAGGACGGAGTTTAAAGCAGTCTATACTAGACTAATATGCTTTTGATATAAAAGGTTTTTCTGGAAAAGTAATGCAAATTAACAATTTTGGTAATGTTATGTCTCATATACCTACTTAAAATTGTAGACAAAAATTAAAAATTACAAAAGCTGTTAAGACATGAATGAAACAGGGTACTGTTAAATTATTAAGTACTTAGATGGCCGAGCCCAGCTCGTCTTGTCGGACATTTTTTGAAAATGAATCCTAGCTAGATTTAGCCCTGCACACTAAATTGCATGGAAATCGTTGGAGCCGTTTCCGAGATTCAGATTAAATATATATACTTATACAAGAATGGCTCGTTTAAAGATTCGACTCTTCGGAGTAAGGTAGGATAGTATCTATTGGTGGCCAGAACGTCTCGTCTTAGTCGAAACGAAGAAGAAAGCGAACATTAAAATATTGTTCTTTTTCTTTGATCCCATCTGAAACTCGTGTAGTTAATTATGAAGAGGGATCCATTATCATCCAGCTGACTAAAATGGTCATTATCACTAATCAATTTAGGATCAAAATCTTAAGAAGGCTTACATAGTCTATTACACACAAAGAAGATAATATACCATGATTCATAGCAAGTTTGTGGAAGTGATTCAATGAGATAAGCAAGTACCTAAGTGCCATTAATAACTATATTACTTAACAAAACTAATTATGATCTCACATTCACACATATTCAACAAAGTAAACAAACACTGTAGTTTTAGAGGCCTCACTATTCACCAATACAAAAAAGCTGTAAAAAAGTGGCTAGTCTCCCTAACGTACGAAAAGACAGAAAATATACTAAATTAGCACATCACACCTACATCACGTACATAATAATATATGGCCACACACACAAACACATACACACACACACACACACACACACACACACACACACACACACACAAACATGTTAAATTTTGTTGCATAACATTGTTAATTTTATTTTTATTTAGGCTTTCAATTTTATTTAAATGTTTTCTAATTGTTGCTCGATTGATCTCACTTTACCCAATAAGAAGTATTATTTAAGTAACATCCATCACTCAGGTCTCCAAGATACAAGCGAGAGTTTAGTTTGGGGACCACAGCCAAAATTAGATTGTCTTCAAGAATATAGTATTAATTAAAGTTAAGTTAGAGCACTAAGACATCACTGTAAACATTGGAAGTAATAATAAATTTATTCTTATTTATTCTTATTCAGTACATGTACCAAGAAAAGAGATTTACCTACATTCAATTTTGAACTTTATACCTTAAAAATATAGATTATAGTCGCTCGTGGTTGATCTAAGAATTACAACTTAATCTGAGTTTCCTAAATACATAAATTATTTCGTTAATCCAATAAGAACAAAGGATTTCATTAACACAAATTCCATCATTATTATACAATGCATGAAAATTAAAATATAATAGTAATGAATAAAAAGTTTCCTTATGCTTCGTTCATATAAAAATTGTGCTAAGAGCGGCCAATCAAAAATGTTGGTAGCTTGGTTCAATGATATTCTTCCCTGGCCCACGTAAAGCATTTACCATAAGCCAGATAAGGAAAGCACGCACATTTTGTTCTCGATTAATCACCATAGAATATAAACAGGGTTTTCCACACAAAATATTTACATTATTATAATTAAATCTATAAATATACTAGGTATCTGACTGATAACCGTAACGCCATCTTATTTATAAAATATGCGAAAATCACACAGTTCGACGGAATATTTTGTACAATTACTTTTGTTGATTTGTTTAATAATATAAATACGAACTTCAACATTAGAATTTTCCGAAGAAAAGGTTCTTAAAAAGGAGGCGATAATAAAAGAATAAACTAAAGCAGTAACAAACTACAAAATTTCCAGCAAATTAAGTCGTATTATTCCTTCATAATTAGCGTAAAATGTTTCTGACCATTCTACTAATGAAACTATATAAGAACAGTTTTCAGTCACGTTATGATTCATCTGACACTGTACGTTAAGAATTCGAAACGCGAAAAAAGGCGTGAACTTGGCTCCGCCTCAAATAACGTGTAGGAATATTTTCAGAGTTCAAAGATTGCAATAACAATAAACAACAATAGATACGTAATAAGTGCTTGATTGACAGCTTCGGGCATACGATGGGTTCAAGTTCAAAGTAATTTGGACCAATTCTATTTCAGCTCTGATGAATTCTACTACGCAAAAGTAATTTTTAGCATCTGTTTTCATCAATTTAGTTTTAGAGCTCAGTTTAGTATTAATCAATTTGAGTTTTCTAAAATAAATGAAGGATACATCAATGACAGTCAACAGTTGCACAATATTGGCTGTCATCTATTTACTTTTGTATCCTGGGTCTGCTAGCAGAGCTTTTTTTAGAAATAAGCTGTACCGTTGTACATTTGTTCAATTGCGTTGTTTCTGTATGATTTTGTGTAGATACATAAACAAATAAATCAATAAAAAAAGATTGAACAGAGTATGTTAAATTTATGTGATGGGGTAAACCAGAAAATCGATGATAAATGTACATGTTGACAATCGTTGATGTAAGAAAACTCATTATCAATAAAAAAAATATTCTCACTTTTACTTTGGTAATTAATTTTTTTTGGTAATTAATTAAATTAATTACCTACACCTAATTCGTACATAATAACACTTTTCCTACAATAACGATGAAAATTTTATTTACTCAAAATAACACATCTATTTGAATGCACGGATAGCCAAGTGGTACCGCGGGTTCCATCCCCGGGACAAGCATTTGTATGATCATTGTGCCTCTTCCAACTTGGTGCATGCTATACGAATGTTTCTAAAACCCCGTAAAACAGTGATTAAATTCCAATTTAAAAAGAATCACATTTCAATTAAAATTGACGATCATATATTCTGAAATTCCGCATAATAAAACCGTTGGACATTTACGATATTTAAAAAGTAATTTCTTAAATTGTTCTTCAAAAGTAATTTCTGAAAGCGTTTATTTTCTTTGTTTCCGCGTCATAACTCAAAGTTTCGTGGGAATGTGTTTGCCAACGAACATGTTTACTGAGTCTATTCTTATTCCTATGTGAGTATATGCTATGTACAGTTGCCATGTTGACGTAGGATTTAATAGAACAATGTTGGATCACTGAAGCAAAGAAACGCTACGAATACTTATATATTTATTATGAGCATCGATTGACAATATGTATGTACTCTCTTTTTAAAGAAAATAGATCTTCATCTGTCTTGAATCAGACATACCATCATATATTTGGACAGTGTGTTACCACAAAACATAATATACATTTTTGGTAAATAATTCTTAAACTCGTGGTGACGTAGCAGTTCAATAAACAGATATTTGTGCAAAAGGTTGCAGGTGCGAATCCATTAAAGGCAGGTGAAGGTTATTAATGTGACTTTTCAATATTATAATAAGACTAGATGTCCCGGCAAACTTTGTTCTGCCATATTAAAAAAATCTGGAGAGGGCCACCCCTATCACTTAGGGGTGTGAAAAATAGATGTGGGCCGATTCTCAGACCTACCCGATATGCACACAAAATCGGTCGAACCGTTTCGGAGGAGTATGGCAACGAAAACTGTGACACGAGAATTTTATATATTAGATATCATGAAGATATACTTTCTTGATTATTCTATTATAAGACATTATTGAAAATCTGTGAAGGAAAACATCGTGAAGAAACTCTGGATCCCAATACTTGGAATCTGAAATGGCCAACCCGCCAAAGCGCCAGCGTGGTGATAACAGGCCTGTGCCCACATAAAGGCCTGTGTTTAAATAATTCTATCTCCTATCTATTTATCATGTTATCTAAATAGTTTTATCATCAACAGACCTTATCTAATAAACCAGATGTATATTTGCAGTGTTAAGTTCATTTTACTTCTTCTTTGAACTAAACTAGTATTACAGCATTTTATTAGTTTTCCTCAATTACTCTGTAAATTCCAAGCCGAACCACTTTGAAAACCGGCGCAATCTGGTTTGCATATTATACAACACTTTATAATTGCTTTGAATACCTAGCGATAAAGGCTACTTCAATTACTCGCACAATAACATTTTATTTTTCCTTACGACGAACTATTTTACCTAGCTCGGAATTAAAGAGGGATTTTTGCATAAATCTTCATAACTAGAGCTAGTGTACAATGTTAATAAGCCACCCAGTCTATTTATACATCTAATTATAATAATGTAAATATTTTGAGTGAAAAACCCCATTTATACTGTATAGTGATTAATCAAGATAAAATGTGCAATCCTTATCTGGTTTATGGAAAATTCCTTTAATAGGTGTGATGGAATACTCCAATAAAGTACTCATATTTAAGTTTATCAGATAAAAGTTACCACTAACTTTTATCTAAAATATTAGGTGTTTAATGTATAAAATTGATTATAATAATAATACCGGCCTATATATAATATGTCCCTGCTGGGCATAAGCCTCACTCCATATAGGGATACATGCATAAGCTAAGTCATATTTAAGTAAATCTATGAAGAAAATTAATAGAAACTAGCTTTTGTTTCAGATTCCGTCCATATGGGTATTCATTATTGCAGCAAACCAAAAAGTAGACTATGTGTGTGTTTCATTAAAATCAGTTTAGTAGTTTAGCAGTAAAGCGTAACAGACGACAGAGAAAAAGAGACAGTTGCTTTCGGGTTTATATTATGAAGTATGGATAGTATAGAGCTTAAATAAGCTGGAAATACAAATTAATAATCCCTTTAACTAAAGTTCAGAGGAAAACGCTTTGTCTATCAGCTTTTAGATATTGAGATTCAAAAGCTCTCTGAAAAGCCTCTAATTAAATGTCGAGAGGAACTTCTAGGATAAATTCTCAAAGGTTATCGAAGCGCCTGTTATGTAACATAATAATCAGTAACTTTTCTCACCGATTTATTAATTACTAGCTTCTGCCCGCGACTTCGTACGCGGATCCTGTTGCTTATGCCAGCGACAACAGGGTCGTCAAAATAAAAGATCTGAAACGTCTGATGTCAAATTCTAAGAGCCCGGGGACCGGAAAACAACGTGATGCGCGAGACGATTCGAGACCCTCGAGATCTTTCTTTTTGGTAAGATAGCAGGAAATGCCCATCAGAACATTTGCTCACGATCAGCGGTCAGTCGCGCATCATATTCTTCACTGGTCTCTAGTGACCTGGATGTAGATGCATAAATACGATGAGAATGCAGGCGTGCTTCGCGATACGAAGAGGTTTCCACGGAGGGAGTTGAATCCTGATCTTCTCAAACCGCATCAAGTCTCTCCTGACGCTCTTCGGTAGATTCTTGAGATCTTACGATCCTCAATCTTTTAGCTTCTTTGGAACATTGGGAAAGATTTGACCTCTTTCATCATGGTTATAGTTTTATTGTGAAGATACCTGATCAATTAAATCTAAGTGACTGCAAAGTAAATTAAACGCTCAAATAACATAAGCCCGAAGGCATATATTATATTCGATAAAAAAAAAATAAAAAAAAAATTGGGAGTTTTGGCCAGTATAGTCGAATTAAAATTATGATATGCCATCGTCATCGAAAATCAGTCCTAAAGTTTATGTTATTTTATAATTATACAGTGAAATTAGTGATAGCTTTGATTTCCAAGTCAGATGTTTCAAATCTTCGATTTTTATAAGTATACAGGGAATGCCCATCAGACCGAACAACTTTTGCTAAGACGTCATTCCTATATGTGTTATGGTGTAGCCGGGCTCTTGGAGTTCGACAACAGATGTTCCAGACCTTCAATTTTTATACGTCAACAGAGAGTGCTCATCAGGCTGAACAACTCTTGCTAAGACGTCATTCCTATATGTGTTATGGTGTAGCCGGGCTCTTGAAGTTCCACAACAGGTGTTCCAGATCTTCAATTTTTATAAGTCAACAGGGAATGCCCATCAGACCGAACAACTTTTGCTAAGACGTCATTCCTATATGTGTTATGGTGTAGCCGGGCTCTTGGAGTTCGACAACAGATGTTTCAGACCTTAAATTTTTATACGTCAACAGAGAGTGCTCATCAGGCTGAACAACTCTTGCTAAGTCGTCATTCCTATTTGTGTTATGGTGTAGCCGGGCTCTTGGAGTTCCACATCAGGTGTTCTAGATCTTCAATTTTTATAAGTCAACAGGGAATGCCCATCAGACCGAACACCTTTTGCTAAGACGTCATTCCTATATGTGTTATGGTGTAGCCGGGCTCTTGGAGTCCGACAACTGGTGTTCCAGATCTTCAATTTTTATACGTCAACAGAGAGTGCTCATCAGGCTGAACAACTCTTGCTAAGACGTCATTCCTATATTATTATGTGTTATGGTGTAGCCGGACTCTTGGAGTTCCACAACAGGTGTTCCAGATCTTCAATTTTTATAAGTCAACAGGGAATGCCCATCAGACCAAACAACTTTCGCTAAGACGTCATTACTATATGTGTTATAGTGTAGCCGGGCTCTTGGAGTTCGACAACAGGTGTTCCAGATCTTCAATTTTTATACGTCAACAGAGAGTGCTCATCAGGCTGAACAACTCTTGCTAAGACGTCATTCCTATATTATTATGTGTTATGGTGTAGCCGGACTCTTGGAGTTCCACAACAGGTGTTCCAGATCTTCAATTTTTATAAGTCAACAGGGAATGCCCATCAGACCAAAGAACTTTCGCTAAGACGTTATTACTATATGTGTTATAGTGTAGCCGGGCTCTTGGAGTTCGACAACAGGTGTTCCAGATCTTCAATTTTTATACGTCAACAGAGAGTGCTCATCAGGCTGAACAACTCTTGCTAAGTCGTCATTCCTATTTGTGTTATGGTGTAGCCGGGCTCTTGGAGTTCCACATCAGGTGTTCCAGATCTTCAATTTTTATACGTCAACAGAGAGTGCTCATCAAGCTGAACAACTCTTGCTGAGACGTCATTCCTATATGTGTTATGGTGTAGCCGGGCTCTTGGAGTTCCACATCAGGTGTTCCAGATCTTCAAATTTATTCTCTCAGCAGAAAATGCTCATCACGTGGAACAATTTTTGCTATGGTACCAGTTTTGTATCTCTTATAGTTTAGCTGGTCTGTTGCGGTTCTGCATCAGGTGTTCAAATTTCCAAGATAAATTATAGCCTATATGTTGCCCAGACTTAATACCTATACAACAAAAAAAAAATCATGCAAATCCGTCCAGTAGTTCCGAAGATTAGCGTGTACAAACAAACAGACAAACAGACAAACAGACATACAGACAAACAGACAAACAGACAGAATTTTTTTTTTGGATTCGTGCTCTATAACTGTTTGTAAACCCCCCTCAATTATTATTTTTTTAATATATTCAATGTACAGACACAGTTTTTTTACTGTTTTATTATATGTATAGATTATTGACAAAAAAACTAGTAAATAAATAAAAAGAAATGTATGTATAAGTTTCCCCATGGAATGATGTTATCAGGTGATTTTAGAAGAGAAATGCAGACTTTTTTCTGGGTAAAAAGCTTATGACTTCGACCCAGCCGGCACGAAGCACGCCTTGGGGATGTGTCGGACTTACTCCGACTAAAAACACCCCGGTCCCATCATTGCCTTTGCCGGAGCCGCGGGATCACTTGTGCACTCACATCGCAGCTCCAGCAGATGAAAAATGCAGACTCCTAACCTACTTTCGGCAATTTAAACAATAAGTTTACAAAAATAGTGCAAAAATTTCTGTATTAATATTATCAGTATTTAAGCAAGTGACTAATAAACGACAATGCTCTCCCTCAGTTATCATCAAGCTTGGCTCATATAGTCAACCTCAGACATGATAAGAATATACAGTGTGTAACAAAAACCCTGTCCGATCCCTGAGAGTATTATTCGGTATCGTACTGCGAACACATACACGTAGCCATTAAATGGATTGGAGATTATTATTTTTCCCCAGTGAAAATAATTAAATAAAAATAAAAACTGATCCAAGGCAACAGCAACACTGACCGCTCCTCAAAGTTCACGTACCTACTACCTACAGTTTTAGGTCAAAGAAGCCGCCTGTGCGAGACGGTGCATGAACTTGCTTTGTCGCATGCCGCCAAACAAACTTACCTATAACGAAATAAACCTAGGCTACGTTATACCTTTACCTACGCGTACGGCGTAGGTATCAGCTGATATTGGTTTGTGTATATTAGGCGTAGTGATCCGGATTTTATAATTGACTCTCTTTATAAAGAAACAAATAATTGAATTAATTGTAGCCCTGAAAAGGGCTTTTTTATAAAAGCGATTTGCTTTTGGCAATTTACCTACCAACTGACTGCAGATTTCATTATTCATCAAAACATTCACTTATTGTTGCTGCACATTTCGGCGATCGTGTTCCACATGTCCACCACAACACTAATGCACATTCGACACCTTTTTACTAAATTTGCACGTACTTTTAACAGCGCACTTGTGTCCGATTTAAGACTTCGATTTCCGAATCACACACCTTTTTTTTTAATACGACACTTGTTCCTCGATTTCCTCGTTGTCTTCTTCTCTCGTGGTCTTCCAGCATCCATGGCATGACTCGTACCCAAGAACACTGCATGTGGTGAACGCGCGGTTATACAGGCGTTGAAAGGCTCACTCCGACGGAACTGTCACACCTGGCGCACCTCATAATTTCTTATTATGATCTTATATCAAAATATTCGTGATTGGAATACGATATTGTTTGCGAAACAATAGCGGCACGCGTTACGTGCGGACGACCGATCGAAAGCTATCTCCACGAAAGACTAATAGTCGGTAGGTAACCTGGCGGCGGCGGGCCGGCGCGGCGGCGGTATCATCAAAGAGTCGGCGGCTAGTTGAAAGAGTGCCTACAACTCGGCGGTGCCTTTTGTCGGCTTTTGTAATAGAAATAAATAAAAATAAAACGCATTTTGCCATTGGGTGGAGTGTTGTCAGCTTACGAAAATTTCCCATATTCAGTGTTAAATCTCGCAATGATTATAAAAATAAAAAAACAATAACTTTTGGATTTAACGAGTTACAATTTTATAACATTTTTTTTTATACGTATGTTGTACCACGGATACGCCTTTATTAGATCGGACAGGGTTTTTGTTACATACTGTATACACGTTCTAGCTTAATGTAATATAAAGCAACTAGCTGCTGCGCGCAGTTACTTCAGCATGGCTGTCGGTTGGCGGGGAAAAAATTGCCTATATTTCATGTCTTGGGATCCAAGCTACCTTATACCAAGTTTCATCAAATCGGTGTATCGGCCTAGCCATGAAAGTGTCACAGACACTAACTTTCGGATGTATAATATTAATATGGAACTGCATCTCCATGACATTATTGTTCTAAGGGATACTACAGGATGCTCTATTATTGGCACAGGTATCGGTAAGTAGATTATGTATTTCATTAGCAATGGGTCAGAAATCTCTCGTGTGTTATGATAATATAAGCAAGACGCTTCATTGTGCTCACTGAAAAGAGCAGGTTGTCAAAAGAGTTGCTTATCTTGATATTCATAACAAGTCTACATGGTGTATGTTGTCATGTATTTTAACCTCGATACCATACTATAATTTATATTTTTAAAATAATTTATTTGATTTTTTTTTTTTACATCATGCTGTGTTTCTGACGGCACAGCGTCCCTCACAGTCATGCCGCCAACCCAACCTTTATTATACCTTATTTTTAACCGACTTCGAAAAGGAGGAGGTTATATGTTCGGCGTGTCACTATTTTTTTTTTTTTATGTATGTTCACCGATTATTCCGTCAATTGTGAACCGATTTTTATAATTCTTTTTGTATTCGAAAGAGTATTCTCCCGAGGTGGTCCCATTGTCACCAAGTCAGGATCTGATGATGGGATCCCAGTTAAATCGAAGGAAACCCTTAAATTTTAAAGAAATGTCGAACGTGTTTCATTATTCTACTGAGCCTGTTTAGGTATTTACGTCCAATAGTCATCACCTCAAGGCTTTTGGTAAATACTGAGCTGATGATGGAAGAAACCTTGAGTTTTAGGAGTTAAGGGTTGATTTTTTTTATATAATAAATATGTATTGACCCTCATTTACATTTTTTAACGTTTCTAAGGTGAGGTGTATTGTATTATTATAATAAATATTATGAACACAAAAAATGAAAAAATAAATAAACTTTTGAAAAAAAAATTAAACCGACTTCAAAAACCAAAACAAAACCTAAAAGGCACAAAATAGTGTAAAATAAACTTAGAACTATCTAAAATATTAATACAAAACTAGAAGTGATCTGTTTGAAGTCGGTGCCAAACAACAATATACCAACAAAAAATAAATACCTACAAATACTAGTACAATACAAATACGAGTATATAGTTTGGCACCAACTTCAAACAGATCACTTCTAGTTTTGTATTAATATTTTAGAAAGTTCTAAGTTTATTTTACACTATTTTGTGCCTTTTAGGTTTTGTTTTGGTTTTTGAAGTCGGTTTAATTTTTTTTTCAAAAGTTTATTTATTCCATACAATTTTTTCTATATAAATGTACAGGAAAAAAAACTAGCTGTAAGTGTATGTTTTAGTATTTAATATAATTAATTAAAACAACACTGATCTATTTAATAAACGTTTCGGTAATATTTCCGAAATCAGAAATTCATAAATTCATCGAATTTAACAATACGATACTCAATAATTCCATTCGAGAAACTTGAAGAATGATTCCTATTCTAAGGTCAATGAACCAATTTATTTAATGGCTCCTCTCATTAAGGGTACATTTCTAAAGCCTCTACTAATGACTTGAATTTGAATTGTATGGTTTTCAATTGGCGTTGAGACGAACCAATTTGCCTAAAAGGTAGGCTTTTATCGACTGTCTCGAAGGCTGTAGTTGCTAAGCCGATTGAACAAGGTACTTAGACCCAGACATTATTATCGAGATCCTGTAATATTTTATCTATACTAGAACATTTTAAAGGTGAAGAGTTTGTTTGGTTGAACGCTCTAATATCAGGATATACTGGTCCGATTTGAAAAATTATTTAAGTGTTAGATAGAACTTGTACTGAAAACAGTTACTCACTAATCATTGTTCAATTAATCGATTGCCTCAATCATTACTTAAATTAAATATTTGATTCAAGTATTTTTTCAATCCTGAATATTTTTAATACATAGAAAGGCAAAAAGTATGTGTTTGTTGTTTTCCATAACAAAAACAAGAAAACTTTCCCTGAATTAGCTTTCTATTTGTTATGGAAAACTGTTGAATGAGATAATATCATGAAACTTGTAAATATTATGAACCTTTTTTCGGCAAACAATAGAATATCATTTGTTTTTATGTAAGTTAGTCACGCGTAACACGATCGGCCCATAAAACTGTTTGCTTTTCTATGCGCCCCAGTCAGCTGGAAATTTTCCGTTGGATCTGTCAAATTGCGCAAGTCAGCTAAGGCCGTTGACCTCCGATCGAATTATGACGTCACACGTTGCCCTAGGACGCGCATGGGCGCTACCGTTTTGTATACGTGACAACACCTCGTTTCGAAATGTGTATCAGTTTTTTTTTTAACAGGTCTTGCTGTTCATTAATTTGTTAGATAGTTTAGAATTATTAGAATATTAACGTACTTAACTTCCTGAAAAAGTTTCCGAAAATACATAACCTCATTTGTTCAAGGTCGTATATAAACATTTTGCTGTATATGAGAAATACGTGGACTATTTCGTTGACCTTTTTCTTGCGCACAAAAGATAAAAATTAGACACACTTTGCACTATGGTAAAATCTATATTTAGTACGGAAAGCAACAAAGATAGGTTAGGTTAGACCTAAACGTTTCGCGGTGGTTTGCAACGCGTTCCCGCATGGTCCCCAGTATAATGGAAGGGTGAAGCACTCTGGCCTTTTTAGCCGGTAAGAGTCCGGCATACCCCACCGCCTTCCCCAGGGCGGAGGAAGTCCATGAGGATTTCGGCGGGTAAAAAAAAAACAGGTTAGACGTAAACGTTAATCAGATGTTAAAAACATCTAACGACATGATATGACTGGCGTCTTATATTAGTCTAACGGGATCCATCACCGATACCAAATAAGGTAAATTAAAAAAAAGCTACAAAATTTCATTTTAAGTCTGAAACAAAGCGTAGAGCTTATTTAAAACTGCATACTTAGCAAATTCAAATTATATCAACATTTAATGCAATTGTTATCGCGTATTACAATATTTAGGCCACTTTATCACGTAAGTATAATCGGTGTAAATAAGGACGAACAACATAACCTACTGCCTTCGTTTCAGTGGATTAGGTCCAACATTAATCATTACACATAACGTGTGTTACACATTTTCATATTGCTTTACTTTTACTCACAACTTCGCGTATCTTTTCTCTTCAGCGTCTTTTAGATTCTGTAATACTTTCTTTCATCATCAGCATAACTGCCTATCGCTGTCTCTATCCACTGCTGATCGTAGGCCTCCCCCGAAGAGCGCCAACAATCCCTATCTTCGGCAGCCCTCATCCATCCGCTGCCAGCCACCTTCTTCAAATCGTCGGTCCATCGAGCTGCTGGACGTCCAACGCTACGTTTACCTAAACGCGGTCTCCACTCTAGAACATGTCTGCGCCATCGACCATCTGTCCGTCTGCAGACAAAAAACTGTATTTAAAGTTTTTTTTTGAGGAGTCATTCGTAGGCAAACCCTAATGACCATATTAATTATGTTTAAGTAATTTCTTCTTCTTAGCATGTCGATCAATGGCAATCAAATTTTCTTTGACCCGACTTGTACTCAGCCTCGGTTGCGTTGTCAGGTGTTGAGACACGCTTGGCAGTTCTAAAGATGCTATTCATATGAAAATGAGTCTGCTTGACTGCTTATGTATTGTAAATATGTATTTTTTTCCATTCTTCTCAATCAACTATAATTTTATTTTGAAATTTAATAATAATAAAAATACGCAACATAAACCTTCTTCATTATCCTTACTGGTCGTCTATTTTTGTTTTTTGTAGTTTGTACCTATTTGCCATTGTTTTAGTAATTATGGTAAATCTTGTACTTTGTATTTTATTTTTGCATGCTTCGTAGGTAGAATAAATAATGCTGTACGTTGCAGATTTCTTTGTCATCTTGTAAATGTATACCCATAATAGCAAAATAAATTTATCTTTATCTTTATCTGGAAACCTTAACTAAAACTTAGCCAACCGTTTCATAAACAACAATGTTAGAACATAGATATACCTACTGTTTTTATTAATGTTCTTTTGATCGAGAATTTTCCTTGTAATTTCATTAGCGCCAACACTACACCAATATTAAACTTATCGGACACTCAATAAATCATAGCTGTTTCAGGGAGCGCCATTAATCTAATAACGTATTATAAAAAGCCACGTCACTCAATGAGTCTGCAAATATATGTCGTCAGAGCGTCACGTAGCTGAGGTAATGAAACAATATATTGCCGTCAGCATAACTGTCTATGACGATAACAAATGGTGAGTATGTTTTATTCACTCCAAACTCTCATATACGGAGGGAAAACTAAAAAAAACTGGCCACGATTCCATTTTAGACGATACATCCAGATTTTTTGTGAGAGCACATAAAAATAATTAAAATAAAAAAAAAAGAAAGTCCACAATTAGGTTAATCTTACAGTTTCAAATAGCGTATAAATATAATTAAGACTTGAAGGCTGATTTGAAAAAAACACTTTTGTCACCTAAACGACCTCTCTGCCAAAAAGAATGTACACACATTAAAAAAATAGACTTTATATACAACTTTTACACATACACCATTTTAGAATTCGATCGAACACATTTATCTTTTCTGTCAACAGTTATCACCGATGCACTTTTGTCAATCGACTAATATGTAAAAAGGTTTTTTACCAATCCCGCGATGCGTGAGACATTACATTCGGGGAGTTCCTCTACGTGCATATTATATAGGTCATATAGCAAAGGATTTAAAGGTTTATCTATCGTAAAGGCTGTAAGTACATATATTTATCCGTTCGAATCTTGTAAATTTGTGTCAAATAGAAAAAAATAACATCTAGGTAAACCTTACCTTGCGACCTCCGTGGTCGAGTGGCGTACACATCGGTTTTCAAGGTGTCGCTAGCTCTGAGGTCCCAGGTCGATCCCCGGACGGGACAATGTAGAAAATTCACTTTTCCACGTTGTCTCGGGTCTGTGTGTTTGTGGTACCTTCGTTGTCTCTGATTCCATAACACAAGTGCTTCAGCTACTTATACAATGTATGTGATATTGTCCAAGTTAATTTTTTTATTTACCTTTAACCCATTAAATCGTCACTCAAAATTAATAGCAAAGTATTCTTATAATATCACTGTATTTGAATAGGTACCATAGCTGCTGTAAACAATATAAACACCAAGACTAACCTTACATAAGAAGAGTCCTACAAATGTAGTTATGTAATTATTTCAAGGCTCAATTGTAGTTTTTGCGACGCAGTTCACATTATGCAATTCATTTGAAAGAACACAGGAACAAATTGGTTTGATACGCCTTTTTTCAATAAGTCAACATGCATCGCGTGAGCTTGCTAATGTAGTGTCCGAGATACTACACATGTTAATATTGAAATAATTAACATAATAATGAAAAAAAATAATCACAATAATAATTAACAATTTACATTATAACACCTAGATAGATAATCTTCATACAAGCGCGTAGCTAATAGTGAAGCTAAAAATATTGATGTGTGCATCAAGCATTATGTATCTAATTTCGTCCTCATCTACAATTTTTTTTTGTATTTTGACACTCATTTAAAACTTAAACCGCCATTGAACTTAAAACTATGGAGATTTTTGCACTTGACCTTGAAAACGAGACGACCTTGACGGTACTCGTACGTTCAGACGTACCAACTATGTTGAAATGACTCAGTTTGAATGGCTTCACTATTCGCGCGCTTACTCGCTTTCTAGGCGTTATAGTTCTATGCATAATATTTTTTTTTTCTATTTTACCATTTTTTCACGAAACAAGGTACTGACGCCTGCTGAAGCACAGAAAGGATCAAAATCAATACAAGAATAAAAAATCTATATCTACTCTGTATACAGAATTTCTTAGGGACTTCACTGTTATTTCATCACACCTGATTACAATAAATTTACGTACCTACCTACTGAAATATGTATAATGTATATTATTGGTAAGTACCGCTTGTTATTACTAGCATAATGATAGACAATAAATATATATAAAACATAATCGATAAATAATGTGTCATATCCCGCAGTCGCTGATTCAATTTTATATCTTAGAGTTCCACGTAGTCGATATAGAAAGGATAATTTATCGAGAAGAATTGTACTGACTTATAGACTGCACGGATAGCTGAGTCACGACGCTAATTGCCACAGTGCTCTACGTGCTGCGGGTACGATCCCCGCATGGGACAAGCATTTGTGTGTTCCACAGATACTTGTTCCAAGTCTGGGTGTTCTTTGTGCATGTGATTTGAATGTTTGTGACCCGCGACACAAGGATCAAATTACTTATTGCAGGCATCTTTTAAAAAAAATATTCTCATAACGTCATTACTCTTGATAATGACGCTATATACGCACCTTTACGTGCCATTGCATAAACAAAAATTATTCATTCTATTGCGTAGTTAATATAACGGAAATTTATGACGCTGCTTTCGGGAAACACAATGTAGAGTGAGCATGTAATCAGTCACGTATTTACTTTACTACTATAAAAATGGGAAAAATAAACCTTGAAAGGGTCTTCCGTAAATGATAAGATTAGATATTTAATCACCTTGATATACACTGTAGGATAGGTATATTCATATCGTATATTGTTTTATCAATCAGTCTAAGGAGTGACGTGCGTCTCTGTAATTAATCTCTTTCATAATGCTGCGTAATTATATCAAAAGAATTCCTTTTGTATTTATTTGTTAACTATGGCGTTTCAACAATAATTGGGTACACTATTACATTATAATTATACATAATAGAAGAGTGACCCACGGAATCAATAAAACAAAGAAACTTATGACTTTTGATCAATGAAAACTTTATTTGTAAACCTAAACTTTAAAAGACGATCATTGGAAAACTAACTGACGGGTATTCTACATTTTAGTTAAGTTTATGATACATGTTATATTTTTTCCTGTTGTGTTTTGCGCCCCTTATTGTGTGGCAATAAATGATATTTTCTTTCTTTCTAAAATTTGAGGAAAGAACCTTCAGGAAAAAGAGCCTTGTGTTACTTTACGAAGCCCAGACATGAAAAGTTATCTCTCATATTTATAAGCTTAACACAATTTGTTATCTTTAAGAGAATGTGGATTATTAGTCATAGTATGAAGGTAAGTAAATTAGGTACTTTATCTATAAAGCGTTCATTTAAGTAAAATTTAAAAATCTCTTTAAGTTTCCTTTTTAAAAACGAAGAATAATATGTTTTGCATTAAAACACTCGTCCTATTTCGATTATTTCACATTTTTCGGTGAATTATACCTATAATCAGGTATGTGTTATTATATTAGGTATAAAATCATCTAACATTTAATAATATCACTTAAAGCATACGACAAAATTGATAGGACTGCGTTATCAAGAAATCTAATAAAAATCCGTATTACGCATTTAGAAATGGCGTGAATTTACGACGTAAACATGAAAATGTCACCTTTAAACGACACAGTAACGTTATTTTGTCCCGATAATATGTGCTAAAGATCATAAGTGGGGGCTTTTAGCATTAATTTGATAGGAGCTGTGAAAACTACACATCTTCGTAATGACTACTCTCTAATTGATGTCGAACAACAAACTCTGGTAAATATCTATTAGATAGATCTTATTGACGCACATCTCACTTTTATATATTGCTAATTAAGTTATAATGATTAGTACCTGTTTTTAGTATTAGCTTAATATTTTTTAAGACTTTTAATGGCGTGTTTCGCGCTGGTCACGTGTTATAATTTAATTTGCGATAGCAAATAGCAACTCGGAATTCCCCGCAAAACGTTCTGAGTACCTGCTATTGCCATTTATAAAATATCAATGAGATAAGTCATTATCTTCACCGATCAAAACCCACCGAAATTCATGGAAATAGGAAATAAAAGAAATGTAGCGCGAGAAAATGTTTATTTTAAATATAAAAACATAAATAAACTAACACTAAAACAAAAGAATTCAATTCTTTATTAACGCACACAACAATTCACATAGATGATGATTTCATCCGCTACTTACTGATTCATACTTTACCCACCCACAACTGAAAATTTTCCGTCACCAAAACCGTAACGAAATGACAGGATACGAAATCATATTGAATAATTATTGAATTGGGTGTAACTGAAGGAACATTTCCGTCATAAAACACTAAAATACAATAGCCACTTAGTATATTTGTAGCAACGTTAAATGAAATCATTCTTAAAGACATTAGATTCGCACGTTTCGATTAGGTATTTCGCATGGAAATTTCCTTCAGTAAAAATATTACCTACATGACGCAAGGAACAATAGCAGTGTTCATAAATAGTAGGCATTATCGTTTCGGTCGAGTTCGATCAAATTGCATTAAGTATGTAACGTGAAAGCAAAAGTTTTGTAGCTGTTGTTTCTTTATAAAACTGTAATGAAATAACTACAAAATATGTAATCAGTGCAGAATTTTTACCGAAAACATCAACAAAAAGTTTTGAAATATTTCTTGTTAGAACTATGTAACTAAATAATGATTATGTCAATATATTATATGCCAGAATAAGATTTTTAATGAAATGAATACTACATAAAATTCAATAGACTTCTCTTAAACTACAGCTCATAAGGCTAGTTAAGGCATATAATAACTACATTGAATGTCCATTTTTTTATAAATTTAGAATCTTAAATCGCCAGTGTTGTGACAATCTCCTGAACGTATCCTTACATAAATGTATAATATCCGATGTTTTTTATTAATTTTTCAGTATTCACGTTTGGTAAACGAGAAAAGGCTTAACAAGCTTGTGGGTGCCAAATTTCCCGTTCATCTCCTTGTAATTTGTCGACGTGAAGCAAAATCTCTAATTACAGCGTTGCTTCAGTTTATTTTTGTCGTTTTAACTCGTGAACGCCAGATACCGAACCTCCTAAATATAATTTCAAAGTCAAAAGGTTACAACTGAAAAAAATTGAGATATTTAGCAGCTTTTGCATCCCAGTCCTGTCATAATATATTATCTCTTAAAGAAAAATAATAATCAGCAAATTCATGTTTGCTGATTTTAGATGATAAATATAAACCCAGTTTTCCTTTAGACGTTGCCGTTTACATGTCGTCAATTTAAGATCGTCATCGATTTCCGTTTCAAGAAATAGAAATGAATGGATGGTACCTTTCAATATAAAAAAATAGTATATCACATTGGTTTTACCTAATAGTTGATTCTGATATATTGTAGCATTAACCTGTTATTAAACTACTAACCCCAGCAGTGTATTTCTAGACAAATTTCTATTTGTAAGGTACCTACAAAGACTTTGTGGTAAAACAGCTATTTCGTACAGGAAAACCTTAGTAGATCGCTTGTAAAGATCCCTACAAAATAATACATAATTATTTCTATAATTTTTTTCATACAGTCACGAAGTTACTCTTAATTTCCCACGAGATAGGACGCCTTTAATAATCGAGACAGTATTTATTTCATATCCAGGTCATGAATTTTATTCGCAAATATTTGTTTAGACAATTAAAATACTGAGAAATGTTTCATTTTGTTTAACTGCTGGCGTCGTTAGTTTAAAAGGTTACCGAAAATTAGATTCACAATTTTCAGTTCGTCATGTGAAAAATATTTTTTTTTTCAAACTTTATCAAGCCAACACACACACGTTCGTTTACAGTATTTGTTATCGACTGTAAATTTTATAGGTACTTTACATAATAAATGAATGCCTATTTAAATGATTTCCAATGAAAAGTAAGCATTCCAGCATTCCTTATGTTATCTTAATTTCAATTATATGTAATCCTACTAAATAATATTATTTATGTGAAAGTGTGGATGTTTGGATGTTTGTTACTCAATCACGCAATAACGGCTGAGCGGATTTGGATTTGGACATGGAAAAGAACATAGGCTTTTATCCCGATTCCTTAAGAATTTCCCGAGGGAAAATTGTTTACGAGCTAAGCCGTGGGCAGGTATTTTTCTCTATTACAGCGCAAGCGAAAACACGGGTGAAAATGTTATGCCATTTTTTATTACTTTCACATTTTTCATTTCTTTTTGGACCTAATTCTGAATTCCTCGCAGACGCAGTCGCGGGCAGAAGCTAGTTGTGTATAGAGAATACTTTAGCTGTTTTACGTCAAGACGTAGCACAACGATCTTGTCGGCACCTTTATAATTTATATCACATTTGTAAGCTATAGATAACACTGTATTTACAATTTGCAAAGCAAGTAGCACACGAAGAAATTTACTTTGATTAATACTTATCTTTGTAAATTTACACATGCCTTTGTCTTGAATCAATGTTGACTTCAGACTTAATTATGTTGTTTCTTTAGTTTGTCTCAGAATTGCTATATTGACGGAAATTAGATACTATATACCACAGTTTACTACCAGGAAACAAATGCCGATAAAAAAGGTGCCGAACTTTACTGACAGTTTACAGTTCAGTTGGTATCAACTGATCAAACAAAGTAGATGAGACCAAGTTAGTCTTGAAAATGTGTGTAAAATTGTTTAAGATTACAAAAATGTAAGAATCTAAAAAATAATCACTATGCTCATTATATGAAAAGTTCCGTCACAATTTAAAACATTAAAAAGATTCTATGATATAAAACAAACACAATAAAAATTGTCATTGACTGATTAATAAAAAAGTTAATTAAGTTTCAGACTAATCACCTAGTCTAGTAAAAGTCATAGTTTTACTGCCTTTAATCAACACGCAATACTCTTAAAACGTGACATAATAATTATGCTATTGATCCAGTATAGCTGGGGCGTTATTCACTAGTCACAGTAGTTAACGTGCTGTTCCGTGTAGGGTAAGAGTTAACTCTTCGACTTACTATACAGGATTGATTTAAAAGGAGTGCGTATATTCAACGAGGTAATTAGGGCACAAAACTGAACAACTTTCCCCAATGAATATAGGCTGAAATCATAAAATGGAAAATGAACTTTTCATACAAATTGGCAGGTCACGTGACTTATGTTAGTATGGACAGCAAATTTTCAATTTTAAGATATCGACCTATGTTCTTTGGGGAAATTTGTTCAGTTCTATGCACCTCGTTGAATATACGCACTCCTTTTAAAATAATCCTGTATTTTAAATTAAAATAATCTGTTAAATAGCCTTAAACGAATTTACTAACACTACTCCGTAGCTCTTAAGAACACAAAAAAGATTTAGCGACCCTGACCCTAACAAAATTCTGCGTCGTGCCAAGTCATGTTTTGGACTTAGAGAATGACCCTCGTACGTCACTGCACTACAAATTGAATTCCGACGTTAAATCACATCGGTCTACATCACATACTTAATGAGAGATTAGCACTTCAACGAAATACGTCAAAGTGTCACATTTCCATTAGCTGTCATGAACTTTTGAATTGAGAGTTGATAAACGTAACCGTAAAGTGGTAAAATCTATAAAAGCTTTTTACGACGATATTGAATAAATATATAACAACTAGCTTTTGCCCGCGACTTCGTTCGCGTGGAATAGTGACTTCCGGCAGATTTTTGGTACTGAATTGATGCCGACTCTTGACCAATAGATGGCGCTGTATGTCCGGAATAAATTTTATTTTTATTTTATTTTTTGTAATAAAAACTATCCTATGTCCTTTCTCAAGTTCCAAACTATGTCTGTACCAAATTTCACACAAATCGGTTCAGTAGTTTAGGCGTGAAGCAAAGACAGACAGACAGACAGAAAGACAGACAGACAGACAGACAGAGTTACTTTCGCATTTATAATATTAGTAGGGATGTTACATTGTAAACATGTCAATTCAATAATTGGATTTTATTCTTGAAATATCGATACGTTTTCATCAATCACATTGCATCGTTATCACGCTATATCACTAATGGAAGTGCCTAATTCGAACAGAAATAATTTCTACATCATCAATTATTAATTATGAAATCATCTTTAAGACCGTTTTTGGTATGCATCCTGTCTACACTTTACTTCCTTTTTGTTTTGGCTTATGTCTGATCATCCATACTTATGTCTTATTGTAAATGTAGTTCGTAAATACAGACATTTAAACAATAGACTTCAGACATTTGACTTGAATTAAGACATAAAAAAGGGTTGATCAAAACACGTGGCCATCTGATACAAATAAACAAAGGTCTAAAAATATATTTAGGTATACGATCTGATACCCAAGGTTGCGGTCGGAGGCGTGGTTACGATGTCACTTCTATTCATACCCTACATTATTATAAGTGACATGTAAAGCCTTGTTTAAATGATCACGTCTTGTTTCGCGAGATTACGCGTGTCATTAGTGTTCGAGCAATTTAAGACTCTATGCTAATAACATAAAGTTAATTTTATCGTGAAGGGGTGTGATGGTAGCAAAAAGAAAGCGTGGTCGCTACGCGTAGGCTGCGTAGTCGCTACAGAAACGCTGAATAGATACGTAAGGTTATATGAAAATAAGTTTTATCTTACTAAGCATAAAGCCGAAATTTTAATAATCTTCGGAAAACACGTGTCCACATCGTTAAAATAAAAACCATTACTGCCCATTATTAACAAACCTATTTATAAGATTTATTCCTTACTGCTTTTTGAATGAAAAGAAATGAGAAGAAATTTTAAACTGATTTCTATCAAAATTCAATACCTCGTAGAGAAAATTGAGGAAAACCATCAAAATGTTTTTAAAAGTAAATCTCTTGCAAGTACTTGAAACATAAATGTTTCCACTTGTGCGGCTCCAAAATACTTCCGCTGATATGTTACTAAAACAATCGTAGGTCTGTACTCGTCCTAACGTTCCAGATTGACAATAATAGAGATGTGTCTATTGTGTTGAAGTGCGTCATTATTTTTATAGACTGAAAACTAGAAGTATCTAGTATCAAGCGGTTTGCATTCCAAGTCCTTACAATATTGTATCACGTGTGACTAACCCATTGTTTTTTAATAACGGTGACGTAATCGTAGAGAAGAGAAACAAGGAAGATGGGAAAGTTTTAAGAGAGCTAGGGTTTGCAAGCTGTTCTAAATAAATGCATTAAATATTTATTAAGTACACACGAACACAATTTTTATTAGTTCATTTCATCTTTGTTTTGTGTCAACTATCTACTTTTAAATAAAAAAATCTCGAGTGTTTGTTATCAAACTCCTCCGAAATGGCTTCATCGATTTTAATGGTTTTTTGTGTGTCATAATTGAAATATTGCTATTTTTACTAGAACGTGGACTATGACGTCAAGTGATATTAAAAAATCATAGTCGCATGTAACTGTATCGATTGTTTACTTATGTATAGAAGCAGAAAGCCGGGAGACATCGGTTATATTAATATGTTATGAGTTAAGTGACGTCACCAAAGACTGTAGTTTACTATAGTTAAATAAAAGCACTCAACTTCAGTTTTCTGGTAATAAATACTTACAAGATGGTTTCAGAATATTTTTTAATGTTTTCTTTAAGGTAAGGTAAGGTAATTTAAGGTAAGGTAAATAGACCGGGGCCGATAATTGTTAAAACCAAAAAAAATAATAGTAGGATGAAACTAATTAGAAAAGGAAGGGAATATGATGAAAATTAAAGAAAAAATAAATTACGGTCGATCCGAGTTCGGGAAGGGGGGGAGGGGGGGGTTTTAAGGGTAAAAAATGGTTTATCTTGATTTCCAGCAAAACTACAAGTCCTATGGAAAAAAGTCAAATGGCAAAGTTGTAGGTAATAAAAAGATCTACAACTTTTGTATTTACACTTTTTTCACATAACCTCAAAATGTATGTGAAAAATCCAAAAAACCAAGTTTTTGGTTTTTTATTTTTATCTTTTTCAAAAATATTTTTTTTTTCACGAAATTTGGTGAAAACTTACCTTTTTATGTCCCAAATACGCTGTAATTTATTTGATTAAAAATATTTATTTTTTCACCTTATTTTGAATTAATATAAAAAAAGCACCCTAATTTTCAATCGAAAATTCACCCGTCAAAATATCAGCTTTTTTCAAAAAGTATGGGGGTTTTTTGTTCGTTGAAATCTCTACTTTCTGATGGTGTAAAAAAAATATACATTACTATAGTAAATGTTCTCAGAAAATGCATAATCACTATGTACAATATCATCAAAAAAATGTCTTTGCTTCAATTTTTTCCAGTCTGCATTGGTTCTTCATCCAGAATTTCATCTGAATCATTTTGTGAGATTTTCTATGACATGAATGTAATTCGAATTTAATAAATAAACTTTAAACTGAAAAAAAAATTAAGCAATGTAATTTTTTTGATGAAATTGTACATAGTGATTATGCATTTTCTGAGAACATTTACTATAGTAATGTATATTTTTTTTACACCATCAGAAAGTAGAGATTTCAACGAACAAAAAACCCCCATACTTTTTGAAAAAAGCTGATATTTTGACGGGTGAATTTTCGATTGAAAATTAGGGTGCTTTTTTTATATTAATTCAAAATAAGGTGAAAAAATAAATATTTTTAATCAAATAAATTACAGCGTATTTGGGACATAAAAAGGTAAGTTTTCACCAAATTTCGTGAAAAAAAAAATATTTTTGAAAAAGATAAAAATAAAAAACCAAAAACTTGGTTTTTTGGATTTTTCACATACATTTTGAGGTTATGTGAAAAAAGTGTAAATACAAAAGTTGTAGATCTTTTTATTACCTACAACTTTGCCATTTGACTTTTTTCCATAGGACTTGTAGTTTTGCTGGAAATCAAGATAAACCATTTTTTACCCTTAAAACCCCCCCCTCCCCCCCTTCCCGAACTCGGATCGACCGTAATTTATTTTTTCTTTAATTTTTATCATATTCCCTTCCTTTTCTAATTGGTTTCATCCTACTGTAATTTTTTTTCACTTTTTACAAATTTTGAAGGCTTCGGCCCTGGTCTAAAAGGTGGATAGTAAAAATAACATATTATCTAGATTACAGGCCAGATTCTTTCAAAACAAATGACAAATGAATTTTAAAATATTACAGAAAAAAATCTGTATTGCTCCACACTAATGTTTGGGCTTCACATTTTTAAACCTACTACTTTGCGTCAAAAATCTTCACAATAAAAATATAAATTAATTAAATATACTATCTATATTACTGATGTAAAACCCACTGAAGCTTTCCCCGAATGCATAAAGCGAGATTAGATATCAGCAAAAAATCCCTATCTGTAAAAACTGAACATCATCGAATATTTGACAAACGATCTTTGAATAGCCGGCATCGCACACATGTCATGTGCATTGTTGGAAGCACGCTGTAATGCACGAAGCAAACAATAACAATGGCTACGTTGACCACACCTTCCATTACCTTATTACAGTATGATTTCCACATCATATACCAGACGGTACTGTTGTGTGTATTAAAAAATCTTGAAATTACTAGGACTATATAAGTAAGGTTTATTATTTTATTTTATGTATTATTATTTAAGTAGGTCTATTAATATTATAATATTTATTTTTAATTTAATTCTTTAAATAAGTCGCACACTGACTGCCATTATTTACCACTTCTCCTATCGCGGGTCTGCTGGTAGAAATTTCTTTAGAAATAAGCAGTACCTTTGTACCTACATTTAATTTTAAGATTCTTATTTCTGTATATTTTGTGTGTGTACATAAATGATTAAATAAATAAAATAAATAGAATTAAAGATAACTTACAGGGGTTATTCTCTAAGTCCAAACAAAACATAACGGCATGACGTACAAATAAGGCCCAGTTTTTTGATCCCAGGTTAACTTAACCAATGGTTAAATATGCTAACATTGTTCCTTCCAAAATGCTTTTTTGCATCAATTGTTTGTCTATCAAATGGTCAAATAAGTTGGAGAAATAATTACTTTTTTAGAATAAAAATTGATGAAAAAACGCGTTTTGCCGAAGTTTGAAACCATTAGTTAGCCCTCTTGACTCTCTAAAACTAAATGATTTGGCAATCCAGAATTCTTGAACTAAGGCCCAGTTTTTTTATCCCTAGTTAAATCAACCAATGGTTAAATATCCTAACTAATGGTTTGAAACTTCGGTAAAACATGTTTATTCATAAATTTTTACTCTAAGACTAGGAGTAGGTACTAATATAAAAATGTGTTCTTATTACAAAATTAAGAACAAGCAATAATATTATTTTTTAATAAAGTTTTATTTAGTTCAAAGTTGATACGTATTTTTATCTAAAAACTGTATTTAAATCACGTTTTGTAATAAGATGGATAGAGTTTATACAGCATTGGAAACCGAAAAATAGTGTGATTTTTAAAACACGTAAATCTATTTGCAAACGTCAACAGTATTTTACAAGTTTCCTGATCTCTTATAATTAAGTATACCTATTTACTCAAAATGTACTTACACTTAATTAAAAAATATGGCGGCTTTAAGGAAATACGTAAAGGGAAGAGTTTTATGCAGACTAACTTTATGGACCGTTATCAAACTGTTTATATAGGCAGATATGTTTAGTTACCATATAAAATATACTCACTGAACAAGTAAAATGTCGTGCTGGCCCAGCGGTTTAATTAACGGATTTGCGTGTTCAAGTTTTAGGTTTTCTAACCCATCACAAGCACGTACAAATGTATTATTTTCAAAAGCATATGTACTTTCTTGATAAGACGTAAGAAAAAGGCCCAGCAGTGGGACATAAATAGGCAGTTCTGATCTAACTTACATTATTACCAGCTACCACTCTACCAGCTACCAGAGCCCGCGACTGCGCCCGCGTGATTGACGGATATCGTGGCAAAAACTATCCTATATCTTTTCTCCGGCTCTAAACTATCTTATGTAACTTATTATTATGTTTAACCGAATATAACTCCTCTTTTGAGGTAATAATTATATTGCAATTATCTTATGCTTTTGCTATCTTACGTTGTTATCGCATATTTTAAAAGTAATTTATTTAAATAATTCTATATTACCATTTTTAAAAGAGTAACCTATGGAGTTTCTTGCCGGATTCTTCTCCATAGGAATGACATTTTGGAACCGAGCAACTAGATTCATTTAACGTTTTGAAAGTGCCTGAAAGGGTCTACTCGAAATAAAAATATTTTGATTTTGATTTTGATATTAAAAAAAATACGAAAATATCTTAAGTATGATTTGCGTTAACTTTATAATTTTTAGAGTACAATAAAATCAAGAATTAAATATGACTCAGATTTATTCTACAACTAACTACAATAACAATTAAAAGAAAATACAAAACAAAATATACATTCTTGATCAATCCACGTGTAGCGAAACAAAAACACCTATTAGATTATCCTGTATATTGTATGAGTATGGTAACTTCGTCTGATAGAGCTGGCGGACCGAACGGAATCAGTGTCGGCGGCATCCGCTGATCCGGTCGTAACCGGAATATGTTATCGAGACTGGAGTATTGCTCACTGGATTCACTGAACACCGGCTCGCAAGTACATCGACGAACAATTGATCGAGTATTGTAAGTGAGACGGTGGGATTCGAAGATTTTGGGGGTTTACGTTTGGAAAATTCACAAATATTGACAAATTAACTTTGTTTCATTTTCATAATTATTATTAGACTGTTATTGCTGCCAGTAATATTCTTTGTTTACGCCGCCCGAAATATAGATCGCTTTTACCCAAAAATAGCATAAACGGCTTCTAGAGAAGATTAGTAAAGATGAGTCCAATATTATTGTGTCAGTGTCAGATTTTATGTCCAATAAAAAATAATTTATTGTAAAAAATAACATCATACAAGCTTTCCTCTACTTTTTTTTTATTGATTTTTAACTTAGGTCCATGCCTTGGTTTACTGACATAACGACTTTGACATTTAATCTGATATTGTTTTTAAATTATTCTTTTTAATTAATTGATTTGATATTAATTGCAGCTTTTATTATTTTATTGTAATATTACTAGGTATGCCTACAAGTTGGTTGTTGCAGGTTGTTCTACACAATTTTTATTGTTTGAATAAATTAATGAAATGAAAATGAAATATAAAGATTCCATTGTTATTTAGATACATATCAAATGAATACATACAGATACATAATAAAGACAAAAATAATGCTAAGATGTGTAGACAAACATCTAAATTGTCAAAGCAAGAATTCAAATATGTATTTTGTAAATTTGTACAACGCATGAGGAAGTACGAACGATTAACAAATCTTAATAATCGCACATTCATGAACGTCAAATTCTGTAATTTGATTTACAAGATTTATAGTTTTCAGTAATGCTTTGGCACTGAAACGTCTAGTTACATTAAAAGCTATGTTACGTAATAACAAGTACCTATAAATAGTGTACTAGAAATATTCCTGCTATTTATCGACTTTGCAATTTCTGCATCCCACTATACTCGTTAAAATAGCGACTCCAAAATATATATTCTGAATCAGATCAAACCGTGTCGCGAATCTGAGTCAAAGAACTTAAATAAATGTTTGCCAAATAAGTAGGATGAATAAGGTGTGAGAACGTGCTGCATTACGTAAGTAATTTCCTTCTAACCAAAACCAAATAATGGTCATCCTGCTCACAAGTGTTAAAAAAATGTAAAGTGCGCAAAATGAGAAGAGCGTACTCCACTATAAGATGTACCATAAGAGAGGTATTCTAAAGATAGGTTTATCAATACCAAACTTGGTCAAATAAAAATGTGATAAAGGATCAAACTGACTGAAACACCGCATTTCTGAAATCTGTGATAGGTGTAAGTATTTTTGTGCACGGAGGAAACTTAGTTGAAATAGTAAACTGCTTCGGCATCCTTTAAAGAAAGAAGCACATGTTTTTACATGCGTCTGTTGATTGCGAAGTATAGAGTAATATTCATTATAGTTTGTTTTACAAACAAACGTGCATAATTGAAGATACTTTATCTTCACAAAGCATACATTACGGGATATTATTTAGTATTTGTTAGACATAAACATACTGTATGTCTCAAGTAATTACCGGAAATACGTACGAACATACAATTACGATTAAGGAAGTTGATTTCTCAGCCACCATTGCATAAACTAAATTGAATGGAGGATGTAATGAATTAATATGAATTGATTCTGCTTATTTGAAGAAGAAAAACAATAGTGACCAGTGAAGTTCACTGGTATATATAGTTAAGTTTAAGCGCAAAGTAAACTATTATTCGTGGCTTAAAAATGGCGCCTGCATTTTTTTATTTTCAAATATGTCAAAAATTCAATATTTATTTGCACCTTAGCCTTATACGGGCAATAAAGAGGAGGTTTGGTTTAATCCACCCTTAACTACCAACTAACTCACAAAGAAAAGAGCTTAAACTTAACAACGAAACAGGAGTACCCCTTATTCAGATTATTTCGGGACAAAAAAAACACCACAACAAGTTGCCTTACATACATTGAGCAGTATAAAAGGAACACCTTGTCGTTTTGCCCCTTGCGTCATACTTTGAAAGACCCAGTTTTATCTAGTATTATAATCGTACGAATAATAGGTACTGCGTATGTCTTAAGAAGTTCTGCGACGCACCAAGAATTAGATGATTGCGTCACTAGCAAATTGAAGTGTTTGTGACTAGCGTATGGTCACAGATTGACATTACATTTTGCGACTCAGTAATTCGACTGTATACAATAATTTAAATCTACTCGTAAATAAGGTTGAAGTTTTTGATGGAGGCTGAAGGCTGAAATTTAAAGTTTTTAAGAAATAGGTGTTCTTCTGAAATAATTTGGTGACTTAGGATTTGAAATCTATCTGTTTTTTCCTATAAATCAGTTTCAGTTTCAGAGCGAAACGAAATGCGAATTATTTTTAACTTTTCCACCAAGACTTATTATGCACATTTCAAAGTAATTAATTCCTATATTGATGAAATACAGTCTCAACAACAACAAGTTTTTCCTTACATTATCGGTTCATACCAACCGGCCAGTTTCTGAAGAATGGCTGCTTCAACCATCATGTTATTCAAATTAAACTACCAACGATAATACTGGTGTGCAATTAAAAAAATAAAACATGTTTAAACTAAATTACGTAATGCAGTATTCGATGTGGGAAATCGATATTTTTTGAATATCCTCTATCTTTACCTCCTAACTGAAAACCAGTCAGCTAAAACCATACGATGTACATAAAAAAATGGAGGAGTTTGAAGGATACTAAGTAAGTTACTGTAATTACTTACTTCGAAAATATTAATTAAATAACTAGTATCTCATAACATTACACCGTGCCTAATTTTTGGTATTGTTGGGTCTGCTATGATCTCATTGAACACCTCCAAGAAATTTCATTGTACCGCCATGTTTCTCATGGTAAGCGACTAAGGCAGGAAACTGAAATCTTTTCCCAAAATATCGAACGGTAATTAGGTTTTACATTATACTTTGGTATGACATAGAGCTAGTGATCAAATATATATCTTTATTGAGCTCATTGGTTAGACTAACCTACAAGAAAAATAAGAATGAAAAAAGATACCATATCCTTATTAAACTTGTTTCTTATTAAACTTAGAATCTCTGATATAATTGCTTACCCTAACGTGATATGATAGATAGGTGGCTTACGAGAAATCGCTTTCAAGTTTCAAGTCATATTATATTATTTATTTATAAGCAGCTAAGTTGCACCAGCAACCATCCAGCGACTGAAAATATTGAAAAGAAATAATTTTTCGTTCAATGGAAGTCTCGTAGAAATACTTGGAGGATTCCAGGAAGATTCCAAGCAAATGACAAACGAAGGAAATAAATTTAGTGATAAAATGCGAAAATAAGTACAGCGGTGACATCACAGATAAATTATACATATATAAGAGATAAGAACATGAATACAAGATTAAGATGAACCCAATAAGTATTGTTTGTTTAATCGTTTTCTATTATTAGAAATGGCATGTTATGAATGGAGTGTCAGAGACTAACGCTAGTCTTTTGTTCAATTGAACAAAGATCGGTTCAAACCGCTTCAAGTCATAGACACGACCGGACTGTTAACATAATGCCCATACGAAATCCAAACAATATGTAGTCATTCTGTAAGAGTCGGCCACAAAAATAGATATTTGTGATAACTTGCAGTAACTTCTAGTAAGTATTCTAGGGCATGTATTTAGCATAAGAGAATATATAGAGGCTTGCATTTATCGCGTTACGATAATTAAGGACGATAAAGGGACGAGAATGTTTTAAGCAGTAGGTACCTACTACCTACTTACATTTTTATTACTTGATCCAGAACATGGATTAGGAGTAGCAGAAAATAAGCAAAGTTTATCTCTAGTGGTGGCCAAATCTCTCAAGACAGTAAAAACTTAAACAGATTTATCAAACGGAGATACCGGCCTACAGCTCTTTCAATATCATTTCATGTATAATCTCCAGTCCGAAATTGGCGGATAAGGTCAGAGTTCAGCCATTTACGCAGGCGATATTATAGTGCACAAGTGTATGCGCAAACACAGGTGCACTCTCTGTTCCTTCACTCTCATAGTCGGATAGGACAGCAGACCGATACGACTGGAGAGCCCTCAGGATGTAACATATTTATTTTATGTAATATAATTTCCGAAGTAGAAAATTAACATTCTTTATAAGAGTATTATAAATAGTAGGTATACCTACCATCTTCAGCTATGTCTTTGTCTAGAAAAATATTGAATATTCTGTCGACATATCAGGAGAAAGTCAATAAAACATGGTTTCCATCGATTAACATCTACGCTTTGCAATTCTAGCTGGTTCAGTTTTCTGATCCGGTATTAACCAGTATTAACAGTGGATTGTTTTTATAGTCTTCATTATGCTTCATGACACATGTAACTGCCATGTACAAGTCATTGTTCAGATTGCTGTTCTACACTCAGCTCAAATGTAATTTTGTGGATCAAATCGTTTGATTTGAATGGTAATTTCGATTAGCTTTATGACCACGAAATATAGTTTTGATATGTATTTTTTTCATTTATTTTTTTGTTTGAAAAATAGTTGGGTATTGTTTCTCATCGTTGGGGGCATTTAAATTATTTTTGACAAAGCTTCATGAAATATGTTCAGGCATTCATCGACCAATTATTTCGTTTTTTTTTTCCTACTTAAACGCTGTCTAGTGTTTTAACCAACTGTGCCAAAAGGCGGGTTGTTTTTCGAGTGTATATAGGTAATTTCTTTAGCTGCTAGATATATCCCAATTGCGCGGAGTGACTCCGGAAATACGAATTATACCAAAAAATGCCGGTTATCAAAAACCTTTCGGGTGAGGTTTCAAAATGAAGGATTTTAAAAATAAGTCCAAATTAATAACTGGTTTGTATTTTTAAATGTAATTTGGAATAAAAGGAAGTGCTGAAATCATGAAATCTATACTAATATTATAAAGCTGAAGAGTTTGTTTGTTTGTTTGTTTGTTTGAACGCGCTAATCTCAGGAAGTACTGGTCCGATTTGAAAAATTCTTTCACTGTTAGATAGCCTACTTATTGAGGAAGGCTTTAGGCTATAATTTGCAGCAGTAACCGATGATCACGCGAGCGGAGCCGCGAGCAACAGCTAGTAAATAAATATAAATATTAAAAAGTCATGGTGGCCTAGCGGTTCAATGACCGGATTCGCATGCACATGGTTGCAGGTTCGAACCCAGGCAAGTACCAATGTGACTTTTTCAAAAGTTATATGTACTTTCTTAATCATTCTAAGACATCATTGACAAACGGTGAAGGAAAACATCGTGAGGAAACCTGGATTTCAAAATATTGGAATCTGAAATCGCCAACCAGCAATGAGCAAGCGTGGTGATCAATGCTCATCCCTTCTCTATATGGGAAGAGGCCTGTGCCCAGCAGTGGGACGTATATAGGCCGGTATTATTAAAAAGCCTCTCCTGCCCTACGACAAACTACATTTCTTAGAAACTAATTTTAACTTGCTCTATTTTTTTTTATTCCCACCATATAACTTACTAAACTTCTTTTCGTGTACCAAACCATCCAATTTCATCTGGCAAGAATTTTTAGTGCCTACATTCTTGTGACGTTATTGTTTAGTCGCCATTTTCTCTTCAAGGCTAGGGGTATTTTTACAAAACTACGCATTACCAACCAGTAGGTATACTACGTATTAAACTGTATTAGTTCCTGTGTATATTTAGTGCCTCGAGTAAGGTATTTAAAAATAACCAAACATTCAGCTAAATGTTGACAAAGTAAGCGAAATGAATAGGTCAAAAATACGATATTTATTGGAAGCTGCGTGTAATTTACATAATAAATTAATCGTATATTATCAAATCTATAAATATGTACCACACTCATTCTTAATATCATAAAAAATCAGATATTACGCACTAGAATTTTATGAAACTCTATAAAAAGGTCGGAGGTTGACCTTAAAAGACGCTTCAATAAATCCCTTATTTAAGTATCAGGATATATTTAAATCAATTACGTGTTTATGGATATGATTCCTTCCTACTTCTGTATAGTTTAACAATGTTTTAATGACTACAGCCTTAGGTATATTACTAGACATGATCAATGGTAACTACTTTCTGCTAAGTAAGGAACTGTTTTACATATCTGATGGAAGCTAATCAACTTCCTATGTATAGAATCTGTTAGATTGTTCATATAAGGATATTACCTTAAACATCGACCTTAATATGCACTACTATTTATAGGTTGGGTCGACTATGCAGTTTACTGTAAATAAGTTTCTTTCTTTGTTTATATGTTTGTACTTATAAATAAGTGTCTCTTATAAATTAGGTCACACAATGTAGCAAAAAATATCTAAATAGTAGCTTTATGGTTTACAATGAACATATTTCTACTTCTGTACCCCTCTACAAAACAATAATTATCTACTAAATATATGTACAACAATTTTCGCTGGCCATTGAGCATTTAAACCATCATATAAAAACTGCTTCGAAGAAGCAGAAGAAGGAAGCATGTGAAGCCATTCTATAAAGTTCTGGGCTAAGACGGTGTTTAATATAGGACGACATTCCATTAAACGCAGGGTAGTGCAACTACAATACTTTTCGTCGTTTTCAACAAATAATATTTAAAAAGTGACAGAGACAGCATGAGACTTAACGGGGGCCTCAGATTGATTCGGCATTACCCATTTAAATAACAAGTAACCCCAGATTTGCTATCGAGGTTACCACCATTCCACCGCCTGTTTACATAAGAATAAAATACACGTAAACAATGTTCAAATGTGAGTAATAGGATAGGAAACTTTTCAGGTAGACACGTGCAAGTAAACCGTAATACAAATATTCTCGAAACACGTACTCCGTGATACTCCCGAAACACGTACTCTGAGGCAGTATTCACAAAGTCCAAGCGGTTAACGTACTATTACGGAGGGTTTAATAAAAAGAGCCGTTTCTCTTTCGCCTTACTATACTTTTAAGTAAAAAATCAGGATAATTTTTTTGGAGTGCGTTTATTCAACGAGGTAATCATACAGGATTATTTTTTATTGAGTGGTACAAATAGGAGCATAAAACTGAACAGCTTTCCCCAAAGAACATAGGTCAAAATCTTAAAATTGAAACCCGGTATTCTTGAACTGCGATCTGCGTTGTTATGTTGCGTTGTTATGATGTGTATCTGCGTTGTTATGTTTCGTTTGAACTAAGATAATAACCCCCCTGAAGTTTACTGAAGCACACCTTTCGTCGTTAACTTGTTAGCTTTTGACAAAAGTATTTGTGGTTGTAGTGGAAAAAATTGGCCAGTCAATCAAACCGTAACGACTGAGTGCTTTGGGTGCGCCAAACGAAACGTACCAAAGCTTACACGAGCGAACGATAACTTACGTGGGTAGGTAACCTCTTTGTATACTTTCTAGTCTCTAGTAATATAACTCAAACGTATTAATTTCATATTTGCAGTGTTATACAAAACGAATTTTACTTTGCCGTGTATAAATAAATTTAGGTACTCCGACAAAATAATGAGAAAATGGTAAATTTATAGAGCAATACATTTTATTGGCAAACAATTTCGTTTTAGATCAGAGGTCTTGTTAAACACATCACTACATAGTATAATACAAAGTCAGTTCCCGCTGTCTGTCCCTATGTATGCTTAGATCTTTAAAACTACGCAACGGTTTTTGATGCGTTTTTTTAATAGATAGAGTTATTCAAGAATAAGATTTATAATACACGTGTGAAGCCGTGGTGAGTCCGCTAGTCCTACATCGGTAAGACTCGTAAACAAACCGTATCTACCTGTGAAAACTGTTCCAAATATCAGTAGGTCGGACTAATATTTGCGCCGAGATAGAAACACACGACCCTAAAAGCTAAAAGGTCACAGAGCTCTACAACGCAGTGCATCAAGGCTTTTAGCAACTATTTTCTTTTAAAGTATATGTAAATAAACACTATAGATATTGTTCTAGATGTGTTTTTCCCGTGTCTATATTAGATTAGTTTAATTCCATTAGCTTAAGGAAACCTTACGCATTAGACTGCAATGTGGACACGCCTTACAAACGTTGAACTAGATGGTGAATTGTAAGATCTTGGTAGCCTCTATATCAGCCTCTTATAAATAGGTATATGATATCAGCTATAAAGAAAGAAGTAATTCGTCGTGCTTTCCTCTAGGAAAATCATTTTTATCAACCAATCAATAAAAACTAATCGTTATTATCAACATTTTTCTTTATATATACGGTTTCTCATTTTGAGGTAACACCAATAACACGTTCAAAAATCACGAAGTAAGGTTCTCTATTTACCTGTGTCTATTCTTAAAAATAGTACGTTCGTTTTTATAAAGTAAACTTTCTGCAAAAAATCTTAAATCCAAGAAGGTATTAATTAATATTAATGTATATAGCTACTTATACAGTTTGGTGAGTTTGGATCCTGCAAATAAACAATGGCAAGAAATCTGAAATTCATAAAAATCTTCAATAGAACTCATTTTCCTACCCGACTCTTTAGAATGAGTTTTTGCTGGTAAATCTCGACCTTATGGCTCTATCAACTCTAAGGCTGATAAGCGTTTTATTATCCTATTCCGAAATTCTTTAATCTCGTTTAGATAAAACTGGCTTGAAAAGAATCAAACCCAAAACGGTAGATTTTGATTAAAAAGATATCGCATTGAAAGGTCAAAAGTGCTTTGTAAATAGGACCTTTTGATCAGTTTAGCATACAAGCGATGTCTGCTTGGATTTGTTTGTAAATTTGAAAATAAGAGCGTATATCGTGGGTTAAGAACTAGAGTAGCGTAAGGGCAAAAATTCAAAAAAATTTTTTTTTCACCATTCGCTTTTTCAATCCCCATATTTGTATGTGCCGAAAAACTGGAACGATGTAGTGTGTAGATTGCTTAGTACAACAATAACGCATAAAAAGAAAAGAAGTTTGTTTATTGCCAAAAGGAAGTGTTTCTACTTACAATAATCTTGACATTATTTTGTCAATATAATTATGAGCACAACGATCGTAACTCGAACCGTTACTGCTTATGGGTCCTTGTTTCGTACGCTTCTGTAATTTTTCTCCGTGCCAAAAAAACGTAAGGGTGGGTTACGCTACTATGGCACCAAATAATTAAAGTATTGCAGTCCGTTATTATGTCAATAATAGTGTAAATGCTATATACGTTTTATTGGCACGTAATTATTCCATACATGATTAAATTTATGTAACAGCCAAAATGACGTATGTCAACCAGTTTTAGAAAAATATTTTTTTTTTAAATGAAACCATTTTTTTACTGACCATAAATTTACAGTATTCTGTAGCCAATAAATAAAGCTTTATTTTAAGTAAAAAACAGATATACAGATACTATATAGATTTTGCCATATAAGACCTACAAGTTGACGGTAGGTAAATTTGAGTTGTTTTTCGGCTCTCCTGAGAAGTTGTCATTTTGCCCTTACGCTACTCTAGTTCTTAACCCACGATATTTAAATTGTTATTACCTGCTGCTGATATTAACAAAGTGTTTTCAAAAACAGGGCAAGAGATGAAACGCGAATTTTCCATTAATGAGGTTATTAAGACGCCATGTTCGTGTAGGTGTTAAACCGATTTATATTCAGGTGTTTACATTATAATACACAAGTAGGCAAATGTTTTGCTCGTTTATAAATATCTTTATTTTCTTTGCCTTTCATGAGTGAAGTTAAAATAGGGTCTCAGTCAATAGAAACTCTGAACAAAGAACACCCACGTCTCACTCCAGAATAATACCTTGCCCGCCTCTGCCTTTATTTCTCAAAGCTTTTTTATATTTGCAAATGAAATAATTTTTCGTGATTGGCATTCTTTATCCGCTGTAAAAGTACTTAGGTATATCAATGTAAATAAATATAGCTTTCATTTAATTATTGGTTTAGAACGAGAAACTATGTTTAACAATTTTATCAATGTTTTCCGCATTCTCATAATAACGAATAATAAAAATGGTAATTGTTAGAAAATGAAACTTTTAATCAGATTTCTGATTATACGACCATAAACTGAGTTTATGAAATTACGTTTTAATTAAAAGGCAGGTAAACTTCCATTCATTTTATTTTTATCACAACTTTGCATTAAAAGATGCTACAGCTATAGCTTTCAATGAAAAACACAAAATAAGGTTTATTTAAAAAAAATATGTTGCCTTTTTTTAAATCTCCAGTGGCAACTGGGTTAAGTAACTAAAACTACGAAAAAAAATGAATAACTAGGAACACGATACAAAAAAAAAAGAATTATTAGTGGTACAATTATTGTAATAAATAGTACTTTCAAAATATCACATTTAAATAAGGAACATTTAGCCCTTAATTAAGCAAAAAGGTTAGTACCTAGGGTAAAAACCTCACACCCACGAATCACCACAGCCACGTCTATGGTTAACTGTCCTTGATGGACTCAGTTGATGGAGCAGTATAGTTATAAGGTTTTTCTTATAGGAAATAGGTTCTCGAAGGCTCTCAAACCCTCAATTAATGACATTGTATCCCTGTTTTACATTAGTTCGAATACCGTCAACAAATGTTAATATACCTTCCGGCCACTTTCATGTCGGAAAGTTTTGGAATCGAAAATACAGATAAGCTGAAAAATTACGTGTTTAAATACCTGAATCAAATCATGATTCATAAAAAGACTGCGCAATTTATACAAGTAGGTACAGTCACTAGTATAAATTAATTTAAGTATACACAGAGAAATTTTAAACAAATTTAGCGAGATTTTTTTGTTTAAACCCGTTATAAATATAATACCATATAAATTCATGATCTGAGAGTAGTTTCAAATAAAAAGTTCACAACCTGTTTCACGAAACCAATCTAGAATTGAAGGGAAAATCAATTAAAAGTTGGTATGTGTTTATATTATTTGTAGCTGACTGTACCTTTACAAATACACTTTTTAATACCCATGAAGTGTGAAAAGAATTTCAAACGCGCATATTTACGCCCACCATATATTTTATCAAATATCAAAAATAGAGCAACGCTATAGATTATTCCTGTGTTATTAACAACTGTTTATACCGCACATACATACTTATTCCTTACTACAAATAAATACTATTTTATAAGGTACTAGCTGCCCGGACAGACTTAGTTCTGTCAAAAGTATTTTTTATTTGTTATTATTTATGTTTTACACCTTTTTAACCTTCCCTGGACTTCCACAAACATTTCAAGATCAAAATCAGCTAAATCGGTTCAGCCGTTCTCGAGTTTTAGCGACACTCAGGAACAGCAATTGATTTTTATATATATAGATGACCTCGACTCAAACTTAACTGAATTTTAAGACGATCTCATGCCTATTTGTCTCTACTTTACCATAATATACCTTACAGGCTTACATGAATAGACAACCGGTTTCCGAAAAGATAATTTCAAATTAAACATCTCAAACTCTGATTTACCAATCGAATGCCAGCGTGTGACATGCTAGACCTATCAAATAGACTGATATGCACGGATAGCCGAGTGGTATAGGTCACCACGCTAATTACCACTTTGCGCGACGTGCTGCGGGTTCGATCCCCGCATGGAACAAGCATTTGTGTGATTCACAAATGCTTGTTCCAAGTCTGGGTGTTCTTTGACAAAGAACACCCAGACTTGGAACAAAGAATCTTTGTGTATGTGAAACCCCCGCGACACAAGGATTAAATTCCTTAGTGCGGGCGTCGTTTTGTTAAAAAAAAAGAAATAGCTAAGTACAGTTTGAGACGTTGTCAAATTCGAATTCTCACCTTCGAATACTGATACGCAAATTAACTTTAAGAAGTTCTTCAATGTCCATCTGTCGTTACAAAAAGTGACAGAGACAGCATGGAACTTATCGGCTGCTTACAACTGATTGACGTTTCAGTATGCGGGGTTCAATTCAGAACGAAGACGCAACAGCAAATCGAAGCTGATTAAAATTGAAGTACTCGGCCTATCACTCAACTCTTCAGCTACATATAAAGGAATTTTCCGTTGTAAAATAATCAATTGCTATCATTTAGGTTACGTAGGTAGCTCTATTAATCATTTATCAGTCTAAACGAATTAATGCGCTTTTGTTAAGATTCTTATCGTTACTTCTATGAAACAATTCCGTAATGATTGTATAAAACTATATTGCTACTACGATATCCCGTTAAGGAAAATTTTGGTTTGCTTAGTCATCATTCTTGTGTTTATAAACGCCTTTCTAGTAAAGAAATTTTATTCGATATCGAATAATAAGCATTAAGCATATTATTATTTACCTTTTAAAACTTAACAGTTCAACGATCGTTGTATACGGACAAAAAACTATGCGAAGCCGTAACGGTTTGTAGAGCAACAGAATACAATTCTTTATTGTATAGTACACCAAACTTATTATTTATTCTTACTACTGTACATTGTTACTTAACTCTTATTAAACACTAGATAAGCCCCGTGGATTCACCCGCGTAAATTTTCCCATTTCCGTAATATGTATGTTTTTTATTTATAAATTTTCCATATTTTATTTTATTCTGCTATTCGGGTCGGAGACGAATCCAATAAATCGATCAAGAATCATGAATATCGGTCCACCCGTTCTTGAGTTATAAGTGTCGTAACCAACCCGACTTACCGTTTTATAAGTATACTAGCTGTCCCGGCAAACTTTGTTCTGCCATATTAAAAAAATCTGGAGAAGGCCACCCCTATCACTTAGGGGTGTGAAAAATAGATGTTGGCCGATTCTCAGACCTACCCGATATGCACACAAAATTTCATACAAATCGGTCGAACCGTTTCGGAGGAGTATGGCATGGAGGAATTTTATATATTAGAAGATATTCGTATTATTGTTTTAAATTAAAGATAGGATAAGACATATCTCGTTCCAATACTTCAGTGTCATGTATTTTGTAAGCTGCTTAATATTCTCTGCTGTGAAAAAAAGTCTCAAAAGGTATCTAAAAATCAGTCTTATGATTATTATAGATTGACTCTATCGAAAGTGTAGAGTCTAATAAAGTTAATGTCGCACAAAAGACGTTACCAAAATTAAATAAAACACAAATCACAAACAGCAATAATTTTTAGTCTTGTCATACCAAACAACAACTGAAAAATAATAACTGGCTTCTAAGTGTTCAAACAATCATAATAAGTGTTAAAGACCCATTACCCTCTGCTTACACCGTTGTCCGACCGAACATTCTCGAATATTCCTCGGTATTCCATATAGTTATTGATCGGGCCCAGTATGTTTGCACTGTACTGTACTAAGAGCCTATTATCTGCGAGAGTTATTGCTGTATTGAAAGGCGGGCTACCTATTCAGGAGTCGTGTGTACGAAAACGATACTTAAGATCTCTTTAAGTGGTAAATTATAATAATTAAGGTAAATTATAATAATTATATTGTAATTATTTGGTCTCCAAACAAAATATTAACAATATTGATTATTATTGTTTGGAGACCAAACCTTTAATTATTTTTATATTCATAAATGGTTTAGCTGCGTAACTGTTTATTACATATCTTATAATGAAGTAAATATAACATAGTGAAATAAGATAAGAGAATATTAAATAAGAAAACATAGTGAAATATTATAGCTAAATCGCATTTTTTTTTAGTAAGATATTATATTGTTTTCTGAGGTCAACGCGAATATTAGACATTGAAATAAAACTTCTATTAAACTGGAACAAAAGGGAAGTAAAATCAAAATAAACCGCGATAGAATCCGTTTAATAGTAGTAGTAAGATTACTAATAATAAACTATTTGAAAAACTTTTAGGACCTCAGCAGTTAACGTTTTCTGTAAGTACCTAAGACTCTGTAGAGCGAAGATGGTATAATCACATAATGTAGAGTACTCTACATGTAAGTACGTGCAAAACACATTACTTCAGCTGTCTCTTGATTAGTCTTGATTTATGCCTTCCTGTACCTCAATTGCCAGAATTTGACCCTCAAATGATGCGGACATTCTTCATTACGTTTTAAGACAACCATCGTTAAGTTCTATTTTTGTAGACAGAACACGTGCTCAATTATATGTACGACTGGTCTTGTTTTCTTTAAGCGCGCCAAAACACGAAAGTGCCAATAATATAATCTACATATTACACATGCATTCTTTTCTCATTTATCACTTCGTAATGGCTCATTACACTCGATACAAAGTGTGACTAAGATGGTTAGGGGGTAACAATCTGACGTATGGAAAAATAAAAACATGTTTTAAGCTTTATATTTAGTGTTTAATAGTTGAAAAATCTTCAGATCAGACATAGTTGACAATACATGCAATATTTGAAAATGTTTGCAAAATATATCCAATGATAAATGTAACATTTAGAATTTCGTATTGTTTAAGACTACGGCTCTACCTTACATTGAATAGGCCTACCTAGCTACCGGATGGCAGTTCAATAGGTTTAAGGAACTTTGATAAGCGAACATAATAAACACATCTGACATCATTCGTTCTTTATAATCTCAACGAGATATGCTTAAACTTTAGATTTTATGTTAAATCCTACTTTTATATCACTTTTTCGACTTCAGTTTCACTGATAGATAAAAATATTTAACAAAGCTGGTCCAATTACAGTCACAAGTTAACATCATATAAAATCAAGCGAAAATCATAACAAAATTGTTTGTAAAACAGGGCGAAAGCCCGTTTGGTATATAAATAAACTATCATTGTATTATTACATCGATGACTACAATACAACACGGCTTACAATTATCAATATCGACAGTTTGCGCTACGTGTACATATTCATTAGTATAAAGGTACTCTTATTATTACTAAGCTACAAATATAACAAAGGCGTCGTTTTCATGTTATATGCCAATTAAGATACAATTATTATGGAGCGACTGCAACTCTTTATCTAATTCTCATAAGATGTCTAGTTCCTGATCAAATTTGTTATGAACGCCTCTTTGTTGGTAAACATTACAAGTATAATGGTCATACAATAAGGACTCTCACAAACATAAAAACTGAATGCAATTTCCCTTCCAGCTTAAATAAATTAAACCACACTTACAAATAACGAATCACAGATACCCTCACGAACTGCCACAAACTAACCTCTAGTAACCGCTGGGGTGATTGACAAATAATACTGATCGAACCCCAGGGTATGCTTAAACTAAACACAGTCTTGAAATCCATACAACGTACTTTCATATTACAACCTACGTCTGACAACCTGCTCAAATGATCAACATACGATGACGACTAACAAACATGCAACAGTTAAGGAAAGCGAATGTATGAAACTAAAACTATTGCATTGTGTCGGTGTAACTTCAATCGTTAGGTTCTCAGCGTCCAAAAGACCTTAGGCGGTTAGTTAGCACATTCATCAAATGTCTACTCATCTCGTCGCGTTCACTACCGGGAGTCCGGCAACATATCACAGATCGTGTGCCGGCGGCGCCGCCCGTCACAGGTAGGGCACGCAGGCCCCGCAGCGCGAGTGTCGCTCGGGGGACTCGGCGCGCGCCCTGCACACAAGCACGCGTTAGCTCACGAGCTGCGCTCTTCGCGGCGCGACTCAGAGCGGCCCAGCGCCCGCTTCAACTTCTCCACCAACCTGCTATGGAACTTGTCCTCGCGCGCGCCGCTCTTGGGGCTAGCCGAACCCTTGCTGGGGCTGTCGGCAGCGGTGCGCAGCGAGGCGCGCGACGGCGGCGCGCGGCAGTACGACAGCGAGCGCATGGCGGGCGTGCTGCGGTGCGGGCTGAGCGTGTGCGTGCGCGGCGACAGCGTCGGGCCCTCCGACCGCGACTCCGACACCTTCCGCACGCGCCCGCCCAGCGCGGCCTTCTCCGCAGACTCCGACGCGCGCCGCGATCGCTGCGAGTTGTAGATGTCCCAGTCGTTCTTCACTACAGGCATCATGAACGCCATCTCGGCGATGGTAACGGTGACTCTTGTGTTTTAACGTTTTTGGAAAAATTTCGTCTGCCTTGCGACGAAAAACTGGAGTCAAACCGTAAAATACAGCTCTTCAATCGATATTGTAAACAACGATTGGATTTCACTTAATCCTTTAATTTCACTCAAATAAGGTTTACGCAAAATATGACGATATCAAATTTTCCAAGAAAATTCTATGGTAGATGGTAGGAAACTGCCGGCTTTCACTTCAATGTCACGTACACTGAACTGATTTAGGATAGGATGTTAACCCTAGGACGATTTGCAGTAGAATGAAGTATCGTGAAAACACACCCTGATTATAAGGAAAATATTGGCGCCACTGTCGCAACGAACACAACAGCAAACTTTTTTCTACGCTTGTTAAATTGTCATGAATTAAATACCTTTATAACTATACTTATTGACAAGATAGATAAATATTTAATACTTTACAATTTTATGTGTAATTATACACATATAAATAGTAATATCGTTTTAAAACTTAACATTTACCACTACATAATAATAACTTCGCTACCTGCTAACAGATGGGGTAATCTTTAGTTTTGCTATTCGGTACAAGGTGGCACTGCTAATACTTTTAACACAGTGACATCTAGTGATTTTATAACCAACAATATATCGAGAGCCTTGACTACTTCTCGAAGCCCAAGATCCTTCCTTCAATAATGTATGTATATACAGAATGGACTGGCTGGCTGGCCAGGGAATCAATTGGGCCGAGATCGAAAAACAATACACCTGTACTTTTATGACATCAATCGATAGGGTCAATTCTTTTTAACAAACATAGTCATTTAAAAGAGAGGAAAACCATGAAGTCTATAAAAAAAACCTGGGACTAAAGTTCTAAAATAAGTAAAATATAACTGACACACGGTGTAAAATGAAACCATTATCATAAAAAATAACCATACTTTATTAAAATATAACATAATCATCGTAATCAATATTACGTTTTACATAACCAATACTTCACAGTTAGGTACTCAACATTCACACACCCAACGTTATTTCAACTTTAAGAATAAACATAAATATATAAATATCACATGATTAATAGGTGGGGAATCAGGTTTTATAACCTTTATTCAGTGCAAATAACTATAATAATTAGAACGATAATTAATTTAATGATATTATTATAATGTCATGGACTGGTTAGGGTAAATATAATTAATAACATATTGTATTTATCTAATAAACTGAAATTAATTGTGCAACATACAGGCATATAATTCATTCCATAATAGCTAAGCTCACTTTCACGAATATGGAAGTTTTAACCCCTCGTGCTAAGCTAAATGCTGGTGCTACGAATGGGCTCACGTCGGTTGTGCATAGATGGGTAGTAGAACCGGCAACCTCAAGATCGCAATTCCGATGGCCTAACCATTAGGCTACCGCTTAAAAAGCTTCGAAATAATCATTAAAAACACATGGGTTTATTCTACTTACATAAGGGTCGTAATATTACACGACCAAATGAGTAATTTTTAAGAGATTCAATTAAAATATTTCAAGACAAGATAATTATATCTAATGTCTTTTTCATGGAATTTTTAGGTACGAAAATAGTTAAATCTAGGCGTTTTTTAATGAAAATATATTCTTTTTGGTAACTTATATAATTAATTACAATTTTTTTTCATGGTATTTAACCTTATATATATTTTGAACCTTTTGTAGATATATGGAATCATTAATGATAAAAAAACCGAGTGGCTCTCCCATAGATCTTAAAAAACTCGTGATACGCCTTGTCTTTCTTCAAGTACCTAGTTTTTATTGCATGGATTTGTACTTTACTGTGGTAGGCTATATCTCACATGTTTGAGTATCAGGGTAATACCATTAGTCCATAAATTAAGATTATCTTATTAGACTTGATTTGTAATATCGAGCTCATAATCAAAGACTAATCCCGATTGGCCCGAAATTAGCCGGATCTTCCCAAAAACACGCCGAATGTGCAATTGTTTCTAGAGCTTTTGTTATCGTGGACCCTAGAATTAGTTTTGGTTGTTGTATTTCGCGGTCTATGGTTGAATTATTTTGTTTTCTTTATTGCATTCTATTCATGGAAGAAATGAAGCCCATGATAGTACTTATCTCACATTATTAAAATTCATTTCCTTAATTAACTTTAAGATTCACTTTTAAATTAACTTTAAAAATGTTAACGGATTCGTTAATCCGTATTTAAGTCCGCTAATCGGTAATCCAGTACCAAATGATTACTACAAAGATTAGAAATTTTCAAGAAAGACAAGAAGTAGTGTCACTAATATATTTCGTAAAAATATTACTGATACCTCCTGTAATAACGGATTAATCAAATTAAACTTGATATGCTAATATTTCAGATTCACCTCGTCTGTAACGAAACCGTTCAAAACGGCTTTTTCGTTCGAATTAAACGGATTTTCTATTAACGAAGTTTTTAACTATTTGATTAGTGGTGCCCAGCTATGAGTACAACTGACCAATTTGTACAGATTCGGTATTGAGTTATTTAACTTTACCAATTCGAAAACCATAATTTTTCAAGGAGATTGGATTGTTATGTTGGGATCTTCTTTCGACTTTTCCGGGTCGTAGTATCCATTCAAATTAACCATAGTCAAGAGCTCCACTAGATGTCTCTGGTACCCACATTCCATAAGTTTTGTGACGACCTTATGTAGGTATTTGGCAAGCTTTTCGAATAAGTGGAATAGTTCTTCTAGTTGTATAAAACTTGAGTGTGTAAAACTGCCGTTTGGTTCTTTTTGTTGCCATTCTCTGAAAAGAAAATTATATTATAAAAATTAAATAAAATTTCTGAACTTATATTTATTGCATACGCTATTAAGTTAAGCTTTGTTAAGGAAGATACAATTTCAATTCTGATAAATCGATCGTGTGATTTGTAATACAGGATGTATTGAACAAAAAATGGCGTAAAACTTACCCTGCTTTCAAAACTCGACTGAACTTCAATATAACAGTGAATATATCATTTAACAGCTTCATCACAGGCGTCGATCTGTTATTCAGCAAACATCTAAAGAGTACTTTTTTAATATACACCACATGACACTCGTAAAGGTCATCTAGAGTTCGAGCTTTCTTCAAATCGTTTTCGAATTCCGTCCAAGAAGTAAGGATGCACGTTGTGACGATGTAGTTGTCTAACGCACGTATCATGGATGCCATCATATGCCTGTATATTTGTATGGAGACATACTGGTGCGATCTGAGGAGCTTCCGAGAATGCTGTCCCGTTACTTTCGCTGATAATTTTAAAGACTGTAAAAAAAATGTTGTTTGATGTAAACCGAAGCAGAACAATATAAGGTAGGAAAGATAAATAAATCGATTTTTTTTTGTAAATAAAAGTTTATTAGCAATGTGGGTCGCACTTTTTAATATTCTTGTTAACCCATCATAGTATGCTAAATATATGCTCGTGTTACGAGTGGTTTTACGTCGGCTGTGCAATGTGGGTGGGATTCGAACCTGCCGCCACTTGATCGCAAGTCCGAAGCCCCAATTAGGCTACCGCTGCTTAAAATTGTATCTCTCTCGTTTATACTTACTTCAAAATCTTCACCCAAAACCCAGAATATTCGTCTCATTTTTATTAGAAACTGGAAGACCTTAGCATACCGCAACAGTGCTTCTTGCGACAATATTATATTCAATGGCCAACTGACGGTGTAGGTCAAAGATAGACACTGCAAAACGTCTGGAGAACTGTGTTGGAAACTCAAAGGAGACTCGGTGATAGTAAACGATAGATTCTCAGAAAACTTGTGAACATCTGGAATTAAAATTTTAGAAAATCTTATTTATTTTTTGTACATAATACATAAAAAAATACAATAATACCTTGGTAAACAAGTATTAGACTGTACAAAGCAGAGAAAGGCTACTTACGTGATATAGACGATCCCAAAGCTTTATCTAATATGTTATGTAAGGTAGCGAAATTCAGTAACTCCTGAGGATTCAAAGTTTTAACTAATTTGGCAAACAAATTATGACAAATGCTTCGAGAAAATTCTCCATCCATCAAGAAGAAGTAATCTTTCAAACTCCGCAAATGTTCGTACATATCAAGGTTTACGAGGAAGTACGTTAAAATGGAGTTATTTACCACCTCCAATTGATATGTTAATGGCAACATCACAGATCTTTGTAGGCAAGCTGTAATTGTGGCAATATTGTCACAAGTAATTTTCTTGTGATCTTCCTCATCAGGACCAAAATGTGAAGCGAATATATTATTGTAAGGAGGTTTCTTCACTTCTTCCATTATAACAGAAGGATGGGTATAACATGAAGAGTTCATATCTAAATTCATTTTACTTGTGAAGTGATCTTTCGAGAATGTTTTAAGCTCTTTGATACCGAATGGATCAAACTCATCTAGACTGTATGAACCATCTAATACATTAAAAAAAGAATATTTGGATTTTAAATTCCTGACTGTGGGTAAACCTGACGACTTTGATGGAGAAATATCAGGGGTGTCACCAGTTTGAATGTCACTAGTTATGTCTGATTCAACATTTTCATCGTCCACAATTAATGGGAAGTTAAAACCTTCGGTAGATAAAAAGTCCTTGTCTTTTGGTTTGGCCGATTCTAAATCTTTGCTTGCTTCGCTTCTAGGTGAAAATATATCTGCAGTCAATGCACTTTCAAGTGGTACGTCAGCTGTCGTTGGTGTTTCTAGGTCAAGCTAAAAAAAACAATCACAATGTAGACCCAACAAGACCTTGAACTAATTTTAAAATACCCAAATAAATAATTAAAGCTATGGAAACTTACCCTAGGGAAATAATCTCCTGGAGTAAGTGCACCTGTGTTAGGAGTTATTCCAAGTCGAAAAGCGGTTGTCGTAGTTTCTCCATACGGTTTCAGATTCAAAGTCAAGCCTAACCGTTTTAAATTCTCTCTTTTTGGACTACCAGAGATCGCATCCGTTGTATCACAGTCAGCACCTAAAATCTTTTTCTTATTACGTATTGCCTCTTCCTGTGCCTCATTCAACGGTTCCTTTTTAGCAGCTACCTCTGCAGGCAAATTATATTCGACACCTAAAATTCTCTGTTTGTTCACCACTGCTTCTTTTTGGGCGTCTGTTCGCGGTGTTGATGGTACTTTCATATCTGGCTTCAAGATTTCAAATTCAGCTCCCAAAACTTTTAATTTATTACGTTTAGCCTCAGCGAAAGGTGACCAATCTTCCACATTATTCTCCTCATCAATCGATGCAATATTTAGTAACGGTGGATCTTTTAACTGATTATTCTCTTTATCCAATTGGCCGAATTCATGAGACATTATTTTTTGCTTATTTAATAAAGCTTCTTGTCTCATTTGATGGTATTGTAAATTATCGCATATATCGTCTAATTTACTTCCTATTTCGTTGGAAGATTGAGTGTGGGATGCATTAGAATTGATGTCAGGATTCGGTTTAACGACATTTCCTTGAACATCAAGCTCTTTGTTGTTATCACATTTATTATCATCGTGACTCTTAGAAACACCGAAAAAGCTTTTGGCAGCATTGCATATGGCATTAAATACCGCAGTAGATGTTTGTGATTTTATTTTATTTTTTTCACACTCTGTGTTGGTTTTAGATTCTTCTACGTTTTCGACCACTTTGGTTGAAACGGATTCCAGTAAATTATCATTGGCGTCTGATTCATGAGTTTTTTCTTCACTTTCTTTAGTATCAAGATCTTGATCGGATTTGAGATCGCTTTGGATGGACATGGCCATGACTTCTTCATTTTTCTGATGTTCTAGTTCCAACTTTTCCCTTTTCAGATTTCTTTCCTCAGTTGACAATAACTGCATTCTGCTTTGATCTAACTGCAAGCGTTTTATCTTCCATTCTGTGTGTATCTTACTCTTTTCCACTTCCATGTTCAATTTTGAGTAGTACTCCATTATTTTGTTTCTGTAATTATATAAAGTCATAATACATTTATACGATTTTGAGAAATAGAAAATTGAACAGAAGAAATATATCATACTTTTCGTGATCCCTTAGTTTAGCGTCTAGTTCATCCGAGGCTTTTTCTGCGGCATGTTCCAATTCGTATCGCATTTTTTCTCGTTGCTTAGCTTTACTTTTGGCTGCTTTCGCCTCAGCCATAGCAGCTTCAAGCACTCTTAAGGAGTGCTGCTTCTCCGCTATTATTAATTGCGCTAATCTTTTGCGTTCAGCTAAAACGGTCATTTTAAGGATGTTATCAGAATGATCATGTTCTAATAATTTGAAAGAAATGGGATCTAGCACATAGTCCAATAATTTTCATAAAAAGTAAACTATGAGATACATCGAGCATTACAGAATCTTTAAAATTTATATAACTCAGTGATTGTAGTAAAAAATTTTTCTTTCAAGAACCATACTTTGAGACAACTATTTTCCCTAATTTAAAGAAAAATTCTAGTCTGATTAGACAGGTAGACTTGCAAAGGCGTCGAAAAGATGAGACCTAAAATCCAAATAAAACCGCGAAAGAATCCGTCTAGTTTTATACTCAATGCTTTATATCCGCGTAAACCTTAGACATCGTTAATTCCAGTCTGACTTACCCACAATCTTTTCCATAGTTTCTGCTTGCTTTAATGACGCCATCTCAGTAAAAGCTTTTCGTTCAGCCTCCCTCTTGAGTAGGATCTGGTCGAAGGTGACCAGCTCACCGCTGACGAACAGACATCTTGTACGATACACATCCAATACTTGCTGTTGGTTTTCTAGTTCTTGGAAACTGGCGCAACACTTGACTGTAGGGTGGTCCGAGGATATAAGCAGGACTAGAGGGTCCTAGAGGAAATTGATAATCTTGATAATAATATCTTGGGACAATCTCACACACGGCCATCTGATCCCAAACTAGGCAGAGCCTGTACTATGGCAACCAGACAACTGATAAACATACTTATATATTTCTAAATACATACATATTATAGATAAATAACACCCAGACACAGAACAAATGATCGTGCTCATCACACAATGATTTGTCCTGGGTGGGAATCGAACCCACGACCTCCGGCTTAGCAGTCAGGATCACTAATCACTAGACCAACCGGTCAGTCAAATTAAAGTGGAACCTTCTTATTGTTACACCTAAGGTTATTTTTGAAGTGATATGGGAGGGTAAACCGCTTCGCACTTTGTCTGGATTCCCTTTCTCTCACGTATACGGCAGCAGTAGGCAGGCTCATCGACGCCTGCCTACTGCTGCCTTATATATATAACTTATAAATTCAACAGTTATGGTATTAATCATTTAGGTGACTGTAGAATTATAACAACGATAATGCCCACATTACAAAATGGTTTAAGGTTTTTGAGTTTGAAAGTAAAAAAAAAATAATGCAAAGCAAACATAAATTCTAACCGAATAAAGTTGAGAATAAATTGTGAAGCAAAATAAATGAACTTTTTAAACAAATAATTCTACTTACCGACGGGTTGCAGAGTTTGAGCAACCTCAGTGATTTCCCACACAGCAGTATGAACTTCGCCAGCGACTTAAGAAACTCCGGCACGGCTACACTCTGAGTTATATGGAAACCTTTGTCCCAGTATCTTTTAGACCGACAGTTCACGTACTGGTTATCTTTACGTATGAAAAACTCATTAAATCTGTCGTCCAGCTCGCCTTCGAATATAAATCTTTCGATAAATCTAAAACATTTTAGTTTATTAAGTAATATGTACTTACATTTGTATATGTAAGAAACTATTTATATTGGAGGCTACCGCGAGTCAAAAATCGGCTAGGGTCGTTAGTGTTGCATCAGGTATATCCATAATTCTCCACCAATGAGAGGCGAGCTTCTGGCATGCTATTGGTGGAAAGTGACAGGTACCTGATGACAAACTAGCCCAATGTATTAAGATCTTTGTGGAAAACCTTTTTTTATAATTTATGGTACAGTTAGGATCGCAAAAAAATATTATTGTTTCCTCAACATATACCAGAACTCTCAAAACGTTTCAAATGCAGTATTTTATTAAGTGCTAAGCTAATGTAATAAGTTTGTTTTGTCCCAGCAGGGCTTAGACCTGTCTCACCCTCTTTCACGACTTCTATCCTGTGCTAGTCTAGACTAGTCCTTTCGGTAGGACTCAAGTTGGTCTCTCCACCTTTTTCTTAGTCTTCCGCGATTTCGTCTAGCATCATGTGTCACCCACTCAATTTTATTTTACCAAAAATAGATTCACAAACATACTACTTACTTGAAATAAACTCTACATATCGAAAATAAAGAGTTAAACATTGTCAAAGTAGTCGGCTTGTGAGTGATCAGCGATATTTCGTTAAACAAGTAAGACATAAGCTCCGCTCCATGAGGAATCGTAGCTTTTGAATCTGCAAATAAAATAGCCGCCGTAAATACTATCCCAGTACTAGAAACTAGCCTCTTCCCTTTAAGAGAAGGAACGAGCATTGATAAAGTATATAATCTACTACTAGAAAGAAAGAAAGAAATTGTTTGAATTGTTTGCAAATAAGTTATTTGGAACCTCGCACAGAGACTGACAGACATACCTATAAAATGATTTAATCATTTACCAATAGTCTATCTGGTATATATTGCTTAGTTGCATGGCTTAATATACAAACTTATTTTTACTTTTTATGAAAACGGAGAATATTTTTTTTCATTAACATAATCCAGTACAATGGTTTTTGCACCAAATTATTTTAATAGAAATTTGCCGTATGCGGAATATAAATGTTCTTTCGCGATCATCGAGGCAAGGAAACAAGTAACTTTTGATTAGGTTACATTACATTAAAATATTTGACACGTGCGGTTTTAGCATATACTAAAAGTAAAGTTACATAATTATGGATTTTATTCAGCAGTAGTATTCGCAGCGAAACGAGATTGGAAGGTTATTAATAAGAAAGAAAAATACCTGTATCAATAACTTTGTAAATAGATGCAATTGTTTCAATTCCATATTTCAGTGGCTCCATGTGATGTAGTATTTGCAACAATGTTGGCATACAATTTAAGTCTTCGTCACTGTTTTTACAAGACTCCTCGTAAATTTGAGTCGCGATCAGACGGAACTCTAATAAATACCGCCTTATTACATCTCTTGCCGCCTGTTTAAAAATGTATACATAAGTAATCTATACATAAAAAAGTCGGAAAGTGTACGATACACTTTCCGACTTTTTTTTTCCGACGTTTCGGCGGGCAAATCTCTAAAGCCACTAAACCTGTTTCGATATAATCGGAAACTATTTACACATGTTGCTTGTTCTGAATTATCGAAATCACGGGTACCATGGAAATCAATAATCGATCGAAAATTTTATTAAAACCTGCAAGATCTATGTCTTATTAAATTAGCCATTACAAATTATGTCACGACACATCATATAAAACGTCGTATTAAATTAAAATAAATAGGTATTAACATCTTACCTCATAAACCAATCCATTGCTATGAAAATGATCTTCCAAACTCTCATTGAAAGAAAATTTATACAGACGTCTATAATAAGTGCCGACTAGTAACAAATCTGACACAAAACCGATGATATGTTCCCTTGATATACACTCCAGAACCAAGTCCTCCTTCATATGGAAACTGTTCGTTTCATGACTGAATGGAAACGAGGTAGTTTCTACACCAACTATAACATGATATAATAATTATGATGATAGTGAGAATAAAATCGGAACTTTCCATTAATATACAGGATTAATTTTAAAAGAGTGCGTATATTCAACGAGATAATTAGGTACTAAGTGACAGGTCACGTGACTAATGTTTGTATGAAAAGTTCATTTACAATTTTAAGATTTCGACCTATGTTCCTTGGGGGAAAGTGATTCAGTTTTATGCACCTGATTACCTTGTAGAATATACGCACTCCATAAAAAATAATCCTGTATGTATCTCATTTCAAGAATTTGATTGACAGTATAAATATGTGGTAAGCAAATCTAGTTCTTTAGTTTATTACTTGTATCTATATGGCCTAGGAATATATAATATTAGTTATAGCTTGGAGAATTCGTTAATTATTCCATGGACCGCGCGGGTGGCGGAGGACATTGCAATACGTAACGGCGCCCGTAAGAGCCGAATTCGTCAGTTGCCTCAGTTGCCCGCGCACGTGTTACAACTCTCAGACTTTCACAGCTGCACACCCTCCAGCCGACAGACCATGGAAGAATTACATACGAATTTTTCAAGCGATAGTAACATGTTAAGATGTGATTATTATATGAGCGACAATTAATTCTCCGCAGTCTTTGTGTGGCCTTCTTCTTCGTTTCGTGTGTAGAAAGGTGTATTATAATATGTTGGCACAGTATGCGTTTTCGTTCTTTAAACAACAGCTTACAACAATACTTACTTATCAAATACATGATGTGTCTAATGAACTGCTTCTCCGATATAATACTTAATTCTGACAGACATCCGCCATAAGTTCGGCGCCAAAGACCGAGTTCTCTTGACGATGATGCCAGCAACTGCCTTTCATTGACTGGAGGCATTTTGCCTAAAACAATAAGTTTATTATATCTATACTATTATAAAGCTGAAGAGTTTGTTTGTTTTAACGGGCTAATCTCAGGAACTACTGATCAGATTTAAAAAAATATTTCACTTTTAGATAGCCCACTTATTGACGAAGACTATAGGCCTATAATTCGCCGCGGTAACCGATGCCTTCGCGGGCGGAGCTACGAGGAAAAGCTAGTAAATAATAAAATCCGTCCAATTTGTCATCTACTTCATCAAATTTTATGTTGAAACTTTATGCGTGTGCGTGAGTGAGTGTATGTTTGTTACCTCCTCACGATCAAACGGCTCGACCTTTTTTGATAAAATTTGGTATGGAGGTATGTAGCTGACACCCTGGATTAAGGACGCGTTCTCAATTCTGTCAAAATTATGCTGTTTTTCGGTACATATTGTGACTAAACTAAATCAAATCAAATATAACTAATAACTCACACGTATAGATTGGTTCTTTATCTTCAAACGCTGGGAAAAACATTATGAAGATTTATAGTTTTTTATATAGTAAAAACGATCTTCCGTTGCCATTTTCAAATTTTTTTACGATACTAGGTTGTGTTTCGGTACATATTTTGTTCTACAAATTACATATTTTAAGATTTCTAAAAATACTGTTAGTAGGCAGATATAGTTTATTCTAAATCTGGGAGAACAAATTATGTAAAAGTGTCACAAATAGTCGCAGAAAAAATACAAACTGAAACTAAATTTTTCACACATTTTTCTATTACGGACCCGCGGAAGCCGTTTTTGCATGTTATAGAACCGATTTCATGATTTGATAAAAATGTATGTAAAAGATACATCTTTTCCTGAAGGCTTTCACTGGATGGAAACACGATTAAATACATTTTTATCGATGAAAAAAAATCCGAAAATAAAGTCGACTCGCAAGCTAAATCTCGTTTTATACGAGTATCAATACTCCATTTCTTTTAAAATTAGTACCAACTAGTAGATAATTCATTTTAGGAGGGTTCTCAATGATGATTCCAATTTCTAAACGTCCGTAATTAAAATATCGAGCATTTTATGTGATTTTCTATGAAATTTCGATAAACGAGCCATTTGTCAGAGTTGTCAGTGTCCTGCGGGACGTCATCGAGGTAGGGCTTATGTCAAATTTTTTCGCACATTATCGTCTGCAGTTATGTGAATAATTTCAAAAGAAATGAATTAAACTGTGAACCATTATTACTTTATAGCTCCTTCGACCATAATTTGGATAAAAGTAAATCGAGGACGTAATTTATTTATTTTCATTTCAAAATTTTTGTCTTATGTGTAGCTCGAGATCCGGGGAAAGATTGTGACTAATATTGTTTTCAAATTAAAACTTTATAGGCCGACCAGTTACCGAACACTATATTTTTTTTTTAAAGGAAGATAGTGGAGTTAAAGTTAGGTAAAGAAACATATCAAAATAGCAAGTGCACATATATATTAGAAATATTACTGGCTTTGATTTTCGTACATATTATATCGTAAGGCAAGTTACTCAGGACCTTGAAAACTCTCTAGGCAATAAAAATTGGTATCATTCATTAAAGAGTTCGCTGCTTCAAACATGAACCAGACTACCCAACTGTAAACTTTTCGTTTCGATTTGCGCGTTTTTTTTACGTAAGTCTTAGCCAGGATAATGCACACACGACATCTGGTATTGCGGAAACGCATAAATTTTGAAAAAAATATAATCCTAATTCATATTTGACTGTTTTTCTTTCAATTAATTTACTTTTTTGTAAGATTCATAGATAGTTGGGTTTCATGATTAATACCATAAAAGTACAAGGTGCTCATTTTCCGCATTGTATTCAACGCATAATTTCAAAATATAATGAATGTAGAATTATTGCTTTTAATTAAATAAAGGCATAATTCCTTTGACCATAATTTGCTATCTTTAGTATTTAGAGTACTTGCTTAAATCAATCAATCAACTCAGCCTATCGCGGTCCACTGCTGGACATAGGCCTCTCCCAAGTTGCGCCATAACACCCGGTCCTCTGCCTTCCGCATCTAGTCGGACCCGGCTACCTTTTTCAGGTTATTAGTCCATCTAGCTGATGGGCGATTCGCGGTCTTCACTCAAGGACTTTTCAGCTCCAACGGCCATCAGTTCTTTGACAGACATGATCAGCCCACTGCCACTTCAGCTTACTAACTCTGCAAGCTATGTCGATCACTCCGGTTTCTCCGGATAGTCTCATAATACTAACTGCACCTTATAAGTACCTACCTATTATACAAACTTGACATATTTTGCGTTTTTGCACACATATAATACTTCTGTAATTTCTATTTTTTTTTGCACGCCTCAAAAGCGAAGCGTTGAGGTGGGTATTACTGTCAGTTTACGCACACCGAGTGATTCTTGAACTTAAAATATCACTTTTTTTATTCTTTATTGCTTTTATAAGTGAATATAAATAGACAAATGTTGAGAAAAACACTATTTTTAACACTCATGATATTTTTAAATCTCTTTTTATTATTATAACTAATTAAAAAATTGTTTAAAAAAGTTCTGACTTGGACGTCCGTGTGTCTATGTACGGATCCTGTATCTTGTGGTCACGATAACGAGCGAAATACTTCACTTATCGAGTTGGTTTTTTTTATAGGCTTCAGTATTTTGAGGAATAGAAGCCTATTACTTTTCACGGTATAATTCGATGTAGTTTAATTATTATTTACAAATAATCTTAATTTTATTGTAATGAATGAGATTATGAGGCGTGCACTTTTGAATTTTCTAACTATTCTTAAATCTCCACTCATTGTCGACTCCAGTGAGCTCACAAATTAATATAATACATATAATAATATATGTCATGTAAAAGTGATCATATTATGCCACTTGCAGAAACTTTTTTTTTTCATTTAAATGTACCTATAGTGAGATTAATCGATTTTAATACATTTGGAAGGTGCCATTACATATAAAATTTAATTAAAATTGGCTCGTGTTCGCTATTGTTAGGGTCAGACAAAATAAAACCGTAATTTGAAGTACTTTTAAATGTGGTAACGATGGGTGTTCCGCAGGGTTCAATTCTAGGGCCCTTTTTGTTCCTTATTTATATAAATGATTTACCTTTTCATGTAAGGGAAAATCATAAGATTCTGCTGTTTGCAGATGATACTTCTTTGGTTTTTAAAATAAAACGCCGACTTGAAAATTTTGACGAAGTTAATAACGCGCTCTCTAGGGTTGTCCATTGGTTTAATGTCAATAATTTACTTTTAAACTCATCAAAAACTAAATTGATTAAGTTTTCAACGCCTAATGTAAGGCAAATAAGTACCAATGTGCAACTGAATGGAGTAGAGTTGGACCCTGTCGAATCAACTGTTTTTCTTGGTATAACTGTTGATGCCAAACTACAGTGGGGCCCACACATTAACAAATTATCTGGAAGGCTCAGTTCAGCCGCTTATGCTGTAAAGAAAATCAGACAGATAACTGATGTGGATACAGCCAGAATAGTTTATTTTAGTTATTTTCACAGTCTTATGACGTACGGCATTCTCCTATGGGGAAGCTGTGCTGATATTAATACTATTTTCATTTTACAAAAAAGGGCTGTCCGCGCTATTTATAATCTAGGCCCAAGAGTTTCTCTCCGAGAGAAATTCAAAGAGATAAACATTCTGACTGTAACTTCGCAATATATTTTTGAAAATTTAATGTATGTTCAAAAGAACGAATCGAATTTTGTAAAAATGTCTGATGTTCACTCTGTTAATACCAGGAACAAACATAATTTAACTGTTCATGCTACTCGTCTTCATAGAGTTAGCAACTCGTTCATGGGTCAATGTATACGCTTTTACAATAAGCTCCCCGTTGATATTCGTAAATTACCTATTAGAAAATTCAAAACTCAAATTAAATCAAAATTATGTAAAAAAGGATATTACAAGATATCCGATTATTTGAATGATAAAGCCGCCTGGGATTGAGCTGCTCGCTTATACATCTGTCGTTTGTTTTGTTTGCATGTTGTAAATATATTTATATACAAATTGTGGACATGTTTTGCGCTTTTGCGTATACATTTTTGTATTTAATATATATATTTTTTTTTGACATGTTTTGTGCTTTTGCATATTATGTTTACAATTTTATTTAATTCACTTTATTAAATTCAATAATTATTTATTAAATTCATTATTATATTTATAAGTTCATGGGTATTGTAAGTGTAAATAGTATGCAGGTCTATTATTAACTCTTTTAATTTGATTCACAATCGTTTAGTCTATGATATAGTTTTTGCAATCTGGCGATTTGAGTAAGTTGTTGCCCCACATATTTTTATGGTGTCACTGGTGGTATTGTTGTGTGTCGGGTTGTGCAGCTCCCTCAAAAATGGTTGAGCTGCATGAGCTATTCGAGGCATGCTTGCCATCTGTTGGCACAGGCTTGCTCAGGTCGATCTGGTTCTTTCTTAAAAAGGCCAGTCCAGGAAAGACCCTGCATTTATTTACTCAATATTATTTAAATTGTATATATATAATCATTTTTAAAAGAGTAACCTATGGAGTTTCTTGCCGGTTCTTCTCCATAGGAATGACACCTTGGAACCGAGCAACTAGCGTCATTAACGTTTTGAAAGTACCTGTAAAGGTCTACTCGAAATAAAAATATATTTCATTTCATTTCATTTCATTTCATTTCATTTCAATGGTAAAGTAATATTTCAAATTTACATACTCACGAGGACACATACAAACAAACAATGTATGTATATACCATTATTTTTATTTTGACGGACTCTGTAGTCGAGTGGCGTGTACACCGGTTTTCAAGGTATCGCTTGCTCTGAGGTCCCGGGCTCGATCCCCGGACGGGTCAATGTAGAAAAAAACACTTTTCTATATTGTCTCGGGTCTGGGTGTTTGTGGTACGTTCTTTGTCTCTGATTCCATAACGTTGTACATTTTTGATATTTTTTAAAATGTTTAGGGAATAATTTCGCATGACCTGCTTTAATTATCAGTATAAAAGTACTATCATTTATGTGGTAAAATACACCTCTATAAATTTTAAATAAAAAATTTTTAAACTTACTCCGCACGTGTGCTTATTGTGATATTATAAAAGTATAAACATGTTACAAATATTACATCTATAATGCGTAAATCGTCAAGGAGTACGATAGACTCGATCGAAACTGAATAATAAAATATAATAAAAAATATGAAACCGACACCCATTGACATACATAGTAACTGATGACATCTCACATCGCCCTAGCGCCCTGCGCCGCGTCTTAGGAATTTTCGATAAGGGTCACGTGTCCCGACGCGAGTTTTAATTTTTTACCCAACCCAAAAAGTGCACATCGCAGCTAAAGAAATCTTCCTGTTCAATTACTTTATTGGTGAAAACTGCATTTTATGGCTCGATAGATTATTATTTGCTAAAAGTATGTCCCTCGGGTCTTGGTCTATAATGCATGCTGACGTCATACTGAAGCGTGCCAAAATAACTTAAGCTCAGTGCTGCCTAGTGGCCATTATACGCAACTCTCCTCTTGCCAATTTGACCGATCATCAAGGAGAACGCGTCCTTAACACAGGCTATTTTGATTAACACCGCGGGCACAGCTCGTTAATAATAAGAAAAATATATTAGCCTAATTAATTGATTGGAATGCACAGCACACGCATGGCAGGTGAAAAATTTTGATTAAAATTAACAACCTAAATAGGTTTAAGCAATGATATTATAAGTAAAAAGGTGTAGATAGGTTATAGGCGCTCAGCAAGCGACACGTTAAAATGTGGCTAACTAGCCACATTTTAACGTAAGGTAAAATGTCATTTCTGATTTATTTATGTCGCCAATTACATTTGTCTCTTTTTTGCTTGCGATAATCGAATCATGCCATCCTACCTTGACGTCTAATCGTAATGTAGTGTGCTTTGCAATATTCAGTTATTTATGTGTGAGTTAGTGTGCCGTTTTTGAAGATCGAATTTTGTGTAGGTAACCTATCTACACCTTTTTACTTATAATATCATTGGGTTTAAGTACTTAATCTGGACAGATGGGGTTTTACTATCTATTACATATGTATAGAAGTAATTGGAACGAAGTTCCTTATCGCGCGTTGTGAAAGGGGGCTAGACGGAAAAAAATCTTACGAAAAGTTGTCACGACACTTTTTGCTATAGTAAGCTATTGTAAGCTGTGCGGCGTGCGCATGTTTCTCTGTCTGTCTGTCTGTCTTATTACCTAAAAATGTTAATATTATTTATAATAAATTATTATTTATAAAAAAAAAATATTACAATTCCTTCACTAATTAATCGAAAGGAACTTCGTTCCATCCGGGTGTCCTTTGACACCTCTCAAAGTTTTTTGTGACTCTTTGATTACGCATTGAAACACTCGTTTTTTTTTTCATACATCGCCCGCACTTAGGAATTCTTCTGAAATTCTTCTGAAAATTACTCACAAACAATTTCCCATATATCATCAGGAACATCCTTGTCAACTTGAGTGGCTAGCTCCCATATGTCTACTGAGTCATCATCAGTTTTAGCTCTGAACACTTCCTTTACATCAGATTTTATGTTTGTACTTGCTAAAGATATCTAAAAAAAAGGTTTTAATAGGTTTCATTTGAAACAAATTTTTATAAGGGGTTAGTCACCTTAATGAATAAAGATGAGTGTATAAATGTAATGTGCATTCTGTGTGTCTCAGTAGAATTATAGCTCCTTAATAAAAGGACCAATTTTGATGCATTTTCCTTTTTGCATACTGATTGATATACTATCTTGCTGTAATTCCTTATGATGTGTTTAAAAGCTTATAGATCATAGGCTTTTTGAATATAATTTATCAGGTTTTTATTAATTTTAATCACTTAAAGTCAGGGGCCTTGAGAACAATAATGGTGTCATACCTGTGTGATAGCCGGTATGAGAGCGGTTAAATTGCTATAATAATTAAACATACTTACCCTTACGTTGGCATCATTGGACATTGAACCAGGTATTTGCAAGTCTCTTGGAGCTGTCAATCGTGGGTAGTTCAACATGGTACTCTCAGAGTATGGTGACAGATGTGTGGAAGTTAGTGAAGCAAGTGACATTGGGCTAAGAAATGTTTTTAACTCCACTTGTGTTGGCATTTGTGAGGTTGTAGATTCAGGTAAAACTGAAAAGAATAATAAATTAACATTAAAATAACTATCTTTTGTTTTTTAATTTAGATATGTTCATTAGGTAGTTTGTTCAACTGAAATATCTTTGTATACCTTTGCTTATTTATTATAAAGGTAATGAAGTTGTATTATTTTTCTGCAAACCAATCCAATAATTTAAAAATTAAATTTAGCTGCTCTTAAAGAAATAGTATTTTTTATATTATGTATTCATTTTAATTCCTATATTTTACTTACATGATCGAGAATCGAAACTCTCCACAGTGTACTCAGTATATGTCTGTGACTTTTGACTGTCCAACATAGCCCCCTGACGTTTTAATGAGAAAGGCAGTTCAAATACGTGAGATGGGTAATATGAATAGGGTTGTGGAGAACCAAATATCTCTCTCTTAGGCTTTGGGAGCATTTCATCAAGGAGACCAAAAGTAAATGGATTCTGTAACAAGTTTAAATAAATTATTAATGAAGTTTCAATAAATATTCATTATATTTATTGCATAATATAATTAAAGCTTAATTGTGTGCATTTAGAATAAATCAATAAATTAGCTAAAACACATACTTGAAACATTTCTGACGATAAGTCTTCTGCAACAGAATTACTAAGGCCAATAATAAGTCTCAATACATTGTAAACAACTTCTTTACTTTCACCAAAATCTGTTTGACGTATTGTGCTTATTATTTTCTTCAACTCAACCGTTCTTTTATACTCGGCAACATTTCTAGTATTTTGTTGATACACAAAATAATAGGACAGCAAATCGACAATAGGCTCTCCTTTCTGTGAAGAAAACTCTTTCGGAGATTTTTTTAAAATAATCTCGTAAGCATGAGATCTCATTTTAGTCATGAGCCGCTTTTGGGATATTCTGTTCTGATTACAGTATTTTGAGGCTGTTTTTGTACATAACTCAGTGAGAAGATCGTATACACCCTCATCTTCAAGATTTGATTTCGCCGAACTGCCAGACATAATTTCTAGTATTGTTTCACAATATGTATATAACGAAGCCCGAAAATTATGTTCTACATTGAACCATTAAGTAATATTGGTTACAGGTATTGAAAACGTAAACACTTCATTTTAATCACAACATCCGCGGATTTCACCTCAGCCGTCAGAGTTCAGACTTTCAGACAGTTTCAGAGACAGAATTTCATTCAACCGTCAACGTCAAGCGTGACAAGCGTGACATAAACTTTTGACTTTGACATTCATTTATGGCTTAAAAAAACATATCACATATAAATTAATTTATGGTCGACATAAAAATCTTTTTAGTTGGCTTAAAAATACGCTTAGGATTAGCTCACACCGAGACGCGACGCGTGACGTGACGCTGCGCGTGAGCGACAGAGTGATTCAAAATATAACTTTATTTCTACTCGAAAATATACACATTAGGCGCGCTGCATCAACGTAATGTGTATCTTTTTGAGCGCCGCGGCGCAGCGCTGCATGATCCTACGTATTCTGAATTCTTATCTTAGTAAAATAAAGTTATAATTATTTTGAATCACTTTTTAAAAATATGCGTCTCGCGTCTCGGTGTGAACTGATCCTTAGTAGCTTTTAAACAGAATTGATAGAACTAATGACAAAGACAATACGACTACGAGAGTACGAGTGAGTGTTCTGTGGACATCGTAGATAGAGAACTATCTACGGTGGACATGGACTGTGGTGACAGTGACACTGGTGACAGATAACAAAGTAAATACATAACCTCAACTAATCAACTTCGTTGGATTTCATTGTATGAAGCTTATATTGATATAAAAACATAATTATGAATCAAGCCGACGTATCCAAATTAGTTTCTAAACTTCGGATTAGAGTTCAGCCGAAGCATCGCAGGTTACCAAATCCAAAAGGTCCAGAAGGAAGGTTAGATAAATTACGTAAAACGGTAACTGGTCTGATAAAATTTGAAAGAATTGAACTGAATTATAACAGAGCAGACGAAGCCCGCCAATATGCCGAAAGAGTAAGTATAAAATGCGCAGTTTATTTACAGTCATTGTACAATATTGAACATTGATATCTCTGCTTTCATAATTTCAGCTTATATCGGAAGCAATACGCCATGGAGACTGCCACAAACCAACGATGGATACAGCCAATTTCTGGCTCTTAGAAAAAGAGTTAATACATAAACTATTTAAAGTTTTAGTGCCTAGATATGAAAATTCTAATGTATCATTCACAAAACTGTACAGTGCACCAAAGCCACAATATGCTCGTGTGCTTGATAAAGCTGTATTGGAACTCAGAGGAAACCCTTACCCAGACTTGTTAAACAAACAGACAAATAACAAGTATCTCATACAAAATATTTTGCTTGATGCTGCTAAGCAAGATTACAGGCAAGCTAAATATGCACAAGTGGCTAACAAAATAGGTCAGGCAGGAAATCAAACCTCTCAAGTGAACGCAGATAATGTTGAAAAAATCAGTGATATACCCACCAGCAGCTGAAATGAAAACTTTTTGTTTAATTAATTGTAATAATACGGTAACTTGTAAGACTATCATGTAGTAAAAATAAATTATAGACATTATGCTCTGCACTCTGCCTCTTGTTTCTTAGTTATTATTGTAAACAACATTTAGCCATTTAGGTATGTAATTTAAGTAAACAAATCACTTCAAGATTAAAATAATCCTACACTAATTGTCAAATTAAATTTGTTAGGCAATCAAGGCCCTGCAGTGGGATGTTAACCAAAAATGAGGAAAAGCCGTAAAAGGTTTGGACTCAATCAAGTAATCTGTGTTAGATTACTTGTAGTTTAAAAGCTATTAGCCTGTTTTGATAAAAGTAGTACCTAATGAAACAAATAGAAAAATAATGAACTTGTCCCTCCTCAAGGCAACTGCCTTGCGGGAGTTAAAAATATAAAAGTTTAAAAACTATAACCCAACTATGTAAAAAGGTGTCTCAAAACTACTCAAAAGCAATGAAACAACATATTCATTCAATTAGAAAGATAAGTACATACATCACAAACATGGTCACGGTAGACCCATGGTCGCACCCACTGAATAATGAACACATCATATTAATTTTTAATGTCTGTTTTTGTGAGGAATTCCTGGCGCCCACATAATCATAATAGGTAAGTATTACAGAACAATAATACTCAAGGGAGAGGTACCTAGGTATAATTTTTATTTACAATATTTATATTTCTTCTTCACCTGTTTAATGATAGGTAATCAATTTTTACTTACTGTAATACTATGTATCAAAATATAGAGTGGATTTTTAATGCCACCTGGAGGGAATGTAGTCTAGTTATTATTGTAAATAAAAAAAAATGCTCTAAAGAAACATTCCTTTATTTTTAAAAAGAAATAACATTGTATTGATTGGATCATGAAAATACGCTTGGCGCATTTATTTATTGATACCTGCAGATACCTGTATAAAAATATCTATTCTCTATTTATACGGGTAGGTACTGTGAAAGGTCACTGGGGGTCAAGTGGAGTGGCCAGTGTGGGGGGCTTGCCAAAAGCGAGCAAGAGCCATGGAGGCTTCAAAAAGCTGTATAAATGTGAGACACAGAACAATAAATAATACTCTAGGCGAGGTAAGACTCGCCTAGTAGGTATTAGTGTTCTGTGGGTGAGACTGCTGCTAAAAGCCAAAGCCCATCTCATTTAAATTATGGAGGGTAGAAGTAAGGAGGGCAATCTGCGTACATGAAAATTGTCCGTCAAAATGTATTAAATTAGGATGGCGCCACATTTGCATCAGGGTAAATTTTAAAGGAAGCTAATAAAAAGTCAATCAACGTACTATTCACAGTTTACGAAATAAAATCACTCCAGCTACAAGTTTTCTCATCAAAATTCTTCAAGGTTATATTTACTACATTATTTTGAACTACGCAAGTAGTTGAAATTTCAATAAGTAACTACTTTGGTCGATAATAATATTAAATTGTTTAACTCGACATACTTCACTTCGTTTACAAATTGCTACATTCATACCATACCCTTTGGACACACCAGCGCCATTCTGGAGGATTTTGGAACTGTTATTTAGCGCATACAACTGGACACTTTTTCAACTTTTCTCCCATATAAGATTGCCCTCCTTACCTCTACCCTCCATAATTTAAATGTCATAAATGACACGTGTTTTGTAAATAAGTATTCAAATTTCAAAGTAGGTAAGTACTTAGCACAAAGTTGTTTGATAACTTTTATTTTCCGGTAAAAATTAAGGACTTTTATTTTTTTACATTACTTAAACGTAAATTGCGACTTTGTAGACAAAACTTAATCATATAATCACCATCAGAAGGCACAAAACTGTTAATATACCAGGCACCGGCACGTGTAAATAAAACTAGTTATTATTATTATGTGTTTATTGTGATTCTGTAGTACAACGTGGTAGGTAGATAGGGACGTGGAAACAATGAGTTGTTTATCTAAGTTCATAATTTATTGAGTCGTAAAACATTAACTGATAGTCAGATAACATTTGACTGAGTGTCTACCACTTGTGCAAGTTGTGCATTACAGACAACAATATAACTAAGAGTCAGTAAGAAGAGTACCTAAGGTTGTTTAATGAACCTGCTCCTCATAATTATTTCGCTCTGAATTATCACCTATCTTCAAGACCTACCTATCTATTAAGTACCTATTTTTGCGATTTCGCCGGCTGAATCTGAATAAGCATACAAAGATGTCAAAAATCGTTGTAATAGGATCCTGCAGTGTTGACTTTACCACGTATGTATCCAAACATTACACAGTTTCTATAATAGGCACTTACGTAATAGTACTTTTCCTTGGGCTGTATACATAATATATTCTATGATATTAATAAATAGATAAAAACGTCTAATTATCCGTAACAGTTACAATTTTGCCTCAAAATAGTTTCTTGCATAAAATTGCTTTTTTAAGGTATGCACCAAGACTTCCTAGACCTGGTGAGACACTCCATGGAACAAAATTTACAACAAGTTTTGGAGGAAAAGGAGCAAATCAGTGTGTTGCAGCAGCAAAATTAGGAGGAAATACTTTTATGATTGGTAGAGTGTGTATTTTCCTTTTTTCAAGATCTTTATTAGGCCTGTGTCTGCTGGGACTTGATATGCAATTAATGGATTTGATACATTTTAGGTAGGAAGTGACCAATGGGGTAAATTATATTTAGATAACTTAAAACAATCCGGTGTAGATACCACCTATGTAAAACTTATGGCAGATGTCACAACTGGAATTGCTCAAATATCTGTTGCTGAAAGTGGTGAAAATCAGATTGTGATAGTCCCTGGAGCCAATGCCTATCTCAGTAAGGAAGATGTTGTTTTTTCTACACAGCTACTGACAACTGCTGATGTACTTATTGGTCAATTGGAGACACCATTTGATAGTACATTAGATGCATTTAAATTAAACAAAGGGGTAAGTGTGAACAACACTCAATAATTCTCAAATAATCATGAACATATGAGGTAGGTAGGTAGGTAACATAATTTTTTTATTTCAGATTAAAATATTAAATGCAGCACCAGCCAGAACAGGAATTGAAGAAATATTGCCATATTGTACAATTCTTTGTATAAATGAGTCTGAAGCATCCTTACTTACTGATTGTGATGTTAATTTTAAGTAAGTAAAGCTTGTTATTAATGTGTTTCCATAAAATGAATTTATAATATTTTAATGTCTTTTCAGAAATGCTGTAACAGCTCTTAAGAAGCTACTTAAACTTGGATGTGAAACAGTCATTATAACATTAGGACCAGAGGGAGCTGTTTATTTATCTAGGCACGGCCAGCAACCAGTGCATGTTTTGTGTGAACGAGTTCTACCTGTGGATACAACTGTATGTTTTTTTATGCTTTAAATGGCTTTAATGTTATTATTATTAACCTGAACTATCCCATTAATGGACTAAGGCCTCTCCCTCCTTATATAATACATTGATATTAAAACATAATATTTTTTTTCCAGGGAGCAGGTGATGCTTTTGTTGGAGCTCTAGCAACATATTTGATTAAGCACAAAGAAAAACCAATTCATCAAATCATTGGTGCTGCTTGTTATGTTGCAACATTGTCCGTAACTAAAGAAGGAACTCAAACTAGTTACCCAAATGAGTTTGATGCTTTTGAAAAGGAGTATAAATATATAAATTTGTAAACTATAAATAAGAAACATTTTTCGTATATAAAATTTATTTAACACATCTAAGTAGGTATACAAAATCTGATTTTTCAATCGGCAGGTAATCGAAGAATAAAATTGACGTTTGACAGTGGTAGGAAACTACAGTGTCAAATTTTCAAAATTATTCCTCGAATAGCGATACTGACGATGCCATATCTAAAAAGCCCATGAAATGGAAATGATAATCCTTAAAAATAGGTACCATGAATTCAATATTACATTTTTAATTTATTGATAATTAGCTTCTACTTTGGGCCTAGTAATAGTGGGTAGTAAAATAAATGACGCCGTGCTAACATTACTTATGAAAATTACTTCAATAAAATTATTTTACAAATTAATGATTAAACTTATTTATGGGAAATCTTTGTTTAGGTATGAGTACATACTTGTTGTTTATTTGAAGTACCTACTCATATTTACTTGTTTAGCATTCAAGGTCCCAACAATGATAACGTACCTACTAATATTTTGACATTGAAAGTGTTACAACTGATGCACCTACAAAAAAATATTATTTTATTCAATAAGTAGAAAACATTTGCCGAATATTTATGAAAATCCTTGGCCCAATATTTTTTTTATACTAAACTTGTCATCCTTGACTGTTGCACGATTACGATTTCGAAGTTGAGACAATTTATTTTAAAAGTAGAACGCCACATAAAGAGGCTCATCCACACAGTCATGCTCGGCATGCACAACATTATCTGCGGTACACGCGCCTTTTGAATGCCGGCGCCAGTCGACTTGCAACTATTTAAAGAGGTAGTGATTGTTAGAAAAAAGTTTTCATATTTGGAATAATACTGAAAGCCGACAAGGCCGTTTGAAAGCCAGCGTCATGTATGAATGCACGATTGCATACGTTGAGGAGAGATCTCCGTACAGTAAATAATTATTAGTGGGCTATGATGGAAGATTCTTTTATCCGCATTGTACATTGTTTACAAGGAAAGATAGTTTTTTTTACAGCAAGCATTACCTACTCAAGTAGTAATATTTTAACTACGTGCATAAAATTTTATTGACAATAGGAACAACAAGCTTTTTTACTAGTACGTACCTATTTATCCTATAAATTCTAAAGCTAGGTCAAGGAAACAGTCAAACGGAGCATAATAATATTGTCCATGGAACTATAAAATCCGTTGATCAACAATAATTATTATCAAAAACATTAAAAATCCGTCTACATGTGAACGGAGCATAATAATTAAGCTCCGTTTAAATGTGGAAGGAGCATAATAATAATACTCCGTCTAAATGTGGGCGGAGCATAAAAATCAAGCTCCGTCTAACTGTTTTCTTCTTTTTACTCATAATTATTTTGTATTGTGAGAAGCTGTGTAATTAACTCCTATATTTATTAGCGATTAAGAACTAAAATAAAATAAAAAAGAAATTAAAAGTCAAGCTTTAATTAAATTAAAAAACTAAACCTAATTAATAACCGTAAGTAACCGTAGCTTTTATACATTTTCGTCACCTCATTTCATCAGTCTGTTTTGACGGCTCCACACTCTTCCGCGAATCGCCTGCGACAGCTCGGCGTGAAAAGCATGGAGTGCGATAAAGTATAACAACTTTCAAGACAGATGAGAATTGTCGAGCGTCATTAGTAAGGAGCTTGCGCTGGTTCCGCGCCTCCCACAGTAACCGATGACGCGCGTTCAGCAGTTTGTCCCCTCCAACCTAACTTCCAGACTCTTAAATCGACTACTGCGCAAGGCAAATAACGTGGTGTGTCGAGAGTCATCTTTCACGGCACGCGTTATACTACAGATGACAGCGGTCCCCTCAATGCGACACCAAAAAACGAAAACAATCGGGGAAATAATGTGCGGAACATCTCCACACTGTATTCGCGGAGTTAACGCGGTTGCGCTCGCGATTCGCGGAAGAAGTGTGTAACGGCCTTATCAGTTTCTTTCCGTCTACTTTCTTCTCTGCTCTATGGCTAATATCGTTAAAATTACCTGAATATTATACAAATGGCTTTTACCCAACATTGACACTGAAAAATTGAGACAAAAGAGAATTCAGTTTTTCACGGTAGATCAAATTATTATTATTAAAAAAAACATTACTTCTTAATAAGTCCATAACTGCTATTGTTTAAAAGTAGCTTAGACTTATTTAGAATTTGTACAGATATCATAAAATTTAGTTATTCATAGCAACCTCTTCAGATTTTGTTATTACTACTGATAACGAAAACTACAGTTGCCGACAAGTTGTTGCAATCATTACGCATTGAAACAAAATTTTGAAAAAAAAAAAAAAATGTGTTCTTTTATCCGCTGCGAATTTGAAATTAATACAGTGCTCTAAAAAAGAAAGCCATCAAGGTGTCAGGTTACGAGAAACGTATTGTCATCGAAGAGACAACTTGGAGCACGCCGATTCTACGATCTATCGTAATGCTAATAAAATACTACCGAAGTCCATCCAGTGACAGAAGACACGATAATACTTATTCATTAGCCACATCACTAGTTTCCTTTCAACCAAACCTTGATAGGTAAAAATTTAAATTAAGTCTGTAACATGCAATCGGCCCAATGGTACGTAATCCGACGTTATTTTAACGAAAATGATTTTTCAATACAGTTTCAAAGATATAGAACAGGTGCTACAGTATCTGTCAGGCTTTTCGTATGAATTCTCTATGAATCCAAAAGAATCCCCTAAAAATCGGTTGCCAGATTGAAAAATAAAAATAACATGAGAGATACCTATTTTTCTTGTTTTCACGCAGACGATGTGGGTAGGGTAAACGAAGGCTATATTAATGAAAAATACCAACATTATTTTAGGGAATAACACTTAGCGAAAAGACAATTAGGTGACTCAAATTATTGTTAGCATAATAAATCATAAATTTTTTCATAAATATGGTCAGAGGATTTTTTAAACACTAGACTACAGATTTAACATATCATATTTTTTTTATTTTATCAAACATCAATTCTTATTTCTTAAGACTGCTAATATTATATATTATTATGTAAAATTGATGTTGCTACGTTTAACAACAGATTATAATATTATGTATCAGAAGCCTAATCATTTTATTTTTATCTATATGGATAATTTCATTTTTAGGTGTTACAAGTGCAAAAAATATGTTTTACTTGTAATTACTGTTGATTCTTCACTTGTTCAAATTTTCATGACAAACCAAAAAAATTGTGATGATTTTAGTAGATTTATGTATTAACAATTTGTTTCATTTTAATTAAATTATTATAATGCCTTATTATACGGTTTTCATTACACTTGAATATGCCAGGATCTCATAGTCTCATCTTAAATGGATACCTGGCATAAGTCTTTTTTTATAGGAAATGCATTCTATAGTACATAAACCAAAATAAATGTTACCAATAGAGGTTTATTATATTTCTAAACTTATTCAAAATATTTATGTCACTAAGTTATATTTTATAGATATATTACATACAGGATACATATCAATATGTAACTTTCCATTTACACCAATAATTCAGTCATTAACATAATGTTAATTTAAAATCCATTTACAGCCATGTTGAGATAATTTACATTACTCAAAAGGCAAATAAATGATCAGTGTGGGCAGATGCTGCTTAAGATAATAAAATTTAACAGAATTGAAGGCATTCCATACCTTCACATAATTTTTCCAGGCACTATGTTTTACTTTGTTGAAACCATTAACTACTTGGTATTACATATTTGTCTTAATGTTTCCTCTGTAATACTTTAATGCAAAACATATAAACTATTTAGTTCACTTTCATTAACGATCTGCAAAAGCACTTGTAAGTCTTCTAAATTTGATATGAATTTAGGTGCACCTACAAATTCAGCAGATTTCCCATCTATTTCAATACAATATTTTAAATTCTTTGGGCATGTTACAGATTTTGAACATGTACCTTCTTTAGTCTTTTTGAATACAACATGTGTAATACCATCTTTTGAAGCTAAAAAGTTCTTTTCTTTTTTTATTAGGTCATTTGTCTCACTATTTTCATTATCAACATTAATGTGTGTTACCTTTACCTCTGTTTCTTTTACTTTCATATCAACATCATTTGTGTCAGTAGATATGACACTTTCTGGAATAACTGTAGGTTCTTTTTCATCTTCTTGAGGAGTCTCTTGACTGGGCTCCACATGTTTTATTGGTAAATGCTCTTCAATACCTTTTTGTAGAGTTTCATCCAGTATAGATGGGCTATGTGGATTCTCAGCTTCCTCTGGTTCTACCACCGATGTGGGTAAGTTATCATCACCGGTATTTATTGCTGCTACATCTGCTACAACAACATTTGTAATAGTGTCTTGTATTGCACTAAGTTGATTTACATCTTCTAATAAATTACCCATATTGTTATCAACATCCATAGGTACCGGAGCAACAGTTTCATTTGAAGGATTGGATTTACCAAGAAGCATTGCTTCAACATCACTAGATTCTAAGTTAGTTTTAAATTCTAGGGAACTGCTTTGGTCATTTGGTTTGTTCTCACTACTGTTATCATTAAGAATATCCATTATTGATGGGAAGTCATCTACTTTATTTTCCACAATTTCAGCTTTATCTTCCAACTTAGCAATTGGTTTTTCATTGTACATCAAATCTTCGAGTTCTGCTGCTATACGATCATATACTTGATCATCCTTTGGTTCATCATTTTTAGGAAAATAATCAATACACCAGTCTTCTGATGGTAAGATACTTTCATCAATTTCAGGCAATAAATCAATTAATGATATTTTACTTTTAATATCATTATTATTACTTGACAACGGATCCTCAAACACAATACCATATAGTTTCAAGTTAGTATTGGTTTTATGCTTCTTGTCTTCATAGTTAGAGTTCTTATCTTTTAGTACAGGTTTTTTTAATCTATTATTTTCCTTTAAAATATTGGACACCACACGAGAATCATTAGGTGTTTTTTTAGAATTAGTTAGCTCTTTGACAGGATGTTGACTGAAGGTGTTTTTATGTAGAAGGACCATACCATTTTCATTACTTTTTAACCTTGAATTGGTATTAGGTGAGGTCGAATCTGAGTTTTGCTTCGTTTTGGCTGTTGTGCTGCTTTCATATTGAATTTTTACCTTCGTAAATTTACCTAATATCTTGGCAAAGTCCATACGAGTTATTACAACAGCACACTCGCGGCATTTTCCTTCTTTATATAAGCGTTCTAAGTTTTTTGGTAGCTTTAAAGCTTTGACTCTTCGACTTTCACGTGTTTTAGTCGGAATCATCATGAAACTCACTTAATTGTTAGCTATTTCTTTATTTTTCCAGTTGTGTTCTTTAGGCCAAGATGATATTGGACGTAGTCACATTTCCCGCGCAGACAATATTATCACAATTACTGAACTTCTTATGCCACAATAATGTTTCATGCATAACATAACTTATGAGCAGTTAAAATCAATATATATTATCAAAACAGGGTAATGAACTTGTTTATAAATTCAAAATTTTCGAGACAGACGACACACTTTTAGAATCAAACTCAATGCGAAAATGGCGTCGCTGTAGTGATGTGCCAGGTTTATCGATTGCTTGCTTGATTTTTGACGTTGCCTATTCGATTAAATTGTTTACTTTATATTGCAGTTCGTATATTTTCATTAGAATAAACAAATATTTCTCTGAAATAATTTTTGTTTATTAAGTATAATGTTGATCGAAGAAAAAAAACAGTAGAATTAAAATAAATTACTTTTCAAGTGCTGATTTTTAAACCAACAATTATTTGACTATTATAATTTGTGGATGTGAATATTATTATTACTTGCTTGCGGTGGAAATTTCAACTCAAGCCTATTTATTTCACGGTTGCATTTGTCATAAATTGAGGCATTTGAGACTGTCAGCAGTTTTGAACTTACCTAAATTTAAATGCTCTCAAAAAACTAGTCAGACAGATATTAGTGACAGATTACCGAAATATAAAAAGTGCATAAAAGAAGCATTTTCTAATTAAACCTAACTTTAATTGAAATTACAACTCTTTGTAGAATCGTATCTTTTAAATTTTTTAAAAATATTTTATCCAAGAGCAGAGGGGCTCGTGGCTAAGTGTAAGCCGTACGGTTTGATCAATAATAATGGTTAAGCTGCGCTCGCCGCGGTTGGTCCGTGGATGGGTGACCATTTGTAAACATACCGAGACCCCTCCGTGCCTCGGAAAGCACGTTAAGCCGTTGGTCCCGACTGTCATACAGTGATCTTTGACAGTCGTTAAGTCATTACAATTCAGACAACCAGTCTTAGTATGGGATACTGTATTACCCAGTAAAATGGGTTGTGGAGGTCAGATAGGCAGTCGCTCCATGCAAAATATAGTATTCAGCTAAATCCAGTGAGACTGGAAGCCGACCCCAACATGGCTTGGGATAAGACTAGGCCGGCGGGCATTTTATCCAAGAGCATCCATGCGACTCGGGCTGCCAACGCTGCTTTTCCAAAGGCTTTTCATCATTATTTTATTCTTCGGCCCCTGTATGTTGGCGAGCCTAAAAAGCGAGACAAGATACTGTCGTCTCTTTTGCACCCACCGTTTATGTGTACTTGCATCCCATGCCAACTGTCTTGTATCTCTTTTCAGGCTCGCCAAGATTCGTCGACCGACGTTATTGTTCTAGCTTTCTATTTTTTTTGCTGTTGTCGTTTTTTTTTTTTTGAGCTGGTATTTTTTGTATATTTGGACTCATAGAATTTGCGTTTAATCATTACCTGTCCACTTTGATCTTTGCGAAGGTGCTAATGCACAGGCACTTAACAATAATAAAACTTATTTTTTTTCAGCAAACCCTACAAGTATAGGTTGTCAAACTTTAGTTTAGAAATATATTTTTTTGTTTTTGGTATTCACTCATGAGTGATTTCAAAAATGACTCTTTATCTTATATCATGATCTGAGCATTTTATAATAGTCATAAAACCAATTACCTTCCATTTGTTTTCTATCGATTCAATATTTTTTTTTCTATTGAGTAAATTTTAAAATCAAATACGATCTAATGCTTGACTTAGCTTGGAAATGCGGCGTTCCCAGTCCGGGCGGGATGAACGCTGAAATTTATTTTTATGCGTCTGTAATACAGTGAAGCATTTCTTTTGCATAATAATATATATACTTATCTTTTAAATTATTACAATAATTTTGAAAATGGTGATGGGTTGATATAGCTCGCTGAGTTTGGTGTGAACTGGCTCAGGACACCTCAGGAAAGAGAAGTCTGAGAAAGGACTGGGGAGACCTTTGATCTTTTTAGGTTAAAGGTTACGAAGAATAACCTAATCCAGACTTCAATTGATGAAAATAAATGAATCTATACTTTTTTATATTATAAATCTGAAGAGTTTGTCTGTTTGTTTGTTTGAGCGCGCTAATCTCAGGAACTAATAGGCCGATTTGAAAAAAAAAAACACTATTAGGTAGCCCACTTATTGCGAAAGGATATAGGCTATAATTTGCCGAGATCAGAAATGCTGAAATGCCCACGCGGGTGGAGCCGTGAGTAAAAGCTAGTGAAATAATATAAGTAAAAAAACCGTCGTCAATTAAATTACTAGCCATTTTAATTAAGTACTCAAATTGAGTTTACAACTAGAGTCAAGTTTTTGCAAAATCATTGTTACAAAATTATCTATAACTTAAGCAACGAATGTAACATAATTTTTAAATTATCCAGTTGTACCACGATTTCATTTGCAATAGGTTTTATTTAGAAAACCTGAATTGCAGATGAACTATAGTTCATTTACTCCAGAAAAACTTAGTTTCTATTTTATCAAACTTATTTCTCACTCTCAACTGCGACTCGCCCGATCACACTTTCCGTAAAGGCTAAAGCTCTCTTCACGCTTAGACCAGCTTACTCTTCGTGTCACGCGTTCGTCTCGATCATACCTTTCTTATTTCTCTCGTTCACCTCACAATCACTATGATCGTAACATTCGTAACGCTCTCGTCACATATTCATCAGCTTACTCTCCAAATCAAGCGTGCGCGTGTGTAAATAAGTTTTACTTCGAGAGTAATTTGACAAATTGTGATAAGCCACTTCAATCACTTTATTTTCGAAAAGGGCAGAATCGACATTGTACATCACTACGAGAAACTAATTGCGACTTTATGACGCGCATGTCAACGTCAAGCAAGTCCAACCTAAATCAAACAAGATGGCGGCCATGTTTCTTAGCTGCCTAACTTATCGATTGTAATGGATAAGTCGTATGCTATAATTGGCATTAACGAATTGTATCACCTGTAAAAATCGGATTTATCAATTTACGTTAGAGAGTACTTATATAATACAAGTTCATAACGATGGCTTGGCCTATGCCGACTTCAGGTCAATGGAGTTCTGGCTTAGCCATTGCTCCTGATATGACTATGGCCAATATGGGGTCTTATACTGCCGAGCAATGGGCAGCACTGCAACACCAAAATTGGCAACAATGGGCCCAGTGGCAGCAGCAATATGCTCAGTGGCAAAATCAGTATGGAGATAAGGTCAGTATAAGATAATGTCTTCTGTTTAGTTTCTTGATTTATAAGATTTTTGTTTTATGCCAAGTACCAAGAAATAGAACCTATTTCTATGAGAATATTATATCATTAAAAAAAGGATTCACCTATTTTTTAAACGTTTTAGTACGCTGAACAAATGCAAGCAATACAAGCCATGGGCGGCCTGCCTCCGCTACCACCGGCTACTGCTGCCCCGCCGCCTGCTCCTCCTCCACCGGACCAACCGCCGCCACCACCACATGAGAACAATCAACCACTCTATGGGCATACCCCAACACAACCAGTACCTGTACCTGCCCCCATGGCAAACCAGCAACGGAATAACAACTCTGGCAATCTCACTAATGTAAACACACATCCACAAGCAGGTAATAATACTAATTGGTCCTATGCCCAAGAGTCAGCTAAACCTACACAACCAGCTCCACCAGTAACTTCAGTAAATGCAGAGGCTCTTAAGAAACTAGCTGAAGAAGAGAGACTATTTGATATCCAATTTCAGAAATGGGAGCAAGAAATTGAGAAATGGAGAAAAGAAAATGTGAATCATCCTGACAAACAAGCTTATAAGGAATATGAGCAAAAGTTTGAAACTTGCCGTGTTCAGCTGATGGAACGTCGACAGCAGATGAAGCAAAGGAGAGCCTGTTTACTAAGTAATCCTCCCCCTCCACCACCTCAATCAAGTAATACAACTCCAACAAGTAATGTGCCAACAACAGCTCCGCCTAATTTAAATAATATGAACCAAAATACATTTTCTAATAAACGGCCACAGAATTATGGTAATAACTCTGCACAAAACTACGCAGATAGTAATAATACTCAGTATCAGCAACAGCAATATAATATGCCTAAAAATGCATACAATAGAAGCAATAACAAAAACATAGATCCACAAGACAGATATGAATCATATCAGAACATAAGTAATAATGCTTATGCTTCAAATGATAATTTCAGTGCTCCTCCAACAAACCCAAGTTTTCTGCCTTCAAGTAGTTCCAGCAAAGGGATACCTGGTTTGGATTTAGTACCTGAGACTGATAAAACATATGGTGCAAATGCCAAGCAGGAGGTAATCGATATAACTCAAGATAAACCTGTTAATCAGATGCAACCTAAAGGTCCAGACTATACAACAATATCAAAAGGAATTAATAATATTCTGGGGGATGAGAAAATAATGAATATACTATCTATGGTTCATGGAAAATCTTCTCAAGAACAGACTATCTCGCAACCTACAAACATTGCTAATACTAATCCTTCTGAAAGTTATAATGTAAAGAGTCTCAATAATGCTCATTATAATCAGGGTCACAGAACTCAAGAATATAATAATCAGCACTTCAACCGACAAGGAACAAACAATTATTCAGGACAGCAAAATCAAGAAATGAATTTTAAATTCCCACCACAGAATAGGATGTCTGATGCAGTGCCACAGGAGCAGTTTAATTATGATAGAAATGGCCAGTACAATGCTAATGACATGGGCCCACCATATGATAATGGGTCTAATAGGCCTGGTCCACCTATGAGACCAAACATGCCTCCCTCCAGGGTTCCAATAAGGCCTCTTATGCAAGATATCATCCCCAGTCACCACAATGTAAATGAATTTAACAGAGGTCCTCATGATAGACAACCTTTACTTGAAAATAATACAAACCTTGTACCTAAACAAGCAATACGGCCACAATGGATAGATGAACCAATGTTTACACCATCTTTAATTGTTGAATATGAGCACAAGCCACTAAGATTAAAAGGTAATAAGTTATCCAATGTGTTTGTTGTATTTATAATTTACCTCTCATTTCAATTTTTTTTTTATTGTTAGCACTCCTGAAAAAAGACATGAATTGTTTTCTTTGTTGAATGGTTTTTTTAGGGCTTTTATCTAATTTGTGTCATGATAGCAGAATAAAAGTATTTATTATTACTTTGTAATAAATATTAAATTATGCTTTTGTTTTGGTTTTAGCGCGAGATTTTATTGAGCCTGTACACATGTTTGATTATAATCACATATCGAAGGATGGTGAAGTAAAAAAGAAAGATTTTGAAAAAGAAATTGATGACTTATTTGCAAGAAAGTCAAGGAGGCCTGACAAAGATATAGACTATAGTGGACACAGGTATAGCACTGACTATTATTCACGTGATTATGAAAGAAGGGCACCAAGAGAAGATCTGCGAGATGATTACCGTCCAAGAAATCTATCTAGAGATGATTACGACGATAGGCGAAGACCTGAATATAGACATGATGACCGCAGACGAGATGACCGTGATAAGTACAGCCGACGCGATGACTCACACAGAGAACGCGATAGAGACTTGCACAGGGACCGCGACCGAGGTTATCGCCGAGAAGAATTAAGTCATCGTAGTAGAAGTCACGAGAGGGATTCTCGTAAAAGAGCATTAAGTAAAGATAGTGATATTAGCAATAATTCATTATCCAAAAAGCCAAGAGATAAGAGTGAAACAACGTCAAGTGCACCAGGACAAGCCAATCACATTGTTATGATTGATGATTTATTGGAATCTCCTGGACGAAGTATGAGACCAGATAAAATTGTGATAATTTTAAGAGGTTTGTTAATAATATGTTAATTTTATGCCATAAGAAATTCTTAATTTGTTGCCATGCTTTATTTTATAGTGACTGACGTATTTTTACATAGTCTAACGGTTTACAGCAATAGCAATAGAAAGATTCAAGGGAAGGTTTAAAGTATAATAATAATTGGGCACTTTGATTATACGTATACTGCCCAAACTGATGAATATTCGTAATTTTCCTACTAATATTATAAATGACCCAATTCTGAAGTCCACGCAGACGAAGTCGCGGGCAGAAGCTAGTGTTTTAATAAATAATTATGCGTTTTATTATTTTTCCGACATAGGTCTACCGGGTAGTGGGAAGTCTTACTTAGCAAAATTGATTCGCGACAGAGAAGCAGAGCATGGCGGTACTGTTAGGATTATGTCCATTGATGATTACTTTATGCAAGAGGGTGAAGTTGAAGAAAGAGATCCTGCAACTGGCAAGATGGTAAGATATTATTATAACATTGTTAAACTTCAGATAGATGAGTAAGAACTTCCTTTTACAACATTGTTTATGAATATATGTATATCAACAATCAAATCGCGGTCCACTGCTGGACATAGGACTCTCTTAAAAAGTGGTTTGCCTTAGTCATCATTCTGGGCAAGCAGGTTGGTGACCGCAGCCTACTTTCTGTTCTTTAGGAAAAAGCTGCCCATTCACCTTGTTTTCTATATCCCATAGTCGGCTCTTACGACACCTGAGGGGAGAGAGGGGGAGGTTTTATTCCATGCCGAAACTCCACAGCTGATATACGTTTTGATTTCAATCAATTCCTCAAACAAAAATGCTAATTATTGACACAAATAGTTACTTATTGTGTTAAAAATACATATATCTTTCTTTTACTGACTGCTATATGATATAAACTTGCAATATCTTAATTTCAGGTTAAAAAGCCAACACTCAAGTATGAATATGATCCAAGCTATGAAGAGTCTTATATAAATTCATTAAAGAGGGCATTCAAGAGAAGTCTATCTGATGGATATTTTACATTTTTAATTTATGATGCCGTAAATGATCAACTGAGGTGTTATGCTGACATATGGAATTATGCCAGACAACTTGGTTTCCAAGTATGTTATTATCTCGTAAAATTTGCGGCAAAGAAATTGTGTTTGTCAAGACTAATAAAATTTCATAATTTTATAGGTGTACATTTGTACCATGGACCATGACACACAAGCTTGTTTTAAGAGAAACATACACAATAGGACATTAGAGGATATTGAAGTGATAAGCACAAGCTTCTTTCCCACGCCTCCACATCACATACAACTGGATGCTACAACATTACTTCAGAGCGGAGCCATTACTGAAGTCCAGATGGAAGATGCCAACGACGTAATTATTGTGGAGGATTCACAAGAACCTGAGGTGAGGCCTCGTTGTCGAGCACCAACCAAGTACAGTGTTTATCTAAAGGCGCAACTCACCAGTTATGCAACACAACTTGTAACAATTGTTTATGTGTTATATTTTGTTTTTAATTTAAGGTTCTATCTATACTTCCTTTTCTACATGGAATTTTCTGTTTTTGGGTAGGATTAATAACTTTTATTACAGCGGTGTAACTAAAATCGTAAGATGCTGCTCCATCACAGGTCGAAAGCGTTTTCTCATCGAAGTGGGAGAAAATGGACGACGCTGCGCAACTAGGTAGGTTATTGATTAAAAATATTACCATAGTATAATGTTGTATTTAAATTAAATTAGATTATTGCCTCTGGTAACAATTGTCAGTCTCTACCGAATAAGGTGCAAAAGTCGTTGTTATTCTAAATTCAATATATTTGTATGTTGTTTCAGCCCGCCTCGACGGAACCAGCAAGCCACTCCGGCCATCGCAGCTCTCCATGGAAGACTACCTGCAACTAGATGACTGGCAGCCTAACAAAGCCACTCCAGGAAAGAAATCTGTAAGTATACTTCAATTTTACAGTTCTTAACATTTTGATGCTTTAAAGTGATATGGTTGTGGAAATGTATGGAAGACGTCTTACGTCTAAAATTATAATAAATTGAATCCACACACCACTACTTGAATTTAGGCGATATTTGTTGCCACCTTGCTTTGTTTGCGAATCATAAAGAGTGTTTAAGTGAGATTTATTTGATAAATCTATCACTACTGTTAAATTTTCTCATCCATCGAGGATTATATTATTCGTCATTAACCATTTGGTAATGTTTTATGCGCTTACCAAGGTTACTCATATACACCTATGTTAAACAATTTTACAACCATATCTAAACAAAAATTCGGTCCAATATTTATCGTTACTAATGTTTAACGGTGGTTCCTTTGCCCCCGTTTTCACAAGGTAAATAAACAAAATACAAAAAATATATATTTACACACGTTTATTCTGAAAAAATTACACGTCATCTTTTTTATGCTTTTGAAAATGTTACAATTATTTCATTTTTGACAGTGTTTACCTAAAGGTGAGTTCCTTGTTAAATGCATTTCCAACGTGTGACAGTGAGTTTTCATCATGTAATAATTAAAACAGGTACGGTGGGCGGACATTGAAGAAAGAAGACAACAAGAGAAGATGCGTGCCATCGGTTTTGTCGTAGGCCAGACAGATTGGAATCGTATGACCGATCCGACAATGGGGTCTAGTGCGCTCACTCAAACTAAGTATATAGAGCGAGTGAGACGTAATTAGCCGGTGGAAGTTAACCCATTGTTTATATAAGTTGCTTATTATTCAGTTTTTGGAATGTACGATGTGATAATAAAGTCAGTGAAGTATTTCCTAAAAATATTTTAAATAAAAAAAATATTGTTTGTCGAGTAGGTGTTATGCGTATTTTTTCAAGATTGAATTTTAATCTATCGCATGTGAAACTAAGTGTATTTCGTTTTATTTTAAGTAGGTATATACATAGGTACTAAACTAGTAAAAGTAGGTCATCCATTAAAATGTATTTGTTGATAAAGTAGTAAGTTTTTAAGTTGACTTTCTAAATTTAGTGCTTTTAAAACACTTGAAGCTCAAATATAAGAATACAAATGCAATTTGGTTAAATACTGAATAGTTCATAATATTTCAATAGGAGCGAAGTTTCAATATCTTCAAAAAAAAAAAAATAATTTGTTTCCATAATAAAAATAAACTAAGTATTTTGTATGGATTAAATCGCGGTTTATTGTTTTTAAATATATTTCCAAGAAGTCTTTTGCATGGATTATGATTAAAATAGACTGGAGTAGGTAGACCATAACATTTTTAATTATTATTGTTGTTTATATTCAGATTAAAACAATATGGCGTGTCATGAAAGTTTGTAGCACTCTTCTTGGGTTTGTTTTGTTTACTCAACTGCGAGAAGCAAAGAGGTATATGATTACCTGTCTAAATTTTCTTACTTTCAGGCACTTAGATATTTGTCCGTAATAGATAGGTAATAGGTAACAATATATACTCACACCTTTGGACAGGTGGGCCGATTTTGAAGAAAATAAATGAAAATTCACGAACTATGAGCTTAATTGAATCGGTATTTGAAAATCAACTTTGTTTTATAATTATTGTCATTTCGTTGGACCGTTTATACTCCATAACGATTTACTTTGGCTAGCAACCATGTTGAAAATAGCAAATTGAAAGAATTAAAAAATGACACAAAATTGTAAATATAATAAATAATTGAAATAAATTTAATAATGCATTTATAGTTTGCTGTATCATCTTAGGTTTAGGTCCTATAAGTGGGTGTTGCCGAAATATTAATCCATTCTATCCGGAGGGGATGTAAAGGGCATCTGGTATAGCGTTTACAGCATTTCTTTTCTTGGGCTACGTGTATTATCACAGATTTTGTATGATTCACTTGCGGCTAGTTTGGGCGGTGCTGTCCACCAATCCTGTCTATTGACTATGATCCTTAATCCTTGCAAACGGCTCCAAACAACGGGCATATAAGGTAATAATAATTCGCGTAGAATCCATAAGAAAAATAGTTTTATTACTTACATTCGTGTAATAATAGTATTATTACTTACATTCGTGTAATAATCAGAAATCAAAAAAATCTTAAAGTCATTGGTGTTATTATCGGCGTTTATTATCGTACGTCACTGTGTTTCTATCGAGATCCATTCTGTTATTTAAGTTTATTCAGATTAAAGCGCGCGTCCATATTGCCTTTAATTTTTTACATAGCAGTTTATAATTATCTTATTTAATTTATGAATTTGATTGACGCACAATCCCTTCGCGTTACAGCTTGCGCAATGGATATCGACAGAGATACTGTGGCGAAAGGTCATACCTACTTAGACGTTTTAAAGTCATACTAATTCCAGTAATTATGGTTAGGAAGTTTAGAAAAAACATGCGAAGTCACATTTCGCTACCAATGATTCACTTTTACCCGAAGCCACTGACAGCTGGCCATAGATTCTTAGACAGAAACCACTGCTTTTATTTTAATTAATTATGATGGCAGTAAGTCTTTATAATACCATATTCGAAACCACGCAGTCATCCGACGAAGCCGTCTAGACAGGGCAGTCGTGTGAAGCGTGAGTTGTGAAATGCAGAAGCAACGCAGGGCTAACACTTTTGTGCTTTTGTAACTGTTAATAAAATTCCTGTTGGCACCCTTTGGGTACGGAACCCATTTTTTTTTGCAATGAATACATAATTTAATAAATATTGTTAGCTTGTGACATCCCTAGCGTTTAGACGCTGTCGAGATACTGTCTAGACGTTGGCGGTCTTTATGGGTGTCTTCCTACTGTATGTTTCTTGTACTGTGAAAACACGCCCTCTGCTTTGCAATAATTAAGACGCAAGTTGGTTGATAATTATTAGATTATGTTTTTGCTGACTCTCGTCAAATATGTATATTTTATAATAAATCTTGACAAGCACATTTGCGTATAATTTATTTTACCATAAAAATAACAACTTATTTATTTATTTATCTCCCATAGCACTAACAAACCCGTCGAAATGCGAATTGCGGTTTGAAGCGTTTTTATAAAAACGCTTAACCTTCTCATCTAATTTGGATGCATTCGTGGATTTCATTTGGTTTTTATTCGACAAACTATCATTATCGTATGGTTTCTTTGCGTCGGACTTCACGGTGAATTTATTTGGATTATACTTTGTTATTTGATTGTTTTGAGACAAATCTATTGAATCGACTTGTGTAACACCTGTTTTGTCAATTTTGTTATAAAAAGTTGATTTCGGTACAGCTTCATCACCTTCCCGGCCGGCAGTCATAATCATGACTGGAGGTGTGCTCATATCTGTTATGTGATCTTTAATACATTGTTGCAAAATATGCAGAAAGAACAAGAACGCCAGTAACGTTAACGCTGACATTGACGCGCTGCTTTTATGTCCTCCGCCATAGTTGCTGAAATGGAACAAAAAAGGCAATTTAAAACATTTTGTCGGTTCTAATTTTCAAAAAGATTGTTTCTACAACATTTTTAAGGGTAGACAAATTTGTTTCGGTGGATTCGTTGATAAGCGGTATTTTTATTTAATACCTATGCTTTGCGCGGTTTTTTGACTTTTCGTCAACTTAAAAATATTCAAATATTTGAAATAATATGCATAGGTATTGTAGAAAAAGTTTTTTTGTCCGATTGCGAAAAACGCATTATCAAAATATGGAACTTAACATAATTTGTTTCAAGTTGAATCGAGTGCTAAATCCTTTTTGGATCATAATCGGGTTAGTTCATTAGAAACGACACTTATTTTTAGCTGAAGAGTTTTATTTTAGAGTTTTACTTCAAATGTTATTTGGTTGTACGTTCTAAGAACAACAAAAACATTTTACATGGAAATTTTACCTATAAGTACATCATATCAGTTGGAATGAAAAATACTACTTACTGTTTGGAGGATGCAAGATGTCCATGCGAAGGAGCGGATGGTTCGTATGCATAATAAACATGATGGTCATGAACTGGCACATCTGAATACCTAAGAAAAAGCAACTGTTTTACAAATACTTTTATTATATTTTTTTTTATTAAACCTACTTCATCGCGGAATCGCTGTTTTACGTGGTTCTCGCTCTTTTAGTCGAAATACTTGATTAAACTTTGCAGGTTGTATGACGTCAGCAATATTGCTTAATGCTTAGCAATCTATATTAATAATTTCGTTCAGGGCTACGGTAGACTCGATCGAAACCTTATATGAATAACAAAACATAAAAAAATATTGATTTCGAGTCGACAACATATATCCGCAAAATTCGGATTATGGAGAATTTCGTTAAATTCTAATGGCACTGACAAACAAAAAAACCGCAGTCGCCATCTTGGGTAATTAATAAGGCCGCGTTCCCTTCGAAGTGATTCAAGGAGTTTATTATCATACAACCTCCTTGGAGTGATTACAGTGCTGACAGGGCGTATGACAGTTGCATGATAGTTGGGACCAGAATCTTTTCGGAACGCGATATTTATTTCGCTTTTTTCACGTTCCGTTGCATAATATACGCCTCGCCAATTAACACATCGCGTACGTCGCGCCAAAGAAGTAGCCATCACAAAGAACTGTGACTCATTTGACTGTGTAAAACGAAACGTTTATATTAATAACACAAAATGTACTTATAAAATATATGTGTAGTCTGTAAGGTATATATCTATGGGCCCAAGTAGCCTGAAAATGCCGGCAACATTGAGTTAATCATAACAAAACTTACTTACCTATATCATAACAAAACTTACATACTTTTCTTCAGTCGTTGACGTTTCGCGAAAATATTGTTTTTGAAACTTTTTTTATGATAAACTCCTTTTTTATGATACACTCTTTGTTATGTGTTCTTTCTTTAAACCTGAGATTGGCCAAATGCGATAACAACCATAGAAAAAAGAATACTAACCATAACAAAAATCAATGCTGTCAGTCAGCGGTAATTTTATTTATATTTACTTATTATTATTATTATAGAAACGTCTTGCCGGAAACATTGATTGAATCATAACAAAACTTAATACTTTTCTTCAGTCATTGACGTTTCGCGAAAATATTGTTTTTGAAACTTTTTTATGATAAACTCTTTGTTATGTGTTCTTTCTTTAAACCTGAGATTGGCCAATTGAACCGATATTATAGAACCGATGACTACAGAATATTTACCTACATTGTGTATCATGAGTCAGACCGAGCGGAGCCGGGTTTTCATCTAGTATTCTTAAATTATCTTTTGTAACTACATAATTTCGGGAATTACAATAAGCGTCTCAAGTTAATTTTAACGCGGAGTTTCTTGGTATTCAAATTACAACTTTGAAGTGAAGGAGAAAACTCGATCGTACAATGGATGGCGTCATCTATGGATGTTGATTGAATTCACTATTTTTCGACTGAAATTATCAGTAGTCCCTATCGACCAATTGATCAAAAACGAACGGATTTCATGATTGAATCATTTAATCATTTGACAATATGAAAAATAAACCCTTTTGTGACAATAGAAATGACAAGTTCCAAATAATTGTTCGTTATTTTTTGAAAAAAAAAAAAAAAAAAAAAAAATATGACTGGTCCCGGAAATATTAAGTACTTACCTATTTAACGCTTCTCTACAAGTTTTTAACGCTATACACATTTATATTAAACGTTAATCGAAAAAATTAACTCACCTCTCAGAAAAATGTTTCGTCCCCATTCCCATTTGGGAAAATATATTTTCTATTGTCATCTTACTGTCAACTGAGACACACAGTGTCAACGAATGTCAAGGTTTGACTGGCAGCGGGATGTGCAAGAACCCATGAGTGCATAATACGCTCTACTTAGTTTTGTGTTGTCTACAATCATGTCAAATTATTATAGCGGTACAAATAAATGTCTAGTGCCAGTTTGCACATGGCAAGTTAGGCATACAAAAAAAAATGTAAATGATAAATAGAAAAAATTAAAACAAAGCATAAATTATTATTGTTATTTATTTTACAATCACAAACACACAAGGACGTCCTCAATCACACAGTCACACAAAATATACATAAATACTAACTATTAGGTGATATAAATAATTATTTATATCACATATAACTTTTTACATCAGTCGTCAATTATCGAGAAACTGGCGGAATATTTCATCGTTTATACAATAAACAATGTGCCAATTACACAACATTCTACAATACTCATTTCTAAGACATTTATGGAATGGACCGTATAATAATGTGGGACAAATTTTACCGTTTACTCATTTATTTCTAAAATAAATTAAATAAATAAATAATTTAATAAATTATTTAAACACTACTCGACGCTGTTTTAATAAGTGCGATGGGATAAGTATAAGCACAATATGCCAAAAAGTTCTTTGCGTCATTGTAGTATATAATACTCTTAAGTATGTACCCACCGATCTATAAATTAAACTGTTTTCTAGTATCCTGTCCTAATTTTTATAGATGCTTCAGTTTAAACGGACTAATGAGGAATATCCAACATTGGAAACGATTTGTTATCACTAATTTTGAAGTCGCACTTAATTATAATTTGGCGGTTTTGCTGTTGAAATTAAACTTCATTGCACTGCAGATACATTTGGCGACAGTCCACACCCGAGCGCCCTCGACGTCCGGCTTCGTAGAAGTCGTTAAAAGTGCCGCCGGATTGCCTTTCCAAGACGAAACTTGCAGCATATCTAAAAAAAAAACAGTTTTTTTTTGTGAGGCGCACTGCAAATCAATCGATAGACGAAGAAGACTTATTACTTCTGTCTCTAATTTTAATCCAATCATCCTCAAACACCATATTGCTTTGTTCTGTAGAGGATATTGAGAATTAAAAAGTGAAAAAAAGTAGTTTATCCGTTTAGTCTCAGTCATATGATAAGTAAATAGGCGGGAATCTAATGCATCGTTCGCTAAAGGAAAAAAATGTTTTACTTACGTTCCAAATTGACAGAACACGCTTTTGGGGCCAATGTCATCAGCGCACTCATTGTTAGCATCGCAAACGTACTTCTGCAGACACTTGTCGTCATCGGTGCCGAAGGATCTCACGTACGTTTTAAACATGGCAATGCCTGCTAGCGCTGCGTCACTGACAGAGTCTTTGCGGCCCATGGATCGTGCAGTCAACGACCTATGAGAGAATGAGGTCTTCAAGGCGTCCAAGAGATTAACGACGATGTTGATGAACTGTGGGAAGAAATAACATTCTTGAGAATTGATTTAATTTTCATTAAAGACACAGATTAAGTTGTCTGAGATTTGAAAGATAGAAAAAGGATTTGTATATAGATTATTGTATAAAAAGGGAGAAGGAAGGATGGGTGGCGTACCTCTCCAGCCTGCTTTGCCATGGAGGCGACACGATCGGGATCATTTGCACCGAGCATCGACGACAGAACCGCAGCCAAAATACCCTGAAGCAAGCGAGAAGCAACACCATCTCCGTAACCAAATTTTACTATTTACATTCTTAAAGTAGGTAAAACCTCAAGGAAAATTAAAAGAAGTGCTAATCAAAAGTCGTTATATCATTCCCCTGAGGTAATCACCGGACGTGAAGGAACTAGTTATTTCTAGTGAATTAGGGCGTCTAATAAACTACTACAAATTATGCCTGCTACAGGTGAGGATCATTTTACGTGGTGCTTTTTACATGTGATTCAAAAACTCTAATTATCAATAGGTGTTTTCATGAAAATAAATATGTTGTTAGTATATCAGTATGAATAAAAGATTTCGCTATTTGTACATTTCTTGAAAACTTTATAACATACTTTCCTCTCTCGCGATACCTTGATATCAAACAAATTCTACTTTGATATTATTTATGTACCTGCATGGGAGAAGACCCGTTGTCTACTTTATCAATACCATCGCTGGAAGCTCCACCTCCGAGGATAGCGGTCAAGAATTTTAGACCTATTGACAGTAAGTTTGCCCAAGGTGAAGATGAAACAGCGTCAGTATCGATGTTGTCACTTTTGTTCGGTCCTGTTGTACCAGGGTTGAAAAACATTTGCATTAACATACCTGAAATAACATTAGTCATCAGTCGGTTTGTTATACACTGAATGATCGTTACACGAAAACATGTTATGATTATTTTATCTTACCAAGCATGTTTGACCACGAGAAGCCCCCTTCAGAAATAGAGTTAGTCTGTATGTCATCGATGTCATCCAGAGCAACTTTTTTCAAGGCATTCGGTTTTTCCGCGAATTTCCGCTCTTGAGCCTGATCTTGTTGTGGTAGTGGTAATGAGTTGCTGTAATATTGGGGATTGTGTGTTCTTACACTACTCGTTGCCTGCAACATATTTAAAATTACGTTATATACATATAAATAATATGCAAATAGACTTAAATGAAAATAAAGAGTAAAAAAACAGAACGTGTATTTTACAACATTATTGATTCCTTTGTTCGAGGAACTTGTTCCATGATTTACATCTGAGATAAGTTTAAGTATGAAAAACGTAAGTATTCATATTTTGATAGTGTTACCATACCTGTGATATGAGAGGTACATGCTGAGGGTATGCGAGCGTGTGGAGGATCATCGAGGAGCTTATTAGCGCTAGCAGCGCCCATCCCGTCACTTTGTGATGCATCTGTTAACAAACACAATATTCTGGTGAGTAAAATATGTCTAGAATATCTATTATAACATGTAATGGAAAATTACTTAAGAATACATCTTAGGAATTAATTTAATTGTGCTCTCGCGCAATGGACGTCGATTAGAAAGTGTTCTGATGAGTGATTCGCGCGAATTGATTGCCTGCTTTTAGACTTGCTTAGAAAGTGGCCCCTTGCGTCGCCGTCTGTATTTTTACGAGGATGCCTGAGTCTCTAATTAGAGGACGTTTGTTAAGTGTCATTTTTTAGTGTTCCGCTTTCTGCCATAATTAAACTTTTAACCAATTATTTGTATTCATGAGTTAACATTGTTGACTTGTTGTAATTACATAGGTTATTTTAGGTTGCATTTGTTTTGAAATACGTTCGGGTGACAGTGGTTTTACATGCCCACATTGCATGTTACGAAATTGCACAAAAATATAGGTATGTACCAGAATGTACCTAATAGGTACTAAGTATGTAAACTTTCAGCATTTTAAAACTTATTCGTAAAGCTATGTTCGTAAATATAGCACTTATCCATGTCCACGCGATACAAGTGTGTTAATACACATGTCCGACAGCCCTCGATTGCAGGTGACCCAGTCTTTTGTAACTGTTCTTCGGATGTCACCTCTTATAATGTGCTAGTTATATAAATTGACGTAAATTTTACTGCCTACTTACTAGTCACTAAATGCCGCGAACGGACTACTTTCTTTAGACGTTAAAAGCATGCTACCTATTTTCGCTTGCTTTGATTTCCGGTGCTAACAAATTAGTTACATCACTCTTCTGCAAGTGATTGCAAGAACACATGAATATTAATAAGTATTAAGTCTACTACACTTTATAAAGTTTATTTGCGTATGCGCTGTAGAAAAAACTAGTTACATACGTTAGTATGTAAGTAGCTACGCGTTGGAACAGCGCTGCGCTGCGCGCGCTCACCGGTCGCTGGTGACAGCGGGTCCGTCGAGATTCTCTCCGGAGAAATTTGCTGTCGCAAGACTTGCGCCGTCATCTTACTTATGTTTTATGTATGCTTTGTTGCCGCTATTTACTGGTAAACCACTACATACATGACGCTATTTATGTAATGACGATGTCCAGTTGACAGTTTACCGAATACTGCAATGGTTCGTACGTTCGAGGAAAGTAATGAAGCCTACTATTCCATTTGCTATACGGCGAACATTAGTTACATTTCGAAAGTTAAGCATGACTTCTAAAAGCGGTTCACAAAGGTTAAACTCAAAAGATGTTAATCATTTTGTACAGTGCTTGGCGTATCGACTTCTTGTAGTTATTAAGTCGTTTTATGAGCGGTTATTAATGCAGCGGCGACCCCGTGACCCAGTAACCCTGGGCGAACAGGTGACTGAACTTGACGTTGCCTAGCGCAAGAATCTAACCTTACTTTCGTTCGACGCGGATCTTCACGTCCGAATTGGCCCATATTTGTATTAATAATGATGACTTTGATTCATGTTTTGTCCGGCTTATACACGGTCTGTTTGCTTTGAAAGATTTTGTTTTTATGACGTGATGTTTAAACTTTAGTTACATTTAAGGCGTTACAAATAATTGAAACATTCATATTTCGCGTCTTTTGCCCTCAAATAGATAATGTACGGAGCTTAGAACCGTCACTAGCACTACAAAGTTGGAGTCATTGGTTTTGTGAAGTCGTATAATTATTTGTTTGTGCTTAATACCGGAAATTTTTCGCTACTACTTACTGTAACTACTGTTCCCAATTTTGGGCGGTAGTAAAACATTTAACCCCGCTATCATTTGCCTGTTTACTTTTTGAGTTTATTTTACTATATCAAGTACTTATAGATAATTATTGTTTAGTAACGCAGAACGTAGCAGCGTAAGGTGCGGCAAACATGGCGATGGGTGAAAGCAACTCGGTCCGGTCGCGTGTGTGCTACTGACGTGCAAGGTTAACGTTTTTCTAATTTCGGAGCGAGGACTCAGACCAGCTATTACGTTGTGACCACCTCGCTCCCAACTTTCATCGGAAATTTACCGTGGAAAAATAAGAATCGCAAATTTCACCACTCATTTGGAGCTCATATTTTTGTGGCATGCCGAAAGCCAACATCATGCATATTTCCATTCTTTTCCTGGAATTGAAACTTTGAGGACTTAAAAATGTGAATCAAGAAGCATCTCTTATATTTTCATGCATCTTGAGGTACTTACTTACGTAAACTTAAAAAAAAAAACTTGTTTGGTCAAAACATTGATTGTTTTATCTTCCGTTTTTTTTTTGGGTTTTGCTACTCATTGACCGGTCCAGCGTGCAATCCGCTTTCTAAAACATCCGCAAGTCAACAAGCGTGCGTGTTCTGTACGCGGATATGAACGTAGACTGAAATTTATTCAGTCGTAATAAACATACACCGTTGAAAACAACGTGACTAACTGTCTTACGTGTTATTAAAGTATGTTATAATACTTGCGAATATTTTATTATATTTTATAACGACTTACATAAATAAGACTACAAAACAAAAAAACTTAATATAAGTAGTTGCCGTACCTACTTACCTACCCAAAAACTTCAACAACTACAATTCTTGAACTAAAACAACTGTTGCAGAAGTATTAGACAAATAAAAATAAGGTTCGCAATAATATTATTGTGGGTCTTAAAATAATATCCTTAAATAACGTTTTACTTTTATAAGTCGAGTAGGTAGAATGCCGATTGTTTCGAATGAATTAAAAAATATATCGATGTAGTTGCACCAGGTTTTCGTCGATGATGAGTGGTGCTCATGTGTGACGCTATCGATTAGTCTGTCAGAGATAGAAACAAGTAGTTCCTATCTAACAATGTTCTATAAACAGTGATCCGTAGTCGCGTTATGTACACCGTTACCGTGTTCTCAATGCGGATCAATCGTACGGTACACCTGATCCAAGATGCTCATGTTCAATTTGGGTCGATTCATACATTAACCATTAAACGCGTCAATTAAAGAGGTGCTAAAGAGAGATAATTTTGTAAAATTCATTTCTATAGGTGCCTAAAGTCAAGTTATTAGTTAATCATTTCCAACGCAAGGTGATGTTAAATAGCTACCTACTTAGGTATTTACTTAGTTACGTATTTACTTAGCTACTTACTCTTTTTACTAGACTGTATTATATTTTATTTAAAAAATTTTTTTTCTGATTTCGTCATGAGCATTATTGATGTCGTACATGTCTATGTGTTATGTGAAACCGGACAAGTGCGAGTCGCTCTCCGCCCACCGAGGGTTCCTTAAAGAGACCATATTTTTTATGATTTAATTTCAAATGTATAGTTTTCAGACCTTTTGCTGTACCTGTAATATGTACGTTTACTTGCCAAAATTCAAAGTTCTAGCTCAATAGGAAGTGGTATTCCATTAATTTTGATTCCCTTGATTGTCGAAATTACGTTTTTTGCTGTATAATTTGCCGTATCATTTTTTTACTTTAACCAAGGAGGTTGTTTTTTCCACAGCCTCAAGGGACTATAGAACTAAATATATGTTTTTAATTTCAATTCGATACCTTCACGTGTTCCCGAGATAAAGGGTATTGACTGTTAGACGGACAGGCCGACCGTCGGACGGACAGACGGACAATAAAGTGATCCTGTAAGAGTTCCGTTTTCGTTTTGAGGTACGGAACCCTAAAAAGATAGCTTTGTTATCCAGTGCCTCTCAGAGGAAAATATATGCAAGTAGAATATTGTTTTAAATGTCTAAGAACTTAATTTATTAAAGGTACCTATTTATTTAGGTATTCAGGTAACAGTTTCGGTATAAATAAGTAAACCAACTCAAATCTCTCTTTCGTAAATAAAAAGCGGTCATATTTGTTTCATGCTTGTAAAAACCCAATGAAACCGGAATTAAAAAAGGAAACTCAAGGACACAGCTCATTAGAGCCACCCGGCACCCACCCCGCACCGCCTCGTCGCACGGCATCCACTCGTTGTCCACGGGTGGACGTCGCGTTATCACCAATAAACGTCCCGCGGTCAACCAGTGGACTCCACGCGGTCAACGAGTGAACGCCGAGTGGTCAACGAGTGGACGCCGCTTGGTCCATGAATTTTCGAGTAGTCTTTTAATAATTGGCACTAGGTCTTCACAAATTTTACAAACCGTGAATTGGCAATCATAGCTGTCGCGCTTGATGAAGAAGAAAATAAAAGACGCAACAAAAAAAAGAAATCATCGCCAAGTATCGTCCTCGTGTGTATCAATCGCAGGTTGCGCGCGGTCCACTCCGGACCCGCGCGTAAGCAACGCTCTGTCAACGCAAGGCAAGCATTCGAGCAGCGAGTTGTCACCGAGTGGTCCACCCGCCGTCCGCGCGTGAAGGGCTTATAACCGAGGCGATCTGGTGACGCTACGGAGTTGATATAGTGAGTGCATGCCCATACAATTCCATATAAAGAATACTAACCGCAGGAGGCGAGTCGGTGCGGAGTGGGTGCCGGGTGGCTGTAATGAGCTGTGACCTTTATTTCACTGTTAATCAAAAAGGGCCGACGGAGTCCTATAGCAGCGTCTGTTTATAATTTTCGTTTTAAATAATTTCGATTACCCAACATCGTCGGTGAATGACGAGATTGCCTCTCACGTCCGTCGACCAAACTTTCACTTTAAATTTTTTTGGACATGAGTGGATGAGGCATTTCGTTAGTCTTTGGGTTACGACGACGACTATAGAGTCTTGAGACTTTAAACTCATTTGTAACCGTGATACCCACTTTCTATACATTTTCGTAGCTTTGTACTTTGTGATTATCATCAAAGTGACCCATGACCTACTATCTGTTTTTCTGATAAATACTTCTGCAATATTTTACCGTCTGTTTTCCTGTATTTATACCTATACGTTTGTTTTCATGGTGTAAAGGACTGTAAGTAAGGACTACGGAGAAAATAATACAAATCGGTAATTCTATAATATTCGTCATTATCTTCAATGCTGATATAACTTTAATAATTTTCTGGGAATAAAACTCTTGTATATGTTAGTTTGCGAGAAACGCGGCGACGGGACCGGGCTGCCGGCACGCAAGCGGATTATTGGCCATTCCGATCGCAGCAGCTTTCCTCGCCACTTTCAACATGCGCCGGCGCACGTTTCAAGACTTTTAATTACTTAAAAACCTGTCACAAGTATCATAACAGTCGTTAAGTTGTGATGTTTGTTTATAACATGTACCTCTTCTTATTATTAAATGCATGCTATATGGAGATACTTTGATTAGCGTCGTGCCATTTATAATTTAAAAGCAATTGAAAATATATTTTTCAGATAGTCATTGGAAATACTCAATTGAAAAGCCAAAATTAACTTACGTTCTTACGAACTTGAATGTTTTAATATCTGTGATAAATTGATTGTTTCGCTCTATTTTAAAATGTCAAGCAATTGAACTTGCTACCGTATTGTAATTTAAAACTGATTGTCATTTGTTACGATTCACCATAAATCCAACATATACCTACCTACTTAAAAAGCTTCTATGATGAAACATTATGGATGTTTTATCTATTGAGATGTCAAATTAGCGGCTCAAGAATGTTTTGTCTAACTATTCTTTGGAATCTCCGCGACGAATTCAGGGTTAAGACGTATTATGTGAACATTTTCACATTTTAGAAAGCGAAGGTTCATATTTACATGACCAAAGCGGACAGTGAAAATAATGCCGGATGGAAGTTTGATATAGCGTGCTTACAGTTATGATACCGATTCATAACGTTGTCATTTTGTTTGAGTAGTTTGTTTTTCGTTCCTTTTCCTTATCACAAAATAAAAATATACTTATTATTACAAATAAAAAAGTTATTTGTTAAAAATAGTTTCAAAACATCATTGTATTTCAACGCAGCCAAATTAGTGAAAGTGGTTAAGAGAATTAAATAAAAAGTAAGATTTGGCTCGTTAGTAATTCGAAGAGGTAGATATTAACACATAATTAATTGTTATATTAAACAAGTTATCGTAAATTAAAGTAAACGTATTTCAGAATATCTTAAAAAAACACACGTACATTTACTATGATTATGAGCGTAAATAGACACTTATATTCATTTAGATATATAGTAGACGGCTTTATACCGAGGAAACATAGTTTTGATTATTTCCCATTCAATATAAATATACTTATGCTATAAGTAGATACCATATAAAAATAAATATTTCACAGCAATTTTGATGACAACACTTGCTTATTCTCTTTAAGATGGAATTAAAATCTAAATTTTTTCAATCACAGTTTACAAAAAAATTAAACATAAACAATAAAAATTGCAATATCAAAATCACTTGTGAAACACCATTATATCCACGAGAGATCACTGGAAATCATCTGCTTCTAAAACTTTCACACGATAGTCCCATCACGTTAACACTTAAATAATCTCCACTTATCATTATAAGGGTTAGCCCTTAAATATCCTTACCTTATCTCGATGGGAGGTATATCACTAACACTGAATCACGTTATCTTCCACGAGCTATATCGTCACCGGTGAAAGTGCGTGTTGCTTGTGCGAGAGTTAAACTTGCAATGAGTGTTGCGCCTTGAACTTCACTATATATATATGATGACCCAGTTATGGTGGCAGCAGCTAACTGTGCTAGTCGGTCCGTCTGTCCGTGTGTCCAACCTGTTCCCATCCCGTTGCACGGTTCCCGACTGGACCTTGTCAAGGACATTCGGTTACCGAACCGAATATTTCCCCGAAACAACGCTCTGACTCCATGCACGATAAAGAATTTCTGGTGTTAGAAGTGCCCTCTAGAAATATTATCAAATACGTCTGTATTCCATGAACTTAGATTTTTAATTGAGATGCTATGTTTGTTTCAGGTACTTCAGATCATCAAGGGTTAGTTAAAAGCATCTTGAGGGTAAGTGATTTGATTAATTGCTGAAGTCATCACAAATTGGTTCGTATTGTTTTTATTTCTTCATTAATATGCTCTTAAGGCAAATGCAAATGATTATTGATTTCTGCTTATGTATAAGGAATCATGGAATCGTCCTTAAACTTTCATGTTATAAATTATAATCTTATCAAAGATTAGCTTATACTTTTAAAGGTACAAAACGTATTGGTACTTACATGTTATGCATATTCCTAGATTCAACGTGTGTAGCATGAACTGAACCCTCTAACATCCCCTCTTTTTAACCTTCTCGATCATATGAATGCAGAAAGCCATTCACCTTTTTGCCTGGATAATAAAATACGTCAAACAGAGTAAATTACTAGTTCGATTTCATTGACTAAAAACTTATTTATTCGATCCATTGACCCGTCACGCTCCGTCCTTCGTTAAGTACCTATTATAAAAGTAGATACTGCAATTGGAGAATATGATTATCTTTATCAACAAAACAAATCATCAAAGTATGTTAGGCCTCCATCAATCAGTTGAAACCAGGTCCAATATCGCACAGTTCCCATCAAATGGCTTTGTCTTATCATCTACTTTTCTCAGTAAAGTTGATTTGTCTCGTGGAAACTGAAGCGAATAACGCCTCGTTTCAATGAGCTACATTCTCGAGCTTCTCACGCATGTCTTAAGTACTTAATCACAGAGCGATCACTTAAGTGCTTGGACCTAGTAAAGTCATATCTAATTTAATTTTCTTCAATTGACTTGTACCTCTATCATCCTCATTTCTTAAACCTGAATCTGGCTAACGTTTTCAGTAACGACGATACGATACGATTTTAGCTGCTTCTTCTTGTTGTAGTTGCCAATTGTTTCATTTTACAAAGTCTGTATCTGTAGGTATGCGAGATACATGTTAAAAATATATGTAAAATAGAAAATAAAACTAATGCAACAGAATAATAATTTACATCTTGCTTTTTTGGTAGAGCGCCAAATTATGTTTGATAAAACTTATAACTTCCAGAATTTTTTCATTCATCTGTATAATTTTGAGAACAGTAAGTCAGGATTATTTCCAGACATAGTTCAATTTACGACACCGAACGGAACAAGTTGATCATTACAACCACGATCGGGATCGAACTTATCGGATAATTTAAATGTTCATACTTCCTGGTATACAGGTATAGAATCGTTTACAATAGAAATAAATACTAATTTTAACCTGCCTCCATTCTGCTTTACGAATGAAATTATAGTTTGCACAATACTATCGATAGTATCGATAAGGTGTAGTGATGTTCGTTCTCATTTACAATAATTTACTCGGTGCTTGCTCGACAAACGCTTTGTTATGGTTTTTAATCTGGTATTGAATGTTCCTTATCAGTATTTTCCTTCGGATGTTTTATATGCAATACGCCTGAATCTCAAAGCTCAACGAGGAAGTATGTAACGTGGATCCTCTTCTAACCTCTGCATAAATTCAGGAAGTATTAAGGGCGCTTTATATTTTTATTAGGATCCAATTAATATAATACCTAAATGAGAAACTAAAATCGATTTTTATTGTAATTAAAATCAACAAGGTACATATTTACATTCACTATTAATTTCTGTTTACAGGTAATTGATGAAATTTCAATATGTACGAGGATTAATCTATAACGGTCTCTGTTTTCATATTAGTGATGTTTATTATCGAGCTTACACTAGCAACATGGCTGATACGAGTAAGTATAAGATGTTAACACGTTGTTTTACTATGCATCCGCTACGGTTACGGTGTATTTGATCTGAATGTTTGTGCAGTGCGTTTGTAGACTAGTGGGACAACACACTGCTTGTGAGTATCATGTTTATTTTTACTTGGAGAAATAAATGCGTTTACCTTTACATTTTGTTTCAATTACCTTCCTTATATCATTCCTATGCATTCATAACTGGAATAAGTCAAATTATGGATGGTATGTCAGTCACATTTATTTCAAATATCTTACCAAAATCAAGCTTAAGCTAAGTAGCTCATCTTTTATTTATTTATTATTTATTAATTACAACGGTTAACACCAGTAACAGTAATTAATTAATTAAATTATTAATTTCAAATTTCAAATAAGTACATATTATCAATTATTACATTTAAAACTTCAAGGGTAGGTTAACATAAAAATAAATACATTATTTGGTCACACATTATTAGGACACTCAGTATTAGATACAATGCCTTTCACAAAATCTCGAGCACAAAAGCATGATTTGGTTGAATTTGTCATTCAACACGTCACAGTCGGGTAAGTAAAATATCAGCAGTGCTATTCTCTAAATGACAACTTCATGGCTGTAAGCTGCGACGAGCTCGTCGTCGAGACAGCCTAGAGATCGATTGAGCGTGTAGCACTGATTAAAACTGTATTCACTAGCGTAGTTGTGCTCGTCGACGAACTCTAGGCTGTATCCTCCTGTTGCTGTTTCGTAGACGACTTTAGGGCTTGGAACAAATTCTTTAAATCGTAATCGATCAATCTCGACTGAGAGTTTTAAGGGTTCAAAATATATATTTAAGGTCTATCTTTAAGTATTTTAAGGAATAGAGCAAAACTATTACTATATTTAATAATTTTATGGGTTTATTCCATATTTTTCTTATTACATTTTAAGCCTGAATGACGATTCCTTTGCCTATTTCGATAACGTGACTCGGTCGCATGGCGACCATGTCAAACAAACGTCAAACAACAACGCACTCGAACAACAATTTTTTTAAAAGGACTAACTCAACTGGATTTTAATAAGTAAATAATAATAGTTTGTTTTGTTCTAAGCATGCCAAGAAGTACTATTTCATCCCGTGCGCAAGTAGAGGTGATAATCGAGAGTTTGGAAGAGCGACGTTGGCTTGCCACAGGGCACCCTCGGACATTAAAATTCATGCCCGAGACCGTAGTTCAGGAAAGTCTTATTTCTACATCTACTTCTACTGCGGAGCGTGCGCGCCTGCTGGCTGTTGGCGAGTGGGAGTCAGGTCTTTGGCTTCACGCACTGCCTTCGTCGCACATCGACACCTTATTCGACGATACTACTTTCCGCCTTGCTGTTGCACTACGCATAGGCGCTTCATGTTGTTCTCCGCATCGCTGCCATTCCGGTGAAGTAGTCCGCCTCGGACACCACGGTCTATCCTGTTGTAGCCGTAGTGCAGGTCGCATAGCGCGGCACGCGAATTTCAACGACATCATTCGACGAGCTCTTGTTACGTCGGCGTTCCAGCTGTATTCGAATCCAATGGCTTGGCACGTGACGATGCCAAGAGACCGGGCGGCATTTCGTTATTTCCATGGAAGATGGGTAGGATGTGTTATGTTAGTAACTTAGGTAACATCTTTTGTAAACCCATATTATGCAATAAATGATTTTGATTTGATTTAATAATAATATGTAAAATAATTTATTTTGTTTTTTTTTACACGTTTTTTGTGATAAATAAAAAGAAGACAGAGTAGAAGGTAGTTATCTATTTATTTACTCATGCCCAATACCTATCTACTTACATTAATATTCACAACTAATTTGAATTACAACTAAAATACTTGAGTTTAGCATGTTTAAACTAATCAATTATGGTGAGTATATCCTATCTAAACATGTTTTCAACATCTGAAAAGAAAAATAAGTATATATTTTGAAATCTTAAATATGACGTGCTCGCCATAATTGATTAACTACTTACATAATTTGCCTACATAATTGACTCAGCCCACTGACTAACGGCCGGTTTCAATATTCTATCTATCAATCAATTTGGCTACTAAAGATATCTATTTGACATAAGCTCCATACAAAATATGTCAAAATTCTAACTCCAGTAGCAAAATTCATCGATAGATAGAATATTGAAACCAGCCGTAAGTCATCATGTGTTGGGGCCGGCTGTGTCAGGATTCCAAGTAACCTGAATTCTTTATTTTTGTCATATTGGTCCAAGTTAGGCACTGGTAGCCCGATTACACATGTTGTGTAAAACACAGCAAGCTATCACTATTTTTCCACCACAGTTATAGGTTCATAGTGCAATACTCTGTGAACTAATAAGCATCTAAACCAGCCTTTTATTAGTCCGACAGTCCTCTCCTCGCTGTTCCGTGTAGGTACTACCTACTGTGCAAATTGTTGTAATGGCTCTCTGGAGTCCCAGTTTCTAGATTACTAAAGGGAGGCATTAAATGAGCATTAATTACTTTTTAATATATTAATTAAATCCTCAGAAAGCCTGTAAATATATATAAAATCTGTATCACGCGATATTGTTTTAAAGTTTCTTATTTATTTCGCCTATCGAGCTCTCTTCAAATCATCACTTTCATAGCTTGTTCTGATAAATGTAGCTTTATAAGTAATCGAGCTGCCATTATTTCAACTAAGTAATTAATAGAATCGAAATATCAATTTTATTCTAAGTACAATTTATTATTTTTAACGAGAGTAATCGCCATTTTTGTAGATTTTGGATTTGACAGTTGTAAGCGAGGCTGCGGGCGAGGTCGTAAGCGTAGTCGTCGCTGTTTTTTCTTCGTGAATACCAAAATGTATAAAGAATTGTCAATTTGCCCTCCGTCCGACTCCGTAAGTTAGTTTTACTCACAGCCGTCACAGCCTTGAGCGCTAGTGTAGCTGTCATTCAGCTTAGTGAATACCAAACTAAGTTTCACCGCTGCGGCAGCGCTGCACACCAAGGCTGTATCCTTAGAGAATAGCATTGCAGGGCATTGATTGCGCTGTGCATACGACAGAGTGGGGAGTTCGCACGTGACACCGTGTGGCACTGTGCAGTCGCGAATAGTTTGTGCCGGCGGTTGGATCTATGGCGTGAGTAATTATCAGGGACATAAAATGAGCATAGTACGTTGTGCAATTCTGGGGCGTCGATCACGTTCCGCAAGATTTTCAGTGCTGTGATGATCTGCGTTCGAGCCCGCCGGACAGCTAGGGAGTTGTAGCCTAGTATACCTAACAAAAAATCTGTGGGATACATGAACGGGTAGTACCCGTGGTTTCTCTTGTATAAGTAGCGTAGGAAGGCCTTTTGAATCTTTTCAATTACTAGGGTGTATGTTGACTCATATGGGCTCCAAACACAAGCTGCAAATTCTAATTTACTCATGACTAGGGAATTATACAATATTTTGATGATGTTAGGGTTACGGAAGTCACGTGCATTACGCAAGACGAAGCCAAGTCGTCTATATGACTCGGTTGCCACCGTGGAGATATGCTCGTGAAATGTCAGGCGACAGTCAAATGTTACGCCAAGATCGCGGATTTTGAATAGGCGTGTAACCACTGTATCTCCCAATGTGTAAACGGCCTGACTGGGTCTTGATTTACGGCTGAACGTCATAATATAACACTTACTGGTGTTAAAATATAATTTATTTGTACGGCTCCACTGCAAGACTCGGTCAATGTCACTCTGTAGATGCTCACGAGTGCATTTCTCGGTTATCTTCAGCACCAACTTTAAATCGTCTGCGTAAAGCAGACATTTAGCATGTTTTACCACATTGACGAGATCATTGATCATTATCAGAAAAAGTAATGGGCCAAGAACTGATCCTTGGCTCACCCCAGATCGCGTATGGTAAGATTCAGAAAGGAAGCACCCATGAGCAACAAATTGTTTCCGGTTCAGGAGATAATTTGCGAAAAAATGCAATAGCTTTGGTGTGAATCCTATGGCTTTTAGTTTGCTTAGTAAAATATCGTTATCAACTGCATCGAATGCCCTTCTGAAATCCAAATAGAGAACATCCACCTCATGCCCCCCATCCAGACCCCTCGAGACGTAATCCACAATTGATAATAGATTTGTTTCGACTGAGCGACCTGGTCGGAAGCCGTGTTGCTCATCACATAATAGGGATTTTAATTGATTGTAAATTTCCTTATGTGCTATACTTTCAAAGACCTTGGCTGGACATGACAAAACGGCAATAGGACGATAATCCTCAACTGAAGATTTATTATTGGTTTTAGGTATTGGTGTAACTCGGGATACCTTCCATTGGTCAGGATATGTGCCACTTTGAAGTGCCAAGTTCATTATGTATGTTAGTGGAAGAGCAATAAAATCCCTACAGCCAATCAAAACATATGGAGGAACTTTATCTGGGCCGACTGAGCTACGCGGCTTTAGAGTACGAATTCCGCTCTTAACCTGAGATAGGGTGAAATTTTCAATGTGTATATAACCTCCGTCAGTCGTACCTGCGATAGGTAATATATTATAAGCATCTAACTTAGGGTTCTGTGGCAAAAACACACTAGAAAAATACTCAGCAAAGGCATTCGCTGCGTCACTGCCAGTATAAGTTTTGTTTTTAAAGTTCATTGTGGGCTCAAAGCCACCTTTAGACCTCAGACCTTTAATGTACTGCCAGAATTGAAGTGGGTTGCTTTTAATGCGATCTTCGATTGATGCAGTATAAGTTTTGTATGCACAATCTATACGATCTTTTAACTCTGATCGAATTCTACTAAAGGCCGAATACACACTAGGGTCAGCGCAACATTTCCACTGTCTGTGAAGCTTAATTTTACGATTAAGATCTCTGATAATATCTGAGGAGAACCAAACAGGATAGCGTTTTCTGTTAGATATTGCCCTCTTTTTTTTCGGTACACAAATATCAAATATTCCATAAAATATTCTGTAAAACTCACCAGTGGCCGAAGATACGTCCTTGGAACTAGTGACACTGCTCCAGTCAGCCTTTGAAATATGCTCGTAAAGTAGGCGAAAGTCAGCTCCAGAAAAATTCCAGTCAGTCGCCGAGTCGAGATTACTAGGGCAGGTATTCTCCTCGCTCAACCTTTTAAGAAGTCTAGCCTCAATGTCTAGGGGAGGATGATATGAATCAACGTTTACAATGCCACCAGCCTCAGCGGCTTGGACTTGCACAGCGCAATCAGTATCCCTTGAAAGGACGACATCCAACTTGCCGCCAAAAACATTAAATACATGATTATATTCAGTCAATGAACAAAATGAAAGGAAATATGCAAAGTAAGTAATCTTATAATATATAAGGAGGGATAGGGAAAAATTACCCTATTTAAAACGTCAAATGGTAGGTACCTACTACAGCATACAATATCAATCGCTGTTTTTGCAGCCACTTCTGTATGCAAACAGTTTGAACACAGTACAGACTTTTCCTGATTTGTACTTCGTACTGGTAAATTCATTCTTTTAGTAAATTTATTTATTTTTATTTATTACCCATACTAATAATGTTGTTTGGGGCATTAATTTTCATTTGACAAATTTAGCAATGGTCTAAAATTGGCAAACAAGAAAAATCTTTTCCGTTCGTCGTTTGTAACTCGAAGTAACAGATTATAGTGTCTGTTTAGGATAGGTCAGTAAAAATTATCAATAGGAAACCTGTTTTTCTCATCGTGTATTTCGCAAGTTTTTTAAAGTAATAAACTTATTAATTCTAAGAACAAAATAGTTCTTGGTATTTTTTGTATGCGAGAAACAAATTAACAAATGAAAGTTGGAACACAAGGTATAATAAGAATATACTTTCGCTAGCTTCCTTAAAGTCTGAGTCAACGTAGGGGAGTATCACAGCATTGCATGTTTCGAACTGAGGACACGAGCGTCAGATCAGTGACCTAACGACTGACTCATTTGATTACATTTCACTTTCTCATTCGGAAAATCCAACTTTATTTTACCTTGTATTCTATCCCATCTTGATCCTTGATCTTCGCAAGATCTTCGCATTAATCCTCAATTTAGTTTTTAATAGGTAATGTAATCTCACAACTATTATCGTCGAAAGACTTTCTCAATGCCATAGAAAGTGACCTCGGAGTAAGTAGAGGGTTAAATATGAAATGTAAACTGTGCAATTTATATAAATATGAGAATTGGCCGTTGTATTTTTGCTATTCTCGTTAGTTGGTGGACGAAACAGAATACTATTTTTCTGCCAGAGACGACCAATCATCCAAAAAAGCTTTGAAACTTTCGCTCGGAAAATTAGTACCTACGGTTATTTATGCTTTGTATTTTGGAAATAGGGTAGGAACCTCGTAGGAACTGATGAGTACTATAAGTAGATGTGTCAACATAGTGTCAGTAGATAGCTGCGTGTCCGGTAATATTTGTCAATTTACATGTAGCTGCCATTTGAGGGTATATATATATAACTGTAAAGTTGGAATGCGAGCTCAACTCGCCTGCCTACTTCTCTCCTCCACTGATCCAAATATGAGTTGTTTCGATAATCATCGTACTACCTTGATTAAACTTTGTATGGAACTGGTTAATGGTCAGTTCATTGCCATTGCAATTTGCAACAATGTCTAGTTTGAATTTAGGTAACATTGGCGCTTGAGATCTGGTGGGTAAAATCGTAGTTAGAAGCTCTACTTTAAAATGATCAATTGGTACCAAAAAGCTGTTTTATTTGAAAATTATATTTAATTCTTTACCCGGAGCATATTTAGTTAGGTACCTGTCTAGAATGCTGGCAGATGTAACGGTACTGTATTTATTTTATGTAATAATCGGTGATTATTTGGTTATTGGTTTAGTTACTGGATAGATCTCCTTCCCCAAAGTGTGTTCTCTTCTTTGAATAATCTTCCAAATTAGTATGTCTCTTCATATGGGGCCCCATTAGAATTTAAATGGGTATTGAATTTAACTCACATAAACCGAATTATTCCTTACATTCGGTGTTATTGATCACTTTTAGTGTCTATTCAGCATAGACGGAACTTGGGAACTAGGACAACGTCATCAAGTTGTCCTCATAGTGGTTTTATATGACCGCAGAGGGCGGGCCCGGTACTAGATTCAACTCATCACTGAGGTATGAGGTCAAATGCGTTTGTATCTATTTTGGTAACAGATTGCTGATCGTTGAGATAATCTGTTTGTATGCGCAACTTAATTGGTCGGCTGTGTATGAGATAGTAATAGCTAAGTGAGTGGTGAGTCTTTATATATTGTTGGTGAAACTACGGTGCATATGGTCGTGGTGTGAATCGAAACAATTCTTGCTTGCACACCAATGTGCCTTATTGAAGGATAGAAAATTGGTTGATTTAATCTGTGCTGAAAATCCGGCTTATAAATTTTTTTTTAGAATTTTTAATTAGTGAAAAATGATCTAGGCTTAGTATGTAGTGTGAAATTAATTTCTCCTTCTAGTCTGAACTCGTAAAACCAAAAAGTGAATGTTTTATTGTTATATCTGGGGAGTTACTACGGACCGCACCAATCTAGGTCTTTTGTCAATCAACGTCACTTCACTTCCTAGTAGGCACCTATAATTTAAATCAATAGACTAAAGGGAGTTCAAATTACCCCTCTTTTTTGTAGAAAAGAAGGTTCTATGTTTGACTGTATGTATTTTTTAATGTATGTCCACCGATATCACCGTTTATTGTAGAACTATTAAAAAAAAATCGAAAGGGTACCTATACCTACTGAGGTCGTCCCCTTGTCTCCATGTCAGGATGATAACCCAAGCCAAACCAAAAAAGGTAGGTATTCGATACCGACTTCAATTGGCACGGGCCCCGACTTTAAACAAATCAGTTGGTAACTTTACAATTGATTGAGGACAATAAGACTTCAGTTTATTTTTCAATATTATTATGCTTTTTTAAAGTCGGCATTTTTTTTTATAGTAATATTCTTTTGATTTAGTGCATAGTGGGCATGATGTCAATCAAAATGAAATCTATACCTACTTACGTCCAAGTTTATTATTTTAAAGCCCATTAACAGGTAGTATAAATAGGTATTCGAGGTAAACAAATATAATACGGCGTGTAAGCACGCGCGCATAGTGGGCCAGTAGGGCATCAGCAAAATGTTGGCTTTCGTTCTTACTGTCAATGACAGCCAATTATCAAGGCGTGACCTAGAAGGATGCGCAAGCGCCGCATTCCTGATGCCTAAGGACGGGCGTGTCGCGATCGTTTCCGATACCTTATCCTTTTGTTTTGCTACAATACCTAAGCTACCTATGTACATATGTAGATATATCAAAATAGGTCAGGGATGAACATTCTTTTTAATTTTAGACTTAGATAAAGCATTAATGCTTTATTTTTTGTTATTCATTGTGGAGATTGCGCACAAGACAACCAAACTGTAGCTATATACCTACATGTCTTAATTCAAGGACCTGGTTAAATAAACCAATAAGGGTGATTGGACGATATCATGCCGGTATTTAAGTACATTATCTTACTTAATCTAAAAAGGGACTTGACGTATTACTAACTATATTAAGTTTTTTTTAATTATACAGAATTATACAACTAACTTGTAATTCTTCTTACTTAAATAATCCCCATGATTACCATCTACTTGATCTACTGTTAATACTAAAGCCTGCTATTATAATAAGCGTATCAAACATATAATAGAGACGTTGACATTTTCACTCACGGTATCAACAATAGCAACGCTTTGATATAAATAACAAGTTGCCAATGTCACAGTCATAGAAAGTGAAGACTGCCCCAATGTGAAGCAGAACGAATCGTTTGTACGATACAACAATGGGTTACGATTACGATTGTGGACCGCCCCTAATCATTAAGTGGCATCCCTGCTGTCTTCATCATTTCTTTCCCATAGAGATGTTTCGTGATTCCGTAATCAACGATCATTATGCCAAATTGATTTTGCAGTCAGGGAAAAAACGCTCGAAATTTTTATTATGATCAATGCGCTTCTTACACTTAATTTAGCCTAACTAATTCAGTTTTTTCTGACTTTTTTGAGGAAGTGTAACCAAACGCATTTAGTCATTCCAAGCTGGAAAAAAATATTATCTTCGAAATTAAGACAATATTATTAGGCAAGTGTTTTATTAGCCCTATTCAATTACCCTTTGTGTAAACAAGGTTTAAAAGCAGTACTTAGGTGTTTTAAATGGAACCAAGTGAACTTTTTTATATTCAAGAGCAAGCTTAGTAGGTACCTAATAATCATGTGCTGACCTACTTAAATCCTTATCGTTTGGGTTAGAAAGAATGAGGTTACTATACAAATATGTGCCTATATAAACGCATATGAATATGCATGCGTTTATGTGTATTTTTTCACTGACCTTAATTAGAAAGTAGAAGGCTAGGTACCTACCTGGTTTTAAGTTGGTAGATATCTTTTATATAGAATCCAAACCCAACTAGTCTTTTATTACTTAATCTACTGTGCAGCTACCTTAACTTATATGTATAAATGTACTTTTTAATGGGATTTTTATCTTGCTGTGGAAAAGCAAACCCAATTTCCACTTTCAAGAAAGAAAGTACAATAAATGTATGTACCAACATAATGAGTGCCATCGTTTGTGGGCCACATACAAAGTTTTATTAACGTCAAGTTTTTTAAATTGGTAACGGTTTATCGTTTTTGAGACCACAATTGTTATAACTTGACCACACAATATGTTGTGTGGTCAAGTTGGGAACAAAAGTTGGGAAAACTGTAGAATTGAAAAAGGTATTTCAATGGAACTAGGTACCTAATCATAATCATCTCCCAGCCCGTATCACATTTATATAGAGTCGGTGCTATCCGGATTCCTTCCATTTATCTCTATTGTTCTTCATCACAGCATCCACTCCTTTTTTTCTTAATGGAACTAGGTAATATTTATTCCTACTCCTCCTTTACACTACCTACTTCTGATTAATTTCGTTGTGGGTTCCAAGACAGTTAATCGTTTCTCTGGGACACATCGACCTTGTCTCGGTGGTTTTCAATTTTTCATTGGTTAGAAGAAGATCCTGGTTTAAGTTTCAATGATGAGCACGTGTGGCGGGATTGTCTCAATAAAAAAATGACTAACTGCGTCATAGGTATGTTTGTTTATTTTTGAGTCGGAAACTTTGATATTGAAAATGGAACAAGGTAAAGCGACAAGCAAAAAATTTGCAGTTTTGGTTATCTTTAGCAAACACAAGTTACCTATAATACCTACATAAACATAACTTATCTATAATTTAGATATGAAGGGACCTGTCTTTATTTGTCCTCGATAAGAACCTTTCAAAGGTTTGTTTTGTATAAATAAAAGTTTTATACAGGTGTAGGTACTTCAATATAATTTGGTACGATAGGCATTGAAATTTATGACAGTTTTTTTTCTCAGCGCTCAGAATTTAAATTATCATTTTTTTTTATTTTCTTTTCTTTAGTAAACAGAAAATAAACAAGATACAGTCAATGGAAATTTCGCTTGATGTCACTTCTGGGTACAATTCTTACAAAAGCTAAACCTTAAGCTCTAAACAAACTGCTATAACTTTGTATTTTTTTATTAATTTGACTAAGAAAGATATACGTGTTTAATTTCTTTTATTATCTAACTTCTCTTCATTACTCAGTCATCATGCCTATTGTTTCTATATCTTTAATCAATTTATTTAATTACCAACAAATACTAAAATTGTTATTATAAATAGCATAGAAGTTGTAAAGGCACTTTGTCGTAAACAACTTGTTAATTATAATATTAGAGAGGTTATTAATTAATGTGCGAAACAAAACAACATCGTTTAATCCCAAGAAAATGATTATTTCTTTGGCCGTTTTCTCTTCATCAATCAATGTTGAATGGATGCCGCTATCCCATGGTTCACGAAAGATGTTAGTGTGATATGAAGTTGCTTATTCATTCAAACAAATTAAACTGCAATGAAGTTCAAGCGAATAAAAGCTTTATACTACACTCAAATAATTTAAGAACTTTAATTTTTGTAAATTATATTTAGTTGATACTAGCTGTTGCCCGCGGCTTCGCTCGCGCGTAAAGTTAAGAGTAGTAAGTAGGTAGTAAAGGATAGATGGATGTATTCTGTGATTTTCAAAGTAAGGCGCATAAATTATTTTTTCATAAAATATTATGGCGTCAAGATAATAATAAGATAATGTGGAAAACATCACATACATTGAGTTTGGATAAACTTTTAAAATGGTGGCAAATTTTTGGTCAGACAAAACTTGAGAATCATTAACACGAAAAGACGAAGAAGAGTCACATACATTGCTCCGAATTCAAAGTAAGTAACAGGATTGTGTTATGGTGTATTATCTAAAATCGCACAAATATGTTTTCATTTATTTCTTACCAAAAACCCGAATACCAAATCTTATGTATCTCTCTTTGAAAATGACGAATATCGTAAAAAAACTTCAAACTCCTATTGCACCCCCTTAGAGGGTAGATTTCTAAAATCTCGGAAATACGTCTTATTTATTTCTAACTCATAATCCTATGAAATTTAATGTGGCTATCTATGAAAACTACACAATTCATATACCTACAAACTTCCAACCCCTATTTAACACCCTTAGGGGTTGAATTTCGAAAAATCCTTCCTTATTTCTTGTCTACATTAAATAGGAAACCTCTGTGCAAAACTTCAGCTATCCAGGTTCAAGGGTTTGGGCTGGGCGTTGATGAGTCAGTCAGTCAGTCAGTCAGGCCTTATCTTTTTATTTATACAACAACATGTAACAAAAACCCTGTCCGATCCCTTAGACTCGGTATTATTCGGTATCGTACTGCGAACACATATACGTAGCTATTAAATGGATTGGAGATTATTTTTTTTCCTAATTGAAAATAATTAAATCAAAATAAAAACTGATTCAAGGCAACAGCAACACTAACCGCTCCTCAAAGTTCATGTACTTACTACCTGTATAATAGCTTTGTGTCAAAGAAGCCGCCTATGCGAGACGGTTCATGAACTGTACCACGAATACGCCATTATTGGATCTGACAGGGGTTTTGTTACATGTTGTATATAGATATACCATTGTCATCGAAAATCAGTCCTAAACTGTTACCGCCTTCACCGCGTGAAGGGCTCTTGGAGTTCGACAACAGGTGTTCCAGATCTTCAATTTTTATACGTCAACAGAGAGTGCTTATCAGGCTGAACAACTCTTGCTAAGACGTCATTCCTATATGTGTTATGGTGTAGCCGGGCTCTTGGAGTTCGACAAAAGGTGTTCCAAATCTTCAATTTTTATACGTCAACAGAGAGTGCTCATCAGGCTGAACAACTCTTGCTAAGACGCCATTCCTATATGTGTTATGGTGTAGCCGGGCTCTTGGAGTTCCACAACAGGTGTTCCAGATCTTCAAATTTATTCTCTCAGCAGAAAATGCTCATCACGTGGAACATTTTTTGCTATGGTACCATTTTTGTATCTCTTATAGTTTAGCTGGTCTGTTGCTGTTCTGCATCAGGTATATACTTTTCCGGGATAAAAACTACCCAGTGTGGTGCCCAGGATATTAAGGAACAATTATACCAAGTTTCATCGTAATCGAACCGGTAGTTTTTGCGTGATGCCTGAACAAACAGACAGACAGACAGACAGACAGACAGACAGACAGACAGACAGACAAAATTTTTTTTAATTACATTTTTGGGTTCGGAGTCGATCTAGTAACACCCCCCGCCATTTATTTTTTTAATACTTTAAATGTACAGAATTTTCACTTCTACAGATTTATTATAAGTATAGATTTTGGGACGGTAAAGTACCTACATAACTTTAATTATTTGAGAAAATGATTTGATTAAGCCTATGTCTAATTTAACTTCATGTGAACGAAATAATAAATGGTGTTCCCAAAATACTATGATTCCTTGGTCTACGCTTGGTCTATACAGTTGTAGAGCTAACGTAGTCAAGTAACCACGAAAAACAATCGAAAAACTACAAATCTTCTCTAATGATAATTGGGGTTTTAAGTACATACTTATTAGATAATTGCCTAGGTAAACAGTAGTCTGCATCTATGCATATGATAGGTATATAATTATATATATGTACATAAACAATTTCTACGACGTAAATGGAAACAATTATAGCCAGCTAAGTTTCCCTCCGCTGCAGGTGAACGTCTCTAGTCTCGTACTTTTTGTGTTAAAAATAATTTGGGCGCTTTTTACTGGCGCGCCGTCCCCACCGCCTCACTTTCTCTGACTCGCTTTGACAAACCATAAAATATATTTGTACGAGTTACTAGTGAGAAATGATTGACCCCGATAACATCGTGGCTTCATCGCCCTGATGCACCGATGTTCAACAACAATATATTTACATATATGAATAAAATTATACTTAAAACTACCAGTTTTTGATACAAACTTGTTTTTATCGATAAAGGCAAAGCAAGAAATCTCTACAAATATTTTGAAGCACTTTAGTTCTAGGTGCAAAAGAAAGTGCAACTAATTAAGTGAATTTTAATACCTAAACAGTCACATAAAAGCTATTTGCTAAACGGTTACGAATAAAATCAATAAATTAAGCGTGCGTTATTAAAGAAAAAGATACACGTTTTTCCTTAACGCTTTCTACAACATCGGAAAACAGGAAAACACGGAAATACGCGGAGAGAATTGATTCGTATCGATTCTGCAACGAACTATTTGGAAAAGAATTATTGATCAGCTCCTAAAACATGCTCTTACATTCATTTATTCTGTTCCTCTGCATGTGTATAAAACAGTCGTAAACGATCGTCTCTTGTTATACAAAGACTGTTATTAATGGTAAACCAGTCTAAATAGTAAATTTATTTGGTACACGCCATTCATAAATATTACTCATAATATCAGTTGAAATGTGTGTCAAGACTTTTTATGATACCAAAAGATAAGTAAATGGTGTGGAGATTTGTAGAAATGGTGTTTGCAAATATAATACGCCTAAAAATAGAAATCGATGGTCGTTACTTATCTAGGTACCTACTGAAATATGTATGATATATGTATTTAAATTGTGAGCATAGTCGTTGTTAGGTAATAAAAATTATTTATATATTTTTATAAATATGATGAAGAGAGAGTTACGCAAAAAAGTAAATATAGCAATATTTTAATTTTGTTGCGTGTTTTTTTTTCCTAAGATAACGCTAGTAGTTAACAATACAAATGTCAAAAATAGTGAAGAGAACTTCGGCCTGCACTTAGACAATAGCAGATAGATTTTTTCATTTACCTTAAGGTAGGTAATATTTGTTATGTACAGTATAGCAAAACAGTTTGATTGATATTTCAATCGATTACATATCCATAGACATCACGCGAACTATTCACTTGTACGTAACAAGAGTTCATTGAAACTCTTCACGGCATGAAGGTTGCGTGAAAGAGTACTTATACTGCCATGAATAACATTTTCATGTCAATAGTACTATTATTTAAGAGTACTTACTTGCGTAGGTTGACAGGTATGACACTAGAAATTAAATTTTTGATTTGATTATTACATTTACCTTATTCACTTAGTCCAAGCAGTTTACATGCTGATGACTTGCATAGAATAGAATTGAATTTTATTTGCTCGAAATATAGTTATACAGCTCTAGATATTTCGCCTACTTAGTTCGGCATGCAAATTTAAAACATGTGTCTCTTTCAATTTACTATACTTTTAAGTAAAAATGTGAAATGGCCTAATACGTAGATAAATACTAACACTACCCGGTGACTTCTGAGACTCACCGGGTAGTGTTATTATATACGTTTATTACAAAAAAGATACTACTATACTTGAACTATAATCTGCATTATACCACTTTATGTTTTGTTTGGACTTAGAGAATTACCCCCCTTGTGATGGTCATTTTTTATGTCAGTCACTCTTGATTGGCCCATTCTCAGATTAATCTAAGGGCCCATTTTTAAGATATTTTTAATTAGGACACGTTGACACAAAACAAAATCAAATTCTTATGGCTTTCAACGATTTTGAAAATAATTACAAAAGAATATACACTTAAGTCCAGACTCCAGAGTTCTAGAAAAGTCTCTAGATTTTTGTTCTGAAAATAAAAAACAAATAATTTTAGGTCTCCAAACTTGGCCACACTTTCTTCATGTAAGCTACCCAAATACAGTTACGTAAGCCCGCTCACTACAGCGGTCATCGATCTCCTAGATATTATCTAATTTCGACGTAATCATTTATTATGAAACGGCTAATTTAAATATTGACATTCGCCGATTGGTTCGCACGCCGTTTCGAGTACACATAATTTGGTTGTTTAGGCGTGTGAATTTTGAGAATGTAATCGGATATAATTGTTGTTAAGTAGTATTTATTATTGAACAAAGAAAGTTAATAATATGTAGTTGGGACGTAATATGGTAAAAATAATTTAATACTTAGTGCTTATTAAAGTACATGCTATAGTGAAGGCAGAATTTAAACTTCAAAAGAAAAATGATATCCTTTGCTAGTAGTAAAAGGATACAATTAGATAGTATATTATATAACTTTTTCTAAAATTATAAACCTAATGCTTAAAAAAATATTTTTTTAAGAACACTAATTTCCTAAACCAGTAAGATTTAATACATAAACGGCTCAATTATTTTTATAGACTCTAACATTACGTATTTACTGGAAAGTGGTTTTTAATTGAAATCATTATGAATTTTACATTATAAAAATTCTAATTATAAAATAAAAGTAAGGACTAGGCATTCCGTCTTGCGTTGAAGTCTTTTGTATGGAGATAATGTAGAGTCGTGTTTCAGTCCGAATTAAAGTTGGATAGTGTTATCAATAAAATATGTCTATTGTAAGAAGATGTTAAATGTGTAGTTGTAACTCTTTTATAATAAGAAAAAAGCCAATTGAACACGGTTAAGCGCCACAGGTGGTTTTCTTTTAAGACTGTTAAATAATAAAACTCTATGTAATTTATTTTTGTTCGTTTTAAATTTCATATTTGATGTACCTTTTCCATTATATTATGCAAAATATTAATATAAATGAATGTTTTAAGTAGCGGAAATAGGACGTTAAATGCTTAGCGGGGAAAGTAAGTCATTGTTGCGCTTGTCTACGCACTACTGCCGTCTTGATAATAGGATTCCGGATGTTGTTTTACTGAGTGATGCAATAAATATTATATTTTGCTTATATTATTTGCTTAAAATTAAGTATCAATAAATAAACTAAAAACCATAGAGTCCTGACAGAAAAACATGGAGCTGGTAGGCAGATTTTTTGTATGTAGAAGACATCGCACGCGCAGCAATGGTAAAACCTTGAAATTGAATTGTTGATGAACTGTAACAACACTGTCGTCTTTTTTGTCATACACGGGCTATAACCATTCAGTACATTTACATACAATAATACTTTGGCTCACAGTTAATTCAATAGAGAAAACGGTATGTATGGTATTTTTTCTAATTAGTGAAAAAACATACTTTTTTTTTTCTCATTTTGACATATTACTATGGCAAATTCATTGAACGTTTGATATTCTTCGAAAAGTCTAAAATAAAACAACCAAAACGAAAAATTTAGAAAACATGACCGACATGTTAAAAAAACGAACCTATCACACGGAATCAACCAATTAGTCGGATATTCAAAAACAATGCAGACAATCGCACGTGTTCATTACGTCACAGACTGTACAAGTTAATTACAAGACAAGTATCGTGTGAGAGAATTGGGCGGGGGTCAACGACCCGCGTTCACTTTCTCCCGATGACCGACGCTTGGAGTCTGAGTGGAGATGACATATACTTATAGAGTCAGTGATTTTGAATTAAAGGGTGCTGACTGCTGGTAGCATACTACAAAAATCATATAGAAAACTTTGTTATCTCGACAAATCACTCTTTAGATTTTGATTAATAAAGGTACTCGTATATCAAGATTATCGCATGTTTTGTTTTCACTTTATGTATGTTTGTTTTGACGCGACTAACTCAATGTTTTTAGCTTTCATTGACGTGGCCAACTACTGGGTGCGTCAAATTTAAATATTTATTATAATTTGAGAAAAAAAAGAGCACCATCGACTCGAAAAAAGAGTAAAAGCATTGTTGAAAATAATAGTTTTTTAGCCTTCAAAACAATGAACTCCAAAATAACTACCTTAGCCACATCACGGATATCACTACTGCTATCATATACGGACACAACTACTGAGTTTTTGGCTTCGTTAGTTTGTATTTTTCTCATCCTATTTCTGATATTTTGCTGTATGAGCTTATCTCGAATATCACATAAATCCTCTATTAACAAGGGTGGATAGAATATTAAAAACGGCCGTAAAGCGTTGTTCATTGATGTTGAGTAACCCGTGGTCACTTGTAGACATACAAAGAATGCTCTAATGTGGGTAGGAGAAATTCTTAGTCGTAATACCGGCGTGGTTGGACTGGTAATGATAATATTTATAATACTATTTACATTGGAATATTTGAGTTCGTACTAGAGTTCTAGATGTTTCGGGGTTTTTATTTCATTTGATCGGCGCTATATTTATTTTCTCGATATCCTAAATGGGTTATAAAAATATGCTGCATTTTATAGAGTAAAGTCGTTAGGAGATGTCGTCTTAGAGTCGATAGCATCACAGTCCAAAGAACCAGTTAAAGCCTGCGCTCAGGCTAACTGCGGCAGTCGTCATCAATAAAATCAATAGCGTGATGAATTACTGAATTAATAAATGAGCAAGTATTATAATAACAGACCCAAAAAACACAATATTTTTTTGCATACCTTGTGCCAACGCCCAAAAAAAATATCGTCTCAATGAAATACAACAGCTGATAAATAAGTTCACTATTTTCTAGTATATTCAGTTTATTTAGCGTTTAGCTAATATTTTAAGCTCATACATATACGGCCAAACTATAAACAGGTACATTCAGGTACAATGATCATAACCACCTTATTACCAAACACATTATTGTTAGCACGAGAGTTAGTGTAACAAGGACTTTCTCTAACTTCTGTTATCTATTTTGTCCTCATTTTATGGCGGATCGAACTAGGAATTTCCAGATGGCGTCATTTGTTTCACATGCTTTGTTTTGAAAATAATAGGTAGGTAATGTTTTAAGAACTAATTTTGGAATTCAAAATTTGTTACCAAACTTTGACAGGTACTGAGTACACTTAGATAAAGATGGTCCTGTTATGGATTTAATTAAATATTTAGTGATTTTTAGTTTCATTATATTGTCTTGTGGCTCAGACAGAAAAATCTGAAGTCAACAAGAGAGACCTTAGCGTAGAGGTTGGACAATAAATAGGTTGCAATAAAATATATTCATAATAAAGATTATTTGGGAAAAAAAACAAGTTCAAATTAAAGATGATGTTGTAGAACGTATCTTTAGAGTTTCTTTCATAGCTTTAGAGTCCTCGTACATTACTATTATTTAAAGAACGTTGGACATTTACTTTTATCTTAACAATATTACATAACTTTCTCTTTTTCAATTATACGCCCTCGTAATACACATCCTGTTTCCACGTGGACCGCGGTTATACTAACATCTTGAAGAGTTATGTAATAATGTACAATATTCTGACGAATGTACTCTCTTCACATAACTTATAACGCGCTGTGTCACAGAGCCTAGATCAGGGGCTCTTAACCTTTGGTACTGAAGGATTTAAAACATAAAATTGCTTTGTTACCCTGGGACTGCGTGTATTTACATGACTGGAAAATAATGTAACAATGTTTTAATGTTTTATATTACAGACACATTTATCAGAAAACATTACCCTTCCTTTTGGCTTTGCCGCAGTCGGGTAAAAAGGTTGGAGGTTCTTGGAAAACTGTTACTGTAGGTACGTTAAAAATATTTTCGTAAGTTGCTAGTCAACTCCTGATAAATTATTTATTGTTTACTTTTTTCTAACTTCTTTGCAGATACCGTATTAGAGATTTATAAGAATGTAAAATAAATGAAAAATCCTGAAAAACTCTAGTTTAGCACCTCTGGCCCTAGTCAAACGTTCAAAATTTAGTAAAAGCGGCCCCTACGCCGCGCTGTCTGATACTGCAGACATATTATATAATAAATTCAAAAATAGCATATGTATGAGCCGAGTATGATCTACTGGCCAATAACCTTCCGTTGTATAATGTTTCATCGAAAGTTCTGCCTTAACTTGTTGGCGGCTTGGTTGTATAAACAAATATAATTCACATAAGAAAGAAAGCCTGTTCTAAAAAATGTACTAAGTTCGATATGATAGAAATAGACACGATTTTATTTTAGTTAATAGAAATTAGGTTCAATAAAGATCACATGAGATTTAGTGTCCTATACAATGTTAAATGCGGGCCTGAAATATAGCCCTAAAAAGTCCTAATTTTATGTTTATCGAAAAATACTATTACTCTTTAATAAGAAAATCATGCAATTAATTGGTAATTTAGATGGTTATCCAAAGATATCCTACAAAACATAAAAAATGTACAAAAAACGACGATAAAAATGCTATAAAACAATTAGCACCACATTAGCAGTTTCATTCATTGAGATTGCAATCTCTGTGTTGTTGCTCACAAATATCGTTCCTTGTTTTAATTTCATCCGCTGTCGGTAGATGGCGGTACATGATTGCAGCACCATGTAGTTCATTTGAAAACCTTTCATCCTTCTTGCTGTCTTCGTTCCCAAATACAGTATCTTGCATTTTAGAAATAAATGGAGTTACTTTGCATACTAAAAGTCGAATGCAACTTGTTTCTTCTTCTGTTCCTTGTTCTTTGATTAGTTCATCGATTGTGTCTGGAAGGGACTCGTTTTTAGCTGCTGCGATCAAATCTTGGAGGTTTCTAGAGTTTTTATTCAAGATCCATGTTGTTGTGTCTTCCGATCTGAAGGGTTTGCCAGATCTTCGAGGTCCCGACAAGAAAGTCGATATCTAAGAAAAATTGTAGATATATATTAAATTTAACATTACACCGCTGAATTTAAAAACGCAGCTGAATTTAAAATTGTATTTGATCTTTTAACCCCTAATTGGCCCTTTTATATTGTTTACTCATAATCTTAAGTAAAGTGTAAGTAATTATAGAAATAAAAACAAATTGGATTATAATAAGCCATATGCAGCAAAAAGAGGGATTTGTTGATTTTCTGTCGTGTAGGTATGTATCATTATGTATTTTAAACAAGCTGTCAGTCCCACTTACCATTTGCGCCACAAACACTAATGCGTTGACAGCTACTGCACTTATTTGGTTCGGCTGCAATCCGAACAGTCGTACTATTTGACGTAGAGGTGACATAGGACTTTGAGTTTCATTGACATCATAGTCTGGTCCTTTGTCTTGGGAATAGGATTCGCTTTCACTGTACGATGTATCCTCGCTATGGACTTCATTTTGAGGCCATCTACGATTTGAAGATGATTTGTTTCCTGTTTGGAAAGCTCTGACTACAAACTCTGCAACTTTCAAAGCCACTGATTCGGATCCTGAAAAGATATATCATACAAAAATTACTCTCCTTTATTCTGCAGAAGATCTATCCATTTATTTACAGAGTTCAGTAATAAGTTATTAAAACTACTACTACACTGCAACGATGACATCTTTTAAGGAACAAATACTTGAAAAAATTAAATGAATGATAAAGTCCGAAATTTACTGACCTAAGATGTAATATTATATTATGTTAGCTTCTAATTAAGTACATACCTAGTAAATTCTGTGCAAATTTCATTCCACTGGTTAACCGATCCATTAAGTTGTCGCTCCTGTATTGCTCAGAGCTATACACCACTTGGAAAGAAAGAAGTAACACACACAAAACAGGTGCTGCCATCTTGAAGTCGCGTCCGAAACTACAAGGTACCGCGATGCGCGAGATTGTTCCATGGTTCGGTTCTTACTGTAATGGGTAAACGCAATGGCCGTACTAGAGCATAACAATATCAAATTGTTGTCTTTGCTAGTAACAGGGTGTTTTGATGACCAGCATTAGGGTACTTCTTTAATTTTAGGTAGTAAACACTTAATATTTTGGGACTCTACATTTTTACTTTACTCATATTTTGCCTAGATGGCGGTACTAGTCTTTCGAGTTGAATGGGCCTACGTGCCGCAGTTTGCTCTCAATAAATATTTGTTCCCTTCCAAGCAAAACTTATCGTGTTGATTCGTGTACGCTGTAAGGTTTAACATTTATCAGTCAGTCTAAATAATATGATGGTATTATTAAGTTAATATTGTTTTTAGTATTGCTCTACTTTCTTGGTTTTAATTTTAGTTTTATACCGAGTCCGATTTTGTTTGCTGATTACAAGTGTTATATACAAAAATAACACAATGTAATAAATTAAAACAAATGTAAATTAATAATTATTTACCAACGTATCATCTGTTTAAATCTTGTTTCAGGTTTATATCATAACAAAAGTGAATAGCATACAAAAGAGAGTCCAGTAAGGTTGCCATTGACTATCTTTGAATGACAAAGATAATTCCAAACCTATATAATTATTTTGAACAATACAAATATTCGCTTCCCTACTGTTATATTCAATAGGCTCGACCAATTTACTCCGTTCTGTACACGGAGGTTCTCTACAACTATAAACATGTTCGCTATGCAAATAACTATACTATGAGTTTACGAGGTGTCTGTGTATTGATAAATTTGCGTAAATGACTTACGTATAAGGAAAGAAGTATTTATTTGTAATTTATTAGCAATTGTAAAATGTATTACTTGTTTTAGTCATAAATACTATGTGATACTGAAAACAGTCTCTTCTTGTTGTTTTACTTAGTGTGTTGGGTTATTCTTATCCTTATTTAAATTTATTTTTAATACAATCGTAGTAAAAGACTTAAACTATGATAGAAAAAAAGAGAGTCAAATTCTGAAAAAGATAAATCCATAAATGTGAAAAAGAAATATAGACAAAAAGTTTTGAGAGAAGAGGCTTTTGCCTGGTAGTTGGACGGAAGGTTGTGAAGTACTCACAACAAACTGAGTAAGTAAAGGTTTTTTTGCGAGTTTTCTATTTGTAATCAAATTAGAGCAAATTAAAAAGGAAATAGACACTAAGTTAGACTCCGGTTAAGTTTGACCAAAGGAACACATGCTGTATATATATGCTGCGATTTCTAACAGATGACAATAGAAACGGAAATAAAAGCTATGGAAGTGGGCATTGTTCTCATATGTCTTACAAAATAACCAACAGGAACGGGCAAATGTAAAAACTGAAAGCATGTTTTTACATACTACACCTACAGACTCTTAGGAAGATACTGTATTTTACTTGATCAATTTATTTGCGAAAATAATAATAATCTAAAAACAGAAGAGGAGTATGTGGTCACTTGCAATTACTAACATCACATAGATAAATATACTTCGAACTAGGAATTTCACTAATGAGTTAGTTGTTCACATTCATACACTCTTCGAACCAAATGTCTGCGGATCAAACAAAATATTCGAACGTACGCAAGTTGGCGGTAACGAGGTAGGTATAACAAAACTCAACCTTATAGCTTCAAAATAATTACGCTAGAATAATTGAACTGGTAGAGAGTTAAAGAGTCGTGTCCTCAAAAACTTTGTAAATCTCAAGTGCCGATGTTACAGCTTTTGAATGGTGAATATGTTAAATGGGTCCTCTATCAGAGCCCAAGGATATAAGACGTCGTAAAAATAAGTACTTAAGACATGTAACGATAACATAATAATATTGCCAAAGTCAAAAAGGTTTTCGTGATCGGGTGATGATTTTGTTTGGTCTTGTTGGACATTCTACAGTATGTAGGTACTTCCAAAATTTTGTGAACAAAGATTACTTTTATGTAGGTGCAAACGTTTAGATACGCTTTAAGAATTAGACGACATGAAGCGATTATCCTAGTTTATGTATTAAAACGCAGTGTTCTATTTATTGTGACCGCTACACGATTGTCTCGCTTAGCAGACCGTAATGAACACGATCATGAACGTTATGCTTAGCTTTACTTCGACACCTAACAGCCCATGAGTGACAGTCTCCCACCATGTTTAAATTATTCTTGATATATTCTTGTTTAAAAATATCCAGCGCTGACATCACTCCCAATGACGTGGAATACCTCAACCAGTTGCCTTTAGACAAACTTCTAAAATTAAAAACCTCTTTAGAAGATCTTGTAACAGCAGGGTACGATAATGTCACTACGCCATCAAGCCCATACATACAGAGATTTGGAGCTGAAGCAATGGCCATACAAGCACCGCCTGTCAAACGAGGCGACTACGAGGAAGGACTCTACAAGAAAGAAAGCCACAGTAAGATCAGCAACATATTCTCCATGTCTGTCACAACCCTTGCGTTTTTGGCTTTCGGTGGTTATTTGTTGTGTTTAATTGTGCAAGCAGTGAAATCGAAACAGATGTATAGTAACGCGATTCCTACCACGCAGCCGGCAACGTTTTTCGTAAGTGCGGGAATCAAGAAGAGACCACAATCGCAGTTTGCTTCGTATGGAAGAAGAAAACGAGAAGATCGCCTTAGAAGAAGTTTGAGAATGGTGGATCTGCCTCCAGAGCAGTTATTTGCAGCATTACTGCAAGTGTGTGAGGGCTACGCTAAGTGGAGTGAACGAAGTGAATATTAAAACATTTTTACGTCAGAAATATTTTACCACAAACGAGTGTCTGTTTTATTTTAAGCGTATTTTTAAACTATAACTCTTCAATGCAAAACTCATCTCTCAGCATCCAACAAGAATCTACCTACGTTTTAAATGTAAAAAGCTTACGTTTTAAAATAATTCTTAAGTTGAAAATGTTATTTATGTTTTCCATCTTAATAAGAATCAGCACATAAAAAAACTATGAAGATATTATTATTTTTCACTAAAAAGCCGAGAGCCACAAAACGCTGTTTACATTAAAAGCAGGAAGCCAGATTGCCCAGCAATATACCTACAATCTGTAAACGTTTTCAAACTGTCAAATAATCGCGCTAACACCTAATAATAGCTGCATCTTCGCTTTAAAGATTCTATTGTACATTCCACTCAAGTGAAGATTCGCTTTTAGTTTCAGCTACACGAAAATGAATTTAAAGTTTCCGTTCTTAAAGTTTATTTTACAACGTATTGTGTCAGATTTTTATGATGTTTTAGCTTGTGGAGAGTGTTGGGTTTTGTTTGTAAGAGCTGGTAATGAGGGGGCTGCGTTTGGTCTGTCATCGCTCGTGCTCTAGTGTTTACAGGCCGATGCCCACATACACGGTTAGCACCGCGAAATAGCCATGTAACGTGTCTTATAAAAATAAATTTTTAATTTATCTCCGCCTATAAAACTGTTGGTAATTTACAGAAACTCTGTTTTATACTCATTAAGATAGTTTGAAATTCTGACTTTAAAATATTGATTTTATTATAATTAGTTATAATTTATTTTACACATGTTACAGGATGTTACGTTCATAGATAGTTTTTATTCCTATAATGTCTTTTATTGATTATTGCCAGAAGGTGCCTATTGGCTTCGAAAAAAGCTACCTGGTGTTTAATTAATGTAAGAGGCTAAATAAATAAAAAAGACTAATAGCTATGATGATTAAAGGAGTTTTAAATTAATAATATCATGTACCGGTAAAGGTCAGCTAAAGTAATGAGGTAACAAATTACACACGACATTCCTTCTCGTGTTACCTACTATATTTAAATAAAATTACATTGTATTAAATTATCGGAAACACAATATCATAAATTAAGTTTTAATTATTTCAAAACAATTGAAGAAGTTTTCTTAAACCTTTATTTAAACTAAGGTTAACTCGAACCAGTGCAACCGATCCCTTTCTTAACTGTAGGCCTGAGATAAAGACTCTTGCGCACATGTCTACAAACGTGTAAATACAAGCAGGCCGTTGTATCTTCGATAATTGTCTTTAAGTTGTCGCTACTGTACTAAACTTCATATATTTTATTGCTGTGTAATAAAAAAATCAAATAAAATAAGTCATGAGTTCTAGTGTTGTCATTGTTAAAATCGATCGTCTTTTTTTTGAGAATGTAATTTGATATTGGTATGAGAACTCGTTTGATTATGCTAATGTGTTGCGGAATGGACATTGTATAATTTTGCAGATTTTAATGTTTGTGAGGGAAATCGATATTGTAAATTATTTTCTTTATCATTAACCACGGATTAGTAGTTGTGTGAAACCGACGCGCGAACTTCTGTTTTTACTTACGTAGGTATTTAGTTTTAAAATCTATTGATTATTAACTTTTCTTTATCTTCGAACCTTTGGCTATATCGGAACCCTTGATATATTGAAATAGTAAAGAGAATTTATAGTTATTTCTAAGGCGAAAGGTAGAAAGGTGAGCAAGAAATTATTTTGTTATTCAGTTAGTGCGTGTATTTCTATAAACAGAATGAAACAACTTATTTCTTTTAAGAATTTTTGAACAGATAATTGTAAATACTGGTTAGGAGTTTAGAAGCAGGCTAACTACGGACAGGGGCACTTCAAAGACTTCAAATCCACTCCTAAATGATTTAAAATATTTCTATTAAAGTGACAGAAAATACTGAAATGAACATCAACTGTAGTATCAGGATTTTAAAGGTGGAATCCAATTATTATAAAATTCGATTTTTAAGGGAGGAAAAAAATAGATTATTTATCTTCAAATTCTCTTGTTTCGTGTATTTTAACCCGTCGCTCGTCGCCGGTGGTCTAAACAGTATGTAGATAAGTATGACTCTAATAACCACATCTGGTTAGAGTAAAACCAACATCTGGTTTCTAAAAAAATCTTCTAAACATTAATAAAACGAAATTTACTTAATTTGCCCATAATATATGTTTCTTGAGAACAACATGACGTTAAATGGAGAACCATTTGAAAGCACTGTGATATCTAAATTTATACAGTTCTAGTCTAGTTAAAAGGGATACCTATAGTATAAAAAAAAATATTTTTGCTAAAACAAAACGTTAATTGAAAAATGAAATTACTAATTAGTAATCAAAGTCAATTTTTTCTTTCAAATTATTTCATTTCTTATTTTTTTATTGAAATTATAACATTAAAGTATGTGAAAAGGATATACAAATAATATGTTTGCTAAAACGCAAGTGAATTGTATAATTTAACGTTTATTTTAATGTCTCGATTTATTCGTGCTAATATGACTCGAATAATCGAGTATGCTTAGGTCAAAGGTTTACGAGTGAGGATCCTCTAAACTAAATTGAATTCGACTCGGAATCGCGTCGTAAAAGAACTCATCGCAAGACTTTACAATCGATTTGAACGTTATGGGACATTTGACAAAGAGTTGTAAAATAAAGTATAAGACTAAAGCACAGTAGACCTAGGCTTATTTGAGATTAAATGTAAGCAGATTTTGTTAAAAATAAATTGGTGTAACATATTAAACGTTGATGGATGCAAAATCATAATTCTTTGGTTTTATAAGCGTGTTCTCGTTTGAGCTCAAAAAAATGATATATATATTAAAAATGGCTAAAATAAAATTACAAATCCTAATAGGTAATATTTTTATTTTTTAAATTTTCTTTAGGTACATGAAATACCCATCCAAAAATTACAAACTGATAATTTTAAGTCGTTAGTTGTTCTTCTTTGTATTATGACTAGTGTAATTAAGTTAAATAAATTCAAATAAATGAATAAAAAAAAAGTGTTATTCAGGATAAAATCTGCAACAGGCTAAAAGTATTCAGCTACATCTATTCTTACAAGATCGCAAACTTTAAGGCGTATTTTGTAATCTATTGGCTATTACATAAAAGCGCAGTTTAACGACATCGTTTATGTTATCTGCCGCCCACCTACCGTCCTGGAATGTGTCACCAATCAATAATACTTAACTTGATAGCTAGCGGCACCTTTGATTTGCGTTTATTGTTAATTGACAGCTTATCCTGTGGTTATATAAAACTTTGTGGGAAACCTCGTTGCACTTTATTTGCTGAGTTATGTCGGAATACCAATTGTAATGTTAGGGTTAAATGTTCATGTTTCAACATTTTTGTTGCTAACAATCATAGTAAGTATGATGTGAATTTCCCTGTAACCGAAAAATCTTAGAGAGTCGTTTTCTCGATGGGAGGTTATAAGTACCCTTCTGTCTTCAGTAAACTTCGTCATTGTAAAATCAAAATATGCGTTATACTTACAACATAACTAACTTGAATTTCCATGCTATATTGCCACATCCTCTCGTAGATCCGGGGAACATAAAACGAGTTGAAGTACCTATGTTTTAAAGAGATAGTCTAGAAAATGTTTCTACCCAAAATATGTATGAGTTAAATAAAATAAAATAAAAAAGGTTTTATGGTACCACCAAAGAATTACGGTCAAGAGAATGCAACGAAAATAGAGCATGGTATTAAAATATAAGTATACACAGTACAAATTTACAATCCTATGATTAACGTAACTATATCGATAAAAGAAGAATGATAAAAATACAATTTGTAACAGAATACACGCATTATCTTGTATGGAATCATTGGATTCATTATTATGGAAAACTTTCATTATGAGGCAAACACTGAAATCGCGAAAAAAAATCGACAGGTCTACATTTAGGAGCGCATAACTTCAAACAGTGAAATAATTCTTTTTTTTGCGCGATTTTGGGGTAAGTCCCATAATAAGTTGTTCAAAATAATGAGTACAATGTCGCCTTCATAGTTACTTATATAGTTATTTCTGTTACATGTTGTATTAATATTCTTATTATTTAATAGACTCACGATTTACTTATAGAGGAATCCTGTCGACGCTTATCGGATTCACATGAAGCAATATCCAGTAAAGATCACACATCTACAACCATTAACTATCTACAATCACATCTACATCATAATAAGAAACTATGGGGATTAGCAATTACTTTGAACATACATAGAATATAATTCATCCACTCTAAAATCATTCATTACCACACATTGGAGTCAACTCGCTGATAAGTAAGATCTATCGAGGAGTTTAGTCCGTAAGATCTAACTAGTTAACGTACAACCCACCACATATTTTAAGAAAAAAAGGCTATCAGAAATCAACCCTATATCTTTGAAATAAGGGCGATGTTTATAAGAGTGTGGGTACCGTTGATGCGTGGTTAAATGTACCTGCAGTAAAATATAGGTGTAACATCGTGGCTAGGTGCAGTCGTAAGTAATCGATAACGATATTGCTTAGAAGTCGTATAATCGCCATGAAAACAAGAAACTATACGTCTAACTAATACTTATGTTAAAAGTTTAGATTCTTCGTTAATAGGAGAATTAAAAACGTTATTGTGTTATTAACATACTTGAGTGTAATGCGGTCCTATGTAAAAGTACCTACCTAACATTTACTATTGCTATAGTATGTACCACTGTTAGTAATAAATTTAATCAATTAGTTGAAATCATGTAATTAGGTAAACGACTAGATCGCATAGCTTTCCATTTTAATAAAATTTATTAGGTAGGTACTCCGAGTGGATTACAGGTATTAGAAATCAATAATTTAATACTCATAACGGAGCCCTAATATGAAGAATGCTAAGTTTATCTAGTCAGGAATAAAAACACAGATATAAACAAGAAAAAATATGAACATGAACTATAAATATCTATCTAAGATGACACAATCGATCATATGGTGATCGAGACAAAATATAGGTAGGTGACGTAGGCGAAATTTAGTGTAGAGCAAAATAAAAAATAATTTATTCAAATGGGCTACTATGTAGCACTTTCGAATGTCACGTACCACATTGACAGCACACTGATTCGCCCACCCTTCACCGCTTCCTAAGTGCTCTAGCTAGGGAGAAGAAACGGCACAACAAACTCCCCAGCAGCACGCTGGCCCATTTAACAAAATAAAATAAATACAAATAAAGATTAAAAGTTAAAAAGGGACCGCGCGAAATAAACAATCTTTGAGGTCAATAGGTAGATCTCATAGATCTACATATATAAGGAAGAAGGTATTTATATTTCTGTGTTGTAAAGTATTAATAGGTGAGGATCAATTACATTGAGCTTTTGTACCTAAACGCTGTGCACTAAATAATAACGTCCAATGCAAATTAACGTTAAGCAGGTTTCACAATTCATACAATTTACAGAAAACAAGTTTAAAGCATAGAAAACATATTTCTTATGGGTTCCAAGGAAATAGGCAGTAGTTCTGTACTGACTGTGACTTGAAAAAGGTAAAAAGCTAGTTATTTCGGCCAGTAAAGACTTAAGCAATAAATAAATAAATATAAAAATGCAATTAAATAACCAAAAAGAAGTATAAAATAATAGTCTGTTTATAGATATGCAAATATAAACCAGCAGAACGTCATATAATACGCCAATCGCGCAATGAATTATTATTATGAACGCAGGCCCAACAAATTACCATTCAAAATGGCACGATGTTCGTACAGTGAACACATACTGGCTCAGATAGTCGCTAGTTGCAACACTCGTGTATGGCCACATGCCCACTTAGGCATTACATTAAGAAACTAACAATAAATATTACAGGCAACAAAATACATCGCGCACTCTGTTGACAAATCCTGCAATAAAATATAAGCATTTACAATAAAATTAATTATTATTTACACGGTGCGGTGGGCGCGAGAATTGGAGTTGGAATGCTGTGGATAAGGCGGGGATATTTTTGGAATATGAACAATGATTTCACGTTTATGTACGGCGTAAAGTTGCCAAATGGTAAGGCCAAACAATATAGTCCAAGATCCCAGTGCCGTAAGACACAACTTATTTTCTAAAGCATATAACCTTCGGTTCTCAGTAGTCTCTTGTGTACTTTTTAATACCTGACTGTTTGTAAAGCTTGCCCGGTGACACGTGCGCAGGTACCAGGTGAGAAAGGTTACTAAAAATCAGGGTTACTTAACTTATTTTTATATGACTGATTTTTATATATGTTTTGTAGAATATTACTCTGAAGTCATATAAGAAAAATCAGACACTTTCCATGGGCCAAAACTTTTATCAGACACTTTAAAGCTCTAAGAAAAATAAATGAACTTAATTTATTTTTAAATGTCTGATATTTTGATATGTCATTAAGATAACTATTAAAATGTTATATTTAATCAGTCAGACAAATTGCAATGACCAAACATCCCCTAATCACAAAAAATACTGATCCATAAGTATGAGCGCGAGAGAACAATGCATATACAACATGTAACAAAACCCCTGTCAGATCCAATAAAAGTATATTCGTGGGTTCATGAACCGTCTCGCATATGCGGCATCTTTGACACAAAGCTGTAGGTAGTGACGTGAACTTTGAGGAGCGGTCAGTGTTGCTGTTGCCTTGGATCAGTTTTTATTTTGATTAAATTATTTTCACTGGGGAAAATAATCATCTCCAATCCATTTAATGACTACGTATGTGTTCGAAGTACGAAACCGAATAATACTCTCAGGGATCGGACAGGGTTTTTGTGACATGTTGTATAGGAAAAATATTTTTTTACGGAGAAGTTGTGATTTAAAGAAATTAATATTTATTTTATTTTAAATATTTTTTTTATTGTTTTTTAATCATCTTCATCATTATCATAGTAATCAATCCTCACTATCATCATGTTGCTAGCAACATGTTCTGTAAAAACAAAAAGATAAACGATTAACGGAACGACCGATATACTAAATTGTCAACCAGAAATCTAAGTACGGTACCTGGTTCTTGAAGTGATTCACTAAGGAATCCGGGTAATTGGTCACCATCAAACCAATAAAAAAGATACTAGTTATCTTCTAACGTCCATCCGTTGTTTTCAGGAGTTAAAGTATTTGGTCGTTTTTCATTTGCATTATTCCAAATGCTGGTAATTAGCTCGGAGATATTGTTGAAATAATTCAGTTTTGCTTGGTGGTAAATTGCGTGCATCGTAATTTTTTAGATTTTTTGAATTGAATACTTCATTAATATCAGACACAGTATCTTTATTTAAAAAAAAATAGCTGAAGCCGGGCAGCATCAACGTCGCACACATTAGAAACATTATAAATATCGCAAGCGGCGGTACCCTAATGTCTAGGGCGTCGTCCTCGCGATCATGTGGTTGCGGGTTCGAATCCCATCCATTACACTACCGACGTGAACCCACTCGCATCTTAGCTTAGCACGAGGGGTTAACGAGATTACTAGTAATGTGCGACCCACATCCTATGTAGTAATCTTTTTTAAACAAAAAAAAATTGTACTTGATTGAAAATATCTTGTAGTATGTTTTCATCGGAAAAAGACTCTAGATCTGCGAATCGCATAAAAGCTCGCTGATATTCATGTTTCTTCCTCATTATATTAAATGGTCTTAGTTTACCTCTTTTAAAAAAGGCGGGATTAAAATCACATCCAGTCAATGCGTGAAATCCTGGCACCTGTCAATTCGTCATGACTAGTGGATGTACAATAAATAACATTAATAATATTTAGTTACATTATTAACGCATGTATAGTGCTCTTGCGCTCATACTTATGGTTGAGTAATGTTTGTGATTAGGGGATGTTTGGTCATTGCAATTTGTCTGACTGATTAAATATAACATTTTAATAGTTATCTTAATGACATATCAAAATATCAGACATTTAAAAATAAATTAAGTTCATTTATTTTTCTTAGAGCTTTAAAGTGTCTGATAAAAGTTTCGGCCCATGGAAAGTGTCTGATTTTTCTTATATGACTTCAGAGTAATATTCTACAAAACATATATAAAAATCAGTCATATAAAAATAAGTTAAGTAACCCTGATTTTTAGTAACCTTTCTCACCTGGTACCTGCGCACGTGTCACCGGGCAAGCTTTACAAACAGTCAGGTATTAAAAAGTACACAAGAGACTACTGAGAACCGAAGGTTATATGCTTTAGAAAATAAGTTGTGTCTTACGGCACTGGGATCTTACTCTAATAAGTTTTTGATTTATCAAGGAAATAAGGAATGTTAATATTATTTTTGCCACAAAACAATGATGGTCCTTGAAGTAGATAATAACATAATTAACAGCTGCGCTACATTAATCATACTATTATTTACTTAATTCCGGTGGTGGGTTGAGCTTAACTCTTTCCACAAAAACTAATGCACCATAGCCCTAGACGCAGTGAGATGGAAGTAGGGTTGAGATGCCTTTGCCCTACTGTGGGACGAAGCGGCTAGTCAAAAAATCTTATTTCGGCCGTTTTGATCAATAGCATCTAAAAAAAATTGTATTCTCTTTCTACTCCATCATAAAAAGGTCAAGTATACGAGGTTATCAGCAATTACACCACCATTCAGCTCTGTTAAGTCTCGTTTTTAATAAATTTAAGCTACGTTATAAAATTGCTAAATTAATATAATATATCTAATATATCTATAATATAATATCTTGGGACACTTACACACGGCCATCTGATCCCAAAATAGGCAGAGCCTGTACTATGGTAAACAGACAAATGATAAACATACTTATATATTTCTAAATACATACATATTATAGATAAACATAAATTATACCACAACAAAAATTCCAAATTCCAATACCAATTTTAAATACACTCCTTTAATATTCTTCATGAGATGAGTAAGTCAGTAACATCCACATTAGCCTGCCCACCAGTTCCGCCGCGCTGGAGGTCTGGGGTCCCCGCGGCGCCTTGCTTTATCGCACGCTGCGCCCGCGCCGGACACCTCACGTCCCCCTCCTTGCTGTAGGGTCACCATCAAATCCACCTCGTTTAATACTCACGCCTACGACATAGGAAATGACCATCATTTCATGGCCTTTTTTGGTGGTTCCATTTGTTTCATGTTTGAATTTGATGTTCTATGAAATGTTTAAGACTATTTATATTGATTATTAAATATGTAGGTAGATAAATATTAAATATCATGTAGGAAGTTGCTTATCTGATTGTGCTATTTCTAATAGAGAAAGATGGCGGGAGATCGTGCGAGGAGTTGTGTCCACCTCTCTATGTGGACGCCTCATTGTGATCACAACCACTTGACAAGAGTGAAACGACGGAAAAGAAAAAAACGTTTTTAAAAGGCTTTTTAAACAAACGGTAATACAATCTATAAGTTATTACATTTTAGAAAACTGAAAAAGGAACTAATTTTATCAAAAAACACATTTACGATGAACTTTCTAAACCCTGTAGGAAACTTTATGTTACTACTTATATTATTTTTATTGAAAGTACAACCCTAAAATGTTCCAAAAGTACAGTCTAGTGAATAAAAACCAAGAAAAAAATATTAAAAAGTAATTCTTGTAGCTAATAAGCAATTAAAATTCATAAATAGGTGCTACAAGGGTATCGATCATGTCGTATCGAGCGTTACTAAATCACGTTTATGTCGGCTGCTTCCTGAGAAATTGTCAAGAGAATGCGAGAACACGAGCAACTACATACACGCAATTATACTCGAACAAATTATGACACCGTCTGAACACCTTTAATTGTCAATTTAGTTTGCATTGAACTACAGCCTAGCTATTGCCTTGGTGTACGCTGCACTGGATATCCAAATAGGAACATATTTATGTGTGCTGCTATTGGTCACTTAGCTTAATTTCGTAAGCAAAGTACATTGTACTTCTACTGGCCGTAATTAGATTTGGATGACAATATATTTTAATTGTACGTAAATAACAAATTGTTGCGCAATCAAAGCATATAATAGACCGGTAGTGAGTAGTTTAGTGTTACAAATAGTCTACTACTCCTACTTCTATTGGCTAATTCATTTCTTTTTAAAATATTTTTAGATTTATTGTTAAAATAAAAACAAATTAAAAACAGAATTGATGCACCCAACTGATAACTATTCCTCTCATTTCGTCCTGAACGAGATGGGAGCTTACTCATTAATTAATTAAATACACAGTACGAAATTGAGTGCACCATACAAACCGCTACTCGAGTGTTTTACGAGCTTCCCGCGGCAATCATAATTCGTCTGCGGGCCTCCGCCGGCCTCACAGGCGTCTCTACAGACTTTTATTGTGATTTACACTCCAACAACCTTTGTTACTCCTTGTGCACCTTTTTTGCACTGTGCACGATCTGAATTTACGCGGGTAAATGCCGATTCCGTGGATTGTGATCGGCGATCAGTATTTGAAAATTATTTGTGGAACGTGAGTTTGACGATTACGGATGTGAGATGAGGCAACTAAATCGGCAGCACTTCTGGAGTGGAAATCTTAAGGAATATAATCATTTATAGAATGAAATTCATTCTATAAATGAATATTAGTATTCAGCTAAATCCGGTAAGACTGGAAGCCGACCCCAACATAGCTTGGGAAAAGGCTAGGCAGAAGAAGATAATCATAGAATAATCTATATACTATTACAGAGATATGTGTTGTATTAAATGTTGTGTATTTTGAATTGCGTAAAATTAACGTCCCAGAGAATAGGAAAACAAAACCTATCAATGATCGTCAAAATTAGTTAACGAGAATTGAAGACCTCAATAAAATTAATAGCGAATACAAAAATGACAAAAACATCAAGATGGATGTTGAAATTTGAAATCTCTATCCGTATACTATGGTATCTCTGCTTGGCACGGCAATAAAAATTAAATTTGCTTTTCCCACTTAGTTAATGCGATATCTTTACGAAACGTCTATTAATAATATTTTATTGATTAGACTTAATGATTTTGTGCATTTATTATTATAAAAAATTCATTGAATACATGTATATTGAGCTAATTTTCATTATTAATAGCCTATTAATATTGGATTTCTTATAGAATATTGTATTAAAATGCGATTATGCAAATATTATTAGTTCTTAATAAACAGTTTATACAGTTGATGGGCGCGCCACACGAGAGCGGCTTGCTGCGCGGCTGCGGCCCGCCCGCGCCCGCTACTAATTACAATAAATACAACAACACATTAGAATCGATCACATCGGAAAGTTATTCGTGTTATTTATCGGAACTAATAAAAGTGATGTACGGTTATCGGCTTTTATATATTTTTAGGGTTCTACCGTTTACTTTTTTTAAAGAGAACCTCGTACTTCTCCCAATACCTAGTACGAGCTTTGAGTTAAAAAAACGCGCTGTTCTAATCATGTCGTCTTGTGTGTATTTTACAATTTAACTGAGTATTCATTTTGCGAGCAATAAATTAAATTTAAAATATTATACATTTCCTTTTCTAATATCTTAAATCATTGAAACAAAGTAGGAAGGTGGTTTTTGAATAAGTCCTAATTAATAAAACTTATTTAAAACACCTTGCCACCTGTGTTGTGCTAAATATTTCCATTTATAATTAGTGATCATTATAATTATCGAATAGCGTCGGGGAAGTGATAATTGCTTTTTTTCTGGATAGTTTCCACTGTACCAAAATTCAAAAGTTTATGAACTTTAAAATGTTAGTTGGTACCTACTTTTATTTCGGTAAAAAGTCCCACTGCAGTTTCATTTTAACCTATACTGTACAATGGAATCAATCTGCTTGTTTAATTTTATATTATCCTAAAAACAATTGAATATCAACAACAATACAACGACAGACACCATAACAAAACAACACAAAAAAAACCTCAAACAAAAAAAATACCGTGAATACTGAACCAATTAGCTCTAAACACCATAATGTTTTGTCAGGTTTTTTTATAAGAATGCAGGAACAGATATTTAAGGCTGTTATGGGATCCGTGGAGTCTCACACGAAGCGGTATTATTTATTGCGTTTATTGGGCGCGAGCTTATGCATCGATATAAAGCATTTCCCCGGGCGACATCGACGTGCGCCAGCGACTAACGCGGGGTGTATTCTCATAGCTTTATGTTTTTTTTTAATACGGGTCTACTTGTTTTACCAGTAGAGTACCTATAGTTTGTACACAATTTAGAAGACATAACTACGGCCTACGTAAATAAATATTAACTACGCTGTGGTCCTACTAGATAATGTTTAATAGGTACTAATTATTTTACAAATGGTTTGAATTTAAGTTTATACCTAGATCTCATTGAATTTTTCTGAGTAAATAAAAGATCGAAGAACTTGTTTTATTCGTATTTATAAAGCTTAAGTTTTAACAATGTGGGTCGCACATTACTCGCAGGTATTGTTGTTAACCCCTCGTGCTAAGCTAAATTGTTGAAAAGGTATTGTAAGACACCACTGATAAATTCTATGGTAAACCATAACAATTAAAACAAAAAATATTTATGAGACAATGATACATCTTATGATTAGGTTAATATGATTTATAAAATTAAATTAACATATTGATTACACTCGGATCCTGTTCTTCTAAGTTATTATTGCTATAGTAGTATCGCAGCAGGTATGACCTCAGTTTATCGATTTCTGATTACAGAAAATAGCATCACAGCTAGGAATATAAAAATTACTGGAAGCATAAAAAAATTAATAGATATAATATTTGATCGCATGTCGTTTGAAAACTAGTTTTTACGGTATTCGAATTACATTTTAGATTTCGTTAGAATTATTAACCTGTAGATGAATAGAATATTGGGTACATTACCATAATTTGACAGTTGCGTACTTATAAAGCATGTTTCCCAGTTATGACAAATGTTTTAAGAAATAAATAAAACGCTACCATATATATCCAATTTCATTGTTTTGATTAGAGAGTTTGGCTGGAAAACATTTATTCAGAAAAGTAATATTCGTTTGATTTTGTTTTAGTAAAAAGTCGCACTCGATATAAAAACGTTGCATGCAGGATTAATTTAAGGAGTACGTATATTCAACGAGGTAATCAGGTGCATAAAACCTCGTTGAATATACGTACTCCTTATAAATTAATCCTGTATATTTTGCCTAGTTTTATTACCGCTGGTTTGGGAATAGACCCCCGCGATCAGAGTCTCGTTCGGCAGACTTATGAGGATAATTCAAGTCAACAATACACTTTATTAACGGTTAGTTATGCGTTCCGTGATGATATCGCGCCTACAATTAAATATTAATATGTGTTCGAAAGGTCGTGGGCGATCCCGCGAGATTTATCAGCTGTTTAATGTCCCTTCCAGCTGGCAACAATGTGTGTCATAGGTGAGACGGGATTTATGGAAGAGTTTTGATGGACTGCTTATTAATGCAGCGAAAATAGGTTCTTCTTTGTACAGTTACTAAGTATTTAAGATGGTAATACGCTGAGGGTCATACTTAGGTATTGAATTTCGGTTATCTTTAAGATGTCGTTATCATATGCTTTTTATTTTTTGATCACGGCAAGTTTGAGTAAAGGTGAATATTTTGAATACGAGCACAGTTTATTTAATAGTACAAGTAAAATTACATGATTTTGAATAAAATATACAGAGAAAACAAATGCAATAAACTATTTTATGCATCGGTGTACCTACTCGACGTTTCCCAACTATTATTGTGACATTCTAAATATTTCGTAATCGGCAACATTACATTAGATGGCAGATAATAAAGCCTACGTAACGTCAAATACGGAGACAAACTTTCAATTTATATCTTCTCAAACAATACTGTTTGCGGTTTGAATTTATACCCAAACTTATTATGACAGGATACCAAAGCTAGCTGAATAGCGAAGACTTATAAATAAAATATTGTAGAGACCATAAATCCAAAAAAAAGGATAATAACATACAAAAATATATGTAATTTTTGTAGGTACAAGATGTTGCCATCAGTTAAAGTTATTAAAATTCGCAAAACAAGAATCGTTTTTTATTCCGAATTAAGCAGGTACGCCAATCATAACAATATAGCATTCAATACGGAGAGAAAGCTTGCGTGCAAGGAAGGTGCCTATATCGTAAGGTCGAATGAAAAAATGGAATTGATAGCCGTCTCCTGTACGTAAACATGTCGGCGAGCGCTCTCGTAAACTGTAAGAGGATATTTTTAACGGCGTCGATATTTAATATTTATTGTGACACAGACACCCAATATGAAACAGCGATTTGTATAAATAATTATCTCATATCAATACTTTAGATAATCTTGGAATATTCTATCGAGGAATGCTAATGTTATTAATTTGGTTTTGGAGAAAATATATATAAAAAGCTGGTTGACTTATAATGGTTTTATATCGCTAATGTATTTTATAATGTTAATAGGTACATAATTATAGGTAAGTATGTAGCAAAGTTGGCTAGCAAAAACCTACACCGTAAATAAGTATTTAGTTCGAATTTTATTTCTCTAGTAGGTACATACCTGACACAATATGGTTATAGAAATGACTACAGATAGGTTCGTTGTGTAATTGGTAGATGTACTTAACCAAACAAAGAAATTCAATCCTAGTCTATATTGCCTAAAAGAATATGCTGACGATATTTTTTTATTCGGTCATAATTATTGCATCGGTCATCAATTACCAACACAAAAATATAGAGTCAAACAAATACATATTGTAGGTTTCAGTTATTTTATAATTAATCTATAGGTACAACACGCAATATTAAATTTAGTATAAAAAGCTACTGGTAAGGCAAGTGTTAGTGTTACACGGTAGCTGTTTCTTCAAGAACCATAAAGTTGTCGCAACACGAATCGTGTTCAACTTGTTAATTGGTGCACGATATTATGCTAAACAGATTATGATATACATTCTTTTATTTTCCTTCTCTATCTGTTATCCTTGTATTTCTTGTAGAGTTATAGTGATCGATTCCTTATGTAGTTCCCGAGGGAAAATTGAAAATTGTTTACGAGCTAAGCCCCGGATTTTTCTCTTTTTTATTATCGTCACTTTTTTCATTTCTTTTTGGACCCAATTAGGAAGTCACCTCAGACGAAGTCGCGGGCAGAAGCTAGTTAAAAATAAAACCTGCACCGCTGAATACAATACACATCACTTTATATGTTTAAAAATCCACGCGTCATACCTAAAGTAACGTAAACACTCACTTGTATATTTATTCAGAAAAGGATCATAAAACTCATTACAAGCATAATGAAGCACGATAATACAACAATCACAAATCTATAAATAAGGATACAATGAGCGGGCATCGCTCCCGAAAGGATGCTCTGTTTGTTGACTCACTTATTTCGATTCCGATGGCCTAATTTTTCATCGAAGAGTCCAACGTAACCCGGTAAACGGCTTTAGACATTTACGGGGTTTTTATTATCAGATAAACAAGAACAGACTTAATAAATCTCCTTTAGATGTGATTTCCGGACAGTGGTTGGGATTAGAATGGCGATCGTATAAGGAAGTCATTTTGAACACCCGTCACTGCTATTCCCATTTGATTCCGACTATCATGCTTTTAAATTCGAGCTACCGTAAATATTTGGATCGCCACTGAGTTACAATATTTCATGAAGTACTTACTTACATTATTTATTTTAGGTTTTATTCTGATTGTTTTAGGGGAGGAATGTTGCATAGTTATTTGTATGTATAATCGCCAACTAATTTCTAACTTAATTCGTCGGAGTAAGGTTTTCGTAAACTACACGTACCTACCTATTTGATATATTTGTTCACTTAAAAATAATATATTATATTAAGCTTTTATAAATATCTGTATATTATCAAACTTTTTAGATGTCAATAGCTTTCAATTTCCAAAAAACAAATCAAGAAGCCAAGATATATTGTAATGAAGATAAAGGAAAAATGCTTGACCTCAAAACCTTCTTTTGTTACAAAGTTAGAGGATCAACAAGAATTTACAAATCATCGGAAATCATAAAACATAATCATGTTTGGTAAATAAACCATAACTATGATTTAGAGTTCTACCCAGATAATTCACACGTGTGCTAATACGTACTTGAGTAAATCTTTTGATCCTATTGGCGTTCCGTTTGCCAACTGCGGCAACTGACGCCAATGTTATTTGACTCTAAACTATAAGTATTCAGTGATTTATGTTCTGCCGAGCGATTCCGAAAATGACCAAACTCACCTCACCTCTCACACTCACTTCACTGCTTACATCACTTGTACTTTTCACCGTATTCTGAAACTGCACTCAAGTTCAAGTGATGTCGAAATCTCAGGTGAAAAGTTTAGAGGTGGGCTTAGACGGGTCTAGCTTTAGTAACATCAAATAAACCTTAATTTCGGAATACGAAATCTAGTTTTCACCGACGAATTCGCCGTGACTTTGTCTAATGTATTTTCGGAATCGACGGGCAGATATGGACCATGAAATCCTGGGACCGGTAATGCAACTGGACTTTTATATCTCTTTATGTTGGAGCAAGTTTTTATTAGGCTTAAAGAAAATTTCGTATTTTACGCATACCCCTGCTAGTTGATGGATAGAGTAATACTTTTTTGTTTTTTGCAAGATTAGGAATAATTTATTTAAAGATATTTAAACTGCATGAATCCTGATTTGTATTAAAAAAATACGCTCTGGTATCACAACACTACTAAAATTAGTATTTTACACCATCCGAAACGTGAAAAAAATGTTTGATCACTAAAAATCTCAACGGCTTCCACAAGCCAATATTTTAAATAAAACTGGCGATTACACGTCCACATCTGGCGAAGCGCGCTATAATTAGTAGTTAGGTATAGCTACTTACATGCATAATAATTTCGTTGGCCACAGATCATTGATACTTATCGAGTAAACAATGTGCGCTGCGTGCCGATGCTCTGTAATGATGGGATCTATATCTGTTGCCCGCGGATGTACCCCAGGTGTATACTGACAAGCAAAATAAACTCAACCGTAATCGATTTGAGAGTTTTAGAGCTAACAGTTGTTCTTATATCGATTGATTCTGTATTATGTTTAGGTAAGTGGATATAATCGAGTGTGGTCGAAATATTCAGTTTTATTCTTAGATCTGTTTTGTGTACTGCAACCCACATTCTAATATGTGTTCGGTTGAAGCGTTGCAATTTATTAAGATGTATTTGAGATCCGTTTCGTTACGGGATGCGGTTTCTGCAGAATCTTTCTTGTGCTAAGTAGTTACATGGTTAACAGTTATTCAGGATTTTTTAGAGTTATTTGGGTGAATTAATAACTTATGCAGAGTTGGAGAGGAACGCTCGACCACAACAAGATTGGTAACTTATATTTTTATAAAAACATGTTTCTAAAGCGATTTTCAATTCAATAATATACTTATTTTTATATTAAGTAGGTACCTGTTCTAATAGGTAGGTAACATTCATTGGCCGAAAGAGCTGGCTCACGTTTATGTAGGATCCTTAGGCCCAAACCCTGCGAAAATTTAAAACGCTGCGAAAACGTCCTCAAGATACCTCAGTTGTTTGGAGGTGTGAGCAACCTTCAACCGTCTGTCCCTTAACTATTACCATAGAATAATTAAAAAAATAAAACAATATTCGCGCTGAACATCGGCCTCTTGTCATATGGAGAAAGAAGGAGCATTGATCACGACGCTTCGTCACTGCTTACGTATGGACCTATTTCTTTAATACTTAATTCGTACCGCACGTTAAAGCCAGCCATAGCTGAAAACCAGCGTCGGGGTTCCGAATCTCACTACACGCTGAGCGAAGACCGTTTCTCACGGATGTGACGCATATTCCCCCGAACATTTTAGAAATTATTATTTATTTTATTTTTTCTTATTTTGTGCGTCGCTTATACAACATGTAACAAAAACCCTGTCAGATCCCTGAGAGTATTATTCGGTATCGTACTGCGAACACATACACGTAGTCATTCAATGGATTGGAGATGATTATTTTTCCCGAGTGAAAATAATTAAATCAAAATAATAAACTGATCCAAGGCAACAGCAACACTGACCGCTCCTCAAAGTTCACGTACTCACTACCTACAGCTTTGTGTCAAAGATGCCGCATATGCGAGACGGTTCATGAACTGTTCCACGAATACGCTATTATTGGATCTGACAGGGGTTTTGTTACATGTTGTATAGACGCGAATCAAATATGACTTTTCTTTCTTTATTTACCTAGTTAAGTGGCTACGAGTGTTAAATACATCAGTGTAGGACATCGGTAGTTTGGAAATTTATATATAATTTTAATCCGTACGTTATTTTTGAAGAAATTAAAGATAATATGCTACTGGAAGTCTGGAAAGACCGGTCTTATTTATAATACTGCTTTAGTCCATAGAAGTTAAAATCTTTCAGGAAAACAAAGTCAATTAAAAACACTGGACAAGTACGAGTCGGACTTGCCCAGCGAGGCTTCCGTACTAAGATATATATTGTAACAAATGTAGGTACCTACCTATAGTTTTTAGTTTGTACCCTGTAGGTACTGGTAGTGTAAGATAATTTTACTTGGCAAATTTCATAGTTCTAGGCCTACGGGCAATACCCTATTAAATTTGATTCCCTTGAGATTAACGAAATAATCGTTTTTTGCAGTAGTTATAAACGGTCGTATCTTTTTTCTATCGTTAATTTAGAAGTTTTTTTTTTCAGAGCTTCAAGAGTCTGTGGTCTTAAATATAAGGTTTTAATTTCAACTCGATGTTTCCGCGCGTTTCCAAGATAAAGGGAGTTGGACAACAAAGTGGTCATATAAGGGTTCCACTTTTTCTTTTGAAGTACGGAACCTTGAAAATGACCTTACCATACAATATTATCATCGGTCGGTCAAATTAGTAAAGGAGGTTTAAAATTTATTGAATAGGTATAGAAAATGTATCATTTTTAGAGCACCATGTATAGTCAGTCGCAAAAAAGACGGGCGGGGATAGTAGCTTTAAAATAAAGCATAATTATTTGAATCAAAGGAAATCTTGAGTAATAAGGTACCTATGTCCAATATAAGTCCTTATCCATTAGGACTAGTTACTATTCTGATGGCCGTATACTGAAACGTCAATCAGTTTAAAGCCGCCGTTAACTCTCATGCTGTCTCTTTCACTTTAACGTGTCAAGTAGCGACAGATAGACATTTAAAAACGTATTTAAGTTAATTAGCGTTTCAGTATTCGGGGGTTAGTACGTACAATTTATAAAACTTTAAAATTATATTAACTTTTTATTACAACTTCTGATACAAGTAGATAGGTAGGGTTATAGCCAAGTACTTAAGTACTGTCAAAACACAATGCAAATATTTATTGTTCGTTTCAACTTTTATGAAGGGAAATATGCTTTTATTAAAGAAGAAAAGTACGATTTAAAATTTCTAATTATTAAAAGATCTGGTTAACTCCATTCATTATAAATGCAAAGAATTTAACTGCATTTTAATTCTAATTGTAAGTTTTATGACTAAATAATTCAACCGATTTTGATGAATCTATAAATAAAAACTAATATGACTTAGTAGATGTAAAATTATTTCATTTCATCCAAGTCTCTTTATTAAATAAAAAGAAACAGAAACAGTAGTCAAGTAGAATATTTTTTATTAGGTACGTCATCTTTTTTGAATTACCTAAAAGAAAAAAGTATCTTTTCCAGCTTTTCTAGCATAAATCATGTCTTATTAAAAAAATGCTCAGTTAAGCAGTTGATTAAATAAAATTACAAAAATAAAACGTATGTAGTAATTAAAAAATAAATTATTTAAACTCAACATGCATGTGTATCCTAAGTACCTACTTAAGTGAATTCGATATTTACACATGCTATGATATTTAACAATAAATTATTTAACCTAATGTAATTTTAAGATACCCTTTAAACTGACGAATGACGTAAACTTCTTAGCAATAAAATTTAATCTAAAGTGCAAAGTCATATAAAACACATTAAAGAAGCATTTTACTGTAAACAAGTGCAGTTGGTACTATCACGATCAGTCAATGGTTTACTCTATAACGCGGGCACCGCCCAATAGCGTCCAACCAATCAGAACGCTTCATTAAAAGCGACACGCCCACGACTGCGCGAGCGCAGATAACAAGTCTCGTCGCTTGTCAGTTTTTCAGTTGCTTTCATGACGGGAGGATGTTGTTTTAGTGAGAATGACTTCGTTGAATGGTGATGTTAATGTGAGTAAGTTGAAGTTTAGTGTGGACAGTATTTTGGGGAATAATGAGTCGTCGCGTGGTTCGGTGTCGGAGGTCCGTCAAGAGCCGCCGTGTGCGGGGTGCGTGGCTGCGCTGTACCGCTGCTGCAGGGACGAACCTCTCCTGCAGCTGCCTCTCCCGCTGCCGTATACGCATCTACATCCAGCGCTGAGGCCAACTACTGGTGAGTCGATTGTTTTTTTGGTTATTTTTGTTTTATAAAACGTTGTTCTAAAAACTTCTGCACAATTTTTGCATCTTTTTCTGGGTATATTTTATTATGAAACTTTGTTTTATTTAAGACCTAACATTTTTGTTAGATATTTTAATAAAAAGAATCGTACCTACTTAGGTAAATAAGTTGATTTTGATATCTTGAATTACATAGGGTATTTACAAAAAAAACATGATATAATATATTTCCGAATGTCCTGTTTGTAGATAATAAACTACCTATAAGAAACTTTTAACTTTCGACTGGTAAACCAAAAAAATAAGAAACAGTCACTCTGTCCTAAAATTTTTGCTAACGTTAACGCTAAATTCTAAACTTTAAAACTCTTCATCTTTTTTTACTTTTATTGTTTTGATAAAGAAAAAATAAGTCCCAAATAGTTTTCCACTACCTAAAAACTTGTAATTTTTTTTTAGTTATATGTCCATTGTGTACTTGCATTATTTTGTATATTATTAAACTTCTATAATTCTATAGAAAGGGTACGCTTTTGAGTAAATAATTTCTAATGATGCAACGTTTATAAAATTATCACAGTAGTTAAATAGAATACGAATATTTTTTATATATCCCTAAATGTTTTCTTACTTAAATTTGACTAAGGGAAATTTTAAAAGTGTATTGGGATTTTTTTGCAATCCCTAGCATTTGATTAAGATCCAGAAATGTTTTACATACCTGGCTTATAGAATTACAAATCCCTGACCGAAATGAAACTTTAATTACCTACACACGACTTGTTTGTTTACATTTTATGAAATTTAAATGTTAATTAACACAATTAAATGCGTCAATAACTACCTCAATGTTATAGATGAATTACTGTATCTAAGTAACTAAGGATGAAATAGACTTGGTACAGAAATTATCCATAATAGTTCAAACTCGTTCAATTCCTCGTTCCTTCTCTATATAAGAAGAGGTCTGTGCTTAGCAGTAGGACATTTTTGTAGGCCTTATGGAACTCTGTCATATAACATCATATAACTCTGTCTGATTTCTACAAATTAATCCAATCTATAGATACTAAAGAGATTTTTATTATTTTCGTTCTTTATGCATACACCAATTGCTAGCAAATATAATGTCGAAAATCAAATGCGGTACAAGGACATAGGTTGCCTTATTCAGTCTTCCAGGCTACTAAATAAAGAAAACATTAAAAGTAACTGATCATTAGAGGATACAAAAAAAAACAATACAAAACAGAAAAGTAGTTACAAAAACAAATTATAAAAATTATTTTTATTTCAAAAAAATTCTAATACATTTTTATACAAAGGAAATTTAACCTATGTATAGGTTTTATTGTATAAGTATATTTAAGGTGTAGGTGTCTTTTATCGTCTTTCCTTCCTTCTTTGAAGTTTGAAATATACTCATTCATAAGTTACCTCGGCAGACATTTTTATTTGAATCGCGCTACGGGAGCCTTACTCCCGACTGCATCGAGTTCTGTTTCAATCGAATTGAGATCGAGTTGGTACTCTTGAACCCGATACTAGCGCCAGATCGTGTAGTGGTTCGTGTTGGAACTAAGCTCGATCGAGAAAATCCGTTACGATCGAGAAAAGGCTACTATTGTTACGATCGAGAACCGTCGATCGAGTTGCACGATCAAAATCAACTGTCAAACAACTTTCAAAATTCTCGATACTAAGAAAGCTTCTTTCTTACGATCGAGTATGCTCATTGCAAGTTAAATTCATCTATATTGTAACGATAATGGCTCGCTTTGCGTCGTTTTTTAATGTACTCGAGGAAGCAAATCGTGCGGACAGAAGAGTCCTTAGAAATATTCAAAGGATGAGTCGGTATAACTCACAGGCTATCCAAATGGATAACAACACTTTCCGACAAAATTACCGGTTATCTAAGGAGTAATTTAATGTTTTGGTTGAAGAATTGATGCCACACATGAGTAAACTGTGCCCAAGACGAGGTGAGATATCCATTAAATGCAAAGAAGTGGAGAAACTGCATATTTCTTAGGTACTTACTTATTTAAATATTTGTATTTTGTTATTGATTATTATTATTGAAATATGATAAATAAAAACCTTATTTTATCTTTAAGGAGACTCTGGTTATGCGCAGAGATCTTATATGATGACTCCAATAATAAATACAGTCGCTGGATCTCCGGAGGAGTATTATTATTAGCATGCAACATTGTTCGGAACGAAACACTGTAGAGAGGACTATTGGGCTCCTGAAAGCTAGGTGGAGATGTTTATTGCGTCATCGGGTATAGCATTACAAGCCCCGCACAGCAACAAAAATAATAAACGCCTGTTGCGTCCTTCACAATTTGTGCAACAGAGCTTTATTATTTATTTATTATTTATTCTGATGAATTAAGACGGGGGCAAACAGGACGTCATACCCTTGCTCAAACGATGTGGCAACAAAGAATTTTTGGCTTTACTCAGTTTTACATTGTTATGTAAATAAAACAATTTATGGAATTCTCGTTTCATTTATTTGCTAAAAAAAAAGATATGTAGGCAAATCCTTATAATAAAAAATAATAATCCTACTAATATTATAAATGTGGAAGTGTGAATGTTTGTTACTCAATCACGCAAAAACGGCTCAGCGGATTTGGATGAAATTTGCCATGTAAGAAACCTTTACTATGGAAAATTGTTAACAAGCGAAGCTCAAGAATCAATTCTGAAGTCCACGCAGACGAAGTCGCGGGCAGAAGCTAGTAAATAATAGGGCAGAGGACTATTTTCAAGATTATGGCTTGTTGAGAAGAGCTTGTGCAATCTTATCGCCGGACACAATAATAGCATTCGCCAAATTATCTAAGGCTTGCACAAGCTTTTCCCAACCTGCAGCATGTTTCAGCTCAGCCTCTACCCTCTTCTCTTCAATTTTTATCATACGGTCCCGTTCTGCCTGCAGATTATTTTTCAATCTCATCTGTCGTGCTCTTATTCTTGGGCTTCGTCTTGGTGCTGAAAACATATTTCATTCAATTATAAAAACTATGTATTTTTATTATTATTTTTTTAAACAACGCACATTACTAGTAATCTCGTTAACCCCTCGTGCTAAGCTAAAATGCTTGTGTTACGAGTAGATTCACGTCGGTAGTGTAATTGGTGGGATTTGAACCCGTGTGGTTGCCCACACGATCGCAAATTCCGCTTCAAAATTAACTTCATTATTCTATAAGCATGTTTGTATTTAACTATTTTTAATACTAACTAGAAGAAGCTGTCATCAGGTTATCTAGTGGATCCCAAGCTTGTGGCGTACTTGACGCAGGATCTTGTCCCGTTGCTGGGGTGTCTGGTAATGAATGTCCTTGTAAATGATCTTGGGATTCCTATTGAAAACAAGCAATGAATTAGAAATTAAAGTTGAACTCTTCACAATCAGCAATGCGACATTGACGCCTATTAAAGCAAGCAAATTATTTATTAAAGCAAGGCTTACCATAGGGACATTGAGGGGTATGCTCAATTCCTGATCACCTTCTGCAAAGCTGGATCCTCCCAATAGGGATAAAATACGCTCATCCAGCTCTGAGAATGGCTGCAGGATGTCAACTCCACCACCAGTGCGGACCGCAGAAGCATTACGTTGGGCAACGTTTTTTTTTAGGGCGTACTTCTTGTCAGACCAAAACTGAAAATAATTAAGAGTTATTCTTACTTATACTTCAGAATTATATAAAAGGAGATGAGCAAATCATTATACAATATCTATACAAAAGTTGCGTTGCACTCTTACTTTGGCCCAAGACTTGGCGTCCTTAATTGCGCCTCCCAACGCATTCAAGGAAGTTGTTACTTCCTCCCACTTAAGCTTCGTCTGGTGGCGAGCTTGAGCAGTCCTCAAATGTCCCTTTGCAATCCCAGGATTCTCCTCTAAAAAATTTACCAACATCTCGGTTTGCGCAAAAGTTGGTCGAGACATGTTTGATTCTATTAGTACTACTGAAAAGACAAACCTTTATATTATAACAATAACAGATAGTATATAAAACAATAATACAAATCTTGTGCTTACTTTGGTAAATACAGGAATGTATTACAATGAAAAAAGTGAAGATTTTTCGCTCGAAACATACAAACATAACTTACTTACTTTTAAATTTGACGCCGTTTTGACAAGCACATAGACAAACACTTCATATTTATAATATTCTTATGAAGTATTTATGTAAACTATTAAATTTAAATTAATATTATTTAGATTTTAAATGTCAGTGTTGTAAATATTTTTTTTAAATAATTTTGGTGTGTTCAAATAATAGTTTTTATGACAGAAACCGATAGAAAAGTTAAAATGTTCAAACGAAAAGACCGAATGAACCATAGAGTTTTAAAATTAAACGATGACGTATATAACCGGATACAGCTAACGACGCTGATAACACTCGATCGTAACTCGATCTTCGTCTTCGATTCGGTTTGGTTCGAGAGTACCATTTCACGATCGAATCGAGAACCGAATCAAGTTCGAAACAGAATCAAAAACAGAACCAAACCAGTTTCGGTAGTAAGCCTGCTGTGCCCAAGACGAGGTGAGATATCCATTAAATGCAAAGAAGTGGAGAAACTGCATATTTCTTAGGTACTTACTTATTTAAATATTTGTATTTTGTTATTGATTATTATTATTGAAATATGATAAATAAAAACCTTATTTTATCTTTAAGGAGACTCTGGTTATGCGCAGAGATCTTATATGATGACTCCAATAATAAATACAGTCGCTGGATCTCCGGAGGAGTATTATTATTAGCATGCAACATTGTTCGGAACGAAACACTGTAGAGAGGACTATTGGGCTCCTGAAAGCTAGGTGGAGATGTTTATTGCGTCATCGGGTATAGCATTACAAGCCCCGCACAGCAACAAAAATAATAAACGCCTGTTGCGTCCTTCACAATTTGTGCAACAGAGCTTTATTATTTATTTATTATTTATTCTGATGAATTAAGACGGGGGCAAACAGGACGTCATACCCTTGCTCAAACGATGTGGCAACAAAGAATTTTTGGCTTTACTCAGTTTTACATTGTTATGTAAATAAAACAATTTATGGAATTCTCGTTTCATTTATTTGCTAAAAAAAAAGATATGTAGGCAAATCCTTATAATAAAAAATAATAATCCTACTAATATTATAAATGTGGAAGTGTGAATGTTTGTTACTCAATCACGCAAAAACGGCTCAGCGGATTTGGATGAAATTTGCCATGTAAGAAACCTTTACTATGGAAAATTGTTAACAAGCGAAGCTCAAGAATCAATTCTGAAGTCCACGCAGACGAAGTCGCGGGCAGAAGCTAGTAAATAATAGGGCAGAGGACTATTTTCAAGATTATGGCTTGTTGAGAAGAGCTTGTGCAATCTTATCGCCGGACACAATAATAGCATTCGCCAAATTATCTAAGGCTTGCACAAGCTTTTCCCAACCTGCAGCATGTTTCAGCTCAGCCTCTACCCTCTTCTCTTCAATTTTTATCATACGGTCCCGTTCTGCCTGCAGATTATTTTTCAATCTCATCTGTCGTGCTCTTATTCTTGGGCTTCGTCTTGGTGCTGAAAACATATTTCATTCAATTATAAAAACTATGTATTTTTATTATTATTTTTTTAAACAACGCACATTACTAGTAATCTCGTTAACCCCTCGTGCTAAGCTAAAATGCTTGTGTTACGAGTAGATTCACGTCGGTAGTGTAATTGGTGGGATTTGAACCCGTGTGGTTGCCCACACGATCGCAAATTCCGCTTCAAAATTAACTTCATTATTCTATAAGCATGTTTGTATTTAACTATTTTTAATACTAACTAGAAGAAGCTGTCATCAGGTTATCTAGTGGATCCCAAGCTTGTGGCGTACTTGACGCAGGATCTTGTCCCGTTGCTGGGGTGTCTGGTAATGAATGTCCTTGTAAATGATCTTGGGATTCCTATTGAAAACAAGCAATGAATTAGAAATTAAAGTTGAACTCTTCACAATCAGCAATGCGACATTGACGCCTATTAAAGCAAGCAAATTATTTATTAAAGCAAGGCTTACCATAGGGACATTGAGGGGTATGCTCAATTCCTGATCACCTTCTGCAAAGCTGGATCCTCCCAATAGGGATAAAATACGCTCATCCAGCTCTGAGAATGGCTGCAGGATGTCAACTCCACCACCAGTGCGGACCGCAGAAGCATTACGTTGGGCAACGTTTTTTTTTAGGGCGTACTTCTTGTCAGACCAAAACTGAAAATAATTAAGAGTTATTCTTACTTATACTTCAGAATTATATAAAAGGAGATGAGCAAATCATTATACAATATCTATACAAAAGTTGCGTTGCACTCTTACTTTGGCCCAAGACTTGGCGTCCTTAATTGCGCCTCCCAACGCATTCAAGGAAGTTGTTACTTCCTCCCACTTAAGCTTCGTCTGGTGGCGAGCTTGAGCAGTCCTCAAATGTCCCTTTGCAATCCCAGGATTCTCCTCTAAAAAATTTACCAACATCTCGGTTTGCGCAAAAGTTGGTCGAGACATGTTTGATTCTATTAGTACTACTGAAAAGACAAACCTTTATATTATAACAATAACAGATAGTATATAAAACAATAATACAAATCTTGTGCTTACTTTGGTAAATACAGGAATGTATTACAATGAAAAAAGTGAAGATTTTTCGCTCGAAACATACAAACATAACTTACTTACTTTTAAATTTGACGCCGTTTTGACAAGCACATAGACAAACACTTCATATTTATAATATTCTTATGAAGTATTTATGTAAACTATTAAATTTAAATTAATATTATTTAGATTTTAAATGTCAGTGTTGTAAATATTTTTTTTAAATAATTTTGGTGTGTTCAAATAATAGTTTTTATGACAGAAACCGATAGAAAAGTTAAAATGTTCAAACGAAAAGACCGAATGAACCATAGAGTTTTAAAATTAAACGATGACGTATATAACCGGATACAGCTAACGACGCTGATAACACTCGATCGTAACTCGATCTTCGTCTTCGATTCGGTTTGGTTCGAGAGTACCATTTCACGATCGAATCGAGAACCGAATCAAGTTCGAAACAGAATCAAAAACAGAACCAAACCAGTTTCGGTAGTAAGCCTGCTGCCTATAAAAATGACAAGTAAACACAATACTGTATTTTCTGTTGTGGTGACATCTCCTATCGTATTACACCCACTAGACAATTTATCATCTACATTTTTATATATTAAACTTTAACTAGTTGAATCATTCAGGTATTAGTCATTATTTTTAATTTGTATTAATTATTCTTCGTATCCTGTTTATTTATTAATAAGTATAGGATTTAAAAGACAAGAATGAAGGAAGAATTATCTACTATGCAACTATTATAATGCGTAAATGTTCTGAGATTTGGTATACATATTTTTAAGGTGCAACATTGCGTTGAAGTCTTTTCCTAGAGAAAAATACCTCAATCTTAGCAAAAAAAAAATATGTTTTCCTATTTACTGTTTTTTTTACCTCTAAATATTAGTTGAATACCATGTTCCTAATGTACCATGTATATTGTAGTAGTAGTTTATTGTGAATTGGTTAATATCAAAACCATTTCGAAAATGTTAACCACTTATTACTTTATTAATTTAAGTAGGTGTCAACCGTTTCTGTATCATAATCGCGAAAGTAGACGTAAGGAGTGAAAATAAATGTAGATGGGTGACAGAAAAATCAATAGATAACGAAAATCTAGGTAAGGAAGTAGGTACATTTCAGGAAGACATAACTATAAGATGAAGCAACATCGGTACCGCTGATGATATAAATATTCCTACTAACTTAATTGAAAAGCATTCGCAAAAATTTCATGAAATTTATTTAAAAAAATATCACAATCAACGAAATAATTATATTCAAAACTGAACCATAAGTAGATAGATACATTATATTATTCAAATTCCATTATTTTAGTGTACCGCCTCCCGCTACCGACGTCCTCACCACCGCAGCAATCCGCCCCCCGTTGTGACGTCACGTCAAGTGGGAAAAGGAAGCGGTCCTGGTCACGAGCCGTCTTCAGCAACCTACAACGAAAAGGCCTGGAAAGGAGGTTCCAAATACAGAAGTATATTACGAAACCAGACAGAAGACAACTGGCAGCTACACTAGGACTTACCGATGCTCAGGTGAGGCTAAAATCATAATTATCATAAATAATAATCCAGCCTATAAAAGTTCCGCTGCTAAGCTCAGAACTCTTCCTATCTACAGGATTCATTTTTATGGAGTGCGTATATTCAACGAGGTAATCAGGTGCATAAACCTAACCTAATTTAAGACGTTGTCACGTCAAAAACGAACACGATTTTGCAATATTTAATAGGTATTAATCCCTTCGTTAATTTTATGCTTAGTTAGTTATTTTTTTTGTTTATTTACGACTTTCTCAACCCCGTGTACTACGTAGAGCGTATAGAGTAAGTAGTAAATACTATAATAAATTGATGACATGAAAATGATAAAGTACTCCGGCCTTGACCAGACTTCAAGCTATTCAGGCGGCTCCGATACTATCATATTCTTACATGACTACTATGAAACAATGAACTATATTGTTTCATAGTAGACAGTAGTCTCAGTATTTAGAACAACCATGAAACAACAAAAAAAAATAGGCCTCGATATTGGCCGATATACATAAACTGACATATTACCTATAGGCTATAAAGCTTATAGGTACCTACGTGTTTCTGTATAGATACTTTCGAAAGATAGAGATTGAGCATTTTTTACACGTAGGTAACAATAAAATGGGAACCTACAACCTCCTCCAAGAGGGGTAAAATAGGCCTATCTAATAGGTATATGTTCAATGCATGTAGGCCCCATAAACGGAATGAATATAAGGCAAATATATGTATATATATTTTCAGTGTGAAGGGAAGGGGCAACCCACAAAAATCTAATACACGCGGACGGAGTCGCGGGGTAGAGCTAGTCTAATATTATCTAGTAAGGTAGGTATAAAAATATGTGGGAAGTGCATTTGAAGGAGCTACATTACTAAATACAAACCATACAAACGATACCCCGGCGACATAAGTAAATTTTTAAGTACATTTGTAGGTTTTTTGCAGTGTCCTACAGGGACCATAATGTATTTTTAAAACTGTTAATTTAACACCTTTGTAAAAACTTATGGAGTGCAATAAAGAATTGAATTGAATTGACAGATAAAACGGTAAATTCTGGATGGAACTCAACGATCAGATAGATTGAGGTAATTTCAATTCTTTGTCGAGCTAATATGCGCAGGTGAAATAAGTTGAAGATTGCTTTAAGTTTATGAACACAGCACTGTTTGTGTGGGCCTATAAAGAATCCAAATACCTAATTAGCATGTTAATGATAGTTTCAAATGCCCAATATAATCAACGAGTACTTCACAGTTCTCTGCGGGGCTCTAGTGCAGTTGTGTTGTGACAGCGCAGTGTCAAGCCGGCGATATCGTAGCTAAACATCTGTATTCGTGTGGTTCACAGCGACGGAACACCGCAGGAGGTGTGGCGCCGACGCCGCTGGCTTAGTGTGAAATCGCTCTTGAGTTTCCTTTACTTCGAACTTCAAAAATTGGTAGATATTTATTATAGTGATACTGTTACTTGATTTAAAGTTTGAGGTTTATAATAATTGGGATTGTGACAAACTATTTACTCTTGCGTCATTTCCGACGGAATAGACTAAGAGAAACAGAATTTATTGTTCTTTCACATCGGGAACAAGTACCTAGGCGCGTTCTATAGGTATTCCTCCTGATGAAATATAGGTGAAGGTACAAATTAATTTGCCAGTGTAAAAATCCGTCGTTTTCAAGAAATACCCTATTTGAACCGGAACTCAAATTCATTTGTAAGATACATTTGTAGAACATTTTCATATTCTGTTCCGATCCGCTTCGGGGTATGCCTTCGATCGGGTAACATTATTTTACCAGTTTTATCACTAAGTAGGTCCCCTGAGCTTATACAGTATCTTTCACTATCCAAATCTAGATGAAAGTCTAGAAAGTAGATATTAATTTGCCTATGGCCTTTTTATCTCCGGGCAAGGTTTACAAGAATACTAGTAGGGGAGAAGTAGGTAATGGGAGTCAGTGGGCAGTCGTGGTCACTACAATAACTCGAGAAACAAAATTCGCTCAGTCGCAAACGCCGCGCATCCATGGTCATTTCACCTCATACAGGCCCCGCACCAACGCGTGTTTACTTCGCCCCGAGCGCTCAAAAGATACGGCCGTTTTAGTGTTTTGCGCCATTTTCTTATAATTTTACGTGTGCATAAAATAAACGGTAAGTCAATTTCTGTTATACATTTCGACTATTTATTCATTTCATACTGTATTTAGGTCATTTGAGACTGGTTTTGTGATACATACGAAGTGATAATTTTTTAAACTATTGTTTTATAACCTATTTTTTTCAAGTTGTCAGATTAGGGTAATGAGAGTCGCGGTTACTCCGATTTCCCGCAGTGATTGTCATTACCCGTATGTGGCGTTCACATGATTCGATTTCTTATAGTTTATTTATAGTATATTATTTATTTATTTATTTATCTTTAAATCACAATGGTAGGTATCTTATAAGCTAAGCCCCACAAAACCGTTGCAATGGTTATTGTCTGTTACAGTTTTGCAGATGCCCAAATCACGTCCCAGGAGTACCTACGAATAAAGCCCAGTGGTCTTCAGACACACTATCCAAAGCGGAAGATCTCATAAATGGAGGTTTATCTATAAAGTTGTCAAATGTATGTATATACCATTCTCCAGCCTTCAGAAGCGCTTAAAAAAAATCCTCGGAACCACGTCTTGGGCGTAAAACCGTATTTAGCAAACAAGTGGAAGAGGACCTGGTAAACCGAGATAAATTAATGGCAAAAGCTTTTTACGGATGCTCTGCTACTCAAGTCAGAAAGATTGCCTTCCTGACTTGGTACTAGTGCCTGCCTTATTTGTACCGAGTTCGGGCGCAACAAAGAGATCTGGTACAGATGCACGGTGTGTGGGCTATGGGACACACGCAGACTGCACCGGATAGGATTCAGCAGAAGGATATGTCTGCGACAACTGTTAGGATCTGTTGACTCCCATTACCCAATACGTGACCACAATTACCCGCACGTGTGGGCAATAGTGGTCAAAGTGATTTTTTTCTTTAAGTCTTATAATTAATAAAGTTCGTCCCCAAAGTCAATGAAACTCGTCAGACTGATAGTTAATTAAGTAAACTATGTTAAAAACTTATATTAATAAATATTTTTACAAAGACTTGTGTTTTGGATACATTATTGCTTAAGTGACTCCCATTACCCACTTCTCCCCTAATGTGCGACCCACATTGCTAGTAAGTTATATATAGTCTCATCGTAGATCCTAGCTTACAGGAGTTACAATGAAGGGCCTGGATGAATATTGTGTGGCGGGCTTGCCTCAGAAGAAAAAATTTGCTATTCAAATTAATCTATAACAATTTTCCAGGTCAAAGTGTGGTTTCAAAACCGTCGCATGAAATGGCGGCACACGAAGGAGGGGCGCGGCGGGATGTCAGGGACAGCTGGCCTGCCCGGCCGCGACCCCGACTCCACTAACGACGACAACGAAGACATCGACGTCGACACTCTGAGTGATTAGTGATAAACAGTAAAACAATATGGCGCGTTAAACGTGAATTGTGTACCTATTCAATCTATTTTCAAGCGGTAGTCAAACGCCTAGGACGACTTGCGATCTTGTGGCTGCCGATTCGAAATCTAACCATTGCACTACTGCCGTGACCCCACTCGTAACACAAGCATTTAGCTTAGTACGAGGGATTAACAAAAAAAAAAGAAAAAAATGTTGAAGTTATGATGGGCATTTATCAACAGCTTTTTGATAAGACGTGATAACGAGTGCCTTGTCGAACAGGAAAATCTAAGGGAGGGGGTGACATCACAGGTGGGGATATGACCGAAAGGAAAATAGAACTCGAACCATATAAGGTCTCGACTTGAATCTAATTGAGAAATAGCGAAGTATTATTGATAATGACGACGTACATATTCTTTAATAATTTAACAAACGAAACGAATCAATGTTATTTACTATTTATGAGATAAGAAGTTCAAGGATATAATTATCGTCTGTTGCTGTTGTCACTATAGGTCCTACAAACAGCGAGAGCTAGCGTTAGTTAGAATCATATGACAAGAATACTAAGACTCCATAAGAAATATGGTATGTATAATAAATTAATTGTAAGATTTTGTTTTAAATTAGGCAATATTCTTTAAAATAAACAGAGTATATAATTTTATTATATTTATAAAGTTATCAACGGTTGTTTCAATTATCTTGATGAAAATCATTTCCCTCTAATCATATCTACAAGCAATTTAAAATCTGACTACATACGGATATGAAGTAGCTATTTTTCTTTGAGGGACAATCAGAAGGTTATAATACTGCAGCACAATAATAATTATTAGAATAAAACTCTAGGTAGGTACACTCTCGAACAAACGACATAGCCAGAACTGTCTTCAATGGACTGAACATTTTATTTTCGCAAATTCAACCCATCTGTATGGCACGTTTTTCAGATGCGAAACTTTTATCAACGTAATATAAAATATTTTTTGTTGATTTTTCTCTTTCACAGAATTTTATATATAACGTCTAAGATCTGAATCCTTATCTTAAATGAGAAGACATTTATGAAGTATATCATTTTATTAAATTTAAAATTATTTTGTACAAATAAAGAGCTACTACTCAAAATGGAAAGGTTGGTTAAATATATGCACCATTGAAGAAGGAGTCTTATATAAACAGTGCAATTTATGATTGTAAGTTCATTGGGAAATGAAAAGATTAAGTTAAACTAAACAAAATAATAAATAAAGACTACAAAAAAGTATACTTATTGCAAAATAATTGCCATCATTAAGACTAAACATTTCGAATAAAACAACTCCTGAACTAAATATTTACTTCTTAAAAACTTAAGTTCTAAGATATGTTCAACGTAAACGTCTGGATAAACAAACTACATACTTAGCATTTTGAATAACTACATTACCTATTTTGGCATTGATATTAAAGTTCTATCTAATAGTCTACCAGTTTGACTTTGCTTCTTGCGTACGCGTCGGCGGCATCTTTGTCGTATTCCTGTGGACTGCTGCCGTGGCTGTGATCTTCGTGCCTATAGCCGTGGCCTTTGTACCCACCTCTGTGGCCATAAGGCCTCCTTCGACCGGGAGGAAAGGTTTCTTCCCTCCATTTATTTTCGTAACTGGCCGTGTCATAGCGGTTGTAGCCATCGTACCGTGGGCCTGGGCCTTCACGAGGTGGGTACTTGTCGTGTCTGTTCGGGTACCTATCGTCTTCATTCCTTCGTTCGTCTTTAGAGTCCGGCTCTACGTAACGTCTTCTAGACTCGGCGTGATGTGAATTTTCACCGTAATCCGGTCTGGGCCTTTGAGAAGTGGATGCGGACTCTCTATCGGCCTCCCAAACAGGTATGCGGGGTGACGCACTTCGGGATTTACTGTTGCCTTCTCTGTTCTTGTCATTTGTTATAGAATCTCTGAAAAACAGCCATAATACAGATGTTACGATGTATTTCTCAAGTAATTGATATAAAACAAAAACCTTAATAATACTGCCTTATGAATGTCCCTGTGTTGGGCGCAGAACAAATCAAATTTACTTTCACAAAACTAAAACAAATTAACTTCGTTTTTTATATTGATTACCTTGAAGATGATCGACTACGGCTTCTATCAGAATCATCTTCGCTTGATCTTCTGTTCTGTTGATGCCGCATTTCACGCTGCCTGTCAATGATAAAAGTCATATTGTCAAAGTCAGGTATTATATAATATTGAAAAATGTTGGCTTTCCGGCCCTAGAGGTTTCATGCCGTTTTGGTAGGTACGCTGTTTGAAAGTAAAGCAAGTATACTTTATATGTATACATACTTTATAATAATAAAAAGCGGAATAACTAATGAAACATAACAGATACTTTAGTGTGTTACGTCAGTTCACATGACAGATACAGTCACACGACACGACACAAGTCTCCGATAGCCGACTACTTTAGTCTTTAACGACGCGTGCCTATATACAAAGTTCTTTCGACTACCGAACCTCTATAGTTGGTATGGCAGTTGGTATTTGCTGGGTGGGATACTGTGGATAGCAATTTGACATAAGCGCCATACAAATTATGTCAAATTCCTATCTCAACTTGGATAACTATCAACGGATATCGGACAACGGATACTTGCGTCGTTGTGTATGAACAGGCTTACTTAAGAAAAAGACGACCGCCTTAATATCACTGTTATGTAGATTTCTAAACAACGGTAGTCATTAGTCCTGCCATGCCCAAACAAGGAACGCCTTCGAAATCCCTTCGAAACCATGCACAAATGGATATGTATAAATAGTTGTATAAGAATATAGTAAAACACTATTGTATACAGACTTGCGTCTCAGTTTGATGGCCAACTCCCTCATTTCCTCGTCGCGGCGCGCTTGTCGCCGGCTCTCGCGTTCCAGCCGCTCTGCTTCAGCGCGTTTGTCAGCCCGAACTACATTAAACAAATCATACATTTTATTTATTTAATTATAAATCACAGCAATAACTGCTGTTAATACTTCTTTCTTCTAGATCTTTGAATGACAAATGTAATTTAAATTTAAAATTGAAATATGATGTTATATTAATTAGTACACTCATGCTATATTTTATTTGTAGATAACTTCTCATAATGGATGCAATTACGTCAAAAAACCGCTAGGATCGCTAGTATCGTTATGCGTTCTATCATACTCCACCAATGAGAGACAAGTTACTGGCTTGCGATTGGTTGAAACTGACAGATAGACCAAAGTAATATGCGACATTCGTGACCCTAGCGGATTTTACATGCTATAGCCCATATCTCGACGTTTTCAGAATATAAGAAGTGCAATCCCGCCACAGTTTGCAGTTTTATTGCAGTTGTACGAACTGCATTCGAACTGGAAATTAGTGCAGTTGACTGGCAGTCTAGAGCTTATGGCAACCCTACATTAAATAAACTGATTAACATTATTCTAGAAACATTAAGACGAGAGAAGAGTCAAGTGCGACTTGACGCGTCAAGCACACTTAAATGCAGTTATAGTATGTTAAAACAGTAACAATGCTTACACTTATTAGTAATTTGATAATTATCTACAGTACTTTGATAGTATATTAGATTTCACAAGTGCGAATAATTGATAACATTCAAGTAGGTATAATGTTAATGATGTTATGACCTATGTTTTCTTAGTTTATTTAAAACTCACGCTGCCTTGATAATTGTGCCTGCATTTTCCTCTTGAGTTTTTCCTTCAGCGACAACGTTTCACGCGACGGACCCTGCAAGAATTATAATATTAATTTGATGATCTTTACTGGTGTTTATATAAGAGCAGACTCTTTTGAGAAAGCTCTGTGAATATGAAAAGAACCAACCTTACTTGCTATAGTTACTTGTAAAGAATGATTGAATTAATTAGCTTTCAGATAAAATATTGTGTTTAAGAACACAAGGCGATGTAAAATATAAATAAATAAATACCAAAACCACTTTGTGACGCAATTAGAAGGCTTTATTCACGTAAATTTTCTCTATATTATGCCACTTTATCGTCTTTGTGGCTATCCAAATGCGTATGTATGAAATACACACTTGAAATGTTATACAGGATTAATTTAAAAAGAGTGCGTTAATTCAACGAGGTCAGGTGCATAAAACTTAACAACTTTACCCAAAGAAAATTGGTCGAAATCTTAAAATGGAAAATGAACTTTTCATACAAATTGACAGGTCAAGTGACTTATATTTGTATGAAAAGATATTAAATATAAATATAAGAAGGGTTGTATATTATAGTTTTATAGATATGTATGTATCTGTTATACGGAATGGATATATCATAGTTAAAATAATAATTCAAAAGGAAGAACTTTGTACAGCTTAAATAAAACATATAATTATGCAATTAATTAACATTTTCTGGTTAATTCACATTAAGGCATGGTAGGTTTCTGTCAATGACAAGCAAAAACTATTTAAAATTAATTGAAAGGGCAACACCAAGGGTATAAAATAAACATTCAGGTATTTAGCAGGTTTTAACCATACTTTGTCTTTTCGTATATTGTTCTCGCTATGTTTCGTATATTTAGATTGCTTTAAGCGAAAAAATCTGCTGTAACTACTGGAAAGTAATGTCGTAAGGTGCTAAATGAAAGCAGAACAAATGTATAAATGCAAATGATTCTTACTGACTTTGGAGCTGGATCCAGACAATCGTAACTGATTCTGGTTTGTATTGGATTTATTGCCCACCGCCATTCTGAAATGTGGAAACGCTTGTGTTATCTTTAATCATAGAAATATCAATAAGGTAAAAGCAATGTAAGTACGAAACATAAGGTCTAATAAGCTATGTACAATATTAAGTGTGACAGTAAAGTTAATATTTCTATGTATCATTCAAAGTATAATGGCCGAATTCCGAAACGTCAATCAGTTTGAAGCCACTGTTAAGTCTCATGCTGTCTCTGTCACTTTAAGGTGTATAGTAGCGACAGATAGACATCTAAGAACGTGTTAAAGTTAACTAGCGTTGCAGTATTCAGGGGTTAGACACTTAAAGATATAAGAAGATAATTAATATATATTATAGTACACGTTTTACTAATAATAATAAATACTTAGATCGCCAAGCAGACAGCTTATATAAATCATGGTAATTAAGTTCTTAACTAAATTGAACAGTATAAAAAATCTCACAATACGCTCAATGCACTCACTTGTTTTTCGAATCGTCGGAGCCACTGGAGTCTGAGTCAACCGAGAGCTCACTCGACGACTGGTCCTCTTTGCGACGACCATAGTACCGCGGCACGGACGCCTTGCTTTGCGCAGCCTTATCATTACTGTAACACAATATTACATAACTTAGTCACAAAAGTATTTATGTATCAGAGTACAATGCTATAACCAAGAGTGATGCGGTCGAAGGATTCGGTCTGACTCACCTCACCATTCAATAACGTATTAATAACAAAGACAAGCTTACCTTTCAAATGACATCGATCTGGAGTTATTATGCTTGGCATAAGCACTAGCATGACTGGAAAATACAAAGACAATTTAGTTTCGAGCTTATGTTACAGGGTATCTAGTCGATCAATAACAATACGGATAAAATACAAACTTTGTCGGGCTGCGAGAGTATCTGTTTCTAAGATTACGTGACCTTGACCTCGACCTCGTCGTTGTTTTTCTATAAGGGCTATATGACCTCGAGCGGGATCGCGAGGTGGCTGAACGGGACCTGGAAGAGCGCGACTTTCTCCACGAACGGGACCGTGATCTTGACCTTGAACGCGACCTGGACCTCGACCGCGTAAATGATCTTGACCTAGAATTAGGCCCCCGAGGGCCAATTTGACGCGAGCGTCTTTCGTGAGGTGGGGGTGACCTAAAACAGTATCACAATTTAGCAAACCACTTAAATGTTCAAGAAGTTTTTCGCCTAGTTCATATTGCAATCCTACCTGCCACGTTTACGAGCTACGTCTGCATATAACATCTTCAAGTTCTGTTTTACTTTGTCTGCATATAAAGGCTTGGCTGTAGTTGCTGCCGACAATAAATCAGAATTAGAATAAATTGGGTTATTTAAACCTACAAAATAAATATTCTGGCTTCTTTCTAAGTAATCTTCATGAAATGCTACAAAACTTACGTGGTTTTTCTTCTTCTTCACCACCGAAGGAAGTGATAAACTGTATCTGTTCACCAGTTTCAGGTGATGGACTTCTACTTGGAGAATGGCTGGGTGATCTTGTCGGCACCGACGATGGAGCCGCATAGCTGGGCGGACTAACCACACGAGTAGCCAACTTCTTATCACTAAGAAAGAAAATTAAATATGTAACAATGTCTTAGCAGAATAATGAACAAAATGGTGAAGGCCATACTTGCGTGCCTCAATAGTATAACTTCTTGCGTCAGCATGAAATTGGAAATGATTTATAAATGTAGTCATAGATATTTAAGATACTTATTTTTATTTCTAGTATCTGTGACTCTGTATAATTCAAATACAATGTTCTAGTATTACTACATCATATTTAAATCAATGACCTTGCTGCTTAGACTGAGCTTTCATTTATTGAAATTAATACAACTCAAATCATGAGGTATTCAGGATTGAGCCATAACTCTTCTTGAATGTTTCCAAATAAAGTGAACTTAAATGAAATAGATTCAAGCTTAGTTTTTTATGAGATCAAGCAGTTGAGAGTGACGAAAGACGAGTTTATATCTACCCACCGATGCGCACGCCTTTCCCTCCTACTTTTCCTCCCAGAGAACATTGCCTTCTCCTTTTCCTCTCTCAATAACTGTTTCTGATGTTCAGCATCATCTGCGTCTCCAGTCAGGAAGGAGAACAGATCGCATCCCGCCATTCCGAACTGCGGTCCCACCCCATTCAACTCGTGTGCCTGTACTCCAGAAAATGTACCATGAGAAAAACGAATTAGTGTATACTGAAGCGGAAACTAACTACTTAAATAATGAGTATAATATAATTATGCTATTTAGCACATAAATATAAATAAAATACATGCAAAATGCTGTGATATAGAATACATAAAATATATTAGTTACTCACTGAGTAGCAAAATTAATTGGTGCATTGGCTAAGTGCAACAAGCAAAATCATTGTAATTTGTAAACTTGAATTAAAAAGCATATAAAAAACAATAGCTGAACACTAAAGGACCAGTTTTTATTGGTGCAAATATTTATTACATGGTGTAAACTGATTAATTTATATAACAAAATACTGATTAACTGATGATTACAATAAATTCCAAAGGAGGTAAAAAATATAGAAAGAGTAATTTTACAAAGTATGTGTAGTAAGTATATGAAGAACCAAAAAATATAATGTAGCTCACCTGTGATGCCTCCATCTTGTTGACATCTATGCTGAGATCCACATCAATGATCTCCAGATCTGAATCATCATCTGAATCTTTCTGTTCCACTTTTTTATTCTCAGGGCCTGTAATTTAATACTGCATGCCATAAGAATACCCAGAAATAACTGAAGAACATACTACCCCGTGACCAGACATAAGTAGCCGTCAAACATCACAGCAGATTGAGGTATAACAGTAAAGCTGAATCTACCGTTAGAACCGGAGGGTTGTGCTCCTGGATCACTATAATTGTATCCTATAGCAGCACCAATTCCTTTCTTTTCATGAAGTTTTTCTTTTTGCATTTCCTTTTCTTCAATTGTGACCCCAAATTGCTCTTCTATGGCCAGTTGTTGAAGAAACTTGTCTTCACCTATAAGTAATTTTAGTATAGTAGCATGAATATTAAGGTGGACTTAATGCCTACTGGCATTAAGACCACTATGTACACTGTGCATAAAGTATTAAATAAAACAATATTAATTTGAATATAATGCCTCTATAAATGAAAAATAAACTACCTAAAACCTGAATTAATAACATACAAAATGAAAATTCTATGTGAATCATTTTATAATAGCAAACCAAACAAAGTAAAAAATGCAATTTTAATAAAATATTGGTTTCTTACTTATTCCCAGAAATACATTTTGTGCCAGTATTCTGTATCTCTCATAGTTACACTGTCTTTCTTCAGGACTGAGCTCATCTGGTGGAATATCTGGATATCTTACTTCAGGAATGTAATCCAAGTGGGCTCGGACATCAAAACGGTCAATCATATTATTGGTATCTCCTTGCCAAGGCATCCTGAGAGAAAGCATTCAATTTATATATACTGCACTAGGAAATCATAAACTTGCGGTTATAGCTAATAGCTAATATGGATACAATTGATAAGGCTAGTACTGGGGTATGTATAGAAGTGCACTAGTACTTCAACACTTCAGCAAACAATCTTTAAATACATTCAATTGAACTAATTTATTTATTTTTTTGTTATACACTACTAACATGATCGCTGGGCCTTCTCCTGCTGCAGCAATAGCTGGATCCAGATGCACCTTGCATGGTCGGCCGTGTAATTGTAAAAACTGAGTTGGCTCTGCTTTCTAGAAAGATGTTTTCAAAATATTATGTGACAAACTATTGCTGTATTCTTATGTATGGTTACGGTTACTAGAAACATAAAATGGATTGAGTAAATAATATGAAAGTAGACAAACGATTGGCTCACAATCTTTTCATAAAAATCCTTGCGGCGCTCCGCCCTGCGACGGTAGTCAACAATCATGCCGCGGATCATACGCTCTTGTTTCCTTGCTTCGTGCCACATCGTTATATTTTAATTGCACAGTCATAAACACAATAAATAATGGAGTACTATTATTATATGGACACTGTTTTACGTAATATATAAATTAAAATAGTATTTTCTTTGAGAGATTCTTCAGCTTCCATCAGTATCTTTCCGACAGAAGAGCGCCATCTTGATTTTTTTGGTTTTGCGAATTTGCGATATCGAAATCTGAGTTGCCAGCTCGATACCAGGATTAGGTGCTAAATGTAACATAGAAGTGCTAAATTTCTATTAAAATCGAAAAATTGTGCTAAATTCGAAGGATCACCAAAAAGTCACATACTTTCACGTAAAATAGTTTTTCGTATTTTACATAGTTCTAAGCCACTTTTTTGATTTTGAATCTTTTTCCCACTATTTTCTGTTAGATTGAACGTAACTCACTTTTAATCTTACAAGAATAATATTCATTTTCGTATTCACACTAAAAATAATTGTTTTACAATATTTATGGTAAATCCACACTGTTAAATTAACAAAACATTGCAAACAAATATAGCATAATAGTCCAAGCGTTTGGTTAAAATAGTGCTAGATTTAGTACAATGTGCTAAAAGTCTGGACTCACGAAAATTGTGCTAGATCTGGCATCGAAAGTGCTAAGTTAGCAACACTGAGCGAAATTTCCATAGCTATAGACTTATAGAGCTACTTTAGCTAGTGAAGGGCACATTTTCATCTATACCTTCATGAGGGTCATGAAGGTATAGATGAAAAAGAGGGTACACCGCACAGCCACAGAATACAGAGGTGTGTATAGTGTAACCACGGAAAAAATAATCAAAAATCACAAACTCTGAATTTTATTATTGAATAGCAAATAAAGTGAAATGTGAATTGGCATGTGGCATGGCATGGCAATCTTACATGCTCTATATCTTGTTTCTACATTATATATTATATGTAAGATAGGCATTTGAAAGATATCGGACCATTTGATAATTCTGTTGAATGGATTATCATAACTATAAAAGAGTGCGTGTAACGTTCACACGCGATTGATGTAAAACTTTTTTTTATTATAATTATTTTTACAGATGACGGTGTCAAATGTTCGGACATTTTCATTCAATAAGGCCAGAATGGCCGAGTCACACCGGAATGGCAGCGGCCGGCAGCGACGCGGCGAGCACTTACAGTGTGAAATAATTTTAAACTTTAACTACATGATTAAAAGACCAGTATCGCTTGAAAAGGTCGCGAGGCCGCCCGCGGGGACGCGAGCGGCCGCGAGAGGCCGGCAGCGGCCGACAGCGACGCGGTGAGCACTTTCAGTGTGAAATAATTTTAAACTTTAACTACATACATAAAAGACCAGTATCGCTTGAAAAGGTCGTGAGGCCGCCCGGGGTGACGCGAGCGACCGCGGCCGCTGCCATTTCGGTGTGACTCGGGACTAAAGAATCACTTATTTGACAGCTTGTTTTTAGAGAAGTACCAAAATAGCTTACTTCGGTTATTCGTTATTCCCATGAAGGTATAGATGAAAAATGTATAATTAAATATTTTTTACATAAAATTCTAATGTATAATTTTTATTATTATTCAATTTAATATTTTTTTACTAATTATTTTTATTTATTCAAAATTTTTGACTGATTTGTTTACAAACTATCTATTGACAAAATCAAAAATATTTGAAAACCGGATGGTACAGAAACGTGACGCCATATTGCCGTAACGGACTTCCGTTGCATTGTCGTCCAGTTACCTCCTAGTCGCGCCTAAAGAAGTTTTACTTCAATAATGGTTTAGTGATAAATTAATAAAGTAGGTTCGATTCCCGAATATCGATGACAGACAAATATTTTATTATATCATATAGTTACATCATAGAAATCATAAATAATAAAATAAGAATACTCATTTATAAGGAATTGAAAACTAAGAGGTCAATAATAATCATTTTATTACATTTTAGTTCACAGTATACAAATATAATTCAGTGTAATCATCAACATCAAAGAATATTTCATTTTCCATTTGATTTGGTTTGCAAATACTTAGCCAATTCATGAATTCTTCAAATATTTCTAGATTCACGAGGGTATCAGTCATACTTCTGTTGCAAACAAGATAGCTACCTTTCCTTATGTGTTTTTTGAAAAAGTACCACATTTCTTTATGCTTTTCATTGTCTACAAAGAATTCTAAAATGTTGATGATTATAATATCAGAGTTTGAAACAAGATCACTCCTTTCCATGACATCAGAATGGACAACCTTAATCCTGTTGCTATCCATTGAATACTGTTCAACCATCCTTTTCTGGACATCACAACATTCTTCATTCATTTCTATTCCTATAATAGTGCCAGCATTTGAGAAGTAATATGCCTGAAAAGAAAATAAAACTAAATATAGACTGTTCTGAAAAATAAAAAAGTTATCCAGTTGCTGAGTACAGACTACCAATAGACACAAATAAAAAAAACAATGAGCTACGGTAAAAAAACCATAGAATAATAACTAAAGTAATAGAAGGAGCGCTAAAATAAGAGTTATGTGACTACTCTGTTTCCTGTTCTATCTTATACCACAAAATTGACGGGGAAAAGAGATAAATGACTATTCTTTGTTTTACTTTTTCTGAGTTTTTCTTGTCATGACGTAAGATTTGACGAGATTTGGTAGTTTGTTTCGTTGGTTTGGTTTGGTAATATGACCAAATTTGAGAGTACTTTACGTCATATTTGGCAGTATGTTCCATTGAACCACTTAATTTGTTCGCATATTCAATGTTGACAAATATGTCGTAAACCGTATTGTTTTGGTTTGTTATATTAAGTTTTATTAATATTGTTGCTGTTGTACTGCAATAATTATTCTATTTAACAATAAATAGTGACTTTGTGAACGTTGTGGTGCGATGTCTTGTGCGGTGGTTGGGTGCAAGTCCCATACATCAAGGAAAGAACATAATCACCAATTACTGACTTTCCATCGGTAAGTTTTTGCTCAATTTATTGTTGAATGTGAGCTGAAAAACGAATATAAATATGTTAAAATCTAGCTGAATCAATTTGTAGCGGATACCAGCCTCAATATCTTTTTCAAAAGAAGTAATAAGTGAATATTCGAAAACTGTTTTTAGGTTATCATGGTCATTCATAGTGACGTAAATAATGCTGTCGATACTTTTCTTGTACAGATTTTCTAAAGACGGAGAGAAAAGATTTTAGGTTCGCTTTTAGATTCGATTCCTACCCAGGACAAATCTTTGTTTGATGATATAATATGCATGTATTTGTTAATATATCAGTATTTTTATCGGTTGTCTGGTTGCCATGCTGCCTGTCTTTGCCTAGTTTGGGGATTAGATGGATATGTGTTAGTTCCAAGATATTAGATATTAAAGTAGGTTATGATCTTATTCAATGTGTCGACTATGATAGGAAGATTTTCACTAGATTTAAGCTCCTAGACCTTTAACATCATAGATTATAATTGTCTGACTTAATTAAACATTATCACATTTATTTCAGATCGATCCTGTTTTCAGAACGCTTGTTGGCAGCGCTGCCGCATAGTGTCCCACAACTCCAACAATGGCAATAATTTTGAAGCTTAAATCTGAAACTACGACAAAGGAAATAATAGATTTACGGATTAATATTTTTCCTAAATTTTTGATAACTAGGTATTATGCACAGTGCCACCCGAAAGTGAAACAACTCCTTTAACGCTTCTAAAGCGCCTATTTTAAGTTTTCTTGAAATAAAAACATTTTCCGCAACAATATCCGGCTTTCTTTAAAAAGTTCGATATCCCCTTTTTGCGGTTTATCAATGATCTTTTCAGAATGAACTTGTAAAACCTAATAAATTATATCGTCTCTTTGTTAGTAATTTATATATTTTAAGTACGGTTATTATTTATGGTGGTTCGCGATAACGCATGTCACAGTAAATTCTATCGATGTTGAAATTTAATGGGTCACGTCACTAGCCTAAATAAAATCTTAGACAAGGGCAAAATTTTGAAACGTTTTCCGTACACGCGTCCCTCTCTAACATGAGAGCGGCTCCATAAGCCAAAATAAAGCAAATACATTGAGTTTAGTTGCTATTTTAGCGCTCCTTCTATTACTTTAGTTATTATTCTATGAAAAAAACTTACACCATAGAGTACTGCACCTAATCTGGAACCAACATCAAGTATTTGCTTATCTTCTAATTCTTTGGGGAGTTGGACTTTGAAAATATATTTAAGTGATTGACGAGACATTGAATGTGAGATGTATATCAGGTCCTGAGAACAAAATACATTAAAAGCTACTAAAAGTTTAAAATTCAAATTATGAAGCACAGTTTATAGCTCAAAGTTTGGTGACTTTGAACTGATTGGACTATGATTAAATTTAATATTTTGAATACAATTACTTGAATGTTGCGTGATGTACAATCTTTGCAATAACGCCTTTTTAATTTTCCTTTCTTTACTAAGTTTTCAACTTCAATTTCGTCATACAAAAACTCATCTACATGAAGGGTGTTTTCTTTATTACAATCAGCTTGATCTCCAACTGTGGGTGGCGTTATAATTTCAGATGGCATTTCAGCTTCGAAAGGCACTATTTTCTTAATTGAATTTCCAATCTTGATAAGCATTTTCTCTGAAATTTGTAGAGCTTTCATACGTTCTAAATCTAAAGGGAGAAAACTTGTTTGAGAAAATTATGTCGAAGCAAATCTTGCCAAAAATTTACAATTATTAGAGTTACCTCTTCTGTAAGACTGGTTACAAATCCATTGTTCAATTAAATCCATTTGGCTTGCATCTAGATCAGAAAATATATCTAATAAACTGTGTTTAATGCTAACAACACTATCGTCCGCCATGACTGTTAGAAATAGTTGAAGAAAACTGCAATCTTAAATTTTACAAATATATACTAATTTCTGATACAGTCAAGTAAAATCTGAGGAAACTGTTTTCTTTTTATCCAAATCAAATAAATGCGAGAGAGAGGCGAGAGCACATGCATGCCGGATGCAGATTGCCTGGTGACATGCCTGTCTGTCAATAGTGTCAATTGTCATTGTCAATGTGACATTGATAACAGGGCTGTCAGTTAAAAAGTCAAAGTCACAAACAAAACAAAACAACGTCACCGAATTGCCTACAGATAGGCCTACAGTATACTCGTAGATAGAGTTCATTCTCTATCTACGAGTATACTAGTAAGCCTTGGTTTTTCCGTTCTCAAAATCAGTTACTTCTACCATCAATTGTCTTCGTCTAGGACATGTTTGTTCTCCTGCCTTCTTGGCCAAAATACACATTAGAGTAGAGACACTTGTAATTTTATTTCTTAATTCAATGCTCAATGCGTATCGCGGTTAAAAAAAACAAGACAAGTTGCGCAAAAGATGTGTCATTTTTTAATTTTAACTCATCTATAATAAGCTAGTTATCATCATCAGATCCTGACATGGTGACAACAGAACCAAATGACAAGCACCAGCTTTGAAATAAAAAAAGAATTATCAAAATCTGTTCACCCAGTCGAAAGTTCTCCAAATTAAAAAAAAAAAAACACCTTTTGGAAGTCGGTTAAAAATCATGAAACCGTCATCTCTGTGCAGGTTTATGGATTGACAATTCTTTTGTTAACAACTTTATTGTATACACCTACGTTGGAACGAATCGTTTGCTCAGATTAAGAAAGAACTTTAAAAGCTCGTTTGCGACTACTATGATCGTAGATAGATTCTCTATCTACGACTATGATTGTCAATAATGTTAAATGTCAACCCTTTGTTTATCTTTAACCTAGCGACCCGCTCCGGCTTCGCACGGGTGCAATACTATACTAAATACACTACAGAAAAACTGTGAACGTTGTATTTAAAAATTATAGGCACGCTCCAGCGGCCGACCGGTACCGTACGGCCGCAAACGGTACCTACATCCCGCAATTTTTAAATTTGTAATGTCTTCGAAAATATTCATTTAAATCATATGCTGTAAAGGGCCATATAGATCTATATTAAATCAACAATGTATTTAAGGTATTTAATTGGATAAGGATTAATGCTGTATTGGTTAAAATCGCTTCGAAAATTAGCCATTATTTGTCGTAAAAAGTAAATGACAAAAAATTAGCGATGGGCGATTCCGAGATGTTTTAACAATCGAAAGAATCGGAGTCGTTAAAATAAACCATCGAGTCAACCATCGACTCGCCGTTCTACAAAACAATCGAGATGTTTTTCGATTGTTTCGAGTCAATGGAATTGACCGCTAGTTTTCGGTTGTTCGAATCAGTCACCAAGTATCGCTCGGTCACCGCAGGGGGAGTCGAGGGAGGTCAGTCGATTGCATGCATCTAGCCACAAAGATTAGAAATAACATTATTATTAGAAATTAAGACTTTTCTAAAAAGATTTTTTAATTGTTATTTGATTAAGATTGTTGACTATCCCGTGCCCGACTGATTTTAGATTTAAATTTAAATAATAAGATTAAAAAAACAGTTACGATTCAATAAGAAAGTAAGAAACCTCGATTATGTATTATTTATTTTCACGATTCCTCCTATCTAATTATTCGTATTTAAACCATCGAGGAACAACTATCGATTACTCTCGAATGAACGCGCCGTGCGCCAGTCGCTATAGCAGACCGAGTCGGACTCGAGTCCAAATTGAAACAATCGAGTACCATCGAGATGTTTGAACAATCGAAACAATCGAAAAAAACCTCTCGCCATCGCGCATCACTACAAAAAATGTTATTGTGGGATATCCATAAGAGATAGACATAAACCATCGCGGAGTTTTCTGTAGACCTTTTCAATGTGTACAATACTGTAGTACATTATTTTGATGTATCTCGTAGGGTTCAGCCAGCGTTTGCTGTATTGCGCAAAAAAATGTGTTTATTTACGACTTCACTTTAGGAACCTCTAAAATTATCAGTGTTTCTCTACTATATTATGCATGTATTATACATATAAACCTTCCTCTTGAATCACTCTATCTATTAAAAAAAACTGCATCAAAATCCGTTGCGTAGTTTTAAAGATCTAAGCATACATAGGGACAGACAGACAGACAGACAGACGGACAGCGGGAAGCGAATTTGTTTTATACTATGTAGTGATAACTCAGATTATGAACTCACTTAGATGTACTTTACGTATATACATATTTAGATAATATATATAATTATGTATATCTTTATACATAATAAGTAAATGTCATGTATAGTGTGTCAACCAAAAATACATTACAATGTCTTTGGTGTCAACCGCTCATGGCGCTCATTGCTCTGTCAATTACTCAATTGTCAACAGTTCAACACTAGTGGTCCCTGACAGTTGTCGAGCGAGACGAGAGCGAGTGCGGAGTCTCACTTGTCGCGCCGCGTTAGTCGTGTATTATTGTTTTGCAAATAATTCTGGTTTGTAGTTTCTATGATAATATTGAGTTAATTCTTGTAAGTTTTATGAGATTGAAATAAAAAGTCACATTTAGTTTTTATTATCCATATGATTGCACAAAGAGCGTTCTATATTGTTGCAGTTCTGCTTTATTTAGAATTTAAAACCGTGGAAATGGAATGCCTGCCTCATAAAAAAACCATTGGGATATGGATGTCAGACAAGAAGAGCCAAAAGGTTAATTGGAAAGAGTTTATTAAATCTTGTTCTTCTCATGGATACAATCTTGTTATGGTAAGTAATTTTGTGGATTCTGGATTATAATTGAATATATGTAACTTAAGTAGTATTTGTATTTATTTACCAGTTAGATCCTTTCTAATGACTATTTTTTGAACAATATAATCCATTTTTTATTAAGTTTTTTATTTGTTGTTAAGTTAATAATATTCCTATTTTCTGTGATAGTCTTATTATTACAAACTGAGTGTGAATATTAAATTTAAGCTATGAATATCTCATAGAATATTGTAATAATTATATGAAAATAATTATTTTATATATTATTCACAGCTGGATTTGGAGATTCCATTGGAGGAACAGACACCAATAAATGTGTTCCTTCACAAATTAACCGATGTTATTGCTGCTGCTGATTATGGAGATGCAAAGGTTAATATAATTTTTAATCTTAAAAAAAAAAACTATTATTATTCTACCCTTAAAGAAAAATGATGAGGCTAATAACTTAAAAAATGTTTAAAGTATTGATAATTCAGTTTTAAAATTATTCTTTTTCAATTTATTTATGTCTAAAAGTTGTTATCCATATAATTTGTGTATGATGATATCATATCTTTTCTTGATTTATGTAATCATAAGCAAATCTTATGTTTTAAGAACAGAACAAGTTAAGTATGACTCATTATTTTTGTTGATTCAGATTAGCACTTTAATGCTACACACCTTTATGGAATGTTTCTATAAAAAAAAATGCTTTAATATGTTTATAAACTATTTGTACCATGTGTGGGTGTAATTGGTGCCAATTTTTTTTTACTTCTCTTTTAAGACAGGGTATATAAAAAATTGCTGGAGATGTAATTTTTTTTAAAATACTTGTTGTTATATGTGCTTATCATAGTTCTGTTGTGCATTACCTGCATGTTAAGTAAATGCTTATTTTGTGTCATCACCTTTATAACTTGGATTTGTTTCACGGCCATTGTCATTTATTATTCTGTATTAGTCAGCAGTGTCCTTACTATGAAGTTTCAATAAAAACTGCTGTACAATTTGTTTCCCTTGGATGACTAACTTATAATACTAAAAAAGTGTGGAAATCATGACACAAAAAGTAAATTAAACTTTTACAGTTTAGGATACTGTAATTAGATTTTTTATTGTTTCCGAATGAGGTTGACTCAGTTGTTTATGTGAAATAGTTAGGTATTTATGTTAGCTACAATGTTTTAAAGATACTTAAAACTATTAGTTTTTCCAATAGAGTTATATTGTTATATGGTTAGCTCTCTTAATAGATTCAGGTTTCTGTAAATATGAAGTAGGTACTAGCTTTTTGTGTTAAATAGTACCCTATAGCCTTCCTTAATCAGTGGGTTACCTAACACAGGAATATTTTATAAATTAGACCAGTAGTTCCTGATTTAGTGTGGTAAACCAAACAAACTTTAATAATAATTAATAAGATTTAGTAGGGACAAGACAATTCATAATTTCAGCACCCAGTCAATGAATAATAATTAGGGTGTAAGTCCTCCATCTATTTACTAGTTGACCCCGCAGAATTGTTCTGCCATATTATGAAAAATCTGGAGAGGGCCAACCTTATCATTAAGGGGTAACTATGGAAAATATGTTGGACAATTCTTAGACCTACCTGATATGCACACAAAGTTTCATACAACCTGTCTTACTATGGGATACTGTAATTCGCAGTAAAATGGGTTGTGGAGGTCAGATAGGTCGTCGCTCGTTCAAGACTGGAAGCCGACCCCAACATTGCATGGGAAAAGGCTAGGCAGGTGATGATATCTAAGCTTGTAGTTGTTGATAGTAGAATTGTGATATTTTTACATGAGTGGTGTTTAATGTTGTACATTTCTTTGTTATCAGGCATCAGTAATCATTAATAGAGTGGAGCAATATTTATCAAACCATCCAAATATAACTGTTATTGATCCATTGAACAATGTGAGAATACTTTTAAATAGGTATGTATTTTTTATTATACCTTTCATGGATACTTTTTAAAGGATATCTCAATTTTATGTCTGAGATAATTGCTGCACATCTACACCTTAACCATTGGTTAAGGTGTAGATGTGGTATCACGCCTAAATCAATGGAACACCTGTTAACTTGTCCTTCGTGGCCTAACACCTGCACACTGGGTTATCTAACGAAAGCAACTGATTATGCAGTTGTCGTAGTAGAAGTCTGGGCAACACATTATAAGATTGCTGCACTCTCGATGGGATATAGAAAAGACGAAGTTTCACTTAGCTTTCCTGAAGACAGCCTCTAAGAAAACTTCTAAAGGAATGGGAGTAATATATATTAAACTCTTTATGATACTGTTTCCAGGTACTGCTACTACACATTACTACAAAACGAACCATCACTATACAAGCAAGGAATATTCACACCTTCATTTGCAGAATTCACCACAAACAACATTGAAATGAACATAGAGATTATGAGGCAGAGAGGTGTCAAGTTTCCTGTGATATGCAAACCAACAATAGCTCATGGGTCCAAATCAGCACATGATATGATTATCATATTCAACGAAAAAGGTTTACATGTATGCAAAGCTCCTTGTATCGTTCAGAACTTCGTCAATCATAATGCTGTGCTACACAAAGTATTCCTCATAGGAGATAGGTTCGTATTTTTAAATTAAATTTTAATAATCGTATTTTTTATTTAAATAATTATTATAATTATGATAATTTTATCGATATCCTTCACGATTTTTCCGTTAGTTATATAACTTAGTCAACCTTGACTAAGTGATCTTTACAAAAACCTTTGTCGCATAATTATTCATAAAATACTACCTGTTTTTAACTAAATGTATTTATTATAGATTAATGCGCAGTTACAATAATATTAAACTGGTTTTTAAAGGCCCGAAGTTTTAAGCAACTCAATGCTAAATTATATTTCCTGCGTGGTTTTATTGCTGCCGTAAGATGTCATTTCTTGACTCACCTAAAATGTCTTCAATGTTATAACATCATTAACATAATTGTGGTATAGCTCAGCAGGAAATATTATTTGCATAGATTATACTTCGCGTATTTTTAGAATATAATAGAACAAAAGATTAAATTGGTTCATAGAGTATGTATGCCTTTTGTAAAATGTAAAACAACAGCGATAAACGTAGGCATCGAAACAACTTGTTCTTAATAATTATAATTAGTCTTGTTTTAAATTGTCGAGTTTTAAATTATATTCGGCCTAACATATAATAAAATCGATTTATAGACTCGATTACAATAAATAAAACCATTTGCATATTAGTATAGGAAATACATTTATTTTTGTTAATTTATGAACAGAATGCCATTATAATAATATGTTGTATTTTTAACATAAACTGTATAGAAATATTACCAAAACATGTTAATAAAAATTTTAATAAAGGTCATGATACCAGTTATTTAATTAAGTGTTGTTTACATTACAGGTACCATATTTCTGAGAGACCAAGCCTTAAAAACTTCTACGCATCGGAAGATTTAGAGCCAATATTCTATAGTACAGGGGAAGTGTGTAAAGCTGATAGCCAGTCCACACTGTCGATCCTCGACCCGCACGATAAGGCCGATATCACACTGACACTAAACGAGGACAAAATTAAAACTATCATCAGGATACTGAGGAAGAGGATAGGATTGCTCCTAGCTGGCGTTGATGTCGTCATAGACAATATGACAGGAAGGCACGCAGTCATAGACATTAACGTCTACCCAGGTTATGACAACTTCCCTAACTTTTTTGAGCACCTCCTAGATTCTATAGAGGAAGCTGAATGTAGGAATGTAAATAATGTATTCAATAATGATTGTAATGGTGTATATGGAGAAGAGTTCTTAGGACATAAGATAAATGGTTTAATTAATGTTGGAATGGATCCAATTAAATACGGTGTAACCGGAATGAATATTAACTGATAAGTAATTATTATAAGTGTATAACACAAGGGTGTGTATTGATATTGATTGATTATTGTTATTGATAAAAGATCGCTTTTTATGAGTCACGTAACCGTAAGATATTGTTATCTGTTTTAGTGATATGAGAATAGTTATTTCCGTATTTTAAGTGCGTATATTATATGCACGCTTCAGTAGGTTAGTAGGATAGTTTTATGATGACATGGAAAAAGTAACTCTAACACCAAGCAATAAAATGCAAAATATTTAAATATCAATAATCTTTAGTCTTACGGCGCAGGCTGCTCGTTAGGCGTGCAGTTTTTAGTGTTTGTAATCTAAAGATGTGTTTACATAGTTTATTTAGAGATCAGGTAGGTACCCAAAGAAAAAGAAAATATAACTAGTTATATATTCAATAAGTCTATGATAAAGTTTTAGTTTCGACTCTATAGTAGTGAAATTTCCCTGTCGCTAGTATTGTGTATATTCGTTTTTCCGTCTGCCGCCTTCTATTGTAAATATTAGTTCGAAACTGCAGTACGACCGAAAAGTGATCACTCGAAAATGAGCTTTAATTCTTAGTCTATAATTACACTTTTGAGTGACAAAATCAAATAGCAGATACGGTAAGCAATTTTGCTACTGTAAACTTCAAAAATTGTTACTGTAAAGTGTACCAGATTAAGTCCATTTTTGAATGCTCATTTTTCTACCGCATGATATCGGTGCGGCAGGGTTTTGCCATTATTCGCTAGCTGTAAACTTCTTTTAGTGCCTAAACAAACTGAGAAATTATTATATGAAACTATATTTTATACTCTATATTAATAGACATAAGATTAAGATTAGTATTTCTTGAATTGGTCGAGTCCATTGAAAGTCAGCATTTGTTTTTCATTCCGTCATCTGTTTTTTTTTTAATAATAGCAATATCTTTATTTATGTTGCTTCGCTAAATTATTAGTTTATGTACACATTGAAATAATAGATTTATTGACATTATTATCCTGCTTAGTCAGGAAATTTATATCAATACGTTGCTATAAACCTTCCTAGAATTATACTTTGAGTTCTGTTGTTTCGTGAAAAGTTCTTTCGAATATGTATTTATATTATTTGCACACAGAACGAAATTTTTTACTGATACAGACAAAAACAAGTCTTTTAATATTGCTAACTCAAAGTTAATATGTCCGTATTTTCAAACTACAGATTTATTTTGCTTTATAAATAAGTCACTTTAGTATATTATTATGTAAACAATTCAAGGTAAAATTAGTCCTGTACTTTTGTAAAATGATCCGTTGTTGATGTCATCTTGAATAAGTTTGCAAAATAATGTTAGATTCGGAAGGATACATACATTGATATAAAAAAACCCTAGATGCACAGTCGGTCTCTAAAATCCGTCCAGAAAAGCAGTATTTTCAAAAAGTCTCACATAGCAAAAACAACTTTATGCTAAGCTGATAAGGTTGAATTCGCGAAATTGAATTTATTTATTTTATATATAAGACAGTTTTGGGTGTGTTTTTTGTTTGAGGACTGGGGCCTTATTCACAAAGTCCAAACATAACGTAACGTGGCATGACGCATATTATAGTTCAACTACACCGGGTCGCCAAATCTTTTTTACGTTCTGAGAGTCACCGGGTAGTGTTTGTATATACGGTTTAGACTATTTAACACCTTCCCTGTCCCGTCAGAAGACACAATAGTTAAACAATGGAAATGTTCATATGTGATTCACGGGACAGTGAAAGGGTTAATTAACTTAAAATTATAGTAAGTCGAAAGAGATAAAGCCTCTCTTAACCCGACACGTAACAGCACGTTAACAACTTGGACTTATTGAATAACGCCCATTTATCTGGGTTTTTTCTATAACATTGGATTCATGGCGATTGTTTTGTCATCCCAGATTCAATACATAGATATGTATATATTTGCTTTATGATATATTTACCAGTACCAGTACGGCTTAAGACTGATATAGTCATTTAATTATATAGGTATTATATCGCACACGCTTATAATATGGAATTGATATGTTTAAATTTAATTTACTAGAATACCTTAATCTCCGTGTTGTTAAAACTTTGTGACTACTTATTAGAGCCAAATAATTTAAGTGAAACGTTACACGTAAGTAGCCACTAGCCACATTAAATACTCTTTGAATAAGGCCCTTTGTACACGAGGCAACGCACGGCTCCCGTGCCCGATGACATTAGCATCCAAGCGACTATCGCCATAATTGTTTTTTTCTTGTAACATTGCGCCCTGTATAGGCAGAATATTAAGCACTGTTTAATGAAATAATGTAATATCTTATGTATTTACTCTATTCTTGCAAAACAATTGAATTGGAAACGTATAGAGGTTTGTAGTCACGAGCATAAATATGTATACACATAGCGAAATTGTAAAACTTATTTAGCGAGAAGTTTTTGTTGTAACTCAAATCTATACATTTGAGCACTGTTATAATTTTATGTTGTTAAATGATTAAAAGTTGAATTGATGGTGAGTTCCTGTTAAATTATAGTTTTACAATCTCTCTATGTGTATACATATGTATGCTCATGATTGTACATATGCACCAAAAAAGCGTCGGGTAATAGATTCTTGCGTTGCCCCGTGTACGAAGGGCCTAGCAGTTGTGATTGATACTAAACTATAGTTCCTGATTTTGAAATGCTAAACACTTATGAACGGATATGTGCGTGGTATAGGTACCTACATTAGATTCGTTTTGCGCAATTTACAACCATGTTATTTTTATACAATAGAATCCGTAATTATAGAATATTTTATTAAGTATATTCTATACCAGTTATAAATAGGTGTATAAAACAGTGAACCTTTTTAGAATTACTTATATTTTTTGTCCAATTTGATTGATTTGGCCTAAGACCAGTGTTTATATAGTTATAAATGGGTATTACTGTATTAATAAGCCCAATACTCTGTTATTAGTAAGCTAGATGTACGACATTGTTTTGGTTTTAACATTTGTGTATCATTCCATAATGATGTATATGAATAAATAAAAATAGTGAATTGATCTGACCTGGATCTGACACCAGTTAAAATCACTAGTGATTTGACATCTCGTCCTCTTCTAAACAAACAAACAAAAAAAGTGAAACAACCAAACAAAAAACATTTCAAATATTTTTTAATTTATACATTTTCTTTTTGGTATTTTATAAATATTTATTTAAGAATAACAACTTCTTTGGTATGGATCTTGGGATAGCTGAATCCGGTAAGACTGGAAGTCGACGCCAACATTTTTCAAAAGCCTAGGCAAAGATTCCAACTTTATTACGTTCTTAAGCACGTTCGTACAGTAGGCGACGCAAATCTTAGATGCCAGACGATTTTAGTATCCAAGCAACTACCGCCATACAAATAAGAAGTTCAACACTTGTCGCTGCAGACTACAATTGTCGGGTCATCGTCAACTAAGATTATCGGAGACTTGCGTCGCCTTGAGTACGAACGGTCTTAAATATTTGGAGGACGAGGTGACAGATTAAGGTTCAGCTCACACCGAGTCGCGAAACTACGCGCACACTTTTAAATAGCGATTTGCGTCTCGGTGTGAGCTGACCCTAAACCACCATCGTGTTCTTCCCTAATTAATAAATGGGGTATATAGTATTTACTGTAGGCACTACAACAATATACTTCGATTATATAAGTATTCTTCAATGTAGATGTAGGTTTTATGAAGACATGTAAAATGTATATGTAAATAAAAATATGTAGAAACGTGCACGGTTTTGAGTAATGTATAATAAAAAAAACGTACACATTTTAAGTAAGATTACGACAAAACTTTTTCTAACGTACACAATTTAATTACCTAAGCTTTTGTCTAGGTTTATTATTTCTCTTTTATGTAATACTGGCCTTATTCATATTAATTGTAATTATAAATAATTAATCAGTATGTATAAGGTACAACACCAATTTTCAATAAGAACTGGAATATGTAAAGCCTCTTAAATTTGATATTTTTATTTAAAACCTAACGTCTGATAACCACCAAATAATTCAGTTATTATCTACCCAGTGTATAAACCTCGTTGTAGCTTTATGTTTTAATTAAAGGGTAAAGGATTTATGCCTTAAATTCCTATATATTTTGTCTCTGGTTTAATAATACAAGTCGTTGGCTAGCTTGTGCAAGATTGTATCCTCTTTTGAATATTACCCCCCCCCCCCCCTTAAAAATCATAATAATAATAATAAATCCGCAGGGCAGCTTGTGGCGAGCTGTTTGTGAGTAGCGACACAACGGACCTGAGTGCCCCACGGAGTCACTCTTTAGGGAGGGTTCCCAGCTCTTTTTTGCCTTAACAGGCTAGCTAGAGGGGGTCGCTAGTGCTATATGCTCGGGGGTGGAAGTGTCTAATGAAGGAAACCGGCTCGGGGTCCGCTACTGTGATCCGCGATAGAGAAATCGGGGCCGCACCGCTCGACACCCCTAGCCGCTCGCACTTCTGTTGCCCCCTGCTGCCTGCAGTGGCGGTTGTTTGGGGGTCCCATCTAGCAAGTGGCGAGTCACCGCCTGCCTATTTATTTACATTTTCGTATGTAGAAAGGCAGGTGTCATAGCTTTCCGATTTTATTTAAGTAAACTATACACGTAACACATCGAATCACATAAAATCGATATGAATATAATGAAAGTGATAAATACGACGACACACTGCCAAACGTATATCTCTGTCCCTCTCACACCGTAGTGTTAACTGTTTATGTTGTATCATCATAACAAACTATTTTTAGTGAATCGGACATTGGAATCTGCTTAATCCCGATTCAAAATGAAAAATGCAATCAGTCAGCAACTAATATTTGATGAACACAAACAGATATAAAAAAATCATACAGTAAAATATCACATATTGATTAATAAGGTGATCATAGCCTATATGATACATAGGTTTCCAGTCGTAACATCAATTTATGGACTTAACAATTATGTTTTAGATGTATTTTGGACTTATTTTAGTGATAGGTACTATTCTCATTATTATGGCCCTAGGTATACCTACTTAACAGGTGAGCATTATTTACTTTTAAACTTAATAACACGGTCCTTAAATGTACTAGATTACTGGACGTATATGGTAAGTAGGCATAAAGAGGAATCGCTAGAAACTAGGTAATAATTATTGGTCGCGGCTCGACGTCTCGAGAGTTGAGGGTCAGTGGCAACTACTTAGGTTAAAAGGTGCAACCCGAGTCCCGACTCCTCTAATACACAGTTTATGAAGTTGATTACTCAGTGAAAGTACCTACTTTATTATATGCAAGTAAGTAATGGCTACAATTAGGGAGGGGAAAGTCGAGGTATTCGCTTTTCGAAGCGACAATTGATGAAGATATACAATTTAAACAATGAATAATGGTAATCAAATCTAAATACGAGTCATTTTCGAAATAGTCTGACATTAATGCGATTATGAGAAAATTTGGTAACGATGGTGTGAGGAATATAAATTATAGAGTCCGATTACTGGAGTTAAATGTAGGCTGCATTTTAGGCTATTTTGCGGGGAGAGATGTACTTACCTGTCTTATGAGATTTTCTTATTTTTTGTGTACTATGATGTTGGGATCTACCTCATGGTAAGACCGTAATCCATTATGTTGCTTATTACACCAGGGGAGCTAGAAACACGTTGCCAACCTGTCCCCCTTCCTCCAAGTTACTTGGGTGCGATGTTCTATATATCGCAGATATAATCACCAGCGGGCTGTTTCAATTTAAGAGGAACATCACATTCTTCTGTGCCCTGTTTTTACCCGACTGCGATTCGAAGGAGTGGTAATGTGTTTATCAGCTTATATATGTATGTTCCTTGAAGCACTATACAGACCAAACTCCTGGCCCTTCAAAAACTGTGCTATAGCCACGTAAAAGCGAAAACTAAATAGAATTTTTAACTTACGTTCAAAAGTAATCAATTGTTAAGGTACCAGTTCTGATTTATTTGAAGTCGGTGCCAAACCAAAAAGGTGTTTAATACCGACTTCAATTCGCACGGGCACCGAATGCCAACAAAGGTGTATTTTTTTGTTAAAAAGTTTATTTAACTCTTCAAAATATAGTGGCTTAGGTAACAAGTTTGTATATTTGGCATCGTTGCTGGCAATGCTGGCTAATAGAGGGAGATAATAATTAAACATAGTATTTTTTGTTTATATGACGTTTCAACAAAAGTTGAAACCATATAAAAATATCAAATGTTAAGAGAGCCATTAAAATCCCAAGTTCTTTCACTGAATCAAACTACAATATTTGTAACATAGTAATAATCTATGGTAATAATCCAGTAATAAACGTCGGATGCCAATACCAAAGTTGTTTTAAATCAATTTGACGTGAAATATTGAACATAGTAACACCATTTCTTAGTTAAAATCACGTAAGAGCACAATAACGGTCGTGTTCGGTTAACGTTACCATAAAGGCGGTAATTGTTAATTCGACACAGTTCTGTGCATAAATCACATCTAGTTGCAGGTAGAGAGGCGAATCTGTACAATTTATAATACATTACCGTACGCAATCCGCGAGCCGTGTAGGTACCTACACAGACTCGTATTCTATACACAGGAAGCGATTCTAGATCGCAAATTCAATGTCATTAGCGTTGCTCTACCAACCATTTCAATAACAGCAGATCGACTAATATCCGATTTTTGTTATTAATCTTCTCAACATTTAACTACATCTTCTCAGCATTTGTGTAAATTTCAATATTTAATAATAATATATTCCGTACATTGCTCCGAATCCAATGTAAGTAGCCAAAGCACTTGTGTTATGGAATCAGAGACAACGAAGGTACCACAAACACCCAGACCCGATACAATGTAGAAAAGTGTTTTTCTAAATTGACCCGTCCGGGGATCAAACCCGAGACCTCAGAGCTGGCGACACCTTGAAAACCGGTGTGTACGCCACTCGACCACGGGCGGTCGTCAATATTTATTCGTGTTTAATTTTCTGAAGTCCTGTTTCCTATGGTTTATGTAAATAATGATTATGTAAACTTACCTACTGTCACAGATTTATCTAAGGAAATAAATTCTTGCCTATTTATACGCTGTCTCTGCCGGATTATACCTGACAAAAGCTGTTTAAGCTATTATCTGGCATAAAACTAATTGCTTTCTATTTTGCAACAATATCAATAATATTTTAAAAGATATTTTGTAATTTTATTAGTCTTTGTTATCGATTTAATGGCGAAGATTTTTTTACGAGCTTACGCTCGCCACATATTATTAAAATTCGTTAGCGAAAAATTGAAGCCTTCAGCCTTGAAATTGCAGCGTTGTTTTGAATTGCGATTCAGTCAGCTGTCGGCACATGCGGACAAAGCACGCGCGCCGCGCGCGCAAGCCGCTTCGCCTCCGTCGCACTTTTCGCGCGTTTCGAAATAATTCCGAGCGAATTTAATGTCTTGCTGTTAACTTGTGTGTAAACATAAAATATAATAAAACGTGATTGTGATTACTTTTTAAAATTTGTGTTTTTAGTGGGCAGTGTAAAAGTGAATAGTAAAATTTCTTCGGTGCATTGTGACCTGATCAATCACTTTATTGTTTGATATGCTATTGTGCTGCTACACGTCAATCTGTCAGTTAATCGGTATAAGTGATACGTTTAATCGAAAGCGATAATTAACGAATTTGTGTCAAAAGTGTTGTTTGGTTACGGAAGTGATTGGACGCGAAACTTGTTCTATTGGACCGGAGGTAGGTCGAATGTTGTAATTTAATATATCATGAGTAATAAAATGTTTTTTATAGCAAATCTGAAATAAATTATCTGTATAAATAATATAAAAATGCGAATTATTATCTTTTATGTTTCTAAATTACTATTAACACCAGTATGTTAAAAGACTTACGGAATAAGCGTTTTACGTGCGAAAATTTGAGCCACAAAGGAAAAACGGTATGAATAAATACATCAAAGAAAATTGCTACGGAGTGCAGAGTTACTGCGAGAAATATATATTGTTTATATTCGGTTATAATCCGCGTTACTTCCCAGAAATTTAAAAAGTACGATTTTCAGATAAAACAATAGAAATTTTAAACGTGAGAACTTAAATAACTGTTGCAGTCAGTTGTAGGTTCCAATTTGCAAAACTGTATTACCTATAAAGAGAGTTTTGGTAATTTTTGCAGTTAGTACTTTGGAGTTTTTAAAAACTGAACTGCTTTATGGCAAAGACTAGGTATGTAAAAATGCTCAGAGAAATATAACATAAGCATTCTCAACCTCTTCCATTCGCTCTGACCCTTACAGCGATGCCCATTGCCTTTCGGGTCCCCTTGATTCTGTCCATGGCATTTGTGTCTAAATCTTTTAGTTTCAACAGGTATACCTGGGCAAGACATTAACCAGAAAGATATGTACTTATATCAATTTCTGAAAATATCATCCAGCTACCGTATCTAGCCATTATAAAGCAAATTCCTCTTAACAAAAACAGACAGTAACAAAAACAATAACGTTTTTATAAATGAAACTAAATAATGAGTCTCGTTCCGGAATCTGTTGATGTCCTTGCGACTGCGACGAATTATCGCGGCATCGAAATTCACGATCAGCTAGTGCGGTGACATTGTCTGCGGCATCCAGAGACACCGCCAACTTGCAGAACGAATTCCGAATTGGTCCCGCCCGAGTTCCCGCGACCTTCGACTACGTATCGTTGCAGAATCGAATCGTCTCGTGGTAACTGTAAAACTAGTTTGGCTGTCGGCCGCTTCTCTAATAGGATCGGACGCGTTCCGCACTCTTAGTACTTTTTCAAGTAATTGCGTACGGAAGAAGCAATGGTCCGTTGGTTTGGCGTTGTCGAGGTAGGATTCTATCTTGAACCCGCTATATCTTTTCGTTTCCATGATATTTTTCTTTTAAGAAGGACAATCAACTCTAAGCTAATTTAGTTCGTGATCTTAAAATCCTATTAAAGATCACACAATAATGCAAAATTATCTTCATTATTTAGCAATTTAATATCACAAAATTATCCTTTTAAGATAAATGTGGTGTCGGGTAAAAAATGTAACGTTTGTTTATAAACTAAAGCACGTGCGATGGGACTGGAAGGTATGATAAACTGACGTCGATAAGAGAGCGTAAAAAAACCCAAGAAATACAAGGATCCTTCATTTTTTTCCCATTCTAGGATAAATATTGATACCCAAGGCAAGTTCGTATTTATACAGAAAACATGAGAAAGATCAACGAACTGTGGAGTTAATTTGTAGGTGTACTTGCGTATTATTCCGATGCCGTTGCGTTGCCCACTGTCGGGTACGATGAACTAATATCATTCGGCATTGGCGCCGACGGGTACATCTTATAAATCTGTCTCATTGAAAATGATATGCGTCTCTACGTTGGACTTACCTTTAATTCAATAAATAGGAATAGCGTATACCTAAGCGTCTACTGTAGGTACTTAAACAAGGACGCACTAAATGGATTCTGTTGACGGAAGTGGAAGTAATAATATACACGAGCAGCTTTTTCACGATTTATGTTTGACGTCGAAAAATATTTGGGCACAAAAATAAAGCTCAATTCATGCTAATATTATAAATTATAGGTTATGTATTGATAGGTAGCTAATAATTAAGAATGTTTAGCGGCAAATAACAACGAACAATATGATTTTACGTTACGATTTATTGTTAAAATATGATAATTTTAGGAATATTATTATAAATTTGAATAATTTTCGTTGTTTAAGAAAAGTAAACTAAAGCGTGGGTGTCTTAATGGTGTTCGATTCTTGGGTTTGAGTCGTCTTTTAGGTTGGTTCGTCAAGTTGTGAGTACTTGAGACGTACATGCGATGAGAGAGTAAATATTGACTCTACTTGTCGCGATGATGACGAATCGCTAGGCGAAAATATCTGCCACCACGGTGTGGTAATATTAGTGTTTGTAGGAGCTTGTGTGTCTGATACATATCTTGTATCGTGCGCTATACTCACGTCTTCTCCTTACTTCCGCACTGTAATTGGAGGTTATAAATCGGGTGTCGATGTTACGATCAAAACCCATGTAGCGTACACAGTATACTATTTCCTTACTTGTAATATTTCCTTGATACATATTTTATATAAATCTACAAACTTTCTTTGATGTGTCCTTAATTCCTAGTCACCGTTTTTTATGTAATATAAGAACAATAATAATGCATCATTGACGTGTTTGAAGTGTATATAAATGTTTAATTTATTTTTTAAATAGGTACACTGGATGTCTAAAAGTTATGCAGGTCAAGGTTAGACAGTGTTGACGTACAAATTGTTCGTCATTCTTGACACGAGATGGACTCATCTGTCATTTATATGTGAACCCTTGAGAGATGTGTGTCAGATACAACTTTATTATAAAAACAGTACGCGTAGAGTACCTACATCAGAAACTTTGTGTTGTTTAGCAAGCCCATAATTATATAACTAACTAAGTTTGGAAGATATTTTTAACATAAATTCTTTAAAACTTTTGTGATTGCTTTCAGATTTTGCGGTAGATAAGAATACCAATACATAATTAAGCCGGATGATATGAATATAAATAGATGTTATGATAAACTAATATTTTTTTTAAGTAATTTGATATTAACTTCTTAAGACACAATGCGAAGGTACTCTTTAAGTTATGTATTACAAATTTATGACAGCTGGTAACTGCTGACAAGGCAAGGGTCTGCCCCTGAGGTCTACCCTTCAATGAACTGTCGAAACAACTGTTTCTGACAGATAGGAACACGTGTTATTTGGTAGATAGGTTCGATACATCCTGATCAGTATGACAAAAAGTAATCCTAATAACCGATACTTCGTCGCGTCCGACTTGCGTTTCATGTGGTTGCGGGTTAGAATTTATCACCCATTACACTATCGACGTGAACCCACTCGTAACATAAGCAATTAAGGTTAGCAAGAGGGGTGAAGAAGATACTAGTAATGTGCGACCCATCAAAGAATCAAGAATGAAAGTAAAATATTTGTTAAACTGTATACTATAACTTGTGTAACTTTTAAAATTCCTTCATATTTGTACATTGATCACATCTTTAACCATGTTTCCGAACTGAATTCTTACTGACGTTGTAGCACAACATTCTTGCATTATCATCGCCTGTCTATCGGAGTCATAAGGTTAATCTTCGTTAAAACTTTCTTACCGTTGACGTATGCTCGACTGTACATTATTAATGCACAAGTCTTATTTGTTTCAGCACTGTATTTGAGTCAATATCGTGCAGCTCTCAATATGGGATATAAAGTTCAGTTCTATACCGAAAGCTGTTTTGAAACTTCGCCGTAAGTGGCATGAAAGCTTAACCGACGAGCTACTGTTTACGTGCTGAGCGAATACCAAATTTAAGGCTTTAATTACCAAATAGAACATTAGTATTCCCAATGTACCTAATAATTTTGATTTGAACGGACACGGTGCAAATTTTTTTAAGTTTTGATATTTTAATAATATCTGATCTTTTTATCCGTTGGTTAAATAATGTTTATTTTAGAAAGGCAATTATAAAATCTAAATAGTTTGCACTTTTAAACTTAAGTTTTTAGTTAGGTAAGTCGCTTTCCGGCGCTGTGAATTACGGCTGTCTGGAAACATTGACTCACAGCGTCTGGAAGGTAATATTTAATAATTCACACGAAATAGTATGTAACATCAAAACAAAGAGTAATTACAGGGAGGTACCTACCTACATTTACTGTCTTTAAAATTGTTCTGCAAATTATTTATGTTTTTGGATGTTAGTACGTATGTAGAATACGGCTACCCAACAATGATAGAGTCGCATCGCCTCTTTGAGTAACACGTAGGTACTTGGTGTATGTATGTCTGTGTGTCTGTGTAGTTCTGCATGTAAATCTACCGTTCACGAGGGCGCCATATCGGGTGTTTGCGCCTCCGCCGCCGGCCATTGAGAAATGTTTGAACAATATGTTGGTATTGCGCCCGTAATATTCTAGCTTTAATTTTAATACCAGCTGATATACCTACCTTACCTTATTAACGTCACAACAAGACGTAAAGATTTTATACTCATTACATTTTCCATTATACTTCAGAATAAGTAGAACGTAAGTAGAGCTTATCTTAGATCTGCAATGACAAATTGATATTGATGTAGAGACAAATTTCAGAAACTTGGTAATTAGTTTTAGATGTGTCGCGAGATAAGACAGCTCTGTGAAGAGAAAGCGGTCAAACCCAGACTCACATAAAAAGATGAGAAGTAAAGTTCAGTAATTAATATTTTAGGATCATCAGAACGTTGAGGCTGCACGAAGAGCAAATTATTGTCATTAATTTATTTAAATGCTACAAATTAAATTTCATAGAGACACGTAAATAGATTATGTACGTAACATAACTGCTAGGTACTCAGTTTTCTCTGATGTAGATTATTTATCGCATTCTGATGCATAAAAAAGATCACGTTCCGTCCGACGATTACCTACGCTTATGAAGCTAAGATTGATTAGCAATCGTTAACAGTAATACGAAATGCTGACTCCGAATAATTATTACAAATTAAACGCCCTTTCACGCCCACACTGTATTTAGCAAAATGCTGGGCACTCACACTACATTGCATCGGTTATTTATTGCACTCTGGACTTAGATATTGGACTCTATGTTTTTCGTTCATCTTCTTAATGATCAAAAATTGACCAGTTATGATGAAAAGCTGTACCTATATGTTATATACAATTTTATTGTACCATTACAGTGTCCTTGTGACCTTTTCAACATTTAATTAAATTATCTTGCTTGCTTTATTATGTACATAAAAAGAGTAGAGATTGACAAGTGCTCCGATTTTTATTTTTATTGATGTACCAGCTGCCTCGTTTGCGCATTTCGTCCGTCCAGAAAATCCTGACACAAAACTGCGTTTACCGGTTATTAAGCAACGTCCGGTCAGTCTCGTTGGTAATATAAATAACGTTTATTTAGTTATACTTTTATTTTAATAAATTAAGTTTAACAAAGGGTAGAAATTCTCCTATGAAATAATTTCAATTAATATTAGACTTCAATTAATTTGGTACGACCAGAACTTCACTATCAACATCTTAGCTTTAGCTTAAGTTCACAGATATATCTAAAACGTTTGTTTATCTAAGATCTTATTAGGAGACTGAAACACGATAGCTATCGTGTCTACGTATACTCGTTATACTCCTAAAGTCATGATAGTCAACAGCGACGAGCAAGATTTCTGCCGAGTAAGTAATCCTCCGTAATTTATTCGAGACATCCCCCGGCAATTATGCTGTAATATTTAGATGTGCTTTAGGGTTCTGCAGCTTCAAAGGGAGAGATAAAATAATTTTGTAACAAAATCCAATTTTATTTCTATTAGGAGTTTTCTTAAGTTTGTAAAATATTACATCAATACCGGAGTTACAGGAATAAAATGCTAAATAATGTTTTTAATTTTGCCAAATGTAGTTCAATTAATTTTTGATAAATTTTTCTTTCAGTAAATATTTGATAAATGTTATGATAGAAATAATAACATAGAATCTGAAATCAGATAAATTTACATGTGCCAGACGTGCCAGTATCGGTCAGCAAACGATATTTTAGACTCTCTAACTGGTCTATTTTTCATAAAACAAAATCGAGTCGAATTCGATTTTGCGTGCATGAAAAGATTCAAATTTTCGAGTACAATGACGAATCGAATTTATAGGTTAGTAGAAAAATGACAGTAAAAATATGAATGTACGTATTGATTGGTCAGAATTCATTCGCGCTTACCAATTTTTTTTCTTAATGATCGTTTCAGTGTAGCGGTTGACCGACGATGGTTGTTGATTGTTTTTTGTTTTTCCTTATTTACTCATCGATGGCAACAACCGTGCGTAGAATGAACCAGCCTGTGCACCTGCCGTCAGCCGGGAATAATTTTACGCTTAATGAGTTGATGGTCGCAGCCAATTATATTGCTGCTATGATGTAACTGATGCATGTTTTATAGTTTATACTATAATAATTTATAAGTGCAATATTGTCTATCTATAAATATCAACGTCATTGAGATTTTGTATAATAATTAATGACGTTTTTTTTTTGGATTACATAATTTCGAGGTTATATTCTTACGAAACGTATAAGATTTTAAAATTAACAAAAATTTTTCATAAAGATACATACCTATATACTTAAAAGAAATGTAAAAAAAAGAAAATGTATTCTGAAACAGGTATCCCTTTTTTTCGCCTAATTTTTTTTGTCCTATTTTAATTTGGCATAACGAGTTAGGCATATTGGTATTTGGCATAACAATATTTTGACATAATTGTTGTTTGGCATACTATTTCATTAGGCATAAGTATTGTTTAGGCTATTGTTTTTTGCCCTAATTTTAAGGCACCATAGTGTAACAGTAGGTTAGGGTGCGGCCCCTAAGCCGCTAACATGTTTATTTTACATAGTGACACAACAAGTCCTAAACTTACCTTTTCCCTGAGTGCAGGCTTTAGAATATTATGCTTAACATTGTTAAAAGTAATTATGCCTTAAAAATTATGCCTATAAAGTTAGGTAGGCTTTAGAATATTATGCTTAACATTGCTTAAGTAATTATGCCTTAAAAATTATGTCTATAAAGTTTATGCCAAAGTGATATTGTGCGTAACTATTATTAGGATAAATCAAATTATGCCATGTTAAATTATGACATAAAATTTTATGCTTAAAAATAGGGAACCTCTGAAACATGTATGCCAGCGTATCATGATAGAGATTAATTAATGTATCAACAACACTCAAGCACGCATGACATGCAAAGCCACTGGAACAGGCAATGCCAAGACTTAAATACATTATCATACTTTTATTTACAAGGAAATCATACTGTAGGTACTCTTAATTATAATATTAATATGAAAAGTTGCCGCTTTGAATACTAACGATGGTAGATGTCAAGGAAGCCTGCTGTTAATTAACTAGCTATGATTTTTTTTTTTAATTTAATTGTAACAAGAAACGTGTAGGTACCTCCTAGGGATCAGGGTTCAAGCTATCTCCATACCGAATTCCATTAAAATCCGTTAAGCGGTATAGCCGTAAAAACGAAGCAGACGGACAGTTACTTTCGCATTATTCTAATACAAGCTTTTAATTACTCGTGCGTTCTTATACTCTATTTTTGTTTGGCAGCATGTGTACGAAGCTATCACGTCTATGAGTTTGCGATGATACACTTAAACAATGATTTGAACAGGATGTTACCAAAAGAGTATATTCATCCAAAAGGGGTGAAGTAAATCTGGTATAGAGACTTTAGAGTATATTTACAAAACTTCAGTTTAATTAAAAAAATAATATATATTTTTTTATTTCAATTTTTCGTCAGTTATTTGACACCTAACCGTAAAAAACGTGTCATCACATTACCAGGAATAATACTTTATTATGGTACTCGCTGAATATGAAGATACATTGCTTAAGCAGTCAGGAACTGATATTTGGTGTCGAATAACTGATGCGCAAAATTGGATAGGTATCTATTATTCAAATAACTCATTTGTAAACCGACTCTATACCAGGTGTACTCTTTACCCATTTTGATAGATTACAGTTTTGCAATACAGAACATTACGTTGTATGAAAAATTTATTGGTAATTTATAATTAATTATCATGCTTTAAAAATTGCATGCCCTGAGCCTGAGTATGGCGATATATAAACTTCTTTGTTATAACACCTGTTTACCCACCCATATTCTGAAAATAAAAGATTTGAATTTGAAATGTGAATTTCAGTTTTGCTGTCTGTGAGTCACAAATTATCATAGTTTTTCTATTGCGTGTAGACACAGTGAGCTTATTAATAATATAATCATCTTTTATAACGTGATCTACAAAGACCCGCACGACAAAGCTCTTTAGCGTCAAGTAAACACTGCTCGGTTTGAGTGTGCCCTTAAGAAGTGAAAGTATGCGACCGCTACGGTTGGATGTGATACCATCAAGTCTCATTACCTTCCTCACGCTCGATCTAATGAGCATCGCGACACTTCACCACGGAACGCCCATTGTTGCACTTTGACTCACTTGAGGGTTTAATTACGTGGCCCCATGACCTCGGGCCAACACTGAATCTATTGTGATAGGTGCTTAGTGCTGAACAAATCTCACCCGTTTAGTTGGGGACTCAAATGCTTCATTCAATCGAAACCTGGCTGCTGGTTCTATTTTGAAATGTAAGGTCAATAACCGAAACACGCAATTGAAGTAAGAACAATCAATTCTAATTGTTGAGAGATTTTTATATTATGACTAGGGGTGACAAGAAATAATGAAATTTCAGCTCCTTGATATAAACACGAAAACCATTGTCTGTAATTTTTATGTCCAAGTATCTAAAAGCTGTCATCTTTATTCATATCTATCTACTGCGCATGGCCATGAATACTAGCTAAACGAACGTTCCATACTTCCTTCATAAAAAATCTATTTTCAGGCTCGTGTTTGACCGACAATGCATGCATGCACATGACGACTGCGATGTAATATTTATGTATGCTTGACCGCAGATCATGTAGGTACCTACTGAACGTAAAGCGAATTCATATTTCACTTATTTTCCTGGTTGGCTTGCTTCCGGTATTAAAGTATAATTATAAGTAAATGTTCAAATGATTAAGTACTTTTGCTTATTGACTATAACGAGCAAATATAAAATAGGAGTCGATATGCCTGGACAAAGAATGAAATACAGATGAGCGTAGTTATTTAATGGGCCTATTTCACCAACGTCAGATCACTTTTATTGAAGTAAAACTTCTTTAGGCGCGACTAGGGAGTAACTCAGATTTTTTTCTGACGGAAGTAATCTGTGTAGTTTCCGCCATTTAAAAATAATAATTGAAGTAAAACTTCTTGAAGTAAAACTTCTTTAGGCGCGACTAGGGAGTAACTCAGATTTTGAAGTAAAACTTCTTTAGGCGCGACTAGGGAGTAACTCAGATTTTTGAAGTAAAACTTCTTTAGGCGCGACTAGGGAGTAACTCAGATTTTTTTTCTGACGGAAGTAACGCTTACTATAGTCTGTGTAGTTTCCGCCATTTAAAAATAATAATTGAAGTAAAACTTCTTGAAGTAAAACTTCTTTAGGCGCGACTAGGGAGTAACTCAGATTTTTTTTCTGACGGAAGTAACGCTTACTATAGTCTGTGTAGATTCCGCCATTTAAAAATAATAATTGAAGTAAAACTTCTTGAAGTAAAACTTCTTGAAGTAAAACTTCTTTAGGCGCGACTAGGGAGTAACTCAGATTTTTTTAAAGTAAATTTTAATAATTTCAGTGATATATTATGTCGTCAAAGAAGTTTTACTTCAATCGCGCGTAAAGGTTACACGCACACACTTTTTTCGACGATTAAAATTGACGTTTGACAGTTTCTGTTAGAAACAACTGTCAAAATTTCAGGCAGAGATATGCGGAGCTGACTGCCAACCTTCACTAGTTGGAGAGGCACTTTAAGAAGAAGAAGAAGTCAAAATTTCAAATGTATTCCTCGAATATAGTTTATCTGAAGATGGTGAAATAGGCCCTAAGAAAGTTACTAAAAATAAATTTTACCTACTTTTTAGGTTTATATAGACATACTATGTTTACAAAAATAGAATAATGATTATTTAAGTAGATCAAGATATGACTGAAATTATATTGTAAATGGACTTTATTCAGATCACCAGTTTGTGTTATTAGCCTCTGATGGCGTAAAGCAAAACTTATTTAAGGTGTTCAACATTTTTCAAGTAAAACGTTTTATTAACTTACAAATAGAGAGTGTTCATTGTTTAGTTCTAAATGCGCTTGATTTTCTTTCTTCAGCTGTACAGCGTCGTTTTATTAATTAATAACTGTACTTAATTCGAATAGTTTGGAGATCATTGACACAAAAACATAAAAAATAGTTACACAAACGCTTGCTTGTATACTTAGTATTACGTTTATGTGTAACGAATTGATTCAGCAAAGCTTCTCTAACATAACATTGTTAGTTATAATCAGGTTATGTGTTATTTTATTGGTTTTACTGCGCGATTAAAATAAATGGCCAAGTTATTGGTACTAAGGTTTTATCGGAGATTTGTGTTCGAATAATTGACGGTAATTGATAACAAATATTTAAATTTACACATACCGATTGATTGTTGGCACGTGTATACTAATTGCTGGCAAGCACCACACGCAGACAATTTCATAAGAGATAATTAAAACGTAAAAAATGCCTTCGAGACGCTGTGGGCGTTATTCACGAGTGAGTAATTCTTGGACTTCAAATGAGGCCAATTATTACGTACAATAAGGTTTTAAATTAACTATTTGATGCCTATTACCTTTTGCTCTCGGTTTTTCTCTGGTGCGTCAAAGTAAATTGGTAAGTTTTTGCCGTTGGTCACCGCGACGGTAATAGTTACCCTGGATAAATGCGATCGGGATTCTATCGTAAGTTTAGATCTTTTGACGCAAATATACGTCGGTAAGTTTTTCGTAACAAAGCATAAGTATTGTTTTCATTGTGATAAGATTCTCTTAGATGTCATTTCCCAACTCTATTGCCCCATTTCGGAAAGTCGACAATAACGACAACTACAAACCTTTGTTATAGTTATTGGTTTTAGTGTTAAAAAAGAAACAAAAGACGGGCAGCTTAATTTCCGGTGTGCTGTTACCACTCATGTTTCAACTCAAATCCATATACCTAGATAATTGCGTAGAAATAGAAAGTAACGTATACTCGTATATTGAACATGCAAAGAAAATTACAGACATTATTGTAAGTAGAGAAAGACCGTTTTCCACCGGAGACTAAAACAGTGTAATTAAAGTATAAAACTTATGAGACTACTGAGAATGAAACTATAAACCCCAATAAAACTATACGATCTCATGTAGTCGTGCTTACGGGTTAAGCGCCGTCCTAATATCGCTTTTATATCGTTGCTATCGCTCGAGGGATTATGCGTGCGTCCGACGAATATGATTTCGCGACCGTGTGTCCTACTGTGTTAGTTACTACTAAGTACATGTCTTACTGAGTGTCGCGCGATCATGCGATCCGATCATGGTCTTTTTCATCTCACGATGTAATCGCGTCGCATCGCACGGGCTATTCAATAGGACGGCGCCTTACATTGATGAGTCCCCTACTTTAGTCTTACAATCGATTTATTAAGTGCAATAGTGCGTGAACAAAAAACTGCCTGCAGACATCATTTACGTAACTACATATTATAACAACATGCGGCCGATTTTATTAGTGAGGGGGAAAGTTTGTTACATTTAAGTAGGTTATAAAAATAAGCCATATAATCGAATGCAGTTGAAAGATTTATACCATAGCGAGGGAATGAAAGGGAATATAGATTGTATCAGCACTATCAGCTGTTTAATGCCAACTTGGGAACGGGTTACGGAATCCAGTGCGATAGGCTTACAATGTATAATGCACGTAATTTCATAAACTAAGTCACACTATGTTGGCTTTAATTCAAAGAATTAACACTCAATATAATTGAGAACTTTGTTTGCAGGATTTTTGGCTTTTGAAGTTTGAGTTTGTCGGTATATAAGTAACCCTTAAAGATACTTTCAAAACCTCTATTTTCATAATAAATTGTTGCAACATAGGGCCCACATGTGAAAGTGGAATTATTTTTCAAATTCCGCCATCCCAGTTTCAAGTCTAATCTAAGGGTAATAGTGCACTAACGGATTCTTTTTTTAAACTCACGAATATTATTCAATCATCATATTTGTGAGTGTATAGTACACATTTGAGATTCATGCAAAAGTGCACTTCAGGGCCCATACCATGAGCTTATTGTTGCCGCTGTGGAAGCGAGACAGCGCTATACAATGCACGTAGCAGCGTCTCGCTTCCACAGCGGCAACAAACCTTGCTTAAAAAGCTCATGGTATGGCACCAGGTAGTGAAACCTTTATATATGGAGTTACATGTTTATTCAGTCTGAATACACGGACTAATATCTTTTCCATTTGAGATATTCAGATGATAGAGTTAAACGTACCTGACCGTTATTATAGAAATTAATTTTCTTTTTAATGGTTTGTAGCGATTGTTGGTATAAGTATTCAATGTCGTCGCCGTAAGAAGTGCAATAAAATGGCGAAGGAGAAATTTTAACGCTCGGGCGTAACCTCTGTAGCTTAGTTGGGAAAGCGACTGGCACGTTGAACCAGGAGACGCATGTTCGAGTCCTGCCGGAGGTTAAAAATCTTACATTCTATTTGTATTTAATTTACAAGTCATTGTGACGCATGAATACTGTTTGAATGAATAAGAATAAAAAAAATCGATACAACAAATAGTGTTTATAATTGCTTCATGCAGTCAACTTATGTGTTAAAATTCCTTTGAATAAAGGGTATATTGTATAAGTTGGTAGTTTGTATTGTCGACACGACGACGGTGGGAAATGGATTACTGTTCTAGTGCCCGCACTAGTTTACAAGATTGATGGGGTAGTTACTTACTGGCACCTATGCTGACTTATATTCGTTCTGGTAGTCCTAACTAGATGCATTTCTTGTAAATAAGTACAAAATTAAATTAAGTAGGTGTCCTTTATTATGTTCCACTTGTAATTTTCATGGCAGGTAAGGACGTTTCACTGGCGCTTACGGATTTTCTTAAAATTACTAACGATTATTGACAATATCCATGCTCTAGCTTCAAATAAATAACTGATTATGTCAAAGCTTTCAATCCCAGTTTACATACGTTTTGAAATGTATCGTCGAATTTTAAAATGGATACCAATTTCTGTGATTAAATCTAATCAAATCATACTCCTGATGGTTTAAATCTAAACCAAATGTGTTACAACATCGGTAAACAATAGAACTGTATTCCATTGTCACAGTCCGCGTGGGTTTGACTAATGAACCATGTCGGAGGCTTAGCCATAAGCTGGAACTACGCAGCCATTTTTGTCATCTGTTCCTGTACATACATATAGCGTCGTGATTTATTGTGTTACGGATGCTGCTATCAAAATATAGGATACTAGTTTCTGCCCGCGACTTCATCGCGTGGACTTCAGAATTGGGTCCAATAATTTCACCCGTGTTATAGCTTGGGCTGTAATAGAGAAAAATACCAAATTTCAAAGCTGTCTGCCCACAGCTTTGTTCGGAACAATTTTCAATTTCCTTTCGGGAGCTATTTAAGGAATCGGGATAAAAGTAGCCTATGTTCTTTTCCATGTCAAAGGCTACATGCATGCCAAATTTCATCCGAATCCGTTCAGCCGTTTTTGTGTGATTGAGTAACAAACATCCAAACATCCACACTTTCACATTTAATATTAGTAGGATTATTATTATACTAGCTTCTGCCCGCGACTTCGTCTGCGTGGACTTCAGAATCGGGTTCAAAAAGAAATGAAACATGTGAAAGTAATAAAAAATGGAATAAAATTTTCACCCGTGTTAGCTTGCGCTGTAATAGAAAAAAATACCAAATTTCAAAGCTTTCTGCCCACGGCTTAGCTTGGAAACAATTTTCAATTTTCCCTCGGGAACTACTTAAGAAATCGGGATAAAAGGTAGCCTATGTTCTTTTCTATGTCAATAGCTACATGAATGCCAAATTTCATCCAAATCCGTTCAGCCATTTTTGCGTGATTCAGTAACAAACATCCAAACATCCACACTTTCACATTTATAATATTAGTAGGATTATTATTATTTATTTTTTATTTGTAAATAAATAGAAATAGAGAGGACATATTACAATTTATCCTGCCAGGAGATATACCTAATTTTTCCTCTATTGGTATTTATCTAGCGGACCGACCCCGGCTTTGCACTGTTACAACACTCAACAGTAATAAATTCCTATAATTATACACAAAAACCTTCCTCTTAAATGACTATCTATATTGAAAAATGCATCAAAATCCTTTGCGTATCTTAAAAGATCTAATCATACTGACATACTACAGCTGTGTAAAGATTATAATACCGGCCTATAAATGTTCCACTGCTGTGCACAAGCCTCTTCTCATACAGAGAAGGAACGAGCATTCATCACCGCGTTGGCTCACTGCGGTGCGGGTAGGGTATTTCAGATTTCAATTTTTGGAATCCAGGTTTCCTCACGATGTTTTCCTTCACCGATGGTCAGGGATGTCTTAGAACAATTAAGAAAGTACATATAACTGAAAAACTCACTTTGGTACTTGCCTGCAGTGGGTTCAAACCTGCAACCTTGTGCACGAAAATCCGTTCATAGAACCGCTAGGCTACCATATTCATGTAAAGATTACAAATGTAGAAATATAGTCCTAAATATCAAACTATTTTAACAGAAGTGCTTTTTTTTCAGTTGTTTACTTGGTATGTTCCTACTACTTATATTTTTTATGTTGTAAAGTCAGCGTGCTGCTGGGGAGTTTGTTGCGCCGTTTCTTCTCCCCGGCTAGAGCACTTAGGAAGCGGTGGGGTGGGCGAATCAGGGTGCTGTCTGTGTTGATGACCTTCAAAAAGTGCTACATGGTAGCCTAATTTGAATAAATGGTTTTGAATTTATTTATTTTTTTAATTTAATATTGACGTTTTTAAACAAAATACAAAAACATAATAATGAGGCTTAGAATGAACTCTGTAACTTTTATCTTCAACTCAATTTATTGAGTAAGTCTTGTATCTTAAGTGCACCTTGACGCAATTGAGCTTTACAGTGCAAATAGAAAACTGAACTGGTTCGAACCCAGGTAAATACCAGGGTGACCTTTCAATGTCCTATGTTCTCTCTTAATCTATCAGAGTTACCATTGACTAATTAATTAATTGGTAATTGGGCTCGATAAACAGACTTACCTTTAATCGGAAATGAACAATTTATATCAACTCCTTAAAAAGACGAACTGATATTTTACGAATTATGGAATTTAGAATTTAATTAAGCGATGTAGAAAAACTATAAATACTTCTTTAAACAGAGTCTGGATTATTATCAGCAGTGTGAAACATAACTGCAAGAAAAAAATTGCACATTGTCATGTAGGTTTTCCGATATCCACTGTGCAAAGGTCCCTTCACCTTGTGCGGCTAATGAAGCGGCGGCGGTAGCCTAATGGCTTGGGCGTCGGACTTTTGATCATGTGGTTGCACGTTCGAATCCCACCTATTACACTACCGACGTGAACGCACTCGTAACACAAGTATCTTAGCTTAGCGCGAGGGGTTAACGAGATTACTAGTAATGTCCGACCCACATTGCTAGTAATCTTTATAAAAAAAAAAATGGGTAGTTTTATAGACCGCCTTGTTGGTTGTAGTGGTTAAAAGTGTTGAAACTGAGTGTGACCACCAAGAGCGTCATTTAGGTTGGAATCCAGTGCCTGCAGCTATGCCATATTGCAAAAACAGTATACCGTCGCATTTATTACTGCGCTTTCTAAGAAATCATCAACAAAAATAAATCACTTAATAACACACCTAAGCCAAAAAGTTGGTCGACCTCAATCTAGGTCTGCATAACGCACGCGTTTACGTTAACTCGCCTATGGACTTGATATTGAAGGTAGAACAATAACCTCTCACGGAAGTGCAGACTCGCGAGACGTAGGCGGCTGATGGACTCGAACGCTCTAAGGCTCCACTAGTTCATTCATGACTGAGATGTAAAGAATACTAGATCAGGAACAATAACTGTTATTGTAAATTATCGTAACTGTAATTACTATCAATTCATTGTATGGTAATGTTGCAAAATATTCCAATAAGTGATAGGTACTTTTTTCTTAATATTTTTTTTTCGTTTGTTAATTTTACTAGTGATGTGCGTCCCACATTACTGGTTTTCTTGCTAACCCCTCTTGATAAACTGTTTATGCTTTTGTTACGAATGGGTTCACGTAAGTAGTGTAATTATGAAAGAAAATTGGCCATAAGTAGCGATTAAACATTGTTTCGATTTTTAAAAGCCGTGCGTATTATAATTTTTTGTTTATGTAACTAAACTTAGCTATTATATAATGTAGCAGGATCTGTATTATTTTTAATTTTAATACAATTTCGTATGTAAATAAAGCGCTTTTAAGATTTCTTGCTTTCATACTTTTGTATTCGCTTGAATATTTTAAAACAATATGATAAAACGTTTTAATACAATTATGAAAATCTTACTCAGTATGATTAATCTTAGCTCAACTCCGGCTAAGAGAAGAAAATTTAATTTCGAGCTACATTTTTCACAAGAGTCTAGATAACTACTTTTGTGAAGTTTCATCGTAGAAAATAGAACTCGCAGATATCAACAAGTAAAGATGTGACATTCTATTATCTCAACGACGGCTTTCAAAGTTGTTTTCGAATAGAAAATATTCGCTTCTCAACTCTTTCCAATCCAATATCAACGAAAACAGCTCGAACGTCTGAAATAATGCATATATTTGTTGGAAATAAGATAGGTTACCGACAGACTATGAAGTCCTAATATTTTTGTAGAACCAAGTTAGCTCGTTCTGACGTGATGGTCTAGCGGTTCAATGACTGGATTTGTATGCACATGGTTGCGGGTGCAAATCCGGGCAAGTATACACCAATGTAACTTTTTCAAAGATATATGTACTTTCCTAAATTATTCTAAGGCACCATTGACAAACGGTGAAGGAGAGCATCGAGAAGCGTTGTGATCAATGCTCATTCCTTCTGTATGTGGGAAGAGGCCTGTGTCCAGTAGTGGAACATTTATAGCCTGGTATAAGCTTCGTCACTGGTTAAATTAATTATGTCTTAGGTCTTTACGAGTGAGGATTATCGTCTTGATCCGATAATATATATTTTTAATCAGCTAAATAGGTTGTCACCTTAGTATATTCTTTATCACACTATGAGAGTAGGTAACTTACCATGCTGTATTTGTACTTGTTCTTAAATCTAATTACATAATAAAACTTTACAGTCTGAATTAGGTGCTTAAACTCAATAGGTACGTACGTAAAATAAAATTAAACTGTGTTTAAAAAATTACTTATTTTCATGAACAATAGAAAACCTGAATGCAATATTTTAACGAGGTTCCTAATGTACCTGTTTTACAAGTTTATTTACGCGAAGGTGCTGAGCTAATTGCAAATAAAAAGCAACGAAAGTGCGACTCACCTCTGTAATATTGAACTTCACAATTATTTAGAGTTATGCGAATTCCAAAATAGAAACAACGAGTTATGTGTTCATACTTGTATGAACATAATGCAAGCTCGACAAACTATGTTGAGTGTCGGAATAAATTTCAATAAATATTTGACTTGACAATGAAACTTAACCGAGAGGCAGTTAACATCGGTATGGGAAACTGCAGTATCTAGGAAACCATATATCTTGGAACATCGTAAACAATAGTCATGGCGAGCATTCGAACAGTGAAATCGACTTTCAAAGATGCCTATATAATTGGAATTTCCGAAAAAGGAATGTTTATGTCCGTTTGCATATAATTATCGGATGGCAGGTAGGTATAGTTTATTGATTTGTTCACTTAAAAGGTAATTTATTACCTATAAACATACACCGGTGTTCCTTAATTGATAGAATATGTGAGTTGGACATTTTGTATCTTCATTACGTGGCAAGAATATATTGATTTACGGTGTAACTATAAGTTACATTCTATCATGTTATAAAAAAAAATAGAATATAAGTCTTTATTTAATAATAAAAAATCTTAAAAAGGCTGTAACATGTATGTAAAAATATATTTTTTACGGAGTCTCTAAGTAAATATTTTAAAACAACGCATTTTCAATTTCATTGTTTTTTTGTTATGGAATTTATAGACATAATAATTCACGTCTATCTGCGTGTTATAACATCACTCATCAATAAAATGGTATAGAGTGACAATATTTTTTCCGAAACTTGATTTTATTAAACTATAAAAGTTAAATACCCAACGGGTTAGCTCAACGTTTGTTTAACATAGTGGGCAACTATCAACACAACATCTGTATCTACATTCTTCACCTAAAAGTAGGTGAGGCGTCACTTACAAGAATTCTTTTGTAATTGTTAGACAAACTGTTTTATGACATACATGCATAACTAGCTTTCGCCTGCGTCTCTGTCCGCTTCAAAGACGTTTACCACGGCCATAAGTTTATATCCCTTCTTAGAGTTCAAGCGAACTCCACACCAAATTTCATGTAAATTGGTTTCGTTGTTTTGACGTGATAGCGTAACATACACTAACAAACAAGAGTTACTTTATCAATTAAAATATGTACAATATATGGGCCTCCGAGATCATACATTGTACAATTTTCCTTGTATCTCATATACTTGGGATTTATGCAAAGCCGTTAGCGATGCAAATTAATCCCGGGTATCGTCGATCAGTGACAGATGTTGATTCGAGTGCGTTTGAATAATAGCTTGTGTGTCGCGACACTGCTCTCCTACTGTTTGCCGATGGCGAATTGTCAAATATCCGTTTGATAGTTACGGCCGTATTACAATCAAATCTATCAGGAACTACTGTGTACCTGGTTCATTTAGCAGAGGGCCGATTACAGTATCATCAAACAGTTTGTTGTTCGTTGTATAGCTTACAGATTAGCTGGTCTACATAAATATTTCGCTTTCATTTGAGTTCTACTGCAAATACTGTAAAGTCAATCTGTCAAAAAAACCCGTTGATGCGTTAGGTCAAGGTAAGATATACCGTGAAATAAGTTTGATCCTATAGGTTATGAGATTAATAAAGAAGTCCTACAATGGACTTTTTTTTCAAGTATATGAAATTGTAAATAACAGTATCTAAAGACAATATACCTCTTGGTTTTTAGGGTTCCGTACCTCAAAAGGTAAAAACGGAACCCTTATAGGATCACTTTGTTGTCCGTCTGTCTGTCTGTCTGTCAAGACCTTTTTTCTCAGGAACGCGTGGAGGTATCAAGCTGAAATTCATATCAAATACTCAAGTCTATGGTCTCTTGGAGCTGTGAAAAAATCAAACTTCTAAGTCAACGCGATCAAAAGATACTCCCGTTTATGCCGCAAATTTTCGACACTCGCAAGGGAATCAAAACCTACAGGGTACTTCCCGTGAACTCAGAATCTTGAAATTTGGTATGAAGCAACGTCTTATAGCAGCGATATAGGAAAAATTGCGAAAAGTATACATTTTTAGTTATATCATATAATAAAAATATTTTTAATAATTTTAAACTTACTACCCCTTTCCTCATGAACGCGTAGTGGTATTATATTGAAATTCATATCAAATACTCAAATCTATAATACCTTTAAGCTGTAACAAAATCAAACTTCTATGTCAACGCAATCAAAAGAAACAGGAATTAAAACCGCATATTTTGAAACTCGCCACTACTCGCAAGGGAATCAAAACCTACAGGGTACTTCCCGTGAACTCAGAATCTTGAAATTTGGTACGAAGCAACGTCTTATAACACAGATAAAGGAAAAATTGCGAAAAGGATAAATTTTTAGTTACATCATATAATAAAAATATTTTTAATAATTTTAAACTTATTACCCCTTTACTCATGAACGCGTAGTGGTATTATATTGAAATTCTTAACAAATACTCAAGTCTATAATATCTTTAAGCTGTAACAAAATCAAACTTCTACGTCAACGCAATCAAAAGATACAGCAATTAAAGCCGCATATTTTGAAACTCGCAACTACTCGCAAGGGAATCAAAACCTAAAGGATACTTCCAGACGACCTGGAATCTTGAAATTTGGCATGAAGCAACGTTATAAAGTACACATATAGGAAAAATTCCGAAAATCTTAAATTTTTAGTTACGATGGATGAAATTTTATATCGGATAGGAAAAGGAACAACGTATATGTATTGACAAGGTACCGTCAGCTTTCCACATTGTTATGTTATGGATTTCATTTAGCAATAAAAATACCATAACTTTTACTTATATACCTACAGGTTTGTACGGAACCCTCGGTGCGCGAGTCTGACTCGCACTTGGCCGGTTTTTTAATTAAATTATGTCTCTGTGTGGCTACAGTAATCATTTTACGATCGCGTTAGTAGTTTAATAAGGTAGAGAAAATATCTATACTATTATTATAAAGCTAAGAGTTTGTTTGTTCGTTTGGTTGAACTCACTATCTTCAGAACTACTGGTCCGAGCTAAGAAATTTTAATGCTAACCGACTTATAAAGTGTATATACAAAGCTATGGAACTTTTGTTCTTATTTGCAAAAACTGTATTTGTTTCTCTTCTGACCTCTTCGGGTCTCGAAAACGATACAAAATATACAAATACCGATTTTCTTATTTAGTACATCTTCCTTCAGACAAAAATAGCATCATAAAGTCCCCCCGTCAAGGCTATCATCTTAAAACGTTTTGTTTGTCCATATTCATTACGAAACTACGCACAAAAAATATACCATATAGGGTCATTTCGCCTGTTCGCGTCCACTTAGTGCAGTTGGCAAGTTTGATGGAGAAAATAAAAATGTTCCAGCAGTAATTTCTATGAAAAGTTTATGTAATGTGTTCATCAAAATAGTCTATTTTAAGTTTACGTTTAGTTTTGTTCGAAACACCTTGTGGTTTTTTTTTAAAAAAGGAAAACATCAGAATTATGCGATTTACCCAGTTTGCGTCCATAAAATCCAATTTGCGTCCACCCGTTGGACCACTTTGCGTCCACCTTAGAAAAGGAATAAAGGGGTGATATTTTTATGATAATGTAAAGAGAGATTGGATTTTAATAATTTATTTATTAAAGAATTATAGTTATTTAAAAATTATCATATTAACATTAACAAATCACTATAAAGAAAATAAAAACACCTATTTATTCTTCTAAACATTGATAGAACTATAAATTTGTTATTTTTAAAGTAGTTACGCTGTCGCCTTGGGTTAAAATCCTTTAATGATAGCTGTGAGTGAATTTATATAAATAAATAAATTTTAAAACAAATTAGGTACCTACTTATGTAGTAAGTAAATAGTAATTTTAATCTGTTCTGTAAACTAACAATCAGCCTTGATTAATAATAAGTCTTTGGCTATATCGAATAGACAAAACAATACAATAATTTTGTCTAAACCTACTACTAAATTTTTTTTAAATCTTTATATAAATTATGAGACAAGGTATGTTATTATAGCCCTAGAATTTTAATTAATGACACGTAAGTCATATTCAAAAGACTTATCTTTGGCCTCTTAATAACTTAATCCTAAACGAGTGCATTTCTGATGATACCATCTAATACACTTGTCACAGCCAATGCTCTTCGTCGTCTTCTACATCTGAAATTAGTGTATCGTCACATTCAGGACATTTCACACGTTCCACGGCTGGTAAATTTTCTTTCTCAATTGCTTTGTAACTTCTTGAAGAGGATGTATTTCCTTTTTTTGTTTTGGAGCAGTTTTACCAACCGTTTGAGGGTGTTTTAAAGTTTTTTTTTCTGTTCTTGTTACAAACAATACAAACAAATCAATTGAAAGAATGAATAAAAATAGTGGACGCGATTTGGTTTTGTTGTTATTCCCTGCAGGTATAATTTGCGTCCATTGCGGACGCAAAGTGGAAATTTTATAAATTCGGTGTAGTAATTCGCGTCCACCTTATTTTAACTGTTCACTATAAAAAATATAAGCAAATCCATAATTAATATAATTCTTTTTATCATTATCAACTCATAGAAACCGCTACGTATCCAAAATACACATAAAACAATAGAATACTTACCTTCAAACGCACCGCTGCCTACAACTTTTGTCTTAGAATTCCGCGCATCCGCGCTCTCTTGTTGAACAGCCGTCACAAACTTATTTTTTTACACACGATTGATTGGGGGCAGGGATCTTTTGTCTATATGTGCGTGCCTCTTATACATTGAGGTATTGGCGGTAATGACTTTTCGGCTAATTGGTGTGTTAGTATACTTAATTTCGAGAGTTTTCAAACGGAGATCCGTAAAATGGACGCGAATTGGGGGGTGGACGCGAACAGGCGAACTGACCCTACGGCTAATGGTTGCTAATTGAATTATGATGTGGCAACGTGTATTTTCACATTTAACATGAGTTATAAAGAATAATTGTATTCGTACAATGGGATTCGTACAGAATTAACACAGGAATTTACGTAACTGAGTCTATGACTTTATGAATAGTTCGCGTGATGCAAGTTTTTCTTTTTGTTTGCTAATAAGTCGCTGTAAAATGAAAAATTAAAATTGAAACAAAACCACAGTGTAGTTGTTCTAACACTAACTTTATAGATGGATATGAGTGCGAGTTGCTGTATTGATTTGATGGGGAGAGACAGCAGTTTACTGATGCTATTTACAAAATCACCTTACAATAATTAAGTTCTTTACTTATAAAATAAAGTAATGTAGGCACTGACGGGTCAATTTACACTACGTCAATAGTCTCGTTTTGCGAACATGTGCAACTTGCTTGTACAGTCTGTTTCACCATTACTTTATGATCTTCTCTAACAAAGAAGTAGGATTATATGTAAAGATTCAAAACAAAAGACAAGACCTAAAAAATTGTGATGAAGTCAACATTGAGGAGGTAAGAAACCCCCTAAATCCTCTCAAGGTTGACTTGTGTGTTGTTTAAGATATTTTGTAACTAGATATTATTATATGGTTGGATTGTAGGTGAATCGCTGCTATTCTTTACCTTATCATAACTTATAGGTACAAATATGTTTCAAAAAGTGCAACAAATGAATATTGAATCCTAGCCAAGCGACATTTCTACAAGCGTCAAAGATGATGAAAATAGCTTAGATGACATTAAATGTACTTATGAAAGTGACAACTCTAAGTCACGTGACTTATCGAGAACAAATGTCATTTCCATACATTTAATGTCATTTAAGCGATTTCTATCATTGTTATCGCTTGTAGAAATGTCTCATCTAATCTTTTATGTGTAAATAAGTTAGTATAGATTAGCACTAGTTTATCGTAATACCCAAATCTAAAAATACATTGAATAAGATTTTTATTACTACTATGATATTTAAATTGATCTCGATCTAATTGGTAGACATTGATAATATCAATGTAAAAGTTTTAAACACGATTGGTCAGACTCAGGAGAACATATCGCTACTAAGTGTAGGTACCTACATATCTTCCTACAGTAGCACTATTGTGCTACTGAGATAGATATGTACCTACATGTATTTGTCCAAAGTGCAGAACCTGAAGGCGTATCTACTGAAATATAATTCAGGTGTAAATTATTTAAAAACTCGAGTTATCGTCAAGCCTATAGCAGTGACGTGCAGCGAAATATAGTCAATCAGTATTTATCTTATCAAACACTGAGCTGACTCGCTTTCCACAGTTGCCTTTTACAACTTATGCGGGCTGATAACGTACAATCACAAAGGCAACATTCTTCTTTCCATTTTCCGAGAGATGACCTCAGCTACAAAGATAGGTATATAGTTTTTATAGGAACCTATTCGTCGAGAATCATGAAGTTTTTGCGTCGCGTTGCGTAGTTATCATTAGCATCTATTTTTTATGTCAAAGAGCGCAAACAAGCTCCTTGGTACGGAGGCGTACGTGATCATTATAATTTAGTCGTATTTGACAAATAACTATAGGTACTAGGTTCGAAAAATTTTCCGGCTATTCAAGGTTGGGGCAAAAGAGCCTTCTTACATTGTCGTAACTACCTATATGTATCGAATTGATAACATTTATGAAATGGAAAACGAAGGCTTACGTAGAAGTGCAGCAACATTTTATATTCTTTAGTTTTTTTTACCTAAATGCTATTCTGCACTTAGCCTCAAAGTTAACCTCAAACCACTTAGGTATACTTTTACGAGTTAGTCTCGAGACAGGTAAATGCGCGCATTTAAGCATCCACATTTCTTCGCTAAGCATATGTAGGATACAAGTAATGTACGCATGGCCTTGCCATACAGTTTAATACTTTAGAACCTTAAACACCTAAAGAATATTTTCCAAAAACCTTGTGCATATCACGAGTCAATAAATGGCAAGTTTTCTTGAAAGTTGAGTGTCTGACGAAGAAATTGGAACGATGCTAATATGTTACCTACCTACTAATATGTACCTACCTTTTAATTATGCTGTACCTACTGAGCAGCATATGGGTAAGGAAGTAATCATACCCCTCTTCTAGCCTAGTATCAAATTTAAAGTTATAAGTTTTCGTTCAGAAGTCAAGGGTCAAGAGCGGCAGGGTTACAGGCAGACAGATTATGCGACTGAACTTGTAAGTCTTCTGTACGGCTTCGCTGCTCTATGGAGGCAGGCTAGGATTTACTGTCATTTCTTAATGATATTAGTTAAAAGATTTCTTTACAAATCAATTGTGTTTACCTGGTTAGCAATTTACGAGGGGAGTACGTTTTTAAAAACATATAGTACCTACTCACACACATACAAAGTAGCCAACTAAGTAGTAGTATCGAAATGAACTTCAAGATCTTCTTTCTTCTCAGAATTGAAAAGGGTCCTTTACAGGGAAGAATCCTTTAAAGAACCTTATACCTCATAGTGCTTTTTTACATTTTATTTTAGTTTTGTTAGATGTAAATTAGCTTACTGTGCATGATGTGGTGCAAGAAATTGTTTACTTGTATATTTTATGACTTGTACCAAATAGTTGTAATGTGCATTAATTGTTGGAAACCCTAAATAAATAAATAGATGAACAGTTGCAGGATTGTAGAAGAGAAAGTTAATACAGTATGTTAATAATTAATTCTAAATGTTACAATTTTGATGAGATTATTGATCTCATCTATGTATAGTCATCATTTCTCATCATTATTGCTATTACTTTTGATTTATCAAGCAAAAATAACTGTAGTCAAAATACAAAAACTCATAGAAAAATGCTTTTATAACATTTTCTGTTCAGTTAGTAAATAAGTCGTTACGACATTCCTTCGAAAGGCTTGTCACTATAACATATCTAAGTGGCATTTTATTACATTGCTACAGATTACTACAAAGTAAGTGACCAATAAAGATACATTTATATGGCTTTAAAGCTTTAAGTGAGCTTGCAATATCATAAAAAGGGCAGATTCACTTTTAAATAATTCGTTTCGGTCAATAATTTTCATATTATACCTGACAAACCCTTTTTTATCTTATCAACATTAATTTGTATTCTTAAGAGGCTGGAGACGGCATAGAGTATTATTTTTAATAAAGTCAAATTTTGGTATCGTCGAGTACATAGTGTTTTTTAAAGTCTTAAGAAATATATTTTGGAGAACATACTTCTCGGTACACTCACATACAAAATAGGTAAATATTGGTCGAATTGATGCCTGTCCCTTCTTTCGTTTAAACTTACAATGTTGGTTACACGCCAATGTGTCACGTATTGTGGTTACTGCAAACATTTTCTATCCTGCTTGAAATACTCGTTATTGAAAACGATACTTTTTCGAATTTGACTTTGTATTGACTGGTGGCTTTTTTCAGAACCTGCACAAAATTAAAATTGTCATTTTGACTGTTCTTATTACAAGAGCTTTAATAATTTTGTAAGTAACTGTACTTCATTTCGATCATTGATGTTCATTTATTAACGTGAACCCAATCTTATTCATTAGTTTATTTTTGACGTAACTGCTGTATGTGTGTTAAGTTGTTTATTGTAATTTATGTCTCTGAGCTGTGTCCAAATTAAATCTTCTTTCTTACTTTCTTTCATCATTCAAAGATGCTTTCATTACATATACAGTGCTATTCGTACATTCATTAAGATCGTCAAGTATCTGACCTACACTCCTATAATACTTGCGTTGGACCATTCTTCCACCAATAACTTACACATTTATTTGCCTGGCTATAAATTGTGACAGCTAAGTAAATCTGTAGGGCACGCGAGCCAGCCATCATTCAGGTATAGAATAAAGAGGTAGTGCTACAGCAATTTGTCAGGTACGTGAGAGCACGCACAATCAATTTCGCGGCACGCGCCACCTCTCATAATAAAATGCTCGAATGAGAACAACCATGTTTCCATTATAACGTAGAAATAGTGTACCTAATACTTGATACTGTTTCTTCATGGTTAGATAATTTGCAAAAATCGTGGCTGGATTGGCGCCGTAGTTGGTAATAAATAGTGCTGGATTGATATCCGATTTAGATTAGGTTTGATTCAACATGAGGACACATGGCTTCCAAAAAAATGGAATCTGAAATCTCTAACCGGCAATGAGCAGGCGTAGTGATCAATGCTCATTTCTCCTCTATAAGGGAAGAGGCCTGTTTCCAGCAGTAGGACGTTTGTAGGCCGGTATTATAATAAAGGTTGATTAGTTGCGTTTTTGTTTCATGTTTTGTTCGATAGTAAAAGTAGATTTTTGATGGCGTTTGTTACTGTCGTGATTAATATTATGTTAAAGAAAAGCGTTACATGTAATTAAGTGCATTGATTTGTTATTTTACTCAGCCGTCTATTATATTAGAAATCATATAAGCGTCTTGTGGCTTCGAGAGTTAACTGCAATAATATATTATCTGTTAATAGTACCTAAGCTACAACAAACAAATCGTGTTGTAAATACCATAATATCTAATACAATCGGACTTCCGTATCACAAGTATGAAGAAAAGAGAAATGTGCCTTGGTATATAGAATGGATTGAACCCAGTATAGGATGTCGCATCCGAATAGATCAAAGTGAAATTGAGGGCGCGCGGAGGCGTTTCCGCGCTGTCTTATATTTCCTGTGTAGAGATAAATTTCCATTCAAAGGCCGAGGCTAGACGCCTATACATAGCATGCATTAAGTGAACATATCTATATGTATAATGTGTTAATATTGTTGTATAATTATCGCGAGTAATAGTTCGATAGATTCTGTATTGTTTTTCGTATTACTCAATGTTGATGATTTTTAAGTGTACAGAATACGGAAGTACTATGATGCGATGTACTGAGCAGACGCTTATAAACTGAAATGTATAAGAATAGATTTATGAATGTCAAAACGTAGCCTTTTCTAGACACATTTTCATTCAACAATGTCTCATACCATTGACATTGAAGACAGTTGAAGATCAAATCTTATACAAGTATGGGGTTTAATAAACCAAATTTTTATAATAGTTTTTAGAAAGATTTTGCTGCATACTATAGTCACTGTTTGTGTTTAAACTTTTCCACATAATTCTGTACCTATCACTGAACAAAGTGTTCAAATTATCATGCCACCTACAAAGTCAAGTTCGTAAAACCGAGTTTAAATTAACAGTTACGGAGCTGTTATTAACAAACGTTACTCCATAGGCTTATTGTTTGCAGAAGAATTGAAAACGTGAGGTGACAGTACAATAGAACGGTTTACGAAACGACTGTGTAACTTCTGGCTTCTGCCTCGATACGGCATTGCAATAGGCGTAGTTTATGGCAATTTCTCTTTCGAAATGAAACTGCACGAAATCACGGGGAACTCAAAGCAAGTAATTAATGATAAGTTAAGCTAGAGTACAATAATTAACGAGTGCATGTTCTAAATAAAATCGTTTTTCATTTGTTATTTTATCGATTGTTGCTTTTATGGCGGTTTGTAAGTTTTTTAAATGTTTTGAATTGTTTTGAATGTGTTTGTTAAGGTGTGATAAAGACCACTGTGTTCAAATGGCGTAGGTATACACTTTCCAAAGTGCTCGCCTGAGGCATCGGGATCGATTTCCGGATGGGCCAATGTAGAAAGCCATTTTTCTCGGGTCTGGGAGTTTATGGTACCTTCGTTGTCTCTGATTTCTATAGCACACGTGCTTTAGCTATATTTAGTTCACATTAATTTATTCTTTGTTTAACCACCTAGTTTATTGACTTACCATAATCATAAAAAAATGAATGCCACATTTTAATACTTATATTATCTCTTAATGTTCGTCTTTTATCTACAGATTATTATACTAAATAAATATACAACAAATGACACCGATAATTTAAATGTACAGTGACATAAACGAACATAATACGACCGATGATTGTATCGAAACGGTAATAAAAGATTCAGTATTACAACACTATAATATTACGTTACGTATCTCTCTACAATTTAAATTAAACGTTCCCCACGTCCATTACCGACTATGTAAGTAGCATTTACTTAATGTAAGTGCCACTTAGATATCATAGTCGCCTTCATAATGTTCCCGCCTTATTGTAGTTATCAAAACGCAGTAAAATTAATGTTTAATGATCACTCTAGTACTGGTCTTGTCATTAAAAATGACAGTTCTCGATTCAAATTATGATTACCGTAAGTTGGCTTTAAATAAAATGCTTTTAGATGTAGTAATTATGCAAAGAATGGCCCATAACGTAGAATGACACGATAGAGGTAATAACTGCGCTTATATTACTAAATTGTAGTTCTTAATTTGATGTTAGGTATTATAAACCTAGGTACATACTCTTGGCCCAAGAAGCGATACAAGATATTGTTGTCTCTTTCTAACCCAGCATTTATGTTTATGTACTTCACATCTCACGCAGTGTTATAGCTCTCTGACTCGTCAAGATCCGTTGGCCGTATTATTCCTGACATGTGTTTACCTTTATACGTTGTACATATTTGGCTACATCTTATAGACTTGAGACCATACAAGCAAATCCGTCATTAACCAAATGACAAACACTAAGGCTGATCTGTTAATGCTGTCTCCGTTTTTTGCATAAAATAACGTTTACTATGTTGTACATTGCTATCTATGTATTACTGTACCTACTTATTTAAGCAACATATTATTTTACAACATTTAATATTCAATAACCTTAAAATTAAACACTGTAAACGAACATTCCCACACTCATTCTACCTGTATTGCGGATGTACACGGAGTTACGATTTAATAAACACAATTACGGGTCCTAAAATAATTGTGCATAGCACGTAAAATGGTTTCGTCGGACATTCACATCGTACAAAAGATCTGTTAGAAATTGGCTTTTCATTGGAGGTCAACGACACACGTTCAGGATATGCACATAGACAAAACGAAGCGACACAAAGGTTTGGCGTATCTCCGTGCCGCTAAATACTCCGTACACTTTTTTACAGCGCCGAGTGTCGACTTACTTGTGTCGTTCAAAACCGCAGTGTCGTAGTGATGGAACAAGTGCGGTGTCGATGTCTGATCCGCAAAATGTCAAGAACTATATTGACGTTCACGATTGAATGAGTTTCATTGTTACAGACATATTTTTTTGGCATTATTGATATTGAGACAGTTTTGCCACTAAAATGTTATTTGAGGAATATAATATTGTGTTACTTTTTTATTTAAAAGATATGTTGGATAATGTTTTATATATTTAGCTGTAAATATCAGAGGAAACATCATATGTATGAATATAATGAGGAAAGAGCCATATATAATTAATTAAATTTTTGCTTAATTGACTACGTAACAATAGGCCGTCTTAATTTCTCATATAGACAATAAGTCATTATCAGACTGATTTCATAAAGCAATTTATTTATTTTATTTGACGTAGAAGATTGTTACGTTATTTTCAGACTCTACCTACAAAATGAGGAGTTTCAGGAGTCATTACCCCGTTAGAGTTTACATAGTCGCATCAGGTCTATTTGTCAATTTCCACCAATCACAGATCAGTAGCTTGTCTCTCATTTGTGGAGAATGACAAATAAGCCTGATAGCCTGGCTAGCCGTGGCTCCAATTATGTTTAATTCCGTATCTTTTTCTGATCACATGAAACAATTGAAAGGGATCATGTTGTTGATGCTGTCGTTGTTTTCAGACCATACCTACTTAAACGGTTCCACAATTTAGGCGCCGTCCTTGCAATCGCTCCTTGCGATACGATTTTATCGTACGGTGATACTGCCAACTATCGCATCGCATGATAGAGCGACCTTAAATAGGAAATTTAGTAGAACTCAGTATATATGAACGCACGGTCACACAATCATTATCGTTGGGCGATGGCAATGGGACAGCGCCTTAGTCTTGGACCTAGATCATACAAGTTCTCATATTTTAGGAGCAGCCCGTTATATGATTCGATCTATTATTATATAATTAATAAAAATAAATGAAGGTAGAACGAGCAACCGTGACCATGACACCTGCAAAGGCGTCGAAACGTCAGGATCTAAAATCAAAAAATAAACCGCGATAGAATCCGTTTATAAGTAGTTTTATTTCAATGATTCGTGTCGCCAAAGTATGGTAAATAAAAAATCATATTCAAAATATTAACTTTATCTCGTCCTAAAGAGTATTATTTTGAGGCTCTAGCAACTGTTTCAACTAACTTTCAGCCATGTTTAAATAGGGAAGTCAATTTAAACAAGAACTTTAAACAAAGTTTAATAGCGAGATTAACCACACATCACAACAATACGTTCACGTAATAACTTTGCTGACTACTTTTGGAAGGAGATTGTTGTGATAGTTATAGCACGTGTAGTGATGTTGACGTTTTGGTAGCTCACCAGGTTATGACTTCTTGTATGTTCAAGGTAAAATGAGTAAACCCTTGTCATTGACGGCACATTTAGTTTAACTCTGTGGTAAAAGGGCAGCGAAAAATAATTCCTCACATTTCTTTTTTATTTTCTCTTATTTACCTATTGGTTACTTCTTCTGTTGTGTGAGTTTACATGATATGAAATTATCCGCGAAAGGATTCCTTTAAAATAGTTTTATTTCATTGTCAAACATTCGCGTAAATTTCAGAAAGCATGAAAAGCTCTTATCTTAAATTTATCTTTGTTGATGAAAATATTATTATATTATTCATTTAATGTATGTTGTTAAAGATGTCATTGTCCAACTGTTCGTAAAAGTGTGGTTAAGGATGCGTCAGGGGTGCTAGAGCGTGATCGATCGTGTCACCTGATACTAAGCTTCCTTGAAGGCATCCATGTCCATCATCGATTACAAGCTGTCAAATACTTAACATTTTACATAGATTGTAGGTCTTATGAAGTTTTCTAGTTTCAAGCGAATTAACACTTATTAATAAATACATTAAAAACTCTGGCTATCGGTTTGTTGGTACCGTTTTCACGGTTTTTAATACCAGCCTATAAAATAAATGTGCCATTCCTGGGCACAAGCCTAGCTCTTCCTATACAGACATAGGTGAGCATTGATCATCAAGCTTGCTCATTGCGGGTTGGCGATTTCATAGTCCAATTTTTTCAGTGGTGCAGATCAGAGAATAATTAAGAATGTACTTATATAACTTGGAAAAAATCCCATTGGTACTTGCCCGGGTTCGAACCTGCAACCGTGTGCTTTCAAATACGATAATTGATCCGTTATGCAAACACACCAATCGGGGTATGGGTGCAGTTAAATAGATCTACGAGCTATACTTTGGTCGAAATAAATATACTTATACGGGCGGACTTGCCAGCAAAAACTTGAACATTTATAATTACGCAAAAACATTCATGCGCACTATTGAGTTAGTATCATGTATTATGTTATTAAATTGTTATGGTCGACCTACGATGCTATAAAGCGAAAAAACAATAAAACTGGGTATACCGTGACCAACCGTAGCAAAAACAAAATGCGTTCAAGGCGAGAAAGACGCAATGATCAATCATTTTGATGATCGACACGCCGAGAGAGAAACAAATAGATACATTTTTTTCGCCAACCATTATAGTAATTATAACGTTCCACACGCTAAGATTTAAATAGAGGACGGGTTTACAGAATAAATTGTTTAACATAAAAAGGTGAGGCAATATGTATCGAAATCTACAATCACGGTTCTTAAGTTTTTCAGCGAACTTCCACGATTAGCTTTTGTAAAGTACAGATTGTATGTATGATGTTTGCCTTGATGATCCTACTTAAATTGTAATTGTTCGATGGAGTTAATGCATTTTGTTATTATGTTGGTATTGCAAACCGCAACTGAAGTAACCCGATCGGTAGCGGGTTCCATTGAAAGAGACACTCGCCATCGATCCAGTGGCCTCCATGCCTACCTGCTGTTGCTAGTTTTACTTCATTTCAACATCTTTTTGTAGGTACTTATTGACAAATCATGATTTACTCGAATATTTATTATTTTGCAACGAAAGTAATTTAACACCGAGTTATTTAAATGATGCTAACTGTGTTGGCAATTTTAAACTTTATTTTTGTACTAAAATTGGTACTTGTTGATTTTGTTACCGTTTTAATAATTTATAAATTTTATTTAATAGTTCGTTGCCAGAGGCTATAAAAATATTTGTTTTCGCTAGCCTGTTGGTTTAGACCAAACGCTAGGTAAGTCGTTTATTTTTTTGTTAAGTACAATAATATCATTGGTTAAAATTGTAGTCATACAATTTTCTTTTCTACAACGTTCTTAGGGATCCCATTTCAGAACATTGCAATAACATTAGGCGATCGTATCTTACCATTATTTATACGTTTGTAGCGGCATTACCCGAGATAAATGGGAACAAAACGTGTGACGCGGATAAACTGAGGATCCGGTCCATTGTTCTACGGAGAGACAAGTGATACATTTGAGGACATATCTCGCACATACCCTACTCATTAACACCTTCCGATCCGATTACACTTCTCCGAAATCTAGGTTGATGTTTCTTCGGAAACGCGTAATTTTAATAACCCTTGTTTAGATAGTTTTCTCAAAATCACGGATTAAAATATTTTATTTTATTTTATTGTTTTTAATTATCATAAACGTTCTTTTGCAAACGTTATTTTTGTTTCTTTGTTAATTTTTTGTGTCTGTGTATAAATAAAAATGTAAACATAGAAAACAACGACGCTGACGTTAATTATTTTTTAAGAACTATTAACAATTTCTAGTAAAATCTTAGAAGGTTTTCGAGAAATTTAACAGCAGAGATGATTTTCTGTGTCTTTGTTTGTTTTTATCGTTTATTGTGTGAGGCTTTAAGTACGGAAGCAAAGGGGTCCTTGTTATGGGGTCGGTCAGCTAAACAGAATGATAGAGTGACTAATGGGAGCTGTCACGACGCTGCCGCCGTGACGTCACTCATTCACAAAGGTTCACTCGTCAACGAGAACCTATGTTTTCAACACCCTTGTAAGTAAACTGCATATCGGATAGCGTGCACATTTTGTTTGAAAAAGATCTTGTTAAGCTTGTATACTATTTTAGCATCTGCGGGTTTTAATAAAACGGCTTATTAATTTTACACATATCAAATAATTAATAACAGAGGTAGGTAGAATCCATAAATTTAACCTCAAATGAATGAGGATTTATCTTTGTCGTGAGTGTAAAACCCTGTTTTGATTCTTTGTTGATAATGAAAGTTACAGATAAAGTTACGATGAATTTCAGTTTAATTCCGTAGTTAAACGATTACCACCTTTATAAATAAATAACTTGATATTATTAACGACTCTATTATAATGTGATGTCTTTGTAATACGTGCAGTTTTCTTAATAACCGTGCGTCCCACGCTGTTTTCAGTTGAATGGTCTCTACTCGGTCAAGGCTCAAAGGCTAAGTCGTATACTAGCATCAAATGTCATGTTTAGTCCGTATACTAAGCCTAACTAGATAGGCAGACGCACCTAGGTTTTAGGTATTGGTACTTACTTAAGTTCTTAAGCTATGTTTACACTATATCCTCTATGTATACCCTAATACCATTCAGTCAGTGCACCACGCCGAGTGTGATCACAAGTGTCCATGTGTGAAAGTAAAGTCGCATTGGATGGTTGATTGGATGATTGATTTTTGATTTTGTTTTTTTTGGCCTAGCTTTAATGAACGGATCTGTATGCACGACGATGCAGGTTCGTACCCATCATAAGCCAGTTCCAATATGACTTATCGTTAGGAAACCTAGATTCCAAACATTAAAATCTGTAACTAATCCGCAAGTGAGCAAGCGTGATGATCAATGTTCCTTCTCTACATGAGAAGAGCCCTATGCTCAGCAATGAGACAAATATAGGTTGGCACTATTCATGTGTTTCAGTGTGAACACATTCTTGCGCCACGCAGGTAGGTACTAGGTTGACAAATAAAGCGTAGTAAACACAGTTAAGAAAGTCCGTCTACTGACTGAATTGAAACTAGTTCTATAAATAACTTGTACCTACTTAAATTTTAACGGCCGTAGCCTAATAGCTAGGGCGTTGGACTTGCGATCATGTGTTTACTGGCTCGAATCCCACTCATTGCACTACCGACGTGAACCCAATCGTAACACTAGCATTTAGCTTAGCACGAGGGGTTCACAAGAACACTAGTAATGTTCGATCCTCATTGCTAGGAAGCTTTTTCTTTTTAAATACACTAGCTGTCTATTACAGCATCTCGGATGAACATTGTGTAAACTGAGGTTTACTTAATGAGCCACACATTAGCGTTACCGGATTTGCTGTCACATTTATTTATGCATATTCAGTAGGTGAAGCAGAATATCTACTGATTGATATTTGAGAAAAACCCTAATATAATATTTTATATGCTTTGTTTCAACACATTGAAAACAAGCGTTTAAAAAAAATGACGTTATAATACTCTCCTTGCTCTACATTTTCTGTTTTTTTATTTCACATTCACATTTATGATTACTGAATTATAGTTACGTATTTCGGCTTTGAGGGATTCCTTATGACCGTTTCTAGTAGAGGTACTTTTACAATGAAGTCATTTCAAAGTATATTAATTAACTAATCAGTATAACTGTGTGAAATAGTTACAGATCTCCCTTATTCATTCTTAATTAGCCGTTGTTAGTTATGCAAGTAAATTACTTTCACCATTTTATAGTAGGTGCGTGTGAAATAAGAAAAATAAATTGTGACTTTTGTTACGTAATTATTACGGTAAATGGTAGATAGAACTTGTTTCATTTGATCAAAACATTCACGTAATAATCACTGAAATTATAACCAAATTTTTCAAGTGCAATTAGAACTTCAAGTATTACGAAGACGAAATTTTGGCATATAATAAGCATACTTAATACGATTTGCAGCTAGCGTGTTAGTGTCAAACTCGCGCTAACATGATGCAAAGTTCACCGAAATTCATTTACATCGCAAGCGTTCACTTCACTGAACTAGATATTTTGAGAATATGCGACATACGTATTTATTATAGGAAGGAAAAAATTTAATTTCGAATTTCATACGTTGCTTCAATTTTAAATGTGTGCGAGTTATTACCGTCCATCACAGATGCTGCACGCACACACGACTCCACAAAGGGCTCTTCATGAAGTCTTCGCGTGCCAGTAATTTGGATGTTGACAGATTTACAAGCTCCATCTCTCAAGCCGAAGTCGAACGTATCGAATGCGGTTGCCGTCACACGAATAGAGTTACTGGATGGGCTTCAGATTTTACGAGAAGCGTGACCATCGACTCAGTGCCAACGTAGATCGTGTTGATAAAACACACATAAATTACTCGATAATCAACGATTTAAATCAAAATATTAGGATAAACTAGCCCAATGATATTCATCAGCTATTAAGGTGTATAATTGAATAATTTATTTTTAAATTAATATATTGTCTTTTTCCGATCATTCGATTTGTAAATGTTAATCGAAATTCACACTTATTACTACGATTGAATTCTTAAGGCCAAATTGTATCTAATAAATATTCCTGATGATTTATCTAATAGATATTATATTAAATTGGACGTCAACTGGTTTTTTATACCTACAGTACGTATTTGGGCTTTACACGATGGCAATAACAAATAGGTAATACCTACTTTACCTTCTAATGACTTACAATTCAACTGAATTTGCATTTGGAACTCATGAAAACCAGTTCCGCATTAATAGTAGTGCGCCCGACTTTTAAAATTATCGTGTTGCATGATTATAATAAAATTATATCACGGGAAATAACGCAAACATGCATTTACCTTACACCACATCTCCAGACTGACTGCAACCACGGCTGCAACAACCCGGTCGAAAAGTCAGCCTTAAAAGGCAAATTCGCGATGTTTCCTGTGACGTAATTTTATTATAAGTTCCCAACAATATAGGAGTTCCTAGCAAGAGTTCAAATCGATATCGTGGGGAACTCGTCAATAGTTAGTCGACACTTATTACGAGGCGAGGCTCGCCTATCGTGCCGACAACGATCGGTTGCTGCTTAATTATGTGTCGATTGCACACCTACCGATTGATACCTATCGATCATCACTATCTACCTGAATTCAATGTAATATTACGGCAATTCTACTAGCCGACTAGCGACGTGGAATGATTTACCAGCTTCTTAGGACAATACCTAGCCCTTTCTAGCATAAATTACGTTTCTGTATATAAGGAGTACATGTCTGAAGCAATCACCGCGAATGGGAGAGATCATTCGCCAGATAAATGCAGTAATGTGAAAATATTATCTAGTATACATACACTATAAAATTTCCTTTCGCAATCTTGGATGTTGCCTACATCTTCAATCAGGTTTGGTTTTTATAGCGACACCTAAGGGCATAATGTCACGATTTATTGACGGTAATTGGTGACTAAAATATTAAATTGTATGCTTCAAATTGAGTGAAATGTAGGACATGTTTATGTTATGTAATTAGGCAGTTTGTACACGTATATTATTATGATAGAGCTAATTATAGATGTATTGTAATTAGCTAAATGTGTATGTTGTACTATCCAAACATCGAACGTACTGACCGAAAATAATATAATTTTGCAGTGTTTTAATTAATACCATAATCAACAATTCAAAATAAATGGTATGCCTCATTCGTAAGACATTAAACTAGACGTTTGTAATAAAATAGTTAAATTTAAGTAGAGATCATAAAAATAATTAATTATTATCAATAGTATCTACTCAAATACTCATTTGTTAATACAGCAGAAGAGCTCAATATCTCTTCACTAGTCAACATCTGTTTGTGGTCGTTAATTACGAGTATGTCATGGGATGGTTACGCCAACAGATTTTATGAACCTCTTACTGTTTTACAAAAGTAATGAACCATTTGGGAATGGACAAGGCGAGCTTCTTTCAGAGGTGGTTGAAAATTGTATTTAATCTAGCTGTTTCCCGCAACTTCTCCGCGGTATTTTTCAAATGTAATTTATCTTATGTCACCCGGGGATAGTGTAGCTTCCCAACAGTGAAAGAATCTTTTAAATCAGTTCAGTAGATTCGGAGCCTATTCAATGCAAACAAACAATAAAATCTTTCCTTTTATAGTATTGATAACCTAGGTATTGAGATAAATTTGTTTGCTCAGAGATACGAAATGGAATAGAACAAAAAATAATTATTTCATTTGACCTAAGAGACTTTAGCAGTAGCAGAATACCATGTATAGGAAGCCTTTGTTCAATAAATGTCTGTAAACAGTGGTATGAGCTAAAAAAGGAGGTAATAAAACATTAAAGACAAAAGCACCTTTGGTTCCTAATGTCTTCTCCAAAACAAGAGTCAATTTAGCTAAAATAAAGCGATAGTACTTTTTTTTACCCAGGGGAAATCCTCATGGACTTCCTCGGCCCTGGGGAAGGCGGAGAGGTATGCCGGACTCTTACTGGCTAAAACCGCCGGAGTGCTTCTCCCTTCCCTTATACTGGGGACCATACGGAAACGCGTTGCAAACCACCGCGATAAAGCGATAAAACCTAACCTAACCAATAAACGTAGGTATTTTCGACAATCAATGCTTATAATATTAGGAGTAGAATCACATAAGTGTGGTCAGTGGTCAGTGGTTTTCGATTAATTTCAATAAATCGATGTTCGTAATTTATGGGTACAGTTAGCCATTTAAGTGCTAGAGTTAATTCAATTGCAGAATACCGTTCATATCAATCAACTTCGCATTTTATAGCAATTTCGCGCATTTTTATTTTCTTCTGGAAATCTAGCCGCGAGTCGTAATGAGAGCACTTGACACAATTATTGCTAAATTACTTTGTAATGGACCTTAATTGTTTTTAATTGTAACAATTTCAGTGAAATCCAATGTAATAACTTTATTATTACTTAACAGGGTTTATTGTTTCAGCGGAAACGAATTAAACGGTTCTTTATGATAATATAATAATATAATCTTTATATAATACTAGATCAGATACCTTTATTTACATTAAGTAGCCTCCGTGTTAATCCGGGACGCCAGCTTTCTCCATACGATTGTACCAATGTACCGATTTATCAAAATTGGTACAGCCGTTTGAGCATGAAAGTCACAAACATACACACAAAAACTTTGACCAATCAATGTTTATTATTTCTGATGGAGTGTCAGTTTTATCAACGAAAATAAAAACTTTGTCTTTCATGTTTGTTGTTGCTTTCAGAACACTGATTCGCTATAGTACCTATTTCGTTATACATCTAACCGTACTTTTTATAGTGTCTACGAAAATATATCCACATAGTTAAACCAGTATTAAAATGCCGATCGCTATCATAGGTTTTTGTCTTCCGCATATCATCAATTAAAATGTTTACACGTGGCTAAATGACGCAAGGCGGATTCTTTGTAACCGGTTTCCACAATAGGTTTGTGGGAGAGTGAAGTTCGGGTAGCGCCACCAATTTACTCTGACCTTTCTTGACTTCTTCTACATTAAGCATTTGGTAATCGGAGCGTTTTATTACCGCTTACGAGAGGTCAGCTCCCGTTGGTTATGGTGTGTGTAATGATCTTGTCTTCAAGGCGACATCTCGTTTCGAATACAATAAAATTAATAATGTGAGTTTTTGTGTTCCATTCAAGGATTCTGAACAATCATTGCTTTGTGGGTCTCGAGAGTGATCGATATGTACCAAGAATGGCTTGTCAGTTTTGCTATAGAGCGAATTCAACGATGCCGTTTGTTAAAAGAACTTGAGAAATAGCTTTTGCGATATAAGTTTAACGTTTAAGCCATTGAGATAAAATCTTGACTGTTATTTGAGTTGTTTCCCTGATTGATGTGGAACTCTTATTTTAAAGCATTGTTCTTTGTTCTTTTTTTTAGCTTTTCGAATTGTTAGTCATACAGAGGGCCATGACCTCCAGTTTTTGCCTTCATTTGCTAGTATAATGGCCTTGAGCGAGGCTTCGGTTATTTCCTCAATTAGCGATAGAAGCTACCCTGTTGTTATACCATATTTATTAGCATTTGTAAATATTATAACAATTACAAGCATATACTTTGATAAAGACCTTTTGCACTCTTATTGCCTGCCATCATTTAAAAAAGTAATAGCATTTTAACTATATTTAGATATGTATAAATTAAACATTATTTGACAAATCTTGAAACCTGTGTGTAATAAAGTTGTATAGTTAGTATGTAATGAATCCTACTAATATTATACTTAAATGTGAAAGTGTGGATGTTTTGATGTTTTGTTACTCAATCACGCTAAAACGGCTGAATGGATTAGGACGAAATTTGGCATGTAGCCTCTGACAGGGAAAAGAACATAGGTTACCTTTTATCCCGGTTCCTTAAGTACTTACTGAACATTAAAAAAAAATGATTTTAATTGTTTATGAGCTAAGCCGCGGGCAGGCAGCTTTCCATTTTGGTATTTTCCTCTATTACAGCGCAAGCGATAGGGCGAAAATTTTATTCAATTTTTATTACTTTCACATTTTTCATTTCTTTTTGTACCCAATTCTGAAGTCCTCGCAGACGAAGAGAAGCTGTGTATGTATAAAAGTTTCATAATCTAACTTTTTATTACTCTACTCTAAATTAAATTATGTCTAAAAATAAGCATCTATAATTGCTACTTTTAAAAATACGTTACGACTACATCGATAATTGTATAGATGTGTATTTTTAGACATCTAGAACATTATCATTATGTCTATACAAAAACCCAAGATCCTGCTTGTAATGCTATTAATGCTTGATGTATTTATAATCAGATATTTCCAACAACTAATGCATAATACTAATTTTTATCAAATATTAAATTATTGTTCTTAATCTAATTTTGTATTGTACCTATACAAAAATATATGCTACAGTATATCTCAGTCTACTTTCGCCCACTGTTGAGTGCTGACTTTCCCAAATTAAGTAATGAAAAGCGGCGTAAGCGGCGGTGTTAGAATATCTACTAATTGAAATTTGATAAAAAGCCTAATAGAATAAGCGACGGTAGATAATGGCTAGAGCGTCGGATTGCGATTGTGTGGTTGTCCGTTCGGAACCCACCCATGTCACTACCGACTTGGTTCCACTCGTAACACAAACACGAGGGGTAAACAGCACTACTAGTAGTGTACGAAGCACTAGTATAAGTAGTTAAAAAAAAAAGTAAGAAATATATATACCATTCCTCCTTAGACCTTAATTTTCTTACTTGTAATTTTATTACGTTACGTTAAATAAATATAGCAATAATTTTCTTATTATGGATGTTCTTTTTTGTATTTTTTTTTGACATAATATATTAAGTGCTTGTTTATTTAATATCAATCTACACACGTTAACCACTGGATTATACAATTACTGGTCGTGCGAGAATATTGCCATAATAACCGCAATTGCCGAATTAATTGGCTAGTTTAAATATAAATACATAATAGGCCTGTACCGCAGATAAGTTTCAATTAAAATAATTGACTTATATAAATTTATTCGTGCGCTTTGGTTTAATATGCGCCCTATTAAAATCTACTTTCTATAGACCCATTGAAAACGTAGCATAAAGTTCTCATTTAGTAGGTAGTGTGTGATAATTCAAATTGCGAAAATGTTGGTGAAAAGGCGACATACTTTAGTGCAAAATCAAATTATGAAAAAGTTTAAAAATAATTGGCGTGTTTTCGACGTTGTTCAATTTTATTGTTTACGCTGCACTTTTTATATATTACAAGCTGTTCCCTGCGACTCCACCTGCGGTACCTAATTTTTTAGTAAAGAATATAATATAGGCTATGTTACTCAGGGTGAATGTAGCTTTCTAATGGTGAAAATTTTTGAGTTTATTCATTACAAACATTCACTCAAAAATACAAATTTTTCCTCTTTTAATATTACTGTACCTAGATTTAAGCGTGTATTATAATTATAAAAGTTGGAAACTGGTTCCATAATAAAAATAACATCCTTGACTCATGGTCTGAAAAGTTAAAGCATTCAAAACAATTGTTTTAATTGTTCACTAACCTCAAAGTTCGCACGATAACACATTTAATGTTATGTTATTCAGATTCAATGGGCACAAAAACACTGCCTTATCTACAACCTTGAACATAATAATTATAGTACATAAGTGGCATTGAAAAAATATAAGATGAGTCTTTGTGAACGTTTGAGAATATTTTCGGCACGAAACTCCGCACTTAGTCGTCGGTAATTGTATTTTGAATGTCACATGATTTCGTAATGATTGAAAAGTGGTGTACCAATCTATTTTAGTTGTTGTCTGCTTGTTAAGGATTTTTTAGTTTGAAAAAAAAAACATCGAATGGATTTTAGTAAACGCTGTCACCAACATTACATGTGATGGTTGCGCACAAAAATTTAAAAAGTTATTTCATATAGGTCTCATAATTGACAGGCCTGTTAGTCTAGTGGTTAGTGACCTTGACTGCTAAATCAGAGTTTGTTAGTCCGATTCCCTCCCAGGACAAATCTTTGTGTCAAAATTAAAAGTAAAATACTTTAATTTCGAGTAGACCCTTTACTCTTTAGTAGACGGTAAGGTAAAAAGATACCCTTTCAGGTACTTTCAAAACGTTAAAAAATTTCATGCCAATGGAGAAGATCCGCAAAATCTCCATGTGTCATTTATTCTATGTCTGGGTGTAATTTATCTATAATATGTATGTTTTTAGAATATAAAAGTATGTTTATCAGTTGTCTGGTTGCCATAGTACAGGATTTGCCTAGTTTTTGATCAGATGACCGGGTGTGTGTTGTCCCAAGATATTAGATATTAATTGTTAGTCGAAAAGATTAAATTAAATCCAATTTCTCCATCTAATTAAAAGTGACTGATGTACTATTCGTGATCTAGTATTGCTTACTAAAAATAATATCTAAATTATGCAGTTACAAGACAAAAATGTATGACGTAAAACACTTAATTAACTGCAGTAAGTCAATTAAAATTGTTATGTAAGCTATTTGTCGCACGACTGGACTAGTTTCAGATCATATGACAAGTGGTAGTGGACACACTTGTTTACTAATATTTTGCTGTGGCTACCAATATTATAATGAAAGTATTACACAACGATTTTCATAAAATTTGGTTTGAAGTTAGTTTGAACTCCAAGAAAGAACATGGATCACACGTACCGAGTAAACGGGCATTATTTTTTGCTAAAGTAACTGACAACCAAGCGGGCGAAACTGCGCGCGTATTTAAAAAAAATCAAAGTTTATAAGCATGTTAGCCTTACAGGCAAAAACTGCTAAACCATACTGATATTTTGCAAATAAAATAATTATGTAAAGCGCTTGCACTTGGCTGGAATAACATAATTATAATATAATCGCATTGAAACATTTTAATACTACGTTTCTTAAAGTGCTCCGACAGAAGTTTCTTGATTAGGTACCTACTTGGCAAGATTAGCATGAAAATTTAAAAGGATATTAATCTTCATGTCAGTTTTCATTCCTTTGATCTTTAACCTTTTCGGTTTATTCTTCAACTTTAAACACACATTCAGACGGTTACGTAGTATATAATATATGCAACTCCATTAAAGTAGCTTTTAGAATTAAAATGGAACATAAAAAGAATTGCAACGTTCAACGCTGCATATCAATGTACCCTTTAAACATCTGAAAGCCGATACTATTATCCTGTTTATCGATTGTTCCCACGGGCTCCAGACGGACGGATTGACAGAATGATTGGGCGTAAGTATCGGGGATCCCGCGCCTCCGCTGCACATGTTAAATGTTTCCACCAATTACATTTGGCATTCACTCACGAACTTACCCCGGATGACCGTGAACTAGGGACGTAAAAATCCTTAATTCACTAAATGCAAAAAATTACATTATATCACTCTTGGATCAAACAAAAGTACATTTGAAAACCAATCAAGGTAACCTTAGGCACAAGTTCTTCAATCTTGTCTGGATTGCCTCCTTCTACATTCAAATTCAAATTATATTTAGCAATTTGGATTTTTACAACTACTTTTTCACGTCACTTTCCTAACTGGCTACCCGGACAAGAAATGTCGAAAAAAAATCAGGGGTCATAGCTCCTCTTTTAAAGTCCAGACTATTGTATAATAATTAGTAAATAAATACAGGGCTTTACTGGACTGACCTTTCGAGGAAATAACCAGATCGACTTGTTCTGATTGAATGCTTATGTCAAGGTTAAGTTTCGTGAAATTAATAAACCTCAATTTCTCGATAATCTACTCTCATTCTACTCTTTGAAAATAGGTATAATGTTTATTATGTATCAGCCATGCTCCAGAATAATCTATAGTAGGTTATTAAAATTGTTTCCTGCAAGAAGCGTGTTAAACAAAAACACCATTCCAAGGTCTGATTACGGCACCAAAGAGTCTGTATAAAATGTAATAAAAACACCTTTATGGCCACAATTTGAATTCGTCATTCTTGATATCTTAAATACTTGAAGTGGTTAAGTGGATTTTGAACCTCCAGTGAGCACTTTAACTGACGTTAATCCTTATTCGTGTAACGTACAGGTGCCTTGTTGTCAGGGAGGTATCTTAGCTAACAGTGAAAGTATTAGCAAATGAGACAGGAAGAAGTTTTAGTATCGTATTTTGTTTGTATAAAAATTATTTAAGTTTTAATTTTTGTTAAAATATTACAGTGAAGTAATGTTTGTTCAACGTCTCTTTCGAAATATATCAATCAAGCCTTTCTTTCTCAGGAGAGTAAATGAAAAATACGTAACATAAAGTCGGCGCTCTACAATTATTATTTCGATGACAGATGCAAACCTTTGATAATTTCAGTGGATCACGACCCAAATAACCGTAATAAAAGATCGGATGCCACTAGAACGGTACTTCCGAAATGTTAGTAAGAAGGCTAAGCTTTCGAGTTCGACCCACCCTCCATTGTTTCGGTTTATATCATTGTATGCAAATCGCTCCACCGCGCTCGTTCGCTACCAAATATTTCACGCTGACGGCGGTCTGCGAACGACGCGTGGGACGCCCAAATTACGCGACCCCACAACTATCGAACGGTCCCATAAGCATTCCAGAAACCGCGCGACCACCAATTTGTCCCTTCCGTGCCAGTGATTTTGTCATTCCCGTAGGCATCGCGCTAATAAAGAGCTGTCGGCCAGTGAGACCGGTTCTGTGGAAATAGATTTCCTCTATAAGGGATTGAATCTCAGTGTCCTACTGAATATTGGAGATATCTAATTAATTTTATCTATACCGCAGACCTACACCAGCTTTGGGTTCTGATTTTGCAATATTGCTCCTTCGAAACTATCTATCTACTGGGACTTATGGCTCTATGTCTTAATCGGGCAGGCGATGTTTTCCCTATTAAAGCGGCCGTTCGGTTTTAATTATAGCAAGAATAACATAATCTTTTCGACTAACTGTAAATTGAAAGCACCGTATATTTATATTATAATGTTATTGTGTTGCATTCGCACCACGGCTCCAGTGAGGTAGAAGACAAATTGGCTGTCAGAAATTCCTAACGTCATTGCCATTCAGTTGTTGAATGTAATTTGTATCGTCACCATCACGCCCGGCGCGGCGGCGCCCGCTAACCGGAGCGCCCGCTATACCTCACTCGAGCCACGTTTCCTCACAACTATACCCACTTAACACCTCACACCTTTCCATTCAACGTTCTGACAATAAACAAACATGCGTGGCGTATGCGACGCCGGCTGTTTTGTCAGAATGTGTAATTACGACATGACGTGCTGTGATGGGAGGTTGTGACCCTCAAATACTAGGGTTCATCCTACTAATAACAACTTTGTTGTTTTATAAAATTATTTCATGTCCTCTCTATTATAATTATTTATGTCCTCTCGGTCGGCATATGCTGTGTTAAAAGCTGGTCGCAATAAAAATGTGAGACCAAAGTGCATATCCAAACATGTCATTTTGCAGACCAACCCGTATGCATTCGAAATGAGAATGCATATGTATCGTATCGGAACTAGTGCTGTCGAGCTGTCATTACCACACTTTCGCTGTGTTAACTATTGGTACTTTTCACCACGCCTACGTCACGGTACTGTGCTTCACTGCCGACTTGTCTTTAGAGTTGAAATCTTAATAACACGTTTTATGTCACACCCACACGATCGTACGCGGCGTTTGCGGTTTGAATGTATGAATATTTAGCGCGCGAGATGTGTTCCTTGAATTCTTATGTGCACTGAAATGTCTTGAAGTAATACGAACTCTGAACTTTTAATGAGTTCGCGTGCAATGTTTTGACTGTGAGTGGAATTGCTTTAGAAATATATTTAATAGCAGTCATTTAAATACAGCGGAATAATAAATTAAGATATATTTTCGCAGCAATTGCGAATTTTCGAAACGTTTATCGATTTTGCAAATAATGTCAAAATGTTTTAATAGAAGTATATTAAATATGAAATAAACAGAGCTTACAGATGAATTAATGTAGGATAAGCTAGTCGAGAATGTAATACGGTTATTATACAGGGGCTAGGTCGGGGACAAACAATAAGTCGTGACGACCTACGCCCGTCTTGATACCGAGCAATATGATACAACAACGATATTGTTAAAACAAAACATGACGCATATTTGGTACGTATTCTTGAAACGTTAAATAGATCATACAAATGTTTCTTACAATATTATTAGTAGTATTTTCGAAAGCATAAAAGGGATGCATAACTCTGCCATCAAAGTTTTCCTAATTCAAGGTATTTAAGGCATATAATAATTATAAACCTAACAGTGAGTCACGAGTCATTTAATTTTTATTGAAATAAGAACTATTTTTTAATCTAGTGCAATTTTTTTGTCCTTTCGCTTATTTTGCCAAAATCTATCGAGTTGGTAGTTTTCCTACGAAGAAATAACGAACATACAAACTCATATACAAACAAACTTTCACATTCACAATATTAGATCGAAATGAACCGCAGGCCTTTTCGAATCAACATATAAATGACTGTAAATATTCAACATAAACTAGGTGTGTATATCAAAAGAAAGTAGTTCAACGGTAGCCACCCAGCTTCCTATGATTATAGATCAAGATCGAGGCACGAGTGCGCAACCGGTTGTATGCCACAGCCACGCCACACAACTTATAATTTGTTCAAACATTTGCTTTTACCTCGTTATCTACTGCCATCGGACTAGTAAACAGGACTTACTTTTTACTTCCTTTGCTTGCACGTACTTTAAAAAAAAATATATAAACTTCGTGCAAGCAATAATTATAATATTTTATCTACCAAAATTTCGATGTAAGTTTGAATATGGAACGGATTTTATTTTGCAGTTGACTGGTATCAATTAAAAATTTATTTAAAAAAAGGCAAAATTCAAAACGAAAAAAAAACTTATTTGAAAGCTAGAGAAAATATATGCCCTAAAAATTATAGCCTGTATGTACCGTACAGATTTTTTTTCCAAACAATTACTTGTTTATTTATACGTAATGTTTAAGATAAAGTACATTGTGCTTACGTATACATAAACAAATTATAGAGCGTTTGTTTACATATGAAAATTGTTATGTTTTTTTAACAGATAATAAAACCATTTTACTCTACAGTTATTGTATGTAACAATTTGTTTTTAATCCGGCCTCGTTTTGAAATTATGTAAGTTGACATAACATTGGTTTGATGGCAAAATATGGATGATTCACATACCGAAGTTGATAAAATAGGCTTTATTGTTTACAAATCATCGTATTAAATGATACTATAGACCGGCTATAAAATGCAAATATAAAAATACATATTGTTTTCTTATGAATGCGCGAATGATCATCAATATAAGATAATGTATGAGACAAAAAATTAATATGATAAATTACGTCAATCAATACCTTTTAACACATATCTACATTGACTCGTTGTATTTCGTAATTCGCATCGAGTTCAGTCTTATATTGTACAACAATTGTTATGTAAGAACAAGGCTCTAGTTTTGAATTACAGTTTTATCGAATATCAAGCAGAATCATCAACTTACCCGATATCGATATTATTTGTGGTAGACCACACAGCCTTGTATACATTCAACATCAATTGAAAATCTACTTATTTAATATTATTTTTCGTGTTTCAGACGTGGCGGTTGCTAAAGGGGGAAACACACATGTCCCCCAATAATGATTCCGGTGAGTAAATGTTGCACTACCATAAAAATAATTCACACAGTCAGACATAATTTATTTATAATGTGTTTTAAATGGCTCATGTAACGATGTGTGTAACTGGCCGGGTGATAACGCGTTCTTTTTTCAATTTTAAAAAGTTTTCTGTCATAGATACGTATCGTGTCTTTCAGTTTAAAGTTCTATTTTTAAATATATGACACATTTAAACGTTGACTTTTTTACCGTGCGTGTCGCATTTAAGCATCAAATATTCTCATTTTCTTATGCCCCTGCCGCCCATGTATAGAGTTTATTCACGAATGGTAATTGGAAGAATAACGTACTCTGTGATATTAATATTGTAGTACACTGAAACTTGTAATAAATGTTGAAATATCTAATTCGCTTGCACTATCACTACATAGTATAGGTAAAAAAGTAGTTTCCAGCTGTCTGTTTTTTTAATAGATAGGTAGAGTGATTTAAGAAAAAAGTTTATATTTACAAAACACGTGCGAAGCCGTGGTGCGTCCGCTAGTATTTAATAATGTGAATTTACTTATGGTTGAGTTTAATACAAAGGATATCACAGGCAGTTCCATATATAGAAGCTAGTACGAACATGTACTGAGAAATTTGCTTAACGCCAGTCACCCTTAGAAATAATTACTCCGACATCTGCCCGGGGCAGCTGGTAGACTTATTGCTATCGTAATAAAGGAAGCAAGCTCTTATTGAATACCGACAAACAACACTTTTTCTACGTTCTTAGTTCTTCGTTAACGCAATTTATTTGTAAGTAAAGAAAATTGTAAGGAAGTATGCATAAATGGTGTTTTAATTCTAGTTTTATATAGGTATCGTTACGCTTTATTTGAAGTTCTTTAAATGTCAATAAGGGCTTTGCTAATTGTTTTTCTTATTTCTTTTTGTATAAAAAAGTCAGTTATTCTTACAATGTAGAAGTGTAACCAATTCGATATCAATTAAATAACTATCTTTTCCTAACATAAAAAGACGTCGTTTTATCTAGAATTTGATAATGAAAACGAAAGTTTTTCAATTGTTTTTTGCATAAATGCTAAATACGAGACTATTACAATTTTGCGTTTGCATTGCTTGGGATTCAGCAATTAGGTATATAGTAGTAGATTCAAAAGGAGAAATAATTTAAATTTTTAGTCGAATCTAAATTTGACGGCTCTTATGCCTGTCCTTTTCTAATAATGTACAAGTGAAAAAGATCGCTTTGGATTAAATATGTTTAGTGCGTGTTTAACAGAATCGGGACCATTGTTGGTTTTTGAGCATTTAAAACTATACATCGACTTATTTGGTATAAAAGGATACTTACTAGTCGTGAGTTACTGCTTCTTTGCAACATTGTAGAGAGTGAATGAATATCCTCTCATAAATAAACCGTGGTTATTTAATTTTAATCCCTTGTATAGAGTTAAGTCACAGTCAAACTACGTGTTTTGCTAACCAGTTACTGATTACCTAACACAGTAATTGTGCATAGATTTATGACAAGTTGTATTTCATTATCTGCTGTTTTATGTAAGAAATAATGAAATTATTGTATTAAGCAAACCCTGAAGCAAATCCTATATAATAAAAAAGATTAGAAAATCAACGTCACTTAATAATATTTTCATATGTAACATAGTTGTGATTGTGGCATCATTCAAATTAACGATTTTATATACCTACGTGTTATAATAAAATTTACCCATAAAAATAATTAAAAAAACTATTCATGACAGTCGTTTCGTTTCTAAAAATAATGTTTTCTTTCACGACGATAGGTTCTCTTCAGTTTTGATCACGGAGTATATATAAATTGTTTTTTATTCCGTGGTTTTGACATACTGACTGACATAATGATGGACGGTTGTTCATCGATTACATAAATATACTATGCATACCGTCTTGTAATACATTATTTATTGATGGTTCTGGACAATGAACGGGGGTTCCGACTATCGGACTGTGACGGCTTGAGCCAGTCCGTCCGACAAAGTTTAGGTCAACTACAGAAAGGCCATGTAAAGTATTTGAAATGAATAATAAGTAATTACTCATTTCTTTGGAACTGTGTAATCCATATTCAGTCTCAAGATCATTAGCCGAGTTCACTTGTCTAATATTAAGATAATAAATGCAAAAGTAACGCTGTCAGGAGTGAAAGAGTAATGTTTTTACACCTAAACCACTAAACCGAATTAGATGCAACTAAAGGTATGGATGGGGTAAGCCTGGACGATAAGAGAGGACATAGGCAAAGTAAAGGAATAATGAAAACATTATGAAATACTAGCGTCGGTTATCGCAATAAAAAGTTGTTTCCTCCTCGATAAATGAGCTACATAATACTGAAATATTTTTTCAAATCAGTCAAGTAGTTCCTAAGATACTACGCGTTCTACGAAACAAATAAACTCTTCAGCTTAATTATATTAGTATAGATGATCAGAATGGCGCACGCGACGTGGAGCTGATTCAATGACTTCTATGTTTATTCATGGCAATAACGTTTTACAGCTAACAAATAACTTTACTTAAATTCGTGTAGTCCCACACACGGTGCAATTTTACTTCAAGAATTAGTAGTTTGTAGACATTTGATAGTTGTTTTATTACATTTTCATGAGTTCTGCTTGAGATGTTGGTTAGTACAATAGAAACACGTCATTGGTAACAACGACATACGAATCTCATTCTTACTACATTAATATAAAGTTGTTGTAAAACAACGACTGTATTATGTAAGCACTATTTCTGTCACTGTCGCACAGCTTTCAAACAGCATGTGTAAAACAGAGATGGGAATACTGCTATCAAATATTTGGCATGTTTCTCGATCTAAGTGTTTGCGTGTGGTGAAGCTATGAACAAATCTATGGTATTTTGGGTTTGTTCTTCCCACATGCACCACCTACTCTTGGCCTGTTAACAATCCGAGTTATAACAACGGAAACATTAAATGGGAAGATATTTTCCATTGTTTGGCATGACGATAAGTTTTAGTCCGCACTGTGACATCGATATTTTACTGTTATTATCATGGCTATAATTCTTAAGGTCTGTATCTGTTTGGTGTATACCCACACCTAACAGATAGTTTATTTAATTACATTATAAACTCATATATAAAACTATGTAGCCTGTACACTATTAACAACACACTTATACACAAATACATTACAATTTATATTTATATTATTAAGCAAAAATATTTACTTAGTACTTACTACCTATAAAACAAAGTCACTATCGCTGTTAGGATCATTAATGCAGTTTTCAGCATATCTAGAGAGATTGAAGAAGGTTTTTGTGTGTATATTTATCTATTTACTATTTCGTATAGGTATTTATCACTGTGCTACCCGTGCAAATCCGGGGCGGGTCCGCTAGTATGTTATAAGATATATTTACACATACATACATGAGGTAAGCCTCATGGCTTGACCGATAAAGGTTAAGGCGCGTTTGCGACGGTTGGTCCGTGGATGGGTGACGAGTTACCATTTATAAACATGCTGAGACCCTCTGTGCTATCCACAGTGAAATTACACATAAAATACGGTATTCAGCTTCATCGAGTAAGACTGGAAGTCAACCCCAACATAATAAGGGGACATAAGCTACAACCGGTGGGAGTGCAAAAGAGTGCTCTTCACTCATCATCATCATCAATCATGACGAGGTCATTCACCTCGTCATGATCTTAGTGATAATTAATTATCGAGAAGCACGGCCTCGCTAATCTGCCCCCCTAGCCAAGTGACATTTTTACAATCGTTAACGCTAATCGAACCGCGTATGTATGGAAGTGACAAGTGTAAGTCACGTGACTTATCTAAATGAAATGTCATACCCATACATTTAATGTCATCTAAGCTATTTCTATCATCGTTTACGCTTGTAGAAATGTCGCTTGGCTAGGGGGGCTGTCTCGCAACTCCTGCGAGACATCGTTTTATCTAGACTATTTTACGCACTGTACTGACCATTTGCGTAATCTATATATGTATATAAAAATGAAACCCGTTTTCCGTTGTCACGACATAGCATGAAAACGGCTTGACCGATTTGGCCGATTTTGATCTTGAAATGTTTGTAGAAGTCCAGGGAAGGTTTAAAAGGTGTAAAACATAAATAATAAGTAAAAAAAAACTGTTCCTAAACTCGGGAATTACCTTAATTAATTTACTTTTTACAGAACGAAGTCTGTCCGGGCAGCTAGTGTTTTATATTTTATAACTGTATGTGTGTCCATCTTGTAACTTATGTTTACTGTGTTGCGTGGACAATAAAAAGTCAGAAATTAGAGGACGATTTTTATTTAATTACCCACTCTGCCAATGACACAACTTAAGGTCCAACTAAATTGTATTCTAAGCGAAGCTGTTACTCTATTTTGTTGGAGGATGCAGTAACATGTCTCCAATTCAATTAAATCAAATCAAAAATATTTTTTTCCTTAAAAACCTCAAGAAGGCGCTCAAAAAACTTTAATAAACCAATTTCATGACTCTAGGTGCGCGTCCATAAAATTTTACTACTTACAGACTTAAACTTTAAATTGATCGCAAAACCGACCAACAAAAATCGAAAATGGCCGAAACATGCAGGCTGCATTAATCCTTCGCTTCCTACTTTAAAATGTTGCGTAAATTATAAGCCACCATAATAATCTCTCAGGGGCTTAAGGGATCATGTGCTAAATTATTAAAAAAAAACACAAAGGTTAAGCTTATTTAAAGGGCACAGGAAGCTGGAGGCGATTCTCACTTGGTATTTATGTCGCTGTATCGCCTTTATGCGTGGTTTCCTTTCATAACTGGTGACAAAAACGCTAAATTGTTTAGAGTTGCTCCTTTAGACGAGAGACATTTCTAAAAACGTTCACGATGATAGAAATCGCATATATTATATGCCATTGATTGTAGGGAAATGACACTTGTTTTCGATAAGTCACGTTTGCAACTTTATAAATATACCGTTTTAATTAATAATTTTAAAAAGTTAATCGAAAATTATTAAACGTTTATTAAATTTCTTTCTGTCTGAATACAATATGTTGTTTTATTTATATTATATTACATGCGAGTTTGATTGATGAACATCTGAGCTTATATTAATTACGTAACTTAAAGAACATGAGACATGACAAAGCTTGCTAAATATGGTAACACTTGTGATGAACGAAAAGGGCTACCTATACATACCTAGCAAAATCGGAGTTCGTTTTCTAGGTCATAACTTAAAACCCTAGACCGGATACTGAAAAGTCAATCAATTTAAAGCCGCCGTTATGTCTCATGCAGTCGCTGTCACGTTAAGGTGTGAAGTAGCGACAGATACACATTTAAGAACATCCTAAAGTTAATTTGCGAATCAGTATTCGGGTGTAATTGACTTACGTTTTGAAGTACGGAGAGGACCGGCTGGTGTTGTAGGCAACTGGTGACAATTAAATATCGGTACAGGTTGATTTGATGATGAAAACACTAAAAAGGTTGACACAATCATACCAGTCACAATAGTTAGAAATGCTTTCTATTCTTGTAAACGTGCTAGGTAGTATTTAAAGACTTGAACTTACGATTTTAAACCCGATACTTCGTTCTGTAAATGGCTAGCACACTGTTTTAAGAGCTGTGCTAGTAACATTTTATTTTTATCGAGTCGATTTCTAACGGTCTTGTAGAGTTACAATGCTTATCCGAACTTTAAGCGTTGTAAGGTTTTGAAAGTAAATTACACCGTATAAAATAGAGAAAGTCTATATTTAATTTATTTTGATCTAAATGATTGTAAACAAAACTATATAATAGGTATATACATGGGGAACAACATTATTACTAATGTTATAATTCATACTTTAATAAAGAATGTAAATGTCAATTGAATAATACATATTGATAATTGACCATTACAACAATGGGTTGATTTTTTGAGCTAGGTTCCTAAACAATAAGTAGCTGGTTTATATGATTAAAACAAACAAAATACCAATAGAAAACGTGTTATTCATCAGATATAATCTATTTTCTAATCCTAGAGACTAAATTGACAAGTGCAAATGTCAAAACTGAAGTAAAAGGTTTTGGAATGTACCTATGTCATTTTGGCATTTTTACTTTTTACTCAATTTAGTCTCTACGATTAAATAACAGACTAAAGGAATAGTCTTTGTTAAATAATACATCTAATGACAAGATGCCATGAGCAAATATAATAAAATAGTCATAATTAATGTTACTGCTACAATAATGAAAAATCTCACAGAAACAGTTGAAAGTCGAGTTCTTTTTATAGAATTGAAAATGAGTTGCGTGATACAGCTTTATTAAATTTGTCTATATAAATGACTTGATGATATAATGAAACATTGGTTTGTAGTGAGTTGTATTATTACCGCGATTGAAGATCAAAAGTTAATAGGCTATTAGGGAAAGATATTGCGCAGTATGAAGGGTTTTATTATTTAGAATTAATGTTATTGCTAGCTAATTTAATGTTATTTGAGAGATGTGAGTATTATTGTGTGTTAAAGCTAACATATGACTTCAGCTTAATTGTTTTAGCAATCAACATTATACCTACAAGATGATGTAGTGTTTATTTCCTTTTCTCGATGGGTTTAGATATTAAATTATCCGTATCTCGAAAACAAACGGAACCCATTTAGGATAACTTTGTGGTCCGTCAGCTTGTCCATCCGGCTGTCTATTCGTCTTTCTGACAAGACCCTTTGAGATCCACGTGGAGGTATCGAATTGAAATTAATACCATAAAATAAGTATAACAGTCCCTTGAGGCTGTAAAAAATAAACCTTCTAAATTAACGTAAAAACGAACCGCAAAAACCGTACATGTCGTCACTCTCAAGAGAATCATAATTAATAGGGTACTTCCTGGTGACCTATAAATCTGAAATTTTATTAGTTAAATACTAAAACAATGTGGTATTTATTCGGAACCGTCGGTTTGAGTTCGGCTCGCATTTATCTGGTTTTCAATTACAATTTAACTACAATTAAACAGTAAAACTAAAATAGCCAAGTTTAAATCTCAAACTAACTACAATAATGAAAAGAGTGGCAGCCAAGTTCCAACTTCACCTGTGGCTAAGAGCAAAAATATTAACTTTACAAATTACAGTCTGCAAGTTTATATACCTACAAAGTTCGGGAAAATTCGCTGTCACTAAAATTACAAATGTTGCAGGCTAGAGTAAGTATGGTTAGGTGTTCCAATAATGCGATTTTCCGTTAGTTTGCCTGCAGGTGGCGCTGCAGTGCCGTAGTTCGCAACTCGTTAGTGGAGCCTCCATATCGCGCTCCTTGTAAATTGCCTGTCTTCCTTACTTTCTTCAAACGTAGCGTCATGTATAACATTTTCTATGATGGATTTTGGGAGTTTTATTAAAAGTTATGCTAATTGAAAAGAGTTGGGGAACTTTGTATTCATAAACGAAAATTATTCTAAAAGATATTTTAAATATAAACAACAAGACATAAACCAAAATATTTTAGTTCCATTAAAACGTACTGGTACAGACTACTGGGAATTGCAGGTGATTATAAAAAGTATTATAAGTCACACAAAAAATGACAAAATTAAATGTTACACTGCCCCTCATCATCTTATACAACACTGATGCCATTCCTAGGAAAAGTATAGAGTTCACTGTATGCCATAGTTACTGTAATAACAAAAAAATAATCATGAAAATCGTTCCACTATTGACGGAGATATCGATGGACATACATTAAAAAAAAAGATGCATAGAAACGAACATAGAACCTCCTCCTTCTCCTCTTCGGAACTCCAATGCTACCTCTTTGCCTTAAAATTTTAATGTTAACAACATTAACTTACAGGAATGCTTCCTGGATTAAAATCTTAAAGAACAAATGAAAATAATAATATTTAGAGGGATATTTCAGCATTTTCCTCGTTTATTAATCGTCGATAAATTTTATTTTCATTGCAAATTTCTTATTTTATGGTCAACAACGTCTTTGCCTTTGCTGTTTACATAGATATTACATACATTAAACATTAATCATCTCTCAAAGAAAATCAATTATTTTGTTAGTCTCCGGTTTATACCCACCATTTATTTCCGACGTGTTTACAGAATATACCCATAATTAATGCTGGATTCTAATGCAACGTAATATTCTTAGAACTTACTTACTTATTATTACTAAAACTAAACAAACAAATGTATTTTGCACGAATCAATCAATTAATTATTTTTCCAATATCTTATTGATGAAGGTATAAAGCAATAAACAAAAAAAAAATGAAATAAATAATAAAAGACCTTTCTTTACTACTCACTCACTTAGTTTAAATTTTACAGATTACTACGGTTAGAACAAGCTTGTTCTGTCCATACAATTGCAAATATACAGTGTACATAATTGCTAAGCTAAATGGGAAGAATTTAAAACAATCTACTTGTTCATCAGTAGCTCCCGGGCAAGTCCCAGGTATACAGGCTCTAGTATGTAATCACATCGCAACACGGAAAGTGAACGCAGTGCTAATTACAAAAAATCTCACAAATTATCGTTGGAATGTAAATGAGTTGCTTCCTCGTAAGCTTGTACCATAAGATGAATAATGGATAAAGTGATGGTGTTCAAATAGAAAATGTTTCTTTGAACATCAATAATAGCTTTATTAAGTGCTTGATATTTTTTGAGAGATGCATCCGCGGTGACTTGTTTGATATTTAGATGTTAATTATTATGTTGCTTTTTTACAATTTTTGTTAGTTTTAGTTATATCCTTTTGGCTTTGACGCCATAAAATAAAGTGGCTTTATTTTAATTTTCAATAACTTCTAAAATAAATAATAGATTAGACAATAATATCATATTAATATTTATAAGAAGTAATTTCTTGTTCTTCATATTTCAATGCCAAAGTAAATCTTAATGACATATCCCATTTATGTAAGTTTTCCAAAAAAACTTTCAAATAATCTATCTTAAAATAGTTTTCTTAAGAATTTAAACTTGTTCTTGGTATAGATATTACATTCAGTGGCAAGCTATTGTAATATTTCCGCGGTTGGCCGCTAACTGGGATAAAAATTCAGTGCGAAGTGGGACAGAGGGATATATCAGAATTGCTAATTCGAATTCTAAGGAAACTCGAACAGTTTACTGCAGCGGCAGAGCGTGTAGAAAATTGTTAGCACTTTTATACAGCTATAATGCCTGAAAGTTTCGTTACAAAAGGGATAAATGCAGGATGACTTAAAAGGAGTGCGTATATTCAACGAGGTAGTCGAAATCTTAACATTGAAAATCATCTTTTCATACAAACATAAGTCGCGTGACCTGTCACTTTGTATAAAAAGTTCATTATCCATTTTAAGATTTCGACATATCGACGCTAGAAAGGCAAAATGTATTAACGACCATTTCATAAATTGTTCAATAAATTGATTTGAAGTTCTACTTTTCACAAAAAAAATCATAGTAAATTAACTACTGGAGTATTCTAGTTGAAACTCAGAATAGTTAGTATTTAATATGTTTATTATTTAATTACTTAGTCAAAAAAAATGTACATGACCTTTTTGATATATTTTTAGGAGATAATACAAAGTTGTGAATAATCTTGGTAAGGTAAAATTGACTTAAGTCACAATTCCAACATTAGAGGTCCTGTAAAAAATGTTTTAACGATCGAATAGCTCCATACAACCTACAACTAAAGTATCTTATGTAATATTCGGTAAACTTTAATATTCCAATAAAATGTTTTAACAGGCCGAGTAATTCAAACCGCGGAATACCAAAACATCTAATCTGACTCATTAAACTTAGTTACATCTAGGATCATGGTATTATATCCCATAGTATTATATTTTTTAGCGATAAGTAAAAAATAAAATGCAATATAAAAAAGTATAAAAATTGTACTTACACAAAAGCTCAGTTCATAAATAACAACAAAAACATAACACAACTTGTTTATAATAAAAAAAACTAAATCAACTTTGAAATCAGTGTCAGTCACATGAACATTCAATCTTTTGATACAAGTTAATCCAACAAAACAAATGATAAAACCACTTATACATTTCTAATTAAACAAGAAAACTACTTAAATTTGAGATCAATCAGTCACATGAAAAATTGAAAATTATGCGGATGTTCGTAAAATAATTATTATGCAGTAACAAAAAATAAAGCTACTTATACATTTCAATTCAACAAAAATCTACTCAACTTTGACATCAATCAATCCTATGAAACATAAACCGATGTTACAACAATGAAACAATAATAGTTTATCATTATAGAAAATATTCGTCTACTAGTAGACACTTTATAGGTACTAACCATGTTGTGTAATAGAAAGTAAAATATAACACACTGTGTTCAATTGGGAAAGGATAAGTAGGGAAAATAAACGTCATGAAAAATTAAAATTAAATATAATCTATCTTCTATCTATATAAATAAAAAGAGAAGGCCTGACTGACTGACTGACTAACTGACTGACTGACTGACTCATCAACGCCTAGCCCAAACCCTTGGACCTAGAAAGCTGAAATTTTGCACAGAGGTTCCCTTTATAATGTAGGCAAGGAATAAGGAAGGATTTTTCGAAATTCCACCCCTAAAGGTGTTAAATAGGGGATGAAAGTTTGTATGGAAAAACGTTATTTTTGTAGTTTAAACCATACAAATTCGTGGTTACCATTCTGGTAAAAAATTAAAAACCACGTGTTTCAGTATTTTTCGAAATTCAACCCCTAAGGGAGTTAAATAGGGGGTGAAAGTTTGTAGGGGAAGTTCAGTATTTTTAAAGATAGACACATGAAATTTCGTATACGGGTTTCTCGATAGAAATAAATAAAGACGTATTTCAGCGATTTTGAAAATCTACCCCCTAAGAGGGTAAAATAGGGGATGAAAGTTTGTAGGTATATGAATTGTGTAGTTTTCATAGATAGGCACATTAAATTTCATAGGATTATGAATTAGAAATAAATAAGACGTACCTATTTCCGAGATTTTAGAAATCTACCCTCTAAGGGGGTGCAATAGTGGTTGGAAGTTTTTTTAGGAAGTTCGTCATTTTCGAAGAGAGAGATGAGATTTGGTTTTATGAGATTTGGTAATAGGGATTTTTGGTTAGAAATAAATGAAAACATATTTTAGCGATTTTAGAAATCTACGCCTTAAGATGGTTAAATACGGGTTGCAAGGTATTATATTGTGGACTTTATTTTTAAAGATAAGGCCATGCCTTTCATATAGGGGTTTCTGGTTCGATACAAATAAATGACCATCTGAAACATATCTTTACGATGTCATCCGTGTTCGAGTGGCGTTCACAACGGTTTTCAAGGTGTCGCCAGCTCTGAGGTCCCGGGTTCGATCCCCGGACGGGTCAATGTAGAAAATCACTTTTCTACATTATGTCGAGTCTGGGTGTTAGTGGTACCTTCGTTGTTTCTGATTCCATAACACAAGAGCTTACTTTCTTTGAATTCGGAGCATTGAATGTGATTCTTCTTCATCTTTTCGTGTCAATGATTTTCAAGTTTTGTTTGACCAAAAAGTTGCCACCATTTTAAAAGTTTATCCAAACTCAATGTATGTGATGTTTTCCCACATTATCTTATTATTATCTTAACGCCATAATATTTTATGAAAAATATAATTCATGCTCCTTACTTTGAAAATCACAGAATACATCCATCTATCCTTTACTACTTACTACTCTTAACTTTACGCGCGTGCAAAGCCGCGAGCAACAGCTAGTATATAAATAAAAAGAGAAGGCCGACTGACTAACTGACTTATAAACGCCCAGCCCAAACCTTTGAACCTAGAAAGCTGAAATTTTGCACAGAGGTTTGCTTCATAATGTAGACAAGGAATAAGGAAGGAATTCAACCCCTAAGGGTGTTAAATAGAGGATGAAAGATTGTATCCTGGAAAATCGAAATTTTTGTAGTTTAAACCATAAAAATTGGTGGTTACCATTCTGGTAAAAAATTAAAAACCACGTAATGAGTAATTTTCGAAATTCAACCCCTAAGGGAATTTAATAGGGGATGAAAGTTTGTAGGGGAAGTTCGGTATTTTCAAAGATAGATACATGAAATTTCGTATACGGGTTTCTCGATAGAAATAAATAAAGATATATTTCAGCGATTTTGTGAATCTACCCCCTAAGAGGGTAAAATAGGGTTTGGAAGTTTGTAGGTATATGAATTGTGTAGTTTTCATAGATAGGCAAATGAAATAGGATTATGAGTTAGAAATAAATAAGACGTATTTCCGAGATTTTAGAAATATACTCTAAGGAGGTGCAAAAGGGGTTTGAAGTTTTTTTTTAGGAAATTCGTAATTTTCAAAGTTCAAGTTTTTGGTTAGAAATAAATGAAAACATATTTTAGAGATTTTAGAAATCTACGCCTGAAGATGGTGAAATAGGGGTTGCAACGTATTATATTGAGGACTTTATTTTTCAAGATAAGGCCATGCCTTTTCTTATACGTGTTTCTGGTTCGATACAAATAAATGACCATCTAAAACATAATTATGTTTAACGATGAAAACCGTGTTCGAGTGGCGTCCACAACGGTTTTCAAGGTGTCGCCAGCTCTGAGACCCCGGGTTCGATCCCCGGACGGGTCAATGTAGAAAATCACTTTTCTACATTTGTGCACTAGTTTTATTAGGAGGAATATACCTCTCATATCGGTCTTTGAGAAATTATATTATGCGTTAGTGAGAGTACAGCATAAGTACCGCTGTGTAATATCAAGATTATCAATCAAAATCCTTTTAGACGCCTTTTGGACGCCATGATAAATTAATGTTTTACACTAAAAAAAAAAAACAATTTTCGAGTAGAACAATTCGTGTGTGACCATCCTCATCTACAGTGCGTGGTCGGCTGAAGCGCCCTCGCAACGGCCAGACCTCATACGCAGCGGTTCGTGCGCATCAAATGCGCTCCTTGAGTACAGCTTATCCACCACTTGTTTACCCAAAAAATATTTTTTAAGTAGGCTTAACTTACTTAATACAAATACATTTGCTTAAAGTAAAATAGCTTAAATCCTAACGATGCGTCAAAACCATTTCAGGTAAAAATGTATAATCGACCAACTTGTTAGTAAACATTGACGACTAAATGCGCTTAAAGTCCACGTGATTGAAAATAGCAGAAAGGTACAGTGTTTTAACGGAAAATAAACAAAAAAGTACACACAAATAAATTGTTTTATTTCCAAAATTGGCTAAAGTGGCCAACTAGTAAAACGTTTTATTGACAAAAAATAAATAAAAATGATTAGGTAAGGTGTTTTAAAATCAAATATTTATTTAGACAAAAAAGGCAAAACGAATTATGGTAAATTTTCTGACGATATGTACGGTTTATGAAACACATGACGAAAATGGTTGGATTTAAAACAAAATTAAATACGTAAATGACTGAAATCACCGTTGTATTAACGACCAAAAAAGTGCTCGGATTTAACTGAAACCTAGACCATTCGAAAGAGAAAAATCTGCCGATTCCAACGATGTAAATAACTCAATTTTGACCAAAGTGGTCGTTCATACATTTTGCCTTTCTAGCGTCGATATGTTCCTTTGAGAAAATTGTTTAGTTTTATGCACCTGATGACCTCGTTGAATAAACGCACTCCTTCTAAATTAATCCTGTATGTCTGGTACAGTAACGAGGACTCAGCATAATTATTATGTTCAGTCGTACATTCAGCAAATACGAGCTCGATAACTATTTCGTAAGAGTCGCTACAGATTTAATTAAAGCACACGAGTTGCAGTCGCATTCAGATAATTCCAAAGTCGTTTTCGAGTGAATACGAGCAAATTAGCGAATGAATGGGCATTGGGCACTCGACAAATTGTGTTCGTAATAAGGTCGGGTTCCGTATTTGGTGATCTCGCAACTGATAAAGGTTTATGGTGTATTCGAATGTGAATTATCACGCGTATTGGTATAGTCTGGCTATTGTTGTGGGTGGCGGCAACGTGTTGAATTTCCCATTGTGTTGTTAATTTCGATTAGTTTAGTATGCGCTTAGTACTTTAATAGAACTACTACTTATCGTGACACATTTCCTTATTCATAAATAATATGATTTTGTAAAGAGTTTATCAACATATTTTTTTTCTACTCTGCTAGGTATAATATTCTCGTTCATATAGGAATGTTTTATTTTAAAACTTATCAATCTGGTAGTTCCATCAATTAATTAATATTTCTGAACAAAATAATATAAAACGTAATACACGTGTATGTTCAATTATTCCCGCAGCCAGACCTTGTTTGACAAGTTTATTAGAAAGTGGATGATAGAGAAATTTTGCTACCGCCCTCAGAACACCCCCGCAACATCCTACACTGCTTTTAAATGTTAATTTGTATCTAATTTTAGATGAATAAGGGATTTGAAAGTTTTGTACCTTTGATGTAAAATGTAAGTAGACATTTCAAAATACTGAGGTCGCGGATTCGAATCCCACCCAATACACTACTGACGTGAATTCACTCGTAACATAAGCTTTAGCAGCATTTATCTAATTACGAGGGGTAAAAAGAATACTAGATTGTAATGGGCGAACCAAGCTATTTTCTAAAAAAAAAATCAAGGTTTATCATCACGGTACTGCAATATACCTATAGTCTAATTGCTTGCACTTGTTTCTTTCATTTATGGTTAAGCTTTCATGTTATCTTGATAACACAGCAATAAGCTTTTTTTGCTACTTGTGTACGATGTTGGATTTAATAAAAGTCACAAATAGTTTTGATTTACATTATTAATTATTTATTTATTCATAAAATTAGAGGAACATACCTACGTCAATAACACCGATTACTTAAGTTCAAAAGTAAAACCTTACTGTTACCTTATAAATGACACTGTACATTCCCGTGACATGTGTAAGTGTATGTACGTACAGTCACTGGCGAAACCAAGTAGACGTATATAAATATAGTTATTTTCTTACTAAAACATGTTTGTGTTGGTACAGATGATAGTGAGAGTGTGGTGCGAGAGCGGCGCTGGCTGGGCGCCGACTCCCGTACCGGTGACTCCGCACACGACCTGCCGCGACGTGCTGGACTGCTGCCGGGAACCAGGCGACGAACCCTGCTTGCTGTTCAGCGTGCACCCGAACCTTGGAGGTAACTATATCCTACTAGATCTATTTACTATAGTCTGTTCATCTATACTTGTCCAAACATGTAAACAAATATGGCGTATGTAAGAAATGTCAATAAAATTAGTGATGGGAAACTTTGTGTGATCTATTCAGAATTGTAAACTAATTGTGGTAACATACATTGTGTGATTTTTGAGAAAAATCGTGATTTGTAATTGACGTCGGTTTGTTTACTATTTGTGACAAGTATAGATGAACAGACCTTACCTAAGTTACAAAATATTATTATATCATTAATATTTTACTTTTTTCTAAACAATAAAATTTGACAAAGATAAGGCGCCTTTAAGTTCAGGAGTGAAGGCTTGTGTCGAGCCAGAGGCAGAGGTGTCTTTTTTTTAGTTGTATAACATTCAATGTTTAGTAAATAATGATGATAAGATAATTATCATTCACTGTCGAAAATTTCACAAGTCAGCGAGTCATTTCCTCGGCTTGTTTGGTTAACGTCAATGTTTCATTTCTTTGTTTGTTTATCTTTTATTGTGTCGAGCAATAAATCATTTCTTCACGTCCGTTGCAGCTTTCTTGTACATTTCTTTTGAAAGCATTTACTTGCATTATTAAAACCACCTTTTACTATAATATAAGTAAAAGGCATAACGTTAATATCTCTCTTAAAAAAATGTTATGTTATCATTTGTATTGGTAAGGTAAAGCTCCAAAATGTTGTCTACTTTTTACCTTACAATTTTCATCATTTACGAGATGATAGTTGTAGTATATTTTCTGTGACAACCTTAGTAATTGACGTAACTATCTTTTAAAAAATAATTTGTCTAGAGTCCTCATCATTGAATGACGACTGCCATTTCTTTTGATCCTCGTTAGGTAGATTGCTCGCAAACGACGAGCACTAAATCCTAAACTCGTGACAGAAATAATTGTGATGAGCAATCTTGTATTATGTACCCCTCATAAGTTCTTATGGTACGTGTAATTATGAGCTGAAATGTACGATCCACTTACGGCAATATATTATACTGTGACCTTTTACCTTTTCATATTTTGATTGTATTACATATTGGCTTGTGTACGTACAAGCCAACATTTTATATTTTTTTTAATTTATTAAATTTTTTTTTGATTTATTTAATACTAACTTCTGACCGCGACTTCGTCTGAGTGGACTTCAGAATTAGGTCTAAAGCTTCGCTCGTTAACAATTTTTAATCTTCCCACGGGAACTATTTGACAGATCGGTATAGAAAGTACATGACCATAGCATAGAGGACATGCATACCAAATTTTAAAGCTGTCTGCCCGCGGCTAGCTCGTAAACAATTTTAAATTTCCCTCGGGAACTACTTAAGGGATCGGGATTAAAGGTAGCCTATGTTCTTTTCCATGTCAAAGGCAACATGCATACCAAATTTCATCCAAATCCGGTCAGCCGTTTTTGCGTGATTGAGTAATAAGCATTCAAACATCCAAACGTCCAAACAACGACACTGACATTTTTAATATTAGTAGGATAGTAGCATCTGCATCTTAAATTGATAAAATGTGGCTAATAACCGCTATTTAACATTTTCAATAAGCTATTATATTACGATGCTCTAAAGAAACAACAAAAAACCGCAGAGCATTGATGGATTAATCAATAAATATTCTGCTAACAAGCATAGTACATACCGTGTCGACAAACAGTATTAGACCATCTAATACGCCTGACCTGTTCAAAGAAAAACACGTGTAAGTACATCCTGTTAACTTCGCGGTATCTGGGAATCGAACTGCGGGCTGCCCACAAAAACGTTCCGCTCCGTTACACCGAGATGTCACTTTAATTCGCCTTAACAGTACTTGATGGCCTAACCCTGCCGTGACGACGTGGGATACCGGCTTAGTTGGCCCACTTGCTACAGACTTAGATACCTAGGTACGTAACTTGTGTAAATTATTTTTTGTATATTCTTTTCTGTTTTTGATACCTACGTAGGTACCAACGTCTCTACAACGACCAATAAATATTAGTAGTCAGTTGAAAAAGCTGTCAAAATTTCATGGCTGAAACATTAATGTTCAAATGACATTAATAGTAATTGAGACTTCACGAATTAGGTAGGTATAGCTAATTAGGAATTCTCGATTCAGACTAATTTAGAATAAAACAAACAATAATTGAAATTTGGCACCCATTTGGGACTTAAGCCCCGATATATTATTATAATGCAAGTATTTTTGTAGCAAGTGTTAGCTATACCTAATACACACATAATATGCTCTATATATATATATGCTTGTTATAACAACGCAACCTCTGTCTTCAGTGATTTATGATAAACCTTATTTTAGGCCGTAAAATCTGTTTGTCATTCTGATATTGTTACGAAACATAACCTAAGAATTTGAATTTTAAATTAAAAATCTCCAAACGTTAGTTTTGTTGCTCATCCACATATTTTACATTAATTAATGATTGACACACTCGATAACAAGGTATGCTCGAGAACTTATCTCGAAAATCTAACGCCACTATGAATTACGACGAAACGTTTCTAGTTTTTGTATCAACCGCACTATTTCCGTGTTACATTTGCATATTATATCGCCGTTAGAGTCTATGTCACCGCATGGAGAATCGATGATCGGCCGTACATCTCGGAAGAAAAGATTTCTCGATTTACTTCGATGCAAAAACTCGAGACGGCAGTAATTGCATCCCGATCGGGCAGTCCGTGGGAAAGATATGCCCGAAATGTCATATTCACTCAGCAAGCGCGCCTTTTGAAATCGTTTTGACCTTAGGATAAATGATAAATACTTACGAAGGTATTAAGGCTTTTATTTCATAATATACCGTTTCTCAATTGATGCTGGTACGTTATTTAAGCAACTAATAATAATGACGCAAATATTTATTTGAATATTTTTTATTAAGAGCACACTAAAAGGGTAAAATAAACATTAAAATTTGAATTTCATACATATTTTACATACATTGTATGGAAGAAACTTATGCCGTTTTTATCCACCCAATTATAACATATTATGTACCATAATATTTCCCGACAAGAATTCATATTTCAAAGCTTCATAATTACACAACATTACAATTGCCATTTTAATAACCAGCCAGATTCGGCGATACATAAAAAGTTCGTATGTGAATTTGGACAGTGAAAGTGTACTTTAGGCGTAATTATACGTACAGATGTTATCATGAAACAGGCTTGGTACAATGGGCCTCATAAATATTTACTCGTCGAGTCCATGTACAGAGTAATGGTGCAAAGAGCCGCCTTATAATGCGACGCATGGTGTACCGAGTCCCCATGTCGCCACCTCCATAACCTTTGTGAACTACTAACAGAATAGTTTTATATGGAAAAGTAAGCGACGGATGTCTAAGAACTTTTATTGACATAGATAAAGTGTTACGCCCATATTCGGATGGTAATACGATTTCGTAAACGATACGGATGGATGGTTTCAGTTTAGTATGTCGTTTGTGGTACGAAAACGTGTCGGTTTTAGGATTTGGAAGAGTCGATAAAGTACCTACAGAAGAAATAAGTTTTTCTTGGAAAATCTGTAATGAAAATGGTTTTTCCATTAAGTACACATCAAAAAAGTTTGTGATCACTAAAACAATAAAACAGTTCAATTGTTTTTCAGCTGAATCCGGTAAGACTGGAAGCTGACCCGAACATATCTTCAGAAAAAACTAGACAACTGAAATAGCTACCTATATAGTTTTACAGAATGTAGCAGACTGAGATACAAAGTCCATGATAATGTTGTAGCTCATCAGCGAAACATACATTCGCAAATTGCAACTTAACAACTATAATACTAACGTATATTCGCAAGCGCTGCACCTTTCCTTCGGGCTTACGCAATTATTATACGCTGTGGTAATTATTGCGTTTAAAATTTGCGTAGGCGTTTTGACATGAAAATTATTTTCATAGTTGATAAAGCGTTTTAATGAAGTATGCTTTTGTGATCATTATATGATTGAAGGTAATGAAAAATATTTTGTGCTAAAATGATTCTGAGGATTTTTATAAAAACATCACTCGGTTTCTTTTAATAGAAAAATCTACGAAGTGTGTGCGCACAAGAAAGGGTTCCGTGAAATTATTAGAATATTTATTTTACTCATTTAAATCTATTATTGTTATCTTGTTATTAGCTATATTATTATGTCCGGCCTATATGTGAGGGGTCTATCAATAAGTTTAGAGTTTGGGACCAATAAGTTCAACGAATCTTACGACATCATGTATCATAGCCATTAGGCAATTAGATCTCATGTGCATTACTATAGCGGAATTCCATACACAAACCCAACTACTGAATTGATTTGATGACATAATGACCTAAGGTGTGACCTACGGTTGTCGACAATATTTTAATTATTGTTTATGCTGCAGATTTCGCGTATGAAACACAAAAAAATATTTGAATCACCTCATCCTTTAGAAGTCGGTTAATAAGATTTTCATGTCTTACTTTGGGTCCCTGAAAATTCCCACCGTACGGCCTTCGTTTATTGTTCTTTATTTAGATACGCTTTTATTACAGAGTTATAAAAATGTTTATGGTGATGACAGAAATTACAGAAAATTGGAATATACTGTATTCACTTGTATGCAATACCACAGTCATGTGAAAGCGATCTTTATTTGAGATAAATACTGTGATGCATGTTTTATTGTCCCATTTATTTTCATTAACAAGAGTTGTTAAATAATTTTTTAACAATAAGTAATAAAGTAGCGTGAGACTTTTATATTATCGATGCATTTTGTAGATACTCCAGCTACACAGGTGAATATTATGACTGATAAAATAATATTATTGGAAGATGCTATCCCAAAGTTTACGATATTACGAGATACGATTTATTTATTTACTCAAAACAATTACAGCTATCTTTACAGAAAATTCCAATACGATAGTGCAGACCAATAATTACTTTAACTTATTTAGAAAAACTATACTATCTACTATTTCTAAAATTATCCTAAAAACATAATATATTAATTAATTTACACCGTGAACAAAAAAATATGTCATTTGATTAAATGAAAATAATGAGTTCTATTGAATGACCTATTGACCGAATGAAGTCGAACGATCATGCGATGTGATCACAGACAGTTTAAATGGACAATTATATCGCATCGCATCCAAAATGATGGCAATGGATAGAGGGACGGCGCCAATGCTATAGATACCCATTAGGAACAATTTAAGTGAGCAGATACAGCAGGTGATTAAAGTCTATGTCTAACTAGTTGCAATCGACTCTCTTTGTATTTCAGGACTTCAACTGAAGCGGTGCGTCATCTCACAAATATTTCACAGATATATTATAATACAGGCCTATAAACGTCCCACTGCTGGGCACAGGCCTCTTCCCATGTAGAGAAGGGATGAACATTGATCACCACGCTTGCTCATTGCAGGTTGGCGATTCCAGATTTAAATATTTTGGAATCAAGGTTTCCTCACGATTTCTTCCTTCACCGTTTGTCAATGATGTCTTAGAATGATGATGAAAGTTTATATAACTTTGATAAAGTCAGATTGTTTCTTGCTTGGATTCGAACCTGCAACCATGTGCATGCGAATCCGGTCATTGAACCGCTAGGCCGCCAATTGTTCATAAATTATCTTATAACTTGGGTACTCCATCAATTGGTCTCCGTCTTTGCGCTTGTTCAAACAATCAAGTACTGCCGCAGCCTCCTTGTTTAATACAGAGAACAATGACTAGTTACGTCTCAAACAACTTCGTTATATAAATCAGTAAAATTGCCTCCTTCAAAGGGTTTGTTTACTTTAAAAGTCCAATTACAAGTATTTAAGTTTGAAATTGACGGAACCAGTTTCCGCTCTGATAAAGTCATATTATGGCGTTTAAAATTTAATAACGACTAAGGCCTTGTTTTTTGATTCCTAGTTAACTCAACCAATGGCTAAATAACCTAACTAATGGCTGCAAGTGCAAACTTCGGTAGAACGTGTTTATTCATAATTTTTGACTTTTCACAACATAGCGATTGAAAAGAGCTACATTTCATGTTAAAGCAGACTACCTACTGCATAAAACTAGTTGGTTCAGCTTTAGTTTAAGTTCGAAAAATAATAAATATAAAGAATGTGGAATCGGTAGCACTAATCAGGTCTAAGCTCCGAAGTTCCACGGTTATACGTGAACTTTACCCATGATCGTATAAAGACTAAAATACGACTGCCATTAAAAACATAATGTTTAAACTCGTGTTGAGTGTTTTCAGAAAATCTATGTAATGTTCGACTCCGAAATGTATGTGGTGAACGTTTGGTACCTAGTTGGTTTGATGTTTAGTAAGAGTTTGGTAGGTTATGCGATATTGTCTTTATTAATTTATGCATAGGAGTGTTAACTAACGGTGTACATTACAAAAAGCAATAAATTTAACTAATTGACCAATTTTCTAAATTATACCGACCTACTTTATCTTTCTTTTAATGTACCTATCAATTAATTTTAACGAATAATTTATGAAAGACATTTGGTACTTTTCTAAATAATTTATAATATACATGACTATGATAGTTGCCGTCATATTAGTTAGACTTAGGTTAAAGGACGCGGCCTCCTAGTAACCCCAAGCACGACGGTTTTACTAGGTACTCTGAAATTAATACCCTCATAACTAACCTACATACAAGATGTTCTCAAGAAATACTACTTATACTCAAATAAAAGATCTAATTTCTTTATGTATCTATTAATATAATCACTTTGAGGTAAATGCCATAGATATTATAATATTTTTTAACCTCGTTGCAGTCGAATCATTAATTATCTTGAAATAAAACTACTTTAAAACGTATTCTTCATTTATATGAAGGTAGAACGAGCAACATCCCCCTGTCAAGACAAATTGGTGTCATGGTCACGGGCCGACTGAGGTGGTCCTCAGTCGGCCCGTGACCATGACACCTGCAAAGGCGTCGAAACGTCGGGAACTAAAATAAAAAATAAACCGCGATAGAATGCATATTAAAGTAGTTTTATTTCAAGATAAAATATTCTAATATTCGCGTAAACCTCAGAAAATAATACATTATTTATCTATCGACAAATCTGCAGTAATAAGTAACTTTAAATTATACAAAGTTCTAGTTCATAGAATTTTAAGTAAGTTGAGTAATATCAGAAGAACTGATAAAGCAAATTAAAGAGAAAAGTATGAACACCTGGTTCTTTAGAAAAATTGTTGGAAATATCCAATGAAGTGGAGTTATGTCAACTTGTTAGCCGTCAAAGTTAGCGAAACGTGCAAACAGATTGTTTCAGAACATTATTATTTCGGCAGAAGTCAACTAAAAGTCGATAACGAACAATAAATCAGGTTTTTGATGGATTGTTCCTTTTTGTGTGCATCTTTGTCTTATTGACGCTTTTGTAAAATTGTTACAAAAAATGGAGCATGAACAAGCGTGGTGTTCTGTCTAAGAGCAGGGCTCTTAGCACACGACCTCAGACCACCATGAGGTTGGGCCTGCGGGTGACTGGGAGGGCAACCCGTCACCCGACCAGCTGACAGGCCACAGAGGACACAGGCGCGAGGTCCCACACGCCTATTCTCGTACGGAGTGAGGGGTGGGCACTATACACCCACCCCTCTGGAAGGGGTCCAGTAGAGACCGAAGCCTGCTGGAGTTGCGCAGAGCTTGCGTGTCGGTGCAAGTCCGACATATCCCCACGCTGTGCCCTCAGCTCAGCGTGGGTTGAAGGAAGTTGAAGTTTCACCCCGCCAATAAAAAAAGGCCTCTTAGCACAGGTATTTACATATACACTTAAAAGGATTCCTATGTAAAGATTAACTGCAAAAGTTGTAAATGTTACTAAATAAACTTTTTCATTTTTTATTTATAAATTTCTTGTTTGTTTATTGCTTGTGCTTGTGCTCAGTAGTAGGACATTTATGGGTATTATGATATTTTAAATCCAAATATTTTGTATTACCGCTGAAAACGTAAGGAACAGTGTTGTCATAACAATATGCCTTAACCGCACGAGTATCGATACTAGTTCATGTTAATTAGTACATAATTAATTTTAGTATACCGCTACACAAATGTTAACAACGGATTTGCAAAATATCTATGGCCTGTAGGGCGAATGTTATGTCTACAATAATTAATTGAACTTTGCGTTTAATTTGGTAATAGCATTTAGTCTAAAATATTCGCTCTTTACAGAGGTTGGTTACTGTAGGTATAGGTTATGATACCGCTAGAATTGGTAAGGTAAGAGACTTAATAGGCGTATAATTTAGTTACTACTAATTATTATATTTCCAAGGAAGGAAACTTACGTGAGTTAATACTTCACTGGACCAACATAAGTTCCCAAGTTTAAAGGGTCTAGACGAGTAAATATGTACTAAAACGTTGTTAATTAATGCCGCAAACCAAGGTTCATTAAACCCTAATTATATTCATACCATACTATTTACTTCGAGACGGTTATTTAATTCAAACAATGAGACAAGAAATCTGTTTTGTGAGCCGACGTGGTTCCTCTTGAGACTTAATGAGTTCAATTCAAACATTGAAAAAACAAAACTTGACTTATTTTCTTTCGCGATTTTAAAAGCCAAACAATCTTCACTACGTAATGAAAGCTACCTTGTTTGAATGACATTCTTTTAAATTATAAAAGTATTTTCATCTATGAAACGTTGCCTTTTTTAATTATGTTGATACAGACCACTATTTTATTTTTTTACATTTCGTGGGGATTGTATAAAAACTGGATTCTTCAGATGAAATGTTTTTATGTTTATTCAGAGCTGACACAATTTGAAAAACCCTTTTCAGTTATTGTTTTCAAACCTTATTTTGTTGGTGCTTTATTTTTTTTAGTCCTTTGTTACCTTTGGGTTATATTTTGTAGGTATGTATATAATTCTGTACACAATTAGTTAAAGTGTATACTTTGTTTTGTCCGCAGTGCACGTGCTACGCGACAACGAATTGCCGCTGGAAGTGGCCTCAGCCTTAGGACCCGACGTCCAGTTTGTACTCAAGTACATCGAAGGTAAGAATAGAATATAACCAGAAATTACTCTTTTAATTCACCTCATGATTACATTAAGTGTTATTTTTAAAAGTAAAGATGTAACATGACCTTGACGTACTGCTTGGCAAAGCCCTCTTTCCATGTAATAAATAAATGAGAATATAGTTTTTATAATTATGCTGAGGGACCGATTGCATGAAAACATCTAGGTACTCATGCTATGGATTATAGCTAGTGACGGATATACCTAATTTTAATTTAGGTATGCCTATTTAAATGTAGTATAACTCGAGTACAAATAACTGATGTTCAATTCAATTTATACTACTCCGATTGATAACTATAAATATTCAGCATAAAATTACCTAATTAAATTTAAATAATAATTACCATTAGACGTCTACGTAAATATTAACAGTGGTTATGATATGTGAAAGCCAAGGTACCTATTCTAAGATTTAGGTATATTATAGAATTCGTAAAGCGGACTTAGAATCGCGATATATTTACTTATAAGGGCAGATACTACTAAATAAATGTAGCCATTTAATTAAGCAACATCATGTTGTGAACTTTTATTTATCGCGAACTTGGCTGGTAATTACTTCGTTTATTTGTTCCTGGCTTATTGACGGCACCATAAAACTGTCAGTGAAAAGTGCCAATCGAATCAGCTTCGTGCGCCAAAGATTTCATTAGCGAATGTTGAAGGCGACTGGCGACTGTCGCCTTCATTCGTGTTCAAAGTTTCAAACTGTTCTAAAGTAAATGTTTTTATTTAGATGGTCTTAGCTTCGAATGTGCTGAGGTTGGGAAATAATTGGTTTTGTTAATTCTTTTGAAAACTAGAATTCCATGCTTTACCAATGCGGATATCTGGCCGATTTTGACAAACGAGTCAGCCCAAAATTTGGATGAAAGAGCAAAATAGGGAGAGATAAGACGAGATATTAATTTCCTTTATATAGATAAACAATGCAAACAGGTATTAATGAAGTTATTATTTCCTTAGGAAACATTTACCACAGTTATATAGGTACATGTATGTATTTCATCATTCCTGACATTTTCATCTGTGCTTGAGTCTGCCTTACTGTGTCATTTTTGGTATTATTAAGGAGACATTATGAGTTGCACAAAGTTAATAATTGTGTTAAGGCCTTATTAGCCGATTTCATTTGATATGTTCTTGAAATAAAACTACTTTAAACGGATTCTATCGCGGTTTATTTTATTTTAGTTCCCGACGTTTCAACACCTTTGCAGGTGTTATGGTCACGGGCAGGCAGACAAATCAAAATAAACCGCGATAGAATCCGTTTAAAGTAGTTTTATTTCAATGTCTAATATTCGCATAAACCTCAGAAAACAATAGATATGTTCTGACCCTAAATTGGCCTAAATGGAGCCACAAAGAAAACAAAAAAAACAGTGCCTTGTATAAAAATAATTCATCTACTAACAATTATTATAAGAATATAGGTTGGATTGTTCGTTTAGCTATCCGATATTATCCGATATTTTGGTATAAGACTTCTAATACAAAATGCTTTCTCATTTTCCTTGATTTCCCTTTTATTGATGATTGTTGCTAGGAGAGAGATTAAAAAAGAATACTTTACCCAAATTGGCTAGACGATGTTCGAATAGATTATTAGTTTTTTCCCTTCCGTCTCCCGACAGCGTACCAGCCACCTAATTACAATATTTATTCATGAGACGACAGTCTTATTAGAAAACAATGAATACAAAGTCAATTTATGTTTAGAAGTGAGGACGTGAATTCAAGATGGACGCTCGTAATGCCTTTTGCATCCAGACAACCGTGAACCGGTAGAATATTGAGGCACTCTTTAAATGGTATTGTACTCTTTAGCATATTGCTGTATTGTAAAGGTTTTTTATTCATGCTGACATAGGAACTAACCACTAATTTCCTTCTCTATTTTTTATGAAACTATGCTACAAAATTTAAATAAATAACCAATCCTTTCCCTGGACGATTAAACAGAGATCATAATAATAATATTTTTTGGGGACAGCTCACACACAGTCATCTGATCCCAAACTAGGCAGAGCCTGTACTATGGTGACCAGACAACTGATAAACATACTTATATATTTCTAAATACATAAATAATTTATATACATTACACCTAGACGCAGAACAAACACACAAAGATTTGTCCTGGATGGGAATTGAACCCACGACTTTTGGTTTCGCAGTCAGGGTCACTATCCACTAGACCAACATGCCAGTCAAGATTATTCGTCAATTAATATTTGTACAATGTAAACACATTGCAAGTACTCTCTTGATTGTGACTTAAGTGTAATCAGTTATCTCATAACTAAGAATTCATTAAATTCATTTAATGATTTTCCTATTCAAATAAAATTCAATCATAATTATTTCATTATGCCGCTGAAGATTCTAAATAAATTTTACTATTTAATATATTTTATGATCGATAACATTAAAAGGCTCACCGTAGTTTCTATATTCAGTTGGTAAGAGAGGTGCTGTGAGGGGTTAATAAATATTATACGATCAATATTCAATGGCTGTTTTAAGTTCCTTCATTACTTTTGACATATCTTAAGCGAGAAGTAAATTAATACTTAAACTTGAGCAATAGAGGTACTTTTACTGCCAGCTCTGTTGATTAAAAACTTTTTTGTTGAATATACTACCTGATTACGCGATTTGTTGGAGGACTTTACAGAGTTAAGCTTACCAATATTTTAAACCAGAACTAAATGTCCAAAAAGATTGTAGCGTAGCAGGATCCATTTAGTTAGTATACAATTTCAAAACATTTTTTGAACATTAGAATATTTAGCATTTCGGAATTTATGAAATGTACATTTATATTAATCCCATGCGAATAAGATTGATTTGCCCACGCATTTTAATTTGAATTCTTCGTCTGATATTAGAAAAACAAAGTAAGAAATAAAAATAGATAACATCAAAGTCTCGTAAGAATTCCTGTCCCAATAGTTTAATATGTAGATAGCTGGTAGATTAATATGCGGCTAACATAAATTTTACATCACGTCTAAAACTTGTTTATTTTTTAGTGCTTAGGTACTATTAACGTCAGTCTATAGAGAAGAGCTATTTAAACGTTTCACATTTATAGATTTAAATTTCGGTCACGCGTTGTTTATCGACCTAGAAGTATTTAAATAGTGTTTAACCTTAATAAATAACACTAATTGCATACTCGTTGGATCATTACCGTAGCGGGGAACTGATAAAATAGCACCGAACAAAATACTACGTTATCATTAAACCACAATCAAGAAAGCACGCACACGCCGCTAGGAGAACACACGCACACACGCGCACGATTCACCTGTTGCTATGGTTGTATTGAGAGGCTTTGCGCAGGCGCAGGTTGTAAGTTCTCCCACTATACTGCCATAGTAGTAGCGCCGTCTCCCTCTCATCGGTCCGCTGTGAACGAGACAGAGCGTTGAACTTTTCAATGTCGGTAAAACAGCACAGCCTGTCGTACCGACCGCCGACTGGATCAACGGTCTTTCTCGCGTAGCGGACCTAACTTAGTTTTAACTTAACGTTGTAGCGCAGCGTTTGTTTTATTCGATTTAACGGTCGGTTTTCAGCAATGTTGTGTTCAACACGTCACAATTTGAATTAGAGAACCGTTTGTGTGGTTTTTGTGACGACAAAAGTGCATTTTATGTGTCGGCTGTGAAATTCTGTTGGTGATACAGCCTTCGTTCGGTGAATGCTTAAATCACGCCATGTACCCCAGTGCTATGTAGGTTCGTTAAAAGTGCCAGTGCAAAGTTAAAATTCGAATTTGTGGTGGAGATAAAAAAAGGTTTTAACACGTTATTCTTCGTGCGTCTGTGTTTTGTGGATAAGTGCAACTGATAAAGGATTGAGAGATTAACTTCAGCCTATCACAGGGTATGTACGCATGTACTTTAGTTCCAATACTTTCTACTATATCGATTTGTATCTGTCTACTAACGGTATCGGTAGTCGAAAACACCTTTATATGTTTGGAGTTTGATATCACTTATGACCACGTCAAATATATTTTTAAACTACTTATAATTCGAAGTGCAACTTACGTCTATTCAATAATTAATTACAGAAATAGGTTAGTTTTTAATGCTCATATAAATGTTGTGTTTAATAATAATATTGTAAATATGCTAGTTTAGAGCGACGCGGCTATTCGTGTGGTCTGGGATTCGAACCTTGACACCGGTATTTACTATCGTGGTCAATCCAGTCTTATTATTTATGAGGAGGTGGAGCCAACAGGAATGTTTAAATGTATTGATAATGAACTTGACTTAAAAAATAGTAAATGGATGTTTTTTTTTCGTTTTATTATTAGTGTTATTTGAATATAATAATTAAGGTAGGTGCTGGTGTGCCAAATAAATTGATTGGTCTCTATATAGGGCTTACTTCATGAACAAAATAGTTTTATGCAATCGTTAAACAATTATGTTGTTATTTATTATTTAAGAGGGCAATGACATTTACTTGTAATATAAAATTACGGTGTTTGTAAACAAATTAGGTAGGAATTAAATTGTAAATACACACCTTAAATAATCTATGAAATAATACCCAGTGGGATCCATTTTTAATGATAAAGATGATGAAAGTAATCTTGAAAAAAAAAAACATTTACCATTTAACAAAAGGTAGATCAAAAGACGGAAATTCAACATCCGTTTGTTTACATCAAACACTATACAATACTCTTTTTATACACGTTATACTCTTGATACAGGATGGAGTAATGCGCGTCGTAGAAAAATGCACCAGATCATTCGCCGGACAAATGCCTTTAAAAAACATCAACGCGCGCCATAGGGAGGATAGGACGCATCTAGCGTTGAATGCTAAATAGAATTCATCTACACATTCAACTAGTATGGACAAGTCTTGATGAACTGCAAGATTATTTTTATTTTTAGATAGTAGAAATTGAAAATACATTTTTTTTTAATAAAACAGTAGGTATGTGGAGGTAGGTCGCAACTTATTTATTTATTTGGAATAACAAACAGTTACACATTAGATCTTATACTTACACTAACTTACAAAACAGATAGATGATACAAACGTGTAACTCACACCGTTATCCACAGAATACAAAAGAAAAGGATAGTTTTGAGCAAAATGAGTAAGAATTTATTATAATCTATTTTAGGAACAAACATTGATCACATTTACAAATCCTTGATGCTTTCAATATGATAATTATTCCGAAACTTATTAACTTCGTCAATTTTTTAATACGTAATAACTCATTCTTATTGTAACCACTTTAATGATTCGATTTATGACGTGCTCATTCTTACTGAACGCAAAAATTGCATGTTGATTATTTTGTGTCGTCAATTCTCAGAACATTGAATTAATTTCTTATAACAGTAGAAACGTAAAACAAAAGAAGAAGTATAACTTTATTTAAAATCGCCTTTATTGAGAACTTTATTATTGGGAGTAACAGGCCCTTGTAAATAATCTAGGTATTCCACATAAAACCATTTTTTTCCGGTGGCAACGATTGCTTATAAAATTTTATGTGGGTATTTTAATAATTACGTATATTGCGTGATTAATCTTTATAACATAAGATTAATCCGTTTTCTTAATGTCTGTTTTATTACTTATTGATTGTTAAATGTTATAAAAGCATATTAAAAGCACAAAACGTTAATTTGTCAGATGTTGATCGAAGTAACCTTGAGTATGAAATTGATTTTGTACTCATTTGAAAATATAATAAACCCTAATCTTGATGTTCTTAAAAGATACTATGACATGAATATTTACCAATGTCTTCCTTTTAATTAAGTTTTAATTTTATTGTTTAACTTGGAAAGAAGAACTGTCCCACTGCTGGGCAAATACCTCCCGTATTTGCCCAGCAGTGGGACAGTTCGGACTTTTAAATCTATATATATAAAACAAAGTCGGGTTTGTTACAACACTTATAACTCGAGAACGGGTGGACCGATTTTCATGATCCTTGATTTGTTGGATTCGTCTCTGTTCCGAATAGCAGAATAAACATTAATAACTATGGAAAATTTACTGTATAATTCACGGGAACGGGGAAAACTTACGTGGGTGAAACCACGGGGCAAAGCTAGTATAAAATAAATACCTAACTAGTTTGGTATAGTTCAATATTAATTTTGGTTTGATAAACCATGATTGTAACGTTTTTGCATGCCTTACGGTAGAATCACTTAAAACATGTATATTTAACACCATTGTAACAGAGTTTTCTGCCAAATAAATGATTTGATTTGATTTAATTTAATAATCGCTAATAATTTCTAACTTAATACAAATTTTTTTTCATAATGTAGTTTTGATTTATGCAATGTTTTTGACCCTATACTTACCACCCAGGTACTTTGGAGAAGTCAAAACATTTATAAATAATAATAATAAATAAATAAATATCTTGGGACAATCTCACACACGGTCATCTGATCCCAAACTAGGCAGAGCCTGTACTATGGTAACCAGACAACTGATAAACATACTTATATATTTCTAAATATATACATATTATAGATAAATAACACCCAGACACAGAACAAATGATCGTGCTCATCACACAAAGATTTGTCCTGGGTGGGAATCGAACCCACGACCTCCGGCTTAGCAGTCAGGGTCACTAACCACTAGACCAACAGGCCCGTCAAATTTAAAAACAAATGCGGTTCGAAAACTCACCATATACACATGAAAGTGTGAACTCGACGCGATCTGCGCGAGATGACCGCATTTATGTCACTATAAATATATTATTACCGCTACACGCTTGCTGTCGCTGTTTCACAAACATTCATCGACCTATCCTTTTGTAATCAACACACTTCAATTTACCTCACGAACAATTAAACGCAAATTTAACTCAAAGGAGATACTGTGTCAACAACGTAAAGATATTCGACTAACTTCACCAATTTACTATTGTTCAGTTTTCAATAATAAATCCGTTAGTCAACGTTAAGCGATTTAAAGCTTTGTGTTAATGATGTAAGGTGTGTTATTGGTTGTTGTTGATGTCGAATTCGTAAAACATCTCGAGTGACAACGCAGCACATTCCTGAGATGCCTTTAATTAGAGGCAGGTCCGCGGCGTTGTCCATGACATTTACGTCTTAACTTGTAGGGCTGCCTGTCAACTGCTTTGTTTGTACGTTTAACGTATCGTTTCAAATAATTATAGAGTAGCGTTCTTTTGTATGTACTAATAAATATAGGTACTTACCTACCTGTTTACCTGTGAATTTCTTTGTATGAGTTTTAAGCACGTATATATAAAAACAACTTATAACATTCGACTTTACGTGCTTTATAAGGTTCATAAATAAATAAGTTAAGTCGTTATCAATACTAGCATGCCAATTTTGTAAACTAGATTTGACATAGGTAAATATGTAGTATGTGAATGACAAGTTGTGTCAGACAGTACTTATACATTGATGTCAAATCTTGTTTACATTATTGGCATAGCGTAAAATTGACTACGACTTGACTTGGACTTCATTATTTTAGTAAATTTTTATACTTAAATATTTTAAAAATGATTTACTCTACATTAATTTATCCTGAGCATTATAACCCGCCCACGTTTTATTTTTTCGAGTAATCTCCTACCGAATTCCTAATAATTCGACAAGGCAAGATCGTCTACCTTCTAAATAAAACAATAACAAAATTAACATTTTAATACAAAGTCACATTAGATCACTAGAAGCAAATACTAATGCGTTTCACTGTATTTAAATTGTCCATTGTACAATCTAGTATCTTGTTCATTCATTCAAAATTATTTAAATACTAGCAGTTACAACCCTGTATTATAGAATGCGTCAAAACTCTCAAAATGTACGCGCAATTTCCGCAAATAAATCACTATATTTTATAAAACAAAGTCCTCCACCGCGTCTGTCCGTCTGTTCGCGTTAAACTCGAAAACTACTGCACAGATTTTTATGTTGTTTTCAACTATGGATATAGTGATTCTCAAGGAAGGTTTTTGTATACATTGACTAACGCGGGCATGTAATGATGTAAAATTTTTGGTAAAAAGTAATTTGATAACATTAAACACAGCCGTTTGTCAGCAACTTAACTTAAATACAACGTTTGCTACTATCGGAAATGAAACATAATTTCTGTATAATTTTATAATTGAAAACAGTTACCCTACCTTTAACACGAATCAAGGAACAGGAACTGTACTGCTTTTATCTGGTCAAAGTTAATAAATGACTGACATGGATGTTAAATTTTAGCAAACGAAAGCCTTTCTGAAGTTTCTAAAGCAATTTAGTAAACAAAGTTATCGAAAATTGAAGCAACGGGGAAAAAGTTCTCGCGTAACTCTCCCATGTTATAAAGGTATATATTTATACAGTTGACGCGGAACATGTAAGAATGTAGTAAATGTTCTCAATAGTGCGAGAGATTGCTGGATGAAACGCACACTGATCATGTCCACTGATCACGTATGGATAGACAATTTTAAAACAAAAGTTCCGCGATGTCGCATGTTAAGCTGAAACTCACGCAGCAATTGTTACCCAGTGAATACAAGGCTTCAGATGCTCTCACGGAGAGCAGAGCGGCCTCGGCGGCGGCAGCGGGCCCCAAGAGGAATCTCGTGAAAGTTGGCCAACACTCGCTCAAGATCAAGTGGATGGGTCGACGGAACCAGTTTTTTTAAATCGGCAAGTGTAGGCAACGATGAGTTAGGAATCTACGGCAAAACCGGCCTCGACAACAGGTCCGAGGAAATAGATCATTAATAAATATCCCAAACAAGAAAACTAGATTTGAATGATCACTCGTAAAGTCGTGATAAAATTGTCGTTTTGTAAACCGGAACACTATCGTATAGCTTACGTTACAATTTCTTGTAAAATGTCAACGTATTGTTCTGTATTATTATAGTAGATATTTCATATTAGCAGGCAAATGTCAAGTCCATTATAGTTTTCGGTGGAATGCGTAGTTGTGGAGTGCCGGTGTCGGGTGTCGTGATTCACGCGTGTGAGGCGTGCTGAACATTTAGCCTCCGCGCGGCCAGCTACATGTTTCGACACTGTCTTGCGAATATATATTCATTGCAATAGCTCTCATAACATATAACAATAACAATGAGTTCGTTTATCCGTTCCACCGTGGTTTCGCTTCAGCTTAATTGTTGTTCAATAATTAAAAATGCCGCGTTAAACGCACCATATCCGTAGCCGTGAACAACTGAATACTTTATGTCGACCCATTCAAACGAATGGAGAAAAAATCTCCCATGCGATTCCTCTCACGTGCCATTGTGAATTGTTTCAGCTATCTAAATGCCGACGTTTAATTGTTGTGGACTCATTGTCATTGGTATCGGCGATCTCACGGCATTGGTACTATCAAGATATGGACAAAGTCCTTAGCTTATTCTATCAAAGATATGTTTGCAAAGCTGTCAAAAACAAAAGAACTACCATTCAAAACAATAATGGGTACGCAAAAAAGAAGGAAACCTTTATGAATAATATATTTCTCAGAATCCGCTGGTCCCGTACCTACCTGTATATAGCCTAGTTTGTATATGAAATCCTACTATGGTGATCCTTTTAACAAACCGTGCGAGATTGCATTGATAAGCCGGGGAACGGTATTACGCAATAATTTACGAGTAGGTTACCACCACAGTTAGTAATAACGTTAGCTTTGTGTAACCTATATACCACTTGGTGGTAGAGCTTACTTATTGGCTACTGGCAGTTGAGTACACAAAGGTGCAAATGCTTACCGGCCAAGCTTATCTCACAAATATTTACATTTAAATAGCTATTGGTTACCGTTCGGTAAATCTTATCTTTGTGTCTAATTATATTGAGCAATGTGGGAGTAGAAACTATTTCATTGATTAACGTTTAATGCCAAAACTTTGGCAATTATTATGGAGTTATTTCGTGTAATGGCAATTGTTTGATAAAATATTGGAGCATAATGGTGATAAAAATTATAAAGGGCCAATACATGACTGTAACCACTTTTAGGAGGACGTGTAACATGCAGTGGATTCTTAATTAAAGCGGCGGTAGCCTAATGGCCAGGGCATCAGACTTATGATCATGTGGTCGCGGGTTCGAATTCCCATTGCACTACCGACGTGAACCCACACGTGACACAAGAATTTAGCTTACAAAAATACTAGTAATATACGACCCGCATTGCTAGTAAGCAACCAAGAAAGAAAACTAGGGATTATTCTTCAGTACATATTTAGTTAGACGAAGTGAAAGACCGAAATATTTGTAACAGTATAAACATTTCATTGGGGATTTGACAGCTTTTACCCAAGGGTTGTCTACCAACCATAAAGTATAGACACGAAGGCATCCATATCTCAAAAAAAGAACGTGTTTTGATATCTAAAAGTTTCTTTATAATCTAGGGTGCGTATCAATCCTGCACTTTCGTCTGTTCCCATTCTTCACGCACTCAATAAATTCAGATCGCAGTACGCAGTAATACTAACCGATATATCATAAGCGGCTTATACTCCAAGTATCTAGTCACTTCGTCTTTAAACCTGTTTCGAAGTGGACCAAGTGGTCCCATAAAATTAATAAGGTCATACAGACTCCATCATAAATTTTATACAACACACTATTATGGGCTGTTTGGGGATTACCATGGGTTACTCTTTTCGTGAGAGTCGAAGGAATTTAATCTTTGTATAGACAACCACACATCTCGGATAGAACTGACATCAACGCCTTTATTACAACGTAGTAAAGTACATTTTGGTACATCTTTAATCCAATAGCTGTGTCTATCGAACATTTCGAGGTTTCTAAGGAAAATTCCTTTACCGGATTGTATTTTCCAAAGAGGCCCATTCCATTTGCACAAAAACCTTTTTACGAACAGCGCAGTTTATCGTCGATACAAAATGAAACACCTTATCGTTAAGCTTTATTCAGGGTACATATCAAGCTACCCCTAAATTGTAAGTTCCCTTAATTAGATTTAACCAAAGTGAGGTGTGGAGAATGAGTGCACTTTAGTTGTACCAGGATACTCAGTAAAATGGGTTGCCAAGGTCAGATAGGCAGTCGCTCCATGTAAAATACGGTATTCAGCTAAAACCAGTGAGACTGGAAGGCGACCCTAACATATTGGGGAAAAAGCTAGGTAGATTTTGATGCGTCTGATAATGTAATTAAGTTATGACTGACAAGCTTCCTGGTAATAAATATAGCCTAACATACTAGTGGTTAAACAATTTTTGAAATTGGTCCAGTACTTTTGAGTTTATTCGTACAAAAATACCAATCTATCCTCTTCATTATACCTATTAGTGTCGATTGGTATAGAAATGAATATACCTTAAAAATCAAAAGTGGAAATAGAATAGGCCAGACTTAACATTCTCAAAAAGGTTGGTAAATAAAGTCGGTATCAGTTTCGAAGGAAACTTTTTTATCTCTGACATCGATACCCATTTAAATGTTCTAAGCTTTCTTCACGAGTTATTTATATATCTATTCTGTTATCGTAGTGTGACAGATATGGAGTATTTAATCGACATGCCACCATACAATCTCTGTTTACATTGATGACCGGGCTCGTTAGAGTAGTCTATAAACCCGACCACATTCTTTTGGTATTGAGATTTCATTAAAGCGGAGATAGATCGAAATCTATTCTAGAGTTTGTTTGGTTGAACGTACTTATTTCAAGAACTATTCGTCCAATTAGAAAAAATATTTTTGTGTTAGATAGCCCAGCCATTTATCAAGGAAGGCTGTAGGCTACCTACTTTTTCCGCGGTAACCGACGCCAACGCGGGCGAAGCCGCGTGCAGAAGCTAGGAAATATATAATTATTTTCCGTATTACTGTCGTGAACTGTTAACATATTCACGACAGTGTGGGTAGTGCGAGTTTTTTTTACATTTACGTGATCGTGATACGTGTTTATGACATTCGGTACTACGATTGGCCCGCTCCAAGCTTTTAACCAATCGGAGAGCCAAACTCTGTAAACGTGTCGATCGCGTATACGAAAACTTGCACTAGGCAGTCTATTCCTACGTCATACGAAGCAAGAAAGCATATGCAAAATTTAAATTAGATTTGATGAAGTATTTGGTAAAATTTGAAAGAGTAAATATAAAATGAGGTAAAGTTTGTATTGGGCAACTCGGAAATAAAGTTAGCCAATATTTTATGGACATTAATGAGGTATAATAAAGCAAAACTTAAATAAACTATTTAGTTATCAATGCATGAGTTTGACGTTCTTTCTATATTATATGGATACTAATATTTCGCTGTTTCCTTCAAAAATGTTGGCCTGTTTATGTGTTCATAACGGGCTTCAGTGCATATGCTACGTTGTTGGGAAACGCATATTTTATGCTTTCTATTTTCGTCCATGTCAGAATATTAATAGGATTTTCTATGAATTTAAAATTACTTTAGTCAATTCTTTAGATTGACGACACAAAGTTTCAAATCTATCATATTAAAATGAATGTAATTCAATACCTAAACGTGACTGTTTTATTCAAAGTTTAACCCAATTAAGAGTACCAACTAAAGACTGTAAGCGAGCAGTATAAAGTAAGTTACTTAATGTTAATCGAGTAGTTTGTTGAAAGGTGTAATAGGCTTAAAATAACAATCAATTAAGTCCCCCTCGTCAAAGTAGGACTACGTTTAAGAGTCAGTCGAGCAAGTAACCTTTAGTCATTAAAGGTGGTACTCCTGTTTGACGGGACGCGTGCCAGTTTCTTTCACCTGCATTTTTTATGATCAACAGCTGTATATAACGTTGGACACGGCTGCACGTGCCAAATCAAGAAGGGTTTGTTTTTTTGTATAAAAGTTAGAGTTCATTAAACATTTATAAGTACATTGGAAGTTCGCGTTCCCTTCTTTAAATGAATAATATCTCATTGGCGACATTTGTTTGTAACACAAGAATTAAGATTTACGATCCTCTGCGTTCCAATTTTAATATATTATCACTGAAAACTCATATTTATTTAGATAATATTTTGTTCATAACATAATACGAATGAAGAAGGGATTTACGCATGGAAAATTCGGACAGTATGTTGGCAATACAGCTGGGCCGAAGTTGTGGTCGAACGAAAGCGTTGGCTGAGACGTGCGGGCAAACTGAACCGCACCAACTTCGGTGCAAAAGCTACGTAAGGTTAGCCAGATGGACTTTGGTAGGTAAACTTTACATGGTCTATTCTATATGAACTGGTAAAATACTTGTTCACTTAAAAGGAGTAAGGCAGACTATCTGATTGACTAACAAATCCATTTAAAACCATCGTAAAATTACAGGAGATGTCAAGAAAAATGAATTTAGAAAAACTATAATTAAAAGCTGACGTTTAATTTTTGCGACCTTTATTGGATATACATAAAATTATATCTATAAAACAACATATGAAAAAAAAAACAAGAAGAACTGCTTATTAAAAATTCTCTGACAACAGAGACAGTAGTAAATTTATAAATCTATCTATAATTTAATTTAAAATGAATCGCCAAATGTGTTGCTAAGCGCTTAACTTTTGAACGACTGCATCAAATTGTATGATTCATTTTTATAGTGTTCTTCATTGTCAGGACAAGGTTTTTATAAAAATAAATATCGAAAAAAAAAATGTTTAAATAACATAGTTTGGAAATTGCGTGAATTAATGGAAATCAGGAACGGGAACTCCTTACGCGGGTGAAAGCGCGGATCACAGCTAGTAGTAAATACTATTAATCCCAATCCCAAAGCGAGGTAACAGTCACGTTTGTCTCCTTTTGTCTAAAAAATAAAGATATTACATTAAATATTTTGTAAAGAACATTATTTTTTATTAGGTAATTCTTATATCTAAAGGCGATATTGAGAGCAATCTAGTTTAAGATCTAGGCCACATAGTGAGTAAATTCGAACGAGGCAATTATAGTGAATATAATCGTTGCAGTGCTAGAGTTGTTATTGGATGAAATTGAAAGCGATTAGCTGATAATAGAAATTGAAATGGCGTGGTTGTGAATATCGATTCGATACGGCTGTTAAAATTCACAAGAATAGTGTTGAAATTGTACCGACAAAGTTATTGGAATTAAAAATAGATACAAATTATATTAGAAATAATTTATAGTTAGGAGGTGCTTAAAAGAATTTAGCTCTTAGAAGTTGTAAGTGTTAAGAAAATATCCGTGAAAACTGTAATGCTTAATAAATTGCATGCATGATTTTGAATCGATCAACCCTTGACTCAACACATTAACCAACACGATAATACGAAATTACTCACAGCATAACCCATGAGTCAGTGTACCCCAATAATTAACCTCCCCTTAAAGCTAGCAGTATCGCAGCCAATGCACCTGCAGAACGAACATAGAAAATTAGTATTTTGGTCGCGTGCGGACTCGTACGTGAGTCACACAGTTCTGTCGTTACCCCCTTCGAATAACATGTAACACTGACCACAGTCAGTTTATTTTATACACATCTGCCTTAATTGTAGGTAACGTTTTTTTTTATTAACTGTGCATGCTGTTTTGTTTTTATGGCAATAATATGACCCCTATATGTTGATACTTAGTGACTTAAATCAACAGTGTTTACAGTATCAAAATGGATTAAATTAATTTTCCATGAACCCCTAAATGTTAATTGAAAAGCGTTAAGTTAAAAATTAAGGTAAAATGAGGTAAGAAAGCACTCTACAGTATGTTTGCAAGTCCTCACGTAACAGATAGTTCAGTTTCAATTAAGGGTACAATTAAACAGTACTAGCTTGTTTATTATTAATATGCAGCAATACATTATTGAGCCGGCTAGTACGAGTAAAATCTATTTAGACGCGGGAACATTTGTTTCGTCTAAATGAAAAAGAACGGTTTGCAAACATTAGCTGGAAAGGTACTTAGGACGTCGACGCCGTGTTTCACTTGTTTTAATTAATGGTTCTTAATATTTATCGTCTCCGCATTTGTATTCTAGCACATCTTTGAGTTTTTAAACTAATTGACTCATTTATCTTTATTGTACGTTTACAACTTGCGTTTAGAGTTATTAAATAATAAGGCTAAACGGTAGAGTTGTGGTTTGCTTTTTCTAATGACTCTTTCAGTTGTTTCAAACTGTATGACACGTTTTAAAGTACGTAAGTATAAAATTTCTATTTTTACGGTAAAACTTAAGATTCAACAACTTAGGAGATTATGAAAAAAACGAATGCCTTACAGAAAATATGATGATCGAAGAATTTGGAGCCGAAATTCCAAGAAAACGTAACACGCGTGAATTTTGACCTAAATTCATATATAGGTGTTTATACAAAGACGATGACTCACATCCACGTGTCGTAATAGTATGTAGGAGTATTTGAAATAGTAGCTTATCTCGAGATAAGAATTTATTACCTTATTCGTATTGTATAGCGATTACATTAGAATTTTTATGCCACGCGACGTCTAGGGAAGAAAAATGGGTTTTTCGAATATTAAATCACGCGTTTTCTGTATATTTACTTTATATTTGAATTTCAAATTATGTGGGAAACCTTTTAATGTTATATTTACTACTTGTTTTTTTTTACGTATGTTGAAATTGATACGTGTACAAAATATTAGTAACCTAGGGTAAAATTTCATTGTTTGAGCAGTTTCTAAACTATATACTTAGGTGCGGTATGACAACAATACCCATGGAAGTATCAACAATTAGCTTACATGACTGAACGAGGCTTCACTATTCGTGAAAGATATTGCTAAATTTTCGTGGAAACAGCAGAAATACCACCCTCAGCGGATTGAGCAAGCGAAATTCCAACAAAAACGATTTTATGCAATTACTCTTAAGTTGTCCGGAGAGTTATTACTAGGGATGGGCCGAAATTCGTTTTACATTCGGTTTAACCGAACTTCGGCAGCTTGAACCGAACTTCGTCATTCGGCCGAATTTCGGTTAAAATGCCGAACATTCTGCACTAAATATACTTGCACTATCATAATAGCAACTAATGAAAAAACATACTTATCTGTAGTAACAGCGAAATAAAATAAGTCTGATATACTCATAGTCATTTATTTGAATTATTAAAAGGGTATCATTTAAGCTATCACCAATTTAATTAGTTTTGTGTTTCTTAAATAATAGGGTTTGTCCTCAAAATAGTAGATCTGTCACCAAAATGTAGTCACCAAACAATGCAAAATCAGTTCCACAATAAATCACCTAAAATCCTGAGATATAAGGTCTAGTACCAAATAAATGTTTTTGTATGTATTATAATAGGTGTGTCCTAATAAGTATTTAAGCAAACTAATTTAAAGAGATCACCAATAAATCATATTATGTTACCCCCTAACCTATCTGTAATGGACAAGTAAAAACATAGCAAGTCGCTTCTGGCACTCGCCGGCCGCTGCCGCGGCACGCTCGCTTCGCTCGCTCGGCTCGTGCGTGGGGGGTCGCAGTTCTAACCTAACCTAACCTATATCTTTACTTGCCTACTATGTATTACGAAATAAAATGTTACTACTGTATTGGTGACAATCGATTTATTTGGTGACAGATCTACCATTCTGAGCACAGAGCTATTATTTAAGTAACAAAACTGTTATTATAAAACGAAGTTTATATTCATGTAATGCAATATAATTTTATTGGTTATCGATCTCTTATTTTACACATATATTAACATTAATTTGATAATTCATACCTGGGAACAATTTTTGTTTATCTGAGAACGAAAATATTTCGTGGCGATAGATCTATTTATTAGGTGATACAACTTGATGACAAATATAAATTTTGGTGATAGAAAATATAGTTCCTTATTAAAAGTCATACGTGATAAACAAAAAACTTAAATTGGTTTTTTAAACTACCAGTCTCAAAAATCTTTGGTTACTTAATCAAACAAAACACAAAATTAAACCGCTCTTCTTACTAACCAAACCAGGCTTAGAAATCTTTCTTTCTTAATCAAAAACAAAATTTTACTGCTCTTCTCAACAAGTCTTAGAAATCTCTCTTACTTAATCAAAAAAACAAAAATTAAACTACTTTTCTAAACAATAATAACTAACCATTTTAGAAAACTCTCTTACCTAGTCAGAACACACAATGAAACTGGAAGATCTTAATAATCAGTTTTAGAAGTCTTTGCATAGGTAGGTACCTACTTAACTTAATAAAAATACTAAATTATATTGGTCTCCTTAATAGTTGGTCTAAAAAACATCTTCCAGAAAATAGCACGTGACAAGCTGGTGACGTCTTTACAAATGACTAGTTGGCTAGAGGCCCCGCGGGGAAGCGCGGAGTACGGGCGGGGCACATCTAGCAAATGCGTAAACAAGACACAACACGAAAAAGCGCGGCGAAATTGAACCGAAGTTCGGCCGAACTTCGGCCGAATTTTTCATTTTTACCGAATGTTCGGCCGAAGTTCGTATTCGGTACAAACCACATTCGGCCCATCCCTAGTTATTACTATACCGAGAGCTCGGTCACGCCGCCGTAATGTTCGCCGAGACCGCTCGTGCGAGTCACGAGCCTCTCACAGCCTTATTCAGCAACAGAACTCAGCCTTTTAACGTCTTTTTGCCCTTTGTAAAGGTTATTTTTTTAAGCTAAAATACACAGTCGAGATATTCGCTCGTCATTTTACAAGTGCTATGTGTGTTCGATACTTTTTATTCCAATTTATGCCCGACAAGAGTGCATACTCTTTGCTGTCATTCAACTCCTTTACCACCTTATCTAAACAATCACAAGGAATATCTTTAACCCAAAACTTAAAAACACAACCTACTGATTATTTATTTATATAATGAAACATCAAAAAGTAAAATACACTTCTAAAAACATTCAAAAAATCGCCAAAGTGTAAGGTATTTATTGGTGATAATAGTGCTTTCTTAGATATGGAATTGATAGTCAGGTAGATCAAATAAACTCAATACAAAATAAGTCTTACATTACAAGTTACAAAACCAATCTGGGCAGTGGCTCGTCCCTGCTGTCGCATACCGTCACGTTGCACCCGCTTTATAAGAGCAACCACTATATACATTATTAAATAGGTAGCATGCACCTATGTGATGAAATGTTATTCTTGCTGGAAACCATTTAAAATATATTCAGTGAGTTTGATGCTTTTGTGTCATTAAGGAACTTGTTTTTGTATCTTCCTCGTAGAAGGGCAACATCACACTTTTGTTAAGTCAAAATATCAAAGTCTCAAATTTATTTAGTTCATAATAAAATAAATAAATAAAAATAATGTCACGATAGTCATTTTGTTTTCTAACTTTCATGTTTGGAACGTACCAAATTTATTTTTGTAGAAAGCGAGATGCTTATCAAATCCGCTAATTAACGTGCAATGTAAGTAATAATATTTTGGTGGCAAGAAACCATAACCAATCCTATTAAGCCCTTTCACTTTCAAAGTCAAAATTTGTGGTTTATTTTAACTTATTGCTCGTCTTCGATTGGCTTTGAAGACGATCGAACTAAACGCTAAAGAAGCACCTGTCCGCAACAGGCTCTTATAATTCCAACCTATATACTACCTATATGAAGGGATATCAATAGAGATTGGTAGTAATCCCTATCTTGTCGAACATCTTACTACTTTGTAAAGATATTTAGGGAGGTTTCGTAAGTATGTGCACAAAACCCTTTTTGATCGTCCGAATAAGGAAATCGCTCGCCTACGCTTTGAAAAGAATACTGAGGAATCTGCTACGGTACAAAAACTAATTCCGTAATTATGGTAGGTAAGCTCTTATACCTTTTTGTGGATATGTGATGTTATCATAATATAGTACCGGCACAGGCCTTCTGTCATGTAGAGAAACTAGCATTGATCATCACGCTGGCTCACTGCGGGTTGGCGATTTTATATTCCAATTTTTGGAATCCAGGTTTACTTACGATGTTTTCCTTCATAATTAAGAAAGTGCATATAACTTTTGAAAATGTTACATTTATACTTGCCTGTAGTGGTTCGAACCTGCAACCTTGCGCACAAAAAGCCGTTCATTGAACCCCTAGGCCACCACGACACATTTCAAAATATGGTAAGAAGCTAACTCATAATAAATTATGAACTAGCCATATTTTTGTTATATAATAAAAACTTTTTCTACAAGTTCTCGTTGGGTTATATATCGAAATATATTGTTGTCTCGGGTTAATAAGCCTTAGAGTCAAGGTCTTCTAGGCTAGATATTTAGTTGCGTGTTTGAGTCTAAAACTGGTTTGAGTAACCAATATGACCAACTAAAATTATGTCTTAAATTCTTGACGGGCTAAGTGATAATTTCATACATCTTATAAGATCATTTGCCTTCCCAAAATAAAAACACACACCGATATTTATATAAATAATAATGTCTGAAGAAACACAGTTTGTTACTCAGTTGAATAATGCACGTTTATCCAAGGATATAGCAGCGATTCAAGTACTTAGTAAGTCGTGTATCCGAGAGTCGTGTAACTATGTTGACGTAGAATTCATCTTCATTACTCTTTCGTACTGACATTAAAATAAGTTCTAGTGTTGTACCGATGTTCCTTAATGCGAGTTAAATAGGCTTTCACTTTGGTTCCTGGCGGCGAAAGTTCAGATGAATCTCGTGAGATTGAGTCGATTAAGGAAGTATTTCTGTGGAGTTATCATCTGTGATGTTAAATTGATTATTATTTAATCACAATAATATTAAAATTCGAAAGTTTTTGAGTGTGTAGATTTATTACCGCTTGACACTCAAACAGCTGGAACAATTTTGATAAAATTGGGTAAAGAGTTAGCTGACACCCTGGATTAACATATTGACTACTTATTTACATTTTATACGAAAAAATAAGTTACGTATCTGATAAAAAGCGGTTAACAAAGCGGGGCTCAGCTAGTATATTATGATTGATAATAAATTTCTACCATCGACACGAATTGATTATTTTATTATTAAAATTGCGCATGAAAATAATTTTGTACTTCTTTTGTGGACCACTCCTAGACGGTAAATATTTATTCTTCCTTTAAGGTAATGAAAACCAATATTTTGACCTATCGCAAAGAATAACCATTGTTCGAGGTTAATTAAGATTAGGTGTTTAAATAATAAGTTTAATGAGTTGTCGATCTTTGTTGTACTATGTTTATGTTAATTTGCAGGTACACTATCAAACTTATAAACTGACGAAAACTCGAATACAAACAACACGATTTACCTTACTTCAAGAGTTAAGAAATATGAGGTAAACACGCTTCATATTACTAGTGCTTATAATAAAACCTTATGGAAGTATCGTTCTTATTTCATTTTCCAACGTTTTTCTCGGAAAATGTTGGCAAGTAACGTCTACTTACTAAACGGTATTGCTCGGTTTTCTAGCGTTACTTTAAACCACATATTGCTGTACATAAGATTCCGTTGAATACAAAATAATGTTATACGTTGTTACATAACAATACATAATTTAAGTTGGAAGACTAGAATGATTGAATTTAGTGAAAATGTTCTGGTACTTGAATATTTTAAATACTTAATGAATTGGCTTACGATTAGGACAAACTATCCGTCGGTATTACATGTTTGCAGTGATCATGCAGTAAGTCAACACTCAATCATCTCGTCAATTATTACGTCAATATTTATATCCAATACAGAAAATTTCGTCAGGTCACGATCCTTTGCAAAGCAAAATAAGTAGATTGTGCAGTTTAATATAATTGGAAAAAGAAAACAATACAAAAGTAAATGGAAAAAAAATAGCGGAAAATAATAGACTTGGATGACGATGGACGATGGAATTAAAACAATTGAACGATCATAAGTATTAAAATATTCTTTAACAAATGTATAATTTTAATCCTGTTGATTTACAAATTTGATTTGTCATAAGACGACAGAAATGATGATGTCTGCTTTCATTTGTCATCCACATTTATCTGTGGCTTGGGGGAACAAAATTGAAAGTTTGCCGTTTTTAAGCCCATCCCCGATTCTGAACCCCTACGAAGTCTATAAACTGAGGGATTGTATCACGCAGCGATTTCTTTTTATTATTTCAATGATAATAAAATAATCGCTGCGTTTTAGGCTTACAGAGCTTGTGTGTGGGTGGTAAAATGATAAAAGGATGAGATGTTATTGTTTTGTTCATATGGTATTCAAGACGCTGCTGGTCCTTGCTTCAGTAGAAGGTACCCATTGACTGGAGATAGTCAGTTTAAATTGCTTAAATAAAGACTTATTAAGTACCTAGTAATTGCTTTCAAAAACTTTTTATTCTGACTATTGATGAAGTCAGAAATTTATAGGCTTAAAATACTGTGTATTTGGCATGGCATGTAATTTTTAATTTTTACCACTTGTAGTCGATACAAAGCGTGGAGGTTATTCTACAAGTCGAAATAAAACATCTTGGCATAACGCAGATTCCCGGGTCACCAAAACTTTTTTATGTTCTGAGAGTCACTGGTGATTTTCAGAATAAGTATATATATCTGTTTTAGCCATTTAACAGATTTTATACTTAAAATTATTGTAATTCATAAGAGTTAAAACCACTCTTTACTCACACGGAACAGTACGATAACCGCTTGGATTTCAAGAATAAGGTTCCCTCCCTGTTCAATACTAAGGCTATATTTTTATTAGGTACTAGCTTCTGCCCGCGACTTCTTCTGCGTGGACTTCCGAATTGGGTCCAAAAAGAAATGAAAAATTTGAAAATAATAAAATAGAGAAAAATCCGCGGCTTAGCTCGTAAACAATTTTCAATTTTCCGTCGGGAATAAAAGTATATACTACGTTCATTTCCATGTCAAACCCATTCAATTATTTTTGCGTGATTGAGTACCTAACAAACATCCAAACATCCACACTTTCACATTTATAATATTAGTAGGATTATTTAAACTTATACTATACCATTTTCTTTAATTCGAAATCAATCATGTCCAGACATAGTGTTGGCGGGATTTTATCGTACGTTAATAAAACTCATAAAATATGGATGTAGGTGTACCTATTGTTCCCATCGCCGGAAGCACGGCTCGTGGCGCCGGGGGATTCAATGACGTCATATTAATATCCGTTATAGCGGCACCCGTTTCCGGTTTTGTTGCATTTCGCTGAACAGTGTAATTACCTACTAGAGATTTTACCGCTTTCGAATATTTTTACATGAATTTCATTTTACTTATGTAACTTTTGCGTTTTTGGCATTTTGTTTATACTGGTAATACATGAAAGTGAAAATGAAAGTTTGCTTTCTAGCAACAAAGTAATTAAAACCCTGTTGTTTTGATCTTAAGAGTTAGTACTGATTGTCGTTGTTTGTTAACGTGATAGTAGAGTGTTTCTGCTTACATTGCATTTTGTTTTACGCAGATACTTACTTTTATATAGCCACTCTAGTTTCATAATAATTACTTATTTTGGTAAATGCGTCTGTTAACTCGTATTACATACGTGTTAAGTGATTATTGTGTCATTTACCTACTCGTGTTCGATGTGTTATAAATGCGTAAAAACGATACTGGACCATTCGTTTCATTTTAACTTAATTATTATCAAGTAAGTTAATTTATTATAGGTTAGCCTATTGGCTAGGGCGTTAGACTTGCAATAATGTGGTTGCGGATTTGAATCCCACCCATTGCACTACCGACGCGAACCCTCTCGTAACACAAGCAATGGGGTTAACAAGAATACTAGTTAGTGCGACCCACACTAAAAGTAGAATAAAAAAAAACCTAACGTCCATTATCAGGTAACCCATAATGTAGATAACATACTGCTTTAAGTATGTATACATAATCTGAGTACTTATCTTTTATGTTAAAATTTATGAAAATAGGTTAAGCAGTATAAGAGATGAAAATGCTTATGCTGATACTACTTTTAAAATAAATAAAATTGTAACATTTCCAATCAATTCAAAATTCGATTTAATTTAAACAGTAAACACGCGTGATTGGTTTATAGGCCTGCGCAAAACATCAGAAAATTGGAACATTTTTATTTACGAGCTGAAGATAAATAAAATGTTCAATTTGCGACGCATCCCGATGTTGGCACGAATGTACAATCGATATGGAATTTTATTTTAAATAACGTACATTTGTTTGCATGCCAAATCGGACAGATACTCGATGCATTGATTGCACAATCGATTGTTACTCGAATGTCTTACTGAGTACTTATATTAGCTACTGTTTACATAAACCTTGAGATAATTCGAACGACTAAACGCTTGAATGCTTTGATGATTTACATAGACAATGTAGAATAAACATTAAGCATTTGGTTCACAACGGTAAGCAACTGTGTGGCTTTATGTCAATAGCCGAATCCGTTAAAGATATTCAAGTTGTATATTCGTACAGCCAGCAACAAATGTCTATGATTATAATTAGTTTTACGAAATACCTAAACAAAATCAATTTCCATAAATTAACTAATAAAAATATAATGTATACAACTTGTAACAGAATCAGCGCAATATATCTGAATGTGACAGTGTACATTATCATTGTGAACAACTTTTACTATGAGGGCAACCCCAAAATCGCGAAAAAAAGGCTGTTCAGTATATACATGTTGTCGAGATTATGCGCTCATAAATGTAAGGGGCAGTCGAATATTTTCGCGATTTCAGTGTTGTGAAATTTTGTCTATAAATAATCTTTTATTGCGTTTACTTATTCGTTTACACGTTGTATAATGGCGTGAAGCCTCTGTCATTCAGCTATTACAATAACCTTGTAGCACCTTAATTTATAAAGTCTAAATTGTGTTTTAGCTGTTGTAAAACTGATTAAGTTTATCATCGTTTTAGGATGACTGTACAATTTGCATCCTTTATTGTTGACCTAATATACCAAACTGTTTCTGGTGTCTATAGCGAAACAAATGAAGGCGGGATTGTTTGATTGACACTTTCTATATTTAAATTATATGAACGGTTTATAATGCCTACATCTCACACTTCCTACGTGCTTTTGTGACATACTGTCGGAAATAATCGGACGGACTGGCTGATCGAAGCAATGAACTTTCTTAGCAAGTTTCGAAACAACTGATTGGACTTGGAAAGAAAAACTACTTTACTACAATTGTAGGTTCTACTAATTTTCTTTCTTATATTCTCATCTATCACAGTTATATCTATGTAACATCCTCATTAAGGTCAGTAGATCACAAGTGCGTAAGTTTCACAAGCGTGTCATGTGTTTGTTTTGAACAAAAGCAGCTTGTGTCACTGTTATAATGCTGGCTTATTTGTGTTTCATAGAGGAGCTAAGACCATCCATTTAAATCAAGAAGAATCTTGTTGAAATTACTATCAGTAGGAACTAATTTAAATGGTAAGAACTAGCCACGCGGTGCTGCCCGCGGTATATCAGATTTTTTTTTGTAAAAATGTCTGCTTCCCTAAGTCTTAATCCAGGGTGTCCAGCAGCTACCATCTTATCAAACTATAACAGAATTAGTCGTTTAAGCGTAAGGAGTTAACAAACATACACACTCACGATTACACACTCACAAACTTTCGTCTTGATAATATTCGTGTGATTGAATCTCAAGTAATTTTAAAGTCACATAAATCAGTACTGAAGACACTAAAATCGTTTCTGATGTCTTAGCGTGTAAGTATAAATCGTTTATTGGACTAAACTTCTTGACCACAAAATCTTATGAGCCAGCCCTATAATAGTTACTTGTAGTTCAATGTAGCGGTTGCCTCAGTTGTCAGTCAGGCTCTTGGCGACAGTTGTGACGAGTTGGGCGGAATGTAGAAAGTATGTCTCAATTTATGGACCAGCGACGCCCTTAACTACCTATTGTGTCTACGTGAAGGAACAATAGTACACTTCGGAGTAACCTATGCTTATTTAAATTTTCTGTAATGGCTCGTATTAAATTTTAGGAATGACTTGAATAAATATCAAAAGTCTGTAGTCAATTGTTTTTGATGAGTCGTTGTTCTTACTGTGTGAAGACACGAGAATGAAATTTCGTAAAAGAAATGTTTGTAAACTGTTTTTATGAACACGCATGTCGTGTACTAAATCGATTATCATTTGGGGGAGCGGTTGTTTGAAAGCTTCCCATAACCACGCGATATTCATGTCAGTGTTAAATATCAAACTTTCCATCGTTTTGATTGCTGTCATCAGCAGTTCTCCAAACTATGCTACTCATTTTTTTTACTAGCTTTTGCTCTCGGCTCTGCTTGCGTGTTCGTCGGTTATCAATCAGGACAAAAAGTAAACTACAGCCTACCTAAATACATAAACAAGCACTGTTTTTTTTTTCAAAACCGACCAAGTGCCTTATTCCCTAAGTCCATTAATTATTCTAAAAACGGTTAAATAATTAACTCACGAACTTATTTGACCCTTTGATAGACAAACAAACCCCGTTTTACCGAAATTTTAAACAATTCGTTGGCATATTTAACCATTGATTGGTTGAGTTAACTCGGGTTCAAAAAACTGGGCCTTAGAGAATAGCCCCCAGTAGATCCTGATAAGCGCGTTCATCCAACCTACAAACAAGAATCTCTTCAGCTTTATAATATTTGTATAGAACTATAGACTGCAAGAGTTGAAGCAACATAGGTTACAGCCAGTGTCACAGGAGTCGGCAGGGCTTTACTTGTCGCTTTCTGGGACATCTAAAGCCGCGTGTCACGAACCAGTCTAGTGCCCCGAGTATTACACGACGGAGTGCACTGCTGACGGCGGCCGTCGGGAATCTATCAAATAACTAGAACGTTAATGCACCGCAGTAGTACTATGTGACTCTGAGAAATTTCTTTAACATCTTCCCTGTCCCGTCAGAAGACACAATATTATAGTCAAACAATGGAAATGTTCATATGTGATTCATGAGACAGTGAAAGGGTTAATTATTTGGTCGGTGACAACCTTGTATGCTACCATGAAAATGTTATATACCGTAAAATTTGTAGACCTAACAAATTACTTGGAATTTTAAGACCGACCTTTTAGCAATCTATTTATAAACCATAGATTTGCTATCTTGAAAAAACACAATAGTCAATCAACAAGATTGGTTGGTATCTAAAAGGCCGACCGACGTAATGTAAGTTGATCTAATTTAAAGTAGTGTTGTGATTGGTTTTTAAAACATTATTAGATACATAAAAAACGTATATACAAAAGGCAAACAATTATAGGACGTCTTGGGGGAGGCTTTTACACAGCAGTGGGGCTTCTCTCTCTTAACCCAAAAAATATTATATAAATTATTATATTATATAAATCTAGACTACATAATTATGTATAATATATTTTTTTCCTTTACTAACCAAATTGTACGTATTTATGATACAAATTGCTACAATTGTGCTCGATTCTTTCACTTTGCAACAATTTATGTAATCAAAACAACTGTTTTCACCGCAACACCACACAATTTATTCAAATTGTTCTATTCACATTTATGCATCTTAGAATGCAAATAATTATGCTTAGCTAATTTTATTCCATCATTATCGCGCAACGTCTTCGTTGTCATGAATAGAAAGTAGGAGCTCTCGTGGTCACAATTATTGGTTGCGTCATGTGACGCTTATTAAAATCACCGTGGCTAATTGTATTGTAACCATGTGTGTATTACTGTGTATCAAACACGTAACATAATAGTTTGTTTATTTATTTATCAAGGTGTTGAAATGAAAGTTGTAATTGTACACACACCTGCTGAATTCATCATGAGATAACCAAGTAAGAATATAATGTGTGTCCATATTCAGAGCTATTTTCGATTGCCAACATGTTGCAATAAGACACTTTGATAATTTAATTAATTCACTACAAAATATCTCATTTTTTGCTAAATTTAGGATCTACAAAGTCTTTTTAGATCACGCATTTTACAACCGACGCAATATTTATCGATGTTGCTACGGTAGGCTTTCATTCAATGCCCCAAGTTCTCAACAATGCCCCTGATAAAAACTGCTCAAGAATGCTGATATGCTAATAAAAAACCCGCGTTACAGGGCGTTCATAGCATCCTGTGTTAAATTGATACTAAACACACCAGTATAACCTTGATAGCCAACGCCGCGACGTGGGATAGAATCGCGTGCGTAGATTGACCTTTGTGGATTGCTAAATTGTACCAAACAGGTTTTGTAGCGTTATCCAATGTTCAATAAAACGTAAACAAACGGAACGTACGCACAAAATGGCCGCCTAGGGGCCCCATGCGTTGAATTCTTTTCGAGTTTAAAAAGGTTTGATAGAACTAGTTCGACTTTTGTGTTCGACCCTGTTTAACTGTGGGCCATATGTTGCGGTAAGAGAATATGGACTGATACTTATATATTTGAAGCCATATTTAGAAACTCGATAAGTATTAAATTACATGGAAAAAAATATTTTACTGCTAAGAGACTTTTTAATCGCGTAAAAATACCATCGCAATCAGACTCATCGGTTCTCGATTCATTCGATTAAAATTTAATACTTTTTTTTGCATAGCAGTGTTATGTTCTTGTTTTGCTCGTATCGGAGCGAGAAAAATCTTTATCGAAGCGCTAATAATGTCATAACAGACAGTAAACGTTTACTGCACATGGGTTGCGTTTGCTGTTACAATAACGGTCACTGGATAATACGAATACTATAGTGATCGCAGAATGTCGTTGTTTGTTTTTTGCGGTGCATTGACGTAATCACCGAGTCGGTCTTTTACAATTTACACGGGAAAAGGTGTCGCTATCGGACCGACTTTAATAATGTGTGAATTCTTTCGTGCTTAAAATTATCGCATTTTGAAGACATGATTAGGTACCTTAGGTATTTTATTAAATCAACTGGAGTTCATTGACTCGTACCGATACAGTCCGAACAGGAACCAACTTGTCAAGAAACATCCGCGTTTGGAATAGATTTAAAATGTCTATAACTTACAAATTTTTCTATTATAATTTTATTGATAATTTAAACTGCATTCCCAGACACTGGTTACCGGTTAGAAAGAAAGAAAAAACAGCATCTATTCGCGCCAAATGTGACGTATAAAAAAAACAATAATTTCTAAAATATGAGGGGAAATATGCATCACATCCATGTGAAAAGATCATCGCTTAGCAGTATGGTTATAGTATTTTCCAATATAAAACAGTAGACTATCGGATTTAAATCAACAATCAGGGTAGTGCAGTATCTAGTCCAATGTGCTAATGGATGTATAGTAATTTGTCTTTGAGTGACCAATGCGATACTTACGGACACCACAGTGCGATGTGTATTGAATCAAAGGTAGATAATACAAAGAAGTGGTTCTAAGAATTTCAAACAACAACACCAAGCCATTATAGTGTGCGGAAAGTTTTATCTTCATATGCATTTAAAACATAATAAGAGAACATCAATAATTTCCACAAACGAAATCAACAATACGATTTACGAATGACTGCATGTGTATTAAATTTTAATATAATTTTATTGAATTATAAATTTGCCAGTGATGTCGGAAATATAATTTTGTTAACTACATATTATTACGACTGGGGTTTCTTAAAGGGTAAAGCGGTTCCATTCATTTGTAATATTTAATGACGTATTCAACGTTTTTTCTGTTAACAAATACCTAATCGTCGCAGCTCTAGCGTCAGTCAAAATGTTTGGCGCGGCTATTGAACTAAGGTAATTAACATAATTCTGAGAAAGATATTCGGGATATGCCCGGCTCGGATCAGGGCTCGTAATGTTTTAATCAAGATCAAAGCTAAAGCCAAGTAATATCTAATTTTCTAAGGTCTGTTAGTGATCTTGTTAGATAACTTTGTCTGAACATGGATGTAAAATTCGTTTACTCGCTTTCAACAGAAATTTGTTCATAAATCAGAATCAGTATTCTAATTTTTTATACATAGGTATTAATATTTATGCACAGGTTAAAATAAATACAGTTTATATCTTATATCTTACCCACAAAAAAAATACATTAAATAAAAATTAGCAACAAAATGAATTAATTAAATATTGTAAACAATATGTAACAGATGTAGGAACTTAAATAAACTTATCAGTAATAAAATCATCTTCAGTGCAACGTCACCTTTCCCTTAAAAAAAGTATAGTGTTTTCTTAATTTTTTACACTGTCGGGTATAATATTGTATTATATACTTAATTGCTTTATTATTCTGTGTACTTTTATCTCCATGTTTGACCGGTCCGTTTCTGACAGAACTTGATCAGTACAAGCATGCTACAGTGGGTGTACAAACAGTGTGGAGTACACAGGGACTGCAGTGCGCGTATTGTTCGTGGGCAGTAAACGTAACACTTAGAATGTTAATTGCACATCGCCAGCTCGGATTACACAGACGTCTTTGTTTGTCAGGCACGATCCGTAAACGAACGGGATCTCTTACGTACATGTTTGTTCGGGGCCAGGTAACTTATTACGAAGGTCTGAATGCTCTATCTTGTATCATACAGTCAGCGTTTCAAACCTTCATTTGTCGTTTACGTGCGTCTCTTGTTAATGTTTCGTACTTCAATCTATGTCAGCTGTTTCTTCCCGAAATTGCCGGGGCCTTGTCTGGTATTTATTTTATGTAGAGTAGAATTGCTAAGCAATGCAAGATGGTCGGAATCAGGAATAGAAGTTGCTATTGCACTTTATAGTCACACGAGTTTAAGCGTGAATAATGTAATGCGAGAAAAGATTTACATTGCGGCAAAACTTCTGCTGTTTAAAGATGCAACTGCTTGAGGAATTTAATTTATTTAGTAATGGCTTTGGGCTAGATCTCCCGTGCTGTAAAAAGTGGGGCCAAGTCTAATAGCTTCTTCAATATGAAAGGGTTGGTAATATACGTCAGAGCACTGAAAGATATTTCAGAATGCCTTTTCTTAAATAAAATAAATATACATAGGTTTAAAAAAGACGGATTATAACTCGAGAACGGAGCTTTCATAAGCCTTGATTTATTGGATTTTTTTAATTTAGTAAGACGGGCTTGCGTTTTGAGATGATGAAGTTAATTATGAACCTAAAGTTAACTCATTTTGCGCATACTTCCTAATGAATACACGAAAACATTTCTCTAGAAAATGATTAAGCAAATAATGAGGTAGGTAATATGAAAGCACCGGTATTGTAGGTAGGTATTAAAAACACAATGCTCCACACGGTCCGCTCTCAGCTTCATCTCATGCTCGCCTGGAGGGCCCTCGCTCGGGTCGAGTCGGGCTGAAGTGTAATCGCACCGTGTTTCACCCTGTTACCTTATTGCGTAAAACCGACTTTGTGCACTCGTACCTATGTTGAGGAAATACATTTTGGATGTAATTAGACTATTCTTAAGCTTCAACAATAATCGTATTCATACATACAAGATGATAAGTCTGTTTGTGTTTGTGAGTTGAGCGGTATGTTTTAACAAACACGCAAACGCACTTCTTTTTTATCAATTTTAAAAGGTGGACACAGATATTTCATAACCTAGATTGCAATTTAACTTAATAATTAATGACTGAGCAGACGACGATAAAAATACTAACATGGCAAGACATGTTAGACTATTTATTTATTAGCGATGCGTTTTTTTTAAGTAATTAAGAAACTGTATGTAATTTAAACGTTTAATACCTTTGTCAGCAAATATAATATTATGCAGCTTTTTAACAGGTATTTAAACCTTATTTACTTTGTTTTTTTTCGTGGTGAAAAGCTTATGACTTTCACACGCCGTGCCATCGGCTATGTCGCGGACATGTCGGACTTTAACCAACTAACACCACCACAGCCAAAAATAGGCGTACTCTTTTAGTACACACTAGCTCTTTACCAAATTGTATCAAAATAGTTTGTGGCAGAAAGATATATTACATATATTATTGAGAAAATGTTTCATTTCTTTCTCTTTTAGAACTCTTTTCATAAGTTGTTTAACAAAATATTCAGGTGTTTTTATGACGTCATCAAGTAACGAAAATGGTAATCACATTTGGCGCCACATTCAGCGCAAAATCATTACTAATGGCTTTATTCACCGTTTCAATTTATATCTGAAATGATTATTAATTTATTGCAATATTGTACGAATGGGTCGTATTCCGAATCTGTGTTCGCTGCACTTTAATTGAGATTGCACGAGTGCTCTAAGTCAGCCAATTTGCACGGTGATGAAGCAATTGAACGAACTGGCTCTAGGCTCCAGTTTCTAGCTAGCTTCAAATAACGTCCTTTTTATGTACTTACTGTTTCCAATGGGATCCTATTAACAGGGCTTCGCTGTCCGTCTGTGTGTTAGCGGGCTGTATAGAATCTCGTAAACCGTAATGAGTAGAGTATAATTTTTACACGAAACAATAAAGAAAAACCATTTATGTTTACAATTTTTTAGACTAAAGTTATATCTCTTTTGTAAGGCATGGATCCCGTCGCGTGCGAGTCGCACTTGGCCGGTTTTATTTGTGGAGAGTATTTTTTGGTATTAAAAAAATGTGTCGACAGTCAGGTGAAATTGAAAATTCCATTACTTGAGTCTATATACATGAAGCGTGTTAAAATTTGTGACGAGTTTTTGTTTTGACGGTTATTACATTCCAGGGGATCGTCCGTTTATACTTGCGTATCATGAATTCAAATGAGTATTAAATAATAGTAGATTTAGACAACAAGAACATAGGATATTTAATATAAGCAACTGTTTATTTTTAACCCATTAATAATAATACCGGCTTATAAATTTCACTGCTGGGCACAGGCCTCTTCCAATATAAAGAATGAGCATTGATCACCACGCTTGCTCATTGCGAGTTGGTGATTTCAGATCCCAAATTTGGAATCCAGTTTTCGACACGCGGTTTTCCTTCACCGTTAGTCTATGGTGTCTTAGAATTACTAAGAAAGCACACATAAATTAGAAAAGTCACATTGGTAGATACTACCCTGGGTTTTAACCTGCAAGCATGTGCATACGAACCCTGTCATTGAACTGCTAGACCACCACGACGTCAAAACGATTACCCATAAGTTCCTTTTAATTAATTACTCTTCTCTTTTTGCTTTGTATTACCTGAAAAATGTTGGACCATATTCAAATGCGTCAAGCGAAGCGCGTGTTATGTGTTTGCTTGTTAAAATAAGTATTTGTTTGTCGGATGGCTGTGTGTTTTTCATTTTTCCCAATGAGTTTCTGAAAGGTACACAATGTTATCCCTCTGTCCACAAATTAAAAATCCTTACCGTTTTCTCGTATACTGTTATGTAACATTACTTGTTATGGAATAAATACATACTCTTGTTTACCAATACAGGGGTACAGGACACAGGCACAGGACACGGGCAGTGTATATTGTTAGCTTGTATCTGGTAACCCCAAACAATTTTTTTGATCGACGACACTCGCCGCGTTCGTATAGGCATGTTTGGCGGGATTCTAGAAAAGGAAAAACTAACTGAACTAACTATCGGGCTTCTTGATCGAGACACCGTGCACCGAAGAACTTAACTTAACTAGTTAAGATCTCTATAAAGTGGTCTAGTGATTTATCCAGATTTTAATTTAACAAGTAAGTACAAGTATAATATAGAAGTGGTTTATTTCAATATAATTTTGTCAAGGGAGTGAGGAAAAGGAATTAAATATGTTTATATTTGAATGATGTATTTGGATCTCTATTGCATACCCCTTAGATACAGGATTAAATTAAAAGGAGTGCGTATATTCAACGATGTAATCAGGTGCATATAAAATTGAACAACTTTTCGCAAGAATAATGGGTCGAAATCTTAAAATTTAAAATCATCTCTTCATACAAGCATAAGTCACGTGACCTGTCACTTTGTATGGAAAGTTCAAATCCAATTTTAAGATTTCGACCTATGGTCCTTGGGGAAAATAGTTCAGTTTTATGCACCTGATTACCTTGTTAAATAAACGAACTCCTTTTAAATTAATCCTGTATTTCTGAACTTTAGCTTACAATTTGTATCTATAGTTATATTGCTTGAAACAATCCCATCTCGGCCTATTTGATCTGGATTGTTACAGATAGATAATGACAGCACAGATAGCTAACCAGTCTACATCGGAATGACTTGTTTGCTCGTGACTGGACGATTTAGTTTCGATAGGAAAGTTATTACTGGCATATTTATTTGAATACGTGGGTGCTTGCATAACAGTCGCCATTGTACTAGTAGGGTAAAACTGCCGGTTACTAGATGTAAGGAATGGTAACCAAAATATATATACAGGATTAATTTAAAAGGACTATATTTAACGAGGTAATCAGGTGCATAAAACTTAACATATTTTCCCAAGAAACATAGGTCTAAATCTTAAAATGGAAAATGAACTTTTCATACAAAGTGACAGGTCACGTGACTTATGTTGTATGAAAAGAAGATTTTATTTTTTTCAAAACAACATTTGACAAAGATGAAGCGCGATAGTATTCAGTGGTGTCGGTATGTGACGTCATAGGTAGGCGATAATACTAGCCACACGTGACGCGAAGACCCTCGTCTTTAACTGAAATTCGATGTATCTGAGTAGACATTCGTGACATTGAAAAAATAAAAGGTATATTTTTCATTAATTAAAAACCGTATATTTAAAAAAGTAACCAGCATACCTTTTAGCACGGTCAACTAAAAACTCAAGAAAATAGCTTTTATGAGTCGCCGTTCCGTTTAAACTGAACTTTAATACTTGATTATCATTCTCTCATAAAGTTTGCATAATTAAGACATAGTTAAACGTCAATATGACATGAACGTGTGGAAATCTTAATTATGCTGTACGAAAACCGTTAACAATAATTATGCGCCGTTGTTTTAAGTCACCTATTAAGTGTCCGTTCAATAATTATGTCACAGTAATTACTATTAGCTTCGGTTGACAATTAGTCGCCTTACCTTATTGTGTCTGCGAACATATGCAGTGGAAGTCATGATTCAGAGAGCAATAAACTCTAGATTATGATTCATCGAGGCTGTTGGTAATAGGAATGTTTTAGATTCGGTCTCAATGCGGATAGGTTAGGATATAGGCGACATTGATCCGACCGAGAATTTAATCTTGGTTTACCGACGATTAGTTGAGGTTTCACCCGGCTCTGTTTACCGGTAGTTTGATTGATTTGATATTAATGACGTACACTTAATAAGCTTGACTTGAGGCCCAATAATGGTCGAAAATCAATTTGAAAAGGGGTCGAAGATTTCTACAGAGTTTATTGTATAGGTCTTGTTTGACATTCAGTATAGACAAACGATATTAATCTCTTTGATTAATCTTTAATCAGTTCTCAATTTGTCAAAATCGCACGCAGAATAGAAAATATACTATGCGTGTGTGTCAAATACATGGTAGTGTGCGTAATAATGTTTTAAATTATTTCATGTATTTTTTATACATAATTAAAAAAAAATGTTCTTTATTAAAACTATAAGTGTGCCAAATTTTATATTCACGCAAAGTTTTGGCTTCACGCATTAATGTTATAGATTACGAGGTGGAAGGTGGAATTACTTCATGGACTGTAGATCAATATCTACCTATTAGTAACGTCTGGGAAAGTTGTGGTTACTGGGTAGTAGCTTTATAAGTAAGATATCATAGTTTACAGTAAGTTTTGGATTTTTTGTGGACGGCAAAACACAAGTTGTCAAAGTGACAATGTCACTCCTCATCACGTCACTTCTTCCTTTTTGAGCTATTAAGGTATAGTGATGGATGAAAGAAATACAAGTAGATATATGTTATCCATAATATGTCATCGACCATAGACTACCTACTATCGTGCTGTCAAGAAGCTGTTAAAATAGAATTTGTTTAAATGGCCTAAGCATACCTAATAAATAATTAAGTATAAGAAAAAAGGTTATATCAGCAAACTTCATTCAACCACCGAAAGAAAGATTTGCTAAACCTTATTTTCAACTTCATCTACTTATCAATAAATTTTCGATGCCTCGCTCTGTTCCAATATTGATTAATTTTTAAATGATTAGATACTCAAGTTTACATACTTAGTATGATAGTACAGTCGACACAAAAACCTAATAAAAAAATATTGACTAATAATGATATCGTAGCCTTGGTAATAAGGCTATATTGTAACTTAAAATTATTGTTGTAGGTTTTTTATAAAACTTAGTATGTTTATAGACTAGTACATATTTCAGGCGTTCTAAATAAATTATGAAATTTTTGGACACGTAGGATTAAGATAATATTAGTTGAGCATCAGTTATTATATAAATATATTTTTAATTACGAATGAATCTTATAAATAGTTATAATATTTCATCAATGGTATTACAATAACCATTTCATTATACACATGGTTATCGTTACAAGAGAAAGGCTTCCGGCGTTTTTGGAACTGGTTTGGTTACATGGTCTCGCTCTAGCATTCCTGGCGCAAAAGACAGGGCGGGGCGCGGGCGCATTGCAGTTTAACCAATGAACATGTAAGCTCAAACCGTACACTTATAAAATCTAGGTGAAATTTAGGTGTAGGTAAGAAATAATAAAGCATCAGATCGGCACTTACATAATAAGTATCACGAGAAGCATTTTTCAGTAAAACATTATTTAGAACAAAAAACAGCTCCATGTATTAACATTGATAACTACATAATATTGTTCTTTGATTTTATAGTTTATTAAAAAGTGTATTATTGGCTGTTCACGCCACTTTCTTTGTATGTTAATGTGTTGCTATATCTAGGAATAAACCCGTACCATCCGAAATTCAAATGTTTTGAGGAATGTTACTTCTGTTGCTTTTACTCTGTGGCTTCACTAGGTATATTCAATAAGGTGCAAGGTCGCCGCCAAGACTCGCCTGGCGGAGTCAAGGCCAGGCCTTTACGACGGACCAGAACTATGGGGCGGGCATAACGGGGATTGGCCAGAAGGAAATCCACTGTTCTTTATATAAAATAGAAAAAAAAAACAAACCTGAATCACATTTTTGATAAAATCAAAACAAAATGTTTTATTTTAAACCCTTTAAATTAGGACTGAGAACAATATTATTTACTTTTCGATTCTAAATTAAAAAATAGAAAATAACTACTAATTTATTTCTAACTAGCTGTTGCCCGCGGCTTCGCTCGCGCGTAAAGTAAAGAGTAGTATTAAAGATGTATTCTGTGATTTTCAAAGTAAGGAGAATGTATAAAATTTTTCATCTAATATTATGGCGTTAAAATAATAATAAAAGTAAAGTAAGTAGCAAAAGCATTTGTGTTATGGAATCGGAGACAAAAAAGGTACCATAAGCACCCAGACTCCAGACTATGTATAAAAGTGATTTTCTACATGGACCCGTCCGGGGATCGAACCTGGAACCTTAGAGCTGGCGACACCTTAAAAACCGGAGTGAACGCCACTCGACCACGGGAGTCGTTATTATAGATATGTCTTAGATGGTCATTATCTTATCTATTTATCTTTTCATCTGTCTATCTTTGAGAATACTGAACTTCACATACCAACTATTTCAGCCCTTATTTCACCCCCTTAGAGGGTAGATTTCTAAAATCTCGGAAATACATCTTATTTATTTCTAACTAATAACCCTTGTATGAAATTGAATGTGTCTATCTTTGAAAACGACACAATTCATATGCCTACAAACTTCCAACCCCTTTTTCACCCTCTTAGGAGGATGATTTTTAAAATCGCTGAAATACATCTTTATTTATTTCTATTCAGAAACCCGTATACGAAATTTCATATGTCTATCATTGAAAATACCGAACTTCCCATACAAACTTTCAACCCCTATTTTACCCCCTTAGGGGATAGATTTCCAAAAGAAAAGTAGCATATAGCCTTCCTCAATAAGTGGACTATCTAACAGTGAAAGAATTTTTCAAATCGGACCCGTACTTCCTGAGTTTAGCGCGTTCAAACAAACAAACTCTTCAGCTTTATAATATATAATAAAATAATAAATAATAATAATATATATAAAGTATAGATAAATAATTATAGTATCTTAGCCGTGTCACAGATTAATAAATAGTTACTTGGCCGTGTGCAGCGCCCCTTATTGAACTCCACTGCGGGTGACGTAGCCTACGACAAACTTATTATTTGCGGTTGGTACAGTATTCGGGTCTAGGGATCGAACCGCAAAATTAAGTTTGTTTTTTTTTGTATATACTTTTCCGGGATAAAAACTACCCAGTGTGGTGCCCAGGATATTAAAGAACAATTATACCAAGTTTCATCGAAATCGAACCGGTAGTTTTAGCGTGATACCTGAACAAACAGACAGACAGACAGACAGACAAAAATTTTTTTAATCACATTTTTGGGTTCGGTGTCGGTCTAGTAACACACCCCGCCATTAATTTTTTTGATATTTTCAATGTACAGAATTTTCACTTCTACAGATTTATTATAAGTATAGATTAGGTATTGTACATATTTTTTTTCAAGATTTATTTATTGGCGTAATTATGTAAAAGATATTCGAAATTGTACTGGAAAATTGTTTTAAAATGAGGAATTCGAAAATTGTTTTAAAACTATTTCTATTCCATAATATCTAGTGAATAACTAACTTTAGAGTGTACAAAATCAATGGCTGTTTGTCTTTGTACCAATATTGATCTTATATCAACTTCTATTCAAAGTACATAGACCTTTCCATCGATACAGGCTGACGTCATCTATACAAAACAAATGTTTACTCATTCAAATATGCTTGTAAAACTAGTAACCGCGAGCGTTGTCATAGTGAAAGATATTGGATATATTTTATGGAACAAGATAATATTTCCTTTATAAATTGCGATGGACACTGCGTTTATGGAGCGAGAGATATACTGCTAGTCTCTTGTTTCTTGATTGCAGTTTATGGACATTACTTTCAAAGACGGACTAACAATCTTGTAACTGATTTGCATGTAATTTTTTTTTACCTGACGTTAAAAATACTATGAATTGTGCCAGTATTTATAGTTTCACAAAAAAAAAAACTGTTCGTACTTATATTTTGAAATTATTTTTTATGTAATGCAACTGTTTTTTGTGTTGATATTTACTTATCAAAATATAAGTACTTATTACTATAATTCATTCTCGTGTCATTTTATTTCTATGTTGAAAACGTAACCATATTTTTATCATTATTACTATTAAATTCTTGTATGGATTAATGAGAAGTGACACAACCGCTTATGTAATTAGTTTTTATATTTAAAACGTACAGCTACTTTTGTAACGCGAATTCAAAAGAAAACGTAATCTACCTTTCGACACACTATTTTGAATGAGTATCTTTTGTTATCTTTTTTTCTTTTCGTGACAATTCTTTTTTAAAGTAAAATAAATGCACTAGATCGGTATTGCTGATACATTTTCATTATTCGTTGTCACTTTATGCAATCGCTAATAAAAGTAAAGTGTTTCCTTTTCCGTATCCAATTGAAAACAACGACTGCCTTATAAAGTCTGTACGGTTTTTGTGTTTTTATTTTAAAACATATACTATTGACATTTTACTTGCAAACAAAATAGAGTCTTAATAGACACGATACTCGAAGTATTTTCGTATGTTTTTTTTGTGATCTGATTATGTTCTTGTGTTCGATTGGGTACAGATTATGTATTGCTACTTGAAGTAAGAAAGCGTTCAAATTAGTTTTGCACAGTTTCGTAAATCTATATCAGATGTTACATAATTAGGCATCCGTGCGCAAATATCGTGATACACAGTTTTTGGAACAATCAACATAAAAAATAAATTATTTACTTACTTCTTCAAGCAAAGTACCTATTCCAAAGAGTGTACCTTATTCAAAAGGTATTTTATTGTTAATTTTGGTGAAAGAAAACTTTAACATCAAAGTTTAAGAGAACGTCAAACCTCCTAGTGTGCATCATACCTAGGTTATGTCAAGTAGTTGTGTTGCGTAGTAAATGAATAAGTTCATACTTTGATATACCTATAAGTTTATAGTTCACGTCTGAACTCGTCAATTAAGGAGAAAGAGTTCTTCAGACCCGTAGGTATTCAACGTACGAAAAGCTAACAAGAATATTTGCCTTGTAGGATATGTTCAAGGCAACCTTTGAGTATCTTCGCTGTACGAGACTGTTAGTGCCGTGTATCTGCTACAAAAGTTCCGCCCAATATACATTTTGGAGATAGTGCGGTGAACTACTTTGCATCAGACTTGAAAAGCAAAGTCCAATTTGCAAGCGACTTTTCTTTTACCTCGATTTAATGAACCTCTTGACTTTTAAACGTATTTTAATTACCCTTTTTAACGTATTGTATAGACAAAAAATGTTTTTTGTCTCTTTCATAACCAAGGTGTTTTTGTCGTTATAAGACCATTTACGGGCAACAATATTAAATGTGACTTTTAAAGGTGCTTTGATGTCGCCTTATTATATTTAGGCACAACAAAAGAAAAGTAGGGTGCCTTTGTCCAACAACGGAATTGCAGAGACTTCCTTACCTCTTTGTTAAAAATACAAACCATAATATTTCTTTGAGGCCTCTGCTACATATTTGGACAATTTGGTGAGATGGTCTGATAAGGTTATTTATAGGTTCCCAGTACCATATTTCTACAACAAAACAATGGTTTCTGTATTCATGAATTCCCATGGAACAAAAGCCAGATCAAGTGGTTTTTACCTTGGCAGGCAGAGGATTGTGACGGCGTGTCAACCAGTGCCCTCTTAGGTAGGTTTCCATATACGGCCCGTCTGGTCTAGCTCGCACGCTGATTGCATAGAATGGCTTCAAACTACGCTTCCTTCACGCTTCGCACCTACCCCCTACCGTGAGACCTTTGCAGTTTACGACTTTTGACTTAAAAAATCCCATTACCGCCTTAATTTGTGACTATAGCCGTTGCAATTAAATTTTACTGCTAACTAACAAGATTGCGTATTGGAATCAACGTTGAGAATAATTTAGAAAATTATACGGGTACCGATACATATCTAATCTGCCTACAAGTTTCTGTGCCTCTATATTTCAAAAGATAACGCCTATCATAATTTGCGTTTAATATAGATCTTGTTATACAATAAATGATGGAAACTGGTCTAAACTTTCACGTGATTGGATATTTAGGTGTAAATAAATTTGAATGAATATTTAAGTGATTCGAAAAGTGAAAGAATTGAAGATCTGCCAAATAAATAAACAAAAGAAATAAGAATGTGGGATATATTCAATCGAAGTTTGCCAATCAGCGACTGGTAACAAGACTGGGTGTCGTTAAGCGTAGCACCGTTTGCACAAGTACAGGCGGGTTTAGATCGCTGTTTACTACCGATATTACTTTGTGCTAGTTCACTTGAACCACACTTTTGATATAACCAAGGGGCGTGTTATTGTTAGAACTTAGAACCCCTGATGAGAAAGTATAAGCAACAATATCTTTTTTGTTTTGTTTAAAAAAAAAAGTACTTACCTACACTCTTTTCACGCATTTTTTGGCATTCTTAAATTGGTAATTCTTACTTCATGTTTTCGAAGGTGTTGGATATTGATTTGTTTCCGTAGACCAATAATTGTTGGTAATACTCTTGAAAAAGCAATTTAAATGCTGAGAAAATAGATCGTGTTATCAAATCTTTGAGGTTATATAAATACGGGCTTGAATAAACAAATATTAATGCCAAACTGAAATACTTTTTCCATTCACTCCGGCCTCTTTAAATATTTTCAAGCTGATTTAATTCGAATGATATTCATTGAGGATTACGTTCATTTGTTCAGGAATAAAATTGAATTTTAAATATTATTTCATACAAAAAAGAGAAATATTTTTAAATGGTTCCGGTTTTATAAAACCACTCTGCCCATGATTTTTAACACGGAATAAATTGGTTTGCGCTCGTGTACACGCTGTTTTGTTTTTTAGAGTAAATGCTTTTTAGGTTTTGGCAGATTTATACGTAGAAATGTCGGTTTAAAATAGATAGTGTCACAAATAAAATTGATTTCTGCAATAAAATGTTGCCAGAGATTAAAAATCTACAGCCCACCTATTTCTAAAGTCAAGTGTCACAGAATGTTCTCTTCGGTTATGCCATTCAGACTGCTAAGATTATTTTCTTTACGTTGTTTGAAATTACAATTTACAATAGTTATTCGAATATTGCCTCTGTCATTCTTAAATGACAGAGGCATTAATCATGTTTATTGATAAAGCTTACTTTATCAATAAAAATGATTTTGTTTATCAGAAGCTTCAATATCTCCGTGTTATTGTACTTAAGACCCATTGAATATTTACGGTTTGAATACAAAACAGATTTTACGATGGAGCACTTAGTTCTAGCAATGTATTTGGCAGTTTGAACGAGGCATAGACTCTCAGGTCCCGCAATAGATTGCTTCCCGGCCCGAGGCGCCTGTTCCGCGGTTTCAGCCTTTGCTGAACGCCTTCAGAACACTGCTGATGCGATCGAAATGTTTCTTTTGATTCGGCGCCAAACAGCTTGTGTAGGCCACTTATCTTTAACAAATAGAATGCGAGAGTTTTGAATACGATCCGTTTAAATTGTTTAAAAGTAGTATTCTTTTGGACTGCCTGTATTATTTGACGAGATTTTCTTTTGGCATCTATTACTGTTACTTTTGTCTAATTATGAAAAGATTATTGAATTTATAAAATCGGTAAATCATATCTAATATAAATTTTGTGGGAACATAAGTCTGATGATTGCAAACTAATAATGTCCAACAAAAATACTTAAGTGTCAGCTTTGCATTGAAGTCCTTTATTTTGGTGTACTTAACAAACTAACTTGAAACGCTCAACTGTTCAGACTCCGTAGAGAGACAAGACGTCTCTCTAATTCCAAAGCTTCACTCACCGAATAACGCGCACAAACGGATTATCATCAATAACTTTGAATTTGATCAGCGTTGAGCGTTACTCAAGTGCACCTACTTAGTTTGGGCAGCAACTATTTCTGCTACAGTTTAAATTACATTCTGTCGTAGTAATGCTTATCTCATCTAGCTCTCGACAACTTGATATTACGCCCTAATGCCAACGCTTTTCCGGAATAACTAAACACTAACCTATCTGCACATTACATTGCAACAAAATAAGCGTCTTGTAAAAACATAGTTGTAGCTCGCAATCTCACATTAAAGACCACAATTCATCTAAGAATCAGTTTCATTGCTGGTGATTAAGCTAACCACTAATGCTTGGTTGGAAACGTTTGTGCAATAATCCAGTAATTCCAGTATGCCTGTAAAACGTTGTGCGTTCATCGTGTGTTGGATCTTCACCGCGAACGCCTACTTATATTGCTCTAGGGACCTATGATTCAGTGCTAAAGGGTGCCATTACGGGTTTGGTCTAATTGAAAAGAATACTGCGAGAGCTTATCAAAAGCGTTACCTTTTTTGTTTATTTTTGTATTTAATTAAGTGCATGGACTTCTTTTGTGAATGCGCGACTAGCTTCGGTCTCGATTACCGGATTTATAATGAGCTTTACAACCGGCGGTGCACGAGCCAAGCTAGTCCCGCAAACCCGAAATAATTTATGCTCGTGATGTCTTAAATACAACTCGCTACAATGGTACTCAGAATGTCACTTTACTTTTCTTTAAGATTCTTTACTCTCTTGTTTTATTTATTTATCCTGAAGCGAATCAATGCAACCAGAATCTCGATGTCATTATTGTAATGAATACACGCCGGTAAATACAAAACGGTTCATTACCAGTATTTATCTTTAAAGCAAGGGAAGTCATACCTCCCGACTGTATTCAGATACATTAAAAAAGCTTATTTGCTCGTAACTCATGATTTAATCCAAGGTTTAACTGGTAGTCGGCTAGGGAGGGGGTGCCGTACAAAAACTCAGAGAGTACGCCGTTTAATCACCAACTCCATATTTATGAAGCTGCGGAGCAAGATCGGCGGCATTCTTAGACCTGGCCTGGCCAAGCGACTGACTCTATGGATGCCTGGAGAACTGAGATTACTAGTAACTTTTTATGATATTATATTCAGTACTAGCTGTTGCCCGCGGCTTCGCTCGCGCGTAAAGTAAAGAGTAGTATTAAAGATGTATTCTGTGATTTTCAAAGTAAGGAGAATGTATAAAATTTTTCATCTAATATTATGGCGTTAAAATAATAATAAAAGTAAAGTAAGTAGCAAAAGCATTTGTGTTATGGAATCGGAGACAAAAAAAGGTACCATAAACACCCAGACTCCAGACTATGTATAAAAGTGATTTTCTACATGGACCCGTCCGGGGATCGAACCTGGAACCTTAGAGCTGGCGACACCTTAAAAACCGGAGTGAACGCCACTCGACCACGGGAGTCGTCATTATAGATATGTCTTAGATGGTCATTATCTTATCTATTTATCTTTTTATCTGTCCATCTTTGAGAATACTGAACTTCACATACCAACTATTTCAGCCCTTATTTCACCCCCTTAGAGGGTAGATTTCTAAAATCTCGGAAATACATCTTATTTATTTCTAACGAATAACCCTAGTATGAAATTGAATGTGTCTATCTTTGAAAACGACACAATTCATATGCCTACAAACTTCCAACCCCTTTTTCACCCTCTTAGGGGGATGATTTTCAAAATCGCTGAAATACATCTTTATTTATTTCTATTCAGAAACCCGTATACGAAATTTCATGTGTCTATCATTGAAAATACCGAACTTCCCATACAAACTTTCAACCCCTATTTCACCCCCTTAGGGGATAGATTTCCAAAAGAAAAGTAGCCTATAGCCTTCCTCAATAAGTGGACTATCTAACAGTGAAAGAATTTTTCAAATCGGACCCGTACTTCCTGAGTTTAGCGCGTTCAAACAAACAAACTCTTCAGCTTTATAATATATAATATAATAATATAATAATATAATATATATAAAGTATAGATAAATAATTATAGTATCTTAGCCGTGTCACAGATTAATAAATAGTTACTTGGCCGTGTGCAGCGCCGCGTATTGAACTCCACTGCGGGTGACGTAGCCTACGACAAACTTATTATTTGCGGTTGGTACAGTATTCGGGTCTAGGGATCGAACCGCAAAATTAAGTTTGTTTTTTTTTGTATATACTTTTCCGGGATAAAAACTACCCAGTGTGGTGCCCAGGATATTAAAGAACAATTATACCAAGTTTCATCGAAATCAAACCGGTAGTTTTTGCGTGATGCCTGAACAAACAGACAGACAGACAGACAGACAGACAAACATTTTTTTAATCACTTTTTTGGGTTCGGTGTCGGTCTAGTAACACACCCCGCCATTAATTTTTTTGATATTTTCAATGTACAGAATTTTCAATTCTACAGATTTATTATAAGTATAGATGTGCACGCTTGGCTTGTAATTATAAAGACATTTTTATGTTGTTTACTCTTACGCTTAAGGTAGCCAATAAATCACTGGCAATTTTTTTAATAAAAATAAAAGAAACTACATCACCTTTCTATATCACATAAAAATTAGAAATATAATCATAAACACAAACGCGTAAAACTTTATAAAAAAAATTGATACTTGTTATTTATTCTTGTAATATGTAATGGAATAAATTCGGGGACCAAGTTTTATGAGACCCTTGGAATACTAAACCTATTTCTTTCTAAGGAATAGTTTCTACATACGCAGGTTATTATGAAACCGATTAAGGAATGACAGTCCCAGTATACAGCCAGTAACAAACACGAGATAAGTTTGATATTTTTTTCAAACGCATATATTTTAACTACGATTAAATTACCAATAAATTATAGCAAATACTCATTAGATCCACTTCATATTATCGTGTTTCTTGAACCAGTTTAAGTAATTACAATTAAAAGAAACCAGTCGAACAACTACACAAACTGTACAAAAAATCAGGGACACTTATCTAGTCATGGGAACTAGTGAGGTGAATTAATCGATAAATTGAATTGTGATTGACTTATTAACAGACAGTTAGAAAGAGAGTTCGGCAAAATTATTTACATAAAATATTATTTAAATTACAAATAATTAAATATATATGTTTTTTTAATCTGCTTGCCGCTTTGATCGTGTAGGCTACGCCAGACAATAGACTACGGTCAAACATAGGAGTATATAACAAAGTTGTCGACTTGCAATGGTCATTACTTGTTCTGAAAAGAGAAATTTAAAAAACACTCAACAGTGCCAAATATAATATGTATAATACTTACTTGTAAAAGTTAGCAAATTACATTAAAAAAATGATAGCTACCTGAGTTCAGTGTAATGTGTGTTTTGGTGATAAAACAGTAGTTTATGAGTTCTGGAGTAAAAAGATTCATAAACAGAATAACATCTTTATTCGTGAGTTTTAGACGGCTCTTGGACTCAAAATATGGGTTTAATGAAAGCACGACGTTTTGCTATCGTATTACTATCTTATAAATGAATATCGGTTTATAATACATTAGAGGCTATCGGTCTTGACGTCGCTTCGTTTCAAACAAATGTCATCGATTAAGCCTATTAGGCATGTAATCTGTGATTAAAGCTCAATGCGTGGGTGGCCGGAATTTCTGGACGAACCCGAATAGATATTTATGTGATTATTATTATGATAAAGTTATTTTATTTTGATCACATATTACATAATACGATAATTGTGTTACATAATTAGGTATATATACTTAATCCGATTATGTAGATGTGAAGAGAAAGTTCTTTTTCGATAAATTTGAATTTAAATTTTGAATTCGAACACTTTTCATTTCATGACCGTTGTGAAGCGATGAATAAATTCTTTATTCAAAATGGTTTCTAGTAGAAAGGGTATCAGGTAACCGTCAAGCGGTCAAACTTTATACTGTTCATGTTTATTGGTTTCAAAGGTCTCATAATGATCAGTGAGGCTCGTTCAGCATTCCACATAAAGGAATAATTAACCTGCGACCTATTGCTCCTAGTTTACAACTATACCCTTATGGGTAATAAAGGGCTACGGATATATACCTACTAGCCCTATTAATTGGGTAATAAGTTATATTCTACACGAGAATCATGTTTGTTGATGCTTTAGTAAGTTTTGAGATTATTAGTTAGTTTTGTTTTGGAGGTAAACGGGTATTTAGCATATTTTCAATCCTAATCAGTACATGGGTCTGTGATATTTTGTTTTCATTGCCAATTATACGTGTTTGATACAAAATATCAAAAATAAATATAATCATACTAGGATTTTAAGGCATAAGACCCCTGAATAATTTGGTTTCTTTGCACGCTTACTACTAGTGCCCATACTTCACAGTATAGGTACTGAGCAGAGAAAAAAATATAAAGTAACTTAATTCTTGCAACTAAAATTGTTAAATTAGTTATTATTTTATATTAAGCTGAACAAAAATTCAACAAACGAAGAAAATTAACTAAGATTTTTCATAAAACTCATTTAAATTTCTCTTTATATTCATGTCTTGAGCGGAGGTGTACTAAGATCTCTATTAATTAATTATAAGCCGGAGGGTCGAGCAAACTGTTATTCTAATCTCCGTAAGGTCAGATATAGAGACATTAACATTAAACACAGCCACATATGAATTCTCGTCTGCAAAGTATAGATACAAGTTTACGACCGCAAATAAACTAACCTCAGCTACTTTAATTAAAACTTACTCTTGTAACAGTATTAGGGCAAAGCCCTTCGAATTAAGTACCTGTAGATCTAGTACAAATTGCTGTAAGAAAGTTGAAAACTTAATTAAGGTACCCTGGAGATTCACTGACCCTGATAACTATGCATTATGACCGTACAGCTAACTGTTTTTTTTATTAAAAACTGCATTTCCATTTATTAGCTATATATTATGTACCTTTAACCTGTTTATATACCTAATAAGAATAATTGTAGCCCTCGACTCCGCCCGCGCGGGTGTCGGTTACGGCGGTCAAAATTAGCCTATGTCATTTTCAAGGCTCTGAACTATTTATTTATTTATAATTTTATATCAGTTTAACATCCAGAGATACATAAATTCAAAAGAACAATCCAAAATAATCACTGATATAAATAAATTATCCATCAATTAATTAATTATAATTAGGTAACAATACATTAAATTCATTAATGCCTGTCACAATTTTCTTCTAAATAGTTGATTAAGTTTAGACGTGATTGCGTAACACACATACATACAGACAGAGTTACTTTTACATTTATATTGCTAAGTAAGGATAGGACGATTTCTTCTTTTTTTAATCCTTATTTCTTGTCACTTCGCACCACTCCTCGCAGTATATCTACTATTCAATATAATTATGGATAATTCTAATCCATAAATTATTATTTTTTACTTTTTTACATAGAGTTTAACTCTATCTCCAAGCATGATTTCTAGTAACAACTATTGCAAACTAATAGCAGAGTCTTCATACTTTGAAACTACTCTTCTCTGTTAGTAGAGCATCGCTCAAGTTTTCAAGTTAAAGCGAAGTTTTAAGTGGCGGCACATTGGCTTACCGGCCGGATGCCTGTGTACAATGGTGCAGGTTCGTACCACAGCAAGTAATTAGATGACTTTTATGTAATGTGTATTTCTTCGTTCTTTGTAGGATTATTATCTGTCTTTCGTCTATAGTATGATAAATCGTTCATCATTTTTCCGCATTTTATGAAATTGCATAGTTTGATGATACATGCAACTAATTTGTTAAATTTAATCATCATTAAGTTCATGTAATAAAGGTACTACGTGGACTTACAGAAACATCTATATTATTCAAGTTACCTAAATATGGAAAATTACTTACCTTACTTATCAGTGCATCGGAAAGCACGTTAAGCTGTTGGTCCCGACTGGCATACAGTTAAGTCTTTACAATTATGATAATCTTACTTTGGTATCATACTGTATTACCCAGCAATGACTTGTGGAGGTCCCATACGGGTGGGAAATGCAGTCGCTCAATGTAAAATACGATATTCAGCCAAATTCCGTAAGACTGGTAGCTGACCCCAACATAGCTAGCAAAAGGTAGATCACATAGCTACCAATATTAACGCGCTCTTTCCGTATATTTTCCTTTTACTTTTTCCCTGTATAGTATCTACTTACCTACATATAAGGTACGGTATGAGAGCATTCGTCGTTAATGCCATCACCGCATTTTTCTTTGGGATAGGTTGTCATACTGAACAGAAAAATGCGAACGCATATACATACAATAGGCCAAACCTTAAATGACTATAATAGTACCTCTGATAGGTACTATAAAACAATAGGATAATGGCACGGAATAATAATAAAAAAGAAATAACGTATGTATTTTTTATTATTGTTATTTGAATGGTATATCCATAAAGCATGGGTCATTCTATTATTTGCCCCACTTCAATCACTCTACTCCCATTTATTAAAAGATTCCTAGGTTTAATCACCAGTCGAAGTGTTAATAGCATAGAGTCTAATCAAATTCCTCCAACTTCGTGTGTACCGGAAAATAAAAGTGTAAAAAAACGAGGACGTATTATGAAAGGCGAAATGATTGTTCCTTTTAAAGAGGGATAGTGCTATACATTTGTATAGCTCCATCTCTCTCTATTCTGGAACAATCACGATTTTAAAGTTTCATAAAACGGCCTCTAAGTGATAGTAGTGCATAGTGAAAAAATCGTGATGCTTTACAACAAATAAAAGGTAATCTTTTTTAGTATAAATAGTTAAGTATGTACACTCAAAGGCAAATTTAGACTCCTTCAATTAAATTTTTTGGAAATGTATCTAGCAACACCAACTTTCTGTGTGTGAGACGTGATACTCAGTCCATATGTTGGAATTTAGACTATTACACATTTAAGTCTTATTAGACACAAAATGTTTTTTTGTGGACTGTACATGCTATATTCCATAACTCTACGCGTAAGTACATACCGCATTATAAGACCTTATTGTTATCTTGTGTCTAACTTGGCATTTCAATGGTGTTTGAGGCGCTAATTGGAAAATAGTACTCCATTGTGTTCAGTTCCTTCATCGATACAAAGTTTCACAACACGTCTTAAATAAGAGAAAACATTCAATTTTCCAAAATTTGTGAAATGTAGGTTGTTTATTATTTTTTAAACCAAGTTTTCCGCTCCAAATATTAGTGCGGACACTTACGGGTATAAGAGGAGAGGCGACAAGATTCTTGGCATCTTGGCGACAGTCACGAAGCCTCTAGTTCACCTCTTTTGCCTCGACAAACACAGAGATCGTTGCGAAATACACGCGACTAAAAAAACCGAAACAAAATTTTAAGACTGTTTTCTTAAAAATAACACAATATTAAATTAAATCTTTGTATATTAAAATATTTCGTCTACATTGTTTGGATCAACGCACATTTAATAACAACTAGCGGACCTGCCACGGCTTTGGACGTGTATTGTACATATAATGAACCTTTTTCTTGAATCACTCAATCTATTAAAAAAAACCTCATCAAAATCCGTTGCGTAGAAGATCTAAGCATACAATCATATGGACAGACAGCGGGAAGCGACTTTATTTTATACTATGTCGTGCATCATTCATTGTTCATCATTAACAATGATACAACCCTTCCGTATTACGTAGCTATATTTTAAAGCTCTCGAAAATAGCAAGTAACGTTCACGAAACATAAATATTAACTACACTACTTTCTAAATAGAACAAAATAAGTAGAGCAATTTCTCCATCAGTTAACGTAATTCCTGTACAAAATAGTAGTTATTAACTTACCAAGCATTCATTACAATTGCTGTAAGTGTCGGAAATATGCAAATTACAATTAAGCGGCACATTGATGTCTCCAATAGCTGAATTAATTCACTTATTTTAAATAAAGGCTTGCGTAATAATTTGATAGCGTGAACGAAAATTTTCGCGGAAGGACTAATTGGCTGCTTCGTGACATGACGAATGGTTCGGAATCGGTAATTACCGTCAACACTGACACGCCACTTTGCCAGTTTAAATGGTATCTAATAACTTGTTTACGTTTCCTAAAGCTAATGGCTTATAGTTTGCATGTAAAGCTTAGGAATTGAGCAATTAAGCAGTATATAGCTATGGTCAAATGGTCATGCAGCTTTACGTTAACTTTATTAACAGTTCCAGTTCTAAGTGATAGCGTGCTTTAGTCGATAGAATAAGACTCAGAAAATGCAGAAGGTATTTTTATTCTCCAGGTAATATTAGGCATATACTTACCTAAGTGTATTTTTTTTTCATTTACGTAGTAAGAACTGAAGTTAGTAAGCCTCAAGATCTTTATCAGAAAAGTGGATATTAATTATTTATATTTATATAGTTGTCTAATACCTACTGGTTTTAAGTAATCAATTTCTAATAAAATTCTTTATAAAAAAGCTCTTTTATACAGGGTGTCCAAGAACCTGGCGTCCAACTGGATTCCCACGATGCCCCAAGTTCTAACAGTACTCAGAAAAATATTTTAAAAAATCCACCCCATGTACTTACAGAATTATACTGATTTCAAAAAAAAAGGGGGAAATGAGCACCCTGTGACATACTTTTGAATGCTGTGACTGCTAATGCTGATAATTTCGATATTTCTTGGAGGTTTTGTAATCTAGGGTATTGCTGTGTCTAAATAGAATGTAAAAATAAAGTACTTATTGTACCATTTTAAAATAAAATATTATTTTAACTAAAGGTGATATGGAAAACTATTGAATTTCGCAACTTTGACCGACTGTAGTGTAAAAAAAATGTACCAAAATAGTATGGCAAGTGACGTCAAATTTTGACGCGTTTATTCCTCTTTTTAAAAAGGTATAATACTTACACATTAATTTGAAAAAAAAAATTTTGATAATATTTTTACTCAACAACCCAATTTTTACGAAGTGCCTACCTACTAACGGTAACTGTCGGACCCTTTCTTATCTTAGAAACTGTTATGTTACTACTATTATTTACTTCGGTTCCAAGAGTGAGCAAGAAGGAAATACACACAGGTAGATGGGTTCCCAGTAGAATAAAAGCAAAGAATGTTAGTTTAAAGATATTTTATTACAATAAATGTTCAAAATGTTGACCACCCGCGGCAATACAAGCTCTCACTCTCCTTAAAAAAGACCGCTTTATGTTTCGCGAGTAACTTTTTTGACGTATCACCTGCACTGCTTGTGTTATCTTCTCACGAAGGTCAGCGATGTCATTAATGGGCTTCGCATAAACGAGCTCCTTCATAGTTCCCCAGAAAAAAAAATCCAGCGGATTTAAGTCAGGTGAGCGGGCTGGCCACGGGATTGTTCCTGATCGCCCAATCCACCTGTTCGGGTATTGCTCGTCCAAAAACTCTCTAACGGATACGCGAAAATGTGCTGGACAGCCGTCGTGTTGGAACCACATATCTGGTGGGGTCTCTTCTAGTAAGTTTGGCAAATCATTTTGAAGAAAATTTAAATATGATTCGCCAGTCAAATTCTCGGGCATCTCAAATGGACCAATAATATTTCCACAGAGAATACCGGTCCACATGTTCACTTTGAACCGGTACTGGGATCTATCTTCTCGCATCAAGTGCGGATTTTCCACATGCCACTCGTGCAAGTTGTGTAGGTTCATGTAGCCATCCTTCTTAAATGTTGATTCATCTGACCACAAAATTTTGTCGATAAAGTTTTCGTCTTCTCGATGTTTTTGCAGGATTGTTTCACAAAACGCGACTCGGCTCGGATAGTCTCGAGGTAAAAGACTTTGCACTCGCTGTACGTGGTACGGATGATATTCTTCTTTTTGGAGAATACTGTGTGCTGTGCTCTTCGGTATCCCCGTATCAGCTTCTATTCCTCGCACAGAGATGCTTGGATTTGCCGACACCGCCTCTAAAACTTCATCGCGTATGAAGTCATTTACGGGTCGTCCTTCACCAGCTACTTGATTGGGGAACCGCCCGTCACATAGTGATCTGTGCACATTAATGAAAACTCGATGGTCGGGATATCGCGTAGCCCTCGGATACCTTTCTCTGTAAAGTCTCGCTGCAGCTCGTCCATTACCTCTACATTCTCCATAAATGTAGTGCATATTTGCGTATTCTTGCGGAGTGTAGGTCGCCATGGTAGCACACACAAAACACAAACTGTCCAAACACAGGCAAAGGTCGTCGTAAAGAGTTCGTTTCAAAGTCCAGAGCACAAAGAGTAATCGAGTCCAATAAACAAAGCTTTAAATCGTAGTACGTGATCAATGGTAACAATAAGAGAGAGGTGCGTAGTAACGGCAGGAGGCAGTGACGCGTACTGACCGTACTGTTATCCTAAATAGCACGATCCCAGATAGCGTCACTATCTATCCCACTCGCACCTCTAACCTTTTTCTCCCTCACTCTTACCTGAATAATGGGGTACCATAAAGAAGAACCAGCAAATCGCAAAGATAGTTTCTGTCTTGCTCCCTCCTGTTGTAATAACGAATCACTATGGTGAGATGCATGCACATACCGTCCCTTACGGTCTAACCTGTTTTTTGAGAGGCCTGTTGTTATTTTTATGAGCATACAATAGTAATTCTTTAGAGGTTAGATTCAATTCGTCGTAAATTTTTCTTTCTAAGAATTCTGTAAGACATCGTAAAAATTGGGTTGTTGAGTAAAAATATTATCAAAATTTTTTTTTTCAAATTAATGTGTAAGTATTATACCTTTTTAAAAAGAGGAATAAACGCGTCAAAATTTGACGTCACTTGCCATACTATTTTGGTACATTTTTTTTACACTACAGTCGGTCAAAGTTGCGAAATTCAATAGTTTTCCATATCACCTTTAGTTAAAATAATATTTTATTTTAAAATGGTACAATAAGTACTTTATTTTTACATTCTATTTAGACACAGCAATACCCTAGATTACAAAACCTCCAAGAAATATCGAAATTATCAGCATTAGCAGTCACAGCATTCAAAAGTATGTCACAGGGTGCTCATTTCCCCCTTTTTTTTTGAAATCAGTATAATTCTGTAAGTACATGGGGTGGATTTTTTAAAATATTTTTCTGAGTACTGTTAGAACTTGGGGCATCGTGGGAATCCAGTTGGACGCCAGGTTCTTGGACACCCTGTATAAATTGTCTTAATTAAAACGGTGTCTAAAATTAATAAATATTCTGAACGGTAAATTGTGACTCAGTGGGCTGTGCCAACAGACACATTTATAAAGAAACGGAAACATAAACTGTATCCATAATGACCATATTAGTTAATGGACAAAATTATTGTATAGCTAAATCTAATGCATTAGGTTTAGCCTACATAGGATTGCGGGATTGTATTAAACCCATTTCAATCAATATCACGAACTTAGAGGGAACTAAATCACTTGCACAGACAATGTACAGTATGATTAATTACTATATGTCCAGTTACATTGATTGATGACCGTTCTGACACAATACCACCCCATAATAGCCAAGCTTTGACAGATGCTAAAAGTAGAAACAATGCTTGCTTACGTAACAGAATGGCATCGGTCACGGCGCGAAACGTGACCGGCGCTCGCTAAAAGTGGTAGCCGCCTTTTAATTGACGGCGAAAGTTTTGAAAGCGGTTCCCATCGCCAGTTGCATAAACTCTACCCGTTTTATACGCCCGCCTGTTCGGGAGGGCCGACTAGACATCTTTGACCCCTGATTTGTTACGTAGAACTCAAGAAAGAATTGTAAAATGCTTCCGCTCGGTGATATAATGTTCCTGGTGCTTAAGACGGATTTACGATTCACTTTCTGCGGTTAACTGTTATAAAAATGCGACAACTGTATCTAACACTATTCGGCAACCAAAATTAAACTGTATCACAAATGAATAAAGAAGAAAATTGTGTGGTGCGCGCAATATCCGTTGATCTGGGATAATTTGCGTGATCACACGTAACTGAGTATTACTTTTGCGGTTGGACGAGACGCGAAGCGGGAAAATTAGTATCTGTGAAAGCTCGGTTCGGACGTGAGACAAATAGAAGTCCTTTACGATCACGATATATATACTCCATATCTTTAATAGAACTGCTACCGTGTTGGAAATAGGAACACTAATTATGTGGAGAGTGCAATGAAGCAAACATTCATTAAACTTTATAATTACTTGCTGTAAATTTCGTGCATGTGCCGCCGTGCATGTGTGTGTTTTAGAGATTATGGAAAACTAATTAAAACGGGTATAGAATATTCCCTCATAGGTTCCTCTTTTTTTATTGGAGACAACTTTTATTCTGAAAACTTTTTAATATCTATATTGTTTTCATAGACGAATAATGATTGCAACTCCATTTATTTTTTTATATCATTGCATAATACGTTTGTAAACAAAATTTTCCTAACTCTTTAGAATAGCGGATAAACCGTGGGAAATATTTTCAGGTTGGCACGTTATTTACCCAACACAGTCTGTTATTTAAACTTAGGCAACCGCCATTTTATATTACAAGGAATAGTTTCGCGTACAAAATGATGATGTACCTCAACCAATTTACGTGCTTTCCATATTCCCACAAACTATTGCTTCAGAAATAATAGTTAGGTATTTATTGAGATATTGCGATTGTTATTTGTTTTATAAGATGTTAACTAATCTGTGTCGTGATGCACGTCTGCTTTAATATGCTTATATAAATTGAGCTTTATCCTGCTAAATTTAGAGTTGAAAGTTAAGGATTACGGAGGTACAGTCGTGGCCAGATGAAACTATATAGAGTTTAGTATAGTGATGTTAATGCCTGCTGTGCCAATAAGCGAGACAATCTTTACATGTAGGATTTGCACAATTGTACGTGTTGGTCTAAACATGGATGTATTTGTTAGCAAGGGAAAGTGTTTGTTGATCAAACTATTGTATTCTGTCCACAGGTTTAGTGATTACGTAAACAAGCGGGTTTGATTAGTACTCTGACAGATATTAACATTATTTTGCGTTGGATATCACTGTTTTAAACAACGATGAAACAGTGAAGTTTGTTCTGTATTTTGTTCAGTATGATGTATAGCAAGTTATTGTAGATAGATACGACAGGAAAACAATTATACTTTTATATATGTTTTTTCTAGTATCAGGATTAAATCCTGGGATTTTACTCTAGTCTATAACCTAATACTTACACCTAACTAACAGAACTAAGTTTGAATTAAAGTATTTTTTTTTCTCAAATTTGCGATAGTTCCCTCTTCCAGGCCTAGTATAAAAAAAATTGCATATCATCCACTAATTATCTCATGAGTACCTATATACTACTATTACTTATACCTACAATCCTACATATTATATATAACTTTACAGTGACAAAAGCATACTGTATTCCTTTGTAGAATTGGCTAACACAGCTGACTGTTCTAGCTGTCTCGTCCGTTATCCGATTAGGAGTCGCATGAGAAAATCTGGTTATATGCGGTCTGGTGTTGATGGTTTAAGCCTACCAATATGTACACGTTTGAATTACGGCTAGCCATCTGCCACTATCGGTCACTCGCGTTGTAGGATGACATTTGAAATTGAGTTTTTTTAAAAGGTGGTACATAAGTTTGCGAATAATAAGAATGCCATACATATTCGTGCGAACTTTAGCGAAATGTACCAACGAATTTTCGTTTTTAAGTGACCTAGGTATGAGACGCGTAGGAAACTCGGCTTAGGAACTGTGTTTAAGTTTAAAGACTATAAATATGTACACGTATGAGTTATGGTTACCTGTCAAAGTTCTCATGCTGGTCACTCGTATTGCCACGAATAAGTAAGTGGGACGACAAGATATATTGAAAATAATACTTATGCAAATTTTTGCAAATGATATGAAAAAACTACGCTTAAAAAGTAAATTTGTTTAATATTTTGTTTTGGGACCAAATGAGGTTTATATTTAATAAATAGCGATTGAAAATCTATATTTGAAAACAGTTAAATAATTAAAACCTAATAATATGAATTTATTTATTTGTTTATCAATTAGGAATAGCGAGAGCTATACCAAATATGAAAAAAAAAAACGATAAGAATAGTAAACATAGCCAATTACAGGTTTCCACGGATAAGTTCAGCAAAGCATGGGGTATTTGAAAATCGCTCTTATTAGTGCGAACTTTTGTGAAGCATACGAATTTTCTTAACCTAGTCAAGTAATGAGAAAATTGGTTTATATGCGGTCTGTGGAATTGTATACGACTAGCCATCCGTCACAGATTGGTGAAGATGTAAAACAAGTTCATGACTGTTCGTTGGCTTCTTGCAGACTTGGAATTAGAAGCCTTAGAACCAAAGGAAGGGTCTTTACACACAATGTTATAAGCTTTAAAGTATTCGCTTTAGTTCAAAGATTTATTTTTATGTAAAATAGTAATTGAACTGCTATAGTAGACTCTTACATGATTTTAAAGAAAAAATAATGAGCTTAACAAGCTGGTAACACAAGAACACCATTATAAGCTTTTTGTACTATCTACCTAAGATTACATTTAGCCATGAATATTATAAAGTGGATTTAAATAGACATTGAAAAATATTATCAAGAGATTTCAAACTAGTTTTCAAAACCAAATATGTCCGCTAGAGATTATTAGATATCGTCCATAATTTGCTACAATTACAATGTTTTACTTCAATTATAACAAAATATCTTCTAATAAATGGTTATTAGCAGGGTTGGGTCAAACCAGCTGAGGATTTCCTGTCACCTGTCCTTTTAAAGTGCAAGACAGGATGCGAGTCTATTAATGCCATTCTGCAATACCTAATATAGTCACAAACACAATTATAGTATTCGAGTTTGTTGATAAATAGATTTAATTGTGGTTTTCTTTTAGTTATTACCATATTTTAAATGGAAAAGGGGATGGTTCAGCAATGTCTTCGCGCTCCGTGAGGTCTTTTAACAGTTTATATAAAATGTCCGGCGGAATGAATAAATATTTATTAATTCCTTGTTAATTTCGGATATAAATCCCATTCCCCTTTTTTCAAAAACTGTACAAAGACCGCGCCAATATTTTTTTGGGATAAAAGTAACCTATGTGTTAATCCAGGCTGTCAGCTACCTCCATAGGTACATCCAGCCATTTCAGTGTGAAGAGGTAACAAGCAAACACACACATACACACGCACAAACTTTCACCTTTATTGCATTAGTGTGAAGTGTGATAGTTCTTACGATGAATTTTAGTTTATTGAAAAGAGACCTTTACTTCTTAATGCAGTAAGTAAAGGCTAATCTCTAGTAATCTAAAAGTTGAATATTAACACACGATTTTACGACAGCCAATCGTGCTCTTCTCCATAGCCATACACAAAAACTGGTTTGGCTAGGAAAACAAGCGCATATTTATTAATCAATAGATACTATTTATTATGGGTAATAATTACCGTTCTGTCGGATACCATTTTATTATGGCTAATAATCACTATACTGCCGAAATCTAATTTGCATGTTAAAATTGGAACGACGGAATACATGGAGTAGCCCGGATTTGTTATTGCTCAAATTAATTGTGTGAACGTCATTAGAATTTAATCGGAATAAGTACCTAAAATATTGACAATAATCATGTATTTTTATGTTGTAATACACAGTTAAACGAAAGAACTCATTATTGAATTTTTAATTGTATCGCTTCACGATCTGACAAGACATCATTTACTTATTATATTATTACCTTAGGCTGAAAAAATATCTGCAATAAATTTAAAATATATGATAATTTCGATTGAATATGAAAACTTGAAAATTTTAGCCGACAGTCATATGTTTCTAATCTTCATATGCGTGGGTCACAGTGCGTGTTAATTGTCAGTGAGGAGCATATTTAATTCCAGTCAATGAACCTTTCCGGCGCCTGTCATGGAACACGCATACTAAGCTTCACGTGACGTGACCCGACTGCTTACAGAACTTAGCCCTTAACTGTCCCAGAGGGACAACTAGAGACTCTGTGGAGAACAAGTATAAATAATGAAATATTATATTTAGGTACGTAACGAATTTAAATAATTTATATTTTTTTATGTACCTACATAATAATAATTAAATAAAAGAGTACCTACCATCGAGTCGAAATGTAGAAGGATATATAAAAAAAACGTCTTCAATAAACGATCTTGCCGTTTTGGAGTTGAAAACACGCACACATCGATGATCGGAAAATACCAATTTATGGTATAAATAAGTCTTTCAGGAGGATTAAAATCAGATTAAAATTGAATAAATGATGATATTACTTCTCTATGCAAATCGTGTTATAATTTGTTAGTACACAAAAGGGCTGATTGGGTCTGTGTGTGACGCAATCAATGTCGTTTCAGAGGCGATGAATCGAAACAAATTAACCCCCGCTTGTTGCTGACATTAACTTTAATTTATACAAAACTAATTTAAATGAATGTATACTAGTACATCTCGTTGCTATATTTGTTGCCTTGACAACCCTCGTGAAATGCGCCTAAGTTACTATAATTGGCTGGATTTTTTTTAAACTTTATTCACACAAAAAAAACGGTAAAATTTCGGTTAGGCATTCTTTATCAGGCATTCTTTATCAGTCGATCAGGAATTTTAGAAGATATAACCATGGCAGGTGCAAAGACATTCAGTGTGGTTGTGACAAAATATTGAAGTGACTATACACACAGTCATACTATTTATACATTACTATACACAGTAACTAATTTACACAAATATTATAAAACTGAAGAGTTTGTGTATTTGGTTGAACGCGCTAACCTCAGGAACTACTGGTCCGTATTGAAAAATTCTTTCAGCAAGACTAGAGGCTACTTTTTGCCGCGACGCTCACGCGGGCGGAGCCGTGACAAAAATTTATTCATAAAATGCTTCGCAGTCAATTCGATTCATGAGGTTCAACAAAGTTCACTCTGACAACTCTATTCACAATGAAATTTCTCTACTCCTTGGCACGTGATGGTTGTCATACTGAGACAGTATCGCCGCCGGCTAGAAAGTTCCAGAAGCTTATTATACGAAAGTCGAACGTTCGTTCGAAATTCATTTATTTATTAAAATTTATCTAAGGCATAAAAAAATCATACGTATGATCATGAATGCAATAATAACCTTGTTTGTCGCTTAAAAGGCTAAACCACTAGATCGATTTTACTTGAACTTGGTGTGGAGTAAGCTTGAAACCTATGAACGGACATTGACTACTTTTTGTCGCGATAACCGGCACCATCGCGGACCTTTTAACAGTTACAATTGTCAGATTAGAATAACTTAATTACCCATAAGGAATTGTATACCTACATAATTTACTTACTGAGAAACAATGTTTGAACCTAAAATTATTGAGAGCGTACACAGTGTAAATAAATAATAAACGATTAATATTGTTCAAAAAAGAAATCTCAGTATATTAAGGTATCAAACCTGTGCTAAATAGATTCTTCCTTATCCTGTATGCATTATACTTATGTAATATAAATACAACAGTTGGCGAGTCAGGAAGTGTATTACGAGGCTGATTACACAGGGTGCATCAAGCTGTATATGTGAACAGGCTTTCGTTAGCCAAGAGACTTTTTTGTACACATTTTGCAGCATTCAAGATAACAGAACATTCCAAATTACACTTAACGTTAAGTAACACGTAGGTGTACACTTAACTTGTAACATTAAATGCAGTCTCTTACTTAAGACTCAATTACGCCTTAAGTATAAGTAAACGAAGTAGCTTCGCAATAGGTGTACCAATGTCTCGCTGACCATATTCACAAGAAACCTAAGAGTTAGACCAACTTTTAGTATGAAATACGTTTCTAAATCAACATCTTCGTTTCTCGTAAGTATTGCTTTTTTTGGAACAGACAGTTTTGGTTAGCCTCCGAAAGGACCTCTGTCCTTTCATTTAGGACCTCGGTCCTTTCATTTAGATCCTCGGTTCTTTCGCTTTGGTCCGTTTTAACTTAAAACCCCAAAATCAATCCAAATTTCTTATACGTAGTAACAGTTAGCAAAGTCTTTTAAACAATGCCAACACTATGCTATCAATAATAATAACCGGTTTGGTAGTAACTGGTTTATTTCAATTAAACACGTTCAATAAACATGGAACTAATATAGATTACATCCTTAATTATCCAAAGACATTCAAGATCAATATTTAATTAACACATACTTAGTTTGATTGAAAATTAATTGCGCCACTTGATATGAATGGTGTTTGGGCGGTGGTTGCGCAATTAAATTCTTCCTTGATGTATAGTTTCGAATTAGTAGAAAATTCTTTAAGTTGGCGTTATAGTTTTTAGCAAAAATCATGCTGCAAAGCTCTTGTGGTTTTTCCATGGGATAAGCGAATACTGGTTTTAACTTAAAGACATAGGTAAATATTAGTTAATTTTTCTATTACTGTTAATTACCGTTAATGGTGACGTTATCAGTGTTGGTTATTTAATTTTTTGGTATAAAAAACTAATAGCTTTTTTTTACTCTCAGTTATCGTCGCAAAAAAACAGTACCTCGGTAAAATTTAATGGGCTGGCACTGAAATTATTTTTCAAATCGTACACGCGTTTCCTGGGTTACCACGTCGAACTAAACAAAGAAATAAACTCTTCTGCTTATGAGAAGCAGAGTTAATATTTGCACAGATTTGTTTAGGTACAAAAATCAAATGAATGTTATTAGCTTTTCCTAAATCATTAATAAATAAGGATTAACTTGCGACGGTCTATAAATGTCTATTAACGACACTTAAAGTAACGTGATTAGTACTTCTTTCCCACATAAATAACCTTACCCATAGGTACCTACTATTACTATGGAATACCATACAAATAGACCGAAAGCCATAACACGTAACTGTTATTAATAATAATAAAGCAACCTTACGACCCATAGTTTATCACGAAGCACCGACCGCCATTGTTCAAGTAAATTGTATTGCACTAATTTGTACGCCCTGTGCCTCTCACGTTAATTAATGTACGATTTTTGACGTTCCAATTAAATATTCTGCAACACGAATTCGTATGATAAAATTACATGAACTGTTTTCGAGTTGTGCCAGCGTTTGTGCTCTTGCTTGCCGTGCAATCCTCATTTATTTGGTTAAAAAGGTGTCAGCTAATTACAAGTAAGTATACTAGCGCACCCGTCACGGTTGTACACGTGTATTATAAATTTAATGGAAGTGGCGGTAGCCTAATGGCTATAGCGTCTGACTTGCAATCATGTGGTTGCCGTTTCGAATCCCACCCATTGCACTGCATTATTATATTACACTAAGCATATTAGCTTAGTACGACGGGTTCACAAGAATTCTAGTAATGTGCGGCCAAATTGCTAGTATATAAGCTTTTCTAAAAAATAAAACTTCCGCTTGAATCGTTCTCTTTATTTCAAAAATCGCATCAACATCTGTTGCATTTTAAAGATCTAAGCATACATAGGGCCAGACAGCGGGAAGCGACTTTTTTATTATATAATGATTATTTATAGTAAAGATAAGAGTGAAGATTCATAACCTTAAAAGTTTTTTAAGTCTAGAAAATAAATAATAGCGGACACGCCCCGGCTTCGCACGCGTATAGCACCGTAATAAATGCTTACAATTATACTCTAAAACCTTTCCCTTTTATCACTCTATCTAATATAAAATACTAAAAATACTTAAATAAATAAAATAAATAAATCTGTTGCTGAATATTAATTAAAATCCGTATCGTGATTAAAAAATCTAGGCTACATAGTGAGTTAACTGAGTAAGGAAGGTGCTTGGTATAAATATCCGGTGCTGCACTGAATGAATTGTATCCGAAAATGTAAGCTGCACAAAACGACAGTATTCCTACAAGAAATATTTTATTTATTTTATATGAATATTAAATCGTACTTCGAAGTATAAATTGTTAATAGGTTCGAAAACATTTACCGCGGAGCAGCGGTACTACATAATGCATTGTTTATGAGAACGCGGCATTTTACTTAAACCATGTAGTCGGGAGACTAAAATTGAATTAAACGTACTAAGTACTCACTTTGTACGATGAAATATTAAATAATATAATCTAAGAGTCCACATAATGTGAAGTATTATGGCCACTTCGTTTAGTATATTTTGGGAGGTTTGGTCGTTTCAGAGTTTATTTAGTTTCACTTGATTGAGCAGAGAAAAGTTGAATAATTAGAGTACCAAATAACCTGTAGGTACTTAAAATAGGTTTCTGTTGAAAATGCGTTACAAAACCAGAGACAGGTGACACTATAATATTTGATAACTTTTTATTATCCATACAAAAGCTATTTTCATTAGAATATTCCACACACGAATAATAAATAGTACTGTACCTACGTAGGTAGTCGACTATTAATTACTAGGTCAATTATTATTAGGTTAATCGAGATATACAGTTTGACGCTCCGAATCACAGCAATATGTTTTTGGAATATGTTATTTAGATAAAAAGTAAATCAGTCGGAAAGAACAAATTAAATTATTAACGCATGCGTGGCTGTTTTAAGTAGGTTTTGATTGTTACATGTAAATTGAAATTTCAATATCTCGATAATAGTAAATAGGTCACGCCCACACTTTTCGCATCACTACAGTGGAATAAGTTTATGTAAAAATAAGTTTCTGTTTTACATCACATTGGATGAAATTGAATAAATTAATGCGCATAATATAAGAATAGTGTTGAATAGAATTAAGTATTAATATGAAAGTTTATGATATGTTCATTGTAATATCAAATGCCGGGAATATTTACGCCAGTCATTAGAATGAACACAATGATCATCTTTTTTTGACATTCCCTTATCGCTTAGTTGTTGAATGTTGGCTTAAAATAATATAATTATGTATTTGTTACAGAGACGGGGAGCACGGATAAGAGCAATGGTATGAAGGAACCGGGATCACCTGAGGAATTGGTATGTAATAAAATATTATTGATTAATATAATTCAATGTGTAGACTGTGGTATAGATAAAATAAAACAATGTAAAATAAAAAGTGCAAATTAAAAAAATATATTTGATCATTGCAAAACGCAACTGAACTTAATTTCAAATTTCAATAGGGAACTAGAACCGGTTACATGGATTGAATACCGTATTTAGTATGCCAATAATTTAGATAAATATGGTATGTAAAGTAACATCCTTTTAAAATTATTAGTAGAGGTTTCGTCTGAAAAAAAATAGGGATAAATTCGCAGTCCTTAATTGGTACGTTAAAAGCGATGATTTCAGCGATTTTAGTCTGTTTGATTGGACCAGTAACGGCCAAACAAAAAAATGAAACACTCATTATGTCCTAGTATGGACCGATCTGCCGGTCTATTTTATTTCCTTCACAATAAAAACAAGAAGAATATTTATACAAGAACTTTTTATATGACGTTTCAATGACATACCCTATAGCAACAATACATCCTTACGTTTACAAATGGCAGAATGCGCGTCATTAGAGCATAAAGTTATAGAACTCGCGAACTGAATGTGAACTTTCAGCACAATACCATGAAGGTACGCGATCTATTCAATACTCATTTAATATTAAAAATATCACCGGTGCATCTCGTGGCAAGTTTTTAATAAAGCGATAATACTGGTGACTTTATGATACAGTTCCAACTTTATATGGAGGTAGGTCATATTCTTGAAGTTGAAACTATTGATGTAATAATATGTTAAAATCTACGCTGAAATTAAAAAAATGCACTTGCCGGAAAAGTATATACGCTGCAGATGAAAGCTGAACCAGAAATCGCCTATTCTTGGGATCTAAGGATAAATATATAAGTGCCAAATTCATAATCAAAACTGAAGAAAAAACTTTTACGTACGAGTATATCTACAACTGAGCAATGAGCGTTAGTTGAGTATTTGAGTGACTGTGTCGCATTAACCTTATTGGTGTCGCTTCTATATATTCCATGATCTCTAAAACTTCTGTTGCTAAGCAGAGGTTTGTTTTCTGGCTTCGTCACATTCATACTCTAATGTCGCATCGTTACACGCCGGATGATTTCCGCAAAGAAATCCGAGTGATTCCGAAAGTATCCGAAATTATCCGAAATCAGGCGCTTTATGCGATTCGTTTGACGATCTTGTTTGAGGCGGCCCAATCGCCTTGAAGTTTTACTCCTTTTGCGTATCAAAGTATTTCATATTGCCCCAAGTTATCTGGGTACTTACCCAAATAGGGTAAATCAAATACGTAAATGTGAACGTTATCGTTCGTATTGTGTCCACATGCCTTTTATGATTTGTAAGTTTGTTTGTAGATTTCATTATGGATGAGGTATTAAAGATAAAAAAAGTTTTTCTTATAAAATTTGTATATCTATAAATGTAATAAAGATTCAATATTGATGAAAAGGTCAGTAGATCAGATTTTAACGCTGTTCTTCTATATGCTTCTAATATATATTTTGTGCACAAACCTCAAAAGCCGCGGGGCGTTCCGGATTTTGGTCCTTAATATCTTCCTCAACAAAAAAAAAAGTGATGTAACCAAATCGAATATCTTTATTATTCGATACCTAAATCGATATCCACCTTTATCCCAACCACTAGATATAGTCTATTTCTCGAGTTTATCAGCCATTAGCGACTATCACATGTGCCAATCAATGCGTGCTTCGATTACGATTCGGCCGCTAGGGTCGAATTCAACAGATGACCTGTCAAACGACCGACGATGATCGATTGCCCTTAGACCTTTGCTATTGTTTGCGAGGTGCGATCGTGGGTAATTGGCCCTGATAATTTTGGTGTGTTTCGGTGCAGTTTGAATGATAGGGTTAACTAAAATTTTGTAAAATTACTGTTTGCTCAATACGAATTTAGTGATTTATATACTTTAATAAACACGTTTTTGTTTAGCAATGAAGGTCGCACATTAGTAGTACTCTTGTTAACCAATCGTGCTAATCTAAATTGCTTGTGTTACAAGGTGGTTCACTTCGGTAGTGTCGGGATTCGAACCCGCAAGACATGAGCGCAAGTTCGACGCCCTAGCCATGAGGATACCGCCACTTTGAAATAACATTACATTAATTTTGAAATCACAGATAAACAGAATTTACATAAGTCTTAAAAAAATATAATAATAATGAGGCCGGTGACCCTTTTAAATACTGTGACTTGAACATCTTTTGTTAACGAAAGTACATTTTTAAACCATTTAAATCGAATTATATTCTACCTGCGTATGTACCATTGACTACGCTCAATATATTGCCAATTATTCAAGAAATATATACAAATACACAAGCCAAATTGCGTGAATTGAAATAAATTCCTTAAAAATGGGGCTTGGAGTAATGCCAAAACGTTGCGGCGTCGCGACGCGATTATAAATAGTAAACAAGACAGATACAAAACCCGTTTGTTATCAAGTTTAACTCTCTGGGTAATGTACGATGAAATTGTATAAATATGTAGTAACGTATGCATTTAACGGTTTGTATTTAATTTACTCTTATCTATTACTTCGACGGGCCTGTTGGTCTGGTGGTTAGTGATCCTAACTGCTAAGCCGGAGGTCGTGGGTTCGATTCCCACCCAGGACAAATCTTTGTGTGATGAGCACGATCATTATTTTGTTCTGTGTCTGGGTGTAATTTATCTATAATATGTATGTATTTATAAATATGTTAGTATATGTTTATCAGTTGTCTGGTTACCATAGTACAGGCTCTACCTAGTTTGGGAGTGTGAGAGTTGTCCCAAGATATTTATTTATTTACTACACTAAGGAAAAAAAATCCCTGTTCTATTTCTATTTATAATTATTTGTGGTGCAATGTGTGTTTTTTTTTTCATTCATCCCTACTACTCTTCATGTCAGCATTCACTTCTTTCTTTCCAATATCATCTTTCACACAAACCAGCCATATCTTTTCCGATCTTCCTCTATATCCATATTCATATCTTTTTTTGTCTCTTTTTGTTATGTTACTATCATCCTTCCTCATTACAGGCCCATGTCACATAACCTTTGAATTATTCTAACACTGATGCTAATTTAAACTACCTTTAATACTAATGTATTAAATTTACGACACTTATGGCAAATAGCGATAATACTGTCCTTTTTAGGTGCCTACATTTGTCTTAGCCAGTAGCATTCAAAGACATGGAATTTCATATGGACCGATAGTCGATACCCAAACTCAAACAAATGTTTACCATTCCACAAAGGTTTGTTGATAGAGACCGCAACTCGAAGCTCACTTCATTTATCCACTGCACTAATCGATTCTCTCTTAGTTTGATTTGTACAGTCAACAGGAAAAGTATCTGATTAAAATTAGAAATTCAATACTAAAGAACGGAGTTCGCGTCAGAACTGTGTGGCGTCGTCGAAGTGATTCAAAAGTGCGTGATTGTAAATTATACCCAACATTTACTACTAGTACCTACAATTGATATATATTCGTGATCAGTTTTGACTCCAAACGTTATAACCTTTTTTCTTTCTTAAAAAAATAAAATAAAATAAATTCATTATCTACTTTTGCTGTTGACTGCACGTACATCATGGAAAAGTACAGCATTCTTCATAGAAAATGAATCAATCTCTCTGTGATTGTGAAAATTGTAAACACATCGATTTCAAGGACATTGGTCTTTATATCAATCGTCTGATTTTCATAAATTATTGCAAATTGTAGGCGTCGAGCTACAAATGTATAGTGGAGGTGTTAAGATTTATGGTGGCTACGATTTAAACCATAACAAAGTGCCTTCGTAGGTATAACTAAGTATCAGCGTTTACAGATTACAGGTATATGATAAAGTTATGTTGTACGTACGAGTTTAGTTATATTGGTCTAGCTTTGCCCGTGCCTCTGCTGTGTGGTTGAGAGTTATCGCTGCGAAAAAAACCGTTTAGCAAATTTGATAAAATTCGGTTCAGAAGTTTAGCCATAAAAGCTTAACAAAAAGGCAGTCATATAGACCTAGTACTTTCGAGTTTAAAATATTATTCGAATGGATATACTGTAAAGGAAATTCCTTCCAAATTGAACATTAATGAATTTATAAACCCTTTTTCGTTATGACTTTTGTATTAGGAATTAATATCTTTTCATCACAGCGGCTAATCCGATTTGATGTGCCATCCGTAATCTGCTATCCATCGTTTAATGATACGGACGGCTTTTAGGGGCAAAGCTTATGCTCTCTGAAATCCTTCCTTTGAAATTACTAATAAAATATGCAAAAAATAAATGGTTAAAATTCTGGATTCGGCTTTCTACATTATATTGATTGTTATTCCATAGTGATAATTGGTGGGGCAGTGTTGTGTTAGTTGTAGAATACGGTCCATAAAAACAAGAACAAAATAGCTAGTATGAAGATAGTGCATAAAAGCTAGCTTAACTAGCTTAGATTTTTTTTTCCAAATTATGTTCGTATCTCAATTATTAATTCATTTATTTTTTGAACGTATTTAATATTTTAATTAATGATATTTGCAATGTTTTGGGTGTTCCTGAAACAAATGAATTTTTAATATAATAATATTATTCATGTGTAAAGTTTTATTCCGCTGTGAAATTTTTAAATGTCATATCTCTCTTTCCGAAAAGTTTCCGGGATTGGTAGATCGGTCATGCATCAAATTCAGTTACCGCGCTTTATCCCTGTTTCTCTCTGTATTTTTACGATATTTCCATTTATGAAATTGTAATTTAGCAAAGGATTGTTGGCGTCGACACGGTATTTCCCAGGGGATATTTGAGCTACCTACTAGGCAACGTTAATTGATTTAAAATGACATAATGTGGAATCAATAATATGTAGCGACAGTGAACTTGTAACGTGGTACATGGTTGATACTCGTACCAATAAGTAAAATTATAGCATCAATTTTATTATAATGTCCGCAGTCTAGTCCAGTCATAGGGTCTGCAAAGAATTAGGGGACCAAAAGTTTAGTCGCTGTAGTCTTAAGATGGCCGTAGTATTAAAAGTTTAACAATCAAAACAGCGATTTAAATTATAAAATCGCCTTAAAAAATAACGTCAGAATAGTATCAAAAAAATAATATAGACAACATCACATACTTTGCTCTTAATCCAAAGTAAGTAGCTAAAGCACTTGTGTTACGAGCCAGAGATAACGAAGCTACCATAAACACCCAGTCCCAAGACAATGTAGAAAAAGTTTTTTTCTTCTACATTGACCCGTCCGGGGATCGAACCCTTTGAGCTGGCGCCATCTTGATTACCGGCGTTTACGACACTTGACTTGAAAAAAACCACGTCTTATACTTAATATAACCCTATATTTCGTAACTAACTTAGTACTCAAGATGTAGGTCAATTCCAGACGGTCAACAAGACGCTGCATCGAGGTTAACCCGTTTGCGGCGGTTCCGGTCCGCGCGGCCCGGCGCCCGCAAATAGGCTCCATCGTAACGGACTGGGTGACACCGTTCGCGTCACACGACATACACACTTAGATATACATAACCTCAATACAACCAAACAACTCTAAAAATATGTAAAAGTTGTATATTATTTAGGTTTGATTAGATGAAATCCTCCAATATATTATTTGGGTATAAATCCAGCTAACCGAATGGAATTCCAGTTTGCATGCAAAATCCTATTACCCCGTGTAAACTGGTTTGGATTTCAATAGCTTTGAAAGAGACTTTTCTCTGCAAAGAAGTATGTTGAACTAGTTAGCATACAGAAATAGGTTCTAAAAATGAGAATGGAATCAGATTATACTTTGTCAGGTTGATATTATCTACAGTATTCTTTATTCATACTCCTACACTAGACAAGGATTCATGTCAGACAAGTCAATTCAAGTTTCTCGGCAAAAGCGAAGTAATTATTCGTCAAACACGATCCTAACAGCTCCGATACTCCTACGCGGTTCCCGCCATTTCTTCCACGAGTACATTTAAATACGCCAACATTTGATTGCGTTAACAGGATCGGCGTCGGCCCAACCGGATTACAGCTTTTACGTGGCTTTGACTACATTTGTCTACACCCCGGCACGCGACGGGTTATTATGTAATAGTTGTCACTTGTCAGTTGTCCGACCGATTGCGACTCTGATGAAGATAAGTTGATAATTTCGTTGACGTATGAACTAAGTAATTTCATTTAGATATCTACACTTATATTATAAAGAGACAAGATTTGTATTTTTGTGTGTGTATGTTTGTAATGAATAACCTCAAAAACTACCGTGCCGATTTCAAAAATTCTTTCACCATTAGAAAGCTACATTCACCCTGAGTAACGTAGGCTACATTTATTACTAAAAAATTAGTTACCACGGGCGGAGTCGCGGGGAACAGCTAGTGTTTAAAAATGAGTGTAAGTACACATTTTAATTAAAATCACAGTTATCTAAAAGGTTTATACATCGGGTGGTATGTTTGCTCCAAAATGGCGATTGCAGTCGAAAGTTGTAGAGTAGCTGTATTTTTCTACGTTAGTATTGATTAGAGGTCGACTGACGCGAACCACATTCACCACGCTGGCTTAAAAATTCCCGGCATTTCGTTCCCAAACGAATGTCAATCCTATTGTGTAATAGAAAACGTAGTACCTTTTGGATCTACATAGTTCGGATTAAAATGGTTCTGAATATACAGAATAGCGAGCACTAATCCGGCTTTCGCGGTATTATCTCAGCGAAATATACCTAATGTATTTTTGTTACTTTCACGAGCTAAATCGGTCTACAGTGTTTACACTTTAATAAACATTGGTCCGTGATGGACGGTCTGAGTGGATTATTATTTAATCTTTATTTTCGCATGGTATTCGAAGGTATATTTGGCACGGTTTCGATTAATGTGGACATTGGCTTTAAGCGGCACTTGGTTTTGCCAATCCAAATGTTTGTATTCCTTTATCCGCGGCTTATTAAAATTGTAGCTTTAAAAATATTGTTATTTTTAGTCATATGTAGAAGTGCTTTGTATTTCGTTAGTTGAGATCAGAGAGGCATGCAAAATATGGTACCTATTCAGCTGGATCCGGTAACACTGGAAGCCGATCCCAACAGAGCTTCAGAAAAAACTAGGCAGAAGAAGAGGTAATTTATATTTAGACATTATTTGAGAACAGCAAGTAAGCCCAAAAATATTTCAATTGGTCATCATGCAATCGGTCATACTAGATAAACAATTTGATAAAAATAACAAAACATCCGTTTATAATGGCGACGTAGGTTGTCGCGACGGTCATAACGGGTTGGCTGCACCGTTGCCAATCGGCCGCACCCCGCATGCATATGCAAGTGGCAATTTACGAGTCATGTCTCGGTGTCCATCAATAAAGCAGCTGGTATCAACTGCAATCACCGACAATTGCTCTCTACTGATACATTGCTTTATTTATGACGGCCGCTTCGATTAATCAAGTCGCGAAGATGTATGATGAGGCCTCTAATGTGAACTGTTTTTTACTCTTCATGGTGTGAGAATATTGCCATGAAGCTGACACACAAACTATAATCTACTAATATATTCTCAAGGCATTCAATCGCAACTAGACTAGGAAAACATGCGTGGAGTATTTCCAAGTCATTAACCATCTCCAATGTGCATTTTATGTATTATTGATGTAACATGTTTTATACAAATAAAATATCTTTATCTTTATCAGTTATTTAGTAAACAACTTTCTTACCTTCTTTCTTCCCAAGGTCAAGGGCAAGTTATGTAATATCGTCTCATATTAAAGACATTTCTTTTTAATCTACGCATTTCCGTCTAACAACGTCCGCCCACAAAAATCTTGTTACGAACAACTTTTTTTGTAAGACGACGGCTTTTCTGACTGATGAATGGGACAGCCCATCAATAGCAGATCACTTGGATGCTTCATAAATATGTACACGACAGTGTGACGTCAGTTTTTATGAGCTCAAAAGGACCCGCTCACGTATGATTGATGATAGGGAACCCGACGAGTGGTTTATTGATTCACTTGATTCGAGTGTTATGTGTGTTGTTAACACGGTCATTAGGCGAGACCTCGTTACGCTCCAAATTGGCAATTGGTATGCTTTTGTTTTAGTTTAGAAGAAAAAAAATAATTTTGTTGGAATTGTGGAAGATGAAATATCGTTTCGTGAGAAAGACGAGAGTTTCGTGCGTTTGGGTTGCGTGTCCAGACATGACGTTTAAGTATTTGGCAAGCCAACCTCATTTCTAACAGCTACTGTCTGGAAGCTGATGGGCGAACATTCAAATTGGGATCCCCAATTGGAAAACGCACGCGATTTTCGCATTTACTTAACGATTTCTATTTGGTTCTAACATACCAAAGCAGCGGTTTCTATGAAATTACCCCAATTTGCAAACCAGGTTCAGGATAAATTACTTAAAGATCTATATTAACCAATATAAAAATCACGATTGTTATTAAATTTCTTATTATATTTCTTATTTTTAATTTAATACACGTAATTTAAAAAAATAAACAAAAAGTAATCGGAGAATTTTGTCCTCTTTGTTACTGTAAGGTGAGGTACTGTAAGGTGGTTTCTATTTGACAATAGATTTATTATGTCGTTGGCGGCATCAAAGAAATAATAGATCCTATAAAAGTATTTTTCAGAGATTTCTTTATTTTGTAGGTGGAATGATAAAAACAGAAATGCTGATACAAATAAAGTCAATAGAAGTTAATAGAATTTATAAAATATTAAAATTAATTGAATTGTTTATCATCAATCATTCATTACAATAATAAAGAAGATAGGATTTCTGTTTCATCGACTTCCGTTCATTACCTTTTAGAAGTATTAGATTGCAAATAAGTGTATTCAGAACACCGTTAATTCATTTAAAATGAAAAACCTTTCAAATCTAGGAATAGTAAAGCAAGTGGTTAAAATCTGGAGTTAATCAAAGACCAGTAACTTACGATAAATATTATATCGTAACAACCAATAGGAATCAGCATTCGAAGCCAATCTGAATTCAATGTGTGCTACAATAATAAATAGTGCATGTTTTAATGGAACCGTGTGGTTTATTTAATTTGTGTTGTGCTGAAAATGCATTGAAGGTTAATGTTTTTACATTTAAAACTTTTCGGATTTACAAAGAATTAAAATGGACGGACATACTTTTTAAAATACGACGCCCGCACTAAGGAATTTAATCCTTGTGTCGCGGGGGTTTCACAAACATTCAAATCACATGCACAAAGAACACCCAGACTTGAATGAAACGAGCATTTGTGGATCACACAAATGCTTGTCCCATGCGGGGATCGAACCCGCAGCACGTCGCGCACAGTGGTAACTAGCGAGGTGACCTATACCACTCGGCTATCCGTGCAGTCAAAATACTTAATAGACATAATAATATGGCCGTATACTCAAACGTCAATTAGTTTGATGCCACACTTAAGTCTTATGATGGTCTCTGTCACTTAAGGGTGAAAAGTAGCGACAGATAGACATTTGAGAAGGTGTTAAATTTTATTCTCAGTTCAGTATTCGAGGGTAATAATATTAGACTCGTGTATAGGTACTTTGATAAATTTAATCTGATTGGGATTTGGGTAACAACCAATGATCTGAACTAAACCTGCTTTAATATTACTGTATCTCTTTCCAAAACAGTTTTTAATATTTCAAAGAACAGTATTGAAGGTACAAAGTCCCTTGCAGGTGAAATAAGGATTTCATTAGACGTAATTACAACTCTGTCGCGAAGTTCACACTCTCTCTAATTGTCTTCGTTATATGAGTTACGAGGTTGTGTGTTCTTAGGGATCAGATTGTAAGTTTGTTTAGAAGATAGGTATTATCACTTGATATTCTTTTTAGTTTTTTTTTGTACTCCGTTCATAAACAGATACATAAATAAATGTGCACAACATCACATACATTGCTCGGATTCCAAAGTAAGTCGCTAAAGCACTTGTGTTATGGAATCAGAGACAACGAAGGTACCACAAACACCCAGACCCGAGACAATATAGAAATGTGTTTGTCTACATTGTCTCGTCCGGGGATCGAACCCGGACCTCAAAGCTGGCGACACCTTGAAAACCGGTGTGTAAGTACCTACGCCTTTCGACAACGGAGGTCGTCAATGTTGCAGTACTTTAGAATTTTACGTCGAAAATTGTTGGTAGAATGTAAACAATCGTTTTGGCACAGATACATTAGAATAAAATTCATGATGCATTTTAATTTATTTTTCCACGTGTATATGTGTTAACACTATAAATGTTCCAAGATAAAAATCTGCATTTGAACGAATTACCTATTTGTTCATGATGTGTGTTCCGCACATTTGTAATATTGCGTTACATTTTCTTATCAAACCTATTCATATCTACGTAACATTTTGCACGTAATATATCATGTAAATCCGGTTTAAGCTTATTTATATATCTCGCTACATGTGTGGGGGTCGCCGCAACAGGGATTTTGTTAGCGTTGTCACCACAAACATTTGAACAGGCGGAGGGGAACAATCTCTCCCTTTGTGTACGTTTAAAAAGAAACAATTAGGTACCTGTGATATAGCCCTATACGTAGACACGAGAATTTTTATCATGAAGAATCGATGGAATATTGGAATTTGATTATAACAAGACATTTTTGAAAGAAAATTTCAATAAACTATCGCTTTGCATGCTTATAGTAAAATTACGTCACGGGAAGAACACAAACTCGTGCATTTACAGATTTAGAAAACGGCTACAAATTATCAGCACCTTGGTTTTCAGAGAACAGACTGTAGACACAGTTTTTGCAAAGTACAGGCACGGTCAGTGTTGGCAAGCTGAAGAACGAAGTTGATTAAAAATCATCTACTTTACGGCCGGAGCTTTGATACCGCATATCCGGTCAGCTTGCGACTACAGCCAGTGCACAGTGCACCTCGGTAGAAACGTCAAAAATTAGACGGTAAATGCTTGAGAAGCCCGTGGCGCAATTTTAATTTAATTTCGATAAATACTTTTGCATTTTATTTGGAATTGTCGAAGATAGGCTGCTTTAAATAATTTGTTAACATATTTTTTCCATAAAAGACAAGTCCTTTTGGGATTACTTCCTGATGGTTACATAAACCAACAGATGGGTCGCCGGACTATTTAGATTAAGGTCCATTACCAACTTACCGAGACTCGCGAGTATGAAATTTTAATAATGGCAGACCATTATCATTTATTTTCTAAACCATTTTATTTTATGTTAATGAATGCGACAGTAGTGAATAATTTACCCAGTTAGCAGATAATTCTTACGAAATATTTGGAGATTATGCTGTCATGGTGGAAAAAATATAAATATTATTATCAGCCTCATTAGTTACTTGAAATTTTTGAAAAAAAAAAAAACGTAATTTTATTTAAAAAAAAATGAAAAAATACAACGTTTTATGGACGAATAATGTTTTCAGTTTATCAAATAATGATATTAATGAAAGCTTTTAATTATTTTATCTAATTAGTTTTCGTAGTTTTTAGTTTAGATTCAATATATTAATTAGATGCGAATGTAGTCCTGGCACTGGATCAAAACGGCGGTCGACGCAAGGTCGCGGTTACTAGCAAATAAAATTTCACGCTGTTTCAGTCTGTATCCTCTACTGCGGTTCAATAAACAATAACAAAGTCAATATCCAAGGTTGTCTGCTTGCGTTATATGTATCATAAGAAATATATGTATGAATTTCAGAGAATTTTGAAGCTATTCATTATATACGATGCCTTGTCTTAAGATTATGTATTTCGCGTATTATAAGTTCAGAGAATTATGTGTAAGTACCTAATACTTTTAACCAATGAGGCTGAATAGTTAACAGTAATATTATTAAATTATCGCGTATTATGTTAAGTTAGACGTGATAAAAAATAAATAAAAGACATTTTCTTACTAAATACTGTCATGTCTAATCATACGGTTCGTGATTTTCATTTCCCTGATCATTAAGACTACATCAATTTGTAATACCATTATTTTGATAAATCTTCAATCCTAACTAATGCCTGTAAGTCGAAAGTTGACACTGACAAATCTAATATTGTCTGGATTTCAATAAGCGCCAAGAAAAATGGTTTTAATAATCTGGGACGCAAAATTCAAATGGGTGAGTCATCGCGGATGTCACCAAGAGAAAACGGGAAAATACGCAATGTTATTAAACCCACTTCATTTCAAAATTAGAACGTTCAGTCTCGATTCATCCCGCGCTGCGCGTGCGCCGACTCGCGTCCCGTTGACGTTTGAATCGGAAACTATCATTCAAGAAATAAATATTGTAGTTAGGACACTTAAGAAGCGAATGTGACAAGTTTATCCGTATATCATAATTGTGTAAACTTTTAAATTAATTTGTTGGGTTGGAAAAAAAGGTTACGTGGGCTTATTAGAAGGTGATTTGTTAAGTTTAAAATGGTGTCATCTACAGTTAGGGAATCGTTTCCTACATAATATCAGTTATTAGGTAAGGGAACAAAGATTTCAATCTACCAGCAGTAAATATTATAGCTTCTTTTTAAACATAAATAACATCCAATTTATGCTTTTTGTAGATAAATTTTATGGTATCACTTTGCGGTTCCTCTCTTGAGGGATCTTTTCTTACAAAAAGTTGCTCTCCCTTGAGCAAAACAAAAGAAACTACATTGAAAATTTAAAAGGGTGTCTGAAAGTTAATGCCATCATTTTATTAACGGGCTTTTGAGTCAATTATACTAACTTTACCTAAAAGTTTTATTTATACTTGTTTATTCCGCAAGTCGTAGGTAATCGTGTAAGTATATAAATTGACAGTAAATGTAAAAAGTGAATTCTTCATACCATTGTAAATCGTTAAAATATTTTGAATAAGTAACTTTCATATCTACGAGTAGGTATACATATAAATTACTTCTAAACAATATGATAAGCTGAAAAATAGCCGATTGTTTTTAAAGATAACCAAATTGTTTTTAATAAAGGTTCATGTGAAATGAAATACGTTAGGTGGAAAGCAAACGATTGTATTTGTAGCGTTGCCCATAACAATGATAGAACGTTGTTGTTACCCAAACATCAGCGATATTGATTAAACAACACCACTAACACACAATCGGGTATTGTATGAAATGGTATCATGCATGACATAACACTAACAGATGCAAAAACTATGAACACACTGACATTTTGAACTTCGATAACCTATGTTGCTAGCGGATAATTTGATCACAATCTTTATACTTTTTTGAGCGCAATTAATTTTTGAGCGATGAATCTTCAATCACAGAAGCGCTAATTTTAATCTAGAGCAGAGGACCTTATCAGTAGATTTCGGACATGCTTTCGGAATTTGTAATGAGGTTAAAGTTATTTATTTCATTAAGGTTACAAGAATTAAAAAGACACAAATAATACAACATCTTACAGAAGTGTATTGATTTCAATTATAATACAAAAAAAAAGTATTCAAAACCATTAATAAAGGTAAACGCGTAGTTAAAAAAGCAGCGTACATATATATGCATAAGTGCTAATAAAGAGATTAAAAACTAGAACAAATTGTAAAAAATAGTAAAGAATAGTACCAGGTGGCCTAGTGGTATAAATGAATAATCAAAATAGTGAGACATATCTAGCGCCAAGCATACTACGAGATCTATACAATGAACCGCATGTTACAACAACAAATTACGAAAAATCAACCTTACAGCGTAGGAATAAGAACGCTGTGAAGTCAGAATCATTATGAAGTGTACAGACCTGTATACTAAGAGACATTCTATTAAATAGTTCCCTCGGAGCAGACTTCAAGTGATGATATCCCAGTTTTAGTACATGTAGCGTCTAAATAGATGGCCGCGGGTGCGATGACTCCACACGAACCATAGTTTTGTTGCATGACATTTACGTTTTTGGATGTCCCGTCTGGACTCAGTCTGATTTATTTCAGACGCCTTCATAAATGGCAACTACAAATACGTACGTGTTACATGAGTTGGGTAGAAAATGAAAGCAGTGATGTTTTAGAGGCGATCTTTGATCTAACGAAATTTTGTTTAATCTGTTCCGAAACTTTTTTTTATTAAATTCTCATTTTATTCGCGTCTTTTCATTCGTCGACAAGAGGAAACCAATTTGATATTATAAACATTTTTAATACAACCATACATTAAATATTTTTTTTGTTGTATTAATAAAAATACAAATTTCTGGTCATGGAGTTGAATGTAGCTAATTTGAGATGAGAGGTTCAAGCGTGGTTTCCGTGGTGACCCTTATCATGTACCTTTCAACACCTCCGAACGCCTCACCTACAATTTGATACACATTTTAAAACGTCAAAACATTATCATATTGTGGTACATACCGACACACATTATGTCGAGAAAAAGGAGCAATGAACAACTTTAAAATGTGCGCTTGCTCTTGACAGCAAAGTGCGCATTACAAATGTAACGTAATTTTTGCGAGTGTTCTAATTTTGCTGTGTTTTTAATAAAATTCTACATTATTTTATTTATACGACTGCGGAATTTACAATTATAACTTTTTACTAACAATGAAACGTAGATTGTTAATCGACCCGTGATATGCACCGGTCAGGAGATTGAAATCTGATACTCGATACGCCCACTCGTCGACAGACGCAATTCATTACTCTACTTTTGCTGTCGCACTGAAAGTTGGTATGTAACATACATATTAATGGGCGCTGAATAATAAATAACATTATTCAATCAGTGTAAACATAACTCCGGAAACAATGGAGTGCGGTCGTCTTAACAACGGGTTGAGATGGAGTGCTTACTCTTCCGCATCATCAGATGCAAACATGCCGCCCGTCGTGATTGAAGACTTGTGCGGCGACGAGCAGTACCCAGTGACCGACACTTATCTAATTACTTATCCCGAGGAAGACAGCGAGTACAAATCAGCAAACGACATCAAAAAGCGGATTACCGAAGAAATAGACTTCTTAAACGAAGATCCTAAACTTCTTAATCGCTGTTACGAAAACCCTCTTTTCATCCCGGCCAGCGAAGTTTTAAATGACGAGATAAGTGACGACGGGGACAGTGAGGAACTAATGAAGAGTGAGGCAAAAAAGTTTGAGGATTATAAGTTTTGTGAGGCAGTTAACGACTTCGACATCGAGTTGGAAGCGGGAGAGGCGGTGCCTATCGTGTACCTGTCGAACACGAGGGCGGCGCGCCTGCAGAGGGCCCTGCGACTCTCCGGCTACAAAAAGGTTTGCTTACTTTCTTACAAAACTACTAGTTACTTACTTCTTTTAATAAAAACAGTTCAACATTATATCTCATAGTAGGTACCGGTCTTTGACTCAAAGTTTATGACAGCTAATTAACATTTAATTTTCTTTTATGTCACAACTCTGCTTTTCATCAAAGAGATAATTATTTGTTTATTTTGGACGAAATTGGAATATCAAAATAACGAGCGTTACAAAACTGTTGTGAAGTTTTCAATTTAATACTACAATGTCAGTAGGTACGTAGTGCTGTCCTCGGCAACTAGTTAATTATCTCTCGTTAATATTTCATATGTGGGTTGAACTGGTTGGGCAGGATGCGTGTAACAGTTTCATCTGCTGTTTGTACGTTTACATAAAGTAACTTTTATCGTCTTTATAAGTGATTGAATGCGTTGTTACTCTGGATTAATTAATAGTCCTTCAGTCACGGCTTTGATACAAAAGTGAATTTTGTCCCAGTACTATATCAATGGCATCGTTTGCACTAACTAACATATTGAACTGCTCGAACGACGAGAGGGAAGCGCGGGTCAGTTGCCCGGCAATAACTCAGTCGACGTTAATATTTGCTTCCTGCATCTAGTCTAAGTCTTTTTAATTAAAAGGTTACAAATAAAACAACGATAAATCGCTTCAAGTATCTTCAGTTTTACTGAAGGTAAAAGCTGTATGAAGTAAAAGGTGCGAAATATAGTTACTTGCATGTGTTTACTCTGCATATTCTTATCCTTCCGTAATTATTGTGTTTGCAACCTATACTCTTGACAGTCCTTGTGTCATTCCTGACACGTGGGAGTTGCGAAGTGAGCCATTTTGTCTCGATCCCCTTTTTTATATACGTCAAAGTGTGTTATTATTTGTGAGACTTATTTGCAAGTACTTACTCAACAAATCAATCCTCTTTTGTTTAGAGAGTATTTTATAAATATTCAATTGCGCCAGTATTTTTAGTATGGGTTGCATTTAAAATTCCATTTTCATAATAATATAAGGCAAATAAAACTCGAAAGCAACTCGCGCGAGAACACTCGATGCGGACGCATGCCTGAAATTCACGGTATGCTGTACGATTTTAATTAGCACTGTCAGCGAACTCTCTATAGGTAGGTACAGATTGTATTATTCGTGTAAAAATCCACGCTCATTTATACGAATCACAAGAAAACGAGGACAATGAAGACGAGAAGATTGGATCGAAATCAAATAAGCCTTTTATAGTATCAACCCTAGTCTTTAACATTCATTCGGTTCGACCGTAAGGCTTCTCGATTCTATCCAATATCGATTGCGTTCTTTAAATCCATGTAAGCCTGTTTTAAAGGGAAGATGAAATAAAAACGTGGATTGAAAGGAGTTGAATGAGATCTAAACGGTGATGATTGAAGTAAGTCTCGCGACTGAGTCGTAAATAAAACTCAATCATTTAATTTAATTTTGCTTCTAAGCAAAGAGATTCATTCTATAATGTAGTTTTATATTTTATTTTTATACTACCTTATATGGCCTTATACGAAACCTTATATTTTAAGTTAAAAGTCATTATTCAAAACTGCCTGTACGCAGATAATTATTCACGCTCATATTTCAAGAATTCAAAATAAGAAAGAACGAAAGTTTAAAAAACGTACGTTAATTTTAGCTCTGACTTTATAAATGCAGTTCACTAAAGCAGAGCGCTCTTCAACTTAATGGCTACAAGTTAAACGCCTCGTTGTGAGAACGTTCTTTTTACCGCTCGAAATTATAAATCACTTGTCACAGAATTTAATTAATTTGGAGACTTCCAAACCAAAGCTCGCAAGAATAAATTAATTTTCCAAACTATCGACGGTGAAATGTAGAACATGAAACACAATTCTAACAAACAGAATTTCAGCGAATAGTCGTCATTCGAAACGACGAACTTACGTATTGTTTAAAGCAAAAATACTTGAGAATGAGATTGGATTTTTATCGCGAGATTGTTGAGTACATTTGTGTCTAAAGTATCATTGATTAGGTATCCGTAGAAATAAGAGATCGTCTCTTTGACTGAGAAAATAAAAGATGTTGGAAAGTAAAATAGAGCTCAAGAAATGTTTTATCCTCACGAACACAGAATCATCATGAATTATTGTTTCTTTTTTTGGTGAAGATATTTTTGAATAATATGACAATGCCGCCTTGATTTCTTATCGTAGGTAATATAAACAATTGGAAAAAAAAAACGTTTTTCAGCAGTTATTTTATTTTCAATTTTACGAGACAGTATTAGGCTTTTTATTTATCACAAAGGTATACTTTATATGTAACAAGCCGTATTACAATGAAGTGTAAACCGAGGTAGCAAACAGTCAACGAATTTATTTGTGAACTAAAGATTAATGTGATATGGGTGAAACAAGTCACCTATGAGATTTAATAAAGCACCGGCTTTTACTGCTAATGGCCGCGGGCTTGGCCTCGCACAGAACGAATTCGTATTTTCGAGTGTATAGTGTGTATACCCACTCTACATATTTTTTGTACGTGTATATGTAGGGAAAATAAATAAAAAAATACGGAATTATTTGCACTTAAAGCTAAAACCAAAATACATCATTACTCGTAATAAATTGTTATTAAAAAATTGAAAACGTGTCTGTAATTATCGGTATTATTATTATACTCTCTTTTATCACGGGATAACTTCAGAAGAAGAAACCCGGTCCTTTGAAAGGCTTACGCGGGGACACAGGTCCAACACGCAGTGGCCTTGTTGAGAACTTTATTCTAATATGGGATGGGGCACCTACCAGGGGCCATTCACCCCTGCTCTATGTAAGAACAGACATGAACGGCCCAAGGTAGCTACAGAACTATTGTGAAATAAGGTATTATAAACTAAATTAGGCTATTGATGTGTATGTGTTACGTGGATTGGTTACCATAATGAAATCGGAAACTATGTCACCTGCCTTTCTACACATGGAAATGTAAATAAATAGGCAGGTGGTGACTCGCCACTCACTAGATGGGCCCCCCAAACAACCGCCACTGCAGGCAGCAGGGGGCAACACCAGTGCGAGCGGCTAGGGGTGTCGAGCGGTGCGGCCCCGATTTCGCCATCGCGGGTCACAGTAGCGGACCCGGAGCGGGTTTCCTCGTTATTACGCCATTAGACACTTCCACCCCCGAGCATATAGCTCTAGCGACCCCTCTCTAGCCAGCCGGTTAAGGCAAGAAAGAGCTGGGAGCCCTCTCTAAAGAGTGACTCCCTGGAGCACTCAGGTCCGTTGTGTCGCTACTCACAAACAGCTCGCCACTAGCTGCCCTGCGGATGTATGCTCCTACATAGACCTTCAGATACATTTTTTATTTATATCTTAAGGTTGCAAAAAGCAAGTTAATATGCCCTCAGGTATTGCGTTATTCTCATGACGAGGTAACGACTTGCCCCGAGGGACATTATACTTATTATTATGTTTGCAAAACATAAGCATACAAGTATACCATACCACATTTTTTAAGTTTGAAATAGGAGTTACTAAATTCGTTTGCTTGCCGCAAATACCAGTCATTAATTGACAAAAATATTAAAAAAAATGGATTTTCGTGTTTTTATTTAAAAATAAGACGATAATGCAATTCAAGCAAAGAAATGCATGCCCAAAGTACCATTTTAACTTATTACAATTCTAGTACCTACATTTTTCGAGCCGAGAACCGCACTAGAGTTGTAGAGTTAATCCTCATTCATGTTACTCTCCTTTCAAAGACTTTAATATGGCGGCCTGAGCCAGCGGATGTTTTGATTAAACGAGTATAAGATGTCTTGCAAGCGTAATGCACACCTTGAGCAAAATCATAAATCTCGCGTCTTTTTATGTGAAGACTGAAGTTTAGATTGATTTTAAAAAGGTGTTATTTGGGTTGCATATTAGATAAAATAATAGCTGTTTCCCGTAGCTTCGCCTGCGGTCTCAATTTTTTTTATATAAATAAGATTTAAGCTATCCTATCTTTCAAGTTGGATCAAACTGCACACGGTGTGCAAATTTGATTGAAATCAGTTCAGTAGTTTCGGAGGTCATCCCGGACAAACATCGTGATACTGGAATTATATATAATAGAAGATAGGTTGGCAATGATGATACCGCTAACTTCAAAATCTTCTTTCGACTTTGATTATTTGTTTTAAATTACTTCATATGTCATTGACCTCTAGAAGTTACTTTGAGTTAAAAGAGTCTGGCATTATCTTGTAAACGTCTAAACGGAAAACGGTTCATGTCCACGTCACGTCAAGCAGGAAGTTCGTATTAATTTACCTTTTTGAACACTGATAGGACTGTCAAAATACTCGAGACGACAAACTTTTCAAAGCTCTTCTGAAATAGAAAAATACAAGTTATTTTTTTGGTGATTAGAAAAGTTAAAATAAATGAAAGAATAACATTTTTGTGTTTTCGTTTAGTACATTTTATTTACTTCGATAGTTTAATAGTAATAGTCTCAAGTAATTGTATAATGTAAACGGTACAGCGGCCAATGACCCTAAACAAGTGCTATCTACATACACGTCTGTCACTTGACTGACACTCGATATTTTTTTTCTATATACTCGTAGAACCGTTGGCTCAGTTCCACACGGGAAGTGTCTTCGCATTCCGGAGCAAGTCTAGCGAACACAGAGTTACTAGAACATTCAGATTTCCCAGAAACAAGGGAGATTTATTGCAGCTCTATAACAATCAGTTCTATTTGCGTCAGTAATGCTGGGTATGATTCTTTTACATTTTAAACGTTTCTAAATGAAAACTTATATCACACTTGTTGACCTGATATTCTATACAATCTAAAAATTCTGTAATTTTAGGTCCAGGTTTTATACATAATACAAAATACTATTAGATATCCACTTCATAAAAAATAATCACATCATGTCTCTAAACTTTATTGTAGAAACTCACTTTATTTATTTATTTTTTTACGAAGCGAGAGAAAGTTTTATTTTCGACCTGGCAACCCCACTACAGTATACTGCGCACTCGATCCCGGCCAATTTCCTTGCCATCGATGCCTGTGGTTCCAGACATTACGACACCCACTGGCGGAAAATCGAATTCAGTTAGCGTTTCCTTCTCAAACACTTTAATTTAAAGTTACAAGACCATGAAGATTATTGGTGTACGTCCCTCCTAGATAGATTAGGCTGGATTAAGCTGTAAATTATGTAACTTTGCAGAACTCGAAAATATTTAAGAAATATTTTGTACAGTTTTTAATTAATGCATTTTAACAAGAATGTTGAGCACTTTTATCAAGAATTTAACTTCGTATGTAATATCAAAAATATCTTGATCTTATAAAGCAAATTTTGAGCAGTCAAAAGTTTCCTATATTTTGATAGCAATGTCTAGTACCTTGAGTTGTAAGAAATACTGCACTACTTCTTGGCGCACTGGGAAATCTAAAAGATCAGTATTACATAGCTCCAACTGAACTGATACATTAAAACTTTAGTTATTAAAAAGTTATTCTTTGTAATTGTTTTTCAAATACTTATTATTAGAACATATTATTAGGCGACTGTGTAATGCCCGTCGCTCACAATAACGCAAAAACGCGAACTTTATATCCAAATCTAATAATAAACCGCCTTAAAATAAGCAACATCTTTTTGTCATACCTTCTAAAATTTTCCAATTATTTTGATTTTAAATCCAATTTACCAAACTCTACTATACTGAACTACGATTGTCGACTTTAACGAAATTTATATAGAATCGCCTTTGATATAGCATTAACGATGACCAAAAAGAATTTTAGAATCCGATTCACTATTGGCGGAAAGATGTAGTTGATTTGATAATCTCCTCCCTTTAATAAAGTTTGGTTCGCGAATTAATCTGTCGGTTGCATAGCCATGAAGATGGGCTTATAGTGCCAGCGAATACTCTACACAATAGAATACCACGAACAGATTGGTTCTTGCGATTTTCCGTTCGGTTTGCCCCACAGCTGTTGCCTATCCTTGCCCATTATACTCCTGTTATAAAAGTTGCACTCAACCATAACGACGTCATTTAATGATATTATTATATATTTATATTATATATTTATATTTGTTTGCTAGCATTGCGATGTCACACTTACAAACAATTACCTGTATTAAAATATCAATATCATAATACGAAGGAGTATTTTAAATTATTTAAGTTGAAGAGGACTAAGGGCCTATTTCACCATTGTCAGATAACTTTATTCGTTATTTTGAAATGTTGACTATTGTTTCACATAGAAACTGTCAAACGTCAATTTTTTTCGTCGAAAGTTATCTGACGTTGGTGAAATAGGCCTTTAATAGCACTAAACATAAACCTATAATAATGCTGTTATTACAAAATATACTACACTAGATTTTTTCGTAAATAATTAAGCTTTTTAAGAGGCTAAGAGAGAATATCATATTATTTTAATAAACCTTTAAGCAGAACACGGCAGCACAAAAGTCACTTTACCAAGAATATTTTTTAAAATACGATATAGTAATTGTATGTTGCTACAATATTTTCAGGAAAAGAAATTTGGAAATTGCACCTACATTTTTAGGCTGTTAGTTAAAATATTTGAAGAAAATGTAAGTCTGCCAATATTTTATAGTTCGGACTATAAATAACTCGATAGCTTATCGAGGAACAACAATGGAATGATTTATGGTGGCTCTCCACTCCTAAGACTGTAACCATCAATAAAAAAGAATATTATGAAGTAGATTTTTTTACTAAATGTAATATTTTCCTATTACATACACATATAAATATACTTTTTTTTCAACAATATTCTTTCAAAATGACGAATATAATTATTTTTATCTTATTTCCAAGTTTTACCCGAATATTATACTTAGGTACGTTGAATTAAAAATTATGAACTTAGAAGGAAATCAAACTGTCAAGTCGAATACGTTAATTAGTTAACGTCGTGAATCAAAACAATAAACGGGGGTAGAATCTTATTTCAAAAATATTAATTACAAATAAAAATATGCACAAAAAATTTTATAATTATCTCCGAAAAGTCTTATATCAAAACTACGAATCCCTCACAATAATCACGACAAACTAAAAACTAGAAGTAAGTTTTCAATTGAAATTCTACTTCAGCGTTCCAAAATCAAAATACAGTGACACCGCGAAAGTTTATGTAGGTAAGCAAAGTATTTTAATCTGCGGCGAGAGCGGGCAAAGTTACTATTTACATAAAAGTTATATTGTGACTTAAATTCAGACGGTGCGACATTTAATTAGTGAGCTTTTAAGGGTAAAATTTATTATGCTCCTTCAATATAATATTTCTTAAAATACTTTTTAGAAGATATGAGTATTTTGTAAGTGAAATATAGAGATTGAATTCAAAATTCTCTCAACAAAATCTCTGAAAGACAACATAAAATATACCTACATTCCAATTACAAAGTAAAGTTAATTAAACTGAAAATAATCTTTTATGTACTTCAATTGTAATGTAACGGAATAGAGAAAGATTTTACCATAAAGTATAGAGTAGCCAGAGACAGTCTGTTAAACTTATATTAGAAGGCGCGAAATTTGAATGAAGATTTCAATTAATTTATATATGTAGTACATGGAATAAACTTAAAAGCATTTTAGTAAGTAGGTACAAAATAACAGTCATCATCTGCCTAGCCTTTTCTCAAGCAATGTTGGAGACGGCTACCAGTCTTACGGACCTCCACAACCCATTACTGGGCAATACAGTATCCCTTAGTGAGACTATCACAGAATAAAAAACAAACAGTATAACCACAACATGAACAGACTATAAATTGCAGCTCGCTCTCTAAAGCTTGACTTCTATATTACAAACGACACAGTAAAGAACAAATTACAGAACAAAGGTACAGGAACAAGACGGCGAACAGACAGGCATTTTATTTTCAATTTCGAGCTGTCTAGGCACAAAACATAACTAACAATGTGCATGTGTACAATACAGCATTTTTGTCATAACAACGTAGCACTCCTAAAACAAAAGCGAGCGTGGATCAACACCTAATTGGACTTCACAGCTGAGATACATGTTTTGTTTGTCTTTATAAACATCGCAGTAAGTGTAAATTAATATTGTTCTGTTCATTAGACGTGTGTACTGGCTAGTGAAGTGTAGTCAATGGAATTTAAATATTAAAATAATTAAATATGGTTGTGCAATATGTGGTGTACGATAGAATATCGAGTAACGATAACGGTTAGTAACAAAATACTATAAATTCTTATAATTTTTATCTAGGGGAACCAGGCCAGCTTCATACGGGTAGCAAGGTTATAATAAATATCATAGTATAAATTAAAGTCTGTCAGTCCTTTCAAATGCTTAGACCATTAAAACTTGCAACAGATTTTGATGCGATTTTTTTGCTAGATAGAGTGTCAAGAGATTAGTTTGAGAGAGTTTAAGACATATGTATAATACACGTGTGAAGTCTGTTACTGGGTCCGCTAGTTATACATAAAGCTTTCGCTGAACACTGCATTAACATCCGTTGCGTAGGTACGCACAAATACACAGCGGGAGAGACTTTGTTTTATACCATGTAATGATGATTAATAAAATAGTTAAAACATCTACACTAATATTATTAAGAGGAGAGATTTGTATTGTTGTGTGTATGTTTGTAATGAACAAACTTAAAAACAAATGTGTGATTTTAAAAATTCTTTCACCATTAGAGTTTGTCGGGCTAAGTCGCGGGGAACAGCTAGTTATAAATAATTTACCGATAATAACATATAATAAATAACAAATAGTTAGGTGAAGTAAGCTCTCAAGCTGTTATTAAGATTTCATATTACTAACATCATGTTATCAACAACATCATCAACAACATTGTTACTTCAAATAAATTAGCGAAATTGTTTTAGGGAACAATTATGCATAAGATATGATACCTACCACTCATCTCAACTTGCTGAGTCATCTCTCTCTTGTGACCGTTAAAATCGCGTGGGAATGTAACAAGCCTTTCGTCCTGGGTAACATTGTTACAGGCTGGAATAGATGTGAATAGAAGAAATATAAAATATTGACCTATATGTATGTTGCTAATTATATCTAATAAAAATAATAATTAACTGGTTCTGAACACTGCTTTCGATTATTTTTATGTCCATTGTATTTAAAAACTTTTAAACTTTATTAGGCATATCGCTTTTGTCGTCTACCATCAAAATTGTTCAAATATTTTGCGTTGAGAGCCGATTACGTGAAAATATCGTAAAAGTTGGGGTTTCTTTTAGGATTTATACTTAATTATATTCTTTCCGGTTTTGTTTTGTGCATTGCGCCCTAAATGATTTTGACTTTCCTTCTATCAGAAAAGGTATTTCTTTTTCCAAAAAACACGTTTCATTATTGGATAATTATATCACATATAATCAAACTGAAAAGCCCCGGCGGACATGAAGGGATGAACTGGCCGCATACCAGAAAGAGTGGAAATAAATAGACGTGAACAGAAACGTGTGGAAAAAAAAGATAGGGCCTTCCCCTGCAGTGGGACGGTTCAGTCTTATAATAAAAAATAGGAATAATAATTAAAATAAGCCGTCGCAGTAAAAAGAAAAGTAAAGACCTAATCGTCAAAAAATGCCTCCACCTTGACATGATAAAGTATGTTTTTATGAAATACTGATGATAGTAAATCATTATTAATCCGGAAATTGCTTAGATATTGGGTTGGGTCCATCTTTGCCGAAAGCCTGCGGACTTTTCGGGTCTCCTACATATTAATTAGATTTTGCATCAGCGTTTCTGCCTTTCAAGGATAATAATGTTTTCAACAAATATTGTATTTAAAAAAAAAGTTAGTCAATTTAATATTTTGTGCTGAATTGATTCAATAAATGTTCGAATACATCAACAGTTCGATAAATAACTTTTGACTATCATCTTATTTACAATTCCAGGGAGCTTGAACTATCGAAAAAAAGTATATACCTACCGTAAATACAAATACTTTTGTGCTACTGAATGTTAATTAAAAGAAATGTCTCAAAACAGAATTGGCATCGGTAAAATATTCCGTTTGTATTTCCCGAAAAGCTTGTTTATAATTATTCATTGTTGGCAATATTCCCATTAATACTCAAAGTAATAATATTGTGAATGGCTACAATTTCTTACTCACCTTTTTCAGTACAATCGAGTTTATTTTTAATTTGCAAGGCTCGAGAACCGATATTCAGCGAATTTCGTTCTTTGTAAAATTTAAGAGTATTGGTTTTCTGGTAGTCAACGATATTCTAATCTTCATTACGTACGAGGTTGAATTTAAATTGCTGAGTACTTTAATATTCTGTTTATTTGGTCCTTAGGTATTAGAATCTTTACTCAAAATATTTTTGATGATTTCTAAGCTTCTGCAAAATATACTTACTTAACTGGGTTTTCATCGTTAACTGATGAAAGTTAAAAACTACGAGACTTGTACATTTAAGTAACAAACGTTTTTTTACAACGCAAGATACAAGATACAAGATAATTTATTTGTTTGAAACATGAGTTAGCATACAGGCATGCAAGGTGTTACAATTTTAGTAAAATAAGTCCATTCATGTTTTGCCTTTGCGGCGTACAAATATAGGAATTTCCTTAAGCTAACTTATAAAATAATAAACTAGTTTATGGGTAACAAAAACAAATAAATACAATTATTTTAGTGGACGGATATTTAAAATTTACATTATCCTAAACATACAATGAGGTAGGTAACATTTAAACTATTTGATGATAAATATGGTTAGAAGTTATATTTTATCATTTAAAAACTCTTCAATATTGAGATTCGAATAGGATAAGGTTCGTGATTCGTAAGATTTATCTACTAAATACCTCTTTAGATGGATTTTTAATTTAGCAGCAGTATATTCTTTCCAACTTTTTGGTAGTTTATTGTAAATATTAGGAGCCATGCAAAATATACTTTTCCGAAGTAGCGCAGTTTGAGAATGATGAATGCACAGTGTGTTATTATCTCGTCTATTTCTTTTTACCTTATCACATAGCCGGGGAAACAGATTGGGTTTTAATTTAACAAACATAATTGTTTCTAAAATGTACAGTGACGGAAGAGTTAAAATTTTATATTTTTTAAAATATGGTCTGTAGCTGTCTTTAACATGAAGTGAAAACATAGTCCTAATACTTCTTTTTTGGGCTTTAAAAACAAGTTCCCTATTAGTTGAATTGCCCCAAAATATTACCCCATATCTTAAAGAGGACGAGACGAGACCATGATAAGCAGTTAATAGAGCATCAATATTCAAAAGTGGGGCTAATTTGTAAAGGGCGTATGTACAGTTACTTATTTTTTTGCTTAAGGCTACAGTATGCGCTTTCCAATTTAGTTTACCGTCTATTGTTATTCCAAGAAATTTTGCTGTATCCACCGTATTTAGAGATTTATTGCAATAATGTACATTAATATTTGGAACAGCTGATCTTTGGGTAAAATGCATTATATGTGTTTTGTCAAGATTTATCTTTAAATTATTTTTATCGAGCCATTTTATTATCGAGGTAATAGAATTATTTATATCAGTTTCATAGTTATCTCTATTTTTACAAGCTATTGTCACTGTACTATCATCTGCAAATAATGTTACTGGATTGTCTGCACATTTAGGTAGGTCGTTAATATATTTAATATAAAAAGTAAAGGCCCTAAGACACTACCTTGTGGTACGCCATAATTTGGTATGCGTTCTGATGATTTATACACAACTTCTTGTCTTGTACGTTTATTTATTGCTGTTATTTCTGTAATCTGTCTTCTATTACTTAGATACGATTGAATGAGATTGGAGACGTTACCTCTAATCTAATAGCAGATTGCGCAAGTCCCGAAATGAATTTAAGAACAGGAAATATAATAATATGTTAAAAAATCAGTTCTTGGTAGGAGGAAAATGGATTTCTTGGTATTTATACAATACGGGTTTCTTTTAGGATTTTTTTTTAATATAATCTGTAACATTATCGACAATCTCACCTAACTTTTTTGCCGTGATAACGAAGATATGTCACATTCCGCCTGAGCTGAGCGTGCAAGCGAGAGCGTGGAACAAGCGGTAGAGAGGGACGATCGGCCTAAGCGCGTTGCTTATGACGCCTACATCACTCTTTCACTCCATCGGCCGATGCGTCCTAGTTGAAGAGAGACAGTATGCAATTTTTCATGCATGTTTTCTTTTGACGTTTTTACGAAAAACAGACAACCATATTTCAAAGAAATGCTTAAGAAGCGTTGTACTGCTATATTTCTAAAGGTAATTTTTTGCGGCGGATATGAACATCTATCAGTATTCATTTCTCACGAGTTGTCGACCAAGATTACAGAAAATTAATCATAGACACAATGTGCGTAAGTTGAGATAGAAGCCAAGAACTAAAATAACTCCGTATATTATTAGTTACCTTCGTTTACCTGTCTGTCCTGAGGCCATTTTAAATTGCGTACCTATCTCCAGAATTATGACGGTTGTGTGTTGTTGACAACGAAAGGAAAAACTGGTTTGAGAGTGGAAATATTAGGGTACCGAAATTACCTAAGTGGCCTAGCAGTTCAAGGATGGGGCTCGCATGCACATGGTTGCAGGTTCGAACACAGGCAGTCACTTTCTATATCCTTCTAAGACAATGACAATGATGAAAAAAACGATCGTGAAGAAACTTGAATTCCAAAACTTGGAATCTGAAATCGCCAACCCGCAATGAGCAAGCGTGGTGAATAATACTGATTCTTTCTCTATATGGGGAGAGGCCTGTGCCAAGTAGTGGGATGTTAATAAGCCGGTATTATTATTATAAATTATTCTTAAAAGTACGACAGAATCATGGATTTGATGCGAATAGTTTGTGTTTTGTTTCAAGTAGGTACGTTACTTATATAAGAAAAAAAATATTAAATGCTATATAATCTTTTTCAAAACTCACTAAAGATTTATTCGTAAGAAATTCGAAATGTGACCAAAGATTAAAAAGCGAATGAAAACGTTAGAAACTATAGAAGTTGTTTTCCAAATAGAGCAATATTTTTCAGTTTAGTCTAGTGATTAATTGATAATAAATTCATATTCGTGCCAGGAAACTTTCGAATACGGGAAACAAACGATAATAAACTTTCAAATTGATTTTTAATTGTTTACACAAACAATACTACTTTAGAGAAGTAGTTTGTGGTCCTTTAGGTAAAGTAGTCCGATTATTCCCATGCTTTATTCGTGTTATTATTTCGAGTTCTCGGATTATATTCATAAAAAATAGAACAGTATATGTATTTTTTTTCTAGCTTACTAGCAATGTGGATAGCACATTACCTACTAGTATTCTTGTTAACCCGTGGTAAGCTAAATATATGCCTGTGTGTACTGCGATTCCAACCCGCGACCACATGATCGCAAGTCCAAACCCCTAGCTAGCCATTAGGCTACCGCCGCTTATAACCTATTTCGATAAGTAACATTTGCAAAAAATCACAGAAAGTATTCAGTATTCTTCTTGTTCCATAGTACCTTAACACTAATGAAGCTTATCTTATTTCTAATAAGATACGGTATATATAGATAGTATACATACTAGTAGTATATACGGATATATAGGTCTTATAAATCCATGTTCAAAGATGACAGAACTTCATGTATCTATGAAAACGATGTAACGATCAAGATCTAGATCAAGTTTTGGCTTCCAAAATGCGATAACCGATAGCTTTGTGAAAGTTGGTAGTTATCAGCAACTGTGGCTCGGTCTTATGGAACTTAGTACTATGCTAATAAACTTAATTGTGGTATCTCTTGATAGTCTGGACTGAGGGCTTGGCGTGATGCAGCGGATTATATTTGATGGTAGATGGTATCTTGTTACGAAGTTTATTTAAAAGGTAAATAAATCTACATAACTGGCAGTTTTTAGGTATAAATACTTAAGCTCAAACTCACCCAACATTTAGTTTTAGTTGTAACTTATCTTTTTATGCATTACTATTTTTATTAATTATCTTTTTATTATTACATTCTGAGTAGATTATTTCAATCATTTATTGAGTTGTGTAAATGGGAAGAGCGGAACATCCTATCACAAGCAAACCCTTGCTTAAAAGGATGGTCCAAATTATATTATGTAAAAAGAAAAAGTGATGAAATGAACATTTTATTTTTTATTTTATTTATGCATGCTTCGTTAGTAGACGACTAGTTGTTAACATTAATATGTGTAATCTTATTATACGTAAACGCTTATCATTTGTTACTAAGGGCCGATTTCACCAACATAGTATAAGTCTTATACAAGAATAAATCGTTTCTTACCCCCGAGTAAACCAATTTTACGTTTCACCAACATTTAAACTAAGGATAAAACCTCTATACTAGAGTAAAGTCTTATACCGCCGATTTCGGCCGTGTAAGCTGCTATTCTTTGGTTAGTAGTGTCACTGTCAAGTCAGTTCCTAAGCTAATTACCTAGCATTTAAAAAATGGCGCGCCGTTTGAATTCATTAATAAATGAAACCGATACATAGCGAAGATGATGATTATTTTTGTCCTCGTCCACGGTGGTTTAAGGAAAGGGCTAATTATTTTGAAGAGTACGACGAACACGATTTCGTGATAAGATTTCGTTTATCCAAGAAGGCAGCATTAAGTTTACTGGCAAAAATCGAGCACCGTTTGGAGTATCCATCAGATAGGTGAGTGTTCTTAATAATAGTTTGTTATTTCCCAGTACATACCTACTTGTACAAATTCTGTGTAAAAAAGTGTCTCCTACTATCTAAAAAAATTGTAAATTAATTCTAGCTCTTGTTTGTATTGTTTCAGTTTCTTTTATCACTTGCCATCATTCAAATAACTACAAGAAAACTAGTAAAATAGGATCAAAGCATAAGTCAAAACTCAAAACGGTCGCTGTTTTTAAGGTTATTCAAAACGTCAGGTTAAAGTATTATCCAAACAATTTTAGGAAATAGGGAGCGCCATTGCTCAGGCACGGAACAACCTGACTATTTTACTTGGGAGCGTTCTAATTTCATTCCATTCATTCGTTCACGGTTACAGAGTAACTATACGAGAATAAGATATCCGCAGACTAGCATGGTGAAATGAAATTGAAGTTAACCAAAGAGTAATTCGTTAGAATAAATTTATACTGGGGTAGCTACTCTCGTGTTAATTCAATGTTGGTGAAATCGACTCTAAGGGAAATAACGGATCCTTAAACACAATAGTTCTTATTTTGAATAGAGTTCCATAACGTAATTTCATAGGTAAGTTTTAATTTAATAAAAAACAACAATTGAAGATGATCATACCAATAATCCCGATACGTGTTCTTGCGAGAGAGATTATCTGGCCAAATGTTGGTTTAGCAAAAAAATATAGACTTTTTGATTGATTACTAACGACTAAAATATTTTGCTAATTACTTTCAATGAATACTTAGTTCCGTAATTTCATTTAATGGGATATAATAGGTTATCTACTTATTTTGTTAATCTACTTTTCTTGGCGGCTTCCCTAAACACCATCCATCACTGACAGTAGAAAAAATTAGCGCCCTTATGAAAGGACGGCATTCGCTTTATATTGGAAATGTAATATCTTCAGAAGTATGCGGATATTATGGTAGAAATTGAGAAAATGTCCCTGAAATTTCGATAATCTTAGGCACTTTCTTTGCGAAGGTAAAGTTAAAAAGTTTTAAATGTCTCTCGAATTAGTTATAACGAAATTAAACATAAAAATAGAACATTGTTCTGTTTTTGAAGGATATAATTTTAAGTGTAGGTAGTGTTAAATTATTGGCATTTAATACGTTTGAAACATACATACCAATATTAGTTATAAGTTTTACAGTATATTTTAAACATAGATAGCGTAACAAGAATATTAATCTCGTATGATCCACATTCTAGCAAAGTCGATCTTACATTAATAGTATTCTTGTTTAGCTAAAGATATGTTTGTGTTACGAGTCGGTTTACGTCTGTAGTGCAATGAGTGGGATTCAAACCGGCAACCACAAGATCGCAAGTCCGAAGCCGAAACCATGTCTAATTTTAGTATTCTCGTAATTTTCGAGAAGTATTTTTCCTATTTTCAAATAGACTTAGTTATGTCGAAATTCCAAATTGTAGAACCGACTGTGTCTTACGAACAAAAGGTGTTACGAAGAAATTACATGACGGTAAAACCTTCCTATTTCCTTGTAATTTTATGAATGTGAATTTATTTTTTTGGTAACATTTGACACGAATAAAAGAATACTCAATTTGCTTTGATAAATTTTATACCGGGATATTTCTTAATGCACTTGAAGAAAGTTGCTGGCTGTAGATATATTTGTATAATTTTATTCTTAATTTTAGAATAAAAATAAATTCCCCCTAAATTGAATCCGCGAAACACCTGTGAAAATTTATTAGGCACGGATGTGACAAGTTTAGAATCCACAGATGCCCCAGATAACATGTTTTCTTAGCATCTGGACGAATGATATTGACATAGCAAATGCATAAAGATACGTTCGTTTCATGTTCCAGAAAATACGTTACACAAAAATCTTAGAATAGGTATGTGTCCACAAAATCATGCCAAATTATTTTACAGTTTTATTTCGTTTTTATATTTTGTTATGCAGTTGATAGTCCAAAACAATACCTGCAACATCGAGTAGTTGCCAAATATAGAAACAGAAATTTCCAACAGAACAGTTATTTGCCTCGCCTAACTGGGACTTATAAACAACTGCCATTTTTTAGTGTTACCTACCTCAAAAGGAAAAACTGAACCCTTATAGGATCAGTTTGTTGTCCGTCTTACTGTAAAGACTCTTTATCTCGGCGACGTATCGAGTTGAAATAAAAACAATATCAGTCTACGTTTAGATCTTTAGTCCCTTGATACTGTGAAAAATCATATTTCTAAGTTAACGTAAAAAAGATACCTATAGCCGTTTATACCCCAAAAATAGCACTAAGTATATACTCACAAGGGTATCAAAATTAAAAGGTTAAGAAGTACTTCCCGTTGACCGAGAACTTTGAAATTTGTCTAATAATACTTATCGATAGACAACAAGTAGGTACCTGGTACCTACAGGAAAAAGTCTGAAAAGTATATTATTTAATTCAATCATGAAATAACATTATCTTTGTACGAAACCCTCGTTATGCGAGTCCAACTCACACTTGTCCGTTTTTTTAACACCACTCTTCAATTCAGGACCCTTTAAAATGGATAAAAAAAAATATATTCATAAGGCTAGTCTTTCTCCATTGGGACCAAACTGATGACAAGATTTGTTAATAAAACTTTTCACGCAGACTTAAATTGACTGCGTTCGTTCAAAATATATGCACTAGACCCAAAAACAGATTACTGTAAAAATATAACACGGTTTTTCTACTTGCTCTGATAAATAGAAAGTCTGAAAGCGAAACTATTACTAGCCTTTTCTTAAAATATAATGAAAATAATTTATTTATACTTATGACTAGTTTAAGATTAAATTATGGAGTCTAATTAGTGTTACACGCAGTTTACATGTCTTAATGATATATTATTTAAGAAAATAAATACGGTAGCTTTTTCATTTTATAACAAAACTAATGTGCAGTGGCATGGTTAAGCAGTTATATAGAAAAGGAAAGTCAGTAAACATACTTTAAAACTATTTTTATGTCGGTTAATTATAACTTATACAAACAACTCCATATTTATGGCATAAGATTTCAAATAAAGCGCTAGTGCATTGTAGACAGTTGGTAAAAACTTTTTAGCCGTAGAGGTTCTTAATTCAACATGTTTTTTTTGTTATATTTGTTACGCGACATCTCCGGTAATGATTCAAAAAATTCTTGAATGGATACCTTAGAGGTGTTCCTTTATAAATGTCATCAAAATCAGTAGTTAGGTAGTATAGTTATTAAATACAAATTATAGAAAAATGTTACCAAGAATGTGTAAACGAAATTGCATAGGTACCTTATACTTTCATTTCGTGCATTTGAATCCGTTTTTTTATTATATTGATGTGTAATCGCATAAATGAACGTTAAGCCTCTAAAAAATGTGCTTTAAAATATATTTTAATTCATTGGCACTCTTGTTTTATACATCCTGATAGGTGTATAGGTATACTTAGTTATAGTGACTTGTATATACGTTTATAATAAACTAGCTGTGACCCGCGCTTTCACCCGCGTAAGGAGTTCCCGTTCCTGATATCCATTCACTCACGCAATTTTTAAGCATTATTTTTATTATTTTCATTTATAAAAACCTTGTCCTGACACCAACGAACACAATAAAAAGAATCATCCAATTTGGCAGCACTGATAGTTATGCGCTTAGCAACACATTTGGCGATTCATTTTTATATTAAAGACAATTACAAACTTAGCTATACACTTACCTAAAACTAAATCACAATAATTAAAATAAAAAACGAGTGTGTCAAAAAAATAATTACGAGTATGATAATTAATAAGATGATAATAAAAGCTTGTTTTGCAGTGGTCTCTACCTTACTGTAAAATTCCGGTGACGCAATCAAAACCTGCGCTCGACTAACTGCTGTTTATAAACATGTTTTAAAAATAAGAAGACAAAATTTGATAAAAAAAGGCAGCAAAAAGAATACTCTGAAATAAGTTACTTATTCGAAGTAAATGCGCGAAACAATTAAGTACCCACTAATGGCTAACAACATCAATCTAATCTTTTCCGTTTTCTTTCTCTTCCAATTATCTTTTTGTTTCTTTGACGTCACACCCAACGAACCGCGGCCGAGAACGAACTAATTAATTTTTACTCATTTACATGTCGTTCAGTAAAGCATTCTTTGAACGACATTGAACAATTATGCGACATTTTTTTTGGTTGTACAAGGTAATTGTAATCCGGGATAATTGTTCTAATTACGTTTTTTCTTTTGTTTCAGGTATGTGTTTAAGATGCGATGCCTTTAATTTGCTGTAGTACATGTTTTTCACACGTCTTGGAGAACGGAGACAGGTAATTAGGTGGTCTTGTGTTTACTAATTGGTATAATAATATTATACTAGCCTATAAATGTCGCTCTGCTGGGCACAGGCCTCTTTTTATATAGAGAACGGCATTGGTCACCATTTTTGCGTAAGTATTTAATTGTGGGTTGACGATTTTAGGATCTAGTTTGCCTTAGGATATTCTCCTTTAACGATTGCTGATGATGCTTTATAATAATTTAGCTGTCTTTTTCATGAGAATCATGGGTTCAAACCCACAATAGGCAAGTGCTTGGAATAGGTTCGAATCTGCTACCATTTGCGCACTAATGCATTCATTGAACTCCTAGGCGACCACGAAACTATTTGGTAATTTATTAATATAAAAAATAAAATATTAGACACTTGAACTTGTTAGATGATTGGCTTTGACATTTGAAAGCGAGATTCTTAGTGTTTTAATTCATTTCAGTTACTTCTTTTTAAAATAGATAGGCACAACTATGACATTAAAATGGTACAGCGACTGAAAAGACCCGTGACCTTTCGCTTTGGTACAACCACCGGTACAAGGTCAATATCACATCATTGTGTTTCCCTATCAAGAGACAGGAAAATGTTTTAAAGGTCACGAATAATATTTCTTCATATTTACAATTACATTATACATGCGAAAGTAAATATGTTTGTCTGTTACGCTTTCACTGCTTAAATACTGAATCGATTTAGTTGAAACAATGTATGAAGTAAGCTACCACAAATAAGGACATTATTATTATGCTACTTGTACATACGATAACTGACAACCAAGTTGGTGTGTTCTTTGGGTTCAACCATACCAAGTTTCATCAAAATTAGTTTAGCTGTTGAAAGCGTAACAAATAGAGTAACTTCCGCATTTATAATATAAGTGTGGTTGGGATTAAATTATTGTTTACAAAACATTTAATTTCCATTCGTAAACTGGGAACTGGAATATCTCAGAAACTCCATTAGGGCAAGCTAAGCAGTCGGTAGCAAGATGGAACCACTTTACTAAGTTTACTACTCCGATTTGCTAAGTTAATGCGATCTATGAGAATAGCAATGGGACGTTATATTTGAAGTTAGATTATATTATGCACTGAGAACGAAAGATGTATGACGACACGAGCTGAGCTTAATGTATATTTTTTTAAATACAATATTAAAACTAGGGGTCTCTCACTGGTATACTTCTTCTTTTTTCTCTGCTCTTAAATACAGTTATAGCTTTTAAGAATTCAACTATTACATCAAAGACTTTTTTTCCTATGTTAGGAATCTAAGTCTAGGAATTAGAAAGTTGCAATTTTTTAAATTTAAAAAATTCTACGTATAATAATGACTGCGTGCGCAATAAAAAATCAGAAGGAAAAATCGATACTTGCCTTTTTATAATCACAAGTTTAAATGTACGATCACTTGTACAGTAATTATGCAGTGTTCTAAAGCTTTGTCATAGAATTAAACTAAAACTTTGAGATTATAATCCTGACGTATATTAGTCTAATGGCAGTCAGGTACCGTCTAAAATCTTTATTATATGTACCAACAGGAGTTACGAGGTTGTTCATTCAAACACAATCCAGATGAGCGAGCGTTTAGTTAATTAGGTTTAAGTTCAGTGCCTTGGGAGGTAATGGTGCAGTCAGTTGAGTTCATTTTAGTTGCACGAGTTTACACACGTTGACAGTTATAACATTCATGTCAAATCGAAGTTTGAATGGAATTATTAGCTTGCAATCTTGCAATGTTTTGATTGAAACTGCTCGAAATTGGAATTCAATTTCGGATTACGAACGGTGCTGTGTAAATGAAGGAAAAATAACCAAGGAGTATTTACTTTTATTTTAGCTTGGTTTACTTTTTAATTTCAAAAAAATATTTCAAGTTTCATTCAATGAGTCATAAATGAGTAATTAGTTTAACGAGTTGTTCATAAACTCACATCTGTGCACTTTTGTTTAGCTGCTAGCGTTAAGTTACTTAAATGCGCTAATTAAAGTAACTAATGTATTAAATGAGCCGTCTCCATCTTTGAGTATGGAGACTGACTTTTAATTGTGATAAAGCAAGCGTCTCTCTTCGTCTCAAAGTTTCAAGAGACGTTTAAAGTCATACATTATCTCATACATACGGAGACTAGTCAATTATGTATTGCGGAGAAGTTGCATTACAGGGAGCAACTTTATTGCTTGTACTAGAACGATAAGTAGTTGCACGTAGCATGCAGCAGCAATATTGCTTCCGTTTTAATATTAGATTCAAACAAACTTCTTACTAAGATATTGTGAAGTTATTCCTTGAAATTAATAGTTATTTATACGGTCACGGTCGTTTAGTCACGCCTCCATTCGTCGTACTAAATGTCATTCCCATGGTAAAGGATTGTTTGAAGAAAACAATAGTCTATGATTATTCTTGTATTGTTTAGTTAAATGGGTGATTTTTCATGTCAGTTTCCTACGCGTACCAAACCAAATAATGATATAAGATTTTCCAACATAGGTACCAATTCCTTCAGCGTTTGGAATAAAATAATACTACATAGGCACATGCTATTAAAATAGCATACCCGTTTAAAACCAACCCTTTTATAGCATAATTTAGTATAAAATGTGTGAAAAATGTACACAGAATAAGTTCTTCAAACATTAGGTTAATTTTAAAAATAACTCCCGACCTCAAATGTATGCGGACAAGTGTGGCACCGACAATTTTCCTAAAATTTCATTCTACGGGTGACCACATCAAATTCCGGAGCCACCACAACATGAGACTGTCCAAGTGAAAATACAGAGTGAAATACTCAATAATGTTTCTACATTTCTATTGAGAATTTACTAACATGGTTACAGCAGCTACGTACCTATAGGTTTTAGGCAGAATATAGTAGTAGTAGAAAATGTTTATTTCATGAACGAAATTTAAAATCACGAGTCTTTGTCAAAATGATAACTACCTAGCTACATAATGAAGTTATTAGTTAAAAATATATTTATTTTGTACCTAGCTGTTTTATACCAAGTAGCCAACAATATGGCCTTTTCCAATTGTTTCTCCTAAGAAAAACTACAATTTTAACGTATTACTTATAACATCTACTACTTACATAAATCTAATAGAAAATGACTTCAAATTGAAGAAAAGTCAATCGAATAATCTATATTAATAATTTCGTTCAGGGGTACGGTAGACTCGATCGAAACCTTATATGAATAACAAAACATGAAAAAATATTGATTTTGAGTCGAGAACATATATCCGCAAAATTCATATTATGGAGAATTTCGTTAAATTCTAATGGCACTGACAAACAAACCGCAGTCGCCATCTTGGGTACGTAGTAGTAGGCCGCGTTCCGTTAATTCTGCTCAAAGTGATTCAAGGAGTTTATTATCATACAACCTCCTTGAAGTGATACAGTGCTGACAAGGCGTATGACAGTTGCATGATAGTTGGGACCAGAATCGTTTCGGAACGCGTTTGAAATAATATAATGCTTTTTTCACGTTCCGTTACATACTAGCTCTTATATACGCCTCGCCAATCAACACGTCGCGTGCGTCGCGCCAAAGAAGTATCCATCACAAAGAACTGTGACTCATTTGACTGTGTAAAACGAAACGTCTTGCCGGAAACATTGAGTGAATCTTATCTAAACTTTAAACTTTTCTTCAGTCGTTGTCGTTTCGCGAAAATAAAAAAATAAAATTATTTGTGTGAAAACTATTGCAGTTTTTATTTACTATATTTATTAAACACAATGAACGAAGCTATACGAATCTATGGCTTGGTTACCTTTAATATTCCTTGAGAACCGATGACTACAGAAATATTTACCTACATTTTTTATCTTTACTACCTATACCTATATTTACTATTTTGTATCGTGAGTCACATTTCAACCGAGCGGAGCCGGGTTTTCATCTAGTAATAATATAAATTAGTTCACAACATTCGGAGATACCAAGAACAAAACCTTAATAAATATATTTCCTTGGCTATTATTACTGTCAAATAGAAAACCTCTACATTTATAAAGGCATTTAAAAATCACACTGGCAAGTCTACTCAGAAGATTAAACACAGAAACATGAATTTTGTATGACCACACCGCAACTTTGTGGCAAGTAAAAACTTTCACAAACTATAAGAAACTACATTATTTTGTTTACAAACTCGTCCTATTAAAAGTTTTATTAAATTAAAAGTTTAATGTATTAAAACTCATAGTGGTATGAAAGTGGAAAGTCATTTGGTTGCTTCCAAAATACGGTATACAGCACACACGCACAGCAAACTAGATAATTATAGGCACACTAACAAACAAATTTGTATGTGTTAACAATGGGAGTATTATTCTACGTTTATATGTATTGTGTTATCGTAGTCACTCGTTTCTGCTACTCACACACTTGCGTTTATATAGATAAATAAAACATTTATTAATTTTCGTTTTGGTAATATTGTGTTTACATGCATGTGTAGCAAGCTATCGATATAGCTTTGTTTGTGTGCCCTGTATATATATCTAGTTTGCAGCGTGTGTGTTACTTCGGGTACGTACTAACTGTCTGAACCCTTCATCGTTCACTTATGTTAATCTATTCCGTTCCCTAGATATATTTAATCCTTAACAGCAGTGTCGCTTTGCAAGGGATTTCTCGGGATTTCGTTAATTTCGTCATTCATTACGTTGCGAAGCCGTAAGTGTGTTGCGAACCGGCTGTGATAGAATTTTAATTCTCATCATGTATTTACATACAATTACACCTTTGGGTTGGATAAACATAAACAAACCTTTGTTTTAAATATTTTTGTTTCAATTGAAATGTTGTTGTTTGGTACAAATAATACTGTACTTATAATATAAAAGGTCTTACGTTGTCAGTACGGATATATCGTGGATTAGTGGTATGCGTTAGTCTATCCGACATTTTTTTTTCATTTTTTTTATAAATGATTAATAAATTACAGATTGAACATTCAAAATAATAAAATATTGGCTGGCAATAAACTGTTTTTTGTTTAGATTAGTATGTATTTTAGTAGTCCGATTAATAGAAATAATGAAGTTATTGAAATAAAACTTCATGATACATTATTTCAATCCATTTAATTAAATTTGCAATTAAAACGTTTCAATTTACCTTCATTATTCCTTATTGTTAATGTTATACCATTAAGATTTCCGTGTCAAATTAGTGCCAATAATACATTTGAATAAAAATAAGGAATCAAATATAACTCTCACGATTAATTACCAATCGTTTAATCAGAACAATTTGATATTCACACAAAGGTTAGGGAAAAATAGCTTTTATGGAGTTTTTATACTGTGATATATATCAGCTAAACCGTCTAGACACGATTTTTCATTTTTTTTTTTGTAAATAATACCGTCGTTCGTTTATAAAAGCGGTCGCTTTCGATCACGTCACCCGTCATCCATCTAACGAGATGTGATTGTAGCCACACATACGGCGATCAATCGTGCTTATAGTCGGCGGGTTGATGTGACGAGTAAATCACGGAGATTACCTGACGCAATATGTGGGTTCACAGATTCAGTGTGAAATACCTATTAGTTTTGGGAAAGTTTCTGAATTATCCTGTATTTTGAAGTGTGTGCTCAATAGGAATTTGATAGATACTGTTTGAAATTATGAAAAAAAAAAATTTTTTTTATAATAACTTCCGTGAGACGAATGCGCGTGAGTAAGCCGGTGAATCTTTAAATAATTATAAAAATATTATTATAATAATTGTGCAATCTTTATTGTAAAAATAAACAGTATAAACGGGCGGCTTTGTTGCACACGGCAATTTCTTCCAGAAAGTCATAGGACGGAATCAAAGTAAAATAAAAACGTATAATTATGTAAGGTATTTACGAATTATTAATTAAAAGGTCAATCGTCAGGCATGATCAATTGTAATTTTCTAGCTAAGGGATTTTATAAATGACGGGACATTATCGACTTCAAAAACTCTTATATTAACTACTAAACATAAAATCAAATAAACTTAATTACGATTTCCTTAACCAACCACGATCAGATTTAAATTGATTACAATTTTAGTTAATAGATTATTATTAATCCTAATATTGGGGTTGACAACAATATTACTCTAATTAAAATTAGTTAAATGGTTACTTACGCAACCTTAACAATAATTTCCTTATCTATTCTCTACCTTCAAACTTCAGCACAGTTAATCGAGATAAGATCTTGTCTCTCATTAGGGAAATAGCTTCGAGTCTTGGCAAGACCATCACATAAGCAAGGGCTTGGCCATTGAGACTCTCACTAAAGTGATACTTGAACGAGAAGAGTGCTCCTTGTTTGTAGTTCGTGCATAACTTGAGACTTCCACTTGTAGGGTCAGTTTTGATGGTTTGTGGTCATAATGAAAATTTACATAATGAATGCGATAAATCTGTCTGTCAGACTATTCGTTACGCTTTTACGGCTAAATTATTGACCCGATTTTGATAAAACTTGGAAACGTCCTTTCTTGAGATCTAAACTAACCCCTTATGTATGCTTGGCTGGTTATAGCAATCCTATGTCCATGCGGGTGGAGCCACTGGCAAAAGCCAATAAGTATCTTAAAATAGTTAAGAAAAAACTTAGCTGAGATATGTTACACTTATCTGATCATTCTTGGCAGTTATAATTTATTTAAATCTGGTCATTTTTTTTAATTTTATTTCTATACTGCTGCCCGAACAGACTTCATTCTGTCAAAAGATAATTAACAAATGTAACGTTTTTTGAAGGATCATGTCAATAATTTTTATAGAATTAAAACCTTCCTTGGAACTTAGAGCACATAGGTACAAAAAAATTAATTAGCCGAATTGGTCCAGCCATTCTTGTGTTATGCGTTTTCCAACATTCATTTTTATTTATATAGATTAGGCAACGGTCATTTGTTAATTACTTTCTTATGTAATAAATACAGTTGTGTAAATATGAATAGTTAGTTATGGTAGATAAAATAACTAGTTTTGCTTTGAGTGGCAACCATTCACTGTTGTGACCGACTTACCATTATTTTGTTTAGCAAGGGACAAAACGTGATGATAAACCTATGAGATAGCGAGAGAACTAAATATGTACCCAAACATAAATGTTGGCACAATCTTAGCTAGAGGGTAACGTTGAGTAAGTCGAATATACCATTTATGAAATTCTACGTAGGTATGACGGTAGCTGGCAAGATGAATTGGTGGCAAATGCAGGCAGAAACTGGATTGAGGCAGCAAAAGATAGAAGATTTTGGCTTTTTTCGGAGCAGAAATTCATCTAACTATGTAGGTGTTTATTACGCGAATCTTAGACATTAAAGATTTTTTTTTGAAGAATGCGGTTCTTAACTTTTTAACGCCTTTGCTGGTGTCATGGTAGACCTATTCGTATAAACCGCGATAGAATCTGTTTAAGAAGTAGTTTTATTTCAATAAATACTTTTAAAAAGTTGGCGGCTTGTGGATATAATATTTGTCCATTAAGCTGGATGCGTTGCTAATGTTTTCATCTTCATAAAATGAAATTGAACCACTGCAGTGGTAGATAATATACAAAAATGAAAATTTGGAATTTGGAAAGGTAAGAATCTCACACGACAAATTAAAGCTTCATTTAATATTGGTGATTATGACCAAATAACCTTTTGAATTGTAAACTTTGAAATATTCTGAAATGGGTTGTTTTGTAATGTTTGTAAGGATTCTAAACAATGTGCCAACGAAAACTTTGTTCCGGTTTTTGGATGTTTACGACGTATTCACTTATTTATTTTTGGTATAATCGCAAGCATAAAATTTGCGTTTATTTAAAATGATTTTAAGATTTTTTAAAGGTTTTTTTTGTTATATTACAAAACCAATAAAACAATGGCATATTACAAGAAACCTTCAAATTTAAAATATTAAAAAAAAACTTTGTTTTCATCAACTATTTAGTAACTTATTATAACAAATATAAGCATAGAGAGAATTTATAAACAAGACTAACAAAATGAATTTTGAATATACTTGTACACAAATGTGTGCTCGAACATAGGTGCCATGTAATATAAATTCAGTGGGGCCCGTATCCCTATGGACTGCAACCTGATACGTCCAGACAGAGATCACACAGAATCTCAGCTTTGCATGACTTTTAAGTCTTACGGGGATCGCTAACTCACTTCTCTGAGTTATTTCGTAATATAAGGTAATTGCACTGGGCTAAGTAATACCATATTTATTTGATATTATTATACAGTACGTAGTGAAGGACGCCCCCAGCCAGATGGACCGATGACCTGAAAAAGGGAGCTGGGTCGGACTGGATGCGGAAGGAAGAGGACCGGGTGTTTTGGCGCAACTTGGGAGAGGCCTATGTCCAGCAGTGGACCGCGATAGGCTGAGTTGATACAGTCAAGCGATATTTAATCCGTTCGTTAAAACAGTTCAGCTCATCTGGTATCTTCTTCAGGACCTACTTCTACTGCAACCTCTTTGTGTTTAATTTGTTTCGAATGCTTTAGACTTAAACAATAGCCAAGAGTAGTCACAACGGTTAATGGTTTTTAATATAGGTACAGATAGACGGATAAAACATTTGTATTAGTTGTCACTATGACAACAAAACAACATAATTATGCATAGTAGCGTAGCCTACATACAAAGTTAATTCTATGTCAAGGTATTCTTTGTGCATGTGATTTGGATATTTGTGAATAGAGTGACACGGAAATTAAATTCAGTGTAGTGTATCTACAAATTAGATATACACATTGTCTCATGCGCACGAGTGGTGGGGCTGTCACTGTCAAACAGGCAGTCGCTAACGCGAGCTATGGACGAACAGACGTGCCGTCCGCATGGCATTCGATGTGGTAGTGAGCCAGTGAAGTGCTCTATAGTTCCGATCAGATGGAAACTCAGTACCTTTTTTTAAAATAAAACAACGCATGCAGATTTCTGCTAAACCAGAATACTACACAGTTATATGCTACATTAGAGTTCAGTTCAAAATTACTTAACCTAATTTATCGCTCAACACTACGGCACTAAAGTAGTTTCTTGTGAAAATGACAACTTAGATTACGGCAGGCACTTACGTTATTTCCTTTGGGAGTATAACAGAGACTGCTATTCCAGACGTCTAAATTAGCAGGTCCCTAGCAGATGGCCTTTTGCCTCTGACAGCCTTTAGGACGATAGGTGACTCGTATTTCTGAACTATATTTGAGACATGATTCTAATACGTGATGTGAATTTTTAAATGAACCATAATTTTGTTAATAAGGAATTTTTAAATAATTTATTAAAAATGATCAATATTTTTTTAGTACGTCATGTTAGGTAATTGTCTATTAATTAGAATGGAGAAAATATATAATAATACCATATTCAACCAACGATAATCACCATCCATACACAATTGCTATTGTTTTTATTTAGACACAAATGTTTTAAATATTTTACCTAAAATTACGCTCATTATAAAACATCACTATTATGATGCTAAAGAACCTATTGTTCGTTTTCAAAATTAGTATGCAATTATATGCATTTATATGCGGTACATAAGCTAACGCAATAATCAAGTTTTTTGTCATTATGTGAAATTTGACCGTGATTGTCATTTGTTTTAATTAAAGTAATAAATAAATTAACCCTCCAAACTATTTTTAATAGAAATCCTCCAACTCCATCAAATATAATTTTCCAAAAAAGCCCAAGGATTGCAAAGTGGGTACTGGGTACGGCCCATTCTCGTTATAACCCGGCCAATGACGCGGTTCTTCACAAGTTTACCTGATTTATTTCTCAATAGCAAAGTTTCTGTGATGTAGAGTGTAATTGCCTTTTTGAAAGGGTGTAGTGCACCTTTTGTGGTTAGAAACTGCGAGGCCTTTGAGAAGCAAAAATAGGTCTGTAGTTCGCGTGCCTATTATACTGAAGGAAAATTTTCTTCTATATTTCCGGAAATCAAAAACTTACTTTTGAATATATGTATTATCAAAAGAAAATGCGTCGTGTTTAAGGATAGAACATCTGTTCGTTGGATCAAGGCAACATTTATCCTGTTGTGTCACTACTACTTCACATAAAATCTACTCGCTAGCCACGCTCCGAGGAAAATGTCGAATGTCATTTATTTTATGTATTTCTCTTTTTCTGATCTACATTAAAATGTATACAGAATGTAGGTTATCTACTCGTTTGTTTGTGTTATATAAACACAGCAATACACTCACCCGATGAGTACGGGTGGCTTAATGACGTCATTATGTCAGGGATTACGTCAAAAAGATGCGTGACATGTTTCGTGCTCCCATACGAATCAACCTACTCATATACCGAAAGTGGTACCGAAACATTTTACAATTTCAGTTTTCATATTGCTTGTAAAATAAATACCTATGTGAATTAAAAACAATCATCTTTATATTACAAGAAATTCTTTCGTTCGGAAATTAAGTTCACTGCTTTCAGAGCACAAACAAAGCGCTTTTCTACCGTATCGAGACTCAGAGTAAATAACTTGACAATATTTTATGAGCGATCGTTTTTTGTTACGGTATTTTCCTGTGTTCATCAGTGGACATTTATCATATGTTAAAAAATACCTTTCGTATCTGTAAATAGTAAATGTAAAACAGTATATCTTTGACTACCTTTGCAGGAAACAGTGGGTGATATAATATTTCATAACAAACATAGGGCATGCCGCGCTTTCCATTACAGATGGAGCACCCATTTGCGACGCCGTCCACATCTATAAGTCACCTCATACATATTCGTTGGCTTAAATCATGTTAACACAAATATTTGTTCTCGGTCGCATACGATTATATTTAGTACCGTTTTGGTTCATACTAAATATTTTGATATAGAGCTCCTTCATATGAAGAAGAATGTGCTGTTATAAATATTGCTCGAGCAACGAGAAGCCATGATATAAATTTGTTTGAAAGCGCGACACGTTCGCATATTTTGTGAATCCTCGCGTGTGAAGTTTTCTCAGAGTTATTCATATTTATAGCCCGAATTTTGCGTCGAGCCTTTGATCGTACTCGAGTTAAGACTGCCATTTTTCAAGCTTTACTTCAAACAGCTGTTGATGTTTATTATTAGAATGCGTTCTAAAAACGATATTGTTTTGTTTACGATTTAATTTCGAAGGAAATTCACTGAAACTTTAACGATGTGTCTGTTGATGATAATTGGATAAGTTTAAAGCGATTTTATTACAAATTAATGTTTCAACGCTTGAGAATTAATTGGATCGTATTTATTACCGTGAATTATTAATGATAATTTATAATGAACGTGTACTGATGTATATAAATTTCTGTTGCTATGTTTTCCACAACATGACTGGCGTTTGACCTTCGCGACCTAATTACAAAGATAATCCGGTAGTATAGTTAGGCCGGTGTTGGTAACTTCTGTCAAAAGTACTGTATGAAAACCGAACTAAGGGCAAAAGGTCTCAATGGTACGACTTGTCTACCATGAGTCTATGCCAGTAACCTTCAAAAGTCGACTGATCATCGTTGTCAATTTATCAACTTGCTATAAAACTATTTGGGGTCTTATTGTATGTATTGATTTCACTACAAATACTACAAATATCAATTAAGTTAAGACATCATTGTTCATATAAGCTGTAATGAAAGGTGTATTTTTCCGGATCGGAATGCTGGGTCAAGGTCGAGTTCAAAATAACTTGGCTCGTAAAATTCAAACAGATAACCTCGACGACCTTTTGCTTTCTCTTAGATTTTAAAGATTTCACTATAGGGAATTAACATGAGGCTAGCCGCGTGACGCCACGTGTAAAATTATAAGAGACGATTATAATTCATTAGTAACATTGCATTTCTTTAGCACAAAAGTTATGATAACAACAAAAGACTAACAAAACATGGCACAGAAATGAATCTAATAATAATACAGCTATTGTGTAATAATAATTGTAACTGACTAACTGACACAGTTTGAAAGTGGAATATCTTTTAATTAATTACAAATTAATTGTCTCGCATGACACTGATATATGTATGGCCTGTGACTACAGTGAGATAAATAGTAAGGAATGCAAGAAGGTCGTAATAGCTGCAATAAAATCTTTTACTGCAGGTAACGTATTAAACTGAAATTGTTTTCTTTCAGGGATAACGCGGGGCTTACTTTGTATGACGATAATAATTAAAAAAAATAATGACCCATATTTGATATAAACTAAGGGAGGATTAATTAAGAGTCCTGATATTAGAAAACTGTTAGCTACAAACTACATAGTATGCAAATATATATAAATTAAATAGGTACTTATTATATTTGATTTATTAACAAGGCTCTCCAGAGACTTATCCACTAAAAGACATAGACAAAGAGTAAACGGTATTTTTTACTCTTTGTCTAAGGTTTTGTCATTTACAGAAGTGTCAGTTACAGCATCTGCAGAAGGGTTAATATATTTATATGTATACATTCAAAAAGTACGTTATGTGACTGTCATGATTACAAACCGATATAAAGCAATAGTCATACTAAGTAGTCAGCTGTTAACAAATCTGTCATCAAAACTAAACGTAAAAAAAATATTAAATGTCTTTTAACGAAAGTGTACAAAACACGTTTTATAATGAAACTACATATAAACACTCGATAACATTTCAAACAGCTTTTGTTATAAAATAACAGTAAGATGAACATTAGTGTATTGTAAGTGGAGGAAATTTATACGACAATCTCTTTGTAATGTGTTTGAATTTACTTCTGCCATTTACTTTTTTATCTACGTTCTATGTTGGATATTATAGTTTATAGTACCTTTATAGTTCTAGGTATACCAGATTGGATGTTCGGTCTACTAAAAAATATTTTATTTTGTACACTGAGTATAATAATTCTGCTAATTTGTTTTCGGAATATTGAATGTAAGGTATGATAAAACAAATCGTAAGAAATCATTATGTAGGTTTAGATTAGAATCGAATTAGTAGAGAAATGTGCTACATTCCAATCATTGATAATTATAGTAATATAGTAAAACTGTGTACTTTAAACAAAAAAAACAAAGGAAATGACTTGTGTATTTGTAAAAACACAAGGACAGCCCTAAGACGTTTTGTTTACATTATACTAATGTTGCTACTTCCTTAAAATAAATTATACGAAAAACATACAAAAGTTTATATGGTTTACGATAAAACATCCAGCAAGAAGCTGGCCTTATCAAGAAATGCTCAAGTCATGTTCTCTTTTCTTCAAGAGGATTTACTTGATACCCAAGACCTTGAGATGCGTGCGAGTTTGTTTCAGAAATAATATATCTCACTTAGCTGAGATTACTTTAAGCCCCGTATAAGAAGATATATTGAAGGCTTAAAACAAGAGTTCACTGTTATTTATTCTTTATTGGGGGTGTGCAAAAAGAAAATGTATGTATTTATAATGGCATCAATATTTCACTTAGCTAAGAAGGTATGTTAATGTAACGCGAGCTTAAACTGGATCATAATAATTTACTTCAGTGTTCCCTAAATATTCAAACTATTTTCTCCGACCTTTGGCTGCAAGAAAATTTTATAGGGTTGGCAAAATTCATCTGTTTGAATACGAACTGCTTGTAACATCACAAAAAATAATAAAAAAGAAGTAATTCGAAACTCAAGCTCTTTTAAAATTACATTCTTTAAAAAAATCTAACGTAAGCATCATATCTATGACACAAACAGGCAAAGGAAAAACATATACAGCCATATCATAGAGCACAATAGGGATGGCAAAAATACGTCGATATAGCTCTACAGTCGAGAGCTTACTTCCATCAGGAAATGGTCATGTGACATCCTTTTGAGGTCATGAGTTCGTCGGCTTCTCGTAAAAAGGGAACTTTGCTGCGTTATTCATGTATGTAAATGTACCTTTATCCTAATGTTGTGTGTTCGCAATCACGAATAGTGTGCTGTTTTATTTTGGGATGGAATATTTCCGGCAATTGTTTTTATAACTTGTGAAGTTTATGATACTGTTAGCTAATTTTATCTGTTTCTCAATATTTTTTCAAGATCTCCCAATAATAACAAATTATTACAGAATGAGTTTTTAAATGGATTAGTGAAGATGCACACACAATAATATGATGATTAGACAGCACAATATATCTTGGTGTTTTTGTATGAAATGAACTTACCTGTTCTGTTTAATATTGACGTATGTTTGATATATGATTACACCATTCAAGAAGGTAAATATTCATGTGACATATTTGCTCAAATTACTTAGAATTCAGAGTTAATTTAAGCACGTATTTCCGTATATCGCGTTTCAACTAATCAGTGTTTGGTTTACTGCAGATATTCCTGTTTGACATTCAGATCTTTCATTAGTAGTGAGTCTAAGTTAGAAACACGTTTCTTGTTCAGTACGTAGAACTTTACTTAGTAACGTATTAAACAAGATAGAGAAACATGAGTTTGATTTCTTGCGGATAAAAATATGATGGTAAAATTTGATATTGGTATAAAAAAATAAAAAATAATTTATTATTTTGCATACATCTACAATAATCGTTATCGTGATTATGTTAAACAATTAAAGGTGTGTTTATCAACCCATTTCTGCCTACCACTTCGCAGAATACAGCAGTGATAATATCGATGAAAATATACTTTGTTCATACAATGAATAATTACTTCCACACGTATTTTAATGTATTTCTTGTTGGCAACATTAACATTGACTCAACAGGGGTTTAACTCGCTTCGATAACAACCAAAATGGCATCCTAATGACATTTTAATAGTGGTTCAGGAAGCACTAATATCACGATAAACACCATTTCGATACCCTTCTGTTGTCCGAACAAATTCCAACAAATCTGTACCTTACAGTAATGATTCTCTAATACGAAACAAACGACAATCGGACGGGATTCCAAATAAAAAATAATATTCCAATAAAGAACGAGTATTCATAAAAGATAGCTTAAAATAAATATCTGAACATCGGAGGGGTTTTGTTGGACGTATTTTATTATCTCACTTCATGGTTATAAAGCATACCGGAGTCAGAACAGCGACATTAAATTAACCGCAGTTATGCTTGACGCGAGTCCCGGCTTAATCCCACGAGAATGTGTTTAATCTAAAATTTATTTTATCAGATGTTTGGACTTTTGTATTAAATCATGTTTTTTAATCAAACAATGAGATTTTAAATCATGATAATAATAATAAACGCTCGTATATATTTTTATTTTTCCAAGCTTCTACGGGCAATGATTTATATGGAAACAATAACACGTGTGAATTTCGCAGGAGAAGTTGCGGTACGATCTAAGTATAATAACAAGTAAAACACAAACAACGTATACAAACATGACAAAGTTAATAATTAAAGAAAAAAATCACAAAAAGTAATTATATATATATAAACAAGTAATTATATATATAAGGTTGTCTGAAACATCAATTCTTTTTGGCCACAAAGAATGGCTGTATAAACATAACCTGCTTAAGTTGAATGGGCCGTCGGCGTCGGCTAAGCAAAGCATTCAAAGTAGAAACGAGGAAGTATAAATTAGGAGGGGGCGTGAAATTCCCGACTCGCTGTCAATCCTTACAAAGGCATGTATGACGGAATTAAAATTCCATCCAAATAGGCTTTTAAAAAGGCGTGGTGTAGCCAAAGCTGAGGTTTAATTTTTGTTTTGTTTGTAGCACATAATATGTATGCTAAAAGATTTTTTTAATTGTCTGTGTCTAAAAATACTTGTTTTTGAAATTCATAGGCATGCTTATTTTTATTTATGTTTTGTAAATATTTGTACCAAATTCAAATACTTTCTAATAGTATTCTCGTAGGTACAAGAAATTAGTGTTTACCTGCCTTAAACCATAAATATTATCTTACGTATTAATATGGTATTTTTCTACCTATTCAAATCAATAGTTCACATTCCTCCATACAATTTATCTATCTCCATACCCCATCCACAACAAAGATTTTCTACAACTGGCGACCGCTTGGGCAAGGTATTTACGTTCTTACTTGAGATCCTTTTAAACCGGAGTGCAGCGTGATATCGAGTCCTTTAAGTGGTCTCGAAAACGTCTGCTTACCATAAAACATGATAAGGGATGTATGTCAAGGAGAGATTCTTAACATTCCTTCGGATGTTAAATTCGAAAAGTACTGTTATATATTACCTGTTTTATCAAGTTTTTAGTGTCGTTTCAACATTCTTAACCGCATCTTTTCTACGACTAATTTCTTTGGTATTCTGTTATACATGTTTTAAACTATGGGGTTGTTGTTTTCGGTGCTGTGATAAATTTAAACTGTTATATTTTTGCAATGCCACGGTTGTATACATTTTTACATTATGTAGTAAAACAAAATTCCTCCCAATGTCTGTGCGGTGATTTTTTAAACTACGCAACGGACAGTTTTCAGCACTAGATAGAGTGATTCAAGAGGATCGTTTTTGTATAAATATAAGCATTTATTACTGTGATACCCGTCCGAATCCGGGGCGAGGCTGCTAGTGCCACTATATAATGATTTTTATAACCTTTTTAAAGCATGTCTTTTCAGTTTTATCTCATTTATGTTAGCCAAGCGAACGGAACACAGGATGAGTTTTATAAATAAATCTCTATACTATACGAGTCACGTAGCTTCATACGAGAACTCCTCGCTACTTAAAGGAAAGTATAATATTATATGTAGACCTTTTCCTATCAAAATACTGTATCTGTCAAATAACTCACAATCAGTAGCAAATCGTTTAAGCCGACCCCTTGACCTGCCAACTATTCTGATAAAGGTATTTTTGGTAAATGGAACACGCGCGAAAGACGGACCATTCAACAATATTAGATGTTATTTATAAAGTATCGTTTGTATCTTCAAACAAGCAGTTTTTGCTTTTTACAGTTGCCTCCAAACTCTTTGGAACACTGTACATATTTTCACCTTTATTGCAAAAGCGTAAGATTCTCTTTTATTACTCATTGAAACCATTGTTTTGCTGTTGACCGTACCAAAACAATACACGCAATTTGTGGCTATTCGAGTTTCTGTCTCAGTTTGTTTAAGTGGTCCGTCTGAGACAAAATTGCCATGACAATAGGGCTCTATTGACGGCACCTTTGTTTATTTTTTTATTCCAACTTATTCAGTTTTTATAGTAAAAAAATGGGCAAAGGAAACATTTTTGGGTCGGGGGCGTGGCTTTACTAATGTGTGTGGTGGTGTGAGCTTTAGTCTTTGCCACCTAAAAATATAGAGCACAAGTAATTAAGTACAAGATTGATGATGCAGAGTTCATTACTCTGGGTATTGATTTATGTACTAGCAATCGATTATTGAATATCGAATTACATTTCGTAGAAAGTTCATTTTTCGAATACGTACGTAGTTTTTTTTTTAATATTCAATTTCAAAAGTCAGCGTATCAACAACGAAATTAGTAGATTCAAAATAGGAATTAAGTTTTTAATATAATTCGATTTTGTGTTCTTTTATTTGAAGTCTCTCAATCGCTGTGAGAGACAATAATTCGAAGTGTGCTTACTGATACATATTCGCCCGAACTTGAGACTCGCCATGCACAGAAAACCACTCTAGTATCACTAGATATCCGTAACACTAGTTAGTGGTCACTTTCCCAGTTATAATATTGACCTACCTACTGAATGTACTCATTTACTCCGTAGGGGTCATAGGGGAACTCTAATAGGTCATTATTGTGCGTTCCAAGCATTTTAATGCGCCTTTCTCACCATTTCCTCATTGTTCCCATGTAACCGAATATGTAAATTTTATATATTATTTAAAAGACATAATTTGTATCAAATTGTGTAAATTTACTTCATCTTTAATTCTATAAGTATTAAATGTGATAGGTAAAGGGTACTTTAAAAGCTCTAAAACCGAAAATGGATGGATATAAAACGTAGGAACAGTTACCAAGGGTACCGTTTTACTGGAATTTAATTCTATAGATAAAATTTTCGTTATCTGTTTAGTTTACATTATAATGTAATCTAACAAATAAGCGTGGTCTTAAATAATGGCATTAGAATGTTCTATATGCCCTTAATAAATTACTTAAAATCGGCAATGTCTTCGAATTTATTTGAAGTTACACATACTGTTCTTACCAAATCAAATCATTTTTTTACGCTAAGTATTTCAAGTAGGTACTACATGTAAGTTACTTGACCTACATGTAGTACCTACTTGAAATACTTAGCGTAAAAAAAATTATTTGATTACCATATTTTCGGATGTCTAGAGACTTCTCTAGATATCCGAAAATATGGTACTCACTATTCATCTATCACAAAATCAAATTCTATAGATGAATATCCTCCATTATACCTCTGTTCCTTCAGCTACATATAGTACATTCACTAAGTCAACGAAAGCACCGTCAGCTTTCAGTTGCGTGCTTATCTACACATTTGTTATCAATTACGCACTACGCAGGGCAAAAGGTCCCATCGTAAATCGCGTGTGATATCCCAATGTTTGCAGGTCATTAGAGTAGAGCCGAAAGCGTCTGATCTTTACATTTTCACGACATTGCTTCCTGGCGCCCTTTTGACGTCAACGAATTATCCCTTCAGAGTGTGAACATGTTACATAAATTATCGTCCCGTCTTTTAAATGCTGGATGGTTTGAAAGATGCGTGGATTAAAAAAGTAAATGGAAAAAACCCATTTTTCGCCGTCAATTTATGAAATAAAAACATTGAATTTATTAAATCGATACTCAGATAATATTCTTTTTAATTTTAAAAAGTAAAAGGAAAAAATCCTTTATTTCCTTATTTTAAGTATAGAATGCCGTCAATGTATGAAATAAAAACATAGCATTAATTAATTTATCAAATCGATACTTCGATAAAAAAACACAATAAAATTGAAATTCTAATATTCGAAGTTCGAGTGTCCAGAGACAAATTGTATGTTCATCATACAATATTTGAAACAGTAAGCCAGACTTTGGCTTTGAAACAACGTTTAATGTTTCAGTATAAAATAAAAAATGTTGTTTCGACGCCAATTATTGAGCACTATGAATGATTAATGAGCGTCATTACTTTACGGCCTTAATTTCTATATTAAATATTTGAAGTTAACCAATATTTACATACAAGGGACGCAACAGGGAAACCGGCAGATGCCGATTGCGGCTTGATATCCCACAACACTATCATAGCCCATTCTAGGCTCGTATTATCAACACTGTATTACGTACATGCATTACTGCAGCCAACATTCTTGGCAACGTGCCACCTAGTACATGTCCTGACATGAATCGCATACTTATGACAAGCTCCTAAACTATGAACCAATTATAAATTCAATTTAATCCATACCTGTAAGTCTGTCTTTTACGCTTTCACGACTAAATAACTCTGCCGATTTTGATAAAATGTGGTGCAGAGACAACTTGAACTATAAGAAAGAACATAGGCTTCTTTTTGCCGCGATAACTGAAATACAAGCAAGTAAAGCCGCGGTCGAAAGATAAAAGGTAATATTTGGCCTGTATCGAATTTTTGTTAAGACCTAATTTGGTTTCCTTCAACGTAGTAACTTAGTTAATAAGTTAAAGCTTGTTTAACTTAGATTTATGATTGTAGATGTAGATTTTACTTAGTGAAATTACTTTTGTAGATAAGTCTAGGTATTTTACTTGAGACTATTTGTTTCTTTAAAAAAGTTGTGCCATGTAAGTGTAGAATAAAAATGTTAATCTAATTAAAACATCTATCTATTATATATAATCTATTATATATAATTCCAGTGTCACGATGTTTGTCCGGAATGAACTCCGAAACTACTGAATCGATTTTAATCAAATTTGCACACTGTGTGCAGTTTGATCCAACTTGAATGATAGGATAGCTAACATTTCATCTATTATATATAATTCCAGTGTCACGATGTTTGTCCGGAATGAACTCCGAAACTACTGAATCGATTTTAATCAAATTTGCACACTGTGTGCAGTTTGATCCAACTTGAAAGATAGGATAGCTAACATTTCAATAATATAAAAAAAATTGAGACCACGGGCGAAGCTGCGGGAAACAGCTAGTTATAATATAAAACAGTAGCCGTAGTAATTACGTATTAAAATTTTGCTTTCTATGACTTATCAGGAGTTCGTAAATGAAATAAAATAATTATTAATTTAATTGTCAAAGCTATGTTGCAAAGGTGAAGTTTCATGCTTCGAAAAATCCCCTTGTTAGGACTAATTGCTTATAATCGGAGAGAATATTCCAAAAGTTTGATATTGATATTACGGCTTTGATGTTTGATCCACCCAACAAAATAATAATCTTGTTTTACGTATTTTCGGCTTTCTGTTCTATATTTCTAAAAACCAAAACTGATAGGTTCCTTGAAATATTCGGAAGTACCTACTAACGAAGAGTGTTTTTGTTGCTTTCCTTTTGATATGTCTGGACGATACATACATTGCGAAAACTATTTAAATGATAACTGTAAAATGCCAATAGTATCATGATATCATGTAAATCAAGTTGATGTAATCGACTCACGCGATCCGTCACATAAACATGTCACGGGAAGGTCGCAAATTTACGACAGGTGCAAATAAAGAGATACCACAAATACCTCAATGAATAAAGGCTGCATACTTCTTTTTTGGCGGCGCGTCTTAGTGGCGGCCGACCAACTTCATAATAACATATTTTATGCATCGATAAAGCCCTTATCTGGGAGCGCCCTTTTCTCAATAGCACATTCTCGACCGTATGAAAGATACAAAGTCTGAAGTTACTTTAGTTATTTTAGACCTTTTTGTTGGGATGTTACGGTTGTTATTCGGGTTCACCTTTGTGGTCGACGTATCTGATTTACGGCCAGGTGTGGGCTCTCGTCGCTCGCCACTCTTCCATTCAGAGCTTGCACAAAGTGGGACACCTTTAGATTGGCGGTCTCCGATGAATTCGCTCCATTTCAACGTCAACTCTCAGATTCGTAATTCTTTTTGCGGACGACGGTGAGACGTACATACTGACACTACGTAATTTAATTGCATGCTTTATCTTCTGATTACAGTTTCGGTGAGATGTTCCGTGCTCATTACTTAATGTTCAATTCATTTAAGGTTTATGTTAAATCACTTCTTTAATAAATCTTGGTGTTTGCGTAAAAATGCCAAACAAATTCCAACAACTCTTCGCCGTTCGGTATTATTCAAACAGATATCAAAACTTCCTTTCGTTTCTCGTATCTCGTCAATTCAGCGTCATATGAATTCAGTATTCAGTGCGAAGTTGAGTGAACGCCTACGGCAGTCGGTCGAACACCGGAGAATTTTATTGGAAAACGACGCTCAACGAGATGCACTATTTGAGGTAATTCAAAAAAAGTTTAGTAAAAAAGTCGTTAATGCATTTTACCTCTATAAATATCCTTTGAGTGAAACAAACTGACGATGACTAATTTTATTTCGTTCATTCGATACAATGTTAATGCATCGTATATTGAGAAAACTTTTTTACATATATAGTAAATATTTGATTTGAAATATTCCGAAAGCTGTTCCCGAACTAACTGTCAACAACAGCAACCACAAATATGGACTTCGTAACATAGCTCAGTTCAACATCTATTCGATGTCTAGTAACTACTTGTTATGGTAAATTATATTCATATCTCGGTGCTCCAAACTCAAAATGCTAAGAACACGGAAGATAATTACTGGGGTGGCAGATAAATGAATTCCAACAAGTGCTAGAGAACAATACAGGTAGCGCATTCCGGCTCGCGGACCCGTTTAAACCGTACATAAACAAAAGCCCAAATCTAAGGCACAAGTAATTATGGAACGTGCAACACTTTTAGCATTCTTTGTCTGCTTTTTTCGCTTTTAATGTGTGCATTTTTTGAAATGAGGTGTTGGGGAAGAGGGCTGGGGGGTGCACACTAGCTTCCATTCTGTCCTCCGGCGACCGTCTGTGGCAGTTCAGTAGCTTCAAGCCCTTGCCAGGGGGTGGTTGTGCGCTTCACCGCGATGCCGCACTACGGTCTCTTTCGATATATCCGTGTATTTTAGTGAAGTTTTTAGAAGACATTATTTGGATTATGTGTGGCGTGAGTTTTCGTTTGGCTGGAAATCCTTATCATTGTTTACGACAGGAACACCGTTGACCTTAATTTTCTTATTAATTTCACTTTGAAGAAGTTACTTATTGATAAAAGATTTTCTTTATTCAATCTTTATGAATTGAATTTGTGAAGGTTTACTGGGCTGAAAGTTATTTAATTTTATAGATGATTCTGTTGTTCATTTTGATTTTAATATAAGGGCGAAACTTGTAAGTACATTGTTGTTAAGTTTGCTGAATAAATATATCTACGTCTACGTTTCCATTGAAACATAACATTATGCTTAGACCTTGTGAATAGATTTTTTTTATTGAGCTACTCTTAAAGTAGAAGTTTTTATGAAAGCCGGTCAATAAGCCTATTCATCTTGTAACCATATGTTACTACTTCAGATTTAAAAGAGTCAAGTATCAGGACACATTTTAAAGGCGACATTAATTAAAATTCTTGTCTTTGTAACCTTTATATCGTAGAAATTACTTTGAAATATAAACATAATATTGACACCAGTATTTATTTCCTTTAAATATTGCTGCTGTAATTAAACACGTATTAGGCAATGTCAAATATTATAACATTACTTTTTCTCCATACGTTGGAAGTTATTCGTCTTACATGGTTGTCTAAGGGATACTGTCATACTTGAGGATAAGAAGTCAACCTTTGGCTCAAGTACACTTGATAGTTTTATATTCTTGACCGCAACTTATCGTTGTGGTTATTATGGGGATCTTATTACGTATGATACCTTTCTGATATTATAAGGGTTCAGCAAATATTAATATAAAAAATGTTTTTTAGTTCCGCTATAGGATTTTCTTGTATTTACATCCAATAGATAATTATCATAAGTTTATGTACTGTAAGAACAATAATAGTATTTTTTATCTCTGAAGTTTTAAGAAAACCAATGAATTCAATGAACTGTAACAGCTTATGTTAAGTATTCCTTTGTTTCAATTACTTAATAGAAAAATTCTCTTATAGCTTAATTATGAAAAATTATACCTAAATTATTTAAGAGGCATTTTTAGGCTAAAAGCTTTTGATGTATTCCTTATACCGGCAGTATACGAAACACCGTTTAAAACCACAGCCATTTTTTAATGCAGAAAGCACTTAAGTGCATCATATAACAATGTTCCTTTCTGGGATATCTTTCTTGAACTAATGGTCAGGTCAGCAAAGAAGCAAAAAGTCCCAATTTTTTTTTCATGCGGTCAGTTCTTATGCTTTGCAATGGATGGTGCATATGCCTATCTATGCGTAACAACACGCATGCATTAACGTCTTTAGAAGTATAGATTGGAGCAAAAAATATTCCTACAGTCACGGTTTGATTATTAACGAGAAATGTATACTTGAACGATTTACGTGGGAATATAAACAGCTGATACCCACATTCTGTTGTTATTTTGTAGCCGACAAAAAATGGTGTCGTTTCTAAATAGAATGAAAGAGTCATTTTAAACTTCTGGTAATAACCTTCGCGTAATACTTCGAGTGAAATTGAAGGCAGTGACAATTTTATTGTTATTAATGTATAACAAAAATAATATATTATAATAATAAAAAAATAACTGTATTGCAAATCATATTCGCTTCTCTATGGAGTCTTGTCTGTAAAGCGACAAAAATTATGAAAAGTATGATTTACATTTTATTTTTATTTTGTTAAAAATATGTGATGAATAAATCAACAACTAGGTATGTGCCTAAATTAATATGCAGTATTCACAAACCACGCAATTCACACGCACATCTCTTACACTTAATTAACTTCATTTACTGAATTAAATGGCTGACTCAAATAAAAGATAACGTATTTAAAAGGTTAAAGGTTTAGCGAACTTCGAAAGTGAATTTCGAACGGAAAGCAAAGATAGCGCTACACATTTCTTTTGATCGTCAGTTGTTAAGAAACTGAGTTACGAACGGCCTTACAAACATTCCAAGAAGTTTTTACTGGGATTGTCGAGTTAGTAGATTTGGCCCCACTTTTAACGTTTTTATGTCAAACCTAGGGGTATTGGGTAAACATCTTACATCGATTATCTAAGGCAATACACTTCCATTTAAAATTTTGCATTTGTCTTGTTAAAAAAAAAATCTTTTAAAATAACTATAATTTATTTCTCATCAGTCTTGCTAATCCCATGCAATATATACGTGACTTAATCAGATGATGTTTGTTGTAAAGAGGGGCTCGAGGCTAAGCTGTTCGGTTTAACTGATAGTAAAGGTTAAGCCGCGGTCGCCTCGGTGGTCCATAGATGGGTGACTATTTGTACACATATCGAGACCCCTCCGTGACTCGGAAAGCAGTTTAAGTCGTTGGTATATTCAACTGTAAATTCTATGTACAAAGAAGTAAAAGTGTTGCTTAATTTCAATTAAATATTTTTATATCATCATAAACAGACGATAAACTCAAAATAATTGCAGATTGAGCTCTATAAACTGCACGCTATACACTACTGGTATTTAACGGAGGAAACCGCCATTAAAACATACATCAAGCGCAGTGTATGTTAAATAAACGATCAAAATTAAATTACTCAATATTTTTAAAGCTCTTAGGTTTACATTAAAGTCCTTGAGTTTCATAAATAATTCGTGTTAAAGTTAATTAGTCAGTATATGAATGTCGCACTATATCTCACTGGGTCTTAAGATTGCAATTTATTACTTCGATCACCATCAACCGGTTTCTAGTTCAGTTCTTGAACTAGATGTAACTGGTCTACAGTTAGGTGTTTACTAGAACACAATTAATTAAAACATGCCACAGCAGGAGCCAAGTACCCAAAGCTAGCTACGTGAACATAACGACCCTAGCTTGTCCCTCGAAGGGACCAACTGTCATTAAAAAAAACCCGGACAATTGGGAGTTGAACTTGCCCACTGAGGGTTCCACACAAGTATCATATTTTTTATGGTTTCTTTACGAATGTATACTACGCAAATGTATAGTTTATAGACTTTCCAGTATTTTGCGTTTGAAAATATTACTTGTCAAATTTCAAAGTTCTAGGTCAACGGGATGTACCTACTCTACTTATTTCAATTTCCTTGAGAGTGTCGAAATATGTTTTTGCGGTATAAACGGTCTTATCTTTTCTTTAACGTCGTCAACCTCGGAGTTTGATTTTTTCACAGCTTCATAGTTATTAATAATTTAATTTGATTTCACACAGATATTATAGTTACATACTAAGCTTCTGATTAATTCAATGGCACTTTTTCCGTCCACCCAATACCGATGCACTAAAAAAATATCATGGTTGTTGGTAACTGTTATTGCTGTGCCTGTCTATGTGTTCATTCTATTTCCTGAATAAAAATACACCAGTCTGGAAACCTAAACAAGCAGTTTTGATAAAGTATCTCCTTGAAAGCATCGACAAACGTTTCTCCTAGATTTAATGTGCAGTAGATATTTACTTAGGATCCCGTTTGTTGGCTGAATGTATCGCCTGAGTTGGCTTAACATTTCTAGAAAAATGTCAATTGATTTGTCAATAAAATATAAATTAAATTTGCGCTTTCTCAATAATTTTATTTGGTTTATTGATTTAACCCTTTATAGGACGGCTCATACAAAGTGGCCAGTAAACTGGACAGTCACTTCAAGGTTGTTATCTCATAGATTTTTATTGATATATTGAACCTCATGAACATTTACGACCCGCGTTAGAGCACACTGGCCCGTCAACTGACCAGCGTTCAAGTTTGCCGCGCGACATTACAAATTCGCGCCTTTTTTCAAGATGGCCTGTGAACTGGCCACCGTGCACCCGCGCATCGACATTTGTGGTCATCGCGTGTATAAGTTACGTGTTTACAAGTTTTGTTGTAATAAAAAAGCATGTCTTCGAGGAAAAGGTAAGTGAAACTATTAATTTATAGTATATGCTTTGATGTTATGTGCAAATGTAATCGACGATAATAAGAAAAATATATATTATCTTCGATTGAATACAAACCGGTGTGTTGAAAAAATATACCCTAAAAATTGCATACCTAACTTTGAGATGTTGTATTTAGTATTTATATTCGAGTAATCCCTATGAACCATATCGTTTTACAACAAGTATATAAGCATGTGTTATGATATAATAATAAATTTACGATGAACAATCTTGTTCGGTAGTTATAATCAATTATTATGATCGTTTGGGGTTTTCCTTGCGTTTTTTTTTTGCAGGTTTGTAGGTACTTACGAAAATCATAATGTAATAGTTTTGCATTGTTATTTTCTCATTGTTTTAGACACACATACACTTATCGGGAGTTAGAGTCACTAGACGAGGACCAATGGAACGACTTCGTGGGTATTACTGATGATCAGGCCACGCAATCAGACATCGGTGGTGACTCTGATGCTGATGATTGTTTCGATGAAAGTTTTAGTACCAGCACCTTGAGCACACGTAGTCGAAATCAAGGATCATGTTCTGGAACATCATCTTCATCACAACCACCACAGGAAAACTCCTGTCCAAATCAAAACTGATTTGTACCACCCCCACCTATCCCACCATCGCCACCTCTACAGTTGCCGCCATCCTCACCGCCACAGTCGCTATCAGTAAACCCGACCATGACGTACCAAGAGATAATTTCTCCCGAAGACGTTGCTGCTCGAGAGAATATAATACATGAAGATCTTACTAAGTGGAGTAGTATAAGATTTCGAGAACCACCAGTGTACAAGAACAGTACATTCAATAATTACGTGGGCATAAAAACTGAAGTACTATCTGTTATATAAACTGATTGTCAATGATGTGTTCTATTATTAAAGGCTGATTAGGAAATATACTTTTTTTATTATTTTTATTGTCCTTACCTAAAAATTAAATAGATTTCATTAGTGTCCATTTTACTGGCCGGTGATATTGCTGTGATGGTTAGTGATGCAGAACGATCAATGGCCAGTTTACTGGCCATATGATTTTCATGATTTTCTCGAAAAATAAAGATTTTCAGGTCTTTTTTCAAAAACATGTCACTATGATTTACGGCACAGAATATATATGTATCACAATATATTAAGAATTCAAAAAAAAGTTAGGGTGTGCGTTAAAGGGTTAAGCCTATATGTAATATAATAATTGAATTTATAAATAATTTATATTTTTGTCTAAACTTTTCAAAGTTCTATTTAAAAACCAATGCCATATGTATTAAAAAAATCACCTTCACCGTAACCAAACACTACACGCGCATTCAAAAATGGAATACGATATTCGAATTAACTATTAAAACCGATACAACCGTTATAAAATAAAACGGCTAGTTGATTTTAAGCGCTATATTGAATCGCTGGAACATTTCAGATTCGAACAATTGATGGCGAATAGGTTTGCAATGCTAATATGGTCCACACAAAGTTTACATGCGCTTGTTGGCTTTACAAAAGTTTGTCCACAAAGGGCGTAGGTTGCAGCTATATGTTATATGCTTATTGCTTTGTACTCTATCCTTTCATACGAACAATACCTACAACTATATTGTACTAGCTTTTGCTCGCGACTTCGTCCGCGTGGAGTAATGACTTCCGTCAGAATTTGGGTTTTTCACTTAGTTATCGCCTGTTCCATGGTCTATCGATTACATGTGTAAACAAACATTAAAAAAATCAAATTTTTATTATATTAGAAATATGTCTCCATGAAATCATGGTCTAAAAAATGCTATGTTCACTTATACATATGCTATGCTCACTTGCTTCACTGGTGGAACCTACATACAAAGATTTAAGTGAATCCATTGAGAAATAAACATTTTCAATTTACCACCCTTTTCTCCCCTTTGAGGGGGAATTTCCAAAAATCCTCTCTTAGTGGTAGCCTACTCCTCCCAACAAACACACATGCCAAATTTCAGCTCTTTACGATCAGTTGTTTCGGCTGTGCGTTGTCTGTCATTTACCACCCTTTTCTCCCCTTTGGGGGGGAATTTCCAAAAATCCTCTCTTAGTGGTAGCCTACTCCTCCCAACAAACACACATGCCAAATTTCAGCTCTTTACGATCAGTAGTTTCGGCTGTGCGTTGTCTGTCATTTACCACCCTTTTCTCCCCTTTGGGGGGGAATTTCCAATTATCCTCTCTTAGTGGTAGCCTACTCCTTCCAACAAACACACATGCCAAATTTCAGCTCTTTACGATCAGTAGTTTCGGCTGTGCGTTGTCTGTCATTTACCACCCTTTTCTCCCCTTTGGGGGGGAATTTCCAAAAATCCTCTCTTAGTGGTAGCCTACTCCTTCCAACAAACACACATGCCAAATTTCAGCTCTTTACGATCAGTAGTTTCGGCTGTGCGTTGTCTGTCATTTACCACCCTTTTCTCCCCTTTGGGGGGGAATTTCCAAAAATCCTCTCTTAGTGGTAGCCTACTCCTCCCAACAAACACACATGCCAAATTTCAGCTTTTTACGATCAGTAGTTTCGGCTGTGCGTTGTCTGTCAGTCAGTCAGTCAGTCAGTCAGTCAGTAACGGAAGAGTTTTATATATATAGATTGACGTAAAAATGTATTTATGAAACAGTTAACCAAAATTGTTTTTATTTAAGAAAAAATATTATAGTACATACAAAAAAATAATTTTATCATTTGTGACTACACGTGCTATGAATGAGATGGCAATCTATCAATTTCCGAACCCCCACATGCATGCTCGAAAGCTAAGAGTAAGAATAAAAATATCACAGATACACAAGGAGAGCAAATATCGCTACAATATACACAAAACCAGAAGCGTATAAATAAACGTTTTGGTGTAGATACACGTCCGCCACTAAGGTATATATGTTATTCTCGCTGTCACCTTTACGTTCGGATGGCTGCTTATCAAAATATTGAAAATCGATATCTTAGAAGCTTCAATAACCACAAGTGTTATATAAAAACGCGACGACACGCGATTCTTACACGTATCCGTGCGTACCTTTGTTTACAGAAGGCATGAACCGCCATTTCAATTTTAAATATGGAATATTTCTTATTACTTTCTTTATATACGTCAGTCTATGGTCTTATAAAAAAAGTCGTCAGAATAATAAATCGGGTATATCGTTTTATGCTAGATTTACAAAAAAAAAAAATTGAAATAAGTATTCCAATTTTCAAACATAGAACGGGGTTTCTCTTTCGTTCTTCTTAGAATTATTAGCTAGGTACCTACTAAATAAAATACTTAAGAAATAGTAAATGAAATCATTTTAGAACGTTCAAACAAGGTGAGACCACAAAGTCAAAATTAATTTGATATAGAACACGTACAGTTTGAATAAATTGTTCAGATTTAGATGATCGCGACGGTTTATCCAAAGTTTTCAACTTGTATCAACTATCCGACTGGCAGAATCTGATGTTCTATGTATGTATCTCATATCTTAGTTTATCTTTTGATACTGAGGAAATATTAATCTTATAATACTTACTAACAACACAAGTATAGTCTCGAAGCATAAAGTAATTTATACTTTAGAGTTCCTAGTGGTAACTACGCAGCTGTCTGAACATCTTCGCTTTCACGACATTAGTTTTGACGTGCTTACAATAAAATGTACAAACAGCTACCGTCTAAGTTAATATTTCCTTGGCAGAATAATTACTTTCTGTGTCATTAAATTCAGAGACTTAAGAAAACAATAATTATTTCTCTAATTATAATGGCTGAACAGAGTCGAATGTTACTTAAAGTTATTGCTGCTGGCTGTTAACAAAGCTGTAATTCCATTTAACAATTTAAAAGTAAATAAGCCTGAAGGTCTTTACTTTTTAATTACTGAACATAAAAGCTCGTCAGTCTTTGCTAAAGATTGGTATCTTTTACTGAATGGAACAGTAGCGGCAATCGCTAATAAGTATTTATTTTTATTTCTAAGATTATTTTAAAGATCTTGTTAAAATACTCGGCGGTAGGTATTGCGGATGAACCAAGAACGAAAACAAAAAATAATTTTGTTGTTTTATAAAAAAAAATAAGTTTAGAAAATTTCGTTCATAGGTTAATCTCGAAACACTTTTTCCATAATTTTACATTTATTGAAATGCTTACTTAAAATATAAATGTTACCTATGATTTTGATTGATCTTGATTTTATGAAGTTTGGATTTAATTAACACCACGGAATATCATGTGAAGACTAAATATGTTTGTTTGTAACGAATACACTCAAAATCTTCTGAACAAAAAATTCACCATTAGACTGCAACATGCTACATTTCCCCAGAGTAGCTATATTTCTTACTAGAAAAATAAGGATTTCAGCTGTTATTTAATGGAAGACAAATTACTACATTACAGCAGCATTAAAACTTCGAATCATTTCTAAATAATCGTAAATTATACTTAATTATTGCATACAATAATAACGGTTTCTATCCTATTGCCTTCCGGCGGTAATAAGTCACTTTCCATCGGTTAAATCTTTGTAGGACCATTATTGATTGAGATTGGTTATATGCATTTTTTTAAAGCTTACACAGGTCGTACATTTGTGCATTTACTAGTATTCTTGTCAACCCGTTCTTTTTTTGTTCAATTAAATAGTTTAGTTTTAGGTGTGTGTATAGTTAAGTTTGTAAATATATATTATAATGCATGTCAAAACTATTGAATTAAATATTTGATAACGAGACTAAAGAATTTTCAAGGAAGATTGTAGGTTATTTATCATTATTCCTCAGTTCTACAAGGCATTTAAAACCACGAGGCACAACTAGTTAGAAATACAGTTCATATTGATTTCTATTTAAAAATAACTATGTCATTCTTAGCATTGAGAAAGTTGGTACCGAAATAGTATCGTTGTATGTTCACTTTTATAGTTTTGATTTATTTATGTGCCTAGGGCTACTTTAATGTAAACTCAATACATATGTACGACACAGAATTTACGTTGAAATTCGGACAAAATCATTTTATAGGAAGAACAAATACTGAAAAAAATAAATAAACAGCAAACGATTATAGACAAGCCAAAATCTTTTAAGCAACATGTTAATATTCTTTATTTATTTATGCGTGAATATTTTAATAAATTATGTAATCCTACATTTAATAGGTCTCTTTGTATTGCAGTAACAAGCACACATTGCCGCACCCCGAGTCCCGATCCCCGAGTCCCGGAACAAATATTAGAGTCGTGTGCGAATTGAATATCTTGCGACCCTTCGTACTAAATACCAAGAGAAAATTAAATTGTCTTGCGTAAATTAATTTAAATTCTGTTTTTATTTACACTTACTGGTCTCTTTTCTAATTCTAACATTCCAGTGGTTTTGTCGAAATCAACAAACATTTTATTTAAATTTCAATTTTAACAGCCCCGTTTTATTCTTTTTAAAAGATCAAGTATATAAAAAAAGAGGAGAACAGGGTTGGTAATACCTTTTTCTCGACCAAAAAGTTTTATAAAACTTACGTAGTATTTACCCACAACGTAAGCTAAATGACTTTAGTTTTGGGGTTCTAAGACCTAAGATCAATAAAATTTTATTGGGCCGCATAAGGTTGAGGCAGCCCTGAGAGGCCGCGACGGCATAGTGTGGACTTATGTAATTTAGGGTTATGTAATAAATGGTTAGTCTACTCTGCCCTGCGGGTTGGCCTCCATTCGTAATTGACGTATTGCGAATAAATAGAAATAGAAAACATTGCGTTGTCTATCGTATATTGGTTCTGTGGAACAATGTTGTTACACGAGTAACCAAAGGTGTGTTATTATGTTACTAGTTTATTGGACTTATATTTTATTTATTCTTTTCGTGACCGAGTAGCTTTCAATGTATTTTGGATGAAGACTGGTGTTTTAATCCCATTCGTTTTTCTTTTTAGTTAAAATAAAATATCGAATATAAATTAAGGTCAGTTTTGAAATACACTACCGAAAAAGGTCACCGTTATATCCATTTAAAGTTAGTCTTTTTTCCCATTTGACTCATAACGAATTAATACTTAATATAATAATACTCAATTTTGATCGTTTACACGTCAATCAATGCTATTCATTCACATTCCCGCAAAAACGAATAGTTTTTGTCCAAACTGATTTATCGATGTCTCACAATAAGTCATCTCTTTTTATCAAACCTCTTAGTTCATTGTAATAACGGGCTTTACGATTCTTAGAATTAAATGATGTGCCAAATAGCCTGTTAAAATCTAAGATGTGCTTAATTTTTAACGGCTACAGTATACGAGTGAGTAAATTTAATTTTAATACGTCAATTTACGTTTTTGTAAAAATCTGATTATTTTATAAAATATTACACGTTCACTATTAATAATAAACAAATTAAAAACTGTTTCACATCTCTGCTACAAAAATAGCTGCAAACACAGCTTTATAAAAATAAAACGATACAAATCTGTAAAGAACTAAATACCCGAAAATTCATTTAAGTACCCATTTAACATGTTGATGGCATCATTATCTAAAATAATTTACGAGTAAAAGTAGTTACTCGTTAGTCTATAAAGTAAAAATTCTAATAGAATGTTTACCAGATTGCCAAAAAGCCCGTATGTACCCTTGACGATAAATTTATATGTACAGGAATCGTTTCATCCTACGGTTACGAGTATTGTGGTTGTCTTATGTTACTCCCCATCAAGTCGTCATTATCTTTTGATGATATAAGAGCTTTCATCCAATTTCACGGGCTGTTTTCATTTTGACGTAGTCTCAGCTAAAATGTATTTGAATTTTTACCAAAGAATCTTGAGAGCTCTTATTTTGTATTAAATAAAGGAATTTCCTATTTATTTTTGAGCTAGTTTGCTTTTAAAAGGTGAGTGCTAAGAGGTAAACATATTTTAATCATAAGTTTTTTTCTCTTCGCAGAAAATTAGCTTTATTCGTTAACTGAAAATATTTCCTTTAATAGGTTCTAAACGGAATTGAAATATTCAACATTTTAACATAAATAAGTATAGCGATAATTCATAAAAATCTTTGTTTTAATAAAATTATTCGAAGCAAAGGCGACTAAAATTCGTTAATTAATTAAAATTGGACGGTTTACGGTCATTCTGTAAGCGACAGGAACCTCGTTTAATACTGATTGCGAGATTTGGTCAGCCCGGGATATAACGGCGCGACATTATGCCACGAACATTGTACGTACTTGGTATACGTATTCCTATTTATGATGTTGGAAACTTGGAACTTAATTAACGGTATTTCGCGTAAATTTTAATGAGGAAGTTAGGCAAAAAGGGACCAGGTACCTTTTTCTTTGACAATAGTTTATTTTAAACCAAACTTCGCTTGAGGCTTCATTCGGGTGAATGCTTATCGCAGCATACATTTTCTATGTTCTTTCTTGTTTTCAGGTTACTTCAAATTACCCAATTACCTACTCATTTTTGAGACCAAAATAATTTATAAAATCCATTATGACTTATTTGCTTATTCGTACATTAAATTAATTAAATGTATCCAAGAGAAAACTTAAAGAAAAACTTGTCAATACTTCAGTATCCATATCTGGTTATTCTAGCACAATTTATTTGTACAGCCCAACGCATCCGTCAGTGTACACATAAATGTCATGAACCGAGACATTATTCCATAATGCTGACAGTTGCGACGTTTTCCGTATAGACATTGTAGCTGTTTCCTTTTACGTCGCAACTGACAACCCCCGGGAGACACCAATCTATTGGATTTACTTAAAAGGTTCAATGAATTCGCAACCAGCTCATATTTGTAATGTTATTTTGTTTTTTGCTTACGCCATGCAGGTTTCATAGGCATTACTGGATCAAGTGTTTCGCAATTCGCAGCGATAGAGGGATCATTATGTGTAATAAAACCTTATTTCTGTCTGTCAGTTGGGAATGGCACGTTATGAAGGGCTAAAAAGATACGTATAACGTCTTATTTTTCGCGGTATGTTGTAGCTTTTACTTAATGTCATTCCATTTCTTAGACTTATTTTATTCTGGGAAAGTCTGTTTTACGCTATAATTATTATTTCTTAAGACCATCTCGTCAACCTACACATTAAAATACATATTTATATACTTGACGAGAATTAAATTCATTAGTTAAACATTCAAAAATTTAGGATTTTTGCTGTTGTCTTATCCAAAACCACATATAAAAGAGAGCTATTTTAAAATGACAGTTATTGTTAAAAAGTACATTGTTATCACGTTATGGATTACTTCCCAAAACTGTGATCAACGTGGCTTAATTGAGCTGTGTGCGGCAATATATCTAAGCGACTGAGTACTGAGTAGCTTTGCCGGATGAAAATTTAATTTTGAACAGTAGGTATATATCTTTCATCGGCCGAATTTTCGACATTGTTGCTGTGTATATTGTTAATAGAACATTTTAAGCGATGTAATTATTAATTAATAGTGTTTTTTTATTGTTTGAATAGTTATGCAAAAAGTAAATGCGTCTGAATATTAAAATTATCAAATGAAGGACGTACACTTAGTAATTAATTAATAGGTAACACAATAACTTTGTATAGTCTGTTTGTATAGTCTTTCTAAATTGACCAGTAAAAATGCCAAAATGACATTGATTCCAATAGCTTTTACTTCAGTTTTGCCATTTGCACTTGTCAATTTAGTCTCTAGAATTAAAAAAACAGACTTTAATAATCATTTATTTTTGCATTGATTTGAAATTTGGAAAAGTTACATTAAGTTGAATGACTTATGACATTCTATCTGTGGCCCGCGGTTTTGCCCGTTTAAGTAGGTCCTATTCCCGTAAAATAATCTATCATAATATTCTATCTCATTCAGTTACTCACTTTTTATAATTTGACAGATTTTAAAAATAGAGATATATTATATATAAATTTTGATAATAACGAACTCAAAACGGAAAAATACAATTTGGCGCAGTCATTCGGAACTTTAGCACTTACATACATTTCGATGATTTGTTTTATTTATGTAGATAAACAAGATCATACTGTATTCGACTAATTTAAACACATGCCTTCTTTTCAGGACTAATATACACAACACTAATATAAATAAAATTTTGTTCTAACAATATCGTATTTACGTAAGTATCTATAAATATAAACTGGCTAACATTAATTACCAACACCCACACCAAGTTTGCAGATACAATAACCCGTTCACCTAAATGACTAACGACCTTACCAGGAAGAAGGCAACGTGTTTACCTTTAATTCCGGAACATAATGGCAATGTTTGTTACTGTTGTTATATCATCCTCACGAACAAAGCGATGCCCTTGAGAAACTTCAGTTGTTCACTTGTTTGTGAAATACATACGTGGGGTACTTCGCCTGTGTTGTTTCCGAAGACCGTTTTTAGCAGAATATTGTCCCTATCCGGGTGAACACAAATGGTTAATTTCAAATTAATGCTTGTTAACCATTATTTCGTAATTAATTTTACTTAATTATGGTTAAAAAGTCTTCTTGTTTATAGAGTTTTATTTATCTTATAAGTTTTTAGTTTGGTTTTAGTTATAAATTGTAAATAATTTAAAATAATCTTAAATATTATTTTATTTTACATCAACTAACCAATAAAAATAAATTAATGATCGTATTTGAAGGTTCGCCAATATCTAAGTTTACAAAGAATTATTGTAAAAAATTCGGGTCAAATCGATAACAAATTAACAAATAATAGTTATATGGAATACAAATAAAACAAAACGTTTAGCTATCTTAGAACTAAGTAAAAATTATACTAAGTCAAAAACACCAAGAATTTGTACGGTATCGATTAAAAGTATTGTAAGACAAGAACTCTTATATCCTAAAGGAGCACTTAATACCAGATCTCCATCTTACTTATAGCACCGTCCGATAGCACTTCGAATCCTTTTCATCCATCCTTCAGTCGCGATAATAAATCTTCTGAATAAAGGAGAAAGGGATGGAACAAAAATACGTCATGTAAACAGCTAAACACTTTAGGTCCCGACGTAAGCCAAGTGAAAGGGGGTTCACTTAATGATCCACATCCAACAGGTAGATTTATCCGGCCACCGACCAGATACTTGCAAGTTTCTTACATGTACATCATGTTTTACTTTTTTTTTAAAGAATGTTTAGAAGGTCTTAAGGTTTGCGTGTTTAATAATCCAGATAGTCCAAAAAAAGTAAACTGACGTCATCGTTAGGTAGATAATGGAGGACAGTGGCCAAAGATATTGTCTGTCGTAGTATAGCTAGCTTATTTGGTTGATATTGCTATTAAAAATATTAATTCCTATAATTAATAAAATCAACATGCTATCAAAGCATTACTCTATGCTATATAAATTTTTCATGCGTTAATAATGACTTCGATAAGATAAATATGTACGTAACATGAAACGTAACACAATTATTTCGCACCAAGTTTCAATAATATCTTCCACAGTTTAGGCACGCAATGCGAAAGAACTTCTGTCGCTGTATCAGCTTAATTTAAAGCAGATGTCACGTAAAGTTACATACACATTAAAACTTCGGTACAACGATTCTGCAACGACTGATCTTGCGAGTGCGACTAAAAGTTGTCAATGTGTGGGCACCCTTATTGGCATTTAGGTCAGGATCAGACTATCGCATTGTCGTCAGATGATCGTGTCGATGGAACGTATAGAAGTTCTTATACAGGCTGATGCTAAATAATATACGTATTAACGACTTAGTACGGGATTCCATTATTTAATTTGAAATTAATTAAACGTCTCTCAAATCGTAATTTTAAAATTAAATTTTAATACTCTTTTAAAAGGATAACATTCTAAAATTCGAAAAGGCAATGAGCATGGGCTAAAATTGAGTGTGAAAGGCAGCTGTGGAAGTTGCCAAAGTTGTCAATTGTATAATTTTTTTTAACATTTCTGGTATTGATTTTAATTAAGATTTTATTATTGGTGTCATATTATTTCTATTTAATCAATAATTATGTCACGACACTACTTATCCTAGTCTACAAGCGCCTATATAGGCCTGTAAGCGTTAAAATCATCCTGTACATCATCTCTCGGAAGCTCAGATGAATGAATGCCTTTTCTCTTAGTCGTAAACGGAGGGTGAAGTTGTACAAACATTCGCTCTACTTTTATTAAGTGATTTATTCTGAATGGTAATGGCGTATTGTTAGGCCGTGTTCCATTCATGCTGCATTTACATTCTCAACTCGAGGTAAGGTTCGTAAGTGAAAATTGTTACGAAACTTCGCGTAACTGTTATCTAAGTTATGTCTTTGTGTGAAGTGAAGATCAAAAAACTTTTGTGAGCTGAAGGTGTGCTATATAGGTTAACTTAGATTTTTTTTTGATTTTGGTAAAACGAAATTCTCAATGAAGTGAGGTGGAAAATTATTGCACTCGTAAATAGTTAAAATCGTCTGAAGCGGCGGTAGCCTAATGGCTAGGGCGTCGGACTTGCGATCATGTGGTTGCGGATTCGAATCCCACCCATTACATTACCGACGTGAACCCACTCGTAACACAAGCATCTTAGCTTAGCACGAGGGGTTAACGAGATTACTAGTAATGTGCTACCCACATTGCTAGTAATCTTAAAAAAAAAAACTATTTTTATGAGTGCTCTACCTACTTCTTGTTTGTTCCCTTATAAGTGCGTTTGTATAAGAGTAGGAAAGTCTTTGTACTCTATATGCCTGCGGTTTTACCCACATAATTCCCATAGCCTATGCGCTATTCCAGATAAAATATCTGTGCTGAATTAAATCAAAATCTAAGCAATCGTTCTGGCGCGATTGAGTTACGAACATCCATCTATAGAAACTTTCGCAGTTGTAATATTAATAAAAATTATTTTAATCATTAAAAAAACATCCTAAACGAACGCAAGTAATAAACAAAACACTACATAGTTTAAGGTATGCGGCATTCAAAATATCTTTTGGAGTAGATTATTAACACAAACCCGTAAGTTATGAGGCTGAAGTTAACAAATGAAAGATCCTGACGGCACCATTTTATCAGTATCAATGTCAAGAGGAGGTAAATTCGTGCTCGCGACGCCCGCAGGAGGCTTTGCAAAAGTTTGACGACCTCCGTGGTCGAGTGGCGTACACACCGGTTTTCAAGGTGTCGTCAGCTCTGAGGTCCCGGGTTCGATCCCCGGACGGGTCAATATAGAAAAACACTTTTCTACATTGCCTCGGGTCTGGGTGTTTGTGGTACCTTCGTTGTCTCTGGATTCCATAACACAAGTGCTGTAGCTACTTACTTTGGATTCGGAGCAATGTATGTGATGTTGTCCACATTTATTTAAGTTTGCTCTACTCTTCACGTAACGATAGGGTTGTAACTACACATTTTAGTTTGAGCTTATTATAATGTAGACTGGTGCGGTTTTGCTTTCTTCTATGAATTCGAATCTCGAACTTTGGAATTGAAACAGAAGAAATTCTTAATTCAACGGATTTGTTTATGTCATACTCAGTGGTAACTCTTTTGTACGTTAATTAGTGAATTCAAGAACCAATCGCACATCACAAATCAAAAGATATTGTTATTTACTTAGCCAACAGATATCATTCTTGTTCCTTGACTATTTTGTTTACACCTGGTTTATATTCAATAGTAAAAATATATTGTTACAAAAGGTCTTAAAATTCTCCATAAAATTAAATTCTGTATTAAAACCGAGCTTGATATTTTCCTCATACAATTTTACGCCTTTGAGCTTCATAAACGGCAGTGAACCGGAATATTGAAGTAAGGCCGAGCTAATTCCTAGCTAAAGATGATATGAGCCGAAACTTCCTCCAAAGAATACTTTACATTGTTACATCAACTGTTGTTCTGCTTACTCCGAACTTTGTTTGATCTTTACAATATAGGTGTGTTTAGGACTTTATCTTGTAATTTGTTTTAAACTAAGTAAACGGTAAAAGTATGTATACACTACCCACTAATATACCAAATTGTAAGTACCAAACTTCGAACCTTGATTCTTAATTCAAAAATAAGTTTTAAAATTAAGAATAAAAAAAAAATAACCATAAATCTAAGGTATTAAAGTGTCCAAACTAACAATAGACACATTAAAGTTTCACTTTTACTGTTACGTGATTAGCCATAAATAATCTTCGTTATATAAATTATTTCTCTTCGGGCTATTCAGATTGAGGAATATTAATAATCAGTAATGAATCAAAGCGTTCCACGAAGTACTGTTCTGTGCATTATTTATTAGCGAACATCGTTTGGCAAGCTTATATGAAGCAAAGAATTCAATTTACATTCACGAGAAATTACCTAAACCGATATCTTCCGTCTGAATTGTTCGTTAAACTCAATTAGAGGTTAAGACGAAATTGATTTACGGCTGTTTAAAACTAAGCCCATTTTCTATTAGATTATTTGGATTTAATAGTCGTGAGATTATCCATCGCCCCGCCCGCACTCTATACGAAGCGAATTATTTATTAAGCCTATTAAACATTAGGTTATCTTTAAAGCGCTTTGTAGAATTGTGTAATGGCATCAGAGAATACTAGATTTATTACAACAGTGAATTGACAATTGAAATACGTATATTGTTGAAATACAATTGGTTTAAATTGAGAATTATTTGTAAGAATTCCATTCAATTAATTCAACTATCGAATCGGAATTTCATTCAACCTCTTCATTCCACTTTTAAACAATAGACTCGCATTCCAATTTAGCGATACACGCTATAGAAGAATATTGAAAAAAAAAGATCATCGTAGTCCTGTATTACGTCAGTATGTTTTTCGTACCGATTGACAAAGATATCTTGAAATAATAACGAAATTACATTTAAATTTGAAAAAGTCACATTAGTACTTGGCTGTAATCGAATCTGTAACCTTGGATACTCACAACCTTAAAGAAATTCAGAAACGATAGTTCACCACGACGTCTTTGCAATAAGACTTCATAATAAATCCAGGAAAAATTGGTAAGAAATCTAGATACTACACATTATTAGTCGACAAAAAAGATGTATCATCTCACAGCAGTTTTTACTTCATCGTTAGCTAATACACTATCATTATAATCTAATAATGGTTGATATACACTCAATTTCATTTAATTTTACACATTGCCATAAACTAATTACAGCGATGAGTGAGAAGTTGGTGTAGATTTATCTCATTACGGTGGAAGTGGCTTGCGAGATTAGAGTTTAATAATAAATTACCATTGTGCGGCACTTCATATGTTTCGCTCATACAATGTGCTTTCATTACCTCTGGCATGTTATAAGCTGGCCGAGATTAGCAAGTATATCAGGCTTAAAATATAAAGCTTTAAAAAAGTTATAGTATCGTAAGTATTTCTTGACTTTTAGTTTTTCGTATAATGGTGGAACGGTGGATTTTTTCCTGGCTTGTAAATTAAAAATAAAATATTAAATTTTTCAAATTAAATTAGTCAAACTTTCTACAGTAACTTGTACTGAAATAAACTCATAATTAATAACTACTGGCTTCAAAAATGTCAAAATGAGGGATTTTTAGGGGCTTATATCCCGCTTGAGGGCAAAGGCCTCCCCTTTCATCTTCCAAGCCACTCTATTCTACTAAATTTTCTTTAAATATGTACTGTTGTATTGTATTAAATTATAATTATTTACTCTTCGGTCTACTTTTCTGCGATGCCATTTATGACAACCACGCTGTCGATTAAAATAAAGATTGTAAGCGTTGTTTAATAAGTTTAATTGAAAGAAATATCATTAAAAGAGAGAAGGCCCCATTATTATTAATTCAGGGAGCCCACAAAATGGCTCACTGGCTAAAAATCAGGGAACCAACTTGTTGAAATTTACTAGAGTTGGCAACGGAATTTATTAACTTGAAAACTTTTTCAATCTGATTAATTTATGAAATATTCCAATTACATTCAATCTTTGTAGATAAACTGTGTAGAATGTTTAATTTGTTAAAATAAAGTGTTAGCTTTGTTACTATGGGAAACTAGATTACCAAAATTTCGCTTTGCGGCTATACGTTGCTTATAGAACGGAGAAATAAAATGGCTAAACTTTCATCGTAACCCACATGCGAAGAACAACAAGATTGCTCCGTGTCTCCAGGGTCTTACCGGCTTCGTATAGGTACCACTTCGTAAATCTAAAGTAATATAAAATCGACAAGGTCCCATTAATATATCACCTAGTGGGCATGTACCTAATGAAAATTCATAAATTATACGGTTCTAAAGGCAGATCCACATTCGGGCGACTACTCTCTGCGGGTGTGATAATTAAATCTTGCTCTAATTGAGCAGGGATCGATGTACGCATCCATATTTCATGAAGATACTTTGAAGAGATTCGCGCGTGTGGGGTTGTCCCTGCTATGTTTGATAACTATGTATCAAGGGCCAGCTGTCCTGGTATATTGTTAGAACTTAGTCAGAAATTCGCTTTATTAATATGCTACAAGGTTAAGTCGCCTCAAATTATAAGATTTCTTTGTGTTATATTACATTCATATATCTTTTTAATTTCGTCCTTATAATAAATCTGTTAAGATTCAATGTTTCTATCCATTTAGGAGGTAAATGTTTCGTGAATAAATTTTAATTATGACAGTAAACAATTTTCAAAGCTTTAAAAAAATAGTAACCAGTTTGTCAAGGACTGTATAAACATAAATTTTCGTTTGAATTTCGGTACTTACAAAACAAGGAGGGCGCTAGAATTAAAATTTAGAGGGCTTCGCACCCTCTCGTTTGACTTCATATTATAAAATGCGTTTTGCGCAGTGATTACTTATACCAAAAAAATAAGAATTTGTCTCGTATACACTTTACACCATTCCTTCCTGCAAGACCTCGTTTATTTTTATTTCATTTGTGGTGCCGCTTTTCCGATTTGTAATAGGTTGAAATTGAGAATTACTACGGTCGATATATATAATAGAAACTTTTTTGTATTATTTTAAACTGTTAGAATATTTCATTCGGCAATAACTTTCAATTAAGCGTCGCCACGGACCTAACGCTTTCGTGATTGATGTCATAGTAAAAAACGGGTCTGCAAAGTTACAAGCAATTTCACTAACCATTGTGTGGGAAATTCTTCTTAATTTTCCGCTAGAACGTTGGGTTGAATAATAACGCTGTTTTAATGGGCTTTTCCTGGTCTTTTATTTCGAAAGTGAAGTGTTTCTGCGAGTGAATCAATGGGAATTTTACGAATGGACTTTTAAAGAGATCATTTTTGGGGTCATATTTAAGAGTATGTTGGTACCCTGCAAATTTTATGAACCGACTTCATATCATACTAGTGGTGTAGGTATGTTTCATGTATGAATTTCTAAAAATTATTAAATTTTTTTGTACGAAAGCGTCCTTACGACAAAGTACAACAACGTAATTTCCTATTTTCAAAATATCTCAAAGTTATCTAGGTCTGAACTAGCGCTATATGGAAGGTGATAGGGGTGTAGGAAGCTGGGTGGAGGCGGGTGGCTTCACTCCGGCTTCCGAGCCTACTTCCGATGTGTCGTGTGCCCCAAATGTGAGCACTTACCCTCAACAATGTCGAACTGTCTGTGAGTCTTTGAAAGGTTATCTGCCTTTTGTATTGTTATAAAGCTGTCTATGATGATTGCCTTTACAGAAAATTTTATAGTTATGATTGTATTTTGAATAAATATTTAAAGCCCATACGCTGAGCATAGAAATCTGAGAGAACTTCTGGTTTGAAATAGAATGGGCCAGTTTTTTCGGTAAGAATCTATTTGGTACCTTCACCCTTGCATTAGTCTTAACAACAGCGAAGGATTAATTAATGAAAAAAAAAAGTAGTATACCTACTTCCTCAAAATAATATATGTAGGTATATTATTAGTAATAAACAAGATTTAAATGAAAATTTATAATATTCAAGTTATGTAACGATAAATGTAAGTGCCGCAATTTCTGTCACGAAAATTTAAATTCGCAACTTCAATATTAACATGGAAATATACAAAGTTACTGTAATAAAATATTTCAATGTGCCGCTGGTGAAATGTGAATGCTTTATGGCGATTTTTCAACTAGCTTCAAATTAAATTTTTAGCTTTAAAAATCTCGATATTGCATTTTCTAAAGAATGCAGGTAAAAATGTACGTTCACTGTCGAAACTTCGCGGTGATTTTGAGTTTTATACCTACCAAATTTATTTTTCCCAAAATATAGGCAAGTTTTTCGATAAAAAGTACAAAATAGGAGCAAATAGGTACAGAGCAGGAGATTAAAAATATATCATTACTTTTTCTATCCAAAGGTAGTTTACACGTATTCTACCTAGATCAAATGAAAAAAACTGAATACCTACATTGCTGACAATCTTTGAAGACTCAATATTAAGCATTCCTTCACTAGATCTGACCATACTTAGATATTTCGGTGAGCTCTGAAATTTCCACGTACTCATTTTGCATAGCCTTTTTCAACACTACCTTACCTAATGCATTAAGTCAAAGTACACTCATTTTGTTTCAGTAAGAGTAATCTCTTATGTTCACAGCCTCATTTAGTTTGTGTAAGCGAGCAAAGAGTAAAAGTTTTTATGTGCTTTCAACCTGTAAAATGGACTCTACAAAATAGTGAGAAATACACATTTTAGTTGTAATATTTTTATGGGATAAGATTGCAATTTTTATTAAATATTTATAACCTGTATCTACAAATTATGAATGATTTTTTAAATGGGTTTAATTAAAAGAAGTAAATATATCCATTTTTGCATTTAGCTTGTTAAAAATTAAATATTGTAAAATCTTAAAAAAAGGTTTCTGTTCCGATAAATTAATCATCTTAAGTTACTAATAATAGATTTTTCCTTTTGTCACATTTTCGTAAATAAAGAAAATAAGAAATGGTACAGTATTCGCGACGGACGTAAAATATTCCGCCTATAAATTGTTTCATTAATATTAAACCTACTTACACTGACCTTGTTTTTATTCTTCCGTGACTATAACTTATGAGATACCTTTGTCATCCACTAACTGTACGTTCGATTGAGTACAGGCCAAACAATGTTAATATTTTTACGGTTATTCGTTCGGTATTCAAATGATTCCTTTTTTATTCGCTTATGCCTCATTGATTGGAGGATTAAATGAGGCATATGCGAATAAAAATACAACTTTATTTTAAAATATAAATGTAAATATTATTTGAAATTCGAATCAAAGCGTCGATCCTACTAAGGTACCTAATTAAATTTTAAGTATAAGTCTGTTTTTTTTTTGTTCAAAATCGAATTCAACCTAATAAGTATTCGTAAGGAAAACCGTTTGAAATTGATTTCAATAATGTTGTTTACATAACATAAACTACTTATTTAACTGGAAAAGAGGTTAGTATCAACAAGAAAGTGTTGTTTCAAACCACATAGAGATCTATGGCTCGATAAAAATGTAGAACTCGTGAGACAGTGTGACTCGAACAGAAAAGCCGATAGCATCAACTTTTCACTCATTACGTAACTAAATAGAGGCTATGTTGACTGTATCAAAAAAGTAATATAATGGGTACGGTATAAATTCGTTTTTTAAAGTTCGCTTTCTTTAAATAATAAAAATTATTGTTTAAAGAAAGCAAACTATAGTTGAACTGTCTGAGTCCGAACTTATTAAGAAATACAAAATGTATTAAATTGCAACTAAATTAAAGATAACCAATCCAAATAATTAAATAGGAGCGGATTAGGACTGTGTAATTTAATAAAAACATGTTTGCACTTATAACAAAACAAAAAAAATATATATTATTTGCTAATGACGACTTTGTATGATTTATCAGCCCCAAATATGGCTGTCGCACAAAATATCAACTCTGTTTATGGAATAAAGCAGTAACTGGCTTTTGAACTTTTTCCTCCGCAGGGAAAGGATTCGGGACAAAATGTTCGCGGTGCGCTTTAGCTTATTTTATTTCGCTAACTCTATAAATGACTTTGAATATTTTTGGATGCAAATACTTTTACGTGCGGGTTTCAGCGCTTTTAAAGCTTGTTGTTTCTTTTTCCTGGATTTGCTCTATATTTTTAGGGTAAATAGTTTTAGTATTTTGGTTTGGTTAGAATACTGATTTTAAACCAGTAAGTAGGTACGAGAAAATTATGATAATATAAATAGTTATTTGTGAGAATTAGTTTCTCTGTTTCCAAATTCCTGTTCAACCGTTTTAGACAGGTTTTGTTTTTATATAATTTTTAATTACTAGCCTAATAATCAAAACATGTCTACAAAACCTTTACAATAAATCTCTAGTGTTGTATCACATTTTCACTTAGACAATAATTCCTTTAATATGGCGCGTTCATACCTTCGGTACACAATAAGCTCATCCACAAACACGTGTTTAGAACTCAAAGCCAGTCTAAGTTAAGGACGCCTCAAGCATCAAAATGATGGCGATGATCACCCTATTCAGTTAGAAATAACATGTCGTCGCGTCGGCGGGAAGTTTAATATAAGCGCCATACATAATGATGCATTATGAGATATATGTTGCTTATCTTATTCCTATTTACGTAAACATCCCACGTTCTCTCTCTAAAATGATACTTTCGCCAAGCTATTTATTTCCTCGTTAATTATTTAAAGGATTTCCAGCCAAAAGGAATCTAATAAAATTTGCCTTTTGTAGTTATTTTTGTGTCGTTACTACAATTAATACACCAAATATGTGAGTGATAATAGTGATAAGTAAATTAAATGACCTTTGAAAATGTTAGCTTGTGTGTGTCAACCAACGGAGACGGCGTTATTGTTTAAAGGAGGTCCACCTGTTGCTATGGGACCACTTGGTACTCATAAAATACGACATAATCCAGCTGATGCCATGAAAGCCATCAAACTACTGCCAGCAACGGTTCGCCGCTCCAGCGATGAGTTAAAAGATAGTTCGCAATCCCATAACTCATCGCCAACTCTCATAAACTCATCTGGTAGCTTACTGAATTTAAGGAAAATTGAACGAAAGGCTAAATCAACGAAAATCCTAGTTAACCCCGTCTGTTCCGACAGCGTCGGCACAAGCGATGATAGCAATCGATCTAAAAATGTCAACTCCAAGTGGAATGGTAAGAAAAAACGCCTTAAGTCAGAAAGCGCTGAGAAAACCCACAAAAAAGACGAACGCAAACGTGAAAAAAATGATCCAATTAGTAGGGGTGATGTAAAAGAAGATAAGAAATCGATATCTTGTTTCAAAATAAAAACTTCAGAAGATAAATCACGTTCAGCCGAAGACCGAAAGTCAGGGAGAGAAAACTGTACGAATGAAAACGCGAGTAATCTGATGAGTGCCGAGAAACCCGATGTTATAAACCATTCCAGGAAAAATAGTAAAGAAAATTTAATAGACGAAAGTACTATGACCGATCAGACGATGCTACAAAATGACCAATTGGATACGGGAAAGACTGATAGTACTATAGCAGTTAAGGAAATGAAGGTACGTAATAACACTTCGCCATTTTATGAAGCACCGCAACAAAACGTTTATTAAATAATAGATTTAGAAACGGAACGTAATTACATTGTATTTCCTATGCTTCAAATATTCCAAGTACTAGATACATTATCATTCATTGTATGTCATGTATATTGAATTGGGTTCATTACCAGCATTTCGGTAGTCTCCGGCGTGTGGATCAATCTGTATGCTAATGACGAACTGGAACATTCTCGGATTGCACTCATCTCTCTGCCCTTTCATTACCATTCCTCTCAATGGACTGGTAATAACATTCATTATCAGAACTAAGTTATTCAAATTATTCAACCTTCAAAGGTTTTTAGTATGTAGATCTATATTTGACTTGCCCGTTATGAATTTCAAAATGTTTTTTTATTACGTTGACAGCATTGCTTGACAACTTGCCTGTTACATTCATTATATCAGTAGCTATGTTTATTGGATAGTGCCCAATCAACCATATTGTATATTCATTGTCAGTTTTACCGCCACATTATTCTCTGTCATTAGTAAATTCGAATTTAGGTGAGTGACCACACAATCAGTTAATTGATTAAACTGCTCGATACTTTGGATGCGTTCATTAATGAAATTATTTGCAGTGTGATTGTCTCTTGCCCTGTGTTTAATATCCGATATCCAAAGCCCGGATAATTTCATTGTGGCTTCGCTAAAATCCCATTGCAAATCGATTCAGTGTCGATTGCGTATCGAAAAAGGTCCTTTCAGCATTTGAAGCTTCATTGATATTCTGGCCTATGCTGCGAATGATATCGTCATTTGCATTAATATTAATATTAGATGCTCGAAAGGTGTACAGGCTAAGTCTGTTTTTAGGTGAAGTTGGACTAAATTGAAGGTAATAACAAAGAGTTTTTGTTGTTTTTTATTGAACAATTGGTATTTTTTTGTACCCGCGTTGAATACAAACATAAGTAATTATGTTCAAATTATTAAATGAACCTGACTCCATACCATTTCCAATATTTCACCAAGGCAATATATTTATCTATTCCTACAAAATATACTTTGTGTTAAATCATGTGTATCGGTAATATTCCCACGATACATATTTTACCGAACAGAAGCAACAGATGTTCGAGTCATTGCAAATGTTCCGCTAGAAGCCGGATTTATGGAAGGCTCGGAAATGATAAAGCCTCTTGTGTTTATCCGACTGCGGAGGTACAACTAACAGGAACACAGAAAAAGCACTATTATAGAATCACTTGCATAAAACAAGCACTTGGCTCCGTTGAATACATTTATGTTTAAGTTACTAATGAAGTTTCAGTGCCAAAATTAAGTTTTTCAAATGAGTTGTGGAGATAGGGATCCTACTTCATGATATACGGTATAAGGAGTATACTAACCTTTTCTTCTGGGTTGAATGTTTGGAATTTAACGTTTAATTGAACACATACAAAGTAAAATAATTGTTAATAATGATGAATTTGTATTTACTGTATCAAAAAGAAACAGTACAAATTTTATAAATTCCTCGCCAACAACAAAAACGTTGATTCTTGAACTAAAAATAAATTAAATGTTTCCGTTTATTTGTTTCAGGTAAGCGTTTTAATAATGGCGCCCAAGTGTACGAGCTGTGTAAAAGGTATTTAATTAAGTAAAGTTCACCTCGTTGGCTTATACAAGAGAATAAACCGTGTTTTTATTCAGATTATTAAACTACGTGTGTGTTTTTACCACGTACATTTGATTTAAATATCTGCAGCCCTACGTTTAAGTAACATAAAGTTGGTTTTCGTTCACAAACTTGACTATCTTAAATTATGAATATTTATTGGGTATGAAAAATGATTAGTCCGTTTGATAATTATAAAAATTTACACGCATATTTTCTACATAACAATAAAAGTTTAAAAATATCAAGTGTTTTAAAATGCAGGAGTGGGGGCTTGTAATATCACAACCTTAGCTAAAATTGTGTGACAGAGTGACGTTACGCATTTTGCCATTCACTATTATTCGTAATTTTTGTTTACGAGACAAAAATAAAAAATATCCCTATTCCATCTATATTCAGTCGAAAGCTTGGATACTATATTACAGCGCTGCGGCGAAAAGTATTGTTAATATATCCCTATTGCGTCACTGTATTTACTTAATTCGATATTGTAACGAAATTCATATTATAAGCTAATAGGTAGGTACTACAAGATCAATCGCGTTCTTTGAACACTCTATTATAAACGAATTCAAATTTAATTAAGCACAAAAGAAAAACTCCCAGGCATTTCCATTTACAAATAGAACGTTATTTTCGAAGGAATAATCAGGGCACTAAAGTTCTCGATGTTAATTATTTTAGTACAAAAGCTAAATAAAGACGGGGTTATTTGTTGAATAAACGTTTCAAAAATTCCTAGCGGTTACTGTAGCTGTGCGATAATGGAGTTAGCGTGCGGCGGCTCTCATAAACTAAGTTTCCACTACGAAATGGCCACGAGAACTGCTTACGCCGCGGCTAAAATTGTTACCAGGTAAATTATAACTTGAATGATTACACCTAGTCTTATAAACCCTTTGTTTTAGTTAGCTAGTTGATCGTAAATCCAATTACTGAAGTAATTTACGAGGGCATTTATATTTTGATGCAAATCTGCAGTAAAATACTTTTCGCAACCTAATGCACTGAAGACGAATGACTTCTTCTGACTGAATGAAGTTTAAATTTCAGCTACTAAAAATTTGTACACCTTTAAAAGCTGTTTCTATGTCCCCAAAAGTTGTAAACAATACAAATTATGAACAACGACGTACACATTATCCTTGTTCGTTCATTGTTTACATTCAACTTCAAACATTTTATGGCGCGTTGATGTTAAGAGGGCGACATTGAGAACCTGTGTCAATGAGCGACGCGTCACAAGAATACAAGTGTTTATTTTTTATAACACTGGATGTTGAAAAAGCGTCTTTTTAAGTAAAACGCTCAGTCACCTCTTTTTTTTAATGAAAAGAAAATGGGCCGAGTGATGAGTGGAGCTGCTGTTGTTCAGTTGTTTGTGGGTCGCGGCCTTGTCTATTTACAGTTGGTCAAAGGTTGAAAGTTGTGGACTTTTTGAGATGAAATGAATGTGACCCTATTGAGACAGTTTCAGTGGTAGTTTTGACTTCTTTCTTACTTTGATATTGCCAACCGTTTTTAATGTTATTCTTTGGTGCAGTGGCTGACTTTAGCTGTAAAATTGAAGTATACTTATTTGTAATTGTTTTTGATTACTTCTCATTCAATTTCACGTTTCAAAAGAAATTATTATACCTAAACAAAAAATGATTACAAAAATACTTTTTCGTTTAACGCAAATTATTTAACAAAACATCAGTCAATTAGAATTTGGAATCGCCGCTTTATATAAGAAACCTGGGAAATGAAGCCTTTCTCTTGAATTTTGTTTTTCAATTAAAACTTTCCATTTGTTTGGCAAATAAAGTTTTTTTTTACCTCTAAAGTTTCCGCGATTCTTTGGAAAGTTGAGTAACCAGTGGGGCGGTGATTTTTATACGGTTTCTGAGTAAAACAGTCCTCGTCCGATAACAAACAACTCCTAATGGAATTTATTTCGAGAGCTGATTCCATAGTAACTCTTAGAAAATACTGTAAGCACGTTTGTAATTAAAATGTCTACAATTATATTTGAGGATATGAAGATTTGTTGGGTTGGATGACTACAGTTTTTAGTTGCCTCATCTAGGAAAATCTATCTACGTAGGCAATTTTACGTCATAACTATTGTATTGTTACATCAATCTGATTGGTTCTTTAGCCGACCCTTCCCTTTTGATTTCGTCGAATTTAGCGGAAACAAAACACGACACTGGCTAACAGATGTTTGTTTTAGCTTCGCTATCCATTAGGATACATAATGTTTTGTTGTAGCCTTGAATTGGTAAATAGGTATGTACTACAAAATGTATATCTATCAAAAGAGCAAACTTAGAATAAAGAGCGTAACTTTATATTGCTTTTCCTAGAATGATGATGTAAGCCTCAAATAATTAGAATTCCTTTTCTAACTTTATTATGTAATTCACTAAAATTACTTTTATCAACTAAATCCAAATCCACAAAAAAATACGAGTCCGTGAAAACAATTTACCTCAAGCAATCAAACGTTCATGAATAATATTATTCTTCTACGAAGTTATTGTTAGCATTTAATTTAGTTTATTACTTCAGGGATGAAATGTTAATCCGCTAACATTATTAGTCGGTGCATCGCAGTTTAAGTTCATTCGGCTTAGGATGGAGTTTGCTCGGCCACTCAGCTGCGTTCGGTTCTGTTGAACACAAATTCGTTGCATAAATATAGAACAACTAGCTTCTGTCCGCTACTTCGTCTGCGTGGATTTCAGAATTGAGTCCAAAAAGAAATAAAAAATGTGAAAGTATTCCTGTTATTATATTACGTAATAGATACAAAAAACCCTTTCAGCAAACCAACAAAAATAAACTATTTACTTGATGTTTATGTTAATACACTTACAACTTTTCCAAATAGGGGTAAATAAACGAAAAACGTAGTCAACTATTTTCTAAGTCACGTTCGATAGTCTCTAGGGCGTCTTAAGGAGCCAATGCAAAGTCCGTATTAACAAGACACGAATTTGGGAAACTTGAAACTTCGCGCAAACAACATAAACTCGGTCAGAAATAGATTCTAGGAGTTAGACTTTAGCGTGACGAAGCTAAGTTAACTGATTTTGCATTGCGGCTTCGTATTGTGAAAGCCAATATCGAAGCTTATAATCCGAGCCTCATAGTCGCTCCAATGGCGAATGTAATCGAAAAGATTCAGACGGATAGTGAATTCTACAAGAAACTTGTTGGTATTGACAGGCCTGTTGGTCTAGTGGTTAGTAACCCTGGCTGCTAAGCCGGTCGTGGGTCCGATTCCCACTCAGGACAAATCTTTGTGTGATGAGCACGATCATTTTTGTTCTGTGCCTGGGTGTAATTTATCTATACTATGTATGTATTTAGAAATATATAAGTATGTTTATCAGTTGTCTGGTTGCCATAATACAGGCTCTGCCTAGTTTGGGATCTTATATTATATATTAGGATATATTTAAAAGCGAGACTCAAAAAGTATTATGCTGCAGTATATACAAAACTTTAATGACCTATTACTAAAAACAATATCGATCAAAAGATATCGAAGTAATCTGTGACGAAATCGGTAAGAAAAATGTACAAGTTTGTGAACTGTGTACGGAATTGTTCAATCAAGTAAAATTACAAAATTGTTGTGAGCAATACGGTTGAATAATTAGCTCACTGATAAGGAAAATTAAAGCATAATAAACAGAGTTTCTTCGATCAAACTAATTTAGGCAATTTCAACATGAAAAGTTAGAAAGAAAGAAAAAACGTTAATTTACGTCAAAAATACTTGCACAAAAAAAACAACTACTAGAATAGAAAAAAAATACCTATACATAAACGTTCGTTGTTCAGCATATGCCAGGATTCCTGCTAGATTTTCAGCTCCGACCGAACATAATAAATTTCCAGCAAACCTAATACCTACATCTTCTAGTTCTTTGTGGACTAAATTCTAATGAAATTCTGAAGTTTTTATGTAAGCTAATGATAAAAATAATTTAGTGGCGACACCAAAAAGTATTAATATCTTTTAACATTTATCCCTGAAAGCATCCATTCATTTTCAGTAACATGACATTGGTGAAATTAATATTTACAGTGTCTAGCTATTAATTAAAACGACAAGATTAATATTGGATGGATTCAGTGGATTAATTTAGGAATATGAATAAGGCCTTGATTTAGACAAGGCGGAAAGTTGGGTTCTGAACTATCGAATATCAAACAAAATCGTAATCAATTTAATTTATGTAGAGAAATAATTTGGGCTCGTGTCTAAGTGTAAGCTGTACGTTTAGACCAATTATGAAGGTTAAGCCGCGCTCACCGCGGTTGGTCTGTGAATGGGTGACCATTTGTAAACATATGGAGACCCCTCCGTGCTTCGGGAAGCAGGTTGCCGTTGGTCCCAACTGTCATACAGTTATCTTTGACAGTCGTTAAGTCATGACAATTCTGACAACCAGTCTTGTTATGGAATACCTACTGTTAAACCTAGCAATGGGATGCGGAGGTCAGATAGGCAGTCGCTCCATGTAAAATACGGTATTCAGCTAAATACGGTAAGACTGGAAGCCGACCCCAACATAGCTTGGGAAAAGGCTAGGCAAATGAGAAATAATTTGTTTCTCTTGCCACAAAAGAAAATAAGATTGTTTATATTTAAAGTTAAGTAATTGATGTTCTCTGTTTTTGGCACTAATACTCTGCATGTTCTATAATTATTTGCTTTAATAAATTCAAGCTGCTTACGTTTAGGTCTCAGCGATTTCCTCACACAAATTCCAGAGCCTCTCGCTCAATCGAGTTCTCTTTCAACATTTCAATCACCTTTGAGAGTAATTATCAAATATGTGCCCGTTCAAGTGCCAAGTGAGTCAATAAAATTATATGAGACACTCCTCAATAACACTGGAGCCCATATTAATTTTAGCTGCCGATTTGTACTAACGATTTGGCAAATACGTGTTACATTCAATTTTGTTTGATTCCCGCACGAATTTGAGTCGTAAATATTTTGTTGGATTATGTACTTAACTGGTTTATTTGTTTGATTTCCGGTCATTGAACTTATGTAGGTGAGGGATATTTTGGAATGAAATATAAGTAATTTCAAAAATATAGGTTTGATATTTTTATTGAATTTTCGTCCGTAATTCAATGTTATGAAAGTAGATTTTTTTAATTTAATCCTTGTGTCGCGGGGATTTCACAAACATTCAAATCACATGCACAAAGAACACCCAGACTTGGAACAAGCATCTATGGATCAAACAAATACTTGTCCCATGCGGGGATCGAACCCGCAGCACGTCGCGCACAGTGGTAATTAGCGTGGTGACCTGTACCACTCGGCTATCCGTGCAGTCAAATATTTAGGCATGCCGATTATCCTAAGCAGCTACATTACGGCTTTTCCATTGAACACATAAAAAGGATATTTAAACTGTTTAACATTTATAAAGTGACCCGTTAAAACCCAATGAAGTGTTTATCTATTCAAAAGTCGCGCTGTCTCACTCTTCCTTATATCGTTGTCCCTTTCACACAATAGCACTTACATAAAATTTTACACCGTGTAATTACGGAGTTACAAGCTGTAAACATAGTGATTATTTCTCATAAATGTATAAAATGCTTGTCATTGGTTTTAAAACAAAAATCTGTAAAGGATGCTAAGTAAACATAACAGCGGGGTTTCATTACATTTTTAATGGATTCCCAGTTAACTATCTCGATATGAACAGGTATGTAGTAGCCTGTAATGAGTTCGTCTCGATAAAACCTTATTATTTAACTGTGATCTTAATATTTAATCTAGCAATACAATTTATGGCTGATAGTGAAAACGAAAACCGTTAATTATAAAGTTACTAAACTAATTTCAGTTGGATACCATATAAATTAACCTATTAACTTAATTTAAAAATTAATTATTAAATTTAAGTTACATGGTTTTGTGTAAAATCCGAATTAAATTTAATTAAATAAATAAATAAATTAAATTTAATTAAGCGTAAGGAGAAACCATATCAACGCGGACAAGATTGTCGCCAACCAAATGAGTAAAATAATATTAGTTCTAAAATTGGCAACGGAGACAAATAAGTGTGTGGACCTTAATACTTCCTTATCATATTCATCCTTCTTTTAGAATTTAGCACTTCGTAAATTTCAGAGCGGTGCTTCTTGAACTGGCAGTAAATCTGGATTGTTATGAACACCGTCAGGTGGCCTAATCCCTAGTTCCCATACATGTAATGCCCAAAGTCGTGTTAACTTGTTTAGCATTGTTTGTATGTTTGACTGCCTCGTTGGTTTAGTGGTCGCAAGCGCGACTGCCGTGCACGAGGTATCGGTTTCGATTCCCGGGTCAGGGGAAAATATTTATTGAGTTTAGAAATTCTCAGTACCGCTCGCAGTCAGGAAGTGTGGCGGTGTTTTCACCCCGTGCTTCGGAAAGCACGTAAAGCCGTTGGTTCTGCGCCTGATCCCTGGGCATAAGGAAAATATAAGGGTACCATATATTTTTTTCAAACTAGGTATTGTAAAAAGAGCAATTATTATATGCTTGAGATTGAAAGCTACACTGCACGTAGGGTCCTTTCGCCGGTTTCGCGACCACCTTCAGTAGGCGACCATTTGACGGACTAAGTTTCTTTAAATCAAGAAAATAGTATTTGTAGAGGTAACATAAATAAAAAATAAATCTAACGTGCTTTATAAATAATTATGAAATAAGAATTTACGAAGTTTGAAACAAATGGGTTAACCCAGAGCCGAAAAAATATTGCTAAGTGCGCGTCTTGATTCCGTGATGAGTGGACGTAACGCGAGTTGAAAAAAAACTAACACGGCGCGCGGCGCTCAAAGGTAAGTTTTAATACTTATTTCATGTTTTACACACCAGTTACATGTTTACATTGTACAATCGATAAGTATGGGTTATAATTAAGTTGTATTTTGCTTTTTTTAAACTTATTTTTAAGATAAAATCAAGTGGTCGGTAACCGAAATGCTTATTTATCAAAAACGTTAGATAGCGACCACATGGCCGCAAACCGACGATATCAGCATTATTTTGTTTTGATTAATATGTGCCTAATGCTTTATACCGGACTGTTACAATTTTGAATATAGTATTGTAAAAGTTTTTCTTTGTAGTTCTTTGGTAAGCGACCACCAGTTTCTTTGTAAGAAGTTTGTTTAATTTACTTACAAAATTGGGCGCTAAACAGGTGGTCGTAAACCAAAGTAAGCGAAATAAAGACATTGGTTTCCGGCCACCATAATTTAGTATGAGAGAAATTACGGCCGCTAACAGAAAAATAAGTATGAACGTTTCATTGAGTATACGACCACGTCTGATTTTTAGTATTTCGTTTGTTATTGAAATGTCCGTTTCATAATTATTTGCTGTAGGTACCTAATCCGTCGAAAACTAAATATTACTATTTTTCAGTTTGAAACAAAATTTAGTCATAAAACGCAAACTAATTATTATTATTATAATTTTTTTAGATGGAGCTCCCAAATAATTTGGAATCAACAAAAAAAAAAAAAGACTGTCCAGTGCACAGAAGAAGCACTGAAAAAAAGCTCTCGATGATATCCGAAAACAAGTGAAGAGAATAAGAGAAACATGCAGACTGTATCAGATCCCAAGGACCACGATACAAGATCGCCTTAGTGGGAAGAGGTGTGATACAATCGAGACAAGGGGACGTAAGCGTTTTTGCTCCACTAAAATCTAAAAAAAACTAGATTCAGATACTGTTGCAGTTTCCCATGTTTAATCTATCATAATTATGAATAAGAAAAGCGGAATATGGTCCCTAAAATATAACTATGTTGATTATTTTTAAATGTTATACCTACTACATATTAAGGACATTATTTGACCAATGAGTTGATTCTATTACAACTATGACTAAGTCTCTAAAAAATGTAAGATTGTTATTTTTTAAGTTTAAGAAAACATTACACCAAATGATTACCATTTTATTTTTATTCAAAGGCAAAAATTAAAATATTTTTAAGCGATTTTAATTGTTTTATTGGCATATTTTTCATATTATAATAGCGGTCGCAAACCAGCTCACTGGTGGTCATAAACTGATAAAAATGGTCGTAAACCGACGTTTTCGCAATATTTTCACTTTTTCAGCAATTCATAAATATTTTTGTATGAATGTATTTTATTTTATGTTTTGTATCCAAACTACATTATATTTGGGACAAATTTACATTAACATATACTATTTTGCGTGTACACAACATTTCTTTTTCCTCATCTTAAGCGGGCAACCCAGCTAACTGGTCGCTAACCGGCGCAATCACCCTATGTAGTTAAATACTGGCCTATTGAATGTAACATTCAATGAATTTCTTAGAATGTAGCGATTGTGCGTGTATTAATTTTTAACAATCCCTGCGCTAATCCCTGGGCAACTAATGAAATATTAAGAATGCTCTTAGTAGCTGCGCCTACAATTATACTGCTGAAATCTGCTTCATCCAATATTTATAACTGACTCTAATAATTAATCTTTCGACATGATTTCCTATCCCATGGCTTATAATGTATAATAATAATAATCTCTATGTTATAATAGTCCCACTGCTGGACACTGGCCTCTTCCCGTATAAGAAAAGGAATGAGCATTGATCACCACAGTTTCATTGCGGGTTAGCGATTTCAGATTCGTTTTTTTTTTCGGAATCCAGGTTTCCTCGCGATTTTTTCTGCCAATAGTATTGAGTAGGTATATAGTATAACAAAAGTCAAATTACCTAATTAGGCGTATTACTTTGGAAGACAAGGTGCGCCAAAACGAAATGCGACCGTAAAATCTTTATACTCGGCTTGGGGAGAGTTTCTGGGTCTGTATTATGTTCCTAAGTAAAAGGCTAACAGAATTAGCTGGTTACTACCTGATAAGTGCAAACACTCAGTTTAGTATTTTTCACCTCGCAGGTTGCTTATTTCCAACGCACTGTCACGTCTTAATGAAAAATGAAACACAAGATCTTTCGTTAGCAGACGTTTTTGACTACAAGAAATAACGCGGTATCTTATATGAGGTTATAGACTTTTCGTTTCCTATAAACCTTCCTCTTTGTTAATCCAATATCTTGGTCTCGTTTATTTATCCTACAAACTTCGGATTAACTTGCAGTTCAATAGAATTATCTAAAACAGCGAGCCAGCGCTACCTAAACGAAAACAAGCGAGAAGTAAGTCTTTGATATATTACTAACCAGATGGTCATGGAGACAATAATTCACAGTCTCCTAGATTAAAAGCGCTTTGTAAACGAGAACAATATTGAAAGCAGCGCAAAAGCGCACAAAGCGCTTAGTTTGACGACAGACTAGTAGTAATATTCTATACTGGACAACGATAAGAATGAAAAATATGAGATTAAGAAAACAACCACTGGCTGCTTTTGTGGTCATTTCTGACCACCGACCGATATCAAAGTCCATTTCTAGAGGCAGAAAAAAAAATCTTTTAATGTAAAACCTACTATTTTTTATATTATTATATATTTATATTATATTTCTACATAACCTAGTATAATGCTTAGCATTAATATAATTATCTTCTACTTATTTATGAATAATTTAGTTCCGATTTTCATTATTCCGAATACATAATAAATAACGATAATTCCGTCTTTGTTCTAATTAAGACGAAGATACGAATGAATGATGTTTATTCTAGTTCATATTCAACGAAAAATATGCTATTAATTACTGTTATTCATAGAAAAATAAATAATTATTATCCTGAAAGAGAAATATTGTGAGGAAAGTCTCGGATTAATGGGTGTTATTATTGTTAATGGAAATACGTAATTAGTCGATAAACATCTATTAGGAAACATCGGTGTTCCATGGACCGTCCGTGGATAGAAGATAATCCCCTGACCGCCGGCTAGTTCGCCTATTTGGGATACACCGAATGTAAATTGACCACGATCGATTTATTTTACGTATGTATGGTAAATCTAGAAGATTAAAGATTAAGTATTAACTTACTGAAAGATATGTAAAGTGGTTTAGGGTCGTTACCTTTTATGTTATCTAGTACGTGTATAACATAAGTTGTAGTTTTTTAACTATTAACTTAACTTTATCTTTACAGTGGGTAAAGATTTTACAAACGTTTCTTTTTTACCTAATGATAAATGATGAAATGCTCACACAAATAAGCGAATAATTAAATTTATATTTCTACCCAAAAAGCTAAGACAAAGTAAATGATTAGTGCTTATAATAATAAATCTTCGTGGCTACCCTATTTCAGTGGGCGACGAAATGAATAATACGAAATCTCACATCACGTAATCCTATTTGTAAAGGACGTAGGGCGCGTACCCTCGTATTATACAAACGAGCTGTGCGTGTTAATCCACACATAACTTATATATCTTGACTATTTTTGACATCTGGTTTTATTAATGGTAGTGACCCTGAATACATATCTCCTCACGGTTATTATGCCACCTCATTATCTTTTATGCAACATTTGAATATGACAAAACAACTGCTTTAAATGAATTTCACCAATTATTGTTTTTCTAATCTTTGAGCACCTAAATCATAATTTGTATCACTTAAATGTAACACAAGGCACGCCGGTTAAAGTGCCAGAACGCGTGCTACCGCGATACAACGGTAAATCAAGGACTAATCAAATCATTACATCATGGGGTGTAATAAAAAAAAACAAAATAAATTCGAACCAAGGAGAATTTTCACGTTCTTTTATAAGTATAAATTACAGTATATTATGTAATAACAGAATTACCAATATTATTCATGATTAACTGAATGGCTTTTCGTAAACTGTATTCGCCAAAGTAATTAATTTTACCTTGTGGAACATCAATAACGGTGAACATGCACTCAATTCCAATAGCAATATTTGTTCAAGTTTTTCAGGTCAAGATGATGACTTTCCGAATGATTTATATACTACTTGACTTTTAAAAGTAAATCCCTTAATGAATATGTAAGTACTAGGTTACAAGAGCAATAAAAATAATATCACATATTTCAAAACCGACTCAAACAGTTCTGTTCGTTGCCGTTTCTGTAAAACATAAATAACACACGTCACAAGAATTAGATTAATGTAACAGTGCAAACTTAACAGCGAGCTTCCCTAATGCACCGCAATATCGCTTCCAAGCAAATACACTCCTTTAACCTAACAACGATGTAGCTATGTGAATGAAATTAGATATAGCTAATGTAACTTGACCCCTCTGAAGTTTGCTACAAATTCAATAAATCGCGGTCTGTCTTAATTATAGGCATTATTAATATGCCATTGGCCCCGATTCTGATAATCACGCACTAAACTTATTTAAGTCCATCGGTATCTTTTTCACTTGAACTTGTTAGAAAAGGACAGGCGAAAATTAGAGCTGTCATATTTAGTTCTGACAAAATTTTCATACAAATTTGCCGACTCGCAAAAACGTGTGAGCTTAAACACTGTGATATTCAAGACGAAAACTAGTTTGACATTTCTAATTTAGTTCCTATCTGTTGCAACTTGCAGTCCTTTTCTCGCGCTGTGTGTGTTAGAAAAGATAACAATGGTTTGAATTTTATTTAGTTTGCGTACAAAGGATCATTATCTATATAAAATGTGTAAATTATATACATTTTCAAGCAATATATTTAGAGTTAACCAGTTATTATTGGCTGTTAATCGTGTATTTTTTGCATTTATTAACTCTATTGCATGCCTAACTTCACTGAGGTCATGTTATATTAGCTCGACTGATTCAAATTTAGTATTCCTATTAGCTTTTCCCTCAAATTTGTTTAGGCTCATAGATATAGGTGTGTAAGTATTGGTCAATCGTTTTCGCTAACATTGGACTGACTATCTGAAAGCGGCCTAATGCCGTGAATAAGTAAGTAGACTCTCGGCTATCCTGTTAATGTCGGAACCCGCGGAATTGCGGTAAAGGATACACCATTATGGCACGAGATAAACACTTATCTACATAAGCGTAAATAGTGATTTTGTTTCGGGTTCTGAGCCGGATTTGTTTTCGACTTTACGGAGTTAATTTGGATATTATCACTCTGGCCTTTACCTTATATTTTTCGGGCTGTGAGGTAGTGGTTTTAGGTAAGAAAACTTTAAGCCGCTTTCAGCGTCACAACAATAATTTCAGTTTTTTGGAGTAGTTAAGGTATTACTTAATCATCATGTAAATTTATAGAAGACGATACTAATATCTATTATCTTCACGTTTACAAAATAGTTTTGCGACTGCATACAAATCTCGTTCAACGTTTAAGCGAATCGAGTCGATAATAAGTAACTTATTTAATCTCCGTGGGCGACAGTCGAAATGAAGTTAACAAAGTAATAAGTAACTAATGCTTTATAAGGTCTATTTATGTAGATTATCATGTAAATGGGTTCGTGATTATTTTATCCGTAACTCGTTATATGATGAAGTTTGGACCACTTGATAGATATTCACGCTAACTATTACTGCTCTATTACTTGTGCATCGACACAATTACTGAAGTTAATTCCACGAACGACTCTAATAAGAAATTAAATAATTAAAGCTAAAAACTATATCCTGTGTGCTTACTACAAACTCTTTAAGCGGGCCTCTTTCCGTTGTGGAAGAAAGACGCCGCTACGTGAAGTGTATTGCGCTGTCTCGCTTCTAAACGGCAATAGTCCGGCTTTAAGAGTTCATGGTACAGGTACTGATTACGTAAAAAAGGCGTCTCAAACGGACGAAACAAGAAAACAATTCCAATAGAAACTCAGAAATGCATAGGTTCAAACATGGTCAAGTTAGTACCGTGGTCGCACTTACTGTATACCTACTATGTTTATGTAGGTGTGAGGAACTCCTAAATTAGACATTAGCGTGTATATTATTGTATAGAGTGGGTACCTTCCTTTTGGCTTTTTTCCTTTTTATATAAATCAAATAAAATCGGAAGCTAATTGACCATATTCGAGACAAAAGCTAGTTTGTAATATAATTCCCAATCCCAGACCACAGTAATGAGATTTATAACAACAAACGTTGTTATATAAATTGATTATCTACAGCAAATCATATTTTAGTCTGCTCTGAGTTTGTTTAAGGAAAACTTGATAAGGAAAATTGCCATGAGATCAATTTTGATTCCAATATAATACCTAACATAGTAAAAGAAATAATTTGGAGTAACTACACACCATTATTTAAATACAATCATTCTTATTTCAAGAATTATTATATCTTTTAAAAATAAAGCATTTCACGAATTAGTTTATTTTTGACTAGGCCTATAGCCTATTTTGTAACGAACTGCTAAAGACTCATGTAAAGCTCAAAAGTTTGGAGAGAGAACAAAGAGATCTAATGTATAAAAGTATTTCTTGATCATACATTTCCTGGTATTAAAACTATCAATACTACGTCGTACAAATCAAGAACGGCCAGCACTTTCACTAAACTAATAAAGCGCCTCATAAGGAGGTCAAAGTAAAAATGATTGATTGATTTACGGGACTGCTTTTATTACAGTTGCGTGATAATTTTCTGAACCGACTTGAATAAAAGAGGTTCGCGTATTGAACATTTTGTCGTTTGAATATTATTACGCTATATTGTCAAAAAATGAGAACTGGTTTAATTGTTAAGGTTAAAATGAAACCTCTGAAAAAATTAAGAACGACATTTTAAATTAGACTTTTCATTATCTTTGTCATTATTTTTTAATTATGCGTAACCATTATTGCAAATTCAAAGTCAGTATTTGTATCGAAGCGAAAAGCCGGCCATTATATTCCGGATGTAATCTTATTAAGTATTTAAAGCAGAATGATTTGCTAACCAGAGCTGCGTCGATTAGCTGGTCAGTGTTCGCACAGCAAGCCATGTGGGGTTGAGGTAGCCAATAAATTTTATTTGAACATCGGTTTGGCAGTATTTATATGTAAAGGTTTCCTGCCCTTTGTCGTTAGTTATGTAGTAGTACGTGTCTATGATATATTGAGTAGGTACTTAATATAGTGCGGTTTACGTTTAAGACCTTCTGCAAATGATTGATTTTATATCATTGTTACTTATATAGCAATGTTCATAATAGCCGTTTGTTACACATAGTAATATTAGATACAAGGACAGAAATTTAAAATACACACCGACAATACGTAATAACAGGTGTAAGATCAAAAGAACAATCAGAATTTCCCAACTAGTCACATTAATTCTTAAGCTTCAATAATTTTGTTATAAATATTTTTTGCACACATAATTCCTTACGTGCCGCTGTTCTTATGTTGACCTGCCAACCGCAAAAATGAACTTCTTATTTTTTAAGCTTTCTTAATCGCGTGTAAAGAGTTTGGTAAAAATCCACAGGCTTACGATGATAAGGGTAACTAAAAACACCCACAAAAATGTTGGATATTTTCGTGTAGCATATTTAGATTTCACGATTGAGGTGGTTACGGCAATCCATCAAAATACATTATTTGTCGAAAACGTAACGAGGGTCGACAAAGAATTCATAAAATATTCATACTTACTTTCCCTCTTTGAATATTAAAATTTACTTTTAATATATTTTCATTTTGTATTCACATAGAAGTCGAAAAAGTATATTAAATAACTACTAACTAGGTAGTATTAACCCAAGTTAGAACTTATTTCTTTTTAAATTAAAAAGGTACCACAATGAAGATGTTTATTCGATCAGCTATAAGGACATTTTACGTAGCACTGTTACTTACTGGGAAGACAGTGGATCTATGATAACGGAGATAACACGAGGTAGAAGAAGTTTCAAACTTGCATCACTCCGACAACTTAATTTATTAAAACCACCGCCAGCTCGCCGGCTGAGATAACTGAGTTACATAACCTCGTTCGGTCTCGGAAAAACTAGTGTAGCATTCATTTGTGTTCGCAAAGAAATATTTATTGCATCGTTACCACATAAAATCGTCGTTTCATTACCGCAGGAAATCTTATTGTAAACGGGAAGTGGGACTAATGAATTGCGAAAAAAACAAGGCGCCCATAAATTCGTTTGCAGTCCTCCGGCGTATTAAGGTCCCGTAATTGTAACCAACAAGGGCTTCGCGGGCTTTGCAGCTAGACGCGAGACGCGCTTTATCGCAATTTATTTTCTTGACAATAAAAGCGTTCTCATTTTTCCAGCAACGAATTGCGGTCACATAGTGGACCGCCATACTGAGATGTATGTATCCAGCGGGGTTAAGTGCAGAAAAGTGTCGGGATGCCTCGGCTGCGCGCGGTCCAAGAATGTCCGCAATAGGGCTTTTAGATGTCGCTTTTTATTGAAAGCTACTTGGCTTTTGCGATGGACCTTGCTAACTTTAGTACTCTTAAAACTATACACTTAAGACGTTAGATTGTAAAGAAAATGGAATTCTCTTGGGATTTTAATGAAAGGTAGACGTTTTATAGGCTTGTTGGTTCTTAGGCGGGTTGGGTCTCGCGATAAATTCTTGAGCCATACAAAGGTTTATTTTTAACATGTTGCTAGAGCCGTGGAAGACAATAGAGCAAGTAATAACGTCAACCAGAAGAATGAGGGTGGAACAAAACCGGCTGAAGTGGCGTGCCAGGGTCGCGCCATTGTTGCTCGAGATATTGCAGGCACGGGCCACATACATGCTTTGTATGGGAAAGAACACGTTTTTAATTATTTACTAGAGTTGTTTTGAATTTTCAATTTTCCTTTAACATTGCCTCTGACGTTTAATTGGATATTAACTTTCGTATCATAAAGGAGAATGCCAAGATTCGGCCCGAGTCGTGAAGCGTCCGACAGACTTTCTATAATAATGATAGAGGATAATAAAAAACTGTAAAAATTATACAATATAATTAAAGTCTGTAGAAGTACACCGTTGAAAAGTCATTTTAAATAGTTATTAATAACATTTCTTATTTCACTTTGAAATATTGCCAGTACTAAAATAAAATAAAGGATACGAAATTGTAGTTGCAAATCGATTACAATAATATTATTTATTATATTGACAGTGAATTTATTACTGACATACGTTGTAACAAAAAGCATTAAGTTATATAATTAGCATCAAATTAAATTGTTTTTAATTATGACGATACCGTTAAGAATAATTTATTTCAATAAATGTTATTGTGCTGACAACACTTGATGTAAACTTATCTTGTTTGCTAATGTCAAAAAGTTGCATGTCTCAATGTCGCTTACGCTCTCTAGATGGCGCTGTTAACATTTTAGTTACTGATATCTTATATCTTTAAACGAGCAATTCTTGTATATATATAATCTGAATCTCGGAAACGGCTCCAACGATTTTCATGAAATTCAGTATGCAGGGGGTTTCGGGGGCGTTAAATCGATCTAGCTATGATTCATTTCCAGAAAATGTCGTTTTATCCGTGTTTTCAGTAATCTTATATCTTTAAACGAACAATTCTTGTATAAACTTAGTCTGGCCATAAATACTTTGACAATTAAAAATAAACAAAACATTTGAATTTGGAATCTGTCATTTATATGATTATTCATTGTGATTTCTCATTTTGGCGCCAATACATTGTACAATCAATATTTTGCGATATTAAAACACAGCTCTAAGAAAGTTTCCTAATTATGCGACAAAGTGCAACGTGGACATTATCCAACTTTAGTGATGGTTTGGTGGGCTCTTAGCTATGAAGGAGTGACTAAGCCATACTTTTGTGAAAAAGGTATCAAAACATCGGCACAAAGGTATCAAGATTCAATTCTTGAGAAGGTAGTGAAGCCCCTTAACAACACCATGTTCAATAACCAAGAATGGTCCTTCCAGCAAGACTCGGCGCCGGGTCATAAAGCTCGGTCTACGCAGTCTTGGTTGGAAACGAATGTTTCGGACTTCATTAGAGCTGAAGACTGACCGTCGTCTAGCCCCGATCTTAATCCGCTGGATTATGATTTATTGTCAGATTTAGAGACTACGGCTTGCTCTTAACGCCATGATAATTTAGTCCCTAAAACATTTTTTTATTTTAATGTTATTTGTGATTTATTGATAAGCTGTAAATAAATAAGTATTTTGTTTCTAATAAAATATTAAAATAATTGCACTCATGATTTTTTATTTGAATAACCAGTTCATATTTTTTTATTATTATGCCGATTAGATCGAAAAATATTATTCATACTTCCTCATTTCATCAGTACATATGTAATTCGTACCTATTTAAATATAATTTCTAAAAAATATAAAACCAAAAAAACAACGAGCATAGCTCGGTGATCCAGGTACTTAATATTAAACAATGTAGTTTGATGACTACACTAATGTCTAGTCTTCTCAAAGGAAAACTTAAAAAATACCCAAACAATTATTCTTTTACTTAAATAAAGTATTCTTCAAAATCTTAGGGTAGAAATAAATAATAAAATTATCAATAATATTTGATACAAAATACAAATGATAATATCAAATAAAATGTAGATAAACTTAAGTATATTTTCACTATAAAAACATATATAACTATAAACGAAGATAAATTGCCAGAATAACTAATTTAATTAATAATTTATTTGTTTATTTCATGTTATATAGTTCAAATCGGAAGTATTAAGTGGTCAACTTTAAAGAACTGTAACTTTTTTTGGTCAAGTTCTACTAAAAAACTAATTATACTATCAAATTCTATAATTATTTTCCTTTTTAACAATATATGGTTCATCTTTGTCGGTTCGGGCCGACTCTTGTAGGAAACCTTGGCATTCTCCTTTGTCGTAATGGTTTACAGTAAGGGATTGTTCAAATTGCGTAACTACATATTTTATTTATATATTGATTTATGATTATCCCCTTGTATGTTCGAATTCTCACATAGGATGTGATTATATAAACAGAAAACAATCCGATAATTCGTTGCGGCAGTGTAAAAGAAACATATAAAATTTCCACAATGCCGAGTCAATTTGCACACTTTCCAGCCTTTACAGTCACATCAAAGTAACATAAATTCCGATTTCCATCCCAAACGTTCAACCAAAGACATTACACGAGTTCATTCACCTTACAACATATTTCTTGAGGTAGTAAGCTCAGATCGGGGGCACTGGTGCGGACAAAGTTATGGGCCCAGCAAATGGCCCGGGACATGCTTGAGGGGACTACAGATGCTGAATATTGGCAATTGGAATATTTTATATCGTCTGGGATTGTTAATGACTTGCCTGTTTGTATTCTATCTGCTTAGTAAATCTAGTTGCTTAGTATTTCTGTGGCCAGATTTTTATACAAACGATAGCTTGGCAATTTTGTACGTAACACTTCCATGGTCTGCGGGCGTGAAAAGTGAGCGCGCGGGACGGAGGGCATTTTCTGAAACATTCCATGAATTCGGATGTTTCAGCCGTCATTGGGTAGTAACCCCTCGCCAACCAGGCCATGGAGCGTCACGAACGAAGTAGCCAGACTTCTTCTAATGTGGCTTTTTTAATTTATGGTTTCCTCGTATGCTGCTAAATAAATGCTCAATTCTCGTTCTTTCAGTGTATGAAGCGTTGTCTTTAACGAGCAGTTGAGCAATAACAAAGTGTCTTCAATAAAACTGTTATCACTTAGCCTAAAATGTTTGATATTTGATGCATCAGAATATTAGGTATTGCAACATGATATAAAGTATTTTTGGCTACGTAAACAAACGACGGTCGTACCATTTTATTTTAGATACGGCATACCATGTGTGTGTCATCACATTCCATCCTTTAGGGCGTATGTTATGGATTTGCTAAAATACAAAGGCAAATGAAATAATTTTTGTTCAAAGCATTTCGTACGAAATAAGGTTACAATAGCTTTTTGTGGATCTCGTAACTAGATAGTAAATGCTTATTATCATGAAGATAGGCTCGGCGTTGCAAACAACGACTATTATTATGACATGACAGTTGTTACCTACAAATAATTACCTGTCCACCTCTGTACCTATATTATTTACTCCTTCAATTTATTTAATAAATAATAATATATATTGTACCGTACTAATTTACGCTTAGTACTATTTCCTCGTGTAGGTATCTAGAGCAAGATTTCTTCTAAATCAACTCACCCCTGTTTGGAACTATGATTAACTATTTTATACCAAAAAGTCATATCTATCTAATTTAATTACTTACCTATATAACCTCTATAAAAAATCATTTGTTTATTTCCTTATTCACTTTGTCCACTGTACAACAGGCTGTATTATTATCCCTCAGTGCTCAGTGCGGAGGTTTAAGCACAGTATGAAATTGCTGACATAGATTCCCAATTCTCTTGGGATAACATGACATGTAGGTCAATTACAACTGTATACTGCAGTGTTGGCTGTTTTAGCATTAGAAACGTTTTGGATTCGGTTTTAGTCTTGTTTTTTCAAAATAGCGGCAATAGCCTACCTACCTAGGCTAGGGCATCGTACTCGCGATCATGTGGGTGCAGGTTCGATTCCCACACATTACAGTAACGACGTGAACCCACTCTTAACAAAAGCATTTAGCTTACCACGAGAGGTTAACAAGAATACTAGTAATATGCGATCCACATTGCTAGCAAAACTTTTTTTTCTTATATCTCATAACATCTCTAATTCTCTATGTCTTATCGATATAAAGCCGATTCAATAAAACTCCTATAAAATAAAATAAAATAATTTTATATTCACCATTAACCACAACGTGTAAAAGCAACTCGTATTGATTTTTTTTTTTTGTAGAAATAAAACAAGTTTATTATGCACGACATGGATATAGGTGCGGTCGCCACAGTAAATCAATGTCTGCTACATTTAACCGGTCTAAAACAATACCAATTCAATTACACGATGTATTTTGTGCGTATGTATCTACTACATACAAGTGAATTTACACCGAAGAACGTAAATGTAGGAGGAATTTATTTGTTTTGCTAAAAGGGTTGTATCTTTGAAGATTTTGTTATTTTGTAAGAGAAAGTATAGTATCAAAGGGTTACGCTCGAATAAATTTTAAATCTTGACAAAAATATGGAACGGTGGAGTTGGCTCTTCTTGTAACTTCCAATTCAATTAAAATGATACTTTGTATAGAGTTCGTTGATAAATTTTAATGAATCGAGTATTAGCTCATTGGGTACTTGTTTTGCTCTTTTGTATTTTGATTCTTATCGTACTTAATTTGAATGTTTTTTTTTCTAATTATATAATACTAGATCTAGCCTGGGACGCCGACTGCGACATCAATTGTTTTCTCTGGTACAAAAAAAAATATCGAGTAATTTTTATGTTTATCAAACCCACATAATACAAAGACACAAAGATGTTGTATAATATTAGTATAGAAGAGGTATTTTAAAAATATTTGATTTTATTTTTTTGTGGTAATATCAAATAAATATTAGGTATATTCGGTAAATATGTTCCATTAGAATATCTTGCAACATAATACCTATACCAAACTCAACCAACCAATATTACATATCACGGTTTACGCCTAGGCTTTTGCTGAGATACGTCACATTCTCAATAACCAAAGCATTCGATCTGCTCTTTGTAGGTACATGTCTATGCATAATCATAGAATCGAACGTGCTCATCATTGTATACACTCCATACGACATAGGATCAAGAAAAGAGGTTGTATATCTCTTGGTTGTATACCTCATTTGTCCTAAATCTTTTAACGTCGTTTTGAAAAATTATATTCAATCTTCTATATTTATCTAATTGGCAGTGGTTATTACCTACTAAACTTAAGGTGAGAAACTTGCCTGTTTGTCTCTTTATTAAATAAAAAAACATATTTAGACACAAACTCGAGTAAATTAAATTCAAATTCTATAATAAGTAATTAATATAATTATGTACAATCACTCTTAAACGTTACTTTTTTGAGCACGCTTTAGTCGAAATTTCATAACTGTCTACCCTAAAAAATGTCGAAACAAACTCAGGGGTGAGTACACAAACAATATCTTTACAAGGACGTAAGTGTCCATAATTCTAGTGCGTGATATCCGAATACTGAAACGTCAATCAGGTAAGGCTTTTAAGTCTCATGCTGTCTCCATTACTTTAAGGTGCAAAGTGGCGGCAGGTAGACATTTAAGAACATCTTAAAGTTTGAATGTGGTTTCAATATTCAGAAATGTAACAGCACAACAAGTAACGGCTACTCAAAATTAAGTATGAGTGTTAGGCTATTAAGTAAGTAAGTAAGTAACTTGGGACAATCTCACACACGGTCATCTGATCCCAAACTAGGCAGAGCCTGTACTATGGTAACCAGACAACTGATAAACATACTTATATATTTCTAAATACATACATATTATAATATTATAGATAAATAACACCCAGACACAGAACAAATGATCGTGCTCATCACACAAAGATTTGTCCTGGGTGGGAATCGAACCCACGACCTCCGGCTTAGCAGTCAGGGTCACTTACCACTAGACCAACAGGCCCGACAAAGTTATTAAGTTCCGAATTCCGTCACATTCGCTTAATGCTTGTATTAATTGGAAAGTCAACTGTTGGCCAATAAAACTACTGTATGCCTTGGTTTTCAATTACAATTGAATATAAATTTCACATCCGTAATGAAACACCACATTCAGTTTAATTATATGATCGTTTTATTCGCAGACCTTAATTAACTTTTGTTAAATATTTTATGAGACCGCGTTAATTATTTGACAAAAATAATTTTAGTGAATCATTTTCTGTGGCATGAGTTTAATCGTAGTTTTTAACTAGGTTGATAATATGCCTGCAGAGATTAACTTTATTTCATAATATGAATATCACAGTCGTAGCCGAAGGATCCGCGACAAACGTACCTACTTTCTTATATTATGTTACAAAAAAATGGAAAGTAATAATGTAGGTAGTTTACCACACGCTATGAGCCGACCTTTCATGATATAAGTTATAGCCCCTATAAATGTCACCTTGACCGACTTTTTTAAGTATTGTGGTACATTTAATTTTGTATGAACGTTTTGCGATGGCTTAGTAACACGACTCAAAGTTAGGGATTCCTTACAGAGTAACAAAGAACCTGTCTTGGCAAGTGGAACTTTTTTTTCTAAATAAACTGCTTAAAGCGATTGTAAAAAAATATATCCTAGATGTCTCTTTCCTCACACGATACTAAACTATCATGGCTTTTTTATATACTTTGAATACTATGGCTTTGACTAACCATTGTTGGCATTAGAATAGCGTACGACTCAACCTTGTTTAATAACCGCTTAACAAAGAAATCGATATTGTTTTACGTCAGTAATGTTAAATATTTAGTCACATCTTAACCGTTCTTACCGGGTTGTATAGAACGTACAGTCACGAGCATAAATATGCATAGAGAAATTGTAAAACAATAGATCGATTCAACTTTTAATTCATTTAACAACATAAAAATATAACAGTTCTAAAATCTTGTATATATTTTTGCGTTTCAAAAAAAACTTCTCGCTAAATAAGTTTTACAATTTCGCTATAATATGTAAACATATTTATGCTCGTGACTGTACTTATTCGTTGTGTAAACGGTATAAAAAATATTTTTTCTTTAACTCTATCACTCGCCATAATTATCAGCATTTACTCTTTTCGTCACAACTCTAGGTGTGAGAAATCCATCTACCTCATTTTCAGTCTTTCCAAATCCAGTTTAATTTATGTATTCTCATCGATTTTTCTTATCGAATTTCTCCGAAACGGCGCGGAATTTTCATGAAATGTTTTGTGTGATATTTGGTAGATCCGAGAATAGGTCAAAGGATATTTTTAAACTCCTACGTGATAAGTTTGGCCCTCAGCAGAATATGGTAAAACATCGGTCAGCTAGTTTATTTTTAAAGTCCTCACAACTAATACAACACACAAATAACATATACATCTTATCTTTAACTTGTGTCTAAGTTAAATGTTTTCTTTTAATAAAAAATATCAAGTCCCAAATAAGATAAGTCAATACGTACTGCAGACTTCTGTTTACAGACACTATACATTGGTCCCATTTCTCTAGATCCAGCGATCCAATTCACGAAGTAGCGGAACGTCTTTTTTGTGTCCTAAATCAATTCAATCTCTGTCGAAGTATGTTCTTTTTTTATGCCACCTACTTTATAAGGAGCCTACTTATCCTAGATTCAAGCTGAGAACCTGACGCTTCGGCTTCTTAAGATATCGTCTCCTCATAATATTTGTCCATTAATAGAATGAGAATAAAATAACATTTATAGAAGCGTAATTTAATTACGTAAAATCTAACAACTAATTACTTTTACTTCATCCGAAATGTTAATAAATTAGTGGGTAGATCAGACAACGTTCTATAAACAAACTCTGGATGACGTCAATCAAGTTGGCTCAACGTCACGTGGCGTATGATTAATGGTGATGATGAAAATTCTAGTTGCTATGGCAACCTAATGTTTGTATAACTAGGGGTAGGTAACTTAGAAACAGATAGTGGCTCTACTAATCACATGACAATATTTATTTAAATTTACATCTATATATATAAAAATGAAACCCGTTTTCCGTTGTCACGACATAGCATGAAAACGGCTTGACCGATTTGGCTGATTTTGATCTTGAAATGTTTGTTGAAGTCCATGGAAGGTTTAAAAGGTGTAAAACATAAATAATAAGTAAAAAAAAAACTGTTCCTAAACTCGGGAATTACCTTAATTAATTTACTTTTGACAGATCGAAGTCTGTCCGGGCAGCTAGTTATCTAATATTATTGTCTTGTCTTTGAAAAAATCTATCGTTTTTTTTTTATTGCTAAGTAAATATATATTTGTATTGGCCCTGCAAAAAAAAACTTGATATTGTGTAGTCTTGTAAACAAATATACAAAAACACTATTTCTACGTCGTACCTAGTTTAAAACTAGTTATCGACTCATAACGTATTTTTTATTTGTGTACATTTATTTTTGTTTAAAGAACATTGCATTTTTGGGCAACTTATTTAATACGTCTCTATAAATAAAGTGTAAAATTAAGTCAACTAGACTTTAGTGTCTACTTATCTTTTTTGTTAGAGGATGGCTTAAGGGTTGGGTCCTTAAAATATCTTTTTAAATATATCCTGCGTAGGTGTAGCAGATTGCCACCCTTAAATCTTGGTCTAAAGACAAATGGTCAGACATTATTTTTCTTCCTCTCCTGTACCAATGGTAACTGTAAAATTATTGGTATTTATTTGGAAATAATAAACATGTATTAAAACTGAATGCTTATTTTTTATTTACAAAATAGTAGTAGGAATTTTTAAGTTTGCTGCCAACAGAAGCTTTGTAATATCTGTAAAATTTACTCTTAATTCAGAGCTGTGGGTTCACTTTTACAAATAATTAAATTACATTAGTAGTAGCCCGTTCTATTACTAGACAAAGAACATTAGCACTGAAAGTGAGTACCGCACTCTTTAATCGTCAAAAGGAACATTATTTAATTTCTGATTTACTTTATTCTTAGAGTAAAGTTTTGACAAGAGCAACCTTATTTCATCACTAGTAAGATTTTTTTGTAAATTATTGACAACAACTAATGGTACGGTCTGCCTAAATTTTAATTACTTAGCTTAATCGTAATTAAGTAGTAAATTTTAATAAAGAAAAATATAAAAAAGCTAATTGGCTTTATCAATCACTAATAATTTTATAGTTGTAGTCTCCAATAACTTACTAATTGCATTGATACTGTATCTTTAACGTAATGTGTGTAATTTATTTATCTGGTTACATGATACGGAGTCTATTTGTATGGCTAATATTTACTGGCTTCGTTATAGAAACAATTTTCATAATTAATAAAAAGAAAACCGAGGTAACAATTTTCATAATTAATAATGTTTTAAAAATATTTCTGTTTCCATGCAATACTTTATAATAGTAAATTTTTTATCAGCTGTATGCTTTCAATAGAACGTTGTAAAAAATTAACAAATGACAAAAAAGATGACGAAATAATTTATTTTAATTCCATTAAATACCTAAAACATATTGTCGGACAATATGTTGCTTGTCTGATATTACTGTTGCTAGGTAACTGGCCACATGGCCACGGTAACAAGATTGGAACAGTCATAAAGTAAAAGAAGAATTATGATTGCGCAGAGTAAGAGCTAGTTTAATACTACAAGTGTAGGTAGAGTATCACTTAATTGTTTGTTTCTGCAGTGTAAGTTGGTACTTGAAAAGTTGCCAACACCTGTTGTAGGTACCACATTTATAGTTCAGAATTGCATGTACACTATAAGTACAGACCTTTGTACAACTTAAGGTATAAAACATTGATACAGTACATAGGCTAAAGGCACACATGACGTGTCATATGAGATAGATATATAAGACAGTATCTAGGTATCGTAAAAAGGTAGGATCTTTTTATATATATAATTCTTCTGTGAGTGTGTATGTGACTGAACTCCTCCTAGACGGTTGGACCGATTATAATGAAATTTGCTGTGTGTCTTCAGGTGGATTCGAGGATGGTTTAGATTCACAATTTGGTCCAATTTGAAATGTTTTTTGTTTAATTTTTATCAATTATTAACATCGCGATTATTGACATTAAAAACGTAAGTAGGTAGTTGCCATGACGACCAAATTTTGTTGTTTTAGTACGATTTACTATCCTCCTCCATAGAGGTTATATATCAATTAAATAAACAAGGTTGTCAAAACTCCTTGCAATGATATTAAAACTGTTTTCTTCTTTAAATATCAGGCTCGCAGACTTTTATGTTTTTTTTCTTTTGTCTATTTGGTAGGTCTGAGAGTAGGTCGTAGGTTATATTATGATTGCCACCAGAAAGAAAGAGAGAAAGTACTCTCAATACTGAAGAATAGCAAATTAGACTCAAAGAAAACATTCTTTTATTTTTTTAAAGAAATAAATCTGCATTAAATTGATGTTTGAAAATACGCTTTGCGGACCGGGAATCGAATGGGCTAAAATGCGAAAAACTAGCACCGTGTACTTTTTGGCATCAATCGATATTATAATATAATTCCAGTGTCATGATGTTTGTCGGGGATGAACTCCGAAACTACTGAACCGATTTTAATCAAATTTGCACCGTGCAGTTTGATCCAACTTGAAATATAGGATAGCTTACATCACAAATATAAAAAAAATTGAGACCGCGGGCGGAGCAGCGGGAAACAGCTAGTATATACATAAAACTTGTCCTCCTATTTACCATACCCCATACAAATTTAACATGTTCTTGCTATGAGGTGCAAATAGAGATGGTACATAGCAGTACCAGGAGGGGCTCATGGCTTGGTGTAAGTATGGTTTGACTGATAATAGAGGTTAAGCCACTCTCGCCGCGTTTGGTCCGTGGATGGGTGACCATTTGTAAGCATACTCCTCCGTGCCTCAAATCCGTTGGTCCCGACTGATTTACGTCGATCTTTGAGAGTCGTTTGTCATTACAATTCCGACAACCAGTCTTTTAAAGAATACTGCATTACTCAGTAAAATGGGTGGTGGATTTTAGATAGGCAGTCGCTCTATTTAAATTACGGTATTCAGCTAAATCCGATAACACTAACTGCCGACCCAAACAAAGCTTGAGAAAATGCTAGGCAGATGATGATATAGCAGTACAACACTAATGCTTAATCCTTTTGGAATTAAAGTTCTGACTCATAATTTAAATTGCTGTAAAAATGTTGTATATGGTTTCTAGGTATTAGGTATAATATATGCATGCTACCAGCAGGGGTGCGATGCAGAAACATTAGTTACAAAGTAATTTGTTTCGTACAGAGCCACTGTATTCCCAGTAGTACAGCTCCTTAACTCTGTTGAGTATATTTTACTAGCCTTAGAGTTAATCATTTGCTGCTAAAACTATTAAATATGTCAAAGACTAAGAGTAGAAATCATGAGCTGCAAAAAAAAATTATGATATTTTAATATTAAAGTGCAACATATTTTTTAATAAAATTAAAAATTACAGACTTTCTTGTCATATTTTTAATTTTCTTTGCGACCATGTCTGTAATAGTATTTCATATATACTATTTTTTTAAATATGTATCTTGTAAGAAATTTACGCAATTTGATTACATAAATTAACATAAGAAGTGATTAAACTTGTAAATTTAATTAGGTACTAGGTATACAAACTTGTAATAGCTAGTAATCGTATGTAAATAATTAAACTAAAGAGTTTTTACATATTTGTCGGGGGTGGTGAGAAATTAATTGATAAAGTTCTCTACACGTTACGCCGCCATAAATATTAATCAGAATTAATGTACGTTGTTACATAAAGCTATTTTGTAAAGTGTGTAAGTTGTGAGTTGAACTTCTCTTACCCTATTATGGTTTTAACACTAGTTTCGTTATAATAATCTCCACTATCTAGAGGATTTTTTTTGTGAGATGGTAAGAAAAGAAAACAAAAACTGCTAGATCAATTTAAAAAAATCTTTCAGCAATAGGATGCTACATTATTATTAGGGAACATAATTATGCTATTTATAATAAAAATTACGACTAAAAAGTGCGCATGAGAGAAGCCGCGGTCAATATATAATTATTTTGTACAAAACTTTATTATTAAATGTAAATTAATATGCTTAAAATGGAAGTAACAGTGGGTTTAGCCAGTTTTGAACACTTTACCGCTAAACCACTGCGCAATGTAAGACAAAAAGGATGCTAAGTACTATTTTCTGTTTAATAAGTAAAAAGTGTTATTAAGTAAAGGTACCTTATACATAATTATAAGTACATTGTATAGTCTTTTTACTGCGTTCTTAAATGTGAAAAATACTAAGCGTCGTTCTAAGAATTATTTTTCTTGCTTGAATAGCTTAATGATTACAATAAAGGTGGATATCCACTTTTTGTTTTCAAAACATTTAAGTAAAAGTTGGGTTTTTCCATGCCAATTATGTATTACCTAGTATTATCCCAGACTATAATATTTAACGTTGAAGTAATAAGCTGTAGCGATTTATTGATTCAAATTAATTACAATTTTATTTAACAACAAAACGATTTTTAATAAGCCTTTGAAAATCTCATTTCTCTCAATCCTTTGAAAATCATAAACAGTTTCACATTTATTTTATTACCAGTTGCGCCTCGCGGTGTTACCCGCTGTTTATGACATAACTTTATTCTTCGAGATACGACCGAATTGATAAACTTCTCCTTTTTGAAGTCGGTTAAAAAGAAGCCTCTCTATTGATGCAGGGTGTCAGCTATCTCTATATTGAACTTTATCAAAATTGGTATAGTTGTTTGAGCGTGTAGAGGTTATACACACTCGCAAACTTTTCCCTTTATGATATTAGTTTGATTTTCACGTAATATATTATTGCCTATTCTATTCCGTAATTCTTACCGTAAAATAACCACATAAATTGTCTCGCACATTAGAAGTAGGATGACGACAGTAATAACTCTTGTTAATGACCGCGTTTTTTATTTAAAACGACTATTTATTTTTGTGTGACGTATAATAACACTTCGCTCCGTTATTTATACGAGCCCAAGACTTGCTAGCGGCAAAGCTTTCTCGGAGATGACAATTACTACTAACATAATACTTTGGGTTTAGTTAAAAGTTTGGATCACAGATTAAGTAATAAAAATTAGGCCGCGGAAAACTGTTCAGACTTTAAATTTACACATAAATGTACGTAAGGGCACAAAATTAAATTTGGTCTCATATTTATGCCTTTAACCAAAAGTATTTTTATACGCTAGACAACATAATATATAATTCCAACTAATTCCAAGTAAGATAAAGTAAAGAATACAGCATATAAGGATACAATGTCAAAAAGGGTGCCATGACAGTATTAGCTAGATTGATGTAGGTACTATCTAACCATCATAGGGACATACAGATCTTCTTAAACCATTGACTCGATTTCTGTAGTTCTCAATAAAAAAAAATTCAATACTTTTCTTTTTCAATTATTGATGTGTGAAAACGGATAATTATACAAAGTTTGCGCCAAACATTTTCGTATAAGGGCGTGCTCACACGATTCCATGTATTATTCATTGGATAGAACGGTTCTTTAGCTCGTCACTATCCTCGTTTAATTACCTACTCGACAAGGGTTAGTCCGTTTACGAACAGTTTATTTTAAATTTTATTAGGAACTACTAGGTACCATAGTTCCATTGTAAACTTGAAGTTAGTTAAAATTAGTAGTTTCTGTATAAAAATACACAATTACGCGATAAGCTAATGATTGCATACTAGTTTCTCAGAGCCACGAAAGACGATGAGATTTGCTGTTATTGCACACAACAACAAATAAAGCTTCTTTTTGTATTTGATTTTATTTCCATTGTGACGAATATTGATACCTACTGAAAATAATATCTGTTTAATGTAGGTACACATTATTTAGCAAACCTACCACAATGAGTCATTACAATCTTTAAATCTATCTTTAACCTAACCCCAAGATTTGATCTCCTTGATATTTATACCGTAGTACATTGTAATAATATCTGGAAACTGTAACCTTTTGATAGCGTAGGTTAGATATGTGAAACCCATATCTGAAGATCACATACCACATCCCAATTTGACTAAGAACCTTCTTTATTTTTAAGTGACTCTCTACCTAAGAAATTAAATCTCTGTAACTCATATTTCACAGCCATTTGCAATACACTCTAATATTTAGTTTCTAAAGCACCTTTAATAGAGCGAGAGAGAGATTGATTTTATTATAGGGCTAATTTTCTTTTCGGTCACTAATTCTTTGTCAATGCACTCTCCACCAAATGACATTTCTACAAGCGCTGACAGAACTGCTCAAATGTATGGAAGTGACAAGTCTAAGTCACGTGACTTATCGAAAACAAATGTCATTTCCATAAATTTAATGTCATTTCCATAAATTTAATGTCATTTAAGCGATTTCTATCATCGTTATCGCTTGTAGAAATGTCACTTGGCTAGGGGGGCTGGTTTGATAAGCTGAGTGGGATATACCTAGATAATATCATTCGATTATAAACGGAGTCAAAATTGAATTACATAGTCAAATAATGGTAACTTATACGATGGTTACATAAAGAAAAATAAGGTAGTCATTAATTAATGAAATATTAATGAAACATCTTATGATCACGTACTGTATGGTTAAAGAGCTTACTTAAAAAAAAATCCATTCACATAATTATAATTATGTTTAATAATTAAAGCACGTGTGATTAAATAAGTTTTAGAACGCGACTGGAAACCACCAAGGGCCATTCGCTACTGAATTTATAAACCAGCAGTTTTGCTCTTAGCGAGTAATTAATTTGTGAGAGCCCGCCTTTGATACGACACTTGGCGTTCTAGGAAAGCTGTTAACAATTTCTAAACTATGGGAAACTTATAACGAATTTTCATAATAAGTAAATGTGTCATGGTGTTTAAGCCAACGCAGTTATTTGTATAAAAGCAATGTTCCCATTGATTCCTGGAATGCCGTTCAATTAAATTTGAAAATTCTCTACTGTTTTAAATCCAGTTAAAAAATGTTGCAAAATTAACTTCATCTGGACCTATATAATAAAATAAAGTAATTTTTTTGCTCCGTATGCTCACAGCTTTCGTATAGAGACACGAATTGTACCACATAGTTGACCTTTCAAAGTTTACTAATAAGGTGACGGTGTTCATACATACGTGACGGCCGAGTTTCTCGCTCCCTGACCGTTTTGGAGGCCTCTACAAGGTGACAGTAGGTGTTTTAACAAACTAAACCTATTTATTAGTATGCAACAAAGTCGAAACTATTATCTCTTTAACAAAAGCTTTTATGTCGCAAAATGACATTGATGTTTGCTTTATACTGACATTTAGAATCGCATGTCGAATGGCTATGCAACTGCAAGTTTAATCACAGAAGTGATCAGAGTGAATTGATCTGTATGGATCAATCCACTCCAAACAGTAGATAATAGATATAAATCTACAGCAAACCATTATATATGATTTTATAGATTGTCAATAGCTAAAATAATAATAATAATAACTCTTTATTGTACACCGAAACAAGTTTACATAAAAAACAAAATACATTAAAGGTACAATGGGCGGTCTTATCACTAATAATGTTTACTTACTCGAAATATAAAAACGTATCCTCAACTTTCATAAAGACAAGAAACAAAAAACGATACGAAAGAGTATTTAATGTTTACTGCCAGCTGTATTTAACAATACACTGAATTTAATTCTGAGCAAAGCTTAAAGAATAATGCCTTCTCAATTCAAACATTTCAGTTTATGTAACATGTCAGTTGGTTTACATACATTTGGCGCACTGTGGGATAAACTCGCACAGTCCGAGGATTACTGCCATGACTTATACTCAAATATTCTCATGTTTAATTTTAACTTTGAATCCAACAGAATCAACAGTACAAAGTTGAACAATAAAGTCTTTCAGATCATGGAGTACTGCACTAATTTTATTTTTACTTGCATTAATTTTGTAAGTAAGGTATATATTATAGGAACTAAAGATAGCGTAGTGACTTGCAAAGAAAATAATGCCGACTTGAAGATACAACTCGAAAATAAAAGAGCAAAATTGTTTGGTACATATTTTACATATATCTGTATTATAATACAAAAAAGAAATCAGCGCTCAGTCAAATCATATAAACAGCGAAACAAATTTTATCTTCGAACGACAAAAACGTTCCGTGACTTTATAAAAAGGGGATTCAAATTGTTTGAAGTTGATCGTTATTTCATGCACGTGAACATGTTAATACGGTACATTGCGTACGTTTCCATTTAAAAGCTTTGACTATTCACACGATTCTGTCGACCACTGAATTTAAGGCACCGATCCGAAGGAAAAACGGTAACTGGCCATTTGAGATCACCACCATTTGAAACGGGTTGCTAAGTGAAAAGTTCCGCGAAAGATTGCACTTTCTGCGACCTTATAGAAGGATATATTTTCATTTTAATCCGTGTCCAAGATAATTCTGTCGTCGAGAAAAATCGTGAGAATTTATGGTGGCTTTATTAAGTCTGGCATACGCTTGCATCCCAGATCTTGTAAAGCTGAGAATATCTTGGGATACTTTAAAGTGTCAGTAACCAGAGGTCAAGAGAAGTTGGTTACTTTAAATATTCGTGATAAATTTACTAAGCGGTTGTTTAGCCACACTATATCAAAGACCTATGCAGTATAGGTACTGTTATTTATATCTGTAGAGGTAGGTGCTTATTCTATACTAGTGCTGCGTCCATAAATGTTGTTATACTACTTATATGTGGTATTTGTGTTGTTAGCTTGTTGATTATTTTGTAACACATATGGGATAGTTTATTATGCTCCATTTGTTGCGCATGGCTTCGGCAGTCATGTTTACTACTACAGACCCATTAGCTCAATCTAATTTTATTAATGAAATGACTTTAACACGTAGTAAATAAAAAAAATTATACATATATTTTGGTAACTTGAATGTCTGAAACATGTCTGGACAATATTATTTTATTTTAAGAAGTAAATATTGTTGTAAAATCGGAAGAAATATTACCAAACTAAATTGAGAAATAACCCTTCATTCAATACAAACAATGTTTGATTCTAAAAACAAACCGATTGGTGGCAACCATTAGAGGTTCTGTGTGATAATACATTATTCATGGCTATGGGAGCGCGGAGGCTGTACCCACATTTTTACAATGGACCGACACAGAAATTCACTTACGTTTATATACTACTAAACTATTTACGCGGTTATTATGTAGAAACACGGTATTCGAGCGTATAAGGCTGTTGGTACACGAGGCGACGGCAGGCTTCCGTACCCGACAACTTTAGTTTTCATGCGACCGACATACAAACTCATAGAGGTTCGTACATAGGTACGCATCGTTAGAGACTAAATTCATCGAGTATAGGAGATTAACTTTGCCTCGTGTACAAAGGACCTAAAGCATAAAGTTTGTTACTTTCCCCGTAACGAGTGTACAATGGAAATATATTTCCGTATCCCACTTTAGTAAAATGGCTCCATAAGGTACTCGGGTTATTCACGTATTTTTTGCACGGAATTATGGTTTTAAAAACATTTTTATACGGAATTTCTTTCGTGTATTTAATGTTCAGGTTCATTTAATATTTTTATAAAGCTTTTTACATACAAGCTAAAATACATTTTATAAAAATACTAGATGAAAACCCGGCTCCGCTCGGTTGAAATGTGACTCATAATACACAATGTAGGTGAATATTAAAGGTAAGAAAGCCATAGATTCGTATAGCTTCGTTCAATAAAAACTGTAATCGTTTTAACACAAATAATTTTTATTTTTTGCACACAAATAATATTAATATTTTCGCGAAACGAACGACTGAAGAAAAGTTTAAGTTTTGTTAAGATTCACTCAATGTTTCCGGCAAGACGTTTCGTTTTACACAGTCAAATGAGTCGCAGTTCTTTGTGATGGATACTTCTTTGGCGCGACGCACGCGACGTGTTGATTGGCGAGGCGTATATAAGGGAAAGTGAAAAAAGCGAAATAAATATTCTTGAACTATTACCTATTTCAAACGCGTTCCGAAACGTTTCTGGTCCTAACTATCATGCAACTGTCATACGCCTTGTCAGCACTGTAATCACTTCAAGGAGGTTGTATGATAATAAACTCCTTGAATCACTTCGAAGCAGAATTATTATCTGTTACGGAACGCGGCCTTACTAACTACCCAAGATGGCGACTGCGGTTTGTTTGTCAGTGCCATTAGAATTTAACGAAATTCTCCCTAATCCGAATTTTGCGGATATATGTTGTCGACTCGAAATCAATATTTTTTTATGTTTTGTTATTCATATAAGGTTTCGATCGAGTCTACCGTAGCCCTGAACGAAATTATTAATATAGATCAAGTCTTACTAATTGGGTATGTTTTTGATGCATAAACATCAAATGCATTGAAATTCAATATTATGACCTATTATAGTTTACGATCCCTTCATAAATATAAGTTGGCAGTCGACTACAAAACAAACAATGACAATTTTTATTGACAAAAACACCATTTTATTATTCTACCTCCGCATATAAACTAATGCGGAAGAGAGGACAGTCGCATATAAAAGTGCAATTAAATTAAAAGGCAGCGAGACTGAGTTTTTATTACCACTGTCACTTATTTGTTGAATATGAAAGTCACTGTATTGTTTTAGATTACGTCACAGTTGTACGTTATATTTTTATTATTGTAGCGAAAAGCGAAAACATAAAATATTTTTTCCTTATATAAAAAATTTGCTTTCAGAGTACGGCTTTTGAATTTTCAAACAAAGGGAACAACTTTAAAATTTAATTGTAGACGCAGCTATTGCCGAGGTACTTATACAACCATAGCTTTATACATTTCTATGAATGAATAAAACATAATTTGTCTTACAATATTGAGCCCTTTTTGCCCCGCGATCCCATTTATATTTGAAAAATATAAAATAATAAAGAACCAATTATTTACCGGTCACAGAAACAAAAGACGCGATTTACATTCAACCAATGTTATCAATATTATTGTCAGCCCTCATTTTCATTCGACTCATTCACTTTCAATGAATGGGAAGATTTATACTTTATCGGGTAATCCTTATCCATTCATTCCACCTTCAATACGAAGTGAGGTCAACGTCATTATACTTTTTCGCGGCGAAGTAATACAATTTATCTTTCCGCCGATACATCAGAGTTCAGACAGCGCCGGTATCAACAAGTGTCAAGATATAAATAAATCGTGGCCACAGACGCCCTTAATTCCAACTATACGCCGAAAAGGACTAGGCGGATAAAATGGTAATTTCGCAGAATCATATTATGAATTCATTTTCAAATCACCAGATAAAATCATCTCTTTACTATAGTCAAAGAATAATAGCATAAAGACTAGGTACATTATCATCATCTTCTACCGGCCACATTTTCAATCAGTAGGGGTTGACGTAACAAAGGAAATATATTTGCATTGATTTCTCCTACTCGTCTACATACGTTATCATCTTTCTGTCTGTGAGACAACTTTGATAAGGACCAATACAGACTTCTTATTACCTAGATTTGCTAGCGATTCATAATATGATTCTGCAAAATGTACGGTTTAGCTGCCTCCAACCAACCATTGAGACCTTATCCGTTTGATATCCCGTATGAAAACTTACAATAGAATTTATTTAGGTTAACTTGTATTGTAGTTTTTTTGGAAGCGGGAATAGTTTTTTTTTCACGAAGTATGATTCCTTGGATTTTTTCAAATAAGATTGGAATTAGATTTTGTTGTTATAACTAAAATCTATAAAAATATAGCAATCGCTCTAAAAGTACCTACAATTATACTACAACTTTGACTAGGATGAATTCCTAGTTGAACAGCAGTGTCGCTTGGACTTTTTTATAAGCATTTTATTTATAAAAACATACAACTACTTTCATTGAAATTCATGAAACTACTTATGTACAAATTATGAGTATTATAAATTGTATAACTCTCAGTTCGTAATAAAATAACAAATGCCGGATTGCCGCGCCCTCACTACTCTACGAGACATTACCACTGAGTTATGGAGAGGGCGAACCAACTGAATTATGAAGACAATTTCAAACAATCGTGGCCCTCTAATGCCGTATTAAAAGTCAGACTATAGCAGGTAAAGCCTTCATCCGTTGACCTACAGCTAGCTATCTGTGGAAGACACATTTTCAGCACTCGCTAAGCTCATGCCTCGAATGGAAATGTCTGGTATGACACAAAAATTCAATTACTGGGCCCAACTGTAGGTACTCGCACACTGTTGTTAAATATTCGAATTATGATGGGTAAAGCATGTAACTTTTCTCACGTTTGATAAGGTCAATACGTGAATAAGATGTATGCAATAAATATATTTATGCAATAAAACAACAACTGAACAAGATGAGAAAATTATGCTCATTCATCATGTCTTGATTTGTTCCGAAACCTCGACGACCGTATTCATTTGTTTTCGAATCTCTCATTACGTACTTATTGCTTACTTTTTTTTCAGAATTATCATCGTCTTCAATAATTGATATGTGTCTAATAATATATGTTACATGAACTTAACAAAAATATTTAATTAAAAAACACTCTTAATACTAAACTATATTAATTAAACAAAACTAAAACTAAAAAATTGCATCAAAAAACTCTTCCACATCGCTGTCTACTGGAAGTGTGCCCATATGGCTGGCAGCATTGCCACTTTGAATGGCAATGCTGCCGATTAACCGATCACCAAGGTAAAAACCAACCCTTGAGTCACATGAGGTGTCAACAAGACGCTTGGATAATTCTTAATCTTTACTTACTTTATATATTAAGTTGTATTCAAACAAATAACGCTTTTATTACCATCTAAATTAAACATGAGTTTGAATGGACTAAAACTGTTTTTTTTTTATACGACTGAACATTGTAATTCAGAGAGCGGATATCAAGAAGCCATCTTAGTCGTTACGTCACGCACGTATGAAGTCGCACTTATTTGTTTATGTACGAAAGTAGGCAGTACATACCTAAGCTCTTATGTCCGTACGTGCATGTCGCACGTATCCGTAGAAATATATCTTTCCATGGAAACAATATGCGCCTTTTCATAAAAATCCATTGAATCATTTTCGCTTGATGAAGTTACAAGGAGACACACGTAAAAACTCATACAAAGTTTCACATTTGCGCGTATACATACAATGATAAAAAATAATATAAAACAACAATATAGACCAAATCCTCGCGACAATTCGAGTACATCGTACTTTATTCTTACATCTTAACTTTTATTGGCTCCGCAAAGTTACAAATGGGTATGTTAAAAATTAATGTTTTTTCGAAGTTTCTATATTGAAGTGAAGTGAGCATATTGTTTGTTTTATGATAAAACGTTATACTTGTGCTTTCTAATGAGAAACTTGTTTTTTTATACCTAGTTAACTCAATCAATGGTTAAATATGCTAACTAATGGTTTCAAACTTTGATAGAACGCGTTTATTCATCAATTTTTATCCTAACAAATGTGAAAGTGAGGAACCATATTTTTGTTTTTCTTACTTAATAACTAGATCAGTTTTTTTTTTTATTGTTTAAAGGATACAACATAATATCACAAATGATGCTACACGCATTATAAAAACCTAACAAGGTTTATTGTTGATGCGTGATTCCTCTTAATTATTACACAAATAGTACATAAAAAACTACTATCAAGATGAAGAATTAACAAGTCATTTTGTAAGTATGTAGGTGCACAGAAAATAAAGCTGAGGTGGGTACATTTGAACATAAATTACTATGTTTGTTTTGACGTAATACATTAAATAACACTTCAAACGCGTCACGTTTCTTAAAGAATGATATAAATCCTTGGTTCCAAAATCAAGGCTCCACGTTCACGTCACATTATATTAAATAACAAGCTTCTTATATCACAAACGGAATACATTATACTCAAACACAACAGTATGTTACTGCTTATCACTTTGAAAAGTGTTTTTTTTACTTACCAAGTTTATAAAACTACTGCACGGATAGGTAAGTGGTACCTATAGACCACGATAACGTGACTTGCTGAGGTTTTTGTGCCAAAATTTTGTAAACATAAAAAATCGTATATATCTGGAGCGTCTAAAATAGAAATAGTAGCCCACCAGGAGACAATTGGTGACAACACAGAAATTTTGGGTAGCAATTTTTGGCCCGACTCGGAATTCGAAGCTCGTACACGGCACTCGCGCTTGCAACCACTAGGCCAACGAGGCATAATCCAATCAGCTGGTCAGTTACATTCGAAATTAATGTTACGGTATGGACCTTTGTCCAGATGTGAGTACTACGAGAGCTATAGTAACACCATCGAGACTGGTGTAATTAAGACGTCCTTTGAGAACTATCGAGGGACTTCAAGCCCATTGCATGTAGCCTGTAGTAGCCCTTACATGAATTGTTGTTTGTTTCGTGTCATATTTACGTACAACTGCAGTATAGAAAGTATAAAAAGTTTACTGCCTGATTCACTTACTATAAAATAAGACAGTTCAATGTATGAAATTAGGTTTTAAGTTTATCGTATTCATCGGCTGATTAGCATACTTCTTTCTCGATTTGATCGAACTTGAATTAATTTGGTGAAATACACGTGGAAATGTTAACTCTTTTATTTTACACTGCCTGTGACACTAAAGAGAACTCTGCTGCCATATTGAAAATTTAAGAACAATAATTGAGATGTTAATAGTTTGATTGTTTTGTTTCCAGTTGGGGGAAGGGGTGGAGCTGACTTTGGGCGAGCTGCGCGCGATGGCGCTGCGCCAACAGCAGCAGATCGACACACAGCACCAGCTGCTCTGTGCCAAGGAGCAGCGGCTGCGGTACCTCAAACAGCAGGAGGCTAGGCAACACCAGGTCAGTTACCACCACCAATGGACTTTCACTAAATAACCACGTACTGACTCAGCAAGCAGCCTCTGACGTTTGCCTCGTGAGAAGCATTCTTGCGTTCCTGGTACAATCTACTATATAAAAATAAGTCGGGTTTTCCTTCCTGACGCTATAACTCCAGAACGCACGAACCGATTTCCACGGTTTTGCATTCGTTGGAAAGGTCTCGGGCTCCGTGAGGTTTATAGTAAAGAAAATTCTCAATAACATAAAAAAAAATTTAGACCGCGGGCGGAGCTGCGGGAAACAGCTAGTAAATTAATAAAAATGTCTTTAAGTCAAAGAAAAGAGAAAGCAGTTAAATTAAGGAATTTAAATTATTTTGGTTCTAGCAATAGTTAGTTGGAAATTGGTCCCGAAGTAACAATAGTGGTGATTTCGATAAAGTGTGTTATAAATCTAATACATAGGGTTGAGCAGTAACTTTTAGTTGTCCCCTCAAGGGACTAAGTGTACTTACAACCTACTTACGAGTGCGGCTTTTACGATGTGATTCCCTGTAGTAATGAGGTCGTTCCACATTCGTTACCCTTTATATACCTGTACGAGTATACATGACTAACCCTATTAAAAGTATGTACAAATGAACTGTGCAAAATTTTCCAGCTAAAACAGCTGATTCATGAGCCGTCTTTTGTTTTGAATATAGTGGAAAGCACCGCACTTGTGTTATTAATGGTAGTGGGTGTAAGGAGACTGTCTTATAAACTAAGCGTTGTTATTGTAGTAACTTTATGGTAACTTGACGGTAACATAATATGTAGGGATTGCTACCAATGTCTTGGATAATGTCGACTGAAATAAAACCTTTCGCGTGTATTTCCCGATGGAGTTTCTGGAAGGATACTGAAGTGCTGGAGTATAGTAAACAATCACTCACATTTAAATGTGTACGTTTAATATGTAGATTAGGTGTACGTTGTTGTGAGTGTAAAAATTACCTAACAATAAACTTATGAAGCAGAAATCTAGCATACGAAATTGTTTCGACTGTTTGAAAAACCAAATCAAAATATTTTTCTGACTACAACAAGGTTTTGTTTCATACATAAATTCTTTGAATTCGCGTTGAATTTAGCCAGCATAATTTTGAAATAATTTGGCGCAGTCATAATACTCACCACGTGACAAAAACTTGGTTTCCCTCAATGATAAAAGACTGCTTCAAAAGTTGAATTCAAAGTAATAATTTCTATACAAAATTATATAGATAACACAATTCTGTATTCAGACGAACTTTTATAAAGGAATATCTATTTCAGTTGAGATGTAGTGATGGATTCAATTTGTAAGAGCAAGTCTCAGTTCTGAAACTTAATAGTCTCATCGGGCATCGTTACTACATCGCTACGATGACAGCGTCAAGTCGGTGCGCTATTGAAAATAAAAGAACCCTTTTTTAGTGTAATATCGAACCTCTTTTGTTTTAAATCAATAAGAACATTCTTGACGTCTATAAAATGATGGTGTAAGGGTAAAAAATGTTATCGAGCTATATATTGTCACAGAGTGAGTTAAAATAAGTTTAATTTTATTCGCCATCCTTTAGTTGTATTATCAAATTTATTTATTTATTTAACCGTCACAAAGTTTTAAAATAATTTTCGTTTGATACCTTATTTACAAATCATGTGCTGTACTGGCGAATTTTGCCAACAATTAATCAGAGCTTAATTTATTAGATACACCCATAAACTATTTATAGGCATGTAAATGTCGGTTTTCAAATCAAAATTCCGCTTTTTATAGAAGAAAGGAGGACTTAAAAGGAAAAGAGTTATGTAAAAATGAATTCTTACGTACGTGAAACATAAATAATGTTTAAATAATAAAAAACCCATTTTCTAATTAGAGCACGTAAACAGAAAAGCATACAAAAGCACAACTGCTGATTAATTTTCAGAATTTTGTTCTATACAACGTTTTAATATTTCTATGGTACACACAATACAATACTAAAATGTTGTATTGAAACTGTGTGTGTGTGAACACAACAAAATTCAAAGAAATAATCAGTGTTTGCGTTGTTAACAGAACCAGCCAGTCTTTGATACCTCAATTCGCAAAAAAAAAGTAATAAATGGATCAATCAATCAACTTGTATATTATTACAAACATAAGCTTAAGATACACTAATCCCATTTTATTTCTTCTTTTTAATTGTTACTAAGGGCTTCATTACTAGAAATCTCGGCGGTATCTAGCAACTGTTAAACAAATTGTCAGTAATATATTTCAAGAAAAAAAATGAAATTAGAACCTGCTAAGCCGTTTCTAAGCAATATCGAGATTTTAACGAATAAGGGTGTATGACTAGATTAATTTTGAAATAGGAAACATAAATCATAGCCCTACAATTATTATTAAACGTGATATGCAATTCTTTTTTCTCTGCATAAAAGAGGTATTTTCATTGCTGCAATGAAAATACCTCTTTTAAGCAGTGGGCTTTCATTTTTATGTTATGGCGAATATTTGGCGATTCCGAACTTTAATGACCTAAGTTTTGTTTTTTTTTTATTGAGAAATGTCTGTATTTATTATGATTTCCTGGCACCCAATTCGGGTAATATTATTCAGTTCAGAGTACACTTTGGAGTTCAGTACACAATCATAAATCGTTTATTATCTTTTTATTTCCTTTTCTCTCGCGACATTCAGAATTCATGTTACTCTTGTAATATTATTAAACATGTGTGTGTGATTTATTTTGCTTTCAGAACTTTTTGTTCGCTAATATTGTTCTACGAGTTCGAATGGGGAACAAGATTTACTTTTATTGCTTTTCATATTGTGACTTCCTTATGAGACGGTGACAAAAAGGCGTGATTTTTTTTCTTTCTAACGTAATATATTTGGCGGGCCTGTTGATCTAGTGGTTAGTGACTCTGACTGCTACGGAGGTTGTGGATTTGATTCCCACCCAGCACAAATCATTGAGTGATGAGCACGATCATTTGTTTTGGGTCTGGGTGTAATTTATCCATAATATGTTAAATGTTAAGTTTGTGTTGTTTATCAGTTGTCTGGTAGCCATAGTACTGGCTCTGTCTAGTTTGGGATCAGATGGCCGTGTGTGATGCCCCAAGATATTATATTACAAACGCACATTTTATCAAAAATTTCTAGCAACCATTGTTGCCAATTAACAAATTACTCAGACAGAAGATCTTCTGACAACAGATTAATAATTAAGACTAATCGCAAAGCAATCCATTATATTAAACGATATCTTTTCAACATTATTCGGTACTCGTTTAAACTCCAAATTCGTTCTTATCATATTCCGTAGTCTTGACCAAAAGTTTCAATCTCGGCAATAAATTAGAATTCGTATTAAACTGCTTAGGAAGCTAATTTATAATTCATTCCAAAAATTAATGGGGAGGTAGAGTCTTAGCAGTGTTTAAGTAAAAACTCGGAATAAACTGTAACGTTGAACTTACAATATTGCCTTACAAAAAGTTACATATTATTCGTCATTAAATTAACGTTAGGCGATAACCAATTAATAAAATTTAAATTAAAAATCTTTTTTAAATTAAACTTTAATTTTGATAAGGCTAAAAGTATTGATGCATTGATTTTCTTGGATTTAATTAAGTACAAAATATACAAATAATTCAGCAACTAGATAATCCAGCATGTACTGTAGTCTCGTCTAACGAGCCCGTAATAATAAGCTCCTATTTATTATCTCATGAATTTTTGTTACGATTTCCTAGACAGTCAATTGTTTTCCTGGGGCAAACCGAGTTTTAGTATCTCGGTGGTCGTCTTACTTATGATTATTTGTAGGCTAGTCATGACAGAAGGAATAGAAAATTAGAAAATATAGTATTTTGTTTCTACGCACTTCTGTTTTGGGCTAGTATGGGCTTGTCTTTTCGATAGGAGCCTAGTAAGTCATTCCTCCGTTTACTCTGTAATTTTGGTTTAATATATACTTATTTATTTCGCTTTACCGCGTTAGTGAAAGAAATATGTTCATTAAAATTCTCTAAATAATACCTGAACAATATTTTATTTTATGCAAATTTTGATATTTTATGGTAGCTGTTTCTTGGCGTCTTATAACTTAAGATAACCCACGGATAGACTGTTGAATCACCAGGCTAACAGTAGAACAAACACCTGTGATACATGAATATTATATTCATAAGATATTTTAATTAGATTTTTTTATGGTATTCGTCGTTTAATAAGTGAAATTCATTTCTTTGTAGACATAATCTTCATGCATTAATAAAGATCCCAACGACGTCGAACAAATTCCTAAGAAAAAAATTCCGAATATTTTGAAGTTATTATTCGGCTCTTGTTTAATATTAACTTAAAAAATTACCTGTGTTTAATTAAATATTTTTTTCTTTGTTTAGTGCTTTGAGTAGTTCTCATTGTTTTATTTCCAAAAGCAATGTAAACTCGGTTTTTATTATAAGTCACAAAAGAGTTTGAATAAAAGTCACTTATGAAAAGGAAAGGTGTGAATTATGAATGAGGTCAGAAACCCTTAATAAATAATAAAGATTTTTAAATGAAGTACGAAAACGGGAATAATTTTGAATGAGAAGAATCTTTGTTCTTAGCTGCTTCTTTCGTCAAAGTTGTTTAAATTGCTTTTTGTATAATCACAACTGTGTTTTGTTATTTATAATTCAAGTTTCAATTGTTTTCACTTTGTAATTGACTCTGACAGCATCTTTGAAGGTTTGAGAATTAAATATACCTATGTTCGAGTTTAAATTGTTTACGTAACAGTCGAGAGATCTTGTTGAATTAATTAAGGCTTTCTCTGAATGGAGTGAGATTAGATTTAGATTATATTGTTACTATAGTGGTAACATTTGTAACTTCAAGTAATGTACCTAATTGAAATATGTTAGTAACAATGACACAATTTAACCAAACAGTGCTGATTCCTCTGATTGTTTACCAAAGCAAACCTTATAATAAATTCACAATGTTTATTAAAATATATATATTTATATATATATATATCTTAATATATATAAATCTCGTGTCACAATGTTTGTCCTCAATGGACTCCTAAACCACTTAACCGATTATAATAAATATTTTATTTTTATAATAAAATTCGCACACCATGTGCAGTTCGATCCAACTTGAGAGATAGGATAGTTTAAATCTTAATTATATAAAAAAAAATTTAGACCGCGGGCGGAGCTGCGGGAAACAGCTAGTATATATATATATACTAAGGTACTTATTGATATAATAAAGAAATATCAATAAGTACCTTAGTAAATGTGCCATTAGTTACATGTGAAAATTTTAAATTTTCTTTTACATTTTGACATGCAAGTCACAATACTGTTACAATTTAAATTCAATTTGCATCTAAATTATTCCATTAGATTCCAGAAAATATGTCCCGGAATCTTTTAGAGAAATTGTGAACTGATAAGATGTTAAAATATCCTTGTTCTTCATAAATCTTCGGGCTGGGCCGGACGCGCGTTACCCTAATGCGATATTTATCGCTCCCTTAAAAATAAGCTCTTCTCACGCAATAAGCATGCCTATTAAATAAATAAAATTACCCGACGGTTGGCCTTACGAAGATTTAATTTTATTATTCATAATAATTCTCCCGTAAATTTTATAGGATCATCTATTAGGTTAAAAGTGATTATGGGATTAAATGTCTTATGCCCAGTTTTGTGATCCCGAGTTAACTCAACCAACGATATAATGAACATTACGTATGCTAACTAAAGGTTTCAAACTTCGGTAGTGCGCGTTTATTCATCAATTTTTATTCTAAAATATGATTAAATAATTAACTCTTCAACTTATTTGGCCATTTGATAGACTAACAATAAATTGATGACAAAACAGTTAGTTAGCATATTTATTAACCATTGGTTTTTTGGTTGAGTTAACTTGGGATAAAAACTGGCTTAAGTTGACTTGTCAATATTTGAATGAGGCTAAATTGAACATAATTATATTTAAAAAACATCGATCTATAAATATGAACAAATTCTCAAAAGAGGCTAGCTAAACTTAAGATGACGATTATTTGTTTACGTTCACTCAATAATACCTGTTTTATAGTGCATGAAAATTTAAGGAAAGTAAGTTACAAGGTTAATAACCTCAAGTAATTGTTTATAGGTGGCGGTAGAAGGCGAACGGCTACGGCGGCTACGAGAGCGCGTAGAGGCGCAAGAGTTGAAATTGCGTCGGCTACGAGCGCTACGGGGACAGCTCGACAGAAACAAGCAAGCGAATATCGCACTTAGTAAGTTCACTATATAGTTTATTTTGTTTTGCATATCAGTTATAAATAAACTGGGACGACAGACATCAAAATTTGCGGTATTATACAGGGTGTCCCAAAACTCAACGATAATCTGAGACCGGATGAAAGGCCAAGTTATACCAGTTCTGGGAAAAATAAAAAAAAAAATCTATATCACTCAGTTCAGCGATAAAAGACATTTATAAAAAAAGTTGAATTTCGACACCTTTGGTCGCATTTTCAAGTCCTGTGGTCACCAATGTCGCATTTTCGCTGTGATTTTTTTAATTTCGTGATCTTCATTAACGGTGCTATTAATCGCAACTACAAATTAATGCAAAAACATTGTTAATTTAATAAAATGAGTTAAGTTTTAGTGAGTCATGGTTCACAAAAATATTGTTAGTTAACTTTGAGACTTAATTTTGAAGAAAATATGTACTACACTACCCTTGGCAAGTTATTTCAAAAGATGGCGCATTTAATCAAGATTTAAAAATGGTGCAACACTTGCCACTTTTCTTGCCATTAAAAATTGTATTTCTTATTTATTTCAAATTGAGCGTATTTCAAAAATAATTATTGATACTTTTTTGTATTAACAGATCGGGGTCTCGAGTGTGTGTAATGAACAAAAGTGATAGAATGAGATAGATAGTGACGCTGACAGTCTGTCTCACTCTAGAGTGAGACAGATTGACATTCGACTTTTAGGATGAGCGAGACGGATAGTGACGACTGAGACAGACTGTCAGCGTCACTATCTATCTCATTCTATCACTTTTGTTCATTACACACACTCGAGACCCCGATCTGTTAATACAAAAAAGTATCAATAATTATTTTTGAAATACGCTCAATTTGAAATAAATAAGAAATACAATTTTTAATGGCAAGAAAAGTGGCAAGTGTTGCACCATTTTTAAATCTTGATTAAATGCGCCATCTTTTGAAATAACTTGCCAAGGGTAGTGTAGTACATATTTTCTTCAAAATTAAGTCTCAAAGTTAACTAACAATATTTTTGTGAACCATGACTCACTAAAACTTAACTCATTTTATTAAATTAACAATGTTTTTGCATTAATTTGTAGTTGCGATTAATAGCACCGTTAATGAAGATCACGAAATTAAAAAAATCACAGCGAAAATGCGACATTGGTGACCACAGGACTTGAAAATGCGACCAAAGGTGTCGAAATTCAACTTTTTTTATAAATGTCTTTTATCGCTGAACTGAGTGATATAGATTTTTTTTTTATTTTTCCCAGAACTGGTATAACTTGGCCTTTCATCCAGTCTCAGATTATCGTTGAGTTTTGGGACACCCTGTATATAGTGTTTCTTTTAAATTAGTTCTAAAAGTCTAATTACGAGTTTTTCATTTGTTCATTACGAGTTAAGATATATTTATTAGGTGGTTAGATATCATATTAGTCGTTATTAATATTCGATACAATATTAGCTAATATGATATTGTTATTGTTCTCTGCAGCAATCCCTAATGTATGCTAATATGTATCACTCGGGATTAATACTGTGAGATTGTGTCAACAAACACGCCCTATTCAATTACAGGTACCATTTGAACTATTGAACAATATTGACATATTAACGGATGTTTAAGCCCAATTAATAGTTACGTGAGAATTACATTCTGATTCACAATATTATGTTAATTAGTATTGATTCAGAATGTTACTAATAATTCTATAATATTATTGTATTTTACTAAATAAATAGTCAAAAATAACAGTTTGGAACATTTATACAACAATGCAATAACTTATTTCCAGGAACCAGTTGTTTATTTTACGATTAGTGGTAAAATTCAAAATATTTATTACTTCATTCATGTAAAGTTTTTCGTCCATGTTGTTATTACCCATATGACGCTCTTGGCGAACTGGCTTTGAAGGTTCTTTAAAGCTAAGTTTAAAGATTAGACATAAGCTCTAGAGTTTTGACGGCCAATCGACAGCCAAAGGGTAATCCCGTAATTTACCTATTATCTTATATTGCGTGTGGCCTTTACGGCTCTGAAATACAAAGAAAGATAAAACTACAAGTAATGATTTTTCTGCAACGAATGCTTAAAACCAAATATTATGAGATTTATTACGTGTTGCATGCACTTAACAGCAAATAAACTATCCCTGTAAGTTTGATTTATTCCTAGAACAAATTTGAAATGAGAATCAAAATACACTCAACAAACTATGTTAAGTCGACCATAGTCAATAAACATTAATTTACTATGAAACCGGCCAAGGCAATCGATATTCAGCCAAAGAGTTATTTTACCCGTTGAAGAGGACTTCCATGAAAACTGTTCAACAATGTGCTATTAAAGGGTAGATTGTTGAAAGAAATAAGAAAGGAATTAAAAGCAACGTGATTAAGGGGAAGTTGAAAGCCCGAGTTTAAATGAGAAGAGTGAATTTGGATTAGTTGGAAACTTTTTAGAACGGTTTCAGGTTCCGTCATTAGAATTCTTTATGCTTTTTGTGGAATGTTGTATTTTAACTTCGTCTGTTATATTGTGATAGCTTGAGGTAGGATATACCAATCTGAACTAAACAGGTTTCTGTTAAGAAAAGTATAAAAAATATGTTGGCGATTTTTAAATTTTTTAGTTATATTATTTGGATTGGACAAAATTATTAAATATGCTTTTACCGTCTGAAAAATATTCACGGAAAACAAACAAAATTATTAATTTTAAACAAACAGCATTCAATTGTTTTCACCTGAAACAGTATAAAAATGAATAATGTGCCACTTGAAACAGAAATAAGTGAAATGAAGCATGTTTTAATTCTCATTGAATATGCATGTGTGCACTGCAATTTACATCCGTAATACGTTAGCCGGGAAAAGGGGTTAACTTTTTCCGTTTGCGTATAAATATTTGCTTGTTTGATTAGTATTTGATTTTAAAACGAAAAAAGAGAGATAAGCTGAATACAATTTAGCTCAATGTTTTCAAGAATGGAATTTCATAATAAGCTGAAAATAAATTATCGGATGCGGCTGACGGTCGCGGCTGACAGCTGCGTGTCATAGGTATCTAGATAATTAATGTACACTGAGCTGTGCAAACTGTCGGACTGGTAAGTCGCGGAACCTTGGGCTGACCTTGAGCGTCCGTAAGGATTCTGAGGCGCTGGATGTTTTAAGACCGTACATACTTACCAGTCGCGGCTGACAGCCACGTCCACGTCCATCAGCCGCATCCGATAATTTGTTTCCAGCTTTACTTTCCATTTTTTAACTTGAATACGAAATTTAAACATCCTATATCCCACCGTTTTTAAGCGTAGGACACAATCATTGTTTTGAATTTCGAATAATGATGCAATGCCTGTACTAACTAACGTACAGTTCAACGCAGTCTTGCCAGAAGGTTACTTTTGTAACCTTTTAGGTGATTTTCGAACTGCATTGGTTACTTTTAGGTTACACTAATGAAAAGGTTACTTTTAGGTGATTTTTCGGAATTTGTAAAATTAACTTTTAATTTCTTACATAAAAGCAACGTGAAACAGAACGCGCGTTTTAGAATTTTTCATGTTGGTAAGCTTTGTTAGCAAGAACGCAAGAACCAATAAAGAGACAAGAAACTACATAGTTTCTTTGTAGAATTAAAAACACAGACCATAGAAGAACAATCATAGCCGAGCTGTCTCTATTGTACTCTATTGGAACAACACGTTGTACTCATTCACACTTAAAACACTTGTATCTCGCTCACCCGCTCGATCAGTCGGATCGGATCGGATAATCGGATTCACTCGTTGTTGTTCGTTTGCCGTCGTGCCTGCCCGTTGCCAATATTGAGACCCACATTGCTAGTAATCTTTAAAAAAAAAAAAAAAAAAATATGAATAAATCAAGAAATGCGGGCAAGTGCTCAAATACTCATCGATGTTTCTGTAAGTCAATACAACTAATATTCTTTATATTAACTTTTAATACCTTTCCAGTAAAAAAAATATGAAAGGTTATTTTTTATACAAAAAGGTTACATTTTTTTATATTTCAGGTAACTTCTGACAAGACCCGACTGGCAACACTGGTTCAACGTCTCTCAGACCTCGTAAGGAGGTCGTAAATGGACAAATATAGATTTAAATTTAGAATAATTACAAATTCACGTCCAACTAGCGTAACAGTGTAAATGGGTCACTTTATTTATTGGATCAAGAGCAGACTATTTTGAGTGCAGACGAATGCACTGACATTGGACTTGCAGCGCTGAATGAAATCATACGGGCTGGCTATTTTGATTAATGTTTTGATCATTTTCATGGTTACACGAACGGCAGGTAAATAAAAAAATTTACATCATAAGTATTATGGTTTTCCAACAAATGAGGTATGAGGTTTAAATATTAAATAACAGTAGATAAAATTGATTACATTAAAGTAGTATCTTAAATACAATCACAAAAGTTTTGGATATAATATTATGTTAATATGGGTAGATCTTGAATATAGATTAAACTTCCTAAAAATTTGTATATTGAAATAATAATCTTACCGTACCCTATTGGAAAGGAGAATAATTTAATGTTCAAAATCCTATAATTCCTCATCTCAAAGAGGTTTATCGGATAAAATGGCAAATTTTATTGATCATTTTCCGTTATTCATTGCGTACATTATATATATAATGGATGTTCCTTAGTTTTACTTACTTTACCTTGAAACTTTTTGAGACCCAATTACTGCAAAGTAAATTGAATACTGTTGCGTTATAAGCTTTTAAATATTCTTCGATTCTCATTGAATTTGTAATTCCAATCTATGTGTTGAGAACTGGTGTCACACGTAGTGCATACATTCGTTTTAGTACCAACACAGGTTTATACACCCTGCTGGAGTTGCGCAGAGCTTGCGTAAGTGATCCCGCGGCTTCAGCAAGACCAAGGACAGGACTGGAGTGTTTTAAGTCGGTGCAAGTCCGACATGTCCCCACGCTGCCCTCAGTATGGGTTGAAGGCGTTTCACCTCGACAAACAAAAACAACGGGTTGCACTCTGGGAGTCCCGGCAGAAGTGAAAACTAGCAAAAAATCCCACCTCTTAGGATCAATCACGTGACCCTGACGCGAGTTTAATATTTTTTTACCCATCCCAAAAAGTGCACAGCGCCGCAAAAGAAGTTTTCACTTAAAAAAAAGGTTAAAACGCAATTACAGATTTTTTTTTCATGTAAAGATAAAACTCGAGTTCATTCAATAGAATATGATAGCGATATTTATTACTAGCCACCCAGACTTTGCACGGGCATATCAGTAAATTTTATGCCAATAATTTAACGAAAACTTTCCTCTTCAACAGTTTTCTCCATTGGTGAAAACCATATGAATATATAATATATTCGGTACTTTTTTATCGCGTTCAGATAAATTATAACTGGTTATCTATAGAAATTATATATTTACTTCGTGCGGAAGTTATACGCACCGCCATGTCGGCCATTAGCGGTGCAAGCTAAGACCTTAATCACTTTGATCGGGTGGTCTTTTCATGTCAGAATACTGCTTTTTACCTTAGCCAAGCCGCTTTCTCGTTAGGCAAAATTGCGAAGTAATTACACTTAGATCGATAATGGATGTATAATTCAAATTTATTTACGTCAACAAAAACATAATTTGAACACAATTATTTTAGATAATAGCTGGTATTTACTTTAATAAATTGCTTCACTCTTATTCTTCTTTAAATAACTTTCTTCAGATTATTATTAAAGACGTCATAATGGAATATTATAAACTGTAATTAACGTCAAGGCCACGTCTAAAATAAAAGTAGTAGTAATCGATAGTCGTGGCCTAATTAAGTCTATTTTTCGTCTAGTCTGAAAACAGAAATATTTGTTTTCATCAAATGAATAGAATTGGTGTATTACTAAATGGATAACGCCGTAATTGTTTTAAATATTCTTCTACTTATTTTTCTTCGCCCCATTTTACTGTACGATGGATATTTCAAACCTTACTTACTCTATAGGTGTTTTACTGCTCTAGAGTATCATAGATATCCCAATAATTTCCCGCGCTGACCATAAACCAATTCAGTTCACAGAAAAGCCCTCAGTTCTATTGTATTTTACCCTCGTTCACCCACACAGTTTGCGCCACTAAACAAACAAATCCAATCACCTCAACAACAAGACATCGCGTATTTTTGTTTTCAAAAATCATAAGGTTTAATAGAACTGTCAATCGGGCGTATCGCGGCTGCACAGTCCTAGCCGGGCAGCGGTATTACGTATCTTGCAAAGGCAAAGCGACGGTAAAAGTTGCACAATACGCCGTCCTGCCTTGTTCTCAATCATTGGGCTCTCGGAACAGTCGGAACTGTCTGTCTGTTTTTTTTTACATTATGATCAACTCAGCATTCATCCGTTTCTTTCTCATATCATAAACAATATTTGCACAATTGTTCATTGTACTTCAATAATTCGTATTACTTATAGCGATAACATAATACGAATTTTAAATTGCCGACGAAATAATTGTACGAATTTTGCTGTCTATTGCAGTTGTAAGATAAGTAATAAGGCCGAGGGGCTATTCGCTTTATCGCGTAGTGGCCAGATGGGACAATTGTACCCGTCTAAATCAACAGGGTTAAGTCGACGATATTGTATTACGTAATGTCTTTAGTGGAACTGTTTTATGCTGTCACACTTATTCTATCTTATATTATGTACTATCTATCAGTTTAGTTTTATTAAAAATCTGTCTGATATGCGTATTAAAACACCTAATAAAAAAATCTAATCCTACGCAGTAAAGTTCAAAACATAATATCTACAGTACGTTAAGATTTGTTCCATAAATTTCTTTTAGATACGAGTAGTAACAAAATTTTATAAAATATATTTCAACATGAAGATGCTCTTTTATGAGTTTTCAAAGGTATGAAGTTGTTAAAAGAAATCTCTTTATAGAAGTTACAGTAGTGCGGAGTCCTTAGGGAATCAGTGAACATATTGCATTTTATAACTTTGTGGATGGACTCGCTACTCACTCGTACAAGCGTTATAAGATGAAATTTATTTTATTAACTTTTCATTGCAAGACGAGTAAATTTTTAGTGCATTAAATAAACTGAAATTGTATATATCTGATAATCAAATTATATAAATGTAAAGAGAATTACTTTTATTTTTAAACAGGTCACTTATTCTCATTTGTTTGTAATTCTTCGCTCACAGGACAGAAATTGTACAGACAATGCTTTATTAAAATATAACAATAGGAAGTAGACACGCGATGTCCATTTTTAAAGGTTTCATATTTACTTACTTCGCTGGACACAAAAAATCTGATTCAAATTCAAAAGAAAGCTGGATAATCGCATTTGTCCTCAACGAAAAGGAAAGGTCACAGGACAACCCTACTATACGATAAAAAAGTTTATACGCGGACAAAGCCGCGGGCACTGCATGAACGTTTATCTGATCATGTTTACGAAAACGGGCCCCAACAAGAATTCCTCACAACAAAGACAAATCTAGTTCCTACAATGCATAAATAGATAATATCGGAGAATATTTCATAAACGTGACATACCGCAAAATGTCACGGCACGATAAATATCAATACACATGTACCTACCTACTTATTGAGTCGCCGTTTATAAGCTTCAAATGGATTTCCTTTGCCTGCTAATACTATTTGTGGGTTGTACCCACATAGGTTATGCCATTTCAACGAGTTCTTGGAAAGATAAGCGTTTCTTCATTTTTTTGTAAAAGAAATAATATATTGCAAAACAAAATTGGATACTGGTGCTATGAACGGATTTGCCTGCACGAGGTTCAAGTTCGAAGTTAACAGCACAAACGAATACAACTACTCACTTGATAAATTCAAAAGTTTCCACATTAGTTAACTTAATTTAATCCACTAACGTAATAATTATCACATTGTCACACAAAATATCAAGGAAAGCAATAATTTAACAACAATTTTTTCAATCGTAGACAAACGTAAATAAACTTTGGAGTCAAATTTCTAATATTATTATTAGAATTCTATGTAAAAATAATCGCCATATAATTTTCATATTTGTTCAAAATATTCCGAACATATAATTACAGTATAATGCCTAACAAACAACAACGTTCATTCTATCCACTGAAGTATGCCAAATACTCTCTCGGCTTGCCATAACACGGATAGTAGAGATACTCAAGTACTCGAGCGACGTTCTACCAATTGCAGAATGTTCTAGAAGCATCCAGAATTTGGTCGTTGTTAATTAAAAGCATTCTCAGTCAAATCCAGCTCGGTTCACTAAGTAATCATAACCGCACTGCAATGCGGACTTGAATTTGTACGCCAATTAATGTTTCAATAATTGCAATCGTGCGCGTTTGGTTGGATTTTATCAGAACTTTTACATTGTTTCATAGCAGATGATTGGGATGCTGTACAAAGTTTGAAGATAGCCATTGAAACTACAAACCGGTTTTGTGTAATAATTTATATTGGTAATGTTTTTCGTGAAAATAATAGTAGTTTTTGCAGTGTAAGCTTAAGTTTACAAAGCGATGCTGTATTAAAAAAAAAGTTATTTATTATTGTAAGAAATAATTTGAAACTAATGATTACTCTCTTTTTGTTATCAACTTAACATAAATTAAAACAACGAAACAGCATATACATAATTTAATAAAAGCTTAATGCAATTTTTATTAGTGTTACATTCTTTTAAAATTTAAATTTTATTTCCCTCTTAAAATTATTTTACGTCGACAATTTTAATTAAGTTTCCTATTCTGTCCACTGGGACCTTTCCCGGTGCGGAAAAAGACGGCCTAATGTCCTCTCTGATTTGTCAGGGCACAGTCTACAGGCCAGGTGTGTTTTATAACCGTGCCTAAATCACCCTTTGAATTTTTAAACCGATTCTCCGCCTTCTATACTCTGAAATTTGCAAATTTTATGAATAATTTCCGTACATACAACCTCAAACTGTCAATATAAAGCTATATAATAGAATCGGAATATGAATTCCGTCGTTTTATTGGTTGTAAATCTTTTATTGTTTACAAATTCGGGCACCTTTTGCGACAGCTGTGAAGATTTATAAGTATTTTATTGCTTAATTAAGATTCTGATAATAATTTTGTTGGACAGTTGTATTTTTAGAATAGTAAAATATGGACTGAGGGCCAAAATGGAGTAGAAATTAAATAACTCGTTTGGCTGGTAAATTTATCGTGAAGTTTATTGTATTTCTTTCCTTCGTAAATCAATAAACATTTAACGACTTTATTATTAGAGTTGTTAAAATCCGGATGATTTGTTTCAGATTAAATACGAGTACATTCCGTATTTAAACCACTTTTTTCTTTCATTTATACGTTTACGACGAAAATAATATTATGATACTACCTACTTACTATTATGATATTACCTACTTACTAGTGTAACAGTAAAAGCTCTGAGGCATTTTTCTTAAAAAAGATTCAACTTCAAAGACAAACTCTGTACGACCATCTTATAATAAGAATTATCGCTTACTCTAATTAATTTATTTGTTAAATATCTCATAATCCTTTTAAGAAAAATAACCTCTAGTCTATCTGGAGCTATGAGATATAAAATATGATTGAAAGTGGGAGCTTCTAAATAAATAACGTGAACATTTTATGGGCCGTTGGTTCTCCGATGGGGCGCGAAATTCGTGTTGTAACCACAATTTGTGTTGTCCTCGAGATAGATAAAGTTCATATTAAGATTATTTAGTGCGATAAGTTGAGGGGTGTCTGAATTTAGTCGGGTTATAAATGTCTATGGAGGCAATTTTCTTTACTGCTACGTACCTTTAGTGACGTGAAAGAGATAGATTGCGTTTTACGAGGGAAAATCAAGTGATTGAGTATGGCATAGACATCGGGTATCTTCGATATACGCGCCTTTATTTTCTTTAAGTACGTGTTAAGAAAGACTTGCTATCACAAGCACGTTAGGAATCTGTTGGGTGAGAAATAGATTTATACGACTCGCTAAGATTCTTATCAGCTTTTGTAGATCATTTATAGAAGTTTCATCTATTCTCGTTTCTAGTTACCTATATCGCCGCCTATTTGAGACATTTCGTGACGACACTGACTATGTAAATAGAAGCAGACACGGCTACAATAACTTTTACGTACCTTATCACTTTTAATATTGACGGAAGTTAGATTGTATCTTATAAATATTGAATTTTAATACATTGAAGACGATTTCTAGAATCAGTAGTAAATTCGTATTATATCGAATTGTATAGTTCAAAACCATATCGCATGAAGCCAATTGATTAGTTCTAATCGCGATGAACATGGCCGACAGCTAGAGATTACGCTCCACGCATACTAAAGTGCCACAACAACAGACATACACACAATAAACACAATAATTACGTCTGACCCACTTATCGATAAAAAGAACAAAGCCTTATCGAGTATTGGACTTCTCGATTGCTAGGTTGCTCCGCGCAGATTGTTCGATTTAGAGGGTTTATTTCGAGTAGGCATTCGATTTTATCTCACATTCAAGCAAATATCCAATTACTTAAGCGGCGAGCTTTTTCTTAGAAGTTATTCACTGTTAGGGTAATAATATACTATCCAACGATGAATAACTTAGGAAGTTTTGATTTACTGTCGTTAAACGTGAGGAAATGTCCAGCATTTTTGATACTATATTATTTATATAGGTCACCTCAGTAGACGACATGGTAAATAAATAAATGATAACTAAATAAAAAAAAATGATATCCAGATTTTTATCTAATTCTTTAAATAATATTCTTACTTTTCTTGTACGCGTAAATGTGTTGTGAACGTAAATAAAGTCATGTTTCTACGAAGTAGCTTGAACTTCCTCGAAAACTGCCGTATAATGATTAGTAGAGTTGTGCGTTTCTATCAAAGTTTATTGCTTTTGCTTAGCTCACTATTACTTTTGGTTCTTGTGCTCCTAACCTGACCTGAATTGCAAACACCTTTTATAAATACTTAATGTCGAATTGAATTCTACGACACTTATATTTCCACGGTACCACTTTTAATATAAGTATCAAACATGTAAGTATGTTTTCCAAAAAGTTTAAGTTTTAATCTTTGTTCCATCCCATTGCGTAGAAATAACATTAAGTAGGACTACAATATCATACCTTTTTTTTTCAATTGAATACAAAAAGGTTAGATACTAACATATAAAACGAAATAAAAATTAATACTGATTAGTTAAAGGACAAAATTAACATACTTATATTAAATAGTTTACAAAAAGCTAGCATCTGCTTAATTAAGTGGGCTTATACAAATAAAAACAAGCACTTCGCTAAGAAATCCTCATATCATAAACAGAGCTAATGTAACTAACTAAATAGTTGAAAGGACTCAAAGTACTAACTAACAAGGTAAAATAAACTGAATTTAATTACATAAACCATACGCTAAATTGTAATTATGTATTCACTTGTTTATTATTTCGTTACCCTGAAAAGGGACCGCTCATATAGGGGCTTGGCATAATCAGAATTATAATATCATGTTTCTTGCTTAAAAACGGAGTTCTATTCAGTAAATAAAATGGAATCTATGATTCATTAAGATGATGGATTTCGGTGACATATCTAGTACTTTAATTTTATTTCGGGTTGAAAAGCCTATGACTTTTCTACGTCGAGAGCACGGCATGGGGAAGTCAAAATCTTTTCGATATAGTCCTTGACTTAGCCAGAACCGCGGGATCACTTGTGCATTTCCTGCACCGTGCTGACTGGTAATTACACGTCTAGAACTCGCAAGCAACACATTATTACCTATAGTTTTCGTCACCAGCGAAAAACGTACAGCACCTACTGCCAAAAAAACTGGCCGTAAATTATTGCCAATGTAAATAGATACCTCGATCCTCTAGTGTTTACCCGTGTTGTCTCAAAGAAAAACATTCTTAACCCATATTGTGCTAATGCACTTGTACGTTGACTGTACCTAATGTCAGACAAGTCAATTATCATTATTTTTCCTTTAATTCAGGTCAATGAAGTTAAAAAGTTTCAAGACTTATTTATTGCCAATCATTTCCCATCTTATCGGTCTCGCGGGAACATGAAAAATAAAACATCGCTGGGCGAGGTTACATAAAATACAAAGTTATCAATGTAGACTATAGTACCAGTCTTTGAATGTCACCAACAGCGCGTTGGTGACGCATCGACTAAACTAAGAAAATCAATAACGAACATGTAAAGGTTGGAAGTTGAACTCTTTTTAGAACGAATCAACGACTTCACATCTCAGAATAATAACTAAAGCAACTTCACATGACTGTAGTAACGTAATAAAAACAGTTCGTTTTACAATATATTATACAGTTAGTTGATTTTTTGTTATTCACTGTTTGTAAAACTGATTGTTTGGCTTTTGTTATGAACAACTAAAATAAAGCTCACAAAATTACTAGGAACGTAATAAAGTAATTAATGATCAACGTAATGTATGTATAACAGAAAAATAATAAAAAGAAAATAATTAGTTAGGAATAAGGAGCGAAAGAATCAAAACAGTTAGAGCAATTTGAATTTGGAACACTGAATAAACTAGATTTTTGCTCAATGTTTTAAATGTATTCAAATAATTACAACAACTCCACAATAATGTACACGTTCTAATTTTGAAATCATTTTTGACGTGTGTATTTATCATTCTGAGCCAAACAAACTTCACCGTCCTCTAACCGTTTTCATATTTTTTATACATAAGTATTAGAGTAACCGTAAAACGGATCACAATTGGCATTTTTAAATTACACATTTACCTTTTCAATGCCGAATGGTAGAACTCGGACAGAGAATTAATGTGAACAAAAAATATTCCCTATATTTACATGTAGATATTTTTCATTCGACCTAATCGTTGTTAAAGTTGAAAGTTACATTTGTTCACGTCCCTAGACATCAGTCTGCGTCAGCAAGGAGCTTTTTGTGGTCGCACCTACATTAGCTCCGCGCCTACAAATGTGGGTTTTAGTGTAGCGGACCAACACTCTGTTGCGGCTAATCACTTTACAAGTTTTGCCTCATTAAGCTGATTGTGACCCATTCTAGTTCATAGTTTTGTACGTCGGTAATTGAGCCACTCTTACGACCTTTAGTAAATCGATTTCAATCATACTCGAATGAAAATTATTGTATCGCGTGTTATGACTCAACTATTTTTAAGTTCAGCCTGCAGTTCCCATTGTTTGTTGCATTGCGCAAACTAGATATCCAACGTTAAACCAAGTTTAATAAATGGGGAAATATGTACCTATTCAAGTAACGGTTTCTATGGCAGGATGAACACTAAAAATATTACCTTTGTAAATAAAATCAATGAAGTAGGTACCAGGTATACGTTATCAAATTAAAGCAAAATAATTAAAAATAGGAAACAAACGCAAACTGGCTTAAAAGAATTACGTAACATAAATTCAAAAATAGAAGAAATTCAAATGAGACGTTCATTTGACTTTCTTTTATTTAAAAAATGAAAATCTATTTCTTAAAAAAAATGAATTAGTGCGAAGGTCACAAAAGCTTTTTTACATGAACAAGAAGTTTTTTTACATTTTATTTTAGCGAAAGAATACTATCCTAAAGCTAAGCACATACGATGTGAGATAACAAGTGAATAACCCTTTACGCGTAAATTGTTATCGGGGGAGAAAGAAAAGGGCTTTTTCTGTTCGTACATTAGATACTGAAAGCAGAATACGTTCTCTAAGTGTCGTAGTTAAATCAATTTGGGCCGGGTCGCGCAGATCGCGATACATTTGCTAAAAAGAAATATTCCTTTCGAAGACCTTTAAAAATTTTTCTTCGGTAATATGTCGTATCAAAATGTTCGCACATAAGTTTAGTATTAGACTAGTTATTTCACGACGTATCATATTGTACCTAAGTATGCAGGTATTGAGTACATACCTATTGCAAATCAACCTGAGGTAGAGGTAAAAAAAAGCCATACAAAAAATATTAGCTACATTTTTTTCACAATTTTGTTTCGTTCTTCCGGTTTAGTTAGAAAAAAGACATTTTCAAACACATCACCACATACTTGTACTTTCTACCTACCTATATAAAAAGATTATTACGAACAGCAAATTCAATTTCCCACGTAGCTTCATGAAAATCCTGTAACATCCTTTTGTATTCCAATGCCTGGTGTGTTTCCTGATAACATTATTTACACTCTTTATTTCATGGCTCGATACGGCCCTTTGTGTCAAATCAACCATTGATGTGAAGTCACGTGTAAAGCAAATCATTGATGGGACTGACCGTTATGAGTCACCATTTGATAACCCGTTCGATATTTAAACCGGAATGAACTGATTTATTTAAAGGAAATTAAAAAGAAAACGTAGCAGCTAACTTGAATTTTTTTTTTGTTCTTCATATACAATATGAAATGAACATAATATATTATTACAACATTTACGGTTGTGTTTTTACTCACACATAAGATATTTTAATTTTTTAATCTGTTTTAATCTTTAAGCCCCAAAACTTCAATCCATCTACCACCATTCTTTGTTGCTCTGAATGTAAGTTTGTAAATATTAGCAATAGCTTAAAATTTTAACACTATAAAGCGTTAGTAAACCTCAAACATTCTGTTAAATTTGATTATCTACAATGAATAATTCGTCAGTGCTAACCACGCTGTAGAAACTACATTACTAAATTAAAATTTAACACGTTTCTGAAAGCGACATTAGTGTGTCTAATCACATTAATTGCAATTAGTAAGCGTTCATTAGCGTACATTCAAAGTCACGTCTGTATTTTCCATATCCAATGTTACAATTTAGCGTGTAACATAGTAATTATTTAAACTACTCATCTACAGGTTATGTTTAAAGATAAGTTTTAAAATATTGTTCTTGCGCACAATAACAATATTGTATCGTAAAATTTTAATTTTACGATACGATGGGTCAAATCTTCATAACCTATTTTATCTAGCTGGAGTGAAAATCTATAAAAATCATCATTAATCATCAAAATCATTCGCCAGTCATCACAATCAATCACTAAACACTACGAACGTACATTCAAAATAACAGCCAGTACATTACATAAGAATACCCAAACCATATTTCAAATACATACGAGTATATTCGGTATTCAAAACGTATACCAAAAAATGATGTTGCTCTATCGAGACATCGTGTCGTGTACAAACGGAAGGTCCTCATACAGATAAAGCCCTCTTTATTGTCTTCTGTAATTGAAAGGTCGGAGGTATTTCCCTCTCCGAGCTTTTAAATGTGCCTCAGAGTGCCTCAGCTGCTCCGTAACGCAAAATAGCATTTTTGCCCCTCAATACATTACAATTTCTCAATTGCTAACTTTATTTCGTTCCAAATTAGTTTTATTGTTGTTCTAATGGCAGCTGTTTGTGTAAAATCAATTTTTACGGCTATAAATTACGTTTAAGTATGTTCTAACTGCTAGTTACCCACATTAAGATGACATAAAATAAATTGCGTTTATTATATTTGATTAAAAGGATGTGGTAACTTCAGTATTGACCTTTGTCTATTCCAAATTGTTATTTCGACATTTTATACTTTGAACGATTAACCGAAGCGAAAAGGCGATAACAATGAAGCCCAAAAAGTCTCGTCAATATCAAAGGATTGTCGTAACAATTCCGGGATTGTTAGCGATCTCGTTTGTATGACTTTACGTAATATTTTCAAACATTTTTGTGGACCCAACTGGAAATGTCAACAGCCGGGTTAAGTTAAACGTTTAACATCCGTAGAAGCCACGTTATTGTACTTTTTTATTGTTTTAACGTGACAGGTGATAACTGTACCGACAGACGGCCTTCAAAATTCCGGTACACTTTTATTCGTGCCTCAATATGTTGGTTCTTTTATTACGGCATTTTATAGATGTTTTTCTAAAGACATAAAAAGTTCGTTTGTTGGATTTACTGATCGCGTGCTTAGTTCACATTTTCATTTGCTTTTTTTTATTCGTGGAAGCATTCATGCCAGTACCACGTTGTGTTCTTATTTCAAAATCGCGAAAGTACAAACATAACTTTTTCAATGCTTCGCTATTAAAACATTATTTTGATCTATTCATGAATAAGATCGGTGAACTGCGTTTCTTGATTTGACGTAAAACATTTGTGAAACACAGATGAAGTTAAAGCAACAGCTAGTCAAAAATTAGCTCTGAATATAATTTAAAAATATACTAATTAGTGTAGGACGCCTCTTAGCCAGAGGGACCGATGAAAAGGTAGCTGGATTGGCTTTGATGTGGAAGGCGGAGGGCTGGGTGTTATGGCACAACTTGGGAGAGGTCTATGTCCAGCAGTGGACCGAATAAGACTGAGTTTAGGTACACTAAGGATTTCTGTGAAATGGACATTTTCGTGGAAGTGAAGTGGGAATGGTGGGGCAATCTGGCCCAAGTATATAATATAAAAATACGACTGTCTGCTTTATCAACGTAAAAAACATTAGCTTTCACACACATTACTTTTGTACTGGAATACTAAGTTACTTACGTAATTGTCTCCTACAATGGCTACAATAGAGTCGTAAAATTCTAATAATTTCCCCAGGGCTTACGAATTGTAATAACCTTTGTTGAGAAATAATGGTAAGTATTTAGAGTACCTACCTACTACATATAGGATATCAAATTTTAATGTCATATAGTTTAATTTTTAACATAAATTTACAACTATTACATTTTAAATAAATGCAAGTAAATTACGTGTTTCCCATTAAATTGACAAAGACCGAAAGCACAGACTTCCACCGGCAGAACTAGAACAATGGATTGAAAATCACGCTTTACCGCAACCCCGCGATTGCATTTTGTCTGACACACCATTACGAGGTATTAATTAACCCTTAGTGATTACGTGACGTGATTGTAAATAATTTTACAATCACGATTTTGGAACCAATTTGAACTCTGTAAATAATCGTAAAATTTATAAATTATAACTTGCATTAAACTGTATGTAAGCGTTGGTAGGAGTAAGTTATATTTTGATTTATGTATCCATTCATTTTATTTTCAGAAACTTCTTAGAGACTACATATTATTTCATAAATATCAAATTCAAATTTCAATAATAGTAATGTTGATATTTTAGGAACTATCTCGCCGTCTATTTAATCTTAAATTCTAGTAATTGCCCCTGGCCCGTTAGCATTTACATTTATTATCAACATAACACATTACATAAACATCGCAGCTTTTTCAATTAAAATATAGAGGCTGAATAGGTAGTTTCGAAGATATTATCTTTCTACCTCCGAACATTACACCACTAGATCTATTCGTAATATAGAATGTATACTAGATTGCTAGCTTACTAGATGCATGCAAAGGTCTCTCTCTCCCTTTTCAAGGAACTCTTTTCCAAAGTACTTTGATACTCTTTTCCAAAAACTTTATTCCTTCCGAAAGCAATAGCTTTCGGAAGGAATAAAGTTCACTAAATTTTTCTCGGTCCACCACGATCTCACCTAGTATTTTGTGAATTATATGAAATTAACCACGTTATTCTTTTGTCCCCAGCGAGCGACCTAGAATCAATACGAGCGCTTTTCAATGAGAAAGAGAAAGAGTTATCAGTGGCTGTGGCCAAGGTGGAGGAGCTGACGAGGCAGCTGGAGGAGTTGAGACGGGGGAGGGTGCAGCCCGCGCCCCCCTCAGCCCACGAGCTCGACAAGCTGCGGCGCGAGTTAATGGTGAGTTCTGAAGTAAGCTGCCACCAATTTACTTGATAATACTAACGATGATAACAATTTATTAAACGTAGACGTACGACGTGTTAAAAACTTCACGGATTTTTACAGCGAAAGATATGACAATCCTCACTTTTCACACACAATTTCAAGACCTAAGACACTAATGACGAAACTCCCATTATTAAAATAGCTTCACCCTCTTTGAAGATAATCTAATTAACTTTTGACATCCTTTTTTGGTTCGGGAAATCTCTGCCCTGGTGTAAAACAGTTCTATCAATCATTATTGTTAAACATGGAAGTAACAAACACTTTGAAGGCAAAAGTTCGAAGACCATTGATCTCAAAACAGATAACTGTAAACTTCATAATAATTTTATATTAACAGGTGTAAGGTACACCGCGTACCTGGTAAACTTCAGTTGGTTCATTCAACTTGGCAACTTCAAACAATTTTCTCTCAAAATAATTTAGATAACAATGACCTATTTATAAGATGCCTTAGACTTGACTTATTGCTTCCCCATCGTTTGGGGGAGACTGAAACTTCCGACAGCGGTTTATTTTATCTTAATTAAATAACGATAATAACCGCACGGCTTAATCTTGGATTAATATATTTATGGAATATACAACAAGCTAACGATAACCCATACGCGACTCACTGATACTCGATTGACTTTTTAGACTTTATTGTTATTTTTTCAGTACTTTGGACTGAGTGGATGCAAAGCCATAATCTTTTTGCAAAAGACTGTATTTTGGTCTCTTTTAAAGAATCTTATGAAAAGTAAATATGGTCACCTTGAAACATTTGACACTCGTTAACAATACTGCAGTCAATTGTTAGAAACAGACGAGTTGAGATTCAGTTATAGGTTTAGAATTCATTACCATCAGTGCAATGCGTATTCTTAATCCTATTTATCTCTATTACTCGTCATCGCGATATCCACGCCTTTCTTTTCTTTCCATCCATCTCTTTTTCGGTCTCCCTCTGCTTATATACCCATCCACAGTCATATTCATAACTTGTTGAGTTACATATTTTTATTTAATAAGACTTTCATTCTCCTTTCCTTAAAATATTATCACTGATTATCATACAATTTACTTCCAGCAGGTATAATAAGATCCAATTACCACTTACGGTTCAATTGGGTACTTGTTCAAAGTGCCTAAGGGTAGCTCTTGAGATATTAAGGACATACTATCCTAAACGTCAACCCGGCTTCCAATTAGGGGTGCTCTGCCAATGATACGAATGTAATATAAATAAAATAAATAAATAAAATATACTGGACGTAATCGTTTATCATGTTTTCTATTTTCCGATAGTTTGATTAACCTTTAAAAATAAAACTGTCTGTGAACTATAACATATTAAGTCTAATAACCGAAACATTTCGACTTTTTTTTAATAATAAATTAGCTATGCCCCGCATTTTCACACGCGTAAGTGGTCCCCGTTAACTTCAATTGTTTTATTCAATCTTCTATTGTTTTTAATATTTATTCGGAGACGAATCACGATCATGAAATACGGTCTATTTCTCGAGTAAGTGTTTTATCAAATACCTTTTGTTTTATAGATTTTCTCTCCTTACACACTTTAAAAAGAACATTTGACCGTAGAATTTTCGCTGCAAAATCTAGATTCGAAGCGCCAGGATTTTTGCAACTAAAACCGTGACCAGAATTGAAATGAAACCTGACCTCCATCACAAATCAGGCTCTGTCAGTCTCCAAATCGACAATCACTAATTAGTGGCTCGATTTTAGAGCTTTAGGTATCACACATGGGACTTAGACTGTCATTGGCAATTTTACCTCGATTTGGATGACACATAACTGTCAATTCCTCTGAGAGTGATTAAATCCTGTACTTTATTGTCTAAAGGTATTGTATATCGAATACCTCAAAAAATAGCAAACTCAAAATATTTTTATTTCAAGAAGGCACTTTGGAAACGTTAAATGACTGTAGTTGCGTGGCTCCAAAATGTCATTGCTATGGAGAAGAACCAGTTGAAAACTATATAAACGGCAAGAAACTGCATCCTACACCTGTAAGCATGATTTCTTTCGTACTCTCTATATAGGCAACTTTTATTGATAATCCTATTTGTAACTATATACCGTCTCAAGTTACACCTAAAATTTAGACGATATCCGCGAAGGTATTAATGTGGTTAAGAAACAAACATAAAATAATATAATAATAATAATATCTTGGGACAATCTCACACACGGCCATCTGATCCCAAACTAGGCAGAGCCTGTACTATGGCAACCAGACAACTGATAAACATACTTATATATTTCTAAATACATACATATTATAGATAAATAACACCCAGACACAGAACAAATGATCGTGCTCATCACACAAACATTTGTCCTGGGTGGGAATCGAACCCACGACCTCCGGCTTAGCAGTCAGGGTCACTAACCACTAGACCAACAGGCCTGTCAAAAATAAAAACATTCCAGCAACTAAAACTTTTACTTTTATAGGTAAACTTGACAGTACCGTTATGTGGTGCTAAATATACACTTCGTGTTTTGTATGTCAGAGAAGTTTGTTAGTAACATAGATTAAGGTTTTGCTTTAATTCTCGTACTTGTCAGCGGCGTAAATACCTACTTTTTGTTTGTAGGTACCTACCTGCAGTAGTTCAAGCCCTAAATCACTTTAACATGGGTTATGATCGCTATTAGTTAAAATTCCTTTGAGTAAAATATGACAAAAAGAAGGTCACAAATAAATATGAGATGGGAATTATCTTAACACGCGATTTTAGTTAGAAACAGATTATAACGCAGGTTTACTACGTATGCGTTGTAAACACTGGAAGTAAACACTATACAGATAAACTTCGGTTGTCTGTCATTTTGTTGTCATTACACTTGGTTTTTGTAGAAGTAAACTCGTTGTCGCTTTTATTGAAATATAATATTTATACCTATTTCTACATCATGTTTAGCCTAATAACGTAGAATACATAATGGTTGTATTAACAAATAGCTGTCGCTGGCGGCACCGCCATCGGTATTTTTTCCTAGTTATCTATGTATAAATATCTTAAATATAGCCTATGTTACTCAATTATAATGTAATATTGGCATGGTGAAATATATTTTTTTAAATCGGACCAGATTATTCGTTAAAAATATACTTAAATTCCTCTTTATAATTATTTGTATAGATATACTCAAAGCAACACACATTTTCATACGAAAACAAAAAGCTATTGACACTCAATAGCGGTATGAGGCATCCTACATAATAAAAACGATGATCCCATTCACCTGGGAGATGCCACGGATGGCTAACGAGATCGCTAACACACAGGGCACACAGTAATATTTGTAGAGAGAGCGCCCGCCAACTAGGTTGCGGGCATTCGGCCGCTTGAACCCGCATCTTGGACTTGATAGCCGGGGACTATTCTGATCATTGTGTATAAATAAACTATTGTTTTCCCTGTGAACATTATTTGCAAAAGATACCAAAAATGTTGCTTTAAAGAGACAATTAATTTTATCAGATATAACTATTGTTGAAGTTCAATGTGAAGAATATGTTTGTTGTTGTTACAATACAGTTTAGTTGAACTTCTGTCATGTCCTGTTTCGAATGGGAAAATTCCAACAACGAATAAATGAGAAATATTTTGTTATTCGAGCACATTTTATTTTCTGAAAAACATAAATCCTTATACGCTCAACCGAAACAAAACTAACAACGTCAAATTAATTAAACTGGCTGACTAGCTTTACGAGTACCTAAAGACATACTTCTTGTAATCTATACTAATATTATAAAGAGGAAACCTTTGTATTTTTGTATTTTTGTATGTTTGTATTGAATAGGCTCAAAAACTACTGGACCGATTTCAAAATTTCTTTTACCATTACTTAGAGGGATTCTTCCGAATCCGTATAGGCTATATTTTATCCCGGAAAATAGATAGGATTTTTCGTGGTAGTGAAAATTGTGGAGTAAGTCGACGAAAAAACTGCCGTATGTTAACGATTCTTGCGAACGCTGCCTAAATGGTTAGAGATGTATGGTTGACTTCTATAGAAAAGTTGTAGAACTCAATAATGCCTACAAAAAAGTCCGGATAGTATAAACCAAACATTTATATTTTAGCCATTATAACCACTTTTCCATAGAATAAAAGTAATTAAAATTATTAGCCTATGTCTATTGATCATATTATCGTCAAATACTAATCCTTATCCAAATAAACTATTTATTGAGCAAGATTGTTTCAATAGCTATAAATTACTTTTTATTTTATTCCAATCGGACAATTCATTCAAAAGATATTACGAATTTAAAATTGTAATTGGTATTAAAATGAATGATGGCCGCCGGCCGATATGTGTCGCACGACTCGCACGGCGAAACCGCAGGGGAGGGGGGTGCACATCTATGAAGAAATAAATGTCCACCCGTGCGAAGCCGGGGCGGGTCGCTAGTATTATTTATAAAAACGGAACATAAAAATAATATGGTACCGTATATGAGGGTAAGCTTTGAGAATAGTCCCCGTATATGAGTAGACATAAAACTCGCGCGACTGGCTGGGATGTATTGCCAAAGAAACAATATTGAATTCGTCGAACTGGAATAATGAGACATGCGTCTAACAAGACTCTTGGTCTCAGAATATTTTCCTACAGAAGAAGTTGTAGGCATAAAAATATCCGACGCCTACTATATTACGCAGATAATAATATAGTAACAAGAAAACAAAAGACTCAAGACAATATTGCCCTAGTAGTTAATCTCATAAACGGGTTGAATGAAATAATTTGAGGTGTGTCAACTAAATAGATAGCATGAACAAACCAAGAGCTAAGAAAATGATAGTATTTCATTAAGCGTGACGTTGCATATAAGTACAAGTTGTCTGATTTATGGAACAGATAGCAAGTTAAACACTGAGCAATAATAGTAATAGATTGACAATTAATTCGAATTATTACTTAGAGAAATCGGTACACCAAATCGTGTCAAATGAATTCAAAGCTGAAACTCGGAGGTAAAGCAATACAATTGCACTGTGCCGTCTATCAACAAAACCACAACGTTTGTTATATTTCTAATAAATTAATTATAATAGACGTCTGTATAACGAGCAATGAGATTTTGACCGTGATACGGATTTATGAGTTCGGATAGTGTGCGAACGTTTATACAATACGTAATTAGGTGGAGACGTGCTAGGGTTGTACAAACTAAGATGGGATAAGGGGTTGCGAGAAATTCAAGTAAGTTGTACACCGAAAAAGGATGGACATAATTATTAGATTGCTTCCAAATACAGGTACGGTCCTCCAAGGACCGTTATGAGGCAAGACTACTAACTAGGCCTCGGACTTTTACCTATTGGATTTAGGTAGTTTTCTCTCATGAAAAAAGTGCTTAGATTTTGAATAGTTGTTTAACAAACTTGTTTTATTTTAATCATTCAAAAGCCATTCAAGAAATAACAAGAAAATAAGTTGACGATTTTGTTTTACCACAAGCAGCTACCTATTTCATACTTTCAATGTTACGAAAAAGGCTCTATCGATACATACACTAAAAACTTTGTAAGTTTTCTTACATAACAGCACGATTACCGGTACAACCAACCCTACAGGTACCTACAACTATACCCACGTCACCGGACTAATTTCGCTAGTGCGACTAATGCCAACATTTTGATTCAGTCCAATTTGACAATTTAGTTACCGACGCGACATTCAAGCGGTCTAGTGTTCATCCATTGACCTTTGACAACAAATAATAACATTATTCAATTATGTACTAGTGAAAGTTATTAAATACTTACGTGTTGTGAAGTGACTGAAATAAATATTACAACTGTGTCGAGGACGAAAGGTCGGTACAGACTAAATCAAGTTATTCAACCAGTACCCATTTCAATTTATATTATATCGTTTATTTCGTAAACGGAACCTTTTTGTATCCTTTTTTGAGTTCGGTGTTATTTATGCAAGGATCGGATTTCAATGAGTTTCTTTGTGATAAATAATCTGTGTTGAAAAAGGTTCATAAATCATAAACATCTACCTAACGTATCATATTTACTGGCCATCGTAATATTTTGATAAATAAGAAAACCTTTTGGGTCCACTCATCGTATCTCCTGTTCAGTGTAAACAAATAAAAAAATAATACTATTATGATTTTGATAACATTTTATTCTTGATACCAGCATACCACAAGAAAATGAGTCATATTAATTTATGGAATTCAAACATTTTATTTGTGGCTATTTATTGTATGTAACAAAATTCGCTCGTTCAACAATTAATTAACACAATTGACTTTATTTCTATGTATTCCCAAGGCACCTAAGCTATTTATGCGCGTTTAAATTCAAAATGAATAAACCGTTACAAAACTAAACAAGTTTTCAGCGGCTGCAAAAGTTTCGTCGTGTAAAATCAGATACAGCATGGTCTCTGCATGAGTTATGGGAGTGTGAAAAGCCCGCAAAAAAAAAAAGCGCCTTTAAGGGGTGACTGGTAGTTCTTTTTCCGAAAAGAGATTCATGACCTAACCTTAAAAAGTTTTACTTACTAAAAGTGAAAATTTGGATTCTACAGATTTAAATACTTAGGTACACCAAATTATACACCTCTAACAATTCACAGCAGGAAAATAACAACAAACATTATTAGGTATATAAAAAACACTCATATGTAAAGTAATATGAAAAATTAGATCCCAAAGTCTGGCTTAGCAGCAATTGCAAATGCCAATAAGATAAATAAGGTAGTTTTTATTCTAAAACTTTTTCCAACTTTATATTTATATATTTCTCAAACTTGTTCACGGATTTTATTTTTTAAAGCTTTTTTCATTCAGAAAGCAAAACTACTAACGAAATAAAAGTAACTACAAACTTACCATAATAATCAATAGTGGTTATAACCCTCCAATCGCTGATATTACCATTCAAAATGTCGGACATAATATTGTCCAGCAGGTAGCCATCAAACCTAAAATGCCCAATATCCCTTTATAGTAATTACCAACGGACTCCCCAAAGACGATATCCCAACATCAGATTAATAACATCACTTAGCTATTTAATTCGCTCGTTGTCTTAATTTACTGTGTCAGCTTTCGTGATGAGACTTGTAGCAGTTGTAGCGTTAATCCCGAACTAACTAATATAAAATATAAACTTGAAATAACTAGAAATAAAGACAGTATTTAGTAGGTACCTAAGAGGTAATTTGTAAAAGGAATCGAGCCCGCATTCCTTCGTTTCATGAGTCAATAGTGATGTCCTTTCGTGAGTCTCAAAGGAATATTAGATATCAAATTGATACGCATACAGAAATGTAAGCTATTCCTTTGTCTTTTAAATTTTCGTACCTGTTTGTACCGAGAATGATTGTTATGAAGTACATATTATGAAAAAGGTTTGGAATATAGAAATTGTCTTGTTTAAATTGCTCTAATTTACCTTCAGCGTTAAGTCTTATCTCTTACGAGGTAATGGCCAAATACTATAACAGCATCAATCAGTTTGAACTTGAAGCCATTAAGTCGCATGTTGTCTCTGTCACTTCAAGGCGCAAAGTAGCGATAGGTAGACATTTAAGAACGTGTTAAAGTTAATTAGCGTTTCAGTATTCGCGGGTGAGTTTCTCAAATGTATTTTAAAGTCTCTAAAGGTCGCAGATTCCTTCAACAGAGGCCTTAATTTTCATAAGTCATTCTATTTAAAGAAGATGAGGGTTCAAGGCTATCATTGTGACAGTTTTTTACTTTACACTGTATACAAAAGCAAAATTAATTCACGTCCAATATAAGCTCAGCATTTCTTTTATAAAAATATTTTTTACTAACGAAAAAAGTATTAGTTTTTGTAAATTTGAATAAAATTATGTAATACAACACAACCCTCATATTTAAATAATGTTTCTTTCTTGAAATCCTTTTTGTTTAATTTAATAGCAAACAAGTACCTATATCTACAACTCCTATGTTGAAAATAGTCAATATCAGGTAGGTCCATAATAAAAAATTCAATGGTATTGAACAGTAAAAGCGAACTAATGGAATAGTAAAGCATTGTAGGTACGCGCATCAGCTGTTTATTTTCCCACGCGAATCGTAACTGTCGTGACGTACACCTATTGATTGAAAAAGAGTTACAATGTGGATTGTGGAGACCAAGTCAATATTGCCACTACAAAAATATGAAGAAATTATCAAAGTATTTTTTATTCATAATCTATATATATAAAAATGAAACCCGTTTTCCGTTGTCACGACATCACGCGTGAACGGCTGAACCAATTTCGCTAATTCTTTTTTTGTCGTATTTGTTATTATCAGGAGAAGGTTCTTACGAAGGAAAAAAAATAAAAAATACTCCGCGAAACTTTAAAATTAAAGAAAACTTAACGACCATATTATTAACTGTAACCTTTAAAGAGTTTGACATAACTGTCAGTTTTTTGACATGACAACGTCTGTCAGGTCAGCTAAAAATGAAACCCGTTTTCCGTTGTCACGACATTGCATGAAAACGGCTTGACCGATTTGGCTGATTTTGATCTTGAAATGTTTGTGGAAGTCCAGGGAAGGTTTAAAAGATGTAAAACATAAATAATAAGCAAAAAAAAAAACTGTTCCTAAACTCGGGAATTACCTTAATTAATTTACTTTTGACAGAACGAAGTCTGTCCGGGCAGCTAGTATAATATAAAATGGTTCTGAAAATTCGCTAAAATCGCAAAATCAGTGAACACATGACCTTAATATGACGTCATACATAGGTCATATAGAGATCATAAACTTTTACGTAAACATGACATCATGGTGACTCAATTCATGATTTCAATATGATGTCATATTGGATTACATCACTATGATATCATGCTGACATTAAATTTGACTTTGATATGATGTCATTTTTATGACTTTAATGTTACATACAGCTGATATAATATTTTAATCATATTGTGACGTCATGTCAAAGTCATAAGCTTATATATTATTTACGTAATATATAAGTCATACAATTACATAATTTACGAGTCAATCTTCTGACGTAAAAGTGACATATTTTTACGTAAGAAACAAGTCTTATTGTTACGTGAAACTGATGTAAGAAGAACGTCATACAATTACGTAAGTTACGAGTGTGAACCGTTCTATAAGATATTTAAATTCTTGATACTATTTTATTACTTCTTGTTCTATTCTTTGAGTTTATTAAGATAATAACTAACTTACTTATTTGGTAGGTACCCTTTATTTTTAGTCTCAAAATCGCTCAACAGATGTCACTGTGCATTGAGCGGCGATTCCTGAATGGCGGTGTTAAGATTTTCCGACGTTTAGTGGGGTCGGCCCGACGCGCCAGTTATCGTTACTCTGGTTTCCCTTCAAAACGCATAAATCTTTCGCCTTTTACTAAAGATTTCCGTGGAGGGGAACACTCAAATGACTCAGGAACAACTTGACATCATTATTATGTCATCTTGATGTCAGTTAGGTCACGATGATGTCAATTGTACGTCATATGTAAGTAAGCGATTTGAAAATAACCTGACATTAACATTTCATCATTGGTATGTCAGCATGACGTCAGCTAGGTCACAATGATGTCAACGGTAAGTCATAAAAGTAAGCGATTCAAGAACAGCTTGACATCATTATTATGTCATCTTGATGTCAATTTTACGTCATATGTAAGTAAGCAATTTCATATTAACTTGACATTAATATTACATCATTGGTATGTCAGCATGACGTCAGTTAGGTCATAATGACGTCAATTGTACGTCATAATCATTACGTAAAAGTCTTACGTCAGGAAGTGTGAAATAATGAGTCATATATGACTCATATGTGACTTATTTCTTACGTAAATCCTGACATCACTCAAACAACAAGTGACGTCACTCTGACGTCACTTTTACGTAAACGTGTTCACTGGGATAGTGCTCCACACAAAAAACGTCATATTTTTAACATATTTCCTAATTTTGGTCATGAACTGAATGTTTATCTTTTTTTTTCCGGAAATTAAGCTATAAGTAGGTACCTACCTATCTAAAATACTATAAAGAAAAAAACAAAATAAACTTAATTATCCATGAACAATAAAAAGCCTCAAAACAAATAAAAACTATCGTTTTGCCATTCACAGGTGGTTGAATTTTTCTTTTTCTGTTCGCTTAATCCTGCATGAAACGAAAAATACAAATTGCGCTAATGTTGACCAGAAAAATCATTGACATGGAAAAAGTCATTCGCATGGAATTGATTTAGCTCAAGAATGGACTCGTGGTTCCGATAAATCACTGATATAAATGATTTGAATTAATCTTGTATGTGTAAAAGATTATGAAATCATTTATGTTTTTACTTTTGTTTCGATACCTAGGCTTTTGTCTCGAATACAAATACAAAAGTACATATTTATTTATTTAGAATAAGGAAAACTATTATATTATTATTGTGTTTGATCTTGCTTGGACTACATGTTATAAATACATCAAGGAGTGACGACTCCAAGTCTTGCCAATTACGATAAATTCAGCAAATAACATAAAATATCGTGATTTATTTTATAATCGTTGGAAATAGAATCAAGAATTGGTGCACAATACGTAGGTATTCCAATAAACAAATCTAAAGTAGATTTTACAAAACATACTTAACACTTTGTAGAAGTAAGTATTATACCTACCTATCTTAGGTACTTTCTCTACCAATGAGATGTAATGTGTCGAATTTACCTACTTTCTTTAAACTGTGGCTATATATGATTTTCCTATGCCTTTTACCGTCGCCGGCAGTGCAATTTACTCGCATTTTAAATGAGCGTGGGTTTTTTAAGAATAAGCTTGTGTCGAGGATAGATGCATAGACTAAGTTCTTGGTTTTCATTAAATTTACTTAAGGAACTTTTAAAAAATCCCTCACTATGCTAACTTAGGGTTTATGTTAAAAAGCTACAATACATGTTAATTAGAAGTGGCTGATCGTAATAATACTTAATAGGTACCTAATTTTCAAAAATATTTTCAGTAAAATTAAGTTCTAGTAGGTATGTTAAGAAAGTACGGTAGTTGTTAAAGAAAGTATTAAATTGTGACTTTATACTGCACTTAATACATAAGAATATGTGAGTAGGTAGACTAGGTATGTACACGTTTGCAATAAAATTTCTCTCCACAAAATCATGTTCTAGAGGAACATTTATTTCAATTTCTCTGCAATCATAAGTAACGACAAATAAACTACTATAAAAATCTTTAAAAGCTTAAAACGTTGCTAATAAGACCATGACTGATGACAGTACCATAATGATGGGTTGGCCCGTCATAGTCAGAGACATAACAGTAATTCGCGCAGCTCGACTGTGGGAAACGCCAGCAGTGTGCGCTATTAGGTAGGTAGGTACTATGTACAGTTAAAACCATAATCTTTAGAGGGGAACATAATATTTTTTTTTATTCTGTGCCCCACGCTTTCACTCGCGTATTTCCCGTGGACCTGGATAATATCGCGCTGTAAAAAGTGTCCCATGTTTTGACCTAAGTTATATGCGACATGTCCATAAAGTTTCACATTTCTTAGAATGAAATGAAATGAATGAAAAATATTAAATCAATGAAGTATTTGTCACAGATGTATAAGTTACTTCATAATCAATGACCTTAATTACCTACTAACTCTTTTTTTTTTCTATCTTTCCTGTCCATCCAAATGTTGCCTGGAAGATATCGCTAATAGCGATCAGACCGCCACTGTGCCCTTTCACTGTTGTGAGTTATTTTATAGCTGTAACTCGCGTAGTGTAGAATAATAAATCAACGAAGTAATACTTTTTCTTATAAACCAATCCATCTTGATTCCAGTACCGAAACAAGCTGAACGAGCAACAGAACGGCAGGCTGTCGGCGCAGCGGGCGGCGCTGGGCGCGCGGCAGGAGGAGATGCGGAGCATCGATCGCCGCGTGTCTGAGCTGCAGGCACGACTGCTTAGAAAGAGGGCCCTGAATAGGCAGCTGGCGGCCGCACATCGACAGCCGCAGCAACAAAGGTATAATTTTATTGTGGCACAGATTAATTATTATAATAGTACAAATAGGTAGGTAGGTACCTACTTTCAAGGAGCTATGTCTCATTCTGTTTTTGCCAGTTAACTGTCTAAGAACGTCTTTGTTTTGCGTAATAGAAAGAAAGTCAAGTAGGGCAGGTGACCCGGTTTTGGCCATTTTAAGGATTTTGTAGACTTTGAGGCTATATCATTTTACAGTTTTTGTTATCACGGACATATTTCTTGTAAAAAGTGATTAAATATATATTAATCTAGCCTAAGGATACATTTTTTTTCATAATGATTCATTGGAAAAATAATCCTGTAGAAAAGAAAAAAAAATGGGAATTTGTGCCATTTTTGGCCAGATTTACCCCCATTTCTGCCACAGCCATGTGCCAGTTCTGGCCATCAAAATTCATACAAAATAAAAAGCAGATAATTCAAAGTAATAAAAAGTTTATTCGAAAATCTTTCAATTTACGACCAACAGTCTTTATTTAGACAAAAATAGCTAACATAATATTATGAAATATAATATCTCAGCTTGAATTATGCGGTGAGTACTGGAACAATTTTCTTTTCACGACACCGATTTTTTTAGTATTTGGTTTCGATGAAGGCATTATAATCGTAACTCTGAAAATGAATAGATTACTTATATCAAAATAGCTAAGTAATTAAGTTGAAAAATCACGATAAAAACTAAATGGCCAAAAGTGGGGTTCTACGTGCACCACTTTTGGCCAGACATGTGGCCAAAGATGGGAAAATTCATTAATTTTGGTTCCATTAGTGGCCACCTCTCATAACATCACTTAATAAACAAATAGCGATAAAATATCATTAGTACCACTTAGACAGTGTATTCTTTATGAAGGATTAACATAAACATTAAAAAAATAAGAAGGAATTAAAAAAATAATGATTGGTTACTCACCCGCTCGCCTTAGCCTTTTTGCTAAGAAATAAAACAATTGACGCTCGTCAAAAAATAATGACTTGTTGGATTGAAGTAAAGTTTGACACATCAAAGCTGTCAACGCTATCAATGTTGCTAATATTAGATATTTTTATTCCCGTAAACCATAGAGTAATATATTTGTCTTTGCCTTAGTTATAACGATTTGAAGTTCTAAATGGCCACAAAGGGGTCGGTGGCCACAACCGGGTCACTTGCCCTACATTAAAACGTCTTGTCTCGCTATTTCTAAAACTGATAAATACTGCGAGAGAAATGATTAAAATGTTTTAGATAAGTATACCTATCTCAAACAGTACAGTAAATTACTAATCAACTTTTTTTTAATAAGTATTCGACGTCATTAAACAAAGATTACAAATTTAATTAAACCCGACGAAAATTTTCTTCCCACATAAATTATGACCATTGTGCCAGCAACTTAAATACTGCCTACGTCAATGAGTAACGTCACAGGTTCATAAAGCCGTCTCCCCGGTGAATGTGGTTCCGCCGCTGTCGGTGCAGAACAATAGGGTCTGCAAGCACAATAGTCTCTAGGAAAATTCGAAATTTCGAATTTATAAATTATGAATGTTGCCTTCATTATTTACGCCAAAACTGTAGTCTATACCATACCTATTATGGTAAGGTTATTATTATGGGTGAGGACTGAGGACCTTATTGAGTTAGCATTTTGAATTAAAATTTCTTTAAAAAAAAAAAACGCGTTTTGAAACTTAAAATAAATTTACTAAAATTTTTATTTTTCAGAGCCACCAATCCGACGCCCATGCAACAGTTACCGAGCTACGCAGCTGGTAACACAGGGGTGAACAGTCAACCAAAGAACCAACAAGCCCGAGGCAATGTTGCTGCTGTTGAACCTTATAACCACGTACCGCATGCACAGAGCGTCAACCATAATGCTAATTTCCAGGTAATTTGAGTAATCTAATAAACTTTGAAATTCATTCAACTGTTTTTACTATTAATATGAAAAAAACACACTCCAAAGCCATCAAAAATATAATCTTGACACTGATTGATTGACACAGGTGTCAAAGAGCTGACAGGTCTGCTGTCACTGCTGTCAGCTGTGTGACAAATAAATTATTAAATGTAGTGGCGGGAAAAGAAGTTTATTTAATTTTTTATTTCGATTTCCATATATCATACTTTTTGTTACAAGATTTATAATGTAATTATTTTTATACTCTTCAGGCGATGAAGCAGAATGTTATACAAAATAACGTGCCATTAAAACAACACACTCAAAGCGAAAATATTCAGAGCCATTTGACGCAAGAAGCGCATTATTTACAACAAAAGCAAATGATAAATCCTTTATTCAATGGCTACCCTCATACGCAAGGGCTACAAGAAAACCAATATCCTGGGCAATATCCAAACAAGCATGATAACTTTAGTCACGTGCAGCAAGGCATCGGGAATGCTTACGATCAGAAGTCGATGCACGATCAAAACAAATACATGGATTACCTAAAACCACCGCAGTACAGTCCGAACAGTACGAGCAGTTCGAACAGCAATCAAACTGGAAAAGATCTGAAAATAAACGAACAAGAATTCCTCCCAGAGTTTGCTGCAAGTAAGTCAGATCCTAAGTATCAAACGTTGCCTTATAACACAAAGTTCCCTCAAAGCACGAACGGGAAGCTAAAACCTGAAGTCAATGGTAAAAGCAATGAAAACCAAGACCCTAAAAATGCGATTAACGTAAACCACATGACTGTTCATTCTACACCATTATCGGTTGTGAATAAGAGTCTAGCTACACCTCTAAGTCAAACGGAATCTACATATCAGCAAGATAATACATATCAGTTGCAAAAATCTGACTCTTCTAGTAGATGTAATCAGGAAGGGAAGGAGAACCATGCATATCCACAGAATAGGCTAAGTCAGAGTAATAGTCAGAATAATGATCCTTCTAAAGGGAACGGGAAAGGTCAGCAGGTGATGAAAGGCAGCTCACCGAGCTTAGGCTCCAGCACAACATCTGCCAGCAGTTCTATTGGATTTGGGGTGAGTAAAAAAATATTCTTACAGACATAATCTAAAACAGCTATAGTAATATACTCACAAGTCTGACAGAGGTATACATGCATGATAATACTGAATATTTTTTGGACATACTCTAAAATATGCATAAAAATAAAAAATAATATTCAAATTTTTCCTTCATTCTATTGGTATTTAATTTAAAAATAATATTAGGTACACTAGATACTTCACATAATTCTTAAATAGTATAAGCTTTACAGTGTGGAATGGAATTATAAAATTTGTATTTAGTTAATTTTGTTCGTATAATACAATACTAAATATTAATACACAATATCATTAATCTGTATATTTTTTCATCATATCCCATTTATATGTTTCCATAGAATGCTTGTAAGTTTGAGTTGCTGCACTACGATAAATCACTCACATCACCTGTAAATATCATCATCATTCATTCCAGAAACCTGTATCGAGTGTAGCACCCACATCAGTTCAGGTCTCAAGCGGGAAACCATCACCCATATACCAGACATCCTCCACAAAGATCCAACCGGTCCAACCGCAGACCGTTCAGACCCAAAGCATCACTGTAACATCATCAAATCATGTAGCTAGTAATGTGGTGACCTCCCAACCCCAGATCGTTAGGAACACGGCGTCAGGGCTGTCCACAAGTACGGGAAGTTCGTTCGCCGGCCAGAATGCGTCCTCACAGAGCATCTTGTTGTCTCCACCACAGAGTGCCAGCACGCCACTGTCCACGCCTGACGTTAGCGGTACTGATAAGTCTCCCAAACCAGCCCTACCTCCAAAGCCAACTATCAAGGTATGTATACCACTGCAATCATTGCTAAATAATAAATAATGCACACATTATTCATAGTCATTTGCTAAATATTATTTGCACCTGTGTTACTAATCAGAGTCTGCTTGAGTAGAGCAAAGTTTCAATGGACAATTTTCTTACTAAACTTTTTTCTTTCTTCTCATTTCAGACACCACCGAGACAGTCTGTTAACAATGATGTTGGCTTCAATCAGTCTGCTGATAATATTACACCTATGCCCACCATCCCCTTGCCCACGGACTCCTCAAACGACAGCGATCAACAGATGCAGAAGGAGTCCGTCAGTAGTACTAGTAGCAATGAAATGATAATCAAAGCTCGCCCACTAACTATAAGAAAACCACCGATGAGCGAACAGCCTAAGTTAAGAAACGTTAGTAACACCAAAAATGGGATCAGTGTCAGCATCAACCGACGCATAGAGATGCCGCCAGCATTTTTATTCCCCGAAATGGATCACTTAGTAGATTCTATGCCTAATGAAAACGGCCTAAAAGATAAGAAACAGAAGGATGAAGTTGATAGAGCATTAAATAACAATAACATATCAGTAGGACAGGATGATAGTAAGGATATTGTAGTGTCGGATATAACGGAGCAGATAAGCTCGGTCGATTTGAACGGTCAGGATTCTCAGGGCACTGAGAATGTACTGAGGCGAACTAAGAAGGGCAACTTGAAGCAAGGCGGTAAGGCCCCGCTAGCCAGGAGAGTTAGCTTCGATCCCCTCGCGCTGCTGTTGGATGCCAGTTTAGAAGGAGAGCTGGAGCTCGTCAAGAAAACGGCAACTCAGGTATAAAAATGTTTTATTCAGCATACATTTTTGTCCAATTAGAAGAATATAACTACCAGGTATGAAAGAATTTACGGATTGAGCAGGGCTAAAGTTTTTATACTAAATTCCAGGTGCAGAATGCAAGCGCTGCAAATGACGAAGGGATCACTGCTCTTCACAACGCTATTTGCGCCGGACACTTTGAAATCGTTAAGTAAGTAAACATTTTCTGATTCAATTTTAAATTTTCTGCCTTCGACGTAAAGATCATTCTTTAAATTCTTATCACAAATCATACATTATGTTTGTTTTGGTATAACCTTTTTATTCATATCAAGCTAATATAATACTTGTTTTATAATTCCAGATTCCTGGTAGAGTTAGGTTGTGACGTGAACGCGCAAGACTCAGACGGTTGGACGCCTCTGCATTGCGCCGCTTCATGTAACAACCTAGCCATGGTGCGCTTCCTCGTCGACAATGGTATGTATAGTTAAACATATTGAATCAAATAAACAATTGAAACTTGTTACAGTTTAACATTATAACTAACCATAAACCAGTAACTGAGTCGGTAAATAGGATTATAGACCTATTTTCAATTGATCATAAGGGTCAAACCCTTTTTAAACCACTACCTAGTAATTGTAAGCTGTAGCAGTTTTAGTTTTTGAAGCTTGCTTTTTGTTGACCAGTATGGTAAAGCGAACTCAGCTTTGCAAGTTGCGACACTATAATTTTTTTCTTAGTACTTTAAGGTTGTGTTCTCATTTTGATTCAATTCATTCACTGTAATAAACGCCATCTAACGGTAATTTTATCAACTACGTTTGCAGGCGCTTGTATATTCGCAACCACGCTGTCTGACCACGAGACGGCGGCCGAGAAGTGCGAAGAGGACGAGGAGGGGTTCGATGGATGCTCCGAATATCTTTACAGTAAGTAGTTCTGACGAATGGTTATAGATGGCGCTTGTTTTCATTTGAATTTTCAGTTTTGCACATTGAAAAAAATAATTACACAGTTTTGTATTGAATTTTGTTTTAATTTACCCTTTTTTACATTAGGAAGTTAAGGACGCGTTCTCCTTGATGATCGGTCAAATTGGCAAGAGGAGAGTTGCGTATAATGGCCACTAGGCAGCACTGAGCTTAAGTTATTTTGGCACGCTTCAGTATGACGTCAGCATGCATTATAGACCAAGACCCGAGGGACATACTTTTAGCAAATAATAATCTATCGAGCCACAAAATGCAGTTTTCACCAATAAAGTGATTGAACAGGAAGATTTTTTGAAGTGAAATCTTCTTTAGCTGCGATGTGCACTTTTTGGGTTGGGTAAAAAATTAAAACTCGCGTCGGGACACGTGACCCTTATCGAATTTTCCTAAGACGCGGCGCAGGGCGCTAGGGCGGTGTGAGATGTCATCTGTTACTATGTATGTCAATGGGTGTCGGTTTCATATTTTTTATTATATTTTATTATTCAGGTAAGGTTTCGATCGAGTCTATCGTACTCCTTGACGATTTACGCATTATAGATGTAATATTTGTAACATGTTTATACTTTTATAATATCACAAAAAGCACACGTGCGGAGTAAGTTTTAAATTTTTTTATTTAAAATTTATACTTTTATACTGATAATTAAAGCAGGTCATGCGAAATTATTCCCTAAACATTTTAAAAAATATCAAAAATGTACAACGTTATGGAATCAGAGACAAAGAACGTACCACAAACACCTTATTTATATTAATTTGTGAGCTCACTGGAGTCGACAATGAGTGGAGATTTAAGAATAGTTAGAAAATTCAAAAGTGCACGCCTCATAATCTCATTCATTACAATAAAATTAAGATTATTTGTAAATAATAATTAAACTACATCGAATTATACCGTGAAAACTAATAGGCTTCTATTCCTCAAAATACTGAAGCCTATAAAAAAAACCAACTCGATAAGTGAAGTATTTCGCTCGTTATCGTGACCACAAGATACGGGATCCGTACATAAAGACACACGGACATCCAAGTCAGAGCTTTTTTAAACAATTTTTTAATTAGTTTTAATAATAAAAAGAGATTTAAAAATATCATGAGTGTTAAAAATAGTGTTTTTTCTCAACATTTTTCTATTTATATTCACTTATAAAAGCAATAAAGAATAAAAAAAAGTGATATTTTAAGTTCGAGAATCACTCGGTGTGCGTAAACTGACAGTAATACCCACCTCAACGCTTCGCTTTTGAGGCGTGCAAAAAAAATAGAAATGACAGAAGTATTATATGTGAGCAAAAACGCAAAATATGTCAAGTTTGTATAATAGGTAGGTACTTATAAGGTGCAGTTAGTATTATGAGACTATCCGGAGAAACCGGAGTGATCGACATAGCTTGCAGAGTTAGTAAGCTGAAGTGGCAGTGGGCTGATCATGTCTGTCGAAGAACTGATGGCCGTTGGAGCTGAAAAGTCCTTGAGTGAAGACCGCGAATCGGCAAATGTAGTGTAGGACGCCCATCAGCTAGATGGACTAATAACCTGAAAAAGGTAGCCGGGTCCGACTAGATGCGGAAGGCAGAGGACCGGGTGTTATGGCGCAACTTGGGAGAGGCCTATGTCCAGCAGTGGACCGCGATAGGCTGAGTTGATTGATTGATTTAAGCAAGTACTCTAGTACTCTAAATACTGGAGATAGCAAATTATGGTCAAAGGAATTATGCCTTTATTTAATTAAAAGCAATAATTCTACATTCATTATATTTTGAAATTATGCGTTGAATACAATGCGGAAAATGAGCACCTTGTACTTTTATGGTATTAATCATGAAGCCCAATTCTATCTTACAAAAAAGTAAATTAATTGAAAGAAAAACAGTCAAATATGAATAAGGATTATATTTTTTTCAAAATTTATGCGTTTCCGCAATACCAGATGTCGTGTGTGCATTATCCTGGCTAAGACTTACGTAAAAAAAACGCGCAAATCGAAACGAAAAGTTTACAGTTGGATAGTCTGGTTCATGTTTGAAGCAGCGAACTCTTTAATGAATGATACCAATTTTTATTGCCTAGAGAGTTTTCAAGGTCCTGAGTAACTTGCCTTACGATATAATATGTACGAAAGTCAATGCCAGTAATATTTCTGATATATACGTGTACTTGCTATTTTGATATGTTTCTTTACCTAACTTTAACTCCACTATCTTCCTTTTAAAAAAAAAAATATAGTGTTCGGTAACTGGTCGGCCTATAAAATTTTAATTTGAAAACAATATTAGTCACAATCTTTCCCCGGATCTCGAGCTACACATAAGACAAAAATTTTGAAATGAAAATAAATAAATTACGTCCTCGATTTACTTTTATCCAAATTATGGTCGAAGAAGCTATAAAGTAATAATGGTTCACAGTTTAATTCATTTCTTTTGAAATTATTCACATAACTGCAGACGATAATGTGCGAAAAAATTTGACATAAGCCCTACCTCGATGACGTCCCGCAGGACACTGACAACTCTGACAAATGGCTCGTTTATCGAAATTTCATAGAAAATCACATAAAATGCTCGATATTTTAATTACGGACGTTTAGAAATAGGAATCATCATTGAGAACCCTCCTAAAATGAATTATCTACTAGTTGGTACTAATTTTAAAAGAAATGGAGTATTGATACTCGTATAAAACGAGATTTAGCTTGCGAGTCGACTTTATTTTCGGATTTTTTTTTCATCGATAAAATTTTATTTAATCGTATTTCCATCCAGTGAAAGCCTTCAGGAAAAGATGTATCTTTTACATATATTTTTATCAAATCATGAAATCGGTTCTATAACATGCAAAAACAGCTTCCGTGGGTCCGTAATAGAAAAATGTGTGAAAAATTTAGTTTCAGTTTGTATTTTTACTGCGACTATTTGTGACACTTTTACATAATTTGTTCTCCCAGATTTCGAATAAACTATATCTGCCTACTAACAGTATTTTTAGAAATCTTAAAATATGTAATTTGTAGAACAAAATATGTACCGAAACACAACCTAGTATCGTAAAAAATTTTGAAAATGGCAACGGAAGATCGTTTTTACTATATAAAAAACTATATATCTTCATAATGTTTTTCCCAGCGTTTGAAGATAAAGAACCAATCTATACGTGTGAGTTATTAGTTATATTTGGTTTGATTTAGTTTAGTCACAATATGTACCGAAAAACAGCATAATTTTGACAGAATTGAGAACGCGTCCTTAACGGTAATTTTGTACAGTCAGCAACAAAAATTGATGACAAAAAAAAACAATTTTACAAAACATCTCAAACAAATTTTTTTTTTTTTTTTTTTTTTTTTTCTCTTTATTTATTTAATTAGGGACTTTTATATAAAAATACATGTCAGTCCCATCGTACCTTGTTACAACAATCGGCATAACAAAAATATACATATAACCTAAACCAACATTAATTAGACATAAAGCGAAGATTTACAAATCTATACAATTTCTTAGCATCATCAGATATTGGTGCAGATAAAACCTCATGAAACAGACCTATATTATTTTTACTTAAATTTAAATCTTCTATCAAAACCTGTCTCTCGGTATGGAACCGGACACATTCCATCAACAAGTGTATCACGTCTTCTACCGTGCCACATACTTCACAATTTGGAGAGCTGAGCTTCTTCATTAGGAAGCCAAAATTATTGAGGGGCATGTGTCCAGATCTTAACCTGAGAGCAATTACCAACATTGGTCTACTTAACTTAACATTATTAAACCAAGGTATACGAGGAGGTTCAGCAACAATTGTTTTATACCAGATGCCTTTAGTTCTTGAATTTAAATAAAAAAATATTCCTTCCATAGTTGGTGACATTTATTCTTATATTTGGGTAAAACTTCTGTAAAGTCCGGTCTAATATCCAGTTCTATTCCTTCAGAAATTCCCTTTCTAGCTAAACTGTCAACCTCCTCGTTACCTTTTAGGCCTATGTGTGCGGGAACCCATTGCAATTTCAAATCTTTTCCGCTATAGTATAAAGTCTCAACCTCTGAGATAATATTGTAAGCTATCGATGCACCTCTGTGACCAGAGGCGCATCGAGCTATATGCTGGAGGGCACTTTTGCTGTCTACGCATATTAATATTTTGCTGTTATTAACAGTTCTAGCATACAATAAAGCTTTTGAAATTGCAATGAGCTCTAACGACATGATGCTTAAGGAACTGTTTATTTTAAAACATTTACTATTGTCTGGTCTAAGAGGGTCATAATAGGCAGCACCTCTGCCTTCAGCAGTTTTGGAGCCATCTGTGTAGATAACGTGATATTCACAATATTTTTCACAAAGTTCAGAAACTGTAGAAAAGTGCATATAATTTGGATCATATGTCCTCTTGGGCATTGTAATAAAATCTAAATTTAAACAAATACATCTTTTAATATTAATTTTAGTTACCCACGTTCTTAAACTAAACATCTCTAAAAAAGGTTTGGCATCTATGTTTTCTTCTTTTACTTCTCTATATGTTGAAGTTAACAATGGCATTTCTTTATTTGTCCAATATCTGATGTGCCCCAAACTCACAAGCTCAGCTAGCAATTTGTTTGTTTCATTATTAATTAAAGAAAAGGCCTTTAAACAAAATTTATATGCTAACCATTTTCTTCGTAAATGCAGTGGCGGTACACAGAGCTCGCTTTCCATGACGTTTATCGGAGTACTCCTTATGAATCCACCCACTATCCGCAGTGCCTGGTTCTGTACCTTATCTATTTTATACAAATGGGTTTTAGCACTGCTATCGTAAAAGAAAGACCCATAATCTAGCCTACTTCTTATAACGGCTATATATATCTTTCGTAGATGACTTTGATGCACACCCCATGATGAACTCGCGAGAATTTTGAGCATATTTATGTATTTTAAAGCCTTTTCGACGATTTCATTGATATGCTTACTCCAGCGTAAAGATTTGTCAAGCCAAAGTCCTAAATACTTGTATGTATCTACGTCCCCAAGAGGATTTTTATCAACTACTAGGTTTGTCCGCTGGTTTATTCGACCTCTGCTAAATACACAATATTTTGATTTACTTGCAGATATCTCTAAACCCAGCTCTTCCAATATTTTTATGAACATATTTAAGCACTTTTGAATTTTCTCGGTATTCTCAAGAGTATTCTTTCCAGTTGTGTAGAGCACAAAGTCATCCGCATATTGGCATATACATATATCAACAGCAATGTCTTGACAAATCTTATACGTTGCAATATTAAAAAGGAGTGGCGATAGAGGATCACCCTGAGCTAAACCGTTCCTCGCAAATCTAACAATCTCCGTCTTATTGTCAGACTCGTTCGTAATTTTAAGATGTCTTTCGCTAAGGAAATTCCAAATATACTGACAAATTCTCTTACCAACATTTAAATTATCAAGCATACTCGTCATTTTATTAATTAAGACATTATTATACGCGCTTTCAATATCTATAAAGCAGGCAAGAGTAGGAAGATTTTTAGAGAATCCAATTTGAATTTGTGTCACTAGGCGCGCTAAACAGTCAAGACACGATTGACCTCTTCGGAAGCCAGTAGCAAAAGGTGATAAAATCTTATTCCTTTCCACAAACCACTCCAGCCTCTTCGCAATCATCGTATGAAACACCTTACAGAGACAAGATATCAAGGATATTGGTCTAAGTTTACTATTGCCATTCGAAGAGCTAGCTGGCTTAGGAATAGCTATGACTTTAATATTACGCCATTGGGATGGGAGTTCACCAGAACTGAATATAAGATTATATAGCCGTAACAAATACAGCTCCCCGACCTCGGGTAAATGTGAAATCATAGAATAAGTGATCATATCTTCACCTGGAGCTGTATCTTTTTTTTTAAAGCATGTTCGCATCTCATGTAAATTAAATTCTGATTCCAACGACTCATTGACAGATAAAAACGGCGGTGATTGTGACATAACAAAGTCAGGGGTAAGGTTGCATAGTAATTCTGTCTTTGCTTCTTCAGAAACGTAAGCTTTTGATCTTTTGTAACCTTTCATCCAGCGCATTTTACTCCACATATCAGAAGCCGACAATGTTTGATCAATGCCATTACAAAATGTTTGCCAGTCATTATATTTCGCTTCATGAATAGCACGCTTTGCATTTAATGTCTTCTTATCTAAAATATTTAAGTTACTAGGAGTAGGATTTTTTCGAAACTGGGTGAGAGCTAGCCTCCTTTCACCAACTAATTTTGAAATCGACTGAGACCAATAACCCTTGGGCCTAAAATTATTATTTGGATTGTGACACAACCTTTTCATAGGGATATTTTCATCAGCGGCTACATTAATTCTATGGATTAAATGATCATAAAGGTTCTGAATATTCGTAGCTTCTATAGGATATGATAAATATTGAGATATGTGTGTTTTATAAGAACTCCAGTCAGCTAATTTATAATTCCGTGTTTTTGAAATATTAATCGCATCACAATATCGCAATTTAATTTTAATAAACAAATGATCACTTCCTAAGCTCTCACTTATGACAGACCATTCAAAGTTGATAGCAATATCAGCCGATGAAAATGTAATGTCTGGCGCCGATTCCTGTAGGTAACTATTGACGAGTTTCGAACGAGTAGGGTGTCCATTATTAAGAGAAACAAAATCAAACTCTAAAGCAGCTTCATAAATTTGTTTTCCTCTGCAATCATTCTTGTACGACCAGTTGGTGTGATGTGCATTAAAGTCTCCTGCTATTAGACATTCTTTACGGAACATACTGAATATAATATCCCAATCACTTTGTGAAGTTTGTACAGAACTCGGACAGTAAACCAGTATGATATACTTAATACATCTACAATTTACTAAGCTAACACATAAAAATTGGATTCCAGGATTATTAATACTCACCGGAATCTCTTGTACTTTAACTGAATGATGAGTTACAATAGCGATGCCTCCATAAGAGTCACTCCTGTCTTGTCTGTATATATTATATTCACCTATATTAAGTGTCAGGTCAGAATTCAGCCAAGTTTCGCTAATTAGGGCAACATGTACACGTTCTTGAGATAGTAAAAGTTTAAATTCTTCAAGTTTAGGCTTTAAGCTCTGTGCATTCCACTGCATTAAATTTAATATAAAGTTTCTTTCCTTATTAGCCATATTTAAAAAGATTAATTATTTTAACTAAAACATCTCCATCTTTGATTACTCTAGCAATAAAACATATAATTTCTTCAAAAACTAATTGACATACTTACAAGTTTAATTTTGTCATTAAAATTCGTTTCAGACATACAAATATTCTTTAACTTTTCAAATAAGCGCCTGATAATCGTATTATTAGAGTTCTCTTTATCTTCATTCTTCTCACACTGCTCAGAGGTAACTTCAGTTCTAGTAAATATTACATCATTCTCCTTTTCATTTAAGTTAAATTTCGAATTCTTTCTCGCAGAAGAATGTTCCTTTGTTGGATGTTTTGTTGTTTTATTTCTTAAAATTGGAGAAGACTGTGATATTTCCATATTACTACTTCCAACATTCTTGTCTCCAGTATGCTCACAATTTGAAGTATCCGTGTGTACTATAGCTTTAGTAACCAAAACGTCTCTAAACGACTTTTTGCTATTATTATTAATTAAGGCGCTACTAGTCGTTTGCGAAATTTCATTCATTTGTGATTCCAAATCAGTCTTGGGTAGCTCCTTCTCTTTAGAATGGTTCTTTGGACCTGGAATATAATGTGTCACAAATAGTTCAAGAGCTTTTTTATATGAGCAATTCAACTCGGACATTAAGTGCCTAATTTGCTTCTCTTTCATAAATGACGAACATTTACTCTTTTCCAATGCCATATGATTCCCTCCGCAATTCACACATTTGAATATTTGGGTTTCACAGTTCGGATGACCTCCAGCGCATTTAGGACAAACAATTTTCTTTGTTGGGCACGCTCGACTTAGATGGCCAAATTTCCAACAACTGGAACACTGGGTGACGGGGAAAACATATGGTTCAACTTTGAACTCATACCCGTATCCTTTAATATACGAGGGTAAAGTTGAACCTTTGAAACCTAGGCGAACGGTTTCGCTATCTACCCATTCTCCTCCTTCGGCCTGTTTTTTTAATCTTTTTATCGAAACAACATCATAGTCACACTTCAAATTGTGTCGAATTTCATCCTCGGTCATGTCCAAATCCACATACCTCACGATACCATAGGATATCGTGATTTCATCCATTAACCGACAGCTGTAGTCTAACAATTTAAATTTTTCAGAATTGATTAACTTCTCTGAGTCTTGTCTGCTTTCAAAATAAACATAGGTTTTATATGGATTTTTATATTGAATTTTTACAATATTTTGAATACTCTCAGATCTCAATAACCTAGCCATACCGAATTGTTTTGGTAAAGTATCCTTTCCTGTAATGCATACTATGTATGTATCTTCTATTCTTAATCCACAATCACTCCCGTTGATTTCTTTTTCTCGTCTATTTCTCGCCATCCTTTTGTGATCTTTCCTAACAGTTATAAATCCATCATCATCCTCTATTATTTCCTCGCTATCTTGTCTAGTTCTTTTTTCGGGAACAAGTAGTTGTTCTATCTCTCTTCCTCTACTTTTCTCAAAACCTTCCTCAACTTGTTGCTCACTCATCAACACCTCTTCAATTAAATCACCTTCCCTTGAATCACTGAACGTCATGTCCTTCATTTTATCCATTATTAAACACAAACATTAAAATAAAATAGAATGTGGGTAGAAAAAATAAATGTGTAGTCGGGCGAAACAACGCTCACTCGCCAACGCGCACACAGTACGGCGTCTCGCGCGCGACTCCAAACAAATTTTAAAGTCCATAAATTGATGTTGCGACTAGTTAACAAAATACCCTTCTCGCGAAGTGTTAACGCTATGGTGTATTACTTAATTTGTGGCATTTAATTGCATTTTTTACATTGACAGAGCCTATATTTTATTTATGACTACTTATTTGCAGGTGTACAAGAGAAGCTAGGCATCATGAACGGCGGGCTGGTGTACGCGGTGTTCTCGTACAGCGCGGCGCGGGCGGACGAGCTGTCGTTCGAGACGGGCGCGCGCCTGCACGTGTTGCGCAAGGGCGACGACAGCGAGCGCGAGTGGTGGTGGTGCCGCGACGACCGAGCCGCCGAGGGCTACGTGCCCAGGAACCTGCTTGGGGTACTACCATATCTATTTTTTTATATACAACATGTAACAAAAACCTTGTCCAATCCTTGAGAGTATTATTCGTTATCGTACTGCGAACATATATACGTAGTCATTAAATTGGATTGGAGATGATTATTTTTCCGCAGTGAAAATAATTAAATCAAAATAAAAACTGATCCAAGGCAACAGTAACACTGACCGCTCCTCAAAGTTCACGTACTCACTACCTACAGCTTTGTGTCCAAGATGCCGCATATGCGAGACGGTTCATGAACTGTACCACGAATACGCTTTTATTGGATCTGACAGGGGTTTTGTTACATGTTGTATGATATAGTAGATTGCTTGTTTTTTTTCTAAAACGTGAGAAGAGGCATGAGCCCAGAAGCGCATTTAAAATCTGGTATTATTTTATATCTACTACTAATTTGGCACACAAAGCTCGAGCCTAAGTTTAAGCCGTTCGGTTTGACAGATAATAAAAGTTAAGCCGCGCACGCAGCGGTTCATGGATGGGTGACCATTTGTAAATATACCTAGACCCCTCCGCCTTGGAAAGCATGCTAAGCTGTTGGTCCCGACAGTCATCTTTGACAGTCGTTAATCTTTAGAATTCTGACAAACCAGTCTTACTTATGTTACCCAGTAAAATGGGTTGTGGAGGTCAGATCATCAGTCAGGCAGTTGATCCATGTAAAATACGGTATTCAGTTCAATCTGGTACGTCTTTAATCTGTATTATTTTTACTGACTATGTGTATTTGTTTGTTTCAGTTATATCCACGAGTAACCACACAGCAAGATTAAAGTCTTAAATTATGACCTGATTAATTTGTAAATATCTATTAGTTACTTTTATTTTTTATGTATTTATATCACTGTAATCTAAAAGTAACGACGCTGTATACAATTTTATCAAATCTAATATTTTGTAAATATTTAACTGTGTAAGTCAAATGAATGAGATTATATTGTACATTTTATAAATATTTTGAGTCATCACTGATATTATTGGTCATAAAATTTGTATATCTTAGTTCTGCAAATGTTGTGAACACATAAACTGACAATACAAATAATTATGAAGAATTACGTGTAGTGTTTTATTCAGCGTAAAGTATCGCTGCCCCATTGTAGGTTACCCGTACTAGATTGCTGTTCTGCTCAGGGAAATCCCGTTATAAAATTTACCCACGCTTTTGTATACCGGTATAAAATACCTTAGTTGTAACTAAACAACTGGGTAATGTTTATAGGGCTCGCTCTTGAACCTTGACTTGATTGAGTCATTTTAAATTTAGGGATTAATGGAGCCCTAGAATTACTGTGATGTCCGCTTGTCTATCAGACCCATTCCCTCGTGAACTGGTGGAGGTATCAAGTTAAAGTAAAAATCTATTGTTGGTACTCAGGTTTACGTTTACCCTACCTACAGTTAAATTAGCTTTGAACAATATATTTTCAAGTAAACGCAAAAAAATATAGATGAAGTTTATGCCCAAAAAACGTATAAGTATTTCGGAACTCAAGGGAATCAAAATTTATTGGGTGCCTATTTTCCGTTTACCTACAACTATGAAATTTGGAAAATAAATAATTAGGTATCGTCATATAGGTAAAACTGAAAACTTTAGTTATTTGAAAATAATAAATCTTAAACAAATTAAATATTTGTAAGACCCTCGATTCCCGAGAAACCGACACGAATGTCCCAAAATATACGAGCTACAAAAGTCCCACCAGCTACAAGCTACGAATGTCTCAACATCCACAAGCTACGATTGTCCCAGCATGTACGAGCTACAAATGTCCCAACATGTACGAGCTACGAATGTCCCAATAGCTACGAGCAACGAATGTCCCAACAGCTACGAGCTACGAATTTCCCATATACGAGTAACGAATGTTCCATAAAGCTACGAGCCACGAATGTCCCAACAGTTACGAGCTACGAATGTCACAACATCTACGAGCTACGAATATCCCAACATCTACGAGTTACGAATGTACCAACAGCGATGAGCTACGAATGTCCCAACAGCGACGAGCTACGTATTTCCGCACATTTACGAGCTACGAATATGGGACATTCGTAGCTCATAGAATCTGGGATATTCGTAGCTCGTCGCTTTTGGGACATTCGTAGCTCATAGATTTTGCGCCACAAAGCTATGGCATCGCATAGCTTTTCAGGAATGGCATCGTAAATCTCAGAAATGGCGTCCTGCCGCTGCTCACCTATGGCGTCTCGTCGTCGCGCTACTATGGCGTTGCATCCGGTGTCAGCATCAAGGACATTGTAATGTAAAAAAATAATAATCTGGTGACAGTGTCATTAGTGTAGTGTAAACTTCTTTAGCAGTCATGTACACTTTTTGGGTTTGGTAAAAAAGCGGCGCTTATTACCTACACTTTGGAGATGTACCTAATATTTGTCGCATACTTTATGCATTAACCTATATTTTTATTACATCACAGTAGCACAAGTGCGGTGTAGGTTTTTATAATTGTTAATTTAAAATTTGTAAAGGTGTAAGGTGTGTTTTATTTTATAAATTATAAAAATGCACTAAGTAATTGTTAAAGTTTTCACTTCTGCCGAACTGTTTGTCTTTAACTTTAATGATTAAACTACAGAACAGGTTATTATAACATCTATGAGTTGGCTTAAACCCCAAGAAAGGAAGTTGGCTAGTAAACCTACTTTTCGCATCAATAACTAAGATCAAAATTTAGAGGAGGCGCTGGCGAAAGCTGGTTTAAAATAAAACAATCATAATATTATAAAACTTTAATATCTAAGCACTTCACATGTCTCCCTCATCAGAATCCTCAATATCAGCAAGGGCCTGCTTAGCTTGGTTTTCGGCTTCACTGGCGAGTTCCTTGGGCACCAGCTGGTGGCAACCTTTAGTGTCCTTGGATACCCATGACAGTTCCAGCTCAAACTGCTTATCTTTCAACTCGTCATGGACGAGGTAGATACTGGAAATATTTAAAGAAAAATATTTGTTATTATAGATATAAAAAAAACTGGTAGTTATTATAATGCTAAACCAAAGTATTGTTATGTCCCCAGTTATGGAGTAAACCCATGCTAATCAATTAGACAAATTACCAAGTTTCTTATGTGGTAGTACACCATGTGGTAAAGTCAAACATTGAGTATGTTTTTTTGCAGTATTATCAGTTGAGAATACATCTAAATTAAAGTGATTAAAGAAACAACAATATGTTGGCACAATAGAAACTTTACATTAGATGGTTAAAATAATTTTGCCAGTTCTACCATTATTTAAACAATATATAGATGTAGTTAGTGGTAAGGAAATATTTGTTTAGTTTATTAATATATCAAAAGACTCACATCCTAGCGGCTTCCTTCACGAGCTCTTTAACTGTGAGATCTGCAAGTTTCAGCTTTTCAATTTCAGTCTTGGCAGCCTGCTTTGCTTTGCCTACCGCACATCCAAAGTATGACTAAAATAAATCAATAACAAAGTTTAGTAATTATTATGTGTATGGCTAAAACCTGTGTACCTTAATAATTGTTTTAAGAATTTTTAATTTAAGTTTGATACCCTAACTAAAGAGTGCTAACCTCTATTATTAGCCTGCCATATCCATTCTTCTGTCTGTCATGCTAATGCTATATAATTTATGGGAATAGGTTTTATAAACTGATCTGGATGCAGCTCTATACTAGGACGAAGGAACAGTCTGTTTTGGACCAATATGATTTACTGCAGTTGTTAAATCTAGATTTAATAATATACAACATGTAACAAAACCATATGGCCAATAAAGGTGTATTCGTGGTACAGTTCATGAACCCTCTCGCATAGGTGGCTTCTTTGACACAAAGCTGTCAGTAGTAAGTATATGAATTTTGAGGAGCGGTCAGAGTTGCTTTTGCCTTGGATCAGTTTTATTTTGATTTAATTACTTTCACTGGGGAAAAAAAAAATCTCCAATCCATTTAATGGTTGCGTATAATTATTATGTGTTTGCAGTACGATACCGGATAATAGTCTTAGGGATCGGACAGGGGTTTTGTTACATATTGTATATTCACTTGCTATTCAGTTATCCATAAAAATAACCAAGTAAATAATCAAGTCATCAAACAAATGGTTAGTAAGCACAGTTTATATGTGTAGAATAGCTAATAAAACCATAAAACTTACAAAGGACACTCCACTGGGATCAAGCATGTACATCTGTGGACCCTCATAGTCGTTCCAGGTTCCCATGACAACGGAGCAACCATAAGGCCGGACTGCACTGTACAGAGTGTATGCATGCATATACATAGATACACGCTCATTAAGGTACTTCAGGGGCACTTGAGCCCCATACTGAGATCTGTAGTTGGAAGCTTCGGAGCGGGCTGTTTCAACAATCTGTCTTGCATCAGAGATGAGGCCTGCTACTGCCTGGAATTCAGTTATTTATAGTTAGTTAAAATATTAAAGCCAAACCTTCTTTTGCATACAATGTGGTTGATAAAGTGTTTCAAATGCTATGTGCGAGGCTGTGTCTACAACTACTTTTGAACTTTGTACTGGAGTAAAATTAACAGTCAAAAGGCTAACAAATTATTGAATTTTAAGTTACGTTGGCTGTCTATAGATTCTCTTGGTACTCTAACAAATACATACAAGATTTAATACTGCATGAAGAACCAAAGGAACTTATAATAACACACTATTGATATACAAAAAGTATAGCCGTTGGATTACTTACCATGCCAACATGCTCATCAACATGGAATATCCTCTTATTTGCACCAGGTTCATACAACTTTGAAGTTACAAGTTTCTCAACAGCAAACACAACACCATCCTTTCCTCTTAGACCAATGACTGTCCCGGAGTTCTCCACCGCCTTCGCAGCATACTCAACTTGAAATACTCGACCGTCAGGCGAAAATTGTGAGGCCGAAAGATCGTACTGTAACAAAAAAAGTAAATGCATATTACAACAAAATAATACTTCATTAGTTTAACTACAAGTTCAACAATAAAATACATAAATACAGGTCCATTAAATCAATGTTTCAAATAGTTTTTAACCGCACAAAGTCAATAAGTTTAGACAAATCAGGATTATAACCTAGTAATTACAATACAATTCTAAGATAAATACTTACACCTGTTCCAATAGAACTCATTTTGGTTTCAAATTAAAATCACAAGTTCTTGTTATAACTTTGATTCAGTACTCTAACATCTAATTTGTTACAATATTTTTAGTTTGCGGCGGCGATGACAAGCAATTCAATCGGTTTACTTTGTCATTGGTATGTTCTCTATGACTGCAATCTGCATTGCAAAAATAAACCAACTCGTTTCGGTTGACATCAATTTGTTATTTTTAAATTACTACTCTTCGTAGTTTAGAAAAGTAAATAATTATGAATATTTTTCTTACATTACTCTGGATATATATTTTGTTGTATCAATTATTTTATACGCCATGCATATAAAGTAAAGGAACGGAATTTGCTTTAGCCAATGAATACAGAGTATTAAAAGCAGTGAAAACAAACAAAGAAGTTTTGACGAATCATGGCTTGCGTTCCAGGTATCGTCTCTCAAGCTTTGACTTTGTCTACTTTGATTGTTTATTTCTATACGAATTATAAAAAAAGAACGTTATAAAATAATTTAAAAAGTTACAATTAATAGTGTTAGCGACATATTGGTTTGTTTCATTCATAGTAGGTATTTATCTCATTTTAATTTATTGAGTTGTTGAAATGGTTTGTATTGAAAGTGTCCCATCTCTCTAATAGATGGCGCTGATACAATATTTGAAAACACTAGCCACTAGGCACTAGGTCATAATCCAAAATCTCTGACATGCTCTAACTGAAGTCTTTAAAAAGGAACGAAATCTTTTGATAATAAAAGCTAAAAAAAGGAAGTAAACATTATTTATTTTTGTTAGAAGAATAATCACGTTTTTTTTTTGACGTGTTAACGTCGTCATATTATTATAACGATGAACGCCGGTTGCACGCACAAAGTGTTACGTTCCGTCTGAAGAGAGCGTGCAAGCGAGACCGCAGAACAAGCGGCTTTTGACTTTTGATTTTGATTTTGAATTATCGTCCGTAAACCTATAAACCGAGGGAGCATGATCCCGAGGGAGGGAGTAGGTTCTCGACGGACAGGGTTCTCGAGGGAACATCCAGACCATGCGGACGACAGCATAGCCAAACCACAAAGACAATGGACGAACACGCACTAACGCGAGCTGTGTCGCGCGACGACATTGCGTCAATGCACGCCGACGCGCGTCTTCGCACATTAAAGTTAAAAACCTGACGCGTCGCGTCATTTCGATACTGCGCCAATATGAGTTGAGCCTAAATGTAATTTTTACGTACCTTATACCTACCTAGCACTACATAAGTAGGTACTTAAATCCATTATCTAAATGGCCTTTATCGGTAATAAGTATTTATCTTTTCAGCACAAGAAAGCTATTGAAACAGTAATTTTTCTTCTCAATAAGTCGTTATTTATGAGCAGTAGGTAATACCTACGTATATCATAAAAATTTAAGAAAAAATCACACATAAACCTTTTTTAAAAGCATATTGCTACCGATTGTGCCTTCCAATTTAATTCGTACCTACGCCCAGTGTTTTTATAAAAAAAAAAACGATAAGAAGGCAAAATGACTGCCGTATTATAGAAGTGAACGAACATTAGCCCTAGGTAAGTAGGTACCTACGCACGAAAAACACTGCCGTTTCAGGGAGCAAGTACCAGATTACCATGTCAAAAGAATTTACGAGCGTGGCCCTGTTTACACGTTTTTGCCTGTCGCGTCATAACGCCGAAAAACCTACCAGAACTTTATTACAGTGAAATCCTTACGACAGGAACTACGAGTGTCGAGCCGACATGGGAATTTCGGAAGTGAGTAGCAGTTGGAAACTTTCTTTACTTCTTTCGAACATCTGCAGAACTATGATATTGGTTTTACATGTGTATACGTGTTAGTAGCCAAGGTTTCGGTAACAATTTTCGTTTTTAAGTAGATACGGTCGTTAGTTAGAACACCGACACTCAAGTCTGAATGATTTACGGGTAAATATTTATTGTTTGTATAGAGCAACAATTATAATAATTTATATAATTATATACGCTAAATAAATTGTAGACGCTATAGAAGTAACTGATCAGTTTTTTGTGTGATCAAATTCTTAAATTGCGGCAAATGTTTCCCAAAACAAACACACAGAGATTCAGCGAGATTTTAATCTACAATAATACAACTATGACCAATAAATAACATTTAGAGTACCAACAAAAGGGCAAATGGGGTGAAGTTTAAATAGTCACCACCCTCTTATTAGGTGTGAATCTTAAGATCGTCCAACACCAAATAGATACTCCACCAAATCTATTCTTCGCAAAACACTCCGATTGTTTGTTTCAACCAGGATAATTGCCAGCGTTCTCGTATCTTCACTCCTACAAACTATATAGAACAGTGGTTTTCAAACTTTAGCTGCTGTTTTTTTACTTTTGTGATGTGGTTATGTGTCAGGCCTTTGCCCTGCAGTGGGACTGTTCGGGCTCAAATAAATAATTTTAAGCTGCGATTTAAAATCATAAGATAAAATTAAACATTTCTTTACCGATTTATTTTTTGGGTATAATGTTGAACTTTTCATTGGTTTGCTAATAGCTGTATTAATTCATTTGGAAATAAACTCCAATATAGGTAGTTGATATATACCTAACTAATCAATTATTTTTTACTTACACTAACCTAACTTAGGTACACGGATGCTAGAAAATCTTAAGGAACCGAGTAAGAGTATGGTAGTAGTATGCTTTTTTTATGGATTTGGATAAGTTAGCTAGGTATCTATAATATAACTTCGAATATAAATAGGTAAAAGACAATAATTATGCTTATTTCGAAAAAATAGTGGTGTGTGCATTTTGGTTAAAATTGTTACATTGCAAATACACTCAAAATACTTACGGGGGTATAGTTACAATAGTAACATTAAAATAGTTGGGAACAACTGCTCTGTAGCGAAATGTAAGTAAACACAGCACCCTTGAAAGGGTTCGGGCGTTCCCTTAGAGTGGTGAAATAAAACGAAATGAGCTTTACTATTGATCCGCGAAGAACGTGCAGTTTATATTCGCTGAACCTGAGGATATGAAAACAAAAAAAACAAAAACACATATCGAATATCAATTAATTTATAAAATACATCCAACGCGAGCGTGATTTCACAATATCTTATGTTAAATCATGGGATAAATTACAAAAATATATTAAATAATAATAATACCCCATGAATCATCATCATGTCCCTACCCTTTTCCCATAAATATGGAGACGGCGCAATGCGAATTTTGATTCTGAACTCTATTACTCCTCATCGCAGCATACACTCCTTTCTTTCTCCATATTTCACACAATAAAATTCATCCATCTCTTTTTCGGTCTTTCTCTGCTTGTATTATAACCATTCAAAGTCATGCTCATAACTTGACATAATAATCCGTCTTTCATCTCTCCCATGTATCCCATGAAAATATCGATCGAATTTCCGAATCAATTTTTAAAGGGAGATCCCTAATGTTCACATTCTTGTACTAAATATTTTTTAATTAACGTAGTATGGTACTGTGTAGCTATAGCTACAGTACAATTTTATGTAAGGTCGGCAAGAATATTTTAAGGTAACAACGAATGCCAATTCAAATTCAACGGACTGTTTAATTGTCTAGTCTCTTTTGTAATTTTGGTAAATATTTAAGTAAAAGCGAAGCGCGAGTATTTCCAAGGACAGAAATTATACGAAGTAAATGACTTGCCGGTGCCAGGATAAAGTACTTAGTGAAGGGAAGGTACTAACTTATAAAATCGTTCATAATCGGAAGCAACACTTTATGAATAATTTGAAAGCTACAGATAGAAGTGAAATATAATAAAATCTTTATGTAATTATATAAAATATTTTACGCGATTTTCATTTAGCGATCATCTCGTAAATATGATGCACTTGATGAAGAGGTTGTTTCAGAAGTGATAGCTTAATATCTAAGAATGAGAACTATACAACGACAAGCATTCTTAGAAGTCAATGCCCTAACATAAACGTGTCCTTTGAGGCAGCAAGATTCGAGATTAAAAACTCTCAACGTAATATCACCATGAAGGATTTATTTATTGCTCCAGTAAAGCCGACCTGGCCATTACGAGGCAAAATTTAAAATTAATCCTGTCGTACATGTTTTTTCGTCAGACTGTGGGCCCAAATTAAGTAAATATTCCTGTAATTGCGTTGTCTAAAAACGCGAAGATAAATTTTTTGGCCGCGAGCCGGGGCTGCATACTAAATGAGCCACACTGGGATTATTATTTGCGTAGCTGACATCCTAATTAACGTGACTTTTTTTCTTTGTCTGCCTAGCGGAATTCTCCTCGTTCAGATAATGGACTAGCAGAATGACGTAGGTAAAGAATAAATAACAAAAGAGGTCCTGTTTCTCTTCATATTCAACGTTAATTGCACTTTTAGTACTTTAAGTTCTTGGGTTCGTATTTCAAAGAGGTGGAAGTGATAATTTTGAAACAAATTCAGAGCTCTTGGAACAATTAAACCGCTTGAATGTCAAATGGAAAAGCTGGACAAAGTTTGAGAGCAAAAGTCTTAGAATTTAAAGACAGACTTTCACTGGCTTCATTTACGTAGAACGCTGTAGTTCGTTGAACTTCGTGGGTTGGATTATGAGCACTAGGTAATACTTACCTTTACTGACTTAAGACTTCTAAAGCTTATAAATGGGATTGGGAAAGGCAGCACGAAAAGGATACTTGATTGCACTGAGTGAAATCCACGTAGTACAGCATTTAATTAATCAAGTTCCAACACTAAAAAGTTTTGTTACAAAAGTATGGTCGTCCAATTTGTGGCGCCGTCAACACAAATTGTCGTAAAAGGAACTAAGCAAACGGAGAGGCAGCTATTGCTATTATTATATTTCTGTGGCAATATTTTGTCGGCATCACGACGTATATTAACGAGTTCGTGTAACGCCCCGCCGAGTAAACAGATTGCTAATATATCTGCGGACAATCCACCGATGTATTGTTGGTGCGAGCTTGTTTCGAAACAAATTAAAGGTCCCTAAGGATGGTAAGGTCTCTGAGAATAGCTATTAAATTGTCTACAAATAGAGAAAAATTCTAGAGAATGTTTCTTGAAGACTAGTTAGAATATTTAGTAGGGATAACATAAAAACAATTTAGTTGAGTAATGTGAGCATTTACAGTTAGTTTTATGGGCTCAAAAGCGATATGCGAACCATTTCGACGACGCAAATCGTTCATGTTTTTTGGTAAGCCTCATGCCAAAATATTTGTCACCTATATTCGAAAGATACCGTATCCACTCCGTACGGATAACTGGGGAAAATATATTACAGTATTCCCAAAGGGGAAGTACGGCAATAAATTACCAATCAGGTGGTGTTACAATGGCGTGCATTCGGAGTCAGCCTAAACTTGGTTGAGTATGAGCCAAGTTGTACCAACTATGAAATACTCTGTTGGTTCCATTTATCCGCTCTTATGTAAAGTGCACTTACTTGCACAAATTTGAACCAGGGAACCATTACAGGGATGCGCGGACGATTTCGTCCCGTTCAGCTGGAAAAGTGCTATGAAATCGTAATGGTGTTGCGAATAATGGCATTTGAATTTTGGTTGAGTAAACATGAAGTGGAGGAGATTTAATTTTATTTGGACGATTTAGCTGACAAATGCGCTGACACCGAGACGGATTGTGGATTAACATTGTGTCTTAAGATTTCGAATACGTGTCTGAGTGGGATGAAAATGGTCACGTGACTTCATAAGCTTTGTCTGACAGCAAAATTATGACTTGATAGTGAAGGATATCTATACTCTACCTACTAATATAAAGCTGAATTGTTTGTTTGGTTGACCACGCTTATTTCAGGAACTACTGGTCCGATTTAAGAAATAATTTTAGTGTTAAATAGCCCTTGAGAAGGCTACTTTTTGCCGCGATGACCGATGCCCTAGCGGACGAAGGTGCGAGCAAAAGCTAGGATTATTTTTGTGGATGCATTTTATGTTAACGTCTATATTAATTTAAACGTCAATACGAGAATCTGGCGGAGTTTGTAAAGCATTGTTATAATAATTGAAAGTGAGTTGAAAGTCTGAAAGCAGTCGTGTTTTTGAAAGTTTGGCCGGATTTAGTACAACTAGAAGCAAATTACAAATCGCACACACACACTTCTGTAAAAATGGATAACCAATTGTGCTGACCATAGTAGTCTTACTTAGTAATCCAGTCTAAATGGTAGTATAACTTGAATCATTAGTGTGTTTTAGTTTGTTTTTAAGTAAACGGCAATTAACTCAACTTTATCATATAATGCCGGTACCTTCACTAGAGCTGTTCAGACGGAACTTTGTATATGGCACCTTTAATTTATAATTTCTTACCAATGCCCATTGTGGAATTACCTCTAGGAAAATTCTGTGCTGTACAAGATTGGTTGATTGAAGAAAGCTATTATTCAATTAACGTTTTTTTTAAAGAAAAGTTCCTGTCGCTACTGTAATTTTAAATAATCATACATCCACAGTGCATTGTAAAAGTACTGTCCTTTTTTCATTGGCAATTTTTGTAATCTCATATTGTTATAAGGTTTATTAGTTTACTTAAATTAGTTACCAACAGTTTCCAATAATTATATGTCGTTTGTTATTTAGTAATTAATAATTATTAGTTATAGTTAAACATATTAATTAGAATGTAACTTATGTAAATTTGCACACCTATAATAGGTGAAAATATGTTGTGACCAAATAATACTATGTACCTTATTGTACCATATTTCCAGCAAATAAAGAATTTAATTTACAAGAAATTTAATTTAAGTTCCCACTAAATTTGACAAAAAAAAATATTTGTACATATCTAGTCGTTGTGAATTTTAGAATTGAATTCGGAACTCACTTGAACCTACTTCCATAAAATTTTATATTAAAACTTCACATACATTGTGGACAAAAGAGCGTATTACGAATAATATATGTGTCGTGAAAACCGAACTTTTCTTTTCATTACCCTTTTATACCGAAGCGAAATGAGGCAATTTTAGTTCCAGTTCCAACGGTTTTAAGTTTTGTTCCTGTAATAAAAATATTTAATGTGAAAGAAGGATAGCCAATTTTATTTGTTCTGTGGAAAGGATTAAGAAAAATTAGGATATTCTAAAACTGAATCCTGTATGGATGAAATAACATCAACAAACTATTGGAAATACGTCGTGTGATATTGCTAAAATATTATATTGCACCTCAAATACAGGAACGTTCTGAATAAGTTATGATTTTATTCTTGATGTAGCTGATAGTAAAAGGAATAAGAACTTTAAAAACATTCCGAATGTTTCAGTAAAACAACGTCGGAACCAATTTAGCTCTTGAAAAATACGTTAGGAAATCCTACAAATAGTGGGCTATTGAATACTATGCCATCGCACCTACACGCTATGTTTTATTATATACTTTACGTCGGCAAATGAACACGTAAGCACACAAGATAAAAAAGGTTTTAGGAATATATTTAAGGGATTTTACGTATTTGCGCATAATTTAACTTGTAACGCAATAAAATATCCATTAATTTTGAAGATGGCCATTTTCCGCTGGGCTGAGCACCAAGACGTTAGATTCTGAGGGCAACTTTTCACTTGGAAAGGTAAATTTTGCGTTTTCATCTTACTTACGTCTAAGATATTTTACCTTAAGAAAAATTCAGTGAATGTCTGCTCTGCGTATAGCCATCTTATGATTTCTTTTACGTACATAAAGTTGTTTTATTATTGTAATGTACATCTGTATCTAGCAGAAGTATAACTGTAACTACAAAAATAAATAAAATAAACAATAAAAGCTTTTTCCTTAATCAGGAAGGGTGTCGGGAATATTAAGTTCACACTCATTCTAGAACACAAGTTTTATTCCATACATTATGGGAGAAATAACGACCAGAATGTAAATAATACGCTATAAGTTATATGAATGTTATGTTCTAAATGATATATAGAAGGAAACACTTAAGAAGAGTACTTTTGCAGAAAACTAATATCAGTGTTTGCCAAGCAGCTCACATTTCGTGAATTGGGGTGACAGCATAGACAGTTTAAGTAATAGAACAGACAGAAAATAATATTTGGAGTAGGATTAGCTTGATATGGTGATAAAACATAGTGATGAATGCACTGATAAAAGAGAAATGAGGCCATTGCTTGGTATTAGAAAAATATGTCACGACTGAATATAAAAATATATAATAACTAGGTCAATAGGCGGAATATGTTCGCTTATATTATTAGATATCGTAAAACAAACTGCAAAGGTCAAGCCAAAGCTCTACCAACAGGGGAGCGGATTATGTGTGAAAAGTAAAAATCTATAAAATTTCGTCCAAGCTACATAATAGAAAAATATAAGATGCGTATTTTTGAGAAATATAAGGCACGTTTTTCTGCTGTGAGGTCTTGTGACGTCATAAGCAGGCGAAAATAGTAGCCACAACTGACGTGGCGAGCCCCCTACTCCTTAACTTAAATGAGCTGTATCTAAGCTAAGTAGAAACAAACAAAAAATAAGTATCTTAAATGTTTTCATTATTATTAATCGGACTTTGAAAAAAAAAGTAGTCCGCATGCCTTTTATGGAAAAATAAAACTAAAACGCTAGAAATAACAGCGCGTCTAAAGCCAGAGTGCCCCTAGTCCTTACAAGATTCGCACAATACGTCGCTATCGAGACGGCGCAACGTTATTAAATAAACAGGCAACTCGTACGACTATCGCTATCTGTACACGAACCAGACAGAAGCTCTTCGGTAAATTATTGAAATCCGAATTCGTCGATAGCAGATGTTTCGATTTGGATTTTGGTGCTTTGTCGTCAGGTAGAACATAATTGGAGTTTGCATATATTTTGTTGTGATTTCGTATGTATTGATAGGCAGATAGAAGGAATAATGGGAATTATGACAGTTGGTGCTGGGACATCTGTCTATACTTATGCACAAATGGTGTTTGATTATTAGGCGGTTTTGGAACACCTTTCGGTGATCGCATTAAAAGATTAGATATTGCAATAATTGTTATGATTTTACTTCGAATCGTATATTTATGATATTTTGCAGTGACTTCTTACTTTATCTGAAGCGACATAGAATGTAATTTGAAATGATAAACAGTAATTTATGCTTATTGCTACCTTTACGAAAGATGCAATACAAAATTAACGAGCTGACTCAAGTTCCGGAAATAAAATAAAAAATCCGACATCGACATCAGCCAGATTGAGGATTCTCAAGTTATGTGAAATGCATAGTCGACGAGAAGAGATCCGAGTTTTTCAAAGAGACGAATCCGGAACGATTCAATCTTCAGCTTCATTTAAACGGAAGCCAGAGCATTGAACTATGAGGAAACGCCTCAATAGTGGCAAATGAGGCACGCTCACCGCTTGCAGTTTTAAGAAAATTTCTTTAAAGAAGCCTTAATTCAACGTCTTTAGAAAATGCACCCGGATTTACTTTTAATGAGTTTCGAGAGTGCAACTTGGGGTTTCCTTTCAAAATGAATGGATAATCTAGCTTCTAGACTCTTAAGGATCTATTGCAAGTTTATTTATTAATTTGCTATCGCTCATTCTCGTCACGTATTTTTATATGATTTATAGAATGTCATCATCTCCGATTTATAAAAATATTAGGTAATTTTCAAGCTTAATAATGTTCTAATAAATGCCTACAATATTATAGATAAAGTTCTTTTCATTATTTCTAATTTAAATTAGCTTTTTGTATCTATATTTGAATTTTTATCTTATGGCATTGGACTTGAGATCATGTGGTCGCGGGTTAGAATCCCACCCATAGCACTACCGACGTGAAACCACTCGTAATACAAGCATTTAGCTTACCACGAGGGGCAACAAAAATTATAGTAAAGTGCGACCCACAAAAAACAAAAATTCTTCATGAATTCTCTACGGAATCACGTGAATACCATGAGATGGTCTTGTGAACGACAATTTCAAGATTGATTGACAGGAGTCATCTCGCTTGACGTACGGATACATAGAAGCAGAATGCTCTCATAAATCTTCGTAACGGAGGAGCTTACATGGTGCTATAGATCTATACTTTAAATGCAACGTTTAGTTCAAACAGATAGTTTTACGAATGTCCTTTAATATTGACTTAGTATGAAAAAAAAATGATATAAAGAGGGCTTTTGTATTGCTACATTCATCATACCGTTTGTTACACTACATTATCCCCGCGGTTTTACACGCGCAAATTGTCTCCGTTCCCCTGAACATTATTTTATTAGTAATGATTTTCCATTGCTTTTAACAATTATTGTGTTATTCGGGACGGAGACAAATCCAACAAATAAAGGATTATAAAAATCGAGTGACTCATTCTCGAGTTATAAGTGTTGCAACTAACCCGACTTAGTTTTATACCCAACATGTAAGAAAACCCCTGTCCGATCCAATAAAGGCGTATTCGTGGTTACAGCTCATGAACCGTCTCGCATAAGCGGCTTCTTTGACACAAAACTGCAGGTAGTAAGTACGTGAACTTTGAAGAGCGGTCAGTGTTGCTGTTGTCTTGGAGCAGATTTTATTTTTATTTAATTATTTTCACTGGGGAAAAATAATAATCTCCAATCCATTTAATGACTACGTTTATGTGTTCGCAGTACGATACCGAATAATAGTCTTAGGGATCGGACAGGGTTTTTGTTACACGCTGTATACAGGGTTATTTGTAAAACACTGGAATACCATCATAAGCAACAACATTAAAATTTGTGATTAAATTAATGTTCTACGACTTTTGATAATTCGTTAGTGTTTTTGTTATACTTCATACATACATAAATATCAAATTTACTTCATTAATTGGAGTGGCACTTAAAGAAGACAAAGATTAATAATTTAAAATAGAAGATGATGGAAAACTATGTAGGTACTTAGTTCACTGGTTTCGTAAATTAGGCTTTAAAAAAATGTATTTTTAATTAATAATTAATTTTACTTTAGGCATTTCTTAATAGCAGCAATCTTGTAAAACAATTTTATATATATTATCGTGAAAACAATAACCGACAATTTTGCGAGTTTTATTACCATCATTCATAAACTGAGTAGGGTTTTTAAATATATTATTATATGCAATTCATATTGGATTCGTGTGTACCTATTGCGGTAAAGTTTTGTAAACATAATTTTTCAGCAACATATATCGAAACTCGGATCAAATAAATGATGCAAAAGTTATTTAAAATAATCTTTACCGTTGTTTTGATTTGAATTTCGATTCACAGTTTTTATTTTATTTGCTACATGTAAATAGGTAAACAGTCAAATATTTATGAGAAAGTTTTGTTTAAATAATATCAAACGCTATCAAACGATATCGTTTAGCTATCGCTTAACTAACATTTCAAATGCTATCGTTTAAAAATGAAAAGAAAAGAAAAATTTCTTCACAGTTTCAATGTAGTGGCCTTGTGTATTTTCCTAATTATTAAGACACAGCTAGCACGAAGCACTATTTCGCTTCGCAAGGAAAGAACATGTTATAAAGTGCTGATGACTGCTAGCTAACCTTCGCTGTTCAGTGATTATCCTTTAGTAAAGGATTATTATTATGATGAAATCTGAACTTTAAAATCAGATATCCAGAAGTCAGTAAAATAAATACTATTCAAAACAATGACATCATTGATCACCACCATCCACAGCCCTTGTCCTGGCACTGCTTGCCTCTGAAAAAATATATAAGAAATACCAAATCAACAAATGTAGAGCAACCTTTTGATATTGATGCATTACTGTATAATACATCAAAAATATAACATTCTCGGTCATGTAAGACAAGGTTAAGCGACTGGGGGTTAAGTGTTGACGTCAATGTCAATTGAGCAGCACCAGTGATGGATGTAGCCTTAGGGTTCACTTCAACCCTTCAAATTACTTAATACCCTCGTGAACAAGCGCTTTAACTTATTTCTCTCATGTTACGTATTAGAAAATGATATATTATGGAATGAAATTCTCGTTTGTATTTTAATTGGTTACCTGAAAACATAAATTAAAAAAGAGTTTTTTGTTACAACATGTCATTTTTTTAACATTTATTTATGTTTTAAATTTTTTTTGTAGCGAATAATTGTGTCTCTAGCGAATAAAGATTATCTAAAATTAATAAAAAAAATAATAAAAAGATACTTATTCAATTATTATAATTATAGTTTCTTTAGTAATTTTAATACTACAATAACTAATACAAAAATTTCTTATGCATAAATCGCCAATTCATATTTAAAGGAATTAGCATAGTATTTTGTTCCTTAGATAATATAATTAATAAGGTACCTTTCTGTTTCTTCTAGAATTCATGAATTGTGTCTGAGTGTATTTTATCTATAATATGTATGTATTTAGTAATATATAATTAAGTTTATCAGTTGTCTGGTTGCCATAATACAGACTCTGTCTAGTATGGGATCAAATGTCCGTGTGTGAGCTGTTCCGAGATATTATTTTAGTATTACAATTTATTAAGATTCTGAACTACCTAGTTCGTGATGAAGTAGTTCCAGCGTTTCTAATCAAGATGTCAGCGAAGCTGTGACTCCATTAGATAGTTATCTCGTTACCTGTCACAACTCAATCTTCGTGTGTGCACAATGTGATAATTGAGTTAGTAGAATTAACCTTACGTGGATGTACAGTGACTGTACGATACGAATAATGCGAAGATACATAGTTACGAGCATGGTTAAAGACGAATCAGATATTATTATAGGTATGTTTAACATTTTTCTTTAATAAATTTTAGATAACCTTTATTTGTTCCAATACAAGCAAAGTTTTTTTCTCTTAAGAAAAGGATGAAGTGTCATAATATTTATTTACACATCTCTATAAAATATGGCATTCATTATCGTTAAATACAATGTTGTGTGTTGATAAATATATGTTTTGTGTGAATAACAACTTCATCAAATATAACATCTTAAAAATACAATTATGAATTGCCCATGTTTTTTATTTTTTAGAACTACAAATATCGAAACTCGGATCAAATAACTCGATAAAAATAAAGTATACCGCTGTTTTGATTTTAACCATTAATGTTGATAATGTTTAAAAATAGTTGGTGTTATTAGTTGCTTCTATACAGACATTATATTTCAATCAAACTCAATTAGTTAAGTCTAATTACTGATGATTGGTATTGATAAGTAAATACATTTCAGGCGCGTAACTGCAATATTACTAATTAGATTCGCCAAATATTTGCTAAGGTACATGCAGTTAGGAATTCCATATAGAGATACAGTACACAACAGTACGCAGTCATGTTGTACCAATCAATAAATTAGCCTTTATCAGTAGCATCATCTAGACATGGACTTCTTTAAGGAGGGTTCTCTGTGTTTCTTCAAAATACTTTTCTGTCTCCAAAATTTGATACATCGTCAATGTCACTGAAGTCTCCATAGTGATCTGTCGCAGAAACAAGCACTATGTGTATTGGAATATGATGATTTTGGTGTAATGTTGTTGATGTATCAATAAGGCTGCAAACCATTTATTTTTTCGATGTCCGGTTTTTATATCGTGAAAAATTATTAGACACGTATTTTGCTATTTTTTCAACTTTATCAAACTGCATAATTTTGAAAAGAACTTATACTTTTTTATTATCTTACTTACATTTACTTTGACGACCTCCGTGGTCGAGTGGCGTACACACCGGTTTTCAAGGTGTCGCCAGCTCTGAGGTCCCGGGTTCGATCCCCGGACGGGTCAATGTAGAAAAACACTTTTCTATATTGTCTCGGGTCTGGGTGTTTGTGGTACCTTCGTTGTCTCTGATTCCATAACACAAGTGCTTAAGCTACTTACTTTGGATTCGGAGCAATGTATGTGATGTTGTCCACATTTATTTATTTATTTACTTATTTTTATTTTTCATACCGAGACCACATCCCTATTTTCGAAGAATTTTTTTTAGTAGATACACAGGGAACCCCTCCCACGTTGGGCTATAACACCCTTTGTAAGAAACAGCTTCATTTGTAAAACCCAGAATATAAAAGGCGGCAAACGATCCGAAATAGAAAACTCCTATCGCTATTTCGAATACAGCTTCACCAAGTTACCCCAAGTTACAAAATTAATGCACTCCACCACACACAGCAGTGAATTGTAAGTCGGGATACAACACGCCATTCTTATTCCGCCATCGTCCTCAAACTAGCGTCGGCAAGTTAATATTGAACCTTGTCTTGTATCCCACCCCTTAGACGTGCAGGATCTACGTTTCTTTATCTAAGAGCAGAATGTTTCAAATCATTGAGAGAATTGAATACGAAACATACTTAGTGAGTTGATATTATAAGATCAACAAAGAATGTAAGAAAAGGAATGATGACTGTCAAGGAAAAATTTTATGTAGTCCGCCAGTAAGATAATAAAAAAACATGAAACACTAGCTTGTATTTCATTCTTTGATTGAAATTATTGAAAATATACAATTACAAATACTACTAAAATAAACACTTTACAGAACTTATATTACAAAATAAATAATTATTATACTATCAGCACCTGTTACTAAACTATATTAATTAAACTAAACTAAAAACTTATAAGACTAATAAAACTATCTATAAAAAGAAACACATTTTTTTTTATCAAACCGGAGGAGTTCAGGATTAAAGCCTTGTGAGGTCACGCCTTAGTAAACTTTGAACATAGACGTGACGTCACGCAAAATTTCTATGTATCGTATTTCGCGATTTTTTATTACCTATGTGACAAAAGAGAAATATTTATCTATCAGATGGACATTTGAAAAATAGTCATCATCCCTATTATGATCAATTCGAAATGTGTAAAAATGTCTGTTCAAACCAAACCAAAATTTTTGGTTTGAGGCATTGAACTGAGGTCAATGATCTAAGGTAAAGTTCATTATAAGTGGTATAAGCAGTATAAGCATAATAATAACCAATTCAGGTTGGTACCTTTATTGTAACATTCAGTTCAACTTTCTGTTTACAAAACTTTCGAATCCACAAGTCCAAATATTATTTCAAACGAATAAAAAGTCGGAGCAAGGATAAGACTGGTCTTTAGCAATATTCAGTCAAAACAAACTTTTTATACCGTCGTCTTGGCTAAAAGTTTGTAAGACCGTTCGCCATTAGTGGCTACCCAGCCATGTGCGTTACAGGAAAAACTCGCGAGCTAAGTTTCAGAGAGCTTCAAATACAATTTCGGGTCGCTGTTTAATGCTCGCTTAGTATGGCATTATTTTAACAATTTTACTTCACATACCCTCATACTAAAATGACAGCAACAAGGTACCTGACTGGCAAAAGTTCACTACGCAAACTGTCTCTGTGCGCTCGGTACTGAGGGTCGATCCCCGTATGGGACAAGCATTTGTATGATCTACAAATCTGGGTGTTATTTCTAAATATGATTCGAAAATGCGTGAAACCCCCAAGATACAGAGAAACAATTCAGCCAGTATGGCAGTAGTTAAAAAAAACATATTATTTTGTATCACGGTTAAAGTATAAACCTCTTCATGTGGACAAGGTGGACCTTGTTCGTTCTCGTTAAAAATTTAGAGAGGATTCTCGTTTGACAAATGTCGTCGTAAAAAACTTTAGTAGTCTAGACTTTAGTACTTGTTACTGTAGAGGAAATGATACCCTTTGTGAGTCTGAGTTAGAGGGTTGATGTTACTTAATCGTTAAATGGAACTTCCATAATTATGTTTTGGGATGAACTTGAATAATTACAGAAATCCTAACTTAATTGCTTTGTTTCTTGTATTAAGGTTTGTTTCTATTCGGATTATTATAGAGCGTAGCATTATACAAGTATTGACTATGATTAGACATTAATGTTCTGGCACAAATGTAGTAATGTTTATCTTAAAGGTATTCAATCAAATAATATTGTAAAAATAAGTAAATTGTTTCGGAACGTGCCAAATGTGTTGCCACGTATTTTTTTATACTTGGAAAACGGAGTCTTTTATTGTAACAAATTCTCCAAAGTGCGTCTCCATGCAATGGTATCAGTCAACACGTATCTAAACTCACGAAAGAGTATTTCAACTTGTCTTTGATTTCGTTGTCCAGTCCCGCGCTTGATTGGAACTGAGGGTAACTTTATCTCACAATATTACGAAGATAAATATTTAGAAAAACAATTACAATGGGTACTGATTTATGTTTGTCGAATGGGAAGAGAAGGAAATAATTAAGGGTACACATACCTAACAAAATTTTGCTTTAAGAAAGCTTCTAGTAACATGGTTTTCTGGACTATGTTCTCGAACTACGATACTTGTGTACAAAGTAAAATTATATAATACGCATTTAGAATCTACTTCAAAGTGTGACTCAAGACTGCTATAAAAATAGCTTTAGCAAGTTCCTTACGGATCTACGTCGACGCAATAATATCTATTTCAGTCACCTGTACGGAAGCACCGATTTAAAGCGGTCTTTATTTCAACCTGTGGCAAAGGACCCAGTAATGTACCTATTCCTATCTCATTTAAATAAGTATAGGGAAAACGTAATCGAACCCTTAAACGGGATTTATGAAGCAAATATATAAAATGGGGTAGCACAATTTAATACGGGAAGTTTACCTAAATCGTCGTTGTTGAGTAAATCGAAATTGCTTCTCTTGCCGAATGTAATTGCTTTCCTTCAATGTAGCAATCCAATTATTTTTCTAAACCCTGAAAAGATTTACCCAAGTAATATCGACTAAAGTTTCCTTCTTATCGGAAAACGATATTGAATGTATGGCGCGCGGCTAATCATTGGTCTTCAGCTGTATGGGTTAACAACAGCTACACAACAATAAAAAAGTATTGTCGCTTATTAAATAGGCACGTAAAATCTTTCGTCGAGGAATGAACGAACACTTCTGGAAAATATTGGCTATTGTCACGTGAAATTTTCTTGCTAACATTTTGGTTGCAGCTGTGAGAAATGGAAAATGCTGGCGTGAAAATATTTTCCGCAGTAGCTATAAAATATCATTGCCGTTCCCAGTACTCGGAGTTATAATTACATTTTTTTACGGTCCAACTCTTTGCATTGTGCGCGATATGATCGTTAGAAATGTCGCTACCAAGCTTGACCTACTTGATGCTTGTTAGCACTTCCAGGTAAATGAAAAAGTTATTGGTTTTCATTACCGGAATAACTAAGTGAAATGTGATCAGTATTCTAAGCGGGCACGTATTCGAACTTTGACCACAAACTTTACTAGAATCGGAACGTTTGTTTCCTAAATTTGGTGTGGCTAATTTGAATAGGACCCGTGGTTTGTGCCGAAGTTTAATCTTTCTACTAATATTGATCTACAAGGAGTGAAGTTTTTACATTTCTAACGAACCGTAAAAGCGTTTGGGGAGCAATGAGTCCGCCCCATTCTAAGCAATGCGCTGAGTTACTGACTAAATAAAGCAGTTTGTTTTATAGCTTCAAAATATTCAACCTTATGTCAACCCAAACAATTGACTAACGAACTACTTAGTGTATTTATTTTTTTGTTTTAGGAAATTGTTATAATGTTTATAGCAAGTCAACTAACAAATCACAGATCTTGTTATTCGGTCTGGACATTTAAAATACGACAGTAAGTCTAGTTTTGTGATAAATCAATGGCGGTCCGATAGACGAGAATCGCGACTCATTCAACCAATCAGCGCGGATCATGTGCTTCGTCACCCTCTAATTTTATTGTCCGTTCTCAATCCGTCACCAGTTTATATAGCCTCAAATTTATTCGAAACTTAGTACGGACAAAACTTTCATCTAGGATTATGTCCCATCATAACTTCTTGGTAAGCTAATGAAGTCGTCGCATAAATCCTCTAGTACATAAAGTACCGAAGTATATTTACGAAGCTCGCGTTTTATTGCTAGGTATCTAGAACTTTTGGCGACAAAACGAGAAACGTCACGGTAAGAAAAATGTGTTTGAACAATTCGGTGTTGCTACACTGTGTACATAGTGGATGAAATTCAGGGAACTTGGGAAATAAAGGGGCGCTTGGCGAGACAAAGGTGGAGCTTATTGCAAATTCCTACGCTCACCTTGCGTTACTATTAAACCTCTTTTGCGATACTGCAATAATATGGTGTTTGTAAATCTTCCTCGTTGAAACAGTAGAGCACGTATGTTTTGTTTAATCAATCTACTTTGATATATTAAGACCTTGTTACGTATAATGGGTGATTATTATTTTGGTACAAAGTAGCTGTGCTACTGATAAGCTCTTTAAAAACGGAATCCATCCCTAAAACAGTTTAAAAAAATGTGACGATGCCTATAAACATTACCATGAAATAGTCAACTGCAAAAAAAAAAATCTCGCTTACTGATCAAGAAATGTTTATAGCAAAATCATAAATACGTTCTGCAATACATAAATAAACGTCTAGTAAACATGTTTATTAATTAGCTTCAAGTTAATATTAGTGTTCAACTCAAAACACTGCATCAGAGGGCTCGATAACGCATATATTAATTTCGCAGCTAAAGCGCGAGTAATAGTAATGAAAAGCGTTTTCACATACGTTTTAAATATGAAAAATAAACTGCCTCTAAACCTTTTCATCATGGGCCAGTCAAAGTTAACGTCACTGGGCCCACGCGGAGCGTTTGGTGCTATAAAAATATTCATATGAAGTATGGAAAAATTTCTACAATCAGTGAAAGCGGCCCCCCGGGGCATATTGTGGTACAGAGTTTTCATTAAACACAGAGCTCGGTTTTTGTCCAAAAAAATGCCTACACAGCCCGAGGCGTCTCCCCCGCATATAAGGAATGTTGTCTCTGGGAAATTAGTTCATAAAATTTCGCCCAACTCACACAATGTACGAAAGTAAGCTACTCTTTTCTACAATCTATGATTATGTTTTCTCTTGTTTTGTTTATCTTGACGTAAAAATAAATTAGAAAACATTCTGGCTCGGTGACGTTCGTGTTATTATTGTGTTGAATTTTATATTAGTTTAGTTAGTTGGTTCGTGTTTTTGTGATTTTATTTTTCGTTTGAAATGTTTCTGTTGCTACTATTTTCTTGTACCTATTTAAAATAAAGTTTCTTTAAAAAATAATATTAAAATGTATTTTGTATAAATTTGACATTTGTTTGTGAATTTAATTCAGTTCTTTGAAATTTTTCTTATGTTGTTTACTTGTATTCGATATCTAGACCAATGATTCTCGCTTTCATAAACTTTAACATAAAGTTGTGTGGCAATGAACATAACAAATTACCGCACTTCGCCTTCTTATTATACCTATTTCAATAATATTGTAATACCGTACAACTATAGGGCCAATAGAGGGAGGTATAACGTTCAAATAACAAGGGACACTTACGAAAATTGCTTATAGAGAAAACTAATATCAGTGAACGCTGTTTGCCAGCCGACCGTGTATTGTTATGATATAACTTAGAAGTAAATGGGTAAAATTGGTTAAAATTGGACCTAAGCTAATTCTGTTAGTTAGTTTTGTAACAAAACCACGTTAATTTCAAGTGTGAAGTTACAATCTATGTTTTGAATATTGAAAGTTGTAAATGAGTTGATTTGTACTGATAAGTTTATTTCTGATAAAATTTGTACAGTGCACAATTTCAGGTATTGATGAAGTAATTTAATGTCAACCCATGGAACTTACATTTTAATTTTGGTTTGAGTTGAAGTGAAGTGAAACATACATTAATTTAAAGTAATATTTACAAGTTACAACACCCGCAGAAACTGAAGCTGACTACGCGAATGTTAGGAGGAGCACGGATTCTAGTTCCCGACGTTTCTACGCTTTTGAAGGTGTTATGTCAGCCTCTCCGTGACCATGACCCATCGGCAAAGGCGTCGAAACGTAAAATCAAAATAAACCGCGATAGAATCCGTTCAAAAGTTTTATTTCAATGAAGCAGACTGGTTAAAAATAGCCAAAATCTACATTTGACTTTACTCATCTATAAAAGGAAAATACATAGTAATACAACTTTTCCACATTTGAACCCAAACTATTGAAGCATAAAAATACAAATCGACCCGTCTATTCATGAAAATTGAAGCAATTTGTTAAAACAAATACCTTTAGAAATAGAAAAAAAAACATGCGTGCGTACAAAGTACACATGTCAGAAGTGAAACTTCTTTGGCGAACTAATTTATAAATCTTTTTTATATTTATACAAATCTAAAACTTTAAATTTCCAAGATTAAGAGGAAGGGAAAAGGAAGATAGGTTAGGAATTTAATTGTCATTAAAATAAAAAAAGTGTTGAAAATTAATGTAAATTATAAATTTAATTTTTTCAATTTATTTCTTCAATATTTACATTGTTTGACATAACGTTTATCTAAAATAAATAAAAATAAGTATTGTTACAATAATTAACAATAGCGAGATACACAATTTGTAAAACAGTAACTATTATGCAAATGCGCTTCGTCTATGGTCTCACATGCAAAAATTCTAGATTGAGATTGAGACGAATACATGTAATTTCATATAGAGAAATGTCCTCCATCTTGGATCAGGAACTTTTGCGCGATAGACATTTCCGCGAAAGCTTGACCTCATTTTTATTTTTAGTGACCTCGCAAATCTTAAAAATGACTTATCACAAAAAAATGCATATTTTTCTCGGTGCCATCTTGGATTCTAATTTCGACCCCATAATCGTTTTTAGCGACCTCGGGTACCATGAAAATGACACCCATGATGAAAAAAATGCATATTTTTCTCGGTGCCATCTTGGATTCTAATTTCGACCCCATAATCGTTTTTAGCGACCTCGGGTACCATGAAAATGACACCCATGATGAAAAAAATGCATATTTTTCTCGGCGCCATCTTGGATTCTAATTTCGACCCCATAATCGTTTTTAGCGACCTCGGGTACCATGAAAATGACACCCATGATGAAAAAAATGCATATTTTTCTCGGCGCCATCTTGGATTCTAATTTCGACCTCATAATCGTTTTTAGCGACTTCGGGTACCATGAAAATGACACACATGATGAAAAATTTACAAATTGTCGTCGGCGCCATCTTGGGTTTTAATTTCGAACCCATAATCGTTTTTAGCGACCTTGGGAACCATGAAAATGACACCGATGACGAAAAATTTGCAAAATTTCCTCGGCGCCATCTTGGGTTTTAATTTCGACCCCATAATCGTTTAAGCGACCTCGGGAATCATGAAAATGACACCCATGACGAAAAATTTGCAAATTGTCGTCGACGCCATCTTGGTTTCTTGGCACCCATTTTAATAAAATTATTATATTTATTAAAACTAATAGAACTAAACTAACACCAGATAGCCCTGAAAGTTAGCTCCCGAGCTACTAACATGGTAATGTATGCAGCTCGGGAGCGCCCTTCCCCCGTCTCGCCCCTCGCACCCCGCACGATTGCCCTGTCTAGACGTCTTCGTCGAACGACTGTATGATGTTAAGACTGTGATAGCACTATGCGTGATACGACGTTCGCTCTGTCTCACTTTTTCTCTCAATCTTTCTCACTCGCTTGCTATACTCTCACTCCACGGCTAGTTGCTCATGCTACGTTCGCCCTGTCTTACTCTCTCTCAATTGGTCTCGATCATGAAGGTATAGATGAAAACCTTCATGGTCTCGATCACTCTCTCTCTCTTTTCTGACACTTCCGTTCAAAGACATTGTAATGTATTCTACTACTTCCGTTGCATACCGGCGTGACGTTTCATCTGTAAAAATTTTACCCTCATGCGCCAAAAGAAATTTCACTTCAAAAAAGGAATGTATTCGAAAATCGAATACGTCTAGATTATCGAATACGAAGCCATTTTGAATAGATTGTATTCAATGCCAGATAGATTCGTTATTAGATTAGAAATCTATATAATCGTAATCTTTTATGAAAGGATTTCAGAAAATAGTACTTATCATAGCTTACTATAGTAGGTACTTCTCAATAAATCAATTGGCTTTTTTATTCCTATTAATTTATTTATAGTACATAATGAAAAATACATAATTAAATTTTGTGATAATAAATAAAATAGGAATCCAACTAATCAAAACATTATATTTTATTGATATAGACTCGTTGTTAATTTTCTTTATAGTTAGAATATTATCATTGGCCTTATTTCATCAACAAAAGATGATTTTATCGTTGCTCCAATATGCTAATAATGGTTATCTTAACATCACAAATTCTGTATTCAAATTTTAATAACAGTTCAATCAAATTTATTTCAAATGTATTCCATTTTCAGAATGAAAATGCACGCCTGCAAAAGCACGCCTTTAAAATAATTAAAAATACAATCTAAACACAATTTCTTGTTTTTTTAAACTTCGAACCGCGTTCATGCGTAGCTTCTTAATTTCTACCATAAATACAAAGAGGATGCTACTTCAAAAGGAATTATGGAAGAAGTTTGTAACTTAAAGTTCATCAGTTTGTTGTTGAAGTTGTTCGGATACGCCTGTGTCCGCTGTTTACTTACCTACAGCATTATATTAATTTAGTTCTGTAATTATTTAATAGAGATCCTCGTTATTGGGGGTCAATGAACGGATTTGTATGTAGAGGTTTACAGAAGTTTACTTAATCCTGGTTTCTGAAACTCTGATAAATTTTTTTCATTGGCAAATAAATACGAGTATGGTGGTCACGACTGAGATTGGCTGACCAAACAATTAACAACAAACAGAGGTTTTACAGAGAATCAGAAATTTTTGGGGTTGATCAGCCAAATCCGGGTATTAGCCCGCGAACGACAAAAACATTGTTAAAAATTCGGAGTCAACTTTGAATCTGATATTGTCAATTTGTAGCTTAGCAAGCGTGGTGATCAATGCTCGTTTCTCTTCGATATAAGATACGTACCAAAATGGTAAACCTCCATATTAAATTTAGTCATTTATGTACTTATATAGATTTTTATTTAATTTCACAACATTTGATTTTTATAGTAATTTGGTAGAACGGTACTTCTAGTACGAGTAGTTCCAGGATTGTGAACATTTCGACATTCAGTTGTTTACTCTCCTCATGTCTATGTATTCTGTATCTATATGATCAAGCTCGCCATCAAACCGTCTCACAGTTTGGTGGGCTTAATAATTATTGTGTAATAATGTGTTCGAATCAGTAAATGTTTTAATTACTTTTATTATTATTAAGGCTGAATATCCCAGAAGGGTGAGCTAAGCGGAGTGACACCCGTTCATTTCTATTCTGTGTGGTTGGTACTGTATCTCATATGCCTTCTCTTAGAACTTTCTTATGGATGCGTGTATGCTACATGTACTAGTATACAATAGTAGTCATTAGCGATAGCACTAAAAATTGGAAACTGATCGTGAATAACTTAAAATGACAGTGACAGCATCGACGAATAAAATTTCAGTCATCGTTATCTCACCGTCGAATGCTATCTTTCTCAAACAGGCCACCAACTGTCTGCATGGGATTATAGTCACTGGGACTTGTGGCGCGCCATTTCCTTTGGTATAGCACAAACAAAGGTGGTTGGTGGCTGCCACGACTGGTCGGTGCCCGCTACAATTCGTAACTCTCTTCTGTTGCACGAAGAGTCATGAGAGGTCATCCCCGGTGGCATGTATCGGACACTGTGTTGTGATTGGACGCCACTAGCTTCACGTGCGCTGCGATTCCATACAAAACATGTTAGAAATCTTCGCCAGCCACCGGTGGATGTTGTCAGTAACACGGAGCCTGTAGCGACAGAGAGACATTATTTTATAAATAAAAAAAATAATAATAATAATAATTTATTGCAGACAACATAATCCATAGACAAATTATAACATAATAATATGTATTAATATGTACACAACTGACCCGGTTTATGATTGATCGAACCGACAGAATTTCTTTGAATATAAATGAAATATATATGGAATGATATTGAACATAGATTCTGTATCGAAAAGTTAATATGAGGGAGGTCGTGTATGGTAATGACAATATTCTGAAAAAATCTTTCAGTAACAGGCTCCAGTGCCTTTAATATTTTCCATCACATTGTTGGAATTTCGGCAACATCGCTTTATATTAGCGAATTGCTTGGCACATGTCGACATGGTATCAGTAAAATATATTGCAATAAAGCTAATATGTACATTAAGTATCTTAGCTAGGTATAATCGACTGCAGTATAGATTGTACAATATTCTTTCAATTAATAATTTGAAGGGAAAGTAGAAAGAGTATGAATTTACTTTTATATAAAGAATCTACCTTTTTCTCCTTACCCTTAGTAAGTTCATCTTTGTAAAACCCAAAAACATACTCAATATTAAAATAATTATTTGAATATTATTTTTATTTAAATTGTAAGAGAATACTATACTACCTATGAAATTGGTAATTTGACGTAACGGCTGGTTATTATAATTTTCTATTTAATATCATAACAGCAACTGTTTTGTTTTCAGATCCTCCGGCTACGAAATTAATGAAAGTTTTCGGAATAAAATAGAACTGTTATTACAGAAAATCGTACCCAATTCAGTACTTTCAAATATGGCTCATCAATTATACAATATCTATTATATTTCGCATTCAATGTGACTTATGTACTTACTATGTGAAAATAAAACCATTCATGAGTACCTATACATATGTACAAGTATTTATGTTCATGTATATTTATAAATCTCAGAGAATTAACTATATTCCTTGATTAGAAGAAAATTCTTAGTGGTAATATAATTCCGAGAAATAGTTTCAATTAAAACCTTTCCAATGCAATATCAAGTTATTTGCAGACAAATATTCTAGTTTCAAACGGTTTATGATTAAAAATATAGACTTACTGAACAGTAATTAATTATAAAATCGGAAGCAGTAATTATTTGAGAACTTTTACTGAAAACATTGATTTAGTTTCGCATCGAATACCTATGAACAAACAAGAAATGTACATTCAAAGATTCTGTAAGCTAGTATTTACAACTTACAGAATTAGCTATGCTGTGTAGAATATGTTGTATGTTGTTTACAATTTTGTGTTCGTATTGACTGTCTTCTAGACAGTCAATACGAACACAAAATTGTAATTGTCCTTGTTGCACTAAATGTTAATGTTTATGCTAGAGCGAGATAGGGGTAACAATCTTAAACTTTGAAGTTGACTTTAGTAAAATATTCTGGGTGCTTCACACCGTCCTTATTATTATAAAACAGAGGTGCTTTAATCCAGCAAAATGGAGATTTGTTGCCCACGGCACTCCTCACTTACTTTTTTCTTTATGGTAGTTACCTCTAGAAAATTTATTCAGTTACCTCTTAATAATATCGAGGTAAATTTTCTTTTAAAATACAAAGAGTTTGTATACTACTATTACTGTTTGTAAGACGTCAGTTTAACTTTTACAAACGAATAAATTAATGAATAATAATATGCTTCGTCATCTCAGCAGTATTTCTGAATCTAATCTTCTCTGCGAAATGAGAAGAATTTTTACAAGTTTCTATTCGTATAATATGTTAGATATAGTTTGTAAGCCTGAAAAAATCAGGCCTCGATATACCTGCTATGTTTGACGTGAAGGGCTACCAAAACAACATAAAACATGTTGGCATCGAAACGATGGTTTATTGATGAAACTCTGTCCATGTTATGACATGTTTACGGAGCTTTTTCACTCAAGCAACAGTATGTTACACGAGATACACATATTTTTGTTCACTATTGTATCTAGCACATCCAAAATGTATATTCCTACAAATGTCAGTGAAAAATACAAGCTAATATTGTATAGAGATTGCATCTATTCAAGAGCCGTATTCATGCTTTCTTGTAACAAATCAACTCGTATGTTCGCCTGCAAAGAACGTATCTACTTGAATACGCAAATACAATTCCCATGTGCATCAGTCTACGAGTCCTGTATTTTCAAATTTCATTCTCATTCGTACAAAGTTTTATTACAGAGTGTATTTGAGTGAATGGATTGTTAAAAAACGGTGAAGGAAAGTTTAATCTTGGACAGAAGGCAATAAAATAAGGGTGGAAATTTTGTGAGAAGTTGGCGCCAAGCCTGCCAGTTGCAGACAGCTATCGACAGGGTTCCGAATGTGAAGCACCTGCATAGAGCTGATAGAACACATTACACCTGTAAAACAAAAAAGATACGAATTTAAACAACCTTTTTTTAATTTAATTTCGCAAAAAGATATTAAATTAAGAAACACAATTCATTGAGTCGTCAGCTATTCTATGATAATAATCATCTTAAGACCAAATTTTGAACTCAATAGCCAATCTCAAGTGAGATCAGCCAGTTACGCAGGAGATAATAATAATATAGTGCACTAACACAAGTTCACTGTCTGTTCTTCCATTCTCATAGTACGATGGCACGACATCGGCAGACTGACAAGACCTGAGACGAGGTGCAGGACCAACAGCTTTACATGCTTTCCGTGACACAGGGGTGTAAACACCGCCACACTTCCTGACTCCAAGCGATACTAAGTATTTCTAAACAGACTAGGTAGGTCCTCAGTAACTGTGTTTGACCCAACCCGGGATTAGAATCTGAGACTTTGTGCACGGCAGTTGCATTTGCGACCACTAGAACAATGAAGGTAATTTGGATAGGTTTTTTTTTTATTGACTTGTTATGGAGATTGGTTGAGACCTGGCCTTATGTAAGTATGATTTTTCAAGTTTATTTAATCATCTAGATATATCAATGCTCATGTAGACCATCCAAAAATATATTCTTGAGAAATAAATCGGTAAAATGCAAAAGTACTCTATAAACGATTCATAAAATCTACCTTCGGCTTATCAACTCTATATCGATATAACACAAACCGTTTCTCTCTGTCATAAATTTGAATAGAATCGATTGGTGTCTGCGCCTCCGGAAAAGTTAGATTTCCCCGAGGACTTCCACGACACCTGACCGAAAGTAATATACATATATTCTCGATTTTTTCGGTTCTCGATATGATCGATTACGATAACATATACGAGGTATTGCAATGACAGGTTAATGTCGATATATTTGCGATATAGTCTAGTAAACGACCCTTATGTATTTGAGTATGTAAATTATTTATGGAACTTTTTGCTTGGTTATCGACAATATTTTTTACCGACAGCAGTTGTGTTGTTAGCGTTGGAAAATTAGTCCATATAAAACACATACTACCATAAATTAATTAGCATTTCTAGCATAACCTTTATGAATATATTAGACGACCTCCGTGGTCGAGTGGCGTAAAAACCGGTTTTCAAGGTGTCGCTAGCTCTTAGGTCCCAGGTTCGATCCCCGGACGAGTCAATTTAGAAAACCACTTTTCTACATTATGTCGGGTCTGAGTGTTTGTGGTAATTTCATTGTCTTAGATTCCATAATACAACTGCTTTAGCTACTTACTTTGGATTCGGAGCGATGTATGTGATGTTGGCTACATTAATTTGTTAATAAATATTTTAGTAATAGGCTTACAAAGTCTCTCCATGTTAAACTATGCTTACAAAAAAATTACAAATAGTCGCAAAAGAAATTGTTCTACCAACTCCTAGGAAACACGTATAAGATTTTTTCCCATCTATTAATTGCTCTAAAACCGCATATGTAATTTGAACTAGGTTTGACCATAAAATTGAGATAAAATTTATAAAGCCCCTTACATAATATAAATCTAATGATGGATATGAACATTCTCTTCATAATTGGTGCTATGTCCTAAGTTTTCAAACTTTAATGAAGGTACAAGCTCAGAGCTATATTCTATTTTCTAATATTCTACCGTATAAGGAAAACAATACAGCGCTACAGTCGGGATCAAGTTTAATATATTTTTATTTCATATAAACCATACCGGGATTTCGCAAAAGGTCCATTCTTTACAAAACTTGTTTTTTTTTTTGCAAAGACGGCAAAGAAATTTAAGTATACTCGAAACTGTAGTGTTTCTTGCAAGTTTGCTTTTGAACCGATATAATCTCAGCTTTTCTACACTACTATAATAAACTGAAACCTTATTTGAAAAAAAAAATACTTTGTGTATAATTATGATAGCCTATTTTATGAGGAATGGTATTTATGCTTATTTTATTTTTAGAAAAAGAAGTATTTCGCTCAACACTTGAAGAATTCATAAAACTAAAAAACCGCGGACGATGTCGCAGGGGACTACTAGTCCTACATAAAATACTAATATAAGCAAGAAAGTTAGAAAGAAAAATAGACATTCTCGATTGATATTATTTATACTGTGGATAACGGTGCTGGTTGCGTGATTACTAAATGTCATTTCATTATAACGTCTTTTCAATTGATGAACGCCGCACGCACTGTCACGTTTCGCCTGAGCTGAGCGAGCAAGCGAGAGCGCGGTACAAATGATAGAGAGGCACGATCGGCCATAGCGTTCGGCTTGTGACGCATCCATCTCCACTCCGTTCCATACGCCCGAGTAGAAGACAGATAGTATGCAATTTTTCATAAATGTTTTCTTATGACGTTATCATGTAAAATTATCGTCCGTAAACCGACTTTACACACAACCAATTTTTTTTAATCCTGTTCGTATCCTGATGCATTTGCAGTAAACTAGATAAATAAATGATTCGGTGCTTTAGTGTAAAGCAGTGCAGCAAAGCAACCCGGTCTAGGTACAGAAAGGCTGGAAAGAGAAAAACTAGTTTTCTTAGAAAATTCTGAATAAATCCTATCCTTTAAATATTATGCTAGAAACTTAATTCTTATATAAAACAAATATTATAACAAGAACAAACCTCTTACAACGGTATTTTTATACCCTAAGTTAAAGTTTACTGCCTTTAGCTAGAATCTTTGTTCAACCTCGGCATGATGAGGGAAAATTCCATAGGAACCCATTTCTAAAGAAATGTAATGTTTCTTGTTAAAGCTAACTTTTTTGAAGTAAAAATTTGTTTGACTTAATTTATTCTGGTTTTATAAATTTATAAAAACCATTAATTTTGTCGGCGAGAATTCCTAAAATAGGTTAGGTAAGTACCTATTTTATTAAATCATCTAGATTGAGAGCAACCAATAATTTTTGTTTGCAATATTGATACTCGCTTTTCGACAACCCTTAAGAGGTAACACAACATTTGTCATCAACCGAATGTTTAACTTCTGTTTAACTAATTTCCCTCGCGTTACAAAAACATGGGACCTTTTTTGGTTCCTCCGTATTTTTGTTTGAGGAAAATATTAATAATGTCACTAAAATAAAAATACATAGTTCAGCTTGTTCGTACAGCTGAACATACGGAATCCCTAATAAGGGAGGCTTATGGCGAATAACATCTGGGCCCCGAGGACGGCAAACACTTGGCAGTAAACACGAGGTTACAGTAAGAAAAATGTTTTTGTTTTCCAAGCCCTTCTTCATATTGATATAACTCATACAAAGACAACATTGTTTTGTAACGAAGCACTATTTTTTATTGTTACATACCGAATGAAGTTGTCCTCCGCAACCGCTATCTCGAAACTCGCTTTGTCAAAGAGAGCTTTAAATTTTTTGCGCATAATGTAAGAAAAATATGCCTCTCGGATTTTTCTCACTACAGTTATGTAAGCTAACAAACTTTTGGTTTAATGTAGGCTTATCTAACTTGAATTTTCTTGGCAGCGTGACGATATTCAGAGTGACTCAAAAGCTTGTAAGATAAGCATTCGTAAAATAAAATTATCCACTGTCCCCGGAGGTCTTTGGTTACCAGCATTCCTTGTTAAAAGTTACGCAGTTGTAAAGTCTCGGACTTATGTGTTAGGCTTAATCTAAATCTTAGTTAAAATAGAGCTGCGTAATTCTAAGTTCGCAAGAACAAGTATTTCAGTAGGCATTCTAATATGTAGTGAATGGTTCGCCGCGTTTTATCCGCATAAGGCTGAGGCCAAACGAGCGTAATTTTATGAGTCGTGAGTCGCAGAATTTCGGTCGCAGAAAATCTGCTACATTCGGTTTCATACAAAAGTCCTATTTGATTCACACGGCAACGCAAAATGAGTTGTGAATTCTGGAAGGCAAAATTTCTACAACCGAAATTCTGCGACTCACAACTCAAAAAATTACGCTCGTTTGGCCTCAGCCTAAAGCCGACTTGGTTTAATCACTGTAGGCGACGTACGAGTACATTGCGGCAACCTCATATTTACTCTCTTTACAATCACTGCATTGTGCTTTTCATGCACGCAAGAAGTAAAATAAATATTAGGTGAGCTTGAATTTTTAGTGTTGAATTTCCATAAAAGTTTAATACATGTTACACCGTACTTTGAAAACGTATATTACTTCACGGTAACTGCTTCAGTTAAAAGTAATTTCTCCTTTCTTCCTTTAGGTTTTCGGAAGCCTTCGATAACATAGAAAAGAGGCCATAAATACCATCCAATATAGAAACCCGCCTCCCTCGAATAGTCCATTGTGCGTACAAAAGTAATTCAATACATTGTTATTCCTTTTACGTACCCGCAAAACTCTATAAAGTTTCATAATAGCACCTCTGTCACCTTTATTAATGGTGCCTACAGCGTTTATCTACTGAGACTAAATTAAGAAATACCTTTCGCCGCATAAATCAATAGACGTGTGATATATTGTTATCGTGGAAGGGGTGGCACATTTTATCCTCTTGTTCTGCACCCCGATGCATCACGATTCAGGGCACGCTTCACGTCGGGGGAGCCTAATTCTTCTCCTAATTTCACACCTTATTGTTGGCGGGTGAGCGAAAATGGGTATTTTTCATATAAATTCAACATCACGGGAACAGGTCTATGAACTTTTATTACCTCTATATTTTGTTACTTTAGATAGGCAATAATAATATGTTACAACTAGTTTATTATAACTAGTTTGATACGTTTTCAGAAATCAGCAGTAATCACAATAGTTGTTTTTTCCCGAGGGTGTTAAGTACTGAAATCGTATTAAAATATTTCTCTTATTCTCTAAGGTTAAGTTAAATATAAGCAATACTTTAAAAGCTTATCCAAACCAATAACCGTTTACAAAAAAATGGAGTGCAATTTTCAATTTCAATTTAGGGGAAATGTGGAGGATGGTTCCCTGTATGCCGTTCACCCATCACAATTTCAAGCATCCACGAAATGAAGTTGGTAAAATATCTAAGACATTTGTCAGTCGATTACCTGAGGGTGGCTCCCCGATAATATTCCGAATTTCCGACCCCTGAAACATCTTACTATGCTTATGAATATAAATTTACTTACCTTTCGCAAGAAAAGAGATATCCCGTCAATGTGGGTGGATCTATTCGTAAGATAATGTATTGTTTCCAGAAATAAACACGTTTTTGGGCAGTACTGAATTGAATGTTGAGCTTATGTTTTAATTATACCAAAATATCTGTTACTAGTAGAGTTCCGGCACATTATATCAGATTATGTTTCTTAAATACGCGTTCCTAATATTTCACACGAGTTTCTATATTGCTATTGCTGATGTTCTTTGTAACTCCCAAAAGCAACCCCAAACAACGTTTTCCTTTCATAAAAATGAAGTTCACACGCCGAAAATGTTCAGAATTCGTTTAATTATAAGTAGCGGAGTACTTTCCCGTTATTTTCGTATTTAGATGGGCGTATTTCGAGATAAAGTTTTCCCGAGTTGGGGGAAAGAATTTTAATAGGAAAGGAATTGTTAAGAGGCCGGTGGTGGGTCAAAGCGTTCCAGACGCGGTACGCTAACAATACTCGTTATAGTGTAAGCTTGTCTTTAAGTTCTTTTATCGAATACGCCGGGGATTTCATGTTCGAGTGGTTCCCTTTGCTATTTAAATAACGCTGATATTTTCTTTAGAGCCCCACTGCACCTGAACGGAGATTCTTGTATAAATTCAATGTTTTAAATTCAAAAGGTTCTGCTGAATGTTTGTTTAACGTCTGTGTAGTTATGAAATGAATTTTTAAACAGAATACAATACATAACACTGAATTCTAATTTACTAAGCTAATGTACAATAGACCATATACAGGATTATTTGGAGTGCGTATATTCAACGAGGTAAAAAAACTTTTTTCAAGAAAAATAAGGTCGAAATCTTAAAATTGTTACTCAAGTTTTTATACAAAGTGACAGGTCACGTAAGGTTCAGGTACTTCCCAAACGTTAAATTACTCTAGTTGCGCGGAATGAAAAACAGAACTAGTTATGCCAAAGTGTCTTCATCATCAACACATTTCTTATGAGCAGTAGCTAAGGACTTGATCAACCAAATTTTAAGCGATTTCCTTACGTTACGATAACTCACGTTCTTGCCTAGTAATATTGATTCAACGAACTTAAAGTTCACGACCTCGTAATACTGAAAGTCAGTGACCGAGCCGCCACTTCCCACAAAATACCTATTAGTACAATCTCTATGGATTAACGCTACGCTATAGTTGGTTACAGCATCCGGCCGTCGACACCGCTTTGAACGCGAACAGCCAAATTTTCCATCTCACAAAGGATGTGGGCAGCCAACGGAAGACAGCCGTTGAGATCAGAAACTTTTCGAAACTAAAATTTTCATAAATATGTTAGTGGTGTATAGTTTGGAAAATTTTGTTGAATAGTTAATACGTATAAGCCTTATGAGGCACTCTTTAGGTGCTTCGTGCATGTAAGTAAGTGTACAATGTAGCTTATATTATAAAATGTTCTGCTTTGTACATACAGTACAGTGGATTGGTACTGCTTCGAAGCAAATTTTATATATAAAACAAAATGTCGTGAAATAGACGAATATAGACAAGTATGTTATTTATTTAATTCACACACGTTATTAAAATAAACATTCCCAACTTCACTATATCAAGACGCGTAGGTTGAAAATGATGAGTATGTGCATAGCATTGTAGATGAGCAAAGCATGGTGATTATGGTATCGATAGCATTCACCAAACAGCTGTATTTAAAAATATGTTTTCTTAAAATTTTAATTTTAGTTTCAGTATTTTTTTCTAGTGCTAAATATTATTAAATGCTCAAAAAATAACATACGCGCATATTACTCTTTTCTATAGTAAAGAGACCAAATAGATCTGAAAGATCGGTACCGAGATCCGAATTTTGGTAAAAATATATAAAGGCACAAAAGATGGCAGGATTTATCGTGTGCTTACAAAAAGGATTTATTGAAGGTACGTAAGTGGAAATACCAATGGAAACCCAAAAAAGTAATAGTTGACCATTTTGCCAATTTTATAATACCTAGTTACATAATATTATTGAATAATACTCATTTATTTGGTAAGTACACAAAACAAAATCTAATCTAAACTTATTAACAATGAAACAAGATCGTCTGCGACTCCATAGGGATATAAACAGCATTATAGGCTTACATAATTCGAATTCAACTTACTATTGAGTAGTAATATATTTATAGGTACAATTTATTATGGTAAATTGGGAAAATACCTTCGAAATCTAATAAAAAACATTAAATAAATATATGCTAAAGGTTGCCTTGAACCTAAAAATAAATAATATTTCATCATATTTTATTTCGAGAACAATTTGCGTGAAATGTTTTCAATCGTAAAAGCAATTTTGTTCGTTAAACAATAAAACAGTGAAGTACCCCATTAGTGATTTTGAGTGATTAGGGCGTTGTGCTCAACGGTATTGAGTATGTGTCCAGCTAAAAATAGACCACCCTCGCCAAACAATAAACGGGATTTTTCTACTGTTTGTGTATTCCAATAGAAACAAAAAAATTTAAGAGCAATTACGTACAAATCTACATGATAATTAAAAAGGAGTGCAGATATCCTAGGAGGTAATCAGTTGCATAAAACTGAACCACTTTTCTCAAGGAAGATACTTAGGTCGAAATCTTAAAAATAAAAATCAACTTTTCATACAAACATAAGTCACGTGACCTGCCACTTTTTATGAAAATGACATTTTCCAATTTAAGATTTCGATCACGGTGATAGCTGCAAAACTTTTGATTGCTGGAACATCTATCAGAATTTATAATAACGACATAAGACATAACGGTTATAATTTTTAACTAAACAAAACTTTCTGAATTTTTTTAAATTGCTGTACAAATTGAGATATATTTTAGATGTTATTTATGACAAATTATATAAAAGTGACACTAATGAGTAATTTGTGATGATACACAGCTTCTTTGAAGTAAAAAAACAAGTTCAGTATAATATTAAAATATCATGAAGCAATAAATTATTTTCAAATAAAAAGTCTGGCCGTAATCATGAAAACTAATAGACATTATATAATTTTTCGAGTCTAAAATAAATTTGGTATTATTTATTGTTTTGTATTTTTAAATATAATGGAATATTTTTAAATAATTGTCAGATATTTACAAATTAATATTTACAAAAACATTGTAAACGTTACCAAAACCATATCAAACTTTGTCAATAGATCGTTGAACAATGCGTGTTTACAGCTGTGAGATATGAACGCATAGTATAAACGATATTATCACTCACGTAAAAGAATCCTGCGACACATTGCGTAAGTTTAACGATGACATCAAACTGCGCTAAAATTTTCGAAAGGAAACTTTGGTACGTGACACGTAAGTGAAAGGGTAAGAAAATGTGCGTAACAAAATTACATGGGAAACCGTAATATTCCTCAGAATTTTCTGAACGCAATAAAACTGCTCGCGCCTCACGCCTTTGAGCCAAATGTTTTACCAAATTGACGTTCGACATGAGATCATGCATTCTTTTGATATGGTAATCCGTCCTTACCCCGGAGCAATAATCGATTATTAAATAGGTAGAAATCGGCAGATCAGGGTCCCTTATCTACTGAAAGATTCTTAAGAGGATTCCTTTATGACATGAAAGGTCGTCTGACCTAAGTAGAACAAGGAATTTGTTTTCGACAAATTACTTTTGATATTCGCACTGTCTGAAATTTCAGAATCCAATCTAGGAGAATGACTTGCCTGAAGCTGTTGTGGTATTGATATTACATTATTTTATTGTCAAAGAATAGTTTTTCGGATTTGATTACTTTTTTACAATACATTTTTTATTTGTTGTAATAACGATGTATGTTCCGCTATCTTAACCTTTTTTCATAACAAAGATTAGTATTTATTTTATAACTAGCTTCTGCGTGATTGAGTAACAAACATCCACAATTTCAGATTTATAATATTAGTAGGATTCATAACTTATATATTAATATTCTTTTCAGGTATCAGTATTTTAATATTATCGTTAGAGTTACGACAGCGATATTGTAAATATGAAATAAAATATTTCTGCCTTATTTTATCCAAGAATAAATATTAATGAAAGTAATAAGAAATCTGACTACATTTATCCAGTACCGTTGATTACAGAGAATAATATCCCCTTAATTACCGTTCGCTAATTAGTAAGAACACAATATACGCGTATAATTATCAAACGAGATTATTTTCGGAACACAAATTTCAATACGGAACTCGAGAACTTTGGAAATCTTATAAATCTCTATTTAACCTTTAAAATGAGTTCGATTTTCGACGTCTTAAATAACTTTCTAGTGGAGTTAGCATTGGGTTTTCTTTGGAAATAAATAAAGTTTTATTATTGAAGCCATAAAGTTTCTAGTGTTTGTTTTTGACTATTCTTCTGAACAATTTTGGTATTATTTTTATATGGTGTAATGATTTACCCATTTAGTTTGTAGACTACCTGGCAACATACTTATATATCCGTACTCTTGTAATAGTTCACGCTCATCTATACTAATATTATAAAGCTGAAGAGTTTGTTTGTTTGTTTGAACGCGCTAATTTCAGGAACTACTAGACCGATTTGAAAAAATAATTTACTGTTAGATAGCCCAGTTATTGAGGAAGGCTGTAATTTACCGCGATAACCGACGGGCGGACAAAAGCGAACAAAAGCTAGTCTACATTATAAAGATGGAGTTTGTTTGTCTGTTTGGCTGAGCGCGCTAATCTCAGGAACTTAAAGGCTGATTTGAAAAATTTATTTACTGCTAAATAGCCCACTTATTGAGGAAGGCTATAATTTGCAGCTGTAAACGACGCCCACGCGTTCGGAGCCGCGTGCAAAACCTAGTTATTCATATTGGCCGTAAACATTACAAATACCCATGTGTACCTATGTGTGATTATATAAAAAATTAAGGAAATAATAATATTTTCTTATGAAAAATTTAAAGCATTAAATAAAACATTTTTTCTTTAATATTATTAGTCAAAGCGTTTATCATAAGCACCGTTAGATAACAGAAGTCAGCTCAATAGGCTTAGTATAAACACATTAAGTGTCGCCTTAGGAAACAAACAGGCGTTTAATTTCCTTCAACAAATTGAAAAAGTAAATGTTAAAGCATCTTCAGTTTTTTATGAATGTCTGAAGACATAACTGAAAAGATTAGGTTTCTTGTCAGAAATCTTAAATTAAGTTATCTCGACCTTTAAAAGTTGTTAAAGAAACCTAGTTTGCCAAATTAGATATATTTTTTAAAAGTACTTTGTTGTTGTACGAAGCAAATCCAGTCAAAAACAACATTTTAAATGATAAATAATAAATGAAAATATTAATTTATTTACGCCGAAAGATTAAATCCGAAAAAAAAAAGTCATGTTCATAAACTGATTCGACGTGTTTTTCTCCTGTTGCTTATTAAGATAACATTTTAAACAATCACCATTTAAAATTAACTTCATTACCAGTGAACCTATCAATTTTTAATGTATTGCAAATCTTTTATCGATAGTTTTAATTTCTTTTTACAAGGTAACTGATATGCATGCAGGCGACAGGTCACTGGCCACTCGAGACAGCGTCAGATCGTATCTGTAGTCTGAGCAAGGAAGATATGACAACTTTACTTTTTTTCGAAAAAAGAAAACCCCGAAAGATGTCTGAAGAGCAGCGTTTCGAGGCGCGCCAAAAATTCATAACGATGCTTTGACACCAACACTTTAATGGCGGGAAAAAATAAACTTTCGCTCAGCATTATACTTTTAATTACTCGTAACCACGATAATTGGACGTGTCTAGACTATGCCGTCGAAGTCTTTAAATGAATTAAACGCATTAGCTTACACCAATGTTTATTTATCTACAAATAATATTGTTACTAAGTAATGTTATTCACACAAGATCCGTGATCTCTGACCTTCTATACCTTCTATAACCTTCAAAAACAAATAAAAAATAACAATAAAGATGAACATTTTAAGTCACTGATTTTCAAACGAAAATTGTAATCCTTTGAATCATGCAGGTAAAATAAAAATTGTTATCCTTTAAAATGAAAACAAATCACAAAATATAAGTTTATAAATCAAACAGCTTTGAACGAATTGTAACATAAAGCAATGCATAAAATTCATGAAACCTTTTACATTAAAAAATAATGTTCGTTCGTAAAAGAAAATAGTGCTCACGATGTTATTTCTAACCAGCCAGCTCTTTCGACAAAGTTATACAAAAAGCCACGTAGAAAACACATACTTTTCGATCTACGACTTGAAAATAAATTCGTGCCTTGTGGAATACATAAAACAAAATAAACAAACATTGACGAAGCGTCGGAAGAAGCGTCCTGTCTGATCGGAAATTCCGTTATTCGCAGAGGGAATGGGCTAGTGCTAGTGCATTCGGTCGGTTTCAACTCGAAGAGTTTGCTATACGAAACGCCACAGCCAAACTGCATGTGATTGGATTTCAAACGTATAAAAGTTTACGTTTAAAGAGCATAGTTTACATGCACGGGATGGGTGAGGCAAAGGAACGCGGGTCGTGTTACAAACTTCTGAAATCTAAATGTCTCTCGAAGTTAGTATGCAAGATTAAAATGGTAACTATTTGGATGCTTACGATACACGAGTGCTGTTTAAGTTTTTAGTTAATGACTAAAACTTCGTATATAATGAATTCAGTCGATTTAAGATAAGCGTCTATGAAGTTTCAACAAACAATAAGTCTTGAGTTGCTAGTTTTAAAACTGTATATTTGAACAGAAATATTCAAGTTTATTATTAGTTAAGTGCTTGTTACATGATATCTACTTATTTCATAGCTCAGTGTGCATTTCAAGATTGTCTTTGAAAAGTCGTCTAGATTTTATCTTTCTCTGAGCATATAATAACTACCCATGCTGTGAGAATAATTTTAAAATTTAAGTATAGTTTGAGTTTCTGTTTTTACGACAACGTATCTTTGCTATGAATCAGTCTCATGCTATAATACTAACTAAAGTCTGAACTATAGTAGTTTAGACTAGTAATAGGAACTAATTTCTTGTTTGACTATTAGCATCTTATGTTGTATCTTCAAGCTGAATATTTGGATAAATATTAATCCTTTTACAAATATTCATATACAAAATAATAAATGCGAAAGGAACTCTGTCTGTTTGTTACGTTTGACGGCTAAATGGCAGAACCAATTTTGATGAAATTTGCTATGGAGCAAGCTACGACATCGGCTATCCTATAAAAAATACTATAAATAACCAATGCAAACACATAAGTAAGTTCAAGATAGTGAAATTTTACATATGGTTCTTGACACTTGACTCTGGGTTCAATATTCTCAACGTACATTTGAGCAAGTCTCAATGATCGTAAACTTTTTACTGGTCTAGTAGCGACTTTAGTTAAGAACGGTCGTTTATTTGCGACTTTATCGTGTATTTACAGGAAAATCCGACAAACAAACTTAAGTGGTTCTAAAATATTTAGTCGTAGAACAAAAAATGCTTTAAGTTATGTTGTCACAGTAAACTAGAAACATTATTTTGTAAGTCACGTAAACATAACAAGGCACTAACCAATAAACCTATCATTACTTTAAGCTTTTCTGAACTATGTATTTGATACAAAATTTCAACGCGAAAATACTCTACTTCAGGTATGACTACTCATTAATTCAGGGAAAAATAATAATAAATAATAGCGTCGTTTTATGTAGAGCAACGTGTTAATCATACTGGTATCGTGTGAGCTTGCTGTCGAAGAAAATTGCTCAATCAAGGGTTGTGGTCAGGTCAAGCGTGACTTAACTCATAACAATGTAATAACCGACCAACGAACAGCTTATTGAACTATTAGCTTTTCACTACTTGAATATTTATAGGCCCTGATAACAGTAAAAACTGTTCGCTATAATTATACAGGCTGTTTTGACGTTATTTTTAGCCGTTTTTCTTTGACGATGTTGTTTAAAAATTAACGAACAAAATTATTATAACGTTGATGCCTAAGCTAAAGATTTGTAGATAAAATAAAATAAAACAGTGAGTGGAATTAAGCGCGCTTGTCAACGTCATATGGTGGGTATTATGAAGAAGGTTACCTTCCAAGAAACATGCAAGGTGTAATTGTATTTTATGTTAATACACTTATTTCTGAAGTATTTATGTCATGGGGTTATCTTAAATGTTTAATAAAATCTTTTTATTTTTTTATAATCGACTAGCTTTGACTCGTGGCTCCGTCTGTGTGGGCGTCGTTATCGATAACTCTATATTCTTCCTCAATAAATGGGCTATTAATTTACCACTGAAATAATTTTTCAAATCGGATTAATAGTACCTGTTTTTATCGCCTTCAACGAAACAAACAAGATATATAATGTTAAGTATACTTCTTTTCAAGATTATCAGCAATGTGGGTCGCACATTACTAGTAATCTTGTTAACCCTTAGTTACGGTTGCTTGTGTTTCGGTTACAAGTGGGTTCACGTCGATAGTGCAATGTGTGGAATCGAACCCGCGACCACATGAACGCAAGTCCAAAACCCCAGCTATTAGGCTACAGCCATTTTTCAGTTTTTTAGTTGGTTGGAAAGGCAGACGCTACATCATTTTTAAAAATAACCTTTACATCTAAACTGATCGTTCAAACCCGACATATTTTTAGTTCCTAGTTTAATTACAATAAAAAACGATGATCAAACATAATTTTATGGATGCAGTGAAATAAATAAGTTATGAATACAAAAATAATCGCGAAGTCGAATATGTACCAACTGGGCCATGTAATTTTATTTTATAGCTATCATAATATAACCTGTACGGTATACCATAATATGAGAGTATTATTCCAGCTGGTTTCTTCTGTAAGGTAACGAATAGAGCAAAGTTTGTTTAGTATCAGCGGTTGGGAACGCCGGCGTTTATAACAATTCAATGAAGGAACATTTAGTACTATGTACCTCTGTAGTGTAAGTATATGATAATATCTGTAAGAATAACAGTTGTATCAATAATGTGAGTAGAGAAAGTATCATGCTTCACATAAATATTATATGCAAGTTAAGAAAATACCGCTTTTTTTAATTCTTATTAGCAATGTGGGTCGCACATTTAGTTGTATTCCTATAAACTCCTGGTGTTAAATGCTAGTGTTATGAATCGGTTCACGGCGGTAGTGCAATGAGTGGGAATCGAACCTGCGACCACATGATCGCAAGTCCAATACCCCAGCCATTAGGCTACTTGAGTGCCAATTGACTTGACCACTATTGAAAACGCTAAAGAAAATGCTAAACACTAGGTATAACTAAGTGTAAGCCGTACGGTTTGACTATAATTAAGGTTAAGTCGCGTTCGCCGCGGTTGGTCCGTAGATGGGTGACCATTTGTAAACATACCGAACCCCTCAGTGCCTCGTAAAATCACGTTAAGCCATTAGTCCCGACAGTCATATAATAATATAGTGATATTTGACAGTCGTTAATTTATTACAATTCTGACAACGAGTCTTACTATGGATTGTATAACCCAGTAAAATGGGTTGTGGAGGTCAGATAGGCAGTCGTTCCATGTAAAATATGGTATTTAGCTAAAACCGGTAAGTCTGGAAGCCGACTACATAGCTTGGAAAAAGGCTAGGCAGATAAATGAAATACTTTGGTTTGGCGTTCATGTAATCATTGGTCTGAATTGGTAATCAGGTGTAAGCTTATTCCAAAAACATATTTAATCAATCATCAAAGATATATTTACGAAATATATGAGCAGTATAAAAATACTGATGAGTTACTTACGCATAATCCAGCCTGTCAATACACAGCTAAGCCTACGTTATATCTGAAGCTTTGTAACTGTAATTTGATTCTAGATAAACAGAGATATTGATGAAGAAGAATATTATTATAAAAAAAATTGTGATGTCTTTGTTTTTGATGAAATAAAACTACTTTTAAACTTAATATCGCCGTTCATTTAGATTTTAGTTCTCGACGGTTTTGATAATTTCATAATTATTCTACATAATAGTTTAGACAAAACCTACTGCCGTGCTGAATATTAAGCAGACAAATGTAGATTTTTATAACCATTGAGTCCATGTATAAAAATGTAAATGGTAACATATTATTTTATTAGTGGCTGGAATAACAATTGTAACGATCAGTATTAAGTACCGAAAAAACTGTTGATTGAGCCAAATTTTATCGCACGTTTTATTCGGCAATGAATTCTAACAATTAAGATCGCTTTCGTATCTCTTATTGTTGGACATAAGAACATTAGAAGTTATTTATATTGAAGCAAGGTCTCTTGTACTGTTTAATTTAATATTTTTTGATTGGAAAGTGGTTTAGTACAATTTGCGTAATAATCGAAAGGCAACGGTGTGAGTGTATTAAAAAGCAATTCAAATTTAAGAGTTCAATTCTAGCAGCAATATCTTTAACTGCTCGCATATATATATTTGTCTTGAGACCAAATATTTATGTATCAAATTGTATAGGTATTTATGTATAAGAACTCGTTCGGAATCGAACGCTTGTTGGGCGCCAATATGTTTGGTACAAAGTGTACAAACATTGGCCGATGTTTCCACGACTAAAGATGTACCAAATACTTGTTGGATGTCTTACACCAGGTTTGAGAAAACATTGGCCGATATTGCTACTTCAAGATATAAGGAAACAACAATCAACTAGTGCGGTTACCATGCTCGTTACGATCTTAGGACAAAGTTGAGTAATATAAGGAACCGGTTCTCCATAACAATTACGCTACTCGGAAGTATTAAAAGTTCTCTTTCAGTGTACGTGACGCAGAAATCAGCCGACTCTTATAGACGTGTTCAGCATAGATTACTTACGGGTTTCCCTTTTATTTTTTGCTTTTATTTCTTTGCTCTCCATTAAGGTATGAACTCTGTAAAGTTAATATCATTTAATTTCGAGGGCGAGTTTTGTTCGTGTTGTTACTGTTAATTTGAGTTTTTTGGTCTAGTTGTTCATTATTTTAAAGAAAGGACTATGGATGTTTTAAATTGTATATAAATTGTTTCTGTTTTGTTTTTGGTAAGGACATCTTTCCTACCGTGTTCTGGTTGTCACCAGCTTAGCTGCTATTCATGTACACGTATCGGTATAATTTATATTAAACTTTGAATTGAATTACGTATACCAAGCCAATTTTCAAAATTCAATATGTTAGTACTTTTACGTGAACAATTAACAGGCATGTTGATATCCTTCACACTTTTACAGATATTTTTTTAATCAGGTCTCATTTAATCGTAGGATTCGTCTGTATATTGTACTAGCGGACCCACCCCGAATTTGTACGGATAGCACAGTAATAAATTACTATATTAATTATACACAAACCTTACTCTTGAACACACTATTATATTGATAAAAACTGCATTAAAATCCGTTGCGTAGTAAAAGAAATAAAGCTTACGGACGTCTGTAAATATATTGTTAAAAAACTACAGTTGTATAGGTACAGTCACGAGCATAAATATGGATACACATAGCGAAATTGTAAAACTTATTTAGCGAGAATTTGTGTTGAAACTCGAAAATATATACAAGATCTGAGTGTTATATGATTTTATGATGTTAAATGATTAAAAGTTGAATTGATGGTGAGTTCCTGTTAAATTAAAGTTTTACAATTTCGCTATGTGTATACATATTTATGCTCGTGACTTACATATTTATGTACGTAATAATAGGTGGCTAAATAAAATAGTTTCACATAATTCGCTACAACGCAGTATCGCACCTACTTAGTTGCATTTGCTACAAAAGTTTTATTCACACCTCTCCTTGCAACTTGTTGTGATTGAGAATACCGAGTACTAAGTAATGGAGTGGGTTTGTGTGTCGCTTCGTATAAACTTGCAAACGAAATGCGAACCGTATTCATTCAAATACATTAGGATCGTTGGGGATGGATTGCACTTACATTTGCTTCTTTGAACGGTATGTGATTTAAAATAAACATTTTTCTCGCTAATTGTTCTACGAGTGTTTTTATATACGGGTTTATTTCAAAGGTTGAATACAGGTTGGTGAAATGTGTTTAGTGTTCGATAGCCTTTATAGATTTGATAGTTTTAAATACTTACACTCAAATTAAAATATCATTGCTCTGCTTGTATTACGTCGAAAATTACGCGTAGGTACGGCAAAAGTAGATGATCAAAATCAGAAATTTAATACTAATTAATGAACAGAGTTCGCGTCAGAACTGTGTGGTGTCGAAGTGATTCAAATGTATGTGATTGTAATTTATACTAAAAATTTACTACTAGTACAGTTGCCATATATTCGTGATCAGTTTTGATCTACTTTTGCTTTTGATTTTACCACAGTAAATTATGCTAGAAGCGTTGTTATTTTAAATTATCATCTAATGTTTCAATACTAAAATCACCATTGTTTCTCAGTATTAAATAATTTAATTTATTCCAATAATAATTTAATTATTCGAAAACTTTTGCAAACAGATTTTAATATTTCCACGAAAAACAATTACAAAACAATTTATTCATAAACATGATTTCGGCAAAATATTTTCTCATAATTTATCCATTTCAGCGATTCTGTATTATTTTTGCGCAGTCTTTTGTCATCAAATAAACAGTGCGATCAGTGGAACTCAGTAAACGAGTTGCGTTTCCTTTCGCACGTGAAAATCGGATTTGTTTAATTTATTGCTCTGTCTCGAAACAGTGAGAGATGCCACGGTTACTTAGCTCTCGACACCTCACTGTAATAATAGGATCTCTTGGAGATTTAAATTGAATCCTGTTGCAGAGACCCGCTCAAATGTATTTAAGTCCCGTTGCCGAAAATCGTGATAGAGCATCCTAGCGTTTGTGTACACAATTTTACTAAGCTAAGAAGTTATTTTCTTGGGAAGTGAAAGGTGTTAGGGCTTATTGAAAGTACAAGTCTTCAAAATACGGGCTTGTTGTTGTACCTCTAGTAAACACAAACAAGAAATGTATTAATGTTTTTCTTATTTATTTCAACGTTTTCATGGTCGCAACTAGATTTATGTGACGTAATGTCTTGGTGAAGAAATATAGGCGTCAAGTCGAGGTCTTTTTTCTTTGAATGAGATTAAGATACAATCAACAACGAAAGTTGATGAACACAACCTGGTATTAAACACACACTTAATCGCAATAAAAGCCCATAATTTGACTAATAATACTAGAATATTTTACCGTTAAACCTTCGTGATAAGACTGTATTTTTCCCCACACCAATTACGTTCTAGTGTGTAGTAAGTAGTGTCACAACACAAGTTTATGGACTTTGAATTGTGTTCTATGTGTTTGTAAAACTGATTGTTTTAAACGTCTTTTCCTTTGACTTTTTACTCATTGAACTTAAGTTATATTACCACTATACATTTAGTATTACTGCTGCAATTCCACTTTTGGATATTTCCCATTTAAATTTATTAGTATCGAGATGTAGTCCTATAGCGAATTGGTCATATCTACTAGAGAGATATTCACAACGCTTCTAACCCCACCCTTTCCCTTACCACTGAATTGGCAATATTTCAAGGAATTCAGACAAACCTTTATTAAGATATCCCAACTCAATAAGCCACCACGTCAGCTGTAGTTTTTAATAAAAAACAAAGTAGAATGTATTTCATTTACCCTCACCAATGTATCAAGGGAAGACAAGGGTGCAAAAGGGCTGACTCCGAAACGAAAATAAACGTTGAACGATCGCTTAGACCCTTCACTTTCAACTGACGGCCGAAACAAAGGAACTTGGGAAATACCTACGTAATTACACATAGGGGCTAAGCACTAAATCTGCCTCGTAAAAAGAATATTCTTTGCTTACTATCCCAGCTGTCGAGATCCGGTTTCGTAAATTATATTATTAACAAATAACGAGGACTTATTGACAATCTTTATATACATCTTTATTATTAGCCCCTATGCAAAAGAGGGGTTAAAATAAGTTTGTGTTTATCTGTGGTATCACAGTTCTCAAATGAATGAATAGATTCATTCAATTTACCTGTAGATCTACAGGTAAATTGATATTGATTTTTGTTTGAAAGGTGACTTGGTGGCATGTGTAGATTTTAAGCTATTATATTTAACAATGTATTAGTTCAAATGTATCGTTATGAACAACATCCACGAATAAACTAATTTCTACATAGGAAGAAACTTTAAGAGAGTAATTTTTAAGAAAAAATCAGTTTAAATATTCATCATTTAGAGAGATTAAACATTTTTAATAAAAACGAGCGACAGAGGAACAAAGGAAGTTAATTACATCTCTAGTAATAACACTCATTTAGGGATAATAATTATGTTCTAGCTAATTAAAATGAAAGTAGATATTAAACAAGCTTGCTTTGAAAACGAAAAGATTGTTATAAATTACTTTATTTGGCTTTGTTTTTAATATGCTTTTGTTGGTGTCCTATTCCTTATTAAATTTTTGTTTGCAGTGCTATAACGCAGATTGATATTATTCATTTAATATTAGTACCTACTGTATATTCGTTTTTTCTTATTACTATCTGCGGTAAAAAGTAGCCTATGTCCTTTCTCAGGCTCTAGACTATTTCTGTACCTAATTTAATTTAAATCGGTTCAACAGTGTAGCCATGATTGTGTAACATACAGACAGACAGACTTACTTTATAATATTATCATATTAACAAATATTATTATACATTGGTCTGGCCTGCTTATGTGACTCTTTTTATTATGCACGACACGGAAAACTTGTTTACTTTTCTGTATATAATAAGAGGCAGTGTTTTTCGATTACGACGTACTTTTTTCTAAGTAAACTCGTGTTTTACCGCTCACGTGGCATGATCACAAAACATTAAAGCGTCAGAAGTTTGCAGTTATAATTTTCCCCCTTTCAAACACTTTTATTGAGCTTCTCTGACCTTTCATTGCTTAATAGTCGGTAATTTCTTTGCAAATGTCTCAATAAACACAGAAAATGTTGATTACGACGGAAAATAAAATTGGAGCAAATTTTTTGCCTAACGATAGTTTAGGGTGGCTTAACTAAAATCACGACATTAGATCTTCAATATATTCTATTAGTTTAATAAACGGACGAATACCAAAATCGATGTATGAATAAAGATTAAAGATGTATCATGAACACAGGTATTATGTAATTTAGATAGGTACATTTCGTACCCCCAGTGGAAAAAGAGCATAAGTGGTTTTACGTCGAATTGTCGATTTTCACATATTTGAAAGGTACGTTTAAAGTTACATATGCTGATTTTTTTTCATATTTTTCTTGATAAATTTGACGAATTTATGCAAGAATTATTGCTTTATTAATTTTGAATACATTATCTTTTTTCTTAGGGATTAATAGAATAAACGTTTTAACGCAAAAAAAAGTTGAATAATATGACGTATTACATTATATGACGTTTATCGTTAAATTTTAATGATCGAAATAAACAATAACAAATATTATGATTCTCATCCGTTTCTTTTTTTTACATCACTGGTCTTGTATGCACGAATACGTCGTTTTTTGTTTTATTAATCAAGAAACATTATATTATAAATGCACATACTGCAATAAAAATTTATTTTGATAAAAATAAAGCAGCGTTATGAGTGTTTACTTCATTATTTTTTCTTTTTTTTTAATTATTTTTACACATTATCGCACGTGTTTAGCGAATATTTGTAATTAAATATGTTTACTTCATATTAACTTAAAAAACGTCGCGACTATGTACCTAAGAGGCTTCGCGACACCATATCTAACGGGCATCGTGACGCTATAGTTGAGTTTAGAGTGGCGTTTCAAGCGTGAGGTGTCTCGACGCCGTAACGGTTTGGCACAATTGAGCAGCGTCGCGCCGCATAAGAAGTTCGGCGTTGCGTTAGAGTGGCGTCACCACGCTGTAATTGTGTGGCGTCGCGACGCCATAGTTGAGTGGTATTGCGACTTCCTAGCAGCGGGGCGTTGCGACTGGAGTCGACTGTTCTTCTTATATTCGCTATCTACCTCTCTGTAAATCTCCAAAAATTGTGGACCAATTAATTTTGGTGTTTTACAATGTTGGTATGTCATTGAAGTGGTTTCATATGTATGAATTTAAATCGATCGATTCAGTAGTTTTGTTGTTATATCAAAACAACTGGAAAATGTTACCATTAATGTCATTTCGGTTAACAAAATTGATCATGAAAGACGACGAAGACGCATGAGCTGCAAGCGACGGGGGATGTAAGGCAGCGGGGTGGTGAATCATGCAACCGGGACGGGGGTCAACTGACTGTCATACTGCCGGTGGGCGGTGGGACATGCTGGGCAGTTCATAAGTAGGCTATGCTATGTAGATATGTAGAATGTGGCGTATGATATGTAGAAAAGTGCCAAACTCACATGGCTTTTGTGTGCTATATCACCACCGGCCCCTATCTGCCTGTAAACCATGTGGATATATCTTTTTTTAAATTGATTATCAGCAGAGTGACAACATAACCGTAAGAAAAAAGTGCAAAATTCGCATGCAGGTTTTCCGGTATCCACTGTATAAAATCCCCTAATTCCTCACCTTGTGCGGCTTTGAAACTACACGGGTAGGTTCTCAGACAAAAAGAAAGAAAATGCATTTACTTGGGCCCATTGCGAGGCATAAAATAAAAAACTAACTTCAACAATAATTTCTAAAATGTTAGGGGAAATATGCGTCATATTCGTGCGCTTGTTGATTTAGTGGTTGAAACTGAGTGTGACTACCAAGAGTGTCATTCAGGTTGGAGTCCAGTGTCGGGTCAAAATTTAAGTGACGAAAACAGGCAGGCTCAAACTAATTCTTATTATTTCACTGTCGAACGCCTCCGATAGTATGTAAAACTGTTGGTTCCGTCCGTCAAAAAATTTCTTTGGTCATTGTTATTAAGATTAGCTGTGCTACCAAAAGAATTACCCAGTAAAATAGATAGTGGAGGTCAGTCAGAAATACGGAATACACCTGAAACCGATGAAACTGGGAGCAGACATCGACGGAGCTTGCGATAAATTTGAAGGTACCGTTTAATAGGCACGGGGGCAGTGTAACCAAAGCTGAGTAAAAACAGAAATCAGCTCCATTTATTGATAGAAGAAGCTGTGAATTTTAGTAAATCGTCTCTACATACTTAATTCCGTAAAGAGCGCAAAACAATCTGCCTCGAGCAAAAGCTGGCGCCGGCGCTGCAAGCCGGGTATTTATTGGTCTCATAGTTTTTCAGTTTGCCATTAGACACTCGTCACAAACAGCGATAGAAAGATATGGAAAAAAAAATTGTGAATAGGCAGACTTTATTCTTTTACAGCTTCCCTATAAGTTGATTGGAGGGTTAATTTTTATTTATGGTCCGTATTAAAAAAATATAATTATATATTAAAAAGTAAATAGCAAGCCTAATTTTAGTCATATAAATACATCAAAATCACGGTGCAGTGTGCAATGGATTAGCTAGGTATTTGAAACATTTGGAGTCTTTTAGTTAACTTAGATCGGAATGGGGTTGTGCTTGTAAACTCTTCTGTAAAACCGTCTATATATAATAAAAACCCCTTAAGATATCACAAATACAGATAATGAAAAGATACACCTTGATTAAGCATTAAAAATGGCAGACCACCACTTAGAGAGTGTAAGTTTTTTATTAAAGTACTAGCTGTTTCCCGCAACTCCGCCCGCGGTCTAGTTTTTTTTAATATAATTGAGATGCAAGCTATCCTATCTTTCAAATTGGATCAAACTGCACACTAGTTACTACTAGTTTCGGAGTTCATCCCGGACAAACATCGTGGCACTGGTATAAAAAGATACAATTTATTATTTCTGTCAAAGAAATAATTATTACAAATTAACAAAAGACAACGTGGTGGTTTTGTTATAAACGGAGTTGCGAAAATTGTTCATTTTGTAATTTTAATATTTTTTTACAAGTTAAAGCTGATATTTAGAAATTCATCCAAAAAATATTAGTAACGGCAATCTTCACAGAAAATACATAATATCTTGGCAGTTATTGTTAAATACTGTTATTTATGTTACAAACTTTAATTTTATCCAAAGCTATGCTAATTATTTTGGATATAATAAAAATTATTTGATACACAATATGATTTCTTCTTTTTTCCTTTAGTCGTAAATATTTAGCCTTGGGTAATATCTGGCAATATGCATGTAAAAATTTTATAACAGATAATGGAATAAATCATTATTCTTGTTTACTTAAGGTCTCTCAACGAGCCTTTAAATTGAAAAAAGGGGTAAGTGTTGGATACTTAATATAAACAACAAATTTAATAAAAGAAAAAACGCAGTAATCCTACTTATACTAGCAATAATTGACAGTGTTACAAGTTCATAAGTCCTTTAAGTGTACATACTTTTTAAAATATATTTTAATTTCACGGGAAAGTTTGGCTTAAGTATTGATACTTAAAATACCATATTTTTTTAAATAACGAAAAATAGCATAATCATTTATTTCTATGATTACTAATAAACTGGAAACCTTACCACTAATTTAAACACTCCACGCAGTGTTATATTTTTTTTCCTTTTATTTGATATAAGAATCTTTCCTCTACGACCTAAGACAAAGTAAATATTTCCATAAAACCAGTTTTTTGGCCTTACTGAAAAATTAACATTTCTGGCTTATGGCGTTTTTCCACTGAGGGTGCGATTTATTTATTTTAACTATGTACCTAGCAGTGAATTAAGTATTAAATAAATAAATGAATAAATTTCGGGATACCACACAGACGGTCATCTGATCCCACACTATGCAGAGCCTATACTATGGTAACCAGACAACTGATAAACATACATAAATATATTTCTAAATACTATACGTGCATAATATAGGTTGTTTGTAGACCCAGAACAAATGATCATGCTCATCACACAAAGATTTGTCCTGGATAGGAATCGAACCCACGACCTCGGGTTTCGCAGTCAGGGTCACACTAACCACTAGACCAAGAGGCTAGTCACTGCACCAGCACACTAGTATAATAATAAGAGTGAATACATTTAATTTTCATATCATATTATAAAACCGATTATTGCTGATTGACTTCACCAAGAATCGGTTTTCTATAAATAAATACTACATACACAAAATACTTCCTATATACTTAGTTACTAATGACAAAAACGTTAAGATTTTTCAACAATAAAATTACTTGAAAAATCCAATAAATAGTCATTGTCCTTGTAACAATAGTTTGTTTTCCAGATAGCAAAATACAAGTGACTTTAAAAGTAAAGTAATGTATAACCCGCTCCGACAAAGCAATTATTTTAATTTAAAGGACTTGGATGTAACTTTTGGAGACAATAATGCGCTGAAAGTGGGTTTTATGTTCACTGTACCTGTTCACTGCTTAGTTCTCAGCCAAATGCACTGTTTATACTCTATAAATCTTTGAACATTTTCTATAAGGTACTTGTACACTTTTTGTTACGTCATTTCATCGAATACATTCCAATACGGAGGTTAAAAACTATGAATAAAAAGTAAAAATCTACTAAAACAAAGTATTACGTACTTTGTGATAATTGTAGATTCAGTTTCAGTTCATTTCAGTCAGATTTAAAAAATATAAGATACGTATTTTTTCTTTTCTCAAAACAATAATATTTATAAAGGTAAGGCGCGTTAAAGTTCAGTAGTGAAGGCTTGTGACGTCACATGTAGGTAACGAGGATGCCACAAGTGACATGGCGAGCCCCCATTCTGCTTTTCTCGCTTAAATCCGCGTTTCAGTAGATATTTGTTATTTTGAAAAATAAATATATGTGTCTAATATTTTTCGATTCCTTAAAAACTGGACATTGAAAAAACATAATATACAGGATTAATTTAAAAGGAGTGCGTATATTCAACGAAGTAATCAGTTGCATAAAACTGAACGACTTTCCCAAGGTCACATGGGTCGAAATCTTAAGATTGAAAATCATCTTTTCATACAATCAGTCACGTGACCTGTCACTTTGTATGAAAAGTTATTTTTGTATTAAAATGTTAAGCAAGTTTCCTTTAGAAACAAAATTACAGAAGAATCCCGAGAACACAAATAACTGTTACTAGTTATGCGAAAACACTAACATATTAAGTAGTGAAATCAATTAAGAAATAATTTCAAACACCCAGCTTATAACATCCTTCAATACAACTTCAGTTAGTTAAAGTTTCCAAGTATATGAAACTACCATGAAATGTGCAATATTGAAAACAGGAATACTCGAAACCAATAACATAGGAAACGGTATTTAAATGTGTCTAATTACACGTATTTTCGAGTGTGTAGTCCCATTAAAAGTGTTTGTTTTCTCACCTCAAATGTATCACTGCAACCAAAAAGTAACCATTGGGATCGCCGGCAACTGCAGTATATCTGCACCGAACGCGTCGCACAATCTCAAGTGCCCATTCTATACGTCGTCAAGCCTTAATGGTTACCAACAAACGGTGCTATTTATCGTAAAATCGACACTAAAAACGGACTAACACATCGTTTCGGCAAAACAAGTAAACTTTACGCCCTCCTTTTGTGTATAGGAATTGAAAAGTTTGATAAAAATTGTGGTAGTTTTAAAGGTTTACAAAATTGAATGGTTGCCTATATATGGATAGACTGGATATAAACGCGTTGGAACCTATGACGGTAGGTTTGTTTATTTTCTTTGAAATTACGTCGTTAATGTTATATAGAATCTAGTGTTTGTAAATGCCAGCAAGAGGTTAATTAATTCTATCAAATGTTCCAAGAAAATTATTTAATATTAATAACCTAATAATTTTAAATTGATTTCTGTTTACGCTAAGGTGTTAAAGCACGCAGAAGTAGATATATATTGTAATAAATTTATGTAATTTTACTTATGAGTTTCAATATCTATTTAGATTTGTGAGGAGGATTTCAAGTCGAGACGTACCTATATTTCTGAGCCTAAAGTATGATATCGTAAAAAAACATTTTGGCAGCCTCCCTAATTTTGAAGTTTACAACCATTTTATATTTTAGCCGTACGTTATTGGTATTTTACGACAATCTCGAGAGTACGGCGTTGTCATTAAACACACGGGTTGATCGCAGAGGAAATTGCTCAACAAAACGCCACAAAAATGGGATAAAAGCCCTAAAATTTATGTTGGGGGCTCATCGCGAACCGTTAACACGTAGTACCGCTCTGCATAAAACATTAAAATGTCCTGACGTTGCGCCTGCAGTATTATTTACGTTCGTATTAGCAATTTTCAATTATTTTATCGCTGTTTGTTGGTAGCAGGTGCTTGCTGCGTCAACATGCTACGTTTCAAATATTTAATGCTTGTTTATTTTCGGGTACATTATAAATTCAAATATTTAGAAGTGAAAGTCATATTAAATTCAAAAGTAAAGTTTTCGTGAATTGTGAACGATTTTTTTTATTTTTAAAATTTTGGATTTACGAAAAATTCACTTAACTCTCAAAGCAGTCACAATTTTGCGGTTGTAATAAATTTAAATACTGCAATCTGGACTTCAGTAGCACTCGTTGCTCGTAAACTAAAATAATAAGTGTTGGTTTGGACCGTCGAAGCGGTGTTCGGGTGGTCCGTCTAAGGCTGCCGACACACCCGCGTTATGCGCGACAAACGACGCGACACGACTTCGAATAATCAGCTAATAATCTCATTGTTGCCTATTCAAGCGATCCCAACTTTCTTACATAGTCATTATGCAGTCCCGGTCTGACTTACAAAATCCTTTGTAATACGACATTAAAAGAAATGTTATGAGATTTGCATACTTGTTTCAAAAGAATAATGATATGCTAAGTTTCTGGTTTAGCAATTTGCAAAACATGGTGTTGAGTATAATATGTAATAAAAGCCTTTAAGACGTTTAGACTAAATTTATTATTAAATTACCCTTTGTTATAATATCGAGTGAGACAATTTTGTTTCATGATTATCGCTACGCATAAAAATCTAACAAGAAAGGCGCAAAGATCGTCTTTCTAAGTGGTGGTAGTGGGTGTTCTGAATTTTATGTCTAAACTTTTGTTTACCATCTGTTTGACAGAAACAAAAAAAAATTGGTGGTACCTACTACAACAATATGTCTACGGTATGTAGGAGTCCTTAGTTGCACCTGGCAAGCAGGTCACGACCCGGCCCGGCCCTCTGGTCTCAAGATCGAGAACAGAGCTAAGATTCATTGATATCGGAATACCGACCGAACATTCTCTCAGTTTCAAAGGTTTCACTATAAATTGGAGACGGCTTAAATTGGGAAACTATTTTGGGGGAATTAGATCTTGTAAGTAGGTTGTAGGTACCTATGCCACAATATTATGGAACAGACAAAACAGTGTGAAACATTTCTCGCTAATATTTAACTGCCTATTAGGCATGATGATCATCAGAAATTACTAGACGGCTTCTGAATTGAGAATTTAAGCTCCTCAAACTCTCATTTATCGTGGCGGCCTAGCGGTTCAATGATCGGATTTTCGTGCAATATGTTGCAGGTTCGAACTCAGTACAGGCAAATTCCAATGTGAACTTTTCAAAGTTTTATGTTTATTCTTAATTGTTTTGTCACTATTGACTAACTGTAAAGGAAAAAATCGTGAGGAAACCTGGATTTCAGAAATTTAAATCTGAGCCCGCCAACCCGCATAGACGCAGCGTAGGGATCAATGCTCGTTCCTGCAGTATATGAGAAATGGCCTGTGCCCAGCAGTGGGATATTTATAGGCCAGTGTTTTTATTATTATATACTCTGATTAACTAATCGCGTGACAGCGTGAGACATTGCTCATTAATAATACATTTACATGGATGTGTGTTACAAAACAGCTCTGTTAAGAAAAAATATTATGACAATGGGTCTTGTTATCTATATAAATAAAAAGACAAGGCCTGACTGACTGACTGACTGACTGACTGACTCATCAACGCCCAGCCCAAACCCTTGAACCTAGAAAGCTGAAATTTTGCACAGAGGTTTCCTTTATAATGTAGACAAGGAACAAGGAAGGATTTTTTGAAATTCAACCCCTAAGGGTGTTAAATAGGGGATGAAAGTTTGTATGGAAAATCGTCATTTTTGAAGTTTAAACCATGAAACTTGGTGGTTACCATTCTGGTAAAAAAAAAAAAATCGACGTGTTTCAGTATTTTTCGAATATCAATCTCTAAGGGACTTAAATAGGGGATGAAAGTTTGTATGGAAAATCGTCATTTTTGTAGTTTAAACCATAAAAATTGGTAGATAACATTTTAGTAAAAAATTAAAAACTACGTGTTTCATTATTTTTCGAAAATCCACCCCTAAGGGTGTTAAATAGGGGATGAAAGTTTGTATGGAAAATCGTCATTTTTGAAGTTTAAACCATGAAACTTGATGGTTACCATTTTGGTAAAAAATTAAAATCGACGTGTTTCAGTATTTTTCGAAAATCAATCCCTAAAGGACTTAAATAGGGGATGAAAGTTTGTATGGAAAATCGTCATTTTTGTAGTTTAAACCATAAACATTGGTAGATAACAATTTAGTAAAAAATTAAAAACGACGTGTTTCATTACTTTTCGAAAATCGACCCCTAAGGGACTTAAATAGAGGATGAAGGTTTGTATGGAAAATCGTCATTTTTGTAGTTTAAACCATAAAAATTTGTGGTTACCATTCTGGTAAAAAATTAAAACCACGTGTTTCAGTATTTTTCGAAATTCAACCCCTAAAGGAGTTAAAAGGGGTTGAAAGTTTGTATGGGAAGTTTGGTATTTTCAAAGATAGACACATGAAATTTCGTATACGGGTTTCTCGATAGAAATAAATTAAGACATATTTCAGCGATTTTGAAAATCTACCCCCTAAGAGGGTAAAATAGGGGATGGAAGTTTGTAGGTATATGAATTGTGTAGTTTTCATAGATAGGCACATTAAATTTCATAGGATTATGAGTTAGAAATAAATAAGACGTACTTATTTCCGAGATTTTAGAAATCTACCCTCTAAGGGGGTGCAATAGTGGTTGGAAGTTTTTTTAGGAAGTTCGTCATTTTCAAAGAGAGAGATGAGATTTGGTTTCATGAGATTTGGTATAAGGGTTTTTGGTTAGAAATAAATGAAAACATATTTTAGCGATTTTAGAAATCTACGCCTTAAGATGGTTAAATAGGGGTTGCAAGGTATTATATTGTGGACTTTATTTTTAAAGATAAGGCCATGCCTTTCATATACGGATTTCTGGTTCGATACAAATAAATGACCATCTGAAACATATCTTTACGATGACATCCGTGTTCGAGTGGCGTTCACAACGGTTTTCAAGGTGTCGCCAGCTCTGAGGTCCCGGGTTCGATCCCCGGACGGGTCGATGTAGAAAATCACTTTTCTACATTATGTCGAGTCTGGGTGTTAGTGGTACCTTCGTTGTTTCTGATTCCATAACACAAGAGCTTACTATCTTTGAATTCGGAGCATTGAATGTGATTCTTCTTCATCTTTTCGTGTCAATGATTTTCAAGTTTTGTTTGACCAAAAAGTTGCCACCATTTTAAAAGTTTATCCAAACTCAATGTATGTGATGTTTTCCCACATTTTATTATTATCTTAACGCCATAATATTTTATGAAAAATTTAATTCATGCTCCTTACTTTGAAAATCACAGAATACATCCATCTATCCTTTACTACTTACTACTTTTAACTTTACGCGCGTGCGGAGCCGCGAGCAACAGCTAGTTTACAATAAAATACCTCATAGTTTTAAGGAATGTTCTATCCATATGTTAAAATCCAAGGTTACTGCAAACTTTTAAGAAAATGATATTACTCAGTGAAAGACTTTTTAAGTGATTTGACTTTGTAGAAAAAGGCTGTTGGAATTATCTAGTTTAAATTATTATTAATGTAAAATTATTAAAAAAACATAGGTATGTATATACATATTTTCTCATTAGTATTAATCTTTAAGACGTGAATTGTTGAAATTTTTCGTTTAAAATTCTGATTCTGATTCTGTATTGACAGATTTGTTGGTATGCCTTGCGTAACTGCTTAGTTTGCTCTGAGTACCTACCTTCCTATTTAATAAGCCAAATAGAACCGCTATTATAAAAAACATTTCCAAGCACCTAAAGTAATATCGAGAGATAACGCTTACGATTAATTACCGCTTACTCGTATAATTAGTACAAAAACAATTCTATTGAAATGTTCCCCAAGATAGTGAGGACTTTTATCAATCCGGTCACGCCTCATTCTAATGAAGTGAGGAGTTTGTCACGTAACTCTCGGATAGCATTCGGAATCGCGATAAAAGGAAAATTTACTGCTGCCCTAAATACTTGTAAGTAGGTACCTTAAATAGTATAATATTTATTATTATATTATTCAGAATTTGTTGGTAAACTTTTTATTTAATAATATCATAATATATCTTGAGACAGGTCACACATGGCCACCTGATCCCAAACTAGGCAGAGCCCGTACTGTGGTGAGCAGACAACTGATAAACATATTTATAGAATTATTTATACGTATTATATGTATTTACATACATATTATAGATAAATAACACCCAGACGCAGAACAATTGATCGTGCTCATCGCGCAAAGATTTGTCCTGGGTGGGTATCGAACCCACGACCGCTTAGCAGTCAGTTACAATACTATAACAGCTGTGTTCAATAAACGGATTGCATTGAAATATTACCTCTTTTTCAGATTAAAAACGAGATGCATTGGAAAATGGAAAATCCAACAAAATCATCTATCGCAAATTGTATTTGATATAACCAAAGCGTGAGATGGAAGCGGCCTGGTCGAATCTAGATAATGCAAATACAGGGCAGCTACGTCCGATGTACGGAACTCTTTTGACCACGAGCCTCGAATAACATTTCGTTTGTACAGGGTGCCCATGGTTTCATATATTTTTTGATACATAAACAAAAAACGACCGAGGCGTAGGTGCGCATAACGAAAACTTCCCAGTTTATTTATGACTTTTGGCCATGTGTTTTTGTATTGGTCAACTTATTGCATTACTGGGTAGGTGCTTAGCAGGTTCCTGTTACAGATGATAAAAAATCTCGGTCATCACAAGAGTCTGAGTCTTTTGTAATTAATATTTGTAAATTTTTTGCAGAATCTAGAGAGACTGAAAGTGAATCCTATAATAGTCTTTTTTTTTAAAACGACGCTCGCACTAAGGAATTTAATCCTTGTGCCGCGGGGGTTTCACAAACATTCAAATCACATGCGCAACCCGCAGCATGTCGCTCACAGTGGTAATTAGCATGGTGACCTATACCACTCGGCTATCCGTGCAGTCGAAGTTTTAAAAAGTAAAGACGGAATAATGTGTAAAATTTCAGAAAAAGGTTGGAATAATAGTGGGTGCCATTATTATTCCAATCTTTTTCTATCAGTCTGTACAGTCCACCCTATTCTTCTTCCGTCCCGTTTTATTTAATTCACATGTGGTCACCGTACTCATATCAAATACCGGGCCAAAAAGCGGCGACCGGGCGGCCATGCTGAATGTTGTTTTAATAAAAATGACACTGATTTAATCCGTGCTCACTGGGAAATTAGTTTTTTTTTTCAAAAGGTCTTTTTGTGGCGCATTCTAAATTGTGAGTTACATTATACCTATCAGAATAAGTGTGCTGTTGTAATATTTATTGTACCCCTTTGTTCAAGTCTACTATTAAAAATCGTGTGTTTTTTAAAGTATAATAGTCAAAATAATATGCAGAGATAACTTAGTTTAGTTTGTATATAAAATTGTTTTGTATCCATAATACTATACACCACCAGTCAGAATAGCTATTCTACTTCTGCTTTTCGCATCAGCTCATGTTTAAGGACTCCAATCGAGTCTGAAATAAAAAAAAAATAGGCCGGCCTATCAATGCTGGGCATTGGCCTCTTCCCAATAGAGGCGAAAAGCGCATTAATAATTCCATTACCAAACTTAAAAATCACTCAATATGTTAACAGTTTAAAAAAACAAACAATCTATATATTTGATGTCTTATAGTACTAACATTGTTATAATGATGAATAAATTAATATTATTAACCTAATTATAATGTTCTATAGTTGGAAGTCGGTAAAACTAACAAATGCTAGTTTTCAGAATAAATACAAACGTGTACCTTTATCTGTCAAATGCAAGCTAAATCTTTAAATCTTAGCAAACTCTATTTTCTTAGAATTTTTCAATCTATTTGCGATGTTGGCTAGATTCACTTTTAGATACTGTTTAGTTTAGATAATCCATTTTACTTAAAAGTTTGATTATACAACCTCATTGGTTAGATATATAGATAAAAGGATTTTAGTAAATCGATGCGTTGTTTATAAGTACTTAACGTTTTTTTTGTATAATTGACTAGCGTGAAAAATGTCCCTACTGCTTAGAGCTTATTATTAAAACCATTTTAACTAAATTACATAAAAATATATTATTCTTGAGATTTAGAAGAATTAATCGAAGACGCAATTCCACAGTTATGTTGACACACCAATGGCGTTATTCCATTCGGTATATTCCAATATTACTCAATTTAAAAGCATATTGCTGTTAGCTATAAAATTCTTCAATTCCATAAATTCGCCATTTCTGGCACTTTAATGTTTTATTCACGTAATAGCTACGTGTTAACTGGTCGATGAAACTCTGGTTATACATTCCTTGGGTTAGTGGAAAATAAAATTTTGATATAGGCAGCTCTGAAGCTCACGAAATTCGTACGAATTTCTGAGTGGTTTCCGAGAGTTGTGGAATTCAATTATAAATATTTCTAAGTGCTAAGTTTTGCCGTTCTTACTTACATTTTATTTTTAGGTTAAGTAACTAACTGAATACTTTATGCCGCTCGGCTATTATTGTGCTACCAGATTTAAGATTTTAAAAGTAAGTCTAAAAATTGTTTTAAAAAAAAAAATGGTTGCCTGTAAAGTCGGTTTTACGGGCGAAGATTTTACGTGACAACGTCTTTTTCTCGGTAGAATATTTATTGATATGAATATAATTAAATTGCACAATAGGAACAAGGAATTGAATGAAAATAAGAATTGCACAAATTTTAACTATAGAAATATATTTTGTTTACTAAAACATTGTAAAGGCATTCGGCGGGCCTCTCTCTCGTTCGGTGACTCATCGTAACGTTACCGAGCGTTACACTTTTTCATAAGTGACTCCCAGCCGCAACCTAATTTAAGACGTTGTCACGTCAAAAGTAGGCTAATAAACGTTTTACATTATAAAAAAGCAAAACGTGTAAATATGTACGGTAGTTGTTACAAATATTATTTATTTTATTTATATTTTAGAATAGATTTTCCTGTCAGAATATGATACACATTGTGCCCGAGGGTTAGCAATGATTAAACATCGAAAACAATTCTCCACAGAATGAAAACGCGATATCAATAGCTACATGCACTTTTAAAATTAATACAATTGCTTTATATCTGGCACCGTGATGAAGTATCGTTGGATTGCGTTTAATACCAATACAATAAGAGTAATCTATTCGTGTCAGTGAACAAAGCAATAACGCCAATGAAAACTAGTATTCGTTAAGCGTCCTTTGTAAGAGAAACGAAAATATTTAATAATATTTCGCGAATCTCTTTATGCTTGCAATTTTTGGAACAACGCAAATTACATTGAAGCTTCGCTCCGAAAGATAAAATTCGAAATTTAAAACGTTACAGTACTTTTTCGTCAGTTTTTTGTTCGTGGATCGACTAATCAAACAAGATTGCACGAATTTTAAGTTTGTTTTAAAGGGAAAAACATAAATCCTTGTTATCGAATATTGCGCTTAAAATATTTTGGCGCAGAGAACATTCTCGAGATGATTATATTTACTACATGGCTTTAAAGCGGTGGTAGCCTAATGGCTAGGGCGTCGGACTTGCGATCATGTGGTTGCGGGTTCGAATCCCACTGATTACACTTCCGACGTGAACCCACTCGTAACACAAGCATCTTAGCTTAATACGAGGTTATTAGTAATGTGCGACCCACATTGTAGTAATATAAAAAAATAATAAAGTGCAAAGATTGTGAAGTTGTTTGGTGGAGTGTGTATGTCTCAAAGGAATAGTCATACATGCTGTATACCGTTATAAACAGATTTTGCCAAGAGTGGAGTAAACTCTTATAAGTAGTAAGTTTATGTAACGTGCTACATTTTTTACTGATGAACCTGCCATACACTAAATGGTATCATACATACACAAGATGGTTTGGATAATCATTATTTCTGCGATATTTTAACTTCCAAAAACACCGATTTCATGTATCCTGTTAAAAATAGTGGGACGGCTGTTAATAACTATAAATCAACGTCCTCGGGAACAGCACTAATGCCTTCATAATCTTTATTCCAACGCCATTAAAACCGTTATATTTTTGGACAATGTTGGACGATATTACGTCCAAAATCCGCAGATATTGTTCATCATAAAATGCAAATTCGTGTAAGTAGGGTATGAGAGCTCACGAGTGGCCAATAAATAACAAATCAGTCACTGGCATAATGGGACCATTCCTCAGCGCCAAGAAGTTAGAGTTGGCTGTAGTTCAAGTAAAGTTCTTGGTCCTGCGTTGTGGGACGCTGGGATGTAGGTAGATGTTAGATGGAAGATATTTAAAATACACTTGTTTTATATTGATCAGCAAAAGTTTTATAAAATGATGGTTACCATCTATAAGATAGGTAGAACATTATTAAATTGCTTTTTAACCTTAAGATAAGAGAGGTAGATTCTACACATAAAGCCTTTAAAAATAAGTAGGTATACTTTATACAAAACGAATTTTGAAAATATTAAACTCTGTTTATTTAAATTACCTTATGTCCTCCATTCTCCTTATTTATACATCTACCCGTTAATCATGTCTGTACTTAACGCGTTAACTATTAACTCAAGTAAACACTGAAAGCTTTTCAAAAAGTAAGGATTCTAGGTATAATAATGTACCTATACAAAACAATTCCATATTATTTTTTACTATCTCATTCACTAATCCCAGTCCCAATATCTTACCACACAGCAGCCTGTATACTCGTATATGAAATATTCAAGCAAATACATTGGTATCGCAGCTCGTCGCCGACCGCTCTCCAGGCTGGACCACGGCTGAAATTGTTTCACAGAACGAAAAGAAAATAAATAAATAAATGAAATACAGGTTACTAGTCTTAAGTATTCGGATCTGGGCTTTAAAAATAATTGACGGTCGATTTACCTTATGTTCAGAAGTTTGATAAATTGATAATTTGTTTGGCTATCGGTCAAATATTAGTAGGAAAAGTTACAGACAGTATTGGTTTTCTAATTTGTTTATTAGGTTTTTGGGATAGCTTAGATTGTTTTGATTTGTGTCACAATAGGATTCGTTTTGGTAACGAGATGAATCACTTATGATATATGCCATACAAATGTGAAAAAAAAAACAAAATATCAAAGTAATGAAAAAAAGCAAAATTTTTCTCAAGTAAACACATACATAATATAATCTATCGTACGTTATCGTATATTGTGTGGATACACGTACTAGTCTTAAGGTAAAACTTTTACCCAGATAAGGTTTCTTAAGGTCTTAAATTTCAATTTCAAAGGATCAGCGCGAACATTTGTAGAGGGAGCCAGACAACGTCGGGGCGCGCAGCGGGTCGTACGAGAGCTAATTCTTATATCTTATGAAGAAAAATTCATTTCATTACATCGGATTACTATAATGTGAAAGCGTACGTAAAAATGTAAATTTTCGGGATAGTTGACCACTTTTATCTACTTTTTCAGCATTATCATTAATTCGGATTGATATCAGGCTAAATCAATAGATATTAAATAAACATGAATCGTGGAAAATAGGTATGTACGCGCTTCTTCCGAACAAATGCACCAAATTAGATTATATAATTACACACATCAAAAGTGTCTAGGGATCAAGCATTTTTATGCGGATTTCTTGAGATTGAGATGTCGCTTTGTAATAAATTTATGATTTTATAAATTTATATGGATCCTTTTTGGTGCATTTCATAATTCGAATCAGGAACTGTGAATCAAATTCGAGTAAAAGATGAAAATCAGCTGTCAATATTTTCCCTATAAAAACATACAACGCATTGAAGACATTATTAGTGCTACTGTTTCCCTACTACTGATTAAAACCAACGTTATTATGGAGCGGCGACGTCATTTAAGCAGGGAAGAAATGCTCAGAGCCGTGGGAATGATAGAAGCTGGTTCCCGGCAACGTACTGTGGCTTTAGCTCTGAATACAAGTCAGAGTGTTATCAGTCGACTTTGGACACGTTACCGAAGCACTGGTACCGTGGCTGAGCGCCATGGAGGACGGTATCGCTGCACCACACGGAGACAAGACCGATACATTCAAATCTTAACTCGAAGAGCTCCAACAATAACCGCCATGATGTTAGCCGTGAGGCTTCATCACTCTTCAGGGAACTTAATTAGCGACCAAACAGTCAGAAACCGCTTGCATGAAGTGAACCTTCATTCCCGAAGACCGCTACGGGTACCACCTATAGCAATGCACAATCGTAGGATTCGATATCAATGGGCTCTTGAACACAGAAATTGGGCAGAAGAACAATGGCGTTTCGTGTGCTTTTCTGATGAGTCTCGTTTTGGTATGAGACCGGATACAAGACGTATACGACACTGGAGAACCCCTGGACGCCAACAGCGATTAAAATCCTGCCAGGAAGTCCATCCTTATAGTGGTGGAACCATCATGGTATGGGCGGGTATTTGGATCGGCGGTAGAACTGAGTTGATTTGGATCAGAAGCAACCTCAACGCTCAAATTTATGCTGAGACGATTGTATCAGACGTCATCGTTCCTCTACAAGTGCAAATCGGTCCCTTATTTCAGTTAATGCATGATAATGCACGACCGCACACCGCAAGAGTTGTAAGACAGACTCTCGCCGCAGCTAACATCAATGTCCTGCCCTGGCCTGCTCAGTCGCCAGACTTGAACCCGATTGAGCATGCATGGGATATGCTACAGAGAAGAGCTCTGCCGAATATGGAGAGTATCCAGTCGCAAGAAGACCTTTTTTTGTTGTTGCAACGAACATGGGCGGCCATTCCACAGCGTGATTTGGATGAACTCATTTTGAGTATGCCAAACCGATGTTCTTGTGTTGTTAGTGTTCGCGGTAGAAACACGGATTATTAATTGTTTAAGTTACCCAATAAAATTTTAAAGAAAACTGTTATTTCAGTCTTTTTTTCGAACTTTTGTGTTAGTGGTTCAAATGTCAAAAATCCCTTTATTAGGAAAATGGCAAATTTCTTTATTAATGCAAAGGTGACTTGGTTTATCGTTACTGTGACAAACGAAAACACTTTATTCGATGAATCCTTAAAGAAAATTTTAATTAATATCAATCAGGAGAAAAGTTATTGCAAAAATATATGTTGATCCCTAGACACTTTTGATGTGTGTATTTATAGGTACCTACCTACTCGATATTGACTCAACAAGGTTTGTATGAAAGATTTTTTTTTTAATCTGTTGAATACTTTAGGTGCTGTGTTTACGGCAACGGGACTTTCGCGGTTGAAACCGCGGGCAAACAGGTAATACAGTATAAATATTGACAACTAGGTATACAGGATTAATTTTTATGGAGTGCGTATATTTCACGAGGTAATCAGGTGCATAAAACTGAACAGCTTTCCTCAAGGAACATAGGTCGAAATCTTAAAATAGAAAATCAATTTTTCATACAAATATATATTACGTGAGCTGTCACTTTGTATCAATATTTGTATTGTATATATTGTATTTCATTTTCAATTACCTCATTGAATATACGCACTCCATAAAGAGTAATCCTGAATAAGAATCTAAAAAATATGACATTAATAAGTTTGTAGTTTGTAGAGCACTTAGCTGATTTTTGTGACTTCATTCTTAAGCTTAAAGCTCTAATACTATTTTGCATAATATTATCCTCTTACCCAAATTCGCTGTAACTATTCTGTCTATGAGTATCAACGTACTAATGTGATCCTATTTTATCGTCTTGGAGATCATCTTAAACTGTTTTGGCTTATTCTCTTTTCTCTCAAATTTTTCACTGGGGATTTGTTGTCTGACCTCTGCAGGGTTGTCGAACTTAAGACAATAAAGTTTGTACCTAAGTTACAAAGTATATAATACTATAGATACGTTGTATTTTAGTTACTTGTTTTTCCTCAATTTGTTAGTTACAGTTGATACATAATATATTTTTTTACAATTTATATGGATATGGTATACTCTTCTTCTGCCTAGCCTTTTCCCAAGGTTTGTTGGGGTCTGCTTCCAGTCTTACCGCATTAAGCTTCAGCTATTTTACATGGAGCCTACCTGACCTTCACAACCCATTTTACTTAGGTTATAGTTGGACTGATTGTGAGAATTGTAATGACTTAACGACTGTCAAAGATCACCGTATGACAGTCGGGACGGACGGCTTAACGTGCTTTCCGAGGCACGGAGAATGCCTTAAAAATGGTCACCCATTCACGGACCAAACGGCGAACGCGGCTCTAACTTTAGTATCGGTCAAACCGTTCGGCTTTCACTTAGCCACGAGCCCCTTTGGCCTTCCAGCCCAAACCAGATCCGCCAGTTAAAAATATATAACTTCCAAAAAATTTGGAATTAAGTTCGATCCCTTAAAAATTCAATGAGCGCCAGTAAAGCTGGACCGTTAGCAGTGTAGAAGCGAGACAACAAGTGTAGAAGTGTCATCTCGCTTTCACAACGGCATTCTTGATTGAATGCCGATGTCACACGAGGGCAGAACAGTGAGGCAGAATAATACAGACCAGTACAGTGCAGTAAAAGAATACTGCCAGGACATACATAATACAGAGAAAACAGTAAAGTTCTGTCTCAGCAAGTTTGCGTTTACACGGAAGCAGTTCTGCACTGTCCAAATTCCTTCCTATCTGTTCTGCCCTCATGTGAAATTGGTATAAAGCTAACTGCAAACACCTTTAAAACTGTTTGCTGATTTATTGCTATTTACAGAATTCTGCATGAGCCCACATCTGGAACAAAACTGGTATGTGATTTCCTTTTAAAACATTAAAATTACAAAGTCACGTACATCTTGATACTCTTCAGCTGTTCTTTACAAGATACAAGTGTTATCCAATCCAAGGCGAGTAGTTACTATTTAAAACACTGCAAACTGTCTTCGTGTTGTAGATAGAGATACAATCATTTGTTACGTGTCCTGTTGAGCTTTTAATTGATAGTGTTCAGTGAGATTTATGTGTGAAGCATGTGCAACGTGGCTCTAAAGGTAACTTGAGACTTCAGTAGTGCCGATCCCTCATACCTGAATGTACCTTGCGCATTTGGTATAAAACGGCGGGTAAATATATATATATATATATGTCCACGACCACTTCTTTAGTTGACCATTTGACTTTCTTTAAATGTACCTAAGGTGATAAAAAGATGGGATTGTAATTATTATTAAGTATTTTGTTCGGTTTTCAAGCGTCTGGTTTTGGGGTCAAGGGTCTTTAGCTTTATAATTTTATTTCACACTCTTGACCCCAAAGAGCGAAATTGATTATAGAAAATGGTACATTTACTTCATCATAAATAATCGGCTTAGGTATTTCAGGCAAACCGTGAGAAAAGTCTTGATTATCCATTTTTTTGCTTGAAATATCTCTCCTTTTCTCTGTTATGACACATGACATAATGGAATAAATAACAACATTCAATCAAGCGAGTCATTCGACCTTACATCAACCTTGACAGCAAACAACATTATATAAACCAAGCAACAACACCATAATATTCTCCGAACTAACCAACCTAAAGCTAATTCTAATAAGTTTCTCAGTAAAATTCAAAGTACAAACGCTTCACTCCTTGAATCTTGTGCAAAGTTCCCAAGCAAATTTACAATTTAAATGGCTAAACAACGATCATGTCATAAACTCAGCATAAATACAGCGTAAGCTATTAAACAGAAAAGTTATACAGGCGAATTTTAATTACGACGGAGCTACAAAACAGAATTGGTTACTATAAAACGTAATGAATTTTTGTTGTCATTACAGTGTGGAGTTTAGTGGGTATTTCATATTCACACTCACAACTGCCATGTTTGTGAATCGCACGTGTATGTAAAAACATGGTATGAGGGTTCACGATGACGTCATTGGTCCAACGCGCACCCCTCTGCTTGGTTTAAGTGTACCTAAGAGTAGTGCTGACGGCTGAACGCTTTGTTTATACATAGCGTTCATTAGACGAGTATTTACGGAATCGAGTATGTATCAAACTAGTCTTAACTATGAGCACACTTATTACTCACCCTTTCTAGTTAGTCAGTTTTAATATTAAAAACAAGTGGCAAACATTCTTAAATTTCTGAAATCCAGTTTCAGTAGGTTTAATGTTTTCTATACTTTCGTGCCTGTTTGGTTTTCATTTTTCCATGAATGAGCTGAATTCCTTGATAAATTATTAAATAAAATAATTAGTGCCTTCTTAACTTTATACATCTCATATCACCCTATACTATAAAGGACCGTTACTAATTACGAACAGTTAAAAAAATACGTATATGTCAAACATATACTTTAGTAGTTTAGTATCCTATGTAAAAATAAAATTACCGTTCACAGCAGTGGGTTGATTACGACTCTTCACGTTATAAATCTAGTCAAACATACCAAATTAGGAGAAGACTAGAAAGAACCTCCTTTTGTCTACTGTTGTTTAGACACAGATTGATTGAGTCTAGCAAAAGCTAATGATAATTGCACAGTCACGTACCACAAAAGAACCTAATAAATAAGAAAATACAAGACGAAAATAAATAACAAACAATGCCTACTGATTTTATCCCTAACAATAAATGAGTGGTAACTAAATCCGTCTACAATACTAGCTTCTGCACGCGGCTCCACCCGCGTGGGCGTCGTTTTTCGCGACAAAAATAGTAGCCTATAGCCTGCCTCAATAAATGGACTAGGCACTAGGTGACTAGGCCCAGTAGTTCCTGAGAAGAGCGCGTTCAGTTAAACAAAACAAACGAACAAATAAACTCTTTAGCTTTATAATATTAGTTTATAGAAGTATATATTCGTTTTTTTGAGAATAAGCGTAAAGAACCGAATCTTTTTTATTCATAGCGAACTCGTGGCCTGAGCGTACAATATTAGGTATTACATAAGTATCTAATATTGGTCTAGATACGTGAGCCCTAAAAAACTAATATAAGCAATATTGTTTGGGAGTACCCTTTATAATAAATATGATACAGTTTGATTTCGTTATTTCTATGCATGTTTTTTCCCTTCTGAAGGTTGTCTTTTATTATTGAACTGAAATTAATTTCGTTACGTAATATACTAAAATTGAACATATTTATTTACTTTATAAGAATAGTTATGAAGTTATAGCTCAGTATTAAGAATGGTTGTGTCGTTTTTTTTTCTGAGTATCTATATTTTGGTCAGGATTATCTAAACTATGGAAATAAATAATTATCGTGTAGAGATACAAAATGAGGTTGGCTACCATATAATAATATATATACCATATAATTACATATAATTATGTCTAAGGTTTAACACCTATTCTTAGGATTACACAAATATTTTAACTCGAAGAGTCCACGATAGTTAGATAGATAGAGTATATAACGAACCTGTTACACTGCGTTTTTATACAAGGACTTTTGTTTTTTTTAGATATTCCTTAAAAATCTGTTTTTTTTTTCTTGTAATAATAATACACTTTTTTCCATGGAGCACACTATTCTCAATTAATGTTGTTCACACACTGTGGCTGCCAACTAAACTGCCAGATGACTTTTATTGGAAATTTTCGCAGGTAATTTCAGGCAACCTGTGTATTCTGTATGCGCGTAACAATTTATTATAATTCAAACTATTGTTTGATGCGTGAGAATTTTAAACGGAGCGTGAATATTTTCGTTTATTTGAATGTTGAAGTCAACCCTTTATAGCGCTGTTTGTGCCGTAAGCTTCATTTATTTATGAACTTGCTAAGTTTGGTATATCATAAAATATAGGTACATATAACGCAGGCAATTTGTACGATTCCGTCGTTTACATAGAGCGTCGTCAGTTATAAACCACTCGCAATTGTGTAATGTGAGTATGCCGAAGGCAAAATGATAACTCATTCATTTGTTATAATTTTGATGTAAGTTGTTCGGTGACCATGATAAAACACAGTTTGAATAAATAAGATTTAATTTCAGAGATCAGATACCTACTTACTAATGAGGATTTCAAGTAGGTATATAAGACTAATGTATGTGCTTTGGGTCTCTTAGAGTTCCATAGTAGGTTAGGCTGCGCCGCCGTCAGGTAGGTTAGGTTAGTTTAAAAATTTTAACCATACAACGAACGAGCCGAGCAGGCGAAACGAGCGTACCGCGGTAGTGGAGTGCCACAAACCAATTTATTAATAATACTCTGCTGGAGTCCTTGAACACCCACATTCTATGTATACCTTAGCAGTTTTTAGGTGCCGGTTAGCATCTACATTAAATACTTCAATTCGTCGAGCGCTTTTAAACTGACGACGCCGTATGTAAGCGGCGGAATCATACAAATTGCCTAAGACATTTATATACTTGTCTTTAAGCAAGGATTCTATATAATCACCGAGCTTAATGATGCGAACATATTCAAATGTCAATGTCATCAGATCACCTTAAAGATCTCATCTCCAGTCGGTTGCTGTGTTTTTCAGCTATAGGTACTTAGTACCTAATGATGAATTGTAATTAGACAAAAAACAAAGCGATATTCTTGAAAGGAATGTTATTTTAACCTATTCGTCCCCGATCGGCGACAGGTCGCCGCATTACAATACAAAATCAATTGTGTCTCATTAGTGGTGATTAGAGAGATTTAATTATCAATATATTGTTTATTTTATAAATAATCACATAATTATAAGACTATATTTCTATAAAAAGGTATAAATCTGCAACACGTTTTTTAATAACGCGCTCTGTGATAACGCTTACATAACGTTATTACGGTATAACATAACGTTATATTACAAAGAATGGTATAGAAATGTGTACCGTCGATTTTATTTTATAGCCAGAAGACCTAACCAAACACTGGCGAAACGACCCTTACGGGTAAATTGGAAGTTAGTACACACATAAATGTTTCCCACAACATTTATGCTCAGACAAGTTTTCAATACCTCTAAATAACCAACATCACTTGAAATTACGGTGTAAGTAATGATTCGCAAACTCCAAGTCCGTTAGTTATCGGCAAGGTCCTTGTAATGTGTTTATGTATTCTCGTGACGGTGTACTTACGTAAACACTTTAAAGGGTTTAACTAGTTTGCTAGTTTTACTCCCTTTGATGTAGCCAGTATAGAAGAAAGTTTAGTCTTAGATGGTGTTGGATCTGCGTGATAACACTTAAGACTAGATTCTAACAAAGTATCTTTGACTAGAAGTATCGTTTGCGATGTGTTCAATGACCCTTATAATTGTATTCCTCTACAACAACTTTATGTTTATTACACAATATGTTAGTACTAAAATAATAAATCCTAAAACTTTTTGCATAAATACGTTTGGTATGTTGTTGGTGTAACCTACGGAGAACGATAAAACGGAATAGAATTTACGAGTAAATAAATATCTAAACATTGATTTCCTAACTCATAAACCATACGACAGCATAAAATCTTACAAAGGCTTGCTAGAATCTGAACATCAGACGAGAAACAAAAGGCTTTACAGCCGCCATAACATGGATCTACAGCACAAATTACAGAGTACTGAGACGCTACACAAAGAATAAGCGATAAAAAACAAGTCACTTGATGCACGAGATAGCCACCCTTCAGACAATGGGGCGTACTTAATGCCCGTATCATGTACAAGCGTGTGATACAGATGTTCGCGTAATTAGTGGAGCTGGCGATGACTGAGTTAAGACCTAGTTAATGAGGGACATTTTCAATTTTATATTTTATTTAAAAACCGTTTAAGTTTTGCTGGCCAGTCAGTTTGACCGCGTTTTGAATGAATCAGCCACTTAAATTCCACTCTAGGCAAATTAGTAATTACAATAAATCGTGTTTTGTTTTTTTCTCGTTATATTTACGGAATAATAGCTCTGTCCTTTTCAAATACAAAAGTGAACCCTAGTAATTTTGATATTTAATTCACGTTCGCTTCAGAGTAACCCTTGTTACATAGTTTGATGGTTATTATCAAGCACTGTTCAAAATATCTCGGGTCAGCGTTATATATCAGAGATTTGGGTATACCCACTACTCGTAACATAAAGATTTTGACGCAATCTCCAAAGATCTCAGCATAGGCCAAAGTAATAAAGAAAAGTACATAAACTTATCCGTAATTCTCTAGGAGCCTATAGAAATGTTTCTTGAGTACTTATTTATGAAATAAAATAGAATTATTTATGTCGGCAACTTTAGCTCACACTGCTACAATGGCGTGTTTGTTTATGATTTCCCTTGTGTACCTCTACACCTATTTGTAGAAGCCTTGCAGGGCAATAGAACATTTTCATTACGCACGTTATAAGTTGTTGCTGGTAAATTATGTCACTACATCAACTTTGCGGCATTTACGTCACTAAGATTTTAAGTATACTTAGGACTTTATAAATTAGAGAAAAAGTGCAAATACCTATCGGTTTATTTCTGAATTGAGTATTCAAAACGTATTTTTATTGACGTCAGTTCCTTGTTTATGTAAAAGTAATTGTTATACGATGATCAGACATAATAATAATCATTGGAATGACAGTGACGCCATCTGTCAAAAATATGTCGTAACAACTCAGAAACCTTCGTGGGTAAAGCACAAAAACTTTGCTTAAGATCATTACATGATCAAATGCATAGTTTACGATTCTTCAAGGACATACCGACAAACTTTTATCTATCTTCTATAGATGTTCTTTTATTGTTTGTAAATATTGAAATTGAAATTTGTGTAGTCCGTTATAGGGATTGAAATTGACTGAGTGGGAAAATACAATGTTCAATGTTCTTTAACAAGGAGTGGCCTCAGTTGGTCCACGAGAGAGGAAAATGGAAGAAAGAAAAGGAGGCCTTTGCCCTACAGTGGGACAGTTGGGGCTCAAAATAAATAATAATGTTCTGATAGCTGATTTGATTATTGATCGCTGTAAGAAGTACTACCTATTAGGATTTCTTAGGTTAATAAGAGGAGCGATTTGCGTTTTTGGCTTGAAAAATAAATTATAATTATTAACTGTTAACTAATTTTTACTCTGAATTAATTCTAAAATTAGTTCATAAAATCTAAAATTCTCTTACAAAATTTTCGTCGAGAATGTCTTCCTCTTAATAACTTCGTTGTTAATTGTAGAAGGTAAGAGCCCTTTTGTAGCAAGCTGCTGCTTTCGTTTTTGAGAGCTAACAAAAATAAAATACTCCAGACTTGTCCCCTAATAATTTTGTAACTTTAATTCTCATGTTACCGCTTTGGTTGAGTACTGGGACCACTTCAGTTTCACGAAACTACATAAAAGTGTACTATCTATTTAAAACAGAAGAAATCGTCTTTTGTTTTATCAATTCGAAAGTCTATCTAAAAGTTTATTTGAGTATAAATTAATGTGTCCGAGACATTTTATTATTATTACTTCATTTTTTTTTTTTTACGATTGCTATTTAGGAATGGTGTCGCACATTACTAGTAATTCTCATGAAGTCCTCGCGGTAAGTAAATATGCTTGTGTTGAGAGTGGGTTCACGTTGGTAGTGTAGGTAATGGTTAAGATTTGAACCCGCAACCACATGATCGCAAGTCCTACACCCTAGCCATTAGGCTACCGCCGCTTTATGTGATTCGTATCGTATTTCATGTACCTACTATACACCATAACCTATGCATGCACCTCAAATTTTAATTGCCTGTCTCAATCCATTTTGAGGGTAATACAAACATCAATTTTATTTCTCCTACTTATCCTATCATACTGGTTAATTAAAATTGTTTGCGTTGAAATACTCAAAACATGTCCGAGCAGAACATTTTGACCGCGAATTCTAAATTCGAGGTACATGCACTCATTATGCAGAAAGAGGACCGTTTATTAATTAATCAATGTAATATAATAATTAGCACACGACAGGCAACTAAATCATCTAATGGAATTATCACTAAATAACGAACCTAATTAATAGAAGATTACATAATTATTGGTTTATTAGTGAAGGCTACTTGCCTGTAACTGCTAGCTGTAGTTTGCAATACAAACATAATTACCTAAAACTGTTATTGTTGTGATCCCCGTATTAATTGAATTTACTCCGAAGTTTATACAGACAAGGTTACCAAAGGCAATCGCTGGCTCTTTGATTAATCTAAACAATGTTTGTTGCCTTACAATTATTCATGATACGGTCCCTCTGGTTAACTTAGTACTACATACTTTGAGCTGTATCCAATAGTTCTGCCCCCCTTAGACAAAGTACATTTCTACAATCGTTATCGCTGATCGAATCGCTCAAATGTATGAAAGTGACAAGTCTAAGTCACGTGACTTCTCGAAGAGAAATGTCATTTCTATACATTTAATGTCATTTAGGCGATTTTAATCATCGTTCACGCTTGTAGAAATGTATTCTGTCTAAAAAGGAGGCTAGTTTACCGCAACTCAGTCTAATAAAATATGTATGCAAGCATTTGTACACAACAAATAGGTTTCATTTTAATTTCAGGATCGAGGATAGCGGGCAAGTTATTACTGGGGCTTGTATCATTTTGCGGATTCGGGGCGCAGGTAACATTCTTATTAGGGAAATATATTTCAGCCACGTGATGTTAATATAGGGTAAAGGTTGGTCTGTTTTGATATATAGAGGAGAATCGTAGGCTAGTGCGGGATATAGAAGGCAGGTTTATTTAAATTACATTAGACATGATATCGAGATCAATAGTATAGTTTATAATCAACTTTAATTAAATCTTTGCTTACCTTCGTAATATTGACTCTCTAATTATTTTCCTTTTTTAAGTCATTTTTATTTCTAACTAGCTGCCCGGACAGACTTCGTTCTGTCAAAAGTTAATAGTAAAAATTAATTAGTAATGTAAAGTTTTTTCGAGTGATCACGTTAATTTTATTTTCATAGTATGTACCTACTAAAACCTAACGTATTGGGAAAATAAAAAAACAATAGCCGAATTAGTCCAGCCATTTTCATTTAAATAGATAGATAAATAACCTCGTGTTATTTGTTGTCAAACTCCTCCAAAATGGCTTCACCGATTACTATGAACTTCTTTGTTTATGTTTGGTAGGCTCTTTTTGTACACCTAGGTGATAAGAATTACCTCACCTGTTTTTTTTATGATTGTCGGGTCAGCTACTATTATTATAAATAATTATTATGCCTTTTTTAATATGCGATCATTTCGTAATGAGAAGCAAGAGACTTACCGAACAAATTAAACTCATTGACCTTTGTAATAATTTTAAAACAATCTCTAAAAAAGGTCTTGATATTAAATCAAAGGATCGCCGCAAATAAAAGAGAAAGCATATTCAGGATCGCAATTTAAATAAAATAACATCAAACAACCTTTAACCTTTGCTAACTAAAATTAAATATTTGCACTTGTACATACTCGCTCCATAAATCATGACTATGTACGAGAATTAATTTCTCGAAAATTTATTTGTACGTACCATGTAACCTAGGCATGTTGTTAATTTACGAAATAAGGTTAAACGAGTAGGTATGTATCTCTGGAAATATTTATACATAATGGAAAAGATGAAACGTGGGCCTCATTGCCTTTGTTGAATAATTTATGTTTTATTTCTCATACAATCCCGTTCTGACGTCGTTAATATGCGAGTCTATGAGCCCCGGGCACTATTCATTTTTTAGACATATAAGAGTCCCAAACGGGTAATGAACAAAGGAAATTGGGGAAAATTTGTATTCCTTTGTTGATAATTCGTAATTTTTATTTTGACGTTTGCGAATAGGTTATGAGCGTGCTCACGAATAGAAGTCTCGAGATTAAACATGGAGTGGAAAATATCTTGATTGTAACAAAAAAACACTTCAACAAAATATCCTCCGGTATTTTTTTTGGCCTTTGGACTACTTTTGTTGATCCATTGGAAATCAGGAAATTTATTTATTTTTTCATAAACTTTGAAGATATTTCAGAAACACTAGAAATCACAAGTTAAAAAATAGTTGGTTTGTTTTCACGGCAACAATTTTTACGTGACAAATGAAACAAACAAATAATTTTAACTCAACAACCTGGAACAGAAGTTACAATGTCACAAACAGAAGTACCAGGATCGCAGCAAACAAAAGAGCATTTCTTAAATTTTCTATTTGGAGTCTGAACAAGGGTTGAGCATAGACGCTCATAATGCCGCACTCGACACGAGGGCCTGACCGCGGCTACTTCGACAGCTCCACATTTTAAGTGTATGGTACAAGTTACAAACTGCTCTAATCTGTTCCTTCCTTGTTTTGTTTCCCAAACCAAAATTTTATGCAAATGTTTATTATTATGTTTAATGTTTTCAAATGATTATTATCACTTTTAACCTGTTTTTTTCTATCAAATCAATTATCTAACACATCTATCTAAATATTTCGCTGTGATTAAAGGAATTATCTCAGAAAATGTGTAAGGTACAGTACCTACTGTCAATACTCGTACTTAAGCAAATAAATTACAATTGTATCTTTTAGATTATATGTCATAAATTCCAAGTGGTTATCTTTGAATGTAAGTTGTTACAAGAACAAAGCAAAACTTTTGGCCCAGGTATCAAGTCATTCTCTTGTCGCTTATACCACACATCAGGTTTTACTCATTCAACCTCTTACAACTGGCCACTGAATGAAACGTCAATTTTAAGCCTCAAAATAGCCTTTTTAAAATGTCTAGTACGTTTGAAAGTATGCTCATTTTGTTTCTACTTCAGAATAACGAGAAACGCTAAGATGCACACGTTACAGTAAACGTTCGGTCTTTAGTTGGATTATGTAATATGAGCATGTTAAAGGTTACATTGTTTTTTGAATTCTTAGTGATAGAATTGTCAGTTTTAACTAGTGAAGGATACAACATTCGTGCCTCTGCATAAATTGTGTCACACCGATTAAGATTTGGTTAAGCAATTTAATTAATGCATATAGCCCAAACAGAAAATTTTAATGTTGTATAACAAACTATTGTATTTCTTGAAGACAATAACCACGTTGATAAAATAGTCTTCTGTAATCACCTGCACTTTGTTTCACACCAGTTTTATAGCTACAAATAATCTCTACAAGTACTTCTCTAACAATACTCAATACAAAAGCTTTGTTAACAAGCAACAGATTGTCCAAAATTTAAAGCGATCTCCGACCTTAGATTCAGGTCTTATTCACTATCTCAATACCCAGTATTGGGGACCTCGTTAAATTGGGAAACCTTACGGTTACCGCCATTGTATCGGCGTAGACGGCATTCTTCACACCCTCGGCTCGTAAAAGGGAATGTCGAGATATAGCCTCTGTGAAGGATCATCGCCGCCCTTATTAGGAACGTCTTTAGTCTCGTATTTCTTAAGGGTAAGGTCAGGTTGGCTCGTATAAATTATTCGGAGCATATGGAGTGGCTGCGGTTTGGAGGGCAGAGATCAAAACCCCAGATACGAATATAGAACATATCTCACAGTTTCGTTAGCTAAGATTTTAGGTACCTATTATTTTATCTGTTCATTTATTTGTTCTAAGAATCACGGTAATATTGTTGAAAGGAAAGTTTTGTTTGTTTATATCTGAAGAGGAAACATAAACAGTAAATGTGAATGTTATGAAAGGATCACATTCGAATAACGATGAATAAATAAGGGGATAGAGCCTTGTATAGACGTTGTCATGAGGGACCATAAGTGCGGATTGTTATGTTGTAAAACTTTGTATTACTTGTTGTTTAATCCTATGATCATAGGTTGTAGTGTTGAATATAAAGAGGATTTGAGTCATTTCAATAAAAGGATGATAATTATATTAATACGACAAAGGCACGCAAACATGGAAATTGAACAAAGGCAGAGACAAACAAATACCATGTAACTGAGCCAATAGAAAAGTGAAATTTTTACAAGCGTTAACGATGTCATTAAATGTATGGAAATGACATTGGTTTTCGATAAGTATAGTTATTTAGACTTTTCACTTTCATACATTTGAGTGATTTGTTCAGTCAACGCTTGTAGAAATTTCACTTGTTTGGGGGGTGGTGTCAGATATATTTTGTATCGTCCTCAAATGTCTGTTGTATTTATTAAGTTTCGAATACATAAATATTATACCTACTTAACTTTGTTTTTGTTCTTCAAAACTTCAAAAGACTTTTTACAGAATGTCCAGAGCGGCTTCGAAACATTATTTCATTTTCTCATCAACTTGAATCACTTGTTTTACAAATATCACGTTAACGTGGGGATTTTCCCGAAAAGAAGCAGTTGACGTAAACGTAACGGGAAAGCTACATAAAACTTACGTTTTCATCTTATATAAACCACAACACCCAATATTCATGCCTTCACGTTCTTGTATCGTAAAAATATACGACAATGTTACATGTTAAAAGAATCATAACTTTGCTGGCGTTGATGTTTCAATATTTCTTTTTAAATTTACAAGGTTCGTTTTGTTGTTTACGATGGTGAGTTATGAGTATTTTTATTAAATTATCTTGCGTTTTATGTGTTCCATAACTTTATGTCCTAGGATTTAAGATATTATGTGAAATAAACCCGTCTTTTGATCAATTTTAATTCCTTTTAGTATGAAGAGATGGTTAAAAATTTATTCCTCACTTGTTAATTTTTTTTTATATTTTACGAAAGTATGATGACAAAGTGTGATCGAATCTACGAGGTCATGTCAATAATTTCAGTTTTGGTTTTTTCATATTTTAAGGGAAGAAGTTGTTCTAGTTTATACAAAAGTAATGAGCTTTATTACTTGATAAGGTCATGAAACTTCTAAGGTGAAACAATCAGAACTAAGTAGCCGTCTGAAATTGTAATATTATAACATATTCATTGAAAAAGAAGATAGAAGTAAATTATATTGATACTTGGTATATATACACCTATTAAAAGAGTGTTTCAACTTGTTTAGTATTTCCACTTTAAGCCCAGTCTATGAATAAGTAAGTTGATTGCGAACCGAAAGATGTTTAAGGCACCATTAGATCTGTTTTAAGAGTAGAAGCCCACAGCTGGGCAAAGGCCTCTTACATCGAATTTTACTACGCAATAAAAGATAATTGCATTAGTTTTTCGTACACTTTGATTTTATTTTAGAATCGAGATTCCGATCTCGCTTAGAATGCTAATATTAAGGTTTGAATAGCAAAGTAATAGAAAACCTTTTTAAATAAACATAGTTTGAAAATAATCTTTTGGTATCATGAAAAATGCTTTTTAGCGAAAAATTGTAATATTATTTTAAATGAAAATGTAATTGGGTATCAAGAATAATCTGCAGACGTGGTTTAAAAGTTGCAAGTAATACTTTCTACGTTATGAATGATGTATTCCACAAATCTTATTAAAAATGTATAACTAGAGATCGTAGAACTTGCTGAGGCAAAGAATTATCCAAATGGGGAATTTTAACTCAGTAATAATAATAATGTGTGCGTGAAGAAGGTGTTTGTAAAAACACAATTTTTTTTCCTTTTTGTTTTGCTGATTAGTGGCATAGCAAGTGTTAATCAAATGTGTCCCATAACTATACCAAAAGATTAAAATCTTCGACTTTTTCAAATATCTTTGTTTTGCCAAATTATCTACAAGATGGTATCTTTAAAATATATAAAATCTTCTGTCAATTGTCTGAAATAAACATTTTTTTATTTAAATAAAATATTTACTACTTAAAAGAAACGATACGCATAGAAAGAAAATGTTTATTGTGGAATGACAAATGACTTAGTTACTTTCCTTTATTTACGTACTATAAATGTTATTTATGTACCCAAGAATTTGACAATTCACAGGTGCGAGAGGTCTGATCTCAAACCCCTTGCATGTGAAATTAAGTTCAAAGGTTATGACACCACAGGTATCTGTTAAATTCAATTTCAATTTGTTGATACCTACGACTATTCCTCAGCGTTGACATAGCATTGTTTGTGATTCCGAACGTTCATTACAATGATTGACATTCGATTATGGGTTTCTGATTACCTTCAGGATGCATGAAACACTGCGTGCATGTCTTTGGACGAAGTTTACGGAATATGGAATACCCTGAAATTGTATTCTACTATTTCTACTAATATTATAAATGTGAAAGAGTGGATGTTTGGATGTTTGTTACTCAATCACGCAAAAACGGCAGAACGGATTTGGATGAAATTCGGCATGCATGTAGCTTTTGAAATGCAAAAGAACATAAGCTACCATTTATTCCGATTCCTTAAGTAATTCCCGAGGGAAAATTGTTTCCGAGCTAAGCCGTGGGCCATGATCCAATTCTGAAGTCCGCGCAGAAGTCGCGGGCAGAAGCTAGTATGACTATACTTGCTACTATAATCGCGGGAAATATAATATAAATGTAGCTTTCCTCGATAATACTATTTAATAATAAAATATTTTTTCGAATCGGACTAGTAGTCCTTGAGATTAGCGCGTTCAACCAAACAAACATACAAACTCTACTGTTTATAAGTAAGTATATTTATGAATTTCCGTTGTCGAATAGTTTATGTACGTTGATTATTTATTAGTATGGATAGCAGATAGGCAATTATCGTTAAGTGTGCAGTTACTGTCTTTAGAAGGATGGTTTCTAAGTGGTGATATTTATTGAAATAGTAATTATTTAGGAGATAATTAGAAAATTTATTTTTCATTCCCCGTTTATAGCTGGAAACTTACTAATATTACTTTTCAAATTAAAAGATACAACTGTGCATATCTGCTACAACTTATCAAGTAACTAGCTAAGGTCGTTATCTGAAACTTTTATAAGTACAACGTCCATTTAATGATATTATATGTCCCAAACGACAACTGCAATATTCTGTACAATTAATTCCATTATCTAGCAATCTAAGTTTCTTTACTGGAACATGTGGCTGAAAGCTCAAGTTAAATTAACCAGACGTGACCCGAACATAATAAGACTAGTTATTATCAGGGTTCGTTGACTTTTACCGTCTCTCAACGTCGATATTAGAATTCTTTCTCCGTCTTCCAACGTATAAATGTCGTGGAATTAAAGTGAATATTCTGGATTTTTAAAGAACAATGTACCGTGGCTTAGTCGACAGACGTGTACTTTATAATAAGTTGGTCTAGTTTCTGTTTGAATAAAATGTTACTAGTAATTTGTCAAAGAGCTGTACTCTACTACCTCTACCATAAACTCTGGGCTTTGTCGTTCAGGAACCGAGATGTGTTCTACACTTAGCCGCCGTACTTTTGCTATCGCTAGAGTGATTGACAACGAAAATGATTGCGCGACTGTGCGTTTAAGCATACCATGTTCTACTGAATGTCATATTTTGGCAGATTGCTCTTGCGATGTGATCATAGACTTTTTCATCGCACTTTGTAAGCGAATCGCATCGTACACGAGCGGTGGCAATGGGATGGCGCTGTACACTACGGCCAAAGAGTCTTGGCGAATCTGAAACTGATGTAACTCAGTCTGAACTGATCAAAACAGTTTTTGTGAGATGCAAGTTCTCATAATCGTTGGGTGAGAATGAGACGAAAATATCTTGTATCGCTTATGATACAGCGGCCGAAGAATACGAAGCAGCATGTCGCTTGCACGACGCTGACTTAAAGTCCTCAGAGCTCATATCAAGCGCTGTTTTGTAATTTGCGTTGGGTTACGTGTTTTTTTTAAACCTGCGCATTAATAGTATTAGTAGTATTTCCTGTTAACCCTTCATGGTAAGCTAAATGCTTGTGTTATGAGTGGGTTTACGTCGGTAGTGCAATGGGTGGGATTCAAACCCACTTACCACTAGACCAACAGGCCAGTCATTTATGTTGTGTATTATTCGTCGGTTCCCACCTTTAAATCGTAAAATATTTGATTATGACATTGAATGGGTTAACCTTCACTTGAATACAACAAATTTAAATAATGTATAATAAGATACAAAAGCCCTTTGTCAAAATGAATGTTTGACGCTTTCATCATTCTAAGCCATTGTTGCTTTAACGATTTGACAACGTTTTGTACTAAACATTGGTCATAATAATATACCAACAAAAATATCAAATTGTACCTAATTTTCGTAATCCCTTATAAATGAGAGTTATATAAATCTTAACCAGGATCACAATAAAACACGCATGATCGCTCGGTAATAGTGCGTAGTTATTTAGTTAACTAAGCCACATTCCCCCATATATCTTCACCACACCGGTAATATGTTGTAACTTCAAATCCAGCCATCAGAGCACAATTAGAACGTGCCCGGAGACCGTTTTGTCCCTCGGCCATGTCTTGAATAATATCCATTACCGACACATAAGCTTAACCCTTCATAAGATATTAACATCTAAGGCATTATTAACACGTAATCCTTCAGAGGAGAGGTGACCCAAGCTTTCATATGTTAATTCTGACCTACTCGTATTAAAACGCCGCATAATCTTGACTGAGACGATGTTATGAATGGATGTGAAATGACGAAATTGCTTTATAAGTACCGTCGGGTTATAGTGCTCTGGGATTTGACATGTTAGAATGGTTTGGGAATGATTTTTGATTGTAATTTGTGTTTTGTATTGTAGTGTACGGTGTCTATTCAATTGAACGCAGGTCGGCCGGTGGAATTACGTTGCTGTTAGGAAATTAGGTTTGGAATTGTGCCCGGGGTATCGCTATATTTCATAGACTCGTCGACGAAATACGGCGGCAGTATTTACACTTAATAATCTATGTTGTCCTAATGAAATAAACAACACGTATTCTGATGTTAATATTATAAAACAGAACAATTCCATTGCTGGAATTAGTTGACTGACTAAATTTTGACAGTTGTTTCATACAGAATCCGTCAAACGTCAATGTTATTCGTCGAATAAAAGTTATCTGACCAGGTGAAATTGGCTCTTAGAAAACTTATTCCTTCTTTAAGCAGATGTTCAGTTTTTTTAAAAAGATACTTACATTATATAGAAAACCTCTACTCATTCTCAGAATAAAAAAATCAATATATATATTGTAATCCTAGCCCACAGTCAAATAGGTAGGTATATAGTAAATAAAATTTTGCTCGGTTATCGCGGCAAAAAGCTGCGAATAGTCTTCCTCGATAAATGGGCTATTTAACACTGAAATATTTTCAAATCGGTCCAGTATTACCTGATATTAGCGCGTCCAACCAAGCAAACTGCTCAGCTTTATCACATTGGTATAGTTCTTTCTAGTACTACATTTTATTTATCCACATCTTGTATAAGTTACTATACCATAACAGCTCTCTATATTTCTCGTGGTAGAAGTCGACTAATGGAAATATTATCTTAACGAGTCCTCGGGAGCTTCGTAACGGTGTCAAGCTGACTCCTCATCATGCACAGCTATTAATATTCATTAGGATGGATTCGGGTATTCACTCACTATTCGCTAATATATCTGACTATCTATTCAGAGCTAGTCCTTATCGGATAAATATAAAGTATTAGATATCGATATTAATTAATACTTATACATCAATTGTGTTTGTTTTATAAACACAATGATTGAATGATTTAAAAAAACTCGGAAAATATGCTCAACTAACTTATTTATAAATAAAACAATAAAAAAATAATTTTGTTTACTAACCACTGTACCCGTGACGTTGTTCGCGTTGATCAGTGTATTTATTGACGTCATTAACTGAAAGTGTAATGTCGTGTTGCCCTAGCGGTTCAATGACCGAATTCATATGCACAGGCTTGCGGATTCAAACCCGGGCAAGTACCAATGTGACTTTTTCAAAGTTCTTTGTAAAACTTTGGCATAGAGTTATACAGTTATTTTTTACCAAAGCTTGAAAGAGACGCGTTCTAGCAATAGAGATTGTATATCGTGTCACAGTCGTTAAAAACCTATCGTGTCACAGTGTTTGAACCCAAACTCCTCCGAAACACCTTAACCGATTTGTTTCAAAATTTTCGTATATATTCGGCAGATCTGAAAAAAGGTGGTAAACTATTTTTTATAACACTAAGTAAGAAGGGCGGCGATCTCCAGAATATGGCAAAACAACGTTTGCCGGGTCAGTTAGTAACTCTATATTATATATACATATTACAGTAAGCAAAATCATTTAACCACTCTAAATATATAATTATTTCATAGAAGTACTCACAGAATTATTACCCTGAAATAACATATTGTGCTTTCTCATGACTCTTGGGTATAATTATTTACAGTAATTGCGTTTTCTTGACCACTGGTAAGACAGGTGGCATTGCCCTTAGCAGGCCCATGTTAACCCACTTCCGTTAATTAATTATAAGAGTTAACTGCACTAGTTAACTATTGGTGCAAAGATATAAGGGTAACATAACCGCCTGTTCTGTTTCCATCGTTAATTGTAATTTATTTCTGTGTATACTTGTTTGCAATGTTTTGCTTCAACTATTTTCATAAATGTGTTGATAAACATCCGATTTTCCTAATATAAATAGGTTGAATATACTAACTCTATATATTTCTTTATGGTTCTAAATAAATATACATTTGTCTACCGCAGCTCCCTCTCGAGTTTTAGTCATATTTAAGTGTCAGTATTTCTATTACCATCAGCTAATGGATTCTAACTTCCAACACGATAAAATCTAAAAACTGTTAAGAGGCCCTACAAATACTCCTCGCAACATAGTTTGTTTATATCCACGATGTATGAGCAGTCTCGTTATTTATAATGCATAATCAAGCTAAAAGCATGCAGCTGGGTCAGATACAGTGGACATACGTTTACAAGGCTAAGAGCTCCTTAGCAATTTACAGCAGTTTCGAGCTACTTAGTATAGAACGATTAATATGATTAGTACGGTCTTGAACATTCTCTTTGTGAAACTTGTCTGTAATAATGCATAGCTGTCCTTAGTTAAGGAGTTTGAACTGTAGAGGTGTGAATGTCTATTTAAGACTACGTACGTGGAGTTGCGGTGAGTTTGAAACTGTTATCAAACTGGTTTTCACTTGTTTGTAGTTTATCATCTGCCAAATACTAAAGTACTTGTGTTTTGTTTTGTTAATTAGTTTTCGTTTCAGTCGTAGTGGACTTCAAGCTTGCAGAAGATTGGAAATGTGGATTTTTGTTTAGCATTACTTGTAAGTTTGTTAAACACTCGAGCTAATTTTCTTGTGTTATGAGTAGGTTCATGTCGGTAGTGCGATGGGCAGGTTTCAAACCAGCAATCGTATGATCCCAAGTCCGACACCCTACAATATAATAATACCGGCCTATAAATGGCCCACTGATAGGCACAAGCCTCTTCCCATATAGGGAAGGAACGAACAGTGATCACCACGCTGGCTCACTGCGGTTTGGTGATTTCAGACTCCAATTTTTGGAATCCATGTTTCCTCACGATGTTTTCCTTAACCGTTTGTCAATGGTGTATTAGAATAATTAATTAAGGTAACTTTGAAAAGTCACATTGTACAATGAAAATCCGGTCATTGACCCGCTAGGCCACCACGACACCCTACCGCCGCTTATAAAGACTATTTCGATATTAAACTGAATAAGTATATAGGATTTTCTTTTTATATTCAGTTTAATATCAAAATACATTACATAATAGGACTGCTGATTTCGGTTCTCGCCGGAGTGCAGTGTTTTCACACTGCGGCTTTCATTTCCAAGTACATGAAAAGTATTTAGGAATAATAAATATTGAAAGCAACGGTGTTGAATAGAGCCAAGAACAAAAAAATTGATTTGGATGTGACGCATTTTTTCCCGAACATAATATTTATTGCTGGACATTATTATTGCTTTTTTTTCTTAGGTTATGCGTCGCTTGAGGCACGACACATAACTTTTAGTTTTTTCTTTCTTTCTCAATTAGAACTTTTGAGTGATTGACTATTGTTATGAATTTACATTGTTTCTTGACGGTGCAATAAGTAAGCTTTAGTGTCCATTATGTTACATGTATCATGTTCCTTCGATATTTGAGGCTTGCACTATTGTTAGGGGACCATTTTGATCCAAACGGGCCCAAAGCTCGTTTGGTATGCGCCAGACATGTCCAGCTCAGCCCAAATTCAGGAAAGCTTTTTAGGTCACGTCAATAGCTTTAGTTCGAAAATGCAATATGGCAATTCTTTAGTAACATAACATTTAGGTGGGCTTAAGTTATAACCAATGTAATTTTTTTATAAGATGTATTTTGTTTAGACCTTCTTAGAACAAATACTATGCATATTAATCAGTTCATTGAAGGTCTGCAGGCTTTTGAGGATTGTATCGGTCCTGGGCTGTAAAATACACGTTTACTATTACGTGAGTCCTTAGTAACCTAACGTAGTAAAAAAGGCTAGAAAATTTTAATACTTTTTTTTAATCGCTTTTATCTCAATATGGAGGCCATATTGTTGTAATTATTGAAGGTAAACAATAATTTCTTGAATGATTTACTCCATACGTATATTAACTGATATGGGGGTTGTATCCTTGTTAAATAGGTAAGTGACATTAAGCTTCAATGTTCCAGTCTCCAATCAGGACAAACGACGGTAAGCTATTAAGTAAATGAATATTAATTATCACATTATGGTTTTGGCACACAGCGCCCATAATCTGCCGCAACAATGCAACATAAAATATTGGTATTCCGTCAATACGTGAGTAGCTATCGAACATTTTAACCGTATAATCCTGCTTACAAACATCCACTCATTCCCGCAAACGCATTGCAGGGCTTATGTTGTACGAAAAGCACATCGAAACGCGTCATCACAATTGATGAAACAGAACATCGAGCTACGAATACTCGATGATATAGAGTAGGTACTTGAAAACAAGTAAATTACTAGATAGAAAAATAAATTGCAGTCTATTTGTGATAGACGTGCAGCGAACCGCTTCAGTTCGGAGTAGGTTAAGTGATTTCCATGTCGATGTCGGTCTGAAGAGGTCGTAGCTCGCAGGCAAGGCTCGGTAGAGATATTTGGCGAGGAAAATAAAGAAAACTATTCCAGACATAAATAAAACAAGAATAATATGAGGTACTGAGTTTTAGATTTAAAACTTTTTGAACGTTATTTATGTATTGATTTAATTTATTTAGCTTTCATAAGTATTATTAATTTAATGCACTTGAAGGACACTGTAAAACAGGAACATTCTTCATGTAAGTTTAAATGATGCAAATATTTTTTTTTGTTTTTTAATTGACGCCCGCACTAAGGAATTTAATCATTGTGTTGCGGGGGTTTCACAAACAATAAAATCACATGTACAAAGAACATCCAGACTTGGAACAAGTATTTGTGGATCAAACAAATACTTGTCCCATGCGGGGATCGAACCCGCAGCACGTCGCGCACAGTGTTAATTAGCGTGGTGACCTATACCACTCGGCTATCTGTGCTGTCGAACTATTTTGATAATTTTCAATTCCGAGTTGGATTTGTTACATAGTCCCCATATTTGTCTGTGCATTAAGCATTTTATGCGTCTGCAAAAAGGTTAGTACCAATTACGACGCAAAGCTATAGTTTAGTAGTCACGTATGGGTCTGGATTTCTAACTTTATAGGTACCCTGATTTCCGAACGCAATAAAATAAAATTCATTAAGAAATAAACTGTAAGTACCTGCATAAAATTTTAACAGACGTTTCTTAGAAATCCAATACAACTTTTATACTAAATTATTGAGCTTTGTGCATAAACGGGCGCCATTCCGTAATTGTAGTTAATTGCTTTACAGCAGCACTCAGGATATCTGATTCTTTATTCTCAGGATACAACGTTATAAAAATAGTTTCAATTTTTTTTAGCAATGACGAAGATGTGGAGCAATGTGGGTCGTACATTACTAGTAATCTCGTTAACCCCTCGTGCTAAGCTACGATGCTTGTGTTACGAGTGGGTTCACGTCGAAAGTGTAATGGGTGGGATTCGAACCCGCAACCACATGATCGCAAATCCGACACCCTAGCCATTAGGCTACCGCCGCTATGAGTTCGATTAGTCATTCGTACTTCCATGTTTGTGTCCATTATACAAAATGGAAGCGCAGGATTTCAAGTTCATTAGACTTCGCATCTCGTTAGCGCATAGTCGAGTGCTTTTCCAATATTGGTCTTCGGGACAATGCGAAGGTAAGTTCATGATTTACATTCATGCATTAGCTATTTATGTGGGCTTTATAACTAGTATAAATCAACTGGTTGGACGACTAAATAAACGTTGCTACTGGATGTTAAAGTGTCGCATGATTGTACTCGGTACTAACATTTGTGAAGTTGGCTGTTGTAAAACGCAAAAGACTTTCTTATTTTCTTCGCAATAAGGAACAATATTTATTTAAGCTGTCATGACCCTGTAATAAACATAATTATGTTATTATTATTATTTATTTAAAATAGGGTTTGACGAAACATTATTAGTAGTCTAATGCCTAGGTCAAACTTGCGACCATGTGGTTGCGTTCGAATCCACTCGCAACATAAGCATCTTGCTCAGTGTGACGTGTTGACAAGATTATTAGTAATGTTCGGTCCTCAATGCTAGTAAGATTTAAGGTATATAAAAAAAAATAAGATCATAGAAGTATGTGATGAGGCGAATTGTTATCATAGTTGAATATAATAAAGATGTCAATGAACTCGGCAGACTACAGAATACTATTCACCATGCGAATAAAAGACAAAAGAAATAATGAAAAATCTAACTAGGTACTATTATTTTTCATTCTAAATTGAGAGTATTATCATAAAAGATTTATTTTTCACGGAGAAAACATTCTGTGCTTTCAAAATATTCAGTGCTTAACCAAAGCTAGCTTTAACATTGGAAAAATAGTAACTGCAAAATGAAAACTCTTTTAAAAATAGGTAGCCATATTCTGGCAACATTTCGTTTTGTTCTTGTTATAATACGTGGTATGCTATCTTTATTTTGTTATTACTTGGAAATATATGGAATAAAATCTACATGGATAATGAAAATACAAACATGTTTTTAAAGAGCATAATCCAGAACAGAAGATTGTTAATATAATTCTGATTTAACCTCATATATACAAGGCAAATACATTCTTCATATTGTGCCATCGTATTTTCTACACCAAATTATTTATTACTTAGTCAATAAAAATATAACAGAAAAGGCTTCTAATATAACAATAATGAGATAAATATGTGCAGCATATAATAAAATTGAATCGATGGGAAGTTCATAGCATTTACCATTTCAACATAATTATCATTCGATAAACGATGATTAAATATTTTATACATAACCGAATTAAAAAATGGGGTTGAGGGGTAGGCTTCTGTTTATTTCCTTTTTGTAAGGTATAATCAAAGAGTTCAAATTGGATTTCCTCATTATTTGGACAAACCAATAAGTCTGTATCATGTCACGGTCAAATTGTCCTCTTGTAAATTTAAGCGATTTCTGTGGTCAAAGCAATTTGCGTGGACAATGATTTAACAGCTATTGTAATTAGTGTGCTGTGGAATTAATGCAATTATAATGGAACGGCATGGAATACTGAACGGGCCGTGTTTGTGCAAATGTGCAGATTGCGTAATAGGTACGTATTGGTTATTATTGTAATTTGACTTGCTTTATCAATATATTCTAGTCACGAGTGTTCACCGATATTTGTACCTACAGACTGTCTGAAGGTTTTATTTATTTTTCCTATAATACTAAAACGACTAACTAATAAAAAAAAACGAAAATTGATTACGCTTCGCTCGCCTATATTTACAAAGTCTCATAATTTCTTGGATAATAAATAAACTGTGACATAGGTACCTAAATAAAACACATTCTTCGTTTTGCCGTTGTTTGTAAGTACATTCTACCTAATTTGTTTATTTAGATTAAATATAAAATAATTTAAAACTTACAGTCACTCTTATTTTTAATAAGCGAAAAAACAACCTTCTAAATGATTGACAGGGCAAGTGCTTCCAAAACATTTTCCAGAAATTCATTCCCACATTACGAATGAGATAACAAAATCTGAAATACAACAAACAAACCTGTAAACGCCCAAAACGTTTTTAATCTGAACCATTTAAATATTCACTTGTCGTTTTTATTTCTTTGTAATTCTTTTTTAAACAAAACTGTATTCTTTTGTGGACGGCTAATGAGAATCTTGGCGATGTTCACGGGCCAAGGGTCAAAGTGGCCCCAACTTAGAATCTTGAAACAATCTCAGCGACGTTCGTTATCTCGCAAGAAAATTGAACTTGCCGACATTGTCATCGTAATGAAATTCCTCGTGGATAACGCCACATTGCTGCCTTTCGCAGTTTGCATTTTGTTTAGTTAAAAAATCTAGTCGTTTTCTTATTATTCTAATCTTGTTAACGTTATCATGGGTCTTTGCGAAAAATACGGTGGATTACCTGAATATAAGGCTGAAAGTAAATTTTAAACATTTAAGGATGAAAACAAAGACTACTCTGTGTTTGTCATTTTTAAGAAAAATCTAAAGAAACAAAAATTCTATACTATCGTCTTTATCTTTCCTGTTTTGTTAATAGGGTCTACAGATGTGCAATGGAAAATGTCATAATTATGTATTAGGTATAATTATTGTTACTGCAATTAGTAGATATTGCCTATATCCTCCTCTTCATCCTGTTCAATAAAAAAAAAAGTAATTACTTAATAAGGTTACCTACACACTATCTGTTGGTGGAAGCCAAATGTTAATATTTTTTGTAGATTTTGAGTTTATCGCGTTTGGATAGACGGCTGGATAGCGGCGAGTGACTTTGTTTTATACGTCTTTATTTGTTTTATCTTACATTTATCAATATGCAGTTTGACTCTCAATATTGTGAGCAGTTAATCGTTTTGTTATAGAAGAGTTTGTTGACAGGTTACCAATTCGAGCAAATATGCCAGAAATCCTGCAGTCGAACAAACCTGATGAACATTACTAATACAATGAATTCTGTAAACGTACAGTTCGACGACAATTGTTTAATGAACTTTTCTACTCTGTGGCTCTTTGTTGTTCAAGAATAATCGAAGGGAGTCAATAACTAGGTAATAGGTTATGATTGATGACCGACCCAACTAGGGAGGGAACGCTATATTAATTTCCGAATCGATAACTCATTTATAATTTGCGAACATGGAAATGTTAATCAAATAGGAATAAAATGACAATCGGAATTATCGTAATTGACACGTGTGGGATTATGGTAATCGTTGAAGTTAATCCGATATCTTTACTGCTTCGACAGATACTTTACAATCGAAAATTATATTAAAATTAAATCGTATTAAGTAGCTTATGTCGTAATTATTGTTAATATACGATATTCCAAGTTCTGAATATTAACACCAGTTATTAGGGTCTAAAGCCTCGCGGAAGATACGGCGGGTAGACGCGGATTAAAATTAAAATAAATTGCTTTACACTTTAATTGTATTTGAGGATAATTTTCCGTGCTCCTGAATTCTAGAGTTGCTAGCTGATGGTATGAAGATGTGAAGACATGGAATGAAGTGGAGACGACATGATAAAAAATAACTATTCATCATGAACTTTGTAAATTTTTCAACATTTGGTTGTTGACTCATTGCTGTCGATTAAATACGGGTGGAGTAAGCAGAGTTACAACATAAAAAATAAATCAATGAACAATTTATTGCATCAAAAAATAATATCAATTTACGAAAAACATATTACTCAATATGTGGAGAAAGAAGAAAGAGTTCTTTTCAATTTAAAGTATACTCAATTGTTTAGTGCGAATATCATCTCTATGTTTTTCTGTTTCCATTCGGTATACTCTAAATTTCATTAGGCGTTTAAGTCGAGCCACCGCCGTCGTGTAATTGCTCATTTTCTCCGTCATCTCCTGGAAAAATCCTCATAAGGTAGTATTTTGGTTTCTAATTGTTCCAATCATATAACTGGTAGCACTTTGCATACTGGACTAGGATACTGCTAAAGAGACAAAAATAAATTTAAGTTTCTGTAACGCGTTAGTTTTTTTCTTGATATGGTTTATAAGATATTTGTTTTTAATAAATTCTCGTTAAAAAAAACATAATAACAATGGATAATATAATGAAAGTTACATAAGACACGATAAAAATAAAAAATAGCAGAAAAAAAAACATAATTATTATTCTATTGTTCTCTTAAATTCACAGAATCTTACTAGGCAATTTATTATTTATTTATATGAATTAAAGCTTACCTTTAAAGAATTTTATTGTTATTTCTGATCCGATCTGCCGTTTTATAGCCATCGTACTTTTTAAATCGTTACCACCGTTAATGTGTTCTGAAAAGCAGTTTAATCGAAGTTAAAGCGGTATGTTATTGAAGGTTTAATCAGCTTTCTCGCATCGAATTTAATTAAAAATGGACTGCAAACTCTTTACTAAAAACCAACGATAACAAACCAACATTCAATTTTAATGCGTTCTCATAAAATCGGTAACCATCCCGGACGCAGTACACAAACTCGAAAATCGAATACATTTTGTCCCAAACAAACAAAAGAAGACCGAATTATGAAAAAAACTCATTATTTTAAAGCGATATCAATGAAGTGCATTCCTGCTTTACCATAGCCGACAGGAATTAAATTAAAAAAAAGTGCACTTGCAATTACGCCATTCAAATGCCCCTCTCGCGTTTCAATCTTTTATGGCGGCCTCTATGAATCCGAATGGAGTGCAATATGAGATGAGAGGGCCAATAATGAAATATAAAAACAGAAATAAGCACTCCTTTCCCCGGCTATGGGCTGTCGAGTATTCTCCATTATTCCCATTCAGTAGCTTTGCTTTGACGAGTGTCCTTACCGAGCGTTTAAATCATTTTACTTATTTTTGGGTTAGGTACCGCTGAGAACAAGACGTGCTCCATATTCGAAAGTCAAAAACAATCGATCATAAAAAAACATGCTTAAAAAAATAAATCAAGCAGTCGTAATAATGTACTTGCTCACTTCTCACTATCACAGCATAATAAGAAGACAAACAAATGAATCGGGCAAAAGAATGATAGTTTCTAAAGACTCAAATTAAATATGAAATTAAATCAAAACAGAAGTTTCTAAAAAGATTTTGTCCCTTATCACATTATTCACTTGTATCATAGGAACACTTAGGAAAAGAGACAGTCCTCTCAGGGACTTCTCAAATAAGATATCTCTAGTATTATTCAGAAATCACGCCTACCTTCTTAGAACAGCCAACATATTTCACTCCAACATCTCTCAACCATTGTACTTTGCTACAAACATTAATCTAAACTGTACTAAAATGAACTAAAAGGCGTATTCATTCAATGTCGCTGACAAAACACGCAACGCACGCGAAACGCACAAAATAGAAAAGAAAAATGTCACCGCATCGCTAGGTGGAGCAAATAAAATTGTTTCCTGTAGTCTGAACATCTACAGTGGTGACAAAAGGTGTCTGGAAATACTTATCATTGTTAAATATATTTTAGGAATTTGTTTCATGAATTCTTGTACGTCGATTACTTTGATGTATTGCTTGTATTTTCAGTGTTCACTGTGTAAACGTCAACCGAATAATTTAATTTGATTTTACCAGATAACTATAAAAGCTTTTCACACGAAATTTTAAATTTCACTAACTGGAATACCCACATCAAACTAATTTAAGTCTTTCAAGTTGCTTTTGTAGCTGACACATACTTATTTTAACTAACTAGTGGTCGCCCAATGGTCGAAATTCGACCTTATAATATAAATTTAAATTGTGAAACATTATTAAGGTTCTACTGTCGAAAACTAAACTACTATAACCACACATTTGACCAAGACTGTTATTTGCCAATTTATTTTTTGAACAAATTATATGAAATAAGGAAGTAAAATAAAGAATATCTATTTAAAAAATGTTTATTAAAAGAAAACATGCTATAAGAGGAAAATACATATAAAAAATACATATCCATTTAGAGCATATTTTATCGCATATTGCAAACTTCTCTGCAAACAATGTTTTTTGTAAAACCTCTTTTATCGTTCGCTAAATGTCCTTGGCCGTTATATTCGGATATATAAAAACTTAAACCACTTATTTATGTCAATGTCAGTAAGCAGTCAATGAAAAACAAAACAAACATGTGTGTGTGAAATGCATGGTAGTGTGGGTAATGTTTTATTTATTGATTTAATGTACTTTATAAGCATTATTATTGAAAAATATTAGCGTTCTCCACTTCTCCTACACATAAACTATAAGTGTGCCAAATTTTATGCTCCTGCGTCCGCGCAATTTTCGTAAAAAGGGGTCCAAAGTTTTGGCATCACGTATTAATATATAGATTAGTTTAGGAAAACTAATTTGTAAGTTCAAAGTGTATGTTCATACGCTTCCATTGGAGAAGCGACAAATCACTGAGATCTAGCTGCAAGTGATTGTTAGGCGCACATTAAACTCGTGAAATAGAACAAAACGTGGCGTCTGAAACTGGCCGTCAGGGCGCGCCATTGAGATTTTATACCGTAAGGCGAAATACAGACTATCGACACATTCATTAGTATAAATATTATTATTAAATTTTAAATATTATAAAGAGCTATAGTTTTAAAGAGAGAAGAACGGTGACGGTTGTGCGGTTGGGCTTCTGAGGTTGACTGTGAATAATGACAGTCACGTGATTTTAATTCATTTATTGACAACAACAATAGGTTTAATGGAATTTTAAATAGTCTTAGCAAGTGAAAAGTTTCTAGTCAAGGGCTCGAAGTCTACCAAATAAAAATGTCGAATACTTTGACAATATATCAGAAGATCTATTGGCATTCAATATACACTCCATTGACACTTTATTGTATTAGCAGAGTCGGGTCTCAGTGCTATCACGTGTAATTTAGTACAGTACAGCCGTATAAGTGTCTGAACATGTTTTAAGCAACGTTTCGACGTGTGCAATGAGTCGGCAAAAGATCTGACACAGCCGTCGCCTGCGTCATTCAGTAGTTGTCAAACACAAATCAATGGTCGATAAAATCGGCCGTCTGTGTGTGGCCTAACAGAGACAGTTTCCAATTTAGACTACAATTTCTTTTCACTTTAAAATGTAATCTATTCCATGTAGTACAGCAACATAAAATGACATAAACATTTAACGAGACATTTAATGCGAAGAACAGGACATTTAATTGAATATGTGTTCTTTATTTTGTGTTGAGAGCTATAGTGATCCTGTTTTCTGGAATTAATTTGCGGCTTCACCAACATTCTTATACGGAACATTGATACAACAACTTCTGGTTTTTCCTTAGGGTACATTGTCCCCCCAAGGTCGAAGACTAGGAAATGGCTGTCGGACCATTTAATATGAACACAGATGAGTTGTAAAATATTTGCTACGTCATTGACACATCATTTTCGCGGGGCTTAGTTTGCTTTATGAAGTGAAATATTAGAATCACGTAAGCTAACTATATAAGTTCTTATGCATCTAAGGACATTCATAGTAATATCACAAAGCTGCAGAGTTTTCTTATTTGTTTGATTGAACGCGCTAATAACTTGTTCGAATTGGACAAATATTTTCGTGTTGGATAGTCTATTTATCAAAGCTATAGGCTATACGTATGACTTGAAACTACGACCAATAAAAGTGGGAGGACTCTTTTTGAGAGCTTTCGGTGCGCTCCGTAAACGCTAACAGTTAAGAAAAAATTATGTATGACGAAATTGATTCTCTTTAAAAGGTCGGAAATAATTCGGAAAAGTATATTTTTATTTGTTATTTTTTATTCCAAAACAAACCAAATCTATAATAGGACTAACGATTCCAATTATCACTAAATAGCAATGTCAACCCGACAATGCCGTACTTTTTCGGCGAATGTGTCCGGACACTTGCTCTTTGTAGGATCTAAACTTTACCGATAATGCCGCAATTAATGTAGCCAAAGGGTCAATAAAATAAAAATACCATCAGAAAAAAACAACCACACGAATACAAACAGATTATAAAATTAAATACTATCTGGTTGGTTATAAAAGTTATAACCTAACTAAGACGTTACAACACAGTTTTAAGTTAAGTATTCACTTTATTCAAGTAGGCCTCAGGAAACTTAAGTATATAGTTGTGGTTCTACAAGAAGGGTTTGAATTAATTGTGAAATTAGTCAAGTTACATAATGCCGTGATGATGGGGGCTCAAGCGCCTTTACTTAAGGTTTAGTACTTAATAACCTGTTCTTAACCAGTGGGGATTAAGCGTTTCATGTCAACAAGGCCTAAATTAATTTATGACTGGGATTTTGAAACTTACTGTTATAATATTAATGCTCACTTTTGTTTAATTTTGATTTAAATTAAGTGTATGTTTACAAGCTCTTTTGAATCTGGATTTTTTGAAAGATGTTTTGTTTTTTGATTAATGGTTATTGACAGAGTAGATGAGGTATAGTCACCAAAATTGACTAAACTACAGTCCATATCTACACTACTATTACGAAGACATAGCCCATATGTGTTTCTTTGTAGGAAGTTATCTCTGGAACTACTGAACCGAATTTGAAAATTCTTTATCTAATTAAAAGCTTCATCATTCCGTAGTGCCAAAGCCTATATTTTGTTGTATTATAAAGAATTTGTTTGATTCAACGTGCTAATTTGAAAAATACGTTGTTTTTGCATTTTACAGCCTAATATCTCCCAAGGCTATTGGCTATTTAACTTTATGTTGTTGCCTTAGGAGGAAAAAAAGGCGAGTGAAACTGCGGGACACAGCTATTACGTATATCTATATATCTTGTATAGCTAAAAACATAAGTAGTAGGCAATAGCTAAAGCACTGGCATTCGTTTTATTAATGCCTTTGTTTACAAACTATACAGAAGCTGTTATCTGCAAACTGCACCCACGTGCACAATCTCCGCAATCACTGCCTATCACCTCAGGGGATTGAGGCGTAACATTTATTACAAAATATAATTAAACAATTTTTTTTAAGCCTAACCGAATTGACTGTTCTTACCTGACAGCTCAATCACGGCTATTTGATACCAAACTAGACCGAACTTGTGTTTTGGGAACCAGATAACTGATTACCATAATTATATTTCTAAATATATTCATATGAGAAATAAAGAAAAGAAAGAAAATGCTTTTGGGGTGGGCGAATCAGGATGCTATCTGTGTTGATTACATTCAAAAAGTGCTACATAACATGGTAGCCTAATTTGAATAAATGATTTTGAATTATTGAATTTATTCGTTTCACATGCGACGCATAAAAAAAAACAAACAAACAATAATTTATAAAATATTAGGGAAAAAATGCGTCACCAATATGCTTATTATGGATAAACTTACATACAGACAGAAATTAAAATCATACTCGTAACACAAAGATTTATCCTGGGTGGAAATCGGTCCCACGTCTCAGGTTCACTTACCACCAGACCATCAGACCAGTCAAAGCGACGGACTGACAAGCGAAAGGCCGTAAATTCGAACCACACCCTGTTGAACTAATTAAGGAGCTCATTCTTCACAATAATTTATTAAACAAGCTAAAACTCTGCTGTGAATAACTAAAATTAGAACACTCATTGTTTTTTATTCAACCCATAGAATCAGATATGACGTTCGATTGTAAAAAAAATAGAATTATTTAACACTAGCTGTTGCTCGCGCCTCCGGCCACGTGGGCGTCGGCCTATAGCCTTCCTCAATAAGTGTGATGTCTAACAGTGAAAGAATTCGTGAAAAATAAAAATGAAATTCAAATCGGACCAGTAGTTCCTGAGATTAGTGCGTTCAACAAAACAAACCACTCTTCTTCCTTATAGTTTTAAGTATAGATTGAACGGGCTTCATAACAGAAAAATATCTTGGGACAACCCACACATTGGCCATCTGATCCCAAACTAGGCAGAGCCTGTACTATGGTAACCAGATAACTGATAACCATACTTATATATTTCTAAATACATACATATTATAGATAAATAACACCAAACACAGAACAAATGATCGTGCTCATCACACAAAGATTTGTCCTGGGTGGGAATCGAACCCACGACCTCCGGCTTAGCAGTCGGGATCACTAACCACTAGACCAACAGGCCAGTCAGAAAAATAAATCATAACTATGAAATTTTAATAAGATTGTTCGATAACTTTCGTTGTATTAATAACTCATTTAATTTTACAGTAAAGATTAAGTTAAACAAAATAAGTAGCAAACCTAAGTATAATGTAGCATTATGAAAAAAAAATTGTTGATATGGTACCACTATACCAACTTATTTGACCCGCTGATGGCGTCGCTGTTCTTGAATTTGGTGTTTCAACTCAATGGAATTTTCGTGGTTTTTAGGGTGATACTACCCTTGCCTAAGTGTTTAAGAAGTAGATTAAATTAAATTTCGATTATTTTATCATTAAGCAATACTTGACAAAATGAAATTAATAAAATAATTTGGCCACCAGGCCAGAGTGCCAATGGTGAAATGGCTTTTGGTTGAAAATCCAAAAACAAATGACTTCTTATCCTTATTCAACAATATAATCAATAGTGTTAATAAATAATTTCTAATACAATATTATAGACAAACAATAGATTCATTGTTTAAAAATGCAAATGACAAGACCGCAGTTCTGTGGTATGTACCGAATATCACAAAACCAATAATGTGTTGCGGTTCTATTGATAAATCAACCACTACGCGGGCTGCCAATGTATAAATCTATTGCTACATTTAGGTTATACATATATGTATTGTCATAGATAGAGGTACACTAGGTATTTATATACAGGATTAATTTCAAAGGAGTGCAAATAATTAACGGGGTTATCAGGTGAATAAAACTGAACAACTTTTCCCGAGAAACATGGGTCGAAATCTTAAAATTGAATTTATTTCGACCTATGTTCCTTGATGGAATTTGGTCAGTTTTATGCACTTGATTACCTAATTGAATATACGCACTCCTTTTAAATTAAACCTGTATAATATTACCTACGATAATGTCAACGATCTCAAATTAGATGCAATAGACAATAGTTTTATTCCCATTTTATATTCATGGGGTGATATCCCCATGTGACACGGAGTCATTAAATAAAGATTCCCTATTCCCTATTCTAAAATAGGGGAGACCATAGTTGTATTACGACGCATTGTATCTATAGGTACTTGTCGACCTCAGTAGTCGAGTGGCCTACACACCGGTTTTCAAGGTGTCGCTAGCTCTGAGGTCCAGGGTTCGATACTCGGACGGGTCAAAAGAAAAAAAACAAAAAATTTCTACAATTTCTCGGGTCTGGATGTTTGTGGTACATTCGTTGGCTCTGATTCCATAACACAAGTGCTGTAGCTACTTACTTTGGATTTGGAGCAATATATGTGATGTTGTCCACATTTATTATTATTTATTCTATAGGTATCTTTTATCTAATCCTAGAATAAATGGGTCCTAATGACGGGACGGTTCTTAAAATAGTAAATGCTATCCAATGCTCCCATAAAACGCCATTATAAAGATCTAAGCAAAGTATTTAACATCTTGTATCTGGTAATTTTCATTTAAGCTTCAAAGACTAACTTTGACACCAAAGAACCTATTAGATAAGATAGATTTTAATTAATATATACTGGCTTTTCCTTTGACCACCGATCCCAGTACGATACCTATTTTAATGTTGTTTATACACAACTAAAAAGTACTTACTACCAAATAATTTTTAAACGTTTTTATAATTAGAAAACTTGTAAAAAGAGCTCTACCTAAAATACGGTATAAAGCTAATTCGGGTAACACTGAAATCCTACTCCAACAAGGCTTGGGAAAAGGCTAGGCAGTTGATGATGACAAATAAAAGAACTTTTGGTTAGGTTAGATAAAAAATATTTCTATTCACAAATAAGTTTCTTAAATTCCTAAAGTAAAGAAAGGCATAATTAATCCGAGATATAGATGCTATTCAAACAGTTTAACCCTAATATTAAATCAGAATTTCTTCGTCCTTTGTTTTCGAATGTTCAAAGCGGTTCCTATCGACATACCAATCATTCATCTAGGATATAAATCTTTTGCTAGCGTTTACCGACAGAAGGTCGATTCGGGATTCCTGTTTTTGCTCAAGGGTCGAGTGAAATGTTACAAAAAAGACGTTCTATCATCAAGATGCTATCAGAGAGACAACAGTCGAATAGTTTGGCAAATTGTATGCCTAATTAAGACTAGTATTTCCGACAAATGAGTGTAATCAGAGTATACTGACTTATGTAATAAATAAAGTGAGTAGATAAGACGGATAAGGAATAGATTAATTAAAAACTTAGTCCATTATACATTTCAAGGTTGTTTCGTACATATTAAATTAACAATTTAACGTGTAATAACAATAGCCTTGACATAATGGTAGGGAGATTCCGTGAGAGGAACAAATTTGTAACTCAATCACCTAATTAGATTTTGTTTGGAACAACTCCAGCCTGTACAGAGTAATTAATAGGCTCTGTAATCTAAAATGTATAAGAATAACAAAACAAACGTTACCAAAATGTCGGACATGTTTAACACAATTCGTGCTTGATATAATCTCTTGTTTATTGGAGAATAAAGCTTTTGTTTATAATAAACGATACCTAGAACTAACAATGGCTGTTATATGAATAATTTTGGTTGGTTTATTTTGAATTTGAATTCTTCGTTGTGTTTTGAGTATCGAAATATACCTCTAGATTTATTTTATCTCGAATGTTATATCAAGTATTATCATTTTATAGTATCTCAGTTACTTTTGTTATAGAATAGTACCTACATAATAGAAATATATTTTAATTATTTATAGAAATGTGGGAGAAGCCTGCAAAGGTCACGGATATTCTAAGTATTTTTTGAAATATAAAAAGAAAACCTATGCTTAAATAGAATCGCAAATAGTATTTACTTACTTGTAAGTATTTCATAAAATTATTTTTGTTATAAACTGTTTGGATCTAATTTTATACAAAGCAACGAGCGTCGTTCTACGAAACCGCACGAATTCATCTTATTAGGCTTCAATACGTTGCTTTTCTATTGTCTAGTCAATTTATCGTCGGCAAGTTATAGCGAGGGGACGCTATGGTGGAACGTTCACTCAATTAGTTAATTTTGTTAAATATCCTTGATTGAGCAACGGACGGCAATCAGCCATGCAAATTCTCCCCGTCATTTCCGAGACCGCCGAAATAGGATTTCGCTAAACGCAGTGTATTTAGCTCTGTGTTGTAATAAATTGTCCGTGCAGAAGCGGTATAATTAATGAAGAGAATAATTTTAAAATATTTGAATGAAGTCGCTTTTATATTTTTGACAGTTGAGTGAATTTTGTCGGCTTTTCGTGTACGTCTTATTCTTTTAATGTTCCCTGTCCGCTGGTCTAAGTTAATTAGGTCAGTGATAAATGTGTGTCAGCAAAAAATATAGAGGCTGGAGAGGAGAAAAGTTAGAACTGGTAGCATGTTACGGTTTTGAATATACTGCTGGAGATTGATCGTAAAGATTTGCAAGTTGTATATATTTAGCGTGCGAGAGACTGGCAGTATCATAATATTTATAAAAGCATACTATCGTTATTAAAGTATTTATTCTGTTATGATTGTAAAGTGAAGTTTCACTTTTACTTTGCCGTGGGGTTTTCAGCAAAGTATAGAACCTCCCCTTATCTTTCCTAAGGGATATAGAAACATGAAGAACGGCAGCGTTCTCATGAAGAAATGAAAGTACACTGTGATTACCAACCCGCTTGCCCAACGAGGTGACTAGAGCCATCATTAAGGTGTTTACCTTAATGATGGCGAACCATATCACACAGCCCCCAAAATGAGGACCGGGTGTACCATGGGAGAAGCCTGGGTCCAGCAGTGGACCGCGATAGGCTGAGTTGATTGATTGATTTGTACTCACTTTGTACATTCAATTATTATTTATACGTTTAGAAATAAGGATACACAAAGCTAATTTATTATTTAAATATCGCACAACCAGTGCACACAAGTCAGTTGCACGCTAATCACATGTCATAACAACCGCTATGTTACACCACAGAGATGTCACATCACTGCGTTTGTAAAGGCCACTCTGCTTTGGTGAAAAATTTACTACAGTAAGCAACTAGCGTCATTTTACGTTTCGAAAGTGCCTGGTAAGGTCTACTTGAAATAAAAATATTTTGATTTTGAGAGTAATATAAAAGTTAAATATAACAATCGATTTATATTTTTGTGATTTATCTAGCTGTGCCCCGCGGTTTCATACACCACTTTACAAACCATTGTTCTTAATATTTATTCTGCTTTTCAAGACGGAGTCGAAAGCAACAAATCAAGGATCAAAAATCGGTCTATTCTATATTCACAAAACGTATGTAATTAATATAGATGCAGCACCTGGGTGCAGCGGGTTTTCAAACTTACACAGCTCAAAGAGGAGGTCATGGCTAACTATAACCCGCGGTTAGTCTGTGGATGGGTGACTATTATAGGTTAATTTATGGCAGTCTTTACAATTCCGACATTCTGTGTTACTTAGTAACCTCCACGGGTTAAATAAGCAGTCGCTCTATATGAAATACTATATTCAGCTGAATCTGGTAAAACTGCAAGCCTACCCCAAAATACCTACCTTGAAAAAAAATCCAGGTTGAAGTAATGGCTTGAACACATAGCCCTTGCGCCTATTCGTTTGTTTTTTTCTATACCGGTATCTACAATTACTGTGGCACATTTTCTCCAAATACACAAATCATAGACAATATTATTAAAAAAAAAATGAATTTGAAAGTTCATACACTAACGGAGCCGTGAACGAATATTAGTGTTGTACATATTAAGCAACAACAACCTAAGGCATCCCGCTCTGGGAATTGGACGTCAGCTTATGTAGTATACGGGAACAGAGCTTAACGACTAGAGCTGGTTATTATGATTTCGGCTTACGTATAAAGCTACTCGTTTAGAATAGAGCATGCAAAGATTTATTTACAAAGTTAACTGTTTCATATTAATAATGATAGTTGTAGTAATCAACTAGTTGTATTTGACTTTATTGTTACTGATTTTGATTTACTGTATACTGAATGTTGATATTAAGGTTCCTATGATTAAAATTGTTTTTTATTTATTAAATCACCATAATCCACTCAAGGTGGGATTTATATAAAATTTATTTCTCTATTACTACTTATTATTAACTTTAAGAATCTATTTATGGGCCGAATATTGAATAGTCAATCAGTTTGTTCTCCCTGTCTATTTTAGGTGTGAAGTTTTCATTGACCAGTAAAAATGCCAAAATGACATAAATTCCAATAGCTTTTATGTTAGTTTTGGCTGAGGTTTTGGCATTTGAACTTGTCAATTTAGTCTCTAGGATTAAAAAACAGATATGCATTTAATAACATCTTAAAGTTAATTAGCGATTCAGTATTCGAGGGTAAGAAGAATTAATAGCAACATTCACCATACAATCTTAAGGGTGGTATGAAAGACCAAAATTTTTTTAAATTCGCTTTATAAAAATACCGTTACATCTGAACTAACCCTAACACGGTAGGGTGAATACACAGTTTTGGCACATAACCTGAAATGGTGCGGCGTGATAATGACTCGGTGGTGTGTTGCAGGGTTAATTTCGTCGTTTTAACCAAGCATACATTCTTGAAAACCGACTGAACAGACGGGTTCAACCTTCATTGAAGTTTGTTTTTGTGTGTCCATGTGTGTGCGTTTGTGTGTTTGAATGAATGCGCATTTCTGTTGTGTACGAGAATAATTATTTTAATCATTTCAACCATGTTGTTTCTAGTATTCATTGAATTGGTACATCACAAAGGTAAATTTTGGTATGGTAACAAAATGAAAACTAATTAACCCTTACGACTAATTAATACAGTTCCCAACTAATATTACGTTTAGTTAATATTCTGCAAATTTTGATAAAATCTAATTCCAAAACATTGTACTAAAATTATATTATCACGATGAATACAGTTCGAGGTAAATTAATATAGCGTGTAAAATATTTAAAATTACGGTGAACAATTTTCAGGACTAACGAAAACGTATGACGTATTTAGTTTAAATAATAGTTAAAAAAATCATAAATAAACCTACTTGCCGAATTACTAGCACTTTCCATCATAAATACACTTTTTATTGCACGTAATAATAATCTTAAATAATCATAAATAATCTTAAAACAAATGCCGACTGCCAGACCAATATAAGTACAAAACACAAAAAAGGTTTTATAACAACATTAGCAAGAATCCTAGTTACAGCTAGCTCTTGTTAATATCGCTGGACAAAACCAACCTCACATAGAGGGTTTGTTTACATGACGTCTGTGTGCAGTATGAACCGAGTTAAGAGAGTGGACGGAAATGCAGCCCGTATTCTAAATTTAAGGGACAATGAGTAAACAGGATTTTTGCCTATAAAATGCGACTCACACAATCATGAATGTGACGCGGGTTATTTTGTTAGATGTACTTCACTGTGCATACCTTACTGTGCATGATGAGGTTTCCTGTAAGTAAAGAAGTACAAGACACTGTATACAAATATATTTTATGCATTTATTGCATTCATTTTTGGAAACCCTTAATAAATAAAAGAACATCCAGACGTGGGTGTTTTGTGAATCGTACAAATACTTGTTCCATGCGGGTATCGAACCCACAGCACGTCGCGCACAGTGGTAATTAACGTCGTTATGTTAGTTGTTCTGTATTTAATAGATACCTTCTATTTTGCCCAAGGAGTATTTAATGACCTAGCGGATCCATACCAACTTCGTACTGGTAGCACAGTAACCATCACCATCATATCAGCCACAAGTCCCAAGTCAAACGTCCACTGTTGTACAGTCAACAGCAAAAGTAGATGATCAATATCAGAAATTCAATAGGTACTAATGAACGGAGTTCGCGTCAGAACTGTGACGAGTCGAAGTGATGAAAGTCATGTGATTGTAAATTATACAAAACATTTACTACTAGTACAGTTGCCATATAGTCGTGATCAGTTTTGACTCCAAAATTTTTAAACTCAATTCATCATCTACTTTTTCTGTTGACTGTACATGGGCATCCCCTAATAATTTTCAGATTGGCCGCTCATGGAAGCGTTCTGCATCTAGCAGATTAATGAATGATAATAATTATAAAGAAAAACCTTCCTCATGAATCACTCTATCTATTGTTGAAAACTGCATTTATCTCCGTTGCGTAGTTCATAAGATTTAAGCCTACAGACAGCGGGAACGACTTTTATACCAAGTAAGCTGGATAGTATACGGAATGTATGGAGAACAGACTTATTGCGTGATGAGCTAAATAAGTTTAAAAATAGAACCGTTAAAAAAAGAAGTAGATTGTCATTTTTTTGTATTCATTCATAAAGTCAATTCAATCTTTTTAAATTGAAAGGATAAAAGGATTCAATCTTTTTAAACTGATCTTGTATAACTTGATGACATACCTGTGGCTATTTTATTTTTCTTGAAGATTGTGATCTTCGAGGTACATATACATTGATTTATATCACCATTCGATTAAATTATACATATTAAATCTTCATACTAAATGTAAGTTTACGTGTATCATTAAAAAACACATCTATTTTCCCCTACCGGATTAAATAGTATTAGTAACGTCAGCAAAAGGATTTACTGGTTACATTTATCAATATTGGAAGTAGCTCTAAATAATTATTTTAATCAACTAAGCCCCGATTGGTTTGATTTATTTATAACACTGTTACATAAGCAGGTTTTATTAACAGCTACAAGTGAATAAAGTGGGTCTGCCCACATCGTTTACGATAGATTTCTCTATTTGATTTAATTGAGTTCGCCTACACTGCGTATATAAAACAAACTGGAATAATTCTTTTGACAGTTTGAATTATTGTTTGGCATAATTCGACTATTTAATATACATAGAGGACTTCATTTCAATATAATACATATACTTACAGGATAATTTTCTATGGAGTGCGCATATTCTACGAGATAATCAGGTGCATAAAACTGAACAGCTTTCCCCAAGAAATTGATTTTCAATTTTAAGATTTCGGCCTATGTTCTTTGGGAAAAGTTGATAGGTTTTATGCACCTGATTACTTCGTTGAATATAGGCACTCCATAAAAATTAATCCTGTATATATCTGAAATGAGAGTTTAATATCATTAACAATTTGTACTTATACAAGCAGGTAAAAAAATTACAACTTTTTTGCGGACGTTACGTTGCTTTCTACGTGATGCACTTAATTTGATCAAACCTTAGAGTTACGGCCAGACAGCTAACCAGAATAACAAAGTATCATGAATGAATGAACTTATCGTGCCAGTACTAATGAACCCACGACTAGTTCGTTCAACAGTCAAACGTTCCCATTATCATTCAATTTCAAATCACTTTGATCCATTGCGTAGTTCACTCAATTCAACTTCAGTTTTCAATCAATTCAATTGTTTTTTTGTGTTCTTTGTTTAAAATTGACACGTAGAGTTGAGCAATCCATTCAGTTAATAGTAATATTGTTACTTCAGAAGCAAGGGACTCGCTGCTCATTAATTAGAAAGTTAGCAGTGACTACGCAGTATTTTCATATAGCAACATAATACAGTACTATAAATTCGCTTATCTGCATCGTATCAAAGACATTTTACTGACAAAAGTTGGGGTATAACGATGCTACAGTTTATTTGCTTTGTTTGTAAAAAGTTAGGTAATTAAAGTGTCGCTTGCTGCTTTGTGTACTAACTTACGTTCTATAGCAGCTCAGTTAGTATTTAGAAAGTTATTGTTTTATGTAGTGGGGCTTTAGTACCGCTTACTGTGGACCCTTCATATTTCTAACTGGAAATTAAACTGTTGGTAGCTATAGTTTTTATGAATTGTGTTATTAAAACACAGTAAATTAGAACAATTTTTTTTTTAATCAAGATTGCTAGCAATGTGGGTTGCACATCACTAGTAATCTTGTTAACTCCTCGTGCTAAGCTATGATGCTTGTGTTACGAGTGGGTTCACGTCGGTAGTGTAATGGGTGGGATTCGAAACCGCAACCACATGATCGCAAGTCCGACGCCCTAGCTATTAAGCTACCGCCGCTTTACAATGTTGACAACATAATAAAATATTGCTTGAGTAATTTTAGTATGTAGCATAGAATAAGGTTAACTTATAATAGACTCAAAGCTGTATCTATCAACACTTTATCTGCTGACAACCGAATTATTTATTCCCATAACGGCGGGATGAATTACAATGCCGTAAAACCGCAGCGAGACAATCGTCCCAGAACATAACTGAAACCTTCGGACGTTCACAAAGCTCAGCTAGTTATAACTCGCTCGTTATCGTCTCGGTGTTTCCGCAATTAATCCTATCTCTGCGATAAGGCTGTTTCAAGTTAAGGGCCAGTCACTAGGGATCTAAGCAATCTTTACGGGTGACTTGTCAAAGTGAGAAAAGGGTCGGAAGCTCGAGAGACTTTCAACAATGCTTGTTATCTTAGAAGTAAGCCAAGAACGCACCTAATGATACCAATTTTAAAATAAATACAAGGTTCCGGTGATGGTATTCAACTCTTGGGAAAAGATTTCGTCTTTGTCATGACAAAAGAACGCTCGGATCAATTTGATAAGGAACAGAGAATATTAATCTGTTATAGTACCCACTGGGAGAGATAAAAAATGAAAAATAAATGTTCAAAGCTCGACGTATTTGCAAAACGGGTTTCCAAAGTCGGAAAGTCGCAACCAAAATGTTTATTTAACGTGATTAAAACTTTCTCATTTCGGTACATAGGTGTGGAACATAGGAATCGTTTGAGGCAAATAAACACAGCGTAACCAAAAGTTAATATGGTCGTAGTGGAGTTCAATAAAACGATTCGTGTTCGTGACGGATGTCGACAGGGGTTGCGAACATTTGCTTTTATTTCGTCGTGCAACTCGTTTAGCACATGCCGACTGACAATCAATCTCAGTCAATATATGGGACAAAGGATCGTTGTTTCTGTGTTGTCGCGGCCTAATGAAATTTTTCTGGTGCGCTTTTTTGCAACTGAACTCGATAGCGGAGTGGACATAAAAGCCTGCTTAACGCCCATTATTGCGAGAATTTTTCATTATTTTTCGAAAAGGGATTCCGAACATAGTTGAGTTTGTTTTAAAATATGTGTTGAAGGTTGATGAGAGTTTTGTGGACATATTGAATAAAAATATACGGCAAAAAGCTTGCCCTGCAACATGGAAGCTGTACATAAAAAATTGTTTTTAAGAACAGTTCTTTTATTTTTACACTAGCTTTTGTTTGCGTTTCTGCCCGCGTGGGAGTCAATTATCGCAACAAAATGTAGCCTATTGGTTGTTTGAATGTATGGGCTATCTAATATAGACAAACTTTTCAGCTTTTCCACCACAATGCATCGCAAACATATAAAAGTATGTTACTTTTATGTATACACATAAAACTTTTAATAGGTACAAAACCTATTAAAACTTTTAGATCTTTAACTTAATCTTTTAAAAAAATTCCATCAATAAATCTTATAAAGATGCCTCAATAATATTATATACAGGTATCAAAATTATAATTTGTATGGATAATTAAAACTAGTTGTGAAACTGTTCGTAACGACTGTCACATAACATTATATTCATGCGTATGACAACCGCAACCAGGTTATAGAACACTCTCGGGCATTACTTTTACAACTATGCATTAATTAATTAAATGATAAGTATTTATGACGTCAACATTCCCAGCTGACTCACTACTTTGTAATTACAATCCAAATGTTGTATTTTCAATAAACCTTCCCTTACCATGAATAGTATAAAATCTCCCCCTATTAATTCATGCTCTCTCTTAACTAATAAAGAAAAACGAGTGTAGTGGTTCCCCTAGGAACCCCTTGTACATTGAAAATCACCTTGGTCTGGCCGACAAATTAAATTTCCTACACATTGATTTCCACGGAGCGCAGTAATTACTTAATTTACCGATTAGTTTACAGTCTTGAAGCAGCCAATAGGGGGAAGATTTATAGACTAATTTTATAAGGGAGCTTCTCAGGTATCGAGATATTCAATTACGGAAATTGTGCCATGAAAAATACTTGCGAGCTAATTTGGGGAAGAGAATTTTTTATCGTTGTCATTATTATGATATAAGTTCACTTTTCGGCGGCTTAAGTATTTTTAGAAAATGAAGGTCTCCCGGATACTTCATGATATTGTTTTTTTTAATTAAGTAGTACTAACATAATTTGAGAAAGTATAAGTTCAAGTAAAAATATACTTTTATGTCTACTACCAGTTTATTCATCTTATCGCCTCTATCCTTTCTTGTATGTAATTAAAATAAGTAGGTATTCTAATTTCGATACATACTTAAGTCTAATTCAATAATTCCACTGTAAATAGAATGTGCAGTAAGAATATTTATATGAGTACAGATTCTCCTCTTTTTAAGGTTTCAAGGCCCGTTGGTTTAGTGGTTAGTGACCTTGACTGCTGTCAGTCTAAGCCGGAGGTCGTGAGTTCGATTCCGATACAAGACAAATCTTTGTGTGCAGAGCATAATCATTTAATTTTGATCTATGTCTGGGTGAAATTTATCTATAATATGAATTTAATTTACAAGTATTTTTATCAGTTGTCTGGTTGCCATAGTGCAGGCTCTGCCTAGTTTGGGACCAGATGTGTGAGTTGTCCGAAAGATATTATTATTATATCTTTTTTTTATCTAAATAATTATAATGTAAGTAGCTACGCCCCGCGGTGTTAACCGTGGCTTATCAGAAAACTAAATTTTTTGGTGATAAAAAGTAGTAGTAGTAGCAATTAATATGTTAATCCAGATTCCAGGGTGGCAGCTACCTCCTTACCAAATTTCAGTAAAATTGGTCGTGCTATTTGAGCGTGAAGAGGTAACATACATACATACATACATACACACATACATACATAAATACATACATACATACATAAATACACGAAGAAACTCAAACTTCTGTCTTTATAATAAAAGTTTGATAAAATACTCGTTACAAAGGTCAATACGTACTTATCTCTTAAGCCCAACTTTATTTTATTCAAAAGGTCTGTCGGCATTTTTCAGAGGTGTTAGCGAACTTCAATGTTGCATATCTGTCATATTTGTCATCACTGAGTTATTAATTGCAGATTCTGATCGGATAAGGACATATAAGTACCTACGTAATACTTTAATAAGAGGATTGCATTTCAGAAATGTACCGGTTTTACGATTTCAATTTAAAATCAATATAAGGAAATACATTAGTACCAAGGCAATTAACTAAACGAATAAAAATATTAAAAAAATGCACCATACTTATATAGAATAATTATTAAATAATTTCTAAAAATAATGGAAATAAAAAAGAATGGATGACGAATTCACAGAAATAAAATATCATAAATAAATATTTTAGGCTAAAATATTTTATAAACATAGAAAAACTGGCTTTTTTATTTTATATTTGAAATATAAATGCTATAAAACTAATTCAATAAACGTTCAAAGCTACAAACTAAGCCGTTGATAAGATAGGGAAATAAGTTCAAACTTACCTTAACTCACGTAAGTAGAACTTTATATTGATTAAATAAGTTCCTAAGTAGTGCAGCGAAGAGTACTTATTATGTTAATGTAATAATTTAGCTTAGTTTAAGATGTATTAAAGGAAAGCATGAAGTTGTACTGAAATTTATTATACAAAGCTTTGAAATAAACAAAAGAAAACTGTTGTTAGTACAGCGGCTTCCACCATTTGAGTACAATTTTTTAATGCTTAATTTTTGAGCATGGATACATAAATATGTTCCAACGACGTTTTTTCCTTATATCAGCAGAGTAAAAGGTTATAGTTAAACTGCTGCTTTTAACCTGTTGACGACTGAGCTTAGCAAATATGTGACACTGTGCGGTAGAGGAGATACGTAACGGTACGAATACACCAAATCCGTCGTCGGCCGAAGTATGCTCGGGCGTCATCGGCCGAACACGGCCGATCAAATCATACGTATGTAAATGGAAGAGAGCGCATACACTGCTACTACCGGCGTCGTCCGATGACGCCTGAAAACGGACATCAACTGACGAGTCCGAACGTGTTTGGATTTTTTGTCAGTTTTACTCTGAAGTTGCACAGTTCAGACTTCATAAGTTCCACCGATAACGGCCGTTATCGTCTGCAGTGTATTCAGTTGAACGTCCGAGTTACTCGTCCGAGTAGTTCTGTCCGCCATCGGCCGACAAAATCGGTTTTAGTGTATTCTTACCGTAAGGCAGCAGTGGTAATACAACGAGCGCGCGGGACGGGGTCTACTGACATTGGTCTACTAGGCATTGACGAGACTGTCACGAACGAATTTGCCAGGCTAAAATTCACTTTGCATAATAATAATTAACATTGTTGTCGTTTACGTATTCTTTGGATAGCAGAAAGCCTTTTAAAATTATATTCATGTTTTTTTTTTATGATTACTAACAATGTCGGTCGCATATTAACCATTAGGCTATCGTCGCTTAAACTTTTTCGAACAATTTATAAATTGTATTATAAATTATGTATTACATTTGAAAATTGTATCTTAACTGAGTTTATTGAATTAATTTACAAAGTTAAAGTTAATTACACAGAGAAACGCAATTGATGCAGCCGTCTGTACAAATTTACGAAACTGTTGAAAGCTTTTAAGAACTCTGTGAAAAGTAAAAAGTTAGAAATAAATTAAATGTAAAAACGTGTGGTTCCCACTCTAATATATTTAACGCCTACGTTTTTACAATCAATTAAACTAAGAACTTTATGAGCTGATTACATTTACATGCAAAGCTCGAATAGAATTTAATTTTTATTTCATGGTCATTAAATTAGTGTACGATTTTTTCTGTAGTTTATTATTTTTTCTTTTTAAAGTAAAATAGCAATTATTCGTGTCACATACGCATAAAATTAGGAAAAAATAATTACATAACAATTTCTAAAATATTCGGGGAAAAATGTTCGAAGCGTCATCCTTCAGTAGCACGTGCTGAGATTCGAAACGAACGCTGGTTTTCAGCGATGTGTTTTAGTGATTTCAGAATAGTTTTGGAAACACACAAAATACGTCTTTGATTAATTTATTACACGCCAAATTATACCCTAATAGACTTAGTCATGTAAATGGTTACACACGTAATTTTAATGAAAGATCGAATAAAATGCGATAGTGGCAATTATTTATGTAGCATAAATTCAAAATAAAAAATCATTAGTTTGAAATTAGGCTACTACGCAGCACTTTTTGAATTTCAACAATTAAACATATTACCCTGATTCGCCGACCATTACTCAGCTAGAGCTGGGGAGAAGAAACAGCGCAACAAATTCCCCAGCAGCACAAAATGCATCAATACACTTACTAAAGATTAAGTAAGGACCGCGCCAAATAAACCAGTTTTTGAGGTTAATAGATATAATAGGTAAATAGTTTCTAGCCATAGATTCAAAACTATTAATATGGGAAACCCAGCCAGGTATTGTTCACGAATTCTCACATAGATAGTAAAACAAAAGACGAACTCATCAAATAGGCACGTATTCAATCGCTTCAGAATGTTTTTTGTTTTGCAGTGAACCATATCAAACTCAGATTGAATAATACATCATGGGTGGATTCGAATGTTCCATGCAGTATACAGGATGAATTCAAAAGAAGTGTGTATATTAAACGAGCTAAACAGTTGCATAAAACTGAACAACTTTCCCCAAGAAACAGAGGTCGGAACCTTAAAATGGAAAATGAACTTTTCATACAAAATGACCGGTCACGTGACTTATGTTCGTATGAAAAGATGATTTTCAATTTTAATATTTCGACCTATGTTTCTTAGGGAAAGTGGTGCAGTTTTATGCACCTTGAATATACGCATTCCTTGGTATAATAATTACATAGAGGTGAATAGGCCTCTTAGCTAAATAAAACATGTATGTAACTACAAGTAGGCACACGCGGTCACTAGTTAGAGTACTAAGTGCTCAACAAAGAGGTGGGTTGGACGCAGGCTTAGTGCCACTTAGTTCTAATTATACATTCATGCTGATCAAAAGAATGGGTGCTTTTAAGCCTACAAATGGAAGCCGTTTTTTTTATGAATAACATTAAAGGGAACCTCTCGAGTTGTACAGCGGTCAGCAGTACTTTTGACCAAATGACCGGCCCTTCGGTTGGAGAGCACTCGGGACCCCTGTGATCAATATTAATAATCAACGGTCCTGAGCAGGTTATGTTCTTCCGGATATATGAACGACCCCCATTTAGCGTTACTGAACAAAGGCCTGTAGATGTACCTACTGAATTTGATGTACCTACCCCTAATCACTTTGCTTTTTTATTGTTGGTTATTTATTAAATTTCTGTTCATAATTATATTATTTTGTAATAAATATTTACATTTCAAAACCTAAAAAATAGCAACATTTGTTTTTATTATGAAAACTCTCTTGTACTTGTTCTTTTTAAACATTAATTTATTTGGCTATGTACCTATATAATATGAACATTTTGTATTTCAATTAATAAAAAAATCTTATTTAATTTATGTAGTGATGGAAGCCTAAATCACAAAATGAATTCAATTCAATTTAAATTACACCTCAATTTTTTAACAAAACATATTAGATGACTTGATGGGCTTATTATACAATTATACAAGTACTTAATAAGGAATCCTCTTGTATTGTTTTTCCTTATTTTTTTTAATATAACCCGTAGAACTTCAAAGTGTACCATTACGTGTAGCATATTACAGTATCATCGAGAACATACACCCATATAACTGAAGCGGCATTATCAGGAACAAGATTATACTCGTAGCAATGAGCACAACAATCTCTTTGACTATATCTACTAATAGAGCAGGAAGTTTATCAGTTCCCGGCACGTTTTGCCTGTTACACGGAACTTTATTAACGCACACTATTCAACAGGGAATTTATGCTTAGCGACATATAATGACGTTAACTAGTGAATTATTACGTGACTGTATTACTGTATCTGCCCGCGGTTGACGGCTTAAGCGCTTTGATTGATATTACTACTACTTTGTTATTTATGGCTATTGAAATTGAGTTTAAATTTAATTGTTTATTTGTTCTATACAAATTCATAATTCATTTATTTGTTAAAATAAATCTCACTGTTTTAAATTATGACGTGCTCTTTTCCCAATTTCTGAATAGACAAATTCTACAATTGTCAAATGATGATTAAATAAAAAAATGTGATAAATTAACCGACCTATTAAATCTCCCACTGTTGGGCACAGGCCTCTTTCCATATAGAGAAGGAATGAGCATTGATCACCACGCTTGCTAATTGCGGGTTGGCGATAACAGATTTAAATTTTTGGAATCCAGGTATCCTCACGATGAAGGAAAGAATACTAATACGAGATTTTTTTTTCTTTAGCAAAAGTGAAAAGACAGCTGTAGAAAATTAACCAAAACACACGTATCGTTACATACGATTTACATTCAAAAGAATTACCTTTCTACCTTATATTAAGAGCTTTTATGTAATTTTATTTAAGAGTTTAGTTAGATTAAGAATCCGTCTTATATCTTATTATTATCAAAACTATTATCTGTACTTAACTGCTCATGCACACCCACATATTCCAGAAACATAATAAGATCCCAATAGTTTAGCACCTTGTCAGTAGGTACAAGACAATTAATATATTCTTTCGTAAAAGTTTAACCGTTCCTGGTATCAAGCGAACCACTTGTAAGATAAGCAAAGACATTTAGTTGTTCAGTGGCTATGGGAACAGGTTAGTGGCTTTAATGAAGTCGTAAAAGTTACGAGGTAACTGAGGCTATCCTGGATTTGATGACAGGATGAGAGTTCCATAAAGTTACTTGATGCATCAAAAGAATTAGTTAATACATTTATGAATTCGGCAATTTATGTAGTCTTTAATAGTGATGTTGGATGTACCTTTCCTTTTATTCAAAGTGAAAAGCTTATAACTTTGACTCATAGCGACGGTAAGACGGTTACCTAGTGCTGTACAATAATAATATTAATATCTTGGGACAAGCTCACATACGGCCACCTGAACCCAAACTAGGCAGAGCCTGTATTATGGCAACCAGATAACTGATAAACATACAAATATATTTCTAAATACATACTACATGTTATAGATAAATAACACCCAAACACAGAACAAATGATCGTGCTCATCACACAAACATTTGTCCTGGGTGGGAATCGAACCCACGACCTCTGGTTTAGCAGTCAGGGTCACTAACCACTAGACCAACATGCCAGTCATGGCCGGTAATCCATAAAATAACTAGGTATGAACACCAATGAAAAAAAAACTCAGTCATTACAAAGTTTCGCATTTCAGCACTGATGAATGTTAAATATCAAACCAAAATTCATATATGTGTACACAAAGTTTACTTTAAATTGCGATAGATGGCGTTGTGCTTTGAGAGCCGATTTCTAGATCGCGCTATTAAGATTCTCCGACCGTAGCATATAAGCTTCAACGATGTACTATACATATGAACAATTACAATTATACCAGAGCAAGTGACAAGTTGTTGTTTTATTCTGACTCAGCTTAGTTACTCCTACTAGTGCATATTGTGTTGTTCTACCTTGGTTTATATCAGGCAAATCTTGATATTAAACATTGGTCCTTCGAGCCGGATTTTTTGTGAACCACGGTCCTTGTAAGGACCTCCCCCGTACTCGCAGCGGATTGTTGCGGCAAAGGTACAGGGATCCAGCGCTTTAGCAGCGTTCGGAACAGCCTGCTTTAAGCGGCTTGAAGCGCTTACAGTACAAGACAGCGGCAGCGGAAGTACAGTGCAACAAGCGAAGCGGAAGAGCCTGCTTTAAGTGGCTTGAAGCGCTTACAGTCCAGGGCATCTTCACAACAGCGGGAGATCAACGTGCTAGTGTATGTGAACACTTATGCACGTCATCTGCAGTTACCAGGTGACAACATAGAGGGCAGCACCAGTCGAGTTTGTGTTGTGAGTGAGAAGTGATCGTGAGCAAATCGTGAGTACATTTTAACTGTTAACTGTTCGAGGCCATCAGCAGCAACTTTCAACTTTATTTACAAGAAGATTTTAACTTAGAACTTTTAGCGTTATGTATTATTGAACTTAGAAAAATTTAAGTGTTCTTTATTTAATGTTTGTTGTATTGATTGCATGTTTAGTTAAGGACTTAGAATAGTTTTACAAAAAACGAGGGAACGTGGTCTCTATGCCCGATTTCCTGCGATAGTAAAAATTGTAATTTAAAACACTTGTATTTTTTTAAAGAGTATTTGGCACTTAGAATATTTTTTAGAGTTGTTAGAACAGTAAATCATTTATAACTTAAAAATATTTACAAATAAGTTGGTATTTATAAGATCAGAGGATTTACATGTTACGCTTTGTTTTCTTTGGCAAACATTCGTAATCAAACTTTTTATATTTTGTTGCAAGGTCTATTGTGTTTTATAAACAATTCTTTATTGAGTTTACAATGGAGGGATTAATCAATATTTTACAAAAACTACAAAATTCGATTCAAAAAGGATTTAAAAATTTTAAGAAAAGTCCTAAGGAAAGGCTTACGATAGAATATATAGAAACAAGAAAAGAATTACTGGAACAGAATTGGAGTAATTTTGAGAGTATTCATTGTAAGTTGTATGAAAATTATAGTGCTGAACAAATAGGTCAAAAAGTAGATAGTATTTATGAATCAACTGAAGATAGTTATATAAATTACAAAACGCATATGAAAACATTACTTAATTCAATATCGGGAAAAATATCAGGACAAGACACTAACACAGATAAATCAAACAAAAAATCGAGTGCCTTTGTTAAATTACCGAAAATTTCTATTCCTTCATTTTCTGGTCAGTATAGTGAGTGGGCTACCTTTAATGATTTATTTAAGGCTTTGGTACATAACAATGAGGCTCTTAGTGATTGTCAAAAATTACATTATTTAAAAGATCATCTTACCGGAGAAGCCGAACAGTTGATTAGATACACACCAATAAGTGACGCTAACTACAGCCAGTGTTGGGAACTTTTAGAAAAACGCTATAATAATAAGAGACATTTAGCTGACTGTATTTTAAAGCGTTTGTTTGGTCAAAAGCGTTTACATGCCGAGTCTGGTAAGGGTCTTAAAGAATTGTTTGACACAACCAATGACTGTTTAAAAGCACTTAAGCACTTGAACGTTGATGTTACTACATGGGATGTAATTATAATTCACATCGTATCATATAAATTGGATTTTGAAACGCGTAAACAGTGGGAATTGAGCATCGGTAACCTGAGTGGTAATGAATTGCCATCCATGAAACAATTTGAGACGTTTTTAGAAACCAGATACCGCGCGTTAGAGTTCGTAGAGCCAAATCGGTCTTCAATTCACCAGGGTAAGGTTTCAACCGGGCACAACCATAAGGCCTTATTGGCCACGAATTCATCAGCTAAGCGGTGTGAGTACTGTCAGGAAGCATCACACAAACTTTGTTTCTGCAAAAAGTTTGCTAAGCAACCAGTAGACGTGAGACGGGATTTCGTAGCCAAACAAAATATTTGTTTTAATTGCTTAGGTAGTAATCACAGTGTGTATGGTTGCAAGAATCCTGCTACTTGTAGAGTTTGCAAGAAGCGTCATCACTCCTTATTACATCCCGTTAGCAAGTGCGACGCATTAGTTGATTCGTCTGATACTACAGCCAATGGTGAACCCTTAGTGTCCTGCCTTTCAACAGGCGCAGTTCTTAAACCACGATCGGTTTTATTAGCTACCGCTCTAATAAATGCCGAGTCGAAGATGGGTCATCCACAGATAGTCCGAGCCTTGCTTGATCAAGGCTCCCAGGCTTGTTTTATAACAGAAGCTACAGTGCAACTGTTAGGACTTAAGCGAATTCCTATTCAGGGTATCATAAATGGTTTAGGCAGTGGTAAGTCAACCGTAGCCAAGCATATTGTTCATGTTACTATCCAGTCCCGCGTTGATCCAAGTTTTCAACTACATTTGAGCGCCTATGTGTTGAATAAAATAACAACATACCTACCTGAGAAGGACCTCGATACATGCAATTTTGACTGGATTAAAACCAAAGATTTGTACCTTGCTGACCCACAATTTAGCACACCTAATAGGATTGACATTCTGTTGGGTGCCGATGTTTACAGTTGTATCATACAGGAAGGCATCGTAAAGAGTCCACATGGCACTTTGATCGCGCAGAGCACCGCCTTAGGGTGGATCCTGTCTGGTACAGTTAATGCTGTTAATAAACCCAACACAAAAAATATTAGTGTCATGCACGCCCAGATAAACGAAGATGATAGTCTTAAGAAATTTTGGGAAGTAGAAGAAAAATTTAGTAGAAATAAATTACTTACCCTTGAAGAACAGCAATGTGAAGACCTATATAGACGAACTACTAAACAAGATGACGATGGCCGGTATGTGGTCAGGCTTCCTTTTCGAGATGTGGATCCACTATGTAAGGCAGGGAATTCGCGCGGCATAGCTGAATCAAGGTTTAAATCACTAGAAAAAAGATTAGGAAAAAACGAAAAATTAAAGGAAGAGTATACAAAGGTGATCAAGGAATATTTATTACTAGGACACATGAGGGCTGTAAAGAAAAATGATAAAAAAAGGCAAGAAGCTGTTTATTTACCCCACCACGCTGTAATACGAGAGGACAAAACTACCACTAAAGTTCGGGTGGTGTTCAACGCGTCTGAAAAGAACAATAAAGGTATATCACTAAATGATTCTCTGATGGTTGGTCCCACGTTACAGGCTGATTTGCGGCACACCATTCTAAAGTGGCGCCGGCATGCGATTGGTCTTGTAGCTGACATTATAAAAATGTATCGGCAAGTACGAGTAGCTGAAGAAGACGTCATGTTTCAGCGAATTTTATGGAGAGACAGCCCGGACACGCCTCTAGAAGACTACGAGTTACTGACAGTCACTTTTGGTACCGCTTCGGCTCCATACCAAGCGGTTCGAACGCTTCATCAGATCGCGTATGACGAAGGCAACAAGTATCCGCTGGCCTATAATAGAGTTTTGAATTCATTTTATATGGACGATCTGATGACAGGATGTGACAGTGTAGAAGAAGGAACTGAAATAGTCAAGCAAATTACAGCGTTGTTAAAAACCGGGGGCTTTGAACTGCAAAAGTGGAACAGTAATTGTAAGAACATGTTAGAAGTTATTCAAGCAATAGAAAAAGATAAAGTAATAGAGCAATTAGATAAAACAAGCAGATACAAAAAGGACAACATGAAAGAAAATAGAGAGGAGGAGATAGAAGAGCAAAATAAATTCAAAATAAAGCTAGATAACACAATTAAAATTTTAGGGCTTACCTGGAATCGCAGTGAAGACATGTTTCAGTACTCAGTGAATCTTCCTTCCGTGTTGACACCACCTGGAACAAAGAGAGCCATAATTTCTGAAATTTCAAGATTGTTCGACCCGCTTGGTTGGTTAGCACCATGCGTGGTGTTAGCGAAAATATTTATCCAAAAATTGTGGCTCGCGGGAGTCGGCTGGGACGAGGAACTAAGCACAGATTTAGTACAAGAGTGGCGTACTTACCGTACCGAGCTCTCACTCATCACCAGAATTCAGGTACCTCGTTGGCTAGGTACCAAGCCAACCGATGAGCTGGAACTTCACGGGTTCAGTGACGCATCGAAGGTAGCATATTCTGCTGTTATTTATCTACGGGGAATCGATGCGACGGGGCAGGTACACGTTTCCTTGCTGGTTGCGAAAACGCGAGTCGCTCCCATTAAGCAATTAAGCATCCCTCGGTTGGAGTTGTGTGGAGCAGTGCTGATGGCGCAGCTACTGATGGAAACTGCTGAAATTTTAAACATACCACAGGAGAGGATAGCAGCTTGGACGGATTCTACGGTAGTCCTAGCTTGGCTTAACAGCCATCCTAGTAGGTGGAAAACCTTTGTTGCGAACCGTACCTCCGAAGTTTTGTCAATTACAAAACCAAATCAGTGGTTTCATATTTCTACCAAGGACAACCCCGCCGACTGCGCCTCACGCGGACTATTACCCAGTCAGTTAATGGAACATGAAATATGGTTTTCGGGACCATCATTTCTCAAACATAAAATTATAAATTATGAGAGACCAAAGGATCTGAAGATTAATTTAGAAGAATCTGTAAGAGTGCATGTAGCATTAGTACCAGACAATTCAATTATTGAACGCTTTTCTTCATTGTCGAGATTGGTCAGGGTGGTAGCGTATTGTCGGCGATTTTTAAACAAAGGTAAGAATGAGGAAATCTATTTACAAAGGCGAGAATTAGAAGATGCATTGAATAGTTGTATAAAAAAGATACAGTCGGAAGGGTTCAATGAAGAATATTTACAGCTACAGAAAAACAAAACATTATCATCCAAAAGCAAATTGAAATCATTGTGTCCCTACCTTGACAATCAAGGTATGTTGAGAGCTAAGGGCAGACTGCAGAATTCAGATCTAGAGCAACTAACCAAACATCCAATAGTATTACCTAGTGACAATCATTTAACCGAACTTATTGTAGCAGATGCTCACCATAAAACGTTACACGGCGGTCCGCAACAAATGCTCTGTTATTTAAGAACGGCCTATTGGATTATAGGAGCCAAAAATTTGGTCAAAAAACATTTTAGAAGATGTGTAAGGTGCACGAGGTACATGCACCGTGCTCAGCACCAATTGATGGGTGCGCTTCCAACTGTTCGCTGCACGCCTGCAAGGCCTTTTTTGCACAGCGGAGTTGATTACGCGGGCCCAGTCCAAATACGCACTACCAAGGGTCGTGGGCATCATGCATATAAGGGATATATCTGTCTATTTGTATGCATGTGTACTCGCGCTCTGCACTTGGAGGTAGTCAGTGACATGACCACTCAAGCATTCCTTGCTGCATTCAGGCGGTTTGTGTCTCGTCGAGGTCATTGCGCCAAATTGTGGAGCGATAATGGCACCACATTCGTAGGAGCATCCAAAGAGCTACAGCAATTAAAGTGTATTCAAGCTGAGATAGCAGAGCACCTTGAATCGAATGGTACTGAGTGGCATTTCATTCCGCCGCATGGTCCCAATTTTGGTGGCTTGTGGGAGGCCGGAGTGAAATCCACAAAATACCATTTAAAACGGGTAATAGGCGAATCAACGCTTACCTACGAAGAGTTAAGTACGCTCCTAACTCAAGTGGAAGCTTGCTTAAATTCAAGGCCGATAAATATCATTAGTGCAACTGATCCTGGTGAACTGATGCCATTAACTCCCGGACATTTTTTGATAGGAGAGCCGATTGTTAATGTACCTGACTACAACTATGAGAACTCAAACGTAAATTGTTTGACGCGTTGGCAATTCGTACAACGAATGTTACAATCTTTTTGGAGACGTTGGTCTTCAGAATACCTTTATAACCTCATGCAGCGATACAAGTGGTCTAAACAGGAACCGGAACCTAAGGTCGGTGACATAGTTTTAATCAAAGAGGACGATTTACCACCTAGTCGCTGGCTATTGGGCCGCATTGAGCAAAAGCATCCAGGGGATGATAAAATCACCCGTGTAGTGACACTTCGCACGAGTTCTTCAGTGTTGAAAAGACCCACTTCTAGATTATGTATTTTACCTGTTTTAGATCAATGAATTTTATATAAAATTATACACTTGTTATTTGCCATGCTGTATTTATTTGTTATTTGTTTTAATGCAGGCACGGAGTTTATGTACAACCCCGTTGCTAGTTTAAGGAACTATTGAATATGTAATTTCACCATCAAGCAACTAGGCAGTTCAAAAATTCTTCCATAATGTTTTGTATCCATAATATGTTATTTAAGAAGGACATTTTCTCACTAAATGTCCTTGGTGGGCGGCATGTTAAATATCAAACCAAAATTCATATATGTGTACACAAAGTTTACTTTAAATTGCGATAGATGGCGTTGTGCTTTGAGAGCCGATTTCTAGATCGCGCTATTAAGATTCTCCGACCGTAGCATATAAGCTTCAACGATGTACTATACATATGAACAATTACAATTATACCAGAGCAAGTGACAAGTTGTTGTTTTATTCTGACTCAGCTTAGTTACTCCTACTAGTGCATATTGTGTTGTTCTACCTTGGTTTATATCAGGCAAATCTTGATATTAAAATAATTTGATGACTAAAATAATTATTAAATTAGTTATACAGCTGTATTGAGAATTACAATCGTTTAGCTTTTAAAAATATTCACTTTAATTGATATAAATTAATTTCATCATCAATATCAGCCACAAGACGTGACTATTTAATTAATTAGAGCAGTCATAAATCTTGTTTCTTTTTTAATTTTTTCTATAGAACTCACTATAATCTTCACTGAAACGCTCTTCTAAAAACCATATAAATCAAACACTAAACTACCAACAGGCCTTAAGTGTCCGTTTTCGGCGCGAAATTTAAAAATTACCGCGTATAATATTTCACAAGGTTTTATAAGAAATACGCTAACATTGAACGGAGAATAGCATGTTTTAAAGCTAAAATGCAGTCGACCTAAATCCAACACAATGGCCCTATGTTTTCGGGTACACAATGCGTTCCCATCGTTCACTCGGTCGCAGTTTGTACAGGTGCTCGCGATTTTTGCTCACAACGGTATTTTTGTTTAAAATTCTTGTTTGAAAATAGAGATATAATTTTTCTTTATAGCTTTGTATTGTAATTCTGTTTTAAGGGTTAAAACGGGAGGTGTTGTTCAATTTTTTTAAAGCCGACTGATGTTCGTTTGTTAACATTCGACTGTTAAGTTTTTAGCTCGACTTAATAATGCAAATCATTAATAACGTATTGCTCTCCCGTTCAACAAACTGAAAAATGGTTAGATTTTAGAACTAAAAATATATTTTCAGACAGCAAAAGATATATTTAGCTAGTTTCTTTGTACCTTTTTACTAAATCGGTTTTACTAAAGACACAATGCATTACTTTATCATAAAAGCATTACACAACGTATTCTATCTTCGCAAAAGAACCTACAAATCGTATTGGAAATTCTCTGAGGAAACTTGAACAATAAGAACACTGCTTCTCGAACATTCGACCAATCTTAAGTGCATAGCGTCGTCATGTTCTGAATTTAGACATTCCTATTCTCTCTCCTTACAATTGTTGAAGCATTCGACAGGGAACGCAACTGAGTTACGTGAAATAGATTATTGTAATGAGATGGATCAATTCAGACCGTGGAAAGCTTTTAAAGGAAATTGTTGCGGTATGTTCCTTTATCATTTGAAGAGAATATTTAGAAAATGTTTGGTTATTATTAATAAGATTTATATACCCCTTAATCCAATAAATAAAACATATTAATGGTAAACTATTAAACAGAAAAAATATCAATGTATTTTCTCTGGTAGATGATTGAGTATAGGTAGGTACCTAAGTATTTATTTTTGAGAAACTGAATTATGAAAATCTTTTCTTATTGACTTCAACAGATACTATTTTATTTTCTTGAAATTAATGGTTTTTAAATATAAACTGTAAATACTAAAAAACATTAGATATTACTTTCACTAGTTCTAGAATGGATAGTTTAATTATATTATTTGTCTTATAGCACATCTCTGGCATTAAATAAAAATAATATCAATAATAATATGACACATTAATTTACAGTAGAATAAAATTACTATGGAACAGCCAAGTTCAAACAAATATTTAATGAGGGCAATCGATAGCTTTAACCTTTCTTTACAAAAAGGCGACCGCCTGGCAACCGCGCCGATTAACTCATCATTATTTCATTGCCTTTACGACTGCATTTAAACATTAAACATGTACAATAAAATAACATACGAATGCAATAGACTTAAATTACTACAAATAAAATTTACTATCCTGTTGGTCTGGTGGATAGTGACCCTGACTGCTGAACCGGAGGTCGTGAGTTCGATTTCCACCCAGGAAAAATCTTTGTGCGATGAGCACGATCATTTGTTCTGGGTCTGGGTGTTATTTATCAATAATATGTAAATGTATTTAGAAATATATAAGTATGTATATCAGTTGTCTGGTTTCCATAGTACAGGCTCTGCCTCGTTTGGGATCAGATGGCCGTGTGTGGATGTCGCAAGATATAAAAAAAAACTTTAATTTAAACCTATGGGATTGTAAACTGTTGAAACCTGCATGGTTCAATGCAAACACAAACAGTAAGACTAATTCTAAATATAAGATATTGAAATATGGTGACATAGTGTGTCAGTCGCTCTGCTGATCTGCTGTAAGGAAATATATAATGTAACATAAACATATTTTGTTTTCTTTTATTAACCACCTAAAATATTCAAAATAAACTTAGAATTTTCCACCTACACTCACTAGTATAGTAATAAACAGACAGTCGTTAGTCGTTGAGAACAGATTTATCCCGGGGGCAAGTACTATTGTCTAGTCTAGATCTATGTTTTTAATCTAGTAATTAGCTTCTCAGGACAGAGGAATTATATTACCATGTTGTGTGGGTTTACTACTAGCAATCTATTCTCAAAGTGGATTACGTAGGCAGTGCGTTCGTAAACAACAAAGGTAATATTAGACGCCAATTTCCGACAAACAATTTGTAAACCTTTATAAATGTGTTGATTTTGCACGTACAACATAATTAAACATACTAAAATAAAAGATTACATAATAATAATTATCCATATTCAAAACTTGAACTTTAAAAAAAAACTCTTATCAAGTACTTAATGATTTAGTGTGACATTCAGAATTTGAATTTTCAAAAAAAAAAATGTCGACATAACTTGAGCATAATAAAATTATTTGTTTTAAATGTTTATTAATGACTTTTTTATGAACCTGCAAATTTTCTCTACCAATCAACAACAGAGTACCTACTTACATACCAACAATTAGTTTAAAAAATCAACGTCTATTTTACAATCTGTTGGGTTCTGTAGCTAATAAATGCAGTGCGTTCTTGTAGTTTTGGTGTCTAATTGGCCGCCTGTTCAGCTTGCGAGTAGATAATTGGATTATCTTGCGAGTGTTCCCGACGCCTATATTCCCGTTCGGTGGTTAACTGATTGTCGGGCGTTCGTTCCCGACGCCATCTTTAAGGGAATTTCGTCACCAATATGTAATTGAGCATGTAATTTGCTTGCTTTGTGGATTTGGAGGCAGATACCTAATTTTCTTAGAGTAATTATTATGATCGAAACCAGCCAAAAAGCTTTTGGTATTATTGAATTTTTTATTTTTATTTTAGGTTCTTTTATTTTGCGGACATTCGCTACTTTATTATATAGTACCTGGATCACCGAGCTTTGCTCGTTTTTTTTTGGTAGTGTGTTTTTTAGAAAATATATTTAAATACGAATTACATACTGATGAAATGAGAAAGTATACCTAAATAATATTTTTCGATGTTACCAACATAATAATAAAAAAATATGAACTGGTTATTTAAATAAAAAATCACGAATGCAATTAGTTTATTATTTATTAGAAACAAATACTTAACTTTTTAAAGCTTATCAATAAATCACAAATAACATTAAAATTAAAAAAATGTCTTAGAGACTCTAAATTACCATAGCATTAAGAGCAAGCCGTACTCTCTAAATCTGAAAATAAATAATAATCGAGCGGATTAAGATCGAGGCTGGACGACGGCCAGTCTTCAGCTCTGATGAAGTTCGAAACGTTCATTTCCAACCAAGACTGCGTAGACCGAGCTTTATGACCCGGCGCCGAGTCTTGCTGCTCAATTTAAAAAAAAAATCTCATCCGTAAACATTTTTTTTCTGTACTCTCCTTTTGCGAACCGCTTCAGTAGTTGTTTCGATTTTACCAGCCTATTATTTTTTTAATTATCAGTTAAGAAACCAGTACGTCTCCTAAAGGCTGCAAGTCCTAAGTCAGCTTTTAAAATACGAGACATTGTTCTAGGTGCTAGTATATTCATCTCCCGAGATAAATTTTTTTGCTTTCGGACAGGATTTCTTCGAATTTTTTTCCATACTGCTTTGACAACCTTTTTCGTACGAATACTACGTGGACGGCCTGATCTTTTTTATGTTACAAACAGAGGAGTTCTCAATGTATTGGCGCCAAAATGAGAAAACACAATGAACAATCATATAAAAATGACAGATTCCAAATTCAAATGTAATATTTTGTTTATTTTCAATTGTAATAACAGTATTGATGGCCGTAAATACAAGAATTGCTCGTTTAAAAATTTAAGATTACTAAAAACACGGATATAACGATATTTTCTGAGAATGAATCCTAGCTAGATCGATTTAACGCCCCCGAAACTCCCCGCATACTAAATTTCATGAAAATCGTTGGAGCCGTTTCCGAGATTCAAATTATATATATATATACATACAAGAATTGCTCGTTTAAAGATATAAGATAATTATTATCGCGATCATTATAAAAGAAAACAAAAATAGTAACTCGTCTTTGATCAAGTAATAACTAACTCCGCACGTGTCTAGACGCCATCTTACCACGTAATCAAGCCTCGAGTATAACCTAAGTATCAATAACACAAGACATGTTTTTCTTTTCTTCGCTTTGTAAATGTTTGATATAGTGTTGAAACATATATTATAGATATTAGATATAGACGTGGCAACAAAAAATATTCATACATGCTTAAATTTTAAACTGTTAAATAAAAAAAAAATATCCGGATTACTTATATTTTAAATTAATTTAATTCCTACAACAATTTTTTTACCAATATAAAAAACCGTGATAAAACCAATTATCGTCATAGAAGTTCAGCTTTAAGGTATGTTATTGGCTATTAAAATACTGGAAACAGAAAGAAAGATAACAAAAAAAAATTGTACTTAAGTCTTGAAAACATGCTAATGACTATCATCAGTGTATTTGCATTCATACAAAGCTAAAGTCATCTGTAATAGCAAGCGCCATCTTAGCTAGCAAGACATTCTGAGGCCGCGAAGTTACAGATTGTTTACTCAAGTAAATTGCTTTGTAAGGCTCGGGGCGGTTAAAAAATGTTTCTATATCTGCCATGAGAACTCCCACCATAATCATCTTAACAGTCTTCCCGTTGTTTATTCTGTAGGTTCCTACTAACCCCAGTATTAAATGTCAACGGGGAAATTTATTTTCTGATAGCTAATTTTCCTTCGCTGTTGCTTCTCAAATATTGCTTTAACCTTGCCAAGTTTGGAAGTTTACGGAATTGGGTTTCGGTAAGTGAAAAAGTAGGGCTAATTTATGTGGCGAAGGTGGTGAAATGCTAATAAAACATTTGTTGAAGTTTACGTTTTGTATTTAAGAATTGATTCATGATTATCGAGGGAAATGAGACGAGATAATTGAGGTTGGTGTGAATTCATTTTTTAAGAATTGTGTTGAAGTTTGTTTGTTTTTGTTTGTTTTTTTAAAGATTACTAGCAATGTGGGTCGCACATTACTAGTAATTTCGATAACCCCTCGTGCTAAGCTAAGATGCTTGTGTTACGAGTGGGTTCACGTCGGTAGTGTAATGGGTGGGATTCGAACCCGCAACCACATGATCGCAAGTCCGACGCCCTAGCCATTAGGCTACCGCCGCTTTTAACCGCCGCGAAGTCTTTGTTAACACTATCAATAGTTTGATTGTTTTCACAACTCTCTTCTATTGCCAGTCAATAGAGACTTTTCATAAGTAGGTATATTCTGATATAAGCCCGAAATTCAATAACCATTTAATATTTTAAGGGTCTGTTAATCCTGAATTAGAATTAATACCTAATACAATACGCAAGTTATAACAAACGTACATCAACTCATTCGTAAATATTATATTTGACGAAATAAATAACATATCAGTTCGGCTATAATATAATTATTCGGACAATGCTAACAAATTGCTAACGATATTATTGCTTATTAATTTCCTGTCCATGTCAAATTATAAACAATTCAAACATTATGTGCCAACCATTAACAATATATCAACTAATAAAGCTCATAGCGATGTGAAAATTGACGTACGAATTATAATTATTGTAATTAAATTAGCAAAAGAATCAATCAATTTTGTAAGAATGTTACGGGCTTGTTTACCGTGATATTGAATGTACTTTGACTGGCCTGTTGGTCCAGTGGTTATTGACTATGACTGCGTAAACAGAGGCCGTAGGTTCGATTCCCATCCAGGACAAATCTTTGTGTGATGAGCCAGATGATTTTGTTCTGTGCCTGGGTGTAATTTATCTATATTATGTACCTATGCATTTAGAAATATCGAAGTATGTTTATCAGTTATCTAGTCACCATAGTACAGGCTCTGCCTAGTTTGGGATTAGATGACCGTGTGTGAGATGTCCCGAAATATTATTATTATTATACAATATAATTAACAATATATTAACAAGTCATATGTGTCATTATTAGGTAAGTCATGTAGGCAGGTTGTGTTTACAGCAGTTGTTTTTAGTAGACGAGAAGAGAACTCATGAGTTACATACTAACCAATGTATATTAATTTGTTTAGGATAAACAAAGAATAGCCACTACAATATTGAGCACAAGCAAGCAAATATCAACAATTAATTTTCAGGTTAACCAAATTCTAGTGTTGGTTTAATTTGTGTACTGTAATCGCCAGTGGAAACAAAAGGCAGAAAGATAATTGTTTCTTTTCACAGGAAAAGTTTCTACAAGTTTACAAAAAGCAACTTATAAACCACTAAGGTAAGCTAAACTAACAATAATCCTCTCAAATTAAAAGAAAAACAAAACGTTTCATCTTTATTTTTCTTTTAAAATAATAAATTTTTGTTCAGAATCATGAAGATTTTAGTAATCAAGTTAGCGCTTAGTGGTGCGACTATTTTTTTCAACAATACCTCTATCTACACAATAAATATTACCAGGAAACAATTATACAAGTGTCGACACAGGAATGTCGAGTGTCAATCATTAATGTCACCTTTATTGCTAGACATAACAAATTGATGTCTATTAGGCCCACACAGACCTAACTGTTCCTTGAGCTGGTAGCAAATGTAATTTGTAAGCATTTTGCGTCGTTATCTTGCTGTATTAGTTGGCTACAGTAAATTACTCGTGTTGCTATGTAAGTGAATAAATGCAGTGAGTTTTACGAGTAGATTTAAATGCTTAAGTTATCTCTGACAGATTCTTAAAAGTGTTAGTTTTCCTGTTATAGAGTTAACAGCAGTATTCTCTTCATTTTAGATAAATGAATTATTTTAGACGTCTTTAGACGTACAATAAAAGAAAATTTACTCGTATATAATTAAAAGGGTGCTTTACCTAATAAAAAATAATAAGAGGAAAGCTTTACCAAAATTTTTTTTTTCATTTTCTCTTTAAAATTTCTATAATTTATAATAAGTTCCGTGAGACGAATTCATAATTATTTAAAGATTGAATGGCTTACTCACGCGCATTCTCGGGATCGCCCGACTAGTTTCAGAATCAATAGGAGTCCTTAATCATGAGCTGACGCGGCGGTGCCGCAAGTCTAACTTATATAATTATAGAACTTCTATGCAATATTTTGCTATTAAGTATACATTTTTACATTACTATCGGTATTCCTGACTTTGTCTATTATGAGCTCTAATATTAATTATAAGTGCATAGAAATATATTTAAATAAAATATATTTATTAATTAAGCACTAAAGAATAAAAAAGCGAAAGTCATAAGATAAAACTCGTTAACTAAACACATTCAAACACAATAAAGTATCATTAAAAACGTCAACGTATTGGAAAAAGCACTTATTTCGATACCGGCAACATGATCTAAGTTCGTGATTGTTCTCACAACTTGTTCATTCAGTTTATAATTAAACTTGGGTCAAGTCCTAGTTGACTTCAGTCTTGCCGGCGCTCGGGAACTTACTTCGTTTGTTTACAACGACTGCTTTGATTATCCTTTAAGTGCCTCTCAGATTGATAAATATTCAATTAGAAGATAACTCTATGTTAGTTGACACACAGACACAAATTTTGTTTAACTTTAAATTTTGTTGTTATAATGAACCCTTTTAAAATTAGAATTGAAAAGCGAATATTTTAATTTTTAAATATTGCTCCTAAAAAAAAGTGGCAGCAAGTTGGATCGATATTGATTTCTTTTTCGTTTCAATTAATAAATTTATTTTAAAAACTATTTTTTAAGCGCAGTGCTCATTATTCAATAAATTGATACATTTAATAAGTTGAATGAGAAATTGTCAACTTTATTTTATGGCTTTATTTAGCTGTGCACCGCGGTTTCATCCACTGCCGTTATTCCCTTAAGCTTAATTTTTTAATTTCATTAATTCCGAATATTCTGGTGTTTTAGTGTAGATAGTGTTTTTGTTTTAGTTTTGGAGCTAGCATCTATAGCATTTATTATGTGTATTATGCCCTTAGGCTGTTCAGCATCTATAGATATGACGGGCCTGTTGGTTAGTGACCCTGACTGCTAAGCCGGAGGTCGTGGGTTCGATTCCCACCCAGGACAAATACTTGTGTGATGAGCACGATCATTTGTTCTGTGCCTGGGTGTAATTTATCTATAATATTATGTATATACAAATATATAAGTGTTTATCAGTTGTCTGGTCACCATAGTACAGGCTCTGCCTAGTTTGGGATCAGATGGCCGTGTGATTATTATTATAGATATAACTAGGTGTATGATAAAATTATGCTTGCTTACTTGCAATATTACACATGTTACCAATGTTAGCAATTTTAGCAAGCTCTTTAAAAAGAAAAACAAATGTTGGTCGAACAATATAATTAATATTCTTGTTAACCCTTTGTGGTAAGCTTAATGCTTGTGTTACGAGTGGGTTTACGTCGGTGGTGCAATGGGTGGGTTTCGAAAACGCGACCACATGATCGGAAGTTGATGCCCTAGCCATTAGTCTACAGCCGTTTCAAAAGCCAGTCCAAAAATTTTTGATAACCCGGTTAAATTCAACATTGTATAAAACAACATACTTCGAGGATCGGAAATAGAACGGTACGTTAATAAAAAAATAAAAACTTTTGGTTTTCAAAGCAAGTTTTAGATAAAAGCTTATCTGAAACACTGAAATATGTATTTTCATATGGTAAATCAAAACGTTCCGGGTTTTATTAAAAATACAATGTACTACTAAAAATTCTAACGACGGCGAGCGCGGGGTGCCTCTGAAACAGGGTAGTGAAATAGATTTTAATTTTAGATTCAGTTCATATGTCGTATACAGCTAAAATACTTTTCTGTGCAGTTTTAGTTCATACATGTTTTTGAATTTAATAAAGATTTTAATAAACAGGTTTGAGTAAACTATTCGGAATTGTTAAAAATGAAGTTTGTTTTCTTTGTGTATTCTGATTCCAAAAATGTTGATAATGATAATAAAGTATCCAAAATGACATTTAATTTTAAAATTAAAATTCAATCTTCGACATAATAGATAGAATTTTCAAAGTTACTTGAGATTCCCCTTAATATAGTTGTCTCATTAAATTCATGTTATTCAACTTACAAAAAGAAAAGAAAACCTTCTGTTTCCAAAGTCAGATAAGATTCACGAGTATTTAGACAGTTCCTGAAACAAAAGACAAGCAATAAAACACGTTGCCTAGCAACGCATGTAACCGTTATATTGGAGTTACGAGTAGTAGCATGTCAGACGGGCCGATAACCTAGGGAACCCGTCTATAAAGTGGGCTCGCACTTCCCCCAAGGGGATACAACGTCGAACTGATGCATGTACAAGTTACAACTGAGGCCCTCGTTGTAGTACTATTGTTGGAAAAAGTAAATACATACACAGATTATAAGTAAAAAATTACTCTGTGACGTTTCCAGAAAAACTCGTTTTGATTGTTTTCTTTTTATGCACAAATCTCTAAAAGCTTCTTATTTCCAGAAAAGGTAAAAAATATAAATATATTTCTCGTTATTATCCTTGCATACTCGACACTATGATTCGTTCGTTGGTCTTATTCGCAATTTGACTTTTCAATTCTTTTCATACTTCATAAAACGTGGAGATATCCAACATATTCCAAATATGGAAGGATATGAGAACATGTCATAAAAAACAAAACTGTATTCAAAATTCAAACAAAAACAAAAAAATGCCGCGAAATGGAACGTACAAAATCGCAACTCGTAACGAAAAAAGCCGCCATGTAAGCTACGCACAAACTGAACCCTCAGACAGGATGTATTAAAATTTCCAGAGTTTAACTTTGGGGTGCGCGAGGCGATGCGTTTTGGTATTCACGTATAACCCACCAACTTATACATCCTTACATCGGATTTTCATAGGCCTACAACAAAGTTAATATACACCTTATAGCTATAACTCAAGGTTTATATTACAATGAAGTGTTTAAGACTGTTGATCGCCCGGAAATTGTTGAAATATTAATAGGTACCCGTTATGCTCAATTTCCTGGCTTTCAACGAGTAGCTATCGGTAACTTTGTCCTCTAAAATGTTAATAGGAATACTTGGTTGAATTAGTTGATAGATAATTAGCAGTTTAAATAAGGCGTGTCATTGTTCCAGTTTATCGTGAAGGATGTTTTAATTTGTGGTTTATGCCGTGAAACTTTCTTTCATGTTTCATTGAACGTGTAAACTTCGTAGTGACGACCTATTTTGAATGTTTTCAGTGCTTTGGGAATTCATGCTAAATGACGTCATTTTTTTTATCTTAGAAGTTCTAAAGTATAATTATATTATTATAAATGTTTATTTTTTGTGTGTTACAGAGAGAACAATTAGATGTAAGTATCCAATGTTTTACGGAGTTTAAATAATCTATCTTGAGTTTACTCAAATACATTAAAACATAGGTTGATACTTGACTGGCCTGTTGGTTTAGTGGTTAGTAACCCTGACTGCTAAGCCGGAGGTCGTGGGTTCGATTCCCACCCAGGACAAATGTTTGTCCGATGAGCACGATTATTTGTTCTGTGTCTGAGTGTTATTTATCTTATATAAAAATTAAACCCGTTTTCCGTTGTCACGACATAGCATGAAAACGGCTTGACCGATTTGGCTGATTTTGATCTTGAAATGTTTGTGGAAGTCCAGGGAAGGTTTAAAAGGTGTAAAACATAAATAATAAGTAAAAAAAAAATAACTGTTCCTAAACTCGGGAATTACGTTAATTAATTTACTTTTGACAGAACGAAGTCTGTCCGGGCAGCTAGTCTATAATAATTATGTATATATTTAGAAGTATATAAGTATGTTTATCAGTTGTCTGGTCACCATAGTACAGGCTCTGCCTTGTTTGGGATCAGATGGCCGTGTGTGAGTTGTCCCAAGATATTATTATTATTAGTATATACCCAGACTAGGATAATAGATAGGATTTCATTCTCATTATTGCTATATTCTTTAAAATCATTTTTTATTTTCTAAGTCAAAGTACTAAATACAAACGTGATCCATACAAGCCATATCCGGTCTTCATAAATCTAACATATATTTTATCAAAAAATATAATTTTAAACGTGCATTTACCATTAAACAAAGCGCTGGAGATTTTTTGCCACAGTTTTATTTTCACCGCGTTAGTCGGTCACCAGCTTTGTACGTTTGCGACCGTCAAACACGAGAGAACCAAGAGATGACGCTTTGAAAAATTACATTTATTAAATTCGTGAACGTTATTCAACACGGCATCCGTTGATTATTCCAATTTTTCACATCGGGCGCCCTTGTTAATTGTTTTCCCAGTCGATCCAATTCGCTCTTCAGTTAGCTTTACAATTTCAAAGTGTCATTTGATTCGTGATGGATTTCGGAAGTTTTTTGGCAATTTCACGGTTCACGGCTATCCCCCGATGGATTCTGTTTTGTTTCAACATACATCTGAATCGGCGGATCAACGCCGATAACGTAGTTCTACGCAATTGTCCCAAAAACTATGCGGAGTGAATGTAACACGAATTCTTTTTTTACGAAACGTTCAAAGGTCTTACTTTTCTATTCTCTCTCTATGTTTTATTCTTATTTTGAATCAATACGAGCGTTTGTAATAACATTATGAGAAAAGAAAGAAATACGATTTATAAATAAAAAAAATGACGTACCATTAAGATAATATAAATATTTAAAATTGAAAAAAACTTTGAAAACAATTAGCCTTAATTGGTGGTGTCACAGAGTTTTTATATTTATCTGCGGGCGCAAGTCTATTAAAATAGGTATATGTGGAATCAATTTTTTTATATAAATATCATTCTTATTGGGCTTATTTACAATACTCTAGATGTGCATTATACACATTATGATGTTATATAAACATGACATTAACTCTATTAGCTGAGTTAATGACAGTCCAACGGAAGCCACATCAAAGTTCTATAAATAACCAAGCGACTTAATTAAATGAATTGAAACCGTATAAACTTTTATATATCAAATTATTGAATTTTTTCCGACGTTCCACAGGAATGATTTAAAATCGCGAACATAATAAAAATTTAGCCCTTTGTAAAAATATAATAATTAAAAAATACTTTGACCTTCTGAACCTAAAAATATGTTTTATCTGAATATACTCGTAAATTGCGGATAATAATCTCAACATCAACAGCTAATGATAACGAAAACTGTTAACAAAACAAACATTACATTAAAAACAGTAATGATCGCTAAAATGTCACAATAAATAATAAAGTTTAATTTAAAACATAGCACGTAACGTGGCGAAATGTCTCAATTTATTTAACGTAAGCGTGACAAAGGCTGTAAATGTGGAATGGTCACTTAAATCACAACAATACCACGCCTATGCCGACCGAAATTGTGTTTTCATGTAAAATTGCGATTTTAATGTTATTCATTACATAAGCATAACCAATTACGATAAGAGTTCTCTTATGACTTTGTTTGTACTTTTCATACGTCGTTTTTAGGGTTCCGTATACCTATAAAGTAAAAAACGGAACCCTTACAGGATCAAGACCATAGTATTTATTATATTACGGGGAAGTGGATAGGTATCGAGTTAAAATTAAAACCCTATATATTTGAATTCACTGTCTCTTAAAGTTGTGGAAAAATTAAACTTCTAAGTTAACGTAAAAAAAATGTACAGCCGTTTGTACCGTAAAGAAAAACGTATATTTCAATATTCTCAAGGGAATCAAAGTTTATAGTTTACTTTCGTTGACATAAAACTTTGAAATTTTACAAGTAATACCGTCTTATACTACAAGTACAGGAAAATTCTGAAAACTATACATTTGTAATTAAATAAGAAAAAAATATTGTCTTTGTACAGAACCCTCAGTGGGCGAGACCAACTCGGATTTGTTCTGTATTTTCAGTCGTAAGTTTATTTTGGATTTGATTTGGGATAATATGATAAATAAACACTGTTATTTCAACAAGGTTTTTTGACAAAAAAATAATATCTCAAACGATTTAATTTGTAATTCAGGTGGCCTTTTTATGACATTTTTCGTATGTAGGTTTTAAGTTCATGCATATTTCAAGTTCAAGCACAACCCTTAAACTTAGCCTGATTTCTGTGAGATTCCAGCTATCGTAGTTTAGAACAATGCCAGTTACCTATCGCTGCAGTAGAATCGATTCCTCATTCGGTATGCCTGATATCGATAGTTCCGTTACCCTAACTAAATGTCACAGTTTGCATGCGAATGAGTTATCAATAAACATTGAATAACTATAATTTATAGTTAGTCTATGACAACAGACCGATTTCGTAATCGAATGTTGGAGTTTGAAAATTTAAATTAGGAACGTCAATGTTAGCATAAATTTGTAACTTTTTGGTTCAGAGTTCAGACGCATCAAAGTATTTGTCGAAAATAATAATAATTTAAATAAAGAATGTAACTATTTTCGACGTTATTCCCGGTATTAAAAAAAAAGTAAATTAAAAACAAGTTGCACACATTGCTATAATGAGTGTAATAAGAAGGATCGTATAGACTCGTATTACATATTTTAGTCTGTAATCAGACGTAAATCAGAATTTCTCTTGTAATACCACACATTTTCAAGTATATCATGGCATTAGATCGGTGATCAAGCATCCATCCAAAAACGATTTCCATATGTAATACGTACGTGCCTTCATCATTTCATTGTGTTTAATTCTATACTAATAAGTTCCGATACTGTAAACCACATCAAAGGTCCGAATTAGCATGAGCGGGCACGTTTGAGGGATAATAAAGCGGTAGTGGTAGTCAGCTAGAGCACCTTAGGGGCTAATTTCACTTGGCAAGTAATGATTATGAGTCTGGCGCGAGGCCTGCGAAGGACCGCAATATGCAAATGATTTTAGCCTTTAGCGTTATACTGTCCAACATTCTTGTAAAATAATTATATAAAAATAACTTACAGTAGTTTTCAAGTAGACATTTTTATGCTACATCATTTTAAATTACAAATTTATCATGAGTAGTCGCTCAAAAAAAAAAAATTGGTTTAGTGGAAACTTGTAAAAAATTATGTAATATTTTTTAAAATTTTGTAATATTAAATTTATCAATATAATCTATGATGATCTTCAGTCAATTTTACAATCTCATAAGGATCTCTTTTTTTTTCACATAAAAGCCTTGATGTAATGAAATAATTGTCTAAATAGCTTATAAATCATATTTATAAACTACTTTGAATACCTTAAGCACTAAGGTATAAGGACTTCTATATTAATTCTGCCAGTGTAACCTCTGCGCTTATAACTTCATAATTCTAAGATCTTCAATAACTTACTAAGAATCAACCTAAACAAAAGAATAGATTGATGTTGTACGTTAATAAACCTCTTACGAAGATTAACTACAAGGAGAATACTCCATTTAGGCGATTAAGCTTTTGTTAATAAGCGCTTAACAGTACCAACAAAAGGGTGACAAATAATTCGTTTATTTTCCTACTGAAGATAGGATAATCGTTCAAGAAGACGGTAATCGGGACGACCTTAAATTATTTGGACTCTTTTGTTAGCTTGATTACGTGACAATATGGAAATTTTATAATCTCCATCAAATAAACCCTTTACATTAGCATTCGGAAGTCGAAACTGACAGGAAATTGACTCAATTTAAAGTATGTAAAAAATGTCGTGGTGGCCTAGCTGTTCAATGAACGGATTTTCGTCTGCAAAGTTGCAGGTTCAGACCCCCTACAGGCAAGTACCAATGTGACTTTTTCAAAGTTTTATGTATATACTTTCTTAATTATTCTAAGACATCACCAATAATCGGTGAAGGAAAACATCGTGAGGAATTGAGAAAAAAACCAGGAATCCAAAATTGTTATCTGAAATCGCAAACCCATTGTGAGCCAGCATAGTGATCAATCCTCGTTCCTTCTCTATATGAGAAGAAGCCTGTGCCCAACACTCAGCAGTGAGACATTTATAGGCCGGTATTATTATTATTTATAAAGTATGTAAAATTTTCATTTTATCAATCAAGCATCGCATTATAAGACCCCAATCTTATATTGAGTATTTCGAAACAGATAACCCCAATCACTTAATTAACATACCACTAAAATTCCATAAATACGCTAACACCTACCTAAAATGAAGATATTTCAATCACGTAGAACTATTTATAGAAGCCGTCAAGAACATACATATTCTATATTATGTGACGCGTCGAGACAGTTACATGCTATAGATACATAGAAGTTTTTAACTTTAAATGCACCATTTGCTGAGCTCTCGTCGACTTTTTAATCTGTTGATCAAACAGGCGGTCGGCTGGCGACAAATTTATTCTTGTACACAAAGATTTTAATCGCGATGTTTGCAGGTTTGCTTTTAAACTTCAGTTCTTATTAAACTGAAGAAATATTAAACTAAAAATCTAAAGTTGAAAAACTTTATGCCATCCTAATTTATGTTTTCTAGTGATATGTACATTTATTTTTGACAATTATAGATAAGACCCACTTCTTAGCCGTTAACATAATATTACATTTTTCAAGTCTTATTTTTGAGATATAATAATATACAACATTCTCATTAATCACCTCAAACTTTGCACTCAATTTGTCAGTGTTTTTATCAAAACTGTCATGGTGAAGATAATAATAGCCATAGCCAAGCGTATATCGAAAATGATTACAAGTTCTGTATATATTTGACTTAGCACTTATTCAACTACTTACCTTACTCTTATTATTTACTTTAATGTAAGAAATCAAACAATCCCATTAAAGAGGGTACGTAGAGAACTTTTTCTAACAGCGCGTATTTAAGCGAAAACCCGTAACTGAGAAAAAAAAATCTTCAAATACATATTAAGTAAATATTAGTAATGTTTTGTAATCTGTGTAAGTTTTTTTTCTAATGTTAAAACTTAAGGAGTAGTATTAAAACAAATATAGAGAACCATGAATATTTTTTTGTTTACGTCATTCTACTACAGAACACCAAAAAGTAACAATGGGTGTCAAACTATGAATTATTTGTAAATCTTTTTAACACCGTCTGTCAGTTGTCATGTATTTTTGACTTGGCATCCTGCCCAACCATTGTTAGTTAAAACATATTTAAACCAAAAAATATTCGAAAATGTTCGCACACTTACACGCACAGTCACAAATAAACTCTGTCTTTGTGACATAATGACGAAATACATTATTTAAAATTGACGTAAAACGTACTTACATATGGCGTTAAATAATGAACCCTGTTGGTTTTAACTCTCTGAATATTTATACATGTAATGAACTATATTATTTATAAAGCATGTTCATGTTCATTGTAAAACCCTTCAAGATATAACTAAGCAATCTTTTATAAAAAAAAATAGATTTAATCTCATACAAGGTCTCAAAAATTACAGTCCTCTGAGCTACCACTTTGAGCCATAAATCATGCTATTTATTTTGATATTCACAAGATTGTTGATTCGCAAAATATCCGCAGACAATATCGAATCTTCCAAAATTATCCCATAGGATCTCAGACTGCAACTGGTTGCTAAATTATTATAATAAGCGGTGGGGTCAGCGTGTAAATTGCTGGGCATTAACCAAATTCGGTCAAATTAGCGCCGGCACGGGCAATAATAACTACAAAGTGCTCCCAGCGTTCTGGCAACAGTTGCACAACTAATACAGCATTATTTACATTATTTTGCATCTTAAAGATAAGTTTTGCAGCAAGTTTCTTCATTCTTTGATTGACTTTTAGCTTTGGGTGCAACAGCTGTGGATTTAATGACCTTCTTTTAAAATTATTGTAATACTGCAATTTGTTATTGAATAGAGACAACATTATCTTAACAGCTGCTTAAGTTATAAATACATAAGAAATAAATGTGGACAACATCACATACATTGCTCCGAATCCAAAGTAAGTAGCTAAAGCACTTGTGTTACGGAATCAGAGACAACGAAGGTACCACAAATACCCAGACCCGAGACGATGTAGAAAAGTATTTTTACTACACTGATTCGTCCGGGGATCGAACCCGGGACCTCAGAGCTAGCTATACCTTGAAAACCGGTGTGTACACCACTCGACCACGGAGGTTTTCAAGTTAAATACTTAATACAAATATTTCAAACTGTGTTCCATAATTCATGCTAGAAACTTGTTATTCGTGCGCAATTTGGAGATTGTGTTTTGTTAGTTTTCATGATTGTTAATAAACGTAACTGAGTTTCGAAAGCCAGAACAAATGGTAATTCTTTTTCGCATTTGGTGAAATGCGAACAGATTTTCTAGTTTTGTATTAAAAATAATGATTTCGTATCGTCCGCTTTTATTTATATGGCTTTTAAATATTTGATTATATCAGTTTAGAGCATGGTTCTGTTATATCCCGGCTATGTTAGCCCTTTAAGCTAGCTCAGCACCCTTACAGGTGCGCTTTATGCTTAGGTCATCAGTTTATATTCTATTCACACGACCAAGCGATGCACTCGGCAGTCCGTTCCCGAACTCAGTCATAAGCGGTTGCCAAAAGATCCTTAAATTCAAGTAATTAAAAGTGTTCTTAAAATAAACTTCTTCATTAAATCAAATTGTCTTTTTTTTTAAAAAGACAATTATCCCTGGCCGTATAACATTTGGTGGCAGCGGTGGGATCCGAAAATCTCCAGTGCCTGGCAACCGCTACGCGGACTCCGGATCCCGTAAATCAATAAACTTTTACTCAAATCGTGGGAAAAACTGTGAACCTCTATTCAGTGTTTTAAGTGCTATCCTTAAACAAAAGTGCTAAGTGCTTACCAAAATCCTGTGCTCGTAGTGAAGTGCAATCATACCTGGAAAGGAAGTGTCGCCATCCTCTCTCTTCTCGTCGTCACGGAAGTGCCGAAACCTGTGGAAAGATAGTCGCAATACTTACCACTCACCACACTCCGAGGCTTTCCGTTGTTTCATCCTGAATTCTGAAAACAAGCTGAAGAACTAATTCATAAAAGCATCCAAGGTCATCCAAGATTTAAATCAAACCTTATTTCGTCGCTTCTCGGTGCGCATTCGCGTCGTCTTATCATTCAGAATGTTCCTGCTTGCCGTTATCGCCGTCGCCTACGCATCCTTACTGTGAGTCTTTGGTCATTGTTTAGTCTAAGTTTTAATTACCAGTAATTCTCAAACTATAATTCTTAAACATTACTGTATTCGTATTGTGTTTTCTGTAGCTTTAAAATTTAAAATTAAAATTAGTTTTAAAACGTTTTATTATGAAAAAATCATACAAGACAGAAGACAGTAAATTAACTTTACATATCCCCGAAGCCGAAAAACTTTTAAGTGATAGCGAAATCGTGAAGTCACCCGTTACATCTCCTCGAGTAACTAGACAGACTATAGCAAATCTTACAATGGCAGAGATCAGTCTAAGTATCTTATTCAAGTTCGTAAAATCGTATGACGGTAAACGGGAAACCTTAAATTCATTTCTAGTAAACTGTGACAATGCCTACGACCTTGCTTCAGAATCTCAGAAACCAATACTCTTCAAATTTATCCTTAGCCAGTTAGATGGCAAAGCAGAAACTGCTTGTTCAATCAAAGACTTCACTACATGGGAGCAACTTAAAGATTTCTTAAAAACGCAATTTAGCGAGCGTAAACATTATTCCCACCTCCTGACTGACCTTCAAGAAAGTAAGCAAGATCAGTCAGAAAACGTAAGCCAATACGCCTTACGCGTGGAAACCTACCTCTCACAAATCCTAACTGAAATATCCTTATCTAATACCAAGGCCAAGGAACTACCTGGCCGTACAGCAGCCATGGAGGATCTTGCCCTTCATCATTTCCTCATGGGATTACATCCCAGAGTTTCAAACATTGTGAGATGTAGGTCACCGAAAAATCTGAATGAAGCTATTAATTTAGCCGTATCCGAGGAGCGGATACAACAAACGTTATATAATAAACGCCCACAACCGGAACACAAAATCAGTAAACCAACTAATGCTAAACCGACTAATGTCAAACCTAGCCCAAATAGTTCTCAAAAACCACAAAGTGTTTCTCAAACTTCTTCTAATATCGTGTGCCGCTATTGTAAAGCTCCAGGCCACGATATATCCGCCTGTAAGAAACGGGAATTCAACAACCGCAAAAATCAAAACCTACAACAGGCATCTACTAGTAATAATACTAGTCAAAATGTAACCAAACCTCCTCAGGTGAACTTCTTAGAACAACCCGATGAGTCAGTTGTTGAAGAAGAAGAGGATTTCAATTCTTTAAACGAGTAGTAGTCTCGAATCGGTGTCGCGCGAGACAGTGTCCAAAAGCCGATACCTGTCATTTTCCTAAATCTACCAATTCAAGGGACCACATGGGTAACCAGCCCCGAACAAGTGCCCATTACTCCGAATCAAGGGACCACACGGGTAGCCAGCCCCAAATAAGTGCCCAATCTTCCAAATCAAGTGACCACTCGGGTAGCCAGTCCCAAACAAGCGTCCAACCTACTAACCCTAAGACCAACCGACCGGGTAACCAGCCCCAAACCGACGGTCTATCTGATATTCCAAATCCTAAACCTCAAACTTCTACTATATCTACTAAATCCAATAAAGTATACGAAATCAATCTTGACACTACTAAGAGATTATTACCTCATGTCTTGCTGGGATCACAAATATCCCACACTCCATTGTCTCTTCTAGTAGACTCAGGTTCTGCTATATGTCTATTAAAAGAGTCTAGTATTAATATAAGTCAAAAACTCGTTAAGGAACCGATAAAACTCAAAGGCATCGACCCCGGTGATGAACCTACACCAACCGAGGGCCATTTCCAACTCAAATTAAAATTAGGTGAAAAACAATCAGCAACGTTTAAATTTCACGTAGTAAAGAATATCAACCTACCTTATGATGGTATTATTGGTACCGACTTCTTAACCGCCTTTGGCTGTAAAATTGACTATATCAATGACACTCTGAAAATAGGGAGCCTAAACATAAAAATACACTTCTCAGATCCTTGTTATATAATCCCACCTCGGACGGAAACTGTAATTGAATGTTCGGTTCGAAAGACCAATCTTACCGAAGGTATCATTATAGATCAACGTCTTTCAGAAAACTTGTTGATATCCAACTGTATTGTCAAGGTCAAAGGCAATAACCGTGTCAATTTGACCGTTGCTAACACCTCTGAAACTCCTGTAACAGTTAAATCTAACTTGAGTCTGAACATTAGACCTCTAGCTTCTTCCGCATTCCAAATCCTCAATGACTCTCAAAATACATCTTCAAGAACCGATGATGTCACGAATTCGCTAAGAACGAATCATCTCAATCAGGAAGAAGCTGAAGCTCTTATCGAACTCTGCGCCCAGTATTCAGACATCTTCCATTTGCCTAATGATCAATTGACCTGTACTTCAGTCCTTAATCATCAAATCAAAACCATGACCGATACGCCTATTCATACCAAATCATATAGGTTCCCTGAATGCCATAAGAAAGAAGTACAGACTCAGATCGATAAAATGCTCGACCAAGGCATCATAGAACCGTCTCTCTCTCCTTGGAGCTCACCGATCTGGATAGTACCCAAGAAAGTAGACTCCACAGGACAGCGCAAATGGAGGATAGTAATTGACTATCGAAAATTAAACGATGTCACTATAGGTGAAACCTATCCCATCCCACAAATTTCAGAAATCCTTGATCAACTAGGGAATAGTAAATACTTCTCTACTCTAGACCTCACATCCGGGTTTCACCAAATCCCTGTATGTCCTGACGACGCGCCCAAAACAGCCTTTTCCGTGCCCCAAGGGCATTATCAATTCAACCGAATGCCATTCGGACTTAAAAATGCACCATCAACATTCCAAAAATTAATGAATAACTGCCTCTCTGGCCTTCAAGGTACGAGATGTTTCGTCTACTTAGATGACATTGTCATCTATTCGTACGACTTACCCTCTCATATCAATAATCTGAAAGCCGTTTTCGAAAGACTTCGCCAATTCAATTTAAAATTACAGCCGGATAAATGCGAATTTCTCCGGAAGGAAGTCGCTTATTTAGGACACATCATAAGCGAAGATGGTGTCAGACCAAATCCCGAGAAAACTAAAGCTGTAAAGGATTTCCCAATCCCAAAATCCCCTAAAGATATTAAATCTTTTCTAGGGTTGGCATCATATTACAGGAGGTTTATACCTAACTTCGCCAAATTAGCAAAACCTCTTACGTCCTTATTAAAGAAGGATGTTTTATTCAATTGGCAAAATGAGCAACAGCTTGCCTTCGAATCCCTAAAAAATAAATTAGTCTCTGCTCCAATTTTAGCATATCCTGATTTCACTCAACCATTCCTTTTAACTTGTGACGCTTCGAACTACGCGATCTCTGCTATATTATCCCAAGGCATTATCGGACAGGACCGCCCTATTGCGTATGCCTCTCGCACGTTAAATAAAGCAGAGTGCAACTATAGTGTCACGGAGAAAGAATGCCTAGCCATAATATTTGGCACTAAAGTATTTAGACCCTACTTATACGGCCATCAATTTAAAATATTAACGGATCACAAGCCATTACAATGGCTATTTAATTGCAAAGACCCGGGGTCTCGACTTATCCGCTGGCGTTTGAAGCTAGAGGAATTCGAATACGACATTCACTACAAAAAGGGTAAAATCAATGCTAACGCCGACGCCCTGTCTCGATTCCCTGTCAACCCTATCAATCCTGAAAATGTTCAAGAGTCTAATCCCAATCCAGAATCGGATCTCATTCCTAATTTAGATAGCGATCTAATGGACCTACTAGTATCTCCACCGTCATTTAACTCTGACGAATTCGGTCTAGACAACGTCGGAAATGATTTATCTGACCTACCTGAACTACTTGAACTCGCATCTGGTGAAACACCAACTCTCGATACCCAACAACCGTCAACTAGTGCATGTCCAGATTTACCTGCTGACGATTATAATACATTCCTGAAAGCAATGGTAGATAAAGATAAATCATACAACACCGAAATTGTAGAATACAATGAGAGTCTCTTAAAATCCACTTCTAAAGTCATCCTTATTCCTACTTCTATAGATTTAGACGAATCAAATCCTTATGTACAACAGATATTAGACGATTTGGAAAATCGTGAAGATATTGTTTATGCTGAAAAAGAGTTGTATTCTTTCCAAAAATTCACACATAACAATAAAGTATTCTATTTCCTATTCGTAAAGGTTCATCACTTTGATGAATCATCATACCCCGATATCTTCAAAACGTTAAGGCATGTTAAAAATGAAATCATAACTATTGAGAATATTAATGAAGTCGCTATATCTGACCTTAAAAATCCTTTTGAAAAACACTCTTTTATAAAAATTTATAATGTCCTTACTTACCTCTTTCATAATAGTAACATCAAAATTAATATATACCACAATAGTATTATGTATCCTACACCAACTGAAATAAAAAAAATACTACATGATAATCACGATATCCCAATAGCGGGCCACCTAGGATCCACTCGCATGTACAACAGGATTAAGGAATCGTATTACTGGAAAGGCATGCGAAATGACGTAGAATCTTATGTCAAACAATGCAAACCTTGTCAAGAAAACAAGGCTCTAAGGAAAGTAAACCGTAGCCCTATGCAGATCACCAGCACTTCTACTAAACCCTTTGAAAGAATCTCACTAGACATCGTAGGCCCACTTCCTGAGGCGGGAGCCGCCAAACTAAAATATATATTAACTATACAAGATGATTTAACTAAATTCTCTTGCGCCTATCCTATCCGTAGTACTACAGCTGAAGAAACTTCAGAATGTCTGATCCACTTTATATCTATCTTTGGTATCCCCAAAACAATTCTAACTGACCAGGGCACCAACTTCACATCAGACCTCTTCAAGAAGACCTGTGAATTTCTTAAGATAAAAAATCTTTGGTCGTCTCCTTACCATCCCCAAACGCAAGGCGCCCTGGAAAGAAGTCACTCTACTCTTAAGGAATATTTAAAATCCTATATAAACGAAGAACAAACAAATTGGCCCCGTTACATTTATACAGCTATGCTTGCTTATAACACTAGTATCCATACAACTACACATTACTCACCTTATGAACTGATGTTTGGAACCAAACCATTCATACCAAACTCTATTTACGACGGAACCCTTGGCGCGACTTACCCGGACTATGTCCGTATGCTCCAAAACCGACTGAAATGCTCACGTGAAAAAGCTTTAGACTTCATAAGAAGGTCTAAAGAGACCTCTAAAACCTACTACGACACCCGCACTCGTCCAATCCAGTATAAGGTTGGCGACTTTGTTTACCTCAAAAATCATTTGAGACTTCGCAAAGCCCTCTCTCCTATCTGGAAAGGACCCTACAAGGTTGTTAAGATAAACGGCAATAACACACTTACCTTACTTATTAACCGGCGCCACGTCACCCATCACTTTGATGAAGTTAAACCGGCTGATGTTGGCACAAACCTGTAAACAATATAGTTAGTAGATTAGGTTAATTTAGATATACTTACCTATTACCTATAAGATTACTTACCTTAGTTTGATAATAACACTAGCTATTATTTGCAGTCCAGTTCGGGGTCAACCTCACCAAGACTTCACCCTGCCGATCACCACAAGCTCTGGCTTATATTTTGACTATTTAGGTAAAATTAAAATTAATAACGTACAATTGAACGTTTTAATACCTGTAGATATTTCGCATTTTGAGATACACATACAGAACATTAATTATGCCTTAAAGGAGACTAGATATTTATGCAACCAGACTAGAATAATAGAAATTAATACAGAATGTGACAATATGTTACAACCATTAACAGTACGGTTCCAGGATATGAGTAAAGAATTCAAATCCATTTCTCATTTGATAGATAATAGAAATAAACGTGGTGCTTGGATCGGGGGAATAGGTTCTGTACTAAAACAAATATTCGGTACTTTAGACGAAAATGACGCCCTAAAATACGATGAAGCCATAACATCGCTGCAAAACGATGAGAATCGGTTGACTTCACTGATGAAAGAAAATATTTTGATCACTACTTCCGTAATAAAATGTTTTAATAGTACTTTAAATAAAATAATATATAATGAAGCAAAGCTTAACGAAGCTATCGACAAAGTCTCCATTAATATAAAAAATATTTCTGAAATTACCAATGGACTCCGCATATTAACTAAAATTAATAGAATTTTAAACATATTAGAAGCATCAATACTCACCTTGTCATTCCAAATAGAAGACATAACTAATGCTATCTTATTTAGTAGTCAAAACATATTACACCCTGCTATCATGACGCCCACACAGTTATATGGAGAGCTTGCCGATAACTACAGACATTTGCCAAGCGACCTTGAACTACCTGTAACTCTAGATATTAAGTCAGTACATTTTATTTTAAGTATTTCTAAGTTAGCATGTTATTACATTAGTAATAAGTTTATATTTGTACTACAAGTGCCACTGGTAAATACCAAGGAGTATATTTTGTTTCACAACATCGCTCTTCCTACTCCTCATAATACTGAAATACCAAATTCATTTAGCCTAATTATCCCTAGTAATAAATACATAGCAATGACCAAAGACAAATCTCACTACTGCGTTTTAAACAACTTGGACCAATGTAAAGCAATAGGACCCGGCAATTATATTTGTGACATCGAAAATGTTTACTCTACCGAAGCAAAACTCACCTGTGAAAGTGAACTATTAGCAAAAGTGATTAGTAAGAAACCATTGCAGTGCGAAACAAAAAACATATTCGGGAAATTGGACATTTGGAAACCATTAGTGAACAATAGATGGATCTGTATACAATCAGAACCAAACAAAATCTCGATTGACTGTCTAAATTCTAAATTGTATGAAACAACGATATTAGGAACAGGAATACTTAACATTCCTAACGGTTGTATTGGTTACTATAGAAGTACCACACTTATACCTAAATACGATGTTTTAAATATTACCTCGCCAATTAACCATGTACCGGATTTTAATTTAATCAATGACACTTGTTGTAATACCTTTAGTTTAAGTAGTGTACTAGATAATGTGTCCCCTGTTCATTTAAATGATATAGACCTGGATGATTTAAATAAAGAAAATAAAAATAAATTACAGTCCCTTCTCAGTGATATTCAAATCCTTGAACACTCTCAGGAACATCATATTATTAAATACGGAACACATTATTCTATCATTATAATCATTCTTGTAGTTATAGTGGTATTGTATATAATTTACCTTTTCTGTAAGAAAATTTACAAATCTGGCAGCAACCGCCGTTTTCAATTTAAGTTTAATGTCAAGAAGACACCAAACCCTTCAATTTTAGAAACTGTTACCATGGCTGACAGACAGGAACCAGAACAAGAGATATCTATCCCTATTGCTCCAATTAGAACTAGAGTTTAACCGAGACTTGTATAAATTTAACCCCAAGTCTCCTCCTAAAGGGGGAGGTGTTATATCCCGGCTATGTTAGCCCTTTAAGCTAGCTCAGCACCCTTACAGGTGCGCTTTATGCTTAGGTCATCAGTTTATATTCTATTCACACGACCAAGCGATGCACTCGGCAGTCCGTTCCCGAACTCAGTCATAAGCGGTTGCCAAAAGATCCTTAAATTCAAGTAATTAAAAGTGTTCTTAAAATAAACTTCTTCATTAAATCAAATTGTCTTTTTTTTTAAAAAGACAATTATCCCTGGCCGTATAACAGTTCGTTTTATCATTGTTATCAGTGTATATTTTGACGACACAAAATTGTATATTTCTGAACAAAAAAATTAGTGTTTCTGTTTTTATTGTGTTCACACTCAACTTTATTTAAATAGGATTGTTTGATTTCACCAAAAATATCACACATATTTAACAGGTTATTAATAGGCACAAAAGAACAAATGTTGCAACACTTGCAACGTAAATAAAATGTGTCATGCCGCATATAATTTATGCGGTTCACATTTTGTGGCGATAAAGGGGACGGCGCGCGTAAAATGAAACGAAACAACTGTTGTTGTCCCGGTATTCTTTCGTACACTCTGCGAAAATTTGCACGCATGTGATCAGCCATCACATTCAATCACACTACTTTTGCGACCAACAACATTTAGCAAAGCACGAATAACTTCGCGAAAACAGTTGCGCATCATGTTGGTTCGCGTATTCGTGCAAATTTTATTGAACAGTATTCGTCTTTTGTGCGCAGCGACGTTGTGGCCAGTACAACTAATGACATCTCCTATGTGACGTCTAACGCCAGATGTGAAGCACCGGCCAAAGGGAAGTATTTATTGATTTTCACGATTCGTCGGACAGGCATCAGCTGTCTTTCATTAGTTGTCGACGAGTGTCGCTTCTGGGAATCAACTGAAATAGATGCGCTTTTTTAAGTACTTAGGTGATGAGTTTGATATGTTTTATGTTTTTTCTATATAGCATGAGACTGGTTTGCAGTTACTGTTCGACTATTTTAATATGGGAGGCTGTTGGGATATAGTTACAGTACACCAAGATATTAACACCATTTAAATAAATAAATCTTAAATTTTTTGACAAAGACCGATGAAAATATAATAAGATTATTATTATTAGACATTATTTTATAAAATATTAAAATGTTGAGCTCTGTCAAATAGGCACCCAATGATTTATGAATTAAATAAGTTACCACATATCTTTAAAAAAAAGTAAAAATAGCTCAAACTTATTAATATTACTGCGGTAGAGCTACCTACCGAGGTAGCTCTAACAAGACGTAATTTAAGAGATAAAGAATTTGTTATCTAAAAGAGATTATTAGGTGCTAATGTGGAAGCCAGCCAGATGTTTGATAAGCGACTTAGATTCTTCGATAAATCGACAAAAAGGTCTTTAGTGTAAAAGTACACTAAAAGACGAAGGCCAGAAGACTGTCAAGTGGCGCATGGGTGGCAACGGTTTTTATTACGAAATTTTACCCCACACTAAGATTTCACTATGTTGGTTGGTGTTCTGAGTGAGAATTTTACCCAATGATTTTTACTACATTTGTATCACAAAAATAATAGATGAAAAGTTTATTGCCTGTATTTATAGAATTACTTTTAAAATAAAAGCGTGTTAATAATCACCAAGAAGTCAGAAATGGTTAAGAAGGCAATATTTTGCTTTCTTTGAAATTTCGTCTATCCTTTTTTCGAAATTGAAAATATCTTAGTGAGGTAGGTACATTTTTTCTTTATGGCCAGACCATAAATAAAAAAAATGTGTTTGAAGTGATTTAAAAAAACAATATTCGTTAGTAGTTTGTAAAAACATCAATAGCAAAACAATCAAATACATGCATGTATTCTTTTGTTATTCCGTTTTACCTTAAACATCTTTAATTTCGCCTCTAAATGACGTATTAACAGTGAAATTTTAAATTACGGGTTGATTGCCAACGTTTTATAAAGAGCTAAACCCTTTTAAATCCTCATGCGGTTTCAGCAAAGCCTTGTACCTCGTCAGTTTTGGCCGTACATGCTAACATAATCCGCGGATTAAACGAATAAAAATAAAACAAAGGCAGGTATTAATTTATTTGCTTTGTGAACAATATTTACAATGTTTGTGGTAGATAGTGTTCAAATGTTATTATAAATGGTGAAGGTTTAGTTTTATTGCGCTATTATAACAAAGATAATGTTTAAAAACCAACAAAATTATTCATTTTGTACGTCAGAATGTTGCTATAACGTTGGCTAAAACATTTTGCAGTTTACTTTATTTTGTAATTTGTTGCCATGCTGACGAAAATATTCGTGACTGAACATAACTATTTGAGTTGCTAGTATAAATCACTAAGCACTAACTTACCTTTAAGAGATTATTATTAAAAAACAAAATAAAAACATGACTGATTTCGTCCTGATTTGAGGGATGGTAGCAGTAATCTTAAATCAGTCAAATAATATGACGGGAATGCTGACGTAGTTCAGATTATGTTGGTCACAGATACCTCGATTTGGTAGGTTTGAATATTTATGGCCATGGTGTGATTTAGCAAGTAATCTAAAAAATCTACCATATAGATTATCCCTATCGTAAAAGTGCGTTTCAATTTATATAAAAGTATATACCTGAACCCCAACAGAAAAAACTCTACATACTCGCATAAAAGTTTCCTACATTCCAAAATGGCGTCGTAATATCTCCCCCACAGACGTGCAGGAAGCATTGTTTAGAGCGTACTTAAAAACTAATCCAGCCTAGTGCTATTAAAACAAAGTACACTCTGGGCCATGACAGCCCCTGATTGGTCGTCCACCGTCCCTTTACAGACATTGCTCATTGTTCTACAAGTCTAGTTTCCCCCCACTCTACGCCTGTTTCCCCTTTATGTTAAAACAACTATTCTTTTATTAAAACTACTGACTGACGTTCTCGTTTAGTTTCGCTTTGTTTCCTTGATAATAATGCTTTCCTCCATAAATACATTTTTCTTTTGCAAATATACGACAATTTTATTACGACGTTTATAGCTCCATATTTAATAGCTATTGGAATATTCATTATTTTCATTTAATTGTGCTACTAAGAAGTGCCAAGTTAGGATCACAATTAATTGTCAAATGATTTATACTGTCCCGACTGCAAGATAATTAATTGCTTCGTTCATTGTTTTATTGCAATCTGCATTATATACTCTCTCATTACAGGTATAATTATTTCAAGCAGAGTTTAAAAAAAGAACAGAACTCTACGTATAATGTGGAGTGCTCCGATTGGTTAAAAAATTAAGAATAGCGGCATTCAACCCCTCCGTTGCAGTATCAAATTGCGGTCATGGAGCCTGAGTATCAATTAACTAAAATGGCCGCCGATATAAACTTAGGGAAAAGAAAAAAACTGACGGCCAATAAGGTTTCAAATGCTATATTTTAATTTCTGCTTGGTTTATGTATAGAATAAAAAAATGCTGGCAAGGAAAAAAAAATATTTTTACAGATTTTTTGAAATTAGAAGCAATGTTATTTTGTTTCTCTTTTGTCAATATTATTGAAACTTATTAGGATGAATTATTTGTATTTTTTTATCACAATAAACCATAATTAGTATGGACGTGTAAACACATATCCAGTAAAATGTGAACAGATAAATCTTGCCGGCGTTATCAGCTTATTGAATATTATAAATATTGATAAACGACAACTGAGTGTTGTAAACAATAGGTTTATTGCTTCCCGTTTCGGATCATTTAACTTGCACGTGACTGACTTCGATAGGGTTGCCAAATGTTTGTTATTATTTTATTTATTGATTCCGATCTTCCGATATAAACAGGGGTGGTGAGTATGAGATCTTTTACTGGTGATTTTAACGTTATTTATGATTTCTTAATTCGATTTTAAGTCAATAATATCCTTAAAAATGGTATTATTAAATGAAAAACGGTTTTAGACAAACTGTACATTAACAAAAAAATAAGTTAGCATCTAATAAATGCAACATAGCACTACCTACTTTTGTGTCTGGTGAAGCAGTCAACTCCTGAGATCAGGTTGGCTGTAGTCGACGATGCGCCAGATTTGTGTAGCGATAAGTGTCGTTTAGTTATATAAACGCAATTAATGTTACTGAAATTATAAACGACTTATTGAATATTTTGTTTATTTAGTTTGTGGCTAGTTTACAAGCCAGTTTGCACCGCACTGAATAAATAATTCCTGGCCCCTAGTTAAATATTAAAATGGGGCTAGATGCTGTACCAAGCGATTTCTATCGATGTTATTGGCTTTCTGTTAGGGGATGATAAGTCATGATTCGAAGTTAATAACTGTGATTAATATTAAGTACTGTTGTGTTTTGTTAGATGTCACTAGGCTCGTAGTTCGTTTTTGATGGCATAAATTTCACATAGCTGCCTTAATCTTTATCTATTATAGTCAGAGCTAACATCTTATTCATTATTATAAAAATTGTATGCGATATAATCACAATATGTGTTATAAAAAGAGTTCTCCGCCGCGTCGGTCTGTCTTTACGCGACAAACTCAAAAACTACTGCACCGATTTTCATGCTGTTTTAACCAATGGATAGAGTGTTTATTGAGGATTGTTTTAGTATATAATTTTGTGTACATCAGCTAACCGACATCCACGGTCATCAGCTTGTGTTATATAAATTAACGTACTGGTGATATAATTACAATCTTAATGTCAAATGTAAAATAAAATTTTGTATTTGTAACAAGTCATACAAACAATTAAACGTAATTATCTAATCCAGAGATAAAGGTTATACTTCGATATCTTCTCTCTAAGGTATAAATAATAAGAATATGATAATATTAAATAAAGCAGAGTTTATTAATATAAAATATTCATGTTAAAAGCATATCGTCTGTATTGTTAAACTGATTAAAATACTAATAAAGTGGTACAAATGAACTTAATTCTGAATCCCCTCGAGTATTTGCGCGCTGACTACAAATCCTTTTAACATTTATCATTCAGTGGATTGTAAAAAAAACCTTTCAAAAGAGAAATGTTTTGAATTCGTTTATAAATTCTATCATAATTGGTATCTACTTATGCTGCTCTCGGAGTAAGTGGGTGCCTAGTGCCTACTATTGATTTATTTAACAATTTTTCGTACTATCATTTTTATAGTGTTTGAAAATATGTGAGTAAAATACCTATTATAACGTCTTTTATGAAGACGATGACAGATTAGCCCCCTTAGACAATATATATACATTTCGACAAGCGTTAACGATGGTAAAAATCGCTTAGATGACATTAAATGTATGGAAATGACATTTCTCTTTGCTAAGTCACGTGACGTAGACTTGTCACTTTCATACATTTGAGCAATTCGATCAGCGATAACGATTGTAGAAACGTACCTTGTCTAAGGGGGCAAGGGTCGGAAATAAAAAAGGAGTTACTAGGCTTCATACCTTGTACTTATATAATTTGCTATACTAAGATCTTCTTCTTTTAGTGTCGTTGTTTTGTAGTGTTTGTTGTATATGTATTTATTTTTTCAGATCAGACCTGCCCAAAACATAGCCAGCCCGAATGCTTTTTGATTCCTTTATCCTTATAACTTATCTTCATAATTACATAAAAAACTCACATTTTTAAGATATAAATATTATAAGGAAATATAGCAGAGCATTTAAATGCCACGCAATTAATTCACTGGGTAAATAATTTCTTGAAACGCGTTTCCCTTGGCGCGTCTATTTTTCGCAAGTCGGTGGTAGGCCACATGCACACAAAATTTCGGCCGTGATCCTCCCCTATTTACATATGCGAATGTGTGCGGTTTTGTTTCTATTTGCGCTAGTAGGGTGTGTACTCGTAATTACGGCATTGGGACAAGTCCCGAGGCGAGGCGGCCGCAGACACAGACTTAAATATTGTAAAGCTGGAAGAGAAATAAAGTATTCGTTCTAAGCAATTTAGTTATTTTTTTAATTACAGATACTAATTTAAATATTGTTCTTAAGAAACTAGTATTTTAAATTATTATTAATTGCGTTGTTTGGTTTCTCATAAACATTTTTTTTTTTCTTTTCGATTTATCTTATCTGATTGAGGTTCCTTCTCCAATCTGAATCTCTGTCAAAGTCGGAAAGGTTTTTTAAAACATACAACATAACCCTTCTAAAATTCCACTTGAAAACATGACATCACATTCAATTATCTTCCAAAGGTAACAAATGCCTTATTAATATTATACCTTTGGAAGATAATTTATTTAATAAATAGATTCATATTTCACAGGGATATAGTGATTATGTCTACTAGTTTCAGTTAGGTAGACGGCCAACATAATATGTTTCAAAAATCCATTTGAATTAAATATAATAATATGTGTCAGTCCTTGTCACTTCCAGTATCTATATTCAGTTGCGCTCCGCTGTCTTCTCTAAATGAACTGGGCCCGTATTCATGGTAATTCTGGGCCTTACCTGAATGTCGATGCGCCACTAAAGGGAATAAAGGTTATGTACATATTGTATCTATTGTTACCTACCTGCTATCTTTATCATGTCTCGTTATACTGTTCCGTTTAATTGTTACTGCATTTCCACAGTGAAATCATATTATACAATGAAAATGAAATAATTTTCATACTAACTCAAAATATTTTTTTATCAATAGAAATCCAAAATGGCGGACAGGTAGCTACGTCACTTAGTATTATTTTCGTAAATTCCTTACAAGATAAATTCAGTACAATTGACAAAATATTGTAAATAAATTTCGACCGATTGAAATCATTAAAAACCTTTACACTAGCGCTAGTATTTACTCAAATACTTTTTACCATCACAAAAATAATGCAACCTGCAAAATGAGCTATATTTAATGAAAAATCCACGCAAACTATTCAACATGGAGTTTCCAAAGCCTTGTGTTAGGCCTTAAGTTTATTAAGACATGAAATTCTAATTTCTCTAGAGTGTTCATTATAAATACATTACGCGAAGTAAGTAATCCCAAAGATAATATTATTATAATACAATTAGGTAAAAACAAGAACATTTTATATAAACAATTTAAAATACGAAGCAGAGAAAATCCCTAATCTTATTTCTGCCAAATCCTGTAAATAGAATTTCATCCCCTTGTTTCTTTGTATCGAATATTGGACGTTTTATTAAAGCTTTTTCTTACTTAAGTCTACTTAAAAGTCGATACAGTCCCATAGCCGTCGTTTCAATCAATCAAAGTCCGATTGAATATTCAATCGCAATGACTGGAGAAGGATTACGTGACTACATTACAGGATATCGATACAATATTTTCAGAATCCTTCCTTAAGAGGACCGTCTCTTACATTTTTTGGCAAACCTGTCAATTCTCTTTCTTTATTTCGTATAATTTTTGTTTAAGTTTATATCGGATTGAGTTAAATTTCTGGATGTATTTTATTTATTATTTAACTAGCTTCTGCCCACAACTTTTTCTTCGTGGTCTTCGGAATTGGGTCTAAAGCTTCGCTCGTTAACAATTTTTAATCTTCCCACGGGAACTATTTGAGAGATCGGTATAGAAAGTACATGTTCTTTTCCATACGTCAAAGGCTACGTGCATGCCAAATTTCATCCAAATCCGTTCAGCGGTTTTTGCGTGCTTGAGTACTTTACAAACATTCACACTTTTACATTTATAATAATTATTTAAGGATTCAACGGTTAACTCACGCGCATTCTCGGGATCCAGTAGGATTGAATGAATTTTATGTTTATTATTTGGTAAGATTTTGTTTAGTTAGTTAATATAGATTTTCAGAAGTTTTAATCGAATAATTATCATTCAGGTGTTACTATTCAGTATAATTACAATTCTTTACTTAGCTTTGCTTGTCCATGTGTACATAATCATTAGGATGTAAAGTAATCAAAAGTATTAAAAGAAGCAAAATGTTGTATAAATAATAACCCAGTTCCTAAAATATTGTATTATTAAAATAAAGAGCGAAAACAAGTGATATAGATCCTTATTTTCTTAAAGGTGAACAATTTCACACAGTTGTGGTAATATAAATCTGTAAAACATATATCGCTGAAAGGATCTAATAAAAGTTCTCTACGTATTAAAATAATGGAAAAGATGAAATCAATATTTTTAAGTGTAATTGCTAAGACAAAAGAATTATGTGCGCGCACAGTTCAAAACATGTTTGTTTCCATTTTACTGTTTTCGACGTCATTTTTACACTGATTTATTTTCTAAATTATTTGCGTTATCATTTATTATGTGTTCTATTAATATTTTGCTAAAAAAACTATATGTTTGGAATCTTAAACGCGTTTAGCGTAATTTTTTAATTCTGACTTATGTACGAATTCAATCACCAACATTACATTTGAATTAATTTAAATAGAAAAAGCTAGCAATTAGGATAAATAATTCTTCTTTTTAATTTGGTTCGAGGACAATGTTATAGCAGCTAGTCCTTTTATTAGTGACAATTTTTTTTACCATAAGAATACCATAAACTTTTAGGTATTAACATAAGTCACAATAAGTATCCACAAAGATTTTCTGGCTTTAAAATAAACTTAGCAGATATAATATTTGTCACCTTATCTAGGACATCGTATCGTACCAAACAGTGGAGACAGATCCCGCGATCCATATCTCTCTCAGTCGAAAGCGCGTGCGCCGGCCGGGCGTGTAGTGCACACGATAGTCATCTAAGCCTGATATGCAGTTAATAATGTAACGCGATAAATAATGCAGGTGGATACTTGGATACTCAACTTCTTCGTCCTTGTTCGCCGCCATTCAATGCAACTTCCTACCGATAAGCCATGTCTTGTATTAGAAATTGATTTCAGATTATTTATTGTATGCCCGCGGTTGTGTTCGTAAGGGTGCAATACGTTTCAATAATCGCCTGTGAATATATTTATTAATAGAATGCGTTTAATGTTGGCTTCTTTATTGTGTAATGGAGGGTGATTTAAGAGGCATTGTTAAGAACAATGCTTATTTATTTCATTGGTTTGAGTGTTCATCTGCCTTGATACATAACATAGAAATGAATACGGATGAAGTTACTGGCTCTTCTGATTAATATGAAAATACATTTTTTTTTCTTGTTTACATAATATCATATTATTATTATATTATTTTCTAAGGGGTAGTAATAAAAGCTCCGACAAAAAAATAAGAATTCTTACTGCCTAAAATACTTACTTTCCGACTACTTTCATCCGAATAAAAATGACGAAACGACCGAATCAGATACTAAAATCTTCGAAAAATAAACATAACTGTTTATTGCTATAATACTTTTCTACCAGCTTAAATTACGTTCTACTGAAAATTATGTTTTGGCATTTTTATCTTTATTTGCCAACTATTAATTCATAAATTACCTTTCACATTTCATAGACTGTGGTGCTAATTTAACTACAACGTTATAATGAAAATACTATTCAGAGTGGTTATACAGAAACTAATAAAAAATATTAAAATTTACTTGTAATAATACCTTTTTATGGTATAAATCCAAATAGTTGAAGTAAAGATGAATGATTGTAAACCCCTAACCTATCTGTAATGGAAAAGTAAAAACATAGCGAGTCGATTCTGGCACTCGCCGGCCGCTGCCGCGGCACTCGTGGGGGGTCGCAGTTCTAACCTTTTTTTTTTTTTTTTTTTTTTTTACGGGGGGAAATCCTCATGGACATCCTCCGCCTGGGGAAAGGCGGAGGGGCGTGCCGGACTCCTACCGGCTAAAACCCCCCGGTGTCTCCTCCACGCACGTGCGCGGGGGGCCGCGGGAATCCGAATTCGTCCGCAGCCCCCCACTAGTGCTGGCCCGGTCTGTCCGGGCCTCGTCTCGTGCGCGAGGTAGTGAGGCGTTCGACTACCCCGCGCACCGCCTCAGAGGCGCGCGCCGACACCCGCGCGCGCCGCCGCCTCGGGTCCGGTCGATGGGGACGAGGACTTCCCCAAGTCCGTCGCCCCTGGACCCGTTCATGGGGGGCGGAAGAGGGCGTTGTCCGCCCTTCTTCCGCGCCCGGTGCGCTTTCTGCGGCCGGGGAAGGGAGTGGAGATCTCCCTCTCCCGTTCCGCAGTCTCCTTCTGCGACATCACGTCCTCGCAGAAGGACACCACCGCGTCCCACGACTCTGCGCTACCGACCATCCTCCGCACCACGGCCGGCAGCGACAGATCGCCTCCTACTTTGTTCGTGAGGACACGGCGCTGCTCCTCCCAAGCCACACACTCGGCGAGCGTGTGTTGCGCCGTGTCCTCCCCGCAATGGACGCAGTGGTGGCACCGAGCGTCCGGCTCCCTGCCTATGCGGCACAGGTACTTGCCGAAGCAGCCATGCCCCGACAGCACCTGCGTCACCCTGAACGACAGGGAGCCATGCCTCCTCCCGAGCCAGTCGTCGAGTACTGGCCGGATCGCCTCGACGGTCGCGAGGCCGGCGGCAGGGCGCATAAGCCTCTGCCGCCATTCCGCCACTAGGACCCGACGGAGCTCTTCTCGGCGCAGCGCGATCTGCCGCTGCGCCGGTCTCGAGCCCCGTGCCCGCTCTTCCTCGCGCCATCGATACAATGACGCGAGTACTTTCGCCTCTAGGTCCCAGGGCGGGGATCCGGCCAGGACGGTCGCAGTTCTAACCTAACCTAACCTACTGAGTCGAATTTGACACTTAAACCTATCTGCAATGGGCAAGTAGGACAATAATATATCGACCCGAAAACCCCTGTGGGTGGGTGTACCAAATTTCATAAAAATCGTTTCAACCGTTTCCGAGATTCCAATTATAAAAAATTCTACTTAAGAGTAGTTTAGTAATAATTCAGGAAATTGAGAGCATGGAAATCGATCGAATCGATCGCGCGGGCCGAACAGTTTAGGTATTTTCATAAATACTGAGAGGTAAAAAATATATTTTATAACCAACAATAGAAATTAAAATAGTTCATGCAAGTCGTAAAAATGTGAATATTTTGACTAAAGCTCTGTTGTCGGTAACTTAGTAATTTTGTCGGAGGTTCAGTATTTTATTCAGAAGTTTAGTTTTGTAGTTCGAAGTTCAATTTTATTTTAGGAGATATGTAATTTTAACGTGCTCTTATTTGTTTGTTAAATATAATTTTTCTTTTCGGTATGTTTTGGGTTTTTTTGTCGGTAATTCATTTAACGCTAGTTAATTAGAATAATAGTCGGCCACAGATCGCTGGAGATTAATTTGTTTTTCGGAACTATTATTATTTCCCTTTTCTAAGTATGCCTTTTTATACTGATCTTTATTTTAGACCTCCAACGGCAATAGTATCAGATATCACTTACCTCTATGTAAACTGACCACCACTCCATATGCAGTAAACAATACAGTATTATACCGCGTTGCATTCAAATCATAGTAAGCTATTTACGACGAACACATTATCATGAATTTTTAAGTGTCCTCGTTCCAAGCGAGCGCATCCCACTGTCGAGATGAAGCAGTAAATTATTTGTTTATCCCGCCACCCGTATTTAAAAATGTATAATTTAATATTTGTCGAGTGCCAGACATAATTTTTCTCTTACTATATGGACCCCATTATAGGTGATTCACGTTTATGCATCATAATAAAAATGCCATAAAATCGCCTTTATTGGCCATCCTCCATGCACGAGTGGTATCACTAAATTAAATTATTCAGTGTTTATTAAATTTTAGTTGGCTCCGAGGGCATATTTTAAAACTGTTTCAAGAGCAAATTAAATTCATATGGGCCAAATGATCTAGTTTGTACGCAAACTTCGTTTATTGGGATGCCTCTGCATGCTTTTATAGGGTCTTGAAATAAAAGTAATTGCAAACATTATTGGCACGCTACCGTAAATTTATTGGAATGAATTTATAAAAATAAAGAGGACTAAAAATCGTTTTGTTAAACAATTTATTCGAAATAAACATCTTTTGTTTTGGTTTAGAATTTATGTTAGAGTTACCACTTGATAATAATATTATGTCGCTTTGTAAATTTAAGTAAACCGTTAATATATTAATCTTCTTTTATGAATTATACTTAGATTAATAATTGCATTAGTTTGTTTGCATGATAAATTGCGTCATTTGCATCATTACGTATAATGCTTAATAAATATGTTGTTCATATAGCATTTTAATTATTATGATATATTACCTTGTTACAGAGATTTTACTGAAAGCAATGAATAAATCTCTCTTTAAATTTGTAACTTTACCTTATTTTGGAAGTTCAATAAGGACTCCAAAATACTAAAAAAAAGATGTCGCCCGGTAGAACCGTAACGGAAAATGTCAAAAACAAAATTTCCTGATTTACTTCAGCAAATTCTTGATGAAGATGTAGGTCACTTATTAAAGTTTCACATTTTAGGAATGCATACTCCCCTGTCAAATTAAGGTAAGACTACGTGTCAGGCTGTCCGCATTTTTGGGTTAATGTAAAAATATTTGGGTTTTAGATTATGTGCACTTCTTTTGTTATGTGGGAAAATTTTTACAGCTGTGCTAAATGTTTGTTATTAGTATCTTTTTTTATTGAATTTTTGTTGTTAATGTTTTTTATTTGTATCCTTTTGCTATTCATGTTGAAAGTGAAGTTACTATTTACATAGTGTAGACTAAGCTTAATTGGATTTTGTTTAGGGTTTGTGAGAATATTAAATTAAAAACTATTTACTTTGTAATTTTCCCTTCCTAATTTTTAATTATTCACACTGTATTTAAGTCGCGCATAAATCTACATAAGGCTATTTTTTTTGGCAACAAACATTCATATAAAAACAAAAAGAAACTAAAATTTGGTTCGTTACAATAGACCTTAGAATTTTTTAATCTACTTTTTTATGAAATTTTTGTATGAAACCTCTGTCAATACTTGAAAATTATTCCTCGTTATAGTTATCTAACGATGGAAAAATCAGCTCTAAATTAGATATATTATTTTTCGAATACGTCACCAAAATCGAATTGAAGAAGGAACAAAAATCAAACAGTATTGAAAAGGATCTAGCTTACAAAATAGCTTTTGTAGACTTAGTAATAAAACGCTCAACAGTAAAAGATGAGGGATTTCGCCATGAGTCAGGCTTGCTCAACGGTATCACAAGTTTTACGACAGATTTTGCAATAAATGGTTACCCTATCTAGTAGCTAGTCGGGAGATTTTAAACACGCTTCATTTAATTCCCATCGATTTTCGTGGTTCGTTACAAATGCAAAAACTTCTATTAAACATTCCATTGCAGGCTTTGCTATGCAAATTCGTCTTCTAAGTGAAACAATAGATTTCGGTTTACCCCTGTATTGTCTTTAATAAAACTTTCCAGAATTAATCATAAATTAGACACTCCACTGAATTTGTTATTCTGTGGAAACAGCCTTCCTTCCGTCTTAGAACTTGTACGGCACTTCACTTGGGACACTGTTACAATGGATATGCTGAAAATGCTGAAATAATAGAAGTTAATAGAGTTTTGTAATTTCTTCTTAACTTGATTAAATTTAATAAATCAATTGCGATTATAAATTCTCTTGACATAGATATTCATGGCTGATTTCCTATAAAATATTAAATACGAGCATCCTACACTGACTTTAATAAAACCGACAAAAACAGTCGGTAACACAAAGCGTGAATTAATTAATCAACTTTCTTCCTTCTATCAAGGAAGGTAAGAACTATATTTGTGGCTTAATTAATATTTTACGACTTATATTTTTATTAGGTACTTATAAGAGCGCGTGGCATTTGAACAAAGGTAAATGTTTCCTGTGTTTATGTAACGTACCAATATTTCTATTTAGTGACTCCGTCGTCATTTAAATTCATTATGCTGCAGTTTTGTGTGCTGCGTGACTTGTTATTGTTTGAACCGAAATATGAATACGATATGTTTGTAAGTTGTGTCAGCAAAAAGGGCTAATAAAGATTATGTTAGTATAATAAGCGGAATTCTTTTCATGGAAAGAAATAGGATATTTATTGCAAGTGATTGGTAAAACATCGATAGGTATCCATTTTATTTTAAATATTTTCTGTAGAATTTTATAAAGTAGATTTGTTTTGCATTTCAGGCATTTTCGGGTAGGTATCTATCAATACAAGGTAATAGTATATTTTTTTTAATTAAATACAAATGTGTAAAAATAAATAAAAAATAATATTTTTTTTAGTTTTTATTTTACGTTTTACAATTTTTTTCGGAAATCATGTTACCATGATAAATAAATATTTTTTATTTCTTTGGGATTTGTGAACTTTATTAACAAAGTCTTCAATAAGTAATACAATTTCAATAACTAATAATGTAGTAACAGGCAGATAAAGTTTGAATAACTCGATTCTTTAATTTATAATGTGTTATCTATAATATGGCTTCCAGAAACAGTAAGGAAGTCATCTATACCAATACAGAAAAGCAAATAGATATCAGAAAGTAGCAACCAATAAATTTAATGTTAAAATCACTATTTCGGGACCACACACGATCAAAGGAAGACGGAACTATAAAGTTCTTTTTTCGGAAATACCATTCGATTTCCCTGTGTTTTCAACCGTTGTAATAATAAACATATCAACAGTCAACAATTCACAACGTTTAACGTTTCACAGAAATTTTAAATTTGTTCTCGAATTGCCTACTTTTTTAAACGGAATATATTGCCCCGTTTCTATTATTCATAAAGGTTTTTGAAGATTTATTTTAATGTAAGTAGTGACACAGTATTTAAAATTCTGTTGGAGTTTGTTATGTAAAATGTGTACAAAGCTCTTTGCTTTTACGTTTGCATTAGATGAAGTCTGTAAAATTGATATTATTTGGGTTAATCTCAAAACCTACTATGGCCAATAAAATTTTCATATTATGTTGTACTCTACTAATAAAATACATAAGAAAAATTACTAGATTTCCAACTAAGTGATTCTTGTTACATACCTTTAATTGTACTTTCAATTGCTAACCGACTTTACGAGAAAAACTAGTTATTTTGCCCTGTAGGGCGACAATGACAGCTATGAAAGAAAAAATAACACCGCCCTTAGTTCCCATCCTATGATAAGGCTATAATAATAATATTATGGCCTTAACTTCAGCCCCTTGCATCAATGGTCACTGTATAATGGTATGTTGTAGCCATTTTATTTTATCCATTACTTACCTCTTACGACACTCAAGGGATGAGAGGGGACTGACTAACATTAGCCTGGGACTACACCGATCTCTATGTGTAATTTATAAGCAAGGCCAAAACTGACCTTTGCTTTTCTTTACATTATATTGCTCGTAATGGCCAGCTTTAGGACCAACTGCATTAGCAAAAAGGTATAGAAGAACCCACTAAGCTAAAAACATTTTTTGTACATTTAGGTACTTCTATGCAGCTTCTGTAGATGCAATTGCACTTGCGTCTTCATAGACGCTAATATTTCTCTGCACATTAACCCTTAGGTGTCGATGCACATTAAGCCTTATTAAGCTTGTGCAGGGAAATGATAGATGATTTTCTATAAAAAAACATCGATAAACTTACCGTTCATAATATCATTTCAAATCACCTTAGTTGTAGTAGATTACTTGTTACATAAGTAATTACAGGTTAAGAATTCGCGTTTTCACGTATCTCTAAATATCGTAGACAATACGTAGGACAAGAGTAGTTCGAGCTCTTCTTCCATATAAAATACAAAGTATAACAACTGTTCTTTCATCTCTGATTGTGCATAAAAGCAGAAAAACTACAAAGGTAGTAACTGAGACAAATAGCTTAACGAGAGCTCTTTGTAGCAAATAATGGTCTGAACTTTAAAAAATGGACACCCATTGAAGACGTGATTGCGATTTTGCAGATATCTAAATCTAGTTTAATAGTATAAAGATCAATGGACATGGTAACTATTTAGGGATTTAGGGCAGTTTGCACCGCCGAATTAAATCTCGGATTAATGTTACGCTCGATTGAACAAACGCTATAGCTCTTGGTAAGGTCAAGTTTAATCGAGCTTAACATTGATCTGAGGTGTAGTGGTGCAAGTGAGCGTTAGATAAGTTACGTCGATCATAACATTATGTAATCAACACGCCTGGATTTCAGGAACCAGTGGGGCATAATTACTGTGGATTATTAGTGCCTACTAAGAAATTGATTAACCTAAACGGATACTATATATAGCGCCTGACCTGCTAACATTATTCTGTTTGAAAACGTATAAACAACTATACAACATCACTTACTCTAAACTGATTAAGACATAACAATTCTATCTAGGTACTTACGTGCTTTTAACGTAATGATTGCCATTTCCTAGTGTACCTTCGTACCAAGTTAAAAGTGTAGTAGGTACGGCGTGAATAAAGAATGGAATTTCAATCCGCTAAGCCCACGCAATCCTGTTACTTCTATTTTGCTTTTTAACGTTCTGTAGCTAAATGCAATCATTGAGAACGGAATAATTTACCATGGTATTAAACCTTCTCACTATGAAAGTAGATATTATTCTTTTTTTTAAGTAAAGTTAAGTCATGTTAATATAAATCGACTTCCCAACATCCTCTGTATCTTTATTATTAATTTAAAAAGAGTGTGTATATTTAACAGGGGTAATCAGGTGCATAAAACTGAACAACTTTTCCCAAGGTACACAAGTCGAAATCTTAAAATTAAAAATCAATTTTTCATACAAACATAAGTCACGTGACCTGTCACTTTGTATGAATATTTCATTTTCAATTTTAGGATTTCGACCTATGTTCCTTGGGGAAAGTAGTTCAATTTTATGCACCTGATTATAAATTATCCTGTATATAAACAGTTTTCATTAATTTTATATCTGAAGTATAAAATACCTATATGAAAAAACAATCTTTTATGTTTCAGATTACTGAGATTTATGAACTGATGACAACGACATAATCGATTAAAGGAAGCTTAAAGATACTTCTTTTAATTTTCTGTGGAAATGTCAAAAGATAGTTTCACTAAACCGATAACAGTTGGGAGTTCACAAATTCTGTGTATAAATGGCGAGAGCTGTGTAAGTTGAGGTAGTTACAGAAGTGAGCTATTCGTTGGTGGAAGCTGTTTAACTTGACTTGTTGATATAAAAGTAAGTTATGTGGGCGTCTTTACTCGTGCATAAAACACTGCTAAAAGTGTCTATAAATAAAGTCGCTTCAGTTATTAATAGCAACAAAATAATAAGAATTTTGTTGTTTTTTCCAAGTTATAAAATATTTTTTTGTTACCAGTACCTTAATAGGTACTGGTATCAAAAAAATATTTTATAACTTAGTACATTGATGGCACTCTAAACTTTGAGATTAATTGTGCGTTATATCATCTGGAAAGGAGTAAATTGCGTCATAGAATTGGTTATTCATTTCTTGAACAGGTAAAAATCACAAAAATATTATAGTAGTAACATTTTAACCACTACTTTAAGAAAAAAATCTGATTCAATAACGTAAAGCTTAAGGATACAGTGGACCATTGCGATACTTGGCACAACGATAAATCTAAGTTGTCAAGACACAGACTTGAGTTTTATCACTGTATGCAGTCGAGAAACCGTGGTATCGCTCTGAGGCGACAGGAAATAAGGGCCAATGTCCCCACCCCCGGCCACGGCGAGATTAATTCACTGAATAAATAAAAGTCAGCGGATTAGGCCAAAGTCGTTTCCTTCCTCTTAAGCTGACCTCGCGTGCTTTTGTGGAAAAATGCCCACCACATAAATAAAACGTAGGCGACGCCGAATCAAAGTGAAACACACGGATTTTCTGTTTCGACGAATAATTACTTACGATAAATTATGATCCGAATAAATAACGTGAAACCACTGAAATATAAGAAAGGCAAGTTTGATTTTCCTAATCTAAAATTAGAAAAGGTAGAAAAAATAATTCTTTACTGAAATCAGACGACTTATAATAGAACTCAAAAAAGTTATTTGCCGATTTCCAGCCATAGTAGTACGCAAATCTCGGACAATGTTTGCAAAGAACAAATGTTTAATGTGGCGAGGTTAAACAAAGATATGCGTATGATGCTCAGTAACGGGGAATGAAAGGATGAATCACGAAAATTTGAAAAACCTTTTTAAAAATTTCCCACGTTGGCAGACGTAGGGAGTCATAAAAATTTCAGCTTACAGCTTTTGCGCTTACAAAATGAAATAGTGGTTTGTTTTCAACGGGAAGGAATATTGCATTATTAACTTAATGTATTTTCATTTATTAAGCGAATGGTTATTTGGGGTGCATTCGAAAAGTGGGTTGTGAAGATGTCGTATGATATTTGCGCATTCATATTTTATTGCGTTGGCAACAACGTGATTTCTGAGTGAGAGATGGAGTGGTACTGTAATTGAAGTAAATGCGTAGAAAAAGGGTGCCACGATGTGGAGATCTTTCCTTGGAATTAGATAAGAAGGCTGAATTGGGTATTGAACTAAAAGCTTATCTCCAAATTCTACGTATATAGTTTAAGTAGGGTTACTTACTTTACTCTCAACGATTGATCAGGCCTCTAAATTATCTTTCGTTACAACGTACCAATGTGATCTTCAATCTGTCTACATGATTAGATAAGCGTGACTGTAATCCAGGATTGCTGGTATTTTAGTGAAGCAGTGACGTACATAGTTGGTAGTTTCGGAATCGTACCGCGCTCGGCGACGGTCCGTGCACGGCTCCGATGTTACATTACCGCAAATTGCATTAAGGCTTGTGTGGATATTCCATAGTATACCGAAAATGTGTACAAAGTTTCATTGTTGTAAGTTTTCGAGGAAGGTATTTCGAGAAAAGTAAATGTATTCAAATACAAAGGATTGTGTTGCTGATCGGGGAATGGGAGACTAGCATATTCTAGGAGCTTGTAAATAATTTAAAATTGGTTCGTACGAACGTGTTACTCCTTAAGAAGTCGGCTGCTACTTATGCAGTTGTGCAATTTCCACGTGTGTTATTGTTCTTCGGAGGTACTTACAAAACTATTTGCTTTTTGTTAGTAAGATGAAACTTTACCTTCTACAAAATACGTAGATAAAATAAATATTTTACGGAAAAGTTTCAGAAAAAACTAAGGCTAAAGTTCGCTACCTTTGTAATGATATAAAAAGAGTAAATTGAGTTTTATATTTAGTAAAATAAATCCTGGAATATCCGATAAAGCAGTATACGAGAGTTGGCTCCGAGTAGCGAAGAAACTTACAGGATTTGCAGCAAAACTTAGTTTTTATCTTGAAAAAGCAAATGTAGCATCTCATTTTCCGTTTACTATATAAAAGAAACTGATCGAAGAAGTAGAACGGATCATAAAATGCACGTCGCTCGAAGAGAAGTTGGTTCAATCAATCACAGACTAATCGAAAATTCCAACTCAATAAGCGAAGAGGCGATCCAGGGCGGATTATGTGTCTCATCATTAGATATTACTCAGATCACTCTAAGAAATTCCCATTGGAGTCCTTTCAATTCATCCACGTTTATTTCTTTATGATCAAAGACAGAAACGAATAAATTAATTTCGAAATGCAAGTTAGCCAACTTTTGAAACGGTAATTGGAAAGTTTCTTAAGATATTCTCCAAATCAGGAGTATTTCTGCCTGTTTAGATCTACATAATATAAACGGAGAGGTAACCGAATTCGTTGCGAATTAGCATTCCTAATTAACGTTTATTTTGAAGTAAGTATATCTATATGTGCTTTTAATCATAGCACTAAGACTGATAATGTAGCAGTTTCTTTAGAGTTATTTAAATAAGGCTATTTATCAACATTAACTTGAAAGCTTGATTTCATAATGTCTATCAGTTAATTGCAAAGTCGCTTATTACTTACTAATGTAAAAAAAAAACTACCAGCACAATTATAACCAGTATTGAGCCTTTAACTATGTACCTACTATAATCGAGCCTCGCAGGAGTAGATAATTATCATCGGCATTGATAATTCGCAATTGTTTTTTATACTTTGTATATAAATATCGTATTAAGCGCTCTGACGCTTGAATATGAAAAAAAAAACTATCAAATTATCAAAAGTCGTAGAACAACAGTAACTGTTGTTGCTTATGAAGTTAGTTATCTACTCCTGTGAGGTTGCAGGTGTTTTACAAATAACCCTGTATATAATAATATTAGTATTAGTAGGTAGTTGTAAAAACTCTCTCTTTCTCTTTTTAAAAAAAACGACGCCCGCACTAAGGAATTGAATCCTTGTGTCGCGGGGGTTTCACAAACATTCAAATCACACGCACAAAGAACACCCAATACTCAATACTCGTTAAAGTGTTGAAATAGCTCAATTAATTCGTTCAAAATATCCCCAGATTTTCCCCACTAAAGTTGAACCCAGTACATCTAACATTTGCGATGCTTTTAATAATCACATTAATTAAATTTATCTCGTTTTGTGGGAACAGACAGTTTCGGGGGACTTAGCGGGAAGTTGAGTACGGGGAAGTTTTCACTATTGGAACAGGAGTGGAGTAGGATATTAATATAACTATCTCATATATTTATTACTTCCATATTGAGATTTGAATGTATTATGCATTAAGTGGAGGTTGTATTGTGACGTGGAATGAACTTCGCGAAGTACATGTATAAAAATATTAAAGTTGACTTTCAAAATTTTCTTTAAAATATAAAGTGATAGAAAGTTCAAAGAACCATTATTATTGTAGCAGTAAATAAACATAAACATTTAATAGCTGTGTAATTTAAATTATTTTTTCTACTCACGGTGATATTTTTTGCTGCTTACAAAACAAAAATAAATAAAATGAAATAAAATTAATTTATTTTGTTTGTAATCCTACTTATAAAGGTTTTGAAAGAAAAGAAAGTGGCATTTAAAGAATGGCAGAATGTTGAAACTGTTAATGCAAGTTTGAAGGATGAAAGAAAGAGAGTTTACATGGAATGGAAGAGGAAAGCAAAAAAGGCGGTAGCAGTTGCCAGAGCTAAGGCGCAAGAGAGGTTGTATGACTCTCTGGACAGCCCTAGAGGTCAAAAGGAACTCTACCGAATTACGAAAGAGAGAGAAAGACGATCGAGAGATATAACACATATAAAATGTATAAAAGATGAGTCTGGCAAGGTTCTGTGTAAAGATGATGAAATAAAAGAGAGATGGAAGGTTTATTTTGAAAAGCTTATGAATGAAGAGAATGCCTGGAATGGAATGCTTCAAGAGGCACAAATAAATAAGGGATTGGTAAGAGAAATTAGCATGGATGAGGTAGTGAGAGCAGTCACAAGTATGAAAAATGGAAAGGCCCTGGGACCTGATGATATACCAGCTGAAGTATGGAAGGTGTTAAAAAGGGACGGATGTATGTGGCTGACTTTGTTCTTCAATAAGTTGCTGCATGAAGTAGTCATCCCACAAGAATGGTGCAGTAGTTCACTAGTGCCCATCTTCAAAAATAAAGGGGACGTACAAGATTGCGGCAACTATAGAGGGATAAAGCTCATGTCGCATACTATGAAAGTATGGGAGAAGGTGATAGAGAAAAGAGTGCGAGAAGAGAGTGAGATTACCCAAAATCAATTTGGGTTTATGCCAGGTCAAGGGACAATGGACGCCATCTTTGCACTTCGCCAATTGTGCGAGAAGTATAGACGTGTGCACAAAAATCTGCACATGGTGTTCATTGATCTTGAGAAAGCGTATGATAGGGTGCCTCGGGAAGTGTTGTGGTGGGCCATGAAAGAGAAAGGTGTGCCTGGGAAGTATGTAGAGTTAATTCGTGCGATGTACAGGCAATCCTGTACGTATGTCCGATCCTCTGCTGGCAATACTGACCAGTTCAGTGTGGCTGTGGGCTTGCACCAAGGGTCGACTTTAAGCCCATACCTCTTCCTGCTGATTATGGACGCCCTTACGGCGGACATACAGGAAGAGGCACCCTGGTGCATGCTGTTTGCCGATGACATTGTTCTGGTCGGTGATGATGGACCTGAGATCCAGAGCAGATTGGAGGTTTGGCAGCAGAGACTGGAGAATGTTGGCTTGAAAATTAGCAGAACCAAGACCGAATACATGTTCTGCGATTTCGGCGGTCTCTCCAGTCCTGAAGCCATAGCGCTTGATAGCGCGCCCCTTCCGGTCTGCTCCGACTTTCGGTATCTCGGTTCACTCATCCAAGGCGAGGGCGATATTGATCGGACAGTCATGCACCGAATTAACATAGGATGGTTGAAATGGCGGCAGGTTACGGGAACAACTTGTGATCCCCGCATTCCCCTTAAACTTAAGGGGAAGATATACAAGACTATGGTCAGACCTGCCGTCCTGTATGGATCAGAGTGCTGGCCCACAAAAGGGATAAATGAAAGACAATTGCATGCAGCAGAGATGAGAATGTTGAGAGGAATGTGTGGTGTTACGCGAATGGATAGAGTGAGGAATGATTATATAAGAGGAAGTTTGAAAGTGGCACCGGTAACCGAAAAACTATGTGGAAACCGGCTGTCGTGGTATGGGCATGTGATGCGGAGGAATGAGGATCATGTTGTAAGGAAGGTTTTGAGCATGAATGTGGATGGGTATAGGGGAAGGGGACGACCAAAGAAACGATGGATGGATTGTGTGAAAGTCGATATGGCAAGAAAGAATGTTACTTGTGAGATGACGGCAGATAGAAGAGTATGGAAGAAGAAAACATGCTGCGCCGACCCCAAATAAAATTGGGATAAGGGCAGGAGGATGATGAATCCTACTTATAAAGCAATGAATAAAATAAAACAAAGTAAAAACCAACACAATTTGCTGTAGGAACATAAATAATATTTTTATTTATTTATCAACAGCTTTCAATATCTGTGGGTTCTGATGTCAATAATAACTCCACAGTTTTTTGTCCTATTGGTAGTGAAAGATATTGCGACTAATGCTCAAAAGGGACTCTACTGCGACGTTTTATTGAATAACGACCGCTGACGCCGCGTCCGTAGATAAGCGAACCACTATACTGTGACCCCTGCTTCACTTAATTTTTTGTCTGATAATATTTCTGGTTGTATTTTCGCCGAATTACCAATTTTCAATTACCTACAATAATATTTTGTGTTATTGTACGAAATTGTTCAGTATATTCCAATATTGTTTATGTTCAATTTAAAAATTACCTTTAAATTTTAATGTTTTCGATTACACATGATAAACTTAATACCTACTTAGGTAAGTAATACTTTTAGGTATAAAAGTACCTACCGTTGAAATTTTCATAATGATCTTAATTGATATCTTAAATTTTGTTTAATTGTTTATTAATTTTGACACGATAATTTACTTTATTTTGCTTCAATAATGCTATTTAATTATTGCAGTTTTCTCAATTATTTCTCTCCATAGCATTTTTTGGTATTCAATGCATATGCATAAAACGCAAGGTTCAAAGAACATTGGACGTTTAAAAAAGTCAAAAGCAGTTTGACTCGCACCTGACCCTCGTTCGCAATATCCACACACGTGTACGGTTCGTTGCTGTCACTTTAATTAAAGGGACACTTTTTACAGGCAAAGGAAATAAGGATAACAGAAAAATTACGACTTTTAGCTGACAAGGGACTGATAAGTTTGTAGACAACGTTCTTTTGTTTGTCAGCCCTTGTACTGTTGCCCTTGTACAATTAATTCGTCCAAAGTCTACAATTTGCGTAGGAAAAGAAAATTGAGTTCGAAATAGGCACATTTAGTTTATTCTAGTCTTCATTTCAAAGTTAAATTATTTTTAGTTCAATCCTAAAAAGAAGATGAGCACCGAAAAGAAATACACCAATATAAAATAAAACATTGAGTGACGTTATTGTTTCGTGTTGCCAGTTTTCTTTATTTTGAACGGCTGTTCGTGAACGAGGAAAACGATAGCGTACTCTCGTCTTGAAAAAGATTTACTAAAAGATCCATTAACCACCCATCCAACTGGATGACTTCAATAACAAAGCAAGGTGCTTTTTAACAATTTCCTAATAATTATAATCTTCCGCTCTGACGGGCCGGGACAAAGATAGAAATTAACATATTTCTTTAATTTTCAAGTCGACTATTGTCCCAGAAAATTAGACATCGGGTGGACTTAATCGTTAGTCCGGCAATTTGCTGTAAAAATTATGTGGCGTGGGAGCCAATTAGGAGGAATAAAGGTTACAGCGGAGGGCTAGTTGGAAACCCGGCTTTGTGATCGTTAATTCATCTTAATTACCTTTTTTGATGTACTTTTCGAAGGTCGAAATCCTTCGTCACGGATTCAAAGGGATGGAATTAGTTAATATTCCGGCAACGTATAAAAGCGTCAAGAGAACAATATATTATAAGTACCGACTTTGTAGTTTGTCATTGACTGTTGATAAATTGAGGTGATGTGAACTTATATCGTAGTTTTTATTAATCTTATTATGTTAAGAGTGATCTTATCTAAAAAAACATTTATAATATGAAAAAAAAGGTCAGAATAAAAATCTGAATGTCGTACCCTATTTTATATTCTAATTAACTTATTAATACGAACAATACGGTACAAAAATACGTCATCATATACCAGGTATAACAGGAAACAATGACGCACCGTAATAGCAATACATGTGGTAAAACCTCAGAGCATTAATATTCCTCTCCTAATTAACCTTAATAAAATTAGGCTATACTCATTTTAGAACAATACATTTGCGCACACCACAAATTACAACGCGTTGGCTACGCCTTGCGGTCCTACAACACATTTACCGGGATAATGAGTAATAAATCTAAGGAGACTAGACCAAAACAACGACGACGGCAATATTAAAAGTTTCACGGGACGCGAAGGCTCTTTAAAATAATGGGCTTGTACTACAAACGCGTAAACGAGAGCGTAAAACCCGGGGTGTTATTATAAAATCTGAATTTCATTAACCATAAATAAGTGGACCAATTTGTCGGGGGGAACGTAATTGCGTCCATGTCCACTCTCGGGGCATCGACATCAGTATAATCTGTTTTTTTACTCACATCTGGACAGTTAAACTACTCCAATTTAAACATAATTAGAGTCGACATTATTTCTTAATTACTTTCTTTATGTCATAAATATTATTATTGTAATCGATTTCAAGAACGACGGAATAACTGAGAAAGATATATTTAGTTTCTTTTTTTAATTGTTAGAAATGAGTAAAGCTCGTAACAAACATGAATATTAAAATTAATTTAGTGTCCTGTATTCATTTGTAGCCGCAAACATGAAACGCTTGTAAATTCTTCAATGCTAAACTGCAGTCGTAAACTTATAAATGCGGGGCCACTCTCAACCAAGTCAAATTTTATTTATCCTTGGGGACAATTTCCTCTTGTCAAGCGACGGCCACCCGGGCATTCGCTATAATGAGAAAACGACGAAATCAACTTGGCTCAAATTAGACGCAAACCGGCGCGGCTCACATGGAGTTCATGTAAATTATTAATCCGCCAAATATTATAAATGTGGATGCTTGTATGTTTGTAACTCATTCACGCAAAAACTACTAAACAGAATCGAATGAAATTTGGCACACAAATAGTTTTAACGTGGACTAACACAGGATGTTTTTAATCAGGGAATTACGAGGGTGAAACTGCGGGGCACAGCTAGTTTTATAATAACTACATATATTACTTCGGTGTAGTCAATTTTACAAATAAGAATGAACTAGCTATACCGCTGTAGGGATTCGTTTCCAGATAGCGGAAAGTCAGTTAGTGATTAAGACACTAAGCCAAAACGTAGAGAAAGATCTATTGGGATTAATGCCTGCCATTATCCGATTATTCCATTTGTAAGGTCAGATACTTACGTCATGCGTTTAATCGGGTTTTATTGTTTATACATCTAAAACTTTTAACAAATACTGGGCATAGATATTTAGTCGACTATATTAAACCAGAATCCTAAACTGTGCATTCTATTCCAGCAATAATACACGATCTAGAGTTTTTTTTTAGCAAATTACTGCACAATGTTTTTACTAATGTTTTAAAAAATAGTTCAATGTTTAAATGTTCTCACTTCAATTGAACATAGTATACCTAGATGGACCTTATAATTTAGTAGACAAGTAAAAACATAAGTAGGCATGTATATTTTATATAGTTTTCTTGTTTAGAAAGGTCGTAAAAGACGATGCCTCGGCTAGTTTTAATAAAACTTCACACTTTCTATATGAAGTGAGACTTTCTTTTAATAATTTAATAAGTTATATGGGAAAACATGTAAGCTAACAAATTATTCATATTGATTGCTTAATTTATTACTGTAGTTTCACGCTGTGCATGGCGTTAGTTGTTTTACAATTAATATGAAATATTATGAAATCATAAAAACCACGCGATTTAAAATATTAAAGTTATTAGTTAGTTCAGATTTACATTTCGTGATTGTATAAATCAATAATGTGTCTATTTTCCTACTGTCTGTAATGTGCTCATAAAATTAATATTCACTATGTTTTCTTTAGATTTTTTACAACAGTTTTAAAGTTGTGAAGATATTGTATAAATGAGATACAAAATATTGTTTAAAGTATTGTATGTAACATGTGGTGGCCTAGCGGGTCAATGAACGGATTTCGTGCACAAGGTTGAAGGTTCGAACCCACTACGCAAACCCGGATTCTATAACTTGGAATCTGAAATCGCGAACCCGCAATAAGCCAGCGTGCAGCGTGGTGATCAATAGGTACTCGTTCCTTCTCTATTATGGGAAAAAGCTTGTGCCCAGCAGTGGGACATTTCTAGGTCGGTATTATTATGTATAATATAACACTTTGGTTTAAAAATATTAACAAATTTCATAATAATGTAGTCTTATGTTTTTAGACCCTAATACAATAGCAGGTATACAGTATCAGCATTAGACGAAAGTTTTTTGTCTCTGTTTCCATATAGAAATTCAGAAAAAAACAAAAAATCCTAAATTACTTGTCGCATTCTTACTGATAAAGTTTTTGTACTGACACTTCAAAACACTTAAGTTAACTTGATAAATGTGCATTGATAGTTTAATTCGATAACAATGTGAAAGGGATCGCCCTTCCAAATTTCTACGTCTGGTAAATCATCCGTGACTTCGGGCAGTAAAACTGTTGTTATGTACACATTTAGGGTTATTTCCCTTCATTAATAAATAGCAGTAAATTACATCAGAACCTTTACTATCCGCTAATAGAGGCATCGGTTACTTTATTGTTAGACAACGATGTATGCTTGAAATTTATATGGGAATTGTAATGCGTGAAATATGTGACTCTAATTTTTACGACTTTTATATCGCTACTTATCGTTAATTTGTAAGGTCTTAGAAGTTGAAATCGTAACATTATTTTTATCGATCACATTAAATCGTTAAGTTTAGCTTTTATATCGATAGTAAAGTATTGACATCGGTACTCCCACACGTTGTTACGATACGGTCAGGTGAGCGAGACGTGAAGTTGTCTTGACAAGGTAGTCGAAGACAGATTTTTAGTTGAAGAAAATCAATAAATCAATGAATATGATTTTTATCCCTGAAAATATATAGGGAATATATTTCGTATCGCATAATTATGTTAAATAGTCCCAACTATTCAATACTAAAATGGTGGGAAATAAAAACAAAATCTTTTTTTTAATGCGGTCTTCTACAGTAAGTCTGAACGCAGGCTTTGACAGCTTCATCGTACTCAGACAACAACCATTTTTTTTATTCTAACTCTACTTATTATTAACTCCCTTATAAATCAATAAGTCAATGGTGACAGTAAAATTGAACGATCAATCAAATATTTGTATCAAAAGAATTATGAATAAAAGCGGCAACATGTAAACCAATCGTCCCATCACTTGTATCTGAAACGTTACGTTAGCGCCACGTACAATTAAAGTCATGATCAGTATCTGTTCCCTGAACAGTTCACCCCTAACTCCAGTAATGTCATCAGACGAAAATAATTGTAGACTAAACTGCAGACGAAGGCAGGACATGTGCGCTTAAACGGTAACGACAGCCGACAGCGTCAGTCGTGATGCAGAAGTACAATTTGTAGTAAAAGTAAATATGTAACAAAATCTCGAAAATTAAGCTAAAAATTCAATATTTCTTTAATATAATGCGTTTATTAATGTAATCTATTTATTTAACACTTTTTGTTAATGTTAAAAATAATATTTTGCCTCAAATTGTTTTAAGTTTATTTGCACATATTTTTATATTTTGTTATTTATATTTTTACAATTTTTTATTAATATTTTAAGAGATATTAAATTTTTATGTCTTTCTTTGCACGTTGTGAATGTATTTAAATATTTTCAAGGTCTACACAAAACTATGTTGCCGCATATTCCTGTACGGTGAAAAACAACGTTGCCTTTCAAGATAAAATTTTAAGTATGCTTAAACTTTTATGGCGAAGTATTTTATGCTTTGGTGCCATAACTGGGCGCGCGGTAGCGACGATCTTTGATAAAATAAATGATGCGAATTATGCAACTTAGCGCGAAGCACTTTCATATGAGTGTCCAACTAGCAAGTGCATTTACGAGTTGCCTTTGGGTGGGTATTTTAAAACTCCACGGCAGGGTTATCAGTTCGATCGCGATTTATGACTCCGTCTTAACCGCGGAAAATTTATATTGAGTTTCTTAAGTTCGCTATCCGATTGGCATTCCTATTCAAAATGGTTAATAGTTGTATTGGCTTGAAACAATAGATCTGATAAGCAAATTGGTAAGCATAATTTGTCAGATAATATGTGTGATGTATTACTATAAGTGTGGTTGGGTAAAGTTGAGTACCTACTCAATACACTATTGTTTTAGTAAACATTGCTGGTGTTTATCATGGCAATAATAATTATCATTTTAATATATTGCTTTGTATATAATAATAAATCTTGCAATTATATAATTATTATCTATAATTAATTAATTATGAAAGTAAAATTCATTATTTTAAAAAAAGTTGGTCTTAACATCGTTCATAATATTTTAACGAGAAATCTGTACATGTTTTGAATGATGCATTATTATGCATTCTAGATATATGATCCAAAAGTTGTTGTTTTTAAATAACGAAATATATAAGAATTTTGTATGACAACAATGCTACAAGTTATGTATTCTTTTTATATGAATTAAACAATATTGACAGTCTATTAAATGTCTACAGAAAAAAAAAATTAGATAATGATGATAAAAAATAATGAGATTCAATGAGATAAATAAATATCTAATTCAATGACACAAAATTAATTCTATATCAAAATTAAAATTAAAAATAATATTCAGTATCCTACACAACTCTTATTTAACCAAATAATTAAGTAAATCCAATTAAAATCCTATTGCTGTAAAAGACAGTAGTGCCGTATTTTTTCTACGAACCGGGAGAAAATTATTCAAAGCATAAAGCCGGCACTAAACTGATTAATATGCATTTAATATCCTTCTGTATTCGGAATCTCCCCAGAGTAATTTCACTCGAATTACCAATGCATTATTTATATGTAAATGAAAATGTATGTATTCCTTTGAGATGCATCCACTGTTTAATGATTGTTACAGTGGAACGTTTAAACTTTCTATTCTGATTTCACGATTTTTATGATAAACAGCGTTACTTTTTATTGTCTAGGTTGGCGCAGCTGCTTCTTGTTTTTGTTCCTAGGATTCTTTGGATAAATTTGTCAGCGTAAGATTAAAGAGTTTCTCTGGTTAAATCGTAATAGGTAAAAAGTTGGACTTGACAGCGCTTAAAAGATTTTTAAGAAGAAACCCAACACATTATCTATGATGCAAAATGCAAAATATATTTTAAATCACGAAATATAAACATATTTTTGTTATTAAAATTTATGTTATTTATGTAAGGTTTAGAAGATTAAGATGTCGGGCTTTCAAAATCTACTAAAAACTTGGACATTATAAACATTATTGATACAATGGCGATACAAGTATTGTTTTCAACTCTCATTCCAAAATATTTTCCGTATATATTGTGTTGCGCTCAGCCGCCTATTCTTTATTTATAGGTATAGCTTATAAAGTAGAAGCGAACTTTTTGTAGTTATATTTTCAACTTGAAATTTTCACAAGTTGATGTCAAAGGATAGTAACAAAATAAAAATAAAAACTGGGGTCTCACATCCTCAGGCGAGAAAACTTCGGGGAAAAATGTTCTGACGAACTAATTCTCTGCTCCAAGCTTACGTAAACTTTGTAAATTATTTGACTTATAACGACAATGCGGTACAACAACTTTTCACGTCAAACATTTACCTACCTCAGTTGAACACACTTCGTGTATTCATGAAATTAAATAGTAAAAAAAAAATATAAAAAAAATACTAGTCTGTTTAAAAATAATATTTTAAAATAAATCTTTGGCGAAAAAAAACCAGATAGTTTATTTTATAATAACTCAACAGTTAATCCATTTCTAAAGTAATCATGGTACCGAAGCAACCTCAGCTCAGGGTTCGATGAATTTATTCATGGAATCAATATAATCTGATTCGGTCTAAGATTTAGTAATCTAAATGTTTGTCCAAACATTTTTATTTCATAAACAAAATAATTACGAATCTATTTTAAAACGCACAAGATCAAATAAACTTAATGCACTCCACTTATAAGCTATCAATCTTATGCAACTTGTATAATAGATTCAATTACTCATCAATCTATTAAACTAGATAACAAAATTAAAACAAAACAACTTCTCGATTCCGAGAGTATCGATCAAACGTAGTGTCTGTTATCTTTTGTTGACTTATACCGATTTGTCACTAGCATAGCCCGTCACTGAGCAATTAGTGGACCACCCAGGAATCGTCAAAAGCGAGTGTGACGGGCGTCAGCTATGACCGACTAAAACAATTTGTTACCACACAAATGTTAGGAAGCCGATAATTGTGAACAGTGGGCGCTATGCTTTTGTTTCCCCCCCAAATAGTCACGGTATTCTTAGAATTGTTGGTGACATAAAAGACATTCATTATCAGTGTCTTATATCATTACAAGCTTTTATTTAACCTGCAACGTGGACGTACTCGTATGTTGTATAGAAATCTTCAACTGATTGAGCTGAAACTTTGTATACACGTTTAGTTTGGATCACAATGCATGGTTAGCCGTGTGACATCATTCTAAATTCAATATGGTGGACACCTAAGATGGCGGACTAGTTATTTTCAATGCACTCTTACAATATGGGGGTCAAATGAAAGGAATTGCTGAGAGTAACTCAAAGAATTAAGTGACATCACTGTAAATCGAATACATTTTATTGTTTTTGGCGGCAAATAAAAGCTTGTGGATACAAAGGTTTTTAACTTTTAATTTATTTATTAATAAAGTTTAATTGACTTCTGTATGGTTGCTTTGCTTAATTAAATATTTTACTGTGACATTTTTTATGAACGTACTTACTACGCTTTATAGTTGGTAAGTGGTTTGTAATATAGCAAACGTGTTTAAGAACCATGAAAATGTAATAAAATATTATTGAGTACACATTTATAGAATAAGATTATTGAATACTTAATAGATATTATATTTATGGTGTATAAATTTCACCAAGCAGATGCAGTAGCCGACTATTACTGCAAATTGAAACGATGTAATTGTTTATTTATTTGATATTTAAAATCTAGATAAAGGTTAATTTAATCTAGACGATTAAACAAAGTAATCAAGATCCTAATAGATTCATATTAATTGCTATCTTTGAAAGGCTATAACGTTTTATAGGGTCGTCAACTCGTAGCTCTAACAAAACGAATTCTCATTACAAAATTAATTATTTTCACTGTATAACCCTGGTATAAATTCAAGGGAACATTCCTCAACTTTTATCTTTCTGTTTTTTCTCTGTAACCTTCAAACAGTTTTTCTCGTGCCAAACCTTTTCCTATTGGCAGAGATTCATCAACAGATAAGAGCACATCTTCAAGAAAAAGTTGGGAAAACATCCGAAAAATCACGTGAAAGTACTGCGCAAATCTTCTACATCCACAGCAGATGGTATCTTTGACGCCAAGAATAATATCCCCATGAGCGATTTCCTTAATTTCGTGAGCGAATCAAGGGGATCGATCCGCCCTGATCGCTAGTTAGTGATAACGTTTATGGGCGAACGCCGGCTCGCAAATAACGAGTATCTTTCTTTCATTCGATCACGACTAAAAGCGGTATTCGTGTCTGGATGTCAATTGGCAATAAGGTTGTGAACCTTGTCGAAGATATGACGAGGTCGTCTTCTTGTTTTTGGTTTTTGTTAAGTGCTTATGTCGAAGCGTTATACATGATTGTGTACGAACATTCATATCGTATCTATTCTATTATCTTTGATTGTATTGAGACTTACCATAAGTTGAAGTACATACAAGATGTTTTCTTGTAGTAAGATTTTAGATAACTAGTTCACGCACTTGCCTAACAATAGCTATATCATATTCGTTCCATTTTAATTCAGAAACACGATACGCAAACGTAAAGAAGATTAACGAAAAACTTCACACCTACACGTAATTTAGGAGGCAACCACAAAAAATCCCTTTTATAAACAGCTTAAAAGTTTTATCGAAGTGACGTGGCATTACCAGTGTGATCCATGTGATGCTGAAACCCTATACAGTACGTAAGCCATGATTCGAGGACCAATCGGCTGCGAGGCGGCGGGCTTACCGCGACTGGGCGAGGCTTTGTGAACGCTGTGTTCGGTTACATATCACATATTTATTGGACTCTATGGTTTTAGTTTAACCTCGGTAATGTTAGAGTTTGCTGGAAATGTCTAGTATCGATTTCTATACCGCTAATAATTAATTAAAATGTTAAGATTGTATAATTTACTAGCGGATCCGCCACGGCTTTGCACGTGTCTTATACATAAAAACTCTTGAATCACTTTATATATTAAAAAATCCGCATCAAATCCGTTGCGTTTCAAAGATCTAAGCAAACATGGGGAAAGATAGCGGGAATCGACTTTGTTTTATACTACATAGTGATATTAAGATTTCAACCGGAAAAATAACTGAAAGTTTTGCCTGGTTCTGCAACCGTTTAACAAATCCTTTTTACCGTTTTTGTGGTTTTTTTTTGTAAATTAAGATGGTATGCCTAAACTTATGAGCACCGCCTTTGAGATCAGTAAAGTTTAATAATCCGTTTCCGTCAACTAAACATTCAATTAAGCATCATTACTGAGTCAAATCAATTGCCATTGTTTTAAAGACAAGAAACCCTTCACACTCCACTAAACATATTCCACGAACGAAATTACTCATACACATTGTTCGAAGCGACTCAACGCGGGAGCAATTAAAGGCTCTTAAATGTCATCCGTGGATGACAGTCGCTAGCTGTCGACGTCGAAACGTAATTGTCGATAATTCTGTCGTCATTGGGCCCAGAATGGCCCACCCAGGACCACATTGCGTGTAATAAGGCTATACAGCGAAGCGTTGAGAGTGAAATACACTAGATTTATTTTTAAGTTTCATGTCTAACGTTGAGACTAAATTTTAAACATAAAACTTCAAATTAAATTTTTTACAGAAAGCTTGAATAGTCTGAATAAGTACCTTTATTAAAATTTAAATTTGAGAATGAATTAGAACTTATTCTGTTTTTTTTTTCCATTAAGGTGTCATTTAAAGATGAAGGGAAAATGACGAAAAAATCATGAAAACCCAAAAAACTACGTTTCAAAAATATTCATCCATAAAACATTATACGTTTCAAAAATAAATTTACGTACTTTAATCAGCCAATCTTGGCTCATGTAACATTATGGGTATAATTAGGACTCTTTTCTTGGGTGTCGTAGAAACTTGAGATGATTGCGACATCACGAAGTTTGGTCTTAATATGGCGTATCAAACGCTCGTAAAATTTTGTAGCTTTCTTTACTGTAAGAGCGTTACTTCGAAGTACGGATTTTGCTATTAAAAATGTTTCTTAAACTCCTTATTTCTAACTAAGAGAGCCGTTTTAGATCCTCAAGTCCTTAAACCGATTGTGTAATGTCGATTATATAACAACGGTATTTCATCAAATAATATTATGTTTAGTAAAATACGTTAAAATGTGTATTTTCATAGTTTTAGTTTCAGCTCAAATCCGATGCCTATATTTATGAGGTTAAAAATAGGAGGTACAAATACCAGACAATATCCTACTTTTCTTCATTCAAAATAATTAAATAAGGTTACATGTACGTTACACGTACGTTACGTAGGTATATCATTAATTGTAACATCAAACAAAACAGCAAATTCCAAAAAAAAGATAAATAGTGTACCTACCCTATTTATCTTTTTATTAACGAATTGTAAAAAGATCTAATTTAACTTTAATTGCACTATTCGGCTACACGAGTTTCTTTATAAATAAAATAGAATTGATCAATGAAAGTTTACGTATGATTTGAATCAGCGTTCGTTTGGACCTATCAAAGAGAAACTTTTATTTTAACGTTTTAATGGCATCTTAAACTCAACGTTACTGGCTGTAAAGACTAAAAGAGTTTATGTCAGGACTATTTTATTTGTTCCTTGAAAGTACTAATTTATCTTTTCGACAAGTGAAAAACGGTTTACCTAAGTAATTACTTGACAAAACTATAAATGTCCGCAATCAATTTATAATATTTTTTTTTTAATTAAAATACGAATAGTTTCTTGTATCTTCTTTATTATTTATAGCAAGTTTTTACTTAATTTTAATTTACATGTTCGCGGTGTTTTGGGTTAATATTATTCATAAAACGTTTTGACCTGTTATTATAATATACCAAGCCTCCGTTGTCTATGTTAATAAATGACGTAAGAGTAGCTCCAATTATTTATACGAAACTTATTTTATAAGGCTTAATACGAGGGAATCTAAATATGTAAAATAATTATTTTAAACTTAGATATACAGGATTATTTATTATGGAGTACGTATATTCGACGAGGTAATCAGGTGCATATAATGAACAACTTTTCCAAGGAACATGGGTTGCAATCTTATAGTTGAAAAACAACTTTTCATACAAACATAAGTTACGTGACATGTCACTTGGTATGAAAATTTCACTCCATAAAAAATAATCCTGTATTTAGTAATTACTAGTTTGTTCACAACAGCCAATTCTTTACCTATTCAAGATAGAATCCAAATTTTGTGATGTTGGAATAAATAAATTTTATGAAAAAATTTACTCTAATATATAAGTGGCTTATGTGTGAAATTTTCTTGAAATATTTCTACATAACACTGTAATTGGTACTAACACTTATCTAACAAAGGCTCTGCTTAAACTTTATCTTTAAACAATAGTTCCTGCTATCACCAAGCCATCCATCATTCTTTTAATCATAGTTATCAGATGCAAAGCGTAAAACTGGTCTGCACTGCCTGCGGACTAGTCGTTCGCATAGACGGTTTTGCATTCATCAAAGAGATATTCGTACGAGCCATAGTTTGTGCGATATATCGAAGATGAATGGGACAAACAATTCTATGTTTTCATGTATCAATGCATGGATAGGCTAGGAACCGCCTGTCACTAGCATTCAAAGGCTCTTTTCTGCTTGAATTTATCAATAGACGTGATTTTTCGATGAGAACGTTCCTTACTTGAAATCTAAAAACAAAATGCGGAATCTTAATACGCACCGTTTTGTTTCTTATTTATTTTGATGTTTTCTGCGTAAAAAGTTCTTCGTCACTTATTTCTTTTTATATTCTATTTTAGGATAATTTGAGAAGGTACAGTTAAAATTAAAGTACTTAAATCAATATTAAGTAAAATACAAACAAAGTAACATAATTCAGACATTAAAATAAAATACCCTTTGATAATATTATTAGATCGAACTTTTATTGATTTTAAGTTGATGGTCAGTTTGTTTGTGTTAGTGGAAACGTTGAATGCAGCATATTCCCGAAACATCATTTACAAAGATGACCGATGACCGAAACATCCGAATCATATATAAAGATGATTATGCAATCAAATATAAATATGTGGCCAAAGTAACGCACTGTTACTGTTACTTTGCGCTCGAATTTATTATCCAAACAAAAAAGAACATTGTCGAATGATTGTTCAAATACGCAGCGAAAACCGAAACAAAATTTAAATCGCTATCGAAGTTGCTTCGGTATTTTCCATCGCCACATACAGATAATATATGCAGAAATAAGACAGACCAATAAAATAAACGTTTCAAATATTAAGTTCTGTTCGACAACCAATAAACACATGTTTGGATACGCTGTACAGGGGGGTTATTCTGTAAGTCCAAACCAAACATAGCGTGGCATAACACAGATTATAGTTCAAGAATCCCAGGTGGCCAAATCTAATTTGTGTTCTGAGACCCACCAGACAGTTTTATATAAGTTCTAGTTAGGAAATTTAACAGATTTTTGCTAGTATAGTAAGTCGAAAGAGATAAAGCCTCTCTTAACCCTGCACGTAATAGCACGTTAACTGCTTGGACTTACTGAATAAGCCCCCTGATATTCAAATAAAAGAACAGTGTAAGTAATGATAATTGTTCTTTTCGCCCCATATCGTACACTTTAATACAAACTCGTTTGGCATTAAACCACATATTTTATTATATTAAGGTAATTTTATGCCTGGTATAAGTACGAGTATATACCGAGTTTCTTTTGCCTTTACTACTTACCTTGTTAATTAAAATAGGATAATGCATGATTTTGCCCTTAATAAAGATTACTCTGCTAAGTTAAGTGTGAAATTAACTTTTTGATATTAACACGTGTAAGATAGGATTATCGTGTAATGTAGGTATATTAATGAAGCTTTTTCCATTAAGGTATAATATTACCAGTGAACCTTATAGATGCGTTTTGAAAAAAGACTTTCATTCATAATTAACAACATAGGTATAAAAGTGAAATGAATAGTGTATTATTTTTGTATATTTTCTTTTATTCTGGTTGGTACTAAAATTGTAAACAAAAATATTATGGATGGATATTGGACGCCATTTAAACAAATAGTCAAAAGTTTTTTAAGTGGAACTCCTGGTGTTGCAGCGTATTTTAAAAGTGTTCCAGGAAAATAATTTATTTAAATTAGTGTAGATAAATTGTCTATTTTTATCAGAACATAATAAAATTTATAGGCAATATATTTACAGTCTAGAAACTCATTTATTTTTACAATATTCCAATTTCACGCGACAGGTCTGCATTCGACTGAACAGTTCTGGGAAACTGGGCGCGTTGTCTGTCACATCCAATTGTACGCGGCCACCGTTTCGTAACCCAAAACACATAAATTTCGATGCTATCTCCACAGCGCTACCAAGTTATTTAAATGTACAACATCACAAAAGATTATTAACGTAAAGTGTCCGATGTAAACAATGACAATGACAACCCTACAGAGTTTAATTTAGATTTCAACCATACGTATAGGTTGACAACACTAATATAGGCTGATAAGTCTTTCAGCCTGGAGTCTAATGTTTTTCGATAGATTGGATTTGGATAGCGCTCGCGTACCAAATTCGAATCGGCGTTTGAACGCTGTAGTAATACGCGTGCTCCGAGTTGAGACGTCGGCTTATATAGGTGTACAGAGTGGAATAGATTTCGAGCTGAGCCCTGCTTCACGCGTTGTCAGCCTGAATAAACTTCCAAATCGATTCCACAGCTGAGAGTGACACCCTTGGATAAGGTTGGCCCGCGTCTCGGCGTTTCTACATTTGCATAAAGAATAGAAAGACGAATATTGGATATGAGAGTATCTACGACAGAGGTTTGCAATTTACCGTTTTCTTTTTGAAATATTTCTATTCAAAGTCATAACATTGCATGTCGTGCAATTTCGAGGATTGTTCACACACCATTTGTGCATCTACATGTTTTATTTATTCATAGATCGCATAGCAAAAATAATAAAAACTGTATAAGTCAAACTACTGACATTTAAGAAACGTATCGACTAAATAATTTCTTACTATTTTACAAAAGGGCCTTACGTCATCAGGCCTTAACCAGATAAAAAAAGCAATAACGAAAAAATAAAACACGAAAATAGCATTTCTTATACATTGTTTTCTGAAATTATCAATATATTTTTCCCAAAATCCAGTGTTTTGCATTAAGACAAATGTTTGTGAACGCTCTCTTAACCAGCCCATAGCCAGTAAAATTCTACAGCAAAAATAACACGATAAAATGTTCTTTGACATTAATCGAGTTTACACACCACAATAAGTATAAATAAGTCATAATAGACGAATAGTAGGAAGCAACAAACTTATATTCGCGTGAAATGAACATAAAAATGTCAAATGTTAACATTATGCCGCCCGCAACAGTTTTATTGCAACCGGTCCGAGTCATTTAACACATCAACCTATGGGGCCTAAACGTTATTTCATTGAAGAGATACGAATCATCATATTTGTTAAGTGACAATAAATGTAAGATAAAAATTGATTCCATTGTAACTTGAGATATAAAATAAATGTTTAAGATAAAATAATAATAACATTATATTGGTAATATTCAAACCTCCGCATATTTTAGTACATGATCGAACGATAATTGAACAAAAACATTACGTTTTTAAAACAAAGTTCTAAGAAAACTATCTTTAAGAAACCTTTTGATTTACTGAAAAGTCAATTATAAGCTTTGTTTTCACTCTTCAGAAGACTAACAGTTGCTTAAGGGCAGACAAGAGCAAAGTTCTCAACCATTTTCTCTTGAAACTTTCAAGTTACATCCTTGATGGCTAACATATCAAGTCCTGGGGCGGTGCCGGCACTACTAATGTTGTTGAGTTCAGCCATGCCTGATAACTGTGCACAAATGAATAGCTTTGTTAGACAAGACGCAGCCAGACCAGTGAAGTTGTCCAATATCGTGTGTATAATTTGAAATAATTTCCATTTGGCTCTGCAACATTATTTTCGAATAGAATTTCCATTTCCAAGGGATTTCTGATCAGCTCGAGTATGTTACGGAGTAGTTTAATGGTTTATATTTAAATAATATATCATTAGTAGGTAATTCGATTAGTAGAAACTTTGTGTCATATTTTAATGTACAAAGGTACGGTTCTTTTAAAGTAAGTGTGAGAAAAAATATCATTAACAATTATAATTCCTTCGCAGAATATGTATTAAAAAAGAGGCGTGTATTTTATTGTGTATGTATTTGTGTTACCACAATAAGATAAACTATCAATTGATTTACTGCCATTTCTTTAGACCTTAACGCCATGTGTGACCACTGATTACCAGAAAGATTCTTCAACAATACCTTATTCTCTCTATGAAACAAAACGTGACGGTATGTAATTCTCTTAAAACGGTTAGCTTTAAACAATAACTTGTACAATCCATGTAAGGTGAACTGATAAATTCATACTACACAATTTCCCGGGGATAATTATTTGAGTCAATATAGTGCTTTTAGCAAGGCGGCAGACAATCGATCAAACAGCTGGTCGCGAGGCCGCGTAATTTGATACACATTGGAATGTGGACACAAATAAAATCACTTAGCTGAAGAGTGGCGTCCTGTGGAGCACATCTACCGCTCACAGCGGTGTACAAGGAAACAAAATGGTTCTAGAAGGGTTAGCCGATACTCCAGTGCAAAATTTCACAATCCCAAAACAAAATACAACTCAACAACATCCAATATCGGCACATCGAACAATTTTGGTCGACACTGTACAAATAACTGAATTCATTCGAAATTCATACATTATCATATCGATTTTAGTATCAGGTAAACAGTATTGAATAATAAAGCTTCGAAATCATAACCAATTTACGTAAAATATTACAAAATAGTTTTTAAAATTGTCATCTTGATGATAATTTCACGCTAAGAATTCAATTGATTCTCTCAAAAAACGCGTAATAAACATTATTGATTATACGAAACTGCTTATTACGTTAATATTTATTTATAAAATCAATATTTTATTTCCTTATTAAATTTAGTCGATAAGAATAAAGTTTATTTTCGAAATTAAATACTGCTGACTACCGTTCTAGAGTATTCTATACATCTTGTTACAGGAGTAAATATCTGAACTGAACCCAATGATCTTTCGAAAGAAAAAGTCGGGAGAACTTCAATTCTCACAGTTTCGCTACATCCGACTGATTAAAACGTCAATACTAGTATATTGGAATGGGTATTGACGTGGGAGAGCTCCAAGAACTAAAACACGTGTAGGTAGCTTATAAAAGAGAGCTATGAAATCAATAGCATTTGTTTTGATACCGTCTTAGAAAATACTATCCTTTTAAGACAAAGGTTTTAAAACTGTATAAGTAGGAAGATATATAGTGGGTGTTTATAAATTTCGTGGAGGTTTCTATATTGACAAGTTATCATTTATAGTACTATTACTTGTACTGCGATCCTATCTATTTAAATTTATTATTAAATTTCCTTCAATTTATGTTTGGATAGGTAATTAAAAATAAAAGGAAATAGCCATGGATATACTTTAAAAATGATCACTTTTTTAAGTTTCGCCAGTTAAAGACGAAAATTGCCATACGAAAAACGGATCAGAATAAATACATTCACTTTAGCACATAAAATAATGCTTCACGAAAATGTGGGAGTAAAACGGACAGACCAACTTGTGTTTTCGATTTAGTTTGATTGAAAATTCAATTTTCGTCCTCCGTATCCTGTCGAACCCAACTACTTTCCTCAAAAACGTATGCTGAGGCATAAGTTCGAGGAAAACTGAATTAACTTAGATCCTCGAACATTTTAACGTTTTATTGAATTATGGACGGATTTTTAAAGCAAATACATTCTAGTAATGTAGTTTACCTATATACATTACTAAAAATGTCAGTAGGTAGGTATGTTTGTAAACTTATACATTCTCTTGCAGGTGTAATATTAAAGCAACCGGATTTTAATTATAATTATGCAAAGAATAATTTTCCAATTAAGCAAACATTCTCATATCCACCGTTCGATGTAATTTATAAAGTCATAAATCTTTAATTTTGTTATCATAAAGCACATTAACAAACCACACGGACTAATTGCTTTCGAATCTTCATTATTTACAGTAGCCAGCAAATAATTGTGTATCATAGCGTTCCAGAAATGAATGAAGCAATTTATTCCGCCGTGGCGAGTAACCGGCAAAATTAAATTGAATAAAGAATGGAGGTCATTTATTCACAGAAACTAAAATGGTATGTAATAAAAAATCCACATACAAAGGCCCGAGTCTCGTGAAATTTCAACTGCCGGACTAGAAAATTCGTAGGGATAAAATAGGGCGTGAAATTGTTCCCTGAATAGGTGGTATTTGTTTATAGGAGAGCTCTATGGGTGTGAAATTTAGATGTAATGCTGATGTGTTCCGTGTGGCAGTGATGGTGTCGCATTTGTCACGGCCTTGTACTTGACACGTGTACTATAAGAGTTTATTTTGTGGAATTTTTAGACTCGACAACGAAATCTGTTTTGTAATACAATTTGTGCAATTTTGTTCTATGCTTTTGGGTTTACTAAAGTATTAACAAAATATCTTTGTGTTAAAGTCTAGATCAAAGTTGTTACCTCGAAATATATATTGTTGTTATGGGAAGCCAATAACATAAAAAGTCACTATAACGTTAAAACGTTTCTCCTGCTATATACGTGATGTAAAAACGTGTAAGCAGATGTAAATGTATATTGATATTTAGCCACAACTGGTTGAACTAGTGACCGAGTACAACACAGTTGGAAAGAGGCCAGACTGATGACGCTTACGTTCTAGTATCTGAGCTTCTACATTTCATAACATTTGCTGAAACGAGTGAAGGCTTACACTAAAAGCACTTAAATATTATTATTCATTCTGGATTCTTAATGCCTTAAGTATTATATCTTGGGAAATAAGTTCCATTATCTGAATTTCGAATACAATTTAAAAATAGTATTTTTTTATTATATTTTTATACATTGCTTCAGGAATAAAGGTAACATTATCAGAACAAGTAAAAATAAAAGCTGAATCTTAGCAGGGTCATCAGATCGTATCTACTAAAAAAACATGGTACAAAATTTTATGAAACAAATTTAGTAAAATTTATGAAACAAAAAATTGCGCAAGTAAATTCAAACGAGCTCTCAGAATACGGATGCACATTGACAAATAGCTGTAGTTTCTTCAGAACAAAGTGGGTTATATTTCGTTCCCACACTGTAAACGTTTATTGAATAAGTAAGCAGTGGTTTTCAGAAAGGTAAAGGTTTGTAGTTGACGATGCTGCATTTTTATCCCAACGATAACAATTTGTTAGTTTCTTTGTTCGTGGATGAAATTTAAGGCTCTCTCTGATGTCTAGGAACACTTATTTTTTAAGCTTAAAAGGCAAAGAAACTTAAAGGTTTCGATAGGGTTAGGCTCTACCAAAATTGTTTGCAATTATTGGTCAGAGTTGCTAAATACTTTTTTGATTGAATAACTTAATTTTTAGTTCGAAATAATTTGTTTAGAGAATGAAAAAAATAGTGAGCAGGTATTATATATTACTCATTTTGTATTTGCTATTAAGTAAGCGTGAAGTAAGATTAATTTTAGGAGCCATAGTACACATGGTTGTGAATGAAATTTTTCATTGTAGGCTTCTGAAATTATTCTTGGCAAGTGGCAACTCTCTCTTCCAGAAACACATGTTTGAATCCCAATACCTGTTACAGGAAATTGTATATGTTTAACAGTATCGTCCGCCTACCCTTTGGGGTTTAGTAAATATAACCATGATGAAACAAAGGACACAGTTACAAAAAAAAAGCATTTTTATTAACCATAATTAGCATTTCGTTGTAAGTCCCATACTTTAAATTCAAATGTAAAGCTTGTACTTTGAATAATTTCTACATAATTAGGCTATTACGCTGGCAAATGACATCATCACAACGTTCTCAGTCACACGTAACGGCATTCGAAATGTATTCCCTCCGTGTCCCAACTTAGCTCTTACATGTTGCGACAGTTTTTATCAACATAATAACCGAATATGTATTCAAGTGTAGTGCTTAGTTTTATTCCTCTACAACAATGTTCATTCATACTCTACCGAATACTCAACTTTATTTCCTTACAATAGAGACCATAAATAAAGTACAAATAATCTTGTCTTAGCAAGAGATAGTCTCACGGACTGGCGTCGCTTGCTGGCGCTTAGGTGCAACTGTAAGTGCCTTGTCCTTATTAGAAACTATAGCTCATAAACTGTTATAAATAATGCATATGGAAACATTCATTTATATTTTACAGCTACGTTGCATTTTTATACAGCGCTAAAATGATTCCCCTCTTAAAGTTGTAAAGAAGAAGTACAAATATTAATTATGAGGCTGTTATGTATGATGTTCCCTCGCATTCAAATCGACAAGCATTAAATGAGTCGTCGCTCCGGGTTCGGTCATTCCGATTATCAGTTGGCATATCTTCGTCCGCCAACAATGAGAGACAACCCGCTAAATGCGCGCTGCACTCGAACATCTTAATAATCCGTTGAAGGGCCGTGTCGGCCCAGCATGACGCGTACCCAACACAACCGTAATTATTTTTCAACGGAGTGACATTTTACGCAGAAATAAATAATTCCAATGCGTCCAGAAATTACGACTACATTAATTCGAATGTGCGAATAAATAATTTAGTGCCAACACGAAATTTAATTATTTCGACACAAAATGAACCGATCCAATTTAACATCAATTTTTGTCGCTCGGATTGGTTTAATGCGTATTCGATTTCGAATAACGTGATCGTAATATGACTAGTTCTCGATACTACACGAAGTTTGCTGTTCACAGGCTCGTGGCGGGGCAACAGTGCTTCGAGGTGACATTTGACAAGCGTCTCCTTTAAAGTTTAAAGTAATTCAACCGGCGGGGACGTCACGTCGATGCGCGTAGAAAGTCAACCTTTACGATGGTCGAGTGAACAAAACAAAACAAGTTGGACATGTCAATGCCCACGCCTTTGGTACGGTAACCCGATACAGGCAGGCGGATACATTTAACACCAGCGAGAGGTTCGCAAGCGGTCGCGTCGCGTGCGAGCAGAGCATTAAGCGGAGCGATGAGCGATGCAGCGAGCGTAGGTCGAAGGACGCCGTCGATAGTTCAGCGCAGCTAAGTTATTCTACAACGACGGTAATCTTGCTGGAGACTACTTGATGTCACGCACGCTGCTACGTGCTTTGTACTACTTTAGTACAGCTTTTAACTTGCCACGACAAGGTAACTTAAGTTTTTAGATAACAGTCTACAGCCGGTCTTAAATATCATGGTAATCGACACGACTAAAACAATTGAAGCTCGTACCTGGAAGTTATATAATGTCGAAGAAATAGTATTAGTAACTTGACTCTACACGCGATGGTCGTTAATAATAAATCTACGGAAATTTGGTACCTTGTGACACTATGACCGCAGGCTTACGTACCCATCCGCTCGCCCGTGTCATGAAAGAAGATACTTTAATATCCGATTCATTGTTCTGTTACAAATTTGTCAGTGATCTTTACATTAAACTTTTTCTCTTTTAAAATTTGAGATGGGTCCATAATCCTCGTGCGGCCGGCACGTTGTAAGTAAATCTTCGTCACGTATTGACGTTTAGACCACACAAATAAAAATATTAGATATCGTATTAAAGGGCTAAGCATCTATAGTAAGCATTATGTGAGTGTCGATATTGATTACACTTTATTTTCTTTCATTGTAAGTTTCCTGTTTCGAAGCCGTTTCGGTTTCTAGATATTATTTTTTCGTGCAAGCGTTCTGAATATTAACAAGTATTGTTATAGTTCAACGAATGTAATAAAATACAAATACTTAAGTGTGATATGGAAATACTAATACCAAGTTGAGCTGATGCATTTCACGTGTTCTTGCGTAGGTTTGTTTTGTAGGCTTATGAAATATTTTCCAAGAGTATCAAATAACTGTGTAAACTGCATTACATGATAGAAGCAGCGTAATGTTACATAATTGTAAATGTCGGTCACAGCTAAATACGCTTAGCAAATACCTCAAGTTGTATACAATTTATCGCTTTGATAACTTCAAATAATATTATTACTAATGTTTAATATAAATTTAAAGTGAAACCCACTTTAAAATCTCTTTTAAATTGGAATACAAAACGACGCTTAGTTTTGGCAAATTAAGGTTTATTTGCATAAAATAAGAATCGTGCGCCCGTAAGGATCTGATCGACCGTAATAACTTATCATAATTATTAATATTTCGTTGCTGTCACGCAATGGGTTGCCTCGAGGCAGGCCTTAATGCTTCCCTCTGATGATGGGTAGCATCCACAGTAACCGACTCCAACGATAATTTGAGATAATTTACGTAATTCGGCACAATTTTCATTCGAAGTGCATGTTATGCTTAGTTTAACATCATTATGTGGAAGTAAGTTTTTAAATCGTTCACGACCTAATTCTAACTGCCTTCGAGCGGTTTAAGCGAATTAGAATTTGCTATACCTTCATTATTGAAACGCAAATACTCAGAAAATATTAAAATGTTTATATACTTAAATGTTAAAGTTTTAGTAATTTTACTTCTGAGAAAATTTTACATATTTTATACAACATCCTCTAGCGCTACCATTCATAATTCTCACAGAACTTATCGAAAACTTTACAAGTTTTTTTCGCTGCATCGCTTGTAAAATAAACGTCGATATTGCTGTAATTAACTTTGATTGCACAACACAATCTCCCGTTGTGCATTAATGATATCAGTGGGATAGTCAATACAGAGCATCGAAGCTCTCACACAGCGATCGGGATCGAACTTCGACGACACGCGGGGGACACAGACCAACAATGGGATAGAGGTGAACAGCGATTTACGAGCGTTATGTATGGCCCCGGTTTTTTGTTGCAACGTTTATTGACTTTGTTGGAACTTTGTTTATGTGGGAGTTATTGGTCCTTGTGCAGATCGATCTATTTATTGATAAAAAATATATTGTTCCCAAGGGGTGTTTTGCGTCGTGGGTGTTAAATATACAACTTATTAGCTTGGAATATATTTCTTTGAAATTACATTAAGTAAATAAACTAAGAGTATTTTTTTGCTGAACAACTATTCACATTTTAAATTATCTTGTGCAAGTACCGCGAGGTAACAAGAGGCTTATAGTTTGCTTCATAATTAAAGTGGTGATATAAGTATACTTTATAGAATTGGTTAATCGTATTGTCTTCTGCATAAGAAAGGGGGCGTCGGAAATAATGTGATCATTTGGGTGCCGGTTCGAAACCCATTCATGACATTGCATCGTAACACAAGCATTTAACAAGAATACTAGTAATGTGCGACCTGATACGCCGATACAAAATTTAAACAAAGAGATCCAACAAAACTTAAAATGATAAGATGTAGAAGTACGTTTCACAAACAAAACAGTGCAATGATGATAATCACAATTTATAATCACATACCAAGACCTATTAGAGAATTACCATTATTAAAATTTAAAAAAGCTTTAAAGACCTGGCTTGTTGATAATTGTTTTTATAGTATAGAGGAATTTCTTAGTTTTAAAAAGTGAAACTGTTTTAGAGTTATAAGTAGATACCTATTTACCTTTTTTTTGTTATATACCATACTAATTTAAGTTTTCGCGTGCCTATTGAAGGCGAGATGTGTTTAGAACTTAATATTTTTTGTTTAACACCTTTTGTATATACCATGTCTCTAGCGAATAAAGATTCTATTCTATTCCTGCTAGTAAGCTTTTAAGCAAAAAAAATATAATAGTAAAAAATACTAGAGCATATTCTAGTATTGTATTTATTTGAACGAAATGGAACTTAATGAAAATCCCAAATTCGAGTCTGAGAGAAAATGTTTATTTAACAAAGAACGAAGCTAAAACATTATTGTTGACGACAGAGCACTTGTTAGATTGCTCTAGCTGTAATGAGCTTCTACAGATGAAATGGCAAGATCGTTTCGCATCGAAAGCTGATGTCAATGAAATCTTTCAAGAGATAAAACATTATGGGATTCGCCACTCAATATTTAGGTTGCTATTTTAAAAATAACAATAAACTTAACAAGATTCAGCAGCATTGGCTTTTCTTGATTCAGTAGCCCAGTTCACTTATCGATGACAGGAATGATTACATAACACATAATAATATTATACTAACTATACTTATATTATAAAGCTGAAGAGTTTGTTTGTTTGGTTGAACACGCAAATATCAGAAAATAATAGGCCGATTTGAAAAAATATTCCAGTGTTAGATAGGAATTGCCCATTAATTGAGGAAAACTATCGGCTTTTCGGCGCGATAAAGGACTTTAAAAAAAAATTACCTAGGTTACCTAGGTATTTATTAAAAAAAATCTAATTGGTTTCTATTAATATTATTCAACAATTGAAATAGATTAGGCAGAAGAATCTCAATTAAAAAGAAACCTGAGTATACTACTTTCATGTCTGTTTTATTAACTAATCTACGCATCGGACGCGCCGCTCCGCAAAGTTCATCAGATAATGAGCACATTTGTTGCGTGTGAAACTAGAATTCCATTTTGCACGAAGCAACATTTCGCGTAAGCTTCAAAGCGAATGCTTGCTCTTAAACCACGGCCGGTCCGATAAATCATGTTTCGTTTTAAACATTCTAACGCTTCATTTTGCTGATCCAAACAGCCGATTCTTCAGTGTAAAACACTCTTAACAGCTCTTTTGTAATAAATCCAGGAGAATGTTGCGTTACGACTGCAATAATACGAATCAGATTAAGTGCGGAGTGTATTACCTTTTGTTTAACGTTTGTGGTCTGGCTTACCTTCGTAATTAATGTGTAGAATGTCAGTGGTTCCCTGTCTGGACATAACATCCCGGGCACGACTTCGACTGCGCTTTTTCTGTTGTCTTTGTTGTTTTCTCAAAATAACGTATTGCTTAAAAAGAGTCTCGGCTGACCAATAAAACCTCAATACTGCTTTCGATATTTAAATAAATTAAAAAGAAATGTATTAGGGACTTCTCTTGAAATATTTTTCATGATGTTGAAGAAAATATTATTTCTTCTCTTATTGTGGGTCGTTCGAGGGAATAATTCAATTCAATTGAGAATAAATTATATTGTATGTACTGTTCAATATAAAAAGTTAAAGAAACAATACATTTAGGTACCCTCTTTGAATATGAGATTACTTGGAGAATGTTATCAAGTTAAACTTATATGATGATAAAAGAGGGATTGTTCTTTGTAGTTATGATAAAGAGAAGTTATCTCTGTAAGAAATTGTAAGTTTCTACGATTAAGTTTATTTGTATATCTTTGTACTCGGTTAAGTAAGTTTAAGTAGTACCTAAATTATTTTTGTTATGAATAAGGCTTCATATTACAAAACTTTTTCAAAATTAAATTATCATGTTATCGTTAAGTACCTATGTGACTCATTGACATTGTGAATGTTAATAATAGAGATCTAAAAACATCAGTTTAAAATTACTCTATTACTAAGAAAACACAATATTTCACACGCATAGAATAACAATAAGAATTCCTGATGAGATTCCCCGCTTTGTGAACTAACAGACATTACCATTCAATCGCATTCAATATGTCCAAAGCATTTCGTGGTTAAGTGTCTACAAATAGACACCATATTAAAATGCTTGCTTCAAATCATCAAAATTAATATGTGTAATAAATAACTTAAGCCATTCGCGTTCCATTGGATTTAATGTAAACATACACCAAGGCATCACGTAACGTTAAAAATTTATATTCGTCTAATAACTGTCGAATTTTTGTAGCTACAAATTACTGTGACGCGTTGACTTACTGAATGGAAGATGGTAACAAATAGTATAGTAATTCCAAAGAGTTTTGAATAGAGTCCAACACTATTTTGGTCGGCGAACGGTGATCTTTAAGCTTTTATTTCGTTTTGTCCAGAGATCGCTTGCCGATAGAATGACGTTCCACTATAGCACGATTAAGAAATGCTTCGGATATTATAAGTGTATATTTACATGCTATTTTTGTAAAAATTATTGGAGTTCATTGATGGGAGTAGACTATTTACTTATCTACAAATAAGTAGGTATTCGAAATTGAAATTGAAATCAGAGATTACTTTTGCTTGAGAACGTAGCTTTGTTTTGTTTTTAGTTCTTATTTTCAAATTGTTCCACTAATAGAATTTGTAAAACGATGAAATTATTCTGATAAAATGGTTATTAGTATTACTTTTATTTACAGAAAAATCGAAAACGAATTTTATCTCATAAAGATTTCATCTTTTGATTGATTTCATTCTTTATATTACCAGCAGTTGTATCTAATGTTTTTTTTTACTTTTTAATTAACAGAGTGTGCTCTGTCAACCAGTTTATATATTCTTTCTATAAATTCTCATCTATCATTTTTTCATATAAAAAAACTATCTAAACAATAATATCTATGAATTGATTTTTATTGAATATTGACGTGGTTAAATACGAATATTTAAAAGCGAACAAACGAAATCCATTTTTAATTAAATTGGTGCATTACAGATCAAAAACCTTCTACTCACAAACATCCACAAATATAGCACTAACATAACCACGGAAGAGCTTAGAAGTTCGCACACAGCCGTATAATATCTAGCTTTTTGAGTCGCGTCCATAGTAGCGAATGCAGCTGTGCTCGCTCGCATCTCAATAATGAATGTATTGTCCGCCGGTACGTACCCGATCACAGTCCAGACTATTTTTGCTCAAACCTGTCGGCGTCTGTCATGGAAAAAAAATGTCGTGGAGTTGTTACAATGACTGGAAACTTTAGAAGTGAGACGCTGCTATGTATTTTTCATGACTTAAAAAGATTGATCCTTTAGATTCACTACAAGAAGTCTGAGCTAGTTTTTTGAGGGCGGCGAATACATGGCTTATGTAGTTTGGTTTTTTTAGAAAGACGTTTTTTTTTCTCACTTAAATAAGGATTAAAACTTTGCCGTCAATATTTCATGGACGTGTGGAAGCAGCACTGAGCGCGTTTTCCGAAATATAGTAATATCTTAAACATTGTGCAATGAGAAAATAAAGTAGGTATTGATATTAAAATTTAATTTATCATGTGCCGTTATAAAAGTCGTCAGCGCAGTGCGTTGTCATCTCCATGCCATTCTAATGCCCTGTTCTACCGTCATGAATGAAGACACATTTGCCAACGACAGCAAATCCAACGGAGTTATTTGATTTATTCCAAGCCGGGGACTATTGAAAACTTCCATCAGAAGTCATTATTTAGACGCTGTAATGAAGCTGTGGTAAGGAATCTTGAGCAGTAGACAAGTGCAAGCATCAGAAGTGGATCTTTTTGTTATTTATTGCCAATGCTGTTTGTGTACCGCATGTTATTTTGAGAGCTGGCTTTGCTTCTACAATATTGATTGTGTAACATAGTCATATTATACGTTATGAAGTATTATGAGATGGTGAGATAGGAATCCGCCAAGACTACCTAAATCGAAAATAATCCCGGTCATTGATACCTTGCATTCATAACAGATATAATTACATACAGACAAAAAAAAATTAAAAGTTCTTATTAAAGAAATATAAGAAGTTAATTAAGTGAAGAGATTATCTTTATTTTGGCTAATCATAAGGACGACCACATTAATTTGATAGTAAGTTATTTGTTCAAGTTCCTAAAGAAATGTTTGAGAAATTTTCAAGAAATTCATTAATTATGTTCTACGAAAGTTTAGAGAAGACAGAATTTCACATCGGAATTACTAATTTAATTTTCGACTGAGTCTGTTGATGTCACAAAAAACGTGACTGTCATTTCGCCATTTACTGAGAATAAATAACTATACTTTGATGACGGGCAATTTTGTAAAATCGTATAACATAATCATTCTTTTTTATTACAAATGCCTTTAACTATAAGGGACTGTGCAGTTAGAACCAAATGCAAAAGCCCATCGCCTTGTTAAACGATCGATCTTTGACATTTCCGTGGTTCGTTGTCGTATCGCGTCGTGACGTCGTGGCGCTACGGACAATCTTGCAATTTGTCAAATATTTGGAATAGTCCCGTCTGCGGCCACCAACGAATACGATTGAGGACCACTGTATGTGCGGCCCGCGAGCATTGGATGTTTCGAATTGGTTTTTAACTAATTGTTAGCAGAATTCATTGGCCACCGGCTAGACCGACCGGGGACACACAACGCGGGCCCCACAGCAAATCGATTAATCAAGAAATTCAATTGGGTGGAATCGTTTCTTCGTAGCTACGTCTGAGAACACAAAGCCTGGTTACTGGTTTTGTGTTTCTGTATTTTGATTTACAATGTAAATAAATACAAATACCTATGTGTAGAATCTGTACATATTTACATTACTAAGACTTTGCTAAAGTCCAGCAAAAATTCTTACTAAAAGAATTAAAAAATATTGCTTAAAACGACAAAAAAATAAAATCTTCCTGTTATAAAAGGATTTATCAGTCTTGTATCTTTATCCTTGAATAATTCGATGGTCGAATAGTTGAAAATCATAACTTTCGGTCTTAACTCGATGAAACAGTAATAGGTAGGAAACAATAAGTAGAATTCGGCACTAAGCTAAAATATATACAGGTTAAGGGAAAACAGAAAATCAATTTCATCGTAGAGACTAGAACATTGGACGCAGCTGGCGAACTAATCGAGTGTGTAGTTATATTATCTTCAAAACAGACGCCCTTAACCTATTTCTGCCGATATACTCGCAATTTTTTTTCGAAATTCCCCTAATAGTGTCTGAAGTGTTACCAAGTGCACGACCGTGTGTCTCACGCGGGTGGTCGCTACGTAGACGATTCAATAATGATGCCCCCTGATATTATGTGGCGGCTACAGACGAACCGCGCAAAAACCGACTTGCAGGAATCATGGACAATACAATAAAATGCACAAACAGACCATAGCTGCGGTATCTTTTACTTCCTTGAATTTTATTACGTCATCCTTTTCAAACAAGCCGTAACATAAACTATTGTTGTACTAGCCTAATAAAATTGCCGGTGCCTTCTGTGGACGTAATAAAATTGTTTCATGTAAATAGGTAGTTGAAAGAAACCAGTGATTTTTTTGTTATAATACGGGCAACGATATTGATCTGCCGACGGACCGATGTTTTTGTAAACAATACCTGGTACGGTCAACAATTTAACGCTGTTAATGTTTGTCATCCTGCACTTTTTTGTTAAACGATATAATTTTTTATCAGTGCCCAAAAATATCGTTATCTAATCGCCTAAGCTATGATAGTAGCTATACAGATATTTACTAACGCAGATATTAGCTATAAAAAATAAAATGTAAAATAATATGAAAAGTATAATAGCAGAGCATGGTTTCGATCCACGGACCTCTGGGTTATGGGCCCAGCACGCTTCCACTGCGCCACTCTGCTTGTAGCATACAGTTGTGAAATAAGTCTGCTGTATGTGTGGCTGATGCAATGTTCAAAATAATTATGAATCAATAATAATAACAAAAATATATTAGCAGAGCGTGGTTTCGATCCACGGACCTCTGGGTTATGGGCCCAGCACGCTTCCACTGCGCCACTCTGCTCGTATCATACTATTGTGAAATAAGTCTGCCGTATGTGTGGCTGATGCAATGTACAAAATAATTATGTATTCAATAATAATAACAAAAATATATTAGCAGAGCGTGGTTTCGATCCACGGACCTCTGGGTTATGGGCCCAGCACGCTTCCACTGCGCCACTCTGCTTGTATCATACTATTGTGAAATAAGTCTGCTGTATGTGTGGCTGATGCAATGTACAAAATAATTATGAATCAATAATAATAACAAAAATATATTAGCAGAGCGTGGTTTCGATCCACGGACCTCTGGGTTATGGGCCCAGCACGCTTCCACTGCGCCACTCTGCTTGTAGCATACAGTTAAATGTGTGAAATAAGTCTGCGTTTTAAAATGTGGCTGATGCAATGTACAAAGTAATTATGTATCAATAATAATAACAAAAATATATTAGCAGAGCGTGGTTTCGATCCACGGACCTCTGGGTTATGGGCCCAGCACGCTTCCACTGCGCCACTCTGCTTGTATCATACTATTGTGAAATAAGCCTGCCGTATGTGTGGCTGATGTAATGTACAAAATAATTATGTATTCAATAATAATAACAAAAATATATTAGCAGAGCGTGGTTTCGATCCACGGACCTCTGGGTTATGGGCCCAGCACGCTTCCACTGCGCCACTCTGCTTTTAGAATACTATTGTGAAATAAGTCTGCCATATGTGTGGCTGATGCAATGAACAAAATAATTATGTATCAATAATAATAACAAAAATATATTAGCAGAGCGTGGTTTCGATCCACGGACCTCTGGGTTATGGGCCCAGCACGCTTCCACTGCGCCACTCTGCTTTTAGAATACTGTTGTGAAATATATGTGTGGCTGATGCAATAGGTGAAATGTGTTACTCTAAACTGTGATTGTGAGAAAAAGTTATAGCATGCTATAACTTTTAACCTAGACTAAAAATATATACGTATCTTTGTGTTTAATCAAAGGATTAAATCCTTTGATTAAACAGAAGGACTATTTAGGCTAGGTTTCGAAAAAAACTAAATTTATAAATTAAATGGAAAATATAGAGTAGGTACATACTATATAGACCAGGGCCGAAGCCTTCAAAATTTGTAAAAAGTGAAAAAAAATTACAGTAGGATGAAACCAATTAGAAAAGGAAGGGAATATGATAAAAATTAAAGAAAAAATAAATTACGGTCGATCCGAGTTCGGGAAGGGGGGAGGGGGAGGTTTTAAGGGTAAAAAATGGTTTATCTTGATTTCCAGCAAAACTACAAGTCCTATGGAAAAAAGTCAAATGGCAAAGTTGTAGGTAATAAAAAGATCTACAACTTTTGTATTTACACTTTTTTCACATAACCTCAAAATGTATGTGAAAAATCCAAAAAACCATGTTTTTGGTTTTTTATTTTTATCTTTTTCAAAAATATTTTTTTTTTCACGAAATTTGGTGAAAAGTTACCTTTTTATATGTCCCAAATACGCTGTAATTTATTTGATTAAAAATATTTATTTTTTCACCTTATTTTGAATTAATATAAAAAAAACACCCTAATTTTCAATCGAAAATTCACCCGTCAAAATATCAGTTTTTTTCAAAAAGTATGGGGGTTTTTTGTTCGTTGAAATCTCTACTTTCTGATGGTGTAAAAAAAATATACATTACTATAGTAAATGTTCTCAGAAAATGTATAATCACTATGTACAATTTCATCAAAAAAAATGTCTGCTTCAATTTTTTCCAGTCTGCATTGGTTCTTCATCCAGAATTTCATCTGAATCATTTTGTGAGATTTTCTATGACATGAATGTAATTCGAATTTAATAAATAAACTTTAAATTGAAAAAAAAAATTAAGCAGTGTCATTTTTTTGATGAAATTGTACATAGTGATTATGCATATTCTGAGAACATTTACTATAGTAATGTATATTTTTTTTAAACCATCAGAAAGTAGAGATTTCAACGAACAAAAAACCCCCATACTTTTTGAAAAAAGCTGATATTTTGACGGGTGAATTTTCGATTGAAAATTAGGGTGTTTTTTTTTATATTAATTCAAAATAAGGTGAAAAAATAAATATTTTTAATCAAATAAATTACAGCGTATTTGGGACATATAAAGGTAAGTTTTCACCAAATTTCGTAAAAAAAAAAATATTTTTGAAAAAGATAAAAATAAAAAACCAAAAACTTGGTTTTTTGGATTTTTCACATACATTTTGAGGTTATGTGAAAAAAGTGTAAATACAAAAGTTGTAGATCTTTTTATTACCTACAACTTTGCCATTTGACTTTTTTCCATAGGACTTGTAGTTTTGCTGGAAATCAAGATAAACCATTTTTTACCCTTTAAACCCCCCCCTCCCCCCCTTCCCGAACTCGGATCGACCGTAATTTATTTTTTCTTTAATTTTTATCATATTCCCTTCCTTTTCTAATTAGTTTCATCCTACTATTATTTTTTTTGGTTTTAACAATTATCGGCCCTGGTCTAATAGTCTATTATTTATTATTAAAAAGGGTATTATAACGCGAAACATCTAAATCGATGTTCTTCGTGTTAAAAAAGGAGGGGAATAGATTCTGGTTCTAAATCCAACTTTTTTATTGTACAAAATGCTTAAGAACAAATGTTGCTAAAATGTTAAATAGAAATTCCAGAATCTTGAAACAAGTATGTGTAGTTATTTGGAACTCTACCATAAACCCTTACTAGGCCAGAAGACTTATCTTATTCCATTGCTTTTAAGACTTTTAAGGAAATATCTTATGTACTGTTCTGTTTTACAAAAACAGAAGATATCGATACATAACTACCGATCGAAGTAACTTCAAAATAAAGAATCAAAAAAACAATACATAAGCAGAAGGTGGAACTAATTTAAATTAATTTTGAAACTTGCATTTCTATTACGTCACAAACTTCAAATGGCGGAAAAAAAGAGCTATCGTAGGATTTAACTAGTGATCGTGACTCGACAGCTACAATCCTTTGCTGGTACAGCAATGGAATTTCTAATTTATTTTCTATAACGCTCAAAAGCGATGTCATTTTGAATGCTAATTTCCTAAATTTTGTATAAGTTTCGTTTGCGCAGTAGATAAAGCCTGATTCCACCACAAATTCTTTAGGAAGACATATTTCGCAGCAATATGCTATCAGCAGAGTGGCGCAGTGGAAGCGTGCTGGGCCCATAACCCAGAGGTCCGTGGATCGAAACCACGCTCTGCTAACGTATTTTTTGTTATTATTTATTATGCATACAACTATTCGTATATTCCTTTACATATTCATTAAGAACACGTATTTTAAAGCAATATGCTACAAGCAGAGTGGCGCAGTGGAAGCGTGCTGGGCCCATAACCCAGAGGTCCGTGGATCGAAACCACGCTCTGCTAACAATTAATATTGCTGTTGAAAACAGTGAACGATCTCATTTACTATTCATATTTTAAGAAAATAATGGTCTTGAAACAAAACAGAAACATTACAGTGTGGGCTGTATAATTTTGTTATTGTCGAATCACAGAGCTTCAATTTTCGATATTTAAAACTTTTGTTCGTTGATTTTTGTTTTTTCAAAATTGATTTGAGGCATTGGCAACCCAATTACGTTCAGCCGGAGCCATTCAACTGTAACTTTCTGTTATTATTTTGAACATCTGTCAATTTCACGGGACAACGCTTTGGGTCGAAGAAACAGTACGTACCTTGTCAGATTGTCTTTGTTCATCGCTAGTTAAGCGGAAGAAAATAATTATATAGACGAATCGAAGACGACAGCGGCTGAATTGAATGTAAAATAATTATCGTTTCTACAATTTATCTGAATCTATTATCAGGTGTACAAGGGAAATTACTTGGGTCTTCTGATTCAGATTTAATTTTATTGTGATTGGAATTTAAACAACGAACTCATCCAATTGGTATTAAATAAGGGCCATGGTTATAATTTATAACGACAGTTAATAGTCTGCTTGTGTTTTCTTTAATGATATGTCAACTTTGATTGTTATCTGGGTGGTCTCCCAATAATAAACTGTTTTAATTTATTTTTCCATAAACATTTCAATATTTTTAACAAGATTTTTTATCCATTAATAAAATTATTGAATTCGGTATTATAATATCATTATTTTATTAAAACATTATCGATATTGTTAAAACGTTTGTGTATGAAATTGCTTTTATTGAGAGAAAAAAAAATAATTGAATTATATTTTTTTAACTTAAAATAATCAAAATGGATAATTATGAGATTAGGAGTACAAAAACATGACAGAAAATTTCAATTTACCTTAAGCCTCTTTATAATTTAATTTAGTTAATAAGCCAGGCTAAAGCTTTTGTTAGGTCTTTCCGATAGTCCGGCTTAACACTTAAACCCCTCTTCTAGCAATAGATACGAAAAACAAAATAAAGAAACCTTTTCAACCTTAATTTTGGATTCAAATTAAATTTCGAGTTTGTATGCAAATATTTTAAAAGATATCAAGTAAGTATTTAGAACATTTATTTTGCATTTACTTAATTATTTCAGTTTCTTTTGTAAAATACTTTGTATTCACAACTAAGGACAGGCTCAGAACTTGTGAAGATGAAAATTACAAATTAGTTTTTATGACTCCATAATAATTATAGGTTTTAAAGCAAATAAAAACATTATAACTCCGCTAGAGTCGAGCAGAGAATGCTCGAGTGATCCCGAGACAAGGTAAGACAGGACCGGGGTGTTTTTGGTCGGTGAAAGTCGGTAATATCGCCATGCCATGCTGTCGACGTGGGTTGAAGACTTTTTGTCCCGAAAAGAAAAAAAAACAAAGCGGTACACTAAACCAAAACTAAAGAACATGACGCTCAAGTCTATAATTGTTTACTTACTTAGTTCTTAATTAAAAATATAGTTTTATTTAAAAGACTGAATTGAACAAAGTATTCGAAATACTTTGCATAAATATTTCAGTTATTTTATAAACGCGTGCGTGTTGTAAGAGCATTGTTACACTGAGTAGCAATTTAAGTACACGAAATTCCACATATTTTTTAATGTTTTTAATAAATCATTAGAGTTTATTTTGCATGTTACGTGCTGGAAAAAAAACTGGCATAGCTATGTAGTCTTTTAAAACACACCAAATGATTTAAATTGTAGAATTTATTATTATTTAATTTTCAAGTAAATATTTATTAATAATAGTCTATTAATTAGCTTCAAGTTTAGATCAAATTCTTATATAGATCATATTATTATTGTATTACATCCCAAATTATACATAGCGTTAATAAGTCCAGTCCAAAATCTTTTAAGCTTTGTACTAGACATATTTATGTAATAACTAGCTTCTTCGTCGCGACTTCGTCTGCATGGACTTCAGAATTGAGCCCAAAAAGAAATGATAAATGTGAAAGTAATGAAAAATTGTATAAAATTTTCACTCGTGTTCGAAATCCGTTCAGCCGTTTTTGCGTGATTGAGTAACAAACATCCAAACATCTAAACATGCAAACATACACACATTCACAATTATAATATTAGTAGGATTAACGTTGGAATGTATTTAACTAACCAGTTTTGTATTGGTATACTGTTAAAGATCGTTAAGAGAAGTCCAAAATATTACTAAAACTCATAAATAAAACAAAAGCCAGATATGCAGGTACCATTACATAATTTACAGTGTTCAACTTTTTTAATCGTAATTTAGTATCATAAGCGGCCTTTTTGTAGACAGTACGAGTAAATTGCTCTACATAAAATAATTACAACATTCTGTTTGTTCAGCACTGCTATGTAAGGAGGTTTTACTCGTGTAATTTTCTTGTTAACCTCTGGACATCGGTTCTTATTAAGTCATCAAAATTATACCACACTGGTACATCAGTGCGTGTTTTGTTTTTAAGCAAAAAGCTATAGGCGTACTTTTGGAAATTAAATTGTTCGGTCGATGATCGAAGTCAATTTTGTGAGACTATATTTATGTTTGAGTAAGCTGAAATGGTTTATTACGTTTCTTACGGCATTTTTCGATGGTTTATTTCATTCAGTGCCTTATAATTTTCAATACGATTTGGTACTGTTGTATAAAATTTTAATTACGTTTATAATTTAGTAATTGTGGAGTCACATACATTGCTCCGAAACCAAAGTAAGTGGCTAAAGCACTTGTGTTATGGAATCAGACACATCGAAGGTACCACAAACACCCAGACCCGAGACAATGTAGAAATTTGTTTTTTCCTTTCTACATCGACTAGTCCGGGGATTGAACCCGGGACCTCAGAGCTAGCGACACCTCAAAAACCAGTGTGTGCGCCACTCGACTACGGAAGTCGTCAAACGTTGATGTAATAAATGTATTTTTTTAATATAAGACGAATCTGCACCCGTGGTCAATTGACATTTCTACAAGCGCTAACGATGATAGAAATTGCTATGACATTATATGTATATGTATGAAATTTTGATTCGATAAATCATGCTACTTAGATTTGTAATTTCCATACATTTGAGCAATTCTGACTTAATTTTTCTACATTAGATGATCAATTTTGTTTACATATAAGCATATTATGATGTATAGAGACTGCAGATAAAGTGTTGATATCTTGCTATGTTTCTATAATTAATTTTAATATTGCATCCATTTTACCTTCGTACAGATATTATTCACATAATCGTTAATGAAAGATAATTAAGCTTTAATATTAAACGCTCATATACAACAGGAGTGTAGCCACGTTCACCAAACAGAGATGGAAGCACGCTTCAATTCTTCTTATCCATCGCAAACAGGCCGAACACTATGGCAAACATTTTTAAAAGCGTAATTTTAGCTCACTATTGATCAATCTTCTATTCGTCTATTGTCCTTGTTTTATACATCACATACGCTTTTATTGCAACCCTGTGTAGCTGCAACAATGTAAATAAAACTAAAAATAGAATTTTTGAGTATAAACCACAGTAAAATGTACGGATAGACTGTCGCTTCTGTAGAAATATGAGTTTAAAATATTACGACTTTATATGATATGTACACAAGCACAGATTATGTAAAAAACCGAACGTTGGCTCAATCAGATGAGGTCTAAAAGAGGTCTAAAATTTACATCCTTCGTGTAAGAATTAGGATTACTTTTCTAGTATAAGTGTAAACATAGTATAAAACAAACACGGTCGAGTCGATCTGAACGCGATAAACTCAAAAACAATACAACTGATTTTCATATGGTTTTCACCAACGGATAGAATATTATCGGGGCGGGTTGTAAAGTTAAATATATAACTACAATCCTATATGCCTGTAATTTATCCACTGCTGGGCACAGGGATCTTCTGACGTAGAGAATAACCAAGTGAGTGATGAGAGATAACCTCTTCGCTATCATTTCTTTGTGATAAGCTTTTGATCGAAGTGGTGCTGTGTTTGTGATAGTTGAACTACAGCTGCACAACTACATATACTTCGATGTCAAGTGGTCTTTTTGATTTGGTATCAAAAAGTCCGTCAAAGGATGTAATTGTTGTATCGACTGTTACGTAGTGTACTCGTCCTTGTTACCTTTGTATAAAATTGTGCGTCGCCATGAAACTATTTAAACTAAAATATAAAACTGTGCCATTCAGTGCAATGTGACATTTATAAAATTATATGTACTTTCTTCATTATTCTAAGACACCATTAAAACAATACGTAGTGTGGAAAGTTTGTTTCTATAAAATAGGTACCTACTTAGTTTTAGAAAAAAACAAATGTTCTATAAATTAATTGTGCATGAATGATGAATTCAGCTTAGCTCAATGTGTATCTACGAATACAATATACCTATAATAACTAATAAATGGAACTTCACATAAATATTGGCCAATCACTTAGTTTTTAAAAAATATGGATCGCTATTTTCCAAATAAGAATCCAGTCTAAGAAGTCAGTAGTTACACATAATAATAGGCAGAGCCTGTACTATGGCAACCAGACAACTTATAAACATACATATATATTTCTAAATACATACATATTATAGATAAATTTTAATAACATCCAGAAACAGAAAAAAATATCGTGCTCATCACACAAAGATTTTTCCTGGGTGGGAATCGATCCTACGACCTCCAGCTTAGCAGTCGGGGTCACTAACCACTACACCAATAGCCCAGTCGACATAGTAGGACATTAATATTTTAATCACATACGAATATCGAAATCACATACGAATAGCATGTTAATGAAAAGCAGTTCCCATCTTAAGTTTATTGTAGTTACTCATTAAAAACCTCAAAGTGGTATTAACGGAAAAGGTAATATTAAGGAAATAAAAACAGAAGTATAGCTAATCTTTATTGCCACTTTAGGCCGCAAAAAATATACGCCATTATAAAGTCGACAAGTATTTTTATATCTGAAGTTTTTATACTTTTATTCTTCAAGGTAGCTGTTCCGTGGTTATTGTCAGTCAATAACAATGGACGAATGAAATGTACGACTTGATTGGCATAGTGACAGATATATAAGTATAGATAGATAGATTGAATATACTTCACTGTACACTAACATTTTACTCAGCTCAATTACAACAATTTTTAAAATGGTACAACTTAAATATAGTATTTTATAAAAGATTATTAGAACTATACTATCTTTGATTTAAAAAGTATAGGTACACTAAAAGGATCTACAGAAAATAACACAAAAGAATTTAATTTTGATTAAATAATTTGGAAAATAATAGAATTTAAGAGTACAATATATTTGACTAAAATAGTATCTACACATAATAAGAAAAAAATATACTAATAAAAAAAAAGTAACGAACTAATTTAAAAAAAAATAATAAAAAAATGGCAATAAAATATATATTAGGTATGTTATAACTTACATTCATAATTGGATACACCCCAAATATTTAATAAACCGTCAAAAACCAGTGACTCAAGAAAAATCACAAAGCAAATTTTTACAAAATAAATCCGAGTTGGTTTTTCACAGAGAACGGATTAAAGTGTGGTAGCAGGACCCATAAATCTGTGGATTAAACCAACCTATCTGGAGATTGCAATCTTGCGGCCGCCAGTGCCCGCCATCGATAATTGTACCGATAACCGATATTCTCGAAAAACGTCTCAAAAAGGTCTAGGAGTTTAGATAGAGTATATTGTTGAAACTATATAACTTTAAGTTCGGAATGTTTAGTGAATTATAAAGTTGTACAAAGCCTTAGAGGCGAGACATTTCTGACCTTTACTCTAAAGAGGTCGTTAAAGGTCACAGAATAAATAATACATCTTTAGATTAACTTAATTGAAGTAATAAAGTACTGTTTTCTATTACGTACTTATGAACAATAGGAATGATGAATTTTCGAATAATATTTAATTGATGGTACGAAATCGTATTGAGTTTTAAATAGACCAATCTATCAATTGTTTTCGAATTTCTGACACAATAGGCCGACTTATAATTTGATGGAATAATTAATAATATTGTTTGTGTATTTATAGTAGTATTTTGTTATGGCCAATTGTTCTTACCTAACATCAAAATACTACTCAGGGTGGATTTTACCAAACTTTTAAATCGTATCCTAAAGCTTATACATCGGATGAATATTGAAATCTTGCAAATTATTTGAAAACAGAACTGTCAAACGACATTTTTTTTACACGAATAAAAGTTATCTGACTATGGTCAAATCAGCCCTTAGCAGCAGGCACCGAATTCGAGCTTAAAATATTCTAATTTTAAAAGGAAGGATCTGTAAATAAAACAAAAGTTGGGCGACTATAAAATGGTCTCCTTAAACAATCCGAGTGCGTTCGTAAATTCGATTGCCATATTGAAATAAATTGCTTGTAATCTTATACCCAAACAGCCAGAAAACAACTGAATGAGCAATATCAGGTTACCCAAGAGGAAAGAATGGTCTCAGTTATGGTCCTTTTGTATATTTTGTCATACGTTTTACCTAAGGAAATACGAAAAAAGCGAATCAATAACATTACTAACACAAACCAAATACCTTGATTGCAAATACCCATTAATAATATATATTTTGTTCTTCTAAATCTAAACCATCAACACAATTATATTTTATGAAAGCATTAAAATACTTTACGATGAAAAAAGGTTTATGATTGTAATTTTCGTATAGAAGTCGATTACCGCCATTAGTTTCACTAATTACAAGACTTTACAACCACAATTTAGTTTTATGACTATTGGAACATTTTCTATTGGAGGACTGAAGTCCAGAGTACCAATGAACCATAAAGAAATTATTACGCCATCCTACAATTTTACGTAATAAAACGCTTCCAGAAAATTTTTGGTAACATTTCAAGTAAAAGCGAAATGTAACTAAACAGTCTATCATCAAAGTATTATTTAAAATCATTAAATTTTACAGCGAATCGGTGGAGTAATACTTCAGTACAGTTTATACGAGATTAAAAAAAAAAAAATATTCGGCAACCTACCAAAATAATAGATTGGTACTGAAACTTAAAATTTTACGCAAAGTAGAGCAAATAAAACACTTATTACTGAGCATTACCAACTGACTCCCGGTAAATATTTCTAGAATAAAAAAACCAGTAAACTTTGAATAAGGTAAACCGTGGGCGTTCCGACAATGAGCACGTCACTGACTGGCCTTTGAGCTGTCAGCCTCTTGAAGAAACCGGGGCAATTACATTGAAAACTCCCGCAATGCTATCTTTAAGAAAAATAATACTAACTTTGAGTCAACTGACGTAAGGGGCTTATTAGCACGCCAGCTGTGACGGCCAGTAGGCTCCGCTTTGTCTTAGACTCCGCTACATTATATAAATGACTTGTTTCCATGCTAAAAAATAATAAAATATTCCAGTAATAGCCAACATTTGTAACTGACAAGACTAATGCCGTTTACTGTGAAAACAAAACAATTTCTGCACAGCAGACTCTTAGATCAAAGCAGTTATCTAATGAAGGGGAAACTCCTCATTAAATTACTGACATCAGCTTTATGGGCTATGATGAGTGATTATTAGGTGTCATGAGACTTTGATTGAACATCAAATGGCATGGCAAACGTAAGTAAATTAACACAGAATACCATCAAGTGTTAATCACATGATGAATCAGTGAAGCCGTCGAAGCACCGAAAGCTTGGCGCTCGTGATTGGCCAGCGTGGAGTAGGAGGTATGACCAAAGCCGCAGTAAACCCATTATGATCTCAAATTACCTAGTACGCCCAAACCACGGATCGTGTGACTAATCGGTATTAAAGGTGCTGTTATGTCTTAATTAAATTATTCTCATAATTTCGTGGTAATTCTGTTGCGGTCGAAGAATTTTACTACGCTACAAATTTTGTACAATGGAGCAGTTTCTGAGGCGAATGGGAGATCGACTACGTTAATTAGAGAGTTACACACGGAGTTACATTTTTATGGAGCATTTGGGATTACTTATGCTGTTAGCAAAGGTAAAAATGTATGTTGTAAATAAAATAATAGCTGCAGAAAACACGAGCGCTTTTTAAAACGGTTTTAAATATACGAAAACCGTTATGCGAAATGGAATTATGCGGTAGCGGTGGCGGTTAATATTTTAGTGGTAACAGGCTTTTTCTATTACTCATAAAGGAGATAGTTTTGCTAGCTCAACCACGTGAATAGCCGAGGGAAATAAGGATTCCTTCGACCGTTAAATTTACGACTTGTCCCAAGAAAAGCCTTGTCTCCTACCCGGGATCTCTTTTTATAATTTATTTGGTTTGTTACGACCGCACTTCCCAAGCTACTCTCATGAAAATGTATGTCTTGTATGCACATTGAAAATTTGCCATTCATGAAAAATGTTTTAAATTATTTAGTTCAAATTTTTCATTTCGAGCGAGTTGTTCTGGGGACTTTATGTAAATGTGTTGAGAATGAGTCAAAATGCCGTGGTTAATAAATCTGCAGAGCGCAGCAGTAAGGGTCTGTGATACCTATCACGTGGTCACGTCCAATCTTTTCGGATGGGGACTCTGCTCACTGTGTGTAAAATTTATGGAAATTGCATTTCCGCATTATGATATGAGGGTGAAACGTAAGTTCGCTGGAAAATTTTCTACTGGAAAAAACTATGATATTAGGCGTTTTTGTTTTGTCAGAAAATACACTTACTATTTCTTATTAAATCTATAATTATAAAAGAGATCTATTAACAGGTAAGTCAGAATTTTATAGTGATTAAAACTTTACAAAGTATGTAGTCTTTCATTAAATTTTGTAATAAAATTTAATTTACTTTCAAACTGAGGTCGTTGTTTTAATACATTATTTTCATTAAAGATGCAAATAAAAATGACCTTTACAACGCCATTGCAATCTCTTTAAAGTTATAACAGGATCATAAACACGAAGATCCTCGGGGTTAAGACTCTGTAATAAAAGGGAAACTTCATTAAAGTTGGTCAAAGATACTGGCCAAGTAATTCTGGACTTGAAGCTACCAGCACAACACCCGACTTATAATCTTAATATAAATTTCGAAGAGCAAACTATGTATGAACATTGAACAAGTTTATAGCTAGGCAGATCTTAATGTTATTCTAAAGTATTTTGATTACAAACATGTTTTGTTAACATCTCTCTCTCATCATCTGGAATACCTACAGTGTTTTAAAAATGACTTTATTTTTTATTTGCAGCCGTAATGGCGTTTATTGTTTTTTTTTTCCTTAGCCTATACTGTCCCTGTCGGTAGCCGTTTTTTCGTTATGGCTAGGGCATCGGACTTGCAATTGTGTGGTCGCGGGTTCAAATCCCACCCATTTCACTACCGATGTGAACCCACTCGTAAAACCAAGCATATATTTAGCTTACCACGAGGGCTTAACAAGAATTATACTAGTGATGTGTGACCCCCATTGACAGTACACTTTTTCACAAGAAAGAAAAACACTACGATTCATAACAAATAGGTATATACGACCTACATCATATTTATTTTGAGAGCATCATAGAAGCCTTGACTCTGGCCACCTTCTTCACAATAAACTTTGTAATCAAAGTAACGATGCGAGCTCATCTTTCTCCTTTGAGACCGAAAACTCTTTATATCTTCAAAGAATACGATGGTAGAGCAACTCTCCAACTTTTGAAATACGAGTTTTTCCTAGGGTTAGTTCCGTACGTACAATGTAACTTTTATCGACAATTTCGTAAAGCGATTTTTGTACTTTTGGCATTGAAATTCTTAAGAATGCTGTAATTATTAGTGGCAATTCCATTTATTGCGTAGATGCTCAATATCGATTCAATTAAAACGATTAAACATATTTGTGAGGTTCGAAACCTTTACAGGCAAGTAACAATGTGGCTTTTCAGAGTTGTTTTTTAAGTACTGACCTTAATTATTCTAAGGCATCATTGTTAATTGGTGAAGGAAAACATCGTGAGATAACTTAGAGTTTCTACTCCAAGTTAGTGGGATTCCGAAATCTCCTAACTATATCATAGGTAAAATGTGTACTTATTTACATAGCCACAGAGGTAATAAGTTTACAGAGCTACTGCTTTATGATTGTTATTAGAAATCAGTCTAAAGAGTAAGCGGTAGCTACTTGGGAAAACACATAACTTTTTCTATGGGAAAATATATAAACAATGCTTATGATCCGTAGCACCGGTTTTTCTATTCGCGTTTTTTCTACGTCTCTACAAGTAGGGCTTTCAATACTATTCTTATCGTATGGGAAGCTATAAAACAGTGTATCTCCAATATTTTGTGTATTATTATAACACCGGCCTATAATCGTCTCAGTGCTGGACACAGGCCTCTTCCCATAGAACATTGATCACCACGTTTGCTCATTGCGGGTTGGCAATTAGAGATTCAAATTTTTCGGAGTCCTCATTTCCTTACGATGTTTTCCTTTGCCGTTTGTCAATGATATCTTAGAATGAAGAGAGTATCACTTTGAAAAACTCACATGGTACTTGCCTGTGTTCGAACCTGCAACCCGCATGCGAATCCGGTCATTGAACCGCTAGGCCACCACGAAATGTGTATTATTATAGACGCTTTATAAATACTACTTACCAGCCCCAATTTTTTACTTATAATATAATTACATACATTTTCTAATAAAACATAAAAATAATTAATTTTGACAATACCTATCGTTTCAAAACGCTACATGAAATATAATTATTTAAAACCTGTAGAAGTTAATTAATGCTCACCCTACAGTTAATACAGTTATAGTTTGCGAAGGGTGTGCTCCGTCTTGGGTTTGGTAAGGGTGACAGTTTCTCTAGACTAGAGAAACTGTTGTCTCAAAATTGGTGACTAAGTCACCAATTTTGAGACAACTTTTCTTATATATTACAAGTATTATTTGGTAATTTGAATAGAATGTTGTTATTTTTACACCGCCCGCAGTAAACAATTCGTTGAAAGAAAAACAAAAGATATCGCTTAAACTGGATCTTGAAAATGTAAAGACCTTTTGACATTGCCATGAATACGAAAACCACAAAACTCATTTCATTTTAAAAATAATGTCATAAAAATAGTTAAATAAGGAGAGATGGCTCTGTTCTTCCTTTGGTGTAACAGTCCCATCTTTACAACTGTACATTTTTGTGAGTAGAGTAGGGTAATGATTCAGAGAGAACATTTTCGTAGCTCAGATTTCATAGGGCTGCAGTATTATAGTTCTTGCTTTTATCAAAAATAATTGTTGTCGGATAACAGCAAAGTTATTTTAGAATAATTCATTTCCGTGTTTATTAATTATGATATCATATTATCAATACAAAATATATTTACCTTGTGTGTTTTTGTACAAAAATAAATACCAGCGATTAATAAAACAAACTAGCTATTGATCCCAACGATAATATAAAACCACAAAATCCAATAATGAAAACGAAACAAATTACGCGGTTTAAAAATGAAGCATCAAAGTAGTCATATGGCAAAGTGGAACGTCCATTGTAAATTATATAGTTTAGTTGAAATACAAATAAAAGAATCGAAACCGTAATTGTCACTGTAATCTCTGACATTTTAAGAGCTGTAGTTGCATAGCAGACAGAACGAGTAAAATAAAAATACTAGGACTGAAGAAATAAACGAAAGTATGCATTATTATGATGACGATTCTGAACAAGAATCCGTGGAGATTCCTCACTATGAAAAAATATTTTGTCGGTATTGCGCCTAATACTCTTGTTATCGTATTTAAGTCACTGGATCTAAATTGGAATTTTATAAATAACTTACTTTGTAGAATGGGAGCCGTATTGATATGGTACATATTTGGATTAAGGTTTATCATAAATTAATTGTCTAATTATTGAGGGTCGTTTTCTGTTATGATTTATTGTTTGTATACGTTTGCTTTTATATCTTTGATATTTACTACTAAGTTTATTAAAAAAAATGAAATGGAGAACTGTTTTTAGGGCTGTTTAAAAGTAATTTGGTTTTACAATATATCGCAGCCTTTTAAAATCTATAAGGAATGACAACACTTTGAATAAAAGAGGCATGTATTTCGAGAAGTCAAAACTTTATACCGTGTACCAAATAAAATGTTAAAACTCAACTTCTACACTCAAAAACCTTACACCTATCTACACTAATATTATAAAGAGGAAAGAATTGTATTTTTGTGTGTATGTTTGTAACTTAACAACTACTGTGCCGATTTTAAAAATTCTACTCGCCATTAGAAAGCTACATTCACCCTGAGTAACATAGGCATATATTGTTTACTAAAAAATTTGGTACCACGGGCATAGTCGCGGGGAACAGCTAGTGTTTTATAATTTTTAATCATTTTGCTTATAAGACCTCAATCTTACAAGAAAAAAATAATCTAAACCCACCGTGATAAAACATAATTATTATTTAAGTATGTGAGTATTCTCTTAACCTTTTTATATTCAACATTTTTCTTTACTCAAACCACTGTTTTTAAATCGTATCTTAATGTCGACTCAGTGCTTTCCGTAGTACCTGTAAAATCAATGAAGGAGTCGAGGATTGCGGTCCCCAGCCTCCCTCGGTGCAGGTTTTATGCATACTAGATAATATGAAGGAAAAACATACACACTACTTATTTTTTATATTTGTTCTGTAAGCGTGAAAATTTACGAGCGGCTTTGGGGAACTCATATTGGTTTTCCGCAAATATACGAATGAAAATTATTGACGATTGCTTTTTATGTTCTTGTGTTTCGGCAGCACGAAAACCGCGAGTAGTTATTTTTAATTTGGGTAAAAGTTCTCTAGGGCTTACGCGGAAGAATGTTTTGGATAGAAATAGCATACCTTCGTATTAATTCGGAACGCAAATTGTACAGTATTAAATGTACTAGCAGCAACTATATATCGAATTACATGGTTTAAATGTATTTACATGTAGATATATAATATCCAGTATGTTACGTCAACCAATAACCACAAACACAACATGACATATGTGGTCAGCAGTTGGCATATAAAATAAATACGCATCGTGGTTTAAAATTGCAACAGCATGGATATAATCATGAGGAACCCGTTTCGAATGTATATTATTATTGAAATATGCTCATTCTCTTACTTATGATGGCAATTTTGGTAAAATAATTTAAAAATACAAGTAAGTTTCGTTCCTTTATTATTTGCAATTTATTAATTTTATTCAAGTGTATTTTGTTTTTAAACGTCATTATTTCACTTATATTATATTTGCTTTAAAATACCCCAAAAATAAGTATTGACATCTACCTGGTCTTTCCCAGAATTTTAACTTGATTTTACCTTTAAACACAACATACAACAATAAGTAGTACGTATCAAATTCCTGTATATTCTACTTCCAACAAAGTTCAAACAAAATAACCATGCGAGAGAAATTACAACACATTTTCAGGATTCTAATAAGCAACAAAGAAACCTAAGACATAAAGATAGCAATTTATAAGGGATGTTTTAATCCGGCTGTTTCAGGCACAAATCGTGGTTACAATGAAGGTACAATACATACGTAGGCCACATAGCTTGTAATATAAGTACATACTGTTGCGTTAATGCCACAAGTTGTTCCTAAGCCCTCAGAGTTAGTTACCCCGACCATCTTACAAGTTCTAATTAGCTCCCTTGTTTCACGAAACAGCTACCTACAGTGTCCAGTTATTTCTATTACATTCGCTTTAATGTTGAAGGTATTCTAATATTTGCTGGCGTAAATGGTCAATGAATAATAGTTATTTGTTTTAAATTTAGCAGTTAATAAGTTTTCGATAAATAGGTGAGTCAGTACGCTTGTAGTTAAATCGGTTATGTAAAACAACAAACATGTGTTTCAACATTTAATTTCACATAATATGTATCTATATAATTATTTTTCGTTAAAAAATCAAATTATATGAATATTTTGTAGACATATATATTGTATATTAAATAATATCTTGGGACATCTCACACACGGCCATCTAGTCCCACACTAGGCAGAGCCTGTACTATGATGACCAGACCACTGATTAACATACTTAATTATTTATAAATACATACATATTATAGATACAACCAGACACAGAACAAATGATCGTGCTCATCACACAAAGATTTGTCCTGAGTGGGAATCGAACCCACGACCTCCGGCTTAGCAGTCACGGTCACTAGACCATCAGGCCCGTCTAATACATTGGTATGTGCCAGAACTATAATAGATAGCTAAAATGTGTTAAATACTACGCATGTAGTGTATTTCTCACGTCTTGGAGATATATTGATGTTATTGTCTTAAGTTCAGACCATAAACACAGCATCTGATAAAACTATAAATTATTATAATCATGTATCAAACGTATTGCTTCTGAGATATCAAGACATTAACAATAAAGTTTTTGGCTTACAAGGTCAAAATATATAGGTACTTATATATAAAGGTAGGTAGCTTTTTAAAAAAAAATACAAATGACAATTCTATCATTCTTATAAGTCTTTACAAATAAATTAATTTACATTGTTAGTAAAAAAAGTAATTATCAGGTTGATTGATAATATATCATATATTTTTATTTCGATAAAACGTAGCCTATCGAAATTTTCAATTTTCGCATTACAATGACTTATTCAATCAGTCATATCAGATCAGTCACAAACAGATCCAATTTATTACAGCACTATTAATAGAGACAAATTTATCTGCCCGCATCGCCAATTTGAGTTGTCAATGTTAATTGGTTTCTATTGGTAGTAAGATGTTTTAGGCCCGAATAATTTAGGACTTAGGTAGAACAGATTATCGGTTATTACAAACTCCTCTAAATTGACCTGAATTATCTGAATAAAATCGATCGTTCGTCGAACTTTGTCCATTGCCAAACAATCAAGCAACCTTTGACCTCCGAAAGCGAGCACTTGTTTTTATGGGGCCGTAGTAAACCTTTCAACGTAGTCGACAATGCGTCGGCTGTCATGGCGAGCAATAAACTGCCGACGTGGCGGACTGATCGCATTTGTCAACAATATAAACTTGAGACCGTCTTGGCTAAAAGGACCCAGTGCCGCGAATAAGGGTTTATTCATCTATTCTGTTTTTTACTTAGGGATTTATGTTTATTCGTTTTTTTACTCTACTCCTGATATTAGATATTTAATTAAGTTCAAATTGAATGAGATCAAATTCTATTTTCAAATTATAATGAATTAATATTGCTTGTACTTTTTTATTGTTCATTTATTACAAAGACTTTTTAAAATCAAAGCTATGTACCTACAAGTAAAAGAATAAAATAAAAAAAGGAGAGCGCTCGTCCTGTAAAGCCAGTATTTAAACTGTTCTACATTTAAATAGTGAATGATTATAATTTTAAATTACAGTGGGATTATTAATTTTATTTTACGATAGTAACCATAAAGTCAATAAACTCCCCAAAAATGCATAAACAAATCAAATAAATTTTGCAACTAAGTAATTCTAATCTATAGAACCCAATTAAATTTTATGCGTCGTCGTGGTGGCGTCTGCAAAAATCGAATTAATTGGAATTTTATAGCATGCAATAACACTTCACAAAAACCTACACGCCAATTAAAAAATAAAAACTAAGTAATGATTTTAGCAACGGTAGAAATGCAACAGATGATATCAAGGTCTTGGGAGTTCCTGCAGTTACTACTTAAATCGACATTCAACTGTCTATTTAAAATATAAATAACCATTTCTTGCGTACGCAGTATATGGTAGATACCGCGAACGATATTAGGCCCAGTCAATTCTACTTGTTTACTTGCCGATCCTCTACCGAACTATTAGGGAACAGAATTTACAGTTTCAAACGTGCAGCTAAATATAAATTTTATACTTATGACCTGTCTGACCTTTGCTACTCAATTACTTGATGGAAATCGTTATTCTAGTCACTGTAGTAGCAGAATTTACTTTCTCTGATCAAAATGTTTGCTAAGCTCACGGATTCAGTGACTGAACTCTGTGTAACTTATCGTGAAACCTTGGAGATGGAATCGCTTTTTTTCTACGCTTTAAATTAAGCTGGTTCGCTTTTAATTAAAAAAAAAAGTTGTAATGAATGTCAAAACAACTTGATTTGCCAAGGATCAAACTATATTTTATTATATTTATCATTAACAGTTAGCCCTTTTTTTCAACAAAAATATTACGTAAGTATTGAATAATAACATGAGAAGTTTAAGTCGGTCCTCAAATAGATTTTCTATAAAATATTTTGAGAATGGTTAGTATGGTAAGCCTCAATAAATAAAAAATATTCGCCGAAATGAATGTATCTACGCGCATAACTTCTGAATTGCTGCACCAAATTTGATAATCTATATTAATAATTTCGTTCAGGGGTACGGTAGACTCGATCGAAATCTTATGTGAATAACGAAACATAAAAAAATATTGATTTCGAGTCGACAACATATATCCGCAAAATTCAGATTATGGAGAATTTCGTTAAATTCTAATGGCACTGACAATTAAACCGCAGTCGCCATCTTGGGTAGTGATTACAGTGCTGACAAGGCGTATGACAGTTGCATGATAGTTGGTGTTAAATGAAAGAGGTATGAGTTTCGTATAAAAACCTCCTTGACTGCTAAGTTAATTTGTTCTCTAATTTTAAAATTTAATTGTATTTCTTTGTTGTGTGTCAATGATGTAAAACATTTGCTCTGATGAAAATATATTTACTTATTATTGGTACAAGATGGTGTTATTGCACATAAAAAGCTAGGCCTCACGATTACTTAACAGTTGGGTCCAGAATCGTTTCGGAACGCGTTTGAAATAATAGTTCAAGAATATTTATTTCGCTTTTTTCACGTTCCGTTGCATACTAGCTCTTATATACGCCTCGCCAATCAACACGTCGCATGCGTCGCGCCAAAGAAGCATCCATCACAAAGAACTGTGGCTCATTTGACTGTGTAAAACGAAACGTCTTGCCGGAAACATTGAGTGAATCTTAACAAAACTTAAAACTTTTCTTCAGTCGTTGTCGTTTCGCGAAAATATTAATATTATTTGTGTGTAAAAAATAAAAATTATGTGTGTGAAAACTATTGCAGTTTTTATTTACTATATTTATTAAACACAATGAACGAAGCTATACGAATCTATGGCTTGCTTACATTTAATATTCCTTGAAAACCGATGACTACAGAAATATTTACCTACATTGTGTATCATGAGTCACATTTCAACCGAGCGGAGCCGGGTTTTCATCTAGTTATTTTTATTTTGAGTTCGTTATTGTCAGGACAATCAATGATTTTATAAAAAACGATGATGACTGAGTGAGTGAGACAGAAGACTGATAGTTCCAAAGATTTACGGGAACAGGACCTACTTACGCGGGTGAAACCGCGGGTCACTGCTAGTAAATGTTAAAATGTATGTGCTGGATTGAAAGGTTTTCAACATACCTATTTTGACCCATAAACTAAGCTACAACTACATTCAGAGAGTAAGATACTACCAAGCAAATAAATCTACGTAAGCCTTTACCCCTGGTAACAGCAAAGTAACAGTAAAGCCAGTACATAGCTGTAGCTTTTCACACTAAGTACGAAACTAATAACTTAGGTCCGACAGAAACATTCGTCCTGGTTCGACCGTATCGAAATTGTGCGCAGTTACCTTAGGACGGCCTCGTCTAGACAAAGTCTGCCAAGAGGCTGGAAGATTAAAGACAGCGAGATGAATAGAACGAGCCTAGATTCAGGAGAAAGAAAACGAAAAATGCCTTTACGTAAGGCTTGTGCGCTGTCACGAACACTGTATTCTTATTTAATCTTTTTTTGCTGAGGGGGTTTTGTGCCACAGCTACCCTCTCAGCGGATTCTTACTTCTTCCATCGGTTTGAAGCGTTGGAATTTATACTTTTTAAGAGAAACCCGGCTCAACATAAAAGAAATCATCATTATCTTTAAAGTTTTATAACTTAATATTTGTTTGAAGAATTTAGTTTCAGCTGGCCTTCATAAAACCTTAGGGCCAAATAAACTATTATAAAATTAAGAATTCATAAATAGTGTCATAAAAAAAGTTGTATTAATAGTTGATGCGGCAACCATTAATATTATTAATATGGCTTCACGATGTGAGGACCATAAAGTTGAACAAACGAGAGAGGCGGGATACTTTTTACCGCGTCGGCTCCCATAAAAACGCAAGCCCTGAATTAGCTCGATTCTTTGTCACCCCTTTTGAGCAACCCTAAATTTTTACTACCACCGTCTTTGTCTAACAATAACCACTACATTCCCATCCGTTAAACTGCATCAAGGAAAAACAACGTGAAACCGCCCGAGATGAAACGAGATAGAATAATGTATATGCACTAGTAGAGAGGACAGAGAGAGCGGCACACGTAGTAGTACGAACGTAGCCATGGATGGGTGCTTTGTACTGGGAGGGAAAGAGACGAGGGAAAGCTCGTGCGTGCGAGCGAGATAGACAATAAAATTAACCAACAGAGGGGAGAGGAACTGAGCTTCTTCAAGCGGGGTGGTTAGTCCGCATTCGACCGCGTCGGCGGTAACGTCGCCTCTCGGGGAATATTCCGCCGGAAACGATTCGAACTGTGAAAAATATTTTCCAAGTGCGATTTCATACTGTTAACGTTTTGTGTTTATTTTAAGTTTTTTATTGATATGCTTCGCCTTCTACTGAATTTTGGATTACGGATTTCAACATTGCAGCATAAAACTTTCGTATTTGTATAAAGTACGATGTTATTGTGACGAAAAACTTGACAAGTTTGGAATTGTAAACACTGAAGAAAAATCAAGAAGACGTTATGAGCGATATTGCGTCGCTTAGATTAATGTGCCGGTTATGATAAGCTTTGAGGTTTAACCAAACTTGGATTCGTAAAAAGAGGGATACCAAAGAAAATGTGTGCCAAAATGTTATTTTATTGTTTCTCCTTGTTTACCCTTATAATGTCTTGGATTGGAGTGTCGGCTGAAGAGGAAGTGTCATCTCCGTTGCGGGTGGCACAGTGTAGAGCAACGTGTTTACAGAAGGTAAGGAAACAATTAATTTTGATTCTTATGTTTATCGGTAATGCCTTACATTAGCCGTAGTTAGCTCATCTACTTGTGTAGAATTCATACATCTACAACATGAACACAGTTAGGGCATTATTAATTTATTTGTCAAAAAAACGTGGTCTCTCAAATGAACTTGAATGTAGAGCCCTCTAGAAATCCTTTGATCCTTTGACCAAGGGTCCTTTCGTCGTCGTTTTGCGACGGCGGTATGAAACCGACTAAATCATGGGCAACACATTGATAATATAAAAAAAAAAAAATGAATAAATAAACACTCAGACTAATGCTCCAATCAATGACAGTGTATTTAAGAATATCGTAAGTAATGTATGTTCGTGCAAGTGAGTGCACTGGGCATGTTTAGACACAAAATATGAAACTCGTATCCACATGTGTTATTTCGGCTGTCAAAAACGATTTTATAAATAACGTTGGAAAAGATCAATAAACACAATTACTGGGTACTCTCACTGTTCAACAACTGTTATAATTGAAAGCATTTGAAAGAAAACAAGAGAACAAGACCGTAATCCAATTTGATTGTATTGACTTTTTTTTAAATTACTTATCGTTGAACCAGATCTTGAATGAACTTGTAATCAAAATCGAATCTTGTACGGAATTAGAATACGTAATGGAATGAAAAAAACCTTTTTTGTTTGATTGTCCTTCGACTAAGTTGTTTCAACATCGATCATTATACCTAGATAGGTTGACAGTTTCTTAAAGGTACATGTCAGTTCTTGAGGTTTTTGATCATAAATTAACATACGATCCCAAATTTGTTAAGGCCTTAAATTAATGAAAATGCGACTCTACATTCTGCACTTTGGTTGTTTAGTATTAATATGATTGATTTTCTGTAATCAAAAATAGTATCTTCTTACTTTTTTACACAAACGCAATAAAATAACACTTTTCCGTAGCTTTGCGTTTCTTCTTGTTCGCTATAGTTTTCAAAATAATAAATATTTACATCGTGTAGCTTATCATTGAGTTTATCAGTTTTAGGTTGACAAGTGTTTGCATGTACGCTATGTTTTTTTTTTACAGTGAGCGTGTAGTTTTTGAAGAAATGAGTTTATGAATGATAGGTATATTTCCTTTAATTATTTTCCGTATTGGGATACTGATATTATTAAGAACTAGTGATTCCGATACAAAATATTTTTGTAGAGTTATGCATGAGGTTTAATCTGTAGTACAACGTTTCTCCTGATTATTAAGTAATTAGCCATTTATACGTAGGTTTATATGTAGGTAGGGTAAATACGCCATATTTCGGCCCCCCCCCAATCGTCGGCCGTCTGCACATTTTTATCTTGCGTTCGTTCCAAGGGTAATGAAATGGTAATTTTACTACTCGAATTGCAACCTAAGTTCATATTCTATACGCACAAACTGTCACTATCCTATTACGTCAACCGGTCTTCGCACACTGAGCGTCAGTAGCGATCGCGCCGTTGAAGAGTCAAGTTCTTAGTTAAAGTAGCTTACTTGATGTGAATACCCACGCTTCGGGGATTGATATTACAACGGAAAGACGTTTCTTTATTTTTGTTTTAAGCTTTGTTATCACTCAAAAGTTATTTTTACTATATTTTGACATCGTTTTTTCAAAGATTTTCGTATTATTTTAAATGAAAAATAGGTGGCCGCCATTAGAATACCAGTTTCGGCTTAAAACCGAATTCTCGGCCGGGGCCGAGTTAAAGTAAATGCAGGCTGTTTTACAAATTCCAATTCTACCAATTCCATTGGTTTAATAGGAGTATTTGCAAAGCTTAATAGGTAAATAAATATATTTTACGTTTAGTCGCTAAATAACGGCCGGGGTGATATTAGTTGAATGTCGAGAAATGAGGCACACACAACAGGGGCCGACATTAAATATATTAAATATCGTAATGTCGGCCAGCCTCGAATTTGACCGCTACTATACAGGCTGATTACTTTTGTATTTTTTCATTGATTGTGTGGGTAGTCATTTTTAATTTATTTATCAAACTGATTTTCTTGAAATTGAATATATGTTATGTACCTACCGAATACAAAAATTGATTAACATTATAAATAGGTTAAGTTTCGATGTAGAAGTTGACAGTATCGAAGACATATATATTATTCATGATAGCTAAAAATAGTTTGGGATACAATTGAAAAAAGTTTTTTGGAATTTGCTGGTTATCTATTAAACCCATGTTTAATAGATAGGTAGCGAAAAGGAAACTATCACTGTTACGATAGTCATCTCAGCTGCTGCAGCTGGCCTACTTATAGCCCCGTTTTTTTTATTGTAATTTTTATTGCATATTATTTTTTATTATATTTATTGTGATGTTTAACTTAGTTATAATTATAATTACTTTTAAACAAATACAAATGTATACTCCTGCCAAAAAATGTGTGATATGATACTCCTGCCAAAATAAATCATGTTGATTATATTTTTCAGTCTTAATTTTAAACACCCTATATCCGGCCGACATTTAGGAAAAACACCGCCGACCATAGGCTGCGAACGGCCGACTTAAGGGTTTTTTCGCCTTCAACGCATCTAAACCTTAATACTTTTTTATTTTAGTAGAAAAGTCAACTTTATGCCTAAAAATATGAAATAGATTTATCAACCTGTCTAAAACCGCAACACAAGCTATCCTTTGTTGCAAACTGGTGCAGCCAGAGCGTTCCAAAGTTAGAAAATCCGTAAGGGGGCCGACATTTAGCGTATTTACCCTACCTACACTTAGCACTGTGCCTTGATTAGAATTGAAATAATTAAAAAAAACAATTGCACAACATTCCACGGCTCAAAACAGGTACCAGTTAAGTAGGCCTATTTCGAAATATTTAGGTAGGTACTACTAACCTTTGCAGTGTTTTTACTTTGTGATTTAAAATCAAATCATATTTCCGAACCAGCTTTAGTTTCACTACAAATACAAACATCATTTATTATTTTATGTTCTAATATTTCATAAAAAACTGAGCTTGGCTATATTTTGTACTTTAGACAAAAAAAGACTGATTAATTTTAAGACAAACAAATGTTGGTCCGTACAAAAGATTTATTTAGTTTCTTTTTGTCTCCTATTTCTAAAAAGGTTTCTTCAAAGTTTATCTTTAGCTTCTTGATAGGTATCTCAAAAAAATACTTCAACTATTATATCGATCAGTATTTACAAATAGGATTTATTTAAACTGGTCGGAATATTTATTCGAATCAATCGAAACAGGTTGCCTGCTGGTTATCGCTCGGACCATGCCTCCATAAACGTAATTTGTATCGGCTATCCCCTTTAAATTGGAATACTCTTATTTGTTACTCCACTCACAGATTACACCATAAATTATTTTGTTGGTTTATCAATTTCTAAGTTTGGTCAAGTTTAATTAAGTTATTCTATTGTTTTTAATGTTATTTGTGATCATTTAATCATAGAAATTTAATGATCACAAAAATTTGTTTTCTTTTCTTGTGAAAAAAGATGAAGGATCTCTGCCTTCATCTTTAAAAAAAGGATGAATTTATTACGATTTTTCAATATATATTTTTTAAACTACGATTGTTTTGAAAACAAACTGAGGCAGAATTGTATGCAAAGTCGTATCAGACAAAGTTTAGATAGCGAAGCCATAAAGAATGTTTCTAAAGAATAACTGAGCCAATACTTAGCTTGGTAGTCCATTAACTTTATCAACCGAGAGCCACGTTTTAAATCAGATTTCAATGGCATCATAAATTAGTAGTAACAGCCAAGTTAACAATTTAAGTAACAACAAACGCGTGAATCAAATTACTTAAACCGAAAATGCCTTCCTAATTGAAACCTTTGTTGGAGAAAATTGATCGCATACATTGGTATTTTGTATTACAATACACTGTTGAAGACCTACGCAGTGTTATTTAAGCAATTTTTTGCCATTGTATGATGTATTGATCCAAACATGATCAACCTGGACGGAAAATGATTATTATCCCTACCACACCAACATCACAATGAAAGATTAATGTCGTCATAAAAGTTTTGCCAAATAGGTTTTTTTTAGATAATCCTTTATCCCCAATTCGTCATAAGACACGCTCGAACAAATTTCGATAAATATACAATATTGAATAGATTACAACGTATTGTATTTTGTTAAAATTTTGCAACACAATATTTATGATTTCAGGTAAAGTTCGATAAAAACTCCTACCCATATCATGCACATCATCTACATTTCAAATATCGACATCTGCAGCTAATCCGTACGTATTTAGTACGATCACGCTTTCATTTTTTGCGGACCTAATGCTTTGCTTTTAGTGGGCGTTTTTTATCAAATTCTACCTGCGACAAGGGCACAATGATCTTTTTTTTTCATTTTGTTTGCAAAGGGATGTGCGTGACGTTGCCGGAGGCGGAAGGATAGGTAGTTTCTTTTTTTAAATTATTAAGGGATGTGAGGAAATACGCAAATTACTTAACTACAGCCTTAGAAATCGAACGCCTACCTGCGTTTTATCTAAATTGTAGTCAGGGGCAAGATTACATTTATTGGGTTGATGTGCAAAGTGGTCTTTGTTATTAGATATCGATAAAAAAGAATGGCTGCTTTATTGGGTTAACTGCAAAATACAAAGGACTGTCTAAAACAATTGAAGCTCGTTTTAAAGAATAAGGACAGTTACAGTCTCCGTAAAAAATGCAGACATTGACGGGCCACGCTGTCGCCAGAAACTATTTTCTCCTATTGTGTGTCATTGAAACATGGACCTTTTAAAATATATTGGCTTGTGTTTTTTTCGATTTTTCTTTTTTGGGTAGCCTTTTTGTTAGAAGCGTGCCTCCCTCGATGGTAAGTTGGACTTTGGGAACACGTGATGAATTCTAAAAAGTACTTTAAGTGCCAAGATATAGATATGGTTATGACTACATTATGGCATGTAAGTTGACTTGTCATGTAAATTTTATGTCGTTCCTTTATAAAAAATCGTTTTGAATACTTTCATGTTTGGAAAATTGTTATGGGATGTGTATGCTCAGAATCAGAATGAGGTCTTATATTATTTATGTTACTGTTTTGGTATTTTATTTTGTTTGTCGGTACTGTATTTTCTCAGTACAATAATGTTATTTTATGTATCCTTGCTGTATTTAGATAATATTTTAGAAATTTTTTAAACTTTCCAAGTCTGTGTTTTCATAAATGGACAATTTGAAATCAGGTCATACGATTTTCGGCAACAATTTTGTTGAAACCATTAGCTGATTGTTGGCACTGTTTCAACATTTTTGAATCAACTTTTATTACTCCATTTTGTAAATTTTATTGCACAAATTTTAAGTTACCCAAATATTTATGTCCCTCATACTGTAGGTACTCAAAAAGGAATAATACCGGTTTCACCTTGAGACCTAAAACATTGCAAAAAAAGACCACAAAGAACGGACCGGGTGATCGTGAAATAAAATCTCGATTAGAAATTTAGGATCGTTCCGACCTTCGCTTACGGTCCCTTTTTGAAGCAGTCACTCTGACTTCCAGCATTATTATTTTATCGTTGTTCAGCCATGCACAAGAGGTAGAATAAAAATTTTGTTCGAATAAAAAAAATAAAAAGGCCACTTTAGACCCAGTTTGTATCACAGACACCGGGTTCCGTAGATATTATGTATAGTTTTTAGAAACATGAGATTGCAATAAATGAAAAAAAATACTTTGAGATTAAAATAAATAACTGTTGTAAATACTTAATTTATTTACAAAGCAATAAAATATTTAAAAACACAAAAAGAAAACATGACTAACATGAGTAAAAAAATATTAAAAATAATAGTTTACCTTGGTTTTAAGCCTAGGATTTCTTATGGGTCCAACATTTAGTGTCACCAATTCTCAATAATTTGTATTCAAAGTGCGGACCCTTAAAAAAAGCTCTCAAGGTTTCGGATGCACGTCCTCGGGCCACGCAGCGTTTAGAAAAAATAAACGAGAAAGTCCACGTCGAAATGACCTGCGTTTTTGTCCACGATTTGTTTTCGTTTTTGTTACGTTTGAGTTCATTTGGAAGTAGCCATGTCTGCTGCTTACTGAATTAACTTAATTGCCTTCGCTTTTTGTGCTTAAGAAAATTGTTCTTGTGGTACAATTTTAAATGTGTTTAGTGTACAATTGGAGGGTTTCATTTTAGATTAGGATATTTACCATATTACCTGTAAATGTTACATTTACTGGTAAGTTATTTATTCAAACCCCCGTAACTACATTATCAGGCAGATGTATGACTGAATTAATGATTTGTCATCGTTTATTTGAAAAATGAGCGGTCATTAGCCAGTCGAAAATCAAGGTAAACGATAGAGCTCATGCTAATACGAAAAAGGCAAGCGTTACTCGCGGTGCGGATCGCGCTCGTCGCGCTCATACGGCCTCACCTCATGAAGGGTGGCTTATCTGGCAAGGCAGTCGTAATAGAGCCGTATACCAGAGCAGACGATTAATGATTCATGACCCTCGTAGCGCAGTGTCATCAATATTATTCTGTTTGTATCCTGCGCGTTTGGCCCACCCTCACCAGCGCCCCGTTCATACATAAATAAGCGCGACACGTCGTCTTCTCTGATTACATCGCACCGATGTAGTGAGAAATAGTGTACTCGGATGCTGAGCCCGTCTTTTGTTCAATATATACCCTAGAGACACCAAATGAATAGTTAACACTGTATGCTCAACGTGCATGTTTACGGTTTCGGGTTTCTCTTAAAGATTTAAGATAAGGAAGGTGAAGGAATTTATTCGTTTGGTGGCAATAAGCTGATGTTACAATCGGCTTTAGTGTGAAGTTATAGGTTTCATGTGACTTTGATACGTATCAGTTCGACCGGCGTCGTCCTCTCGAAATCTCTCCTCGTCGAAGACAGTGATTTCACGGAATCGTACATAAATATTCAAACGTATAAAAATAACCTTAAAATAATAAATCTATTTTCACCGTCGTAAACTTCTTTGTAGCTTTTGCGGATCCATAACATATTTTACGTGTTCTTTTTAGTTTTCCATGATGATATGATCTTGGTAGAGACAAAGGCGAGAGATAAATACACCCATAAACTTACTATGACACCGCGATTGCTCATTGGTCGTACCTAAGTCAATATTTTAATATTCCGGTGCTGTGACAATAAAAGAAACACGTCGTTACTAGAAATTACATGACGTTCCGTTACTCCTAAATTTGACGTAAAGGCCCTTGTCACGCGATACGGCGATAAAGCACGCTTCGGGCTAAACTAAGCACAACGTCGACTCGGACTGAATTCCAATACAAACACTGATTGATATTGCTTTTGTAAACGTAGCTGGTAGAATATTAGACAAATGCTAAAAAGCTATGAAATATACGACGATACCTATATTTAATATATAAAAAAATGAGTCAATTTTAATATTTAAAATATCTTACTGAAGAAATTTATTTATTTAAATAAATATGTACCTGGTTAAATAAATTGCTAAAGTAGTCGCAAATCTTTTACTCTTCAAGGTGTGCGTTTGTGGAATAAGCTCTATCCATTGTCTGAGCCTGTATCAATAAGACAGGCTGAGGCACTGGATACCTTCAAAAACTGGTAAAGGAACATTTCTTGTTCATATTTTTCATATGTAACGGTATGTATAGAAGTATATAATTATGTAGTTTATCGGTATACTAAATATATGTATGATATTCGTAAAAGTAGGTACACCTGTTACCCTTTCTACCTCTGTTTCTTTCTTTATCTTTTCTGTCCATTCCAAGGTCGTCAGGAAGATATCGCTATAAGCGATAAGACTGCCAGTATACCCTTTTGTTGCTATGTATGTTATGCAGTAACTCTAATAGTGTACTCTCAATAAAAAATAATTATATTCTATTCTGACCTAGACTGGCCAATAAAAGGCCTATATTCAACATTGAATAGGGCTAGAAGTAACTCGGTTTTGTTGTTTGTATCTATATTACTTGGCGTTCGTATCCATCGGTGTTGAAGCTCGGCCGGGTCGACTCGGCCTGTTCTGATAAATGATGCGTCGGCTACTGCTACACCGCTTCGCTTTTAATCCTCGCACCACCATTGTGTCGCCGTCCAATTTTTGACTTCAACCATTTTCTTCCACACGACACACGTTGTTTAAGTTAGAAAATAAAAAATTAATGATCCCTTCTCATTTATCTCCATGAATAATCAATCAAATCAGAATATAATAGACTATTTGCTTTTTAGTATTCACAATGGAATGGTGTCGTTAAATAATATTAATTTTAAAACATAATTTATGATTATTAATTTTAAATTCCCTTCGGTTGAAAATTACGATCGCTCATAAACAAAGTTAGATAAACAACATTAAGAGATGTGAAGATTAAAAATTATGAAACAGTTAATCAGTTTTAATGTTGTAGTGAGCCGTAGCGGCAGTTTTGATTACATATTTAATATTTCAGTAAACTATTTTAACGTTCCATAGTTGATTGGGATTCGATTAAAACCAGCTGCCCTCACTAAAGGCGTAGACTAAGCCCTACAGGCTGCGATGAAATGGAGATAGTTTTAATGCTCGTAAATTTCATTTCGAGACTCTGACGTCCGATCAACTAATCACTTTCGAACGGGTATTGGTGCAAATTTCAAAACTAAAATTGCACTCTAAATTTGCAGATATTTAGTAAGAACTACAGTTGTTAGCCTTCAGTGGGCTACAATTTTACAAAAACTTGCTACTCGGTGTGAAATAACAGTCCTCGAAATATGTTAATATATTTATTTCTTCAAACTGTCTTATTTTAGTATCTTGCTTAATAAACTACAATAAAAAAGAATAACAAAGCAGTTATACCTAATTTAAGTTTATAATGTCGTCATTTAATATGATAAATAAAACATAAACGCTTCACGGTTCAGAAAATTTGTTATTAAAACAAAGCACAGTAGGATGTACGCGATGGGCGGAGCTATTGCGTACGCGCAAGCAAAAACGATTTTTAAGGGTGGGGAAAGATCTAAAGTGGGGGGAACTATTAATGCTATCCTAATTAAAACGTTAAAGAATCGAATCGTTTGTTAAAAACATAAACAAGGATAATTCCAGTCCATTTGTTTTCCTCTAAAGTGTCAGAATTTATCGTGTTCCGAAAATTCCAGTTCGTCAGTACCGCCCCAAATCTCTTTATCACCGCATTAATCTTTTAAAAGCCATAAAAACGAATCTTTGGATCTTACCAAATATTTTGTACGAAATTGATGGGGGACCGTCTTTTATCTAGAGCTCAAATCTATAATACGACGATCAAAATTCCTAGAGGTGTCGATACAAGCCAAGTGTATGTCACAGATGTAAGAGATTGTAGTTTATTATGGCTTATTTTTTAACTTTAAGGGCCGCTTTTATCCGTATAGAAAAACATAGAAAATATAACATAACTCCAGCGAGTTATTAATTTTACTGTCTTTTTTATTACCTCGAAAGTTATTTATTTTCCAAGCCCCTAATTAATTTTATTGCTCATCTTAAAAAAGCAGTTACAAAAAATTAGCATAATGAAAAATTATTTTGCTAGTTGGCAACAAAACTTTTTTGAAACAATAAAAGCAAATAGTTTGCAGATGTAGCCGAGTGCTTGATTGCAAACCCACGTACAAAGTTTCTACGTATTTTAGTTGTTTTAAAAATAGTTGGAGCGTGTATATCACTACTGTACTACCACTTAAAGTGTGAAATGATCATTGGGGGTTCGCGTGGGCTGCTACACAGTTGGTATACTTCATACAAAAACACGAGGCACCCCGTTGTTTTAGAGCTAAAAAAAATAATGAAATATGACTTTTTTTAGAGGTTTGTATGTAAAACGATGAGAGTTTTAAACGCCTAGCCTTTAAAAAGTACAACCCGCAGCGAACGAATTTGTATTTGGTATCGGTTTTGAATTGAGATTTTTTCGAACTAAATGTTCGCCATGAAATTATCATATAATAATATAAGTTTAATTTAATTTTCATTAAATATTTATGTTATTTAACTTGTATTTATATTTGATAGAGAAATCACATTAAAATAAATTCGTTTGAACATAAAAAGTTAGGTAGCGTTTTAGATTAAATAAACATGAAGATTTTAATAGATTCAAGTTTGCTGTACAAAATGGGCTGAGTTAATTTGGACAGATGGTTCTGTGTGGAAATTAAATCTATTCATATGAATGAACAGGAAAGGACCATAGAATTGTGCCAGGATGTATCAGGTCAGTACCTTCGTCTATTTATCTATTTTTGTATGCTTGTTCATGAATAGCATTAAAGTATGGTTAATAACTTGAAAACATGTTAACTACCTCGTGATTCATAACCTAAGCAAATTTAACTGTGAAATTTTAATACATTAATTTCTTTTCCATGATAATATTAATTTAAAAAATGCTTCGTTTTTACAATTTTTATTCCCTAATAATTTATATTATAATGAGAAACTGCGAGAAACATATCACTATTTCCCAAAATAAATCATTCGTCTATCCCCAAATTCCTTATGTAAATTCAGTAAATCACCTCCTAATTTTAAATTTCCGACTCATCTGAGTAAACACGAACCATACGAGCTATTGGGACAGCGGGTAGACCGAAATACCAGTGGGGTTCAAAGCCATTCGTCTTACAGTTGCCTGTCATGGCCAATAGCGACCATCAATGTTCAGCACGTAACACACTTATTTTAGAATCTTAAAATAATATTCTTTTTGTGCTTTCAACCATTGTCGTATTAGCATCTGGAAGCTGACACGTTGCGACGCTGACGAATAGTAACTATTCAATCGGTTTATTTATCTAAGAAGTTTACTTCTCTTGTTGATTTTTTTTCTGAGGTTGTCGTGTTGCTAGCTTATTCCGAGTTTAATTTCACTGTCACTTGTGTCATAAAATATGAAATTTAACAAATATTATCTACGTCTTTTCGCTAGCTATAATTTTTTACGATGTAACTTATTATAATTTTAATACATTACGTTATATAGGAAACGATTAATTGATGTTATGATACTTAAAAAAGCAATATTCATATGTAAAAAGAAAACATAAAAATTATGCTCGTTAATTTGTGATCAAAATAATCTATAAAAACGGAAATATAAATAAAAACTTTTTTATTACGCCATGAATAAGAATTAATATGCGTGAAAACTATATTCTTAAAGAAAAGCAACGAGTGTATAAAATCCCAACTGTATGTATAAACTCACCGATTGAGAATCGAATTAGCTAGCTATTTTATCCGAATAATATCGATTTCAATGGTGTATTTATTAGTGGTACAGTACACAGACAGTTTTATTATCACGACCAAGATATTTTAACGAACCGAATGTACGTTTAAAATAAAAGAGGAACATGTCAGAACATTTTTTGTTCATCGGACACGCCATTTAAGTCACAATCGTAAATTTTATTGAAATGTCGCAACAGCGATCGCCGCACGAGATGTCTTGTCTCCGGGGACGAATTTATGCGTAATTCGTAAACAAATTGACGTGTTCGGGACGTACTTTGAAGGGGACCCTGGCTTGACGACTTGACGCGTCTTTTGAGTCTTTTTGAATATTTACGAGATGCCATGAATGCATGATATACATTCTGCTAACTTCACTGTTCCGCTACACGTTTCATATACCGATACGGTAGGGATTTATTAATCGCTTCTCATTATTATTGTGAATTCTTCCGTCCTTTAAACCCGATTCAACGTATTGCCGTCGCTTTAAGAAATGACACCTCAATGCTTCTTCAGTCTGGTTCGTAAGGTTTCTTAAGTCGTAAAATGGTATCACCTTACACAATAGATGCTATTGTCTTTTTATAAGGAATACTGTGTTTTCATTTCACGATTAATTTGATCATTGTGTTTTGCTTAGTTATCTACTGTTTTGGAACACTGAACATTCAGATACGTTAGTTTTTTTGAGTTGATTATATTATCTTTCCTGTCTTAAAGTAAACTTTTGCTAAAGCTCATTTTCTAATAAAGTATACAGATTACGAGTACATTGTGAAACATTTTGCTACAGCGGTGTCTGAAAGCCTTAACTTATATTTACGTAAAATTTATTAACGAAGGCAAAAAACCTCGAGCTAACTTTACAGAATGGGGCAATAAACTTTTTAATTTGTGGCGAATTCAATCAATAAGAACAGGAGAAGTGTCGTAAACACGGCTGAGGCCTGCGGCGCCCGCGGCGCAAGTGCCACAGGTTTTCTCAACATGGCTTCCTGCTGTTCAGTGTTGCCATCTAAACGGCTATTAGTTACGTTTTACGCGAGACGCGCCGGGCGTTCCAACGTGTTTATTCTTAATTGACTCCTAAATATTGCTGTTTTTGGCCATGAATCGTGTTAATCGGACATATTTATTTGAAAGCATGGGACCGCACTTCTAAGTGAGCCATTCGTACAGAGTTTTATAGCTAAAGACGGGACTCGTCTCGATATAGTTCCGTAGCTTGTTAATTAGGATTCGTGACCACACTTTATGGTAGGCAATAGTCACAACAATAATACATGTCGAGCGGTTGCGTTTCCTTTCCCAGTCGGCCGAGGACGCTTTCCTGGCTTATCTGATGTCGTAAGGAGTATCGCTGGAGGCTATCGGGCCGCGTCAGACGTCCGTTGTCTTGTTCGTAGTTATCTGCTCACTAAATAAAAGCTTTTCCGCCGGTCGTCCGCCCTAACCTTGGACACCCAAGTCTTTCTTCCCGCTGTCCTGACTCTCGTTTATCGCACATGACGTGACAATTCTTTTATCCCCGACACTTTGTTTCCACATAAATTACTCGACTGTTCGGAGTGTTCGGTGCTACCGAGGAGTGCTTCGGCTAATGTCACAACTCTTGGATTTCTCCCTTTATTCAGTTTCGTTTCGCATTCCGCCAGCTGTGTTTGCTCATTGTCTTTTCGCTTTAAATTAAAAAAAGATTTTGTTTTTATTCGCGCTGTCTTCCTCGCCCACGACTTTATGTGACGTCAAGTTTGGAATGAAGTATTCTTATTGTTGCGGCCGTGGAGTCTTTACGCAACGTTGGATTGCATAAATTATTTAAAAGGTTTTATTTAAATTAATCTGGTAAGGGGTATTTAATCTGAGTATTTCTTGTTTGCGTATATAATTTGCATAATATGGTGTACAGAGCTGCAACGTTGTAAGGTAATCAGAAAGTCATTGACTCGGTATTAATATGGCGGTGGTTCAATAGCTGGTTTTGTATAATTGTCATACAATCCGCTCATATTCATGATCATGCGCAGGTGGTCAAAGGCTCGGACACGCGCCATCATAACCGAACAGCGTAACTTGTTCGCACGTAACTTTTATAGGCTTTAAATTAACATTGTGGACCTATGACTTCAATTTATAAATGCACAGAACGTTTTCAGTTTGAAAACAAATTGAATATTGAACTACTACAATTGTTTTTTTTAATCCATGCTCGCACTAAGGAATTTAATCCTTGTGTTGCAGAGGTTTCACAAACATTCAAATCACATACACAAAGAACACCCAGACTTGGAACAAACATTTGTGGATCACACAAATACTTGTCCCATGCGGGGATCGAACCCGCAACATGTCACGCACAGTGGTAATTAGCATGGGGACATACCACTCGGCTGTCCGTGCAGTCAAGTACAATAAGTAACTATATTTAATTACAAAACATTATTTCCCAATTCTGTGGTCATCTCATTGTAAATGCTGTTATTGGTTAACTGTATAACAAAGGCATATAGAGTATCTCAAACCAAAGGTATTCCAATATAGTTTATCCTGAAAGCTCTGATGACCACTAATTCCGTATTCAAAGACCCTTCACCCAACACATTATTAAGGGAATCTGTCCAAGGACGGAGAAGTAACAAGTGCTTAAGCTCCTTAGTGGTAGCGTCACGGTTCGATATCTCATGAAAATTAGATCCTTAACTTAGTTGAACTTTGTGGACCCTTTCAAAGGTATTTTAGTGTCTTGGCCTGCTATTGAAACCGATACAATGTACTTGTAATATATTTGACCCTTTGTTTCTTCATACACCTACATAGTTAGGTACTATAGTTTACAGAGCATGGTCAGATTCCCATTTAGTGATTTTTCAACTCATTTGCACCTCAGTTTTGAAAAAGGGTTCGCATAAGACCGAAATAACGACGTTTCATGGTTGAAAGAACTAGTTTCAAGGCTACTTGTATGCGCACGAGCAGTTTCTTTAATCAATGGGCATAAAGAATTCCAAATTTGAAGGTACCGATAATGATAAATGATCACGTCGAATAGGTCTGACAACCAGTCTGTTCACCGTGCCATTGTTTATTTTTACGTATAAAAACTAGATCTTTCTGTGTGTCCGGAATATATTATTTATTCATTAATCTCCTTACAAGGATCAGTGCGGTTAGGTTGAAGGCAAGTGCAGAATTTTAATGTATAGGTACCTATAGTCTTAATAAAGCAACTTGAAAAATCTTCAAATAGCAATGTATATTTTTACAAGCGTTTTAAAAATTACCAGAATGTTTTGGACAAGTATTGTTTGGATTTTTGCGAAAATATAAGACAATAACAGGCGTAATTGTTCACCTTATAAATGTTGCAACTTTATTTTGATGTTCCTTTATCAAACAAAAAAGTAATAAAGTATTGTTTTGAGTAAAAAGCAGCAAGTACAAAAGAAAACTACAATAATGAACAAGGTCTATACATCAAGCTGTCAAATTTCCTTGCAACTAAATATTTGTTCAGTAAGTGTATCGGAACCATTAGATATGTACTTTATTAGAATCATCAATCATTTTAACAAAGCTATCTTTCTTTATTCAGATAATAATAATTAGAAGTGATTTGGCCTTTTTTGTATTCTCAATGTGTTTGAAAAGGTAAGCCGATAAGAAAGTCTTGACCTTTACAAATTGATTCGGAGAAGTATTTTATATTTCTATAATTAAAAAAATTAAGTAGTTCAAGTAAAGTGCTATTCATTCATTTTGTCCTTTCTTTTCTACTGTTTCATAAATAATTGAAATAAAATAAACAAATCTTTATTTTTCTATATCTACATATAAGATACCTACTCGAGATTAGATACTCTAGATTTTGCTCGCGGCTGCGCTCGTTTTAGTGTCGGTTAACGCGACCAAAAGTAGCATATTATTAATATAACCTTTCATATAACCTTTCTCAAACATTGTTATCTAAGTGACTTGCTAGCTCACTGAAGTATATTTTCAAATCGGACCAGTAATTCCTGAGATTAGCGCGATCAACCAACCAAACAAAAAAATTAACAAGCATACTCTTCAGTTTTATATTATCAGTATAATTATTACAAATACTTACCTGAAACTAATTCATATTTATTCAATAATCGTAAACCCATATAGGTACCAGTGTTAGAATGGGGTTCTACGATAACGGTAGAGTCAGTGCATTGACCTGCACTGACTTAGTTCACGCTGTAAATGAGTACTAATAGTTGTTACACGTACATTAAGCTATGTCTTAGACTAACTTTACATGTAACTGCTTCCTAAGTAGCAATGGAGCGTACATACCTATTATGTGTCCCACATGCTGGCTGTTTAATAAGTGTGATTATAATATTAAGTTCGCTAGCTGGTTGGATAATTATTTGTGTTTTTGTAGTCCACTTTCTTGTTTGATTACAAGCAACACCTGGCGTTGTTTTTTTTTTAGTATTTTGCGGAATGCTTGCTACACTCTCCACAATTCATACATTACTTGTTATAATAATTTTCTTATGAAGAAGCCTGTGCCCAGCAGTGGGACATTTATAGGCCAATATTTTGCGTTTTTTCTCCTCCGACACCAACTCAAGAGTTTTCTGGTTGAAAGAATAATATTAAGGTAGACAATATTAAAATCAAGTAGGTACATAAATTAAAGGTAGAATATTAATGTTTGCTAAGTTATATTTAAACAATATAGTCAGTATTATCCTCAGTAATCTTAATTGAAGGAAATGTGTTAGTTCACTATCATAAAGGATGCGCTTGTAACCGCCTACCGCTAGTTCAGTATTTAAACAAGATGTGCTCCTCTACATGTGGCCTCGATAAACCTAGGGAAGTAAGCAAGTTAGGTTTATACATGTATGTACTCATATAATATATGTAAGTCCATATATTATCGATACGTTGATTTCGAAATACACGAGCCGCATCCATAAATAACTCAAAATTTCTATGGCAAATTATTTTTTTAATGTTAATTTCACTATTTGTTAATGTATCGCAACAGCTTGTGCGTACATATTTCTACAGTTAAACATAGATAAAAACATAGAAAGGCTTACGCACTATACAGTTATAGGTTAACTAATATTTTTCAAAAACGACTATGTTACTGCCATCCCTAATGTAATGTTATACATATACTCCTACAAACAAATGCATGCAACAGTCTCCACAAAAAAATAAAAAAAAAATCTATTTACTTGCGAAGAGTTAATTGAGTTACAGAAAATATCTAAATAATAATGTCAGAACATGTGTATTTAGTTTCTGTGCCTAAGGCAAGACAAATAATACAGCAGCACAAGATAAAAATTCAATTTTAATCGTACCGATAAATCAATTGAACTTAATTGATACAAATCGGCATACATTAAACTATCGTGTAGTTTTAAAACAGTACTAGAATAAATCTCTGTAACAATTTTTGTATCGAGATCTATCATGTGTCTACTTTATTCGATTTTCGATACACCGGATTTAATCAATCAATAAGAACAGTTACGATCTAAATGTTTTATCAGTCTGATCTGTAATTCAATCTACTTAATGGATTGCAGTATGTTTGACAGCACTAGCTTTTGAACTACACGACATACAGTCATGATATTCAGTTCCCAATCCAATATTCAATCCAGCAGCGGCAAAGATTTTAGAAACATGCACTGTTAAAGGCTCAATATCTTTAAAATGCATTTTCGTTTCTAACAAGTGATACTTGTCTTAAATTACGACTTTTATCAGAAAACCTTTGTGTGTACCAAAGGGTTTGAAAAGCAATCTTGGACCATTTTATCCTTTGAAGCGCACCTTTTACCTCGATCCATTCTCTCTAGCAAACGGAAGCATGTTTTGAGAAGTTTAATATCGTCGGATACACATAAAAACCCGAATGTATCTACAACTTGAGACTGGTTTTAAGTCTGTGTTGAAGGATAATGATAGGTTGAATGTAACAGTAGAAATATGTAGATTCATATTATGTTACTGTTGTTTAAATTGCATGCTATTATTTTGAAATTTAGTAACGCTTTTTTATTTGATTGAAATATGAATATTTTTTAATATATCTTGTATTATTGTTACAGGTAATTTCAAAAGATACGAGTATATCCTGACGATTATTAAAAGTTATTTATTGTAAGTAACCGTGTCGATCAAAAGACATTATTCGTAACTGACGTATGACACTGGAATTCTTTGTAGCCAAAGTATTTCTTGTACATCCGAACCTTTTTAAGAGCGGAAATCGTTCGTATAGGTCGCTACACAATTGGGCCCACAAAATAAATCGCGGCCTTTCAATGTTAGCAAAAGACACGTTCTAGCGTCATTTCAATAAAAGTTATTGTATTGAAAACTGACAATAGGTACAGGAAGTGATGTGTACTGTATTGAAGCAAGTGGACTGTTTATAATTTGTCCATTGTGACCATGTAATGGAACGTGTCCAGTGACCAGAGCTATTGTTCGCGAACTGGCGACCGATGCACTTCCCTTCTAATTGGCTTTCACACTACACACAAATATCCCGATAAATAACGTAATTGATGGTAAAATTGTGAATGGATAGCGGTTATATTGATACCTTTTTTCATTATTTGGGACTATTGTTGGTGTGCATAAAAGAGTTGGATGTTTGAGCTAAGTCAACCGTATATCCGCGCTGATGGTCCCTTTTGTCACCTATTACTATATGTAACTGACACACAATGGTAAAAAGTATTTACTTACTGCAAATATTAATTATATTTGTTCATAATTTAAACCTAGCTTAACTTTCAAAAGAGAAATCTTATCTCTATTTCACATGTACTGACTTTCTGTCAAATTTCAATAAAATTCGTGAAATCGGTTTACATCAATGAATCCCACACAATCACTTAATCAAAACATCCTGCGGACTTATGTATTATCTTGCAACGCATAACGTCAAACAATTTTCCCGTACAATATTTTCTCATAATTCCATCTCAGTAGTCGGATTACAATGGCTACCGCGAGAATGCACGATAGCTAATCGCATTACGTCTGTTAATAATTAATTCTCCGATATTTCATACGCCGTGATAGACGTTATCTTCATTCCCATCTATATCTGATACTCAGATACCCCGAGTGCCTTACTCCAACCATTAAATCAAGAACCATCACTTGTGAACAACAAAGTATACGATGCGATACAATTTGGAAGGGTCAAGTTTCACCGGTTAGTTTTTACTGTCGGCTGGCGACTCGGGACCTCCTAGTGGGTCAATCGTTAACTGTTTATGTGATTTTTATTGCCGTTTGTGAACTATATTAAAATGCTCTATTAAAATTCTAAGCACGATACATGTTACTTTACGATCTGTATAGAAGGTTGCTAAATGTGCCTAATGGCTTCATTTTGAATTGAAACTGTTTTATACGGTGTATGAACACTATTAAGATTCTGATCATTTAATTCAGTAGCCGAATGAAGTGAACTCCATTTCTTGTTCCGAACATCAATTTAGTATTATTATTCGAAGTTTTTATGTCTCACATTGTATTTAAATAAAAGTTTGTTGAACAAAAGTTTCGTGCAAAATTTTGTCCCTTTTAAACTGAAAGAATGTTCTAATTCCATTCCAAAATGCACGTCAAAGCGTCCAATATCGTCGTCTCCTGTACGACGTACTGGTGACGTCACAGCACCATTTGTCAAGCTGAGCCGGCATTGCACTGAGGGCGACTTATCTAAGAAAGCTGGCTTTACTTCCATATCGCACTGAATATCCTGACTCGATACGGGACCGTGGCGCTACACAGATTTATTAGTCTGTAATTTATGAGAATCTACTTTACGACCGTTTGACGGTTATTCGAACATAATATTGATCGTTTATTAACTGCAAATATAGAATGCGAGACAAAATTGCGAGAGTTAAGATTATGTTTGAATAAGTATAATAAATTGTGGGCACTGATGTCCACTTAACCTTATCTCCGCCTTAAGTAAGCAGATTAAACGAAACGGTTTTTTTATCTCGGCTTTAAATGCTTGTCTTTGATTTGCGTTCGCTTACAAAATTATATATAATTTGTGTTTTGCTACCATGCATTCGAAGGCCTTAAAGTTTCAAGTTACAGTTTTAAATGAGGCAAAAAAAAATCTTATCAATAAAAACAATAATAATATACATTTCACTTAGCATGTCATATACCTAACAGTAAATTGTTCAATTAAATGTAACTTTCGGAAACAAAACACTGTATATTTTGAAAGTGGGTACTTATACAATGTAAGCAATTACAATAAAAACGAGCTAAAGTGCTGCTTTTAACATAATTATGGAGGATTTAAAAATGCTTTAAAAATTTAACTGGGTAATGGCGGATTGCCAATTTACCACCCAGCATTTTAATAGTTACCATTCCTTGGATAGGTTGGATTTACTTTGATAATAATCACAAGATTCATAGCCAGTCGGCTAGTGTTCCATGCCCGCGAAAAGGTCAAAATAATTACAAATGACAAAATTATATATACGACTGAAATTTTATTACATCTCTTCTCTATGATATGCGACTATTACATACTAGCTTTTACTCGCGGCTCTGCCCGCGTGGGCGTCGTTTATCATGACAAATTATAGCCTATAGCCTTCCGCAATAAGTGGGCTATCTAACAGTGAAAGAATTTTCAAATCGGACCTGTATCTTCTGAGATTAGCACGTTCAAACAAACAAACAAACTCTTCAGCTTTATAATATTAGTATCTATAGATAAATCTTGATCTATTTCAATTTCTTTTTAATTCCCATTAGATGATTAACCAGGCTCTTAAAATCATCAAGAGTTACATTCCTACATGCCTGTTTCATTTTAAACGACGTATCTGTTATGTTTAACACCAAAGAGCAATTACCGCGTTATTAGATACAGGAAACAGTCAGACAAAAAACTTGACATGTAACGAAAACTTTGAATACAGTCAACCGCATAAGTAGTTACTTGAACTTCATAACCTTTAAGTTAATGTATTAAGGTTGATTTTTCCAAGTCGTTGTTAGCTGTGAATGGTTGATGTACGTTTTAAATACTCTTAAACATTAGGTTACAAGTTGAACAATAGAGCCTTTTCATGTTTGTATTAGAAGCTTCATTTATTTTTATGTTCGACATTTAACGGTGACTCTTAATGGGACAGTTATGTGGTTAGAACAGAAACGTTCTTGTTGGGTTCAGTTAAACTGTTAGTTTTTCGAACATATGCCCAGCAATTAAAATTTTATTGCCGACTTCGAGTAGCGAGGATATTGTCATGAGATAGTTTGTATTAGTGATAAATGAAGTAACCAAATCTGTAACTCATGTTTCTATTGCTACTAAGGCAATGTTATAAGGCTCAACAATTAATCTAACTAAAGAAGGTTTTAATCATTTTAATCATGACGACCTCCGTGGTCAAGTGGCGTAGGTACACACCGGTTTTCAAGGTTTCGCCAGCTCTGAGGTCCCGGGTTCGATCACCGGACGGGTCATGTAGAAAAAGAACTTTTCTACATTATCTCGGGTCTGGGTGTTTGTGGTACCGTCAATGTCTCTGATTCCATAACACAAGTGCTTTAACTAATTACTTTGGATTTGGAGTAATGTATGTAACGTTGTCCACATTTTTTTATTAAAGTATTTTATATAAGCATTAATTTTCACCATAAATTCGAACATTGCTGCCTACCATAATAACATCATATAAAACAGAACAATTCCTTTTCGAAAAACAATCTAAAAAAATAAAATAAAATAACTGTTTAAATTCTTAACCCTTTACGTAACATGTTTTTATTTAAACAATAACTTCCTTACAGCAACTTCATAACTTTATTTCTAAAACAAAACAACCAGGTTTCGTTTTCTATGTTGCGACACGTGTAATGAGCAGGTTAGCCAGAGGTGTGACGTTGTTACCAAACGTCATCTCCATATTATGCATAAGACGAGCCCTGCATATGTATACGAGGCTTAGTACATCTTCGAAACGCTGATTAAACTTTAAAATGTATGACGAGAAATTGAATAGATTATATTAACATGTGAGTGATGTCGTGTAGAATACGTTTAGCTATTTGAATGCGTGTGTGAAAAATCCTTAGAGGCGCCTTATTTGCGTAGCGTGATTACAAAAGGAAATGTTGTATACGTTTCTCTCTGTGGTTTGGATTTCATCTGCTAAAATAGCCCTTACTTTTAAAATGTAAGTAGGGAAGTACCTAGGTGAACTATCGATGCAAGAGGTCATATTTTTGCTTCCTTACGATTATAAATGTCAGATTATAGATAAAACTTTATAAGAGCCTCTAAGCATGTCGCTTTATGTAAGCTTAGACAAGGGACTTCAAATGCAATAGTTAAAAGATTATAGTTTCGGCCAACTTGCAAAGGCCGTGGTCATGGGTAGACTGATGACAGCTCAGCGACGTCTTCGTGTCTTGTGGGTTTCGTCCGCTACCCTCACGTCACTATCATTTTTGTCCATGTATAATGGAAAGCACCATGGTATGGGTGGCCTAAACATAGGTACTGTTGATGTCTTAAGCATGAGCTTCGGAACAGTGGACTGGGTACGTCTTACGCAACGAAAGATACACAAATATCCACCTACACAAAATCCATTTCGCATTAGTCAGATAAACTTGGTCTAGACATAGATAAGCATGGGCTACATAAGTACAAAGTGCTGGCACTAGGCAACACCATTTACTTAGTCGGCTTTTGTTTTTGGTCAGACGCGGTAAGTAGATAATCTTTTTTTCCCCTTTGTTTCCCTTAATGTTCTCAAGGAAATTCCCTCCAAAGCCTTTGTTCGATATTTATGAAAATTCTTCAAAAAGAAATTGTATTGTTCCGCTAATTATATGCGCAGTTATTATTTCGATGTTATTCAAACCCCAAGTTGTTTATATTCGTTTTAGAAACAGGATAAGAACCTCAATTTGTTACAAATATTCAGAGAATATTTCGTGCGGAAACGTTTCGAGCATTTCTAAAAATAATTTGAATATTCTGTAAACTTTAAATAGAATTGGTATAGGGTATTATTTAATTTCTTGAATTAAATATTATGTCTTCCCGTAAATTTACTTTCTACTAATATTGTGATACGGTCTGAATAATTCTGTTGAATTCACAACTGATGCTAAGTCCACAAACATAAATTGTTTTATTTAGCATTTTTGTAAACAATTAATAAAAAATGGTGTAATATTGTAATATGGTTTGCTTATCCAGTAAAACACGGAAAAGCTAGCGATTTATTAGTCTACCAAGTACTTAAGATGCCTTTATAAAATATTGCGTTATGTACCTTTGCCCCTTTAACTTTTATATAACCGAGCCAACACATCTATGACGCAACTCATTTGACATTTAACTTGCACGCTTACATGCCTCACCTGCATTTCTATTAAGTTCAACCGGCCGGCTAGCGCAATCCAATTTATTCTCATCAAAGTCATCTCTCAGTAGTTTTTTGTTCAGCACGATATCGTCTCTAGAATATTTTAATTTGAAAGTACCAACATCAATAAGAAGCTGTTACGTTTACAAACGGTCCGGAGTTTCGGTTGGCGTGACCACGCGACAAAGCGTCAGGTAGCATCGAACCGGCCTCTCCTAAGTAAATTGGATACCAATCGAAGCGTGACGATTTTATCTTATAAAAAAATTCTTACCCTTTCTTTCGTATCTTTACGTAATTCTGAGCACACAATAGACAGGTCTCGGCAGTTCTTTCTTCTTCTAAAAAATAATATTATGATATTGTGAATAAATGTTACGATAGCGAAGAAAGTCTATTTCTATTCGCTTTTGTTGTAACACCGTTACATAACTCTGCTCACGATAACAGAACCCAAAAAGGTAAATATTACATTTTCTAAAAAATATTTCATACAAACAAAAATACTGGAGGCTTAGTTCTCACTCGTATTAAAATTAAAATTAAAGTGGATAAAACAACATTCTCAGGCATCGGAATTGTTGACCTACTCGTCCTATCTTCGGCAACGAGTTTGTAGGCCAACGTGTTCTATTACAATAATGATTAGCACTTCCATAAAGTCAAGCTACAAAGCGTGCTGGGCTAAGATTTATCGCGTTGCAAGTAGAGCGAGTATACCATCACCGTAAATATCCGCCTTACGCTTCCACTTCCTCTGAACTCCTTTCTATTGATTTATAGCGAGGGTTTTAAAAGCTAACTTTTTATAAAGCAACTCCGGCCAGTTGTTTCCAACTGTCTGCAGCATCTGGCTTCTTTAGTTCACTTTTTACTCGCCATTTTGAGAACTTTGTCATTTTAAACTTGGTACGGAAAACGATTTTGGGGTGCTAAAAACTTTGGCGCCCTCTGTACCTTATATTTGCAATCGCAACAAAATAAATCGCAATATTCAATGGATTGAAGAACAAATGCGCTCGGGGACAGATGAATGGTAAATGAACTATATTTAATCGACTTAGCAATGGAAAGTTTCATTCTGTTTCTGCGTCCATAAATCGTTATTAATCCTCATTTGGAAGCCGATTCAATAAGCAATAATGAAAGACAAGACCTATAGCCGTAATCCCAAGGGGCACTTTCTAGCTCAGTGGTTAATATTATAAATCAAATAGTCGTGTTCTTGTCATCAGTGCCGCAATATCAAAGCTCGTTGTGAGATAAACCGGGTTATTTAAAATGTTCGTTTGTCGACAGGCATTTAGAATTAATCGCGGGCCTACACAAACTTGTCGGTTGTGTTAAGCGACTGGGGGCGAGTATTTTGTATTACGGTTACTTGTGCTATCTTCATGTCAGTTTATTTAGCTTAACACTAACTTAATTGGCTATAAATTAAGTGCCTGCAAGTTAGCTAGTTACCGAGAATACGGTACGCTTTCTCGTCTTGTTGCTGCCTATACGAACTGGGTAAATGTGGAAAATTTATGTATGTATTGTAACTGCAGCGTTCACCGATAATAAATTTGTTTAGTATACAACCAGTAAGGTTTGGCTTCAGTTCATAGGCCTCCATATGAAACTTATAGCTTATATAAATTGTTTGACACATTTTTAAGAGGCAGCCAGCCTACCTAACGTCATGAACGTTTTTTTATTGTCTATAATTGCTGTTATATTTAAACTCACAAAGTCACCATCGGTAAATAAGCCTAAAAAGGCTCTTATAGTCTTCTCTTTCATGTCATGCAACATAATCATTGCTACATAACTTTGTAATTAGCATTCCGAATACGAATGGATCAGATACCATTTTGCAAATCATTCCAAAGCTCAATGGAACTCCACATTCACACGCACAGCAGCCAATGCAGGAATACATTGTATAAATGATTCATAAGGACATGTACACACGAGCATACCAACTCCCCTACCCACTTGCTAACACAAGATTGTTCCTAGTCGCTAAGGCTCAAAACAGGTGGAGTCACAATTAGCGGCAAAACTAGAGTACCTAAGTGTCTGATGTACGCCCACCTTTGCGATGCACGGGATGTTAGTTTGTTAAGGGTTAGTGACGTCACAACGAAGTTTTCCATTTTCAAAACATATTTTTTTTTAAATCCTTACTTTGCTTTTTTTTATTTCGTAGCTCAATTTTTGTGTTTCTAAGTTGTTTCGTATTTGGCCAGTCATTTGCTTACTTCTGCAAGTATAAGTGAATAGTACCAAGAAATCCAGATATGTGGGTATTTGTATGTAAGCTCTGAAGCTAATTTGTGTTAGCAACTTGCCAGAGCACGCAGTGTTAGAACATTTCATTATAAATAAACGATTTTATTGTAACCCAATGACAATGTATAAAATTACCATACACATGCAGATTGCAGCTTAATCCTCTAGAGAATTTCTAAATAAGCCATTTACATTTTGAATGGAGGTACTCGGCCTTAATAGGTCTACATAGCTTCGGCTACACCTAGGAGGGATTACCTCACTTCACGCACTCTGCTGTTTGCCCTACGGGAAAGAGAGGTCTTTATGGAGTTTGTGTCCCTTTCGTGTAATTCTTTCAGCCTGTTTGTCTTGGATTAAACGCATGTCTTTGCTTTTAAGGCTACTGTTTACTCGCCCGCCTACATAAATATTTGTAATACTATGCGGCCATTTACTCGCCCGGTTATGAACCCTTTAATTGCTCTTCATATTTTATGCTTTTGAAATATGGTCTTTGATAATTTTAAACCCAGCCGCCGCTCGTAAACGCACTCGTAAAAAACTCGTCCCAGTTTGGTTAAAAAAAAGTGTAGCACTAATCTCATTAGAGATCATATTCGATTTGATATGGGTTACCGTTCTCATCGGTGGTACAGATCAAAGGAAATGCCCTTTAGATTGTGAGATCGGCCTAAGTGTTTCGTGCAACTGTACATTCGGACTAATGATATCTCTATGGTTCACGTTTCTGATCGATAAGTACGCTCGTGAGCAATATATGATTTGTAATATAGTTAACAATCAAATGTACATTACATAAAATATCAATAAAGATACTTATATCAAATAATTTCTGTAGAAATCTTTAGAATACTTGAAGTGTAAATGATGTTCATGATTGGAATTAAAAACGTGCATTTTATCATGTACGGAATGGCGCCGATTTAATTAGCCTCTCATCCATTTCTTTAATTGCGACCTCATTAAATATTCACAAAAGAAACAATATGTTTCATGAATAAAATGCAGCGAACTCCTGTTTAACATTTCGCTGGCGGTAATGCGGGAAATGTAAATAAAATAACGTCGTAAGCGCTAAAATAGTGGAGTTTCCTGGCATTATTTCAGTTATATTTGACGTAGAATAACCATAAAATAGGAATAAACTGATCGAATCTAATTCAATGTAAGCAGTATAAACGACACGTCACAACTTAAATCAGATACATAGCAAAACATAACCATTTCTGAGACCTCTTTACGCCTCCACTGTACTCTACGGTTGCGGATAATTTTCGCATTGCGGCAATCGGATTCGGTACCGATATCGCTTCGTAACGGTCCTTGCATCGAGACTGCATTCTACACGATTTCCTTCGAACTTAAATCTTGATTATACTCCGCTTTATCTTAAATGAGTTCTAAGAATGCATTATGTCTATAAAATTACAAATAAGAGTAGATGTTTTGATTTATTAAGTTTGTTTCAGATTCTACAAAACATAAAGAAATAGTGCAATATTCTATTCTATATTTTATATAAATAACTTCTTGTCAATCAAACGACAAAAGCCCACGAAGCGGTCAAACGATTCAAACATAATATACTTTATACTAAAGATTATTCCGATTGAATCATGGTTCGTTAGCAGCCGCAACCATGCGCACATTTGTCGTATAGCCCAAAGAACTTCTGAGACTTATAAAAACCGACAGCCTCCAACTAAAAAGGATAGCTTCATATAATATTCCCAGTAGTTGGAATGAGCATTAAATCATATTATCCTGAACAAGAGTGTCCTTCAAATTCAATGAATTTCGAAGAAAAATCTTATTTGGTTCAACGAAGATTGCATTAATCCGAATTCATAAGTTGTCATAAGCGATGTTGTCAACACATTTTTTGTCTACTCCTGGTTTAACTCAGTAATAAGCTATTTTTGTAACACCCACACGATGTTTATTGCGTGCGTGTATTGTTTTATGATCTTCCAAATGTTCCAAAATTAGTTAGAAGTCCGGACATCTAAACCAAAGGGTTCTCAAACTAAACAGAGCTGTGTAGTATTTGGTTAATCCTTTACACGTCTTTATTTTAGAGTAGTGATTTGTTATAGGGCTTTGATACGAAATGAATGGTATTCGTTCGTAATTGTTGGTATGGGACAAGGTTCGTTGATCCTGAATTCCCTTAAGATTGGATTTCGTGTATATTTGAATTCGACAGCTTAACGGGCTGAATTTGTAACTAAGAGTTATTCTTCTGTCACGGCTATCTGAACAGTTTTATAGCCGATTGTGATTTTATACTGCTAAGGAAATATTGTTTTTAGACGATCTTAATTTAAAAACGTTTTACTATGCCATAAAAGAAGCTATATTATTTTATATAAAGTCTTAAAATTTATCGCCGTTGTTTCAACTGTCACATAGAACGAAGGTGCCTATAAAAGTCAGTATTTTTATGATAAGAAATCAAATAACAAAGCGTTTCGAGATAACCTCCCGATCATTAGACGTTCATTCGGAACATAAATCATTGATCACAATCTGATTTGGAATATTTAATAACATAATCGTCCAAGAGAGCAATACCGGTAGATCGAAGCGAATATTGAAATGCGGGCCTACGACCACTTAACGTACGGAGCCAGTTTTCTTGTTGGAAATGTATGCTATTGTCTCCGGTGAGATATAAAATACCGATATGACCCTACGACGTCTTCGTTGCAAGAAATATTCAAGGGATACAGCCCACACTTTTAATAGCGGTTACATCATTTCCACACAATGAGAGCGCCGTCCACACCCATTCTCTGTCCGTATGATTTGAAATTATAGCACCGTTTTATTTGCTCTCAGCGCATTTATATGCGGTCGCGGAGCCGCACAATGTGCCACGATATTATATGTTAAGGCAGCTACATACATAACACGCATCGGTCGGCTGCAAGCGATGTGTCGCACATGTGTCGCAACGCCCGCTCGTGTGGGAGGCAGAATGAAGCAGTAATTTAATCCTTGATTGTGTTCCCATTTAATTTATTCGCCGCATGATCAAATTTGGTACGTGTTTGTGACCATTTATATCATTGTTAGGTTGACAGTGGCAGCGTGATTTAGTCCTGTTTTCTACAAAGACTTGGACCACGGATACGACTGTGTCCCTATTTAAATACATGCTGCATGAACTGTTAAAGAGTTCTCTTCTCTGCAATCATCGCAAAATTACAGAGTACATGCAAATAAATACTTGACATTGTATTCAGAAAGACGTGATTATGCTAAGGGTATCCTTAATGGCTTTGTTCTTTCATATTAAAAAAAAACAATTGTTTTAAAAGCCTTATATTTAGTAGTGGTACACCAATCAAGATATCGACCACATAATATACATGATCCTTATAATACTGGGGCAAATTTTAGATCGTCTTCGAGTAATTTAAAAATAGTTTAAGGACTGCGGCCTCATATCATCATAATTATAGGCGGTCCGTCAGAGAGGCAATGGATATAAAAACTTAATGTTGCTATAATATAACATCAATAAAGTAAATTGCCAGGATGTGTTCATAATAAGTAAATGGATCAACACTTTGTTTTGTGTATATTTTACATTTTTGTTTCAAACTATTTTGTGTTCGAGAAAGTTGTTTTGTAAGTGCTTTGTTCAAAAAGTGAGTAATGTATTCCATCTCACGTTTACCAACGACTTTGAAATACATTTTATGGTCTTGTTCTAAAGGCAAGATAAAATTGTTGTGGTCTGTCAGGCGATCGCAAAAAGTTGTACAACGGATGGAACTGATGAAAATAATAATGTTGATACCTCGGTCCATTCTACTCGAAGCGACGTACGAGAGCTGTGCGAGTCCATATTTCATGAAAAATTCATATCTTCGCCGGTACCTAATGATGTCGATGCCATCTTTTATTGCCGCCGGGGACATATTTTTCATTAATCGTATATTATGATACTACATGCCCGCGATACGTCGCGCACTCGAGCTCTTAAAAAAGGTTAAATAAACTAAGAGTGTAACTAATTAGACGACATAAAAGATAAAATATGTATGTTCATGTAGTCTTGCAATTTATTGTTTTACACTTGCTGTATACATAAATATTAAATACGATCACATAAAGTTCACCTCTTTTCCTAAGCATTCCTTTGTTGCACTAGAATCACATTTGCTTCATACATACGTTTTATTTGGAAATGTACTGGTGTTTGTTTTTTGCTCATTAATATTCCTCTTTGTAAGTGTGATTTTAGAAAAAATAACAAACTTTGGATATAATTTTTATGTATCGAATTTAGCAGCAACACTTACCAGCATCTGTTGATTATACAAACCCAGTATCATTACAAATGTTCAAAACTTTATTTCATGAAATATTCTATGTATTTATTTTATCCCCCTACATCGACTAACCTACTTTCCACTAAGAACTTAAAACCGAACGGAACTGAAATTGAATTTCTACTTGTAAAAACGGACCGGTAATAGAGTTTACCTACTGCAGATCAAATAAAATACCAACTAGTGTACGGAAAGGGTACACAGTACACAGCTGCTTGGTGGACTCGCCCACAATTTGTATTAAGGTTTTATAGTTTCAACCGACTTTCATCGAGAAACGAAATTACATTACGTATTAATGATCGTCCAGTAAAGAAACTGTAACTACCTTCTCATAATATGTTCTTAAGATGTTCCATCATAGTATTTTTTAAGCTATGACGTAGGACGATATTTCTATCATGAAGTAAACATAAAGCAAACAAGGTATCTATACAATTTGAATAGATAATAAACCATGTCCTTTCCAAAGATTTTCAAAGAAATGAACTTAGTGTCAACCACAGACCACATAAGAGTTACGTCTTGTGGTGTCAGCAAACGAAATCCACTCAAGTCGAATTATATTCGAATCTGAATAACAAAATATAGGCTGACTCCGTCGGAGCGTATTCAATAAATTCTTTTGCTCCATCAGTTTAATCGTAATCCGCATCAGGATCTAGGTTTCAACCCTTATTTCTTGTTCCGCTCCTCAACTCTTACAATCTGTTCTGCGGAGAAAATTTGATTTTTTCTCCGCCATTTGTCGCGCTAGCTTAGATTGTATTTTATCTTTAAGCAAAATCATAATTCATGGTTTTGTTACTTTTCCCCAGTAGCTAAGAAGTATTGAATGTTTTCTTCTCCAAGTTAGAAATCTTGCTCTCTCCATTGTCTGTTGCCGTCGATAAGATTTCAATTCTAATACGTTTAATTTAATTGACAGTACCTGTATTTCTATTAATTATATTATTTTCTCTATTCTTAACTATCATTTTTATTTATCTTTTTACTATTCCAATACTATAAATCATAAGTTAATCAACTCCATACTACCGATTGCACAAGTGATTAATCTCGAAGATGTGTCTTTAGATTAAAGGAAAAAAAAGTTGTTTACATATCATATTTCGTAAGTCACTGGCATTTATTTTGTACGGACCTCTGGTTTGACCCCCAAGAGCGCGCGCTCGCTACCCACAAAACAAAATGATAAATGAAGATCATCGGTAGTTGCGCGTTACATAAACGCTGATGGATTGATTGTAAACGACCATGTGTGCCCATCGATCGATTAGTTCCTGCTCGGCCGCAGCCCGGGGCCTGACTTATTGACGATTATCTTTAATGGATTTCGTAAACTCTTAAGTGTTAGTATGCAACATCCTGACTTGTTTTTAAAACGTAATAGATCCTTAAACCCTAATTTTCCATCGGAATTAACGTTCTACTCGAAATAACTATTAGGACGCGTGTTCCGACGTTTATCGGCCTTTTATTTTTTGTTCTCCTTTAAATTATTAGACGGTTCGATATTTAAAACTTTCCACACTTATCTGCCCTCCTATCTCTAAGTGATCCGTTTTTCTTTAGACGTTACCCGAAGTCAAACACGAAAGATTAATTAAATAATATTCAATAAACGTTGTTTGATTAACAAAAGGGTAATCTGCGGCGGCATCTAACACAAATACGAGGCCACTCGACGGGCTGTGTTTTCAATCACCGTCATTCGTTATTCACTCACTTCCCTTTGCAGTTGCCGAAGTATATTCACGTCGTCTTGTTTTGTTTAACTTTCATATTTCGAACTTTCAAAAGCGAACTCGTGCGATACAATACTTGTAATAATTGAAACGGTTAGAAATGTGTTGTTTGCGTATTTGGAAAGGCAAAAGTTGATTATCTCTTGTTTAATAAAACCTTGTAGTTTAAAAATAAAGTAAAAACAAGAGTGTAGATCAGAGGTGCCTTCAACTCGGTATCTTTTTAATTCGCTTGATTTATGAGGTCTGTTTTTAAGCCGACTGGAATAAGAATGTAGTAAATATAGCTAGTGTTTTTATTGTGGGCGCATTGCGCACTCAATCTCGAGTGTATTTTTTGTCGTCATTAGTTGACGTGAAATAACACTCCTGAGCTGTAGTATCGTGGTAGAAAAAAAATAAATTGTGTGAAAAATTACGATGATTACATCTAATAACGGGTGGATGGACGGAGTCGTTTGATGGCCCCTGCCACAGATTGGCATCATTAGCCGCAATGATAGTGACCTAAAAGAGTAATTTTATTTTCCCTTGCTACTCTTTGTTCGCTACTACCTTTCTAAAGCAATTGTTTTATGAGTTATTTGGAATACGTGGTTACTTTCTGCGTCTATTAATGAAAGTTGCGAGGTTTCAAATTAAATATTTTCTGTAAAATTATCTGATTGTCAATAAAACATCCGGGCTTCAAAATAGATTTATTTAATGCTAGTAATTAAGATAAAGTACGCGTCATCGGAAACGTTCACATTAATAATCGCATAGCGAGTGTTGAAATTTTACAAACTGTGTTTATTGCGTAGTAAATAAAGAAAGCCGAATGTTTTGACTCTTCAAATACTCATAAATAAATCCGAAAATCTCCTACTAAATAAAATTTTCTTCATCACTTTAACTACGTCGGAAAGCTGGCACAAGAAACGCCATTATACTTTATTTACGACACATTGGGAGTGAATCGTGAAACAAAATATTAAAAGCACACAAATCGTCACAATCGACATAAACTCTTCAACACGGCATTAAAATATTTGACATTTAGGCCACTGCACTGTGTTCCAACAGTGCCCCATTGGCATATCAGGCAATTAAAGAGACCGTCCGGCCGACGGTAAGCAGATGCCCGTCACTTTTATCAAATACATTAAACTGGTTGCTCGAATCGAACATTTATTTTCTTTTTTTTTTGGGTCCATACATAAAACCCTCTCGGAACACTGTTCAGATAACGAGTAATGTATTGGTCCTCCATCGAATAATTAAATGTCCCTTTTATACTGAGTTTGGCCGAAACTAAAGAGCGATGTCAAAATACCAATTAAGCGTTATTAGCTTTTTTTAACTGTCTGCCGGGTGACAGGTCTATTAAGGTTTTGCTTAGACTTTGAATGAATTGAAAGTGAATTTATGGGCAGTTTGAACTATGACCGCGTAATGTTATATCTGCAACGTCTAAGAAGCCAGTTTCCGTACATAAAACATTTTAGACAAGTTTACAGTACCTTCTAACGATATCCACAAAGCATGTGCTGTCAGGCTTTGACTGCATATTAATAAAGGATATTAATATTTGACATCTGATCTTAATTTAGAAAGTTTATACGGCAGAAAGATTTTCATTCAGATCAGTTATTAACTACGGATTTACTGTCAAAGTAACTTGCGTGTTTTTTTATTTAGTACAAAATTACTTCTACTTTTAAAAGAGTCCAGATTCAACAAGTCTTCAATTTGAAGTCGAAATATACTTAATAAATAGCTGACCCGGCAAACTTTGTTCTGCTATATTATGAAAATCTGGAGAATTTGAAAAAGCAGATTTTGGCCTATTCTCAGACCTACCTGATACCAATTAAGCGTTATTCATTTTTTTAACTGTCTGCCGGGTGACTATGCACACAAAATTTCATACAAACTGGAACAGCTGTTTCGGAGGAGTTTGGTGACAAATATTGCGACACGAGAATTTTATATATTGGATGATAGCATCTTATCTATATTAATGAATCATATAAAAATATATTAATGAATAATTAAATACTATTATTAAGACAAAAGTGTTATAATAATTTATGTGTATGTTATTTTAATGTAGATTGTTAGAGTGACATATTCGATGTTTGTTCACAGTTCGCGTCACCGCGGCCTAGCGGGGAGTCGTCGTGTTTGCAAGGCCCCGACTGTTTCATGGTAAGTGTTCACAAATCATCCTACCCTATGGACTTTGTATCCTCCAACCAGTCAAATAATAATTTACTGATATCATTTATTAAATTTGCCAGTTTTAAATACGTTTTTTATTAGTAGGTAGTAGGTACTGAAAAAGTAATAAAAAAGTTCAAAGCTATTAAAAATAAGTGTCTTTAAGGCATTTATGAGAGACGGAGAATATAAATACAAGTAATTAAATGAAACAATAAAAGTTGAGTTTGTTAATAAACATTCTTAGGTTTAAAAAGAAACGTGTAAGTTTATGATTGCATACAATGCATCTTTATACAAAAAATACTAAATAAAATCAATAAAAATAAATTGATATTTACGATGTAATTTAAAATTAAATTAATGTTATCAATATTTTTATGTTGAATGTAGTTATAAATATTGCTTTCGTAAAAGGTAAGCTCAAAGCAAACTAAAGTCCGCCAATCTCGCTCGAAGGCAGCAATTTACTTAGTTTTACTGCGAGTATTTTCACAAACACTAATAAATTTTAGAATCAGTACTTATACACAATCATCCTCGTATTAAGGAAACTCATATAGCTTTTCTAATTGGTTTTGCCGTACCATTTAATTCTTCCGTTGTATGATTATAGATGTTGACCCTACTATTATTTTAAACCTGGTTTTTACCTGAAGACCCGTAGATTAGCTCAACAGTATACCACCGACGAATACTGACATTAGCTCTGCTTCCTTATTAACCAGCTTTTGCTTCAAACGCTGCACAGTTTATGACAAAGCCATTAAATTAACAAGATTCATTTTTGAAAACCATTTCAATTTTAGTAGGTAACTATTCTTGCGTTTTCAATTAGTGTTTATTCCCATCGTATTTCGTTTTATACGAGGCTCTAAAGGAGTTTACTGCAAAAGTGAAGTTTTTGTTATATGCGAGCTTACAACTAAAACCAATAAATTCTCACTTGGAACGTGAATTCTGTGCAACGGTACCTTTTGTCAATACCAGTAATTAATAATCGTGGTTCGCCCGTTCTTATAATTATTAAAGCTTGCCGAGGCGAGAGCGGCGTCAAGTTAACGTCAACTCCAACTAATGAGCATTTCCAATGACAAATGCTGCATTCGAAGCGACGGTGTACTCAAATTTGGCTGGATGTGCCCTTGTCCTGGAGATTAACGAAATTAATGTATTGCTTACGAAACAACAAACAAATTGGGATAATTTAAAACGATACCTTCCATTTGAAATTTGAAACGTTTGTGTGAATTCGGCATCGAAACGTGTTTATCAAGTTTAAAACACCATTAAATTTAGGTGTTTAGTGTCTCGCAAATAGCAGTTTGATTACGATCATAAAACATACAGCTTTAAGCTGCAGAAGTAATTTCAACGTTCCAATAATTGCTTACCTGTACGTTATAATACGTTTCTCTGTACCTGTGTTAATTATTGTGGCTTATTAATAATACTCAGTGTCCATATTTATGTGTTAGTAACGAGTTCGCCCCAATTCTAAAAGGAGTGACAAACGACTGTTTCTACAATCACGACGACGACCACCCGATAACGTATACTAATTTGACAAAAACATTTCGTTTGAACACACTACGTACCTCGGATGAGCATTAAGTTTTAAATTTGTCTGCGTCAGTACACACTACTCATTTGTCGTAATGACCGACAAGATAATAAATCAAAGCAGTTCAAAAGACTAGTTTAATTGTGACGAATATGTGGTGTGATGGTTTTGTACAACATAAGTTTGTTGTTGCAGTGTTGGGAAAACTGTGAACTGCTGCAATCCAACTACCAAGTTTGGGGTGCGATCTGCGACGAGAAAGATATTTGTGTAAGTTGACACATTCATTTGGTACTAACTGGAATTTTAGGAGGAAATGGGATTTAACTTTAACTTTATTTACAGTTCCCTGGCTGCAAGATCGCATGTGAATTCCACTCGGAAGCGGCGCGCGCGTCGCAGACGCAGCCTGTCATCCACACAAAGGGCGAAGGGGTGATGCGTGTAAGTGGCGCGCTCGCTCGCTGGCCACCACCCGCCCCCCGCGCCGCCTCCCGCCCCGCACCTTTCGTATACGTCGTCATGCGTCGCGCCGCGGAAGGCCCCTGGCGACAAATTATACAAACTCAAGCACTTGCCACACGAGTACCATCAAATAATGAAGGCGCTCTACTTCGTGTACTTGTAGTAGATCCATTAGGACTAGTCACCATCTATAGCCCTGATGAAACTTGGGTAGCTCATGACACGAACACTTCTAATCATGACGAACACAAATGGACTTTGAAAGAAATATCCCTCATTCATCAAAAAGTCCTAGTTATTGGCGAAATTGCATGGGAACCTAGAATAGCAAGAGGAGTCTATTTAGTAACTTGGGAAGTGGACGGTGGTGGCTTAAAAGGCAACTTGTTCACGGACTCCACTAGGGTCACTTTATCATTGTGGCCCGATACAATATATCATATTCAAGTAGAACTAGTATCTCGCACACCGGGTGTCGATAACGAAAGGTCAGAAACGATGACTATTGATACTAGCAGAGCTCAACGCGTTTCAACCGAAAGCGTTCAGGATGTTCAAGTGAGCGAAGGCGATCGCTTGATGTCAGTTCTGGTGAGTTCCATGAGAGGAGAAAGAGTACCAGAGCGTGCTCCTGACTCTGAATTGGTACTTGGCTGCTTGTCAGCTATGATCGCCTTTGGATTAGCTGTACTAGCTGCCATTTTATGGAGGCGGAGACGGCGAGGAACATTCCCAGGTACTAACGTGTACATTGGTTCGTCTTCTGTGTTAAAGCGAAAGCTTGTTGAAGATTTTGCTCCAGCCTCACATTGTTTCCAGCCGGTGCTCGTTCCAGAGACACCTACCAATGACACGGTGCCGCGGGACGTGGTCGTGTGACGTCACAGCTTCGATATGCTGTCGGTGGAAGACCGCGTCTTCAGTTCCTAAGCATTTGGACGAACCCGTATAGACATGTAGTTCAAGTGTAAAGAAGTGCTGTTTGTGATACTTTAAAACTCATCATGAGAGATTAAGTGAAAGTTATTGCATTTATTGTGGAATGTCGTGTAACTTGTTACGTTGTAAATTGTAATGGACTTTGGAACACTATATGTAAATGCTGCTGTAATAAAAATTACTCGTGTAATTTTGTTTGTACGTAGATTTAGGCGATTGTAAATTAAAAAGTTACTACTTATAAATGTATTTATGAAACACAGTAAGGTTAACACCAGAAAAAATAGTTATGTAAATATGTTAAGAAAAAAATAGTACCTAAATGATAATTTTCTAAAATATAACTTGATTTATACTGCTTGTAAATAAATAACTGTAAAACGTGTACCGGATTTCGATGTTATATTTCAATTCGTTTTATATTTCTTAGTAAAAATTTGAACTACTAAAATTACGAAAAAACTATTAAAATTGTGTTTTGAGTTCCATAGATTATAGTACTCTTTATTTTTTATGGAACGTTAATCAGAATAATTAAGTTTTCGTAATTTGTAGTGGACTGTCATACGATCAAGGTTATTAGAATAATCAGTATGAATATCTAGAACTATTTTTACAACTAGTCCTTATTATCGTTTATTGAAAACATAGTTATTAGATATATTTTACGATAATAGTTTTGATGGGGTTCTTACTCATTCTAGTGAACTTTAAGACGTCTTCTTCAGCAATAAACGTAATATGTATGTATTTGTAAATAATGGAAACATTTATTGTAAAAACATAACAGAGAAATTATATTTTTCTTGGCCTATGACAGATATTTGTAGAAGTTACGGGTGGATGTATCAATTTAAGGTTTTTTTTCCACTGAATATGATTTCAAAGTGATGCGCAATGTTCCCATTCCCTGAATCCTTCAGAATCTCTTAGCCATACAAGTAATAACTTGTTACTATATCACAGTTTAGTGTCATAATTATTTGTTTAAAGTTAATGTTAGGCTTTAAACAGTTGTACTTAATAACTTAAGTTTTGTTTCGTAGTGCAAAAGTGTAAAAGAGACCAAAATTATAATATTTTATTTGAAACAAATTTTGGTTCTGTGACAACCAAAATCCGAGTAGGACGTAAGTTAGAAGCTTAATTAAATTTATTTATTTTTTGTGATTAATTAGTACCTTCACTCGATTTGTAAATAAATGAATTGCTATAAAATGACGACGCTGATCTTTAACGTGTATAAATAAATATGTCTGCCAAATTAGAACCGTGTTTCAATTTATCGACATTGTTACCATCGGCGGGAAAAAAGTAGATGTTCTATTGTTCTCACTGTCTTTTGTTTCAAAATACGGCACAAAGAATTTTTCCTGTGTTGCCAGAGCGACGACTGAATAAAAACTAAATACTTTGGTAATTTATATAATTTAGAGTGGACGGAAAGAATGACGGCCTAACGAACGGTTCTGACACCTTAAGCGAGATTACCGAACTTTTTCATTACATTCTCGAACTTTCTTGACGATTTATAAACGACTGTTGGGTAATTTCGTTTTTATAAGATAATACTTGAAAGGAATCGAAGACTTTAGCACATGGACATACCTATTTCGGTAAATTCTATCGACAAGTTTCCGATTAGGTGTCTTTAGTTTTCAACTTTTAATATCTTTCAAAACAAATGAAATACAAAATTGTTAATATCTATCACCGCTCCTACATCCTGTCAAATAAATATTCCTATCGCATTCATATCAGTCGCGGTCCCTATAAATGTCATAACTATTACTGTTCAATATCGACATATTAATTTTTAATACTCCGTGAGCTTAGCAAGGATTTTCCGCTTGAATAAACATCAATCATTTCAAAAAAAGTCTCTTAAACAAACATTGATATTTAACTTTGGTTAAAGGATACCGTTGGGGCCGTCTGGGCCCGGATAAAACGGTACTATTGTCTAGGGATTAACGTCAACGAATTTGTTGTCAACAAACGCCTGATCAAACAAAAAGATTTGTGCTTCACAGAACCAAGGTACCCCTCTGTTCTAACTATTGTCGTCCTGTCCGTGCCAGATTAAATTTTTAACCACTTTTTCAAATAACGGGAAACAAAATCGAATTCTTTTCATAAACGCTCCAAAATCGGTAGGCCGGCGACGAAAAAAAAAAGCTGTAATAAGGAATCGTAAATTCCGTCCTATCTTTTAAAAAGCCAATTACGAAGTTTGAGTTTCATTAAATTGAGAAATCCATTAAGCTAATCGCTAAGTTGGGAGCCACCGAGCGACGTGACGATTATGAAAAGGTTATTCCGGCATGCAAATGCGGAGGCATCTTAATGTAAATTACGTGTAAATGGAAGACAGGACCGACATTCTGAACTATAATAGACGACTGCATTCACAGATCCCCATAATTCACGTCTTTAGATTAGATATAGGCTTTTTGTTTCCACATCGTTAAAGTTGAATCACGGTAAGTTTTTTTATATCAAAAGCCAGTTAAGATAGTCGCCCTTAAGTATCAGCTTCTAGTTTTCTCATTCGTTTTCATTTGAAAAAAGTTATTCAGTTTAGTTGGGGGAATCTATGATTATGGTAACGCGGGGCCATTTATTTTAGTTACCCATTTTATTCTTGGCCCGCGGTTCTAGTATAAAGCATAGGTACATAAATAACAGGAAAATAGAAGGTGAATGCTTCCACGAGTATCCTTTTGGGAGCGGGCAAAGCATTCTTTTAAGATTTATTACAGAACTTGAGCACATTACTTATTCCTTATGTGCGTCAGTACACAATACCCTTAAAAGTGGTATTTTTGGTGCGTTTCGATTTTAATTTATACTGATTGGTATTAATTGTGTAAATTGTAAAGTAAATTATTTATATCAGCTATTTGAGGAAGTTTAATATCATGAAAAACACATCTTTGTTCCAGATAACCTACTGTTTATTTCTTCTTAAAATATCTACTTAATTAATTCTGTTATCATTTAAGTATCGTGAATAAAGACATGGAAACTAAACATTAACTCCAACATAAAAAGGATCAACAAATCTATGTGAAAGTTGCGAAATATATCGGAGCCGCAATCCCCAATATCACAACAAGTTATGCGCCATGATCTGGATTATCCTGCGATTACAAATCCTTATTCCACGTCGATAGATAACCTAACTTATAGCTTGAGATATTGCAATCTGGATATTTTAAGTTGATCCTATCTTAACTGCCGATGCAAAGCGAATGTGTGGGACTGTCTTTCTTGTTAACGACCCACAGTACAACTATCTTTTATGTAACTGAAATGTTGCCTGATACCTTTGGTTTGTTATTTAAAAGCTAAGATATATTTCGTAGAATTGTATCTGTAACACTTCGCAATCGACTGTGACGTTGTTACTAAGTCTTCGTGATAAGTTTCTCGGAAAAATATAGTTGAAGTAATTGGAAAAGTTTTTATTCGTGCTATTGTGACAGGCATTCCAATTGTGTACTGAAATGACAGTTTTTTCTTTATTGAACTCCAACAGTAACTTTTTACAAGAGTAGGCAACTAGATTTAATCGATTTAGTTCACAAAAATAGTGTGATATTAATTGAAAGTGTTAGAAAAATATAGTAAGGTCACACAACCTTTTGACACATTGTTTAATGTAATGAATCAAAATAGTTATCATGTCATTACAATTCATAGAAACGTAGGGACCGCTTTCAAAATATGTTGGTTACATAATTATACTTAAGTTAATTATAATTATTCCAGTATTCGGTTTTTCCCTCATTGTGTGAAATTTTTCTCCTAGAAGTTTTAAGAAATATATAAATAAGTATATAATGTAATATTTTAATGGTAAAATACAATTCTAATAGCTTCTACTCTAGCAATCATATTTCTTAGAACGTTTTCAATGCGTAACAATATGAATACAGATTTTATTTATTTAGTTACCTACTTGAATAAAATTTTACAATAATATCAGTAAAATTCCACTTGATTGATTAAGTACTATAAAATTGACTGAATGGAACTTTTTGAGAGAATATTTATTCAGTGGTTGTCTAAAACGTCCATAAAAATTTTGCTAAAATGATTTAACTTTTTCTGTCACTCCAACATTTTAATTCTACAATGTTGAAGTGAACGAAATGTCAAAAACAAAAGCTGTTCGCTTTTGTTTCATAGTGAAAGAAGTTTAAAAATATGAAACACGTATCTTAATTTAATACGTATTTACTTAGCCAGATATATCTTCTTAAAATCTATCAATGCGGGACATCTAGCCAGACAATTTAATGATTACATTATAACACTTTAATTACGAATATCGAGTAAAATTTCCTAGAACTTTAATATGTTAATACGTCCATTCGATTCAAGTCATCCAGCGCAGATTGCACGTCGGAAACTCACGTTATACGATTACCACCATTCTTAATGACTGTCAGACGGACAGTTCGAAAGCCTGAAGCGCAGTCGCTTATCTTAACTTGCCTTTTGAATCTAAATACTAGAAGCCGTTACATTAAATATACATATTATTTAAATAATTCTCTATATATTTGCAACTGAATGGACGTATTTGCATGTGCCTTATATGTTTGGTTTAAAATAGTTTGCACGTAATGCCAACTGTTTCTTGTCCCTGGAGTGACGTGGTAATATAAGTAAGTACGTTATATTTAACTTAATGTGGAGTGAACAATGGTGCGGCAATAATTATGGAATATGCTGTAACTAAAAAAACAGTGCCTATACATATTTAAACATTTGAAAGGAAAATATACAATATGAAGTAAATCCTATCTACCATTAATTTAAAATGAATAATATATTTATTGAAGTCAGTAAGCTCAGTTTTGTCACAGATTACTAAATAGTTACTTCGTAAGTTTTGTATTGGAATTATTACTTACCCGCATTTGTAGAGATGGATAAAATGTTATGAAAATTTCCAGTAGGTAATTTCGTTAGTTGTACTTATTTATCAATATTCGTTACTCTTCAGTTTTCTTCCCAAGTGGATAGCTTAATTAAATCTTCCCAAGTAAGTTATTAAGACTCTTTTTCAAAAAGTTTACATACATGAACAAATAATTACGTTTTGAAATGTGATTACAATTAGCTTCTATCCTGCTTTATTCATTTTATAACATAGATCGGGATCGGGAAATGTAAACTAAAAATTGCGGCAAATAGTTATTTTTCCAGATTTTGAAATCATTAATTGCTCGTAAATAATATCCAACAAAAAAATTCTCAGATTATTTTGCTTTTTTCTCTGCGAATCCTTCGGAATTTTACTTTTTTCTAATTAATCGTAATAAAAATCAAAGTATTGAATGTTAATTGAGCACCGACTCTTGTGAAGCAATTACCACTGCTCTCAGCATCTGTCAGGCGAACATATCAAGAGCCTGCAGTCTCTGCTTATCTGCGCATACAAGTACATTTATCAAATTGTTGAGGCCGCTTCACACTGCCCTATGTCTAAGATTACTTGAATTACTACGGGTTATTCCTTGTAGAGAGTTTTGTCTACTGAGTAGTGCTATAACAAATTGGATGTGTGAAAAGGTAACTAATGTCAATTCAGTCAATATACTAATATTATAAAGGCGAAAATTGTGTGTGTATATTTGTTACCTCTTCACCCTTAAACGGCTGGACCGATTTCGATATATTTTGGAATTGACTTACCCTGGATTAACACATAGGCTACTTTTTATCTCGATTAACCGCGGGTTAAATCGTGGGGCTGAGCCTGTGTAACAAAAATGTTTAGAAAAAATAAAGATGCAAGTGTTTTTGTTCAGAAAACAGTTAAGTATTCGGTTCTCTAAACAAATGTTTGTAAAAGTTAATATATTTCAAAGTTCCAATAACTACATAGAAATTATGAGTCAGAAAAGTTCTTAACCACTTTAATAACTGTTTTATATTGAGATTGAAATAGACGTCTAGTGTATATTTTATCAACTAATTTATGACTATATTTTGAATTTAAATCTTGTATAAAACAGTTTATAAGAACAATTTATATTCAAACACTTGGAACTATATTTATTTTATGTATTTCCATGAATCTTAAAGTCGCCTGCCGGTTCGTGTAAAACAAAACATGTCCCTATTTTTATGCAATAATAAAAGGCGGTTTACATATTAATGCTCTGTTTTATTATTTCTCAATTTTCGATCCTAACACCCGAGGGAAATACCCGCCAATTGGACCACGTTGAAGAATCTGTCGAATGAACAAAATTTAATTAAAAATAACATTCTTTGCAAATGTTCAATTTGTAGAACTGTCTGAGCGCTGTTATTGGTACAAGCTTATTTAAACTATACACTTAACGATTTGTATAAATCAAAATTATTTGACGGAAATAACATTAATTCTTTGCATTTAGGTATTTTTTTGCGTGGGAAATATTATGTTTTTTACTACTGAATTAATTGTGCCATATTTAAAATTATTTATTAGGTACATTAAAACCTTAATGATGTCTCTGCCTCAAAATGTAGTCTTCATCAAGAAAACTTTCGTAAATAACTTCATAATTTTAGTACACCGCTCTCAATTCTTGACAGTTTGATTCCTACGGACTGGCTAATGTGAAGGGGCTTAAGCCTAAGGGTGCGCAGACGCAGTAATGGCCGCCTGTCATCGCGTGGGCGATCGACTAAACATCAGTTGTAAATACACGGTAAATATTTGTCTTCGATATAATTACTGTAATTGTTCGAAGACGTTGGCGGGTACGTTCATTAAATTAATTGAAGTATACATTACTGGCTTTCTGAGGCGCTAATAGGTTGATGTGCTGTTAAAACGACAACTGATACGTTTGCTGAAAAAAATAACGATGAAAGATACACACTCAATGAGACAGTTTAACTTATCATACCTAATAAGTAATTTATATGAGTTAAGAAAAACTATTTCGAAGACAGGAAAATCTTGATTCTGAAAAAACTACATAATTTGATTATGAATCAGCCAATAAGCTAACATAATATTATTTTTGAAACTGGATCTATTTACATTAGTATATTACAATTAGGATCCCATGGTAGATAGGAAAACACGTATCGTTATTTTAAAAATCATGATTGAAAATAAATCTCTAACCGCTATTATGTTCGACAAAGTAGCTAATGAACATTGACTGCACGGATAGCCGAGTGTATATACTTAGGTCACCACGCTAACTACCACTGTGCGCGACGTGCTGCGGGTTTGATCCCCGCACGGGACAAGCTTTTGTGTGATCCACAAATGTTTGTTCCAAGTTAGGGTGTTCTTTGTGCATGTCATTTTAATGTTTGTGAAACCCCCGCGACACAAGTATTCACTTCCTTAGTGCGGGAGTCGTCTTTTTTCTTTTAAAAGAAACAAAAAACAACTAACTCTATAAATTCTATCGGGCATTTATAAAACTGAAAATATATCGTGCTTTTACCCTGCCAATAACAGAGTAGTGTTCCAGTGATTATATCTAAGCAACCTGTGTACACCATAACTATTACCTTCTAGATATCGATATCTGTGTACTTATGAATAAACACTTAGCGATATTGAATGCAGCCCGCTTACGCCTATCATCGGGGCTGCCAGATGTTGGGTGAGAATTACCCGGTATTGATGTATGATGTTGGTATATAATTTTGTATTTTTTATGTAAGTATAATGTTGGTAGTTAAGTTGAAATAGATTTTTCTTTAGGTTCGTTTCATAGAATATATTTTTATTTTAGCTGATGATCTTAATATATAACTCTTATTTGTAAAGTTAAGATTAGAGTACATACCAATTTTTTACTAAGCGAATGGATTGAAGTAGCATTAACTTATTATTTCAACTAACATTGCCTTAAACCGTTTCCTTAAAATTGCCTAATAAGCTTTAGGAACACGTGTTTTTATATCAATCTTATGATAGGATTTAGATTATGGGGATAGATTCGTGTTCTTAAAAAAGAGAAAACTCCTGTTAAAATCTCCTTGAAATAAGGGTAAGTATTTGAAACATGGCAACACTAGTCGATACACTCCCTACCGCCAGCAATCAATCAATAATTTGCGGAAGTGGGGAATTATGGGAAAATAACTGTTTACAAGCATTTATAAATTACATACAACAGCTAGATCAAATAAGAAGGATACTCGTACATGTAAATTAATGTACGTTGACAAAAGTCTTGTGTTTTGTCACTTTTTAGAAAACAAATAACCTAATTATTCTAGGAATAACGATCTGAAGTTGATACCCGCACTTTATATGTACATGTTTTAGCCAATGGTGTGCTTACGTCATACAGAAAATTCGCGTAAATAACCTACTCATAAAAAATGGCGTCGTACTAGGCACTAGCTATTAACTAGTCCTTAAGAAAATGATGCTGTAATTCGATTTTATCTCTAAGTAAATTTGAATATCGTAATATTACCCAAGGGCCTATATCATGCTGAATATTTTTCATGAAAATAAATATTATTAGTTTAGTTATTGTATAACAGATTCACGGATTCGGCTCTCGCACAAAAACTACTTTGATAATATTATCGTCAGTAGGTTCGTCTGAAGTTCTTTGTACATTCTCCAAACATTAACATGTACAAACACAGAGTTATAGAAGTTCCAAGAAATCAGTTCCCATAGAAACGGGCCGGTTCATCTTGAATTTTTTAAGGTCAGTTCTGTACACAGAATATTAAGTACCAACATTGAAATTACTTAAGGAATTTAAGAGTTGTTGTTTTCTTTTAAACAACTATAAAATTCGTGTAAGGTAGTCAGCTCAACCATTTGGTGTAACTATATTTATTTTTTAGTTCATTATGAAAGACGGGCTGATGGGCCTGTTGGTCCAGTGGTTAGTGACCCTGACTGCAAAGCCGGAGGTCGTGGGTTCGATTCCCACCCAGAACAAATCTTTGTGTGATGAGCGCGATAATTTGTTCTATTTCTGGGTGTTATTTATCTATAATATTTATGTATTTAGAAATATATAAGTATGTTTATCAGTTGTCTGGTTGCTATAGTACAGGCTTTGCCTAGATTGGTATCAGATGGCCGTGTGTGACCTATCTCAAGATATTATTATTATTATAAAGATACAGTGTCCCTATGATTTCTTCTTACTTAAAAATAAAGTAATAATTTATACCCATTGAATTATTTGGCAACTATTTCGGTGAAAGAAATTTCATAATAACTTCTGCATTTACCCACTATTGCTCTACCTCATCCTAGATCAAAATGCAGGTACGCACTGATGAAAACATCTTAAAGCGTTCCCCTTATAGTAATCCCTAAGACATACGAGGAGAAGTCCATGTTAGGTTAAACATCGTGCTAGGACCAGACAAATCACTAGGCGATCTAGTGCTCACGATAGTCACATGTTTTGCCCCGCAAATAACATGCATGGAATTATAAATAGAACTGAAAGATGTTTCTCGCCTGTCAAAATTAGATGTTACGTCATTCAATTTTTAGATTCGCCGAAATATTAGCAAAAATAAATTGAAATAAAAAAGTGATGACGTCAGAAAGATACAGACCGATCCTACAGATTTCGTAATTCAATTGTTTTTGATGACCGTATCAAATTGAATGTGACAAAAATAACATTGCTTTTTTACTAGACTTCTTTGATTACAAGGGCCGCCTCAAAGGATTTTGCTTGATATAATGTTCAAATTTATTCACCTGATCATGAATGAACACGGAACATGTTCGAAACGAACTAAACGTAAATGAACTCTATTGCAGTAATTAAATATCTTCCTTCAACAAGTTTAGATTATTTACAACTTGCGCAACCTAAATTTCGAACACAAATTAGTATTCAACTCCAATATCCAAGCTGAACTTTGGAGCGCTTCAGAAGTTGCAATTACAAATAGCTCGTATGATGTTGAATGAGAACAACAGGTGGCGTTACCGGTTAATTACGATAAACAAAACCGGTTATAATAATTAGTAGGGGGCGGCAGTGGGAGGGGCACCGAGCTGTCCGTTAAGGCGTGGTCGTTTTTCGGCGACTCGAACTCATGTATAATTTAACACGCGACTATGTCGTAATTGTAAGCTTATTTGGTGATATCCGAATATATTTGGAACTGCGTAAGCGGCGGGATGCGGCGTTGATCGTCTCTATTTCTATAACCATTGTCATTAATTTGTTTCTCGATATTAAATTTACTGTTACGGAGGGTGCATGAAAATGTTTTAAACCCTACATTTGGATTTGGAAATAAGTAAAGTTTTCATGTACCTATATGCATAGTATAAGTCCTCTTAAAACCACCGATGTTCTTTTATAAAAGATAGATGCAGAAATTCTTAGACTGGAACCAAGGTTAAAAGTGCGGCCACGTCGTAATCTCTATAAAAAGCTTGCATACCTGGCAGTAGTAACTTCATGTTAAACTACATTACTTTGCGGTAAAAAACAAAATAACTCCATATCACGTAGCAATCAGCGCACAATTTACTAAACTCTACTTAGCTTGCGTTGCGCGTGCGGTGATCGTGCGTACTGCGCGTGACTCAATGGATGCATCGTGGACAAGTGTTTGAACCAATGTTGGGTCCGCCTTTTGATGTGGATTACATTTTGAAGGAACGATTAACTCATAGTCAAGATTTTGGTATAAAAATATTTATACAATAGGATGGCTTAAGTCCATTTTGCCTAGGTGAAATGTGCCAAGTTTTAAATAACTGCGTAAAACGTTATTTTAAAATGAAATTAGGTACTCATGCTGCGTCAAGCTAAAGGCAATTTACTGAAAAACTCATTTTATAGGATTTTCGGCTAGGTACTTATCTTCGGCCAGAAACTTCACAAACGATTTTATAACTTCAAAATGAAAACGTTTTGTAAGCTGGTATTTTATAGCTCACCCAACATTATCACCAACATTGGCGCCAATCTTACGTCGGCTTACTACGGCTTTAACAGTCTAATTCACTTGCAGGCCGTCGGCGGAGTTTTTATGACAAAGTAACGTTCGTGGTGAAGTTGTGAGTTTTATTGTATACGTGACGAAGCATCTGATAGTCGGCGTGCATCCTGCATACTACTTAATGTGGGTAAGCAGGATTGTTGAGGGTCATGTTAAAACATATATTAAAGTTCAAAGAAATAAAGCCACCTGAAAAGGACCTCACATATCTTCTAAAGCTTTGTAATATCTTGTTTTTTTTTTTAATAGTGTAAATCGTTTAAAATAGTGATTCTGATGTGCGTAAAATTTTAAGAAATGGAGAAGTGTTAGCTAATATAATGACATGTTTTTAGTAGGGAAGTGGCAAGGTTTAATTATCCTACTAATATAACAAATGTGAAAGTGTGGATGTTTGAACGCTTGTAACTCAATCACGCAATAACAGATTAGCATCCAAATCCGAACCAAATCTGGTTACATGCATATGTAGCCTTGAATGAAGAGAAGAACATATCCTCACCTATCAATCCATCTATCTGTAATCAAATATCTATTTAATTTTTTAAATTATTGTACAATATAACATTAATCACAGTTAAATTAGGCATCTAGTTCTCGTAGCTGGCTCTACTTGTTCACGTCGGCATCTGTTCGAGCATACTCACCCAAGTTAAACCATTTATGAATTAAATGCTACCATCTAGATCCTACTCAAATAACAACCGATAAAGATTACTTTATATATACAACTTGAACTGTCTATTTCCGGAACCTAAACTTTGGTAAAGCTACCTGACTGCCAACCTTCGTCTTTCAGAAAGGCACTTAAAGAAGAAGAAACTAAGGTAAAAAAGTATTTATTTATATCCATGAGAACGTTAAATGTTTAAAGTAACCCCAAACACAATTACACAATTTATTCAAAGAATCCCACTCAATGTCAGTCATGCCACATTGTAGCAACCTCTAATAATTGTCAAAATTAAGATCGATATGTTCACAAAAGAATCGGCAAATGTGCGTAACCTATTGTGAAGTCATACGGGAACCAATATAAGTGCCTAATAGGAGCAATCAATCACCCCATTCTCTAACAACCATTTAGCCCAGTCATATTAGGGCTTTCACCTCGGAATGAAAGATAATAAGCTGCAAATTGGTATGAACCTTTGTTTTGTCATTCTAAATGTTGTCTCAAAAGTCACAATCGTTATCGTGTCCGCGTCTCAAGATATTCAAGGTCAAAGGTCACAAAAATCGGTTTTTCGCGAATATCTGGCTTCCTATCGGTTAAATGAGATTTGCATTTATTATAAAAGTTGTAGGCTATAAAATTCCCTACAACTTTTGTTTAAACTTTTTTTTCATACGACCAACCGTTTTGAAGGTAGAGCGCGAAGTGCACATCGTACAGTCATATACGGCCTAATGCAAGGTCAAGCGTGAGTTATGGTTATCAGTACGTTATAAAGTCAATTATTTACTTGGAAATTATAATTATTAAACAATGCCTATTATTTATGTACTAACTATTAATTATTTATATTTAATTAAAGTAAGTAACTTGATTATTTATATATAATTATTCATATTTAACTATTTAAGTATAAAATATTATTAATTCTGGATTATATATTTTAGTTTTATTTTAAGTTAACACGACATTATATATCTTTTCTTTAAAACGAAATAATCTTTTCTTTAAATTTAATAATAAATAAAAATATGTGTAAAATATATACTCTTACTATCATTTTAACTTAAAATAAAACTAAAATATATAATCCAGAATTAATAATATTTTATACTTAAATAGTTAAATATGAATAATTATATATAAATAATCAAGTTACTTACTTTAATTAAATATAAATAATTAATAGTTAGTACATAAATAATAGGCATTGTTTAATAATTATAATTTCCAAGTAAATAATTGACTTTATAACGTACTGATAACCATAACTCACGCTTGACCTTGCATTAGGCCGTATATGACTGTACGATGTGCACTTCGCGCTCTACCTTCAAAACGGTTGGTCGTATGAAAAAAAAGTTTAAACAAAAGTTGTAGGGAATTTTATAGCCTACAACTTTTATAATAAATGCAAATCTCATTTAACCGATAGGAAGCCAGATATTCGCGAAAAACCGATTTTTGTGACCTTTGACCTTGAATATCTTGAGACGCGGACACGATAACGATTGTGACTTTTGAGACAACATTTAGAATGACAAAACAAAGGTTCATACCAATTTGCAGCTTATTATCTTTCATTCCGAGGTTGACCCCTTTTTTTACCTAATATGACTGGGCTAATTGAAACATTCCATACAAACAATAAACATTCATATTCATCTAATACCTTATTATTTATCGAAATACAAATGCCAAATGGAAGCGTTAAACTTTAACTTTTATAGGCGTGTTATCCGATAGCCGGAACAGATATAAAACACAGCGGTTTATTTTTCACCTCATTAAAACCTATAGCAGACGAACTCATTTCTTACTCCATTGCTAGAAACATAATCAATTACTATTAGCTTTAAAACAGAGGCTGTTCGCAGATAACGTAAGTAAATTGCAACATGCAGAGAAACGGCCTACACATTTTTCAGGGCTTGCCTCTAGATGGTATCAATAATTGGCATATCTGTGAACCGGCACACGGTAGATCATTTAATTTTCTTAATAATTTTCTATCGCGGAGCGCCCGAGGCGCGCTGTGCCGGTCTAGCCTGCTTCTCGTTTTATACTTTTTAGTAATACAGTATAATCAATCTCACTGTACGGATGTTTAGGCCTAGATGTAGTACATGCGATAATGTGAGATAAATTGTGTCTGACGTAGTCACGGCACATTATGTTCATTTTCTTTATTTTTTGTTTGTGGGGTGTTTTGCTTACTATTGGTATATAAGACTAAGTATATGTAGATATGATAATTTGAGTTTGATGTGCAGTGTGTGTAGTACTTCATATTCGTATGGAATTTAAAACATAATGGATTGTATCGCGGTTTATTTTGATTTTATTTTAATGTTTAACATTCTCACATTCAACTTCAAAGAACATTTGTTATTCAAGATACTTTATTTAAAGCTTTTACTTAATTCCATAGTATCCAGAACATATAACAGAACTTCAAACCAAACTTCCGTAAATGTCTCTATGGGGACACATATTGGATCGAGTGCCAACTACTAAGCCAATTTCCCAAACACTAACATATGCTCACCGAAAACAGCAAAATATAATACATAGTACCCAAGCCTCGCATCTCACCTCACATTTACTGCAGCAGTAATCTGAATCAGTTGCGTCGACTAGTGATTTATAGGAACCGCCCGACGTCCAAGCATTCCGCTTTGTCTCAAGCCCGCAATAAAGGTAATTTCGTTACAAACTATAGACGAACCATCCCAATACCTATAGGACCATCGGCCATCGGCCATCGGCCATTTCTATTAGCCTCAAACGGAAAGTTATTATGATAGTTCAATTATCGTGATTTTGTTTGGGTTCCGTACCAGCTTCTGTTGGACTTGTTTTATTGTTTAAAGTGCGGTTATAAAAGTTATTATAGTTGAAACCGGTACCCATGACGATCTATTGATTTCTATTTTGATGTAGGTATTATGGTTTTTTATAGCATTTTTTATTTGTATACTTCATTCGATTGATTGAAACTTTCTTTTAGAAATATAAGGATAAATATTATTCTTGTCTGTGCTTTTATAAAGTTTTTTATTATGTTAATATTACAAAATGTTCCAAATATAATACTTACTTTTATTATTGGGTTCGAAATTAAAATGCGAATTCTTCAAAACTTTATTTTTTCTTTCATTTGTTTTAGTCTTGGTTGCAGTATCAATAGCATTTGTGTCGGCACTATTCAAGATTGTCGCTATACGTATAGTCGGTTCTCGATGCAGAAGCACTGACAGGTTAGTAATCCATTGCTTGCGACCATCACACAAACTGGTTTCTGCAATTGACTCTTACAACTTGTGTGGGTTAACTACCATCTCAGACACATGTTATTCCTTCTTCCAATATAACAAATATATGGGCATAACTTATCTTTTGGGATCTATGTTTTGTAAATTAATAATAACTGGAATGGGAATTTAACATGTTAACTTTCAAGATATAAAGAAAACAGTTCTTAAAATTTTGTCGTGAATTTTTAATTACATTTAAAGGTTAAACTCATTCATCAACTTGGTCTGGTCATTCTATCAATATTATCTACCTTTAGTGAATTATGAAATTAATTTATAAAGTTATTCAAAATTAAAAACTTGTTTGTTTTTGTCAAAATAATTCGTGTTTAGTATTGACACGTATAAGAACAATAAAGCCAATAGACAATACCGATTCCTTTCTACGTCATTTAATTTGAACAGCGTTTCAACAACCAGTTCTAAGTACAACATTGTAGGTGGATTATTACGAAATATTATCTTCAATCTATTACAGGTGCTGCAATCTGAATGACAGGATTGGTAAATCGTATTAATGTCAACTGTTGCAACAAATTGGCATTTATAACTGATACAATTACTTTGCAAATTGCGTTTCTATGACAAATCACGATTTTACCCAGCTTTTGTTTTTTAAGTTATCTGTAAAATGTGTTTCGTAATATCCCGGTTCTAGAATTACGGAATTTCAAAAACCACCATTCATAATGATGTAGGTACTTGCTTATTTAGATAAACATAAGACAGTTTATTAATGTACTCTACTCACTCAGATTATCAGACAGGGGTTTAAACATACGTACAGGTGAACCATTTGACCGATTTGCCAGCTTAATAACTATAATAAAAACGAAATAATCAATCATAGTTTTATAAACAAAAAAAATTAAATCAGTTCATGATAGACGAACAAAAAAAAATTATGGAAAAAAATTAAGATTGAATTTGAAATTGAAAGAAATACACTTCATTCGATAGGAGGTCTCGCGTTAGATATTGTATTTAAAAGCCACGGTGCTAATACATAATGAGTTTAGGAAGTACATAAAGATATCTTATCTCCTCATTAATACAAATTTACAAACATTAATTCTAATCATTTTCTAAACGTTACTTATATCTCAATACACACGCTACTGTTCCATTAGCAAAAATCTAAAACTTGAATTGAGTAGTTTTAAATTGAAAGGTTTTATTTATTGCGAAATACCATTAGGATATAAAAAATGATTAAGACAGCAGCCTTGGATATCAAGCAGAGAGACAACCAAACAATATAATATGAAAATAGACTTAATTACGCCTACAGTTTCACATTGGTATAATTAAAATTATTTGATTATATACTTTATAACAGACAGAATAAAGACTAAAATATACTGTTGCACATTCAGTAAAACTCTTATATAGGATGTGTTATTTAAATCCAAGCTGGAATAAATAAATGCAATAAATAAAAATATATAAACTCAACTATAATCTTCGGACGGACGGTATGTCGTTCAAGGTTAAAAAGGATTTTCGGCGGTTGATCTTAGAAGTAATTGATGCAGCGTGCCTTTAGCAATGACGAGTTTAAAAAAACTTGACGAACAAGGCATAACTATTAAAATGTCGTTAACATAGCCGGGTATATGATTCTAAAATGGCATCTATCGTTTTAAAATAGATTAATTCAAATTATCCTAGTCAAGAAGCCTGACGAATACTTTGTGAGAGTATTCGATCAAAGTTCTAAAAGTAAAGTAACTATGACGTTTTCATAACGTAGGTACAACACAGGATATTTAAAAAAAAAATGCGTATTTTTTACGAGCTGATCAGGTGCATCAAAGTAATCTAAACTAAAAAAATTAAAAATAAAATAAAAACTAAAAATCTTAAAATTTAAAATCAACTTTTCATACAAACTATCCTATGTTCCTTGGGGAAAGTTGTTCCGTTTTATGCACTCCTTTTAAATTTATCATGTATATTATAATCAAATAGCGCAATCGCTTCACCTAATTTACAATTCAGGAATAAGAGTAACACCCACGCTTTGCGTCCCAAGATTAAGGTGTCCCTTTTACAGTTTCGTATTCTGAATCAAATATACAATTGCTTCGTTTAAACTTGCTCGTTTAAAGTGCGTCCTGTATATATCAGAGAATGTTTTATTCAATGTATTGAATCACTACAACCTAATCTTAATTGGTATGGCAAATCCCGGCATAATTGACATTAAACGATTTATGGACGCCGCCATCATTAACCACACTATAATGAACATAACGAATAATATCTGTAATGTTAATTATCAAATGGTATGTGATTAATTCTAAAATCAAAGAATTTCAAACATAATTGACTTATTTGTTGTATAATATAATGCTAATTAGTCCAACTATTTTTGTTAAACAAAATTTATTATGTGAAGGAAGAAAAAATAAGGTTAACTTAAATTAAAACTAATTTGAAATCTACAATATAAAATTTAAATGCTTAATGGGCCATTTATACAATGAGAAGTTTTATGAGGTAATTATTGGTTATACATCTTAAATTTCAACAAATAATTTAGATCATAAATTGATTTTAGTGCTAGTTACGAAATATTTGTAACCAGATCTGCGACGTCAATGGCGTTGATTTCGAAAAAGGTTTCAATTTATTTCAATCTTAACTTACCTATAAGTAGTGTTGCACTAATACTAATTTTTGGTACCAGCAAGATACGGGTATTCTACGTAAGATTTTCCGTTTTAAAGAACGTATTTCATACCTGGGAAATTATCTATAAAGCTTTTTTTCTTCTTCTTAACAGTTCCCACTGCGGGGCAAAGTCTTCCGTCTTCAAAACTTCTGTATTTTGCCATTGAAAACCTATTTCAAATTTGAAAATTTAATTATTCTTAATCTAAAACCATCAGCAACTTTGCCCAAAGGTCCTACGTCTATTTATGTAGACTAGAGACTCAATAGTGGACGTAAATCAACCATAATTCATTAAAATAAATAAAAACATATTAATTATTAAAAAATTGCATCCTGTACTCCTATAGGTTCATAAACTATAAGTGTGCGAAATTTCATACTTCTTCGTCTACACAATTTTCGTAAAAAAATTCGTACAAAGTTTTTGCATCACGTAGCAAATAAAAATAATCCTCAAAATTGGTTCACCGAGTTCAAAGTTCTGAGGTGACAAACATAAAAAATACAGTCGAATTGAGTACCTCCGTTTGGAAGTCGGTTAAAAAAATATTTTAATGATGCGACATAAAAAGAGAAACTTCCAGAAATCAACCAAGAACATCGAAACACGTGTAATAAAGCTATAATCGTCGTCGACTCATTTACGTAATGTTAAAAAAAAAGCTCTATTATTCCGTAGCTATAAACGAAAATGGTGGCACTTTAATTAAACTATATGGTGGGTAGTAATTACTCCCATGCACCAATTTCACTGGATTAACCAAATTTGAATTGCTTATTAACTTGATTGACATGTGCTTTAATCCCTTACAGTATAAGTTTAATCGAATTAACTAGAGACCGTGGCACTTGAAACTTTAAATTCATATATTTAAATCGTGTCATTATCAGTACCATGATCTAATCTTGATAAGAACGGGATTGACGCTTTATGACGCTCTAATTTATTCCAGTGATCCTGTTTTATTTATACCGAAAGTGTTATACGAGTTTGTTCGGCCTCGTTAAGTATTTAGGGATAAAAGCTTTTTGAACCTTAAAAATAGTAATTTAAAAAGACAAAAGTTATTAATAGAATAAAAGTAAAAAATTCAATTGTTGCTTTATTGATAACTATCTTCTGCCCGCGGTATCGTCTGTGTGATTGGGTCCAAAAAGAAATGAAAAATGTGAAAGTAAAGAAAAATGGAATAAAATTTTCACCTGTTATATATATAGCCTTTGTTTTTTTCCATGTCAAAAGCTACATGCATGCCAAATTTCATCCAGATCCGTTCAGCCGTTTTTGCGTGATTGAGTAACAAACATCCAAACATCTCAACATCCAAATATCCACACTTTCACATTTATAATATAAGTAGGATTATTGCATCTTAATATAAAAAATAATATACGTACTTAAACATATTTTTCCAAACATAATGTTATTGTAAAAGATCGATAAAAAAAACTAACCTCTTTACTTTTGACTCCCACTTGTTTCATATTTCATGTATTAACAATCACACTACCAATATAGGCAAAAGGTTGGTGTGTGTGACGTACCTATGTGTGTATATGTTAGTTGCCTCTTCACGCCTTTACTGCTAGACCAATTTCAATAAAATTTGGTATAGAGGTATCTATCACCCTTTTTTTACCCAGAGAAATCCTGGTGGATTTCCTTTGCCCTGGGGAAGGCAGTGTGGCGGAGGGGCTTCTTCCTTCCCTTCTATGAACTGGGGCTCATGCGCATAGACTACTGGTACTACTCTACTCTATATAAAAATTACGTTACCTGGTAAACCGCGTGTAATGCAGGTCGCAGCTCGTGATTGAACTTAATTCTTCATCATCATCATATCAGCCCCAGGACTTCCACTGCTGAACATAGGCCTCCCAATAAATTTCCAAAAGGACCGGTAGGGAACTTCATCAAGTTAAACGAAGTCTCAAATTTTCAATATTAAAGATTGAAACTTGGTATCGATTTTAATTCTAAGATATTATTAATTTATATTCTGTTTTGATTTTAATAAATGTGCCGTAAATATTTGAGTTGTTCAAAGCGTTTTGTTAACCTTCGTACTTATTAAAATACAAGTAATAATATGATATATTATTATTAGCCATAGCCATTATTATACGTTCTTTCGTTTTTGTGGTATTAAAAAGAAAAGTGAAAGACAAAAAAAATATTTAACACTAGCTGTTCCCCACGACTCCACCCGTACCTAATTTTTTTGTAAAAAATATAGCCGATGATGGTGGATCAAGGTGAATGTAGCTTTCTTATGATGAAAGAATTTTTGAAATCGGCATAGTAGCTTTTGAGTTTATTCATTACAAACAAACACACAAAAATACAAATCTTTCCTCTTTTCAATATTAGTGTAGATAATTCGATTTGTTTTTGTAATTATGCGGTTTTAAATGAGAAATCGCAGCGTACAACGTAGATAGTAATTTCAAACCGTAATTACTTTTAGCTATGACCAATAAATATTTTCGTTTGCAAATATCAAAAACTGTAGTCGCAAAAAACTGGTAGCTATGAGAAATCCAATTTTTTGTGGGCGAGCCGCGAGGCGCGAATAGTAATTTTATCTGGAATCCAAACCGAACGCAACCAACACGTTGTTACGTAGCCATGTAGGTACTTGGTTTTAGTTAGTTTTGCATAGTTACATATAGAATTTGTTTTTACAATTCATAGTTGCAGATATTGAAAAAAATAACGAACTTTGAACATACGGTCTAAATTGTAAGGAAAGTATTTTTACAGTTATGAGCCCAGTTTTTGTGCTAAATTTTTGTTGCCAATATAACTGTTAATTTTCATACTGGTTCATAGTATTCCGACTTATTCTTAACTTTTTTTTTGAGGGCTTAACAAAGAATAATACAAACGGAAAAAAAAATCTACTGTTAGTAGATATTTTTTCTTTATTTCTACAAAAGGACCCGCTTTTGCAAAAAAGGATTTGTGTCTTATCGATTCTAAAAAAAAATAAGAAAAGTAACAACAGCTAGGTTTATGCTAACATACTACCTTAACATACATTTATACGTTTCACTTCAGTTGTTTCCATAATTTCTACTTGTTTACATAACATCTAAGCTCAATAGCTGCAACCTAAAAGTTAATTAACCTATTCCAAGCTCCTATTGTTCTTATAATGATGAACTAACAAAGAGACGTAAATAAAACAGAAACAGTATTGCTAAATAAGTTCTACACAATGTAGTTTTGTTGACATAAGAAAGAGCACGTTTTTCATTGGAATCGTTGGAAAATAAATGCCGGGAGGTAGCACGAGGCACGTGACAAGGCGACAAAAGATCGTCCGACAGGTATTCGGTGGACTCAAAATTGGATAGTAATCGATGCGTGAAACTATACTTATGTCATGCGACATAGCGCCCTAAAATATTGATAACATAACCTAATAATGTTCAGTATAAAATCTAGGTAATGCTGTCAATGTAAACAAAAAATATTACAAAAAGATTTTAAAGAGATTAAATGGTTATTGTGAGATAGATTGTGGTAAATTTTTAACCGAATTCCAAGAAGGCGAGTTTCTTAGTTTGACTGTAAGAATATATTTTTTTAATTAAAACAACGAAATAATTATACACTACTGCTTTAGAACATTTAAAATCCTCATTATCAGTAACTTTTATGTGAAGTACCATACGGGCTCCTAGCCACATCTAGTGAAACCCAACATTCTTGGTACGATGATGAATATAGAAAACATATTCCTGTACACGAACATAAAGTTTGTTAGGGTAATTTTCAATCATTCGCTCATTATATTGACTTCGACAAACAATAGCTAATTGTTTGCTATTGCAAGAGTTAACTGAGAAACGGGTAAATAACAATGGCCTAGCGATCACTACTTATGCGCAATTGAAATGTTTAAGCTTAAAACGATGTAACTGTTCGTAGTATAAACCTTAACGAAATTGCCGACTTAGGAATGTTGGGCGTATCATGAAGAAAAAGAGGGCGACTGCTACATTGTATGGTAGAAAATGTGGAATATGAATCAGGAATTTTATTTGTGACCTATCCGTAAAAAGAAAATTTGCTTTCGTCAAACTTATCGTATCACACTCGGCGTCGGTACTTGGCTAATATTTTCACACCGACATGCAAAATTTCCAATCGAGGAAGCAATCGATAGAGCCCTTTACTGGCCAGATGATATATGGCTCAGTCTAACATGACACAAACACGAGGGTTAGACTGCACTGTTGTACACCCACTGAGCATCTATGACTATGAAATTCTATATGAACAATCTTCTCATGGTGATTTTTGAACAAAACGAAATAAAACCTTGTCTGACCCGGATTTCAAAACTGGTCCACACAGTCAACTTTTTTCAAAACGATTCATTAATAGTTCTACTGCTTCTATCGTTTCATTTATAGCAGATAAATATGATAAGGTAGTTATTTGATACGATTAAGCTCTCTAATGTCTATGTTTAACACATTTTAAAATATCCATTTTAAACCACGTAATTATTTTGCGCAGAAAAAAATCCAACTCGTTTCTTCTATTAAGTCGTTAATTAAGAATGTTCCGTCATCATCTTTCTCATTTGCCTGGTGTTTGCAAACCAATTCGCTTCGCAAACTTTTTTGTTTCGTCCTCGAAATGGAAACTTTCGATTAAAATGATAATTTATTCAAAGTAATTAGGGTTTTATAAGCGGGCCGGCCGTGTGTCCCGAGTAAGGGTAATAAGAAGTTGGACGTCATCCGCCTTCGGACTCGCCTTTATGCACAAACGAAGGTCATTATGATCGGATATTCAATTTACCATTGCGCTGACTCAGCAATAATTTACTTTTAAATCGAATTGTGGCGTTTGAATCGAATTTTATAGCTTAATACCTGCTGCTTGTTTTATGTGTTTTCACTCATAACTTAAGGACCCAGTATGATTCTAATAATGCCTAGACTCAGTGATTTAGCTATGCTATATACTAACTTACTTTGCTTTTCTGTATTACTTTTTAAGTATACCATTACAATATAGAGTTAGGAAAAGAAAGACATATCATATTTCAAATTAAATCACCACTAAAAGTTACTGGTGTTAAATTAAAGTAGATCTCCCAGATAAGGAAAATCTGATACTTTTTAAAAATAGAAACAAAAGTCACCTCGAATACAAACACGCGTAATTCGATCGCATCTTTAAATCTTCTATCAATTTGAATCTTCGTTTCTACCACAATTCAAAGCGTGGGTGTATAGATCTGCGTATCAAATTAAATCTGTAACATTTTATGCAAAACTTATTATTCATGTCCATAGCTCTTATAAAATGGCAATTTTTCTCGAGTTAGTGACTTTATAATTTTCTCGAGAATGCGATGTTGGCACCTTATAACCAGATTAGGTGTCAGGTTTTTGAGCAAAATGACATCAACACAGCAGCGCTCCGTCCGCCGATTCGTCTCTTAACATAAATTGAATGATTTTATGACTCTAGCAGCCTATAAAGATCTCCAGTTTTGCCGTTTGACTCATTTTAATTGCTTTCCGGTTTTTACACCCTACGCTTGATCGGGGTACTGTATTTCACGTACATTTTATCGTTTTAAAACTCAGCCGGTAATAATTTACAATACAGCGAGGCTTCGATGTGGGTCGTAAATAAACAAAGATTTAATGTACAGGCCACTTTACAGTCTGTTTGAATTCGCTTTATTTGATGTGACGCGCTGTGACTAAGCACTTATTTGCATAAAACTATAGGTACGCTTACCAAAATATCGACGTTAACAGAATCTGAGAATGCTTTTATTCTAAGTATAAATAAACACTGTCAATGTTTTATTTATTTTCCTTAGAATGTTTCAAGAGTTTCACAGGAATGTTTTAGAATTGCGCTTTTATTACGAAAAGACAAGCGTAACCATTTTGTTAAAAAAAAGTATTTAAGTATATTTTGTTTTCCACAACAGTGTTTTTTTATTTACTCAGGCTTAAATACTCGCCGTACGGGGATATACAAGAGAACTCTTAAATTGTTAATTTAAATTTGTTACCAATCAGACACTCACTCGATACAAATTATGCGCATATATTTCACTTGTCATAACGAGTAAAATCTCTTGCAGTTTGTATGGTGGGCGTGGTTTATCCGAGCGGTATCGACTGCTATCATTTTGATATGACAAATTCAAAGAGGCGATTCATATTTTATGCATTAGGCGTGTTGTCTATGCGTTTGTACTGCCACGTCAGTATTCTTAAGGTTTGAATGTTGACAGCGTATTTGACATTTTCGTAATGGTAAAATTGTGTGCGATAAAATGTTTTTAAGAATACAATATAATGTTGTTCTTTGATAAACTTTCTTCTTTGATGGTCATTGAAAGATATTGCTTAAGTTTAACCTGTCTACAAACTTCTATTTCTTTTAGATTTAGATAATTTGGTTGTTTTTGTTGTTGTTACACGTAATTTCTTGGATTTTAGGCTCATAATAGCGTGTCACAATAAAACCTAGTGATTTCAACCAAAATCTGGAACTGTGACATAAAAAAATGGAATCCCAGAATAACTCCCCAACAAAAACTCAAGTAGGCACGTACGGGCTTTAGGAGACCGGATCTCTGTTTTGATTCGAGACTTTTATAAATCGTTGTTTTACCGTGATATATTGTTTCTATAAACTGTTTTCTACATCATATTATATTTTATAAGCAGATGGTTTGTAAGATAAAATACAGATAAATGTGATTCGCCATCGCAGTGACAATGAACTTTGAATAAATATTATGCGTTGGGTAACAATGGTCACGACTATCTTTCACTGTCATGCGAGTGTCGTAAGGATCAGTAAATTCAATTATAAGGATATAAATATACCTACAATGTTACATGTATATACATAACAAATAATAAGCACGATGGTTATGAATAAAGGTAAATAATGAAACTGTATATTTTTAAAATTGATGTAATACTTATTACAACTAGTCAAGCAAAGTGATATTGTCGCTAGACAACTTACGGTAAGCATACTATTTTCAACGGAAACTGTTTTATTTTTAATATTGCTAGCAATGTGCGTTGCACATTACTAGTATTCTTGTTAACCCCTCGTGGTCAGCTGAATGCTTGTGTTACGAGTGGGTTCACATTGGTAGTGCAATGGATGGGACCACACCGTCGCAAGTCCGATCCCCTAGCAGTTAGGCTACTGACGCTTTTTACGAATTTTTAACGAAGGTAAATAATTAATGATTAAAAAGCTTACAGTTTGAAGACTGGACCAACCGAAGGAGAGACCAGGACCACCATGATATGATTAAATAATAACTGAAAGGCCAAAGAAATTAGTAAAATTTAAAGGGACATTAATTTTGGGTTTAATTGGCACAAGTCTTATTTGGCTTTATTCACTTTACAGTCAATAAAAATATAATTAGCTTTATATTTTGAACAGGGGTCTCTATTTTTAGATTTTGTGTTTGTGTTCAGTATATTTTAGATTGCTCCCACTTTCGATATTGAATAGGGGGTCCTTTAATAAGAGATATAATTATATTTGAATAGAATGTTATGCTTAATTTTAGCCGATATAAAAGTGGAACTTTCAACGTTATAAGTGTTCTTCATATTCATAAATATAGTGAGTAGAAACGGCAGGCAACTTTATGGCTAGGACGTCGGAATTGCGCTTTTGTGGTTGCCGATTCGATACCTACCTATTGCACTGACATGAACCCACTCGTAACACAAACAATTAGCTTAGCACAAGGTGGGTTGAGGCTACTAGTAATGTAGAACACACATCGCAAGTAAACTTTTTTTTCAAAAACGTTTTTATTTTACTTTTATATTATATTGCGTTTGCAATCGCGCAATATAAACAGCAGTGATCTATGAATTATAAATATAATTGTTTTGTTCGTTGTATCTTGTAGTAAAAAGGCATAATGTACTTATATTCATTATAAAAAAACGAGTAGCTACTTACGGTTTTTTATAATACATTGTTTTATTTTTAAACTTAAGCTTATGCGAGTATTGAAGTCTGCTACAATGATTGATTTTCATCACTTAGTAGACCATTTTGGCAGTTGCGATTTGTTAGATAAGTAAAAAAAATCAAGATACCATAATATTGCATGATAGATTGCTATAGAAGCATACTAAAAAATAATGCACGAAATTAAATTTGACTTCATACAATTTGATCGAATAACTGATAGCACCAAGTTCAACGGATCTCGCTTTGAACTTAATAAATATAATTACCTTTTATAAAAACGGACATTTAGAGGTTATAAGTATGAGTAATCTCAGATTTTAAAAACGGAACGCTCTTTTTTAAGCTATCAAATTCATAAATCAGATTTACCGCATCAAAAGTGATTGATGAATCGTTCTTGGGTGTAAAGATAGTATAATTTAACGTGATATCATGAGACTTAATCACACTTAATAAAGTTCTTTGAAATGACATATGAAAATTAGATTTAAAATGTGATTTTTAATACTGGCCAGTTTTATCAACGTTTTATTCGTCGCGTTGCTCAATATGCGTTCATTGACTTTTAAAAACAAAAAAAACAGCAAATTATTATTTTTTAATTCAATTGTATTAAATTGGAGTGTAATCAATACCAGAAGTAGTATTAGGTACTTATTAGAACTCGTTTAATCCGGTTGCATTGTACGTACAAAAAGATCATAATTTTTAGATCGACATATTGATAGGTAGATCTAACTACCTACCACCGCAGTTGCATGTCTAGTTCATCATTTATCATAGATTTATCATACGATCGACGGGACGTATAGACGAGTCAATCTTATTTCTCAGACTGTGACGTCACTCCAGACAATTTACGAACATCCATATCGAAGCACAGAAGCGGAAAATTGTATCTTTTTTTATCCACCCACATAATTTTAGTTTAAGTTTCCATTTTGATCATGAATCTAAATTGTATTATTTTATAGACGTCCGTTGTAATAATGTCTGATGAACTGATTTGGGTAATCGATGTTGGAAAATAATAATCCTAAGAACCTATGTAGTCTTTTGCCGGTTCTTCTCCATAATATGAAAGAAGTTTTGGAACCTCGCAACTAGAGCCATTTTACGGTTCGAAAAAGCCTACCTACTGAAATAAAAATATTTCTTATGTTTTTTTTTATATTTTGAAAATAATCTATTGGTTTTTCGGTACTACTCAGTAACTTCCTTTGTTGAAAGCTATGTCATAGGTTTCATGTTCATGTCTCAAAAATTGTTGTAACTAGTATTGTTGTCGAAGGAAAATCGTCCAATATTTTGTTTATTATGAACAATTAAGCCTTGTTTATTTTAACATAAATCAAAAACCAATCTATAGACAGCATTATCATTGTCAGCTCTTCATTGAACTTACGACTAAATAAACCATCGGTATGCTTACAGTGTTCAAGGAAAATGCGCACACAATTTTATATTACACCATCAAACCACACGCGTGACCAAAATTGTGTTGCAATGAACATAAAAAATCTAAACCAAATAATCGAAAACACCGCAATCTAATAACCAACAGAAACGATGCGAAACGTATCTAATTAGGGCGTCAATTGTTTATTGTGGAAGTCATTCCACACAATGGAGGCTAAACCGGCAAAACTTCAACCAATCAGAGCAGAATGTTGCCAGTACGACATTAAGATTATAATTTCGCTTCATTCAAGAGCAATAAGTAGCAATAAGGTCCCACTCACGTATTGCCGGGACTGCTAAAGGCACGTATTTTTCGCATTATCGGTTAAATTATTATAAAGGGAACAGACGTGTGGTATAGTCTTAGGGAAACGGTTCAAACGGTGTTCCGAGCGAAACAATTGCCGGCGAAACAGCACGTTCGACATTTTAAAATGAAGCCGAAATGACCCGCATGTTAGCAGCTACATGTTAAACAGTTGCTGTTGCAACTATTTTACACTCTTGTACGGTTTTATTACGTTTTGTAGTTTAGCAAGTGTAATAAAGAACTGCTAATAATTTGTTTTATGTTAATTTTGCGTTTTTTAACGAAGGAATGTATAATATACAATGTGTACAGTCATCAATAATATTATTCATTAATCTAAGACAATTTCGAATCCTACTGTTTATATTATTAAACACCTACCTACGTAAAGAGTAAGTAATTTTCACATTCAAGAAATATTTTATTCGGAATTTGTTAAAATATCCTATTAAAATTTACATATTTCGGTAGGTTCTGATCAAAACACATGGGTATCTTTAGAATATATAAAAATAACTTGACGTCATCTAGCATGTTGTTGAATAATAAGAAATTCAAAACAATAAATATAAACATTTTATTCGAGACAACATATCATTAAAAAAAATACATTATTCCAACAAGATGTTATATTCTAAACAATGGATAGGTTCAACCATTTCCATAGCATAACATCGTAGTGACAAGAATGAATTAATATAATCACTCGCTGACGTAGACACGTCAAAAACTTGTAATATCATTGAGAACAATGATTGTTAGCATATAACATGTTTTGACTGTAGGCATGTTACTGGTCAAATTTAATTCAATAGAATAATTTTATCGATTTTTTATGTAATAACTTTCATGATGGTTCTCCATCATATTTCATCTTAAAGCTGTCTTAAAAACATCCGAGAGTTTCTTACGCCTTAAATACATATTAACGTACTTCGTTTGTATTCACCGAAGCTCTCATAAACTTCAGACGTCGTCTCAAAATTTGGGATTTTCAAAAAAGTGCATCTTGGAAATTTTCACCTCTTCGTGTCCCAAGTTAATATTTATGACCGCGACACAAACAAAACATGGCCGCATTAGTATTCGATCGTGCTTTAAATTTTAGATTCGTAAACCGCTTTATCAAAAGCAATATCGTCTATGTATTAAACATTAGGTACCTAAGTTTTAAATGCGGTTGAAGTAGGGGTCGTTTTACATCGAAAAGTTTGTAAGATCCTCAGAATTTTTGAGACTAATAAGTGTCGTAGCAAAGTCCGCATACTAAAACGACATCCCGTGCATGGTAATAAGAACTCGGAGGGAATATAAAATGCGATCTACCTACCTATCATTTTAGAGGGTGCCGCTGTCAGAGTGTTTAAGATAACCCAGGACGTGACACCTATATCAAAGCGTTCAAATGTACATAACGTGTCAAAATTCTTAAGTAAGCTTAGTCGGCGCAAAAAGTCACCTGGTAAACTTTTAACCCAATGCTCCCTTTTAAAACATGACTAAGGTACATGATCAAAATTCACTGCATATGATATTTGAATCAATATTATAAAACAATATTCAGTGAAATCGTATACATATTTTGGTATTATTTCAGTAACTATAGCGACGTAAAAATAACTAATTCAATCCTACTTATAATTTTGTGTATTTAGTTTATAGTAATCACGATACTTAAATTTATTGGTGCTAGTAAATTAAACAAGTATATTTTGTAAAAAAAGGACACATAATACCAAGACCATTAGTTCTTATAACTAGCACTGCGTTTCTAATATCAATCATTACAACTGAACTGGATCATGTTCTAAGAAATGGTCAATTTGTGTTGTGACAAAAAACATCATCCTGCCATAATGGGATCTTATCTTTTGCGCTGATTACACGTTCTCTCCGGTAACAGAAGGCGATGCTATTAAATTGTCATTAAAGTCACCTCGGTGTCATCTGCGACGTCCGTTTTCGTGGGACCACCTTTTTGTTGCAGTTTTTAGTTTTACGTCGCATCAAATGAACTTTTCCGCTTCACGAGTTCGATCACTGGATTTTATGCTCTACATACGTGGAATAAGGACTGGTTCATGATTTCCTTGTAGCAATTGTAAGGTTGTTGAGTTTCGTTAATGACACTCGATGTAATTTGATGTAAATTGACCGCCCCGTCCGTCAGGAGCGGCCACGCAACATGTCAACTATGAAATTGTTACCTGACTAATGTTTAATTTCGGTGTGATTGATGCTTTAGACCTTTATTTAGAACTTGCTAACACAACTTTGTGTGAGTACTTTTAGATCGCATTATAATTTGAATATTTAAATGAAAAGTCTGGAATTTTCTTTAAAAAAGGGCATCGTATAAATTATCTACCTCCAAATCAGATTATGAAAATCGATGATCTCCTTGTTCGCAAAAGTTGGCAGAACGGTAAAATTTTATTGATGACTGTCATGGTAATTCTGCGGGCTGGTATTACGGGGTAAAGAAATTGCCTCGCCAACCTCCTCCATTGCGTAATGGTCGATGTGACCGCGATATCTTAATAAGTGGTTCTTGATCAAGTACCTTCGAAGAAGCCTCAGGGTTTGCATAATTGTTAAACGTCTGAGCATCGTTTCAGATATGTAGAGACGGCAACCATTTACCCTATTATCGGCCCTTTGAAGAATATCATGATTCGATTCAAAGAATATAATTGTAACATTAAAACTTACGAGTCTTTGGCATTATGTTATCAAGAACATTTTCCGTGTTTCCAATAAATTGTAATGTTTAGATACCTATGCCTAAAAACTTGTATCAAAATATTAATATTCTAGCGTCGTGTTATGTAGCTTTATCTTAAAGATATCCGAATAAATTAAAAAACGGTCTTTGTATACAAAGTACTGTTCCACTAAAACGCGATTGTGTTCTAAAGTTGGTCCCGAAGTCATTTGAATTTCAGAATATCAAGTAGGGGTCTTCTGTTTAAAACTCTAGGAGTTAATAATAATTTTAGATATGTACTTACAAATAATTCCAATTCTCGGCATTAGAAGGTGCCTTTACTGAAACAATGCAGTGCTATGATATGAAATAATTTCAACATATTATAGGTACTTGGATAGATTGCTTTTACATACATAGGAGCCGTCCAATTCTATAGGTCATGCGATGATGCGTGCATCTGACGAAAATGATTACGGGACCGGGAGTTTGAAGCGAAGGTCGCGCGATCATGCGATGCGATCATAGACTTTTTCATCGCACTATGAAATCGCAAAGTATCTAAGTATATATTTTTTAAGATACCTGAAAATCACTATACAGGTTATAACATGACTGATGTTGAAATAAAACTATTTTTAAATGTATTCTATCGCGGTTTATTAAGACTCCCGTCTGTCAGTTTACCCGTGACCACGCCTGCAAAGGCGTTGAAACGGCTTAATATCGGCGAATAAAAATTAATCGGGATAGAATCCGTTTAAAATGTAGTTATATTCCAATGTCTCAGAAAGCATTGTATTGGAATGTCTCGAAGTATTTTTATTGACAGGAGTTACTCAATTTTCCTTGCCTGTCATTCCATTGACGTATGTTTGCTTTAAATTTCCTACCAATAAAATTGGTTACGGTTTTGTTATCGAACGATTACAAATCTCACGGTGCCTCCTCTGCTCTACGTAAACCATAAATAAAGTTACTGCTCGTGCATGACCGACTTTTTGCTCATTACCGCGAAATCGAATAAGCTTCATGGTTGCGTATAGACATATAAAAAAGTAAATAGATCGCATGAAATATGTACATTATTATAATATCAAGAACAAAGAGGCTGGATCGCGTACGTCATTACTCTTAGATCTAAAAAGCATGATTACCTACCTAGTTCAAGCGAATCATATGTTGTAGGTTTTTTTGTGATTTTATTACGGATCATTACAAAAACGTTCCTTCGGTAGTAAGTACAAGTTTCGATGCCGCGTCGGGACACAAGAAGTGAACTTGCATTTTTTTCTGATTATGATTGATAACTGCAAGTCAGACCTGTTTTGCAGTTTCGTACAAACATAGCGGTTATTATACTGTTAATTAATGTTATGTTAATAAATTTTGACTTTTATGGAGACTTTTTATTTAGGTTAATTGAGTAAGACAGGTTAAAAAGGACATAAGGCTACTGAAACTTTTAAATATCGCGTACTTTGATTCTATAGCAATCAATTGCTTTACGTTTTGAATACAGAATTATTTGATAAATTACGTTATTGAATCATTTTGTTTCATTGTTTCGTCAGTCAAATGACGGAAGTAAAACAATGCTCGTCTAATGACTCACAAATTTGAGAGCCATGACTAAAGCTATAATTATGGATAATAATTGGCATTACTGATAAAATTTTTCACCACAAGAACCCATGAACCGTGATTTCTTTGAACTATTTATGATTCAGAGTAAACCAGGATAAGTTTTTAAGTATAAAACATAAAACTGATACGAGGAAATTGATTCTAGCATAAAAACATAAACGTGCTATAATCTTCTCAACCAGTATTATGTTTCTTAAGTGTAAAGAACTATTTTTAAGAGTATATAAAAATATTTATTGTAAAAATATTAATAATAAAGTTTAAATCAAGTTCATAAAATTGTATCGGTTTTTGTTTCACAACAAGCATAAAAGTAATCACACACACACGCACATGTACAGACACAGCCATACACATCTAGGAGAAAACCTTTATCTTTTTCTTGAAACAGGCGTTTAAAGTAAAAACAGTTTCTCTCAAAATGACTACACTAACACATAGAAGCAGTTATTATTTAGAAATACCTTAAGACTTACACCTTTTCTTTCATTGTAAAAATAACAGAATTTTTTTTGCCAATAACACAAAATTTTATTTGCAAAAAGATGAATTCTTTACAAAGAAAAAAAAGATAAAAAGCTTTACAAAATTAAAGAATAGAATATTCCGTTCGAGTGTTTTGTTTATACAAAATATCCGTTATGGTTAGAATAGTCCGCTCCCGTCGGTCAATAATAACAGCAATTGTATGACGCCTCAAGACTTTCCACAAACGAGGCTCTGTTTGTTATTACCGGTAGACTAACTGTTTATACTTGTTTTATTATTCTAAGAACTCGATCATGAATTTATGGATAGCATTTAAGGGTTGTTCACTGGTTACGTAGTCCCCCAAGACTTCGTTAGTATCAAATATTATTGAGGAAGTTTAGTCGTAAATACCACAGAATAGGATATTGAAATTATAATTGCAGAACGAAGGTAAATGTAAAATGATAATTACAATTTACATTCAATAAATGAATAATTATATTTCGAAATTATGTATTAATGAAATATTTTTATTCAAATCGGGTTTATAAATTGATGAGCGGTTTGTTTGTTTTCCATATTCGAAACTTAAAGCATTTTAATACGCGTATTAGTATTACTTCAATTTGTGTGAGTTTAATATTATTTTAACAATAATATATTACAGTAACTTTTAACGCAATTCAAATATTATAACCAACTTGCGATTGCTTTAGATTTATTTAAAATAATTCAAAAACGAATATAAAAGGGTGACACTGATACACCCTGCTGTTTCTTTGTGTTTAATGTTATTAGCCCGAAATGGGTTTCCTTTGAATCGGATCAGGACAAGCCCTTTTCATTGTAAAGCAAATGATAATGGTAATGGTCGGACACCATGTTGCGCTTTATTGTGAATCATGGATATTAGAACACACGGAAAGGGCGTCAAGTAACAAATAAACGTTCCAGAGGCCATCATATGAATTAATTTGAACAGATCCATAGTCATTTTAGTCGTCTCAGTAGGCAACGGAAGACCAGTGCCATATAAAATTTAATGTTGATATTTCCAACGAGAATTGATGAATGGCCGATAAACCTTGCCTTTTGTGTCCAAAGATAATCGCGTTGTTAATAAATTTACACATAATACAACTACTGACAGAACGACAAAAAATGTATACTTCTTACACATGTATTAATGGTAAATTGATGTTGATTGACATATCATAGTATGAAAAACTGTATAGATTAATCTTTTAAGAACCGGTAACATAACATGTCCTTACCGGACAGGCTAGATACAATGTCCTTGGTAACAGGCTGTCGGAGCTCACTATATAATTGGATTAAAATAAATGTGCGTTTTTAATTGCTCAATTGTTTACTGAGCGAAAAGTTTTTGTAATAGGAGCCAACTTAAATGTTAGACTTCATTGCTAGTGACATACCATTGATATTAATATGAATACACAGAATATTTTTTAATACGATTATATGGCGAGAATATTAATAACTGAGGACGTTTCAAAATATGTACCTTTTACTTACGTGGTAATTATATTTAATTTTATGAGTTTTATCTCTTACATTATGAATTAAATTATACAGAAGTTATTAATTTTATACAACGAACCACATTAAGTATGTGTGATTATTTTTTAGATTAAGTATTCCTTGAGAAACTATTCTGTGTCAGTTGTAAGTCTCTTCTAGTAAGATTTGATGCTTTGCACGTATGGCAGTCCATAGAGCTCGAACAGTCGAGATAGGGACGGTCGTTATGTCGATAATTTACTGTGGAAATGACTAAATAAACACTGATATGAATGACATACCTACTGTTACTGAGGGGTGAATCCGAGAACTGATTGAGGAGGGATGTCTAATACAAATGATGTTAATTAAGATAGCAATAATAATATTGTAATTATGTGAACTATTGCAAATCAATAAAGTTAAATGTAATGTCAAATTTGAATGTAACTAAATTCAAGGTGCACCTAACGTTCTTTTTTTTATGAACTACCTTCACAGATGGGAGAATGTTATGGTAAAATAGGTTATAAATACTTAAATAAGACCAAATTTAAAACATTTAACTTTAAAGTTTTCACCCAAAAACCATAGGTCCAAAACCGATTTTGGTTCTTAATAAACAAGCTACAAGTTCTGCATTGTGGACTTCAAATCCCATAATATTTAATTAACTAATTTGATTTCTGTTAGTTTATTTGTTAACAATTAATTTCATTGCGAAAATACACGCGAGGTTTACCAAGAATTCTCGAAGTTTACTCTCTTTCGACGTAATTCAAGACGTGCTGTCGACACAATGAAGATGAACAACTGAACGTTTTCAACCGCAGACTAATAAAATTTAATCGAGAATGTACCTAGAATCAATAGTTCAACAAAAGATTTTTAAAGCAATACAATGGATAAAGATTATTGGAAACAATTATTACTTTTTTGGCATTTGTACCTACTACCTTTGCGTTTTTATTTGTACTCTATGATTTTCTTTTTTCTGATTGTGATCGTAGTAATAGAATCAAGTCAAACATTTCTTGACCGTGTGCTGTGCGTGTACTGGCCGCACGGTCAGTATTTATTACACGTTTTACACGGTGGATATATTTTTTAGGCGTAAAAATGATACCAGGTACTCGAAATCTCCCCTAAAATCATGTAATTTTATGAGGTACTAGCTGTTGCTCGCGGCTTCGCACGCGCGTAAAGTTAAGAGTAGTAAGTAGTAAAGGATAGATGGATGTATTCTGTGATTTTCAAAGTAAGGAGCATGAATTATATTTTTCATAAAATAATATGGCGTTAAGATAATAATAAGATAATGTGGGAAAACATCACATACATTGAGTTTGGATTAACTTTTAAAATGGTGGCAACTTTTTGGTCAAACAAAACTTGAAAATCATTGACACGAAAAGATGAAGAAGAATCACATTCAATGCTCCGAATTCAAAGAAAGTAAGCTCTTGTGCTATGGAATCAGAAACCACGAAGGTACCACTAACACCCAGACTCGACATAATTTAGAATAGTGATTTTCTACATCGACCCGTCCGGGGATCGAACCCGGGACCTCAGAGCTGACCTTGAAAACTGTTGTGAACGCCACTCGAACACGGATGTCATCGTAAAGATATGTTTCAGATGGTCATTTATTTATCGAACCAGAAACCCGTATATGAAAGGCATGGCCTTATGTTTAAAACGAAAGTCCACAATATAATACCTTGCAACCCCTATTTAACCATCTTAAGGCGTAGATTTCTAAAATGGCTAAAATATGTTTTCATTTATTTCTAACCAAAAACCCTTATACCAAATCTCATGAAACCAAATCTCATCTCTCTCTTTGAAAATGACGAACTTCCTAAAAAAACTTCCAACCACTATTGCACCCCCTTAGAGGGTAGATTTCTAAAATCTCGGAAATAGGTACGTCTTATTTATTTCTAATTCATTTTCCTATGAAATTTAATGTACCTATCTATGAAAACTACACAATTCATATACCTACAAACTTCCATCCCCTATTTTACCCTCCTAGGGGGTAGTTTTTCAAAATCGCTGAAATACGTCTTTATTTATTTCTATCGAGAAACCCGTATACAAAATTTCATGTGTCTATCTTTAAAAATACTGAACTTCCCCTACAAACTTTCACCCCCTATTTAACTCCCTTAGGGGTTGAATTTCGAAAAATACTGAAACACGTGGTTTTTAATTTTTTACCAGACTGGTAACCACGAATTTTTATGGTTTAAACTACAAAAATAACGTTTTTCCATACAAACTTTCATCCCCTATTTTACCCTCTTAGGGGGTAGATTTTCAAAATCGCTGAAATACGCATTTATTTATTTCTATCAAGAATCCCGTATACGAAATTTCATGTGTATATCTTTAAAAATACTGAACTTCCCCTACAAACTTTCACCCCCTATTTAACTCCCTTAGGGGTTGAATTTCGAAAAATACTGAAACACGTGGTTTTTAATTTTTTACCAGAATGGTAACCACGAATTTTTATGGTTTAAACTACAAAAATAAAGTTTTTCCATACAAACTTTACAAACTTTCATCCCCTATTTTACCCTCTTAGGGGGTAGATTTTCAAAATCGCTGAAATACGTCTTTATTTATTTCTATCGAGAAACCCGTATACGAAATTTCATGTGTCTATCTTTACAAATACTGAACTTCCCCTACAAACTTTCACCCCTATTTAACTCCCTTAGGGGTTGAATTTCGAAAAATACTGAAACACGTGGTTTTTAATTTTTTACCAAAATGGTAACCACGAATTTTTATGGTTTAAACTACAAAAATAACGTTTTTCCATACAAACTTTCATCCCCTATTTAACACCTTTAGGGGTGGAATTTCGAAAAATCCTTCCTTATTCTTTGCCTAAATTATAAAGGAAACCTCTGTGCAAACTTTCAGCTTTCTAGGTCCAAGGGTTTGGGCTAGGCGTTGATGAGTCAGTCAGTCAGTCAGTCAGTCAGGCCTTCTCTTTTTATTTATATAGAAGATTAGTTGTGTGATGATTTCGAAAATCTAATTAATTCTTCTAATTCTAATCCAAAATGGCTGATATTTTAATCTATAATTATTTTTTCACTTACCTGGGTTCGAACCTACATGTGCATGCAAATCCGGTCATTCAACCTCTAGGCCGCCAGGACAATCTGGTCATATAAGTAAACCAAAAATTAATGAATGAATATTTCAGAATGATGTCGTAAGTACCACTTGTCTGCTCAAAAGGATCAGTGACTGAATGTTTTTCATTTAGTAATAGATTTATCAACTAGCCCAAAGAATTACGTTAGGTACAGTCAACAGCAAAGGTAGAAGATGAATTGAGTTTATAACTTTTAGAGTAAAAACTGATCACAAATATTATGGCAACTGTCCTAGTAGTAAATGTTTTTTATAATTTACAATAAGCAATTACATACTTTTGATTCACTTCGACGCCACACAGTTCTGACGCGAAGTTAGTTCATTAGTATTGAATTTCTGATATGATCACCTACTTTTGCTGTTGACTGTACGTTGGGGGAATGAACAATGAAACCTGCAATACCGACAAAAAAATATGGCGTAATTTTATTAAGAAAAAAAAAAAAACAAAATAAAAAAGTATTTCAGTTACTTACCGATGATTCTTCTTGGTCGTACACTCCTGACGGAGTTGTCGTGGTTATGGATCGTCTTCTAGATAGGTTGCAGCTCTTGCAATGCTTCTCCATATCTTCCTATTTATGGCAGTGCGTGTATATTCGTAGTGAGGGAACACTTCGTAAATGTCTTAATGATGTCTGTCCATCTTGCGAGGGATCGACCTCGAGAACGTTGTTGCCGATGATATGAGATGATATTGGTGGTTTTTAAACGTCTTGTAACACACACTTAGCGCAAAACTAAATTTAATGTACGTTTTCTGTTAAAATTTATACAAAATACTTGTTTTTGACGGTACTGTGCGCATTTGACGCTCCATTTAGACATTTATACATTCAAGGATTGCTACATTCATAATATTGAAATAAAACTACTTCACCCATTCTATCGCGTTTTATTTTGATTTTAGTTCCTGACTTTTTAACGCCTTTGCAGGTGTCATGGTCACGGGTAGACTGAGGTGGTATTTGTCTTGACATAAGATGTTGCTCGTTCTACCTTCATTTATGTATTTAATTATTTGTATTCCAACCTACGCAATATGAGCTCACTGAGTTCTGAGGTATTGCAGCGCTGCTCTTGGGTTTGGTTTTAATTTTGTGAATTATTGGGTCCCAAGTACGTGATATCTTCCAGGCATCTTCTCTATCAAAATTAGGATGTTTTTTAATCTCAATAGCTTTGCCAAACATCCTAGATAGGAATTTGGACTCTTTGGCGAGTATCTGTGGTTTATCAAATCTAATGTAGTGACTGGAACCTTCAGCATGTTTGGCGACTGCATACTTCGTTCCACGTCAGTTTCGGTTTACGTCAGCTATATGTTCTTTTACGCGGATTCCTATACTACGTTTTGTTTGATCGATACAAGAGAGATCACAGTCAAAATCAAGTTTACAAACTCATTCATGGTGGAGAAAGATAAATATTATTGTGACAGAACTACACATAAGTGAATTTAATCTAATATTTTTTATATAAATGGAATATTTTAGTAACTGCTAACTTATACCTAATCTTTTTACTTCTCCAAAATATTATTATTCCATCGATGTTCGAAATTGAAATATTTAGAAATTTGAATGCATTACGGTCTTAATTAATAAAAACAAAAGAAACTCGTGTTCATTTCGTTTTAGTTTAGCTTATTGGTCTGGTTTTATAGTCATTCACAGGGTAAGGTTTACAGTATACATAATAATCCTATAGGTATAACGTACCATAACACAGTTACTGGCCAAATTGTAAAGCTGAGCGGCATGTCTCCTGCAGTACAGTTGCGGTTAACCGATGCGGGTAGATGGAATTCTGAATTCTGACATTTGACCGTTCGTAACAACACGAAATCCGATTATATGTATTCATCATGGCGGCATGTTATTCTGTTATTGTTATGAGATAATCCTACAAAGTATCTAATACCTATACTTCTATACTAAATACATACTTATGTTACTGTATATAAATAAGTACATACTTTTTCAATAAAGAAGTAAAAGTTCATTTTCCCCTAAATCAATCTAGTTTCAATATATCGAAACCATTTATCAAAACGATTTATTGAAATGACTGGCTATATTATGTTTCTTCGAATCAATTGAAATTATAAATCTTTGTCGCTTGAATACCAATACGTTTGAATTATAACTACGAATTATAAACCTACGTTTTGTAGTCTAAATTATTTTTTTAGTGATAAAAATCTTTAATTTAATAATTTTGCATAATGTACCCGCATGATCTGAAAATTTTGAATGACATAATAGACGTTAATTATCAAATTGTGAAAAGACTCAAATTACTCTGAAATAAGAAATGACATTATTGAAATAAGTGCTAGGTACATGCACTTCACTTAAATTAAATGATGTACAATTACCTACACGAATCATAATGAGGTACCTATTACATAACGAATACGATATAAGAACAAGTATTTAACCTGGGTTTTTAACAAATTGTTTCCAAAACTGTTTGAGGTTCAATAATAGTCTTTAGAATATAAAATCATTCTTGTTTTATGTATGCTACCTGAGAGAACACGACATTAACATATTTTAATGAAAATAAATTATAGAAAAAGCAGCTAGCGAAATACATTTCGAAAATTACTGATTACATGGAAGTTAATCGAATCAGAATGCAAGGAAAACGGTTAAAATTTAAATATGAAGTTTATTTTTCCTAAAACGATTCATTCTAAAAAATTTATAGAAGTATGTTTTCATAGAATACGTCACTAAATGTATAAATTTTAAAGCACCAGGTTATAACATTAATTTTAAGGAGGTACTCAATTCGACTGTATTTTATTGTTTTTTCGACTTAGTCAAGACTATTTATTTAGCCACTATATATAAGCAACTAATTTGAGATTTCATAGAATGTTAGTCAAGAATCTTAGGTGAGACATTTTAAAAAGCATAAAATCACTATCCCTCCATAAGACTGAGTTACTGTGACTGAGTTCAAGGTGAGTTCCTATACCTAAGTTATTAACGGTACAAATTAGTTTGCTGTTCAACTATCTTGTCATAGAGGCTTGTTCTTATCGGGAACAGATACTATCGGACTTAATGCGTAGGCTCATACAAGTTTGAAGATTATTCCACTTGTGACACTGGACAGGGACCAACTTTTCCATTTCAGCTATAACTGTTACCTAAGTCTATACAAAATATTATTGTATATTAATTATTGGGAAATGCAAGAATACTGACAAATCTCTTACCAATGTCAGTTGACTGTAATGAAGTCCGTGATTATTTTAGATTGGACTTAGTTACGGACACCCTAATATAAAAGTAACTAATGCCCAGATTTTAGACCCCGAGTTAACTCAACCAATGGTTATGTTAACTGATGGTTTCAAACTTCGGTAGAACGCGTTTTATTCATCAATTTTTATTCCAACAAATGGTTCATCAATTTACACTCAAACTTATTTGACCATTTGATAGACAAACAATACATGAAAAAACACGTTTTGAAACTTTTAGTTAGCATATTTAACCATTGGTTAACTCGGGATCAAAGAACTGAGCCTTCCACTTTAGGTTTATTATTATTTGTCTGTTAGCAAATTAGAAATCCTTCGAAACGATAAATCCGACCGATAAGTATAATTCAATATTATGAAACTGCAGAAAATAGTGGAAACTAAACGAAACTTCATCCGCAGTAGTGTGACATTAAAAATTTATAGCTGCTTAAATCAGATGTTTAAATTATTCTGGGAATTATTAGACGGTGGATTAACACCCACACTTTTGTAAGTAAGCGTACCTAAATCGTTTGTTTAAGTTGAAAATGACTTTAATTTTGTCTTGTCTTGACCTTTTCGTGACATTAAAGCAAATTCTCGAAGACCTGTGTAATATGTAAATAGAGTCTGGGAAAGTTCACAACTTTAAAAGAAACGAGATATATTGGATGGGTTTCTGTCAAATTAATGTCGCCCACTATAAATGACGGGATTGTAAGTTGAGAAAACACAATCCACGAATGCACATAAAAATTAAATTATTTGAATTAGCTATAATTTGTTACCGCAGCCATTACATTCAATCACAACGCCCACTGAAGCACGTAAAACCAAACTACTGCTACTACTGTGTCTCTAGATATTGTACAAAATATATAAATGAATAATAACTTTATTCGCCCTTTCACAGTCAGGCATTTAGGTTAAACGTGAACTATAAAACTAGTTAAGGACTTACAGTAATGGGCCCTCTCTTGCACAACATAAAATTGAATTTGTGACATTTATATTAAAAACAATTATTACTGGAACTGTAAATAGCAAGCCGGAAATTTATTGCTTTTGATAGTTTAAGCAGTTAGCGCTTTAAAAGTAGTTTTTTAGCAAATTGTATCTTATTAATTGAACATGAGGATTATTATTAGCCATAAATCTGTTAAATTAATTAAAAATTGTATTCAATTATTTGTAAAGCGTCAGATAAGTCGGTTTCCGTCAGACCAGTCAATCTGAAAAGGTACGTCTGTATTATTATATATCTTTGTATAACGAAGTATATACCTACCAAAGATAAATCAATATTAAAATTAACATTAAACAGTTATTAACTTAAATAAATTTGATAAAGATAACCTAATGATCCAAAATCAATAGTAACGTAAATAGCTGTAACTACTTACTGCGGATATAGCTCCAAATAATCGAATATGTCTGCCGGACGTCAGATGAGGCGAGGCCGACGTACTGCCAACGTGACGTCACGTGCAGCCTACCCGCCATCTCGTGCAGTTGGCAGATGGTAAAATTGTACTTAATATAACAATAACGTCTGTCTGCCGCATTTCAACGCTATTTTAGTAGCCAACAATTTTATGTTCGATATTTTGATCACACCAATAATCGAATGAAAACCTGTTCTTTTATAATCTTTGAACAAAATGTTTTAGAGCCAATCAGTGGGGTTTAATGATTGATGGCTCTTACACTAATGATATTAATGTTTGATGAAACTCTCAAAGATGCCAATGCCTAAAGCATTAAGATTTAGCTTAATTAAAACGGTATTCTGAACAGTAGAAAAAGGCGTTCTAATATTAAAAGCTATATTAATTATTCATAAAAGTAAGATAAGATAAACGCAGTATTAGCTGTTAATGCGTATATATTATAATGTTGCTCTCCACTCCAACCTTTGCATGTTAGTATGACGTTATTGGCTCCCGAATGATTACCTTAATGGATACCACGTTTTAACGATCTTTTAGCTTTTAAATTGACTATAAAGGAGATACGATTTAATTTATGGCCATTGAGACGTTACCTTTAATCAGCTACTCTATTAGTCTCATGCGAATTCTAATGTATATTGTGTATCGCAACCCGTTATAGATCAAAGATCGAACACATGAGTGTATAATAATATTCTTAGAAGTTTCATCGCGTTCGTGGAAATTTAAGGTAAATAAAATTTGGAAGTTTTGTGCGAAAGATCCAATCTGTATTAAATCACATTTTTTTATTTTTATTTTGATGAATAAGTAAATCTAAATATAGAGCAAATAAATTCAATGTCGTGCATGATATGATGTTTGTTTTTATTGTGATTGAACGTAATAATATGCTTGCAGTAGGTACGTACAACAGGCACACACACAGGTACAAGTATGTACAAGAAGGGCAAATCTTTGTCGAGACTGAAATAAATATAATAGAATATGTCATTTCTCATGATCACGAATCGTAAACTTAGTAGATAATTTATATAAATTGCAATAATAATAAACAAAAATACAAGAGGGAAATCAGTATCACATTTTTCATCATCAACAAACTTTATGTTGCCGTTCTAAGCTCCAGTTAAATAAATAACCGCAAAATTCAATTCTACAAACCGTTACAAAATAAGCTGCAGGCAACAAAGTCAAATCGTTTTGCGCGGTTAACCACAGCGCTTTCTGTCAGGTAAACCATGGATTTGAAAGTTTACGTTTGAAGTTCTATGTTAGTAACTAAAGCTTTTCGATATTTTAAATAGCGCATCAAAGTTTTTATCCAACTATTTGCATACCTGTTGAACTTCGGTCCAATATTCACACCATCGGTTTTCGATCCGTGAAACGATTTTGTTTTACATTATTTCTTGTATGCTGTCAATGCTTTCCCGCAATCGTGTGGGATAAATATTATGAAAAAAGGATTTCAAATTTCAATTTTGACATTCAGACGTTTTTGAAATGTCGCTGTCAGTTTGAATAAATTCGTATTTTGATTTTAAATGTTGTTGAGTAGCATTTCATATTTCAAATTACCTATTTCTGATCCATTCCAAATTAAACAATGTTTTTAACAATTTTCCGCACTATCACAGGCCATTGTTATTATTTGTTATTTGAACGTTCTTTTGTGTAATTTTGTTTTTATTCAATCACTTTTGTAGGTAAAAACGGTTTTCAGACGTTTTTAAAATGGCGCTCTCAGTTATGAGTAAATTCGTAATGTTGTTTTTTAAATGTTTTTCAAATTACCTATTTCTGTTCCATTCTAAATTTAGAAATGTTTGTTTTCCGCACTATCACAATTCATTGTTATTTGAACGTTGTTTTGTTTTCATTCAATCACTTCTGTAGGTTTATCTGACGCGGTCTGTCGCCCTTTGACAAAAAACTTACTTTAAATTATTGCCAGCTATATGTTGCTGGGCTCGTCTTGAAACGTCCCCCGGCTATCCCTAATACCCGACGAAACCAATTTGAATTCAATTTAGCTTTTTTTCGAGCAAGCTTTTGTTGCCTCCGAGTTGTGTTTACCTTATTCGATTTCTGTAATTTCATTCATAACAAACTGGATTTGGGGTTCGAAAAGCCCATCGGGGTTGACAGGGGCGTTTGAAATAATATTCTCTTTGATAAGAACCGGTTTGCATCGGGATAAGTGGTGGGGTTCGCGCTATCGGCCCATAGACTCGAATGGGATTTGTCAATGTGAAGTGACAAAAACTAATTATGTCCCACAATGAGCTGGTTTGGGCAAAGGGATACGTTGGATCGATGTGATATCGATTTCAAAAATGTATTGCACTCTATTCATGACGTTGAAATTAAAGTTTCCTGTCTCATAGAAATAAATGCCGCTATGAAAAAGTGAAAAGACGACTGAAAATGAAATGAAACATTGATGAATGATACAGTGAGTTTAAAATTTTGTACGATACTAAAATAATAATAATCTTTATTTCTCATCATCACAACAGAAAATACAGATTAAAAATTGTTTGCTCGTGATATAGAAACTGGAGTCTGAGTTAGGTTAAACCTGTGTTACAGATCACCAGGCCATACCTCCGTTTTTTAAATTAAATAACAATAGACTTTGAACTAAAAGTAAAATTCTAAATATAATAACAAATCTTAGTAATTAAAATAAAATAAAACTAAAGTCAGTCCAGATATAACTTAAGTAAGAATCTAGTAATAGGTAATGTTATTATTTTTGAGAATAACGCACAATTTAAGTTCATTGCAACAAAGCAGTGGTATTGAATGAATATTATAATATTCAATTAAGTTTTGCAAACACAACGAGGTTTTGTAAGTTTTTGAGAAAACTGTTATCTGCTTAAGGCAGTACATACCTAGAATGTTATGTAGCTAGGTAGGTACTTATTACGACTACCTACAGAAGTACAGTTATCTTCATAGAATCAATAAGATCCATGAAATAGATGTCATCTAAGAAAGTTTCTAAATAACTTTTGAACTATGAAATATAAATACACGCACAACCAATTTCGGGTCTAGTGAGGTCCATGTTAATATTTAAAGAATTTAAATCATTCAATTTACTACGCAAATGGAATATCAGAATACAGCAATAAATATACATTTATATGAATAAATATATTGAGTGAATTTGAATTGAATTATAATGGGAAATATGTGTCTAAATTTACACTATTAACAGCTTGACACAGCAGGAGAGAAAGAAAATAACAAAACAAAAACATAATTCTTAAACAAACATTCTTTTGAATGTGTCTGAGTACATTTCTCGATATAAAATAACGAATAAAATTTGTTAGAGGGTTATAATATAATCATTGGCGGTCAAATATTAACATTTGCATTTTATAACACCATCAAATATTTATAAGTATATAAATCTTCATTGCTTCGTGCTATATTTTTGACAATTTGTTCGTAGTGAGGTGTCCCGCTGGGCATTTGAGACAACACAAACAATAACACGGCACCCTGCGGATACTTATTGTCTTCGTCGAGTACTGATTATATCTCATCTTGGTGCTAATAGACAATTGACAGGCGGCCCTTCACTATTAATTGGAAATAACAAAGTATTGTCTCCAGTTTACTTGTCTAAGTATGTTGCTGACAGGTTTTGATTCGATTAAGCTGATTGTTTAAACCTTGTGTGTAACTTTATGAATAGAATCATGAACGATTAATATTTAATTAAAATGCTTGTTCTTTCAAGCCGCAATCCGTAAACAATGAACCGAAATAACGTGTTTCATAAAGAGTAAAATTATTTGAAGATACATTCTGTAAGGAATATTAAATTAAAGTAAGGATTATTATGAATTTTATATTTGTAAATTTATATAATAGTAGTTTCGTTAATTGTAAATTACGGTATTTTTGTGAGTCTTCTAAATATTTATGCTGGCAACACTACGCCGAGCGAGGCTCGGTGGGGTGGTGACAGCACGTTTGGTTTTGACGTTTGTTGGTTATCTTGGCCACGCGGCGCGAGCGAGAGGTTGTATTGTAAGAGACGGTTGATTTGAAAGGATAATTGGATACTTATTGGAAAGTCAAGGTAATAAAGAAGGTTTCCGATTCAAATTTGGTGGTTTCATTATACTTCAGAAGTGGTAAGTACCGTAAAACACTATATTTTGTATAGCTTACGTGAAAATATATAGTAGTTAGCAGGATGATATTCTTAGTGTCTAGTGATAAGAATGTCGGGTAGTAAAATCCTAAGAAATCAGGGCCATCATTTAGGGTGAAACCCGAAATTTATGTGAATCATGCCTGTTAATATCAATACTTCGTCGCATTTATTATATTTATAAATTTAAAGAAATAAAATTTTATCTATTTCGAATACCTATCATGCACATCGAAGATCAATTTCAAGGTCAATCCAAATATGTTTCCTAGAATACCCTAACACGTGCATGGGTCTACGGGGGTAAAAATTTTCGTTATTTTCACCTAGGAAGCCGAGATTTCGAGATATATTACAAAGTACAGTTTTCAACCAGTTTTGTAATATTCCAAAGTCAGTCCGAAAATCATTTGAACAAATACATAGTTGGCCCTGTTTCAAGTTCCAGAATAATGGAAAGATCACGTTCTCGACACCTGGAGACTCCTCCAGGTGACACGGCTTCGCGAGGGCGAGACCGTGAAGAAAACAGACGAAGTCGCAGCCGCATCCGTCGTGAGAGTCCGCCGGAGTGCCGTCGAAGCCGCCTGAACGAGAGCCGGAGCTTACGCGACGACGACAGGCTTCGCGCACTGGAACGAGAAATGGACCATGAACGCAGAAGACTTCGTGATCTGCAAGGTAGCCTGGACAAGGAGCGAATGCGATTACGAGAAACTGTGAGTAATCAACGAGAAACTAATCAACCCCATGTGCGTCGCACGGCACGCGAGCATACCACGGATCAGGATGAAAATCGTTCTTGTAGACGATCGCGCAGTCCGAACAAAGATGAACCTCGTAGAACCCGATACGAGCGACATTCACCTCTGGTAGATAAATCCGCAAGCCCTACATTTACCTGTAAAGATCTTATGAGTATGTTTAGTTCCCTTAAAAATCTACCGCCCCAGCCGTCAACGTCGGCGACGCCGGTTACGTATAATTCAAACAATCATAAAAATATTTTACCTGATTTTGATCCGTCGGCGAAAAGCCAACGTATAGATATATGGCTAAACAAGGTGAACGAATGTGCCACCGTTTACGGCTGGGACGATAAAACTACAATCCAGCTCCAGGGTTTGGCCAAAACCTGGTACGAAAGTTTAACGTCAATTTTGTTTAGTTGGGCTGAGTGGCAAGTTAAATTAACAAATGCGTTTCCTTGCGAACAGAATTATGGCCAAATCCTGGAGGATATGCTGAAAAGGAAAAGTAGGATAAACGAACCGATTGAGGTATATTTCTACGAAAAGCTGGCTCTGTTGAACCAATGCAACATCGAAGGAAAGCGTGCTGTAGATTGTATTATTCACGGACTAACGGATAAGACGATGAAGTCGAGCGCGACTACCTTACGCTGTTCCCATCCAGAGCAATTGTTACAATTCTTAATGAGTAATAAAGACTCGTCGCAATATCACCCCTTCGATAAAACGTTTTACAAAATTAGGTCCGGAATCGACAACAGTAATGCAAATAATAACGGCAACACTGCTAGGGCAGCTAAACCACCTTCCCTGAATAGCAATATTCTTTGTTACAACTGCCTGTTGATTCTGTAAGACGTCGTTCTAAAATTCGAATCTAAACCCGCCGTGAATTTCTTGATTGGCATTCTATAAACTCGGTTGATACACTAGCGCTACACTTGCGAGCGTGTCAGCGTGTTGAACTAAATTAACCGTGAGATTTGGACCCAAGTTCACCAACAGATGGTTAAATTTTAAACAAATGTTTGTACCATGAACGGCTGTTTAACAATATTTTGCTGTTCACCATTCACTAACCATTGATTATGTACTGTATTCGAATGATTATCTTAAACGATGTAGCCAACTCAGTTTAGCCATTGGTTTATGCTTCCTGACATGAAGTTTTTATTTTGTTATTCTCCCAGCAAGTCTTTAAGCTATAAAAAATAAATATTGATTTGATTTGATTTGAAGCTCTCAAGAGAACGTTTGCAGTGAGTACTAAGAGCATTAAAATCGTCAACCAGATCCTTCCAACCTCTTGCTTTTCAACCTCCTCGGCATTTGCTTTAGTGTCCGATTTGTTATTTTCTATTATATCGCTGTATTTTATTACGAGTGCCGTAAGTACAGATTTCTCGCCACTGGTGAAATTCAAAGTACGTTTACGCTTATCTTCCATATCACTGATATATATTAAATAAAAGATAACAAACACGACACGAAAAAATTATGAATTGAGTTAAATGATTTGATCACAGAGTTTGACAATGAAAATTGATTGACGTGACCATTAAGACATTCAACATTCACAAAATAATGATAAACCATTCCAGCATTTGGTAATTTTGGACTCACTCATTCAAAACAGTTTGGTTAGCAAACCGTTGGTTAGAAATAAATGGTGAACTCAAAAAAAAACGCGGTTGGGTTGAACATCGGTTTAATGCTAACAGAACGGTTACGTAATCAATGATTATCATGTAGTTGGAAAACTCGGGCCTAAATATGAGATGACGTTTGAGTTCGCACTCGAAATTTGAAAATTATGCGAAGTGAGAGCGAACGTGGAGTGAACAATGAAGTGAGATGCGAGTTGTTGTTTGACTTTTACAGAATTGACGTGCTGCAAAGAAAGAGGACATCCGTTTATTAAGTGCCCCAAACCCATCTCGAAGTGTGCGAATTGCCACAAAATGGGTCACAAGACTGAGAATTGTTTTAGTAATTCGAAAGATATTAAAACCGACACCATTCAAAAGACATTGTGTATTTCAAACACAGCCCCAAGTTCAAAGTTTTTCAAAGAAATTACCGTGAATGATCTTCCCACAACATGCTTCATCGACTTTGGCAGCGAAGTAACCTTGATAAGACAATCTCACGCGTCACAATTAGACTTGCTGCGTAGCGGTGAAACAACTGCTTTAAAGGGTTTTGGTAACGAAATAGTTCGCACTCTTGGTACCGTAACTGTAAATATGGTTGTTGACGGCGTCGCTGCCAATGTAGTTTGTCATGTTGTGAAAGACGAGTATCTAGAGCACCCAATTTTAATAGGACAGTCGTTCACTGAACAATCGCATGTTGCTGTTTATAAGACTGCCGATAAGCTTAGTTTTCTTGACTTGAGCAATGAAATGCCTTTCTCGCAAACAGAAATAAATTGTGATGCCACCGTTCAGCTATTTGCAGTCTCAGATATGGACGTTTGTGGACTAGCCAGTGTAAAGACAATCGTAAAACCCCAGGTAAATGGTGAAATACTAGTAACCAGTAAGATTGTTGGGAAGCCTTCTCAGCAACTCGCTGTTTTAGGAGGCGTTTACCCAGTAGATAACGGAGCGGTCAATATTTTGGTATCTCCTGTCTCATCATCTAGCATCATCAGAGCGGGAATGGTTTTGAGTCGCGGTACGGAGGTTAGGGTAATAAATAGTATAGTTACTTCTACCAGCGAGCTGCCGGAACAGCACACAATAGATACGACACAGATACGTATAGGAACTTCAGTTGAGGAACCTCACCGTGAAAAGCTTATAGCTCTATTAGGTAAATATCAGCATTGTTTTGCATCAAATTTAAAGCAATTAGGGTGTACTAGCACAACGGAAATGACAATTGAATTAAATAACAAGAAGCCAATTGTTTACCGACCGTATAGGCTTTCGCATAAGGAGCGGGAAAATGTACGCACAATGATAGACGATATGTTAGAAGCGGGGATAGTGAGGGAGAGTGTGTCGGAGTATGCTAGTCCTATAATTTTAGTTCGAAAAAAGGATGGTAAAATACGAATGTGTGTTGACTATAGAATGTTAAACTCTGTCACCGTTAAAGAACGTTACCCTATGCCTAACATAGAAGATGAGATTTCGCGGTTATCAGGACAAGCATACTTCGTCACGCTTGATTTAACATCTGGCTACTACCAAGTGCCATTATCCGAGGAATCGCGTCCTTTAACGTCGTTCGTCACCCCGGATGGTCAGTACGAGTTTAATCGTATGCCATTCGGGTTGGCCAACGCGCCGGCCGTATTCCAAAGGATGATGCACAAGGTTTTAGGTCCCTCACGTTATGATGGTGCTACATCGTACATAGATGACGTGTTGATATACGGCCGAAATATCGAAGAATGCTTGTTTAGGTTAGAAAAGGTCTTGCAATTACTGGAGAGTGCAAATCTTACACTTAACCTGGCAAAATGTGAGTTCCTAATGGACAAAATCAATTACTTGGGGTACGAGATAAGTGTTGCCGGTGTAAGACCAGGGGATAAGAAAATTCAATGTGTAGTGAGTTTTCCGTGCCCGAACGATCAACACACGGTTCGACAGTTTCTCGGTCTAGTAGGGTACTTTCGAAAATTCATTCACAATTTCGCTTCCTTGGCATATCCCTTGACGAAACTGCTTACCAAAGATGCGGTCTGGACCTGGTCACATGAGCAGGAAACAGCTTTTAAAACACTAAAAGACAGGCTAGTAACCAAACCTATACTGGCAATTTTCAATCCTGACTATCAGACAGAGCTGCACACTGACGCCAGCAAATTGGGAGTTGGTGGTGTTTTGTTGCAGAAATCACCTGATGAAAATGCATTTAGACCGGTAGCGTATTACAGCCGCAAAACTTCCCCCGAGGAGAGGAACTTTCACGCTTACGAACTTGAGACGTTAGCTGTGATATGTTCTCTTAAGAAGTTTCGGGTATATTTATTGGGACAAGATTTCAAAATCGTAACCGACTGTAGTGCCCTCCGGTCAACCTTCTCAAAACGAGATATTCTCCCTAGAGTTGCGAGATGGTGGCTGCTTATGCAGGAGTTCCAATGCACCGTCGAATATCGTCCAGGTGTAAAAATGGCCCACGTCGATGCGCTTTCACGCAACCCCATCCCGGACGAGGAAACTGCACTAGTTTCCGAGCATTATCCGTCTGTCATGAGCATCAGTAGCGAGGATTGGTTGCACACTTTACAGTTAGGGGACACAGAGTTGTGTAGGATTCGTAACGTTTTGGAATCATGCTTAGACGAGAATGGACTCAAATATATAACGGACAATTACATTATTAAAGACAATAAATTATATCGGTATTTGAACGGAGATAAGAACAATATTCGTTGGGTCGTACCAAAGGGTGCAAGGTGGCAATTGTGCCGCATCAATCACGACGAAATCGGTCATTTTGGAATAGAGAAGACTTTGGAACGTATAAAGAAGTCGTATTGGTTCGCTAAAATGTCAAGGTTCGTTAAGAAGTACGTCAATGCGTGTGTAGAATGTGCTTATGCTAAAAAGAATAACACTGCGAAGGAAGGATACCTATACCCGATACCTAAAATTGAAGTCCCGTTCCATATGCTACACATTGACCACCTTGGACCCTTTGTCAAATCAAAACGAGGGAATACCCACCTCTTGGTCATTGTTGATGGGTTCACCAAATTCGTGTTCGCCAAACCAGTTCGTAATACAAAGACCCAAAGTGCCATCAAGGTATTGGAAGACATATTTTATACCTTCCGCGTACCAGATCGTATTGTCAGTGACAGAGGAACGTGTTTCACATCTCATGCGTTTAAGAGGTTTTGCCTAGATAAAGGTGTGAAGCACATTCTTAACGCTGTTGCCAGCCCGCGCTCTAACGGGCAAGTGGAAAGGTACAACCGTACCATTCTTAGCTCTCTAACTGCTCAGAATTTGAACCGAAATGAAAAGGATTGGGATGTTACGGTTGGAAAAGTTCAATGGGGTCTAAACAATACAAACCATACCAAACCAAATACTCTAGGTAGGACGCCATCCGAGATGATGTTTGGTACGTGCATGGATTCGGAAATTAATCCTAGGCTTAATGAGGTCCGAAATGAGACGCGTGAAACTTGTGACTTAACCGTAATAAGAGAGGAAGCTAAGAAAGCAATAGACGATGAACAGGAAAAACAGAGACAGAGGTACGATAAAGACAGGAGACCCGCGAGAGTGTATGCCGAAGGTGAACTAGTAAAAATTACAAAGACCGCTTTTGTAAATGACGGCAAGAGTAAAAAGTTACACCCCGCCTATATAGGTCCGTATCGCGTCATTTCGATACTAGGTAATGATAGATATAGGTTAGCTGCAATCCCCGGCTTAACTGGGACAAAGAGCAAACGGCATACTACGGTTGCCGCTGATAGAATGTTGCCTTGGGTCAATATTGCCGCGCTTGAGGTAAATGAATTAGATGTATCTGGTGATGATGAAAGTGAATCTCATGAAAGCGATAACAATGATTGAAACTTTTGTACTAACATAATATTATGCAATAACTAAAATTTTGACAGTCATAGCTATGGATGTCTACAAGTATAATAATGCAATTTTATTTAAATGTCAAATCATTAAGAGAGTCTCATTATTTCACTATCCTTTGTTATGTATGATTTAATTACTTTTAATTGAGTGTTGTGTGTCCCGACAGAACAGTGAGAATGGAATGGGTTCACTGTACTGTTCAATATGGATAAGTTTGGTCACGAGAATGGATGGGTTCGTGGACCAAACGTAGCTGAGATAAGGTTGTTCACGAGAATGGATGGGTTCGTGAGCAACTGTGAATAGGATAAGGTTGGTCACGAGAATGGATGGGTTCGTGACCAACTGAGAATAGGATAAGGTTGGTCACGAGAATGGATGGGTTCGTGACCAACTGTGGCTATGTTTCTGTTCGCAAGAATGGATGGGTTTGCGAACAGAATTATTGTATTCTGTATTATGTGGTTGTATGAGAAACGATTGGTTTAATTTGAACTCTTTCGAAAATGGATGGATTCGAAGATGACATGATTGAAAATAGTTGACTTCAACAATAATTGTACAAGTTAGTAATATATTACGTAATAATAATTGATGTAATGGTTAAACTAATATGAACCTATACTGTAAGGGGAATGATGACACGAATGTAACGCTGAATCGAGGCATTTACGACCAAAATATTGGCTAGTAATTTTTCTTCTTTTGTCTCTCTTATTTGCTTTCACTAGTTACCTCATTTCTACACACCATATCTTGCGTTATGGTGTCAACATTCCTTAGTTAGTGCATGAGGACATGCACCATGTCAGGATGGGCGAATGTAAAGAATATTAAATTAAAGTAAGGATTATTATGAATTTTATATTTGTAAATTTATATAATAGTAGTTTCGTTAATTGTAAATTACGGTATTTTTGTGAGTCTTCTAAATATTTATGCTGGCAACACTACGCCGAGCGAGGCTCGGTGGGGTGGTGACAGCACGTTTGGTTTTGACGTTTGTTGGTTATCTTGGCCACGCGGCGCGAGCGAGAGGTTGTATTGTAAGAGACGGTTGATTTGAAAGGATAATTGGATACTTATTGGAAAGTCAAGGTAATAAAGAAGGTTTCCGATTCAAATTTGGTGGTTTCATTATAATTCATATATTAAAAATAATATCAGAATAAAAATAAGGAATCATTTATTTCCGCTTGAGGCGTCTTTCTGTACGTGTATTTCGCAAATTGGTTTTTTAATTATGTCTCTTTTATACGTCTAATTTAGGGTTAATCCGGTCTTTTGTACCCTGTTGCCTCAAGCACCATATTGCCCTTCTATTGTGCTCTTTATTAAAGGAACCCCATGATAATTTTCGTTTCCCATCTTACGTAAAACGAAGGGTTACACAAGATGTTATTCAGTATTAGAATCTTAATTTAGTTACTAAACAAGGTGTCTAATGCACAGGATATTACGAAGGGTTGACTTGAAAGCCCGACCCGGTCGCTCTGTATCGCATTCTGCTCCTTATTGCCTGTAAGCACTTAGATACTATTGAAATCTTTACGCCCAATAAGGTTTTATAGACACAGACTGTGCCGACTTAGATCAGACTACAGACATTGGAATATAAATGCCTTACTTCGAGCCTGACATTGTTTTGAGACAGCATATCTTAAAACAATGTTGGACTTGAAGTAGGATACAATGACTTACTTTTTTGTATCTTTCACATATAAAACAAACGCATGACACAAGTAGGTAACCTAGAAACAATCGTTTGTAATGTAACTACTAATATATTGTGCTTCATCTTGTACACATCTTCAATAAGCCAACTGCACTGTAAGCTCTTTATCAAATTGAAACACGCTGACAAGCGTCAAGTAATAGTTGCGTTTACAGCAACTATCTTGATGAAATATCTAGCCTGGAATTTAGCCCGACCGAGCTTAGCATTACAATAGTTCCAGTCGCCTCACCAATTTCCGCGAGACAGTTCATTTAAAGCAAATGTAAATTCCTCCTTAGTTCTAAACCGTAAATGGATAACGTATAAGGCTACGAAACAACCGGTTCGTAATATACCTGAGTAATATAAATAAACGATTAAGCTTCACAGCTATTAAAAACAAACATTATAAATCAAATGGAGAATAATTGTGCTTTGTTTCGCCCGGGGTCAGTGTAATCAGCCGTTTGCTCTTTATTTTGTATCCGAACCTCCAACTTATTACACATTCATTTTTATATGTATACGCGAGCTATAAATAACTTTATGTAGACTTTGGCTGTGTTAAATAACCGAATTGTGCTGTGAATTAATGATTAATAATTATAGGTTCGAATATTGATTGCTTTCTTCCGAGATGTTTTAATGAAGTTTTTCAAACGTGTTTACTTGTTTATATAGCTCCTGGATTTTTATTAGATTTTATGAGATAAGATTTATTTATTATTTATAATTGTTTTAAGAAGGATCTTGTATGTTTAGCAATTTTACAAAATTAATTAATAAAAATAAAGAGAAGTGAAAAAACAAATGAATGTCTATCTCTCCCCGTGTGTGTCGTATGAGGCGACAAAGGGATGTAGAAACAGTGAGAATGGGCAGCAAGTTTTCTACAAAAGAACTGAAAGTAAACTGTGACAGTGACCAACCCGCTTGCCCTGCGTGGTGACTGGGGAAACACTTAAAAGATTCCGCGCCACAACACAGACCCCAAATGGAAGACCGGGTTTTTTGGCGCAATGGGAAAGGTCTAGGTCCTAGGCTGAGTTGATTGAATAAAATAATCTTTGGCGACTATATAATTTTAAATCCAATATTTATATTAATTATAATTAAATGGGTCTAAATGGACTTTGGAACACTTTTTTTGATTATTCAAAGGGTACATACAGCAACTAGTCTTTCATTAAGCAGTATTTAATGCAAACTGTTTAAATTCTCCAAGCTATTTAGGTTACTTTTGTTGTATAACTATGAGCTAGATGAAAGAATCTTTATCTATCAATAGATTATAGTTCACTGATAACTGTTTATCTGACCACAAAAGTAGTTGCTAAGTGTATAACAAGCCATAACTTTCGCAAATTCATTATTCACTGTACCCTTCACGATCGTAAGATAATTATCGTGAACAATGCACCTCTAACAAGACAACTTTCTAATAGATCTGATGGTGTTATAGTTTCACGGGAATAGTTAATTAATTCCCAAGTAATCCATAGCGTTGATCGACGCTATCCCATCCGTTATCTGTTACCGTATCTAGATTCGATATTGAGATTGTTAACTGGATGTAACAAGTACAACAGGCGTGTAACGTGAAATGTCGCTGTGACGTTTATAGTTCTTGATGGTTTATATTACAGAGTACAAGAACAGAATATTAGGAATATAGAACATAAGAATTGAGAGAAAAATATTGTATTCATTGTTTCGTCATCGTCTCTAAATAAAATATGTAAGATTGAGATTAGAAATTTAAATATGATTGTAAGACTTGAAAATTGTACTACAAGTTATGTTCACAAACACATAACACATGTAAATTACAACTATGATTTGACTCTATAACAACATGTACCTACAGGTATTGGTTATAGGTAGTTAAAAAAAAATTCAATTGGAAAAGTGTTAAAATCTCATCTGTCGAAAAGACTTTGATTCAATTATTCTCCAAGTAACAGCAAAATTAGTTTTGTGATGTAAAAAAATCTATCATATATTTCGAAACAAATTTTTCAGTAACCAAATTTAAAGACCTTCACAATCAACCTTAAAGAAGTCGCCACAAAATTCCGTCTTTAGATTAACAATGACACTACGTTAAACCGAAGCTATCTAAATGTCACCTTATTTAACTTTAACACCAGGTTAATTGACCATAAATTAAGTGCTGACTTAAAGGTTCGCCAACTCGCTTGTTTCTCTCCCTTATATTTAGGTAGCATTTAAATTAAAGCTACCTAAATATACAACACTTTGTGCTCTAATTACGACCATGTTCGTTTGTGTTCTATTTTTAAACCATTTTTGTTTCTTAATTTTTTTATTGTTCTCTTGGGTTGTTTGTCCAGTGCTCGTTTCTATGAAGTTTCTTTGTGATATAAATTCCGAATGAGTACAGATTTTTGTGTGTCGATTTCTTTAATAGGTCAAGACGTTAGTACCTACTTATTTTATTATAAGAACTTCCAACTTTAACATAATACTTAGAATAGAATAGAATATACTTTAATGTACACAAACATTTTAGACAAATAAATTACACAATGAAAAAAAAAAACAAATCTTTTGTCAAAATACTTAGTTAAATTTTTTGAAATACATTTTTGTTTCCTGCATTAGCTGAATATTTTAGTAACTCTTCAACCCAAATATTCCATTTATATGTCGTAATTTAGACATACCACCTCATTTAAAACACAAAAGGTAAATATATAGTAAGTTGTAAAGAAAATGCCAAACCATAAATCAATTTACGTAGGTATGTTCTTTTATTTCGTTTATATTTATAATTAATCTTAACTCATAAGTGAATATTTTATTATAGCTTAATAGATTGTTTGTTGCAAATTTTTGAAGTGAGTCGTGTCACATAAATAATTCAAATTAATGCGACGCGTTATTCGTGTACGATTGAAAACATTAATCACATCGGTGGGCATAAAAAAATAAGTCAATGCTTTCTGCATTGCCAGCTTAAAACGTTTTCTTGGAACCGTTTTATTATTACAATAACCTTTTTAGTGGTTGTGACCAAACTAAAAAGGTGGATCAACTTAGCTTTATTTTAAATATTTACGTCAACCATACATGTAAAACTGGTGATACCAAACATTATCTCATTGTTAAATGTCAAATCAAATCAATTGTTATAAATTATGTGTATTTTAATCCTTAAAAAATGCTAATCAAAAAATTTCGAAATTAAGGATCGGTCGATACATGTTCCCATAAAAATTTGCAATAATTATCATAGGTACCTGTTTTATTTATTGCCCGTTACATATAAAAGCTTTTAAATTAATTTATTTTCGAAAGCGACGAAACAAGGACGACAAGAAATAAAATAGCACTCGGGTTTGCTTAATTAAGAAAACAAATGAATGCAGAATAAAAAAATACAATAGCGTCCTAGATGGCTACCGCTTAGATTTATCTATTCACTAATGCTCCTTTCCTGTTATCTTCCTAAGCCACCTGTCTCCGAGCTTTGACTTTGTTTGTGTCCCGACCCGTCCGATTCTAATTAGCTTCTGTAACGACCAGAGACAGTCCATTAATTATAACACAAAATGCGGTTTGATCCCTACAAACGATGTTGGAAAAAAGTTACAAAAGTTTAACCTTACAACTGGAAATTGGGAACTTTTGCGAACATCTGCCACCGACTTACAAGAGCGGTTGTTTCAACTTTTTAGCGCAGTCTAGCTGCTGCCGAAAAATCAACATAAAAGACAAAAAACTGCTACCGTATTAACCATACTTCCGAGTAATGAAAATTATGTTTTATATTATTATCAGACAAATCACAAAAGATTTATTAATCGTGCCATCAAGAATTTTGCAAATAATTTTACGTCCCTGTAAAATATGTTTGCTCTCAAACTGTCCGGATCTGCTTTTATTAACAACGCAATAAAACACTTAACTGCTACCTGGAAGAGATGAGACAGTAAAATCAAAAAGGTATCATATCGTAATTAAAACTGACACGTGAATAAAAAACACTTTATTAGGCATCTCGAACGAATAAGGAGACTCACGATGACTCAGGAATAACTTGGTAACAGTTTGTACGCAACAAAATTAAGTTAATCGTTTTCTTCGTCATCGAGAACAAAGTCAAAACGCCTAATTAATTGCGTTCCGAAACTCTGTTCAACGCATTTGTCAAAAGTTTTGAGTGATTTTTTTTTATTATATCAGAGTAGGTAATATTTCTATTGCTGGAAAAAGTAAGAAACTTGCTTCTTTATAACTGTTCAAAATGGTAATAATGAAGCCTTAGAAGAAATTATAACCATTTTGAACTTATTCAACTTAACAGGAGTGGACCAGAAGCAAACTTCAGGTAAAAATCTTCATTGAAGATGTGTGTATTGACAATAGTTATCCATTGCATAAAAATGACAGGACTTCACAGTTCTCATATCTACACTTTTCAATTCCGAACAATGTTTCTATTGCAGGTAAATAAGCCAGCAAATATGGATTACATTACATTCTTAGACTCGTCTAAAGACTACGTTCACGATATTTTAATCCAATATTATGATCCATTTTGTCGTCATAGGCATGTTTTTCATAGTCTCTGAAAATAACCCTCGCCGTGGTTGCTGTATTTTGTCAACTGCAAAACTGTTTTTCATTATTTCGATTGTTTAACTCAATTAATTTCTACTCCAAAAAAAGAGCAAAAACAATTTATTCGTGCATTTCCACAATTTATTGTAACACCCGTTACGCCACTGTTTCCTAAAAAAATATCACCGTATATAAAATTGTGACAGCTGGTGATTTACGCCCGAAACAAAATCTCTCATGAATTATGTTCTTTTAAGCGCGACACTTTCTAACAATGCAGCTTTCTCTTTGTCTCTACGTAGGCGTCTAGATTGTTTAGTGCCATATGATTGTATGATGTATGTCTACGAGTTTGGATGACACCGGTTTATATTAAAACGCTGGTTTCCAATATGCTTGTGCTGCAACATTTTCCCGAAAGTATTTTTTTTTTCGCGGTTACAAAAGTATTTGAGTGCATTGCAAAACATCAAAAAATGTTCAGTTTATTGGATTTAAAAATATTTTTCAAGTATACTTACATATTATTTTATGATTTTGTGACAAAGTAAGCAGTTCATAAAAAGGCGCAGGAACTCAACTTAAAAGAAAAAAAATATTATTTAAAGGAACTGTCACATCAGTTACCTTGGATGCGACATTTGCAGTCGTAATCATTTTATTCTGAGCGCAGACACAATCGCATCTACGATCAACGACATATCGCGCTTGACGTTCGAAATTCAAAACAATAATAAGTTGGAGTTCCTTTATTTTTTACTGATAAATTATTCATATCATAATCCGAGTGATGGGAGCGATCGCGGGACCACGTTCCGTCGACTCATCCGACAGGTCTAATTTAATGCGTGCATTTATTATTGGTAATGGAATTAACCGAGCCCGATTATCATATGATTTGATGGACGCACTATCTCCCGATCGCGAGATCGTGCCGCCCACTGCACTTAAAAAAACCGAGCGGGGCCCACAGACGACGTGGTCATTACGGCTAATTATTGTTATCTTTATGGTAGCAATCGGTCTGCCGTGTTCGTTTAGTGCCCGTCTTTCGATAATACGCTACTTTATAACGCGAATTCGTTGTCATTCTGTGTCCCCAAAAAGGTTGAAAGGTTTTTTTCGGGCTAACTATCATTTGTGTCGAATTTAGTTTTTATTTTATAATGACAGAGCGGCGCAGACCTCGGCTCGATTATACGCTGCCTTCATTATTTGCGATGATACGGATATTCCTGCTATTTCATTAAAATTATCTAGTAGTGGTATTCTTTTTCAATTATTTATAATTGAATTAGGTGTTTCTGGAAGCACCTATTCGTTGCGTGTATCCGGAAGTGTAATAATCCGTATTCACACACTTGGTCGGCTTTGAGATGTAAAACCAACAAAGTGTTCGTTTGAAACATTTAAATGTTTGAACATTCCAGTCACATAAAGTAATCCGTTCCAGCAAATCCATTGTTCATATTAGTGAGCGGAGCGTATTTAGTCACGTAGCTGTGCTCTAAAACGTTTACATAATGTACCCGGATGGTGGAAAATGCGCATAATCTGTTACACCTGCTTCAGGAGATAATCCTTTCTTCCATACACTTTTTCACGCGAAGATTTTAGGAGCAAAGCGAGAAAGAGGATAGTAAAGCATTCAATTATTAATGTTTACACTCTTGAGGAAAAGAAAAACATTGTCCTACATAAATTCTAATAATAAACATTCTTCACGCAGTAGTCGGCTTACTTTTTACCGAGCAGTGGTAATCTGAAATAAGTGGACCTTTTTTCTAACGTATAATAAGTTAGAAATAAAAAATAAATTAATGCCAAATAAAAGCATGTTCAGTTACCGTCCTTAGTATAAACAGAACAATGCTCAATTTGGCTGGCGTAGCTGAGCCGGCACCTGCGTTAGACGTGACCGCAGCTGCCTGCATCCGTACCAAGGGGCGCAGGTTGAATGAAATTAAAAAAGAAAGTCTGTTTGAAGAAGTTATCCTCTATTATCTTGAAACAGCTTTTGTAGTCACGTATCTAGTGGAAATACGTCTCTCAGATGTACAACCGAGCACTGATGCTTTGTGGATATACCTGCTTTAAAGTTGGAGTGTACTATAATTGAATTACCAGCCTTAGTACCTAGTACCTTGAAGTCAGGTATTATATAAATATTCAGAATTACTAATTAACTGACCTTACCCAAGGTTCCAGATTAGCTTTTTGTACTATGAACCTAATATTAATCTAAGATTGAGGATAGGAACAACGCACAACGAAGAAACCTAAGTAGATACTTAGAAGTCCAATAAATTCCATAATAACTACCCATAGCACCCATTCTGAACGATAAGCGAACACGAACCGAATCAGCATTCCTAAAACGATAGACCCAAAAAAAAATAGACCCTAAGCATTGGTAGTTGGGCGCAAGTGTGAAGTGATTAATCGATGTCGACGAGCACACATGCGACGGGCGTTATTTCGGAAAGAATGTCGAGAACGTGCTTCCTTGACCCCCCGCGAGTAACAAATACGCGAGGCGACCATGTTGCCCATTCGTTATTGCGATCCCTCATTTGAATGGTATAGTGTCTCAATTCCATTTTGTTTTTGTTTCGACAATTTTGTTCGAATTCGGATCTTTTTGTTGCTGCTTTTTGGGTGTCGTTCCACTTGTGAATGGAAAGGGGGCCGATTGTCAAATGTTTCTGTGTATTTATTAGGTTTCGTCGAACAGTAGGAAGTATTTATTTGCTCAGTGTTCTATCTGGTACTGATGCGAAGTAACGTCTGTGATTTGTATCTACAGTTTTACATATTATAGGACTATAACTTATATAAACATTGTAATACACTCGAGAGCAATGAATCCGGGTCACTTAAAGAGTCCTAAAAATCTCGGAAACTAAAAATGCTAGGTTAATGCAATAAATTGTATTTAATAGACAATGTAATACTCCTTAAATGAAGGTATTAAAACTTCTTAGTTATTGTAAAGTTATATCATAAAAAAATCAAATTTGAAAAAGGGCCACTTTCGAAGATGGAACTACGAAATTACAGCATTTGGTTTTGCTTTTGTTTGTAATCTGTCATTTATGTGGGTACATAAACCATGTTGATAGTGCTCTATATTCATTATTCAAGCTGAAATTATGTCGCTTACGCCTGAAGAATGCACCAGAATACTTACAATGCTGGAAACCGGCCGGAGTCAGCGCGATACAGCCAGGACTGTCGGTGTGTCGCTGTCAACAGTACAAAGAGTTCTCCGACGTTACGAAGTAACTGGTTGTAACCTACGCAGACCAGGAACGGGCAGAACCAGGTGTACCACAGCACGAGAAGACCGATACTTGGTGAACACCATGCTTCGAAATCGCTTTCTCACAGGAACTGAACTCACAAATCAGTTTCGACTCCTCGGAGGAAGTAACCCAAGTGCATGGACAGTAAGACGTCGGCTTGCTGAATCTAACTTAAAACCCCTTAGACCTGCAAACGGCCCTAAACTGGAGCCTGGGCATCGTATTTCAAGACTAAGATATGCCCAGAGCCACGTAAATTGGAGTATTGAAGATTGGTCAAAAGTTATGTTCTCCGACGAATCAAAAGTTATGCTCTACAAGCACGATGGAAGACACAGAGTGTATCGAAGACCAGGGGAAAGATTCAAGCAAGCATGCATCGAAAAAAAAGTAGCCTACGGTGGTGGGTCTGTACTTGTGTGGGCCGGAATTTCTTCTGAAAATCGCACAGAGCTGGTGATCATAGAAAACAGCTCTTTAACTAGCGAAAGATATGTGGAAGAAATCCTCAATGATCACGTTGGTCCATTTATGGTCAATTTAGGTGAGGATGCTATATTTATGCATGACAATACCCGACCTCATACAGGTAGGATTGTGAATGACTACCTTCAAGAGATGAACATTACTCGTATGGAGTGGCCAGCGCGCAGCCCGGATATCAACCCAATCGAGCATGCTTGGGACGAGCTAGGCAGATGCGTAAAACAACGAAATCCTCCCCCAATCACGCTTCGTGAGCTCAAAATTGCTCTCACAGAGGAATGGGAGAATATTCCCCAAAATCGTATAAGGAACTTGGTGTACAGCATGCCAAACCGCGTAAACGCAGTAATGGAAGCACGAGGAGGCAATACGAAGTATTAAAATTCAAGAAAATCGTAATAAAGTTCATAAATTTCATGTTTCCTATTTTTGTTTAAAGGAGAGATCAGCAGTTTTTTTCTTTATGTAATTTTGTGTTAATAAAATGTATGGTGACTCATATTTTTTTTACTTTCATTTAAGGAGTATTACATTGTCTATTAAATACAATTTATTGCTTAACCTATCATTTTTAGTTTCCGAGATTTTTAACATTCTTTAAGTGACCCGGATTCATTGCTCTCGAGTGTATTATGATGTAAGAAAGTTCTTATGATACCCATTAAATATAAGTGTTGAGAAAACAGATGAATGTATGAAATGAAATTTTGATAAATAACGACAAACTAAACGATGAAGATGAAAAATTCATATCAACCATGTTTAAGCTTAGTTTACTGCTTAGTGGTTCTAATTGATTAGAGCACTAAAGTTCTTCACAACTAAACCGAAAAAAAATACGGTACTTTTTTACTAGACTTTACCAATTACAATCCTACCAATCATTAACACTATGTATTTAAAGAAAGACATAGCATTGTCTAATCAGAGATAAGTGGCCATTTGAATCCTTACAATTGTCATATATTTGGATTATGTCGCTCATTTTATCTAAACGTTTTCTCATTTCTTACGTATTTATCTTTAAACATTATTTTTATGTTACTATCAGTAGGGTGAGGGCAGCCCGTTATCATAACCTTTCGCTTGCCTGTCCATCCAAAGGTTGTCTGTAAGAGACTGCCATTAGCGATAAGATCACCCATTGTGTATTTCTTTTATTCTTTCCTTTTTTTCTCGACTGTTATTTGGGTGACATGCACTAAAATACGACATATTCCAATTAAGTCTTCTGTTCGTTACTTAATCATTTATAACTTATTTTAAGTGTATTGTTCGGTTAAATGGTTCCTATTTCGTCCATAATTTCAAATTTCCTCACACTTTTTGAGTTTTATGCACTGTATAAAGTATTAGTTTAAATCTTAGTCTATTAATCATACAAATATGGAATATATACCATTTTTTGCGAGGAATATCAACACTGCAGCATCCCCACGTCGCTTTTAAATCTCTCACACAATGTCATCACTCATTCAAAACGAATGAATATCATTTCTTCCAAAAATGGAGAATTTTGCCTCAGAATATTTATAATTTTCGTCCGTACGCACCATTGTGCATGGTTCAAGGAAACAGGAAACCATTATAGCGCCATGTGCGGTGTCATACCAGTTTCGGTGATACCTTGCGTCATTTAAATCTCCTTTGTGTGACATATTTTTAATATTCGCAGAATATAGTCGGAGGGTCTGAATCCTTGGTGATTTGTGAAGGTTTTGTGTAATTTATATAGCTGAGGTGCATGAGATATATTGTGGATTAAGCGTAAGTACTTCATCGTTTGGAGTAGGTATTCTACATTTTATGCCGCTAACAGCAAATTTTTTGGTGTTACTTGAACTAGATATTTTTTTGGTTTATTAGAAAAATAGGTAGATATCTATTATAACCGATGCAGACGCTCAGAAGATACCGCATTCAGTGTAGATTTATTTCTAGACTAGACATTATCATTATGATAGTCAAATGAGTATGGTTTAGTTGATCTGCTTTATTCGATTCCGGGGAGAGGTTGTTAAGTTTATGATAACCTTATTTTTTTTTATTGAGTGAAAGGTAAACCTACCCGAAATAATAGCTTTGCACATGGACTCTTAAAACTAATAATTTTATGCAATACTTTCAATACCAACAGTGTCTACCATATATATGGCCAATATCATTAGGAAACTCCATTATAGGTTGAATACAAACTTCTTTAAAGTTTATTGCGTCTTGTATCATTTTTTACAGCCCCCGCCCGTGAGAAGTGGTTCTCCAGTTTCTAATGAATTTGTACCAGACATTTCAAAATAAACCCTGTCATCAAGTCAGATGTTTTATATAAATCGTAGTCTTAACGACGTCGGCACATAATAAAATTTATTTTATAATGTCTTTATGGCCCTAGATTTGTAACATTTCAACATATTTAGGGCTCATTTCAATACATACGTGTGATGTGTCGTAAACTCAAGTATACTGTTGTGATTAAAGATTAATTATTAGATTATGTCAAGTATTGAGAATCGATTGGTATTAAACAAATTGATTGTCATAAATAATAATAATACATTAATAATCTTAAATAGTTTTATACTTAAGTGTACCGTTAAGATTATTTTGATAAGAAACTAAAAACTTTTTTCGATTTAGATTGCAGATATCGATGTCCAAACAACCAAGTTATAGGAGCTGGGTTTACTTATTAGCCAGATGGATGAACTTGAAACTGAGTTGGTCCAGAACTCAAAAATGAGGCAGGCCAAAAAGGAACTAGCTAGAATATAATAGATGTCATCTGAAGACATCTATTATATATTTGCCGGATTGGTGTTCAGCGGCTCAAGAAAGAAGAGCTTGAAGAAAGTTGAGGAAAATTTTGCTCATCAGTCATGAGACACTTAAAAAAAAATGTTAACGATATACAATTTCCAATTCATATCCAGTTTATTTAGATGTTAAAAGAAAAAAGTTCCATACAAATAACCGTCATAATAAACAGAATGACAAGCAAACAACCCGCATTAAAAACAGTTCGTTCCGTTAATCAAGTCTCACTAGTACAATGGTAATATTGGAGCGTACATCCGGGTACAAAATAGTGAAATATAATGTGTCATTATAACCCCTTCATACGTTCATACACACCTTTTGTGATATTGTAAAGGTGTTGATACATTTGTGATAACGACTGTACGTAATTACAAAAAATATTTTGTTTAATTTTTTATAAGGAACTATCGCAGCGTAGTTTTTACATTTAAAATTTTTTGCGTCCTTTTAATTAAATATAAAAATCCAGTGTTAAATCTAGGTGTTCAATGTTTTTTTTTTCAATTTTATGAAATATACATTGAAAAATAATATCTCAATTTTTTTTTGCGCATTTTAATTGTGTGGCTATAAATTATTTTTCTTTCTTTCTTATTAACTCCAATTGTTAAATAAACATTTATTTATAAACAGTAATTTAATACACAGCAGGCCACAAAAATGACTTACCATAAAAATTAAAAAGTGTGAACGCGTCTCAACATTGGCTTGGTCCCTTACGTCTCGGCCAGACTTCCGTGACCAATAGTGACGGATAGGGCTAATTTATCAAAGCGTACTTCAATTTTATAATAACTTGCAGGTTGCGTGTGTGACTGAATATTCTATTACTACCTCGACGATTAATCTTCAGGGCTACGTTATTAGTGTCTAAACTCGATTAATGACTGTTTGTTAAGTGATCGAGTGCTTTTCAAAGTTAAAAATGTTAGTTTCAGCTCTATTGTTAAAATTATATGTTTGGTTTTGTACATTGTTTGTATTTTTTTAACGAGTGACATGTTTGAATGTCTTTGTTGGACATGTATTGTCTGTCGAAATTTAAATGTACAAAAAAAATATTTATTTTTTATTTCACTACTTGCATAATATAACTATGATTTAGTTTTGATAAAAATAAAGTTTTTTGATGGCTTTTATCTTCAATCAAGTGCCATTTTAGAAAGTTTTAGACAACTTCAAGACATTTCAATTCTAGATACTATTTCAAAACTATTACTCAGAATTCGAAAGCTCTACAAACACTTAACTTATAAGTATTACTTTGAATTTCAAAAGAAGAGACCGATGAAAGAAAATAAGATTATCGTCCTACCAAATTGAACTTTCACATTTTATTGCACTAATATATAATTATAGTGATGTCATAATCCATCGTAAAGGTAGCTACGTTTTATTCCATACACGTTTTATACAGCGACTCATCACACTTTATCGTAACAGAGTAAAAATATCCGTTGTAATAAATTGACCTACCGTAAGCTTTACACGAAATTGGTATGGATTTATATTCGTCTGTGGTTGTAGCTGTCGTATGGTGTACGTCGTCTTATGGTAGCTTCGTTGAGATTGTGGGTAATGGAATTAACTCAGACCGATTATCATATAATTTGATGGACGTGCTATCTCCAGCGAGCTGCAATTGAAGAAAAAACCCTCCGGCTTCTCGACCGGCTATTAGATCTAATTACTGTTATCTCCCGCTCTGCAATTCTCATTTGTTTTCATTTTCCTCCAAAGATAAGTTTAGTTGGCTTGGTAGCAAACGCAGTAATAACTTGATTAATAAAATTACGGAAGTCAGGATTTCTTACGTAATTGGTATGCTAAGTATAGTGTGTAAGCTTGTTTGGTTGAGCTGTGACATTGAATTACTTAGAAACTACATACGCAAATAGTAAGCTTATATACGGGCTTCGTTTATTTTTTCTTATCAATAAACCAATATGTATGAAAAAAATCCTACATGATATTTTAACGTATAATGTGACGGATAAAATAACATTAAAAACGCTTATCATAAAAAGGGCTTACGTTAAACTTCTGGTGGGTATATTTTAAAAAAGCCTACCCGCAACTTTGTATCACTGTATTAGGTATTAGTGTGTTAAGTACATATAATAATTATTTATGATTAACTAAACCTCCATGGTAGGTAGTATGACGTCACGATCACGTGGGCGCCTGGCACGTGACAAGGTGAATCTACCCTCAAACATTTAACTCAAGGGTTAATAAAGAGAAGTAGGTATACTGTCGTAGATACATTATATTACATCATGTTATTAATTAAGACCAACTCTAATCAAATTGTAACTGTCATAGTTTCATCAACGTCCTGATCAACTCTAATCAAATTATAACTGTCATTTTTCCATCAATGTTCTTAGAAACAAGTTCGTTAATTTCGTAACAGAATTCTCCACAAATCACGAAACATTTCACCACAATCAATGTCATCCGTCTACTAATCCAAACCGTTTCAAGTTCGACTTAATTACAAAACGAAGTAAACAGAATTATAAGATTTTTGTGTCGGTCCCAAATGAATGTGTTTCCTTGTGTATTTTAAATGAGTTTCATATTTTTATGAGTCAAAAATCGTTTAGTATTTAATACTTTCGTCGTAATTTATAGCATGCTAACGAATATGTCAATAAATTACATTACTAAGCTCTGCTACGCTCCGTATCTGTTATTGTATAGTTTGTTAAACTGTTAATAGATGAATACGGATCTAGTGTTCGTTTAAATCGTGGCTTAGTTCAGAGTAATGATGCAATAAGTAATGTTCATTAGACTAGAGTTGTTTACTACGTGATAATATTTGAGAATAGATGTATAATAAAGTATAATAAAGTAGGTATTTTATCTGGTTCCTGTTTGAGAAGGCAGTGAAGTATTTACAGACGTAGCTTTACATTTCAATAGCGAAAAAGTGCTATTATTGGTTGTCCCTTGAAATTTCCAAACCAATGACTAGATATTGCACTATTTACAAGATGATGTTAAAGAAATCTACAATTTTTAAGATTTAGTTTTTGTACAAGATTGGTTTTAAAAAAGTACCTTAAAATGGCAAGACCCTTTCATACGGTACTTTTTTTGTTCCATGTGCCGCAAATATTTTTGTGCGACATATTATCACAAAAAAAATATAAAAAAGAATAGTGTTTTCTTGTTTACGCGAATGTTAGACATCGTAATAAAGCAACTTTTAAACGGATTCTGTCGCGGCTTTTGTTTATTTAGGATCCCCAGATTTTAGAAAAATACAAAAAATAGAAATAACAATACTAATACACAGAAATGTACGAACGAAACTTACGAACTAGGTGACCATACAATAATATTATATTATTAAAGTTTAGCAAAGAAAAGTAGGTGATGAACTCTGGTACCCATTGTAAGAGTTTACTTGCGTTGTGAGTTACAATAAACCATATAAAAACTTGATACTTGACCGAAGGCATTCATACCTCATTAAAAAGTGATTCTCCTTACAAAGAATGATTCAAAGAAGTCACCGCAGTCTTAATACGACACAAATAAAAAAGGTATTATGATTGTTTGTTCGCTAACCGGTATTCTTGGTAATTAAAACGACCTGATATTTGCTCATGCATAAAATGAACATAAATATCTCTCATTATGTAACATCTAACTCGTTAGATGCCGTGCCGGTAATATATTTAGGTTATGTTGGGTGAAGATTTTTCATGTTATGTTTAGTGCTTTATATTTTTAGTTTGGTCTCACAGGTATAAGTTAACGCGGGCTAGTTTTCCGCAAATCGACGACTTTTCTTGCGCCTGTTTGCGTTGAGAGGGGGTGTTTAGTTAGATTAGTTATAGTTTTTTTAAAACGACGCCCGCACTAAGGAATTTAATCCTTGTGTCGCGGGGGTTTCACAAACATTAAAATCACATGCACAAAGAACACCCAGACTTGGAACAAGCATATGTGGATCACACAAATACTTGTCCCATGCGGGGATCGAACCCGCAGCACGTCGCGCACAGTGGTAATTAGCGTGGTGACCTATACCACTCGGCTATCCGTGCAGTCAAATCATGTTTGCACTACGCTAGCCACCCCAACTCCTCCACGAAGCCTAGCAGACCCTTGACGTTGCCGGCGGCTTCGGAGAGAGACCTAGGAGCCCTAGTTTGGTCTTTGATAGAATGAATGCACAATATATCAATCATCAACATAGACTTATCGCAGTCCACTGCAAGACCTAGGCATCTCCCATGTTGCGCCACAATACCCGGTCCTCTATTTGAGAGCTGTGTGTTGTGGTGCTATCATTAAGGTGTTTTCCTTAGTCCCCACGCAGGGCAAGGTTCGTGACGCAGTTTACTTTCAGTTCTTTATGAGAATGCTACTGCCCATTCTCCTTGTTTCTATATCCCCAAGTTGCCTGTAACGACACCCATGGTAGAGATAGGGGGTTCTATTTGATGACAAAACCCAACGGCGCAAAATGTGAATAGGACTTTGTCTTCGCCATCTTTGGCGATCATTACTTTGTCGATTGTTGAAAACATACAGGACTCGTAACTTAGTATACCTTAGTAGGTACCTACAATTATTATTGGTTTTACTTGGTTTGGCAAAACACGTACCATTTACAAAAGTATAGAAAAATAAATAATAACAAAAGTAACTTACTAACTTCCTCCAAAACAAATTTAATATTTTATACAAAACTTTACCAACAGAAAGTTCTTTATTTATTTTATATTCGAGTAACATAACGTATCCTCAGTAGGTTTTGGTCAAGATTTTTTGTTTAAACTCATAAATTGTTGGAGCTTGTTTGTTCGCTGCATCGCCTCTTTCCGGGCCGTTTATGACTTTATGACAATAATAATTATTGTATGGCAACTGGATTGTGAATAATTGCGTAGTGCATGTTAAGGGGAAAATCAATTATTGAAACAGTTTTACTAATTAAAAAGATTGGTTGTTCGCAATGTCGATCAGGTTGCGTTTAATTTCATAAATGAAAGTTTTTTTGTGGAATTTGTTAAGAATTTAAGTTTTCAACTCATATTTGTAAGTTTTAGTTAGATTAGTTAGATATACATTTCGATGAATGAATGATGAACTCTCATTCGTAGTGACAAGATATTACTAGGAATTTAAATGATAAAAACGAGAAATATATCAGTTTAGAAACTATTAAGTCCTGGTTAAAAATAAAAATCCTAAAGATACCGTTAAGATAATAAACAAAAATATAAACACTGAACTTTTTACATACTCGTTACGTATTTTGTACAATATTATGAGTATTTTGCAACATTGTTGACTAATTTAAAACTTCATTTGTTTCACGGCCAGCAATATATGCCACTTCTCTTTTAAAGTTTTAGAGACCCGCAGTTGAAGTAAAATATTTAGAAAAACCAGTAGTTTATGTACCGAGGTAGGTACTTAAAATCATTTACACAGAGAAAAGTGGGGAGTAAGGTCAATAAAGTCCCGGCTTTTTAGATAGTATAACCAAAACGCAGTTTCTAAAGTATAAAATAATACCGTTTCAAATTACGAAATATTTTTTTTTAAATCTTATCTTATATGTTTTTTGTTACATACAATTTCGAGAAACACCTCCGAAACACCTTTTATGCTTCCGACTCACACTTGACAAGGTTCACGCGTTTATTTTTTCTTTTCCGTTTAGCACCTTGTTGCCATATCTCGTATCAACAAGAAACCTTAATCTGTACCATTTAAACACAATTGGCGTGCTTTGGGGACAAACGATACAAGAAATTTCATTCTACAATAAAGATAAGTTTTTAAAACTTGTTTTAATAAAGTGGGGATTATTCTCTGTTAAATACCAATTTAGGGTGTTACATTAGCATTTTTAGATTAATATTTGCGGATTAGATCGGCTTATATTACGGGAATTTATAATAACGATGTCAAATGAATCGAATGTGTAGATAAGGGCTAATTATATTTTCTATTAAAGTGGAATTTCAACGTATTTAGCTCAGCAAAATGGTAATGTGTAAGCAATTTAGCTGTAAGTATTATTTTTCTACTAGCTGTTGCCCGCGGCTTCGCTCGCGCGTAAAGTATTATACATTGATTGAATCATAACAAAACTTAATACTTTTCTTCAGTCATTGACGTTTCGCGAAAATATTGTTTTTGAAACTTTTTTATGATAAACTCTTTGTTATGTGTTCTTTCTTTAAAAATTATCATAGTGTGCGAGCGTTCCAGAATCAGTGAGTCAGTGAGTCAGTGAGTGACGTGGGCTTTTATAATAGAGATGAAAGTCTATATTAACGGCAGATTTTTATATAAAGGACTGTTATCTATAGGATAATAACAGTCCTTAATATAAATAATTGCAGACAGTACCTATTTGATACTTTTTCTGTATAAGTTTTAATTAATTTAGGTATGGCAATGGAAGTAGATATTAATTCATAGTTGAAATAATATCAATCTATCTGAAATCTTTCCCTTGTATAAGATGGTACAGGTGTATGCTAGTGCAGCTACGAATATTTCTTAATGTATTCTCACTAATCGTACATATACTAATGGCTAGGGCATCGGTCTTGCGATCATGTGGTTGCGGGGTTGAATCCCACCTATTACACCACCGACGTAAACCCACTCGTAACACAAGCAATTTAGCTTAGCACGAGGGGCTAACAAGAATACTTACTAGTAATGTGCGACCCACATTGCTTGTATCTATATAAAAAAAAACGATCACTGGCTAATGCGTTCAAACTAAAATCAAGATAAACCGCAATGGAATCTTTTTAAAAGTATTTTTTAACGAAAACAGCCAATCACCAGATTCTTCACAAAATACAGTTAAGTGTAGACTAAATTCATAAACTCAAAACATAACAAACCTTTGTAGTAAACTAGGAACCAAAACAAAGAAAAATTGTAATACATATCCCTACAACGTGGGTCGCCTATCCGCTTCTCTCCTGGGACCACAAACTTCGACTGTATATTCATTCTAGTTCTGGTCTCGCTGGGCATAAATTGGTTTCATACACTTGAAACTGTTTGTTTTAAAGATAACCAATCTCTTTCACAATTTATGCAATATTGTAGACCAGCTTTCTATTCAGATTACTCCACTCCCCATTTGAATAAAGGATATAGCAATTGCGCGTCGCCGAATCCACTTTATTTTCATAATTAATATAAATTCTGGCGATAGTAATATATGTAAGTCAATTTATCTACTATTGTATAGCCCACGTACATTGAAATATATTGTCAGAAAGACCATTGACAATAAACATACCTGCGAACGATGAAGTAAGAAACATGTTTAATTTAACACTGGGAGTGCCAGTGCTCCATATAAATACAATTTAATTGATCAACACTCCAGCTCGCTGCGTATTTCAAATATAAAATACAAAACTCTCATACACAGTCGACCGAGTAAAATATTGTCAACTGTTATCAAATTGTGGGTACGCGGCCGAAACTAAAATCCGTCTGTTTTAGTTACTCAATAAAACAAAAAGACAAGGCAATATAACCCTCCAACGGTCGCGTGAATACCTTTTGTTGTGACACCAATAAATCGGATTTAAATTTTGCGTGTCACAGTCGCACGCGCGTCGACAGCGTGACACTACCGTGACAAGGTATCGCCCAGTGACTGCGCGGGGGTTGAAACATTGTAAAGCTGTAGATTATTCTGTGCGTGTATCGCGTGTGAACTAAGCACCTTTTTACAGACTTAGTGCTCCGTCTCATTATCTACGATTATCTGTATACGACAGTCTGGTCTGCGACGGTAGCCATTGTACTTAATACCGATTTATGTAATAAATGATCGCGTTTGACGTCGTAAATAAGACAGCATAATTAGAATATATTGCTTTGAACGATAAATAATTCATAACTCGTTCGTTGCAATGAGATGCATGCTACGGGTACGAGTTATCTTTACGATAATAGACATCATGGAGTTGATGCTGATTGTATTTCTACGCTTTGCTTAAAATGAAAGGAGCACTACGCATGCAGTTTATGACAGCAACAGATGCACCTCATATTTCTATTTAGATACGATTTTATCATTATCTAGAACCATAAGCAGCGGTAACGTAATGGCTAGAGCATCGGACTTGTGATCAAGTGGTCGCGGGTTCGAATCCCACCCATCATTCTACCGACGTCAACCCACTCGAAATACAAGCATATTATAGCTTACCACGAGGGGTTAACAAGAATACTAGTGTAATGTGTGACACACAGCTAAAAACCTTTTTTTTTTAATACTACCTACTTGCCGTAATTTATTGCAGTCGATCAAAATTTGTTTATGTAATAAAATAACTTGGTGTTATTTTACACTTTCAGTGACCAAAAAAGAATGACAATGAATAATTAAATTTTCAAATATAATTGTTGAAAAGTGTGAGACAACGACTTATTTTCCATGTCCAGTACAGTTCGTGAGTCATGTGGACCCGAGCATGACGTACAAAATGTGCGTGTTAAGCGTGACAACCCGCTGCTGCGTACAACGTTGATTGATTGACAACGCGGAATGAAATAGACGACACTATTGGTGCAGGCTTCCACTGATAAGGGTTGATTGTATCTTAAGTCATAATAATAGTGGATAGTCGCATTCGCTAATGTTTGTATGGACTCGTTTACAAAGGTAAAAAAAACTAATATTAAATGTGTACCTATATTAAAACGACATATAACAGAATAGAATACGGTTTTAATCATTTTCATTTTGTTATTTTTTCGAATATTTAATTTTGTTTTTTATTTGTGTTAAAATCTCTAGTAGAGACTAAATAGATGAGAAATTAATTTCAGCCATTAATTAACTTACAGTAGCGTTATCTTGGCAGTCAGATGCCGTGTATTTAAAAACGAAACATGCAATATTACGCTTGGCCAAACACATAATAATTCGCTTTATAATGAAACCGCTAGTAAAGCTAATAAAACGCGTTATAAAGATTGAAGAAGTGTTAGTACAGACATTTCTTTTGTTGCATAAAATTATGGTTGATACGCAAAAATCAACAGTTTGTGAGTCATGTGAACGGAGCGTGACGATGACAGCTCAAAACGCGCGTGTTTGGCGTGACAACCTACTACCATGCAGATTGATTGACAATGCTAACTTCACAGAGGGTAGTGTTGCTTTGTTAAATTTCTAATGTACCCACGATTTTGCAAATACTGTTTCCTGTCATTGTTGGTGTTATAGTGTGTTTTGAACTATTGAAAAGTAATTATGCATAAAGAGAGAGATAGATATATCAACTACATGACGCTGTCTCTTTCATTCCAAAAATAGTGACTGTTGCAAACCATTCAATGTAATCGATTTAGATTCACGATTGAATTTGAATGCGATTATGTATCATTTAAATAATCATTTTACGCGTGCCGAATTTATTTAAGCTTCTAGGAGTTTTTTGTATGTATCCTGCTTGGTAATAGGACCACCCTGATGGGTTCCATGATTAGTTTACAAATGGCAAAGATATTATACAAGGATTATGTGCAGTAGCCTCGCAATATGAACTAAAGACATTTTAGTCTCATCAAAAGAACATTCACAATATCATCTTACAGCAAAAGCTGGTTTTTAATAAGCACTGAAGTATTTTTTAAGACTTGAAGTGCCTTTTGATGATTTCTGTATATTTTAAATGCTAAATAAAGAAGCGAACATCGGCTGGGTTAACAAATTAAGATGCTAGACAGCATTTTTGAAATACATATTTCTATAAGACATACACATGACATTAAAATTAATTATTTCATTTTTCATTATACACACTGTATCTACGTCTCTTCATAATATATTTATCCTATCGCAGGTCTGCTGGCAGAAATTTCTCAAGAAATAAGCAGTACCTTTGTACCTATCTGATTTGTATGTGTTTGTCATTTTTGTCTGTTGTGTAGGTATACATAAATAAACTATACATATAATAAAACAGTAAAAAAACTGTGTCTGTACATTGAATATATTAAAAAAAAAATAATTGAGGGGGGTTTACAAACAGATATGGAACACGAATCCAAAAAAAACATTCTGTCTGTTTGTCTGTTTGTCTGTATGTCTGTTTGTCTGTTTGTCTGTTTGTCTGTTTGTCTGTTTGTCTGTTTGTTTGTACACGCTAATCTTCGGAACTACTGGACGGATTTGAATGATTTTTTTTTGTTGTATAGGTATTAAGTCTGGGCAACATATAGGCTATAATTTATCTTGGAAATTTGAACACCTGATGCAGAACCGCAACAGACCAGCTAAACTATAAGAGATACAAAAATGGTACCATAGCAAAAATTGTTCCACATGATGAGCATTTTCTGCTGAGAAAATAAATTTGAAGATCTGGAACACCTGTTGTGGAACTCCAAGAGCCCAGCTACACCATAACACATATAGGAATGACGTCTCAGCAGAGTTGTTCAGCCTGATGAGCACTCTCAGTTGACGTATAAAAATTGAAGATCTGGAACACCTGTTGTGGAACTCCAAGAGCCCGGCTACACCATAACACATATAGGAATGACGTCTTAGCAAAAGTTGTTCAGCCTGATGAGCACTCTCTGTTGACGTATAAAAATTGAAGATCTGGAACACCTGTTGTGGAACTCCAAGAGCCCGGCTACACCATAACACATTTAGGAATGACGTCTTAGCAAGAGTTGTTCAGCCTGATGAGCACTCTCTGTTGACGTATAAAAATTGAAGATCTGGAACACCTGTTGTGGAACTCCAAGAGCCCGGCTACACCATAGCACATATAGGAATGACGTCTTAGCAAGAGTTGTTCAGCCTGATGAGCACTCTCTGTTGACGTATGAAAATTGAAGATCTGGAACACCTGTTGTGGAACTCCAAGAGCTCGGCTACACCATAACACATATAGAAATGACGTCTCAGCCGAGTTCTTCAGCCTGATGAGCACTCTCTGTTGACGTATAAAAATTGAAGATCTGGAACACCTGTTGTCGAGCTCCAAGAGCCCGGCTACACCATAACACATATAGGAATGACGTCTTAGCAAAAGTGGTTCGGTCTGATGGGCATTTCCTGTTGACTTATAAAAATCGAAGATTTGAAACATCTGACTTGGAAATCAAAGCTATCACTAATTTCACTGTATAATTATAAAATAACATAACCTTTAGGGCTGATTTTGGATGACGATGGTATATCATTTATAATTCGACTCTACTGGCCAAAACTCCCAATTTTTTTTTAATTTTTTTATCGAATATATATGCCTTTGGGCTTATGTTATTTGAGCGTTTAATTTACTTTGCAGTCACTTAGATTTTAATTGATCAGGTATCTTCACAATAAAACTATAACCATGATGAAAGAGGTCAAATCTTTCCCTCTGTTCCAAAGGAGCTAAAAGATTGAGGATCATAAGATCCCAAGAATCTAACGAAGGGCGTCGAGAGAGACTTGATGCTGTTCGGGAAGATCAGGCTGCAACTCGCTCCGTGGAAATCTCTTCGGATCGCGAAGCACGCCTGCATTCTCATCGCATTTACGCATCTACATCCAGGTCTCTAGAGACCAGTGAAGAATATGATGCGCGACTGACAGCTGATCGTGAGCAAAAGTTCTGATGGGCATTTCCTGCTATCTTACAAAAATGAAAGATCTGGAGGTTCTCGAATCGTGTCGCGCATCACGTTGTTTCCCGTCCCCGGGTTCTGAGAATTTGACATCAGACGTTTCAGATCTTTTATTTTGATGACCCTGTTGTCGCTGGCATAAGCAACAGGATCCGCGTACGAAGTTGCGGGCAGAAGCTAGTAAATAAATAAAAATACTGAACGATTAGGTACACGAGTTCTTCCCATGTAATAATACGATCTTTAAGGTTCCTCACACACTACATGTATATTACACGCTTATACAACTAGATATTTCATTTGAATCAATATTCATATTACAAGCACTTACACGGAAACAAAGTGTTGTGTCCTATAATTTCGCCTTCCCACACAGTTCTTGACGCCAACGTAAGGGATACTTCGATTACAAGTATTGCATTTAAGTAGACAATATACAAACTTCAATCTTACTTTAATATCTATTTGCGACTTAAAATTGTTGCTACTCATCCAAGTACGTACTTTTAACGTAAGACAACAATTTTTAATATAAATCATGTGTCTATTATACCTAGTACAAAAATTAATATTTTCTTTTGAAATAAAAGTAAGTATTTATTCATAGGCAGGAAGATGTTTTAGTAATTACATAAATATTGTGACATAGATAAATTTTAAAACCTCAAATTAAAAAAAAAAAAATTGAGAAATTTTGTGAAACAGAATTTTCTATGCTGAATGATTTCAAACTCATTAAAACAGTATTTTTTAGAGTCTTATAACCTAAACACGAATCTAACTGTTCATTCTTCATTTAATTCAATAAATGACACAAAATTTAACCATTTATACAATTTCAATCAGGTAAATCGGAAAAATTCACCGAAGCTCGTAAGAACTACACATATTTCTTTATAAAGAGTCCATCTAGCGGCATTGAAGGCTATCTGCTCTGAATAATGTTATTACTGAGGGTCACAGTCAATGATGTAGAAAATCTTTACGAACGACTTATACAATCGGGAATAGGAAATGGAAAACAAATATATAAGATATTACTTGACCTTACGAAGAAATATGGAAGGGATGAACGAGAAAATTTTGTGCAGAAATCATATCCTTCATTTGTTTTTGATACGTTGCCGTAATGGAATCCTGGAATAGTGTTGACATTCAAATGACAAATTGTGGGTGGATAGTAGGCCAAGATATGTAAAGGAGAATTCAGTAAGTTCAAATATCACAAAGGGCAGTTCACACCAGCATTCACATATTTTGTAAATTTACTTTTAGGTGACTATATTTTTTCATAATCTACATCATCAAAAGGGGTCGATGGTAAAGTTAAATTATCTTACTCGTACTTTTATTATTAAAGCTGATCTATCATTTATTTTGTAAGATACCATGTAAAGCCTGTGGCTATGCAAGTGCACGTGAAATAAACAAAAAATAGAATATTTAAATTTTCAAAATATTTATTCAACCACAACACTTCGCCGATAATTAAAAAACTAAAGTATGTGATGAATTTATGTTTTAGACCGACCTATAAAAACTCCTTAACGTTACCTACATTTATATGACTTAACAAATACCAATTAACATTATAAATTAACCCATTCGTTTCGTGTATAAAAATAATGTAAAAGTCGTAGCGGTGAATAAATTAGCCATGGGAATGATAAATCACGAGGTAGCTACTGAACATGTGACAAGGGCTAAGCACTTGTTATCGTGACCGCCATTTTAAAATTATTGTAACATAATATATTATCTTCATTTAAGACTTTAAAATATAAGTAAATGTTTTCTTCATAAATATTGCATGTGAAACAAAAGAATAACACCTTGTTATTCTTTTTTTTCACATACTATATAGATAATAGTTATAATTATAGTTCTTACAGAATATTTTTGTCTCATCGGAAGCAATTTCAAGTTTCGAACAAAGTATTTTTAAATTATCACGGTGACGTCTAAATGTTAATTATTCTTTATTTAAATCTTATTGTAAGCGTTTTTGTAAATAAATGAATAAAAAAGCAATTTAAATAAAATAAAATCCAACTTAATGCTCTAGACTGATGAAACTATTAAACGAATCAGAACATAAGGTGTATCAAAAAGACCGCATTTAATCTAATTCAAGATGGCGATCGTTCTGTATTAAACTAATTTAACGACCGGATTTTAATCTAGACTTCGATCAGAGCATAGCTATAAAATTCGGCCTTCAAAGGACAATAACATTAAAATCACATTAAAGTACAAAAAAAAACTAAAATGAATTTCAAGACGGTTAGGATGTATAGTGTTTAGCATTTAATTCGATACGATTCGGACTAAACACAAATACCCACGTAAGTAGCAAAGTACAAAGAAAGAAACAGAATGGATAAAACACCGGGCGTTGGTAACGAGCAGTCTTCGTGTAGCATTGCGAATGTACCTTCACTACTTGCCCGTTTGTTATTTTATTTGATCTCTACTCAGTAAAGTCTATTACCCAGTCGATGGTTTTGATTCTGAGAAGTCAATGTTTACATTGAATGTTAAACTTATGTCACTGTTGTCACAATATTTCACTTTCAAGCGTTTCGACCGTTGTGAGAATGTTTTCGAACGCCGAATGTTATGTTTGTTTAAGCTTATCGATAGAGTACATCATTTTAATTCTATCGATAAAATGTAGCTGCGTTGTGGCCTCAATATGGAACGATTGTTACGTACGCTATTGTTTTTATCTCCGATTTGAAGTTTAAATCGATTATCGATACTCAGCGATGTTCGCAGCACTAACGCGGTGAACTCCTTGGGCCGAAACAACTAATGGACTACGTTATTACTGGCCACCTCAACGAAAAAGTGCATTAGCGTACCGTAAGTGGGATAAGAGTATTTGAATATAGAACTTAAGTAAAGTATACTCAGAGTGCTTATACCACTTAACAAACAACGATTTGCCTCATTTACGGTAATCGCTACAGTTTTATTTCATTTCAGTTTCGGTAGCCGACATTTCATATTAATAACGACTCATGTTTATTGCATTCGATATTCAATTTAATTTCCTACATTGGTTTTAATTTTCGTTTGCATCAAGACTGGCGTATTTCATATTTGTGTATTTCGAAATATGAATAAATATTTGCGTTGTAAACCGAAGTAACAAGACCCATATAAGTTTTAACGAAATTATTTTTTTGAATTGTGTACAAGAATGTTTCAGGGGAGATGTAGATCTTTGTAAACTGGGCGGTGATTTAGTTTGTGAAGTTTTTGAGTCCCCTTCTTTGACTCTCATCACGGTTAGTTAGGTGCGCCCCGGGAGTACCATTGGGACTGTGAAAAGAGAGTGCCCTTTCTTTGAATATTGCATTTGAGATCCCAAAATATATCTACCTTATCAGCTCTCAAACAAAGCGAAGGTGGTTGAGCTTTTGCTTAACAATTATTAAACAAGGAATGTTGCGTATTTTCCAAGTTACACTTATATATGAATTCATTAGACCTCAAAGGCATAAAGTAATTTTCAAAAGAATTCATCACATTGCACAAAACGTACTCGCATGCAATAAATTGAGTCATTAAACTGCAAAAATTATAGGCTTCGAGACTTTGAAGTTAAATAAGCTCTTAGTTTGTATTTATGAGTCATATCTACAGATTTACAATTTCTCACTTAGTTTCAATGCAAGTTTACAGTCAGTCAGTTAAGGAGACAAAGACGATGGGCATAATGAATTTTCGTTTGTGAATTGGCAAATAAATAATTCATTGTGAACAAGACGCGGGTTCCTAGTAATGTAAGAAAGCATATTTTAGCTCATATCGTAAAGTTCAACGAATGACAACAGTCATAAAATTTTATGTTCTGTGCCATGTCGTCCCGTCTCAATTACAATTACAAATTATTACAAATTTTCAACTGAGCCAGCCAAATGATATATGTAATATGCGAAAACCAAGGTCTACAATGTTAACGCCCATTTCTTTTTTAACTAAGTATAAAATTATAATTGTCCCACTGCTGGGCACGGGCCTCTTCCAATATAGAGAAGGATTGAGCATTGATCACCATGCTTGCTCATTGCTCTTTTTAAGTAAAATATAATAATACACTATTTTATATTGTAGTCACAGCGGGATCTAGACAACAAGGTTTTGCGTTAATTCAATTGAATCTTTTACGTGGCCAGTTTTGCAATAATAATAAATAAAAACAATAACAGTTTACGCTGAAGCTATTGCCAATAATTTGTAGCAGTAGTTCTAAAGTAGTTATTTTATTGGTGTAAACATAATAATATGCGGGACATAACAACATACAATGTAAGTTAGTATTTTAGTAGCAAATTTTGTACCTACGTTGTTAGCTAATACATTCATTTATTTTCAATAATTATTTTGTCGAAGCAGATTCCTAAAATATTGGTATTTAAAATAAGGCTAGTGACCTCTCGACCTCACGAATATATAAAATTATATTGGTTTAATTAGTTTCATAGTTATTTACCGCAGCTTAGTTTTATCGAAATAGCTGCAGTACTCGTAGTAATTTTGACTCCTTTTTATATTTCAATTTAAGAATATATGAGTTATGTAGGAAGCTTAGCTAAATACTGAGTTTAATAAACTTTAAATATTTAATTTAGTGACTTCATTTGCTAAGACTTTTTTTGTGTTATATTTTATTAATCAACAATTATATTATTGTTTGTCCCTCTTTGTTTCAAGCCAAATGCTTGTATTATGAGTGGTCTCTCGACGGCAGTGCTATAGGTGTGTTTCGTACCTACCGGTCACCACATGATCGCAAGTCTGACATCCTGTCCATTACTCTACCCTTGCTTAAAAACATGCAAGATTGTGTTTAGACAGCTGACTACGAAGAAATCAATCGCCAGCAAATAATGAACACACACTAATATAACACAACAATACTCAATTGACCTCTTTCTTAATACCACAGGCCACACGTAAGCCATAAGACGCGTCTCCATTAGGCACAGAAAGCAATCTAGAAAGGCGTACTGCAGCCAGAGGCTGAATCTACGTACAATAAACCACACACAACTGGTAAGCGTATCTAGCTGCCTTATTACAAAGAGATAGAGTTGATTATCGTAATTCACTACGGTCGACCGTATTCCCTGACCTACTATTAAGGATTGTCTCAGTACTTTGCCCACATGCGTCTCTCCTAGTCTGTAATTTGTGTAATCTGTGACAGCGTGTATTGCGATTTTGTGATTTATTTACATAAACAATAGTCCAGAGTTCTGTGGAACAGTGATTACAGATTTCAGCCAGCGTTACTTCGATATGGTCTCGCTTTAATTGCAAAATCTTTAAATTACAGTTGTATTGTCTAGATTTTAGTAATTGTAGAGTAAGTGTGGTATAATAATGAGTAATAAACTCTCGGTGTAGAATTATTAATTAACTTCGCAATGGATTGAGGTATGGACGTTTAATTCTACACATTATTGATACTTTGTTGGCATCCATGTTAATGCACGAATGTAACGGTTATTAGCGCAATTATTTATTTTTCAAGTCTTTTTAGAGTTCCGTATCTAAAGGGTAAAATGGGACCCTATTACTAAGACTCCGCTGTCTGTCCGTCCGTCTATCACCAGGCTGTATCTCAAGAACCGTGCAATGACAAGACAGTTGACATTTTCACAGATGATGTATTTCTGTTGTTGCTTAACACAACATATTTAATTTTTTTAGTCATTTTTATAGATAATGGTACGGAACCCTTTGTGCGCAAGTCGGATTGGCACTCGGTCGGGTCAAATTCGATATTGAAGCGAGTTAAAGTTTTGTAGAATTTTTGTTAGGTATATGTATTCAAAGATTAATGATTACAGCACTGTCGTAGTTAATTAATTTGGCAGTCTATAACGACACAAAGACGACAAGTACTTATATCTTATAGATTTTAGCCCGCAATCTGCAAGATCAACTCATTATAAGGTTTTAAAAACACCAGTGGAAAAAGCCGTTGAATATTATAAAAAAACTAGCTGACCCAGCAAACGTTGTTCTGCCATATTAAAAAAAAAACAGTAGAGAGCCACCCCTAACACGTATGAAAAATATATCTTAAATAGATATGTAGATACGAAATAGATGAAACCGATATCAAAATTTCACGAAAACCGGTCGAGCCATTTCGGAGGAGTTTAGCTACAAAACAGCGTGACACGAGAATTCTATATATTAGACTAGCTGACCCGGCGAACTTCGTACCGCCTAACAGTCAATGAATGTCGTGTTACCTTTTAGCTGAACTAATTTAGGCTTTGATGAACGTAATACAATGATACAAAATAAAAATACAGATACTTAGATATCAAAAAGTATTTTATTATGATAAATAATACATACAGAAAGAGAAGTAAAAAGAAAAATTAAGTACTTCAAACACGTGTCAGCAAAAATGTCTGAATTGCTTAGAGAAATCATCAGCAGATAGATCGTTCAACAATGCAACTCTCATATTTACTGACAGTTGAAGTTTCTTCACATATCGCCGCAGATTTGACTGTTGATCTGTACGATAAGCTCGACGATTTCTCGTTTCTAACCTAGCCGTTTCACGGGCTGCCTCTCTTTCCTCTTGTGTTTCTTCTCGTGCAATGTCTCGTTCTTCATCAGATAATTGACTCGCGATGTTCCGTTGCCTAATTGCAGTACGGCTTCGCTGGGAAAGATTAGATCTTCTAGGACGTGGCATTGTTACTAATACTAATACTGAATATGTACTCGCACAAAACCACACAAAACAATCAAATATAACAGTAGCTGAACTTTCGTGACATAGACATTGATTGACAATAGTTTAGATCATAGACTACTACTTTTGATACTGCCCTTTTTATTCAAATCTGCTTAAAACACCTTTCAACCTTTTTAATTGATTAAAAAAAATACAGACAAAAGTTTATTCACCCTTTTAAAATAATTACACAAAATAAATTTCTGAACGCATGCATAAATGTCAATCACAGTATTTGACAGGATGACAGGAGGAAAACAAATGTTTGACAGGTACGAAACTAAGGAACATAATTAAATGGAAAACGATTCATTTTCATAAATATGTATTCGTCAAGTTTTCATTGTTTTTAAAATGTATTCTGCTATTCAGGGCGGAGACAAATCCAACGAAACAAAAACCATGAAAATTGATCCAGCCGATCTCGAGTTATAAGTGTTGTAACAAACCCGTCTTTCTTTTATATATAGATGGTACCTATTAACATATTATTATCATGACACGGGCCACATTTTATTAAAATAATATTTTTTATTTATGTAGTGTCAACATTAACGCAAATGCAAACATGTTATCATAATAATAAATATATCAATTGCATTAAACTTCGCAATATCATTCGAAGAAATAAATTTAATGGCACTCGCCACTTACAGAATTATTTATTGAATATCCAAGCAGTTTATAGCTCTTTTATTTTCATAGAGAACATGACATTTAGTGATTTCGTATTATTATCGCTGGTATTATTGTACCGCGTTATGCTTGTCACATTTAGTATGCTGTTATGCACAACTGGTTTATTCAAATGGTTTACAATACCGAGTGAAAATTCCTTTGGTTATAAGCTTTACAATAAACATTTATCACGATCAATTATTAATAATTTCTTAATTAAAGATTCATACGTATTGTTGTGAAATCAAGCGTAAATAATTTTACAAAGAATAAATAAAATGTTTCTGTGTATAAATCATGTCTGTTGCTTACAAAAGCTCAGCGTTGTTTGTTATAATTAATTAATTGAAAATTGTACTTTTGTTTTATTATTTTAACTAAAAAGTGGTAATTAGTTTGAGTTGAATTATTTTTTATACATAATTAAAGTGTGCGAAATTTTGTACTTTTCTGTCCATGCAATCTTCGTGAAAAGGCGTAGACAGTTTTGCTTCACGTATTAAAGAGAAAATGAAACTTAAAATTAATATTAATACAGATCCATTATTAGTAGGTACATGTAGGCAGTTTACTTACATTCCAAAGATTTTAATAATCTACGGAATTACTTACTAAAATAGCTTCGTACCTAAATCTAAATAAACACAAGTCTCATAGTAATTTAAAAGTTCCGCCGTGATGCAAGTAATAAAAATATATTACCTTCCATCAAAGTTAAAAAGATAAAATAAATTAACGTTTCCCTCGCTTCCTTTTGCAAGGTAAGTAATACGGTAAATAAATATCTGTGCATTTAATCGAGTGTGAGGCATCATGATCGATGCTTGCTACTTGGCATTTCCGTACCAACCCGATAAAATTGTAAAAATAAATTTTCTGCTTCTATTTATAAAAAGTGATTCTATCTAGTTTATATATCAGAAAAGTTAGAAAGTATTTAGTTTTAATTGCTAGCAATAATGTATTGAGTAATTAGTTTTAACTTCCAATAAATCATTTAAATAAAAAAAGACTATTGACTCGAAAAATGAAAAGCTTCTAGTATAAATCGGTGAATAAATATTTTTACATTTTCTACTCATTGCTAGGGTATTATTTTTATACCAGCGTATTTTGTACGAAGGTACCTAAGTGCCTACTTTTTATTTCTATAAAATACATTTTTTAATAAAATGGACATAATATTATTCCTACGTCAGTGGTACGTGGACTCTAGCAACAAAACGTGTGGGCCGTTGAGAATAGTCGTAATATTATAGTATCGCAGTTTTATATATTATTTTTACGTTTTTTCAGGTTATAGTAGTATCGTTTTCATCGTATCGGATCACTACATGATACTTAGTATCTACTGTGTTTTTATTGCCCCGGAATAAACTGATACGATCGATTCTCATTACCCTGTAATAAAAACTTTGCGAGTTAATGCGCTGTTTTAAATTAATTGTTATTCCGGTCACAAAATTTTAAATTATCCTTTAATGTTCTGATTTTGAATCGGATTATTGTAATCTTAAAGAAATCTTTAGTTTGCCGCGTAATGAAAGGCATGGAGGTAATATGCGAATTTAATTTTGTATGTTTTTTTTATCGATTCAGTAAAAATACATTTTAATTACTTATAATAGAGTGTCGTCATCGTTTGGATAGTCTAAGTTATTATGAAAACACGTATCTATTTAAGGGCTTAACAAAAACTGTTGAATATCGGATTGTTTTAAGGTAAAACTATTATTTTAACAAAGGATAAATAAGTTAGTTTTCAGAATAAAGCTTTGTGAGACCTCAGCTGAAACTATACTGTGTAAATAAATAAGGACTCAGACACACGACCGATTTTACTGCGCGCAACAGTTTGGCCATTATTAATTCTTAGCTTTCGTACCACAATAAGAACCTCTTTCTTCAAAAAGCAAATAGATATTTAAACTTTAATTTAAATTATATTAGTCTTTAAGATAAATGTTTCTTTCTTATGCGTATGAAATTGCGGATTGTCTGCCGTCTGTCTGCGCCCTAAGTGACCGAAACAAAGGTACACATACATCCACATAAAATTTATTTATTACTGCAAGCGAACCCCGCACGCACGTCTATTTCGTGAGCAAATTTATAGTATGCCGATTTTGCATTATGGTACAGTCCGCAACATCGAGCCGTATTTAAAGCTCAGCTTTGCGGATAATTTTGGATGCGAAACTTGTGTGGCATTTGACTGTTTGAATCGTTTTAGTAATAGGTCACAAAAATTTTTGAATTCTTATAATTATGATGATTGATTAAACGTGTGTTATACGTGTTCCAGTCTTGATAAAGAGACAAACTGGAAAACTTGAAAAAATAAATTAAGATTTGAAAAGCTCCCAACATGAATTTGGTTGGATAAATTATCACTGTTAAATCAAATTGGTTTTTTACATTCAGACTTGAACCGACCAATATCTTTAGTCTATATATTCACACGTCATAATTTTTTCAGTATCTGTTTTGATATCTATCGTTGCTAATAAAATATATTTTACCGATTCTTGTTTTGCTGCTGGCTGCCAACGTCTTCCTGTAACTTACCAGGTCAGGTCACGAGTACGTCCCACGCGACGCTCTATGGTAGCTACAGCTTCTATAGATCCTCTATTCATTCAAATACGTGTCCTGCCTACAGGCAATACATCTATCCATTACCATAAAGGCTATGTGAAACAAATGAATGTTTAAAATAAGAATTTTAAATTATTACTGGCTATCAGTTATGAAGGTCAGTCGAAGACTGAAAAGAAAAAAAGGTTGGAATCAGAATTTTAATTAAAGAACGTGAATTTTTCGCCAGTGACAAAAGGTCATGTAGCCCTGAGGCACAATTTTCTCTTTACTCGTACCTAACATTTATGTTGTGCCAGTACCACAAGTTATGTACATTAATATAGTAGGTACACTATCTAATAAGTTTGTTAAATTTTCATACCAGTACTAAAGAATCAATATCTATAGATATTATTACATTTTCTCATCCGATTACGTAATTCATGATTTTAAATTTATTGAATGAAAAAGCATCATCGTTTTTTCGTGACAGCGTACGTGTTTAACTACACATAAAACAGTTTTTCTTTACATATTTGTTTACAAATTACCAATAGAATTAGATATTTTTCTAACTCAATGGTTTCATGACCATAAATAATATTATTACTTGAATCTAAATAGATTTATCCAATTAACTTCTAACCAAATTACTAATAAACGCAGTGATCAAATATCAAATAGGTTTATGACAAATCCGGAACTATGATTGGATACGATAACTGTATTGAGTTACATTAAATTTGCATTTATTATACCTGTAAAGTAATCAAATAAATATTTATTTATTTTTAATTATATTTAATTAAACATTTGCGAATTTTCTCATTGCTGTCAAAATACATACCTACCTACTTAAAGGATAAATATTTTTTTGTTTTTTTTTAATAGGTCGGCAGTCAGCTTTGACTTGTTTTACAATAATATTTTCAACTAGAAAGAAGGCCTATAGTGATCAAATCTCTATTTCTTAAACACTCCGAAATAAAATAGAAAAACGTTATGCACTAGTTAAATAAACTTTAGATTCGATTTTCACTATTTTCCTCCCAACAAAATCACACCTTAAACTCTGAACAGCTACAGATTATAACACTAGATTACTACATAAGGAACATTTCGTCTCAAGTTTCTCAGGTCTTTTCACACAAGACCTGGCTATTATTTTAGAGATTGAATGAAGCTATTTATCACCTGCTTAGTATAATGCGAGTTGTAAGGTCAACTGAGGTAAACTGGCAACTGTGATGGCGTTACAAGATAGAGAGACAGCAAGACATTATTTACTATAATCTTTATAGTTTTAACAAGTATTTATTTCACATTTAACTGGAAAACGAGATGTTTGTTGTTTTAGGAGTATCAGATTCCGGTTAACGTATCCTTGACGCTATATCATTTGACACCGTCAGCTAATAAGATGAATGGTAGTAAATGAAAATTGTATAGTAAACTGCATATTATAACTTTCACAATTATAATATAACTTATAATATTATCGAATTCCTTAATGATAAATTGTAAGCTATTTGACATTGATTTTATAAAATTTCGACATTATATTATTATTTTTAGTATAGTAAGTTACTTAACATTGATATTTATTTAATTTTGACATTTTATTATTCTAATTTGTATTCATTGAGCTATGTTGTGTATTGTTATAATTAACGTATTTTAATATGTTGATTAATTCTTATTTATAATAAGTACTAACTACGAGAAAGAGTGTACACCTAAGGTAGATTTTTGAGGAACCAATTAATTTATTAATAAGATCTCATGTAAAATGTACCAAAAATCACACCAATTATTGAATATTGAATTAATTATTTATTTAAAAATTAACCAATTTTCCTCACGAGTTACAATCGCAGAATGGGGCTAATCATTCGTATTTTAAGATCTCAATGGACTTGGGTTTGGGAGAAATTTTTGTCGAAACAAGGTATACTGTTTCCCTACGCAGTCCTGACGGCTGACGTCATCAAAGGACAATACACACTTTTAACTAAATAAATTATATTGGCTTGATTTATTTTTAAATAACCACACAGCGAGACCAACCAACTTACATAACCTAATAATTATAACTAGTACAGCACATAAAATATCGTTCAGAGTAGTTTTTACCAAAGCCGAAGCTTTGTTCTAAACAGCAAGAGAATTTATTACAATAAAATGCAAGCCTGCACTGGGAAATAAAGAGGGTTGTGCATCGTAAACCTCAATGATACACGGAGGCATCTGCCAATAAAATAAAACCTATGTGTTGGGAACTTTCAGAACGTCTCCATTTCCCATCGTACAACTTGCTCCGCTAAAGTAGACAAATCTTACATGTCATTTTTATATTAGAAACAGTCCTCGTACAATAATGTAAATAGAGTCTGAATTCCAATGCATAATTTTTACGATTTTTATAAATTTTGGTGAGGTCACGTATGTCATTTTTGTTACTTGAATGGCATTTATTTTATTACCAGCGTTATGGCTACAGATTGTACATAAAAAGCTGCTTAGTAAATTAAAAAAGGCCATAAAACTTATTATTAAAATTAAAGCTGTCAAAAGTTTATAAAGCATTCTTATTAAATTATTTTTCATACTTTAACGAGCAGCGAATTCCTAAGTTATTTTTGATATAAGTATAAGGGCTTTTACACACGCGTAAGCACACTTAAGTAAATAAAAGTTTTAAATATTACCAATATAAACATTATTTTGGGCATTTCAAATTAATATATTATAATTCAAAACAATATATTACAATACCGTGTAAGTTACAGTTCACAATTGCTGCATTTACATAAGCTTTGAAAATATGTACAATGTGGGTTACATGAATGTCACTCTTCATTTGCAACATAAATCTTCACAATCTAGGCTTACCTCCCTATCTACTTACCGAACAACTTAAAACAACCAAACGCAAGACCTTAAGAAAAAAAAAAAACAAAATCTTTACTAAAAACTGAACGATTTAACGTCTAAAAGAACCTAACAGCGCTAAATTAATTCAAGGAAGGAAGTCGGTAATAATTAGCTACCATGAAAAAAGATATCGGTAATAAAAGTGCTTCAATATAAATAATCTAGTTGGCTTTACGAGGTAATAAAGTATCTTGAAAATTTCCTACTCATCTGTTAGACATTTCTCATGTCCGGAATTTTGAGTGTAGGCGAGGAACCTTTTGTAATAAAATATTATGTCGATGTATTATTGTTTGTGTTTGATATTGTATTTTATTGAAATATTTTCTGATGACAGGAAGGCCTCGGTGAAGCGTGCATTCGTGCTAGGCATTGTGAGCTAAAGCTGCATAGTATCGATATTAATTTATTATTCTGTTATAGTATTTTTCTTGTTTGTGGGTACTTAAGTTGGACCGGAGAATTGAATCGATACAAGTTTTACATAATATTCGTAATCTTAGAGCCCAAGAGGTTGTTGGTATCAGAGTTAATTTTGAAGTTATCACATGTATGTTTAACATTATAACAAATAAAATATTTATTAACTTTTTTTTACTATTACCTACTTTGTAAAGAAAGATAGTAATAAAATTAAAACTTTATGTTTACAATTTTTTTTAAAGTCATATAACCAGCGTAGATATAAGTATTCCTCCATCCTTGTTCTATATTGAGTTTTGAGTGAAAAGATTCCGTAACATTATAATATATATGCGGTGTCTTTCGCCAAACACTGATAGAATAGAATCAAATTGTTTTGTCATCCAACATCCGTCTAGATATTTAAAAAACGGTATCATTTTATCTTCATTACTGCCTTCCGATTTGATGTTTTTTAAATTTATTAAAATATTAACTGGCCAAACAAAATAAAGAATTTTTGGTTTCGGGCTCGTAAAACAGAATTATAAAAAAAACAATTCATCAGTTGTGTTTTGTTTAGGAATTAAACTTAAAAAGAAGAATGCCTAGTATCCGATTATCAAAAATTACTACAGATATTGCCTTTTCCACAAATTACGCAACTTGTTTTTTGTTATGATACAAAATCAGCTTATTATAATAAATATTTATTATTTCTATAAGATTGCTATCGGTGCGCCCATCTCTGGCTTCTATATTGGACTTTGTTATCGTCCTCCATACGTGCTTAGAAGCCGAATTAGTTGAGGATTACATGAAAAATAAAGAGAACAGGCTATAGAAACTTAAATACAATATATGACCTTTTTATATAGGTAATACTTTTATCCACTATAAATCATGTTAAATAACTTAATTCAAAGCTTGATACATTTCCATTTTTATGTCAATGTAAGGATTTTTACGACTTAAAATGCTTTTGTTTCATTGAAAAAATCTTTGACTGTCTTATTTAAATATTTAATATATACTATAAAAAGTATTATAATTATATATAATTAATAAATAGGCTTAATAAGACAGTAAATTAATTCACTTCGGAAATAAAAAAAACTTAACATTGCCTGTGCAATGTTCGCAGAAGACTAGTTTTCAACTATTTTAAAATGTAAACAACTTTCCTACATTTCCTTAAAATAAATTTCAAACAAAAGAATTCAGTTCCTGAACGTAATAACCATCTTTAGGGATCCCCAGACACACTGGCGTTCTCTGATGTTCCGTACATATCGTGAATATTAATGCCACCCGCTTTTCTACGAGAATGCTTCAAAACGGTCCAAAATGTCTGCCAAAGACGGCGCCCGTTATGATAATGTGTCACGTTTATGAAAAAACTACTGACTACCAAAGTTATTGAAGATTTAGCCTACATCTAAAAATGTGTAAAATATTCTAGATAGGAAGAGGATTTACACAGAACCGTACAAATCTGCCGAATAATAATACAATGCCAGCCTCAAAGTATTTCACTGCTGGACACAGGCCTCTTCCCCTGAAGGTAAGGATCAGCATTGATCACCACACTGACTCACTGTAAGTTGGCGATTTCAGATTCAAATTTTAGGAATCCAGAGTTTGTCAATGGCGTCTCTGGTACTGAATAATACTTAATAATTAATATTTTTATATCAATAAAAACACAAATATCATCTGTTTTAAGCACATGACTTTGTTATAACAGTGATATATGGCACAACAATAAATTATCCGCTCATAAATCTTCATTTATAAACGCGTATAGTGTCCTCGCATATCAATACGAAACTGTAAACTTAACAACTATTTGCAATTCAATTCATGCAAAATTTATCGTTGAACGTCGAAATGCTTCATTGAGCGGCAGCTCTACCGAATGTAAATACGTAGGTCCCTCACTAATGCTTTAGAAGACAAGCTCAGGAACTCACTTAGTCCGCATTTAACAGACCTTAGGCCTCCGAGCCTCTGAGGTTACGTTCTTAATTAGCCATCGCTCGCAGCTGACCGCTCGGAAGTGCGATCTAGGTGCTCTTATGCAAATACCATTAAATTCATCGCAAGCAAACGTAAACTCTACTACGTTGAATTAAGAGCTAATGTGTATGTATTTCGGGCTAATGTGTGTGTAATCCTTGCGGTGAGGCGATGGGTGACATTCACATAGAGCATGCAGTTGGATAGCAATGAGCTATCTATAGGGAATTGGTGCGATCTTGTCAATATTTCGGTTTAGGTACGATCAATAAGTAAATTGATTCAGAAATTATTATAGTTACTGCTGTCACCATATTTCATATTTTGTGAATCAAAAAAAATATTTAGTTAAATAAAATTCGTGAAAAAAAAGGAAAAATGTGATATTATTTTGAGTTTAAAATGTGATAAAATTATAAGATATAACAATTACTATCTAAATGTTCAGGAATTAATAAAAAGCATGTGTGGTTAGGTTGAGACTAAAAAAAATCTCGATAACGCAATTATAATTCCATGCAACTACCTATATTAAGTTTACTAATATAAGATTCACTATATACATGATTTACTAGCAGACAGAATAGAACCACAAAACCAACTTGAAAAGAAACTAAATAGAGTGTGAAATATCAAAATGTATTCCTAAGCATAATTACTGAACAATGTGAGCAAAATTTATGCTCGAATGAAATCTCTATGAAATACGGTATGTCTGCTGTGTCAGACTGTAACAATGAAATGTTTATTATCTTTTTACTTGTGATTTATACGACATTTCCCAACCAGTGTTTTAGTGGACAACTATATTCAATTTTGCATATACTAAACCAGTTTAATATTAATTGAAACGGAAAAGTGTTTTTTGCTAACTACAATTTCTATTTAAATATTGATTCTGATTTTATAATCTGACAGTTCAATAACCAAGCAATTTGTTATTTAGGATTATTTTCCTGTTACAAATTACTACTGGTATTAAATAATAAATCGGTCATGTGTGAAGCGAAAAACACGATGAGAAATATTTTAAAAAATTACAAGTATCCTGTATAGTACCGCATTTTATTAAATACAATATCAAATAGGATGGAATTTTAATGCCACCTGGAGGGAAGGTACTCTAAATACTGGATAGCCTATTCTACTCGAAGTAAACATTACTTTATTTTTAAACAGAAACGCATCTCTTTTTTTTCTCTATTAAAACGACGCCCGCACTAAGAGATTTAATTCTTGTGTCGCGGGGTTTCACAAACATTCAAATCACATGCACAAAGAACACCCAGACTTGAAGCAAGCTTGTCCCATGCGGGGATCGAACCCGCAGCACGTCGCGCACAGTGGTAATTAGCGTGGTGACCTATACCACTTGGCTATCCGTGCAGTCATCTGCGCAACATATTTTTAAAAGACCAATTGTTGATACCAACTTATTTTGATTATCCAACTAATACTGTGGCTAGATGGAAACCATCATCAGAAAAATGACTCTAAATCCTGTTCATGATGTCAGATTCAGATTTATATGTCAGACACTTTAATAATCTGATAAAACGCGCTTTTCTAGATGCAATCTAATAACATATTATCATCTACAGGTTACTTTAGTAGTAAATACTAGTAGATACGCGACTACACCACTTTTGAAAAGCCTTTTGCATTTGCGATCACGATAAAAACATAATTCTCGTAAAAAAAATTACTAACTAATCTAATCGAATGGTTTTACAATTTTATACCTACTGCGAACCCTACTTGATGATTAAAAACTACCGCGTCTCATTAATTCGACTCTAATAATATAAGCTTTAGTGTTATTAGAAGATTACATAATAGGTATAGCCAAACAAATGCTTTAATTTATATTTTTTTGCCGTTATATGACAGCCAAGATTATTAAGATGCTAATGTATTTTTTATGCTCTCAGCATTATTACATTTTTTATATGCCCTCAATATGAGACCAGCTCGATTATTGATTTTTTGTTGGAAATTTATTTAATGACTACAGAAAATATGTCGCAATTTTTGAGAAAAAACTTACTCGAGTAGCATCAATCACTTTTTTCTGATGCAAGACGATGGAAATGAATTACGGCGTAAGTGTGTTTGATGTTGCGTGGTAAAAAAATGTGTGAAAAATTACTACGATTACGTCTAATGACGGAACGATGTTACATGTTTCGGTAGGAACAACAAACATTAGACTGAGCGTATCGCTCCGAGCTTTGTTACTAGTTCTCACGATATTATTTCTTTTTCCTTACATCATTAGGCAATTATCTTTGAACAAAACAAAAGAATGTAAATAACATTTACAGCCGAAAATCTTCAAATCTTCTAATACAAGATTAATTGCTCTATACACCGACTTATTAATAGTCGTAATAATCACTGTGTATTTTAAATTTCAAAGCCAAATGGAGCATACGTAATTAGCATTGAGTGAGCCAGATTGGGAGCAGGGGCAATACTAATAAACAACATGATAAAAGGGCGGCCTATAAAGCCGCTCGAATAAATATTGGATCGTACTAATTATCATAAAAGTACATCCTTGCTTCAGTCGTGAGCCCATTACCGAATAGCTGTCATTAAGAGCGTGCTTCGATAAGCCCAGACTGAGTAAACGCCACCCACGGCGCATGCGTCGTACAAGCTTGTAAACTGGTATTATACTACTGTGAAACATCCTAGGTACGCTAAAGTAATCTTATCTGATCAATGAATACATATTGGCACTAAGTGGCCATATCGTTAATATATATTGCACTATAAAACTTGCAAACATAAAATGATAATGGCGGCGAGCTCTGAGGACACTTCTGAATTTACTTTTCAACTGCATTAGAGCAATTTACGATATTTAAAACCAGTTTACGAGAATTTTATTAATGTTTTGGACCACCAACTGTAATATTGTTGGAGATACAGTAGCTAAGTTACAAGGCGAGAAATGAATGGTAGCTGCCAGCTTTGCCTCTATAAGATATACAAAATCGAAGGAGCTGAGTGTATGGACGCGGTCTATGAATATTCACGGGTGTTCGATTCAAATAAGAAGATTTAACGGTTCGATACGCCACTAAAGAGCGCAGATTACTGGCTCAAACAAACTTGGAGATAAGAAAAAGTGATGTGCAAAAGTTAACGCATAAATTTCTGTGCGGAACGTCTGGTCTCGTCTGCCACCGATCCACAAGATTATCCCACTTCGACAGTTCGACACAAGTTTTTCGGTTGAACTTTGAATTATACAAGAACCTTTACTACTCGCAGATAGAGACGTCGAGACCGTTCAAGACGTAAAATGGTTTCATCAAAACTTACTTGTTTTGTTATCAAGAATGTTCTTTTTGTTGCGCATTACGACTATGTTGAATAAGGGAGCAACTTGTAACAAAAAAACTGTTTCGATTTTAAAACTAATATCCTGCATCACCTGGATATTACCATTGTTTACATGTTATTTTTTTAAACTCGTTTTGCTACTACATAAGATTTTCATTTCATTTTTAGTTATCTAAGTATTCTGTTGGTAAGGATTGCATATACATTGAACATTCGAATGCTCTTCATCATTAGGTATTGAGTACACGTTAAGTGTACAGTAGGGTTTAGATTAACATGAACTTATTACGATATTTGATTTGCTTTCGTGTCTAGTCAAATAAAAACGTCAAGGTCTCTACGTTTCACGGCTATCTCAAAAACTCGTAATCATCTAAAAACAAACTATTCGTTGTACCAACAAAGGAATTCGTTGCAGCCAGAACGATTAGCTTGTAAATATTAGTTTTGTCTCAAGATAATAGATTTTTTGTTCATAAATAAAAAAATAATTATGGACTATGAGAGTTTGGTTTTTTATCAAGTAAGTTTAGTAATAATGTCGTCACGATAAAAATCAATTGCAGAAGTGGCTTAGCTCGGGAGCTGGTTATAATAACAGTGCCGGGAAGCCGCGGGCTACGCGCTTACTTCTAAGGTGATTCTAAAAACATTTAGATTTTTTAAATGAATGATGAATTACAATTATCCAATTTATTTGTATATAATATAAAATACTTTTTACATTACAGTAAATCAATCCCAATCAGGATTGTACACAATGATATGCAATTTTTTTGGAAGCATGAAAGTTATTGGCATACGTTCCACCATGCTTAGAAAATTATTTTCACGATAATGGAGCTTACAAACTTTTATTAAAACTCTCAAGAAACTTTTCTCAAAATGTTTATAATATTAAGAAATATTAAGAAAAGAGCACCCAAATTAAAAAAAAAACTGACCAAGATTTCTTATCACCATAAAATTCAGAAATAAAAAATTCTTGCGGAATAACGCATCCGATCTGAGATTACATCGGGCCGACTTCAGCCATCGATCGGGCAACAATTAAGATGGTGTAGGTAAAAATTTTAGCTGTGACGCCTTTTTATAAAACCATTCGGCCGAACGCTTTCGGTGTTTCCAAATTACCGGGTACGTTTTTTCGGATGAATTTTATTTATGAGTTTAATCAATATTTTTTGAGCTTACAACATTTAAAACAGTTCGATTCGAGATTGCTTTGTTTGACGATTTATTGCTGTCCAATGACGTTATCCGTTTACTTATTCTGGTTTAAATCCTTAGTGTTGTTAGTTTATTTTCTAGCGGTCTCAAAGTTTTATATCAACTATACTAATATTAATCCTCTATAAATAAGTATATTGCGGTGGTCCCCTTATTATTATCCATAGTTACTCAAACATGATCTCGTGTTTATTTTTCTTATTAATTTAAGCCAACTGCATTAATAATGTCTGTTAAATATACGAATTAAATTCAATTAAAATTATGAAGACCATAATTTTGTATTTATGATTCAATGCACGTAAGGACTTTAATTATCTACCGGTTTAAATGCTTATTTACATTTTTAATATTTTTGCGTCAATTATTTTAATATCTGCTTCAATGAACTTGTTCAACGGGCACACGCTCCGGGTAAACGGTTGACTATATTAGCATATAATTCTGTAGCAAAAAATACCCAACGAGCAAAATTAAGCAGAAATGAAACGTTCAATTAAAATTATAGTGTCCTACGTGGAAAGCGTTACAATTTGTGTATTAAAAGTTGCCCTACACAAGGATTTATTCTGTACCTTCTGTTTCGAGAACCTAAGCAAAAATTATAAAATTACTAGAATATAAAATTGTTGTATCTAAAAATCACAACCGTTCATAAACACAGACATTATTTGTTGTAACAGTTCCTATACAAAACTAATAAGTACTAAGCTGAGTTACTAAAATATAGGTATTAAATATCTAGTTCTTTTTTTTTTTTATCTTTTCTTTTTTAAAAAAACGACTCCCGCACTAAGGAATTTAATCCTTGTGTCGCGGGGGTTTCACAAACATTCAAATCACATGCACAAAGAACACCCAGTTATAAGGTTCAAAGTTCTAGTCTTCCTTGCAAGTTGAACATTAATGTCTGTAAAAGGTAATATTATATTATCCAAGTTATTGAAATAGGTGGTAAAAGTTACAACGATATGTTAATAATAATAAGGTGTCATTACTGAACCATACTTTATGTAAGTAAATGCAGCCATATTGCATGCTAACCACGTAGGACATGTCAACATCCATCGAAATAAATAAGTAGAGAGGCGTGAGTGAATAATTTCCTCTGATTTATGTATATCGTCTCTACGGAACCGAGTTCTGCCTCATTACAGCTTGACGTTGAATGATGATCAACGCCCGAAGAAAAATGCCGTGTTTAACCATCCGACGTTTATGATTTAATTCCTATTGGCAAAAAACTGCGACGAATTTAAGGTGAACGACCTTAGGCGAGGGCGCACTGCCGATTTAGCGATTAAGATGCAATCGATGGCGGTAATCGCATGGAGATATATGTAGGTCCTAAGGACTGGACATGTTAGCTGGTTAGGTTGTGTACACAGCTGAGGGGACCCACACCTAGTGATTAACTATGTGTACATAGCTTTATCTCCATACACATATGTCTATGTATATCTAAAACGTTTTGATTGTGTTTTGGTTTAATATGTGCCGGTGATCAACACCGTGTTTTTACTTAATTCCAATTAGCCGCCGGCAAATTGCCAGGATCCGTATAAACTAGTTAATAAAGTAGGTCGCTTGTGTAGATTGTTATGTGAGTAGTTGTTTTAAAGTGGAATAAAATAAAAAAAACATTATTATATTCGAAGGGTAAATAAAGATGATGTTTCATCGATTGTTATAAATGTTAGGGTTGCAAGCAGTAATGATATAGGCAGAACAATTTATATTTATCGTAAAATTATGCGTCTGTTGATATATGATATCCCTATAACATGATATGAAAGTTTGCGTGACAAGTTGACATATCAGTCGCAACGAAAATCACGCATTCCACGAGCCTGGCCGATCTTCTTTTTTTTCGATTCGATCCTTCGATCGAATAAGTTACAATGTATGCTTCAAAAGCTAAATAATTACGCGAAGTTTGTATAAAAGGGAAAATTGTAGGCAATGATGTACAGAACCTATTTGTACAATATAAATTAATTTAAACCCAACAATCGCATTACAAAATCGCGCATCTAAGTCGCCATGTGTGCGGGCTCCCACACGTCCTAGGGTCGGCATGGGTGATAGTGTTTTGTTTCAATTTAATGCGCTGTTTGCGTTAACAGTTTGAAATTGAGTCTATTCTGAAACTAATTTGTTCGCAAATATATTTCTTAATTCGCTTTAGGTGGAGCTCGTTAATTTTCTATTATGTTTCGTTGTTTGGATTTTAGAATATCTGTTGTATTTGGTCTACGTGTGGTGAGCGAGTTTTGTGGGAATAACCAGAAATTAAATCCATGGAGTGAACGGCGTATGTTTCGACATGATTCGACGTGTGTGAAATACAACCTTGTTCATTTTGGAGCCAGAAAAGTCAAAGCCGCCATTTATAAACAAACTGGAATATAAATATGGTGCTAAGTTATCATATTGCTAAAATCATATTATATATTTACATAATTAAATTACTCAATGCTTAGGCTTAATTCAGTAGGTATATAAAGGTAGGTAATATGCGATTGCATACAATACATATCCGTACATTTACACAAAACAATTTAAATCACAGAAAACTTTGGATTTAACAATTAAATTTTTTAATAACAAATGTAATAATGTATTGTAAGCCTAGTAGCATGTTTCATTGCAACGAATGTCGTGCTGACCTAGCGGTTCAACGAACAGACTTTCGTACGCAAGGTTGCAGGGTCGAACCCACTACAGGCAAGTACCAATGTGACTTTTTTGAAGAAACCTGTACTTTCGAATTATTCTAAGACTTTTTTTTTAAAGATTACTAGCAATGTGGGTTGCACATTACTAGTAATCTCGTTAACCCTTCCTGCTAAGCTAAGATGCTAAGCTAAGATGCCACATAGCTAGCGATCTTTAAAAAAAACTACTTTTATGTTATATATATATTTATGTTAAACTCAGAGTAATCCTTATACCCGCACGCTGATCGCGACCCGCGGTTTTGAATTCCAAGTAGAACTTAATTAGCTTTTTATTTGCGATTGGCTTCTTAAAACCTTGTTTCGGGGAATTAATTAAACGTTTTTCCAGTTTCGTTTATCAATATACCTAACAGTTCTTTTGTTATGCAAAGGCATTTGTTTGTGAATATATTATTATTATTAAGTTTGTTAAAGATTATATGGAACATACATTTACTTATTTAGGGTGTTATTCCCGTTATAAGTCAATCGTAAAGGTCAGTTTATTATGAAAGTAGCCCTAAACTTATTTAATATTTTATTCTTAAGCCATGACTGTATGAAAAACTATACTAATTGTCTACTAATTTCGATGGTAAAAACATGGTATAAATTTAAAAGTAATATTATATTATGTTGTTATTTTTTATTTTGTGCTGAAAAGAAATACTTTTTCTTCTTCCTTCTTTTATTTTTTTTACTTTTCCAAAATAATTTAACACTAAGTAAGTCCAGCTTATCAAAGACCAGGAGTAGCGCTTATCACGTCATTAACGTCATGTGTGTGAGTATAATGCAAAATATTATGACATCATACAACATTTCAAATCAATATCGTCGTCAGTTTTTGGTTACAGAAAAAATGTCGTCTACTCCATTGTGTTGCTTGGCTAATTTCTTTCTTTAATACGCTAAAGTAATACAGGCAGGCCATAAAACACTCATTAGTGACAAGCAACAAGCATTAGACTGACAGCCTATAGTTTAATAGTAGTTGCTATGAAACATAAATGATGAAATACTGGTAAAGGAATATTTTCCCTTAATTTTTAAATTTAACATTCGAATCTTTTTTATAATCCCTATTACGTACTTCAATTTTGACAGCTGCTATAAAATCCCAAATAAGCTAAATCCATTTTATTAAATAGTTACAAAACCCAATTCAATTCCGGCCAAATAGCCAAATAGCCAAATAAAAGCTACTTAATTCGAAAACATTGAGCTAACAAAATCTTTTTCTTAATCACTGCTTGGACCTTTTTTGTGCGACGAAAACAATAAAAGTGAACCGTTTGCACTGTCTGCCATTTTCAGGAAACGGATGTTAGCCAGCGCGTCCGGTATCGTCGAGGCACTATGCCAACAGCCTTCGTGACGAACGTATTGGCCACAGAAAAAGAACGTGTAATTAATGTGGGATTTTATTTGTTAGTCCTTTTTTATTGTTGATTACAGATAATAAATTAAATACTTTGTTGAATTAAAGTTATCCGTAGCATTTTTTCATCAGGCTTCTGTCAAAGAATATTCAAAGGCACATTAGTAAATAAATATAGGTTCGATTTAAGATATTTACACATTGCACATACCTACAAAAAACATGCAGTATTTTGGTTACATTATTGTATTTTTGTTTCAAAATTCAATGGTAGGTATTATAAAAAAATATATAGGAAAAATGAAAAATTATCTTGTGTTATTAATAAAAATAAATTATTGTAAATTGACATCTGAAAATATTTGTTTTCAATAACCTAGCTGCAAACAAAGTTCTTACTATCTAAAAATATAAACCAGCTGCTGCAATATACCTATGCTTCTTAAAAACTCGACTGTTTCACAATACCTGAAATTGTATTCGTCTTTATTCTTCCAGAACAGTTTGAACATAAGCTGACTCTTGATTTCACTCACAACGACACTCCGTATGGGATATTTTCTTATAGTCATGTTCGTAAAGACGAGAAAAGCAAAGAAATATAAGTTAAGTGTGATGATCAACTTAAGGAAAATCTTATTAAACTGTTCGATAATTCGGCAACACTGTTCAATAAGATGCTGACATCGCACAATAGATGTACCATCAATTTTGTTCAGTAAATCGTTCAATCTTGTATAAAATTCATGGGGTGTAGCAGTGAGGAGAATGATAAATAAGGCGGAGGCTCGGCCGAATATTCTCATTTAATACGTGACTTGTTTTGTGAAAACATCCCTCAGATATGAGTATCGCGATGGATGGTAATACCGGAATGTTATCTATCACACGTCCTTATCAGGCTATGTTTTGAGCGTTTAAAATGGCGGTAACGGGAGAACGGTTTCCGAAAACTGGATCAGATTTTATCGAACCTTTTGTGTATCTGTAGCTACTTTTTGATATTTCACTTGAAGATTTCGCGAAGTTTCGTTTAGAATTGAGCAACCACGGAAATAATTTTACCCTGGCCACAACAGATGCGTTTTGCTCTGAATAGTGACGTGTTCAACTTGAGTTCTGAAATACCTGTTTTTCAAGTTCGATGTATCCTTTTCTGACGGTATTATTGTTGAGATATACAATAAGATGGTATAACGAAAAATAAAATGTTCAAGTAAATAGTATCTTAAAGAAGATTTTTGGTATGATGCATGTTCGCTAGTCAAGAAAACACAATAGGAGATACCGTGTACGGTTCATTGGTTCGACAACAATGACGTTGAAGTACAGTTAGCTGTAGGTGTATTTGAAGAATCCAGAACTGCTAACTTTGTTTGTTTGAACAAAAGTAAGAAAAGGTTTTGTTCAAAGCCCCAGATTTATTTATTTAGGTGACATTGGCTCTAGTTCTTATACATCGGAGTAAACCTAAAAATGAGAACTTTCATCCATTGAAATCGAAAACCTGTCATGAAATCTCTTAGTATATAGGTAAAGTATATATTTAACTTTTGTAACGGGAATTATCGCAAAAACTTAGATTGTATTGCGTTCGAATAGAACAGAATTTTCTTAATTGCGTTAATTCCTATCTTCTGCATAGCCTTTTTCCAAGCTATGTTGTGATTGGCTTCCAGTCTTATCGGTTTTAGTTGAATACCGTATTTTACATTGAGCGACTGCCTATCTGACCTTCAAAACCTATAGGTAATACAGTATTCCATAGTAGGACTGATTGTCAGAATTGTAATGACTTAACGACTATCAAAGATCACTGTATGACAGTCGGGACCAACGGCTTCACGTGCTTTCCGAAGCACGGAGGGATCTCAATATGTTGACAAATGGTCACCCATCCACGGACCAACCGCGGGGAGCGTGGCTTAACCTTCAATATCCGTCAAACTGCACAGCTTACACTCAGCAACGAGCCCCTCCTGGCCCCTCCTATTGCGTTCATTCCTATAACAAATGTAAACTAGAGTTTAAGATCTTAAAGGGTTAGGTACAGGATCAAGAGAGAAACTCCTGAAAATCAGAACAACTTTAACGCAAAAATGAAATTTCCGGTATCGACACATTTCCGTAGATAGGCGGTCGCTATTAGTATCTATCCAGGTTAATCCTCGGAAACTCTCAACTCCTATTTATGTGAACGGAGGACAACGGAGGCCTCTCAACTGCCATGGCCTGATAAAACGCTAGTCCGAAGGGACCCGATCAATCCCGACCTATTGTGTCCGATACAAAGTCTTTTCATACTTATGATGGTAACATATTCTTTGTGAAAGATTTTCATCCTACGTTCAGGTACAAAGTATATTTTATCAACGGTCCACGTATGGCTTAGTAGAGTGTTTTCGTCTTAAAATGATTAAATTTGTTCTTATTGTTTGCAATTTTTGGATGCCGTAAAAAAACAAGTGTTCTGCTGTTTCTTTTCTTCGTTGTATCTATTTTGTAGATTTTAGATTTCAATCTTTATAATAGTATTTAAAATAAAAGTTTATTTATCTTTTAAGGTAAGATGGCTGCGATAATGATTAAATTTAGTCTGATTGCCAACCAAGTTTCATCGCAAAACACTTATTATACTCGTAATATAATTATCAAACCTACATAGCAATGATTATATTCTGTTCACTTTAGTAGTTGAGATACTAGTCGAACGAAATGTGGAGCTAGAACTGTATATAAAAGTAATTCGAGGATTGTACTGGATATTTGCCACTAAACCAGAAAAAAACAAAACGTAATTAAAAACACACCCAAACATTTAACATGTTTAAAATTCACCGTATTTTAAGCACTTCAATTATTTTCCATTATATTTATGTAAACAAAAGATCATTGAAATTACTGTTATATAATATATCGAACAAATTCGATGAACCACAATATATAAATCTATAAACAAAAATGTTTGTAAAACTGTTCAAATTCATTCGGTTTTTAATTCACACGAATTATATTTATATCAGAATATCTCAAAAGTGGGACAAAATCCCAATGAAATATGGTGCAGTTTGAATCCAGTGGGTAATAAATGAAGGCAATGCATTAATATTAATGGTTAAAGGTCACTATAGTTTCCAAACACGAATGGAATAAGATTATGGAATTACGGTGTACCGTTCTTCACGCCACGAGTATTATTAATCAATATTCTATTGATGTATTTCGTAGTTCCTTGTATTATTTTAGTCATATTTTCTACCTTTAACTAAAGATGAATAATTACAGATACTCAATTTTTTATCTAAAAGATTTTTTACAATATAGAATTATCATAAAGTATTTTATTATAATATACTAGATAACTGAGAATATTTTTCAATGTTACCTTCTAGAAAATGTGTAAGGGTATCATTTTTAACATCGATTTTAATATCGATACTCCAAATAATTGGTTGCGAAATTTCCATTTTTCATTTCTTATCCTTCTATATTCTACCTGAAGGAACTTGCGGCTTCTGATATACATTCAAGAAAATAGACAATAGTGAAAACGACTTCAGAATTTCTACACATTTAGTTCATGTCGAGGAACTGAAGCAAGCAGGTAAGCTGAAGGCTGTTCATCTTTATCACTCGTCTACAGGCAACTTGATCCTCATGCTTCGATGCTACGTCGTACATTAGTAAGTTTAAACTGCTTTATACTGGTACAGATATAAATAAACGAAGTATATCTTAATAATAATAATTCTTGGGACAACTCATACACGGCCATCTGATCACAAACTAGGCAGAGACTGTAATAGACAACCAGACAACTGATAAATATACTTGTATATTTCTAAATACATACTTATTATTGATAAATTATACTCAGGCATAGATTTTATGTGATATGTTTGTTACAACACTTATAACTCGAAAAGGGGTGGACCGATTTTCATGTTCCTCGATTTGCTGGATTTGTGTTTGTCCCGAATAGCAGAATAGACATTAAAAAAATTGGAAAAACATCGTTTACTTACTTATTAAAAAATGATTTCAACATAGTCATCTGTTTTCTTTTTGTGCAGTAGGTACTATATATTACACTGACTCTGCGTTATAGTTTTATAGGGCATTAGCCTTTGGATCCTTTCTTTTACCAGGCATCATTTGTAAGGCATGGCACGACTTTTGCGAGTTATAGGGCACAACTCCAAATGTATGTATGACCCAAAATTTTAAAGCAAGAAAGGACGTTTGGCAGTCAAATTTATGACAATATGAACATACGCAAAAAAAATGTTCTTATAATTTTAAATCCCAATAATTTAGTATTATAAGTAAAATTGATTGGACGTCATTGGTCAAACATTTGTTATTGGTTAATGGTTAAAAAATTTGGTCCAAAACCAACGCTTGTTTTAAAAATAATCGGTTTTAAATATTAGTTCTATGATTTACCGTTCACTTATTCTACTGTTAGGCAAATATTATTCATAATATTTCATTAAGGTCAAAAAGCATTTAGCTAGATAATTAAAATTGTGTGCACACATTTACATAAAAATGGCAGCAAAATAAACATTGGTAACCAGGCTTGTTTGTGATATAACACGACTGGTTGAAACTGGGCACTCGTAAAGTGACTCTACGTGGAAATGTGATATGCGTATAATAAATTGTGTTTAGTTAAATACTCGTTATTTTTAATATTATTCAAACGACGTGAGTGACGTGAAACGAAACTTTGTTATTACCAAAGTTTTTCAGTTTAATGATATTATATGTAATATTATGCGAGTACAATGTGAGCCTTATTTAATACTTGCGTAATATTCAACTTGTTTTCAATACATAGTAAATCAGATTTCTGTTACGAAAATATACTTTCAAAGAAACCGAATGTTATTATTTTGATATTATCCCAAAAAGGAACAAAATATTAAGTGTACAGCCTTGGGCTGCCGATATACCAAGCCAACGTCTCTTTAATGTCGTTTACATGCCTTTGCCAAAGTAAGATAAATTCGCTCAAGTTCCACGAGAGTTCGATAAGTAGCTAACTTACGGAGTTATCTCCATACATTTGCTGAATATCCCAACGATTATCCAATCACAGTTACGTCAACATATTAAACATCTAATGCGAAGTATTTATGACTTTGACAAGTTTCACAACACATTACGCATTCGCTTACATATAAGCTATTTACATTTTGCGTCTACTTTTCCCGTATTTACTGAGTGTATTCTCGCGTATAAAGAGTTAGAGACGGTGTGAAAGTCGCGAGTCTTGATTTTTGGGAATGTTATTGGATATTTTGCTTCAAATATCATCTTGTTTACATGAAAAGTACTCACACAAATATAGAACCTGAGCTTAAAAATCTTGTCTAACAAATTACAAAGAATAAGGAAAGAGTTTGTAATCTGAAATTCTGTGTAGGTATTTGACACACAATCTGTATAGTAACATGAAGGCCGAAAAACAGTTGTTTTAATCCTGTCTCTTTACTTTATAGCAGATAATACACATAGGATAAGGAACATTAATAAAATAAAAGCGATTCTGAATAGCATTCATGTAAGTTACAAAACCTAGCATTGCTATATTTTATCCACCTGTATTCTTAAAAACCATGTTGTTTATATTTACAGACGTTCAACCTCAAAAGCGAGAGGCGCTGCAAGTGAAGTGGTCGACTATTATAAAAAGATGAGCATCGTTCCTCACCTGTCAAGTGTATTCGCATAAATATAAAAGTGAATGATGTTCGCTGTGAACCTGTCCGTGCTCTGAGCAAAGCAATTAATTACAATTTTAATTGAATCCGTCGCGGAGTCGCTTATGCAAAAATCATTATTGCTGTATCCTCACTGGCGAGTAATTTCAAAGAATAACAATGACATCGAAAGCATAGAACACCGCGTTCAAAGCAATAATTTTTATCTACATGCAGTTTATTGTATTTTATTTTATGGATATTGTTATTTGTTGTTGTTGTTAGCCATTATTTTCTACGATTACGTGTCGTACTATTGGATGTTATTAAAATTGGAATCGTGTTTTTTTTTATTGTCAGTAAGTGCATTTATAAAATGAATTAACATGTTCCTGCTTAAATACTACCACTAAAAATGACGTGTAAGTATACAGGATTAGTATCTTTTCATACAAACAAAATTCACGTGACCTGTCACTTTGTATGAAAAGTTCATTTTCTATTTTAAGATTTCGATCAATGTTCTTTAAGGAAAGTTGTTCATTTTTATGCACCTGATTACCTCGTTGAATATACGCACTCCTTTTAAATAAATCCTGTAGGTAGGTATAACATATATTTATGTTATCCGTAACTCTTAATTTTTAGGAACGTGAAGTGATTTACTTACTAATAAATAAGTAATCGTTTTAATTAAATAGATCTTTTAAAAATTAAAAAAACATGCTATTCAATTTATATAATTATCAGTTTGAGTTAACAAACAATCTAACTCACTACTCACACCGTCATAGCAAAAAGTCAATCAAATTGTCAATTTGCGACTGTAAAACGATACTACGATACTCGAATTAGTCCGTACCGTCAGTATTCTGTCAATTATTTTCAACTACAAATAAAACAAATATAGGTCGCATCCGAATTTCATACCTCTATTTTCCTAGGAATTCGGTAAAAATAGACTGGTATAAAGGATTCAACAGTGCGCATTCCAAACAACGTGCAGGCTTAGCATTTTTTTTTTGTTTTGTCAATACAATTGGAGAGCAATCACTAACTTCTGATTAAGTTCCTACTACCCTACAGTCAAGCAATTTCGATTTCAATTGGTGTACCACTGTACCATTTATCGATTGGGGCACTTACCTAGTTACCACGATTCACTGTTGGACACTGCAATTCGTGAAATGCGACTTACAAACATCACTCGCATAGTCACGATAACTTAATTTCGATCGCTAATAATTGGAAGCGGGGTTTAATATTCAAATCAAGCGGTAATCGATAGATTATCGATAAACTCTGAATCTGATTTTCCGTATAATAAACAGGAATATGATCGTTATTTATCAAACTTGGGACCTAAATGTGTCGTGTACAACGTGACTGTGTCAAAGACAGTAGGTATCAACTAAACCTAATTTCTCGTCTACTTATTTGTTTAGCAAATTTTTTGTTCTTCATAATATATTACTTGTGCAGTCAACAGCAAAAGTAGATGATGAATTGAGTTTATTAAATAACTTTTGTAGACAAAACTGCTCACGAATATGTAACAACTGTACTAGTGTTTGGTATAAATTAAAATCACATACTTTTGAATCACGCGAACTCCCTTCATTAGTATTGAATTTCTGATTTTGATCATCTTCTTTTGCTGTTGACTGTACGAACAAAGTTTATTTTTCTGCTCAGAGATCCACCTTAATCAACCTTTATATGCTTTCCGAATCACAGAGAAGCCTGGGATGGAATTTCGCAATGGTCACCCATCCGATATTTCTGATCGATCAGCCTGCCTTTTACTTTGCTACAAGCTGACAGCAGTACTTAGTATACATATGTGATATGTGTATTAAAACAGTTATTTATAAGTTTGTCACTTGTACAAGTGGCAATCATTCGTAAAACGTTTCTCCACAGATCATTATTCAAGTCTTATCTTTATTATCCTCTCTGTAAAAGAACTTTAATTGGTGCCACATGTTTAAAATGAATGTTCTGTTGATGGCTGCGCCGGCGCACATTTGGGGACCGAATGACTTTGTCAACAAGATACAGGAATTAATTTCTCCCAGCATTTTAATGAACTTGTTATTTTATATTACGTTCAATTATTTTATTTACTGTTAGTGTACAATAATCTTATAAGCAAACTGGAAATCATCTTATTTTTAAAATACATCAGCTTTACTACTTTTTAGATATTGTAAAGCTTTTAACCCTTTACAACCGGAAAGTTTTTTTTTATTTTTATACTATAAAACCTTTTTCTTGGCATTCTGCTATGTCTATAAAGCCTCAAAAAAATAGTTAAAAAAATCTCGAGTTCATAGTTAACCCACAATGCTACCCGCACGATCGTGAGTCACAGGTTGTACGTGACATAGTCACGATCGTGAGGTTAGTTTAAACTAATCTTATATTTTGATAGTTTGAGGGCAAATAAAGAGTTTTATAATGAAATCAGCCTCTTTATTAATAATTAAGTTATAATTAATTCACTTTCATAGCATTTGTCTTCGCACTAAACATTTGTACAAGCCTTTAGAAACACGGTACAATTTTTTTTGTAAAATATTAACAAAACCAAAATATTAAATGTAATTATTCTTAAATGTAACCATTAGTTAAAAAAACATCTTATTATGCCTCTTAGAGTTATCAGGAACTAGGAGTACCATATCATCCTTTGGTGTGGTAAGACTTGAAACAGTCTTTACCGCGTGTGAGATGCACAAATAGGTGTCGCATTTTTCACAACGTATCTTTGTGCGACTGGTACAATTTTCGTACTGGCACATTCTTGGTGCTTTTATTTCGTCAAATACTAAACTACAGAAGCTCCAAGTCCAAGAGATTTATCACCAAACATTATTTTAGCTCCTCGATAGATGTCAAAGTTGAGCATCTATCCTTCACTTGTAGTCAGCACGAAATTCTTCAGACCAACCGGGCGCGGTTTGTTTCGGACTACCTGACGTAGTATACACCTGCCAGTAAATGGTATCATTTGCTCGTCAATGGAGTAGAAGCCAGGCGTTACACGCTGCTTGTCAATCATTGGCTGTGCCTTCCACAATGGATTGTTTTTGTCATGCGGCAGGGCTTCATCTGAATCTACGACAAGCAATGCATTACGAACTGTCAAGAACCCATCACAAGCCATTTGTTGAGTTATTATGTCTAGTTTTCATCCACCTCCCCAGTACATCGGAATACGGGGGTAGGGAATACATCCCATGATAATATGTATGGAAAAGACTCTGGCTACTTCTACAGACATCAGTTTTAGTTCTAGACGAGTTTTTTTATGATGGTACAGGTTTGTACATCTGGCAACTTCGTCGAAAAACTCTAATCAAAGTAGTAATATGAGAAATACTCCATTGGAGTCTTGACAGGAGCCACGGGCAGTTAAGTATAGTCATGATTTCGATCATCAGAAGGTACCTGCTTCCAAACTCTCTTTCGAGGAGGTGGCCGTGAAGATCCGAGGGCGCGGAGTTAGTTGTGATGATGCTGGAGTATCCTGCGTCGGTTCCGACTCTAGTGCTGCAGACGGTAGTAGTTCAGATTCGAGTTCAGTGTGAAAATTGTCGAACTGAAGATTGTCAAAAATGCTGGGTTGGGTCCTCAATATCTTCGATAACGGATAAGTTTCCATCGCCCAGCACGTCTATAACTTGGTCATCGTTCAAATTTCTGCCTAAAATTTTAAACAAGATACTCTCAGTAACTAAATCTACGTACACACAATCGTCAATTACAGTACTTACTCCCAAATAACATGTTGGGATTACGACCGGAGCCACACGATCGTAGCGGTCAGACTTTACGACTTAATTGTAAATAAACTGCAAAAGTTAGCATAAATCTAAAATTATCTAGGTGTTTAAACATCCTTTAACTTTAAAATAAGTACAAAATACTATAAAAAAACAAATAGTTATTAATCAAAATTATTACTTACCCGCGGCGCGGCGAGGGTCGAAAAATGCAGCCATCGTTCATCGCAACCCACACGTCGCTGACCGCCTCCACACTGCCAGTGTATTTTTTCTCGTGCGTAGAATACTCCTCACAAACGATCGACGCCGGTTGCGTTCGGAAAAAGTAAATTGTTTGGCGCCAATATTTTTTTTAATCAAAACTCACGCTCGTATAAGCCCGGGTGTAAAGGGTTAAATGGTGTCTCATTTTGTAGTAACTCAATTTATTTATGAAATGTTATATTTTACTTTATTCTTTATATTATTTATGGCCATGCCTCTAGACACAAGATTGGATTAGGGTACCTAAAATAAATCTAAAACCTTTTTATTTTTATCGTAAAACTGTGCGTGACCCTGTTAGTGTTAAAACAGCAATATTACATAATAATATAATGTAACTAGTCTTTTATTTCATTTATTATTCTCTTGACAACTTTATTTTAAATCAGGTTAGTTGATGAATAAAATCGTCGCAATCCTAATGAAATAATATATTTATCTTTTTTTTATTTGTTTTCAATAATTATTTGTTTATATTATGTATTTAAATTACATAATAGAATAATCACATAATAATATCATGTATACGCGCATCATAAAAAAACATAACAAGGTTATTTATTAAATATTGAAAACAAATGCGAAAAGATTGCTTGCCATGACTACCCAACAGTTCTTTTGTCTACGATTCTTCTTCTCTTTGAAACAAAGATTATTCGTAAAAATATAAATTGATCTTGCAGTTGCCGGCTTTTTTACCGACTTCCAAAAGTAGGAGTTTCCATATTTGACTGTTTGTGTTTTTTTTAAACATGCAAAGGTTTAAAAGGCAACTTTTCATGTTTTACCGAAATCGTATTACAGTTTGTATGTCATTAAGATCATTTATGACGCATAGATAAGCTTTACGACCGAAAACACACTATAAGTGCGTAACACAAGAACGAACAACTAAGGAAAACATAAAAGTTATTTTTGAATCAAACGTCATCTGAAAAATAAAAGAGTTGTTAATTTTTTATCACCGATACATCGGTAACGGAAGTTCGGTAAGTAAAGGAAATTGAAATCCACCACAGATGCTACAAGTCATTCACAGGCTATAAAAAGTACAGAAAGAGTAATAAAAAATGTACTCTGAATACAAGAATAGCACTGTTTGTAAATATTGCACTTAATTTTATGTGCCGTTAGAAGCATTTTCATGCGACGCACATTAACTATTATTTGTCGATATTATTGGTGCAATAATTGGACTGTATTAGTGAAAGTCAATAACCTTGCTCTACCCTTATGAAGAACGTTTTACTACAGCCTATAAAGAACGTTTTATATTCCTACAGAAAAGAGGTTAATTTTGACGAAAGCTAAATCACGTTTACCCTTATTTATCATTCATTTTTCAACAATTTGTTTTCAGTACTTTCGTACAACACGTGTGTATTCTTTCAAGTCAGAAATACTCCAATGATATGAAGTATAAATAAAATAAATTTGCCCTCTCTTTGCAAGTAAAAATAAAATAAGAAGTTTATAAATATTAAAAAAAACAGCCTAAACAAATGAAATACAAACTAAATGTCTTCCTTATTATCTGCGAAAATGGTTTTGCATCAATACTATAATAATTGTATTTATTATAATTATTAATATTTTAAAAATGTGTGTGTGGTTTATTTTTAACCTGTTTATTATGTCAATAATCTATACATAACTAGTGTAGTAGTGTTTGATATAACATTTTACGAGCATGTTATTGGTTTAGTCTTTCATAATGCGTCCATCCGATCAGCTTGTTTTTACGACACTAGATCAAGTTTCATTTTATAATAATCCTCGGTATGATTCAAGAAAGTACTTTAAGTCGTATAATCTTAACACCTCGATGTATTAGTGGAATGATAAATGATAATGTTGAATGAGGCGTGCACTAAATTGCTCCATTTATTAACAAAAAAAGTCAGCATCGTTTCATACGAACCAATGTACTTTACATCAAATCTATAACGCACTAATCTTAAGAACTACTGCCGCCCTAACCAAGTGACATTTTTTACTGATCGAATCTCTCAAATTTATGAAAGTAACAAGTCTAAGTCACGTGACTTATCGAAAACAAAGTGTCATTTCTATACATTAATGTCATCTAAGCGATTTCTATCATCGTTGACGCTTATAGAAATGATACTTGGCAGAGGAGCTGGTCAGATTTGAACAATTTTTAAGTATTAAATAGCGCTTTGCTTCTCTTTGTCGTGATAACCGTTATGTATGCGGGTGGGACCGCGGGCAAAAGTTAAATATAAAATATTTTTGTTGAATGTTATACACTAATTGAACCAACCATGCGAAAATCAATTAAACTCAATTAACGCATGACGTAACCATTGTCATTAAAATAGGAATTAGCTCAATATTCCAAATTACATACGAATGTACCAAATCAATTAATTTATAATTATGTGTGACCTAATTATCAAAATTTTCAGCTTCTATTGAAGTAAATAGTCCTTGAATAGAAGTGTGAACCTATCACTGAATTTCGATTTTATACCTGAATACATAATTTAAAGCAATGGTAGTCGTACCTATATTATTATGTTGACTTGTTTTGACCCAGTTTGTTTGTTAGACTAAAATACATTGCGCACTTAGAGACAAATAAAAAAAATGATTTCATGAGTTAATTAATTATACCAAGTTATGGACTAAGTTAATCGCTAAAGAATGAAGCAAAAAATATTGTGCGCTAGAAACAACAATTAAAATAATTATTTTGTACAATTTAAATTGATTTCTACACATCAACGAGTTTTATCTTGCCAAAAATTTGAAAGGTTATTTCATTAATTATAGATGATATGAGGTCAATTAGTATAGGGATTTGAACAAGCGTCACTACAAATTACAAATCAAAGTCCTCCGTCACGTCTGTCTGCCAGTCTACCAGTCCGTCTATGCGCAATAAACTCAAAAACTACTGCACCGTTTCCGCCGATGGATGGTGGTTCTCGAGGAATATTTAAGTATAATATAATATTTTTTTTTTTGACAAACTAACTAGCTAACTGACAACCACGCATGCTAAGCTGCGGGCATCAGCTAATAGAATGTAAATGTGTGTTTCATTAAAAATTAATAGAATAAACGGACACATACCTACATTGCTCTGAACCCAAAATAAGTAACTAAAGCACTTGTGTTATGGAATCAGATGGATAGTAGGTATCACAAACACCCAGACCCGAGAAACTGTAGAAAAGCGTTTTTCTAAATTGACCCGTCCGGGGATCGAGCCCGGGACCTCAGAACTGGCGACACTTTGAAAACCAGTGTGTACGCCACTCAACCACGGAGGTCATCGAAAAAAATACTTCCAAACTCTTAAACAATCCCTGAGTCTTGAATAAACAACTATACGCGTACTTCTTCTTTAATTCCATTCTAATTTTACTTACGCCTTGGCTTTACGAGATATTTGCATTATAAAGCAGTATGACATAATAATATCGCATGTCCGACTTGTAATTTAGGTGTGTAATGGTGCGTTCATTGCAATATGAGCTACGATTCTCGACGAAATGGGATCACCGAAGCGATTTAGAAGACAGTTTTATTAGTACGCGAATTCGTTTTGTGCTTATACGCTTAAAATATATTGTGTTTTGGTTGATTTTTGATTGACAGGATACATTTATTAGAAGTTCCTCTTTATAAATCTTGTGACCTAAATAATAATTTTATTGGATGAATTAGTTAATTGTTTATTTTTTTGTATTTTAATTGTGTTACTCAATTAATTACTCATTTAGAGAGGCTTTACTACATCTTTAATAAAGAAAATGACCTTGACCTATTGTTTTTTTTATGCTGAATTAGGCCTTTAAGTTATATCAATTGAAATACAATCAGCATAATAAGTGTTTTAATTTGTTATTTTTTCTTCTTTATACACATCTATATTAATAAACTAATATTACAAAGGTGAAGAGTTTTGTTGTTTTTTTGAGCACGCTAATCTCCGGATTTCAGTTTTAGATATCCCATTTATCAAAGAAGGCTATAGGCTACTTTTTACTGCAATAACCGATCCACGCGGGCGGAACCGCGAGTAAAAGCTAGTACAATATAATATTATTATATTAATTTATTTCTGTCGTATTTATATTTATTTGCGTTAATATACCCAAAACAATCGTTGCCCGTAAACAAGAATTGGTAAAAACATTTTATCACGATCTTCATTGTTACAGGGAATTCAAGTAATTTGGGTACTTTTAAGACTGTCTGAACTACATAGCTTTGCTTATTGGTTCGTGTTGGCCCGAAGGAACAGGATATTTAAAGGTTTTAAATACAGTGAAAGTAAAGAAACAAGTCAAATTTTGCATGTGATTTAAATGTTTGTGAAACCCCTGCGACACAAGGATTAAATTCCTTGGCGTCTTTTTTTAAAGAAAAATATAATTAAAGAAACGTTTTTACTGCAATAAACAATAAATAATTTATACTTATTGATCCTCGTTTTCCATTTAACTTAATACAAATAAAAAACATTGGTGATACCTACGAGTTTGTTTATACGTGACTGGTTATAACTTCGATATTGGTACTTAAAAACTCATCAAAACTTAAGACGAGACGGTCAGTAAAACTGCTCGAGCATGTACGAAAACGTGATTAAAACTCGACACTATCTCAAATATAAACATCAATTTCGATAGTTTTACTATAACACAATATTTTGGTTTCAACCGTGTATTCGCGAGAAGTTCGTTAGGTTAGGTTAGGTTAGTGTTTGTTAGTGTTGCTTATTGTTTTTTATAAATCAAACACTTTTATTCGAAACTCTAGTTAGACGACTAATTATTATTATTTTTTTGTAAGGAATTTGTTATTTGCGATTTCAATTGCAACGTCTTTTTGGAAATTAATAAGTGCTAAGACTTTTTGAAACACCGAATGTTTTATATGTAACAAATGTCGTAATCAAATAATCATTCTAAAAACATCATAAAACTACAAATTTTCTTAAATAAAACAACACAATGATTTAACAAATAATGTTTTCGACACGAACATTTGCTAGTGAGCCCAGAACACGAATACGAATGCGACATATTTGTTACCGTGTGGATTCATTAATCACCGACGGTTGCCTTGTGGCTATATGCTTCTATTTCACTGTTTTCCTCCCAGTCTGACCTAGACAATATTTGTGCCAGAAATGTTTGTAATCTACTGAGTGATTCCGGTTCACTTTATTTATTTTTCTTATGTTTGTAGGTTTTCTTCGAGCTTAAATTGTGACTATGTTATTAAGGACATGATTTTACTGACTCAATTTTTCTTATTGTTTCCTTTTATTTTGTTAAGCTTTTATAATAAAACTGGCGGAGAATAATGCGATTGGTAATGCTACCAGATCATTTTCTTGTGTTAGCCCCATGGTTGGTTTGTTTTAAAAAATACTAGTGAATCCACATTGCAAATTGACGGACGATCTTCGTGGTCGAGTACACACCGGTTTTCAAGGTGTCGCTAGCTCTGCGGTCCCGGGTTCATCTCGTCCTTTTGAATTTGGTTGGCAATGGTAATTTTGGAAATGTGTTAAAATGTCATGTATTTAAACATAATGACTACACATTAATGTAACTGATCACGTGGCAAAACTAAAACCGACCTATTTTTACATTGTCATCAATTTTGGGGCGACAACACAAAATTCTATAGCAAAAATTTGTCGGCTTTCATCAATAAATCCGCACATTGATTTATTGACAAGCGCGTCCTATTCTTAACAGATTCGATATAATTTGTTAGCCAAATAATCCGGGATTTCGATGCGAACCCCACAACGCTATAAATAAAAGCGTTCCCAATAAAAGAACGGAGACAATTATTGCACGCTGTACGAAACGAGCAAAATTTCACCCACATTATAGCAAATAATGGCTAAACAGTAGGTGAATCGCGCGTCACCCTCCGTCGCTTTACATCGATATGTTACGCCCCAATCCCCTTCACATCTAAATGCACAACAGGAGACTGAGAAAAAAGTCGCACAGCGTTAGGGCAACGCAATAATGTGAATATTTATGTCGGAGGCACGTGCTGATTTGCCATAATGGTAACATGAAATTCGCATATTGGTAATTACATTCCAAAAGACTTTCATTCACGTTTATATTATTTTACGACCAAGCTTTGGTTTTAACGCTTTTTGAGCTCGAAATTTGCTTTTAGGATGTTTTGCAACCAGCTCCAAGTTTAGTTTGTAAACTAGGTAAATTGAAGTTGTGCCATTACAACAAACGTTATTTCCAGTTTTCCACTGTTTATGACCCGAACTACGTCGTTAGCATATTGTTTATGAATCCTAAAACGTTACACTACTCACTACTTAATGCAACAAAGTGGGAAATATAAAAATGAGGAAACATTTAGCATTAAAAAGAGATTCATTTAAGCTGCGGAATTACATGAAATGTCTCCAGATAAACGAGTAGAAGCTTCACAAAAGAAGCTAATCTAATTTTTTTATGGCATGGTATAGGGTGGTATGGGGATACGTAAGCCCCAAGGGTTGCAGTCTCCGGTACGTCTCTAAGTCTATTAAGACGACTTGCTGCGTCCCCGAGGGAGGTCGGACCGCTTCAGGGCAACACGATAGAAAAACATTTTATACTGGGAAACGACACCTGCTCTGATAAATAGAGAAATCCTGGTCAATCTTAGAAAACCACCCTCCATTGTTACCGACTGCTGAATGCAGATATTTCGTTGGAGAAAACAATTAGCTACGATATTAAAACAGGGTGCCCCATTGAAATAAAGACGGATTAAAACAATAGCATCGAAGAAAATGAGGCTGCAGTTTTTCAACTGCAATCGTCCGAGATTCTTTAGGTACGGGCTCGGGCTTAACCACCGCAGAACAAAGAAACCGCATGAAAGTCTTACTCATCAAGATTTATTGTGCAATATCTATAAAATGAAATTGTGGATTGTAAACTATGCTACAGTTTTATAGTTGGACTTGTGGAACAGATGTAGGGACATTCAGCGCCTCGAGGGACGCAGGGGACGGTGTAACAATGTTACCGAAGTTCAAGCAAGGCCGAGGGGCATCGCCGGGCAAATTGTGACCGTAGGGTCACCGTTCGTCTATTTGCCCGGCCAAATTACTTCAGCCGAAGCAAATACTGCGGACATAATTTAATAATACTCACAAAATCGTTTTGGTTTTTGTTTTAAAAACCGAAAAGGCCAAGAGTTATGTGTCATAACAGTGGTGTATGCGCCATTAAGAGTCAAAGTTATTGCGTCGCGCGGGACACTGTGCTGTGTACGTTAATCCATTTTATTATAGAAATGTGCAGTAAATCGAGTGGTGCGGCTGGACAGAATTGATTTAGACTGGCCGCAACAATAATTAGAATCATATGATGTATGATGCACGCTACGTAACTCTGTTTCACGAACTTGCATTATTAGTTATTTTCGACCGCTACAAAACCACATACCCGTCGTTTGCCAAGTTACATTATTGTGGACTAAATAATGTTTTATTGAATAATTCATAGTGATTGTTATGAATTATTAGGTAAATTTTGTTAGATAATTTCTATGTCGAAACCTATATTTATGTGGACATTTTGTCGTTAATTAATTTGTAATGGTTTTGTATGTAGATGATTATGGGTGTTTGATATCGGACCAATTCATTAAGGAAGATTGTATGGTGTCATATTTATCGAGTTCAATTATACAAGCCACGCAATATAATAATTATAGCTAGCTATATACTGGTAATCAAAGCTAACTATTAACTATCTAAGAAGATTCCAGTTTCAGCAGTAGCCTAATGGCTTGGGCGTCAGACTTGCAATCATGAGGTTGCCGGTTCGAAACCCGCCTATTGCACTTTTGACGTGAAGCTACTGGCTTGGTACGAGGGGTATCAAGAATACTAGTAGAGTGTGACCCATAACACCAGTAAGATTAAAAAAAATCAAATATGGTCACTTATCAGTGATAATTTGTTGCACGATGCTCTTGTTATTGAGTGATGTGACCATTCTCCTATTTAAAAAACATACAATGTATACAATCACCAACATATTCTAAATATGTTTTAGTCTGCAGGATCGGCAAAATAAGTGAATGAAGAAAAATGTTATACACATTTCTGAAATTCCCAATTACATTAAAGTTATAAATAAATAATTATGTTCTGTAAAACAAAGTAAATTTTAACGACTCTCAGACATTGTACGTAAATAGTATTTAAAAAATCAGGCCAAATTGTACGCCTTCCTATCGATCCGTTTCAAGTAAAAAAACTAAAGCTCGTTAATCATTCCAAACACCCTTTTGCAAATACACAAGTTTGAAATTAATTTGGTCTGACAACAAAATAAATGGCATTGAGTTCTTTAGTATACTTTTACAGTTAATTAAACATTACAGGCCTGTAATTACTTTTTTTATGATTATGTAACTATGAAGAAAAGCACAATTTTGTTGTTTGGCGTTTATAACCGTAATAAGTAATTTGCACGAGGATGAAAAAAAAAACCTTAACCAAGTCCGAACCATGGACTTTGGACTTACGACGACGTAATTTCTTTTTTATTAAATTTCTCTCTTTAATTTCTCTTTGATTTAAAAACTATCCCACTAAATCGACATTGAAGAATGTTTGGGTCCTCCTCCGAGGAATACCATCCAAGATACACCCTGTATGTATCGATGACAAACCCATATTCAATACTAAAAAAGGACGAAATCAATTTAATTTTTTATTTTAATTTCAAGTAGACATTTCGACCCTTTGTAATCTTTAAATAGATTGCCAAAACGTAATTTTGATCACAATACTGTTTAGAGGAACACTCTATTATTCCTATAATATCCCTATCATTCCTCTATCCCTATCATTCCTATAAACAGGTTCCGAGAACCAAAGTTCATCATCAGGTCATGACCCTAAAAACTATACCTTTTCACATGATATAAGTTTTTATTTCCGATCATTCATAAAATTAAATGACGCAGTTATGAGGTAACAAACTTAGATCCTCCTCTTTTGTGAAGTTTTTAGTCAATAAAATGGATCAATTCCAATTTCGGATTTCAATTTCTGCTGCAAAAATATTTGGTCCAAATACGGGCAAGCGGGAGCTATATTGGCACGGGACGCGTCGTCGATACTGTTTCTTTTTATTTCGCATTTTTTTCATTTTGACTTGACCGTAATTTGACTCCGGGACCCGTTATGCTTAAGTGGACAAATAGCGTGATCTGAAGGGCCTCTACCCAGGCTTAAAACTAATTTGCTATGCAACGGAAGCTTAGGACGTCCCATAGTGAGGCACGGATCTTGGCTTAAACGGATAGGGGTGAGGACTGAGAAGCGAGTAAGGATCTGGAACTGATTACTTAGTTTATCATAAAGATTATGATGTACAAGTACAAAGCAACTTCAATATAAGATAATGTAAGATTTAAAACAATATAACTGGGTAATGGTATGCATAAAGGTAACAAGTTTATGCAAACGTTTTGATTCTTTCAAATTAATAACTACCAACTCAATTAGTAAGATTCGAATAATTAATTATCAGCTACATATTGATAACTCACCTAAGCACTTCATTACCAACTTTTTTCATCATTTTCCTATCGTAAAGAAGGTAATAAAGTTCACGTATTGCCGTTCCCATCCGATACATTCGACATAGCAAGAACAATACTCTTTTGTGCCATCGCAATGGTCCACTGGTTGTGTATTGTGCTCCTTTCCAACCCCCGATCATGTTCTATTTTCCATTTATAAAGCAAAAGGCTGATTTATTTTTTCTTATTGTCGTTCGCCCTGTTTATCTGCAGTCTGATACTAAATGTGTGAGTATCGATCGATCGCTGACCGATATACGTTTCATTGAATCAGAATATTATTGAAACTATTTTCGAGTATGATGTTTAACTTACAAAAATATTTTAATTTACTTTCGGATAACAAACTGACAGTTAACATATGAACTAATTATTGCGTTTCATTCGTAATATTTGAAAGCTCTATTAGTAATTTATGTTGCCGCATTAATAAAATGTTTCACTGGAATTTGGGATTATATCGCAGGTGTGTTTACTGACACAAATCCCATACACACATATCGCAGAAACCCGATTGGTGCAAACATGGTCGATTATCGCATCAATTGGGTCGGCTACGTCAAGGTCGACATTTATATTAAGGTCATTTAAACCTAATAAACGTTTGCCGTTCCTTTAGCGTATTTATTGCATGAATGCATTGACTATTCTTGATTTATGAGCAATACGTCCTCGGAATTCTCATCTACACCTTTAGCAACCGCTGGATGAGCAAACATTAAACGGATTCCATTTACAGTATGCATGCAGTATGGAGATATTCAATATTGCAATGCGCTGTATAGCTAGGAACAATCGTTACAAACATTCAAGTTACATAACTAGCGAGTGCGACACGTTTGTCCTAAATTAAATTTTGGACACTATCTAGTGCGAGGAGAGAATTTTCCCAACAAAGTATTTTCATAAGACAATTAATTAAAGTAGAAACTTCACGGCAAACAATGTTTTAATGCTTTATAGTTAGAGCTTAGTGACGACGGTGTAATCCTGATAACGGCACGGCATAAATCAGCTAACTGTTCGCGTCAGCAAGCCCGCCGTGCCACTGCGTCGAAACCCCCTAATTTACTATCGTATTAGGTGGCCGTGGCAACGATTATTTTATACAAATGCCAGGCTTTATATTAACGAAGCGACCATTTTAATTCACAACCAACATCCAATTAATTCCATTAACTTTTCGATATCTCTATTTATTGAGGCAGAAGATTTAATTACAAAACGCATGAACGGTACACCTCTGAAATTTTACGCGAAATGCAATCGCGTAACTTATATAAATTTTTGGAGTATCACTTAGACGGTACTTATTGTGTATGAACAAAGAAAGTCGGTGTATTTGAGTGCATGGCAGGACTCGGGCAACAGGCGAGGCCCACACAGTTAGGCTCAATTTTAAACAATTACTGTTGAGCGAAGGGTAAATGTTTGCGTTCGACTTAGAGCGGGCCGGTGGATCGCCCACACGCGCGCTTGACAGGTATTCATTACATTCACGATGCACACGATGCAGCCTTCGCGGCGAACTGCCCGCAAGATGCCCGTTTTTAACTTTTCATTTTCGAATTGTTTTTCGAAAAAAACATCCTTTTATTCCCGTTACAACTATAGAATTCTACTAACACAACTTTATCATTTAATATTTTAATTTAAATAAAAAATGATGTGCTTTTGAAGCTTTATTTGAATGATCTCAAACATAAGTTAATAAAAGTGATCTGCAGATAGAAAGTTGACAATTGACAACAACAATGGGTCTTATCAACAAAGAAATTGTGAATGAAACTAATTAAGAACATGGCCAATTTCGCCTTTCGAATAGAATAAAGATACTGAAACACAACTACGAAAACCATTTTTTTTCTGAATACTTTTATCATATGACGCCGATATCTATAAAGTGTGTCAAATAATGACATGTCTTATCTATACCGTTAACCGTCTCTGAGAAGTGTCAAATATAACATTGGAATGAAGGCTTGGAAAAGAAGGCCACGAAACAATGGACTACCGATTACTATCAGAAGAGAATCGTAATCATCAACGAATGCATTTCTAAATGATTTAAGTTTTGAGTATAATAAGTCCATAGGTAAATGGTAAATACACAATAAAATTATTAATAAACATAATAATATGTCCTATGTCAGCATCAAAAGATTACTAAGCCTCTAATCGACCACAAAGCACTCGACAGAAACAATATTTTCTCATGGTGCAAATCACGTCTGTCTACCAAGTAACATCATAGTAAAATATTTACCAACACGACATCTTACAGAATAATCTATAGAGCAAAACAAATGTTTAACATTGCTTTGTTATGTTAGCGCTCGCCCACGGTCACTATCGTTGATCAATCTCCTTACACTCAGACACAAACGTGCTTACAAATTACAACATTGTCTTAACGCTTCGAAGTTTCCTACATACATAATCGATAATCGTTTCAACTAATAGGATTACTCGATCACAAAACATTCGATACGCTCCAGACACGTGATTAAAAATGAGCTTTAAAGATTAACATTCCTTCTAACCCTTGGACTCCCCGACAAAAAGAAATAACAGAAGGGGACTTTACTTTAGAAATTCGACACGCATTTTGTGATTTATTGAAATATCTCAAACATCTTGGTGTTATATAAATCGCACTTGAGGGGGAGATAAACCTTCGTTTGCTAGCTCGTCTTACTGACAATAAATCGTGACGTCATCCGGTAGAAAAACGATATTTAGGTGTTAAGTTGTGAGGACCATAAGATAACTGAGTCAATTTAAAAAAATAAGGGTTTGTTTACTCGTAAACTAAATGATAAAGCTCTCATGGTTTAAAACAATATTGGATTTGAAACTATATATACTCAGTAGTAATTACAATGGATTTGAAATAATTCCGTGAAATACCTCGTGTAAGATGCACCATGTTTGTGAAGCAAACATAGAGACAGTCAATATTTACAGTCCACATTCATGGAGTAGGTACTAGCGACGTAGAAACAGATTCTTTTATTATCTTTTTTTTATTAAACGTGGATATTTGTGTAGCAAAAGCCGCAACGAAAATTCAACAGGCTTATGAAAGCGTCGTATTCAGGACAGCCTGCGAAGTATGAAGCTAATTATAATTGATAATTTGCCACTTTTTTTCATGTTTATTAGCCATCGCGAATGTAGGACGACGGTCGGACACAGCACGCCGTGCTCCCACATAATTAGCGAACCCCGTATCTCGTTCGCCCGCATCTGCTTTGCATATTTTGTTTGCGCAAACATCGCCACTGTTTGACTGTTAAAATCAAGAATCTCTTTCCAACTTCAGGGGACAAACATCCAAAGCCACGGGTCATCCCGCTACGCTGAGTAATTAAACATGTGTTACTTAAATGTTTAACGGATGCGTAGGCTTTAAATGCGGAGGGCTTAACCAAACACATGTCTGAATAGATAACTTCCCCGCGCGCACGTCAACCACATTATACATGCTTGGTAAATTTGGAATTTTAAAGTAATTTCGAATTTGAGCTTAGTTTACTTTGCATTAGTAGCACATAAATTCAAGTTTACTAACTTAAAACCAGATTTTTCAAGTAAAACGCATCCTTAAACTTACATCCCAAATAAGTAAGACCATCTATTCCACTCGCAGAATTTTAAATTCATTTACGAATCGTGTTTATATTGTGTAAGACTTTTAATGATCCACTTGAAGCTCCTATTCAGTTACTTTGGACAGTGTCGCAACTAACGGACCGTGAGAAATGAGGTAATATTGAAATGTAAAGCAAAAAAAAAAATACTTGCACTGCGTCATTAGACGACGACAAAGAAGCTGTCCGCAATTATTGAGCGGGAAATAATACAATTCTCATGGGAATTTGAGGCACCATAGTAATAGCTAATACAGATATTGGTAAACAGTCCTTTCGATACCTTAATACAAGGTCCTTTAAAAGACTCGGGTTTGTGTCAGAGCTGGTCAGAAAAGATTTACGTACTCGCGACAACCTGTGAATGCGTTAAGGTTTCAGAAGTACCCATTCGCACCTTACATCTCAAAAGGTAAGATTTGCAAATACATGTTTATAGCAAAAGAATCCTCAGGAGATCCATGTATGTATTTAGGATTCTTTTATCCCTCACATTATTTGCGTAGGTCGCCTTTGTATTTCAATATCTAGGAATTGTTTTCGTTATCTCACATCTCGTTTTCCGTCGAGGCCGTCGGAAAATATTTCAGTTGTAATATTTATATAAGGATAACAAAAATATACTTCCATTTTATTTCCCTGTTGAGGAATAATTTCGTTGAATAACTTTTAAGTGAGGTAGATAGGTAAGATTTTATAAATCAGGTCGAAACGAAAGTGCTAAGTTTGGTATTCTTTTCGTTGACTTAATAAAATGAAGGGATAGTCTATAGAATTCAATGTATCTTTCTTCGTCAATGCCACAAGGTCTTTTGATATTTGACCTGAATTCTTGACGTGGAATGTCAGCGTATGGGCTGGATACATTCCTTCAAATCGGACTGCTATAAGGGGACTTATGTTAAATTCCTGCTAAGTGCAAACATATGAGTAGGGCTATGGTTTATTTATTTTTCGAATAAAAATTGAATTAATATTATATAAATATACGATTATATTTAACAAACATAATCGTTTATTATAAACAAGTAAATTCTCCTCGAAATACGTCTAAATAGCAACCGACGATTTTATGGATGATATTCAACCAGATTTTCCATGAACATAACTAGCTTACCTTTGCTAGGAACTTGTGCAAATATAATAATACCGGCCTATAAATGTCCCAATGCTGGGAACAGGTGAACAGGTCTCATCTCTAAAAATAATTTATGAATAAAGTAACCTTTAATCGATTAAAACAGTAAAAAATCACTCGATAAAAATATCAATGGAGTCGCAACACTACACTTACGATATATCTAATGCCCTGTGATTTATCGCGTTCAGTACTTTTTCAAAGGGAGCCCAAACGAGGGTAGATAATACTCAACGTAAGACAGAACACGTTAAAACTTGAGCCAACGCTATCGGAAGTACTGAAGAACTTTTAAACTCAGATATGAAATTATTTATAGTACCATACCGGTTTCAGAGGTATTATAACTAATGATCAGATCTAAGATAATGTTTGGTTTAAAAGCGCGTAATAATTTTTAAAGATGTGATAAAACTTAAGGACTCTTAACATCACTGAAGTGTTCTAGTAAGTTTAAATTAGACTATATAATATTATTTGTGTAGACGTAATATGAATGAAGAAATATTGTTATTACAACGATTGGATTATATTACGTTCACATTATTTTAATATAATGGAACAGTTAGGATCATAATCGTAAATAAGTCTTTAACACGACAGCATAAGATTTCGATTGTAAAAAAAATGTTTGAATTAAAATGATAAAAGAACATGTTATAAATTGAAGTAATTTACAAAAGTTATCATGTTTAAAAAAGGTTTTGAATAAAGAAATTCGAGATATATGTAAATCAAAATGGTATTTTAAAGAAAAACAAAAGACTGACGCGATAGAAACGCAATTGTTATTCAAAACGAAGTACATTAGAGGTACAGTCGTTCAAAAAAATCCATTAACTATCTCTAAATATTTAAATTTCACATTATCTGTACGAAGGAATCAACGGTATCGCTATTGTTGCAACATAAAATTACTGTTCACATTATCAAGAGCGCATTTCCCTGGGGTAGGGCCGACCATTAACGCCAACTGTTCACATTGGTGCTCCTTTCTATAATACTATCGTAGGTAATATATTGCACACGCGGTACCACTGTGTGGATATGCTGACTTATGATTAATAGTATTCCGCTTGCGGCCTCAAATGTGTTGAAATTGGTCACAGCTTTGATAGCTGTTACGTTGTCTTCGTGATTTAGTACTTAATGATTATTACCTGTATAAGATGATGAGGGGGAGTATTACATTTGTCATTTTTGCGACTTATAAGGCTTTTTAAGATCACCTGCAGTTCTAAGTAGTCTGAACCAGTATATACAGGATTAATTTAAAAGGAGTGCGTGCCTATATTCAAAGAGGTAATCAGTTCCTTAAAACTGAACAACTTTTCTCAAGAAACAGGTCAAAATCTTAAAATGTAAAATTATTTTTCATACAAAGTGACAGGTCCCGTCACTTATGTTTGTATGAAAATGAGATTTTCAATTTTATTTATGGAAATAAAATGTTTTGGTTTATGTCTCAATAGACGTTATCAGGTAGCTAAATATTTTTCCTAACTTCTAGGGTTCCGTACACAAAGGGTAAAACGGAACCCTATTAGTAAGACCCGCTCGTCCGTCTGTCACCAGGCTGTATCTCATGAACCGTGAACGTAAGACAGTTTTCATAGATGATGTACCTATATCTGTTACCGCTTTAACAACAAAATTAAAAAAAAAACATAACAATAAATATTTAAGGGAGCTCCCAAACAACAAACGTGATTTTTTTGCTCGTTTTTGCTCGATATTGTTAACGGAAACAGGTAGACGCTTGAAATATTCACAGAATATTTAGTTATATATTGACTTAAAAAAAAAAAATTAGTGAAACCCATTTATACAAACGACACGTTTTTTTTCCGCGTTTATAGTAATAATGGTACGGAACCCTTCGGGCGCGACTTATACTTGAACTTAGCTAGTTTTTAAATATTTATAATACGTATCATCACAAACGTTAAATTATATTGTATTTCAATACTTATGTCATTTTTTAAATAATTAAAATGAAAGATAGAAAAGCATTGACAAAAGTCATACATTTGTATTTTTGTAATTTTATGAGCCGGCCAGCTGATCACAATATGTAAGCCGTTTCTAGGAAAAGCAAAGAGCACAGTGCATGCCATTGACTTATTGTACACATTAACACTAGCTCTCATCGCTTTAAATTTGTAATGTTGACTTGTAGGATTAAAATCCCTTACAAGAAATGATGAATTTTTTAAGGGATATTTCCGCATTTGTCTCGTTTATTAATCACCGATAAATTTTATTTTCATTGCGTACTTTTCATTGCGTATTGCGTTTTATGACCACCAACGGCTTTGCCTATAGTATTAAACATTAATCATTTCTCCAAGAAAATCAATTATTTTGTTAGTCTCCGGTTTATACCCACCATTTATTTCCAACATATTAACAGGATATACCCATAGTTAATTCTGGATTCTAATACGACGCAATTCTTAGAAAGGTGCAAAAAAACAAAAATCGAAGACGTAAAATAGGTAATATTGATGTTTACTTATCTAAAACTAATCAAACAATTTTATAATTTTATGCTGCACGAATCAATTTTTACCAGCCAATTATTTTTTAACAAAATTTTGTTTATCCTACTAATATTATAAATGTGAAAGTGTGGATGTTTAGATCAAAACGGCATGCAAAAACGGCTGAACGGATTTGAATGAAATTTGGCATGCATGTAGCCTTTGACATGGAAAAGAACATAGGCTACCTTTTATCCCAATTCCTTAATTAGTTCCCGAGGAAAAATTTAAAATTGTTTACGAATTAAGCCGTGGGCAAACAGCTTTGTAATTTGTTATTTTCTCTATTACAGCGCAAACTATAACATGGGTGAACATTTTATTCTATTTTTCATTACTTTCACAATTTTCATTTCTTTTTGGACCCAATTCTGAAATCCACGCGGACGAAGTCGCGGGCAGAAGCTATTTTTTTATAAATCCATCGATGACATAGATGGCTTTTTATAAGCTATTTCAACGTAACCTAGTAGAGGCGGCATGCAAATATTCACTTAGGCTTGAACGGGAAATAAAGTGACCTGAATACGGATAACTGATAACGTAATTTAGATAAGCAAAACCCAGATAGTTAATGTTATCATAATGGATTCCGTGATTAATGTTTTGGACGCAAAGCTTTTACTTCGAAATGCCTTGCAACATTTAACCCGTTATAGAAAAATTAATAAGTAATTCTATATTTGCGAAAATAAATGTAAATTAATAAAAATAAATCGAATTTGTTTAAATTAAAATAATTCGTATAATATACATTGATTGCTTATAATAATATAGGTAAATAGACAAAAAGAAAATAACAAATGTTCTGTAAGCTGTCGCTTAATCTAACTTAAACAATTTAGTGACGAGGTATAAAACCCACATTTTATTTATTTAATCTCGATTTCAATCACGAAATTTTAATTCAGTTTTTCTATAAAGATAAAAATTATTTGATACATAACAATATCCCCTTGGACAATGTACATTTTACAATCGATATCGCTGACCGAATCGCCCAAATGTAGGTACCTAGGAAAGTGAGAAATCTTAGTCACGTGACTTATCAAAAATAAATGTCATTTCCATACATTCAATGACATTTAAGCGATTTCTATCATCGTTAACGCATGTAGAAATGTACCTTGTCGAGGGGTTTAAGTATCAACATTTTGTTATTCTGTGCACACAAAACGACTAACATATTCTATGTAACATGCTCAAGGTAGCATAGGACAGATTTAGGACGCGATAGGGACTTCATCACACGAGGACGTAGAGTGCTCTATTAAAAGCCCTATTTTCACACCAACACCCTTTGAAATTGGTTTTTATAGGTGTTTTCCGTTTTCAGCATATGAATTTTAAACTCTCTGTTGACCTCTTTCGCTTTCCATTATCGTAAAACTTTTACACCTAGGTCATATAAACGTAAATTTCGGGACAACAAAGCTATTGTTCTCAAGTTTTGTTTTGACTGTTTTTCTAATATTTTATAACCAAACCTTACCTATACATAAATCTACGTGGGATTGCGAAATAAAACAAAAAGTACATCACTAAAAATACCTACGCATATTTCTGACAAAAAGTTGAAGGCAAAGAAATCTGCAAAAGTAAAACATTATCTTATAAAAAGACAAGTGAATCGCGGCCTTTGAAATACAAAAATAAAACACGGCGTATTGTCCGAGCTCTATCGAATTGCCGTCTTTAACAATCAAAAAGGAAAGCTTCCCGTATAAACTCCTCAAAAATTATTACGGCTGGATCCTCTCGATAAAATTGAGTCTTATCCACGAAACACAAGTTGATGCCTGCCCCGGGGCAGTGTTAAAGACCGCTGTCAATCTCTCTTTATCCTTTAACCTCCACTCAATTTATTATGATTTGGGCCGCGGATGTATTGAACGATTCCTAAAGTTATTGCGTGTAAACATTTTTATTATTTGTTTTGTTCATACGCTTCTTCATCGGCAACAAAATAATGATTCTTTAAAGATAATGTTTCAGCGTTTATTCCAGTTTATGTGTTTTCCTTAAAGCGTTTTATTTCAAATACTTTATACTCTTTATATTCGTTCAGATTTTGATATTATTTTGTGTTTTTATGATAAATGGTGTAATTTTTTCCTCAATGTTAATTTTTCGACCCTCCCTGTACTACTGTTTCTGTAAAGCTTATAACTCTGGTGTACAATAAAGAATATTAGTTCTTTAAGCCGTTAAGCTCTAGACAGACGGACTGCCTTTCAACTGGACTCCGACTGCATATTTTCAGTTTGAATGCAGTTAGTACATACGACTGCAAACCAAGCGTGCTGACTGCAAACTAGCTGCACGGTCGAAGGGCAATTCAAATGTAGTCAGATCGAATAGTCAGCGTGCAGTCTTTGGAACTGCACGCCACCTGCACACCGACTGCAATCGGGCTGAACGGTTATTGTAGTTGTACTAGCTGCATCCAAACTGAAAATTTGCAGCCGGAGTGCAGTTGAAAGGCAGTCCGTGTGTCTAGAGCTTATAACATTAAACCAACACCCGTAATTACGTGTAGTTTCGACCTTATGTTGGAGAATGTCGTAGTATTTCTTATGGGCATCTTTTAGGAAAATCAGGAAAAAAATGTGCATAGTATATTCAGTCTTTATCGATTTCGTAGCAGACTCCTCAGAACTAAAGTCGCATGCTATGAAACACGATTATAACCGATGGTTGCATTGCATGCTACAGCTGCAATTAATATCGCAAAGTAAACCAACTTTATAAACCAGGGAATGATAAAGTAGAAATTTTTATAATGTTTTAACATTGGCAGCAAAAACAAGTAGGTTACGGTAACAGCTGTGGATAACGACAGCACGCGAGAAAGCAATATATTGGCACTGAAGACGCCATATTCTATGTTCTATCGTGGCTTGTTACTCCAATACACAAACATTTTTGTACGTAAAACTTTTTGTTGTGATTTAATGTTACATCTTGTACGTGGAGCCAATTTCTGCTGTCTCATCGCATTTGTTTTGAATCGTAGTTCAGAAGTTTCAGAACCAGATTCTCGTTTGAAATATCTGTGTAAACATCTAGGTGCAGTGTTAGGTTGATTTATATCTATTGTTTTCTTTATTTTGGCCTTCCGAATTATAACAATACATAGTATATGCCAATCGGAGAGGCTAATACAAATTTCAGTCTTGATGACTTTCCAGTCATAACATATAAGCTATTTTAATTGTTTATACTGTCACGATTAAATTCTTTGACCTGAGTTTCTTAATCCTTAAAAATATGTTTTTATTTAATGGTAAGTAAACTAACATTTACCCTTAAATACATTACTTTAAGTGCTAGTAATACATCATTGTGGACTGTCGTGGTGGCCTAGGGGTTCAAAGATCGGATTCGTATGCACATGGTTGCAGGTTTGAACCCGGGCAAGTACCAATGTGACTTTTTAAAGTTTTATGTACTTCCTTAATTATTCTAAGACACTACTGACAAACGGTGGAGGAAAACGTCGTGAGGAAATCTGGATTCCGAAAATTTGAATCTGAAATCGCCAACCCGCAATGAGCAATCGTGGTGATCAATGCTCATTCCTTCTCTATATGGGAAAAGGCCTGTGCGTCGCACTGAGACGTTTATAGGCCGGTATTTATTGACTATGACTATTATAAGTGCTAGTAACACATTGTTGTCAAAGTCTTATCCACAAGTCTACCTGCTACAATAGAAACCATGTACGTAAAAGTTATGCTGCGGCCATGTAGCTCATCCATTGACACACATGAGTGCGTAGTAACAAACATTATAACGGAACTTTCGGAACCATCTGCAACAAAGCGATTTTCAATGCTTTGTGATACACCAGCCTTTATATAAACAAATATACAACAAACTTTTATAAATATTTCACTAACAATGAAAAACTGAATATCAATTAATCTTAGATACTTAGGTAATGGGTTATAAGTAATTTATTTATTTTAGGATCTTCTACATAACAGAGAGTACACATGAGGAGTATCTTAAGTTATACAATTGACTGAGTTTGGTACCTATGTGTACTTCTTCAGTTATTTCCAATACGCACATCCTATACCACTATCTTGTCCATCAAATTTAATCTAAAGAATTTTACGAAGACAAGTTAACTCCACATATCATTAAACACGAATAATTATTTCGTACTCGAAGGAAAAGATCCCGTAATTCAATAACAAAACTTTTAGTACGATACCCGTTAAAGACATTTATAATTATGTAAGGCTCTTCGTACACGAGGTGAAGCAAGCCTTCTATACCCGACAACTTTTGTCTACAACAACGCGTGCCAAGTACGATCTCGGTATCTATATGAATTTGTATGGCGACAGTTGCATGAAATCTGAACTCGTCGACTATTAGAGACTTGTGTCTCCTCGTGCAACAACGACTTAAAAAAACAATTTATGTTAATAATTAAAGCTTTTTAAGCAATAAATTTGCGACTTCCAAGTGTGCCCTAACAACTTTCACTTATATATTTTTAATTACTTTGTCGAATTTTGCTGATGGGGAAAAACTTCGTTGTTCGTTTCTGTTTTTGTCTTCGTTGATGTGGGTAGAATAATTTAGAAATTTGAGATAATAATAATAATATCTTGGGACATCTCACACACGGCCATCTGATCCCAAACTAAGCAGAGCCTGTACTATGGTAACCAGATAACTGATAAACATCTATATTAATAATTTCGTTCAGGGCTACGGTAGACTCGATCGAAACCTTATATGAATAACAAAACATAAAAAAATATTGATTTCGAGTCGACAACATATATCCGCAAAATTCGGATTATGGAGAATTTCGTTAAATTCTAATGGCACTGACAAACAAAAAAACCGCAGTCGCCATCTTGGGTCATTAATAAGGCCGCGTTCTGTAACAGATAATTCTGCTTCGAAGTGATTCAAGGAGTTTATTATCATACAACCTCCTTGAAGTGATTACAGTGCTGACAGGGCGTATGACAGTTGCATGATAGTTGGGACCAGAATCGTTTCGGGACGCGATATTTATTTCGCTTTTTTCACGTTCCGTTGCTTAATATACGCCTCGCCAATTAACACATCGCGTGCGTCGCGCCAAAGAAGTAGCCATCACAAAGAACTGTGACTCATTTGACTGTGTAAAACGAAACGTTTATATTAATAACACAAAATGTACTTATAAAATATATGTGTAGTCTGTAAGGTATATATCTATGGGCCTAAGTAGCCTGAAAATGCCGGCAACATTGAGTTAATCATAACAAAACTTAATACTTTTCTTCAGTCGTTGACGTTTCGCGAAAATATTGTTTTTGAAACTTTTTTTATGATAAACTCTTTGTTATGTGTTCTTTCTTTAAACCTGAGATTGGCCAATTGCGATAACAACCATAGAAAAAAGAATACTAACCATAACAAAAATCAATGCTGTCAGTCAGCGGTAATTTTATTTCTTAATTACATATTATTATTATTATAGAAACGTCTTGCCGGAAACATTGATTGATTATAACAAAACTTAATACTTTTCTTCAGTCATTGACGTTTCGCGAAAATATTGTTTTTGAAACTTTTTTATGATAAACTCTTTGTTATGTGTTCTTTCTTTAAACCTGAGATTGGCCAATTGAACCGATATTATAGAACCGATAACTACAGAATATTTACCTACATTGTGTATCATGAGTCACATTTAAACCGAGCGGAGCCGGGTTTTCATCTAGTACTTATATATTTCTAAAATAATACATAGATATTATAGATAAATAAAAAAATATTTGATAAATTCTTTCTTCTCCTTCTTAATACCTACTTCACATATTAAATAAATTGAAGAATCTTTCAGAAAAAAAACCAAAATTAACTTATAAACAAAGTAAAAAAGTAAATTATAAACTAACTTAATTATTAACAAAATTATTAATGCTGGACAAAACTGTGTATTATAAACATATTACATGCCCAAATTATTATCTTACGCTTTTCTAAATTAGAATAAAATAAATGTTAAACGTTGCAGGCACATTAGAAAAAACAAACAGTTGTAATAAAATCATGTACAGTTAGTAAAACAAAACAAAAATATATATCATGATTAATTATAAAGCACTTTCAGATAATATAATTCCTTAAACATATAGCAACATAAAGACAAAGGGAGAAACTGCCTAGCTTATATTAGTTTACATTAAATACCGGTACATGTGACATTTAACCGTATATAACACTCAAAATCCATTAAAATGAATACGCGTGTGGCGCAATATAATTATTCTAACGTACAATTAGCGAAACCGACGCCATTACGTAGAAGTACCAGTTAAATTAATGTTGGGTTACAGACACTTGAAAGTTCCATTATCGTTAGAAACACGATAATGCTTAGGTGATAAGTCTACTGTAGGCATATATTAAACACGTACAACGTATATGTATGTTTGTTAGGGTAACTTGGAATACGTTTCCTAGTTTCGAATAATGATAGGAATAGGGTCACCATATTGTGAGAAGGACATACTAGAGGATTAATTTAAAAGGAGTGCGTATATTCAACGAGGGAATCAGGTGCATAAAACTAAACAACTTTCTCCAAGGAACATAGGTCGAAATATATACCAAATAGATGCGGGATTAATTTCACACGAACCTGTCTTTTAAACGCGTTTATATAAATACTCGGGAAAATTACTAACAAGTAGTGTATATGAAAGTTTTCAAAAAAACTACTTAATGTTCAGTTTATAATGTAAAAAAGGCACAGCTTCGTTCTTTAAGGATAAAACAAAGAATCATTCAATAAAAACTTTCGATATTTTTGCCCTGTTTTTTCATTTTTTTTTCTTTTGTGAGAAGTCTCAGGTCGTTGGGTCCAAACGTCTTTTATTTCAATTAATTGCTGTATCCCATCCATAATACGTTTGTTAAAAATAAAAACGATGTCGTGATTTAAACTTTATTTTTCGTTTTAACGATGGCAATAAGACATGAATTGCAGAAAGGAACTTAAAATAAGAAATGCATAACCAAAGATAATTATTTGCCTAACTAGTCTTTAAGTCAAGAACACACTCAGTAGGTTCTCAGACTCTCACAAACATTATGATGTAGAAAATCTGTTTTAAGTTAAGTGCATGATGTTAATTTACATTTAGTCCTAAGTCAAATATTGATCAAAAGCTTGACTACTGAAATGTTATGAACAGTAATATCGGCGGTATTAAAATAGTAAATTTTTATTTATGTTTTTGTATAATTTTTTTTATTGACTGACTAAAACTTTGTATTTGTACCTAAATACAGTTGTGTGGCCTTTAGCATTACAAACCCTTATTTATTAAACTAGGTGCGCCTCACGGTGTTGCCCGCGCTTTACCGAATACCTTAATTTTTTCAGAAATAAAGTATCTGTGTTAGTCCAAGATAACAGCTATATAGCACTGGTGTTACTATATTTTATTAAAATTAGTACAACTGTTTGAGCTTGAAACCTCTTCATACGCACATAAACCCTTACAAAATTTAACTTATATGTTATTACTGTGATTACTTATTGGTTAGTAAAACGGCGACATATTGACATAATGGGTATGTAAGTGGCAGAAGGGTGGTTCTTTGCTGAGAATTCAATTCTGATTACCGGTTATGATATTTTCGGATTTAATGAAGGCACAATTTTGCGCAACTGCAGAAGACAATATTCAAAGATAGTAAAACGGTGTTTGAAACGGTGGTGCCTTTCAGGAATGTCGATGAAGGCAGATATCGATTGCGAGAATAGGTACCTACCCATATTTTTGACCGCTCGTGCATATTTGCTACTGAGAAATTCTATCTTTTTTTAAAAGTGTGGACTCCATACACGTTTTCTGATCCTTTTGTTGTTAAATAACAGTTTTGTCTTGTTACATATTATATTATTATGTATTTTTTTATTTCTTGGTATAAATTTATTATTTTATACACAACAATTTTAAATGCTCGTCTTAAAAAAATGGTGAAGTAATGTTAGATCAAATCTTCTCCTTCTTCCTTAATGCAATGTGTAAATATTTCACAAGATACTTACAGTTTCCTTTAAATTTAATAAAAAAATACATGAAAGTAATGAAAACCAAATCAGGAATTTCAAATTGATAAACGACTATCAATAATGAACTTTCCATGCAATTTCATTTAACGTTTTAAGCGAAAATGGGATAATTTTATCACCATTGATACGAAATGTGCAACTGTAACAAACGGAATAATGGTTTCGGATATTTATACCAAATCGATTCATTGAAATAAAACTTCATTATCTCTCGTTTGTTGTATGTACGGAGGTATCAGGTAATTGAATAGGGTTACGATTTTATTTATTTTATGCATAGTTTGCACGGTATATATTTTTATTCATTTAATAATAATTATGATTATAATATCAAGCTGAAGAGAGCTGAGACGTTATACTTTACAGTGATGCGCGCGCATCTTAAAATTTCACTCTCATAATTTTTTCATAACGCGCCTAAAGAAGTATAACTTCAATTATAATATCTATCGATCATATTTAATTTGGCTTGAAGTTTATCATAAACTTCTTTATTTCGTTCCCATCGACCATCAATTTATTATTTGCCATTTATAAACAATGCGTAGGTAAAACAGTTATGTTAAACAAAATATTAATTCTTAACTAGCTGTGACCCGCGCTTTCACCCGCGTAAGGAGTTCTCGTTCATGATTTCCATTCACTCACGCAATTTTCAAACTATGAAATTATTATTTTTTTAATTATTTCATTTTATAAAAACCTTGTCCTGACAATAACGAGCACAATAAAAAGAAACATCCAATTTGGTGCCGTCGCGCGTCGTTCGAAAGTTATACGCTTAGCAACACATTTTTGAAACACTGATGAAAAAGTGTCTTCGTATTTATCATCGTCGCTTTAGTTACAAAATTAAGCATATTCTTATCTACCATTATTATAGCGTTACTGAGAAAATTCATATGTTTTAAGACAATTTTTGGCAATTTTCTCAGACTTTGGTCAGGCCGAACATTGTTCATAAAACAATCGAATTATTTAAGTGTAAAAACAAAATGTAGTATGATAAAACATTAAATTAACAAGTTTATTACTTAGCACAGTTTCGAGACCGCAAAAATATTATCTCACTTTTTAATCTCATTTAAAAATACGAATTTGTACCAAAATGGTACAAAACAATAAATTTAAGGTTTTACCTTCAAAATGTTTCGTGCTACCTGACCTTTACTAAATTTAAAACACCTTTCTCAATATAAATGGAAAATATATTTCATAGTAAGTAGGTTTTTATACAATATTACGTTCTTCAAAGTATATTTTTCCAATTATCTGTTCCAAAGAAATTAGATATAAATCAATAAGTCTCAACTTTCAAGAAACGAAACCAACAAAATATTATACAGACGATCATAGAACCTCCTCCTTATGGAAGTCGGTTAAAAGGAGTATAAATATAGTGAAAATATTGCCATTGTCATCTTAAACTTTATTGATATTAATTAAAGTTGTTAATTCAATATTTTATGCATTCAACACTGAGTAATGACAACTTCAATCGAGGCGTACAATCGCTTTATTACAATTGTCTCTGCGTAAACAATCTTATTCGATTATTCATTTATTTCAGTTTATTTTACTCTTTTTTATTCCGATTGAAAACAATTAATATTCATCGATACGGTCTTCGGTTCATGGCGCTCCCGATTTGAATAATTGGCTGATTTTTATGCAGTTAAATTAATGCAATTGGTACAACAATTTTGTTTCGTTTTTCGGTACTTGAATCATGGTTTGTTGACTTTAATAACACTGGTGTTAATCGATAAGATCGAGAACCGAATAATTAGGGTAAAAATACAAATTATAATTTTAAAATGTTACTGTACTAGATGTTATCAAAAAATATAATAACACTCCAGTTTGAACACATTACTTGTTTATCAGTATACAACTGCATTGCAGTGGGTACGTGATCAAGGGTGCTTTTCTAAACTTTTCAGTCTAACTAATGTTTGTCATGACAAATCATTATAACCAAGCTTTCGATGTAATTTTTGTATAAGCTGTTCTTGGAATGGATTTCTCTATTATTCTTGACCAATTCAATTAATCCTATATAAATAAGCTATAATAAATTAATATGGTATTTAATTACAAGTTACGAGTATTGCGTATTTAATAACAATTGAATCCCATTACTAGTTTATTGATTTCCGATAAATAATAATCGTAAAATTAATAATTTTTAATCAATGTTTTGCAATGAACATAAGCTGTTAGCAAAACCGTCAAATTTCAGTATGAATAGCTCTTAAACAATTACGGCGTATAACTGTTTTAATGTTACGATAACAGTTAACTGCATTAACGGAAATGGTGATTCGTATGCAATGGCAACATAACCGGGGAACTTTTAACCACACGCCCGCTCACTCTACTTAATTTTAAATAAAATTGAAATATTTACACTATATTCAATTGTTATGTTACATCGGCTGCCTCATTAAACGGCATTCACTTGTATTATATGTTTTTAATTTAATTATAACTACCAAATTAAATTAATTGTGATAATTTTATTGGATTTCACGCGGAATGTTTGGGTTCCGTGAATTAATTTGCGTTTTGTTTGAAGCCGGCAATTCACTTAGCATAACGAGTTATTACGGGATATAATTTTAATTGCTGTGCTATTTTTTGTTTTCTTTTTTTTGGCGTCTGTAGGCCAGAAAAAGGTACAAAGAGATACGGTAGACAATGTTTCATTAACATCTGGCTACATGAAAGAGATTAAATTGCTAATTACTAAACTTAATTAATTTCCATTTCTACGTTAAACTTTTATACCAAATACTTCACAATTATTTAATTAAGTACAAATTTAGATATAAATTTGTATTTCTTCTTTGCACGTCCATTTCTTGGTTTAATTGACTTTTTTGTTTTTAATTTACTACATTAGTATTATTTTTTTTATCTATAAGAAATATAACATGAATTGTATTTCAGAAAGTTATCATCAGGTAGTGTAACTTTATAGTGGACACTATCTGCCATTTTCGAACGTTATTTTTCGTAGCCTCAATTTCTTTTTAAATATTTTCGTCAACGATCAATATTAGATCTATGCATTGATTCATACATCTATATACTAAATACAGACATAAATATGAGAGCAGAACAATACGAGAGAGTAGTCTGAGCGGAAGGGTGCATATCAAATCGGTCAGTTACGCCAGCTGCTGCCGCTGCACCCAGATTGCTGGATGCAAAATTAATTTGGTGTTGTTTGGCACGTCATGTACCAAGAGATTAAATTCCATAGCATTTAATGATATTTAGATAGCTAAAGTAAATTAGGTATGTGTCAAATTACAGTTACGATAATGTCGTGAAAAAAAACTACTTATGACCTGTAAAAGAAGTGGTGGCACACACACACATCAACAAGTATGTGTGCGTGTGTGCGGTTAAGTGTAATATGCTTGTGGTAAGTGGTGTAACGCACGGACTGTTAAAAAATATATTCTACAGAAGTATATGAATAATTTTCTTTTTTATAGCTTTTTAAGGTATAGTTAAGTAAGTTATACAGGCTCTAAAAAGTCTGAAAGCTTTTTGGATTTACATAATGTAGGTATATTTTTTTATTACTATAGCATATAATTTTAAATTTAAATCAACTATACTCTTATATTTTTATGACTAAAGTTCCATTAGTCTCATTAAAAATACATTTAAATAATTAGGTACATGAGTATTATGATATTAATAATATTGATGATCTTTAAAAATAGAAAATTAGCTAAATCTTTCTCCTTAAAATGTATTTTTATCACATTTGTTTTTTCCTAGGGTAGTCTCATAGTTATTTGATTTCATTGGAGATATGTGCAGACCAGAATAGTAGATCGGTAATTGAATTGCAAGCAAGCGCGCGTCGACGTCACGTGCGCGGGGCCCAAGGGACCGAGCCGACAGTATTTTGTTTTATCTATTTTTAATGGCAACTTCAGGGTTAATCATCAGTGCAGATTTGATGGCTTGCGGTACATTTTCACTATAGAAAATTATAGGGGCGTGGTTTTTTGATACACTTCAGTACCTAATGCGATAAAGACCCTTAAAAATGATTGTCAGTGTTTTTTAGCAATTAGGGTGGCGTTTATGACATTGTTTTTTAGTTACATTTTTGTTGTAAATATGATTTGTAATAAAATGTGTGGGTGTGAGGATTTCGTTCTTCAAAATAATTTATCGATAGCCAAATAGTTCCCACCTAAATTGTTTCGATTTAAAAACACTATCGAATATCGTAATGTCCAATACGAATAAAAAAGAAATTCTCCACCGGCTGCCCGCCTACAAAACAAAATATGGGCCGATCAAACAAAAGACGAACACAAAAAATAGCAAAACGAAATCATAAACGTATCTTTGAAAACATCGTTCTGACAAAAAAGTGTCGTGTCGCCATAAAAAGTAGAATTGATTGTTTGCTTAGAACATTCAGGGTTAAGCTATAGTGTTTTGATAAGAAGAGATCAGTGGCCGGGAGCAAGTTTTCTTACGTCGTCGGCCAGGCAATATAGGCGTAAAGTAGTGTACTTAGCCCGCCTCACTTGCCAATAAAAGAGCTACTTGCTGTAAGAAATATAGGGGAGCCGCCGCAAAATCACTACAAACCTTTTAAGCTGGCGTTCTAGATAAAGTTGGAAACTTTAAAAATGTACTTTATCGTAATTCAATCAGAGCACGTACCGAAGAAGTAAGCTGCGGTCTTAATTATATTTTTATTTAATGAAAGCCTCGAACTAAGTTATTTATTAGAGAGTTATATTCGAGTAATAGAAAAGTACAATCATTTGCAAATTATTTATCTATGCGCAAAGAAAAAATTAAGCTTCGTTTTGTGCATATAAATGTTAAAGAAAATATTTTATAAATATGAAAGTAAAAATAACCAATAGATAGGTACCTACTTCAGTATATTTTAGTAAATTGGATCGCGACAAAACTAAATACCAATCCATACACTTAATCAAAAACATTAGTTTAACCAAAAAAAAAAACATAAGGTGTCTGTATACCCAGTAAAAAATATACTATTTTCAGTTTATTTGTTGGGAAGGGAAAATGTTTCGAAATCAAGAAACGAACATATAATAAACAATTTATGAGACATAAGTTGTCAACAAACAAGTAAGAAAACATAATATTATATAACAAAATACATTGTGCGAGGAAAGGTCACAACAATATTTGATATTTCGTAGCGTCAGCAACGTTGAGGTCCAGACGAGGTAGCTGTCAAACCTTTTGTACAGATAACGTTACAAATTGGATGAGCCTGTCATTACCAATACACTGGCCCGATGCCAGGGACACCGCTCGCTATAATTTAGATTGTTTCGTGTATCATTTCAGCATCGAAAGCGATAAAATTTTACGGTTATAGCGAGCCATATGCTCGTATACTCCTACCGTATAAAATATTGTGTCTAAGCGCGATGCCGCTCGCGTGGGTTACATAATGTGCCTTGTTTGTCATCTGTCATTAGACTACAAGGCGGGCTGCAAGGCTGCAGTGGACGGGTTATGATTACTCGGAATTGCAATTGTTTTTTTCTTCAGCGCCTTTATGGCATTCGCGCACAATGACCGTAGTTGGCCAACCTTGGGGGCTCGTTAATGGTTTACTAACTATTGTAAAATAACTGCAGCTATTATTTAGTTTTTTTTTAACTCGATTAAAGTAAAAAACTATTTAAATGTAAAAAAGCTTAAACTTATAAATACGACTACAAAAAGCTTTGTATTAAAGCTAGATGTAAAAATTAAGAAGGTTAATGAGTAGAGAAATTCCTTTACAATAACACTTTTTAATGAACGAAGAATAAAATGGAAATACACAACATTTTTTTTTTTTTTAATGGAGAACAAAAACCAGTACAACGCAACAGATACCAAACAAGTAATTTCCTGAACAACAGAACTTGTATTCAAAAATCCAAAAACAACTAACCACACATACACATATTACTTTCACATTCAAGCTGACCAAATAAACTCGAACACAATAATATTTGTTCAAAACTAACAGAAACTCGTCCAGAAGGGTATAAGTTATGCATTAATAGTGAACTAACTTAAATCAATATTATTAGAACAAGCACAACTTTCTTGGTAGAGGTATGAACACTATGAACAGGTAATAATTGTTCGTCTATGTAACTTCAACTCGGTAGGGGAAGACAAATATTGAGTAAAACTAAGTTTCTTGGTAGACGGGACCGATGTTAATTAATTATTTAAGTCCCACTTGAAATTTTATTTACTTTTTGAATTCAATCTGCTTGAAATTATTTGCTTTGACTTGATATAATTATTAGGTTTGGCGTGAAAGTTGTGGGTCTTTTAATATTTTAGTAAATATTTGTTTGTAAGAAATGTATTTTTACTATCAATCTTACTTGTTTGTAACAAATTGATCTATTAACAAAGTTTATTAAATTGTTTACAAGCTGCAAGGTCACACAAATACGCTTTGAATTTTAACGTGCAGTGTCTTAATACTAAAATACCATAAACTTTAATGAAAATACGAAAAATATCAATAATATTCAATAAACTATACCTACTAATCTATATAAATAAAAATCAATGTTGCTAAGCGCATAACTCAAGAATGATTTTTTTTATGTATGTTACCCAAGATCCATGGAAGGTTTTAATACTAAAAAAAATTGACGTGATCAATTGAAAAACGTTACATTTATGAATTAATTTTTACTTTTAACTTTTGACAGAACGAAGTCAGTCCGGGCAGTTAGTAAGAGAATAAAAATAAGCAAGTAACAAAAACTACTTTACACTTAAATAACGTTACTTAACTTAACAAGGCAAACAATAAATTGCTGTAGAGATTAAACCGGCAGCCCTCTCAAACCATTAATTAATCAACTAGCGAATCAAATCTATAAACACGACATCAAACGCTACTATAATACCTGCCGATTCATTGTTCATGTACCCGCGTCGAATAAACTCGGATCTGGTAAAAACTATGAAATTGACATGCGAAACAATAAGCGGAACCCTAGCTAAATATCTTCATGCGTAGTTAGTTATTAAAGTAAATATATTTTTTTTATTTATATTACATCTTCAACAAACTTATCAAGGTGTATCTATTTCCATTTATCTATATCATTCTTAAAAGAAAAAAAATAAGGGCTTATTTCTAATTCTAATTTTAGAAACAGAAGTTGACTTTGTCTGACTTACTCACTTGCATCTTTTCCTTTTAAGACAATTTTATTTTTTCTTATATTTTTAATCTTTCAACTTAGTCGCTTAATTAAAGCAGCTATAAAATTTTATGTGCTTGTAAGTATGCATTATTCGTTTTAGAATCCCGTTTTTCTCCATTTCTCTTAGCCAAGAACTTAAAAACAAAACTAATTAAAATTCTAACTTCAACGCTCGGGAAGTGTAAAGTAACGAAATAATGTTTTCATTAAATTGAAATGAGAGCAGTTAATAAAAACGCAACGCTTCGAAGCCCGCGTTGTGTAGGAATGCGCGTTTGTTGAAAGTGTTAACTTAAATTTGCATAGTATGACGAAAGTTCGGCGTTGGAGTTGTACATCAGTATCCCGCATTGCACGACGACTCTACACACGAGAATTTTATTAATTTCAAACGCTTGTGCTTTTATATGAGGATTTTTATTAATACATACGGGACAGTTTTAACAATACTTACTTACTTGTATATGTACCTAATTTTTTTGGAATTTTATAAATAACTAGCTGCCCGGACAGACTTCGTTCTGTCAAAAGTAAATTAATTAAGGTACATAATTCCCGAGTTTAGGAACAGTTTTTTTTTTTACTTATTATTTATGTTTTACCCCTTTTAAACCTTCCAACAAACATTTCAAGATCAAAATCAACCAATTCGGTCAAGCTGTTTTCATGCTATGTCGTGACAACGGAAAACGGGTTTCATTTTTATATATATAGATAAATAAATGTGGACAACATTGCTCCGAATCCAAAGTAAGTAGCTAAAGCACTTGTGTTATGGAATCAGAGACGACGAAGGTACCACAAACACCCAGACCCGAGACAATGTAGAAAAGTGTTTTTCTACATTGACCCGTCCGGGGATCGAAGCCGGGACCTCAGAGTTGGCGACACCTTGAAAACCGGTGTGTACACCGATTTTAACGACCAATTTTAACGTTAATGTACTTTGTCCCTTACCGTTTTAATATTAGGATACAAACCCCTGAATAATGAAACGTCAACTTTAACCCATTTTTAAATGTCTATCTGTCGCTCCTTCACACCTTAAAGTGACAGAGACAGCTTTAGGCTTAGGCTTCACACTGATTGAAGTTTCAGTATTCGGCCAGTACCCTCCATACCTGTAAGTTCTAGAAGGCACATGACATGCCTTGACATTCCTGTTAGGGTTGATTTATTGACTAAGTACATATTATGGTAGGTATGTAACATTTATTAATATTATTTTTACTGATTTTTTTTTATTATTATCATTATTAGGTACTTGTGAATGCGTCAACAGCGTAAATAACATACAGAATAGAATTGCTTTTTCTCTCTTCCGTTATGAAGAATTTCATTTTTCACTTTGGAACCGTGCACCTCGAGTCATCTAGTTTTAAAGTTAACCTTTCTAAAGCGCCTATTTCAGGTTTACTAGAAATAAAACATTTAGATTTTTTTGATTTCGATCATATTAATTACTTGGTTATTTTAATACTCTGTTAGGTACATGGTATCTCTTCTTATCTACGTAGATGTGGACTGCCTAGCGGGCTATTTGTTCTAGAAATTAGGGATAAAATCATGTGCATTTGTTTTAAGCTTAAGAAACAAGCTTATGAAGTTAAGTGATCCTGTTGATGCATATTCGAATAAACTGTAAGTTAAGCAAATATTAATTTGCAACTTATCTTTGTAAAGGCAAGTTCAATTTACCTGCAATATTTACCCCAAAGTAAAAGTAAGTAAATAGCAAGGTTACTACAACAATTACAAGGAATTTCTGGGATTTTTGGGGAAGCAACTAAAAGCCCCAATTTTGGTCCCGGTAACAACGCAGTACAGTTTGTCTAAAGTGAATGAGCAATAAAGCAAATCCCGAGTAAGCCTTAAGGACAATGCGAGCGAAGCCGCGCGAAAAATTTAGTACTCATCGCTATTTATATTGCCCCGGTATGCTTAACTCGGAGGAAAAGAAAAATGTTCAGAATATCTGTTTACGCTCCGTATATTTTGAGGTTTAACCGAATTTATGAGTTTACTTTTCGTGTTTAGATTGTTTTTGTTATGTTTTTTAGATTTCATAACTAACACCTAAGCCCTTTGACTTTTAAGTCTTCATAACTAAGCCCTTTATCTCCAAGATGTTAATTGTTAACGAGGAATATACAAAATATTTAATGCAATTTCAGCTATAATATAATTATCAATCTATTTATGAATAAATTTAATATTGAATTAAAAACTTTTCTTAAAATATTAGCTGCTATAACCAATTATTTTTTAGCATGAAAATTGACGGTTTTAAATTATATGTTTTAATACATTATATAACAAAATAAATTAATTTATAAGGTCGGCCTTATATTCCACATGTGTACAATTCCCTTTGTGAGTCAAATTCACACGCAAAATTATATTGTTTTAATTCCGCAAAGAGTAATCGTAACAGTCGTTCTGTCAAAGGGTATGTAGGCACTAATACGACAATGTAACATCAACTTTAATTAAAGCACATAAAACGAGCCATGCAAACTCCCATCCACACGCCCTAACTTTGTCGTGCGGTCATAATATGTATTTATTCTTTAACACACACATACATCTACCCTTTAAAGATTATGTGGTGGCTCAACTCTAAACTATGCCTTCTACATTTGATAGGATAATAAAACATGGGTCGCTTGAAGTCGCTTCTCTTAGCTCCGTACTGGTACTTATAGCGAGTTAAACGTCAACTCGAAACGTAACCTTCATTTTAACGACAGTTATAAAATTTCAAATTTCGCTACTCAATGTTGTTAAATTCTGCTGCACCCATTGAGTTATAATGTACTACGTACTAGAGGAGACACCTCAATCAAATTGTTTGTAACACGAGTTTAGGTCCACGGTCCTAAACTCACTTAGTCTGTGCCAAGCGCTTGCTGCAACGTGACGCACTGAGTGAAGTTTTGATAATTAAAATATGCCTTCGTGTGCATTGAGGTACTGTTCCAACAACTCCAAAAACATAAATAAAAGTCAAGGAGTGACTTTTCACAAGTAAGTTCAACTATTATCTTTAAACCACGCGTTATTTAAATATAATTTTTCTATTGCAACTGTCACCGTGGCGGCGGTTGTTTACGTGAATGTCAAAGAGTAAAACATTTTTATTCGCAGACTAGACACTATCGATGTAGGTATACTTTTTAAAACTATGAGCAATAAAATATTAATATTTAATCACGATAGTAATGTTGTAATAATATTTCACATTTTTGTTTGGATTTAAAGGTTTCCACGGCTATGTCATGAAACAAGAGAATCATCAATCAAAGTTCAGATAAATCGCAGCGAAGAAACTTGGTTACCTTCAGATTATTCACGCATATTATGTTCCGTGCATTTCCAAGAAAACGACAAATACACCACGAAAACACTAAGAGTATACTTAAAGAAATCTGAATTACCATGCGATAACGTAAATGATATTATATTTGTAAATATAACATTGCTGGAATTTTGTTTTACTTTGTTATTAGAAAAACTAACTTTTTTGATGTTCAGTATACTTACTTATGAGAGGCAGAACCAGTAGGTAAATGGCGGTTTTTTTTAATACTGTAACGCTATATACATATTTACAAAAACTGATCCAACTGTGGATTACTAATACCAAACGGCAGAAATTAACTAAACTTATTTTATTTGAAGAAAATTAAAGTATTTTAACAGTAGAAATACTTTTTTACACACGTAGGCAGAATATAAAAAAATTGTCGCATCTGCGCGCATTGATTGTTATCTATGAGAAAATAACAAGCTTGCCCCGCGCATGCGCGGGTTCCGCGCATGCGCTGTCCTGCGCTGACTTCAAATGTGCGCGCTATATTTTGTTTGAAATAGCTTCTCTAGTACGTAGTACATTATAACTCAATGGCTGCACCTTTGTTTTCTGTCGGTACCGTGTTTAATTTTTATTAATCCATTTAATTTAAGACCTTATAGGTACACAGGCGTCCCTTTAGCTTTGTTATTTAGTTTATTGTTTTTATAAATACAAAAATACAGAACCATAATATTATTATGTAATTGAATAAATATTAAATCTTTAATTAAATTAAATCAAGATTTATTATTATTAAATAATAAATCGTGATTAAAATATTTTAAATTTTAAGGTTGAACTTGAAGCGTATGTATCAAATTACTTTTTACGATTTACGAATTTGACGCATTGGATCTAAATGAGATCAGTTCATGTTAATATTAGCAATATTACGTATAATCCGCTGAACATAACTGACCTACTAACACTTCGTCTTAGTCTAAGGATGATTTAAGTCAATAATCACAGCTGTCTTACTCTCATTAATACACCTATAACATGCATTAATTATGTAAGTCAATAAAATATAATCCTAATCAAGTGATGAACGCAGTATCTACAATTTAAATTGTATTAACTTTGATTTTATAAAAGTTTAATCAAATGGAGATTGTTTTCAGACTTCGATAAAAGTTTTTGGTATCGCGAGAATATCTAGACAGAGCATTTACAAAAGTCTTCATAACAATTTATAAAGATATATATATCTGCCATAATGTAGGTATCCAAATACATACTTACATTATGATAAGTAGGTACCTACTTATTACTTAACTACTAAAAGAAGAAAATATAAATAAGGTTGTACTTTCTTATTGATCTGTTTTGTCAAAGGGTAATGATTTGACAAAACATTTTGTTTGATAACTTTTTGTTTTATTATGTCGCAAAGGGACGAAAGTACTTGAACACTCGTTGATCATAAGTGATGTACAACAGTCACCTACGCAATACGGTAAAAATATCTTACTTAGAAAGTTTCAGTCGCTTACAAGAGATCTTACAGTTACTTCGAGTTTTTCGAAAATATTAACTTCTTTTGTTAAAAAGTTTATACAAATAATAATAATTCTAGCTTTTCAATAGACTCCAGCACTAAGCCGTAACGTATACTTTACAAATTATTTCAAGAAATCAAAATGGAACTTCAAAAGTTTTCCTTTAACGAGTTTTAATCTTTGAAATACCTGACGAAGGCTTAATGGCTACAAGAACCTCCTCACTAATTAATCGTAAAGTTGCTAATTACTCGAACACCTCACAAGAAATCAAAATTGTTTTAATTCTATACAAAATAACTCATTAAATTGAATGAATGGACACGTACCTAATAGTCAAGTTGATAATTAAATTTAATAAAATTTACATTAATATGAAATTATTCAATTATGAAATTATATGACGACCTCTGTGGTCCAATTGCGTACGCACCGGTTTTCAAGGTGTCGTTAGCACTGAGGTCCCAGGTTCGATCACCGGACGAGTCATTGTAGAAAAGAAAAACAATTATTTTCTACATTATCTCGGGTCTGGGTGTTACCTTCGTTGTCTCTGATTCCATTATACCTACAAGTGCTTTAACTACTTTGGATTCGGAGCAATGTATGTGATGTTGTCCACATTTATTTATTATTTGCGGGACTCTATAGTTTTACGACGAAATTTATATGTAGACTAGAATAATATCATCATACTACCTCATTTTCTGTAAAATAACTTATTGATAAAGTAATATTTGGACTTTTTAGATATTTGATTAAAATTGTGCTCTTGACTAAAACAATAAAGAACAAACTTCTATTTAAACACACAACCTATTGCTAGGTAATACAGTATTCCATGTATTAAATTACTATTTATGTTGATAAAAACCCTATTCCTCATTTTATCATTTTTGCAAGAAACATCACTTTTTGACAATGTTGATCAAAATACGACAATAATTCATAGCAGACGCGATAACGGCATAAACTAATAATGTTTGTACGCCAACGTTTGAGCCATAAAAAAACTTAACAATGTATCCTGAGTTATTGGCAGTAGGGCTACCACGGTACTTGAAATTGAGAGACCCTTGCCTCCTATGTGCTTGGATTTATTATAATTATTTTATTCTGTAGCTAAGTTCTCAAGTAAGATTTTGCTAACATTTTTTAGCCCCAGCACAAAAAGAGAATTATTCTATTTGACAAGTCAGTATGTGTGTCGCATCATAGTTCTTAAACGAAATGACTGATTTTGAATGTTTCTTGTTGCAAGTACATTCTAAAGGTGATGTGAATAATATGGTTTATAATAATACTTATAAAGCTATAATCAGCGACTTGAAAAAAAATCGATACAATACAGATCTACCATGAACCACACAACTTATCAATTATCAAAGTGAGCAAGCCAAATAGCTAAAAAAAAACAAAACAATTACAGTTTTTGTCTCGAAATTGGTTTTCGGGACAAACGCCTGGCGACCCTGTTCGGCGGCCAGAGTAAAAAAGTTCGCCATCACGAACGAATAAGGCCGGAACAAGTTTTGTTACTGCTGTAAACGTATAAGGATGATTTAGGCGACTTGTAAAAACTTGATAATATGTAATGCCGAGACTCTGAATTCAAGAGATTTATGATTAATTCCCTTGTCGCGATACTTTCTATCTGAATCGTCTCCTTTGACAGTTACGATGATAACAAAAATAAGCGAAATCGCTTTCGTTCGCATTTTTGGTTGAGTGAAATATTTGACCTTGATTTTCGTCAACTAGTCGTACTATGGAATACTGTATTACCTACCTAGTAAAATGGGTTGTGGAGGTCAGATAGGCAGTCGCTCCATGTAAAATATAGTATTCAGCTAAATCTGGTAAGACTGGAAGCCGACCCCAACATGGCTTGGCAAAATCCTTGATATTGTTTTGTTATCGTTTCATCGTTGACATTTTTTTAGATAGGTTCATTTTCATCTCCTAAAAAAAATGGATGAACTGAGTGAAAAATGATATGAGAAAGAAACGAGTGAATGCTGCGATTATTACCAATTGAGATGAATGGAAGGAAAATACGCGTTGAGTCGACCCCTTAAATAGTAAAAGAGCAGAAAAAGAATGATAGTTTAATTTTCATGTTAATCCTAATCCGTATATTCCTAGACTTACACGATTGTAGAGACACTATCCAAGCCTTATTTTGACTCATTTATGTTTATAATACAAAATGTCTCAATTCAAACAAATGCTAACCTATAAAGTCCTTATCGAATCACACTCGGCCAGTAAGTCAGATAAACGCCCTCATTCGTCAAAGCTGAGAGTTAAAAATGATGCTACTGCTAACGCCATCTCTTGAAATAAGTCGGAACTAACCATTGCATTGTATGTGGCTATTCTTGATAACATCGTGATTTTTATTTATCTCAGGTAAAGATGATTAATTAAGGTAAAACCATGAATGAGTAATCAAGTAAAATGAATGAGTTATCCTTGAGTTTCATAAAATTATTATAATACAGATAGATACAAACTAATAATTTTCTATTTGAAACGGTCAATTATACATTGCTTATAACAATGTACAAGTGTGATTGCTTGTTTATTCAATTGATTATACCAAACCTTAAACTTAAATACAAATTTGCAACTTAATTTGATAGGTTTAAGAATGGTAGTTTATACCCTACGTTTAATATAATACCTCTATAAACGGTTCTCTATATACGTTTATTAAATACATATGTCGGTACATTTATAATTTGTTGTTTTATTATTAGTATTTTAGGTCAACGTAATAAAGGCGAGGAAACCATTAAAATTTGTTTTATTTGACCGGCCATACATTTTTCAACACGTTGTAAATCTGTCGTAGATTAAAGAACGCTGTTGGAAACAAACAGATTGAGAGGATAAAAACAAATATTGGCGCTAAAAAAAACTTGAAACAGTACGAAAGTAACTTAAACTGACTTAGAAGTTTTAATCATAATATAAAGCTTGATTAAAAAAGAAAACAAAGTTTACACGCATCTATTTTAATACGAAATTGAAATAAAATTATTTTGATCGCGCAATTTAATTAGTAAATTGATAAAACTTAGTGGACACAATTGAACACATAAATTATTGTATTTTCTTTCATAAATAAATTGAATTGGAAATTTTGGCCGAAAAACCTAAACAATTAGGTACTAAAAACAATCCAGTTTTATGTATTTATTTTTCAATTAAATGTAAAATTAATTTATCCTATTATTTTTTATTCAATAATTTTTAAAGGTTATTATAATTCCACACGGAAATCCTATGTCAGATTAAACTCTAACTTCTATAGATCTGCATATTCTATTGATAGCTATGATATTCGCTATAACATCAGTATTTTGATTAGTCAACCACAGTTGCATACGACCCCATCTGGTACATTCGTGGAGGGCGTTCTACATCAGCTTTGCGGTTATAGCACACGACATCTACGTCATAGTCCACACTGCCCACTGATTGATGGCAGTGACGTCATAACACTTACATTTTGGCTAGACATTTTAGTCTCGTCTGTACAAAAGCTTTTCAGATGTGAGTACTAAGTGGGTTGGCAACGTCTTTGTATCTATCGCCATTTTTTTTTCTATTATGTCCTTAATATGACTTTGTTTTGTGTATTGGCTTGATTAGTTTTTTACTTTTAGCTGAAACTGAAGTTTTTATATTTTTACGACGAATCTATTTTTATGTGATTTTTTTGCGATTTTTTCAAGATACCATTATAATATTATTTGCATCCATCCAAAGTCAAGAGGATTTGCAAACAATCCATAGGTTCTTGTATATGAATAGTTTTTTTTCTAATATAATATTATTTATTTATGAACTTAACAAAAATATTTAATTAAAAAACACTCTTAATACTAAACTACAATATTAATTAAACAAAACTAAAACTAAAAAATAGCATAAAAAAACTCTTCCACATCGCTGACGTCTGGAATAGTATTAGTACAGTTAATTATCATGGTCGATAATGGTCAACTGCCAACAATTATAACAAACTTGACCATCTAACTTCAGATCCACGAAGAAGAAAATGACAGAGTCGACATAATTTAATAACTGGTCATATTAGCTCACATAATCGCATGTTATATAACAATGCGATCCCAGGGTCGGGCAGGGTAGCATGCTACATCAGCGTTGCGGTTAACCGGCGCGCGACGGCAACGTCATACAGCCTGATTGATGGCGGCCAGCGGAATGTGACGTCATCGTATTAATAATTACAACGTCTCGTCTGGTGCGAAACTTGAATTTGAATTCGGAATTTCTTGTCCAGTTCTAAAGTTTAAAGTTTAAATTTGGTTACAGCGTTCTATTCAGAAATTAATTTTGGCGGCTAAAATGAATAAATATTGCATTAGGGCCGTAGACTGAGTCACTTTTTTAATGTTATATAAAACATTTTTTTGCTGGTTTTAGGGTACTAAAAATACTGGGAATATTCTGCCTCTTAAGGTAACCTTCTTTTATTCGATACCTACGGACCCAGTAAATTTAAAACAAAACAAAAGAAAATTATTCAAAATCAAAAAACGTCAAATTAACAGTCTTTTAAAGTTACTATTTAAGTCGTTTCATTGTTTTTTCCGCTTGTGCTTAATCCTTACCCCAAAAGCTATCTAAATGTGAGGGCGTAAGCGCACAATACAATGTATCACCAGATTAATGTGTGCACAAGTGATGTGTGAGAGGCGATGTGTACCCAAACTCAAATAGTTGCCTTCCCATAGCTGGCCACTTACATAATACTGGCTGTTGTTCAACTTCGTCATTTCAATAGCTAAACAAGCAAAGAACATTGGTTAAAATTCAAATTCCGTAGGTTACTTCATTGAATTCTTAAGTCGCGTTTCGCATTTAAAAATACAATTCGTTTTCTATCTGACTGACTCGATAATTGCTTGTATAATTGGATTTCCGGTTATAAAAATGTAAAAACTGTTCGGCGTCTAAACCGCCCTTTGCTGTCGGGTTTTCAGGGGGTGTCGCTTATTTATATGCTAATGCAGCGCTGTAGAAATGCCACGCACGACTTAGGTGTTGCACCTGTCCAATTATAAGAACAACATTTTCCCCTATGTGCATTTTCATGGAATTTTCTGCATGGAAATTGAGCTAAATTTCGCCACGTCTGAACGGCGCGCCACCTTACCGGGAATATTTCGCTTTTGCGAAGGCAGCCGTTTGTGTAAATTATTACTTTGGAGGTAGATTACTGTGCATATGTCCACACAGCTTCTAGTTTATTTTAGGTTACTTTACATACTGTATTTTGGCGCGGTTCTGTACAAATCTCTTTTACATTTTAGAAAAATTTTGTACACTCTGAATTTTGTGCTTCTGAGTGAATTCAAACTAGATAAATAGAATTTTCTCAGTCACTTACCTACTTATCACCTTCACGCCATTATCTGCGCCGCCATTTGTATTGGTGATGTTTCACCCATTCCCCCGCACATTAGTATTCATGGAAGTCAGTCGATCGAGAAAAGAATTTTCGCGGCTCCGTCCAATCTTGACGAGGGCTGGACTGTGCTGAGTGGTTGCCATTTCCTCTCTCCCTTTATTTTTTCTCCAACAACTTAATGGAGTCGTAAAGAATGGGCTGGTATTTCATTATAATGTTTTAACTTCAGCCCTAACGCGGAGGGTAATTGTATGACATTTTAATATTTTTATGGAAAAAGTGTAATTGCTCTTTTAGGTTATAACGATTAAGGGATAAAGATTTTTTCTGTAATCTTGAGATGTCTAGACGATTCTTTTAACGTCTGAAATGATAATGTTGTAACTTTAAGACTTTATAACAAAAGCTATTCTTTATAGTAGTTAGGAAAATAAAGTAGTTTCTCGCTTGCAGCATGTAACAGATGTGGGTACACAGAATAACAAAACAAGGCATCCATTCAGCTCTCGCGTTCCCAACGCAAGAATTTATCTAAAGCAAATCTCATTGTTCAGTGGATCCGCGGAGACGTGAGCTGAACTCCCAAGTAAGACAAATTCCCATCGAGTTGATTAAAGTTGTCAGCCAGGAACGCGAGAGATGCAATTTATCCGCAACCGGCAAATATTACGCGTCCCGCCATCAGAACCGTAGTATGAACAGGATTGTTCCCTTGGCTCTTGTAGATTGCGTATTTGTTAACGTGAATAGGCATTCCCTTGATAAGCGGGTTCCGCAAATTTCATTTGCGGCCGCAGTCAAATCCGCCCACGAAATGAAGTGCAGCCTTATCTTAAGGAGCTTATCACGGCATTAAGTAAGCCTTTTTCTGGTAATTCACTAACTGAAGAAGCTGAAATATCTTTGCCTTTTGTTTTATTTCAGATTAAGTATTAACTACTCTGCTTTTGGTGTGTCGTTTTATAGATGCAGATATTAAAAAAATATTATGTTAAGTATATTTGATAAAAACCATAGTTGATATTAATTTGATTTGTTAATTGGAAAAATTATACATTATAAATCGACGCGTTAATAAAATCACTTTACGCACGAAATACTTAAAAATATCTACTAGCTGTCCATTTTTATAAACAAAAAAAACCAAACATATTTATTTCATTTATTTATTTATTCATGTACACACACAAAATTATACAAAATAACAATAATACATCGTATAATAATATTATTCATATCAAAAAAGGTTCCTACATTAGAAGATTAAATGTGAATTTTCAAGACAGTAAATAATACCTGCCGTCGTTTCAGGCTGGCGCTGAAATTATGCAGCAATAATTTCATAGTTCACAAAGCACAAAGTAAGGTACTGAATGTGAGTTATACGCTCATCGTAAAGTGGCCTTAAGAGAGCTTATAACACGACTGAACACATTGTGAAGAACCTTTCGAAGAATAAGACTCTGTAAAATAACGGGTGGCTTCAAGACTGAAGCTTTGTGAAGAAATAACCTGTTATCTTTGTTTTAAGTAGCTTGTGAAATTCCGCGTAGTATATTTATGACAAGCAGTGCTGTGTTTGTCTTGGTTGGGAGATAAATAGTGCTAATGTTTTAACCCTTTCACAGTCCCGTGAATCACATATGAACATTTAATTTTTTTAACAATTGTGCCTTTTGACGGGACAAGGAAGGTGTTAATACAGCGAATTAACCATAGAGACTCTTATTTGCTTCTGGTTTATTAGCTAAAAATACGTGAAGGTGTAAACACACAGCAAATTTCTTTAAAAACGTATTGTCTTGCTTTATTTGAAAATATAACGTAATTATTTCAGTAAATAATAATTGACATGGATATAATAATGAGGGGTATTTAGTCTGAACGGCCCAAATCGAATGGCACGCGGGCCATTCGACCGTAAACAAAAATCGCCTACGTTTCAAAGGACCGGTGATAAAATGATTTCAAAATTAATTTAAAGGTACAGTCGCATACATTGTAACAGTCGCTAAGTTTATGAATTTTAACTATTTAAATATTTAATTATTTGAAATCACCTAATCACATTTCGTTGAAGATGGTTAGCTTTATATTATGGCAGAAAGTCTAAGCAGTCAAGATTTTACCAAATTCAATTATTATTTCAATAACCGGATTAGCATGAAAATGGTTGCAGGTTCGAACCCAGGCAAGTACCAATGTGACTTTTTCAAAGTTATATGTACTTTCTTAATCATTGTAAGACATCATTGACAAACAGTGAAGGAAAACATCGTGAGGAAACCTGGATTCCAAAATATTGGAATCTGAAATCGCCAACCCGCAATGAGCAAGCGTGGTGATCAATGCTCATCCCTTCTCTACATAAGGCCTGTGCCCAGTAGTGGGACGCTTATAGGCCGGTATAATTATTATTTTGTTAGCAAGTATTTGGTGACCTTACCTGAAACTATAATAAGAATATGTAAAATACAAACTGCAGTACATGAATAATTATTCACTGAGGAGATAAGCGTGGGGCATTGTTTGGAAAAATTATAATTTTAATAATGTACGTCTTTTATTTTTTTATATTTTGTTGATTTGTTTCTTTAAAATAAGACTGATTTTTACTAAATCTTATTTTTATTTAAAATTACTTTATTATCAAATTTAACTTTTGTAAACATTTTATATTATTTTTGTAAGGAAGATAATACAAATCTAAGAATAAAAAACTTTTATTTCAACTTTTTAACTTTTGCACCCGAATGTACTTGATGTAGTTTATGACACTGTATTCGTTTACCAGTTTTTATCACCGGTCCTTTGGAACGTAGGCGATTTCTGTTTACGGTCGAATGGCCCAAACCGAATGCCGGTTTGGGCCGTTCAGACTAAATACCCATAATGAGGTTCACATTTTTGTTAGGAATGATGTTGTTTTTTTTATTAATGGGGACAGCATCACATACATTGCTCCGAATCCAAAGTAAGTAGCTAAAGCACTTGTGTTATGGAATCAGGAACAACGAAGGTACCACAAACACCCAGACCCAAGACAACGTAGAAAAGTGTTTTTCTACATTGACCCGTCTGGGGATCGAACCCGGGACCTCAGAGCTGGCGACACTTTGAAAACCGGTGTGTACGCCACTCGACCACGGAGGTCGCGTGTTTAGTCCTTCTCTTATATATTTTCTGTGAGAATTAAGCCATGTAAATTGGTACTTAATAAAATTAAAGCAAACAACAGAACCCAACAAAAAGCATTAGTACGCGAATAAGTAGAAACTACAATTAAAAATTGTATTCAAACCAAACTTTTGTGGATTCAAAAAACGGTTGCACATTCTGCAGCCACAAACTGCTTAAGGCAGCTCGAAATGCTGGCAAGCTCGCACAGTTATTAAACAGAATAATCAAACAACACTGCGATGCAAATTCGGCCAACAGCCGAGCCTCCGAAGCTCAGCAAGGCAAGGGTGCTCAAGTGAAAAAGCACGTAGGTTCGGTTATTGCGAAATATTTCTGAACGTAATACCGCTGATATTTCTAATCCACAAAATCCTTGGCACGCGAGAGAATAGGGATTACACATTCATATAACGCATGGTAGTCTCAATATAGGGAGCGTTTTCCATTACGGGCACCGAGAACAACGTAGCTCTATGACTCTTGTCACTTTGTGTGTAGTAGACTCAGTTTTGAATCGGGTTGAACACAGTGTTCTGTGTGTTTGGAGTTGGAATCGCACTTAAGTAAACTGGGATTTAGCCCAATTTAGTAGCTTATGCTTCTAACGGTTTACTTGCACCGGAGTTGCATTGTTATTTAGGCACATAAACGTAAAGTCACTGTATGTGAACGTTGAGCAAGCTTTCCTCTAAAGTCTAGTGTATACATATTGGATTGAAGAAATATATTTAGTGTAATACAAACACTACTGCTAGCTTTAGATTTGAAGTTTAGTTAAATATTGATGATCAAACGGCTGATGTAATAAATGTCATTGTATTCTCAGCTTATGTAGACTTAAATGATTTTCTGTTTGATGATTTCGAAACGAGAATACTATTTCAACTTAACATTTAACGAAAATAAATATAATAGGTACCTACTTAAAGTTATTTAAAGCTCACTGGCATTTGAGTTTAATCAGAATCAGAACAGGAACTTAAACAAATATCTCATAGTAATAACGATCTAGGAACGAAACAAGGTGTTGGCTGCTTATCGCAAATTAATAATGGCCGAGAAACTTGTTACTGGCTACTGATTGTGTTGAGTATCGCTTTAAACCAAAGAGTTCAAACAATTTTAAGATTATAAGAGAGACTTAGAATCACGTTAGATGGAATCAAAAAGGTTTGTCGTAACTGGAACGTACTTTTGTTTCTTTTATGAACAACACAAACTTCGGTAGATTTAATTTTATGTGGAAAAAATATTTTTTCAAATAATACGAGTTCCTATATATTACCTTACAAAATAAAAAAGTTGTTTGATTCTCTGTTGTTAGGTTTTCAGGCGCAGATATATTTAAAATAAATAAAAGGTCATAGATTTTGAAAAGCTAAAAGAAAAAAAGAAACCATTACACCACAGCCGATCTTGTCTTAAGCTAGAATATAATATAGAAATAAACATAATCCACAAACTCCGTGATTGAGGAATAGATTTCCGTTTTTAAAAACAACGATCAAACAGCATAACCAGAAAAACGTGAAACATATTTCACGAACGCTGTAATTCAAAACTTTTAATACAAACCCACCTAAACTGTAGATGAAAAATATTGCACTACAAGTTGTGCAATTGGAACGTTGAAGTTAAAGCAATACTTTATATCTTTAAACAAAGTCTAATTCGAAGTGAGCACGCCAGTGAAAAAGGCATAAAGTTCATTATTGATTGTAGTTCCGTGTTATAGAATGCGGGAAACTATCCAACTATGTATGATATATGCTTGTGTGCGTCGAGCATGATTAAAAGTTATAAATTAGTTTACTTACTGCACATTCTCTGTGAACTAGTGTAGAGAATTAATAACTTAATTTTTAACATAACAGTATTTCTATATTGAATATCTCGGTGTAATGTAAATTGTGCGTGTGATGAAATTTTTGACATTTATATGTTCTATGTATAAATACGTAAAGCGAAAACGTCTCACCCCTTCTTCAAACTTGAAATTAAAACTTATTTTGGTCAATTTAAGACCTCTCGGGCCTCTAGTATAAAATATCTGGTAAAAAAAGAGTGACAGAAGCAAGGGGGAAAAAAAAATAAGTAGGTAATTATCGAAATACAGTAAATACAGTTCGTAAGAGTTTTTTTGAAACTCGTTAAATTCCGTTGCTAAATGTAAATAAACGAATATTAGTAAAAGAAACAGGTACTGTTGACAAATATACGTTAGACATTTTTACAAGCGTCAACGATGATAGAAATCGTTTAGATTACGTTAAATGTATGGAAATTTTCTTTTCGATAAGTCAGGTGACTTTGGTGTGCAATTATCATAACGCAACGACATATTTGTGTTACAAAACATAATTGTATGTCTAATTTCTGGAACCCAATGTTTTGAAGACATTGAAAATTCCGCAAACTCTAATTAAAATATTCAATTTTGTAGCGTACACTGTTTAGAGAAGTTTCCTAACTATTTTGTATTATACATGTAAGCAGACTTAAACTAATCGTTGACGGATAACCAGAGGTGATCTAAAAATCAATACTTTGATAACAAAGTTTGCGTTGCACGAATTGCCTCGCGTCCGTATTCTGATTGCGAGCACGTAGCAATAACGCAGCGATTGAGTGACGTACCCTCGCAGGCGAATAATATGTCGCCCCTAGCAAATATTGTTAACGTGCTTAAACCACCAATGTGGGGACGTATCGGAATATGTTGATTTTAGTTTTCTAATAATGTTGTGATGCGGTGTTGACGTCAATCAGTGTCGATGCACACGATCTTATTGACATTGGCATAAAGAAGTTCAGATTTTTTAAAATTGAAATGCTGTTGTACTGCGTCATCGCAGGAATTTTAGAGCGGGGGACAAATATGAATATTTTTAATATACTGTATGTATCAAAAACCCTGTCCTATCCCTAAGAATATTATTCTGTATCGTATTGCAAACACATATACGTAGCCATTAAATGGATTGGAGATTTTTTTCCCAGTGAAAATAATTAATTAAATAATCATAAAAACTTATCCAAGGCAACAGGAACACTGAGCGCTCCTCAAAGTTCTTACTACATCGCGTACTTACCACCTACAGTTTAGTGTCGAAGAAGCCGCCGATGCGAGACGGTTTAGGAACGGTACCACGAATACGCCTTTATTGGATCGGACAGGGGTTTTGTTACATATTGTACATATTTAACTCCTATTTGTGCACTCATTAGCTTAATTGAATATGGTAGAATAATAGAAGCGGCGGTAGCATAATGGCTAGGGCGTCGGACTTGCGATCATGTTATTGCAGGTTCGATTCCCACTCATTACACTACCGAAGTGAACCTACTTGTAACACAAGCATCTTTGCGTAGCACGAGGGGTTAACGAGAATACTAGTACATAATGTGTAACCCAAATTTCTAGTAGGTTTAAAAAAAAAATGTTAGTTGAACTGTACTTATTTTCCCTACCTTTGTTCTGTCTTTATAATATTGCTACTAAATATAGTATAATATAGAATAATTCTAACAATCAGACGGAAAATAAGTGGCCTTTCCGTCGCTGCTCACCGCACGGCAACCCTTATATAAACAGTTCACCTTCAGACTGCAATGACTATCACGCAACCTGCTTGAGTGACAGCCCAACGGTCGACAGCTCTCGTAATATTGCATTTACATTACTGAAAAGGTAGAATATATAATACAAATACTAGCTATAACGCGTGACTACGCCCGTGTGAGAGTCGGCCATCGCGGCAAAAAGTAACCTTTATCCTTTCTCAGGCTCTAGACTATCTCTGTACTAAATTTCATTAAATTCGTATATAGTCGGTTCAGTACTTTAGAAGTGATTGCGTAGCACGGACAGAATTACTTTTCGAATTTATAATATTAGTAAGGAAGTAAAGATTGGTTAATGTACATCATTATTGACACTGTTAATATCTTATATTATTCATATTTTTTGATTCGTAAGCTTATTTTATTTTTGCCCCTTCAAACAGAGGCCTGGAAATCGAAATTATAGTTTGAATTTAAAGAGTTTTGAACAGTAATTTACATAGGTAGGAGTAAATTATGAAAACGAATCATCAGTTTCTAGGTTACTAGGTAAATGGTTTGCTTTACCAAAGCAATCTTTGGTAAAGCAAACCATTTGAAGCAGAGAGTACAAGGTAAACTTACAGCGGTTACCAAATTTTAAAGCAATATTACTGTTGACTCAAATGCAGAATGACATCCAACTACAAATCAAGTACTTTAATAGCCCGTAAATCGTGAGCATAATGCTCAAAATCTTAACGAAGCACCATACCGTTTTAAAATCCTGACGAATATCCCATTTTACGAGGAGAATAATAAAAGCGGATCACATTAATTAACCGTGTATCTGCCGGCTGATTAAGAGTGCAGTAGCGGAACGCCATAGGGTCAACTTTAATTGGCTCGCTGTTGTATTTTAGATGTGCGATACAGCAGCCGGGGGGTTAATGAATAGAACAACATGTGGACAGTTGTTGTTGTTGGCGATATGTCGTTTTGTTTTGTAATTGCGTGTTAGAGGTTGTTTTAGGATGTTTGGGATACATTAGAGCAGCCAAAGTTTTGGTGCAATTAGCCGGCATAATGAGGTTTTGCGTGGATTGGATTGAAGAAACTTATTTTATTCTAATATATCTAAGGTTGTGTGTATTTGTGAAACGACCCTTTTCACTCTATAAAAGACATTAAAAATTTGTTACATAAACATACATTTTATTTGGAAAGATGTTTTTTTTAAAGTAGATTATTAATATACTATCATATTATCATCAACAATTCTAAATATTATCCAAGAAACAGATTTTTTCCTTTAAAGTGACAATTTGCGAAGAAGTGAGTCTCCTTGCCACCGTCACAATGAAGCCTGTACCTACAAGTAAGGGTGACCTACGCTCTGACGGGGTCAATGACATTCAAGCTAGTCTATCTGATTATGTCTATGTGTAAACGTTAATTTTAATTCGTGATAAAAACTAATATTATTACGAGGAATGATTTGTATTTTTGTGTGTGTATGTTTGTAATGAATAAACTCAAAAACGACTGTGCTGATTTTTTTTAATTCTTTCATCATAAAAAAGCTACATTCCCCCTGAGTAACTTAGGCTATATTTTTACTAAAAAATTAGGTACCGTGGGCGGAGTTGCGGGGAACAGCTAGTTATAAATAAAGTCTATACGGTTTATGCTAAATGAGTCATCTCACTATTCATTTTCCAATAGTATTCCAAAGAGAGAACCTAAAACAGAATCACGAGTAAAATCGGTAACAGCGAACATGAAGTTAGATGTCACAAAAATTTAATTAAACTCAGGATATTGCCAGGCTCCGAATTTCGCTAATAGAATTAACCTTGGGAAGCCGAGATTACTATCGGCTTCACTTAGTTTCGGATGGGGCATGATACTGTTCGTTAATGCATGGTAACACCCCACCGAGGGAGATCTGTTATTCACAACACCACTTTCTTCGAAATCCACTTTTCTGAACCAGGGATTAGTACACTCTCTCCATCCCAGTACGAATAATTAATTAAGAAAAGTAATATCCATAAATTTGTATGTTTTATCTACGCATCGTCGAGCTGAAATCTTTGATTAATATTTAAAAACAATTCTCAATTAAACATGTTTCAGCGTATGAATTAATGATAAGGCTACGAGCTAATTACGTCATCAGAAATTCAGAAAGTGAATGAACAAAAAGACAGTAATTTGGGGGAGAAATTAAATTTTAACAGAAAACACTTGAAACGAGAAAGTGCGCGTTTCGTCGGGTTGTGTATTTAACGCGGATGTGAATTTCGCCGCATCCGCCCAAAAATAAATGAGCTTTCTTCCGCTTACTTAATTTACTGCCACGGCCGAAGCGGGCTTACAGTCTGAATATATTAAAATTAATATTTCGCACTCGCTTAATGTCGTCCGTACCTCGACGTTATTTGTTAACACCAAGCTTTTATTGTATTAGGGTTTACACGGTATTTGTAATTAACAAAATACTACTGTTACAACTGGAGTCAAAGCCAATTAAACTTAATTGGAATTTAATGTTTCACTCGTGTAATTTTCTTTGTTGAGATAGATAATTTTGTTTTTAGACCGCTTATGAAATAGAAGAAGCTTTTAATTAATCATCTTACGGAAAAAAAATTGTACAATATTTTACGAGCTTAATTCGTAATACGTAGTAGACGGGTTGGTTCAATAATATATTTGTAAATGTATTATATAACAAATTTTAAATAAATAAAAACAAAATCCAGCACAAAAAGCTAAAAAACAACTCACACTTATTGACAAAAATGTTAAATTATATTTATTATCAAAGTTATAAACTAAATTATTCGAACTTAGAACATTATTAGCGGAAAATGCTAAGCTAAATTCGTACTATTCGAAACATTTCTACTTTAGTGGAAAAAGGCGGGATCCATTAATCCAACGCGTGCCATCACAGTCACAATGCTTACACACCCGTCGAACCCATGAAATATTAACGAAACAAAAGAAATTCACGCTAGTTCAAATTAATTGAAATCGAGCTTTACTTTACAGTAAGTGATGTGCATACTTTTTGGTTATTCTCCCCTCCTTTTAATGGTAAGTCCGCAAGAAAAGGGGAGCAGTGAAAAGATGTTATATATTGATACCACATAGGCTTTTCAATTTATTACGTAGGTAAGTAGCATAATATTTTGTGTATCTATTGATTATAATTTCATATAGCTATTAATTAGAAATAGTAGTAAAATAATAGTTAAGCCCTTGGTTCCGACTGTCATACGGGAATCTTTGACAGTCTAATGACTGACAAAGATCACTAGTCATTTCAATTCTGATAACCAGTGCTATGGAATACTGTATTACCTAGCAATCGGTTGTGGAAGTCAGATAGGTAGTCGCTCCGTGTAAAATGCGGTATACAGCTTAATCCGGTAAGACTGGAAGCCGTCCCATCATAGCTTAAAGGCTAGGCAGAAGATACTGATGAGTAAAATAATAGGTAGTATATAATGATCAGTTTAGGTAAGCATTTACATTGTACCAGTACAAAAAATGGCAATAAATCATTATTTTGTTTCTGTTCAAAAAGTTATATATTCTGAAACCGGAAAGCCCACGTCACCCTCTGTTCCGGTCCCGTCCTGCAACCGTGCTCATGTCGCCGTACCATCGCGTACGTCAATAAATTCTGTCCGGGCCGGACTACTCTCGACAAATGTGTGTTTTATTTGGACAAGAAGCCTATTTAATGGTGCATTTGTTATTTATTGCCTATACTCGAGTTAACATAAGCACGGATACGACCCCGATAATTAATGTACGAAATTAGCTGATGTAAATATAGATATATTTATCAGTATAAAAAATGTTATAGTATACACGGGAAAAAATAGTGGAAATTTGTAAATAATTTATAGTGCACTAATTTGAACTGACTGGCAAAAACAAACTAAAATAGCTTTGTTTATTAATCACTTTTCATTTAACTACCGATTTGGAAGTTAAAAAGCTTGCCAGCATTAAAAACTTTAGTGTTACAAATAGCTAATTAATAGACGTTTACCAGTATAATGGAACTGAGCCATTTTCCTCCGGCCGGCTAAAGGACTCGTATTTCACTGCTAAATACTAACACAATGGTGTGAACAAGGACATTTGATTTTTTCTTTTGGCATTGAAAGTCGGTGGCGGACTGCTAATTCAAATCTACCGAGCAAATAACTAGTATTGCATGAAGGTAAGTAGACTGTGAAGTAAGGTCATGAGATTGTCTACTTATTTAATATTAATACCGAGCTGCCAAAAAGTGAATTGAGTAATTTTAAATATCGACCAAATAAAGGCATCATTGCGATCGAAATATTACAATCGACTTGCCACGAAAATACTTCAAGTCGTAGTTTTATTTTTGTTCAGGCAACAAAATAGCAAGGATGGCCGATAAATACATATACTGAATTATTTACTACCCCCCTTAATTACTTTAGATATTAATTCCTAAGAAGGCATAATAAAACCCCTATCTAATTGTAAGTGTGACATTAATATAATCATATTCGCAGCAACAAATTATCCCTATTACAAAGCAATTCAAGCTTAAACCCTTGTGAGATGACGAGCTATTACGCAATGAACATTGCGCCAATTAACGGGCTGAAGAGCACCGATTCGATATTGCTCGTAACTTAATGAGTTCCGTTGTAAGACAAACTGTTCGGCTACTGGACACGAGCGCGCTAACCAGGATATAGATTAACTAGATATTTTTGAGCATTTAGCTCTACATTTTTTAACTTTTGTATCTTTTTTAAACACGGTAATGGAACTTCATACAACAAATTGTAGTAAATAACAACAAATGATGTTGATGTGTAGTGTCATGTAGGTACTCTGCTCTATCTTAATAGATCGTTTTGAAACTTTTTTTTTAGGAACGGCGTTTTTGTGTGAAATGTTAATAATTGATTGGTTCTAACCCGTAATAAGGTAGGTACCTATTTATAACATGTTGGAGAGAGTGAACTTCTGTGAAGATCTTTTTTTCATTTCTAGTGTTAATTAATCCTTGTTTCACTGGACTGGGACAAGTTTTAATTAAGGCAAATATCTCGTACGGGGCTGCGATGTGGACATTCCATTACAGCATTCATCTAGAGATAATGAAAATCATGTGTGACTTATCGGATGTTTGACTTTTCAAGTTCACCCATGTATTTCATATACACATTTTGGGCATATTTGCAATAATGGATTTTAAGATCTGTGCGATAGAACATATTTCCAAATATCAAGAATATGTCTAAACTGGAGAGGACGAGTCCTTAAACATTGTTGGGACGTAACAAGTGCTTTATGTTCGCTAGTCTAGAACCAATACACCAACTGCTGTAGCATATCGTTCAAAAGGACTATGTTATGATGGGCCTGTTGGTCTGGTCCGAAAGACCCCTATTTCCCTCCAAGGATAAATCTTTGTGTGATGAGCACGATCATTTGTTCTGTGTCTGGTTGTAATTTTACTATTTTATGTATGTATTTATAAATATATAAGTATGTTTATCAGTTGTCTGGTTGCCATAGTACAGGCTGTGCTTAGTTTAGAATAAGATGGTCGTGTGTGAGTTGTCCCAAGATTAATAACATATAGCCGGCAGGTGACTCACAATCAACTAGCGGACTCAAACAGCTAGCAAGACAAATACTAAGACCCGCTAGCTATCGACCGTCTTACGCGTCTTGTGCGCTTTTCGCACGCCCGGTTTGCGCTTGTTGACCGCTCGAAGCACCCAAACTGATTCAACGAGTCCGTGTAGCTTTAGATTCCGAAGATAAAATGTACTTATCCTTATTTACTTACACTATTTACTTAATTATACAATACCTACCAAACGAAGAAGATTTTAATGTATCCTCAACACTCTAGCCCCCAAGATACAAGCTTTGGCTTAGTTTGGGGACCACTGTTAAGAACCATGCAAACTTTAATAATTACCATTGTCATACTCTGTTAATTTAGTCCTAAAAATGATGTGAAGACAAGCAAGGCAGCAGGTCAAATGTATTTATCAGAATGGATACAATCACCTCTTTTGCTGAGTGTTGTGACACAACCCAATAGTGAGTGCCTTTTGTGTAGTAATAAATTGTGGTCGAATGACTTTATTACTTGGAACAAATAGTCTAGTGTTTGAAAATAGTTATCTACTTAGTTAATAAATACAAAATCTATTTACTTGTTCAAAGTAACATTTTTTACGATTTTTTTTTAGACAAACCTTATTGTAAAATTATGTTATGTCAGTACGAATACAATATCTTGCATTTTCAGGTTCTCTGCTGGGAAATAGACGAACGGGATAGCGTCACAATTAAAAAATTCTGGTATAATATACTTATCAGAATTTTAGCTACAGTGAGTGCAAAGTATATAGTTGAATGATTGAGGTCTTATAGGTAAGTAATTGTTGCGACCTTGTTGCAATTTTAAAAAATAATCATTTCCAAATCTAGCTTCCACATGACTGTGACTATCGTAAAACTAGCTATATTTACAGTGAAAGAAAATATAAATTAGCGATAACACTCATTTTTGTGGTGACATAATTGTATCAGATAAATCGCTCCTTTTATCTTGTACAAGAACAACAGATGCTTAGATACCGAAGGATCGCAATAATTCACAAGCAATTCGGGTACCCGGGCAAAAGCAACCCATTTTTCTCAATAAGATCCCTCGCGAAATGACTACACTTCCTACTTTATATTTTGTTTTACTTATGAGGATAAACCTTTTAACCCACTATAACTTGACCTGGCTTCTGCGACCGGACAGCCATGACTTTTATAAAGAAATTATTGTGAAATAAAGATACATTTTTGGTTGCTTGTAAGTATTTTTTTTCTAATCCGTCGATTTTTAGTGTAAAGAAGCAATATTTAAACATTTTACGATTACTCGTTTTTTAACCTTATTACCCTTTTCGCGTTACGATTAGCAACCGAAAAAGAATAATTAAACAAAAAATATTTAAGACGAAGAAATTCTAGATTGCCCTTCTTTGGGAGGGTGCGTTGCTCCCTGGTTCCCTCGGGCCACAACACAAGTATTCTCAGAAGTTAAATGAGCTTCAGTGACAGTGATAAAAAAATAAATGAATGGTATATTTCAACATAATAGATACTTTTTATCAGATATCTTAATTTTTTCAAGATTAAAAATAGCCTGTGCTCACACGGTGTCAAATATCTTCAAACCAAATTTTATTAAAATTAGAAAAGCTATTTGAGCGTAAAGAGGTAACAAACATACCTACACAAGTTTTGCCTTTTTTTATAAGTATGATGAAACCATTTTTGTTGCAACACTGCAATGTTATTTGAAGCTGATCTTCTGAAGTACCTTGTATCGTGACGCTCCCGCTCGTCATTAAGAGTGGGCACGCAAAGGGAAATTATCCTCACTTAACCCTCCTGAAGGCGTTAACTGGCACCTCAGCGGAGAGCACTCGCCCACGATTACTTTATTATACAGATTCGAACAAGTTTTCTTTTGATGAAAAATATTTTCTAACCTTCAAATAGTTTCTAGGAAAATTAAGCTTAGATAACGTATTTTAAAAAGAGTATTTATGTTCTAATAAATATTTTATTTTCTTCATTACCTTTCTTTTTTTGTGCCTTTTATCTTTTTTCGGCCAAAAGGAATAGATAAAAGGCACTCCAATTTTCAAAATAACTGTAGTTCTAGAAATTGTCTAAAACTCTAGTGCCCAAATTATTCATACTCTGATTCATTACGTCTTTTAGCGCTAAATTATGTTTGAAGACTGTTGCGAAGTGTATTAATAACAAGTTCGGTTAGAAGATTTCATATGTTATAATTTTAGAATTTATTTTAAAGGCACAAACTTAGGTTAGAGACAGCTGAAAACATTCCCACGCAAGTTTGAATATATTTATTTTGGATAAACATTTATAAAAAATGTTTTGATTTGTTGAGCCAACATTAAAATTTCATTTACAAATTATATTCAACAAGAGAAGTTACAAATGACTGAGTATATAAACACAAAAAAAAGTTTTCATATTTCAAAATAAATTCAAGTCAACAATCGTGGTGTTGATATAAGAAAAAAGAAAACGATTTCCCCAAATCACCGTTAACCTTAACAAATCTTTAATTCTGTCCCTTCGATTCAGAATCCCCGATTGTTTTTCCGAATGAATGCATCAAAATAACAATTCGTTAAGGACCCAGTGGCCAACCCTCTTCAATCCTCGTTCATTGTACCCATCTTTTGTATTGGACTTGTTACTGCACGTTGGAAAGTATACAATCAAATGGGACAATAGGAATAAATAATTACCTACAGTCTTTCGAGTTTTTTACTCTTTTCCGAACTGATTGAGTTGATTGTATACTTCCATTTTTCTTTATTGTTTTAAAAATAAAATAAAATATGCTTTTATTGCAGTATTTATTGATTTTAATTAAATTTTTGTATTACCAATTTTTGTTGCATATTGAGTTGGGCCGACAATATTGATATTATTATGTACAACTCGTACGAATTAACTGTGCACTCCGCTGAAATGCATCACCTCTCCCGCTACCTAATAACGTCACAGCGCGAGGTGCACAGTTAATTCGTACGGGTTATATGTATTTAACATTGTGAGCCTGCCAAATTATAATACGCTTCTACTTATGAATAATAAATATTTAAAAAGCAATCATACGTATTCCTAACAAATAATTATACTGAATCGGCTTTATCGTTCGGATATTTTCCGCGTCGTATTTTGAACGGATTTCCGGCCGTTCCGAGCTAAACCATGCGCACTAATACTATATGAATTTTCTTTTTCATTTAACAAGGATGTAAGTTAAAAGCCGGCCCAATTATTTGCTGAACCCCCAGAATAACCATTTCGGATTTCGTGGTCAGCCGGTAAAAGTTGAATGAAATCGAAAAGCCAAGTGTAATAGCGAGTAATAATAAGTCGAAATAGGAAAATGATCGACATAACAAAATGACTTTCTCCGGTCAAAATTCATAATTATGCTTTAACATTTTGATCGCGAATACACATTATGAAGTTTAGGTAAAATAAATCCAAAGCTGAAAAAGTACTAGATTTTGAAACCAATGTCTGTTTGCCTAGGATTTAGCTGAATACCTTATTTTGGAGCGACTGCCTATCTGACCTCTACAACCCATTGCTGGGTAATACAGTATTCTATCATAAAACTGGTAGTCATAATATAAGTAGTTTCATTTTAATGTAACTGTTACTAGTAAACATTCATATTCTAAAGGACACTTACCATCATTTGCACGTCTAGGAAACAATTTAACAATGTCTTATTGTTTACAAAACACTGTATTGTCTACCATAACTGTATAGGCAGGTTGTATAGTGAAATTGGACCGCAGCCCGACATTCCCATTGACTCTGCGGTTTTGTCATTATGTCAATGCTAATATTTACCCATCGACGCTCGCCAATCGATTTGTTCATACACACACAATTCACCTGCGCCGATTCGAAGAAATACACAGCAATGGTAGATGATATGATATAAAGTACCTACATGAATTGTACGCTTAAAAAGGTGTTCTTAAAAACTTTGTTAGGTATTCCCCAATATAAGTAAATTGTGTTGAATTTTGCAGATCATGTCGTTTTATGTGTGAATTCATTTACATAAATTCAAGCAAATAAATCTGGCTGTCGAGACCATAATAAAAGGTAAAAAAAAAATTACCGCAAAAAAAAATATCGTTGATTTTCTGAATCAAAACAAAAAATCATGTTCTTTGTAGATCGTTGTAAAAACAGTGATACGGACAATCAATTGAATACTATGTTTTTCTACAATTTATTGGCAGTGACAAAACATATAGCCTTGTGATTATTGATTATTACAGACAAGAATGTATTAAGTAAAACCTTTTCTAATAACAAAACAAGTGTAATTCAGGTTTTATATTATTTTTCTTTCACAGACATTGTTGAAAATAATGTCGAGAAAATGAACAAATGTTCGTATTTACTAAGGTAGGTAGATAGGTAACGTATCTATTAAACTAGGCTACTGTAGTACTTACACCTACGTGTTATATAGAATCGTGAATATTACTTTAGAAGATTTTTCACGCGATCAAAATGCGATCAAAATCTTAAAAAAAAAATCTAGTGTCACGATTAATACCAAACTCCGAAACGGCTGGAGCGATTTGTATGAAATTTTGTGTGCATATCGGTAAGGTCTGAGAATCATCTAACACCTATTTTTTTTCATACCCCTAAGTTATAGGTGGCCCTCTCCAGACTTTGTTAATATAGCAGAACAACCCTTGCCTCACGGTCAGCTAGTGTATTTATATATTTTATAGTGTTCGGTGTAATCTTATAGGTTATTTGATTAGCCAGCAAACACTATGATTAAATAGTTCACAGACACTAACATATATTATATTCATATTAATGAGATTTTCTCCTAAAATCCTCTAGTTTAAAAAAAAACCCGTTAAATACTTAAATACACGTTTAGACTTTGTTGCTTTTTTTAAATATCATATTGAAGTAAAAAATGATCAAATGTCTTCATTTCTCAAACTGATACATGTCTTCAATACACTTTTATGTTAGAAAAACACGTTGTATATATCGTTATTGGAAGACTTCGAGGCTACCAGGTGTATAAACAAAATGACAAATCTTTTTAAAACACCACGTTTCGGGAGAGTGTGTGATATAAATTGGTGTTGGCGTTTACGTGCCGCCGAAATACCTTTATTACTTACTTTACGCACACTACATGTGTAAAAATATATATACACATTTAGAAATAGTTCGTTTCATTTCTAGTTTTTGTATCAAGCACGAATACTAATCCTTTCTGAAGTCTACATCAGCAACTGTCTAAATAATTATAATAAAGACCGCTTAAACTGGAGAGTTCGAGATCTCATTTCGAATCTCTTAATTCTACAGTATGTTTTTGGTATTTTTTTTATTTTACTGTGCAGATAGTACTCAGCAATAATTTAGCTTCCGTCAAAAGACATTCAGTTGCCATGTTTGAGCATACACAATGAGCAATTACCCGTACGTATTGAACTGTTAACCTCTCCTATGTTGGCTCAAAAATATAATTAACTATATAATTAGAATGAGAATATTATGTAAAGAATATTGTGGTAGAAAAAAAAATCAAGTGACTAAAAAAAAATACAATCATTATTGGCTCAAAAAAATTTACAGTATCTCAACATATACTACTAATGAGACGGATAGATGGAGAACTTATCATCGTCCCATGTAGATTATTAATAATTAATTTTAACCATTTTTGTTTCACTAAAATTAATCACGCATTTTTATCATTTCCTCGCTGAAGTCACAGTCTATACGCTACTATATAAGGGAAAACACAGGAAGGCGTATTCTTGCTTTCATGAAAATACTGGTAACCATAAAGGTGATTCTCCACTATGACCTACGGAGAGGCTACGAACACGTGTAAAGCTTTACTTCGTATTGAAATTGCAGTGGGTATTCTATACCCACTGCCCACGAACACGTTACGAAACACAATTAGTAATCAGTATCTTTATTTGGAAGAATATGGTACATAGGTATCATACACAAGCCTTAAAAGAATTTATTAAAATGAACACCTCAGTTTAAATTTTATATATTAAGGTATGTTTAAGTTCGACAAACTAACGGTACAAGAAATTCCAACAAGCGGTCGCACGCAGCTAACGTGCGCATGGAAATCGTGCACCGCGTGCGCTAAACTGCCGTGCAGGCCCTAAAGTGCAGTATGAGGAAAAAAGCGGTTTCGAGAAAACAGCGAAAAACTTTTTAACACTGTTTTTATTTATATTATTAATGTGTATGGTGGATATTTTTATTGCTAAGACGACTAAGTGACGACAAAGATGGTATTTACCAAATAAAATTATAATTTAGTACATTAGATTTTAAATAAAATGTATTTTTTTAAAATCATAGCAGTTACTGCACGCAAAAAGTTACATATATGCAAATTAAAATGCGGTAAAAATACTCGATACTACAAAATCTTTGATTTTTTTGCTACTTTGCAGACTAATTTGCAGCATAAGACTTTCTTTACTGCATTTTAATTTGTTCCTTGAACTAATTGCACATGTAGTATGTAACAATTTCTTCAAACTAACGAGTATTTTTTAGGTAGGAATTCACAGAAAAAATGGCGATATGATGTGAGATATTTATTAATGATATTAATATAACTATATACACATATAACTAATTATAATAAAAATAAAACTATACTAAACCAAAACTTATAATATAAATTAAACTATACTAAACTACCGATAATAAACAAAGCTAAATAAAAAATTGGAAACTTATTAACCATTATCAACTAAAATTGATTGATAATGGCTAACAAGCATCAAAGAATTCATCGTCATCTTTGTCAATGACGGGAAACGTGCCCAAAAGGCTGGCAGCATTGCCACGTTAAATAGCAATACTGATTCGCTGTGCCAAAATCATGCCAGCCCTTTGGTCATGGGTAGTGTCGACCAAACGTTTTGCGAGTTCCTTAAAAAGAACTCGTGCACCTGGTCACCATGTCCCCAGCGTCTCAACCCCAAACGGCTCAAAAATATAATTACCTATCAGGTTGTTATATTTTCGCCGTTTAAGGGTTTCCGCGGCTCCAGGAGCAGTAACCAGAGGCCCGATTCCCATTCTCCCACAGCCAGGAGACGAGCACACTCTGCACTTCTGCAGTATTGATTGAAATTTCAATTAATTCTTTCCGTATCAAACTACAAAGCGGCTCATCCCACTGCCTCTGAGAAGAAAGTTGTTTGGGTAGATCCGTGCCCGGGCAGGACAATTTCCAGCTATTTACTGCTTCAGTCATGCACAGAATCTGACAACCAACCAGAGAAGATCCTAAGATTTCCCTGGTCAACCTTTCAGTATTGTGAACCGAAGACAGAAATGCTGGTAGGCCTAAACTAGAAACTTTACGAACACCCAGCCCTCCAAAACGGATCGGCAATGTGGCTTGGGACCAAGCACGGTCATCCAGAATCACATTGAAAATTGTTATTTTGTGCTATCTGTGTATCGACAATATCACACATAATAAACTTGTATCGCCTTTTTACCATAGAGTAAGTGATACTGTATGTCTATGTTCGTTTTTAAAAATAAATTCAGTTGTTCTCCGTGATTCAAGCGTTTAATTGATTATAGGTTATGCGCCCAGTTTTTTAGTTTTATCTCGCAATTTTCGTGGACAATCCTAGTGAAAATAGAATTTGCAGATTGAGATAAACTGTAATTAACGCTGTGACTGTGAAAATGACGACGAACTACCTTGTCAGTGTGCCTAAATTAAAAGGGCGGGAGAACTACAGTGAGTGGGCTTTCGCGGCTGAGAATTTTTTAGTTCTGGAGGGAATGTCTGATTGCATCAAGTCAGAGACTGTACCAGCAGAAATAGGAGCAGCAGGTGACGCGAAAACTAGAGCCAAACTGATTCTGACTATAGATTCGTCGCTGTACGTGCACATAAAAAGTGTGAAAACGACTCATGAGCTGTGGAAGAAATTGAAGAACTTGTTTGATGACTCGGGATTTACGAGAAGAATCAGTTTACTGAGGAGTTTGATTTCCATACGACTCGAAAATAGTACTTCAATGACTTCGTATGTGACTCAAATCATCGAAACAAGCCAAAAATGATGTGGTACGTTATGGTGGACCGGATAATTTAACGAAACGAAATATGTAAATTTAGGGCCGAAACAACAAAACCGAATTAGAGTGATAGCAGAATGTAATGAAATTTTAAAAAGTCTATCCGGACCCGATTTTATTTCCGGAGCAATTGATTTGATTTTTTGTAGTGTAGATTGTCCATCAATATACTTCAGATTAGGGATATAAATTTTGCATTTAGTTGTGTTTAAATCTAAACCTATTGATTGAAATTTATTCTTTAAAGTTGTGTAATCATCGGCTATTGTGTTAATATCACCTCCTAGGGTTCTGTCATCTAGGTACCAAACGTTAAATTTTGACTTTAGTTTCCTAATATGTAATTGGATGAATGGCCAAACTAAATATGACCGGCCCGAGTGGATCTCCTTGTTGGCAGCCTACAGCGGAATTCAAAAGTTTGTTCTTATAAACTAATTTGGTAGGGTTTCTATAACATTGCCAAAGAAAACTGTAAATTTTGGGAGTATCAGATTTAACTTCTGCCAACAAGGTGTCTCTGTTAATGGAGTTAAAGACATTCTTCATATCAACTTTTAAGATAACCTCACTTTTCCCGTAAGACAAAAATGTGGAAAGTGCGTGTACGGCAGCTTCACAGCCTCCTTTTGAGCCAAAACCTTATTGAAGGGGCTGGAACTTATCTGATAAAAATTTGTTGTAATACTTACCACAAATTTTTGCTGCCCTTCGCCTATATGTTGAACAAACGGCAATAGGATAAATGCCGCCGTCCTTTTTTCGAAGAGTGCAGAGGTTAGCTCCATAAATCGTATCAATGGTCCTTACCTACCAGCATTAAATTAGTCAAAGCCGTAAGCTCTTTTAAAAGCGACTCACCAGCTTCACCAGCAGTGAGACCGTCAGATCTTTTAAGCGTTGAGGAACTTCGGATATCTCAAGGTTCGTAACCTTGAGAAATCCGAAGCAACCACAAAACACGTTCCCTCGAAGAGCTTTCGCTGCCTACACTAACGCGGCGCAGATGTCTTTCTTCCATGACAGCGATGAATTACACGATTCATTGAACGAGAGAGATAGCGATAAATTCTGACTAGAATGCAGTAAAATAGGAACTGAACTGCAGTGAAATTACTAAAATCGTCCAAGTTACCAATTATAATGCAGTAACAGAGTCTCATACTGCGTTTTAATTAGCATTTATGATATTTTCATCTTTGAAAAATACAGACTATACTGCAGTAAATAAGGAACATACTGCACTTTAGTTGGTTCTCACGATATAAACTTACTTAATAACACTAAATAAAAAACCACATTTTAGAACTTTGCCGCATTTTAATCTGTAGTTCCTGTGAAATAAACTAGTGATCAACCATGCAGTATTAATACTGTTGGTACAAAAACTACTTACTGCGTTTTAATTTATATGCCTTAATATTTTTTTTGGTGTAGAATACTGATTTTTTGTGGTAATATAGATATTTACTGCGTTTAACTTGGTAAAGTGACGGATCGTGGCAGGCGTAACTGCTATAACTGTATTTTAGTTGGTATTGTAATATATTTAGACATGCAAAGTTAAGTTACTGCTTTCACAAATTTGATTTTTTAACCGTTTAAAGCATCCTAACAAAAAACTGATTAGATCTTTATGTTCCTTATAACGTGTCCATTAAGGTTCAATATTCAACAAAAAATGGCAAAAAAGCCTGTTACTGCGTTTTAGGGTCTGCACGGCAGTAAAGTGAAGCATGAATTTATACTCCCTGAAAACTGAAACTCGAGTAAACCTAGTATCACTAACGGGTAGGTGTTGTCCATTCGTCACACGTAACGTCTACGTATCGTAGTCACGTAGCGTCCCGTAGAAAACTTTTATTGCTTGCCGTAATTGTGACATCGAAATACAAACTAGTTGTGTTAAGGTACAACTTTGTGCGGCAGTTTCAAAGCCAAGTTACTTGTACAGTTAGCAATAAAAGTCGAAAAATATAGTTTTATGAAACTGAAAAATCAGAATTTCAACTCCATATTATTTCATTAATTAGTTAGGTACTAGGAACTAAAGTAGCCTTATGACGCTATGATATCTTTATTAAATTACGTAATGTGATTTTTATTGCTGACTGTACACTGTAAAGTCACGAGCATAAATATGATACATAGAGAAATTGTTAAACAAATTTAGCGAGAAGTTTTTGTTAAAACAAAAATAAAACATATACATTATTAGAAAAAGTGTTGAATAGATTTTTCATAGCCTGTTTTACTATACCAATCTGAAATTGAAGAGAAAATCAATTAAAATTTGCTAATCTTTATCTCTTAAAATCATAATAATACCTACCTACCTGAGTGTCGTATATGAATATTTTCAGGAGCTATAAAGAATTACCGTACTATAAATACCTACGACTATATGAATTATGTACTGGTAATCTATGTCAGGGGAGAACTTTGCTCTCTAGTTGGTCAAACATAAAATAGCAAAGATGTATTCAGAAATAAAATACATCAATGTAAAAGTAGTAACTTTAATAGTAATAATGTCCCCAACTTCATAAATATGTAAAAGTCTCTTAGTATTTCGATTAAAAAAGAAACAGTAAACATAAAATGACATAAAGTAGTGCTACAAAATAAAACAAAAGTAATCTTTACTGCCATTGGAACTTCTCTTAGATACGGACACGAAATAAAACTTTAATTTACTCACCTACACTTACTTCTAAAACGTGCCTAGATTTAAATAACACTAAAAACAAAACAATGGTTCCGATTCTGTTAAACACTTGTACATATTTAGAAAAGGACAGACCAAATTTACTACTGTCATAAGTTCCGACTTAAATTCTCATAAAAATTTGCCGACAAGTAAAAACATGTGCTCTAAAAACACTGATGTTCAAGGCAAAAACTAGTTTGACATTTCTAAATTACATAGTTGTTATCTTATGCCATCCTTTTCTCACGCTTTATGTTAGTAAAAGACAGCAATTGTTTAAAGTTTAGTTTGTGTACAGAGGTATAAGCACCACTGTCACTACATCTTAAACAAAACACTATCACGACTGTAATTAAGTAGTAACTATTATCTAATCTGTGAAGTAATGCTTCGTCAAATAAATTAAAAATAATATCACAATTTTCGTAATGTAAAAGGACCATTTTAAGAAATAATTCTCCGCCGTAACCCAAGCCTATATTTCGCGTGTTCAGTATCCTTCAAATTGTAAGAAAATCGTTTTCACGGGGAAATGGTTTTGAGTGGCTGTCATTCAGCTGCTGGTATTGGGTAATATTGAAACTTGGTTCTTATTTTAATTAAAGAATGACGGATGGTGAATGTCAATCACGCAATTCGTTATAAGCACTCCATTGAATATCTGCCCGCTTTTAGATTTCTTAAATTTACACTGATTTATTTTGCAGGTAACCATTTGATTGAAACCATCTAGGTATTTATAACAAATGTTAATACCTACCTCCTTATTCAATATACATATTTCAATAGTAAACAATTTGGTTAAAACTATAATTAAGTAAGCTATCATTCTCTACCGTAATAATAATAATTATTGATACTTAGTTACATTAAGTCTATCCTTATCTTCCAAGGCCATTCGAGGGTATTCTCAAAGAGATCTTTGTTCGGGATAAGGCTACTAATGTAATTATGCGTGATAATATATTATCGATTGTGATATAGGTGATTATTACGTGCTATCGCAGTAGGTACTACAAGATGAACATAGTTAAATTAAACTGTTCACACTATATTGGTGAATGTACAATAAAGAGTAAATAAATAAATCGTAATATTTATTTATTTACTCTTTAACAGAAATAAAACATCTTACGACTCTCAAAGTAATTTTACCTTTGTAATGAATAACTTGGTTTTCATGAAGTGTTCAGCTATTTCCCGTAGTTAACGTACAAGTTTCAAGGATGGTAACTCATTTTCATGTTATGGTTAATTTTCCTTGTTTATGTGGGAAATTCAACATTTGCGGCTAGTTAGCGAAGCCGGAGCGTTCGATTTCGTGTTATTTAAGGAGAATTTAAGTGACTTGCTATTTATAATGTCTTCTTACAATTAATTTCTACGATCTCCGTGATGAGTGGCGTACACACAGGTTTTCAAGGTGTCACCGGCTCTGAGGTCCCGGGTTCGATCCCCGGACGGATCAATGAAGAATAACATTTTTCTTCATTATCTCGGTTTTGGGTGTTCGCTTGGTGCCTTCCTTGTCTTTGATTCCATAACACAAGTGCTTTAGCTACTTACTTTGGATTCGGGGCAATTTATTTGATGTTGTCCACATTTATTTATTAATACTTGTTATTTGGTTACTTAAATATTTTTGAGAGCAATCTTAGTGAAGGAAAAATAAAGTCTGGTTATCTATACATATTAAAGTTTTTAATATGTAAAGATAATCAGATTACATTTCCATCACTCCTGTTTTTACGCGTTGAGTTGTTAAACTACGTAACTGACTTTAAAGCAGTTTCCAGGTATAATTATGAGCATGAATGATTGTGCTACCCGTGCAAAAGTCCGGGATGTGGAGGGGTCGCTAGAAAGAAATAAAGAGGCATTGAGCTGTATATGTTTCACCAAGAAATTTTCAAATAATGGAAGATTAGATGGATTACTGAAAATCCATTTAAACTCATATCAGACATAAATAACAAAATCCTAAGCGCTAGACTGGACAAACCAATCAGGCTGTCGTCACGCAATATATTGAACACGTACGTACCACACAATAAACATCAGCTGAGTCTTCGATACATCTTAGTATCCCTGTGGCAACATCGTTAAATAACGTACGTAATATTATTCAAACACCCCAGACATAATCTTCGAAACAAGCCTTATATCATAAAATTCTGTACAAAAAATATAAATATAAAAAGACTACGTTCTTACAGCATTAACAGTCGATCCTGCAAACGTCGGCACACTCTCAAATGAGATGGCAAGTAATTTCGTGAAAACCCAGTTCTGAAATAAATTATTCATCAGCGACGAAACGCCTCAAGCCCGTATTCATTTCATTTCTGAATCTGAATTCTACTTTTCTTTCGCTTTTTTTACACCAAACCTTACCTTTAATAAATTTTATATAAGCCCTAAGATTAAACAGCGAACTGCTACTACGAGAGTTCTCGATATTATTCGGGATGGTTATGTAATTTTGAATACTGCTTGTTCTGAATTAATAAATTGAAATTATTTTGTGAAATTCAAGACACCGCCGCGCCGGAACTTTAGAACAGAAAAAAAAAATGTATGGAATAACTTCCGGGAGGCAAATTTAACCGTTAAATAATAAATTATATGAAATACTTTTTAAACGAAGGGCCTGTTGATCTGGTGGTCAGTGACCCTGATTGCTAAGCCAGGGGTCGATTCCCACCCAGGACAAATCTTTGTGTGATGAGCATGATCATTTGTTTTGTGTCTATAAAAAAAAGTATATTTTTCAGTTGTCTGATTGCCATAGATCTCACAGGCTCTGTGAGCTGTCCCAAGATATTATTGTAATATTAATTATTATTATTTTATTATTAAGGGATTTGATAATACATTTGGTCGGACCCGGGACCATACCTCGTTGCTTTTACGAGAAAACCAAAGGGAGATTTAATTCAATAGAGTGGAAGCGTCATTCTAAAAGTTAGCATACCTTAATAATTAATTACTAAACCAATGCTTATATTATTTATTTATTTATTTATTTATTTATTTATTTAAAAACATTTACAACATCATCACAGAAAATACTCCCAAATCGACATTGTAAGCTTACAACAAAAAATTACACACACATACCTAAATATAATATGTAAGATTACAAATATAAAAATTATCCCACCGACATTTCAGATATAATGCACTTCTGTGCTATTTCTGTGAATTTCGGCTGGCTACAGTTATAGATATCTACATGTAAGGCTATTAAATTAATTATCTGTATGGCGCGCGACAGTGGAGAAAATTTAAGCAAGTTTGTTCTTGCCGATGGCACACTGAGTGTGTTGGGCCGGCGGCGCGCGTCCATGTATCCAGCAGGCGCACACAATTGCAGGCACTCCAGCACAGCCGGGTGGTGCAGCTGTCCGCGCAGTACGCGCCACACGTAGCGCACTAGTGCGACGTCGCGGCGCACGCCTAGGCGCACGTACCCAACCATACCTAGGACGAACAAGCTGGGGTACATTAGAGGATAGAATGGGTACACTCTATACTCTTTTAGATACAAAAACCTTGTAAATTTATTTTGTATTTTTTCGACCATCATGCTATATTTAGCCTCATGGGGACTCCAAACAATGGCCGTCGATTCTAGGTGACTCCTAACCAGTGCATTATATAGTATCCTAACGACCACCGTACCATCGAAATCTTTACAATTTCTTAAAATGAATCCTAAATTTCTAAATGCTTTGCCGCATATATCAATAATGTGCTTACGGAACGTCAGCTCGCGCACCATTTCAACGCCTAAGTCCCGGGTACAACTAAAACGCGGTATTAACGCGTCATTCATATTATATGCATAGTGCAATGGTGTTCTAGCCCTGGAATAGCTCATTATTCCGCATTTTGCTACATTAAAATAAAGCTTGTTTGTATTGCTCCACTGCACTATGCGATCAATATCACCTTGCAACCTTTCCGCGTCCGCAGCATCTGCTATCGACAGATACACCTTGAGGTCATCTGCAAACAGCAGACTCCCGGCATGGTGAACAACTGCAGGCAGGTCATTGATCATTAAAATGAATTCCAATGGGCCCAAATTTGACCCTTGACTTATGCCCGAAAAAGTAAAATATTCCCTGGATTTATAGCCTGCGTACTCCACATACTGCCTGCGTTCGCCAAGGTAACTCGCGAAGAATTCCAGCATGTGTGACGTGAAACCCAACGCCGCCAGCTTCGACAACAGCACATCGTTATCAACAGCATCGAAAGCTTTCTGGAAGTCGAAGTACGCGCAATCTACCTGCCCTCCTGCATCAATGACTGGTGTTATATATGTCATAAACGATAATAAGTTACTTGCCGTACTTCGCCCCGGTCGGAAACCATGTTGTGCATCAGTCAATTGACAACTGATTTGAGAATGAATACATGCGTGTAATGCAGATTCGAATACCTTAGCGAACGCAGACAATACTGCAATCGGTCTGTAGCCACTAACGTCATCCTTTCCACTCCCTTTAGGAACCGGTATGACTCTAGTCACTTTCCAAAAATCTGGGTAATGGCCTTCCCTTAAACACAGATTAAAGACGTGCAACAAGGGTTTACAGAACACCACCCGACAATCTCTCACAATATATGGAGGTATACCGTCAGGTCCTACTGAGCGCTTAGGTTTGAGGCGGTCAAGCGCCGAGCGAAGCTCAGGCGCGGTTAGCTGTCCCACATGCACTCGTGCCGCGCCGGAGCTTGCACCCGCGGAGCGTTCTGCTTCGGTCGGATCCAAAACTGGCCGCTTAGGGCTATACACTGAGTGGAAATATGAAGCAAAAGTCTCCGCACACTTTGCCTCGCTTAACATGACACCATCTTTTTTAATAACATTTTTACTACGCTTACTATGTTTATTTTTTATAAAATTCCAAAAAGATTTCGGATCATTTTTAATGTTAGTTTGTAATTTGCGCTGATGAGCTTTGTAGACCGACACAATTTTGCGTTTCACCAACGAACGATACCGAGAAAACGTTTCGTAATCACACTGAGATCCTGTTATTTTAAATAGTCTGTGATATCTAGATTTATCTTTAATATCGCGTATTAAATCAGACGTGTACCATTCGGGATATGTGAACCTACTCGGTTTAGTCATACTCATACGGTTTTTTATTGGAGTATGTTGGTTGATAACCTCATTGACTATATTATAGAAATAGGTTAACGCCTCTTCTGAATTTTTAATTGCGTACAACTCATTAAAATTTAACCTGCCTAATCTCTCATATAACATTGAAAAATTACATTTATAAAAATTCCAGTTACTATGACAACTACTATCAATTGCTGTATCGTTCTGTACAGGTCTCTGTCCGACGTTCCAACTTGATGATATTGTAATATCTAACGGCGGATGGTGAATGTCAATGCCTACCAATGGTTCATACGACATTTTAACTTCCATGTCACTCGCCAATACCGTAGTCATTACTAAGTCTAAAATACGATTATTAATATTACATATATTGTTTACCTGCCGTAATCCACAGAAAGCAGTGAAGTATTCCAAGTAATTTTGTACTTCAACCGTCGCTGAGTGCATGTTAAAATCACCTACCACTATAACTGATTTATATTTTACACACACATTTTCTAAAATTTGAAATAATTGCAAATAAACACTATAATTACATTTAGGTGGAATGTACACCACACAACACAAAAATAATAAGTTATTTCTACAGCTCACTGTTGCACAAACAATCTCAAATAAGGCCGCGTCTACATTGCCGACCTGCACTTGATTAATTTCGAACCGGGGTGCTACCGCAACGAAAACTCCGCCCTGTTTTCTTCCGTCCGCTCGGTCACACCGTAATATCTTATATCCCGGTAGTATAAGTTCACCGTCTTTAATAGATCCATTAAGACCAGACTCTGTAATTGTTAATATGTCATAATTTGATGCCAACACGCTGGTGTAGAAGGTATCCGTCTTCGTTCGCAGTCCTCTGGCGTTCTGGTAATACATTTGAATGTGCTTAGTGGGTTTCTTCCCCTTTCCTGACGAACCTCCGGGAGTCACGAAACCACACCCATTCGTTAAATTGAGTATTAACCGGCCAACTGTCCACATTGTTCACTGTATCGAATTCAGATTCTGGTACACCTATCATGAATGATGCATAATCTCTTTTAGTTTTAGGGATGATCTTTTCTACTTTCACTTCTTCCGATGTGCAAATGGATTTTACGTGCTCTGTTATCGCCTCTACTGACGTATCAGGATGCAGAGACCAAACATGCAAAAATTTCTTTTTTTGCACGGCTTGGAAAGACAAAATCTGTGAATTTCCTCCTTTTAAAATAGTTTTAGTTTTAGAAGCCAAGTTAGTTTTCTTGCGATTAACAACCTTCCAATCGTTATCAACTTCACATGGTTTCTCAATAAGTTGCTGCTCCGATGTTAATATATTTTTATTCGCATCACTCTTACGTGTGTTCACGCCCTTAGTTTCGTTTCTTACCGATGTCACTCGGCGTGGGCGTACCGTCACATTCGGATTATTCTGCGATAGAATTGGGATGTCCGCTGCAACTGTAATTGTCTCGCTCGCACGTCGCGTAAGCGGCTTCTTAGCTGGTTCTTCTGTCTCGCTCACACTAGTCGATGTTACAAGTTGGTCAATTTTAGTGGACAATTCTTCAATTACCCGCGTTAAGTGATTTATCGTTGTAAAATTATGGCTGATTGTTTGCTGTTGATCATCAATTTTCTTGCCTTGCGCCTCAATCATTGTAGATTGGGCCGTAATCTTCGACGTCAACGTTGCAATCTTTTTAGACAACTCGCCCATAACTTCTTCTACATTAGATTTGGACATTTTCACAATAAAAAGATATTTAGAACACGGAGCACACGTTCGCGTAACCAGTCGGTCAAAGGTAAACATTAACAAAAATTATGTTTGGATTCTGCTGTAGTTTGACAAATCATACTGCAGCGAAACGAAATATCAAAGGGTCAATGACCCTTATAAATTAACGAACTAAAATGTAAAATTTAACTGAACAAGAAACTTCTCGGGACCGTTTCATATCAAACTAGAAACTTTCAATCGTTATCGGGGCTTGTAATAGCGGGCGATTGCTTCACGCTCGCAAACTAAAGTCATTGGCAGGGCTCTCAAAATATCACATTACGATAGTATGAGATAACTGGCACACGTAATTGGTGTTTGGATCGGTTTACGCCGCCGGCAATCTTTAGGATACAAGGCTAATGTTCGACTTTTGTCGATTTTAGAAATGGATATAGTTGCTGGATTCATGCTATGAATTTAGCGTGAAAAGTATTGGGGTTTGAATGAATATAATTTTGTAACTATATTATTATTGCGAAATTGAATTAAAATTTTATAACGTATACACGACCAGTACTGTATAATTTAATTATGAAAAATATATAATCGTATACACAGGTGGAGTGACAGACAATTAGTATCCATTTCTTTCATACAGGCCATTGTTCTATTTGAAACGAAAAAAAAATACTCCTTATATTTATTTAAAAAAAGAAATACTGGTTCGAAATAAGAACAGCGACCGTTACTTTTTCTCCCTTCCACAAGTAATTCCCCAGTCCTTAAGTTATTGTTACCCTCGGCACTCATTTTCCAACATAAATCAACTTGCAACAGCTGCAGCGTTGCAAAACGACTAAAATATGAAATAATACGGTCCTTTAAATATACCTAGTGATAGCAGTAATGGGTTTTTTACTGCCACCCATTCATCTGTATGATATTTACATTCAGATTGTGTCTTGTCTTATGCTACTTTTTATTTTTCTTTCTTTGATATTGTCACCTTCCATTTACTTAAAGTTAGACATAAGTCACTCTTAAATTTATATAGATATATAAACTGCCTCGTTGGTCTAGTGCTCGCAAGCGCTGCCGTGCACTAGGTCTCGGGTTCGATTCCCAGGTCGGGCGAAAAATAATTTACTGAGTTTACAAATTCTCAGTACCGCTCGGAGTCAGGAAGTGTGGCGGTGTTTACATGCTTAATGAATAAAACAAGACAATTCTTAAAAGTTTGAGCAACTATAAAAAGTAATATTAGTAAACTTCCTACATGACAACAACCACAAAAAAAAAGAAAAACTTCGACAATAACACCTTACCTGACTACCAAACTGAATTATATAATGACTTTAATTCGAATATATGCTATAACTAATTACGTAACGTGAATCAACAATTTAAATCTGATCGGAAATTGGGTCTATAATTTTATTAAGCTGTTGTGAGTGGCATATTGGTGTGGTTTAATTAACAATTCACCCCAAAATACGGGCGGACCGGACTATAACTCAGCTCTGACACGGATTCCTGTGACATATCCGATATATGGGTGCACCTATGCGACTAAATGTTGGCTTATCTTAACCATTTTGTTTAGGTTTGGGATTGGTCCTGTTGGTTGTACGAGATCCTTTTAGAAATTGTTGTTTAAAAATCACTTCTAGCTTGAACCACAGAAAGTTAGATTTACTTAAAGATTTCGTTTTTATAAATGAACTAGTTGCTCCCCGCGGTGTTACCCGTGGTTTATCATTTTTTCGTGAAAATAAGTCTGTTAATCCAGGGTGCCAGCTACCAGCACACCAAATTTTATCAAAATAAGTCTTGCCGTTTGAGCGTGAAGAGGTTAGAAACATACACAGACTCACAAAATTTTTCTTTTGAAATATATTAGTGTGATTGCGTATTACAACGATTATAGAACCTTATATATATATACATTTCTTCACAAAAGCACTCAAAGTAGGTAAACACGGCTTGTTAAACTAAAAAGATTTATACACGCTTTAAAAACAACAAATGTCCGGAGCGGTGCTACTAACATTTTTCAAACTAAGCAGAGTTATTACTTAAATTACAAGGTATACTAAAAGTTGGGTCAAAGCTGAAAACTTTATAATTACATACCTTTCGCTTTAGAAATTTAAACTTTGTTAATTTACCTAGAACCTTAAGAAATAAACTATTACAGTTAAATGAGTATTGTTTAAGAATTTAGTTGCTGGAGTGCGCTAAAGAAATTATGAATGCATTACAATGAAGTTTACGTATTATTAAAGTTTTAAGTGTGTTTTAATTATCCATTTCGCTTTGTGCACTTAGCAAATTAATACCTATATTAAGATATTGTTTTGCGAACAAACTAAGGATCTTGTTCTTTTTTAATTAAAAAAGCTTACTTTTTAACCGCTCGCGCCTAACTGAAATGCTTTTGTTACGAGTGGGTTTACTTCGTGAAATGGGTGGGATTCCAATCTGCGCCCACATGATTGCAAGTCCGAAACCCTAACCTTCTACCAAGGTACTGTATTTAGTATCTTTAACGAATATTATATCAGAATACAAGCTCGAGATCCAGGCGCTTGACTCATTAATTTTAAGGCCGGGCCTTTAGATGCCTGACATATTCTGATTATGTAATGAATTTGTATCGACGCTATATGTAAAAATATGGAGGCGTTTTTCCTTGGACTTAACGTTTTTTAGTATTAAGAGAACAGTAGGTAAATAACAAGGTTTTTTTTAATACGACGCCCGCACTAAGGTATTTAATCCTTGTGTCGCAGGGGTTTCACAAACATTCAAATCACATGCACAAAGAACACCCAGACTTGGAACAAGCATTTGTGGATCACACAAATGCTTGTCCCATGCCGGGATCGAACCCGCAGCACATCGCTCACAGTGGTAATTAGCGTGGTGACTTATATCACTCGGCCATCCGTGCAGTCAAAGTTGTTTAATTATTACATTTATTTAAATTGTAAGGACGTAAGTAGACTTAAAATACAAGAAGGTAGGCTCTAAAGCAGCTATTTTTCCAGATTAAAATTAACGGATACATACAAGCCATTTATACAAATACACGAAGGTAAACAAGATTAAACATGAAAAATAAATAAATAAGACCTACACAACAAAATTATAATCGTAAACCAGACATTATGAAGATAAAGACAAATGCCTTACACGCATAGACCAACGATTCCCTCGAAATATTTTCCTCAATAAACGCTTTTCACAAATCCTATCTACACAAAATGTTTAAGCCGGGTTAAGTACGGACCTCATTTGGGGTTCTACCGCCGACATTTGAGGTAGTAAAAAAAGTTACTCATAATAATAAATACCAATTTATCCGACGGTAAACGTCGAGTCTGGCCATAAGCAAGCTTTTTGAAAACCTGCCGAGAGCACGTCCGAACAATCTAGCCTTATATTAATCCGGGAAAATTGAAGAATGGAAAAATCTATAAAAATACATCGGCTACGATAGTTAATAATATAATTTTAGTAGGAAACTTATTATTTTGCATGTTATTTTAATTTTGTCGATATACTGTTAAACTATTTGCGCGTTTGCTTACAATAGAGATATTTATATTTTAGTTTAAGAACAATTTAGATAGAGTTATCCGTATTATACCATGCTACGTCGGAAGCAAAAATCAAAATAAAACGCTATAAAATCCGGTTATAAGTAGTTTTATTGCAATGTCTAACATTCGCGTAAACCTCAAACAATAACAACTATTGATATCAGATAAAGCTAAACATATACTTAGCTAGAAAATTAGATTTATTTTACGTGTAATATTTTTCCGATTTCCAATCAATTACTCACTCGTTTAGGCCAACACACTTCATTAAGCTATCAACACACTAAATATTGCGTTTGCTCGCCGCTCACAATTTTAATCAAAAATGTATTAATATTTGCCGTTACAGGGAGGAACATTTTACTTTATAGCATCGGTATAACAAAACAACGAACGTGATTCCACCCTACGCGATAACTTCGTTAACACAAAATGAGCCTTCAATAGGTAAAGTTAAATTGGGTTAAAACAAAATAGGCGGGGTAAGAAAATAGCTGTTTACTTTTATACGTACTTTCGCTAAACAAATGAGGTTAATACGTAATCAAGATTTGAGTGATTACGAACGCAATTGAAAGAAACTTTCCATGTTTGTTAAAGTGTTTATTTTTAAGATAAACTTCTTCAATTTTATTTCTCACGTTGCTTATTTCACAAGTTGGCAATGTGACGTGATTGAAAATCATTACGTAGCTTATTATCTACTGTTGCTAAGTTATACACTTAAATGGTTCTGTGTTCATCTTCTAATGCCACATGCTAATGTTAAAATAACTCTGTTTTCAAAGCTCGTTGAAATATATAAAAACCGTTAAAAACTATTTATACTTACTATAACGCAAAAACCTTAACCACAAAGTCAAGCTTCTGTTTTATATATTGATACTTACTATTTAAAAATTTACGCACCTACATGTTAACTAACAAATTTTTTATACTTATAGTTACAGTTTCTTCCAGTAGTTAAGTTATCCGATATTTTAACAATCTAAAAACTATTTTAACGTATCACACAGACTGCACTAGTTGAACGACAAATTTAAATTGATTAAAATGATTTTAATATATTTTTTTCAAAATAATGTAAATAAATTATAATGAGACACAACATTCAGACAAATATGTATAAAGGTACAGCATATTTCTTATAGAAATCTTTTCTAGCAAAAACTAAAGGAGAAATTCATTAGATTTCGAACAAAAGTGTACAGTAATAACAACAGGAAAGATTCGTCGAATGGTATTCTGTAATTTTGTACAACACACAATATTAGAATGTTTCTTTACCTCAATTTCAGGAATCCTAAAACCAAATATACAAGAAGAGGTAGGTACCATATTGTACACGTCTGCTTGTTATTTCTTCCCAAATTAATTGGTTGAGGTCTGCGTTCAAGTTTAATGTGTTTCATGTCATTGCGGTACTCCTAGGTAATATTCTAAGAGCAACCTAAACATTAAACACGTACGTATGTTGTGAGCTGAATTTGAATATAGCTCTCCAATCAATGTTATGTGTGGGAGTTAAATAAACGTCAGTGCATATTAAAGTTCATGGTAGAAGAAAGTTTAAGATTTATTTATTCCTTTTAAATTAATCCCCTTTTTCAGGGCTAAAAGCTGGTCTTTCAACCCACGCCAAGGGCAGGACGTACTGATATGTCGGACTTTCGCCGATTCTCATTCTCTGCTCGACTTAGCTGTTTTATATTTCAAATTATTTGTTATATTATCACAGATATTTCAAATTTCCTTGACCTATAACGTAATGACCTTATTACTAAATCACCAAACAAATATACGTAGGACTATTTCAGGGAGTTTAGCTAAGCTCCATAGATGGTGTAGATGTACTTGTAAGGATTTCGTACCCAAAAAATATCACAAGAGCCTTACAGCTAAGCCAGCCTGGAACATAATTTTTGGTGTGTAGATAGACTTGGACTGAATGAACTTGATCCCTGGAAGGGTCGAAGTGTCCTTCTGTCTAAAAACTATTATTTTTATAATCTAAGCAGTATAAGTATTTTGTTTTTTTATATGGGAAGAGGCGCTTGTCCAACGGCAGATATTTTCAGGCTGGAATATTTATTATTAGTTCCATTTTATTAATCTGTGATACAACAGGAAACATCGAAAGGAAAAGAGGATAATTGAAAACGTTTCTGTGAAATAAAGGAAACAAATAAAACCATAAATAAATCACTACTTCATTTAGATCTTCAAATACAAACAAATTGACAAAGTATTACAAAAGGTAAAAGTCAGCCAGTTATTTTCGAATTCAGAAGTCATTTTTCATCCAGAAAATTAGCAATTCGCAAGGCCAGGCTTCCCTCACACCTTAAATACAGTTGGCGACATTTTTTGCTGCCTCTTTAATATACAACGGCTAATGTAGTAAGTGCTAACATCGATCAATCATGATATTATGTGGGGATCAACGATATTCAGTTGCGTGTTTGCCGTGCGTGACATGCCAGTACTTGCCGACAACGGTTCATATTAAGAGTCGGCCCACTGCTAAACTAGATAGATAGCTGAAACGATCGCGTTTATCGAATTATGTTGCTTGTTTATTTATTGGGGTATTGAAATATGGACGATATGGTTACACAGACTACGTTGATGTATTTTTATGTTTTCCTTGTGTATTGGTTAGTAGTCACGTGACTCGATTATGTTCCAGATTCATTGCTCATCTACGATATAAACATTTTTAATCCAGTATGTACTAAAAATTCTCAATGGTCGTTCCTTCTCTATATGGGAAGAGGGCTATGCTCAGCAGTGGGAAATATGCAGTCTGGTATTATTATATATACTTGTAATTACTATTTATGTACCTACGGGTAAATGATAATTATATATAATTATATTTTTAATAAGGAAGTTTGACAACCTTCGACAACTATTGTTTCTCACTTCTCACATAAGCTTAGGGGAAATCTTTACGAATTAGCCTGTTATCGGCTACACGCCATTTTGTATATATAATCTTTTAGAAAAAAGAGTAGCTAGGTACAAAGTTTATTTACTTTTGTTGTAACTGTTTCAAAGCATTTAATTTAAAAGGTTCCTAAATTACTTGGTTTTTGACCAACTTAATTAGTGTAGTACTTTCGTCACACCAGTTCAGACGTTGCTCTGACGAAAGTCTCACATAATTTATATTTTAGACGAAATGTCTAGACTTTGAAGGACGTTGAACCCCAAGCTGGTTTTGGCGTACTTTACATTAATATGCTAGGCTAGAATTTCTAGTAGAAGAAAATGCTACCGACTCTTAGACTATAAATTTTACTCAAAAAATGGAAAGTGACTAGATTCTTTTAATTACAATTTATAGGTACATACTATTCCTCTATAAGTTCATAAAAATGAACCATCTACAAGTAGTCCGTAAAGAAATTTATTAGTTTCAACACATCTTTATATACGAGCCTACGAGAAGTGTGGCCAAATGAAGAGAACACCTATAAGCAGCATTAATCGTTATCACTTAGCCGAACGGCCACTACATCTATTACATAAAGAAGTCAAGTCACGAAGTGTGTGCGAGGTTAAAGTGTCCGAAGCTCACTTGTTTGAGAAAACCGCAAATAAATATTCTCGAGTGCGACTAATTGGTTCCCGTTGGATTCGACAGGCGTCCGGAACCCGGTACTGTGGTCCGCCGCATAATTTATTGGGCCGACTATACCCGCTATACTTTGGACGGGACGCCCGCTTATTTACGAACCTCTATTCAGAATCATGCACCTGGATCTAATAGTTACGTATTCTGCGGCTGTTATTAATATCAAGATGGGTACCAATTGTGGCTGAATAAGAAATGAATACGAGGGTGTTTATTGTAGCGGTGTTTGTGCAGGATGAACCGGTCTTGTTTGTGTGAGTGAATTATTGATGTTGTTATGTCATCGTGTTTATTATTTCCTTTGTAGGGTTATGACAACCATGATGTAACAAAAGAGTTCTTTTATACACTTGTTTTATTATACATTACATTAAGTACGTTTCTAAAATATTTCATAAACATTTAATTTATTTGTTGCTCAAAAGTCATTTAGTTAATGAACACAATGGCAATGAAAACAACAAAGGTGAATTTTATGTTTATTCATTTCACGTTACGCAATCATTAAAAGCTACGATCCGTAATAAATGTTAAGTAGGTGACCACTCCAAACCTCACTTCCGGCAGAATGTTGTGGCATTGTTAATGTAATATCCGCACTGAAGGTCCGCTTTTATTCTTCACAAAGTCCCACTGTGAAAAGCTAACTCGTAAAACATTAAATTGATCTTGAATAATTCCGTTCGTGGAAAATTGTAGATCTGTTTTTCACTTCTTCAGCTCAACGTTTTTGCCCATTTGGATTCCGGAGCGTGTCCAACTGAGCCTGTTATCCTCTAACTTTGCCTTCTCGTTGAAAAACTCATGCTATTACCGTAAATATCAATTTGTATGAAACTAGAGGGAGGAAACCTTCCCCGGCCCGCACAACTTTGTACGCCAGTCAGTTACAAATTGAAGTAGCTACTTACAAGGATTTAGGATTTTAAATGTCACATCGGCTGACGATAGAACTTTAAATTGGGGAACATTTTAGATCATAAAAGTCGAACGGTTTATTGTAGTTAGGGACTAGTTTCGCTTGCGTGCGCGATATGTAATGTCCAAGTTTTTACTCATGATTAGGAAAATATTTATGGCAATTTCAAAGTCCAATAATTTTCGAGCAAAGTTTAAGTTGACCGAATAAGCTTGTTCGGTTTATTAAAGTAGTGAACTGTTTTCTCGGTTTTCTCATTGTAATGTTACATAGCCAACTAACTATATATATTATAAATATCTTGGGATAGCTCACACACGGCCATCTGATCCCAAACTAGGCAGAGCCTGTACTATGGTAACCAGACAACCGATAAACATAATTATATATTTCTAAATACATACATACATGTTATGGATAAATAACACCCAGACACATAACATAACGATCGTGCTCATCACACAAAGATTTGACCTGGGTGGGAATCGAACCCACGTCCTCCGGCTGAGCAGTCAGGGTCACTAACCAATAGACCAACAAGCCCGTCTATATTACCCAGTGTGTCTTGGAACTTTTATTATTGTAATCCGCTTATCAATCAGAATAAAACCTCAAACGTTTTTATATTCTGAGAATTGAGTTAAAGGAAACGGCTATAGTAAAAATACAAATACCAACCCAAATAAATTGTACTTAGAAACTTTTTTCTTGGGTTCCGTACTAAATCTTTTAAACAAATTTATGATCACAACATGTACTTGTAAATGTTATAGTTAAGAACATTGCTTTTTATAGTTTGCCTTCACATCCAGTGTAGCTGTAGTGTAGCTTATGTACAGTCACGAGCATAAAAGATGTATACACATAGCGAAATTGTAAAACAATAATTTAACAGGAACTCACCTTCAATTCAACTTTTAATCTAAATGATTAAAAGTTGAATTGACAAGACATAATTATAACAGTTCTCAAATCATGTACATATTTTTAAATTTCAACAAAAATTTCTCGCTAAATAAGTTTTACAATATCGCTATATTTATGCTCGTGTCTGTACGTAAACGTACGTTATGTATGTAGACGTACTTTATTTGATAGGTTAAAATCGAGTAAGTACCTGATTGATAACTAGACACCATTGCGCATTTCTATCTAAGGGTTGAAGAAGTTAACGTGTTCAGCGATAAAAAAATGAGGTCATGTTTTCAAAATATAAAAAAAAACCTTTTGTGAAATTTTCAGAACATCGTATTTCATATTTTTTATATTCGATTGGGTTCTAAATTTTTCAAACAAAGGTACAGTCTGAATTGCTGGAATAGTTTTTGCGTACAAGCGGCGCGAGGGGGAGTGTCAGCCTGCTATAAATTGTTCGTAAAGTTTGATTCCAATTTGTACATACACCGTGAAATGGGGAAACACACTCGCTGTGTGATGCTTTGGAATAATTTTGTTTAGGTACATAATTATATTACATGCACTGTCACATGAAAAAAAACTGGGAGATTGAAAAAACAAAAAGAAGCGCTTGACAACATATTTCTATAACCAAAAGATATCTAGGGAAAAGTTGTTCAGTTTTATACACCTGATTACCTCGTTGAATATACGCACTCCTTTTAAATTAATCCTGTATACGTTTTAGACCATTTAACAGATTTTTACATTAAAGTGTGTCGAAACAGCACGTTAAGTGCTTGGACTTAGAAAATAAGGCCCCTTGTTTCGATACCTTGAAAGGAATATCAAATATCATTTAACTCTCCATAAATTAAATGTATAAATAATAATAAAACACCCAAATTATAATTATTATTCGTTTTCCAATAAATAACAACTGCTCTTAATTTCAGTCCCAAAAAGGTTCAATCGAATAAGTTTCAGTTTCCAATTAACATTGTTGTTTCCACGTATTAGCTGAGCCGTAATTAACACACGCTAACACAAGGAAGAGTGTTTTGTATGAGCTTCACTAATATAAGTACAATCTCAAACTTAAACTCATATGCTAATGAAGCGGTTTTCGTTGCCCTGCACGTTGGACCCTTGTCAACAAACTTCGTGTATTAACCAAGTATCGTGGTGCAGGCTTTTAGATGACCTACTTTGAACTAACAATTAGCAGACGGGTTTAACGACCTTTGACATAACTATTACATCGAATATGTATTTACGTAAGCGTTGTTTAATTGGATGTGTCGGTTGGCACGCTATCATTATATTTGTACTATTTTTGAACTGTAATGGGACACAGAATGAACTATTACGTTTTAGTTTAATGAGAACCTGTGAAAATTGTGTTTTTATGTTGTATTTGAAAAACAAATGAGCATACACTTTGAAATTGACATCGTCTTATAAATCGATTAACACCATGACGCATGAAAAAGTGTCACGTTCTGCTTGAGCCGAGCGTGCAAGCGAGAGCGCAGAACAAGCGATAGAGAGGCTCTATCGGCCTTAGCGTTTGGCTTGTGACGCATCCATCTCTCTTGCACTCCATCGGACGATGCGTTCGAGTAAAACAGAGACAGTATGCAACTTTTCATCAATGTTTTCAATGAAAATATTACATAAAATTATTGTCCGTAAACCACCTTTACAGGCAACCAAATTCTACGACCTACTACGCCTTACATTGAATTAATAAAGAGAGTATTAAAAATGTAAAATAAACGAGTTTTAGTACAGCTTTTATGGTAAAGGTAAGCTTATGCTTAACATAGTTTTATTTAAGATGTCGTCATTTAACTAAATCCTTCCTGATAGTCTGTCAATCGATTACATCATTACCCGTCTCCCGTTTTTTTCTACACGTCCTTTCTTACATAACCTCTAAAAATAATAATATATAATACTGATATTGTTCAAATCAACTGTAATGTATGTAACTTATTTCCTGAATCAACGAAAAGAACAGTCTTCGCTATTGTTATTTTATTCAAAAAGATTTCGAAAACAGAATGGAACGTTAAAAAATACAACGAAGTTTGTATTTTTAAAGTACCGGAGTAATTTAGCCTGCAGTACTATTTCTCATGAAAAAAGAGCGAAAATCTCAACCGTATATTTTTTTATCGCTCACACTGAGATGAGATGGACTTGCCCTACGGTGATCTTTTCCGGTCAACTTTTCCACTTCATTTAAGTTCTATACTTAAATTGTACTTAATGGCGAAAAGTTGGTGCCTTCAGAAAGATTTAACAATGCTTATTTTGAAGGGACTTCGCCCTCCTCATTTCCTATTTATTTGAAACGTAGCTTTTGTAAGAAAACGTTTATTGATGAAATGAGAATTCGTTGCTCACTCGCAAATTTCATGCATTCATTAAGGCCTTATCGAAAAGTAAGGGCACGATAAGAAGATAAAAAAGACATTTATTGCTAGAAAAAAAAATAACATTTACAAAAGTCTTACAAAAAGAGATTAAAATATTAGCTAAAGGAGATGGCTCAGCTAATGCTGTACCGGACCGAGCACGACCCGTCACAGCGCTAATTCTCAGCCGTTAAAAAGAGTATTGTTAAAAAAAAGTATGATTAAAATTATAATTTGATTTAGAACTGTATTCAAATGATGGGTTATATAAAACGTGATCAAAGGGCGAATGACGCAATCTCAATAGATGAATAAAACTCCACGAGATCGCCAAGTTTAATTATGAAGTTAATTAGGTTGGTTTGATGAAAAATTTAAATCCTTACTCAAGTTAATTTCCTCGGTATCCAGGGATCCATTTTCTTATTCACATTGCCCCGGACAAATTTAATCCAGATGAAAGAAGCTTCTTACAAATCATAATTACTGAACTAAGCTGCAAAAACAATTATGCACAATGTAATTGGGTTTTAAGTGGCTAGCTCATTCTTAGATTCTTATATACGAGTAATTCTCTTCGTAACATGTAAAGTTGAATTAGAAACACATTTAGATTTCATTAAACCTTACCCTTTGGCAATGATGGCCGTAGTTACACATGCACAGTCAACAACAAGAAATTCTACTAATAGTTATTATAAATGTGAAAGTGTGGATGTTTAGATGTTTGGATGTTTGTTACTCAATCACGCAAAAACGGCAGAATGGATTTCGATGAAATTTGGCACGAATGTAGCCTTTGACATGGAAAAGAGCATAGGCTACCTTTTATCCCGATTCCTTAAGTAGTATTCCCGAGGGAAAATTGAAAATTGTTTCCGAGCTAAGACGTGGGCTAAGCTTTGAAATTTGGTATTTTTATAACACGGGTGAAAATTTTATTCCATTTTTCATTATTTTTACATTTTTCATTTCTTTTTGGACCTAATTCTGAAGTCCACGCAGACGAGTTGCGGGCAGAAGCTAGTTATGAATAGAATCAAATTTACAAACACTTAATTTTGCAAAAAAAAATGCTACAAGCTAATAAGGATATCCTAGCGTTAATCCTTCGTGATAAGGGTATATTATTTACCTTATCGCAAGATCAATTTAAGGACAAACAGTGATGACGACTATTTATTTTTCAATATCCAGTTTTTAACTAACAAACAAATAAAGACACGTATTTATACTTTTCCAAAATAACAAATATCTACTTAGATACAGCGAATTAAGTTAAGGAGTGAGGGCACGGTACGTCACTTGTGGCGCACTATTTTTGCCTACTTCTGACATCACAAGCCTGAACTTTAACGGGCCTTACCTTTGTAAAATTTTATTGTTTTGAAATAAAAAGTACGTGTCGAATAACAGACGTCAATAGATTTCTGTGTGTAATTTTTTCATTATCTGACTTACGGCTTAAATAGATTAGACCCCTATTGCGGTTCATGTGCTTTGTAAGACTGATTTTGTTCATCAACTCACAGTAATGTGAATATACACACATATATTATTACAAGCTATATACCATTGATTAAAGTCTTTTTATTTATTTGAAAACGTATCGTTGCGGTGTTGTGCCGTTAATTGCATAACAATTAATGACAACAGCTGGCAAATGTTCGCGTGGCTATTGCCTATAATTACTTATTTAAGTCGCCCTGTCGTTACAGTGCGGTAGTAATTGGTAAAGGTAACATGAATAAGTCGTAAGACTAAATACGGTTGAAATACAAGTTTAATAATAATTTGATACTGAAATTTGCCGATAAAGCCTTTCAATTTCTAGTTATAATCAATGTTGCAGTATTTTTTTTTGTTATAAGTGATACAATCGAAAAGATTGATAAAACTGCATTTTAATCAAAAACCACTTTTAGTGCCTTTTTATTCGTTGTATGTCATCAATAATTAAGATTTTGTTTCTTATATAAATGAAACACGCGCATCTACTTAGGTACTAAGGTTTTGTTGGGGCTTAGTTTATAATTCTATTTAACAAACTGTTAAATAGAATTATAACATACAATAAATAAAATAAAAAATTCACTCAAAGAAATTTTTGGTCACGGCCATTTTTATTTTCAAACGACATTATTAGTATAAATTAATTCAACGTGCGGCCATATTAATTCAATGTAACGACATCTTTATGAGCTGTGACACAAAGTAGGACGTGTATGCTGAGAATAAATCTGTCAGTGAAGTTAACGCCCGGTCACAAATTGTAATTTACCGTCACATGTGCCGAACAAATAGTTGTAGTTCTATGTTACTCATGTCTCGTGTGAATGCCGTGCAACTTAACGACCCGTTCAACTTAGGTTTAGCGATAATATCAATAAAATGTTTCACTGACAAACGTTGGAAAGCTTATTGTATAATGCTTAGATCAATGACTATGAATATGTTATACTTAGTTCAATACTGCATTAACAATTTCTGTTATGTTTTTAGATTTGTCTTGATGTTGGTATGTGCGAAATTAAATCACGCCATACCGATAGAGATGTAGTGTTATCTAATAAATATATGTCCGGTTATCAGATATTGAAAATAAATTGAAATATATTTTTCGTTTGTTTCGTAAAAAAAAATGATTTTACAGCGAATGGAAAATTGTGTGACGTCAGTCTACTACAATTCATCAATGAGTGACATTATGAGCACGCATATTTTGCTAGAGTAAAACGTGTCTAATTATCTAACTTAATTGATTTATTTTTTATACCCAGTAAAGTTCCCGAATGGTTTAAACTTTTCATAATATCGTTGGAACCTACCTGTTATAGGTACAGTCACGAGCATAAATATGTATACACATAGCGAAATTGTAAAACAATAATTTAACAGGAACTTACCATCAATTCAACTTTTACCCATTTAACAACATAAAATAATACCAGTTCTCAAATCATGAATATATTTTTTAATTTCAACAAAAACTTATCGCTAAATAAGTTTTACAATTTCCCTATGTGTATACATATTAATGTTTGTGACAAAAGTGCACAAAAGCTCGCAAGCATAACAGTCACTATGTCACAACACTAATAACTCTAATATGCTTATTACCAGCTTGTTGTATTGTAAATTAATCATGCAACAATAAATCTCCGGCGAAATAAAAAATTAGACTCGCTTATTCATAAGGCCGGTTCTTCTTAATTCTATTAAAACATACATGGTGTGAGTCAAAGCTAACCTCAAATTGGATCCAGCGTCGAAGAGACTTGGGCTTTAGTTTGTCAACTTCAATATTTAACTTGTTCCCTGTAGTTTCCAAGTTCTATCTGTCAAGAACACAATGGAGGAGAACAGTAGACTTACTTCTGTGTGTCTTGCAATCTATTGCTTGCTATTATGTGCTTGCCAAACTTTTTAGTGATAGATTCTTGAGAAAAACTTGGGGTGAATGAACTAGATAGGTACTGATGCAGACACATTTTTTATACTGTTAGTATACACATGGATGATGACATTGTATGCAACGTTGAACTTACAACCGGGAACTCCTTGACAGCACTTTTAGGTCCAGGTGTTAAGGTTTATTTTCGCCACTCTTTACTAACACTGACGTGGTCAGCTTGAATGTTGAGTAGTTTGTGTATATTTTTTTTAATTAAAACGATACATGAAGAAATATTTGAATTTATATTGGTTTCTGATATTTACGTGAATGTTCATTTAGATAAAACTACTTTTTAAATTAAGCTTGTTAGATATTTTTTTCTTATTTTTTATTGAGTATATTTCTATAAAACATGTAAGTACCTACTGATAATTATTACATAATTTATCAAAACAATACAACTATAAAAATATAAACTAATAATAAGTAGCAACATTTGTCACTACCCTACATTTTTACCGGGTTCGTTTTGAAATCGAAGCGGTGAATCGGTTACCCGGCAGTCGAGTTCCCGGGGGACAAGTGCGCGACAATCTAATGAGTTCCCAGGGGAAAGACGTTGCCTTCCATTTTCAACAGATATCGCTCGTTCGCTTATATTTCTGATAAATATATTCACGTAAAACCTGAATATTCTATAAGGGTATCGGGGATTGGAATCAATTGTCTTATGTTTCAATATTTCTTGATACTCTCGTTTTAGAGAATGATAAAGTGCTCTTTTTGTTTCTACTTTATTAATATTGTGTCTGTACTATTGAATTTGAATGGATTATATTTCATCTCTTATCTCATGTATTAGTAGTAGCTTCACTTAAATCCAGTATATCATCATCCAGAATCCAGTATATAATCCAGCTACGTAGTCTGCGTACACAGTAATGAAAACTAAATTTGCGGTTATTTATAGCTGATAGATACTAAAACCCATTTAATAAACTTAAATACAAAAACAAACATAAACACTAAAACTAAAAATAAAATAGTTTTTTTAACCGCAAAACTATTTCTTTTTTATAATAGCTTCCGTGAGATGAATTCATAAATTTACGGTGTCGCGAGTCGAACTGTTATTGAGTATATTAAACAGTTTGACTCGCGACACCGCCACCGCCGCGTCAGCTCATGATTAAGGACTCCTATTGAGTCGTAAACTAGTCGGGCGATCCCGAAAATGCGCGTGAGTGAGCCGTCGAATCTTTAAATAATCACAAAACTACGGTTCTCAATTTTTTTGCATAATTTTTAGAGCTCTACATGACATAGTCAAATAAAAATAAGTAGGTACTAAAAATACCCAGAAAACATCAGGATAAGCCAATCATCTTGATCATGTCGTAAAAATCTATTGAGGAAATCGAACCTCAACGACATTCGTAGACAATGTGTTGGAAAATCTTATACCAGTAATTTTGTATCAGTAATGCTCACACTTACTGCTATCTCATCCTTACATAATGACACACTTTTATGTAAGTGAATATATAAATAAGTTGAATATTCATTGCTCAAGAATCCAATAAACAAATAAAATAAATACTTTTTTAGACACCGTAAATGAAAATTTGAAACAAAAAATTAATAAGTTCAATGCTTCTTCAATTATATTTTTTCGATAAACTAATAAATAAATTAGTAAAATTTATTTTTAATGACAAAAATAAAAATGAAGAAGCATACAGCAAAACACAAGAAAATAATTCGTAAAATTATTTGGGTATCATTTAAGCTATCACCAATTTAATTAGTTTTGTGTTTCTTAAATAATAGGGTTTGTCCTCAAAATAGTAGATCTGTCACCAAAATGTAGTCACCAAACAATGCAAAATCAGTTCCACAATAAATCACCTAAAATCCTGAGATATAAGGTCTAGTACCAAATAAATGTTTTTGTATGTATTATAATAGGTGTGTCCTAATAAGTATTTAAGCAAACTAATTTAAAGAGATCACCAATAAATCATATTATGTTACCCCCTAACCTATCTGTAATGGACAAGTAAAAACATAGCAAGTCGCTTCTGGCGTGGGGGGTCGCAGTTCTAACCTAACCTAACCTATATCTTTACTTGCCTACTATTACGAAATAAAATGTTACTACTGTATTGGTGACAATCGATTTATTTGGTGACAGATCTACCATTCTGAGCACAGAGCTATTATTTAAGTAACAAAACTGTTATTATAAGAACGAAGTTTATATTCATGTAATGCAATATAATTTTATTGGTTATCGATTAACATTAATTTGATAATTCATACCTGGGAACAATTTTTGTTTATCTGAGAACGAAAATATTTCGTGGCGATAGATCTATTTATTAGGTGATACAACTTGATGACAAATATAAATTTTGGTGATAGAAAATATAGTTCCCAAATTATTTTATGTGATTTTCTTTCATGGCCTTACGCGTTTTTTTTTTGTGAACACCTATAATAAAAATAAATGTTGAAGTTTAAAGAGAGATTTAATCTTTACAAAGGTTTCCTTTTTTTTCGCGAAGATAGCAGTAAACTCTCAACAACAACTAATGAAATACTACTAAACGAACGAATATACAATACTTATACTCATTGAAAGTGCACGTTTGAATGCTGCCAATTACTTCCAGTAATATTACCCGGTTAATTGGTACGTTTATGTACATAACGGTACTACCAATCCAGCGAAACATAATCATAATTTACTTCCCTAACCATAATAATCTTAACTGTCTTCTAGAAAACTTATTAGCTTTTATCTACGAAGATATTAAAGGCGTATTCAATTTAGTATTAGTATCTAATAAATGGAATTAGTCGTATTTATCATTGCTGTCCTAGAAGGCAGATCTGATTTATAAAGGTGCTTAACGAGGACGAAACATATTTCAAGTTTAATTGAAAATAAAATAGCGACTGTTTATGAAGACTACCTGTTCATGTTAAAGGAATGGATTTATCTTGGAACTAAATAGCTGGTTTGATAAGCTACAGTATAGTAATATAACTTTATGGCCACATAGATATCATTATGTTTTCTGACACCGTTTGTATTGAACATTTATCCATGAATAGTGTTTGTTTATCATAACGTATATAGGCTACCGGTTTATATCCAAACAAAAGCTGACTGACCTACCAAAATAAAAATAAAATATCATGGGACATGGTAGTGGTAAATTCATTTATCAAAATCGTTTTAACCGTTGAGAAGCTACGAGTGGATTTATGTAGAGATCGATATAAGTACAGATTAAACACGTAACCCTTAGGGCTTCACTTTATTTGGGTATACAACGTCTTACAAAATACCCCGTAGGTAAAAATATAATTAATTTTCAAAGCCAAAAATTTTGTCAACCCTAGTAAGCTGTCATTTCAGGGAACCAGATTATTCAACAGAAAGGCCTACGTACGTATTTTACCTAACAATTGTCTACTTTTTCTATTTTTCATTAATAATTTAATATTCGCCTTTACGGGAAGTTTTGTAATACCCAAGGAAGCTATTGATGATATTATACACCATTGCGTTCTGATTTCAGCTCATTTCGTTTAAATCACACGGTCGATAGCTAATATCAATACGTCGCTGCTATGATCATGATATCAACGTCTATTATTACTAATAATCTTCTGATCGGATTACCGCAGAATATCTAGTATTGCTTTTGCAAGCTTAGCTTAGTAAACGTAACGCAATAACCTAATTTGATTGATTAGACTGCTGTGAAATGAAATTAGTTTCAATAATTTTGATGCACTATCGAATTTAGTAATAAAACAGTATGAATAGCTAATAAATAACCCTCCCGACAATTTTTTGGCCTTTCAAGAAAATTAGCTTAATAATTTCACATGAAACTTTTCTCATCAGCCTTAAACCGCGTCTACAGACAGTTTTGTGTATCATAATGTAAATAAGTAATAAACAATTTCATTAATAAGGTAGGTTAGGTTAGGTTAGCGCGTTCAAACAAACAAACTAACTCTTAGTTTGTTTGTTTGAACGCGCTAATCTCAGGAACTACTGGGCCGATTTGAAAAAGTCTTTCATTGTTAGAGGCTATAGGCTATAATTTTCTGAGGTAACAGACGCCCACGCGGGCGGAGTCGCGAGCAAAAGCTAGTAAAATAATAAACTGGACAAGTGCGAGTCAAACTCCCCACCGAGGGTCCCGTACAAAGAGTTCCTTACCCCAAAAGGTATAACGGACAGACATACGAAAGGTCAGATAGACAACAAAGTGATGCTATAAGAATTCCGTTTTTCCTTTCGATATACTTACTTTCATTTTATTAATTCATATTTTTTTATTCATCGAGAGATCTGGACCTATCGAACAACATTATTTTATTCTCAATAGACCAACATAGTATTCAACATAACACATTACGGTTTGCAAATACCCGAGTTCATAAATACGTATAACAAGGAAAGATAGATGTGGCGACTAACTCGCTAAACTTCACTCTCAAACTGCAAACAAGATCTTATTGTGGTCGTGTGCTGTAGATAGTTGTTTGCAAGTGCACACGCCCGTTGATGATTTAATTTTGCTACCCGTCTTTATCGAAGTCTCTAAGAGATGCGGAAACTTGTTTGTCTGGAAGTTTATTTCATTTTCTAGTAGTTTAATTATAGTTCTAATGGTATCAACTTATTTTTGTATTTAGATATCTGTAGATGTTCAAACAAAATTGGATTAATCTAAGATCCATTTTAATAATTAAGTAGTAAATACTCATTCTTAAAAGTCTATCTGTCGCTACTTTACGTGTTAAACTGACAGAAACGGCATGAGATTTAAGCTTCAAACCAATTGACGTTTCAGTATATGGCCAACAATTTTGCTATTATGTTGTTTTTTAAATTCTACTATATAGATCCCACTGCTGGGCAAAGGCCTCCCCTTTCGTCTTGCAAATCTCTCTATCTTGTGCGATATCTGGCCACGTGTGCCCGCATACCTGACTAAATCATCACGCCACCGACATCGAAAACAATGTCCTTCGTCCGAATAAGAATTATCATAAAAATATGTTTAACAATACATCTATTTCTTGAAAAAAAAACAGTAAGTTTCACTGTTAACTACAAAACCAAGCACAGAAGAGTCACGAAATTGAAATTACTCGTATAAAAATATAAAATGCATAACTATTGAAGAGAATGAACTGCGCTCCGTAGTTTCATTTCCCAGGGGGTTCGTTTCAACTGGTCTCAAATTATAATTATTATTATATTCCATCTACAATACATCATATATGAAGATTATGTTATTTGTGCATTAGTTTAATAATACGGTAAAAAGTATTTAGTAGTAGTAGTGAATGCATCTATTTCTTAAAAAAAAACAGTAGGTTTCACTGTTACATACAAAACCAAGCACAGACGAGTCACGAAATTGAAATATACTCGTACAAAAAATATATAATTTACACACAAAATCAATTCAATGCATAACTATTGAAGAGAATGAACTGCGCTCCGTAGTTTCATTTCCCAGGGGGTTCGTTTCCTACCGCGGAAACGTTCGACCTCTTCAGCTTTTTAATCATAAATGAATATTGCAGAGTAACACTGTTACTGCATAAAGGTGGAACGTAATTACAAATGTTGGAAGTTTAACGGCATAAAGAATGTCTACCTATTCGTTTCTTAAACAAATTGGCCTCTTGAAACTCTTTTCACAATTTATAAGGCGGAATGATTATTATATTAGGAGCTTTGTTCTGCGATATTAAAAATCTGGACAGGGCCAGCCCTATCACCTAGGGGTATAAAAAAGATGATAGCCGATTCACAGACCTACCCGATAAGCTCGCAAAATTTCTTACAAATCGGTCCAGCCGTTTCAGAGGAGTTTGGTAACAAACATTGCGACACGAGAATTTTATATATTAGATGTACTCTTACTTAAGAAGCTCGTGCAAATGTTTACTCACAACAAGATCCTACCAAAATATGTGTAGTCACTTATACATAAGATACTTGATCTAATTCTTTTTCCTACTCTTTATAACAAAACCGTTCCCAAGCAACCCTTACCATCAAATCTAACGCGCCTCACCGAAAGCCAGCATTCAAAAAATCGTCCCATTACATAAATAAAACAAAATGTAACGCACCTACCTACCTATAGTGTACTAAAACAACTATCTAAGGAGACGGTCTATCCATTCTTTATCTTTAACTACCCAATTCCGTCAGCATAAAAAGCGCTTTCTTGCCATTTAGCGCTGTTTTCGTCCTTTTTTACCTCAAAACCGAGGCTATAACACCTCTCCCGGGTGCGGTAATATTTGCATTTAGAGCGAACGACTGATATTCTGACCTTATCAGAGGGAGATTGTGTTTGAGGGACGAATTCTGATGACGCAAGTGGCGCGAATCACTTAGATCGGTTGCAAGACGGCTTTCCGGCTTACGTGATAAAAATACATCAAAATGGAAATTCAAAATTATGTGACACTACATCTTTGCAGTTGGTATCTATGAACTATGCGGCAAATATGTATCTTTTACAGAAAGAAAATTGTTAATGAAAGGGATACTAATATATGTATATACTAATATTCTACACTGGAATTATTTGTATTTTTGTACGATTAAATTTAAAAACTATCAATCGATCAAAATAAATACCTATACAATTAGTTGAGCGCTATGCCCTACCAATAAAATTTGTAAACAGTATTTTTTTTTATAGATTCAACACTATATTACAAAGTTTTCGCATAATATAACAATTTAGAGCAAACATAAATAAAAAACAAATAACATCATAATTATATTATATGAAGATTATTTTATTTGTGTATTAGTTTAATAATATGGTAATAAGTATTTTGTAGTAGTGTATTGCTGGATATAATTATTTCAGTTGATAATTATTGTCTTGAGTATACTTAAAATCAGACCCCCTTTTATTTTTAATATTTTGCATAATTATGTTTAATCTCCTTTCCATTTAAAATGAATCAAGTAGGTAGTAATATAACAAACTAATTTTCTAAATTCAAGCTTATATTTAAGGTTTTAATTCCATTAAAAAACTAATTTGCAGAACAAAAAATACGCAAAAACGGTAAACCTATTATCACAAAATTAATTAGTGAACTCGTTTGTAGGTGGGGATCTAATTCTAATTTAGGTGTTTTCACGATAAAACGTTTGAAGCTGCCTTTCCCTCTCGTTTTGTTCAAAGGCTCGGCTTAGCTCGCGAAGTTTGTTTAACTTTACTGTATTCTTATTTCTGTAATTTAATTTGCAAGCCGCTTTTGGTGCTTTCGTTAAAAAGGACCCCGCCCTTATAGATTGTGAAAATTTAAAGTTATAAGACTCGTAAAAAGTTTAGAATACAATTCAGTTTATGTATTTTGTGATTTGAATAAAGATCGCAGATGTGCAGCTGCACGAGATTCAATTATAATTTAGTGCAGCTGAACATCTTCGTCGCCTGTCGATAGGGAGCTAGATAAGTCGATGACACTGTCAAAGAATCAGGTTGAATCTGGGAGAGACAGGACCCAAGACAACATAATAATATCCTGCATTTATTTCCTCAAAATTGTATTATCATCTCCACTTTAAAAGAGGCTATGACTCCTAAGTTTGTTTCGACAATTTTATTTTTCTCAGGGTAGCCAAATAGAAAATGATGATTGAATTTGATGATAAACACCTTCTTCCGAATAACATGCCTTTAAGATTTAATTACTAATCTTGCTGGGCAGGACTTTCAGTGATTTTTTTCCTCATTTGAACAAGTGTTTATACCGTTCAAAGCGGCATGTTAGTCTAATATAGGTCAGGCAGTGCTTAATAGTGCTTCGTCCATTATTCAGTAGGATTCCATTCCGCGAGTAAAGCGGTTCTCACCACTTGTTATGTTAGGCGTCCGTACATACCATAATTCTAGTAAAAAAATACATTCCGTAAATTACCATTCGGATTTGGGATCTAAAAAAATAACAAATCCCACCGCTAAAATTACACTCGCGTTAAAATAAAAGTGACAAAAATCCAAAGGCAAATTTCTAGCAACAAAACACGCATTCAAATTAACCACGAAACAGGATGCTCGTTACGCAGGAGAACAAAAAACAAAAACATCACGAAACAGGTGAGGGAAATACGGGACCGGAATATGATAATCATATTTCAGAGAGTTTCAGTCCACTTGTTGCCATTCAAAATGTTCCCATGCAATTTGTCCTAGTTATATTCCACTGTATTGTTACCATTGTCCGTGAACGACTGCAGGGCTCTTCGTTAACCCCATTCACTTATTTAAACCTTTTTCATTGCTTGCAACTCAGTTTTATAACCGACGTAATTGGTGGTGTCGCATTACTTAATAACCCCAATTACCGGACTTTTGAAAGTTATTTTAAAAGAGCTTTACGGAATAGCCACATGCTTGCATCTTAGTTAGTGACAATTTTGTTCGTGTTAATATTTTTTTTACTACAAAAAAAATGCAATAACATTTTGATACATAGTTTTCTACAGCCAACCACAACGTCGCACGTGTATTTTAAATACTTATTAAATGTATGTATAATACACGTGCGTGAACCTATTAAAAAAAACCGCATCAAAGTCACCGTTTTAAAGTAAGCATACATAGGGACTGACAGCGGGAAGCGATTTGTGCTATACTTTGTAATCTACACTAATATTAATATTATAAAGAGGAAAGATTTGTATTTTTGTGTGTATGTTTATAATGAATAAACTCAAAAACGACTGCGCCGATTTCAAGAAATCTTTTATTAGAAAGCTACATTCATCCTGAGTAACATAATGACATATTTTTTACTAAAAAGTCGCGGGGAATTATTTCTAGACCCTTATAGTATCCTTAAAAATAATATCGATGAACCAATTCATATACACGGGTCTATGTATTTGATCGAAAGCTTCAATTTTTTATTACGTCTCGTTCAAGAAAAACGAAATAAATAATTATTGTAGTGAACTTTTGGCATTATACTGTATCAGCCATATTTTACGTTATATATGTATATTTTCAGAGTACTTAAACGAATAATATAAAAGTCCAAACCATTCTAGTTTATGCTTGAACTATTCAAAACGGATCCAATTTTCATTCTTCACAGTAAACATGGCCCGTTAGTTTCGCATTTTAGTGCTGGTTTTCCATGAAAAAATGCTCAGAGAACCTTGGTCCGGCGAATCCAATAAAAGGGATTTATAAATAAATAAATTTCTGCCGTTCCTGCATATAACCGTGGCATAAAGTGGCATAAACTGTCCGCCTAAGTACACTTAACCCAAATCTAGATTTTTATTATAATTGTTTCCGTCCTTTTCTCGCAAGGTTGAACGTTAGTCTGCCGGAAGATTAATAGCAACATTTATCAGACTTTCGTTTGTTTTGAGTGTCGTCGGGGATAACCGGAATTAGGTTGTTCGCGAAATATGCTGCGAAAGTAAAATAATCCAATTTAAATTATTGCACGAACAACAATTGTTAAGCTGCTTCAGCGTTTCGATTTGTGACAAAAATTTGTTTGTAAATAATTAATAATTTTGGAGTAACCTTTATAAATAACGTTTATGTACTTTTGGGTGGGTCTTATGTCAAATGCTTTTAGTACATAGACAAAAGGGTGCTAGATAAAATTTCAAGAAGTATTTCTCTAAGAAAATATTTGTTACAGTCTACAGAGTAAGTTCAACAACCCCTCCGTACGTGCTTCAGAATAACGGTGTATTCCATCACACATTTGGTAGTCTATCCGCACTGTTTAATGCTTGTAAGCTAAGCTACACACGTGAATACCATCGATCCTTTGTATTGTTTTTACCTAATACAAAGTATACGCTGTGACCAAAATAAAATAATTCAACTTTTTTGGCTCTACAAAATATTTTAAACAAAACAATGTTAAACTATAAATAAAAACAAGCACATATGCTACAAAAACGTATAAAATAGACCAGCAAATAACGTTTTTAACACGCCATTTACTGGTCTTTTTGCTGTCGCTTAATTTGATTGCTGTCGACCGAGTCCCACGCAAATAATCTGCATACATTTGCAATCGGAACACCTACTGTCTAAATTAAAATAAAATTGTCATTGGAGCGACGGCGTACATAATGTTTTTTACTATTAATAAATGTACCGCCAGTATGTAGGTTAGCGCTAATAAATGTGTTGTTGCTCTTACGGCTAAGTAATGTGGCCATTTACAGGCGTCAGTTACCATTGATAAAAGGGACAAGGACTATCTAAACACAGTTCTTTTATGTTGCAAGAACCTTTTGAGCGACATCGAAAACTTCTTTACCGACACAAGGTAGATTAAAAAATATTTCAACAATTAGTTACTTAATTTTTTAACCAACAGTTACTTGAAATTTGAAGTAGGTATAATGGAACAAGTATATATAACACCGGCCTTTAAATTACCCATTGCTGGTCCTGTGACCGATGAACGAGCATTAATCACCACGCTGGCTCATTGAGGGTTGGCGATTACAGATTAAAATTTTCGGAATCCAGATTTTCTCACGATATTTTCCTTCACCAATTTTCAATAATATCTTAGAATAATAAGAAAGTACATAAGACAGTATGACTTTAAAAAGTCACAGTGGTATCTACCCTTAGTGAATTTGAACTTGCAACCTTGTGCACGAAAGAAGCAAGTAACTTCGCCATTTCTTGCAAAAATCAATTGATAACTGAGTACTTCCTGTGAGATTTTTTACGATTACTCGATCGAGGCGTTTACCACGTTTGGCTCTCTGATTGGTTATCAGCTTGGAGCGTGGTCAATCAGAGCGCTGAACGTCATAAAAGTGTCGATCGAGTTAACGTTAAAATAAACTCGCACTATATATAGGTACTGTTCTCATTTTCTATAAGTATGAAATTTGCATGCAAAAATGTCTACGACTTAACTTGCTGCAAGATCTTGCAGAACCGTTTCGAAACAGACATAAAACCTTTGGACCGATTTTGAAATCTTTTTTACCGACATAAGGTAAATAAACAAAGACAGGCATTTCAAAAATTTGATTCTTTGTCCACAGTCTTTTTATTGCAAGAAGAAACACTATTTGCCATGTACCTTTTGTCATTAAAAACTTGACCAAAATATTCAAACAATTTGATTCATTTATTTCTCTATACCGTTTTACTGTTATAATTCCTAGATCTACTCTGTGTTTAGATACAAACAAGCTTACATTGAATATGTAGCCTTAATCTGATGTAAGACTGTTGACGTCAGTTTACGTCTCATGTTGACAGCATCTCACGATCCTCACGAGGCATAAGGTAGTTCTCGGGTTTAGTACTATGAAGCTAACAATAACAAAGCAAACATTGAGGAAATAGAAATTAATTTTGATCACACTACATAATGTACAATTTTTAAGTAAATTACATAAACACCTACTTCTTGAAAAAAATACGTATTTAGGAAATGTGCATAAAAAATATTACACTTCTTTAAAACTTAAAGAGACTTCGGTATGCCTCCATCCTCTGTATAGACAATATTAATTGTAGTGTAAATAAACAAAATTTTCTCAAAAAGATTTTCAAGCGTAAGTTTTCAGAATCACAATACAAACAATGCTTAAATTTACTATACGAATAAACAATACCAAAATAATATATCATACTTATAGTATCTTGCAAAAACGTCGCGGTCCCCACTCGTACCAGACAAGTGCACGTCCGGGGCGTTTTTGTGCCACGAAACTAAACCCCCTTATCTCCATAGAGATGTCCTTGAGCTAGTTGCACCCTTTTTACTTTGCTTTGTGACCTGTAAACACTATAGCATTGTGATATGACCGACTATGTAGAAAAATATGGTATGAATAGGGATGTGAGATGCAGAAAACTTTGGAGTGATTTTTATCGATAAATTCCAATTTTACTCAGTTTTTATTGAAGAAAATTGGTTTGTCAATTAGGGATCTGCTGAAACAAATAATTAGACACAACGTTAGTTAACATTAGATGATTATATATAAGACAAAGTTTCTTCTACGTTTATGCTTCATTACATTAGGTTACATACCTACGTAATTCTCTTCATTTTAAAGTCAAACTAAGTAATTACGGATGTTTTTTATCAACATAGTTGTCTTCAACAAAGCGAAGACCGAGTTTATACGTCACAGAATCTACTCACATCAATCTTCATCCTTTAATATTTGTCGCCAGTAAAACGGATGCATACTTTAAAACCGCAGCATAATTTCACTATGAAATTTTATTGAAGGTGATCGTAAAAAATTTACGATCCCCTTATTACCATAGAAAGGAGAAGCCATAAGTGCTATAACATTAGAATGTTATATTTTATACCCCGGCATTGTTTCTATTTTCAATGCGTCGTTTATCGATATTCAAACATTTCGATTTAATGACGTATTTTATATCGGCCACTTTTCATATTTATTTATTATTATAAATAGCGGATAGCGACCAATAAAGTCAATTAGTCACGGACTATTAAAAGTATTTAGAAAAACTTTATTTGTTCAAAGGTTTAAATTAGGTATATTTTTTTACTTTTATTTGATTAGTATTGTTTCGGTATTAACGGTTTTTTTTAATGTCCTGATTTTAGATGGTGAAAAAATATTTGTCACGTGCGTTTTCTTACGTTTCTTAGATAGTTTTCTTTTTATTACAATGATACATTGAATGGAAAACTCGTGTGAATGACGTCACTCTGTTTTTTGCATGTACTACCTACATTAATTTAATATATTTACTTATCTACCCCGTATCTACATATTAGGTTGGGGAAAAAGTCTTTTCGCATTTAGTATGTAAATACTTGTAATAAAAAATCTTTGGCTGTACTATTTTCATCTGGTTGATTTTGATAACATTAAAAAAGTTACATTAAAAAAAGAAACAAATTAGTAAAATTTTGTTTCCCGCCATTTTTCTTTCTGTCAAAATGCGTGAATCGAATGAAGAAATTCGATGCATTTAAAGTTTTATTACAAAAAGGGGAAAAATGCAACAGAGGACTGCCAAAACTACTTGTCAGGGTTTTTTGATAAGAAATCCCAAAATTTTTACAAAAATGGGATCATGTCACTACCCACAAGATGGCAAAAAGTCTTTAAGCAAAATGGAATATATTTAAATTATAATTAAATGTAAATTAACTTTGAAAAAAAAATGTCTTGAGTTTTCATATAAAATGCGAATAAACTTTTCCCCTACCTATTACATAAATAAATACTGTAAACACATTTCTTAAACTCCGAAATCTATTATTTCATCCCGATTATTATAAATACGCAACACGTGTTTTCTCATTAACACGTCATAATCACCTGCCAAACGGTGAACGTGGCAATATCCCTTAATATAGATTATTGTGGCGTAATATCTGACATTTAGGCACAGCGCTGGATATACTGAGATTAATATACAATATTATAATATATTGCATACGGCCATTATAACTAATAGCATTAGGTGACAATCGCTATAATGTCACGTTACAAACTGGATTGAAATGTAAAATAACGATGACGCAAACTCATTATCGACATTACGAAGTACGTCACTATTAGTGATTTTGGTCTTCAAATAATTGTTTAAAATTTTCTTAACTTAGCCATTGCCCAGCAGTGGGACAGTATCTATTGGCTAAGAAAAACAAAAATTTTCTTAACAGTTCTATATAAAAAGCATTGTACGTTGCAGTGCAGAATACCCAGAAAATAGATATTTTTCTAGAGAATTTGACATAATTACAAAAAAATGAGCATGATTGTATAGAAAAAATAGTATCATTTATTTTGTATTATTTTACAAACATCAGCGCTAAGCGTAGGTACTTTGCTTAACTAAAACCATTTTGTATATTGCATTTACGAACCAGACAGACAATGTTCCTGACACAAAATAAAAACGTTTCAACTATACAACTAAAATTTAACAAATACATTTATAATTCTAAAAAGTTTTGCAAAAACACGCTTCGTAAATGTTAGCAAATAGCGCGCAGTGGATCTGCGAAACAAATGGATAACACAAACATGATAACTTTAAATCTGATGTAGTTAACTGTCTCCCTCTAGTGTCACAATATTCTACAATTAGGTACTCTAACCCGTATACTGAAACGCAAATTAACTTTAAGGTGTTCTTAAATATCTGTTAGCCGCTACATCACTCCTTAACGTGACAGAGACAACATGAGACATAACGGCGGTTTAAAATTGATTGACGTTTCAGTATTCGATCATAACTACGTAATTAATAACATGCCCTTCGTAAAATTATAATAGATTGTAACTAACCAACTGAAAACAAAGTTTTTTTTCTCATAATAAGATTCAAAATAAATCTTCACCTGAATAGTTTCGGGTGGTCTGACCCTTGACTGGAATCGCCGCGTCAAACGTCTTTGAGAGCCATGCAAGAGGCGTATGCTAGGCAGTGGACTGAAACAACAAAGAGGCGGCAGCCTTATGGCTAGGGCGTCGGACTTGCGATCATGTGGTTGCAAATTCGAAACGCACCTACTGCACTAGCGACGTGAACTCACTTGTAACACAAGCATTTCTTAGCACGAGGGTCAAGAATATAAGTATCTAATGCGCAACCCACATCATTTATTGTAAGTAGATAATCTTGGTAAAAAGTTTTTTCAAATTGCGTCTCTTGAATGAAAGTCAGCTGTATGTAACTCTGTTTCATTCAATTCAATACTTATTGTTTGTATTACAATATAGGTAAATATTGCGTATGAAACTGTAATCCAAAACAAATAACGTCACCGGGATTGGTCGCATAACTTCCATTATAAACGAAGCTTCAGGTCGCTTGTCCGTGACTAACACCGTCTGGACATAAGCCAAAGCAAACTCCGCTCAACTCTAATATGATTTCAGTTTAGTTTCGAAACAAATCTCGCATTCGAACGCTGCGATTAAAACCAACTAAATAAATGTTACTGAAAACTGTGTTTCTTTTAATTTTATTGGTTGGGAAGATATCAGTGGAAATGTTTATTAATATGCTTTACGAGTTTTTAATCGAAACTTATGGGATAGAAGTTTTACCTTGAATTTCATTTTTGTTTGACGATCGAAAACCGATTGAAGAACAGAAGAAAAGGGATATACTGTAATATATAATCTGTAATTATGGAAGATAAAACTGAAAGTTAATATACAGATACGAAATAATGGTAGATAATAATAATATCTTGGGACAGCTCACACTCGGCCATCTGATACTAGACAACAGATAAACATACTTGTACACCCAGACACAGAAAAGAAAATATGAATATAGGGTCAGTACCCTATATTCATATTATAAATTATAAAGTATTAGTATACTTTATTATAATAATGGTATGTACAGGATTATTTTTAAAGGAGTGCGGTAAATAAAAATATTTTTTTCATACAAACATAAGTCACGTGACCTGTAACTTTGTATTAAAATTTCATTTTTCTATTCAATATTTCGACCCATGTTCCTTGGGGAAAGTTGTTCAGTTTTATTTTACATCGTAGGAAATCCACACTCCTTTTAAAATAATCTTGTCTACCATCCTTAAACATAACACAATTCATATATGATATGATATATTGATGAAATTGATGAAATAGTCTGACTCAACATTTTAATACAAACCTACTCTCACCTTCTCACCCGTCTGTGAAGTCAGTAAGGCGGTACTCCTTCACTCTTTAACATAATGATGATGGACTAGCGAAACCCGTGGATTCATTTGCGCCATTTTGATAATAAAGTGAAATATGGCGTCTGTAATTAAAACTTTTTTATTGCTATGCTCCCTCTTTAAGAGAGAAGACCGAAGTTTTTGGAAACCTCCCATTAAAATTTGACTTTGTACTAAATTTTAAATTGTTATAGGATCATTTTGAAAATTACGGCTTACTTAAGCTAGATGCCCAAACAACGTTGGTATTTAATTCGATTTTATGTTGCTTTTGATACCCGCACTAAAAATATTGGATGAAAAATACATACAAATTTTTATTCTAATTTTCAAAAGAAGATTATAGTATTTTTTTTTAAATCACTGTTGCTTCATCTTATCTCATTTATGCGGTCATTTTTGACCAACAAAAACAAATAGTTCCAAATACTGAAATCTATAAAATCATCGTTGTTTGTGATTTTGGGCCTATATAGAGTAAATATGCCAAATTCCATAAAAATCTGGGACCTAAATAGTTCTGGGCATGTATGGGTTATTCTTGACTACCAGTTTTAATTTTAAGTTTCAGTAATTTATACGAAAACATTTTCTTTTCTAACCGGGCTTCCATTCAACGCTAGTTTTTTTTCATATTTTGTAAATTTACGAACCTTGCACCGGCCACACAAAAGACAGCCATATTTCATACGATAAGTACTCCGCACATAATGCACATTTTCCTTCACTTATTTGAAAAATGGTATAGTCATAATTTAGGTCAAGAATATTGTGTATTACATGTTTATGTATACATCCCGAATCGCATTAAGTTTGCAACGTACTTTCTGAATGTGTGAGGTACATTTATCACCTGTTTTGGAAGACAAGAAACGTCATATTATTCATGTATAATAGAATAAAATATTTATTTTATTTGCTCAAACTGTAGTATGGTGGTTACAGTAATATTAAAGAGTCCTTGTGCATTCTACCATTTTGGCGCGCAAACCTTGATGAAAATCAACATCAAACATACAAACATTGAGATTTTTAGCTAGAAAATCCAATTGACCGGTTAGCGTTAATGTTAACGTTAAATTCATTAACATATGCTATCAAATGTATAAACTATGCTACAGAATACGACGGTGCAACCCGTGTTAACAACAGTTAAAGTTACTGTTGTTGTTAATTTTGACTTTATTTTTTACTTTAACTGATGTTATGGTGCAACTTATTGTCTTTGTGAAATTTGGTACTGGTTCCTGTTTTATTTTATAATATATGACAATAATATTTATACGAGAGCTTAACTTTTTAAATATTTTAACTAATTATTATAAAGAAATACAGTATGCTTTACTTTAATTTATATGACAGAACATGTCACATGTCGTGGTGACCTAACGGTTCAATGGCCGAACGCATGCACATGGTTGCAAGTTCGAATCCAGGCAAGTACCAATGTGACTTTTTCAAAGTTATATGTACTTTCTTAATAGTATAAGACATCATTGATAAATGGTGAAGGAAAACATCGTGAGGAAACAGGGATTCCAAAAAAATTGGAATCCGAAATCGCCAACCCGCAGTGAGCAAGGCTTAGGGTGGTGATCAATGCTCATTCCTTCTCTATATGGGAAGAGGCGTATGCCCAGTAGTGGGACATTTATATGCCGGTATTATTTATTTAATGACAGAAAAATATAATATAATTACAGTCGTTTTAGCATAGTATAGTATTTACGCTAATTACCACTGTGCGCGAAGTTCTGCGGGTTCGATCCCCGCATGAGACAAGCATTTGTGTAATCCACAAATGCTTGTTCCAAGTCTGGGTGTTTTTTGTGCATGTGATTTGAATGTTTGTGAAACCCCCGCGACACAAGGATTAAATTCCTTACTGCGGGCGTCGTTTTTATAAAAAAAAGTATTAACTATTATCTTATTGGTTAGTAAATAACATCAGTAAACCATACTGATATAAGTAAGCCGTAAATTACTTTTATTATAGACGCTAAGTAACCTGAGTACTGTAAATCCTTTAAATTACGTGTGAATTAACACAGCTGTTGCTACTCGCATATGTATTTTTTTCAGGAAGCGGCACATTATGTATGTGTGTTCATAGAATACTATAAAAATATACGTAACGGTAATGAAATGGATTGAACAGTTGACCCGCGATACAGACGGTTAAATTAAACTCTCCTGCTATCTTTCCCTTCGGCGGTAGATTACTGAATTGCAAATTTGTATCTAGATATAGAATACTGGATATGATTTACAATTTTTTGTTCACAAGTCCCGCCCATAATCCTGCACGTTTTGTGTGTATTTGAAAAACTAAATCAGTGACTATGTAAATCGTACTTGTATAGATGCAGATTTTGTTTGCACAATGAAGTGTGTGCACAATTGCACAGTGAAGTCGCAACAATTGCCTGAAATAACACTTTGAATTGGCGTTGGCATGAATAACCAATAGTGTTTTAAAAATACGCGACAGGCTGAAACTAAACACACACATCTTTCTGAATAGGAAAAATATCTAAAAAATCTGACCTCCACAACCCATCTTACTGGATAATGATATCCCATAGTAGGCTCGTTGTTAGAAATGTAATGACTTACCCACTGTCAAAGAGCGACGTATAACAGTCGTGGCCAACGGCGCCTTTCTGAAGCACAGAGGGGTCTCGGTGCGTTAAGAAATGGTTACCCATCCACGGAACAACTGCGGCGAGCGCGGCCTAACCTCTATTATCTGTCAAACCGTATGGCTTAACTTAGCCACGAATAATTTACAAAATAATAATTAAAGGTGTGTCACATCCAGTCTTGAGTATTTCCAGTCGTGACCCATCAGGGCTGGCTCGTGACGGTCGCTTGTCTCAATTCAATACGGCTCACATGCAAATTTGTGTTGATTGTCGTCTGTATCGGCAAATAATCGACCGGGGGCCCGACCAGTCCCTCTGATCGGGACAGGCCTTTGCTCAACATTCTATTGGGTAATAATATATTCGATGGTGGATTCAGATTCTGTTTGCGATTTAATGGTATTAATTTATATTTAAATTTGACAGGAGAGTTCTTTTTCAGTGCCTGAAAATTTGCGAGTAAATTGCTAGGTATATTTGGAATCATGGACCTATAATAAATTTCGATTTGCGTACAATTTATTGTTTTTTTTTTGCTCTAACTAAGCCAAATAAAGATTATATTTAGCATAATTTCTACCACTATAATAAGTGAAATAAATCTACAAAAACGACCTACGAAAATAATAATGCCCGCTTTCGCAAAATTACGATGCAAATTTATTTTCTTGTAATAATCTTGAAATTTATAAGTTTCCCATTCAATATTATGACGACCTCACAAGATGACGATTAACTATTTTCCAAGACTCACGAACCCGCAATATCTCAGTGATTAGGGGTACTGGACAGAAACGCGTCATTAGTTCGAACCAACAACGATACAGCATTCATCACGATGATTGACACTGGATTAAGTATCCCTGTATTTTAAAGGACACATCCATAATATGGAAGTAATTATTCTATATAATATGCTATTTAAAAATAATTATTGTATTGGACTGGAAGAAGGTAAATTAATGTTTAACGTATATCGGAGTTCGGAGCTTTACTTGATATGAAATTAGCGCAAAATGTATTTTTTGTATCATAATCAAATACCTACTTGGCTTATTTGATGATTTAATTATTATTTAGCGAAATAGCGTTTAGATAATGCAATTTTGCTAGTTTGGGATCAAATAACTGTGTGTGACATGTCCAAAAAAAATTCAAAGATATTTTAAGTTCCTTAAAATGATGTCCTGAGCTATTCTGCTGTTCATACGAACACACCCCGTATCCGTGAAATTATTTAAGATAGTAGATCTGTTTTTTCAATACAAATATGAACATTTCTGAAAACTGTAATTGAGTAACATAATACCTATTGTTTTATACAACTTATGAACGAAGGACCCATTCTTGATCAGTTTACCGTTGTGCCCAAAATACTTAAGCTCGTTATGATGGGAATTACTATTTTAACTAAGCCTTGTAATCAAAATAGGGTGTGTATAAAGTGGGTGGTTATTATGCACAACAACTTAATCCTCGACACGTGCTTGTTTGCGACACGTATCTCTTGCAAAGAGGATCCCATTCTAGTTTGAGTGGTACAAAAATATAAGCGCAGCGACACTAAGTGTATGTGTTTCAATTTATATGCCCAACACGAGTTAATAAAACAAAAGATGGTCGACACAATATGAATGTTAATGTCGAACTGTCTTACTGTGGGGCAAAGAAGCGGGTCCACAAGCCTTGATCTCTTTAAATTGGTACATTTTCCATTTACATACTTCTTTGACGCTATGCTTCAAGATGTCAATTGAGTAAAAGCTTGACAGTGTGGTATTTTAATATGAACAGTAAATAACAAGTAACTCATTACTACAACATAATTATGTCAACCAAAAACATCTTCAGAAATAGAATAATTATTATATCTTACATCATATTTTGTCCATTATTTTCCATTCATCATGCTTATTGAATTTTTTTTGGAACGAAGTTCCTTATCGTGCGTTGTGAAAGGAGGCTAGACGGAAAAAAATCTTACGAAAAGTTGTCACGACACTTTTTGCCATAGTAAGCTATTGTAAGCTGTGCGGCGTGCGCATGTTTCTCTGTCTGTCTTTCTGTCTTATTACCTAAAAATTTTAATATTATAATAATAAATTATTATTTATAATTTATTATAACTTAAAAAAATTAAATTTTATTACAATTCCTTCACTAATTAATCGAAAGGAACTTCGTTCCATCCGGGTGTCCCTTAACACCTCTCAAGTTTTTTTTTAATTGTTCCTATTTAGACAAATCGCTTACACTATGAACCACGTACTAAAGAATATCCAGCTTAAAACGAGCTTAACCAACGTGCATTGTACTGAACTCATCACAGTTAATAGAATTCATAAACGCAGTGAATTCTAAGTAAATAGAATATCAAATTAATACGATGCAATTTTATTTAAATTTACGACCCATTTTATGAAATCCAATTACAGATACACTGGCGCCTGACACCTAGAATTCCGGGAACAAACAGTATTTAAGTATACCTTGTTTAATTAACTTTACTGGAAGCAGACAGTAACCCTGTAAGTTTTATCAAAGGTTTTTGAAGTATAATAACAGATACTGCTACTTAAAACAAATGAATTTATCGCCAATCAATTGGTATTCACGTAGGTACTCTACTATTGCATATCATGTTTGTTACGGTTTGTTTAAAAGTAAACCATTCGAGTAATAATTCGATGTTTTCATATATTTAAGAACCTTTTATATACACGGAAAATTTTATTTAATTAAACAATATATTTAATTTTGTTCACTTCCCGACATTTCATAGGTAAAATAATTTGCAATTGCAATTGTTATTCTGGTCTAAAAGGTTTTTTATCTCGTTGGTAGAGTAACTGTCAATCAATCATTCAACACAACGTCCTAACAATCAGCTGTCCAGAAACCGCAGTCAGGCTTTCAAATTGTCCTGTCGGGAGGTGCAGGTCAGAAAATGACATGACAGAATTTTTTGTTTTGATAAAATGTACCTACAGTGTTCTGTATTCCAAAGTATAGGTTGTGTTGATTGACATTTCAGATGTGTTAAAAAGTAGAACTTTAGATTATTGGAACGAAGTTCCTTATGGCGCGTTGTGGCGGAGTACCCTAGCCGGCAAAAAACGTCCGTAGCGTTACCGTAAGATTTTTATGTAAAGTTTATGTATGATGGCTATACAGTGTCTAATGTATAGTCTAGTATAGTATGCGGGATGACTGTTATTATTATTGCAGTTTGCTATTATTATTGTTATATTTTTTTCATAAATCATTGTAAATAAAATAAAGGAGTTAAGATAATTTTGTAAAGTTGTTTTTTTTTATTTTTATCGATAAAAAAATCATAATAAATAATGTATACCCGAATAATTATTTTCTTTATACCTCGAATAGAACTTGAAATTAATATTTATATAATAAGGAACTTCGTACCTATCTGGTGTCCCACGACACCACACATTTTTAAGTGTTAATATAATCTTCATCAGTACCTACATGCAATTATAAATATCTTGGGACAATCTCACACACGGTCATCTGATCCCAAACTAGGCAGAGCCTGTACTATGGTAACCAGACAACTGATATACATACTTATATATTTCTAAATACATACATATTATAGATAAATAACACCCAGACACAGAACAAATGATCGTGCTCATCACACAAAGATTTGTCCTGGGTGGGAATCGAACCCGGCTTAGCAGTCAGGGTCACTAACCACTAGACCAACAGGCCCGTCAAACAGTGATGTAATATTTTTACAGGTCCCACTTGGTTACTCACTCAAATTTATTTATTATTTAATTTTCCATAGGTTCCAGTTTGCGTAGTTTCTGTAATATTAATCAAATTGAATATTAATCTGATGTACTTCTACGAAATATTCTCTCCGGAACCCATATCGGATCACTTTGTTGTCCGTCTGTCTGTTCGTCCATCTGTCTGTCAATCCGTCTGTCTGTCTGTCTGTCTATTAAGACCCTTTATCTCGAGAACGCGTGGAGGTATCGAGCTAAAATAAAACCATACGTTCGTACGATCTATAGTTCCTTGATCAATCAAACTACCGCAAAAAAATGTTTATATCAATACTCTCAAAGGAATTAAATTTATAGATTATTTCTCGTGAGCCTATAACTTTGAAATAAGGCAAGTAATATTGTCAAATACAGTAAAAAGTTTAGAACCTATACATTTTTAACCAAATCATAAAAATATAGTCTCTGTACGCAACCTTCGGTGAAGAGCGAGTCCGACACAGACATTTCATTAAATATAATTAATAACTAAAATTAACGTATGCCAAAAGAAAAGCAACCATTCTCCAAATGTTTCATTATTACTCCTTGTGTATTCGATCATGTACAAATTATATATTAAGCTATATGTGTATTTGTAAATTGGTGTAACTGTTGTAACCTTTCGATAACAGCAAAAACTTTAGTGAATATTTTTGGCACGGTCCCAAAAACAAACAAAATCTTGGCACATACATAAATAGGTGTAAAAACAAAGCAATGCGGTCGGGTCCAGTCGCGACCTTAGCTGTTAGGTACATCTAGTTAGGCTAGTAACAAGCCGGTCCTAGTTCACCGCAAGCTTGTTAGACAAACGAGGCCAAACATGTGTTTGTTTTGCATTTTTTAGACGCTTGCCAACCCACGGAAGCAGGTAGGTACAAAGGCGCTCGCATTTCACGGACCAAAAAATCCGCGACTCCTTTAGTTGGTGTTTAGTTTTTTATTAATTGATGAGAGTATAGTTTTTTTTTGTCTAACTGTGTGGAATAATTGTTAACAAAAATACTAAGTTGTTAAAAAACTCTTGGATCATGGATATTTTATGTGTAGGTACTCAATTTCAAACTTCATTGCAAGTCATGTGTATTTCTTAAATTCTCAAAGTAAGCAAAAAGCCTGCATTCCTAAACACTGATGAATTAGCTTATAATATTAATTCCCCTTTTTGTTTATCAATTCAATATCAATCAATTAAAGGAACTCTAAACATTTATAGTAAAAGCTATAATTATTGATATTAACACCACAACAAATCCAAGCTCACTCAATCCTCCACTGCAAAGAATCAACAAACACAGCTCAACTAAACAAAACCAGCACAACAACAAGCAGTTGAACAATTGCACTAACAAAAGGCTTACATCATTTCACTCGTGACAAATTCCCGTACAGATTTAATTGATGGCCAACGTCATCTGAACTTGGTTCATAATTGGGCGATGGTAAAGTGGCGCGCTAACGAGGTACCGAGTCCCGCACGTGCCAAAACACGGAGAATAGACCTATATCTTGTATTGACTAAAAATTCAATTACCCGGCTTTTGATCAAGTAGTCAGGTTCTGGATTTCAATACAACCTAATTTGATCAACTTTTTTGAATAGGTATATCCATTAAGGAACTTTATCCTACACATTTCAGATATCCAAAACTGATGACTTTGAAGGAACCATCCCAAAATGACAATTTGAACAAAAACTGAACATTTTAACACCGGTATTTATGTAGGTACATACTACAAATTAAATGGAACATGAAATGTACTTAGCTCTAAACTCCAGTAACAACTGTACTTATCTTCATTAACAACTGTTAATAGGCTTAGTATTTCAAGTGACTCGAACTCGGAGACGACTTGAGCAAAAAAAAGTGGATTGAGTTAATCCCTAGTGCTAACTTAGTCCAGTTGGCTCTCAATAGTTTAACTTTAATCTAGTTCCACTAGAGATCAACTTTATTTTTCATTTCCTCTTGATAGATGTTTTATTTAAAGTACAGTTGGAGGAATTTCCTCTATAATTAAATGTCGACTTAATTCTTAGAATGTTGAATGTTCATGTTCAGTTGTGATCTACTGCAGATTATTTAAAAGCATTTTAGATTACTTCACAGGAAACTAAGTAGGTATATAGAATTTTAAAATTTGGATGATGATAATGACTTAGCAGGAACAGTTATAGATTACCAATGTTTTGCTATTATTTTTTTTGTTTGCTTGGATTAGGTACCAGCATGATTTTAGCGTATTATGACAGAAAGTCCAATACAGTGATATCAATCATCAATAATAATGGCATTTGCGTCTATTACAGACGATTCAAGTTAATGTCTACGAGACATCTTTATTATGGCTTTACAAACCGATACGAGAGCAACACAACGTACAGTGATATACAGTAGAAAAAAAATCATACATAGGTACGAATTGAGTACCCCTTTCTTTATGTGAAAATCGGTTAAAGAAAGAACTGATATGGTTGTGAATTTCTGGCATGGAAATACTCAATGAACTTATTCTAACTTACCATTACGACGAAAAAATCACAATCTGGTCAGAATTTGTTTTAATTTCTTTTTTTTTTAATTACGTCTTCAAACTTCTACAATGTTAATTTCCTTTGCCAATCACGTTGTTCTACACAAAGTCTCATAGTTTATAACAAAGACCAATTATTTCAGAGTCCCTTGTCTGCAGAATGTTTTAAATTACTTTTTTCATAAAGACAATACAATTTTTGATGTTAAAACATCCCCGGGCTGTAAACGTCGTTATCTAATACTACCCTTGTAAACGACGAAAGATAATTTAAAAACTAATTACTTTCTTTGGAGGCAAATTTTAACATGGCGGAGTTGACTTGGGACACATAATTGGGCAATTTTGATGTTATTATTTGGCATACGTTCCATGATTATACACATTGCGCAAGATATTAAATATTATATTACGCTATCTACATATTATACTAATTATGTCTCTGTTTATATTAACTTTAAGTAAGCTTAAATTGCTTAATAAAATGGTATATTGTGGGTAGGAGAGAAATAAGTTTGACGGTGTTTTTTCTGTTCAGAGTTGAAAATCGTTTTAAGTACATAACATACATAACAGAATAGCCAAGAAATACTACGAAATATATTATGCTTCGTCAGAAATTAAACGCACTCACTATTCGATCAACCCTCATCACCAAAGTTCTCTGTACCCAACTCAAAGGGTTTTTGTGAAACAACGATAACACCAAGTTCAAATTAATATAATCAACAATCTAACACCATCGGTCAATATTAGAGTTCGTTTTATTTGTTTTGTATAACTTTGTTGCTGAGTAAGCGAAATATTCGTTATTGTTCAAAGTTTTACATTTAATTTTATTTAATGCCAGATTTATTGAAGCATGAAAATAAAATAATTTTAAACATACAATTTCAAAACAGTAAATTGTATAATTAATATTAAAATTAAAATGATGTTTATACAAATACTTTGTGCCCAAATGACACTGTCAAGCTTAGGAAAAAGTCAAGACGCTGATAATTTAATTCAAGGAGACAAATGAGTGCCACGAAGAAGAACGTCATAATAAACGAAATAGCGAAAAAGGATAATTTATTAGCATACTCCCATTACGACATAAATGAGGGGACAGATAGCAAAGGAACGTTGAACCAAATTTCAATTATATCAGTGAAGGAGTACAAACGGGCCGCGCTTCCTCAGCCCCTGACGCCTTCACCCAGAACTTTCTGTTTACATTTTGTTAACGGAATGAGAATTTAAAGCGAAATTTCTTAGCAACAAACGTACGTTAAAAGTCGAGGGAGAGAAATAGTTGTACCGTGAAATCGTCGACTGCAGAGGTCGTGGTTCGAGACGCGTATGCAGTTTAAATTTGCTTGCGAATTTGGATGTGGCTGTAAGTTAATTTGACTATCGTTTACGCCTGTTTCATCTAAAGGAGTAGGCAGGAGTACTTGTAATAATAAGCACTCGTTTTGCTACGGAGAACTTTAAGAAAGAAAATTCTACATGTGTTGCAAGGATTTTTTTCCTCAATGTAAATTAACTGAATTTTAAAAGTAGTAATTAAACTAAAATTTTTACTTATATTACAAAGAAGTATGCTTTGTCATTTGTTTGTATGAAGTAAATTATTATTTCTTACACGATTTCGACTTATCACCTACAGAATGTTGCAACATTATCTACAAATGTCTCCTTTCGCTGGTCTGCTTTAAGAAATTTCTTTTAGATATCAGCCTACTAACTTTGTACTCTTATGATGTAATTTTTTAAATGAATTTCATAAATGAAATTTCTTCACCAGCAGATTGCTAATCTATTCTTGAGTGCCACAGACTATATTTGGTTGTATTCGATGCCCAGCGAAGCAAGTCATAAATAAAATAATTCGAGTTGGTCAGTAACGAGTTTTGTTATTTTTTTATTAACCCAAAAGAGAAAAATGATGACTGTTTCCCTGTCATTCCAAAAAGAAAAAATTATAATAATACAATAACGTTAAATTAAAGCAGACACGAGACTAGTTTACGTTTTCTCACAACGCCCAGGGTCATCATTAAAACTTTTTAGATAAATTACTTTCTTGCCGACACACTTTATCCAATAGTTGACACTTCTGGGTCCTTTTTCTAAGAAATTCGTTATACTAATACAAGAGCATTGCGTGCTCTTATGATTATTTTTCCTTATCATCAATAACCATTTCTTTATAATTAGCTAGTTAGTACACATAAAGTCTCTGAACCATTGGTTGAGTTAACTAGGGATAAAAACACTTGGCTTTAGTAACCCATCAATACAAATTGAGAACAGAACATTATTAGCAGTTTGCTAAAAATATTTTTCGCTTCACAACCCTAAAGTGAGTTCCATAAATAACCGACTATTTCACAAATCACTGGCAAAAACTAATAGTTAAGAGTTTCCATCTGAAAAGTCTCCAAAGGAGAATCTTTCATACATTATTCAAGCAGTTAAAGGATTTATTTGGAATGGGAAAAGTTACGGGTCCAGATACTACCAATTACTTAAACTAATTAATTGGTAGTTTTCCTGGATCGTAACATCAGCATACTTTTTGCTTAATGAAGCGAGCAATAAAGTACTTGAAGACTTAGGGTTGTCTCGATACTATTCTTAAGAAAACTTGGCGACTTCAACACAAGTTAATATTTTTTCTCTATGTATTTTAATACTTAAATCTTTCTGACGGTTTATATCATTAGACACTGATTTGTAGTACCTTTTTTATATCATGGGGTTTTTACCCATGTCAACCCCATCGTGCCTTATTTGTAGTACCTACCTACCTTAAAACTGTTAGTAACTGTAAACTTAAATGTTTTTAAATTTGTTCATCCGTAAAATACAAAATTGTATATAATTAAACATCTACTCTAAGTCGAGAACTAAGTAGTTAGATGTTGAGTTTTGTAGTAAGCCTAAAGGTGTTTAGGTAAGCATTTTTTAAGAGCGCCCGATAATTTACAAATTTGAACGTTTATCAATACTATAAATTGGAACACAATATTTATGCTAACGAGCATTATTTTTCTGTTAAAAAGCTTACTAGCAATGTGGGTCGCACATTACTCGTATTCCTGTTAACCCCTCGTGCTAAGCTAAATTGCTTGTGCTACGTGTGGGATTCGAACCCGCAACCACATGAGTCCGACGCCCTAGCTATAAGGCTGCCGTCGCAAATTAAAGCGAATCTCGTTTCGACCAAGTTGCACCGGCCGTGGTCGCAAGTAGACTGAGGCAATGGCATGAGTTCGAGTTGAACCCCGTTACGAAATTTTATAACAATATTAAAATTTATGATTATAACAGTAATTGTACAAAAGAATAACCTATGTAAAGAAAAATAACTGAAAATTTATTTTTAAGAGACAACCCTACCTTAAAAGAGAATTGCAATCTTCAGATGAGTCCGGCTCTTGTGAGTTTCCATACAGTTACTGCCATTTCTAATAAAAAATTCGGATAAATTGTTCAATTTTCCAATAACAGTCTTCTTCGGTTTAATAAATGTGTATAATTATATGTAACTGCTTTCTTCGGGAGCGAAATTAACTAAACTCTAGGTAATTTAGTTATCTGGGTAGATTTATTTGAGATTTTGCAAATTGATGCCATTAACATTGTCTAGAACTTTGCTTGTAATTGTGTTCATCTCTGTGGATATAAATTTTGCATGCTTTTGGAGTAATTAAACCTAATTTGGTATAATTCATAAAATTGAGGTTAGTTATATTTAAGTAACTTGCATTTTGGCATATTCTTATCTATTTGTCTACTTTATTCCTTTTTAAGTATCTTCTGAGGAATAAACCATGTAGGTAATTTAAATTATTTGTGGGAGACACTGTCACTAAATAGTTTATTATCTATTATCACGACTACATACAAACTTTTTCTTATTCTTTTATCACACACAATCATCTGATCCCAAACTAGGCAGAGCCCGTACTATGGCAACCAGACAACTGATAAACATACTTAAATATTTCTAAATACGTACATAATATAGATAAATAACACCCAGACATAGAACAAAAGATCATGCTCGAAATCGACCCCACGACCTACGCCTAGCAGTCAGGGTCACCAACCACTAGACCAATAGGCCAGTCACAACTGTCTAAAACATTAAAAAATCACTTTGCTTGTATTATTTTCAGTAGATGCAAGTAAAAAAGCGAAGCAGAATACACAACAACTCCAACAGCCTGTGGGAATAACCCTATTAATAAAACGTTGGCACAAGACAACGCATACATCACCAACAATCAATTCAAAACTGACAGTCTCACCTCAAAAACGCCAACAAGTTGTCCAGCAATTAGACACGTTAGTTACAACGTAATTTATCCCGGAGCTGTAAAATAAATTTGTTAGTGTTTCGCCGAAGGACGTATTCAGAACGGCATGAAATTAACAAAGCTACACGGTACCAGTGGACGTTTAGCGGTTGATGACAGCCCGCGGGCGTCGCCAGTAAACAAAGGACTGCTGTAAACTGGACCGCAAGGGAATAGGTATGTGGTATAAGTAAAGGAGAATGGGACATTCATGCGACAGCTCCAACGGTTGAATTTTCTCATCACAATTGTCTAGCTTCATGCACTGTCCAATTATGGGTCACTTTGATACGAGTGCTATATAATTGGCGCAATGAACATCAAAGTGTACGGTACCTGTTGGTAACAAGATCTCATGTTTTGATGGGTTGGTATCTCAGTTAGGAGTCAAATTGGGTCAATCGAGTAATGGATAAACAATTGAGTTATACATATCATTCATCACTATTAGATTTTTTTCTGTCCAACAGGAAAAATAAAGCAGCCCCTGCAAAAAAAAACTTGTAAAATCTCAAAGGACTGCAAACAACCTTTTATTTATAACAGCTAATTTTTCACTCCTGCTGAGATTCTAAAACAATATGTTATAATGAAATTATCTTGGGACAATTCACACGGCTTTTTGATCCAAAACTAGGCAGAGCCTGTACTATGGCAACCAGACTACTGATAAAAATAATTATATTTTATAAAATGTACATACATATTATAGATAAATTACACCCAGACACTGAACAAATGATCGTGCTCATCACACAAAGATTTGCCCTGGATGGGAATCGAACACACGACCTCTTGTTTAGCAGTCAAAGTCACTTACCACTAGACTCCTAACAATTATGCAAGTAATTATCGAATCAACAACATATTAATAAAATAATACTTTATTAATATTACTTTAATAATACATGAGTTCGCTATCAGTTCTTCCCTTGAAAGCACGTCCTCACCTCGTGGTGTCTATAAATGAGCACAGAGTATGATAATATTATTATGTTTTCATACACAACATAGGAGCTATTATGCAGTCCTTAATAAAGATAAAACCATCCATCATTTTCATCACTTTATTATGCAAGCAGCATTATTAAACGTAACCGTTTATGTTATAACCTTTAGAGGCTTATGTAAGTATGTATATGCAATATACACATAGCCAATTAATAAAAAACCTTTATAAGGATTCCTAATTAACTTCTTACCACCTCATTGTAATAAATATAAATTCTATTCCATTTTTACACAAAACTGAAATTAAACTAAATTTTAAGTCTTTAAAGTCAGTAAAATACTAACTTGTGTGTGTGTGTGTGTGTTAGCACCTATTTGGTCGAATAAACAGTGTAAAAAAAAACAAAAACATTTACGTTTTGAGATAACGATATCAACTTGCCCGAAACATATAAACATTTAGTGGTTGTAGTATAAATAGCTTCGTATTCGAATGAATACCTCACAATGATCCGGTCATAAACGCTTTAACAGCTTAGGGTGGTTACACACGACCAGTTGCTACGCCGGTAGCAACTGTAGTAGTAGCCGTCTCTCGATTATAATTATAATAATTTTTATTTTCAGGTTAACACCCACAATACATAAATTGAAAAAAAAACAATCCACTATATACAAATATAAATAAACAATGTACAAAACATATCCAATATCATTAATATATAAGTTAGCAGGAATGTTGAGAGCTATTTACGAATTCAGTAAGCTTCTTATATAGCTCTCAATATTCCGTATATCTAAACATCATAAAACTGAAACTTCACTCATATTTAACTTGAAATAACTTTACAAACTGAACAAATGACAGCTTCTGAGCTTTATAATTGTAATAGGTACAGATTTAAATGTGGTAAAACGCTGTCGCAACTCATCTTAAGCTCTAATAGTCGTGGCAGTGTAGCCAGCCTTAAAGCATAGTCAAAATGTTCTCTACCACAAAATTCACATAACAAAGTTTAAACCTACCGACAAACATCATAGGAATGTATACATATAAACATTTTACGGTTTATCGATGAAACCTTTAGGGGACAAACACAACTATATATTTTTGAATACATGAAATACTCATTTTATCATTTCATGGGATCGTAAATTACAGAGTAATATTGCAATGGAAAAATTATTCATGGAAGATCGCGAAACGCGAGTTATCGGTATGATATGATATCGAGAAAAATATAAAGAACGTTTACTGGCATGAAATGACTTACGTCACGATATTACATGGTTACCTGATACGCCATAAAAAGATCCACACAGCTACAAAACTGAGTAAGGAGTATGGGTTCTCACTTTGTTGGATCGATGCGTAAAAAACATACCTACTTTCAAATGTTATAAGGAATCTTGGTAATTAAATTAAACATTTATAATAATACCGGCCTATAAACGTTCCACTGCTGGGCACAGGCCTCTTCCCATATTAGAAGGGATGAGCATTGATCACCACGCTTGCTCATTGCGGGTTGGCGATTTCAGATTCCAATACTTTGAAATCCAGGTTTCCTCACGATGTTTTCCATCACCGTGAATTAGTAAATACATTATTTTATCTTTAAACAATTATTTATTAACTACTCGGAAAAATCTACGTGCTCTGCAAAAAGTGATTTCGGTTCTGTTTCCCCTTTAATTTCTTTAATTACAGCTCGTAGGCTAATTAATTAATTATAACCCAATACTTTATTTACCAGCTACTGAATAATATTTTTCCACCCACATAAAACCCGAGCCGTTTTCATAAAGTCATTTTGTTATGAAGAATACATTCTTGAGGCGATTTTTTAATAACACACAGAACTACAACATGGTTTTTCCTAAAACAATTGAATTTATTTATTTATTTATCATTGCTTTTTTTCTTCTCGATACTATCTGTTCTATATAATGTCACAAAACTTAGTAAAGTTACATAATGTTTTCCATAATTGCAGTAGTTTTATTAGTTTCGGAACGTAAGGGAGGTTATTAATTACAAAGTCAGCATCATAATGCCGATTAAATTACGCGGATGAGACAACACGTCAGGCCGGGTGCGTCGTAAATACATCAGCGGTACACCACACCACACGTATCTGTACGTAACTGAACTAAGCTTCCTACTAAAGTTGCGAAACTTTATGCGCTTATTGTAACTACATAACTACATTCATATGTAGTTGCCATCAAGCTTAAGATCTTTAGCAATTTTAGTAGAATAAGGGTTGAAAGGATCATTTGAAACAGTGTTTAACTTACGAGTACATAGGACCCATTTCGTTATTTTAGGGACTATACATTTAAATCTAAAGTTTTTTTTTTTAACTTTATTATTGTATCTCACTGCTGGACAAAGGTCTCCCCCGCTTGGCTCTAGACCTTTTGGTCTTGAGACACTTGAAGCCATTCACTTAAGAAGCGATCGATGTCATCGCGCCACCGTCTCCTCTGCCTGCCTCGTTTGCGAGCTCCGACATCAGAAACCCATTCTGTGGCTATTTTAGCCCACCTATCTGGAGTCATGCGGCTAACGTGACCAGCCCAGCTCCATTTAGTTTGGCTGCTTACCTTGCGAAAAAAGTTACCTTGCGAAATCGAATTGCAAATAACTCATGTGCGTTGTTTCCTTTTTGCCATAAGTTTTTACCACAAGGTTAGTATAAAATCGGGTAAGCAATGCTTCCTCTGACCGTACATAGTATAGGGCAAGAAGAAGTATACCCTTCCATCTTCCCCCAGACGGAATCACTCTAAGACGATTTCTTCTTAATAAATGTGTTTTATTATGAAAAGTGTTACAATTTTATACTCTGGTCAAAACTAATTCAATGCATTTTTTATTATATTTATTGTATGCTTTTTACATGTTAGGTGCATTTTATATTATTATCAGAAAAAAAAACGTTTCATTTATAAAGTTTTCTTTTATTTTATCCCCCAATTAACATTACTTTAAACGACCATGTAGTAAACCACTAATGGTCGTCAGACTGCCCTCACAAAACTTGTAGATAGCGATCAGGGAATACCCTACTAAACATCCCTCTATGAAAGGCTAGGGGACACTTTATGACCTAAAATGCTTCCAGTTTTATAGACAGGTTAGGGAATCGCGTCATAAACCCGTACATTAAGGTCACATGTTACTTTATTACAAATGAGGCTAATTTCAATGAAATATTTTCAGTGAAACCAAAATTATGTGAAAGTACAACAAGGTAAGAAGAAAAAAAGTGTTGTTATAAACAGTGTTGTTATCTATATCGAATAATGTACCAACATAAAGCAATATAGAATATTTAACTAGAATACAAATTTCTAATATCTTGGGACAACTTACACACGGCCATCTGAGCCCAAACTTGGCAGAGCCTGTGCTATGGCAACCAGGCAACTGATAAACATACTTTTAAATTTATAGATACATACATATTATAGATAAATTACACCCAGACACAGAACAAATGATCGTGCTCATTACACAATGATTTGTCTTGGTTGTATAAATCAAGTCACTCCCGCTGTATGTACGCTTAGGTCTTTTAAACATCAGCCGGAATCAAGCAGAGAATGAGCGAGTGATCTCACGACTCCTGCCAAGGCAGAGACGGGACCGGGGTGGTTTTGGTCGGTGAATTTCCGGATATCACGACGTCGTGCTTGCAGCGTGGGTTGAGCTTAAGCTGTTCACCCAAAAAAAAAAAGTTTTTAAACAACACTAAAGGTTTTAGTCTTTAGCGTTGTTTTGTGCTGCAGCTGTGCTGTTGGTGCAAAGCCGGGGCAGGACTGCTAGTATTGTATAAATCCCATTTTAAAAATATCAACCTATACAGCCTGATTGCAAAAAGAGGCTTTACTAAAAAGCCCAGTCCAAAGTCCAGGTTGGTATCTCAGTTAGGAGTCAAATTGGGTCAATCGAGTAATGGATAAACAATTGAGTTATACATATCATTCATCACTATTAGATTTTTTTCTGTCCAACAGGAAAAATAAAGCAGCCCCTGCAAAAAAAAACTTGTAAAATCTCAAAGGACTGCAAACAACCTTTTATTTATAACAGCTAATTTTTCACTCCTGCTGAGATTCTAAAACAATATGTTATAATGAAATTATCTTGGGACAATTCACACGGCTTTTTGATCCAAAACTAGGCAGAGCCTGTACTATGGCAACCAGACTACTGATAAAAATAATTATATTTTATAAAATGTACATACATATTATAGATAAATTACACCCAGACACTGAACAAATGATCGTGCTCATCACACAAAGATTTGCCCTGGATGGGAATCGAACACACGACCTCTTGTTTAGCAGTCAAAGTCACTTACCACTAGACTCCTAACAATTATGCAAGTAATTATCGAATCAACAACATATTAATAAAATAATACTTTATTAATATTACTTTAATAATACATGAGTTCGCTATCAGTTCTTCCCTTGAAAGCACGTCCTCACCTCGTGGTGTCTATAAATGAGCACAGAGTATGATAATATTATTATGTTTTCATACACAACATAGGAGCTATTATGCAGTCCTTAATAAAGATAAAACCATCCATCATTTTCATCACTTTATTATGCAAGCAGCATTATTAAACGTAACCGTTTATGTTATAACCTTTAGAGGCTTATGTAAGTATGTATATGCAATATACACATAGCCAATTAATAAAAAACCTTTATAAGGATTCCTAATTAACTTCTTACCACCTCATTGTAATAAATATAAATTCTATTCCATTTTTACACAAAACTGAAATTAAACTAAATTTTAAGTCTTTAAAGTCAGTAAAATACTAACTTGTGTGTGTGTGTGTGTGTTAGCACCTATTTGGTCGAATAAACAGTGTAAAAAAAAACAAAAACATTTACGTTTTGAGATAACGATATCAACTTGCCCGAAACATATAAACATTTAGTGGTTGTAGTATAAATAGCTTCGTATTCGAATGAATACCTCACAATGATCCGGTCATAAACGCTTTAACAGCTTAGGGTGGTTACACACGACCAGTTGCTACGCCGGTAGCAACTGTAGTAGTAGCCGTCTCTCGATTATAATTATAATAATTTTTATTTTCAGGTTAACACCCACAATACATAAATTGAAAAAAAAACAATCCACTATATACAAATATAAATAAACAATGTACAAAACATATCCAATATCATTAATATATAAGTTAGCAGGAATGTTGAGAGCTATTTACGAATTCAGTAAGCTTCTTATATAGCTCTCAATATTCCGTATATCTAAACATCATAAAACTGAAACTTCACTCATATTTAACTTGAAATAACTTTACAAACTGAACAAATGACAGCTTCTGAGCTTTATAATTGTAATAGGTACAGATTTAAATGTGGTAAAACGCTGTCGCAACTCATCTTAAGCTCTAATAGTCGTGGCAGTGTAGCCAGCCTTAAAGCATAGTCAAAATGTTCTCTACCACAAAATTCACATAACAAAGTTTAAACCTACCGACAAACATCATAGGAATGTATACATATAAACATTTTACGGTTTATCGATGAAACCTTTAGGGGACAAACACAACTATATATTTTTGAATACATGAAATACTCATTTTATCATTTCATGGGATCGTAAATTACAGAGTAATATTGCAATGGAAAAATTATTCATGGAAGATCGCGAAACGCGAGTTATCGGTATGATATGATATCGAGAAAAATATAAAGAACGTTTACTGGCATGAAATGACTTACGTCACGATATTACATGGTTACCTGATACGCCATAAAAAGATCCACACAGCTACAAAACTGAGTAAGGAGTATGGGTTCTCACTTTGTTGGATCGATGCGTAAAAAACATACCTACTTTCAAATGTTATAAGGAATCTTGGTAATTAAATTAAACATTTATAATAATACCGGCCTATAAACGTTCCACTGCTGGGCACAGGCCTCTTCCCATATTAGAAGGGATGAGCATTGATCACCACGCTTGCTCATTGCGGGTTGGCGATTTCAGATTCCAATACTTTGAAATCCAGGTTTCCTCACGATGTTTTCCATCACCGTGAATTAGTAAATACATTATTTTATCTTTAAACAATTATTTATTAACTACTCGGAAAAATCTACGTGCTCTGCAAAAAGTGATTTCGGTTCTGTTTCCCCTTTAATTTCTTTAATTACAGCTCGTAGGCTAATTAATTAATTATAACCCAATACTTTATTTACCAGCTACTGAATAATATTTTTCCACCCACATAAAACCCGAGCCGTTTTCATAAAGTCATTTTGTTATGAAGAATACATTCTTGAGGCGATTTTTTAATAACACACAGAACTACAACATGGTTTTTCCTAAAACAATTGAATTTATTTATTTATTTATCATTGCTTTTTTTCTTCTCGATACTATCTGTTCTATATAATGTCACAAAACTTAGTAAAGTTACATAATGTTTTCCATAATTGCAGTAGTTTTATTAGTTTCGGAACGTAAGGGAGGTTATTAATTACAAAGTCAGCATCATAATGCCGATTAAATTACGCGGATGAGACAACACGTCAGGCCGGGTGCGTCGTAAATACATCAGCGGTACACCACACCACACGTATCTGTACGTAACTGAACTAAGCTTCCTACTAAAGTTGCGAAACTTTATGCGCTTATTGTAACTACATAACTACATTCATATGTAGTTGCCATCAAGCTTAAGATCTTTAGCAATTTTAGTAGAATAAGGGTTGAAAGGATCATTTGAAACAGTGTTTAACTTACGAGTACATAGGACCCATTTCGTTATTTTAGGGACTATACATTTAAATCTAAAGTTTTTTTTTTTAACTTTATTATTGTATCTCACTGCTGGACAAAGGTCTCCCCCGCTTGGCTCTAGACCTTTTGGTCTTGAGACACTTGAAGCCATTCACTTAAGAAGCGATCGATGTCATCGCGCCACCGTCTCCTCTGCCTGCCTCGTTTGCGAGCTCCGACATCAGAAACCCATTCTGTGGCTATTTTAGCCCACCTATCTGGAGTCATGCGGCTAACGTGACCAGCCCAGCTCCATTTAGTTTGGCTGCTTACCTTGCGAAAAAAGTTACCTTGCGAAATCGAATTGCAAATAACTCATGTGCGTTGTTTCCTTTTTGCCATAAGTTTTTACCACAAGGTTAGTATAAAATCGGGTAAGCAATGCTTCCTCTGACCGTACATAGTATAGGGCAAGAAGAAGTATACCCTTCCATCTTCCCCCAGACGGAATCACTCTAAGACGATTTCTTCTTAATAAATGTGTTTTATTATGAAAAGTGTTACAATTTTATACTCTGGTCAAAACTAATTCAATGCATTTTTTATTATATTTATTGTATGCTTTTTACATGTTAGGTGCATTTTATATTATTATCAGAAAAAAAAACGTTTCATTTATAAAGTTTTCTTTTATTTTATCCCCCAATTAACATTACTTTAAACGACCATGTAGTAAACCACTAATGGTCGTCAGACTGCCCTCACAAAACTTGTAGATAGCGATCAGGGAATACCCTACTAAACATCCCTCTATGAAAGGCTAGGGGACACTTTATGACCTAAAATGCTTCCAGTTTTATAGACAGGTTAGGGAATCGCGTCATAAACCCGTACATTAAGGTCACATGTTACTTTATTACAAATGAGGCTAATTTCAATGAAATATTTTCAGTGAAACCAAAATTATGTGAAAGTACAACAAGGTAAGAAGAAAAAAAGTGTTGTTATAAACAGTGTTGTTATCTATATCGAATAATGTACCAACATAAAGCAATATAGAATATTTAACTAGTATACAAATTTCTAATATCTTGGAACAACTTACACACGGCCATCTGAGCCCAAACTTGGCAGAGCCTGTGCTATGGCAACCAGGCAACTGATAAACATACTTTTAAATTTATAGATACATACATATTATAGATAAATTACACCCAGACACAGAACAAATGATCGTGCTCATTACACAATGATTTGTCTTGGTTGTATAAATCAAGTCACTCCCGCTGTATGTACGCTTAGGTCTTTTAAACATCAGCCGGAATCAAGCAGAGAATGAGCGAGTGATCTCACGACTCCTGCCAAGGCAGAGACGGGACCGGGGTGGTTTTGGTCGGTGAATTTCCGGATATCACGACGTCGTGCTTGCAGCGTGGGTTGAGCTTAAGCTGTTCACCCAAAAAAAAAAAGTTTTTAAACAACACTAAAGGTTTTAGTCTTTAGCGTTGTTTTGTGCTGCAGCTGTGCTGTTGGTGCAAAGCCGGGGCAGGACTGCTAGTATTGTATAAATCCCATTTTAAAAATATCAACCTATACAGCCTGATTGCAAAAAGAGGCTTTACTAAAAAGCCCAGTCCAAACCTCTACATGCATCGACAATTAAATTGTTGTTTTTCTAATTTAAAATAACATGTATCCTCCACACTCTGGCCTCGAAGATACAAGCTGTGGCTTAGTTTGGGGGCCACTGGGGGAACAACCATGCAAACTTTAATAATTACCTTTGTTATACTCCGTTAATTTAGTCCTAAAAATGATGTAAAGACAAGCACTATTTTTTTCTTATCTTACAATATTGAAAAGAAATGATTCTTTACCTGCACTAGGTACACTAAAAACCTATCCATAACCACAGTCTTTTCAACAATTTGTTCACATTATTCTGGTTTACATGCTAACCTTCGTAGAAATCACCCACCCACATCGCTTGTCACTTTTTTCCAATACCAAAACAGTTTGCCGTACAATAACAGCAAATAGCCCACGTACAAGGCGATATTAGTAATAAATTCGACACCTCATCTCGTTCTAAATGTATCTCGATTACCCATAATGGTACAATAGGGCCATATTGAATGGAACTCGCTTTGGCACCTGCTTTGCCGGTAACACCGCCTTGTACCTCCGCAAACAATGGGTTTGTTCGATTTTAGGCGTGTTGTTAGCAGTTTTGTGTAATGTTAGATAGAAATTCCTATCGCAATCCTTTAATAGCCATCCTTACTTGTAAAAGGTGTAGTTCTTAGTATTGGAAGGGTAATATTATTATCTACAATAAACTTTTTTTTTATGTCCACAGGAATTTTTCGCTGTTGGTGGATATAAGCGGATAATAAGTATTGGTAGGTTGGTAATAAGTAAATATTTTTATAGTTATAAAGCTTCTTATGACCAAACCGGTCATATAAAATTTGTAATATTTTTTTGTATTGTTTTCTGAGGTTTACGCGAATATTAGACATTGAAATAAAACTAGTCGGATTATATTTGCGATAAAATCCGTTTAAAGCAGTTTTATTTTTTTATATATTAAATTATTAGGTATGTAGGTATTTCAGTCTAGTAATAAATTAGTAAGTAATTGAAGAACATTAAGATTTTTTTTTCTTATTTTTTATTATTTGATATTTTATATTGAAAGCAATATGTTCTGAAATAACGTTCGTAAGCAACATCAACATCTTAGGTACTTGTAAGAACATGGAATGTGTTACATAAGAAGTTCAAAGAAGGAATTCTGATAACAATTTTACTCGTGTCTGTACGCTTGTGCTATGGCCCCCATTCTATGGTCCCTAGAAATGTTTGCGCTTTTATACTGTCACTGACTTATTTGCTTTTAATGCTTACATAAATATATTTAAGTTGCAACTATTCCACACCACCTCCCAGGTATTCCGATAGTATTTCACAATATAGAAACACCTACAATTCTAAAACACTCTTGCAGAATAACACACACTCCTTTTAAAATAACCATTTATAATGATTCAATTTCAAGTTATTTCTGTTTGTTAAGCTAGCACACGGTCGTTATTCACAAAGTAATCTTTAAATTAATAAAACAAATCAATCCGGCTCCTGTTCAACTGGTTACGTTTGTTAAGACATGTCAAAACGTAATCTAGCCGCGGACACTTGCAAATGAGTGTGCATCACTCCTTACACACACAAAAACAATTTTGCCATGCACAAACAAAAATATACTCCTTAAGCGACAAATAAAGAGTCCAGTGCCACTGAAATAAGAATTCCCGAGCGGTAAATGAAAAGTTGTCGAGTATCGCGAAACTCGTTTTTTACCGACTGTAGTAGAGACAGCATAAAAGGATGTTAATTGGTGTTCCTTACTTTCTGAAGATAATTGAGTCGTAACTAGGATGTTAGACAATGCGAATAGCTGGCAACATAGTCGCACATTGCGCACCTAGCATTTGCATACAGAGCCCTTTTAACTCACAAACGGCGGGTGGATTCCTTGGTAATTACGTGTTCTACAGACCCATTATAATAGCGACAGCTTAAACACATGTTCAATGCTCAATTTTGAATATTATTACTAATGCTCGTGGTGTAATAGCTATTAAATCTTTGCTTTGATTAGCCTACTTCGATTTATCTGTTTCTAATCAGACGTGATTGTCTGTTAACGTTGCTGGACACTCGGGAATGTTAATTGTGCGTTTATCTTTTGGTTCCAATAGTAAGCGAGGCAGTCAATGCTTGACTTAGATATTGGTCAATGTTGTGTAATTTAAAAAGGAAGAAAGATTTATAATAATATGCGTATTTCAGTTTGAACATGGCGGTTTCGTAAAAAGGATAATTTATTAGGTAGGTATATTATGTACATACACAAAAATTTAATGAACAGGCACGCTGTTTGTATGGTATTAATTGGCTTTAACTAATTGTAATAATTTCACTACCAAGTTATGCGGTATAAGTTCATTTAAGGAGGTGCAGGAATAAAACCTATGTCAAAAATACTTTTACTTATTTTCATAAAATTACTAGATACTAAAGTAGTACTGAAAAAAAACATACCAATTTATATTTGCCGTGTTAGAACACGGGTTTGTTTAGATACACATAAAAACCAATCGTTGGGATTGCGATGCATTTTACGTGGCAGATAGCAGCACTGTCGATTTAATATCGCCCGATAGTTTACATATATTGGCAATAGATAAAAAAGAATCTATGGCCTGTGCGAACATTTATCGAATAAAAACAGGCGTTTAAAAGTTCAGAGTTATAGCTTTATGGCTATTTTTTTCTAAAGTTGATGAAAATCCATGTTTTTTTGTTTAAGTGGACTATAAACTGCCGTGTAATTTATTTATTAACAAACATATCTATATATCTACACATAATATTACGTATAAAATTAAATCTCAAATAACACTAAACTAAAACTTTTTATATTTAAAATAAAACTATAGGTAAATAACGCTGCAGTGTTAAATGATTCTTGTGTATTATTTTATATATTACATACCTAAACAACGATCTATTGGTGAGAAGTTTAAAATTTACATTAACGAGTTGTTTACAGATCACAGAGACTCTCATGTTATAAAAAATCTGTATTTATTTTAACAAAGGCATCGAAAAAAAAACAAACGAAGTTGATTTAAGTAGCCGCCTTTGACATCAACGTTTTGATAAGTAGGCTTTACTAAACATAACGGGTACTTTTAATTGGGCACACATTGACTCGTTGTTATGTAACTCAATAAAACTGACTAATTAAAAAAAAATTTTTTGGACATAGCTTGCAAAATTCATTCCAGATTTATCTGGTTTTAGCAGCTAAAACCGTAGTAAAGAACTGAAAATAGAAAAAGAATTCTTTAGTGCTTGTTTGATATAATTTATTTACACCATGTTTGTATGAAGGCTGTCCTAATACGATCTCCCATCTTCCATGATGTTGCTCGGCACCAAAAAAAATTACGACCTCAGACCACCTTGAAGTCGGGCCTGCGGGTGACGAGGAGGGCAACTCGTCATCCGATCAGCTGACAGGCCACGGAGGATGCGAACGGGAAGTCCGACGCGTTCGCCCTCGGATGTAGTGAGGGGTGGACATTTTACATCCACCTCTCTGGAAGGGGTTCTTCGAGGACCAAGGCCTGCCAGAGCTGCGTTGGGAATACGCAAGTGATCCCGCGGCTCTGGCTAAGGCAATGATGGGACCGGGGTGTTTTTAGTCGGTTAAAGTCCGACATATACCGTGCCCTCGGCGTGGAGAAGTCATAAGCTTTTCACCCCGCAAAAAAAAAAGTAGGTCAGTCAGTTGCAATAAGTTGAAAACCCAGCACAATAAAACACAATTATTTAACAAGGGACACTGTCTTTTTGCTATAATATGGTACCACGTGTAGGTAATCAGCAGAATTTCAAAAGTATATCATCTCCTTACCTTTCCTTTAACTGGGGTTAAGCCTAGCCAAGCATTCAAGTCTCGGACTCACCGCATTCTCATCTCAACTCCCAACTTTTAACTGACCTCAAGGGGAGCGCATCCCACAAGTATGTCCTCTAGATAAACAACTCGATTATGTTGGCCAGTTTAGTTGTAAACGAGTAGAGATGCGCAAAATATACCACAAAGCGTTCTTGTGGTCGCTTTGTATCGCTTTCAATCTACGTTATGAAAGCACGTTGTAACCGCTGGCCTTTCACAAAGCAATATTGCTGAAAGCTTAATATGTATTAACTGCTTCCCGTTTCATATGCTAATATCGATATTGTTTTGTTTTTTTCTGATGTTTACATCACTGCATTATTGGAAGTTCGTCTGATTATTGTTTTGAATAATTTAAATAGTTTGGGTTTTTTTTATAAGCAAATAATTATTCGTTTACATAAGGCTAATTAAAATAATGTTATTTAATTGCGAAACATTTTTATAGCTATCTATCTGTGATGTAAACTTAATCTTTATTTTGTACTAGCTGTTGCCCGCGGCTTCGCTCGCGCGTAAAGTAAAGAGTAGTATTAAAGGTAGATGTATTCTGTGATTTTCAAAGTAAGGAGAATGTATAAAATTTTTCATCTAATCTTATGGCGTTAAAATAATAATAAAAGTAAAGTAAGTAGCAAAAGCATTTGTGTTATGGAATCGGAGACAAAAAGGTACCATAAACACCCAGACTCCAGACTATGTATAAAAGTGATTTTCTACATGGACCCGTCCGGGGATCGAACCTGGAACCTTAGAGCTGGCGACACCTTAAAAACCGGAGTGAACGCCACTCGACCACGGGAGTCGTCATTATAGATATGTCTTAGATGGTCATTATCTTATCTATTTATCTTTTCATCTGTCTATCTTTGAGAATACTGAACTTCACATACCAACTATTTCAGCCCTTATTTCACCCCCTTAGAGGGTAGATTTCTAAAATCTCGGAAATACATCTTATTTATTTCTAACTAATAACCCTTGTATGAAATTGAATCTTTGAAAACGACACAATTCATATGCCTACAAACTTCCAACCCCTTTTTCACCCTCTTAGGGGGATGATTTTTAAAATCGCTGAAATCGTGTTTATTTATTTCTATCCAGAAACCCGTATACGAAATTTCATGTGTCTATCATTGAAAATACCGAACTTCCCATAAAAACTTTCAACCCCTATTTCACCTCCTTAGGGGGTAGATTTCTAAAATCTCGGAAATACATCTTATTTATTTCTAACTAATAACCCTTGTATGAAATTGAATGTGTCTATCTTTGAAAACGACACAATTCATATGCCTACAAACTTCCAAACCCTTTTTCACCCTCTTAGGGGATGATTTTTAAAATCGCTGAAATACATCTTTATTTATTTCTATTCAGAAACCCGTATACGATATTTCATGTGTCTATCATTGAAAATACCGAACTTTCCATACAAACTTTCAACCCCTATTTCACCCCCTTAGGGGATCTATCCCCTAAGGCTATAGCCTTCCTCAATAAGTGGACTATCTAACAGTGAAAGAATTTTTCAAATCGGACCCGTACTTCCTGAGTTTAACGCGTTCAAACAAACAAACTCTTCAGCTTTATAATATAATAATATATAATAATATATATAAAGTATAGATAAATAATTATAGTATCTTAGCCGTGTCACAGATTAATAAATAGTTACTTGGCCGTGTGCAGCGCCCCTTATTGAACTCCACTGCAGGTGACGTAACCTACGACAAACTTATTATTTGCGGTTGGTACAGTATTCGGGTCTAGGGATCGAACCGCAAAATTAAGTTTGTTTTTTTTTGTATATACTTTTCCGGGATAAAAACTACCCAGTGTGGTGCCCAGGATATTAAAGAACAATTATACCAAGTTTCATCGAAATCGAACCGGTAGTTTTTGCGTGATGCCTGAACAAACAGACAGACAGACAGACAGACAGACAAAAATTTTTTTAATCACATTTTTGGGTTCGGTGTCGGTCTAGTTACACACCCCGCCATTAATTTTTTTGATATTTTCAATGTACAGAATTTTCACTTCTACAGATTTATTATAAGTATAGATTTTATTCTAATTGATATATTCCTAAACCTACTTCAATCTGAATGAACCGCCATTTGGCGTAGTCGGGTAAAATACGAAATGTTTGAAATAACAGCGAGAAGCCAATTCAGTAATTCCAAATTGAAAAGATATTCAAACTTCAAAGTGATGTTTCTAACTTTGCTTTCCCAAATTAATAAAAAAATGGTCGAATATTTTTGTTGTTTTTTTAACAAGCGCCTTGAAATTTCCTATTCAAAGAAGTTTAAAACAATTTCGCGTTTGAAAAAAAATATTAGAAATTTGTTGCGAGCGTTTAATATTATTTTACATCGTGCCGAGTTTAAAGTTTAAGGCACATTTTCTCGTTAACAGTTAGGGGTTGGAGAGAGGGGTGCGAGGGGTGACATCAAAGTGAATTAGCGAATGTTGTCTAGGGGCGTCCGTTTGTAAGCCGCTTTGAAGTTAGGACTACCTGCAGGGAACTCCGTTAAAATGTGCCAAAGCGTAAGGCGTTTTATTTTGATACCACGCGCGAAAGGACGACGATCGCAACGCGAGAAAAATGTTACACGCTAATTATGACATGAGCATGCTTATTACGCAGCCGTTTGATGTGAGCTGAAACATCAAACGATTATTTGCGTTGTTTTTAGTCATTTTGAAAAGAATTTTATTCCTAAGCTACGTGACATGACTTCTCGCCCTTAGATTTCCACCTAGAAAACCAAGTTACTATGTATATAAAAATTAAAAATATTTTGATATTCGGTAAACATTTTCAAGATCTTTAGTTTTTCTTAATTTATTCTGATAAAATTTATATACTTTCAAGATGAAACAAATTTCAAAAGAAGAAAAGTAGGTTTCTACAAAATTTAGTTTTATTGTGCTACATTTTGACCTACATCTTGAAAATAACAGGTACTTTTCTTTCAGCGACGTCGGAAGAGACGGTGTCTCACAAAGGCCACGAAGATCAATCTTTCTTTTTTTAACAGAGCGTCTAAAAGGGTTGCATCTAAGCTTTCCAAAAAGTGTTATTCGTTCATTTTTCTATGGAAACTGTTTGTCAAGCGGGACATTGAGCTGAGTTCGTGGAATCAAGATACCGTGGACGCAGAAGACCTGTTTAAAATGCAAATCCCTAATCAGCTACATTCGGAAAATGGTGACTTGTGCAACTGGCTTCACGAAGAATAAACATCTGGGTGAATCAGCGAAAATATTGTAGGTACAGTAAGTCAGGTTTGGCTGAATTTATTTATTATTCTTAGTAGCTCTAAAGTAGAAATTTAGTTATGATTTTATGATATTATTTATGTATAAAGTTTGTATCTAACAATGATAACGAATGAGTCTCACGATAACGACCGTTGAACATAATTTAGTAAAACAGGCATGTACCTACCAAGTTCTATCATGTGATGGAAATTAAATATACTTTGCATTTCTATATGATTTTCATGTGATAAATAAAATGTTTTATTAAAATTATCGTAGATGCATCTAAACCAAAATGTGTGAAGTTAGAATATCCCTAAAATACTGAATTCCCGAATAATATTCCTACCAATTTTCTTACAAAATCCCCACTAAAGCAGAGGTTCATTCCAGTAATTTTTATAATCCAGCTACTCAGTTGGAAGAGTACCTCTGCCAAATACTATTAAGTAAATTTTTGTAGATACAGAACACTGGCCTTTGTTAGTTTCTTGGCTAGAGATCCGGTAAACAGACGATTTTTCACCATATTGTAAGTAGAACACATTCGTAGCAAAACAACAAATATTCGAAGAACAATGTGGGTACGTTGTAGAGGCTAATAATAACACATGATACTGTGTCGTAATATAATTGTAGCTTCTATTGTGCAGTAGTGGATGGAGTCGATAGATTTTTATCCGGTTCTAGAATAGCTGAGCATTGAAATTTATTGTTGTGGTTATTTATAGAAATAAAATCGTTCGTGTGTTTTTTGTAGGTTAATGTGTGTTGGAACTTCCGTTCACTTAATACTGCAATAAATATTAAATAATAATTCTGCAAAATCCTCAACTGCATACATGAGTATGCAATTGAGGATTTTGCAGGTGATTCTTGACAGCAATTAGGGCTAAGGCCGCCATTTTATCAAAAGATCAATCATTTATGATCTTCGAAAATTTAGATCACCTGATAATAAGATAACTAGTGATGGCTGCGGATTTAGTGCACTTTTCCTAATAGATAAGATAATCACAACAATAAAACTGTACTTTTTGAATCGGCAACTATAAACACGCATCTATACATATGTTATGGACCAAGTGATAAATTGAGCAGTATACATAATGCCCGGTCATTATGAAAAATGCCCAATACGAGAGTGCAATTTGACAATAATTATTCAAATAATCAAATTGACCGGGCACTATACATATTGCCCATCACCTTTTGGGCAGAGTAATACAAACATATTTAATTATGTACTATTTTTTTATTGTTATTGTCATTTAACTTAAAATAAATTAGATATTAAAGGGGAATTATAAAACGAGCGATTAAAGAAAATCCTAGACTTTGTGTTGAAAACTTTTTGCCCAACGTCCGGTAGGTTTAGGTTAGGTTAATATGGTGACCCTTACGTGCACGAGGGCGGCGAGCGGAGCGAGCGGAGTCGCGGCAGCGACCGCCCCGTGCTGGAAAACCTTTCAAGCGATTTACGACTTTATGTGCGTTAAATATAGCTTTATTATCAAATTGCCCAACTATCATGTAGCAACATAATAATGACCGTGCAATGTGATAAATAATGAAGTTAAGATAGTAATTAATCACTTAGCCCGATAAAGCTAGACATTATTCATAATGCTCGTGCATTATAAATAATGCCCGCATTAATCACCTGGTCCACAACACATTATATCAAGTTGGCCTATACCGATCCACTGTTAAGCGTCCATAAGTAGGTATACCAGTACGTGCGCAAAACACAGATTAATAAATAGTTACTTCCGCAAACACAGTTTTCACCTTTCCTTTTGTCTTATAGTCGGGTGACGTGGGACAAGGACCTGACACTACCGAGGAAAACTAAACACCTCTACGTAGGTACTTTAGAAGGCACAGATTTATTTTAAGGAATTATTGGAACTGTTATTGTTACTATCACTCAATTGGTCTTTAAAGCAATCATGCAGTTGAGAATTTCATAATTGGCTAAACGCTGTACTGTCCATTGAATTTCTATGTCTTTTTTTTTTATTTTACATTAATGTCGTAATACTCTGCATCTCTTCACTTGCCCCACACTACATCCTCGGGCAAGCCTACATACGCTTGGACTCCACCAGTCTTCATTCCTTTCCTTTACCTATGCTTTGTAAACAATATCTTTGGCCTGTGTCAGGCATAAATTGTTTGAATAAAAATTCTTATCGAACTGACCTTACAGACTGATTTTATATTCAATCGTAGGTTTAGGAAATGTTCCTGATAACTCGAAAATACTATTTTGTTGTAATTTTCCTTTACATATATATCGCTGTCCCCGGGCAATAAAGCGGTAATATCAAAATTCGATTTTTACAGGAGAAATAAAAGAAGCTAATTTTCATATAGTGCAGCGTATAGTGATCCAAAACAGGCGGTCAAAATGTCAAATGGAAGCTTATTTTTTTACCAACCTAACCTTTAAAAAATAAATCTATTGGTATAACTATTTAATTAAATAATTGAAAAAATGTATAATACAAATTATAGACGCTATTGATTCAATTGTAACATCATTAATGACTTTATAAACACACCGACCACTTAGACTCAGGCCCATAACAATATAATACGACATATTTTCCGCTTTAGGTCTCGAGCGTACCAGCCGATTACCACCTTCTTCAGGGAAATTTTATAGCCAAAGCTAGCTGTATCATCCACTAATCGCTATTTTAGAATCCTATCAATGAGTCATTTTTTTATGTAACCATCGTAACAAATTGACTTTATAATGTGATTTATTTTTATTTTTAACCATTTTAGACAGTATTCTATGAAATTAATATTTTTTAGTGTTACTACTGCCTAATTTTTGTTTAATAAAATTTTAAATAATAATGTCCTTTTAAAAAAAAAGTTTTACGAATCACATATTATTTATTAAATATTAAACTTTGGAAAACAATACGAAAACACTTAAAAAAAGAAAAAGTACTATTCTACCTTAATTTGAATAAAATCACAATTTTAATTAGCTGTTATACTATGGAAACAAAAATAAAATTGGTCAAAACCTTAAAAAAAAATATATAATACTACTTTAATTTGAATCATCGCTTTCAATATCGATTTCTTCTTCAGAGTTCCCAACACAATGTAAATTGTTATAAAATGTATGATAATGTTTCGGGATTGCTTCAGTTTTGCAGAGACTCATCAAATCGTCGTAAAGTGGTTTTGGTAAGGCGATTGGCTCTCTATACAGATTTCTCAGTTCATCTTCTGAAACATCAGTCACTAGCATCTTTTTGGCTCTTCCTCTTGAAGATCTGGTGTTTGATGCAGTATTTAAAGGAATATATTCATCATCAAAGTTATACTTTAAATAAATAACATCTGGATGTGCTCGAGTAATCTTGATTTCGTGTTGTAAATCGTAAAGTTATAATTATATACTTTATAGATACTATAATATTAGATATAAACAATTTACATTGTGTTGGGAACTCTAAAGAAGAAATCGATATAGAAAGCGATGATTCAAATTAAAGTAGTATTTTTTTTAAGGTTTTGACCATTTTATTTTTGTTTCCAAAGTATAACAGCTAATTAACATTGTGATTTTATTCAAATTAAGGTAGAATAGTATGTTTTCTTTTTTCAGTGTTTTCGTATTGTTTTCCAAAGTTTAATATTTAATAAATAATAATTATGTGATTCGTAATGGTTTTTTTTTAATTATTTAAAATTTTAGTAAACAAAAATTAGGTAGTAGTAACACTAAAAAAATATTAATTTCATAGAATACTGTCTAAATGATGGAGAGATTGACCGAGATATTAAGCACAGAATCAGATCAGGTTGGCTTAAATGGCGACAGATGACTGGGATGATATGTGATCCTAACATGCCCGTAAAGCTGAAAGGTAAAATGTATAAATCGGCTATAAGACCTGTATTGATGTACTTATGGTTCAGAATCCTGGGCAGTGAAAGGGACTGATGAAAGACGATTGCATGCAGCGGAAATGAGAATGCTTCGATGGAAGACTGGAGTGACGAGATTAGATAGGATAAGGAATGAGTATATTGGAGGAAGCGTGAAAGTAGCGCCAGTGAATGAAAAGGTAAGCGTTTGTCATGGTATGGACATGTTATGAGGAGGGATGAAAGTCACATAACAAAACAAGTTATAAGTATGACTGTGGATGGCTATATAAGCAGAGGGAGACCGAAAAAGTGATGGATGGATTGTGTGAAAGATAATATGAGAAAGAAAGGACTGGATGCCGCGATGACGAGTAATAGAGAGGAATGGAAGGAAAATACGCATTGCGCCGACCCCATATGAATGGGATAAGGGCAGGAAGAAGAAGAAGACTGTCTAAAATGGTTAAAAATTAAAATAAATCACATTATAAAGTCAATTTGTTACGACAGTACGGCGCAGGGGTCACAATAAATTTCCGGGAAGAAAGGCGTAATAGCTTGTACAGAATAAAACATCTTGTGATTACTTCGTATTCAATGTTTACAGTTTTTTGTGTTATGTTTCATAGAGTAATGCAATAAAACATTTTTAGTCGTAAGAGAATTTTCCATGCAATAAAGCTGTTATTGTCAAGTATTTTAAAGAAATATTAATTGAAAAAATCTGAAAAAAATAAGAGTGATAGACTGATACTCAGAGAAGCCAAAAATCAAATAACATTAAAAAGGGCGTAACCGGCGTTTACCGCTATATTGCCCGGGGCCAGCGATATATACATACTATATATTGTAAATAATGTAGAATTTGAATACACCGATGGATCTACTAACTCAGAAACCTTCGTGGGCTCATGCACAACATCTTTGCTAAAGATCATCATATGGTCAAATTAATAGTTTACGATTCTATAAAGGGCAGACATACATTCATTCATTTTTTTTTAAAACTAGCTGCCCGGACATACTTCGTTCTGTTAAAAGTAAATTAATTAAGGTAATTCCCGAGTTTAGGAACAGTTTTTTTACTTATTATTTATGTTTTACACCTTTTAAACCTTCCCTGGACTTCCACAAACATTTCAAGATCAAAATCAGCCAAATTGGTCAAGCCGTTTTCATGCTATGCCGTGACAACGGAAAACGGGTTTCATTTTTATATATATAGACTAGCTGCCCGGACAGACTTCGTTCCGTCAAAAGTAAAGTAATTATGGTAATTCCCGAACAGTAGAAACAGTTTTTTTTTTACTTATTATTTATGTTTTACACCTTTTAAACCTTCCCTGGACCTCCACGAACATTTCAAGATCAAAATCAGCTAAATCGGTTCAGCCGTTCTCGAGTTTTAGCGAGACTCACGAACAGCAATTGATTTTTATACATAACTAGCTGCCCGGACAGACTTCGTTCTGTCAAAAGTAAATTAATTAAGGTAATTCCCGAGTTTAGGAACAGTTTTTTTTTTACATGTTTTTTATGTTTTTCACCTTTTAAACCTTCCCTGGACCTCCACGAACATTTCAAGATCAAAATCAACTAAATCGGTTCAGCCGTTCTCGAGTTTTAGCGAGACTCACGAACAGCAATTGATTTTTATATATATAGAAGATTATAGATATACGATTTTAGGTATATAGGAAAATACCTAAAACATTACTGGATTCGTGTCCCTAGTTTTGTGTTAGAAGCGGGAACATATTATAACCTGATAAAGTTCTGGCTGTTACCAAATGAGTAATCAACTCATTTTAAACTTAAATTTTGTATACCAACTCTTTACCAGATGCACTCTTTATTCCTTTTGGATTGATATACCATTTCAAAAGTACTTACCCTTTATATGTGTATTACGTTTTATGTATGGTTCGTAATAAGAGCTTTAATTGTAGGTACCCGTATTACTTTAAAACTATATCAATCACGCACAGACTTACTCTCGTACCTAGTCTAAAAGTTAAAACAGCAAAGTTAAGAATAAACAACAACTGAAGAAAAATCAGTAGACTGCAGTGGATATTTCTTCGAGAAATATAACTAAGCAGTATTGGAAGTGGTCACGTGGAAAGTTTGTTCAATAACAAGCTCTAGACGACGTGCACGTGAGATGTCTGTGGGTCACACCGTCAAGAATAAAAAATGAGCAATTATAAAGCAGTAATTGGAAAAAGACATAGGCTTATCATGGGTTGCGGCAACGGGATCAAAATTTCATCAGGCAAATCCGCGGGCATCTAGTGGCTAGTTTATTAAGTAAATGTCATCTCCCTCCCCAACCCATTCAAGGGTTCGGCGCAATGCGTATTTTCCTTCCATTCTTCACTTCTTCCACTCCTTTCCCTCTCATGCCATCTTTCACACTATCGATGCATCTCTTTTTCGGTCTGCTTGTATGTTGAAATAAAATAATAATTTTCATTCATTTGTAATAAGAATTTAGTATGGAATAAATTGATGATGGTGAATTGCCAGATTGGTGGGAAGCGGTTCAAGACCGAGGGGCCTGGAGCAGGTTGGGGGAGACCTTTGCCCAGCAGTGAGACACCTAAAAGGTTAAAAAAAAATATGATGATAAGAACAAATTGAAATATCATTGCTGTAGCTAGGTACATAATTCTTGAGAAAAAGAAAGTTGAGGGCACAATAAAAAAAAGGAAAATAAAAACATAGCTACAGACACGTGCAGGCAAAATTACCCTACCTAAGTGCATCAAATAAGTTTTACAACAAGAATTGTCTAGGAAACAAGAAAAATCTTAAGAAATTCTTTTGAGCAGATCCTTCTCTTTATTACGGGTAAAGTTCTACTCAGCATTTTAAGGAAACCTAGATTTCAGGATCTTGCCTCGTAAATCAAATATATTTTGAGATGTTCTCAGCTTGTCTTCTGTTTTTGAGAGTCCGAATGAGCGTTTTACGATGAGAGAACATTCGTACGCTCGTTTGTTACACTACGGTCTGATAGAGTGCCTTCTTTAGAGTCGCGTAGACAGATTGCTGACGAGTCGCACCATTAAAAGTTTCTGATTCAGTGATACGTATCTGCCTACGTAAGGATAAGGAATTCATTCTTTTTTAATCAAATACTGCTTATAGTTTGTAAGGTTGCGGTGATCGACAGGGGTTACTAAAGGTCAAGTTTTTGTCACGTTTCAAAGCTTAAAAGCATTTTATTTAAAAACATAATTTTAAAACTATTTATTTATCAAATTAAAATGGAAAACAAGAAATCTCTTCTACAAATTCGTCTGTTTCTTTACTACATAACATCATTTCCATTGTTCCTGTTTAAAACAAAACCGATACAAACACCTCTTAATTTCTTACTCAGTAATTCACTCCAAGGTCGAATTGAATTAAACATCAGGGACGCGTTTGAACACCATTAAATCACCCCATAACTAATTAGCACGGTTAAACATAATTACACCATTAATTACTCGTTCATTACAACCGCCGATGGTCCGACGATAAACATAGATTTTCATGCAAAAACTCCGATATTTGCATTTAACTTAACGAGTGTAATAGAATAAATAAATAAAGCAACAAATTTAAAGGGATTTTTAATTGAAGAGTTCGATAATTAAGCATGAATGTTTAAATTAATTAATGAATTTCGTGGAATCGAACGAGCGGCGCGCTCCCCATCGAGTGTAGTGTTCGCAAAACGAACATTCTTAATTAATGTGAACAAGAACAAACGTTCGCTATTGTAGATAATAATGTAAGCCAATTTTAAAACGCTCCGTTTAATCCATTGTTTGTTTAGATTGATTAAGTGGGAAACGTCGTGATTAAGTAAAATTTAAGGGAAGCTTTTGTCGGGGACTGTCGTCTTATAAGTTAAGACTGTTAAAATACTAAACAATATTATACAATTTTATAGCAAAAATACTTATGTAAAATACAAAATCAATACGCGGTGAGAGAATTAGGAACGGCTATAGCCTAATGGCTAGAGCGCCGGACTTGTAACCATGTGGTTTTCTGTTCAAAATCCACTCATTGCACTACAAACGTGAATCCACTCGCAACACAAGCATCTACATAAGCACAAAAAGCACGAAGACTTAAAAAACTACCAATAATGTGCCATCTCCATAGCTAGTAAGCATTCAAACAAAAACAAAAAAAACATAGTTAACTAACAGATGAATTAAGATCATGAAATATTTATGTTTAAACATTTTGTAGCTTAATATTATTTCATTGGTCCCATAGCAGTGAAATCGAGGAAAATATGACGGCAGTGTTTAGCAATCCGTATAAATTTCGCAAGCGAGCGAAAAAGAGAAAGTAAGTATGTCGGATACGCGTCAGCTGGACAGCATTAGTCAAGCGATGCGAGAAAATTTAATAAAAGGACTCCTTATCGCCTTGTCTGCCACTGAGAACAGTTTTTGTAGCTGAGATTCGCTCGAAAATTTCAAAATGGACAATTGTTGAACAACTACCAGCCACTGATGTACTTTTTGTTATGCTGACATTACTGAAGGGTTTTGAAGTCGAATATAATTGGATTAAAGTTTTTAGTGTGGTTATTTGAATCCTCCATTTTATTGAGATCAATGACCGGATTCTTAGCACAGGTTCGAGCCCAGGCAAGTACGCACCAATGGGATTTTTGTTAAAGTTGTACTTTCTTAATTATTCTAAAACACCGTTGATAAACGGTGAAGGTGATTATCGTGAGATAACCTGCATTCTATAAATTTAGCATCTAAAATCGCTAACCCTCTATGAACAAGCGTGGTGATCAATGATCGTTCCTTCTCTATACGGAAAGAGGTCTGTGCCCAGCAGTGGGGCAATTATAGGTGGTATATATATATTTTTTTAATAACCTTTTAGGTGTCCCACTGCTGGGCAAAGGTCTCCCCCAACCTGCTCCAGGCCACTCGGTCTTGAGCCATTTCCCACCAATACGGCAAAAAGCGAATGATGTCATCTCGCCAGCGTCTTTTTGGCCTACCCCGTTTACGAGCTCCAGTTCTAGGTACCCACTCGGTTGAAATTTTTGCCCATCTATCCGGACCCATTCGGCTGATGTGTCCAGCCCAGCTCCACCACAGTATATTATTACCAGCCTATAAATGTCCCAGTGCTGTTTTTCAAATATATTATTGTCAATTATATTATTTGTAAATCTAGTTATGCATTTCGTTAATGCTGCTAGTAATTTTATCAACGAACTGTTCTCGAAGCTAAAGGACCAGCAACATTTTAACCAATAATTACATTTCGTACAATTTTATTATTCTATAGTGTTCGCGGCGTTGTCGCCTTAGTGAGTGCTCCCGTCATTAGTATTCAAAATGCAAATTGCTGGCAGCACTCAGGGCATTGCACCCGTCTCAGATCTTACTTTCCCAGAAATAATTTCATTAACATCTGCATACTTGCATGTTCCTTGCAGCAATTCCTTTTCGTCTAGAACCTCCTTTCGTCTAGGTGTAAACACATAAGAAACTTGGTATGTTTAAGTCGATTATTATGTTAATAAGATTGTATTCACGTCGCGTCGTCCGATTTATATATTTCCTAGCAAGACGTAATTAGTGGTGTCCGTGCGGCTTGATGTTGAAATAAAACCTCTTTACAATTTATACAAGTATATAGATAGACGCCTGACCGATTTCTTCGCTGACCTACATTTCTAGAATTGTCTGTATCGGCTAATTCAGCGCTGGTTTTTTCTTTGCAGTAACAAGTAAATCAGTGCAAGCATAAGTTTAATTCTCCTTATTTTATATGCCTTTCCTGTATTGGCATTCGTTGTATAATTTGTTCGAAAGTGCCAAAAGGTTTTTGTTAAAATTATGTCATTCAGTATTAAGTACTTAATTGCTCACTTCGTTTTTTAGGTTCTGTATTTTACTTACATCCTAAAATAAATAATATTATATCAAATTAATATTTATTTAACATTTTTTTCTGAACACCATTATTTAAACTTTTACAATATTTAAACATAGCTTTTGGTGTCAGTCATGGATAATGGGAAATATTTAATAACTACATATTTAAATCATGACCGAAAAGATTCGTCTCAGTTGACGTGTTTGCATGACAGACACGTAGTCATTGTTAAATATTTATATCGTATTACAACGTATTACGTTGCCTGGTTGATTGCAATTAACTTTGACTATGTGACGTGAAATATTACCAAATTTTATTCATATTGAGAGTAACTATACTCCATTTAAAATAGCATTAGACAGAAGTTAAAAAAGGTTATTTAATCGCCGCCCCCGCAGAATAAACGCGTAAGTGCTATTGCGGTGGTTTTAATGTTTATCCATATTCGTTATGTATAGGTCAAAATACATCACCTCAATTTTTTTCAGATTTTTTTATTAATTATTTACGAAGTTACTAAAAGTTATTACTTTATTCTGCAATTAAAACCAAATTAAAAAAATCAGCAATATGTATATGCGTACCATAATTAAAGCCTTACATTGTGTAAAGTATTTTACCATACTTATCAGGTGCAACTGAGACATCACTTTAACTGCGTTGTCTATTACGCGTTTATTCTGGTGCAGATTTAAATACTATAATTCCGCAACATGCAATCGCAGAAAACTTCAAGAACTTAATTGAACAATAATATTATATTATATATTTTATATTATATATTTCCGTCTTAATTGTTATTGTAAACGTATTTTACCAACCAAATAATCGTATTTTAGACTAGCTGTGCCAGGGACTCCGTCCTCGTGGAGTTCCAGGAATAGCAAAATTTTAATTATTTTCTCATACGAATGAAGTGACATAGCCCGTATTATTCTAATGACCGTAACTTTTCTTTTTGTTAACCGATTTTAATGAAATAGCTACTAAATGTTATGAGGAGCTGGCCACGTTATGTTTGTGAAAGCGCATTCAAATCGCTGAATTAGTTTCTGAGATTAGCGAGCACAAACGCACACACAAACAAACTGAAGCCCTGGTATTTTACGATTTTATTATATGCATAGAATACGAAAGTGATATCGTTCTCTCTTTCTATTGTGGTAGTAACCCTTTGAGCGTTCGCAACAGTTCGTACAATGGATAAATCAACAAAAACTATGTCTTCGCAACATAAACCCACGAACAAAAATAATGTTGATAATGTCATGTGGACCAGAAAGTAAGATAAATTTTCTAATTACTTATTAACATATCCGTATCTTCATGTTCAGTACGTAGGTACTTACGTTACCTAAGTTACATATCTAGCTTAGTCCCAGTAAATTTGTTATCACTATTGCTCTATTAGTTTTTCCTAAATACTTTAAGTATTGGTGACACATTTGTTTATACAGCTCATAAAAAAGGAAAGGCAGACTCAAACATTACAGTAGAGGTATTCATAGCAATCGGTCACGTAAGATGAAGGAAGACACTGAACAGAGTATAATAACGCACATCAGTCTATTTCCCGTAAAGGAGTCGCACTATGTGAGAAAAGAGTCTAAGATGCTATATTTACACCAAGACGTTAAAAGTATAAGGAATATGTAACGTCTGTATAAAGAATGGTTCATAGAATTTAGCAAAGAACATCCGGAAGTAAATGAGGCTTCAAGAAGGCAATATGAGACTATATTTAACACCTGATTTCATTATTCTTAATTAAGCCTCATTATTTATACAGACGTTACATATTCCTCATACTTTTAACGTCTTGGTGTAAATAATATAGCCTCTTAGTCTCTTTTCTCACATAGTGCGACTCCTTTACGGGAAATAGACTGATGTGCGTTAATATACTCCGTTCAGTGTTTTCCTTCATCTTACGTGACCGATCAAATGTACGGCATCATAATGAACGCTAAGACAGAGGGTCAAAAGTATGATTTGAAAGAGATGCAACAGGAGACTTCCTTGATATCAAACAGTTAATGGACGGCATAAATTGGGATTGACAATACTAATGAGAAAGTTAAATGGTCCCTAGTAAAAATGGTTAGTGTATCAAGCACTACACCAGACCAGCTTATGTTTAAATATGATTTTACTGAAAACTAGCGCACGGTCAACACCCAGATAGCACCTAGACCCTCAAGAGGCAGCGCAAGATTACCACGAGGAAGAAAAGCTATTACTAATACCGGCAACAGTTCAGCTGGTTTGGGTTTAGATACGGAATCTACTGGTATCTTGCAAAGTTTAAAACCAGCTTATAGCCAGCTCCTTCCCATGCCAAAGGCACTCTTTAATGATTTAATGAGTTTATGTCATACGGAGGCTAATCCTCGACACTACCAAGAGTTTTATAAATCTTTAAAAAGTGATAATAATACCGAAGAAGCTGAATCTGATGAAGAAGATAATTAAAACTATCTAGGCATTAGCGCTTATCATTCAATTGCATTAATCATAGTACAGTTATTTTAATAATCCTTCTTTTATAAATATAAGTTGATGAAAAGGGCGTTTTACAAAAAAAAGGGTAATCAAGATTATCGTAAAATATTGACCTACAATAATATTGATAAAGAACCAAAGTATTATATTAATATATTTTTAAGTTGATTTAGTTTACAGTATACATACCTTAGTTGGTAAAGTTGTTCGTTTCGTCGAAATGCTGTATATGTACAATATCTACTAGTTATTGAACAGGGCGGACAAAAAAAAGGCAATAATTAGTAAACAAAAAGAGTTTTTACAAGTTTATTTTTTATGATAATGGAGGTTTTTGAAGGCCGATTAATTAAGTGTAAGAAATGTTTATGTATGACTGTCTAATACTATTAAAATAAACATTTCTTTTTTTATGGATTTTTAAGGCTTTATTCATGTATATTTATATTCCAACCAACACATCGTAACATAACGTTATAATGCCAAACTTGATGATATATTATCCAGAACAAAAACTTAATCATCTATTACATTATCAGGAACTTTTCGACTGCACCAGAATAAACGCGTAATAGCCCATTAACGGTATCACTGTACGGGAAAAAACGCAAAGAAAATTAAAGTAATATTAGATTACAAAACAAAAAAATACAATATTTGACAAGAAAAAGAACTCAAAGAAACATTAACGACCAAAAGAACATAAAATATTGATGTAAAATGATTTTTTATCAATAACTCAAAAACGGTACCTGTTTAACAATCAATATTTAACAGACTATCCACATAAAAAATAATCTTTTAAACGACATAAAAATCAAACTTCTATTCGGTGTAGTTATAAAGTTATGGACCAATTTAGGTTTTTTATTTTTCCTGTAAAATTGACTTTTTGCACTTGCGCGTTTATTCTGCGGGGGCGGCGTAATATAATGTACACTTTGTTGCAAAAGTACAATAAACTTGTTACAGTTACGATTGACGCCTATAAATTAAAATCTATTTACATACCAGCTGTCACACTTATTTGTAATCATGTTAACCATTTTTCATAACAAATTATGTGGCTTTCATTTATTTATAATATTTCATTCCAATCTAAAATGACAGTGTCAATGCTAAAAAGCTAAAAGAAGCAGTGATGAACAATACTGGAACGTTTTTCGTTTTACTATTATCCTACCATTATTTGTTTATCTATTAGATATATATAAAAATGAAACCCGTTTTCCGTTGTCACGACATAGCATGAAAACGGCTTGACCGATTTGGCTGATTTTGATCTTGAAATGTTTGTGAAAGTCCAGGAAAGGTTTAAAAGGTGTAAAACATAAATAATAAGTAAAAAAAAAAACTGTTCCTAAACTCGGGAATTACCTTAATTAATTTACTTTTGACAGAACGAAGTCTGTCCGGGCAGCTAGTTTATTATATATTTATTATTTTATTATGACTAAATCCTATGATGAAGACGAAGAAGTTTCACTATAGTGTGTTGTAAGTTGTTATTTTAATTAAAATATTGTTCTAAAAATTACTTTTATTTTAATCTTAATTAAATCTAAGTCATCATGACATGATTGGTTGTCTCATTCATTGTTTTGGTGTAAGTTTGTAATGTGTGATGAAGATATTGTTATAAATAAAGCGTAATTTTAAAAAAAAAGTTTTATTTCGTTTATTTAAGTACTTAAAACAATTTCTTTGAAATAAAATGTTTTCAATTCCTGCTTCTGCGAGCCTCTTTTTTCTAATGCTATAATAAATGGAGTATAAGTATTTTGGTTTTCAGGTTCAAGTTTCCTAGAAATTCATCTACAAAGTACTCCAGCACTACAGCTTCACGTCATTAAATACTTCACGAAGGTTTGAATACATAAATGGGTTCCTAGAAATGGTCAAAGTAATTTTTTATTTGTTTTTTACTTTTGTTTTTAAAATAGTATGTCTATGTAATAGATGTAGTTAACAGTTGACCCACATTTCTGAACTTATAAATACAGGTATGCTTGCATCACACATTCGTCATTCATGTACTAAATTACAAATATGTACCCCCAAATTCAAAGCCGCAAATAAAATTTAACGCGTTATTAAATGTCCATTTGTCGCTACCCTTTACAATGAAAGAGATATCATGAGACTTAACGGCAGCTTCAAACTGATTGATGATTCAGTATAAGGCAATTATTTATTTGAATTAGGCTACAAAGTACCTTACTTTTGTTTTTTAAAGGTCAATATAATATAAAGCACCCCGATTCGTGATTTTGTTACTAAATGGGTAAGCCCACCTAGTTTTAGCAGTATGTGAGATGAGTATATACCAAGCTAGGCTTAATTGTGCTGCTCCATTGCAGAATGTCAAAAAATGTGGTGGCGGTTCAATGACCGGCTTTGCAGGCACATGATTGCAGGGTCGAATCCAGGCTGTACTTAAGTTAGATGTACTTTCTTAATCATTGTAAGATATCATTGACAAACAGTGAAAGAAAACATCATACTTACGTCCGGAAACCTGGACAAAACAAATGGACTCCGAAATCGCCAGCCTACATGAGCAAGCGTGGTGATCAATGCTCATTCCTTCCTGTGCCTGAAACGTTTATAGGCCGATACTATTGCTACAAGCAGTCCACGCCAGTAAGCGTTTGTTACGTTTCATGCTCAGCATGTCCGTGAGTGTAGTGGATGTTATCATTACAACATTCATACATACAAAGTTTGACGCACGTGCGCAGCCTCTGTGCGCCACAGTGGAGCAGCGCCGTAATGCATTGCAAATATATTCGTGTGTGCAATTAGCTAAAGATTTGCAAGCTTTGCTTATGTACTACAACAAAGAGTCCTTCATAATCTCAGACCTCAGAATTGAAACCTTAATAATTACATGCGACCGCAGGGCACGCCTTTAGATAAAGTAAATAAAATATATATGCCTTATCACTTATGCTTTACCCATAAGTGATAAGGCATATATATTTTATTTATTATATCATTTTGTTGGTCTTTGTTTTCATTTAAAACGATGTAACAAATTTTGCTACAATTGATTTGCACGCGGGTCAGCCCGGATGGGCGTTTTCCTCGGGGCTATCTATCACTGAAATAAATTTTAAAATCAGAGCAATAGTTCCTGCGATTAACGCCTTCAACCAAACAAACTCTCAACTTTTATAATATTAGTGTAGATTCCACATAATATACATATACAAAAGAACGACTCCTCCTTTTAAAGAATATTAAAAACAAATGAAACTACGTCATACATTGCCCTTACTTGCAAAGAGGGTGAACACCATTAGTTACCTTTACTCACAATCAAGTACTTAAACTCCTAACAGTTGTGACTAAGCTAGTTCATTCGACTTTGATTTAATTAACTAAAGTGCATCTGCATTTATTTAAATCTTGTCAGATGGTAATTTGTCGCCAGCTAAAGCGACTAGAGTCTTGATCTCTGAATTAATTATCATTAATTTCGTTTGAAACATTCATAGTTTATGTTTTTGACAACACGTTTTATGTGAAGGGATTACAAATTATAATTCCCTTTAAGATAGTGAGTTTTGGGTTTAAGACTACTTGTTTAACTAAGCTGATTTTAGATTCTCAAAAGTCTTAATAATATTTACCTACATAACTATTATTAAGTTCATAGTTTAAAATGAAGTTTTAAACTGTGAACTTAATATAATAATTGAATTAAATATCCTACGTGTTATATTATAAATCTATAGTTCTGTTCAAACGCTTTTTTATTTATTTTGATGGCGATAAGTTTATATTACAAATAAATTTTGTAGTTAGATGTTTCGGGTTAACGACCCCAGTTTACAAAACATAATGATTTATTATGTTCTGTTGCTAGTACGTACAGACTGGTTGTTCACAAAATAAACTTAATAATATTAGTCTAAAATATCCTTTAAGATAGAATATGCTACAAAATCTCGTTCCATAAATATATTAAACGTATTACCACACGATAACTAAGTCAACGTAACGTAATGTACTTGTTAGTACATCGAAAATAACATTCTTGACAGGAATCCGATCAGCTGTAATCTAAGGCGTTGGGAAATCAGAAATCCAATTTACCCTTATAATACACCTACGCGACGCGTATCACGGCATGATACGTACTTATATTATGTTAGTAATAGAAGGAGAATTACTAGGCAATATGTTTTAAAAAGAATTTTGCTTGTTAATTATTAAATAAAAATATATCTACAATTCTGTTAATACATTAGCACCATTTTTTTGTTTAATATGTCATACTTACATACGAATAATTTTGGACCTTGGCAATAACGTGATGAAATTTGAACCCGTAAATTCAATTTTAATACATAAGACACTTCAGACCAGTACAAATTTATAAACTAATCTTGTCTAGAGACGATAATAATCTAAAACTTATTACTATAATACTCTATCTTTAATATAAAGGACATGACACAAAAGGCGGGTAGTGACAGTGAAAGCTGTAGAAAAAATAATGTTTTCGTACAGCAGTATAATACTTAATAGTAGTAGAGAGAAAGTTCTCATTGATGCACTCATGAAGCACGCACACTCAACAAGACGAGATATAAAATTAATAAGAACCTACAAAATGAAAACTTGATTCTGGAGAGGTATTACTTACATCTTAACTCCCCTCTACCTAATACAATTTAACTACCAATATAACTTAAACCTACTCACAGTAGACGTAACTTATTTACACGAAAGTTATTAGCAGTAGGACTCAGTCATTTACATAGTAATCCTTCCAATAGCTCTGCCAGGCAACAGAAACTTTACGATCTAAGTACTTACGTTCCTCTACCAATTTACCTAAGGTTTTACTACTGTTTACGTAAAAAAGAAATGATTCATTTAAGGTAAATACTTCTTTATTATTAAATTTGACTGATTAAAACCTATATAATCTCAAAGCAACAGTTATAAACCAGTTAATAGCTTTAAACAGACGATTTACTCGTATTTTTTTTCTAGTTTCTATGAGATGTTAGAAAGTATAATCATATCATTACCGTATTATTAGTGGGGCTTCAACAAATAATAGAACCTTCCCCTCTCATCCTGTGGGTGTCGTAAGGCTCCAGCCTCACTTCATACGGCTCACTGCGTGTTGGCGATTACAGATTCTAAATCTTGGAATCCATGTTTCCTCACGACGTTTTCCTTCACCGATGTAAATGATTTCTTAGAATAGTTAAGTAAATATAACTTTGAAAAAGTCACATTCATCCTTGTCTATAGTGGATCCGAACCTGCAACCCGTGCACGAAAATCTACCACCATAATCTACTACCAATCTAACACCATGAAAGGTAATATACACTGTCACTTAAATACCGCACTTTGTTCAAAACAAATTTTCTCACGATGTATTCTTTAATAGTCTCTACTAAATAAAGCATAGGGCAGGGTTCAAAGTCGTGTTTTAGCGATGTATGACGAAACTATGGGTTATGGTTTATAACATAAATAATACAACGCTAATAAGCATTTGCTTTGCCTTTACCACTTGAGAATTAGTGTATGCAGTGATCCCAAATGCGCAGTGATTGAGTACTAAGCTTATTGCCGAACGTGCTTCAAATAAGGTGCTTGAAATACCTAAGCAGTCGTGTTTATGATCTAAGATAATACAGGATTAAATTAAAAGAATGATACAGGATTATTTTTTATAGAGAGAGTATATTCTACAAAGTAATCAATTTTTCATACTAACATAAGTCACGTGACCTGTCACTTTGTATGAATATTTCCGATTTTAATTAAATTTGCACACCGTGTGCAGTTTGATTCAACTTGAAAGATAGGATAGCTTACAAATAAATTATATTAAAAAAAAAACCGCTGACGGAGCTGCAGGAAACAGCTAGTATTATTATATTATTATAGCAGCAAGAACATTATAAGATAGAGAAAAATGTAAATCATAATATCTAGTGACACATACCATAACCAATAGAGGTTCATAGGATCCAATTTCCTCAAAAAACAAAAGGCATAAAAGAGAGTTGTTAAACAATGTGTAGGATATCCTCAGGGATATATAGCAACGTTTTCGTTACACTGAACAATTCACATGTTGTTTGAGGCCACTCATAATATTTGCTGAGGGAACTCGCTTGGGTGGAATTAATGCCCTTTCGTCCATATTTCTGTCTCACTATTATTCGTAAAACCTCAGGCTTTTTAGATATTACGTCATGCTTCGAATAATAAGTACCTACCGATAAAATAGTAGTTATTTTACTATGACACACTTTTTTTATTTATCCTCGAGTAGGTATGAGATTGGTTGAGTTGATTGATTGAGGTATGCTCGATATTGTATATCTGTAAATAAGTTACATTTTAAACCAGGATACATTACTAAATGAAATCGCTTAATTTTCACAATATTTAGGGTGTTTTTACAAAAGATATTTCGTTTAATACGTAAAAATATATTTAAAATAAATACTCTCAATAAATATTGGACAGATTCATTACAAAAATATTAAGCCAACTGAATTTGATACGGCAATTTCATTCACAGAATTATTTATATAGCTATAGGGATCATCAAATAGAATACTGATGAAGTATCAATCAACAACTACCCACGCTATGAGAGCCTTCAAAACGATATTAGATCATATCTCAGTATCGGGTAGCTAAAAGAAATATGAAAGCGAATAAGGCTGCCATTGCATGGTCAGACACGCGAGATCGAAATGTGCGTGCAACGAAAACGTAAATCGTGACGCGTAATGTAATGAGGTGACGCAAAGACGCATGGCCCGGCGAGTAGTGTTGTGCGTTCACGCCCTAAGTAATTTTTATGTGATGTAATTTGCAATTGATGGACATAACAATTATGTGTTATAGCTGACATAACTTCGAAAAAACGTTTTTGACGTTTACTAGGGTTGTTTGATTACAATTTTACACTATATTTTTGACACAATAATATAATGCTCATTGTAAATTTTGATTAAAACAATAGTAAAAAATCGAAATTTAAAGGAATCTGAAGTTTACATGATCGGACTTGCAATCATGTGATCGCTGGTTCGAATCCGGACGTGAACCCAATCGTAACACAAGCATATTATATTAGCTTAGCACGAGGATTTAACAAGAAAACTAATAATATTGTGTGATCCACATTGATAAAAAGCTTTTTTAAAATAAGCTCATTTTATCAAATAAAAATAAATATCGATTCTAAATTAAAAACTCAATACTGTCCGCACATAAATCTTTGATTGAAAAAAGAAGAAGGAATACGATCGTTGTTCTAAACAACTCAAAATATAATTACGATATGCCCTTCGGTAAATAATTAGCAATACTTTATTGAAATCCATTTGATGATCCCTGCGGGGCGGAGTACACGTGCGACTTAATGAGGCTAGTTCGAACGCATAAGTTGTTAGTGTGCATACAGCCGGACTGTTGCCTCCCAAGACAGAACTAACTTCTATGTGTGTAGCCTCCGTAACTATGCATGGACTGCAAAACTTAAGAAGGATCACGTAAATAACTGAGTATTGATTAAATGTGAGTAGCTTAGTAGGCAAAGCAAATGGTGCATTGAACCAGTAGTCGCGAGTTTAAGTCCAGCTGAAGCTTATTTATTTTTACTTTCATATTTGTATATAATTTTTAAATGATAAAATATGAAATTAGGGTATGTGCATTTCATGTATTTAGTATGTATATGTAGTAGAGCATCTTGGAATCAAACACACTCAAATAAAAATTAAAAATGAACGTGACGATGTAACAGGAGTTTTTATCTTTGACAATTTCATATATTTGACATGGTCACTTTTAAAAAGGACGTTGTCTTAAAAATAAATAACACATTTTGTTTACTTATTCATACTTGAATAGAAAATTTAACGAACCAGTCCATTATTCCCTTCAAATGTTTCCGATCGAGAACAAACCAAATCAAATTAAAATTTTCTTCCTCCGTAATAAATTCTGTACGCGTGTGATATATCTCGAAAACGGGAATAGATAAACACATGGATAATAAGGTAGTGTGTCCGTTCAAGAGCTACCGACATCCAGTACATTCTTCAAGTGTCAGACATTCATCAAGATGAGTGACACCCAACTAAGTGCGGTTATATCCTGCAATCATACATTTTATTTATAAATATGTTTCAATGCTAATCTCTAGATTATACGTCTGACAGGGACCGACGTATATACAGTTACGCGCGTATATAGTTGCCGGCATGTAACTTGGCAATGTTTTGGAGTAGTGAGAGCGTATTTTCATATTATGTGCAACAAAACCACAGTTTTGTTGCTCGACTGTATCACTGCTAGCAATCTTTAAAAAAAATATTTTTTTTAACATTTATGTACACATTAGAACGTTAAAATATGAGATGAACTCGTAACGACTCTTGCCAAATTACGTGCCGGGTACTGTACCATGAATTCTTAAGACAGGACTTGTGTCCTTGAGTAAGCGAGACACTGTTATGTGCAGTGTAGATCGCCATCTCACTTCCTCAATCGCAACTGTATGGTACGTACATTTACTCCTTACTTCCATGTCACAGGTATGGGTGTCATTCTCTAAGTCCGAAGAGAACATAACGTGGCAGAAAGCAGATTATAATTCAACTAACCCGGGACGCCAAATGTTTTTAAATTCCGAGGGTCACCTGGTAGTATTAGTTTATACGTTTTAGACCATTTTTAACATACCAGATCCAGAATTTTTAATTAAAAGTATAGTAAGTCGAAAGAGATCCTGCCTCTCTTTACCCTACACGTAACAGTACGTTAACTGCTTAGACTTAATGAATAAGGCTCCAGTTTGCTACAATTCTGGGTATAAAACAAGGATATTATTACTTACAGTAGCTACACATTACACTGTAACGTTTCATGTAAATATAGAAAAAGGTACATTAAAATTGTTATTTTTTTTTATCTATATTTTCACACACTGGCACTTTCACTTCCGCATGGAAATGCTTCAACAATGACCAATCAATTGCGTTGGGACCATGTGTTTTCAGGTTCGGAACCCAGCACTGCACTACCGACGGGAGCCCGCAATATCACAAGCATTTAGCTTAGCATGAGGATTAACAAGAATACCGGTAAAGTGCGAGCCGCATTGCTAAAAACTCTTTTTTAATTGCCTGTGTACGTATGGAGGCCAATCACACACACAATATCAGAAGCAAGCACTCATGCACAAACAAGTAGCCAAAGGACAGCAGCTATCCCTACTCAAACATTAATAAATTAATTATCAGTATAAGCCCTCTAATACCTCAACAGTATTACAGCATACCAGTATATACTAGAAGATTATAATCAACAATTCATTCGTTCGCATCCAGTCTTAGGCGACTGCTCTATACTAGTGATCCCGACATAAATCCACCAAGTAAAGACAAATTACTCGACCTTTTTTCTCTTTGGATTCCCTGTAGGATAAAGGATACCAAATCCTTACGAACGTGCCTTTTAATGGAATGATTACGCATTCCTACTCATCTGTAAGTATTTATGTAAGGCACTTGGCTGATGGACGTGCATGTCGTACAAAAATTAAGTAAGGGACGATAACTTTATAAAGTGTTCTCAGTTCAGTTCCTCAGAAGAATATAATCTAAGAACAAACTAGTTACTAAAATGAAAACTGTTTTCTGGTGGTTCTGGAAGTATGTATATTCTATTCAAAGCGATTTTTTTTTATATAATTTTATTTTATTGTATACTCGTCTCGTTGTGTTAAAAATTTGGTGGTTTAGGTACCGTTTTTTTTAATATTTTATAATAATAATCGGGTTTTTTTATCGTTTAGTTCTACAAATCCGATATCTTTAAATATACCTACCTATAGAGAGATTGAAGAGAGGTCTGGAATACTAGAGGGGAGGCGTTTGCCCAGCAGTGGGAACTAAAATAGGCAACGAAAACAGACGACCTGGCTGCCTGACCACGATCTCACCCTAAACCGTCAGGACCGGAAATCTTGAGAAATTGGCTGCAAAATAGTTCTATACATACCGACATAGAAATGACCTTAAAGACAAAAGCTTTCAAGTCTATTGGAGGTTAAGTACAAATATACAGTTAAGGGAAAGGTCATTGCCTCAGAGAAGAACATAAGATACAAGGGATATTCACGAAGGCTCGCACGTAGGCACGTGTTGCCCCCGAAGGCACAGGGGTAGTTGAATAAATAGACTACAAAGAAAAGAAATACTTAAATATTAACTAATATTAGCAAATATAATTAGTAATGTATCATTTTATATCGTAAAATGAAGCTATGAGATAAACTTAGCAGATTTTTTACAAACTTATAATCGAATGCACTCATGATATGATATCGGAGGTGCCATTATATTGATATTATAATAATAATATCTTTAATAATAATAATATCTTGCGACAAGCTCACACACATCTGACCCAAAACTATGGCAAACAGACAATTGATAAACATACTATATTTCAAATACATACATATTATAGATACTTAACGCCCAACCAGAACAAATGATCGTGCTCATCATATCAAGATTTGTCCTGGATGGGAATCGAACCCACGACCTCTGGCGTAGCAGTCAGGGTGACTAACCACTAGACCAACAGTATTGGAATTTGCTAGCGTCTTATAAGTATCGCTTTTTTGTGCAATTAACTTCTTCAGAACAGAAATTTGTCAATAAAGGCGAAACCCAACTTTGGTTTTTCGTAACTTTTCTTAGACATTTTTTTTATAACACTCAATGATAATCAAGACTGCATTAAAATCAATTTAGTATCAACGTATTTGGCGCTATACCTATGTGATTCCTAATTTTAATTCCACTTCTGTATTACGACAATATTCTGGAAAATGTGCATGCATTTCGCCGACACTCTAATTGCAGAACTAAAATTTTAATGCCGGGTTATGTATTGTTACAGCTGTACCATATCCAGCGTAACTAGATATTCTTTATAGCAATATTCATGTCTTCCCGTTTTGGTAGAACATTCATTACAATGGAACTAAACACGCATAATGAACGTCGCCTCGCGTTCTATTTTAGCAGTTTTACAAGTACCTAGATAGGATCACGCGATTTATGAATCCATTGTCTGAAACAACTATTCTCATTTACGTCTACAACTTGGCCAATGCACCTGAATATATGGATGATTTTTGTACGTCCTTTTCGTTTCTATTGTAAACTGTTTGGATTTCTTTGTTTACAGCTCCGCAAAGTTCTGCGTAATTGTATGCAATTAAGATGCTTATCAGAAGGTATAAATGCGTTGAAAGTAATTTCGAGAAGGGTTCAGTAATATCCACTGAAACCCGCCATAAATCATAGAGCTTTTAAGTAAATGGCAGCCACAACTGCCTGCCAAATAAACTATAGAATAAAATAATAACGCACATTTGGACCACGTGTAGCTCCATCCATCGCGGTAATTGCTGACAGGCGGAAGATAGCTAGAGAGTTATGACGTCACATAACGTGCTAATGACGTCATAACTGCATTGCCCCGGGCTCTCGCTGACTTACGCCTCTCTCTGGATGCAATGGATGCGATGCAATTTACTTAGCAAATCCTGCGCGAGACATTTTAACTGGTTTTACACCTTGCCATTAAAGGCACGTAATGACATTACGTGATAAGTGCCCCTGATAGCTGATACTGTGTCATTTTTTTGTCGCCAGTGCAAAATAAAGTGGTCATAGCCATGCGTGTTGAATGTTAAATATTCTTTATTGGAATGGAGCAGATGCATTAATACATTCGTGTTACATTTAAAATAAATATTTCTGCACTCTCCTTGTTTTGAATATAAAGTGATATTGAACGAGATTAAGGTTATGGTCTATATATAAAATGATTTATTGAAATTCGATTGTGACGTCTGATTAAATAAGTCCTTACTGTATTTATTGGCTTAAAAATAAATAAATAAATAATAAATAATAATAAATAAAATATGTATGGAATAAAATTATTAAATGAATACAGTAGTTTCGACTGCACGGATAGCCGAGTGGTATAAGTCACCACGCTAATTACCACTGTGTGCGACGTGCTGCGGGTTCGATCCCGCATGGGACAAGCATTTGTGTGATCCACAAATGCTTGTTCCAAGTCTGGGTGTTCTTTGTGCATATGATTTGAATGTTTGTGAAACCCCCGCGACACAAGGATTAAATTCCTTAGTGCGGGCGTCGTTTAAAAAAGATAGAAAAAATAGTATAATAATGAATATGAAACGGTTTGATGGTTAAATGAATGAATATAAAATAACGTAGTGTCATCAGTTTTGTTCCAGTGCCCTTAGTTATACAGTATCACACATATATTTATGATTTCTATTCAACATACTACAAACGCAAATAAGAGCTACATCTACTCCAGAATCAACTGAACACCAAAAGTGCATAACATATGGTGACAAATAGCACATTCAGTACATAACTCGAGCAAAATTGTTGCTCTGCGGATCGAGGGGCTATTCTGTGCAATAAACGTCACGCGTCAGGTGAGAGCACCATAAATCTACCCGTCGTCGGTTCCCCTCATGAATCACCCGACGAAATGCCAACTTTTCTGCTACTTCCATTTCGTAAGGTAGAGTTGACATTTTTCGTGTTTAAAAGTAAGTAGATGCGGGAGTTCATGTTTCAAGCACGTGTCTTGTGGTATGAAATGTTTTGGTTTTGTTTTATATTGTATAACATTTAACACATCTACTTGCTTAAAAAACTGTTAGGTAATAATATAGTAAGCTATTTCGTGACGGAAAAGTGAAAATACATAATTATATTTCTTTCGGCGAGTCTCTTCTGTATACTGTAACTGAAATGGTGTAATTAGGATTAAACAAGGGTATATCATTACATAACTTTCTTATTAATCTGTTCTGTATTTTTTCTCTTTGAATTAATGAGCTTTACTTTTCTCTTACAATACAAGAACTTCACCTGTCTGAAAATTCAGTCTTCATAACATGTTTTACTGTTATCAAGTTTTCAGCGACACCACACAAAACAAAGTTGTTTAAATTACTTGCGCATGTTTGTGCTAATGGTTTTCAACAGTAATTAGTGAGTGTTCCACAACAATCATCGCAATAAAGCGGAATTAAATTACTTCTACATCCGGAGCCGTACGGAACATGGAAAGTGGAAAATCCGCTGCAATAATTCATATTTATATGGGAGTAAAATAACAGGCACGTCATGCTCTTTTACAACTCTCATAAACTATAATATTTCTAGCTTAATGTTTAAAGTGAGCATACAATACGAATTCACGCAATGTAATTAAAAATCCCCACTAATGGGGTGGGACGCCGGTTGCTGGCATTTACGACAAACATGATTATCAAAATCTTTTTATTATTTAAAAACAGATCACATGAAAAATATGAAAATACATCAATTACATTATTCTACAAAAAAATTTAGACCTAACAATGATAACACCTTTTATACATTACAACAAATTAATCACTTGTGTTAGAAGGTAAAAACATATCAAATAAAAAAGTTTGTGTTAATTGATTTTTATCTTGTCATTAAAATTGTTCAAAAGCTCTAAAATCACTAGTGCAAAGAAGAGTTAAGAAAAAAGTAATAAAATGCAGCGGATATGTACTGATTAGATCCTTGCATGCTAAAATAAAATAAAATATTTTAAAACTTTCACTTAAAAACTCATTTCTGTTGCCAGTAATTAGGTGTTTCTCCCTACACGGGTTACTACGGAAAAAAGATTACGAGCTGCCGGTATTCGGGATATGTGCTATTAACATACACACGATGTATATCTGATAAAAGGCGTTTGTGAAAATTTAGTGTATGCTGGGTAATTACTGGGTTGTCGATACAATCTCGAGGACACGCCCCACCGCGCGCCTTTGTGTGTTAAGAAGTTTAAATAAAAGACAAAAGAAATCCTATACACAAAACATATTATTGCTGCCGTGATAAGTCGTGTTTGTTTTTATCAGCTGGGACTCGGAACAAGCCGTTGCCAATTTTGACAAATAAATAAATGTACCAATAAAATTTATGAAACAAAAATTGTGACTTATATGAGACAGAAGCTATACTTGTAGATTGCATATATCCAATTATTTTACTTGAACAGTAAATACACATCTATGCAAACTTAGCCAATATCATTACTCAATATTGTTTACAATCATTTTATGCATATAACTATTTTTAAAAGAGTAACCTTTGGAGTTTCTTGTCGCGTCTTCTCCATAGGAATGACACCTTAGAACCGCGCAACTAGTGTCATTTAACGTTTTGAAAGTACCTGAAAACGTCTACTTGAAATAAAAATGTTTTGATTTTGATTCAAATATTATCATTATTTGGTTAAAAAATAAATGACTGGCTTCGAACTATTTTTTAAACATTGTATTTACTAAACTCCGCAGTTACCGAATCGTATACCCGTCGAACTTTTTATTATTCTCAACATCTAACCCTTTAAATGTCCGAGATAAGCATCTGGCATATGCGCACGAAGGTTATTTTATTATCGACCTCATATGAAGAATGCAATGCAAATAAATATTTGTAGTAGTTTCTGGAAGTTTAGGTTATTCAGTATACATGATTTTAGTTGTAAATATTAAATTAGTGAAAGAATTAAATGAATATTGTTTAATAATAGTCGTTAACTTTGTTTAAAAATAATGAATTCTATTTTGCAAACATACCTGCACCAAAACGTTCACTTGCGGTTTAGAATTATGATTATTTTAAAAGTTTGTAACTTTAATTTATTTTAATAATGAAAGATTTATTGATAGTGCTTAGCAAAATATATAAAGTACCTAGGCAACTAATTGTAGTAAGTGCGGCTTTTTTCTTTTATTTAGTACCTACAACACTATTCATAATAAAGATATTTGCGCTGTTGAACATGCACATACCGCGGCTCTTTACATTTAACGCAAGCGCTACGTATTTAAACTTTTATTTTTCTTTCAATGGCAGATGTCGTCTTGATTCCATGAATTCTTGTACCGAGGCTTAATGTTTTAATTAACCCGTGGTTAATCTCGACTGCCAAAAAGACCCAGAAGCCTATTTTTTTGTTTCGGAATCAACGTCTCGCCCACTTGTTGCCACTTCCCACGCAAGCGATCTGCATACATTTGCAGGCTCTTTCATCCTCGTACTTAGCATAAAACAAGCCCGACACCAAGTCATTATGCAGTCTCGGATTTCGAAGTACGGCTGCATAAATTTACGCCATTATCAAAATATCGTGAATGAAACAAACCGAGCATGAAACGGATTTAACCAGTTTAGGGGTCATTAACTCACGCAATGCGTATTGTTATGTGCTTATTTGCACGTACGCGTTTGTAGGGTTAATACAAGTGGAAATTGACGCATTATGATTAATATTCCAAATTAATTAATGTGTAATTATAACTAAAGTGGCGTTCGTTAATTTGTTAAATTAGAACTTAATTAAGTAAGATTTTTACTTTCATTCGTGTGGGCTTTTTTCTATTGCATAGTGGCGCCACTACGACTAGAGCTAAGCGGTAATTAATGTAAAATGTTTATAATTATTTTCCTTAACCAGTGTAGGTAGGCATGAAATGTGAAGACGTGATCTCCCACACCATAGACTTGTTTGAGGGTTCCATGATTCCACCTCAAATATTTGGCACATTTCTCCACGAACGTTTAGATCAAAGAGCATTGAGCAATGACCGTCAAAAACACTTATTGTTAACTCCCTTTGATGATCAGTACTCAGCGTACCTACTCCATTATTGTGAAGGGAGCTCGAGGCGCCGGTCCCTAACAATTCACTCAAATACTTAGCTTGAGATAAACAGACGAAATTCGGCTCAGATATTGCTGGCTCTATTCAACTAATCCAACGTCTAAGAAAGAGGTTGATTTTAAGATATTATTTCATGTTAACGAGGTATATTTATTTAGTTGATTAGCGTTTTTCATAGTCATAGCTAGTTTTTTGCGAACGGTTGTTATTTGAATAGAATCCCAGTTTCCCTTGGTCATGGCATCACGTCTGATTACATCAATGTGGTTTATTTTTTTGTTTGTTACTCACAAAAAAGGTTCGGAAATGTCTAAAGACATTTACGTGGAACATTGTAAAATTTAAGAAAAAAACTTATTGCGTTTGACATAACTTTAAATTGTTTTAGGGTTGGCCCAATTCATATTTGATATGATAACGTGTATTGGGTCAGCTAAAACTAAAAAAAAATATTGAAAAGCTTTAAGACTATTAAAAATTAGTAGTCTTGCAGGTACTTGTAGGTATATTATCATGTGAAATAGTTTTTGTAAAAATCGGTTTATTACATTGTTTTCTGAGGTTTACGCAAATGTTAGAGATGGAAATAAAACTGCATTTAAACGGATTCTACCGCGGTTTATTTTGATTTTCGTTCCCGACGTTTCGACGCCTTTGCAGGTGTCATGGTCAAGGGCTGACTCCATTTCCGTCTCGTTTAAAAGTAGATTTATTTCAATCGGTTTATTAGTTTCAAAGATTACGTTTTACAAACAAACGACTTTACTTCCTAATAATATTATCAAGAGTTAAGTATAGATTAAGACAAGGTCACTAATTTTGATTGATTTGTTTAGTGCTCATTATAAGTAAGTAGGTACAATAATATCTAATACAGGAATCTAAAATACTATATCTTATAACTTTAATGTGTCACGTAGGTATTTATCTGAAGATACATTGTTGAGATAAAAAACCAACACCACCGTTTAAAATAGGCCTTTTTAAAAATTTAATAAAATAAAACATTGTTTTTTGATGTTTACGCGAATGTAAGACATTAAAAATAAAACTACTTTTAAACGGATTCTATCGCGGTTTATTTTGATATTACTTAGTTCCCGAATGACCACGACACCTGCATAGGCAAACCGCGAAAGAATCCGTTTTAAAAGTAGTTTTAATTCAAAATCTACATATATATATAATATAATCTGTATGTATAAAACTCTTCCGTTACTGATTGACTGACTGACTGACTGACAGACAACGCACAGCCGAAACTACTGATCGTAAAGAGCTGAAATTTGGCATGTGTGTTTGTTGGGAGGAGTAGGCTCCCACTAAGAGAGGATTTTTGGAAATTCCCCCAAAGGGGAGAAAAGGGTGGTAAATTGAAAATGTTTATTTTTTAATGGATTCCACGCGGACGAAGTCGCGAACAAAAGCTAGTAAAACATATATGACAAACTGCTAATAACTTTGTCAGCTGTATTTAACTAGCAAACTATAACAGTATTATCCGTTCATATCCTTTTAAGTAATGATCGAATTCCGTGAAATCCCTATTAGGTAATGAATATTCATATATAATTATGATTAGAGGCGCCATTATTCAGTCGAAAGTGTAGCACGGTATACTGCCGATCGCGTAATTTGACCGCCCGCGCCGTCTAAGATTACGTTCTAACGCAATCCTACTAATATTATAAATGTGAAAGTGTGGATGTTTAGATGTTTGGATGTTTAGATGTTTGTATGTTTGGATTTTTGGATGTTTGTTACTCAATCACGCAAAAAAGGCTGAACGGATTTGGATGAAATTTGGCATGCATGTATCCTTTGATATGGAAAAGCACATAGGCCCTTTATGCCCAGGCCCACCTTTTATTCCGATTCCTTAAGTAGTTCCCGAGGGAAAATGGTTTACGAGCTAAGCCGTGAGCAGACAACTTTGAAATTTGGTATTTTTCTCTATTACAGTGCAAGCTTATTCCTTTTTTTTTTCACAAATTTTATTCCATTTTTCATTACTTTCACATTTTTCATTTCTTTTTGGACCCAATTCTGAAGTCCACGCAGACGAAGTCGCGGGCAGAAGCTAGTATACAATAAAATTAATATTTCTGATAAATAATAAGGTACAATGACCACTATGTTACCAAACAGTAATTACGCCTTAAATCCCTCAACGATAGTTTACTTTAGATCATGTTATCAAGTTGTTAGTTTCGCTACAGCTCCATTGAAACCCAGTTATCTTTGCCAATTTAATGGTAGCGATATTTGAGAGTAGTAATTTTCTAAGCTATGTTGAGGGACTTGCGACTAAGTGGCTACTGCGCATATTGATCGGACTACAGCATCTAGCTATCCTTTATGTAGTACCGTTCTAGATAGGGTACGTGGTAGGTGATACTCGGAACACAGATGCCGTCAGATATTTTCAAAGGACTACGAACTATATTATAATGTAGTAAGTACTAAGTTATATGGAAGTTCAAAAAGCCATAAATATTTTATAGATTGAAGAATAGTTTTCAATTATGTGTTCATAAAGATAATTGCTATAAAGAAAATATATACAGCATGTAACAAAAACCCTGTGCGATCCCTGAGACTATTATTCGGTATCGTACTGCGAACACATATACGTAGCTATTAAATGGATTGGAGATTATTTTTTTTCCTAATTGAAAATAATTAAATCAAAATAAAAACTGATCCAAGGCTACTGTTGCCTTGGATCAGTTTTTATTTTGATTACACTGACCGCTCCTCAAAGTTCACGTACTTACTACCTGCAGCCTGCAGCTTTGTGTCAAAGAAGCTGCCTATGCGAAACGGTTCATGAACTGTACTACGAATACGCCTTTATTGCATCTGACAGGGGTTTTGTTACATGTTGTATAGGGTCATTTCGCCTGTTCGCGTCCACTTAGTGCAGTTGGCAAGTTTGAAGGAGAAAATAAAAATGTTCCAGCAGTAATTTCAATGAAAAGTTTATGTAATGTGTTCATCAAAATAGTCTATTTTAAGTTTACGTTTAGTTTTGTTCGAAACACCTTGTGGTTTTTTTTTAAAAAAGGAAAACATCAGAATTACGCGATTTACCCAGTTTGCGTCCATAAAATCCAATTTGCGTCCACCCGTTGGACCACTTCGCGTCCACCTTAGAAAAGGAATAAAGGGGTGATATTTTTATGATAATGTAAAGAGAGATTGGATTTTAATAATTAATTTATTAAAGAATTATAGTTATTTAAAAATTATCATATTAACATTAACAAATCACTATAAAGAAAATAAAAACACCTATTTATTCTTCTAAACATTGATAGAACTATAAATTTGTTATTTTTAAAGTAATTACGCTGTCGCCTTGGGTTAAAATCCTGTAATGATAGCTGTAAGTGAGAGAATTTATATAAATAAATAAATTTTAAAACAAATTAGGACAACATTTAATTATTTTAAAATAAATTTTAAAACAATTACTTTATTAATTTTAATCTGTTATGTAAACTAACAATCAGCCTTGATTAATAATAAGTCTTTGGCTATATCGTATAGACAAAACAATACAATAATTTTGTCTAATCCTACTACTTTTAAAAAATTTAAAAATTTTTAAATCTTAATAATTATGAGACAAGGTATGTTATTATAGCCCTAGAATTTTAATTTATGACACAAGTCATATTCAAAAGACTTATCTTTGGCCTCTAAATAACTTAATCCTACTAAACGAGTGCATTTCTGATGATACCATCTAATACACTTGTCACAGCCAATGTTTTTCTCTTCGTCGTCTTCTACATCTGAAATTAGTGTATCGTCACATTCAGGACATTTCACGCGTTCCACGGCTGGTAAATTTTCTTTCTCAATTTCTTTGTAACTTCTTGAAGATGATGTATTTCCTTTTTTTGCTTTGGAGCAGTTTTACCAACCGTTTGAGGGTGTTTTAAAGATTTTTTTCTGTTCTTGTTACAAACAATACGAGCAAATCAATTGAAAGAATGAATAAAAATAGTGGACGCGATTTGGTTTTGTTATTATTCCCTGCAGGTATAATTTGCGTCCATTGCGGACGCAAAGTGGAAATTTTATAAATTCGGTGTAGTAATTCGCGTCCACCTTATTTTAACTGTTCACTGTAAAAAATATAAGCAAATTCATAATTAATATAATTCTTTTTATCATTATCAACTCATAGAAACAGCTACGTATCCAAAATACACATAAAACAATAAAATACTTACCTTCAAACGCACCGCTGCCTACAACTTTTGTCTTAGAATTCCGCGCATCCGCGCTCTCTTGTTGAACAGCCGTCACAAACTTATTTTTTTACACAGGATTGATTGGGGGCAGGGAACTTTTGTCTATATGTGCGTGCCTCTTATACATTGAGGTATTGGCGGTAATGACTTTTCGGCTGATTGGTGTGTTAGTATACTTAATTTCGAGAGTTTTCAAACGGAGATCCGTAAAATGGACGCGAATTGGGGGGTGGACGCGAACAGGCGAACTGACCCTATATTAAATATTATGGAAAATTTACTATTTTTTTACGCGGCCATGTACCTACTCGGTTGAAACCGTGGGGTAGAGCTAGTAACAAATAATGAGTACTTAGTAACAAACGTTAAAATAGCATTCATAATTTAAGCATGCGTTCCTCCGAAAGAACTAATTAATATTCTATGTGTTTCGTAATAATTATAAATAAAACATATAATCATTCCTGAGTAAAGACGTTGCGACGTTTTGTGTTATCTTTGTTTCCTATCACGATTGCCAGGTAGCGACAATTCCAAACTTTTCAATAGGGGCTTCCTCTAATTAATTCTTCGTTGTAATTCAGACTCTATTCATTTTAAGTCCCGAATGTACACCCCATAACTCATTAAAAATTTGAACCTGTATGTGAATCTATATCTATAGATACATATAATAAAATCGTAAAAGGCCAGTACTTCAGTTTGTTTGTCAGTGCGTTTGTTCTCAGCAGAAATGAGTTCAGCGATTGGAATGCTTTGCGAAGCTTGCCACATTATGTCAGTGAAAACACTGACATAATGTGGCAAGCTTCTCATATCATTTAATAGTTCATTTAAATCGGTTAACAAACAAAAAAGTTACGGTAATTGGAATAATAGAAAGAAGAAAGAAAGAAAGAATGAACATTTAATTTGGACACAGCACAGAGACACAATTACAATAATTAAATAATAATAATAATACAGGTTCTATGTCACTTTGGTCGTGTAAGAAAATAGTTAAAACTTTGCGATTCCCGAAACTACACGAGAACGAAGTCGCTGGTACAGCTAGTCTATTAGATACTAAAATTATAAAGCTGATTTTGTTAGTTTGGTTGGTTGAAAGCGCTAATCGCAGGAATTACTGATCCGTTTTGAAAAACTTATTTCTGTGTTAGATAAGTAGCCCATTTATTGAGGAAGATTTTAGGGTAGGGTTTTTGTCACGAAAACCTATCCCACGCGAGCAAAAGCTAATGTTATTTAGACTTCATATGAAACGGCGCAGCATAATTTCACCACAGTTTATTAAATACAAAATGTGCGTCATTTCATAAAATTTTAGATGATTAAAAACTCTCGTGGTTTGATAACGAACGTTGGCATGAAATTTGTTTGGCAGAAACCGCTCCAAACATTTCAATTAATATTCCAAAATGTTTTGTCAACTTTAATTTCGTGTTACCGCAGAACGTAGCCAACAAATTACTAAACCATGTCAATATACCTAACCCGTAGCCTGTGTTTGTTAGTTAATTAATGGAAAACCTAAATAAATTTAATCTAAACCTTTATAGAGTTAGGACTAGTTTATTTAGACCTCAAACACAAGTTTCACACAAAACTCAACCACGGACTAACCGAAAGGGAAATAAATTAATTGTTACAGACAATAGGTACCAGCTACCTAGACAAACAAATCAAATCAATACAAATATATCTATTATCTAAATCAAATCTATTTCTGAGCCTATTCCACAGGTAGATTATACCTATCAGTTTGATACACGTGACGTAAATGGTATTTTTATCATCATTAATCAAAAGTAAAATTAATCAAGAAATTACGTAAATGAATATTATAGTTAACCCGCAAAAATCACCATCGGCCACATTATACCCTAGGGCAGACAATTAAAACGTTTGAAACTTTAATTACCCATAAGACTAAAATGGCAAGAGACGAGCAAGGAGTTAATAACCCGTAGCATTGTAGCTCTGAGGCATAACACAAATAAGTAAAAGGCTATATGGAATAGAAATAGCTTTCGACGTACAACATACAAGTACATAATCGAAGCCGCATGCAGTAAACTTCGGAAACCTAATCAGCTCACTAGGTTCCACGCAAACCAAACAGGTTCTGTGTACACGTAGGTATAACCTAGATTCTTTAGAAATTAACCAAGAGCCGTTGAACGAACTAATAAAGACATAAGACAGGTCGGATTGAAGTGTGTTCACGACGCCATAAAGTGTTTTTAAAGCCAATCTACGTCGTTTTATCACACGTCCCACACTGAAACGCGGGCGTACAGCCTAAAATATGATGTGAAATCTCAGCGAAATTGCGCATTTAATATTAGACGTGTAATATATCACTTGGATATTTCTATCAGGGAGTAAGCCACACTACCAGTTTCTGTGGGTGTCGTAAAGGTCAATGAGAAGACGTTAAGAGGCGAGAAGAATATACGTGTTGCGGTGAACGGGTTAATAACAAAAGACGTTGAACTTCAATTGTTCATGAAGCGGTTAGAGAGAGCATTACAGAGTAAATAAATTATAATTTCTGCTTAAAAATACTTTATATTTTAGCCAAACATTTGTTTTTTTAATTATTACACATTAACCCATGCGAAGTGATTACGTGTAATTAAATACTACAAATAAAAGGTGGTTAAATGCACAATTAGTTGCGGTTTCGCGTCCTGCCCAAAGTTTAAATGATATAATAATAATACCAGCCTATAAATGTCCCACTGCTGGGCGCAGGGCTCTTCCCATATAGAGAAGGAACGAGCATTGACGACCACGCTTGATATTTGCGGGCTGGCGATGTCAGATTAATTTATTTGGAATCCAGGTTTCCTAACGATGTTTTCCATCACCGTTTGTCAATGGTGTCTGATCAATGATTAAGAAAGTATAGAACTTTGAAAAAGATATTGGTACTTCCCTGGGTTCGAACCTAAACCATGTGCATACGAATCATTGGACCGCTAGGCCACAGGACATAAAAGTTTTAATATTTTCTTTCTATTTGTATATTTATTTGAAGCAGTAATTTAAATAGATATTTAATGTAGTCAACTAGTCATCGTTACTCTTTGTTGTTAAAATAATTTTACACTAACATTACAGTTTAAACGGATATAGTATAGATACTGAAGACATTTGATCTTTTAATAACATCACTGAAGTTAATACAATTCCACCCACACAGTAGCTCAAGGTTAAGATTACTTAATCCTTTCACGACTGAAAATGTGGAAAAATAACCCTCCTTGTTCTTCCCACGACAGACTATACGAATGTTTTTAATGAAAGGACTAATAACTTTGCAGGTACAGAAAGATAATATAATGTACCTAACAAGAAATGAGATGCTATCTTTATCTAAAGAAGATCCATAAATAAACGATCTTATCTTATTCATAACCCGACATGCAGATTGAGTGACTTACCTACCTAGTGGCTAGGTGATGTCATCATTTAGACAATGATCTGCAATCCTCGTGACATCCATGTATGAACAATCTACAAATCTACCATATTTTGATTATTACACAGCTCTAAATTATAGTGACAGTACAATAGGCATGTTGACTGGGTAAAGAAAACGTTAATCTATTTAGTCCGTCAGTTAAGTATTAAAAAAATATTACACCCATATTTTTTGTTCTATCTAATTAAAAAATAATGTATTAGTTTAAAACGCATTCAAGTTGGGGAGTGGGGGCTCACTACGTCATGGCTCGGTATAAATTTTACCAAAGCGTGATGTCATTTGACATTTCAACTCAATATTATCTCCGTAATTTTTTGAACACGTGAAAAATTAAAAATTACAAATGTCCAATATTTTTCAATAATCGACCTAATAGATGTAAAAATTTATTCACACGCCTATTACCTGTACATAATTAATCGGTTACAAAAATAAGTCATAAGTTTTGTATAAGAATTTTGAACTTAATCTTAAAAGTGGATCTCAATTTTTAGTTTTTTAGATAACCCTTTTTCGCTGAATTTACAGCGAAAAAAAGATTATTTAACAACTTATAAGTAATTAAGATTTAGCTAGTCATTAACACTTAATAATCTAGTCGTTAAAGAGCCACACTTCTCATTTAGGAACAGTTAAAAAGTGGTAGAAACGTAAATCACTAGACATGCGATACACGAATTATGACATTGGCGGGAGTGAGCTCGCAGGGTTGAACTGAAATCACTTAGGTAGCATACTTAGGGCTGTCATTTACATTTTATTGAATATGATAAACATTTTAATAGTGCGAGTCGGTTTTTTTTGCGAATTGCCAGACATAATAAATGTCTGTAAAATGGTTTTAATACACTGGACTATACAAGTTTTTAAACTTATAAGTACTGATCATCTCATTCATCATTTGCATCACCACCGGAGGCATAGATGAACAATCAGTGAATGTTTATATATCCAATAAAGAAATAAAAACATTCAACCTTTGATTGCATTGCTAGTCTTTAAAAAAAAAGCAAAAATTATAATAATGCACATTATTATTGACTATTGACAGCGGCAGCCCTGACAATCACGAGAACCCTCCGGTACAATGTAATGACTGCGATTACAGGCCACCCGACTGTGGGACCAACTCTACTATTTGTCTAAAATCACTTTAGAAACGGTTGCATGCTACTTCTAGTGCGTGTGTTTAGATTAGGTGTAATGATCTGTTACTTTGTAACGCATTGAAAGACTGGCACGGACTGGCGATGTACATTTTGTCCGCAGGAGAGAAATGACCCCGTTTGGCTATTCGCTGTGGTAGGAGAATTGAGTGCAATTGTTGGAGCTGCATGTTGAAGTGGAATTAGCTTGGTCATGTCTGCAGACGAATAGATGGTAAATAGAGACTGATCGAAAGGTGCAAAATGCATGCGTAAGATATTGCATTAACGTACCACCAACGAGCCAAGTTACACCAGTATGAAATAAAATAACATCCTAAAAATTAAATCACGTCGTAAATTACACCTAGCGTGTCTTCTGTTTGGAGTTCGGTTTAAAGACATTTATTTACTCAAAAAGAACAAATACAGTTCACTTACATTGAGCATGGTTATTTAAACAATTTCATTTATAAGTCTGAACGAGCATACGAGTAAAACAGGGATATTTAATAACTTAAACTTAGCAACTACATGTATATCCGATATAATTGTTATTCGACTCCAATGTTTGTCTTTACATATTCTTCTAATTGTTTCTTGAAAGTGGGAAGACTTTTGCTATTGACAATATTTTCTGGTAATCTGTTATATATCTGTGCGCCCTCGTACAGTATATTTCTTTTTCCGTAGTTGGTTCTGGGCTTGGTAAGTTGGATTTTATTTCGTTGTCTTGTGTTAAGAGTATGTGTTTTTTTGTTAAGTTCCAATTGCGTGTGAATTTCTTGTGTAATGATTTTTCTTACTAATTTGCATGTATTGAGAGTGTATAGTTGATGAATACTTAATAATTTTGTGTCTTGATACAGTTTATAAGTAGGTGTTAGAAAATCGTAGTGATAAAGTATTTTAATGATTTTATTTTGAGTAGTCTGTAGGGCTTGTATATTGGTTTTTGCAGCACACCCCCATATTTCAACCAGATATTCGATGTGGGGTTTGACTAGTGAATTATAAATTACTTTACGTATCTTTTGTGGGATGCATTTCGATATACGGTGTAAAGCTCCTATGAGGGGTGAGATTTTGGATTGTATGTGATCAATATGGTTTTTCCAAGTTAAACGATTGTCTAATATAAGTCCTAAGTACTTTTCCTGTTTTGAGTGCTGTATTTCCTCATTAAATATTTTTAAGTGGACTGGTTCTTTAAGTTTTTTGTTTTTAGCTGCAAAGATCATATACGACGTTTTTTTGGTATTGATTGTCAGAAGATTGGACAGGAACCATTCACTTAAGGTATTTAAATCTTTCTGGGCTTCATTTATTATATCTTTTAAGTGATGTCCAAAGTAAAATATACAAGTGTCATCCGCATAGAGAGTAAGATTTCCGGTTACATTTACTGTGTTAATATTGTTGATATATACAAGAAATAATAAAGGGCCTAATATTGAGCCTTGTGGAATTCCATAAGTTAATTTTGCTGGCTTACTTTCGTACTTATCTATTTTAACAATTTGCGATCGATTTTTCAAGTAAGACTCTATGATTTTGTACGCTGTGCCCGTAACCCCCACGTTTTTGAGTTTATTAAGTAGTAGAGAATGACTAATAGTATCAAAAGCCTTTTTCAGGTCTATGAATATACCTAAGGCAATTTGTCTATTATCTATTGCACTCTTTATTTTAGTGGTTAGGTCTATGGTTGCAGACAAGGTGTTGGATCGTGGGCGAAAACCATATTGTTGCTCAAAAAAGAAATTGATTCCATTAAGGTATGTGTTAAGCTGGCAGTAAATAACTTTTTCAAAAACTTTTGATAAGAGTGGGAGCACTGATATTGGTCGGTAATTTCCTGGGTCTGACTTAGATCCACCCTTATAAATAGGTGTAACCTTCGCCATCTTTAAGCTGTTATGTGTGTGTGAGTTATAAAATATAAATGCCCTTCATACCTGCACTCGAAACTAAAGGGGGTAAATGATTACTGGCAGCGCGAGGGTAGACGTAGTGCACAGGAACTGGCACTACCGCAGCATATAACTGCCACCTTCCGGGAAAATTTTCGATATGCATCATCTAAATGCTGGAATAAAATTCCTCCGCCGATCAGAAAGCTGAAAACATTTAATACCTATATTTAGACTACATTTAAAAACATACAGTATTAATTTTTATGGAGTGCGTATATTCTACCTGAATATACGCACTCCTTTTAAATTAATCCTGTAAAGAGTTTTCACAAAAACTGGATATAGCTAAAAAAACTAATAATTTTATAAAGGTAGTTTTTTTATCTGACTGGAATAACATAATGTGTTTGCCAAAAGACGAGTCTTTCTAGTAATAGATACCACAGAATTGTTATGGAAGACCACAATATATGCAATACATTTTTGGCATTGACTTCGAAATCAATTAATATCCTTATCTCTGATTGGCTAGATTTGTGCTTACGAACCAAATTTAATTCTCCAAACGACCGATCATCTTACTTATTTAGTTTCATTTCGCAATATTATTAGTAGGTAACTCGATATTTATAAAAAACCCATGTTTATCCAGTAAATTTAAAAAAAAGACACCATCTTCCTATTATCCGTGTAGGTATGTAAAGGTATCCATATATTATGGCTTTCACGAAAATTCGACAGTATAATTTTTAATCATTATAATTTTGATACTTAGATGAGTAAAAAAAAATAATAATAATTTTACGAAGATCTTAAGTCACAGGCTGATTTTATAAAATCACCCTGTAACTTTACACTCACCTTATCGCAAAATTATTAGGTATATTATCGATTGTTTCGGTATCGATTTTTCGTGTAAAATAAATAGTTATTAGTAAAAACCCATACACTAAATAGATACAATAATTACTAGTCATCGTCATAATGACTAGTAATTATTTAATAATCATTTAAATAACTACTTCTACTTATATCTTGATTTACAGCACACGCTTAATTATTTAGGTATAGCAATGAGGTTCTTAGTTCCAAAAAAATGCCTTGGAATGATCCACATGCCTTACTTCTTCTTTCTTATATTAGGTAAGTGTAATTAAAATTATTTTTTATTGGTAAATGTGCATGTCATCATCCGTGTGCAAGTAATTTACTCAATCGTTGGGGCTGACTTCCAGTCTTACCGGATTTCGCTGAATACCGTAGTTTACATGGAGCGGCTGCCTATCTCAAATTCAAAATCATTTATTCATATTGTATGTAGCACTTTTTGAAGGTCAACAACATTGACAGCATCCTGATTCGCCCACCATTCACCGCTTTCTAAGTGCTCTAGCTGGGGAGAAGAAACGACGCAACAAACTCCCCAGCAGTACGCTATTTATATCTGTCCGTATAACTGACTTTGAAAACCAATTTTACTGGGTAATATTGGTAATACAGTATCCCATAGTGATTTAATGTGATAGTCACATTACTTTGAATAGTTCATAATTTTTAAGGACGTATGGTGGGACTCTGAGGAGGCCTTTTCCCAGCAGTGGGACAGTATAGGCTAAAGAATAAAAAAAAAGGAATATGAATTTATAACAGTGCATGGTTTGGTGGCATTCATTTCCCATATAAATAAACGCCTTCCAAGAAGTTATAAGAACTACATCGTATGTAATTCAGTTGCAAGCCCGCTGATGACATGACATTAATGTCCACTGCGTTCGAAAACGGAACAACATAATGAGAAAAGAAAAAAACCTGTGTAATTGCTTTCGTCATCATCTATAATCTAGTTTTAATAGACTAGCTGTTCTTGGAACCGCCATTTTACGTCATGTTAATTTCAATACCGGTATATTTTAGATCGAAGTTCTTTATCATATTGCATACCTTAAAAGATTAGATATAGATTGAGTAAACATGTATATTGTAGATTAATCTTGGTTTTTATCAATCATTAGATAACTTGCAATTCTGGCGAAAATCACTGCATTACCCAGGTACCTACTTGTTTTGCGACAGTGTTACATAATAATTTTTACGACTGTTTATAATAGCCTAAAATTTTTCACTGCTGGGCACAGAGCTCTTCCCATATCCCGAGAAAGAAGGAGCATTGATCACCACACTTGCTCACTGCGGGTTGTCGATTTCAGATTCGAATTCTTGGAATCCAGATTTCCTCATGTTTTCCTTCACCGCCCTTCAATGGTGATTGAAAAAGTCATATGTACAAATCCGGTCATTGAACCACTAGGCCAAAGGATACAGATATACAAAGAGGTGAGTTATTGCGCTTTTTCCCGCAATTTTAATTTCTGTGATGGGTACGTAGTTATAACATGAGAAATTAATGAAAATAGGCGGTACAATAGTTTAGTTAAGTTTTAGTGAACTATTTAATAAAATTGCTATTTCCAATATCAAGTTATAAACTGATCACATATAGGTACATTTAGATAAGAAACATTCTAATAACATTCTAGAAACAAAAACACAAAGCGGGTTTTTTGTTCATGACTCAAGATAATTTATCTTGTAAAGATGATCCTTTCTGAAGGCCATCTTAACTTCGTGAGTATTATAGATACCTTACACCAATCCGATAATCCATACACCAACATATATTGAAATATTTGATACTTACTGATAAGCCGACGATAAGGAATATTTTTGCATGTTACTTCCATGGCTAATCAATCTGCAGTTTTTTATCAATTACGTGCAGATATCAATAAACATAATTGCACACAGTATCAAGTATTGTGCAATGATTTATTCACCTTCAAACTTCTGATCTCAATAGCTACTTTCTAGCCAAGGTAAGTGCAGAAAAAATCATTTACGTTTTACCCAGCCCCCTTATACGAGTGACAATTCTATAAGCTTTAACGATAATAGAAATCGCTCAAATGTATGGAAATGTCATTTCTTTTCGATAAGCCACGTGACTCAGAACTGTTACTTTCATACATTTGAATAGATTAGCTTTAACTTTTGTAGAAATGTCATTGTCGGGGTAAACTAAGTATTACTCCGACCTATAAATGACCCACGACTGGGCACAGGTCTCTTCTCAATTTGAGAAGGAACGAGCGTTAATCACCAGGCTGGCTCACTGCGGGCTGCTTCAGATTCCAATTATTAGAATCCAGGTTTCCTCACGATGTTTTCCTTCAGCGATTGTCAATGATGTGGTAGAATGATTAAGAAAGTGCAAATAACTTAGAAAAAGTCACATTGGACTTGCATACAGTGGGTTCGAACCTGCAACCTAGAGCACGCAAATCCGTTCATTAAACCGCCACCATTACATCCAAGTAGACAAAAAAAAAATAAAAGTTATAAAACATAATTTCACAGCAACTTTAGTGAGGTCAAAAGAATGAAAATCAATTCAAATGGTTATGCAATATCATTATTTCACTATCTTTTGCTGACGTATCTTGTTTACCATCCGCGTGTGGGAATATTTCTGAAAGTGTAACCGCCAGCATAAACGCAACACTCATTTATTCCTAAAGTTATCGAGTGCAGCGTAACCGATTAACTAAATCGAATTGAACGCTAAATTGCTTATCGATATTTAATCCTGTTAGCTTTATTTTGTAATTTTGTACAAGTATTTATTTAATACTAGCTTTTGCCCGAGACTTCGCCTGCGTGGACTTCACAATTGGGTCGTCCCTTGGGAACTACTTGAGAAATCGGGATAAAATGTAGCCTATGTCCATGTCAAAAGCTAAATGCTAAATTTGGATGAAATTTGACATGCATTTAGCATTTGACATAAGTAGTTCCCAAGGGACAACCCTATTGTGAAGTCCACGCAGACGAAGTCTCGGGCAGAAGCTAGTTTATAATATTAGTAGGATTTGTGTAAGCATAACAAATGCTCTCAATAAAATAAATTCTCTGGATTGAGGTATCATTATTGCTATTGTTGTTCTTAACTCTCTTAACAAAATATCTACTCTGGGCTAGATGTAAAATTAATGCTATTTTTTGTATTTGAGCTGAATAAATATAAAGTGGATAGATTTCAGCGATACGATACTATGCATATTTTGAATTTCTTTATCGGAACGATATGAGCTCTCTTATCACGAAGGACATCCAATATGCATTATTGATATATTAATTATTTAAGTGCCCTGTTGCGTAACTACTAATTAAATAAAACTTCACTACAATACATATACAATACAATACATTTCTATATCACCAAATTCGAGATTTACCTTGATCTGATACTCAATAACGCACTTTCTTATTGAAAAACATATACACCATTGAAAAACTATGAAGGAATACCTTGCAAGAAAACCTGGATTCTACAAATTATAATCTGAATATCATAAGAGTAACATTAGCCAGTATTTATTGACATCCCAAAGCAGTTTACAATCAAAGGATAGAAATTGTATGTGTAAATAAATCATAACTGCCTTTATAAACTTTGTCGTGTCCCTCAGAGGCCTTGTTATAATTTGTTTATTGTTTGTTTAAGCCCAATTTGAATGTTTGCTAAACTCTCACCGAAATAACTGTTGACACACACTAGCGACCTCTGTGTGTTTGCAATTTAAATTCTTTAAGCTTTTCCTTACTAACAAAGGAACAAAGATCACAGAGAGTGTATTTCTTTTCTTTTCTGTTTTCCTTAAGCTTCTTTATCTTTATACAACTATCATGTGTTTTAAACAATTATCTTTATACTCTGTTTAGAGATGGTCGTATTTAATTAATATAGTTTATGTTACTAATTAGTGTTTGTATCTTTAGAGAAGCAAGTTTTTTTTTCTATAAAGTTTCTAGCATTGTGGATCGCACATTACCTACTCGTATTCTTGTTAACCCCTCGTGCTAAGTTAAATGCTGTTTTTACGAGTGGGTTCACGTCGCGTCGGTAGTGCAAAGGGTGGGTTTCGAACCGAAAACCATATCATCGCAATATGTATATCGTTGGTTACTTTTATCAATTAAAACTAAATTAGAATTTGATTTTTTAATATCCGGATTTATCCGAAGTTTAATTATTCTTATCAGGCACACATATATTTCGGTACACAAGACTAAAGACCTGATTAAGCACAAACAAAACATAAAAAACTTAAACACAAATACGTATTTAACCCTAAATACCTCACTTGTTGCCACAACGCTTTATCCATCCAAAATACATGGATTCTCAACGCGTCAGTGTGAATCTATTCAAGGCGAAGAGCCACCGGGTCTGACGCCTATTAGTCCACCATCAATCTTTGGACTACAATGATCCCCTAACTAAGAGCCGACGACACAGAATCAGTCAGGAACACACAACATCCATCTAGGGTCACAAGTTCGGTTACCTTTCACTTCGCATTAATCTACGATGTTTAAAGTGTGCGTGTTAATCCGTGTGGATTTGGCTTTACGCTCGTGAGAATGTATGTTGATTAAATTTTTGATGGTATAACAATCAGAAAAACTAACTGTGTAGATAAGATTTGAACGTTTCGATGTTTATATAACAAATGAACTCGGTAAATAATTATTTCAATCTAAAACGGATTGAAGATACAAGATAATGTTTACGAAAAAGAAAAAAAAACACCGACAATAGAGTACCTATATCTTAATTAATTATTACAAAAACCACAGTTCTCTTAAAAATACACTTGCCAAAAGTCAAACATTTAATTTTATTCAATGAATATAATTTAACAAATGGAAAAAAGTATATTGTAGGTAGATATATTAGTCTTCGTAGATGCATATTAACCAATCACTGTCATTATGATACGCCACCAAAAGCAAACAATGATGTTTGGCGCTTGACCTAAGAAACTGATTATACAATAGATCATCATTAAGGCTGTCTCGATTAATAATACTCCACACGGTCACTAAAATTTCAGGCAATACTTACTATCGGTAAATATTGTGCAAACAATTATGGATCCATATACAAAATCAATGGAAAACACAACGAATTTATTGGATTTACATAGGTTTTGTGGCGACAATGATGGTCTTAAATGTGATAAATTAGGTACCTACGCTATTTTTTGTCATAGAGACAAACAAATTAGGCATCATAATAGAGACATACAAATGAGGCATCATCATAGAATCTACCAATAGTTACTTATTTTTTTTTAATATAATGGTATCATGGAACTAATTATAGTGTCAAGTCACACTAAACAAATAATTGCTGTGGAATTCCTATTACTATTAGATACCTTAAAATATACAGGATAAAACACATAATTACAAAAACAGAATTTAAAATTTTGTATTCAAAAGTCCTAATCAACATGGACATTAGTCGCTCGTGAATACCCAGCACGCATGCACAGCAACGGTAAAGCTCTAAACACCATTATTCATTAGTCTTCTTCATCAGTCATACATTCACTGTTTATTGACTTAAAGTTCACTAAGCCAGTACTTTCACTTAGAGGTTTGTGACGGGAGTGTATCTATATTAATAATTTCGTTCAGGGCTACGGTAGACTCGATCGAAACCTTATATGAATAACAAAACATAAAAAAATATTGATTTCGAGTCGACAACATATATCCGCAAAATTCGGATTATGGAAAATTTCGTTAAATTCTAATGGCACTGACAAACAAAAAAACCGCAGTCGCCATCTTGGGTAATTAATAAGGCCGCGTTCCGTAACAGATAATTCTGCTCAAAGTGATTCAAGGAGTTTACTATCATACAACCTCCTTGAAGTGATTACAGTGCTGATTCAAGGAGTTTACTATCATACAACCTCCTTGAAGTGATTACAGTGCTGATTCAAGGAGTTTACTATCATACAACCTCCTTGAAGTGATTACAGTGCTGACAGTTGCATGATAGTTGGGACCAGAATCGTTTCGGAACGCGTTTGAAATAATAGTTCAAGAATATTTATTTTGCTTTTTTCACTTCCGTTGCATACTAGCTCTTATATACGCCTCGCCAATCAACACGTCGCGTGCGTCGCGCCAAAGAAGTATCCATCACAAAGAACTGTGACTCATTTGACCGTGTAAAACGAAACGTCTTGCCGGAAACATTGAGTGAATCTTAACAAAACTCAAAACTTTTCTTCAGTCGTTGTCATTTCGCGAAAATATTAGGTAATATTATTTGTGTGTAAAAAATAAAAATTATTTGTGTGAAAACTATTGCAGTTTTTATTTACTTTATTTATAAAACACAATGAACGAAGCTATCTATGGCTTGCTTACCTTTAATATTCCTTGAGAACCGATGACTACAGAAACATTTACCTACATTGTGTATCATGCATGAGTCACATTTCAACCGAGCGGAGCCGGGTTTTCATCTAGTATATGCATATAATACATTTAAGTTATATATTTATTATTGAATACTTTATACGTGTAGATACTTTAATGATGTTCAATGTGAATTTACTATACATAGGATGAAAAATTGACATGTAGTACAGATTAGGGGTCAAATTGGATGAGTTGGTGATCCGGTTGCATATAACGAACATAATTTCCAGCTGCAGTTACATAGCATTGTAGTAATCCTTTTCACTAAGGTACCAGACATTTTATCAGCCAGGCATTCTTAAGAGTACCTACTATAATTATATAAGTGTTCCAAAATATTAATTACTTTTCTTTTATGAGTACCTATCTAATACAATTTTGTCGGTATAAGATAAACTTATAATTATTTTCTTCGAGATACATGCCAGTCCGAGTTTTATTTAGCAGTGAGAAATATACTTATGGCACAAGCTTCTGTATTCACAAATTGTTATTCATGTTAGCCTGTTGGGAATTTGTTCAAACTTGTGTAGACAACAAAAGGTACCGAGACCGAAGCGAATATGAGCATGTACACTCCCCAGTGACCATTTGCACCGGAACCAAAGATCAGCCAAGTCAAATTGTTTATCTAGACTTTATTAAAATGGTACATAGGTACAAAATTTTAAGTATGTTTGTTTTTAGTCAGCAAACAGCTATATTTAAGCGGATTTTTTAATACTCATGTATTTAATAAAATATTTATTAAACAAATCATTCTGTGTAATTATACTCGTAGCAACGTTCCATTTTTCATTGTTCAAAATATTTACTTGTTAGCATTAAAAGGAGATGAAAATTCAAGGCTTTTGACTTAATTATTTCTTCTTCAATGATGTGAACCAACAATAGCTTAAGAAACAAATTCTCGGTACTAATATTCATTAATCATTTTTGACGTGTACATTTATAAAAATCGATATCGTGGCATACAGTGGCTACATCGGCACATTGATACAATGTATCGACTGAGTGTAATCGTTGCCGCATGAATATTTATTGTTAATTTGTAAGCCCGATGCCCCGATAGTCCCAAGGCGCACTGAAAGCAATATTTTATAATTTCGATGTTATTATATCAGTGTTTAATGGTCCCCGGTTAACCGTTCGAGTTATGTTCGACTTTCAAATTCACATTAATGGTCACGAATTGACTTTGCATCGATAATCACTATACGTTAATTTATGAGTCTCGTGATTCGGGCGCAGAATCAGAACTATATTCGTGTTAATTGACTTCGTTTCGTGGGTATAAAATGTAAGTTGTTTTATTATTTTATGTTCCTAAGATTTTATCGCGGCGCTACCTGCGTGTAATTGAGCTTAAAGTTTCAATTTTGCATTCTTTAGTCGAAGAATGTAGTCTATAAATAAGAAACACATTAGTACATACATTTGAAGCGGCGCGCGGCGGTAGCCTAATGGCTAGGGCGTCGGACTTGCGATCATATTATTATGGTTGCGGGTTCGAATCCCACCCATTACACTACCGACGTGAACCCACTCGTAAACAAGCATCTTAGCTTAGCACGAGGGGTTAACGAGATTACTAGTAATGCGACCCACATTGCTGGAAATCGTCAAAAAAAAATACGAACATACATAAATAAAAATATCAACATGTAACCTGTAACAGTCCCCCTGCGATACATTGAATGAGCATCGATCAACACGCTTACTGCTACAGCGGCTGCTCCTGCTGCTGCTACTTCCACTGCAGTCGGTGATAGCAGTGATAAGAGATTCATTAAATTAAAGTCTCATTCTCATCTTTTCGTCTGATTATGTACTACTCATAACAGCTACATGTACGTTTGCACAACCTCCGAGTCCGTTTCACAATAACTTAAATTTTAAAGCATTGGTATCGAATATTAAATTCAATTTAGGATTTAGTAGAGTCAGCTAGACTGACTGCATGAGGAAACAGCAGAATTGAATAGCACTATTGTTACTATTGCCATAAATAACATAGTCAACCAACAAATTTTGCGTACATTTAGTAAATTCACTGCGCTCAAACCTTGCTTTATGTGTCAATTTGATATATGCCCATTTATAGGACCTCTACATTGTAAACAAACAATAAAAACGACATAGCGTGGGCGCTTCATAAACAACTTTAATCACAATCCTTCGTTAATAGAATAAGACAGGCAATGCGTAGGTAGAATCGTTTTCGATTTGAGTCGATTGTCGAACATCGATATATCGATACCAATTGATTAGGGCCGAGATCAAAGATGTGCTTCCGCATGACGGCAACTGATCGTATTCCTACGATTAACGAGTAACCTCTCGGATGTGAAGCACCTTACATACGCACAACGACTACCTACGAGGCATGTATGAACTTTATAATCTCGTATGCAACCAGGCTGGTGAAACTACAACTAACTTTACATAATGTGTTTAACTGTTTGTTTGTATATTCTAATTCTGCATGCAACTAAAACAACGCTAAGAGGATTTTCAAGGTACACAAAATATCAGAAAATACAATCATTTTCGCAAATGGGAATTTAGTTTTGCTAGACACTGGTTCATTGTAAATCTTGGTCTATTAATTATAAGTGTAAGTTGCTAAACGCAAATGTTCTTGTTTAAAATTCAATCCAGCACACATCGATGCCTACGTTGGCTTGCGTGTCACTATCTTCTCTGTTGGTACCTCTAAATATCGGAAAGAATTCCTTGCAGCCATTCCGACTCTTGCAAAGATATCACGGCGCAAGCATCTCGAGAGCCTCAGTGAAACCGGTTGTAAACTCGTATCTATATGTCACAGTCGTACTCTCTGAACTGACTAACTACAATACGCTCGCTAATGTTCTAACTAAGAATAAATTTTCGCTAAATAACTAATTTAGATCAAATTTAAAACAAACATGAATCGATTACCACTGTATTGACTATACACAAACAGATGTACTCGTCTGTAATTTTAGGTTTGACTTTACTGCTATGTAAATTGTACCACAATAAAGGCAAACCAAAATACAATGTTGACATGAGATTTCCATCACACACGTGTATCCGCAAACGTCGGCTTTGTGGCAATTTACCAAACGCTCGTATTTACAATTTGATAGCAACAATACAAGCTTTGAGCGGACGGTACTACCAATTAAATATCTTAGTTTTATTTATGTGCACCGTGTTAAGTAACCGTGTTTGCTTTTATACGCTTTTCGTTCGCGATAACTTCTGCTAGTTTATTCTATTTAGACAGGGGATAATAATCTCCTTTAATAAAAGCTACCGTCAGAACGAAAGTGCGTTTTAACAAGCAATCAATTAATTTGCATTAATTACTTAACGAAATACCCTTCTTTCCATAAATAAGATAATAAATATAGGGTAGTAATAAAAGCTCCGACAAAAAAATAAGAATTGTCCTTATTCAAAATATTAAATCTACTGCCTAAAATACTTACTTTCCGACTACGTTTATCCGAATAAAAATGACGAAACGACCGAATCAGATACTAAAATCTTCGAAATATAAACATAACTGTTTATTGCTATAATACTTTTCTACCAGCTTAAATTACGTTCTACTGAAAATTATGTTTTGGCATTTTTATCTTTACTTGCCGACTATTAATTCATAAATTACCTTTCACATTTCATAGATGTGGTGCTAATTTAACTACAACGTTATAATGAAAATACTATTCAGAGTGGTTATACAGAAACTAATAAAAAATATAAAAATGTACTTGTAATAATACCTTTTTATGGTATAAATCAAAATAGTTGAAGTAAAGATGAATGATTGTAAACCCCTAACCTATCTGTAATGGACAAGTAAAAACATAGCAAGTCGCTTTTGGCACTCGCCGGCCGCTGCCGCGGCACGCTCGCTTCGCTCGCTCGGCTCGTGCGGGGGGTCGCAGTTCTAACCTAACCTAACCTACTGAGTCGAATTTGACACTTAAACCTATCTGCAATGGGCAAGTAGAACAATAATATATCGACCCGAAAACCCCTGTGGGTATACCAAATTTCATAAAAATCGTTTCAACCGTTTCCGAGATTCCAATTATAAAAAAATCTACTTACAAGAGTAGTTTAGTAATAATTCAGGAAATTGAGAGCATGGAAATCGATCGCGCGGGCCGAACAGTTTAGGTGTTTTCATAAATACTGAGAGGTAAAAAAAATATTTTATAACCAACAATAGGAATTATAATAGTTCATGCAAGTCGTAAAAATGTGAATATTTTGACTAAAGCTCTGTTGTCGGTAACTTAGTAATTTTGTCGGAGGTTCAGTATTTTATTCAGAAGTTTAGTTTTGTATTTCGAAGTTCAATTTTATTTTAGGAGATATGTAATTTTAACGTGCCTTTATTTGTTTGTTAAATATAATTTTTCTTTTCGGTATGCTTGGGGTTTTTTTGTCGGTAATTCATTATAACGCTAGTTAATTAGAATAATAGTCGGCCACAGATCGCTGGAGATTAATTTGTTTTTCGGAACCATTATTATTTCCCATAAATATAGACATAGTTTTGCAGCTTTGTATTAAAAACATTCTTATTAAACTAAAAGATAGATAACTCTTGATTCAATTAAACGTATCCTTTGTTAATTCACAATCTTAATCTTGATCTTATGTTTTACACCGTGTGATAATCAAACACTCCAAACCTAACAAGTTTACTTACAACTTGTAATTGAACTGCACCATACAATAGCGTAGATTTGTATCTCGCCGGGTTAATTGATAGAGTATTAGTTGGTATTTGTTTTGGCTTCCCAAACACGATAGACATAACAGTAATGGGTTAAGTGGCGCAAAACACTTATCATCATCATCACATCGTGACCCAATAGTTTTAATGAAAGCCAGCCGGGGACCAGTAGATCGATTAGTTCCATCTAATCCGATAGCATCGGTAGGTAGTTAGCTATCATTGTCCGCGGTACGGCCCGTTACCGGTAGTCCAGAGATTAATGATACGAACCTCATTGTTTGAAATGTTAGAAAAATCATCTATTAAATCTACGCCGTCCATCAATGACTAGCTCGACTCTAACTGAGTGGGTATTGTTTGATTATATTTCGATGACGTGTATCTTAACGTATTTTTGACAGGGGACTTATGAACCTCGCGGAATATGACACCGATATTTTTTAAATATTTTCCATTTACGGAAGATTTTTTTTATATGATAAGAAGACATTATTCATTGTCGATTTGTGGTTGTAGATTGATGTGAAATCATTTATCTTGCAGTCAAGTTTGAATCTTAGTCAAATTTGAAGTTCGACGATAATTCGTTCATACACATACGACTTGTCTAGACCTAATATGAGGTAAGTTAGCCTAACACATTTCAAACAAAAAACTTATAAGACAAAGTTTATAACAGCCCTACAAGGCTACCCACGAGTATAGCTCTACCAGCGCCGAATCACTTTGACGATAGAGCAAAACATTTTTCGATCAAACTTCGAAATTAATTTTGAAGTTTCCGTCTGACCAACGTTCAGCTAGATCCAAGAGCCAGTCCCAACTGTCGACCCGTCTGCAAGTTATAATTTTATAGCCGAGTTGAATGTTACGAAAATACAAAGACTAACTTTTAGTGCGACAAAACTTATACAGTTTTGTAGATAGGTTCTGCAGGCTGGGACACAGTCAATTAAATCATATTTCAAATTGTATTTGACATGGCTAGTTAAAGCGGTGTTTGTACAGAGTGATTTTATCTATTTATAGCTAAATGTATACAGGATAATTTTTTATGGAGTGCGTATATTCAACGAGGTCATAAGGTGCATAAAACTGAATACCTAACTTTCCCCCTGGAATATAAGTCAAAATAAAAAATATTTTTTTTACAGACATAAATCACATGACCTGTCACTTTGTATGAATATTTCATCTTCAATTTTAAGATTTCGACCTAAGTTCCTTGGAGAAAGCTGTTCAGGTTTATGCACCTGATTACGCGATTGATATTTTGTGATATTTGCGTTATCGCTTGTAGAAATATCAACAAGGGGCTATTGTCTATCAAATATTTTTTCTTCGTCCGAATCACGTTTATGACCTGATCTCATTCTATGTAACTATCAGATACGACACGACACGTAAGATCGGTACTTAACGCTATAAATTAAACAGTAAAACCTTCGTAAAAGTAGTAGTTAAGACTTAATATCCGTTGGGATGACTTAACTGTGATTTTACGTACATCCTCGGAAGTATAAAAGAAGATATTTAAATAAGTTAACAGAAGTAATACTTATAAACGAAACTAAAAGACCCTCGTAAAACGACCTTGCTACTCAAATCAAAACTTATTCATAAAAAACCTAAAACCGATATTTCCACGATCGGCTAAATATAACCACCGACCTACCATTTCAAAATACATTATTTATTTATTTCTATTTATTTATTAATTTATGTACACACAAAAAGCATACACATACAGTAGAACAAAATGTCCAAAGGTCAAATTATAAAAAATATTTCATTACATAAAAAAATCATAAGTAGGTATACCCAAGTACATGTATTTTTTAATATTCTGAATTCAATGTTTCAGGGGTCCCATTTGCAATTCAAATTCCCCGCTTGGAGACGCGTGTCTCCGATATTGACTCAACGGATAGAAGTCCCAACTATGAATACATTGCACTTACTGTTCGTATGTACCAACTCGATAAACTATTTAAAACTAACTATTGAATGTTTGGACTAGGAATTCAATTTACACAAAGATTATACACGTGGAAATTTTAACGTTTGTTTTGAAAGAAAATTTATATCGATATGACACATTGCGGATTTAATTTTTAAGCGGCGGTAGCTTAATGGTTAGGGCGTCGGACTTGCGATCATATGGTTGCGGGTTCGAATCCCACCCATTACACTACCGACGTGAACCCACTCGTAACACAAGCGTCTTAGCTTAGCACGAGGGGTTAACGAGATTACTAGTAATGTGAGACCCACATTGTTAGTAATCTTTTAAAAAAAAATTGGATATCTACCAATAGAAATGTAATATCGGCCTATAATTTTAAATTCCCATATCTGGACACATTCGCTCCTCTTATGTAGAGAAGCTTAAACAATGTTTTCTTTCATAGATTGTCAAAGAAAGTAGGTACATACAATGTTTGAAAGTCACATTGGTTAGTACCTACAAGTCTGCAGTGGGTTCGAACCTGTAACCTTGTGCATGGAAATCCGGTCATTGATCTGCGATAAAGTTAATATTGCGTCAATATTTATACATGTCAGCTATTAAGTAATGTTGATGCAAAAGCTTTAAATGATCGTTCTAACGTGAACCGCAAAAAATAGATTTACATCATAAATAGTACCACCGAAGTGATTACTCAGAACTTTTATGCATCAATCTTTTTAGATAAGCATCTGGAATATTCTATAACGTATCCAAGTAAATGGAATGGATATTTATAATTTCTTAGTGGTAGCTTATCGTTAACATATTTTAATGGTAATATCAGAGATAATACTCAAATACTTCAAGAAAGCACGAAGGAAAAATTATAACAAGTTAAGTGTACCGTAAAAAAAATATAACATAGCAATTCATAATAATTATGCCAGTCTTTTTGGCAATTTTAACAATATTTAGGCGGTACCAAAACTGTAACAAATCATCATTATTTCATAATTTAAATTACCAGCGTACACAATAAAAAAAAATTATTCTCAAACACAATACACCAAAAAGTTTAGAATTCGAATTCTTTTTTTAAATGACTTGAATACGGCGTTCATTAGCATTCATAGCTTCACGTACTGCGTACACTGCAACAGACGGCCCGGAAATACTTTTCGGATGTCCGCCGGCAATGCATCTCGCTTTTCTAGCAATAGATCGTATTTTACTGATATCACGTTATACATTGCTGCTTTGATAACCAGCATTAGTTATTGCTTAGCTTTGAGCGGGATATGGAGATCTTAGTTAGCGATACGATTGATTTTGTTTGGATTGTTATGGTTTGTGCATTTAGATTTATTTGCTTTGTTTGACTTCTGTAGCTGATAGACAATAGTTTGATTTACAATGGTTTGCTCTTTTATATTTATGTGCTTATTAGAAGAGAAAGAAATAAAAATGATTTATCACTCTCAACAAACATGTGTATAATTACATTAACAGTTCGATAAAAAAGTTGTTCAAAACTATCTTATAATATTATGAGACAGTATACACAGAGTGGATTTTTTTAAAGCCATCTGGAGGGAAAGTAATTAAGATACTGGAAATAGCTAATTTTATTATGCTCAAAGAAAACATTCTTTTATTTTTTCGAAAAATTAACATCCTGTACCTACATGGTATTAATCGATAGGGTTAATCATCACTCTGAATAATTTGATAACTTCCCAATAATGAATGATATAAGTAGGTACGCGAATCCACTATATTACAAAATTTTATATATCCATCCATAATAACAAAAAAACCACAGCAAAATAAAAAAATATCGATCATTTTATAGATGTTCAGAATAATCAGATAGTTCAAACAAAATATTTCATCAAAACATCAACACCACCGATACCATCTCGAAACAAAGATTAAACACTCAAAATAACCTCTTTACTTTGTCACAAAATTAATGATAAGCTAATACAAAACACCTCGAAGTCAAAGCAATTACAAGGTAACTAATTAATGGTAAATTCCTCACTAAATTAAATTGACGATCGGAAATTGTCTGAGCTCGATAAAACCCGTTTATTTTCCACTGGCAATAAATTTCATAATATCCGCCTCTGGTTACCGTGGACCTCATCCGGTAGCTTCACTTAGCTCGACTTAATAATTTAAAAGCCGTTAATACAAGAATCGAAGCTATCGACTTTTTTTGAATTGGACTTATTATAGACACTTAGTCGTTTTGATGTCTTGATTATAATCGAGGCTACCTAATATCATTTATTATTCCATTTTATATAGGTTACATATAAAATGATCGGAAATTACGATTTAACTTATTCCTTGTACCTACACTGGGCGAGGGCATTATTTTTACCATAAAAACCTACGAAAATTCTATAGAGTTAAAACACTAAATTGAACAACATCAACGCCAACCCTAAGTCAGATAAGTTTGTGGGTTGTCTAGTTTTTTGTACTTACATAGTTTAAAGGAATTTTGTAAAGATAAATTTATTTATTTCTCAAAACCTACAAACACCTATTTTTTCGTGTCCATATTGTTAAAACCGGTTGCAGATTAAAGATATATCTCAAGCTCCATTCCATGTTTAATTTTAAACGAAATAATTTTGTGATTACACAGTTAGTTAGCTCTACACCTGATTGGTGGGCTGAGAAGATGAAACAATTCAAAGAAATTAATTTGACTCGCGTTCTTAATTTAATTCAAAAGATTCACAGATATCTTTGTTAATGTTCCAAAATATATTTTGTGAAATTAATCCTTCGCTTTGGCAGATATGTCATACTTACTTACCTACCTTACGTATTTAAATGCATAATTATTCTTATAAAATTAATAATTAGTCTTATAAAAATCTGGCACCTTTTGTTTAGAAAGTCAAATATTGCTACAGATGTTTAAAATTCTTGCAGACTGCAGACTTATAAATGATTTCTTAAGAACCTTTAAAAGAGTTGAATAAGCATTAAGGTACTTTAACAGAATGAAGAATATAAATATATGTGGGAATTTTTCAAGATCTGGGTAATTGACCCTTAGGTAAAGTCTTCTTCTAAGAATAAATTTTCGACTTTACCGTTTAATAGTTTTTATATCTATATAAAAATATATAAAATATTTCGCAGTTGCTTAGGAAACCATTTTAATAACATAAATTATATTCCTACCTATGTATATTATTGAACCTCTTCATTCTAAAGCAACCACAAGCAAGAACAAATGAATAAGTAAATAATCACTAGAAATTAAGCCCTGTATCAAGAGCGTATATCGAAATGGTATTTATAAAAAAAAAAGTAACATACGACTAGGCAGGTTCAGAGCTCTTTGCAAACGTAATAAGTGTCATCACACCAGTAATGTACGCCCATTGAATATGAAAACTGGTATTATATGTAGATTTTTCTAATTCTCCATCTTTCCGCCGAAATGGGAGATGAAAACGTATTTTATTTTAACGCCATCATAAATCTTCACACACATGCTATAAAATGAATGAATCTCATTCAGAAGTGTGTTCAGAGCGAATATAAATTCAACATTCATGTACGCATAATTATTAAATAATTTCGGAACCATATTCTAATGTAATAATTCAACGAAACTGTAATAATTATGCTCTAATTATTTACTAGTATATAGAAACAAAATTACACGCGGCATTTAACTTGAGTGCTTTATATTTCAGTCGCCATCTTGTTTAATTATTAATGGAATAAAATTAATTCCAAGTATAAGTAATTAGTGGGTTTTAATATATAAAACCTTCAAGAAAACAAGTATTGCGATCGTTTAGGCGTTCTTATAGTTAACAGTGAATTAATTAACGTTACTTTTTCACCCAAGATATGAACGCGTCTTGGAATGATCAGGCATAAAGGGCCCCTTGAATTGAAGACACATCTAAAGCTCACATACGAAGGTGGATTGAAAATAATCCAAGCAGAAAATTAATCCTTGATTACGTCCCAGACCTGCTCAGATTTGAGGGGCAAATCAAAGATGCTAGACGAAAATGGATGTGACTTTACAACAATCAAGAATTATTTTAATACCAAGAATCTCAGCAGTTCTATATCATTACTTTCATCTGGGAATATCGAATTTTGTTGATATGCTACAATACCAGTTACAACATCTCTACAATTCATCACAACAGTCGAGGTTTCAGTTCCGTTCAAACCCCTGGTAAGTACCAAAGTGACTTTTTCAAAGTTATATGTATTTCTTAATTATTCTAAGACACCATAGACCTGCTTTCACAAACATAGTGTAGATGCTTACTAAAACTATTCCGATCGTGTTCGGTGACTACAAATGTAAAATTTTAAGTCATATTATTTGACCGAATACATTATTTCAATTGCATTAGTAAGACTAGTCCACACTAAACTCGCTTATTCACTCCATTTTTTTATTGTCATTCGATTTTTTAAAGAAGTGAAAGGTTCAGTGACCTTCAAAGCATTTCCTACCTTTTTGGAATTGGCTTTAAGCACCGACTCGCATTTTTAAGGATCAAGGACTTTTACTTACGCTACACAGACCCTAATAATTCACACCTTTGAACTTACCGTAAGATCCTCTTCAGCTGAAAATAAAATATTAATATTGAGCTTTACACACATATAGGACTAATATATACACAAATTTAGAAAGTAGCTAGATACAATAGTTTTATTTACAAATATTCATCTACCATTTGTGCTCATTTACAATTTATCCTTGATTAGTTTAATTTTTTGATGTTAATAGATAAATAAATAATATCTTGGGAGCTCACACATCTGCCATTGCCATATGATCCCAAACTGGCAACCAGACAACTAACAAACATACATATATTTATAAAAAAATAGATGAATTACACCCACACGCAGAACAAATTATCGTGCTCATCACACAATTATTTGTCCTGGGTGAGAATCGAACCCACGACCTCCGGCTTAGCATTCAGGGTCACTAACCAATAGACCAACAGGCCAGTCATATTGCCAAAACCTTATCAATCTACCTAATTGAAAAATATGCATGCTTTGGTCTAATTGTTGACGCATTTTATAGGCATATTAACATCGTATTACGATCCTTGGGAGCCAAGAAAAATGACAAGTAAAACCGCGCGACACAACTCGTAATAATGAAAGAGGTTCTTACCTCGTATCATAAATAAATACTTATTTAGTGTTAACAGCAAATATCATACAAAGACTGACTAAGTGCAAACACTTAAATAATCAATCAATTATATTAGGTACTAGAAAGTTATTCAAGCGAAGAAAGTTACGCTATGCAAACAGATAATTGGTTTATCATAATAATATGAAGGCAAAATAACACCTCTTCCATAAATTTTGTATCAGAGGCTTCTAAAGCGGGTACCTGCATATATTTAAGGAAATCGAAATATTCCATCTCTTACCCTACTTCACCCTATCAGAGATTTACTTTAAAATTTCAAGCATAATCCTTCGTTGGATATTTTACGTGCCTACTATTTATAGCGATGTAGATTTTTAATTAAAAACCTCATTATTCCGCGGTTTACCTACCATACGTGTTTACGTTTGCTATTAATTATAGACATATTGTGTGAGTGCTGGAGAATTACAAGGTGCATGAATGACCCATGCCCTCTATTAAGTGTTGTTACTATTGATTTGAAATGGCTTTATTCTTTATCCTTTTGCGTCGGCTGCAGAATATCAAACTAAATCGGTAGATAAATATACATTCCTGTATATTATAACGGTATACTTAAATTGTTGGTATTACCTAACAATGATTTTAGACCAGCTACACACGCAAAATTCGAATCACATAAACATGACACAACGTCCAGCAAACAAACACAAAAGCAAATTTCGACTTCTACAGATTCACTTATTTGCTCCAAAATGAAGAACAATGGAAAATTAAATCCTCAACAATGGCCGGTGTAAATAATCTTTTACAAAATTTATCAATTAAACTAATAATCAAAATGATTTTTGTTTCATAATTCTGTTTTTGGTTCTGAAAATGAAAATAAATAACTAAACTAATAAAATGAAAATAATAACACTGTGATGTGATTTTCTCAAGCTAGAGTTACTAATATTGAAAGAATTTAGAAATTATTTTTAGTAACCAGTTTAGTACTGCCACTTTCCATGTTTTTGTTTCTTGATCCCTACACTTGGAACAATGGTTAAGCGAAAAGCAAATACTTAAGCGTCCAAATTTCGACATCGGAACGTAATATCAATAGGATCGCGTGGCAATTTATATTTTCGTTGAGAGATCCCCTCACTAAAAGATCAATTTCGCGCTTGGACAAGTTTAATGTAAACTTAAGTGCCTAGGGGAGATACCGCCAAATGAAAGCCGGGCCGGTTGCGTTAACAAATGTCTCTATGTTATTGAATTTTTCGCCTTGGATCAGGGGAATTCTGATCGTAAATTACTTGGTGCATTTAGAACTGTTTACTCACGTGTAATGACCGAAAATAGAAGGCCAACACCAGGGTTATTGTTGCAACTGTGGGGTTACAAGGGTGGACAAGACTAGATGTTGCGGGCCAAGTGTGTACACCAAGATAAATTATCTTCCGTCTCACGGAGCATAAAGCTTTGTTTTCTTACACAGGACAAAAATGGAACCACAAAAATTAAGTGCTCCCTTGAGAAATCACCGCGGGAATCTCAATTTATTTTGACAACGTTATTTTATTTAGGATCTTATTTTACTATGCAAATAACATACAACAAAGTCGTTTATGAACTAATATTATAAATAAAAAGTAAATATAAATAGAAACTAAGTAGGCTTAAATAAGTCACGGTCGTTTCTAAGCTGAAAATAAATTGTGAAGAATTTTTTTAGTATAGTTACTAAACATAGTAATTATTATTGATAAATGACACAAGTCATGAGAAGTACGAGTTTTCGATGTTTCAAAATGCATGATCAGGATGTAAGCAGAGTGAGCAGTGATATACGGGTGTATTTTGAATAAAATATCGTACAAAATTTAGCATAAAAATGTCTGTAAATCACAAATTGTCGTATTTCCAGACATAGAATTTCGCAAGAAGATGCCTACGCTCGTAAACTCCCACTTGTCTGCAGACGATGAAACGGAAAACTTTGATCGAAAACCGCACGTAGCAAGAAACGTTGTAGCAAGAGAAAATGTTCTCGCAAGGGGAACTTTCATGGATTTTATCGAATATGCTGCAACCAGCACGCTCTAAGCCAAACAAGTTCGGAACACTTGGCGTGTTTGATCTCAGATACTCGTGAGATGGATTCTGATTGATTTTATCCAGTCATGTTTGTGTTGAGAAAAAGTTGCGAGCGTCATTGAGATATCCTAGCGATGTTCAGAACTACGTAACGATGTGTCCACATCTCCAGTCGTCAGCGACAAGTCTCACAACTTATTATGTAGAACAAACACTTTGTATGTCTAACACGTAAGCTCTACATTTGTATATCTTACCTCTTTGTTCGGACCTCGGTTAATCTAACAGGGGAATAGTGAGAAACTTGGAACTAGACTGTAACTTCTTAGTTGCGAACTCAGTCTGGAACTCTTCGTGTTTTTTTATAAACTTCACCAAAATCGCTCGCTAGGGTTTTATGGGGACTTTAAATTAGTATCGTAGATAACCATGTTTATTATGTCACGTAAAGACTTATCAATCACACATAAAGACAACTTTATCTTCCAGTTTATTAGTGATTTATGTATTAAGGGTATCAATCGTTGATAATAAAACCTTAATCCATACCAAAAATCATGAACAAATGAGGAAATTCAAATTGTAATGAATCACATATTTGATAAAAATGGTGGAATTTAACAAAGAAGTAATTTAAAACGAGTTAATACTTTGATGTTTTTTCTAAAAACGACGCCTGCACTATGGAGCTTAATCCTTGTGTCGCAAGGGTTTCACAAACATTCAAATCACATGCACAAAGAACACCCAGACTTGGAACAAGTATCTGTGGATCACACAAATGCTTGCCCCATGCGGGGATCGAACCCGCAGCACGTCGCGCACAATGGTATAGAACTATAGACCTATACCAATCGGCTATCCGTGCAGTCAAAATGTAAATGAAAAAAAAAAATTTAAATAAATGTTTACGCAATAAGTAATTAGACAAGCAGCAATTAAGATAAAACTAATTAATGGCAAAAATGTCAAACCGTAAACGAGTAGCAACATTTATCCATGGACAAATAGCCCAAACAGCAGGTGTAGACCTTAATAGAAAGCCATTTGTTTACCGTCGGCAAACTTCACCTCGTAACCCTAAAATCTAATTGGATTTAATTCCATTAGCAAAGGTCCAAATGGGACCTCTTAATTGTGCTGACCGATGCCGTTTTATTATACAGCACTGGTACACATTGAACGTGTGTCATTTCATTATGGAGAACATTTCCAACCATTCGACTTTTGCCTCTTACAATCGTGTTATTACATAGCATAACAATATGTAGGCACTTCCATATGTAAAGCATTACTGTTTCAGTGTTTTTATTAGAAACGTTTGTTTTATTTTTATTATAACCCTTCTTGATTCAAATATTTAATCAGTGTCTATCACAAATATGTAATATAGTCTATAATCAAAATTGTAGGTACATAATAATTATGAGTAACATGACGTGATCAAAAATAATATGACCAAAGTAAAGTAAAGTTTATTTCATTCTTCCTTAATAGGTATGTGCAAGTAAAGTTCTTGCAATATTTTTATATAGATTTTTTAATTTTAGTTTAGTTTTATATTCGTCTCCGAAGTCGACAATAAAGAAAGGCCTCTGAAACACAAAACTACGAATCGAAAAATACAAAATCCAATCAATCATTTTTATTTGTGCCTATGCAGATTTTAACGAAAAAAAAAAGATTAAAAGAGATTATTAAGACCACTTCCAAAATTATAACTGTAAATAATATTAATTTTCTATTAAAGGGATAGAGTACATATTACAACCAGCCTTAAGATATTTCCAAAGGGCCCTAAGTGTATTAAAATTTGATTAACCTCCTTCGTATAAATTCTTACGGAATACAGGCCTAAATTAGACTCAGGGCTTACATTAAACTATGTTGGCAATAGTATTTATGGCCGTATATCTATCATAATGACTATCTCAGTTCCAATACAAAGCAGTTTTAAGTTATAAGAGAACGTGAACCCCGAGCTGAACCAAGCAAAGCCAAGTTTAATAAAATGCGTCCAGTATAAACCGGAAAGGCAATCCTAATCTTTCTGTATTCTGGAGAAAGATAAAAAATTAAAACACAATTTTCTTAAAAAAGGCAAATAGACATTAAAACACAAATTAATAATAAGAAAACACTTTGTTTCCCATCAGATTAATTTATTTTATTTTATTCAATAGGTACAATTACAGAGATCAGATCCAAAAGTACAAATAACATTATATCAATTAACAATATATAAATCTGAAGTCCAATTACAACTGTACACAACATTTACAATGCACAAGCTCAATGTCAAGCTTCAAAATAAATAATAAAATATTTATATTTAGTCACTCGTTTTTATAGCAACAGTCACCACTAAAAAGAACGAATTCAAAAATTACTATTCATTCCGGCAACCTAACTAAAAAAAATTCTAAGTACTACGAATCACTAAAGTAAATTTTGTGTTCCTAAAATAAACCTAAACATGACAAATATTACTTGGAATTTATTTACACCAATTTGTGAAGAACGATTTTATACTAGTCATTCCAATTTCTGATAGTGTATCTATAGTTGTATTATAATTCAATAAATATCAAACAAGGCTGTATCTATATCTATATTCTATATATATATATAAATCAATTGCTGTTCGTTAGTCTCGCTAAAACTCAAGAACGGCTGAACCGATTTAGCTGATTTTGATCATGAAATGTTTGTGGGAGTCCAGGGAAGGTTTAAAAGGTGTAAAATATAAATAATAAGTTAAGAAAACTGTTCCTTCTGTTCGGGAATTACCTTAATTACTTTACTTTTGAAAGACCAAGTCTGTCCGGGCAGCTAGTTTGAAATAAACTACTGTCTGCAAATAATCAAACCATCAACGATGAGGATCAGCCGAAAAAGAAGATAACACAAATAGTTAAAAGAAATGTGGACTACATCACATACATTGCTCTGAATCCAAAGTAAGTGTCTAAAGCACTTGTGTTATGGAATCAGAGACAACGAACCGAAGGTAACATAAACACCCACCCGAGACAATGTAGATTTTTTTCCGGCGACACATTGATAATCGGTGTGTACACCCCTATACAACGGAGGTCGTCAAGTCGTTGTATCGCCATTATGTTTTTAAACGAGATAGCATTTTAGCACAGTTTTTTTACTTATTTATGTTTTACGCCTTTTAAAACCTTCCCTGGACTTCCACAAACATTTCAAGATCAAAATCAGCTAAATCGGTTCAGCCGTTCTTGAGTGTTAGCGAGACTAACGAACAGCAATTGATTTTTATATACATACTAGCTGCCCGGACAGACTTCGTTCTGTCAAAAGTAAATTACTTATTTATGGTAATTCCCGAGTTTAGGAACACTTTTTTTTTTTTTTTTTTTTTTACATATTTTTTATGTTTTTCACCTTTTAAACCTTCCCTGGACCTCCACGAACATTTCAAGATCAAAATCAGCTAAATCGGTTCAGCCGTTCTCGAGTTTTAGCGAGACTCACGAACAGCAATTGATTTTTATATATCCCTTTACACCCGGGCTTATACGAGCGTGAGTTTTGATTAAAAAAAATATTGGCGCCAAACAATTTACTTTTTCCGAACGCAACCGGCGTCGATCGTTTGTGAGGAGTATTCTACGCACGAGAAAAAATACACTGGCAGTGTGGAGGCGGTCAGCGACGTGTGGGTTGCGATGAACGATGGCTGCATTTTTCGACCCTCGCCGCGCCGCGGGTAAGTAATAATTTTGATTATTAACTATTTGTTTTTTTATAGTATTTTGTACTTATTTTAAAGTTAAAGGATGTTTAAACACCTAGATAATTTTAGATTTATGCTAACTTTTGCAGTTTATTTACAATTAAGTCGTAAAGTCTGACCGCTACGATCGTGTGGCTCCGGTCGTAATCCCAACATGTTATTTGGGAGTAAGTACTGTAATTGACGATTGTGTGTACGTAGATTTAGTTACTGAGAGTATCTTGTTTAAAATTTTAGGCAGAAATTTGAACGATGACCAAGTTATAGACGTGCTGGGCGATGGAAACTTATCCGTTATCGAAGATATTGAGGACCCAACCCAGCATTTTTGACAATCTTCAGTTCGACAATTTTCACACTGAACTCGAACCTGAACTACTACCGTCTGCAGCACTAGAGTCGGAACCGACGCAGGATACTCCAGCATCATCACAACTAACTCCGCGCCCTCGGATCTTCACGGCCACCTCCTCGAAAGAGAGTTTGGAAGCAGGTACCTTCTGATGATCGAAATCATGACTATACTTAACTGCCCGTGGCTCCTGTCAAGACTCCAATGGAGTATTTCTCATATTACTACTTTGATTAGAGTTTTTCGACGAAGTTGCCAGATGTACAAACCTGTACCATCATAAAAAAACTCGTCTAGAACTAAAACTGATGTCTGTAGAAGTAGCCAGAGTCTTTTCCATACATATTATCATGGGATGTATTCCCTACCCCCGTATTCCGATGTACTGGGGAGGTGGATGAAAACTAGACATAATAACTCAACAAATGGCTCGTGATGGGTTCTTGACAGTTCGTAATGCATTGCTTGTCGTAGATTCAGATGAAGCCCTGCCGCATGACAAAAACAACCCATTGTGGAAGGCACAGCCAATGATTGACAAGCAGCGTGTAACGCCTGGCTTCTACTCCATTGACGCAAATGATACCATTTACTGGCAGGTGTATACTACGTCAGGTAGTCCGAAACAAACCGCGCCCGGTTGGTCTGAAGAATTTCGTGCTGACTACAAGTGAAAGATAGATGCTCAACTTTGACATCTATCGAGGAGCTAAAATAATGTTTGGTGATAAATCTCTTGGACTTGGAGCTTCTGTAGTTTAGTATTTGACGAAATAAAAGCACCAAGAATGTGCCAGTACGAAAATTGTACCAGTCGCACAAAGATACGTTGTGAAAAATGCGACACCTAAGGTAAAAGTACCTATTCCCGTTAGTGTACTAGTACCCGTTAACAAGTCAGTTTTTTCATTATTGCATTTTTCTACCAATAATAAAGTAAAGTTTGCGAATGGGAATACGTTCTCGGTAATATTATGTACAATTATAATGACAAGACTGTCCAAAAAGCTTAACGGCGTCAAAACTATGCGATGACAAAAGTTGGCTTTCTGAAAATATTATGTAAGTTCAAAGTTCTGTCAGTGAACTACGAAACCACCACGTCGCATTGATGAGCTAGCCATACTGCGACCGATAACGTTAAGGTAAAAGTGTTAATTTTCTAAAATATTTGAATATATTACGATGCGATTTAACCTATAAATTGAGGTGAATCTAATTGAGAAATAAATATTTTTGCCGTTCACATCTATTGGTACTAACAAACCCCTACTTGACCTAGTACCCGTTAAAATTGTATTTTTTTTACCGGATATTGGTACACGATGAGCCCGGTAATACACGTTGTACCGAAACTCGTTATTATGTACTTATTGCCTTGAAATAAGTCTCATTTTCCTTTAAAACTGTAGAATTCATTGCCAGATGTTGGGACTTGTGATTTACAGTTGCATTTAAACCCGACATCGTCCTTATTGCCTTGTGTTAAGTTCTCTTTTCCTTCGAATCAACAGATTGTAGTTTCTATGTTCCTTGTTTGTGTTGTAATCCCCTGGATTCGAAAGCCTCTTTAGTTTTTAATGTGTAACATCTTTACTAACGCTTCTGGGAGTGATAGATTGATTGGTGAGTGGTGGGTGATTGGTCAAATTGAATTGGATTTGGACAAATGTGCCTAGAGGTGAAGTCGAAACCGAAGTCATAGCAAGGTGAAGATGTCAGATGTCTCACTCGTTTTTTTATGGATTTCCTAATTTTTGCACATTTCGACTTACTGCTGTACTGTTCTAAAAGCAGCTATTTCGATGCGCATCATGTGGCGCGCTGCTTTTTTAGTATGGATATTGATAACCAAGCAGTAACTTGAAGCAAACTTCAGACCGGAAAACTTAAATGACTCGATCTGTGGATCCCCAACTATTTCTGCAAAATGAACTTGTTCTTTTTATAAAGCTGGCCTATCCATTTTCCTATCATGTAAGCTCTTAAGTTAGTAATTTATCGTGTTTACGACAATTGAGGCCGGAAGATTTTTAATTATACTGCCCTGGGAGAAAGAAATCCATACCATACGCTACGTCTCTTTTTCACAGTTTGTATTACCTTTAGGTTTTGGTTTATTTTTAAGTAATTGAATTACTACCATGTTTAAATATTCGGTCGTTAAAATATTTTAAAAGTATCTATATATTATTATCTATTTTAAAAGTGTATATTGATTTGAATTCCGAAATTTGCAAGAACAGTGTTTTTTTTCTGATAGCCATGACTGATAGGCAAGAGGCGGTCAAAAAAGGAGCCTCAATTTCAGCTGCTACCAGGCAGTTCGGTATCCCACGGTCGACGTTGGATGACAAATTACCCGGCCGCTATTCTGTCGAATACTTCAAAGGACCGGGTACAGTTTTGCCGAAAGAAAAAGAAGAAAATTTAAGCAGGTGGATTATTTTTATGTCAAATAGTGGGTTTCCCCTAAATAAGGGGCAGTTATTGGATAGCGTGAGTTTATTGGTGAAAAAGATGAAGCGAGATAACCCATTTCGAAATGGCAGACCAGGTCGTCACTGGTTTGAAGCTTTTATAAAGCGACACCCTGAAGTATGCCAGCGAGTGGCCCAAAATTTGACGCAAGCCCGTGCTTTAGTCAGTGAAAGCGATATAAGAGCATGGTTTAAAGAAGTGGAAGAAGATTTTATAAAGACGCATGTCGAAGAAGCAACTCGAGATCCACGTAGGGTTGTTAAGCGCTTTCTTTCTGTCACTGTCTGATAACAGAGTTCTGGCAAAACGAGGCGCAAAAAAAGGTTACAACGTTATTTCCAGCGGGGAAAAAGAGTGTGTGACCGTCTTGGTAACGGCTAACGCAGCAGGTCAATTGGCGCCTATCGTGCGATCTATGGCTCTGTACGGCGCTCCAATATGGGGGAATGGCCTGACGGCTACCAGAGCTGCACTACTTAGTAAGCCGCAACGTGCAATAGCCGTCAGAGTCATAAGGGGGTATCGCACGATCTCTGGTGAAGCCGCAATGTTACTTGCACAGACGCTGCCCTGGAAATACGAAGCTAAAGTCCTGGCACTACTATACATCTGGCGCAATCAGGCACAAATCCAGGGCAGCGTTCTATCACTTACTGAGAAGAGGAAGCAGCTGCACATAGCAGCTAAGGAGGAATGGCACAGACAGCTGCTGAATCCTACTGCTGGGCACAACACTATAGCCGCAATTCGGCCTGTTTTCTGGGACTGGCTGGAGAGGCGGCATGGAGACCTCACTTTCCGATTGTCACAGGTGCTTACCGGTCATGGCGGTTTCGGGACGTATCTGTACCGATCGGACGTGAGATGACGAGGGCGTGCCACCATTGCACGGCTCCAGAAGACAGTGCTCTGCACACTTTGCAGGCCTGCCCAGAATGGGACACGGCGAGGCGCGAGTTAGTGGTGCAAATGGGAGGTCAGGCGCTTAAACTTCAGGCTGCTTTATCATTTATGGTCCAGAGCGAGAGCGCCTGGCAAGCGGTCGTCGCATATTGTGACGCCGTCATGTCCGCCAAAGAGGCAGCGGAAAGATTTAGAGAGTTGACCAGCCAGCTCCCTTCTCGCCGCAGACGCCAAGGGCGCCGCAACACAGTGGTGCTATTTACGCGCAACGACCTCAGACCACCATGAGGTTGGGCCTGCGGGTGACTGGGAGGTCACCCCGTCATCCGACCAGCTGACAGGCCACGGAGGATACAGGCGCGAGGTCGCACACGCCTATTCTCGTACGGAGTGAGGGGTGGGCACTATAAACCCACCCCTCTGGAAGGGGTCCAGTGGAGACCGAAGCCTGCTGGAGTTGCTCAGAGCTTGCGTAAGTGATCCCGCGGCTCCAGCAAAGGCAAGGACGGGACCGGGGTGTTTTTAGTCGGTTCAAATCCGACATATCCCCACGCTGTGCCCTCAGCGTGGGTTGAAAGCAGTAGCGTTACACACCGCCAAATAAATAAAAAAAAAGGTCAATTGCAATTGGCGCCTCCGATGGTTTTGTTCAAACTGAAATCAATATATTTATTGTGCTTTAAGTATTTCGTAGGTTTTTTATGCAGATTTTAGCGTTTTCTTTCTGATTTTTTGTAGGTTAGTGATTTTTTTTAACCAGATATTAAGGGTTACACCTAAACGTGAAACCAAAATATTCTTCAAATAGTTTGTAAGCTTAGTAATAGAGAGGAATGGAAGGAAAATACGCATTGCGCCGACCCCATATGAATGGGATAAGGGCAGGAAGAAGAAGAAGTTTGTAAGCTTAGTTTAAATAATAATGTGATTCTTTATGATACTGTATTAATATCCGATTTAAAAACTTAAGTTTAAACAAATTCCCGATGTTAACTATTACCTATAATTTGTATATTACGTTTGAAATTTTTTGATTACTAAGTATAATGTATTTTCTTTGGATAAGCCCTTCTTTATATTTATGTTACACAGAAACGCAAAAATAGTATTTCTGTGAACCTTAACGTAAACCAATAGAGTTCAAATTCGCGTTGAAAATTACCGGATTCTGGGACAATTTAACGTTTACTAGTACAAATCTACCGGGTACTGGTACAATTAGCCCTTTATTTTATATTTTTCCATCTTTGTTAAAGAAAATTTAAAATAATAAAAAAAAAGAATATTACAATAAAACTAGTTTAAATTATCTATCTAGTCATGTAATTATTTTTTTTGCAATTCTTATAGTTTTAGCATAGCATACCTGCAAAGTCAGTGAAGTTCAAAACTTAACGGTTACTGGGCCGTTTACCTTATTTGTGCATCTCACACGCGGTAAAGACTGTTTCAAGTCTTACCACACCAAAGGATGATATGGTACTCCTAGTTCCTGATAACTCTAAGAGGCATAATAAGATGTTTTTTTAACTAATGGTTACATTTAAGAATAATTACATTTAATATTTTGGTTTTGTTCATATTTTACTAAAAAAATTGTACCGTGTTTCTAAAGGCTTGTACAAATGTTTAGTGCGAAGACAAATGCTATGAAAGTGAATTAATTATAACTTAATTATTAATAAAGAGGCTGATTTCATTATAAAACTCTTTATTTGCCCTCAAACTATCAAAATATAAGATTAGTTTAAACTAACCTCACGATCGTGACTATGTCACGTACAACCTGTGACTCACGATCGTGCGGGTAGCATTGTGGGTTAACTATGAACTCGAGATTTTTTTAACTATTTTTTTGAGGCTTTATAGACATAGCAGAATGCCAAGAAAAAGGTTTTATAGTATAAAAATAAAAAAAAACTTTCCGGTTGTAAAGGGATATATAGATATAGATAATTTTAATTCAATAATCTCTAGATCTCATCAAATACACCATACTCATATTCTAAGAGGCTTAACTCCATTAGTTGGTACCAAAACAGTTAGCGTTAAATATGCAAACCACACTTGACCTGCATTTCAATGGGCCTTTCAAACCTTACTCAACGTGAATGGTATTCATAGTGAATTATGTACAATTTGATAGATCTCCATTGAACTCTACATTAACGATCCTTGTTTTAATTGAATTATTCTAACCTGCTAAGTGCTTAATATTGTAAATATCTAAACAAATATATATTTATCTTACAATTTTACGGCGCAGTGTTTTAAGAAGTTGCAATGGAGTTTGCTGTAAATTCACAACTTAGTTATTATTATATTCTAAAGCCGAAACACATAGGTATCAAATATTTATAATATGTATGTATTTAGAAATATATAAGTATGTTTATCAGTTGTCTGGTCACCATAGTACAGGCTCTGCCTAGTTTGGGATCAGATGGCCGTGTGTGAGATTGTCCCAAGATATTATTATTATTATTTTCATGTAAGGAATTTTCGTGGTTGAGTGGCGTACACACTGGTTTTCAAGGTGTTGCTAGCTCTTTGGTCCCGGGTTCGATGACGGGACGGGTCAATGTAGAAAAAAAACACTTCAACATTATCTCGGTTCTGAGTGCTGGTGGTACCTTGGTTGTCTCTGACCCCATGACACATCTGATTCGGAGCAATGTATGTGATGTTGTCCACAATTATTTATTTGTTATTGATTTTTTTATTTCCTATACAACATTTCAAAACAATGACATATCTCACATGTGAAGTTAGATTTTATCGTGCATCGATAAAATTCGATAAAACTTGGTGTGAAAATTATTGCAATAGATATGGTTACTAAATAAGGCTACTTTTGTTATAATGAATATTACTGTAGCTTATACCTATACCTTATATTAGATGATTTTATCGTGCTTCGATAAAATTTGAAAAAACTTGGTGTAAAAATCATTGCAATCGATTCAGTTACTAAATAAGACTGTACTTTTGTTATAATAAATATTACTGTAGCTTATACCTACCTAAACCTTATATTAGATTATTTGTTTTACATACATACAGAAAACTTAAAAGTTAATTAAAAAATAAACCCATACAATAATAATAAAGATAAAAAACTTCAATAAAAATATCTAATAACCTTATCTTCCTAAAGATTAATTATTATTAATTGACTAGCTTCTGCCCGCGACTTGAATTGGGTCCAAAAATAATGAAAACTATGAAAGTAATAAAAATAGAATTTCAAACTTTTACCCGTGTTATCGCTTGCGCTGTAATAGAGAAAAATACAAAATTTCAATGCTGTCTGCCCGCGGCTTAGCTCGTAAACAATTTTCAGTTTTCCCTCGGGAACTACTTAAGGAATCGGGTTAAAAGGTAGCCTATATTGTTTTCCATGTCAAAGGCTACATGCATGCCAAATTTCATTCAAATCTGTTCAGCCGTTTTTGCTTGATTGAGTAACAAACATCCAAACATCGACACTTTCACATTTATTTAGTAGGATTAGTAGGATAGCCTTCCTCAATAAGTGGGCTATCTAAAAGTGAAAGAATATTCAAATCTTCAACTTTATAATAATTATTATAGTGTAAATATAAACCGCCCTTTTGAATCGCTCTGTGTATTAAAAACAAGCCGCATCAAAATCCATTGTGTAGTTTTAAAGATCTAAGCATGCATAGAGACAAACAGCGGGAAGCGACTTTGTTTGATACCAGCTCATTTTTCCCTGACTTGATTGACAAATATTTCGAATTATTTTTGTTTTCAGACTAAATCAATATCTTTATACCTAATACAGCTATTACATCTGTTTTAGAGAAAAAAGATAAGACTAATCCGATTCCATTGCGCAGAGGGGTAAGACAGGGGGATGTGATATCCCCGAAACTGTTTACCAACGCGTTGGAGGACGTCTTCAAGACACTGGACTGGACTGGACAGGACATTAATATAAACGGCGAGTACATCTCTCATCTACGCTTTGCCGACGACATCGTTGTGTTGGCAGAGTCGCTGGAACATTTGGGCGAGATGCTGTTTAGCCTCAACGGAGCTTCTCGACGTGTCGGTCTTGGCATGAATTTAGACAAGACCAAGGTCATGTTTAACATTCATATCGTGCCGAGACCGATATTTGTTGAAGGGGTGGCTCTCGAAGTTGTGCAGGAGTGTGTCTACCTAGGACAAACCATCCAGTTTGGTAGACACAACTTCGAGAAAGAAACCGACCGGAGGATCCGTTTGGGCTGGGCAGCGTTTGGTAAACTTCGTCGAGTCTTCTCGTCGCCTGTACCGCAAAGTTTGAAGACAAAAGTCTTCAACCAGTGCGTCCTGCCTGTCATGACTTACGGCGCCGAAACGTGGACACTGACAATAGGGCTAGTCCACAAACTCAAAGTCGCTTAGCGAGCTATGGAGCGAGCTATGCTCGGAGTATCTTTGAAGGATAAAATCAGGAATGAGATTATCCGGAGAAGAACCGGGGTTACCGACATAGCTTGCAGAGTCAGACTGATGGCCGTTGGAGCAGACGAGTCCTTGAGTGGAGACCGCGAACCGGCAAACGTAGCGTAGGACGCCCCCAAACCAGATGGACCGATGACCTGAAAAAGGTGGCTGGGTCGAACTGGATGCGGAAGGCGGAAGACCGGGTGTTTTGGCGCAACTTGGGAGAGGCCTATGTCCAGCAGTGGACCGCGATAGGCTGAGTTGATTGATAGAGAAAAAAAACTATATAGCTTATTATAAACTAAGCTTGGCAAATTATAATGTATTATTAGCGATCTTAATTGAAAAAATATAATTCATGTAACTTTTTATCGGAAAAATAATTGCTTTAATCGGACTTAAAAAATAATATCTAATAATAATTGCTTAAACATACAAACTTTCTTACTATTCCATACTATTAGTGTTAATCATATATAATTTTGACAATTCATTCAATGAATAGTAAAGATTAATTCGATAGATATAAGAAAAGTGGCTCGCAAATTCTATACTAACCTTATTTAATCAGGATCCTCAGATAAGACGTAATCTTTCAATATTACGTATGTTATAAATATGCCAGTTTAGTATTTGCGACCAGAGAGTACACTCGAGAAAAATATATTATTAACTTCATATTATTTCAAGTACTAGACTGTGATAAAAATCTGTGATAAAATTAATTATAAAATTTAATTTTTAATTTTGTGCTTCGACAGTCAAAATGCAAGTCAAACCTTTTAATTTTGATAGTAAAGGTTGTTTGGCGACTTTGGCAACTTACAACGTTTTCGTACATTTACTCATGGGAGTAATTGTGGGCCTTACGATGTTCTTTGCTTTTGTCGCTACTTCGGGTACCATTTTCTTGCATATCGTTTTATGTGTACCGGGGGTAAGTCAAAGTTTTATAGAATATTTATTTGTAATTTAATTAAATACAAGTAGTAGAAAGGCGAGATTTCAATCTCAGGCAGGAATCGAACCCGCGAGGTTGCTAATGAGTAATAAATGATAAAAATAATAACACATACCTAATTTTTTTATTCAATTTGATATGGTGATAGAAAATGAAAAAGGTACCATGATATAGGTACCTTTTTCATAATTTATTAAATAGATGAAAAAATATAAGGTATAAATTAATTTAAAAAGTTTAATTAATGAATACTTAATTAAAATCCAAATAATGTTTAGCCAAACCACAATTTTTATATAATTACATAGGTATTTAATTATTAAAATATATTATTTTAACACATTAATGACAATTTGTGTCCAATAATGTTTAATAATCCCAAAAAATATAATAAACACATTTTTAATAATTTATGATTTCTTTTTTAGCTTTGTAAAACGCTTGAAGAAATATTTTTCGCTTATACGATGGTTACAATTAGTACAACGAATAAAAAATAATGACAATCGGCAATATAAAAAAAACCGGCCAAGTGCGAGTCGGACCCGTGCAATTTAAAATTATTAAAATTATAATTTAATTAAAAATTTACGGTTTTATTATTTTTTTCTTCTTCTGTGCTATAACACGTTGCTTCGTACCAAATTTCAAGATTCTAAGTTCACGGAAAGTACCCTGTAGGTTTTGATTCTGTACCGGACGGACGGTCTATCGTCGACTACCATGTTCCGAGAGAGAGACGGCACTATACTATAGGCGTCGACGAGCCGTTCACGCCCCTGCACCTGTAGGTTCGCGTACACGTAGGTTGCTGAAGAATTCTTCTATGTGGGTAGGTGATGATGATGACGACGGTGGATCCCGAAGAGTTATGCGGCGTGCATACTTGCTATGCGTGTGGTCCGTTACAGGTACCCTATCATACTGCGCACGACGACGGCAGGGCCACTTCTTATAAGGCGACCGTGGGGCCGATTCCTCACATCGGGAGATTAAATAAAACACACTACTTCCGGTACCCGAAGGCTTGAGGTTTCTGCTCACTCCATTGTTCCCTAGGCTTGAAGAGGCTGGTAGACCGCTATCTGCTAGCTACGACTATGCCTTGTTTCGGCCTCGGTCAGGTACCTCCAAACTTTACCGAAACGAGAGCCGCAGAAACCTCGCACTTTTCGTGTTTATTTTTCACTATAAATTTCATACATTTTTGTGTGTAACTATTAAACTATTAGGGTTAGGTTGATGGGACATACCTCGCAGGATAGGTAATTAGATCACCTATCCATTGCCATATGCCTCATCAACCTTACCCTCGCCCTTAGGGCACCTTTATATAAAAAACTGGGCCAACACAGTCACTTTTTCCTGTTCCCGCCACTTTCATATCTAATATTTTCTAAACTATAAGACCTAGGTCTACGACTATTATGGGGGTCGATAGGTGACTGTGTTGGCTATAAATAAAACACAAAGGAACTATATTTTATTACTTACAGTGTACCTAAATTATGACTAAAACCTAGGAACTAGAAATTTTATATAAAACTGTGTTTTTCTATTAACCTATAGGGTTAAGGTTGATGAGACATACATCTCCGGATAGGCAATTAAATTACCTATCCATTGATATACGTCTCAACAACCTACCCATCGCCGTTAGGCACCTATACGAAATCTAGACCAAAACTGTCGCCTCAGTCGGTTCCCTCCACTTTGACACTGAAAAACTATTAAACTATAAGACCTAGGTCTATAACTATTTTGGGAACTGATAGGCTACAGTCTTGGCTATACAATAAAACCCAAGTTATTTAAATTTTATTAAAAACAAATGAGATACACTATGTTACAAAAATGTAAACACAAAAAACTAACAATGTTGCTTTGTTTACTAATTACAAATATTAAAGAAATAACTATATATGAGTTTACTATATGTTTAAATACTTTTCTAAGTATATTTCAGCCCACCTTAATATAATTTAAGCGTTATAAACACCAAAAATCGAAATTGTTGTACATTGTGTGAATATAAAACTACCCACCGAAACTGTGATAATTTTAACATTTTATAAATCAAACTACCGGCACTAAACACGACTTTAACTATTAAACAACATCAATTTAAAACATGATTTACTTACTATATAGACCCTTTAAGGGCTGTTATTGGCGTTTTCTATTGTCCTGCTGGCATCACACACGATTTTTAAACTATAGTCTTTATCTATTAACACTATATGAACACTTTAACGATTGTCACAACTACACTGTTTATTCACTGTAAGGGCCCGTCGCGAACATACTCCCGCCGTGCAGCAGCGCGTTGACGCGAAGCGGAGCGGTGCTGCAGAAAGATCGGTGAGCGACGCTATTTCGGCAGAGGAACCAGCTTCTTTGCAGGTCGTTTCAGGATGCCCGCTGTCGTCCGCACCTCGGCCGTCCTCACTTGTCCGTCGGCGCCTGGGTAGACGGCGACGATTCTTCCTCGCGGCCAAGTGTTACGTGGTAGTTGGCCGTCGGCGATGAGGACGGGGTCCCCGACTTCTAAATTGAGCCCCGTGCCATGGGGCTCCCGCCGGTACTGTAGCTCGGGGAGGTACTCGCGCACCCAGCGGCGCCAGAACTCGTCGGCTAATATTTGGGCGCGCCGCCAGTGCTTTCTGCTGTCGAGGTCGGACTCGTTGAAATCGCCGAGAGATGGGAGTCTTGCGGAGCCTCCGAATAGGAGGTGATTCGGAGTGATGGCTTCGTCGTCCTCAGCGTCGACGGAGACGTGCGTGAGAGGCCGACTGTTTACGGTGTACTCAGCCTCACACAGCAACGTTGCTAGGACTTCTTCGTGTGGGTGTTTTTCGTGAAGTATGGTGTATAGAGTGTTCTTCACGCATCTGACGAGGCGCTCCCATGCGCCTCCCATGAAGGGTGCTGACGGGGTGATGAAGTGCCACACGATCCCGCGACTGTTTGCCTCACTTCTGACGGCCTCCCTCATCTCTTTATCGGCGCCGTGCATGTTGGTGCCGTTGTCTGAGTATATTTCAGTGGGGCACCCTCGGCGCGCGGCGAATCTCCTCAGCGCCAATATTGCGGAGTCAGCGCTGAGACTAGCGGCGATCTCCAGGTGTACTGCTCTGGAGGTGAGACACGTGAACAGAGCCACGTATCGCTTCTGGTGCTGTCTTCCTACGGTGACGGAGAGCGGGCCGAAGTAATCGAGACCCGTGTACGTGAACGGTCTATGATTATGCGCGAGACGCGCTTTCGGTAGGTCGCCAGTGGCTGGCTCTGGCGGCTGTGCTTTTCTTATTCTGCATGGCAGACATTGACTAATTACTATTTTCGTGTTCGGTCGAAGGCGGAGAACCCAGTAGTGTTGGCGTACTTCATTGATCACCAACTCTGTGCCACTGTGATGTAGGGCTCTATGTGTCCATTCTATATATAATCTTGTGATGCGATGATCGCCGTCTAATATTGGCGGTTTCTTAATCTTCTCGGATATGTCTTCTGTGGCGGCTATACGGCTTCGTAGAGTGATCGTGTCGTTGATCATCTCTATGGCCAACGAATGTAGGCGGCTGTCTTTGGCGACACCTCCCCCGCGCCGGAGCTCTCGGAGGTCGGCGCTGAAGGAGTCCTCTTGTACCGCCTTCACAAGAAGGTCCTCAGCGCAGCGGATGTGTTCTGCGGGGAGAAGCACGAAGTTCCGAGAGTCGGCGGCAGGGCGAGGTGCAGCCCTTCCCGACATGGTGGACTTCTGCTTCTTTTTGGTGTGGCGCCAATCTGGATCCTTCTCTGGATTTTTGGTTGTTCTGCTGTGTAGAACCTGATCCTTGGGTTTCCGGCACAAGGATATAAACTGTTGGACTCGCGCTGTAGCACGTAGGAGTCGTTCCCACTTTGAAAATCTATTCGGATCTGGGATGGCTTCTGATATCTTCTGTGTTTGACAAGTTACTGTTTCTGTTACTGTTAAGATGCGTTCTTCTTCTGTTGACTCGACGACGATATTTCTCTCCAAGGGCCAGCACGTAGGGTCCTCGTAGAGAAACGACGGTCCGCAATACCACTCGTGACCGGAGTTAAAGTTATCGGGAACGTCACGAGTAGCTACGTCTGCGATGTTCATTTTTGTGGGTACCCAACGCCAGTCTTCGACTTTACTATGATCTTCTATGGCGGCCAGACGATGTGCCACAAATGGTTTGTATGCTCTAGATCCTTTTCTTATCCACGTCAACACGGTTTTACTGTCGGTCCAATATACTGTGGTCTCTGGTTTGACGCGGTGTTCTTCGACGACGGCTGTTGCGAGGCGAGTGCCCAATACGGCGGCTTGTAGTTCTAGGCGAGGAATGGAAGTGATCTTCAGAGGAGCCACTCTCGCCTTGGCCGTGACAAGCGACACGTGCACTTGCCCGTCTGGTGTCGTTGTGCGCCAGTACACTGCCGCAGCGTAGGCTGTCTCGCTGGCGTCCGTGAAGACGTGTACTTGAAGCGAATGCGCGTTGCTGAATCCGGGGTAACATCTTGCTATATCGACTGTCTTTAGTTCTTCTAAATGTCGAATCCATGACGTCCATTTTTTCGATAGACTTTCATCGAGTCTTTGATCCCAGTCAGTTCCGAGTCGCCAAGCTTCTTGGAGTATCTTCTTGGCTTGAACTGTCACAGGCGATGCGAGGCCAAGAGGGTCATATAACGACATGACTATTTTCAAGGCTTCCCTCTTGGTTGGTGTCTCTCTACTGACGAGGTTTTCAGGGAGTCGAGCGAAATTTAAGTTGAAGCTTAACTTGTCTGTCTTCGGGTTCCACATCAAGCCAAGGATCTTCTCTTGACATCCTTTGTCTACTAGATTGACTGTTTCTGTCCGGTGTTGACTTGGTTCTATGTTTTCGATAACCTTCGATGAATTGGAGATCCATTTTCTAAGTTCGAAGCGCGCCTCTCTATGTATCGCGCGGACTTTTGTTGCTATGCGCGTCGCTTCTTCTTCGTCTCGGAAGCTGTCGAGGTAGTCGTCCATGTAATGGTTATCTATAATAGCTTCTACTGCCTCTGGTTCTTCGTTGATGTGTCTACGCGCGTTCCAGTTCTTCGCGAAGATGGCTGTGCAGGGCGAGCTCGCAGCGCCGAAGATGATGGACTTCATGCGGAACTCTCGAGGGGGTCCCTCCCGCCGGTCTCCTCTCCACAGATAGCGTAGGGCGTCTCTGTCTTCTGGTCTGACTCGGACTTGCATAAACATCTCAGAGATGTCTGCTGATAGGGCTATGCGGTGACGACGAAATCTCATCATCACTCCTGGCAACGATTGCAGCAGGTCTGGTCCCGTGAGGAGAAAGTCATTGAGAGACATCCCTCTCGTCTTCGCGGCAGCGTCATGGACTATGCGGAGCTTCTCGGGCTTCATTGGATTATGTACATCGAAGTGGGGCAGGTACCAGGTCTTCGCCGGTGTACTATTGTTGGGTGCTACTTCGGCGTAGTCCTTTTCTATAAGTGAATCCATTTGTTCTATATATCTTGCTTTGAGTTCTGGATTCCGATCGAGCTTTTTTTCTATTGACGCAAGTCTCTTTGTTGCGTTTTCATAACTATCAGGCATGACGAAATCTTCATTCTTCCAGAGAAGAGCCGTTTCTATATGACCATCTTCTAACTGTTTCGTACTCTTCTCTAGTATATCTTGTGCCTGTTTCTGTGGATCTGTGTTCGGACGACGTGGGTTGACTATAAGGGACTCGAGCGCAAAGTATTCCTTTAACTGTGTTTCTATATTCTCTTCCTGTGGCGACAGCTGATTGACGAAGTGAACACTGTGACCAAGTGTTCGCGAGTGCGCGCCATGTAACACCCATCCCAGTGGTGTCAGTGACGCGACGGGTTGATGACTGGGTCCTCTTCTTATGGCACTAGCGACGAGGAGGTGCCAATTGTCCTGTCCTATGAGCACCTTTGGTACTCCGGTGTTGTAGGTGAGCTTCTTACTGATGTCTTGGAGGTGTCTACATTCTTTGAGATCTTCCTCGCTCACTTTCTGTGGCGACAGGTGTAGCCCGGGAACAGTGCGCGCACACAAGGGTATCTGTTTACCCGCTGCGTTCTTCATGGTTATGTTAACGCGTCTTGAGTTGTGCACGTCTATCGCAGTGTCCCCGATAACTCGAATGGTGAAGGGGTCCAGCTTTCCTTCAACGCCGATCTTGTTCGCTATGTCTTCATCTATGAGGGAGATTGTTGACCCATCATCGAGCAATGCGAATGTGGAGGCTTCTCCCGCCGGTCCGACTATCTGTACAGGAACTATTTTCAAATACGCTTGAGTGTTCGTATTTAAACTTGAGCTTGCGACTGTTTCTTCTCTCGGGCCTTCGCTTTTCTTCTTATCATGATGCAGAAGCTGGTGATGAGTGGCGGTACAACCTCGTATGTCGCACTTCTTGGGCTTGCACGAGTGTTCGTAGCGGCGTATGCGTAGACATCGGAAGCATAGTCCGTGCTTCTTTGCCAGCTCCCATCTCTTGTCTGAGTTGGCTTCGCGGAATGTCTTGCAGTCTAATGTGAAGTGCCCTTCGTGGCCGCAGATTCTGCATCTTGAAGTGTATTTTGAGGCCGGAGTGTACGCAGAAGTGTGCCTCTCTGTTGCGGTGTTTGTCCTTTGAAAGACACGACGAGTCGGTTGGCCTTCACTTATGTGTTCAGCTGGCGCGAAAGCACTGCAGAAGCGCGCGTACTCCGTGACGAATTCACTAAAACTGTTGAGGTCCGGTCTTGAATTGTACTTCTCTGTGTATGTCCGGTACCACTGTACGCGCAGGGAGTTCGGCAGCTTCTCTGTGAGCACTCGTAGCAGCTCCGCATTCATTAAGTAGTGATCTTTCTTCAATGCTTGAAGTGTAACTATGCTGCTTCTGATCTTGCTTGCGAAGTTGCATATGTCTTTCGGTGCTTCTGTGCAACGTTGCAAAGTTCGCAGCTTATCTGTTTCGGCTTGAGCGATGGAGTCCGGTCGGCCGAATTGAAGTTCCAGTTCCTTCATTATGTCGTCCGGTCTTGCGTGCGCGATGAGTTCTGAACTAACTATTTCTAATGCTCTTCCCTTGAGACTTTTTCTAAGTCTTGCTGTATTTTCCACGTCGTTGAAATATCTTCTTGTGGTGTCGTATATCGCACGGAACGACAGCCACTCTGTATGCGCCCCGCTGAATGTCGGCAGAGTCATGATGACTTTCGAAACCGCTGGATGAGGCGAAGTAAACGAAGTGTCCAGAGGCTTCCTGTCAGCGAGCGCAGCTATTGCGGAAGTGAGTTCGGTGATTAACGGCCTCAGCGAATCACTTCCCGGTTGATGAGCTTCCTTCTTCTTCGGATTGTCATCTTCTATGTTGACACGTTCTGTGTCCGGAAGGGTGACACGATGTGTGTCCGAAAGGGTGACACGTTCTGTGTCCTGTAGGGTGACACGCTGGGTGTCCTGTTGGGTGACACGATGTGTGTCCGAAAGGGTGACACGTTCTGTGTCCTGTAGGGTGACACGCTGGGTGTCCGGAAGGGTGACACGTTCTGTGTCCTGTAGGGTGACACGCTGGGTGTCCGGAAGGGTGACACGTTCTGTGTCCTGTAGGGTGACACGCTGGGTGTCCGGAAGGGTGACACGATGTGTGTCCTGTACCCCGATGGCCAAGTCGGTTCTTCTCCCGATGTTGGCTTCTATTTCAGGTTGCGGTTCCGGGGCTTCTTCCAACCACGAACGAACATATTCACTTCTTGACTGTCTATCTTCGTCGTAGTCGTCACTATAAGCCTCTTCTTCAGCCTTCTGTAATGCTAACTGTGCTAACTGTAATTTAATCTTCAATAAATCTTCCCGAGCTTTCAGTATTTTTCTATGTGACTGATTGGTTGCTACTGAGCGTCCTTCACGTTCCTTCGTTGGCTTTTCTTTTCTATTAAAGTCTTCCATACTGCAGGGCTTGCGTGTTTCTGTCTTCTGTGTAGGGTGTGATTCCTGTTCAGGGTTGTATTCAGGTTGACGGAGTCCCATTGGTTCGCTTGGTGCGTCTTGTTGTACTGTTGAAGTCGAGGTCCCCTCCGCGGGTGGCGGGGGGGGTACTTGAATATTCGCACTACCCGCAGTTGTTGACGGTGAACGCGGCGGCAACTGGTGAACGATAGGTGTGCTTGATAAGTCCGCATCCAAGTCGACAATCCACCCCACTGGAGCCTTTCCTTTGGATCGCGTAATAGGCATCTTGAATTTTCTATATGTTGTTTTTCAGTCGTAAGCCTTCAGTTGTAAGTTTTCAGACGTTAATCTTCAGTAGCAATTCTTCAATCAAAACTCTTCAGTCATCAGTCATCAGTCCATAAGTCTTCAGTCTTCAGTCTTCAGCTTCAGTCTTCAGTCTTCAGCTTCAGTCTTCAGCTTCAGTCTTCAGTCTTCAGTCTTCAGTAGTTACGCTTCATACGTCAGTCTTCAATAATAACTCTTCAGAAGTCAGTCTTCAGGCGTAACTCTTCAGTCATCGGTTTTCAGGCTTCAGGCTTCAGACGACTTCAGGCGACTATAACTCTTCAGCAGTTCTCGCGATCCGGCTCGAAGGACCATAAAATGTACCGGACGGACGGTCTATCGTCGACTACCATGTTCCGAGAGAGAGACGGCACTATACTATAGGCGTCGACGAGCCGTTCACGCCCCTGCACCTGTAGGTTCGCGTACACGTAGGTTGCTGAAGAATTCTTCTATGTGGGTAGGTGATGATGATGACGACGGTGGATCCCGAAGAGTTATGCGGCGTGCATACTTGCTATGCGTGTGGTCCGTTACAGGTACCCTATCATACTGCGCACGACGACGGCAGGGCCACTTCTTATAAGGCGACCGTGGGGCCGATTCCTCACATCGGGAGATTAAATAAAACACACTACTTCCGGTACCCGAAGGCTTGAGGTTTCTGCTCACTCCATTGTTCCCTAGGCTTGAAGAGGCTGGTAGACCGCTATCTGCTAGCTACGACTATGCCTTGTTTCGGCCTCGGTCAGGTACCTCCAAACTTTACCGAAACGAGAGCCGCAGAAACCTCGCACTTTTCGTGTTTATTTTTCACTATAAATTTCATACATTTTTGTGTGTAACTATTAAACTATTAGGGTTAGGTTGATGGGACATACCTCGCAGGATAGGTAATTAGATCACCTATCCATTGCCATATGCCTCATCAACCTTACCCTCGCCCTTAGGGCACCTTTATATAAAAAACTGGGCCAACACAGTCACTTTTTCCTGTTCCCGCCACTTTCATATCTAATATTTTCTAAACTATAAGACCTAGGTCTACGACTATTATGGGGGTCGATAGGTGACTGTGTTGGCTATAAATAAAACACAAAGGAACTATATTTTATTACTTACAGTGTACCTAAATTATGACTAAAACCTAGGAACTAGAAATTTTATATAAAACTGTGTTTTTCTATTAACCTATAGGGTTAAGGTTGATGAGACATACATCTCCGGATAGGCAATTAAATTACCTATCCATTGATATACGTCTCAACAACCTACCCATCGCCGTTAGGCACCTATACGAAATCTAGACCAAAACTGTCGCCTCAGTCGGTTCCCTCCACTTTGACACTGAAAAACTATTAAACTATAAGACCTAGGTCTATAACTATTTTGGGAACTGATAGGCTACAGTCTTGGCTATACAATAAAACCCAAGTTATTTAAATTTTATTAAAAACAAATGAGATACACTATGTTACAAAAATGTAAACACAAAAAACTAACAATGTTGCTTTGTTTACTAATTACAAATATTAAAGAAATAACTATATATGAGTTTACTATATGTTTAAATACTTTTCTAAGTATATTTCAGCCCACCTTAATATAATTTAAGCGTTATAAACACCAAAAATCGAAATTGTTGTACATTGTGTGAATATAAAACTACCCACCGAAACTGTGATAATTTTAACATTTTATAAATCAAACTACCGGCACTAAACACGACTTTAACTATTAAACAACATCAATTTAAAACATGATTTACTTACTATATAGACCCTTTAAGGGCTGTTATTGGCGTTTTCTATTGTCCTGCTGGCATCACACACGATTTTTAAACTATAGTCTTTATCTATTAACACTATATGAACACTTTAACGATTGTCACAACTACACTGTTTATTCACTGTAAGGGCCCGTCGCGAACAGATTCCCTTGCGAGTGTCGAAAATTTGCGGCATAAACGGCTGTATCAATTGATTGCGTGGTTTCATTTGTTCGTTTGTCCGTTCGACCGTCCATCCGTCTGTCACCGGGCTGTTTCGCATAAACCGGGATAGTTAGACAGTTGAAATTTTCATCTGATGTATCGCAGCTCCGCGCGCGTCTGTTACCGCGGCAATGTATATAGCCTATAGCCTTCCTTAATAAGTGGGCTATCTAAAAATGAGAGATTTTTCAAATCAGCCCAGTAATTCCTGAGATCAGCGAGTTCACGAACAAACAATATATAAGTATAGATATAGGTTAAAACGGACAGACACATAAACTTATCGTGTTTTTTATTGATAAACAGACTAATTCTCATCCAAATGTTATGTTGTAATGTAATCTTGATCTTATCGCATGCTTGTCGCTTACGTGACAGATATGCAAACGTATCAGTATTTAATTCTTAATTCCCCAACGCAAAAACGTCATCAGCATATCAATCAAAGATATCTGAAGCATGATTAATTGGCTTTTATCACTGAATATCCAATAACCAACATTAAAAGTCATGGTCTACGAAAAATTGATGTGCATTGCAATAGTATATTTCAAAATGGCTTTAGAAATATTCATAGGTCCTTACTTCTCATTGTAAAGATAAATAGCAAATCTTAACTTAATAAACCTCTATTTTAGATTAAAAAATACTCGAAAATAAATTAGCAAATATGCATGAACTATGCAGTAGGTGCTTATTTAGGTCTTCAAATTGAACCTCATCTATAGTATGTACACAAGTATTAAGTAATATTCTTTGGTATAATATTTGGCTTTTTTATAAATCCACGTCTATTGTCCGACCGTCTAACTGAGTCCTCGCCTGCGCGGTACAGGGGCGCGGGGGTATGACGACCAAGGGGACGTCGTCTGTTGCTGCCTCATGTCGTCCGCTACCAACTTGTACCTTAACAGGCCCAAACTCTGTGGTTCTTAAATAACCGACATTAATTCATTATTTTTTTCATTCCAGTATCAATTGTTGATGTCACAATCGTTCCTCGGTCTATGCCCTTACAACACCTGGTCAACACATCTTAATACAGTGAACAAACGACGAGCTCACTGGGTCTTGGGTCTAATGGGCTCAGCATTGGTCATGGCCGGCAGTTTCCTTATCATGATCTGGAAACCTGTTAATTTCAATACGATGCATGGAAAACTTGGTATGTATATTTTTTGTACTATTCAGTTTCGTTCTTAACGATTATAATAAGTATTCTACTGCTGGGCACAGGCCTCTACTCATTTAGAGAAGGAACCAGCATTGATCACCACGCTTACTCAGTGCGCGTTGGTGATTTCACAGATTCCATTGTTGGAATCCAGGTTTCGTCACCAAATTTTCCTTCACTGTTTCTCAATGGTGTCTTAGAATAATTAAGAATGTTCTTGTAACTCGAAAAAGTCACATCGGTACTTGCCTAACTTTGAACCTGCACCCATATGCATACGAGTCCGGTCATTGAACCGCTTGGCCACCACGACACTTAACGATTATCTGTTCCTATTTCCTACCAACAGGTTTTAATTTCTCACAAGCAGCATTAGAGAAGCAACCATAATTTAAAGATCTATGTAACTAAGAAAAATCGACTCTGACGAAAATGTCTGTTCTTTAAATTTGTACTAACCTGATATACCACGCAAAAGAACAAGCGTTGTGGTTAATGCTCCTTCCTTTTCTACCTGAGAAGACTCCTTGTTTATAGGCACATACAACAATGACAAGCTGAAATTTATTAAATAACTCGATAAACAGTTAAAAGCGGTGAATCGGTAATAATATAGAATGTGCGACCCACATTGTAGTAAGCATTTTTACGTTGACGGCCAGTTCGATAGCGGTTAAATAAAAAAATTGATTGTCTGCAGATGACCAACACCGTGATTCAATGTTTAAGTTTCGCTTTGCTAACAAAAACGCAATAAACAATCAAAGCACTAAACATTTGTTCTTCATCTTCGTTTTCACTCTTGGCTGAGTGGTCGTGGTCATCAGGTCAGGTGGTGGTGGCACGATTTACGACACATTGCCTTTCCTCCTTCAAAGCCGCCCTCCTCGTGCTTTCATGAAAGGTTGCAGCCGTAGTACCTACATTTAGGAATTCTCTTTTCTTCTCGTATTATATGTGATTTGCTGGGAGATACTGATGATGATAGCTCATTTTTGTTTTATAAAACGTAACTAACAAACAACATCTCTAATTTCAGGTCTTGTCGCCCTTGTATTCACGGTGGTCAATCTCTTTACTGGCGTTGCCGCTCTCTACGCTCAGCCATTAAGCAAAATCATTCCTGGCTTCCTCTCCAAGATCAGTCATATCCTCTTCGGTGTGGTCGCCTTTGCCAGCGCCTCTGCCAGTCTCTGCTACGGCTACGACAAGAACTCATTCAGAAACTGGACTAGTCCCGAAGCAACTTTAGGCATTATCATTATTACTGCATGCTTCACCGCCTTCTTGTGTATCAATCCTCTTTACACATGTTACAAAAGATTTACGACTATTTTTAAGTAAATATAAGCTTTAGTTAATTGTCATTAAGGTTGTCTATCTAATGGTGTATATAAAGGGAGGGCTTGTAAAAATCATAATAACCGTTGTAATGCACAACCACGCAATACTATAGTAGTATTACTGCCTTAGTATAGTAATACTATATTAGTATTACTACCTCGCACTACTCAGCATACTTACTCCGCTACAATAGACATGCAATCTTTTTGAATTTAGATTAAGTATTTATTATTAAACTTTTTTTGTAAGTGTAATATTTTTTATTTGATTGGTATTTTTACATAATTATTATAAAACAAACTCGCTCCGCTGTTTGTACGCTTAGATCTTTTAAACTACGCAACAGTTTTCCGCAATTAAAGAAGAAAGTTTTGCGTAAGTATATATTATAAATAGAAATAAGCTAACGCACCAGTTGCTTTGTTGAATCGGTAGTCGCAGGTTCGAGTCCCGCCAGAGGTTCATATTTTTTCCATTTCAAAATTTTCATAAAAGAGGGAAATATCTAAACTATGTATAGTTTAACCATAATTTAAAAAGAAGGTTATTATTATGCTTTATATTGATAGCTAAATTTACAGCCTGCAATTCATTTACCATAAAACAGCTCAGATTCTCCGAAATATCAAAAACCAATACCTTGGTTCTGACGTTGAGCAGTGCTGCGTTTGACGCTGAATATTTAGAGATCAGCACCACAGATAATATTCAAATATAAACTATAATTAATTAATTATTACCTTCAACCAACAGTGCTACAGAGCGGCCTTCATTATCCGGGCATGGATTAAAATCAGTTTCTCATACTCACCTACACTTCTTTACAGTGTACTAGCTGATCCAGCAAACTTTGTATTGCTATATTCTGAAGATGGCCATCTTCAGAATATAGCAATACAAAGTCCTTATCACTTAGGGGTATAAAAAATTGTTTAAGTTTTCAGGCCTACCGATTCATAACAAAACATTCATGAAAATCGGTTAAGCTGTTTTGGAGGAGTTTGGATACAATACGAGAATTTTATATAAAGACAGATTGAATTAGGTACTAAGCCTCCGTGCTACTAAGCCTACTTGCACTCAATGTTACAGTAGGCATAGGTATTTATTAGGACTAGTGGTCGCCCAATGGTCGAAATTCGACCTTATAATATAAATTTAAATTGTGAGTGACTTAATATACATTATTAAAATATAATATTCAAACATTATTAAGGTTCTACTGTCGAAAACTAAACTACTATAACCACACATTTGACCAAGACTGTTATTTGCCAATTTATTTTTTGAACAAATTATATGAAATTAAAAGGAAGTAAAATAAAGAATATCTATTTAAAAAATGTTTATTAAAAGAAAACATGCTATAAGAGGAAAATACTATCCATTTAGAGCATATTTTATCGCATATTGCAAACTTCTCTGCAAACAATGTTTTTTGTAAAACCTCTTTTATCGTTTGCTAAATGTCCTTGGCCGTTATATTCGGATATATAAAAACTTAAACCACTTATTTATGTCAATGTCAGTAAGCAGTCAATGAAAAACAAAACAAACATGTGTGTGTGAAATGCATGGTAGTGTGGGTAATGTTTTATTTATTGATTTAATGTACTTTATAAGCATTATTATTGAAAAATATTAGCGTTCTCCACTTCTCCTACACATAAACTATAAGTGTGCCAAATTTTATGCTCCTGCGTCCGCGCAATTTTCGTAAAAAGGGGTCCAAAGTTTTGGCATCACGTATTAATATATAGACTAAAAAGATTATTATTTTATCCTCTCTACATTTTATATTTGCTGCACATGTAAATAAATAAAATAACGAGAAACTTATTATGTTGGATTTTCGGCGAATGTACAGAGACGAACTGGACCCATACAAATATGTTACATCAACTAATGGAAAACTGTGGAAACAGGAAACGGAGGCGCTGCAAAGGGATCGCATATATTTAAAATAAATATATAAATATTTTTTTTTTAGCTTTTTACACTTATTTTTCGTTGGTTAAATTATCGAGATGTTTTGTTCACTAGTGCATTGCATTGTTAAAACAGGTTCTTGTTGTTTCACACACTTTTCTGAGGCTTGTGTTGGTTACCTTAATGCGTATATCACGACATCGGCACGTTAATTGATAATTTTGCACGTGGGCACAGCGTGGCGGCAATTTGTTCTGACTTCCAATACAAATGGCTCTAGTAAATAAAGTGTACAATTTACAAATTGCATAAGGTTCACTTCTTTTAGCTTAGATAGTAATCTAATAATGATTATAAAAAATAATTCCAAAGTATGATATAAATGAGATAAGAAATAATTACAGGCGATTTTTTTAATATTGATATTAATCAAAGACTATCTAGACTTATTCTAATCATTGTTGCACATTAAAACGAGATAAATATATACCAATAAATAGCTAAATTATGATAAATAAAATAAATCTAACAGTAAAAACAATTTCCTGCAATGTCCTGCCGCAGCTGACATTGCAGGAAATTGTTTACTTTTCACTAACCCTCCGCAAGACTCCTGCCGAGGATAAGTGAAACCTAAGTTAAATGACTGATTAAAGAAACAATTACTAGTCTTTATGTTCGTAACTATCTATGTACCAAATAATAAAACTATAGATACACTAGCTTCTGCCCGCCTCTTCGTCTGCGTGGACTTCAGAATTGAGTCCAAAACGAAATTAAAAATGTGAAAGTAATGAAAAATGGAAAAAAAATTCTCCCGTGTAGCTTGCTCTTTAATAGAGAAGAATACCAAATTTCCAAGGCTTAGCTCGTAAAACATTTTCTTAGCTCGTAAAACATTTTCAATTTTCCTTGGGGACAACTTAAGGAATCGGGATAAAAGGTAGCATATACGCACTCCTTTTAAATGAATTCTGTATAATACCTAATTATTAAAAAAAGGGTATACGAAACTGTGTATTCTGCCTATCCTAACATAAGGCGCCCAGACTTGGTCTTTGACCGAGTCTCATAAGTCCAGGCAAAAAGTATGTCAGAGGAACATGGAGCGTAGCCTGCTGAACATACGGCTAAGTGACCGGATACGCAACACCACCATCCGGTCCAAGACTGGTATAGTCGATGTGGGCAATAAATCTGCAAGGTTGAAGTGGGATTGGGCAGGTCACATCTGCAGAATGCACCCGGATAGGTGGACGAAGATCACCACTCAATGGATCCCTGAGGATGGAAGACGACCTAGAGGCAGACCAAGGAAGCGTTGGCGAGAAGATCTAGACAATTTCCTCGCCGATTGGCCACAGCACGCTTCCGACAGGGAAGGATGGAAGAGTATGGGGGAGGCCTTTGCCCAGCAGTGGGACAGCACGGGCTAACAAAAAAAAAAATACGAAACTAGTCATGTCCCATCACAAAATCTGACACCTGCACTTATTTTAAAAAGTGTGAACGGTATAACTCACCATGATAATTATACGACTGGAAATAAAAGACGATCGCAAATGAAACCATTTAATATATTTTTAAAGGCACACATCCCGGAAAATCACGAAACACAATACTAACGCAGTCTCAAACTCTTCATGTCTCACTAACAACTTACCTTTTACCAAACAACTTAACCACTGATTACAATTTCACGATCACTACAAGTTCGATCATGAAAATATGAATTGCGTGATATCCCGCGTGATTTACATAATTTTTATGCTTATCAGATGACGTATCATCAAATACTACTATTATCAACGACTAATTATAGTTTTAAACCTAATATCAATCTCTAAAATTTGCAAATCTTATCAAATAATTGATATGCATATCTTATTACCGGTTCTCCGCAATATTGAATTAAATGTCAACATAGTCGTAAAAGTGATAACCGTCCATATCTCTGCGTCATCAATTTATTATACTATTGACGCAAATCAAATAGTTTATTACGTCAGTTCTCGTCAAAACAGAAGAAATCCATCTTACTGGATGAAGAACAGTGTAGGATGCAGGCAACCAAAGTTGTATGTTAAGGGAGCGCATAAGAAATTTGCCCCCGCCCTCACCAGACTAACTATACCAAGTCCGAAAAGCCTGAGAACCAAGCATCTATTTACAGTAGGCGTTATGCAAATCACTTTGTGGAGGAAGAAGAAATGCCCCAGTACGTGCTAAGTAGTAGAATGCAGAAGTGTGGCCGTACAACGGGCCCAAATCCTCCAGTCACCAGTAATCACGACAGGAGGCTTTTAGCAGACTGAAATGGATGCTAGAATACTGAGATGACTTGGGGTGAATGAAGTGTGGAAGACGAGTGGATTAGGCACAATGGCCGTATCAAGAGACTAATTCAGACTAAGTGCGGAAACAGGCCAGTCAAACCAACCCCGTGCGCAAGCGTGCGGTGGTCAATGCGTGTTCTTTTTTATAAGAGAACGGGTTTTTTTTACATTTCTCCTGCAGGTACTAGAAAAATGTAAGTATTCCCTATTACCTTTTCTATCTTTTACCTATTTTATTTTAAACCTATTCCCTTTTATTATTATTATCTAATATGTTATCGATTATAGTGTTAAAAATATATGCCGTGCAAACTCAGATTAAATCACTACAGATAACATTATCATCTATTATTTGTATACATATAAATATTGTGTATGGTCCATCAACGGCATTCACAGTTTGAGCGGTCACTCGAGAAAGTGCACTATTAAACTATTCATTTTATTACTTCTTAATCATTGACCATCATGTCTTTTACCAAAGGTGAAACTGAAAATGAGTTGGCGACTAAGCCAGATAAAAAACAATCAGGGAGTTCAGAATATCACTTACGAACGTTAAAAACTTCAATAAACACGTTGGCTCATATGCTAATAGGTCTTGTAACTATTCTTACACTGTTCTTCGCGTTTTATACCGGTCTACCAACATACATGCCGAATATTCATGTCGGTTTAACAGTATTAGGGGTAAGTGTTTAATTTATTTTATGTTAGTTAAAAAATATTTGCAAACATGTTTTGTTTTTATAAATACCAAAAATAACTATAATTATCTTGACTTTAATTTGAACCTCTATGAAAAAATGAGTTTAAACTTAGGCTAAAAATTTAAAACCTAGCATTCGCTTATAAACCGAGACTTTAAATGTTTTCCAAACAAGTAATTACTACAATCAAGATCCAGCTATATTTTTTTAATAGACAGGACGGCTAAAAGAAGAAGCTAGTTAATGAAAAAGTAAAGAAAATTTTCCAACTTATACGAAAACTATTCTTTAATTATTTCCTTTTTGTTTCAGTATCAATTCCTTATGGCACAAGGTATTTTAAGTTTATGTCCTCACAATGCCTGGTCTGCACATCTATCTCTAGTGCACAAGAAGAGAATACATTGGATTCTTCAAATCATGGGCTCAGTTCTAGCAATTGCTGGCAGCGCCATCTATATTGCATTTAAAGAAGTACATTGGGATACTTTACACGGACAATTTGGTAAGTGATATATTCCAAACCAATGTGATATTCTTTAGATAAATTTAAGCTCTAATTATGTTATTCAGAAATATTTGTCTAATTGTCTTATCCGATCAAATAAGCGTATCAAGCTATATCGTTATTGTTATAATATAAAGAATAGCTATAATGCTTGCACTATTTCATTAAAATCAACAATAAAAGAAGAAATATCAAAATCTCATTAATATCTATCTTATTAATAATCTAATTAATATTCAAACTCTTTGATTCAATATTAAAACACAAACTTCTTAAATTAACCAAGCAGTATCAGAGTGTATGAAACTATGAATGGATAATCCAACAAACTCATTGTCTTGTAACATACTTACATTATGAGAAACGTTTACTATATCTTAAGAGTATTGCAAATAAATGTGAAAGATAAGCCATAGCAATGCCTTAAATAAATAAATACACTTGAAAATAAGAGATTTTCTGGAACACCCTACTAACATTATCTAGATATAAATATAAGTTTTCGAGACTTTTCACGAAAAATATGTTTTAAATAAAACTTGACAAAAAATAGTTTATAATCTGAATTAACATTATGATGACTTATTGGGAAAAACCGCGGGACGCCAGTCAGTTGTATATTTTTTTAACCGATTACTAATTATTTTCAGGACTCGTGGCACTGGTGTTCACAATAGCCAGTTTAATCAACGGTCTCACATCGCTTTACGCTTACGAATTCCGTAAAGTGATCCCTGGGAAATGGTCGAAGATGACTCACATATGCTTCGGAATCGTTGCTTATGCAGCTTCTTCAATCAGCCTTTGTTACGGCTTCGATAAATTTTTCTTTAAGCTGTTTATTTCTGATATAAATGCTCACATCCTAATGGGATTTACAGGGTTCTTGACACTCATTGTCATCCTCAATCCAGCGCTTGCGTTTGTAGACAGATTACTTAGATAGAAATGATTATATCTTGAATTATAATTATATATTATAGATTTTAATGATTATGTATATTAACAAGTAGGTACTGCAATATTAGTACCTTCTGAGTGACGAGCAGCTAATAAGCAAATAGCAATCACTGTTGTTGAGATCCCGCAGGTAATTAAGTATTATTTAAGTCGAAAATGTTTTCGGTCCATTTAAAATATATGATGTAAATATGATTATTTTTATACTATAATTCGTTCTTAGTATTAAACAAAAATAAACAGATCTTACAAATCCTTGCGCATTTCATTGAAAATAATAGCTACCTAGTTACCTACCCAGTATCAAGTCTCACGATCTTGATTATAAACACGCAAAGCTACTAAAACCAGACACTTTAAAAATAATTAAATAAAACAAAGACATCATAAATAAAGCTGAGGACACAGTAAAAAATAAAAGCGATATCGTTATATTCGATTGAGAACAGGTAGGTAAGAGATCACTGCGGATAGCCAGTCGGTGCGCTACCACCTATCTTTATGGCATCTAAACATATAAAGGAAACTCGGGGAAGAGTAATGGCTCTCGATACGCACATTCTGGAATAGAGTATTGTTGCCATTGCTAATGTTCGAGATGTACGACCATATCTTTTGATAAATGCGACACTACGTGCAGGAGTGTGTAGACCTTTGACCGGGAACCCACTGCGACATTATTCGTATTCAATCGGCGATCCGAGAGCCACAAACGGTAGGACAAGACGTATGTAGATATGACATTTTCAACTACCTGACATGACACCCGCAAGATAAAGTACTGGACCACTCTGTGGAGCAGATTTATCGCTGGCCTTTGATAACAAGCGACCAATGCATTACTTGAATCCATTTTTTCTGGTCCAGTGACATCACATCTTTACATGGTATAAAACAAATTTGCTATCACTGTCTGTACCCTTAGATCTCATAAATTACGCAACGGATTTTATTGCAGTTTTTAGCTATAGAATCAGTGGGTTTTAATTATAGGCATTTATAAATATGCTAACTGTGCGTGCGAAACCGTGTGTACGTAATATTGTAAAGTTGAAGAGGTTGTTTGTTTGTTCGCGTTAATCTCAGGACTGCTTGTCTGATTTGAAAAATTCATTAAGTGTTAGGTAGCCCTTTTATTGAGGAAGACTATAGGCTACTTTTTGAAGCAATAACCTATTCCACGCGTAGTAAAGTATAAAATGGCATAAGTACATCAACAAAAACAATTCTATAAGTCTGGGTAAATAATTAATGTAATTAAATTGACTCCAGACATATCCACTTATATATACCATTTGACATTCAAGGCTTTATTCAACAAAATAATGGAACTATTTTACAAAATAGAAACGAGTTTTCTTTTTTATATGAATACTCGTTGTATGCCAATGCCAAGGCGACTATAAATTATCATTTGTACCTAAAGAAAACATAATATTTATTTTTGACTCAATAGAACCTTACAGAATGAATAATTTTATGCTTTAAAAATACCCAGTCATTGGTTTCTATGAAATTACGTCTGTTAACAATGTTTGCATTCAAGTTTAATGACGATCGTTGTTTTGTTCCTCAGCTAGTCATTTGACAAAGGCCTCCTCCAAAAACCTCCAATTCTCCCTTTTAAAATAAATTTCGCCGTTTTACTAAATAAATAAATAAGATACCTAAAATCAAATAATCTACTAAGACATACTAAGAGATACATACAGGATTATTTTTTATAGAGTGCGTATATTCAACTAGGTAATCAGATGCTTAAAACTGAACAACTTTTCCCAAGAAAGATAGGTCGAAATCTTAAAATTTAAAATCAGTTTTATGCACCTGATTACCTTGTAGAATATACGCACTCCATGAAAATTAATCCTGTATAATAATACATTTAAGTGTTGAAATCTTTTGAGTGAAATAATAGAACTTGATTGAGCTGTATAATAGTGTATAACAACATAATTATTTTGATAAAAATACGTTTATACGAGAGCTTAACCTTAACTTCTCTTCATATACTTCATAAAAGTTGTAATAGCAATAAGTGCTGAGTAAAAAACAATGAAACTTAATAAAATCGGGACTACATTTGAGCCAGCCCAGTTTTGGAACTCCGGTGTCAGCAAACCGAAGCTAATGCAAACAGCAGACATGAGAAAGGCTGGTACACCAAATGAAATGTGAAAAATGTGAGCATTGTTTACGTTCTTCAGAACGAAAGGTCCAGCCACAACAGTCAATATTGTAAGAAGCGCCAGCATTGCTCCTGTAAAGAGATTAAGCGTTATATTGACTCTCAACTCAACATTTCAACTCAGCATACCGCGGTCCACTGCTGAACATAGACCTCTTGCAAGTTGTGCCACAATACCTTGAGATCCCCCTTCCGCATCCAGTCAAACCCAGCTACCTTTTTCAGTTCATCTGTCCATCTGGTCGGGACCTGACCTACACTACGTTTGCCGATTTGCTGTCTCTCAAGGACTCGTCCGCTCCAACGGCACTCAGTCCATCTACAGATATAGATAACCAGCCCACTCTTAGGTACTTCAGCTTACTAACTCTATATTGACTTTAACACTTTACCATAAACACTATTAACCAGAGCCCTTCTCATCCCACGGCTGGACAAAGGCCTTTCTGTTACACCAATATATAACAGAGCGTCAAGTCTTTTTAGGTCCAATATATCAACCAGGACGACCAAGCGACCAGACGAATTACGTTTATTAAACTCTTAAGACATCTTTCATTACATATGAAATAGATAGTTTGCAGGATTGCTGGAACACAACAATAATCATAATATCTTGGGACAGCTCAAACACGGCTGTCTGATCCCTGAAACTAGGCAGAGCCATTCCTACTACTAAGCACATATATATTGTAGATAAATAACACCCCGACACACAACAAAGGATCGTGGTCATCACACAAAGAATTTATTCCTGGGTGGGAATCGAACCCACTAGGCCAACAAGCCAGTCAAAATACATGGATACATAGCCTAAGACTAAGAGGCATTCATCTTAAAGCAACTATTGCACAAACGTAACAATATATAATAGTCACCTGATAACCCGTGAATGGTTGTCGATAATCCTTCTCTTTTTGTAACATGCACTATACCGACTGAAGCACAAAAAAATCCGCATATTTGGAGCACTACATGTGCCAATCTCCTATGCTTTGTGTGCATAGGTGTTGACCAACCATTTATATAACTTAGAGTCAGTATACCTTGGGTAACGAAGAAATGATACTGAAAATAATAAAATTAAAGAAAAGTTTAAATTACCTTAAAAATAAACTGCTTGTAAACATGTCCTACATCAGGTCTATTAAAAAAAAGAATCTGCATTGTTGAACATTGTTCCTACTAGGATGTGTATTTTTTTTCTATTATAGAATTTAAAATGTAGTATTTAATACAGAAATTATGGTGGCGTGGCAAATAATGCCAACCATGTAAAAGAATTATCATGGGGTTTCGGCTTAACTTTTATTCTATACCTGTTGGTAAGTATCATAAGGGGCGACTAAGGGATATAGAAGCAAAGATAATGGGTAGCAGCGTAGTCCTAAAGAAAACTATAATCGCCAACCCCCCATGATTGCGCACCATAACACCCGGCCCCCGTAGACGTAGTGTAGTACGCTCCAAGCCAAGTGGACCGATGTCCTGAAAAAGGTAGCTGGGTCGGATTAGATGCGGAAGGCGGACCGGGTATTGTGGCGCACCTTGAGAGATGCCTATGTTAGCAGAGGACCTCGATAGACCGAATTGATTAAAAAAATACTTCGATAATTGCAAAATGCAAAAAAGCATTAAGGCAAAAAACAGTATAAAAAATCTCTTTATTTTTGTTACAGCCACACAAAATATTAAAGACTAGCTTTTGCCCGCGATTTCGTCTGCGTGGACTTCACAATTGGGTCCAAAAGGAAATAAAAAATGTGAAAGTAATGAAAATTGGAATAAAATTTTCACCCGTGTTATAGCTTGCGCAATAATAGAGAAAAATACAAAATTTCTAAGCTGTCAGCCCACGGATTAAGCTCTTACACAATTCTCAATTATCTCTCGGGAACTATTTAAGGAATCGGGATAAAAGGTAGCCTATGTTCCTTTCCATGTCAAAGGCTACATGCATGCCAAATTTCATCCAAATCCGTTCATTCGTTTTTACGTGATTGAGCAACAAACATCCAAACATCCACACTTTCACATTTATAATATTAGTAGGAAGTAGGATGAACGTACTGCCAAACCACAAAACATCGCATGATCGTCTTTATTTTTTGATCCATATATAATTATACAGATGAGAACAGCACCCATGAGCACGTATGAGAGACCAACTGCGATAGCCCCCCACACCGCATTTTTGTACATATCCTCCAAACTTTCAATAATATTGACAGCTACTGGAGAAGCAAACTTTAAAGTTAAACCCCTATTAGACTTTTGTCTGCCAAGATGTGATTCTGGATAAATAGAACTCATTTTACAAGTGTTCGTCTAGTTGTATAATGAAACGTAAATAATTTTATTTTTTTATCTCACCCTACCTCCGTTATTGACATTTTCAGATGACGTGATATTTATCAAAAAGTTTTCATAAAAAAGTATCTATATTTATTCAGTTAAATCATCGCCAGCGTTCCAAAATTCATTCATTTATGTGTGCTAATTTGCAACTTAGCCTAAAAAGCTGTTCAATACATAAAAATAATTATAATTCGATTAAAACAATAATCTTAAGTGAATATAACTAACACAAGGAATCTAAAATTAAGCTTACCACGAGTATGGTGCAAGTAAAATTGCTAGTGGCCTTTTTTTCAATTTTTTTTTTAATATAAAATAATGTCCTCAAAATAATAACTATCGATTGATAAAATCTCAATAAGTAATCTATGATTTCTAAATAAGGCACAGGTTTTATTGAATCGACACAAGTCCAAGTCAAATATTTTAACAGGTAATAATAATACTCAATATTACTTTTAAAGTTAAGTAATAATACTTTCAACAGAAGATACAGGTTTTCATTATGGGATTAAAGGACTACATTTAATCCTCCTTTAATTTAAATAAATAATGGTGCTGATTCCTTTGTACGCAAACTAAACTAAATTAAAACCATTGCTATCTTTTACTAACGTATAGTATGAGAAAAAGACAGCAAAAGATAACAACTAACTTAAAAACGACAAACTTAGTTTTCGTCTTGAACATCACAGTCTTTTAGAGCACACGTTTATAACTGTCGGCAAACTTGTATGAGAATTTTAGTCGGAACTAAATTTGATAGGTCTAATTTTCGTCTGTCCTTTTCTAAATATGTACAAGTGAAAAAGATACAAATGGACAAAAATTACTTAAGTACGTGTTTATCATAACCGGGGCCATATCAGTATAGTAATTTTAACCTACTTATAACAGCGCAAATTGATCACCAAACTTACTATTAATGTAGGTATAGGGTTTTTCTAACGATAGTCTCTCATATATAGGGTTAATAATTATAATAATATCTAAACAATTATTTAACCCATGTTATTTTTAAACATAATTATTGTTTTCGTTAACCTGTTGCCCTGTTGGTCTAATGGTTAGTGCCTAGTAACCTCTACTACCAGTGCTGTAGGTCCTGGTTTTGATTCCCACCCAAAACAAATCTTGTGTAATGAGTAAGATCATTTGTTCTATATCTGTGTGTAATTTATCTATAATATGTATGTATTTATAAACACGTATGTTTATCAGTAGTCTGGTTGCCAAAATACAGGCTCTGTGTAGTTTGGAATCAGATTGCCTTGTGTAAGTTATTATTGATAAAATAATAAAAAGAAGATTATTCAAAGACACTTACTGCTACAGAACAAACAGCTGCGTGTATTTTTCCCGTATGAAATGAATAAACTACTGTGGACATAACAACTGCACCAATAAACATGTGTGTAAACCCAACAGCTATACCACACCACACTGCCTTTAAGTACAAGTCACGGGTTTCTTTGTCAAATGCATTGGTGTATGGAGACCTTCTCCGTGTTCTCTGTAATGCGTCGTGGTCTATCTGGGTTTCATTACTCGTTACATCTTGTTCAAAGTTAGGCCCTACGTATAACCGCATGAATTTGAAGTTTTTAGGTTATAGCTTAAAGTATGTTACTTTGTGATGACAGCAATAGAGAGCTTGGATTATAGACGGAATCACAGATAACTACATATATATTAGTATATAGGTCACAGTACCCAAAGATTACCTGATTTACCTCTTTGGTTATTTGATCGGAGAAACCAAATAGGCTACATTATTTTTGGAATATGGATTGATGAGATGAATGAATGCTGCTTTTAAACGCATGATGTATGCATTATTTTTCCATAAAATGGTCGGTGTAAAAGTTGTCTGGAGTCTAAAATATTTTAATTTTAGTTTTAGTCAAATTGAAGTGATTTTAACTCTCAGCTATTTAAATTTGCAAATTGTTTTTGGGTAATATTGCATGTGACACTATGAAGATTGGAATTATCCTCAAGTAAAATGTACTCTGTTGTTGGAATCCTTTTCCAAAGACTCCATTTTACGGTAGTAGGTATTTTGAAATTGCGTTATACATCTATAATAATTAAAGACACAGTATATAATAAACTTAATAAAACTATGAAATGCAATTTTTCACATTTATTTTATGAACTGATTTTCATTCTTAACTGCATGGCGTAAAAAATCGCAAGACAATATATGCCTGTAAATACCATTAATATGTAATTCAAATTTTTCACTGGTGCCCATAGTAAAAAAATAGGTTTCGACAATCCGAACATGAATGAGACTGTTGCCACAACAAGAGCTGGTACAGCTAAGATAATATGTGCATTCCTATTAAATCGTCCGTATCCTTTGGTTAGATCACTAAAATATACAGTTGGGCCCACCAGACTGCTACAAATCATTAGGAAAGCACCTGCTAAACCTAAAAAAAAACAAAGAAAAATCGTAAAACTTCTATACTATCAAATACCTAAAATTCTCGTCTCACACGTATGTTACTATATAGGTAATTATGTGTGCATATCGGGCAGGTCTGCGACTCGGTCAACAACTATTCAATATTCACCCCATAAGTGATAAAATCTGGAGTGGGAATCTCTCCAGATTGTTTAATATGGCAAAACAACGTTTGCCAGGTTAGCTAGTACTTTATAATAATTACAAAAATAACGACTTGAAATCGTCATCAAGATCACAGCTAAAAATGTTTTTAATGAGGAACCTCGTTTTTCACCATTCAGAAAGGGACACTATAACACCAATTATATACAACGGCACAAAAAATACTACATAGAATTAATTATAAAGACCTGTAAGTGAATGCATTGTTATTTTTTTCTCTGCTGATCCGAAGAGGAACACCACTGCGCTGCCGCCAAGCCCACAGCCCATTGCGCATACTTGCAATACAAAGTGCTGCCATTTTCTATGTGCAGGTTTAAGTTGGGCAGCCCCGCCAAACAAACTGCTTATCATCATTATGCCAGTGGGCAAAAACAACTGAAACTGGAACAAAAATTAATATAAAAAAAATACTGGATTAGAGTTGCAAGAAATATTTTGCGAAATTGCTTTCCAATTTCCTAGTTTGACTTATTTAAAAAAAATTGCCACTCGGTGGTCGGTGACAATTATTTTAAGAGCTTTTATTAAAAAATACTCCAAAAATACTATGCCACACAATTTTATCTCAGAATGTAAACATATCTTACCCCCATTGTACATAACAATATATGAGCGTTGTCAGGTAATTCTAACTTGAAAGTCAATGTAAAGAAAAATACAGTGAAAACTACAGCTCCCATCAACAACATTGCTAATGATAGCAAAGCTGAACCTAATGCTTTACGCGCATAATCTTCGGGAAGAGGTTCAATTAATACAATTTTCACGGGACCCACAAACTCATGCCTAGGTGGCGCCTTTTTTACGCACTCTAGGTCACACGCCCTGTCTGAAAAATCCATTGTTACTTTTAAATTTCAATATAACTTAATGTAACTTAATAAAATCAAACATTTAATTAAAAGTATAAATTCAAAAAATATAGGAGACATGTTTTGAAATCAACCGTCAAACATAAGTCCAACCTTAAGTCAAACCTTCCTGAGTCAAACCCATGTCAAACCCATGAAGGTATAGATTTTCATCTATACCTACATGGTCAAACCATACACACAGATACTGTAAAATAAACTCAGCCACTACTAGTATTGTTTATAAAATAATCTGTTTTAATAAGCCTATGTAAATTTATTCAAATAGTTTCGGATCTTATAAGCTTAAATCTTGCAAGCGCACACTGAACAATTAATATTTGAAGAGAATCCAATGTTTTGCGCACTGCCGGCCGTCCGGCCTCACGGGACGTTTGAGAGTTTCCCGTTGCGTCACATACTTTGACGAGAGTCGCTTTGGTCAATTTTAAGCCTTATTCCAAGGGATCAAGGTTGAATGGACTCACGTACATAAGATTGTGTATCAGTAATTCAGTTATGGGAGCGTGAAAAAGCGGATCGCAACCGTACATATGGCGCAATCCCTTGTCGACGATGTCGCGCGGAAAGGCAAACTTTATTCGGAAATAAAATAAAAACAAATTTTAGACAACTGAACAAAAAACCATGATTTCAAAACTTTTTTAATTAACTTAATTAATACTTGAAAACGTAAAAATGCACAATAAACGCACACGTTATTGTCAGCAACATTGAAATGAAAGAAATTGTTATGCAATTTGCAATCCATTCATAGATTCGTGAATGATTGAAAGTCATGATATACCTATTGAAGATTATATTGTAAGTGGTTGATAATGCCAATATTATATCATGTTGATCTTGAATGATTAGATACCGCGGTCTCACGATACCGGATTCAGCTGAATACTACTAATAAATTTTAATTTCAGTTTCCCTTGGTACGACTGGTTATCTGAACCTACTTATGACCTCCTTATTCCTGTATTTCCATCGTAGAAGATAAATGAAAAAAGGCAAAATTAAAAAGTTTTTATTTCTTAAATATCTCAAGAAGGTGTCCAAGAAGCGTTACAAACTTTTATTTAAATAAACTCTGTCTTCAAAAACTCCTTATTTTATCCACATAAAAGCGAAAAATATACTAAATTATTATAAAATAACAAAGCGCACGTAGCGCAATCATTAAATTTATTAGTGAGACCATGTCTCAATTTCAACAATACTCTAAATCTAAGATAAAATTCATGTTATTTGGGGAAATCGACTGCGCTCCGGCGATATCTTGCTGACGAAGTTTTTGGTTGAGATACAAAAGTTTTCAGATAGGTTTTTTTCCTCAACTTTTCCTTAAAACCTTTTCAAAATAGCATAACTTTCCGACTTTATAGAATACATCCAAAATACAAGTTGCTTCTCATCATTAAACACTTTTTTTAATAACCAGCCAATGTATTTTATTGGAATTAATTATGTATGTGTATCAGATAATATACGTAAGAAGTGAAACTTCCTTATGACATAATTTTTCGAAAAATTATCTACTACTTACAACTGTTACTATACAAAAATTTATTAAATAAAACTAAATTAGATAAAGTTTCATCATAGACATGGATACAAATAAATATGGCGTGTAACGGAAAAATGTGACTTAGAAACAAAGATGGCGCGTAACAGAAAAACGTTACAATTTCAATCTAATAACAATAATTATTATTTTATTGTTTCAGCTGAATTCCTTCGGTATTGTTGTTTTGTGCTATTTTCTCAAAACATAATCTCACAAATGTCTCTGATATATTAAACGTAGATAGAAAAAACTTTTGGCACACTCTTTTAGGCTCTGTTGAATTTGGTATCTTCATGAAATATCTGTTCGTATATTTCCGTTTACTTTCTTTATTACCAGTTCTTCGGCTTTGTGGTGCTTCACGTTGTATGAGACTGACTATGTACTGTCGTTTTAGGTTTGATGATTCTATGTTCCAAAACGCAGAAAATATTTTCCGTCTCTCGTCTTCTGAGAAATGTTGAGTACATTTTTCTCTGCAAAGTCCTTGGCATCTACCTTCAGTTAAACTTTTACCTGGAATCATTCTACCCGTGGACGACAAGTAAGGTTCACCACTCTGACGTCTTATTTTTCTTCTATTCTTTTTCCATTCCATAGGATCTGCAAAGCCTTTTCGTTTTCGCTTACGGTTTTCTCCACTGGAAGTGTCGGTTTCGGTTCCAAATATTTTAGTAGGTGCATTTTCATTTATGTTACTTTCATATCGCGTGCTACAATCATTAGCAGAAGTATATTGTGCAGTAAAAATATGTGGAGCTTTCAAACTACATATTTCGGAAGACCTTGATGAACATTCATTGGAAAAGGGTATGAAATCTTCACTTGAGTCCGTCAAGCAAAAACGGTGATCCCAATGGTTTATTATTCTCACAGGCGGTACGTTTTGAAACGGACCGTTCATATTGATGCTCATGGAGGGTTCCGGTGACAAAGGATTTATAACCATATCTGCTAGTGAATCCTGGAACATTTTTTACACCTTCACTTACAGAACTAATACATATAAAATTCTAATGCAATCGTCTCAATACTCACTGGTTCGTTTTCGAAGCTTGGTCCAAGATAACGGTGCGCCAGATCATCAAGCTCAGGGTGGATAATCGATTTTGGAATATTAGCTTTCTGTGTATGAAATAAAGAATAGTATAGGTTTTAGATCAATTTCACTGCTAGTATTCCAAATAAAGTAATTTTTTTAACAAGTGAAGTACCTGTTCCGGTAAATACGGTAGATAGTGACTTAACAGTTCTTGAAAAGTTTTTAACTTCCCAGAAGATGCGGCTTTGTTTGCTTCCTGTAACAAAAAAACAAATCATAACTATTATAATAATAATGAAAGCCTTTATTAACAATCTTAAACTTGGTAATATTAAACATGGTTGTTTATAAAAGCAACGTAATTATATTTTATTATTTGTATTAGACACCGGTTTCGTGATTGTCTTGCTCTTTGGCATAGGCCTCCCCAAGTGCTCTCCACAACTATCTATCTCTTGCTATCCTCATCCAGCGTAGTCCTGAAACCTCCTTGATATCATCCTCCCATCTTCGATGCTGCCTGATTTTGCTTCTTTTTGTATCATAACTATTACAACAAACTAATTAATGCTGTTTATTTTACGCCAAATACACGAATTTTTTAGTAAAAGAAATAGTTAACGTATTGCGTAATGTCACAACATCATTCAAGTAAAGTTAAATTTTCCCCTAAATAATTGAATATATAACTTACTTTTTGCGACGGATCATAAACAATTTCTTTGCTCTTACTTTCCTGATGATTTTGTAGCGGAATTTCTGGTACATCCCAAGTAATCTCATTTATAGTCATAGTTCTAATTTATAAATTACAAAACAAGCCGTGTCTGTAGTAATATAATTTGGAATAGAGCGCAAAATATTTATATTATTTCTAATTAAGTTATCAGGAGAGCCGTGCAATGAATAAAGTCTGCGAGAAAATATTGTGTATCAGTAATAATAGATTCAGATTTCCACACGTTTTATAATAATACAAAGCAAGCGAAGACAAGTTAAAACGCGTCGTTTTAGTCCTATCTGGTGAACTTCCTATTTGGTAACTCCGATTAAATTAAATCCTACAAACTACAAAGGTATTGCATTTTAGGTAAATAAATGACAAAGTTAAATCAATTAATCTGTTTATTCAAAGTTTATTGGGTATAATTTTAGTATATAATTATTATGTGTTAACAATAATATAAATTTTAATAAATTAAAGAATAACAATACACAATAACGAAACCTTTTACCTCCGCTACTCTTATAAGTGGTTGTATATATCTCAATTATATTTACATGATAATTATGATTATCTTTAATTCACCATTTCTTCGTCAATTGTGGGCCGATTTAAATTACATATAGAACAAGCCTTTAGACTTTTACAGCTTATCTTAACTCATAAAAAGGTTTAGCAAAAGGGATCAAATTGATAATATTAGATTTCATTAAGTTTTAATGTCGATATTTTATGATATTGGAAGCCCAAATGGAACAATTGCCACTTGGGACGTTACCGTTGGCTGACGAAATATTCTTGATATCGATAACGTTATCGTGATCAAAACGACATAATTACATTTTAACCTGTAAATAATTAATCAGCTTTATCATAATGTATAATGCTTAATGTTCTAGCAATGCGATGCTAAGCGATTTTAGCGAATTAGCTGCAGTGGGAAAAAATATCCTATTGAAGCAAAGGAATTGAGACCACGCATGAAAGTAGGGTTTAATCTCATGCTTTTTGGACTATGAAGAATATATAGCAGGCTAATGATCTTATTCACAGGATAGCCGGCAGTCCTTAGGTGAAAATAGCCCAATATGACGCTTACTGAAATTCCACCAGGTTGCATTCCATTCCAGCAAGAGATCTTCTGTATCAACATAGGGTTCACCTGCTTTCATCCATACTCTGAACTTAATATACAAGTTCAATAAAGTTTAGATTACGTTAGCCACATGTTTTAAGTAATCATCAGTGGTCAATCTTAGGAAAAGCCTAGTAGTAGTCATAGGTATTTGTTTACTTAAATAATTTATTGTTTATAAAAATAAGCACAATATCAGACTCTTGTCTTGAATATTACGAAGGCAATTCTGAGTGGTCTCCAAACTCTATCTTGGATAAAATATTTCGAAGTATATTATATAAAATACATACATAAACCGTTATATATTTCAGATATCTAGAGCTCTATAATTATATAAAACTGTTTATAATATAACTATATTAAATATAATATATGATCAAGTGATAGGTACACATAACATCTGTTCCTACCAATCCGGAAGAGAACATTGTCTTAATAATATTACGATAATATTACGTTCTTGTAAACTAACAAAGCTGAACCATTTTCCTATGTTACCATTTTGTACATACTTTCGATAAACTAGTATATTTTACTATTGTTATTGAGAGCAGGGGTTCGCGCGAATCCGGTAGTTACCATAAAAAGTAATGATGCTAACCGTCATATCAATATCTACAAATTGTTTTATTTTATGATAAAATCGCCATCAGTGTCAAACAGTGTGTGTATTACAAACGACACAATAGATATTACTTTCAGATATGGTTCTATGTCCCATAGAATGTGTCATTATATGTGATAGAAGTTTTTACCTTCGGCATATACACTAATGAGGCTAATTTGCAGCTTTTACTGACTTTGTCATATTCTTTCTATAATATCATTAACTAGGTCACGTTGTCATAGATATATAATTATGATTCCACAAAGGCTTAGTTTGAAGATTAACAAATCAACAATGATGTTATGTTGATTCCCACCCTTAGCTATATTTAAAGATCGAGGCTTTTTGCCAAGTGTGCTGGGGTCGGCTTCCAGTCTTATCAGATTTAGCTGAATACCGTATTTTATGAAGGGAATGCCAATCTGACCTCCAAAATATTGCTGGATAATACAGTCATTATCCCATAGTAAGACTGGATGTCAGAATTGTAACGACTGTCTTGGATGTCAAAATTGTAATGACTTAAAGACGGTCAAAGATCACTGTAGGTATGGGTATTCCAGTCGGCTTAACGTTCTTTCCGCACGGGGAGTACGCACGGAGCACGGGGCACAGGGGTATGGTCACCCATCTATGCACCTACCTAGGCATGCGCGGCTGAACCTTTATGAGCGAGGGCTCATTAAGGTAAATCATAAGAATGTAAATCAAATATCAAAACCTTCATGGATATGAGTGTAAATAATTGGAATCTATTTCTTGTTTCCCAGTCAATTCATTCTTGAGCTGATTTCTGCGCGTCTACATTTCGTTTCCTCTAAGATGGAGTAAATTAGTTGTATGTCACCGCTGACCTTTCTCCTCAACATCACTCGATCTGATTGACCTTTAACCACGCTTTCCGTTACACATACTATTTTACTGTATATTATGATGAAGAAGAAAGGATATTTAAGAATGCTGATCTCTAATAAATACGAATATAATAGTATAAATACCAACGGATATGGCAAATTATTTGACTGTACTATTTGAATTATTTATATGTACGTACTGGAGTTTATGTGGGTACAAATCTTTGACAGGGCACTAGCATTACTAAGCGTAGAATACCAAAACGGGAATATACAACGTGTTACAAAATACCCCGTAAAAATATAATTAATTATCAAAGCAAGAAATTTTGTCAACTCTACTGCTAAGTAGAGTTGACAAAATTTCTTCTAAATGTCATGTCAGGGAACCAGATTATTTAACAGAAACTACGTACCTATTTTAACTAATAATTGTCTAAATTAATAGTTTTTCTATTTTTCCTTCATAAATGAATGTTCGGCTTTACGGGCAGTTTTGTAACACTCTGTATAATAACAAAAAGACAAGTTGTAGTAACACGAAGTAGTATTTAATTAGCATCCTAGTTTCCCGTTGTGACGTCACCGTAGTTTAATAACATATAATCACACAGAGGGACTCCGAACAATGACCAGCGTGTTTTTGATGTTCATTTGGGGATGAAGGCATAATCCCCGGCGAAATTACTCTGCCTCCGAGATCCAGCCATCCACTGACAAAACGATACTACGCCTTACCTACCACCATTACCTTTTATTACAAAGGTACACGAGTTTGCTTTTTTGACGTATAAATATAAGAAATTGTTGTAATAAAAGCGAATATCTGGGGTCGCCTTAATACAAAGAATAATTCGCTAACGCTAGAGAGCGCGGAAAATATTTTGGAGTAGCGGTTGTAAAATTTTTATGTTTGTTGAATGAGGTGGGGAGATGGTTTTTAAAATAAGTATTTTAGCACTATGGAAGATACTTATAAGTTTATACATCACTCGTGCCAGAAAATAAATTCTTTATTTTCTTGGTGTGAATTAATAATTATTTAGCTTTACACATTAAAGACAATTGAGATAAACATTCAAAACGTTTATATAAATAACAATTATAGCTTATTTTTATTCTAAAAAATACACCCAGTTTTTAGCACAAAAGCCAACTGATCAAACACACCAATTTCTCAGTCTCCAAAAATAATAATACATTCATTAAATCGCCCAAAAGTTACGAAAAACCCATTCGTTTTAATCCGTCACATTAGTTCACCAAAACTTTATCCCTTTGACAGATTAAATCCAGGATCATTTACGTAAATTGGACCAAATATATTTTAGCTCCGAACAATGAGTCCGAAATTGGATTTCAAGCAAATTTATAACGCAGGTCACTAATCCAATGCTACTTCATTTGTCTAAATCAGTTCATCCACACAGTACGCGCATGACAAATTACATTCGCATAGATCATCTCAATTGCACACTCAAAACGACCCACAAGCTGCAATATACGCATGCTATGTTCGTAAGTGCACAACGATATGACATAATATCCATGTTACCTTCGTGCACCCTCTTTGACTATAGGAAGTCGAATAAAAACGATAAGGTGGCGCAAAATACGATCCCAACAACCAATAAACATAGAAACGTTTATCAAACCGCAATAAACTCCATACACACTAATACAACACTAGCAATATCAGGACCCTTATAAATTCTAAAACAACATTACATAACACGAGTTGTTCAATAAACATTCAAAAATATGGCCACTATAAACAGATTTTAAAGTTATTGATAACTCAGTAGAATCAATTACAAAAACTCTACCATAAAATACTAAGCGAAGGAATTAATTCGATTGGCCAAAGCAATTACGGCCGGTCACGATGGTCAGTGATTCATGTTCTTCATTACATAGTAAATCATTTATGGTGGACGTGTGAATTTACATAGCGCCTACAAGAATTTCTATAAACATGCAAATTGATAAGGTGAAAAATTTTATGTCCAATCTGATCTACATCGCAAGTTTATGTATTCATCATGCATTGAGTAAATTGTTATATAGTTTGTGTCGATATTAATCTATATTTGCATGCATAATATGGGTGTGAATGACACCGTAGAATTATAGGTTTGCACTTTGCCGAGGGTTTGCCTTATAAGAGCCACAGATAATAATGTATCTACACTTTGAATACCAGCGGGAATAAGAAAAAAAGTTAACGTTTCTATCATAGGTTAGATACACCCTACGAGCACTTAAGATACACCCGACTACAAAAAGTAATTTTATCGACTGAAAACTCTTTTCTTAGATAAACAAACAAACTTCTGCATACCTTTATTATCCTTGTATTTTTTTATTCACCAGATTTCGAAGCTTATTACATATCTATAATATATTAAGATAGTAATTTAGTTCACTTCCATACTAAGATACTGAAACATATAGGTATACAAACTCGATGGAACCGAACCAATCAAGTTGCATACGTATTTCCTTAGGGTGCATATTCATGGAATTCCCGGCAAACTTTGGAAAAACTCTTTGGAGAAAATGTAAATATATTATATGAAGTGTGGACCCTCCTACATTAGAATCGCTTAAAAGCATTGTCTTGTTTTCCCGCGAAATGAGATGTTGGGGTCTTAGCGGCTTCCAAGATTCCTTGAAGTTGCTGAACTTTCTCTCACATATATGTTTTCCGTTTAAACGATGTATGGCCTTATTTTGAGCAACATCTAAACACCGTAATGTATTTTGTTTGATAAAGAATTTATGAGATCATTTTTACTATTAACTTCGCAAACATTTCATTATTTTCATTGTTTGATGAACTAAGGTAAATATTATGAGCCAACCTTTGCCATCGGTCCATAAATACCGTTGTAATGACTTTTAGAACTTAAACCGAACTAAGCCTAAATTCGTGCGTGATGTTACTTAAGCATGACTTTAATGTGGATTAGCTATCTTTAATACAGCAACAAAAATTCTTTGCTAAAATAATAGTTTAAAAATGAAGTAGGTAGATATAATCAAAACTTGTTACGTTGAGTTGGGCGATATTTTAATGATGATCAAACAATCTGGGCGCAACACTATCCAAGCGTCACCATGATTGTTGCTATAAATCTCACAACGTGTTTCAACAATAATTGCGTCCATAAACTTCACGGTTGACATGCAAAAAGTAATAAAAATCCGTCGCAGCACAGCTTTAGTGCACTATAGTTGTATGGTAGTACGTATAAACCACGATCGCGCGTCGATAGTTACATTGTCAGCTGATTTGTGCATTGTTAGCTTTTATTGTGGCTACGATCAATATCAGTAGCCGTTTTAAAGTATAAAAACTTATCGGATTTTAAAATCAACGATACTTATTTAGTTTGTTCACTAAACAATAAGTGAGCGTAGGTGCATAATATTTCCATTCGGTTTCGAACACCAATAACTATGCTTAATATTTATGTATGTATACAAATATATAACATATATTTATATATATATATATATATGTGTATGTAATTCGTAACTTACAAGTCCTAATTAAGCAAATAATTCTGATGAGACGTAGACAGTGAACATTTTTAAAAATATGCTTAGATAGGTACTAATGGAGTGAATTTTCTTTTATTGATGAAGTTTTAAAAGGTGTGAATTAAAAGCAAACAATAGTATCAAACACAACGTAATAGACACAATTTAAACTTATCAACAAAAACTTCGCAAGTGATAATCTTGTACCTAGATTGTATTGCAGATCGTTCACTCTAAAACATAATGTAATCTAAATTACAATCGAAAGTATGTCGAAACTATTTCACTGAAGTCTTTGATTAAACCGCTCTGAATTCTTAGTCCCATTTTATATACAGCTGTAGGAACAAAAAACGCACGTCTACGCCTGACAAAGAAAGTAACATTAACTTTTCCAAGTCCTATAACAAAGTCGTTCGGCTCCAATTTGCGTACACCCTCTGTTCAACTTCCAAAGAGGTTTTTGTTTCATTAATTTCGCTAGTCTAGGCTGGAGAATATAGGTCCTAGGCTATTGTTGTCTCGTCTCATTGTGATATTCAGGCTAGTGGCAGCCAACGAGCAATTTTCTCATTCGCCATAATGCGCTGTTATTATTCTCATTGTTTGCGACACATACATACATATTGTCTTATTAACGCACGCTCTAATGCGTCAAAATAGCGACGCTGAATAGAAAACTAGTTGTGTATTTTAGAAGTTTATTTCAGGTGTTATGTTAACCTAATTTCCACAATAGCAATAGTATCTTAAAGTAATATTTAAGTTTCCAGACTGTCAACTATCTAAATCCTTTAGTTCCCGACGTTTCTACGCCTTTGCCACCATGGTCACCATGACACCTGCAAAGGCTAAACTAAAATGAAAAATAAACCGCGATAGAAACCGTTTAGAAGTAGTTTTATTTCAATATTAACGATTCCATCTAATATGCAGAGCGGTGAAATTATTGAATTTTCTAAATAATATAGATAATTCATTTTGGCTTAGCGTTTCACAATACGTACAATAAACACGTTCTTTGTATAGCCGAGTCTATGAGGAGAATTTTTCCGCTTATTATTTTTAACAGTTATTTCCCCTCTGACCCGCTGCTATCGTTAGTGGGGCGGCGACCCCCAGGTGCCATCCTTCATTAATCTTATTCCCTTGTGCGGAACTCCAAGAATCTTAATTTGAAGTTTCGACGCTCCTCTTTATCAGAACTATGCGAAAAGAATCCTCCGAAGGTATTCATTTTAACGAGATAAGGGTAAAGTGAAATTTTTCATTGTTCTAAATGTTAGAGTCAGTTGCTTTGTTAACCGATTCTTTGTTGAAAACATTTTTAATTATCACTATACATTTTACAACAATCAATATTTTTCCATATACTAATAAGTACGTACATCATAATGGTAATGAAGTAGGTGACATAAATAAGTTGTAACATTCGTAACATAACTAACTTTTACCCCAAAGTGTGTCGATGCTTAAGAAGTGCCGTTAAAGTGGACTACGCGGTTGTAACTCACTAAGCTTTTCGGAGATAAAATAACGAAAGTACTCGGGGTTAGGTACATCTTTAGTTAGGAACATTTAGACGGCATCTAAAGGTGCTCGAGCATAGCTGAGAGCCCAACTTTGACCGGTGCAGGCAAACCGTAGCGTCTTAATGAAGTTCCGAAGTTTCCCCCGAGGATCACCGCGATACATAAAGAAACTTACGGCTTACGTAATAAGTTTCGAATTTGTGTGTCAAGTTCTGAGTGATGTTAAATTTCGTGGTCAGTATAGGGTTATAGTTGAAGCAACATTGGCTGAAAATTAAACTGAAATGTACATTGTTACTGATGTGCGGATAGAACATGCAATGTCGACAATTTGGATTAGAGATTATGTTCCGTCCTGTCATTAGCCTGATTGGACTTTGATGAATAATTTTGTGTAATGCAGAGAGTTACTTACTATCAAAGGCTTTTTGTCTCTAGCACCTACGTCGCGCATTACTAGTATTCTTGTTAACCCCTCGTGCTAACCTAAGATGCTTGTGTTACGAGTGGGTTCACGTCTGTAGTGTAATGGATGGGATTCGAACTCACAATCACCGCTTTCTATGTTAGCTCATTTTCTATTCAACATATTATATTGAAAACATCTAAATGTGCTTTTGAGAAAGTACCTTTTAAGAACAAAAATAGTGCAATAGTTACGACAGATTATAGGGATAGATCAATCGGTTTCAAAACTTGTCGAAAATCGAATGCTCTTGAACCTCGTTTGAGTCTTATAAAAGTATGATGAAGCCTTTTAATGTTTTGCTTTTACACCTAATATATACCAAGCTGTGCTAATGCAATTATTTCCTTAGCTTTCTAGTGAAAGCTAAGAAAATCATTGCGAACTAAACAGAAAACTGTATTATTTGATTGTTCAATCAGTTAAATGCTACTCGATGGGACACAATCACTATTACTTGGAGTACTAGAGCCTTAAAACGGTTTTGTTCTAAGTACCCTCTTCTTGTTCCTCAATTTCATTACATAAGTGCTTTCTTAAGATATCAGAAGCAGAGCCTTTAAAAGAACAATATCGACAAATTGTATAGACTTTGTACTTTTCTCAAAATCAACACGAACATTAAAACTTTAGATTGTCTTGGGTATATAATTATAAAGCAACAAATCCGTATTTATATGATATCAGCCTGTAATTGTTGCCCAATACTGGGCAAAGTCTAAGTCTAAGTAAGAGAAAGAAGAATAAAAATATGACATACAATATTTTCGACGTTTTGTGAGGAAACGCCGAAACATGGACACTGACGATATTTAGGTATTTAATACAATGGATTAACTAGACAGCATTTTTACTCAAATCAATTTGATTTAACTAATTACATGTTAATTAGTTTATGTTTTCTTTTGGACAAAATCCTGTCCTCAATAATAAAGAACTAGAATCCTTTTGTAAAGGCGATCGGTCGAAAGGTGTATTCCTCAGAACAGAAAATAACAAATTGAATAAAATCTAATCACAGACTTCGAACAAATTGTAACCACATTGTTACATTTCTTTTGTTTTACACACTGTCACAACAAATAGAAAATGACAACGAAACGAAATGAGGTTATTCCACAGGTTTCTTCGTATTAAATATAATTTACAAACTTAGTTGCTTACCATTATTAAATCAATATTAATAATAAAGAGAAAAGACTTATAAGTATTTTTTGTATGTGTGTAACAGATATACTCAAAACTGCTGGATCGATTTCACCATTAGAATACTGCGTTATCCCTGAATAACAGTGCTTTATTTCTAGAAAAAAAAAATGAAAATGGTCAAAGTTATTTAAGCATATTAGGATGACATTATTTTCGCCGTTTTTTTTTATTTTTATAATCCATCTACTTTTTAAGATTACTATGTGAAGTACAGTATTTGCTGGGGAGATCTGAAATATTATATTTCCTGCGGTTCTATGGACCGACGATTTAAAGAAGGTGGCTGACAACGGATGGATGAGGGCTGCCAACGACGAAGACAGGGATGGTTGGCGCTAGCAAGGCTTACGTTCAGCAGTGGACGGTGATAGGTTGATATGATGATGATGATATGAATGAATAAATGAATATAGCAACTGTTCCCTTATTTATAACGAGTTCAGAAAAGTAGATACTTCCGAAAATAAACGAGATATTGTATTTCTAGCAAAATTCTTTGGATCGTTGATACACGATAGTGATGACGCGGCATAAGCATCTTCCGATAATAAGAACAAAGACACGCTGTGTTCCAATTTATTCATGAATTAAATTTCCTCTCTACGAGTAACCTGTAGAAGTAACGAGCATAAAACAAACAAGACTTCTAGTCAAATCCCTGACATTATGCAATAATATCGTTAAATTTTATTAGTTTCACTTATAGTAATGCGATATTTACGACATAGGAGAAAAGACCTTCAGCTTTATTGTTTCATGCTTGAGGAAAGACGATGAATAAACTTGGCAATTTATGCTAGCTGTAAACTTAACAGTAACAGTAAACTCAAATAACAATCGAACAAATCTTCAATGGTTTTCACTGCGTTCTAATTGTCAGCTCTATATTCCTTATGCAACATTTTTTTAGCTTTATTCTCTGGCTCTGATAAATTGGCCGTGGTTTGAAGCTAGCCTAGTCGCGATATCTATTTTATTATTAAAAGATAATTATTTTATATATAATTAAAATTAAATTAAGTATTGATATAGCCTATGAAATCCATATCACCATAGCCTACATATTATCATAAAAATTGATTGCAACACCCGAAGTAGCTGGTGTAAATGTTCAAATTGCAAGTTCATTAATTATTCTCGTATCAGCTGTTTTAACCGTATATTTAACAAAACCCTAGCAACACAAATTCAATGCTTTTACTATATGCCGTGACGTTACTAATCTTAGGTATGTACTCGTACTATGTGAGGCATTAAGTACCAATGATTAAGTTTTTAGAACTGTGATCGAACGAGCAGTAAATAAACGTAGTGGTTTCCGTTCGTATCCTATTTATTAATATGCAATTGAGAAGGCTTTACTGTATTTAATGAAAAAAAACTAATTACTTGACATTTTCAGTCTAATATATATTGTAATATCTATCTACTATCAAGGTTCATGAGATAAAACCTGGTGACAGACGGCCAGAAGAGTAATAGGGTACCGATTTACACTTTGGGTATGAAACCCTAAAAAAGATAATTAACGTCAACAACTGTATGTCACTGTTACTTGAAAATGATAGGCCAAAATGATTTGCCAAATTATGAATGAAATCTTCAGCATTTCTGCAGACATGCTTGGAATTATTGGGTTGTTGTACATTCGTCACAAAGTAAATTCGCCACGATAAAAAGTATGTGTAAACTCGTCACAACTCTATTTAAATGAAAGATAATCCGCCATATTGTTTATTTCTGTACCGACAGCAGAAAAATCAATTTGCTTACAATTATATGTAAAATAATAAAAAATCACAGTTTTACTTACAACTATATATATTTATCTATTGCAAGTGGCTGATTTGCCTGCAACATTACACTTATAACAAAAAAAATAGAAAGATAATTAAATGACAGTAATAATCATATTTTTTTTGGTAATTTACGAATGTTACAATTCTTTAAAATGCTGCATAAAAGAAAGTTTTTTCAGAACTTAAGCCAGGGACATGTTATCGTAATTGTCCAAAATATTTTTCAATTCTTTGTCATATGCAATAGATCGACGTGTTCTCCTAACTAATCAATATTTTTGTTTTCTAACAGTACTTTATGCAAAAAATATGTACCTATGCAAACTTGTGACGAATTTACACATATTTTTTATGCATGTGACGAAAAAACTTTCAATGTATGGAGATTTCAAAATGTGACGAATTTACTTTGTGACGAATGTACAACAACCCGAATTATTATCTTTCAGGAAGTGTAACGTAATCTATACTTAATCTTATAAGGATTTGATTGTTTGTTTGCATTGAATAAGCACCGAATCTAATAAATTGATTTGAAAAATTATTTCACGTTGGGTAGCTACACTATCCCGGTTGATATAGGCTATAATATATTTCAAAAAAATTGAGATCGCGGGCGGAGCTGCGGGAAACAGCAGGTTATTTTTATAAAACCAACAATTTAAATATGTTTTTTCAATTAAAAATAAATGACGATTCATTTGTGTTATCCTTGTTATTTATGATTTAAGTCCATGTAAATTATGATTAAACTTTATTCGCCAAAAATATACTTAAACTTCATGAAAATTATATTTAGACATTAGTAGTTCCTACATAATTATACTTAATGACAATTTATTGTTGGTCATAGCACACTACTAAATTAATACGTATCCTAAAATATCGCTGAATAAGAATAATAATTTCGATAAAATATTTCTGGGTTTAGTTAGTATCAATATATTTCATTGATAAGGTTTACGCGATATTTAGTAGCATGAATAATAAACGTGTTTACGAAAACCTTTGGATTTTTGCTAATTATTTTCTTGTGATAAGACATTTCATAATATTAACTTATCTGCCATATCTTTTTACTTCCTGCCACAGTAATTGTACTGAAATAGAATGTATTAATAGTAACAAACTTGTAGTAAAAAAGTAAATATACAGAAACTAAATATAAATTATATCGTTGCTATTTACGCTGACAAAATAACATAGCTAAGAAATAAAAAGCTTTGACGTATTTCAAATCCTAATAAACATCACATATTATTCTCAACAATATGACCCAAAATCAAAATGTTTTTATTTCTAGTAAATCTAAAATAGGCGCTTTAGAAACGTTAACTTTAAACTAAATGACTCTAGGTGCACCGCTCCAAAGGTACCCACTCACAGAACCACAGAACACTAATACTCTAGGCGTACCCACTTTTATCAGTTACTCTTTACTGTCATCAAAGCCATCAAATATAATAGAAGAAGAAAGAAAGAAAGAAAAAGTATTTATTGCCCCACAACAGAGACGCACAAAAAAATAATAATTTAAAAAACAACAAAATTAAGAATTTAACTTATAAACTAAAAAACAACAAAATAAAGAATTAAACTTATGACTAAAAACGTTACAATTAAAAAAAGAAACTAATTTTATTTGGCAACACTCCGAGCCGACCATTACCAACTTACAAGCCCGTCGCCGCCACCAGCTACCAACATCAGAACATGAAAAAAGAAAAAGTTTTTCTTTTCAAAGTTTCTATAATGTAATAAGACGTAATAAATGATTAGTGGAATAAAGAAAGTATTAGATTCAGTAGAGCCGGCTAATCGATTTGGGTCAATGTCACGACCATCCATCATTGGCCGGAGGCACCGTAAAAACTAAACGTATGGATCGTTTCGTATCCTCAGTCATATATCACTCGGCCACTCGTCACTTTTATGGAGCTGGTGGAAGTTATAGCCTGAAGCGAAAGTGGACAAAACACATTCATTCTCTCCTAGAGCATGAATGTGTTTACAGGACTACATGTTTTGATAAAACCAAAAATCAAATCAAAATCAAAATATTTTTATTTCAAGTAGACCCTTACAGGTACTTTCAAAACGTTAAATTAATCTAGTTGCTCGGTTCCAAAATGTCATTCCTATGGAGAAGAATCCGGCAAGAAACTCCATAGGTACTTACGTAATTTTCTTGCTTTGATTTAATTTTTTGATAAGTAGTTCATTTGACAAAAGTTCACTGTTACGGAAATCAATTCAAAGAAGATGTTTATTTATTGTTATACTATATGAATATGTAAGACATTCTGTGTCAGCCTTTTTTGCGCATAATGACACTGAAATCAAAATTTACGCTTATGTTATTATCAATCAGTACGATATATCTTCATAGGACAACAGCTTAGTTCAATAAAACAAAAGACAATACTATATTTCTGAACACGTCATATCAGATGTATCATTCGTCCCACCTTATACCATAGTAGGTATTATGATTCCTTAAAAAAAACAGATTTTATTGCCGATATCGGTTATATTCGGAACAGCATCAAAAGAATTATTTATTTTAATACTCTGTTACAATCTTTTTGTACACAGATATAAAAGGCAACTGTTACTGACTGACTGATCTGTAATCGGTGTGCGAGCGAAGCTGCGGGCAAAAGCAAGTTATCTCATAAATAAATAGATAAATAGTAGAAGGTTTCAATGGCGGTCCTATCAGGTTACAATGACAGGACAAGAAGAACACTTTTATATCTCTATCTACCCCTATATGCAAAAAAGCGTAATTGCCAATGTAACGATGCGTATCGCATGATTATCATTGCTAATGCTCACGCATTCTCGTGAGGGAGTCAGCAGTAAACGGACGTAAATGAGATTAGCGTCCTAATTCCTTGATTGATGCTAAACCACCCCTCCCACGTAGCACCGTATGCATAGTAAAGTCATAATTTGAGATCACAGATATAAGAGTTAATAACTGGAAATGACTCAAATAAAAATATATATCTTTCTGACGTCAAAAACACTGAATGATATATCGAATTAAATTTTTAGTATTTTTCTACCTTTTCTGCATCATGCTATGTATATCTATTAATTTTATCACTAATTCAGTTATTTATTTAATTAGCTCTTCATCAACGTTTATTATGTCAATAAATTACTATTTGTTTTTCTTATACTGAGTGATTATGCTTTACCTAGGGTAGTTCTCAGTTGAATATAGACTGCTACAGGCCAACGTACATATATGAGGTCTATTTTAAAGAACTTACTGCAGTTAAGGGCTAACTACAGTAAGTTCTTTAAAAGCGCAGCACCGTTCCCTGAACTTTAACACACATATCAGGCAAAGCCGAATTACTGACTCAAACACCCAAATTTATCGATCATATTATTTTTACTACTACATAAGATTAGATGAATAAACGATAGTTTTTTATGAGTAATTCCTAAAATAGACAATAATAAACGCACACAAAACTGCTATTAATTCCACCGACTCATTGTGAGTAGATATCCGATCAATTGCGGCGAATACAGAGAGATAATATTAATGTGCATCGATACAAAAACAATAAGTTTCATAATCAACGTGCGAGCGTATAAAAATATTTACAGGCTCTTCCAGCGAAACATCGTTATTTATTTAGTGTACTGCGCGGGGCGTCAAAACGGGCGTGCGGTTAATATTTCACAGTGCCGACGTTAAGTCGACGGAGATTTATGGAGCGGCAATAGCCTGTGTTCTACAATTAACTAGCGTCGAAACCTGGAATCGCCTGTTCGGCCTATTGGCTGCAACTCGCACCACTAATTAGGGAAAGGCTCAACTGTTACCGATTTAAGAGCAACTATTGCGAGCGCAAACTGGAAATCAATAGATAGTGCACCATTATCAGTAGAATAAACATTGGCATGGTTATCGGAATAGGATAATGTAGATGTGAAATGGGGCATTTGTTGTATACTAGTATCTAGAGTGGACAAACCTGTTTAATATCTGTTGTAAAGATGCATTTAGTGTTCGATCTGACTACAATAAAATAGCATTCTTAAATTTGAACAGTCCCGTAGCAAAATGTACTTAGATATGAAAAAATACGAAACTATATCTCGTCAAATAAAAAATAAAAGAAATAATCCTCTTTAACTATCTTCTTCTGAAAGTCTAACTGTCATTAATTTTCCAAAATATTAAAAAGTACAGAATTAGCTTTCTATATCAACTTAGCAACTGTCAGAAGTGAAATAGATTACATTTAACACATTTTCATATACAATTTAATGTGGGGTGTGTCACAATAGTCGTCTAACGACCTTAGATTATACTCTAGCCTGCATTGCCATCAACCAAAGTGGACGTAACACATTCAAATTACAACGCATTATTATAGTTGACACTTCGTTGAAAATCCAACAATATTGCCAACACCTTTTAAATATGCTTCCATTTAAGTAATTGCAATTATTTAACAAACAAATTTACCACTGAAAACAAAACGCACACAGATCCACAAATAAAAAAATATCCGTAATTTATTCCAATTATTCAATTCATAACAATTAATGAAATATCGATGCCTAGACTGCTTATAGCCTTAATTAAAACTATATGTATTATTAAAATATCTGATATTAGTCTCCTAGTAATAATTTTATTTCAGTTGCCCTTAGTTAAGGGCGTAGGAGTTAGTTACACCCACGCGAAAATACGGGAAACCGAAATATCTCTATTAAAATCAATATAGGTCGACGTTCTAGTATATATAATAATAATACAACTCTATTTCCAGTTAGATAAACCGAGATAGTACATTATTCCTTTTTATATCCGCAGCTATAATTAACAACTGTTTGATAATCCTTTTAGCGTTTTATCGCAAAGAGATTACGACCGCGCGGAAATGGATACCATATTAACTTTAATATATGATACAACTGTATGTGTGGAAATGATTTTATGATTACCACCGACGATATGCTTTATGTAGCTAAATAATAAATACTGTACTTTCAGTGTAAAAACAAAAGAATTGAGAAAGTAAAAAAAAGGTTAAATCCAAATTTATTTATGGCTGTAAGTATGTATATCCCTTTGTAAACGACGAAACTGAGCTACTTAGCTTGACAATTAAATTATCTTCTTAAACTTATAAGGTTAACTCTACTCACATTTAACCCAAGTTTTTTTTAGCGAGGCAATAAGAGCAAAGATAAGTTCAAAACTTAATTTCAACTTGGAAACCCATTTACAGCGGTTGATAGGAAACTATCCTTTGACATCCGAGATTTAGTTCCTTCCCCCGGGATATTCCCGGATGACCAAACCACCAAACATTTTTGTATATCCAGTAAAACTTTTAACTTAACCTATAACTCCATAGACGTCTATTACTTTCTCCTATTGAGCTGCGGCGATAACTTTTTAACCCCAGTTGACGTAGGGTGAATAACTCGCGTTGACAGTTGTAAGGGGTTCGCGGAAACTTTCCTCCCCTAACGCTTATTGACCTCTTACCCTACGAGAAAATGCATTCTCCAACTCCGAGCCGAACATAAAGCCATATCTTTGACAGGGAGATGGAAATTCCAATGGAAATCGACAAAATAGCATTTGCGTTATAATATTTTGGTAGGGGAATAGACGCACATAAATCATTTTATTCATTTTACGATATCGTGGTTTTCAATTTTTTTATTATAATGTACGCTATATCTATTCAAATATTTTTGAGTTTAGCGATAAAAACTCGTCTAAATACACATTTTTAGAGAATTATTTTGGTGCAATGCCAAGGAATATCTAAAAACTTCTACTTAAAGCAGAGCCCCTGTTTTATACCTCACGTACGTTTTTATTCACCGTTATATTCTATTTCAGTTTTAAAATCTGTTTCAATGGACTATGAAATAAAAGCATGTAGATTAGCAGATACGTCGCCTTTCATGTCACAGTGCACGTTCACATTAAAATGTATGCCAAGCGTTTGTACAGTCGCAAGCAGAATAGGGAGGTGTACAAATTACTGTGGTGCAAGAGTGAATGTGGGCTCTTGACCCATTTTGGTGTCACATCTCCAGTCGCCGTGAATTCAGCACTAGTTCCAAGCTAAGCGAAACTGAATGGGTGTAACTTTAGAAATTTCGGCGCTAATTTGTCATGAATCCGGGTTCAGTTTCTTTAGAGGCTTTGTGCGAATGTTGGTTTATGACGGCAGCGTTTGGCAATAAACGTTACTGCTAGTGTTTATAGACATATTTGTCTGTATTTTGCCAAGTGAAAATACAGATTCCAAGTAAATGCTTTTAATTTTGTACCAATCTAGACTTTACCCAAGGCATTTCTAGCTTGATTACATTGGTGCGTTTTATTATTCAAATATACATTGTTTTAAACACAATATAGTGAGGGAATCTCTTATGTTTCCCCAACTGGGGATACGCCCCTATGCGTTCCAAGTTCTATAAAAACCTAACTATGAAATCGACGGTTTTGTAATAGTGGGAAAATAATTTTCATAAGAGAACCTTTTTCGAACTGAAATACCACAGAACTAAAACCACATTTATTTATTTTCAACCAGGAATTTATTTTGTTAATCTAATAACGTACTCGTGCATAATATGCGGTACTCCGGGGTACCACCCATACGTGCGCTGCAACTTGTTATTTCTAATATCGGACGAAAACTGGTGCCGCTACCTCATATCATTTGTATTCCACTATGTAGGTCACATTTCGTGCAAACATTGGTAACCTCTGAATTGAATTCGTAAGTAGTAAAACGTTTCCTTGGTTTTATAGTGAATGCTGTGGAAAGCTTTATAAATAGGTCTTGGAATAAAAGGCAAATATCAAGATCTACCAATTTTGAGAAACTCGCGGTAAAGCGGCGTGTTTTTAAAGGAGAATAAAAAGAATTATACGTCATAACTTTAATACAAGTCGATTGAATTTTCATCATTTTTATTTAGTAGTTATTAACAGTAGTTGGCCGCATGAAATGCGGCGTCATTGTCGAGGTGTAAATGCTCCAAAGATCAGGTGCCAGACATTTTGGGCACTCGAACAAGTGCGACATAATTACGACGTATTATTATCCTTCCACACTTATACTTCAAACAAGTAGCGAGCCAGGATACTTCGAAAATAGCTTCATAATAAAAGTGGCCTCTCCATAAATACTATATTATTATATCACTACAAAAAAAAATACATAATCTAACCACATCTAAATCTCGATATCAAGACAGTACATCAGTAAAACATTCATTAAACATCACTAAACGTATATCTTAGATTTAATACCCTCAAGATCGCTATAACTCAATGCAAACCAACACGGAACTAACTTGTTCATCTAATCTCGTAGCAACTATACATCTAAACGTTACAGAAGTGTTTTGTCGGAGCACAGTGGCTTCGCATTCTGTGCTCGTTACCTCGCCGTGACACATGTCAGCTGACTCCAGTTTGTACGGACTCGCTATTACCGCCCCGCAAACTAGTTGGGACTGTCTAGAAGATGGTCTGTGAACTCTAATAATACGAACTGAGTGAGTCTTTAAAGATTTATGCGACGTCAACTCATCGATACGGCTTTCAATGCTAACAAAGGTATGTGGAGGTTGTTGTTTGTGTACTGATTGTAATGTTAAGGGTTTCAATGATTGTATAATGTATGGACTCATTATTTGTTCAAGTTATGGTGGGTAAATTTTCATAAGCTTCCATATTTTTGTGGTGTAAACACGAGCAAAAAACAACTGGCACAAAAAGAAACTGTTAAAGAATCAAGTGTTAAATTTCCAAAAAACTGTATACCAAATGCCGTAACCAAACCCCAGATACACATTAACCCAGTTACACATTCATCACAGCATAACAAACTCCCATAAACAATTATTGTTCCACCTGCAATCAGCAGTTCACGCAAATAAGGCGAGGACATGTTGACACGGCGGCGTGTTAACTTTTTTTTTTTGTTTTCGGGGGGAAACCTTCAAAAGGCGCCCGGCCTTATGGGGATTAAGGCTGAGCAGTGTGGGATTTTTACCTCACTAAAACCACCCCGTTGGTCACCATCAGCACATGTAGGAGGGATCTGTTACCTCTTAAAAGACCAAACCAGAAACCCTCCTGTGCAACGCCTGTTATGGCACATCCCTGGGAAGACTGTAATAGAGTATTCCCGGACCCTCACTAATTACGGTAGCATTGACAACTGCTACCGCCTTCTCCAAGGGGCGGCGTGTTAACTGTCAACACGGCTCACCTACTGCACAAACAGGACTAGTTCAGGCACTCGATGACAATACAAGACGCTGAACGTTGAAGACTTATTTAATCCTGTTAACATCTGTGAATTCGTGAAGGAAGGTTTATGTGGCTTTGAATTTAGAAGCAGCAACAAGCATGTAATATTATGTATAATTGGTATTATAATTCTTCTTTGCTAAATGGTAAAAGTTGAAAACTTATTTGCAGCCTGGACCGCTGTTTTTTGTTACCAATAATTCAATCAAATCAATTAAACTTAATAATTTATATTTTTTAAGATTACTAACGATAAATGTTTTCATGTAAATTACTTTTATTTGTTTAAGTACACAGCATTAACTATTGATATACTTAATAATTGAATATAATACCGGCCTATCAAGGTCCTACAGCTGGACTAAGACCACTTTACGTATAGAAATAAAACGAGGATTGATCACCAAGCTTGCTCATTGCGGGTTGGTGATATAATATTCCAATTATTGAAATTCTGATTTCCACACTATGTGTTTTCTTCACCGATTGCAAATTTTTCGTAGAATAATTAAGGAATTACGGAGAACTTTGAAAACCTGCAACCTTGCACTTAAAAATTCGTTCGTTGGAAAGCTAGACGTCCACGTTTTTTTTTTTATTACGTGCAATAAAAAAGGCTTCAAGTAAAACAATAAAATGCAATAAATCTACCACCAGTGGTAATAATTAAAGTAAAATTTCAATTTTAGAGTCTGAATAATTATTTTCAATGACACGTTGACTGTGCAAAATCAAAAAAATTACATAGAAGTAGGTACGTACAATGTAGGTACATAACTGATGCCAAATTCAAAATACTCTCAAATTATCGACTCAGCACCATAAAGAAACAAAACACAATAATATTTTACTTTATTTATATTAGCAACACTCACGCTTGTTAGAGAAAGTCATAAAATTTCTAGTTTACTGCGTCTAACTAGCAAAGCTTGGTACCACTTGTACGTAGTAAAATGAAAACCTTCGAAGCTTAAAAGCACCTAAGTCAGAAACAAAGAACTAACATAACTTTTACGGCAAGAAACTAAGAAAAAGTTAAAAATTATAGTGACTACTTAGTCTAATATAAATTCTGCAACAAACTCCGAGACATTCACTGAAGATGAGTTCTAGAAAATGTATTTTAAACTTTTAAGTTATCATTAGTACCTATATCTAACAGGGTTATAAAAATCACATCTCATCACAATATAGTGCCACAAATTCATCTGAGCCTGTGGCCAAATCTGGAACTAAATACATTTTGTAGAGCTATACAAAATATTTAGAATTTAAGATTTAATTTACTCGTTGTGCAGTGCGAAGGCCTTTTGAAAATCTATTGAGTCACCGAGTTGGATCAGTTTTTAGCACTACGTACATTGTAGTACTAAGAAATGCCATTCTTCAAGACTCGTTTCAAGATGTTCACAAAATGTAATTTAGAAGAAATTTAGTGAACACCATTTGCCGCGTACCAGTAAACATAAGTCACATGACCTGTCATTGATATGAAAAGATAATTTTCCATTTTAAGATTTCGACCTATGTTGCTTGAGGAAAGTTGTTTAGTTTTATGCACCTGATTACCTCGTTGAATATTTACTCCTTTTATATTAATCCTGTATATGTCGAACTTTGTGACTGATGTTGCCAGGTGACAAATCTTATACGTTGGTAATGTGAATTCAATATGTTTGAAACAATAAAACAAAAGCAATATAATTAATAAAGTTTATTTCGTATTCAATTAATTAGTAAAGAGAAAAATAAAATGTTTGTAAAGCTAATGGATGAATTTTTCAACGCATTTACTCTTTTTTATGTAATAGTACATTGCAATTGTATAAGGTATATTGTAATGATTGTGAACTTTTACTGATTTTTTTCTAAATCAAAGTTTAAATTTAGTGATCTCTACAACAATACTGGAGTATTTAATGAACTTGATTATTCCGAAGATACATTCCATTTACCTAACGTTGCTTGTCTCTGAAATTCCTTCCACTCCAAATCCCTAATTCTATGCTATTGCGAGTGGCAACACTGGGTGTGTCCAGCGGACCGTCTCAAACCAACGCATCGTAGATTCGGAGTTTATGCGACAGAGGTACTGTTTATTTGCCTGTGTTGCCATGCTAAATGTACATTGCACTCATGAATAGCTACAGAGCGGGCCATTCTTTTAGTTTAATTGAGTATTTGTAGGTGAGGGGTTTAATAACTATAGCATGAAAAAAAGAATTGCAGGAAGGTAGATATAAAATGTTCGTTAATTAACTTCGAGTGAGATGGGTTTTTAATATTGGACTGGCCTGTTGGGCTAGTGTTTCGTGACCCTGACTGCTAAGCCGGAGGTCGTGAGTTCAATTTCCATCCAGGACAAATCTTTGATCTTTGGAGCACGATTATTTGTTCGATCATCTGGGTGTTATTTATCCATAATATGTAGGTATGTCTTAAAATATAGTATGTTTATCAGTTGTCTGGTTGCCATAGTACAGGCTCTGCATTATTTGGTTTCAGATGGCCGTGAGTGAGCTGTCCAAGATATTATTATATCTGAAGGAATAGGATTTATTTTTATTTTTTTGTCTCAAAATAGTTATCAGGTACATAAAAACAGAATAAAAGCTGACAGCTGCTAAGAAATTTCATCAGAAAATGTCAATCGAAACAATATGATTGATTAAACTAAACTCTGACATTTTAGATAAAGCAACAAATGTACTGTCTATTCTTAATCCAAAAATAACAATAATTTACGACAAATGAAAATGTCAATTTATCAATGTGACAGAAAACAATGTAGACCCATCATTTAGGAGAAACGCCAAACAAATTGACAGTTCTTGTCGACAATAAGTAATCAGCTTATAATCAGATATCATTTGTGATATTAAAAAAGTTCTTTCATTTCCTTGTCACATTTTTGGTACTTCGGCAACGACAGAGCGGGTAATGATATGTTTGATTATACTCGGCAATAAGGTAAAATAAAAAGTGGATTGTGAGTCAGACATTAGAAGTACAAGCATCAGACGTACATTGGTACAAAGGATTTGAACTAATGTACTTATAGAAACCAAAAAAAATATTTTCATCGACATTGTATGTATGTACAGTGTGATTCAAAGATTCAAACATAATTGCGGCTGTGAATATGAGACGAGTCGCAGCGCAGTGAGAAATTGTTGTTGCACAAATTGCACAAGCGGAGGTGCGGGGTGTGGTACAGGGCAGTGTGTAACCAATTTCACAGCCGCCACTAAGTTTGAATCGAACCATACCAGTCAAAAAATCAGATTTTTATTAATATTTTTAATTTTTTATCTTGGAATTCGCCTGCATGGCGCCGATGTTACTAATGTTGTTGAAGATACATATTTTTAAGATCATCTAAGGGCAGTTTGTACTGGATCCAAATCTTTGCATTCTCGCCACATATTGTACCTACTGTCGGTCCCGTTAAAATCTTACCAGTGTCTTACTGCTTTATGTATTATATTCTTAATAAGTAATTTTCGTCGTCAGCATAAAACGGCACCAAGATAACTCATAAGCCGTTGTAATTACCAGCTTAATCAAATATCTTATTTTCCTCTTTATTTCATTTCTCTCTCTCCGTAGAAGAAATGACCATGACGTCACGTACATTAAGTCTTTAACTAACAACCAGTAAATTAGGAGCTTAGTTGAAAATACTTTCAAAGAAATTACCTTCGTGGTTAATACGAAAGCACTCCAGTAAATAACAAGTTAGTGCTCGCCTTGGACGTGCTACTGAATAGACCCACAAATGCCACACTTTTTAATTTTAAAAAGCTTTCCAGTTGATTGGTCTGTAACAACTGTTTGCAAAGTAAACTTAGGTTTTATCTTGAGAGATAAATCTTAAGGTCATTCGCTTCACCGTGAACGGCTAGATAGAAGATACAACAACTTGTGTATTGATGTAAGAAATAGTTTTTCTGAACAATGGTGTGTACATACTGTCCAGTCTTATAAAAATTAAAAACTAAATATTTACTGAGTACAGTCAAAAGTAAATCGATAAAAGTATTAGGTATTAAGAGTTAAAAGGTTTTTGGAATGAAAGCGTTATGATTTTTATTTATGATTTAATTTCGTAATGCGTTGTAACATGCGGCCCATCGTACAATTGAACAAACAATAATTCAATTTTATACGAGAATTATTTTGCTGAAAATTTCATACAAATGCCCAATCCATGTGCAACAAACCGTTAAATTAGTTTTCAGTAATGCTTATACATTATTTATTAGAAAAAAATATACAAACTTTACTGAGCACTAAATTTATACTTAATATTATAAAGCTCAAGCATTTGTTTGTTTGTTTGAACACGCCAATCTCAGGAAGTACTGGACAGATTTGAAAAATGCAGTGTTAGATAGCCCATTTAATGAGGAAGGCTTTAGGCTACTATTTGTCGCGATAAACGACGGCCACGCGGGCAAAGCCACGAGTAAAAGCTAGTTATCGATAAAATTTTAAAGACAGCTCACTAAACAAATAATGTTTTTAATCATTGTTATAACCATAACAGTATCTACCATGTACCAATGAACGAAACACAAGCAAAAAGAAAACTAATAACCAACTGATTTCATTTCAGGCAAAAAAAAAAATGTGAATACTTATGTCCAATTCACACACGATATTAAAAATTCACAGAACCTTCATAACCGAAACACATCGTCAGCTATAAAGACCACCCGTTGTACCGATGTCATTAAAATTTATATTGAGAAAATTTTAATAAATACGCTCATGTCCACTCATTTCGTCCGCACCGAGGTATACGTAAACATTACATTTTGGTCGTAAAATATAACAAGCTTATAAAACCGCTACATAATCGCAAGGGGTCCCCAATGAGGGTCCCGTAGGAACCATTCCGTGTGGCTCGCCCCGAAAATTACTCGGCCAACATAATTTTGAGCTTTTTCCTTTTGTTATTCTTTAAAGCCTCCTGAGATTTGCGACGTTATGATCTCATTTTGAGTTATGAGAAAAAACTCTTAGTTGGTCCCGCCTCGAAATCATTGTCCACAGGATTAGGTGCTTACTGGGAATTGAGGGTGTTTTATTGTTAGGTATTCTTCTCTTCTGCTTTCTTTATATTTATTAAACAAACAAATTATCACATTCTAACACTAACGAAACGTTATTAGACCTTAAATAATTAGATAAAAGTAAATATAATTTCCATTTATACCGATTTGCGATTGGTTGGTTAATTAAATAATGAGTCTACCACAATATCCTTGGTCACATCTCGAAACTCGAAGAATACCGTAAATGATTATGTCCCCCCTTTATGAGTCACGTGTCCGAAACTTAGTGGAGTTTGACTGGTTTTCTTATTACAAACGAATATAAAACCTGACTAAGAACGGAAGTTTCGCCAGTTATCTTGCTCCGTATTCTTGAACGACACCTCTGGGTCACATTTTGTCCAGGTTTATTTGTCTTATTTACTGAAAGTTGTTACGGCTGCATGTTACTTTTCCTCTATAGTCTATTTTATTTTCGCGAGTATTATTTCCCATACACCATGTTATTGCTACAAGTTTTGCTGGAATTGCGTGAAGAAAGATGGGACACATAAAACCTGAAATATTTGTTTTCCACATGATTTAAGCTTAACACAATGCATGTAACTAAACAAGTTATGAGCATTACTGTGAATGAGTACACAAGCAGAGGAAGACCGAAAAAGAGATGAATGAAAGAAGTGAATGCCACAATGATGAGTAATAGAGATGAAGAAAAATAAGTGTTTCGCTGACCCTACACAGTATTCATTTAAAAGGAGTGCGTATATTCTACAAGGTGCATAAAACGAACGAGGTCGAAATCTTAAAATTGAAAATTTTAAGCTAATTTTCCATTTTATGAATTCGACTAATGTTCCTTGGAAAAGTTGTTCAGTTTTATGCACCTGTTTGCCTCGTAGATAATACGCACTCCGTTTAAGTAATCCAGTATAAGTGGTAAAATTGCAAGAAGATGATGATCTCATTTAGCCCATAAAGTCTTTGTTCAATTAGTTCAATTAGATCAATTTCTTCTTTACCACTGCATTTTATTCACTGCTTCGCTATAGGTACTTTTGCTAATCTTGCTGAAACCAGCTTTACTTTATCGTTATCCATAAAACAATCCGGTTCCCTCATATTTATTTTGTCACTAATATAAAACTAATTTGTAAAACAAATATTCGATCATCAACTATCAAAACGGATTTGCTATTTCGCGTAAATATTCTAGTAAAACTGCGGACCGTTAAAAATGTTATGTTGATAGTGTTTGAGCAGTGAATGGGGAAGTAAAGATTTATTTTAGAGGTATTTTCTGTTGACTTGGCAACTGTTTAAAAGTGCTTTCCATGGATAGAAATTTTTCATCTCGTAGATTTATAAGATCAATTTCAAGAGGCTCTCACAAACATAAAAGTACCTTAATATTAGCTAAATTCAAATACTTTTAGAATTTTATCTTTTCTGTAATAAAAGGTAATAATTTAAGATCAGTAAAGTGGTAAAGGTTTACAGTTGGATTTATTTTAAGGGGAGTGATAAAAGGTAAGTTACTGCTACTTCGGTACGATTTGCGTCTTCATTAGTCTTTCCCACTTTCCTTCTCGACTGTTGTTAAATGGGATTTACTAACAGTTTAGGATTTCTCGATGAATACTTCAGTTCTGTCCATGTCTAAAACTAAGTAGGTAACCGAGACATTTATAAATACTTGATATACCTGGATTTTATCTTTAGATATTAGCCTGTCGTCCGTTTCGAGCTTTAACTTAAGTATATATGCAAGTTTTTCTTTTTATTATTCAAAAACGCGACTCCGGCATTAAAAAAATTATAACTTGTGTCGCGGGGGGTTTTATAAACATTCCAAACAGTGGAGATCGGTAATTTTTTGGTGACCCATTGATACCACTCGGCCATCCATGCAGTCTGAACATATGGCAATATTCTTAATCGTATAACTTAAACTATATTAGTAGTCCTTATTTCAAACATTAAGTATATAATGTTATTACGTAGGTATATGAGATCTTACCACATTCTACATAAAAAAGAATACTTCTTCCATTTCCGTTGTCTTTTTACTCTCAATAGGCGCAATATATTGTAGCGTTAACATCACCGCTCCCCGCTCCCGCGCTCCACTTGGGCCACACAACAGTTGGGATAAAAGCACTCAGCACAAGCAAGGACCCGCGTCCACTAAAATTGCACTGCGCACCAACAACAAAACTTTGCCAGCATCTCCATGACAACTAAACTGTATCTTAATCTGATATGACACTAAAATAACTTGGCAATACAGGGCTATATTTTATACCAACTGTGAGTCACTCATAATTACGGGTAATTATTAGACGATAGCGTAGCTATCCACCGATAAACCACATATAAACCGATCTAATTGCACAAGTTGCAGGTTCGAACCCATGTAGACTGTGGTGAAATTTTCAGTTATTTGAATTTTGTTAATTATTCTAAGCCATCATTGAAAATCCATGAAGGACAAAATCGTGGGAAAACCTGGATTAAAAAAAGTGTTATCGCCAGCATCGGGTTTATATTTCTGGAATTTATCAGGATTTTAAGAGTAAAGCAGAATGTGTGGCTATTATTTTGTCTGTGACAGGCTCGTGGTAATGACACCTCATTCTAGGAACATAAGAAATGACAATTGTATTTCAAATCAATAAATACCTAATAGCATTGTCAGCCTTTCTTACAAGGAAATTGTACTACCTCTTATCTACACAGGTTCTATAAGATAAATGAAGGAAATGCGAGCTATTTACACCAATAAATAACGGTTCCCATTCAATTATTTCTTGTTCAAGATACCAACAATCTACGGGCTCAGGTGCCCAATCCATTATGCTAACAACAGTTTCGGCAATTATTGGAAATATATTGTAGTTCGGTCACAATTGACTTTGCTAAGATATCGATAAAACATGAAGACTGAAAGTCCACTATTCATCTTATTAAAAACTGAGGTTTTCAAAGGTTCATGTAAAAAGAGCCTTCGTTTCAGACGTATATTGATCAGGTTAAGTCAATGTCAGTAGGTCAAAACACTCTGGTTTTCTAATAAATGTCGTAGGTACCCTTTATATATTAACAGTCTTATTCATAAAAATCCCTTATAATAGGTTTTAAACACTCATTAGTTAAAATGCTCATTAGAACTAATAAACCTTTTATAAAATTGTCTATTCATAAACGTTCAATAAACCCGTTTTAGTTAAGATGTCGTTTTAACACGTTTTAACGCGTTTTAACGTGATTAAGTTGTCGTTCTGATGAATCCATAGATTAAATGGCCAAAAAACGCAAAAAGAAAAAAGTTTGACAACGTCTCTCTGACTTGTATGTAGTTATCTGTGGTCTCTTGTGACATTTGGAAGACTTCTTGTGTTTCGTTCACGTATTTATTTTTTGAAGAAAATTGGATTTCTTTGTATTTTTTCTTGTGAGTACTACAATAATTAATGGAAAACCAAAAAAATATAAAGAAAAGGCAAAGAAGCGAAAATTGGCTGGAGGAAGTTATGGTTATAATTCAACAATTTTCGTTAAGGTACACAAGTGTTTATTTACATTTATTTTCGTTGATAAATTGATGGCCTATTTTATTTCCATATAATTTATTGATGGATTTGGTGAAAACACGATTACACGATTTTTTTTATATCTACTTCCCAGCTCCTTGCAAATAACACTTAACTTTAACCAACTAACCATTAGACGGTTCGGACGCGAAAACAGCTGTTGTATACATTTGTCGGCCATATTTCTGTTTATTAAAGGTTTATAGACGGGTCGACCCTGTTATAAGTTACAAAGCCGCTATTGAATACTTAAAAAGCTTTTTAGCGATATTGAACGTTTATGAATAATGCTTTTCGGGATTCTCATTATAGCAAGCTAATAAACCTATTTTAACTTTTTATGAATAAGACTGTAAGTCTATTGCATTCTATCAAAACATTTATCTCAGACAGGTTTCAAGTTCTTTTTTCGACCGATTCATTTAATTGACATTCCATTTTACAAATAACATAAACCCATTTATCAAATCTTAACTAAACAAACCCCAAATTTTATTTTTACCGTACCATCAATGCCCTCGAAACCTCAATTCAACGCCTATATAATTTAAATAAATTCACAAACTTTTTGATCGAGAAGGAGGTAATTCGGAATGATTGGGATCTGTACAATTTCACAGCGAGTGAACGCAAATTTCTTTTAAAATTTCTTTGTAAGTGTACGGTCCAGAGTTTTATAGTCGTCTAGTGACTGTGGGGCTGCCAACACGGGCCTGTTATCTTCGGATTTGTGCGGAAACGAGACATAAAGCCTGCCTGAACGGAGCTCGAAATAAGGATTTTGGTGACACACGGAGATTTCTTGTATAGATTGCGAATCAATGGAAACGTCTGCATTTGCAGAGAATAAAATTTTTAAAATAAATTTCGAGTTGTTAAACTTTCTAAAAGTTTTAGTTTTGTTCATGATAAAAATACTATCTCGTAAAATGATAGAATCAGTTTATTTAAAAAACGTTGCGCTTTAGCTTTACATCTGTTTAACTAGTCTTGCTAAGGCTAAATAAAACAAAGAATAAATCGCAACGAAATATCAACTACTGCTTAAATCCAGGATCGTTAAATTGTCCATGGTTACTAAGTACTTTCCTTCTGCACGCAACATCGCAACTATGCCTAAACACTCGTACAAAAAGCATATAAAAAAGACGTAACATTTTATTTCTGATCATACATTTTATAGTCTCCAGAAATCTTAACGATTGGCCCCTAAAGGAGTTTCATGAATAACAAGACTTGCTCGATAAAGATTTTATATGAATTTTAGATGAACTTAGCGTTGTTCAACAAAGGAATTAAATATTAATAAACCTTCTCACACGCGTACATTATGATCCAGGAAAAAATATTATACGATGGTGTCACAGTTAGTAATGATTTATTAACACAATTTGTGTCTGTTACAAAATGCTTTGTTTTGTCCCGTCTGTTTGCTAAACATACAATAAAAAAATGAATTAAACCACTTTTTAAACGGATTCCATTGCGGTTTATTTTCAAGGACTAAAATCAAAATGAAACGCTACAGAATTATAAATGTGGTTTTATTTCAATGTATTACATTCGGACGAACCTCAGAAAGCTTTATAAAACAGAATTTGTTTAAAAACCTTATGGACTTAGACTGGGAATATCTCCATTAGACAGATTGCTTCCGTATTTCCAGAGGGATTCCACTTGGTGACACTAAACTAGGAGCAAAGAGGTTAACAGACTCCTAATTTCGATACTAAAGACAATAATCACACGCAAATTCTCGATTCAGCAGCTTCCTCACAATCCTCGCATGAATATGGAATAACATCGTCACTAAGTTAATATGTATGAATGTAACTTGTTAACTCGAACCAGCCCCGCCAGATGGCATCGAGTTCCCCCAAATATCCCACCTCACTCCACTTTATAATTCAAAGATTTGCTCGCGACGAATAAAGAGACGTCTTCGTTAAATTATTCATGCTTAGGCACTCTGCATGCAGTCTGCAAGTATTTTAATGTTTCTCACCAACATTTTCTATAAAATAAAGTGAAGATGTTCTCTAAATTGAGACCTCTCGCCTGAATTATTAACGGAAGCTTCTTAAAAAAAGGATAGGACAATCATCACTAAGTCTATATAATGCAAACTCGATAGTTTATGTGCTTTGATAAAAAAAACTTTTTTTTATTGCAACCATATCTTAAAATTGACATGTTATAGCCAGCTATGAAACAATACTCTACGTTGGAGAGCAGGTAACTTAATTCAAGATATTAAAATAGTTTAAAATTCTTAAAACTTAATATTTCATAATTTCCAATTTGGAATAACCACTGCGTTTACTACAAAGGTCGATACCTAGCAAATTCTACATTTTGCCATTGGTCTGTTTCATTATCTGTAGCAAAATAACACTTGTCGTTAAATGAAAATTGTATTCTTTCCCTGAAAGTGGCAATCGAACACAAAGCTCATACATATTCACGAACACAATCAAGCACTCGTATAATTTATTGACGACAATACTTTCCTTCAGTAACGTGACAATATGTTGCCGCTCAATATCGAATCGGTCCCGTGTAGGCGTCGTTTTCCTAAAAAGGAGCGATGTTACATCGACGAGCGATAAATCAGATGCCTATTGTTGGAGGAAAGTCACAAATCGTAAGCAAAGCCGCGTCTGAATATTGTAAGGACGCTCTTTTCGAGTCGCCCTTCAATAAAATCTCACAAATAAAACGTATTTAGGGATGGAGCTCGTTGAAAGAAACAAACTTTCATTATTCGACGATTGGATTATGATCGGACAGAAGTTCGCAATATCTCTGTGTATTGCGGTACCTATTGTCGTAGAAAAAATACGAACATATTGTGTGGAATACAATAACAGATGAAGAATATGAAAGATTCCTTTATTCCTCAAACGTAGGTAGATAGCTGAGTTGGCGTTAGTCGTTTATCAAGTTTGTGGTTGAAGGAGCATATAACACAAAGATTTCTTAAATAAAAATATTGGTAAAAGTAAGTATGGTTTGATACTTAAATATTGTAACATAAATATTTAGATAACTTAAACTTTTTGAATAAAAGTCTTCGATCACAACAAATCTAAATAGAAAAGACAGTAAAGGCGAAATCTGTTCAGAAATAAGTGTTATTAATCTAGAAACATAGATACTTTGGATTTGAGTTTAACATGAAGTGAAGAATCAAGTTGTTTTTTTTATGATTGATTATATAACACATACCTCAGAATACACATACCTACAAGCAACACCATTATAATCATTACTGAGTGAACAAAAATGGTCAGTTACTGAGTCTACATTTCATTTTTCAGTGAATAAATGAAAATTTTCCATCTAACTTTATGTTAATCATATCCTCGTATAATCTCTGTGTGGGAACTGCACATTTTGCCGCCAAGCTATGGCGGTGAGAGAAGGGAGAAGTTTGGTCCTTTTCATTCGAGGCTCGCTTTTAGAACTCAAACAATGAGTCCTCTATGATGTTATGTTTTAATTTCCTACGTTCCTTAAATTACTTAGTTTGACAGTTTGCTCCGAATTTCTAAAGTCCGTACTAGCTGACGTCAAATATCATATCTTTTACTAAATACTGTTCTTCTATATTAACAGTTTTATTTTGTAAACAATCCCTTCTTTGGCGTGCAGCGCAAAGATCTTTATTATCAATAAAATCTAAAGTTTAAGAGCTATGTTATTGAAACTGTATAATGTTTAATAAGTTTACTATTGAAATCATATCCTGAAAATTTTGTTTAAATAGCTAAGTTATGAGGGTTCGAAAAAACGAAGAAGCACTTCGAGAAAAGGAAGGTAGCGACCATGCGCTCTGCTTGGCTCGTCTTGACGGGGCCACTACCGAGCCCCTAGATTTCAGCAGTCATTATCACATACCTACAGAAGGTCAATGTCCCGTTAAGCCAATGAATAAACAAAGGGCTAAAAATCCAATGAATGTGCAACAGTCTTTATTGCTCAATCGTGTATCAAAAGCACGTGAGTTAAGGCTAGTTCGAAAGCCGGTGGTGCGATCAGTGAGCACTGCAATGTTCCATCCCTGTATTATTTGCAGCTGGAATTTGTCACGCCACTTTTTTATTAATTTGGAATGTAGTGATTTTTGTGCAGAAAATACAAATGTTCCTTGGAGGCAACTTTAACTCTTAGGATCATCTCAGAATTAATTTATCATATTGTTAGCATCATTTGAATGATAGGGATATCAATATGTATGTATTTCGTAGTGGCCATTAAAACTAAACTGAGACAGTAAGAAGAAGTGGAAAAAATAATGAGAGTTTTACAAAAATACGTCTATAGCAACACAAATGTTATGTGATATATAATTATTCATAAAATAGAAAAAATATTCTTAAACTAGCTGCGCCTAGAGGTTCTACCAGCGATTTACCATATAACTTAATTTAGATAGGATAAAGGTAGCCCCTGTTATTCCAGGATGTCTGCTACCTCCATACCCAATTTTATCAAAATGAAGCCATTCGTTTGAGTGTGAACGTGTATCAAACACAAGCATTTAGAAACTTGAGCGTTGATAATTACTGAATTAGTAGATTAGTGTGGTCAATACCACTGTTAAATGTAAATTCAATAATTTACAGTAAACATTTAGCGACAAGTTCAAAATGTTAACTAACTTAAATATAAATTCTGGAGGTAATATTATGTTCAGTAGGTGCATAAAAACTAATAAATAGCACCACCTTAATGACACGTAGAGCATTAAACTTCATAGAGCTTTGAAATAAAACTACTTTTAAACGGATTCTATCGCGGTTTATTTTGATTTTAGTTCCCGACGTTTCGACGCCTTTGCAAGTGTCATGGTCACGGGCCGACTGAGGTGGTATTTGTCTTGACATGAAATCGCGATAGAATCCGTTTAAAAATAGTTTTATTTCAAAGCTCTATGAAGTTTAATGCTCTACGTGTCATGCTTATAATTCGATTTAAGTGACCTTCCTACGTACAAAATGGTGGCAAATTAAACAAGTATCTAATCAGTACTAGTGGTCGCCCAATGGTCGAAATTCGACCTTATAATATAAATTTAAATTGTGAGTGACTTAATATACATTATTAAAATATAATATTCAAACATTATTAAGGTTCTACTGTCGAAAACTAAACTACTATAACCACACATTTGACCAAGACTGTTATTTGCCAATTTATTTTTTGAACAAATTATATGAAATTAAAAGGAAGTAAAATAAAGAATATATCTATTTAAAAAATGTTTATTAAAAGAAAACATGCTATAAGAGGAAAATACTATCCATTTAGAGCATATTTTATCGCATATTGCAAACTTCTCTGCAAACAATGTTTTTTGTAAAACCTCTTTTATCGTTTGCTAAATGTCCTTGGCCGTTATATTCGGATATATAAAAACTTAAACCACTTATTTATGTCAATGTCAGTAAGCAGTCAATGAAAAACAAAACAAACATGTGTGTGTGAAATGCATGGTAGTGTGGGTAATGTTTTATTTATTGATTTAATGTACTTTATGAGCATTATTATTGAAAAATATTAGCGTTCTCCACTTCTCCTACACATAAACTATAAGTGTGCCAAATTTTATGCTCCTGCGTCCGCGCAATTTTCGTAAAAAGGGGTCCAAAGTTTTGGCATCACGTATTAATATATAGATTGGATGGAATTTTTATGCATTTTTGATTATATGGTAAACCTTATTTATTTATTTTGAAAGGTACGCCAAATGTATCTATGATCTACCTACACTTTGTAGTTGTACATTATATAGTAGGTACGAAAAGATATTTATATTTTTTTATTTATATTCGTATGAAATGAAGCAGTAAAAAGTATCTGTAAAAATATTATATGCCTATCTAATAATACGTATTAGATACGCGAAAATATCGAACGCCTGACGAAATTTACCCTCCAAACCATTGTAATGATATCTGTACCAATACAGAATTAAATTCCGACAAATTGCAATAAATTGCTTATTTATTACATTTGCGTACGAAACGCTTGGGTAGGTATGTGAAATGAGATAAAAAATAAGGCTAATATTATTTTTCGTTCACTTCAGTATTTTCTGTAAAAGTTGCAGACTTGCTTGAATAAGATAGTTAAGTTTTTAAAGAAGTCAAGAAAGCAATTCGATAAACACTAAAAGGTAGCTTCATTTTTAAGACACTTAATAAGACATTCCAGAACATTTTAAAAATGTTCTACAGAAAATGCTCCATGTGACGTCATCTCATAAAGGTCAGTTCACACTCGTCTAAGAACGCCGCCGCTCGCAAGTTCGTGAATAAATTCGAGCAATTCCCGACCTGCCTTTTACGAGCTGAATGAAGTATGAACTCCGTACGTGCAGAGCTCCGTTTTACTACGCAGAAAATAAAAAAAAAAACTAATGAACCCAACTTTATTGCTGTTAATAAAATGTAACGAAAGTAGTTCGCACCAACACCGCTGGTTACACCTCATAGTTGCTCGATTTGTAACGAAATTGGCCTTCGTTTTCCTTGACTTGGATAACGAGCTACTTTATGTATTGTCTAGAACACTTCTTTTAATACTGCCATAAAAGATCATTTAGGTCATAAATTTTATTTTAACGATAGTGGCGTAAAACTGTAAGTTCAATTGGAGATTCTTTCAGGAAATTTCATTAGCAAAACTGTTTTGTAAAACTTTATTTACCATCGCTCGTAACTAAATAGGTACTAAACAGTTGGGCCGATTTTGATAAATGATTGTCGAAAACGCATTATGTACTGGGTGATAATGGGGATGTTGACCAAGTTTTTAATATCCGGTTATTAGTTAGATATTAAAGTTAGTCAAATATGAAATGTATTTATCTGTTGACTCCATTTTTGGTTAAGTGTTTTATTCTGGCAATCAATATTTACAATGTGCAGTCTACCCATTTTATTATAGATTCGGGGCGAGAGGCATTATTTTGTTTATTTCCTAGCTTTTGACCTAAATGCAAAGCGACAGCCTGTGCATATGCTAAAAAATAAAAAAAAAAAACATAGCAAAAGATTAAAAACATTCATGCATTTAGAGAAAAATATCTCGCCTAAAAATAAAACGACAATCGATTGCTATCAATACAAAAACTTACTTCCCCTCTGGGTGGCTGAATACTGAAACGTCAATTAGATTGAAGCGGCCGTTAAGTCTCATGCTGTCTCTCACCTAAGTAGCGACAGGTAGACATTTAAGAACGTGTTAAAGTAAATAAGCGCTTCAGTATTCGGGGTTAACCATATTAATTCCCCTCACGTTCTCTCCGTAGATTATGTTTACTCATTAACTAAATCGTTCAACTGATCGTTTTAATTTTTGTCTCCTTTATTTTGTTTTGTTTCTGCTGTTTTAATGTCGTCGTCGTTAAATTTATTATAGGGTGACCATATTGAGTTAAAGGAGCAAAGATAAACGTAATTAATCTGCAGTTTATCGTTAAAAGATATGCGTGAGTTAAAGTTAAGCGGGCTGGTTAATCGTTGCGTTTTAGTACGATTCAGTGGCAATATTTCTGTACATTTGCAGTTCTTTTCGATAACTGTAATATGTCAAACGTACGGTAATTATCTGTAACGATAATTAAAGACCTACTTGGTTATTCAGGTTTACATAATATAGAACAGTAATCTGGCATAATGCCATTTTAAGGGCAATTATTTATTCACTATTACAAATGACTTAAGGTAGGTGCTGTTTACTTAGCACCAATTTAGTAATACTATTTCATTCTAATCGTATCATAAGTCCATCATTGATTAATATCAAAATATACAAGACATATCATATCAAAAGATTGTCCTTTAAAAAGCTTTCTTGCTCCAACACACAAACAAACAAACATTTACAATGACAATGTCGTATGAAATCAGCGCCTCATACATAAAAAACAGAAGCAAAACAAACGGAATGTAATTAATACATCCCGAGTCACATTGATTGCATTACTTCGTTACAGATGTTCTGTATTATATATTCCTTACACATTCCGTTGATTAAACCTCAGTCCAGAAAATATGACGTAAATTCCGTGACCTCCAACAATCTTGTTTTTTGTCAATTTCCATAAATTGCTGAACTAGTACAAGTAGGAGGAAAGTTATTCGTTGTCAGCACGATGTCACGGGCATAAATCAGTAGCTACATTAACGTCCTGTATCGTCGTTTGTTTTGTGAAAACACGCCATTTATTTCGCTTTACCTTACCAAAGTCTATTTTTAAAGCAACGTTGTTCAAAACGATCCTTTGAAAAACAATTTCCGTTGGCCCGGTTGGGTCTGTACAAGGAACAAGATAGATAGCCTTATAAATCTCCCATGTGTCTAATTGACGGCTCCGAAGTCCCGGCCACCGTCCCGACCAGAGTTGTAGAACTGATTCACTTACCTCATTTGGAAAAAGTGTTGTAAGTAATGTTACAGACTTTGTTTCCACCTAACTATCTAGTTCAGACGGAAAATCTTTCTACGTTTCTCTGTGAAATTGTAAGATTAGAGCTATCTGTGGTGAGGCTAACTGATCGAAGGCGCGGTCCAACATAAATGTCTCCTTGTAAGTACAGTTTACTCTGTTACTGTATGTACTTAGACAAACACATGAAATTATCTATAATTTTTTTTTTTTTTTTTTTTTTTCTTTAAAAAAACGACGCCCGCACTAAGGAATTTAATCCTTGTGTCGCGGGGGTTTCACAAACATTCAAATCACATGCACAAAAATGTTAAAATAGCAAGTATGTTGGAGCTCATATCTAGAGAGCACATTAAATATTCTCGGCGAACTTTATGTGGCTACTCCCAAAAAATCCTTAGTAAGAAAGTTATTTATTTGTACATTCACCTCACTTAACCTTGTTGCTTAAATCACCACGCTAGCTAATGAGAAGGTTCTTATTTAGTGCGTCCTCGCTAAGAAATATCGTGCAATACAACTTTACTTAATTGTATTGCTGTTCACCAAGTACAAAGAGATAGCGGATGCCATAATCTTAGTTGAAGAATAACGCTTTTTCGAACTCCGAACACTTAAACGGCCATACGTAGAATTAATTACAGTTGATTGCAAATCTCATCATTAATGTTTCCGAGGCAATGTATTACGTCGAGCTTAAATAAGAGAGTTCGCCATTTAATCATCGTAAAAGGGACATAAATCCCAATTACATGGCTTATTATTTCGAAAAAGGCTCAGAAAGTCGCGATGTGACGGAGTCCGAGGCAGGACAATACGGTACCGCTGAGATATTAGCTCTGGGACCAATGCGATGCCGAACGAAGATCTAGACAACCTTAGCTACAATTTAGTATACTAAGGCTGTAGTTTTATTTCAGACAATACCCATCTCTCATTGAGGGCTTTAGCAAACCTTTTATTTACAGACCGTGTAGACAATGAATAGCTATTTATTATTTGAGTTATTTAAACGATTATTTAAACTTTGGCATATAACTTGACTCTAAGGCTGTATTGTCAAACTCTTCTCGTTTACCTTACTAACCTACAAATCTTTTTAAACTATACATTATATATTTATAGTATTTCGTTTTTCTCTACGTAAGTTGCACACTGTTGACTGCCATTATTAACTACCTCTCCTCTTGCGGGACTGCTGGCAGAAATTTCTTTAGAAATAAGCAGGACCTTTGTACATTATTTTTCTATTGCATTGTTTCTATTCTTTTTTGTGTGTACATAAATTATTAAATAAATAAATAAATAAATACATTTACGGTAAGTCAAGAAAGAAAAATGACGGAAAAAGTAGGGTGTTTGAGGTCCAAGAAACCGCACTGATTGCACAAAGAAGTCTCACGGGACTGAATTATCGTCACGTACACCGCCACCCCACTTCGTTAGTTCGCCTGATGAAGTGTGCCTCCGAAACATCCCCATACATTTGGAATTCCATTCACAAACAGCTATGATCAGCACATATTTATCGTAAAAGCATTTTTGCTGTTATTTTCGATATTTGACGTAATCAGGAAAGTTTCTGGCTAAAAGTGTCGATTCTTTAAGTTATTTTGTGATTCAATTGGATGTAAAAAAAAAATCAACATTTTTCCCCAGTGGAAATCATCTTGGACTGCCACGGCTCTGAAAAGATGCTAATGGAGAAGGGGTGTATGGCGTAATCTTATTGGCTAAACCCACTGGAATACTCCTGCTCTATAGCGGGAAAGCAGGCGGGAGCATCATAGTTACGTAATTACATAGATCATTTTCTCAACTAAATTAACCGTAGATAGCTAGATTAGAAAAACCACAGATCACCGACAGTCTAGAAAAACCAACCTCTAAGTAATAAAAGTGTTTTCCTAAACCAAACAAACGTGGTCTGTATCAGATAATTGAGCGATGTCGCTGTAATGAAGACTATATTGAATCAGGATGCGAGATCGTGGCGCCACGAGCTGTATTAGCTGCGAATGAAAATCTCTAATATAATGTTGCATACAGACTTTTAAATATTAACAAATAAAAAAACTTAGTAGAAATGATGAATGTATATATGTAGGTATGTGTAGCAGTAGTGAAAAGCGATTTCCTAATTGTTTCGGCATATTAAAATCGTATATTATTATATTATAGAGAAATGTTTCGCCTTAATATGTTTTGAATTATGAAAAACCTATTGTTTTTACAAAACGATTTCAATCACGGTGAATTGCAATAAACTCAGTTCAGATATATATCGTTTTAATATATCATTTGATAAAACTGCGGTTCTCGTAACAAACTCGCCGGAAATAACCAGGAAATGACTTTTATTCTGATTCTTTTCAACGTCAACATCCTTTGATATAAGTCAGGACTTACACTGTGTGATTTGACCATTTCATTTCCCTTTATCCGTATCGTCTTATCCAAAGACGTCGACGTCGAAGATCAAGGATATTTATTTCTCGTCATAATACAAAATTAACTTATGTAAATGATGCCTAAGGAGTAATTAATTGATCAATATTACAAGAAACCCCAAAATTCTACTCTGTAATTTCAAATACCTATAATGACTTCTTTTAATTAACTCGCGCTATGCATGAACGTTGCTAATTAAACACAGCTATATTAATTAGAAACCCTTTTGGAAAATATAATTACTTATTTCAACAACGTTGGCTGCCTAAATATAATACAGGAAACGAGGTCTAAAGAAAATTCTCCACAATTTTAAATAAAAATACGAGGTTTACGTTTAATAAAGTGGATATTATTTCCCTAATTAGGGAGGTTTTTATTTTTAAAACTGCGTTGTGAGGCTTTGTGGTGGAGGACAATGCGCTGGAATTGCATTTGATCATTTTCTGTGTTCTGTTATTAAGAAATGTATACAGAAGAGGACAATTGCAACGATAACGAATGAGAGGGGAGAGGAAGGAGCTTTGTGCAATCAGCGCGTTTTATTCGACGGCGCGCGACGTGCCGGGGACTCTTCGCCTAGGGTAATTGTGATAACACGATGCCGCGGAGAATCCAAAATCGTGCCTGCAATCGCGATCGTCATTTGCACCGTTCGAAATCTGGCACCTACCTACATTACGGTACATATTATATGCGGGCCTGTGCAAAGCTGAATCAATTTCCATGTATTACATATACAGTATGTGAGAAACGTCATGTAGAATCTAAGTTCACAGTAGCTCAGGTGGTGGGACACGCTGGGCAGTTAAATAAGTGGGCCACGGTTTGTAGGAAAATGCCACACTCACCTGGCTCAGGTGTGCTGTAACGCCACTGGCACATATTTTCTTTATTCCGGACAACTTGGGTCCGGTGTCAATTAAGACTTCCACGTCGGCCATGGTCTGTTGCCGGGAGGCAGTTTTTCGCTTAGTCAAGTTCTTTTAGTAGGAAGTGTAGGTGGATCCCTTCTTCCACGCAGAGGCAGTACCTCTTTTACGATACTATTAAACAATTAAAAAACATTTAATATTTAGGTAATTTTGCAAACATTAAATCAGTGTTTATCTGCTCCAAACGTGCAATTCGTGTGTTTTCGGTGCCAAAGATAACAGCAGAAACAGCCTGGATACCACAAATACTTGCTTCGCGCATACTAATGTTTCCCGAGCGAGTATCGACCAGTCCCAATGTTCAATGTTTTATCGACTCGATAAGTTTGAATAGTATCGATACTCAATCGGAAAATACATGATTGGTTTGTGGAACTTTATGGACCGATAAAGAAGTTGTCACGGAATCGCTTTGCATAGTCGTCGACAATATTGCTTGTAGTTTAAGCAGCACCTGTAGGCGAGCTTCTAAGATATTATTTTCCAATTCTAGCAGATGTTTTCGCTAACATTTTTATTTTACCTTCCGCTTTAAAGATAAAGATAATTATTAGTAAGATTATTATCAATTTGAGTTTCATAATTTTAATTCAAATTCAGTAGAACAGACAAATAATTAATTTAACCTGCAATAGTCGAGGGATTGAGTGAAGTAGTTAAAAACATCGTTAAGCACATTGTCGAAGGCGTTTAAGTCGGCTGAAGTGAAAGTTTTCACGTTAGGAATACTTGAAAAGTCCATTACACGGTTGACGGCGTCGACGTCGACCTTACGACGCCAAGTTGTTTGTAATTACACAGACACAGCCCCGAGATTTCATTTAAACTTCTTGACAGCGCGCGCTGTTGACAGCTCTTTCTGCAATTGTTAACTTCTAAGAAAAATATTATCATAGTCCGAAAGTAATAGGAGCTGCGAGCGCAGAACACCTGAGCTGACGCGGCCACTTTATAACTGCTACTTATGGTAGATGAGACCTTTGTTGTCAGCTCTTTGAGGTCGCCTTGTGCTTATAGAGTCATCAGCCTTTATCATTTAACCTGAAGGCTGAAGTCAGTTTACACTCTAAAGAGCAGTAGAATTAAAATTACAAATGAAGTAAATAACGAGACAAGGAACTTATTTACTCATTTTAAATTAAAGATCTTTGAAAAGTATCGCAAGGAATATGACGTAAAATAGTATACAATGGGTACGAAAGATAAAAATCGATATATTATTATTATTTCCGTAAGTAAGATTACAATAAAATATTAGATATGTTGGTTTTTTTTTAAAGCAATAAAATTGGACTAAGATAACGCGCGATAAAGTTCAAGAGAGTGAGGGCTTGTGACGCCATAAGTAGGCGAAAATAATAGTCATAGTTGACGTGGCCCCCACTCCACTTAAATTCGCTGTATCCATGTAGATTTCGCTATTTTACAGAAAAATAAAAAAATACGTGTTTAATATTTATTCATTCTCTAAAAACCGGATGTTAGATAGTCCGCATGCCTAATTGAAGTAACTAACAGTATATAGTTAATCATATCTACCTACATCGACACATTTGCTTATGATCTTGTTACAGAACACTACGCGGCACAGTAAGCGGATTCCCGTGCCTACGACATAGTTGTGTAGTGAATTAATAAGTTAGCAGTTCATGCATATTTAGGTGCGGCAACCACAGCTCTCCATATTCACACGCGTACAGAGTCAGACTCCAACTAAACACCTTCAGGACATGCAGCTAGAAATGACTACGGAATAGATTTTTTTGATACTTCAGATTTATATTTTGTTAAGATATAGTATTTAGGTGAAGAAGAGAAAATAAAGCCAGCCACAAACGTAATGATGTACCAGCTCAGGTCTGACGTTTTACATATCCTATTGAAGCAAGGAAAGCAAAATTGAAGCAGTTTCATTGGTCAAACTGATTTTGGATTCTAAAAACTTTAAATCAGAACCTAGATGGATGTTTCAAGCTATGTTTAGGGAAACCCGTACCAAAAATATCTTTACATATTTTACCTGCAACGTAGAATCACTCAAAAATTGGTTCCAATTAAAATTCGTACGGATTGAGTGGCGTACCCGCTTCGACGGGCGGCGAAAACATTGCCCTAACAACCAGCCCGCCTAGGACTATATTATCGAGCGAATATTCACTTGACTTTTTCGCGATAAAACTTAGCATTTGTGTTTTGAATACGATTACATAAAATATAAGTACATTTTGTGCGCTATCTGCATAAGGCCTAATATAAAAAAAAACTACTGGAGACTTTATGAAATGCACAATATTTGAATAAAATACCTAGGTTGGACCTATCTACATGGTAAAAATCAATAAAGGGTACTAAGAACTGTCTAACTGAGAAAATTTATTATAATTTTGTTTGGCATGTACCTATTACGGTATTACGTATATTGTTCATCTTCTTTTTTATTAGTTTGTGCACCCTTAGTTCTACAATAGGGAAGAAGTCTACGACAGTGCAAGCACTTCAGTTAATTTTCCTGTAATTAATATTCCTATCCTATAAAAACCATTTATCCCACTCCTTTTTCCAACAAACTCCTTTTTGAAACATTTAAAATCTCGAAGGCTGCCACTTCAAATAGCCATCATTATAATGATTTATGAAATCGCCTCCTAATTAGGACAGTAGACGTCAGTCAAGTGAACTCCGTGGGGAGTTGTGAAATGGACGGCCGTAGGATGGGGTCATCCATCCGGCGCGGCGTCCCAACCTAATCTGAATCTGCGGAAACATTTTAGATTGGAAACGATTGATGGCTGGTTACAGTATGCTGTGTAACGGCTTAATTGTGTAATGTTTTAAAATTTCAGAGAAAGAGCGAAACTGATTAAGAATATGTCTACACAGTAAAAGACTAAGAATATCGGATTTTCAGGAGGAAATTCACCATCTAAATAATGGCTGCTTCTAAATTACCATATAAATATATATACCTTTACGTACACTATCTCTATCTACTCCTTCCTTTACCTGCAACTGCAAATTCGAAAAAAAAAAGGATTATTTAAGTCGTTCTATGTATACATGTTTATAGAAATTCTAAGTAAAAAAACTATTTCCTATTTTACCTGTCACTCACATCCGAGTGATCCGCCTCCTATTACATTATCTCACATAATCAAAGCTCAGAACGTACAAACAGTAATTGCATTCATTATGACCTGAAATATTCATGCACCTTCAGTGTAAGGATGGGTAATCGATCTCGATCCGAGGCATGGCAATAGCAGTATTACGAACACTAAGCCACCATACATAGCTTGTAGGTACTAGTATTAATATTGCTCAAGACCAATAAGGCTGTTTACAAACGTGCTTTGTACTTTGTGGCTGGCTCACAAACACGCCTGTCCCATTATTGCACTATTGTGTACCATCCTGTCTGGAAATTTTGCAATTAATATAGGCGTGTAACTTCGCTCCACTACAGCTGATTAAATTCATGTGAAACCTACGCCAGTGTATTGCCGGGCTGTTGAGATTGATAAGTTAATAAAATATTGTTCTAGGAGTTTGACCGGAACGTTCCGTGTTTTCTAAATGGAATATTGGTTACTTTGCTACGGCAAAGTATTGAGTTTTAACGTTGAATCATGATAGTTTTGAGGCTCCACCATTTTGCGGGTCCCGCTTATGTAGACGTATACTTAAAAATGATGCACAGGTACCTTAATAGGTTTTAATATCTATATAAAAAGAACTGTTTGTGTCAGGGGTTCATGTTAGGTCATAAATATTATCATTAACATTATCATAATATACAGTTAATCAAAACAATTGCTCATTTTCAAAAGAGAACCCATTTTAATCATCACTCAAAATAAATATCAGGTAGGTACCTATTTATTTGATTGGTAATTCAGCGCAATAATGTTTGCGCGCAATAGTGGGGAATTGATTGGTTGAGTGAAACCACAAAACGCGGACCGGCCAAACTTTCTTAATTAACTCGTTATTGTGCAGCACGCTACCCGAACACTAGCTCACTAGCGTCCACACAAAGTAAATAGTTCAAAGCTATTATTTATTGTTTCATATACCATTGTTCAACTAGTGAAAATTTTGTTAGTGCGGTGAAACTTACTTTGCTTTCATCCTTGCCATGCATGATGCAACTACTGACAATTTACCGAACTAGAGGTATAAAATTAGAGCTGTTGTCTGTTATAACGTTTATTTTGGTATAGAACAACACATTTGCTGGAAAAGAGTAGACATAACGAACAATAGACGTGTTTTTCGTACACTTTTCAGACACAGGTAATATTAGATAAAAGGTTTTTTTTTTCGTTTGTCAGACACATCATTAATTTCAGCTAAGTAATACGTACAGAGAACTAAGAGCAAATATTTGGAGCCCCAGGGGCGGCAGTCTCGACATAAATCGCTATGACTTATCAACCGAAAATTGTCGTTAAGTCATAAAAATCAAACTTCATCGATATTTGGTAGTCTCGACTGACAAATATAACGATTGTCATCGCAACCGTATCTTTTTATCGTTATAATGGGACGCTATTTTATCGTCTAATTTTGACAGCCCGATACGTCTTAACGATAATTCGTTGTCGGTATTTATTTGTGAATTTATGTAATTAAATTGAAAATTATAGCGGAACAGTATTTAGCTTAGGACTTAGTGACGTTGGAACACAGGCAGAATATGGTAATGCTAGGAGAGTGGCCCGCATCCGACGCCAAAGTGAAAAACCGTTGGACTTGGAAGATAGTCAATTTCTATCATACTATAGGATATTGAAAGATATGTTTGCAGTGCTCGTAGATGAACTGCAGCCATCTCTTCAGCGACAAGGCTTATGGACTGTCTGTCGAATTCCAAGTGGGTGTTATTTTGAAACTATCCATGAATAGAAAGAAATGCAAAACTAATTTTTGAATTCTATTCTTATACTGACGGCGCTTCGATTTTACGCCAGTGGCTGTTACCAACAACCTGTTGGACTGCAGTGGGGATGCATTATGAGTCAGAAGTCGGTAAGCAGAGTGATATATGCTGTAACCACTGCAATTAATGAACGGCTGTTGCGGAAATATATAAAATTCCCAATGTCACCACAAGAAAACAAACGTGACAGCCAAAATTAAGCCACTAACTGACGCTGAATATAAACTATTATATATAAACTATCTTGTAATACCATACCATGTTTCTAGCAAATAAAATTTCTTTATTCTTTATTGTTATTCTTTATTATTACTTTATTAACAAAGTATGTAGGTATATAATAATAAAACTCAACTGAAACCCACTGCTCGGGTGTCTTACAAGACCCGCTAGGAACGTTTTTTAGCTCCGTCGTCGCCACCTTCCTTCCAGCTTCAAAGTTATCCCGGCCTTGCAAACCAGTAAATCGCCTTGTGAAGAGGAATGGCCCACCCATTCCTCTTAGAAGCTTTAGCGGTTCGCTTACGCCATAAATATCATAAACATCGATACACTAACGAAAATACAAACACTAATTGAAAAAAGGGACCGTTAATTTACTAGCCGCTGCTTGGTCCGGGACGCGGGTTAAAATTGTTCGGCCATATCCACATTTTATTCTACAATTCAAATGATTTAAGATTATTAAGCCGTCTAACAAGCAATTGGAACTTTTATTGAGATTGCTGAAGGCCCGCCCATTCCTCTTCACAAGGCGATTTACTGGTTTGCAAGGCCGGGATAACTATGAAGCTGGATGGAAGGTGGCGACGACGGAGCTAAACAACGTTCCTAGCGGGTCTTGTAAGACACCCGAGCAGTGGTTACAGTTGACTTTTATTTTTATATAGGTACATACTTTGTTAATAAAGTAATAATAAAGAATAAGAAAAAGAATAAAGAAATTTTATTTGCTAGAAACATGGTATGGTATTACAAGATAGTTTAATATATAAGAATAGTTTATATACAGCGTCAGTTAGTGGCTTAATATTGGCTTTTTGTCTTTCTTGTGGTGACATTGGGAATTTTACATATTTCCGCAACAGCCGTTCATTAATTGCAGTGGTTACCTACAGCATATATTACTCTGCTTACTGATTTCTGACTCATAATGCATCCCCACTGCAGTCCATCAGATTGTTGGTAACAGCCACTGGCGTAAAATCGAAGCGCCGTGAGTAACTGAATAGAATTCAAAAATGAGTTTTGCATTACTTTCTATTCATGGATAGTTTCAAAATAACACCCACTTGGGATTCGACAGACAGTCCATACGCCCGTTGTCCGTGAAGAGATGGCTGCAGTTCATCTACGAGCACTGCAACATATCTTTCGATATCCTATAGTAGGATAGAAATTTACTGTCTTCCAAGTCCAACGGTTTTTCACTTTGGCGTCGGATGCGGGACACTCTCCTATGCATTACCATATTCTGCCTGTGTTCCAACGTCACTAAGTCCCAAGCTAAATACTGTTCCGCTATAATTTTCAATTTAATTACATAAATTCACAAATAAATACCGATAACGAATTATCGTAGAGACGTATCGGGCTGTCAAAATTACTCTCTCATGTAGAGACTGCCGCCCGAGGGGGCGGCAGTCTCTACATGAGTCGATATGTCATCGCTACGTACCGATCGTTTTGTCATATCAAAAAATTATGTTTGCAGCATCGATATTCGCTATGAACGCAAGTCTCTACAGCCGAGATAGCGTGCAAAATCGTGTCTTTGCTATGTCGATACGTCTACGAAAACTGTATTCATAGTCTCGTATTTTTATAGAAGATTATTACCAGCAAAAAAATATTCCTTGGATATATGGTAAGAATTATGCACTAAAATTTATTAAAACGAATAATTTTATTGAAAATTAAAGAAATATTAAGTAGATTAACTTTGTTTTAAAAACGCTTTCCTTGATGAAAACCTTGAAATAACTGCACATTACGGTCAGAATAATTAGTAAATGATTTATTTACTAAATAATTATAAATTAAGAAGGGTATATATTATACTTATGCGTGGTTGCAACTCTTTGACTAAATGACACTGACAAATTCAAAATATTTTGGTTTGTTTACATATTATTATGGTTTAAAATAATCTTAAATCATTTGAATTGTAGAATAAAATGTGGATATGGCCGAACAATTTTAACCCGCGTCCCGGACCAAGCAGCGGCTAGTAAATTAACGGTCCCTTTTTTCAATTAGTGTTTGTATTTTCGTTAGTGTATCGATGTTTATGATATTTATGGCGTAAGCGAACCGCTAAAGCTTCTAACAAGCAATTGGAACTTTTATTGAGATTGCTGAAGGCCCGCCCATTCCTCTTCACAAGGCGATTTACTGGTTTGCAAGGCCGGGATAACTATGAAGCTGGATGGAAGGTGGCGACGACGGAGCTAAACAACGTTCCTAGCGGGTCTTGTAAGACACCCGAGCAGTGGTTACAGTTGACTTTTATTTTTATATAGGTACATACTTTGTTAATAAAGTAATAATAAAGAATAAGAAAAAGAATAAAGAAATTTTATTTGCTAGAAACATGGTATGGTATTACAAGATAGTTTAATATATAAGAATAGTTTATATACAGCGTCAGTTAGTGGCTTAATATTGGCTTTTTGTCTTTCTTGTGGTGACATTGGGAATTTTACATATTTCCGCAACAGCCGTTCATTAATTGCAGTGGTTACCTACAGCATATATTACTCTGCTTACTGATTTCTGACTCATAATGCATCCCCACTGCAGTCCATCAGATTGTTGGTAACAGCCACTGGCGTAAAATCGAAGCGCCGTGAGTAACTGAATAGAATTCAAAAATGAGTTTTGCATTACTTTCTATTCATGGATAGTTTCAAAATAACACCCACTTGGGATTCGACAGACAGTCCATACGCCCGTTGTCCGTGAAGAGATGGCTGCAGTTCATCTACGAGCACTGCAACATATCTTTCGATATCCTATAGTAGGATAGAAATTTACTGTCTTCCAAGTCCAACGGTTTTTCACTTTGGCGTCGGATGCGGGACACTCTCCTATGCATTACCATATTCTGCCTGTGTTCCAACGTCACTAAGTCCCAAGCTAAATACTGTTCCGCTATAATTTTCAATTTAATTACATAAATTCACAAATAAATACCGATAACGAATTATCGTAGAGACGTATCGGGCTGTCAAAATTACACGATAAAATAGCGTCCGAATATAACGATAAATAGATACGGTTGCGATGACAATCGTTATATTTGTCAGTCGAGACTACCAAATATCGATGAAGTTTGATTGTTATGACTTAACGACAATTTTCGGTTGATAAGTCATAGCGATTCATGTCGAGACTGCCGCCCGAACACTAGCGTCATTCGGTAAATCGGTACCAAGGAGGTAATTGTTCGGAATCTAAACAAACACGTACCTAATATTATTATAACCTTTTATAGTGAGAGTTTTAATATTTTATGATTAAATATTAACATTTCTTTGGAAATTATTGCAATACCTCTTTTTTGTACCGTGGCGACAGACCTATTATTTATTTCCTTCCTTTTTTATTTGCTTCAAAGGTGGCCTACATAAGAAATTAGCAAACAACGAAATCTCCGCATTGTCTCTCTCATATACCTACCTACTTAGGTTCTACATAAACAGTTTGGACGCACTCGTATAATAAGAGAACCTTTCGTAGTGGGAAAAGGTCGAGTTAATTATGTAGACAGACCTATCATAAGGATGGAGCGAGGCGGAATCAATGTCAGGCTTTTTCTGACCAACCCATTTTGGTCCCGGCCATCACAATGCTCTTTAATCTGACCATAATGACATAGCTCACACCAGTTACCACCCTACGCCTTATTAAGGACCGCGCTTTTGTTTTTATAGTTCTCTGACAAAAAGTCTCCTTCATGCAAGTCAATGGAAGTAAAGAGTATTAAATCCTCATTAAGTAGTTTGATTTGTTTTGTTATTCTAAAGTTTTTAAGTCATAAGATCAAAAGTGTAAATCATATTATAATCCTACGTCGCAGTTTTGAATATGCCGAAGGTAAAATGATAACTCTTTAAATTGTTATAATTTTGACGTTAATTGTAAGGTGACCATGATATCATGATCTTAATAATACTCTGCTGGAGTTCTTCGACACCCACATTCTTGGAATACCTCAGCATTTTTAGATGATTTCAAGAATATGCCGAGCGTTTTTAAACTGACGACGCCGTATGTAAACGGCGGAATCATACAAATCTCCTGCGACACATATAAGTTAATTTATAAGACAACTGTTGACAAATAGTTTTCGGTTCTTCACTTTATTATATGCTTTATAGTACTCTCACAGGGTGCGGGAATAATTTGTGAGCCCCGCATTCCCCTTACACTTCAAGGAAGATTTATAATACCATGGTCAGACCTACCGTCTTGTATGGCTCTGAGTGTTGGGCCACAAAAGGGATGAATGAAAGACAACTGCATGCATCTGAGATGAGAATGTTAAGAGGAATCTGTGGTGTTACGCGAATGGATAGAGTTAGGAATGAGTACGGAAGAGGAAGTTTGAAAGTAACAGAAACACATGTGATGCGAAGGACTGATGATAATATTGTAAGGAAGTTTTAGAACATGAACCTGGATAGAAGAAGAATAGATGAATTGTGTAAAAGATGACATGGCTGGAAAGAATGTTACTTGTAAGTGAAGTATGGACTCTAAATAAAATTAGGTTGAGGGAAGGAGGATAATCACTATAGGCTTTATAAACAAATGCAAATTGTGACTTCAAAAAGGATGAAAAAAGCAACTCTGACCTGATGTGTGAGAAATCTTTATACGCAATCTTAAAATCTTAGCCTTTTCTTAAAAGGTGTTGATGTCCCTGTTACGTTTCAAGGTTTAAATGAGGCAGGATAAATAAGGCACACACTCCTGCCAACTTTATTCTTCAAACAAAAACAAGCCTTGCTTACGGACGAACGGTGCCTATAACTAGAATATAAAGCCTTTAGTTCTCAGAGTCCTTCTATATAAGGTCATAACACAGCCTTTCACATCACCGCAACAAAAATTAATCAGTAGGCAAAGCACTACTTCGCAACTACTCGAGACACGTCCACAAAAACGCTCCATTAAAACGATAAGTTTTTCAATGAAGGATTTAGCAAAGCTTTTTTCATCCATTTCGTTCACCCATAAACGAACGCTGTCAGCCATCGCCATTGAAATCGGTCTCCTTTAATTTTGAAGCCAATAAATTTCGTAATCCGCCAACTGAATTTATATCGGCCATTTAATGTCAATAAAAGAGAAGACGCCAGCTCGCGCTTTTTGCCGGGCCCGCCAAATGTCACTGAGCTCATTTTACATACAAAGGTGATGTGTCAATGATTATATAGTTAGGCAAGCCTCGCCCGAGAGCCATGCATTCCATTACCGACAAGGCTAATTCAAGTATTTATTTAAAATGGCATATTAACCAATAACCGGGACTTTTTTTCTAATTCACTCATAGCTCTACTTGTAGACACCTACCTGAAAATTACAAAATCGGATTACATTCTAACAATTAAATTACCCCTACTGTTCAGTGTTTGTCAATATTTGCACATCGATACAAAGCGTATTGTAATTACATTCAAATATACACAAACAACCCTACTGAGTCTTCAAGTTTAATTACGTCTAAGTACAACATATTCTGATGTAGAACCAACCCACTTACCTAAGGTATAGTTCTGGATCCATTAAACCGTCGATTCTGGATTGAGACCTCGGTTGCATATGACAGTATACTTGTTCAAGTCTAATCGCTTGACGAGGGAGTCATGTCGACACGCACGCAATTTGCGCCGCTTGTTAATGACACTGTACCTAGCTAACTCGATTTGCGTATTGTAGTGAACACTACCTACTTAATCGTGTCGCCAGAGAGGGTGATGTGCCGGGTTCACTCAGCTTTTGTTTTGCTGCTTGGTGTAATCGATTGCAAGGTAAATTTAAACGCCATTACCATTCATGTCTAAATGTCGTGGTAGCCTAGCGGATTCGTATGGTTGCAGGTTCGAATCCAGGCAAGTAACAATGTGACTTTTTCATTTCATAATTCTAAGACACCATAGACAAACGGTAAAGGAAAACATCGTTAGGAAAACTGGATTCCAAAAATTTGATTTGAAATCGCCAACCCGCAATGAGCAAGCGTGGTGATCAATGCTCATTCCTTCTCTATATGGGAAAAGGGCTATGCCCAGCAGTTGGACATTTATAGGCAATACCTAATACCATTACCACTCATGGTTGCGATTTAATGAAGATATAAGTAGCTAGGTACCTTCTTACTTCTGATTTGTAGAGCTTATCAATTTTAATATAAAGAGACAATAATTTTAGGTATTGTTCTGGCTAAAGGTGCTTCATTGGAAAAATTTAACAGACACTGAAGTTATCTTGAGAATAATAATCTTTTTTGAATTGAAACGCCAAATGGCATTTCCATTGAGCAAATGGTAGAGCCGTGCCGCTTTGTCGACAGCCATTCGCTTCGGATTGAAAGGGCTGGATTCGATATCGTATGAAGCAGCTAACTGCCGATCGCAGCGACGAATGAATACCTACACCCGGTACAAAGAACTGATCGGAATATTGAAGCTTACTCGAGTAGCGAGTCAATAGTGGCGGTACAAAATACTAAATTCTCATTTCGATCTTATGCAGAGCTTTGGCCTCGTTCGAATAACGACTTCGGAGAAAAACATATTAATTATTCAACTAAATAAACGATTATTTTTGGTATCTATTCTATAAAATTAAATGCAAACTTTATCATATAAGACTAAGCATACCTTCTTAGTACTTTTGAATAAACCTTGATATTTTCGGATTAACGCCAACTCATTGACATTTCGGACATGACATCAAAGGGCATATTAGGAAGCTTATAAAAGAACAAATGGTATAAAATTAAGAAGTACTTATTTTTTAGCTATATTTTTTTTAACATCATAACAAATTATGTTTGTGAAGCCACGTCTGAAGTGTGATGGCTGTATAAGGCCCGCCGCGCGCCGCCTAGCCCTCTTCCAAGCCAAGGACGAGTACGAATGTTACGCAGAGAGTTACGTGAAATGTTTTTGGGGACTTTGTGACATGCACAAAAGTAACGAGAACTTTGTAGCCATGCCAGCGACAAAGGGTGAGGCTATTAAGATTGTTTAAAGTTTCTAGGTACACAAATAAAGCTTATATTCTCGCCAATATTTATAGAGCTATCAGATTTAGGTAGCTACTACAACACTGACTAGGTAGGTAGTACCTACGAGTCTGCGACAGTGAAACAAGACGCGAGATGTAGTTAGAGCGCCTTCACATTACGTCGCAAGTAGTGCGGCAGCGCAGCAGCGCGAGTATAGCAGCGCGACAGACGCGCTGTTCACAGGTGGCTAATTCCATAGTAAAAAGAGCAGCGCGACAGCCGCGCGACACGTGATTGTCCATACTGGACGGCAGCGCGGCAGCCGCGTGCTATTAGTCGACTTCGAGCCAGTGTTGCAATCATACGTACGGTAGAACATTATTTCACTCTTAGTCGCGCGGCTGTATTTGTAATGAGGAGGCATCCACTGCTATCGCGCTGCTGCCGCAGTGCTTGCGACGTAATGTGAAGGCACCCTTATACGTCTTCCATTGAATATAGAAGACCTCTGATAAGATATCAAAGGACCGAAAGGGCACGGAAGTACCTAAAAGTTCCTGGGCCTAAGTCGAGCAGTGGGTTACACAAAGGCCGAAGTGCTGTGCAAATTTTACTTAATAACTAGGTTACCGATACCAATCTCATCAGATACTTATAATATCAATGCATCAATCCTCTCCTAATATCACAGCTATTTTATCGCGAGAGTGAAACCATTTTTGTCTTATAAAGTTACGAGTGGATTCACGTCGCTAGTGTACTGGGTTCGAACCGGCAACCAAATACTACAGATTTTCAGACTTCTAAGTGTACGTTTAAAATAATGGTTATTTTGTTTCAGTAGTAACAGACCAACCAAGAGCGCAAGAGATACCTTTCAAAAATCCCATCACAATTCATGACATTGCTCTAAAAGTAACATCTTAAACATTGACAAATTATACAACAATTGGTATAAAAATTGCATATATTTAACAACGTCAATAAATAACTTTTCTTACAAACTATTTTGTTTTTTGTTAAGCACTTGTCTCACATTCATATTGATTCTGGACTCTTGTATGTAGTTTCTATATTGATACCAATTTTCATTGTCAGCATTTTCATTCATGGTGGGTACAATCTCTTCTGGGTGTGATATGTATTTAAAATTAGGGGTGGATGAAGAAATACTGGTATAGTCTTTTGCATCCCAAGGTGAATCAGGAGCTGGTAGTATTTTTGGAACTGCATGATAGCATAGACGGGCTTCTTCTGACATAACCACAACATCTCCACTGTTGAGTAGGATTGCTGACGGTTCTACTGACTTGTCTTTGCCTCCAATTAAAAATATTGCTGATTGGCCAAAACTGAAATGAGGAAACAATCCATTTTAAGAACATAGCTTCATAGTGGTTCTATTTTAGAAATCTTCTCATATACAAAATTCTCCTTTCGCGATGTTTGTTACCAAACTCCTATAAAACGGCTTGACCGATTTGTATGAAATTTTTATGTATTTGTATCAGGTTTGTATATTGTATCAGGAAGGTCTGAGAATTGGCCAGAATATGACAAAACAAGGTTTTCTCAGCTACTTACTAAAAATACGCTAGTTTGACGTTAATTAGAAATTTTTATTTATTGGCTTTAAGAATTAGCAATGTAACCTTTTTCATAACCTAATTAGTTTTAGATCATAGTTAAAATATACCTTAATGAAAATAAAGGTGCTTCCAAATTAACTTCTGAGTGATCAGTATGAGCAGACAGAGTTGAGTTCATGTGATAATAATTGACAATAGCAGCCTCAGCTTTGAAATCAGAATAACCAAGGATTTTAGCAAACACATCCGATAGTTCTGCCAAGTCCTCAGGAAAAGGTGACTTGTTTTCTTCTGTGTAGATCTGAAAATCAATTTTAAATTGTAAGTTTAGAACTCTGCCTTATTTAAATATAACAATAAAAATTCTCACATAATGCTACAAGACATTAAGAATTATGTGCAGCACGAGAAGGTGGTGAGACCCACTTGACTCCTACCCTAAAGACTGGCCTATCCTAGCTCAGGACTAAACTGCATGGAAGAGGCAGAAAGAGGCCTTGGTCCTGCAGTGGTACAAAGCTGGCTTACTTGATTAGAACAAATATTAATAAGAATGACAGAATTATTTGTTATTTTATTAATTCAGGGCCAAAGGGCAAAAAGCATGAATGCAACTTTTCTTGTTTTACAAAGCTGTTATTATAACTTTTACAGTAGATACAATGTTATGCTTGTATATGAGTTCATTTAAAATATTAACATGCAACAATACACAAAAAGCTAATATTAACATTTTACTTTTGTGTCCCAGTCGTGATGATAGCCTAATGTGGCCCACCGAAGCTTCTTTTGCAACTGACGATCACATTTTTTTAATTTAAAGCACTCAGTCCACCAGTCCTGCCAATGTCCATCTATATCAATATTCAGCCTATTTGGCTTCTTCGAATATTCTTGAAGGCATCTTCTTATCCAATATCTTTGTCCTAAAGCTGTAAAAGGATTCCTGATAAATAATAATCCAGGATTTCTGTTGATTGTCACAATTTGCCATTCTTTAGGACTTCTTAATCCCAAAAATTCTATTCGTGGATCTTCTTTAATTGTATCTGGAGTAAATTCTGTCACCTGTAAATGAAATCTGCTATTTTTTATACAGGAATACTTAAAGAATAAGAAGAAACAATAAGACAGATCAATCATAACCTTATCAGTGCCACATACGTCTACTGATATGACATCTTGTAACAGCGGCTTACGTGTGTTGGACTTATAATATTTGAATACTTTCATGAACTCGTCTTGTTTCGACTTAGACAATTGATCCTCTTCCATATTCTTCCATCGAAATAGTAAAAATTCATAACCCTAACAATTTATCACAACCACAACATTGTGAGTTATCACAGAAAACAATGACACAAATTTGAAATTTGACAAGGCTATTGTTGACATTTGACAAATAGGCAAAGGAATAGTTATATACAATCTGAAGTTAGTTATTATCACCGAAAAGATTTTTCTGTTCCGTGGTTATAATGCTCTAAGGGTAAAACATATATAAATTATGAAAATCAAAATCAAAAATCAAAATCATTTATTGCGAAACAAGTAGGTACTTATTTGTTTGGCAAACAATAACTTTTCACTATAGTATAGAACTTAAAATTACATAACTTCTAAAATAAAATTGAACTTCGAAACACAAAACTAAACTTCTGAATAAAATACTGAACCTCCGACAAAATTACTAAGTTACCGACAACAGAGCTTTAGTCAAAGTATTCACATTTTTACGACTTGAAGAAGCATGAACTATTTTAATTTCTATTGTTGGTTATAAAATATATTTTTTTATCTCTCAGGCCCGCGCGATCGATTTCCATGCTCTCAATTTCCTGAATTATTACTAAACTACTCTTGTAAGTAGATTTTTTTATAATTGGAATAAATGTCAGAGAGAGATGTCAGTCTCAGTCTTATGGTGATGACAGTCATGTCAAATTTGTCAAAATCAAAATTTAAATTGTCAAGGCACTGTTTTGGACGTAAAGGCAGATAAGATATAAATAATTCATTATTTGTATCTTTTACAAATAGCAGCAACGTGTGCCTAATTTCCCCGTTTCTCTTTATTCAAGACAAGCATGAGTACCACTACGATTACCGACGAACCAGTAGAAACTTTGCAGGTAAATATTGCAAGTTCCCATTTAGCTGCAAAAACATATATTTTTCGGGCTTTGGCTTTATTCGTATAGGCTAAGCTTAATCTCTAGTGGCATTTATCTCAGAAACAACGAATATCCGCAAATAAATTACTGTAATAATTAAAAACCATGTTTATTATACAGGTTGAGGATGGTAAATCCAAATTAAGAAAATGGCTTAACATGAACTTCAGAATAGAGATGACTGATGGTCGAATTTTAATTGGAGTATTTTTATGTACTGATAGAGATGCTAATGTTATATTAGGTGAGTTTAACACAATTTTATTTTATGTAGTTAGACATTCTTCAAATTATCTCATCTGTGAACAGGATTTTCTTATGAGATCTCTCTTAAAAAAACCTATATTTTCGCCTAAATTATTAAGCATCCACAGAAAGTTGTTTCTCATGAACAGGCATGCACACAAACCTACTTAATAATCTTATTCAAGCAGATAGTTTTTCTGATATGTTTTTTGGCCTCAATTTAAATTGGGACAAAAATTCCAAGATTAAACTATGATTAGGTATTCTACTTACATGTTTTATTTTATCTTCAGGAGCATGCTCAGAATACTTGAAAAGTGCTGATGGAGAAACAGAAGAACCTAGAGTCTTAGGCCTAGTTATGGTGCCTGGCCGTCACATTGTTTCTATTCAGTTAGATGATACCACTCCTCCACGAATGTATAGTTACGATGAGTGATTCCTCTCCAACTTCCTTGGTTTTGTAATTAAACATCCTTTTATAACAGTAAGCCTTCTTAGTTTAACATTGTTTATTATATTTATACTTAGTACTAATTAGTTCTTAAAAAAATAAAACAAAATATTGAATAATCATAAATATTTATTAAGCATTCAAGTTTTCAGTAAGTTGTTTCAGGATTTCTAACTCCAAATAAATATTTTTGGAATCATTTGCAAAAGGATTGTATTTGTCTACACTGTGGTTTAATTGTAATACTGCTAATAACTCTTGGACTAGGTCATGTATTGAATGAGATTCTGTAAATATAGTGTGCAAAAATTGTCTATTTAAAATATTATTCAAACAAATATATGGTTGAACAAGTGAATTTTGTTTACTTAATTGCTTGTAAAATTTTACATTTAAGTTTCTTACATCCTCATCTTCATCTTGTAGAAGCATAACTGCACACTTTATTGAGGTAACTTTAATTGAATCCGGAAGGTTATGGAAATGGTATGCTAGCTCATTATTGCTAATAGCGGCTATGTACCTCATATCAACATCTGCAGTTTCAAAGTCACTAAGCTTGTTGATAATTTTAACTAGTCTTAATTTATTACTATCCGTAGTGTCTCCTATATTTCTTGCTATTAATGGGATAATATATCTCAGTATGTATATGGATTCACTTTGCTCAATTTTTTTTAAGAGTTCAGAAACATCAAGAAGTCCAGTTATGTTTGTTTTCAAGGATATTTCAAAGAGGATTCTCCATATTATACTGCTACTATACTTTAGCTCAAATGCTAGTAAAATATTAACTATTTCCAGTAACACTTCTTTTGGTATTAAATCTTGAGATTTGATTTTAAAGAAAATGATTTCACAATATTTCTCATAATCACTTTGTTGTAGAATTATTTTTAGCAAATTTGGTATATCATGCCATAGACACTTATTTGTTATTATTTTTAAGCGATTTTCAGCCCAAAGATGAACACCAGGCAAGTAAAAATTACTATTAACTTCAGATATTGTGTTTTTTATGTCTTCTAATTTAATATGATCGGTGTACATCTGTTCAAATATCTCTTTGCATAAATATGAGTGATTTTCACTGCTCAATATTTTACCAAACTGATGTCGTAATTTTATAAAATCTTCTTCATAAAGATCATTTGAGGCATAGTGTTTATGGCATAGACTTAATAAAATTAATGCCCCATGCAGAAAATTTTCTGACTTGGAATGTTCACTGCTCAAAACATCAAAAATAACCTTAAAATTATAGATGTTAAAAATGCATTTCGCACTTAACCGCCTAACAGTATGTATTGGACTATTTAATAGTATAACTAGATTGCATAATAGATGCTCATCCTCTATTTTTTGTTCAGCTAAATCTAACGTAAAGCTATATCTTTTTGCACTATTTGCTAACAAATTCAGGATGGGCACCAAGTTGGAATGGGCTTGTACTTTATCAGTTAGATTGCCTCGATCCAACAGCTCCATTATGTTTTTCCATAATTTTGGTGAATGTGTTCGTAGCTCATCACACGCAACCGTCGCTATCGTTTCTTCATCATCGCCTGAAGCTTTTTTCTCGCCTATTTGCTTTGGAATGAGCGCTCCATACAGTTGAAGAGCTGCATTTCTAGAAATAAAAAAAGTTTTATAAGGTAAGTCAGTTAAAATTATTACCTTTTTTAAAACAGTAAAATGTTTAGTTGTGTAATTACCTGATTTGCCAATGACGACTAGTGAGATTGCCAAATGCAAGTTCGGCCAATTCCGCAAAATAGAACATCATGTCCGAAGCTAAGCTGCTATCAATAACAATTCTTGTCATAAAATGGATGTAAATTGCTTTTGGGAGGTCAACTTGATTGGCCGTATTTTCATCATTTGTGTTTGGCGAGTATACCTTATTGTTACATATTTGTAACAGAGTATTTATGAAGTAGTGAAACAGAGGCTGAAAGTAAAACGATAAATGTAAATGTCTGGAAGAATCCCCACGCATATTATTATGTTGTTTAGAAGAAATAGTACGACTACCCACTTTTCCTTTCTGCATATCACTGGACACAATCCTATGTACCATTATTGATAAGCCAGCTCCTCTTCGCGTGATAGATGCCATTTTATTTGTTTCGGATATCAATTCATTTAGTTTACATTTTAGCAATCTGAAAGGAACTCCTGAAACTTTGTTTCCTGGTGGTAGTAGTGTCAAAAATTGGATTCCTCGACCTAAAAAATAATATCAATAAATTTTCATGATGATTTTATAGCGAAGAATAAATAATACTTAAATGTAAAATAAGTGTATTACCAAGAGCGGCACCCGCTGATTCGATCGCCCCTTTGTGTCGTGATGTCTCCAAAACGTGCGTTATTATATTCAGGCATCTTTCGCACATTTCCGTATCATTCACATTATATTGTACTAAAATTGATGCTAAATCGCATGTTGTCTACAATCAAACAATAAATTGAATGTTACAAGAAAAATAACAAAACATAACGCGAATCCTCAAGAAAAGGGTAAACATAATACAATAATTAATAATTTTCTTACACTTTATGTAAGAAAATTTAATGAAATTAATAAATACGGTTAAAATTAATAAATTAAATTACCTTCACATTCAACCAAAGGCAATTCAATACAATTTGGTGCAATCCAGATATTTTCGTTTGATCTTGCTCATCAGAATGATTATATCCATAATTAACAATAATATTTTCAACCATATCATTAATTTTTGAGAAATCTGAACTGGTTGAACTCTCTTCTTCCCATCTAAACTGGTTAGAGACACTTTCTAGGACTTCTACAAATTCTGGCATAATATTCTTGATATTAATTTGATAGGTGTTTAAAATACAAGTCTCCAAAACCACAAGTAAAATGCTCATCATGGAATGCAACTGTTTTCCTGTCTCAATTGACTTCATAAGATTTGTATTTTCTCTATGTTCATTAACTAATTCATTGTACATAACAGTAAAGATGTCTTCCACACTTTTATATTCTCCTGCAGGCTGCTTATCTTTAATTATCAAATTACTCAATAATTTGAACATACTTTGGCTACAACAGATTTCATAAAAGAACTTGCTCTTCATGCTTTTTAAAGCCTCATTCACTAATTTCATTATGATATTTGGTTCTCTCAACTCTACTGAGTAATGGTTTAGCAATAATTTTATTATATTTTCTCTTAAATCATCTGTTGGGTCCTTTAGTAAACTTACTAGTTTTAAAACAAACTCTTCAGTGGAAAGTAACCAACATCCCTTATCTTTTACATATTGAATGAGTGTAACATTTGGCTTCAATCTTTCACTTTTCTTTTTAATTATTTCAGTCAAACAGGTTATGAGGGTATTACAAAGTTTCACACTTGTAATCTTTCTTTGATAATTACCATTCACATTAATTGAGTTAATAATGAACTTTTGATATTTAGTGCAGAACTCAAGCAAATGTTGTAAGTCTTCAGTTAGCTCATCTTTTAGCATAACATTAATGAATGTAGAATGTAACTGAGTTAAAAATTTGTTTAAACTGTTTAGCATACTCAATCTCAATACTGTGCAGTCTGAATTCACATTATCATTCAGAAAATCCAAGACTAAATCATATTCCAGATTACTTGGCACTAATTTTCTTGGAGCAACACAGATAATATCAAATGCCAACATTCTTATGTAAGAATTGCAATGGCCTATTCCATTCATAACAGCATTTTCAGTTTCTCTTAACTCATTAGTTGAAGAAAATTGTTTTTCTATGATGCCCAATTTATTGGCTTGTTTTATTATACACAATTTGCTGAAGAGATTAAGTTCTGCTTGCTCCAAATCTTCTAATTCTTCAAGTATAATTTTCGATACTGCTGAAAATTTCTTTAGGGTTGGTAAACACCAAAAATTATTAAAGTTTTCAATTGTTTTACTCTTTGGTCCATTCAGAACTTTAATGACTGGTCTTAAAAATATTTTGCACCAGTCATGTTCAAAGTTAATATATTTAAGAACTGCATAGTACATGTCTGCTCCAGCAGAAACCAACCCTGGTTTATCCAAACTATGTATAAGGCCATCCACCCACTGATATTTATGCATCATAGACATAACTTTTCCATTATTATTTTCAATGATTTCTGAGAGCATTAAGTACTTTGCTTTGTTCCAATAGAAGCCATTTATTTCTTTTAACATTGTCTCATACATATCCTTATCTAGTGTAGAAATTAGCGTCTGGAATATAGATCTATTCAAATCTCTTATTCCTGTAACAGGGTTTTCCCAATTGTGATTTATAAAGTTTAGTAATTTGATCTGATTTTCTTTGTTGAATATAGAGTCACTTAATGTTGTACCACAAACTTTTTTATATAACTTCATGGTCTTGAATGATATAAATGTGTATTGGGAGTATTCATATCCCATAGATAGGAGTAAATTGAAAATTGATTTGAGAACAGATGAAATTATTGATTTATTGTCTGTCTTCTGATTAAGAAATGTTGATTGGAACATTCCATACATGTGAGACACTACATGAAATGTCTCTGTGGATTTTTCTTGATTATTCTTCTTAATAAATAATTCTTTGTCAACCATTTGCAATAATTTACTCAAATGTACATCTTGTTGATCAGTATTAGTAAGTACTGTATAAAAACATGTTGCACATAGCAACTGATCATCAAATTGCTGTAAACCTGTTTTTAGGTGCACCCATAACAGTTCTGCAACTTTATTCCAAAACTCACTGTCAGTATTTGTACAATTCTGTTTTGCTAAGATTAACACATCCTGAAATAGATAAATATTGGGTACATTACTATATGAACATGAAAATTAATCATAAAATATAGAGAATACATGAAGTAATGGATACCTGTATTGATTTAATTTTTAAATCATGTGTAGGCACATGAATCGCAGATATAACTTTATCATATCTGTCCATAGTGTTATCTGAAAAATAATATGTGAGAAATAAAATAGGTATTTTCAACAGCAATACTTCAAAATTCAATAATCTTATATAATTACCCAGTGTTAAAGTATTGCTATAAAATTTTTGCAAAACTAAAGCAGAAAAGAAAACAACGTATTTCTAAACATTATTTACTACATATTTCTATATTTACAACATTTAAAAAGCAATAACAAAATTAATCTTTAATCGGCTCATATCCCTCCTTCTGGATTTTTTCTTTATAAACATTAAAGTCTCGTTTCCTATCAAAATGAGAGACCCACTGAGTAGGGCAAGATTTTTCAAACACTTTTCTTAATTCCATGCAAGCTTTAGGTTTTTCTGAATTGTCTTTGATATTTTCTTTATCTAGACATTCCCAGTAACGATCTCTGGAGTCCCAACATGTTTTTCGCTGCTGTTTATCGGGATACGACATTTTCGCCTTTTATGTAAACCTATAATGTAAATTTTTACTCCTTAAAATCTGTGTATTGTAAAGTTAAGCAATTACCTTACAATTTGTAAAGAAAAATAAGAAAACTCACGTACGAGCACTCCAGAAATAATTACTCGGAATAATATGAGTAATAATTGGTATTTACCACAATTTTTATTTGATATTAATCGAATTTTCTCAGATTGGGATAAATCCGCCTAACCAGGCTTAACCTAAAATTCCTGACTCCCAAAATCAAATCTCGACAATCGACATACCACTTGACAGTGACAGTAATAACAGCTGCGTTTAGTTGCCTCATTTCATAAAAGCCATGAAGCTCATCAATAAATTATTTCGTTCGATTGATCGTGGAACTAGTGGGAATTTTTCTTCTCATTAGTTCGACCGTCGTCGCACTGATGAGTTTTTTTTTCACATTTGTTCATTTGTTTTACCGTCCAACTTATTTAAGTCAAAAACAAAAAATGTCATGTTTATGTGTTTCAGTTGGTTTCAGTCAATTTATTATACCCTATTTTTTATGGAATAAATAATATCTGCAACAATTTTTGAATTTCTTGTGACTTGCATACAATCCTATAAAGACGAAATAATTTTGCTAGATGTATAATTTTATATTTAAATAATTTTATATATATACAATCAATAATATTGGAAAACGTAAACTAGGCGATAGATGTGATAAACGGTGTCGACATATCCGAAATATTAATTTTATGAATCAAATCAATGAAACAAATATCAATAAAATCTTTAGTAGTAGGTACTAGTAGTACGTACAAATATTTATTCGGCATAGATCACAAGGTACTAAAATACAAATCAATTTAGGAACCTATATACCTAGTATTTAGATTTCTTTTAGAAAATATTTTTTATTCCACAATTATCCAGAAGCGAGTTAAAAATAAATTTTAGAAATATACATAATAGGTACAAGTGTTATTTTAATTGTTCAATATAATTATGGACATTTTGTAATTTATTCAAAGTAAAGAAATGAAAATGGTTTGTGTTACATTTCGAGTTGAGATCCTGCAATAAAAGTTTAATAATTTCTGAGCAGGGCTTATTCATTCTTTCTTTATCGTTTACGGCTGATAACAAATCTTCAGATACTTTTATTTTACACATATTAATGAATCCGTGTAACTGCTTAAGCGATTCAAAAGGAAATATTCCAGGTATGATTGGCACTTTGATGTCCATTTCCTCACATCGTTTTAGTAAAGTTTTGAATCCATCGGCGTCAAAAAGTGCCTGCGTCATGATAAAATCGGCTCCAAGTTCGATTTTTTCTTTGATTTGTTGTAATTTTTCATCAGTGCAGCCAGGAAAACCGGGAATACCAATACAGAAATAATTTCCCGTTTTGCACCTTATGTACTTAATTAATTCTGTTGTGCTTTTAAAGTCAGATGAAGCGGGATCGTATGACTCTGAAAAAATAATATTTTCGTTATGCATGCAAGGTTGGTAAGAACGTAGGGGACTATTAAATAATTAAAAATGGTACCTACTTATATACTTAGAACAATACAAAAACTAAAAACAAATCTAAGTACGAAAGGCAAATAGTGTCCTTCGTTCTTATACAGTTTATAGCTCACCTCCTAAGATCAAGAATAAATTGCAAATATTTCTTTCTTGCAGTAAAGTCAATAGTTGATCAAGATAATCAGCCTTCAACATATCGCACGATAAGTGCAGCAATACATGTTTTTGTTTGCTCCTTATAGCGCTTGCAATCCGTAAAGGTCCAATGTTCAGGTCCTCACATTTGTGTTGCTTAGCGTGCCATGTCACCGAGAAAAACACAGGATCCACCTTCAAGTTAAATAACTCTTCTTCAGACACATCTGGAGTAACTTCAAATGAATAACTGAATTTCCCTTCGTGTTTTATCAATTCCGTGATTTTATTTGCGTCTGACATATTGAACAAATTGACACTTTTCTTGATCACTTTTATTTGTCACACAACATTACCCAAAGAAGTTGGTCAAGTGAATGACCGGAGTCTATTACGATAATTACGCACTTATGTTGCACATGATAAGACGAAAGTAATAATATTTTTATTGTAGGTCGGCAGATACAGATACTTAGCAGTTGTTTGTGAATTTAATATCTATTACTTGTTACAATTCACGTACCTTTTTAATGCTATCAGTTAATCTAGCTTTATAGAAATGCATTCTCATTCGGCATTTCTGTTGCCTTACCCAAATATCGAAACAATGTAGCTCTATCAGTACCAACCTTTTATCTTTTAGTATATTCGCGAAATTATTTATCAAAAGCGTTACAAGCTACGCTTAAATACATAACTGTAACACTTATAAAAATGTGTGATATTTTGTTGACTGTTCATACCATAGATTATACACTTATACACTTATACATACACTTATACTATGACACTTTCTGTGTCTTCTCTCTATGCGAACTCGGAGTCTCACAGGACAGCCAGGGCACTTGGCCTGACGAAGTGACGGCAGGCGGTGTAAGGCAGTAACTGAATGATGACATGATCAAAGTTTCGGGTCGAATGGGATGAGATGGGAGAAACTGGCACATGACCGGAGAATGGCACGCATAAAGTGAGGCCTATACCCAGCAGTGGAATGGGGCTTGATAGTGACGATGACCCCGAGTCTTGTGTGTTACAATACTCATATTTCTCTAAATACAGTGACTTCGTGTGTTACACTGTATCCGTGTACCAGCACACTGAGTGTATTTTGTCAGTGTGAATGTAAACGCTTAGATCCAATTAAAATATTTCAACTAAGCTTCGATCCCAAAACAATATTGTAGACAGTAGTGGATGTTATGTGTATTGTAGACAAAACTACAACATTCGTATTGGTACTCCAGGTAGGTGCAAACTTAGTGGCAGCTGTGAAAATGAAGCTAGTTGAGCTGCGCAGTAACAAATTAGTAAACCAGCGGTGGAGCGGTGCGAGGTACTGCGCAGTGTGTAACTAACTTTGCATCCGCCGTTAAGTTTGAATCACACTATGCTATAGAAGACCTACCGATATTAATACCTATTCATTGTCGTGACGTGACGGTTGTTGTTTAAATATTATGGTAGGTATTATTAATTCAATTACATATTTCCCGCACCAAGAAACAGAAAACAAAACTTATCAAGGTGTTGCGTTTCAATAGTGTTTAGGTTTAGAATAATTGTAAATAATATATAGCGAGTCGACGAGTTTCAAAGTCGGCAATCTGACTTTTAGAAAATTTTCGGTTAAGTAAAAAAAACGCTTAACTTTATGTTAGTAGTATTTAGGATTACAAAACTACATTAAAAAAATTCTTAAATATTTAACAGAACTAATTAGCTATGGATATTTCATTTTTTTACTAAGTATAAGCCATAAATTAAGTATTAATTTTACAGATTTCCGTATTTGAAATTAATTTATTGAGATAGCCGGGTTTGAAACTGACATACGTGTAGAATGCCATTTTTGATACCAAATACCTGCTTGTAAAATCAGGGTTGTCCCAATAGCATAAAAATTTGATACCTGAAATATGGGGATATTTATTATTATCATTTATCAGGCAGGCAGTTGAATCAACTGATAAATGCCTGAATCCTGGTAGCCTCCACTAGTCTTCATGGTTACGTTTATGGTCATATTCATTTACGGGGACATATAAATAAAACATAGGCTCATAAAATCAGACTTTTAATTGCACTTATTTCAATACACTGTTTACAAATTATGTAATTTATATGCGGAGATCTGGGACCTCTTCTAACGCCTCTTCGCAATAATCAGAAGGGAATGTCGATGCGTCAAGCAACTCCTGCTCACCAAAAATATTACAGTAATAGGACAAAGTGGGAATTTCTTTCCACTCAGCACCAAAATGTTTGCACAATAGCCTCTTTACGTCCGAAATTTTTTCTTTGTTAACCGGTACAATGCTCGGTAGTTGTTCCGGAATAATATTATTTATATTTTTATTTTTTTGGCACACATTCTGTGCCTGCGCCGTGTCAGAATTATAATACAGCTCGCCTTTAATAAGCACATTCCCCGCGATTTTAGAGCGTCTTAGGACGAATCTTTTACACTGATTAAATTTCATCCTCCAAGAGGCTGTAGGCTTAAAGACTTTTTTAACTGCGTCTCGCCAGTTAAAAACTGGGCAATCATTGCCCAATTTTATCACTGTTGATGTTTCACCAAGCACATCTCTTATTTTATCTGGATGTAAAATTACGTCCATTTTCCGGAGCTTTTTTTCAGCAATCCCAAACTGACGATCTGCTGGCATAAATGAGTGTCCCGTTACTGGAAAGACCAATTCTATTGTTTTTACATTCTTATGATCCAACAACCATTTAGAGCACGTGCCCAAAAGAATGCAATTTTTATTTTGGCCCCCACATCCATCTGCGACCAATCGAATCGTAGATATAATATTCAAATTTGTGTTATTCAGCCTGTGAGTTATTGCAGAAGCTACTAAGTTGGAATCCTTATTAAATTCATTTTCTGTGCAATAATAGGTAAATACCCGCTCCTTTACAAGAGGAGCATTAGATGGTCCCTCAACCACAGTAAAATTAAAGAAGTATATCTGCCGAGAGTAATACGCTGTTTGGTCCGGAACCTTTGGCAAAGGCAGGTTTTTTTGACAATCAAATGACAATATTTTGAGATTATCTGAATCATCCTTTAGTTTATCATAAAAAGCTTTGGCTCTCAATGAGTGAGCCCTTTTTTCAATAATTAATAAATTTTTCTTCTGGGGATCAGCTTCAGCAGCGATTTTTCCAGTAAGCTCTAAACATTTCGAGCAGACGTCAGTTTTTGGAGTACCAAATCCCAAATTGTAGTTCGTGTTAAAAATATGACGGAAATATGATTTTTTTACAGCGGCATTTAAATGCTCACTGTCTTTGTACATTTTGTAAAGTTTATTTATATTCAATTCAGAGGGTAAGTACTTTCTTTCTGCAATCTTGGTTTTTCTACAATGATGTGCTTCGACACAACGTAGTTGCTGTATAAAATTATGAACAGATTCTTTTTGAGCAGCAAATAAACGCTCTTTATGATTTCCACCTGAAAGCAAAGATTAAAATGGCTTTCAATAAACAGCTTGAAAAGATGTTAGGTAAAAGAAATTGGGTGAGTGCAATAGGAACATTCTTTGAAATAGAGAAAAAAAGCAAAAAATTACCTCGGTGTTCAGTTATTATTAAATCTCCAGCATGAAAATATCTGTTCATAACATATTGTACTCTGTGTTTTGTAATACCAAATAATTTCAAAAATGATTTTTGACATATTGGTACTTTTTTACCACCCACAAAAACACCATACTTTATAGTGGTTAATTTCTTGCCTTTGAAACCTGCCCTATGCTTGACAGGTTCCACTGTGCAGTATTTTAATATAATTGAATCTTGATCTTTTTTGTTTTTATAGCTATAAAATTTATCATGCAATTTTTTCAATTGTGCCATAGTTAGTGTATCACACTTAAGCGCCTTAGAGTTATGGTTACATACTTTTTCTGGCATTGATTTTGAGGAATATCTAAAAAAATAGAAAATACGAAAGCAGGTAAATAAGCAGTATGCACACCAATAAAACCAAAGTTAACCCAAACAGCATGCCAGCTCGTGACAGCCCTAGCTACAAACTAACCTCAATTTCTTAGCTTGGTTTCTTGACCAATTCTCGGGATCTCTTTTGCGTTTTCTTGCAAATTTATTAGTAACAACGCTGGGGCTTGACTCCATTATAACTTTTCACATTCAATCACTTAATTATAATGAGTAAAACACTAAGAACGTTTAAAAATCTCCGTACAATAATGTGCTAGCGGCCATTACACCACGCTTTTGAATGCTAGCTTCTGATTGGTCGATGAAATGAGATGGCCGATTTTGATTCCGAAATATGAACAGAATGCCACATTTGATCCTAAACCAAGATTTTGATTGGATTTAGAAAAGCAGATTGCCGATTTTGTTAGGTAGCTTCTAATTGAAGCGGTTTTATTCAAATTTATCTGTGTTACCACATTATTAACTCTTTTTTTGAAAAATGCACAGATTGCCGTCTTTGAAACTAGTCGACTATTGTTACTTAGACCAAGGCTTTAGGTAGGTACCATGTAGAGCGTAGGCATTTAGTATTTACTAATTTACCTACCTACGAGGAATTCAACTTTTTTAATGGTACATTTACATAGTGTGAAATAGGTATACTGGTGCAAAAAGGTTGACTATCTTGAATAGTACAACTATACAATAGTACTACTAAAGACATTGTACTCTACTAGTACACAACAATGTTTTTGAGTACTACACTTGAATTGTACCTATCTATTAAAAAGTTAAACTTACAAAAAAGTCGCACCCGCTCTATGCTTAGCACTTTTTCAACTTTGCAACGGATTTGATTCAGTTTTCAGCGATAGATAGGGTGATTCGGGATTTACGTAAAGGGATCTTTAGGTACGTTGGTTCGGGATATTGGTAAGAGATTGAAGGTTGTTAAATAAAACGCATTTGTATTAATTATTGTGTTATGACTGCTCTATACATTGATTAACAATCAGCCATAATCATTATCACAACCCAAAGGTACAATACATTAACAAAAAACTGTATGTAGGTAACGTCTACAAAATCTTCGAATGAAGCTGTTAAGCCGAAACATGTGTATTACAATCAACGTATTGCTTGTACCTAGGTCCTTCTAAGTCATTAATTAGGTAGGTATATAAAATTGTCTACTTATCTATGTACCTAAAATTAATTATTTGATTGCGAATAACATAATTTCTGCTCCTTAATGTCGGTATAATTATAATACAGTGGCAATATTTCTAATTGTGTAAAAGCCTCCAAACACCTAATCTACAATTCTCTACTTTAGTAATGACTATTAATATCCCCTAGTTCAAATGTAATAAGATTATTCTTACGTATGTAAGTTATTGTTACGGTTCGGTAAAGCTTCATAATGACCAATGTGGCACTGATCATAAATGATAAAGATGACGAATTTTATTATTATTATCTACTTAGTAGACAGTAAATGGACATGATATCAATTAACATGCGACGATGGAGGCGCAGGAATGCATTTGTTTGGAGATGACCTTAACAACAGCATTGACGTCTTATATTTATCTATTCAAAATGGTCATGCTGGGAATAATGGTATTTGGCCATTGCCAATCCTTACCCATTTTTAGAACATTGTTAGCCTTTACAGTGACCGTGTCTTTGAAACAGTCAAAACAATTTGTCTAAAGATTAAAGTATGCTATCGTGATTTTACATTGCCTAACCTCATATTGTGATATGTCCTAACTTCATTACATAAACACACAAGTCTTTTCTACTACAAATCAATGGTTACACAATGTAGTTAAATCGCCGTTTCTTCAATAATAAAAGTAAATCTTCGATCCCCGGATGGTATAGTGTGACAATACATTGTTCTGAATTGACACCGAATTCAGTCTTGTATTCGAAGTTAATTAGAGGTAGTTTATTTACAAGGAATGTTCTTATTTTGCTCGTCATTCAAAACAAATTATAAACAAACATAATTATATCAACCTACACATATCAAGTATCAATTAATTATGTCAAATGCAAAGTTTGTGTATATACTCTAACGACACTAGGTATTTTCTAATTATTGACTTCATTATTTACGCTTTTAAATCTACTGTAAATAGGTACCTATCTTATGAATTGATCTTAGTTTATATGTTGAACCTCCTTAGTGCACAGGTGCCACAAGAAATAACAGGAATAGATTAGATAGCTTAAATTGTGACTTATGTTCTGCATACGACACCCCTACCATAGTTCCTTAATCAAGTGAAATACATTCGCTTTTTATTTACCGAACTCAGTGCTTAAAGGAGGGGTATTGGTACATGTAAAAGTGTCGTAATTGAAACCTGTTGTTAATAATTATATTCGCTTATTTGCATCTACAAGGTCTTTCAATCGTTGGCTATCAGCTATTTAAAAGCTAGACTTCAACATCCCAATAGGTCGTCCAATAGGTCTTCCTGTGCGCTGAAGTCGACGTTTGAAAGAGATTCTAAATGGAATGCATTACACCTCACAAATATCTATAAAAGTAAATTCCTTTAAAAAATAGGATTTATAGGATGTGCTCTCCTACATGCATTTTAATTATTTATTGTCCAAGCAATCATAAAGAAGTGGAAATGAGTATCGAAAGATTATTCCAATTTGCTTAAAAATAAAACGCATCCATGTAACAACTTAACCTATGGATATTGTCGCGTTATTTATCACTAATTAAATTAATATCAAAATGGGATTATCGCCAATTTGTTGCCTAATATAGTGCATAGTTATAAATACTAACAATAATTATAAATGTTTACATGTACAGTCTACAACAATCGCGTTAATATTATTATTCTAAAAAATCGTAATTTTGTCAAGCGTATCAACCAATCGGTCGCATTGTATCGTTGATGAGGATAAACCCATAGGGTTTTTATCGAATATTTCGCGGGAGTCCCATGGAGCAATGTAAATTTTAATCGCTCAGATTCTTGTTAAAAAATGGGATACTTCTTTATAAATTGGAAATACAGAGTTACCTATATAAGTATATATATTATCTAACAGGTACCTATAAACACCTTTTTATAGGTACCTGTTAGATAATTAACTCCTCATAGTACAGCGTTAGTAGGTATTTTCCAGTTATTTTGAATGATAATTTAAATTTAACTTACATCACTAACGATACTAATGTTGTAACGTAATTCCCCAAACTGATTACAATCAAAACAATAACTTCCTCAACTACGACACAATGTGACGTTATTTTAACAACGTTTAAGGAAAACAGTCCTTTTTTAATCTTAAATGGACTCCATCTGTTCCGTAAGCTCCAGAATAGGGCTCTCGCTGAGAGGCAACATGGTCGCCGTCGGTGGCAGACTGTGGCCTTGCCAGTTAGACTGGAAATAAATAAATAAGCGTATAGGTAGGCACATAAACCAAGTAATTGAGTTCATTAGAAGTAAATTTAGAATAGAAACAAGCGTGATGTTAGCTTATAATGTAATCATTGGCCCCGATTCTGTTAAACACGTACTAAACTAATTTAAGTCCATCGGTACCTCTGTCACTTGTACTAATTTAAAAAAGGACAGACGAAAATTAGAACTGTCATTTTTTTTTTTTGAAAAGGTTACTAGCAATGTGGGTCGCACATTACTAGTAATCTCGTTAACCCCTCGTGCTAAGCTAAGATGCTTGTGTTACGAGTGGGTTCACGTCGGTAGTGTAATGGGTGGGATTCGAACCCGCAACCACATGATCGCAAGTCCGACGCCCTAGCCATTAGGCTACCGCCGATTCAAACTAAAATTCTCATTCAAATTTGGCGACAAGTAAATAAATAAATAAATATCTTGGGACAATCTCACACACGGTCATCTGATCCCAAACTAGGCAGAGCCTGTACTATGGCAACCAGACAACTGATAAACATACTTATATATTTTTAAATACATACATATTATAGATAAGTTACACCCAGACACAGAACAAATGATCGTGCTCATCACACAAAGATTTGTCCTGGGTGGGAATCGAACCCACGACCTCCGGCTTAGCAGTCAGGGTCACTAACCACTAGACCAACAGGCCCGTCAAAAGTAGAAACGTGTGCTTTAAAAACACTGTGATGTTCAATGCGAAAACTAGTTCAACATTTCTAAGTTAGATTTTATCTCTTGCCGTCCTTTTCACAAGCTTTATGATAATAAACGATATCGATGGTTTAAATTTAGTTTAGTTTGCGTGCAGAGGAATCAGCACCATTATTATATTCTCGAATTAAGTTATCCAATAGAATTAAGTTGAAGCAAGACTCCGGAGCCAGGCAGTCGACTACGCTATTCAGTAAGTATTCAGGGTAAGGGGATTCAACTGTATCGTGTAGTTCTCTTCAGTATATCTGAAATCTTTTATGCCACCAATTTAGTAATCTCAAGGAATATAAAATACTCCAATACTTACCAATTATAGAAGCATTTACTAGATAATTATGTATATAAGTGCCAATTTCGCATGCTTCGCACATTTGCGTAAAAAAATACTTCATATTCCATGCAGGTCATGCTTGATGCAACTTACTTTTTATATTCATAAAACCATTTTTCTTCTGAAGATACTTTGAGTATAAAATTTTAACCATTAGCTTTTTAGTGTGACACTTTTATTATATAAAAAAAAACTAAAAACTAATAAAGTCTAATTTCATACGTGTCTCTAGCATTTCAAACGTGCATCTAGCAACTGTGTCAACTACTAAAAAGCTACTAGCCAAAACAATAAGGTGTGAAAATAAAACTATTGTTATCAATTTACAATAACTTGTATTTAAATAAAACTTGCCTCTAGGTAAAGCTATCACATCTTACATAAATTATTTTATAATTAGCAAATAATAACAAAACTATCTTCTTAGACTTTCACAAAGAAAAAGTACAGACTCAATGTTTAACTTATAATATCTATAATAAATAGATACTTATATCTAATAATAAAAAGTAATGTACCATGGAGAAAAAATTATAAGTAGGAACATTCTCATGTGATGACGTAGCACAAGTAGCCAAAATGCATAACATTACGATACAATTTCTATTAATTAATACAATACTTGGCAAGTAAAATTAAATAATGGAATAGCTAGGTTACAGTACTTATATATTATAACTATTTAGTGATGTTATTGGCTTCATAATAATATGTAATGAACAACAGGAATGAATACTTTGTAACAAGGTCTTGTATATTTTGATAAAGTGATTGATATTTTAAGAATTGAGTGCATCGTCTCTAAATACGATATAATGCATTATCGCTAAGAATATGTGTATATTATATCTGTGTTTAAATTTAAGTTACTATTAACGGCAGTTTGGATTATATTGCAGTAAACCACAGATTTATTGTGTAACATATAATTTTAAGCTCTAGTTATTGTCATGCACTCTAAATATACGCAATATAATGTGAAATTGCAATTGTCTACGCACTGTGCACATGTAACGCACAGTATACGACTTTCACGATTATACCATAATGAGACCATTCTTTCATCTAATGTAAACTCACGTGGAACCCGAAGACTGAACATAGTGATCGGCTACCACGCTTTATACGATTCACACTACAAAATCTACGTGTCTACGCTTACGTGGCGTTCTACTTAATTGATCTGTTGGAATACCTGGAAGCAGGGCTGAGGCTGGAACAGAGCAGCGTTCCACTGTCCGGGCCACAGCGGCGCGTCCACGGCCGGGTGCGAGCTGGCCTCGGCCTCTCCCTCGCGCGACTCTCTCGGCTCCCGCCTCCCCGCCAGCTCCGATATCTGGCAAGCGGTCTGCAAACTCGATGGCAAGTTCGACCAATTCTCATTGCCCAATCTTTCTTTATTCATTATACTAATCTCCATAGAACCTTGATATGCGAATTTCGCCTCCTCTTGGGTCTCATCCGTCTTGTGTTTTGGATTCCTATTCGGGCCTTCTACTATTGCTTGGAAAGCAAGCAAGTCTCGGTTCTCGGTCTCTGTTAGTGGCAAGGGTGGCAAAATTTGCTGTTGCTGGGCAATTTTGTAGCTTTGCTGCCGCAGCATTTGGCGCCTGCTAAGGCCAACTTGCAGGGTGTGAATGCCCATATCGTGGGCTGGGATGTTAGGAGGAGTCATTTGTTTCTGCAACAACTGCCGCTTCTGTTGGAACAGTCGGTGTTGCATGAGCTGCTGCTGTAAGGGAGGCTTGCTGACCTGAGAGCCGCTGTGTTGCAGTTCTGATTGGTCTTGTAGTTGAGCCACCATTTTTGGACTTGCGGGCATCGGTGGCGAAGTACTCGAATAATTATATGATTCCGGAAGACTGATTCGTTTCGGAGTAGGATTTTTAGTGTCCAAGTAATGCGGAGTGAATGTCGCCGCGAACTGATTATGTTGTATTTGTCTCTGTGTCATTTCCTCTGCTGGTATCGTCGATTGATATTGAGTTTTCAATTTCTGAGCTTCTTTCTGCACTAGATGAAGTTCTAAAACACCTTTTGCCTTACAATTTTCATTCAATCGTTGGCTATTGAATGCCAGGCTATTCTTTTGTGATTCATTGGACTGTGCAGCTTGTTGGGCCACAAGGCCGTCGCTCGCCCGACGGCCTTCCCGAAAGTCAACCGGACTCCGCGTGATTGCTCGAGTACAATTCTTATTGACCGATTGATAGTTTAATGGATTGTGCCTTGCAATGAATCCCACGCCCGGAGTTTTATTGTTGTACGACGATATGTATACGCAGGGATGCATTGGGCTAGTGTTTACGAGCGAATTGTTCTCATAAGCCAATTTTTCTTCGTTAGATGTGCAACTAGGGAGGCTACTAGCTAACTCACTGGAACAATCAGATAATTGGTAATCTAGACTTTCAAAAGTAGAGAAATTACTTTGTGAAGAATCGCAACTGAGGTTTTGACTGAGACTTTTGTTATTAAAAAACGTGACGACCCCACTGCTAGAACTGGAACTGGCGTACGAGCTTAACCTGTTTTGAACTCCACTAGACGCATTCACTACGTCCTCCATATCTGTCTCGCAACCTTCGTCCGTCGACGACGAATACTGTTGTTGAAATTTTGTTGCCTCAGTTGTATTGTTATTAGCTTGAATGTTTTGGGGAAAAGTTTGATTCGTCGTATATCTATTCAAAGAGAATTTACTATCTGGTCTATAAAGTGTACTCGGAAATAAATCCCCGGTAGCTGTAGCAGTCATAGAAAAATTTGCATCGGCTGTACTCGAAATCGGAGGTAAGACGGAATTTTGTAAATATGAGTAGGCAGGAAGATGATGGTTCATGTAGTCTTTAAATGGTGGCGTACTAGTTTGAAGTCTACTGAGATCCTGCTGTTGGGCTTGGGATACAAGCCTAGTCGATTCTAGTGGCTTCGGCTGTTCTAAAACACTAGTCAATTTTGATTCTCCAAGCTGTGATGGAATTGGGCTTGTACTCAAATTTACAGTCCCTTTCAATGGCAGTGGTGACTGCTGAAGAGTATTCATAAGTTTAGCTGCTTCGGAACACATAGTAAATGTCGTTGAACTAGGCATTTTCATAGTATCAACACTGAAGTTTGTCGCTGAAGCAGAATTTTGAAGGAAATTTGCGATAGCGTTATGATCAGTTGCTGAAGAACTTCTTCCACCATCAATAGCACATTTTGAATCAAAGCTTGAGGAAGTTAACAGTCTAGTACCATCAATGGTACCTTTGCTAGTGTCAGGTCCCACGGTCGTCGACTGCTGCAGCAGCCGTCGGCAGTCTTCGCTAGATTGTTTCAGTATGTTTTGTTGCTGTTCATACGTCGAGGCAAGCAGTCTGTGACTTGGCACAGAGGGATCATTTACTTTAGCACCTAACCTTTGGTTTGACTGAGTTACATCAATATTTCTCATGGAGAGTAGCCTAGTGGATTCTGATTCATGACTTCTGGAGATAGCATCAAGGTTGCCAACGAGGAAGCTCCGGTGCGTATCCGAGGGGTCGGAGTTTCGCTGGAGCAGTCGTTGTTCGGTCATGTTGACGGCCGCAAGGGACAATAGTCGCTGCGTTTCGGCAGACGAGGAATCCGCCGGTGCAGTGGATATTGTCGGTGTGGCTCTATTGTACTCCCTCGATTGAGGATCGCCAGCATGAAGTAATCTGGAATGAGATAAATAATATTATAAATTTGTATTCATTGTGCTGATTCAGGAATTGCATTAAAGCAGTAAAAACTGTAGATTACCTATTGTGATGTTCTCGTCTCGCTTCATGAGCCTCTTTGGCTAGAGCTTGGTCGGCCACTGACGATGGTCTTCGTGAAGGCCGATTGCGAGCCTCTATGTTGGAGACAGAGGCGCCGCTCGCTGCCCGCGCCCTCAGCCGTTCTAATAACAGGAGGTATATCGCCGCGTGGTGGTCGTAGCTATTAGACCTCAGGCTCTGTAAAAAACGGGAAATAATTAGCTTAAAGAGTGTCTGAAGGCAATTACTTAATGGCCTGATTATGTTATACTTAAATGGTGAAATTTCCATGAGTCGGTTTTTCGAATATTTTGCAATAAATGAGCGATATAAAATAATAATAAATCAAGAAACATCTTCCAATAAATCACCATGCTATAAAGATAGTAGGTTAAATTATAAGATTGCCTTATTTCCTGACCTTTACTTCCTACGTCATAATTACCATTTTTCTCTGCTCTTTTTATAGGCCGTCAATATTTCAAACAAAGGGAAGTCCTAATGGGCACTATGATGAGGAAAAATCATTAATAATTAATTATTCATTACCTCTTTAGTTTTGATTGGATCGATTCCTAAGCTCTGCATGAGCCTCAATACTTGATCGTTTGATTCAGTGTGCGTAGGCGCATGTGCAGGGCTACGGCCTGGGTCAGCTGTTACTGTTGGCACCACGTAGGGCTCCGCTGCCATCCACCTATGCTTCTTAATCTGTTCTATCGTGTACCTCTTCATTGGCTCCAAAACAAGCATTTTACGTATCAGAGACTCGCAATCTGGAAAGAAATTTATGTTTATAAATATGACGAAAAACAACGTCAAGATTAGTTTGTCCGGCTTGACTTTCACAGCCATATCAAGGACATCTAAAAGCAAATACTTAAACAATACAATGGTCAGGTAGTCAGCCAACTATGGAATAAAACATTGGACCTAAGCTAAACAGAATTTCTGGACATGAAAACCAAATAACTAAATTCAACACATCGAGCAGCATATTTTGGCACACGCTTATATTATGATCTAAATGCGACCAGTAACAGCCGTCAATGCTGTGATTATTTACAATCAATTGACGTTAAAAGATAATGCATGTATTAACCTTTGACGTTATCGCAATGTGGTCATTGTTTTATGTTACGTCCAACATCCATTCTTGCGAGAGGATTCTCATCTAACAATTGACGCGCGGTACAATCATACATATTCAAAAGATACCTATCGATACATTTTATATATTGAAACATTCATTTCAGATCAGCTGACGTAATATAGGTAATTAGCTAGTTTGACGTTAAAAAGTAACAAAGTCCTCACAATGTTTGGCCGTCTTTCAATTACGTAGGTACTCTAGAGTTCAAGTTTTATCTGCAACGGTCATTAACCTGAATAACACCCAATCAGAATACGGTGAGACGTAATGGGTCGCGTGATTATAACAAAATACCTACGATTAACACGATTTGAATACATAAACAGGTAGGTATTAAGTTATGTTTACGAACTAATATAAATTATTAATTAAACATAAACTTAATAAGCATAATTATGAATGCCGTGAATATCTATTATTGTTCTGTGTGTATCATAAATAATCATAATACAAAACATAAGTACCTACTCGATGTAACTAGTAAGAGTATACTACAGTCATAGGTAGGTACCTACATTAAAAGCAAAGGTTTCAACAAAACCTAACACTGAACCTAAATTACATATAGGTACCTATCAGACATTTGTCTGTAAATAACATAGGTAGGTAGGTACCGTACAAGTACAACTATACTAATCATAGTCTCCAGTTAATCCTCTCGACTGACGTCACAAACGATGTATTAAGCATGGCAAGGTGCTCGGAAAACACCGAAAGGTCACAGGCCGAGTGCCTTGGTAACGTGTGACGTCATACCCCCTGTACCCGAGCTCGAACGAATACGGTCGTTGCGCCAAATGACGGTCACATCCGTTGCAAAATGTACGAACCTTACACCTATGAGTCTGTGCTTATTAGTACCATGCTATCAGCTACTAAGGTAATTTCAACGTGCCGGGAGACGCAAGATAACAATATTATGTTCTAACCTTTTACCAACTTGTGCATACTAAGGTACGTGTCAGACTTTAAGAGTATGATACTGAGACCTCTAAACGCCCTCGGGGTGAATAGTAGTCAAAGCTTAATGTTAGGTAGATACGTTATTATTACCTTTTTTTCTAATTTGTAAGAAGTGGTAAGAATACCTAAAAACATCAACCGCAGAATTATAGTAAGCCTGTACAACGATGACTCTACGCTGATCAGTTTTTGTAGGTTTACGTCACTCAGTTAAGAGAGAAATTAATAGAATAAAATTTTTGCAAAATAATTTAATTAAGGTATATTGTTATTTTTCTTGCTTTCAAGCTCGTTAATTTGATTTATTATGTCATCATTATAAAACCAGTGGGTACTCACAAGATGTTTCTACCAATAATTGTACTATGTTGGTACTCTACGAACATTGAGGCATTATAGGAAAATTTTGGGGGAATAACATTTGAATAACATGAGGTTTGTGAAGGACAAACGAATCATTGAATATACAGGAATTTAACTGCGTATATTTGGAGTAGATAATAATGGATTCCGCTCGAAAATCAGGGTGTTTTATTTAACCAAACTAAAGTGAATACAAAATAGTAACTGTTCATAAAAGTTTACATTATTGTTTTGGCATTGCAGAAAAGACCTCGTAAAAATCTTTAAAAATATGATTCGCCCAAAACCATGATTATTAAAATGACGGTTTTAAATCAGAAACCATCGTGGTCCTTTCAGGATACGGACAAATAGTACCTTCACTTTGCAAAAAGTAACTACATAGGTATTATTTATGGAGCTTTCAGACTGCATCTTGGTTCTAGGCCTGTCAGCACGAACAACATGCAAAGAATAAACGCATTACGTATCCCGATGTCATTTACCGTCTGAGTATGCTGCGCTATCTTTGTATCATCTGGCCTCGTACCCGAGTCCTAACCTACGTCCAAATTCTGTTAAGTGCACGTCATATTGCTCTAAAATCTTCCTTGTTTAACAATCCGTTTATAAACGGAGCCGTGAAAATTTGCTAATTGAATAATGGCCTATCTTGACTTTAGTAATTGACTGAAGATTCTACTCAAAGGCATCTTTCATCTCTTCGTTAGCAAAAATCTAATTATGACTTTTTCTAATTTGTAAAACCGTATTAATAGAAAGAACTTTTTTGACACCAAGTCAAGACAGATTAAAAAATACACAAGGCTCTAAATTACACTATCAGTAGGTAAGTATTATCTTAAATTAAGTTCTATAGTGTAGAGTCAGTAATATACCATGACGTCTGGAATAGTTTCAAGAGTGATTTCATCATATTTTGAGTGATTTTCGCTACAAACAACTGTCTATGATGGATTCTTAGCTACCTACATGTAAACTATTCGATGAATCATATTTCCATGGTCGTAATGATTAAACATACCTACTTATTCACAAAGAATAGACAATAGTCTGCGATATGATGTTGGTTACGTAGTCTCTACATTATTGATCAGTATCTCGTTTAGAGTTAGTTTTTTAGGGTTTTATTGGTGGAAGTCGCCAAAGCGACAATAAATATTAGACATACGAATTTAGAAATTGTCGTCCTTTCCAAAACATTCAGGTCATGCGTCATTTTACCGAAAATATAAATAATTGCTTTCACATGCCGAAAGAGAATGACGTTCGTCGAGAAATAAATAAATCCGATACCGAAAATAATCTTAAGTAAATATATCGTTCGCAGTACGGGCCTTTACTTAGCATTAACAAAACATAGTTTCGATCCGAGTGACGAATACGATTATAAATATTCGTTCAACCGCACTTGTGGGCTCAAAATAAAGTGCGCGCGTCCAAATTCGCATTAACAAAACACACCACTCTAAGAGTAACTGAAGATACTATTTTATTTACCTTCCTTCACTGCTTTCTAAAATAAGTCGATGAGTGGTCGACTTTTTGCCAGGCGATTCTATTAATATCGCTCGGACGCAAATATCGCGTGCTTGGCTTGACCATTGACGCAATCGGGTGAAAAATGTGTTATTTAATGAAACGATGGAAAGGTGGGTGGGCGAGGAGCACGCTGCCGCTCCATGAACTTGTGCGGCTTACGATGATCACCGCGTCACCCGCCGACCCGCCGCGCCGCTGGCATTGGCCCGCCACTAATGCCGCCAATTATTTTACAAGCCATAAAGCATATGTAAACATAACCATAAGCCAGTTGACGTACATCCAACGATGTTGCTCACTACAATAACATTCAATGAGTTCTTCAGCTTTCAGACATGTATGCGCCAAACAAATATTCCAGACGCTTGGTACCTACTCTTTTTCGTAGGTATAATAATAAATATTGTGTTATATTTTTGTTTTGCCCAAGTATGAAGGCTATATTTTTATTGATAGGCCTATTTTTACTTTTGATGATACAATGCGGCTTAATTAGGCGTTTGGTAAAGAAAAAAGCGGAAAGTTGAGTACCTCGGGCACGTGCTTAGACATGACAAATACCAACTGCTTCAATTAATAATGATGGGTAAGATTGAGGGGAGAAGACGTGTTGGAAGACGAAAGAACTCGTGGCTCAGAAACATCCGGGAGTGGACAGGCATATCCAGCGCAGAAGACCTTTTTCGCGTGTCACAGGACCGAGAGAAGTTTGTGAAGTTAACGGCCGACCTTCGATAGCGGAGAGCCACTCTAAGAAGAAGAAGGCAAAGAAGAGTGCTCATATGATAGAGTACATCTACAATAGTCGGAAAACATAGACAAAAACAAAACAGGTATAAACCGGAACGGAGTTTCCAATCATTTAATAACCTTCCTACACATTATGACATGTGTTCATTGCTCATAACATGCAAAAATGATAAAGTCAATCTGCTTTTAATATTAATGAACTACGCGCAGTCATATCAGCTGCCTCTACAATAATATTTGCTGTTAAATAACAAATTATTATTGCCATTTGGACGTTACATTATGAATTTAAAATGTATTTTAAAACAGAGTAGGTAGGTACATTTTCTCATGTATTTGCACGAAACGCTGAAATTTCGATGACCTGCGCCTATGACGTAAAAGCGAGCGTGATCACCTCTGAAAGAAAATACATTTTTTAAAATGTCCTTAATTACGACGACGTGACGTGGTGACAGAAACGCGTTTAATTTAAGCCGCTTATTTCAGTAACGTTTCTTTTTTGATGTGCCCTTTTAAGTTAAACATGACATATTTTGTTTTGCGTTTAGACACGAATTATTTAAATGAACATTTTAGAGAGGTTAGGTTAGTTAGGTTCAGAGTTTTCTTTTATTATCACTCTGCGATTTTCTTTGATGATAATTTTCATAAGTATTGTGCATATTTTTCCGTTACGTCCTACTTGTTTTTTTTAATACATTATTTGCCTATGCTGAGCCAGTGATAAATGGAAGTCGAGGTTGACTCCAAGCCATTATTCACAATAATCATAATGTTTGTCAATTATTTTCATAATCTTTGTTCGTCATCTTAGTGTGCAAAATACAATGAACACAGTAGGTTAATATGAAACATGAGAAACATGCGAAGTTAGCAATTAATTTCGCAACGGAAAGGAAATCGTCAACGTGTATGAGCATGTAGGGAAAAAGTAAATTATACGCACCTCAAATATACCTACATAGTTAGAGGCGTTAATGCCAACACGCAATGCCTTTTGTTTTACAAAAAGTGAGACATTACTGCTTACTGCCAGTTAGTTGCGTGTGAAACGCTAGCCAAATGCGCTTGTGATATCCGGAATGTGATATTAAACGTCTTTTATTACTCTATCGTAATACAGAAACCACTTTTAATAATGTATTTAGATGGGTTGACTGACGTAAAGTTTACACGGCATCCAAACTTATGTTTAGTTAGAAAACAAGTTGAGATCAATTTGAAACATCGTAAATTCGAGAACTGTTCGTTTTTGTGCTGAATTGCCAACGATCTCACGTGTTCACGTGCGTTTCTTGGAGTTGCATATTTAGAAATTAGAAATTTTGATATAAAACCTAAAAATCCACATTCTTTCAATACGCAAGTTAAGTATTGAGTTGACGCAACTTGTGGTTCTCTACTTAATTCAGGAAGAGTTTCCTCAAATTATCGAAACTCGTAAACTTCCGAAGACAAGACCAAATTTTCCACGAAACGAACTTCCTATTACCAGTCTGAATAATTCATACAATAGTCTTGCTCGTTACCCAAATAACGTTCACGTTTTTTGGATGAAAACTTATAAAGTAAAATCTTTAAATGTGCCGTGTGAAACATTATATTTATACATTTTATATAATAAGTTGAAAACTATGCATGTATTATAGAGAAAGATGAACATCGTTCACACGACCTTAATCTTCGTGCTTCAAAAAGGAAACAATTCGTTCGTTAGTGCTATAGGGGGCAAATGGGAAGGTCTTTTTTTAATTTGTTGCAACTGGCACGTTCGTCCCCGGCGGCAAAGTTACAAGCACTGCTCATGATGAGGACACAGACAAGGTGCTTCGTGGGCGAGGAGCATAAAACGCTTGTAATAAGGGACACAGCCGACTGAATACTGCGGTCTAGAGGACGTTTGAAACAGCACTCGGCCACTGAAAGCACTCTATGTAGCGGACTGATTAAAAATTTATGGACGACTAAAACTTTGCGCAACACTGACCAAATATTTTATGAATTTACTTTTCAAAGAACTTATATATCCGCTTTAACCTATTTCCATGATAAGCATGTAGTAGATATTAATAATAATCATAATATCATGGGACAGCTCACACACGGCCATCTGATCCTAAACTAAGCCAAACTATGGCATTCAGGCAACTGATAAACATACTTATATATTCATAAATACATGCATATTATGGATAAATTACACCCAGACAAATAATCGTGCTCATCACACGTTCTGCTTGGGAATCCTCTGGCTTAGCAGTCACTAACCACTAGACCAACAGGCCCGTATTTTAACTTTATTCTATAAAAGGTAGAAGAAATCTAAATAATATTTAGAACGCGACAAGTTATAAACAATAGATTTAATTCAACCTACATATTTCTGCATTTGCCCTCCGCCTTAGAAGGCCTAACGTTTCTATTAACAATCGTACCCAGGTCACGTAATATCCTTTAGCTAGTATTACTTGAACAAGAATCCGTAAAGGACGGTGATCTCTTTAAAGTAACCGGCGAACCGTAACAAATATATGAAGGGAATGTATAATTGTATACAACAGCAATATACCTATATAGAAATACAATTTCAAGGATGACTGGCTAAGGACTAATATCAAACAAGTCCTTCACCCCAAAAGTTAGCCAATAAGCCTAATAACATTCGCAAAAACATTAATGTAAAACATATTTGTAATTGGCAGATATCGACGTTATTTTTAAACTGTACAAAATTAGATGAAGTAAACTATGAAAGATTTTTATCATCTTATTTATTTATGGAGTTTTTGCAAAGTCATTAACATATCTTGCGTCAAGCCCTCAGTGAGAAATGTATCGACGCACCATAGCTAACGTCAGAGCAGCCATTATTTCTGGATCTCAACCGTCATAGCGTCAAGGTGCTTTGCGTTAACAAAAATGTACGAGCAAGAGACGTTGCCCTTTTAAAGTAAGCACTTTATCAGGGGTGACTTTGATTCGCCACCTAGACGAAGCGAGGTTACAAAACAAATGATAACAATAAAAACTTTAACGTAAGTACCATAAAACAATTGCCGTCGAATTAAAACTTTCAAACAGGTACTCAAGTTTTTTAATCCAATTATCTTATCATATTTACGTCAAACTTATTTATCATCCTTTGTTAGTCTAACATTAGCAACAGTTAAAAATATATACCTGAATACGTAACAAATGACCTAGTCTATGTGATAAGACGATTACATGACAAGAGTACTCATATCGATAAATCTAACTTTTATCAATAAAAAACAAACTAATTTTCTATTACAATTACACCTAACTCTAATAAATAATATTTATTATGCGGGTTACTTTCTCACCCAGAATTTAAAACATTTTCTGTTACTTCAAATCTTAAAACAAATTCTGAAAATCGAAAACCTTACAATGATTATAAAGCGATAAAAACGTGATTCGCCTTCAGAAGTTGTTTTAACTTTCTTATCAGTTTAATTCATACGCTTGATTCGGTTAACATAATAGAAATCTAACGAACTTAGTTAATCGAATCTAAATGAAATTGCTTATAACGATGATTTATTACAAGCAATTAGAATTGAATTTGATGCTGAGAAAAGACAAAAAGGGCTCACACAAGCAATGACTCGAAACATGAGTGATCAAAAAGGTTCCTAGAATTTCAGTCACAAACATTTTGATACGGATTGTTGCGAAACTGGGTTGGCACTAATATTGCTTCAACAAATCTGTAAATAAAGATAAGCTGGACCAATTCAAGTTATTTTCACAAGAATACGTGTAGAAGCATTCATAATTTATTGGTCCGTATTCGCGGTCGGTCCACGGGATGCATGATTGAACGTGCGGATGACGCAAGCGGACGGCCGCTTATCGATTTCATTATTTTTTATCTTCCACGTTCACAATAGTTTCTAGCCTAGAGTAATGCTTAATTTAATGTGACTAATGGACTAATTACAAATTATTCCGCATTAACGAATGCATAAAGTCGAGACTGCATCAAACTATTCTCATATTATATCCTTAACTGTACATGTAACACGTTTCTGTCGCTTCTGGGCTTTAGGGAAAATGATAAAATAAACTAGGTATATAGGTACTCCATTACTATTTTCGGTTTGCCAATCCGTATTGTAGAAACAAACTGAATTGTATTATTTATGGAACATTGAGGTGGTAAACGTAATTCTTTAGATGGCTTCTGTCGAAAGACTTTGAAGTTATTTAAGGAAAAAAGTTTTCCAGTTCCTCATTTTAATTATTCAATTCTATTTTCTGATCAACTTACTATTTTTATAACTTGCATTTTATTTTTAACTCGATCTGTCTTAGTCTCGTTTTTTAACCGTAGGTACGTTAGGTAAGTTATATTGCTCCATGATTAGCTAGTGAACCTTAACATCGTTTTTTACTAAACAACGTTCAAGGTTAGAAATAGTACGTCACAGCCTCAGCATTGTCCAATTATCGTGCCCAAACTGTAAACTGAACTACTGTTGACGCTACAGAACTGAATGACGCACTACTTTGAGCACTTTACCTACCTGCTAATCATGATGATTTTATCTTAATTCCCCTTCATGCTAAATTTCGGCCATATTTAATTTCAAAGCACGTATGTAGGTACCCATTTAGAATACCTTTGCAGACTAGCAATTTCGCTTAGGCGAAAACTCATTTGCTCAAAAAGGTATACTTGCAACTAACAATGTCACTTTCCTCGCGTCGACTTTGAAAAGAAAACCGTTTCTGTATGAGCAAGTTTTTAAGTGTTACCGAGAGATTAAGTAGGACTCAGACTGACTGACACGTTTCCAGTAACTTCACCAAACTTTCCAATTAAGAAGGTTCTTAGAAGCATCGTCGAGTGCTTAAATGGCTTTGAGAGATTGACTGTCAATAAGAAATGGAGCCGTTTTTTTTTCTTTCATTAGAACTTAAGTAATTAAGTTTATTATCCATCTTTTGCTCTTTAATTTCAGGACATATACGACTTATGTAAATCTATATTTTATTCCAAATATCAACACACATTTTCAGTTCTATTCTCAAATCTGTATAAAGAAACTGCGTGGAAATTATGAAATAGTGATGTTGCTTTGAAATTTTGATCTTAATGTTATGTATTTCACTTACTGCTTAGCATAACAATGCGATGCTTGTGTTTGTAATATTATTAATTTTCCAATTCTCACACGTTGAGCAACATTATTATATAACAAGGATCTGTTTCAAAAGTCTTAAACCTAAACAAATTAAATACATCGTACCTATTTCACATCCACATAATACCAGGTATGATTGAGACTTAATATGGTTGAAAATTCTTACCTTCGCTCATAAAATAGGGTATCCTAAATCTGCCGGAGAGAACTCGGTCCCGTAGTGACTGAAGTGTGGAGCCGTCGAATGGCAGAGCTCCGCATACGAGGACATATAACACCACGCCGAGACTCTGAAAATTACATTATCATTAGCAACGAAACTCGCTACGACCTCACTTATACCTATCATACGTTATTTACTACACCTCTGACTTTTAGCGAACGTATCTCCGTCAAAAATAATCTCGATATTATTTTTATACATATTAGATTGATCTAAATAACACCGAACCACAAGTCTAACTTAAAATATACTTTATTTAATTATTTATAAAGAATTTCTGTATAAACTGAAATTCCTCATCAACAGGAATCATAATAAATATAAATTTATTATGATTCCTGTCGTAAATAATGAAATTGGATTACATGTATGACGTTCTCAAGCGTGAAATATATTTCTAGATTTTGAAATGCGTTGGTCGTGACGAAAGCAGACGCTGAATTACGTCTGAGCTATGAAAAACAAATGAGCCTATTAAAATAGATTTGAAGTGTATCAATCATAATGTCAATCGATAACATACCCATATGTCTATTTCTGGGCCCGTGTATCTCTTGCCTTCGAAGACTTCGGGGGCAGCGTAGGGTGGGGAGCCACACCACGTCGCTAGGAGTTCTCCTGTCGCGTAATAATTGCTGAACCCAAAGTCGGCGATCTTGATATTCATGTTCGCGTCCAATAGTAAGTTTTCCGCCTGTATGAAAAAGCTTTTTAGTAAGTTTAATACATGAGACGTGAAATTCTAGGTCGCCGTTATCGTAAAAGTTTATTCTAACTGCCATCTTTTAGATACCTAAATGGCCAATAAAATTAAGTCCTTATTAATGGAAGATGAAATAACTTAGTCGGTAGTCGCGTAACGTGGCGCTATTCTTGAGCCGCAAATAGCGAAGCCATATCAAAGTGCTGATAATACAGTTTAGCTATATAGCGGATTTACATAAGAAAACTATATGAAATCAAACATTAATAATATGAATTTAATGAATTTCTGTTACACGTTCATAATTCCCACCATAATCTGTCTCCGTAAACGTTTTTTTTTTCATTTGGGTAGTGGATATGGAAGCCAAATGTTATTCATATTTAATTAAAAGTTCATAAAGCGTAATCGTTATCGTAAATCTTAATGTTAGCAGTTTCCTATTCTTTTAAAACACCCACAGTGGCCAAAATTCAAAAGCACATTTAAAAACTCTTCTAAACTTGAAATTAATTTAAAACAACCGCAACAAAGAGTTACAATTAACATAAAAGCTTTTAACATTGCCCTACTTTAGAAACTCTCGAAACGAAAACCTGGGTAAAAAATCTGAACCACGTGTCGCCATTCGCCGAAGGGATCATTCATTTTATCGGAAATATCACAGGAAATCATTTATGAAACAAAGGAATAAAGAGCTCAAATAGAGAAAAGAACAATCGGGCACAAATTCTTACAGAATGTCAAAACACTTTTGTCGAGGATTTGCATAAATTAAAATCTATAAGTACATAAGTAATATATAAACTTCTTGTCCTGATTGACTCATCAAAGCAGAGCCTATACCCCATGGTTTGAAAGAAACTTGAAATTTTTACAGCTGCTACGTTTGTAGTAAAAAGTAAGACAGGATTTTTTGGAAATTCCACTCCTAATGGGGTGAAAAGGGGGATGAACGGTTGTATGCAAATCCGTCATTCCCAAAGATTGGCAATTGAAATTTCGTATATGGGTTCTTGATCAGAAATAAATGAACAAATATTTCAGCGATTTTAGAAATCTACCCCTAAGAGGGTGAAGAAGGGTTTGGAAATTTGTATGGGATGTTTCGAACGGATTCATAAGGACCAATGGATAGAGTCATTTTAAAAGAAAGTTTTTGAGTATAATTCATTAATTTTGGGTGAAAATGGTTGCTACCCATGCCAAGCCGGGGCAAGTCCGCTAGTACTTTTATAAATTGCAAAGTGACAGTTGACAGGACAAATAAATGCTCTAAATTTTGCTAAAAGCGTGTGTACACAAAATATTCGACTAACCAAAGTTTGGAATAGATTTACTCGCAAAATGCTTAATCAAACTGTTATTTCAGTTAAGCTCACGGTATATCCGCTTTCATGTTCTACCGGATAAATGTTACTTTTGGACTTCGGGAATTTAATTCTCAACTTGCAATACCTATCATTTATAGAACAGCGCTTGGAATCTTAACCCCTTACGTAATTAAAATTGTGCTTGTCCCAGCGCACCTTAGTTTCATGTAATTGTATATTTTATTAATTCCCTTCTACTCTATATCATAAATACTGGGTGTATCTAAATGGGTTAGTGTTTCAAGGCTTTGCACTTAACTTGCCCCGTAATAAATTAACCTACTCTGTGTAATTTATACATGTTAATGAAAGTTACACCTACCTATTTACAGCTTGTTTTACATGTGAGCGATCGCTCCCCTTGTGCTTATTAGCATTATGGATAAATATGGATACGTTAGGTAAATGTTTATGAATAGCACACACATGAATGTTTTCCTAAAAATGGAAATATCGCGCTAAAAACTGTACAATGGGCATGATGACTATAGGAACATTCTATTTAGTCGGTGAGTTGGTAATAAAAAATATGGAACACATTTTTCTTTTTTTTTTTTCTATATAAAAATCAATAACAATGTAGTATGTTTTTAGTTCAGGAGTGGGGCTTGTGACGCCTAATTAAATATTGTACTTAGACGTGACGTCATTTATTGTTTACGTATTACGTATCCAAAATATTTTGGTAATCCATCTGACTGACATTAGAAAAACAAAATAGTTATCATCCATGGATAAAGTACATGACATACTTCTTGACATGTGGTAATTTTAAACGCTTTACAGGCGACGATACGATGACTCCATAATCTCTACATACGTATAGTAAATTATTCAAGCGCATGATACGATTGTAACCCATTTAATACTAGGTACTGGGGAAAATGGAAAACCATATTCCCCTAAATAAAGTACCAGGATGCGAGAGAAATGTGTCTGACGTACCTTGAGATCTCTGTGAACAATACGCCTTTCATGACAGTATTCCACGGCGGAAAGGATCTGCCAGAACTTACGACGAGCTGCTTGCTCAGCCATGCGACCGTACCTCGCGATGTAATCTAAAAAGAAGAAAATTATTAAAACAATAGAACGTAGGAAACAAAAGACCCTCATGGCACGTAACGATAGGTCAAGAAACAACCAAGAATCGATCGGTAGGCCAGTGACCGGTGACCAGTTAGTGGCATTTTATAATGCGTCCCCGTACTTCGAAGCATGTAAATAATCTATCGAGATAATTATTGTTTATTATTAATATTCAGTTGTGAATTCACATCTACGATTAGCTGAAATAAATCAGACAGCTTACATTAACTGCATGTTAATGTTTCAGGAGAGTCAGAGTTATCCAAAAAATGTTATTCGGCAAACGAAGATATCGATATTTCTCACTAATATCAGGTAGTTAACGCCTCGAGGAAATCTTATTATACAGGTTACCGATTCTAACTTGTTTAGAGAAGCTACTTAAGGAAGAATTGCGATAAATAGACACTTAATAACGATTCATTTTTTTATTGGTTTTATCGAATTAAATACTTATTGGGTTTTAAACATTCGGATCAGAACACTACAACAATATTCATATCTCGGTCTATACAAATAGTAAGAGCTATATGAAAATAATCGATTTATAAAGTAAATGACCTCATCGACATCACTATTCTTTAAAATGATCTTTTTCGGTAAGTAACCTTAGAAAAAGAAAGTAGCCCAGTACTATAGGTAAACCTGTTCTTATATCGTGGACCACACAAACGTTCAATTTATGTACCTACCTAATAAATATACTCAGATGCGTGTGATACATAATACATCTACTTATTTATCTTAACGATAAGTACATCCGGGGATTTGTTTGATGACGATTTCTCATATGTCGTCGATCTTTATGTACTTATTTCGTTAGTAGAGAATGGATTTCTTAGTAACCTTATGTTGCCTTTGAAGACAAAGGTGTCAGGCTAAATGTACTTTAACACTTATGTAAAGTACATAGCAACGTTAATAAAGTTTACTGAGATGTACGCATATTATTTTCATGTCGCTTGCTAGTTGCCATATAGGTACGTCACAAATTGATTGTACCGATTACTTATAGGTACCTACTTTGAATGTATTATATAAATAATAACGAAAACAATAATTTAAGATTGCTTATCTGGACATTGTATACCTACTACGTAGTTACTATATTTTGTTATGTAAAATACATATCGAGTAATCGAGTTGAGCATCAGCAAAATTTTAGCAGAAAAGTTTATACTTATAGAATTTCTAATACCTAGTAAAATACTGTCCGAATCCGTTTTAATTTCATACCAAAATTACCTCCTAAACTAAAATAATAATTACTAAGGCCCAGTTTTTGATCCCGAGTTAACTCAACTAATAAGTTAAGTACGCTAACTAATGGTTTAAAAACGTGTTTTTTCATCAATTTTTAGTCCATCAAATAGTCAAATAAGCCGGAGAGTTAATTAATTAACCATGTGGTAGAATAGATATTGATGAATAAACGCTTTTTTATCGTAGTTTGAAACCATTAGTTAGCATATTATTTGACCATTGGTTGAGTTAACTCGGGATCTAAAAACTGGCCCAAAGCAAATTATTTTTAGAACTGTCTTGAACTCTGTATTTATCCTTTCTACAAAATATCTAAAAAGAAAACATGATCGGAAAATAGTCTATTAATAATGATAATTTTCCATACGAATATATTTAAATCAATAACAGGCCTACGTACGAAATGTTTACGTAATAACGATAAGGATAGTCGGTATTTCTTTGACACAATAACGTGGGTTTCGTCGATCCGGAGACTACAGGGAACCCGGTTGACTTTATTATTAAAGTGGGTCAGAGTTTATCACCCACTCAAACGGTCCGGACAGTACAAGAACATCTGTGGACCTCGAAAACTGAATCCCTAGACGATATTTTAGTTGAAGCTTTACATTACATAAAAAATAGCAGTAATTTTACACATACGGAAAATAACTGAACATTCTATAAGAAATATATATTTTTTTAATTGCAGCGTAGGTTTTTAGTACTTACTTACTCGGAAATTTTTAAATGACCAAATATGACCAAATATGATGAAAATCTTATTCCTTTTAGACGTGCATGCACAGCATGCAAAAAGGCTTTGTAGAGTTCATAAAAATGTATTTTTGCTCTATTTATTTTATTGGAATAACATGCTTTTTTCTCTACAAAGCCTTTTGAAGACTAAATTAAAAACCTATGTTTGCTTGAACACTCCAAATTTTTTGGTGAATAACCATAATTAATTATGCCAAATAATTATCAAAATATAAAAAAAATTGAACAATAATAATAATAATTGATGTAACAAATCTCGTTCAAAAGGGCTCTCCACTTAGAAATCAGACAGAAGCAGGTGACATATCTGTGATGCTATATCAAACTGGAACCGAGTATTTAATAATACAAGCGGTACGAAACAGGAATTGTATATTCATCTGTTTCGAAATGAACCACCTGACGCAGGTGTTGAAGTTAAACAACGGGTACCTATATTGTCGTTGCTTTGCATTTTTTAATAACTTTTGACTGTAGGTACAGTATGTGTATAATACATTTACCATCGTCAGACAACTTTATTTGAGGAATAATTTTTAAAGTTAAAAAAAATGAAACGAAAACTTCAATTTTTTTATTCGAATAAAACTTATCTGACGATGGAAAAATAGAACTTTATCAAATTGTGGATTACTTAAAAATTATATAATCATTAATGATTTCAGGCAGGTGTGCTGTTCTTTGTTCAAGTGTTTTAAGGATTATGATTTTATCAGATTTTTTTTTTCGATACTATAGTACCTAATTGATGAATCGTCAATGTAGGTATTATCCAAATGGTCAACGACAGCTTGATTGTTTAAAATGAACTGATAAAATTATTATTGCTGTTATAACAGGCTTTTATGAATGAGACACAGACAACGGACAATGGTTATCATAGGAACTATGAAACAAAGGACAGCTAAATAATGAAGAAATCTACATAGACATTACCTATGTTAGGGTAGAGTCATAGAAAACTGGTACTTTTAAAACGGCTGCATTAGGAGTGGGTCTTTATGCTATAAGAACAAGAACAAGTCGTGAAGAGACTCCTTATAACTTTAGGAATAGGTAACTATCTGAGGCTTCTTGCCCAGATATTTCAATTTCCCTGCAAATTGTCGCAATTATATCGCAATTCGTAATTAACATATAAATGCATAATGACAAAAACAAGTAGGTACTTAGATATGAACTAAGTAATTAGCGGCTATCAGGTGGGTGGTATAATTAAAAAAAAATAAACAATGAAAAGTTCAGCCAAATACCAGCTAATTTGAAATCTAAATCACTCTTTAACATAAACTCTTTGAGTATGAATCATGTTTTCCAATGAGTATCGTATAATGAAATTCATGCAAGACAACCGGGATTCGAGCCTGGAAATCGCAGTTCGGATTTTGGGGGACGAAGTCAGCTGTGCGCGAAATTACTACCCTCTTCCACCCACCACCGTCAGCGACACCCTACCCAGTGACGTCACACCAAGCCTGCTTACGTCATACACAAAGCGGCCACGAACTTACGAAACGAACGCCCTTAATCGATTTCGAGGTTATTTACTACGTTATACTTTTTTTGTCGCGCCTACACAAAATTTTATTATATTGACGAATGTCAAATGATCAACATCTTTAGATAACATCTTTAGACGTTGTAGGTTAACGGAAAATTTCATAAAATATAGCTAAGTATGGTGTTTGTAAACTGAAGCCAAAATAAACGAAAGAAATTGGTACGTAAAAACAAACTAATTAGTGAAGCCATTATCCTCATTATACAAAATACGATTGTGTAAAGACTTGTGTGTGCAAATAGTAAAGAATACAATTATCATATGTATGACTGTTTATCAACTTATTTTTCTTTAATAATTTATTATTCTTACCAAATATTTCTCCTTTACTAGCATACTCAGACACTATGTAGATCATGTTTTTCGTCTCCATGACCTGAAACAAGGAAAAGATAAAGGTTAAATAAAATATTTACTCAAAAGGCAGGACTCCCATAAACACGTGACATTGAAGGGTAAAGCATACTGCAATTCCATTGACACTTTCCTCGATAAAAGATGGAATAAAATTATCGACAAACCACCTTCCCTAGGACTAAAGTATGGACTATCTAAGTTTCAAAAATGGCTCTAGTTCGCAACCTCATTGACTCCAATATCAGCTCTTCTTTTCTATTTCTACAAGACGAATTTCATCGATAACGTGTTAAACTGTTTAGACTGAGCCTGTTTAATTCAAAATCCTTCATAGAAAATCGGACATCCTAATTAATCTCGTTACATTACGACGACATTGTGGTCCTTCTAATTCCAAAACTTTTAATTAGGTTAAACCGGGTATCGGTCAATAGGTCAATACACATCTCACAACACAGTTATAATAATACGACAGGAGATGTACGGGTCAGCCTCGTTTTTAATCCACAAGAGTCACGTTGATAAAGGTCAGCTTGGAATCGACCACGCCGATGTCAGCTTAAATTACAATACTCTTTTAGTTTAGTTTTTTGCGAAATTCGAAGAGAGAAAACGTAATTGAATGGTTTCAAATGTAGGAACAATTTTGAACTAGAATTTTGAACGTAAATGCAATCTAGTCAAAGTCGAAATTATTTGGAGAATTTTTCCTCTATCATTTTCACATATTATTATACATTTATGCTTAAAGACATTGAAGCCTTTAATTGTGATCATTTTTATATAAGTACCCCAATGGAATAATGTTAATAACTCATCACTTATTCATTATTCTTTTAACTTTACTGTAACCTTTGCACACTTTGTTATTATTTTTTATTTCATAAGTACCTACTTCCAATTACAGTGCAGTCCGCATGGCTTCACGGCTATCATTAAAATTGCGAAGTGTTTCCTAATTAAATGTCTTCAGAATTATTTAATGTAATGTTAATTGACTTTATATCTGAATATTCTCGTTATTTTCTTGTATTAAACGGTAATCGTGGACTGTGACGAATTTGGTACCGCCAACATAAATTTCCCAAATATGATCTAGGTCCCTATTTTAAAAACAATTGATTAAATTAAAAAAATATTTAGTCATGGTTGTAATTCCAGTTCATTACTGAAACTATAAACATGATGATGAAAAAGCCTAAAAATACGTGTTTTTAAGACCTCACCATTCGAATTACCTAAGCTGTTTTTATTACATTGTATGTCATGAAAAATTAAAGTAACAGAATAAAATATATTTTTCATGAGAATCCTTCTGAAATAAAATCGCTTCATTATCTATATCTAAGAACACCACCTACAACCCATTTTGCTAGTAAATGTGAGTAGTTAACTCAAATTAGTCAATTCAATTCTATTGTTACAAAAATTACAATTTTAAATACAATTTTAAAATTAAAATTTTACAATTTATTTTGCCACATTTAAAATGTATTTTTTATTGAATACAAGTATTATTTATTTTATGTATATTTGAAACTATAATTATACTTAGAAATGTACATAGTATTTCAACTATTTAGCTGAAACGCGACAAAAGTGAAGCATGATGTTTCCGTATAATTATTTCGGTAAACATCAAGCGAAAGTCAACTTTATTTTCGAGAATTGTATTTTAAGCAAAGTTGATTGCCTTGCGAGTTTCATCCCACTGTCAATTAATAATTTTGTCGGAAAATTTTCCATCTCGACATTTAACGAAAGTCGTTTACTTAATCCAGCTTTAAGATTTACCAAAAAGCAAAAAAGGCTAGCACTTTCTGTGTTCATAAAATACATATTTTATTGATTAAAAGCATGTTTAAAATCAGGAACTTCAAATACTTAAATTTAAATCGTCCTGTTCGTTTCCGCGATACATAAAAAAACAACTACTTCCTACACCAAAAATATGTTGATATAGCCAAATAATTTAGTTACTCAGTTTATCTATCGGTAAACAGAATCTATTAAGGAAACACCACTTAATGCCCCGAGCACTTTAATATTCCACAAAGTATTAAAATAGAGGTTTTCGAGATTAGTCAGATTAACTGCGCCCGTGACCTCGGCCTTTAAATTCATAGTTATCACTATAAATACACACATCGCAGTAGGTATTGTTATGTCTCTTAAACAGCTTACAGCTGTTCTGAAGTCATCACTACGCCGAGAAAATGAATGAAAAGCGTGTTCATAGTTGTCTATAAATAAACATACCTACTGGGTTTACATGATTGTTTTGTTACTGAAAACAACGGATATGGGTGTTTGATTGTGTAATGATAACATCTCAACAAGCGGAAACGTTCTCTTCCCGTTGAGGACAAAGTATAAACACTAAGTTCTATTCAAGATGACAATGTTTGTACACAAGGAACCTCTTGGTACCTCATTCAAGCTTTTAATAGTATCAAATCCATTCATACTTTGGCACGTGTTTCGAAATTACGTAACATTCATGCATTGTTCCAATTACAAGAATTGGTATTGTGCTATAACCCATTTGCCTGGTTAGTTTCATCTGTAGGGCAGTTACTATGTACCGGTCATGTACATTGTTACTTGCACACTACACCGACAAGTTAAAGTGCACGAGCTAACACTACCCACTGCTAAATCAGTTTTGGTTTGTTCTAATTGACACTCGTAATATCACAGAACATACTTAATTGTAAAAAAACTAGAAAGCTCTGCATACAATTATACCATCGCATGAGATCATCTACTTCATCCCACATAAACTCTTATGACGCATACCCATATGTTTATTTCCTGTACTTCAATAGGTAACGTGTTTGTTAACTTTACAATATGTACAATATTGTACAATGGCAAGGTTATTTCTGAACGCTTAAATTTTTCTACTTCGGAGTCTACTGTTTGCTTGGAATGGCGGAGTTAAATCAAACAGTTGATAGACGTCTTGTCTAATGTCTGGTTAGGAAAACGTGCCTCTCCAATCTTGTGCTTATACCTATGTATTTTTGAGCTAAACTCTGCCTGTAGTTGTGATATTTTGTCCATACCACGGGGACCTCCGAGTTGCGTATCAAAGGATATGAAATAACTAAATAAGTACATTGTTTATTTCATAATACTTGTTTCTTACAATAAATAGAAGATTTAAAATGTCTAGGAACAGGGCCTATTAGGAAAGGAACATTTCATTCATAAATATTCTTGAATTTGTGAAACTCGTTCACAAGGGTGCCCATTATAAAAAATCTACGCATTAACCTATTTTTATCCACCCAATAATGAAGGTATAGATGTAAGTAACCAAATTTCGACGTGAAATATGAGAACAAAACATGCAATTGCTGACGTAAATCGCCTCATACGTAAAGCCGATTCACATTGACTAAGTTTCTGACGCAAAGAACATTTGAAAGACAAAGTACTACGTTAGACCGCTGTAACTTTTATATAGTTACATGAGTAGGAAAACGACATTTCTTATCATAAATGGCGCGGAACGATGTATGCGAGTCGTTCTTGTTGCCGTCGTCTGAGTAAGCAAAACATGACCTTAGAAGCAATAATATGACTGTAAACTGCAATGCAAGTTCCACAAAGGTATTAGCTGGCAACATAGTAATGTCACGCGTCAGCAGTGTTAACGACATGTCGTACAACTGGCTCATTCTTTCGGGCTAATGGTATTATTGTCGTATTATTCGGAGCGAGTCATGTACAGTACGTAATAGGCATAGTCGCTCCATCAAGCCGGTAAGTCTACTAATTCATACGCATTTGTTCCACCGCTTAACGGTGACCGCAGGAGTTTCTCTTTCGACCGCTAACTTTGATCCAAATAACCGTACATTAGTTTTTGCACCTCTGTATGTGTAGAGTACTGTAGAGCCAGTTGCAAAAAGTAGTGGACTATTGATTGGGGTTAATCATTTACTGTTTCGAAAGCTAGCTTGTAATACATTACAGATGTAGGTACCTATATCAAGAATTTTCATTTCGGACCCTTAGGTTAGGAGATATAGCATAATTAGACCAGGTTTAATAATGTATTATCTTGGGACAACTCAGATAGGGCCATGTCATCCGAAACTAGGTAGATCCTATATAATGGATAAAATAGAATACCGACATTCATACTTACACCAAAATTCATACATAAGTATTATATTATAGACGAATTACAGCCAGACACAGAATAAAATTATTACATGGATCAAGTCCTATAATTTAAATATAAGTGTTAAAAAAGTAAGTTACTCCTTATTAATGTGACAGAAATCTTACCTGGTAAAGCTTAATTATATGAGGATGATCCAGCCTCTTCATGATGTCCACCTCTCGATAGACTTTTTGAAGATTGCTGGCGTCTAATTGCGATTTATCTATTATCTTAATTGCTACCTGTAACAAAAACAAAAATATTTTACTTAAACACGTTACTTTTGACAACATTACTATCAATATAATTAAAATGCGCTCGTCGTCGTTAATATTTAAAATTCGCTCAGGTGAATTCTCTGTGTTTAAGAGGTGTTAGTCTGAAAATCGCTAGCACAGAAATCTTTGCATGTATCCGTCATAAAATGTATCCATTTGAATTATAAGTAGCTAGTATAGTATGACGTAATATCTAGTAAATTTATTCTACAAAGGAACAAAATAACTGCATAAGTACAACATCTTGCGACTCTCCGTAATCTTATACGGAATCTGCTCATTCCATAACTGCTTAGAACAGCACGTTGTGCCAAATAATATTAACCCCTAGTTGCCTCTCCACTTCCCTAGCCTAGACGTCTGCCTAATAAAGATTTTTTCAGCGGTCGTAACGGAACAATACCGTTAGTGCCTTGTGTTTCCAGACGTACAAAGGGGCGGTGACGTCAAGACGAGCGTCATTTCAGAACGATTGAACCAATTGACGTGATTGCGCCAACGGTTCCGTCCACCGCAGCGGGGTTAAATTATTACCCAGCAAAAAGACCACAGGAAAAGAAAGCTTTGTAATACTGTTACATATGAATCATTATTACGGACACTGCAATTTACACAGGCAATCAAAACTTTTCACAAACAGTTATAGTACAGTACAGAAAAGACCACTTCTTGCGAGAGGCCACTGAGTTGTACCTAGTTCATGAATTGAGAGTGACACTAATTACAAAGTCCAGTTATTAAATCTGTGACCTCAAATTGTACAAATACTTCCACAGTCACATCATATGTCAACTGACATCGATTACGTATTTTAAATTCATAAGAGCCCCTTTAGAAGACTATTACTTCTTCTGATTGTAGAGCATCGAGGCAGAAACAGAAAAAAATGTCTATTACCTTAAAACCCTCATGCTAGCTGCTATTATTTTTGACAACCATCAGTCATGATCAGTAGATTCGACAAAATAATACAGTGCTCAGCCTTTCTGATTACGGGGGTACGCGCTCCTTCCCTAATCTATTAATAATTATACCTACCTTTACCTACAATAATTCTCGCTACCTATTGCTGGTATTGTACGTGAACAGAAAATACTCTCTTGGTTTATATTACATTTCAACAATATACTCAAAACTTCATGAGAAAATCTAATTTGAATTTCTCAGAATATACCTACATATGTATCTTTTTATACGTGACTGTATTGTATTTAGAGCTAAATTCCCCAGTCATTGTTTTCATTTGAATCTATGTGACATATTGCGAAAGATAATCAAGCGTGTTGCATAATATCTTGATTGCTAACCGTGTCTGACGTAGAGTGTAAGTACTTGAAAAACAGTGTCAATTACAGACTGTGATACTACCATCAATGTCTGTATTCCCTCAAATATTTACATTAGATAATATAAGTGTTTTCTGTATATGCTCAGAAATTTACTTTATTACTCTTCAATTGAACATTACCTTAAAGACTTTTCCCAGTTTTAAACGATTTATTCAAAGCGAACTGTGACTAACAGCAATGTAACAGCTATAGGTACTTATTTCATATTAAAGGACGGACGTGACGAATACATCGCATCGAATAAAAACACATTTTGCCGACCATAATATTATTAGAACAAGACACTGGGGCAGTCGCGATTGTAATTGCAGTAATAGAAGCTGAACTACCGGACAGTTGCTCCGACATTGACCTCATTGTGCAGATAACAGCATTCTGCACACGACTCCCTTACGTCACACGGTCGGAAACACCCCCTTCGTCCAGATAATTTATATTATTACGTAACTAGGAAAGCCTTCTTTCTGAGCTATCTCGCGGTACTAAATACTTATTTACACGTATATTTATTTATCTTTGTAATGACCCATCTACAAAGATGTTAGTAACTATTTATTATATAGGTTTGTAGGATGCACTTAGATTCAATATACAAAGGAATTGAACTTTGATATCTAATTATGACACGCATACTTGAACTAATATGACTATATTGATGGAAAGTAATGTATTGCGTTATTACATACAAATTATTTATGCCGCTCCTAACCTTCTCCAGGACTCTCTGCCTCTGTCTACTTTCCTTACACTAATATCTGGCTAGATCTGTAAAGGTCTCAAAGAACTTATTTTTTAAAGTCGAACTCGTATTTGGCCTGCAGCCGTATTGATTGTCCACCAGTGAGATCCATTGCGTCGTAGATTTTATTATTCCTAACCTTCAATATTAAAAAAAATCTTAATTAAGGTCATAGCGTGAAGTAGGTATAATATCACTTTCTCCATTAGTTAATTACTCAGCTGCGTCATTTAGCAACGTTTATCAATGCAAGCGTGCAAGGTATATGTATATTTAATCCGCCGCCACTTAGAAAGTGATGCGACGTGACAAATGAAAGAGAAAATGTAATGGACTAATTAAGCGGCAATCTACTGATTATTGTATAATACTAGCATTATTCACTGTCTTATGTGACAGTTTACAAGCTAGTCAGTTTTATGTTCTATTGTTTGCCCATTCAAGAAAAAGCGAATAATAAAACGAACATTATAAAGCCAGAGAACTTAAAAAGATTTGAAAGAAAAATGTTATTGGATGGTAATTAATTAGTCAATCAATCTTTCTGTATTACATAAAACGCAGCGGTTTTGCATTATCAGGATTAAAAACAAAACATTATTATCGATACTAAATACATACAATTGATAGTGACAAACACACAGCCACCGAATGGCTTCGTCTTTTCGTCATAGTGGAATTTACAAAAGTATGTAATCATTATCGCTACACAAATTATCTCCATCGCCTCCAGATAACATAATACAGTCATAAACCTTTGCAGAAGCGTAAATTCTCTTTTCATTTTATATTTCCATTTTCCTGTACCTATTTCAAAAATATCATCAAATACTGCAAGGATAGCCGAGTGGTACAGGTCACCAAGCTAATTACCACTGCGCGACGTGCTGCGGGTTCGATCCCCGCATGGGACAAGCATTTGTGAGATCCACAAGTGCTTGTTCCAAGTCTGGGTGTTCTTTGTGCATGTGATTTGAATGTTTGTGAAACCTCCGCGACACAAGGATTAAATTAATTAGAGCAGGCGTTGTTTAAAAAAAAAAATGCATAAAAATTATAAGTATATAAGTACTTATGAAGTAACCTGTATGATCTACTTATGCGCTAACACTGAAACGTCAATCAGTTTGAAGCCGCCGTTAAGTCTCGTGCTGTCTCTGTCACTTTAAGGAGTGAAGTAGCGACAGATAGACATTTAAGAATGTATTAAAGTTGATTGACGTTTCAGTATACGGAGGTAAGCTACTCTACTCCACTAAGATATTCATATCTGATTCAACTTTTTAAAAGAGGTATTTTCTGTATCTTATTTTTTATATCTTACTAATTAAATGATCATCTATGTAATTATGGCGTATTACGTTATAAAATATTGATTTTGCGCATACCTATTTAGGTATGCAGAAAACGTTAATATGTATTTCCTATTTTTGTACGAATTTATTCGATAGTAATTACACACATCTTTAAATCGTCTCAAGAATTTAAATATTCTACAATGAGTGAACGTTTTTTCATAGGAATTCAATACAATTTGTACACCAACAACAGCTCGTGGGCAGAAGCGATATTATTCTGTGCATTCTGTGGTCGAGGTAACTGGCCGACACGGAATCTCGATTGCACAACGCGGGAAGACTTTTCTAACTAAATGAACCGAGGACGTTGCCTATCCGGATATGACGTATAACGGATGTACGTGAAACCTCCGTTTATCGGTACGGTATTATAACTTTATCAATAAACAGAGGTTTGACCTCTTGGTTGGGCAGCAAGGGTCATTGGCCTTTGACCCTATTGTTTGTATACAAGTACACAATACTTCAGTCCAAACCTGTACTGAATGGCTTACAAGAGCTTTTGTCTTTTAATTCTTTACTCTTGAATAAAAAATGCACAAGAAACTTGGTGAATGCTGAATCACAATTTCGTCGAAATTTGAACAATACAAAACAAACTTAGCAGTACTTTTTAAACATGGTGGATGTGAGAGGTTGCCTTTATGTTTTTTAGTAGTTTATGGAAATATCAACTTTCAGACCACACGATGTTTTCATATTAGATTGGTTTACAATACACTACGGTGTGAAATATTCTACTTTTTCCGCATTTTTACTAAGTACCTACTAATAATTTTCCAAAGATAAATAATTGTACCTACTTACCTAGAAAATTTCTCATGCCGCTCATACCTACATATTAAAAACTAATATTTATAGACCATAATCTCAGTAATCTACTTCATAAACATATTGATTACGTGTGTACAGTTTACAATGGGCAATGACGTGACAAAAAAATATCTCATGTTCTAAAATTAATATTACTATCTACATTGATTTAAAGTTTTATGCTACTACTTTTCTGTTTTATAAACATGACACAGCACGCCACTTCGAACGTTTTTTACTGATTAGACACTCGATGAAATTGGAATCAGTCTAGACATACTAACCCGATTTTATACAGTAATGTGGCCCTATAAAATATCAATTCATGTGTCGTGATGGTCTAGCGGTTCAATGAACGGATTTGAGTGCACAAGGTTGCAGGTTCGAACCCAATAGGTGAATGTAAACATTGTGCGGAAACCTGGATTTCAAAAATTGGAATCTGAAATCGCCAACCTGAAATGAATAAGCGTGGTGATTGATGCTTGTTACTTCTCCATAATTATGAGAAGCCTTTGCCCAGCAGTGGGACCTTTATAGGCCGGTATTATAATTTATGTAACACGATCAATACCTAATAGATTATGTTTCTTTATTTATTTGATACTCGACGGCAATTTTGTATCGCTGTGTAATAAATACACGCTATTATTAATTTACGATAAATAATTACATTATCGTGTCTATTAATGGTAATGAATACAGTATATTTACACCTGACACTTCAATCAATGAGCAGCTTTAACAGGTTGTACAATTAAGTGATTAATTAAGTAGCAGTATCACACACACACACAGTTTTTCAAACTTAATTGGGTATATTTTTTAAAGTATTAGTTCTAGTTCCATATAACAAAAATGTATCTCTAAATATAGGAATATGTTTCTCGTAAAACTTGTAAGAATCAATTGTAAGCTAAATGATTTGCTATTAATAATTGTCACCGTTCATACAATACGAGTGACGCACATTCCCCAAACACTAATAAGTATAATTAGGAGGCCAATGATAAATTAGCACTAGTCTCCTAATACAATTACCGTGCAACACAAGTGTTTTGCACCTTTACGCTAACTACTCACGATCTTGAGACCAGTCCAACATAAACATAAATCACAAATCCCTTTTCTTAGTATTTAAAACACAATTATGTATGAAACTTAACATTAACACCAAGACACCAAACGATATTTAACAAAGAATCAAATTCTGAGTACGTATTTCCATAAATATTATTTCTGGTCAATATCTTCCATATTTTTATTAGATACATAGAGCAAGTCAGGTACACACGGCATGATTTCAATACACTGTCAGATGAGATGTAATTTTGTAGTACGATATTGAAGTAACTTGCAGCTGTGAAAGCTGAAATGAAATCATATGTCGGTCCTCTTAGATTTAACAACATCCATACCGAAAAACTAGCCAATCTAAAAGCGACAAATAGTTAGTATTTGTCATAGACTTAACGTTCCTAACTCATTAGTTAAGACCTGAAATTCCACTAATGTATGAAGATCTTGGATAGATAAGACTTACTCAATGAACCCTTTTGCTAAGAAAATCAGTAATGTGTATTATGATGTCCGGAATTCGATTTAATGATTTTGTTAGCAAAAAGGTTCATTGAGTAAGTCTTATCCATCCAAGATCTTCATACATTAGTGGACTTTCAGGTCTGTCTGTATACTTTCTGTTTACTCCTGATAAAGCCAACATAAAAATACATGAAATATTATCTTGACATTCAATTATGAACTAAACTAAACATAATGGCTTAGCTAAAAACCCAAGTAATATTTTTCATACAATTTTTCCTCCTTTAATTTGTATAATCTTAGCGTTTAGTATTCATCCTACCATCCGTGTAACAATTTGGCATGATTAATAACAACTTTTATAGTATAATTATCATAATTTTAACATTGAAAAATTGTTAGATTAGCTTCTTGATGTCGCTGCCGCCTTTTACGGCACTACATTCCGAATGAGTGATGACAAACTATTCACTAATTCAATGTTATGACGACATAATATATTTAATGCATTTTATATACTTGACTAAGTTACGAGTCTACGACAATCATCAGGAATGATGGATTTTCGTTCAATCAAAAGGGAGGAGATTCTCTTTTGGGCAGGAAGATTAAAAAAATGTGGACAATAGCACATACATAGATCCGAATCCAAAGTAGGTAAGTAGCTAAAGCATTTATGTTATGGAATCAGAGATTACGAAGGTAACACAAACACCCAGACCCGAAGCAATGTGGAAAAGTCTTTTTCTTCATTGACCCTTCCTGGGATCGAACCCGGGACCTCAGAGCTGGCGACACCTTGAAAACCGGTGTGTACGCCACTCAACCAAGGAGGTCGTCGAAGTATTGTACATACCGTTATATTAACGGTATTTTAGGGGTTGAAAAATTAAGGAAATCGTTTCTATTAGGTGTAACGTGTATGTTTGTAGGTGGTATTACAGACTCTATAATTTAACAATAGGCACACGTTAGTCTCCTTGCTAAGTCTTAAGTAAAACCGGTGTATGACCTTTACAGTGAGAGCTACGTAATAACAGATCAACTCATTTAAATATGAATTCATTATTATCAATTTCACAACATTTACGTCAAAACCTGCGTAAATTGAAATTATCACAATAATTTATCCTCATCAGAAACAGTATATCGACAAAGTTTTTTTTACGATAAATGTAATCAGGCTCATCAATAGCAATGAAACATTGAAAATTTTCCATCGTTATTTTTTGGAGTTTCTTTTCATTTGTTTCCTTTCCAACATTTCTATTCTCTGTGAAAAAAGTACGCCTCGTTGACGAGTTTTTATTGAAGTATCCCCTTTCTCCCTATAAGTGAACACAATAACGTTCAAAATTATGTATTATTGAATCAGACTTGGAAATGTCCTGGTAGGTACATGGTTATATTTACTGTCGTTGTTCTAATGCTATCCCTATATTATTTCTACTATAATATTATCTAAATAACTAGGTATGATCTTTAGACAATAAGTTCACTGGAAATGTATGTCAGCAACTTCATACTTTCGTTTAGAATCCATGGGAAATGAATCATGTTTTAGAATCCCAAAGCAGTAGTCCAACCAAGCTGACCGAATTCAGGGACGTTAAGCCCTTCAGCGGCAGCCACAATCAACAAGTCTAGACGACGATCAATATACTCGCCAAAGCGAGATAGCACACACTAGAAGAAGACAGACATACACTTTCTTTCTCCTCTACAATCCTTGTCAGGGATAAAATTCTAACTAAATGACGAGATCCTTTCATAGTGTTTCAAGCGAAATATGGATTGCATAGGCTGTAGGTTTTTTATACGATGACTGCATATAAAGCCCTGATAAAAGGTCTATTGTCATGTACGTACGGCTATGTGTACATCATTATTGTTATCATAACACTATTTATTTGGAACATAACATACATTAGTAACCCTTACAATGAGGGCAAAGTTGTTCCATTAGAGTTTTCTACCTACGCATTTGAAAACAATGGACGAGAGCAGGCTTCTAGTAAATGTAGTACGAAGCGACGACGGGGAAGCGTAGTACGGAGTACCCTCCATTCTAGTGCCCCCCCTTCCATCATGGCTCGTCCGGGCCACTACAGACGACGTTTTCAAGGATAAAAACGGGAGACATCACACGAAGTATTCAATTTGTCAGCACTCACGTCTCCTGTGTTACCGTGTTACTTTCCTACAGCACTGTCAAATAAATTGGGTCCATCAAGAAAAACAAACCTTATAAAAAGAAATGGATGCATGGGAAGTATACATAATTCCATTTTTACCGAATGCGCCAGACAGGTTATTAAATTAGTTATTGTATTTTACTTGTTACTTATGTACTTAGTTACTTTAATTATTTACCCAATCCACTCTTTTTGTGCATGTAGATGAGAAAAATATATACTAGAGTTATGCGTCACCTAAGGTTAATATAATAATTAAAGATATTTGTAAATTACATATAATTTCATAACAACCATTTTCAATTCAAAATGAACAATTGACGTCATGACAGGAGATAACTACTTATCGAGAGCAAACAAACACGCGTGTCTCTACGTTATCACGTTGAATTATCTCATGATAAACGCATTCTAGTCGTTATAGTTTCAACATATCATTTAGAACTAATGCGTAGAGGTAAGTACCTACAGAAAAAAAAGGTATTCAGAGAAAGTTTAACAACTAAGACGGAGAAGACGTTGAGGGTGACCGCCAGACAGCAAATGTAGATAACAACCAGCCACTGACGCAGAGCTCCAAAATAGATAACGCATTTGCGTCAAGCGCACATTTTTCAAGCAGTGTAAACGGAGCGCGTGCCATACTATTTGATTTCCTGGCAAAATATTCGCCAGACTTGTACTGAACACGCATCTCCTGGCTGATCACGCTTTCTTTATTTTACCAAGCGCAACGTAATGATTCAAACTGTCTCGGCATACATCGTTTATCAATTTTACACCGCGATGGATTGTTTGTGTGGCATTTGTATTAACTGCATGTCGTATGAACGTCAAAGGTATTCATAACACAGAACATACAGTAGCAACACTAGCAACTGATTATTATGGTAAAACACTATACATGGATATCGAAACATTCAAAATAGTTTAGCCAGAGTTATTGATTGATTTTTTTATTGAAATGCACAACGAAAGTCAGAGTGATTAAACTTTTGGAGCTCCGAGCGTCTGGCCGTCACCTTGGTGTCAACAGCTCGCATTGAAAAAAAAGGAAAATAATAAAAACAACGCGATGCGTGCACCAGAGGCAAGGTCGATGCCGTGGTATTTCTGGACGCGGCAGCCCGCCGCCTGCGATCGTTTCGACCTCATCCAACTGACTACGCTGAATCACTGATTGATAGCTACGTTCCACGAAACGAAATATTTAGTTAGCCTTTTCGATTAATTTTTTGGCACTATGTTTATATTTACGCCACTACTGCTTTGATACAAAACAAAGAGGGACTGTTTCGTAATCCGCATTAAATTACTGGCTCTATCAAAATATTGCTGAAATTTGGAGAAACTACAACGTGAATGCTTAGATGTTTCGATTCTGCATAAGATTTGAAAAATACTTAATTTCCCAAGCAAAGTACTGACATGTAGTGTGTGAATTCCAAACCGGATCTACGGTCACTAGGTCCATCTACATATTATGAACCACGCACAGTGGCGAAGGCCGAGGGCGTCCTTTCTGTTATTTTGGTGCATTCATTCAACGTTGTGTCCTCGTAAGTCGCTCTGTGATGCGTCATCGTCGATTCTAAACAAAAGTCTTTATTTATTCCGTCTCACATACCATAAACCCTGAAACCGATGTAATCGCCGGTTAAAAAGTCGTTCATACAAACGCAGGTCGTGTGCCGTGAGTCATTCAAGACGATGTACAGTATTCGGCCAATGACCCACTTCGTTGCTACAGTCTCGCTCTACGTTAAATTTCTATAAGTAGCCTATTATAACTGATGTGATAGTTATTGTAATTTACAACATCAACATTATAGTAGCTGTATCTACATACGGGGACAGACCTAAAACATTTTAAAAAGTAATTCCTTACGAATTTTTCGTCAATAATAATTATAATTTGTAAAATTAAAAGAAATTTAATACGTGATGGCCAGCACAATTTCTATTGTATTCTTTAATTAATGTTATCAAATACTTGAGTGCACAATATTGTGATAGTTGCCACCCACTAGAAGTAATGTTACATTGAGTGACAGTTAGAATCTAGGTTTCTAAAATACGATCTATGTTCGTGCACGTATCTGCTGCAAACATACTTCAGGTTGAAGTGTACAAATAGAAAATGACCTTTGCAACGACATTTTGCTACTCACATCGCTTGTGTAAAATTCCTTTGCAATAAGGTACTTCTTCAAAAATATTTAAACTCAAATGAACTTAATATATTTTGACACCAATTTTGATGAATAGACACTACAGACTAGATATTATATTATGCTTTAAAAATAACTGTTATCGTGACAAGGAGAGCATAAGGATTAACTTGTCTTATTTTTACAACGTCTTGGTGACTCGTACGGTCGCCGACACGTAAGAACACTCGACCGATCATTCTATATCCCGTCTGGTTGCTATGTTCCTACTTGCAACTGAGATGGGACGTTGGCATACATTCACTGCTCTAGACAATTTAAATGGAATGTCGGTGGCACGATGTTTATTTCTCAATCGATACGTCAAAGTTCAAGTTCCGTAAGCGAAGTCCTGCAAGGTAATTCAATAGGCACGAACTCTATAAATTCTCATAAACTAACAAAGCAGAACAATTCATGTGGATCGAATGGATTCTCTTTCTCAACATACGACTTGAGCACGTGACCGGGCTTACGTAAATTTAGTTTTTCGATGATTAGTTTGATGTTTTCAGTTGGTACCTACAACAGTCTACTGTGTCATTTTGTACGAAAGTTGTTTTCTCTCTCGCATCCAGTCGATCCCAAGAGCCTTCTTCAATTCATCCTGCGGTACAAGTTCGTCGTGAAATATTTCTATTGCCACTTGAACTTGCTGTACCATAAGTGGCTGATATTGCTGTTTATTCCTCGGAGTTTTTATTTAGTTGAATTTTGCTGTTCCATTATTTGAATATTTCCCGATCGCTAGAGGTAAGCTTTAGTAACATCGTTATCAGTTGCCTCGCTGAGGTCCTTCGTAACGCGATAGTAGGGGCACGTGAGGTGTGCATGTAGAACTCAAGCTACGTAAGCAAATAGGTACCTAGCACCTACTATTCTGATTACGTCCTGCGCAACTTATGAGATCTTAACAATCATTAACGTCAGGTGTATTATCATATCAACTTCTGTGTGTTTCATTCAAACCATGGTTTTGAGATTTCAGAACATTAAAATATATGGTTTTACGTAGGATATCTTTAAACCACAGTTTAAACAGAATTAAATTGTTTATCTGAAAAAGCTGCTTCGTATTGCATTTTATTTATCAAGTATGAGGTTCATTTAGTTTAAATTGTTTGTTAGCATAAAAATCATAAATTGAAGTTCCTTTCGTTTCGCAAATATTTTTCACTTAGACAAATTTAAGTAGTCAAAAAAGAAAACCCCTATTCTATGTAAGATTGGATTTTCTTCAATCTTTCATCGTCTTCGATAGTTAAATATCGGAGTTCGTCGTAACAGATAGAGAGGAAGATACTTCTTTTAAATTTGTGATAAGTACGCATTTTTTTCGCTACATTTTGTATAAGATGAATTAAAGTGATCGAGTGTGGTTTATAAGTAGTTTATTGTTTACTGGGTGATTATAAAACTTAGGAGGTCTGTGTGAGTATAAATGTTACGCACTACATAAGCAGTTGCGTCTTTCCTTATGGATTTGTCATTAAACAATAATAACACATTACCTCATTAGCCAATTAGCCATTTAATATATTGATGGTGACGTTTTATTATATGACTGCGCCATAAAAAGGGTGGTTTTCTGTATAATATATTTATGTATGTATTATACATTTCTTTGGCACGCTCTGTAGCCTAAGCGGTGTGATCGATTTCAGCTTGAGAGATTTCTTTAGATTTTTCTTAAGTAACTGTGTGACAATGGGTAAAATTAAAAAGGGGAGATTTTAGGCGCGTTTTCAAATTAAAAAATGTGACCGTTTCATGTAGTGTATCAAAATAAAGAGCTCAAGGATACGACCTAAAAAGTATAACTCAGTTAAATGTAGGAGATGAAAAAAAGTTTATCAAAAACCCGACTGTAAAAATGTTACAAAAGAAAAAATATTTTTTTGTTGGTTTTTACAGTCGGGTTATCTGAAGAACATATTTATAAGACTATGTTCCTATTGTAAGTATAGGTCACGCTTTAGGCTGTTACTATACCTACCTAATGATAGTTATTTTTTTTAAAGCTAACTAATGATGAGGGTCGCACAAAACTAGTATTATTGTATTAATGATAACGTTCATAGGAACGATTAATATTTTTTAAATATGTAAGTAGGTAGCATCCATAGCTTTGTAAGAAATTATATCTTCATAGGTATTTTCTTACGTTTTTACTTATATATAATACTTCATACGATCTTCCAATAAGAAATACAGATTTATAACTGAGGATTTCAAGTAGGTATTTGTACATTTATATTAAAAAAAAGCATAGATATTCAAAAGCCCTACGAATATGCATCAAGTGACGAAGTTATCGATTGCTAACCCTTACCTCAGTCTTCGTTATTCGATGTCGTGCTAACTTAACGACGGCAAAATTTCCCTTGCCGATGGTCCTCTCGATGTCATAAAAACCCACCCTAATGGGGGTCTTCGCAGGACGTTCACGATCCGCCATTGTTATATTTTAATCATTAAATTCCAAACGGATTTTCTAACACTTCGGAAGATTTGTACAAAACCATCCGCAACACTTTTTGTTTATATTCATCGAAGGCAGTCATTAACGCACACTAAAATTAGAGCGAGTTATCAAACACACAACAATTAACGCATGTATAATCCCGACACGTCATTTAATAAATAAATGGCATGTTAACTAAATGTGATTAACGCGTTTTTTTCTCCCAGACAGTTTAACAATCAAAGACACTACATTACGTGTTCCGCTTAAATAAACAACACAAATTAAGATTGTTTTTATAAAACAGCTTAGCACACTGCAAGTTCATGTTCTTCATTAGCACGTTAGCTATGTTGTATACAAAAATTATTTACAATAGAAAATCGCGCAGAGGCGGCGTGCGCGTAATATTCGCTTTTAAGCACCACGTCACGCCGCCGCCTCACCGGCTGTCAACCGGGTACTGAACTCGAGTCGATCGAGTCTAGTACTCGTAGAGCCAAGCAAAGCACACCACCTACCGCCGCGGTATACGCGCGCGCTTTCAGTCGCCTGCCAGCCATGTTGATTCTCTTCATGACGTCAACAAGGCGTTCGGCGCTAAGTCCTACAGAGTCCCGATATATACAAATACATACTAAAGTACTATACCAACGTAGAGGATGCATACCTCTTTAATGTTGGCATGGTTCAAAATTAAAACATGGTATCTGTCTTCAACACTCGAGGCATATATATAACAATAACATCAACTTAGGTACGGTAGTTATGTAGGTACCTACCATGTACCTACTTATTTCATTATTTACCTACGCCCAAAAGACGATGTAATAAAATTAGATACCTATGTACATACAGTTGAACATAATATAACCTCTTCTTTTTTGGAAGTCGGTTAAAAATTCGTTTCAACTGGCGATGGCGTACATAGTGTTTTACTTTGCTGGTTCTGCTATCATGTACCTACATTAAAATACATCATTAAAAAAAATGTGTTTGCATGGGAATATAATGTTTATTGTACATGGCGTTTGATGCATTATTAATCAAATACCAGCAGCAACTTGGGCTAATAATATGTATTTAAAACAAACAAATCCTTTAAAAATCACAATTTATTCCATTCATCGTTATTAATTTATTACGCATTAACTCATCTGGAGCAATTACTTGTAATTATTATTTCTATTTGTAATTAACGATTTATTCAATCTTACATAATTTAAAACTGCCGCCAAACAACGTAGTGGTACTCACAGACTACTCAGAATTTAGAAAGGCTTTGCCATTCGCAAAGTACCAAATTTTGGTACTTTATTGCCACAAACTTATCAGACCTGGTGGCCAAATCTGTAAGTAATATTATTTTCATGATTTCATTTTGTATAGCTTTATTAATAACACCGGCGTTTAAATGTCTCACTGCTGGGAACAGGCCTCTTCCCATTTATAGAAGGAATGATTTGATCACCATTCTTGTTCATTGCGGTTTGTCAATCTAGATTGATTTCGCATGATTATTTCCTTCAACGTTTGTGAAATGTCTCTTAGAATGTTAGTAAGTAATTAATAATATAACTTTGAGAAACTCACATTGGTAGATACTTGCCTGGGTTCGAGTCAGTTCGAACCTGAAACCATGTCCATACAAAACCGGGCATTGAACCATTAGGCCACAACGACATGTCTAACCAGCTCATTCCTTCCTTTATTTATTATTTTATATGCAAAAGTAACTCTGTCTGTGTGTAATGTAACGCTATCAAGCCTAAACTACTGAACCGATTTTAATGAAATTTAGTACAGAGATAGTCCATAGCCCGAGAAAGAAAATAGGCTACTTTTGGCCACGATAACCGACACCCACGCGGATGGAGTCGCGGTCTACAACTAGTATAAAACAATAGACAATAATTAAGACTAAATTTACTCCTTGTACACACAAACGAGGGCATTATTTTTGCTATTAAAACCACGAAAATTCTATTGAGTTAAAGAAACAGCATATTCTGCCACAATATTGCCGTCGTCCAAATAAAAAAATAAATATTTAATATCTTAGCGAATATCTTGCTTTAATATTTATGCCAGCATTTTTTATGGCACAAAGCATTTTCTAACATTTCTAAATTCGCCATGTCATTGATCAACATTGAAGTTTATAAATAAACCAATAAGATTTCTAGTAGAGAAAAACCTATTGTTTAATAATTATTTTTTAACTGGTAATCATTCATATTATTGTGGTAAGGGTAACATTGGATAACGTTTCGGATTTATACATGTGTTAGATATCTTAGGCATTTTGTGTATAGCTTTCTTTGTCTACTTGCCTATATTTTCCGATAAGAAAATTATATGACGACGCCTAAATAACTACGATTGTGTGGAACTGTAATGCGACTGGTATTTTTTTTGCAATGTGATTGTGGAAGGCATTGGAGGGACATAAAATAAATTTCGTATATTTTCAAGGAATATTTTCTGAATTCTTATTTACTGTCTCATAGTTTTACTAATATATATATTCATTTTATTTTATGAACGCACATAGAAATAGTCAGATCAAGTTTTTATGGAAACTGTTGCTTTTATACTTACCAAGATGTCGGTGATACTCTTCTACAATTTTGACAAGAAAAAGATGTATGTATCTTCATAAAAGCTTACGTGAAATTTATATGAACTTATAATCATTTGAATGTGTAAATAATTATAGCTAGAATAACTTCAATATGAATCAACTTACCGAAGATGTTCAGAATACGAAGTGCAGTCAAATAAGCACGAATATGAGAAACAAAAGTAAAAAGGCCAAAGATCCTTCTGAAAGTCCGGACGAAATAAGTATATCTAATCAAGAGAATTTAAGCGAGGCGTTAGCGAATACTCTTCATATTAATAATATCAATAGTAACCTAACCAATGGGACTAGTGATCATCCAAACGGGAGTCCCGAAGGTCTGAGTGATAAATCGAAAGTACAAGATGATACTACGAGCGAAACGATGAATGATGTAAATAGTGTACAGTGTAGTGATGGAATGTGTCAACCAGGCAAAGAACTCCTCGAACAAAACACAGATAGGTGTATTTTCGATGATGCTCTACAAAACCTTGATCCAATGAATACTGTTCCTGATGAACAGCAAGAACCGCAAGACGAAATCGACATTATATCCTATGAATCTGAGCAACAGATGCCAGAAATCATGAGACTTATACAAAAAGATTTATCGGAACCCTACTCCATCTATACCTATCGTTATTTTATACACAACTGGCCTAAACTTTGTTTCCTTGCGACACATGAAGGAAAGTGCATTGGTGCCATCGTTTGTAAGTTAGATATGCACCGCAATGTTGTAAAAAGAGGTTACATTGCGATGTTAGCTGTGGATGAAAAATATAGAAAGAGAAAGATTGGCTCTAGGTTGGTGCGGAAAGCAATACAGGTAATTATTTATTCCTATTCTGACTTACTAGATTTTGGGATCCAATTTGAATATAAGTAATACAATATCATTATAAAGTTGCCATAACCTTGCTATAACCATACTCACCAATTATTAAAGTGTTTGTGTGTAATGTATTTGATAAATGAGTGTTTAAAAATACTTGTAAAATCTCAATTAGGGATTAAGATAAATAGATATTAATATTTTTTAAGGAAACTAATAACAATTCTCTTGTTACAGGCAATGATAAATGATAATGCAGATGAAGTAGTGTTAGAAACAGAAATTACAAATAAACCAGCACTGAAGCTCTATGAGAATCTTGGCTTTGTACGGGACAAGCGCTTATTTAGATATTACCTAAATGGTGTAGATGCATTGCGATTAAAGTTATGGCTTAGGTGAAATAAGTAGGTATTTAAAGAGAAATTCTCAACGTTGTGTTACATACTTTTGGAGGCCATGCTGTCTTTAAGCATTTGTATAAAGTGGATTGCTGTTGTCTAAATGGTGTATCTTTCTATTGCCATCCATGAAGATTTAGCCAAATGTATAGTTTGTTTCAATTATTTAGTCATGTGATAATATGTTTATCTAATTTATGTGTTAAAAATTGTTAATGGAAATATTTTCACAAATTCTTTTATATTTTGAATGTAAGATTTGAAGTGGTTATTATTCAAACTAAATACACAACTTTGAAGAATTCTATTGTAGTCACTGTTTATTTATATCTATCACCCTTGCAATATTGATTTTTATCACATATAAATGAGGATTTTCATACTAACTTGGTAAAGTCGACATTTGTATCTACTGGATTTTTATGTACTGTTAAATAATTAAATAAATATATGAAATCCTTGAATTCATAGTAAAGTATTTGAACACTAGTATTTTAAGATTTTTTTTTATCCCTGAAAAGAAGCATTGGTTTAGCAAACAACACTAAATGAAATAACATTTTTTGTTCTATTTATTTATTACCAATTGAGTATATATTAAAATGTAAAAGTAGCAGTGTTAGTTGAACCAGCATCATATATAAAAGTATTATTCACAGGTTTATATTGTTTAGTAACAATTTTGATAGCTTCATGGGCCACACAGCCCCCCAAAAAGGCTGAGACACTGTGAATTTCTGCCCCTCCATACCTACACATTTCATGAATATGATCATCTTTAGGGAAAGGAGAACATGATACATCACTGAGTAGCTTAGTAACACAAGTCTTGAGCTTGGCAATGTCACCTTCTGGCTCCAAATCACCAGGAGCTCTGAAATGTTCTGATTGGAATATTTCAGAACCTCTCATTAGAATATAATGAACCATCATAACATCAGGTTCTTCTAAATGTCTGGCTATGTATGAGGCTACAGAACTAGTCAGTTGGTATTCTGAAAGTATACTTGACCCACTAATTAAATGCAAATCATGAGCATGTCTACAAAACAATTTCACATCTGCTTCAGTGATGTTCTCACAATGTAATTGGGCAACAATTTGTTGCACTTTCCTATACACTATTTCTGCATCCATAGAGGCTTGAGTTCTGTATAGGTTTTGTAGTTTTATGTAGTGGTCTGTTGATGCTGTCATGTCTGGCAAAACACCTTTTACAGGTAGTTTGCCTTTCCCTTCACTCTCCACAAACCCTCTCAGTGCAGCGCACATGATCCAAAATGGAGTACTCTCTTTAGTTATATTAGTAGCAGCACTGCAATATAGCAGCTCTTGACTTTTTACTGGCAAAAATGTTGGCATCAAAGCAGTATTAACTGCTCTAATAGCTTCTTCAAAGTTTTCCTCATTGATTGGAATACCATTTTCATCTTTTCTTATAAAGTCTTGAATAATAGATTTGATCTCATTCTTTTCTTTCCTGCTCATTGGCCAGTGAGGATTATTCACTTGCCATTTTTGCACAGCCTTGTAAATTATTACAATCCATGGTATATGCCCATGGTCTTTTAAATCAATAGAATCTATATCAAAACTGTCTAGATATTCAGATAATGCATGAAAGGGAACATCTAAACGTAAATCAGTTTGTTCATTATCGGGGTGAGTTTCTATTACTGCATGCTCCTTCATTTGAATTCTAAAAGATCCTAAAAATCCAACAGATCTGCACAATATCAAAGGAACATTCACATCCCATAAATGTTGGGCCAGATCTTGAATGGTTTTTTCCCCCAGTGCAGTGGCTATGACTACAGTAAAAGACTTGAAAAAATCAGGATTTTCTTTAAGTATTTGGTCAGGAGGTTCCTGCACTGCATTGCCTTGTACAGCAGGATTCAACTCTAATAATAATCGCAGTGCTTCAGATCCTCTATTTAAGCCTTTGCTTGAACACTCTAAGAAAAAATTGCTGCCAATATCTTCGTCAGTTACGATTTTATCATCAACTATAGTGATAGCACCAACGCCTGGCAGAACAATGGATTTTAAAATTTCGGTCCCTAAGACCGTCGCATTCACCAAACAAATATGACCATTTTCCAGTGCAAATTGGCCGTGATCACCCCATAAACGAAGTTGCCGGTCATATTGCTTCGTTTTATCACTTTGTTCCGGGGATTTAGGTGATGGCGAAGCCATATTAAATAATAAATACAAAACCGTGTGCTTATTTATTTTTGTTTATTGACGCACAAACTTCTTTACTTTCTCATTGATTATTATCTTTTATATTCCTTGCAAATCCGTACAAACAAAACTTAAAATATCTGATTGAACTGTCAGCAGTCAGATAAATTATTTGACAAATGACATTAAGCCAATGACATTACTTTTCTTCTTCTTTAAGATTTGGTATTGCCATTGGCATGAAAAATAAACATTTTTAACAGATCTTCAGTCAATGAAATCACAGCTACCAATCATACCAAAACTGTGACTTCGTATAATTGGCATCATAATGTGAATAATTGCAAATTTTATTCACAACGACTGGACACGAGTAAATATAAATATTAAATTTACTCGTGTCAAGTCTAGAAATTGATATTTTGTGACTTTATGACTTACCACTTTGACATTCAATGATTCAATAACATGCTCTTGTCTGTGGCATTATGCTTTACTTGCAGCGCTTGCAGCTGTTAGTGGATTGTGGAATAGAATAAAGTCTAAAGTGTTGTGACTTGTGTTTCGTGAGAACAAAATTAACTAATAAAGCTGTTATAACCCAATCTTGTTAAATTGAGATGATAAAGACATTCAACATCCCGAATGTGTATGGAAATGAATTTACAAACTTTATTTCAGGATTTTAATCCGAGGTAATTTGTAATTAAATCTTGTGTTATTGAAATGACTGGTAGGTGTTATGTAGATATAATTTTTGTTTTTGTTGTTCACAGCAAATTCGTGGTTCACAGTTGTTTGCTAATATTTACAGCACTAATAGCTTTAAAGTTAGATAACTCAATATCATGGTCATACTGGGCTGTTTTTACGCCAATATGGGTGTGGAAATTCCTGGTAGTGCTGGGTGCCACAGTAGGCACATATGTTTGGTGGCAGTACCCACATTTCAGGTACGTTATTTTTACCTCTAACATACCTTCTCAAAATGTACTCACATGTTGTACAGTTATACATACTATAAATAGAAGTTTCTTCAATAATAAAAAATAATATTAATAAAAATGAAAGGTCTGGCCTTTCATTACTATGTTCTGAATGTTAATATTCACCTTGGACTATTTGCACATTGATTGTCCATCTTTTGATAAAATTTTGGTTTTAATTGTCAATAACATAAATTACATTACATATTAAATATAGCAGCGGCATGGTATTCTTTTTTTATATGTATATTAATATTTACTGAAGCATAGGTCATGCACTGATGTCATTTATTAATTACAAAAACTAAAATATAACACAACAGAAATATATACATGTTTTATACATAATTAGGTTTTAATATAAAATAATTACATAAAAACTTCATGAAACTTTTCTGCTTTATCATAATTTCTAGCTATAGATATAACAAACATCAGTACTGCATTAGCTAATGTTTATATAAATATACTCAGCTGTAAATGTGTATATGTATTTGTAACAGCAGGAACTAAAATACAAAGAAACATGTAGACTGCAACAAAATTATTTTATTTTATGTTTATATTTCAGGTTGGAAGGTGAAGCATACATCCATTACAAAGCTATGCTGATAAGTCTTGCCATTCACCTAATACTTCTTATGTTTGAGTTATTGGTCTGCGACCAGTTGACAACTGGCCGCCATGTTTGGATACTGGTCTTCATACCACTCATTTTTATTAGCATAGTGTCCATTGCCATCTGTATTTGGTCAGTGAAACATGATCGCAGTTATGAGGTATGTATAAATATGATTCCATATACAGAAACTAGTACATACTCTTATGGTCCTTATTTCTGATAATTAAGGTTTACTTTTGCTTGTAATAATTAACATTGTGGCTCTATATTTATCAAAAGCTTTAAAATCCAAGCAGCTATCCAATTAGCTTTCAGATTATCAACACTGTCAACAAATAGCATAACAAATATTATGTAGTAAAGTTTGACCTCATGACATAGATTTATTGATAATTCTGAGTAAAGTCTATTTTCCCAATAAATAAACATAAGATTGACTGCACACTAGATTTATCTAATAAACTCATATTACTCATGTATTCATGGTCTCCTGTGTATGAGATAATTTTCTCCTCATTCCTTCCTCCGTCTTTAAACCTACTTGTGAAACTTGGTATTGACGTAAAGTAAGCTTGAATCACAAGAAAGGGCTACTTTTTTTTACCAAGACAGCAACCACACGGGCATGGCCACTTGCAAACACTAGTAATAAATACATTTTAATATTAAATAAAATATTCCTTTTTATTTTTTGGTCTGAGAGTGAAAATTGAATGAGTTCACAAAGTTACTTATTATCATTCCTATATTAATATTAGACTGTATATGTTCATGACATAAAACAATGCTTATTAATGCAATAATGTATGTTTTTATTACAGTTGGAGTTATTTTGTTCCGTGAATATACTGCAGTTTATATTCCTGGCACTGAAGTTGGACGAGTTTATCAGTTGGTCATGGGAGGTTGTGTTTGTACCTCTTTGGATATTAATGTGCCTCAGTCTAGTAGGTGAGTGTATGTACTCCTTTATAATTATCTTGCACACGCCTTAGATTACCTAGTGTACTAGATTGTATTGACACATTAATGACAGCTACAAGATTATGTAGGTAGTAAGTTACATATGGTTATTCATCATGCAGGTTGCTACAGAATTGCCTAGATGTAAACAGATTTTTTCAAGGAAACCAAATTATCTAACAATTTAGAATTGTCATCACCTGATCAAAATTAGTATGGGAGATCAAAGATATTTTTTTGAATAAATAATTATAGTTTTTGTGTAGACCTCAGAGCAAATGTTAATAAAAAAATGTATTTGTCATTGAAATAAAATTACTTTTTAAACGCCTTGGTCTATAACACCTGCAAAGGCGTTGAAACCTTGGGAACTAAAGAAAAAATAACCGCGATACAATCCGTTTAAAAGTAGTTTTGTTTATGTTGTTGGCTGTAGCAATACTTCAATTATGAATGCGCATTTCTGTAGCATCTTGTATAGTTATGTGTGTTTGTGAATCATTTACGTTTATATGATAAGCAATACCATTTGAGTCTCATCTATACATAGTATAGGGCTGGAATGTGATTCATATCTTTTTTTTAATCATTATTAACAAGGCTTCAGTCACTTATGGGAAATTACAAAAATATCATATACTACCATATACAGATAATTATATCTAGCCCTACTTATCAAATGCAAACATTAGCATTCACTCTGTCATTCATACACCATTTAACATGTTGCATGCGCGAGATGTTAAATAAAAAAAATGTGGTATAAAAGGTCGTATATATTTTTTTTGTTTTACGTTAACGTAGTCTGCTTTTTCACAGCTTCAAGTAGATTTCAATATATGTATAATTTTAATAAAACTACTTGCTCTAATATAATTTATAAAAAATTATGCAGGGGTCCTGTACAGCATAATCTTTGCCGGGATCCTGCTACGAACGCCGGAGGTCAACGTACAACAGCGACGCACCAGTTTCAACTCCGCCTTAGCTTACACCTTCACGGTTATACCAACATTGGTGTTTCAGGTGTGTATAAGATATCAATACTTTTTAAACCTGGCAATTGCTTTCGTGACACTCGCAAAGGACGGGCGGGCGGGTGGCGGGATCAACTCAGCCTATCGCGGTCCACTGCTGGACATGGCCTCTCCCAAGTTGCGCCACAATACCTAGTCCTCCGCCTTCCGCAGCCGAACTACCGGGAACTGGGGGCCGTGTATTATGGTGTGCAATCATGGGGTGTTTGTTGCCCTAGTCACGATGCTGGGCAAGCGGGTTGGTGACCCCAGTTTTGTATTCGTTCTTTAGGAGAACGCTGCTGCTCATTCTCCTTGTTTCTATCTATATCCCTTAGTGGCCTCTTACGATACCCACGGGTACAGAGGGGGGTTTTATTCTAAGCCGCAACCACACGGCGACATTATCGTAACTACCCAATGACTCGAATACCGGTCTTGACTGTTGACCCCGTCGCGCACCGACCGTGATAGTGTCACCTACAAATTACCAAGCTACGAAAGGTAGATTTTTGTGTGAGAACTGTTGTGAAAAAAAAACTATGATTCTTGCTGTATAGCTCCATTTCACTCTTACTGGATCAATTATAATACCGATGTTGACACCCAGTCAACATCCAGAAATTAATAAATATTTAGGTCGTCAATTAAATAATAAAAAATATGACACGTCCTTTTTCCATTTTCAAAACAATAAAAATAGACGACGATAAAGCGGTGATGTAACGATTTCTGTTTTTTACGAGACAAGAGTAAAAATTCTTGTCTAATATTATTATTGTCTAAATGACATGAAAAAATAGTCAATTCTCTGTCTATCCTAAAAATGTCCAAATAAGTATCAATGAGGTCTGAATTAAATAATGGTCAAACATGATCAAACATATCTTGTCTGAGTAAATATGCTTTTTTCTTATTTTCAAATACTACCTGATAATACCTATTGTTTCTTATTTTATAAATAATAAACTGATTCCCTTTAAATTATAATATTTTTACGAATAGGTTATTATCACTTGTTGTTGACTTAACAGGAGTACTACATTAATATTTTTTTTCGTAGAATAATATAGACTTTACCTTTTGTCTTTTAAAAACTTTTTTTAGGGTTGATTCATACTACAGTAGAGTCGAAATACAACGAATTGTCGATCCATCAAAGGTTAATAAAGAAAATTCAACTTTAACTCATTAACTTAAGGCTCATATTTCTTCCTAGATGAACAAAAGATGCGCGCACACAATCGCATTCCGCGTAATTTTCTCGTTTTTTATCGGATTAGTAGGTAATATGAGAATGACCAACATTTATTAACCTACATTATCTTTTACAGGTGCTATTAACGAACAAATTAGACGATGGCCCGCCTCTATCGTACACTGTGGTCGTCAGTCCACTGTTTGTCAGCTACGCTACCCTCATCATCATGTCTTTCAGCTCAAAAGGTGGTAATAAATGTAAGTATTTACCCTCTAATAATATTAAAATCATTTTAAAAATATAAGTAATACAAACCAGGAGAAAAAGAGATAGATGGAAATTACGCAAATAAGTGAATGAAGGAAGTCGTCGGAAATATACGGAATTAAAAAAAGTCGAAGAAAATAGCGCAGTTTGCGTAAATAACGTAATTTGATAAAATCTGTAACGAAAGCTAGCAGGATCTGTTTTTTTAGTTGTAATCATTATAATATCTTGGGACATCTCACAAAAGGTCATCTGATCCCAAACTAGGCAGAGTCTGTACTATGGCAACCAGACAACTGATAAACATACTTATATATTTATAAATACATCCATATTATAGATAAATAACGACCAAACACAAAACAAATGATCGTGCTCATCACACAATGATTTGTTCTGGGTGGTAACCGAACCCACAACCTCCGGCTTAGCAGTCAGGGTGACTACCCACTAGACCAACAGACAGGTCAATAATTTTCTTTTTTACTTACAAAATAAAACAAGAAATAGATTATGTTGTTACCAGCAGCAGAGTTAGTGCCATTATAAAATTTGATTAAGCAAATGGTCACTTTTTGCAAACTATGAACTATTTTATTTATTTATTCCTAAGTGAGGCATTCATATAATATGTTGCTTATTCTATTCAAGATTCTGATGATACCTATTACTTATGTTTCCCCTCTCCTTCATTGTTGATTATTACATATTTCAATTATGTAAACAACTTCATTATTATAATGAAAATATTGTGGAGATATATGCATTTCATGTGAACTTTTACCTTTTGGCACTGAAAATAAGAGGTTTGGCACTGAAAATAAGAGTTTGAAATGATGCAAAATGCTATAAGTAATGCATAATATAATTCAGAAGTAATCTCAGCAATAAAACTTCTATACAGTAATTATACGATCAAAATAAGTCTTGGCCGCGGATAGGACAAGGAGGATAATTGGTTAGGGAGGTAAAATCTTTACTATTTGTTAAAAGCCTTAATAAAATATAACAGTCTTAAAACTGTGACGTTCAGACAATCGGAAATCTTCATAGGTTTCGCGGTAATGTGCCTAATTAACGAAATAAACTCACTACACTTTTTTACGGTCAATAACAATTGACAATTGAATTGATAGACATTCCTATATTGACTTAAACGTGACTCGTCGGCTATTGATTTTGTAAATATAGTTTTACGGGCTTATTAAACATTACATCGCAAACCTTGACCGATACGTCGGCCCCAAAGTTCGTTTTATTGATTTTACTTACAATCTCATTCTCCATTCGTTATGACGATTTTTTTATGTATATTGTAGTTCTCTATTGTACAGAATATGTGTATTGATTTTTTTTTTGGAGAGTAGTTTTAATTAATATTTGGTTTTCAGGGTGGTTTGGTATAAGGAAAGATTTCTGCCAATTCCTGCTATCAGTGTTCCCACTGTTACAAGAATATGCTAACATCGCGTACAACAACAACGTGAATAGGGGATCAAACGTCGTACCAAGCGACCCGCCCACCCAGGAGCCCTACAGAGACGAAGAAACACACAAGAAAATCAAAGAAAGCAAAAAGTCACAGAAAAATCAAAAGAAAAATGAGACTCTAAAACCAGTTGTGCCTATTACATCTATAGACATGCCAGATTGATGTATAACTAGCTTTATAAGTCAAGTGCTGATGTGTGTTCACTCGTTAGATCTGTAAATATCGGGCTTCTATACACTTATGAAGCAATATTAAACATTGTTAAGTTTGATATTAGGGCTAAGCTACACGTTCCGTGTTTAGGTCAAATTAGAAAAAGGATATTACATCGTGTACATTATTTTTTATTGTTATTTCTATGTAGGCTAATTCATTGATGTTTATTATAGTACATTTTATTTGTTGCAATGTTTCAACCGGCCTTATTAAGTTTCGTGTGTCGTTCAATTACTCACATTCAAGTTTTTAATACCAAATAGCAGTTATTTAGTTTTGTTTTCACTCTACTGTGACAAGTTAATATTGTAAAGTCACAGTTGCGATCGTATACATGTCAAATAGTTTCTTCTTACGAATTAAATGTTAATAAATGTTGTAGTATTCATGAAAAAATATATGCAATTTACGGTGCTATGACGGTAAAAGCTATGTGAAGAGTTTAACTTAGATGTAAAGTATGCAGAAGTAATAGAGGCTTTAATTGAATGGTTGATAATCTAAATCATGTCGAGTGGACCGCCTTTATTGTGTTTGTATCCGAATGCGAACACCATGTAGAGTAGTTCTCCTACTTTGTTTACAAGTAGAGCATTTTTGTTTTCAAACAATCATGTAGAAAAATATTTTGCAGCTAGAATGGAAGTGTTAAAATTTTAAAGTATTTTTATAATGAGTACCTGTGAATTATAATCTTATTTAATGAAGTGGCTTTAGTATTAACCGGGCAGCTAATGGTGATAATTATTAGTCATATCAAAATAAGCAATCTTGCTGTAGTTTAGAATTGGTCGACGACCCATTAAAATAATACAAGTTTTCGTCAAATCATTTTGCCATTATTTTAGATGTGTCGATTTAGTTTGCAAATCAATGTGCTTATGAAATTTTCTTAGTATTAAAACACCGATGGGCATAAGAATAAACCTAGTTGATAAGTAACGAAATCGTGTTCGATTTACAACTTACACGTTCAAGTAGACGGAATATCTTAATGACAATATATTTAGGAATTATTGTGAAACTTGCCCTTAATTAGCGGAATTTTGGATATATCGGTATAGTTATTCTTATTTTAACGTGTTTAAGATGGCAAAAACAAAGCTTGATGACGTTAGAAAACAATTTGAAGAGTTTTTAAAATACATGTACCTTTTGGGTATGTTAGCAGATCAAGGACAAAAACAAGATGGCGACTGCTTTTCTTGGCACAAGATTGCCGCCATTGTTGGCTGAATGATTAATTGTTCTACTACGACTTAAACCCCCGTTATCTGAAACAACACAAACATTTAAATCACCTTATGTGATTGGTTGTTAGGTCAAACGATCGAAATCTTGATCAGATATAACAAAACATTCAATTAATCAGCAATTTTTAAACCGGGGTAAGTGGATAAACGAATCCTGGCTGAGAAATATACCAGTACTAGATGAGTGCTAGTATTAAGATACAGCCGACAAATCTTGGCAAGTCTGGAAAGAGCTATAAGACAGTTTGCGTGAGATGCAAGTACATATAAACGGTGGGTGAGAAAGAGACGACAACATCCGCCGAAGAATACCTTAACTAACCCATTTTGTTGACAAACATTATTGATGTTTTTAAATTAAAACTTGGTAGCGTTTATTCTTCTAGCATGTCCCAAGATTAGTGTTGTTTACAAAATAATGTGATCGAATTATAGGCTTTTAATAGGTAATGAGTTGTATGAAGTGTTGGTCACTTTGAAATAATTATGAATTATATTAGGAATGTTAGAAATTTTTCATTCTTCCATTAGAGAAAGATTAATGCATACGTCTTGACAGAATTAGAATTGTTTAGAGTTTCATCATTCCTTAGAATGCTGTACTTTTAGATAAATTCTCTAAAGTATTTTCAGAATTACATTTAATTACGTTATTAATGTTTTCAAATAACCTTCATATAAAAACAGAACCCTCAAATTATTTACAATTTGTTTTCATGATGGTGTAAATATAGTACTTACTTAATTGAATATTGTGTGGAAAGTCTCAGTTTTTTTAATTATATCTTGCCTGCCTATAGCTTGCAATTTAAAAAAATAATATGAACAACAAATAACAAAATTAAATTAACACTAAAATATATTTTAAATATTTATTGAATCTTTAATTTCGTTTTGTAAAGTCGAATTCAAATTAGGTTTTTAATATTTATAATGAATTTATGTAAACTTATGAATACTGTTTACTATTAACAAATTGGGTTGAAGTAGTGGTTTCGTGACAAAAAGCTATCCATAAAGTACGAAAAATACTTGTGTATTTCACATGCGTGGCGTTACTGGCACCCGACGAGGGGCCGCGCACGCACGAGCATAATTTATTGCCGCGACGCTGTTTGTTAAAACTATAACAAACACTAAGGTTACATTTATGGTTAATTTCTCTCTTCTAATTTTATAATTAGTTCAGTATTTGATGGTATAACTTTATAAGACTTTGAAAGCAAATAATATTAAAAAATCTGCGGTCTCTAGGTATCATTTATTTATAAGGGCTGGGTTTAAATAATATATACTAATGAAGTACTGTTTGATCATCTTTTTATGTGTTTAAAAAATGGAAGCTTTTATCTTTTAAAATTTACGATTGGTTCCTAAATTGAGAATTGCAACTTGACAATTTCTCAAAATGCGCTGGACCAATGGTCGATTGGTTATTATATAGGATTATACATAGGATTGGTTGATCAGAGTTTGAGTTGTTCTCAAGTTAAAATTCTCAGTTCAGCTGATAAATTCTCAATTCCCGTGGTATACGTATTGTTAGTTGCATGAAATTTCATAATGTAGAAAAAATGCAAAATAGCTGTCTTGCCGCGTCTTAATAGCCAAGATATTATATTATACAATACTTATGAATGTACTAACGTAGTAATAAATACATTGTTATAAATAACTTTTAACTGTACAGGGCTACCTATAAATTTTGTTACTGTGATACTCTCTTCCTATGATGTCGCAAAACGCAATATCGTTTGAACAATTACCTGAATATTTTGTTGATAATAATGTTTGTTTATATTGTTTCGCAATAATAAAATACTTATCAACTGTAATTACATTGTTTTTACTTCTTTTGGCCTTTAAGTTATACTACCGGTTATAATAATATCGGCCTATATATGTCCCACTGCTGAGCACTGGCCTCTTCCCATATAGAGAAGGAATGAGCATTGATCGTCACGCTTGCTCATTGCGGGTTGGCGATTTCAGATTCCAATTTTTGGAATCCAGGTTTCCTCACGATGTTTTCCTTCACCGTTTGTCAACGATGTCTTAGATACTACCGGTTGTTTATTTATTAATGTTGGCTATCAATTATAACTGCCTAAATACTATTAATGCTAATATGTAATAAAAAGACTGGATAGATAAATGCAAGATAAAAAATATTTTTCAGCGTAAATGTTACTACTCAGAACTTATTCGTTGGAATCATTACTACTATTTTATTACGATGTTCACAGCTGAAAATATAACTCCGATACCGAAGTACTTACACAATAAAATTAGCAGCGAATAGACAATAACAGCGGACAATATAATTTTTATTTCTGTATTATTGGCCTCCAATGGCCTACAAATGTGTAGGTATAATGATTACATAGTGCCAAATTATTGGTTCACCTTCTGCAAGACCATTTGCAACATTTGGGTTATTTGTCAAGGACGATCTAGCGACGTAGTTTCCTTGACCCGCAGCGCGCCGTGCGCATTGTGGAATTCAATCCCATGAAAAATAAAATTACCTACGACCTTTCTTTTCGATTAAGCCTTAAATATTTAAATGATATTAAAGCCATTTTTCGGAATATTTGAATATTATGGGGATACGTAAATTTTTATCATTCAGTCTCGAGTCTCATTTTCACGTTAAATCTTTTTTAGATTCACACTCCACAGAAATTCAAATTTTACACGAATGTCTTAACTTATTCAGCCAGTCATAAATTCAAGGTTGAACACTAATAAAAAAGTTTAACTATCGCAATTCGCAAGTTGTCCAGCAAGGGTTTAGACGCTTTGTCGGAGTCACCTCGAGTAGCTGGCACGGATATCTCGACACATCGATTTTGTATACAATAGTATGCAGTACCCCAGTCTTCACAATGATTCCCACTAGCTAGTACGCCAGACATTCCCTTTTTATTTTTCTTTTTGCCGTAAAATATTTTTTGCTACCATGATTTCAACTAAAGTGTCCAGTAAGAAATGGATCAGTGAGGAAACGGCTGATGAAGAAGAGCTTTTCTCCCACTGCCGGGAGATGGAAATGGTTTGTTTTGCAGTAACTAAAGTAATATTAGATTCTGACAACAAATGGATGGGTGGACAAGGGAAGCATACGAATACACATTCGTTGTCCAATCGGAATTATATTATGGAATTAGTGAATATACAGGTAGGTCATGGTGTTTGCAGTATGTACAAAAAAGTTTATTAATCTATGTTTTAGATAATGTTTCCCTTTCGTTTTGACAGAGGTTTAAGCAATGATATTTTTTCTGAATCTTTTGATTAAGTAGGTATAAATGTGCCTCCTTATTTATAAATACATAAAGGTACCTACTTGAAAAGTTAAAAAGTAATGTGGGAGGCACTCTATTTAATTATTTAATTAAGTACACACATACTGTAAAACAATACATACTTATCACATCAATTTTTCCATTGAACATAATTACGAAAATATTAGAAATTTTAAACGTTATCGTACATTTTAGGTATTAGATCAAATTATAGAGTATTTAACTAAAATAGTGAAATCATTTTACAAATTGAAACCGAAGTTGGCTCGAATGAAAAAGGACAACGGATTAATTCAGAGTAAACACGATCATATTTTTGATAAATTATGTAGCTTACGATTTGTGATGTTACAAACTATACACGGGCTTACTACAACAATATTAAACACATGTCTGCATAGAGAAGACTCGAGGAAGATGATCGAATCCTGTTTAAGGTAAGAAGATAACGCATTAGTTCTTTCCTTGGTGAATCGAAATGATATGTGTTTTTATATCGATTTTCAGTTTAGTGGGGATTTACAACAATCTAATTGGCCTAAGTTACAAGAAGTTTGCATCGAAGTTCAATATCGGCAGTAACACATACCCGATTGTCATAAGTGAAACGAAAAACATCACGCTGACTAAAATTGTCCAAGTAAGTACCTGCATCAAAATATTCGCCAGAAAATTTCACATCTAAGATTCTAAAAAAAATCCTATAATTTTATACCCCAATGACATCCACAATCTGATTCAAACAATATATGTACCTAGTAATAGTTATATAATACTCATCAATACGTCTCAATACGTCATCTCTGCCTCGTTGGTCTAGTGGCCGTGCATGAGGTCTCGGGTTCGAATCCTGGGACGAGCAAAACATGATAGTTATTAGGCTTTGAGTTTAGAAATACTCAGTACCTACTTAAGTAGCAATGTGTCATATAAATGGTGCAGCAATGCTGCTCGGAGTCAGGAAGTGTGGTGATATTTACAATTCCGTGCCTCGGAATGCACGTAAAGCTGTCGGACCTAGGCCTTGTCACTTTCCGGTCACGTCGGTCAGCCGTCCCATCGAGCTATGAGAGTGAAGGAACAAAGAGAGCACCTGTGTTTGCGCACATAATTATTATTGTGCTTCTGCTGCTGCTTCTCCTGCGTACATGACTGATCTCCCTTAAGATTGGCTGCCGAGGCCGAAATACTGTCTGGAGATTATTATTACCTAATGCCTCATCTTAACCTGCATTATCTATTCTTAAATAAGTTAGAATTATTTATCATTATTTTACAGATTCTTTCTAAAAGTCGGGCTGAAGTCAACTGTCAGCGTCTGATTAACTGCTTGGTTAAAGTGTATCAACCCGATGACAAGTCTGATAATGATTCGAGCTCTAGTACGGCAGAAAGTTTGGAGATCTATCAGTAAGTAGCTGATACATAATAAATAAAAATCTATTAAGTACCATGTAACGGAATGCCGCGGTAACTACGATCAAGTATTAAAAGTATTTCGTTCATCGTTTTAAAATGTGTTATGTTTTCTCGTAAAAATCTAATAACGTAACAATAAGTACGGGTTCTTTACGTTAACAGATAGTTTGTTTATTTATTCTTAGGAAAGTTAAACGTAAAGAACCCGTACTTATTGTTTGCACTTACCCAGTTACCCTATTTACTTACCCCATTTTACAATAATGGATTTTATATCGCCTCGGTTTCGAATATTTGCGTTTTTTTAAATACATACTTTAGACTATTTCGTAATTGTTGACTATGTTTTAAACGAATGCGTTTATTTCCAGCACTCTTACAAAACACATAACACCCCCAACATCTACAATGTCTCGGAACATGACGGTTGAAAAACGTCGGGATGCCTTCACAGTAAATAAAAAGCTTAAAATGAAGCAAGCTCAGAGTTTGATTGAATTGAAAAACGAACAAAATAAGAAGTTCAATGAGTTGGTGACTGCGCAGAATTCTGATGCCGAAGTACCGTACTTGTCGCTGTTGACCAATGAGTACACTTTAGAGCATATTTTTAACACTGAAGGTACATTTTCATTAAATTTTTGGGGTCAATAACCTGCAGGATTATGTTTATTTATGATAAATACCTGCCTTTTAAAGTTCCACTGCTGGGCACAGGCATTTATCACCACGCTTGCTCATTACCGATTGCCGTTTATGTTAAGAATATACATAAAACGTAAAAAAGTTCACATAGGTACTTGCCCATACTGGTTTCGAACCTGCAACCTCTTGCACACAAATTCATTCATTGAACCTGCTACTGAGCACAGTAAAAATGATCGGCCTTTACACGCTAAACGTTCACAACATAAAATAGGCGTTTCTTTTTGATTCAGTTGTCAATTCTAAGCGGAACTAAGTTGAAAGACTGGTAAAAAAAACCGCTTAGAATACTTGATCATTGTTTCCATGTTTCAGATAACATAAACGGTATTCTTCAAAGTGAAGAAATGTACATAGAAATTCTCCTGGACACAGTAGCCAACATGTCGCCTAACTTGCTGGGATCGAATGGTGTCAAAAAGTTAAAAAACGGTTTGTTTTTTTATATATTTAATACCGAGTTTCAAGTTAAGTGTCAGCTTAATTGTTTTAATTAATCATAATTTTTACTGCAGGTCGAGTTCAGGCTAGTAAAAAGGCAGCTCATAAAGTGACTGAATATTATCAAAACATACTTTGGGGAGATGTAGGTAGCTGCCTAGAACATATTGTTTTGTGGTGGTCACATTATCCCTTGGCTATGAGGTAAAATTATACCTATAAAAATGAAATGAATTTTATTTAGTTTACTTAATTTTGATTAAAACTCGAATTATTAAAAATATAACATTATTCTTAGGTCTCCAAACACGAGCCAAAATCTACGCGAGTGGTTATTCGTCACTTTTAATGTAAATAGTGAGTATAATACATTATTAACTTACTATTTTGTGGATACAAGTAGATTGTCTTTTTCTGATAATTTCCCTTTCAGATACCCCAGAATTAATTCTATCAGCTTTAAGAATATTAGCGGACGCTTTGGGATGTCACGTAACTACTACGTCGTGGGACAAACATTTCGGGTAAGTCTTTAGTCTAATGATAGAAGCTTAATGACTAGGGTGTTAGACTTGCGATCCTGTGGTTGCTGGTCCCACCCATTGAACTACAGCCTACTAGTTTAGCACAATTGGTTAATGGGAATACTGCTTAACGAGTTAACTGTGCGACCTGCATTGCTAGTAAGCTTTAAAAACAAATATTATGATATGATATTTTGGCACCTACTGACAGTTAGCATTACCTGGAGGTTGCTACCGAGCCCTTTAATATTCACCAAATAATTTAGTGTTAACTTCCTTCGTGGCCTTTCTAATTTTTTTTCCGCTTTTCAGTGCTACCTTGACAACGAATTTAAAACTAACTACGCTAAAAATCAATCCGGAGATATCTTTGTATATTACCGAGGTAAGTTACAAAATAACTATCTTTGAGACGAGGGCTTGCATTAAAACCTCTTTTATTTTCAGAGTACAGAATCAGGAGCGAGTTTTGCTTTAACTTTGCAAGGGTTGGTGACTCTAAACAACCAGTGTGAAGTAACTTGGGATTATATATTAGGAGCTCCTTTAGAAGATTTGCCTATTGTTGAGCAAATACCAATACTACATAGACTTGGTAAGATAAGCACAATTTTTTTCATAGATATTCATTTACTAAATATTTTACTATCTTGTGTTGAACTAGCTCCAATCATTGGAGTTCAAATTTAAGCAATATTTTAAGGCGCTTTCGACTTTTATTGTTGGAGCCATTTTGCTTCAATAGATAAATTGAAAACTTATTTGTTACAGATCACTCTATCCACACATACAGGCTATGGTGTTTAGCGGAGACGCGTCGTCTAGCAAATTTATGGGAGATGAACGACTTCTTCCGAATTGCGCATAATGATATGCAGGCTTGTATGGAACAACTCATTAACTTGAGATTCGCTGATCATACTATCACAATTGAATCAGGTACTATTAACAGACACGATTATTTTTTCTTTTCATTATTGTTGAGATAAACTGAGTATATTTATGAAATAACTAGCTGGTGCCCGCGGCTCCGCTCGCGCGGATGAAGGTACCATAAACACTCAGATTCGAAACTATAGAAAAGTGATTTTCTACTTGGACCCCGTTCGGGGATCAACCCGGGACCTTAGTGCTGGCGACACCTTAAAAAACCGGAGTGAACGCCACTCGACCACGGGGTCCGTCGTTACAGATATGTCTTAAATGGTCATTATCTTATCTACTTATCTTTTCATCTGTCTATCTTTGAGAATACCGAACTTCACATACCAACAATTTCAGCCCCCATTTCACCCCCATAGGGGGTAGATTTTCCTAAGAAAAGTAACGTATAGCCTTCCTCAATAAGTGGGCTATCTAACAATGAAATAATTTTTCAAATCGGCCCTGTAGTTCCTGAGATTAGCGCATTCAAACAAACAGACAAACTCTTCAGCTTTGTAATATTAGAATAGATAATGTGTCTTTCTTTGATATTGACACATTTCATATAAAACTTCCAACCCCTATTTCACCCTCTTAAGGATATAGATTATCAAAATTGCTGAAATATGTGTTAATTTGTATCGAACCAGAAGCACGCATAAGAAAAGGCATGTCCCTATCTTTAAAAATTAAGTTTTTAATATAATACCTTGCACCCCTATTTTACTCGGGAGAGTTTTCCAAAATCGCTAAAATACGTGTTCATTTAGGTATTGTACTTAATTTCGTGGGGATACTCACACACCACGTACTGGCGCCGTTGTAGTACATGCTATGTATCAGAGATGGCGCTGTATGTGAAAAATGATTTTAATAAATATTTCTTTTTTTCCCGCTTTTCTCTTGAAATTTTCTTTTCTATAAACCTCACGGAGCCCGAGACCTTTCCAACGAATGCAAAACCGTGGAAATCGGTTCGTGCGTTCTGGAGTTATAGCGTCAGGAAGGAAAACCCGACTTATTTTTATATAGTAGAGATAACGGATGTTGCAGGAAACATCGGAGTACATGAAAACGTTTGCGCAAAAATGAGGGAGAAATTAGTGTCAGAAGTTAAAGTCAATATACAAAAGCTGAAGGTAATTTGTACTAATCCTTTTTTCGTGTAAATCCGCTTTTCTATCTACATTTATTCTAAACAAGAGGTGCGGATGCGGCTGATAAATTGGTTTACTAAGATGTCAAATGACTATCGAATCACTCTATAGTGGGGGTAAGTACGCGCAAATATATGCGCACACGGGACACAAGACGCTGTCAAGTTTCACATAGGTTACTTATTATATTATTAATATTGGTTAGCAAGTTTTCTTTTTATAGATAGTTTTATTTATCTTATAAGTTTTTAGTTTAGTTTAGTATAATTAATATAGTTTAGTATAAGTTGTGTATATTATAAAAAAAATGTATATTGTTTACAAGAAATAAATCTGTATACTGTCTTTTTGTTATACAACAAAATGAACTAATATTACGCAAAAAATTTTACAACATTGATTACATGAAAAAGAAGTGATTCTATGATTTTACAATAGTATGATACATTATTTTAGGATGCAACAGAGGAGATAACCCAGGTGTTATCATCGGTGTGTGCTACCACAAGCTTAGCGCATCTGACTATGATATTCCCGAGCAACGCTGAATGGCGGCAAGTGACGAGACCACCGCAGACCGTACACTCAATTTATGTACATGAATTTCTGAGTAAGAAAATTTAGTTATCTTACTGGTTTTCAATAATTTTTACCTCAAGAATGAAATGGTATTATACGCCTATGAATTTAGATAAATTAGCCAGGAGGGTTATGGAGTGTGTGTATGTATTGATATTTCATTGGCACGATCCATAGCCTAAATGGTTCAATGGATTTTAACTTAAGAGGTGTCGTTAGATTCTTCTGCATTATTTTGTTAAGCTTTCATTTAAGCTAAATCTAAAATAGCCATTTGAAATTCTATCAAATATTTGTAATATTGAATATAAATATTATATTCTATTTTAGATACGATGCTGCTGCCAGTTATAAAAGCGACGCAGGATATAACAACTTTGAACATGATACTTAAAATCATGTGCGAGTCGTGGCTACACCACATTTATGTCGCAAAAGTAAAATTTACGTAAGTATCTTCTTCTCTACTATCTCTTAAATATCTGCACACCTCTTTACATTACACCTTGACTAGATAGACTAGGAGTTAAAATGATATTCATACATTAGATATGTTAAATTAATCATCAAAACTTATATTTACTCTAAAATTGTTTATGTTATGTTTTATAATAGCAAGGATGCTGCAATGCAACTATTGGCAGATTTCAACGAAGTGAGGATATGGCTGACGGAATGCAAGTCTCTAACAACCGTAGCTAGAAAACAAATGTTGCAGAATGAAGTGCTAAGGTATATTCAAATTTCACTAAAACTTTATAGGATCGAAAGTTATAATTGATATTGAGATTTATATCGATCACACAAGTTTTAAAATCTCAGGAAATGCGTCATTTGTACTTGATAAATGAATACTATTATTTTCTTTATATCTACTTCATACAGGAGATGTGAAGGTGTTGGCAGACTACTTCTACATGCTCCGGGAGATCTCATATCCATGCAGGACTCCACAATGCAGTCGGCACAGCAAGTTCGGAAAGATGGTAAATATACCAACCCTTTCATCATCTGCCTAGCTTTTCTCAAGCTGTGTTGGGGTCGGCTGCCAGTCTTAGCGGATTTAACTTAATATCGTATTTTACATGGAGCGACTGCCTATCTGACCTCCACAACCCATTGCTAAGTAATACAGTATTCCATAGTAAGACTGGTTGTTAGAATTGTAATGACTTAACGAGGAGTGGAGGGGTCTCGCTATGTTTACAAATGGTCACCCATTCACGGACCAACCGCGGCGAGCGCGGCTTAACCTTTACTATCTGACAAACCCTTTAACATACCATAATTTACTAACTACAGTATTCAGTCAACTTACATAGTTTGAAAGATTGCGCCAATAAATGTTTCATGACGTCTCATATCTTGTTTTCAGTTACAGAAAACGATACTCCTGAGCAACTAATGCCTGCAGAAATGTACGTCCCCAATCAGAAGCAGTGGCTAACATTACGAGCCAAGAAAATGAAAGGACCAATCGCTTTTACACTGTGCTGTATTGTTCTGGCCTAATATAGGGAAAAATAAAATATATACAACATACAATGCCATTCATTATTTAATTAATTAATCAATATTGTATGATGATAACTTATTTCTACATTTCTTTTTCTCTCCAGATTTTTTGGTTACAACATTGCTTGTATCTTTTTTATCTCATTTTATCTTTCTTTTAACCTCGCTATAATTAATACATTAGGCAAAGCATAAATTTATTTAAACACTGATAAATCGGCCGTAAGTGAAAATCCTACATTTCATTTACATATAATACGAATTAGCGACATGTTTAAAATATTGAATAAATCTTTTAAATAAGTACTAAGTTTCTTCCCATAAACACGTTTATACACAAGCCTTTTCAATAAAATTAAGTAACTTATGCATTCTAGTTATACCAGACATGAATCATACATAGCTAGAAATTTGGCAAAACACTCATTACTTTTTTGACAAAGAAAACAATAAGGATTTCAATTACATTATTAAAGAACTATATTAAACTAAAAATAATTCATTAGATTAACCTAAATCATGAATATCATTCAAGAACTCCATTAAAAATGTTCATAAGAAATTAATTTCGCAGTAATATTTAGAATTGTTACTATATGAAGATTGATTATCGATTTTCGGGCTTCACTATTAGCCTTTATCAGTATCAAATTGCACTCACAACTTAATCTTAAAACCTACTATAAAATCATTTAAAACCAGTGACTGAATATTTTTTGCGCTGCATATAAATGACAGCTACATGAATAAAGCATTGTTTACTCATCTAAAAAGCGACTCTTAAATCTAATCACATTTATTACACTGATAATCAGTCATCGCTGATCCATTGGAAGTCATTCTCATTAAATGAGCCACCAATCTCACTATTTCATCAATATGTATTTATGATCAAATGGGGTAAGTTTTGATCATGGGGTAAGTACGAACAAACTTCGTATTTATGAATAAAAAATATCATTAAATAAGACGCAACTGCCAAATAAATGATTAGAAAACTGCTTTCATCAAAAAGTTGCCCACGATACGATTTAAGCCTGAAAAACAGATCTCTTTCCAATTTTGTTCATATTTATTTAGCCCATTTTACAGTACCTTACTCATCATCTGAATCAGCCCTCATACATTTTTCCTTCAACTTTTCATACTCATTACGCCGGATGAGATCGTCTTTTATTTTCCACCAATCTCACTATTTCATCAATATGTATTTATGATCAAATGGGGTAAGTTTTGATCATGGGGTAAGTACGAACAAACTTCGTATTTATGAATAAAAAATATCATTAAATAAGACGCAACTGCCAAATAAATGATTAGAAAACTGCTTTCATCAAAAAGTTGCCCACGATACGATTTAAGCCTGAAAAACAGATCTCTTTCCAATTTTGTTCATATTTATTTAGCCCATTTTACAGTACCTTACTCATCATCTGAATCAGCCCTCATACATTTTTCCTTCAACTTTTCATACTCATTACGCCGGATGAGATCGTCTTTTATTTTCTGCATATCACTGAGTAGACTGCTCACTTGTACGTTTTCTAATTGGTCTTGGGGTAAGGAAGTATCGCTGTCTAGACCTGAGTCGTCATTAGACTTGTCACCTAGACTCTGTGCGTCATCGTCGGAGACTGCGTGGTTGCTACTGTCGTCTGAACTCTCTATATTCTTGCCAAGTCTATATGCTTTAGGTATTTGCAAATTTTCGTCGCGACCTCTGCCTTTCAGTGGGTCGTGTTGGTTACGCCCGTCGCCGTTCCTCTTCTTTTTCTTTATGCTCTTTGCGATTACTCGCTTTTGGTGGTCCAGTTGTGGGAATAACTCTGGATGAAAAATATTGTATTTTAATACCTTTATTGGCCTAATCATGAAGATAAGTGAGAAAGACTAGCTAACCTTACAAATATTTTATTATATTTTTTCTACAGGTAGACTGGTGAGAGGAACATGATGTCATCATGACAGTTAAGTTTTTTTTCTAAATTTTACTCTGGCACACACATAAGTGATATATTTTTTTGCAAATCTCTCATAAAAATATAGAATTTGTGATGTCTGAAAATCTGTTTGTATAACATAGAACATGTTGTACAAACAGAATAAGTTTTTTTTACTGTTACCGAAACATAAATTACCTCCATTTATATAAACTAAAAATATTAGTAGCATACCATGGGCACTATTAAGCGCCTCTCCAGCGGCATTCATCTCGGCCTCCTGTATGGAGTGTCCACGAGCGGCGGCGAGGCGTGTTCCACGGAAGTATACGCCGACTGTATACACGCGGGTGTTCGTTGGGCCCAGACACTCGATCACTCTGTACATATAAATATAAAACGAGTTTTTAACGTAATCAACTTGATTTTTATTTGATATTCTTTTCTTTAAGAGATACAAATACAAATAATATTTATTTATTTATTTATATTTATTTATAATAAGGAAAACCAACAGCTACACAAAATGTGAAAAATCAATAAGGATAGAAAAAATTAAGCCAATTACAGGTTTCCACGGATAGCTACAGTACAGCATTCAATGAGTTAGACATCTAAACAAAACTTAATATATATGATTGGAAAAATAAAATTGGATAGGTACTATATCAAATTAATTTTGGAAAAAATTAAGGTTTAGCTGCTTGCGTACCACTGAGCTCTTAGTATTGAACGGATCAAATAAAAACTCTCTACACAATTTGTTAAAGTCTCGACTTGCTCGCACTATATAAGAATTTTAATACTATATAATATAATGTTATTTTAATGGAAACAAATTGGTTCAACCGTTCACGTGCTATGTCGTGACAAAGGGAAATGGGGATAAATTTTTACAACATATAGATTTATACAATAATTTCAAGTTATAACACATGACGTACTTGTAAACGGGTATATCAGGCTCGCCACCTTCCATGGACCGGAGCGTGAGACAACACTGCTGGAGCTTGGACTTGGGGTCGTTCCAGTCCTGGTTCATAATGAACTCCTGTAGTCTCGGGAACAGGCAGGCATTGCAGAACGCCTGGCAGTATTCTAGATTCTGTAACATTACAATGTGTAGCCAAACAATTGCATTTTCTTGCGATTTTTAATAAACAATTTTTTGTATGAAATTATCAGTAAAATGCTGTCTGAAATATTGAATAGTTTGGAGTTTAGATAGTCTATTGTCCCACCTCTGACAATTAGTATGGACCCAAAATCTACAAAAATCATCATCTTCCTAGCCTTTTTCCAAGCTCTACTGGAGTCGGAGACCAGTCTTACAAGATATAGCTGAATACCATATTTTACATGGAGCAACTGCATATCTGACCTTCATAAACCATTGCTGGGTAATATAAAATCCCATAGTAAGACTGGTTGTCAGAATTGTAATGACTTAACGACTGTCAAAGATCACTGATCAATCAGGACCAACGACATAACGTGCATTCCGAGGTAAGGATGGGACTCAGTATGTTTACAAATGGTTACCCATCCGCGAACCAACCGGGGCTCTATTATCGGTCAAGCCCCTCCGAAAATCAATATTAGAATGAGATAATTCATTTAAGCTTCTTGCCTCGATTATTCTTACTTTATCAATAAACAGTGCTCCTAAAAATGCTTCAAGCAGATCCGCCTTATGTTTCTTAGTGGTAGGCTTCGCTTTAGGATTGTTGTATATCGCAAACTCCGACATATTGAGATCATCGCATACCATAGCTTGGGTGCGATTATTGACTAGAGAAGAACGGAGAAGCTGGAATAAAAATGAAAAATATTATAAAAAGAGAAATACTGAAAAAAAATCTTAAATATATGCTTAAATAATTATTCATAAATAAAAATGCTAGAAGTAGAAATTTTGTTTTCAGGAATTTTAAACAAGACAATTGTGTCTATTAATATATAAAGCAATCAAAAGCAAAGAGTTACTCAGGCTAACAATACCAAAGAATATATTTTCTATGAACATTGAATTATTTCTTGACACATTTAAACAAAAAAAATCCTTACCGAAAGATGTCCTTCGTGATGGTCCGGGAAGTGTCGGTAAAGCCGGTCAGATACCACAAGTTGTAGCACCGTATCTCCGAGGAACTCTAGACGTTGGTTAGAGCCTAGAGTCAAATGTGTAAAGCCCACAGACCGATCTGTGAATGCTCGCGCTAATAGACGTATGTGTTTGAATTGTACTCCTGAAAATACACAAGTATTAAACTACGTTATTCTTCTTCTTTTCATGTCAGTGGACTCGATTCAAATACTATCCGACTAGTATTGAGCAACCTGTACAGCTCTATCATTGGCCTCGTTTAAGTCTTGGTAAGTACAGCACCCGCCAAACTTTATGGCCGCTCCGAACCTAGCCGCATTACGCTGCGCAGAACACAAATTCAGGTATCAGCGGGACGTACGCGGGGGGGGGGGGGGGGGGAGCACGCCCGCGCGCGCTGTCTTCCTCTCGCAAGCGTCCTCGCCTCCCGCGCGTTAGTGCCAGTGTTAGTTAGAGTATGTAGTAGTATGCGTGTACCATGCGCGAGTTCGTACCGACGGCTACATTCAGAGCGGCCATAAAGATTGGCGAGTGCTGTACAGGTTGTGCACGACCCGTAATTAAGGAGGTGTTGCATGTCCTGTACAGGTGCTCCACACTGGCACTGCGATTGGATTGGGTGAAAAATACCCCATTTGGCCAGATTATTTTTACAGCGGCCAACCTGGGTCCGCAGTCGGTTAGGAGCTTTTCCAGATTGGCTACTGCATTTAGCTTCCAGGGGGTAGATGCTTCTTTACTATGCCGCTCAAACTCGAATGGAATACAAAATAATAATATGTTAACGTTTCATTTACAGGCGTTACGGTGTGATATAATTGTATCTATGGAAAATGTTTCTATTATAGACTCGTTATATGTAAAATGTAGATACTGTGGTATTTGTCTGCTATCGTATATGTAACATATAAAACGTAGAAGGACAATACTAGAAACGGCAAGAACCAAGTAAATAATCTTCAGCCGAGCTTAAATATTATAAACTTGCCGATTTTCCTAGAAGGATTTGTAGTCTTATAGTTGTTAAATCATTTCAAGTTTATGAAATACCTATAGACTCTTCGAATTTAGTCAGCCGTTGCAGAAACTCGAAGTCTTTGATATATTTTCTGTCGCCAAGCGGTTCTTGCTCCTGCAACGGATGTGTTCGTTCCTTTGTCCAGACCTCTAGCAAGTCGGGCTCCTTGTACCATAAGGCCAGGGCAAATACACGGTCTGCAATCTAAGGAAAAGGAAATACTTATGTTAAAGTATATGAAGTATTTTTTTTAAAGTCAATTGCCATTTTCCTTGTGAAAATTTACACTACAATGAGATAACTAATGAGAGCTGTCCCGAATGAATCTAGAGTCGCTAGTATCGCATTGGTCAATCTCCACCAATAAAAGAAAAGCTGCGGGGCTGTTCGGTTCTTCTCCGGTTAATCTCATTCCTGAACTTATCCTTCAAAGTAAATCGGAGCATAACTCGCTCCATAGTTCACTGAGCGAGTTTGAGTTTGTGGGCTAAACCTACTGCTAGTGTTCTCGTTTCGGCGCCGCTGGTCATGACAAGCAGGACGCACTGGTTGAAACTTCTGTCTTCAAGCTCTGCGGTATAGGCGACGTCAAGACTCGACGTAGTTTACCAAACGCTGCCCAGCCCAAACAGATCCTCCGAACGGTTTCTTTCTCGAAGTTGTATCTACAAAACTGGATGGTTTGTCCTAGGTAGACATACTCCTACAGAAACTCGAGTGCCACCCTTTCAATGAATATCAGTCTCTTGCTAAAAATGTCTCAGAAAATTTTAAGTGTTACTTACTTCAAGTCCAGCGTCCAAGAATAACGCGCCCATGAGAGCTTCAAAGCAGTTGGCCATCGCATGCCGCATCACCACTTCCCGGCACAGGTCCGAACCGTGCGCGTACAACATAAACTGCTCCAACTCGATGTTCTACAATATAATATTAATTTAGATTTATAAAATAAACGCAAAAATTAGGGGTGATGCCGGTTGACATGTAATTTGTATATAAGCAGCTCTTACTTAAAAAAAGATGATTAAGTTAAAGAAATATACCATTTTTGTATTCAGCCAGATAAGTTATTTTTTTTTTAGTTCCTTTTTAAAAAACAACGCCCGCACTAAGGAATTTAATCCTTGTGTCGCGGGGGTTTCACAAACATTCAAATCACATGCACAAAGAACAACCAGACTTGAAACAAGTATTTGTGGATCACTCAAATGCTTGTCCCATGCGGGGATCGAACCCGCAGGACGTCTCGCACAGTGCTAATTAGCGTGGTGACCTATACCACTTGGCTATCCGTGCAGTCAATAAAAGTAACTTCATTTTATAAAACTCACCTTAGCAAGTTGCGCCAAATGCTGGTTCTGCACGATAGAAGCCCTGTACGTAGCTAATCCACCTTCAGCTAGACCAGGGAACATTCGGAACAGGTGTATCGAGGACAGGAACTCTACCACAGCGTCACCGAGGAACTCCAGACGTTCGTTGTGCTTTATATCAGATTCCGTCTCACTGTGCTTGCCGAAGCGAGACATTATATTTATGAGGGTTACAATACCTGAAAAAGAACAATTTCGTGTCGGATATACAGAAATGAAACAAGAGTCGATTTGTGACATAACCGCGGTACTTTATAGTTGAGTTTGTATGGAGCTTATGTCATCTAACCCAAATCGAGCTATAGATAAAATATTGGAACCGGCCGTAAGTAATTATGAATTATCTCACAACAGTCAGTGGCAAGGTTCGTAGTTATAGACTGCACGAAAACATAATAAGCAAGTTTTTTAAACACTTAAAATACAATTATATAATTATCATATCGCGGTAGTTCGCAACGCGTTATCGCATGATCCCGGAAAAAGACAGGTAGAAACACCCTGGTAATTTAATCCGATAAAAGTCACACCCTACCGTTTTTCCTAGGGGGGAAACAGACCGACGGGTAAAAACTTATACAGATAAAATCATAAAAAAGGAATGCTTAGCCAAACCTTTTTTCCTAGTATAATGAATTCTCCTGTCTCCATACTCTGGTTGCCTGATCCCACAGTTAGTGAGACTGTTCCTGGCGTGATCAGGATTCGTTCCAAAGTTCTCTCTGTACGACGGGTGGGTTAAGGCTGTTTGGAGTAAAGCCCTCTGTTTGAACACGTAGCCCATTTTTTTTTCGAGGCTGTCCAATGATTTGTGGAAGCGGAGATGTCGCACCAGAACTGGTATAAGCATGGCATGCTGAAAATATTTCCAAATAAAATATTATCTAAATATTAATACGTGAAGTAAAAACTTTGTACCCCTTTTTACAAAAATTGCGCCTACGGAGGAGTATGAAATATTGCACACCTATAGTTTAATTAGAAATGGAGTGCTTAATGCCAATATTTAATCATTGTTTTTTTTTTATTTTATAACTCGAAAGTAAACGAATAATAATCGATTTGCGACCACTATTGGGCTTTTAGTAGTACTAAACGTCGTAACTACTAAAATGATATATTCAAATCCGCCACCCTATGGCTTACCATGGGACAACCACGAATTAATTAGCCAGGCTTAACATACTCTTCTTATCTAACGATAAACCTATCTATTACTAGAGTCAAATATTCAGTATACTATATAATTCAGTACCTGTACAACATCACACATTAGGCCTGTAGTATGGAATCCCTCAGACGATATAGCGACAGTGACATCCCTCTTCATTTTGCTTTGAGTCCTCATTTCCTGAAGCTTAGCCTCTTTAGCCGCCAGCTTTTGACGCTCCTTGAACAACGGCTTGGCCATGTTCGCGATCAAATGTCTGTACTTTACATAGTAACGCCACGCTTTTTGATACCTGAAAATATTAGAAAAAAAGGTTGTAATCAGGATGATAAATGATCCTTAATATTGGGGGAGATAAAGCCTCAAATTTAATTTCAATTAACATTAACAATATTTTTTAATTTAAACCAATTTTACAGTTTAAATAGATTCAAACCTAAAAAATACATATAAAAACACATCTACATGTTTACTTAGATTATAAATGCGAAAGTAACCCTGCCTGTGTTACGCATTCACGCCTAAACTGTTGAAACGATTTAAATGAAATTTGGTACAGGCATAGTCTAGAGCCTGAGAAACATATAAAACATAGGCCAATTTTTGCCGCGATAAACGACACCCACGCTGGCGGAGTCGCGGGCTACAGCTAGTACTTATATATTTTTATCATTGGTTAGTCTGACCTTGGGGAGGACATGGCAGAGATTTCTAACTAGCAATTAAATAGAATAGCATATAATAAAAAATGGATCTATGACTTACTCTGGGTTCCCGGCATAACTTAGTTGTGGCGGTCGTATTCCAAAATGTACGATCTCAGGATAATAATTTTTATTGTCCGTCTTTGAGCTATCGGTGTTGGCCGGCGGACTACGATCCAACTGATCCACGCGGACCGAACACGGCTTTTTGCCTGGATACGTTACTATCATACCTAGAAAAGTATCATAAATGATGGAATTGATTGATTGTAAAAACTACAGAATAGACGGAATAGAATATTCTTTATTGTACACACTAATTGCTTTCATATTAAACGAGATACAAGCATTTTAATATTGGTAATTAGTCATTTTTTTTAGTATAAAAAAGTGACGTCATACTTCATACATTCATACTAATCAGCCCCCCTAGCCAAGTGACATTTCTACAAGCGATAACGATTATAGAAATCGCTTAAATGACATTAAATGTATGGAAATGACATTTGCTTTCGATAAGTCACGTGACTTAGACTTGTCACTTCCATACATTTGAGCGATTCTATCAGCGTTAACGATTGTAGAAATGTAACTTGGCTAGGGGGGCAGGGGCTGCCCCGTACAAAGTTATAGTTTAACGAAAAAGAGATAAAACATGAGTCATCAACTAACATTAAAAAGTAATAACTTTTTTATTCGTGTAAAAATGTATAATACTACTATTTCAGAATAAAACAATACGGCCGACGAGTCTTGGCGAGCTTGAAAAGAGATACAAGACAGTTTGCGTGAGATGCAAGTACACATAAACGGAGAGTGAGAAAGAGACGACAATATCTTGTATCGCTTTTTAGGCTCGCCAAGATACATCAGCCGTAGTGTACCCAATGGGGGCTACCGCGAATCAAAAATTCTCCAGGGTCGCTAGTGTCACATAAGGTCTATCTGTCAATCTTGACCAATCGCAGGCCAGTAGCTTGTCTCTCATTGGTGGAAAACCGACACTGGCTACTCTGGCGGATTTTTGACACGCGATAGCCCCCATTATATTAAATTATAGGAAAAAATAAAAATACCTTTAATTTTATCAACAAACTTCTGCCAAGTATAGTGGTCCATCTCGTGAACGTCTTTTAACGTGTCTGGTGCTATCAACAACCCACTTTCGTCTACTAAATATCTTAAAACTTCGCACATGGATAATACCTAAAAGAAACATTTACTTTTGCATAATTAACGATACAAAATAACAACAATTAAATAATATTCGCCATAGAATACATCTAATATACAAAATATCATCATATTAAAATTAAACTTATAAAATAATTCTTTAGCCTTGTTTAAATTTCGCATAAATTCGCATTCCACACATATATACGATAATAGCCTCTTTTAGATGCCCCATTTCATACAAAAGTTCTCAAAAAGGCCGCTGTGTGTTGGACCTGTATCTCCACGCACACCTTTCCAAGGACTGTGTCTCACCTTTCGAAGTTATCCCGTGAAACAAAGAGATAAAAGGGGCCAGCCATTTACGCAGGCGATATTTTAGTGGACAAATGTGTGCGCAAACACCAGTCCACTCTCTATTCCTTCATTCTCATAGTCCCGTAGCCGTTAGGCATTAAGCTGTTGTCAAAGAGACAGCGAAACGAAGGCGTGGCGATAATGTGGAGAACGCGAACCTAAGCGGAGACGTCAAACTAGGCGCAGAGGATCGAACTCGTGGCGAAAGCGAAGAAAGAAGCGTTGCGGCACGAAGGACATGGCAAGGGCAGATCATTAGAAAATGTTGAGTGAAACGGATTCTGAAGACGAAAATATACAGCTTTTGACTTTTTGATTACTAGAAAAGAGGAAAAATAACTATTTTTTTTTAACATTCTATAAATTTTTCGAAATACATCAAGGCCACGTGACGGAATATTTGGTGAATAAACACTGGTCTCGCTCTCGTTTCGCGTCTCGCATTTGCTCTCCGTTCGACGACGTGTGTACAAAGTTAGCTAATACAATTATCTCGCTTAAGTCGCTTCACACGCTCGCCTTTGATTTGTCATGGCGTCACACGCCTTCGCTTCGCCACGGTATCGGTTCACTTTTCTATGTGACAACAGCTTTAACACGAGACTTCTTGCACGGCAGTCGCGCTTGCGTCTAGGTAGTCACACATTGATAATGGCAGATAATAATAATCGTAATTTGTTTACCTCGCATCCTTCTTCGGGTAGGTACCGAACAAATCGCGGCATAAAATGGAATTGAGAACAATTTGACTCTGACCCTTTACCCAGGTCAAGATCTACCAACTCCAGAAGTTCATAAAACAGGAATTCATCTGAAAAAATAATCGTTTGTTGGTTATTTAGATGTCAATAGCGACAATTTTGGAAACCTGCTTCTACTTTAAAATTTGCTCAATTTAATAGGCATAATTAGAATATGAAGTCGTCTGTAGTCATATTTAAACCTAGACAAAAAAAACAGCTATTTTTTTACATTTTAATTTATTTATTTTCCCGATAGTATCGATTCGATCAATCGATTCGAAATAGCATTCGTCTCGATTAAAAATATCCAAATAATAATAATACAGGATCTTACCAAATAGATCTAATTCTTGTACAGTAAAGTTCTGTGGCGCCGGCTCTTCAACATACAATATAGTATATTCAATATTGAAGCGTATCACTTTGCAAGTAGGTAACTTGGCCAGTTTGTAATGAGAGAACATTGAAAAACCGGAAAACAGGAACTCATGTTCGTCGTGCGCTATTACTGTTGGCGATTTTATCAAGAAATTTGTTGGTGGAGAAACTGTGATGCTGTAAATATTAAATGCTTTAGATAATACAATTTTTAATTAAGTAAAATCGAACCAATTCCTCTAGTTATTTATCACACACGGCGCTGGACTAATCTTAATAACAACCGAACAGACTTTGTTGTAATTCGCACTGTAATTTTTATTTATATACATTTGAATAAAATGCATAGAATTCGATAATTGTGTCAATTCAATATTGCCTTTTAGGGATGTCTGTGTCGCTGGAGCAGCGTTAGATTAAGTAGGTACACATTGACACACCCAGACTACTCTTCGGCCGATGTATCTTGGCGAGCCTAATAAGCGATACAAGATATTGTCGTCTCGTTCTCACCCACTTTTTAAGTGTACTTGCATCTCATGCAAACTGTCTTGTAGCTCTTTTCTGACTTGCCAAGATTCCTCAGCTGTATTTTAGGTACTACATGGTATAGAAACAACAGCACATCGCATAGTGGACCACCAATACACGTCTATTCATATCCATGCAACGTAAACAGTCAGTTAAACTTAGGTATATACTTGCGGACAGACCGGCTTCACTAGAGGGTTATTGAATGTTCCTATTGCTCTCATTTTTATTTTTTATTCTTATTAGATATTACACAAAGAACTTTTTCTTAAATCAGACAAGCCATTAGTGAAAATTATATGAAAATCTGTTTGGTAGCTTTTGAGTTTATCGCGTTCAGTCATTCTTGGGGAACTTTCTTCTATAATAAGTATGTATATGTAATAGTAACTTACCGATAATGATAAAGCTTATCAATATTGCTCTGAGTTGGTATACATTTAGGGAAGGTTTCCTCTCCTGCGTACACTCCGTGTCGCATACCGAGCCGACGGGCACGCGCGCTGCACCGACATAGCGGGCCCCCATTCATTTCTCCAGTGTTGTTGAACCTTTTAAAATTAAAATCTATATATATAAAAATGAAACCCGTTTTCCGTTGTCACGACATAGCATGAAAACGGCTTGACCGATTTGGCTGATTTTGATCTTGAAATGTATGTGGAAGTCCAGGGAAGGTTCAAAAGGTGTAAAACATAAATAATAAGTAAAAAAAAAACTGTTCCTAAACTCGGGAATTACCTTAATTAATTTACTTTGACAGAACGAAGTCTGTCCGGGCAGCTAGTTAAAAATAATAATAAACTATTTTTAAAATACTAATTTACATCATTCATTTCTGAAAGTAGGATATTATCACTACTTTTACATGTCATACATATTATATTATGTTCAGTCTTACTATGGGATGCTGTATTATCCAGTAAAATGGGTTTTTGTGAGGGCATATAGGCAGTCGCTCTATGTAAAATATGGTGTTCAGCTAAATCCAGTAAGACTGGAAGGAAATCCTACATAGCTTGGGAAAACCCAGGCAGATGATGACATATTATATTACGAGTATGTTTTAGCTCGTTGGAGTTGACATGTCATAATTGGCTACCCTGAGTTGACATATGGACTTTGAAAGAGGCGCTGAGCCCTGATACAGGGGTCCATAGCCTCTCTTTTAAAGTTCAGACAATTGTTTAAATTTAATATTGAGTAAATAATGCAGGGATTTCTCTAAAGATAATAAAGATAGCGATGACGAGAAAAATATAATTCTATGTAATTATAGCCGCATTGCAAATAATAAACGTTTTGTAACAGTGTTGGTATTTTCAGAAGAAAATACACTGCCCAGTCAGGTAAGTGAGAGAACCGTGTCTGTACTTACCACATTTCTGGATGAAGTCGTCGAGGATGACTTTGCTTCCTTTGTAATTCCAGCATTATTCTATCAGTGTAGCCTTGCAAGCCATCTTCATCCAAGCATTCGTCTTCACTTTCTGAGGATGACGAACTAGCTTCCTCCACTAGATGAGAAATTCATAATTTATGTACAAACAATTTAATAACAATGAAAAGGTGAGAGATAAGCGTATGTACATTTATGAGGAGACACATAACTAAAAAGTTATTAGTATGACTGTGGACGGATATACATGCAGAGGGACACCGGAAGAAAGATGGACGGATTGTGTGAAAGATGATATGAGAAAGAAATATGAGTGGATACTGCGATAACAGTAATAGAGATAGATGAATGGAAGGAAAATACGCGTTGCGCCGACCCCGTATGAATGGGATAAGAGCAGGGAGGTGAAGACACACAACTTAATAACTAAAACGTCAACATCATATAAAATATATACAAAGGTGCTGCTTATTTCCTTAGAAATCTCTAACATGATAAAATGGTATTTCAGTGCTATTAGGTAGGTACCTATATTTTTAGAAAGGATTTAGTGAGGTCGCAAAAATTTTCATGCGGGTTAATGGGAATGGAGACGCCTTGGTAATGTGCCAGGGCTTTAGCGGGTTTACGTTCGTGAACTTCGCTCCGAGTTCCTGTATCAAGTTAAAAGTCTCTTGTAGTGTACTGCTATCACCAAAAAGATTGGTTAAAGTCTAAACTAAAACAAAGGTATTTTTTTGTTTCTAGTAGACATTAGCTCAGGTAATCAATTGTTACCAATGAGATAAGTAAAGACTAAAGGCCTTCTGAAATAGAGAATCTTTTGATTTACTTAACTGGTAAAGTAAGAGTTATATACTCACATCTATGTTTGCACATCTTTGCTTTGGGTGGCTTTAAAGGCGGCAGTTCATCGACCTCAGGCCTAGCCTCTCTTCCTCGCTTTATTAACATCTTGAAGAAAGTCTCGCATAGTTTCTCTAATTTAGGAGACTGTTGAACACCTTGTCCTTCTTCCAGTGATTTGTAGTATAATTCAGCTGGAGAGCTTCGGTACCACATTTTTGATCCCTAAAATTATGTTTGAATATTATTGATGAATTATAAAATAATATCGGCCTATAAATGTCCCACTGCTGGGCACAGGTCTCTTTTGATAAAGAGAACGATAAACACAACTAGCATTGATCACCACGCTGGATCACTGCGGATTGGCGATTTTAGATTCTAAATATTTCGAATCCAGGTTTAAATCCTCATGATGATTTCCTTCACCGATTGTCAATGTAGATATTTAAGAATGTACCTTTGAATCTGTATAAAAAGTGTATCTTTGAAGAATTCATATCGTTACTTGGCTGTAGTGGATTCGAACCTGAAACTTTGTGCACTAAAATCCATTCCTTGAACTGCTAGGCCACGAAAACATACCTACATATTATTGGTATACCATTCATGAAATTTTAAGATATCATCCCTCACTTGTGTGTATGTATTTGAACAGTTTATTTTTTTTATTGTAAGTAGCAGTTGAAAAATATATTTTAATAGGTAGGTATATTTTTAAATCATTAAAATATAAAGCCAAAATTTAAGTAAGTCCATTGAAAATATTAATTTTATGCGAAAATAGTCCATGTTTTTACATAATAAAAATTAAAATGATATGAAAAATTATAAAAATAAAAGATTGTTGGAATTCCACCCCTAAATATAAAGGATAATTTTATTAAATGAAGAATTTCCAAACAATTTAAATCCGTATTTTTTATAGTTAGTAGCATGAAACACAATACAAAAGCTTCTCCGTCTTAAATTAATAAGTTCTATGCTGACTATGTTAAATTGTAAATGTATAATTGTAGTTATCTCTCACTGTCAGTTAAATTAATATTTACCTCATCTTCTAGTGCATTATGTTCTCTCGACCACTGCTCCATTTTCTCAATAAAGTCTTCTGATGTCTTGCAATAGTTTTTCCTAAAAAAATGCATAAACAATTATGTATCTTTTTGCAACACATTTGAATACAGTTCAGGGTTTCCACAATTCAGGGTTCCCAAACCTGCATAATATTACATTGATTGTTTTATTACTGGTACCATATGGGCATAAAACAATCAATGTAAATATCAAATAAAATGCTAATAATAATGAAGTAACTGATAAATTCATATTTATGAAAGCTCATTATGCTTCAGTTTAAAGAATTTATTTCCAATGAAACCTTTACAGTTCATTTACATAAAGAAATAAGTATTTACATATTATGTATAACAATAAAATTTCAGGCTTTGCATTGGAAATCCTGTCAGGAAACATGCTTATTTCACAAATTTACTAAACAAACAGATATAAAATACAAAGTTACCTATATTCTTCTAGAATCTTTTCTCGGTCTGTCATTGGCTTAGAAGGGGGCACATCTCTAGGCTCCTGTTTTGGTTGTAGAGACATCTCTCTCGTACGGCTGCGACTGTGAGAGTCTCTAGGCGGTGAGCGCTGACTGCGTCTACTAGGAGACCTGTACCTTCTTCTGTCGTCACGTGGATCAAAACTACGACTGTGACTTCTGTAGTCTCTCCCACGAGGTGGACTATAACGCCTTTCATAATCACTTCTTCTTCTTTCATAATCACGACGGTCGTCAAACCTATCTCTATAATGTCTATCTTTGTCTCTCTGGTGCGAATGTGATGGACTCCTGCTACGGCGCCGAGGGCGGCTTGGACTGCGACTGCGCCGGCGTTCACGGTATCGCATATCTCTGTCTCTTGTATGCTCTCGGTCATAATTCCTGTCCCGACTTGAAGAAGGTTTAGCAGAAGATTCATAATAATGCCTATCCATTGACTCTCTGGGAAATCTTACATCTCTTTCACTCTGAGAAGACGAAGTTTTGCTTTTTGAAACACTAAGACTTCTTAAAGGGTCAGACCAATCTCTAGAATACCCTGCAGAGTTGCTCATTTCACTACTGGTGCTTGCAGTATAGCTTTGAGACATATAATAAGGACTTTGATTTAATGAGTATGGTGGTGGCACAGACTGTAGGTCAGTCAGTGATATCGAATAATTTACTGGCGGGGGGGGAATGTTCATTGCAGGGAAGGTTGCCATAGGAACGTAAGAAGGTGGTTGCTCAGTCAAGGGCGGCGGCGGTATAAAGGGAGGAGGATGGCTATATATTTGCGGTGGCGGAATTCTTGTCCCTGACGACGGAGCCGGCGGTGGCATGTCCAAACGCGGCGGAGGAACACTGTAGTCTACTGGCGGAACCGACATTTGGAATTTAGATTTTCACAGACTTACTTATTGATTTATGTTTATTTATGTCACTGGCGCATAGCATTTATGTTTATTTGTGAGTAAAATCAATCATTTACATCACATTGCTTGCAAAACATAAATACGAGACAGAAATTTCTTTATGAGACCACTAAAACAAACAGGTGATAGGGTTCGTCATAGGAGAAACAAGGACAACATCATATTTAATGCCAAAAAAACTACATTGCCTAACATTGACAGTTTTATTTTGACATATATCTCAGTTGACAGTTGTACGCACAGAATACATATAATATAGGCGAGAAGGCGAGCCAATCAATGTGTCTTTCAGTTTTATTTAAGTACTTTCTTATTTACTAAGACACCACTGGTAAAATAATGGTGAAGGAAAAAATCTTGAGCTTAGACCTATGAGCAAGCGTGGTGAGGTCTGCTCCCAGCCATGGGGTATTTATAGGCTGGTATCATTATTATCACATTATAATCATTATATAAATATGCTTCTTGAAAGTACTTGAAACTCTATCTAATGCCGAAAACTGCTTGCATAGTCTAAAAGATCTAAGCATACAGACAGATAGCGGGAGCGACTTCGTTTTATGCTATTACTATGTAAAGATAGGCTTTATTGTTATATGGTTCCTAAATCTAAGATATTCAACGTAGTTTACCAAATCTAAGATATGATCTTATGTAAAAAAATGAAAAAATATATAAAAAACATCAACAATTTTATTCAATACTAAATAGTTACAGGCTTAACTATAAAATAATTTTCTAATTTCCAATTTATTAATTATGACAAATATCTCTTATTTTAGCACTTCCAAGGCATTCTTCATCCTTATAAAGCACTCCAAATTGACCTTCTGTAATTGCCCTCAATTTACTCTGCAGTATTATAGTTAAACCTTGAGAATTATGGACTATTCTACAAGGTGTTAAAGGTTTTGTGTGTTGAAATCTGAAGTGGCAATGTAAGACACCATTGCTGGCAAGTTCTGCTGGTTCACTGTGTATCCAATGGGGTGGACCCGTGAAGCATATATTATTCCACAGAGCAGGATGTTTGGTCCCAGGCACCTGCTTGGCAAAAAGTGTGTCACTAATATATAAATGAAAACATTAAATAATATGAGGAATAACTCAAATTGAATTTCCTTTTTTTCTGACAGATTATTTATTTTATTTAGAACATAACAAAGAAAGAAATAAAGGCTTACCACATAAATATCATTAGTAACTAAATCTTTCTTAAATACAAAGTATGCATCCTTGTTACTTGAGACACGACATCTTTGGCCAACTGTCCATTTGTGTAATCCTCCATGTTCACCCACAACTTGGCCTGAGTCTATGTCAATAAACAGGCCTCTTTTAGGTTCAATATACTGAAAAAAAAAGAAATAAAATAGTTAAGTATTTAAATATCTTACGGTTTTCATAGGTAAAATCAGTATAATCAGCAGATACTTACTTCTTCTATAAAATTTTGAAACTTATTTTTTCCAATAAAACATATTCCAGTGCTATCCTTCTTTTTGGCAACATTCAGAAGTCCTTCTGTTCTAGCAATCTGTCTGACTTCACATTTTTGTAAGTTTGCTATTGGAAACATGCATTTTCTTAACGAAAATTGCTTTACTTGAGATAAGAAAAATGTTTGGTCTTTATGCCTATCAGCAGGCTGTAGTAATCTGACTCCTGTAGAATGAAAAAAGTTTTACAGTAAGTCATGCATTCTAATTTGAATTTTAGATTATTAAGAAATACTATAAATACACAATACCTTCGGTTTCATTATATCTTTCTAAGAATGGTCCAAAAGATGTATTTGCATAGTGCCCTGTGGCAATTGCATCAATTCCTAAATTGTTCCTGCAATGTTGGAAAAAGCTATCAAATTTAATGTATCTATTACATAATATGTCCGGGTTGGGCGTCAGACCAGTCTCATACTCTTTTAGTAATACACTAAATACTTCGTTCCAATATTCTTTAATAAAGTAAACCCTATGCAAGGGAATATTGAGCTTACGACACACATATGTTGCGTCTTCAAAATCGCGCTCATCTGAGCAAAATCCTGCTTCATAATTACTGTCCCAATTTCTCATAAATACACCTTGTACTTGGAAACCTGTAAATAAAATCTGTGTAATATTATGAAAAAAAAATAAGATAAAAATATGGAGTGTAACGATTTCGAGTAGTAATTTACATTTACCGGCTCGTTTGAGAAGAAGTGCGGCAACGGCACTATCCACCCCTCCGGAAATACCCAACGCCACTTTCTTGAACATGGTTTTGTGTAACAAAATCCATCAAAATCTTATTGTATGGGCTCGACAAACAAAAATGCTGCAATTCACAATCCATTCAAAGTTCAAACAAAATATGTCAATGTCAAAGAATTATGAATGATTTTTTTTTTTTTTTTAAATTAGTTCCTGACGGAACAGGCTAAGGTCTGAGACCATGCTGCCTAGTCATCAGAGAATTATGAATGAAAGGATTATTGTCAGAGATAAGCAATTATTTTTTGCTATCTTCTCGATGCTTTGGTTCTTGGTTCCCAATAATATCCAATATTATTTGGAATGTAATTATTAAGTAAATATTTTTATATAGCTGAAAAAACCGTGTGTACAAAAATTATTAAGTAAATAAATCCCATAACAACTTTTTCATGCATTTAATTTATTTTATGACAAATCTTTTATTTTGTGCTCTAAAAAGTGTGTGTTCACTTTTATAATCTGTGAATCGAGTGATTTGACAAGATTGTTTGTTGAAGTTTGCTTGGGCCGTAACGTAGGTTATTCTTGCGGTATTTATCTGAAGATTTTATTAAATTCTTCCTACAAAATGTCGAACATTAATCTCCAATGTCTATTAGGAATACAGTGTGATGATTTCGTTATGATAGCAGCTGATCAAAGCAACAGTCACAGTATTATGGTTATGAAAGACGGTGAGTTTGCGGTTTTTTGATCAGGAATTCGTATTTCTCCGGTTTCCTATACAAGTTTTATTTATTTTTTATATTTACAGACGAGGAGAAGATCTACAAGATATCTGACAAACTGGTCATGGGTGTCATCGGCGATTCTGGAGACACAACACAGTTTGCCGAATACATTGCTAAGAATTTGCAATTGTATAAAATGCGCAATGGATACGAACTAGGACCAACTGCGGCGGCCAATTTCACACGCAGGAATCTCGCCGAATATTTGAGAAGCAGCGTATGTATCTATTATGTCTTCGTGTTGTGTAATAACAACAATATTTTATAAGATTAAGAAAGGTTGTAGAATATTTAGAACTGCCCTTTAATCTATTTAGACTAAATTTATATGTATAATCGTAAACTGTGTAAAAATACATGTGTAAAATTTAAGTCCCTAAATTTGTTTAAATTTGATGATTACATATCAGAAATTATGAAATATTAATGTTCTTACAATTAATGTTTAAATTAACTTGTTTCAGACACCTTATTTTGTGAATGTACTGATGGGTGGCTATGACAAAGAGAATGGACCTGAGCTATACTTTATGGACTACCTTGCATCCAGCGTGAAGGTTCCCTTCGCTTGTCACGGTTTTGGTGGATATCTCAGTTTGAGTATCTTGGATCGTTATCACAAGAAAGGTATAAATTTTGTCATATTTTAATGATATTTTAAGTAAATAAATATTAATTTTAATTCTCCTTATATTATTTCCCGTAGGTAACAGAATAATGTAGAATGTCTTGTTAAAGTTATATATAAAACTAACAACAAAATAGGTACCTACTGATATACTTTAGGAGATAAAATACATTTGGTTTTCTGAAGTTTTCTTTCAGCATTTTGTTTTGTTAACCTATTAAGGTTCAAGTATTAACTTAAGTTGCATATTTTAATGAAATTACATCACGGGAATTAACGCAAACTCATTCATTTACCTTTTAAGGCTTGACGTTTAAGCCGGGTTACACTAGCTGTGGTCGCAAGCAGTCTGCTTGGGGTCACGGCATGATAAATGCACGAGTTCGCGTTAATACCCGTGACATAATTTGATTAAGGCCTTTCAACTTAATTCCACACTAATTTGTGACTTATGCCCTGATATACATAATTGTACAAAATAATTGGTTATGTTAATTATTCAAATTGATCAAAATTGTATTATTTTTCAGATGCCACTGAGGAGGAAGCTTATGAAATGCTGAAGATGTGTGTGAAAGAGGTCCATAGGAGATTGTTTGTCAGTCTGCCTAACTTCCAAGTGACTGTTGTTAATAGGGACGGCATCAAAATACTGCCTGTCATTAACTCAGCGTCTTTGAAGTAATTTTTTTAATAAAGTGATGTTTTCTTCTAAAGCTATTATTTATTTTCACACTGTTTGGTTTTCTGGGGCTGTTTCCGCACTTAGCCTCTTGATTGGGCCATTGTGCGTGATTCTCTCCTCTTCCTCACTCCAGCCATCTAAAGGTAAAAACGCAACCCTTTTAGGATCACTTTGTGGTCCGTCCGTCCGTCAGTCTGTCTGTCTGTCTGTCTGTCTGTCAGTCAAGACCCTTTTTCTCACGAACGCGTGGAGGTATCAAGCAGGAATTTATATACTCTTTTTCACAGTACCTGACCTGAGTCTGGTACTGTGAAAAAATCAAACTTCCAAGTCAAATCAAACTCAATCAAAAGATACAGTCGTTTTGCCGCAAATCTTCGACACTCGCAAGGGAATCAAAAGTTCAGAACCTACAGGGTACTCCCCGTGAACTCACAATCTTGTAAACTGGAACACAGATAAAGGAAAAATTGCGAAAACCGTAAATTTTAGGAACATTATTATTATAAAAATATTTTTAATAAATTTAAACTTTTTGCACGGATCCCTCGATGCGCGAGTGCGACTCGCACTAGGCCGGTTTATTTTATATAAAGACTAGCTGACCCGGCCAACGTTGATCCGCCTTATTGAAAAAACCTGGAAGGGGCCAACCCTATAATTTAGGATTATGAAAAATAAATGTTTGCCGATTCTCAAACGTACCCGACATGCACACAAAGTTTCATACAAATCGGTCCAGCCGTTTCGGAGGAATTTGGTAACAAATATATCGACACGAGAATTTTATGAAATTAGATGAAAATTAATTTCGATATTGGAGTCATAAATAGCAAGTCTTAAAGACAGCGTGATGCCTGCGAGTTGATAGCCGCGTGAGGTGTTTAAATTGGGGTGATGTACAATGTCACTCGTAGCACGTAGGTTAAGACGTAGGTACTAGAGAGTTAGTCAATCTGTTGACTAAAGACAGACAAAGAAAAAATAATGATCTAAAAATTCATAGAACAACTTTATATATACACAGAATTTATAAGAAAAACGAACAACATTAATGCCAAAGTTACTCAACTTTTACAGAAACCTTAACGAATTTCAAAATGCAGCTCAGTGACGTCATAAGTCTCCGGAAACTAGAATACCTCTAACAAGCAGGAGTAGCAGGAACTTTTTTTTTTTTTTTTTTTTTCTTATTTATGGCTCTTCATTGTTTATGATAGCCAATGACAGTAGGTAAAAGGTAGGGAAACGGATTTTTTGGAACGAAAAATTTTAACAAAAAGGAAAAGGATCAGTAGTTATATAAGCTAAATATATGAAATTATGAAAGTATTATTTACATAATTATATACTTACAATTTTATTTTATTAAATGAAATGAATGAAACTAAACATTTATACACATTAATGCTATTGGTATGAAGTAAAGAAATAATGGAAGTAGGAAGAGGAATATCGAGGGATACAAGATTACTTATAAACGAACTACGATCATAAAGAGGACAGGAAAACATGATATGGTTGAGATCGCCAACATCCGCGCCACACTCACAAGCGGGGTCTTTAACTATTTTAATTTTGGCAAGGTGGGCTGGGGAACAAACATGTCCCAGTCTCATCCTTACCAAAACCGATGTCTCCATCTTGCTGAATTTTGCTCTCAAAAGCCAAGGTTTAGCGGGAATTTCTGGTTGAATGGTTGCATAGGTACGGCCTTTAGATTTACTACTAAAAATCCACTCCTCCTTCCAAGCGTTTTGGAGGAAAGACCTTGGTAAAGATATAAGGTCTCGACAAAAGTTCTTATATGGAAACAAGTCACCACATTGCACTGCATCATTTGCCAGTTTGTCAGCAACCTCATTGCCATGTATTCCAATGTGAGCAGGTATCCATGCAAATTGTAAATCGAAACCCTCTGAGTAAAGACTGTATGCTAATTCCTTTATATCAAAAATAACTTGTAACTGCATTTTTTGTTTAAATGCAAATTTCTGTATTGCTTGAAGAGCACTTAAAGCATCTGTAAAAATTATAGCTTTTTTGAGTTTAAAAATCCGAACATATTCTACAGCTTTGAGAATCCCTAAACATTCACCAGTAAAAACCGAAGTTTCCGGAGGAAGCTTGATTTTCTGAACAATATCGTATTGTGAGTGATATACTCCTATGCCAACACAGTCAGTAGGAGAAGGTTTAGATGCATCTGAGTAAATGTGATGAAAATCGTTAAAATGTTCCGAAACTAAATTATAAAATTTTGATTTGGCATTGGTATCAGATTTTCTAATGAAATTTTCTTTTATTATAGGAGAAAAGCGTAAACTGTCATAACTGACGCTAAATAAAGGGAGTTTATTTGAGCGATGTGTAGGGGAATTAAGGGAAAGGAATTTCTGATAACTAACAACTAGACAGGGAGTAGTTTTACTAGACCAATAACTACATGATTCTATTTGAGACTTTAACAGTTCCAGTTTAGCAATAAGAGGATGAGCAGAGAACTGAAGAATTCTGAAAACATATTTATCAGAGAGAAACTGTCTCCTAAGGCGTAACGGGGCTTCCCCACACTCCACTTGTAATGCATTCACAGGACTGGACTTCATAGCACCAGAAATTATACGTAGTGCTTTGGATTGAATTTTATCTAACTTCTTGAATGCCATAACACTTCCAGGTTCAAGAATATATAATCCATAATCTAAAATGCTTCTAATGATGGCGTTATAAACCAACTTTAAAGAAAAAGGGTGTGCACCCCACCAAACACCGGAAAGGCATCTTAGCATGTTTAAGTGTTTTTCACATTTACTAATAATGTAATCGCAATGTGGAATACTGCTTAGCTTAGAATCTAAAATAACACCCAAATATTTAAATTTGTCTTTGATAGGAATAGGAATTCCATTGAAATAAAGGTTAAATTGAGGAATGATTCTCTTGCGTGTAAAAAGAACTACTGCGCTTTTAGATGTGGATAATTCCAGGCCATTAAAATGTAACCAGGAGGATAGTGAAGACAAAGCAGAAGTAATAGCAGAGCTAGCTTGTTCTATAGAATGACTTGAACAATAAAATAGTAAATCATCGGCGTATTGAAGTACTTTAACATCATTGTTTATAGATGAATCTAAGTCTACAGTGTAAATATTATATAAGAGAGGACTAAGCACGGATCCCTGTGGAAGGCCTCTCCATACCTTACGACATAAAATATGATCAGTGAGTGGCATATTTATAGACCGATCTGTTAGAATATTAAGTATAAAATTAGAAAGATTCTGTGGCACTTGTAAAGCATTTAATTTGTTTTTTAGTACAGATAAAATAACATTATCATAAGCCGCATTTATATCTAGAAAAACTGCTATGGTAGATTGGTTATTAGAAAAAGAAGAACGGATATCGGTTGTTAGAATACTTAAACAGTCAGCAGTACTTTTACCTTTTCTAAAACCGTATTGGGAAGTGGCTAGTAAGCCTTTGCTTTCAATATACCATTCCAGGCGGTTTTTAACTAGGTGTTCAGCTAATTTAATTAATATTGAGGATAAAACTATGGGACGGTACGAAGAAACATCACAAGGCTTTTTGTTTGGTTTTAAAATTGGCAACACCATTTGACGTTTCCATTCAATTGGAATGTTTCCTGTATTCACCATACAATTAATCAATTTTAAATAATAAATAAGAATGTTATCGTTTAAATTAGAAAAAAATGAGTATGGAATTCCATCAAGACCCGGAGCGGAATCCACAGTATTTTGTACTACGCCCTTCAACTCGTTTAAAGTGAACGGGAGATGTAAAGTAGTAGACCCGCCTATAGATTTACCATTACTGTTGATAGCCTGAGGAACCCAAGATGGAGCTAATTTATCTAAAAAGTCATAAGCTATGGAATTGGGAATAGGAGGAGAAGGTTGTGTAAAAACGGACCTAAATCTACGTATATTTTGCCAGACTATAGTGGGATGAGTGTTTGGGGTTAATGATGAACAGAAACTCTGCCAACCTGCATATTTCTTTTTCTTTAATAGTTTTTTAGTTTCTTTGTTAATAGTAATTAGAACGTCAAAGTTAGTATTGGACATATCCATTTTGTAATTGAGTTCAGCTTGTTTACGTTTTTTAATAGCATTTGTGCAATCTGCATCCCACCATGGAGGTTTAGGAATTACAGTACAATTATTATTTTTGGTAGGGAAAATTTCATCTGCTGCTGTAATCAATAAGTTAGTTAAAGCTAATGCACATATATTTTCATTACCATCTTTTATAAGTGGGAGAGAAGAAAATTTCATATCTGTGCTGTTTTTATACTTTTCCCAATCAGTTTTATTTCTATCAGGAACTTTATGTTTAAGATTGGATCTTTTAATTGAAATTGTTGGTTTAGAGAAAGGAGTGGTTATAACTATTGGGAAATGGTCACTACCGTATGTTGAAAATAGGGTATTCCATGTTAGTGTAGATGCAAGGTTAGGGGAACAGATGGAAAGGTCAATAGCACTTTTACTCTGATTAGGAGCAGAACGACGGGTGGGTGCACCTGTGTTCAGGATACATAAGTTATGTTGATCTATTATATCAAGTAATTCATCCCCATAGTTATTGGAGATTGAACAACCCCATGATTGATGATGGCAATTCAAATCCCCCAAAATTAGTAAAGGCCTTGGAAGAAGGGAGAAAATATTATTAATCTCAAGAAGTAAAGTAGAAGATGGGTGAGGAATATAAATAGAAACAAGACACATATTATATATTTTTATAGCTACAATTGAAATGTCCTCACTATGAGGAGGTAAGGAAATAATAGAGAAAGGAATAGAATTCTTAATAAGTATAGCCACTCCGCCATACCCATCAAATCTATCATCTCTAATGGTGAAATAATTATTTATTTTAAAAACATGATTTGGCTTGAGCCAAGTCTCTGCTAATGCAAAAGCTGATGGTTCATATTTGTTAAGTAAATAAATCAGATCACTTTTTTTGCTTATCAGGCTGCGACAATTCCACTGCATTACTTTGTTTAGACTGTCCATTGTTAATGGGAAGAGAAAGAAGATCTACATAAGAAGCAACGTTGGACGGTGAAATATTAAACTGAGAAAGAAGTTGTAATAATGCTGAAATAAAATCATTAATTGACAAATTCTGTGTGGTTTCATTGTTTTCTTTTTTTTGTAGAGCACATCCATTTGATGGCTGTGGTAGATTAAATTCTCTAATAATATTATTATGAGCATCTTTATCATATCCTAGGGTGGATTTAGGTGGAGAGCGTGGTTGCATAAAAACTGTTTTTTTGTAACTAGTAGTATTAGGTGTTCTGCTGGTTATAGAGGAAACAGCTGGTTTATTTGAAAAATTTCTGGAAGGTGAAGAAAGAAGCGTTTCAGCATAAGATCTGGTAACTGGGGGATGAACTTTCATGGCTTCAGCATAAGATACTGAATTCTGTGCCATGTATGTCTTAATTTGCTTTTGTCTAGAGAATTCAGGGCAAGATTTGTTAGTAGCAAAATGAAATCCTGAGCATATGCAACAGGAAGCAGATTCCTCATCTTTATCACAACTATCACCTGTGTGGTTATTGCCACATTTAAAACATCTGGGTTTTGATCTGCATTGAAGTTTGGTGTGACCATATCGACAGCAGTTAAAGCACTGGATAGTTGGAAAAATATATAAATCAACAGGTAGGGCATTATAACAAATGAAAATGCGTTTAGGTAAAACCTGGCCATCAAAAGTAATTACTATTGACTGGGTCGGTTTCCAAACTACCGACCCGTCAACGAAAGTTTTAAAATTAATGCGTCTGACCTTAAGGATTGGTCCACAACCAATGGGCACAGAAATATTTTCAATAATCTCTTCCGGAGACCACTCTGCAGGAACCCCTTTACTAACCCCATCCTAGTCACATTAAATGTAGGAATAAATGCTTTAAAGTTTTGTGTCTCAAGGCTATTATTAGTTATAAAGGCATTAGCATCAGTATGCGAGGAAAATGCTAGTGAGATTTTATTGCGCCCTATACGTTTTACACTGCCATTGATTATATTTGTTATAGAATTTTGTTTAAGAAATTTTCCAAAAGTTATCGGGTGCAGTGTGGTGCCGTCATTAAGCGAGGAAGTAATTTTCTGCACATGTACAACATATGGCGCACTATCCGATTTTTCATAGGTCTTTCTTCCAACGGGAGAAGCCTGGGAGGAAGTGGACGTATTTAAAGTAGTAGAATTAGTAGTATTAATAATTTTATTTAAATTTTGTGATATTGGTTGACCGTCTTGGCATCCGCAACCACTCGTGTCGGAGCCGTGATGCTTCCTGCGACGCTTGTTGCAATGTTTGCACATATGCAGACGACTTCTTTTTAATGATCGGGTGGAAGTAGACCCATCTGTTTCCATCCCAGACTCGTTGGACTGGATGGTCACAAAATTACCTGCCGGGGGGACAAAGCCCCCCGGATCAGGCGGGTCGTTCATATTGTTACCTACCAATTAATAATACTTAAAAGACTTACCAAGAGAAGAAAGTAGTAACACGAAAACTAAATAAAAATTGCTATTAAGAAAATAATTACTACACTACAACTACTGATCTTAAATTACAATATAAAATATTAAAAATAGAGAAAACCAAAAAGACACGTCCGTCAAGTTTCAAGTTTCCCGCGCTTTTTTCTAGCAGGAACTTAGGAAGCGCTAGAGGCTATTATAATAGTGTGTAAAGTGTGTTATCTATGGGAAGCGCTTAGCAGTTGTTTCGAGGATTGGTCGTTTGACTTTGATGCTTACAGTAAGTCCCTGGAAGTCCTGGAACGCGATGTGTAATTTAAAAAAAAATGGTCTGCAAGAAGCAATGTATTTATAATCTAAGTAAAAAAAGGAAACTTCCCAATAAAACGTTTGTGCAGATGGATGTTTTATGCCACCGGAATAATAATGAAATAAAACTTATTCTACTAAATAATAACACGAAACTACAATATTTCAATCACTATGGAAACAAAAATATCCATAATGCATACATACGCCATTCAATTACTTATCTCTTTTTAAATCACGGGCTATCCTCAGTAATGAAAATACCCGGTCCTTTGAAAGGTTTACGTGGAGACACAGGTCCAACACGCAGAGGACTTGTCGAGAACCAAAGAGTATAATAATGAAATGTTGAGAACTTTACTCTAAAATGGGATGGGGCACCTACCAGAGGCCACCATTATTATTATTATTCAATAGTAGTACTGGCTACATCTACTATATAAAAATAAGTCGGGTTTTCCTTCCTGACGATATAACTCCAGAACGCACGAACCGATTTCCACGGTTTTGCATTCGTTGGAAAGGTCTCGGGCTCCGTGAGGTTTATAGTAAAGAAAATTCTCAATTACCTACATTAAAAAAAATATTAGACCGCGGGCGGAGCTGCGGGAAACAGCTAGTCGCCAATATAATTCTTCCCGTTCCGGACTAACTTTTACCTACAAAAAGTCAGTCAAAAATTCAAAATGCTTAAATTTTTATTCTCTTTTAGGCTTTGCTGCTTGAGCCTTTGACTCGCTTTGACTAAACTGAAGCTGTCAATAATTTAAGAAATGACAGTGACACAAAACCATCTTGAATCTTGACACATAGTACATTTTTGACGTATTTGCGTATGCACGACGCATTGATTTCGTCACAATTATTACAGATTTTTTGCTTTTTCAGTCCTTGTCTTTGTTAATATGTACCTAGTTTCATAATAAAACTATTTTAGAATACGGTTCACTAGTTTTTATGGGCTGATTACTTAAAGTTGACCTATGTGTCAACCACCAATCGGGAAAGTTAATTGGGTAAGTGCCTTGCCTAATCTAAATACATTTTACGTTGGCTATTGACTAAAAGTTATAGATTTCTTTCCTTTGAATTATTATATTCAAAGATTATTTAATTTATAATCAAACAAGCTATTTACTACCTATGTCTCTTTGCTACTTGACAAAGTACAACTTTTTTTAATTGTAGGATGTGTCACGTTCGTAACTACTAGTTACGAGAGCATACAAGTACCTTAATATATAATTTACTGATGTAGATCTCCCGGAATGCTTGAATTTGGACAATTTTATATAATATGTTGATATACCTTTTTCAATTTCAGACAATTTGGAGAACTTGAAACAAAAACACTATCAAGATGGTTAAAATATATGCCCTAGGTGTACTTTACAAAGGTGTAAACAATGCTACGTTATTAAAAGCTGCATACAACTTACAGAGTTTTAGTATATTCCAACGTAGCTCTGTTCAAGAGTTTATGGTGTTTGTGAGTAAGACAATTGTGGAAAGAACTCAGCCAGCGTCCCGGCAGTCAGTTAAGGAAGGGGAGTATATGTTGCAAGTGTATGTAAGGGCAGACAATCTGGCAGGAGTCCTGATATCTGACCATGAGTACCCTAACAGAGTGGCTCACACATTGATCACCAAGATACTTGATGAGTTCACAGCAGCTGTTCCTGCCAGCCAGTGGCCCACTGGTACTGAGGACAGAACTGACTTCCATATTTTGCCAGAATACTTAACAAAATACCAAAACCCCAGAGAGGCGGATGCTTTAACAAAAATTCAGAATGATTTAGATGAAACAAAGATTATTCTTCATGACACCATAAAGGCAGTGTTAGAAAGAGGTGAGAAGCTAGATGATGTAGTTGCTAAGACTGAGAGTCTGTCAATGCAGAGTAAATTGTTTTACAAGACTGCAAGAAAGACTAACAGCTGCTGTAATTTCTAAAGGATTCTAATGTTATACCTGACTTGGCCATAGTTCTATTGAATATGATTTATTGTGTAAATGAAGATAGCTAAACCTTCATTAACATTGTGGCAATAAATTTAATCACTTAAAATCTTAGGTGAATTGTTTAGTATTATTTTTGTGACATTCTCATTATGTATTGATTTATATAGGTGTAACATATTTTTTTGGAAGTAAATTATATTGAAAATAAAACAATGTAATCACAATAATATAAGAAGCTTGAGGTCTTACTGTAAAATAATGTTACTATGTTGCCAAACCAGTGTTGTCATCACAATGATACTGATTAGAATATCAGAAATACCTTATACTGTGGCCTAAGTGTTAAATTGGAAAAGTATATCCATCAAAGTATAAAAACTAACAAAAATATTCCACTGTTGTGTTTTTATACTGGTGGATAGTACTTGAGTTACGCTACACACATCCAATCTGTTCAAAGTTTGTTGTTCTAATTATTGTAATCTCACCGTACTATGCTGTTGAACAAATAGTAGTTATACACGTAGGTTATATATTAATGTTGTGATTGTTATTCATGTGTGTGTATGTGCTTTACCTAAGATCAATATCAATCAAATTCAGACACAAAAATTCCAAGAAATTAAATGTTCTATGCGATATACTGACAGATGAGATTGCTGATTGAAATAGATCTTTCACTGTACTTTGTGTATGAATTCTGTTCTAAGCATTTTTGTAAATTTGATGATCAGATCCAAATGGAATACTCAAAGTATATGTAGTAATTTCATATGCATTCATTTATGAACATTGTTATATAATATGTCTATTGTTTTCTGAGGTTTATGCGAATGTTAGACATTGAAATAAAACTACTTTTAAACGGACTCTTATTCCGGTTTTCTGACGTGGCGACGTCTTTTTAGGGTCCATGGTGACAATGACAATGGTTGCGAGCAGACTGAACATGACCATGATACCTGCAAAAGCGTCGAAACGTCGGGAACGAAAATCAAAAAACACCCTAAAAGGAATCCGTTTAAAAAGTATCTGAATAAACATATGCCAATAACTGAAAAGAGAGAAGGATGTGTGTCAGCAATGATTACATAATTATAATGAAGCCCATATTGTAGTCTCTGTTAATAAGCTAGAATAGACATCCAATTATGTAAGTTAGCACATTCTAAAATCTGTGTAGATTTTTTTTGATGTCATACTCAACAGCGCACACTGTATCATATTTTCCATTATTTTCAGACATTTTAATTTATGTGCAGTTCTGTAGTTATTATGAGATATAAAAGGAATATATAACAATTGTTACTTAAATAAACTGTGGAAATTAGTCGCTAAATTATGAAATTTTCATGTTTTCCTAAATGGATTGGAACGAGACGAAATAGTGTCGCAATGCGTCGGTGGCTATTATTCGATTCATATACAAATGTGGAAGACATCATTCTATTAGCTTTAAATTAATTAAAGGTCATAAAATTGGCTATTAGAATTGTTTACTTAAATTACTAATACTTGTTTCTATAACATCTTGCCCTACCTTATTATTCTAATTATTGTTTCATAGGAAAAGTTTGATCCCACCTTCTATTTTCACATTGTTATCAATCTTAACTTACCCAACTTGTTTTTGTCAAATATAAATCACCTTATGCAAAGGTTTCCATTGTATTCTTTCCTTGCATGGATTCATTAAATATCTTTTTTGAATTATGTCTTCTTTCTTTGAATCCAGTAAAATTTTTATTTAATTGTTTTAATATATTTAATTGTACTTGTAAAATGCCAATTTAAAGTCGAAATACCTACTTAAAGATTATCCCAGTAAATTAACTAGGAAAACTAAGATCATTTGGATGGAAATTTGCCTTTGATTATTTGCAGGCATTTCAGGATTGAAGATTATTCGATACATTCCTAATGGTAGATTAGTACAGATTGGTAGATTTGTACCAACATGATATTATGATATAATTATGTCTTATTAAAAGTGACTGAGAGTATTTGTCTAGATTGCTTATAAAGGTACAATGAATTGCTAGAAAATAATCTCTAATCATAAGTGTCGACTTATAAGGCTCAGTGCGACGTCGTTGCCTTGGCCATAATAGATACAAAAAAAACGCTGTTGATTAAAATAAAGTTCTGGAACGCTTTAACATGGTACAGTTGACCGTGCCAGTGGTGACACTATGACATAGATGGCGACTTTATTTCAATGCAGTAAGGTTCATTTTCGAAATGTAGTACCAGTGACGAGTGGTCCTGTGTACTAAAATTTACAGTTTATTTTTATGCATTGTAAGTGCCTGTATAACGACACTTATTACGACACAAATGAGGAAAAGAAATGTTGACTATTCACTCGTCTACGATTACTTTGTCAGGATAGTTTCAAAATAAACATCTTGCTCTCAAACATTTATTCACATACACACATGTGTGTGTATTGTCGTGGTGTTAGTGTGCATTACAGTCAGTATATGTAGTAGTACCTATATTTGACTAAATTGTCAATATTAATCGAATACATACCTTATTGCTTTGCATTAAGATTTTAAATTCAAGAATTTATAAAAACTGTACTTTGATTACGCAAAATGTCACATGTGGAACAACCAATAGTAGTCTGGTATATATTACGCTTTTTAAAAAAATAACTTCTGCGCAAGTACATCGGTGTTCCTTAAAAATGTGGTACTACTATTATATCTGGAAATTGAACTACCATTTAAATAAATTTATCGATTGTTAAGATAGATAGATATTCTTGTGAATTTGGATGTGAATTGTAAAATTATATTAATACCTAAATGTTTAATAGCGCAGATTGTTTGTCTGTGTTTAATATGTACTTTATCATGTAATAGAAGTTGGATGTTATTTATTGTATACTTGCTTCATGGCGTGTTAGAATACAAATAAATCGATATTTACAATTGTGTGCTTTAATAAATTATTTTACTAAGATTACTACTGCTGTCCATCTTCAAAAGTACAACCTACATTTGCCATAGGGACTAGCACAAACACGGAACTTTAAAAAAGTAGGAATAATTACCTACTGAATAATAATAATAATAATAATAATAGCTTTATTTCAAGTATAAAAACACTCATACCGTTAAACATTGTTTTTCTTAAATCTAGGTATTACAATATACTACTATGTTACAAACTAATACAATATTGAAGTTACTAACTTACTAATATTGTATTTCAAATCTCGATTTATGAAGATGACAACAGTGTAGCATGTATGGACACTCAATTCTGTCAGCAATCATTTTTAGAACTCTGTTGGAGCTGCACATGACACGCGCCACCAGTGATGCCGCACGCTTGCGCATTATGGTGTAGAAGCAGTCTACTCCCGCCATTGCAAACATGCCTGATGCACTGCAGCGCCATGGCAGCCCCATCAGTTTTCTAAATCCGTTATTAAATTGGACACGAAGGGCTCCATACACCGCTTGCGAATATTTCTCCCACAAGCTACACGTGTAAAAGGTAGAGCAAAAAGCTCTAAAGAGCGTTGCCTTTACTTCTACCGTACAACGTGAAAACCTGTGGGCTATCATATTCGCGCGTATGGATAGAGCCCTTCGTTCCCTTTCAATGTCAGCATTATCCCTAAGATCAGTGGTGACTATGTGGCCAAGATATTTAAACTGTTCGACCCTTTCAAGAGGAACGCCGTTAAGCCGAATGGGGGGCACTTCAAGCTGATATTTGGACCCTGCCTCAAAGACCATGTACTGACTTTTTCTCTGTTGACATGTCGTCAATAATGATTTTATACCGCTGACAGATGCGCTCAGCAGCACCATGTCGTCTGCGTAACTCAAGTTATTAACACAAATATCGTCAATGTGACACCCGACATGTTGACTGCTAAGCGCCTCAATCAGGGCATTCATATATAAATTGAAAAGAGCCGGGGAGGTCAAGCCCCCCTGCCTCACACCACACTCCAGTTGGTAGGGCTCAGACAGCACACCTGCCCACCGGACATTATTAATCTGATTTTCGTACCAGTATCTAAAAATACTTATAAGTTCGACCGGCAAACATATAGCCTCAAGTTTTTTCCACAATAAGTCATATGACACCAAGTCAAAGGCTCTAGAAAGATCGAGATAACACGCAAAGACTGGCGTTTTTCTTTTTGTGTAGTACCTGACAGTCTGCTTGAGACACAGCACTGCACTTTCCGTGGACAGTCCCGGTCGAAACCCAAACTGATTGTCATGCAATTCAAGATGTTGACTGAGCTGTGTATCAAGCAGTCCATCAAGTACTTTAGCGATTGTGGTTGCCAGGGAAATAGGTCTATAGTTTGTTTTATCGGACAAGTCACCTGTTTTGTTCTTCACTATCGGAACTACAACCGTCTTCATCAAGTCGGGGGGCAGGTATGCATGACTCATACACAGATTATACAATAATGCTAAAACCCTTGGCATATGTGGACCGGCGTGCTGTAGATGTTCAATACTAATCCCATCATGACCAGGGGACTTACCTCTAGATGTAGATCTTATAATCTTAGCCACTTCCTTGGCCGTGAAACGCGTGCACACCTCGCCATGTCGGTAACCCAGCACCTCCCGATTTTTCTCCAGAGGAGATTCTACAGTAAACATATTTTTAAAAAGGGTCGCTATTCCTTTTGCTTCGCTGATGCCATTTACGCTAATAGGCAGGCTCGGTCGAAAGTTGAGTTTATTGGTATTTTTCCAGAAACCCCGGAAATTATGTTTCTTGTGCTTCGACGCAATAATGTCCATTTTAATTTGCTCCTCGTTGTTCTGACACCACTTGAGCCGCGATTTGAAAAATGATCGACTTTCACGCATCTCATCATATTGCCTGCCAGATGAAGGTTTACCATATTATTATGTCAACCAAGTATGGTACTTCTCCCTAGCCAGCCTATGAGCGTTACTGACATGCCTATTCCATCCCGTAATCTGTGCTTTTTTCTTACGACCGATAAGCTTAACATTAAAACTACTAGTAGAGGATTCTATCACAGCGCTAACAATATCGGAATACAGGGATTCTATAATGGTTCGGTGTTTAATATTATTACAAAATTTATCAGCGCAAGTAGACAATTCTATTGGAAAATCTATAAGTCTTAACCTTTTTTGACAATCATCTGAATAAGTATCAATCTGTTCCTTTGATCGTTCACCCCATACAATTTTACTATGAATTATGGATTCATCCTGGACCTTAGATATCAACACGTTAAATTTACATTCTACAATCAAAGGATAATGATCAGACCACATGACATCGTTTTTTACACACACATCCGTTACGCAACTAAATGCAGAGTGAGTGGCTATGCAGTGATCTAGCCATCTCCTAGAACCATGTGCTTCACTCATGTAAGTATAAGTATTACTATCAAGCCCAAGTCTATCGGTATCTACGCAAATCCAATTTTGTTCATTACAAAAGTTAGATAATTCAGTCATAAACAAAGTGTGTGGATGTGCATTGAAATCACCCAAAACAAAAACTGAATCTATACTACAGTCCTCTACTAAAGCACTTACTGTACCTAGGCAGTCTGTAAATTCTGGTAAGTTATCACTTACATCCGTTGGCATGTAAATACTTATCACTATAATAGGTCTATTTTCTGTTTCTATTTTTATGGCACATACACGAGGATTGTGGCACTGTAATACTAAAACATTTCGAAATTCGCTCCTTCGCCATAAAAGAGCAACGCCTCCATACGGTCTTCCGCGTAAAATACCAGCAGTCGTATCAATCGCTGATGTCCCCGTAGCACTGAAGTCATTATCAATGGTGCAGAGATACGATAGCTCATCTGGGTACAACCAAGTCTCTTGCAATGCGATTATATCGGAGGATCTGCACAATTCTTTAATTCTATTTACAGATCTTTTTACACTTTTACAGTTAAACGCGATACCATTTTACAAATTCTATCCATTATGAGTAATATTGTAGCCGTCTTTATTCGAAATGCTATTCGAGTGCTCTTGTTTATAATTCACAAATCTCCGAAATATGATGCCAATTGGGGCCACAAGTTGCTATCTAGGAACAATGGTACTTTGTGATCCGGTACAAAGAACTTATATGCTTTGTGATCGATTTGCTTTCTTGTCTTAATTATCTGTAAAGACACAGTTTCGTTGGCTTTCGACTGTATATAATTAACAATGTCTGATTCCAACACTTCCATATGAATATTGGTAATAAATATAGGTGTTTTTCTTTCCGCAGCCTTGAATCCAGAGGATTCAGTCGCTGTGCCAGTTTTTCCACTGTATCGGTAATTGGGTTTTTTCTTCCGTTTCACACATTGCCAGCCATTCACTTCATCAATTAATGCAGTATTCAATGTAAGGTTTTCTTCAGAAAATTGAGTCACTGTTCTATCTCGGTTCAATTGTTTTTTCTGTTCAGTAACTATCATCGTCGCCGGTTGTAATGCAGTAGATAAATCGCACGGCTGGCAGTCTATGTGTTCGCAGTCCGGCTCATGAGTCCCTCGCTTCTGCGTCCCGCGCCTGTTTTCCGCTTTAGAACACAATAACTTGCCCGCTGCCGCCTCACTCGCTCTCTCTACAAAGCTGTTCGGTTTATTTGCATTTGATGGATAGTTTATAGTATCACTGTTTTTCTGTTGCAAAAATAATGATGTCAAGGTCGGTTCCTTAATAGGATCACTCTGATTATCTAAACTACTACTGAAAATCGATCAGCAAGCTTGTTCACTGGATATTGATAATTACGGATCTATTTTACAGAAGAAGTAGGCTCGAGTAACTTGGGTAGATAAACGCTTTTAGCGAGATTCTGGATTTAATTTTTAGAGCATTTTTCATGTGAATATGAACTTAATGTACATAGAATTAAAGTTCATATTAACTTAAATCCTTACTTAATACATATTTTTTATATTTTTATTTATGTATTATATGCGGAAGGAATGTCTGTCTGTGTGTTACGCAATCACGCCTACACTACGGAACGAATTTAAATATTTGGTACAGAGATATTTTAGAAAGTAGTTTCAAATCCGCACAAGGCGAACGCATATTTAGGTACCTACTATTTTGCACAGTGGACGGTTATGATGACAAACTGCTGATTAACAATCTAAAAAAAATAATTATCGACGCTTACATATCCTCAGGGTTCTGAGCCAGGTACGTGCCGATGGGGCTAAAGCACTCCTAAGCCATGGTATAGTGATATTGAGGTATTTTTTGACAAACCATATCTAGCCTATTTAATGAACTGCCCAGCGTCCCAGCTTCTAGCCTGCTGCAGCCCAGCATGCTTTGTCCCACTACCTGCACACTGTACACAGACCTCAACGCGACCCCATAGCTAGGTGGCGTTGCGACGCCGACGCCATAGTAGCGCGATGTCGAGATGCCATAGGTACCTAAGCATGGGTACGACGCCGTAGCTGAGTGGCGTCTCGACGCTGTAGCTGAGTGTCGTTGCAAGGCCATGAATCAGTAGAGTCGCGCCGCCATATCTGAAAGGCGTCAAGACGCCATAGCTGTGAAGCGTCGCGACGCCAGTTCTATACAAAATCTCAAACACGAGGACGAAGTCACTGGGGACAGCAAGTTTATGATAATTGATAATTTATGTTTTTGTTCTACTGGCAGTTAACTGAAATGCCTGAAAGAGGTTATGATGACTTAAAATATGATAGGTTCTCATTTTCAAAGGTACTTTTACCTTATGGGGTGACATTAACTTACAGGTTTTGGTAATATTAAAAAACTAGGTACTTAAATGAAAGACAAAGTTGAAATAAAAATACATATATTAATTACATCGATATTAAATTACAGCCAACATAACTATGTAGGTTACAATAATAAAATATACCTATATAATTTTCATTGAAACAAAATAAATAATAAAAACAAGGTATTTCCTTATTAGTAGATCTAAATCTAAAATCATTGACTATAGAAGGTTGCAACTGCTCGTAGTCCAGGTAACATTTATAAAACAATCCTCCTACAAGCAAGGGAGAGCTCACTTATAGTTATAGTATTATTATGGAATTTACTCATTAACTCTATGATTAATTAATTAATGAGTATTGATGTCGGGTGAATCAGCACTTGAGGAATTGTATACGGGTCATTACGGGTACCTATTGGTAGGTATTTGTGCTCTAAATCTATAACCTACGTAGACTACGATAAATATAGTTGTAAGCTTAATATGGTTCACTGACGATCAAGTTATCTGGACTTGGCAGCGTTCGACCTAGATACTAGGTATGTAAGGTATGGACTATGTTATTTGTAGCAGTAGGTAAACAAACACGCGCCGACCCCCCCGTCATCCTTTAACCTAAAGAAGGAGAATGGTATTACTTCATTGCTGAATAATAGAATTTTTGCAGCTAAATTTTTGGCATCAAGCAAAGAAAAAGTAGAAAACTTAAGCTTTGGAATAGACAACCAGTGAGATTGTGACATACAGTTATTAGAATGAAAAAGCTTCATATCAAAATATTGGACAATATTCCACCTAACAAACCTTCATAGAAGTGTATCAAATACGTTTTTTGTAAAGTTATTTAAATTGATTTATTTTCAAGTCATGATTACCTAACAATTGTATGTTACATTCTGCATGAAATTAATAAATAGGTTAGACCGAAATAACAAACATCCAAGCTTGAAGAAAGAAAATACTGTAAGGTCTATTTGGTGTAAACACGATTACATCGTATGATCCAAGTTACCTATCGTTATACGGAATGCTTATTTAAACACGAATCGTAGAGAATATTACCTCCATTAGATCGGAATTATCGTTACAGTTAGCGGTTACAAATCTCACTGGAAAGATAACAAATTAAATAGCGAATACTAAAACGAAATTATAATATGTACAAAAATAATGATAGTCAACACAATCTAGAGATACATTGTAGGAAATAGTGAAGACAGGTGAGGGGTGCACAACTTGTAACGTATAAATGCCCTTTTCTTTCATTTTCCCCGCAGGAAATATAACGTTAAATATATATTCTTTATTTCGATCGCACTACTTAAAATTATGTTTCTAATGATAAAGAGATTTCACTATTATAGTCTTACAATATATCTCTTTAACACTCAAGTGTTTTTTTGTTTACATCTATGCACTAATATTACATTAAAATATGTTACAATGTTCCCATTTGTTATTTTTTAAAATTGATTTATATTGACTGACAAAACAGTAAAAAAACACTTTGATTTTTTTATGTAAGTGGGTACATAATGCATGCAAATAAATAAAATAAATACGCAATATGCTCAATTTTCGTAAATCAGTCTTCCTGTATCTACTCTGGACCAGTCCTAAAAAACAATTACTTACTACTTGGATGTCATAAGGCCGAAATTCAAAATTTAAAATCAATTCCTTTGAAGGCAGGGCACACATTATACTTCCATTCTAATGTTAAATTGATATATTAAAAAGTTTAAAAATCTACTGCAGATATATGAACGCACCTACGGGTATGGAGTTACAGCTTGTAGGCGGGGGCTACACGATACGGAGCGTAACTGAGGCAACCTTCACCCCGTTATCCGATTATAATTACGTTCTTATGACATAAAATTATAAAACTTGCAAAATTTGTGATGTATCAATACCTACACACCTAATTTAATGGTTGAATCTTTAAAGAATCACGTATATTTTAGAAACTTAAACAGTATGGTTGGCAGCGTCACGCGAGCACGTAACGCACCTATAACTGTGATGCATATCTATCAGACCGCGTACACAATATACAGAAGAGATCCACCGCTACGATCCTGACATTGCTCACGCGCAACTGTGTGCTCTTAAATAATAAAAGAATAATTTAATATAGACTCTACCTTGACAACAATACACAGACAGTATGGAGATATTGTCTGCGCAACAATATAACAAATAGGTACATAATTAAACATAATATTGTAATAATTATAAATGCCTTTTCATTTTCCGTGTAGCCAAATAAAAACTTAATTTTCATACAAAACCGTACCAGCTATACAGAATAGCTATCAAATCAGTACTCAGCATTTCTCATATCTATAACAGGAGTGAGAATAAATAAGACATTCGCTCATTTATCTCGAAGCAGAAAGAAAAATATATTGCTATACATAATTATGCATCTTTCTTCAACATGATTTACTTACAACTACTTACACATTATAAAAGGCATCGTTTGATACAAATTATTATTCATCGAAATCACTCGAATACCGCAAATCAATGTAAATCTAAATACGAAAGAAACTTCTACGACAAATCACGACACAAGCAACAAAACTGACCAATCGGCGATTACTAAACACAACGATTACGTAGTATATCTTCACATAAAATGGCCACGGGGCACACAATCTACTCGCACCCGGGAACGATTTTGTACTAATTTAAGGGTTTGCGATGAGACGACACTACAATAGAAGAAATGATCGAGTCTGTAGAGGACCGTCACCTCGAGTCGCACGAGGAGTGCCTTCCACCGACACACCGATATCAGAAGTACCGCCGACAAATAACTGTTAAAACTTCGTAACGTAACTTTGGTGTTTACTTCCTTTAGATAAAATACATTATAAAAATTTGTGGTGACGCGTGTGACGGGTTAGGCGTCTTCGCGTCGGTGCCCGCTAACACAGATCTTACGAACGATAACCAGAGAGTATCGTGAGGTGGTTCATTTGTTGGGCACGTGTATCTTCTTGGACCTGAAGTCGTATATCTTGCGGCAGAAGAGCACGAGCTCGGGCGACACGGAGGGCGGCAGCTTGGAGTCGTTGGGCGCCACCGCCGGACTCACTTCGCTGGCCGGTAACTGAGGGACTATAGACGGGGGGATGATCACGCCTTCCTCGATCGCTTTTAGCCGTTTGCGGTACCTGGAAAGTATATAAACCTGGATGAGTATTTTAATCCAATTACCTACAATTTTCGAACTTAAACAAGTTGAAACCGTTTGGTTCAGTGTCCACAGGCCACATTAAATTTAGATCATAGAGGCCTTGCGTATCAAATATAAGGATCAGATATTTTTTTGTTCCTTGTTTCTATTTACATAGTAGCATTAATTAATGTCTTTTATTTATTTCAACCTCAAAAATATAAATATAATATATTTTTATTACTTTTACTCAAACGTGCGCTAAAATTTATAGTCATGTATCAGGTATAAATAAAAAATAAAAATAAAATAAAATTCATTTAATTCAGACTTTTGCCTGTCCATATGAGGTTAGTATTAAAAAAACTAACGAATTATCAAAAGTCGTAGAACAAATGTTGATGCCTATGATGTTATCTACTCCTGCGAGCTTGCAGGTGTTTTAATTAACCCATATAAAAAAGTAGCTACTAACCGGCAGTACTCGTTGAAGGTGAGCACGTAGCACTTGTCCTCGATGCAGGCGACGGAGTTGGCGTCGCGGTGGCGGGAGGCGAACACCTCGTCCGGAGCGTCGCCCGCCTGCCGCCCGCGCTCCGTATGCTCTGGCCGGTAGTACCACACTAGAGACACCATCATCTCACCTGATGGGAACGGTAACCATTACAAACACATCGCATTTACATTAAAAATACTCTTTGGAATGTTCGAAGCAGTGATCTGCTGAATATAAGAATAGAATCTGATACGTTCAGAGTACATTGATGAAAAAAGAAAGAAAATATTTCCTAAGGATCAAAAAACTTTTAAAGAAAATTAAGACGAGCCCACATAAGATAGAATTGCGCATTCCACTTAATTAGTTGCTATAGCCATCTTCCGTTTTCTTCATCAAACCAGCTCTTTTAGAATAATTATTTTGCATTATCAGGCAATTTACATGTACAAAACGAAGAATAAAATAGGAATGGTTCTTACGGTTCTTACCATCATCAGGGTTTTCCCAGAGACTGGCAACCCTGGCGACGTAGGGCTGTGCCCTGGCTAGGGAGGCGCGCAGCAGCACACAGTCGCCGCGCGCCACGCTGTCCCCGCTCGCGTGCGTCATGCGGGACCAGCAGCGGGCCGTGCGGTCCAGGCGGGAGTCGTTCTACAATAACAAGTTTATGGTTAGTCTTATACCGTATATTTACACAACAATCTGTAACTATTACTCGTTATGCTTAGCAAATGTCAGGCAAATTCGTTTGTGGTACATCTATGGTACGCAAAGGTGGTGACGACTCTACCATCTGGTGCCTTACACGCCCCATCGCTTCCGACCATGGGAGCGTTATGTACGAATTTGCCAAGCTCTAACTTTTGCATTTGTTACCGAGAATCAAGTAATAAAAACTTGGTTGCAAGCAGTTCAATGAATGTGTTTAGTGTTGTATTTTTCAGAACATCAAAAAAGTCGGGTTTGTTACAACACTTATAACTCGAGAACGGGTGGCTCGACTTTCATGATTCTTGATTTAATATTCGACTCCGTTCCGAATAGCAGAATAAATATGAAAAACAATGGAAAATATGATGTTTAGGGGAATGGGGACAACCTACGTGGAAACCGTGGGGCACAGCTAGTTATATAATATTTGGATCATGTAGCGAAAAATACTTACATTGAGATAGACTTTAGAGACGTGATGTTCTCCCTCCCAGTTCCAGCCGTTGCTCCAGCGCGGCGGCGCGTGGTCCTCGAGCGCAGGCGGCGCGGGCGGCGGCAGCAGGCGGCGGCCGCGGCGAGCGTGGCCCGCGCCCCGCCGCCGCGCGCGCCGCATGCCCGCGCCCGACGGTGCCGGCGACGCACACGCCTCCTCCACCACCAACGTCGCCTCGTCCGTCTTTATCGCAGGCCTCTTCGACACCAACAACTTGACCACTTTCTCCACATTTTTTGCCTTCAGTTCACCATTCGATAATTTGCAGCGCTTCACCGATGTCCTATCCAATTTAGCTTGATCCAAATCTTTTTCAACCTCGCGCACCTTTTTTAATTCTTCGTCGTCAACTTTCTCAGGTTCACCAATGATTGCCACGTTTACTGGCTCCTGTGGTGAAGATTCAAAGTCGGTCTTGTTTGTAGGTTTAGGTATTTCATCGAATGCAATAACATTTGTGCAGGTTTTATTGTCCTTTAATGTTTCTGGCTCATCATTTTCAGTTTGAGGTATTTTTATTTCTGTCTCTATCGTGACGGTAGTCTTTAACACATCATCATTCACGTCGGACTTGCATAAAGTTTTACGTTCCTCCTTAGGAGCAGCTTTCACGGTGGGTGATTTTAATACTGATTTTACTCCATGTGTCACTTTAGAGTCAACTTTCTCAACTTTGCAAGCAAGTTTCTTTCCTATTAGCTGAGATACCGCTGCGAGTGTGTTGGCACGGACGCTATTGACCGTCCCTGTGGTTTCGACAATGTTATTATTAATGTTTAAAGTCTTCTTAGAATTATTTTGGGAAATATTTTCATTAGGGCCGAGGAATAATTCAGCAGGGTTTAGTTCAGCATCTAAGCCCTTAGCGTCTGCCCTATCAATACTGTTTTTTCTTATAAGGTTATCGAGGAGTAGGGCACTTTTATTTTTTGGTTTTGGCGCTACTGGATCTTCGATTACTACTGCAACAGCTTTGAGCCTTGCATCTTTTGCATCATCGTCTGAGGAGCTTTCAAGAAGAATCTTTTTTGGTTTTGGCCCACCGATTATACTTTCCGATTTCCTTTTTGTACATTTCTTCTCTCCAGGTGGTGTTTTAGGCGGCCTTTTTGTTTGTGTCTGTTTTTTCTTAGGTTCTTTAGTTATGGTTTCCGTCCTCGGAATATCAGTCTGGTCTCCCGAAACTTTTCTTCGTTTTTGGAGCTTAACGTGTTCACCAATACCATTAGTTTTACAGGCATCCTCGAGTTGAGTGTCTTTCATATCAATCTCTAGTTTTGGTCTTGAATATCTCCGTTTTACAGCTTTAGCCGCATCTATAACTATGCTAGCATCTAGGACTGTTGTACTGTTATGTTCCCTCAGCGCCTGCGCGTCGGGTTTTCTGGCGGCCGCATACGTGGGACCCTCGTTCTCCTTTTTGACGTCAACAAGAGGTGTCGACCTTTCATCTGAGGAAGATAAATCTATTGGAGCGCAGGTTGGAGGTGAAATAGCGAGAACATCATCATCGGCGTCGCTGTGGAGCGTGAGTGTAGGTTGCGGCGTCGATAAAAGTAGGCCAGTATCATCTCCCGCTAAGGACCGCCTGGCCATAGCCTTGCCGAGGCGAGCGCGGCGCGGAGCTATCGGCGGAGGTTGCGGCGCACACGCTCCAGCCGAGCCGCGCGCTGGTGATGGAGGGCCTATGGCTTCAGTTGGTCCGGGTATATCGTTAGCAATTCGCAATTTTTCCCGGACATCATAGTGTTCACGTTTAGGCGAGACACCACCGATGGCTGGTATGGCACAAGGATGTGGAGCACCTTTAGCGGCAGGTGGTTCCAGCTCTAATGGTGGGTCCTAGAACAATACAGTAAAATCATAACATAGGTCCACATAAGAAAATTTTGTTGCTCGATGTCCCTACTTGGAAATGAAGAAGGAAACGCTATCAGATATTATTTAATTACAAACACATTTTGCTAGATATATGCGTTGATAGGTTACCTTGCCGCTGCCATGTGTGTCTGCGGCAGCGTCAATGGCGCACGCCCGCACCTTCGGTCGGAAGGCGCCCCCGGGCGGCGCGAGAGCAGGGGATACGTCCGCGGGGCCACCACCGGCTGGGGCTTTACCAGTAGCGGGCCCAATAAGGACGTTTTTTGGACACGCGTTTAAAGGGCACGGGCATCCGCGATGTTCTGTAACAAAACACTTTAGATTAAAACACTAGTCTAACTAATCAATTCATGTTTTCGTTCCAATAACTTTCTAAGAAACAACAAACACAGACAGCTAAGAACAGACTTCTAAGCTAGTTTTTTTTTTAGATATTTTAGTTTAAAAACGGTAGAATTGAAAACCTCCTCCGTTGAAGTCGATTAAAATAGTGTGGTGCAGATGCTACATATAGTGTGTAGGTGCTCTGTGTTCTACACTTCAACTGAAGTAAAGACACTTTACCTAATCGCTTAAAGAGTTAAAAGATACTTACCAACATATGGTATTCTTTGTGGCGGGTGTTGGTAACATGGTGGCATACCATAGTATTGTGGTGGTGGGTACGGCTCGTTTCCGACGCCAACCATCTGTAAAAACATGCGATTTTATAACCCAAAGTACAAATTTGGTATGGCCGACCATAACACTCGTTGTTAGTAGCACTTACTACTTAAGACTAAAAAATAAGTTTAGAATGATTTAAAAGATTTGTCTGGTAGATACACAGACATAAAGAGAAGGGTAAGCAGGTATTAAGTAAGTTTAAAAGACTATTTACCTGTGAGTCGGGTTGAGGCGGAGGCATGTGGTAAGACCCGGGCGGCCTGTAGTAGCGGCCGTAGCATAGATCCGGGTAGTATGGGGGACCATAGTTTTGTAGTACCTACAAAATAAAAAATATTGCGTTTAGAAAAATTTAAACTATCGGCTGGTTTCTGAATTGAATTCCAACTTGGATATTACTCATACTGTAATTAGAAGACGTGATTGGTCGAGCAATGTCATACGCTGTCACATGATTAGATGATTCGAGTTTAAAATTTTTAAGATGAAATTATCAATCCGGGAACCGGCTATTTTTTTCTTAAATAAAATTAAGATGCTGTCTATTCGTTTTATAGAGATTGATACTCTCTTTTTCATCCATATGCAATCGAATGTCAACTAAACGCTCTAATATTTAATATCCATTACAGAAGGAAATGTGATTCGAACTGAATGCTCAGGTTGTCAGTAGGTATTATATCTTTATATTTAAAACAAAATCGGGTTTGTTACAACACATATAGCTCAAGAACAGGAAGCCAGATTGTTATGATCCTTGATATTGTTGTATTCGGCTTCGTCCCGAATAACACAATAAAAATTAAAAATAAATGGAAAATGTATATTATATTTATAGGCATGGGGAAAATGTGCGCGATAATTAAATGATACTTACTGGTGGCGGGTGCGGCGTGTGGTAGTGGGGGGCATGATACCTGGCGAGCGCGCGCTCTGCGTCTGCGCTCGTCTCCTTGATCAGCGGCCCTGCCGGCTGATAATATCCTGGAATAACGAAACTTTATGTTAGAATAACAATCAAAGTTGGAACGTTAAATGAAAATAAAGTTGTGATATTATCACTGATGATGACCCAACAAATGTTGTTCTGCCATATTAAAAATGAGTTATTCTGGAGAGGGCCACCCCTATCACTTAGGGGTGTGAAAAATAGATGTCGGCCGATTCTCAATTCGGTGGAATTTGGGAACAATAATCGCGAAACGAGAAGTTCATTTATTAGATATGTGAAGGTATGTGTTACTGATGGATCTGTTCCTATAAAGTAAAGGCTGTGTTGATAGGAGCTTATTACTATAACTCAACGGTAAAAGAATCTATAGTTCAAGTGAGACTTCTATTTTAATAATAGAAAATATAAGGAACATAAAACTGGCTGCAAACCGCGGAAGGTTTTATCGTAGCATATCGTACATCTGTCGGATGTGGCCAGCTAGTGACGTGTTAACTAAATGTCGAACACGCGGATACTCACGACATGTCGATAAGCAAGTTAACAATTGGTGCACGTTATTTTTTAAGGAAATTTAAAACTATTTAAATAATAACGAAAGAATACAGAATTTGTATAGAAAAGAATTTTGTATAAAATAGTATAGAATAGAATTCGCCACACATTATATCGTTGATAAATAGATAATATCTGATGGGAATGTGTACTGGATGTGTGTATCACCTTAGTGCAGAAAGTAATTTTTTAATACAAAAAAAAGTTTTTTTTTGTGAAAATAATAAAAATACATTTTTAAATTGATGTACAGCAATAAAACTTAATTGATATGTAGATTTTATCGTACGGATGTGGATGTGGTCGGCACGTAACGTTTTAACTTTTAATGTAAGTACAGTGCGAACTTCATGCCTAAGATACGCTTGTTACGAATGTCGATTGCGAAAATATATGATTTTTATTTACCCATTTTTAGTAAAATAAATAATAAAGATTTAAATAAAAATAGAAAAACTCAGAGCGTGCAATTATTAAGATCATTAAAGCAAGGAAACAGACAATTTAGATATTTGCATGAATCTTGTTTGTAGAGTTTAATATAATTTCTTGCAGTATTAGCAACCATTTAAAAATTATATCCGAATCTGCAAAATTATTTTATAATAATATTTGATTACATTAAATATAACAACCTAATACAGCGCATAAAATAGTTATGTGTACTGCATCAGTCCATCATTTAGTTCCGCAATATTCCGCGCGGCGCTAGTGTGCACGTCGTACCGTTATTGCAAACTTCGCGGTGGCTGATACGAAGGCGGCCTTAACTTGGAGTAATCCTACCGCCCGCCTCTCAAAATGTAGATAACTGTTTAAACATGTACGATCTATTTTATATGTAATTTAGATACATATTTTTTATTTGCGGTATTGCTGTAAGTACTAATCTATACTCAATACTCAATTCTTTTTTTTTAGTTTGAGGAGAAGAAAGCGACTCTATAATTCACGTACTTAAAAATGTATCTATCAAGAAGTATTGTCCTAGGTACAATACAAAAATGAAAAATATTATACATGATTATAAGGCTTATAACTCTACATAATAATAATCAAGAGCTCGTAAATCAATAAAGAAACATTTAGAAAACCATGAACACGTAACAGATTGTTTTAATTACGAACGATATTTTACTTTACAATTCAATATAATTTCACTATTGTGTCAGCAGAACGATCTAAGCAACTGTTCCATAAAAAAATACAATATCGTAAAACATCGTCAGTGTCCATTAATTCATTCAGATCACAATCACTTCAGTAATAATGGCTATAAAAACAAACATGATATTATAGACAGAGAAACACTATGTTGGAAGTGATGCACGTGATAAGGAGCAATAAGGACAAGGATATTCGCCTGGCAGGTGCATTCGAAGGGAATAAAACCAGACAGAAAAAACAGGATAAGTGGACATATTTTAACTTAATTCAGTCGGACTAGCACGGCCTGATCCACAATCGGAATAAGGGATCCATAAACAAGTGTCGCTCTGTACTACGAACTCCTTTCATTCCATTTTTTTAAGCGGCGGTAGCCTAATGGCTAGGGCGTCGGACTTGCGAACATGTGGTTGCGGGTTCGAATCCCACCCATTACACTACCGACGTGAACCCACTCGTAACACAAGCATCTTAGCTTAGCACGAGGGGTTAACAAAATTACTAGTAATGTGCGACCCACATTGCTAGTAACCCTTTAAAAAAAAAAAAAAATCTTTTCCGTGTTATTGCGTAAAATAAGATGCCACTGGTGCTGATTCGTTTGTACGCAAACTAAACTAAATTTAAACCATTGCTGTCTTTTACTTACACACAGTGTGAGAAAAGGACGGCAACAGATAACAACTAACGTAGAAATGTCAAACTAGATTTCGCCTTGAACATAACAATGCGTTTAGAGCACACGTTTTTACTTGTCGTCAAATTTGTATGAGAATTTTAGTCGCAACTTAATTTGACAGTTCTAATTTTCGTCTGTCCTTTTCTAAATAAGTACAAGTGAAAAAGATACCGATGGACTAAAATTAGTTTAGTAAGTGTTTAACAGAATCGGGGCCACTATTAAAGTAAAAACTTCCTAATTCAAATTTATATCTCAATTAAAAGCAGATGTTGCATTAAATCTTTTTTAAAAAAGGAACATTTGGTTTAAATTCTTATATGAATGCCTCCTTAAACAGCAGATCTGCGGATAAGACCATTTTTGGCATGCGTATATAAATTAATTAAGTACCAAGCGACTTCCATTACAGTCAATAAACTAAGAAGGCATTTAAGTTTTACTGAGCCATTGTAAGTTCTAGTCGGTTAAAAGAAAAAAAAATCTCAATTTACGTTGCAAAACGGGGCCTAAAAGAAGCGGGCGGTTTGCCTTGAGCCAGTATGAGGGCAGCTGCAATACTATAAGGGGCTCTATTTCTGAAACTACTTTTTGTATTTATTTTATTTATCTACCGGTTTCATTGTAATGTTACAGGAGTCGAACGAACAGAATCTTTCTCGGTATTGTTTGCGACACTTTACTGACGTTATACTTATTTTATTACTAGCTTCTGCCCACGACTTCGTCTGCGTGGACTTCAGAATTGGGTCTAAAAAGAAATGAAAAATGTAAAAGGAATGAAAAGTGGAATAAAATTCATCCGTGTAGCTTGCGCTGTAATAGAGAAAAATACCAAACTTAAAAGCTCTCTGCTTACGGCTTAGCTCGTAAACAATTTTAAATTTTCCCTCGGGAACTACTTAAGCAATCGGGATGGAAGGTAGCCTATGTTCTTTTCCATGTCAAAGGCTATGCATGCCAAATTTCATCCATATCCGTTCAGCCGTTTTTGCGTGATTGAGTAACAAACATCCAAAATCTAAACATGCTTTCACATTTATAATATTAGTAGGATATTCAATATTTTGTGACAATTTCTGAGGAAAGATATTTGTAGGATTTTTAAGCGGTGGTACTCTATATATAAAGTCAATGTAAGTTAATAAAATTAGGTATCTTTTCTGATTCGACCGATAAACAAATGAGTAGGTTTCGCGCCAAGCGTACTATTTAAATACTTGGACGAGCCAAGATGTTAAGACATCAATTGTTTTTTTATAACCGTTTGTGTAATGTTTAAACAGTATTGATCTAAATTAATTCGTTTGTAAGATCAAGGCTGCAGCGTCTGTAGGTAAACAATAAACATTATATGTTGGAACGATGTGTTTTCTTTTAGCACAGACGGTTTATTGGTATTAGGTAAATGGGTAACATTGTAGTTGTTTTTTTTTATTTTGATGGTATAATATTAGTGACCGACCGAAACATGTTATTTTGCCGAAACCGAAACCGAAACCGAAGGTTCGGTTTCATTGTAGTTTCGGCCGAAACCGAAACCGAAACCGAACCTTTTATAAAAAAAAATAAGTCCTTAAAATGTCGAAAAAATGTAAGTAAGCCCGTTTTTTTCTTAAATTAATATCTCGCCAACCTATAATTACAAGTCTCTACTTTCAAAGATTTATCACAATGAAATTTCAGCACAGTTACAGAGGTTCTGTTTGAAAATTTAACTACCCTATAAAGTGAAAAAAATACATTATTTGTAACACAAAGTTAGCGATTTTTTAATTGTGGTATAAAATAAAACAAATTTATTATTAAAATATGATGCTCATATATTATGTTTATTTATTTTCAGTTACTTACATTTTGACTGCACGGATAGCCGAGTGGTATAGGTCACCACGCTAATTACCACGGTGCGCGACGTGCTGCGGGTTAGATTCCCGCATGGGACAAGCATTTGTGTGATCCACAGATACTTGTTCCAAGTCTGGGTGTTCTTTGTGCATGTGATTTGAATGTTTGTGAATCCCCCGCGATACAAGGATTAAATTCCTTACGGCCCGTTCACGACCTTGCCGCTGTGAGCGGCAGCTAAGCGCGGGGCGGCGAGCGGTAAGATCAAAAGTATGAAAATGTTTGAAGCACGCCACGAGACGCCGCTCATAGCGAATTCGCGCGCGGTTTTATCCGAGCGAATCGCTACAGCGGCGCGCGGTGCGGTGAGCGGCAGGAACAAAAGTACAAGCGAATGAGTGCGACGCCACGAAACAGAGCGGCGTGGACAGCGGTGTAGAAGTGGACGTACTCAGAGGCGTAATTAAAAACAAAAAAATAGACAATTTTGTGTTGGTTATGGATACCGAGGCATTTATTACAGACATTTTTAATCGACTGCCTATATTGATGTCAAAACATCCCCAACAAAAATATAAAAATATCTTATAAGAAGGTTGTGGGAAGAAATTAAACAATGTTTTAATTTTTATATCTCTCATATTAATTATTATATCTCTATTTAATGTTTATATCTCTCATATCAAGAATGTCTTGTTTTAAAAATGTACTGCTTTCTAAACATAGAAGGGATAATTTTGATAACGCCATGATTTTGAGCACGATTTGACTACCTAAATACGTCCACCGCGGCCGCTACAACCTGTATAATCTATGGCTACCGCTACTGAGGTACGTGGCGTGCATTTCGCACCGCTCACCGACGCCGCACCGCCCGCCGCGCCGCGCGCCGCTTAGACCGAAGTCGTGAACGGGCCGTTAGTGCGGGCGTCGTTTTTATTAAAAAAAAATATATACAGCGTGTAACAAAAACCCTGTCCGATCCCTGAGAGTATTATTCGGTATCGTACTGCGAACACATATACGTAACTATTAAATGGATTGGAGATTATAATTTTTGCCCAGTCAAAATAATTAAATACAAATAAAAATTGATCCAATGTAACAGCTGAACAACTGACCGCACCTCAAAGTTCACGTACATAATACCTACAGTTTTGTGTCAAATGAGCCGCCTATGCGTGACGGTTCATGAACTACCACGTATACGTGTTTATTGGATCTGACAGGGGTTTTGTTACAATATGTTGTATATATACTCACAAATATCACAATCAGTTAGCCTCGAATGGCTAATTCAAATATAATTAGATAATCAAAATAATCAAATTGTTAATCATATAACCAAATCGTTAGTCGAGCACGACCCGAAGGGGCGATGTTGTAAGTTTCGGCGCGGCCGAAAGGTTCGGCCGTTTTTGGCCGAAACCGAAACTCGGGCCGAAACTTGATTTTTTGGCCGAAACTGGCCGAAACCGAAACCGAAACCGAAATTTCGGTCGGACACTATATAATATGTAGGTATTTAAAATCCACGTAAAATAAAGAGATAAGCAACTGTATTTGGAAAGGCTGGAAGCCGAAGCAGACTCCAATTTAAAACATGGTAAGGTTAGGCCTAAAACAGAAGGTTTATTTAAGGTTAGCCTATACGCTAATCGGTAAAAACCCTGAACAAATTAATCAAGCCCCTCAGTAATGAATATTTCATTATTAAGCCATAATACACACAGGTATTTATATCAACATACCTAAGTCCATATAAATACCAATAGGATAAATTATTGAAAATAGTAAAGAAAACTAAACCGTGCCTCGGAAAGCACGTAAGGCCGTTGGTCCTGACTGTCAGACGGTGATCTTTGACAGTCGTTTAGTCATTACGATTGTGACCACCAGTCTTACTATGGGATATTGTATTAGCCTGCAATGGGTTGTGGAGTTCAGATAGGCAGTCGTTTCATGTAAAACACTGTATTCAGCTAAATCCGGTCAGAGTCTTCGTAAAAAAAACTACTTCAAGCACAGATATTCACCATACATCCTCATTAAGCAAAGGTAACGAATCAGAGAGCCTATATAAAAAAAAATCTAAATCCGCAAATCACATTTAATAAGCCGCTTAATCGTTTAACAAACACCGCTCGGACCGGTACCGGCTAACCGTTTAATTAGCGACAGACCGGCAATTAGATCCGCCGCACACTGCACCACAAAAAGCGGCGGGCGACAACCGCCCGACACTTGCGAACGATTAGCAACCTAGCCTAGTACATATTATTACGAGGAGAATTGTGATTAGGCTTATTAGTTGAAGTGTACAATTTGTAGGATTTGATTCTTAATAGTGTAACGCTGTAGTCTTAGCGCCTAGAGCATTTTTTTCATCTCTGCAGGAATTCTAGTATCATTCAACTTTGAGTACGTTCCTAGGTTTCTCTTCTACTCTGAAGGTTTCTGTCTACAATAAATTACCAAAATAATTGAAACTTTAAATTTTGAAATTCTTCTGCCTAGCCTTTTCCCAAGCTACGTTGGGGTCGGCTTCCAGTCTTACCGGATTTAGCTGAATACCGTATTTTACATAGAGCGACTGCCTATCTGACCCCCACAACCTATTGCTAGGTAATACAATATTCCATAGTAAGACTGGTTGTCAGAATTGTAATGACTTAACGACTATCAAAGATCACTGTATGACAGTCGGGACCAACGGCTTAACGTGCTTTCCGAGGCACGGAGGGGTCTCGATATGTTTACAAATGGTCACCCATCCACGGACCAACCGCGGCGAGCGCGGCTTAACCTTTATTATCGGTCAAAACGTGCGGCTTACACTTAGCCACGAGCTGAAATGCTTAAGAAAAAATAAAAGCAGCCATTGAACACATATTTAATTTAATTTCCAAAATTCATGTTTTGTTTTACTTAATCCATTTAAACTCTTAAAATTCCAATAAGATATAACATGTAGAACTAATAATATTATCTTTAAAATCTGAAACACATATATGTTACATACATCTATCTACTTATTTATACAATCAATATTATTATCGTCAAATCAAGTTCGAAAGCTGCGATAAAGAAATATATTTATATTTTTATTTATTATATATTTGTATTATTTGAAGTGAAACTTCTTTTGGCGCATGAGGGTAAAATTTTTACAGATGAAACGTCACGCCGGTATGCAACGGAAGTAGTAGAATACATTACAATGTCTTTGAACGGAAGTGTCAGAAAAGAGAGAGAGAGTGATCGAGACCATGAAGGTTTTCATCTATACCTTCATGATCGAGACCGATTGAGAGAGAGTAAGACAGGGCGAACGTAGCATGAGCAACTAGCCGTGGAGTGAGAGTATAGCAAGCGAGTGAGAAAGATTGAGAGAAAAAGTGAGACAGAGCGAACGTCGTATCACGCATAGTGCTATCACAGTCTTAACATCATACAGTCGTTCGACGAAGACGTCTAGACAGGGCAATCGTGCGGGGTGCGAGGGGCGAGACGGGGGAAGGGCGCTCCCGAGCTGCATACATTACCATGTTAGTAGCTCGGGAGCTAACTTTCAGGGCTATCTGGTGTTAGTTTAGTTCTATTAGTTTTAATAAATATAATAATTTTATTAAAATGGGTGCCAAGAAACCAAGATGGCGTCGACGACAATTTGCAAATTTTTCGTCATGGGTGTCATTTTCATGATTCCCGAGGTCGCTTAAACGATTATCGGGTCGAAATTAAAACCCAAGATGGCGCCGAGGAAATTTTGCAAATTTTTCGTCATCGGTGTCATTTTCATGGTTCCCAAGGTCGCTAAAAACGATTATGGGTTCGAAATTAAAACCCAAGATGGCGCCGACGACGATTTGTAAATTTTTCATCATGTGTGTCATTTTCATGGTACCCGAAGTCGCTAAAAACGATTATGGGGTCGAAATTAGAATCCAAGATGGCGCCTAGAAAAATATGCATTTTTTTCATCATGGGTGTCATTTTCATGGTACCCGAGGTCGCTAAAAACGATTATGGGGTCGAAATTAGAATCCAAGATGGCGCCGAGAAAAATATGCATTCTTTTCATCATGGGTGTCATTTTCATGGTACCCGAGGTCGCTAAAAACGATTATGGGGTCGAAATTAGAATCCAAGATGGCGCCAAGAAAAATATGCATTTTTTTCATCATGGGTGTCATTTTCATGGTACCCGAGGTCGCTAAAAACGATTATGGGGTCGAAATTAGAATCCAAGATGGCGCCGAGAAAAATATGCATTTTTTTCATCATGGGTGTCATTTTCATGGTACCCGAGGTCGCTAAAAACGATTATGGGGTCGAAATTAGAATCCAAGATGGCGCCGAGAAAAATATGCATTTTTTTCATCATGGGTGTCATTTTCATGGTACCCGAGGTCGCTAAAAACGATTATGGGGTCGAAATTAGAATCCAAGATGGCACCGAGAAAAATATGCATTTTTTTGTGATAAGTCATTTTTAAGATTTGCGAGGTCACTAAAAATAAAAATGAGGTCAAGCTTTCGCGGAAATGTCTATCGCGCAAAAGTTCCTGATCCAAGATGGAGGACATTTCTCTATATGAAATTACATGTATTCGTCTCAATCTCAATTGAGAATTTTTGCATGTGAGACCATAGACGAAGCGCATTTGCATAATAGTTACTCTTTTACAAATTGTGTATCTCGCTATTGTTAATTATTGTAACAATACTTATTTTTATTTATTTTAGATAAACGTTATGTCAAACAATGTAAATATTGAAGAAATAAATTGAAAAAATTAAATTTATAATTTACATTAATTTTCAAACCTTTTTTTATTTTAATGACAATTAAATTCCTAACCTATCTTCCTTTTTCCCTTCCTCTTAATCTTGGAAATTTAAAGTTTTAGATTTGTATAAATATAAACAAGATTTATAAATTAGTTCGCCAAAGAAGTTTCACTTCTGACATGTGTACTTTGTACGCACGCATGTTTTTTTTTTTTTGTTTGTTTTCGTATGTCTACTTAATTGTATTATTCCCGTTTCTATTTCTATAACAATGATCAAGTTTTCAAAGGACTTCTTATCAAAGAAGTCTTTTAAATACTTAACTTTCACGACCAGGGATGTTTATTTGCAGCACAATGCTAAATAAAAAGTACCTATGAAAGAATAAAAAGTTTGTAAGTACGACTTCAAAGTAAATTTTATATAACAAAACTATCGTTGGTTTATAAACGGACAATTTAGGTTTTCCTTTACATATAAATCTGCAGTTTTTAGTACTTTAATAAATAAACATTATAATATAAAAAAAATATAATGAGTTACATTATAAAGATACGCAAGAGTGATGGACGGGCTGGCAGTTTTATTTATAGAATTTATTTAGTTTGTAATAATTTTTGTCAAACGTGTTTACGATTTTATTTTTATTCTTATGCTGTAGAAAAGGCGTTCTGCGATTTAGTATTTTGTTCAATTGGCTACAAAAATGATTAAGGTATAAATTATCAAAAACTACTCATCAATAGAAATTAAAGTGTTAGTTTTTTTGGTCTCGTTTATAACGCACTCTATAAATATATAGCTCTCAATAAATGTTGCTTCAGGCTAAATAGGCCGAGCATGACAGGAGGCGGCTGCAGAGGGGTTACTTACAACTAAAAATATATTAGCCAAATTGTGTTGTACCAATAAAACAAACTAACGTAACAGTTAAAATCTACATACTAATGTTATGTAAAATTTAACTACGTGTAATAGTATAATTTAAGTGCTTTTGATTTACATCTTCACACATTTACACCAAACGAAACAATAGCAATTTATGCGCTCATGAAATAACATTGTAATTACGAATGGAATAATATTTACTTCTTTCTTTGGTTGCGGTTTTACATTCTATATTTAGAATGATTTATTTACCGCTAGTGTTAAAATTTAAAATATGGTATCGTAATAAATAAAGTGGAAAGTAGCGAATACTAATATAATCTAATCAGATGGCGCCAAATAGCTAAGTGGGTACCTAAACTTTCGCGAATTCTATCTATGTCTATACCTACCAACATAAAAAATCGGAAGTTAGTTAAGTTAATTTGTTTATCTGAGCGCGCTAATCTCAAGGGTCCGATTTGAAAAAATATTTCAGTTTTAGATTGCCTATTTTCGAGCTAGGCTATTTAGCTAGCTAGTACCTAGTAATATATTCCGAAACGAGGTTAATTTTCACATGTTCAAAATCGGACCATCTCATTATTGCGTCAACTTCCTAAAGATTCTACAAATTGTTGCTCTATCCTTGAAACGCTAAACAAAGTTTTAGCGTTCGACACAACAGCTACAACATCTCAAGTATTTCACATTTGATGATCAAAGAACTAGTGAACATATGCAGTATAAATAGTTCCATAGTTTAACATCAATTTAAATATGAGCGCTTTTATATTACAATCTAGCAAATCTCCCAACCAGAAAAGAGCTTTCTCTTTGAATCACAAAGAGTTCGTTGACTTACAAAGTTTTGACATTAATCTGTGTTATTGGAGGCAGATATTGGTGAAATAAGTTCCAAAAGAAATATTATCCTGCTGAATCCCCGCGTCGTAAATAAACTCTCGGAAACCCTGATTCCGACTTTCAGACAGATTAATAAGCCAGACGTACGATGTAATCTAGGAGCGATTGAATGAACCAGATTAAGCAAACGGTAGCGGTAACCCCACAACCGGCGTTTTACAAAATGTTCCCGGCAGACTCGGATAGAGGCATAATTTTTTTAAATGCGAATTAGTAACGGTCTCTCGGTAGCGTACTGTGCGGACCACCGAGGTTGATGGATGATGCCACCGTGGCCAATGCTACGATCTATTGTATAATTGACGCTAGCGTGGAACGCAAACTTTAAATAAACGTAATAGACGCAAATTATGCAAGTTGTATTTTAGACGCGATGACTCGCTTGTTGCTCTTTGTATACACACAAGAAAATTTTTGAACCGTGGCGTTGCGTGGGTTATATAATTTTTACTACGTTTTAACTGTTTGATGCCTTAAAGTGTTCCTTTATAAGTCTCTGAGCGTCAATTTATGGTCTTTTTTATTTGATTAATTAAACAGTAGAAAGATAGTTAAAAGCTTATTTTTACTTAAGTACCTAATTAAATTATCAGCAATTAGAAAACCCACTCCCGAGGCTCTATTAACCCATGTTTTTTTTTTAAACATAATCGCTTTCTAAACAATATCAACTTCACTTAAAAATAGCTGATGATAATAAATTTTCAAACTGGTCCACAGAAAATGCCGGACACTATTCGAATTTTGAATTGGTCATTCGATATGATTTGAATTTAGAACCGTGCCGCTGAGTTTATTCACACTATTCAGATTGACCGTGAAATGAAAACAATCTAGGTATATCGCCAACATTTCGTTCCGGTGCAATGGATATGTAAAAAATCCCAATGCTCAATGTAATAAATGGCAAGCTGGGTTACCGGTAAGTTAAACCAGTTTGTGCGTTTTAAATACAAATATTTTATAATAAAATCACGTCACGGGAATTAAAGCGAACCCATGTATCTACTTCCTTACTCGAGTCAGGCAGAATCTTTGTCTGCTTGACTCGAGTCTGTTTGTGACCACCAACTGACCACCAATCACCAGCCTTAAAAGATAAATGCATGTGTTGGCGTTTATTCCCTTGACGTAATTTTATCATAGTCAATAGTCAATATATTTATTGTTTATTATAATCATGCAACTCGATAATTTAAAAGTTAGTATTACAAATATTTTTATAATTGTTAGAAGCGAGAACACGGAAAGAGATATAGACCAAGCGCCTTGCTTGTGGCCCGCTTAATGTTTTATGTGTTACACAAAATAAAGGATAAAACGAATAGAATTGAATATGTCCATTAAGGATTTTGGTTAATTACAGAGCGTCAGATAGTTTCGGTTGACGGCCCGTGGGAATAACGTTTCTATAGAGCGAGGGCAGCCGTTAGAAAAAAACAATTACCTCGTACAAAAGTCTACATAATAACGTCGTCGAGCGATTGCCCACTCACCAGAAATCAATCTTGCAAACAATTAATAAATCCAATTAGGAAAACGTTTCTGAATTAAATTTATCTAAGTTTTTTAATCGCTGTCGTATATTGACAAATAAGTGTTTTTAAACTTGCAGCACAAGCTCGTAAAAAATAAATTAATCTAGAGAAACTCTTTGGGCGATGTTTATGAAAAATACCTGAAGTTGTTTTGTTGCTGGCTAGTGTTTTGTAAAAAACGCGATATCATGATTTATAGCGATGCTTTGTTGTTTTAAAAGTTTAATAGAACGATGTCAAACTGATCTAAAATTAAAAAAAAAATTAGACCAGGCTAAAAAGTTACTAAGATGGATTATGCTAATATCTATAAAAACTATAACGAATGTACCTAATTAATTATGTAATAAAATAAGAGCTATTAGGCATCATCTTGTGTTTGAATAATTGTAAAGTCAATTTGATTCATACAAGTGACTACTTAAATCCTTGTATTCTTAGCTGACGGCGCTCTAGACTCTACATAATCTGAATATTAAGTCTCAAAGTAGTTTTAAATAAAACGTATGTTTTGCAATGTCCTTGAATATTAGTATCGAATTACATTATAAAGGAAATAATTAGTAGGTATATAACGAGTTGTTCTGAGTCAGAGTTGATAAATATGAATTATCGGTACCTATCTTCTTATCGTCGACATTAAAATACTGGTTAGTCATAAACTGTCCTATTAAAAAGTATTGAGGTATACAATCACGGTTATTTCAATGGGTTTTCAGTTTGTTGGGGTCAAGCCGCAATGTGAACGACCGCAGGCAATTGTGTGGCAATCGGTATAATGATTCCGAATAATGATTATATTAAAATTTTGTGGAAGTATCATAACTGAAACATAGCCAGAAGATGGTTATGTTAATATATTATTTGTAGAATATCGGCTTATTCTGATGGAGCTATATTTAATTTAAATTATTTTCGTGACTAATCCAAATATAGATGTTTATCATATAAGTACGTATATGCTATAAAAATAACTTATATGACACGCAAATAACTTCAAGCTATTTGCGTATTATAATAATATAATTAATTTAATATATGTAACGGATTTTTCTCACCGGATCTACCGTTGAATTTTTAATTTCGGCATGAAAATTTGAATTTCATACGTGTCGCTAACAAGACGTTTAGTTTGCTTATAGTCAATTGAATAATATGTGTGTGTATGTGTATATGTTAGTTATGAGTTAAGAATTGGATGTCTATATATAGGATAAAGCGCATAGAATGGAGTTCATTGTAAAAAGTTACACGGTTGACGCACGAGTGTGTTTCAAACGTGGAATAGCAAAAAGTCTGTAGGTACGCGGTTTCGCGAGGTCACTGCCCTGAGATTGGTTAGACACGACTACAGGCTGCGTTGTTTTTTATCGCGACTTTTTGTCGCTCGCGTGCGTTACCCTCACATCAATGTTTGCAATAGGTCTTTCCTGTACTTTCCGATTGAGAGTCACGTTCCCTGTGATTGTGTTAAAATATAATCGTAGGCAGCACTATTAATATACATTATTTGACTCTCAGCCAGATTACAGACACGTGTAGCGTCTCTATGAAAAAAAAAACTGGATAGAATAGACACCGTTAGAACTTAAATTAAGCTTGTTAAGACCGCTATTAATTTTCCGAGAAATATGTTTGCTATGCTGTTTGATGTGCAGATTAATGCATAGCTAGGAATATATTTTGTGAACGTGTTAAATTAAGTTGGTATAACAATAACGTAAACACGTCTCAAAAAGTCAAACTACAACTAAGAACGTTTTAAACATTAATAAATCTAGCCATTAAAAAAACAAGTAGACAAGAGTGACGTCATACGAATAAAAAAAAAACACAACTACAATTAGTATTTCTATCAAATTATACACGAGTGCAAAAAAAAAACATGAATAAAATAATGCGGTGTGATAAAAAAAGTTAATCCGCTCGGTCGTATCGCATCTGGATGTCATATTTACAAATCGGCGCTGCAGTAAAAACAATCCCGATGATCGGTTTTCGCGGAAAACGTTAATAAAAGTCGTTCGGTGAAGCGAAACGTTCCTAGTGTTGGCCCGGTAACTATTTCGATTTGCCTCGTTCACTATAACCGAAAGAGGCGGCACTAACTTGGAGTGTGTCGGTGTTGACACAAAACGGTTCCTTACGTTGAACGTAGTTATTTATCTTGTGTTATATTTATATTATGTTGTTAAATAGTATTAGAATGTATTATGATTTACACACGGTATTAAGCATAGGTCAAATAAGAGATATTCTGAAAAATAATATTTTCTATTGTATTTTTTAATATTTCTATATTTCAATATAATTCTTGAACATTTAAAAAGTAGAGACATAAATTTTATGTTGCTCGATAATGATTTCATACTTTATTATGAGTTAGCAATAGTCTAGATAAGCAACGAATCCATAATCAATGCTAATTGTATATCTACATATTTAGTAGGTCAATAAAGCTGTATGTAAAAGATTACAGTAAAATCTAAAAACGAATATAAAAACCACCGCCTTTTTATTTAAAGTTTCTATCAAATCATACAAAAACACAAATACCTAGCAATTATTTCAGGATCAAGTGGAAGTCAGGGTATGTACTGTAAAATGCAATAAATAATAGTGTTGTAACAATGTCACTAAACCGTTTATTTATTCAGCAAGGTACAAATATAAGGGCAGCGCATCGTAAAGTGTGGTGTAGTGTACCTACATAAATAAAACAAATCGTACTCTGGCTCACCCCTGCGACCTTGGACGGGTAGGGTTGGCCCCCTCCGATGCACGAACCGATTCATCGAGTGTTATTATCGTGCAGTAAACACTGTGCATACTTAATGGATTTATAACTATTGCCACTGCAGGCACCTACATAAAATCTATCACATATATATCACAAGCAAACTATTTTTATTTTCACGAATGAATACGACAAACTTTAGCCGGACTATTTAATATTGTGGTATTCAGAATTTTAGATCATATGTAAATAATAAAAGATAGCGAGTAAACGTGATATGGAAAACATATTTACGATAAGATTATATTGTACTTTAAGGCAGATAGTTGCTATAGTCTGATTAATCTTTAAGATAAGTAAGTTAGGTACGTAAGTAGAGCTTCATTATTATAAACTTTTGCGTGAAAATATTTTCAAAGCACTATCGCACTTTTGGAAGCTTTTTGTCGGGGAACCCGTAAAAAAAATAAAACATACTTAAATTATTTTGGCCTCAATTGGCCCTTGAGAGAGGGAAATGGAAGGAAGAAACGGAGGCCTTTGCCCTGTAGTGGAACAGTTCAAAATAAATAAAAAAGTACATAATTATGGATTTATTTTATTTAAACAACAATGTAAGTTAATTAATTAGAGTTAAGTGTTATACGAAATCAACAGCAATACAACCCCGTTTGTAATCCTACAATTAGTCAAGTCAGTCTTGGTTCACGATCACGGAACGCTTTTATCGACGTGGGTAGAGCGACAGTTGACATAATTACCGCTAAGTAACTTCTGACATGTGCTCCTGATACCGCCTATTCCAATCCCTCAATTAAGCATTGACAGAAATTAACTTTAATATGAAATACCGTCGTTTAAAACGTTCATAACTTACTAAAGAGTTCACGTATACTTATCAGCAATTAAGGTTTATGCTCTATAAATAAAGAGACGCGTATTTTGTGTTATTATGAAATTATGAATGAGATGTGCATTTAACTTATTTTGTGTACAAAATATACATTCCACACCAACAAGTGGTTTCTCTAGGGATTTTTTGCAAGCTTCAATAACTCAAAATGCGACTGTATATTACAAAACGAAACGTGAAAACCGCTTCACTTTATTTTGTAACGAACCGAGCTTCAAGTTTTTAGTATAAGCTTTAAAATGTCTTCACTATATTAGGGAATGAAATATTTGTCTAACAAAGACGGTTAAGGAAAAGGTTAACAGTGTAAAGATTTACATATAACCTCTATAAACGATGTCGTCTACTGCTCTAGATAATATCGCCTAAAAAGGAAGCGTGTCGATGTCCTAAATGGTGGTGGGTAGGCAGAGTATTGACAATGAGCTTGTCAACAGCGACGGGCAGTCGCGACTGAGCGGAATGAGCACCCCGGGGCGTCGCCAGCCGCTCTATATCCTATAGGGTCACCAGCACAATGCCTGAATAAACCAATTTAGGTCCATTTACCCATTGATAGAATTCTGATTTATGATTACATACTTCATTTCTTATTGGTATTGGAATTAAGTATGATAATCATAATACTGATATTTACGGAAGAGATTGGAAATATGAGAATATAGCTACTTATAACAAACACACCAGAGACTTATATTTCATTGTGGATTCCTTTTTCTTTTCATATCGGTAAAACCGTTTACATTAAAACTATTAGCTGTCCGGAGACTTCGATACGGTTTATAGAGGTTCGGACGAATTTGCCAAATGGATATTTTCGGATATTCACCGACCATTCACCTCGCCGCACTAAAAACTAGGACGATGTACTATGGAACGGATGGCAACCCTAATTGCGCCCAGACATTTGAGTGATCAAAACGAAAGAGGCCGTCTACATATTGAAAACGATAGATACCTACATACTGCTTTATTTATACAATCAACACCAAAGTCGTCATTTTTTTGTGAAAATGCTTTTACATTATGTAAGTAAAGAACCTAATATAAAAATTATTTTTGTTTGTGTAGGCACTGATAGCACTTTTATAATAATATGAGGAAAGAAAGATTAGAAAACGATGTAAAACAAACGTTAAATTATTATTACTTGCATGTTTATTAAAACGCTGTTAAAAAATGGGACTTTATCGTACTATTTTATATAACATGATATAAAATAGTCAATTAGCATGTCAGTTATGTACGATATAAAAATTTGGCGTTTCAAGGTCGGTGGCTGTTATGGACACTTGAGTAAACATTGTCTGCCGGCATCTTAATATATGCCAAAATATGACCTTATACTTGCCAGTGTAGTGTTCGTTGCTGATGTACCGATAAATATTAGTTTAATTCCTTTAAAACTTATAACCATCCTTTTGCCTATGGCTGGCTTAGGTGTCGGGTATAATGGAATCAGTAGCTATGTCCTTTTTGGGGTGCAAGCTTGTTTACCAAGTTTCTTTAAATGCGGTTCGGAGGTTTATTTAGCCTTGAAAGCGTAACATAGACAGACGGAAAGACAGATTTTTTTTTGCCTAAGCTTATCCACCCACGTCAAACTTTTAAGGAGCGATCAATCAATCAACTCAGCCTATCGCGGTCCACTGCTGGACATAGGCCAGAATAGGCCTCTCCCAAGTTGCGCCAGAACACTCGGACCTCCACCATCCGCAGTGGGATTACCGGGAACAGGAGGCCGTGTGTTATGGTGCGCAATCATGGGGTGTTTGTTGCCCTAGTCACCTTGAAGTCAAGCGGGTTGGTGACTGCAGTTTTTTATTTAATCTTAAGGAGAACGCTGTTGCCTATTCTCCTTTTTTCTATGTAATGTATATCCCTTAGGCGCCTCTTACGACATCCGAGGTAGAGAGGAGGTTTTATGACCGAGAATGGGTCCGATACAATTTGATCTGATCGACTTTTTTTTGGAGCGTTCGTTGCACTATTGCGATCAGATCGTTCTATCTTTCTCTTAAAATCGGTCACCGATTCTTGGACGAGGTTAGAAGAGCATTTATTGAAAGCATATTTGTAACATAAGGTCACAAAATTCTTGTTCATTATGTTGACTTTGAAAATAAGAATGTATTGCCTGTCTTTACAATCAACCGCATTAATAAATACCTACCTCTTTGGAAGTGACGAGGTTAATTTACTAATGTTGTTATCGACTATTATTAAACATAGAAATACCAATAAACTATAAATATACTTAGTCTATTTAATTTAACCAATTAATTTTAATATTTTATTATTTAAACTATCCTATAGGTATAAATGTATAATGTGGGAACGGGGTATTTGCAGAAGGATGTAAACAGGATGATATAAATACCTATATAAATAAATTAATTCTGTAATTGTTTAAATGTTCTCTGTAACATAAACTATCAATAATTTATTACACAAATTATAGAGTCGACTATTGTTTAAAAATTTTTTTTTTCTTTTTTCGTATTTTTTATCTAGGCATCGTTTAGTCATACATATTCCATTTTAAAATATTGTCTTCCAAAGCTTGTTTACATATAGTGGTGACTGATTTACATGAACAAGCCATCGGCCTTGGTCTTATAAGAAACTAGCTGTTGCTCGCGGCTTCGTACGCGCGTAAAGTTAAGAGTAGTAAGTAGTAAAGGATAGATAGATGTATTCTGTGATTTTCAAAGTAAGGAGCAATTATATTTTTCATAAAAGATTATGGCGTTAAGATAATAATAAGATAATGTGGAAAACATCACATACATTGAGTTTGGATAAACTTAAAATGGTGGCAGCTTTTTGGTCAGACGAAACTTGAAAATCATTGACACGAAAAGATGAAGAAGAATCACATACATTGCTCCGAATTCAAAGAAAGTAGCTAAAGCTCTTGTGTTATGGAATCAGACACAACGAAAGTACCACTAACACCCAGACTCGACATAATGTAGAAAAGTGATTTTCTACATCGACCCGTCCGGGGATCGAACCCGGGACCTCAGAGCAGGCGACACCTTGAAAACCGTTGTGGACGCCACTCGAACACGGATGTCATCGTAAAGATATGTTTTAGATGGTCATTTATTTGTATCGATCCAGAAACCCGTATATGAAAGGCATGGCCTTATCTTTAAAAATAAAGTCCACAATATAATACCTTGCAACCCCTACTTAACCAGCTTAAGGCGTAGATTTCTAAAATCGCTAAAATATGTTTTCATTTATTTCTAACCAAAAACCCGTATACCAAATCTCATGAAACCAAATCTTATCTCTCTCTTTGAAAATGACGAACTTCCTAAAAAAACTTCCAACCACTATTGCACCCCCTTTGAGGGTAGATTTCTAAAATCTCGGGAATACGTCTTATTTATTTCTAACTCATAATCCTATGAAATTTAATGTGCCTATCTATGAAAACTACACAATTCATATACCTACAAACTTCCATCCCCTATTTTACCCTCTTAGGGGGTAGATTTTCAAAATCGCTGAAATATGTCTTCATTTATTTCTATCGAGAAACCCGTTTACGAAATTTCATGTGTCTATCTTTGAAAATACCAAACTTCCCATACAAACTTTCAACCCCTTTTAACTCCTTTAGGGGTTGAATTTCGAAAAATACTGAAACACGTGGTTTTTAATTTTTACCAGAATGGTAACCACAAATTTTTATGGTTTAAACTACAAAAATGACGATTTTCCATACAAACTTTCATCCTCTATTTAAGTCTCTTAGGGGTCGATTATCGAAAAATAATGAAACACCTCGTTTTTAATTTTTTACTAAAATGTTATCTACCAATTTTTATGGTTTAAACTACAAAAATTACGATTTTCCATACAAACTTTCATCCCCTATTTAAGTCCCTTAGGGATTGATATTCGAAAAATACTGAAACACGTCGATTTTAATTTTTTTACCAGAATGGTAACCACCAAGTTTCATGGTTTAAACTTCAAAAATGACGATTTTCCATACAAACTTTCATCCCCTATTTAACACCCTTAGGGTTTGAATTTCAAAAAATCCTTATTCCTTGTCTACATTATAAAGAAAACCTCTGTGCAAAATTTCAGCTTTCTAGGTTCAAGGGTTTGGGCTGGGCGTTGATGAGTCAGTCAGTCAGTCAGTCAGTCAGTCAGTCAGTCAGGCCTTGTCTTTTTATTTATATAGAAGATAGATATCGTTACGATTATACCTACTGCTTGATACTGATTTGAAATGATATACAATTTTATATTTTGAGTATATTGGCTATTAAAATATTTTTTGTCAGATTTTGGAATAGTTCAACGTTTAGAACTTAGAACTATATATTTATTGTGTATGTATGCTTTTTGTTATTTTATTTTGTCGTATCAAAAATCAAATTATCAATTAAGGCCGGTTTAACTACCTATTACTAGAAAATTTAAAATTAATAATATAAATTTAAAATTACTTAATTATTAAAACATGCGTAAGTCCCTATGAATATTAAAATTAATTCATAAGGCTCATATTCGCCCGCAACTTGTTTAAATAAAACATACTAATTAGAGGCACTTTATAGAAGTTATATATTTATAGATGAAATGTAATACGAATAATGACAGATTAAAATGGCGCCTCCCACATCACATCCGTTACTGCAATTTAAAACTTTAGAAGTTGTTCCAAAGATTAAAGATAAAGTGTATGTCATTGGCACATTGTACAGATTAACACGCCTCATAACTGTTTTAGATTACATCTATAAACATGTTCTGTGTTTATATCATTCAATCATAAATTTCCAGAACAGTACACATACAACCCTAATTCTATTCGTACCTGCACTTCTAAACTCTGTGACTATGATAAAAACATATCGTAAGTTTATATCTTAAAAAATATCACAAGAATATTTTTTTATCTGTAAGAAAATAAAATAAAAAAACTGGGTAATAGACTTTTTGTGACATTTCCCGATATATCTAAAGAGTCGTTATAATCTTTGAAATGGATTCAGTTACTGGTTCTTAGCAAATAATTTTTGGTTTCATATAAAGTAAAAATAAGGTTTATGAGATCTCATAAGAACTAAATTAACAATATCGGTTCTTAAAATTACAACAGAACCAAAAGATTTGTAGTTTCTGAATATCACAGCAAGAGGTAGCTAGCTACAGGCTGTCTATACTGAGACCTACAGAAGTACGCAATAAAAGCTAAGGTTGTCAAAAGTAAAATGTTAACTGAATATTATTTAGGGTACATAAAGCCGTTTTCTTTTCAACCTTGCGTTTATCGACTGTAAGTTCCCGATCTTAAAACTTAATCAGTAAAATTTCCGAGCTAATCTCAGTTTAAAAAGAAAAATGCTTATAAAAAGCGAACCGTGTTGGCCGTGTTGCTATACTTGTTATTCCCTCGCTCCTTCACCGCAGTGCTAACCCCTGAAAATAGGTTACTAAGGTATTCTAAGGCGACATTTATTGGAGAAAATAAACTCTAACTACTTATTACAATACCCCGCTCTCTAAGGATTTAGCTTTACTTTAGATGCTTAGATCGGTGCTTTTACAGATTAAAAATGCACTTGGGTTAAAATAACTTTGGTTAAAATAGTATTTACCTTTTGTTGTGGCTGTACTGGTTGAAAGTGACTAGTGTTACGTAAACATCTCAACAACAAGCCATGACTAAAGAACAAAAATACATATTTAGGAAATCTCAACAGGATTTCCCCCCCCATTTAATTGTTCCATAATATTATTTACTCTACATTAGCACATTTTGTACAAACAAAGAACTGCTCATGAGTTTCTGTCGTATCGATATTATGAATATGATCCTGATCTTAACCAGAAAGTTCTCCTATTCGCTATAAGCGATGGGACCGCCATTGTACCCTTTCATTTCTATGTACATTTCAATGCAGTAACTCTAATGGTGTAAAACAAAGAATATTCTATAATTTCTGATCACAATGTTTTTCTCCCTTTATTTTCAGTCTAAAACCTTCGGATCAACTACTTTTTGTTTGAACTTTTTCAAACAAAATTTTAATTATTCACTTACGTAGCCTAGACTGGCCGGTCAATCCACTGGAGAGCCAATGACAGCAACGCTAGCGGACTACTGTCTAAATTAAATCCGACCCGACAGCGCCTCGCTGAAATGTACGGATTACATCAAAATGTTCGCGAGAATTGAATTAAAATGCCCAATTTTCCGTTTTTATCATCCGTTTCTAATTTTTCTCTCCGTCTATTCAACTTTAGTTTTGCTTGTTTTTCAAAGTGCTGTATGAATAATGTTTTATATTCATTCGTTGATTATGCAGAGTATGCAGCTGTCAACACACCCTCGAAAATAAAGTTTTAGAGAGGTAATGTTCTTGTCGTTTTGTACATAAATATGTGAGTGTTGGTGTCATATTCTTAGCCAGCTTGGATAATGTGATTGCGAACGCAAAAACCAATGTACGAAATTCTCCCAAATCAAGATGGTAGCATAATTATAGTATTATGAATTCGAAACTCGCACCCAAGTGCCAAATCTCAGACGGCCGACGAATTTTAAACAATACACAGTTATTGATAGTTGGATTCCTGTCGTGTTTTTTTTGCCATTTTCTAACAAGTGGGTGGTATGAAAATATGGTTTTATTTTTGTCATTAATATTTTTTTTTATTTAGCTAAATATTTTTAATTTATCTTTAACGAACAAAAAATTGAGAGGCTCGGTTAAGTGTTAGCCGTACGGTTTCACCGGTCATAAAGGGTAAGCCGCGCACGCCGCAGTTAGTCCTTGGATGGGTGACCATTTATACCGACACCGTTCGTGTCTCGGCAAGTTCGTTAAGCCGTTGGTCCCGACAATCATGCTGCAATTGAAATGACTTAACTGCTATCAACATCACTGACAGCAGTTAAGTCATTTCAATTCTAACAACCAGTCTTAGGATGGGGTGAGTACCTGCTCTGTAGCGTGGGTGTTGTGCGGCTCATTGTAAGATACGGAATCCAGTAAAATCCCCAACATAGTTTAGGAAAAGGCTAGTAGGTAGATGACAAAAGAACAAAAAATAAACGCGATAAAACATGAAGATTAAAATAATTTTATATAAATAAACCTTATTTAAATTACTTAGTAGGTATGTATTATCAAATTTATCAAATCTCTATTGCAGAAACAATGCTTGTGTGACATCATAATTTTATTGTTGTGTAAAATAATTCACGTGTTCAAGTTCAAATTTGGCAAGTTAATTTACTTTGTGAGTAGCCTTGTTGGTGGCATTTACAAAACAAGCAAACCGCAATGAAACATCGCAACAAATACTCTTGAGAACTCCCCAAATATGGTTGCCAAAACCTGTGTAAGAATAGTTTCCAAGACACCGTAAATTAGAAAATTTCGAATTCGGAAATTAGAAGACAGTATAATAAAATCGTTGGAAGAAAATACTTCACAATGCACGGTAAATAAAAAAAAAACGATTTTGTTTTTTTAAGACAGAATACACAATTAATTGAATACACGTTAAATCGTTTAAGCTATTCCAAATACGAAAAAGAAGATAGATAAGCATAATAAAAGAAACAAATGAGGAAGAAAACCGCCATATTTTGCGTAAAAAATCTCTTGTACCCTAACCATCCCTTTTGAAATTCCGTTTCGGCTGAATGCGGTGTTCGGCCCGCGAGTGAACACCACTTCGAAAATGACAACCCTATTTACAAGGTATGACGGTTAACACGTAGCTTGCCGCCCTTTGATTTACAAGAATTATTAATATTATTTAATAGTCTGAACATACGTACACCGCACTTAATATGATAATTTTATAGCGTACGGTTGAAAATAATTATCACGTAACGATAGATTGATCACGCGGTCGTTAATTTATGTTTTAAAAGGTACATTGATGTTAATGTTACGGACATTTGTGTAATCGACGTATGGAGAATGAAGGATTATTGGTTGTTACAAAACTCGTGATGTAGGTACAAATTATGCATTTTTAAGAAAAAGTATTTATAGATATACTTACCATTCGAAAATTTATTGCATCTCGAGAGCCGTGAAAAACTTGTGAATCTCTGCGTAAAAATACCCCTTAGGCTTGATGTAGGAATTCTGATCAGTTTGATACTTAACTCAGATTTTCAGGAAAAACGATGATATATATTTTCTTCAACAATCTTCTGTATTTTTAGACTACAAACATTTTTTGTAAAAAACTAAAGCATATTCAAAATCTATACATTTTTATAACGAATAATGAAAAGTTATATTTAGTTTTAATGTGATTGCACACATTATTGCATTTGATCGCAAGTCATTTAGATATAAAAGCAATTGAATAAAATGGCGCTTCGGCCACTCTCGTTGATTGTTTTCATTGAACTTTTCAATTGTTTCCTATCGTGGGTCATACAGTCGCACTTTATTATCTACAATGATATATTTACTGATCTTATTACATATACTTTCAAAAAGCTATGTGTACCTAGGTATTGTTATCGTATTATTTATGAAAAGTAAATAATATTAAAAAAAAAAAAAAATAAACAAACTATTGGATAATGGAAATGCCATAACAATCCAGGTGTTAATAACATTTTAAACGATGGATGAACGTTTAAAACTAGAAATGAAATATTGTGATTATTAGAAAGCATAAAGTAAATAAACAATGAAACAGACTGCAAGTTGTTGAGTTAGTTATTTCAAATAACTAACTGCGATTACAAATCCCGTCATGCGGCAATTTTCCCATTGACCACTAATTGGGGGGCCCACTTTTTTGCAATGACCGTTTGCTTTAATAAGGATAAAAAGTAATATTGGATGTATTATGTTAAGAAAATATATGCACATTATTTATGTTTTAATAATAGAGCACTGAGTAATGCCTGGCAATGAAATGAACAGATGAAGCTTGAATCATAATTCTATAATTGTCTATCTATATTCTAACAGGAAAGCGTTTATTTATTCCAATTGAATAAGTGTAAATAAGCAATAAAATAATAAATCATAAGCAAGAAATAACAAAGCAAATTAGAATGTACAGAAAACATTATATTCAACACACCCATTAAATAAACAATGCATTTGGCACTTCCCGATTTGTGACAACTCGCGTGACAAAACTGATCACCCGTTCAAGGTTGAATGAGCGAATGAATGAACGCATACCAAATGAATGAACAAACATAATAGAGTTCCTTTTACAACAAATAATGAAAATATTGAACTTACTGGCATACAGCTTTTTCCACATAACAAAATAATTAAACGAAATAATTGTAAAGTACTAGGAATTATGTTGATATTGTGTACGCGTCTAACCAGGGCAGTAGGAAGCCGCAAAAGTAAAAAAGGCTATCAAAAGGCAGTTAGTGCGCATATCAAGATATCACGACAATGATAAACGCGAGGTCGAATCTGCTTTTTGCGAGGTCTCCACTCGGCCTTCGCAAAAATTAGCGCGATTTACATAACGCATAGGTACATTATTTACATTATCTAGACGAGTACGGATATTGATAAAATGAAGATAACACTCATGAGATCACAGCTAACGAAATATGAGGAAATGTTAACGCGAATAAATATTTACCTACCCACTTTATATAGTTTATAATAAAATCTCATAAATGTAGACAACTTTAAAGCTCTCTAACCTTCGGTAGTTTTATAGCAGTTTTATTTTCTAGTAACATTAGGTAACAACATAAAATAGTTATAACCGTTACATCAACTTTTAAATATAAATAAAACATATAACATTAAAGATTTTAGATTGAAATCAAATTCTCAATGTTACATTACACATACGTCATGAACATGCCCGAGCATAAAACTAAATTAATAATAGTGGGTTTGCATTATAAATAAATTAAGAAAAATACACAGTCAAGTGCTTATGTAGATTATAAAATAAATAATTCTAAATTTTGACACCATTTTAAGCATTTTCCGCAATGGAATACCAATTATATGTACGAGTTGATATAGAACGTAGTAGTGCATATTCATTATCTACAAATACGTACGAATAAATTTTAATTAACCTAATTAAATTGTTTCCAATATAAAAACGTCCATTTCTGATGTATAAAGCTATGCCACATTTCTGTTTAGATAAATTGACGATAACAGACGTGACTCGTTCTATTATTACCACCAATATTTAAACACGACCTAAAATAGATATTTTATATCGCCAGATGAACGATAAACGCTCCGAAAAGAGTGTGAGCGCCATTTTATTTAAATCGTTAAAAGGTACCGTGGGTGGCGATACTGTGATTGCCTCGTCAAAGTATACAGAAGAGATTCCCTACGGCTAATTATATCGACAATCAATCGAGAATGTACCGCTTGCGACACGAATAGAATCACTATAATTAGTAGTCGAAATGAAATAATAGATTGGGTGAAGGAGTGTATCCGACCCGATGTGACGCGCCGCCCGACCGCTCCTTGTGACATTATTTATGTACACGATGCGGGCCAACAACTAATAAATATTATTTATTAATCATCTGATGGAACTAAATGATATTCAACCCAAAGCCGAGCTCAAGTTTACCGAGGGAAGCAACCGGTGCGTACTTCCTCTCGACGAGCCAAGGGTTGCGCCAACGAGTCTCGCCGAATGACGAAATTAAATTGCCGTCAACATTTAACCGAGCAATTAGCGAGCGGGTTTATTGGGCCGGTATTCAATGACGTTAAATACAGAGCACTGTATGATTAAGATACGTATGGGGAAACGTGATACGCGTCGATTCTGAAGGCCAAACAAACGCAATCCGCTATGGTTTACATTGAAATGTGAAAGGATACGATCGATTTAATTGTAATTATGACAGCGATTGTCAAATTTTAAAGTATACAAATAATAGAGGTCAATGCATAACCAGTATAAAACTCAACAAACAACTCTAGAAAATGATTCCTCAATTTACTTGACGTCGGTTTAACTTAACCTTATGAGCATTAAAATGAGGAAACGGGAAATAAATGAATTTGAAATGTTCTGAGTATTCGCGTAATTTTAATTTTAGTATTGCATTGCCAGTACTAGTTGGTATAATTCAGGTTAAACAAAAGAGGTTAGTATTAACGTGGTTGCGTTACATAGGGGTGAGATATTTATTGGTCGTTTTTATAGTCGGTTATATTAGTGAATAATGTAGCATGGGAACGCGGTGGGACGATGCGGGCGGCGCGCCGGGACGGAACGACCCGCTGACCCACTCTCGTACCCACTTGATTACTGCAGCGAGGATTCAATTGGACAAAGGCTGAAAACACGGTTAATGCGATTATATTCATAATGTTCCCTTACTGAGCCGGTCATGTTAAATATGTAAATTGCTCTCCGTAATTTGCAACCGTTGTCCAAAGTGAAACAAAGGTCAAGGTTGTTTGGTTTTATTGTGAAACTCACCGTACGCGGAGGTACGAGGCATACTACCGCATAAACTGCATGTGCACATCGGCTTACCTGAAACAAGATGTTTATTTTTAAATAAATGAATTAAGCTTACTAACAAAGAATCAAAGAGAACTTCATCTACAATTGCTTCGTGACATAATAAATATGCAGTTAATAAAATTAGGAGCACGTATTCAATTCCACGTGACGAGAGAAATTACAGCGCAGCCGCTTGAAGGATTTAAGTCTGGCTGAGCCTGTCTGATAACTTTCTAAATAGAAATTAAATTGTATTGTTTCCATTGTATTACCTACGACATATTCATCGACATCGTCGATCGTTTATCCGCAGTCAAAGGCTAATCAGTAAGTACCTACTCATGTTTTTTTATCAAATCTTCAAAACAACCAAATATGTAATCAATTACAGAAAAAATGAGTTATTTTCTTTTGCGGTAGAAAGGTGTAATTAAAATCGAAATTAAAAGCTGTCATTCTATACCTGTAGCAAAAGTACGGATAAAACTCTACGGCCAAATCTCTAAAACTGCAGATATCAAAGATAAAATTGATTACAGCAATAATAACAATATCTTGGGACAATTCACACACGGCCATCTGATCCCAAACTAGGCAGAGCCTGTACTATGGCAACCAGACAACTGATAAACATACTCATATATTGGTACATACATATACATTATACATAAATAACACCCAGACACAGAAAAATTATCAAGCTCATCACACAAAGATTTGTCCTGGGTGGGGACATGAGCCACGGGGAATCGAGCCCACCACCTCCAGCTTAGCAGTCAGGGTTACTGACCACTAGACCAACAGGCCCGTCGAATGTATATAGCCTATAACGGCATCACTGCAGTTTCAATTCCTTTTCTTAAACAAAACCCTAACTATTTTAGAAGGTAAAAAAGTAATAGACTTAACTCCGAATACTGAAACGCTTATGAACTGTAACACGTTCTTAAATGTCTACCAGCCACTACTTAAGTGAGACAGACAGCATGAGACTTAACGGCCGCTTCAAACTAATTGATGTTTCAGTAATCGGCCGTAAAGAACTCAGTTCACTTCAGAATGAGACGGTAAACAGCAAAAAGAACAATAATTACACACACATAAACAAACGTGTCCCGACACTTCAATAAATGTTCACAATAATAACTTTTACAAGCAACATAAAGTATTTGACACGTCTATTTGCGCGGGGTTATTAAGATTCAAATGGATTCCCAATAGAACACAGGCAGTATGCATACGTTATATATGTAATTATTGGTTAGGGCGTTTGCTTGCAATATCAACACGCCTTCGTAAACGATAGCCTTTAATTTACCCTATTATCTGTTTAAATATTTCTATCGTCAATCGAACGCAGTTTGTTAGATAGTTCTAGTGTTTGTATTGAAACGATTATGTGGTTTTGTTTTTATGTTCTCGAGCTTATGAAAAAATCGTTTTATTTTTCTGATAATAAATTTTAAAATATTTATAAATAAGTTGTTTAATAGCTCGTTACAATGCTTTGTTTTTACTACTTATGTAATTGTTTAGTGAATTAGCTGATTATTCTATGAATTCTTATAAAAACGTATTACTTAATATATTATAATGATAAAGCAATAAATTATGAACATCCGACAGCTGGTACTTATGTTAATTTGTTAGAAACATATTGTTGTTACTCAATTCTGTTTGACACACCTGTAAGGTTCGCGTAACACCACAAACGGACAAATGATTAAATGTCGTTCGACATCAAACCACTATTATTAACGAGTGGTAATGTTTCATGATATCGATAATTCAATGCGCGGCATTGCAAAGCCGCCGCAGTCAATACTACAAATAAATAATTCATTATCGTGCCCTTATAAATACCACAGGTAGCGAACAAAAGTACGTTTTTAATAAGTATATTATTAGCTTGTGTTGATTCATTTCTTTAGTAACACAACTGTAATCTATAAATTTATACATTCTTAAAATCTTAGTCACTTTTTTATAAAACTGTCTGAAAACGGTTACCTTTAAAATAGAAAAAGAAAAGAGCAATCTAACTTTTTATATTTAGAACAAAATAAGTGCAACGATATAAATATTAATGTGGTTTTTATGAAACCGTGGACTTATGTGAGTGTTTAATGTTCACGGTTGGAATGAGAGGGTGAAGGGCTAAAGGGCCCCGCTCGACTGATTATTGTTTTACTTAACTTTTTATAGCCCATCGCGCGGCCACCCGACGCCCTGTTACATAGGGTTGTATTCATTGCTTAGTGTTGGGGCAAATGTGTGTTACGTACTTTGGTGACAACTGTTTTTATCTATAATTTAGTTTAAGTAACTTTTAACTAGATTTAAGAAAACGCACTTAATTTTAGATCAGTGGACTTATTATTTTTACTTCTTGTGGGGTTCAATCCAAACTTTAATCCAAGAACAGCCCATTAGTTTTTGAAGTTATACTTCTTTAGGCGCGTTAAGAAAAAAATAATCAGAGTGAAATTTCAAAATGCGCGCGAATCATGTAACACAATAGTAACACATTTGTTCATGCGGTAACCATGGCAAAATTGGTAAACAGGTAGTTGCCGTGAAGACCAAATTTCGTTATTTGAAGTACGATTTACTATTCTCCTCCATAGAGGTTATTTATCAATTAAATAAACAAGGTTGTGAAAACTCCTTGCAATGATATAAAAACTGTTTTCTTCTTTAAATATCAACCTTGCAGATTTTTATATTCTGAAGTTATAATGTCTTTAGGCGTTTTTAGAAAAAAATATGAGAGTGAAATTTGAAGATACGCGCGCATCACTGTATGTAAAGTGTAACTTCTCACTACCTATGTACACGCACCCATTTTGTTTTACACAAATAAACTATTTTTAAATCAAACTAAAAATATGTAACAAAAATACAGAGGGAATATTCCCGAAGTGTGGTGAAGGGTCTAGTTATTTCTATTTCCACAAGTCGAACATTCGTGAACCAACAGTATTGGAGCGCCGAGAGGCGGCACTAAGTTGGAGTGCCGGAATAAAGCTCGCCATGCATTGAATACTGTGGCCAATATTTTTTCCGATTGAATTGGTTCCCATACTTATTAAACTGAGGATTATTTATTTGATTTGAAGTTTGAAAATATTAAAAAAAAGAGGATAAATCAACATAGTTCCAAAGCAAACAACTATAGTCAATAATTGTTACAAACGTTCACTAATTAATTTACTCCTCTAACTCCAGGTTAATAAATTACATTCTCTATTTATTTTATACTCTACTAGATAAGTACATAGGTTTCTTAACTAAAATCCAAATTACAATAAAACAACTTTGTATAAAAACGTATGAATGTATAAAATGCAAAGAGGGACGATCCACTTTCCGGATGATTCTAGAATCGTGTGAATTAATTCAATGAGTTGATTATTCCCCGACCGTTTCCTGGAGCAATAAGAACGATAATATAGCTAGCCCCGTCTCTTTTACTCTTTAAGCCTAATACGGGTAACGAAAGGGACGAATTTACGGGTAAGATTGTATTGTGTGGTGTTAGTGAGATTTTTTGTGAGTCATCGCGATGGGGGAGTACCGATGACACGGTAATACTATCTATACAGTATTGTAACTCGGCCGCAAAATAGAAATAAATGCCTACAGCCGCGCGCTACGTAAACATGCGTTAGGGCTGCCCATCTCCAGCAATTTAATTACATTTGCCTACTTTCTGTTTAGTTTTGTGATTGTAAATATCCTTTTTATATAAATAAATGAAATACTTTGTATATTGAATAGGAAGTGTTCAATAAAAATGCGTGTTGTTTTTTGATTGGTAGATGTAATAAAAAGGTACCTACCGTATCATGATTCATTCAGAACAGCATAACTACCTATTTCACTCGTCTCAATAACTTTCCGTTACTCTATTCGCTTTATTTATTAATCCAAACACCTTTTTTTCGTGAGATAAAAGGAAACACTTATCCATTAAAAAGACACACATTATGTACCTACCTACCTACTAGTAAGTAAAATTATTTTATAGTCTTACCTTTCAGAGTTTCCAGGTAATTTAAAAAAACTTATGTCTGGATGCGTTATTGACGAATTCATACAACCAAAAACAGCACAATATTTCCTATTTGTCATATTAACTGATTTTTGGAGAAAAAATCGCGCGGTTATTGTTAAAAAAACAACACACCATCCGTTCGACACTGCGGTACAGCCGTGACTGTCGGCGTCGCGAGCGCAATCCGAGATCGAGGCGCGTAGGTATAGCTCGCGTTTCGTCCGTTTGTATGAAGTTACAATACTGTATAGATAGTATTACTGTGCCGATGACGTCATTTAACTGTAAACATTGAAGCCCAATTTACTGCCTTATCGATTACAACAGTAAGTGGTTTAACGATTCGAACAATGATCGCTTTGTGCCAGCTAACAACTGGATATAGGCCGACGACAGCATTTTTTGAAGTGAAACCTTCTTTATCGACGTATGGGAGAAATTGAAATTGTAAGTCTGTAACGTTTTTCTGTTACGCGCCATATTTATTTGTCCCCATGTCTCTGATACAAAAAGCCTTTTGCTTGAACTTTTTCTAATTTAGCTTTATTTAATCAATTTCTGTAAAGTTGTGAATAATAGATCATTTTTCGAAAAAATATGTCGTAAAGAAGTTTCACTTTTTACGTGTATAAATAATGTACATACACTAATACACACACATTTTTTATTTAAAAGCCAAACGCCTAATGCAATCCGTCTTCTTTTGAATTAGATGTAAGCTGCAATTAACGTTTTTTTTAATTTAAAAGTTTTTTCCACAAAACATGTTTATCGCACTAAAATATGTATCTTTTAACGCATTAACTTTTAATGAATTGAACCTTATTAGTTATTATGATGACAACTTTGTAATTACTGGAACTTAATATAACTAATACATACAAATTTTATTACTTAAGTTTAGTTGTAAAAGCTAGATTAACATGGCCGTAAAGATAAATAACTTAGTTTACGAACGGTAGTTGTTTATAATAAGACTTATATCGTAAACGTGTAATTTACTTTTAATTCTTAGATATTGTAGATAGTTTTGTCAATCTTCGGAGGCTATTTATTATATTAAGAGTGAAGATGTTTCTTTGATTATGCGTTTGGCATCAGTTTTTTTGGTAAATGTGTCAACAAGGTAAATTTTAATAAAATAAAGTTTTTTGCTTTTTCATCCATTTTGTATACGTAGGTACGATAATTTGCTTTTACGTTGCTGTAGCATATTTTTTAATGAATGTATTTTTAAATTAAATATCATTTTTAGAAGAGTAACCTTTGGAGTTCCCTGCCGGTTCTTCTCGATAGGAATGACATTTTGGAACTGTGCTACTAGAGTCATTTTACACGGAAGTGCCTGAAAAGGCCTACTTGAAATAAAAATATAAAGATTTTGATTTCTTGATGAAGCACAAGCCGTTATCTTTCAACAAGTCAGATTAAGAACAAGGTATAACAGACAATCGATTGTTAGAATTCCGCGTAAAGCCTTTAAGCCCACGCTTCAACGCGATTCAATTCTTTTGATCCTACCGTCAGTGTACGCGATGTTAAATGACGCGAGCTGACATCAATATTGTTTGTCATTGCATCGCTTTACAGTACCATGATGCGAATAAATCTAGAAGTGACAAGAGACATTCGAACAGATCCGGATTCGCTCACGGATCTGTACGAGGTTAACATCGTGCCGACGTATAATTCGCGATACCATTGAAATAAACTAGATAAATGCATCTACCAGCTAGTGCTCTAAGCTTATCGTCAGGATTTACAAATTCTTATCGTTAAATATTTCAGAGAACGCAATTAAACCTAATGAACGTTCTTTACCGGGTAAAGCAAGTTCTCGCTTTCATAAAAACATGACTGCACAGGAAACAGACGTGAAAATCCGATTACAGCTGACGTCATTTGAATAACACTTTGTTTTTTTTTTTTCAAAGCTTTTGCGATGCATTAATCCTTTAATGCAATGTTAGTTGAGCGAACATTATAAATTGTTGAAGAGATTACGTTTAGGTTGTAAATTTTGTTAAGATGCATACATTAGTGGGTTCTATCAGGTTTCTCAACAAGGTATCATTTATAGTGTTAATTTATAGCCTTGTAATATGCGCGAATCCGTAAAACGAGTTTTGAACACTCACATAAAAATCATTCTATAGACTTTTATCGATAACCAATAAAATTGATCCATCGTTTAAATGTCTAGATTTCCTATAAACGCTATCCTAAAAATTGTTGGGTATGAATGGTGCTGAAGCCGGATATTAAACGCCAGCTTGGCGATAGTTACATTTAAACTTGTCGAGAGCCGTAAAGTTTTTAATAAAACTAAGTTTCCACAAATTTGATTTATACTTTATCTGCTACGTAATATCGGGACACTTATGTTTCTGCTGATACCCGAAATTCCGGTGTTTCACATCGTTGAGAATAATATAAATTTAACTTATTTAAATGAATATTTTTAAGAAGTGGAATGGAATGTGAAATCTTTTTTTAGAATTTTATTTTTTTAGTTAGACAGTCTAGACTATTTGTAGTCTTGAATAAATAATCGATCATCGCATTGCTTGAAGCGTACAATATTATAAGTTCCTATGAATCGGTGGTTTTTTAAAGGTTTTAAGTGAAGGAAGAGTAAAAAAAGATCATTTCCTATTCTTTGTGTAATAAAATGTGATCCTGCAGGCAGAGGCTATTATTTCCATTGTATGGTGTCACTTTGCCCGAAACGTGATATTTCACATTAAATGTAATAAAATCTGTGTTTATTACATTTCCTGTAAAAATGTTCTATATAAAAATAGGTTCTACATTCACAAAGAGATTAAAATGTGTTTTGTTTTCCCGTGACGATTTTCTTTTAACAAAGCAAATGTAGACAATTGTTTCCGGACTTATAAATAAAATAATACTGACGCAATTACACTTACTAATTTAAACGTACAATATGTTAATAACAAATATTAACCATGAGGTATGTAAATGGGCTAGACAACAGCTTTATTCAGTTATATATCTTAGTTCCGTATTTTTTTTCAATGGTGAATGAGAAATAAAAAAATAAACAATAAGAATTAATATATATTGTGCTGTCCAACAAGTACATAAGGTAGTGTTATTTAAAAACAGGAATAGCCCGGAAATCAAGACTTGTGAAGTCTGGAATTCCAGTTTTGACAGCGCCAACGTTCAGGCGCATACAATGCCTCCCAAGGATGTCTGTGTTTATCGTGCAACATGCGTATTTAAAAACCTCAAAATGATAATTGATTGAACGAAAATCTAGGGTTACCGTCTTTGCTAAAACATAATTGTTTGTTTACAAACAATAATATTCCAGTGGAAAAATATTCCACAGTTAACAATAGACGATGAGTTGTTAGTCGTTAGTATTGGTATATAAACTTACTTGTTAGTTGTACGGGTATTAATTAGTAGGTGCGAAGTACGTGCATGGCACACGATACTCACCGCTGTTGGCAGAGTTGGCGTAGTAATCGTGAAGCGTATACAAGGGATAGTCACCTAGTTTGAACAGGTATGCGGAGAGCAGAACCGCGTCGTGGCGCGGGTCTGGGCCCGCGTGCCCCGCCGCCGGCCGCATCAACGACGATATAGAAAAGTCTGTCATCCCCTGTGCAGCACCACCCCACCCATTCACACTACACAACTTACACTCCTCTTTCATCGTTTAACACTAATAAATATACTCTATAATCCGTTTTTTTTTGTACTCGGTTTGTACTGGGCACTAGTAAATCACATATAAAAATATCCGTGGGCTGGCTCGCACATCACAGAAGATATCACAGCAGCGTTCGGCGTCTGCAATCCGGTCCTATTAAAGACAATTACACGTCTATTTTACGCTTTTAAATAGATATACGTCTTGCATATAAGACACTAAATCTATTCAAGCCGGGTTCGTCTTTGAACTAACGTCGCTTTCCTAGAAACGAAATTAGACCAAACACGTTGTTTACTAAGACATACAAATCGCTTGTCGCACGTCCACGAACTGCTTAATCGATGTATATTTTACTATTTTGACAAACAACAAATAGTGTTGGCGACTGGACTTATCATTTGAATATTCATACTTCACTTTAAAACAAATCGTTCAGTTATTTGTTGCCATGAATTCGTTCATGTTCGTTGCGTTTCATCTCTATCTGAACGCAACTGCGGGTGACCTATAACATTGAAATGTCATCTCGCAAATTGAACTGAATTTGGTAACCGATAGCTTTACTTGCGTCATACCGATATCTACACTTACATCATAGCCAGGGATGCCTTTAAACACGAATACAATTATGATGTAACTAATATTATATATCGTGCTTTATAGTGTTGAATTTAATAGCGGGCAATGCAATTAATGCAATATATTACGTGGTCTCGGGGACGTTTGCGAAGTTTATTGAGATAGGCGGCGATTATGTATGTGATGGTAAACAAACATAAAACGTAGTTTGGTGTGGTGTAGGCAAGCGCTGCATTGCGGCTCTACCGGGTCAAAGGTGCAATGCCGTCAGACGATTTCAGTTGCGGGCGATGCGCTATTGTTGGTGTTGTTGACTCCACTAATAATACATAATCAACATAGTCGTGTTACGATAAGTTATTGTTTAATTTAAACTGCGTCGTTCGTGTGTTCGACGCATTGATCGTTGTTCACAGACAGCCTTGACGTCATCTTGACCCAACTGTTCTCAATGCAAATCCGAAATAGAACGATGCTTGGTAATAAATAATTTAAAATGTCAATGTTTATAGCAAACAAAAGTTTGTGGCGTAAGTTCAGAGATCATTTGTTCATAAAGATGGACCGGAATCTGCATCATCCATCAAATTAATCCGTAACCAAACCGCTTTGAACAGTTAGCTTCAATCGCATCATGAAACAAAATTCCTGGGAATTCTACAATCCGAGTTTATCGATGATTCATTTTTGTTTGTTTACAATATCACTTGTGGTGTGTTACAGTATAATATTTTGATATGAATCTATATTTATATTATATTGGATTTAGAGGCTGTTGGTATAAATATTGGTACATCGAATTTTATGATGTTAGGCTGTGGCTCGTTTTTCAGCTACTGCTAGGTAGTTTTTTTATTTTGCGTTATCCGTCGCTTACGTGCACGGAATAGCGTCGCAATAATGCATGCGGCCTTGAGTCCGCCGGTAAACAAACGTCACGTGTGCGCCTGTAGAAACATATTAAAAATCGGTGCCTGCGATCTTTTCCTACTGTTTTGTTAGTCTTCTACGTATTTAAGTCACGTGCAATACATACTCGAGTGCAAAGGATTACTTATCGCTTGCTGTTAAAAATATTGCGCGATGATAAGTTTCCTGTGTACGTGATTACCATACCTAATCAGATGTTTTAACAGCTTTCAAGTTATAAAATTGTAATTCAAATAGAGATTGAATCCTGTTTATTTTTGGGAACGGCCACATGTTGGTATCTTCCGTAACACTTCCAAAGTTTTGGTGAAAAAAAAAGCCTTAATAATAGGTGTAGTCGCACGTGCGATCAGTGGGTAGGCAGCTGCCGTGACAGATGTTGTCGACGGAAGGACCCTGCGCCCTTGCCCCCCGCCCCTACCTCCGATCATTCCACCCCCCGCTACCTGCCTCACCTGACTTAATACCACACTTAATTCAAAATTATAAAGTGCACAGTAGCCAGATAACAAACATGGCACGCCCTAATTAATCAAGCTCTGAAGTTAAATAATTATGGGCTGTAATGATCAAATAGAAACGTTTCTTGTTCTAAGTAAATTAATTATTTTATTTCAGAAGCAAATAGATTTTTCAAATTCTCATAATCAACAGTTATTTCTCAGTATGTTTTAATAGCCGGAATTCCTAGTATTCAGTTCAATTTAAACCCAAGCTTCGATCCATACTTCTAGCATTAGCAAATGGTGACAACGCTGTAAATATTTTGGCAATGTTTTCTGGCAACGACCCAATAGTACAAGCATTCAATAAGGTCTAATAGCAAGTAGTCAACTTGATAGTATAGCTTAAACGATGAACTTTGGTTGACGTGCGCGCTCGTCGGCTGTATTTCCACTCTTATATCGTACGAGTATGCTAGTTTTTCAGACCCTGTTGACTATAACTCTTGTAGTTAAATTCTTTTGGCACAGTTCCTTGGCTGTCTCCCAGGGGCATCATCACTAATTTCCAATGCAGTTTTATTGTTTCGTTCCGGTGCAGCTGAGAATTTTTCGACGGCTCACTCCATTCCAATATTCGTTTTTCAGATGGAATTATTTTGATGATTAAATCAATCGATCTAAAGGGTTCACCCTTCGATTTAGTTGGCAACCAATGTTGGCTTGAACCCAATTTGTCCCAACTACGGCTCTACGCTTTGTATCCATTCGTACTCAGATAATGATATTCTAGTTTATTTACCAACTTCTATTCAGTTAATAATAATGTATTTTTATCTGTCTTATGTAGATGATGCCTTATGCAAACAAAATGGTTACTTGTTCAGCGACCATGATCTCAAAACATATTAAAAAATTTGACATTATTTCAGATACAATGTTTAAGAAACAATTCAGTGAGAGTTGCCTTATCGCAAGTGAATTATCAGTATCGATTACCGCTATCGTGACAGCGCGATAACTCAATACAATGAATGATAAATAATCTAACACTTTCATTTATGTATTTACGGTCTTTGATTTGTATTACTGTTATGTTAATTTTATGAATAAATATTGTATAATAATTTTATTTTTGGTTACATAAGTCGTATTATTATATTAACAGTACCAAGTAAATTAAGAAGTTTGTAACTTCAAAAGTGAGTCGAGCCGTCGTTAATCATTATTAGCGATTGTTGACGGCCGTTCTATGTAACCCGAGTAACGAAAGCGCAAGGTTTCATAAGAAACACCGCTTACATAAGGCATAAAGCGTCTTGCGTAAACTCAGCATAGGTGCTCGTTCTATCGTAAGTTAGCTTTAAGTTCACGTACGGCGGGCCGTGCGAAATAACAGATCGATTATATCGGCCCTCTTTATTGCTCAATCGACTCCATAAATATTAGAACTCGTTGAAAGCTTGTTTTTATTGTAAGCTTATTCTAATAAGCTTACAAAAAATTTGCTTGCTCTTGCCAGTAACGACGCAATGATTTGTATTATTACATATTTTTATCTTAATACATTTATGTTGTTATATTATACCTATTCGAGTAACCAGTTTAAGAGTTTTCTTTCAAATTATGAGCAATTGGCCTGATGTCTTTGTTATAACAATGAGCTGTGCATGTAGTAAGGCAATTGTCGGGAAATTAATACGAAGTAAAATGGGGGAGTAACAAAGCGATTCGTGACGACCCACATACGTGAGGTAGAAAGGAGTAATGAAAACTCTCTCGATGTCGGACGAGCATCGGACCGTGACACACAGGCTAATTTGTGACTATCACAATAACGATTTTTTTCTGTTCACATGTATTAAATTCAGGTATGTTTCAAATAAATATATCAGACATTTTAAATTACGAAGGAAGCTTGCACAATGAAAATAACGTTTACAGGACACTCAATCCTGCCGAATGAAGGCTTAATAACTCCTTGGTACAAGGTAAAGAAAGCGTAGAGATAAGATTTCTAAAGCTATTTATCAATGTAATGGATAGCTATCGGTGTTAGGAGAGTGTGAAATTTTGCAATAGAGCCACATCGTACAAGAGGGCCGGAGGGCTGGAGAAAGTAAGCCTTTCACTCGAGCCTACTTCGCTCTACGAGACTAATTTAAACAATCATCAGCAATCATGCCTATTGTTATGGCTATACATTTCAAGATCACGGTGACGGATAACGTCCCAAAAATCACGGTAACGTTACAAAACAATTTCATTCAATTCACCTCTATTTATCCTCAATAAATTGTATACAAAAGTTGATTTATCACATGATCTAATCGATAAAATCCCTGACGTAAATTGGAGCGGATTTTATGAAAACAATCAATGTTTACCGGCAATATTACTGACAGCGTCTATTATTTAATGTATTACGACCTTTAATCCAGTTATTCAAATGATAATAGATTCTTTTGTATTTATTTGGGGATAACATCATTTAAGTAAAACGTTGAAAATTTCACTCAACAGGCTGCGGTTTGTACTATTAAAAGCAGCTAAGTAGTAGATTAACTTGAGAGTTGAGAATGGCTATGTGAGGTAAAGTTTAAGGACCACAGAGGTTGAAGTTTGAGTGCAACCTGCAGCAACAGACCGCAAACTCACTAGTGAACACACAAAGCCTTAATGAATTACATTATGGATGTACTCAGTTATGAACTAAACTTATGTTAAAAGAAAATGTACGAGCGAAGCGTCCGCCAACTTTTCAGAAAGCAATTTGCTTAAAATTAGAGAACAAGCGGTAGACATTCTTGATAATGTAATTATTTTTGATGAAATGAAATCTTTCTCAGTAATTTAACTTGACTATATTAAGAGTTAAACGTATTAAAGAGTTTAAACACCAAATATGCCTATATTTGGTGCTTAAGTGCTTTTGTAACCGAAGCAATAAATAGGTTACTTTCGTCACAAGTAATTGAAGATGTACGAAAAGGATAATAGATTTTCAGTTTTATGAACCGATTTACAAATTAGAAATGCCTGGACGTGGAACAATAAATTTACGTCTCTAATGTCCTTATAGCCAGCCTACATCTACAATTTACCAGGAATTCTAAACTATAATGTCTTTAATGCTCCTCTTCCATCACCGATTGGTTTATTCATTTAAGTGCTAATTCTTGTTTCGTTTTATCTTAGCTTTTGTTTTAGTTCAGTTCTCTTCTAAGAAAAGTTTTTTTTGTCATGTCTCCTTTGGACTTTTTAGAAAGTGTTGTACGTAACTAAATAATTCTGTGATGTGGATCCATTTTGGGAAGGTTTCTACAAATCTTGAACCTCTTTCTTATTTAAATAAATTTCAGAAAGAATTGAAAGAAAACATGATCCTCAATGTTTCTTTATCGAAGAAAGCTTCACGTTATTGCTGCTGATAGTAGTGGCTAAGTTTCCATAATCCTAAACAAATTGATTACCATGGCGTATTCCGTATTAGTATTTAGTGGAGAGCCAATAACACAGCGTTCCAAATCGCCCCTCTATTCCGTACGTAATAGCTTGTTTGCCGCCTTTTGTCTAACTAGGGCACTACCTCGATGGCATTAATTGATAGCATTGACAAGCTCGGCTTACAGCACAGATTCCACGGAGGTTTACTCTGGATAGAGCCAAGAATTTCAGGTGAATTCAGGGTTCTTGTTAGATTTAATTTAGATGCTCCTACCGTTTACTGGATATTTCAGATAACGGTCGGATTCCTGATATCCTGAATTAATATAATTAGCTTTTATAATGGTAGTAAGTTTTGTGTTCGATTTGGCAAGTTCGAAGTTTTTAGGCAAGTTGCTATAAGATGTTACTATTAATTACTACATATTTAAGAACTAGTTTAAATAATTAACTAATACCTAAACCTATAGTTTATAGTTAAAATTAGACAACTTAAAAAATGAAATGCAAGAATGTTTACATTTCAAAAGTTCTAGAGGTAACTAAAACTAGGCTTCGTAACGTTCGAAATGTTAAAATATGTACACAAATACCTAGTTAAAGTACATACGTGATTGTGTTTATTTCAATAGTTCACACAAAGTGAGCGCAATAAAGTTAAGACTCCCTGATCAAAAATATTGAGTGGTTTGTTGACATTCCGAGAAAATCGTAATGTGACACCGCTTGCGGTGTTCATTTAAGTCAAGCTTATTTGATGATGCCGGCGTGATAGCGATCATAGGAGCGATGAAAGCCGGCCAGTGACACCCAGTAGCCGTATGTAGATTCGGTAGCTTTTGCGACCTCGTCCTGCAGACAGAACCCGTTTCGCACAATACCACAATGCCCACAATTTCTTTGCACGATCTGATCAACGGCATTCGCCGGCCGACACCACACCGCTACATACGCGACACTTGTGACATTTACATGTATTGGAAGTTTGGTTACGTTTCACGATCCATAAGAGTTTCAAAACATTCACTGGTTTGGCACAACACGACACTAGATGTGAAATGTTTCGCTGAATTCAGGTTAAGTCGCGAACGGAAGCACTGCTCAGATAGTGCGTCGTGTTTACAGTTGGCGCGGCGTTTTGCGAAATGAGCGTGTACGAAGCGACCGCTCGCTTCCGTGGTTGACAGTCGACTGGCGGGCCGGTCGCGAGCGAAAGAAAGCTGTGTCGTTCGCGGCGGGGCGGGAGGCGCAGGGGGCTAGCGCGGGCCGGGGAGGGGGGGGAGGCGGGCACACCTGCGGGCGGCGGGAGCGCCTCTTGCCTCTGGCGACGCGGCGAAGCTTCCCGCTGCTACGCAATAAACGCTCGATAAACTTTCTCATTAGGCGCGCCTAACCGTGTGACTGTAAGCTCGTTTCTGCTTGCACATTAAATGCAATGCAATACGACAACATTCATGTAGGCAATTCACACTCGAGCATGCACTAAGCTTTCGCCTCGTGCGCGAGCTTCCCCACCGGAATCGCTGCGTGTGCGCACTCCACTATTGAAATTCAGACTTATGTTAAACAAATGGCACATAACTAGTTGAATAATGCAGGTGGCCAATAGATTATTGAATGCATGTTTAACATAGATACATCTTGGTATTAGCAGGACCAACTTGTGCTAAATACTTGCCGTTATTTGCACGTATGTCTTGTTTTGATGATTATCCTTAACTTACTTAAGAATTGAATTGAAAAAATCATCCGCTGAACATGTAACTGTTACAAAACTAAATTAAGGCGTTTATTATCGAAATATTCCTAAGCTACAGATTTGTATTTTCCTCTCATAATACTTTCATGCTGTTCACGTTGCTACTGATTTACTGCAGGTGTGTATGAAAATAAAAAAATAAATAAAAAAAAATATACGTACCTACCTAAATATTAATAAATCAAATAATATCATATTCTCTTGTATCGTTATTTCGTTAAACTAGGAACTCCATCGGTTACAAACGTTGCTGGAAAATGCAAGCCATGCTTAAGGTGATACCTCCGATGTGGCCCGCGAAATTCAAATTTTCATGTTTTTTGCAATTTGCTTATCAGTGACAAGTTGTAACTTGATCAAAATTCGATTCGCGACAATAACAAGTATAATTTTAAATATAAAAATGATCATAACATGTGCTCCATTCATTCTCACAAAGATTAATTCAAAGTTAGTAAAATTTCCGAAATCTAACTCATTTTCAATTATTCTTTGTGCGAGCGAATGGAGCGAACGTTTTAATCATTCTTATATTTGAAGTTATATTTGTTACTGTCGCGAATCATATTTTGATCAAATTACAACTTGTCACTGATAAGCAAATTGCAAAAAACACATGAAAATTTGAATTTCGCGGGCCACATCGGAGGTATCACCTTAATAAGTTGTGATATCAATGAAAACGGCATGCAACTTTCTAACATGCCAAAAAGCGTGCTTATTTTGAGCATGTGTGTCTGTACCTTTATTGTAAACAATGAGAGCTTCGTCTAATCAGTCATAATAAGTATTTTTTGATATCAGTTTCATGCCAATTAGTATCAAGTTTCATAAACATGATACTTAGGAGAAAACATGAAACTTTTAAAGAAAAATACTTGTTATGTTATTGCTACGCGTCTATAGGTACTTGGCAATAATAATTTAATTAAACATTTTAATTCAAATTATCAACTACTAGAAACATTATGTAACAAGTACAGGAATCTGTTTTCTTACAATTTGATTGTTTTTCCAGGACTTTCAAGGTTGAGTAAATAAATTAAATAAATGAGGGACCTTTAAAATAGCATTTTTGAGGGAGAATTGAGCTTCTTTTTTTATAAGTTAAAATGATTATCGGAAAAAATTCTACATCTACCCAAGATGGGAGATATTTTTATGTGGCCATCAAAAAGCTGATAATCTTCTACATTACGCAATCGCATATGGATAGGTATGTAATAATACCCACGAACAAATAAATTCTAATGAGAGATTTTAATTAAAACCATATCGATTTATAGTTGCGACAATACAAAAGTGAGTTACTACTATTATACCATGAATAGTGTGCATCAGTAGGTTATAACGTTAGTATATTATCACGCCATTGTCCACGTGGACACGGCACGTGGAGATCGCACGTGGCCGGCTGACGTACATACATACGAGTTGCTAGTGTGCGGGAACACAGACTTTATTGTGCTATTCACCTACACCACACACTGTTTGCCCACCCAATAAGGGCACAAACTCGTTCACAAGAACTGACCTTTTACTCCATAATGAATAACAACTCTAAATAAATCAAGTATCTTACCAGGAAATATAACTTTCTGCTGCTCGGAAATAGAACTGACGTCACGCATTTCGCGTTACATTTTACTACTCTACGTTAAGTAAACCCGCTGAGATCGATAAAACACCTAAGGCTTGACAGGAATTGTCCTAAATGAATTACTTCTCCGTCTCGAAAAAGCGATTGAGAGGGGAAGAAATTTTTAAGCGCTATTAACTTACATAAATCTGTAATTAAGTCTGAAAATATGGCCAAATTTAATAAAAAGTTTCAAATAAAAACGATAGATATCAAAGTGGGCTTCTTTGAAACTTAAAACTTTGAAGTGGTCTTTTAGCTCCTTAAACACAAGAAAGACAGTACATTCAAAGTTAAGTGAGTCTTGGATGAAAATTTCATGATGTCAGGAAAAAAATATGCGAAATAATAATCAAAAGATAAGAAATATAACCAACTGTGTTCACTTTATAATCGTGATAAAGGGCGTTCTAGTGAAAAAAAATATAAGATTGTTTTGATATGATATTATCTTATGCCGGCTGACTACATAACTATATATGAAGCTGTAAAGTTTGCTACACGTTTAAGTAGAACACCAAACTTCTATTAAATTCATTGACATTTGAACTTTGAAAGTTTTACTTGAGGAGATTCTGTCAGAAGTGTTAAACAGTCAACTAAACTTTGTATGGAGCTTCGAGATACGTTCATACAAACCAGTAAAAGAAGAAGAATATATGTAATTGGTTTTAGAACGCAAACTATTTAAAGAGTCTATTCGTCGTAGTCTAGTCGTCTATGCTTAAGAAATAAACTACCTATAAAAAACATAATAATATTCCTTATTGAGAAAATTGGCGATGGATTACAGTTCTGATCATATTTGATTCCTCATTTCTTGATCGTGGCTCATCACGCTTGCCACGGATTGGCAGAAATTATCTCTAGCTTATAGTGGAATTTTCACTAAGAAAGGGTCCAACTTCGAAAAACAGATACCAAGTATTATCCTACAGGTATTCCAGTTTTACGATATTTAACTGTTTACGGCAGGTAGGTAGGCTTAGGGAAATATGAAAAGTTTAATTCTAGCATAGTAATTTAACCAGGAGGTTATTAGTTTTATTTGCTAAAAATACAATAAAGTGGTAACGATATTGAATACTTCACTGCCTAAAATAGAAGTTTCACAAAATGCACCTACCGGCACTTAAGTGAAATGAATGTTTGAGGTAAGGAAAATGGCAATGCTAAAGGAAACATTTCGTCCGAGGTATTCACAAGGAAATATATGTGTTAAAATAAAGTGCATTCATTGGTTGTTGTCATCAGCAGTAGGTTTGATTCTAAATGGTGACTGTTTCTTTTTCTTAGTAAATGTGTGTGTTTCTTAGCATGTGTAGGTATGGATGCAGGTGAAATCATATCCGCGGTAGATTGCTGATGCTTCGCCGCTTGGTAACAGACAGAAGAAGACCAAGAGGACTTCCTCTGCTGAATAAGCTAAAAGCAAGACTATATGAGGTTAAAAAGAAAGTATGCTGTGTGTGTAAGTAAAATATTTTGTTAAAAATGTGGTTTGATAAAATATTTTATGACGCATATGTATTTATTTGGTACACTTGAAACGGTTTAGAAGTACCTGAAATAAAAAAGATTTAGTTTTCATTTAAAGCTACCTAAATTTAAAAGTCTCTCTCACAAAATCAATGCAAGCTCCTTAGTAATATATGTATAGCATCTGTATTCCATTAAGTAAGTTGAGTACGGTGCGAACTTAATGGCGACTTTGAACATGAGGCGAGTCGCTGCGCAGTAACAAATTCATGCACCAGCGGGGGTGCGGGGCGAGGTACCGCGCAGTGTACAACCAACTTCACAACCGCCACTAAGTTTGAATCGACCTATAGAAGACTAATTTAGAACACAAAGTATTTGGTATTTATTAAATGTGATACTAAAGACATTTAAGGTACGGTGTCGGTAAAGCAAAAGCATTAAAATGATGCTAAGGACCATAATTATTTAAGTTGCAATTTATATTTATTTTAATTGTGTACTTATATGCCGGGCGGCATTTGTTTTGTGCCATATATAGTGTTTATAATTCTTATCTATATATGTTAGCTTGTTACAAAATAATTAATATTAATACAGCAGTATGAAAAACATCTAGCATATTACTCTTTAGTGACTAATTACTCAACTATGATAAGATGCATCATTTTAGTCTGAAGACAGCAAATCTAAGATACAGTAGGGTTTAAAAAAAATATTTTTTTTACTATGAACGCGAGTAACTAGCCTGTATGTAAAGTATCTGTCTAACCTTTTCCCAAGCTATGTTGGGCTTGACTACCAGATTTAGGAGAATACTGTATTTCACATGGAGCGACTGCCTATCTGGCCTCCACAACCCATTTTACTAGGTATCCCATAATAAGGCAGGTTGACAGAATTTTAATGAAGACGACTGTCAAAGATCACAGTAAGACAATAGGGACCAACGGCTTTCCGAGGCACGGTAAGTTTACAAATGGTCACCAATCCTAAGACCTTTATTATCGGTCAAACTGTACGGCATATTCTTAGCCAGGGAAACGACATGGATGAAAAAATGTACAGAGTAAACTTGTACCCCAAGAAAGTACATAGGCTAACTTTTGTTGCGATAACCATCATCTAAGGTCGAGCCGCTAGCGACAGCTTGTTTACCATAAAAAATAGAGATGGTGTTTTTTTTTATACTTTGCTGTTTGCGTCAGTTCGTTTTGATACTTGTCTAGATTAGGCAGCGTCGTATGCCAAACTGCTTAAATGGATTAATGACGTAATGCTGACGTCAGTTAGACTATGTAACCGCAGTGGATGTATCTGCGTCATAGGATAACCCTTACCTATTTATATGTTGTTATTTAAGAAGGTTTGTGGCTAAGTGTAAGCTGTACGGTTTGACCAACAGTAAAGGTTAAGCCACGCTCGCCGCGGTCCGGGTGTTGATGGGTTACCAGTTGTAAATATACCGACACCCCAGCCTCGGAGAGCATGTTAATCCGTTGATCCGGATTGTCATATAGTAATTTTGACAGTCGTTAAGTCATTACAATGCTGTCAACCAGTCTTACTTGGAATACTGTATTACTTCTTATCAATGGGTTGTGGAGGTCAGGTAGGCAGTCGCTCCTTGTGAAATACGGTATTTAGCAAATCCAGTGAGACTGGCAGCCGATTCTTACATAGCTTGGAAAAAGGCTAGTCAGATGATGATTGTATGAAAACTAAAAGGATTTCTTAAATACATTGATATAGAGCAAAAAAAAAATGAATACGTAAGTGACAAATCTCAAGGAGGACTTAATTGTAGAACTCTCAGTCTCGCATTAGCTGCGTTCCGATGCAGACGTGTTGCTGACTATAGCAATTATTTTTATTCGCGTTGTGCGCGGCGCAAGCCGTCGCTCGAAATTAATATCGCCATGAGTCAACAACTTGTGGCGAATGAACTGCTGGCGTTTCTGCAGCAGAAGCTGGACGTAATGGACGAGGTGTCTGCGATCCAGATCTGCGCTACTAGCTTCAGCGAGGACGATGTAGCCGCTGCCAAGCAGCTCCTGTACCGATTGCTCAACAAGAGCGATCAGATGGTGTCCCGCCGGCGTGACGGGACAAAGAAGAGCATACAGGATATTATCACGCTGCTGAAGGAGACCGACCCGGATGACGTGCCGACATTCGTGGCGAAGGATCTAAACAAGCTCCCGCCCGTCACGTTTGATCATGTTGACGTCACAAGCCTGCTGAAGGACATCGTCATTCTGAAGGCAAGTTTAGCGGATGTGCTGAAAAAGTTAGATGCATCCCAAAACACCGTCGTCGATTTGCGTAATGAAGTTATGCAGTTGCGCAAAATCGTGTCGGTAACTGGGTCACCACCGAGTGCATCTAACGTCAACATGCGACGCGGTGCATGCCTTGATATATCGGGGTCAAGTTTCGCGTCCGCCGTGTTGACGTCGCCGCCGCCGACAAATGCTGAGTCCGCAGAGCGCACACCTCGTGTGCCCCGCGGCCCCACCGCCGTCCCCGCCGTTCGAGTCACTGACCCGTTGCACGTGCCTGCTTCCCGAGCGAAATCACATCGTCAGGATTTCGCGAGCGTAGTAGCAAGCTCGCCTGCTGCTCCTACCAAGAAGCCTGTGCCTGAGAAGGCACCGAAGAGTACCGACGATGATGGTTTCGTGACCGTGCAGAAGAGGAAACGTCGTCAACGGACCGTGAAGAATCGCTGCGGCACAGCTCCTGCGGAGCCTAGTGTGAAGGTCCGTGCCGCGCAACCGAATACTCCGGTGTACATCTCGCGCCTACACTACACCACAAAGGCGGAGGACATCGTTGAGTACGTGCGTCAGAAGACCAAATACAGGCCGAGAGTGCAACTACTGGAGTCGCGCCGCAACGTTAATTTCAATGCGTTTGTGGTGCGAGTTCCTACGTGCTACCTGCATCTCGTGTTGGTAGAGGACTTCTGGCCGGCTGGCGTGGTGTTCCGTCGCTTCCGTGGACAAATACCACCTGAACGCACTGCGACATAGTGTTAAGGAAGTGTTTACTAACATAGGTTTACGTTTATATTACTAACACAAAATGTACTTATAAAATATATATGTTAGTCTGTAAGGTATATATCTATGGGCCTAAGTAGCCTGAAAATAAATGGTTTTATTATTATTATTTATATAGAACGACCTTGTTGTTTTCAAATTATTTGATGAGATTTTACTAAGAGCAGGCTTTAAGTTTCAAGGAAGGGCCTAACGGTACGAATACACCGACGTCTATACCGACGTCATCGGACGACGTCGGTAGTAGCAGTGTATGCGCTCTGTTCCATTTACTTACGTTTGATTTGATCGGCCGAGTTCGGCCGATGATGCCCGAGCATACTTCGGCCGATGACGGATTCGGATGCCAGAGGTTTAAATAATTTATTACCAGCTCTAATAATTTTATCCATCTACTTTTCGTTGATTATTTTAATTTAATACCAGTTGCTATTTCTAGAAATCATAGAATTATATATTATATTATTTGGAGTTCCAATAAGGTGATAAAATAGAGCAGAGTATAATTAATTCCAATATCTGACTACCTTATCTAAACAGATAATGACAAACACGTCAAACCAGTATATTCACATCATCACATGCTCTTGTAGTTCTCAAATGTTTATTTGGTTTCGAAGTATATTCACACACAATAAACTTTCAATGGTGATTAGTAACGATATCTGTACGTGTTAAGTGATTGTTTAATACATACTATACAAAGTTCAGAAGGAGTTTCTTATGTTTCAGGTGACTTAGTTCGTGGCAAATTCGTGTGTGGCACTCCTATGTGGGGGCGACGCGTGACGGGGGATGTAAAGTAGCGGGGGAGGTGAAACGTGCGCACGGGACGAGGGTTCACGGACAAGCGCATCATTCGACTGATTGGGCTCTCGCGCTGTCATTGGGAAGTGAAGTGAAACTCAAGAAAGACTAAACAATAAATAGTCAAAGAAAAACTTGCAGTAAATCTGTTCCAGTAATAGAATTTACATAAATAAAATGTTCAAAGCCGAAGCATATCAAACAACAAATACTTAAGCAATACGATTCGATATCTTGGTAAGTTCTCCGACTACCGTCGCTGTATGCAAACGAATACATATTTTAAGTTCAACCAAGTTGAATAGCTAGCTACAAGAACGTCTGCAGAACTGGGTCAACACGTTTGCCATCAGATACGATCACTAGACGTCTTAACTTTTACACCACAGACGAAAAATCATTTTGCTTATTACATTTTTCAACTTACTAATTATATCAGTTTTCTAACGACAAACTAATGTTTGATAGAGATTTCTTTATAATATGTTATAACTACGATTGTTATTGTATAAAATAAATTATATAACATACATTTATTTAAGTTATATAATTAGGCATTTGAGAATATTTGGCACGCATACTAAAGTTATAGAGAAATATTTTGAGCCAATGATGTACCTTCTTTTTTTACTAATATGATACCTATATCAAGCTTTGGATTATATTCGAGACATCTAAGTAAATTTTATAATAATGTTGTAATTAAGTTTATCTGGCTAGTTGAATATCGATTATTTAATAATTTTTTGTGTCGTGCTGTTGGATATTAAACGCTTGACATTCTTCCTCGGGTATGTTTTGATAATCAAACATCTGTTACTGACAGGAGATACGAGGGGTAGTCACGCCTGATTGATTTTAATTGGTTTTATGACTAACCTTGTAAAACAATTTCAAGGCCCGGGTGGCAGGGTGGTGCCTCAAGGGCATTACCGAGTTATAGCAAGGATTTACTTTAATAGTTTCATAACGTACATCGTTCATTCGTTTCATAAATCGAAACTTAATTCCCAAATTGATATTTAAGCTAATTAATTGTCTGTATTCGAGCGATTATTTCCACAAATTGCAGGTCTTCGAAGGCAGTAGCACATAATTTAACACGCATTCTACTAAAGCGTATGCTTCATTAACATTTTCCGTTCCCATTACGGAAACAGGCGCGGGTTGTTCGAAGCTAAACCGCGCGAAACGATCCTCTTTTTGTCTGTGGAAAAAGAAAAGGAAAAAAAAAAACAAAAGTTCCAGCCAGCTGCGCCCGAGCATCCTGTCTACGTCACTACACCTTTTTACATCCATTGATCACGACGACATGTAGCTATCCTTTGCTGTCGAACAGGTTTCTCCCGCGGGGAAGTGAGATGACAGTAATGAGTGGTTTCTCTGTCGAGATAATAACGGCAGTCTTCCGCAAAGCGCCGTGTTCTTTGATAATGCGTTTTGTTGCAGAGCGTGTTGATTTTTATTTTGGTGTAAAGGGTCCCGGGGCGCCACGGACAAAGGGTGGGCGCTTGTCAATATTTTTTTATTGTTATGACACAATCTCTTAACGCTTTGGAGATTAGTTATGCTCATTATTTAATTTGCAACTTACTAATTGTGGAACGGTTTTTCAGATGTTGGTTGAGCTATCGATATGTTTAAAGATAGCGTCGCTAACGAGACACCAATTAAGCATATCATATCGGAACTCCTTTAATTACATAAATAGACAACAATGATATCAAGCATTCTGCTTAATTACATGTTTGCTCTTAAAATGGCACATTTATTATTAACGACATACAAACGCGTAACACTATTAATTGTTATCTGTAACTTGTCACTAGTACTGATATTGGACATGAATGGTGCCTACTTTTGCTTACTGGTTCATATCTAAGTATGTATCTACGAATATAAAGTACATATAAATACATAAATTAACGTCAGATTATTCTGATCATTTAAAGGGTAATTGAAACGAAAAAAGTGTGTTTTATTTATGGCCAGCTTGAATAACTATGATGTGCAAAGAAAAAAAAAGTTTTACTTATGGTTTTACAATTGAAAAGGAATTTATATTATTTCAAAATTGAAAAGGAGGATTTTATAAAAAAAATACATGAACTTGACTGCATTTTTTCACTCACACTCAAAGCTACAGTTTAGCAAAACTTATACCAATGTTTACCTTTATCGTAAACAGTTCACTAAAGATAGCGTCAGCCCTGCTTTTGTAATGACTTAATATTTTGTCGTTGACTGATAACGCGATAAGAGCAGCGGTTAAGGTCAATGTTTATCTGAGTATGTCACTATTATAGCGGTAAGAATCCGAGCCGGAATGCCGGCCAAGGAAGAGGAAGTGTTCTCAGATACTTCAAGGCTCGTTGAGACGATGATCAACTATTAAATTATACTTTAGTCTTCCGGTGTAATGATATCAATACGAGTAACGGTCAGCTTCCTCTTACAAGTTGTTTGAAATTAGATCGCTGTTTATATTTGTGTGAGCAATAAACATAATATTTGTACACTGAGCTCTTAGACTAGTTAGTTGGGGAGTTGTAGGTCAGAGGCGTGGCTTAGGCTCCGAGCTGTTGTGCATTGTTCGTTGGTCTATAACTGTCATAGGTTATTAATAGAATATGAGATGATCGCGGAATACAATAGATGCAATTGTTATAATAATATGATCTCAATATATAAATTACTAGCTGTTCCCCGCGACTCCGCCCGCAGTACCTATTTTTAGTAAAAAATATAGCCTATGTATGTAGCTTTATATAGTGAAAGAATTTTTGAAATCGGCACAGTAGTTTTTGAGTTTATTCATTACAAACATACAGAGTATACACATACACAAAAATACAAATCTTTCCTCTTTATAATATTAGTGTAAATTATAATGTGAAATTTTTTAAGGATTAGATGATGTTCGTTACTCTTATTACCTACTGAGCTGAATTTTGACGAGGAATTATTGCGGCTATTTAGAATAATTCAGGCAAAAGGAAACGGAAAAAGAAAATATAGAAAACACATAGAGTAGTGGACATGCACTCGGTCAGTCGTCAGGAACAAAATATCGACAAATTATGTAGGTATCGGGTACAATGAGGTGAATTGAGAATTACGGTTTTTTTACATTTTTCAGGTTAAATATAATGACAACGATGGACTCTTCAACTATAAAAAACTATATGAAAGCAGTTTTAATGTAAAATTATATAAAGACACCATAAAAGGCTAGAATCCTTCTCCAAAGTTGTCTTAATTCACCCAAGAATCATTTCTATTCACCCCATTTTACGGTACCTACTTGAATATTGCTTGACTAAAAAATTAATTTATATAATGTATATAATATGTTTATGCCTAACATAGAAGCAGAGAGTCTGGCAACTCGCGTGCACCATTAAGTAACTCGTTCTCTCAATAGACTTACAACTTTACCATGATGACAGCCGCCCGATAAATCTTGTTTTTCTTTCATTAGAAGTTGGAATGGAAATTGTTTATTGTACTAGCTTATGTGTAAATACTTTTATCGCTGTTTTGTCAACCTAATCCTTCAAGAACCTCATAATTGTTTAATAAAAAAAGTTATGCGTGGGTCATACATAAAAAAATATATACGCCTCGACTTGAGAACCCTCCGTTTTTTCACCGGTTAAATAAACACCACGAAAGAGAAATACCTAAGTGATTTCAAGGGATATTTTGGTTGCGGTTATTAAGAAAGTAAACATCAATTTATATTATAAGCCGAGAGCAAATGTTTGAATAATTTTAATCGTAAAATAAAATTATGTTTGATGGTATCGGTTCACTCATCTGTAATGAGTATGATGAAAAAAACGATTAATATTGGGTTCCATTCCCACTCAGGACAAATCTTTGTGTGATGAGAACGATCATTTGTTCTGTGTCTGGGTGTAATTTATCTATAAAATATATATATGTATTTAGAAATATATAAGTATGTTTATCAGTTGTCTGGTTGCCATAGTACAGGCTGTGTCTAGTTTGGAATCAGATGACAGTGTGTGAGATTGTCCCAGGATATTATTATTAATAATAAGCACTTATTATATTAAAGTAGAAATTACAAAACAACGCTGCCAAATGCTTTCAAATAAATAGTTAAAGTAACCAAGTATGGTTGGACCACGTCCCTAAACATATGAAATTATAGTACAGATCGTATATTATAATATTTTCTGATACAGTATCTAACATTAGAAGGTCTAAGTGAATGGAACGAGCTCAGTAATAATTAGCATTATCTACTAAATTGACAATCTAATATCAGCTTTAGACACTTTGTATAAATATCTTTAAGAGGCTTTGCTCCTATCTTAATTGATGCGAATAATTGTGGCTTAGAGTAGATTTAATTGTTATATATGTGTTAGCGATTAGACGTTGATATTCCACTTAATTTAAAGGTTGAGTCGAATAGATATTACGGTCAAATCGTCAGGCTTTTTACTGGAAAATCGATCTGCAAGTTAACCTCATTACTTCAACTTCAACCTTGACTTTTAAATGGACTCACTAGAAATGCAGGCTTCAATATTTTAACACTGCGTTTCAGTTAAAATCCATGTATCTATAGAGTAAAGTAAACTACAAAAATAAGATTTTGATGCGCTTTATTTTTCGTAGACAAAAGATAAAATTCGTTCATAAGTTTTGTTTTTTTTTTCACCCAAGCATTAAATCATACTTCCGTGTACGTACATTTAAAAAAAAAATATACCTAAATGTGAATCTCGTACTTGTACCAACGTTATCATAAAACGTTAGTGAACACGCGGTATTATTAAACGATAAGTGAAGAACAAAAAATCGCAATACTGATACACTGATAGCTATACAATCGTATGATAACGGTACATTATAATACAATTGAAACGATAACCAGTTATAATAATAGCAATAATAAGGGCACATCCCACTTGATCGGTCATTAAGGTTAGTGGTCGCCCAAACCCGCGATACCGTTAAGTGGTAGAGCGAATAATATTGTTATACGAAGGCCGAGATGTTTGTGTTTCTTCTTTTTTTGCTCCGTAAACAAATTATATTTACACATTTCTGTAGGCTTGTCTTATAAAATTTCGGAGTAGACATACTGGACAAGTGGTTAAAAACATCACGGATGACATTATAAATTATTGTTAAAAACAACGAAACCTTAACGGCACTGGTCAAACCACTTTCCTAAAGGTCATATGTCTCTAAGGGGAAGAAGTTCTACACGCTCTCTAGTTTTTCGTGTTAAGGGCTCAATTTCTATTTAAAACGAAATCCTTGACACACACGCTTACTGAGATTTTTTTACGGAACGAATTGAAGACAATGATGTTAGAAGTTTTGCTGGCTTCATATTTTATGATCACGGATATTCAAGACTCAAAAGTGTTTTTTTCTTCTTTTCAGTTTTACCACTTCTAGGGATGCCTGAAGCCTAATTTCACTTGCAACAGCCACTCTGACGTTCATATAATGATAAATTGTTCAATAATACTCCAAGTAAACGTATCCGTAGTGTGCCAGGTTTAAAATACAAAAAAAAAAAACAAGAGGAAAAAATCAAAACAAAAGTTTTCAACAAGCACAGTCGCGAAAACAACTTGTGTTAGCCTAATAGTACGGTTATTGTGGCCTACCGTGTACGGAAGCTCTGACAAACAGTTCTCCCCTAAGGGGTTCGTATCTCGGCAGGTACAAATGGTAACAGAACCAGTTTAACGGTCAAACTCCGGACCGTTAACTGCAAAATCGTTCGTCGCTGTATCACAACGTATTCAATTCTGTGAATAGTTAGCGCCAAAGATTATGTACGTTGATTTTTTGCTGTTGATTTAATTTCGCTGAGACTTTGATTGGAGGAAGTGTGTATTGGCCGCAACTGGTTTTTTTAATGACAGCTTAAACGTTTTTTACGGCGTTACTTTTCCAAAAGGCATAAAATATTTTTTAGTTACTCTTTTAAATATAGTTGAGAAATCAATTTTCATAATCACGCCTCTGGATTTATTTCAATGAATTTAAAGGCAATGAAAATTTTGCGGTGGCTACTGCTTCTACAAAGAATACATATGCAATGGAAATGATATCAGAATTTTACTATAAAAAGCTGATTTTCCACTCGATAGAAGCCGGTAACGTGTATCATATAGTCTTTATAAATAAACAACATCATCTAATAGCTCTTGATTCCGCTTCACTCCATTAATTACTTAATTAGTATAAGGCAAACACCTCGCTATTAAATGTAATGTAGGTGTATAAAACCAGATGTTTTTATATCATTAATCAGCTATTTCGAAGCATAGTTGTAGTTTTAAAGTACCTATAAACTATAAAACACCTTAAGAGTGAGAAAATAGGCATAAGTTAGGCATTTTTGTAGATCAGAGAAATTAGAATAAAGGTAGCGATGAATATTATTCGTTCTTTTGTTGTTCGCTAAAATATTAAAATTATTCATTATGAAACAAAGTCTGGCGACTCTGTTACCAGGTCTGGTGGTACTACTTAGGCGAGGCCTATGTCCAGCAGTGGATCGCGATAGGCTGGTTTGAATGATTAAAAGTTTCCGGGCACTTCTGTCTGTCTGTTTGCCTGAGGCGAGAAACTCAAAAACTATCGAACGGGTTTTCATAAGGTTTTTATCCGTGGAAAGTAATTTAAGATGTTGTGTATAATACCCGTTCGAAGCCAGGGCTGTCCGCTAGTATAAATCATAATACCATTTTCAAAGACAAACACAATAACTGTAGAATCCCTAAAGACAGAATCTGGCTGATGTTAAAAACAATTCTGTACAGTAGTTCAGTAGTAAAAAAACGGACAAACGCCAAAACAAAAGCTATAATTAATTTAAACTAAAAAAAACAAAGAAAACTTCTAAATGGCTTTTCAATTTCTCTCTCGCGTAAAAAACCTAAACAGCTTAGAGCTCACGCGTCGCCTACATAAGCAGGAAATAACAACAAAATAACTAGCAGTAATAACTAAAGCTCGTTACGACATGTCCCATCTGTGTAAGCCTGTTGATCCCTGTTCGCGATCCATTTGCCTCGTTAGTTCCGCCCTGTAGTTCGCGCCTTCCGATTTAGACACCGGATAATTTTAGGCACACCTTTGTAATTAGAAGGAACGATATAATTGCTGTAAATTAATTGCATGTATGCTTGTTATTGATAATTATATTTCCTGTTACAACGTAGGTAGAGGACGGTGAGTTCCAAGCGTTTTAAAGTAATTTTTTTTAATGAGTTTAAGCTGAAAAAAATAAACCTACTGGAAATATATTTTCAGAACTACTAATACTATTTATAAGTCAAAATTGAGTTAAAATAAATTTATTAGCTTAATTACTTCATGGTTTAATGTCAAGAATTTTAACAAAAATGAAATGGGGCTATATTTTTTTATTTTCGTAGTTGCTTTAAAAAAGTTTGCTGTAAATAAAACGAATATTTAACTTTAGTATTTTGGGTTTATACGTCTTCCACACGGAATTAAATAATCTAGTAAGATGAACGACCTGCCGATCTCCAATTAATATTTTAGCATAAGTCATTGACTCTACAATTTAAATCGTGAGGAAACTATCATGGGTTTTATTTTATTTATAAGTTTTATTTTTATACCAAATTTGTGACTTCATGAATGAAGTTTTGCCGTCGTTTTTATTGATGTTATAAATGATTAAGGAATATGCAGATATATTTTCTAACTTTGCAATATTTTTAGCATACATGATTATTCTTATCAAACACCGTTCAAATCACCGTCGCGTCGTCAAAATTCAAGACCAAGTAATTCTTAGTGCGTAAAACGACGCCAGTTATTGGTTTTTACTATTCAAGCTTTGAAGTTCGACTATAATTACAAAAATAAAGGAATGTCTTGATGGACAAATAGTCTTGATAACTTTTGATATTAGAAAAAAATAAACCAATTTATGACTTAATACTCAAAGAACACAAGGTGCAAGGCCTTATAACATAGCATACAATTATGCAAAATATAATTAACAATTTCAACGTTATCATGCTGGGAAACTGAATTCTTAATAACGCAAACAAAATACGTTGCTCGAGCACTATCCTGTAGTACAAACAATGAAGGACTTTAATCGCGTGCTTACGGAAATTTCAAAACCAAACACACGCTCGGATGTTCCCCGAATAAGTTTCAAAAGTGCCTCCATTACTGCAGTTTGTACGCGAAATAATTATAATTGGTTAACTTTGGTTTTATGTAAATAGCTCATTATTAGGACAACACTGAAAGTTCATTAGATTATGTTACCTGGGTTCGTGGCTTAGTAAAAGCAATAGGACGGGTATAGATTTCGTTTGACTCGGTTGCTCCGTGGATGGGAGAGCATCCCTATATTTCACTGCATGCAAAGTCAGTCTGTCAAATGTCGTGGTGGCCTAGCGGTTCATTGACCGGATATGCATTAACATGCTTGCAGGTTCGAACCCAGGCAAGTCCCAATGTGGCTTTTTCATTTTTTTTAATCATTCTAAGACGTTATTGACAAACGGTGAAGAAAAACATAGTGAGGAAATCAGAATTCAGAAAAATTGGAATCTAAACTCGCCCACCCGCAATGAGCAAGCGTGCTGATCATGCTCATTTCTCCTGTATATGAGTCCAGCAATGAGACGTTTATAGGCCAGTATTATGGTCTGTCTATGGGATGTGATAAAACTTTCACAGTCGAAGACATTAACGAGCTGAAGACCTTTGATATACTATTTCGCTTGAAAATGTCTCTATATCATTTTAACTGGAAGCTGAAAAAGGCTACGTAAGAGATTTCTATAATATGCACGAAAATAGCTTCTTAAAACATGATATACCTTTTTGTGGTATCTTACATAACCCCCCATTCTTTTCTATTTGCTTTCTGTGAGCCCAAATAAGACGTCTTAAACCTTATTTGGATTCTAGGTCATCATGAGGTTACGCGCGTAAGGCGGAAAAGTTATTACTTGTGTCTGAACTCAAATACAAAGAGGTAAATAATACGACGAGAAACACAAACAGTTGTCACTTTAATTTTCTACTGGATAAAGAAAATGAAACGAGTTTTATTACAATTTTTTTTGTTGTAAAAAAAAAAATTGTTTTTAAAGCTTACCGTGCTAAGCTTGTGGGTTCACGTCTTTATTCCAATGGATGAGTTTCGAACTCGCTACCACATGTTCGCAAATCCAACGCCCAAGCTGTTAAGCTACCGCCGCTTCATTATTTTCATGAAAATCTTAGGAGTTAGGAGCAGAATAAAACAAATGGAATTTCAACTAATTTTACTGGTCAAGTTGAAGTGAATACTGCTGAGCATTCTATTACTTACAAACTTAAGATTTAAAGTTACACTGGAAGTTTTAGCTGATAGCGAATTAAGTTTGTGGATGTTAGTTACACTCTATCTCCGCAGCTCATGCAAAAAACGACTGCATTTATACGTTTATTCGTACATCAAATGGTCGTATTTTGCTTGAAGTATTGTTGAATTAAGTACTTTAAAACTACCCACATTATACGTGACGAGTGTTTACATATTCAAACACGTATAAAAGTGTAGTTTGCGAGTGAGTGGATTGGTGCGTCCGTCGCCTGCAATAGCCCCGTCCGGGGACAAAGAGGGATGTGTTTTTATTCCGATTGTACCCCACAAAGAGGTCCAGTAGTCGAGCATTCACTCACCGGCCTAGGGTTGTCATAACTATAAACAAAATTGTTTTATCCTTCAGCAAACGGTTTGTTTGTGAGCTATTCGCTTTAAGGGTTACCATAAACATGAGAATTTGCTATAAACAAGCGGTATAAAATCGAATCTTTAAGCTTTTGCTTAATATTTTACAAGATTTAAGCTCTTGATCAGGTATTTATGTCATCGGATTGAATAGCAATATTTATATTACACTAGTACACTTTAGGCTTCTTTTAAGTGACTTAGTTTAAATAAAACCTACATTTATAGTGACATTTTCATTAGAGAGCGCTATCAAAATATTTAACATTCCGAGGTTTCTGCTTCACTCGTATTCTGTGGTGTAGTGTTTAAAACTCGTCCAGGTATTTTTTCCATTTATAGGTGTCACTAGTGTACTCGCTAAAAATATGCTTTCCTTTAACTCTGTCGCGCTAACTACACAATCTTCTGTGATTCCGGTCCTAATAAATTTTATCGATTCTGACCTGGGGGGTATAATTAACGTACTCTCTGAGGCTAACTCTGAGGTTAAGGGTAAATCTATTTTAATATGTATTATAATTCCATAAAATATAAACATGTAGTTGAGCGCAACATCCAAAACGGTCCTCGGTCGGTTTTATTTATCTCAATTTATATGTCGATGATCAAATTCTAAACCACAAATTAAAATTGAAGTGTAAGTGTTAGCACAGCCCTGTATCGTCCATATTTCTACGGGTGGGTTCCGCCAAACGTCAAGCCGACAGCATTATAAAGCTGAACGGATTTCCGAATGCTTCAAAGCTTGGTGAAGATAACATTTTTGCGTGCCACCGGATCAAGTACCTACTCGCGTTTCGAGTGCATACATTTTTAAAACCTATTCATTTGTTTCGTGCAAATTTGAATACTTTTAAGAATATATACTGCGTAGATACAAGATAATTTATCAAGAGATAACATTGATTATTTAAAAATGTTATGAATACTTGATTTCAAATTGAATGTCAACTTTATCAGTTTGTTGCTATTTTGTTAAAGATATCAATAAAGAGACAGTAATCTGTTATATCATCACCTTGCTAATTATTATGGAAATTTATCGTATTTAATTGCTAATTAGATAAAAATCATTGAAGTATTCCCAGAAGTTTAATACCAGGTAACTTTAAATAATGAATATATTCAAAACTTTCCTTAAATAGATGCCGTAGAATATAATTTTCACGCACCTTATATTACGTTAGAAAAACTCCACTACTTAATCAAAATTCATCGATTGCCCGATCGCTTAGTATAAAATATCGGTACAACTAATAAGCAGTATCAAGTAAGCAGTATCAAGTTGTTCATTTAGCAAATGTAATAATTTTGTTTGTTATCTGCCTAACATGTTTGAATTTAAGTAAAGCTAATGCTGTTTATCGAAAAGTGTAATTTTTAAATTAATGCGAGTAATGCTAAACAGTTTTGAATTCGAATTAATATTCGAATTCAAAACTGTTTATCAAATTCCTATCTGTCTTAATACAAAACGCGATCTAAATATTGTTTAGGGATTAAAATACTTATTAACGAGGAAGTAAAAATAAGGATGATTGCTTGGTTTGAGACTATATATAGGTTCTAACTCAGTAAATGCAGTATAGAAATACAACAGTTAAATTTGGTTAAGGAAAAAGGAGTGCGATTTGACGGAGTTATTTTAAGAGCGACTAAGCTCGAAATTCTCAAATACGGAGAAACAAGGCCTTTGATGTGAATAAATAAAGAATTTTGTATTAAGAGGTTATTTGATAAAAAGTAATTAGGAAGTAAAGCAGGGTTTTCAAATAATTTTCCATCAGTGGGTGTTAGAAATGACTAAACACGTGTACGAACTATCGCAATTTATTGAATGGTTCATAAAACCTTAGTTACTTCTAAGTTCAAATATACTCTACCGGAACCAGATTAACTACGCATTAATACACAAACATGATAATTTAACACTTTATGAGAATTTTACTTGGGAAATGCTATATCTCATCTTATAACTTTATTCGATGAAAAAAATAAAAATGTTGACATTTAAACTACAACAGATAAACATACAAAAACTGTCAAACGTCAATTTTATTCCTAAAACAAAAGTTATCTGTTGATTGAAAAATCAGCCCTAACTTGAAATCACAATTTCGTTATCTATTCTCTTACAAAAATAATCCCAAAGATGAATTTCTGCCTACAGACCAGTCTAGGCTTTAGAGGATTATTGTAGTGGTTTCTAGTCCGGAAAGGGTGGTAAAAGGTTTTATTTACTCTGCAACATGTACCTAGAAGTGGTATGCTAGTACGTACTTTTGGAAGTTCGGCATCATGTAGACAAATAGAGTCAGAAACATCACTTCTCTTCTCTTCGAATTTACAGTCTAATAGTGGAATACAAACAAACTTTTATTGATTTATTTGGTTGAACGCACTAATCTCAGGAACTACTGGTCCCATTTGAAAAAAAAAATATTTATTTTTAAGCTTCAGAAGGTTCTAGAGAATATATTCAAAAGACTGAAACGAGTCTCATAAGCAGCTTAAACTCAGTAGGATGAAAAGGCTAGTCACTGATGTTAAGTGTTAGAATTCCAGGAATATTTACGCGGCATAAAACGCCAGAACGTTGGCAAATAATAATAAAAGTGATACCATACAAGAAGACGGATGAGGAGATGAATATGTTCTTTTTGTTATTATTTTAAAGATATAATTTGATACTAATAACATACTTACTGCGACGAAGAAAAGGCTCAAATGATTCTCTACGTGTCTTACCTGGAACAAAAAGGTTTATATTAATTTGTTGCGACGTGTTACAGAAATAGGTTTGCGTAGGACTCCGCCCACGCTTATCGAACCACTTTCATGAAAATATTTTTGTCGACAGCTATCCGTTATCTACAGTTAATATTCTTATTATTGAGTTAATCAAAGTTCGTAAGCTTATTTTTTTTGTCGAACACATTTTAATAATAAAAATAATTATATATCTTTGAAGTTCTATAGTTAAATTCTTTTTTTATTAATCAACGATTTTACATTTCAGTGTTCGTGGTTGGAATAATGGCTTATTATAGAATGGTTCAGTCTATCGCATTTAAAATGTAAGCAGCCAATAAATAAATGTTAACAAATGCAGCTATTTATTCAAGTCTGGACTGAGTGATTCAGTTGAAATTAACGCTATGTAAGAGAAAGGAAAATATAAAATCTAGTCATACTTGCATACACATTGTGGTACACTCGTTTTATTGTGACGGGCGAGAATATAACATGTTTTATATCGCGAAGATAATGGTAAATTGTTCACGATTTCGTCCATATTACGTAGTTTTTATAGAAACAAGATCATAAAATGGCAACCCGGCAATATGATGTCCGCTTGTGTTTTATGTCTAGAGTATGTATCGGTTATGTGTAGGACGAGGCGAACGATGACTCATACACCTATTTTCGTAATTTTCCGAAGACATTGAAGTTCGGATAGCAATAAAACTCTATAGATTGTATAAAAGATGATATTAAAATTTAGTAGTTGTATTATGGCGACATAAAGAAATAGTTTTATAATATTCAAATGTTTAGACCCCACATTGACCATGACAAAGGATAGACATAAATAAAATAAACAACATCACATACATTGCTCCGAATCTAAAGTAAAGCTACCTAGCACTTGTGTTTTGGAATCAGAGACAACGAAGGTACCACAGGCACCCGAGACAATGTAGAAAAGTTATTTTCTAAATTACCCGTCTAGGGATCGCACCCGGGACCTCAGAAACACCACACCTTCCACACCTTGGAAACCGATGTGGACGGCACTCGACCGGGGGTCGTCATATGTGCCTAATTATACTGTTAAGATATTTACCAAGCACAACCTAGTTATTTTTGTACAGTAATAGTAAATAAATTCTGAGCACAATAGTGTATGATTAGTATATGCAAACAGTAGTATGTTATAGTCACGGTAATAACTGTGACTATTAGTGTGACCTATTTTAGCAAACTCCTGTAAATCTATGCACAAAACAGTATTTAGACTCGTAATCACTCACTTATCTGACTAAGCGGGTGATTCAGAGAGGGGAATATTTTATGGAGCATTATTGTGTAATTCAACGCATGTTGGAGCAAAGGGTCTCTTTTAAACGCATAAATCACATTTAATTATGTGAGAACGAGTTTTGAAATTTGTTGAACAAGCGACCGACAAAATAACAATGAATGACGCCGAGACAAGTAAAAAACCATTAATTATTGAATGGCGGAGAGTGAGGCGCCTACTAAGCCATTCGCTACAAAAACATTAGTTGTAGGAAGTTCCCGGGCAGCGGTGTCATCTCGGGAATCCCGCCGGCATGTTCCCGGCTACCTGTCCCGGCCCGCCACACTACACCAGATCTCTCGATAGCTTACGAACACGCCGTCTCTCGCTAACATCATGTAATACGAAAATTGTAAATGCGGTCCTAGTCTCGCTGAGCAACTTACTGTTTGTATTGTATGTTTAAGCTAAGCACAGTCGCTTTGCTCTGCTTCAGAATAAAACTATTCATGGAATCCCTCGAGACTCTAACCGAGTACTTAAATATGTAAAACAAGCACAACTTTTTAGTGCTATCGTAATATGATATTTATTGAGTTCAACTTTTCTTCACGAAGAAAGTACATTTCCATAATGCACCCAATTTTTCATGTTACGCTTATTTAAACACAAAACTTGGCGTTTTCCCGTTACATAAGAGACAAATTACCGTTTTGCACGCAAAAGGTGCAGTTCAATTTAAATCACGGCAGGACTCCCCACAACGAACTCAGGGGAATACAAAAAAGGAAAAATGTAGGTGGCACTTTTTCAGCCACCCCTTTTTGAAAAGCCTCACGTATCGCGAACAAAGACTGCACGTCTTATAAAATTTTAAATTGTCGTGCTAATAAAAACACCGGATCATTTCAAACACAACAAAGCCACGGAACAACGAATGGAAATCAATCACTCACCATACAGATCCAGTTTACGATTGCACGTCGTAACACCGACTACGAGAACTTCACGCTTGTAAACGTGAACTTTAATTGGCCTGATGTTTTGTTTGTGTTCTGGTTTAATGTGTTTCACTAGGTCCCCGACGAGCCGGGATCGTCACACATCCACTCAAATAAAATAAACCGTAGTGGAACGTAATAGAAACGTGGAACGCGTCCGGACTTTGAAACGACAAATCGGATAATGTTCAAGTTTTTGGGTTTCCCGAAGAATTGCGGAGCGCGCTCAATTCATAAAAACTCATAGTAGTCACAATATTTTATAGGTTGAAAAAGTGGCAAGTTTATTTTAAAAATGTGAAATAAATGTAGTATCATTTATTCGCTTTGTAAAGTCACCGAGTTTACGGTCAGTAGTCCGCTAGTGACAAATACCATGTCCAACTGACGTGTTCTCTGATTCATGCGAAATTGTAACCGCATTATCGTATTGTGATATAAATAGGGATATAAAAGGGTTGCAACAAGTGAAAGGATGTATTTAAGTGTATAAAAGAGGAACTGTTTTTATAGCTGAGAATGGTGTTATCGTTGCGCTTTTGATATTATATTGTTATCTTATCGAGGTGCGAGTGAAGGTCACAGTCGTATTTAAATCGGTCGAATGTTCGTATTGCAGTTTGTAGGTTACATTACTAGGTTATGTTATACATTTTAACGGTATTAATTGCCAATGTTCAGTTGTAAGTCCTTCTCTAAATGGGCTGAGGCTTGTGCCCAGCCGTGGGACGTTTATAGGCCGGTATTATTTAAATTTATATTCAGTTTTAAATCCAAAATCAGAATGTTGTTTAAAGGCAAAAATATTATTTCAATGTATTAAAATAAAAGTAAAAAATATACAAAATACTCCATAGATCTCTAAACATTACAAATAAATACGCCATCTTTGAAATAATCACAGAACTAACTCAACAGAGACTAATAAATTGAATAAAGTAGTTACAGTACCATTCATCAAGGAACCGAACATTAAAAATTCTGTTCCCGTATCTATTCATAGATGACGGATAACAAAACTTGTGTAAACATGAATAAGCAATGTTAGTGCGTCCATACAGATATGATCTCTGCTCAGTAGTCAGTAGCTATGATCTGAATCATTGCACGGATCTACAATATATTATAATTATGTGGAGTAAGATCGTGATGAAACATTACGAAATGTGTACACAATAGGAAGGATTATTAGTCAATGTTGTTTACCACACTTTAAATAAAAATATTTGTCTTCATTATAGGAAAATAATATCGCTTCTGAGAATTTATTTTGGGCTCAAGGCCGTCTTAATTGTACTTAGAGATATACCTACGACCTACGAGTATTAATTTAACCGGAAGTTATAGAAATGAAGAATACGAATGCTCTTAAATTATTAATTAAATTAATGAAAAACTGTAAGAACAATCTTTTTGAAAAGGGGTTAAAAATATAATTCAACGACGATCTTCAGTAAACTTATAAGGTATAGAAATTAGCGGCATAAAAAAATGTATCTAAAAGCACCTTAACTTAACATCATATTTATGTGTATAATAAAGGCCAAAATTTGTCAGTGTGTATGTGTGTGTGTATATTTGTTCACGCTCAAACGGCTGAACCAATTTTGATGAAATTAGGCATGGAGGCAGCTAACACCCCGGAGGTAATTAACACAAGGGCTTTTTATCCCAAAAAATAAGTACCTAACTGTATAGTATGACAGCGGGTAGCTAGTTTAAAATAAATTAGGAAACACAAATAAATAGTACAAATAAATAAATATCTTTATATAAATATTATGCTAATGTTTCTCAGCGTGCATTACAAAACCCCGTATTATATTTATTTATTCACCGTACATTTAACTGGAACCAATCACAAATAATAGTATAAGCATGGTATCAATTAGCACCATAATGTGAGCTTTGTCCATGGGTAAACGCGGTCAATGAGTCACTTAACAGTTCACACCACTTATTGCCCATTGTTGCATTAAGTTTGAGTAACGGAGGCTTACTCCAACTTTAGCCAATTATATCAGCATGAGTTTAAAGTTACAAGGTGTGCCCGTGACTGTGGTCATTAAGAAGTGTATGTGCAACAATACATAAATATTGGCCTATAAATGTCCCACTGCTGAGCACAGGCCTCTTCCCACATAGAGAAGCAATGAGCATTGATCACCGCGCTTGCTCATTGCGTGTTGGCGATTTCAGATTCTAATTTTTGGGATCCAGGTTTCCTCACGATGTTTTCCTTCACCGTTTGTCACAGGTGTCTTAGAATAATTAAGAAAGTACATATAAGTTTGAAATACATAGTACATACACATCGTGTGCATACGAATCCGGTCATTAAATCACCACGAAGAGTACCATGATTAGTATTTAATTTGTGACTTTTTAGTTTGCAGTACAGTTCATCAAACAGAGACCTTAACCGTCTGTCAAGGCTCTTTATCTCGGGAACACGTGAAGGTATTGTGTTTTTACTTGTGTTAATAAAGATGGCAGTAGGATGTAGAGACAGCAACAAAGCTGAAGAACTAAATCAGTTTTCCAAAACGATACATAGTTTACAGACCCTAAAAGTTGAGACTAGGAATCAAAATAACCTAGTCACGAAGTGTTAACGCTACGATATTCTTATTAATCAAATTATGGGTGTTTTCTTATTGTATTCATCTTTGTTAGATGACTTTACGTAGCTATTGTAACAGGATTTGTTTGTGTTTGCATTAGAATAAAACAATTAAGATTATGCATTTTTAACTGCTACTAAGACACAGAATAATATCTATCCTTACTATTTATCGATTACCAATAGTCAAAAAATCGTAATTTATTACTATTGAATTCAGACTCGAAGCCACCGCACTGAAACATTACTGGTACACCTTTTAGACTCAATGCTCCGTTCACTCCCTTTTTGTGTTGTTTCCAATATCTAAAGCCCTGATATATTGCTACTACATAGAGCTATTAAATCATCGTACAACCGATGCCAATAGGACCAGCGTCTTAGCCTTACAAAAATTGTTAGTGTCAGGTGAAAATTGTAAGTACATTTAAAATGGCACAGCACCTTGACCCAGTTCGAAGTGGAATCCCGCGGGACTACATGCAATCCGGTGTTCCACGTAAAACTTTATAACAACTCCACTTAACGCTCCTATAGTCTTAAAGTGACCGTACAATCACGGTAATTATGAAAGTTTGTTTAGTTCTATCATTTTAATAGTTAGCAATGCCATTTTAATAGTTTTTGTTGTAAAAAGCACCAAATTTCTACAAGCGTTAACGATGATAGAAATCGCTTAAATGACATTGAATTGGAAATGACATTTATCTTCGATAGGTCACGTGACTTAGACTTGTCACTTTCATACATTTAAGCGATTTGATCAGCGATAACGATTGTAGTAATGTACCTTGTCTAAGGGGGTAGGTATCAAGAAGCGCATACAGACTATAATGCAGGCAATCATTTGGCAGCAGGTAGGCTGTCTTTAAAACTGTTCCACAAGTTTAATTTGGTTAATTTAAAGAATATTTGATTACGAACCACTTTTTGTAAATCCACGCGAAAAAAGCCACGGAAATCAGCTAGTATAATCATAAATCAAATGTCAAAATAAAGAACAACAAATCAACGCCAGACAATAATAATTCCAATTAGCAAACATAACAGACAGACGTGCTAAAAAAACTTGCATACGATTTATTCACTCACATATGAGCTGTAATTTTGAAGTGGTCCTTGAAACTAGTTCACAGCCGGCTACGATAATAATTGTGCGGTATACGTCAGGAATGACGTCACACATTTTTATGACCGTTGCATTCGAGTTCGCGCCTATAAAATCCTTTGAATAGATTTGAATGTGCATGAAAATCGTGCTTTTTGGAAGATCTTGTTTGTTTTTCTAAGAGTTAAATTATTTTGAATTAAAAGTTGGAATATCTTATTTTCTGCTGCTTCTATACAGGATTACTTTAAAAAGAGTGCTTATATTCAACGCGGTAATCAAGTGCATAAAACTGAACAACTTTTCCCAAGGAACATAGGTCAAAATCTTAAAATGGAAAAATAACTTTTCGTACAAAGACAGGTCACGTGACATAGGTTTTTATGAAAAGATGCTTTTCAATTCAGTTGTTCGTTGTTCAGTTTTATGCACCTGATTACCTCGTTGAATATACCTACGCACTCGTTTTAATTGTATTAATCCTGTATGTATCGTCTTTGAAGAAACTGATGCAATGAAATGTAATCTGTAACCAGCATGGTAACCGACAAATTTTAATGATAACACATTAGTTTATCTAAGTGTACTAGGTATGTACCATCTTATTTATTATTTTAAAGGGAATATAGAATTAATTCACAAAATACTGCCAATTCTAATAAGTATAATCTTCGCTTATGATGCATAAATATATAATAACATTGATTCATAAATGATGGATGTTGATAACATTGATTGATTGAAGGCATTTGAGTATTTATAATAAAAGTTAAGATTAGCACAATACGATATCATTGGCCAATCGCTATCGGATCTCTTGAAGTATTTAATGATAAATAGTAATATGTTTATGAAACTAGCTCCTGCTGCAGCTTCTCTCAATTTATACTAATAAACTAATAATATTTGAATAGGTAATGTTAGTGAGTTGGTTTATAGGAATTAATCTCTGGAAGTACTGAATCGGTTTTGATTTTTTTTTCAGCAGGATGAAGCTACATTATTCTTGAGTACCATATGTTTTACTTGGTGATGTTTGATGCCCAGATAACTGGGCACGGGTTAGTAAGAGTTAAATAAATCCTTCCGAACCTGGCACTCCACAATAACGCAGCTACCCATCAGTCAAGTCAGTAAATACTGAAACGCAAATCATCTTTACAACGGTCTTGAATATTCTAAATATTCATCTATCGCAACTCTACGCCTTTAAATGACAGAGACAGCATCAGACTTAACGGCGACTTAAACTGATTGACGTTTCGGTATTCGATAAAAAGATATTTTTGAAATAATATTACTACATTCAAGGATTTCTTACATCTCAAGTATTTAGGTTTTTATCTATGGTATTATTGTTGAAGTACACTTCGGGAAAGTATAAATAGTTTAGAAATAATGTTATTTTCGAGACAAAATTAGTCATCTGATATACATAAGCACGGTTAAAGTGAGTACCTACAGTATCTTAATTTGTTTGTTTGTAGTAAGACAATGTGGATAACATCACATACATTGCTCCGAATCCAAATTAAGTAGCTAAAGCACTTGTGTTATTATGGAATCAGAGACAACGAAGATACCACAAACACCCAGACATGAGACAGTGTAGAAAAGTGATTTTCTACATTGACCCGTCCGGGGATCGAACCTGGGACCTCTGAGCTGGGGCACCTTGAAAACCGGTGTGTACGCCACTCGACCAAGGAGGTCGTCAAAAAGTCGTATTTAATACTCCGCGCTTACAGATTACCAGTATGAAGGATATCTAGGATAAATCGATGTTAATAGATGCCCGCGAACAGCATTGAGACGGATAAAACAAAATTTGATAGTCTTATGCACTTGACTGTACCTACCTATATTCATTTATTTCGCAGTGCACTGACCGTAGAAAAGCAGGCAAGGATTCGAGCTACGTGTGCATTATTTTAAAAATTGTACCTCTAAAATTGCAGAAAACGTGAAAAAGGCGAGTAGGGTTGTGGGCGTCGGTCGGAACGCGTGCCCTATCGCGCAGAGACACCGACTCACCGCTTTTAGTGTTACTCATTGCTGTATGTGTACTTGGCTGTAACTGCCATCAGATTTTCGGATTTATCTTGAGGTTTATTCGGGTTTAAGCTGTAGAATTTGTGGGATGTTTAGTAAAGGAATTCTAATATTATTTTTGGCTATATTCTTAAGTTGTATTTAAGAAAACCGTTTCTTTGATATTTTATCTAATCGGTTTTTTTAGGAAAATAACTTAAATTCACATTTTTTTTCTTTCTTTAACTACTCAGATCTTTTTATGTACATTTAGTAATGTAAAATATTAATTTTAAAAGATGTGTAAATAATAAGTAAATATATATTTTTGGCTTAGTCAGAAGTTCTAAACGAAAATACTGAAACAACACGTCTAAAAATACCGTAGACGTCGGGAAGATGGTACAAAAAACATGTAGACTGCACTGAATCAGTACTGTTTCCGTTCTCTCAGCTTTATACACTTCTATTGTAGTGATATACTGCTCAAGTATTGTTTATAAATAAGAATAAAAAGCTCAAATTTAATTCCAAACCACTAACCACAGGATATATGAAGTGACTTCTCAACGTTGTGGTGTTTTGTTAGTTGAATGAAGTTGTAATTTAAATGATATACCACAATTCCTCCTTATTTCTATATCTATGAATTTACCTACAAACAATTCGTAAAAATTCTATAAGCGACTTCGAGCTATACTTAGGTAAATACATCGAGCAATTTACAAGATTAGTGTATAAACACAAACATAAAAGTACACAGATAAGTAGATATTTCATTACTTATGTTGTTTGTCTATCGTTTCTTGAAACCGATCCGAACAAAATCAATACAACGACGTAGAAAGCATCAAAAGCTTCTTGGAATATTTGACACCTTATCTATGTTTGGTTAAGACATCATGCATTGCCTCAATAACTATGTTGACATACAAATGAGGATATCTTTGTAGTAGAATACAAAGATGAATATGAAATCCTTGTATAATAGAAGACAAAAGAACATCGAGCATTCAAGTAAATCAGAAAGTTGTTCAATAATGCAAGTTATTGAAAACACAACCATTTCATTGACAAAGGCGTGTTTTATTCCTAAAAGGGATAATTTTTAAGTTCGAACAGAAGACTTAAAAGTTGCACGGGCGGAACTGATAAAAATTTCAAACGGTTTAAATCAAAGCTCGTTGTGGCAAAATGCTTTACTGTCAGTTCGTAAGCGTTGTTTTATTTAACCCTTTTGTCAAAATGTGTGTTGAAGATGTGTTGTTGGTATGTAAATTAAGTAAAAGCATTGATACGAGCTCGTCTAATTTGTTTGAGAAATAAGATAATGTTGTGTTGAACGGTTCGTGTTAACGCTGCAGGGTATCTTTGTAAACATTTGTAATTTTGTTGGAAGTTATTGAGCTCAAATTTCGTTTAAATAATAAACAGTATGCGGACTGTTTGTTTTAATACGTATAAAACGTGGAGGTTCATTAAAATGCTACCCTCAGCTACAATCACCGCCAATATTGGGATATAATGCTTAGTATTCAGATCACCGCGGCTGAGATTGTGATTCCGTAATTACGCACCTTACACCGACTTTAAAATTTACAAGCAAAAATATATAATATTTGTTATTTATTCTTTTTTTTTGTTTCACAAACTTATTTTTATCAAAAATTAGAATTATTGCTATCCATAAAATATAGCGGATAAGTAAAAGAAGAGACTTATCTACACATACTTATAAAATGATAACAAACGTTTACGGTCATTATTTTCACACATTGTTTGAACTTTCAGTACTCAAAGTACGTTCACAAAGCTATAAATCACGTTCAAAGTAAAATAAAAACGTGTTAAAACTCGTAATAATAAATTAATCTCAAAATATATTTAACAAATAAGTGGGGTGTTAATCCGCGAGTCGCCCGCGGCAGATAACTGCTTAGCAAGGCTTTACGCTAATGAAAAGCCAGTGGCCGTTGAATCCCCTGTATTTCAACGATGTAGTTACTCGGTTGCATTTCGAATCAAACGCAGAGGCACATGACTAATTTCGCCGAAACTTCTAAGTTTTGCAGTGCAGCCCACGTATAAAAGAGGTTGTATTTATGTATAAGAGGTTAAACGCCTTTTAATACTTGTAATAAAGATTTTGGACTTTAACGATTGTAATAGTGTACAAAGTTGAGACAGATCGCAATCCAATCGTTTCTAAACGACTCTCCTTTTTCGGCGGCAAGTTATTTCGACACGAGCAATTAAAATAGAGGTGTGTACAGCGTATCCATTTACTTTTTTTGCTGATTAATTAAATGTGGTTAATTACTCAAAGAAGTTGATTAGAGATTGACCAAGGTTATCCTTCCCCACAATTCACATTTATCGATAAAATGTTGACGAGGTGTTAATTTTTAACCAAATTCGAACAGGAGGAGGTACTCAAATCGACTGAATGTTTTTTTTTTTTAATAATTTTCCGAATATGTTTTCAATAAATTTCAAAAGCACCACGAAGCAAATTCAGTAGTAATATGATTTCGGTCAGTCGTTTCAGTCGGCTCTTAATGGAGGTTAATAACGAATTTTAACTGTATTAAGTTCACTGTGTAAATAAAATATTAAAACTGGGTAATTATTTTTGTGTGGTGAGTATATTACATATTTATTTCTTTTCTCTTTAAGGTAACAGACCGACTGAGAGCCAGACGTATAATTTATACTTTTGATTAAACACTTACATTAATTTTAACTGCCGCCTGTTTTTGTGTTAACTTAATCAATTGGTTTTTTATCGATAGCAAATTGAGCCAGCAATTAATCTAGGCAACGGTTACGAGTAAAATAACATTTTTAAATTGAAAAAATAAATAAACTTTTGAAAAAAAAATTAAACCGACTTCAAAAACCAAAACAAAACCTAAAAGGCACAAAATAGTGTAAAATAAACTTAGAACTATCTAAAATATTAATACAAAACTAGAAGTGATCTGTTTGAAGTTGGTGCCAAACTATATATACTCGTATTTGTACTAGTATTTGTAGGTATTTATTTTTTGTTGGTACCTATATTGTTGTTTGGCACCGACTTCAAACAGATCACTTCTAGTTTTGTATTAATATTTTAGATAGTTCTAAGTTTATTTTACACTATTTTGTGCCTTTTAGGTTTTGTTTTGGTTTTTGAAGTCGGTTTAATTTTTTTTTCAAAAGTTTATTTATTTTTTCATCTTTTGTGTTCATAATATTTATTATAATAATACAATACAGCTCACCTTAGAAACGTTAAAAAATGTAAATGAGGGTCAATACATATTTATTATATAAAAAAAATCAACCCTTAACTCCTAAAAGTCAAGGTTTCTTCCATCATCAGCTCAGTATTTACCAAAAGCCTTGAGGTGATGACTATTGGACGTAAATAGGTACATAAATAGGCTCAGTAGAATCATGAAACACGTTCGACATTTCTATAAAATTTAAGGGTTTCCTTCGATTTAACTGGGATCCCATCATCAGATCCTGACTTAGTGACAATGGGACCACCTCGGGAGAATACTCTTTCGAATACAAAAAGAATTATAAAAATCGGTTCACAATTGACGGAGTAATCGGTGAACATACATAAAAAAAAAAAAATAGTGACACGCCGAACATATAACCTCCTCCTTTTCGAAGTCGGTTAATAAAAGTAAATCATTTTGTTTTGTTATTTCTGTTATCTAAGCCGTATATTGTTTTCGTTTCTCTTATCGTTGGGTATTTTGAAATGGGTTTACGTGTTTAATAGCGTCATTGTCCAACTACCCACCAGATTTTGATAAGACTTAGTTCTCGTGAAGCTCTATGACGTAAATTAAGATGAACAGTTCTCTTGAACTCTTATAAACCTTGACGAAGACGAATTGACGAAGGTCTATTTATATATATGTTATTAATTAATGATTACATTAATTACTTTCTATATTAAATTTATTTAAAGATATTCCTTGTTACGCAATTCTGGCCCTTAATCCTACGAGCTTTACGAATTAATAATGTGTGTATTTTAATTTAGGTTTACTATTTAATTAAACTGCAATTTATAAACTTAAAACAAAAGTTGTATTCTATTTTCCATTATATATTAGTGTTTATAAGTAGAATAAATAAGAAAGGCTCATCTGAATTTAAATTGATTAATAAATAACAAAGCCCTTACAACCAAAAGGTTCGAGTATCCAAGAAAATATATATTAGAATATAGGTATTAAATATATATTTTTCTTTCTTTCTTTCTTTAGAAAGCCGTCTGACTGGATTTAAAGAAAGCAGATTAAAACTACGTTCTTCACTACTACACTCAATTCAATATTTATTTATTGAGTACTAGCTGTTTCCCGCAGCTCCGCCCGCGGTCTAAATTTTTTTTAATGTAATTGAGAATTTTCTTTACTATAAACCTCAAGGAGCCCGTGACCTTTCCAACGAATCCAAAACCGTGGAAATCGGTTCGTGCGTTCTGGAGTTATAGCGTCAGGAAGGAAAACCCGACTTATTTTTATATAGTAGAGATTTTAATTACATTTTCAATACGCGTTGACATTTATACATATTTAATTATATTATTGCGGTTGTCAATCTTTCAAGTGATTATGTGTTTGCCGTTTATGGTTTATGAGGCAGTTTTATGCATCGACGGAGAATAAATGTAAGTAGCATGCAGTTTTAGTATCGTCTTTAAATACTTATGAGGCAACATCCTTAGTCAAAAGGCTATAGAAATTGAAGAGACTACCGTGACGTCATGGCTAATATAATTTTTAGTCAGTATTGATTTTTGTATGTATTTCTCAGTCCGTCTTATAATAGCCAGAGAATAAAACAAACTTTCTTTACGTAGCAATATTAATTGTAGAAGTTAATTGTTTCATCATCTGTGTAGCCGTCTCCCAAGCTATTTAGGGTCGGCTTCCAGTCTTACCGGATTTGCTGAATATCGTATTTTCATGGAGCGACTGCCTATCAGACCTCTGCAACCCAATTTACTGGGTTACACAGTATACAATAGTAAGACTGGTAGTCAAAATAATTGAACAACTATCAAAGATCACTGTATGACAGTCGGGACCAACGGCTTAACATGCTTTACGAGGCACGGAGGGTCTCGGTATGTTTACAAATGGTGACCCATTGACAAACCAACCGCGGCGAGCGCGGCACAACCTTTAATATCGGTCAAACCCGGTACGGCTTACACTTAGCCACGAGCCCTTCACATGTTTTTTTATTATACATAATATAAACAATTTATTTATTGACATACCAGAGGTACCTACAGAAAACGATATACAACCTCCTTCCTATTTTCCTGGCTCGACAGGGATACAATTTTATTCTAATATATCTCCCAAGAATTTACATCGCGTAACACAATATAATATTGAGTAAACACTACTTAATATTATGAAAACTAATTAAAAAGAATATTCATTTATTAATTTAGAATAGAGAACAATTAATCCGCAACAAATAATGTTAAAGTAAATAACAATTTATCAAAGGTTTCTGAACAGATCTAGAATTGTAAGTAGTATTTATTAGTGGTTGCTTCACACTGTTCCGTTTAGTAAATGGCTCGCGATATTTATTGTTCCAAGCGATAGGGAAGCCGGTAATTGGTGCAGCTAAACAAAATTAACGCTGTTTAAAACCTGTTTCAAATTAAGACATTCAATGGTAACTAGTTCTATTTAGACGGTTTCAATTGGTCGTTTTGTTAGTTTGTTTTCATCTAGTCTTGTCTTAAAACGTTGAAGTCCATCATGAAAGTAAGTAACAACTTACCTATGAATAAAAATAAACAAAGAATATTATTCGTAAATATGTTTGTAATAATAATTCTTTCCTTATCATAAAACTACATATAAATCAAGTTACCTCAACAAAGCCATTTAACATAAAACAAATTTATAGTTTGTTGAAGTTTATTTCGATTCGTTTTTACGCCAATTTAGATTTCCAGTAGCGATATGAGCAGAGAAATGCGACGCTAAAATGAAAGGGGCTGTCAACAAATTAGTGATAGCGTACCTACCTTTATTAATTTTCAATGACAACATTTTTTTTTAGTTCTACTTGCGACACCGCCGCCGCCGCGTCAGCTCTTTAAATAATTATTTTTTGTTTTCTTACAAGAGATTTGCATGTTTTTTTAGACGCGAATATATAATGCAAATTTTAAGCTTTTAAACATTATTGCGTAACAGGAAAAAATTCAAGGACTAATATATCGTAACATCTAGAGTAAGAAAGAGTAGTGATTTTTTAGAACACATCTTTTAAAGCTTTAGATATTAAAGTTTTATTATCTTGTAGTATCTATAAGTGTCTTTTGTCGTCAAATACTTGATAGGTTAATAATATCTCTTTTCTTAAAAATCCGGTTTCCTATAGTAGAACAGAACACCTCCAAATATCTACTCAATTCGAAATCCGTACAATTTCTCAATCCGCTTCAAACCATCACAACGAGCGTCGAGTGGAACTAGATAATTAATAGTGGGTTTATGGCAAGGGAAAGTCAGGCGGACAAACATGGCGTTATTCCACCATTGTGACGAACAATGGCTGAACCGCTAGCTGTCAACCCGTCGTTAATACAATAAGGACACGCCTAGCAGTGAAAGTGCTGATTGTGTTGTTATTGAGAAAAAGAACATTGCCTTAATGATCTGTGTACCTTAACATAGTTTTCTGACACTTTCAATCACATTACTTTCTATAAAGGATGAGTAAGACAGAATAAACGTTTTTAAACATGAGCATTTGGGTGCACTTGATCATTTGAGACCTTAAAATTTTAATGTCAACGACATTTAGTCAATTTAGCAACTTTACGAACTTATCACATTTATAAATGGAAAAGTTTAGATTGTCACTCAATTATTTAGAGAGAGGATCAACGGATTTAGCTTGCTGAGGTATAGCTAAAATCTGTTGAAGATTTTGAACTTTTATCTAGTTAAAGTTGTTACTTTCCACCTTGCGGTGAGACTAGCACATCAATAGTTGAGAAAAAAGCGGGCCAGTTCGAGTCTAGCTTGCCTCTAATAGAAAATGTTCAGGAACAGCGGCTTCGAAAGAAAATAAAAAAAAAAACTTTTATTCGTTTAGTTAAAGAAATTTGTTGAAATTAATGCAATATTAGGTAATAGGTAATATTAAACCTACGATTTGTCATTTGTGCGCTTTTGGAGGCCCGACTGAACTTCGACGCGATCCGAAAGGGTTCCCTCTCCCGCCGTTGTAGTTGTCCGTGGCAGCACCGTGCTCCCTTCGTTGATCCGGTGCCGATAATTTGATGATGAGTTGTTCGTTCGTCGTTAATTGATGGCGCTAGTAGTTGCGTCGACGGAATAAGTAAAAAAAATACAAGTAATAATTTAATTCCGCTGTTTTCAAAGTATTTCTTGTATAATCTTGACGCTTTATTTTCGGATTGATTCTGTGAGCACTAGGCGTTGCCTATTTTCTTATATTTCTGTTTGTCATGTAATTTAATTTCTGTGGTAGGTACATTCTCGGTTGAACGTGTTGACGAAAAGTTATAGCTACATGTACCTATAGTCTATACGGTTATCGGTGTGGCATGAAATAACTTTTTTTATGTAGGTATTACTGATATCCTACACTACATTTCCCTTATAAAAACTTAATTTTCAATGAATAAATGTGACATGTTTGCAAGTAATATAATAATAATACCTTAATAAATGTACATAAAAATTTCAAAACAAAAGAAATGCTAAACAGTAGAAGAAAGCCCTTATTCTTTACAATATAAATAAAAGGAAACACAATTTTAGCTGTAATAGAAGTTTCAAGAAACGGCTCGGCATTGATTTTGTAAGGCTTCATGTGAAAGAGTCCTGCGTAAAGGTCACGTGTAAAGGGAGTTGTTTGCGGGCTCGAGGGGACAAGCCACTGTCAATTTACCGAATATGTACTAGATCTTGTATCAATCTGGAGGTTTGAACAATAAGGTTACCTTTATTCAACTTTAATTGTGATATCAGAGTTAACACGGACTGAGAATTCAGTACATAAAAGAGAGTATAAATCTATAAATGGAAATTTAACTATAAGAAAAATCCCCTGGTAAATTGGGTACACATATAATATTGGCTCGATGCAAACGATGCAATATTGATTGAGCCACAAGTTACATTGAAAAAATATTTTATTTCCAGCTTCAAACAACAAAAGCAAAACAAATGAAAAAGAAAGTTTTCCCAACAGAGAATGATATTAAAAGCACAATTTCATTACATTGATTTGTAGTTGAAACTCAGGCATGAATTACTTGTGTCTTATTTTTGTAAAAAATGTCTATTGTTGGCTTTCGAAAACTGGCAGGAAAGCTACCGCAGGTTTTAATTATACAGAGGAAGGTAAATTAAAAAGCATCCGTCCGTACCGATCGGGGGAAAGGAGGCTTTAAGCTCGGGACTCATCTCACTTAATGTTGGCTTTTTGCTAACAGACGCGGCTTTGAACGAACAATTGAGCGTCATGCTAAACAAAAGATCGCGTGTTGTCGCTGTTTGGACAACGCATGGCTAATGATGAGACGTGATATAATACAAATAAAAGTTTGTACTCAACAATTGAAACAACGATTGATGTCGACGGCTTTTTCATTTAATTTTCATAGAAATTGTAACTATAGTTTTCATAGAAATTGATAATGCAACGTTGTATCAAACAATTACAATAAATATTTTATGAACATTCTTACTGTTGTATTACAGATTCTTTTGTAATCCTATTTCTTTGCTTTCCTGTTATAAAAAGCTTTAAATGCAGACGCAATTTTATTATACAGAGTTAAGTATTAGGTTCATTTCACTGACTAGACAGTACTTCGGATGTTTTTCTTAGAAAATTATGAGCAACTAACGAGAACCATTATTTGATTTACGTGGAATAAATGAATAACAACTCACTTCTGACATCTTTTTTAAAGAAATATTACTATATATTTTTGTTTAAATAGGACATTTAAACAAAAATATAGCAAGGAATGCTTGTTAACTGTTTTTTCGATTTGGGTTTTTGCTTTCAAACCGCAATCTACTGAAACCGCATAATACACCGCAAATACGCAGTTGACGTCAATAGGTCATTAGCTATGAATTGTTTACAAACATCCATGACATTTATTTAAATACAAGATTGAATAATACAAAGACTTGCAACAAAACATGTGATCAGGTATATTTAGAGTTTACTTTGTAATATGGTGATATTTTGTATTGTATCAAATAATGGTATGTGACGTTATCAGTTCGTATTACGTAGTCTTATCTATAGCTTTAATAATGCCAGCCTTACAATGTTGCAGCCTTTGTCATCGTGATCTATTTTCATGTAACTATTACCTTGTGCCGACATTAAGTTTATAATTTTACTAAGCGAGGTATCCGAGGGTAATTTTATATTCATAGACTGAATATTGATTACTTGTTGTAAAAAATATTCACCCTATCGATTTTAATGAATTAATAACTGATAAAATCTTTTCTTGAAGTTGTACTTGTAAGATGCATAAAACGGCTTAAGATATGTTAATTTCGTCATAAGGTCTGTATTCTTTCATAATTTTTATTTTAGAAATTCTTTAATAATTACGTGGTGGCCTAGCGGTTCATTGAAATGATGCAGGTTCGAATCAACTACGACTATGACGTATTCTAAGACATCATTGATAAATAATTAATCGATGAAAGAAAATTTCGTGAGGAAACCTAGATTCCAAAAATTGGAAAATCAAATCGCCAACCCGCAGCCAATGTGGTGATCAATGCTCCTACCTTCTCTATAATAGAAGAGGCCTGTGCCCAGCACTGGGTTATTTATAGGCCGTTATTATATATTGTTTAATACACTTGCATTAAAAGATGCGAGGTATGGCAGCTGTATTACGAGGGCCAATCTAATAACACTCCCTTATGGGATACGAAAGAATTGCGGAATAATTTATTACCCAATTAGTAGCCCCTCGCTGCAAAGAAAAAATATGAAAATCAGACTTTACTAAGCCGATAATTGCTTATTTACGGGACCCCACGCGTTCCGTGAACGTGACGGAATCAACTGAAATTTTATCGGAATTTTATGCGTTATTGTAATTAAAAGTACGCCTTTATGAGGCATAATATAAACTTTTTAATTATTTGAATACCAATTACTTTCAAGCTGTTTAATTAATTTTGATTTGTCAATGGAGGTAATAATTGCCTGATTAACCACTGTTGACAAATTAACGATGAAATTATTGGAGTAATTAGATAATTAGCTATTGTGTTATTTAGAATGTTTTGATCGTCATACCGGTGGGTCGAGTTACCGGTAATAATTATAATGTACTGATATTGTTCCAAATATAAGGGGATCAACGCCGCCATATTGAATATTAATTCAAATGTATTTGTATTCTTGTTTTATTTTATTTGCTTGAAGCTATTAGATATTTAGCAGACGACATTCTTTTAGAAATAACGATTCCTCTTTAACCGACTGCCAAATAGGAGGATGTTCTATATTCGACTGAATGTATATTTTTTTTCTGAAAGTTAGATATCGTCACTTAACAATTTATTTCATTACTTTGTTTGTTTTATTTTTCAGTTGATCTTTTATTAAGTAATTAGTGCATCTTAATAAGGTCTATACTCACTCGAACCCTGATTAGATAAGAGGGTAACGAGATACAAGTTAATATTTACATAAAGCAATGTGTCATCGATAACACGACGTTCATTACGTGCTAAAGAAAAAGGTTTCTGATGTCGAAAATTCCCCGATAACCGGTTCTATCGGCTTATTTATCTCTCGAAATACAAAAAAAGGTATTCTTTGAACCAAAAGCGTTTTGTTTTTCTATCGATACAGAAGTTGTTAGATAAGATTATGCTGATTGGGCCTAAAATGCCAGGCATTGTTTTTCAGTCGAGATTTTTAACGAGCTGGTATCTAAAACTTCTTAGATTGTTTATAATATAGAAAAAGGTTTGAAGAAAATATATCAGTGGAGGAGAAGTTTTGACCGGCAGATGTTTAAAAAAAAATGACTTAAATTAACTTACTAAACCATAGACCGCTAAAAGAAGAGTTTGCAGCGAGATACAAATTGCATCAATAAGTACTTACCTAATCATCAGCTCAAAAAACACGGATATTACATTAGTGCGTAATTTACGGCAAAAAAGTATTTTTTTATTTAATATTTGTTAAAAATAAATCATAAATAAATAAATAATTTACTAACAGTTATTATTAGATCATAATTATTTCCTCATTTATTAATTTTTATTTTGTTTTTTGTAAATTATTGAGTCTTATTATCTTACGAGAGTCATACGTAAGTATGAATCTAGGATAGACTCAACTACTTACTTTTTTCCCTGTTCTAGTAGCTTACTTGAGCTATAAACGGTCTTAACTAAAGGTTAGTAAAACATAAAGAGAAAGTGCCGAGTTATTTGTAAACTTTCATATTTTAGCCAGTTAACGAGCTTCAGATCAGTCAGTTAATGCGATAAGGTTTAATTACTGTTAAATTATTACACGAGTGTGTCCCAGTTACATTTAGAATTGTTAATAGTCTGTTTGACAGTTTAAGTTCGTGAGGACTAATTAAATGTAATTGTTTTATGGCTTTAATACTTATTTGGCCGCTGATCTGTAATTAAATTAAATCAGGGGTTATAATCGTTAGAATTAATTATGATCTTTGTCATTACGAAGCGTAATATTTTGGAATAGAATTAATACTTTTGCGTTATTAACGGGTTGTGTTTTGACGTGTTTAAATAGACAAATTACTATTCACAATTAGAAACTTTAAAACTTTTCCCATATGACTTCCAGAAATAATATGATTTTTTATAACTCTCACATAAAAAAAATATATAGTAAAAAATACACGTTTACTTTATTCAAAACAAAACAAATAGAATATTCCGGATTCAAATCTAACAAGTGCCAACCATGTTCATTCAGTACCGCATTCCGACATTCCACATTTTCATTCATTCTTTTCCCTACGACCGACGCCTCGACACGGGTTGTCGGGTTACTAAGCCCTACTCATAACGACCATCCGTCATCCCTTTAAACGATCTGGGATCCTCATTCCTTTTACGTGATCTTCACCCGAGAACATTGTTATCAGATTTAACTAACCGACTATCACAGCATCCGCAATCATTCATATCGTCACCTTTTTTGACATGTATTTGGTATTTCACTTAGCAGTTTTGTATAGCATGAATACATACGTACTAATAAATTAAAAGCAATACAGATAATGTTAGACATTGAAATAAAACTATTTTAAAACGGATTTTATCGCGGTTTATTAACGTTGGGAACTAAAATAAAAATAAACTGCGATAGAATCCGTTTAAAAGTAGTTTTCTTTCAAAATACAGATAATACCTACTTTCTTTATAAATGTATTATTTTAAATAAGTTTTTATAACTTTTTAAGCCATTTCTACTTAAAAAAAAATGCAATGAGTTCATTATGAATTCATTGCGTAACGTTGGTTGTATACTGAAAATATGTAAAACTGTAAGTAGAAGCAGGTTACTAAAAAGTAAGTTAAGCTTCTTGAGTAATAAAACATGAATACTTACACGTTATTTTAGATCGAAACTTATCATATTAGAAGGTAGATAAAGTCGATAAGTAACTATGTAAATATGTCTAAGAAAGAAGCCATAAAAGTCATAACGTCGGCCATGTATTTTAGTAGAATATTTTTCTGATAAAATAAAACACTAATAAAGTAGTCACATTATTAGACAAACGTTTTAAGATAAATATCGAACATTAATCGATTAACTGAAAGCATTATTCTAATAATTTAGTAAAAAGCTGACAATTAATCACAGACAGGTTTCTTAGATGGCGTTGTCAATTGTATTGATATAACTGGCAAGTTAGTATAGTTGACTGAAGGAATAAAAATATGAATATTACTATAAAAAAAAGTTTATTGTTTTTAATCAATAATGAAATTGTTGGTTCACACGTGAACATTCCAGACGATCGGTCTGTCGGCCTCCCGCTGTTTTTCTCCTGTTAAAACTGGGTCAAGGCGTGCCGTATTGGAGACAATATTTTTTTTATTACTGGTATGCGAGGCTCGCATTCGATCGACAGTTCGAGCCAACGAACGGATTACAATAATTCCTTTTAAAATTCTTGTCAATTTAATGTCTTCTGTAATTATCAATGTAATTACTGGCGGTATTTTCAATTATACATCAATGAAGAAAAAAGTATGTGAGCTGACTGTTAATAATTCATTCCATCTTTAAAATGTTATTTATTTTCATTCACTTAGTCGTAACATTTTTATCTGACTGAAATCAAGGAATCGAATTGATACGTCAAGCTATTAACCATGAATGAAATACGTCATGTTGAATACTTGGAGTATTTAAAAAGTTTTGTAGTTGTTAAGATTTATTATTGACAGCTAAGTTACAAAATACCCATGATATTCAAACTAAAAGTATTTATTTTCAAACGAAGGTTATAATATTATCTACTTAAATGTTACATGCGTTGCATCAGCAATTTTGAAAATTTTGTTTTCATTAGAAAATTGAAGTAGATGCCTTTTTACCCATTACATATTAACAAAGGCTAAACTATAATTTATCTATAATTAAATGTTTTACCATGTAGGGCCATTATTTAACAATACAGTATAACCATTCATATGTCATGCGGCTTCATTTATAAAAATAGTAAAATGACAATTCCATTATTGGATAGCCGACCAAATGATGACGATGTCGCACTACGTTATAGATCAACATCAGACGCGAAAAGAATAATTAATTTTTAATTATTATTAAGAATAACTATACTCCATTTAAAATAGCATTAGACAGAAGTTAAAAAAGGTTATTTATAATGCACACTTTGTTGCAAAAGTACAATAAACTTGTTACAGTTACGATTGACGCCTATAAATTAAAATCTATTTTACATACCAGCTGTCACACTTATTTGTAATCATGTTAACCATTTTTCATAACAAATTATGTGGCTTTCATTTATTTATAATATTTCATTCCAATCTAAAATGACAGTGTCAATGCTAAAAAGCTAAAAGAAGCAGTGATGAACAATACTGGAACGTTTTTCGTTTTACTATTATCATACCATTATTTATTTGTTAATTATATATTTATTATTTTATTATGACTAAATCCTATGATGAAGACGAAGAAGTTTCACTATAGTGTGTTGTAAGTTGTTATTTTAATTAAAATATTGTTCTAAAAATTACTTTTATTTTAATCTTAATTAAATCTAAGTCATCATGACATGATTGGTTGTCTCATTCATTGTTTTGGTGTAAGTTTGTAATGTGTGATGACGATATTGTTATAAATAAAGCGTAATTTAAAAAAAAAAGTTTTATTTCGTTTATTTAAGTAGGTACTTAAAACAATTTCTTTAAAATAAAATGTTTTCAATTCCTGCTTCTGCGAGCCTCTTTTTTCTAATGCTATAATAAATGGAGTATTTATATAAGTTTTATTGCATTCGTGTATTTTATTTTTAATGAATACTGGCAACTTTGTGAAGACTAATTACGTACTAATTCTTAGTATGACTAATGACTACAATGAACAAATTACACAAATTAATTCCTGTTTTTATTTTGTGTTCAAGCAAATTGTGTATTTGAAGTTTAATATGTTTTTATTATTCTGCATGAAGGCAAAACCCAGAAATAAAGAAGAATTTAATTAAAAAGCAAAACGGCACTGCAAATAAAATGTTCTGTTTACGGATTGTTTTACATAATAATCATTCTATTACCTCGTTTAAATATCACTTCTTTCTTTATTTAAATTAAACACCGCTTCAAGTTAAATAAGTTGGTTATTAAACGAGATGAGGAAACGAATAAAGTTATGTTAGGATCTGAATTTCGGCAGAAATCCAAGAAAGTTGGATGTGATTCGCCAACTTCGGGCCCCTAAACTTATCAAAGTGATTTGGCAAACTTGTGCGTGAATTCTTTGAAAACGCTTCGGGAATATGTAGTTATTTGTAATTTTTGACAATGAAATTATAAAACCTTCTTCTTCAAACTTATCAACTTAGCCTTTCATAGAAATATTATCTTCTCCTTTATACAAGCAAAGTTGTTAAAAGATTTGAAATCATATTTTACGTACAAATATAGCGCATAACTTTTAAGATTTATGTCCAGACAGAGTAATGTTCAATAGTGTTGACAGAGTTAAGCCTTTAAGTCGTATCAAGTCGGTGCATCTGAAAAATCAAAGCTTCGAAGATCACAATACCAACCGAATAAATACTTGTTGCTGGCTCCTTGCCGACACATTCTACTGTATAGTATTCTTAAAGTGTTTCTCACGAACTCAAACGACCGAAATTCCGACTTCTATAAAACGTCAAATTCAAATACATTTAAATATAAGTATTTGAATTTGAATGTATTTATTTAGTTATTTAATGCACAATGTAGTATTTTACAAGTATATCAATATATATGTAAAAAAAACAGACAAGGACCCTGAAAGGGTGCAGCGAAAACTAAAACTAAGACAAAATTTAAATGATAAAAAAGCAAAGTTAATATCCTCATGAAACATAACACTAAATTGAACTTAACTATACATTGAAAGTTATTTGCTTCATGAAAAAAAATATTTCAAAATATATACGTGCTTTCAAACGAAATCAAATCGAGTACTCGATTAGATTAAAACAACTGATCTTTACTCGATTTAATATCGACATTTCACATTGAGTTAGCTTTAAAAATACAATTTATATTGTGGCGGCAGTTTACGGTTCAATTGTTTCTGCGAACATTCGATATTATTTCCCAACTAGCAAAAAAGTTGTATAATATTAGAATTATACAACCAACAGACACAAAAGGGCTTTATAACAGTTTTGTAGCAACTAAATAGTTGTAAAATAGTATTCCGTTCGACGCATTCGTTGTATATTATTTTAGTCGTATTAAAGAGTCTGGTAAACGTCATCTCAATAATTTATATGACGGCCATATAACGAGTCATATAAAAAGTCGAGTAAACGTTTCAGTCAGAAATGGTCGTCATAGAACCTTTTATTCAACACTTAAATGACAAACTGTGGTATAAGGATTTTATATTTAACTGTTATAAAATCGTCATATTAGGTTGTATATCTACCATCTTTAAGTAACTTTTAGTTTGTAACGTTATTCTAATATAACTTATATATGACAATTGATTATTTAAACGATAAATTATCATATATTATATAACTCAGTCGCCATTTTTTATTAACTATAATATATATTATGGATTTAAAAAAGTGGAAAAGAATTAAACGAAGTGGTGGTTTTAGAAGAAAAGTTAATAAAAATTATCAATTATTATTGTTAAATACAGCCACAATACCTACATTTAATCTGGAAGAAACTGTACCCAGCCAAGAAGTAATTGATAAAAATAAAAGTGGTTCCTTACATTTTACAACTTCATCAACATTTAATGCGGTAAATGCTGGATCTAGTCAGGACAACAATACAATATTTTGTATACCCCTACTACATACTCTTTAATTATTATTGTAGGTAAATAAAAATCACAGATACGTAAATTGGTTTTTTTATTTGGCATCATTCAGTCTTATATGTTTTTATTTACTTATCTTATGATAATTATAATGTTCTTAATCATTTTAGTTTAACTTAAAAGTAATTACACGATACATTATATTTAATTTTAAAAATGAATAGATTAAATAAAAGTAGTATGAGCAGTTTACATTTACGTACATGTAGGTACGTAAATTTACACTGCAAATTTACCATTTTTAGAATGGTATCGTGAGATCAACTTAAATCTATATATCTAATTAATACCCTGGTTGCATAAGTAGGAACTTTTGGCACTTATAACTTATTAATTAATACAAAATGTTAAAAAATAGTTCAACATAATGATTCTTCTACTACTTGCAAATCGAGATCATTTTTGACTTTAATGTTATGAGAATTTGGATCAAGAGACTGCTCATTTTGTTGAATTTCTTGAAGTACTTGTTTGTCGTTAATGTTGAGAGAGTCCCTTACGAAATGCGTATATAGAGCGAGACGGAAGAAAGGGGAATTCCCTGACAGCAAACATTTTTATTGCGCGTTGACTGTCGATACACTGGCCTTGAACTTGTAAGTGGCTCGCCTTTTTAATATACCTTACTAGATGTATTTAAGAATAACTTTAATAAAAAAATATTACTATTTTTTATTCTGTGATATAACTGTGAAACTAACCTTACAAATTAGTGATGAATATCGTAATCGAAAAAACAAATTAAAGTTTAACAGTTGCAGTAACATTCGTCCTCAGGAAAATGGTCGTATATGGCAAAGATCTTACAGTTCTGACACCAAAAAAACTCATAGTTTAATAATTTAGTTATAATCCTATTATTATGGATGATAAAATGTTTAAATGTCGTTTGGGTAGGGTAATTACACCCGTAGCACTTCTGTGTTAACTGGAAATGCGTGTTATCCCATGGCCATTTTAAATGTTTGAGCAACTTTAGGTCTTTTTTTGTTAAAAACTTATCAACGTCGAAATATATCACCATGATGCCCACCCTGCACCACCCTGTAATTAAAAAAAAAGTATTCCTATGACTAACTATACACAAAGGTTTTTTCCATTTTCCAACAGAACTCTAATTGGAGCCGTCATGGTGGACGCCATAAATCGTATAAAAAACATGTATATGATCAATAGTTATATACATGTCTAAATGCAGTCGCCCAATGTCCATTGGCAATATGGCGGAAAGTATAGATGATAATTAATGTTATTTATTTTTATAAATAATATTGTAACAACAATATTACGAAAGCCCATTAAAATATTGACAAAGACAACCATACATATCATCGAAAATTTAAATTCCCAAGCTCTTTATCTTCCACCACAATTAGATTTCTTTACATTAAATTATTAAATAATAATATGTATTAAAATATTTGACTTACCTGTTTATAAGTTTTATCACAACGCAATAAATTGTCACACAAATTGTCTAGCTTGCACCACTGACCGACCACCAAGCATATTAATAAAATGTATACGTCTATACGATGATATAGTTTTGTAAGAGTATTACTAGAAACTATTACAAACCTTTCTAGTTAAACTTACAACGTCTATGTGATTTCTACTCAACGTAAATTGTCGTGGACGCGACTGCAAAAGGACCCTTACACGAGTTAAATGTTATATAATCTGCGCCCAAACCCGCGTTATATTTACGTATAAAAAACTATATTATAACCATTTTCATATGGCTGAAAGTTAAATTAAAAACGTTATTGTACCATTTATATGACATTATATTGCTACTTGGGTTGTGTACTCGCCCACACTGTGGGCAATCAGATCTAAAATATTTGTTTCGAGCTGTATCCGATCAAAAGCTTATCTCGTCTGATCCCTATATCACAATGTTTGAATGGAGATCGCTGTGTTGATGCGTATATTGTCAATTTTTTAACTAAATCAGTTGATTGATGTGTCACGTCACGGATTCATGTACGGATGTCGTATCGTTGGAACGCTCACGATATTTGGGGAGTAATGCAATATTGAGAGTACGCGGACAATGCTTTGGGTCGCGAATTTCTTGTTGAACTTATTCGTTAAACAGATTTCCGGAATACAAAAGCGTCGCTTCGCAAATCTTGAATTATATAGATAGACGTATTATATAGGTCTTGGACTAAAATGTAAGTTTGTTTATTGACTTGTTCACCAAGCGACAACTAAAAATAAACATTGTACTCCATAACTATATATTGATGCTGTTAGGGAAGATGGGGTGAGCTACCTCACTTATAGAAGCTTTCTAGCCTTATTCAATTATAGCAGGAAAATCAGATATGTGGAACTTGAAGACCTACATCGTTTAGTTGGATTACAGGTAAACGGGATTATAGGTAGATATTGGTAGAAGAGAAGAATAGCATTTAATTTAACAATAAATAATAAATATAATATAGTATTTTACAATTACAATTTCGTTACTTACAAACATCGTGACATGCTCGACATCATCCACAAAATCTCTTGGGAATTTACAAAACATTTACTCTTCTAAAATATTTATATAGGTACTATATTAGTCTTATTTAATTCAACGCTTGCCGCATTACTCCATTTGCGCCTATAACCGGCGTATAACGAGCAGCTAATATAAACAAAAGCATCGCGAATCGATGTTTCTACTCGATATCAATTTGCAAAACTGTTACGGTCGTTGGTTCAGCAAATTTAGCGGATTCGACGATAGATGACAGCACTCGTAAATATTTTGACAGCGCTGGCTACCGTTTGAATGGGAATGGTCGATAATGCGATTAGTAGCGGTTACAAATCACATGATAGGGCCGTGCTCATCAGATCGTAAGGAAGCTGCTATAAACTGTTATAATGTACCATTTTGAGGTAATTCAATTTCTTTCCCATGAGGTAGCGAGTGGATTTATGGAATGCGACTAATAGTGATGTAGGTATATATTTTCCTCATATTTTTTCCTCTAAATACAACATAATGCGATCAGATTAAGTTACTGGTTAGATGATAGCCCCGATTCTGTTAAACACGTAGGTACTAAACAAATTGCAGTCCATTGGCAGCTTTTTCACTTGTACATATTTAGATAAGGACAGACGAAAATTAGAACTGTCAAATCCGACTACAATTCTCATACAAACGTGTGCTCTAAAAAACACTGTGATGTGATGTTCAAGGCAAAAACTAATTTGACAAGTTAGTTGTTGTCTGTTCCTGTCCTTTTCTCACGCTCTGTGTTAGTAAAAGACAGCAATGGTTTAAATTTAGTTTAGTTAGCATACAGAGGAATCAGCACCATTATGGGAATCATTAAATATATAAGTAATTAATTTACTTTTGTGTACAGTAACATAATCAACGGTACGGACAAGAGCTAATGTTTGATGGTTCCTGTAAACTCGCTAGGATTCTCTCTGACAATTAAATTGAACCAAGTTATGAAGTAGTCTAAATCTACTCTGTTGAGTTTGCGTATAAATGAGAAGTTGTACACTATTCCTAGTATTAATGTTGCTTTGTTTACACAATTAGTGGAAACACTGTATACTATTACGTGTAGTTGAAATATTATCTTTATTTTAACAATCTAGGCTAAAACTTATCTGTTTAAAAATATACCAAATAAAAATACCTTTAAAATATATTTTTTTTAGTTTTTTTTCCTTAATGTAACAGAAATGACAGATTAGACATTTTCCGTCAACAGTTTGTAGGACTTCTTCTCGTGCTTTTTAAAATAGCGATGGTTGTCAGCTCTGAGAATTTCTCCTTTAGAACTCGAGCGGTGTAATAAGTAGCTACTACTATTTAAATTTATTTAGCGCCACGGAACTTAGTGGCGTTCGAAATTCGAAATTCCAGTTTACTTTCACCGGTTCCTTACCATTTTTCTTTTTTTGATCTGATTTTTTTTGATAGAACAACCAAGAATTTAGTTACTTTTATGACACAAAGTCAAAATTAATACTAGAGAATTAGAGCCTCCAATTCAATAGTTCGTCGCCTTTGACAACTCCGTATCTAACGCTTACTAGAAACTTTAGAAACTTTAGGTGCGTTACATTTAACTGTGACAGGAACGTAGCTTCGGAATTATTCGCGAACTATAACTTATTCGATCAGTCAGTCAGACCAACTAATGATAAAGTAACAAATTATATATTTTTTAAATTAGGGCCGAACGATTATTGATTCTATGTAAAATTCAAGAGCAATTTTATTTTCACTTTCTTGATAAAAAAGAGATAAATCAATTCTTTCTATTTTAGGTTTTTATGGTTTTCCATGGCCAACGTCGAAGTCTATTAATAGACTCCGGACCCAAGTTGGCCGGTGCAAAGAAAATATGTGCCGGTGGGGTCACAACACACCTGAGCCATGTGAGTGCGGCATTTTCCCTCAAATCATGGTTCAGAATGGTTCTTATTGAACTGCCCAGCGTGGCCCAACACCTGCACACGCGAAGATCTTTACAACGCCTCCGTCAATGCTGTCTGCGTGGCCGAGTACTGGTCTGACAAAATATAATAATTATATTGCCATTGATCGACACGCTAAGAAGAAGAAGATGCCTTCCCTGCGTAATCCTGATAGCCTTAAATATGTATTTGTTTACTAAATTTATAAGGAGACTCATTCATAAATCAAAATCAAGTTAAATCTGGCCGTAAAGTTTCGTCTATTACCAGATATAACCACTTTGTCCCTTATAAAGTCTTGTAAAAGTTAGACTGTGAAGTTCCACTAAGATTTTTCCAACTTTCCAGGTAAGTAGGTAAGCTTTAGAAAATGTTTTTTTAGTTACGACAGAGTTTTGTCATGTAGAAACTATACGACTAAGGGAGGAATGTCATGGCCGACCAACTGACGTCTTCCATCATTCTAAATTTGAACTCTAGACAAAATGACGTCAATTGATAAGTTTTTATAGAGTACCGAGAGACGTTTATAGCGAAAATGCTCGTATGCAGCTTATCGCTCGGAGTCGTGACAGATTTCCATAAGCAATAGAGCGGATGGCAACACACACATGGACGAGTCCCGATTAAAACATATAAATAAGTGGGCTAATGATCGTGATAAATGTAGATATATGTTTCATTCTAAGCGTTTAGGGCCGTAATTTCAATTCAATAAGTTTATCTTAATGTAACTATATTTTACAATTTTATGAGCTTCGTATTTCATATGTAAATAAAGACGTGAATTGGATAAATTAAATCATATATTCCATTGAACATTTTTTTTACACACAATTGAACACTGTTATTTCGGGCACGGATGTGACCAATTTTCCTTGTGATGATATTCTCGTAAACTACCAGGGGCACAAAGATCATAGGAAACTGTAATAAGCGTAAACTATATTCATTTGGTATTAATTGAGACGTGACAAGACAACAGACGCACAATACATTACTATCAACCTTATTTCTTACACGATAAGGTTAAGTTCTCCGTATGCGTGTAATAATAGGGCTGTATGAATGTGATGCTATCGTTACGTAGAACAACAACTGTTAACTTGTTCACTCGCCCTATTTGCAGCTTTCAAAGCCCGGCTGTTTGCTAATATACATTCAATACATGTTTTGAATATCTCTCACTGATTCAAATCTTGAGAAGTTTTGTAAATGTTACTTTTATAAACTTAAACCCTTACGATAACATTATGAACACTTAATTCTAAGTAATAATTTATTAAATAATTATTAGTTAAATATCTATAATGTGAAAAAAAGTTTCACTTTTACCGTGGTTTCATAAAACCACACATTTTTTATTTAAATGAGCCAGAAACTAGGCTAGATACCTGAAAAAAATATTATACATTATACGTTAAAATAATTGTGTATGTTGTAAATTGTGCCTTTTGTTATAATAATTGTATATGTTTGTGTGATTTATTTCTCTACATAAATTATTTTTTTAATTTTTAATAATTCTTCTTCTTCTGCCTAGCCTTTTCCCAAGCTATGTTGGGGTCAGCTTCCAGTCTTACCGGATTTAGCTGAATACTATATTTTACATGGAGCGATTGCCTATCTGACCTCCACGACCCATTTTACTGGGTAAAACAGTATCTCATAGTAAGACTGGTTCTCAGAATTGTAATGGCTCAACGACTGTCTAAGATCACCGTATGCCAGTCGGGAGCAACGGGTTAACGTGTTTTCCGGGGCATGGAGAGTCTCAGTATGTTTACAAATGGTCACCCATCCACGGACTAACCGCGGCGAGCGCGGCTTAACCTTTGTCATAGGTTAAACCGTACGGCTTAAACTTAGCCACGAGCCTCTCTAATTAATTTATTTAATAAGAAGGGCTCCTCCTTTAATTTTCAAATAATTATTGTAAGTAACTAATTAAGTTTTCAGTACATTGACATTACACGTGGATGTGAATTTTGTTTGGCTTATTACCTACTGTGTAGTTCTACCAGTTGGTATAATTTTGGGTTGTGAATCAATTAGAATTTAAATCAACTTGCCTTAACCATAATTTAGGATAAATTAATTACTTCACTTTTTGCACGTTTTTAACTTGAATTTTTAATGTAGGCGTTTTTTATGAAATCATTAGAAACAATTATTAAATTACGTTTCCCGTCCAAACTGTGCCGTAGATTTTTAATACGTACTATCGAATTTAAGAAACAATTTTTTCACATTTTCGTCATTTTACTAGTATGATTTTCACAAAGTTGCGTAACTCCTAAATCTTACATAATTTCTATCAATAAATTCTCTTCTGCTAAACTTATGACTGAATATATTGAAGTAGTTACTACCATAAATCAAATCACAATCGAACACTGAGCAGAAGATATTGATTTTATCAATTTAAGTTAAGATTTGAGAATCATCCTGGTTCTAATGTAAAGTTGGGTATGGTACAAATAGTAGAGGATTGTCAGCTGAAGCCTCACTTAGGTTAGTGAATAACCCATTTCCTTCAGCTGATTTTAAACGACATTTTCCCGAGAGCCGGCTAGCTTTTCAGTGTTTTTCTTTCTTGTTCAATCGTAGTTTAAGAGTGTTGTTCGTATTTACTGCGTACTCTCATCCTTTGGACTTCGGTTTGATAGTTGATCATTATGGTGTTGTGTATGATGATTGGAATTGGAACAACATAGTGTATAGAATTGATTTATTGCAATCCAAAATTTTTATTAAGACGGTTGCGATTTTGTAACGAGTTTGTGTTAATGTATGGTTACCTACATCCGAAAACTAGACTAACAAACACTAAAGGAGAGTACCAGTATCCGTTCAGTATGAAAACAAAATTGTATAGGCACGGAAACCTTGGTGGACGAGTCCGACTCGCACATGACCGAATTATTTTATTATGACAAAACAACGTTTGCCGGGTCAGCTTGTAAATTATAAATAAGTAGATATCTGAAAACATCTGTTTAATTGGCGTTAAAGACAATATTATTTATTCTCAAGCCAGTGTATCCGCAACCGGAATAAAAAATGATTAATATTTCGTTTTCACATTTATAATTTACTTACCAATGTATAAAATTAAGTTTATAAACATGTTTTCCAACGCAACTCATAACCGAAGGACGAAAAAAAAAACATAATTTAAAAACCCGACTTTGTTGATTTCGCAAACATTAGATTCAAAGGAAAACCTTCAAGGTGGTGGACTTTGTTAAACTTTCCATGAAATATACGTGAACTACAAAGATACCTTGTGTTGCTAAGTTTGTGAAAGTAATTGTATGGTTTCGTCGCCCTCGTTTCATAAAAACTTAACGATTTGCTGGGCTTACTCTAAATAAATAGGTGAAAAATATCCTAAGAATGAATTTTGACATAAATGAGACGTTTCGCCCAACAAGTCATCTTTATTCACATAATACACATTTAGCACGTGTACAACGTAATTGTACACGTGCTAAATGTAATTCAGTAGGAACGGCAAATTCCCTAAAACTCTAAACCCACCCTCATCCAAACAATATGAAACGACCAAAACAGGAAACAGGACGTTTACAGGATTGTCGGTGTATAAAAAGCGATTTTGTACATAGTCGGGTTGGCGGTGTAATGGGCCGCGCAAAGAGTGTCGTCCGTATTTCGCAGTATCGAGTTCACGCTCGCTCTCTCCAAATAAATTACCACCCAGATTGACCTAGAAAGCTTCTGGCTGTGCGGAACAATGATCTGCACTACGTTCGATAAAATCTGTTGATTTATTTACGGTTCCCTATGAAAATACTGCGATGGAGTTGTTGTTGGCGATTACCATTTGTTTCACTGAGTCGCTCACACTCACAGTAAGTACAGCTAGTTGCGGAAATATAATTATCTTAAGAATTAAATTTCTCTTAGATGGGGAAAGAGATATCATACGAATTATAGGTACCGGTAAGAGATCTGAGAAATAATATTTATTAAAATTAATACAAAGTTAAAGCACAGCAATTTGGACAAATGTAAGAAAGTCGAAGTTTGTGATTAATTGCGACCTATAAATTAATATTGTTGTCATATAAAAGTTACCAAATTCTGGCGCACTTTCAACTAGGTTTTTTAAACTCTTTCACGAAATAAACTGCGATTCCAATAAATTCCGGATAAAACCATTATAACACCACCGGTAAACTAAACAGTTTATAACGATACTATTAATTTGACTGCAATTGTATTCAGGTATGATTTTGATTTGATTTGGAATTGGTTGCGCGGCTCTATTGTAAGAACTTGATTATAATTTATTGACTACGTAAGACATTTCGAAGTTTTGGCGTTGATTAGGAAATAACGGTTTATAATATGTAAGTAGTTATATATTTTGACTATATTTCTAGTGATATCCTTAGAAGCTGATGTTGAAATTCTTTAACGGAAGAAATTTTGATAAATCTTTTAATAAACAAACTAGAAAATATTTGTTGTCGTTTTCAAACCTTGTATATGTTGGGTACGTAAGTTTAATTATTTTTCGGGCTGGCTGTTACAGCTAGCTCGGAAAAAAATGAACCATTCAAGTATGAAAAATGAATTACATCGTTATTCGTCGCTCTGTTAAAATTCTGGTGCATAACTCATGTGTGCACAAAGCTTTGGATACTACTGAAATCATATAATTAAAACTGTATACAGAAACGATATATTAAGTTACATGTGTATGAAAATCCTTCCGAAATAAGATGAAAATGTGATTATGCAATATACGCTTGAAATTCTGCGAAACAACCGGGTGGGGGGTTAGGACATGACTTACACATGAAGTAAAATAAAGTTGTGTGCTCACGAATACCGGGAACTAGGAACAAAATGCTAGTTGCACATTGTATTTTTTTTCACATCGTGTTTATGTCTTTTACACACAAAATCTTTAGTAAAAATAACATCAAAAGAATATGAGAGCAGAAGCGCAACCTGCAATTGGCGTTTGGATTTCCCATTTATTCAAATAATTGACTTCTTCTTAGCGTGTCGATTAATGGCAATATATTATATTTTGTCAGACCAGTACTCGGCCATGTAAACAGTACCTATTGTCGGTGGCGTTGTAAAGGTCTTCGCGTGTGCAGGTGTTGGGATACGCTGGGCAGTTCAATAAGTGGGCCGTGGTTCGAGGGAAAATACCACACTCAATTGGCTCAGGTGTGCTGTAACTACACCAGCACATGGGTCTATGTTAAATACGGTTTTCATCTAAATCCGGTGAGACTGGAAGCCGACCCCATCATAGCTTGGGAAAAGGCTTGGTTGATGATGATGTGGGTATCAAACAGATTTGAGTGTAAAAAACTTTGGCAGAAGATTAAAATACCTAATTTTGAATATGAGATTTAAAAAAATACATAGTTTTCTATACAATAGGAATCTCAGCTTAAGAAATATTAAACGACATACAACCTATTAAAATAATACAATAACAAAAATCATTATTTATAACTTAAGTCCACCAGGAGTCATGAATTTACAATCCAACAAAAAGCAAATCATATTTACAAAGAAATATATGAACACAAGAACAAATATTGTTCGTTAAAGGTGTATAAAACCGCACGTTACTGCGGGGTTTGAGCGAATGAAATGTATGAATTATGTATGGCTAGGTTCGGGCCGACAGCGATACTCGCTAATATTATTACGATGCTCTGAGCCGTTTACGTCATACACCACGAGTTTGTCGAGTATTTGGTTATGTTTTTTAATGCCAAAGAAAATTATCGCTAACGTGTTAGTTTGTGGAAGTGATTTTAATTTTTGAGCAAAGTGGGGGTTTATCGGCTATAATAATACTTATGCATTTCTTACTTTCCAGCAACGGCAGTAATCGGCCTATAAAATTAAATTTCTCACTGCTGGACACAGGACTCATATAGAGAAGGAACGAGCATTGATCACCACGCTGGCTCACTGCGGGTTGGCGATTTCAGAATCCAATGAGGCTTCAAAAAGTCAAACCTGCAAACTTTTGCAGGAAAATCCGTTAATTGCAATATAATGATATAATTAATCTAATATTCAAGATTTTGTAATATCTGATTATGCAAATGTCGCTCAACATAAAGTCAATAAGAAGTTCTACGGGTAACATTAGGTACACATCTGTCTACCCTTCCAGGAAACAGAAAACTTTTCCGTATGTTCAATAAATAAACATAAAGACTGATTTGTATTAGAAGAGTTTATTCACGTAGTAACGTTTCCTTACAATAATTTAAATGAAATGGCTATGTATTATACATGGCTGTTTCCGTAATATTTTGGCGCCGTTCCACGATCCTCAGTTTATTATCCGTTTTTGAAGAATATCTATTTTCTTTGTAGCATATTTTATTTAAAACTAACTTTGTGTTTTCCGAGAAAATATTTGCAATGCTTTTTAAGAATGCTTGTTCTCATAGACCGCGTGTTTTCACAGAATGCATGATTTTATAACCATTCACACTATAACATCTATTACAATTATTTGGTTTATGGGTACGTCGCAGGACCTACATCATAAGCTACGACATTTGTTCTAACACTTTTGATAATTATAGTTTTTTTTTCATACTCAAGCGTTGAAGCGCTAAATTTTATATCTGTGTATAAAGTATAAAAAGAAACGATTTACTAACAAGCTTATGATGTTAGTTATCGGAATTAGCAGGTGTTTTACAAACCACTCTGTATAAGCTCAAGCTCAAGCATGATTTCCCCAACAAGAGCCAACGTAATTATTGAAGGTCTCCTTCAGGGCACCAGCTGCTTCAATTTTGATCAAAATTTCTAAAACAATTGCACGTCAGAAATCTAGTAAAGGATCATAAACAACATCGTTTGTGCTAACAACTACATAAAACGATCTTGTATCAAATTTCTAAGCACGATGATACAACATTTCCTCTTACTCTCATTTCAAAGGTCTATGGAGACCTATTTTCAGCAGCGCACGATTACGGGCTGATATGAAACCAATTTAACGTGTCCATCGATAAAATGAGCGAGCCGCGTGAAAACTGAATACCTAGCTATTAATGTCGCATCGGGTGCTATTCTGCAAGGAATAGGGATGTTGAATAGGTATGAAACAAAACAAAAATTAAGTTCATAAATTGGAAAATAAAAAAATAGGACAAATATTTATACATTTAATTATAAAATTAGACTAAGTGCGCTTTAAAGTTCAGTACACAAGTTATCAAAGGCTTGTTGGCCACAAATGTCACATCGCAAAATTTCAGTCTAATTTATAATAATAATTTATTATTGTTATTTATTTGTAACATATTCATTTACAAGTATTTTTTTTTAAATATAAATAAAAAAAAGTGTTTTATTTTAAAATTAAAGGCCATATTTAAAGAAATAATCACTACGTACTCAAGTAATGTTTAAAAAAAATCTAATCTAATCTATTTATTGCCATCTTATTTGTAGTTGGTTTAAAGACAATTTTCCTTTCAACAAACTTTAAGTAATAGAAAAGAGGTTCAGTAAAAACAATTGCCAATCGTAAAGTTTCGAGATCAACGGCGAAGGAATACCAGTCTTACCTCTCTCATCATTTGTCATTTCAAGACGAGCTTTTTATGTACAAACGTCTATCGTTTATCGATAAAAGATTCATCGATTCGGCACTGGGTAGCGTCTGCCTACGTTCGGATTTCGCATTACTTATGTATATCCGTTTGAGTCTTGGCACGTGTGAGACGCGCATAATTAATGATAAGAATGACGTCACAGTTAGGCATTGCATTCTGTCTTCCTTGCCGACATCCGATACGCTTCGAATAAGTCCATGCACTTTCGTAGGAATGGTATAATAATGAACAGGAATATTAACTGGGAATTTGATTGGAAGATGTATTGAACATAATAATATCACAATGTTCTAATACGTGATCAAATGCACCTTTTTACAAACAGTGTGAGCGGCGGTAGTCTATGGCTAGGATATCAATCTAGTGGTCGCGGGTTCAAATCCCAACCATCGCACTGCCGACGTGAACTCACTCACAACAACTAACACAAGCATTTCGCTTACCACGAGGAGTTAACAAGAATACTAGTAATGTGCGACCCATATAGCTATTGAGCTTTATAAAAAAAAAAAACACCTTTCAATGGTCACGTCAACGATACACCACATATCGTGAAAAAATGGCATGTTACATCCCCATTGTACTTTAGCAGTCTGTAGAAGCAAGTTTCTTGTGCAATTTTCATATAGTTTCATAAAAAAAACAACATAAATAAATGAGTATTGCACTACTATCGAAATATTTATACGAAATATAACAAGTATTTCTGACCATAGCAATATAAATAAATAACATCACAAAAAATAGATGAAATAACTAATAATTTGTCTTTTCCTCTTTTTTGTTCAGGGCTGGCTAAAAATTTACGTTACATTTTATAAATGATAACTGAAATCCTCGTAATTATCTCAATATAAAAGTAATAGTTTTGCCCTTTGAACAATTAATCGATGGACCTAAAAGCGTATTTATTAATTATTGTATTACACCTTAATGTGAAAATTACGTCAAGCTAGTAATATGTGCCTACAGATACATCATTGCGTGGGAAGACAAGTGGACGCATGCCTTTAATATTCGCGGTATTACCAACTACTTACTATCAGTGGGCGGGCGGGCGAGTGACGTAGGCAGAGACGTCACAACACCCACCCCCACTTGCAGCTAGAGCTTTTCAACTTTTGTATTAATTTAGTCAGTGGTGTACTTTAGTACCCACTTGGTGGGAAGTATACAAAAAAATGCTTACTTTTATTAAAACCAGATTGAGTAAAAAAGTATAGTCGTTAACACAAGCGTAAATAAAAAAGCACAGACAAAAAATGGCTACAAAATCAATAAGTATTGAACAATATCGTGATAAAATTCAGTATTCAATCAAAAAGCATTCAGCGTTCGGATAATACAATATTGCGATGTAACCCGTAGACGGTTGACATTTCCCTACGCGTGGGTAGATATTAAGAAACAACATGGCAAATAAATTGTGAAACGAATTTCAGACAATCGACAGAATGAAAAAGGTGTTTAGCGTTTTAGAAAAATAAAAGAATAGCGTTTGTTTCTGCCAAGAAATTAAAATAATGTGGTCTGCCGCAGTTCGCCTGAGCGCAGGCTTTGACCGCTTCACAGGTCTTTCAGAAAATATGATAAGGGAATGTATCAATGATAGTTACTGCCCCCTTAAAGAAGATACATTCTTACAATCGTTATCACTGATCGAATTGCTCAAATGTATGAAAGTGACAATACTAAGTCACGTGACTTATCGATAAGAACTGCCATATCCATACATTTAATGTCATATATGCGATTTCTATAATCGTTAACGCTTGTAGAAATGTACCTTGTCTAAGGGAGCTTTTCTGTATAAGAGCTTTGATTAAATGGAATAAAATATTTACAGGCTGTTGTTATTGAGTAAAAAAAGAGTAAATATGTATACATCGTTACACAGTCTTTACCTATTTACTTTCGTTTAACCAATGGGATAGGATAAATAAATAAATAACAATAAATATTTACTGTTTACAACCTCAATTTTAGTTTTATCTTAAACCTGGTTGTTTTACTAATCATTGCGGTTTAAAGTGCCGTTGTTTGCTTGAATATAAATGTTGTTAAATATTTACGATATGTAAAATGCATTATGTAAAGTTAACTATACAGTTTCGATATTCATGTGTATACCCCTAAATTGTAAAAGGAGACAAACTGGCACCAAACTGTAGAATAACATGTCATTTCAATAATAATCTTTTTACCTCTAAATCACTAAATGCTATTGATTAAATCTATACTTAATATTATAGCTGAGCTGAAGCTGAGGGGTTTATTTTTTTGTTTGGTTGAATGCGCAAATGTCAGGAACTTACTGGTCTGATTTGAAAAGAAAAATTCTTTGTTAGAAAGCCCTTTCATTGAGGAAGGTTATAGGTTTTTTGCCGCGATAACCGACCCAGGCGGAGCCGCGGGCTGAAGCTATTTGATGATATTGGTTATTCAATCACAATTATTTGTTACAAATATTAACATCAATTACAGATTTATTTAAAATGCGAAAATCGTATTTACCGGAAAATACTAACCTGCTCATCAAATTCATATAACTTACATAAGCTCAAAACTGAAGCCATAACTAATAGCGTATTAATTAAAACAGATTCAGTAAGGGAGAGAAGTATTCAACATAATAACTTGATTAACAACGCGATTCAAACCGTGGGCGTTCCGGAGGCTGACATTTCCCGGCACGTGGGAGGGTGCACACGTAATATACGCTTAGCTTTAAGGCGCTGTACAGTCAACAGCAAAAGTAGATGATCAAAATCAGAAATTCATTACTAATGAACGGTTTGCGTCAGAACTGTGTGGCGTCGAAGTGATTCAGAAGTATGTGATTATAACTTATACCAAACATTTACTACTAGTACAGTTGCCATATATTCGGGATCAGTTTTGACTCCAAAAGATATAAACTCAATTCATCATCTACTTTTGCTGTTGACTGTAACACTGCCCGACGCCCAATCTCCACACCACGTTGGCTACATGTACGCTTTTTAGAGTTTTTTTGCATGTGGTAGGTAGGTAGTGCGAGTGTATTTGGGTGCAGTTGTTGCTTAATACCAATCTATAAATGTCCACATAAGCACAAGCGTCTTTCCCATATAGAGAAGGATGAGCATTGATCACCACGCTTGTTATAGCGGGTTGGCGACTTTAGATTCCAATTTTTGGAATCCAGGTTTCCTCACGATGTTTCCCTTCACCGTTTGTAAATGTTGTCTTAGAATGTTGACGATGATGCGATGGGGTTTCATGATGCGATGAAGAAGTCTGTAATCGCAACGTATGATCGCGTGGTCAAGTGGTCAATACAGAGCACTGCTTTCTTGATTTACTGGATAACTTGCTATTAGATAATAAAATTCTGTCAGCCTTAATATGGGATACTGTGTTACCCATTAATATGTGTCGTGGAGATAAGATAAGCTGAGCTACGACTAACCAGCTGAAGAAAGAATAAAAACTAGCTGGTATATTTGATTTTGTAATTTTTAAAAACCTTCTTTTAGCACTGGAGGAGCAAATGAAAATCTATCTATCTTTACAATAGATTTTTTTTGTGCAGTGAGACAAAATAGGCCTTCAAACCTAGGTTTATAAGGCTAGTTTGTAGCATGGAGACGCACGTATTCTGATGTTACATATCTACAGCATAAATAGTCTTAGAGTTACAGTGCGATTCAAAATGGCTGCTGTGAACAAGTCGCTGCGTCATAACAAATCCATGCATCAGCGGGGGCGCCGTGTGAGGTCCCACTGCGCAGTTCACATGTCTTCACATTCTGCCATTAAGTTTGAATCGAACTACCAACCTGCTCCAGGCCACTCGGTCTTGAGCCATTTCCCACCAATCCGGCAAAAAGCGAATGATGTCATCTCGCCAGCGTCTTTTTGGCCTACCCCGTTTACGAGCTCCAGTTCTAGGTACCCACTCGGTTGAAATTTTCGCCCATCTATCCGGACCCATTCTGCTAATGTGTCCAGCCCAGCTCCACTTTAATCTATCGAACTATACCTAACTTTAATGGTTTATTAGTGTGTGGCGATCGCCTAGACATTTAATGACAACTGACAAGCTGAAGGTCACTGGTTACTCGACTAGTGAGACTTTTTCAATGCCATGTGTAGACTACCTACTTCCTTGGACGATCTACGGTTGATTGATCTTGAAATGTTATCGATTTGCTATTTGATACTTAGCACATTGATCAAGCACGATTTTAAAAAATGTTTTTCTGCAACAGAGAACATGTTTTATTTTAGTAAAACCTATCTAGTAGATAATAAATAGTTTCATTTTTTTTCTTCGATAATTGTTTTAATTTTTCATATGTTATTGTCGTTGAAGAGACATAGGTCATATTGAAAGTAGGTGTTACATAAGTATCTATTCAAACTGGTGCCGAAAGAACTTCAACTAACCTTGTTGAATGTCCTTTACGAAGACTGGAAAACGGCTTACGTATAAAATGAAAAATCTGTTTATATGTCTGCCTAATTCTCGAGATATGAGGTAGCACATAGGCATAGTTAAGAAAAAAAACAGGAATCTTAAGGCAATAACGCAATTATAGCCAACTAGCTTTTGCACGCGGATCTGCTTGCGTAGTTGTCGGTTATCCTGGTAAAATGTAGCCTATATTCATAGAGCCTTCTTCAATAAATTGACTAACCAAAAACTGAAAAAAAAAACTATCGGCCCTGTGATTTTCTGTGATAAGCGTTCATTTGTTTTCAGTTGCGTTCCACCAAAACAACAAACAAGCTCCCCAGCTTTATCATGCTAAGTATAGATATCAATGCATACCTCCGAAGTACCTACGTAATGCATCGTTATCGGAGCACTATATTTTTAAGTTCCTAAACGTAAAAAGTCAGTTAATGTGCATAGAACTCTTTAAAAAAGCCATTTAAATCTTTGTTTAAATGGGAGAGAAAATAAACAGTCTGGAAGTTCCACACATACTCTGTGACTATAACAACTTTATTAACCTGTATGAGGACAGTCTCTAATTAACCAATAAACGCACCCAAAAATGTAATGACCCTTTTTTATCTAAGCAATCTTAAGCTCCACTCAAAATTCTTCAAAGACAAGAATTTTAATAATATGCTAATTGAAGGTTATAAAGTCGACGTCATTGCATGATCCGAATATTCGATACAAGGAAGTAGCGAAATACCAATCAAGATACCTGAACGATAAGGTACGGCCATCCGCCCGCATTACAATATTTAACAACGAATCGCACAAAACGCAACCTTACCTCTACAGACATAAAGGTGTTTTATTGTTCAATTGTAACGAATCTGTGCGTTCAGCTGTACGATTTTCATTAAACTGGTTTTGTTGATATTGAATTGAATAAATTATAATAAAACTCGTGAATCTCAAGTTACATGAGATATCGTGTGAATCGTTCCGTTTTGTAATAAAAACGTAAATAAAAGTGACGTAAAATCCAGTACTAAAATTAAGTATGAGCTTACTTGCCGATCAGCTTCTACAGAAGAAATGGCGATGTGATTTTTACTACTGATTAAAGTTAGTGTTGCCATGAGCTTTTTTTCAATCCGTCTAGTCTTGTCACTACGCAGACTTGAATTGCTCAGCTTCAGTGGAAAATTTCGGTATGGTCCGATTTTTTTTAAATATTGTAAGTAAAATATGCACTCTAAAATAATAGGATGGTGATTTCTTGACTAAAGGCTAGCACACCTATGAAATTAAAAGTGTGTAGTAGAGATTTCTTTTGAAAAATCCATGCAAAAAAAAATATACTAATAAAAAAAACGTAAGCTAGCTAACGTTAACTCCCGATACCTAATTTTATTATAATCAAATTTTAATACACGATAGTTCAAAGTTAGTTATTAGACGAAAAATTAAAAAATAAGCAAGTTTCTTCTCCAATCGCTTATAAAAATAAGGATAGTTTTTTTGGGATAAGCCATATAAAAAAGACACAAAAAAGAAGATTTTAAAGACACATAATTTAATTTTTTTGTAGAAGGAGACCCCTGTGTTTTAACATCCTAGTTAGTTTATCCTAACATCTTAATAGGTTACAACTTTGACTGGCCTGCTGGTCTAGTTGTCAGTGACCCAGACTGCTAAACCGGAGGTGAGCATTAATTTGTTCTATAGCTACCTAGTTGTAATTTATTTATTACATTTATTTATTCAGTAACTTGTGACTATTTTTACCAGTTGTTGGGTTGCCATAGTACAGGCTCTGCCTAGTTCAGGATCTGATGGCCATGTGTGAGTTGGCCATGATATTATCATCATTAAAAAAGTGTTCATTTATTTCTCAAACACGTGATAAATACGAGTAACTAGGCGTAACTAATGAGATTTCCCAAATTCGCTGTTGCAATTCGTCACAAAGTCACGTCTTGAAAACGATTAGCTAATCTTGGTGACAAGTCAATTGTTTTTTTGCCAACACCTTGTCAACTTAATGTTTTTTTAATCGAACAAAAAGTGGTCGTAAATATTTGAATACATTTGTTCTGCGATTATCTTGATGAATAATCTCGTATGATAATCTAATATAGTTAAATTATTCATCGGTCTTTTGTTTAGATAAGATTTCGATTATTAACTTTTATATTTTGGCGATGGTATCACTAATTCGTTTCGGACTTTGAATTATGATTAAAATATTCTGTTAGTTAAGATTATGATCTTGTTATATTGATATACCTAATAATTAATTTGAGGGGGGGGGGGATATAAATTGACGCAATACTTGCAAAATTATTTTCCTCCCATATTATGTCAAGCAACATTTTCCATCCTTTTTTCTTAAATCATACTATTTTGTAAAGCGCTTCAATCAGTCTGTCTGATTAAGACCATGCGAAGTGTAAAATATCAATAAATCTGTCTAGACAGTATTTTTCATAAAAAAATACTGTCTGTAAAAAATCCTATGACGATACAAAACGACGACGGACGTGTGATTCAACGCGTTGTTATACATAGTAAGTTCGCCTAGTTGTTCGGTAAGTTGGTCTAACTAAATATCGCTTTGTATCTATTCACAGCGCTTAGAAAAATCATCTTCTGCATTCTGCGTAGCCTTTTCCCAAGCTATGTTGGGGTCGGCTTCCAGTCTTACCGGATTTTGCTGAATACCGTATTTCACATGGAGCGACTGCCTATCTGACCTCCACAACCTATTGCTAGGTAATACCGTATTCCAAAGTAAGACTGGTTGTCAGAATTGTAATGACTTAACGACTATCAAAGATGTATCACTGTATGATAGTCGGGACCAACCACTTAACATGCTTTCCGAGGCACGGAATATCGAATCGATATGTTTACAAATGGTCACCCATCCACGGACCAACCGCGGCTTGACCTTTATTATCGGTATAAGCGCTTAGACAAATAAGCGCTTTAATATGGCTTATAGGAAGTCGAACATCTGCCGTAGACTAACTAACCCTAGAAACCATACATCACCTTAAAGTAGTCGTCGTTTATCACCGAAAGGTATGACCTTCGTTCTTTCATTCAGTCAGTCAGTAAACATGTCACAGTTCAATGTCTTATCTGAATGATTTATAAATTAAATAACAGGGACTAAATTAGTTTTTCATGACCTTTGTAGGTTTCCGTGATCTCTAACCTTTTCTCGGAGCGTGGGCGTTGGAGGGGAACTGAAAATCCAGTAGGCGGACTCTATACATGTGTATCAATATATTTTGATCGGACGAAGGTAACTGAATTGTTAGTTATAATCAAATAATGATTACCGGATATTGGAAATATATTAAGATTAGATTTGCGAGATTTTCCACGATATATTGACTGTTTCCTTACTTTTCTAAAGCCTAAATTTATTAAGCAGTGTAAGACTATAGGTACCTACATGTATTTTACACGTGTTTATTATGGGTAAGTCCGGCTAGTTTTGAACTCGAATGACCGATTTATTATTAAGGGCTTCTATTTATGAACTTCTTACAAGGTAAAGTCATAATTTAAAACTCGATTTTTAAGTGCATAAAAACTATTTTTTAATTTTTAATTTTAATAAAGTAGATTATGTTTCCTATGTGTTTTTTTTCTTTTCTCGTAATAGGAACTAGCACTTAATAATCATCTCTAAGTAATGTATTATAATAGCCCCAGCCTATGAATGTCCTACTGTTGGGCTACCTCTTTTCATTTAGGAAACAAGTAATGTATTACAAAATGCTAATTAAACACTATCTAAACAATACTTGAGTAATTCTAATCGTCTATTATTATATAAATTTATTATAGTAATCATTCATACAAATTTAATGTATAATATGTAGCTACAGTCCTACACATATAACAAAGGTGCGCCCGCGCCGGTTACTGCAACACTTCCGGTGTTTACGTATATATTTTCGCCATATTTGGTTTTGCGTCACCACAGTAATTTTGTATTAGAATAATATTGCTTTATAATAAATTGGTAAGTACTTTAAATGAGCTTTAGTACCTATGTCTAATTAAAACCTTAAAACTATCGCGTTGCATGGTTTTAATAAAATTACATCACGGATATTAACGCGAACTCATGCATTTACCTTTTAAGGCTTGACGTTTCGGCCGGGTTACACTGGCCGTGGTCGCAAGCAGACAAGCCTTAAAAGGTCAATGCATTAGTTCGCGTTAATTCTCGTTACGTGATTTATTAAAACTATATCTAATTATTCATTATTTATAATTATATAGGCGGCGTAATACCTAAAAATTACTTTCTTCCTTCCCATTAGGTAGCTCATTTCAATTATATACTGTCAGTAATATAAGTTTATAAACACAATGAGACTCAAAAACACTTAAACACAAGTAAGGACATCATAGCGATAACTCGTCATGTTCAGCCTTTCTTTTTAGTGTCTGCATCAATTTACGGACTTTAAATGGGGGTTTGAAAAGCAACAAAATATTAAATCCATGGGTTACTAAGAAAATAGTGATACATATGTTCTCTTTTTCAAAACTATAAAAATTTACAAAGATATGGCGCGTCAAAGTTCAGGAGTGGGGGCTAGTGACGTTAGAAGTAGGCGGAAATAGTAGCCACAACAGACGTGGTGAGCCTCCACTTCTAACTTAAATTCGCTGTAGGAAATTTAGTAGATATTCTCTATTTCGAAAAAGCAATAAATAAGTGTCTAATATTTTTTCGCAATCTAAATATTGGGCATTGAAAAAAAAATGTTCAAAAACTTTTTACGATTATCAACTTTTGTTGCTGACTGCACTATTCTCTCGTTAAACATTAACAAATAACCGAAAAGATACGTGACTTTATTTATGGTCCACAAAAACAAAACAAACACCGCTAAAATTAAATTTTGTTCAACGAAAAAGCAGAGCGCCGAAACACATTACTTTAACAAGCAAACAACTGATAATAAAAACTATAGAAAATATAGCGGTTGCTGAATAAAGTGGAAAAAAATTTAAACATGTATTAGTCAAAGATGTTGGTACCTACCAGCTATAAAAATCCCATTCGCGAGCTTGGAAAATTTGACCGTAGTCGACGTAGAGCGGCCGTAAGGTATTTTACGACATTCAGTATATTAGGTCAGTTCAGACGCACGTTTAATCTACTATATAAAAATAAGTCGTGTTTTCCTTCCTGACGCTATAACTCCAGAACGCACGAACCGATTTCCACGGTTTTGCATTCGTTGGAAAGGTCTCGGGCTCCGTGAGGTTTATAGTAAAGAAAATTCAGGAAAAAATTTAAAAAAAAAAGCAGGAAGGGAATGGCATCTCTGATACATAGCATGTACTATAACGGCGCCAGTAGGTACGTGGTGTGTGAGTATCCCCCACGAAAATAAGTACAATAAATGAACACGTATTTTAGCGATTTTGGAAACCTCTCCTGAGTAAAATAGGGGTTGCAAGGTATTATATTAAAAACTTAATTTTTAAAGATAGGAACTTGAATTTTCTTATGCGTGCTTCTGGTTCGATACAAATAAACACATATTTCAGCAATTTTGATAAGTGAAATAGGGGTTGGAATTTTTTATATGAATTGTGTCATTTTCAAAGATAGACTAATATTACAAAGCTGAAGAGTTTGTTTGTTTGAACGCGCGAATCTCAGGAACTACAGGGCCGATTTGAAAAATTATTTCATTGTTAGATAGCCCACTTATTGAAGAAGGCTATACGTTACTTTTCTTAGGAAAATCTATCTATCTGGGGGTGAAATAGGGGCTGAAATAGTTGGTATGTGAAGTTCGGTATTCTCAAAGATATACAGATGAAAAGATAAGTAGATAAGATAATGACCATATAAGACAATTATCTGTAACGACGAACCCCGTGGTCGAGTGGCGTTCACTCCGGTTTTTTAAGATGTCGCCAGCTCTAAGGTCCCAGGTTCGATCCCCGGACGGGTAGAAAATCACTTTTCTATATCGTCTCGAGTCTGGGTTTTTATGGTACCTTCGTTGTCTCCGATTCCATAATAGAAGTGCTTTGCTACTAACTTTACTATAATTATTATTTTAACGCCATAATATTTTATGAAAAATTTTATTCATACTCCTTACTTTGATAATCACAGAATCTATCCATCCATCTATCCTTTAATACTACTCTTTACTTGACGCACGAGCGAAGCCGCGGGCAACAGCTAGTTTACTATATAAAAAGTTAAAACATCACAGCAGTTATAATTAACTTTTGAGACGCTACATTTATGTTTATTTTTATGTGGTCTGTCATAACGCAAAGTAACTTAAAGAATAATAAAATGTACTTATGAATTCTTCAATCAAACCATCTTGCATTTTTTATTATAACTGAGGAAAGTTGCATATATGACGTAATATTTAAAGAAAAAAGGTAGGTTTTGTAGCCCATACCATAAACTACATAAACAAAGTAACAAAATATATAAAAAAAAGAAATAGAAATAAACATAATGGATCGATACAAGTGACCTTATATTTATCTTTTTACCATTGCAGTGTTGACATAGAGCTGAAGTGTGTTGATATCTGAACTAAGCTAAGTGTCATTTCAACAAGCGTTAACGATGATAGAAACCGCTTAAATGACATTAAATGTATGGAAATGACATTTGTTTTCGATAAGTCACGTGAGTCGATCAGCGTTGACGGTTATAGAAATGTTACTGTAGAAATGTGCTAGGGGTAGGCTATAGAGGCGAATTTTCTTTTAATAACTAGATTTTATTGCATGGCTAAGTAAAAACGTTCTAATTTCAGAATGTGGCCACGAATTCTGAAAAAGTAGTTTGTGTGTGGACAGTTAAAATGAATGTGCTCTACATTTGTTTAAAATCAACTTATAATATGTTTGTTTATCTATTTTTACGAAATAAATATATGATTATGTTGATGTGGATTGTTATTTAAGACTTTTAAATTATTTATTGTTGAGTTTTTAATGTGACGAAATCTCTTTTACAAAAAATCGAATAGTCAATTTTTAATTTGTTATTCCAGTAAAAAAGGATGTTAGAGGGATTCGAGACACTCGATTAAGGTTTCGTCATTTCACTCTCTACTTAAGAAACCAGAAAATCAAAAGAAAAAACATTTACAAAATACGGGGAATAGGCATATTCTAATGAATAAAAAGAGATATTCGTTACTCGGTAAAAACAGGACAAGACTTTTACATTAAGATTTCACATTTCTAATAAGGACATAAGGGACAAACTACGCGCAATTTTCGTATAAAATTGGGGCTTAACAAAAGAATGAAATACAGTCTCCTTTCAAGGTTACCTCGAAGTGACTTGCCGTCTAGATTGTAACCATATGTACCTAAGTATGTAAAGCTAACGATCTCATTGCTACAAATATTTTTCTGTCTAAATCTAAAATTTTCGTTATCATTTTGTTTTGTCATCGGATAAGATATTTTATATTGCTAACTAATAAGTTTTATTACAATAAAATAACCCCCGAATATTGATAAGTAAATTACCTTTAAGATTTTCTTATATATCTATCTGTCGCTACCTCACACTATAAAGAGACAGAGACAGCATGAGCTTAACGGCGGCTTCAAACTAATTGACGTTTCAGTATACAGCCATGATTCGGCCATATGACATTATTTTTTATTCAAATTTTAATTTGATAGGTTGAAAAAATAACTTTTTTGATTTCGAGTTAATATAGATTTGAATGCGGTAATTAATTGATGATTTAATGATATATAAATTACATGTTAAAGTATGAAACAACTTGAAAGAAAAATTTAAATTTAGTAATAGGTGTGTATAGTATAATAATTATTTATTTTGTAATGTAAGTTCTGTAAAATGTTTTTTGAATAAAATTTATTGTTTTCAAATAATCAAATAATTTGAAAAGATAAATTGGAATAAAATTAACCATCGTTAACAAATACAGTTTTTGCAACACTTCTGCTGTTCGATGATATAATTTGGTTGCGCGTAACAGGTATTTATATATTGCGAATTTCAATAACCATTGCGAATATTAAACAACGTCTAATTAATATTTATAAGCGGCGGTAGCCTAGGCTACTTAGGCTAGGTCGTCGGTCTTGCGATCATATGGTTGCGGGTTCGAATCCCACCCATTACACTACCGACGTGAACCCACTTGTAACACAAGCATCTTAGCTTAGCACGAGGTTCACACTGCAAGTAATCTTTAAAAAAAAAAAGATTGAAAATGGTAGATATTCAAAGAATTAAAAAAATATTCATGTTATAAAGTTGTTGTCAAAGTTCGATGTAAAAATAAACAATTACACCTCGTAATCGATGTTACATAATAAATGTGACGTTAAATCGTTTTAGGACGTTTCAGGTACTACGCAGTTGTGTAGGAAAGGTCTAGAGGTCGTACTGTCGTCCTGTCTGACCCCGCTGTCCTTAACATTATGCATTAAACACTTTGTAAGACAACTTCAAATATCGTTTAAACATATTTTTATGTATATGGTATTCAGTGATATTTTTTTTTTGTTTTTTTTTTTAAAAAAGGTTACTAGCAATTTGGGTCGCACATTACTAGTAATCTCGTTAACCCCTCGTGCTAAGCTAAGATGCTGGTGTTACGAGTGGGTTTACGTCGGTAGTGTAATGGGTGGGATTCGAACCCGCAACCGCCGCTTCAAAACTTTATACACAATTTTGTCTTGGATTTATGATTGAGAGAGACAAACAATTATTGTTATGCATCGCGGTTTCGATTCAAGGCATCGATTTGGAATTAAATTAATCAAAAAATCGAATTTAAATTAGTAACAACAATATCAGACCTTGGAAACGATTTACAAATTAATTTCAGTGTTGTGTTTAAACAGAGCCACCTCTTTGAACTTTTAAGTAAAAATAGTACCTACTTATAAATTAAAATTACGAAAATATGTGAATCTACACAAATGTGTTCTTGTTTTTAATCGGCACGCTATAAAAAATAAATGATATAAATAATCAAATGTGTGTGTGTGTACACTAAAGTCTTTTTTTTAAACTAGCTGCAAACCGCGATGTTACCCGTTGTTTATTAGATTACTTATTTTGTCGGGATAAAATGTGACCTGTATTAATCCAGGGTGTCAGCTACTAAAATTAGGTATAGAAACCTAATTTTACGAAAAAATATCCAGCCGTTTAGGCGTGAAGTAACAAACATACACACACACACACTTACAAACTTTCGCATTTATATTAGTGTGATGAGATAAATATTAAAAAATACTTAAATAATAAAAAAAAAATTGGTTAAAGATACAAAAGACAAATTATTCTAGACCTTTACACTTAAGAGTTGTTTTCCCACGCACTGTCTTTATTGATCATTGAGCACTGACCAATTAATGAACTAACGATTTATCGATGCGTCGACATATCAACCTACCATTCCATACATAATTAATTTAATTTATAAGTACAAGTAGCGGCAAAGTCAATGATATGTTCCCGTATGACATGTCACTTGTCACCATAATCCCGCTATACGTGCTCACAAGCATAACCAAACGCCAGTAATTATAGCAATGAGTGAAGAAAATAGCAGGTGTGTAGTACGAGCTTCGTTCGATTACACGTCAGGGTATCATTATTGCCTCTTTAAAGACCGATAGACTCCGCCCAGTCGTCAAAGAAAATGTATCGCATTGTGATGTATTTATCTCTCTTTTAATCGAATTTACAAGTGTGTTCTACAAACGGAATTAAAAAAAAAACGGTCGCAATAAATTATGTGCATAAAATACAAGATGCAGAGTTTGTAAGTGTTTGAAATCTTCATGCATTTAACGCCAAATTTCGTGAATTATCATTAATATAACACCAAAAGGAAAACAGAAAACTAAACTACTTAAGCTTAACTTAAGATGCAACATAAAACTTTTCAGCAAAGAACTCTTACAGAACTGTCTGGTTATCTACTTAACGCGTGTGGTATAAATAAAATAAAATGAATGAAACAACAGGGCTTCATATCAATTAGCGAAGAGCAAACAATTGTTTTCCGTCACCTCAACTGACTTTGTGTAGTAGCTTACGTAATATATATACATAATCATATTTGCGTAATCTGTCGCGACTCATTCATACGTTTATACTTGTTATAAATATCGTCATAAATCGACACCGAAATAGGGAAACCACAATGTAAACAACGAGCAGCTAGAGCAACAAGTCTGGGGCGCGCGGTTTTCCTGCCGACTATCCCTGGGACCTCTGTCGCCCTTTATGACATTCACGATACCATTTACCGTCATTCACCATCCAAGAGGCTTCTGGACCATGTCCTGTGATGCGCAATACCCCAAATTTCATACCAAGCATACGTAGACAAGTTTGCGGAAATTGAAGGCATGAGATGATGATAAAGCATAATTGCGTATTCACTTTTTCCTATATTGAATACACAACTGATAAAATGAACACAAAGTAACCATGCGCTGCATAATACAAAAAATGTATACGGTGTGCTTACTACGCCGTAATCGCAAGCTTTGCATACAACAAGAACAAATTGTATTGTACCATTTGTGTGCTGCATGGGGCGACACCGCGTGGGAGAGTCGCCAGTGCGTCGGCATCGAGGTTCTGCGGCTTGCAACGGCGGCAAGTCAGCGATCATCGTGTCAAAGGATTTGTTTTGGGTGTCGAGCTCGACTCCGCGTCACGCGGCGCAGCGCTGAGCGCGCTCTACAGACTGGCGCGCAATTCGTCGGAAAGGGATGGGACGGCAACCACGCATGCGCGAACACAAACGCGGGAAGCGTTTTCTAGAAACGACTTCCGCAAACATGCGCGTCATTGCAAAAAGGCGAGACGTGACTGCTATTTGATTTTTGTAGTGTTAAGTTACTTAAACTTAAATATTCCGCATGTAAAGTTTATAATACGAGTATTTTTTTGTTTATGTGATAAATTTGTTTCAATAGCTGCTTGAAAAAAGAGTTACAATAACAAAAAAAAACATATTGATTTAAGTCCAAACAAAAGGTTCTATAATTGGAACATAGTATTTTATCATTCGCAAATAGATTTTTTTTTGTAAATTGTTATTATGTAATTTTGCTGAGAACTTTATGATGATTCATACTTGATAAGATAAAGAGAACTGCCACTTGATTTGACGTTCGGAACGGAATTTTATAATTATGGTTTTCACTACTAAATAAAATTCAAGAGGGGTTTTGTTCATGTATATTACTGGTCCGCGAGTTTCTAAAATAAGCTAATTATTTGTATGAAGTGTATGTATTAAGTATCGTTGGATGCAGAAATAATAAATGTATAAAAATAATAAAATTTTATTCAAATATCATTTTATTAATTACTCGTGTTGAGTAAATAAGGATTTCCCATTCGGTGTACCGATAATTTACAAATACGACTTGTGTAAATATGAACAAGTATTTTCGATATAAAATTATTTCGTGGGGACATTGTGAAGTGACGTTGATTTTATCCCATTAATTTAATGTATTTAAATACACATTAAATTTATTTTGATAACAATTACGTAAAAATACATATTTACAAACTTAACTTTGTAGGTATAAAACTAATATGAAACTATAATAATAAAACTAAAATCTAAAAAATAGCGTCAAAAAACTCTTTCACATTGCTGTAGAAAGTGTATGCCCTAAGGTTGGCAGTATTGCCACGTTGAATGGCAATGCTTAACCGCTGACCATGGTAAAAACCAGCTCTTGGGTCACAAGAGGTGTCACAAGACGCTTGAATTACTTAGTCCTTGAGAACAATGAGCACTCGGACCCCACATTGATTTAATTACTCAAATAGTAATTTATGGTTGGCAGCTGATGCAATCCAGCTAATTTCTTTATCGATCGTTAATTGGGTTCTATTTGAATTAAGTGCAAACTATTTCACACTGATCGCTACATAAATACGAAAGTTGTGAATGTAACTATTTTCTTATTCACATTACAAGAATTTGAAATGAGTTCTTTTTGTGCTTGTAATGGAAAATTACACTCAACCGGTTAATATCGTTGTAAAACATTGTGCAGAACTAATGGGAATATTCTGAATTTATACCAATACTTTATCAACCAGCTGATGCTGATTATTGAGAAATCATTGATGGAAAGTAAAATAAATCAGTCACTTTTTTCTATACTTCATTCTTTCCCATTTCGTTTCCAAGAAGTAATCTATAATTTGTTAACATCACTAAGATTTTCATAGAAGCCTATAAAGTAGGACATTAGGTCAAGGATGGTTGCGCGTCCCCGGGGCCGATTCCTTGACTAACTCGGCTTCATTATTAACTAGTTCCCATGTTAAAATGTTGTTTGTTATACACCCTCAATTTATTGCGTAACTTAGTAATTGGGATTAATAAAACAAACATAGGTTAAGATGAAGTTGCGTCGTTGTCGGCCACATGGGAATTTCAGACTGATAATGGCGATCATAAATCAACTGCTCGGAAACCAGGATTTTCTTCATAAATGTAGAGTTTTATGATGTAAAATACAACTAAGTAAACATTGAAAATAAATAAACAATACATCGTTAAAATATTAATTATCGAAGCGTTAAGTAGAAGGAGCAAAATGTCTAGGTAATTATTTTAATTGCAACGAGAAGCGTAGTTTAATACAACAAGATAATATTAAGTTAGTAGCAGCCGATACACGCCGGAGGTGTAAGTTACAAGGCGCGTGCTTGCCGACCCGTGATGAACGCCAACGACGTGAAAATATAAAATAACGGTCTGTTGGACGCACCAGCGGATGTGATTCTACGATAACATCTATATTAAGAAGGATAAGCAGAAGCACTTTTTCACGATCCCCTTAAGACGATGTCGACGATGTCTTGATCTCGAAGGTCGTTTTGCATGACCGAGATCACTGATATTACCCTAATATAAGTGTAGTGGATGTTTTACGAGGTATTCAGCCACGTCCACGAGATATTTGCGTGGACGTGTGATAAAATCGCTGGGACCTTATTTAAGGCTCGTTGCGGACGAGCTGCCCCATTGTGCTGTTTAAGCGGTGGTTAAGTGGTGATTACGAGGAGTACATATCTGTGATACGCAGCGAGATAATATCAGTTAGTAAACATGGTTTACTTACTGGACTTTAGCCGTAACGGATATAATGTACAATTATATTTTCTTTCACACGCTTGTGCTTAATAAAATGTCGTTTACTTTTATTTGAGTTTGTATATCGTCGTGTTAATGTTTAAATTTAATTAGATACTTACCTTTATGTTGGGAAATGTCGCGATCAGGTGCGAAAGTTGCTTACCTGCAAATTAAATATTCTATATAAGTAAATATTATCTTCAACAAAACCGAGTTAACGAACTGTAAGTGAGAATTTCCATAAAATAAATGGTTGAATCATAAAGAGCATTGCTTTTACTATCGGATTGAGCTATGGACACCACTGGTTACGGAAATATTTGGTTTTATTTCCGACGGCAAAACGAGCCATGCCGTTTCGAAGCAAAACGCTTAATTGAAAAATGCCTGTAGTTTTCAATCTATTTTTGTTTCCGATGTTATCTATGAACATTGTGTAAATCTTTTTTATTGGCGAACGATAAAAGCTGAACGGTAACAAATATGTTAGTTGCGTATGATACAGATACGAGTTCGATTGTTTGTGTATCGAATTCCTATTGTGAGCGGTCCACCCATTACACTACTGACGGGAACCAACTGGTAACACAAGAATTTTTATTAGCATGAGGGGCTGTCAAGAATAATTAATAGTAGTAATGTTCGTTTCACGTTGCAAGTAAGCCTTTTTTTATTACATGTTCTCTTTGGATTCCGGAAATAATGGCATACGTTTCTCATATTTAAAACCTATAAAGCAGCGCATAAAATAAGTTGAATATATAATATTAGCGAAGTACTAACTACCTATATTCTACGAGTTAACCGAGTTGACAAATAATCGAAATATAATTTAAGCACAATATACAAGCTGACAAGCCAGTTTATTTGTTAGCACAATATGTCACTGAGAGCAACAATAATCATGACCTTAAGAATAACATTTCTTGTAACTAAGTTAATTGTATTTGTGGGACAAAGGTCGACTCGTCCGTAAAGATACATAAAGCAGAAAGTATGACCCAGATATCGGTGTTTGTTTAGGGCGAACCCATCTCGTACAACTTAAACCATTGTTCGGAATTCTATCAGACATGATATTGTACATTATAAATGTATTTTTTAACCGACTGCGCCAGAAGGAGGGTTATATTTTTGGAGTGTATTTATGTACCTATGTATTTATATTTCTTTGGAACGTTCAGCAGCTTTGGCTTCAATAATTTCAGCTTGAGAGGTGTCGTTAGATTCGTCAAAATTGTGACAATGACATTGGGTAGGTAAATAAAAATTAAACATAAAATGGCATAAATTATTTAAATAATGTGTAGAAAGTGAGTTTACAATACTGTCTTTCTAATAATACCTAAATCCAAACGTTACTTGAGATGATAAATTTATTATTGTGAAAACAAAAAAATAAACATTAATTAATTCTTAATTCTTAATTGTACACTATAAAATACATATTATTAAAAAAAAATACTGCTTTCTTTTACGTAGTCGGGTTTTTTTGCGATTATTTTTTTAACAGCATCGTTTTACTGAATAACATACGTAATGAGTTTACTGCTTCACAGAATTTTTATGGAAATTTATACGTGGTAGGGCCATAAGGGTTAACGCGGAAAGTACTAAAGCGGATTATAGAAATTAACAAAGAGCTCGAGATTAGCCATCATACAAGACAAGTCTTTTAGATAAGTGATATTTGAATCACTGAAATGACATACAATATATTATGGAAACGACATTTCAATTCGATAAGTTTTGTTCCTTAGTCTTGTCACTTCCATACATTTGAGTGATCTAATCGGCGCTAACGCTTGTAGAAACGTCACTTATCTAAGAGACTGTGAGGTCATTCTCAAATTCCAAACTTTTTTGTGTCCTTCACCGGTTAGTGTTAGTATTTACGCTTTAGACCATTTACTTATTTTACTTAAAAGTATAGTACTTAAGTCGAAAGAGAAACTGCTTTCTTAATCGTAACAGCACGTTAACCGCTTGATCTTGTGAATAGGGCCCCTGTATAGGAATATACAGTAATCAGTAAGAATTGAGCAAGATCATCCGCTTTTTTCATGGTATACTTAGCAAGTAAATAGGCATTACTAACGGTCAACAGATTTTCTGCTGATGAACATACAGAATTTTTTTTAATGAGAGCTTATGTTTAACGAGGTAATCGGGTGCAACTTTCCCCAAGGAACACATAGGTCGAAATCTTAAAATGGAAAATTAACTTTTCATTCCAAGCGACAGATCACGTGACTTATGTTTGTATGAAAAGATGATTTTCAATTTTAAGATTTCGGCCTATGTTCCTTGGGAAAAGTTATTCAGTTTTATGCACCTGATTACCTCGTTGAATATACGCACTCCTTTTTAATTAATCCTGTATAGTAAATCAAAGACATACAGGCCTTGGGTGAACACCAGTCTTTTTATTTATATCATCAAAACATAATTGACGCACAAAATAACATAATTTTCTAGTACATTTAATGATATTAATCAAATTGCTTTTGATAAATGTGTGCGTAATGTCGCCTTATTTTACCCGTAAGGCTATATGTGGATATTAATTTGTCGTCTTTCTGGCATAATGCCCGGGACATTATCGCAATTTACTCTACATAGCTCCGTTAATAAAAACAAATAGTTCGGTTTCTGTTTAAGAAAAGAGAATAAGTTTTTGTGAAGTATATTGGAGCTTATTATAGTATCGTAACATTTAGGGAAAGATGGATTGGTGGTTTAATTTCTAACTTATATATTATATATATATTTTTTTACTTGTTTATACTATTTAATTAAAAAACACTAAATTATCTAACTTATATTAAATAATTTATTACACTTTTTTTCCGGTATTATCATTAATATTATTATTAATTAAATAATTATTCATCATCATCATTTGTAAATCATAACAAAAACAAACTTAAACGTATGACCCTAAAACATTTTTTAATCAAATAAATAAAAGTAATAGGTACGTGTGCTGTGATAGTCATGTTAAACAATCAAAACGCAGTGGAAGCCACTAGCTATATTAAATTTCCGCTGCAGTGTCGCTATGTCGGTACAATACACATTTTTGGCGATACCATGTTATGGGACATGTAAATGCGACTGCGAACGACAGCCCACCAATTACATAATAATTATTAAACACCCCGGTATATGAAGTGGTAAAATAATAAAGTTGGAACGGTCGAGTCGACGGCGAAAATTGTTGGTTCGCAGCCGTTGCTTGCGATTTATTCATAAAAGTAAATTGGCCACGTGTACCCAATGTTGGTTTATTGGATAGCCGCGTTAAAGGTTGTATTTATTGAAATATTGATCCGGTTTATGGGAACTATTACTTAAAGAGCAACGGAAATGTGATATTCCTTTACATTGCGATGGATATTTTCGTTTATGGAGCATGTAGGTAATAGATATTCTATTCAATTACAAGGGTTAAATATTAAGCATATACCTATTGAGCGAATATAATTATATGTGATAACATACAGGATAATTTTAAAACGAGTGCGTTTCCCGAGGAACATAGGTCGAAATATTAAAATTAAAAATCAACTTTTCATACAAATAAGTCTTGACACTTTGTATAAAAATTTCATTTTCCATTTTAAGATTTCGACCTATGTTCCTTGGGAAAAGTGGTTCAGTTTTATGCACCTGATTACCTCGTTTTATAAACGCAGTCCTTTTAAAATAATCCTGTATATGTGTAATAAAAAGTAATGTGTAATCTAATAATTTAATAACCATCAAACATAACATTAACTAAAGTCATTCAGACTAATATTGAATAATTTAACCAGCTGCTCAATCACACGGTTACATTTATCTTACGATCATATGATAACGTAATGGGATGATAGTATGCAAATATAAGTAATTTAACTTCTTCATTAGATAGCCGGAACTGATATCAAATATAATTACGCCGGCGTCCTCTTTAATCAAACAAAATTAATATGGACTTGTATTCCGATAAGAGTTTCTTGGATTTGTTTCGTGCAGATGATTTGAAAGAATCACAACAGCTCATTAATATATCAAACATCAAATGACTTCGTTATACCAAATAGATGCGAGATTGTTTTCGTACCAACCTGTCTTTTATCGCGTTATTAAAATACTCGTAGGTTATTGTTTTATGCGCTGCCAGCTATAAATCCGCTTTTACATACACTTAGGCCCAGTTTTTTGATCTCGAGTTAACTCTACCTATGGTTAAATATTATGCTAACTAATGGTTTCAAAACGCGTTTTTTTCATTAATTGTTAGCCTATCAAATGATCAAATAAATTGGAGAGTTAATTCACAACCATTTTTTTGAATAAAAATTGATTAATAAACGCGTTCTACCGAAGTTTGAAACCATAAGTTAACATATTTAACCATTGGTTGAGTTAACCCGGGATAAAAAACTGGGCCTTAGTAACTCAAATTGTAGCTTCAAATGTCAATAATTAAATAAACATAAAACAACATAACTCTATCTTCTTTTTGTTGAGCGCAGGAAAGAAGCGTGAAAATATGTGCGCGGCAACACCAGGGGTGCATCTATTTTAATTAATAAACCTATTGTGTCAGTGTAAACTGTTTAGCACCCATGGCTTGTACAGGAATTAAAAGGTAATAAATTAAAAAGAATGCTGGCTGGATGACATGTATTTATTCCACCAATAAAATAAACCTACGCGAAAAAAATTACGTGGTTCATTAGCATGATCCATGGATGCCATAAAACCTTTACCATTATAGGTATTCTAGAACCCTGAATAGTTGGGGTACTATCACCTGATTAAGAGCAGTAGTAATTATAATACTAAAAACAAATTTTAGATCTAAAGCAGACAGACTCCAGTAAGAAATAACCTGGGGCATCTACCGACAGGAACATTAAAGTTTTTAGAAATTCTGTATTTAATTCAACTTTTTATTATTGCTTCCCTTTACTGGGTAGCCGGTATCTTTTCCATAAGGATTAGTTCGTTATAAAATTCGCAGTAAAACGGCACACTTCATAATATAAATTTTCAATTCTAGCTTTACGGAGTCAAGAAAATAAATTGTGACTAAGGTTACTGCTTAGCAACAAATACTTTCGTTCAAGAAATATGCAAAATATTGTAAACGAAAGCTTAAATAATTTATTTTTCCCACGGCGCATTCTGTCATTATATAATTTTACTACTGGAGGAGCAACAAAATCAATTCCCTTTGCAGACATCGCTGCCAATTTATAGTAACAAGTTTGAGTTTTATGAGATACAAAAATATACAGTACAGGGAAAATTACATTGTTTTACAGTTAGTAAAACATAATTTTATTTTCCCTCGACTGTATTCGAAATGTGACAAATAAATTCGCAAATATTGTAAGGTACTTCAAATCCATGGAAATAAGATTTTCATACTAGTTTTCACGCGTCAGTTTATGTTGATATTTTTTTACATATATGAATCTAATTGCTAATTTATTCTGTATGAAAATAGACATGAAGTTCCGTATCAATCTTCAGTAAGAACAGTGTATTGTATATTTTATAGAAAGCATACAAAAAGTCTTAATGGAGAAGTAGGTACTCAAAACAACCTGAATAAAATAACAACAAAATTGATAAAAAAATTCATACAGAATCGAACTGTTACAAAACTTTGGAATAGTATTCTACGATCGTAGACATCAGAAAACAATTTTTATCGCTTGAAATTTATAAAAATACTGCTAGGAAAAAACAAATTATACTTATGTAAATGTAATTGTTTAAAGTTTGTAAACGAATGGCTATCAAAAGCACGATTACAATGGCTATGATTACTTACCACTGGTTACGTACGACCAGCTTTGTAGAGCTCAGTTCACGGTAGGATTTCAATTACGTACCGACTTTGCTCCCAGTTTCCCCTTTCACAATAGCAAGCCTTTGAAATATAATTTCAAAGATAGTTTTCATTTGGTTCATTAATTCGTTCTCAGATGTTTTATCCAAATACCGTATTCATTGCTACTCACAGTTTCGTCGCAAATTCCCTACGTTTGATGGAATTAAAATACCTAGTGTACGTAACCTTTTCCAAGTTCTGCTTAGTTTATTTGTGGGTCGGCCAACCATTTAATTACATGTTTCACAATATTGATTTAGAACGTTTATCTCATATTTATCATAAGGGTAAAAAAAGTTTGATCATCGTTTAATACGACATTGGTTCATACCAAATGTTTTACCAGAAGATTTTTGGGTCATTCCAATGTGATACCATTTTATACTTTACTAGCTGTTTCCCGCAGGTCCGCCCGCGGTTTCGATTTTTTTTTAAATTGAGATTTAAACTATCCTATCTCTCAAGTTGGATCGAACTGCACATGGTGTGCGAATTTTATTATAATCGGTTAAGTGGTTTAGGAGTCCATTGAGGACAAACATTGTGACACGAGATTTATATATATTAACATGTTAAGGATATATAACCATAAGACCCCGCATTGTAATGCAGATGTAATTGATGGTGTTTTGTCAATGCAAGCATATTGTTTGCACTGTAAATCAGAAGTTTAGTAAGCCAGATTCGGGAGAGCTTATACTACTAATATATATTGGAGCCCTAATTTTGACTACATGACAGGTTGGTGTTAAATTTTATTATGCATTAGCTGTACCCTCTGGATGCACTCGTTTTCTACCCTGGTTGCACTCCCTAGTCAAGTAAAATGTCAAAAAGGGTTGTTATAACCAAATGTTGCTTTCCTCGAATGAGGCTATCAAATGCTATTTCTTTTCAAATCCGACTTTAATATACAAGTATAAATTTACACTTTGTTGAGGAGTTTGTGTGTTGGTAAAGTACCTACAACACATTTTAAAATTACGTTACGTAATAGGTTACCCAACGAATAGGTACTACAAACATATTTGAAGCGAACTTAAGAAAACAAGCATTAAAGTTTTATAAATGTGGTTCTCAACTTAATTTATTAATGAAGAACTTACTCAACCACTTCCGATTTTCCATTTATATTTAATTTATGTTTTGTCAAGTCTTTAAAGATTTTAGTTCCATTAAATAAATAAAAGTTTCGTGGTAAAACGTTTACAAGAGAGCAACGCTACCTTTTAAAAGCTTTGATAGATTGTAGCTCCTCAAATGGCATCTATAATATTTACAGAACAAGAGACATATATTTACAGAACAAGAGACATTTTACGTTATAGTTTATGAGAATATTTTTATGAACGGTTCGGAAAGATATCTCTTAGTTCAAGCGGTCTAGAGGGAAACAGAAACCCGGTTTAAAGTATTTATAGATGAAGCATCAACCATTTTTCACTCGTAGTTTACGGAGCTAGAAATTTTTAGTGAAATGGTTATTTTCTTGCATCGTCCTGGTATCGTATCAATTTTCGTATAGAGTTTAATATAGAATAGAAGCTGAGACATTTTTGTTCTATGTAGTTCTATAAAATAATATGGGTATGATTTGAATCTACGCTATTTAATTATTTATACATCGAAACCTTTTTTTAAACGACTCCTAAGAAGGAGAAAGTTTAAAGTTTGTATGGGGAGTTTAGAAGGGATTTTCAAGTGGTTTTCACCAATGGATAGAGTGATTTATATAATTCATCACCTATTATTTGGTGTATATATGTTTGCTACCCGTGCGAAAAAGGGCGGGTTTGCTAATTTAAATATACATTAAATACGTCATTATTTAATTGCTCAAAACAACACCAATGACATGTGTGGATTCTAAAAGTTACGTGCTAACGAAAAAACGCTGCTACAAACCACGCCGTAGTAAATCCCGTATCATAAATACAAAAAAATAAAGATGACTATTTTAATTTTTCAACTAGCTTTTCTTATTAATAAAACAACCAAAAAAAATTTCAATCTGATTAAAAAATAGACCATCTTACATACACATTTACGTACAAAATGTTAACGCCGTATACGGCACTAATGTAAACCATAGCTAGCAGCACCAGTCGTGGCCAACATTTTTATAATGATTATAAGATACATAATGAAAGTCTCCTGGTAACATATGTTAATATACAAAATTAATCATGGTAGTATCTCGGTGCCCGGTGGATTTTAATAAACTTTTATTCCCAGTGTAAGGCTTATTCCTCGAATAAATCCTGATTGTTTGACATAATATATTATCTTCAAAAGAAAAACTGTAGGAATTTTATTCCACGAATAAAAGTATATAAGTAACATAGGTTTAATAAGCCCTAAGAGAAAAATAACTCCAGAGATTTGATTATAATAGTTGCGGAACGGGAGGAAAAAGGCGGTGGTTCGGAGGGTGGCACCCTTCCGGACTAGGTCAAGGGTCACTGGATCCTCTGCTCAGCAAGGAACGGCCCCCTAATTTATATAGGATAACGATAATAGCCTATTGCGGTCTCATTACACCACTTATCACGTGTTCCTACGTTTCGACATTTACTCTGATTGTTCCATTCTCATACATTAATTATTGTTTCAGTAATGTGACGTAATAAAGTTCAAAATCAAGTAATCGTCACTTTGAAATAGAGCAACTAACGCGGTGAATGATAAAGTCATATTGTGGTTTACGCCTGCTTGATATCAAATATTTATGTGAGCGTGGAAAGCCGCGGGCAGCAAACGCCTCGCAATGGCGCGGAAACTATTCTATAAAGCGTTACCCGACTAAAATAATATTTTTTAACGTACAGTAACATTGGAGAACCGACAATGTTCGCACCGGAGTGATCTTCAAAATGAATTGCCTCTTCCAGTTTTCCGTCGCCGCGCGCAAACTAGTAAAACGCAATTTCGCATAGGTATCTCATTTCCGCACTTACCTTTACATTTTATATTTCTCCGCCACGTGTACATGTCTACAAGATTACGGCGCTACAAAATAAAAGCTCCTAAAACCTTATGATTATGCAAAAACATATAAAAATTGTTTAACCGCTAAAATGCGCACCTAAATCCGGGTTATGATAAAATCCGTCTGGCATTTGCTCGTTTCTTAGAATTATTGATGGAATAAATTGTTTGTATTAATAGACTGGATGAGTTTTATCGAGAATTTCCTTAGTCGTTAAAGCGTAACATGAACCGCTTTCAGTTTTAATTAATTCCTGTTTATTTTGTTAATATAATTAGTCGATAGAAGAATGTTAAGTAGGTACTTTACGATGGATCTAATTTACGTGACATGGAATTACGGGTAGCTAATGTTTAGCGGGTAAATATAAATTCCATTTGTGTAACATCATAATAAGCTTCTCGTGGACGCCTATTCTTAATTGATAATAGCATTAAAGAGTTAGAAGGTATTGTACTTAGTAAATGCTTTATCGGTTATATGTATTTGTAACCTTATTTCGTAGAACGATAAACTCACCACACCATAACATACCACTTTTATATGTATATAAAATTAAATACCACATTTATCTACCTTTCCGCGGAGCACAGTTGATTTTGTAATATTTTGTAATATCTAAAGATAAAAATGTTGACAAAGAAATAAATTGATTAAATAATGAATATAAGATTTACTGAAAAGCATTTTTAACCTAAATAAGTTGAGTGAATAATATTTAAAACATTCTACTGTCGGTAAGATTCCCCAGTAGTCGAGTGTGCTGCTCATGTAGTTTTAACTGAGAAAACCCATTTCTTAAATATCTCAACCGTAGCTAATTCAGAGTTCACGAGAGCCGTTTACGAACTTTAACGAAGTCCCAGTTTTAACATTTCCAAGTGCAAACAAGTCTGTGAAACTCTTCGGTAGTTGTGGGACCACACGGGACGTGTTTATTGCAAATAAGAGCTCAGTACGCCAGTGGAACTACACTAAGAGGGGATTTCGTGTAGTGTGCGCCGACCTGTCGGCTGCCTCTCTCTGTTATTATTGTATTTGCGTGATGGATATTGCTTGTATCTCTTAAAGTGTAAACACAAACTCTAAGAAGCCGTTGACTAGTTTGTTTTGTTAACATACATTTTTTATTTCATTTTAATCTTGTTTTCTGTGTAGTTATATACCTCCATATTATTATGTCTAAGCTTTTATAGTAGGTATTGTAATGGTCATCATAAGAAAGAGCGCTGATGTCTGAAATATTTTTTATCTAGTTCAGCCTTAACTATAAAACTAAGAAAATTTTATATTGTACTGTAATTTTAATTAATAAATATTAGTTTTTTTTTTTCGTGTGTATATATATCATTTATTATTTTAGTTATGTTAAGATTGTATATATTTAAAGTTATTGTAAATAAATAAATGACCTGTAAATAAGTAAATAATTATTATAACAACGATTGGGTAGATTTGATGGTATATTCAGAAGGGATCACTGTACTTCCTAAGTTTGAATAAATCAGTACCTACATGATAACTGTTTCAACTTATGTTGAATTTTAAAAGGTTGTTAAGTTACAGTGCAAATAAATAATAAAATTATTTTAATAACTTAACTACTCTAATAATAACTAGCTCAGCAATGAGTTAATGATATTACTTTGTATGAGAACCGGGTTCCAATGTTAACATAACATAATACAATTAAAATACAACGTCAAAGCACGTGAACATTATAAAACAGATAAGTTAATAATTTGTAAATAATAAAGCTTTTTATGTGGTGTTTATAATTAAACAATAATTATTGTATTTGGTTTTTAAATACGATAACTACGATATAATATACCTATTAGCTTAAAAATTCTAATGTAATTCGCATAAATGAATAAACTAATAAATTTTCTTTTAATTTCTTCATAACACATTGGTATAATGGAATACATAATAAATCGAAGGTTTTCAATGCATCCTTTTTAATAAAGAACTCCTTTAATAAAGAAAAGCTTCCGACTTAAGCCCAACTGAACTATTTACCATTAAAACTAACCAGCCAATATCTATTAACTAGCTGACCAGTGATCACTTCTCTGGGCATCAAACATCCCTAAATATAGCCTATAGCAATGATGGGGCTTGATGTACTGAAGTATTTTCAAAATCAGTCCAACAGTTCCAGAGATTACTTTTCCAAAAAAAATCACAAATTTGACCTCTTTATAATATTACTATATTAGAGAAGTTTTAATTTAGTCTTAATTTTAATTAGTTTTTTCGCGAATCCAAATAGCTTTTGATTCGCGAAACTCGGCCATCACCTAAGTTGACTACCAAGTGATTTATTCAAACTGAGGCAAAAGAATTAATTTCTTTACCAAGTGTCGGTAGTGAAAAAACTTCCCAGCTCGGAATTATGGCGGTCTGAGGTAGACTTGAGTCTGCTACTTTACCTTTTGCCGCCGACTGCGTGCATTTTAATTGTAGCTGGTCCATTTAATTAGGTGTACACTACAGCTGTTACATTTACTTGGATTATTTCATTTGTTTGAATTACGACGTCAACGATTGCCCAGTTTGTTTCAGTGACGTCATTATTCCACTTTTGTTTTAGATTTGGAACGAATAGTTTTAGTTGGTATAGCTGTTGTATTGTTTTGGATTACGTGTTCGTATTGAAAAGATCATGGTAGTATTAAGATGATTTATAATTATATTTTCACGAGTTTATGTACGCTTGACTTGGGCAGTAAGCTGGTGAATGCGTGACGAGAGTGTTACGAAAAGTGTGATCGGGCGAGGCGAACGGAATTTGAGAGGGAGATATAAGTTCATAAAGATAGTTAGAGGGAGAGTTACGTTTCGTGTATTACTGTCGGGGAAAGAGAGAGTTGCGAGCACACATTTTCTTTCTCTTTTTCTCTCATAGTCGTTTCAAATATATATGTAACACAGTGCAGACCTATGAGCTAAAGAAGTTTTACTTCAATGGTATAGTCTAAAGCACACTCGTTTTTTTGTTTATTATTAAATAATATTAGTAAAATAAGCGCTACACTCCCATTACTTGAAATACACCCTAGTTAGTTGTCTGCATTTGAAATTGCCTTTGTATACCTTAATGTAATTGCTTTAGATTAACACGACCATAGTGTAGGTAATTCCTGAACGCCGTTTATTTATTCTCTGACTAGAAATACGAGTAACAAATAACTCAAGTTTATTATTCATCAGTGTTGCATATAATTGGCTCGCAATAAATATCAGTTACGACTGCTATTGGAGTGCGCATCATTAAAAGTGCTGAGTGCTTCAATAGCAAGTTCCTCTTAAGATATTTCTATCGAAACGCTGTCGTTAAACTTTACTGACGATTTAGACTTGGATTTTAAAAGAGAAACACAAACATCCCCATTAAAACAGGCACTTAGAAATCAAATAATTTACCTCTGTATTACTTTGCAGACAAATATTAGCTTATCGTTATTAATCATACTCACTGCTTGTTTATAGATTATTTATGACTCAACTATACGTCGAATTTTAATTTATAATATCGTAATTATCATTAAAAATAAAAATCTTTACAGTGTGATTCAAACTTAATGGCGGTTGTGAACATGAGTCGAGTCGCTGCGCAGTAACAAATTCATGCACCAGCAGGGCACCCCTAACTTAACTATATGACACACCTACGACTAAAGTATAATAATTAAACAAAAAGTCGACTGGAAGTGTGCCCGCACATATGGCTGGCAGCATTGACACGATGAATGGCAATACTTAACCGCGGAAACCATTGTTTAGTGTCCATTCGGTGTTTAAACGTAACCTATATGGAATGTACAAATGTGAATAAAAATTCAGAGTTAACATGTTTTCAGTACCTAATGGTAAACAAGTGACATTAGTACAAGTGTTAACGAGGATATAAATAGCTTAAATGACATTTGATGTATGGAATTGACATTTGCTTTCGATAAGTAATGTGACTTAGCTTGTCACTTCCATGCTTTGAGCGATTTGATCAGCGTTGAATCTTGTAGTAATGTCACTTGTCTAAGGGGCTGGTGAAGTTTGACTGACCTGGTTCATGATGAGAAGCTGTGGGCGCGGAGAATGCGCTGGAGCAGCCTGGACGACGGGCCAGACCTCCAAGTTCGGGCACTGCACACATAACACTTTATATTAGAGTTCAAATAACTAGAAGCTTTGTTGTTCTCAGTTGATTCATACTTGTGAAAATATTTACAGGTGGTTAATGATAGATATTTACAAAGGTAAATTATGAGAGATTCTTCCGAACTCGTTTTCAAATTTTTTTTTATTTTCATTTTGAAGACAAGTTTTTAATTTTTTTAGCTATAGCTGTTAACTTTTCATATAACTATTCATATTCTATTATGCGTTATTGGAGTACTACATTTTTAGATAAATAAAAATATTTAGATAAATGAGTATAAAATTAAAGATACATTATCTGAAATGTCCTACAGAACGAAACATGTTTAAAATCCTAGAAGCTCTTACGCTGAATTGGATTTAGATACGGAACGCATTTTCTTTGTTTGTACAAACCCTAAACTCCTTGGAAAACATAAAATTCTTTTAGTAACCCGAAACTCACACAAGAAGCCCGCGTTAAACAAAGAGAACAAAGATAATAATATACTTCAAACATATCTCGCAGTGTCATACATTTGTTCTGACGGCAAACAAGACAAAAAAGTGAAGCCGGGCGGCGAATGCGAAGCGATTAGCGTTCGGCTTTCATGATTAACTCGCACAACTTCTCTCTTTTTCCCTTCGTCCTTCGCTATTTTGTTGTTTGCCTGTACCGAGAAATGTTGAAATGGTTTTTCTCAGCAAGATAACAAATAGGCCACGGTCGCTTAGACACTAATCGGGTTTCACCGAAATGGGATTTCGCAAAGCTATGAAATTTAAATGCTCTGCTCTCAAATTTGAATTATCCCGAGATGAAAATTAAATAAATCCAACGTAGGCTGTAATTTGAACCTCAATCTGTGTGAACTTTTTTCTATTTGACTCAACATTTAAGTGCGACTTTGAATTGTTTTAGATCGGTGGATTTCCTCAATGGCTTGAAATGGTTGGTTTTTGCAGAAACATGAATCGCGGCCCCAAGCTCGCTATTATTTGTACAAAAAGCAGGATGTAATTTTTTGCGCTGACGTTCTTATACCAAATCGTAGGCGGACGAAAATCAGTTAAAATACAAAGCGCCGAGTTTAAATGCTGTAAAATTTCACACACGTAGAGAGCTATTCAATTCAGAATTATCTCGGAACGAAATTAAATTGAATATCAAACAGTTGAGATAGTGCTGATTTCTAGTCTGGGCAGTGAGCGGGCGCTTAGATAAGTGGCTTCTATTTAATATCTGCAAGATAGGGAAGCTGGCGCTGTGCCACTGGACCAGACGAATTACAAATAGGTGAAATAGGCACAACTCATAATTTAAAAAGCAAAATCGTTTTTGCTTACGAAGCAACTCATTACATTGTGATTATAATACACGAGACGCTTTAATAATGACGAGAGAGCACGTAATATATTTCGCATTACCTGTAATCGCTTAGTAGCGTGTTTTTGAGGATAAATCAAGGCTTTAAATGTTTGTTGATTAAGCTGTCACAAATAATATCAGAATTAAGAATTATATATGAAAACATTTATAATGGCTGGTAACATTAAACGACAAAACCACTCAGTAACAAGTTAAGTATAAAAAGAAAGCAGTAGCTTATATAAGATTGGCGTTTATGATAGAAGCTGGTAAGTACCCATATTCCTGATTGTTTACTTAGAGTTACGCAGCTCGCAGTAAGCAACTTTACATACATTATTCAAGTCAAACAAACGACGCACCGTAATATCGGAACTCAGAATAAGGTCTTACCTGGGACGAGGTTATTCGTGGGGTCCACGAGAGATCGTGGCGAAGAGGTATTGTGCCTGCCCTCTGCCCCCACTAGGGGAAATAGGACAAAAATAGAGCAGACATGCATTATTTATTTATTCCAGATCACTGTGGAAAATTTATTTACCTCCATGGTAGAACTTATGTAATGTAGATAATAAACAGCTATAATGTTATATGATACTTTAATATAGGATGTTGTTATTTCTAGCTAAAGTTAAATGCTATTTTTGTAAGTAAAAAATTAACAAGGATTATTTTGAGCCTTTTCAAGGATTAATTTCTGACCAATATACTTTAAAAGGTGACGTATAAAAAGCTTTCGGGGTGTCAAAACAAATGGAAATCAAAAGCTGTCACCCTTTCTTTAGATTGTTATAGAGTCATAGCCAAAAAGATAATAAATGAGTTAGCATTGGAGCAAGCGGTTCGTGTGGTAAGTGAAAACCAGCCACCATGAATACCACAACGACAAACCCAGAAGACGTATTGCGGATCTAAAGTGTTAAACATAAGACGCTGCTCAAGTATAAAGTGAGTTAAAGCTTCGCAGCAAAAGCATGTGTTGTTATTTAGCCCAGTAGAAATAGAAGACGCATCGTAGCATCAGAAGCTAAACAAGTCTTACCTGGAGTGAGGGTAGGCGTGCAGCCTGGGAGAGAACGAGGCGGAGAGGTATTGTGACTGCCCTCTGCCCCGACTAGGGGAAACAGGACAAAATAAGACACATTCATTATTTTATGAAAGAACGGCAAAATGGATATAATATATCGATTTAATTATTAATTTACCTATTAAAAATAATTATGAACATCCAAACATTCAGCCCTAAAAATAAATATTGAGCCTACAGTAAGTTATTTCTACCCGACGTTTTCAACAACTTTTTTGACTAATTTACATTTTTTTGATATTTTAAATAAATGGACTACTTACAATGTCAATCAATTATGGAGTGCGTATATTCAACAAAGTACGCACTCCATAAAAAATAATCCTGTATATAATTATAAACTCATCATTTATACCTACATTTTATATGAGCTTTACCTTCCTCTTATTAATTCAAAGAATTTAGGAATCTTTCACATTTATAAGATTTTCAGCACAAACTATTCAAGAACGTTGACGATAGCTAAGACATTTGGTCTCGTGCAAAACAGGCATAGCACGGGAGTCAGGGATTTCACTCAATGTACACATTTTAATGGCATAACAATTATCAATATCATTATTTAGCTAATATGAAGATGAAGATTTTTAACCGTCTTCCAAAAAGGAGGGCAACTTTTATAATTTTATTACCACTAAATTATTATGCATATAATTAAGACAAGATAAATCCAGGTAATAAATTAATCGATGGCCGACTTAATTAGTTCGTCGTGTCTACCATTACGATGTCATTAAACTATTTTTGTTTGCCAACCTACAGCTGTGTTGTGTACACAGCGGTTTGAATGTTTGAACACAGTTCCAACTGAAGGGATTAAAAGTTTATTTTGCAGCGACAAACATGAGCCGACGGAAAATATTTATAAAGGTTGATTTTTGTAACGGACGCCGGTTACCGCCGGTATCGGAGCTGTGAAATGGTAATTAAAGTTGACTGTAAATATCATTAAAATAGTAAGGTAAATGTGTGTTTAAAGCATCGATTTCGTACTCATTGAATATTTACATGCAGGTTTCTGATTACCCGTTTCTACCCGTTTATTATTGATTTTGAGCTTTAAAATGGACTGTAATAAGTAAGTAAGTAGGTACGTCTTTTATTTTGTGATTAAATTCGTTTCCCCGAGGGGCGATATATAATTTAAGTACGTCCGGTGTACTGTTGGCGTCTAATTCTTTACTCTCCTTGTTGACCGGTTAATATCTAAACAAAAAAGAAACGGAAATATTGAAACTACAATGTTATGTCTCAACGGCTTCACACTTCAATTCTTTTTAGATCATAATTTATTAAATAAAACTAAATATAAATGAAACTAGTTTAATTTAATTAAAACAATAAATACTTTATACTTTTATATTTTAATAATGCCCCGTACCTGGCAGTAACTCATTAACTCTTGCGTTAATAATATTATTAATTACGATCTGATACGAGTATTTTATACTAAATGGTTTTCCTTTTCAAGTGCGAATTTCACGAAAATAATAATTCAAATAAACTTTTATATAAATCGAGGAAGTTATTGGAATTTAATCTATTTGTGAGTTTAAACATAATTCCCTCTTCATATTATTTTATTGAAAAACTTCATTTCTCTTGTACCTGGGTAGGTATAGCAAATGAAAAAAAACATGTATTTTAAAATAGTGGATTATTTTATAATGTCTACATGTTTTTTTTATATATTCTTTTAAATGATCCAAATTTGCGATTGGAAAATAACTGTTATACACAGGTAGGTATAGGTATAAATATACTGGCATTGTGTTGTCAAGTTAGGACAAATAACATATTAAACTCATTTAAATTTTGAGTCGTACATCTAGGGATCACGAGAAACATTTGTTGCGAGCGACAAAAATATGAGAGATCAGAGTGAGATGAGAGTTTTGGCAGTGACGTTTGTTTAAGGGAGACTGTGTATTTTTTCAATATAAATGCGATTATGTTAATTGGTGTTATAATATTCCCGCGAAGAGTTCGGCCAAGGGAATAAGCCTTAAAAAGTATTCTTGTTTTCTTTTAACGAGGGGGAATTTCAAACAATTGTTGCTGAAGTTATCTTTCGAGTATCTTATCTTTTAATTACACAATTAACTTCCAAAAGTATCAATTAACGTGATTAAAGTGAGATTGTAAAACGTAATAACACGTTCACGCTTGTCAAATAAAAGTTTTTATCACGTTAGATATTTTTCAATTTTATTCAAATATCCACAAATCATATACTAGAACCGCCCTATCCATTGAACCACTCTATCCACTAGTGAAAACAGCATTCAGATGCGGCGGAGAGCTTTGTTTTTTAATATGTTGTAAGTTGTAATAGAGACCCGTCCCGGTTTCGTACGGGACACTGTGATACATGCTTATTTTTTTATGCCGTAGTCGTAAGATCATCATTAAAGAATTAATAGTACTGTATCAATTTGTTGCGTGAAGAATGCTCAAGCGCAGGCCTAGGCAACATTATAAATATAATTACCCGCGCGTTTGTTTTAAAGCAATAACCTCTAGCTTGTTGGTGAAAGAATTTTCGTATTCGGTTCAGGAGTTCTAGAGATTGTTTCCTTAAACTTCTCTTCTTCTTGTCGTTCGTTAATATAGTAAACGAGAGAATAAACAAGGCACAGTGATACATATTTAGACTTTAGAGAATTGCATTCATATTGAACAATAAACATTCGAATAAAAATGAATAAAAACATAACAGGCTGGCATGAAATAAAATTAATAAACAAAATGTGAACAGCGGTGACACGACGAATGAACGAAGCGAAACACGAACTAAAAACGACCGAAATCATGTGTAAAATGCGACACATTAGCTGCTCTCGCGCTGGCCCGCGCCCGCGCCGCGCGAGGTCGCTTCTCGAAAAAACATTGACCTATTAACGCAGGATATGAGGCAATCGATGAACACTGGAATTCACATATTTGCCTTATCAACTACATAATATCTTATACTAAGAATCTATACCAATATTATAAAGCTAAAGAATTTGCTTGTTTTCGGTTGAACGCGCTAATCCCAAAAACTACTGGCCCGATTTGATAAATTCTTTCAGTGTTAGAAAGCCCATTTATTAAAGATGGCCTATATACACAGAATACATAGGCTACTTTTTGCCGACAACCTATGCAAACGCAGGCAGTACCGTTAGCAAAAGCTAGTTTGAAATATGACACGAAACCATTTTTCATTTTTCGACCTTACAAAGTTTATAATAAACATGTTTGCTGTGACTTACGGGCTTTGATATAATAAAAGTACAACATTAATTTGTCAGCGTCACGTAATAACATTGGATATTATAGTGACAGTTATGGAATAATTAATAATATAAAGACACATTAAAAGGATTTACTTTGTTGTTTGTGAGTGACAATGATGTTTTTGGAATCAGGTTTGTTATGTTAGATGTGTCGTTATTATGTTAATATTATGTCGTTATATTAATACTGTTTGTATATACGACAAACGGATACAAGTAGTTTTAATACACTTATCTACTTCAAGCGCATTGATAGTTTTAATTGCGTTTGACATCTGATAAACTTTACATGGATTAAATTGATTATTTTTTGTCAGTTATTTATTTGGAATTAAGAATTCTAAAGTCCAATTGAAACATTCATGAAATACAAGGTATGTATTTTCCTGGTAGGCACAATGTGGGAGATGAGTACTTTATGGCATGGCGAACGGAGTCAAATAAAAAGACTAGACTAGACATTTTTTTTATAAAGGGTAGTCCGACGATAAAAAAATATATAAGTAAGTATATTTTAAGGCGATCCAATTTTGTAAAAAAATTGTTTAGATAAAGTATTAACCCCTTGAGCTTCGGTCCAACAATCACACAGTTCCAACCCCCAGTTCCTACATCATAAGGTAATGTAAGAAAAAAGGTTTCATTTACGTTATTTGACATAATTTAATAAAAGCTAGATAAAAAAAAAAGTTGATCTTAACTAAAAGGTTGATTTCAAAGTAGACGGCATCTAAGACGAAAGTGATAATAGCCGGTAGCGTGCTTGATACGTCATATTCATCAGCTCTATTTATTTAGCAAGTACTAAAAGGCGTTGACCTTGTAAGCGTCCATCTTAGACGGGTACTAAACGCAATCATTGATTTCCAGCTACAATTTATTAAGGTTGCCGACCTACGAAGGCCATGAACCCCACTAAATACGGTGTAAACCTCCTTAGTAACAACCAGATTTGTACTAGATTTGTCGAAGGGATGCAGGTCTCCTATGAGAGGGCAAACCGTGCCAATGGAGGTTACTATGCTGATACGTTTTTAATAAATCAGAAAATGACATCATTGCAAATGGACTTCACTGAACGTAACACAAATCAGAGTTGTGTTTTAGCAGGCTTAAACATGAGACAGTACTTACAAAGAGGTGATGAAAATATCTAATCAGTAAAAATAAAAAGCAGAACAAAAGAATATTTTAAAGAAAAAGATGTAAACTATTCAAAGTTCGTAGTAAGATCTAATGTAGGTCTAGTATAAATTGTAAACCCTTATTAAATGAATATTTACACAAAGGGAAGGTATTTCAAAACTTCTAAAAACAAAGTTATGGACCACATTAATCCCGATAGTTATTCAAACTTCTAATACAAAGACGCTTCGCGTTGTCAAGATGATTTCCGAGGAATTAATCGCAAATCGTACACCAGAATGAAAAGGATAAGTTCGTCCCTTAAATAATTATGTTAAGTCCACTCACACATATGCAATTTTGCTGCCAGTTAGCACAGACTCTTTAACTTGTTACTGTTCTTACTTGAAGTGTTAACATATTAATTAAGCAATGAGCTAGTCTCGCACTCACAACTCAACATTTGTCAAACATAAACCAACTTAAACATCCCATACTTTTTTTGTCTACAGAATGCCCATCAAGGTAGCTAATAAAGCAGCAATGAATGTATTTTTAAAACAAGTCTCCATGTTGGCTAATTAAAAATATATGGCTCAATGCTCGTGTTAACGTTGTTAAAAGCTTACCTAATCCCTTAAGCAAAAAGAGCTTGATAAATTCCAAAAGAAGCTTATTAGGTGATACATTTTAGTAAAGAACCAGGAGTTTAAGCTTTTAATGTGTATAAAACTGGCGTAATATTTTATCGGTTAAGATTTATTGATGATAAGTGAGATAATAAGATTTGAATGTACATTTTTATGCAGGTATTATACTAGGCATTCGTAATGTCAGTGTACGTCAACGATACCAAGTATTATAATTATTTTTTCTCGTTAAATATTTTCTGTATTCGTTTATTTTTTCGAAAGCAGTTTATTGTTACAGTAAGGTAAGTAATAACTTGATATTTTAACGTAATTTAGATAAGTTTATCTGAATGCGCCTTCAAAATATGCAAAGTGGAATAATTTTTTAATGATTTGATTTTGGCATCAACTAACCATTCAAACATGAAGCACGTTAGGAATCAATTCAATTGATCCATTACTGAAGCAAGTTACTAAATTCAAAATCAATTTCAGGAAATTCGTGGAACACAATATGGAGTCAGTATTCGCAGAAGGGGTTCAAGAGGTGAGACGAGCTCTTATAGTGATATAAATAACCAATTACTATTTACCAGAAATTACTCAACAACTACTTCCATACTACTACTAAGAATTTCACCAGAGACGTCCAATAATATTGCCTTCATTAATTACAATTTATTAGAGCAAATCTTTCTATACTTGGAACTCAAGCGTTCTTAAAAGATTGCTTTAAAAACAATGATTGAAAAACCTTTAATCTTTATTATAGTATTCCAAGCGTTCAACAAAAACTATTGTTTGGGTTTGGACGAAGCCAAGAACAATAACCGGATTTTCAGTTTTCTCTTTTAATAAACGAGACAAACTCAGTTAGCAGTGAAAGCCAGTAGTTAATATTGAAAGAAAAATCTTCGTTTTTTGTTCTCACGCGAACTGAATCATAGGCTTGACATGCAACTTTCAACACTAGCAATGAACTGATGGATAGGTGGCAATTCAAAAACGTTCGAATGAAAAATGTTCACAAAATACCTTTGGCACTGTTTGAATAAAATACTAATATTACTATTTAGTAGTGACCGACCGAAACATGTTATTTTGCCGAAACCGAAACCGAAACCGAAGGTTCGGTTTCATTGTAGTTTCGGCCGAAACCGAAACCGAACCTTTTATAAAAAAAAAGTCCTTAAAATGTCGAAAAAATGTTAGTAAGCCCGTTTTTTTCTAAAATTAATATCTCGCCAACCTATAATTACAAGTTTCTACTTTCAAAGATTTATCACAATGAAATTTCAGCACAGTTACAGAGGTTCTGTTTGAAAATATAACTACCCTATAAAGTGAAAAAAATACATTATTTGTAACACAAAGTTAGCGATTTTTTAATGGTGGTATAAAATAAAACAAATTTATTATTAAAATATAATGCTCATATATTATGTTTATTTATTTTCGGTTACTTACATTTTGACTGCACGGATAGCCGAGTGGTAAAGGTCACCACGCTAGTTACCACTGTGCGCGACGTGCTGCGGGTTCGATTCCCGCATGGGACAAGCATTTGGGTGATCCACAGATACTTGTTCCAAGTCTGGGTGTTCTTTGTGCATGTGATTTGAATGTTTGTGAATCCCCCGCGACACAAGGATTAAATTCCTTAGTGCGGGCGTCGTTTTTATTTAAAAAAAAAATATACTCACAAATATCACAATCAGCCTGTTGATTCTGTAAGACGTCGTTCTAAACTTCGAATCTGAACCCGCCGTGAGTTTCTTGATTGACATTCTATAAACTCGGTTGATACACTAGCGCTACACTTGCGAGCGTGTCAGCGTGTTGAACTAAATTAACCGTGAGATTTAGACCCAAGTTCACCAACAGATGGTTAAATTTTAAACAAATGTTTGAACCATGAACGGCTGTTTAACAATATTTTGCTGTTCACCATTCACTAACCAATGATTATGTACTGTAATTGAATGATTAGCTTAAACGATGTAGCCAACTCAGTTTAGCCATTGGTTTATGCTTCCTGACATGAAGTTTTTATTTTGTTATTCTCCCAGCAAGTGTTTAAGCTATAACAAATAAATATATTTGATTTGATTTGAAGCTCTCAAGAGAACGTTTGCAGTGAGTACTAAGAGCATTAAACTCGTCAGCCAGATCCTTCCAACTTCTTGCTTTTTCGGCATTTGCTTTAGCGTCCGATTTTTTATTTTCTATTATATCTCTGGACTTTATTACGAGTGCCGTAAGTACAGATTTCTCGCCACTGGTGAAATTCAAAGTACGTTTACGCTTATCTTCCATATCACTTATATATATTCAATAAAAGATTTAATAACAAACACGACACGAAAAAATTATGAATTGAGTTAGATGATTTGATCACAGAGTTTGACGATGAAAATTGATTGACGTGACCATTAAGACATTCAACATTCACAAAATAATGATAAACCATTCCAGCATTTGGTAATTTTGGACTCACTCATTCAAAACAGTTTGGTTAGCAAACCGTTGGTTAGAAATAAATGGTGAACTCTAAAAAAGAACGCGGTTGGATTGAACATCGGTTTAATGCTAACAGAACGGTTACGTAATCAATGATTATGATGTAGTTAGAAAACTCGGGCCTAAATATGAGATGACGTTTGAGTTCGCACTCGAAATTTGAAACTTATGCGAAGTGAGAGTGAACGTGAAGTGAACAACGAAGTGAGATGCGAGTTGTTGATTGACATTTTACAGAATTGACGTGCAGTTAGCCTCGAATGGCTAATTCAAATATAATTAGATAATCAAAATAATCGAATTGTTAATCATATAACCAAATCGTTAGCCGAGCGCGACCCGAAGGGACGATGTTGTAAGTTTCGGCGCAGCCGAAAGGTTCGGCCGTTTTTGGCCGAAACCGAAACTCGGGCCGAAACTTGATTTTTTGGCCGAAACTGGCCGAAACCGAAACCGAAACCGAAATTTCGGTCGGACACTACTATTTAGTTAAATAGAATAGTATAATAGAAATTATACTGTGACAAAACTTTGTCTTTTACAAGTCTGATGCTTGTAATACAACTTATGATAATCCAACGTTTTTTGACATTCATAAAAGCAAAAAATAAAAAGAATGTAATTAAGTTATTGACGCAGTTTTAATTATATCATAATTGAACTCAAGATTCTGAAAAACTAAGTGAAGTAAACGTTGGTGTTAAAACGGTTGGTGTAAATTTGTATTTACTCGTAAATACAAATTGAAACGGTACCGGAGGTCGATAAAAATATTAAAGAGATGAATTTGATATTGCCATTTCCATTTAGTTCGATAAGTATCTGAACATGTTGTCCGCCTTTTCTCCCAAATAGCAAGCTTTTTAAGAGATCAATTGCATTCTCAATATAAAATAACAGAATCAAAGGAAGACTGAATCAATTATCTTATCATTTATAGCTGAATAATTAATAAAATACATCGTTCGAAACGAGTTCTGTAGATTTTTATCGTTCTTGAAGGGCTACCAGCTTTATAGGTAACATATTATTATTTATATTGCTTTCGTAAAGCTCGTATACTTTGCAATCTACCGCCACGGTATCGTTAGAAGGATCGCAAAAAGAAATCAGATAGCCGTAATTGAAATATTGTTAGCAATATGCATGATACAGCATTGTAATTTATATGTCGATTTTGATATCTATTCATTTTTCGCGGTAAAGAAATGTAAGGTATATGTTGAGCTTCAGGGGAAAAACAAAGTAATTATAGACTTGACGTAGGTACATTTCACTACTGTTTCTTCTTATGAATTCTTATATGAATATGATTGATATATTTAATGTTTTTTTTTAATAGAAGCTATATATTTACCTGGGTGTGGATGGTTATGTGCGTGTTCAGCTGGAGGCTGCATAGAGGACAAGGCAGAGAGTGGAGTGTATCGGGCTCCGTCCTCTCGCGAACATCCCTCCTATAAACAATATAACAATATATTAGGACTTTACATTCCTGTCCAAAGATGATTAGGAGAACAATTGTACTTTAAACGCATACGATATCTTAATGAACTATTTAGTAGTCCTATACATAAATTAAGCTTACAATCTTGTTTATCTACATGGTGATACATTATGCACATCTTTAAGAATCGCTGACGCTTCGGAGAGTTAACCTAACATTAATAAGATTTAACGCGTCAGACGATATAATCTGCATCAAGGGCAAGGCGGTGGATACTCCTATTATGCGTAAATCTTTCACACCTCACTTCACTACTAAAGTACAGGGAACTAGCAAACGAAAAACACCGTTCTTATCTAATACAAAGGCTTCTTTTTCAGTGGTAACTCACATGGGGTAAAATGAAGGATAATGTGAGGATGAGTTCCCGAGGCGTGTTTACATAGAACTTACTTCATTACTGTGCATTAATGAGAACCGAAGCTCTCGAGGTGTATAATTCTCTTTATTACGTATGGGTAATATGCGCCTCAATTTACTAACTTTGCCGATGGGAAGGGTTGTCCTCGTTATTCAGATCAACAAGTCTTGAGTTTTTTAGTCGATTAACGATTTTATGTGAAGTAGAATAATGGTCTTACCTTCTCACAGTTGGCCGTAGCTGTAGTCTGCGTATGGCTTGTCGATGAAATACGGTACTGCATCCCGGACACCGTGCAAAACCCCTCATGATGATGAGTGGAATACACACCGGTTATGGTAACATCAGTGTCTTGATTAACGATCACCTCAAGCTTTTGTTTTCGATCAGACATAGCAGATTCGTCACTTTCTGTTTTAGTATCAAATTCAATTTTAGATTCCGACTTCACGCCGGAACTTACCCCGTTTTTTGACTTGTGTGAGTAAGATTCGTCGCTGCATGAGTCTGATGTAGTATCATCTTTGTTGGATTTAGGTGAACGTTTTTCATAACTTGCTGCTAATATAGCAGTGGCATTTAAACTTGCCATGCGTTTTTGTACAACCATGTCTTTAAGATCCATTACAACCTCATTTCTGTTACGCTTCTTTTTTATGGGTACACCAGCAGTCTTCTTCATTTTAGCTGGTGGTTTGTCAGAATCAGATTTGACCAGTGATGCTTTGGTGGCTGCCTTTTTTTTCTCTGGGAGGGAAATCTTCTTCTTTGTATCTAATTCACTATCTTCACTGGAAGAGGTTGAAGATTTCGGGTCCCAGTACTTACCCGCACTTCTTATACCACGTACTTCTCGCGTAGACCTCGGAGGTGGGTTGTCATCAGAGCTATCAGAACTGGCGTCTTTCTTTTCTTTTTTAGCTTCATATTCCGATTCAGAAGTACTTTCTTGTTTTTCAGGTTCTTTAGCTTTATATTCTTTCTTTTTCGGTGTTACAGTTTTGGATGTGCTGGGTAATACTTGTCTGTCTACAGTTTTCATCAAACCCAATTCCATGTGAGTTCTACTTTCATTTTCGTACAAGCAATGTACTTTAGCTATAGCATTCAAAGAAGCCATTCTATGTTTCTTTGGGCCTGTCCACATAGACAACAACTTTAGGCGCCTTTTACTGGGTTTTTCATTACCCAGCAAAACAGAACTTTCTTTAAGATCAATCAAAGAATCTTTCGATAGTTCTTTCAACTCTTTGGATGGTGTCTTTTTGGCACTGTCCGTGATTCTATTTTTCTTAAGCTTCTTGTTTTTAGTTTTCTTACTTTTTCTAGTATCGGATTCAGAGGACTCTTTAGTGTCATTGTCATCATTCGACTCGCTAACGCTTTCATCGGAAGACGTGTAATGGAAAGTTTTAGTATTAAGAGCAAATTTAGAATTATCTATGTCTTCATCAGAGATACTGCCTTTCTTTACTTGTTTTTTAGACTTACCCACCGCTTTTTTTGCTGTGGGAGAGGACTTAACTGGCTTTTCAGGTTTTTCGGTTTTGTCTGATGACGGTTCTTGCTCCAGAAACTTTATGGGACTGAAAGGTTTTCCAGTTATACTTGACTTTCGAGCCACCATTTTATATGATTTACTTACAATAGGTTTTGGTTTTTCTTCTGTTTCCCCTTCATTATGAACCGTGTTAGTTTCTACACTAGACGCACTGCAAACATTTTGATTTGCATTCAGTTCCTCTGATCTTTTACTTTTCAATTTATTTACAACTTCTTCGATAGGACGATGAGGTGAATATTTTTTCTTTTCCGATTCTGTCTTTTTGTCTATAACTGTACCTTTAACTCTCGCTATGGGTCGAACACGGCCAATATTTTTATTCACTGGACTACGGAAGTCAGACAATATGCTTTTAGGAGAGTCTACTTTTTCAGTAAAAGTGTATACATCAATTTCTGGACCTTGGGATACTAAAGTGTTAGAGGAGTTTTTCTCCTTGGTATTTTCTTCACCTTTAGTTTCTACTTTCATAGACAAGAACCTTTCTGAAACACTGAGATTTCCTTTGGAATTCTTACAACATTTAACATCGATGTCTACAGTGCGCGGAGATCTACTAGAAGTAAAAAATTTCGGAGGTCGTTCAGTTTCAGATTTTGGTGTCTCTGGTTGACTACCGGGTGTAGTTTTAGTAGGAGTCTTACAAACCGATGGATCGCTAATATTTTTCTGACCAGTCAAATCTCCTTGTTCAGCTTTATCAATCTTATTACCTTTTGGTTCATCTTTATTTTCAGCAACTGGTTTAATTTCCTCTTTAGTATTAGAATTGTTCTTTGCGTTTTTGTTCTCCTCGTCTTTTAGTTTCTTTTCAATAATTTCTTGTTTTAACTGTGAGGCAGCTTTCTTTTTTTCACTTGCAGCAGCATGCCCTCTTTTTATGATAGTTTTAGCTTTAGTGAATTTCGGTGAAGTCTTTTTTATATCTTTATTAATTTTGTACTTTACATCATTATCTTTACCGTTCTTCTTTACATTTGCCTTAACAGGTTTAGGCTTTTTATCCGCTTTGACTGGTTTTTTGGAAGCTATTTTCTTTACATTTTCCGTGGTTGCTTTAGTCGAGTCTTTCTTCTCCTTAGGATCTTTCTTGGATTTTTTTGCTGGTAAATCGAGTCGCGAAGTAGAAGCTTTTGATGGCCCTGGTTTACTTGTTTCAGACGAAATTTCACTCGTTTCGCCACTTCCGGAAGCTTCATCATTTTTGGTATTGGCTGAATCATCTTTTGACGTATTTTTCTTAGGACTTTTGATCAATGACTTGTTTACCAAATTTTTTACTTTTTTCGGCGATACGGATTTCTTTGCAGCCTGCTTGGTAGTTGAGTTTTTAAATGATGTTTTATTCAATTCCCCTTTCTTAGGTAAGGGTTTTGAAGTTTGTGACCGCATTGTCCGGTTGTAGTCATATGAATTTTACCGTCATTGATGAATTGATTTAGCGATCACATTCTGAAACAAAAAAAAACAGTGTTAATTGAAGTGTTAGTAGGTAATTATACGACTAATAATAGAAATGTAATTGAATGCCGGCTGCAACCCATTTTTTACTATCACGTCTTGCAGCCGTCTTTAGACGAACAAAAAACCTTTTGTTGTATGATTTGCCCCGCGACAGATGGCCGTTATTGTTACGTTTGAGTTTCTTTGGAGTAACGGAATTGTAGGTCTAAGTGTGAAAAAAGGTGGCCACAAAGTTTGATAATCATTTAATACTTTGTTCAATTTTTTTATAAATCAACACACAATTAAGGATTTTGGTTCTTGTTGTTCTAAGTTAGTTTTTCGATTAGGCAACTTAAATATTAATTTTCATTATTTTCGTAATTTTCATAATGTGGCTTTTTTCAATATATTTCGTAAAATGTTATTTGTGTGACTTGTAAATTGAAAAATAACAAGAAAATGTCGTTAATCGATAAACACTTCTAAAGGTAGGACATAAATTCCTTCAAAGCAAACATCTGCTTTGATAGCATGCGCACACGCATACACAGAAAAAAAACTGGGTCTACACGGTTTTTTGTCAAAAAAGGACCAAACTAACCGATTTTGTACCTGCGAGCACGTGCCGCCATTAGTGCCGCCTTATGCCAACATAAAAATAAAAGATAATTTGATTATGTTGTTTGCCGTCGGCAATAACAACGTGGGACATTATAGTGTGAGAATGAAGTAATAGTCATGTGTAAGGTTCATTAAAGTAGGGATTAATAAAAAAAATTGTAATTTTTTCCTTTGTCTCGTAAACAGTAAATTACGAAGATATATTGTTCAGTGAATGAAATTTTTGCGGGACCACACGCCTAGGTTTTTTACTTAGCTGTGACGGCACAAGCCCCCACTCCTGTACACAGCGCTTTAATTTTGTCTTAAAGAAAAAAAACGTGTTTAGTTTCGTCGTTTTAGACTCAATGGAATTTTATTTTTAATACCCAACCATCACGCCTATTATGTAAAGTCAAAAATAATACCATCGTATGGGAGTTATTAAACTTAAGTGACACTTTTTAATATTAATTTATTTTATTGCTCTAATCGTAAATTACCAGTTGCTGGCCATATAAAGTTCCGCACATAAGCACTATGTTTAATACTATTTAATGCCACACATAAAATAGTTTTGCAATCATAATTATTTTACGATGTCGAAATGTGAAGGTTTCTAAGTTCACACATTGCTCGAAACGAAACAGGCTCGTAAAAAGACTAATGTTCATTGAGGTCAAACAGTTTGCGGCAGTGGTAGAGCGAACTATTTCAATAAAACTTTTTGAGCGGCCTTCAACGCTGTTTCTGTGAATATTTTGTGGTGAAGCTGTTGCCGTGTTATGATATTAAATGTTTTGGTGTATGTTGGTTACAATATTCTCAGGTACTTTGCTTCTGACATGATATACGGTTACATGAATTGAGTGATGAAATTAATTGCTTTGATTGGATTGATGTTACAGTAGCTATTTATTAACTGTTAGACGGTAATTTTGTGTTATCGAGCCCTTTAGCCAAGTGCCATTTCTATAAGCGTTAACGCTGATAAAGTCGCTTAAATGTATGGAAGTGACGTGACTTATCGAAACGAAATGTCATTCCTATACATTTAATGTAATTTAGGCGACTTCTATGATCGTTAACGCTTGTAGAAATATCACTTAGCTAGGGGCCAGAGATGTGTTCTTTAGAAAGATGCTTAAATTTTTGCTGGTTTTAAGTAACTAACATGACTAAAGAACAATGTTAGTTACTTAAAACTTGTATTATCAAATTAACTTAGGCATAATTTTCTTATGCTTCAGCTGCTCACAATTACTCGAAACGTAATAACTAAAATATTTTTTCTAATAAAATGAATCGTAAACAACAACAAGGTGAATGTTGTATAGCATGCACGCATATGCATGCATGCGGCTGAAATCGAGCATGGAGACAGAATTACATGTGTAGCATAAAACGTTGACTAACGGATGACTTTCGGCACAATACTGTTGTTTACCGGATGTCAATTACACCAATTTGTAATAAAAACAATTGTTAATTCATTCTGTATCTTACATCGATCTTAATAAGTCACCGCATAAGTCTTTCATTATAATTTCACTAAATCATTGAACGCTCGGAAAACACAGTGTACAGTGATCTTTGACAGTCCTTAAACTGTATGAACTTATCTTGAAGGTATTCATGAATGAATAGTAGTGTAAACTAATCCGTGATCTAACCTTTGATTAATTCAAAGTTTCACGGTGTGTGTATTTTGCCAACACAATAGCCGCTCTATCGTATCACTTTTTCAGGACTCAATGCAGCCGGTGGTCGGTCTAGGATCACCCTTTAAGGCGACTCAACTACCCACGTTAAACAGACTACCTAAAACGAACTTTATAGGTAATTTTCTTAAAGGTTAAGAGAATAAATGATACTACAAAAAGCTTCCTGCGAAATTTCAATTGTCACAAACAATAGAGGAGTGACAGTTAATCTTTAAAAACTATTTAAAACTAGCTGCCCCGTCAGACTTCGTTCTGTCAAAAGTTAATAGTAAAAATGAATTAATAATTGTAACGTTTTTGGAGTGATAACGTAATTTTTTTTTATAGTGTTGAAACATTTCATTTGTCCAGCCATTCTTGAGTTATGTGCTTAACTGCTTACCAATATTCATTTTTATTTAAATATAGTTAGATAGATATGAATGTCACATCGTTCGGCAATTATTTTCACCAATAATATTTTTAGTGAAATTAATCATCGAAAAAAATGAAATAAAAAATCTATCATTATTAAATAAAAACATTCGGCACAGCCCACGTATAGGTATCAGACGTAGGTACCTAGATGTATGTAGTAGCATTAAATATTCAAGCAGATTCATTTGTATTCAAATATGATTTGATGTTAGTCATTAATTAATTATGTGTATTATAATATTTAAATTATGTGTAAACAACGTCTTAATTTCCATTTATTATAGACATTAATCACATTAACAAGAACTTATAATACTTACATGTTTAAGAAAAAACATTCTTAATGTAGTTAAAACTACTTACATTGTTTTTGGCTGATACGACGTTCAACGCCATCATTATTTTAAATCACTTCCTTTCCTAATTACATTTAACCGTTTCACGTTACGCTCTCATTTAAAAGGTCAGAATTATCACATGTTGCCATGGCTGTATTTTTGTGTGTTCCCTAGTAACATAAGATCAATCTTATTATGCAACGAACTCTCTTGGGTCTGCGTGACCTTTGACATTGAGAAAAATAAAGCAAGTAGGCCACAGCCCGTAAGCCCATTCCGTTTCGGTCTCCGGAGAATCATTGAAAGTATTTTATTATCTGCTTACTTGGAAGGTACGCATGTGTAACAAAATCGTGTTCTTAAATAGGTATTTGATTGATATTGGCAAGGAAACGAACTTCACCGAGATGTTTTAAAGAAGACACTAAGTTGAGTACCTACAGTAAGATAATTTATGAGAGTATTATGTTCGTTTAACCCACTACAGCAGCTTTAACAGGGTTATTTGTAAAACACCATTAACCGCACAGAAGTAGATAACTAACATAATAAGCAACAACATTTGTTCTACTTTACTACTACTGGTACTACCTACTTTTGTTTTTTTTTCATACTCTAGCGTTAGAGCGCTAAATTTTATATTTAAGTAAGGATGAAGTATGAAAACAAAAAAAAAAATCATATTATTAAATTGATTGAATGATTCATTAAATTAAAGAATTACCTAAAGTCGTAGAACAAATGTTGTAGTAATCTATTCTTGCAAGGTTAATGGTGTTTTACAAATAATCCTGTATGGAGTATTACCGAGAGGGTATAAATAATCATGTATTTAAAAGGGGTAAAGAGCATATCTGATGTGGAGTCTAATTACAAAATTTCGGCTAAAAATGAGTTAACTCGAGCACTAAATATCACATTTCAAGGTCGTAAAAAGTTATCTAGACAGCGAGTTAATGAACTCTAATCAAATTTATTCTTCAGGCTATATTTTTCAGGTATTTAAAGTCTATAAAGTATAACGTTACGTTAGCTAATCGATTTACTGAACGTTGGCGCTTAGTTAACTTGATCAATAGGTCATGGTAAAGTAGTTCGACAGTTTGTATCAATAATCGACGAAAATTAGATTACGCTTGCATTAACCACAGAATATGGTAAAGAGCAGCTAATTAACACGATGTAGGCAGCACGATGCTTTGTAAACAGAAAATGTAAAAATATATTATGATGTCTTTAATTTCGCCATAAAATAAAAATAAATTAAATATAAGTATGTATAATAATTACAAGATAAGAATTCTAATAAGAATAAATTAAGAAGTGAACTATTAAAAATATTCAAACAAGTATCAGGATCAGAATAAAACTGCGACGAAAAATTATTCAAAGCGCTACTCGTCCAATAATTAAGCGCCAAGCCTTTTGTCAAGTTAACCCAATAGAGGGAGCGACAGTCGTTGTTTCAAGTGCTCGATTTAATTCTTATTGTCGGCCAAGCAACTATGAGACCTCGAGAACTGTTTGTCTATCACAATAAGCAAAAAATACTTTGAATTTATTTTTCTTTTATTTCTCACTTTGACATTGTGTTAGCAGATTTATTCAGTACTATTTTGGCTGATGTTTGTTTAAGATAAAACTTACTGTTTAACCGTGGTCGTAATACCGTAGTTTAGATAACAGCAAAGCTTGTGTGTAGGTATTTCATATTTCTGTAATTATGTAGCTGCTTGCCACACAAGCAGTTTAAGCTTAATATTCAGTCGCTTCGATACCAGGCGATCCCATGTAGCTAGTAAACTTTTATTATTTTCAGGGTCCGTACTTCAAAAAAATGTAACCCATATAGGATCACTTTGTTGTCGGTCTGTCTATTTGGCCGTACCTGTCAAGATCCGTTATCTCGGGAGCGCGTAGGAGTAGGTATCGAGTTGAAATTAAAACCATAATATTTAAGTCAACAGACTCATGAAGCTCTGAAACAAACAAACTTCTAAGTTAAAAAAAGATACGGCCGTTTATGCCGCAAAAAATATATATTTCGTCACTCCTAAGGCAAAAAAAATTAATAAGATACTTCCCACTGACCTAGAACTTTTAAATTTGGCAAGTAGGTAATACCTATCGTTACTACAAAGTACAGGAAAATTTCTGAACACTATACATTTGTTACTAAAACAAAAAGCAAAAAAAGAAAGTCTTTGTAAAAAAGTCCGACCGTCTCGTGTACGGATTTTCTATATACCTACATTTGATAAACAAAACATTTGTTGTCATTGTTATTTTTATATGCAACTATTACACGCGTTAAGCGAAATGGAAATTTATAAGACTAAGACCGCTTTCAAAAAAACTCCTTACTACGATAGATAGAAATCGCTCGCGTCATAACATTGCTGTAAATCATTCACAAATTAATTTTTTTTTGAAACTGAACTTCAATTTGAAAACCTCAATCGATTTGCATACTAATGAATTGATAAGACAGTTCTTAAGACAAAACGTAGCCTGCAATTAAAGATAATTTAGCGATGACGGTAAGGAATTGACTGCCAAATTTTATCCCAGACTACGGTGTTTTTAGACATGGCTTGGTATAATCAATCACTGGAATAATAGTTATATACCGAAGTGAACTGAAATAAAGAGTCACATATCATAAGGATAATGCCTTTTGCACACGAAACCTTCATTTGCTAGACTATGACAAATGAATAAGTCTGGGGACTTTCTAGGAACTTTTCCTAAGACTTATTACAGTTTATAGAGTCTAATGGAGAATAGTTGTCACAGGTGGTCTAGTATAACCTAGCGGGACCATTAAGGAACAATTTACACTGAAGCAATACTATCTTTTATTTTTATCTTCATACAATATTGTAAAAGGGAAACTGTCAACATATTTCGCTCGAAGTGGGACAGTATTCATTTGTTGTGCAAAATAAGAAAAAATATTTTAGTTCAATATACAATGAATACTTTATTTGAGTTGAATTGGTTTAGTGCTAGTTTTACTAAACCAATTCAATTCTAAATTAATTGTATCATATTGTAAAGAACAAATACAATCTCTGTTCCAAAGATACGGGTCTATTTCAATATAATTCTGAATCCTATTCGTGAAATTGAATGTACAATCCCGAGAACAGTCTGGTAACTACTAAATGATTTCTAAATTAAGTATGTGCAAATTACTGAGGTCTATAATATTAACTTCAATATTTTGTGTGAGTTAAAATAACAAAGCTATACTTTCATATTCATAAAATATATCTAGTTCAAAGAACACCAATATCATTTGGTATTATAAAAACGCAAAAACATTCCAAAAATCTTTTAGTATCTGCAGTTCACACGAAATCAAATAGCGACACCGAAGCTTCGAGTTTTACAAACGAAACGTGAAATAAAACCTATTTTACACAGATTGTTGTTGTCCACGAAAGTATTGTGATTCGTGGAAGCCGAGTTGTTGAGGGGAGGTAGAACGAGACGGCGGAGGGACCAAGGAGGGCTATCGATCTGTTGCGAGCCAGCGGATAAACAAGAAGAGAGCCTCAGATTCACTTTTTCGGCACTCGTCCGTCAATCGCAATGAGTGTTAACTGCTCTAAACTCGACAAATGACATCGCTTACTGTTGTAGATACTAAAACAATAGTTGAACAATCGTTTTGCTAACGATTTTTGGATTCTAATTATGCAAATAAATTCTTAGATGGTTAATTACCGTCTTAGAGAAAATATTATAATTTTCAATAAAAGATGCTTAGCTAAGGAGAATTGATTCGAAGTTCCAATGAACGAATAATAACTCGTTATTGCAAATTAATGAGAGAGATAGTGTTTTGATACTATAATTAATTATCTCGTGCGCAACATTACTAAAACAAATTGTGTGGTTACGAACAATAATTTATTTACTCGCATAAGAAACTAGTTGGAATACATGTTTACCATCCAATAACACTAATTCCAATTCGAATTAATATGCACGTCATATTTATTAAATTACCGTTTTTAAAGATGCATTTTGATGAATTATGTGTTTAAATTTGAATTTATATTAGATGAATATAATTCGACCTATTGTTAAACAATTTTCAGTAAATTACAACAAATAAACACGTAATAAACAAAACACACACACCTACAGTCCACACTGGTTCTGAGCTATTATCGTAAACACTAAAAACGAAAAGGAAATGAGCCACTCTATTTAATACGAAGCGGAACACTCAGTAAGTGGTTACAGAAACTGGCAGTTATTTAATTAGCGCGAATGACTATACCGATCAAAGAACGAACGCTAATGAAATCGTCCATTGCGCCTCCAACCCTCGACTCAAACGTTTTGTTAGCCAACTAAACGGAATTGTACAAAAAACATTGCGATATTTTCTAATAGATTCTTTGTTAACCTGTTTATTGCGAAGTCAAACAGATTAGTCTCGTTCTTCAGAGAAAATCTGATAAATGTATTGCGATGAAGCTTTATGAAATCTTTAGTGAGATTTTATGACCACTTACGAGGAGTGCATGAAAGATTTAATTTGTAGTTATTATCCTGCTTTAAATAAAATATGTGAGTGAATAAATTTATGCCAATGAATTTCACTTAGGTATTTATAAATGTTTGCGAAACAATAAAATATTACATTTATATTTTTAGAAGCGCTTTTCTTGGAATACGTTTATTTAATATGTAGAGTGGTTGTAAATATTATATTACCTACTATGAATTTGATTTGAAAAAAAGTTTTTTTCCAACGTATGTTTGCATATTCTATGATATCTAAGCAACTTTGATATAATTATGTTGTTTAAGTGTCCTTCTCGACTGAATTGCGGATTTGGATATAAGTAATTCACAGTTTGGACAAAGCATTATTAGATATTCTTGTTGGAAAAGCATTTAAAATTCTGTTCTAAAATCCAATAATTATATTTGCCCATTTAGAGAACATTGCCGTGAACACCAAAAACACATTTACATTCCCTAAAAATCCCGAAGAAAACAAATAAGGTTTCTTATCAGATCCTGTTGGAGTTTCATTTACAAGTTCCCGTAATAATTACCTTCAATTAAATAACAGTTGTAACTTGGTCATTACATACCCTGCTATTACCTAATATTACGACACGTTACAGAACTACCAACAAATATTCAATTACGACAATTACTAAGGCTATTGTAATTGGTATAATTTACACGTGTTTACCTTCGTAAATTATGCTACTTGTAATTATAAATTATTTTGTTGAGCATACCATACTTATAATATAGGATATTATGTAATATGTTTTTGTGAGTTCCGTGTTGCGTGTACCGTCCGCCGTCCCATCGGACGAGGAGAGTGAAGGAACAGAAAGTGCACCTGTGTTTGTGCACACACTTATGCACTATAATAGATATCATCTGCTTACATGGCTGATCTCAGTCGAGATTGGCCGCCGAGTCCGAAATTCGGTCTGGAAGTTATTATGTTGCGTGCGCTTTTATTTGTGAATTTTAATCAGAAAGCAGCGGGGTGCCATCATCACTAAGATTTACGAGTTCTGAATAAAGAAATCAAGTGTCAAAATTACACGACGAAAGCGCACGCGAGTCTATTATTATGGTTTATTATACGTCCACCATTCATCTCTCTTTGAACTCTCAGCTCGTCTCTTGACAATTTTTCTCCCTTTTGTTAGCCTAAAGAGGCGTGGAGGGCCCACTAGATATGAATACAGGTCCTTAGAAAAGGACTCACTCAATCCACATTCATATTATAAGCGTGAATGAAATACTACTTTAATATTTTTAACACCGCGGATACGCTGTTATTGGCGTACGCCTTTAATTAAGAGATTCAACTTAATACATACATATTGGGTAATAAAATTTATTGCTGATTTTAACAAAATGTTTTAGGTGTGCAGTACGGAGTATCATTAAAAACTGGCTTAGTAATTTCAAAATAAAATGGCAACGCGACTATAAAAATCAGGTAATTTTGGTTTGATGATATTGACGATGATAATGTGATCAAAAACTACTGAAACGCTAATGAACTTTAAGACGTTCTTAAATGTCTATCCGTCGCTACTTCACACCTTAATGTGACAGAGACAGCATAAGACTTAACGGCAGCTTTAAACTGATTGACGTTTTAATATTCGGTCATAAGAATCCAAAAAAGTCTTGATCAGGTGTCCAGTACCTTGTCCTTAAAGATTTTAACTCAAACAGTATGCGTATTTTTTTCGTATTGTTCACGCGTTTAGTGTTTATAGCCGTTAATAATGATAATATCGGTAAAGACCTTCAACGGAGCCCAATTAGGAACGCTAATAGATGCGCAACCCTCAGCAAGAAGATCACTAACATTCTCAACCACTCCAGTTTATTTATTACACGTATATTTTCCTGAAATTGAATAAGAAATATTCCCATTTCAAGTATGTCTTAAAACTCTTCAGTTTGTATTTTCCTTTAGGTATTTTATATCCAAACTTTGGTACTTATATCAACTCGAACAAATAGAAGATTTTCGTGGAACTTTAATAGGTCCTTCGATTATTCTTTAAAGGTTTATTGTAATAGAGTTTGTTCATTGGCTGGAATGACGGATGGTAATATAGAATTGATAGGTTTTGTTTTCAACCTTTTAACCGAATGGAAAACGCAATGATAAAAGCAAACCCTGTCAGATCAAATGTAGGCTTAGCGCTTAGGTATGTCAGTTTTGGTATGTGTGATACTGATATAGAATTGTTTGGAAGGCTGTTCAATGCAAAGGTGGGTAATAGGAATTCTTTTATAGTCTAGTTCTACTTCTAGATTGGATTGAATTCTTTAACGTTGTTTCTTAGTAAGCTTCAAACGAACTAAGCGTAACTTCGTCTCTTTGAAACTCACTGAATAAATGACCCTATTTCGTTAAGTTCAATTTTGAAGCCGTATGTCCCACAATAAGGTAGAGAAAAATATTATTTATAAAAAGCTTGTTTTTTTATTAAACGTTAAAATAATTTAGAAGTGATTTTTCTAAATGTTTTATTATAAATAAATATCTTGGGACAATCTCACACACGGTCATCTGATCCCACACTAGGCAGAGCCTGTACTATGGTAACCAGACAACTGATAAACATACTTATATAAATCTAAATACATACATATTATAGATAAATAACATCCAGACACAGAACAAATGATCGTGCTCATCACACAAAGACTTGTCCTGGGTGGGAATCGAACCCAAGACCTCCGGCTTAGCAGTCAGGGTCACTAACCACTAGACCAACAGGCCCGTCAAGTTAATTATTTAAACATCATTCAATCACGTATTGCAACTTCATATTCCATCCCATTCAATTAGACATTATATGTACCGTTATAACACGAATGCCCATATATTGTTATTGCCATATCCAAGTGTACCTATATACGCTACGTAACACAATTTCCAACGGAGAATAACTGCGGTACCACGGCAGGCAATTATCCGGTGAAACGCCTGTTACCCGCCATTATCCGATTAACTTAATATACAATTAGTCGGTAGGAAATTTTAATTAAGGTGTATACTGTTAGCTTTTATATGCCACCAGAGTTAGGATGACGCATTTAGGATTGCCTCTAGAGTTGGGATCCAATTTAATACGGTTGACATGTTTATTTTGTGGACGGTGAGCACCGATTGAAAAGCTTCGAAGGTAACTGTGTTAAGCCTATTTTAATTAAAAATACGCGAATAAATGTCGTTGAAGAATAATTTTAGTAACAGATTTCTGAAAAGTAATAGGTAATGTTGGGATCTTTTTCCTAATTTAATCATCACTCGAATAAAAGAATTGGTTAAATTATGAAATAGATGTAGAAATATCGCCATCCACAATCCATATTTCAAACTAAGAAAATGTATGCATTCATCCAAGTTTATGATAAACGAGAATAAAAAGGAGCATAATAACATGATAAAAGTTTCGACAAGATTCTCCCATATTTTGTAAAGACAATGCAGCTATTTCCAACATAACATTCCATGATGTCCTTTGAAGCTAGTGACTTTTTAAAATACTAACTTTTGCCCGCGGGTCCACCTGCCTGGGCGTCGGTTATCGCGACAAAAAGTGCTTCGAGTATTGGGCTATCTACCACTGAAATATTTTTTCAAGACAGACCCTTATTTAATGAAATTAGTGCGTTTAACCAACCAAACAAACTCTTCAGCTTCATATTTGTATATAAATAATAAATTATATATTGAATATTTTATAGGACAAATTCTTTTAACTTCATAACCTTATGGTACCGTAGCGTGACGAAATAAAAATGTCAAGTTAATTATTAGGCAATATAATTAATATGCCGAGTACCTATTATATTTAAATTATTATTATTGCATTATAAAACACACCTGTGGGTAATCAAACGTTGTTTATTGTGAATGAACATTTAAATTTTTAAAGTGTAGATAGGTACCTACATTTATCGTGAGTTATCTTAATTCTTAAGTGCGTTTAAGTATAGGTACTTGTGACCTGTGCTTGTGACCTTTAGAATGCTAATGTATTTTTTAAGGATTGGAAAAACTTAAAGAGTGATGTTATACCAACGTGAATGCAAGTATGAAGCCTACTTTATTAGCGTTTATGAATATGCGTTTATGTCATAGAAATAGAAGAACTCAAAACAACAGTAAATAATTAAATAAAAAAATAATGAGAACAATATCATTATTTTAATTTACTTCTAGTTTCACCTTGACGCGTTCTTTAAATAACACAACTGTATTTAAATTGTTTTCTCAATCAAATAAAGTTATCGTTACCCTGTCACATTCGAGCCCCATTTCCCCTATTCTTTCCCCGTGTTTGTCCTCAAACGTACGTCACTACAAATAGACGGGCGACACTCCGTGTGACGCGTGTCCCTCCGGCGCGGGGCGTACTAATGACGTCATATCCGGCCGTCCCGACCGCCTTAAACGAGTCAACTCGGTAACCTCTACCGATCACAATGGACACTATATTTTATGTCAATCGGACGGTTATCAGATTTACGAGTTATTTGCGCTGTTAGACAGGGGTTTAGAGATGAAAGGGAAATCTTGTATCTGTCCGTCGGTTTTTGAAGTGACTACCGCCAAAGGTATATTTGACGAGGATGAGAATTGTATATGGAGCATTATTTACCCACTTATATTTATCAGAAAAAAATGTATCTTAATCTCGGCGCGCGACTCTGGTGTCGAGTTGTGAATTCGGTAGCCCCAGTTGAGCCCGATACCTACTCAATAATTACATATTATAAGTACCAAAAAAGTAAAAAAAACCAGAAAGCACTCGCATGATCATAATGAAGCCTTATCTAGTTCATAAACATATTATGTAATAATAAAATATCACGGGAAGAGGGGACGATCAAATACACCCTTGCTCTTTCAATTTAACACAGATGAAATCTCAAAGGATTTCACAGCATATTTTAATCATAACAAAGCGATTCGTAAAAAGGTATGATTCGTAATCGCACCCTGTTGCAATTTAGGGTGCCATTTCTATTGACATTCAGAGGGGATCTCTACAATACTCAACATTGACAGCACTTATTATTGCAATTGGCTAGTTACAAGATCGTCGATAACTGATAATATCGTATAAGTACTACTTAACTAATTGACGTATATTTAGCTTTATCCCCGTCCATTAATAATGAAGAATGTCCGAGAAATACCTCCCCGGGTGACCTTTTTACGTTTGTCCAGACAGACTAATTAGAAACTTGTTGACGGCACAATTTTTTCCAGCGCTACGAGTAAGTCATTAGTTTAAATTGACTTGGAAGACAAATTCTTGGTTACGAATGCAAAAATAATGTTCATGGACGGAATAGCACGTTTTTTTTTTTCGCGTTAATGTAGAGCTAGGCTAAGCTTTTATGTTTGCTAGAGAGCTCTTCCTGGTCTTATCAGATAACCGTTCTATTTCATTTACTATAAGAATAAGGATATATAGTACACGTGTGTTTGAACAAACACTTGAGGACTACAACAAGTAGAGCATAGTTTGGCTAGCCTCCGTTCAGTCTGACCGCCACAAGCCGTGACCAAAATTCGGTGAGCAGGATTATTTATATTTTACGAGGATTTAATAATGTTTACTACTACAGATGAGTATTACTTTAAAGTTTTATTATTATTGTGTACAAAATTTACGAAAAAATCAAACTTAAATAAAATAAAGTAGAAAAAAGGAGTACCAATTAAAATTATTTCAGAGAAAGAAATGGCAAACGTTATGATAGGTACTCAACAGATAATTAGTTCTTAGTAAGAAAATATATTGTCAGGGAATTATGGAGTCTGTTGCCCTTAACTCAAGGGCATAACCTGTCTAGAAGATCATTTGAAAAGAAATATCATCGCAAAAAATATTTTCCACATTCTTTTGACTGCTTAGTAGATTTTCTTTAAACGTGTCATGCCGCCAAAAACACGTGTCATGCGTGTCTGTCAGTCTGTTGTTCGCGAATACATATATTTTTTTTTGTTCTATTCTTCTCATTGTTTGTGAGAAACTTAAGCGCTATTGTTAAGACTTTTAATCTAGCAAGCATTTACGCGATAGCAGAACAAATTTGGTTCAAATATTAGTCTAAGCCCTATTTTATTTGAAACTAGCCGTGCCCTGCGGGTTCACCCGCGTAAGTTGTCCCCATTCCTGTATTTTTTTTGTCAATTTAACATTGTTTTTTTTTTGTTAATCTGCTATTCAATTCAGGACGGAGAGACATGCGACAAATCAAGGATCGTGAAAATCGCTCACCCCGTTCTCGAGTTTTAACCCGACTTAGATTTAATGTTGACTGCACGGATAGCCGAGTGGTATAGGTCATCACGCTAATTAAGTACCTACCACTGTGCGCGACGTGCTGCGGGTTCGATTCCCCCATTGGACAAGTATTTGTGTGATCCACAAATGCTTGTTCCAAGTCTGGGTGTTCTTTGTGCATGTGATTTGAATGTTTGTGAAACCCCCGCGACACAATGATTAAATTCCTTAGTGCGGGCGTCGTTTTAAAAAAAAATGTATTTGATAGAGCTGTATTGTACGTAAATGATTGTAAAGTTTAACAGTGTAAAACAGTTAAATAATGTAAATACAGTCACGAATTTCAGATTTTTTAGAACTATCTCAAATAAATAAAACCAAACCGAGAAGAAACATTAATAATACCGAGGATTTGGGGCGACTACATAAAATGGAATTTATTTTATCAATCGGAAATTCAGAATACGTCGGTCAATTTACAATAGACATATTTTGAATCGTATTTCGCCATTCGTTTCTTTTCAAGCGTCCCTTTTGTGGGAAAAAGCTTCTAAACTAAGTAACAAGTAAGTAAGTAGGCAGCGAAGTGTAAGGGCATCCTTTAGTTATATTTAGATGTCGAGTCAGTCATTCAGTCCAATCGTTCAAGCTTGCATCGTTTGGTTACGCCTCATGTATTTAGTTTAACTTAACATTTATTAGGAATTCGAAATAGATATAAATAACTAAGTAATATGGCGCAGAACATAATAAAATAAACTGTAAAGATTTACATATTTAATTATATTAATTTAATAATATTTATATTTAATAATATTCCTTTTGAAACAAAGAAAAGGTCTGAAAGATCAAACGTTTATTTAGAAATACGCTCAAGTGCATTGGCACCGCCATTACTCATTGTCATGTAAGCGATAAGACACACGAACGATACCTACTCATTTAAACTTGAAGGTAAGGAAAACGCACTTATTTTCCTGTAGAAAACATGTGGTTAGCAAGGTAAATTAATGAACAACAAGGAAAAAAGGCACCCGCGCTCGGTATAAACAACCGCACATTTTATGGGGCCGTATGATTTGTTAAACCGTTTTGCGATTAGGGTCCACACCCGGATCGGAGTAAATTTCGTTTTCCGTCTATTGTAAAGGTCTGTGAAAATTGTTAGGTTCGCCGAAACAGAATCACTTTTACGCCAATTCGGTTCTGCTCAGCCAATATATCCGTAGTCAGTTCAAATGGCGATTTTACCGCCGTTCCCGCGATTTATTCATGACGCGACGATATTATGCGGACGTGTATTTTTTTCAGAGCTCTTTTATTTATTCGAGTGCGCTTGAAGTATGATACCATATTGCTAGACTTTTACTAGAAAATAACGTTTTAATGAGAACGGCGGAAGGATATAGTGCTGCGTGTCGTTCGCAAGTTAGTAGTCCACTGACAAGTATCGGTGTTATAAAATAAACAGTTTACCTATGTTTTTAACACCAGATACTTTTCATTTCATATACTGTTTCTTTTGAAAGAAAATTCATTTATTTGTAGTTATAATCATCATTCAAACAAAAATAACGGTTTTAATAGTAGTTTGAAAAAAGAATTCAGGTTCAATTTTATTAAAATGACAGATTAAAAATATATTTTTAATTTGTTTGTAAATCGAAATGATTTTTCACTTGCGTAAAATAAAAATCTATTATAATAAACCATTTAAATCACAAGTAAAAATATTCGGGCTACATCTCTTTGATGGTCTTATTTTAATTCTCGAGCGGAGAATAAGCGGGAAGAAACACAAGAAGTTTATTACTGAATTTTATCTTGTTCAGCGTAGCTACAGAATCGGGTATCAAGTAAAAGTTTTAATAGAAAACAAATGTTTTGGTATTTTGGTAATATAAACGCGTTTCAATTTGTGTTTCTGTTTAGAGAGGTTCCTTTGAAATATTTACTTATTTAAAATGCCACGAGTTAAAGGTGAGATTATCTAAGCTTCAAATCACAAATAATTACTTAATTAAAATGTATTGTATGTAACCTACGTATATTTTTATTAAATTAATATTAAATTTATCCTTAGTTTGTAAGTTGCGGTTTGACAGTTTATAACTGACCATATTTTATGCGATTAGTATTCTAAGTTACCACCTAAGAACAAATCTTGTACCGCCGACACCTACTGCCCGCCTCTCGGCCCGCCTACTGTCAGAGTTGCTCGACAAGTAGGTAATATCAGAAACCGACTCTACTGAAAACTTGATTTAGTACCACCTTAAAGAAGGTATATTATTTTTAGTAGATATACATACTAAAACCGATACACAATTCAATTCAATCGATATCAAATATTTTCATGTATAAAACTAATTTGATTAAAAATTTCAAAACTGTAGGTATGATGGAAACACACAAAGTTAAATACTTAAATACCCCTAGTTGTTTGGCATAGGCACATCTTATTTCTTTTTATGTAAAACAATGTCGGTTTGTAACACTTATAACTCGAGAACAGGTGGACCGAATTTCATGATCCTTGATTTGTAGGATTCGTCTTTATACACTGCACATGAGTAGATTCATTTTCATGTGTAAATATATTCTACCTACCTCACACTGATAAATATTGCGCGATCGCACAACTGCGGGGCTACGGGGTTCAAAGAAAATAACAGCTTTTGGTAGCTTGTTTATTTAGTTAATGCTGTTAGTGGTATAGTTAGATTTTTTATGTTATTTGCAGTGAAAGCGGTCAAGATAAATTCGAATAGAATTTTATATTATTGAAGTGGAAATATTGTTAAATTAAATCATGAAGCCTTTACTTTAATAATTAATGCTAAAGACAAGTTTAAAAACTTTTTATAATTAACTCAATATTTCATTAAATTTTTACATTTCAAAGAACGAGACCTTACTTAGTTTCATTTGAATTAATTGGGGTTAGGTTTATTGTGAGTGTAATAATAACACATTAGCTGAAGCCCGCGACTCCATCTTTCTCAAGCGCCAGACTATGGACTATGGGCTTGTACACAAAAATGCGATGCGACGTCGCATCGCAAAAATCTGCGAGCTCCCTCTACGCATCGCAAGAACTTGCGAATTGATTCGCATCGCGAATGAACCCAAAATCTTCTTTGTTTCTTTTTTCTATATCTCCTAAGCAATAATAAAAGTGCACACTTCTTTTTACGATCCATGTCACGACCTAGCTTTCAATTCAAAATACGTTTAGTACGGTTAACGGTCGTCGAAGGAATGGTCACACTGGGAGACGCCTTGCCGCACGAAATCGCATCGCAGCAATTCGTGTCGTAATTTTCTGCGTTGCGAATTCGCATCGCGTCGCATCGCAGTTTTGTGTACAAGCCCTAAGTCTGTACCAAATTTTATTAAAATCGGTCTAGTAGTTTAGGTGCGATTCCGTAACACACAGTCAGACAGAGTTACTTTTGCATTATAACATGAATTAATTATTATATTAATTTATTAATAAAAAGGAAGTAAGGATTACCTACACGAAATTTAAAGATAATCAGTCCAATCAAAGACACACACATACTACTTAACCAAAGGCATTTAAGTAAACTGTATAGTTTTATACTAACTTTGTACAAATTAGCCTATCTCCCGCCTGAAATCTTAATTTCCACGCTTACTTTATCTTGATCGAACACGAATCGCGAACAAGTCGTTCAAGTGAAAACAAACGTCAGAAAACAATACGTTAAGTACTCGAACGCATCAAACTTTCACTCTCTAGATGCGAGAACCGAACACATGTTGACGCACTTATTTAAAATTCGCCGCTGTAAATCGTCTGTTGAGTTGGCATCATGTCAAAATGGCGGAACAATTACGTTGTCAAGTCCATAAGGATTACACGTCGTCACGCCACGTTTCATGTCGGCCAGACAACTTGGCTCGTCATTTTACGTCAGATCCGGGAGCGGCAATCTCTTTACCACTTTTATACCTCGTTTTATGGAAGATTGTCAAAGTTGCTCGGGAAAACAATGGGAGCCTGCACGCCAGAGCAAACCGAGAATCGCTGAATAAAAAAGAATTGCTAATAAAATGATGATGCCGGATGTTGTTTGTGGGTGAACGTCAATTTTTTGCTAATAAAAGCTCTTGGCTGTTTATTTTGTTATTAAATTTTCGTTCTCTTAAGAATGTTTGGGTAACAAATTGTTTAACATCTTGCTTTCTATTTGGGTCAACATTTTTCAGATTTATCGCTTTCATACAGTTTATACAGTTTTATTTTTCGGATTAGGGGAAACAAGGAAATAATCGTAATAAGGTTCTTTGTTGCACCTCTTGTAATCAAAATGTGGTTCGGTACTGTTTGTAATGAAACGGCCAAACTTAATGCGTATAAAAACTGCACTAAAAAACTTTAAGAACACCGTTTTCTAACTATCGCTAAAATACTAGTACGCATTTTGAGGCTTTATACTATATAGGTATACGCTTAAATACTTAGGTGAAGAAAATCTATTGATCCCCAAACTTTGTTGCATAAGTTTGGGGATCAATAGATTTTCTTCAAAGCTGATAGTAAAAGATATCGTTATTTTTTGGTTACAAAAATTTATGTCAAAAAGATTTAAAAAATATGTTGCTCTTAAATAAGTAACTAGCTGTTTCCCGCAGCTCCGCCCGGGGTCACATTTTTTTTTAAATATTATACCTATAGGTAGTCTATACCAACCGGGGATAGTGTAGCTTCCCAAAAGCAACATAATTTTTCAAATCAGTTTAGTAGATTTGGAGCTTTTTCAATTCCAACAAACAAACAATCAAATCTTTCCTAATACTATAGATATACATTATTTGATGCTTTACTTTGGTTAAGTATACCTAATAGCACTGTAACATGCATAAAATGTTTACTAAAATTGCGATTAACTAAAGGTTTATAGGTAAATTATTACAACCAATATGATAATAAAATAATTGTAAATACACCGCAGAACTTCATTCATCGATATTTTACTCAATATAAGTACACCACATTATAATTTATCCAGCTCTTGTTTGTTTTAACTAGCTTAAGCTTAATTAAAAAAAATAACTTTCAAATGGTTCTGTCCAATGGAATTCGTTTTATAATGATAGAATGATTTTTTTGTAGTATTATTTCATTATTTTAACCTTTTTTCATTTTGCGAAAATACAGATCAGACACATGATACTCGTAAAAATACTGATGTTTTGTTGCGTAGGACTCAAGAGGTTATTACACTGTATTCGACGTGGGTGCCTAATTAGGTAGGTACCTTTCGTTGCGTCATGCCAATGTTTTTTCGCTGTCGCTATGTCGATATCGAATTATAAAGTCGATGTTATTCCACGATGGAGTATAAAAACCTTTGGAATGTTAAACAAAAGTAAATTCAGTATTGTTGGTACGATGTCGAAATAGTACACAATGATGACAAAACACTACAGTAACCTTCCAATATTGCTTATCATACCTATCGAAATCAATAGCTAATGTCAATATCATGTAGCTATTATGGTATCTAAAATATTTATATCTATTGGTTACTGGCTGGTTAATAACTATAACTTATATATCTATAAATATGCCTTCTATTAATATTTACCACTAAAGTACCTATAAATAATATTTTTGCCGTCTCTTTATTTTCTTTTAGGTAATTAAATAGGAAACTTCCACTGCTGGACAGTACATCAAGTCGAAGTCATTTACCGAAATAATTTAATTATTTATTTTAAATATACAATTTCCGCAAATAAAAAATTGCATGCCTATCGGTACCTAGAATTGAAGTTCGTAATAGTACGGTTCCCTGCAGGTAAAACAAAGACTTGTAGCACAGGCCTATTTCGACAATATATGTTGAAAATAAATTAAACTCAAGAATTTGAATTAAGTGTAAATACGATACAAAAGCAAAGAGTTCTTAGAAATTAAAAGTACTCACTGAATTCACTATCCAACATAAACACAAAAAGCTACCTTAAATATTTATATAGCATGATTATGTAAATTAAACGTAATAAAAGAACGCATTAAGGGGATACCTCCGATGTGGCCCGCGAAATTCAAATTTTCATGAGTTTTTTGCAATTTGCTTATCAGTGACAAGTTGTAACTTGATCAAAATTCGATTCGCGACAATAACAAGTATAATTTTAAATATAAAAATGATCATAACATGTGCTCCATTCATTCTCACAAAGATTAATTCAAAGTTAGTAAAATTTCCGAAATCTAACTCATTTTCAATTATTCTTTGTGCGAGCGAATGGAGCGAACGTTTTAATTATTCTTATATTTGAAGTTATATTTGTTACTGTCGCGAATCATATTTTGATCAAATTACAACTTGTCACTGATAAGCAAATTGCAAAAAACATGAAAATTTGAATTTCGCGGGCCACATCGGAGGTATCACCTTAATATAACAAGGCGAACGGTTTGTCAATACATTAATCATTCCCAACTGTTATGACGGTCAGTAATTGGGTGAATAGCTATTTTATGACACTTGAGCTACCCTTGTTGGATTGCCACTATTCTTAAGGGACTTATAGAGTTGACGTATTGCGAGATAAAGAGAACATTCACGTAGATATGGAAGCCGTATAAAAATCTAGTTTTATTTTTTTGGTAAATCGAATGCAATTTGTTTTTTACGCTACGATGAAAATATTATAGTAGTTTTAGGTGTTGGAGTGTGATTTATTTTATGAATAAACTGCGTTTAAATACAGGGTTTTTCTAAAACAAACGAGTGATGTATCGCTGCAGTTCACAACAAGACTTACAGATTTACAAATTTATATTATTATGTTTTTAGTCAATTTATTTTCATCGTATTGATCTTTTCATTTATCTAGATACCTACTAGCGGACCCATCCTGGCTTCGCACAGGCAGCACAGTAATAAAAGCCTATAACTACATAAAAATCCTTCCTCTCGAATCACTATCTATTGCTCATAACTGCATTAAAATCTGTTTCGTAAGTAGTTTAAAAGATCTATAGAAAGTTGGCGCGACTTTGTTTGGTGTGAACGCTTATCTGAAGCTACCCGTCGGATTTGAAAATCGATTTGCACGTAATTGTCAATCTTTGAAGGTTTCAGCTATTTAACATCACGTTACTACGTATGACAAAAGAAAGACGAATAAAATCGCTAGGCAGTAACTAAATAAAACCAAATAGGGATAAGTTCAGGTATACCCGACGTTAAAAAAAAGTATAAACCGAATTCGAAACGGTAAAACCACACTAAGTAAAAATCCAAGGGAGAAAGCTTTCGTGAAATGCTTAAACTGTACTCCGCAAGAGTTGGGTTGACACGTAACAATATTATTGTAACGTAACAATGGTTTTTATGCAACACAGCAACTCGAGTTTACTAACATTAGCAACCTCTTTAAGGATGATGTGACACGCGTGAATGACGGTTTGTTAAATGTACCATGTAATTTCCATGTAAACATAATAAAGGATTAAAAAAGAAAGTTTTTTAATCAATTGCGATGAAATCCTTTGGAAGGCGTTAAAAAATAACAAATTGTACATAATATAAAGGTTGTACCTACCTCATTTTAATTCTAGGTCTGTGGGCAATTTAGATTTTTTTTTTAGGTATGTATGTTGTATCAATAATTGTCTGGTTGCCTTAATATATACCTGATCAGATGGCCGTGTATGAGATGTTTCGAAATATATTCATTATAGGTACTTCTTAAATTTATAGATATTATTTATAGGTAGGTACTTCATAAATTTATATTTTATCTTTTTTTAGTTAATTTTCCATTTTTTCAAGAAAAAACCGTTTTAACTACCCATTACTTGTGGTATTCAATCACAATATTCATATCGGTGAATTAATAATAGATTAATTAACAGCCGAACATAAATCAGTGCAAAGTGCGTGCTTCTCACATATTGTCCATTCGACTGACTGGAATCAAATCGATGAACGTACTCATGCATGTCAGTGATCGATCACAAACCCTAGAGGTGACACTAAAAATATGCTAAGCCTACATACCTACGTTGTATAAGCAGAGTTCGAAAATCCCATTACATAATTCAAGCACTGTTTAACGTCCCGGTTAATTCGGCCAAATCTAATTTGCAGCTACATTGATCAATTAAGTACTACGTAATAATTATTAGCTATAAAATTATTTACTTATATTGATAGCAATAACTGAAATTGAATACTCTAACAATAGGATTGTTAGCACTGTGTGGTTTTAGTAGCACTCGCTTTAATAATGTTTCCACAATTGTTGTGATAATGAAAAGCTAATCTCTCGTTTGGTCCCGTTTGTCGTGTGGTTGTTTTATGAATGCCATGTTTATTAGATATCAAGTAGGGTTGTAAAGTGAATTTGCGTTGAACAATCTTCAATTTGTGAACAAACAAAAAGGGTCGGTTGAGGGGATGTTAATGCTATATTATGCGTATGTGTAAAGATGTTTCGTAAAAGGGATGGAGCATCATTTTGGGGTCCGGAAACCACTGGCTTTGTATCTTAAACGATCAAAAGTAAGTACCTTAACGTTTCAAAATCATTTTGGAAGAGAATTCTGTTACATTTTCGGGTTTACTTAAAGCTTTATTAAAGTCAGGACCTTCACAGTACATCAAATGAGACAGAAAGAGTAGCTAAGCGGGTTACTAGGATCATATCGTTCCTTCGATCTACAATCCTGATACAACCTACGCGGAATCACGCCTCTTAGGCTCAATAACTTGGGAGATAGGTCTCCCTATACCGGTTTCGTTTCTTGCACGATGTGATGCTACTCCATACTTTAAAAAAATCATCGTCTGCGCGTAACGTAGGTACGATTAGTTGATAAGTAGTGTGTGGTCGCTACAAGACCAACGTGAAAAGTCTATAATGTTCATATAACATTATTTGTAAAACACTGGAGAGACTACCGAGCATTGACTATATCTTATTTCATGTATATATATTTTATTTGTTAAGTCTACTAAAATTTCGTGTTTGACATAATATAAATTTTATTTTATAGAAAATTGATATTATCGTTTATTTATAACGAAACAATTTAATATCAATAAGCCGTGGCTGAACACCAGCTGAAACCCAGTCCAGATCAGTCAGGAGTGTCAGGGATATGGTAGATAAAAAAAAGATATCTCTAAGGGCGGGGCTATAATATTTAAGCGGGTATTTATTTTTATGACGAGTAATTAAGTAAAAGCAATGTATGTTCTATGTATGTATATATTTAATGAATGCATTAAATGCAAACGCAAAATTTCGTCTGATATTGCAACATGACTAAATTACTTTTGCGCAACCTCAAAACGTACATGATTCTTTTGTTTAAAAGTTAAGGTCTAGAATAAGCTAATACAGCCAGAATGAAAATGAAGATGTAAAGGGAGAACGTAATAGACGTAAATTATATTGTGTGATACAACCCACAACAGCTTTGCATACCATGCATCTATTTCCCATAGCTCACGCTATCCTGTTTATATTGCGAACATTGATCAATAATTCCATTCATTCATTGTTTGTTTATGACCAGCGCGCCTCTACATTATTTATATAGAGCAGAGAAAAATTAAATCGTGTATAAAGGGTTGCATTACCATATTTTTTTTTTAAACGATTTATATTTTAATGATTTATTCGATTCGATTTTTGAATTGCATCGGTCAATGTGATTGAATTCTCGCGAACTTGGGAGAGTCAATTTCTTTCGGGAGAATTATTCTCGAAATCTCAATCGAATGTCACCGGTGAATAACTATAAATTCCCCAGTAATCCTATAAAGGACATCGACTTGATCTATCTCAACTTCAAAAGGGTAATATGTATATTCAAAAGCATTTATCTAAATTAAACTTAGAAACTTGTGATATCGACGATTGAACCTATTCGGTTCATGCAATACAGCATTTAAAGGCAGTCAATATAAGTCAGTTAATGTTTGTAATTTACGGCTGACTCCGTCAGTACGTAATGTCTTTATAATGGTATAAATGTCAGAGATGTATTCCTATTTACTTCTAAGTGGAGCTATCAATGATTATAAAATATTTCGAATTGTTTTACATGTATTATTCATAGTTGTATTTTTATTACAGAGGCTTAAAATGTTCTGCATAATATACGAATATTTTGAACATAAATGTCCGTCACAAAAATATTTTTGTGGTAAGTATGCTGCGAGAATTTTAACTCTGATATTTAAAACGGATTTTCGAGCGTTATTTCATTGCTTTACAAACATAAATCATGAAAAATAAATCCCTTCGTAGTCTCGTGTTTTTTTATATCGAAAGTGCGGCAAGTTGACAATATCATTGTTTGACGCGATAACGTCTTATAAATCGATGAACTCCGGCTGCACGCACGAGAATTAACATGTTCCGCCTCAGCCGAGCGTGCGAGCGAGAGCTCGGAACAAGCGATAAAGATGCACGATCGGCCTAAGCGTTCGGCTTGTGACGCATCTATTTCTCTTCCACTCCATCGGCCGATGAGGAAGAGAGACAGTATGCAATTTTTTATCAATGTTTTAATGACATTTTCACGTAAAGTTATCATCCGTAAACCAACTTCACGGACAACCAATTTGTTTCTGGACACTACAGGCAGAATAATCTTTATTGTTTAAAAAGTGATTGCAGTACATGTAAAACACATTATTTTCAAAAAGTATATTTGTACTAAACATCTCCAATCAAGTGGGTGAAATGCTGTTCTCCTTGCTAGGTAACAGAATAGCCTGTGTTAAGGAATACAATTAATACCGCATCTTTGTCAGAATTGCATATCTAAGAGGACAAAGTTAGGTAGGAGGCCGTGTTACGTCCCTACTCCATGCATCTCACAGTCCAGTCAATCTATCCCATCGCGATCATACACGCATATTTGCACCTGTACAGTGACGTCATCGTGCTCGTTTACATGTAGAAACAAAGAGACGAGATTCACCTAGTAACCCATTTCGCTATAGTTATGTCTATAGCCACGAATTGACTGGCTCCCCGCCGGACTATTACGTGTCCACTTAGTCAGCCGTGCGGCTGCATTCGCTGTTGCTATTGCCAAAATGTTTCGTATTCACTTGCTTAAAACTTGTCATGTATATTTGGTTTGATATTATATATATACAAGAGGCCCAAAAGTGGTCGAAATCATAATTCGTTTTAATTTCAAGTTTGAAAAAAGGGGTCGAATAATATTCGACCCCTTTTTTCAAACTGAATATTATTCAGCTTCTCTTATTAATATATACATATAGATATTGGAGTTTCGGTACTACACACTATCATTTTAAATAATAAGTTAAGTTTTTTTTTCTAGTTCTATCTACTAATTCTTTTTCATTGTGTGAATACCAATAGAATACCTGTTTATTTTCTTTCTATTCTATTTTTTATGATTATTTATTTTTATTACCACAAATGAACACAGAATATTAGCAGAATTACTTATTAAATAATCATCGTTGCCTTTTTCTCTTATATTATTTCTTTAAGAAATATTTATTTTTATTATAAAAATATTATTGTTTATCATCATGCAATAGAGTTTGAAAGAAGTCAAGTCTACTGATAAACGTCAAATTGTTATCTATCAAAGTTTACGCAATTAGTTGCGGTCGCAAGATACGTAATCGGAGGGCATGTTCTGCCTCTACGAACTATACAGTTAATTACTCTTGTACAACAGCTTCAACAATATTGGCTCGTGTTATCCCCACAATACATGTACGTAGCGATGGTTTTAGTCAACACAACCGTTTTTGTGTGAGAATTAATTCAAGTGAGTTCATACGTGTTGCGTAACCGCTTTTGTTGGAGATAAGGTTTACGGATCCGTAATGACGGTCTTACATAGGAAATGATTATTATATTCGGGGTTTATTGTGATGTTTGAGTTACCTTCCTCCGGATTCTAAACAGTTATCAACATAAATTAGTTAATCATCTGTAAGACGTAAAATGAAATACTTACGGTGATGGGTTTTTAGTCTTCACCCGCTCAACCAATCACATAAGTTCACATTACATTTACTTAAACATCCTTTAAATAAATAAATAATAAATATCTTGGGACAATCTCACACACGGTCATCTGATCTCAAACTAGGCAGAGCCTGTAATATGGTAACTGATATCTGATATATTTCTAAATACATGTACCTACATATTATAGATAAATAACACCCAGACACAGAACAAAATGATCGTGCTCATCACACAAAGATTTGTCCTGGGTGGGAATCGAACCCACGACCTCCGGCTTAGCAGTCAGGGTCACTAACCACTAGACCAACAGGCCCGTCACCGTCACCCTTTTAAAAACCGACGGCTAGTAATACAATCATTTTATTATGTAGGTACTAGCTCTGACTCGCAGCTCCGCCCGTATGAGCGTCGTTTATCGCGGCAATAAAGCAAATAGTCCTCCTCAATAAATGAGCCATGAGGTATCAAACACTGAAGTAATTAATAAATTCGGACCCGTAGTTCGTGAGATTAGCCCGTTCCAACAATTCCGCTTCATACTCTTCAATATTAGAATAGAAAAGATTTTAAGAGGAATGCATAACTGTCAGGTTAGTTTTGTTACGGATTTCCGAATGGTTGTCCGATTCAATTTAACAGTGTTGATTCCGTACCTGCAGGGTAGTGGAATTTAGGGGTATAGCTGTGACAGGTCTGTTAGGCCTCGAGAGCGTGTTAATATTGTTAAAAGCTTAAAGCTCAGAAATCTCTAATCAGAGGCGACAGGGATTAAGGTTTAAATAGTAACAGTAGTACCTATCCTAAATTGTAATTCTTGATGACAAACAAAATACATTGTTTAAATTCAAAGACAAATTAATTAAACAACGTATTTTGAAGCAGCGGCTGACTTGCGATCATGTGGTTGCGGGTTAAATTCCCACCCATTACACTATTGACGTGAACCCACTAGTAACACAAGCGATTTAGCTTAGTACGAGGGGTTAACAAGAATACTAGTAATGTGCGACACACATTGATAAAAAAAAAGCTTTTTTCGTTGAAATTTACTTACGTAATTAAAAAATATATTATGTGTTGGAATTTTATTCACTAACCAATTGGAGGGTACGTTATGAAAACGTGTATAATACAAGAAATGGAATCGTATTCAGACATCTTAATTAAGATAATACCTACCTACTACAATCAATAATTGTAGTACCAATTTAATAAAGACTTAATCAATTGTAGTACCTAAGTGTTCGTATTACACCCTCTGAGCTCACTATGTATCTGTGCTATGTATCTGTGTGTTTAAATAAAATAGAGGTATAATATATAATAGTTGTCGTAAATCGACCATAATTCGTTTAAATTCCACTTTTGATTTTAATTACTTAGTTCATATATATATTATAATTTAAAAATAACATTAGTAGGTATTCTGTAATAAGTGTCCGAAATTTCATACTCCTCCGTCCGCGAATTATCTTAAAAAGGGGTTGGTACAAAGTTTCTGCTTCACGTATTAAGCCTAAGTATTGTGAGAAGAATAATAAAACGACAAATAAAATGTTAATGTCACAGAACATTTAGCAAAGAGATAATAAAAACGAACAATAGTTGGTATCACGATCGAATAGCAGATGTTTAGTTAGGAGCTCCCCCGAGGCTCCCCTAATAAAACATTAGTTTCAACTAATATCGGCCGATGTCTGCCAACTTGTGGTCACGGTATAGTTAAACATTAGATTTATTTCTACCGATATTCGATTAGTTTATTGAGCTATGTGATATTCGATTGTATTCCGATTTTTTTATACCTAGATCATTGATTCATAACATATTATTATATTTTTTACGATACGTATTTTTTTAATAATTTCAGAAAACTGAGTACATACTCTTAAATAGGGTAACAAAACAAAAGGTTTTTTTTTTTTAATAAACGACGCCTACAATAGAAGGAATTTAATCCTTGTGTCGCGGGGTTTCACAAACATTCAAATCACATGCACAAAGAACACCCAGACTTGGAACAAGCATTTGTGGATCACACAAATGTTTGTCTCATGCGGGGATCGAACCCGCAGCACTTTGCGCATAGTGGTAATTAGCGTGGTGACCTATTAATACCACTCGGCTATCCGTGCAGTCAAGTCAAGCTTTTGTTAAAATGTCTTTGTTTAGTTAAGTGATTACAACACACACCTTCAATACCAAATTATTATGGATGGGCCGAATGTGGTTTGTACCGAATACGAACTTCGGCCGAACATTCGGTTAAAATTAAAAATTCGGCCGAAGTTCGGCCGAAGTTCGGTTCAATTTCGCCGCGCTTTTTCGTATTGTTTCTTGTTTACGCACTTGCTGCAAATATTGCTAAATGTGCCCCGCCCGCACTCCGCGCTTCCCCGCGGGGCCGTTAGCCAACTAGTCATTTGTAAAGACGTCACCAGCTGCTTGTCACGTGCTATTGTCTGGTTAAAGATTTTTTTTAGAGCAACTATTAAGGAGACCAATATAATTTAGTATTTTTATTAAGTTAAGTACCTACCTATGCAAAGATTTCTAAAACTCATTATTAAGATCTTCCAGTTTCATTGTGTGTTCTGACTAGGTAAGAGAGTTTTCTAATGGTTGGTTATTATTGTTTAGAAAAGTAGTTAAATTTTTGTGTTTTGATTAAGTAAGAGAGATTTCTAAGACTTGTTGAGAAGAGCAGTAAAATTTTGTTTTTGATTAAGAAAGAAAGATTTCAGAGGCTGGTTTAATTTTGTGTTTTGTTTGATTAAGTAACCAAAGATTTTTGAGACTGGTAGTTTAAAAGACCAATTTAAGTTTTTTGTTTATCACGTATGACATTTAATCTTCTTTATATATAAAACAAAGTCGGGTTTGTTACAACACTTATAACTCGAGAACGGGAGGACCGATTTTCATGATTCTTGATTTATGGATTCGTCTCTGTCCCGAATAACAGAATAAACATTAATAACTATATAAAATTAAATTTACGGGAATGGGGAAAACTTACGCGGGTGAAACCGCGGGGCACAGCTAGTAATTCAAATAAATGACTATGAGTATATCAGACTTATTTTATTTCACTGTTACTACAGATATGTTTTTTCATTAATTTCTATGATGATAGTGCAAGTATATTTAGTGCAGAATGTTCGGCACTTTAACCGAAATTCGGCCGAATGACGAAGTTCGGTTCAAGCTGCCGAAGTTCGGTTAAACCGAATGTAAAACGAATTTCGGCCCATCCCTACAAATTATTCATTCAAGTAACGACGAAAGTAGTTAATTATCGTATAATTGTAGTTCTGAAGTAGCCATAAAACTTGTTAATTTTATGTAAGTAATAAATTAAATGTTGAGGACAATCTAAGCAAGCTTTATTCCGTAATTCTATACATGGCTTTATTAATTTTGTAAATAAATAACTTTAAAAGCCTTTTATCTCGATGCGTATTTTTGATAGCCTCTCTAAAAATGGGGCTACCAAAAAACCAATTTAGTATTATTGAGGCAGATATTTACCTGTCATGTTAAAACTCTATCCATTAATTACCAATTACATTAACAATAACAATTTAATTTTCTAGTCTCGACAAAATGCTTAAACATTGATTTACTATGTAGGTAGGCATTAATAACAATATCGGCCCACCAACGATTTGCTCGCACGTTAAGAAAACTACAAACAAAGTTTTAAAACACCATTAATCCTACAAAAAACGCTTACTATCAACCTAAGTATATAACCGTATTTTTATTTATATATAAATTATTACATGTGTGTTTTTTCTGGTATATATATTACAGAAATTAGTTTAACCACAATCAGGTAACAAACCGAACAACGAGGCGAGACATCAAGCTGTTACTTTGTAGTTTACATCACATTTTCTATTCACATTTTATAAATATTTTTTTTCGACGTGTTTAGGTTTAATAATATATAAATACGATAACCACAAATAAAGTTATATAAGCGAGTTTGAAATTAGTTTTATAAAAAGCACACGACCGAATACTCAGACTCAATCTCAATTTTAAGTGAACGGTTAAGTTTCATGCTGTCTTTATCGGTTTAAAGTATCAAGCAGCAACATAATATAGATATGTAACACTATCTTAAGTTTCAGTATACTAAGTGAGTGACTATCTATATATATAAAACTCTTCCGTTACTGACTGACTGACTGACTGACTGACTAACTGACTGACAGACAACGCACAGCCGAAACTACTGATCGTAAAGAGCTGAAATTTGGCATGTGTGTTTGTTGGGAGGAGTAGGCTACCACTAAGAGAGGATTTTTGGAAATTCCCCCCCAAAGGGGAGAAAAGGGTGGTAAATGACAGACAACGCACAGCCGAAACCACTCATCGTAAAGAGCTGAAATTTGGCATGTGTGTTTGTTGGGAGGAGTAGGCTACCACTAAGAGAGGATTTTTGGAAATTCCCCCCCAAAGGGGAGAAAAGGGTGGTAAATGACAGACAACGCACAGCCGAAACCACTCATCGTAAAGAGCTGAAATTTGGCATGTGTGTTTGTTGGGAGGAGTAGGCTACCACTAAGAGAGGATTTTTGGAAATTCCCCCCCAAAGGAGAGAAAAGGGTGGTAAATTGAAAAAGTTTATTTCTCAATGGATTCACTTAAAACTTTGTATATAGGTTCCACCAGTGAAGCAAGTAACCTTTTTATGCATACACTGTGTATGGATGTGTATTGGCTGGACATAGGCCTCCCCAAAGACATCTCCACGATGGCCAGACCTATGCTAAACGGTGCCAGCAGGTTCCAGCGACTTTCACTAGACCGTCCGACCGTCGCGTCGTGTCCTCTTCGTCCTGTATAAATTCTAATTATTATTTGCTTCCTTTTTTAGACCATGATTTCATAGACACATATTTGTAATATAATTGTAAAGGGAGACAATTTAATTTTTTTAATGTTTGTTTACACATGTAATCGATAGACCATGGAACAGGCGATAACTAAGTGAAAAACCCAAATTCTGACGGAAGTCATTACTCCACGCGGACGAAGTCGCGAGCAAAAGCTAGTCTATATATATAAAACTCTTCCGTTACTGACTGACTGACTGACAGACAACGCACAGCCGAAACTACTGATCGTAAAGAGCTGAAATTTGGCATGTGTGTTTGTCGGGAGGAGTAGGCTACCACTAAGAGAGGATTTTTGGAAATTCCCCCCCAAAGGGGAGAAAATTGTGGTAAATTGAAAATGTTTATTTCTCAATGGATTCCACGCGGACGAAGTCGCGAGCTAAAGCTAGTTTATAATATGCTAACAACGAGAATACTGAGAGTAGGTACTTGGACGTCGTCGCCTTGTATAGAGTCAATAGTTTCCTTATATGGTGGCACAGGTGTCATATTGCCGGACACATTAATCAAACAACGAACACTAGTTTGAATTATGTACCGACCACCTACGATAGATACCTACATGAGGACATTTTTTATAGGAAACATAGGGAGCAGTATTAGAACGCATATGAAAGAATTACTTTTTTCTAATAAGATTTTGGGTTTCATAACAATCTAGTCACATGTCAACAATCCATTAGGAGCGTACCTATCACTGGTAAAATAAGAATAAGAACTTCGTGGTACTGAAATGTACCTAAATAACAAAATTGTTATTTGTGTTAAAATTACAATGAAAACAAACTCAAATTTTCGTTGAAAATCAAACGTGATGTAGTTTATAATTGACTTGCAGGTAATTCATGTGCTGAAAACGATATTAGTAACTTTTTAAATCCACTGTTTGATACGGTAACTCTGTAATACTAATTTATTCAAATAAAGTCTAAAAGCTACAACTATTTCAATCGTACTCACATTGTGAATGCAGAATAGCGAGCGAGAATATGTTAAATAGTTCTGTCAAGTTTGCAGTCTGTATGGTATGCAAACAAAATTTGACATTGAAAGCGAGAATTTATTAAACAGCACTCGTTCGAAGTTCATTTATTTAGTAGAATTATATTATGAAGCAAAATTCTGACCGTGTAATAAACGGTAGCGGATTACAGTTCGCTAGATAAACCTAAGTTTGTCAGAACGACGTCTAGCAGAAATCTCTCTCATAATTTAAAAGTTGATAAACGGCAATGCTCACTGAAGTCTGAGTATCACAGTAGCGGTTTTTCTTATCTCATTCAGCCACAAAGGCAACGGAAAACTTCCCCTTTGTATATCGTACTTTCGTGTAATCCTGAGAACGATCAAAGTCAACTAAGTTGAAAACAAATTCAAAGTTGTGCGGGGTCGGGCAATGATGCCGACACTGGGCTTTTACAGCAGTTTGACAAACTATCATATTGCAAACAGTGTACGCACTAAGCCAGTGCCATTCAATTTATGTTGGCTTGGATTGCTGTCCACCTCAGACTACTTGACTGAGGCATAGGTTGATGTACCAAATATAAATAAGTTGTATGTTTAAATTAAGGTACAAGTTGGTTGGTACAAGAAATACATAGAAACCAGTAGGTACTTAGTGTCGCTGCGACACGTCGTCTGCTGCTGCCTCATGTCGTCCGCTACCAACTTGTACCTTAGACATTGTTGTTTTGTTGAAAGAATAAAACACCCTCACTTTTTCCCAATTTATTCATAGACAGCTACGAGTATTACATATAAACATAATATAGATTCGGTAGAATTTTATACCCAGTTCATGATGTACAATGTCTACCTCCTACCACGGGTGGCGCAACTTCACAAGTTACCATATATACCCGTACATACTATAATTTAGCATCCTGCTAAGATGCGCTAACCGCAGAGATGATCTACACAGCGACTGCGAAGCCGCATGAAACCCCAAGCTAAGAGACTAAACCTACCTAATCTGTTATATGGTAACCAGTAACTAACTTCCTTATGTCGAGTTAGAAGCAACTTTAAAGTTAGAGCAAGTTATTACAAAACAAAAATCTTTGGTAAGTCGATAAAAGACAAATTAATGATTTATTTGTTTATTTGTATTATGTGTAGGTACCGCGAGGGCTGGTTCAAGGTTGTACGGGATAAGGATGTATGGAGGGACTTGGGGGAGGCCTTTGCCCAGCAGTGGGAGAGTAAAGGCTAAGAAAAAAAAAATGAACATTTTTTTTCTTTTTGTTTTGGATCTTTAAAGAACCTACTTTTTTTGTCGGTGTGAAACGCTAATGACTGTAACCCACGCTGAAGGCACAGCGTGGGGATAAGTCGGACTTGCACCAACTAAAAACACCCCGGTCCCGTCCTTGCCTTTGCTGGAGCCGCGGGATCACTTACGCAAGCTCTGCGCAACCTATTGATATTGTTGTTCTTTTGTTTATGTTCTCAGAAGTATGTAGTTTTCCGGGAACTTGAGTATCGATACGTCATCACAAAGCTGAGCTAATCCGTTGTAACGTGATACATGGATTTTTATTGAGGAAACATCCTTATAAGTCGTAATGAAATACTTTTTGTTTTGACACGGAATGGGGTAACAAAGAAAGCATGTGCCTATAAAATCATACGGTGTTTTATATAATACATCATTTATGCGCATTAAAAGCTCTTTTAAGTACGTTTTATTTTTTAACTATTTATTAATTAAAAAGTGTTTTATGACAATTTAATGATTACTTCAGTAAATGAAAAGCATAATTTTAATTTGACACGGGTTTTATTATACGCATTCCGTGATAAGTTCAAATCTGTCAATTCTCGTGATTGCGGGTGTGACCAGTCCGTTAACACTCCGTTATATCGTTTTAATACCGCCACGCGATCAAGTGTGCTGAAAAAGGCGGGAAATGTAAGAATAACAAATAAATCGAAAGTACTAAATACAGGGTAATTCTGGGTAAACTCTTTAGTTCAAATTTTTGATATCATTAATCACTCCTGCATGGAAGTAGTATTAAATTTAGTTACCGAATATTTTAAATTTTATGTTACTTGAAGTGAACCTGCAATTAAACGTTTTGTTTAATTTTTAATTACTAATTAACGAGACTAAATACAGTCTTGTTTTCATAATTATATAAAAGAGTAAGATTAGATTATTTTATGGACTCAACTAACAATAAAAAAATTGTTCATTAAAAGTTTTACGTTTTTACGCTCTTGTAAAATATCCAAATTACCCTAAAACTACTTTGAGATTATAAATAAAGCAGATTTCAATCTCAACTTGCGATCAAACTTAATTGCTTTAAATATTTGTAAGAAATATAGGCTAATACACATTAAAACATACATTAAACTCTAATAGACCGACAAATTGGGTGTGGACCAGCGATCAGGGTCGCCATTAGGAATCTGACCTCACTGAATCAACAAGCAAGCTGTTGTTTATAGTTTTATACCATATGCTCTGGGTGTATTTGTGTCTTATTTATTGATATTGGTAATGACAATGTATAAATTTCTTAATTTTTATTTTGGAATTTTTGCAATTGAAATGAAGAGGAAAGGAACCATACAAAAAATTTCAAGTTAAGGTTAATTAATAAAACAGTAAAGCTACATGTGCAAAGACTGATCTCAATCAAGAAATTAATTCATTTTCTTGACTTAAAGCAGAGTTATAAACAGTCATATTATATGTTTAAAGCATTTAATATGCGTACAACCCACTTTTAAAGTAATTTAAAATTAATCAACAAATCTTTAATGATACGGATTCTTAAAATGTTTCTGTATTATGTGCAATACTTTGTTATTTAAAGAGCTATTACGCTATATTATGACCGTGGTGTAAAGATGGTGACGTCATTGAAAACTTCAGAGTACCTATTTCAGAATACACAATACCACATAACAATTTAAAGCAGTTTTGTATGACATAAACTGCGTAGTTGAACGCTGAACGTCCCGACGAGACAATATAGATACAATGTTTCGTGTGACGTCATAGAATCAATGAAGCATAATATTTAGTCAAGAGAACAAGCCTTTCAGAGGTGATGTAAGTTTAAAATAAGCAATGGCCTTCTAAAAATGTAAAAGAGGACGTTCACAAGGTTGTAACGTTCAGACGATGGTACATATGCATGTACTCTCTGTATTTTATTGTTTTACTCTGTGGACCTGTCAGTTAGTCACGTGTTTACGTTTTCAGGGTTCCGTAGCTCAAGTAGAAAAACGGAACCCTTATTTCGTCAGTACGTCTTGCCGCCCGTTCGTCTATCTGTCAAGACTCCCTATACCCCGATACCTTCATGTGTTCCCGAGAGTATCGAGAAAAAATTAAAACCATTTATTTAGGCAAGTCACCAGTATTTTGAAGCTATAAAAAATTAAAACTTCAAAGTAACGTAAAAAAGGATACGGCCTCAGGGGAATTAAAACTTATAGGGTCGATACTTTCCGTTGACCTAGAACTTTGAACTTACTTTAGCCAGTCATATCGTTTTATACTATAAGTACCTACCTACAGGAAAAGTCTGAAAACTAAACAATTATTTTTAATTAAATCATAAAAAAAATATAGTCTTTGTACGGAGCCCTCTCGGGCGAGGCTGGCTCGAACTTGTCCAGTTTTTTTTTTCGTTTTGCTTTTGTTCATTCATGTCATTTGTTTCGTTTATCAGCGCGGTCTTAAGTGGCTGGAAGGAGGTCATGATTTTTTGTGGCTTTCATTTGTCAGTATTTCTCTCAATCTTAAACACACAATAAAAAAGCCAATGTTAATGGCTTGAACAAATAAACAATTAGTGAAACCTTTGCAATTTAATAATTACTTAAAAGTCACTGATGACCTCATTGAATGTACCTATTCATCAATTATTTGAATAGAGAATGTAAAAATAATGACCAATGAAAAGTTTTTTGAATACTTTGCGTACAGATTCTTTTAGAAAGCCAAAACACTGAAAAGGTTCATAAATTACATTTGTAAAGTCGCAATAATTTTTTTAATGGGTATAATAACACATTTAAATCATGATTACTGTGCTTTGTAATTATATGACACGGAATTATGGTTTCGAAGGGACCTCCCGCGCTTTCATGTGAATTCAGATGAATTTAATATTTTTTATGTAAGTCCTACCATCTGAATCTTATAAAATAAGTCTTGAATGTTTATTATGCTATCAAGGTTTTCGTACAGTAGGTATACACAATATTTTCAGCTGCTGTAGCCTCATGTATTACATGTTACATAAATATTATATTTTACATTGGGTTTGCAGAGATTGTATACTATAGTGACCAGTTACATAGTTAATACATTGACGGAGATATCGCTTGACATACAAAAAACAAAACCATACTTACAGTCGAACATAGAACATCTTCGTTTTTGGAAGTCGGTTACCAAATACAAATATGTATACATGTAGATATTGCAATAAACCTACTTTTAAGTGGATTCTATCGCGGTTTATTTTGATTTTCGTTTCCGGTGTTTTGACACCTTTGCAGGTGTCAGGTGAACGATATGTATGTAGAAATCAAAGGTAGAAGTTTTTTTTTTGTAAAATTTAACTGATCTCAAACAAGATATTTAACTAATTCATTTTGTTGACTTAAGGTGGTGTTATAAACAGCCATATCATATTATGTAGCTACACGAATTAATAACGTAAAATTGTTTTAAGCATTTAATAATATGAGTAACTCAGTTTTAAAGTAATTTGAAATTAATCAACAAAATCTTAATGACACGGATGCTTCCTGCGAACCATATTAACCGAATAATGAAAATCCAAACATTTTTATTCGTTTATTTCCCCTACAAAAAGCCACGTCACAGTAAATCAAACGACATTGATATGTCTATGTCAACAACGCGACAATTCTCACGTCGGCATTCAGACCGACTCTGAGACACAGATTATGATGACGAATTGCCATCCGATTATAATCCGCAGATTGTCTATTAATTTATAGTGACAAATGTGCTCGTCTTCACTTAATCATGATAACTACCTGAATTACAGACGGTAGAAGCTATAAGGAGTTTAAACGCGATCAATTGAATACGAAATGTATTTTCTAATCTTTGGTATTTTATTAATTAATACGTTTTATTAATACGTAAAATAATAACTTGCAAATATATGTATTTTAAAATTTATTATTATTGCAAAGATGTTTTTATAATGCATTTTTCATTTATTTTCACTTAAACTACTTACTGGCTAATACCTACTTATGATAATTTTTTGAATAAGAATTAAATTGTAGTTGACAAGATGTCTAGAATAAATAGACGCGAAATAAGACGGAACCGTCGTTTACCACTCCTTGATTTTGTTAAGCATTTATTCGTCGACCCTAATTAGACGAAAGTTGTGTTTAATTAGCTTGGTTATGCGCGTTGTTTCTTATCAAAGTTTTAATATAGCTTCGACACTGCTAACATTTTTTATTGGACATAGCTATCTGTACTCTCATCGGAATATTCGTTTCGTTATTAAATAATAGGACGTAAATAATCTTGCTTACAAAGCATGTCTTGCAAACAAATTTAGTAATTAGGAAAATGTCGTACCTGGTCTATTTGAGTCTGTTGTACTACAATATTACTATTTAAGCGGCGGTAGCCTAATGGCTAGGGCGTCGGACTTGCGATCAAGGTGGTTGCGGGTTCGAATCCCACCCATTAAACTACCGACGTGAACTCACTCGTAACACAAGCATCTTAGCTTAGCACGAGGGGTTAACGAGATTACTAGTAATGTGCGACCCACATTGCTAGTAACCTATAAAAAAAAAAAAAAAAAAACTACATAATGATTTAATAAAACTGTAGAATATACATCATAGGGCGACAGACTTATTTTTTTTTCTTTTTAAAAATTGTTTTAAATGAATACGTTTTAAATGATCACGAAATTCTGTACTTACACATTAACAAAAATGCGTTGTTGACATTAAAAATATCTTTGTTATCAGTGTGCAACCGAATGGACAATCTATATGTGCAGACTACTTAACCCAAAAACTTTAAAACGCGTTATTTTACTGTAAAATAAAATTTAATGTGAAAAATTGTGTATCTAAGTAGGTAAGTATTTGTTCTTATATCATTAATAATAATTACCTACAGGTATACGTATCACATGTATGAACGGGTTCGACGATAAGTTGCTTAACATAAATCTCTAACAGATTATGGTTTTAGGTATCTATCTATAATAATACAAGACTTGTAAAAATGTTTGTCTACAAAACTTATCAAAACATTTAAAAAAAATTGAGAATTAAATAAAACTAAAGCTATAATGTATCAAAAAACTTTTATTAACGCAGACAGGAGATTATTTTTATCCACAAATAGGGCGATAACATGTGTTAGGTGTCGGGAACACCGCGTGGCTTCACTAAAAATACCGGTATCGTGCTAACCGACACATCAGTTTGGTCACAACACTCACGACGTATCAACACCGGATTAATCTTTAGTGACGTATCTAAAAATAGGATATCTTGCCCGCGGTCCCGCCATTACAAAATAAAAAAGAAAATGTTTTTAAATTTAATAACGTTCTTTTTTATTTGACAAGTCGCGTCAAATGGCCCTAATTGGTTTTGCTTTTTTTTTTTTTTTTTTTTTTTTTTTTAAATAGGTATCTTGGGACACAGCTCACACACGGCCATCTGATCCCAAACTAGGCAGAGCCTGTACTATGGTAACCAGACAACTGATCCCAGACACAGAACAAATGATCGTGCTCATCACACAAAGATTTGCCCTGGGTGGGAATCGAACCCACGACCTCCGGCTTAGCAGTCAGGGTCACTAACCACTAGACCAACAGGCCCGTCGTTTTAATTAAGTAATGGCTATTAAAACTCGATCTTTATCAAGATGAAAAAGGCAGTCTGGACTCCCTTTTTAAAATTGATTTATGATGTCTAATTACAGGAACGTGAAGAGGTGACAAATGACTTTTAATGAATGTCCCGGTCATTCGTTTCAAGCCAATAATTGGTTACGATAAAAACGATTACAAGACAACGCGTCTTGTAATTAATAATTATGCTGAGTTACGAGACTGAAATGTCAGATATAATTTACAATATTTCATGCATTGGTAGATAATAATATAATTTTAAGCCTTTTGACATTTAGTAATGATATGTTAACTGTCTGTAATATTTGATTTGTAGCCGGTGTTACCATTATACTCTACCCTTTGCGTGTAGTAATTATGACAAGGCATTGCAAAGGAAAAAGAAGCAGCTGCTATCGCAACAATAATACTGGTTTCTTAATCAGAGTCATATTGTTTCATAGAACACGTACTAATTAAATCGAAACAACAGAAAAAAATATTGTGTACACCTACTCGTCAAAAGAGGATGATAGAGCAGTGAGCAATATGTATAGTTTAAAAAAAAGGAATAATGGCTCAGTATTAATTACCAGTAATTTTTTCGCGATTGTTTTTGTCGTTCAGTGCTCGGATTGGCCCTGTAACCAATCAGAGAGTCTAACCGTCATAAGCGTGTCGTCGATCGCGTGAATGTAAAACAAACGAGCATCAGGCACTCTACATAGCTTAAATATGTACACAGCGAAATGTTTGACTGGCTTGTTGATCTAGTGGTTACCCAGAATGCTAAACTGGTGGTCTGCGGTCGTGGGTTCGACTCCTACCCAAGATTTTTTTTTACGTGATGAGCAATCATTGTTTTGGGTTCGGGTATAATTTATCAATAATAAGTCATATATGTATTTAAAAATATATAAGTAAGTACTCAAGTATGTATATCAGTTATCTGGTTGCTATAAAACAGGCTCTGTCTAGTTTGGGATCAGATGGCCGTGTGTCAGTTGTCTCAAGATGTTTATAATTTGTAAAACAAATGTAGCCATTGTTTGTTGAAACTCAAAAAGAAAAATGTATTTGATTTGTGTTTTAAATATGTACTTTGTTCATAAAATGTTTTACAATACCGGTCTAGAATTGAAGAGAAAGTCAATTAAAAGTTGCTAAGTGTAGGTAAGTAAATATTGTTTGTGGCTGACTGTACCGGAACAAAGAACTCTTAAAGAATTAATGTTTTCTGAGGTTTACGCTAAGGTTAGAAACTGAAATAAATCTACTTTATAAACGGATTCTATCGCGTTTTATTAAAAAAAAAAATCTTATAGCAAAGTCTTATAGCATTACAGCATAGCGCTATTGTGCAAGCGAGACGGACCACTGTAAGTTACGTTCAAAACCAACTCTAGCAGTAAATTTTATAAAATACAAACCTGCATTTATATAATTTGAGCGGTATAACGACTGAATGGTCAGTTAAATAAATAGTTTGCCAGTTCTCTGCGTTCAGTAAAACTGAAAACGGTAATTGGAATGAATAGGAGGTGAAGTTAATTTAGAACTACTGCCAACACACGCATAAGTGAAGCAAATATAAGTGTTTTGAAATTTTATGAATTACTTAAAATATTTTGATAGGTTTTAGTCTTGTTACCAATAATAATGTATGTTTAGTAAGTTAGTCTTTAAAATAATTCATTTTAACAATTCATACACGTTATGATTTTTCTGTATTGCCTTTCTGTTTTGATGGTTTTTAGAAGTCAGCTGGGACTTTTAACAGTTTTTAGATTCGTTTTCAACTAAAAATGGACAATTGAATAGTATTTCTAAATAACTGTGTCTTTTTTTACGGTCTAACTCGTAGCGTTTACAACAGTAAATATCGTAAAACAATAATTCTTTGTAAAAATTCGATGTTTACTAAGATACAGCAATTACTTAGGTACCTAAACGTGAAATACAACAAAAAAAAACATGTTGTGTTTCTTACGTTGAAAATGAAAGCTTTTTATTTATTTTTTATCCTGTTACAATGATATTAATTACAATAGGAAGGTTTCGGATTAAAATTTCTTAATTATTTTGGTCCTGCTTTGTTAATGTTATTTTACCTAATGGCGAGGGTTTTTTTGTTATGCTACAGTACTTGCTAGCCTTGTTACCAACGAAAAACATTCGCTGGTAAATTCTGAGTTATTTTATACAATCAAGTTATTGTACAAAATAATAAAGCAAATGTTAAGTACGTATATTCGGAAAACAATGTTAATACACACCGTGGGCTCGTCCCAAATAATCATCATTATGTTTATCTTTATTTTTTGTTTCGTTTTGTTGGAATTTTACCCTCCTATGTCGTCATGGCAGTCCGGGCGAGCGTTTTTGTGTGGCCGTTGAAGTAGCCATAAAACACAGCAATTATCAAAAGTGCAGCGGCGTTCTGACAAAAAAACAAATGAAAAAACATTTAGGACATTCAGGGACAAACAACCATGTAGGTATAATATTGTGTAAAGTATCCAACTGTGCTTAATGTTTATACTCCAGCTTGTATATGCGAATGAGAGTATCATTAACGTTTTTATTCCTTGATTTATGGTGCTGGTATAAAGATGCGCGTGCCAAGTACTTATTACGATGATTGAAACGCGGTAAATATCTAAGTTTATGCCGCAAGAAATATAAGCCCGAGAATAACATAGCTTTTCTTAATTGCGTCATAACTTTCTAAGTTATTTTCATGACAATAATATCTGGTCTAATTTGTGGTGAATCGCTCAGCAGTTTATTACAAGAGTAAAGCTTTCGTCATCTGCTGATGTTCCCACGTAGACAGTTTCTCGCGCACCGTCACCGTGACAGTTAATTAATAACAAGTTAGAATCTCCGCTCGGCAGACGCAATTCGCGGCGTAACACTCTCATTCGTAATGTAAAGTCCCCTTACAGTTGCAGACTTTTGATTGGGACTCCGGGGACACTCGCCGGAATTCGCCGAGGAGGAAACTCGACTATTTGTCGACTGTTTAACGAACGAAATAATTTACTTATGCCTTAATGATAGCCGAGCGATCTGTCAGAGTGTTGAGTTATTGAGACATTTATTATGCTCGGTTGACATTTCAACGTGGCGGGAGAGAGTGATATTAACGATGTGTGTGCCATTGGACGCTTGTATCGTTTTCTAAACAATAAAACGTGGCCGTCGTCAGCTAATCGATCTCAACAGAGCGCATGAATTGACTGTAACTGACTCAGCGCTGTATAAAGTGGCGATAAATTTACTCGGAGTAACGAGTCTAGCCAGCGGTCCCGAAGTGACAAACGAGAGATTTGTCGGTGGTTTACTACACTAGCTTTAGAAGATTAGTTTACTATGGGTTACTGATGTGATTTCAGAACGATTTAAATCCTAATTCTGATTAGATGAGAAGCATTAAATGTGTTCAGTGCTCGGCTGTGCCAGTCAAATGAATGAGATCTAACATATCACTGAGCCTACTGTTAAGTGTTCTTCCGAATGACTAAACAAAATACGATCGAGGAATTCAAGGCAAGGCGCATAGAGCTAAGAGAAAGGGTTTATTTATCATGATCTAAGTTCAGTAGGTAGTTCGTGCGTCCAACAATACACTCTGTATTTACTTAGGCAAATTAAGCGGTTGCTGATTAATATCTAGTGAGATAATCTCGAAACAGGGCGGCACAAGTTTGATCAACGACGTAACTTTCCCAATGACACCTCGTAAATTTCCTTAGAAACCTTGTGAATTAAAGTTAAAAGGCTTTATGGTCATGAATAAAACGTGTCGAGGGTACTATTAAGTTTTCCAGTTAACTTCTTATTATGCACAAGTGGGCCAGCATGAATTTTGCACCGTTCTTCATAATTTAATCCCTCAATATTTTCTTGAGCTTTTGGTTCTATTAAATTTTTACCTTGAATGGAATTTGAAGAGGAGTAAAAATTCATCTCAAAATTATCTGCGATATCTTTTCTCTTTTTAAACGAAACTAACTATCATGTCTTGGAGTAACAGATGCCCTGAATTTGGTGTTAATAATTTTCTCAAACGGCTGTTTATACGGCAGACTTCAAGTGACATTTAAACTGTAATGTTTTAAAAAACTTGAACTCTTTCTAATGCTTAGTCATATTTTGCGTAGTAAGGGTCCCATATCATACACGCATATTCTACTTGTGGTCGTACTAAAAAGTTGAAAAGGTATATGTGATTATGGGCGTTTGAAATCGGTTAACGATCTCATAAAAAGATTGTACATTTAGAACGCTTTGGCTGTAACAGGCAGCTTTTTATATCTATTTACAGGCTACAGCAAGATTTGAGATGCTCACTCAATTCCAAGAGGACTATTTCATTTTGGAGCACAGGTTATCAAAGCAAATTTCAGATTTCTAGTAACGACCGGCGTTACATCTGATATTCGTATGAGAACTGGGGCAGATGGCTTAACGGCCACTCTACGGCACGTAAGTAACTTGTTACGTGGAACAGTTATTTATTCGAAACGTTCCAAGCATTCTATATTCACAGAACAACTTGGAACTCATCGACATGAGAGTAATCTTTTAATCAAAAGGTCATGATTGCAAAGGCTAGTTCATTACCTAGTAAATACGTTTATGAAGGTCACAACGAATAAGAGAGTTACTAATTTGAATGTAACTAAATGTTCTGCATTGAAAAAGTATATACTTCATGTAAAGGTTAATTGAAATCACTGAGTGGAGGTACATGGGTTATAGAGTCGCCAACTTTATTAGATAAAATTGTCATTTGCTTACATCGTGGGTACAAAGGTACCTATTAGAAAAAAATCATATCTACAATACCATACCGTATAATCAAAAGATTTTTATCACAGAAAAATGAAACCCCGTAAATCATTGAGTATGCTACACGCGTAGTCAGTGCACCGACTGATATCAAATAGAAAGTTAAAGTATCAAAACAATAAAATAGCAGACTTGCTTTATTGTTTGGCGCGTGAATGTACTGAGTAAGCGCTCTTAACTTTTCTAATACTCCGCTCGAAACGGAATCGAAAACCGAAACTTGACAGAGAAAAAGTTTTTAACATCGCATACATCAATCGCAGACTCCACAAATTTCCCCGCACGCTTCGGATTAACCAGCAAACAAATACAAAACAAATAGATCGCGGGACATTCCGACAATCTATCCGATACCGGTGACACGACGGGTTGAATTGATCCTCGCCAATAATATTTAAACAGAAATGGACGTATTTTTGGTACGGTATGTAAGTTGGCGCGGAAACCTCGGCGACTTGGTAACAAAACTATTTGTGCGGCGAAGCCACTGTCGGGTAAACTACTAACGGAATGGGAGACGGAATATTAACGGCATGAACCTCGAGTACATTTAACTGCTGTTTGCGGCTGATTTAACCAAGCTTTGTTTCGGAAAGCGACGCTTTTGATCATCCAAAATCTGTACAAGTTTGGGTCGACCAAGTTGACCCGTCAACTTATTGAATCATAACAGCTTTTAGAATAGTTTGATTTAGAATGTTCCGACGTACTTTTTTCATTTAGGCGATATTAAAAAGTCTTCTCAGCAAAACAATTGTTCGTAAATTGATTGGGAACTGGTAACATTAGTAACCATGGGTACTGTTACCGTTTCTAAATTCTTTGTGGATGCTCCGTGGGGAGGTACAAGTACTACAAGGGAAATGGCTGTCGCGTGACTAGAACCGCCCGAGCGATAACACTTCTTTAAACTACAAACGTGCCAGTACATTTACCAACACTCCAAGTATTTGGGGGAACGAAATAAAAGTGTTGCGGCGCTTATCTTCCAGTAAGTTCTTAGTCATTTGGAGGAATGGATTGTTTTATTGCTTGGGGCGACGGCTCGCCAACCTAACACGATTTGTGCGGTGAAAATGGAGTGTATTGTGTGTAGACACACTACATAATCGCTTACGACGCTCACGTTAGGATGTAAATTTATGTACCTATTGCAATAAACTTGTAGCATACTTTACTTGCAATTTTGAAAGTAAATTATTGTATACATTGCTTGATACATAAACCTACACAATTCATATTTTGTATACATATCTACGACGTAATAAAGACGTCAAAGCGTTTTTGCTTAGATGTTTAGCTTTTCACAGAGTAATCAATAAATCGGCTTAAATATAATCTACAATTAATCTAAGAGCAATTTTTTATAGACCCTTATTAAAATAATAATTTTATATAATTCTTATAAACATCTTTGAAAGAGATCATCTTAACTTTAATAAATGGATCTAAAGAGATATTATCTTAAGGACGATTCTTGGAAGCAAATGAAGTGAGAAAATTTCGGAACTTTTGGTTTAAGATAAGATTTCAAAGAGAACGTTGAGTAAATGTTTTCATTGAATATATTTTAACGAACGCTTCTCCTTGACCGAGTGCTTAGTTAAAATCTAAAGAGAGCATGTTAATATCAAAATACCCTCAAACATTGAATTGGTATAATTTATGTTTATCTACTAGCTTTTGTTCGCGGATCCGCCCGCCTGGGTTTCGGTTATTGAGGCAAAAGCAGCTTTATATAATAAATATTAAGTATATTTTCTTAAATAGCCTTCCCGGTTTAATGGGCTATCAGAAACTGAATGAATATTGAAACCGCTGCTAAGTCCCATTCAGTCTCTGTCACTTTGAAGAGTGAAGTAGCGACAGACAGATAGGTATTTATGGACATCATAAAGTTAATTTGCGCTTCAGTTTTTCGGGGGTAAGATACCTATTAGAAGAGATTAGTTAGTCAAACATAAAATTCACACTATTGTCTATATATTTAACGAATCTCTCCTTTTGCAGGTCTGCTGGAAGAGATTTCTTAAAGAAATAAGCACATACTTATTCAAATGTTGTATCCTAAAATGTGTCTTTTGTGTACATAAACAATTAAATAAATAATAAAATAAATTTTCATATACTTCGGCTTTTTCAATCAAACCTATGTTGAAAGACAAGCAAATACAATATTCAGCCAAAAATTAAAAGTGAGTTTCTTTCACCAACATTATGAATTTACGATTAATCCGTAGATATGTTTAAGTTATACTTCGAATTGAATCTTATGCATGTGTATTTTAAAAATTTAATTTATAATATATACGAAAGCACAGTGTTCAGGTCCATAAAAAATAAATAATTACACATGTCTATTGTAATGCCAGCTATTAGCATAAACAGACGGGAACAACACTCAATAGTGGTCAGTGAACATAAATAACAAGATTCGCACCGCAAATGCATAGGGTTGTCCCTCGAATGGTATGGTATGGTATGGTCTTTATTAATCAATTACAATTATCAAAAGCATAATAATCCCTGCAAAACCGTATGAACGGTTTGACTGCAGGTGCCAGTCACCAATACAATAAGTTTCAATTTAATAGCAAGATGAAGTATAAAGTTGAAATTCAATTATTTAGGATCAAGATTTATTGACTTAAAATAAATAGCCGGTGGGGTGTTAAAGTAAAACTTGTACATTCTATAATATGATGCCATTTGAAATTAAATTACTATTCTATGTTTATTTTATTTATTATTTATTTGTTTTAAGTTCACAATCTGTTACATAGAATTATAAACTAAGCCCCATAAAACCGTAGTATTGGTTTGACTTTGTTTTAATTTAGAATTAAATTATCTTACTACTTAACCAACTTGAAAGTTATGTATTCATTAGGTACTATTCTAATTATGTGTGATGCAACACATTGATTTAATCAGGTACTTAAGGCAATTTGATCAGACGGTTTAAGCCTGTCCTATAAGTTGTTTTTTGTAATATTTTTTAAATTTAAATGTAAAATTTGTATGTGTTTGTAATTTGAAAAAGTTCAGTAATAATTTGCATGCCGTAAGGTGAAATGTATTGAGACACTATAAAAAAATCCATCTTATTTGTAACATACATTAATTGCAAATAAATGATTTCTATTTCTATTTCTATTTCTAAAAAGTGACCCATAGTGACAAGCACTGCCTTGGTGGGGAGACACGTCGTTACCCCCCTTTCCTCACTTCACCTATATAACGAGGTGACGGCCAACCAGACTAGCTCCCAACTAAGCCGCGAACGAGAGCTCCTCCCCCGATAATAACAACGTCAAAATGTCTTGTCTTTCACGGCTTGGTTTTTATTTAAAGAAGATTCTGTTTTCAAATTATTTACCTACCCATAAATGTTGCAGTATTTTCTGGCTACTTAAAGTAAAATAAAGTTAATAAATTAAGATTTATTAAAACGTAAGATATGCCAACCCTAAAGCTTATTGCCTTTTGTTACCAACACGTGCGCGCTTTGTCTATTTTCTATACTTGGAGTCTTGTTCTTAGTAAGATATTGCAAGATATGTTCGAAGATAATATTCTATTTCGTACTGATCCAATAACAGTTCTAAGCACAACAATCTTACTTTGTTTAATTTTAATAAAAATAAACTTCGCTTTATTTCTATTGTAGAGTACCAGCTGTGGCCTATGGAGTAAGTAGATCCTATTCCTGTGTAAATTGTGACCTATCACAGTCTTCCGTCTAATTCACTCACTTTTTCATAATACGAAATAAATAATAATATAATAATAATTCATTTATTTCAGAAAAAGATTCCATAAAATATGTATGTACAAAAGAATATTAGTAACCTTACTTAAAACTATGTTAGTAATTATATGTTTGAGTCAACTTAGGTACGTGTAGTTGACTCAAAACGTGTATAAAACAAAACCTTTTTGATTTTTCTTATTAACCTTGTGCTGCCACTAGCAAACACACAAAAATGTATAAATTATAAATAAATCAAGAATTATCCTACAAGGCACTGTCGTTTGGCAGTTATGCACGTACACACATTTCAGCGAATCTTTTTTATATAAAGAGAAATAGATGAGAGGTAGGTAATCTAGCTCTTATTGTATCATTAATAAAATTTGACAATTTATTTAAGACTGAGCTTGAAACTGTAATTACTTTTGTTAATAATTTAATTTAGATCAGAAGAATTTGAATAATGCCAATCACGTTGAAAGGTTCAAATGGATTTGATGAAACAGATTCTGTCAATTTCTATAGACATATTGTTTAATCTATAAACCTACTTGTGTTCGTATTTTCAGAACATATTTTTGTCTGATTTTAAATACACTTATCTTTATCCATATTTAAAACTTGTGAATAGTTAATTGAATTCTTTAAGAAAGGTTTGATTAGCTTATCTGCTGAAAAATTGTTCCAAGACTTGCTCACCGATTTTAATTACTATAGTATATTATCGCCTATAAAACTCATGAATATAACAATGAAATAATGCAGCTGTGTTGGTTTTAACCTAGATTCATAATATTATTATGGACTTTAATTTTAGGTTATTAAATTTTGTGAAATATTATCTCGAAGAGTATTGTCCTCAAGGAGACATTTTTATAGCAGTCCTACAAGAAAAGTCTTATTCTGCGAATAACTAAACGAGTTTAAATATAATAGAATAAGTTGACAGTGACATAAAATAATTAACAATCATTATTATGATAAATGACACGAAACAAATAAAGGTTACTTATAATTTGTCTGAGTACCTTTTGTACCTCATCTACCTTAAATATATAAACCTTAATGGCACCGAACCTTCCTTTATAAACGACGAAACCTCATGGAATAGGATTTGTGGTTTTATAGAATTACATGACCGACCCTTCCGGGTTTAATGACACGTTCAAGTATTTTCGAATATTTGATTTTGTACCTTTTGGAGTTTTAAGATAAGAACAATCCTACAGCAGTAATTTTTATGTAAAATAAGCAACAATACAAAATAATCTGCGTTACGTTGTAGACAATGCGAACAGGTGCCACCTCCATTACATTAGGTGTCATGCCACCGCTGCGCTGTAAGACGTTACGTACGCCAGTATGACTACCGCACAGCTATGTTAATTTAACTGCGTTCTAGACAACTTGCTGCCTTCATAAATGATAAAATTAGCTGTAAAGACAGTTCATTTAGGACGTAATAAAAACTTTTGCAGCGCATCCAATAAACGACGAATTGCGATCATGCATGCGTGCGATTGAAAAATATTTTAATGAAGATTTTTTAGACCAGCAAGCAAGGTCCGCCGTAATTATCAAGGTAATGCGAAATCATTTGCACGTACAAGAAACATCGCCGGAGACTACTTGAATTTTAAAAGGCAAACTTTCAGAATGAACTTCGTAAAATCTAAACCTGTTTACCAATGAGATTGTAATTAATTAAATGTCTTTCAAGATGATTTAAATATCTTCAAACTTAAAATCCAGTTAAAAGTTAATTTCTTTCAATAAAAGAAACATGAACCGCTATTATTTGTTCGCTTTCATAAGCAAATAAAAGTCCAAGGGAGCAACGGTGGAACTGAGCGGATAATCTTTTTTAAAATAACACTTTTCAACTCGCATTACCAAGTTGAAATTGTTGAAAATAAGTCCTAGGAAGACTTGACTATGAATATTAATTACTTTGACGATTGCATTCGCCTTAATTTAGTTAGACTTTTGAGCGAAAAAGTGTTAAATTAAAAACTCATTTTGCAGCCTTACTGCGGCTTTCTACTAACCACTTTTGTACGATAATTTACACCGAATAGACGATTCAAAACGATTAGTTAATTGTCCATAATCATTTGATCACCTTTGTATCTAAAATCAAAAACAAGGATTGAGCAAATAGAACTCCCAAGTTTCTCAAATTAAAAAAATGCTGATGTAGATACTGCCTTATAGATTGATCCGAGTAAATTGGATAGTTCGGTTATTTCCTCCATGCACCAATTTTATGTTCGGCTTAAATCTTGTTGGCTTTTTATGTAAGAAGCCATGTCGGTCTAAATTCATTTTGTACATACCTATGTGCCAGGTTGACCTGATTATGCAGCCGCATTGCAGTGGATCTCAGTGGATTTGGACAACCTCTTATAATATCAGTGTTGCTACATAAACCGCCGACTCTACTGATTGTACATTTTTAATTCTTTGAAGTTTATAGCTTCCCGCAGTTGCATTTCGTTCTGTATTATACGCGAGTACAGCATAAAAATTACTCTTGGCTTTGTTCGCAGTAAACTGAAATTCTTCGTCTGGCAGAACTAAATAAAAATATTACGTTGGGGTGCAACTTCTAGTTGGGAATAATTTCGAAGACTTTAGATACACAATTGTTGTAATCTCATCACGTATACGCAGTTTAAAGACGAATCTTCATATATATTGGTCCTAAGTAATTGCAGTAATCAGGATTGCGAGAGTTCCCTTTATGTCAAAGGATAAAGGAGATTTAGTGCTCTCCCAAACAGATTAAGGGCCCCGTTCTATAAAATCTTCATTACTTTCAATTCATTTGAATAACAAATATTAATACCTATAGATCTTTAGTTAAGTTCGCTAAATTTGAATAGGTATTGAATTATCTTTGGCAAGTCTATCAAATAAATCAAGCTTTGCGTAAATGATTCCTTTTTATGTTCTTAAAACCGACGATATGATCAATTATGTTTCAGCTTTCGAGTCCTTTTTATTTGGAAGTGAATTGACATTTTCGTAGTTCTATCTGATGCTAAAATTGATTGAGTTATATATACTAACGGACTTGCTTCAGCTTTGCACGAATATTCTACCAAAAAGAATTCCTCTCGAATTACTAATAATCCGTTCAGTTTTTTTAGTTTTTCGCGTACAAACCGACAAACAGATTCGGGTGGTTCTTTGTTTTATAATATAGGCGTTTAATATATTGATCTACTTTAAGGGGAGCTTGTTTCCAGGGAGCTTTGTTGTATTTAATATTTCATGTAGGTAGCATCCATACCACGATAAAGCAAAATTCCCGCTCCGTGCCAAACCCACGTGTTACTCCACTTATTTGTTATGAGGATCGGATTACATTGTATTAATTTCTTTGTGTAGTTACATTTCAAAATTCAGAATCATTTATTCAAAAAAGGTTACTATATAGCATTTTTTGAACGTAAACAACATTGACAGCACCCCGATTCGCCCATCATTCACCGCTTCTTAAGTGCTCTAGCTGCGAAGAAGAAACGGCGCAACTTTCTCCCCAGCAGAATATCTGTGAGCTTCTGTCAGCCGAAACTACTTATTTAATGATTTTACAAGACGAAAGTACTTTGTACTTATTATTAAATTTTATCACAAAGCTCGACAGGTTTTTGTTTTTAATAAGCTGCTCCAATTCATAATATAATTAATTATACTTATCTACTCACGAACAATATACATTTTTAAGTACTTACCTAACCAAATTTAGAACAAAATAAGTACTAACTAAAGATGGGCGGGATTTATGAACGTTGGGTGTCAGGTTTTTATGATTAACGGGATAAATGTTTATATTAACTTGCTCTCCTATATTTAACTTTGAGACATATGGGTTTCTTGTGGTGCTTTTAAAGTTCTACTTGATACAGAACATTTTAATGAGTGATTGATGATATTTAGAAGAATAATATATTTCAGTAATCTGTTATTTAACAAGCAGAGTGGCGCAGTGGAAGCGTGCTGGGCCCTTATCCCATTGAAACAAAGTTAAACGATTTGCAACAGACTGACTTTTTATTTGAATAGACATTTATAGATTACTTTTCACATCATAGATGTGAAAAGTAGAATTACTAAACTACTAGAATCTATTTGATCTATATTTTGATACAGACTATAAAGCATAAATATAACAATAAGAAATATTGTTCCATTACCGTGATAATTACAACCATACAACATTTATAAAGAGTAGGTCACATATTTTGTACGTACATAAAACAAATACCTCTGCCAAATAGTTATTTAAAGAAAACTGGGCCAATTAAAGCTTTATAAAAATCCCAAAATTGTGTGTAGCGTTTAGTTCTACGGCACAAATAAAAAGCCAATATGTAAACTCAAAGTAAAACAATGAATTTTAGAGAGGTTCCGTTGAAACAGCGCCACAATATTCCACGTATTGGGTAAATCACGAGCATTCAGAGACTCGGTTTGAATGCACGTACAATAACAAAATAAATATTGAGTGAACATTTTGTTACAATACACAAATATAACAACACAACACTTTTGCCCAAATGTATCATTACGTTTCATGAATGAATTAACATTGTTATACATTAATTGACCAAAGCTATGTATTAATTAATGCCAGCTATTAATATTCATTATTTATAGCTTCATTTTGAGTTACGGCACAATAAATATGTTTTAACATAATTAAATGAAAAAACATGTTAATTGGTCGAGTATTTTTATAAGAATCACTAGCTGTTTCCCGCAGCTCCGCCCGCGGTCTAAATTTTTTTTTATGTAATTGAGAATTTTCTTTACTATAAACCTCACGGAGCCCGAGACCTTTCCAACGAATGCAAAACCGTGGAAATCGGTTCGTGCCTTCTGGAGTTATAGCGTCAGGAAGGAAAACCCAACTTATTTTTATATAGTAGATTTTATATTTGATTTTTAGTCATTCATAGTCATTTTATTATGAACTGAATAATATAATTCATGATGGTCGTATGGCAAATTCAATGTATATACAGGTCTGCAGAGCTATTAAGGTACTTGACTTTGTACTTGACTTTACAGAGGCCTTATTCAATAAATCCAAGCGGTTAACGTGCTGTTGCGTGTCGGGTTAAGAGACACTTTGTCTCTTTCGACTTACTATACTTTTATTTAAAAAATCTGTTAAATGGCCTACATACAAACATACTAATACTACCTGGTGACTCTCAGAACACAAAAAGATTTGGCGACCAGGGATTCTTGAATTATAATCTGTGTTATGCCACGTTATATTTCGTTTTGACTTAGAGAATAACCCCCCTTACTCACTTGAATTAGAACTTAAGTGTAGTACGAAATATTTACTTAATGACCTTCGTGGTCGAGTGGCGTACACACTGGTTTTCAAGGTGTCGCCAGCTCTGAGGTCCCGGGTTCGATCCCCGGGCGGGTCAATGTGAAATATATGTGAGACAATGTAGAAAAGTGTTTTACTTTTCTACATTGTCTCGGTGTTTGTGGTACCTTTGTTCGTCTCTAATACCATAACACAAGTGTTAGCTACTTACTTTGGATTCGGAGCAATGTATGTGATTTTGTCCACATTTATTTATTTATTTACAAAAATAAGATAATATTTTGTTGTCGCTAACTCCTTCAGCTACATATCTTGTTGGAAACGGAACTACAAAGCTGTTAAAATAAAGAGAAATGTAAATAATCTAAAAAGGAAACACTACCGAGTTTGCATGATAAAATGCTTTGTCATAATATCACTGGAGTATCTTAGACTGCGCTTGAAAATAGCTCGAGTGCTTTAGTGTCGTAAAGAACAAAGGGTACGTAATATGTTACCGGTTAAGTATACTAGGAAAATATATTTCCAAGGTAATATTTGTACGGCAATTTGGAGAATAATGTCGATTTGTAGATTTGTTAACGGGAAGGTGTTGGGGTTCGAACCCCATGCTTTTGCTTTACAATAGAATAATAAGTGCAAGGGTTATTTGTGTGCTATTAAATGGATCTTAGTTAAAGTGAACTATTCATTTGCAAATAGACAACGCCATCTACATTGTTTGTTTTTTATACTTTTTATGGAGAAAAGTTTTGACTGCGTCTCCTCACGTAATGACATCATTGACATCTGTTTCTTTTTTCATCATAATATATGTTTTATTTTATAGTAGGTCATATAGATATTAAAAAAAATAAGTATATTAACTTTACCTTAAAATATTATTTTTGATATTTACAACATTTCAATGTATTGATTGATTATAAATAACGATATAATTATAAATTTTAGTTGGTTCTGCCGCCAGTGATTTGCAAATCTTAGAAAAATAATACGTTACACCTTGTCTATTAAATTAGTAGTAATTTTTTGAACAAATTGATAGCTTATTGATTGATTAGTACTTACTAAATTTATGGTCTTACAGAAAACATGCGACTGTTGAAAAATTGTTTTGTAACTTGTGACATACCCATAGGTATATCATACTTTTGTAATAAAAAGCGGAAATAATCTAAGTTCTCAGTGTGCACACATTTCATTTAAATTGACCAATCATGTCAAATCATTTATTTATCTCTTTAACTAAGTCATTCATTCATAAATCATATCCTGGATTTATTGAAATTGATAACAATAAAACTCTGCTCTTAATCTCGTAATGCTGAATTTTAAATCATTTAAGAAGTTATTAATAACAATCTTTGATTACATTTGTGTTCATATTCGTCCCAACTAAGTATCAATTAGTGAACACTCAAAACAATTTGTGTTAAATTAAGATAGATGAAGCAAGCTTAAAAGCTATTTATTGCATTTCCTTTTGAAGTCAAAATCTTTTCATTAGTGCATCACATTAGTGACGTCATAAGAAGAAACAAATGCCTAAATTAAGTTGAATATTCAACAAACAATCTCATACAATAAAGAAGTTTAAAAACCTTTACATACCGCAGACCTCATAAATAACTAGAATAAGATTTGCTTTAACTCAATTTGCGTGAATTAATGTGCTTCTTTTAAAACAGTCATAATTTATGAAGCCAGAGTCTCGAATCATCATCATCTGCGTAGCCTTTTCCCAAGCTATGTTCGGGTTGGCTGATTTTACATGGAGCGAATACATATAAATAAGCCAGAGTCCCGAATATAAATATTAAATAGGTACTTTCACGCACATTTTATTTAATACTAGCGGACCCGTCCGGCCTTCGTAGTAACACAGTACAATGCTTAAATATAAAATTTCTTTAAAAATTATAATCTGTAGAAAACCATGAATTTTTGTAACCTATAATCTCGGTTAAATAAAAAAAATACTAGGGTATAAAAGGTCTCAACAACAATAAAACGGGCGCGCGGCAGACTACGGAAGAGATGGCGGGATGAACTAGATGCCTTCCTGGGGAATTGGCAAGAAGAGGCTAGGGACCAGGATGGCTGGAGGAATGGGAGACTTTTGCCCAGCAGTGGGACAGTACAAGCTAACTATAATAAATGATAAAAGGTCTCAAATCAATTATTCGCGGCTACCTTCTTAGCTAGGCATAAATTATGTCAAAATAGCGGATTATTGAAAAATATATTTAACTGCAAAGAGCTATTTCAGATAAATCGTCCAAAATCACCGTCCAAATCAAGTTTTTACTAAAACTATGAGCCAATAACCTCGCCACGAACTTCGTATAAGCGTAATTATCTACTTCATTCCAATTACGTTTTATTTTGTAGATATAAGATTAAAACCTTATGTAAGTTTTACACGAGTTTACTAAAAAAATTTGCAAAATATTCTTAACTTATGAACAGCAAATGATATACATACATATCTAGATAATTACATATTTACATTTAGTGTAATTAGTTGGTTCTTTAAAACTTAATTAGACATCATAAACAAGGACGCTTGGTCGCAAATTAGCAAATGCTTCCTTTTAACACAAAAAAAATAATATATTCTCGTTTATGCAGTATGTATAAAGTTGTTTTACCTAAAACATTTTTTAAAATTCTGCTGTAATATATAAACTTGTTTTGCTTTACATTTTGCGGGATTCGCAACCCGATTATTCAGGTGTTACTGATTGAGATTCAATTGTTTTGTAGAGGGTTCTGTATTTCCTTTGAACTTAGTTTTATCGTAAATTAAGTCTAAAGAAATGTTTGGTGCTTATTGGTGATAATAATATCGATATTTCCGAATGTTGAAAGGATTGAAAGAAACGAAAGATCCAACTTGACGAATTACCCTATCGAAGTTTTCGTATGAGTTTCGCTTCACACAGAAGTTTCCTATATATAATCAATGCAAACAATGTACGTCTATACATATATCTCAATTGTTTTGTATTATTTACCCGTATTTTTTTTCTGTCAATGTCATGCATACCTTCCCCGTTAAACAAGGTACATTCATACAATCGTCAACGCTGATCGAATCGCTCAAATGTATGAAAATGACAAGTCTAAATCACCTGACTTATCGAAGAGCAATGTCATTTCCAAACATTTAATGTGATTTAAGCGATTTCTATCATCGTCAACGCCTTTAGAAGTATTATTGTCTAAGGGGGCTGTTATTTTCATAGTTACTGAAATGCCGATTTTAGAAGTTATTTTTATTTGATTTGTTCGTGACAGTGCTGTTGTGTGTGTGCTTATTATTGTATAAATAAATAAACTGATGACACTTGTATACCAAATGATTAATTAACCGAAAGCAAGCGTGATGTAGGAAACCAACTGTAGTGAAAGATCAGTCGACTGTCAAAAGTTGTTTGAAGCAAATGAATATATTTTTTTAGTTGATCTTCCAATGTTGCCTCCAAACTCATTTCGGTTTTTATTAAACCTAAACAATAGTTTCGAACGATAACACATTTAGTTCAGTGGTTTGGCCAAGAAATCGTATTGTTCTCTATGTTGTATAATATAATACCGACATTAGATGTAATACCGTGGGCGAGGCTAAGGCCGCGTCGGGATAAATTACGAGTGATCACTAGTAAGATTCTTTTACAAATATATTTTAGATCGTGTCGCAAAGGAAATTTATCCTATTTTAAAGAAGAGCCAAAGTTTGGATAACTTTTACGATTTTACAGCCAACTAAATACTATAATAACTTTTACGATTTTGTTGGATTTCGGATGGTTAGTAACTTTTAGTGTATTTATAATATAATTAACATTTTATACTACACCAAAAAAACTGCTGAAGAAGCAAATATAGGATATTCCTGGTCATATTTTTACTTAAGACGGAGACACATTTTTATGTGTACTGTACATTTATTTTTTGGATGTCAACAAAAAGCAAGTTCAGACTTAAACTATACTTTAATCTGCATAATTTACATGTATTAAGTTATTGTTCAAAAGATTATGTATATTGTGTGTTTTATTTTACAAGTCGCCCTCAAACTTTGAGTGCGATGTAACACCAATCTCAGTGTAACATCGCTCGCGTTTCCCCTTTAGGGGAAAAGAGCAAGCGTATAATGTAAAAGTACTTTTATATTGACAGATTAACGTAATAGGCAGTCAAGTACTTTGAACAGCGTCGCCACTTTCGAATAAGTTGAAGATGGAGGGAAACGTACTTTCTTTACTAATCAGTCGGGCCGTTACAGAGACGTGACTTAACTATGCGATGAATTAGCTATGCTTGTAATTTTATACTTAAACATTATAACGTTCTTATTAATAGACTCATGAAATTTAATTAAATGAAGCTTTTATTTCTCCTACTTCGATGATTGAACAAAAGAGAATCTCAACGCCCAAATTTAATATTGGAATACTGCAAATAAACGAACAGAATGTTACCATTCGATACACAATACCTTAAAAAACAATCAGAACCAGCCAGAGCTTCCTGTCAATTCCGCGAAAGTTAAACATGAAAAATATTTTCCCAATTAAATACAAAATCGTAGCGGGTTTCGAATTGTTTTGTTTGTGAATTTTTTTAATAAACGCTTTGCAAATATCGTTGAAGAATGATATACTACAAATTTTGATACTCGAATCACAAATTTGAACAATAGGATTCAGATAAGGTTTTTGGTGACAGTATAATCCCTTTTCTTTAACTCGTTAACGTTTGTTATTAGAATTAAATACACTTTTACATTTGAGGAATTCCTAAATGATGAATATAATGATAACTAAAATTATTTTAGCTATGCAACACCATAAGCACCTTTAGACACTACTGAAAGGATTAGTACCTAGTTTAATTTATTTCTCGGAAAATAGACAATTCATTTAATGCAGAGTTTATAAAGCCGAAAGCCGTTTCCATGAAATGTGTTGTTAATATTTTAAAATGTTGAGTAAGCCCCTTGCGCGCCGAGAAAAATATTCCATTGAAAGTTAGAGATTGAAAATTCATACGATTAGTTCGGCAGTCTCGAATATAGCGTGGAAATAAATTGGATATCTGATTTCACGTATATGTGCAATTGATTTAAAGATTCTGTGAAACGTACCAGATATTTACAGCCGACATAAATTCGAAGAAAATGTAATATGAGAAAATGATGAATTCCGATAGAGTGAAAACCTTTGTCTATCTTGAAAGGATACGTAGCAAAGGTGTTTATATTTGTGATTTGTCACTGACAGTATCTGTCTACCTATCCCAAAATAAATAAATTCCACCCTTTTACGGTATTTGCAGAGCAATTTTGTTTATTTAGCGGTCTCCAAAGGGTCAAACGCGTTGATCTCCATGAAAATGAAGTTTGGTTTTCGGATGTAATTATTTAACGGGTATTTTATCGCTGTTTGGAGTTTGTTGACAACTAATTGTTTTTGTATAGTATCGAAATTTCACTTTGGGACTGATATGATGATTTTGAAGTAGTTTAAACGATCTTATTGAAAGCTGTTCAGTGATCGGGCTTTTAGTCAGTAGTCTACCAGCGTTATATATCTTTGCAAAAATATGATGTTATTGTACCTACTGTACTGTAGAAGAAACATTAGTAAAAGACGTAATAAAATTTAAGGCATTATTGTTATTATTTGCATAATTTGGCATTTCGCTTTGCATAACGAGTCGAGTTGTGACCCATGAATAACGTAGTCATAGTCCTACATTTGCACTGGCTCACTCACCCTAACTTCACTGGATTCATAATTAAGTACAGTATCAGAGCTTATTTATTTCAACTCTGTTTATAAGCTGTGATTTTAGCGTTTACATTAGAAGTTTATAAACTGATTTTGTTTTATTTTGTGACCGTGGCGATGGGTTTGATTTAATTTTCGTCACTTGCACGTCCCGAATCGTCCCCATCGGAATATTTTACAGGATTTGGACAAAATAAACACAAAATGAGTTTTTGCAACTTGAACTGAAAGCAAATTCCAAAAAGTATATTACCAGATGGTCCATGAATAATGAAATCCCATTTTCCACCGGATCGAGCACTGAACAGGACAAAAGATTCGCGGCAAATTGTCCACACGAAACCACGTGCGGCGCGGCCGGGTACCAAACGTCTAACTGCGCGCTCTGGCTGCGCGGTTACCCTTAACGTAGGTACCCTCTTATTAATAACCTACCCGACCTCCTAAACAAAGGAGCTCGAATCAATTAGGGTCAAACTGGTAGCCTTACATTTAGGACCAAATCAAACCGTCGCATACAAAATGCACTCGTTCATCGACTACACTTTAGAAAACAATCCAAACTAAGCTTGTGCTTCGACACTGGCATATGACGCGGCAAAAGAAGAAAAACGCGCAATATGCGCCGAAACGAGACGGAACTATACGTATTAGTTGCTCGTCAGAGTAAGACAGCATCAGACATTTTGTAAGCTGATAACCAGAGGCAGCGAACAGAGCGAGCGAGGGGAACCATATTCTCGCGCGACTCTGCATGAATGTAATGAATTAAAATTCAATGGTAGGTCTATACAAGCAAGACTTTGTGCGTGAGTGTGAATCGCTTTTAACATAAAAGCTTACTGTATTCGTAATATGTGTGTGATTTGCATTCTTTGTGAAATGGCGGGTTTTATACATCCAATCGGAAACTAATTGGAACATTGATATTTTAATTTGTGATAAAGGTATTTTATCGTAAATTAAGAAAATAATATTTTTTATGTCTTAATCTTAAATCTAAACTGCACATTACACAATGAACCATGGAGGAAAATATTTTGTAATCTAAGACCAAGTGTTTCTCAAGGTCTAACCAACCTCATTCGTTGAGATAAGGAAACTATAAACCCGGAAAGCTCATAGTTACTTACATCAATCTAAGATTATCCCTATCGATTCAAGGATATATTTTTACCTTAAAGTGACACAAAAACATTTCACTGTCAAAAAAGCAATCGAATAAAAATGTTCAGTTCCTCCTCCATTGTGCACTGCACAGTGTACATGGCGTAAGTAAATTGACCGAAATTTGCGGGCGATTTTACCTATACATCCATGGAAATGCAATCCATCATTGGATCCTCGCGTATCCACGACCGCGGCACACACACACAGGGACGCTAGCGCGCACACTCGCACAGCGCACCTCCTCACGCGAAGGGAAAATCTTCACACACGACACAGATAAACATGTCAACTGTTAGACATTGTTACCCTAAAGTCCTTTCACGTTTTTCACCACAAAATCACCATAATACACTTATAATAACACAAACAGCATAAATTAACACAGAAACACTAGATTATGTTGCAATATCACCCGCGTTCGAGTCACGAAGCCAACGATTTCGACAAAAGTACGCGTTGTGTAGTGTCGATTCGGCGACTGTTCTCCCCGCCCTGTTCGAGTGGCGAATGGCGCCGCCATATTGAATCTCGTTACATCGGAGCACACCAGAGCATCTAGCGGTGGTTATTGGAACACAACTACGATCTCTCGTGAACACTTTACACAAAAACAATGATTATTTCCTAGAAAAAACAAATAATGGAGATTGGGTGACAGAAGATATTTTTAACTAATATTTTAGACCAAGTTTTGATGATCAAACCTACTTTTAAAGTGGTAATTCGAGCTGTACGGACGAAAAATGTACCGTGCAAAGTATTTTAGTTTCGTATCCGAGTTCATGGTATCACGTTTAGCCGCTAGATAGCGCTGACAAGGTCAAAATAATAACCAATCACGTTCAAAATAATATCAATATTCATGTTTATGTAAAAGGTTGAAACATTATTGTGGCACGCGCTTTGTTATACTGAAGTGTTTTATGTAATCGAGGCGCTGGGAATATACATTAAGTATTTGTACCAACATTATCGATTAAATTAATGTGCCTAATCTTCAGCATTCAGTTTGTCAAAAATAACAGATTTAAAGATTCAGAACTATTTCGTTATTAGGGGGCCTACATTACATAATTATTTATTTAATATTAGATCACAATATCTTCTTAACTACTTACCTAACCAAAACTCCTAAAAACTTTAATAAACGAAATTGTTAGAAAATGTTTGATGTCATACGAAAGTTGTTGATACAATCATACCTTACCCGTATCAAGAAGATTGCATATTTGATATTATATGATGGTTGGATGTAAGTTATTATAGCATCAATTGCGTTTGACCCACATGCTCGGCGTTACGCTCACGACGTGTTTATATTTCTGGAGTGATAAAAGCCTGCTTCCAAGGCTTTAACAACACAAGTTTTAGTTTTTTGAATAGTTATCATATAAATTTATATTCTATAAAGTAAACACTATCTACTTAATTGATATCTGAATTCTTTTAAAGAGACAGCGTGGTTAAAATATAATTAATGTCACTCACTTTAGCTAGAAGTGTCTGGATCAGAATGTTACGCATATCAACTTGGAACGAAATATGTAAAATTGCGCTTAGTGGGATTTAAGTTAGAACTTTCTCCGAAATGCCAAAATAGTTTTGCATGGCCACAAAAGTCTTCATTGGCAATAAGCCAGTGCTAATATAGAAGTGATTGTAAGTTTAGTCATTAAGGACATGAGGTCGTTCCACCGTGCCTTTTGCGGGCTACTACTAAAGTTTGTGGCTTTGAAACATGGGACTTGGGTCGGTGAAGGATTATTACAACTAATAAAATGCTTATTGCTTTGAAGTGCCTTAATTGATTAATGATGTAAAGCACTTAGACGGTTGAACGGTTCAATAAGTGTTTTTAAATTCTTTCGATAAAGGTAAATATATATAAACTATTAACGGTAAATATATGATATAAATATTAAAGGTAAATATATATAAAATATAGATAAACTATTAACGAAGCTATTGAGAGAAATGTGGTCATAACCTCACGAAAAAACAATGCTTCTTCAGGAAGCATTCGCATTAGCAAGCAGTAGCAAAAAAAACCACAACCACAAGCGTTAGGACTGAGGGACCAACCTGGAATCTCGCAAATTTTAGTCTTTCTTTTAGAATTTAGTAAAAGTCTTAAAACAATTGTAAAACAAATCTGGGAATTATATTACGCCCTCGCCGCGAGGCTCGTCGCGTATTATAAATAATCGCAAAGTAAATGTTACCCCGTTATGTAATGAAGAAAGGGGAGACTTTTACCAGCAGTGGGATCTATTATAGGCTATACAAAAATGTTCCCCCCATGTTCTAGCTAGACCAAGCTGGTCCGAGCCGGACTAACTAGCAATAGAAATAAGTCCTTAAATAATTAAATTTAAATCCAACCCTTTGCTGCTTGCCGTGTTAAAATTGTTAGCAACGCACTTTATTTAACAAGGCCCGAACCCCGCAAGAGGCGCCCTTAGTGGACGTTGCTGACGTAGTTAGTTCTTGAGCTCTAGCTGGAGACCCTTAAGATTTGATTGCCAAGAGTCTGGTGAAGCAGTCAAAGCCCGCGCTAGAACGCACTAACTGCGGTAGACCTCAGCATAAAATACATTTTCTACGGTACCTACGTCTAAAATACCAAAATCATGTGTTAAATTACAATCGTCTTAATATAAAATGTGAGAACTGCAAACGTATTTACCGCGTAACGCAGTAAACATCCTGCCAGTCATGCTTCAACAAAATGCTTTCAAAATATCACTTTTCACCGTAATGTTTACGTATCGTTCACTAGTTACACTCTATTTGTCTCACTCCACATATTGCTTAGACGAAAAGCGGCACTTAATCAAACCATCCGACTGTGTAGGTTCTTATTTAAACTGTTATTGGATTATGTTTTATTGAACTACCCTTACAATGTATGATAGCGACTATAAATTGTGTAAGCAATAAAGTGCAGGATTGAAGAATATAATCCTGAACAGAATCTCCTCCAGCCTCGCCTATGCGTATTGTCAACCTGCTTGTTATTAACACATTTCTCGATTTATAATGTTTAAAAAAAAACGTGGTTTTAAGAAGTGTATCTAGTAAGACTTGTCAATTTTTAATGTCATCAGTGCCCAGGTATAAACAGTTTTAGTTATAATATTAAAAAGTACTTGTAGCTGAAAATCTTTATACCTTATTGTCACGTGATTTTCTAGACTTCTACATAATGTAAACTTGTGCAACAACTTTGATAAAAGTAACAGCAAAACTTCATCCCTAGTTCGTCTGTAAAGCTACTAGGTAGAGGTACACTAATTTATTCGGTGTGCTCGAGCTAAGTTCAGCAACAAATTGCTCTAAGTTAAAGCTCAAGCTTCTAGCCACTTATCGTGATTTAAATTGTAACTCATTATATAAAATAGTTTTTAGGTCACAGGGAAATTGTTAAGTAGTAGAATTGTAGCCATTTTTGCTGGTGATATTTTTTGATGAAAGACCGACGCAACATAGATTATTTACACAAAAAAGTAACATTCCTTTGGCTGTTTGTGTATAGAAGGCGCGACGATATGTCGCTGACGTCTTACCGATACGTCACCGATACGTCGCTAACATGTCGTCCAACGCGTGTCCACACGCGATTTACCTAATAGGTAGGTTACATAGGTCGAAACGGGTACCATCATTAAGACGGGTTGACGATAATGACCACCAGATTATTTCAATTATCTAAATAAACAGTAGAATCGTATATTACTCATGTAGATTGCTAAATGAGTAATATACGATTCCTGTTTGAATCGCGACAAAAAATAACAGCAATTTACAACAGCCTTTACTAAAATCGATTGAAAATTGTATGACCATTTATTTCTACGTAAAAGATCTCGAAGCTGACTATTATAATTCGTGTAGCAAGAATAAGGATTAAATAATATAATTCTAATACTTAGCTATATCATACATATATATCATACATACATCGGATGAACAAAGTTGATCTAAGTAGGTTCTACCTGGTACTACTTTATTATTCTCGGAGATCGCTTATCTTCTATCGCGCGATTTTAATACCGATTAAATTAACACAAAGTAAGTTCTCAGGTATTTTCTATCTTATCTCGGCTTTTATTTAGCGTTAAATTTCATGAGACCTTCTTCTTCTTCTTTTTCCTGCCCTTATCCCATTCATATGGGGTCGGCGCAATGCGTATTTTCCTTCCATTCCTCTCTATTACTCGTCATCGCGGCATCCACTCCTTTCTTTCTCATATCATCTTTTCAAATTTCATGAGACCAAATAGATATAAAAAATACATTTGTATTGAAGCTAACGCATCTAGGAAGGGAATAGAATCTGTAGGACCTACCTCATCGTGTATGCTTATAGATCATTTACTGCGGATAATTTTATATACAACACAAGAGTTTCAACTTAGTCTCTTCTGATGATACCGCAAGAAATGTATCGAAGCCAAAATATATCAAGACACGAAGACTAGAAAATCACAAGACTAGAAAGCTTTTAAAAAAAAAAAATACACAAACCTAATGCCCCGCTGCGCCCAATTGTAAGCCAAATCGACACACCAACCTACAGATTGGCTCAACACGTCGCGAAAATACTCTCACCACTTAGAGGCAATACCACTGCGTTTGTGAAGGATTCATACCATTTTGTCAGTGAGATTAAACACCTACATCTACATGACAATGAAGTAATGGTTAGTTTCGATGTACAGTCCTTGTTCACATGCCTACCAGTAAAGGATTGTACTGAAATTATCTCAAAGAAGTTAGCAGAGAATAACCTACCTATAGAATATGCTGAACTACTCGAACACTGCCTTACATCTGGCTATCTGTTGTGGAACAATCAATTCTATGTACAAATTGATGGAGTAGCAATGGGCTCACCTGTATCCCCAGTAGTCGCCGATATCTTCATGGAAGACTTTGAGGAGACAGCCTTAAAAACAGCCCCAGTCATCCCTAGGTTTTATAAACGGTACGTAGATGATACTTTCACAATTTTACCATCTAACAAAGTAACTGCATTTTTAAATCATCTCAACTCCATTAATAACAAAATTCAATTCACTATGGAGTTGGAGGAAAATAAATCTCTAGCCTTCTTAGATGTATTAGTCCACCGTAATCCTGATCAAACTATAAGTCACACTGTGTATCGCAAGAACACCCATACAGACAGATATCTGAACGGTGAATCTCACCACCATCCAAAACAGTTAGCTACCGTGGGTAAATCTTTGTTTCAGAGAGCACACGGAATCTGTGATGACAGACACCTTGCCGCTGAGCTTCAACACGTCAAGCAAGTATTGCGAGACAACAAGCTCCAGATTCCACGGCCCCGTCACAGAAACCGAGTGAAACCAGCCACAGTCGACCGTATACCTGCTGTACTACCATATGTCAGAGGAGTCACAGACAAGATTGGCTACATCCTGAAGCGAGCTTCAATCAAAACATACTTCAAGCCGCCTAAGAAGATTAGTCAATCCCTACCATCTGTCAAGTGTCACATACCTCTACAAGATGCAGGAGTTTATAAACTAGATTGTGACTGTGGCCTCTCTTACATTGGTCAAACTAAACGAAGTATAGGGATCCGCGTAAAAGAACACATAGCTGACGTAAAACACCGCCGCTCAACGAAGTCTGCAGTCGCCGAACATGCAGAAGGCTCCAGTCACTATATTAGATTTGATAAACCACAGATCCTCGCTAAAGAATCCAAATTCCTACCAAGGATGTTTCGTGAGGCTATTGAGATTAAAAAACATCCTAATTTCAATAGAGAAGATGGCTGGAAGATATCACCTACTTGGGACCCAATAATTCACAAAATTAAAACCAAACCCAAGAGCAGCGCTGCAAGACTTCAAGACACAGTGAGCTCATATTGCGTAGGTCGGAACAAAAATAATTAATAAATGAAGGTAGAACGAGCAACGAGCAACACTATATATACCCCTGTCAAGACAAATACCACCTCAGTCGGCCCGTGACCATGACACCTGCAAAGGCGTCGAAACGTCGGGAACTAAAATCAAAATAAACCGCGATAGAATCCGTTTTAAATAAAGTAGTTTTATTTCAATGTCTAATATTCGCGTAAACCTTAGAAAACAATAGAAAGCTTTTGTCAAACAACTGTATTCACGCCATTATCTAAAGCAAAACAACGCAATCTGGACAGCTTGATCGTTAGTCACTTTTATGCCCCATCCAGGTCTCTCACGAGACGCCTCCTAGAGGCCCTCGGAATGGAAGAAGACCCATTCCGAGTCCGGAGGCTGGAGGAGTGCTATCCAGCCACAATCTCGCTTGGACTCAAATCGACACATAGCGGAGGTCAACGAGGCGATGCGAGAGGACAGGAGTACACCGTCCGGGTCCTCTCGCGCTCGCATCCCTCGTGTAGTCTCGTGGCTGTACTCTGCTCTTGCTATTATATATCGAAAAGTCTATCATAGTCGAAAAGGATATCCCATTTATAAAACCCTGTACTTGGGTTTCAGGTTCCATTCAGGTCACTGCAGAGTCCAGAAAACAAATGATATCCCAAAACCACTCTGTAACTGTCTTATTACAGGGAAAATACGTTTTCTTCTTATTTTTAGGACTGTATAGTAATCCAGTGGTACTATAAATTATATACTTTGGTAATACTATATGAAGAAGAATACTACATAGATGTTATAAATTAAAAATATTTGCGTTACTTTTACCAACGGCAGTAGGTACGTTAGTAAAAGTAACGCAAATCCTGTGTTTACTATTAAAAATTACATAAATATGCAATCCACATTGGGCAGATGTTTTTTTATATTCGTTCCTAAGGTTCTATACATATATTTATTTGTGAATATATAAATATACACATTACATTCATAAGAATCAGTTCGGTCAGTACCCGAATCGATACATTCAGTATATTAAGCTGTTTTGGTCTCGAACGTTAACATATGAAAATGCTCTATAAAAGCTTTTTCGATGAACATTCCATGTGTTTGCGGTGTTTGCTTTAGTTATGCTCTGTTTTATGTGCTGTTATGTTATTGGTGGCTATTAGTTATGCACTATTGCCATCTAGAAACCGTATGCTCCATTACTTTGGTAATTCCTTATCCATGATTGGATCTGTCACATACATTGACAATTTGTTGGCTGATTTTGCTTCCAATTTATTATTAGATGAAATTATGTTAGGGGATTGATTGTTTACGGAACGGATTAAGGATGAGTGGTCTCTATTAGTTAAAAAAAAAACTTATGTTTGATCTGCGATAACATGTTGTAGTGACGTGCCAACGCATTCTCTTTTTTGTTTTATCATCTAAATATTTATTGTGTTCGTTTACGTAGCGTCGCATGAAAACAATAAGGTTAACAAAACTGTTTGCTCTATGCCGTTGTGTTGGGCGATCGCAGTTTGTTATTTGAAAGCGAACTCGATATCAATTAGCCGAGCTACCTCGGCCTTTGGGACTATATTTAGGTGCTATGAAACCCATCGGGGATTCAGACTGTGCTCGTTCACTTAAATGGGGTGTAAGGGAATATTGCCGTGATCAAAATGTTCCGAAAGCAGGCCAGCGTTGTATTGTTGAACAGATTGGTGCCAAACAGGTTTAATATTTTGGTTTGAACTCGGATATCTGGCAGAATGGTGTAATTTTCAGTGCTTTGGAAGCTAGAATATGAAGATAATTAGTAAATTTCTTAAAAAGTACTTATTCCTATTACCTATTTTAGAATATTACTATACCTAAAATAATGAATAAAAAAAACAACTACTTTTTAGGTAAACTCTCAGCTGCAAACTAATCTTTAAAAAGTTTTGTTATTGGAGACACAGACAATCAATACAATGCCAGAATGCATATAAGAGCAATAAACAAATAGTAGTAGTTCATCACATAAATATGTCATATAGTTTGCGATCTTTGCTATATTGGGGTTAATAATTGTTTACCTATCTACTTGAAATTATATGTATAGTAAGATGTGAAGCCGAGACGAAACCAGAACACGTTGTTCAACGTTGCTTAACCTACAAAACTCAATGTGGTAACATTACTTAGATTTAATTTTATTTCTAATTTACAAAAGTTTGGGAGTTAGGAACCATGTTTCTAAGATTTTGATAGAAATCCATTTAATTTTATATATTTTCGAATTAATCAAGTTTCTGTGTTTAATATTGGAATAATATCGACGTCTTAATTATGATCGTTTTAAGACATTAATTATTAAGCGTTAAATTTTAGGAGATCAAATAGATGTAGAAAATACAATTGTATTGAAGCTAACGCATCTAGGAAGAGGATAGAATCTGTAGGACCTACCTCATCATATTGTATGCTTATAAATCACCTACTGCGGATAATAGGTGTATATACCTACTCGAGTTTAAACTAAGTCTCTTCTGATGATACTTCTGATGATGATACCACAAGGAGTGTCTCGAAGCCAAAATATATCAAGATACGAAAATTAGAAAGACAAGCATTTAATTATAAATAAAATAGTTTTATCGATAACACTGCACAACAGTCTAGTCTGTTTGAAAATACAAGGAAAATCTTAAACTTAAAATGGCATGAAATTAACAAGTTTGTCAAAAGTTTGTAATAACACAAAGATTGGCCAGTATATAGAAAAAGTTGAAGAATGGTCTTTCGCCAGTCATAGCGGTGTAAAAAAAAAGTAAGTTTGGTTTGGAAAGCCGGTGCACCCGCGCATTCGCTTTTTTAGTACGTGCGATACACTGTCGCGTTTATTGATAATGTACAATGTGAAGACTGGCAATACCATGAGCAAATTTAACTTTTAAAAATAATTAATACAGAAGAATTATTTTACAAGCGCTATTTTATTTTTATACATCTTCACCTATTAAAAGCTTAGCTATCCAAAAGCTTATCAGTCAGCTTACTGTAACTTTTAATCATCACTTATTTATTATCAGCTCGCAAACAGTATTTATAAGTAACGGAAAAATGAAAATACATACCTACTTCAGTTTCTGTCAAAAAAACTTTTCGTATCTACTGTGAGATATACCTACATCATAAATCATAACACATTTTGCAAAGAAATAAATAAATATTCAGACCTACATCAAAAATGTCAAATTCCTTCCCCTCAAACGAAACCACTTTCCGCACCAAAATAAATTGAAGAATCTCTCCTACCTTGAGCCATACGTCATGATTCATGCTTCATTGGCCACATTATCGGTGGGCAATTTGCATGCTCGCCCGAGCCCCCAAATAACGCCAGCGTAAATTGGAATCACATCATATTTCATATCATTCACTGGATCACGTGCTAATCTACCCGCTATCATGTATTTGGGTAATTGGTATTAATTGTTTGTTTGTTTATATTTCACGGATTGAGTTTATTTATATTGGTTTAATGAAGAGTTTGTGCGCAATGTTTTTGCGGAATGTTAGTTATGTTAGCTTTCGTTTTACTTTCTTTGTTTTTATATAACAGCGTTTTGGTTGCCTGTTTCTGTCATAATTAGTTTTCTAAATAACAATCTCGAACTTTGTTTCTATAAGGATTAGGTAGATATTTGTTTTTAGATATTGAATGTTTAATCATTGAACGGGTTATAGCTTTTGTGTGATCAATTTCAATCAATCATTCTTTTTTCTTATAAAGCGAGGCCTTTCCTCTGCATAGACAGTTACAAACAAGTTGGAATTGATATTAATATTTGTTTAAAAAGAGAAAATATATACTTTTCACGCTTTCTTTCAACATTACCTTAATTAACATAAAATTAAAATATTAAATTACGATATATTATGACTTTCCATATTGCGGAGGTATATTATTGTTAAACTTCACTTAAGGAGCCACATAGCGTGCTGATGGCAAATCGGACATTATTTGAAAACGCTTCTGTAATATAGCAGTTATACGTACTTTGACACATTAATGACTCGTGTTAGTTTATTTGACGTGTGACGCAATTGAAACCGTTTTTTATAATGTTATGCGTGTTTACTTTCAGTCTGTGTGGTAACTGTCGTCTACCTATATGGATCATAAGTAGTTATCATAATTAAATCGCTAATTCATTACACAATTTGATGATAGTAAATCTTGTTACACGATATGCCGTTTCAATTAAAATATTTGGTTTATTGCTTAACATCTAACTGTGCGTGCATTCACATAATATTTACGAATAATCTGTCTACACGGAGCAGTTTAATTATACTGAACACTGAACCTTATTACAAGAAATGTAGAGTATTCATGATAAGGAATTAACTACCGAATGACCATGTCTTTCTCCAAAATAATTTTATTAAACTATTAAATACTTTCAATGCGTAATAGAGAGATTGTGATTGTTGATTCTGTGCAAAAAACTTTTTATTAATGTTTTTTATTATAATCATAGAACATTATAAACGTACCAATGATTTAATGTACACAGAAGCATTATTAAAGTAAATAATTATATAAGCTCGGTCGTACGACGTATTTAAATTTCCAGAACATAAATATTATTTTAAAATTTGTGAATTTTTATGAATTCTATACTGTTCGAAGTCATTCCTTGATTGAGTACAAAACCATATACATAGCGATCCACGTAGAAGGTAACTTATTTGAAAATCAATCTCTTTATTTGTTTTATTTTATTGGTACTTAAATTAGTATCGGTTCTTCGGTAGTTATTTTATTATTACTTAAATAAGTATTTTATTATTACTTAAATAAGTATATATTACTTAAATAAGTATATAATTACTTAAATAAGTATCGGGGGTTTAGAGGTTAAGTAAGTAGGTATATTGACTACGCTCCGTGTCTAATGTCTACCGTGAATTCTTATACTTAGTTTAACCACAAATCTCTCAACAGCTTACATAATCAATCGGCCATCTCGATCTCACGTGTTAAAATAAAACAAACAAATCAAAATGCGTAAAAAATATAAAAAACTTATTGCATATACTCGTACTTCCCTTAAACGACGTTCGTGTGAAAAGCAATAATGTAGTGTGTATGTATAATTTTCTATTAACCGTGAATACCGCATATAAATCTATACAGAACATGCTAATGTCGGATCACGTAACAATGTAACTATCATGTTTAATTATGTTTTATTGTTGTTGTAAGTTACATATATCATATATGCATCGTATAAATCACTTTGTATTTACACAGCAATTGCAATTTATGTATTAATCAAATAATAAAATTTTCGTGTTACAATTTTGGTTACCAAACTCCTCCGAAACGGCTGGACCGATTTGTATAAAATTTTATGTCCATATCGGGTAGGTCTGAGAATTGGCCAAGATTTTTCATACCTCTAAGTGGTATTGCCTTGGCCCTGTTCAGATTTTTTAATATGGCAGAACAGCGATGACCAGGTAAGTTAGATATAAATAATGACATGGCCTGCAATTGTAGATCAGTCGTACTTCTGGGTGAAGGATAATAAAGAAATTAAATTTACAATAATCATCATGTTGGTTCACTTCCGTTGCGGGCTGGTGATTTAAAAATTTGAAATCAAGCTTCTACAATGTTTTCCTACACCGAAAAAACTATTAATTTACACGTGTACCTATGCTAAAAACTACGAAAGCTTACATACATTATGACCTAGAAACTAGGGGTGGATTTTACCAAATTTTTATTCCCCGTGTAAGGCTTATTCTCCGGATATACACCTATTAAATTTTCGACATATTTGAAACAAATCTATCAGACGACATTTTAATTCCACGAATAAAAGTTATCTAACTATGGTCAAATCAGCATTAAGAGCTTTTTTAATAATAATTCCAAGCGCCAATGGGCAAATTAATTGTTAATTGGAATTTAAGTATTGCTGTTTCTGCGTTTGTTTGAAGGTACGTGAAAAATCACTAGTGTGCAAATTATTCTAAATGAATATAGTTAGAAAATCTATTTTATTTTAAGCCTGAACTGTTCCACAGCAAGGCAACGGCTTTTTTCTTACTCCTATTTGCTGCCAATCCTTCTTTCACGGGTCCATTTCATCCCTCCATCTCCGCTTGGGTCTTTCGTTTTTGTCTTATAAAACCGAAAAAGCTTTCACCTACAGTTCCTTTGACATTAGGCGCAATAAAACTGGCCCAGTCCCGTATTTTCTTATATCCCTTAACAAGAACAAGCTATATAATACGGCATCATTGTTCATACAGCTTTGTATTTGAATTATTATCTACTATTAATAAATTTCCTTTTCAAATCTCTCGTTTTTATAGTTGGAGCCTGAAATCTTTTCTAGGCATATCGAAAAAGGCTTTGAGGCAAACCCTTGCCTCTCTGGGACAGATTAATCTATTCTCTACTGAACCACTTTGCCTTAAAACTGTGTATGTAAATGTGTGTATTAATTATCATCAGTAGTTTTACGACCTCGTAAGTCAAGCTTTTTCTACAGATTTCTCAACGTGGCTGAATAAAACATGTAAAACCTGCTTTGACAAGTAAAAGGTTTCATTATATGAATGTCACAAGTAGGTATTGCGTAAATTATGTCATTGGCAGATATTTTAAAAAATTAGGCAGTATCAGCCCTTGATAAAATATTTTTCTTTACAATGTTACAGCCACGGGTTTTGAAATGACTTATATGATTATTTGCATAAATCTAGTGCTTAATATAACAGTATCCCTGCTGCAATTACCATTAAAATCATTTTTTTTTAGAATGTCTTTTCTTCAAAGGAAAAAATAGAACCCTGTAGGATCACTCTGTTATTCGTTGTTTGTCCATCCGTCCCTTCGTCCCTTTAAATTATTATCATTTATTAACAAATGATATGATACACAAATACCTTCTATGAAAACAAGGAGGTCAAAGGTAAACCTCTTTGAGACAATTACAGGACGTACTATAATTGGCTATTATATGTACAAGGGATTGGTATACATATTGTAGTCACAACTATTATAATCTGAACCACACCAATCTCTATATCATTAGGTACTGTTCAATCCTTATTGCTAATTAGTTGTATCTTCATTACGTCACATGATGATGATTAGCGCAACATGATTAGTATTTCACACACACACTTTGTTGCGTTACTTACTACGTAATACTTGATGAATAAACACGATATCGGTCTGTAATCCCCTGAAGACATAAATAGAATGCACTTTCGTGATAGCCTGAACAAATATTACGTAGGTACTGCAATTAAATAATAGTTTATACTTTAACTGTATCGATATTTTTATCAAGTGATTGTTTTCATTGAATTTAACATAGTATCGCTATTCTTCCCGTGAACCGCAGAAGAGAAGTCTCCTGCGAGTAAGGGGTTACTGGATCCCTGCCAGGCGCATCCCTTGGTCATGGTCATGGATAAAGGAATTTCCAGCGCGGACGGCACCAGTAAAGCGGTATCGGTGTTCCAGGAGAGGATCACCCAAAGCTTTCCCGGTCAGTTTTAATGACTGACTGGATGCTGTCGCGGCAACAGTGTTAGCAACCATGTATGAAAATATATTCTTGACGATTCTCGCTGAAGAAATAAATATTCTTTACCTGTTTTATATAAGAAGAAGATATCTTCTGCGATTATTGCTACTTGATAAACCCAGATTGAAATGTTCAAAGTTTCGGAGTTAGAACATGGAACATGGCGATGACATTATTTTGACGCGGACGTGTTGGCAATGTCACTGTCAAACTACTATCACTTTTCTTTTGGCGGGTATTTTTATTGAGTGTGTCAACGAGGTTTTTATAAATTATAGCGCTAGTTACCTCAGCGTTTCTGACCAACTTTTAATTACACATACGGCTTTATTTTGTGACATTGAAAAAGCGGTTTTTTAATAAACGTGGCCGACATTCATGTAAATGTACATACAATTACATTCTGTTATGAAATATTGCTTTATTACTTGTCTTGTAACGGTGTGTGATTTTGTTCACGAATAATAGGTAATTTTCTAGTGTTAGAATTGTAATTTTGGTGTATGTATGTTAACTTAATACCGGGAGTTTTTATTGTTTATTATAGAAATGATTTTAAGAACAACATTGTGTGGTATTAATATTAAACTAAGGCATTGCCATCATTTAAGAATTTATCGAAAGTGACCATGCATGCTGTAAGGCAATATTTGTTTTTAGAATAAAAATTACATTATAAGGTTGATATCTATGTACTTGCTGGATGAATTCATGAATTCATGAAGATATATATTTTTAAAGAACATTATAGTTTGTATAAATTACAATTAACTAGCTCAAATTAAGGTTCGAGATCTGTATGATGGATCTCAATTCTCTCTTTTCGATACTTAATATTATAAAGCTGAAGAGTTTGTTTGTTGGTTTGTTTGAACGCGCTAATCTCAGGAACTACTGGTCCGATTTGATAAATTCTTTTACTAGTAGATAGCGCACTTATTAAGGAAGGATATAGGCTATAATTTGCCCCGGTAACCGATGCCCACGCGGGCGTAGCCGAAAGCAAAAGCTAGTTCCTCCACGAGTAGTGATGGAGTTTGAGTGCGTATGGGTATTAATAATGGGTGTACATATTATAATGCCGACCTATAAATGTCCTACAGCTGGGCACAGACCTTTTCCCATATAGAGAAGGAATGAGCATTGATCACCACGCTTGCTCATTGCGGGTTGGTGATTTCAGATTCCTATTTTTGGAAAGCGGGATTCCTTGTAATTAGAAAGTACATAATAATATAACTTTGAAAAAGTCACATTGTGTACATAAATGTAGGTATATCTTAAGAAATTTAAGAGAAAACGTAAGTGCCTACTAAAGTTGTAAAATAGTCACTGTTAAGCTTGATAAACAGGTTCCATATGTAAAAGTTTGTCTTTTAAGTATGTGCGGTAAGGCAAGTTTGCAGTTTAGTAACAGATTTCTAAGCCTAAATTAAATTCTCGTTTTCCATCTACATTGGATAAAATAATTCTCGGTAAAAAATAAAATAAAATTAAACTCGGTATAAAATAAAACTAAGTTGTTTCTTATTGATGCTCCCTCGATAATTATCGGTATCTATAACCTACGATCATTTATATATTATGATAAAATATCGGACGAAAGTTTTATTCATTTGTCCGTGAGTTGAGGAACCGGTGATAAGTACACGGGATTTCGATACTTTTCTAGACACTACACCCTCAGATATAAAAACTAGGCTAACTGTATTTAGTTATGAGTCTAATAATTACCAATAAGAGATAATAAAAAAAAAAACAAATAATTATTATTGTTATTCTTTGTTTCCTGAAGTTAATTCATTTATAGTGAATGAGGTCTATAATTATTTCCGTTGATGTTACATCACAACACCTTAAAAATTATTCATATAAAAAAAAAAAGTATTCATATCATATTAAAAATAATTTTATATGGAACAAAATACCTAAATACTACATATAAACTTTGCGGTAACCAACGAGGCATTATATTTTAATTGCATTAAACATGTTTCAGTTATAAATAAATGTGTGTTTTATCCAAACAATTATACTTAAACAAGAGAGATTAATTATTGTCACACTTTCACAATTTTTATCGTCTAGGTTTATTTCGGAAGCAACTATCGTATTAATTTGTAGTTTATTACCGCTTCTTATTGTATTAGATACATTTAAGTAAACATAACTTATATTATAGCTTCTTAGGTTTTTAAAATTCTTCGTTATCAAACTTAGTCGTTCGTTCTGAAAAAATCGATAACATCCTGTATAATAAATTCATGTGCGCTATCGACATCATTAACATTCAAGACTCTGATTGGTTCGTTGTTTTTGCATAGTTTTGTAGAAAAAATGGCATGTTTATTAAATTTGTTTGCGAATATCTTTCACGCCGCTTTTGATTTAAATGCAAGTATTTTTTGCAGCTGTTATCAGCAGATCGAATTCTATTCATAATATAAGATAATCCGTTCAAAGTAGCTTTGAACGGATTGGTTTTATTATCAGCATTACCTACCCACAAATTCAACTGTATAATATAAAATAATTAGAGGTCCCGGAAGCCCCAGCTTTGCACGAGTAGTATTGAATAGAGCTATGAGGTTTCCAACAGCTGGGGCAATTAACTCGGTCCTTGAACTCGGCATTAAATATTATTTTTTTCTTCAGGCGAATGGGACCACTCGTAATAAAATTAAAAAATCTATTGTTGACGCCAATAACAGTACACTCAAATGAATAATGTTTGTAGTAATAATCCAAAAATAGAAATGACTACAAGTAAAATGAATTATTTCAGACAGCAGCTACCTGACATCAACTTAGTGCATTACGATACGAATTCAATACAAGAAGTTGATAGTACAAAATTTCTGGTTCTCCGAATAGGTAGAGTATAGTGGTCCCAGTCGCCGGAAGAAAAATTTAATATTTACTTAATGCATCCGGCGACTGGACCGCGGTCCGAGATAATTGCGGTCCCAGTCACCGAAAACCTCGTGCTATGATCTACATAGGGCTTTTTTACAAAGAGCTTTTTTACTTAGAGTTATATTTCACATAGAGACTGAGTTGATTCGTCAGTCAGTCTTTCAGGACAAAGCATTTTAAATGTACAGAAGGGACGGAAAGGGTTATTTATACAGCGCAGGTGGTCCCATACCTACCTTTAAAATCGATTCATTGGTTTTTCAAACCAAAATAATTTCAAATTAACAAAAAATGACAATAATGTTGTTTTTTAATTTAATGTGTAATAAATACATTATTACCTACGGATTATAAACCGTTTCACCATGTATGCCATCAAATAAAAAGCAATGTCGAAATCAATTTCCAAAGTTCACATAAATACCACGGTGTCCTCAAATTATCATTAGCATTTAAGAGAGTAGTGAAAAACATAATTAATATCATGTAAAAAGGTGCTTATTTCGTAGAGAATTTTTTACTTGTACAGCTGCTGATTTTTACAACTAGCTGTAGCCCGAGGCTTTACCCGCGTAAGTAGCTCCCATTCCCGTAAAACATGTGAGCCTTCTGTCTTCATATACTCACTTAATTTTTATATAATACCTACATGGTTAAAATAAAAACCGTTTTAATTAAAAAAAAACGATTTTAAACATAGGTAGGTACCTTGTCCTGAAAATAACGAACAAATAAAAATCGGAATAATCCAATATTAATTCAATTTTTTTATTGTATATTTGAGCTCCCACATAATAAATTGATCATAATAAAAAAATACTTTTTATATAAACTTTAACATCAACTAAAAATTACTTTTATTCCAAGGCTTTAAATTGCCCAAATTTTGTCAAATCATTTATACGCAAATTAAAGCGGACACAGAGATTAACTGTTAAAATAAATAGGGTAGTAATAAAAGCTCCGACAAAAAAAATCAGAAATCTTACTGCCTAAAATACTTACTTTCCGACTACTTTCATCCGAATAAAAATGACGAAACGACCGAATCAAATACTAAAATCTTCGAAAAATAAACATAACTGTTTATTGCTATAAAACTTTTCTACCAACTTAAATTACGTTCTACTGAAAATTATGTTTTGACATTTTTATCTTTACTTGCCTACTATTAATTCATAAATTACCTTTCACATTTCATAGACTTGGTGCTAATTTAACTACAACGTTATAATGAAAATACTATTCGGAGTGGTTATACAGAAACTAATAAAAAATATTAAAATGTACTTGTAATAATACATTTTTATGGTATAAAACCAAATAGTTGAAGTAAAGATGAATGATTGTAAACCCCCTAACCTATCTGTAATGGAAAAGTAAAAACATAGCGAGTCGCTTCTGGCACTCGCCGGCCGCTGCCGCGGCACGCTCGCTTCGCTCGCTCGGCTCGTGCGGGGGGGTCGCAGTTCTAACCTAACCTAACCTACTGAGTCGAATTTGACACTTAAACCTATCTGCAATGGGCAAGTAGGACAAATAATTATATCGACCCGAAAACCCCTGTGGGTATACCAAATTTCATAAAAATCGTTTCAACCGTTTCCGATATTCCAATTATAAAAAATTTTACTTACAAGAGTAGTTTAGTAATAATTCAGGAAATTGAGAGCATCGAAATCGATCGAATCGATCGCACGAGCCGAACTGTTTAGGTATTTTCATAAATACTGAGAGGTAAAAAATATATTTTATAACCAACAATAGAAATTAAAATAGTTCATGCAAGTCGTAAAAATGTGAATATTTTGACTAAAGCTCTGTTGTCGGTAACTTAGTAATTTTGTCGGAGGTTCAGTATTTTATTCAGAAGTTTAGTTTTGTAGTTCGAAGTTCAATTTTATTTTAGGAGATATGTAATTTTAACGTGCTCTTATTTGTTTGTTAAATATAATTTTTATTTTCGGTATGGTTTGGGTTTTTTTGTCGGTAATTCATTATAACGCTAGTTAATTAGAATAATAGTCGGCCACAGATCGCTGGAGATTAATTTTATTTTTCGGAACCATTATTATTTCCCAAATAAATACAATGCTCCCTACATACGTCATTTTCTAATAACTAGACTTAGAAACTACAAAGGAGGCTTGCCTTAATCTAAACAAAACGTTAACGATCAAGAAGCTAGTTGGACCTGGTTACGTTAACCGGGCGCTGACACTACCGCATGCCTCAGCTTGCCAATCCTGTACCAAACGGGAAAAAATCCCGCTATCTCTTCCTTATTTAGACACTACACAGCTTTATACATTTTTTACTTGATTTTTTTCACTATTCCTTATTGGCTAGGGTTTAAAATACCTATGTGTGACTGGCAAGTTAGTATTGTGGTTAGTGACTGACTAATAAACTGGAGGTCATGTCCCATCCAGGATACATCTTTATGTGACGTTCATAATATTTTTTTTATAAAATTCCTGGGTGTAATTTACCTGTATTACTTGTTTAAGTACACAGCATTAACTATATACACACCTTTAACTTAACTATAATAACAATTATAATTAAAATAAAACAATACTAAACCAAAACCTTATAATACAAATTAAACTATACTAAACTACCTATAATAAATAAAGCTAAATAAAAAATAGAAAACTTATTAACAAGCATCAAAAAATTCATCATCATCGTTGCCAATGTCGGGAAACGTGCCCAGAAGGCTGGCAGCATTGCCACGTTGAATGGCAATACTAATTCTTTGTGCCAAGAAAATGCCAGCCTTCTGGTCACGTGTGGAGTCGACCAAACGTTTGGAAAGTTCCTTAAAAAGAGCTCGTGCACATGGTCCCCATGTCCCGAGAGTTTCAACCCCAAACGGCTCGAAAATATAATTACCTATTAGGTTATTATATTTCCGCCGTTTTAGGGTTTCCGCAGCTCCAGCAGCAGCGCCAGGAGAGGCCGCTGAACTTAGAACGTGGGATGGCGCAAGGGTGTCGACGCATGTTGCGTCCCACACCAAAGGCCGACCCAATTTCCAAGGCAACAATGACATGCCGTCAGGTCTCTTACCATCGCTGCGTACCAAACCATTAGGTTCTAAAACAGCTGGTACACCGGCAGTGACAAGAGCGCGACGAATAATGTCATTTAAGTTAGCGTGACGTGGAATCCGACCGGCGCTCCTGCTGCAGGACAGGCCATGGTGACCAAGGCAATCGACTTTTTCGCCGCATTGACAACGATGAGATGCAACGCAAGCGACCCCTAAACGCAAACTCATGGCGATCCGGAAAGCATTGTTGTCCAACAGCGTACCCAGATTGGTCGAGGGAAGAGCCTGTAACCAGAGGCCCGACTCCCATTCTCCCACAGCCAAGAGACGAGCACGCTCTGCAGTATTGATTGACGTTTCAATTAATTTTTTCCGTATCAAACTACAAAGCGGCTCATCCCATTGCCTCTGAGAAGAAAGTTGTTCGGGCAGATCCGTGCTCGGGCAGGACAATTTCCAACTATTTACTGCCTCGGTCATACACAAAATCTGATAATCAACCAGAGAAGACCCCAAGATTTCCCTGGTTAACTTTTCAGTACTGTGGACCGAAGACAGAAATGCTGGTAGGGCTAAACTGGAAACTTTACGAACGCCTAGCCCACCAAAACGGATCGGCAGTGTGGCTTGGGACCAAGCCCGGTCATCTAAAGTCACATTGAAGATCGAAGTTATGGTGGACTGGATAATTTGATCGACTTTTTCCAAAAGAGGTAAATGTTTCCATAATCTTGAAGATCGGAGGAAATATGTGAATTTAGGACCAAAACAACAAAAACGAATAAAGTTATAGCAGAATGTAATGAGATTTTAAGCAGTCTATCCGAAATAAGGTGAAAATTTTGAATTTTATCATCAATGAAATTTTGATAGGATTCTTCTAAAATACCCCTATTTTAGAAGAATCCTATCCCTAACCCTAGGAGGCGTAAGGATGGTTTATCAACGATTTTGTTTTCCGGTGCTATTGATTTATTTTTTGCTAACGCAAGTTTTCCATCTATGTGTGTCATGTTATGTATGTAAATTTCGCACTAATCAGTATTTAAATCTAGACCTATCGATTGAAAATTATTTTTTAAAGCTATGAAATCCTCTGCTATTGTGTTAACATCGCCTCCTAGAGTACCATCATCTAGATACCAAACATTAAATTTTGACTTTAGTTGCCTAATAATCGGATGAATAACTAAACTAAATATGACCGGACCGAGTGGATCTCCTTGTTGGCAGCCTACAGCAGAATTCAAGAGGTTGTCTTTATAAACTAAATTTGAAGGGTTTCTGTAACATTGCCAGAGAAAGCTGTAAATTTTGGGCGTTTCACTTTTAACTTCTGCCAACAAGGTATCTCTGTTAATCGAGTTAAAGGCATTCTTTACATCGAGTTTAAGGATAACCTCATTTTTCCCGTAGGCCAAAAATGTGGAAAGTGCATGTACGGCAGCTTCACAGCCACCTTTCGAACCAAAACCTAATTGAAGGGGCTGGAATTAATCTGATAAAATATTGTTGTATAACTTACAACAAATTTTTGCTGCCGTACGTCTGTATGTGGAACCGACGGCAATAGGTCGAATGCCGCCGTCCTTTTTACGAAGGGCACACAGGTTAGCTCCATAAAGGGTGTCGATTATCCCTTCATGGACCTTACCTGCAAGCATTAAATTAGTCAAAGCCGTAAGCTCCCTCAAAAGCGACTCACCAGCTTCACCGGCAGTGGGACCCGTCAAATCCTTAAGGTGTTGAGGGGTCAGGCCATCCAGACCACCAGCGGAGCCGCTCCGGAACGAGCCTATGGCTTCGACTAATTGTTTAACTGAAATTTGAAATACGTGTAAATTTGGGTCTGGTGGGTCAGGAAAAGTAAGACTATCCTTAGGATCTGGGTGTTTGTGAAGAGCATGGTGCAACCTCGTCACTACTGAACAGTATTTTGGCAGCTCCCCGAATATCACCTTCGCTCAGTTTAGATTGAACGATGCGAGAAATATCGCCAGAACTGTGGCATTTCTCAGCTGGGAATTTAGAATCAAAAGTATGGTTTAAAAAACTGCAATTATCTTTAATTTGAGCCGTAAGGGATTTTTTAGAGACCAGATTTTTTGTATATGTAAAATTTTGTATGGGAACGTGAGTAACTGTTCCCAAGCACTTAAAGAATTTTCTTGGGATGCAAGACGAACACATTTAGCAAGATGTGAAGCAACTGCAGGTCTTGCACCCCGAGGAACATGTTTTAAAACCGGAATACAATTTTTGAAATTTGATAATTTTTGCCAAAATGGTAAAGATGTGTTTTGTGAAGAAGTTGGAAAATCAAAATCAAAATCAAAATATTTTTTTATTTCGAGTACCGTCCGACAGCATTAAACGCTAAAGTAAAACAAACACATATTAAATAAAATAACCATAAAAACACACACACTGCACCATAAGCACCGTCACGGGCACTCACCGCCGCAGCCGTTGCCGCAGCGCCTCCGTACGAGGAAACCCTTGTTTATTGACTTTTCGGCTAATTTATTATTTGTATTGTGGTGTCAATTTGACATTTAATGATCGAAAGATTAATTTGATTTTAATTTGAATTTAATGGCCTTTTATTATATGCAATTTTTGTATACACATGCTTCTAACTAGCACTGAGTAGCACTTGCTCATTACAAGATTTACAAGCATGCTTTCAAGATAATTTTTATTTGTGCACATCTTCTATTATCCTCTCCGGTGCCACCGCCATCTTAATTGTGTCAAAATAAATATTTAAGTCTGTATTACTGTGTTTATCAGTTGTCTGGTGGCCATAATACAGGCTCGGCCTAGTTTGGCATCAGATTGTCGTGTGTGAAGTGTCCCAAGATATTATACTATCATTATTAATTATATTGTGTGTGCCCAAAAGTTATCTTTGTAAAATTTTGTTCGCTATATGTTTTTGATTTCAATAGATAAATAAAAAGTTTATGTTTACCAGAAAATAAGGCAGACTTACTATAATAATATTATACCGTTTTGATAATAATCATGCTATTTACAAGCTTATAACGCTTATAATAAAATACATAAACGTTTATTTCTCCACATATTTTCACACAACCATTTCATTTACATGCGCAACTCATAAAATATTATGTTATTTTATTAAATGGATATTGTTATTATATCCACTGTCTTTATAGTACAATTATTTACATCTAAACAACGGTAGTTTCAAATAATGAGCCCAAGAGGTATAAGCAATCAAGCCATAATTACAGCTATCCAATTCATTCGTCCATAAAAAATCTTAAACATGCTTCACAGTCGTTAATAAGGTCGTCGTTGTTCGTTGTAGATATAATGTTATGGCTGGAGGCAAATCAGTGTTTTATTTTGCCATCAAGTTATCTACCATGTGAAGAAAAATAGCCGACTTGCAGTACGGCATTCCTCGGCAGGCAACAGCCGTAGTCTCAGCCGGTCGAACGGACAGTCTCAGTTCGAAAGTAGACACACGGTTGTGTAGACGCCTCCGCGTTAAAAACGCACACGCGCGCTCGACATAAAGGTGGAATTCTAAATTCAAATCTGACATACCGTTGTTTTAACATTTTATTTCTAAAAAAGTGACCAGTGCTGTGTTTTGAATTTTACTAATTGGATTTAAATCGGCCTGTACATCGGACACCCGAATTGGATACCGATTAGTGTATCGATACCTCGATACATATTGGATTGTTTATTGTGTAAGTACTAGTATATGATTTTGTACGTTAATTGCGTTAAATTATAGTGCTAAATTTAATAACCGGTGTTTCAGTTTCCAAATAGATTGTTAATTTAGTTTCGAGGATATTTAGTTCGCACGTATCCGCAATTTGTTCTCGACTATCATTTTAGAAACTGAATAAGTTATATCGCAATTATATTTTATTAAAGTAAAGGTCGCGAAGGATTTTAAATGGCTAATCAAAGTCAAAAGAAAACAGCCGTTATTTAATCGACGATTCCATCGTCTGGGTTGAATAACGTAACAACCAGGCACTGAAATGACATTTGTATTTTTGTGACTTTTACTTATTATTTAATTTACATAATACATTTGACCCTCATGTTCAACAAGAGCATCCTATGCGGTACGTTTCCTACTACATGGAAAAAGGCCAATTTAATTCCGGTATACAAAGGTGGCTCTAGACAGGACGTCGAAAATTATAGGCCAATTTCGATGTTATGCGTTATTGCAAAAGTATACGAGAAGCTTGTTCATCAGGCCATCTATCCTGTCATTCGTAACAATTTAATTCCGGAACAACATGGATTTGTGAAAAATAAATCCACCATAACAAACTTAATTATATTTATTAACCATCTGTTCACAAGCATGGATAACGGAAATCAGACTGATACGGTTTACACTGATTTCAGAAAAGCGTTTGACAGGATAGATCATGCGATCCTACTGAACAAAATTGCTTTTAATGGTATTAGGGGAAATCTGTTACGTTGGTTCCATTCTTACATAAGTAATCGCAATCAAACTGTGATCACAGGCGGATATTACGCTGATCGTGCAATCTTGGCTACTTCTGGCATTCCTCAAGGTTCCATTCTCGGGCCTCTTTTGTTTACTATATACATAAACGACATTAAGGAATGCTTTCAACATAGTAACTTTTTGTTGTACGCCGATGATCTCAAAATTTATAGGACTATCACAACACCAAATGATTGTAGCCTTCTTCAAGAAGATCTAAATAGATTATCGAAATATTGTACAGACAATAAACTAGAGTTGAGCATCCCCAAATGTAAGTACATAAATTTCACCAAAAAGAGGAATGTGATTCTATATAATTATACGTTATGTAACGAAACTCTGACAAATGAACTAAACATCTGTGATTTGGGAATAATCTTGGACAGTAAATTGCATCTAAACTTGCATGTTGATAAAATTATATCGAAGGCATTTCAAATGTACAATTTTGTTACGAGAGCCGCATCAGACTTTAAAAAAACTTACACTTACCTGTATCTCTTCAACTCTCTAGTTCGTCCGCAGCTTGAGTATGGTTGCTTGATTTGGGACCCATACTATCTCAAATATGATAACGCGATTGAACGAGTTCAGCGTAAGTATCTAAAATATATGGGGTACAAATGTCGTCTTGAGCGTCTCTCGTACAAGGATGTACTCTCGAAATATAAAATTCTTACGTTACATAACAGGCGCCAGTTGCTGCAGGCAATGATGCTGCATGGTCTCATACACAATAGAATTGACAGTATTGAATTGGTTAATAAATTGTGTTATATTGTACCACGAACAGTTTTCAGACGAGAGGCGCGCCCTTACCCGGTTTTTGCTACAACTTCTTGTCGCACTAACGCCGGTGAGAGAGCGCCTCTTCAAAAACTTGTTAAGACATTTAATAATAACTTTAATAATATAGATATATTTGCATTAAATAAAAATGCCTTTAGGAATAAAATCATTGAGCACTTAATTTTAAATTGTAATCCACGTTAATATCGTTCACTTTCACATTTATGTTATATACTTTTTTTCTTTTTGTTCTTTTACATTTTATTGTTTTAATTTTTTAGTATCTTTCTTTTGAATAAATTAATGTTATTTTTAGTCCAGCTTCCATACTGTAACGAGAGTTGATAGTAATCTGTGGAAATGTTATGGATTGTACACTTAACATAATAAGTATAAACAAATTCCTGTGTATTACATAGTGTATAATTGTTTGTTTCCTGAATAAAATAAAATAAAATAAAATAAAATACATATTATTATCTCAATGGACTTTTTTAAAGATGCATGGATTTTGAATATATTTCACGCGACTTAATAAACAACGCGATACAAATAAAATAAAAAGAGATGACCACACACATTGATAACCATACAAGTATATCTATTTCTGTTTTTTATTCCGATTTTAGGTACTGTGTTAACAATAAAACTTTGAAGAATTTTATCTAAATTTATGTATCTGAAATTAGATCTCTCAAACTTCAAGGAGGAGTGCCTCCTTCGCCAAACCTAAGCCCAATAAGAAGTTGTACGTTTGTAAACAGTAACAGAATAGATATTACAAAAATACAAGCTGCTACTCATAAATCGATTAATAATACCCGTATCATTAACAAATCAAGTTCATCACACGCCAATTTTGCATTTGCTTCGGGTGGCGTAGAATTATAAACAAGCCAGATCGTAAAGCAATAAATCCGACATGCATTTGTTTTTATGCTTCCTAAATAATCGGAAATGTGTCTTCCGTTGCAGTTTCTATTAAAACAAAAAACTGAAAGAAAAATATACACCAACTGAAATTTTGGCGGAAGAGTTGAATTGGACCCTAATTTAAAAATCGAATTCTGAGGAGAGTTCTCGCATTTTCTTAGGTCATTTTTAATTTGAACCATAGTACCTACTGAATATTCACATAATCTTCAATTATGATCTGAGAGTTCTCAACTTTATGTAGAAAACTTCTCGACGATTTCATTCAGAACCTACTGCAGTGATAAGTTATTAGCCCTTGCGATACGGCCTTTTGGGCTATTGCAGATGTCATTATCATCTGCATCGTCCAAAAGATCTGCTAATTCAATTGAGGCCATGAGTTTTTAACTGAATGATAATATATTATAGCCTGCGTTAAGTATTATTCTCAAATATGTGTTTGCGATCATTTCACGTCCAGTTGCCAGTCAATCAACATCAACCATCTCGTTAACAGATTGTAAATTCGTATTTATAGTATTCGCTCGTAATTTGATAATCGTAAAGATTTATTCAAACATCGTGTTAGATATTTTCACTCGATTCTTAGTCAATTTGCATCGGAATCGAATATATTTGCAGAGTTGATTTCACGCCGAGTCTCCGGATACCGGACGGCCTAGATGTGGTTTACATACGCAAGTGCGAAAATTTAAATGACATACGAAACGAATTTTACCGTTTAGATAGTTATGAGAAAATGTTTTACAATTTAGTACGTGAATATTAAATAGAAAACAAATGTTGTGATGGAATTCAATTTTATAAAAGAAATGGTTTTTGCTTATGGATCATGTGACTTGAAAGAAAGTGCTCTTGCTCAACTTTTCCGGTACAAATATATTAATAAAAAAAATTATAAAGATATTTTTAGATATCTATAATAAAAATAGTACACGTAAACGTTGATTGGTAGCTAAGTTTAACCCCAAATTTGTTGTCCCAAAGTTCCTTCTAATCGATACAAACATTTTAATACCTTAAACATTTTCTTATTAAAATTTAATCATAACAGTTAGATCTTGGGCTGGAACTAAAATTAATGTCGATATGTTACGTCAAACAATGGCACGTAAATAGATATCGCGTGGCAGTACCATCACACCCACTGTTCTTAAGCATCTCACGTCACGTCACGTCGCTTCACAATAGATCCTGCAGTAGGTACCAGAGAAATATAATAGACTAAGCAATAATCATCTGTTATTGCCAAAGAGATAGGCATAGTAATTTGGACCTCCCACAGTACGCAAATCACAAAAGATTACGAAATCGTGCAGAGTCAGATAACCTCTAACAATGGCTATAAAATTAACAGAAGTTCGATACGGATATTTTTTAAAATATTTTGCAATACTCTCCGTACCGAAGTTTCTGCTAAATAGTAATAAATGGTGAAAGAAAACGGTGTAATCCTGAGAATGAAGTGATAAATAGGTGTGTTCTCTATATGAGATGAGGTTGTGCATTGATTTGGGACAGTTTCGAGATGGTAAAATGTTTGTAGAAAAAATATATAGGTACTAAAACAATCCTTGCTCTCGCTTTTAGACTATCAAGTGTCTATTACTTACATTCGTTGAAAATTCTACCGTAGCACATTCTTCATCACGATGCAAACGTGTCCCAAAATGAAACATCATCATAATAAAACCATCGACACGGTTCCTATTGTTTTGATAATAATAGACTTGTACCATAATGTATTAGGTAACAGAACATCACAATAAAATAATCCCTAAATGAAACATAAGTAGCTTTAAAACTTTATGGTAAAGAACAAACTTAAAAAAACTGCTGAAAAGTCTTTACATTTTTTAGTTATGTTATAAAGTATTTGAAACGCGACTTGCCTTTTATTAAATAGAAATTCCTGGCTGAGATAATGTCTACGAGAATGCTTTGGTGCCAAGACTTCCGGACAAACAACTAACTTCCTGTGATGTTAATGTACTTGAGATTTATGTGTTTGCGTTCATATTAATATTGTATATGTATGTGTTGTAGGAATTTTATTTGTTTAATTCTTTCCTTTTTTAGTATAAACTTTAAAAAATGCGTCTTTTAATTATACTTCTTTATTTGGATTTAAATTTTGACATACCTACTTAATTAATTTAACTTGTATGTGTTTCGATAAATTTCAAATATCAAATCTTAATTATAGCTCTACAAATATTTAGATTACTAAATTACTACGAAAAGAAAACAGAATAAAATTAGAAAAAAAAAAACAAATAAATAAAGTGGCCTTTGAACATTTCTCGTCTGATGTTTTTTCCCTATTTTAAGTGAAAATAAATAAGCAATTTAGATCCCGGGTTTTTTATTCAAAGTAAACCAAAGGGCGAAGAGATCAACACCTTTCAAATCTTTGTTATTTGTTAACTGCTATTAAAAGTCTTGTAATATTTTATGGAAGCTTCAAGTTTTACTCAGTAGCACCTATTAATAACCAACGGTAATTAAAGAACTTCATAAACATTCGAGATGTATTAAAAACATTCCGTAAAGCTGACCCTGACGTGTTTAACACCTACAGTTCATTCTTTAAGACTGGCTGTTTATTTATGGATCTTTATAACGACAATATCTTGAGAAGACATTTGATGATCAGTACGGCATCTGATGTATTTATTTCTGTGGATGAATATATTTTTAAGATACTGCGTAATTTATTGATAAATCATTGTTATTGTAAGTAACTAAGGGATGACTTTTTGTTTTGTGAAGAATCTTATTTTTTTTTTAATTTAGTTTGTATTTTATACCATGAGGTTTTATTCTCGTAGTTTTTTTTAATATCCCGACTGAGATAAAATCAGAAAGACAAAAAAAACGAAATTTTAGCAGATGTTGTTACGTCACGACACTTCAAATATCATTTTTAAGCATGATTTAACATTTTCAGACAAAGTCATTACGAAGGAGAATTTGTAAAGTGCTTAAAGTAAAAGTGACGACTATTTATTTAGAAAGGTGTTGCGTAGAGTCTTTATTATAGAGTTCCACTTGGGTATTGATCTGAGATCTGAGTTAAAAGTATTAAGTAGTAGACGATTGTATAATAATAAATACATAACTTATTTTAGGTCATACTCGTATATAAAAAAACTAAATTTTTCGTGATACTAGTTTACAAGTGCCAATGAAAATACTAGGCCGTGAGGTTAATATTCAATACTCAATGTCAAAAGTCACGTTCCAATGTGGCAACACAATTTATGACGTTCTGATTGCCTATAATAATATATTCTGCCCCACAATATTAATAAATCAGTAGACTTCAGAAAACAGTACATAATAAATGAATGAATGCATATTAATGGATAACTGAATATTGTATGCATTAATATATTCATATTTGAATTGATTTATGTGTACAAGGTATATATTTTCAATCTTGTTGCGATAATGACCAAAAACAGTTTGCTTTTAATTATCCACTTACATCTTCGTTTCGACAGCGTTTCGGCCTGATTGCTAAATCTTGATTCATATCAAGAACATAAAAAAGTGCTGTTTAAAGAGCTGTTTATGAATACTGTTACGCGACTGCACTTTTTCATTTTATTTCATCCGACGAATTCAGTAAGAAGATTCAATTCTAAAATAGTTTTGGGCCTACTCGTTCCTATCTCGCATCTTATAAGATATACTTCAGTGGAATACAAAGAATATCCTGACAAATGTTTTAGGCATCTAATACGGCGAATAACTTCTTCAGAACCGATTCTTCAGATAATTTCCTAGATTCCTCACGAATCGGTCTTTGTGAGTACCTGACGTAGGCATAATGACAACAGCTTATCTGCTGTCCTACATTTTATTACCAGACGTTTAATTCACCGTTCCGCTAAATAATCGCTAGCCGTAACTTTTTTTCGTGACTTTTTTTGCCGACGTGTTCTATCGCGAGTAAATTGTTTTAGATTCGTATCTCATGCTTATCTAGAGTTTAATCATTGTAATTGATAGCCTGTTTGTCTAACTGTCCGTTTTGAGTCATGATACTTATCTATGAAAGTTAAATGAATATTTGGCATGTTGCTTAATCAAGTCTAATCAAGCATCTTACAAGGAACAGGAATCTAAAGGAACATTTAAAAACTATAAACTCGGTGTACGCTATAAGAGGTTACAAAACAAATATATTATTTACTGTTATAGATTTTCATCTCTCTAGTAATATTAACTGAACATTATTAATATTTAATATTTAACACATAAACATCCGCCGTCGAATTAATTAGTTTGTCAATTATATTTGCTTTGCAAACTTTAGCGGTATGCCGTATGGTAGGAGCAATTTCTAATTAAGTTATGCGGAACGCCGCCTCGTGAACGTATGCGATATATCATGAAAACTGGAAGATACTACATTCTACCGTTCGTAACACGAATATCGCTTTACGTATTAGCGTTAGGCTAGGAATTTCGCGTTTGCCACGAATATTCGCGATTTTGTTTTGTGACTAATTGGAAGTGACTGTCGATTTCAGTCAAGGAATTTTTGCGGAAGCTAGACAATTTACCTTCACTGAAAATCGTGTGGAATTAAATTGAATTTAAGTAATAAATTGATTGGAATATTATTTTCTGGTTATTATCGTGTAATCGCCTGTGATTTTGAAACTTTTTTCCGTCAGTTGTATTTTGTTCCGATACACGGTTGAAATGTTTATCTATTGTTTTCTACCTCTAAAGAATGAAATTTGGCAATACATAGCGTAGTACTACTTGAGTGTAAATACTTGCAGAGTTCAGAAACAACATTATTATGGGACTCATAGGATTAATTTAATATTTAATTTAGGATTAATAAAATATTTGTTATAAATGACATACTTATTATAATTATTATGAATATGATATTAGTTTTGAAGGAAAGTAAAATTGATCAACCCTGTGAGAGTTTAATAAGAGCTATTCTAAACATGTGCATTGGTATTAATTACGTGATTTATCAACTATCTAGACACTACTATTAAGAAAGTATTTGCTACGTGATAAGTCATGTTTGTTACGGCAACTAGTCTAGTATTATAATTAGACAATAGCTATTTTTTCAAGAATAAAAGCTTTAGCTTTTATTCTTGAAAATATATTAAATATATATTTTAATATAACTTGCAAAATCTAGCGGGTCACAGACAATTCTACTGTATTCTAATGTACTAGCAGACTCTGGGACTCTGTTTAATAATGTCTAGAAGAGTTTGATTCTGCTGACTTTTGGTTTAATTTCGTCTAACCCCCGCAACGTTTTATGAAAGTGTAAACAACTTCAGGATTTGTTATAGGTAAATACTGTCTAGAAACAGCTATTTTAAACAGTAATGTTTACCTCAAACCTTTTTGAATTCCTACTTGATAGAACCTCTTAACTCTACATCTGTAAGTTACACGCAAACAATAATATTTCAAACTTACTCGATAATTAACTCTATGCTATTAACAATAGGACTGAAAATGTTTTCTTGACTCCGAATTGTGTCACAGTTTCGAGTGTACGAAATACAAAAGCTTTTTGTTCGAAGTTTACGAGTGTTATGTTATGTTAAGAGCGATACATTTAGCGTTAATTAACTTGCCATGTGGCTGAAACTGTGACGTCATCATACAAATGGAACAGTGAACTATAGTGTTCATAAAAAAAAAACAATTTTGACTCCTTGTTTAAGAATAAAGCTGGCTTTAAATGAGTGCTACGTATGAGTTTATTTTACGTTTACGCAACGGACACGTTTATTTAATTTAGGTCTCTGATTGGTTAAGATCTTGGAGCGGGCCAATCCGAGCACTCGCCGCCGCTGAAGGCCAAAGACGTTCTGGAACTCAAAATAAAGTTCCTACATTCAGGTGTTTTTTGCTGCTGGCTGGTAAAATATAAAATCATACTATATTCAAAATATCATGCAGAGAAGGTAGAGCCAATAATATTTCCGCAACAGCACTGATTACTTACTTTTGACAGGGTCACGTTTTTGTAATATCGTATACCTACTTACTTTCATTAGTTGAAATTTCACAAAAATGTTCGCGCTAATACACATATCCTATCTTCTTGTTTTCTCTTAAAATAACTCCTATAGAATTTATGAGTGCAGATTTCGCAGTTTATGCAATGTTATTAAAATAAAACTGATTCAGAGGTTAAATTATAAACATGATGTCAACATAAACTTGTTGCTTTAGAAATATAACAAAATTTTATTTATAGCTTCTATGCATTATAACATCATTGGAATTAGACTGATAAAATTCGAAATGTTCTTACGAAAGTTACCCTACTCTATAAAATACCTACTACACAAACACAACATATTACTACTGCACTGATTTTTTCACCAAAGGATAGGGTGCTTCTTGAAATAGGTTTTAGTACATCCCTAATTTGTCAAATTTTTGTATGCATTGGCTAACCGAAATCCACGCGGGCGAAGCCGCGGGCATCAGCTGGTATAAAATGAATTATTGCAAAATCAGGAAATAAAGTACTCTGCAATCATTACGCGGAGTATAAAAGAATGACACGGGAAGGAATGAGCGAAGACCAAGATGTGTGATAAACTCGTCTCATATATTTACGACGGATAGATTAAATCAGTAAACTGCATCCTTCCCTGTACCGTTAAAGTTGAGTATGTCTTTGTATAAAAATTTGTAAAGTTTATATCAGAATACGTAACGAAACTCCCATTTCCGATTACAAATTGGACATTTGGGAATTAACATGTATTTTGTAATTTGATATTTTCAACAATATCTATTGGGTCATAATAATTCCCTTTAAACTTTGACGTCGATTGTTTTCTGATTTTAAAGCATGATAGTATTTTATTCAGTGCTAAATATTCAGGGTACTAAGATCAATAATATTATTACCGACATCAGTGAGTCATTTCTAAAAAGTCGAGTCATTGAACTTTTGAATAAGCAGTTTGAGGGTTAGGCGGACGTACGTAGTACGTACAATCGGTACAATATCGTTCAGTGCATTTTATCGATAACATAATTATGTTGAATAAATTAACTATGTACTACCTACTACTTAGGTAATAATCCTATATTTCTATTTTTTTTTTAATTTTTAATATCGGTTCTATTTTTTTTTAATCTAAAATTAACTCATTGCGAAATTTACAATGCTTTTGCTAGTTCCTAAAGTCAATGACAGATTCGAAATTTAAAACAAAATAATTTATAGTGTACGTTAACTAAAAACGTCGCTTTTTTGTTCGAAATTGGAACACTTTCAAACTTGTATTCATTCTTTATTGAAAAACAAACGGCCTACTATTCACGACGTTTACAATAAAAGTTAGTTCAACTGGCCTCTTTGGACCGAGTCACGAGTTCACTTGTAAGTTCTGGCACCTGCACAAGTTATGTCCATTGAATGTGATATTAGTGAATACGTGTATGTAGTACAAAAGCAGGATTTTATGTTTATGTAGTTTTTTCCCTAATGTGGGCCTGTGGTCCGAATAATGAGAATGGTCACAGATTTTTCGGACCACAGGTCCAAATATTTTGTTGCCTAGAATCGTTTATAAACCTAACAGTAAATATCGAATAATATTAAAGAATTACATCAAGTAAGCCTACTGCGACCTAGGCATCTACCAAATTACGCCACAACACCTGGTCTTTCGCCCTTCGCATCCAGTCTAACCCAACCACCTTTTTCAGGTCATCGATCCATCTGTTTCAAAAAAATACATCATAAGTCTTCACTTATAATATATTTTTTTGTACGCGTAATTATCCATATTTCAATATAATACGCCTTTGATACGTGATTCATTTTTGAGAACTATAATATACCCATGTACTAAAGTATATCTACTGTATTTAAAATGTAGCATCGGTTGCATAACCACTCAATATACCACCTCGAACACCAATACATACGCATAGTTCGTACTCTACCATTTGCATTACAACTACACTGTAACGTGTCTTGGCGATTGAATGGACAATGTTCTTCGGGTCGTTTTCGCCTCATTATACAATAGAAACGAACTGGGCGTTCACTTGACACAACGCTGACACCGTTAAAGCATTAGTGACAGGAAGTGCTAAAAGTACAAGTTGTTAACTGCAGCGGCACGCATTGAATATGTTAATACGAGTTAGAGATGCCGAAACAAATAACAATATGTTGTATGCTTGAAATAATTAAGTTAATACGTAAGCTAGTAATTATAAACACAGGACTGTGGATTAAAAAAAAAAACCAGTGTCAGATGAGATTTGACAATTTCTTGTAGGCCTCGTGATTGGTCGGAATGTCTCAGCTGTCACACGACTGGTTAATCAGAGTTTGAGACAAACAGAAGTTGAAATTCTCGACTTAGTAACCGGCTGTAAGATATGTTGGGTTGACCTATACAAGCTTAGCTCGACTTAATACGAATCCCTATATAACAATGCAAAATAAGGGATAACTTGAACTTAAATCATTAGGAATTAATAAAGGATAAGCTTTAAAAAGCCAACAAATCTTCTCTTCTCTCTTCGTTTTATGTGTTGAGTAAGTATCATGTTCTGGGCCTATTAAAATATAGATGAGTATGTATTTTTCAAACCACTAGCAAATATAAAACTGACAAGTATAATATGTTTCTACGTTCGCTTTACCTTTATTCTTACCGACAGGCCCCTGGGTATATTTTTTGTTTAAGATCTCCATTACAAGGTTTTTTATCATTGATTGCTTTTTAATGAATGTGTTTCTGTAGTCTGTTTTTTCGTGTTGTCTAATTCATAAATAATTATTTGCAACTTGATATCAATGTGGTATTTGGAAATTGTTCTTATTTCTGGTACTGCTTGTTCTATAAAAAATAATTCTCATATGTACCTGGAGATGTTGCGTTGATTTTTAGGTAGCGCAGAAAATACATAACAAAGATCAAGTGCACTTGTATGCTAAGAATTAAAACAAATAAATTAACAAGGTAGCAGAAAATTGACACGCACAATTTACGTAAGCTAGCTTAACAAAAAATCATAACGAAGTAGTAATCCATTTATCAATTTATCTGTTGCACAACCGTTTCGCCTATAACTTGCGCCGATCCGGTAAACCCCGTATCGAATGTCGCCGTCCGACGATTTGTCGTGCATCGCTTGTCAATAAGCACACGTTGAGTCGCTGCGATAAGGTATGAACATAGTGGGAGCGACGCGGAAAGCGGAATCGACGACCCCCTCTTTTAACTCCTGACGTAGAATGTTTATCGTGTATATTAGTTTCTCTGCCAGACACAATATGGTCAAGATGTTTCAGGACAACTCATACACGCCCATCTGATCTGTACTATGGCAACCAACTTAGATATCGATTAAAAATGTAATGTTGTATATTTTTTAGTTTTTATTTGTGAAAAGTGTAACTTCAGTAATTTTTAACCGACTTCAAAAGGAGAAGCTCTCGATTCGATTAATGTGCATTTCTGACACTAAATACTGTTTGCCTGTGGTATGATCCCAAATAAGTGAACTGATTATGATTATTTTGATTAAAGGACAATGAATCGAATGTGTTGTTAGCGCCGTTTGAATTTTTTCAGGTGCTTCGATCTGAAAGCTTGACGGCTTTTTGTTAAATACGCTGTCGCTTCCCGCTCCGCTCGCAATGAGCAAGTACCCTAAGTCGCATTCGTACTTGTACCGGAGACACTTCGATTTCACATCGCAAACGTTTTAATCCCTTAATTGTAGATTGTGGCGCTGTCGAGTCAATGGCCGCGTGCCTCGCATTTATTACGCGATAATTTGAGTTGAGCATAATATCTATTAAGCTTTGTAAGTTAGGCAAATTAAATGTATTCAATCGACTATTACAGACTTGCCTGTACGTTTATTTACTGTTCAAGATAGATTGTTTATGCTCGGTATTTGATCATTTACATAGTGGTTTTCATTTTTAAAACGAATATTTATTTGAGAATTCAAGATAATCCGACATTTATGTGTAATTTATTTTTTAACACGTGGTCAAGGTGTTTGACGGGGAGATGAATTTTCAATTTTCATGAAATAACATGAATGCAAAATGGTTGTGGCGCCTTCATACATTACTAAAGACGTGTTCTCTGAATGACATAGACCACATTGTTGCTAGTGCCAATATAGTTAACTCTTAACTTTACACAGACGACCCAAGCAACAAAGTATCAATCGTGTTACATAACCCGTCTTCCGTTGCACTCCCTCATTGCAATTATGTTGCTAAAAAGATAAAACAAAAAATATGATAATAATAGGAAGTTGTTCATTATACTCAAACTATCTTTCAACAAATTTGCCACCAACCGACTCATAATACTTAACGATCAAAACGTTACGGCGCTATTTCTTCTCGAAACAGCACTTCTATATTTATAATGACCATCAAAGAGGGTTTTCAATGCAGGTGCCTGTCAGAATACCAGCTGTGATTTGCATGATGGGCGATGAGCATTGTGCTGAGATAGGAGCATTTTTGGTCTCGTAGTTTTCATACGTTTTTATCTTTTTTAATTCTCTTTCTGTATAACTTTTTATTTAAGTGTTTACTAGTGCGAGGTTCAAAGTAATCTATTTTTTGAAAATTCTTATCTTTCTCAATAAGTCGAAGACGCTGTTTCGATGTGGCGCGTGGCGGATGACGACCACGATTAAGTTTCCGGACCTTGCCATTAAATTTAAATATTGTATTGGTGACTGGCTCCTACAGTCAAACCGTTTGTAAGGTTTTGTAGGGCGTTGAATATGATTTTTGATAATTTTAATAGATTTTTGAATAATACCTACCATATGTAACCATACCATACAATGCCTATGATAACTGCTGTGTCCGATTGGTAGTGTTTCATGCGTACGGAGTGTCACGTGTGAAAAGCTTCGTTTTATTTGAAAAGGTAGTGATATCATCCACTGCATCCACGGACACGCTAAGCATAAAACACTTCCAACGCTGACAGGCGAACTAATGCAGCTTACATGGCGTGGACATTTGGACACGTTACACTTACGAGATAACTTTGCCAAAAATTTAAAAAATTTAATGAGTTTAAATTTTGATCCCTTATAGTTTTATTGGCCAATTTCACAACTAACGATTAAAAACGGGAATGTGTGAAATTACATCTTAGACTTTTCATAAACTTAGGTTATTTTAACATTTATGTAAGTAAGTATAATTGTTACTGTAATTATACAATTTAATTTGTTTATCAGAATCGTTTGATAACCTTGGGTAAGAATAACAATGGGTAATAACCATTTGGTCGTCTTTTTTCTTCTCGTAGGTCAAAAGTTCAACTAAAACGTTCATGAAAATGTGAATGAACTAAGAAGTGATGCGCGTGCGCACCGTGCGAAAGAGATCATTCGCGCGATATCAACCAAGGTCAGATTACTTTTTTTAGTGCGGTGATGACCGGATAATATTGTTTTTACAATTTTTTTTTAATTCTGGTTTAAAGTTATGAAAACACATAGGTAATTTAGTTTTTTGGATGTCTTAATAAAACACAAAATACGAATTTACTCATAGAATAAAGTGCCGTTTTAAGCCGTGGTGATCATAAGAAAATAATAATTTAAAAATACTTCATAACTGTACTGTTTCTCGTTTTTACTCTAAATCGCAGGTGTTTATAAATTTGGTCTCCATACGGATTTGCGGAAACATATTTGGCCTACTTTTATATTTAAGGTAAAATGTAATGAAATAACACTCAATAGAAGTTGAATATACCATAAAATGACTAAAGCGACCTCTATCGGTAAAGGAGTGAGAGGACTTGAATACTACATTCACTCCTTTCTTGGATTGATTCGTTTGCTATGTTATATCGTATTAGTATAAATAACAAGTATATATTTAGATAGATAAATTATAGAATATAAATTAAGTCGTATTAAAGGGTATTTAAAAACTTAGTTTAAAAAAAAAGTGCATAATTTGGGCCCAAAATATGGCTATAATTAATTCACGAATAACGCTGGCAGCAGCGGAAAAAAAAATAAGTGTATTCTATATCAGTATGCGTTAAGAGTAAGGAAAATACATATGCCTTTAGATGAGATGATGGCTCCTGTAATGACATCAGGAGCCTTATAACATCGAAGGCTAACATTCCAAGGTGTGGTGAACGTACATTGTGTAAGGTATACTATCGGATAGTTTATGAATTGAGAATCCCAACCTTTCTGTTTCTCAAACGTATTTTACTTTCTGACACGTCGTTGGTCCAGCAATATCACACGCTACGACACGATTGGCACATATAATTAACTATGTTATTTTATTGATCCTTGTAAAAAGGGTAGGCTGGCTCTTGCCCTACAGTAGAACACAAATGGCTCATAAATATATAATAATTGAGTCATCATTGTTGTATAAATAAAATAAACTCCACACAACATCAGCAACTTTCTTGCTATGAAACGGATTTAAAAAGCGACGAGTGTCCGTTCAGAAAGCGGAAAGGTTCGCTATCCGAGTGGGTGTCGAACGTGAGGTTATTGCGTCTTCGTACGTGACAACATGCGCTTGCGACGATGTAATACTCCCGGGAGAACTGCTATTTAGGTAACGAGGGCATTATTTGTTTACAATGTATGTGTTATGTGTACATTTATTATTTCGTAGTCGTGTTAACGGTGGTGACGACCTTTATTCCTTTTGTAAATGACCTCTGTAATCCAGGTAAATGTGGTAAGTGATAAAGGATCTCTTTATGAAGTGTATATTCATGGCGTTATTCTTAATCATTAAGAGTGAAGATAAAAGTATTCAGAAAACATATTCTGTACACGTAATCCTGTACGAGGGTTAGAGCAACGCCAAACAATGTAATCGTGAGGAGTTGAAAACTAAGCAACCAGAATACATAAATACATAAAAAAACGACAATGTGGGACGTGCTAACGTATGTATTGTCGTACTTCTACCAGTACTTAGGGTATAATATCTTAAAATGTCTTATCGCATCTTGTCATTAAAGCAAGACAATTTTAGTCTTCCAACAATCACTTTATATCACTAATATTAACAGTTTTAAGAAGATAAACTGCATGCTTTATGAGTCTTATAGAAAGCTTAAGGAATAAAAAAAGTTATTTTCGATCAGACCCTTTTGGTACTACACGCCGCATCTCATGACGTGCATTATAAATTATATACTATGAAGTCTAATACCTAAGGATTGATGACCAGAGCAGACGTGACTGCATTTCAATCGCACGAGTAGGTACCAATTACCTGTAATCATGAGTTATCTTAATAATACACCCCTCGATCACGATAGCTCACGGTAAACTTTATGGAGCGCGGTATATTCTAAAATTGAATCACGCAACAACGTCGTTGACTGTCTTCGTGTTTCTGTGGGATATGTTGTATACCTATCTTAGCATATTTGTTATCTGTGTAAAAACTGAATTGGAATTGGCATGTCATAAGGAAGTTATCCCTTTTAAGATTACGAGTGGAACAACTAAGCATAGTACAATTTTGTTGGACGCCAGAGTAGTACCTACTTTTCTTTAAGAAACATGTGCCTTAAGTAATGTGTAACTTTAGTGAGAATCTCTGTGTTTTAAAATATGTTATTATGACTTGTTTAATTATCTCACAGCTAAAGAAACCTCCTCACTCAAAAGTGGTACTGGCATAACAGGTCATCTCAGATCTATTATGCCAATGACTTCATCACAATCACGTTTCAATTCAATAATATTTTGTAATTTTTAAACTGTTACAACGATTGTCATCTCAGGATGTTATTTAACCACACTAAAATATTATATAAGATAACAAAAGAAGGTCACTTATAGCTACCTAAATTAAAGTTAACCGCAATCAAATGAGGTTTTATAAACTTTTTTTACCTGTATTTAACAGACTGGTTACGTAGGCGTTAATTAAAAAAACACCTCTAAGGCTCTACCCATACGTAGGTACCTACCACAACCATACCACATAATTGCAGCGTCAATATGTAGTCAAGCAGAAGTGGCTACATGTGAATAGTGTGCGACTGCAAAAAAGTGAATAGTCCTATTCATTTTCAATACATTAAATACATTACAACGCCTGACCACAAGAGTCCGCCAATTTACTTACTCAATTACTAATAGAACAATTTTTTCATGAGTAGGTAATTATTTTCTAAATGAATTCAAAATAATCGTTTCCTCCCTTATTTTTTTTTCAGTCATTTTATATTTATTTATAAAAACTGGGCCTAATGAATATGAACTTACTTGAGCATAAAAGCATGCCGTGTCAAATCACAATTTCACAAGCTATTCGAATTTACCAAACCTTAAGCATTACTTAAAAGAAGTAGATGAAAAAATTCATACTAAACGCCCGTTCTAAGTACCGTATATTTATCTAAAAATCAGTTCGTAGCCTGAAGCGTCAATCTCGCTATTCAAAGTGCTGGGAAGCGTATAACAGTCTATTTACTTCGCCAAAACGCAGACATAATCGTTCACTTTTCAAATCTTCGAACCGTTAAATAAATTCGTTAAAACCAAACCAACATTCACTTTTTAATTACAAAAAAGGCCGTCAAATCTATCAACAATCAATGAAATATAAGTTTGTAAACATTTATTAACTGTGAAGGAAATAATAAACAATACTGTGCTAGTTAAAATGTTTTTGATAGCGTGTCACGCAAACCTCACGTATTCAGAAATGGTTGCGTTCTTACTGTCAAGGCGATGACCTTGCAACTATTTTAATTGTTATAAAACTAGTAAACATTCGTTTGGTGAATTGAAGTTCAACAGCAATGTTCGACTCGGCGAAGTGATTTCAAATACCAAAATTCATGCTTAATATTTTGGAATAATATTTTATGTAAGATAAAACAATTGGTGCCTTACATAAATAGAGTGATAAGTATACACCCTGACGAATTCCATATAAACTGACTAACGAACTAGCGCCGGCTTTGCTCGGGTTTTATACCCAAAAACCTTCTTGAATCACTCTGTCCGTTGGTTAAAACCATATGAAAAGCTGTTTGATAGTTTTTCAGTTGATCACAGGGAATTTGCTACATATAATGTATAGATTAATAACTTATTAATAAACCTATAATATTAGTGAGCCTAAACGTATAACAAATGACGTTATCAGGTATAATTATAATTATTAATCAATATCCATATCCGATTTCAACGATTAAAAAGCGTTCCCGTTACGGTCTTTGAATGATTTCCGTTGTCCATATTTCATAAGCTATTACTTTCCAAATAAGGATAGCTTTGCGCATGACAACCGTACAAAGAGGCGCAATGTTTCCGATAGAATATCTATTACAAACTGTTAGCAAGTTCTCACAGTAAACTCGGCTGTTAGGCTAACTCGAACGTACAGTTTACCCGATATTGGTCAACACAGCTACAATGGACTCGACTGAATTGATGTTCCCAAGAATTTCATTTTCAGTAACGTTGGACGCAGAACAAGTAAGTGGATTTTAAACGTAGATACACAGTTACTTTGGCTATTTATAAAATATGGTTAATTCTAAGAACACATAGGAATAATCGAAATCATAGGAATAATCATAGTCGAAAATCCGGTAAAGTTGTCACGTCTCGAATTTAGGTCTGTTTGAAAATTCCAACAAGCTTGTTTCTTATTATTCCTGGATGAAAGTATTGTACTTTGTTTACACCTTGAGAATAAAGTTAAGTACCTACCAGCAAGCTTTAAACGATATCAAACTATATGTGTACGAAGCTATGAGAAAGCTACAATTTAGACTCCGAAATCCAATCTCTCGTCGACCCTCGCAACTTCGATTAATCCTTCAACTGTATTCAATATGTGTGTAAGACAGCTGTTCACGTCAATAACAAGAGGGATGTTTGATCTCAGAGAATTCCCTATCACTAGCAATTTAGACTGACAGAAGGCTAAAATTACGAGCTATGGCTAAATTTACGGTAAGACTAAGGACCAGTTTACAAAATAGTAAATAAGCTACAACTTTTTACCAAGGTTTCAGAATTGCGAATTACATAATAATTTGGTAACACCGGAGTGATAGTGCTGAAACAATATGCTGTTATGTAAGATAATTTGCTGAGGGTCTAGAGTTTTAGACGGTAAGTTAAGCGATATGATTCGTTAATGATGAAATTAATATATATTACGAAGAAAGGCGACATAATACAATGGTATATCGCTCAGAAATGTTCTTCAATTTCGTCGATATTTTGCAAGAAATAAACACTTCGTCGTACTTTGATATTTCTAAACTTAAGAGATCTCACTTGATACCATTTAAGTAGAAACTTTTATTTGAAAGTCAAGAAATTTATAACATTTACTGAGTTCTGATTGCTATATGCAAAAATATCGGTTTGGTTTTTTTTTATGTCGAGATCGATGTTAGATTTATATCGATAAACGATAATCGAGTCACTTTCTATTATATATAAGCAATCATACACTTTTATCGACTAAAATACGGGTATTACTGGAGTTATATTAAAATAGATATATATAACATAACCGTTTACGGGTATTTACGTCAGAAATATCCATGAGAATACGTATTAGAGTAATAAAATTCATTCTCTGGTTTCAACCAAGATATTTCGTGCTGATACAAAAGGCCTTGATACAATAAACAAAAACCAAGCACTTATATGATACGTGACCGTAATGAATAGAAACCTGCGGCCGTATTATGAAATGTTAAAATCGTAGTTCCGTTGTAAAAAGGTATTAAGATATATTATTCTATCCGTCTATATCAACATCAATAAAATTATTTCTATCAATATTGCTAAGCTGAGATTGAGATTGTTCTAATAATTGATCGAACATTTTTGTTTTAGTTCATATGTTTATTTTTGTTTTATTGTAGGTATATTTTTTGTGTGTGTCTCTTCTTTGCTGTTAATAAATACTTTTTTTAATACTTATTTTTTCTAAGATCCGAAAACTTATTCCTTTAACTAAAGTAATGCAACTTGAATGTCCCCAAAGACATCTTATAATGTTGGCGATGTCAATGAGTGATGTTCACTCATCCTTTTGTGAACGAGTTTCGCTTGCCCATTCCCCGACCAGGCTATAAAGAACTAAACTTCGTTAGGTACTGTACTCAAAAACAATAATTAGGTACTTATATCTGAGGTTAACGTGAAATAAAACCATTAAGAGATTACTTCGTGGGTTATATTTAAATTGTTTTAGAACTATCATATTATGGATGCTTAAGGAGTGAAGCGAAGCATTGAATATAAAGTATACGTTATTTATATACGAAACTTCCTCTTTCCCTTTCCGAGGTTACCGGCGAGTAGTGCTTACTTAATCAGTTATGAACGCAATCATAATTTATGTCAGAGCTACTTAACAGTACCTACAAATATCTATGAATAATCAGCTTGACTTGGTCGGGAATGTAGAATTCCTAGCGTATTAAAATAGATGTTTCTTCAAGACAAATTAAAAGAAAAAAAAATAACCAGTATTTACAGGGATTTCAGATAAAAGTGTAGAATGTTATCTTAACAAAATATGTGACGTGACCCGAGGGCTGGCTTTTACCTTGGACAAAGAATAAGCATTGCCATACAACGTGGCAATGCAGCCAGCCTAGTGGGCACACTTCCGGTCGACAGCGATGCGGATGAATACTTTGACGCCATTTTTTAAACTTTTATTAATATATATTAGTTTTTTATTTATTTTTTCGTGTGTATATATCATTTATTATTTTAGTTATGTTAAGATTGTATATATTTAAAGTTATTGTAAATAAATAATAAAGTTAATACTGTCAAAAGAACAAAATATGTAAATCGTTATAGCAAATAATAATGTTATGGCAGTAAAATAATTTATACCGTCGCGATGTAGGTACCTAGTACGCACATAGACGCGCTCTAAATAACTTAGACTCTATAATAGATGAAATAAAACTGCAATCAAAAATAGCTCATGAAATGAGAAAAACAAACACCGCTAGTAGCTTTATTATCTAACCAAAATCGAAACGTTGCACTGCAATTTTAAATTAAGATTCTAATCTAATTTCTTCATTGGTAATAAGAAATTACAGTCACAGAAGTAATATTTTGCAACCGTCAAGAATTTGAAAAAAAATTAACATCGTTTTATTTTCTTCAGGACATTGAAAGTGCGTCGATGGTGTGTCTAATGGAGCAATTCTCTGCTCGTGCTAACTGATGGCCGATTATCAATGGTTAGTTCATAAATATCCCTGACAAGATACTGTGACTAGTCGATCAGCTTCTCCATGATGTTGAACAAGTTAAAGAGCTGTGTATAGTCTAAAAACCATGTGAGTGGTAACTGAAGATAAGATGCTAAACGACAACACAAAAATTTATTAATCGGATAATGTTGATAACTGTCAATAAATCTGAATAAACAGTTACAAAACGCACGGCTAAAGTAAGTCTGCAATAAAAAAAGAATCAAATGAAATAGACAGAGATTTATGTGTTAATGAATTAATACATGATATCAACGTATGAGTATAATGTGACCTCACTTCAGTGAGAAGTACTTACATCGACATTGATCATGTGTGTCCTTAAAAAGTTAAGGGTCATGTTTGATTGCGTAACTTCTTCATAGCGAACTGTTTCTCTTAGCTAAGACCGACAAACTCCACTTAATACTTTCTCGTGAATTATAAAATACGTAAACCATAATACTCTTCAACTGAATAGTCTTCTTAAGACTATTCAATTGCCTACAAAGAGATAAAAGACAACAAACAAATTCAATAGCAGTAAATCTAAATGCTCTTACTATTTACTACAACGCTGTATAAAGACAACATCAGATCATCAGGATCGATTTAACTTTCAACCGGTATGAAACATCGATAAACGTAATCGAATATTCACAGGTACCGTAATCAATTAACGACATAATCGAGTGCTGATCTCATCAGCTATGGCCTTGACTGTCGTTACGTTCAGAAGGTCGTAATGTGCGACTACGATTAATTTGTAAACATAATGTTTATTACTGTTAGCGTCAAGTATTTCTCATTCAAGTTAATCTGTTCGTAATTGGAATTCAACCTTCCTTATTTGAATCAGATGCTTTTTTATCATTTAACGGTTTTCTCTTAGATTATTTTTTTAACAAAGCATCAATAATTGTTCCATTATCAAATTACCAGAGTTTTCATTGGTGTTTTATATTGTTCTTCGAGAAATGGTGATACTTATGTTCCCTTTTTTATTTAAACCTAAATTAAGTGATAAATAAAGTGTATAAATTTCGTATGTGATATTTGTAAGTAGGTAAGTATCCTTCATTAGTAATATTTTATTCAAAGGTTTATAAGTTTTTAAAGCCCACAGCTTGTGGTGTGCACAAATAATTGTCAACAACGAACAAAACCAATACTTTATGACTTCCTTTATTAGGCACCTCCGTAACTTTTGTTATTTCTGTGTATGATCGAATAAGGCAGACAATGGCGTTGATACACGAAGCAATTTATATTACTGACAAGTGTCTGCCTAAAATGTCTCGGTGCTTAATTACTTTGTTCTTAAGTAAACATGATTCATTTAATAAGCATGCTGTACCTACCTTATTAATTTGGTTTAAAGCACGTAAAGCCGTTGGTCCTGCGGCTGATCCCTCTCCGGTCGTGTCGGTCAATCGTCCCATAGGACTATGAGAGTGAAGGAACAGAGAGTGCACCTGTGTTTGCGCACACCCTTGTGGACTATAATATCTCCTGCGCACTCGAGATTGGCCGCCGGGGCCGAAATTCGGTCAGGAGAGAGATTTGGTTATTTAGATAACTTTGAGTAAATAATCTCAAATCATTTAATTTCTCAACTTCTTAAGGCCCTTAATAATGGTAGTTTATTTTTTAATATTCTTAATCTTTTGTAGTTTTTCCACAGAAATTTCTAGTAGTAACCGGAATGGCTGATTCGATTGAAAAGCCTACCATTCGACTTTCATGTTAACTGCCTCGTAATTTCCAACTGCTGAAGGAAACAATTACTTAAACGCATAAAACAAATTCCTAACCAATAACTTAACTTTTCTAAACAGTGAAACGTTTCCTACTGAATCATTCCAGCTATTTCCCATTTAATTAAGGCCTACAATAATAATTAGCTGCGTATCTGTAGAATTAATTATTTATATCAGTTTATTAATTAAGTGTTCAACGGATGCGATTCAAATCTAATTGCTGGTACGATGAGCTGGTTACGTAACGTTATATACGGTCAGAAAACATCAAATCATTTGTAACATCGTTTCGCAATCGACCGAAAATCAACGGGTTTAATTAACTAGTTCGAGCAGTCAATTGATCAACATGTTGAGAATGTTAGAGTTGTTATTATTATTGCATTACGTTACAAAAACATCTCTCGTGTTTTATGTTGCTCTTGCTACCGCTCTATTATTACATTGCAGAGATGTATATCAAATAGATTGCTAATTAAAATAGGCTGAAAACAGGGTATGCACCAATAAAAAACCAACTACAATTTAAATGTAATACCTAAGTTCTAGGTGTTTTTTAGATCTGATTTTGTTCATCCACTTTGTTTCTGACCTTACCGATAGCTTCTTCACCTTTTTATTTTAAATTCTATTGATTTCGTTTATTATTTGGGGGTCAAAAACTAGATTGTAGAATCGTATCACTTAACGGTTAAACAATTTAATAAATACTAAGTTATATATCAAGAAAAAATAAAAATCTAACTTTTGTCTTGTACGTAAATTAAATACGTTTTGTAAGTTAAAAATAATTTCATTTTTTGTTTTCATTCATCACGTCTGACCGACTTTTCCGTTGTTTCACTGTGTCAACGCAGGTGGTCAATTTGTCACAGCTAACCCAGTGTTACAACGTCAGCAGTTGGTGAACAATACTTTAAGAAACAATAACTTGTGGCTTGTATAGTATAGATTGTTGAGGAAAAGCTTGTTGTAAAACAATGATAGAAAAAGTGCGGGCTCGGCTATCGTTACATAAGGGAGTAGGTAATGTAAACATATTAAGGATTTTGTAAAAATCCTGATTGAGGTACTTTTTTCTTTTGTTTCCTTAATTATTGTTTCGGACAATTAAATTGTATTTGTCTTTGTAAAATTGTATGTACCTAATATTGTACATGAATGATGTACCTACATATAAATAATAATAATTAATTATTAATAACGTATCCTAGCTAATTTTACACGCATCGTTATTGTGTTAATTATATTCGCAAACAAATTTCGATGTCATTAAAATTTCATCAAAATATTAACATTTAATTGGTAAATCAACAGAAGCCGTAAAATGTAGTATAAAGTTTAAAGCCATCATTATTCGAAAGATGTTGTTGTATTGTTGTTGTATTTCTATTAAGTATATTATTATCATGGACCTATAAAAAAGATCGGACGGAACTCTATCTAAGACAAGACTGTTCCCAGTATTGGCGGCAACTTAATAATGTGTGAGTGAATTTTAGGGTGGCTATGTTAGCAAAATTTCCCCATTTTTCTTGGTTTATTTAGCGTGCTATTTGAAAGCTCAAAAGCTTTTCAAATAGCACGCTAAATAAAACTATTAATAATAAGATTTCTCCATACAACAACCTCCCTAGAATAGATTAGGACAGGGACTTAATATTATATAAAAAATAAATATAACGATTTTAAGAACGAAGTTCCTTATCGCGCGTTGGGAAAGGGGGCTAGACGGAAAAAATTAAAACGAAAAATTGTAACGACAATTTTTGCTATAGTTGTAAGCCGTGCGGCATGCGCGTGTTTCTCTGTCTGACTCTCTCTCTCTCTTTCTCATATTTCCCATTGAACAGTGTGGTGTCGCGACGATTATTTTTGTTGAGTGTATACAGGTTTTTTGTACATAATAAATAATAATAAAAAATCATAACAATAATGAATCCTGACAGTGTTATTTAATAATTAAAATTTTATTACAATTCCTTCACTAATTAATCGAAAGGAAGTTCGTTCCATCCATGGGTGTCCCTTGACACCTCTCAAGTTTTTACGTTTTGTCCTAAATATAAACATTAAAAAAACTACGGTTTGCACTTCGAGATTGCCGGCAGAAGTGAAAACTAGCAAATAAAAATTCAATTTTCATATTTTAAACACTTTATATACACGAATTTTACAAGTATGCAACCATCAGTAGTCACCATCTGTGGATGTGCGTAGCAGGCTTTATTACAATCACACACGCATACACGCGCAAGTGCCCTGCGCCGCTTTTTACCCACCTCAAAAAGTACACAACCCCGCTAAAGAAGTTTTCTCTTCAAACAATGACACTGACACCCATTGACATGTTTTTTTCTATGCTGACACCGGATGACATCTCACACACGCGCAAGCACCTTGCGTCGCGTCTTAGGTATTTTCGATCAGACACGTGACCCCATATAAAAAAATATTCCCCATATTTTGGGTAATTTTCCCTGTTGACTTTTGGGAACACTGGCGTTTTCATGGATTTTGTAAAAGAAAATTGATGTTATTATATAAAATAAGGAACTTTAAGTGATGGAATTGTTTACTTACCTATGAAAAGTGATTCCTGGATTTTTTTTCATTTGATCGCTACGGTTTTTACAAAAATTAACGACACAAGACATCATAAAAATTCAATTTTTTTTCGCGGTACCGACTTTAGTGTCGTTTACACAAATTATGGCTGACTATTAGTGTCTATGTGTGAGTACGGGCTATACGTACAGCGAACTGGCTGACTTTTGAGTGCCTCATTTGTTTGTTCTGGAGAGTCCGTCCATCCTTTTTTATAGGTCCATGATTATTATGTATAATTTCTTCTCTTGTCTTAAAAAAAACAGTTAAGACTGCGCATTATACGGCTTTAATATATTTTGTCTCGTCATCAAATAACTTTTCCCTTCCACTTATGAATTGATAAGTAACCTTCTTGACTGCAAGAAGTCGGCCGTCAGGCGTCAAACGCATTGAATAGTAATGCATTTTGTACGTTTCCATTCCAATAGGAGGCACGTCAATAAATTTTGTCACTTTCTAGTTTCTGCAATGGTAATTTTATGTGTAATATTAGCATATCTTGATCTGAAGAATGTTTATTTAGATTTTATGATTGCGCACAGAGTGCTTCAATGGAATGCTTATTTGCTCTCACTTTACATACATTTGAGATTAATAAACATATTGCATAATGTTATGTCTGGAATGTAATAGGATTTGTCGTCAGCACTTTTTATCTAACTTCGAATTAGATTTCTAATGGTCACCTTCAATATGCAAAGCTATTACAGATTGGAAATTGTTCGAAAATATTCGTTATCACATCACTCACATTTATGATACACAATCCTTGCAGCTAACTCCTTTAACGGAATACTTAAATGTATCTATTCTAAAAATACAACCATTAGTATAATTGAAATAATTGATTACCGCATAGCATTTCTTTGGACCAAGTAACAAATTGCATGCGTAAATAAAATCGTCACTTATTACCTACAATAAAAGTCGCATATATATAACGTAAAGTAACATACTGGTTCGACACATAGGAAGTAATATAATTATCTAAAATAGCAACGATTAAACCGCATGAAACTGGTTTTGATTGTAAGAGCAATGGAATTGCGTAAACAGTTTGTTTGTAAACATTGAGCGTCGTCAAAGACAATTGACCCACTTCAATCAAACCTACTTTTGTGATTCACTGTACTGTATTAATGATAAACGATTTTAAACTTTATGGGGTTATGAATAAGGAAGCATGGCGCCTAGCAGATTTTTGATTTCAGAAGCTGGAGAAAGTTATACGTCAATAAAAACAATAATTTGTTGAAATGAAAATGCAGGTACATAATAACAGATTTTTATTTTATTTTTCCTCAAATATACACCTGTCTACATAATACAGAATAATAAGTACCTATATAAGAATTTATAACTTCATAAAGTTTAACAAACCAAAACATGATTGGTGAAGTTTGCGTATTTAATATTTGTACAAATCTTTTAACCTACTTCTAGTCGGGTGTCTCTTATTCTGCCAAGCCTTTTCCCAAGCTATTTTTTATTGTGTGTCTAGAGCCCAACTTTTTATTTCGACCGAAACTAGTTCCTAGTAATACAAATAGCTCGACCTAATAGTTAAGCAAACCCTGTAAGTAAGTGACTTAATAAGTACGTAAATTTCGATTATCATCGCGTTTTTTTGTCAATGTCATAGCACAACTTTTTTAAACATACTATAAGCTACATATTCCACTTTGAATGATTAAATTTCATTCTCTGTAAAATAATACCGTGGAGAAACTTTTTGGAGATCGAACCATTCAGCGGTCTTATCGCCTCCAAAGCAAAGGTTTTTACAGAAATTGAGTTTATATATGTATAATGACGAAAACAGATGCATTTCAAATGGTAAAATTCTGTATTTTTTGCACTAATAAGCTTTGACATTTGCCCCACCATACGGAAACTTTTTTGTAGTAATACAATCGTTCTTCTATATTGTTGCTAATGTACAAAAAGTAAACACATACTGTGTCGGATGTAGTAGATATATAATTTTATGTACTTGTACGTATTTTGTGACCTCAGTTTTATGGACTAGATACATATACAAGTATCTCAATGTGATGAATGTGACTGGCTCAATGTCAAATGTGCTTTCTTAGTTAATCAATAACTTGAAATTATTTGTAAAAGGTTTTATAATAGTAATCAATAGTAATGTAACTATATTCTTATAATAGAGTATGAAGATATTTCCATATTAAATAGGTACCTATATAAGTAATTCACTTCTATCTATAGTGTCTACCTTTAAAGGATGTACAAATAATGGCCAAATTAAAATGATTTCACCTATTTGAATTAATTATAAAATCATTATGTAAAAAATACATAATATAAAACTGTTGCATAATCACAATTATATTAAAAATCTGCATTATAAAATTTATATCATTGTTTATATAATTGATCTGTGCCGTAAACTTTAAAACAATCTAATCAACCATTTCAATATAAAATTCGGTAAATACATTAGTCTCAAATTTTATAATTACATACAGCTCAAATTATGTTCGTACACATAATTATTTAACCCTAAAAAGCCGCGGGCTAAAATTCCAGTGAGGACGAGTGAACACTTACAAAAAATAACCTGTAAAACATTTGAGTGGCCGCAATCAGCATTTTGTATGAATATTAAACTTTTTGTCTCGCCGTCAACATAATTACTTAAGTACATATTTCGTACTGAACGTAGCACCAATTAGTGGAACCTTGTGTGGTTGTGGCGTAACAGTGGTACCAAGAATGTGATCAGTACTAAATGTCTCTCGGCATTTGTTTTATGGATGTTGCGAAACCATTGCTTTGGTTATTTTTTATTTAGTTCGTGTAATATTCGTATCGAATAATATTTATCTATTATTAATTTTATAAATCTTAACATTATTTTTTATACTCATTTTTAATTCAGCTATAATTAATTCCTCCCCAAATAAAAAAAAAAACAACTAAATCATCTTATATCTAATTAAATAATTTATTATTGTTTTGAAATCCATCAAGTACTCAATTTTGTCTTACCTAACATTATTATTATATTACCATCCTCATTTTGAATTCTTCATAAAGTAAGTTGAAAAATTTACAGTTATAAATTATACGTATTTGATTATTCACCCACTCACATAACAATAAATCTCCATAATCGGTAACGCATAACGAGTAACAGTTTTCTTAATAATAAGCAGTATAACAGGAAGCTACTGTTGCCAATCCCGCACGCTATGCCAACAAGGTATTACAGAGAACCAACTTCTATCGATACTACATAATGTTCTTCTTCTTAAAGTGCCATCCCAATAAATGAAGGTTACCAGCTGCTGGTATTTATCTCTAGTTTTTGCAAGGCGGAACAGTTCACTTGCGCTCGCTTAATTCTCTTATAAACATATTCAAAAGAAGCATTTTTATATTGCTACAGTTATATTGCAACCATAGAAAAGTCTCCACAGCAAGAGCTAGGAAGCAGCGAGGGGTTTGACAATATAAAGTGCGCCTTTTTTAAGTCTAATATGAATAAATTAAACGGATTCTATAGCGGTTTATTGTGATTTTAGTGCTTTTATTGCTTTGTTATGCTGTTACCTATACTTAGTTACTTAAAGGTCATATAAAGAAAATATTCGTTGGCATAAAAAAGCAATAAAAGCAAAGGGTCGGGCTATAGCAAATAAAAAAAAAATATGAATATTGTTTTCTGAGGTTTACGCGATTGTGAGACTACGTCGGGTACTAAAATCACAATAAACCGCGATAGAATCCGTTTAATTTATTCATATTAGACTTAAAAAAAGGCGCACTTTATCTATCCAATATAACCTTCTTTTGTTATGTTACAGAGCTAGTTGTAAATAAATTGTGCTAACCTTATCATATAAAAACTTCAGCCATTTCTCCAATAAGTCCCCTCCATCAACTACTATACGTCAAAATGAGCGATCCTTCTGAATAATTTACCAGTTCACCTAACAATTTCCTAGCAAATTGAATGGTGACGTGAAGCGAGTGTCGCGTGACGACTTGGTAACGATGTTGACAAATGCTGTTCCACAACAATCATTGAATAGAGAAATTTATAGACAAATTACCGGCCATTTGGAAGAATGTTCTATGTAGAAAGTATAGTGGAAATGCTTGACGTATGTTAGAATTATTCTACAAATATATAATTCAGAAGTAGTAGTATAAAACTTAAGGTATAAAGGGGACATAGTTGTGCCAAAATGTATAGAAACTAGCAGTTGCGCGCAACTCCGCCCGCTATTCATTTTTTTCGATGTAACTAGATGTAGTATACAAGGTGAAAGAATTTTTAGAATCGGTCCAGTAGTTTTTGAGTTCATTCGTCTCAAACATATAATAAATAAATAAAATAAAATAATATTAGTTTTGATTGATTAATAAAAACTTTTGATAAAATTTGTGGGTTGGTACAGTTTGGAAAAGTGTGTCCAATTGTGCTCTGTGTATAATGTAGCTTAAAAGTTTAAAATAGACATGTTGTTTGATAAAAAATATCGTGAAGAAAGCCTTTTTATACTTTATTATCATCACCGATAGTTTATCTATATCTGTGATTATTATAGAATGTGAAAGTGAGCTCAAAACGTGTAGATTAATTTTAAGCCGAGAGTATTCGAAAGTTTCAATAAATGCTGGTATATTTATTTTCCAATTGTCATCCTAATTAAATACCGACGTAATCAAACAATTCAAATACATGGTCGTAAGAAACGTATTGACTGACAATCTATTCAGTAATGTTCTCACCTATACAAAGCCGATAATTGTCAAACTTTACAACACCTAATAACATACAAAAAAAGTCAATCCAATGAAACAATATGGTGGCCAAAAAAAAGAAGGCATTGTGCTCATTCGACGCTCATGTTTGCAATCTTAAAGCAGATTGGTTATTCAGAAGAAATAGGGAGGAAATAACTGCTATATAAGCGTGTAAATCTTTTACGTACATAAAGAAAATATCTACCTCTTACATTTATGTTTCGCTGTTTGCTGGGTACAGGCTTCTTCCCATATAGAGAAGTGATGAGCATTGATCACCACGCTTGCTCATTGCGGGTTGGCGATTTCAGATTCCAATATTTTGGAATCTGAAATCCAGGTTTCATCACGATGTTTTCCTTCACCTTTTGTCAATGATGTCTTAGAATTATTGAGAAAGTACATATAACTTTGAAAGAGTGGTATTTGCCTGGGTTCGAACCTCCATGTGCGTGCGAACCGCTAGGCCACCACATGTACGCAAACATAAATAGCGTTATCAAGCGATTTAATGTATTTTTACACCGAATCTGTATGAGTTATTTTGTAAACAAAGAAAAGTTGCTTGATCTTTAGTACTCTTTGGTATCGCGACATTAACTTCAGGGTCCCAAGTTTCCGCTGGAGTCGAGCAGAGAATACACAAGCGATCCTACGAGGTACTAAGCGGTCCCGTCCAAGGCTGAGACGGGACCGACGACCTTCCATCTTCTGTTCTTAGTGTAAAACAATGTCGCTCACGCTGTCTGTTCGCTTACTTCTTTTAAACTCCACATCTGATTTCAATGCAATTATGACTCTTCGGCTCCTGTATCTTGGCGAGCCTAAAAACCGCTACAAGATATTGTCGTCTCCCCGATTATGTTCCCCTCACACAAACTGTGTCGTATTTCGTTGAATCGCCAATATTCGTCGGCCGAAGTACTCGGCTACCCGTGCGAAGCTGCGGTGTATCCACTAGTTTAATAATATGAAATACTAATGAGGCAAGCCGATGGCACAGCGTCACGACCTTGGCTCCATATTTATAATTGCACGTAACAATGTCCCACGAGAGTCCCAGAATTACGCCAATGGAATCCGTGATTATTTACATACATAACACCTTGATGCCTATTTGCTCGGGTTAAAATAACGGTACATTAGATGTCGTGTTTTAACAGTCGGCTTAGAGAGTTGCTTAGATATTTTTTACAGTTATTTGTAGGTACATTATATAGTACGGTATGTGGTGTGATTTGCTTTGTGTAATATTTGTATTTTGGAAGAGCTGATTTAAATATTGCTGTTTTCTCGAGTTACAATAATAATTCGTTTTGCAATTATGTGATTATTTAGTTGTTAGTTGCGCATGCCTGTTTAACCCTCTTGCTAAGCTAAATATTGTAATACCAATAGGTTCAAGTCAGTAGAGCGATGGGTGTCTTATGAACCGGCAACCATATGATTTCAAGTTATGACATTCTAGGCATTAGGCTACCACTGCTTCAGCTATGACAGACATTTACAAAATTATACATACTGAAAATCGTACTATGAGTAAGTTTGGCAGACGGCAAAATACTTAAGCGTTTTATTCAAGTACAACCACCAATCACACACCAGACAACCTCGACGAATTAATCATCGAATTAAGTCATACTTCAACTAGTCTATTGATATAATGGAAAGTTAATAACAACAGTAACACGCCAATCATCTTAAAATACTCAAGCAATTTCGGCACAAACGAGCTCACATGTAGAACATAACCTTTTGGTGAAGTCAAAAGGTCGTACAGTTCACCATACATTAACAGCCACCACGAAAGCCAACCATACTGCTAGGAAATACAGGTTGTTTCGATGTCTTAGTGGTGGGTGGAGGACTGTACAAACCAAACGGTATTTTCAATAGCCCCGTTATTATTTCCTTCGTAATACCAGCTTATTATGTGGAATCTCTAGATTGCTATATCGTGTTCCATCCTCGGCTGTCGTTTGTTTTTGTGTAAATCCAATAAGCCTCATAATATTTCGAAGTAGATAATATTATTATTCTGTAGTAATATTTCAAGTATGGCGTGGGAAAATGGCTGGTATCATTATTGGTTCGTAAATTGTTATCAAAAAGTCTTTTACAAAACACCAAGATTCTTCCAAAATAATAATTTTACAATATACTAAACAATTGGACAGATTGAGCAAAACTAATTGGTCATCAAACAATAGTTTTCATTTTCGTGCAAATAAATATTTTAGGCAGGCTCGATTCGAGATGAGCGAAACAAGACAATTTAAAATAACTAAGCAGTTTTTTATCCTCAAATTTGGTGAAGGTCACAATTTTAAAGTTATTTTCCACTGGTAGGTATTGTATTTAAATATGTGTGAACCAGAATATAAAAATAAAGATGAGAATGCCATAATACGTAAGTATTAATCTAATCCAAAAGCATTTGATAGAGAATTAAGTGAAGTCCTACAAAGTAGGTCAATCGGGTCGGGTCGATGCCTCCATCGGGCTCTATCCATTACTCAATTAATAATTCCCATTTAATCAGATTAAGCGTGAAATTTGGTCGGCGATTGACACCTTCAGCTTACTGGCCTGTGATAATTCAGTATCCATTTCGTCCTTATATAATTTAACTTTGTTCAATGATCTGTGCTTTTTGGGAAGTGATTTTCCACCTCATCTGGTTAAGGGAGTTGAACCTTTCCAACAGACAAATACCTATAACTAGAACAGCAGTATACAACTATAACAATTTGCCCACTTGTAAAATATATTACGGTTGGTATCTTCATTGCCTCTGAATTCATAACACAAGTGCTTTAGCTACTTACTTTGGATTTGGAGCAACGTAGGTAGGTATAATAATTATGTTCCTGCTAGAGTTGCGCAGAGCTTGCGTAAGTGATCCCGCGGTTCCAGCAAAGGCTACGGGACCGGGGTATTTTTAGTCGGTGCAAGTCCGACATATCCCCACGCTGTGCCCTCAGCGTGGGTTGAAGGCAATAGAGTTTCACCCCGCCAAAAAAAAACCACATTTATTAATAAAAAATAATTACAAGCTGGTAAATAATTATTAAAACAGAATTTAATTGAAATCGCAATTTCAGTAGTTTCTTTTACTAATAAAAGTGAACATATAGAGACTTGAATATTTTATTATTGTTTTTTTTTTTAACCCAAGTGTATGGAATTATATATACAGGATTTATTTATATATACAGTTATTAATTTTGACTGTGCAACTTAGACTATTTCGTATTATCTCTGTTGCATGCTACTTATCAACTTTTTTAATGTTGTGACACCTATAAAATATAAAAGACTGGGACTTATGTTCTTTATGCAAATAGCTTGGGATTTAATTCTAAAGATAGACATTTCGCAATCATTGATGAAGTCCGTTGTAACATAAATATACATTACGTAAAACTTGCCTATCAAACTGGTCTTAGATTATATTATTCAATGTGATTTTATTTTATGTGTGAAGTAAAACATAAATCAAAATTAAACATAAATCTGTATATTCCAACGAGTTTATTAAGTCAAACAATAAGATAGAATAAAGCAGGGTCAAAATAAGTCAGGAATGAATAAATTCGTTCTTTTGAACGGGATTTTCAAATGGATTAACTTGTAGGTATCATTATACCCATTCATATGTATGGAAACCTTAATTATTACGCCCACTTTCAGAAGATATTAGAGGCATACTTACAACTTTCCTATACTGTTAATGTAAAAATTAAAACTTAATTACTTACAATAATCAATAAAATGATCTGCCAGCAAACGTCGGCAGAACTCACCTAAATACAAAGAATATCTTGCCATAAAAGTTCAAGAACAGAATTATCTGAGATCGACGCGCCAACATTCTTAGCCAACATACGTTGCCATTAAGGGCACGGGCATATTAAATCAGGCGAAGGCAACACTTAAAACTAATTACTACGCGTACATATGTACTTCTATCTACTGGTGCACACGTTTAATGTAAGTCAAAAGAAAAGACTTACGTAAGTAGGTTATCTGACCAGCCTGCCTCTAAATAGTGAATTTCTATACTTACTGTTTTACAGGGACAATGAACAAGCCCGAAGAACCTTCAACGTATATTTGAGATTCAATATTCATCTGAATTGAAAAAAGACCGGATGTAGGGAATATATGCGATTGATTTAAAAATTGTCGCACTATAAATTTACTAGGTGCCTATCTGGTTTAATGGGAGTCTAACTAATACTAACTACCTATTTGTAACATTATAGTAGGGTTACTAGACAGAGCCCGTGACTAAAGATAGCTAATGATAAGCATAAATGGTAAGCCCTCTTTACCAATGCTTGCTTGTTTTTATTCAAGTTCTTGATATCAGTTACAGGCTTCATCAAACGTTGTGGGTTCCAATACAGTTAATCTTTCCCTGGGACATACCGAGCATAATTGTCACGGTGGTGTTCATTGGTTATCATTGTAGATTTTTTTTTTTTGGCGGAGTGAAACGCTATTGGTCTCAACCCACGCTGAGGGCACAGCGTGGGGATATTTCGGACTTGCACCGATTAAAAACACCCCGGTCCCGTCCTTGCCATTGCTGGAGCCGCGGGATCACTTACGCAAGCTCTGCGCAACTCCAGCTGGATCATTGAAGAGCCTGGCTTGAAAGAGTTGCACTGATGGGCACGTGTGGCGGTCTTGTCTAATAAAAAAACCGTTACAATTTTAGCTAGCTAATCTTGAAATTACAAGTTTGACATTTCTCAATTTGTCTGCCGCCAAATATTTAACAATAGGATTACATTCTTAGCGACTCGCTCCCATATTTCAATCACGCGTAGTATGTGTGTCGGCTGTCGGAATGTATGGGAGTGCCGCGTACATTCATGGACAAATATCATTTACATGTAGATGTAGCCATATTATTGTCATCTAAAAGCGTCTGCCAGTACAATTTACCATAGTGATACTATGATTAAAAATGTCTATTAAGTATGTATTCTCAAGAAAAAAATCCAATTTTAATGTAAATATAATTGGTAGTACCAGATTTTGGCAAGAAACAAATGAGCAATATATTATGTTTGAACAGAAACATATTTAACTATGACAATACAATTTTGCGTGTAGTATCATTTATTGCAAACTTTACAGCAAAATGTATCATGTAACATTGTTTTGTCTATGATTTTACGGGCGTTAAGAGCCATTTCACAAAATTAAAGCGCTCGAGTTTAGGTAAAAGACGGCAGCACTGTGTATGTGTGCAAAGCTTATCACACATACACAATACAAGCAGTGTAACGCGAGTGTCGAGACGGACTAAATAATCTTGAGCCGTTGTAATCATAATGCGGAATTTAGAGATTTATGAAAAAAGTTATTTTATTTATCTGTTTCACGTCTAAATTAGTTATATGTAAACCATCCTGACTTGTCAAAATTAAATTCAGTCTAATAAAGGTTTCTAGATAATAAAAAAAAACACAAGTATATGTTATGTAAAGTATGTAGGTAATAAAAATTATCAGGAAAACAAATAATAATATAGACTATCACATAAGTTATAATAATATGGCTGCATAATTTTTATTTTTCCTTTTTTTGATACATGGTACAAAATGGGGCGTAACGGTTGCGTCGTTACGCCCCATTGCTAAACAATATTAAACAATAATATATAATTAATCTTTAATCTACTAATATAACACTTTATAATAAAATAAACTCTTTCCTCTTGTAAAAAAAAACCGAAAAAAATCAAAATGTTGTAGTCGTAGTATAATAATGCGTTCACGACATGAGCACGCGCAGATTGAGACGCGGGAAAAAGTGGCATAGGTCCTTCCTCGATGGGCGCTCGCACCGGACTAAACAGTACCGGCTTATGCATCGTACTTTATTCTAATTTAGAGTGATTTTAATATCGATATTATGTCTAATTAAATGAAGGGATTTTAATCAAACTTTAGAATTCGATTTGTTAAAGAACATAGTTTATTTTGACATTTTTTTTTATGTAATTACGCCTTAGTAAACCCAAAAAATTGCGATATAATTGCGAATAAATCGTAAAAATTGACCCAAGACTTTATTTTTTTACTAATTAATGTTTATAATAATCGATATTCTAGTACATTATGTGTCGACAAAACTATATGCCTGATGCATTGTGTATTTTTTTTCGTCAAAATTATAACTGTTAATGATAGATATAGGAGTCTGAAGTTGACTCTGCGATGATTCTTCAGTAAACTATGTAGTTGTGGGAGATTAATCACTACAAAGTAAAGAAATAAGTTTCTGTAAATGTTTTACATGAAGTGTCAATACGAAAGATTGGTCTATTTTTTACATGTATTCACCAATGCCAGAGTATTAACTAAGATGGCAAATTAGGCGACTAAAATCTTAGATATTCGCGCGAAAACGTGAAATGGCTCTTAACAGCCGCGCTAAGTGTTTGCTCACGAACGAATACAATCTACGTTCTACACGCGCGTATGTACTTATATGTAGATTTATTTTTTTATCTTTTTGAGTTTTGTTTCATTTGAGTTTGACGATTTGAGTTTCTATCGATTTGAGTTGCCATAGTCACGGGTTTGTCTGGTTTGGGATCAGATGGCCGTGTGTGAGTTGTCCTAAGATATTATATTTTATTTTAAATGTATATCTACACACATCAAAAGTGTCTAGGGATCAACATATATTTTTGAAATAACTTTTCTCCTGATTGATATTAATTAAAATTTTCTTTAAGGATTCATCGAATAAAGTGTTTTCGTTTGTCACAGTAACGATAAACCAAGTCACCTTTGCATTAATAAAGAAATTTGCCATTTTCCTAATAAAGGGATTTTTGACATTTGAACCACTAACACAAAGTTCGAAAAAAAGACTGAAATAACAGTTTTCTTTAAAATTTTATTGGGTAACTTAAACAATTAATAATCCGTGTTTCTACCGCGAACACTAACAACACAAGAACATCGGTTTGGCATACTCAAAATGAGTTCATCCAAATCACGCTGTGGAATGGCCGCCCATGTTCGTTGCAACAACAAAAAAAGGTCTTCTTGCGACTGGATACCCTCCATATTCGGCAGAGCTCTTCTCTGTAGCATATCCCATGCATGCTCAATCGGGTTCAAGTCTGGCGACTGAGCAGGCCAGGGCAGGACATTGATGTTAGCTGCGGCGAGAGTCTGTCTTACAACTCTTGCGGTGTGCGGTCGTGCATTATCATGCATTAACTGAAATAAGGGACCGATTTGCACTTGTAGAGGAACGATGACGTCTGATACAATCGTCTCAGCATAAATTTGAGCGTTGAGGTTGCTTCTGATCCAAATCAACTCAGTTCTTCCGCCGATCCAAATACCCGCCCATACCATGATGGTTCCACCACTATAAGGATGGACTTCCTGGCAGCATTTTAATCGCTGTTGGCGTCCAGGGGTTCTCCAGTGTCGTATACGTCTTGTATCCGGTCTCATACCAAAACGAGACTCATCAGAAAAGCACACGAAACGCCATTGTTCTTCTGCCCAATTTCTGTGTTCAAGAGCCCATTGATATCGAATCCTACGATTGTGCATTGCTATAGGTGGTACCCGTAGCGGTCTTCGGGAATGAAGGTTCACTTCATGCAAGCGGTTTCTGACTGTTTGGTCGCTAATTAAGTTCCCTGAAGAGTGATGAAGCCTCACGGCTAACATCATGGCGGTTATTGTTGGAGCTCTTCGAGTTAAGATTTGAATGTATCGGTCTTGTCTCCGTGTGGTGCAGCGATACCGTCCTCCATGGCGCTCAGCCACGGTACCAGTGCTTCGGTAACGTGTCCAAAGTCGACTGATAACACTCTGACTTGTATTCAGAGCTAAAGCCACAGTACGTTGCCGGGAACCAGCTTCTATCATTCCCACGGCTCTGAGCATTTCTTCCCTGCTTAAATGACGTCGCCGCTCCATAATAACGTTGGTTTTAATCAGTAGTAGGGAAACAGTAGCACTAATAATGTCTTCAATGCGTTGTATGTTTTTATAGGGAAAATATTGACAGCTGATTTTCATCTTTTACTCGAATTTGATTCACAGTTCCTGATTCGAATTATGAAATGCACCAAAAAGGATCCATATAAATTTATAAAATCATAAATTTATTACAAAGCCACATCTCAATCTCAAGAAATCCGCATAAAAATGCTTTATCCCTAGACACTTTTGATGTGTGTATTATTAAAAATGATGTTTCTACGTCCGGCATAAAAGAATAACAACACTTAGGTACATAAAAAACCTAAATTTATTCACTTATAATTAAATGAATAACAGCTTTTTGTCTATCTAATTTTACCTATGGGTTGTAAATCTCGTTTTTATATCTAGTAAGTTTCAAAACACCGGATCATTTTGAATAATATCTTAAGTTGGCGGCATTCACGCGCTTCTTAACGCATACCAAGATTTTAAATGTCAAATTAGTTAGTAGATTATACTTGCGAAGATCGAAAATCCCACAGACCTTGGATGGAATCTTTAAACTTGTTTCTTCTACTTTGATAGTAGTAATTGAATATAGTTGTCAGTTATCATTGTCTAAATAAACCAACCATACATCAGTAAACGTGCCGTGGGGTTTTCGGCATAGAATAGAGCCTCCCCTCTCTTCCCGTGGGTGTCTTAAGAGGTGATTAAGGTATATAGAAACAAGAACAATGGGCAGCAGCGTTCTCCTAAAGAACTGGAAAACAGACTGTGCCCATTGTGGCGCGCCACAACACACAGCCCCCAAATTGAGGATCAGGTGTTGTGGTGTAACATGGGAGAGGCCTGGGCCCTGCAGTGAATCGCGATAAGTTGAATTGATTGATTGGCACACCAGTAAACATATTAATTCAGCTCATGGGTCAGTTGCCTAAAAAGACCAAGTAATGGCACTGATTGTTTTCGGCCATCCACCCATACACCACCTATAATACAGCCCAACTTCTACATCCTTATTTTAGGTGAAAAGCTTATGACTTCAAATCTTCGTCCCCGCTGAGGGCACGACTTGGGGATATGTCAATCTTTTACGATTAAAAACACCCCGGTCCCTGCCCTTGCCATAGCTAGAGCTACGGGGTACAAATATGGTATGGGGTTTTCAGTGGGCCACCAAGAGACGCAGATCACTTGTGTGCATTCCCAGCCCCGACAGTGACTTAAATCCATTAGTTCTCACCAGTTACTTCATTTACTTTATTTTTTTAAAACAAATAAAACTTAATCTTTGCAACACTTGTCACGGTCAGGTAAAACATATTCATGTTGTGTTGGTATCTCCACATCATTCACGCTTTCGACTCACCACATTAATTAGTAAGCGGTATAACAAGAATACCCCGTAGCCAATCTGCATTAGTTTTATATTATATGTTTATAACGAGCAGTTAGCATGCTAGTCATTCAAGAAGCGGAAAATTTCATGTGATGATACCGGTATCGACAAACAGTAACAACTCTTCCTCAATAATAAAATAAGAATCGGGAAAGAGCGCCAATAATGAATTGATAAGTAACTTATGACGATAATAACTGATTACTGAAACGTCAATCAATTTGAAGCCGCCTCAGTCACTTCAAATTATGAAATAGTAGCAGATAGACATTTAAGAACAACTTAAAGTTAATTTGCGTTTCAGTATTCGGTGGTTTAATTATAAGAATTATTAACAACTAGCTTTTGCCCGCGGTCTGCATAGACTTCAGACTTGGGTCTAAAGCTTCGCTTGTTAACAATTTTTAATCTTCCCACGAGAACTACTTGAGAGATCGGTATAGAAAGTACATGTCCTTTTCCATAGCATAAGTGACATGCATACCAAATTTCAAAGCTGTCTGCCCGCGGCTTAGCTCGTAAACAATTTTAATTTTTACCTCGGGAACTACTTAAGGAATCGGGATAAAAGGTAGCCTAAATCCGTTCAGCCGTTTTTGCGTGATTGAGTCACAAACATCCAAACATCCACACTTTCACATCTATACTTATAATAAATCTGTAGAAGTGAAAATTCTGTACATTGAAAATATTAAAAAAATTAATGGCGGGGTGTGTTACTAGACCGACACCGAACCCAAAAATGTGATTAAAAAAATTTTTGTCTGTCTGTCTGTCTGTCTGTTTGTTCAGGCATCACGCAAAAACTACCGGTTCGATTTCGATGAAACTTGGTATAATAGTTCTTTAATATCACTGGGTAGTTTTTATGCCGGAAAAGTATATACAATAAAAACAAACTTAATTTTGCGGTTCGATCCCTAGACCCGAATACTGTACCAACCGCAAATAATAAGTTTGTCGTAGTTTACGTCACCCGCAGTGGAGTTCACTAAGGGGCGCTGCACACGGCTAAGATACTATAATTATTTATCTATACTATATATAATTATATAATATTATAAAGCTGAAGAATTTGTTTGTTTAAACGCGCTAATCTCAGGAAGTACTGATCCGATTTGAAAAATTCTTCACTTTCACTGTTAGATAGCCCACTTATTGAGGAAGGCTATAGGCTACTTTTCTTTTGGAAATCTATCCCCTATGGGGGTGAAATAGGGGTTGAAAGTTTGTATGGGAAGTTCGGTATTTTCAATGATAGACACATGAAATTTTGTATACGGGTTTCTGGATAGAAATAAATAAAGACGTATTTCAGCGATTTTAAAAATCATCCCCCTAAGAGGGTGAAAAAGGGGTTGGAAGTATGTAGGCATATGAATTGTGTCGTTTTCAAATATAGACACATTCAATTTCATACAAGGGTTATTAGTTAGAAATAAATAAGATGTATTTCCGAGATTTTAGAAATCTACCCTCTAAGGGGGTGAAATAAGGGCTGAAATAGTTGGTATGTGAAGTTCAGTATTCTCAAAGATAGACAGATGAAAAGATAAATAGATAAGATAATGACCATCTAAGACATATCTATAATGACGACTCCCGTGGTCGAGTGGCGTTCACTCCGGTTTTTAAGGTGTCGCCAGCTCTAAGGTTCCAGGTTCAATCCCCGGACGGGTCCATGTAGAAAATCACTTTTATACATTGTCTTGAGTCTGGGTGTTTATGGTACCTTTTTTGTCTCCGATTCCATAACACAAATGCTTTTGCTACTTACTTTACTTTTATTATTCTTTTAACGCCATAATATTAGATGAAAAATTTTATACATTCTCCTTACTTTGAAAATCACAGAATACTAATCTACCTTTAATACTACTCTTTACTTTACGCGCGAGCGAAGCCGCGGGCAACAGCTATTTATAATATTATTAGGATATTTGTTACAGAATAATTTCTGAACATGACGTTTGACTGACGGGTGAGAAAATCGTATACAGATAAAAATAGTCTATATTGAAGCAGCTCATATTTTTTTCGATAAGACAATGTGTTTTGGCGCGTCTATTTGATCAAACCACGGAGGATATTAAAATAATATAAAAATATAATTATAATCAACTGATGGTGGATACTCTGTTAGGGATATGACACCATATCCTTGCAACATACATGTCATAATTCTATTTATAAATAAACTCGGTCGCGAGTAGCTAGCATGATAAAAAGAGTCCAGTAGTAAGCGCTGAGAATGAACTCTTGTATGCAGTTAATGTGCGGTCAGTCGAGGCATCATTACATGTACACGACCGACGATTACACGCTGTTTAAAGATGATAAGCGACGCATGCGCAGCTTTTCTTTTTCACGTCAAACGTTTAATTAATAATAACATTAGTTTAAGTGGAGGGAAGTGGTTATGTGCTTATGTATATATATGTAATACTACATGTGTAATTTAATATCACATTCTTAATTAAGTCAATTTAAATGTGACATCACTAGGAAGGACTAATTCGATTTTATGAGGTATTAATAAGATTTACTGTAAAATATTTTTGTAAACATAATAATATGATTGAAATAAAAATGTTTACAAGAAAATTTCTTTCATACCTCGGTGTATAGTTGCCGGCAAGTAACTTGGCAATGTTTTGGAGTAGTGAGAGCGTATTTTCATATTCTATCTGCAACAAAAGCACAGTTTTATTGCTCGACTGTATCACTGCTAGTAATGTGTAAAAAAATCATTTTTTTAAACATTTATGTACATAAGAACGTTAAAACATAAGATGAACTCGTAACGACTCTTGCCAAATTACGTGCCGGGTACTGTAGATATATGTTTTTAAATTTTTTGTGATAACGATCGGCACAATAAGTTCGAGCCGAATAAACCTAAATATTGCATAAGAAATACAAGTACTGTTATCATATTATGAAGTTATTAAGTACAATGAGAATATGTATGCTAAGTTCTTACATAACCTCAATCCGTTGGAGTCGGAAGATAGCGTTCAAAACTGGAGCATATCCATTATGCATTAATAGATTGGAACGACTTAACATTTTTTGCAGAAATTATCATCAAGATTGGATTACCTCATTTCTTTTATATTTCCGTGTTGTGCTGGCTATAAAGATTACCGTCCTTGTACATACATACATGTATAGCTCACGCTTGTTTGGTGCTCTGTACCTAGTCTATTAGTCTATTAAAAGGACTATGCATCCCTCTGTACCTATGTCATAAAACGTAAAAAGGTAGACCATTGAAATTGTTGTAGTTGGTTGGTACATCTATAAAGATAATAACTAAAGACAAATAAAGCGGACCAGAATCCAGAACGTAATTTTGGTCAGGCGGGACGTGCAAGCGAGAGCGCGAAACTAGCGATTGAGAGGCACGATCGGCCAAAGCGTTCGGCTTGTGCAACTATCTCTCTTCCACTCCATCGGCCGAAGCGACCGAGTAAGAGACACAACAAGAAAAAGTAATTTTTCATCAATATTTTCTTATGACGCTATCTCGTAAAATTATAGTCCAACAGACTTTACAAAAAAACAATTTTTTTTCGTCGTTTTTTTGTATCTTGGGCAATCTGTTTTTATTTCTTAAAAAACCGTTTGCATACCTACTTACAGAAAACCCGCCCCACCTGCCAATAGCAATAAGCGAGCATAAAATATAAAATAACCCTCAAGACGTTATGTCATTTCTTAGATGTTTCTATCTCGGCACGTGGGTCTAATTGTATTCAGTTGGTTTCCGCTCCGATGCTGGCTGCTGCTCGTCAAAATTATCCCATTGTATGAATGTACTCGTAAGTAGGTGGGTTGATTACAGAAGGGCCATCGGAGAACTTTTATTAAGTAACTGTATGACTGTAAAAATTTCTCTGTTGTACAAATAGGTGACATAACATGGTACTGTTCGAAATAGCTTTATAAGTATATCTGTTCTTAGTAAGAGTAAGTGATTTGTGTTAATGTAAATATTGTATAAACTTAGTAATTTATTTTTAATCGATTTCCAAAAGGATGAGGTACTCAATTCGACTGTATTTTTTTTTATAAATTTGTTTTTGTGCCTTCTATTTTGTCTTCATTTTATAATTTTATAAGGCTTTTCATGTTTAATTGGCACGAAGCTTTAAAACTACTTCATAATAAAATATGATGATAATGATTGATCAATTCAAACGGAAGTGATACCATCTCCGTTTTAATGTTTATAATAATACTGGCCTATTGATCTCTAAATAGATAAGCTTTAAAATATCCTAAAGCGTACATCAAAGGTAACTTTATGGAGTTTTAAAAATAATCTTTGAAGAATAAAACCATGGAAATAAAACTGTAGGAAACCCAAACCGATAAATGTTTAAAAAGCAATGAAAATAACATTAAAATCGTTAAAACTAGAAGACGATGCCGACACACGCCTACTACATAGGTATTAATTAACCTTAGCAACCTAAGGTTTGATATGATAAATATATTTTATTATTGTACTTAATAATTATTTACTTACTACATTTTATATGTTTCATCCGACATGAAAGGAACCACGTTCTCCTGAACTTCAATGAAATTAAATGGTGTTTAAATAGAATAAAGAGGTTCGAGCTTAACATTTTTATTTAGAATGAGCACATTTCTTATTTGGTTAAGTAAATTGTGCAAATAATCTTGTGAATTTAGGTAATTAAACATAACGGCAATCGAATTTAGAAATTTAATTGAGTACCTATGATGACAATTTAAAAATTAAATATATGTTTGCTAATTAGGGGCATATAAACATTGCTATAAAAACGACCGCATTAATTGGTGTGACTCGGTTTTAACATCAGAATTATTTGTTCCGAGATAAGTTTAAAAATAAAATGAATTTAGTTTTTTTTTGTAATCTTTAAGCCTATAGAAATTCTTTCCGGCAATTCACAATATTAATGTTGTGTTACTTCACAACAGTTGTGTCCACAGTCCATATCCGTTCATTGTGTGTATGATACCTAAATAATAATACACTTGGTAAGTTGGTACATGGTTGATTTCCTCCGATTCTTCCTAACTCCACCCACTCTTGGGAGGACGATTACCTCAAGCCAAAGGTCGTTGATCTTGACTCTAGAAAGGACGGATACACATAGTTAAAGCCCGTTTACACGTAAATCAGTCCGGCTATTTTCAGCACGGGTTTTGCCTCGTATGCTAACTTAACGCGTTAATTACCTTAGTTTGACTCGAAAGAAGTTATGAATAATACGTAAAATCCACTGTCGATCTGTTTTAAAAGGTATTCGAAAGGAGAATACAAAAGATTCGAACTCAATCTTATTTTGTATCATTGATTAAAAGTTTACCTGAAATAAAAATATGCTACTTCAATTGTTTTGAAGTGTAAATAATCTATACCTACTTATAATAAATCTGTAGAAGTGAAAATTCTGTACATTGAAAATATCAAAAAAATTAATGGCGGGGTGTGTTACTAGACCGACACCGAACCCAAAAATGTGATTAAAAAAATTTTTGTCTGTCTGTCTGTCTGTTTGTTCAGGCATCACGCAAAAACTACCGGTTCGATTTCGATGAAACTTGGTATAATTGTTCTTTAATATCCTGGGCACCACACTGGGTAGTTTTTATCCCGGAAAAGTATATACAAAAAAAAACAAACTTAATTTTGCGGTTCGATCCCTAGACCCGAATACTGTACCAACCGCAAATAATAAGTTTGTCGTAGGTTACGTCACCCGTAGTGGAGTTCAATAACGGGCGCTGCACACGGCCAAGTAACTATTTATTAATCTGTGACACGGCTAAGATACTATAATTATTTATCTATACTTTATATATATTATATATTATTATACTATTATACTATATAATATTATAAAGCTGAAGAGTTTGTTTGTTTGAACGCGCTAAACTCAGGAAGTACGGGTCCGATTTGAAAATTCTTTCACTGTTGGATAGTCCACTTATTGAGGAAGGCTATAGGCTACTTTTCTTTTGGAAATCTATCCCCTAAGGGGGTGAAATAGGGGTTGAAAGTTTGTATGGGAAGTTCGGTATTTTCAATGATAGACACATGAAATATCGTATACGGGTTTCTGAATAGAAATAAATAAAGATGTATTTCAGCGATTTTAAAAATCATCCCCCTAAGAGGGTGAAAAAGGGGTTGGAAGTTTGTAGGCATATGAATTGTGTCGTTTTCAAAGATAGACACATTCAATTTCATACAAGGGTTATTAGTTAGAAATAAATAAGATGTATTTCCGAGATTTTAGAAATCTACCCTCTAAGGGGGTGAAATAAGGGCTGAAATAGTTGGTATGTGAAGTTCAGTATTCTCAAAGATAGACAGATGAAAAGATAAATAAATAAGATAATGACCATCTAAGACATGTCTATAATGACGACTCCCGTGGTCGAGTGGCGTTCACTCCGGTTTTTAAGGTGTCGCCAGCTCTAAGGTTCCAGGTTTGATCCCCGGACGGGTCCATGTAGAAAATCACTTTTATACAACATAGTCTGGAGTCTGGGTGTTTATGGTACCTTTTTTGTCTCCGATTCCATAACACAAATGCTTTTGCTACTTACTTTACTTTTATTATTATTTTAACGCCATAATATTAGATGAAAAATTTTATACATTCTCCTTACTTTGAAAATCACAGAATACATCTACCTTTAATACTACTCTTTACTTTACGCGCGAGCGAAGCCGCGGGCAACAGCTAGTAAAATAATATAATCTTATTCACTAAGCGTGGAGGGTTAGGAGAGCCGTTATCACCTCTAACTTATCATATTTTTAAGTAAAAAATCTGTAAAATGGTCTAAAACGCATATATGTGCCTATATCTGAGAGTCACTTCCCAGTGACATTCAGAACAAAAAAGAGATTTGACAACCCGAGGTAGTTGAACTCTAGAAAGGACTCGACTTAGTGAATAAAACCCCTGTCGCTAAATAAAGTTCATTATAATATTATAACTTCCACGTTCGTCCGGTAAGATAGAATTCTTTGGAAATGTCTACCAATGTGAAGTATCTGTTACAGCCCAGTGCGTGACGGCCAGTGTGACTATGTATTTCTTTTGCCACATGTTTTTGCAGTTATGAATTTAATTATTTTTAATAGCAGAAATAGCCCCGTGTAACTTTATTATGGCCTGTCATTGTTGTGATATTGGAACTTTTTGTGATACAACGTATAGTGTTGATTGATACTTATTTTTATTATTTACCTTTCATAATGTAAGAGAGATTGTTGCTTAAAATTAATATACTATTTTATTTCTAAAATATTGAAGACGACGATGGTTTGATATTCTTTATCTATATAAATTCGTGAAACAAAGTTTGCTATCGAACAACCGAAAAGGCTAGACCGATTTTAATGAAACTGTTTGATGGGTCTAAGAATATGTCATAGGCTATTTTTATACCACTAGATGGTAAAACGCCACCCTTATCACCTAGTGGTATATCACTCCGGTCTCCGGAATATGGCAAAACGTTTTCCAGGTCAGCTAGTTTGCATATAAAAATTTGACTGGTTAAGTTTGGATATGAATTTCTTAAAAAAAAATGTAGGGCTCGAATATCCTCCATAGCAGCTTGTAAACCTCCCAGACGGGATTGTTGGTCAAGTCGCGGCGCGCCTATTATTTTAAACGTCGCCGCAGCGAGTTCCTGGATTTTATATAATATTTTGAGCTTTCATTATTATAGGAGACGTGCATTATGCATTTTCGTATAACTTTCTAATGAATCGTGTGTCATCAATCCCATTTCAAGTGTTTGGTGAAAGCGGTCACGTTGCGTCACCGTAAATATACCGAGCTCACTTGACTTGATCGTGTTTGTTGACTTTACTGCTCCATCACTCTGTGACAACTAAAAAAAAACTACTATTAGCTAGTTACAGACAATCTTATCGTACAGCCTATTAAAATTTTATTAATATCTATTATATATAATTCCAGTGTCACGATGTTTGTCCGGGATGAACTCCGAAACTACTGAACCGATTTTAATCAAATTTGCACACCGTGTGCAGTTTGATCCAACTTGAAAGATTACATCACAAATATAAAATTTAGACCGCAGGGGAGCAGCGGGAAACAGCTAGTAATTATATAGATCTTCACATTTCCCAGTGTATCAGTGATCGTCATTTGATTTATTAATGTACAAGTAATTGCAGATAAGTCTTTGAAAAGACTTTGAAAAATATTTGTTAGAAAGTATATTTTATAGACTTTCGCGATATTTATACAGCTTTATTCAATAAAAAAGGCATAATAAATGCAATTATGTATTTCTATCTCGTTCTCGTTTCTACTTCAATCAATCGTCCGTAAGTAATAAAGTTTTATACGTTTGTGTATACGCGAGGTTGTCCGTTAGAAAAGTCGCGGGTCCTTCACTTTCAACTTTCACTGATGCGTCGCGGGCCGCGGCCACTCCTATCGATGCCAATGAATAGGCACAAACAATGGCATAGGTACCTACGTGGCTAAAGTATTTCAAATAGCCATTTTTCAAGAAAATAAAAATAACACCTGTAACTGTTGGGCTTAGGCGTCCTTTTATATAGATATGTACCAACCAGGGATCAAACCCGAGGCTACTGATGCAAAGAATTATCACTATTAGGTACACAGATTTTTTGAATCTAGGCACAATCACATTTATCACCCTCTTATCATATGTTTACCCTTAATAAAATTTAAAAAGTGTAAACAGGACAGTTATAGATTATTACAACTTTGATAAATTTATATTGTTTAATTTGCCTTAAAGCAGCCATGACTGTTCGTAAGATAAAAACAATAACTCGGTTGGTTTAAGATTAAATAAAACTATAAAAAAACTTGTTTTGTTTCGCTAGATAGCCATGCATTAGTAGCTAGTAGGTAGTCACTTGACCTTGCTTAGATGGAACGATGTACACGCTAATCTGTATTAAACTCACGTCCAATACACGTACGTAAATAAGTATAAACACCTTTAATATTCTTCAATATGAATCACTCTTTAATTGTGATCAAGTCTAACGAAATTATCTTTTTAAATTTACCGGGATAATCCACAGGTTAGGACGTTTACCTTATTATGTAAACTTCATAACCCTAACTATTAAATGAATATTTCTCGAGTCTTTAGCTTATTATTTTAACTTATTCACATTTAAACTACATATTCACGTATAACATCCGCTATCACAATACTTTCTTCCGTCAATTATTAATGAAAGAAAAGTAACTTCGCTTTTAATAATCGCCTCATCTCAACAAGCATTTATGATGATTTAATTCTAATTAAAACCTTACGCAAGTCAAGCTAAATTATTTATTATTATTATTTGACCCTAATAGACTCTCCAGTCATTTTATAGTGTGTGATTGGCCTCAAACAGCAACAAACACATAAATAAACTTAGATCTGTCAATCAAGCGTAAACACACATAATCCTCCTTAAAAGGAAAATGAGTGCTGTCTATGCTCTAAGGTTGTTTATAAGGACGTATGTATAATACCGAAGATAACCATAAACATAATTCATCAATCATTTCACTATCTAATAAATCAAAACTAAACATCTGCAAGTATAAATTAAAAAGTAATTTAAACGGTAAGACAATGAGATGATATCTGGCAAATGATTATGAAAACAATGGATTTTTGAAATTGTTTATAATTGAAATATTGTGCGATATGCATCAACATTTTTCTTTTAAGTATGTTATATGCAAGAAGTTGCAATAACGGAGGATGTTGGTGTATTTGGACCAAGGTCTGAAACAAAAATCTAATAAGTTATTATGCTTAGCTGTGAGGTGCTAAATTGATTCGAGCAAGATCGAGTAATCATACAATCATTTTGATAGATATAAACAATAATTATGTTATTATCATAAAACGGGTATTTAGTCTGAACGGCCCAAACCGAATGGCACGCGGGCCATTCGACCGTAAACAAAAATCGCTTACGTTTCAAAGTACCGATGATAAAATGAATTCAAAATTAATTTAAAGGTACAGTCGCGAACATTGTAATAGTCGCTAAGTTTATGAATTTTAACTATTTAAATATTTGAAATCACCTAATCACATTTCTTTGAAGACGGTTTTATATTATGGCAGTAAGTCTAAGCAGTCAAGATTTTACCACAGTCCACATTCAATGATTATTTTGTTAGCACATGGCTAGAGGATAAGGTGCTTTCAAGTATTTATTCCTACCTACTGCACTACTACTGCAGTTTGTATTTTCTGTAAAATACAAACTGCAGTAGGTACATGGAATTATTGACTGGGCAGATAAGCGTGGGGCATTGATTGAAAAAATTAAAATTTTAATAATGTGTGTCCTTTTACATACAATATCATCGACCTATAGACACAGAGCTTTATGTTGATTTATTTGTTTAAAAAAAAAACAGATACTAAACTTTACTAAATCTTATTGTTTAATTGTATTTTTTTATATTTTGTTGATTTGTTTCTTTAAAATGAGACTGATTTTTACTAAATCTTATTGTTTAATTGTATTTTTTTATATTTTGTTGATTTGTTTCTTTAAAATAAGACTGATTTTTATTTAAAATTAATTTATTATCAAATTTAACTTTTGTAAACATTTTAAATTATTGTTGATTGTTTTTCTAAGTAAGATAATACAAATCTAAGAAAAAAAACTTTTATTTCAACTTTTTAACTTTTGCACCCGAATGTACTTGATGTAGTTTGACACTGACAGTAGACACTGAATTTGTTTACCAGTTTTTATCACCGGTCCTTTGGAACGTAGGCGATTTTTGTTTACGGTCGAATGGCCCGCGGGCCATTCGGTTTGGGCCGTTCAGACTAAATACCCCATAAAACATACAACGCTTCATTGACTTCAGAATAGATAATGGAAAATCGCATTTTTGCTAACATTTTATATTTTATATATGAAGGAACAACTACGTTTAAATTATTTTTGGAGTTTGTTCTTTATTGAAATATTTTTTGCGTAGCTTAGACAAATCTTATTAAATTTAGTAGAATCTAGGTATCAAGCAAGCATCTTAAAAATATTTTTAAAACCATTCCAGTTATTAGCCAACTTTAAACCTACTTTGGCCTGTGCTACATTTGGCTACTATTGGATTAATACCCTTAGGTATGTTAGGAAACAAAAATAAAAATTAATAGCTCTACTAATTATAAATTCTTGAACCCATATTGGATGAGAATCATGGTATATATCGATGCCTTAGTTCACAATTGCACTAACTACAAAATTTTAAATTTTTACTTTTTTAATGCCAAATGCACTAAATTTCATGCTCTTTCGTTTCCGCGCATCGAAATACCGCTATTCCGTCTCTTTCTACCAAAAACGTGGGTCACAGTTGTATTAAATGAGTTCGTTTAATGTTCCATGAATGTGGTATTGTACTAATGGTCTTTATTTTTGTAAAACCAATCAAGATATACTTTAACTGATTTTAAGTTTCTCAACTGCAGGGAATTTCAAAACACAAACGTATTATATACATTTGCAATATCTGCTCATACTTTGTGTTTTATAATAAAAATAAATATTATGAATATGGATCAGTGGTTTATTGATTTATCTATTTAATGCAATATCTATAACTATCATTATCCTTCTTCTTGGACCTTGAACCAGCCTGGTAAAACTGTTAAATATTTTTGAGTTTTTCACTTAATGTCAATCTTAGTGCACAAATGTATTAAATGGGGGTTTTATGTTTATTTGGTCATTTTGAAAAGGTAACGTTTAAACTAATATTACAATATTGAGATATGATGGAGTAAAAGGACTAGTCTTGTGAATAGATGCATATTGTTTTGTTATTTCACTTGGATTTTCTACTGTTCTCGTCTAAACTTAAAAAAACTTTAAAGCTCTCTCCTCAAAAATGTAAATTTCGTAGTTAGTGCAATTGTGAACTAAGGCATCGATATAGCTTCTATAGCTTCTACTTGACGCCACAAAAGATACTGGTTAGCAGGCGTTAAAAAACACCTCATGAATACTTGTTCCATATTTAGAGCTCTTGCTTAAGTTATGTACCAACCACTCAACGTAAATAATTAAAGTGATAATTGAGTAACACCTACTTATACCAAATTGTATGCTTTCGCCGTAATTTCACTTTTCTATCCATTTATAAATACACTTTTAAAGTAATTAGACGGGTAAAGTACATTTAAATGTACACACAGTCACGGTCAGTGACCCGCATGTGTTTGCTCACACATTAGATAATTGAATAATTGCACGTAAATCTCGTGAGCGGATAAAATGGCGCTTCTATCTTGAACATAATGTGTTAATAAACTAGTCCCTAATACCGTTAACCAGGTGACCAGTTGACCCGGAATATGTAGCCTCATTGCTAACCCTGTATTTGTCCACACAGTACCTAGCCATTAGCAAGCTACCTGTAATTACCTCTATATCAATTACCATTTACTGTGCCACTTTTGCTTCATAAATAAACTGCGCTAACGGATCTCCGTTGTGTGTAAAAATATGCAATAATATTACTTACATGGCTTAATTGATTTAGCCCATCGAAAATACTTCTTTAAAATTCTCAGCCTCTCACAGTCCACTGCTAGACATAGCTCTTCAAAGTTGCCACGGGCTCAACCAAAATGTCAATGCGTGAAACTTGGAAATTTTGCGCAAAATAATTTCTATTCTCTCTCTTTTTTCTATTAATAAATTCATCATCATCTCCCTGGCCTTATCCCATTCATATGGGATCGGCGAAATGCGTGTTTTCCTTCCATTCAACTCTAGTACACGTCATTGCGACATCCACTCCTTTCTTTCTCATATCATCTTTCACACAATCCATCCATCTTTCTATAAATAAATTATTAAACACAAAAAATACTTTCACGTTCAAATCATGATGCCCTTTTGATGCACGTTTCTAAAATTTCGAATATGACCTAAAAAAACGTAAAACAAAAGATTACTTTACACTATAAATCAATAAACAAATTAATATAGCAACATTTTAAAGCTCTTCAGTTACTCAACGCCCGTTAGATGCGCTCGGACTGATCCACTGTTTTGTGGTCGAAAGTGAAACTACAGTGGTCTGCCAATTCACTATTTATGTACTACGTGATCAAAAAACGCATAATATTTGACGTATTAGGTAAGGCACCTGACACTTCAAACGTTTTATGCAAGTGTTAGTATAAATTACCTAATTGGAAAACAGTTTCGAATGTTTTTACTTTATGATATGATCTGGGATTCATGGGGTCTGCCCTATAAACTCCAGACCATAATTATCATGAATGAGCATTATTTGGTATTTTGAGTTAAGCTTCATTTAAATGTATGTGTGATCATTAACAATAAGAACAGCAATTCAATAAATATTTGAGTAACCAACAAAAAAATATTAACTACGTATATTATTGTAGGTTATTTTAGTGAGACCCGCGAATCGAATTCATAAACGCAGAAAAACTTTTCGACAATTGGACATGAAAGTGATTTGGAAATTTGATTGTCCTTTACAAATAATATCGGTAAAATCTCTTTCATCTGCTTATAAATATCTTCAACAGAGCTTCATGTAAGAAACATGTTTGTACACTCAAGTAATCAAATAAATTCGCAACTTAACGACGGCTAAGAGAAGTTCTTTTACCACTTATGTACATTCGATAAGTCCTTAGTCGTAAAGATTTGCATTTTACATAAAAGCTAAAAGCTTGTTGTTTATTATTATTGTATGTAGAGATCCGAAATGTGTTCCGGTCTGTGATAGACTTTAATAGATCTACTTGGAAATTAATTTGCATATGTTACGAGCTAACTTATACAACGATTACATGATAAATAAATTGTCGTATCGCAAAAACATACAAATTATTAGACACAAATCAAATTAATTAAAATATTAATATCTCTATCAAGTTTTTGAGAAAGGATCAAGTAAAACGAAATGGAAATTTTAAGAGTGTTGGGTTTGGTTGAAAGAATCTGAGGAATTACGGGTCCGATTTAAAAAATCTTTCAGTATTAGATAGCACCTTTTTTGTGGAATACTACGTTTTGCCGTGGAAACCGGCGCCCACGCGGGGGAAGCCGCGAGCAAAAGCTAGTTTATTGAAACATGAAATTTACAACACAATGGCAGACTTGCAATCCAATTAGATGTCATAAAATATATCATTACAATGCAACTTACCTACCCATAACAGGCAATACACTTACCCATAACAGGTTGCCGAAATGAGCATAGAAGATACCCCTGGAGCATAACAATTGACAGTGTTGTGAAACTTATCACAAGGGTATCATACGGTAATGTGTGGGCATCTGTCACCGACTGCATATCAATAACTGTCAAGGGTGCGCATACGGGCAACGGGGTTTGGTCCAAGTTGTAGTATTACACCGATTTTATTTGATAGGCAGAGGTACGAACGTTCTTCCCACGCCGGTATCGATGCATTTCTAGAAGACAAAAAGCGGTCAGCTTGAATGTAAAATACTTTGACTTAATAGTCTGTTTTTGAAATATGAAAAGCAATATATTTTGTTTAAATATTTGTATAAATATTGTATATCCGTGAATTTATATAAATAAATAATAGGTACGACGTGCCTAAAAACATGAATTTATAAAAATACAAGCAACAACAAAGCGGCGGTAGCCTAATGGCTAGAGCGTCTGACTAGCGATCATGTGGGTGCTGGTTTGAATCCCAACGATGCCGCTTCATCCCGTTACTTGTAACCTTCTGTTAGGCAACTGTAACACGTCGACGTGCGTATAACGAAACGGTCCGTAACGCTTGGCCGGCATTACACACGGACGTGTAACTACTCATTACACTACTTAAACATCATTTGCATCCTAACTCCAAGATTTCGCGTTACAAGTCTAGTTTATTGCAACAGCTATGAGCTAGACATTGCGGTTCTGTATGCACTTAGCTGCAAAATCGTAATATCTATGCAAATTAAGTTTAATGAATATTTATAAATATCGGCAGTGTTTGGCCACAATATTTAATTCTATATTACGGAAAATTTATTAGATGGACAATTACATAAGTAAAATAAGAGACAACTGCTTCTTCTTCTATGCAACTTCTTCGTGTCGGTCAATGGCAAAGTTAGATTAAAGAACCACGAAGAAAGCATTGTCAGTGGCGTTATACAGGTCCTCGCGTGTAAAGGTGGTAGGAGACACTGGGCAGCTCAAGGGAACCATGGTTTGGGGAGAAAAACCACACCGACAAGGCTCAATCAATGGCAACCCACCTATTATTGCAACTAGTCTGATAAGTTGACAATGGTATGGTTATATGTTTGCCAATTTAACATTTGTATTAATTTCTATATTATACTTTAACATGTAACAGTTTTTTGTACCAAATAAATAAAGAAATAGTCAGTTGGTATACAAACTAAGTAAGTAATTTGAAGTTAAGAAATATTTTAAAACAAGTATATTTTCTCTTTTTAACAACTGGATGTTATTTAACAGTTACGTTATAGTACGTGACGACTGCGCTGAAACTGTTCCTATATAAAAATGAATCCCAATTTCTCGTGGTCACAGCATTAAGTGTGATCAGCTGAACCAATTTCGCAATTTTTGCTATCGTGGTGTTGGGTATGATCAGGAGAAGGTTCTGAAAAAAAAAGTTGCGCGAAACATTAAAGAAAACATAACGACCTTATTAACTTTTCTAATGTAACACAAAAAGCGTTTGACAACTGTTTTATTAAGCGTTTAACATGACAACGTCTGTCAGGTCAGCTAGTTGTAGATAAATATCTGTCAAACTGTTTGACGTAAGCAGTTTTGGGTTGTCAAACAACACTGTATTATGAGGAAGATTGAACAAACGTTGTTTTTTGATGAGACAAAGGATACAATATTTTAAAACATATTTTTTATTCTACACATTCACTCAACAACAATTTCAATTCTAAACTATCATTTATAGCAGAGATTTTCAAAATAAGCTGAGACACTCTTTCATTGATGATTGTCTATTGACACAGCAGTCAATGGATAAACATTTGATGACAATACTTGATTTAAAATAAACACAAAGATTCATTGTCTTATTCTCCGGTCGAGGCTGCATGCTTATTATTATGAGTTGTAGTATCGTGGTAGTAATTACAAACAGAACGATAGTAAACTTACGCTAAAGAAAATTCTTTAGAGTTGAATGGTCATTTCTTCATTGATCAGGAGAAATATGCTGCAAAGCGCTTTTTATAATACAATTAAAGCTCAACCTAAATTGAACATCTCTGTATCGCCAATGTCGTGTATTATTCGAATGAACGTATTTTTGTACCGCGTCGATTCTGTAAGACGTCGTTCCAAACTTCGAATCTGAACCCGCCGTGAGTTTCTTGATTGGCATTCTATAAACTCGGTTGATACACTAGCGCTACACTTGCGAGCGTGTCAGCGTGTTGAACTAAAAAACCGTGAGATTTAGACAGATAAAGTATGAGATGACGTATGAAGTGGCATTCGGTAAAGAAATTCCCCGGTCACTTCGACGCTCGCTTCGCACTCGAACCCGATTCAGAGTGTCAAATAAAAAGCATCGATTTTACGAGTGACAATAGAAGCAATCCTTTAAGAAAAGCGTAAATATAATATTTATTTGTCACCGTGTTAAAAATTAGTACAATAACGAAATTTGTAGTTAAAAACTACTTTTTGGGCGTCTGTGTAAAGTGAAGTGGTAACGATGGCAAGACAGTTTTTGTTGAAATCTTTGTTTGAAGAGGCTCACGCTTTGGATAAACTAGAAAAGTGTCGACAATCTAAACAAATTCGAAGTTTATCTTTATTGACCAGCGATGACGACTATGTGTGCGTTTATAGATTGCCAAAAGAACTAATTGACCAACTGGAGTTTGATTTACTGCCTATAATAAAGCCCACAAAACGAAAAGGCAAAGGACTTTCAACTCGTTTAAAAGTAAGTGCTTAATTTTACTAAGTATATATAATATTACTTTTATAAGTATTTACACAGTTTATAGCTGATAGATTTGTAACCAAGTTCACCAACATAATTTATCGCTTAAAACTCATGAACACACTTCATAATAAGGAGTATTCCCTTTAGGTTCTTGCCTTTCCTTTCATGTTAGCCTAAAGACCCTATATTTCTAGTTACTTGGTATTTTATTATTAGGCGTGTAAATACATTTTTTATTGACCTATTGTTTTACAGATATTATGCACCTTGTCATTCTTGGCTAATGGGAGTTATCAGAAAATAATAAAAGAAAATATACGAACATTTGTATCGCAACCATCAGCATCTCGTTGCATAAATGAAGTTGTGGAAGCTCTTAATCATCCAACAATAGTAACAAAATATATAAGGTTTCCACAAAATATACAGGAAAGACAAATGTTGAAAGAAAGGTGACTAGGTATATTTTAATTAAAGTGACCCTTCTATGCTTTTTACAATTTTGTGATAGTTAATCATGTTTACTTCATTTCATCATGGTTCATCATAATTACTTAAAATTAAAGGTTCTTCAAAAAGTTTGGCTTCCCAGCAGCTCTTGGATGTGTTGATGGTACTCTGGTGGCATTGAAAAAACCAGTAGAAAATGAAGAACGTTTCTACTGCCGCAAAGGTTACCATGCAAGAAATGTGCAATTGGTAAATGGATTTCTGGATGAAAATTGTAATCTATTACTATTTTAGTCTTCATAATATTTCTTTTTTAATATTTTTTTTCAGATAACAGATGCCGATCTTAATATTTTACATGTGGATCCAACATATGGTGGAGCTACTCATGACAGCTTCATTTTTAACTATAGTGTTATAAAAGACCACTTAGAGGCATTAACAAATGCTGGTGAAGAGGTTATTTTGCTCGGTTAGTTAATTCCTCCCTACCTTTAAATATTACCATAACTAAATCAAATTGATTTATTTATTTACTTAATAATTTTTTCAGGTGATTCAGGATATGCTCAGCGCGCCTACCTTATGACGCCAATTAGTGGTGCTGAAGATAATTCCCCAGAAGCGTTTTATAATGACCGTCATTTATCAGCACGCAATTCAGTAGAGAGAACAATTGGTCTCCTAAAAGGACGATTTAGGTGCTTGTTAGTACACAGAGTGCTCAATTATCATCCAGACCTAGTTGCAAAAATAGTTATTGCATGTTGTGTTTTGCACAACATGTGCAATCGCGCAGGAATGCCGGCATTCACATTTTCAGAAGAAGAGCGATTAGAAGAGCTCCAAACAATTGCTGAAGCTCAAAGGAGGCAATTTACGGATTTGCCATCTAACGCCGATTTAGCTCTAGGGCAATTACGTAGGCGAAACTTAGTAGATAGGCTATGGCGTTCACGTCATAATTAATTCATCGGTGGTCCTGGTTTATAATTTTTGTGACTTCGAGTTCCAGTTTTAAGAGGGAACGCCCTTTATGCTTTGCATAGTGGCTTTTATTCGATTAAGTTCTGTTTAAGTTTTTTTGTTTTCGTTTGAGTATAGATTTTGATATTTTCGATTTTAAACCAAATCCAATGAACTTTTAATAAAACCCCTCTAGTATCAGTTTATACGTGTTTTATTTATTATTTATTTATTATTTACTAGCTGTTGCCCGCGGCTTCGCTCGCGCGTAAAGTAAAGAGTAAGTAGTATTAAAGGTAGATGTATTCTGGGATTTTCAAAGTAAGGAGAATGTATAAAATTTTTCATCTAATATTATGGCGTTAAAATAATAATAAAAGTAAAGTAAGTAGCAAAAGCATTAGTGTTATGGAATCGGAGACAAAAAAGGTACCATAAACACCCAGACCCGTGGGGTACCCGTACATGGACCCGTCCGGGGATCGAACCTGGAACCTTAGAGCTGGCGACACCTTAAAAACCGGAGTGAACGCCACTCGACCACGGGAGTCGTCATTATGTCTTAGATGGTCATTATCTTATCTATTTATCTTTTCATCTGTCTATCTTTGAGAATACTGAACTTCACATATCAACTATTTCAGCCCTTATTTCACCCCCTTAGAGGGTAGATTTCTAAAATCTACCCTCATAAATACATTTATATTGTATTTCTATATATATAAGAAATACATCTTATTTAGTTCTAACTAATAACCCCTGTATGAAATTGAATGTGTCTATCTTTGAAAACGACACAATTCATATGCCTACAAACTTCCAACCCCTTTTTCACCCTCTTAGGGGGATGATTTTTAAAATCGCTGAAATCGTCATTATTTATTTCTATCCAGAAACCCGTATACGAAATTTCATGTGTCTATCATTGAAAATACCGAACTTCCCATAAAAACTTTCAACCCCTATTTCACCCCCTTAGGGGATAGATTTCCTTCCTCAATAAGTGGGCTATCTAACAGTGAAAGAATTTTTCAAATCGGACCGTAGCGTAGTACCGCCTGAGATTAGCGCGTTCAAACAAACAAACTCTTCAGCTTTATAATATTAATATTAGTATAGATAAATAATTATAGTATCTTAGCCGTGTGCAGCGCCCCTTAGTGAACTCTACTGCGGGTGACGTAACCTACGACAAACTTATTATTTGCGGTTGGTACAGTATTCGGGTCTAGGGATCGAACCGCAAAATTAAGTTTGTTTTTTATTGTATATACTTTTCCGGGATAAAAACTACCCAGTGTGGTGCCCAGGATATTAAAGAACAATTATATCAAGTTTCATCGAAATCGAACCGGTAGTTTTTGCGTGATACCTGAACAAACAGACAGACAGACAGACAAAATTTTTTTTAATCACATTTTTGGGTTCGGTGTCGGTCTAGTAACACACACCGCCATTATATTTTTTGATATTTTCAATGTACAGAATTTTCACTTCTACAGATTTATTATAAGTATAGAAGATTTATTTATTAAAATTACAACGGTCGTGTGTGAAACCAATTACTGTAATTAGAAAAGAAACACAATGAAACTTAGAACGAGACAAATTACAACACATTATAAAAACATACAAAATACAAACAAAAAACAGGTTAATAAAAATTACACTTTCATAAATTTCCCTCACAGTACCTCTGACATACCAATAAAATCTTATTATATTATTTTACACCCTATCTCTATTCATAGCCTCTGCCAATGCTTGCAACCCTTTCCCCACTGCAGCCACAGCTTCGGCCAAAATTCTATCCCTCTCTGCACTCCTTTCATCCATCGCCCTTTCTCTTTCCGCACTCCTCTCCAGAAAGGACTGTAGGATTCGTGCATTTGTTCTTTGTATCTCCAGCTGCTGTTCTTCCAACCTCAGGAATCTCTCAGTAGTAGTTGAGAATTCCGTTCGTCGTTGAGATGGTGGAGGAGCAGCAACTGAAGGCATGTGACGTGATGCTGAAAAAAGACCACCGATTACTATGATGCGTATATAAAAAATCATAAATAGCAGCTTTTCCATGTCATTCGTTTGAAAAATGAAGTTTTGACAGTTATTTTTATTTTTTACTTACATACAGAACTAGCATTTCGACTAGCACGAGCCATATTTGTCCTTGGACGGCGAGAAGGGGAAGCAATTGACGTTGCGAGTCGCGAAGCTAAAAAAAAAATTACATAGTTACATGATTCAATAATCTCAAGTTTTTTCATAAATGGAATAGATATAAAATAAAAGTACGATTCAACTCACATATGGAACCGCGGCGTGAAGGAGAAGGTGTGGGGGTATGTGACAGTGTTATCGGTGGAGGAGACAGGCTAGGATGATATATATGAGGATTTGGAGGAGGAGTGTGTTCTAACTGGATACTCTGAAACAAACAAAAACAATCCCATCCCAAATTAAAACGAAACCCAAAAAATATAAATTAAAGTAAATAAGTTGCGACCTTGTGTAGCAAATCTGTTCTCAAGATATGATTTGAGTCGCCACAGTCACGGTGTACACTTACTGTGACAACTCAAATCTGTCTCTACACAGACACATACCTGCAAAATGCTTTGGCTTCTTCCAACAGTTGAGCTGGATGAGGAAGCAAACAGTCTTCTCGTAATTGGAAGATCAGGTCGTCGGTAATTACGTGTCTGTTCTTGACTATCCTCAATCAGTTCGGAACCCTGAATAGTAAATTGCATACAATCTTACTTCATATCTTCCTTGTGGCATAATATTGGACAAAAATATTTTGACGGAAAATACCTAGTAGTAGCTAGTAGTAGTACTAAAGTACCCTAAACACAAATTAGTATTTGAATTACCTATATTACATAGTACGGAATTTTAATATAAATATGTACTACATTAAGATCTAATAGAATAGAATCTAGACACAACGGTAGAATAATATAACTTACATAAATCACCATAGCTGGTAGTGCCTGACTATATTGTTGTTGTGGCGGATGTATCTATGATAAGTAAATAAAATCAGATAAATGCTAGATACGAGGATATCAGTAATTAATCACATACAATTATGAATTAAATTAAAATATCATACATTGTCAGTATCAGCATCTTGTATTTGTTGCGCTTCAGGTGATTGAGATGGAGTATCATTTTTCTGAAACGTTCAGATTTTGATATTCCGATTCAGATGTTTATTTGTAAAACTCAGGTAATAATAATAATAATAAATTAGCCAAAAAATATGTATTTATAACAGAAAGATTGCACATCTCTTGGCCACTACCAGCCAGACGTGATTAATGTAAAAAAGCTAGCACCTAATGCATTTCTAAATTTCTTACCAGAAATGGCTGTATGCCTAAATGTGCATCTCCAGTTGAAAAAGTTATACCACCGCACAAAGCAACAACTCTTTCCTCTAGCTCTGACAGCTCCACTTCATCCTCCACCCCACCACCAGTCCTACGCCTAGCAGCAGAGCGAGCGGCAACTTTTTTTTTTATGGTGCTTTTTTTGTCAGACCAATACTACAATCAGACATATAATTATAGAAATTGCTGTTAAAATACACATTCTTTTAAAATACTATGGCCACTAATAAATCTTTGTTTTTCCAAGGCAAGTCTCCGTAAATAGATGACATTTCTTCCATGATCACTTGTGGTGCGTTTCCTTGCAATTTTCTCCATAGCTGACGTTTTCTCCCCGATTGACTTGTGTATCCAGCGATATCTCAAAAGTTAATGAACCGATTGGAATGAAAATTTGTAATTATAGTTGCATTGAAGACAAAAAGCGACAGGTAAAAAAACCCCCACCCCTCCAACCATTCCATTCCGCGAACTTTTGGACCTCCCTACGTATATACAATGTGTAACAAACCCCTGTCCGATCCCTAAGACTATTATTCGGTATCGTACTGCAAACACAAATATACGTAGCCATTAGATGGATTGGAGATTTTTTTTCCCAATTGACAATAATTATAAATAAATAAAATAAAATAAAAATAAAAAAGCCTTTTATTTCTTACAAAAAATGATAGTTTACAAGATAATTAGTGTCAGTATTAAGTTTTTGTAATTTATTAGTTAATTGATACTAGTTTTCATTTTTATAAAAGAAATTAAGAAACTTCAGACAATAATTAAATCAAAATAAAAACTGATTCAAGGTATCAGCAACACTGACCGCTCCTCAAAGTTCACGTACTTACTACCTGCAGCTTTGTGTCAAAGAAGCCGCCTATGCGAGACGGTTTATGAACTGTACCACGAACACGATTTTATTGGATCCGACAGGGGTTTTGTTATATGTTTTATTTTATAATCAAAGCGTCGCACAATTTCAGTGGTTTGCTTTGAGTCATGTTAAGTGGTTTAACTAATATGACATATTAAAAAAAGCGATGCTAACCTTGGTCCACTGTTTGTAGGTTTTGATTGGGCCACCTAAACTATTTAATCGTATGGCTAGTTCCTCCCACTGGCGTCGACTTCGCTCTCTGGCATTTTGAGTTCTCAAGAAACCCTTCGCCATACCAGGGTTTCTTTCCATGAACTCTACCAGAGTTTCAAGCTGAGCCGACGATGGGTGAGAAGAACGTGTCTCGTTTGGACTGGAATATTATAGTTGGATTAGAAAACAAAATAAATACTATCGAATTAATATCATTTTAAAAATTCCCAACAGTAAATATAAACTTACTTCATTTTTAATTCACAATTATTGTCGGCACTGAACGATCAAACAACCAAAACAACTCAACGCTCTATGAAGAACATTGAAGGACAATAATCCGTCAGTGTCCGTTAGACTTTTAATTTTTTCGTAAGGGAACTGGAAACCATAGATTTTATATTCATGACACGAACGAGATTTTGCGATTTTTTTACAAAATAACTGCCTCAAATTCGTTTCAAAATAAATAATTTTAATTTGAACAATATATTATTAGCTTAAATTGTGTGTCAAAAACTCAACAATTGTGTCAAGAAACTGAAGACGATAAAACTTGACTAACCTTTTTTTGAGTATGGTAATCACTTGTACAATATTGGTCACTTCGGAACTCACTTCACTTCGCAAGTGACAAGGTGATGCTTACAGAATGCAAAATCAAGATCATTTTGAAACGTATGCGAAGTGAGAGTGAATGCGAAGTGAGGTGCGAGTTGTTGATTGAATTTTACAGAATTGACAGGCTGATTTAAATGAAACAACTGCTAAATTTTAGGGAAGCTTGCCTTGCCACAACTTATATACCCGGTTTTATTTCAAATACTGTACCTTAATATAAAATGTTAAAAGTGTTAAATGTGAAAAATAATCATTTACCAATGCTGTAATTTAAGAAAACTATTATTATAATCATTTGACATAAACATAATCACAAATAAATGAGACAGAAAAAAAGAGAAAAAAGAGAGATAATTGAGGAAATAGTTAAGGAAGTTCCTTGTGAAATCTCTACGTAAGAAAATCACTCACCTATGTCTGACCGCAATGATTCTATGTATAATGACATTTTAAATTAGGAATGCCTTTACAGAATGCTTTGATTTTTTTTTTTTTTTTTTTTTTTATTATTTTCGATGACTTGATGTCATAGTAATATTAACATTTTATTTTTCTAATTTCATTTTTAGTTTAAATGTGTTGCTATTTCGAATTTTTACTCAGAATTAAATTAATCCTTCTTGCACAATAAAATCGCTGGCCACGTTCAATTGTTTTATTCCATAATGCCTTTTCAGCATGTTTTAAAGGTTATGAACTCCTAAATCATTTTTACACGACTTGAAAAGCAATTTCTTTAAATAACTTTTAATACATTGATAAATGTTATAAACATTTGATTTTACTCCAAATTAATAAGAGTAGTAGTCATTTATATACCTAAGTAGATATATCGACGCTAGAAAGGCAAAATGTATTAACGACCATTGCATAAATTGTTCAATAAATTGATTTGAAGTTCTACTTTTCACAAAAAAAATCATAGTAAATTAACTACTGGAGTATTCTAGTTGAAACTCAGAATAGTTCGTATTTAATATGTTTATTATTTAATTACTTAGTCAAAAAAAATGTACATGACCTTTTTGATATATTTTTAGGAGATAATACAAAGTTGTGAATAATCTTGGTAAGGTAAAATTGACTTAAGTCACAATTCCAACATTAGAGGTCCTGTAAAAAATGTTTTAACGATCGAATAGCTCCATACAACCTACAACTAAAGTATCTTATGTTATATTCGGTAAACTTTAATATTCCAATAAAATGTTTTAACAGGCCGAGTAATTCAAACCGCGGAATACCAAAACATCTAATCTGACTCATTAAACTTAGTTACATCTAGGATCATGGTATTATATCCCATAGTATTATATTTTTTAGCGATAAGTAAAAAATAAAATGCAATATAAAAAAGTATAAAAACTGTACTTACACAAAAGCACAGGTCATAAATAACAACAAAAACATAACACAACTTGTCTATAATAAAAAAAACTAAATCAACTTTGAAATCAGTGTCAGTCACATGAACATTCAATCTTTTGGCTTAGTAGCGGTTTCGCCCTAATAAGTTAATCCAACAAAACAAATGATAAAACCACTTATACATTTCTAATTAAACAAGAAAACTACTTAAATTTGAGATCAATCAGTCACATGAAAATTATGCGGATGTTCGTAAAATAATTATTATGCAGTAACAAAAAATAAAGCTACTTATACATTTCAATTCAACAAAAATCTACTTAACTTTGACATCAATCAATCCTATGAAACATAAACCGATGTTACAACAATGAAACAATAATAGTTTATCATTATAGAAAATATTCGTCTACTAGTAGACACTTTATAGGTACTAACCATGTTGTGTAATAGAAAGTAAAATATAACACACTGTGTTCAATTGGGAAAGGATAAGTAGGGAAAATAAACGTCACGAAAAATTAAAATTAAATATATCTATCTTCTATATATAAATAAAAAGAGAAGGCCGACTGACTAACTGACTTATCAACGCCCAGCCCAAACCCTTGAACCTAGAAAGCTGAAATTTTGCACATAGGTTTGCTTCATAATGTAGACAAGGAATAAGGAAGAAATTCAACCCCTAAGGGTGTTAAATAGAGGATGAAAGATTGTATCCTGGAAAATCGAAATTTTTGTAGTTTAAACCATAAAAATTGGTGGTTACCATTCTGGTAAAAAATTAAAAACCACGTAATGAGTAATTTTCGAAATTCAACCCCTAAGGGAATTTAATAGGGGATGAAAGTTTGTAGGGGAAGTTCGGTATTTTCAAAGATAGACACATGAAATTTCTTATACGGGTTTCTCGATAGAAATAAATAAAGATGTATTTCAGCGATTTTGTGAATCTACCCCCTAAGAGGGCAAAATAGGGTTTGGAAGTTTGTAGGTATATGAATTGTGTAGTTTTCATAGATAGGCAAATGAAATAGGATTATGAGTTAGAAATAAATAAGACGTATTTCCGAGATTTTAGAAATATACTCTAAGGAGGTGCAATAGGGGTTTGAAGTTTTTTTTTAGGAAATTCGTCATTTTCAAAGTTCAAGTTTTTGGTTAGAAATAAATGAAAACATATTTTAGAGATTTTAGAAATCTACGCCTGAAGATGGTGAAATAGGGGTTGCAAGGTATTATATTGAGGACTTTATTTTTAAAGATAAGGCCATGCCTTTTCTTATACATGTTTCTGGTTCGATACAAATAAATGACCATCTAAAACATAATTATGTTTAATGATGAAAACCGTGTTCGAGTGGCGTCCACAACGGTTTTCAAGGTGTCGCCAGCTCTGAGATCCCGGGTTCGATCCCCGGACGGGTCAATGTAGAAAATCACTTTTCTACATTTGTGCACTAAGTTTATTAGGAGGAATATACCTCTCATATCGGTCTTTGAGAAATTATATTATGCGTTAGTGAGAGTACAGTATAAGTACCGCTGTGTAATATCAAGATTATCAATCAAAATCCTTTTAGACGCCTTTTGGACGCCATGATAAATTAATGTTTTACACTAAAAAAAAACAATTTTCGAGTAGAACAATTCGTGTGTGACCATCCTCATCGACAGTGCGTGGTCGGCTGAAGCGCCCTCGCAACGGCCAGACCTCATACGCAGCGGTTCGTGCGCATCAAATGCGCTCCTTGAGTACAGCTTATCCACCACTTGTTTACCCAAAAAATATTTTTAAGTAAGGCTTAACTTACTTAATACAAATACATTTGCTTAAAGTAAAACAGCTTAAATCCTAACGATGCGTCAAAACCATTTCAGGTAAAAATGTATAATCGACCAACTTGTTATTAAACATTGACGACTAAATGCGCTTAAAGTCCACGTGATTGAAAATAGCAGAAAGGTACAGTGTTTTAACGGAAAATAAACAAAAAAGTACACACAAATAAATTGTTTTATTTCCAAAATTGGCTAAAGTGGCCAACTAGTAAAACGTTTTATTGACAAAAAATAAATAAAAATGATTAGGTAAGGTGTTTTAACATCAAATATTTATTTAGACAAAAAAGGCAAAACGAATTATGGTAAATGTTCTGACGATATGTACGGTTTATGAAACACATGACGAAAATGGTTGGATTTAAAACAAATATTAAATACGAAAATGACTGAAATCACCGTTGTATTAACGACCAAAAAAGTGCTCGGATTTAACTGAGACCATTCGAAAGAGAAAAATCTGCCGATTCCAACGATGAAAATAACTCAATTTTGACCAAAGTGGTCGTTCATACATTTTGCCTTTCTAGCGTCGATATGTATACCGACATAGGGATATAATATCTGGATATAATATACGTATGTTTGTCCTAAGTGTCCGTTGAAGATCTGTACCTACAGAAAATAAAAAGCGTAAGAACAAAAACGAAGAATCATTGACCAGGACCAGACGATACAAACCTTATTTCGGGTTGAGTACCTCATTAAACAATATTAAGGTCATTGTCACCCAATTTATCGTCAGAAAGTAATCCTGGGATCAAAATGACTTTACAAGGCTATTTGTGTAAGTATTACACAAATTCTAATAACAAACAAATGAAGAATGGATTCTAAGAACAGATGTAATATTCGTGCTCGTATTTTATAGCAAAATTAACAACTCGGGATGAAGACTGCGACACAGGCTCACAGGATATGCTAATTTTAGCGCGCCGAGATCTTGCTCTGCGTTTTATTGTTGAGAGCCACTTAAGAGCCGGTTTATTGTAGCTTTGATATTAAAACGAACGATATTTAAACAAGTACGTTTAGTTTCTTATTAAAATTAAACATTATAGACGTTTGAGGAAACCGCAATATCTTGATCAATCTTTCGGAGATAAATTACTTACTTTTAATTTTCATCATTAATATTTGCCGTATGATACCGGCCTATAAACGTCCCACTGCTGGGCACAGGCCTCTTCTATATAGAGAAGGAATGATCATTAAAAACCCCGCTTATTCATTGCGGGTTGGCGATTTCAAGTTCAATTTATTTCGTATCCAAATCAATGTTTTCCTTCACCGTTTGTCAATGATGTCTTAGCACGATTAAGAAAGTACTTATAACTTTGAATAATTCACATTGCTACTTGCCTGGGCTCGATCCTGCAACTATGTGCACACAAATCCGGTCATTGAACCACTAGGCCACCACGACTTAAGTTGAGGTTTAATTGCTATCAATTAGCATCTACTACAGGAATTTATTTTCGATTCGGTTGCACTAAATCTTTCAGCTTGTCAAATACTTGGTACTACCATCATTACGAAGGGTGAGAGACAGTTCCAACAGCTACTTGAAATTAATTCAAATTCAAATTCAAATTCAAATGCTTTTATTTGTGGATCATAGGTGTACATAGGTGTTACATTAAAATTGAGCGCTATGTCCTGCCGTTAAAGGCGTACAAATATTAGTTAAGACTAATTATTAGAGTAGGTGTCTACTGTCTATATATAACAAAGAATGAGATTTAATAAACTAGAATATGCTATAATTAAAACTAGTATACAATTATTAAACAAACTTTAAAATTTAAAAGGAAAACAAAATACAACAAGAAGTAAAGACTCGTAAAACATAACAAATCCTAGAAATCATTTACACAGCCCATTGAATAAGTTACAATTTATCTTCTAAGTATTCATTGACTGTATAATATGTCTTTGTGTACAAAAATTTAAGTAAAGCTTGCTTAAAGTTACGGATGTTCTCAATTTCTTTTATAGGTTTAGGTATTTTGTTATATATCCTTGGTGCCATACCTAATAGGTTTTTCGAAAAGAGGGCAGTATTGTGTTGTAACGCATATCTCTTTGTCTCGTCGTTTAGATTTTAAGTTTTCAAACAAGTGCAGGTTTTGTTTGACGAAGAGTGCAGTTTCAAATATATACATACTGGGGAATGTCAAAAGATTATATTTTTTAAAAAAAGGTACGCAACTATCAGTTTGTTTAAGTTTAAAGATAGCACGGATACATTTCTTTTGGCATTTAAAAGCCAATAATGCATCAGTAGAATTTCCCCAATATTGTATACCAAAACGTAATGTAGAATTAATATAAGCTTTATAGGCAATTAACACCACGGAATCTTTTACTATTTTTGCTAAGTTGTATAACGCATATGAATATTTGCTTAATTTTTTACAAACAGTTTCTACATGTAATTTCCAGTTAAGTTGACTATCCAAGTGAAGTCCTAGAAATCTGGCAAAATTAGTTTCCGCTATTTTTTGATCACTAAAGTTAATGTTTAATTTAAGTTTTTTTGTTTTTTGTTGAAACATCATTATCTTTGTTTTTTCAATATTAATTTTCAGTTTATTTCTAAGTAACCAGTTAATTATACAATTAATAGAATTATTTATTTCATTTTCAAAGGATTCAACTTTTTTACAAGGGATAATGAGTGTACTATCGTCAGCGAACAAAACAGTTTTATATTCCGTACATTTTGGTAAATCATTGATGTAGATAAGGAAGAGTAAGGGCCCAAGAACACTGCCTTGGGGTAGTCCGCAGGTCGTATGACGAATTGAAGAATGGTGTGGAGTTTCTATGAGGGACGATGAGTTAATTCTATTTAAAACTGTAACCTGTTTTCTGTCTTTTAGATAGTTCTTTATTAAGTTTAAAATGTTGCCACGGACGCCATATCGTTCTAACTTATTAAGTAATATTTCATGATCTACATGATCGAATGCTTTAGACATATCCATTAGTATTGCTGCTACAGGATTTTTTTTGTCAACATTATTAATTATTTCAGTGAACAGTTCGTGAACAGCTTTGTTTATATTTTTATTTTTGCGGAAGCCGTATTGTTCTTTGGCAAATATTTTGTTTACTTCAAAAAATGTATTCAAAGATGAATAAATAACTTTTTCGAAAACTTTAGAAAAAACTGGTATAAGAGCTATAGGTCGATAATTTGAGATTGTCATTTTATCACCTTTCTTATGAAGGGGTTTTATGACAGTAGTTTTTAGTAAGAAATTTTTTATTTTTTTAATTAAAATTTTATTAATTGCAGAAAGCTTGCAAAAATTCGACGATAAATGACATCGGTCGAAATCTTAAAATTGAAAATGAACTTTTTATACTAAGTAACAGGTCACGTGACTTATTTTTGTATGCAAAGATGATTTTCAATTTTAAGATTTCAATACGTTTCTTGGGAAAAGCTGTTCAGTTTTGTGTACCTGATTACCTCGTTGAATATACGCACTCCTTTTAAATTAATCCTATCTATCTACCTGTAATAATGTCATCTCAACCAAAATCGACTCACATAACATGCCCCTTAAGTAGACTCCTTCATTTGTTCCAGTCAGTAGCCGGGAAGCTGTAACCAACGAGTCATACTTGTCTTTTTTTAGCTTCGGGAATGCAACTGTTACGCATTATTGTCCACCTATTTTACAAACCACCATAAAATTACAAAGGAACTAATAAAGTATAGATTTTATGGACTTTTAACTAAAACAGTATTAGTACCTAGGTACTTAGAAATTTATTGGACATGACAAATGTTCAAGTGTAGTGTGTTTTATGATCAAAATTTATAATAAAAGCACAATTATATCCCATCTTTTATTATAGCTATTACTATCGACTCCTATTAATAGATGTATTTCTAATTTAACTTGTCAATTTCGCAGAGACCAGTGTTATTATTATAACCATTCTCTTATTGACGGGATTTAAGTAATTACAGGAACAAATTAAATAATGAACTCCGTATTCTTTATTTTGAGTCGATGGTACCTATGGTTTTATCGTCGTCGTTTATTAAAACTTAGTAGACATTAAAATATTACGAAAAACATAGGTATCTGTAAAAATAGGTTAACGTAAAATTGCTTCAAACAAAGCTGTTTTATGTATGTGTCACGCTGTCATTTCAACATGATGCGTGTATCCTATTTAGTGTGTAATTAACAACTGCCTGAAGCACCGAGTAAATACTTCTACATGAATAATAAGAACTTCAATAGCCTGAAATATAAAACTAAAAATATTGAGTAATTTCATAAATTAAATAAGCCTACAAAAAGTAAATAATACCAAAGTAATTTCTACATAACTTAAGTCTCATTCTCAGCGTAGCCAAAATTATGGCAACTTAAAAATAATTCATGTAAAAGTCTAACTCTTAGTAAAACCACAGTGAAATATGTAGTTGTAAATTATCTCCTCCTAATGGACGAATGTTGGTGGAGCTCTCCATATTTTTCCTTCTCCCAACATATTTCTCCCGTCTTTTCGCTTCATCTTTTCTGATCACATCATATTAAATCCACAAAGGTGTTAAAACCGACGTATTTCACGTAGATTACGACCTTGATCTTGGTTAATGTTAAACAAAAACAATACACAATGCATCTCCCACGTTTTTGTTAGTCTGTTGTTGGATCATATCGCGTAATGATAAACATCCTCTGAACCAGTCTCATGCCATCGGATTGATAGCGTTTTGTATATTTTATACACCTCTTTGTGTTAATAATATCATCATAGTCTATGGTTTCGTTGAGCTTAGGTGCAAATAGGTGATATAAGAAGACACTTTTATCCGCCAATTGTTTTTGTCTTCTTTTTTTCTTAATTTTTATTTAACATAAACAGATAGGAATAATTTCAACCAACACATCGAAGCCTTTGTCGTCCCATCGGATAACTCCAAAATTAAATTCAATTTGTTTATTTTGCAATTAGGATTCTGATTCGTACTGTCTGTTTTACACGTCACTTTTTGAGCTCGCTTGAGTAGACATTACTGAAATGGTCTTAAAGAAAAAATTTCGAAACAAACTTAGGTCATGGAAATGAGCACAAACCTTCTTCCGTTTTCAATCCGGTATCTTTTACTATGAAATACTGATTTGCCGTACTTTAATCGTAACAGTTTTATGACTAATTACATACTATACTTTCAGCTTTCAACGTAAGTACCTAACTATTTAAATAAAAAAAAAAGTAAAAACAATCACACCCTAAGAAATAAATCAGAAAATGTTTTATTAGATAATTCGCTCTCTCATGCGGAACCGAGTGTCGAGAAAAGGACTTTCATCTAATAATAGCCTCCATTACGAGAGAAACCGCACCAACCGATCGTAATGACCACATCGATACCGTTTATTTTATTCGAATAGACATTATCTTTAAAAACGAATGGTTTAAAATCGATTACTGATCACTCGATATAGGTAATCGTTACGTGGCCGCGTGGTTCCTAATCGATATTGCTCAAATATAAACAATCTATGTTGTAAATGTGGTAATTCTATGCGTAATGTACACTAAATCAATTGAAATGAACATTTTATGTAGAAGATGTATAAAAACAACGATAAAATTGCTCAATCACTACATTAGGTTGAGATACAAGACCATTACAATGTAAATAGGTAGATTATGTTAAATGAAAGTACCAACTTGATACCAACTATTTTTTTTAGAACATTATTGTGCTATTATCGAACAATAATGGTATTTCATATGTAGGTACTGGCTATAATTAGGAAATACACTGTTTCCTTTGTAATTTGAAGATGCATGTCAAGGTTTATTGTAATAAAAACTTACCTATTAATGATAGTTTAACTCTGAGTAAACAAGCAGTATTTTAGTTTTGTATGCAAAAAAAAATAAACAAAAGTAATTAAATCAGTCATGAATATAATATAATATTTTGGGGACACCTCACACACGGTCATCTGATCTCAAACTAGGCAGAGCCTGTGCAATGGAAACCAGACTACTGATAAACATATTTATATATTTCTAAATACATACATAATATAGATAAATTACACCCAGACACAGAGAATGATAATGCTCATCACACAAAGGTTTGTACTGGGTGGGAATCGAACCCACGGTGGGTTTTGCAGTTAGAGTCACTAACCACTAGACTAGCAGGCCAAAATAAACATTAAAAGAACAACAAATCAGCGAGTTTTAAGTAGTAGCTAGTAAGTAACCTCCAAATGGACATCTGAAAACGTACCTAGGTTTCCGAATAAATCATACTTCCAGTTAAAGTTATATATCTTCAAGGACAGTACGTAATAACTGTATGTCAAACAGTCAATTATTCGTGTTTTAAATTATCTTATAAACATTTTATTAATTAATCTTCATAATTATGAATCGTATGGAATGCAATTGAGGCGGCGCCGAAGTATGGGAACCGCATTGTCCAACAAACGAGCGTGAGGTATCCACAATATCTGTTTACTAACCGTCAAGCACATTCTCGCTACTTCAAACAAACTAATACTCACCCAATGACTTTCCAACGTATTTACGTTTGTTTGGGTTAGATACCTTGTTGTGTGTCCGACATGTCACTGCATTTGACTGGTATCAAATGATTTAGAATGACTTTACAGCCAACGTAACGAAACGGTGTTTTGTGTGAAATCCGACTTATTAAAGTCTATTTTTTTAATTTAGATTTCTGAGATTACAATAGCTTTTATGTCATTGACATTTGCAGCTGTAAATTTAGTCGCCAGGATTAAAACAGACTTAGTTAAATTAATTTCGTTTATTTTAGGGTTTCCAACTTACCGTTAGTGACCCGTGTAGTTGGTTACTCACGAATAAATAGATCCTCAATTTTTTTCAAAAGTAGTCCATGCCAAATTGCAATAAATCATTGTCGTCGGTGAGATAGTATGTAACATAAAACAATGATGATGATCTAAGGTTCACAAAAATCTATTTTACGTTTCGGTTTTGTCATGTGTCAGTCCCATCGTACCCTGTTATTGATTTTCAAGAGAATATTAGTATTAATTCTCATAATAATATATGGGGGCAGGAGTTATTCATGTAGAACCGTAATTATATAGCACAGTTGTCTTGTAGTTTTTGAAGATGTTGTTGATAATATATCACTCAAAGACCGCGGGGCGTGAGAACAATAGCGATGTCACCCCAGTGTAACGGCCGGAGCGCTAGGGGTAGATGGTGGATTTATCTGTTTCCATTCATACAACTCATGAAGACGCCAGGTTCAATATACAACAGAAGCTAGCATCTAGCTGGCGATGTTATTGTAACTCTAAAAACAACATTATGATGTTATGTATATAAATTGTAATCAAACTATAAGACTGTTTATCTTCTCATACATTACTAAGAAAACGTCGGACATTGAAGTCTAATGAAGTCGTGAGAAAGTTTCAAACGAAACAGCTGCTACTTACTTACTACGTATTAAGTAATTCAATAACAAAGTATGTGGCATGGAACTTCAGAAATGGTGTTTGCCGAAGTTCTGTACGAATTATTTTAGCATCTACAGTTATTTTTACTCAGGTACCTATTTACTAAAAAAACTTTGACAAATAGCAAAAAAAATCTTCTCGAAGAAATTGATCAGCTGCATAGAAAAATTGATCAGCTGCATAGAAAACTTAATAACAGATAGATACCATTTTATTCAAGCCGAAAATTGTCCATAACGATTTTGGATGTACACCTACCCGCTTTCTCTAACAGGTATTTACCTACCTTAAAGATTATTCTACCATAGGTATACTCATTGTCCATGAGACAACTTAAGAAAAACCTCCAAGTGAATACCAGTTAGATCTTTATTGTGATAACTGCTATAGTCAAAACAAGAATAGACACATGTTCACAATTTTGGATCAACTGTGCGCAAAAGGAGTTTTTGAGCAAATAACAGTCTCATACCCGATACCAGGACAGTCAATGATGCCAATTGATCGAGATTTTGCTCTTAAAGAAAGAAAAAGGAAGCAGTATGACAACATATAAACACCAGAATATTATGTTCAGCTACACACACAGAGTAATTTTCAAAATAAGTGGAACCAGAGTTTGCTGTGAATAGCCACAGCAAACTTGGTTCCTTCATAATCTTGATCTTTCGTAGGAAAGGTCAAGATTTTAAGCTGTTTTCATTATATAAGGTCGGCAGATTATTCAAAGAAACGCCTGATGACTGCTACGACGCACCCTTTACTATAAAGGCTACTAGATTGCAGATGTAAAGCGGTTGCTAGAATCTGTTCCTGAATCGGAAAGGTATTTTTATGAGAATTTATTAAATGGAACTCGGGACTCTATAACTGCAGAATTCGATTCTGAAGAAGAGGTTGAATAGGTTGATAGGTTATACTTGTTTGAATTTTGTACTGGGTACTGCAATAATATATCTAAGTCCACCTTTTATCACTGTAGTATCACTAAGTCCAGGGATTAGAAATAAGTCCAAATTTTTTGATATTTTATTAAGAGACTCCCGTTACATATATCGTTTTGATTCTTTCAATTAATAAAACTACTTAGTTTGCGCTATATCATATATTTAAATTGTTTTTTTAAATCAACGCATGTTATTTCAGCTGGCATTTAAAACATAAAACTGTGAATATCTCAAATGTCACTTTTAGGACTTAGTGATTTCTTGAATTGGGCCACCCATTTGTTCTCATAATAAGCAGAATAATCGACACTATCATCACCAATATATTATTATTATGTCGCATTCTGTTTCATGCCTTTTGGTGTACCTTATGCCAGAAAATGAGGGTAGTTGTGGACAATCTATTAATGATAACGTATCAACTGGTAAAGACGGCTGTTCGTTATTCAAAACGGGTATATACATCCTCAGATGTAGCAGAATAATAATCGTTAATATGAAAACTGATGACTGAGACGCTTTTTTTGTATTACTCTATAATAATGTAATAAACATAGGAAACAAATCTGTCGTAATTTGACGTTAGGATGGTTACTGCCATTAGGACTTAAACAAAAATCAATGGACTTAGCGATTTCTAACTCAAAAAACTACTGACTTAGTGATTTCTTGGACTTAAGCATTTTATGAATGGAAGAACCCTCATTTTTTTTTTTTTATACTTTTGGAAATGGCACTTAGAGATATTTCCCGAGAATCTTGAATAGACCATTCGAAAGGGAATGAAAAACTGAATTAACCAGTGTTGCTATCTCGAAACCGTTAAAAATGGACTTAGTGATTTCATGAATTGGATCACCCATTACTGTTAATTAAACTTAGTGAGGGCTAATTTTAGTATTGTCAAATAACTTTATTCGAGGAGCAAATTTGAAATTTTGATAGGTTTTTCATACAAAAACTGTCAATCGACAATTTTATTCGACGAATAAAATTTATAGAATCTTGCGATTGCAAAATCAGCCCTTACACTTATAAAATTACTACACGGATACTTATCAGTGCGTGAGTTCTTTATAATAGTACGTCTATCCATACATACTCTTTCTATAGAAATGAAGGAATACCGTTTTTATCGGTTTCTGTTGCTGTTATGACAAGAACCCCTTCAAACCTTAAAATACTCCGATATTGCCAAAAAGTTGATCAAACGTTTCTATTTAAGTAGGTACTTATAATGGATACCTATTCTAATCGGATTAAATATTAAAAGTACTGTTACATAATAATGTTGTACTTATTACAGAACAAATTCTTCGCCCTAATCAATTATTCATAACCCAAATATACGGTAATTTAATAAGTGACCGTTCGAGGTGTTACGCGATTTAACGTAATGATCCATGACTAGTTGGTCAATTTACTTGAACTACGTAAATTGTCAATTAGAGATGGTCTATTTACTTAAAAAACCAATGACTATATATACATTACCAAATATAAAAAAAAACTTAGTTATGTTGTAAAAGACATATAACGTTAAGCTTAGCTAACCAGATACAAAGAAAAGTACCTTTATTACCTAAGCTACCGCCAACTAAGCTGATGTGATTAACTTTAATTAGCAATGATGCAATTCAACACACAGATAAAATTATCATTCACCCAAGTTTGCGAAACTTGTAAATGATCTCACAAACAATTTGATGACTAGTTATTACAGTATTAGAAACAATTGAAAGTTCAAAAATTTTCAAACTTCAAAAATGTATGAGACATTTTATTAAACAGAATCCATCTTTTGTTACAGATCAAGTAAAGAATAATGGTCGCGAACTGAACCAGCAATGGATGCGCTAACGTGGTTATCACTCGGCCTCCAATTCGCGGCGCTATGCTCCATCGTCGGGGCTCTGCTGCTGTACTTGCTGAGGAAAGTCAGGGTCGCTGAGGTGCTGCCCATTGAGAGCGCTAAGACCGTACTCGTCACGTCTGTTGATACGGCACTTGGATTACAAGTAAGTAATACTGCAGAACAACTTGGATTTTACCTAAACGAGGGCTCCAACTGGACAATCCCGGCTGAGATCAAGGGCTTAAATTTTGCAAGACACACAAATCGTGGTGTTGCTAAGACTGACAGGCTTAATTATTACTTAGACGATAAGCTACTTTTAAATACCCATACGCAAGTCAAAGTTACTGACTGGCCTGTTGGTCTAGTGGTTAGTGACCCTGACTGCTAAGACAAATCTTCGTGTGATGAGCACGATCATTTGTTGTGTTAGGGTTCTATTTATCTATAATATGTATGTATTTCGAAATATATAAGTATGATTATCAGTTATCTGGTTGCCGTAGTAAAGACTCTGCTTAGTTTGGGATTTAGATGAGCTGCAAAAAAAGGGATACGCAGATGATAGTACCTACATAAGAGACAAACTTCTTCAAGATAAAAAATAAATCATTTAAAATTTTGGTTAGTCACATTACATAAATCTTCCTTTTTGTTCGGTACAAGACAAATAGGCCTATAACTCAAGTGAAAAGCTCCGACAAAGCAGTAGTGGGAGGATATTACTAATAGCCATGCTTTAACGGCAGATTTGTGATCGTAGTAAAATGTTACTGCCAGTTTGCACCGCTATTTATGTAGTAAATGATTTACATTCAGGTCGATACCCCAACACCCCATTTAATTACGTCTTTAATAGCTGACTCGGCAGTAAATTGTATTTTGTATTCCAATCCTGCGTGAACACCGGTTTTCAAGGTGTAGCCAGCTTTGAGGTCCCGGTTCCCCTGAGGGATCAATGCAGAAAAACACTTTTCTACATTGTCTCGGGTCTGGATGTTTGTGGTACCTTCGCTGTCTCTGATTCCATAACACAAGTGCTTTAGCTACTTACTTTGGATTCGGAGCAATAAGTCCACATTTATTTATTTATTTAAAGCCTTTTCAAATATCCAAATAGGACTATAACACATCATCTACAATAAAATTCCAATGAAACTGTCAAAGCCGGTACATAGCTAACTACGGAACTCCTCTTCAAAACGATACGACCGTATAAAGATATGGAGATGACTCATAAAGATAATACGTGTTTTATCAGTCCCCGAAATTGCCACACTCATTCTCAAAATGCCCTGGAAACACATTTTAGACGCATAATTACACAAACATACTTCTCTTTCATACCGTAGTACCCATTAAATGGGCTGTGGAGGTCAGATAGGCAGTCGCTCCATGTAAAATTCAGCTAAATCCGGTAAGACTAGAAGCCGACAGCAACATAGCTTGGGAAAAGGCTAGGCAGAAGAAGATACTTTTCTACCATAAATCCCTCTAATTACTTTAACCTTTCTGGTATTGGAGTTGTTATATATACCTCTATTAAATGATAAACAGGGTTATTTGTAAAACCCCTGCATCCTCCAGTAGATAAATAAGTTCATAAGCAAACATTTGGTTCTACGACTTTTGGTAATTGAAGCATGAAAATAAAACTAACGATTAAATCAAAAGTTGTAGAACAAAATAATTTTGTTGCTAAAAGTTATACAAATAACCCTGTATATGCGATCTTATGAGATTATTGTCCACAGATCGCTACATACCTAAGCAGTCGCGGATGGCGGGTTATCGCAGGCTGTAGGACGGGCGGTCTCGGCGCTAGATTGGCTGACTCCTGGCTGCAAGCTCACATCGCCACCACTCCCGAAGACCAGCCGAAACCGAGGCTCGTGACCCTGGAGTTGGACGTGGCTAGGGAAGACATGCTGGAGGAAGCCGCTAGGGCTACCGCGCAGCATTTGCCAGCCGGAGAACATGGTACGAAATAATCATATTATTTTATAGGGACTTGTTACGTCCCTACTCTCATACTTGACAATAAGACGTATCAAGTACATAATGGTACAAGAATAATAAAATATGCATAAAAAAACTTAATTAGTCGAGGAATTGATAAAAAAGAAACATGCACTGCCCGGGAATCGAACCCGGGTCGCAAGAATGGGAATCTTGCATGATACCACTACACCAGCAGTGCTTGATTAAATGTTGCGAAATAGTGGTTGTATATCGAGCCTTATATTTTAAGCTAATTTAGTCCTGTTGTATCTATGTTATTAAGTTTGCTAATCAGCGTATTCCGTACTAAAAATAATTAAACTACATGATTTATATTAATGAGACTAGTAGTTAGCGGATCTCGTAGCGCCACCTGTTGAAATAAACGACAACTAGGTACTCACATTTCATCGCTGGTCGCGATGTAACTTAATACGCGATTGACAGATGCTATTTCGCATCACATCATATAGGTGGCGCTTAAACAAATATTGCGACATCAAAGTTATTTGTTTGAACTAAGTTAGAATTAGTTTACCTTTAATAAATGTTAGAACACATGTTAGTTTATTATTATGAACTTAGATTTCCTCAGGATGTTTCGATAATGTAACCGTTCATTTCTAATATATGGTTTGTTTGAATAACATTAGAATTGCTCACAATATCAACGTGTTGTACAACTTATCAGGATATGGATATCATCATCCGCCCATTTCCCAATTATTTGAGGTCGGCTTAATGGCCAATGACCCAATGCGTATTTTTCTCTAAATCATCAGGTTATGGATGCGTAATTATTTAAGCTTCTTTTCACATTTTGATTGAAGTTTTGGTTTTTTTTTTTTAAAGTTCCAAACTCATAAATTGTCTTACAACACTATCGGTTATCCCCCGTCCCTATATCAAGCTGACCCGAGCCGGCCAAACTAATAGGAAAAATGAGCCCCTAAATAATGAAAAAATGATCAAGCCCACTCTCGCTGTTTGTCTTATTAAGATTATAAGCAACGCACTAAGTCGAGGTCCAAACCCCAAAGGGGCTGCTCTTTGTGAATTTTGCTAACGTAGTTAGTTTCTTGTAGTGTGGCGGTGTTGACTTAGGTACACCTCTCATCTCCGTGCCTCGGAAAGCAAGTAAAGCATTTGGTTCATCGCCAGATCTCTCTCCAATCGAGTCTCCGCACTATCCTGACTATGAGAGTGATCGTGTACCTTCACATCCTCATCTAATTTTCCTCTGTTGTGAGTGCACTTGTGCACTGTAATATCTTCTTCGTAAATGGCTGACGGCAAATAGAAAAATTAAAATTTGCAGCTTAAGCCGAAATTCGGTTTGGAGAGATTATTATTAATATCGTAAAAATGAAGTGGTTATTTCTGCAGGCATCTGGGCAGTGATCAACACAGCGGGCAGCAGTGGGCGCGGCGGCTCCACGTGCTGGGAGGGCGCGCTGCGCGGCAACGTGCTGGGCGCGCTGCGGGTCGCACGCACGTTTGCGCCGCTATTAGCAGCCGCGGCTGCTGACCACCCGCATGCAGGGAGATTGTTTTATATTGGTTTGTTATTATCTATATTGCTGTCAAGAGTTTTTAATACCGAATGGTCGGCGTCCACCCCAAACAGGGCCTTTGCAATTTGGCCGAAACGTCGGGTTCTTTTTTTTGTGTGGGTCGCACATTACTAGTAATCTCGTTAACCCCTCGTGCTAAGCTAAGATGCTTGTGTTACGAGTGGGTTCGTCGGTAGTGTAAAGGGTGGGATTCGAACCCGCAACCACATGATCGCAAGTTCGACGCCCTAGCCATTAGGTTACCGCCGCTTCAAATTTTTATACCTTTTATTACGTACGCGGTTCAGACCCGTTTAACTCCGAATTATATGTGTTTAGTAGGTAATATAATATGTATCACCTACACATACTAATAATTATTAAAACTAAAAAAACGGCAATATATTTCTGTTTCAGGGTTAACGTCAGACACAGCATGCGAGAGTCTATCGCGGTTAGAAGCTGGCGACACGGGCGAGAACAGCGCAGGCGCAGCTGCAGCGCGGTGGGGCGTGTGGGGAGCTGCGCGCGCCTTGCGGGCCGGCCTGCGCGCGCGCCGCCTGCACGTCATACTGTTGCACGCGCCCGACCTCGCCGCTGCTGAAATATATGCGCCACCCGCACTGCTACAACCGCCTAGCCAGCCAGCAAGGTAACCTTTTTCTCATACTTAACACTTTTTTTTTATAACTCAGTGTTGTTGGCTTTTTTGCGGACTTGTTAAATAGGTATGCATTATGCAAGCCGCTTGCACACTTCTCCCTATGTTGCTTGGTTGCTTTATAATTTACCCAAATTTGGTTCACCACGCTCTACTTACGAATGGAATTAAATACCGGATGAAAACTAAATCGATATCTAGTAGAAAAAACTAAACCTAAGCTACTGGTTGAAATATTATTTAACTTAACAGAATTTTCAAACTGTAGATAATATTAAATATGCTATTGTTTGTAAAAATATTACCTACTTTTTTTGTACAGTCGTCCAGATACTCCGAGTTCGGAGGTGAGCGCGGGCACCGCGAGCTGTGCAGTTACAATGCCGGGTGAGGCCGCGGAGTACAGCGCCAAGATCCTACCAACCAGCGCGCTCAAAGTACTAGAGGACTCCCTCACAACGCCCTCACCTAAAGACGCCTACTACTTGAAGGTCAAACAGGACTCCTGGTTCACCAGAATGCCCTCGTTAAGAGTCGCGCACTGAAGAGACAGTGGTCAAATTTTGTACACAGCCTAAAAGTATGTCACAATCAAGTAATATTCTGATAATCCGCACAGAATGTTTGAACGTTCGCTTAACTGGAGAATATATTTGATGAGTTCGATTAAAAGTTGCTTGTGTGAAGTTGTGTGGTGTGCATGTTAAAGTAGTTAAGCCTTCGTTATTTTGTTAAGGATTCAATACATATATTGATGTCAGTGAATATTTCTTGTCCTGATTTTACACGCTATCACCACGCGGTGAAGGGTCCAAATCTTTGTCACATCGAACATCTAATTTCTAATCATTATATTGTTATTTTTTTATTGCTTTAATTGAGTCAGTTTATAATTTTATATTTTATTACGTTATTGAGTCGGCTGATTTAATTACAATTTTATTCATTGGTCTGTCAACGTTTACATAAGTATATAATCGTAGATATCTTCTAAGTTTCGACCCGTTAATCCCAGATATATCGAAGGACGGGAGGACGGACGATGGCGCTAATATGGTGCTTTACATACATAACGATATTTCTAAGGGTATTATTCCATTAGATTAAGGGATAGTGCCTTATTCTACACGGCGACTGAAAATCTTTGATTGCCGATGCAATCTTTCAAAGATTGTTTAATTTCTGGAATATGTACATAAGTTTCAAGCTCACGTGCCAATTTGGAAACTTTCGAGTAATTGAAAGTGAAAACTGTATATTATACACTAATCGCGTAGATCCAGTGAAGCCGGTGTATGTAATGGAACTGGTTTCATAATATTTCCTTAGTGTTTATACGATTTTCTGAGTCGTTTTGTTTTTATGTCGTCACTTGCGTGTTACAGCGATATAAATCATAATCATGTAAATAATGTTTGTGTTGTATAATAAACATTTTGTCTATAAAAACATGTTTTATTTCATTATATAATATCCTATTGCTTAATGAGCTTTATACATAGTTAAGTACCAACCAGTTCTTAACAAAAAAGGACAATATATTGAAGAAAATAAAACACTCATTGCATAACTACGCACAGTCAGGTTCTTTTATTTTCAAATTATCGAACGTTAGCCAAACGTTATAGTGTGTTACGCAAGCAATAACGCCTCCTTTCGCAGTGAGCGGTTGATTTTCAATGTTGCCTGTGCACGTCCAATATTGACGTTTGGTGTGGCCACTTCTCTGCCACTTAGCTGCTGTACTGACGGCGAAACCCATGCTGTCTGACTTATTGTTTATATAGTATACTTGTTCCGGAAATTTTAATGATATAGAGTTAATATTGCGTATGCTAAAAAAAAAAAATTAATTGATCAATGCTCCTGTTTCGGATTCGTCTACTCATAATTTGGAGGGGGGGGGGGATTTGACCATAGCCCACCACGCTGGTCCTAGGCGTGTTGGTGGGTCGTGAGGTTGGCTTGAGTCCCGAAAGATATTAGTTGGGACCCCTTACATCCCTGACGCATACTGTGAGGGCTGGTTCGAGGTGGCGCGGGATAAGGTTAAATGGAAGGACTTGGGGGAGGCCTTTGCCCAGAAGTGGGACAGAATAGGCTAGATAAAAAAATCATCATCATCCCTTCTCTATATGGGAAGAGACCTGTGTGCCCTGCAGTGGGACGTTTATAGGCCAGTATTATATTCTCATTGAGGTTCTCTCCCTCGATATGACTACTCAGTATTAAATAATAGTAACAGACCTGAATTTCCTATCACACAAAACATTCTGGTGTTCAGAATGGCCGTACACATCCATGACAATCCCCTTAGTTTTAGCGAAACTCTTGTAAAGACAGCGCGAATCTCCAGGACTGCGAGCCAGGATCAACCCTCGTAATGTTTTATCTCTAGTCACGAAGTGTAATATTTTGGTTTTCTTCCTGTGAAAGAAAATGTGATAAATAAATAAATAAATGGGTCACTATTTTCCTGCCCTCATCCCATCTATATTTCTTCCATACACCTCTATCTGACCCTGACGTCAAGTCACGTAATCATTTAAATGTTCCACTGAGGCGATAGTCAGTTAGAAATGTTTATGGTATAGAATTATAGATACCATATACACTGCATCTGGGACATGTTAACAATGAACACGTATTTTATAAATAAGTCCCTTTACACACATAATTATTTTTACTAAAATACACTACTCTACACTGCGGTAGTTAGTTGCGGCAAAGGTGTTCCCACCTAATGGAGGAAAAAACACTCCAAATTTATTTATAGATCGATTAGATTTCGGCTGGTACCGCATTTTTTTAGGCAAAGGAAATCCATTAGAATTTCCTCGTTTAAAAAGTTATAATGTTCGCTTACACCGACGTCCTCGATACCCTATTGAAGTCATTTTCAGGAGCAACCAAGTTGGCCCAATCTGGGAGATGATTCTTCATCTTCTCCGGTATAAACATTTTCTGGATGGACGGTTCACTCTGCTTGATAGCTACTGCCATTGTGTTCAAGGTCGTCAAGTCCATAGACAAACAGGTGATTATGTGGCCGTTCTTTAATTCTGAAGACGGGAACGTTGGACTGTCCTCTTGAAAATAAATGTATGTGTTTAAGAATCTTTTGTACAAGTATAGTCAGGAGCATAAATTAAATATGCATACAAATAGCGACATTGTAAAACTTATTTAGCGAGAAGTTTTTGTTGAAACTCAAAAATATATATATACATTTGATACATATTTATGCTCGTGACTGTACATCATGTACATAAATCGGAAGAATTAATAATAAAATAAATAGGTAATAATATATGTTGGGACAATTATTTACACTCGGCCATCATGAACTCAGACAAGGTAGAACCAGAACTATATGTATATTTCTAAATATTAACACTCACACAGAACTAAACTAATGCCCACCACACAAAAAATAGTCCTGGCTAGGTATCGAACCCTTACACAAAATAAGAAATTTAAACCCAATATACAAACTGGATAAATCCGGAAAGCCAGGTACGGTGTGTCCAATCCAGACGCCTCCCATCTCATTAGCCAACATGACGCCAAGCGAAGCGGACCCTTTGAAATCGTCAAACTGTTCTTGTTGCCCGTAAACCAATACCGCTAAGTAATCAATGTATTCTGCCTGTAACATGTTTAGATATAATTTTATTTTGTAGTAGGTAATCTGACTGCAGTTTTCTATAAAATGATCTAAAATGTTAAAAGAAAAATATTGAACTTGTTCTTTACAAACAGTACAGTTACTGATCTATAATCTTGAACGAAAAGTAATTAGGTAATGAATCAAATTATGTATAGAATAAAATAGGTATGTAATATGTATTTGTATTTTTTATCTTAAAAGTTAGCATATTATGTAATTACTTTAATTAAGGAGTTACTCTAATGTGTTACATGTTATTACTATTCTTTGAAAATGCTGGTTAACCTGTAATTGGCGACTTTGTAAGTCCATGACATATATCCTAAACTTAAGATCTACTGTACATAGAAGCTGTTGGTAAACCTTTTTTAAATAAATAAATCATGTTTGATGTGGCGCCGGCGGCGGTATACGGTAGTCTATTAGCTAGTCTTACTAGCAGTCATGTGGTTGCCGATTGCTCTTCCGACTTGAACCCAAAGCTTGTGTTACTCGTAAAAGCTTTTAACATAGCGTGAGGAGTTAAATAGAATAAAAGTAGTGACCGATCCACATGACAAAATTATTAACTTACTTTGAGCTGAAGTTTCGTAAACGGACTTTTAGAGTCTATATTTTATATTTAGGGCGTCGAGAGATAAAAGGAACAGCGATAATAACTTTCTGAAATTATAATTCCCGTCACTTATTTAAACATAATCTATAAAAACCGAACTCTAAGACAGGACGAGGATAACTGGCGCGGTCAACTCACAAAACTGCTTGTGTCGCATCTTTTGCGACTCGTGTCATTTTACACTTTTGCCGCTACAGGACTTTATAACAGATTCACTCTTGGATAGTATACCATTTCGGTTGTATTAACGCGACGAAGGTAAAATGTTACGTTGTAGTTGATAATAAGTTCCCTGGTATCGTATCACCTCTATCCGTCAATTTCCACCTATCGCAAGTCAGCAAGTACTTAGTTAAAATATAATTGAGAACCAAAACTTACATTATACATGGGTTTCAATGTGTGTCGTAGCATAGAGTTTGAGAAGATGTGTTTCTTGGACGGCGTCCATCTTCCGGCGGCGTCGGGTATGATATATGAGAAGTTGATGCCGGACTCCAACTGTGGGCCCGCATTGCTCGGAGGCTTGTATATGTACCACCTACGTTTTAAAAGTGATGTACCACACGCATAAGTATTTTTATATAAAAAAAGGCCTGTTAGTTATGGCGACGCGACGCCTGTAAGGTATAGCGTAGTGACGCTTCTCAGTCATGGCGTCGCGACGCTTGTCGGTAATGGCGTCGCGACGCCATTTACTTATTATTGGTGTCGCAAACATAATTGTGGGAAAACGTGTCCGGTAAACGACTAAAAGTGTGGCATTTGTTTAAGAAACTTTTATCTAGTAATTTTCGTGAAAAACAAACCAGTTGCCACTTGAAAATCCCTTAGTATACGAATGGATTGCAATTTTTTATAAAAGGTACTTTAAAATGTCCTAACAACATGCAACAATCGTCTGATCAGTCACCTGCGATTGATTAAGACCTAAAGGGTTTTTTTGTACCTGATATTCTGACCTGCTATTGTCATTCACGATCAAGTAATTTTGCTATCAATGATTACTTTAAGACACATCTTTAATTTATTTTTTGCTTGAGCGAGTTTCCCTGCCGAAGCCGTGCCCTAGGCTGCCCTAGGCAGCTGCTTAATGCGCTAATGGTTAATACGGCCCTGGGTCCAAGAAATTACGCGTACTCAATAAGCACCTCCCGCGCTTTTTCAGCGCTCCAAACTCATTCCGTTAAAAAGACCAATAAATCGATTACTGCCCAAACAAACTACAGTACTCGTATTGTAAAAAGAACGCTGGAGAAAGTGGAGGGGGTGTGTTTGCGCATGGGTACACTCGCGCACTAAAGTACTAGGTCTATTGTTTTGTTTTAGAACTAGCTTAGTAGGTATATTGATGATTGGTAAATAGGCACTAGTAGGCACCACATTAACCGATAAATCGCCTCTGCGCAGTTTGACTGCCAGCGTTCTTTTTACAATACGCGACCTATACCTGGTGTGTCAACTCATCTTTCGTGGCATGGACTGTACTATCGAACATCAAACTTAAAAGTATAACCAGAAAACAAAAAAATGTACATTCGTAAATCAATACGGGTATGAACTATACTAGATAATATAACTATATACGACTGTTATGAAGCAAAAATAAAACCCGATTGTAAAAAGCTACACATGAATAAAAATAATACAAAATATTTTACCAGTCCACCGGATCATTAAGGTTATCTCTGCAATGTAGGTTTAGATATTCCCATCCTTCCGCAAGTTTTAAACAGTAGAAGCAGTGTGGTGCAGACAGTAAAAATACAAATAACAACATTATTTCACTCTAAAACCACAAGTTTGGAAACCGGTACTTCATTTTTATCGACTCATTTTAAATTGAAATATTTATTGTGCTGTAAAAGTAATTTCAAGTTTAGGTGCAAATACATTGTAAGTGTAACAGTGAAAAATAAATAAAAATGCATCGTTCTAAGTTTTGTTTTATTACAAAATCCTACCAACTTATTATTTAGCCATATTTTTTTACCACGCATACACGATTTTGACAAGTATTCACAAAACGAAGAGAGAGAATTCTTAAAAAACAAACGAAACTTAAACTTAAAATTAATTAAGAAGTATTCTAAATATTACACTGTATGATCTTAATTATTTTGTTGTTTTTTTTTTTCAATAAATAAATACAATAGTCATACCGTCACACGTCACAGTTTATGAAGACTCTTCTATATCTTTACGACTAATAATAAAAATTACACAATCGTATCCTATGATCACAGATCATAACACACACCTCTTGTACTAAAACTATAATAAAATATACTATTAGTTGTTTCTATTATAAAACTTTTATGTAAAGGAAAATTCAGTTAAAGAAATGTAGGAAATGACCCAAGTTACGAACCAAATAAGTTCGATCAGGGACCTTAGGCCCTAATGGTTAAATATGCTAACTAAGTGTTTGAAAACGCGTTTTTTTTATCAATTGTTAGGCTATCAAATGATCAAATTACTTGGAGAGTTAATTAATTACCAATTTTTTAGAATAAAAATTGATGAATAAAAGTGTTCTACCGAAGTTTGAAACTAAAAGTTAATATATTTAACCATTGGTTGAGTTAACTCGGGATCAAAAAACTGGGCCTAAGGCCAATTCACTAAGTCCAAACAAAACGTAACATGGTATGACGCAGATTATACTTCAACTATCACTCGCCAAATCTTTTTATGTTATGAAAGTCACCGGGTAGTGTTAGTATATGAATACGAAAGACAATTCAGTTTTTATAAAGTATAGTAAGTCGAAAGAGATAAGGCCTCTCTTTCGACTTACTATACTTTATAAAAACTTGGACTTGTGAATAAGGCCCCTGAAGTCAATTTCAACAATAAAAATAAATAAAAAGGAGTTTATTCAATTCATTCAAAAACCTAACATACATACAATCTTATACGGCAATTTCTCTTGTTTATTTCTATTTTATTAAAAAAGGACCCACTCAAAACATGTCGTGTACAATATTAAATATTTTACAGCCATCAAAATCGATTGATAAAAAATATTTTCAATTTAGGCCACTCATAAAATTATTTAAGAGCATACCCACCAAAGCCAAAAAGACAAAGATCTTATAAAAACTAAAATGACTTACATATACAGGGGGTTATTCTCTAAGTTCAAACAGTTAACGCGGCATAACGCAGATTATAGTTCAACTACTCCGGGTCGCCAAATCTTTTTTTATATTCTGAGAGTCACTGGGTAGCATTAGTATGTACGGTAGGTCCATACCGTACACACTAACGCTACCCGGTGACTTAGATTTTTTACCTTAAAGTATAGTAAGTCGAAAGAGATAACGCCTCTTGACACGTAATATCACTTTAACTGCTTGAACTTAGTGAATAAGACCCCATGGTGTAAGGGAACGCTCCCGAACAGACAAACGATACCTTTGATAACCTTTGAATGAAACAAATGTTCTACGTTTTTATTAGAATTGTTCTTGGTTCATAACGTTAAAACAGCTAAATAAAACTATTTAAAAGTTATTAAAAAAATTACAAACAAAAAAATTGCACGCTGCCTTTGACCCGAGCTTCAGCTGTTTTTGTGTTACATCGCTAGGTTTTTTTAAAGTACAATGACGTATTTTTTATCGTTTTTCTGCCCCATAGGCACGAGTCATGATTACTAGTATGTTTTCGTTTTCGAGAGCGTTCCCCTGGCTTTAAATAAATTCTAAAAGTACTTACCTACCTTATTTTTCGGTATTTATTTGACATGAATAATACTTTATTTGTTATCATTATTGTTAATTGTTATTTCTCGAGTTTTATGGCATTCCTACAATTACAATGACCAGTCGATAAATTAACCGGTTGATGCAATTCAACTTATGTATTTCGTCTCAAGTCTGTCTTTACTTAACATCTATAAATGCTAATATTATTTGAAAACGACTCCATAGAAAATGGGCATTTAATCGAGTGGTGAAACTAGCTCATTGTAGACAACTGAGGTAGTTAGTTACACGTCTGTACTGATTCTATGAGATGAGCGAAGTTACCCCAAAGAATAGGACCAGATGTACATACTGTGCCACCGCCACGCGATTCTTGAGGTAACTGAAACAAATTACTTTTTGAGACACACATACAATTTACACAAAATACTTAGAATTTGGGAACAAGACAAAAAAAAACGAAAAAATTCTCCTTTCTTTTTCCCGAGTGTTGCTATTTTTGAAAAAAATATTTTGAGTTTGCTTGAGGGGCTCGTGGCTTAGTGTAAGCCTTACCCTTTGACTGATACTAAAGGTTTAGTCCGCACTCGCCGCGGTTGGTCCGTGGATGAGAGGCCATTAGTAAACATACCGAGACCCTCCATTCATCGCAAAGCATGCAAAGCTGTTGGCCCCAACTGTCATTCATCTTAGACAGTAGTTAAATAAATACAAATCTGACAACCAGTCGTACTATGGGATACTTTGTTACTTAGTAAAATGGGTTGTGGAGGTCAGAGTTCAGCTAAATCCGGTAAGACTGGAAGCTGCCCCCCACATAGCTTGGTTAAAGGCTCGGCAGATGGCGATGACGATACTCTGAGTTAGCTTACCGCTCTGTTTATATCTCCGACGCAGACCCAGTAGTCTGCGACCTTCGTGTCCTGACTGTTGTGCATCTTGTGTGCGACTGCCACAGCCCATTTCGAATGATCATTATGTGACGTAAACGACATCTTTGCGATCGGGAATTTGAGTCGCTCGATGTTCCTTACTCTGAAATAAATATTAGTATTTAGAATACTACTTATATTCTGCTAAATTATATACCTATATAGCTAAGCCATAACCTCTCTATGGTTCATGGAACATCATAGACTAATTACCTAGGTACAGATGTAAAATAATCCACCCCTTAAACAAAGTACATTTCTTCAAGCGTTTCCGCTAATCGAATCACTCAAATGAAAAGTGACAAGTCTAAGTCACGTGGCTTATCGATGAGTAATGTCACTTCCATACATTTAATTTCATTTAAGGGATTGCTATCATCGTTAACGCTTGTAGAAGTGTACCTTGTCGAGCCGGTAAGATAGGAAGCCGAAACCAATTGTAATGGAAAAAGAAGAAGAGTCGAAGTTGAAGATTGGTTTCTACCCATCAACATCATAAATTTTTTAAGGAATGTTTGCCAAAACAGCCGTGAATAGTTTTCAAATAAAATCGGTAGTTTGAAGGAAATTGTACCAAAAGGAAGCGACACACAGGCCAACAAACAAAAGTGTTTGTCGATATCGTACGTCGTCTTCCGATTCATTGAGAAAACAATTGAATACCGGAATTACATTTGTCTTGACAACTCGTGGTGTTATTAAAACATTTCAGGAATATTGAATGTTTTTGTCCTTGTAGTTTGAACTTGGCCTTCATTTCTCGGTATTTGTATGTCGGTAGAAAAGATAAAATAATTTTTAATACAAATTACTGAGACTTAAATATAAACTTTATTAAGACAAAAAACGAAAAAAACATTTTATCCAAGTGTAGGTACCCAATTGCGCATTATGACAACCATTTGTTTTGTATCCTAATTATTGTTCCAGGCCTGGGTGTTTTTTTGATGTGATATAAAGCATTTTAAGCTTGTAAGTCCCCCACAACACAGGACATAATTTCTCTAGAGCGAGAGACGTTAAAAAAAGAACAGTTTAAAAAGTAGTTTTATTTCAATGAGTATAAATTAATTGTATTAAATTAATGTTATTTTTTGTTTCTGAATTTGAAAGGTGAAATAAAACGACTTTTAAACGAATTCTATCGCGGCTTATTTCGATTTTAGTTCCAAACGTTTCGACGCTTTTGCAGGTCTCATGGTCAGGGCAGACTATAACCAAATAAATAATATACTCACTGAAAGTTTCGACTGCACTCAGAATCTAGAGTTCCAGGTCCATTAGTCCAGGACTCTACAAGAAGGTCGGATTGCAATACTTCAGCCACCAGCCCACTGTACAAGTCGTCGTTGAACATCGCACTCTTCGCGAACGACAGAAATTTGCGACCCACCAACGTCTCAAAACTCTCTATATGGTACCTAGAAAATATATATAAATATTTTTAATTAAATAAGTCCTCGAGGAGGACTATATAAAAACTATTAATTACTTATGATACCAAACAATTGAATTCAATGAGTCATTGAAATTTTGACTGTTTTTTAAGGTTTTACAAGTATTATAATACGGGCCTTTAAATATCCCACTGCATAAAAAAACAGGCACTTCTTAAAATTGGTAATCCTTACAAATTCCTCATGTGTTATGATTTACTGTAACCTATTTATAAACAAACGAAATCGGCTTAAAACATTGCGTCGCTATTCATAACACGGTTATGATGTCATTATGCAAAAATATTTGTTTGTATTTGTTCATAAATTAAGAATTGTCCTGACTCAATTATGAGGCAATGTTTGTAAATAAGTCTGTAATGTTGTAATACAATATAATGGATATGCTGTAATAAAATCTTAATATCCAATGTTTATTGTTGCTTTCGATTATATCTTCAGATTTTCAATACAAATCCATATTACAATTAAAATTGTTAACATTTTGACATAAATCCGCGTTGCAATACAACACTTATTTCTAATGCCGATGCAAAAGTCTGATATTTTAAACACAACAGAACAAGTACTTAAACACAATCTTCTAAATACAATTGCAGCGGTTTATAAGAGTTTTTATAGGAAGTAGTCAATATGTTGATCCATAGGGACAGCTAGCTCCATACGGAATTTTATTAAAATTGATCTTGCTTTTCGTGCGTGAAGAGGTAACAATCATACACACTCACAAACTTTTACCTTTAAATATAAGTATGATTATAAAAATCTGCCTTTTATATGATCTATATATATAAAATTCTCGTGTCACAGTATTTGTAACCAAACTCCTCCGAAACGACGTGACCGATTTGTATGAAATATTTCATAATAATATACATTCAGTAGGTCTGAGAATAGGTTGTAAACTATTTTTTATACCCCTAAGAGAGAAGAGTGGCCCTCTCCGGAATAATTGCCGCGTCAACTAGCTTTTAACTAAAAATTATTATTAATTAACTTATAATAGCTGTAAGGTACTCACCAGGGGGAAGCATCGATCGTCTTATTCCGGACCACATCGACTAAGTTCGGCAGTTCGTTATCAAACTCCTGAGGTATATGCGAGTAGACCATCAGTGGCTCGTTGTACTTCAACTGTGTGGCTATCTGGTTCAATGTTGAGGTCTGCACGGACACGCAGAGGAACGACTGCCCGTATTTCATGCCGGTTGTAGGGTAGTCATATCCACTGACATTTAGGCCGTTCATCACTGAAATAGAAGATAATGTTTTTTTCATCCTTGAATGGTTATCAGGATAAAAGAGTTTTGATAAACACTTTTATCTATTTTGTTTTGATAGAAAGAAGTGTTCCGAAGGCCCTGGTTTTAACCGTAAGTGTCTGCAAGCGCTTTTTCAGGCAGTGGAGGAAGTTAAGAGATATTTAAAAGAGTCTAAAACAAAGAACGTGGTTTGGTCTAAAAAAATCAGAGCTATCCTAAAGGCCAAATATCATCTCTAAGTTTGTTTTGCCACTAACGTGCTTAAATCCTGATATCAAAGCAAAAAGGGCGTCACGCTATTAATCGACATTTTATCATTGCCATCCCATATAAATGGAGTCGGTATAATCGTTTTTTTTATTTTCCTCCATTCATCTCTCTGAAGGGCCAATTGAGGCCACTCCTTGTTAAAGGCGTCCAATTCGTCCGTCCATCTCCGCCTGGGTCTTCCACGTGGCCTTCATCTGTTGGGGAACCAACCAGCGAGAAAAATGAAAGGAAGAAAGGGAGGCCTTTTCCCTGCAGTGGGACAGTTCAGGCTCAAAACAAATAAATTAATAATTCATCTCTATTTCTCGTCATCGCAGCATCCACTCCTTTCTTTCTCATGCTAACAATTGATTGGGACTTCTGATAACAAAACTTAATATCACTTTAATTAAACCTTGCTTAGTAAAAAATGGCAAACATTTAGGCAGGATGTGTTTTGAAAAATATTATTATCTATTGTTTAGTGTTTCCCGTGTGATATGTAGCGAAGAATAGGCTACTGGGAAACAGTATTAGAATTTTGAATGAGCAAACAAAAACATCCTTCGACATGTGATCCCTGATTAGATCAATAAGCATTGTTATAAGATCATTGTGTAACACATTCAAATTATTACATGATGAATAGGTATGTGGATGTATTACATAAAATTTTTGAATGCTAGCAATTAGTATGTAGAAGCGGTATGTACAGAATATTAAGAAGATGAACGTATCACAATGTCCATAATATTCTTGCCAGATAACTTATTTTAGGAGGCTAACAGCAATATGGAGTTTCTTGACGGTTCTTGTCCATAGGCATATGACATTTTGGAACCGCGCAACTAGCGTCATTTTACGTTTCAAAAGTGCCTGGAAAGGCCTACTAGAAATAACGATAATTAGATTTTGAGTGATTTTGATTTTATGAGACTTATACTTATATATATAACACTTCCAATACATGTTTTGTAGAATTTGTTAGATCTTGAAGCCTCAGCTTTAACTACATATTGGTCGATAATTTGGGCCTGAACTATCATAGGAAAATCTTTCATGCCATCGTTTCAAGCATCAATCATGATCACCGCCGTATTTGATTTGGACGGTTGCAACTCACATTACAAACAGATATTTGACGTGAGTAATACTGACAAAGGAATAACGAAAATGAGACACAGGGCCGTATGTAAGACAATTTGAGATAGAAAAATAAACACATGAAAAACATGACAAAGACATGAAAAATGTCACTAAACGGGTTGCGAAGTTGAAACAGAAGTGGGCTGGTAATGTGGTTCTTAAGCAAGGTTGGTAGTGCAATACAGTGGAGTCAATGGGGCGAGAAGCGAGGGAGGCCACAGATGATGATGTCAAAATTACTGGCGGGTACGAAGTGGCGGCGAGACCGAGAAAGATGACATAAACTGCAGAAAGCCTACACCTTAGCGGTAAAAAAGGTAAGAAGAAAAAACAATGTTTACTTACAATCTGGAATAGGCGGGAACCGTGGTACAGAATGAACAAGCCACAGGGAGGTGAACTTGTCTCCCAATATTACGCCTTTCGTGTGTCCGCTCTCGACGCGAGTCTTCATGAACTTCGAGTGCATCTTGCACATCTCAGCGAGATCATAGTCGTCATAGTATTTGTCGCCGAGCTTGAACTTCTTGTATTTCTTTATACCTGCCTGCTTCATCTGACCTGAAATGGAATTCAAAACAAATTTAGTTTTGTTACCTTCTTCTAGAAAGAGATGGTTTTTGGAACTACACAAAAAAAAATGACGTTACATGGGGTAGATAAGAAATCATTTTAGTCTTTCTGTAGGTTGTTATAAGACTGCTTATGCACCACCCGTTTTCATTTTCATTTATTTTACGTAAATTATTTTTGTTATTTGCGCATAGATGTACTACTTAGTGTATCTATATTTTAATAATGCATAATGATAGTACTCACCTCTTTTACTTTTGGAGTACATATCAGCGACAGATTGCAGGATATCCGGCTGATGTTCAGTGGCTGGCGGTTGATCATTGTAAATCAAAGAAATTATATTTCTATCCTGAAATATAGAGTGCTATTGAAGTGTACGGTCATAACTACTGATCAAGTTTCATTTTGTTCAGTTGCAAAAAAAAGTTGGCCATACTCATTCATTATTACTCATATCAATCACCGGACTTTCTGGGAAGACCTAATTTCTTCTAGAAAGTGTTTTTTTCTATGGGCTGTAGAAGTATTTCAAATATGATCGGCCATTTTTATTACACCGTGTACAGTGATAAATAAAAATAGTTGTATTACTTATTACCTGATACAAAGGTGATAACGTCTTCCCAACCATTGACCTTGGATCACTGATAGCCAAGTCTGACATAATCCATCCTCCCCTTAGCTTAGAGGGCGTTAGATGCATGTACGCAACCCCTCGACGAACTAAAGGATTTAAATGATTCTTTTCTCTTGGTAACTTGTATACATAGAACCTGCAAGAGGAAAAAAATGATTTTCAACCAGAAATGCCATAAAAATTAGACTGCCATAGTTATATATATTTACAAAATTCAATTGAAAACTTGACTCATAAAATGTCTGCAGATCTCTTATATAAGCATCTGCACGTATCTGAACCCAGAACCAAAGCACAGATAGCCAACTTATAATCCACTACGCTATGCCTCAAATAGTGGTCAAAATATGCATTCAAGAAACTTAACTCAAGTGAATGCGCCATATATCTATGTCTAATGTATATTGCACCGTCGCATAAGTATTTTTTTATTTAAGTAATTGATTAACAATTGAATTCTTCTTCTTGTTTTTTTTTGTGTCGGTGGACTCGACTTAAATACTATCCGACTAGAATTGTAGAACCTGTACAGCTCTATCATTGGCCTCGTTAAGGACTTGGTAAGTACAGGTGATTGTGCACGAGGCGCAAACTCGAAAAATTGAATTGAGCTTATACCGACCAGTTCAGATTAAGATACCTATATCTACCTAAATCAATAATGTATGCATCAATAAAATATCCATTAGCTTTTCCGTAATTATGCATTGATTATGCCTAAGTGTTAATATACCTCTAACAACAATATTCAACTTCTTCTGCCTAGTCTATTCTCCAAGCTATGTTCAGATTGGCTACCAGTCTCACTGGATTCAGCCGAATACCGTATTTTACATGGAGCGACTGCCCATCTGACCTCTCCTACCCTTTTTACTGTGTAACACAGTATTCCATAGTATGAATAGTTGTCAGAATTGTGATGACATATTATTATGGACAGTGAAAAATCGGGGTCTCGGTATGTTTTCAAATGGTCACCCATCCACAGACCAACCGCAGTGACCGCAGCTTAACCTTTATTATCGTTCAAACTGTACGGCTTGAAGACGCGAGCTTGAGCCAAGAGCCCGTCGAAAACAATATTAAAGTATGTAATATTGATTTCTTTCAATACCTAATGAATACATCATTCCTCAGGAACGCATATTTTGTTTTACAGCCAGATAGAAATAATAATATTGCTCTCCTTGACCTACTTAGAGCGCGGAGTGCATTACGCATAAGATTTTACCTCTGTTACTATATTTTGCACTCTTTTTTATTTTATACTCTGTAACTATATTTTGCTGTGCCCGACAGGGTCCATGATTGTTACAATTTGAATGTTTATTTACCACCTAAGAATATACATTGTGGAATGGCAATAAATGATTGAGCATTGAGCATTGAGATTTTTGCCTTAAACGTAAGTACTAAATTTGATCTAGGTATCAACTATATCTTTGTAAACAGTTACTTATGTTCAGTCTGTATGAATGAACAGATGTTTATACTTTTTACTCGACGGCGCGAAAACAAAGGGTCATGTTTAAGTGTGTAATAATGTGTCATAGTTAGAAGTTATATGACACATCTAGCCATAGTTGAGACAAGAACATAAAATACTAAACTAGGTATTATATGTGGCGACAGTAATAAAAAAAAACAAGATGTATCATATTTTTTTTTTTATGTGTGATAAACGTCAAGTTTAATTAAAATTGCAGAAGTACATTATTAATATATTAGCAGAATTCAAAGGGTTAAGGTACAGTCAGCAACAAAAGTTGATGAACACAATGTGAACTTCCTCTGCGACGAGCCCGACATCAAGGCGGTTTCGTTCGTGGGCGGAGATGCGGCTGGCAAACACATCTACACTAGACTAGATTTACAAAACATCAAAACGCAATAAAATTTAGTATATTAACAATTATGGATATCATAACGATAAGCCTTCGTAATAAGGCTATATTGTTTTGTAGTTGCAACATCAGTTTATGAAGTTTAAATTGAGTTGAGGTGTTTTTAAAACTGGTTTTGTTTATCAGCTTTTGTAGCTGACTGTACTTATCATATAAATACATTTTAAACACATACCTAATCTATAAAATTCTGCGTTGCGTTGTAATGAAACCCTAGTAAATTTTACATAGCAATTATTTGTAAAAGCCAAAATATACAAAACAGTGCTTTCCAATTAACTGCCTTTTTATAAATAATATCAAAATCCTACAGTAGGAAAGGAATTACATACTAGGTACATAATAGGTACCGTTAGCGAATATATTTACTAAATTCACACCTTTTGTTTTTAATATCTACCATTTTTAGCTACTAATGTACACAACCGTTATGGTCTAGCACAATTTAAAAACTCTAACTCAAAACCTCTTTAATATTTGTCGCCTAACTAACGAACTATAATTATCAAAACATAATTATTCTGGACAATAGTAGAAATTTTTTATTTTTCATTAAATTTTTCAGTCAACAACAATTTTATTCACGTTGGGTTTCTTTGTTTTATACCTACCAATGTTATTTATTGGAAATAACAATAACGAGGTCAAAATCAATGCATGCAGGAAAACTAAAACCACAAACAAAGTACGTAAATATAATACCAATATAATATTATTGTAAGTTGTATACTAACCAGTCCACCGGTTCGCCCTTTTCATTCCTACATTGCGGCGTCAAGCCAGTACAGTCAGTCACAAAAATGGAGAACACCACAAAAATAATATAACAACACATCGCGACGCGTGTTCTTATCGCGGGAACTGAAAACGAAGTAACAAGAGACCCAGGAAGTTCGCGTTGCTGGTGTGTTTATGATGTCATTAGACACGATAGCATCACTACCGGTGATGTATCAAACAATACTTCTATTTACACAACATTCCAATTTTGTTCCCTTCGAATATTACGCACGGCTGTCGCAACACGAATGATTTCATATTATTACATGCAGCTGTCAAACTCTTAAGTCAGACAAAGGAATGCTGGTACAATTTAAACACGCAATCTGAATTATGTTACATGACCCTTATTATTCATAGCATAAGAATTATAACAGAGAAAACAAGCCGCACTTTGAGATAACCAATAGGGTGATCTCACTAACGATTGGTCCTGTTTACATAATAGGCGCACGCGCAATTATCATAACGCGGTCCATTTAAAATAACGGTTGTGACCTAAAATTAACAAGTAACATAAAAAAATATTATAATTTTTCAAATGTTCTGTTTACATAATATGCGCACGCGCAATGATCTATTCAAAATTACGGTGGAATTAAATAAAATTGACAAATATTTAAAAACATTATATTTTTTTTTGGAACTTGATAACAATAAAAAAATAAATACAATTCTTAAGTATAATATGGAAGACTTACTGATAATTATTGCATAGATTTGACCGTAAAAAAAAAAATGCTGTAACATTTGCTTACGTCTAAAAAAGTATAAAAATATAAATCTATTTATTGTACCATTTATTGTTGAGTAGGCATAGATACGGCGGCCTTTGTGTGAGATACGTCACTTTGTCTCCAGAAGGATACAACCGTTTTCAGTTCAGTGAAGAAGTCAATTCCTTGTTTACCGCAGAAGTGGTTGGTGCCGAGGAAACTGCCTCGAGATCCGGTGAACGAAAACATGGAGAGGGGAACAGGGATGGGTACGTTCACTCCAACTTGACCGACATCGATTTCGTTGGCGAACTTTCGGGCTGCAGCTCCGTTAGTTGTGAAGATAGCGGTTCCGTTGCCGTAGGGGTTGGCGTTGACCATTTTGATAGCATCGTCGAGAGTATCGACGAAGAGGCACACGAGTACGGGCCCGAAGATCTCCTCCTTGTAGCATTCCATGTTGGTGGTGACGTCAGTGAGGATGGTTGGACCGACGAAGTTACCCTTTTCGAAGCCAGAGACATTTACGCCGCGGCCGTCGAGAACCAACTTGGCGCCTTCCTTAACGCCTAACAAAAGAATAAGAAATTAGATAGATTCAGCAAAGACATTTGAATGCGTTATTGTTCTCTAAAATAATAGTCAATTGTCTCAATAGCTTTACTTAAATTGGTTCTTTTGTGTTACTTAGAAAACCATTAAACCGGTCTTTACCTGATTCGACTAGTTTATGGATCCTTTCTTTTGCCTTGATGGAGATGACGGGTCCTACGTCAGTAGCGGGCACGTGACCAGCATTCACCTTCAACGCTTGCGCACGCGCAACTAGGTCTGGGATCCAATCCTTAGCCTCACCTTTAAGACAATATTAATAAACAATAATCAAATATTAATTACATATTATATTACTTAGGTTTAAGTATGTATTCACCTTTATCTTCCTTTTTATTATTTTAGTTTAGTTTTAACAGCAATAAATTTATAAGACACTTCCATATCATTTGGCTGCACTTAACAAGAAAAGCAGGGGTTATTTATTTTAATCTCTATACTACAGTCAGCAAATAGACGGTGAATGAATAAGATTTTGCAAAACCCGAACCTTAATAAAATTTCATAAATTTATGAATAAGAAGGTTGAGTAATAAGAGGTAATAAGAAGTAGCAACTCAATTTATAAAGTGGGAATTGTACTTAGCTGTTTTGTAAAAGTGATCGTGTTCATCGATTTTTGCTGACTGTACGGGAGAAGTAACGTCCGGCATTATGATGCCACAGTTGCTAGCGGCCATATTGGTTTTTACATGGTTAACTGTAACAAAATTATACTCACCAACGAAGACAGCAGTGCTGAGCGCCATGCAACGTTGTCCCGCAGCGCCAAACGCAGCGCCGGCGAGCTGGTTGAGCGTGTGCTCCTTGTTGGCGTCTGGCATTATCACGCCGTGGTTTTTAGCGCCCATGTTGCTTTGGACGCGCTTTCCTGTGTCAAAGAGAACATTGGTTGGAAGAAATGGTTTTAAGGTAAAACTTGAAACTGAACCTTACATAGCTTGGGAAAAGCCCTAGCACAACTTCTGCTTAGCCTTTTTCCAGGCTATGTCGAAGAAGTAGAAATTGAAATATAATAAAAGAGTTAGTAATGGACTACATACCGTTGGCGGAAGCTCTAGTGTAGATGTGTTTGCCGGCCGCGTCTCCACCCACGAACGACACCGCCTTGATGTCGGGCTCGTCGCAGAGGAAGTTCACCGCGTCGTGGGTGCCGTGGATCACCTGCAATTATACTCAAACGTCATGAACATGTATCATCTTTTGGGTATTAATCCAGTGTGCTACATTACGGCTTTATTAAACATCAGATATGGAACAACATTTAAGCACTGGGAAATAATGCGTGGGATAGAGAGAGACCTTTGCCTCGTTGTAAGACAGTATAGATTTATTGGACCCATCATCATCCATCAGGCTTGATGAAGCAGACGTTGCCTGGCACATAAAGCTTTTATTCAGCAACACAATTAACTCATGTTAATACGAGTAGCACCTGAGGGCGCTCCAGCCACCTTGAGGAGCTCAATCATCATGTCACGCGCTCCAGGGTCTTACTCCGAGGGTTTGATGATGCAGGTGTTGCCACACACAAATCTTTACTTCTTCCACACATTGAACTCAGGTTAATAACGCCAGGAAGCTCCAGCCTCATTGAAGAGCTCCATCATTATGACGGTCACCCCAGGGTCCTGCTCCGAGGGCAACATGATGCAGATATTGCCTTACAAACAAACCTTTACTGCTCCAACACAATGAACTCACATTAAAAACACCAGGGGGCGCTCCAGCCTCGTTGAGGAGTTTCATCATCATGACGGTCGCTTCAGAATCCTGCTTTGACGGCTTGATGATGCAGAAATTGCCTTACAAACAAACCTTTACTTCCCCATCACAATGAAGTTGTTAATTACAACGCTAGGGGGCGCTCTAGCCTCCTTGGGGAGATCTACTATCATGACGGTCGCTTCAGGGTTCTACTCCGAGGGCTTGATGATTTATACGAAAAATACTTTTACTTCCGCTACACAATGAACTCACATTAACAACACCAGGGGGCGCTCCAGCCTCGTTGAGGAGCTCCATCATCATGACAGTTGCGCCAGGGTCCTGCTCCGAAGGCTTGATAATACAGGTGTTGCCCGTCGCCAGCGCCGGAGGGAACATCCAGAGGGGAATCATAACGGGAAAGTTGAAGGCGGCCACACCTGTGAATATAAATTTTAATTAAACATATCTTCGAATAAATAATAGTACATAAAAAAAAATAGTAAAGTCCATAGTTTAGTGTACCAAGTGAGTAAGTATTTCTTATTTACTCGATTTCGTTCGGAGCTCCGATTGGCCCTCCCTTTTTTTTAACCAATCAGAGAGCCAAAAGCGAAAGACATGTCGATAGCTTAAACGTAATACTAAATCTCGCACTGAGCAGCCAGATCATCATAATGTCCAACATATCTTGCCGTTCTTGGATAAGAAATACAAATTTACTAATATCCCTCCATGCTTTCTCTATCCCCCACAATGGTTGTTGTAACATTAATATTAAATTGTCTAATTATAATATATCTTGGGACATCCCACGAACGGCCATCTGATCCCAAACTACTGTACAGAACCTGTACTATGGCAACCAGACAACTAATAGACTGCCTTGTTTGGGATCAGGTGGCCATGTGTGAACTGTGCGAAAAAAATAAATCGTTTTCTTGTCTTCCCCTTCCTCTACTTCCATGCATTCAATAAATACAATTAATTGTTAAATAAGAATACATATTTGTCAGAACGCGATTATTGAAATAGATTGTAATTTAATTACAAGAAATACGTTTCAATAATAATAACACGATGACGTCGTCAAACATCATAAAACCAAGAACATCATGCAGAAATTTTACAGTGACCTTGACGTCAGCATCTTTATGTCAAAGCAATAAGGTTCAGTTTCCTTTTTAGTAACCTTTGACTTATGGTTGATCGAACAATTACAATGCAATAATAGATTACATTACACGAGTATTTATCTCGTAATAATGATAATATTCCTGTGTATAATAACTGTCCATTGGTTATCATCATGTGATTACTTTTATCTTGAAAATATTATTATCACATTATTAAACTTGGTGGGTAATGCGATTTCTATATCACAGCAATATCTAAGTCTAAATTAAAGTTACTGATAAAACCTCTTATTTTACTAGCATTCACCCGCGGCTCCGCTCGCTTAGATGTCGATTATCGCGAAAAACGAAGCCTGTCACATGTCCTTTCTTAATTTTTAATCTCACCCCACACCAAATTTTACGAAAAATGGTAAAGCAGTTTAGCTTTATAAGCTTGTCCGCCAAACACAAAAGGCACTTTTAATAATCTGTTAAGGCATTGTAAGGATACAATGAAACATCAACCCTACTGTTTGAACATAAAGACGATATTGCAAAAACAATATATTGTAATGTAACCCACCTCCAACAACACCCAAGGGTACTTTGTAGCTGTGAGTGTCCATATCCTTAGCAATGTTCTGGATGCAGTCGCCCAACTGCAGGTTTGTGATGCTGCAGCTGTTTTCCACAGACTCTGGAATTATAGAAATATAAATTAAATGTAAAACAGGTTTTCAAACACTTATATCTAGATTTTTCAGAACCTGAATTTTTGTTAGTACCTATATGAAGAATGCTTCAAGATAGCCAAAGTATACAATTTCACTATTTTTAAATTATTTATCAATTATTTTTAAGTGTAGTTCTATCAAGATACAATGTTAATAAGCATACATAATTTGCAACATAACTGTGTTCCTATCCTTCAGTTTCAACAAAACAAAGAAGTCCTGTCAATCTCAATTAAAATAACCATAGTATACTTACGAATTCCTCTGAGAACATCACCCTCGGCATCAGCCAGGGTCTTGCCTTGCTCCTCTGTGATCTTGGCTGCCAATTTGCTTTGGTTTTCTCTTAGGAGGCGGGCAAACCTAGAACATTAATAATGTTATATTATAAGTATACGTGTGGAGTGATAATTTACAACATCAGTCAACAGCGTAATTCTCCATAAAATTTAGCATTTTTTTTATTTTTCTTTTGCAAACGACGCCCGCACTAAGGATCTTAATCCTTGTGTCGCGGGGGTTTCACAAACATTCAAATCACATACACAAAGAACACCCAGACTTGGAACAAGCAGCTGTGGATCACAAAAATGCTTGTCCCATGCGGGGATCGAACCCGCAGCACGTCGCGCATAGTGGTAATTAGCGTGGTGACCTATACCACTCGGCTATCTTGTGCAGTCATGTATAACCCTAAATAGAGAAATTGAGGCTCACTCAAATGTTATAAGGGAAAGCAAATGAGGCACTTTAAAATAATTATAATTATGTATGCTCACCTGAACATGAGCTGTTGTCTGGTCATGATCGTGCTCTGGCTCCATGATTTGTAAGCGTTCTTAGCTGACTCCAAGGCAGCATTTAATTCATCCTTTGTGGCTTCAGGTACTCTTAAATAGGAACAATAATATGTTACTTAAGTTTGATTCGAAAGAAGAATCGAAACACATTGGTAAACACGCACTTTATTTTAGGTCATCCGAATATTTTTCACTAGTACATAAATTAGAGGAAACAGACGAAAATTAAACCTGTCAATTTAGTTCCGACTAAAATGCTCACACTTTGCCGACACACAGAAACGTGTGCACTAATAGCACACTTTAGGTTTAGTATGCGTACAAACCATTTTGATAAAAAGACAGCTAGCAGCAAAAGAATTTTTTAAATACTTTGAAGACTTTCATTTCGTTCGAAAAGTATCAGTTTGACCTACTTACAATGATCATCTAGTTATAAATTATGAAAAAGTTACATAATAGTCATCGTAATATAACACGGTGATTTCATATCTACGTAACTGGCCCGCGAAGGCAAATACAAGAGATTACAGCAAAAAACAGCGTTATCAGTAATTAAGTATTTACCCAGATTTAGCGAGAGATAGTGAAATTAATTTAGGTACGACTTGATTTGAGGTGTGTCTCTAGGCCGCGATATTAAACCAACATTTATAAATCCTATCCCAATCTACACTAATATTATAAAGAAGTAAAATATATGAGTTTGTTTGTAGTAAGCTATCTCTGGAACTACTAAACCGATTTTGAAAATTCAACAACTGACACAACTTGATGAAAATTACTAAAGTTATGTTTATTACATCGCGTTCGACAATATTTTCATGTTTTTCGTATCTCGAAGTGATATCTGACCGGCTTCATAATGGATCGACAAGTGACAGCTTGAATGTATGTTTAGTATAAATTATATAATTTACATTCTACAATCATACTTAATTGATCCAGGAATTGAGAGTTCATACCGCGCAGGCTGACAATATCACATTTCTAGATAGTTTTAGTGATTATTTTAATAATTCAGCCAAGAACTAGATATTATTTACCAAAACAAATAATATTTAGAATGCTTGATTCTAATGGAATCATATCAGAAATATGAATAGATCAAGGTTAAATTTGCAGGTACAAACAAGTTGTTTATTTGTCATATGATAAGAAAGAGTTGCTGCTTGCCAATGTCATTTATTGTTAACAGTATCGTATTGTTATAAATGAACCCTGTAACTTTATTTATTGTTTAAGACTTACCAACCATACTTCAGAAGGAAGGAATAATAAAATAGATTAACATACATCACATCGTGAGACACTATTTTGCGATACATTCATTGATATAAAAAAAACTCGATACACTAGGGCCAACGAGTCTTGGCCCGTCTGAAACGAGATACAAGACAGTTTGTGGGAGATGCTTGTTCACATAATCGGTGGGTGAGAAAGAGACGACAATATCTTGTATTGCTTTTCAGGCCCGCCAAGATACAGCGGCCGAAGAGTACACTGTCTCGAATAAAAGTCTCAGCCAAGACTATCTTCCATTAGACAGGTGGTGACAGTTTAAAACGAACATATTTTTTCGGAAATCCAACCTTATCTGGATGTCATTAAGTAGTTTTTGCGATGTACGACTTTTTGAAATTTTAAGGACGGTGGACGGTAAAATTAAATGTGATAAACACTCTACCTGCCAATAACTTCATTGGTAGCTGGGTTTGTAAGTTCAATCCAGTTGTTAGTTTTTGACTCCACATACTGTCCATCTATGAACAGCTTCGTTGTGGGTGCTGCACTGCTGTATCTTCTACGTAGTACCAGCTGTGACTAGATAAAGAAAATATGTCTTTTGAATTATAAAACATTTGAATAAATTTCAAATATACAATACATTTGAATTTGAAACAATAAAAAAATTAAAATATCCCATAATTGGAACATATAAACTACATATTTATCTACATGTAAATGTTGGAGTGCAGTTGAAAATCAATGGATAGCAAACAATTACAAATCTACTTTGGAATGAAGATGTGATAAAACAAAACTAATTATACATTTTCACCCTTATTCTTAAAAATCTCTATGATTTTTAGCAACTACTTAGCAGGTTCTGAATTCAAATTCTCTACAGCAAAATTGAACAAAGAAGTTTTACTTTTGAGGGTAACACACTAGACATGGTAGACAGTGTGCTCCTACTAAAAATGAATCCAAAAGTTTTGATATTTTACATGTATATCTATTGCTTTTTGTATAAAAATATGTTTCTATTATTATTTTACATTTTTTTTTATATTCTTTTAATATTCCATTAAGAAAAAAAGCAATATTTGTATCCTAATATTTCTAGTGTAGATACATAAATTGTTTAATAAATAAGAACCTGCTTAACAGTGATAGGATTTTTATGTGTTCTTATAAGTTGGTATGATGTGCTTAATATAATGTTACATGGTGCACTGTTTTTTCTACATGTATTGTGCTTACCAATTGTAAGTTATGGAGAATTTCAACAATATTCTACTTTATATTGGAAATTCAAGAAATGACTTGGTCTTCTTGTACTGAAATTAATAAATTTAAATAATAATACAGGCTTGTTTTATTTTTTAAACAGAACATACTAGTCTTGTTAACAAGTTAATAGATAACCTTTTCTTAAAATATAGTTTTTTAAAAAAGACTAAGCTAGGAAGAGGTGTCCAGAATAAACTATATTTTTAGATCTTGTGCCACCTTCATCCAGAATTCAACTCATACAATATTTATAAAATTTTACACAACCATATATCAAAATCGCAAACAAATCGACACCAGATCTACATGACTACAAGGGTGTTGCGTAAACTCAATGAATTTTTAAATTTCAATACTTCATAAAAGAAACAGAACATCAACATTCAACTGCGCAACTGCCTATAGGTATCACTTATAAATAATGTAGCAATTTTAAATACCAAATTTCATGAATGTATAAACCTCCTTTGTTTGTCTATAAAACAGCTACTTTACTGGCTGTAAAAAGGAAAAGCATTTTTTTTGTTACGGAGTTGCTTCTCTTTTGGAAAGTTTTAATATTATTACTTTAACAATTAACACTTTCATAAAATTAACATTTGTTATCTGATGTATTATTTTGATAACATGTGTGTACATTAATTATTAAATTAATAAATGTGTAGATCCACTTAAGTACTAGATTTAATTATATATAATTATTACAACATGATATCAATATACTTGGTAATATCTTTTACTAATATTTACTCATTAAATTATATGTAAATAGTGACCATAAACTGCAACTACATTGTGTTTTAGAGCTGTTATTCTTTTCCCATAATTTATTAACCATTATGGAGTGGTTTTCATTAAATATTTATAAGCCGATAGCGTGACTACGCACAACGTGCAGCATATAAGACACATGTTGAATAAAAAATAGCTCTTAATAACAACACTATGATCTAGATTTTAAATAGAATTAAAAACTTACTTCTGTTTTAATTAACTTCAGCATTGTAGAAGCCATGGTGAATATTATAATTAGTCTTAAAGTTTATCTGCCAGATCCGTGAACGGCCCTCATGCGTGTAGGGGGCAACGCCGACTGATTAAAATACATAAATATCTAACCTTGAGTTGATAAACTTGAATTAAATTTGTCGTCATGCAAAGTAGTTTTGTTTTGATATCAGAGACTCAGAGTGTCTCAGTCAGAGTATTAATTTGACAGTGACACTTTGACAGTATTAACGCTCCATTTCACTTTGCTCAACGCCAGAATTTACACTTATTTGGAAAACGTTATCATGAATAAAGAAAAAGATTAAATGTTTAATTTATTAAACATTTCCTTATTGAGTCAAAAATACATTACCGTAATACGTAAAGATGTCTTAATTTGTAATTTTTGCACTGCGAAACTTATCTCTACGTTAGCAACTTTTTACATGACCTTTTGAAGTTATTTAGCATGATAATTAACAGATGGCGTTACTAGGTATCAGTTTAACGAAGCGTCCCTTTATAAATTACTGAGTATAATAACATTGCATTTGTATAGCAATCCGTTAAATAAAATGATGTGGATACATGCATTTTACATCTTAAAAAAAAGGTTGATAAAACCTTATTAAATATTTTGAATCTTTTACCACCCGTACGAAGAAGGCAAAATAAAGAAGTAGGTAGGTACCTTTACTTTAATAATAATTCAACGAGAGCTTGACATGTCAGGACATGTAATGTAACTATTGTACACTATTTTTGTTATTTTACCGCGCGTTTTGCATCCGGTGGGGTTGTCAGGGTTTCACAAAGACCCCGTTGATTACTGGCTGGAGCACAGCGAACCACTGTTGATAAGCCAGCACTTGATCAAACAGAGACATAGTAACTCTACTGTACAAGGTATTTATTATATTAAGTATATTCTCCACGTAAAGTAGGTAGGCAATTAATACAAGAACACATTGAATAGGTGGTATAAAACGCGAATAAAATATAATTAGGTATGTACTTAACAAAAGCATTAAGGTTATTGAACCTTTTACGGAACAGAACATTTTATGTTTCGTATTACCCACCTATAGGTATTTTTCTTTAATTTATTAGTGCGCTGACTGTGCTGTTTAATTTCTACTTTTTTTTTCTGCCTATCCTTTTCCCAAGCAATGTTGGGTCGGCTTCCAGTCTTACCGCATAGAGCGACTGCCTATCTGACCTCCACAACCTATTGCTACTAATTGCTAGGTAATACAGTATTCCATAGTAAGACTGGTTGTCAGAATTGTAATGCCTTTATGACTATCAAAGATCACTGTATGACAGTCGGGACCAACGGCTTAACGTGCTTTCCGAGGCACGGAGGGTCTCGATATGTTTACAAATGGTCACCCGTCCACAAACCAACCGCGGCGAGCGCGGTTAATTTCTACTTTACACATAAAATAACCGGAAAAGTGCGAGTCGGGCTCGCCAAACGAAGGTCCCATACAAAGACGCTCCGAACCGACGAAGATATTTTATGCTTTAATTACAAATGTCATGTATAGTTTTTTAGACTTTTTCCCGTACTCTTATAGTGTAAGACCATGTAAAGGGAGGTACCCTATTAGTTTTGATTCCCTAGTGTCGAAATATACTTTTTTATACCTACTGTAGAAACAGTCGTCTCTTTTTTTTTTCCACAGCTTTAAGAGTGTGTAGACATTAATAAATGTTGTAATTGCATCTCGTTAACTGAACGCATTTCAGAGTTAAAGGGACTTGACAGAAAGACGACGGACAGACAGACGGACTACAAAATGAACTTATAGTTTTTTAACCGGAACCCTTTGATAATAAATACAACACTTGGGTATAGATAGATAGAGCCAAACTTATCTGACCCGATGACGGCGCGCGGCGTCACTTTTGCTAAATTTACCTACCCAGCAGGTACTTAACTTTAGAAATTTACCTACCCAGTAGGTACTTAACTTTAGAAATTTACCTACCCAGCAGGTACTTATCTTTAGAAATTTACCTACCCAGTAGGTACTTAACTTTAGAAATTTACCTACCCAGTAGGTACTTAACTTTAGAAAGTTACCTACCCAGTAGGTACTTACTTAACTTTAGAAATTTACCTACCCAGTAGGTACTTAACTTTAGAAAGTTACCTACCCAGTAGGTACTTACTTAACTTTAGAAATTTCGTGTTTTAAGGGTAAAAATAATGCTCTCGCTCAAGTGTACATGAAGTAATTCCCAATTATTTTGTATATGCTATGAAATTAATAAAATAATAGTCAGATAAGTTTGTGACATTTTAGGAAGTCAAACTCCCTAATAAACTATATACAAAAAATACATTTTGTAATAAGATAACACCACCACGAACGGTCAGAAACACACTCCACATTACGCAATCGTGAATTTCGACAGTGATAAATTTTAATGATGTTTATGTCAACATTTTTTTAAATATTTTTTTATAATACCTATTCAGTTCTAAAACATTTTTTGTAAGTGTGTAGGTAACTTTAAAGTCGACGTAGACTCTAGACCTACAAAAGCGTTAAGCTTAAGATGTGTTTGATTGATCTAAATAATCCAATAATCTTTGTTTAGTTTGCAATGCCCAAATAGTTTTAATTTAATTTAGGTATTTCGAAGCATCTCAAGAAAACCGTCGTGTAGAGTTAAGAGCCATTTCACAAAATTAAAGCGCTCGAGTTTAGGTAAAAGACGGCAGCACTGTGTATGTGTGCAAAGCTTATCACACATACACAATACAAGCAGTGTAACGCGAGTGTCGAGACGGACTAAATAATCTTGAGCCGTTGTAATCATAATGCGGAATTTAGAGATTTATGAAAAAAGTTATTTTATTTATCTGTTTCACGTCTAAATTAGTTATATGTAAACCATCCTGACTTGTCAAAATTAAATTCAGTCTAATAAAGGTTTCTAGATAATAAAAAAAAACACAAGTATATGTTATGTAAAGTATGTAATAAAAATTATCAGGAAAATAAATAATAATATAGACTATCACATAAGTTATAATAATATGGCTGCATAATTTTTATTTTTCCTTTTTTTGATACAATGGTACAAAATGGGGCGTAACGGTTGCGTCGTTACGCCCCATTGCTAAACAATATTAAACAATAATATATAATTAATCTTTAATCTACTAAAATAACACTTTATAATAAAATAAACTCTTTCCTCTTGTAAAAAAAAAAACCGAAAAAAATCAAAATGTTGTAGTCGTAGTACAATAATGCGTTCACGACATGAGCACGCGCAGATTGAGACGCGGGAAAAAGTGGCATAGGTCCTTCCTCGATGGGCGCTCGCACCGGACTAAACAGTACCGGCTTATGCATCGTACTTTATTCTAATTTAGAGTGATTTTAATATCGATATTATGTCTAATTAAATGAAGGGATTTTAATCAAACTTTAGAATTCGATTTGTTAAAGAACATAGTTTATTTTGACATTTTTTTTTATGTAATTACGCCTTAGTAAACCCAAAAAATTGCGATATAATTGCGAATAAATCGTAAAAATTGACCCAAGACTTTATTTTTTTACTAATTAATGTTTATAATAATCGATATTCTAGTACATTATGTGTCGACAAAACTATATGCCTGATGCATTGTGTATTTTTTTTCGTCAAAATTATAACTGTTAATGATAGATATAGGAGTCTGAAGTTGACTCTGCGATGATTCTTCAGTAAACTAGTTGTGGGAGATTAATCACTACAAAGTAAAGAAATAAGTTTCTGTAAATGTTTTACATGAAGTGTCAATACGAAAGATTGGTCTATTTTTTACATGTATTCACCAATGCCAGAGTATTAACTAAGATGGTAAATTAGGCGACTAAAATCTTAGATATTCGCGCGAAAACGTGAAATGGCTCTTCAAGCTATCGACATTCATTTTTCACCTGCTACCTAACTTTTAAATTAGTTTAAAGAACGGTGTTTTTAAATATGTCCTCCATGAAACTAAGCTAAATTGTATTTTATCAATACACTTACAAACTTACATAATTATATAACTTACTAACTGAGTGCACCACGCAACAGTAGTCAAAGGATCACACGGTAGGTACTCATTACTGCTGCTATCTAAGCAGGAATATCGGAACACTATGATGAGAAAGAGATAATCTTCTTTTCAGCAAAACTTTTCTAATCTTAATGTTTTAGATAGATAGATATATGAAAGATACGTAGATCACAGAGGAGGTGGGGGCGTTATGATAATTATGTGGTTGACGTTCGACTGGGGTCCGATAAAACATTACGACAATTTTCAGGACGCAATGCTTTTGATCATGTAAATCTTCAACTGTTCCAAGTTTTATTTTTTCATTTTTTTCTCCTATCCATGTCCTTAAACCTTACAGTGTGCATATTTCCAAAGATTAAAACTTTAAAGCGAAATTCAGGTCACAAAGGAAAATTTCTTCCACTGAAATGTGAGGAAAGGAATTGTCTAGGTAGAGTTGAAAAGATCATTGAGTGCAACACGGAGGCGCACGTATGTAGGCTGATAAGAGGGTCAACGACCGGCCTATCGGTCATACACACAACGACTCACCGTAGCGAATGAGTCTACACACACAAATGTACACCGTATGTGAAATGACTGATTGAAATGCGGATGAAAATTTAATATCGTAAAGCAGTTTCCATTCTTAGCTTATGGCCGTGATAAAATAACAACAACGTCCTCGGATTCGGAATAAAAACTCATTAGAAACGTATGGAGCTGCGTAGCGTGCATGATTCACTTTTAACAACGCAGAAAAGAGACAAAGAAATATACATTTTTAACACAAAAGGGTAACAGACTTTATGAATAGAATGAACGCTTTATACTCTTTTTGTCTTACTTATCGTTTTAAATAGAAAATGAACATACTTTTGTAAACCAGACCACCTATTTTTAAATAAAACAATACAGCAACGTAAAATCAAAGCTCGCCTCAAAAACGAATTACACAAACCTTGCGGCCAACCCTTCTTTTGAACTCTTGGATTTCAGCACTGACGTATAAACCAACAACCGAAGGATGGTTTAAACAAAGAATCGAATATTTTAAAAACGTTTATTACCACTGTTAGAGTTTTTTTTTTTATATTGCATTGATTTTGAGTACTTGGGTTAATTGGTACTGGGTTTTTCTGTAATATGGGCTAATGCAACGTACATTGTACATACGTGTGTAAATCTAACAATCAGCAATGCTGTTGCGCCGCATTTGTTACGCTACTTCAACTGAACATAAACTATTTTACTCATTTTATTATTTCACGGATGTAAATCAATTTAGACGCAAGACATATTAAAAATGTTTACGAGCTGTGGCTATAGAGCCATACTGCAGGTTTACTTGCTCTGTCGTGTGATATTTAAACTTAAAGGCTTCAAAAACCACAATTATTTAACTAAATGTGTTCACCTGCTGCTTGTAATTACGAATAGTCGATTAATCGCGAAAGAAAATCAAGTTCAAAATGAATAGTGGTAGGATAGCACGTAGGTAGATCATTTCTTATATTTTAAACAATAATACGCCCCGGTTAAAAACAAATATTTTTTTAAACCTTCAATGATTCATCTTATTCGTAAATAACTAATAAGTTGAACACGTGGTCTAATAATAGGTGTGACTTATAATTGTTAGAACAACAGAAACACTTGTCTTATACTAGGTGATGCGGTCGGGAAACCCGTACTATATCTACTATTTGTTTAATGAAAACATATTTCATTAAGTTCTTGTAGGTAAACTTAGTACGTAGGCATTGTAAATAGAAATTACAGCTAAGTGCATATATATCTCGATAAGGGAATCAATGCTTTAATTACTTTATGCGATTATATTGCGCAAGTACAGTAATTGCGATAAACAACACACAATACTCAATAAATATGACAATGTTTATGAATTATCACATAAACATGTACCTACGTATGTACTTAGCGTTGTCTGCTTTGATAGATGGTATGGCTCTGAATAATAATTTGTACCATATTCTTTACACAACAACATTCTACAGGATTATTTTTTAAGGAGTGCGTATATTCAACGAGGTAATCAGGTGCATAAAACTGAACAACTTTTCCCAATAAACATACGTCGAAATCTTAAAATTTAAAATAATCTTTTCATACAAACATAAGCCAGTGACCTGTCACTTTGGAAGAAAAGTTAATTTTCCATTTTAAGATTTCGACCTATGTTCCTTGGGGAAAGTTGCTCAGTTTTATGCACCTGATTACCTCGCTGAATAAAAAAATAATCCTGTATGCCATTTCTAGGTGGCCTAAATAAAGAGACCAAGGTCTAAACTTCGTTCCATACTAGAAAGAAATACCAGCTCCTACAATTTTTTCAGAATTACCAAAACATACATTCAAGACCTTGTTTGGTTACACAAAGTATTCTACGACACTTATTAAAATTTAAAAATAAGTTTACTTGAATTAAATCTATACTCGACTCAGACGTAGTAAGTGGCCATAAAACAGCACTAGACAGAAGGTAGCCAATAACAAAGTTTCAAACTTGTTGTTACTCGTCACCACAACATACCACACAATAATTATTACCTCATTAAAATAATGATTTCCTTAACAACATTGTTCACGCAGACTCCTGTGGGATGGAGTCAGGTCACGAAGATAACCCTGGACTCGTCTGGAATAATGTTCGTACTTACGTATGCAGTCTTGCGATTGATCTCGATTATCATGCAAATATTTCGCGGCAAATACTTAGTGTTGAAAATATGATAACGCGTCGAATGTCTGAATCAACATACTTGTTTTGATGTTAAACTTTATTTTTAAGTATAACGTCACTATCGTAATGTTTTCGCGCGATTTTTTGTGCTGCGTATTGTTTTTTTTTTGCGTTTAATCGATTTTTGCTGTTTTGAGTCAAATACTCTTATCAACACTGAAAACTTACACGAAACTAATTCAACTAAACGAAGAAATCAACTTGGTATATGTATTGATTTATCGTCATCTATATATATAAAACTCTTCCGTTACTGACTGACTGACTGACTGACTGACTGACTGACTGACTGACAGACAACGCACAGCCGAAACTACTGATCGTAAAGAGCTGAAATTTGGCATGTGTGTTTGTTGGAAGGAGTAGGCTACCACTAAGAGAGGATTTTTGGAAATTCCCCCCCAAAGGGGAGAAAAGGGTGGTAAATGACAGACAACGCACAGCCGAAACTACTGATCGTAAAGAGCTGAAATTTGGCATGTGTGTTTGTTGGAAGGAGTAGGCTACCACTAAGAGAGGATTTTTGGAAATTCCCCCCCAAAGGGGAGAAAAGGGTGGTAAATGACAGACAACGCACAGCCGAAACTACTGATCGTAAAGAGCTGAAATTTGGCATGTGTGTTTGTTGGAAGGAGTAGGCTACCACTAAGAGAGGATAATTGGAAATTCCCCCCCAAAGGGGAGAAAAGGGTGGTAAATGACAGACAACGCACAGCCGAAACTACTGATCGTAAAGAGCTGAAATTTGGCATGTGTGTTTGTTGGGAGGAGTAGGCTACCACTAAGAGAGGATTTTTGGAAATTCCCCCCCAAAGGGGAGAAAAGGGTGGTAAATTGAAAATGTTTATTTCTCAATGGATTCACTTAAATCTTTGTATGTAGGTTCCACCAGTGAAGCAAGTGAGCATAGCATATGTATAAGTGAACATAGCATTTTTTAGACCATGATTTCATGGAGACATATTTCTAATATAATAAAAATTTGATTTTTTTAATGTTTGTTTACACATGTAATCGATAGACCATGGAACAGGCGATAACTAAGTGAAAAACCCAAATTCTGACGGAAGTCATTACTCCACGCGGACGAAGTCGCGAGCAAAAGCTAGTCAATCTATATTATATAAAACTCTTCCGTTACTGACTGACTGACTGACAGACAACGCACAGCCGAAACTACTGATCGTAAAGAGCTGAAATTTTGCATGTGTGTTTGTTGGGAGGAGTAGGCTACCACTAAGAGAGGATTTTTGGAAATTCCCTCCTAAAGGGGAGAAAAGGGTGGTAAATTGAAAATGTTTATTTCTCAATGGATTCCACGCGGACGAAGTCGCGAGCTAAAACTAGTCCACCATAAACTGTTCTTTATTTGCATTGTCAATTTGACGTTACTATCCAATTTAAACCTTTTTAAACGTATGTATGTACTGTACTAACTGTAGCCCGCAACTCCGCCCGCATTGATGTCAGTTATCGCGGTAAAAAGTCGCCTATGTTATTTCTCTGTACCAACAAACCACACAGACAGAGGGAGTTACTTTCGGATTTATAATATTAAAATATTAAATTTTACATTAATATAAGTGAGGATTTTTATGTTTTAATTACCGTTCGTATCCCCTTTTACCAACGTTATTATTTTGTATATTATCACTGAAGCTGCCATTTGACCCCATGCAAAACTGGGACTCACTCGCACCGTCATCCTTTTGACATGTAAAATATAATACTAAGTATGTTTGTATAGTACCGACACATGTTACAAAAGACTCCTTTTTCTAAATTTTTTTGTATTAGGTTTGCTATCAAGTTAATCCCAATTAGGTATGTAGCCATTAAATGTACGGCACCATTTAGCCTTTAAATTACGGTAGAATAACCGACCTGTTTTTAAAACACTTTTTTTAAAGTTCTAAATATGCATTTTATCAATTGATTATTTAAAACAAAGATAGTCTAGAATCGAGGTGATAATTTTCATAAATTTCCTTAGCTTTTTTAAACGAATTAAATGTATATAAATAACTGAAAAATAGAGATGAATGACCTTTGGCACAGTCAAGGCAACTTGCTTTGTTAATAATGTCGTTATTATGTTAAATATATTGTCAAAACAAGAGATTATTTTGTGTAATTTAGCTACTGTCATTAGTTAAATGGCAACAAAACGTATCGAGAAAGAAATTGGCAAACATTTCAAAAATGACGACATCAATACATTGAGTTATAATGTACTACGTACTAGAGGAGACACCTCAATCCAATTGTTTGTAACACGAGTTTAGGTCCACGGACCTAAACTCACTTAGTCTGTGCCAAGCGCTGGCTGCAACGTGACGCATTGAGTGAAGTTTTGATAATTAAAATATGCCTTCGTGTGCATTGAGGTACTGTTCCAACAACTCCAAAAACATAAATAAAAGTCAAGGAGTGACTTTTCACCAGTAAGTTCAACTATTATCTTTAAACCACGCGTTATTTAATTATAATTTTTCTATTGCAACTGTCACCGTGGCGGCGGTTGTTTACGTGAATGTCAAAGAGTAAAACATTTTTATTCGCAGACTTGACACTATCGATGTAGGTATACTTTTTAAAACTATGAGCAATAAAATATTAATATTTAATCACGATAGTAATGTTGTAATAATATTTCACATTTTTGTTTGGGTTTAAAGGTTTCCACGGCTATGTCATGAAACAAGAGAATCATCAATCAAAGTTCAGATAAATCGCAGCGAAGAAACTTGGTTACCTTCAGATTATTCACGCATATTATGTTCCGTGCATTTCCAAGAAAACGACAAATACACCACGAAAAGACTAAGAGTATACTTAAAGAAATCTGAATTACCATGCGATAACGTAAATGATATTAAATTTGTAAATATAACATTGCTGGAATTTTTGTTTTATACTTTGTTATTAGAAAAATTAACTTTTTTGATGTTCAGTATACTTGGGGTTTATGAGAGGCAGAACCAGTAGGTAAATGGCGGTTTTTTTAATACTGTAACGCTAGATACATATTAACAAAAACTGATCCAACTGTGGATTACTAATACCAAACGGCAGAAATTAACTAAACTTACTTTATTTGAAGAAAATTAAAGTATTTTAACAGTTGAAATACTTTTTTACACACGTAGGCAGAATATAAAAAAATTGTCGCATCTGCGCGCATTGATTGTTATCTATGAGAAAATAACAAGCTTGCCCCGCGCATGCGCTGTCCTGCGCTGACTTCAAATGCGCGCGCTATATTTTGTTTGAGATAGCTTCTCTAGTACGTAGTACATTATAACTCAATGCATCAATACAATTATTTGTACAATACACTTTGACGGGTCTGTTATCTATATATTAATACGTGATGCCAAAACTTTGGACCCCTTTTTACGAAAATTGCGCGGACGCAGGAGCATAAAATTTGGCACACTTATAGTTTATGTGTAGGAGAAGTGCAGAACGCTAATATTTTTCAATAATAATGCTTATAAAGTACATTAAATCAATAAATAAAACATTACCCACACTACCATGCATTTCACACACACATGTTTCTTTTGTAGACATAGAGTACTGACGTTGACATATCAAAAATATATATATTTGCTTAAACATACTCTATGGTCAAATTGTTTTTCATTTTGTCCATAGACATAGAGTACTCAAAAAATAAGTTTTATTTTCCTCATTTAATATAAAAAAAGATTTTAATAATAATGCATAAAAAATACATTAAATCAATAAAGAAAACATTACACAAACCAGCATGCATTTGACACACGCATACATACTCCTTGGTCAAATTGTTTCGTTCATTCGATGGTTTAAGGTTTTATATTATCATACTAACAAAATGAACGTTAGGCCTAGCTTCCCGTTGAGTGTTAATGGCTCGGCTGACCACAATGATATTGCCGAGGCGTTCAAAAAGCATTTTACTGTGCGGTCGCCCTTGGGTCCCTCGTCCAGTGAGGTGAACGATGGTGAGCCCGTCGTAACGGGGCAGAATATAAAGATACCTGCGAGGACTGTGGCAAACATTATTAAGAAAATGCAGCGTGGAAAATCGCCTGGTCACGATGGGCTCAGTATCGAGCATTATAAATTTGCGGGCATTCACTTGCCACGTGTGCTGTCTGTGTTTTTCAGTCTGTGCATAGGTCACTCGTATTTGCCGGAACCGCTAATGCGGACCATTGTTGTTTCTATAGTTAAAAATAAGACGGGTGATACGTCTGACATTAGTAACTACCGGCCCATCTCACTCGCTACCACAGCGGCCAAGGTACTTGACAGTCTGCTTAATAGTCGCCTCACAGCACAGGTTGAGTTGCACGATGCCCAGTTTGGGTTCAAAGCAGGAGTCTCAACGGAGAGCGCTATTCTGAGTCTGAAGCGAACTGTCATGTACTACACGGCGAGGAGGACGCCGGTACTTGCGTGTTTCCTCGACTTGTCAAAAGCATTTGATCTGGTCGCATATGACATACTGTGGGACAAGTTGAGGGACGCGGGTGTGTCGGCGGAGTACACCTCCCTTCTCAAATATTGGTACTCTAACCAAAAGAACCGGGTGAGGTGGGTGGGCACCATGTCGGACGAGTACAGGCTGGAATGCGGAGTCAGACAGGGGGGGTTAAGCTCGCCTTTGCTATTTAACTTGTATATCAACCGGCTCATCGAGCGACTGAGCGGTACACATGTCGGCTGCCACATTGACGGAATAAGTGTCAACAATATAAGCTATGCAGACGATATGGTGCTTCTCAGTCCCTCGATGGGTGGGTTGAAGAGGCTGTTATCGACCTGCGAGGCTTATGCGGAGGAGCATGGCTTAATATACAACTCTAAGAAGAGTCAGATACTTGTATTCAAGGCATCTAAGCAGCAGCAGCGCATTGTTCCTCCCATAAGTCTCAATGGCATAGCACTGAAAGTTGTGGATAGTTTTAGGTACCTTGGCCACATTGTCACGAGTGACCTAAGGGATGACAAAGATATAGAGAGGGAGCGCAGGGCGTTGTCTGTGAGGAGCAATATGCTTGCCCGCAGGTTCGCTCGTTGTACTACAGACGTCAAAATAACCCTTTTTAAGACGTTCTGTCAATCATTTTACACGAGTGGCCTGTGGGTATCATACACGCGCCGAGCTTACAACGTCCTGCGTGTACAGTTTAACAATGCTTTTAGGATGCTGTTGGGACTGCCATGGCGTTGTAGCGCTTCAGGAATGTTTGCGGAGGCTCGAACAGATAGTTTCCATGCCATCATGCGAAAGAAAGCGGCCTCCTTACTACAGCGCTTGCATGGTAGTGACAACAGCATCCTGAAAATGATAGCTGCCAGACCGGACTGTCCCTTTCAGGAACACTGGATGAGGACAGTCATGGGTCTATGTAATTAAATTATGTATGAAAACTAACAATACTAACTTATATATTTAAGCACCATTGTTACTAACACCAAAATACTAACAAAAATATGGACCTTAATAGTCTGAAATAAAGTTTTATTATTATTATTATTATATATCCGAATAAAACGGCCAAGGACATTTAGCAAACGACGAAAGAGTTTTTACAAAAAACATTGTTTTCAGAGAAGTTTTAAATCATTAAATAAATTATTGCAATATGCAATAAAATATGCTCTAAAGGGATAGTATTTTTAACGCATGATTTTTTTGCTTTGCATCCTCTTATAGCATGTTTTGTTCTAATAAACATTTTTTCAAATAGATATTCTTTATTTTACTTCCTTTTAATTTCATATAATTAGTTCTAAAAATAAATTGCCAAATAACAGTCTTGGTCAAATCTGTGGTTATAGTAGTTTAGTTTTCGACAGTAGAACCTTAATAATGTTTGAATATTATATTTAAATAATGTATATTAAGTCACTTACAATTTATTATATGGTCGAATTTCGACCACTGGGCGACCACTAGTACCAAATAATTCAACAATTTGGTCTAGTGTTTAGTGGTCCTTACTGCTAAGCTGGAGGTCGTGGGTTTGATTTCCACTCAGGACAAATCTTTGTGTGATGAACACGATCATTTGTTCTGTGTTTGGGGGTAATAAATTGTATATAATATGTATGTATTTATAAGTATATAAGTATGTTTATCAGTTGTCTGGTTGCCATAGTACAGGCTCTGCCTAGTTTAAAATCATATGGCCGTGTGTCAGTTGGCCCAAGATATTATTATAAAAAAAAACAATGCAAATCTTTATCCTAATAATTTAATGAGACATTGTTTATAATTCTTGTTTGTTTAGTATCTATTGAAACGTATGTAGATAACGCCATATTATCGTCTTATTACTTGAGTAGTGACTGATACGAGGCTCGTGTTTTAGACAGGTGTTCAACGTTTTATACAAATTTATGTTTTGCCGGTGGCCAAAACTTGAACTAAAGGTATAACTTCAAACTATTCTATTAGATTTCATATGAGGGTTCGTTTCAATGTTAAACATTACACATTTACATCTCGCACGATGAATAGATCGTTCCTAATACTAATAATAACTGTATATTGAACTTCTGAGGATCAAAGTGGGGTCTTTGTATTCAAAAGACATGGGAGAAGGGCTGTTAAGGCAGTTTATGGGAAAGGCGTTCAATTCCTGAAAAAACGATATTCCACATTACCTGGATGAAGAATTTGTTGAATAAATGCAGAAATTAAATATTACATAATGGTTTTATTTTATGGTGAAATTAGTAATGGTTATGTTTTACCAATCATTGTATTTTAGAAGACAATTCGTTTAGCATTCAGAGATGATAGTTTGCATATTACAGGCAAATTTAAGGAAAGTCACCAGCGCCATTACACGCAAACATAAGTTTGTATTATAGCTGTGTTATTGCATTTTATAGTAGAGTACTTAGGTATTGACTTAGTTCATGAAAATACATTACAATTTTTTTGTACTGGAAACTTCTGTGAGTTTTAAATGCTTACAATTTACACAACTGTTTTTTTCCATAGTGTTGATCACGAATTCTTGAACCCAAATACCTGTAAAATAATTCGGAATGCGTTACGTAGGCAATACCCATTGTATAAAGGCTTGGGTATCAGGTATGTTTTATGTAAGCTCTTAGGCTTCCATGTAGTTGCACTTTCAAGAGGTTAGCCTTTAATATATGTTGCCTAGTTTTTAGATCAATACTGGGTATCCACATGTTCAATAATTGTTATGACTTAACGTCTGTCAAAAATCACCGTTTGACATATGGGACCAACGCGTGTAGCGTGCTTTCGGGGGCACGGAGTGGTCTGAGTAAATCAAAATTCAGTAAGTAAGTACCTACCTATTATGTTGTGACGAACAAAATTCGAAAAGTATAAACATTAACAGATAACATTCTTTTTTGTAATCTTATTTATTGTTTGGCAATCAGCTGTTATGGTAATAAGGACCCGATGCCTCTTTAGAAGATAATATTATCGAAAGATTCAATGAACTCTGATAAGGTTTATTCACTCCGATTTAGTGTACCTGTGTTGCACAATTTAATAACTTGGCAATTAGTAATGACTCAAGGAAATAATTGAAACAAGCCATATCATACCACCATCTGAAATATTTTAATTCGTACATTTTCTCGATTATATCAATCATCAATAACATAGATGTTTACTTTATTTGATAAAAACTTATGCAACTTCCTGACAGCATGCTTATGTATTTTGAGTTTATTTGGCCATAAAACGATTCAAATTTGATCGTGTAAACGTGTATACCGGATTAAATAAAAAGGAGTGCGTATATTCAACGACGTAACCAAATTGATTAATCCTGTATGAAGATACGTAGAACCAAGCAGTTTTTATTTATACACATAAAATATATTTTATATTAATACTTGTAACGCCTTTACTATTAATAGATTCTCAAGAATGCAAGTTAATAATCGTGAAAGGATGTAGGTATTCGATAGGTATATAAAACTATTTAAGCTCTTTATACAATAACTCAGTAAAATGCGGAATAGCTCATCCAGTCGGCTTCTAACAATACTTCCGCATGATAGCAACATTAAATTAACATGGAAACGTCACAACATACAGAAGTTATCCCACCAAGCGATCTCGTAATTGGCGTGCGCAAACGCTTATCGGCGCACAATCTAAACGCAATAACGTTCTCTATTTGAGAGCTAGGTCAACGGACGGCGTATCGCTCATTTAGCTATAAACAAAGTTTATCGAACGCACGCGCATAACACAATGGTAGAGAACGACATTAAATTTACCTACAGTAAACACATAAGGTAATTTTCAGAGCGCGCTTAGACCTACCTTACATGGCCGTCTATTTAACTATACAATACCTACTTAAGAATTGTTCATAATTACTAGGTACCTAATTAAATTCATATTGTAGCGTAACAATTTCTTCAAAACATTTCAAGCAGTGGAAGTCGGTCTCACGCAGCAAACACAATCATCAAGTTCGCTGACAATCCTCTAATTAACTTGACAGACGATTCAGCGAGACTGAATACGTTTAATGATTTATCCATTAAATGTATCTTAACGCAAGTGAGGAAACTCACTGCATTATTTTTATTTAGGTTGTCAAGTTTCGACGGTATAATAGAATATATAATAAAGAAAGATTACGCCAGCATTCCCCTTTCTCTCGCGTCCCGGCGACGCGTGTAAGATAAGCTACCGTAGCATCCGGCAGCAACCAGTATCAACAAATACTAACCTCACTCAACCTTTTATCTCTGAAAGTTCACTTTTCGAAACAAAAACGAAGTTGCTTTTAATAATCTCTCTAGGAAATACATACATTCAAATTTCAAAGTATACTAGTTGGTCGGTACTTAGTTGGTGACGGATACAATATTCAAAAAAAGAAAAACTTTGGTACAACTGTCGTGTTTTTTAATTTGCCTTTTCTGTCCCGCTAATGGGCAAAGGTCTTCCTCAAGTCCAGAGCTACAAACATAGAAAATAAATTGGTGTCCATCATAACAAAAAGACGGATGATAGGGAGAAATTATTTTATAAGTTTGATCTAATTTAAAATTACTCATTTCCATTGCTATTAATTTATATCTTAATCAAAATCAATTTCCATATTTCCGCATACTCCATGCTTTCGGTTTGATATATCGTGCGGCAATAACCTGAATTAATTTCAGGCAATGAAGAACAATAACCCCTAATTTGGACCAACATCAGACAAAGTAAAGTGCCGTGAGTGTCGGCTCTAACAGTGCCGCACATAATTAATTACTAAGTTAATACATGAGTGGTAAAACAAATGGCGAGCAGTTGTGTAAATATCCGTATTGTCCTCATTTTCACCCGCCTGCCTGATCCACTTGAACAAGTTACTGCAATTATTAAGTACCTAGCAGACAGGTGTTATCATAGCTAAAATTATACCTACCTATTTTGCGAAAATATTGGTCCATACAATGCTCAAAAACTTGTGAGACAGGTCAATTTTGAATGAATACTAAAATATGAACTTATAAACGCCTTCTCATTTCGAAAACCGGTAAAATGGCTGCGTTTAGTTAAATTTAGATTTTGTTGCACGCGTTGATCCTGAGAACGCAATAAACGTTAATGGAAGTTTCCGAAATACCCACATTTGCGGATTTCATCAGAATATTCACTTGTTTAATATAATTCGGAACTTGTTTTTAAATTGTTGCGTAGTAAATAGCCAGTCAAAACAAATTAAAGATTAACAACATTATAAACACAACATCATTTGAATGTTTTGTTATTTGTTTGATTAGGTCGCGTGTAATGTTACACCCAGATAACATGGAAATAAAAATAACTTATGCGTACTAAGGGTCAAAGTTTGCAGGATATGATTGACACATAAGTTCATCATCATCATCATCATCAACAATAGCTTAGTGGTTGCTACAAGGAATTTATATACCAATTAGGTACATTAAGTCTAAAGTTCCTCACATTAAAACGCAAAAATTATAAAATCAATATTACTTCTTAAAACCGCTTTAAAAATTACGGCTGAGAACTCTCTCAAAGACATCAAACTTTCAAACAAAAAACGTTAAAATTAGTTCATTCGTTTAGGAGCTCGAATGCCACATACGCCAAACATACAACACACCTCTTTTTGCGTCAGAGATTAAAAACCTTTTTAAAAAGCCCAAAATTTTGGTAAACGTCACTCCCCTAGTACATGGGTCGTATAAATGCATGTGTATGCATGAATAACTTATAAACAACCTACCACAGTTCACAATTGTCTATTTAGTTGAATCAAAGGGTCTCCATGTTTGCACACGGAAATGAAGTGACACAGGTGTTTGTCTATTTAGACACTGCATTCCATTTCCTAATGTTGCGATGTTTGCTTCGTACAAACATTCACATTTTATTATGTCATCCCGTATGGAGTGGATTGTTCTTTAGGAATCTGAAATGTAATATTTAATTATTTCCAACATATTTCTTTATTCGGCTCTCGTTTTTATGGTGACACAAACCTTTGTGTCATACAGAAATGGGTAGGTTTTTTTAGTACAATATTTCTTAAGATTTTTATTTAGTCTTAGTAATATTTCGAGAGGTTTACACTCCACATTCCCGTTTGCTTTTTAATTTGAAACTTTACATTTCTGTGTAACGATATAATTATTATTATATTAATATGTCTTATAATTATTATGTAATAGTAGTTTGTATTGTAGTGGTCATCATGAGGAAGAGCGCTGATGTCTGAGATACAGATATTTTTTATCTATTATAGTTTAGACACAGGAGCCATCAATATAAAACTAAGAATTTTTTATATCGTCCTGTATGTTTGTCACTAAATGTAACCTAAGTGTGGTGACAAATAAATAAATTATTATTATCTATTTCATACATATACCTACATCTCGTTGAGATTTGCAGAACTCTGACGATTCATGTTTAGATCGCCACGAAACACTCTCGATCTTTTTAAGATGACGTCATTGTATGCATAATTTAAATCTAATTGATTACTTATTAATTAATAAATTATTAATCTTTGACCTAAGACAGTAACGGATATCAATGAAATTGCTGATGCATTGTTTTATTTTCATAATATTATTGTGTAAATGATCTATGTTGCAATTACGACGTAATTGTAATATACAATTAGGTATTGCGTGTTTATTTGTTAAGACGTTGATATCTTGGTTGCGCGCGCGCATCAAACGACGCGGAACCGCTGTAAAACCTATTGTGTGATGTTGAATTAAAGAATTATATTAAAATTTACCTTTATTAAAATTTCATCTTTAATACCTACACTGATCATTGATACAAATAAATAAAACTTATGAAAACTACGCCTAAAACCAGTTGTATTTTTTTTCTTTTTGTCAAAATGTCAATCTTTCTGTCTGTTTGTTCCGGCTAATCGTCAAAACGACCGGTACTTCGTACCTTGATATTGACAAGATTTTAGTGGAACATAGATGACTATATAATGAGTAACTTGGGCCTAAAAACTTAGGTAAATTTTTTAGCCGAAAATATTGAAAATTAATCTCGATGAAATTATGGAAAAAATGAGTTTTAGATGAAATCAAATGTTACAGGAAAGGAAAGAAACCGCAGTACCTACCTACTGAGCTAGTTTAGACATAACAATATCATCACCTGCAGAAACGTTTTCTTATTAGGTAACTAGGTATTAGGCCCTACCTTTATTGGGTTTGATGTCCATTTACCGGATATTAATCCTAAAATATGTTATATGTACTAGTACTTATTTGAAGTGGAGCGACTGACGTCTGTAGGAGTGTATGTATCCATTGGTAAGAATTATAGGACTGTCAAAGACAAAGGATCTAACATTTTGTGTTTTCGGAGACACGGAGTCACAAATCGTAATAAAAATAGCTATAGCTAGATATTTTAAGCGGCGGTAGCCTTATGGCTAGGGCGTCGGACTTGCGATCACGTGGTTTCGGGTTCGAATCCCAAACATGGATGGTTTACCCACTCATAACACAAGCATATTAGCTTAGCACGAGGGGTTAACAAGATTACTACCTAGTAATTGGCGACCCACATTGATAGTAATATTTTTTAAAGAAAGCCGATACTATACTTACCCACTTTGCATAATAATAAAGATTATTTAAACCTGCGCATTAACCGAAAAAGATAACCAGGAAATAAGCTTCGAATAACCATGTTAATGAAATAGGCATTGAGTCAATATGAGCACGTCGAGATTATGCTTATCAACAACAACAAATGTATTATCAGTATTGCCAAAAGCCCAAATAAATTTTCCTTCACGCATCCGTATCCAATGTGTATTTAAATAAATGTGAACAAAATTGTTTAAAATTACCTCTTTTTACGTCAATGCTACTCAACACGTCATGGGGTTATTCATTAAATTAAAAGAAACAATTTCTACGAAGTTGCTACTTAACTCAGATCCGTTGATTTCATGAAACGTAATTTAATTGGGGTTTGGGTAAGAACAGACAATTGAAATAAAACTACTTTTAAACGGATTCTATCGCGGTTTATTTTGATTTTCCCGACGTTTCAACACCTTTGTAGGAGTCATGGTAACGGGAAGACCGAGTCTCTATTTCAATGTCTAATATTCGCGTAAACCTCAGAAAACAAGAACAGACAAATTCTATGGTGAGGTGACGGGATTTTGACGAGACAAATTCCAAAGAGAATAACTGTCGAAAATTTCAACTGAATCATTAACCTGCTTGGCCTTATCCAGCCGGACTAGAAAGGTATATTGGTAAATTGGTGTTTATTATCATCGTCTCCCTGCCTGGGTCAGCACAATGTATATATCCTTCCATTGGTCTTAATTACTCGTGAAAAGCATACACATATATCAAAATCAAAATATAAGAAAGAAAGAAGGAAGTGTCCTTCTTTCTTTCTTATATTTTGATTTTGATATCATCTTTCACACAATCTCTATTTTAGGCTTCCTCTGCTTGAATACTCAACCAGAGAATCATAACTTGCTTAGTTATGATTTTCATCCCTCCTCGCAATGTGCTGTTCATAGCTAAGTATGAATTTTTGAAGAAAAAGAAAATGATCTTTTAGCTGCCTCAGTCTTAACCTTCCCGCTGCCTGAAAAAATCTTTAAAAATTATGTTACCAATATCAACTAAAATTAGATTGTTTATAAAAATCACAAGATACTTTTACGTTATTAGCAAAATAAAATTTCTGATAAGCCGTTAAGTGGGTTACCCACTGCCCGCCGACGATAACCGACAAATCGGTGATAATAGGGTATTTAGTCTGAACGGCCCAAACCGAATGGACCGCGGGCCATTCGACCGTAAACAAAAATCGCCTACGTTCCAAAGGACCGGTGATAAAAACTGGTAAACAAATTCAGTGTCATAACTACATCAAGTACATTCGGGTGCAAAAGTTGAAATAAAAGTTTTTTTTTCTTAGATTTGTATTATCTTCCTTAGAAAAACAATCAACAATAATATAAAATGTTTACAAAAGATAAATTTGATAATTAATTAATTTAAATAAAAATCAGTCTTATTTAAAAAAAAGAAATCAACGAAATAAAAAAAATTACAATTAAACAATAAGTGTTCGGGATCGCCCAAACGCCGTCGTCAAATAAAAACACAAAGTAATTGGTAAACTTATAAAACGCGGTGGTGAGGAACTTATTCTTGTACTCGTGAGGGAGATGTTTCCTCGTCGACTGCTATAATCGGACTTCCTTGTAGAAGAAACATCCCCCTCTTTTATAGAACTTAAAAAGGCTGGCCAGCGGACCACTTCCTCACCCCCGATTTACTTTATTGAATATAATGTGTTGATACAATAATCGTGAGCTGGCGCGTCTTATCTATTTACATAGTATAGTTAATTATCTAATAAATAAAGCTTACTCCATGTCGCTGCGATGTCCCGTCACGCAATGGCGCGAGGTTAAAGTTCACGGTGCTTATAAAGGGCCTACCCCCCCGCCTCACTAGTATAAATACGGCGGGTGGCCCCGCCCCCTGGCTCAGTTGCACTCGGACATCGCAGCGACAAGGTTTTTTACAAGAAATAACACTTATTTAACATAAACTAAGCTATTTTCAATTTATAACAACAAACAATATACTATTATACACAAAACAAACAGATATTTACTTAAAGTTAACAATATTCTACAACTATTTACTGAAAACTTATTCATATACGACAACGAACTTATTTATACACCATTCGTCTTTAAATTATAACATTACTGTTCATAAAACGAAGTAATATAACTACGTGTTGTTTATACGTAATTACAGCATTAAAACTTATAAACACAAACATTGAACTATAATATATAAAAACATAAAGGTTGAATTGTGACTGTTAATCTTATCTACTATAATATAAAAACAAAGGTAAGAATCTAATATCGTTCATAAGGTAAATAAGTTAACAAGAACATAAGTTAATGTGGCTAAGTATTTACTTACTATTAATTGTTATTATTAGCGTGTTTTCTAGGTCGTGCACATTCTCCCGCCGTCGCCACGCTGCGACTCTGTTGGCAGCACGACCACTTTCTTCGTTGGGCGACGCAGTACGTGGCCGCTGCTGGTCGTCACGTCCACCACTCGAACCTCCCCGTCGGCGCCTGGATATAGCCTGCTTATCTTCCCTCGTGGCCAGGTGTTGCGTGGCAGGTTGCCGTCACATATTACCACGAGGTCTCCCACCTTGGGCTGGGTCCCAGTGCTGGTCGGCTCCCGCCGGTGTTGGAGCAGGGGCATGTACTCTCTTATCCACCTTCTCCAGAAGATGTCCGCTAGTACCTGTGCTCGCTTCCACTGTTGGCGAGCCGTCGTATCTTCTATGTCGAAGTGTCCGGGCACTGGCACATGAGGATTGGGCCCGATGAGTATGTGATTTGGAGTCAACGCCTCTGGCTCCAAGGGGTCCACTGAGACGTGTGTGAGAGGGCGCGAGTTCACTGTGTTCTCGACCTCCGTCAGCAGCGTCACCAGTGTCTCGTCGCTCGGGTATCGCTCGTTCAGTGTTATCTTGAGGGCTTCTTTCACGGAACGTACCATACGCTCCCATGTACCTCCCATGAACGGTGCTGATGGGGGAATGTATTTCCAGGTGATGTGATGGCACGTCGTCTCATGTTCCAACGCCTCCAGCGCTGCCGCGCCGAGTTCCTTGTCGGCTGCCTTGAAGCAAGTGGCGTTGTCGCTCCACACTTCCTTGGGGCAGCCTCTTCTTGCGATGAACCTCCTCAAGGCTGATATGGCGGAGTCAGCGCTTAACGAGTGCGCGACTTCGATGTGTATCGCTCTTGAGGTCATGCACGTGAAGAGGGCGCCATACCTTTTCTCATGGTGACGCGCAACTGTCACTTCGATTGGCCCGAAGTAGTCTAGTCCCGTGAAAGTGAAGGGACGTGCGTGATGAGCGAGGCGCGCTGGGGGTAAGTTCCCCGTTAGTGGGCTCGCTGGCTTCATTTTTCTTATGCGGCATGGCAGACAGTTTTTAACTGTGTCTCTAACTGCCGGGCGTATTTTTAGGATCCATAACCGTTGTCGCAGCTCGTTCACGACCGTCTCCACCCCGCCGTGATGCAGCTTCTCGTGTACGTGGGCTATGTACAAGCGAGTATATGCTCCTTTGCCTTCCAATATAGGAGGATTGGAAGCGTCTTCGGTTATTCCTTGAGCCGCTGTAATCCTTCCTCTTAGGCGTGCGGTGCCTTCGGCGTCAATATACACATTGAGGTGACCCAGGCGGTCGTGGTTGCCGGGTGCGTCTCCTTTTCTTATGCGTGTGATTTCTGTATGGAAACTCTCCTTCTGGCTAGCCTGTACCCACAGCTGTTCAGCCTTTACCATATATGAAGCAGGCAGTTCTCTGTATCGGTGGGTGTTTTGAGGCGCGGCCGTCTTCTTCTGTGTGAGCTGATCTTTTTTGATCGTTCGCCAGTCAGGGTCTTTACTAGCAGCCTTCTGTGTTCTCTTTCTTGTAGCTGTGACCGTGTCCTTCGTGGGCTTGCACAGGTCTATGAATTGTAGGACTCTTGCTGTTGTCCTGACTAGTCGTATCCATTTTGAAAATCTCTTGATGTCTGGGAGGGAGTTTCTGCCGTCGTCTTCTTGTCGACACACACGACAGATCTCTCTCTCCTCTCCCGTGTCGTACTCGACCACACTCTCCTCTTTTGGCCAGCGTGCTTCAGGTAATCTTAAGAATGCGGGACCCTGAAACCATCGGTGCTTGGCGTTGAAGTGTTCTGGTGTGTCTCTCGTCGCATCGTCGGCCACGTTTTCTTTTGAAGGGAGCCATCTCCATTCGTCCTTTTTGGTGGTTTCTTCGATTTCTGCCAATCGATGTGCTACGAAGGACTTATATACCCGTGGCTCCGATCTGATCCATACTAGTGCGGTGCGTGAATCACTCCAGTACGTCTTGCTGGTCACTGGGTAGTCGTGTTCTTCTAGCACCGTTTGTGCTAGACGTGCTCCCAGCAAGGCTGCCTGCAGTTCGAGTCGTGGTATGGACACCGGTTTCAGTGGTGTGACGCGACTCTTGGCCGCTGCCAGTGACACATGGACACTGCCATCTGGGCGTTCCATTCTCCAGTACACTGCAGCGGCGTATGCTTCTTCGCTCGCGTCCACAAAGGTGTGAAGTTGCGATGTGACACTCTGTATGTAATCGTAGCATCGCGGTATCCTCAGCCTTTTGATGGTGCTGAGCAACGCAATCCAACTCTTCCACCGGTCCTCTAGCGCCGATGGTAATGGGTCATCCCAATCAGTCTTGTAGCGCCAAGTGTCTTGAAATATTCTCTTGGCTGGTGTGGTGATCGGAGAAATCAACCCTAGCGGGTCGAACAATGCCATTATTATGCTCAAGGCTTCTCTCTTCGTGGGAGAGCGCTTGTTCTCTTCAACTTCTGAGTGTATCTTCATTGTGTTGGTGTTGAACCCTATGCAGTCTTCTTTGACGTGCCAGAGTAGGCCAAGCGTCTTCTCTGTTTCTTTGCCTCCTAGGCTCACTGTTGTGGAGTTCTCTTCAGGTAGGCCAAACTCCTCTATTGTTCTGGTGTCGTTGGATGTCCACCCGCTTAATACGAAGCCAGCTTGTTTGTGGATGAAGTCGACTGCCTTTGTTATCTCGCGAGCTTTTTCTATAGAGGAGAAGCTCTGCAGATAGTCGTCCATGTAATGATTCTTCTGTATCGCTGATGCGGCTTCTGGGTAGTCAGTAGCGAATTCACTCGCATTTTTGTTTTTGATGTACAATGCGGTGCATGGAGATGATGTGGCTCCAAAGATGACGGATGTCATTCTGTATTCTTCTGGTTTGCCCTCCCGCCGTGCGCCTCTCCATAGGAATCGCAAGGCGTCTCTGTCTTCTTTTCTGATCTTTACTTGCATGAACATCTCTTTTATGTCCCCGCTGACTGCGTATGCATGTTGTCGGAATCGCATTATTACCCCAGGAAGAGACTGGAGTAAGTCTGGTCCCGAGTGTAGCATGTCATTTAGGCACATGCCGGCGGCTTTGGCTGATGCATCGTGGACCAGTCGCGGTGGCTTGTGAGGCTTCGCTGGATTGATGACTGGGAAGTGGGGCAGGTACCAGGTGTTCCCTTCTGGTGCTGGGACGGGTGCTCGTTCGGCGTAACCCGACTGGAACAGATTGTCTATCCTCTCTTGGTATTTCTGTTTGAGGTCTTCATCTTTATCCAGTCTCTTTTCTAATGAGCGGAGACGTCGTTCAGCTTCTTTGTAGTTATTTGGTATCTGCAGGTCTTTTTCTTTCCACAGCAGACCGGTTTCATATCTTCCGTCTGGTAGTCTGTTGCTGGTCTCCTGCAGTATCTGTAGAGCTTTCTGCTCAGGATCTTCTTTGGGTCTCTTTGGCTCGATACATAGGGATTCGAGCTTGAAATAATTCTTGACGAGATCTTCTACTGTTGGCTCTTCTTTCTGTTGGAGCTTGCCGCAGAACGCTACTTTTGCTGTGAGCGAACTGTGACAGCCATGCAGAACCCAACCGAGTTGCGTGTAGGAGGCAACCGGCTGATTGCGACGACCGGTGCGTAGCTTTCTTGACACGATGAGATGCCAATTGTCTTGCCCAATTAGCAGTTTGGGTGAGGCGCGCTCGTAGGTGATCTGATCTTTGATGTCAATCAGATGCTCGCAGTCTTCCAGGCTACGATCGTACACTGTTTCTGGTGCGAAGTTCAATCTCTCGACGGTGCGTGCTGCTTCTATTTCGTATTCTTCATCGGCGTATTTCCCTCTTATGCTGAGACTGACGACCTTGCTGCTGTCGTGTCTAACTTCGTTGCCGATGCCTTGTATCCACATCGTATTTGCAGGGCCATCGGATCCGATGACGTCAGCGATGGATGCGTCTAGCAGAGTGACTGTGCTTCCTTCATCCAGCAGTGCATAGGTCTCGATGCTGGTGTACGGCCCCTTTAGGATTACGGGCGCTATCTTCAAGTATGCACGCCGACGGTCACCTGGCTTGGCTGTGGATGTGACTTCTACTGCAGGTGTAGCCGCTTCTTTCTTTTCCACTGAGCCACTGGTATGATCTTGTACTCTGTCGTGGTGCAGTAGCTTATGGTGTCTCATGGTGCACCCATGTCTTCCACACGGCGGAGCTTTACATTGAATCCGTCGGTGTTTGCTTCGAAGGCAGCGGTAGCAGATATTGTTCTTCTTCGCGACCTCCCATCTTGCGTTTGTGTCGAGCGCTGAGTATTGTTTGCACTCAGTTAGCTTGTGTTCTTGTTTGCATTGAGGGCATCGATCGTCTGATGCAGTCCTCTTGCCTGTAGTGAAGGTGCGTTCTACCTTCCTATTTCTTTTGTCTCTCCCCGATGCTTCGTCGTTGATCACTTCTGGCAGAGCGTAGGCGCCGCACTTATCTGCTTCTTCGTTTAGGAAAGCAGATATTTTCTTTAATTCAGGGATATCTTCTTTCTTCATGGCCGCGTAGTCGTACCACTTGTTTTTTAGTATAGGAGTTAGTTTCTCAACGATTGTTCGCATCATTTCAGGGCTGTGCAGATATTGAACTCTTCTTAGTGCTTCAATAGTGCCCACTATGTTTGCCACTCGTCCGGCGAATACACACAAATCTCGCGGGTTGTCGGTGACACGTTGCAATATCTTGACTTTTTCCATCTCAACGTGGATGAGTGCTTCAGGTCTTCCGAACCTTCTTTCTAAGGCTTCTATGACCAGTGTTGGGTGCGGTTGGCTTAGTAGTAGGCAACCAACAGCATCCTTTGCGTTCCCGCGCAGACTTCGACGTAGGCGTGCTATGTTTTCATTCTGCGTGAAATACTTCGAAGATTCTTCAAATGATGTCTTGAAACAGAGCCAGTCTGCGCAGTTGCCATTAAAGATGGGTAACTCTTGTACGTACTTTGGCGGCTCTCTTGTACCTCTCACTGCTTGGGAGAGTGCCGCGGCCAGCGTTGATACATCTATTAAAGGCTGACTTGTCTTCTGAACATCTTCTTGTTTCTTCTTGTCTTCTTGCGTCGGCTGCGATGGGTTCGCGTCACTGTCTTTAAGCCATGTGTTAATGCGGACCGAAGCTAGTTCATCTTCTAGGTCCTCTTCTTCATCCTCTGAAGAGTCCTCGTCTGCTTGTAGGCGCTGGACCTTCAGTTGCTGGAGTTCGGCTTCAGCTTGAATCTGCGCTTGTTTGAGCTTTAATTCTGCCAGCCGTTCCTTTGCCTCTAATTCGGCGAGTCGTTTCTTTCGTGAAACCGCGGAGCGACGTGATCTTGACTCTGTCGGTTTCAGTGTGCGCTGCGAGGTCTTGTCCTTATGGGACGCAGCACCACTCTCTCCGGTCTCCGTCGACGTGGTCCCTTCGGCTGTCGTCGAACTACTATTCCCGCTACCGGTTCCTGATTCGGTGGTGGTCTTCGACGTTGTCGAGGGATTCCCTTCGGAGGCCTCCTCTATGGCCTTCCGCGCTGTTAGCTCTTCCTGCCGCCTTTTTGTCTGTTCACCATCCTTGCTGCGTGTTAATACCATCTTCTTGGTCGCAGGGCAGCGATCCGGCTCGAAGGACCAATAATGTTCGGGATCGCCCAAACGCCGTCGTCAAATAAAAACACAAAGTAATTGGTAAACTTATAAAACGCGGTGGTGAGGAACTTATTCTTGTACTCGTGAGGGAGATGTTTCCTCGTCGACTGCTATAATCGGACTTCCTTGTAGAAGAAACATCCCCCTCTTTTATAGAACTTAAAAAGGCTGGCCAGCGGACCACTTCCTCACCCCCGATTTACTTTATTGAATATAATGTGTTGATACAATAATCGTGAGCTGGCGCGTCTTATCTATTTACATAGTATAGTTAATTATCTAATAAATAAAGCTTACTCCATGTCGCTGCGATGTCCCGTCACGCAATGGCGCGAGGTTAAAGTTCACGGTGCTTATAAAGGGCCTACCCCCCCGCCTCACTAGTATAAATACGGCGGGTGGCCCCGCCCCCTGGCTCAGTTGCACTCGGACATCGCAGCGACAAGGTTTTTTACAAGAAATAACACTTATTTAACATAAACTAAGCTATTTTCAATTTATAACAACAAACAATATACTATTATACACAAAACAAACAGATATTTACTTAAAGTTAACAATATTCTACAACTATTTACTGAAAACTTATTCATATACGACAACGAACTTATTTATACACCATTCGTCTTTAAATTATAACATTACTGTTCATAAAACGAAGTAATATAACTACGTGTTGTTTATACGTAATTACAGCATTAAAACTTATAAACACAAACATTGAACTATAATATATAAAAACATAAAGGTTGAATTGTGACTGTTAATCTTATCTACTATAATATAAAAACAAAGGTAAGAATCTAATATCGTTCATAAGGTAAATAAGTTAACAAGAACATAAGTTAATGTGGCTAAGTATTTACTTACTATTAATTGTTATTATTAGCGTGTTTTCTAGGTCGTGCACAATAAGATTTAGTAAAAATCAGTCTTATTAAGAAACATATCAACAAAATATAAAATTTAGAATTAAACAAAAAAAAAATATGTGTGTGTACCAGAGTACACAGGTAAGAAGTGAAACTTCTTTATTTTCTAATCGTTTTTTGTTTTATTTTTAAATTATTATTTAATTTATATTTTTTATTGTTTTTAGAATTAATAATGTTCACTAGATTTACAGTCATATTTATTAATACTTGCTAATTTTAACAGATTTATATACATTCACTGATACTTACAATCAAAAAGTGAGGTTAACCTCAAATAAATATTAAAATCATGCTCATACGTGTTGAATTTATAAAACGAAATATATAATCACTCTCACTTTTCTTGTTAATTCACTTAAATTTGAACAAGTCTTTTTATTTTATCACTTTCAAATTAATATATTGTTATTCTTTTTTCAAACCAAACTTCAAAACTAATATATTGTTGTTATTATTATCATATATTACATTATATTCTTTACGTCACTATACTAAACTTCGATAAAAAAAGCAACATGGCGCGTAACCGAAAAACGTGACGATTTTCATCACGTGACTTTCTCCCATACGTCGATAAAGAAGTTTCACTTCAATAAGATTTAGTAAAAATCTGTCTTATTTTAAAGAAACAAATCAACAAAATGTAAAAAAAGAAAGGACATACATTATTAAAATTTTAATTTTTCCAAACAATGCCCCACGCTTATCTGCCCAGTCAATAATTCATGTACTGCAGTTTGTATTTTACAGTTTCTTATTATAGTTTCAGGTAAGGTCACCAAAGCACCTGAAAACACCTAAGCTTATCCTCTAGCCATGTGCTAACAAAATATTCATTGAATGTGGTAAAATCTTGACTGCTTAGACTTTCTGCCATAATATAAAGCCAACCATCTTCAGCGAAATGTGATTAGGTGATTTCAAATAATTAAATATTTAACGAATTAAAATTCATAAACTTAGCGACTATTACAATGTATGCGACTGTACCTTTAAATTAATTTTGAAATCATTTTATCACTGGTCCTTTGAAACGTAGGCGATTTTTGTTTACGGTCGAATGGCCCGCGTGCCATTCGGTTTGGGCCGTTCAGACTAAATACCCGATAATATGTTTTTTATGACTTTTATTTGGTTATTGTATTTATTTAAAATATGAATGAAAGCAACCTATAGTTAGATTATATCTTAACAATAAGCAAATTTAAATTAATAGCACTATTTGAAAATCCCAAAGACGAGATCCTATTTCCTGTATAAGTATTTCTGTGATCATGACATATAACATGATATTGTTCCTTACTAGGCGTTCACTAGCTCAATAGAGACTCAGACCCTCGGACCCTAATCATATTAGCGGTACCTGTTGAGGGAGGCTGCAAATTATAAGTTCTAATTCATCGATATTCGTGTTGGTCACGTCTTGAAAGCTCTACCTTTTTTTAAGGTAAATAAACATGACGGTCCTGACTGTACCTCGCTGTAGGTTACTTTGATAAAAGAATAATATTCTTCTTTTTAGATACATCAATAAACAATAAAAGATATTGGAAAAATAGGTAAGTTATGGCAACTTTGTGGCTAATGCTTACATACTTATTTTAGCTACAAGGATCGAGACGATCTTAAGACTTTTATTTGGTTACAAAGATCTTTTCGAACTTTGCCCGTCCGTATGAGAGTTATAATCATAATGCTATTGTTCTACCTACATAGAGGAAACCTTATGTAGACAGTCTTCGAATCAAAAGTTATCTCAATTAATCCGGCATGATATTGATTTATACACAGGTTCTCCCCGTTTCCGATATTCACATTATCGTGATAAAAAGCAAATAAATTTTCCTCATTCACGCGTACATTGTAGATTCCGTCAAGCGAATATTCACTTTTGTTTTATGGTTTCTTTCTAACATGATATAACTGCGATGACGTCATACCAATCGAATAAAGTTTTGCATAACCACTACAATTATCTCAAAGCGTGAACGGGTAAAATTATTTAAAAATGCAATTACTAGGTATAGCATGGTAATAATGTATGAATCATATTTCTATCATAACACCTCGACCTTTCCTTATAACGAACCCACGCCAACTCCTTATTTACTATGATTCACATTAATTTAAGAAACCGTAACGTCTTTAACAAATAACTGGTCATTATTTATTTTAATTAAAGTGACATCAATGACTTATAATGTAATTACGATTTCATCATTATTAGGTCTGACTTGGTCTTAAATACCCATTTTGAAGGCAGAGCCTTTCTATCTGAGGGAAGATCAGTTAAGGTCCAAGTTTTATTTTTCATCAGTGAATTAAATTCTAAATCCATAGCCTCTCTCCATTTATAGGCGTTTGCTGATGACAGTGCTTCTTCTACAGACTGAGGATCAGACAGATTTGTTTGTTAACATACAATACATACATTTTCATAATATTGTTTCGCATTGACATTTAAGATTAAAAGTCAGCGATGCTATGACCATTGAATACCAACGCAAAAAAAGGAACATCTAAATACATTTATTTGAACAATATGAATGAACACATGAATGAACTAAGCTCTACGTTCGATTGTTTTTAATGGGTTTAAACGGAAAATTCCAGTCGGATGGTAGAATACTAAACAAGTCAAAACCATTGTCTAACAAATATTATAGACAATGGATCAACAACCTGTCACAAGTTATGGATTATTATGATATTCAAGGCAATTATCACACGCACCTCGCGACACCACCTAGAATTCTGATTCATTATGGAAAAAATACAATATGATAGGCATATAAACAACGGACAATAAAACGCACATTGAGTACTTCCAAGTATCGAATAACGTTGGTGTAAGTGTCACAATGTTCTATGATAAAAATATGATGTATTATGAATAATAAATAGTTTTACACAAGCAGTGACAGGCCGTCTACGTGATCAACGGTTGTTGCGTGAAGACAAGCTCTTGATCTGATCTAACGTATTACTGTCAACGTGCTGGACTGGCCATATACCTCATGTAGCTCATGTACTAGCCTAGTTGTGATGAAATAATCGACAATAATTTACATGCGGTAAATGTTTAATTGCTTTATGATTGACGAACATAGAGGAGTATTGTAAATATTAACTTCTCTCATTCATTATTCCAACACGTTTCCGTTTAAGACACACCGAACTTAAGTGTCCTGATGGTATTCAGTGGGTGTAATTGTAGATCCTGGCTTACAAGAGTTGCAAGGATGGGCATGGCTTAACTCAACTGAAATAAAAAAAACGTTAATATTCACCAGTCCTGTTAAGTGTACGATGTAACCGCCACTTTAGAGGGTCCAATAGTCTATTAAACATAAGTAAGTGATCATGAAGTCTAACGGTAGGCTAGTGAATAAATTAGACACAATAACTTTTAGTTATAGGTACACACAACGCATCCACATTACAATTTGTAGCTCGCAGAATTTAAATTTCTCAATCAGTCGAAACTGTCCAGCAAAATTATATAAGTAAACGAAAACGAATCAAGCGAAATTATTAACTTACTGCCTGAAGCTTCATTTAATTCATCGTTTACAACTGCTGACGGTACATTTAGTGCCAATGACCACACATTTACTACGACTAAAAATAAAAATATCGAATACACTATAATTGAGAGTACGGGACCACAGTACCACACTTATGGGTCGGCGTATGAACCTTTGTCGTCTGGTCCAGACTAACCAGATGTGGCTGATATATATCTACAACAACGGCACATTGCCATCAGAACCAGACTAAATAATTGACGGTGCCGATTACCTGAAGAGTCAATATTTAGTGCTTTTTTTGTTTTAAGTAGCTAGATGGTTAAGATTACATAGAAGATTTCGCTAGGTATTTTATAAAGGGTCCAAATATTGTAAATATATAAAAGCTGTCATTCGAATGATAACACGAATTTTTCATACTGGTTTTAATAAACAAGAATCACAATCGCATCAGCAATAACAGCACAAATATCTGTATAGAAATTAAACACAAATGTTTTATTTAGTGCAATTCGATACTCAGGGTATTACCTGCAATACTATGTACTTGAATCTGGATGAGTAAAGTGATCAACCAATAATAACAAAAAGACAAGCGCACCCGTACCTAATGACACTCCTGCGAACCACGGTGATTACTTAGTCGTACACCCCAACTATTTAACGAGTCGGATGACGTAAAAAGTTCACGATGAATAAAAAGTTATGGATAATACAGAGGTCATTCTACTGCAGTTGTGTAGTAAAATCGTAATGAACAATTGTGAGCTGAGTCAGTGGCCAAGAGATGAGTAAGAGGCAGCCACACAGACTGGCCGGTGGCGAGTTGCGGTCACAACACTCGCAGCCCGCAGAACTGGTTCAATCCATTAAATTTTTATTTTTAGTAATGAACCTACCCGAGCTCGCCGAGGGAGAGGAAAAAAAGGTCTATTTAGTCCGTAGTTGGTTATAAATGTATTGTTTATTGGTCCAGCTTTACTTTGAGCTTGTTGAGAGACAGTTATAGCCGCATCTAAGAAATTTAATTGCTTTTAACGATACGTAATGGTTTTTAATTCTCATTAATGCACAGGTATGTCAATATTATATAAATGCATTCGTTGTAATTAAAATTAATTTCCAATGTCGGTTCATTCGTGTAATATTTTACAATTAGTTGCAATAAAGGAGAGTTGTCCGCAAAGTGGTCGAGTTTCATGTCACGATTAATAACATCATTTTCAGATAGCGGATAAATTAAAATATGAATTTAAATTTGTTACATGATGCCACATAAAGATAAATAATTGTTGTTATCACTCGAACGGATAAAAGAAACAACCAATACAATTACAATTTTATAAAATACGCAGTAGGGTATCGTTTGCTGCACTTAATATACAAATCGTGATAGCTTAGCAATTATTATGTTCGTACATTTATTATGGCGAACGTGGTAAACAGGAAAATAATAAAGTGTTCATTTAATGTTAATTTTCATTCCATGCAACAGCAGCTGTGATCAATTTGCCATACATGACTCCAGGGACAATTTGTGTCCAAGGGCTCGGTGTACCGACAGCACCAAACTTTATTCGATGTCTTCTTCTGCGTAGCCTTTCCCAAACTATGTATGTTGGGGTTGGCTTCCAGTCTAATCGGATTTAGCTGAATACCTACTATAATTTACATGGAGCTACTGCCTATCTGACCTCCATAACCCATTTTACTGGTTAATACAGTTATCCCATAGTAAGAACGGTTTTCAGAATTGTAATGACTTAAAGACTGTCAAAGATCACCATATTATTATGACAGTCGGGACTCGGTCTCGGTATGTTTATAAATGGTCACCCATCCACGGACTAACCATTATCGGTCAAACAGTAGGTACGGCTTACACTTAGCCACGAGCCCATCAACTAACTTTTTTCGATATTTAAATTAAAATTTCTTTTATACGACTTTTTTATTTTTTGTAAACATATCTACATTGGTAGTAGGTATCTTATTCGCTTCCTGATAAAAAACGATGTATGTAGGTCAATAATACGAATATATTTAGAGTGATAAGTAAGATAAAACGTTTGAAACAGTCATTACAATTGATAATGTGAAGCCATTATATTTTAATTTACATACATTTGGAACATTGTTGCAATGGTTTGGTATCTTGGTGGGTTAAAGTACAAATATGTAAATTTTGTAACAATACCAGACAGATTCTTGGACTGTAGCCTTTTTACTGGCACAAATTCTGTTTGAAAATAACTCTTTTTAACAGTCCTTTTGATAACGCCGAACCGATTATGATGAAGTAGTATGAAATATATAATAGGAAACATAAAATAGTTAAAAGATCAGTGTGGGTTTAACTTTGACCTCAAGAAAGAAAGGACAGCCTACTTTTTGCCGCGATATCCGACATATAATAAAAAGCATAGGATCAACATTAAGCCCGTTTTACTGACTGTACCGATTTGGAATATGAAGTGTGAAAAGTAATATTATTCGAGGATCATTCGATACTTACTACAGCACCTGTTGTTTTCTTGTGGTTTTAAACAATGCTTAAGCGAAAGTTTTCAATTATAGCTCCCTTAAAACATTCAAGAATTGGCAAATTGAATGTTAAGGTATTTTACCCCAAATATGCATTTCATAGAATTACAAACAAGGGGTATTTTGAAATGGTATTAACAAAAACCAGGAAATTTAGTCTACTTTAAAACGACTTTCGGGCGAGACGTTCATAATATAGAATCCTTTAGGTCAGACCACAACAAGACGAATAACAAAAGAGGGTTTTAAACGGTAACTTTCAAATAAATTAACTTGGGACGATTCCGATCAAATCTTTGGATCTTGTAAATCCATAGTTATAAAGAACTGAGTTGCAGCAACACGTCACCGCGCGGGGCCAGATTGATTAACTGGCTGTAACTGTCCCCTTGGAGACCAACTTTTTCTGGAAAGAAACGAAAATTAATTGACGCTCACTTTAAAACTAAAGGAATTATAACCAATTATTGTATCACCACATGACATGAAAAAAGACTTGTTTTACAACTTCTCCAAAAGAATGTCTTTACAATCAAATGTCATTGAGATTTCCAAACTTTAGGTAGGTCTCTAGTGTTATCGATGGTGCACAAAAAACAAATCTCATAGTTTTGGTTAGACAGTGTTGCGGGGTCAATGCCATTCATCTATTAAATCGCTCTCTCAGTCATAAGCCGGGGTTTTCAATATTTACTGATAACTGATACCTACGAACCAAACTCAAACCGCCAACTACAAAAAATACTATTCAGCCAATTTTATTTCTTATTAATTTCCTATCTGGTGATTACATTGAGTTAACTGAGTTCCTTCGCGGTATTGGTAATGTATTTGCTTTTTCTGAGAGGTGTTGAAGTCCAATTACTTGCGGTTACAAACATTTTGTAGCGTTTTTCTACGGAGGTGTCTACATAGTTCATTATAAGGCAAGTAACATTAAACTTAAGTCGTCCTTATTCCGCAATTCAACACCTTAAAATGTACTCAGGTATAGATTACTGCTAGCAAGCTTATAATATTGTGTTGCATTCCTCGCGTACTTTGTATATACTTACAATGTCCATATAGTCACGATATTGTTGTTCTATAGATAGCTATTAGTTTCAATTGTACACAAAAAAATGTATCTCAATAAATGACCAAAAAAACAGAAAACGATCGAAAACCTTGAACAATACTTATCTAACTAATCGAACGACTGCAAATAAAACTTTAATTTAATTTCTTAAAAAATAAAATTGCTATTTTTCTATCAGGTTCCGGCAACTACCTACCTACTGTCAAATACTTGCACAATGAAGCCTGATTTTCACATCTCCAATATCTAATGTAGTATGAATTTAATGTTTTGTTCCAGCAGTGTAGTACCTACATTTCAGTTAATGTTTATGGTTCATTAGCAACGGTAAATCGTCCAATCGGCCGCAACATCTACAAAATGATAGCTAATGAAGTCCACTGAGAAGTGTATGCTTTGAGAGGAATATTATTAGATAGGTTAGTAACAGTGACACTGATGAATTTGGTCTCCAATTAAAACACTCAAGTCTTCAGACCAACTGCTAAACAAATGATGACGGATGTATATTTCGGTGACTACACGTCTGATGTATTAGTGGATCAATGTACGATTACACTGTGGGTTTTCCAAGAAATGTATACATGTCTAAAATATATATGTTGATTCAAAATATTGCGGTTTGAATAGGCGATAAACTTCTTCTGAATTTCATATTAGTTGAACATTCATTAAGTGAGGATCATTGCGGATCAAGTCACAGCTGACTAGAGAATGCCATAACTGCCGGTCTCAAATTAAACACTTGACACGTGTAAGTGAGCCTTTAGTAACGAATTACCAAGAGTTTTCTCGCACCAACACACTCAATCATTCACTATTCACTCGTAATAGTCGTTATGTTAACATCGGCCCGACCAGACGTATAATGCGTTCTCCACTTATCGGGCTTGGCTACGTAAATGATCATGCAACCACTGAGTGCCGGCTAATTGTTGCTTAACTGTTGTGATCTAACACGGTGACGTTTGAGCTAAGTCTTGTACTACCCTGTTTCAATGCTGTTGATTATACTGGTTATAATAAAAAGAAGTTGATTCGATTTCTTTTGCGCGCACTTCAACACTTTTGTAAGCATCCCTCACAATTAAATGCTTTCTATATATTAACACCTCCCGTCAGAAGACACAATAGTTAATGTTAATAGTTACGGATCATTTTAGTTACCTATCTTACGTTTTTAAGGGTGTATATATTATATTATATTTTTTCTAACATCACACGAATGAATTACACTATCAAAATATCAACGATTTGAATCGATTTTGTTGTGTGACTGCTTCCAGTAGGTAATATTGAACATTAAGCATAGTAAGGGAATTTGGAGTGCACCTGTACTTGCAAAAAGACACTAGCGTACACAATAACTCTAAATATTCCACTGCATTTGGCTAGACTCCGATGAAAAGCATCTCTGTGACCGAAATTCGATCATCGAAAGTCTGTTTGTCTAGACATGACCTAGAAATATATTTCAACTGTAATTGTAAATATTTACACATTAAGTATTTGTTAACTCACGCGCATTTTAAATGTAGGTACTTGTCTGGTTTCGGGCTCTATTGTAGAGTTTTCTTAATTTCTCAGGACTTTCTGAAATATAAATATTTCATCTTATAAGTTCTTATGACAACAAAAATCAAAGTTTTCTCATCGGGATTTGGTTATACAAAACTTTATTCGTAGACTTATTGTTAACGCCCAGTTTTTTTAACCCGAGTTAACTGAACCAATGGTTAAATATCCTAACTAATGTATTCAAAATTCGGTACAATGCGTTTTATTTGTCTATCAAAGGGTCAAATAAGTTGGGGAGTTAATTATTTAACCATTTGTTAGAATAAAAATGAACACGTTCTACTAAAGTTTGAAACAATTAGTTAGGATATTTTGATTGGTTGAGTTAACAAACTGAGCCTGGAAACTAGAAAGTCATATATCCGGACATAGTAAAAGACATTACGGTATCAAATCCAAACATTGCTCATGATATGAAAATTCAGTGGAATTCTGACTGGCGACCTCTTTATCATCCAATGAAAAAATCTTTATCGGTTACTTACTATCGTACTTTAAACGTTTTTTTATCTTTATCGTCTGATGTTCACATTTTAGGGCGACTTTTATGAATCGACATAATCTCTCTACCTAAACAAACTGTAACTAGATAGGTAGGTACCTACTTTTATTACCGAAAATAATTGTTACCGACTCATTCACACACACATAAAAAAGTCTTTCAAAACAAAACGTATCTATTACTTAGACAAATATTAATTTCTAGCATATTATTTGTGTTTCAGAAACATTTAAATGTAGAAACTCGCTAGTTTAGATTACCTATTTATTTTATTTTATAATTAGGTAGGTATTTAATATTGAATAATTCTTAATTAAATGACACTTAGATAATATCCGCTTTCAATAAATGTTTACAAATTAATATCAATAAACTTTAATTATAATATGCATCTTGATATGAGTTGAAATGAACAAGAAAAATTAAATCGTGTCCAAACTTTTTGAACGGGTTTTATCAGATGTAATTCGGGATGCCCACAAACCTTGTCTCATATCGCCAACAGCTGCCATTATGAAAATCGAAGTTGACTGTTAAAATGAACGAAACGAAACCGGTGACATCATCACACGCAGTATGAGGTGTTGTAAAATCACGGTATATCGCTAAATAACACTACGCTGCGACCTACACACCACTATGATTTATACACAAGTTCACAAAGGTATAGGTACATCTCTGCTGCGAATGCAAATCTGACCTTTCGTAATTAATTTACAGTACAGCCCCATATCCATAATTATGTGCTTAAGCTCCTTGGCTTCTGTATTCGCTGTCTCTTCTATAGCACAGGCTGGAGGCCCTTATGATTTCGTTAAAAGTTCGGTGTAGCAGTCAGTCTGCGCTCAGGCTAAATGCGGTAGACTTCTGTAGAACTAACATGTTCTCCTAGTTAATCTGTCATAGGTACTCGTAAACAGTAATATTCTTTGCGTTCAAATAGGTACTCAAAAAAACGTTTGCGCTGAGCGTTACGTTACGAGTGCCAAGGAAAATTTGCGGTGTTATTGCACTTATTGCGCTTGACTGTACCAGAGTCGCGCTATTACATCATAATAGGGGTGCAAACTAGGTATGAAAAAAGAACTATTTTGTGTAGGCAAGATGGATACCTAATACATTTTTTTACACATACACTATACAGGATTAATTTAAAAGGAGTGCGGATATTCAACGAGATAATCAGGTACATAAAATTGATCAACTTTCCCCAAGGAACGTAGGTCGAAATCTTAAAATGGAAAATTAACTTTTCATGCAAAGTGACAGGTCACACTCACGTGACGTTGCTAATTGTGTCTTAAATGTCTATACGATTGTTTGCTGTTAAACATACCTTCAAAATGTGATTATAAAGTAAACGGCTATAATTCGGAATATTTCTTTTTGTATAACGGGATTACCGGGATACAATGACATGAGTATTGAATTTGTTAACGGTAAATCAGAATTTGATTTGGACCTTTTACATATATAGGAATATATTGTTTTTATTAGCGGAACTTTTTCAGATGACTTATAATATTGTTTTCATCCAACCAGTGTGAAAAGGTGCTATGTATGTAATTAATTATGTATACTAAATCAAAGGCATACAGTGTTAGTTAACCTACTGTCTGGTCACCATAGTACAAGCTCTGCCTAGTTTGGGATCAGATGGCCGTGTGTGAGGTGTCCCAAGATATTATATATATGTATTATATTATATTCCTGGTATATTAGGTACCTACTAGGTACTACTTTTATATAAGTTATTATTAAATGCACATATATTCAAAACCACAAAACGATTTCACGGTTTCACCTCTATCATAATTATACAGTCGTATTGATGTGTACTACTCACTTACGGAAGTTCACAGCAGCTCTTACAAAGAAATATGCGGTTCTTTTTTCTTCTGAACCTAATCTTTACAGAGTCTGAAGAAAGAAAGAACATGGTGAATGCATAGCTTTCGTTATTAAATCATAATAATATTATATTATATCAGCTTTACTTTCATGAAATAAAATGTTTGCATAACCTATTGTTTCTTTCCAAACACGTTCTTCTTAGTAATCGAATGACTAATTAATCGTTACACATTACTGTTGGTAGTTGTTACAATCTAGGATTTCCTTGCTAATGTTATGTCTAGGAAATCTTAGTTGTTTTTCTAAATGTGTCAATGGACTAACGACACAAGGAAATAAGTTTGTTATTCTAGTACCGCACCCTGTTTTGTAAGTAAGTTACGGAGCTAGTACTCAGTAATACCTGTTAGTGCGCCTTATTGTTACATAAAGACACCGATTCCTTATATTTCCTACAAACCTTTGAAAACTAAATAAATAAATGTGGACAACATCACATACATTACTCCGAATCCAAAGTAAGTTGCTAAAGCACTTGTGTTATGGAATCAGAGACAACGAAGGTACCACAAACAACCAGACTCAAGACAATGTAGAAAAGTAATTTTCTATATTGACCCGTCCGGGGATCGAACCCGAGACCTCAGAGCTGGCGACTCCTTGAAAACCGGTGTGTACCATCGCCACTCGACCACGGAGGTCGTCAAAAATATAAGTACATAAAAACCGACTTTCCAGAACTATCAATAGATTTTGCTCGAAAAGTTTTTAAATTTGGAATGAATCCAAAAGAAGAAATTCCCACGGGTAAATATACAAAAGTGGAAATATTTTTGTTTGTGTTTATTTATATCAGTGAGCTTAAAAAAGCATCTGTTCTGGAATTATGTGTAAATGTAAACAAAACAAGAGTGCATCAACTTCATGACCTGTAGTAGGTAGTGCGTGCGTGAGTGTGAGTGCTCGCCGAGGTGAGTGCCTGAGTTACGTAAAGCGAGCGATACGTAGCGTATCTTTACGAGCCTTTGTCTTGATTCCTGCCAACCGTATTGCTCGAGTATACTTGCTCACAAAATATTCAATTAACAAAAACGTATCAACATGTTTGCTTTCTTTTGTGATTTTTTATTGGCTACGTACATTAAGCGTGATAATTTGCTGGAATTAACAGCATTGCCACTGTATTAGGGTTGCGCTCAATACACTTGAATACGGAACTACCGACCACATAATTTTATCTAGATAATCGAAAATTACGGAGAAATTAGTAGGTATTAGACGTATATTTTAGCAAAAAAAGCTGTAAGCGAATGGAAATAATTTCAATGTTGTTTTTTCGCTAGTTTTGTATTTCGACTGACCTTTTTTGCTCATAATTAAAACCTATAAAACAAAGACTAATACTGATAATTCTCACCCTTTAAACTTTTATTCCCAGGCTAATAAGCTAATGGATTCGCTGCACATCGGAGCTTATTGCAAACTTTAATAAAAAAACTTCGGTTTAATAATTACCACACAAATTTTGATTGCGCCATCGTTTTCTTTAATAACTTAGTCCCTGAGATTTAGGACATCAAATGCCGAAGGATCAAAAAATAAACAAACAAAAATCTAAGTACATACCTACTACAAATTATGTTTTTATTCTGTATTACTATTCATACCTACCTATTCCTATGAAAACATTCGTGATCCATTATAATTTTCACGAAGCGGTTACTGTACATTTGTATAAAAGAAGATAAGAATAACACTTAGATAAGGATTGATACATCGGGTGCCTGATTACGAGTCCGTAGTTGAGAAAACATCAGCGAACCAATCTGTGTCCAGATTAAATTAGGATAGGTAAATTACTAAACACGGCTTCCTTAGTGGCATTAAAAAAAAAGGTACCTAACACTTACGTAGCTGGCAGTACATGCATCAAGCAGTAAAATTTATATTACGTTCACCCGGTAGCGGGTCACTCGTCGACGTGACTAACCGTTGATACAGCATTCTCTAAGCTAGGCTTATTGTAATAGAATATGCACAGCGGTGTAAATACCAGGGCTACCACAACTTACAAATGAAAAACGTTTTACGCTAATTCAGCTGTGAAATCCAAGATTATTGTGATTAAAATGAAATCGTTTAAAAATTTCACTTCATTCGCGAAGTAAACAGATGGGTAATTTGGTTTTAAGAGAAAACAGTGGGATTATGTAATTGTAAGACTCGTTAGCTTGTGATTTAGTGCGCTGTTTATTGTTCTTGATTAGGCTTTGGAAGATCTTTCAAGTATTTGCTTACAATTGGATGTAGCTTTAATCATTTCGTGAAGGATTTAACGTGAGACTTTAAGCACTAATTGCATTGTTAGTGGCTTTTTTATATTTTTTGCTTTAGTCAATATTTCGCTTAGTCTATTGTATTATTCTGTTGCTTGAGTAGTTTAGAATTTCAAAAGTACATTATAATTGCGCCATGAATCGCGCCTTAGGGAGGGAGGAGTTATTTATATCTATTTATGTGGTAAATATGCTAACAAACTTTAACTATTTGAAATTTTAATTGATATAATTGATATTTTTTAATACTATACCTAGTATACCTACCTACTATGCATTTTAATACTATCTTTATTTATATATCACAAAATCGCATTTACCTTGAAATGGGAATTTGCAGTTAGCACACAAAACATGCGATAAGTATATCGGGTTCGTACAGTCAACAGCAAAAGTAGATGATAATTGAATTTGTAACTTTTGGAGTTAAAACTGATCACCAATATGTGGCAACTATACTAGTAGTCAATGTTTAGTACAATTTACAATCACATTTTTGAATCACTTTGATGCCACACAGTTCTGTCGCGAACTCCGTTTATTACTATTGAATTTTGATAATATAATATCTTGGGACAGCTAAGACCTAAGATCCTAAGAAAGAAGAGACCTAAGAAGAGACAGCTAAGCTCTGACCTAAGCTTTTTCTGTTCGGTTATTTTACAAGAATGGTTATAAGTTTGCAGATAGCAGTGACAGATAATACCAAGGTTTGAACCTTTCAAGTCTCCTGTTCAATTTACTTAGTTTATCAGTTGCCTTCACACGATCCAATGTTTACATACATTGGATACAACAGTACCCCCAAAATCTTATCACGTCCGTTTGCCCTTCTGTTAATCCTATAAATAAACACGGAATGGCCAGAAATAAATTTTGTTTACATTACTGAATGCAGAATTTGTGATTTCAATTTTTTACTTTTACCCTTGAAATTGTTACTTTCGAAATATTTCGCAGGAAGCGGATGTAAGGCGTCCGTCATTTTTCAACTCTCCTTTGTGTTGTTTAAGAAAATAATAAATAATAATACGTGTATTGATCCGTTTTCATGTAATAAATGTAGGTTGTTTAGGTTGTTGATTTTACGTTTGCAGCTTTATTATTTGCAAAATTGTATCATTGCAATGGATCTAAATAGTAAATAGTCCTTGTTCTTCTTAAGTTAAATGTAGCTATAATTTTACATTCACAACAAAAATGATTGCAAAGTCGTAAAGGTGGCGAATAATTGACAAATATCTACCCGTATATTGGTCTTGATACTAATTACAATAACACAAATAAGATTTACAACAAAAGTTATTTATTTACTTGAACATGAATTTATGGAAATTGCTGTTTAATAACTGAAATCAAGATAATCCCGTACGAGATTACACGTTGATTTTGACATTAAAAGTAAAAAGTTTATTTCGAAATAAAATAATGTAAAAATACCTTTTATGGTTTTATTGAATACCATTCGCAAATGTTAAGTTAAGAATATTAATAAAAACGGCACCGTCAATGTCAAAGTATTGCTGATAGTACGATGTGTCATTACCTTAATAAATACATATGTATACAATGCAATCAATCTTTGTTGACCCTTTCTTTGAGGCATGAGATCTTACTAATATAATATTATATGGGGCTATAAAATATGCGTAACCATACACTGCATACCTTACTGCCAGTGATAACAATACACAAGTCACAACAAATCATTGCCTTCTCAATTGCATCCATCTAAATTGGTTTAGTTACTCAAAGTATACATACATCTTCGTTCTTATCTAATCAGCGTTCTGTACAAATATTAGATAATGGCCGCCCTCACGCATCCAGCAGTAATTAATATTATCGTTAAACCAACATCGGGTTAAGTATTTACTTTCTTAGACGCGATAATGTCCTGTGATAAGTACTCGAATAAGTTTTATTTTTGCTGTTATGAATTTGAACTGCAGAACTGCGGTAACGGCCGGTTTTTGAGTTGAGAATTCAAATTTTTCAAACAAATCTTGTCAATTTCTTAATTTAAACTTAGGCCACGTAAGTAATTGGTCAACCAATGTAACATGCTATCACACGATTGGTTTATCAGAGTTTGAGATTTTGCGTTCCGACGGTTTTTTTTTATTTATTATAAATTTTTTTATTTAAAGATTAGTAGCAATGTGGGTCGCACATTACTAGTAATATCGTTAACCCCTCGTGCTAAGCTAAGATGCTTGTGTTACGAGTGGGTTCACGTCGGTAGTGTAATGGATGGGATTCGAACCCGCAACCACATGATCGCAAGTCCGACGCCCTAGCCATTAGGCTACCGCCGCTTTGATTGGTTGATCTGGTTGTCATTCTGTCTGTCGACATGAATATGGTTCGTTGGTGTGCGGAAGTTTGTGTGGTATCTAGGTAGGTATTGACATAGGTGTCGGCTGTCGATATTATCTAGAGCAATTTATTTACTGGCCTTGTTTAAATACAAAACTAATACCTAGATTACCATTAATCGTGTGTTTTATGGAGGTAAATAGGTACAAACATCTAGTGGGACTAAAAATCGACTCTACAAAAGTTTTAGAACGAGGCTAGAGCGACGAAGGAAACTACCATTTGCTACCTTCATTAATGTATAAATCTAATCAATAACGATTGTAACCGCACTACCAAAGTAGTTAAGTCTAAAAGAGCATAAGACTTATTTTAAAGAGATAAGACTCGATTCACCTTTGCCTAGTCTTTAGAACTTGTGGCAAGCTTAAGAAAGCTAGGCTAACTTCTGAAAATACTGTTGATGTTGACTAACAAGTTTTTCAGTCGTGAAAAAATACGATTAATTAAATCTTACAACTAAAACTGATGTCTTTGATTATACGGAAGTACGTATGTAAACGCATGGTGCATTCGTACAATCTTTCTCTTCGTAATATTAGTAGAACACGGGTCTACTGCAATTAGCCGTTTCTTGTTTCTCCCTGAAGGTGTTCAATTCGATTTGATGTCTGGACACTTGCTTACGAATTCCTTTTTCTACCGTATGAAACTTCCGCGTCGCATCGCATCCATGACTGTAGATACGCTGCAGCTAGGTACATAAATGCGTGACTCATGGCCACCCACCCTTGTTGATCACAATAACAGTCTTTAAATATCTATAAGACTGTTATCAATAAGTGTAGCGTATAAATAATACGGTTTACGGTTTCCCACGTGTTAGTAAGCTGTAACGACCAAATAATAATAACTCCACGTGTTTTTTTTTTTCTAAGCAATATCAAAATAAACACTGATAACAATGCCTTTCTGTTTTAATGTTATTTTAGTATTGGCTCAAATGACCCATGTACCTAATTAAGACTGATCTTATGACCTCAGTACAAGCTCGTTCATTATTTTGTTCGTCAAGCACCAGATTATAACATCCGTTATACATTACGAACTACTTCATCGCTGCGTTTGTAGAACTAATGCGGTATATGGGATATTAAACCTTATGCGGTTATAGTAGAGTAGTTTACAATATACCGTGAAATTACAATCGGCTGTCGTTACTGTTTTGTCAAGGCCAATCCTTATCTTCGTATTGGGTTACAAGAGTCGCCGACTCAGCCAGAGAACTCAACGCCCGGCTTCGTTTTAAACAAGGATCAATTTACTTACTGCGAAGCGGACTGTTGAGGCTCAGAACTTGTTTGTGCTTTGTCAAAATAATATTAGGTACCGCAGACATAAATCTATAGTCATCAATTCTACCCATAACATACTTTTCCTGGAGTGCGATTTAAGTTTTACAGAAATCTAAGCTGGTTTTGAACATTGCAAACCGCTTGAAAACAAGAATGGGATATCCTGGTAAAAATATATTAATACTCTCATAGGTTATAATTATTAATAAAATGTCCCACTGCAGTCCGAATGTATACGATCAATAGGTATCAATACTAGGTATTTGTTCCTGTCTAGCCAAAGTGAATAAAATTACCCAAAAGATAGATTCGTTTTTATGAATGTGGTAGGTTTTACAATGATCCAGGGCCTTGAATTTGGGGTAGACGTGGTTTATAATTAGAGACGTGCTCTATAATACTTATTACGCTTCTTACACAGATTTTAAACTTGAAACCTTTGGCATTCTGGCAGCAGCAGCACAGAGTAGGTGCATTCAAACATGTACACCTTGACGGGCTGATTATGGAGACTAACTCCCCAACTCTTAATAATAATACCGGCCTATAAACGTCCCACTGCTGGGCACAGGCCTCTTCCCATATAGAGAAGGGATGAGCATTGATCACCACGCTTGCTCATTGCAGGTTGGCGATTTCAGATTCCAATATTTTGGAATCCAGGTTTCCTCAAGATGTTTTCCTTCACCATTTGTCAATGATGTCTTAGAATGATTCAGAAAGTACCTAAATCTAATATAACTTTGAAAAAGACACATTGGTACTTGCCTGGGTTCGAACCTGCAACCATGTGCATGCGAACTCGGTCATTGAACCGCTAGGCCACCACTCTTATTGAGGGTTTATAGACCCTGATTCAATTTAGTGGAACACCCACTTTACTACTTGCGATCAAACTAATAGATACTTACGTAAATACTTACCATTTTTTTATTGTTTTATCTGCATTCACTTAGAATTGGTATGTTACGCTGTGTAGTGGAAATCCTCATGGAAACCCTGCATTATGGAAGACGGACTAACGAGATAGGTACCTAGGTCTTCGGATTCCGGCCTTTTAACGAAACCAGGCGGAAACGAATCTACCGAATAAAAAAAAAATTGTATCAAGCCTGTCTTTTAGAGTAACTCTGTAGCTTGTATGTAGGTAAGTATTGGGTTATGTAATTATATTTTACAGTTAGGTGTTTGGTTGTTGTTAGGGACTTTTTCCGATACGAATTTTTATATTGCGCGTTTTATTTCACTGGCTAATGACATAGCTACTGCAAGTTACGAATGTTAATGACAGGCTCCTGTCCTGTTACTAACTAATTTTGTTTACAAAATTGTGTAAATTCGGTCCATAGTTCCATACATATAATTACTTACTATAATGAGCAAATATTTAAAACTTTACACAAACGGAACTGAGTTTCGATAAATAAATGCAGATAGAGATAAATTGATGCAGAAATGTAAACAATTGTTTTCCCTATAAATTGTCGTATAGGTATAAGCAGTATTTTTATCAACGTAGCTGTAGGTAAGTAAATATAAAATTAATAATAGTCATTAACTATAATGGAAGTATATTCTAAATTCAGCAACATCTGGTGGCCCAGGTACAATGCAAGTACTTCCGTCAGTACAAATATTGACTTGTTAGTCATTAAAAAAACAAAAGAAAAGTAAAGGTAATGTGTGATACATTACTTACCTACATTTAAACTTAGTACGATCTAGGTACCTGTCTAACGAGAAATGTTACCGCTCATTATTATTACCTTACCAGTTCTGTTTTTGTCTTCCAAAGGAAATATGAGATGCTGATTATCATCTGATTGTAAGGGAATAGGTACTGCAGCGATTTGAGAAGAAAAGGTGCCCTTAGGAATAAAATTCAGTACCTACTGTTCATTCGTTATTTGTAAACTTTCATGGTCAGTTATTTTTAGTTATATTCCAAAATTGGTGCGTTCTATTGACACAAACAGACATGAGTAATGTGGGGATAATTATACAGCTGGAGTTTTAGACTTTACTGTAAATGAAGACAGTTTTAAATCGCTGAAGTTAATAAACAGATTACAGAACCTACCCAGAGCCTAGGCTTCTTATACAACAATGAATAAAGTAGGTAAATTATAATTAAGTCCATCCCATTTCATTGCAAAGGCCCATTAATCTAACTGAATATCAGTAATAACCAGGGTTCATTGTCATTTACTAAAGTGAGTGCTGATATACAGGATTAAATTAAAAGGAGTGCATATATATTCAACGAGGTAATCAGGTGCATAAAACTGAACAACTTTTCCCAAGGAATAGGTTCTTCAAAATCTTAAAATTGAAAATCATCTTTTAATACAAACGTCACGTGGCCTGTCACTTTGTATGAAAAGTTAATTTTCACGGGGTAAAAAAATAAGGAAATAAAATAAAAAAACAAAAATTTTAACATTATTTTGACTATAATTCAATAAAAATGCAGATGGAAATAAGGAAACTTACAAGAAAAATGTCATAATTAAGCTTTATACTTAATTTTTTGTCCATAAGAAAATAGAATACATAGTAGTCGTTTTTGGAAGATTAACTTACGATTGGAATTAAATTAAAAAAATTAAATACTTAATTACAAGTGTCGTAGGTACTAACTAAACTGTTATATTATATGACTCATGATATATTACTAACATTAAGTTACAAGACATCGTACAACTTAAATGTTGGTATAAATACAAAAGAAATTAAATTAATCAGTTTTTTAATGGTTTATAATTTGTAATGAACTGATAATAAATAATAATCGTGATCTTTATGAACGCTTAAAACTAAAAATTCCTTAACATTAGGTACAAAATTATTATCTTGTGGTCACCATGCAACGACTCGCTTAGAAAGGGAGAAAAACTGAAACTAAAAATAGTAAAACAAAATAAAAATACCATCTCGGTTCTATAAAACTGAATAATAATTAAACACAAAACCAGTATTGGTCAAATGTCGTTTTATTGTAATATATTAAAAACTCGTAGATCTGACATATAACAAAAATATCTTCAATATGTGGCGCGAGGATACAGTCTCTTGGTAAGAATCGATAGCATACGATGGATCTATCAGAATTTCTCCTAATCACTTACATTGGTCCCTTAATTAAAAGTTTAAACTTTGTTTTATATAAATATTATAAAATATCACACTTTAAATTCAAAAGAAAACTATGCTACTTGGAAACTAATCACTTAGCTCTGTCAAAGTAGGACTAAAGTAATAACTGTGCCAATTTGAATACAATATTCAAAAGGAGACAATAAATAAACAATAATCTATCTCGATCAACTAAAAATTAAATAAATCGATTTATCTCGTATTAGTAAAAGGCACACTTTAGCGGAGCGCGGGCGAGCGGCAGCGCCCCGCCCGCGCCCCGCGCGGCGACCGCTCGCCGACAACAATTGTATAAACATGTTTCATATATTATTGTGTCATATCTTTATACAGGTTTAACGTTACGAGAGCTCAGGAGTTCGGCGGGCGAGTGCTCGATTCCCGGCGGTTTTTGCGACGCAGCCGAGAGGGACTCGGCTCGACAACTAAAAAAATAATCACCAAAACTCGGAACCTGTTTGGAGCCGCATCTCGCCCTCTTCGCACGAGGCAAAAAGAATAAGTCCTTAGCGGAGAAGCCAAGCGCGGCCACGCCGAGTGCCGATAGTTCTCAGATGGGCCACGGATGAGATCGCTAGTGGTGTCGACTAGCCTGCGGTAATCGTACGGCACGCCACCACAAATGAGCACTTTCGGTTTTGTCTGCGAGGTAATTTTTATTATGTTGCGAGATTGATGAATATGGAATATTTCGGTCCACTGGCCTACCGAGCTCCCGAGTTGTAGGTCGGCTGATTCTGTCCGTAGCGTGTATGTAAGTACCGGTATTAAAATAGTAACTTTGTGTTCTGGTGCAGAATCAGTCGAGTTTGGAGTTTAGTAACGAGCCACGTCCCGTCGACGCGGGCCTCGTCCGTATGCGGTGCGGCATCGCAGCTGCTTGCTACAAAATAAAATAATTATTACAGTTAAAGAGACTCAAAATAAATAATAAATTATTATCTTAAACCCTTAAAAATAGATCACGAGCGCCTTCTCGCGGTACAGTACCGAGCGCGGATAGGCAGTACGAAATAAATAAAATGTTCTATAAGCTAACTTTACAGAGACCACCGCTCGGCGGAGGATCATCGGGAAGACTTCCGCGAGCTACACAATAAATATCTAATATTATAAGGTGCCATTTACAAGTGCGTGCCGATAACTAAAAAATGTAGGTACAAAACTACTATACTTCACACCGCAAACTTTCGAGACGCCAGAAAACACTTCGATTCGTTAACTTTATAAATTACAAGGCGAAGTAGCAAAATAGCATCGACAAAATGGAGATCATTCGTTGAGCGGGTGTGCGTGTGCGCGAGGTGCGACGAGCGGGACGTCGCTCGGGCCCTGGCTGGAAGACGTCGAGTAGGCACTAAGGTGACGGACGATCCTTAAGCTATGTTCGGTATAAGTTAACTTAGGACTAGGCGAACGAAGAGCCCTAGGCGATGACCAGATCTCCGAACGCCGATGAGAGACGGTTGAACACGGGGAGTCGCTCTTCTTCGGGATCAGGAGATTGCGCACGGCGGAACGCGAAAGCAGTTGCATGCGCAGGAGGAGACATGGCAGGCGGCGATTGCGGCGCTAACGGAGACTGCGGAGACTGGGGCGCTAGCGGCGAGTGCGGAGAGCGCGGCGAGCGGGACCCGTCGCTCATGTAGGACGCCAGGGAGCCGCCGGACGACAGGGACGCCAGCGAACCTCCCGGAGATGGCGGCTCACGGCGCCGGGCCTCCTCCGCATTGTGGACGAAGTGGCAGCGTGGTCCGTAAGGGCAGAATCCCACTGAGTGGAAAGTGCGGCACAGCTCCGTCTTGTACTTAGGGTGGCGCTGTAAATTGCGCAGCTCTCGCATTCCATGAGCAAATTGACATTTGTCACCATATTTGCAAACACCAGCCTCTTCGAAGGGTCTGCAAAGTTCGGTCTTGTATCTGCTGGTGGCTGGCGGTGGAGGCGCTGGTTCGCTGGTGGTGCGCTCGAGCCGGCGGTGGCCCAGACGATCAAGCAAGCCGGCGAGCGCTCGGTGTGCTGGTACGGAGGCTGCGCGAGCGAGGACAGGATGCTGTTCCCAACTGACGCCGCCAGACACCGTTCCCGCTCCAACTGGTCCCAGAGATGCTCCCAGTGTACTGTTCATTGTCTGCACTGGTCGAGATTGGTTCTGAAAATTGATAAAAATATTGTAAAAAAAATGATCTGCAATACATAAAAACATACATTTAACAGGATAACAAATATATTTATTCGTCAAATAGATTTCTGATAGAAATCTAATGTTTTTCTTTTTTTTTAAATGTGTTCGTCTGGTAGACCAAATATACACAATATTTTCTAGAAGGGTCCGGTACCTGCTACTATAGCAAAAAAAACTAAGTATCCCGTTTATGGGTTTCGACGACTACCTGCCGAGATTCATATCCTTTTTCACTAATGGTATCCTCATGTTAAAATGGTTAACACTGCCAATTAAGCGAACTTAAAAATAATGGCTTTGAGCCCGGGGGTGTCGAATTTTAATGGTTGGTATAGCGAATGCGAGCGGTTGGTACCTATCCTATCATGAATGATTTATGTAGCAAATTTCCCAATTCTCGTCCATATTCTCCCTGTCTAGAGGTGTGAACGTTTAGAGATGCAAATTAGTAAAGCATCTTTTGTTTTCATAGAGCGACGAACCTAAAGTTACAGAGCATCACCATAACAATGCCGACGTTCACGCGAGAGGCAGTTGACACGGGCGCGGCTACAATCGCGATGATTGTGCACTATTGTTTAGGCATCGGCTGTCGCTTCGCTACTATCACGGACGTAATAATTGTTGTGGAGGTATTTACGACGCTTCTTTTTCTAAAGAGCAACGGTCGCCACACCATGATCATGTGTGTTGCGAGTGTGTTGTCAGTTAATCTTTGGTGTTAACTCGGGTTCTATTAGGTGCCAGATTTTTTATTTGAGACTGTGCATATAATTAGATTAATACATTTCTGATTTAGTTAATCTTTAGCGAGTCGACCATAGCCTGAAGGTCGGATTGGATTGGAGCTCGACGCGGAACACGAGCTCTATACATAATGTATGATACGCCGCATCTTGTATGCGGCCTCAATCGATGTGAATGACACGTCATTGTATATTCTATTCGCCTCCACGTCGTCCGGGGATCGTAAACACGCAAACACTCAAACACTTGTGTTTTGGAATACAGCAGACAAATTATTGTGTGTCTCTCTGCTCTTTATGATGGTATATGCGTATATGCTCTTCATGTTTATCGTCACTGTGTATCTTTAAGTATAGTATTTAATAAGTAAACAAAATTAACTGAACATCTAGCAATACTACTTACAAATACAAGATAAACTCGATAAAACCTCTTATTAGTGGCTCATGCCGACAAAGTCTGTGCTAGACGTTAAGCCTCGCGGTTAGCAGTAAACGGTAGGTAAACAATTACACACGAATGCTTTTAGTGGTGTATGAGCACCTATTGTTCACTATGTGGGCAATAGCCGACTATTCTTAAAGTTGCTTCTGCGCACTAGCTATTTGTCCTTCATGAGAGATTGTTCCTGCCTTGTTCATATTACCTTAAGGTACATAAATAGTCAATACTTGAAAGACAGCAACTTTATAAATGACAAAGGAAAAGGTTTATAATTCACGTATTTCAAAATAATGGTGATGCGAGGTGACATGACATATGTTTCCGAGTATTGAAACAAAAAAGACCAGACCAATGTTAAAGGCGAAAGTGAAGCAAACAAATGAGCGTATAGTTGCGGGTGAAATGTTGCAGTGAAAAGCCAGGGGTTAAATTGGTGGCGGCCAAGTGTCGACGGAAAACGGTTGAGGCGTAATTAGAGAGTTATCAGAGCGGAACATTGGTTAAACGCTGCTTTCCATCGGACGTTGCGCTCGCGCAACCGAGCTTCAGGGAAAATCACTGTCGATTTCAAATGGCTGCGGTCATTGCGTTCGAAGCTGAGGGAATTCAGACGGTGGCGGGTAGGTACACCACGACTGTCAGCGCGTCGTATATTATAACAACACATGTTAAGACATTGGCCGAACGTCAACAGTTTACATGATCGGGGCAACAAACTAATCCATAACACAGTAACGGGTGTTTGTTTGGTAAATATAATTTTGGGTAAAGGCTGGTAAAACGAACATTTCCAAGATCCGGGCACAGGTCGCGCCTCACGCTGGGATGTGTGCTGTTATGGTTAGCGTGCGATGTTGTCAACGTGATAAACACGCCGACCGCTCGAGCCAATGTGTTTGTGCTCCTCGTTATTATGACGGTACCAGATTGCATAATGTACCAGGCTATTTTAAGCGTTGCTCTAAGTAAGCTATTACTTGCACCATTTTAGAACGAAATACAAGAACAACATTGAAATTGAATGATGTAAAAATAATACGTCATGTGTCTCAAAAATACAGCGATAGGTAAACAGCCAAAAAAGTAAAAGATATATTTATTAATTAAATCCACTGTAAATATAAAGGAAATTGATATAACGTGACAAAAAAAAAACTATACACAGAGACAACTGAACTCAGCGAAAAAATAAAAAATTAAAATATGGCAGGCAGCAAGGTTATCGAACTCAAAGCAACTCAGCGCGGTTGCTCGCATATTTACGTTGGCAATCATCGAAAATTTACACCTCTGCTTTACTGACTTTTCAAACCCGATCTCTTGCTAAATATACATATTCTTTCTAGATAACCTTAGAGGGCAATGGCACTTCAATAACAAAGAACGCGAATTTGGGTTACATGTTTTCAGCAGCTCACAGATCTTTTAAGGAAATGAATGTTGCTGTTGGATAAGAATGTAAAATGTTCATCAGTGTCACTACGAAATTCACAGTAAAATGACGTGACCTTTATTGCAACAAAACAAATACTATGATAGAACGGACAGTTCCCTTGCGGTCAGTTTGCTAGACAGTCGTTAATATTACAACGTAACGAGCATAAATTCGAATCATTAAGACAAAGTGCCTCGCGACAATTGATACAGCCATATAACTCAAACAAGAGAACTGCTTAATTGAATGTTAATTGGTTCTAATCAAATGCGTTCTATATTTAAATGAACTTTTAACGATTTAAAACTCTTCGCTGTCTCAGTGCTCCACTCTTCGTATTCAATGGGTGTTTCTCTCATTAAATTTAACATCAACCTTTATCTTCTCTGCCTATATAAAGATAGCCTTAACCTTATAATAAATGTACAAAATAACCGTTGTGCATTGAAGTATTCTCCTATTAGAAGTGGTTCATTTCTCTGAGGAGCCAAGCGAGGGTCTTGGCGATTGATCCCATCACGTTTATTGAATGATTGCGCGAAAACGATCGCAGACGAGATGTTGCGGTCCCCTCTGACAGAGACCTAACAACAATCCCAATAATGACCACAGTAGTCATTAACCTTTCGGTGGTTGACGTTGCCCCTTTATTTCACACTTAATGTCGTTTATTTCAGTTTGCATCGAATTTGTCGCTGCTTATTGTTACTTTTCCTGTTGTTACAATAATTGATGTAATAGAGATTTCCCTCAAATCATCGAACACTAAGTTCTTGTGAACACTCACGCGAAATCGTGAACAATGGATGAATATTATGTGATTCACGCGATGCCGCAACGCAGCAGAGCGTAGTTGCAACTTACTCATTTATTTTTACCACATAAGCTTATTTAGGTGCGTTTCAGGGCAAAATGTTAAAATTTTAATATAATAACTCGCCAAAGAATAGACATATGCAATCAAATTAAAATAGCCAACAAATAACCATCTGATACAAAGCTCCCCCACATAGTTAAGATACCCATTTTAAATAGTTACCACGGGATGTGAAACAGCGTTATAATTGTGGCTTTTAATTCATTTATATATAACACGTTATTTATTGGACTTATTGCGACACATTTAATTATTTTCAATGAGTCAACGGCTGTCCTGTTTATTATTCATGTTTCCCGAGATATTACATGCAACCATATACGCGTTAATGGAGGGTAAACGACATCTGTAAGTTATGTTGTCTTATTATTAGTGCTTAGATTGAAGTGCGTTATGAATATGTAAAGATATCTACAACAGTTCACATAGTGAGCGACTGTTAGATGAGTAAGACCGGACGCCGGGCGTACCGCACGCATGCAGATGGGCACCACGCCGTGATTGCAATGCGAGAACACACCGGCTAAGGTATAAATGCCATCACATGTCAACCGCTCCTCTTTATTTATATTACGGACACCTACCAAACGATTGTCTGCTGGTTTATTATATTAGACGAAACAATGGAAATGTATTTGAAGAAGTAGGTAATCATTAACATAGCGAAAAGGAAATCACGTATACTGGAGACGGCTATCAAGAATTCTTAAAATAGCCTTTTTTGTTGTATTTTCCTGGTAAGCTAAATCAATATGCGTCAATGATCCAATCGTGGTTCGATATAAGATTTTGTTTTGTATTATTTTTTAAGTTGTTAAAACTGACGATTTTTCAAACGTTCTCTGTATCGGTGTATAGACGATGGCGTTGCTACGGGTGCCGTGTTTATTGCGCGTGCGCCATAAAGCTTGCGACTCGAGGTAGAGCGGCCGTAAAGCAAATGTCAACAAAGGGCTTCGTTCAAGTCGAGTATGTTTACCCCCCGGCCGCTCAAAGCGGAGGAAGCACGTCCCCCGGACGGTCCGCTTTTAGCACCTCCTTATTTATAGATGCAACAAGACAACGCCGTCTCGGGGTTGATTTGCAAAACGGACAGGTAAACAATTCGTACAAGATGACGCTCTAGCTTCTATAGATCTCGGAATGGACATACAGTGAATACTTTTGTGTTATGGTAACTATCTATGTCGCGTAGCTAGCTCAACGTCATGACAACGGATCATTGTGTTGCGGTCATTAGTGACAAGCTGTTGGCCCTTACGTCAACCGCGAGTCTAGTTGCAACAATTCCTTTGTCCGTGTAATTTTTATTGTTGCGTCACACTACCGGGTTTTACTTTCTCTACAAATTGTTCGACATATTTATATGAGTCATAGTTTATTACACGAAAAGCATTTTCTGTGAAGTTGGCCTTTTTAGTCACTAAGTACCTATGTAAGTAAAGGAGCCAGATTTAAACACGAAGTTAAAGAGTTGTTTTGAAAAATCTAATTACTTTGACCATTTTCAAAGGCAAAAATTTATTGCACTAATCTTATCAGTCTTATTTACAATTTTTGGATCTTATTATTTAGTAACCTTCTTGGTATGCATGCTGAAATTTAACATTTCTATGTAGGTCATTATTGGGTTTTCCAAGCTTAACTGATAGTCATTTATGTATGATTGTTATACAAGATTATTTTTTTATGGAGTGCCTATATTCTACGAGGTAATCAGGTGCATAAAACTGAACAGCTTTCCCCGAGGAACATAGGTCGAAATCTTAAAATCCTGTGATTGTTGATTAGATCCATATTCCTGTTATTTTGGATACTGTACTACTATTACTATTAGGAACATATTATGACTGACTGTAATTTATTATTTTCCTACGGTTGGGATTGTACTAGAATAGCGTTCTAAGGGTAAAATATAAAGTTGGTAATTATAAATGATCTAGATGACTTACGATAACTGTCATTCCGTCTATTTCGTAATCGGGTCTCACCTGGAAAACAAAGAAAACAGAAATTAGTATTGGAATTACTAGATATATTGACTTGGTTTGTAATAATAGTATTGATGATGCAATTTAAAATAAATTTAATTATTTAGACGTAGTTGTGTATTTACATAAGGCACGTGGCTACAGGAATGTTAGATTAGCTTGAAAAATGTGTAGAAGCAAGTGTATACAACCCCAATACATCTAACGCGTACACTTAACCGGTCTCCATTGAAAGCGATAGCACTTCCTATAAGAAAGTAAAACGTACTCCGCTAGCCGTTCGGAAAGCTTACATAGTCGGCCCGATGTAACTGAACTGATTACATGTATTTGACAAGCCCAGGCTTCTAGATGTTTGCCAAAGCGATGCTCTGCTTATAATAGTGTATAATTGCGGGAGTAATACAGCAATTACCGTTTTACTGGCATTTTATGATGTTTTTATTGCAACAGAATACACTTCATGGTTATTAACTATCTGAGGTGTTATGCAAGCATCTAATGAATCAGTTATGGAACTATTACGTTCGGTATCAATATTGGACTAATTATTGTTTCTATCTTTCACCTAAAATTTACAATCCTTTTATGATATAATGCTACATAAGTAATATCTTTTTGAATTGATAGTTTTTAAGGTTCTCACCTTTCATCACCAACTTTTAACCGAGGAATAGAATTGACGATCGTCAGTTTTTATATGAAAATGTTGACTAGTTTCGAAATTTAGTTATCGATTAAAGTTATCAGATGATTGAAAAATCAGCCTATAATGTAATTTTGATAATATACGCCCTTTATTGTATGTACGTGGCGAATCGGCGATATGACGCGACAGTCGTCGTTTCACCGTAAATAAATAACTGCTAATCCTGCAATGCGATTAACTAAGTTAGTTGCACGTGAAAATTGCTGCCGACAATAGTGATATTACGCCACTGCTTTTAGACGTGCGGTGTCACGACCCCAGCTGGTAATAGGAGACTCAGTTTCTAACGCAACTGGGTGATCTCTAATTGAACCCGGCAGCGAGTGAAGGTCTTGTACGGATCACGAACCTAGCAACACACTCTTATTGTACGAGCACCGTTATGAGCTTGATTGATAATTCCAGAGATTTTTTTGCAAAAATAGCACAAATTTTCTTAACCCATAGTATAAACTATTGTTTCTACTTACTTAAGCCTAACTACTTTACAATATTATTAACACAATATCAAGTTTTCGTAGTAAGTAAGTTGTCAAAGTCAATATAGGGTTCGCCTCTCAGAGCAATTTCCTTATTAGAAGCATATTATACATTAGTAATCACGTGTCAAATGTTACAAGTATTCATGGCGCCTGGGTTTTGCGACGATCGTCGGTCTCGATCAACGAAGCAATCGGGGCCACTTGTGCTAATGAAACACTTCAATTGAATTGGGGACATTAATTCAGCAGGCGTATCGCGCTACTGTTTACATTGGTACTAAATAAAAATAGTCTGCTTCGCGTATGGAAAATAACGTACATATGACAAATAAAATAAAGTGAGAGAACTAACATTAAGATCCCACGTGAGCAATAGTTAATGGAAGCGCTTAAAGTTTTTGTATGATAGTAAATACACAATATCAATATCAATATAAGTGGTAATTAGACGTGAGATCAGACAATGAACTCGGCAGCAAGGCCACAATAGTTAGGTAAATTATAGATAATTTAAGTAAAAAGTCTTTTGTTAAATCGAGACCACGTAAAATATTCGCCTGAAGATAATTATATTTCGTGAAAAATCCTTTTAAGGCTACAATAATAAATAGCAACGGGCTAATTGGGTTCTAAAAACGATTAAGAAAGTCATTAGTTAACTATTTCGTAATGAGTAACTGCTAATCATAATAAAATTTATTTAAAATAATTAATTGTTAATACAATGTTTTAATCCCTTTACGTAAGTGGCGATTAAATGGCAAATGAGCGACGGGCTCATTGCTAATGGCACAACCTTAACCCACGGCCCTAATGGTGCAACATTAACAAGAGGACAATAATACTACTACATCATAATGTTAAAACCTAATTCCTAAATGTAATTGACGTTTATTAAGCACAAGAAATAGTCAAACGAAGCACTGGTCAACGTTATTATACAGACAGGAACAAAATTCTTAATGTTATTATTTAATTAATTGCTGAACATGTCTGCCTCCATAATTCATATACAAATATCTTTAAACAAATAATACAAATTAGGTAGTGTCAATTTCTTTAATGAAATGATTGTATTATAAAAGGTTATTGGTAGAAAATTTTAATGGCATTGTGCAGCCAAGAATGTATACGTACCTACCTAACACAAAAAATAATAAAATCTATAAAAACTTAAAAGCCGATTGACTAATATTGAAGAGCCGTCACGACCTTGAAGCTACAAAGAGTTCGCCGGCCAAATATTAATTAATTATTTATAACATAACTCGTTTGGCGAGTTCGTGGCTTGCGTGTTGATTCTCCACTCTACTTCAAGATCCGGACACTGATCAGTGATCAATATATGTACTCACATATGTGTCCAACTCTTAATGCAATATTAAGATTTATAATCGTGGGAAAAAATTAATTCTATTATTTAAGATTAAAAAACATCTGATTATTTTACCAACAAAATTGTGTTTTATAGTTTAAACCCTGGACGTTTTTTTACTAAAATTTGTTTTATGGGATTAACAAAGATGAGGGTTTCTTCATATTTTACAGCAGCACCTAGCGACAATTCAGCCAATGACAGGTAGTTAATAAACGTCAAAGCAATTACAAAGAACGATGTTACAGAGACATTAGGTTATGCGGATCTACGGTATGGTTAGTACAGCGTGATGCACGCGACTGAGACTGATGTTGCAATCACATGTAGCGACTGTCACGCGACCTCTGTTTTGCAAGAGTTTTAATAATTGACATAAATGTTTTGTTCCCTTGGCCTATATTATATCCAGTTCCCAAAAATCTTTTAACGATAAATTACAAAAAAAAAAACCAGCTCGTTACACAAATATGAAACATGACAGAAATAAGGAAACCTTCCTCCTTGGAGGAGGCGTAAAACAATAGACGTGTAAACTTTTTCCATTATACTTTATAGCAGTTTCGCAAGTTGTAGACGTTTTATGAAAAAAAAATATTAGAAAATGTACCAGGTAAAGGCTAAACGTAGAGTTGTAAAGCTGAAAAGTAAGAGAGGCAGGTTGGTGTTACTAGGCCGTTTCCGCACTTAGCCTCTTGATTGGGCTATTGTGCGTTAGAAAGACAGATACAATTTTATTATTATCAATATTATGTGATTTTTAATCGGGTCGTTCTTGGTTATTAGATTTGATCGGTAATTAAATACCATTTATGCACATTATATACGAGTAAACGGATAAAAGCTTCTCAAACGGTGTCTGTCGGGCAACTTTACGGGGTTCTTAAATGTTAAAATTATTTGCTTTAGATAATAATAAAACGGATCCCGGAAGTGCATCGTCGAAGGTCGGGACGCGCCGAGACGGCCTTGCCGGCGGCTGTGCTACTTTCTCCGCTGCAGATCCAAGAGCCCACGTGCGTTACGTATACTACACAAAACAATACACGTTCCACAAGCTCTGTTACGCCGACGCATTCTTTGGAACAGCTGACATAATCACCCAAAATTACTGCGTTTCTATACACAGTAAAGCGAGGACAATTCAGATTACATTAACATCGGTATCTTCAGAAGCGTAGTTATAAACGAAACCTTGGTCTCCAACTGTGACGAGACATTCTCTTTCCATAATTATGACCCACGCAGTTTCGTAAGATAAATACGTATCATGTAAACATGTAAGCGAATATTTGAGAGTTCATAATCTTGAATACCTTTTTCATTGGTCGATTAAATATAATGGATCCAGATTTTCCTCCATTTAGCTCACAGCTCCACTTAGACTTAATGAGGGTTTGAATTATTTTTTTCGAGTGCTGTTTATTTTGTAATTTTATGATAAAATGCATTTTATCTTTCATTCCTGATCATATAAACGACGAACAGGTCGAACAGTCTTTTAATTGGAATAATAGCCATGGAAGATCTGCTCTGCTGTATCTAAAATACGTCTAGTACTATATTTCTAGCAAATGGTTGGTCGGTCAATCTTGGACGTGATCTACGGCACAAAAGCGTGTGTCCGAGACGAATAACAAAGCGTCTCTTTGAATGCATTTTATAGAAGCGACGAGATTGTGAAGACCAATCTGAATGTTAATAAAACGCAACCACCAAATATAATGTAGGACTCTTACATAGCTGGCAAGTGTAAATAGTGGTAAATAGCCTATTTGCGTAAATATGGTTAAATGTTGATCGTCGTGATGATTTACTCAAAAAATCAAATCTGCTTTGAAAGGCAAAAGTTACGTTTTGTTGAAAATGGGAGAAATCGAAGGTTGTCTTGCGACGCAATGGTGGTATTGCAAGCGAGTTTCGGCAAGTGTTAGTAGGTACGTGCCGGTGCCGCGCCAGCAACCGCCGTCGTTAAGCAATATTTTCATAATTCACTGAAATGGGTAAGTGTAAGTGACGGTTTGACCGATATTAATTAGCGCTCGCGGCTATTAGTCCGTGGATGGGTGACCATTTGTACCAAGCACCCTCCGTGCCTCGCTAAGCAAGTTAAGCCGTTGGGGTCGACGTCGTACCTACTTAGATCTTGGGCAGTCGTTATTCTCACAACTAGTGTTACTAGGTCGCTCTATGTAAAATTCGGTATTGAGTGAAGATGAGCCCAACATAATGTATAAAGCCACATTTGCTCCGTATCCGATTCACCCAACTCTACTCTCGTCAGAGAGGTAAATATTTTAGTGAGTGAGAGAATATCTTAAAAATTATGAGCATCACCGTGTAGGAAAATGTCCAAGAATCTATGTTTGAGTGAATCAGCAACACTATTATGTTTTTGATCGTAGCCGTATGTACTCTACCGATATTAAGTCAAGTCATAACAGTTAATGAGCAAACGCGGAGTGTGGGCAGATAACGTTGATTAACAACAACTGAACAAAAACAAGAGATTGCTAGTCTCAACTGTTTGTAAACCATAAATTCGTACCTAATTCCTACGGTAACTATTTTCACTATAAATGTGTGCGACAATAAAACCCCGAACAAATCAGGAAAATTTGTGAAACCGTGGTCATGAGTCCAAAATCCAAAAGCAAATTTAATAGGTATTTAAATAGCAATCGGCAACCGTAATAATGTAAGTTGAAACACACAATCAACGCTCGGTTGCCTCGTGGAGTAAGGTAAGTAGGTGTGTGAGCGGGTGACCTTCGTAGGAGGAGCAGGGGAATGGGCTCATCAACGCCGCTCTACCAGTCCACTCGTTTAAAATGGCTTTAATTAATACAACTTTTGTGTTAACGTTCATCAATGTAAAGCGATACCTTCTGTTTTTATTATACCTATGTTAGATATTTTAAACATAAAATTTTAAATTGGTTTGTATTCTTCTTTTAAATGTTAATTAATGCATATTTTGATTTGGTTATGTACTATTTGTAGAGGCTTTCATTTGGATCAGTGTTGTTAATAAACCCTCCTCGAATAATTGTATTCATCAATTGACGGATCAAGTGCACAATAATTCCGTTCATTTAGGGGTTTAACGAGGCGGGGTGGGAGATGTCGCGGGGGGCAACGGAAGCGGTCCAACGTGCGGGACACATTGTGCGTGCGAACATGGCCTCCTCCGCTGGACGAACGTCTTCCTTCGCTAATTACTTGTTATTATGTCTCAAACAACAGATGTGCAACATCCGTTCCTAACGCGCTTGGCTTTTTTTGCAGCGCTAAATTACTGATCTCTTCATTTTGTAACTAACGGAAGGAATCTTGTTTTTCAGATTGATTTTGCTTAGTACCTATTGAGATAATGCTGGCTTATGAAACGAAGAGAGCTTTGAATTGGAGGTAGGGAGTTCACTTTATTACTTACTTAGTCGGAAATCTGTCCGATATAGCCGCACGGCAAAGGCTGTGGTTCAAAGCGCGTAGATCAACAGATAGCCGCGTCGGTTGAACTGACAAGTAGTAATAGCGAGCGGTTCTATTACAAACAAAAATAGAGAACAAGCGGGCGATTACATCTAGTTTCACTTTCGTTGGAAGCGCATGCGGGTCAGCGCAGTGCATCGATGCGCTGGCGCCGCCCCCGCCGCGAGCTCCGGTGGCCTCGAGCTGCGTTTATGTTGCGTGCTAATTAAACGTGAACATAACTATTGACACGACAATCACCTATCATATTAAATCTATATAATTATCAAGTATAGTACTGCTCACTGCCCAGACGATGTCATGTGGTAAGTCAGAGACTCCTATGTGCAAACTTGTCTCCTTTTAAGCTTATTTTTAAGGACATAATTATGAAGTAAACTTACTAAGGCTACATATTCAAACATACTAATTTGTAAATAAAAACACTGATGAAACGTAACACAAGTTGAACAAACTGTCATAAATAAGCTCTCGAGTTAGCGATATGGGCCGTCGCCGGGTCAGAACGAGATAACTTATGAACCGACTGTACTAGTTTTGGATAAGTTATCAATGTGCGTCATGATACGATTATTTTTTAAAGTTAGCCTGTGTGTGTACATGCATACATAAAATATCGTGTAGAAAAAAGGGAACGTCGTTTTTAATGATTCGGGTGTAGACGGTCATAGAAAGTCAGTCACAATTACGTGAAACTTTAATCGTTATCGCAACCGTTTTCCACGGGTGCAGCTCATCGAAGCATGGCTTTCCACGTCATGGCATAGACCACCCCATTTGTCACGGTGATGCCTCTGCCCATCCACTTGGTTTAGTTCGCAGCTTCGTATGAGTTACACATTAATTTTACAATGTACTATCAGCGGCTTGTTTCAATTGCGAGTTTTTGCAACAACCAATAATGTTTTTTTTTAATAACATGAATTACGTATTTGCATATTGATGTGTGTTTGCTAGATACACTGAGGAACTTTGTGCACATCATGCTGAGTAATTGTAGAAGAAATCACGCGTCGTCTACATACCTGCGGTTTTATCGTCATGGTGTTAGCTAGACACTAATAATAAAATAGCAGGTAAAGGTTAATTTATTATTTGGAGGCGGGGTAACAGGGTACGTTGCGATGCACATTTCACGGGCCCTTGATCACGCAGGTATGCTCCACTCGCGGTGAGCAGCGATGCGCGGACGCAGCGATTTGATAATGCACAGTATTGTTGCACAGAATGCAGTTAGGGCAAGTTCCACCTGTTCGGAACCTGTTATTTAGAACATCACGCTCACTGCGCTATTTAACTTATAGTCAATGAATAAAACATGACTTTAAAAAACTTGGATTTTATATGCACCTACTTACTTTACACTTAAGGCATAAATGCATTTATTTAACTAAGTATATGGTAACAATAAATAAATAAAATAAGCAGTAGGTATCACCTCTTTGTTTAAATATGTTATAAAATGTGTGCCAAGGAACTGAAATAGGTGTTACCTACTTCGACCTAAACAATGACTGAACCGTATACCTATTATTTGAATTAGGAAAACTTCACCTTTGCATAGTTTCAAAGTTAATGAATAAATTTTAAACTATGAATAAGAATTAATTTATAGTGGTCTATTATGTTATTATGATGTTGTAGAAATGGAATGATTGGTAGACGCATGACGAGGAGGCAACTGAGTAATCTTGAGCTTAAGTATTGCGGTTCGCCCGTATCGTTTGAGGCTACCACAAAGCTCAGTTGGTAACCAGATTGCATAATTAATTCTAGCTTTTTTGTCATATCATAACATCCATTGCATCGATGATTAAGTCACGCTACTACAAGAGTGTGTACATATTAACTATACAAACGCTTTACATCGCGTTTATTACAGACTTGCGACTGAATAAATAGTTACATTAAACCTAATTGAACGAATTCATGTTTTATGTATTCGGATGCTCTAACTCAAATTATTTTATAGAAACGATACTAGTGCTACTACTACTATTTCAAATTAGTTTATATCAGGTCGTAATGAATTACAAGTGGCTTAAACAAGTTCGACGCCTGCACGAAGCAGGAAGTGAAGTGGCACTAAGACCTTGCAAAGTTCAACGGCTGGTGATGACAAGAACACAGCCAGCATTGCACCAACACATTTTATAAACGCTTCCGCGGCCACTACAAGAGAAAACTGACCTCTGAACTCTAGCATGGTGCAATCAAACATTTCAGATTCCCCTCCGCATTAGGGTAAAGTCAGGATAGATGCCTCACTTTTTGAAATTGTCTCTTTATTTCAAATCTAATAATATATCGTTAAAAAAAACTTTCAATATTACTTATTTGGTCTTTTTTCTTACATTGCAACTTATTTTAGATGGCCTAGCAATTACTGGTTGGGCAAAAAATTAGTTTCTGCAGACCCATTTTTTGAGGATAGGTGCCTACCCTATATGGATAGATGCCCCGCCATGAAAATATTAAGGAGGTTAGATGCCCATGGTGTGGGATAGATGCCGTATGGAATAAAATAATAGAAATATGCATAATTAAGATTTGTTTTATTGAGGCATATCAATCAACATGTTATATTAATCATCTTCAAGTAAAATAATAATAAAGAATGTCTTCTCTGTCTGTCTCTTTTCCACATCTTGAGCAATAATTTTTGAATAGTGTGCAGGTTTCATGCAACCACTTCTGGCATGAAATGCACTGAATCCAATCAGATTTCGATTTTGTATTTTCATAGCTGTCAAAGCATTCAATGCAATTATTTTCACCTGTATGTTTAGAGCTACCTTGCTTTTCTCTCTTATTTTTCTTCACAGACAAATCTTTACATTTCTCTTCTATCATTTTAGAGTAAATACCTGGTTTATCTTCAGTTTCGCTATTTGAACTTAAAATGATACGTCTTTTACGTGAACTGAAATGAAAATTATAAAACATTAAGAAAATATGTTAATTTATAATGTATAAAGATATGAGAGATAGAGGCATTTAGGGGCACCTATACCGCGAAAAATCAAGGCGACTATCCTTTTTGATATGGATAGATGCCCTTATATATTTTTACTAAAATAAACACAAAACAACAACTATATGAATATGGACGTGTAGTTTAATAACCTGTATACTGATATAACAAAAATTGTATGGAACTAATTACTACTTGAAAAGTTATGAAGCTGCAAATACTTACGTAAAAAAGTCTGAGCTGTTTGACACGTTCGCCGCGGAAATTATCGCACATACGAGCGAAACACGTCCACTCTGAATGACGCACTTGTGGGGACTTAGGTGTGCGGCGTCTGCGCTCCTTTTTTAACCTATTAAAACGTTGATAGCTATTTCGGAAATATGAGTTTTAGAAAACGAGGCACCTATCCCACTGCGGCATCTATCCCGGTTTTACCCTATGCAATGTGCAAGTGACACAAGCTTACAAAATGATCTTTGCGCAACCCTATGAAATTTGCTAAATAGTTAGAAGTTGTAAAATTTTGTTTCATTTAACTAAACAATAACTTCAACAATTTTGTGAAACTAATTAACATGTTTTCTTGAGGCTTAAAATAATGCTCTTTAATTTTCTTAGCCATATTAATTTATCACCTAAAATTAATAGAAAAAAAACTAATAGAATTCAGTTTACTTATTACAAAATGCAGTCGTCTATAAAATAGTTTTGAATAACGACTACAGTCATTTGAATATTAAATACTAGTAAGCTTGAAATTGCTGCAATAGGCCGGCCGATAACATTTATGCAATCGATAACAATACTTCGAAACGCAACGTACTCCGCTATGAAGCGAGCACTGTATGTTATCAATGAACTAAGAAAATAATTGTAGAATAATTGGCACGATGGATGTGCAGTATGACATGGGTTACGTAAAGTCGAGTGGACCGACACTGACCTACCGACGACGGCCGACCGCGCCACTTTCCTTTCATTATTGACACACTATCTATAAACGGACAACTACTATCGCTAAGCTTAGCTACGTGATTGCCGATATAAACACGAGCAATATCACAGAATACAAAAAATGGATGCGCCAGCCTGCTAAATATTCTTCAATCGACGGTATAAACACAACAAATGAACTCAAAAATCGCATTTGCTCGCAATGTTAGATAATATTTACAACGGATGTATGAGTTTAGGCCGCGTCAATATGCTTAAGCCTGTTTACGCTTTATTTATACTTGTGTTCTGTTATGCCATGTCCAAATGTTATCTGTCATTGATTGAAGTTTTCGCAGCAAACGATATTAGTCTGTGGGTGGTTCTTCAACTGTTGCGAAATGTTACACAGCAATTATAAGTGACGTGATATACAACGTAATGAGTATTGCAGTCGTTTGCCGTGTTCACGACATGAATATGTACTATTTTGAGCAAAATTCCAATCCACTGTTATCAAACTATTTTGTTTTACCATTGTACATAAAATTTATCTTTGAATTAGAAATAATTTGTATCAATATTCAGTTGATAGAGTTACTGATATTTAAATCGGTCTTTGAAATGACTAAACAAATAGCAAAGTAAGGACAGTGGAACCCGGACACATATATTATACTTAATTAACAATAAAATATACATTTAAAATATAGGGTCGGATGACTCATCCAACACTTCATGAGGTCGTCTAATTGCAACCCAGTTGCGCCGCGAATAATTTGAAAGTAGCGTTAATAATGAAATCCGTGATTTGCTTTTCGTAGTAGGCACGAGAGATTATTGCCACTATTATCAAATTATTGTCTATTACAAAAATGTCTAATCAATTGATTGTTTTGTCCTAAACAATAATTAAAGCTAGTTAATCATAATTACAATGTGAAATACGTACTGTAAATTAATTACAATTATTTATGAGTGAAACAGTGTAAGAGACCGTGAAGTAATCGTTGGAGTAGGTCGGGGATTTAATACCATAAAAAGTGAAAGAGTTCGAAAGTTCACTTCCTGTAAGGCGAGTGCATAAGATATCGCGGCACGCGCGGATTATAATCACATCGTGGTACCTAACTCCGAGTTTGTGCAACACGCTTATGCAAACTGCAATCGCGCGAAACATGCGCGGTGTATGATAATTAGGGTTGCCACTATAATAGTGATAAGGTAATAATGTGAAAAACCAAAATAAAAGTGTTACTAGTCTCACTTTAGTGAAATCTGCGGTTATGTGATTCATGATGGCACTTTTCCAAGAAAATTATGACGCTCGACTAAGTCCAATTATTATTTAGGACGGAATTTATAGGAAAAAAGAACATTGTTCCCTTTTGTTCTCTAGTAGAAAAGTACTGTTTCTAATATGTACTATGAAATGGCTTGTTTTAAATAGGCACTGAAAGGTAGGGGTGTTTGAACAGACAGGCACAGCTAGAGTCGGTCCATCGGCGCCAGTGGTGATGGTTCCCGGGACCGACGCCGGCGCGGCGCTAGGCCGCGACAGCTTCTCTCCACTCGGCCGTGTTATTACGAAACAAGAAAAGAAAGTTAAGAACGTTTCGGCGGAGAGAATGTAACTCCAGTCGGCTCACAGCCAGCACTGCAGCGCCGTGTTGTGCCATATTACATCCTCGCGAAATCCCCGCTCCGTTCGTGATGTAACACAGCTTTGCGTCAACTTGCACTTTTTGTTTCACGAGTATCGTGCACCTAGGACTAGATGTTTTGCATTTGAATTGAGAGCACCTTTTGATAAGGCTCAAACTTATGAATATGAAGAAGCCTATTAACACAATTTCAATGTTTTGATATTAATTAAATTATGTTTTATAATCATGGCGAATTTTTTCTTGTAGCTTTATTACACTATGGTAGTATCCAGTAACCTAACAGCTATTAAGTTTTATACCTAGCTACCTATCCATGTTTTTAAGAAGGAACGCAGGGCGTTTGGTTTTGCATTATTTCAAACGAAAAGTTGGACAGAAAATGCATATATTCTTCAAAGTATAAACAGTGGTTACAAATCACTACTGATAAAAAAACATATTAAATAAAGTAAGTCTTCAAGTAACATTTATTAAAAAACATATTATAATTAGACCTCAATAAATCACCGTGACCCTCTTAAAGTGAACCAGAATATCAAAATGTTTGGTATTGCATAACTTGATGTGTTCTTTACGAGCAATTATGTAAAGCGGTGGATCGTGTTGAGCACAAGTAGGCGAGAGGTTGCCGCGGCGGTAATGGTAAAAGTGTTACGCGGTGTGCTCGATTCTGCGCGCGCGCTGTGACGCAACATCTCAGCGAATGTATGCCAAAAGTGCAGTCAAACCTTCGATTACATCTAGTTGCCGACATGGAACAACTACTTTTATTTACTAAATCTCGTTCACTACGGTTCTAATGAACAATCAAGTTAAGCTTATGAAACCTATATCTAAGAATTTAGGAACAGTTTAAGTTGGCTAATTAGGTCAATGGACTAATCAGCAATTACATTTACCTACTGGTTTTGCTAAAACACGGTAAGTCGCCTGCGACTCGATCGTTTAACATGGATAAGTGAAAGGAAAATTAATTGGACGTGAAGCTATTTTCGAATACTTTAAATAACCACGTTGTTTTCTCACAACAACACTAAAAATGTTTCCAGTCGTTTATCAGTCGCTGTGATAAGATATAGTACAGTACCCCTTTGTTTATGCATTGCACTCCAATATAAGACCTTAGATAATGCATTATCTACCTAAGTACAGTAAGTAGTTATTTGCTTACTCACTCGATGCTTACGTCTATTCTTTGTCTGTCGGGAAACGTATATCATAATAAATACAAATGCTGGGAAATAAAAAAGAATGTTGATTTGAATACATAAACTAACTAATAATATTGAAATGCTGCATAGCTACTACATGATAAAATATTTAGTATCAAATACATAATTTTAAAGCACATAATTGCTTAAATATGACCAGCAAAGGTCATACATATCAAGGTAAGGTCAGTAAAGTAATTCTAACCTATGTTAATGTGCCATCTAAAAGGAAACACGAATATTTTAAAATATACGAATGCATCTAATTTTTTTTTAACATTTAAAATTATTGTTTTTCAACAGCGTTTGAACAATGTTTAGTAAGAAATAATTTCCTAATCAATGAGCTAATCAGACATCATGCCACACGTTCTCCTCTTATCTATTTCAATGAAAAGTAATGCCATTTACTTTTAATACCTGCGTTACGATTTTCTTATCAATTTGTTTATAGCGTAACATTGTAAACTTGTTAGTAACTTCGACGCTACCACAATAATAATATTTTAAATAATTGCCGCGGGTGTGTTCCTTCTTTAATTCGTGTCGATTGATTGTTCATTAATAATTGCGACTAAAGTACCTACTTACGAATTTATTTTTAATCATTCAAGTAGGTAATTAAGTACCTATCTAACTTTCCGTCTTTAACATAATTATAATAAAGGAATATTGTAAGAGGCGGAGGTTAGCGTATTAAATTCTTGTTCAGAATTAAAATATTTCACTGAACAAATAAAATTTTGATATCCGTCTAAGAGGATTGTTAGTTCATACTTCATACATAGCAGTGGCCGTGGGCGACACGACAATGTCGTTTGGCCGACAATGAACCCTCGCATTTACTCTGCCGAAACAATTAGCGACGCGTCGCGAATCTAACGAGACTATTTACACAGCAATCGTCTTGATGCCATTGTACAAGCTCAAATTCACATATTGTGATTAAGTCTACGCCATGTTCCGACCAATGGTTAACAATAAATAGTCTACATTTTGTTTACATGCGGTGTTTAAAGTACAAAAATACTACATAACAAAAGTAAACGGCAAACTACTATAAATAAACCCATAAATGTATTTCTAAGAAGTCAATTGAAAATTTTTTATGTTAATTTTATTGTTTGTGAAGTCCTACTTGATATCTTTTGACTCGATGCGTCTTTTTCCTTCATAATGTATGTATATTATGGTATGACTTTATGACCCACTTAGGGCCAAGTAAATACTGAAATGATGCTTATTAAAATGTATGAACATTATTTAACAACAGTGATTATATCGCGCAAGCATAGCAAAATTATGTAATTGTTTCCGTGAATATTATTCTTTTCAATACAAATATCTTACTGGTATTATCAGAAGTGTCTAACAAATTGAATAGATGTATCGTGTGAAGTATTATGTAGGAGCATTCACTTTTCCTTGTCTAAACAATTGGTTACGAAGGGGACTTCATAATGCTATTCTCAAGATTATGTTGCTAGATGCTGTTGTCAAGTTACGTAGAACCCACATTTGTCTGGAAATATTTTGGTAAATAATTCAAGTATAAAGTAGTTTATCAACACAGTAACATGGACTTTATAAATCTGTTCTCAATTGAAAGTTCTAGCTCATATATATTCAAATTTAAATTCACCAGTGTGGGTAGCAAGGCGATTGTCGCAATGACTATGACGGGCGGGCTGCAGTGCGAAACCTTTAATCTTTACGTTAAATTAGAGTCTAGTATTTATACGAGCACCGGAGCATAATGGCATCTTCACATTGAGCAACGAAGCGTTCAAGGCGAGCAACATATTAAAAATCTAAACAGTATTGACGCATGTTTGGAAAGCGATACCTTGACGACTGTTGACCACACCAACGAGAAACGTGTGGTGAGGTAAAAAGGCAGTGCGTCCTTAGTTGAGGACGTTGAGCTACGGGGAACAAAGGGTTGACTCACGTCCGGGCCTCAGTCGGCGGAGAAAGGAGCCGGGCTAAAAATAGTACACTGCCAGTTACGAGTGCGGCCGTTGGACCTGGCCTACGCAGATCACTGCTTATACTCGTGCCCTGACATAGGGTACCCAATTATCACGCCACAATATCATGGACACGTGCACTAATCACAAAATATTAGTTCAGTTGCTTACTTATTACTACATAATATACTTTTAAACTGGTGAATTCCTAAAGGCAAATATTAAGTTACAAACTTCAGCTTTCATTTAATTATGTATTTTAACTTTGGAAAATTATCTACGTCAATTTAATTTGAGGCTTCAGGACATTTTCAGCCAAGGCAAACGCGCTTCGCGAAAAAGGCATGAGTGGAAATACTCTATGCAACTATAGCATACAATCAAACGTTATGCTAGGACTACCGAACCGAGTAGTTCTGAGCTCCCACGATCGACACTTATTGTTTGCATTGCACTACGAGGTTTCTGCAACGTCTAGATGTTGGGAAACTACAGCGGAGGTGTCGACTTTGAGGTTAAAACCGGCTGTTTGAGAAACCTTTCGAGTTTAGATTGCGAAAATCGTGGAAAGCTTGTTTTAACTTGGATAAAGAAATAATTGTGTGCGGCGCAATTAACCATTAAATTCTAAGATTATCAATAAGTGCTTGGACTTTAGTTTCTTGTAGCTGGATTTGTTAGTGGTGCGTGCCAAACCGTTTTGTGGAAGTTTTCATATGACGTCAGACAACATTTTGGTTATACAGTAGGTAACCATACAATCAACCTTTATCAGCACACGTGGAGAGCTAATCGCGTCGCGTGACGACCTCCACTTCTACTCTTTCAGTTTTTTGAATGCAATTAAAAACATTCTGATGGCTCAAGCTTTGATTCCCATACCAACCTATTGATATATTTATTTTTTACATGTTAACTCAATCCAAGAACAAAAATCATTTTACTTATATTATGTCGAATCGCTGATATCGAGTCATACAATTATTATTATAAGTGAAATGATTTTTTATTTATTGATGTTTGTTGTAGTCTTACATGAAAGAAGTTTTAAATAGTATCTACATAGCTTTGTTTTTAACCAGGGAACGCATCGTTATTATGCTATCACAAAAATATACTCTACATTTCATAAAAGATGCACAGCAGTAAATAAGGTAATAGGTGATGTGTTGCGATTTTACGTACAATATCGGCGAGTTGCGTGCAAGCGTGGCACGAACACGGTCCGCCGCCCCACGTGATTACACGCCTTACTGACCAACTAACAACTAGCGAAATAGTTAACATTACCAGTGCCATAATATTTTTTCCACTACGTACCTACAAAACTTTAAGCCTTTACCTACTCCTTTTACGGGGCCTTATTCACTAAGTCCAAGAGGTGAATATGCTGTTTAGTGTAGGGTTAAGAGAGGCTTTATCTCTTTCGACTTACCTACGATACAAGACTTATTAATAAACAAGTAAAAAAATAAATATTAAATTTATTTTCACAACTATTTATATTAAACTCCAGAAAAATATAGCTGGAGCTTTTCGACCGTTGCAGGCCAATTATTCAGCACACAATCTCAAGACATCAAAAAAAATATCGGGCTTTACCACCAATAGATTTTGGGACAAAGGGGAGACATGGAACAAAAAGCTCTTTATCTGGGACGCAAAGGAGGATAAAAAAAAGCAGCGGTTGTATTTGTAAATAGATGGCAGGTAGAAGGTTGTAGGTGTATTCAACGGTTTAAAAAGATTTTTTTCGGTTGAATCTAAAATTTAAGCACATAAAAAAAAACACGATGCACCTTTCAAAATTCCCACTGCAATTCTATAGGTACCTCTGATTTTATTTATTGTACCTACCTACTCAAGTAATTGACGCACAAAATAACCTATGCTCTTCATTTTTAATACCTAATTATGAGTAGGTACCTACGTAAAGTCAACTGGCTTACAACGACAGATCATGAACGTAAATTTTAAAAGCATACCCATAACGTTTCAATTGAAAATTAGCCATTTTTAAGGATTCTATAGGTAGGTAGGTACTCGGCTTTGAAACAAAACTACCAAACTATTTTATATGAGTTACATAAAATTCGATCAGAACTGCGAAATTGTGTAATTAATAGGTAGGTACTATACTATAGATAGATAGATACTTAATAATACGAGACTAATGTAATAACAATCCCCTTTCCACGTGGTCTATATACAAGCCTACAGAAAAACATAATACCCCGAGCAACAAGTGTCTTTTACGCAAAGTAAAAGAACACAAAAACTCTGAGCAGGTAGCTTTTAGTAGAGCCAAAGCGTTTATGACCATGAGGTCTAACTGATAGGACCGGTTTTACTTTGTTATTATGAAAAACTTTAAAAACTGCCATTGACGTACGATTTTGATCTTTATAGAGGGGACATTAAATAATGTTTTATGGAATCCACGACCGTACCCTACCACTTAGCCTTGTCCGTAACTCACCCCTGCCGAGATTTGAAAAGGATCAAGCATTTATTTAAACATACCAGATAAGCATGACTATTAAATAAAATTCTTGGTAGACCAATAATAGTAAGACGCAAACAAGTTTATTTATAAACTTGAATCCTGATAAGTAATACGTTTGACAGGTTGAATTTGGTGACCTAACTAATCGTTATAATGTCGATTTAGGTAAATTCCACCACAGTTTTACATTTTAATTCACTTCAACAGATTTAAATAAGAAAATCGTGTTTTTTTCGTAGGCGCTAAAACGCACAGATTTTAAGATAAAGTCTTTGCTAAAAGGAGTTAAATTAAAATATTATAAATTAAAACAACGGACCAATAACTACCGGTGCGGTAATCGAACGTAACCTTATATTAGTTACTTTTACTTTCCTACTGTCGGCTTCGAGCTCAGCCAAGCCGTGTTGTTCACTTGGGTTGAGCCCGTAAAACATGGGGACTTATTCTGTAAGAAATCTACTAGTTCAATTTAAAAAGTTCTCTTGCACCTACCTACTTAAATTGAACTTCATGCTCTATACAAGTTTTAAAGTTTCATAGCATACAAATCCAATCTATCGAAAATGTAACAGCTGACGAAAAATGTATTCCGATAAAACATTTACTGACTCACACAGTCGTCTAAGGTATTAGGTATATCGCTAATCAAAATGATTATTTCTATAAGGTGTAGTAGTAGTGTTGTGAACAATTTTAACTTGCAGAATAAGCCCTCGTCTTGCAACTTTACTAGCAACATCATGCGGGTGCACGCAAGTCACAGCAACTGGTTTTACTTATTTTCCGTATCGTGTAATTATGTTGGCTAGAACATTGACTTAGACGGGAAATTGAACGCTCTTGTGATCTCTACTCCGCAGTGTATGTACAAACTTAGAATTGAAATAGGTAGGTACCTTGTTCCTATGCGTAGGTACCTAATATAATACTAATGAAGTCTATCGACTTTTTTAAAATCTTTTTCGTCGTCTTCTATTTACGGATTTTAACGTAGCGTAAATTATGAAGGCAAAAGTATGTTAATTAGGTAGGTACCTGCAAGTCCTAAAGGTTTAAAGGCACATTCATTTTAAATTACTTTTTAGGTTCAATGTTAAAAATATTTTTGCGTTGACTAGATCACATGGCTATATTTATTTATATAATTAAAGTTATTTACATAAGATACATGTACCTAACTAATGTCACATGTGCGGGCGGTAGTTTTTTAACCTTACCTATTGTATTGGGAGTTGAAAAACCCTACAAATATTTTTAGGTAGGTAGGTAGGTACCTTTTGTAGTTATCCACAATTAAACAAAATATTGTCTGTGAAGCAAACGCTTATTCGTGGTTTGACGTACCAAGCAAGTTTGTATGTAAATAAAACCTGTTGCTTTTTATCAAATAGGTAGGTAGGAAGGTAATAAAATTCAAACTTATTTTAGGTATTATCAGCTGGCAATAGGCAAGTTGATTATGGTTATTAGCTTCAACCTCTTTCTTTCATTGTAGGTATGCCTAAAAAGTCTTAATAGCTATTTAGATATAATAATTATTATTAAAAATTATTAGCATTTATTTGATTTATTAAAAGCAAGTAGGTACCTATATGCAGTCGTACAGGTACGTTATATCTCTAGCCGCAGTATATTGGTACTATAAAATTACCGATAAATGTCTGTGGCCACGATACGATAGTATAGTAATTAATTTTGACAGATAAGAGACTAAAAGCGTACAATACAAATGGTTTGACGTACATATTAATATCTGCATATCCATAGTTTTATTATAAAACTGAATTTAGCCTATCACGTCCAATTAATCCAATTTAGGTACACTACATAGCAGTTTTATGTAGACATTTTGAAAAATAACGTATTTCCCTACCATTTTATAGCTAATTGATATGTGTAAATAGGGAAAGTCCGAATTATTTCGTAACCAGGATTTAAGTACAACTGTTTATGTGACTTAATTATTGTTGAGGTAGGTAGGTAATACGTAAATAGTTTACCTACCTACGTGCATAAAGCAGTACATAATGATAAAACCAAACTACACGTAAAATGAAAACAATAGATCAAACAATCTGGCTAGTAATAGAAAGGGTTTTTTTGCTTCATAGATCCATTGCAAAATACAGTAATTATTACTAGTAGGAATAAATATTTCTTACGTACCTTCAAGAACAGATCACCAAAGTCGTACAGCGCAGACTGATGCATTATGGCAGTAGACATCATGCAAAACCAACTCGGCACTTAATCCAGGTATAGTGCTTAAATATCTCGTATCAAAAATCTGCAAACTGACTGATCCACTGAAGCACGAATTTGTAAGGTCGTCGAACTCACTGTAATTTTTAGGTTAGCCGATGAAAAGTTCACGATACTTTTAACGAGAATTTTATGAAAACCTTTGTAAATATAGTCCTTGTGTTATTCTAGTAAAATCGTTGCGTTTTTGTTTTGTCGTTCGGTGACCACAGATTGTGTCCGAACTAGTTGGCCAAGGGGCAGTATTTTTTTTTATTCCACCCTCCACGTTTGAGCCAGATCAGTATTTTTGAACACAATTTCGCAGGCGTTGCGAAAATGTACAAAACAGTCCTTTGTTTCGAAATGTCTCCTTCACTTTTTTCGCGTCTATACGGAAATTCACAGATTTTGGTCAAAATTCTGCGCGAACTGTCTCGAAGTCAACTTTAATATTAAAAACTCTTTTTAGTTTTCGACTGTATACTCCAAAACTTTTTTATTCTGGCCGTATAAATCGCAAGATAAAAAATATAAATCGCAGAGTTAACGTCCGCGCAAGACGCACCACACGTACATTCCGTATCACGCTTGCTCGCGCACTGAGACTGAGCTGTTCACTGTTGTAGTTCGCCTTCGCCCGTGAAACGCCGGCAGCGGGCGGGTGGATTTTGTTTTCAAATCAAACAACACGAACACGATCACGTTTTGGAGCGAGATTCGTTTTCCATTCGGGTTGGTTCGGCAATATTCGGCTGTATGTTTCTGTGTTGCTTCGCCGCCGGCTCCGCCTGCTCGTAGTCGCCACCAACAGTTTACAACAAAAACTTTGTCAGGCTTTTTAGGTAGATATTAAAATATGTACCTATGTATCTAATTTAACATGTCAAGTTTAGGCAAGTATTTGACAAATTTTATTAGCCAACAATAATACTTAATACCCATGATTTTTGTTTTTCTACTAGGTAGGTAGGTATAACTTTTTTGTAAGTAGATCTATCATCATCTATGGTATAAAGGTGATTTCATACCTACATACACATGCCGACTTATGCGGTTTATATGTGTTTAGGTATAACTTAATTAATAGGTATTTATTATTTATTTATTTCGATCCCGAATTGTCACAATGCGCATGTGCAAAGGCCTCACTTAAGTATTTTAAATTAAATTTCTTTTTTGTTTTTTTTTGTTTTAATAATTTGAGTGTACCTACATAATTACCTATAAACTCGTATTTTATGTCTAAATGCCTGTAGGATAGTTTTCCATTTCAGCAAGGAAGTTTAAACACGTTGCCTAGTAAACATGAGTGCTTGAAGGTCTACACAAAAAGTTGCAATTTTAGATCTACATATTTCATTTAACCAATCGATGTCTGCCAGTCACCCAAGCAAGTAGCGACTATGGTCATGAGCGAAGATTTTCTTGTTTTACAAATCATAATCATCACTTCTTGTTATTTTTATAGGTAGGTACCAGTTAGGTTGGTACCTAATGCTCCTAAAAATGTAAGTCAAGTAGGTAGTTAGGTAGGTACTTAGAACACACCTAGACAAGCGTAGATAACTTTATCAATAATTAGCCGATTTAGGATTTCAGTTGACTTATTTTACTTATTTAAAAACCAAACTTCTGAAGCAATTCTGAGGTAAGTAGGTAATAGGTAGGTATGTACGTATTGTACTGCTAGGTGTATTGATTAATAAACGTATGAATGTATTATTATGTCCTTCGCCAATTCTCATCAACATAGTTAACCCCTTACCGCCTCGAGTCTCTGGAACAACTTTTTATAATAGCATTCGTTCGTTGGAAACCCGTTTGACGGTTTAAGTGTTATGCGCTATATCGCACACACCCAAGCTCACGGAATCGGAATCAAGCCCTGAGCATCTACATTGTTGAGGGATTGTAAATATACATGTTTTGTGTACACATAATTTTAATCGCGACAACTTCAATAAATACTTTTTACAGCTGTAGTTATAATACTACTAACTAGAAATAAATGTACCTAAATAAAACAAAAAATTACGAGAATTCAGTTTTAATTTAATGTCCCAATGAAACGGTGTTATTTTTGTACTAGCAGTATCGCGCTTTTTCATCTGTGTGCTTTTTGTTCCCGTGTTATTGTATTTAAAAAACGATGTTCACCCAAATCCGTTAAGTAGTTTTTGCGAGGGAGAATAACAGACATAGGTACATCCATCTATTTTCCCAATCTTTAATTTTAATCGAAGTTAGAATATGTCTGCAGTGTGCGATAAACGTAAGCTTTATGTATACGTTTTATAAGTGTTGTTTAGAGTATTTACAAATATAAACTGCAATAATAATAAATATGATCATTTTCAGTTCGATGCAAAGCTACTGTCGTCTTCGCGACGTTATCGGTAAAAGGGTGGGTGTAATTGTCCATTGTCCTAACGTAGACATGTTATTGGCTGTGGCCTGTTATATCCATGGACAAGGGATGCCCATTCAAACCAACGGGCGGAAATTCTTGTTAAAGCTCCGTCTTCATTAATAAGTTGTAAACTAGAAAGGAAACCGTTACACATATTATAATTAGTTAATAAAGTAACTAGAGCTTATCACAGGAAACATGTATATGCCGACAAAATAACAATACACCTAACTCGGTTTATTATTAATCTGCTTCATTATTACGTGACCCGCAATCTAACTTCCTGTAAGAATTTAATTAATGTGGTCTCTCGTAAACAATAATTCATGTTACGGAAAGAAATGGATATTATATGCCCTATAAGTAGCTGACGAGATGAAACATGAAAAATAGTGTTAATTTAAAACATAAGTTGCTAGCTGAAGGCTGACAGTCTCTCATGGGAAATATTTTGAAATGCGAGCTGAAATTTAAACTGTGTGATATCTTTAGGGGTCTGTAAACTTAACGAAATACGAACACAGACGACACATCGAACAGCAGTCCACAGAAACTCAAATATGTACAGCTCAGTTTAAAAAAGAAGTAGATTATTGTATAATAATTATTAATTGATTCTTTTGTTATGCTTAATTAATTTTATCTTTCGTCTCGTTTAATGGCACCATGTAACTTTTTTTCCATTTTCCTTCACTATTTTACCATTCTGGTCTAGTTATAAATAAACACTAAAAAAAGTTGCTGTAGAGCGTACAGTCATATCTATCCTTTTTTAACACAAGCAATTTAAAGTAAATACCTATGAGCCCATTGTCATTGATTTTCAAACATCGAACGAATTGACACTAATCTCTAATCTGAAGTAGAAGAGTCAAAATGAAACAGGATCAGAAAACAGGGATTGATTTGAAAAAAAAAAACTTGCGGAACCCAGTCCGCAGACATGTTTGTGGCACGCTTGACTTTATATATTATGGGTCAGTGTCAAGTATCGGTCACGTAGTGCTTACTCCTAAACTTATGGCGCTTGGTAATACAACACATTGTGTGCAAACAGCGCTAACCTGTGATAGCAATGTTGACGAAGCTTAAATAACTACCTACATTACATTAATGAATCAGCATTCCATATTATTTGCTATCGAACCTTGGAATTAATCAATGCCACAATCTCCTAATTTTATTTAGAATTGAACAGACAGCATGTTATTATACGTAATCAGTAATTCTAAGAAATGTCAAGATGTAAATGGACGCAGTTTACGTCACGTTCGTTTTAATGAATAAGATTATTCACACACTGAACTTAATAGTTTATACTATGTTTTCTGCAATATTTTTTTATTTTTAAAAACAATTAGAATGGACCATTCTCTGCTCCTAGTTACTAACTGCATACGGACCTAATTTTCTTTCTTCGCATGTACCTACGCTACTGCAAAAGTAATACAGGTATTTTCCTGGACAGAAAGGTACCTCCAGCTCAGCTCGATGCAACTTTTTAATGCTTAAAGATAAAACTAAAACATAAAAAAATAAGAAAAATAAATAGTCACCACACTACAGAAACGTCCCTAAGCATAAAACCTTCCTCAAATAATAAAACTTACAAATGTATCGTAAAAAGGGACCCGTATTTAACAATACCATTTCCTCTGACCTAAAAGCGACTTTCGTATTAATTTTACATGAAATTTTAAACAATAGATGTTTAAAATGTTATTTTAAACAAAGCGAACCTTAAAATAGTATTGATTATTATTGAGGGTGTTAAAATAAAAGAATTCCCCTAACTCAGGGTAAGGGAAGTAATACTTTGTATTTGTGTATGAATTCCTCAGTAGATACAAAGTAAAGTAAACAATGTTATATCAAGAACATATCTAAATCTTTTAAAAAGATCGTAGTACCTTTACCTTTAGCCTATTATAGACTTGAGATTGTTTAGTCATTGTCATGTAGCTTTATTTGCTAAAACTCAAAGGACTATATAACAAAGATGCTAAAAAAACTAAAATCATTTTTAAATTACAGTTTAATGCAAAGTCGTTAATAAGTAATGAGATCTTGTGGACAGCGGAACTCCAAACTTTACCTCTACACCTTAAACTTACACTCAATAACTCATAAGTACTTAACTCTAGTCTTAAGATCTCTACAACACTAGCCCTAAAACAAAATCTGTAATCTGAATGCTATTTACTAATTACTTGGCGTCAATTCGTGCCTAGATAGTTTCTGAGTCACAAAAATGCCAAGCCACACATTTTGACGAAGGATTAACATTGTAGAGAAGAGAACTAAGACCAGAATTAACGCAAAAAAGCTAAACGATCGATATAACAATTCATTACTTTGAAGTTAAATTATTTTTGTAATTAAATTATATTTAAATACATACATATATATTGTAGGTATATATTATTGGCAATCAATAAGCCTGTAATGAGTTCTAATTATTATGTACGTCTTTAAATTGGTTTAACACTGAAATTGAATACAAAATTGATATTACCTTGATAAAAACCTTTAGTTATACGACTCTCTAAATTACAATTGTACTTTAGACCATTAAAAATGTACTTAAAATTATCAATGACTTTATAATATTTATTTTTAAGTTCATTCTTGCCGATAATTACAGCATAAATTGTGTGGGTGTCGCGATAAAGAACAAAAGGTGACATTGCTATTCATGTTTACCTGAAATGCTTCATACATTTTATATGGCTTTTATAATGTCCACCTGCTTACCAATGCTTTTACTTCAGGGGCTAGCCAAGTGACAGTCTGAGTTCGTAAATTTTGTTAATTAATAATTACAAAGGAGTCCATATGTTTCTACGAAACGATTGCAGAAATGTTTCTTACTGGAAGTATTGTAGAACAATGGATGGATATCTAATATATCGTTCAATAATATCGTAGTTTTTGCAAATCAGTTTGGCAAGCATAAATTGTCAGTGTCACGAATGTAACGATTGAAATATGGTAACTGTTGTCACTGTGGCGTCATCGCGACAATTGTCGACACTTTGCGAAAGCTACGCTCAATTGAGGGAGGTATTGGCAATAAACAACGCGTAGCATGCAGATAGCGATCGCATAATGTTAGTAACGAAAGTGGTAGTGGTGCTGCCCTTCCTCCGGATATCGATATAAAATCTATATTACGAAACAAACGGGAAGCGATAAGGTAACTTTAACCTATTCGTAACCGAGATACTATCGTCATTACTAACTGCCTCCTCCGTTTACGATACGGTCCCTATTTTGGATTTTAAATAAAGGTTTTTATGATTAGCATAATTATTATAATTCCTTAAACCACTAAATATATGCTTATTCATAGAGCGTTACAATTAACAGATTAGTGATCGTTGATTGTTCTGCTGCCATTGCTTTAAAAACTGCTCAGAAGTGATAAGAGAATATATCTCATCTATCATAACTACATATAATAAAACAAGGTTCTCCACCGTGTCTGTCTGTCTGTCTATTCGCGATAAACTCAAAAACTACTGTACCGATTTTCAAGCTGTTTTTTCATGGATAGAGTGCTAAATGACATCCATGCGGGCGAAACTGCAGGCATAAGCTAGACTAATATATAAAACAAACTCGTGTTTATTACAATACTCATAAATCGAGAACGGAAAAACGGATTTTCATGATTCTTGATTAGTTCGATTCGTCTCCGTCCCGAATAGCAGAATATATATTAAAAACAATACTAAAAGAAATATCCTTAAGGGAACGGAGACTAGTTAAGCGGGTGAAACCGCGTGGTACCGCTAGACTTTAAAAAATATTTGTGGTAATAGATATGTTAAAACGATTTTGAGTGAAAGGCATGTTTGTGTAATCTTCTTAATTTTTCTGTTATATACCTAATTTAAATCAATGATTTTGTTGCATTATTTCAAAAATGTATAATATATTTAAAATAATTAGATATATTATGAATCGTTTACATAGGTTTCTGTTTTGCATTCCACTCTTGTATTGTTTTCTTCGAGGTAAATTGAATACATAAAGCATATAGAAAACGCTACTTTTATTTATTAAGAAAGTGTAAGTAAGTAGGTATATGATTTTTTTTCCGATAAGTATGGTTAAATTTGTGCGACGATATTCTGTTATTATTAAAATCAAAAGTGTATGATATTGAGAAATAAGCTTATATTTAGGTATCTGTATATTATTATTATTCAGTGTGTTTCATTTAACTTTAAAGATTGGTTGTAACACCACCTAACAGTGTAATGTTTTCAACACTACACTGTGTGAAACAATATGCGGGCGGCACATCGCTTATCACCCTAAACCATTGCAGTCTGCAATTCAGAGCGATACCCGATAATAATAATGATATACATACTTATGTAACCTAACAATGAATAGCGTAATAGAATTAAACGCATTGTTAACATGCATTCTACGTGCATAATAAGGTATTTATTTACCATCGTTTAAGTGAAATTACCATCGGCGGGATGAGTTGAATTCTCATTTATAAATAGAGAAAAATTGGTCAACAATATACAGCGTGGTAAAGTGACGTTATAATTGACTACACTTATTGAAAAAAAAAAACTACTTCAATTGCACGAAAGTATAAGGTACCCTACGCAATGTTGTTGAGACATGCTTGGTAACAATTTCCAATAATTTTGTATTCTATTTCTATTCTTAAAATCGATCAACCGTTCCTGAAGATATCGCGTATCAAACCTATGTATACAGTCGAGTTCAGAACCTCCTCTTTTTTAAGCTGGTTAATTTTTATTTTATTTTATTTGTAAAAAAAAACATTACATAAATCACTTTTCAGACAAAATCGATATATAACCACAAAATTTTATTAAGAGGATTATTGGAAAGCCTTTGTTTACAGTGGCACAGAAATTATTGTCGAAGACCGTTTTGAAGTTACTAATAATAATTAGCTTATGCAGTTTGCATCTAACAAAATTTGATAAGACAGTGTTGTTTAGTAATATCTATTTTTAATAAGTGTTTATTATTGCAAACTGATATGCTATCCGAATTTAGATTTCTATCACCAACGACAGGACTCGTTGTGTTTTGTTTTGAGTCCAGACAAAACATCCACTAGACATAAAGGATTTTTATTAATGTGATAAGACAAAAAATATAGCTCATTTGATAACAATCCAAGAAGCAGGGCTGGTTGCCAAATTTAGGTAGATAGTCGCTACAGACGAGCCGGAACACGTCGACTTGATTATGTTACTATGTGCTGATGTTTTCCGCAACATATGAACACTCGTTAACAAGATCTAATCAGGGGCAGGCGATGTGTGTTCTGAGAAAAAAATCAGGAATTGTTAGTTTTTATTACAACGAACTTCAAGTATACATGAACGCAGAAAAGTTATGTTGTATTGCGAGACTGTTATAAAACGTAAAAGTTTCGCGGTGTAGTTAACCGAAACGATGGGGAATATCTAGAAACACTTAGGTGAATCTCAAGTGTAATTGATTGAACATTGTTGAATTTAATTACCTGCTCAAGACATAATATATTAAAAACAGATTTGATGCGTTTAAAGTATACTTTATTTCCGGAAGTCTTGTAGTTAATTAAAAGTGTAATATCATAATAATAAAGTAATTTTATTTATTGAGAATTTTTTGTGATTATGAAGATAAATCCATAATAACCTTTTATTGCACGCTGTGTGGTGTATTTTGTTTAGAATTAATGTATTTGGTTGACAATAATATTATAATCATGGTGATTAGCGGCATCGGACGATAACGTACATAAAGAGCAATGGCACTTCTGTGGAAAACATGATAAATTTCAATAAAAAGTGTTGTTCGCGATCATATGGAATGATAAGTTCTCGTACTTCTCGTTGAGAGCCACGTGGGGGAGTGCGTGCCGCTACAAACGTGCATACTTCCCAGCACTATTCATGTCTATGATATCACTTCAATCATTCATTAGACACGAGAAATCAAATGGTAACTATGTTGATTGTTACATTTCATAGCTGATGCGTCTGAGTTCAGCCTTTCAGGGTGACCCAGTAGGATAAAGTTTTGAATTAATTTCTATACCCCATAAAAGACATCTGCCTAGCCTTTTGCCAAGCTACGTTGGGGTCGGCGTCCAGTCTTACTGGATTTGGCTGAATACCGAATTTTACGTGAAAAAACTGCCTATCAGAATCTGTTCTCCACAACCCATTTTACTGTGCAACACAGTATCAAGATTGTTTGTCAGAAATAAGTTAATCTCTTAACGCCCGGAGGTATGTTTATAAATGGTCACCCATCCACGGACCAACCGCGGCTAGCGCGCCTTTACCTTTATTATCGGCCAAATCGTGCGGCTTATACTTAGCCATGAGACCCTAACAAGGGCAATTTAAATAATATTTATTTAGTTGCTATGGATTAAAATTCCTAAAACGTTTTTATTTCGAATAGTTTCTCCAAATGGAGACAACATTTTGAAACATTTTGGCGCTGGTGATGATTCAATAGACCGAAACATCACAATTCCAATGGAAGTAAATATAAGAGTTTATTAAAACTTAAAAGAAAACTATTATTGTGGGTGTTAGACATATAATTGAGATAAAAATAAGTGGACATAGGTATTATTTTTATCAATGAAGATAATTTGAGTCATGCACTTAAGTTAAAGATCTGTAGATAATTAGATGCCTACGCCGGAAATACTTAAAGATTCCTAATATATTGCACAAATAAAGTAATCACTTCTTTAAAATGATTGTTAATTCTAGGAAAATTATGGGTTTGTATTAGCTGGATTGCTGGATTATAAATTAGAGCCTCATTCATTGTGGTTCAAATGTCAGATATATTTTCCCACGCAAGTAGTCTTTTGTTTTGTCCATATACGTTTAGACTGGTTGCAAGAATAGGTGTGTTTTCTGTTGTAGACTCTTGAATCTGCGGAATAGAACTTTAGGTTATAGGTAGTGTTTGTAGAGAGTAGTGAACCCTAAAGTACCTTCTCTGTTATGTATCGGCGGTTTCTAAAGGGCAGCTAAACGATTACCTCGAGACGACGCTGGTGACCTCCTGATCACTGCCGGGTTCTCGATGCTCGTACACATTCATAATGGATTAATAATAAAAAAGATGAAAGGCCGACTGAGGCCGCCCGATACTTTCAATAGGACTTGTATACGTATTTGGTAGATCAGGAAGCGTTGTTCTCTGTTTCCTGCTGTTGTACTGTAAACCGCAAAGCAGTGATAATAATTTACCATCGACATCATCTTTAACACAAGGCAGGTAGGTTGGTTTTCGTTATTCGTTTTTACTAAATCCTTGCGGTCTACAATACTACGTATCCAAAGATATATATAGATAGTCTGTTGAGGGTTTTGCTAAAATTATGACTTGGGACAACAACTCAGTACTTATAAGTTACTTATGCAACCTTTACGTTCCGCGTCCGGGCGTAGTATAGTAAAACTATTATACTATACTATTATAGTACACCTACATAGAGTTATCTACAGCACTACGGACTTAATGAACCGACGTTTATACATAAAAGAAGATAATTTTTTTGTAGGTTACTTACTCATTTCCCTACAAATAAGAAAGAAAAGATAAAGTTTTAACTTCCGTATTAAAAGGAAATTGCTCAAACAATACCATTGTCTCCAAATTGTCTACAAACGCAAGGACGCACAAAATGTGCAGTAACTCGTAAACTTAATTTGTGAATAATTCTAATATTGCGTTAGCTAGTGACGTCATAATTACCATTGTGTAATAACAAGATTACAACATGGCCGCAAGTTTGTACTATATTTGTGTATGAAATCGTGCATCGACTGCACGCACGACACTCGGTGTGTGCGAAAAAACACCAAGTTTACGTGATCCGCTGCAATTAGTCCCATGCGAGCAATCGTAATCGTTTCGTCACAGACCAGCTTAGTCAACATTTATAATCAAACCGTTTGCTATTAGATAAGGGAACAAAAACAATATAATACGTAGTTATAGATTTAAGGCATGACCAAATATTTTTCGGCGGGCAACTTATTATATTTCATGGTCTTTAAATACGCAATATTACTTTGATGTGAGAATAATGATGATTAAATGTAATATTTTTCGTCATCAAATGTCAATTACCAAATAGAATTACAACAGGTCTGTGTAATTTCCTCATCAAATGTACGCGTGTTGAATAATATGTTTGATGCAAGTTCCTATTTTTAATTAAGATTTATTTTCAAAAAGTTATGTACCTTCAATATCTCTGGCACGACGCGCAATTAAGGAGGTGTTCCATGTCCTGTACAGGTGCTCCACTGCACACAACGGCGGCACTGCGATTGTACTTACCAAGACCTAAATGAGGCCAATGATAGAGCTGTACAGGTTGCTCAATACTGGTCGAATAGTATTTGAATAGAGTCCATCGACACGAAAATAAGAAGAATATCTCTGGCTCTACATAAATATCTTTAAGTAATGAATGGATCTCACAATTAATTCTCATTTCATTTAGCAAGCATCATTCGACTATTATGAAGATTACGCCCATATAAACCTGCAAAAGTGGGCAAACGTTGATTTTCCACAAGCCAACAATATTTCATAATGTATTCACGCATCATTGAATCCAGTGATTCATTGCAATTCCGGAACTGGAATGACTGTGAAATACGAACACTAAATATAAAACGATTTATAACATCTTCAAGCTCTAAAGATTTTTACTATTATAAAACTAGTAATTTAAAAGTCGATTAAATTCGTGGTCAATGTTTAAATAAAGTAATAGATTGATCTTACTGGACCGACGCAAATCTTTTCGTGTCTTCGCGAATTTTATTGAATAATGTTTTCAAAAGTCTTCAATACTAAGATGTTATTTACCTATAGTAAACTGCAACTTTATGTTTACAAATCCGACATAAATTCGAGTTTCGCGGTTACATTAAGATAAAAAAATACCTTCATTAAATAAAGTGGGTAAGTTAGTATTTTTACAGAATTACCGATAATTAATCTAGTCGAAGCGGTTTACCCGATAGGCTGGACTCACGGAGAAGGGCTGAACACCTGGCAAATTATAATGAAGACTCCAATAAAACAATACGGAGCCATTGACGACCTGTTCTGTAGATACACAAGCGAGGCTCACACAACACTCTTAAAAACATTTATTTTCTGGTTCGCTGTACACGTTATCTTGTTATTCCTTATACAAAAACAAAACAAGTTACCGTGATAGGAAACGAATCGTATGAAATGCTAATATAATATGGTAAAAGTATGTAAAATGGTTGTTAGGGCTTATTAAGATTACCTTGTCTTATATAAAAGCCTATCTAAGTACTTAAGTGCTGATTGGAAAATCGAAGTAACATTTGTCTAATTTCGAATTATCTTTAGGTGGAACTTTACCTTTTATGTTTACAAATTTCTACGTAAAGTATTTCTTAGATTTGCCTTTTTTACCCGAATTCGAAGGAAGAGTTTCTCAATTTTACTGTATGTTTGTTTGTATGTGTGTGGGCAATTGTGGATCGATTGTGTGTGATTGTGAGTGCCGATTTTTTTCATCAATATGTTTATACCTCGGAGCTGGTTAGTGGTTAACACACTTTTGTTTTTAAATTACAATCATTGATTTTTTTACCAATAATGTAAAAACTAAATTTCGTATCTTGTACATCTGCAATTGAAGTAATTATTAATTTGCATTAATTACGGATCAATTAATGATCTTTTTTTTATAATTATGAATTCTTAAGTAGACAGGTATAACGATAATCATACCTAATACTCATTTACCCTATCAGTCATTTTTGATGACTTGTATAGCTATCAGAATTTAATTGCTAAATGTGGATTGCTTCATAAAAATAAAATTTACGTAAACCTAATCACAAGTTACGTGATAAGGGTAATCAACCATAATTATTATGTAAACATATTTGAATTGTATTTTCTTTTTATCTTTTTAAATCTATTGAATGATTACATGAGTATAAAGTTTAAGACGCAAACTTTGACCCTGAATTATTCAAGCTAGAACAAGTGAATAATTTGTCATTGCAGTCAGGAACTATTTTTGTTGGACATGTTATTCATAACAGCGGTTTTCCTCTACAAATGTAACGTAAACAATTGAATAAGGTCTCATTAACCTATTTTTAATTATTTTTTATCGGCAAGGATATAATTAGCCCATGATAATTATATTGAAACACAGTTTCCAAATAAATACGTAATGGATACCCAATATACTTTTAAATAACCTACCTCATACTGTAATCAGTTTGCCTCTATCGGTGGAGCACTTTCGTATAATTAATTATTTTGTAGAGTATGCATCGAGAGTATATGTTTATATTTTGAGCTAACATTGCAGCACTATTTAGTATAGTGCTGTACTTTTAATGTAGACTGAACAGATTATTCTATTAAGTACTGAACAAAAATTATAACTAAAATAATAACTAGTGTTTACGAACAAAAGTTTTGTGGTATCGTAAATTTCATCTAAGTTGATTTAGTACTTTGGTTTTAAATCGAAATAATTAAAAACAGTTTTGTAGAGACCTGAGGTAATACCTAATAGAATTGCGTATTATGTACATTACAGTATGAGAACTCGTTTTTTTTAGGGATGGGCCGAATGTGGTTTGTACCGAATACGAACTTCGGCCGAACATTCGGTAAAAATGAAAAATTCGGCCGAAGTTCGGCCGAACTTCGGTTCAATTTCGCCGCGCTTTTTCGTTTTGTGACTTGTTTACGCACTTGCTGCAAATATTGCACTCCGCGCTTCCCCGCGGGGCCGTTAGCCAGCTATACTCCATTTATTATAGCATTAGAAAAAAGAGGCTCGCAGAAGCAGGAACTGAAAACATTTTATTTCAAAGAAATTGTTTTAAGTACGAAATAAACCTTTTTTTTTAAAATAACGCTTTATTTATAACAATATCTTCATCACACATTACAAACTTACACCAAAACAATGAATGAGACAACCAATCATGTCATGATGACTTAGATTTAATTAAGATTAAAATAAAAGTAATTTTTAGAACAATATTTTAATTAAAATAACAACTTACAACACAATATAGTGAAACTTCTTCGTCTTCATCATAGGATTTAGTCATAATAAAATAATAAATAAATAAATAATGGTAGGATAATAGTAAAACGAAAAACGTTCCAGTATTGTTCATCACTGCTTCTTTTAGCTTTTTAGCATTGACACTGTCATTTTAGATTGGAATGAAATATTATAAATAATTGAAAGCCACATAATTTGTTATGAAAAATGGTGAACATAATTACAAATAAGTGTGACAGCTGGTATGTAAATAGATTTTAATTTATTGGCGTCAATCGTAACTGTAACAAGTTTAATTGTACTTTTGCTACAAAGTGTGCATTATAAATAACCTTTTTTAACTTCTGTCTAATGCTATTTTAAATGGAGTATAGTCATTTGTAAAATCTGGTTAAAGATATTTTTAGACCAACTATTAAGGAGACCAATATAATTTAGTATTTTTATTAAGTTAAGTACCTACCTATGCAAAGATTTCTAAAACTATTACTATTAAGAATTTAAGATCTTCCAGTTTCATTGTGTGTTCTCACTAAGTAAGAGTGTTTTCTAATGGTTGGTTATTATTGTTTAGAAAAGTAGTTTAATTTTTGTTTTTTGATTAAGTAAGAGAGATATCTCTAAGACTTGTTGAGAAGAGCAGTAAAATTTTGTTTTTGATTAAGAAAGAAAGATTTCTAAGGCTGGTTTGGTTAGTAAGAAGAGCGGTTTAATTTGATTAAGTAAGCAAAGATTTTTGAGTCTGGTAGTTCAAAAGACCAACTTAAGTTTTTTGTTTATTACGTATGACTTTAAAATAATTCAAATAAATGACTATGAGTATATCAGACTTATTTTATTTCACTGTTACTACAGATATCTTTTTCATTAATTTCTATTATGATACCTAGTGCAAGTATATTTAGTGCAGAATGTTCGGCATTTTAACCGAAATTCGGCCGAATGACGAAGTTCGGTTCAAGCTGCCGAAGTTCGGTTAAACCGAATGTAAAACGAATTTCGGCCCATCCCTAGTTTTTTTACATTTTTGTGTAATCAATTATGAGTACTAAACTTAGTACCTTATGGCTGAATACGGAAACGTCAGTCAATCAGTTTTAAGACGCCGTCAAACCTCGTACCATCTCTGTCATTAAAGAACTTCGTAGTTAATTGGCGTTGAAATAGTATTTTTTAAATTTTTGAGGAAAAAACAAGAGTGTCCCAACTTTGTTAAGTAACACTTACTTATGTATTATTATTTTATTTTTAATAATATTATTTTTACCTAATATGTAATATTATTTTTCTCCCTCTCAGGCTAGGCGCCATTAAAAGGTTTCTTGTAATTCTAGCATCTATTTGTCGTCGTGATCCACATTTACATAACTGCTTTGTTGATCTTATATTAGGTATTCTATAGTAGGTATATACTTATTTACGATAGTATTATAAAGTCCAAGTATTTTCCGTATCTGGTGTAAAATCCATATATGTAACTCTTAATTTCCTTTCCAACAAGACGTGAATAAATGTACAAAGGAAAATTCTATTTTATCTTTGATAATAACTTATTATCATGTTAATAGCCCTCTGCAGTTTATTGAATGATCTAGTAATGAGTATTTAATGATCGTTATAATTATGACGCGGTTCATAATAACATCAAGAATAATTAAAAATATACATGATAAATGGATAAAATATGCAATGTAATGTATTGTAAGCGTAATTCGAAAAATTAAGGTAAAAGTCGTAGAATCGTGAATTACGTTTGGAATGGTTTGAATCTCTTAATACCAATACTCGCAATTGAGAGTCTTAATTTGATCGAAACAACATATTTAAAAAAATATAAGTGTCTTGTGTGTATCTTGTTAAGTAGCATGCTTAATACATAGATGTGTTTAAAAGGCAACATTTGACATCCCAATGCTGGGTAAAGGCCTGAGTTTTTGTTGCTTCTGCACATATTTTATTATATAATATGTGCATATATGTAACTATAACAGGGGGCCTAGACAATGTAACAATCGATAAGCGAATTCGCTGATGGACAATTTTAAAATGTATGGGAATGACGTAAATCATTGAAAGGTCACGTGGCGTATCTTCAACGATTCGATAATTGGTAGACAATGTATATTTGGCAATTTCATGGCGATTCTATTATGATGCATCGCTAGCATCAAACTATAGAAATGCGTAGACAATGTAACCTTTTGACAAACGCTTGTCGATAAATTGATGGAATATGTAACGATCGCCTAGACCCTGTAGAAAACGAAATTAAATGTCATTTTTACGTTCTGTCATTCTTTGTGACCATGTATTTCTTTAAATTATTTTAATTTATTATGTGAAATATGCACATTTTGCGGTTAATAAGTGCTTCTTAAAATGAGGCGAAAGGCGGCAGCAAAGTTGAAGATCATTGACAAGATGCCTGACGAATGGACCAGCATTTACTTTTACGATATTTTAAGATTTGAGACAGCTTTGCGAAGGACTTAAGCGAGTTTCCTAGCAATAAAGGTAAGATATCGTGTGTATAACAATATTATCAGTTCAGATCCTTAGGTACAACACACACATTAGGCGCCCTAAGCTTTTATGCGGCGGTGGGTCATATCAGAGACTTGTGGCATTCGGTTAACAACGGAATCACCGGACAACAAGCCATTTCATCAAAGAGATTCTTGACACCCTCAACTACCTAAATATAATTCAGGAATAGATAAAGTTTCCTCAAACGATTCCAACTTTACTTATGATTTGATTAACTATATTCAATGATGAGTATACCGAAGATATGTAAATATGTGTATATTGTCAATGTGCACGTGTGTAATTATAAAATGTCTATAACGTTTTCCTTTTCCAGATTTCAAAGAAAATATAATTGACCCCGAGCGATTGAGTGCTTAGCTACGTAAATCCGTCAAGCACTGAACAGAACATGTATTTTATTTAGAAAACAAAAGGACTCCATAAAATATATTCATATGGTAAATTTTCATTCATAAATAATCATTTTGTTTATGTGAAATGAACTAGCAGCTAACAAAACGGTAAATTAGAAATTCAGTAGAGGCACAAACAAACGGCTGAGCACAGGCTTCTTCTCATATACAGAACAAACGAGTTCATCACGCTTGCTCATGTGAGGTTGGAGATTTTAGATTCCAATTTCTCGAATCCAGTTTCCTCACGATGTCTTATTTTCCCATTGAAAATTAGAATAATTAATAAAATACGCATATTGGGTTCGAAACTGCCACCTTGTGCACAAAAACCCGTCCATTTAACCGCTAGGCAACCACGACATTCCAAAATAATTTTATTTTAACATTACAAAAGTAAAATATTTGACGAAAATGTTTTAGGTGATTCTGGATTTTCACGGCTGAAGACAACTATAATGATGCCTAACCTGGGTCTCGAGAAGGGATTTCTACATCTCTTCAAATGCAAGCCTAAAACAGCATTGAGCGTTGCCATGGATTGCTCAAGACAAGTCAAGAAAGTCACAGTGGCAGTGTAATGCTCAGTCATTTGATCAGACTGATGTTGATGAGAAGTGATTATTAGTTATGTTTAAGTCGCTTTGTTTAAATGAATATATATTTCCCCCCGACTGTTTCAGAAGGAGAGTTTATTTCTTTGGCACCTAAACGGTAATGGTAGCTCAGTATGGTTTTTAGCTTGAATGGTGATAGAGACACTGAGTAGTATAATATTATTCGAATATTTCATTAATTAGTTTGTAAAATTAATTTTACAATTTTTCACCAACAAGTAGGTTTTAAAAAAGCTGACCATTTTTTAAATACGTAATATAATTACTGATTTGTAATAAATATATTTGCCCATTTTATGAGTTTTCTTTTTGAAATACTATCGATCCCACCCGGCTTCGCAGGGGCAGCACAGTATTATATGCCTATCTTTTTTTTATTGGTAGTATCGTAGGTTTAAGAACGGAAAAAATAATAGTAGATGTCTATTGTGTCTTATAAACAAAATTATTAAATATTTACAATACTTTCCAGTTGAGGGGGTTATAACCTAAAGAAAGTAGTAAACTTCCGTAGTTCATGCTACTATTGATAGATGACGCTAACACAGTTTTTGCAAAAAGCCATTTTTTACCAATAGGTACTTAATCCAGGCTCATAAAAAAATCAAAAGTATTAAACTGGTTAAAAAACGGCTTTTAGTAGTTGGCATGGATAGGATTTATCGAATAATTAAAATCAGCACATAATTGGATTTATTATTATTATTGGATATATTTATAAAAGATCATTCTCCATTTAAATTATGTAATTAAATCTAAACAACAAATGATACTTTCTCAATAGTCAGCCTCTGGAATCCTATAAATAGTTCGATTTACAATTCGCGATATTATAATGTATTTCCTTTTGCAATAATTCTCATAACACCTCAGTATGGCTTCGATGGCAGAAAAGTTTTTTTAGGAGCAATATTTTTCGTCTTCTTGATATCGCCTTGGTCATATTTTTGGCTGAAAATAGGAAACAAGATTAACAATAGTATTAAGTGCTTTCATACAGTTTATTACAATTGATATATTTTTACTTAAATGACAAGAATCCTCATAACATAAATGACATTGGTTTCATACTTAGTTAAAGAGACTTATAGACAGGAATGTTACGTGCAGACTGATTATTGATGCGAAATTATTTTAATTGATAGGTAGGTATTATACAAACAAGAGTATTTCTTCATCTCTTACCACCTCATCTCAAATTTCGTGTAGCGCGACTTGAGCTGGCAACGCGTGCCCCAAACCTCCATGTAATTTGGACTGCAGTAATAGTCGCTTGGAAAATAAGTTGTTGGGTATCGTAGATTTATATCGCCTTGCATAGAGCTGTCTAAGTGTAACTATATTAACAACACTGAGTTCTTGCTCCTCAATATTAGGATGACCTTCCACTGCTAATGCAAAAGTTGTTAGGGGCAGTTTTGATCTTGGTCCACCGCCAGTATACCACTTGCACGGCAACGTCTTGTTATGCCTCGTTTCGTTTTGAACTTCCAATTTATCCACCCATACCTAAAATTTATTAATATTAGAAATATTAATTAGTAAACCAACTGCATTTTTCTATTTGTCAGGATTTTACGTATGAAATCTCTCTCTAGTCTAGAATTAAGCAAATTATTTGTCAACTCTTCCAGACGGAGGTTTGGTGATTTTCTAAGTCATAGCATCATGATTGCTTACATTATTTTATTTCACCCTTTCGACATGATTGAAAGTATGGTTGTTTAACAAATTAGATAGGTACCTATACAGTATGTATCTCTTGATTCTATTCCTTATATAAATAATTATATTAACTGAAGTCATCGTAACTATTTATATTTATCAATATTCTGTTACCAGCAAACATAAAAACTGGCAAGAAAGATAGAAATACTTACTCTTTATTTAGTTTGGCTTGGAATTGCTTCTGCAGATGTTTGAGCACAAAAATTTTAAAATATTTGTCCGTTTTATTATTTATTGTTTACAAAATAATGACATTTGACAATATGCATTTGACGTACGACGACGAAAGGTCATAGACAATAATAGGTTTAAATCGAACAAATTATTCGAACTAGCGTTAACGAAGTGTGTGTTACTTTGTCTACCAATTTTACTTCGTTATCGTTAAAGCGCCAAAGATTTTAGAAATGGATTCGTTTCGAAGCGATTGCCACTTGTCTAGGCCCCCTGATCATTCGAGTCTTATATCATAAGAAGCGTCGGCCGTTCGGGAGCTAGATGGGTCGATGACATTATCAAGGGTCTAATCTGGATGAGACAAAAAAGAGAGGCCTGTAGGTACCCAGCAGTGGGATGGCAAGAGCTGTGGACGATGATAATGAGGCAAAATACACAGTAATTAGTAAATAAACTAAAAATATGCATTGCATTTTTAATTTTTATAGCAAGCATGCACTACTCTTAGGTATACTATGTCTTTGAGTCATTTAATAACAGGTAAATGTATGAAAAATACAAGGAGACTGACATCAAAGCTAGACAGTCTGTATTTTTCCATTCTGATGGATACAATTAAAGGCGTTTCTGTATAATGAACGAGATTTACGCGATGCAGGTCATATGCTGACACTAGTGACGAGCTACGGTAAGCATTTGCATAGAACATGCAATCTACAACCTTACTTATTTAGTAGATCAAGATATGTTGGCTGAAGCGCGCATTAGATAAGAACATACTGCATCTAAAAGTATAAGTTATTGTAAATTTTACAAGCCAACAAGTTTATGAACAGCCAATAAAATGATGGAGTTCTTCAGGGAACTATCTTAGGGCCTCTGGTTACTAACATGCTTACTGAATTGGTTTGTGTAAATAATATTATTTTACATATAATGTGTTTGGATTTCTTTTTGAATATATATTTTTTTTATTGTTGCGTTGTATAGAATCTATATTTTTCTAAAATACTATTGTGAACATGAATGTTTGGAATTTATAATAAATAATACACGATGTTTAATAAAAGTAAATATAGATTATTATTTAAGAACTCACAATTTGGAATGCAATACATTATTGAGGAAATTTATTGAACGAATTCCCTAAAGTATAAATTGAAATCAATTCTTATAAAGTATTAAGCACTGTCTCAAATCAATTACAAAGAAAGTAAAGATCTTTTAGCAATAAGCAGACATAAACGCGTCGGCCGGTCGAGTCGCTAATAGTTTCAATAACGCTGATCGCTCACGAGGAAGTTTAGGACCGGTTCTGCCTCACAACCGACGTAGTGTCGCCGGCGATATACACATGCCATTTATTATAATACCCTCCTTCTACTGACAGTTTACAACTAGGAAGTATTGGTACTCGTATGACGCGATCATTGCAACGTTTATCGTAAGTTATCGCTCGTTACGGAAACTTCTCGGTCTTTGTTTTAATTTCGTGACAACCGGTCGACAAACAAGTTTCGTAGAAGCTATGATAATGAAGCATAAACAAATAAAGCAATTAAATTATCCATGTAAACTTAATCAAAATGGCGATTACTACTAATAAAATGCAAATTTCAAGGAATGTTGCTACTTTAAATCAAAATTTTGCTACAAAAGCTCAAAGACAGTGTTTAAAACAGCGGATCCTGGCCGCTTCGAGCACCTAATCGCGGTTGGAACGACTCGCCTCGAATTATAACAGCACGCACTAATTTGAATAATGAACAATGTTACCCCCACAACCGGTTTGATCACGCGACCGTGCTCCGGCGTGCCTGCGCGAGCGCTGCTTTACGACCAAGGGATGCTGGCCTATAAACGTGAGCAGTAAAACCTTTTGCCATTCTCTAAAATCGAATGCTAAAAGAAATTACGAAGCAAACTTAAAGATGATGGTTTCTCAAATACTAAGTGTTGAATTGTCAATCCAGGAGAGCATCAAAAAATATCAAAACAGATTTATTTAAAGTCACAGGAGGCGATCCATCATCAAAACATTTTTCGTTAGTTAGAGTTTCGGTCATAATTTAAGAACAAAAGGGTCTAAGAAAAAACTGTCGCCCGCAGAGTTGGGACGAGAACAAAGCGCGCATTCGCCAAGTTATGTTTTTAGGTACAATGTGGAAGTAGGCCTGGTCATTTGAACTGCCACATAAATCGCGCCCGTGTGGACGGAAACAATGAGAACAGCCATTTTTGTTTTGTTTTTTTCGCCAACGAAATAGTCGACTAGCGGGATATTACATAAGATCGCTCGGCATTTCGATACCACTTACAAACGTCCGACTGACTCCGATCGACCGGCTTTGTGCGTGTTAGAAATAAATCCAAACTGGTATTGGTTATTCGCAGTATGCCAGTCTATATCCAACACTAAGTCAATTATGCAATTAGCATAATGTTATATTGAGATGATTGCTTTGTGTAATAAGGAAAGGAAGTCATTGAGCATGTGATACGTAGCTGTCTTAATATATTAAGCTTTATTATTAAAAATTAATACTTGCTTATTATATTCGCCCAGTTATGAGATCACTATCTTGTATTCAGGAAATAGACCGCAGCATCTTATTATAAACAAGTTTATCGTGTGTCCAAATTAAACGGATTGTTTTCGCTTTCGTAGAGATAAATGTTATTAAGTACTGTAGTATTGAGTTTATCATCGACACCATTAATTAATATTGCGCTTATCAAATCGAAGTGGGTTGCGAGTTGGTCTGTTATTATTAATACATTTACATTTCCGTTTCTTCTTTTTATTTGAATTATTAATTCGTGATTCTTGATTGGTCTATTTGAATCATAAAAGCTTTAAAATTAAGCATTCAATATGTAACATCACGAGCAGTCAATTATCAACATTACAATAATAATTATTACATCTAAAAAAATCATAAAAACATGGTTATCACTTGAATTTTAATAACTTCAATAATAGGTTAACGGGTTGAATGTCTTAACAATTCTGTGTCATGCCGGAAGTTTGCGCGACCCGCATGAGCTAAAATATTGCCACTGTTACATATTCATCATGTTTGCAATATATATTACCATAAGTCCAAACACAAAGAAGTAAATATATTATGTTGCCTTATATTATCTATTGGAAGACACGGAATATTTTATATACTCAACGACAAGATTTTCAAACAAGATGACTGTATTTATATTGATCAAGAAGGCTATTAGACCTTAATAAAGCACTAAACCTATCTTGATTACGTGCTTATAACGGTGCGTGTAATAAAATTACGCAGAAGACCGTTCTTTCTATCTCATTGTTGTCTGGAACTATGTATCTAAAATCGACTGACCTTCTTACTTTGTTAATCCGATATCGAAGGTTTTGAAATAAACGTTTTTGAAATAAGATAATGTATAGCTAATCTAAATCCTTACTTATTTAATTAGGTATAGTAATGAAGACATAACCTATTAATAAGTTTCCAAAAGTATACATGTATTGTTAAACTTATATTATGTATTTAGTACTATGTTGAATGACAGCATACTGAAAATATGTATTCCAATAAAAATAAGCAAACATTAGACTGGCTGTCAATAAAGAAATCATAACTACAAAGCATTGTAATTTTAAATGAGTGCGTTCGATTTAACATCCAGCTTTATCATTGAAGTTAATAATTGAAATATATGGTGTGAGTTGAGACGTGGAGACGGGAGACCGATATGAGCTTATCAGAGCCGTCGACCCCACTCTGCGTCTGATAAAGGCCCGCCAACCAATGTACAGACCATAAAACACACGAATAAACAACACTTATAAAACTTTCAATAATCAACCTTACAACCTTCGCATAAGGATGTTGCTATACTATAGTCTTTCCAAACATGTGCGATTGACTGTTCTGAAAGTATCGATATTTTGTACCGATAATTGTAATCCACAGTTTTGATATAGATCTTATGCTGTAAAATAGTGTGGAGCAACGAACGGCTTAAAGTAATTAGTGTAAGCAACAGTGTGTCTTTATCTATGTAACTAACATAGACATTTTTTTTTGTCGAACTATTTTACAATACAGCGGACGAATCTTGGCGAGTCTGAAAAGAGCTACAAGACAGTTTGCGTGAGATGCAAGTACACTTAAACGGTGGGTGAGAAAGAGACGACAATATCTTGTATCGCATCTATGGCTCACCAACATACATCGGCCGAAGTGTTACCTAATTTGTTTGATAGTGAAATTTTAAACAACTTATCTTCCAGGAGTCTCACATAGATATTTGAAATAAATAATATATTTTTCAATGTTATAATTCGTGAAGTAGGTCTGCTTTACTAAAATAGATTTAACGATTGGACTGATACCATTTTTGTACCTAATCTAGTTTTAAATATATTTTTTCTAATAATAATTTATGATAAGCAAAATAATCGTTGATAGTACTTACGTGTTATACCATCGAAAAGAGTTACTTTGCATGGTAACTGGTTTCGGCTTTTCACACTAAGCCTATTGCATATTGCTCTTAAGTGGAGTTGCACCATTTTAACTCAATGTCAAATAACCAGCCAAAGAAACGATTTTCTATAGAAAATGATTTTATAGTAACATTCGATGGTGCAATTCGCGCTTTAGATCTTGTTAACTTTAAGTTATAGCTGACAGCCGAAAGTTAAGATGAATCTAACGACACCTCTCAAGAACCTCTCTCTGAAACCGATCAAGCGGTTTAGGCTTTAGAGCGTGTCAAACAATTATACATACATACATACATCTCTCGAAAAACATAACACAACAACCTCCATCTGGCTCAGTCGGAAAAAAGGGCTCGTTTAATAAACAACTCAAAAATAGAAAGTGTATTCGCCACACAAAGTGTATTTATAGAAAAATGAGCACGCACAATAATTGTATCGTTGGGCATCGACTGACTACTGGCAGCCCAGTCGTCGACTTCACAATTAGCCATCAATTGACCCCAGCCAACCAAAGACGGCCCCACCAATCACGTGCAACGGCCTTGGTTGCTTTGGTAACGAGCATCATACAGCGTCGTGATCATCAGCCATGCATCAGACGTACCGGCCGTACAGCTGATACTTTCAGTGCATCGCGTCAGTTCAATTGCCAATCAAGTCGCAGGTTAATTGTGTTTGTGCCTTTGCGGCATGCAATGCGAACTTTTTGCGTGCGCTCCACTGGCATACTATTTGAATTCTAGAATTTTGTTAGTTGATCACGTTAAATCTTTTTATTGAACATGCAAAAGAACTGGTTTTGAAACTATAACCTTTTAAAAATAGTGTTGTTTAAATAACGTTTTGTTTCTGATCGACTTTTGTTTTTAATTTATTCAAAAACTACACAAGTTATCAATTTTGATGATCACTTTCCATCATTGTGTAGGATGCAAATAATAACAAACATTCCTACAATTTCACCTTCATTTATTTTGTGTAGGATGAAAATTACACAAACGAACGTCTCTTTTAAATAAAATGGTCATTCAAGTGAACAAAACTCTATATAAAGGAATGTAGGTCTAGCCAATAGGTAGGCGTTGAATCGTGATTATAATTTGCAGGTCGAAAAAATGTATGTTTTTTACTATTAAACAGAGTAAATATAGGATTATTTTTTATGGAGTGCGTGTATTCTACGAGGTAATCAAGTGTCACAAACATAAGTCACGTGACCTTTCACTTTGTATGAAATTTTAATTCAAATTTTAAGATTTCGACCTGTTCCTTGGGGAAAGTGGTTCACTTTTATGCACCTGATTAACTCGTAGAATTTACGCACTCCATAAAAAATAATCCTGTATGTATAGCTTTACGTACTTCCCTAATATAGTGTGTTCATACGTTATATTAGATAGAGTAGGTATAATGACAGGGCTCGTTGAGCCAATTAGGTACTTGGTTATCGTTGAGTATGTGCTGCGCTAGTGCGCTACGCATCATTGCGCTCAAGTTAACCAATACACGTAATGACACTTGCGACAATGTTTGTTATTGATTGATGACACACCACCATATTGGCGCACAGTTGAAGGATTGTTGTCACTCGGCTTTCAAATTATTTGAAACATTTCATGGTTTAAAAACTGGCTTGGCGTTTAGCTTTTTAGGTAAGTACTTGACAAAATGCAATTTAAATATATAATTAAGTTAAAAAGCAGGCTTTTTAATTCAATTCAATATTAAACGTAAGGATTTATTAAATGCAATAAAATAAGCTGCTATACCTGTTATGTATAAATACCCGGATCAACGTTAAGTGGAGGTAAACTTTTAAATTAAAGTTCTAAAAACTCATAAAAAGACACAGTGTGGAAGTCTCATCAAGAAGAGTAAAAACGGTCTCGACAAAGTGCTTTCTCGTTTTGTTTCGACGTAAAGCAGTTCTCAGAAGAAATTCTATCCCTCCGAGACAGATGGAAGCTGATTGGTTGGACTCTTGTTTCATTGTAACCAATCTAGTCCCATTAAAATATCAATACTATGTTTACTGAAACATTTGTACGAGTTATTGAACTGGTATTATCATTGCCTAACTATAAGACTTTGTGACACGACTGTGAATGCGGCTGTTACGTAATATTTAGGTCACCTAGATCCTGCGTGCTATCTAGGTTTATTGCTGTGACCTTTCCCAACTTTGACCGAGTGGAATCTCGTTTTCTCACCCTTGACCTGAGTAACATTTTCACTATTTTACTTCTAGTCTTGAATTTTGAAGCAGCTTCTTTTCTCGTGTTAAATAAATGTTTTTAAACACGATATGTTACTATTAAAGCTCATTAATTAATCGCTTGTTTAAACTTGACTTAAATTGTGTAGTATATTAGTCCACAACGCCATAATAGGTGCTAATTATAAGCTTTATTGTTATTGTAACTATACGTTTATGATAAGTAAATACTTTAGTAATAAATCTTGTAAAAACTTAACATAAACGTTGACAAACTACGTAAAAAGTAACAAAATGGTAAGAAAACTGACCAAATCAAATGCAAACAGCTGTAACTGTTAGGTTGCGCACACTGAATTCGTAGCTATTTTATTGTGTCAATGGCGTAACTGCCATTTGCAGCCAAAACGACTACTGAATTGACGCGATTTGAGCGGAGTTTCAACAAATTTTCAGAATCGGTGTTACAATTTATCGTGTGTTGAAGTCAAGCATCGAATCAATTCAAAGCGAAACATATGGACTACTTACGTGTAGGTACTGTAGTACTAGAAAATTGAGCTCCATTATACGATATGTGTTGTTATTAATACTTCTTTTGTATAATCATGAACATGCTGTTTATTTTTAAATGTCGTAGTTTTGAATGTAGTTTTTTATATATAAAAATAATTATCACTAAATGTCATTAAAAACAATGTTTTGTCAGAATAAAATATATATATTATAGTGCGTATATTAATATTATAACAATATGGACTAAAAAAACACTTCTCATTGAGACGTTCTTATAATTGTATCCATAGCTACATAACTTCTGAAAGTAACTATGACAGTACCTTCGAGGCCTTGAAATAAGTTTTATCGTACTACTCGGCTATAAGTAATTAATTAATAATTCTATCAACTTAAGCTGCAAAGATACAAAAGCCCTTCCTACTAACAATAAGACATTATAAAACTTTAATGTATAAGTACCTACATAAGTATTACAAGTTACAACTCGTTATTACTTGCGCGGAAGTACAGAATCAAGCTTCGATTAAAACCGAGAATTGCATCACTTACATTTTGTAATACTTACACTTTAGTTGTGAATAGTGGCACAAATTGGTTGCATTATCGCTCCAATTCACTGGATACACCTAATAGATTATAAAGCCGATAGCTCTATAATAATAACTTGAACGCCTTTGGTGTAGTTTCAAACGGGTATAAGAGTCGTCTTGTATTATAAACCCAAGTGACATTTCTAAACCATAAGTCACAAGATACAGATCATTTACATACATTTTAGGGTTTTCTATCAACGCTCTTGTTATTTTACTTGGCTATAGCTGCCAGACAGAGTGTGAAATTGACAGTAGCACTCCGGAATTTTTAATCGTGTTCGTATCGAATTGCTTTTCCTTATTTTATGGACCTTAAAACCTTCACAAAATGTGGGTGAACAACAGCTTCAAACTGCAGTTTCTTTGTCTGTACTTTTTTAATTCTTATTTCTTTGTATGTTACTTATATTTTCACTAGCTGATGCCCGCGGCTTTGCTCGCGACGATGTTGGTAAGACAATTTATACAAAAATTTAACAAATTATATAATAGAGGTGAGTAAAATCTCAAATAATGAATAGCATCCAACGTCCAAAGTGGCACCTAACCTCAAAACATTTTTTCAATAAGAAGTATCCTATGTTACTTCTAATACCTCCAAGAAACTGTGTATATGTTTCATGATGATCGGTTACGTAGTTTTCGCGTGAAAGCGTCACAAACAAACTTACATTCACATTTATAATATTATAGTAGGGATGGTAAAACTACCGGAACGTTTAAGGTGAAGCCATATTTATATTCCACATGCGTAAAGTACGAAGAAGGCTTAACGATTTTCTTTAAGTTTAAATGACTCTCATTGACAATAGGTCAGTGTCCGTTGCTCTTATTTTTTTTCCTTGACAGTAATTTCAAGACTCTTTGTACATAATATAAAATTGACTTGTATTTCCCACAATTAAGTAATTATCTAAATTAAAATTATTTCAATGGCTTTATCAGTAGATTAATTGTTCTTACACCTAAACGTATGGCACGTATAGAATTAAATTAAGCGAATTAACTAAATTTAGTCAGAAAAAAATATCGAGAAATAATTAAATATAAAAATAACTCATTAAAGTAATTCAACATTTCGTCATTAACAACAATCTTTATTTATCCTCATTAGGTTACTTCTAAGGCGTGGTCTTCGAACAATCAAATTAAACAAAAGCATATTATCGGTAAACAAATCTGTTTTATTGGCTGTACCAACACAAACGTTTGTAAATCTTACGTTTCATAATATCATAACGCAACGCTTGGTTTGTTCAATACATACCTACATGTTGGAGACCCGAAACCACCAATGTAACATCGCGGAAGTAGTTTCCTATCAAATTATAGGCTTTCCTTTCGTAAAATTGTGTTGCCATAGCCACAGAAACTCTATGTACCAACCAACGAAAACGACACCAAACAAAATTGTCTACAAAAAACTTTATACGCTAACATTATCTATGAGTGACGTGCATCAAGTTAATTACAACATGCCCGTATAATCAGTATAACAAGCTACAGTTTAGCTGCTATCAATGCGTTTAGTACTTAAGTACGGTTTCGAATGACAATATAGAGCTGTTACAAATTACAAGCCGCCTGTTTGTTCCGATAACTGACTAGTTCAGCAACGTGGCAACTAGCCGCACAAGTACTTTTGGTTGCGAAACAAACATTACAACTCGATAACTTGTATTCGTTTATTTACCCAATTATTGCAGGCTTATTCTATAGATAGTTTATCAACTCGCCATATAAGTTATTGCGCCTAATCATCGTAACGATGTTATAATTGTAGGCGTTACTTCACCCGGCATCCTTAGAACGCAACCTTTTAAAAGCTCCTTTAACTTTTTGTTGAGGTGTCGTTAAACTGACGCGACGAGTGGAGTGTCGACTTGAGTAAGTACAAAAACCTCTGGTGGCCGAGAGAAGCGCCTCGCTTGTAGTTTATGTGAGTTAAGCATACCTTTCACTGAGCGAACGGTGGCGGAAGCTCGGTTATGTCACGGCGCGGCTCACTGGGCCACCGGCTGACCGTAATGGTCGCGGCACACTTAGCACGACCCACGAAAACAAGCGTTGCGTCAACAACACATGACAACATATTGCATAATTTTGGATATTTCTTTCGGCTTATTATTTCTTCAACGGAGTTTCCCACTGACGTCTTCCGGCACACATATTATGATCGACGAAATTGTAACAAATGAGGCTGGCGTTTACATAACCTGACCTAACCTTTACTTTAATTTAACGTCCCACTTAGCGAGCGTTATGCATATGGAAAAGCATTGTGTGTAGATTTAATTCTTATCTATTCAACACGATTAATATTTTATGTTAATTGTTTGAATTGGTACAAACTTTAAACGTTAAAATTCAGTCTTTAATTAAAGCTTTAATCCACTATAATTTATAATAATCGAAGACTATCAAACAATCCAAATCAAGACTTCTTCGACTCTAGTTTGACTGAAGCGGCGGAAGCCTAGGCTAGGGCATCGGACTTGCGATCATGTGGTTGCCGGTTCGAATCCCACCCATTGAAATACTGACATTTAACTTGGTACAAGGGGTAAAAAAATACTAGTAATATATGTGCGACCCACATTGCTAGTAAACTTTTAAACAAAAGAAAAAAACCCCACCACAATAGTAAATGGAAACTGACAACAGTTTTCTGTGTAATTTGTTTAAAAGTACGCATACTATATAACAAAACATGTCTTGTATATGTATGTAGATAAGTGGCACCTAAATGTCAAGATGTAACATCTGAGTGAGGTCATCGCGTGCGTCTCGGTGACATTTCAGAGAATCAATGAGAAGGAACATAAAACTTAAATCGATTGCTAAGAAAATTTAAATTTAGATTGATATAAATGGTAATGAATAGTAAATCACAAACTGCTATAATTTCATAATACCAGATTTATGTAACTTAAGTCTCTTTCGAATGTCTTCTAATACTAAAAAAGTCGAACATCCAAACATTGGATTCAAAAGCTTTCTACGAGATGATATTTTCATAGAATAGGAAGTTTTTTTTAATAGAAAAATTCATTTTATGAATAAATTATAATACAGTATTACGAAATAAATATAAAGTAAGTATTATTTTTATGTTCGCATAACCTAGAATGTTAGACCGTTTAAAACACAATCGTGTGACGTCATGCAACTTTGATTTTCGTTTGTTAAGTTATGCATTGTAATGACTACGATATTACAGAGATAAATACACGTCATTATTACGCGTTCCTTATCTGTGAATTGGAATAGATATTGTGTATTATCCGGTATTGTGTATTAAACAGTAGTCGGTACTTTTTCTCTTTTGGGTTCGTTGCGGATTCGTTCGCTTAATTAGAATGTGGGTTTGGAACAATCCTATATATAAGTCGGCAAAGTCAAGACAAATCTTAGCTCTCAAATTGGGTAACTACGTAATATGAAGATTAAAAGACAATATACTTAGTAATAACATTTATTTAAATTCGAAGCTGTGTTTTCATCTTGCTCTTAAAATCAGTGTGGGTCGGACTTAAGCAAAAAGTTCAAGACTGAAATAGTTGAGGGCGGCGGAGCGTGGCGACTCAAATTGGGCAGTGCGTGGCGCTCCACTCCACTGCGCAGGAGTTTGACAGTCACCGCCTATCCCAGCTAGGGACCAACTACTACCAAGATTTAAAAGTTAAGAGATTATTTAATTTTAAGAGAATCTTCGCTTAACGGAGCGTTTATATACAAACAGCTATCAATGTATCGCCGTAATAGTAAGAATATCTCAGAGTACTTAGTTACATAAATTATTCTAAAGTAATAAGGTAAAAAATCTCATGAAATATGGTTAGTGAATTAAATTCCCAACATCATACAGAGCATAAAAACATAAAGTAAATTAATGCAACATTAAAAGAAAATGTAGGTAATACAATAAACATTAAATATGAAAACTTCAAAAAGTATAATGTATATGCAAATACATCAGTAGAGCTCGGATATTATGTAAATAATGCACAAAGACATTACATAAGTAACAAGAATAGCGTGTCAGTCAAAAGACTTCAACGCGTTTACTTATCTAAACATCATTGAATGTAAATGTAGTTATTTCACGTAGATACTTCCTTTACATGTGGGTTTAAACTTAATAAGGAATTAATAAATATCCAGTTCACCGGGAACTTCCTAGTTTACTTGAATATCAGCATCAATCGTCGGTAGTGAGAGTGGAGCGAGCCAGCCGGCACAGAGCCGCGGCGCCCGCGCACCGGCTCGCGAGTCGCGTTACGTCACCGCTCGCCGCACACACTCACACTTTCACTGTTAGATAATAGCTCAACACTACGCCACTGCCTTACTTACACACTTACACATACAATAGGAAGTTGTTCTATTACATTTATACTATACAGCTGTGCAGTTTTGGTGCAGAAAAATCGAACGAACATATTTGTTATGCAAAATGACGTAACGTGACATTTAATAATTGTCGATAATAATGATTATAATTTAATTTGCTGTATCTCTCATCTTTTTAAAGATGTTGGTCTATTATAATGATGTAAGACGTTTTATTCTGGTTAATTATATTATTATCTAATTTAGGAAGCGTCTGAAGTAGGTCTTTACTTTGATGAAATATGAAGTGTATTAAACCTTCATTTGTTAAAACGATTCTTCATAAGGTATGTCATTGAGATATTCATTAAGTTCACGGTTTAAAGTTTATCTCGTTAGACGTGGCCAAGGTGGGCGCAACAATGAAACTCATTTGATTTACAATTAAGGTGGGTTTCGTATTTGAGTCGCGTCAGGCGTTGGAGCATTTGTCTTCACTAATTGATCAAGTGGAAGTTTACTCGATGACTTTTCAATTCGTAAGAGCTTGTGAATACAAATACGGCTGACGAATCTTGGCGAGTCTGAAAAGAGCTACAAGACAGTTTGCGTGAGATGCAAGTAATCATAGACGGTGGGTGCGAAAGAGACGACAATATCTTGTATCGCATCTATGGCTCACCAACATACATCAACCGGAGAGTACACTGTAGATGCGTATAATACGTATGTGTGCGTGCAGCTTCTAGACAACGCAGAGACATTACAGACTCGGTAGCAACACGACGTAATCAAGTTTTACGGAAAACTTCGATTGTAACCATAAAATGTAATTGCTATTAAAAACTACCTCAGTTACTTAGGGCCACTTTGCTCGTATACATAACATAAACCTCGCTCCCTACCTTTCTCTGAGCTAACTAGCACAGAAGCGCCGTTTAATCAAATATGTTTGATTTAAAATTATTAGCAGTTTTAATTCTTCTTAAAATTAGGCTAATTCATCCAATACCAGTTTTGTGTTACGTCAAAATTGGATTTTTATGCAAATTAGGCCCGCTTACCTCTTATACCAATGCCGGGCGCATAATTTTATAGACATTAACATAGAACATATAAAACAAGGGTAGACATAATATTTAGTTTTTTTGTCCGGTTTTTATGAACGACATAATTATATAACAACGAAGTCGAAGTTAATGTTTTAGTGCCTACCTGACCTTCGCAAAGCAGTCCTTGAATAACAAAATAGTACAACGTTAAAAAAACATATGCCAAAAAAAGCAAGTAATTATAACACGCACATAATTAGATTAAGTAGAAGTATGATGAAGTCTAATTATTAAACATTTAAGTAGCAAAGAAAAATAATAACAAATTACGAGATTTCAGCCCACTGTGCCTGTAAGGATCGTTGGTAGATCTGATGATTTGAGTGTTTGAGGCATCGAGTGAGTAGGTATTCACATTCGTGGGCTGTGGGCTGGCAACACCGCCATATCCGCATGTGATGACCTTGACTTGAGTCGTTCACTAATTTTATTCCGTACTTAGTGTTCCGTATCGTGTACACTGTATAGGCGTGTTTAGATGCCTTAATGTTTGTAGTGAACCTCATTTGAGTATATGACGTTATCCTACTAATATTATAAATGTGAAAGTGTGGATGTTTGGATGTTTAGATGTTTGTTGCTCAATCACGCAAAAACGGCTGAACGGATTTGGATGATATTGGCATGCATGTAGCCTTTGACATGCAAAGGAACATAGGCTATCTTTTATCCCGATTTCTTATGTAGTTCCCGAGGGAAAATTGAAAATTGTTTGCGAGCTAAGCCGTGGGCTTATATATATTTTATTCCATTTTTCATTACTTTCACATTTTTTATTTCCTTTTGGACCCAATTCTGAAGTCCACGCAGACGAAGTCGCGGGCAAAAGCTAGTATTGAATATATGTAGAAGACTCATTATGCTTAGAGCGAATGCGTTTGTTGTTTATGTCTTAGGGTGGTTCCTACGCATGAAATAAATTCACTCTTTACATAATTAAAGTATCATTTATTTCTATCACTTGTTTGAACTTGATAGAGACAAAGATATGTTTTGAATTCAAAGCTTGAAACGTGTTTAGCGAGTCGAGCCATCTTTAATGTTGCAATAACTTTATAAGAAACCTACTGTTAATTAAAAGTATAAAGTGTTCAGTGATTGTATCAAACTACTACATTATTTGTGATTCAGAACGAGCCACTAATTACTTCAGCTGTTTTAAAAATGTAGTTCATCAGTTAAAATTTACAGTAGAACAATCTATTGAGGATAAAAATCTAGAATACACTTATGTGCTAGTTACGTATTCTCCGTTTGACGTAACTTATTTAATTCGCTAGTTCGAAAGCATAATTTAACTTGATCTAGATTGTGAATTCAGCGCGAGTTCTCAATTTAGTACCTAACTGACTTTTTGTTATACACAACGCAATAGATGTCGTGGTGGCTTAGCGTTACAATGACAGGATTCGTACACACATGGTTGCGGGTTCGAACCCAGGCCAGTGCCAGCGAGGCTTTTTAAACTTATATGTACTTTCTTAATACACCATTAACGGTGAAGGAAAACATCATGAGGAAACCTGGACACCAAAACATTAAATCTGAAATTGTCAACCCTCAATGAGCAAGCGCGGTGATCATTGCTTATCCTTCTTTTAAGAGAAGTGGCCTATGCCCAGCTGTGGGACATTTATAGGCCAGCATTATTATAAACAACGAGCATATATTTGTCTGTTTGCATGGTTTTGTTTACTTAGTGCTACGCGATGGTATTCCGCACATCGTGTTCACTTACCCTTTCACATAAAACTCCTTCGTTAGAACCCGCCATTGATGTCGCTATGCCAGTTTGTGTTCTGAAGCCTATTTGCAATTACACGCAGATTTTTTACCATTATTCAAGTTTGGTCACGAATACCAACAAAAAGTTTTATCTTCAGAACGTAACCTTGATCTTTTGTTAGCCATTTAATTACGTTGAGTCGAATTCATATGCTCACTGTCGGGAAACGACATAGCACACGTAGAAAAAAATTAAATTATATCTGACAATACTCTTGGTTCAGGAGTAAGTGAAAACTTTGCCGAAACTATTTGATTCACAATTATATCTTGAGATAACTAACATACGGCCATCTAAGTAAGCAGAGCCTATACTATTGGAACCAGACAACTGATAAACATACTTATCTATTAATAAATTACACCTAGACACAGAACAAATGATCGAGCTCATCTCACAAAAAATTGTCCTGGGTGGGAATCGAACCCACGACCTCAGGCTTAGCAGTCAGGGTCACTAACCACAAGACCAACAGGCCAGTCTAATGTTATGCGAAGTTAAATTGCTCCATAATAGTGAGGAACAAATTAGTCATCGGTTAAATATATACGTGGCTTTGTTCACACTTGACTAAATTAAATTCTCAAAATAATCGGAGTGAGCATTGAGGTGTTTGATCTTCACATTTCTTAAGCATAGTTCAAGGTAAAACATAAACATTAAGACAGCTTTTTATATCAATATACATAATTTGTTCATTTTAATCTTAAGTTATTTATGCGACAGTTAACTCGGTTTTTGATTAAAATGATTGGAAATTCGAATATTTGTTACTCAATCATAACCTTATTGTTGTACTGATGTTGATTAATTTGCTTCGGAAGTAAAATATGTATCTTAGATCATACAAGAAGAATATAAAAAAAAAAATTGTGGTATACGTATACATACCATCTTATGACTCTTGGTGTAGTGGTTGTGGCCTTGACTGCTAAACCGGGGGGGGTACGATTCCCACCCAATCTCTGTGTGATGAGCACGATTATTAAATTTGTTCTGTGTCTAGGTGTACTTTATCATTACTAATATTACAAATCTGAAGAGCTTCGTTCTTTGTTTGTACGCGCTAATCTCAGGAACTACTTTTCCGATTTGAAAAAATCTTTCAATGTTACATAGCCCACTTATTGAGGAAGGCTATAGGCTATTTTGCCGCCATGACTAGTCTATAATATGTATGTATATAAAAATATATATAATTATGTTTATCAGTTGTCTGGTTGCCACAGGCTCTGCCTAGTTTGGGATCAAATGGCCGCATCCCAAGATACCGATTATTATTATTAATTACGTTTATTATTTATGTAATTTAAGTTCACAAATTATGAACAAAGCCCCACAAAACCGTAGTATTGGTTTGACTGTGTGGCAGTGTAGTGTCGGGTGAAGCTTTATTAACACTTTTTACATAGCTTAACACATTTTCAAACGTTAGTTTGTAAGTTATTATAATGGGTAGAAAAAGTAAATACTGTCATGCGTCAGTAATAGATAATAAAATTATTTGACAAGATTTTTATCCTTTATCTAAACAAAATTTACAAGGATTACATTTTTTTAAGTTCCGGAGTGGGGGCTTGTAACGTCACAACGTAAGCAAGAATTGTACAACAAAGTGACGTCACGCCAATTTTCCATTCACTGCATCTTTGTAGTTATTTGTTCGCGAGACGGAAGAAAAGTGTCTTATTTTTTTATTATCAATAAACCAGACCCGTTTTTTAAGACCCTTTTTTATGCGTTTGATAAAGCACTTTAATGCAATAGATAAACCAAAGAGCTTATTATGAGAACATAATGAAGTAAAAAAGTAAAAAAAATAAGGCCATCGGTTAAGAGGAATCCTGTAACCGTTAAGGGTTAGCTGCAGTAATCATTCACGACAAGTTCATCATAATCTGCCCAGCCTTTTCCCAAGCTATGTTGGGTTCGGCTGCCAATCTTACCGGTTTTAGCTGAATACCGTATTTTACATGGAGCGACTACCTATCTGATCTCCACAACCTAGTGCTGGTTGTCTGTCGATAGAATCGTAATGACTTAACGACTTGTCTAAGCTCACTGTACGACAGTCGGGACCAACGGCTGAGCGTTCTTTCCGAGGCATGTTATGGTGTAGAAAATTTAATCTCTTTAGTTAATTTTTTCGGCATCACCTATATCGATGAAGCTTTTGACCCTAATATTCCACAAATTGTATTTTAACAGCTCCTACGTTAATTTATAAAAAAGTACCTCGTAATGAAAAAGCACCTTAACGGGGATGTAATTTTTGGAGGATTATACATATTTATAAATGAGTTCTTTAAGTCTATTTCTTCACCCTTTTTTTAAACAAAACATTTTAAACTATGAAAGACCATTTAGTTTAATTTACTATATAAATAATTCATCAATTCAATCATTTTCCAGGGTCACAGCATCAAAAAATCAAGCACTTAGATAATAAAAATAAAATATTTTATCTTTTTCTTGCTTCAACATTAACTCTGATTAGTACTTGCTACCTATGGATGTACCTGTTTTGATTGTTCTTTTTTCTACCTCTGATCTCCCCCGAAAACCTTTGGAAGTCACTTAAAAAGAGGTGGTATCTTGAAACGAGTTCGCCTAATGCATTTAAATTTTAAATTAACGAAGACCCAACTTATTCGAGGTCTTTAAAAGTTACGCAATTAAAGTTTCGGCATTAGTTTCGTTTGTTGTAGGTACGTAGTAAATAAGTTTCATACTTCCAACATTTATTGGCCGTAAATGGCAGGAAAATGTTTTTCGTAAATGCTAACATTTATCAACAGGGCGTTATTTCATGAATCCACGTCAATCACTATTAAGTATGATGCGACCAGGATTTTGTTTGCTATCGAATTCTTCAGTTTCTTCTAAGTAGTCACAAATGATTAGTTATTCTGAATCTTTTTTCAATAATTAAAATCTTGAGAACTGGTAAATTCTTAAACAAGTAATATGACCCTTTTGAGAGATTGTTTTTCACGTCTATTTGACAAGTGATTAATTTAACATATTCTCATTCATAAGGAAACATTTTGAAATTCCAATTTTATTCTGAATTCAGTTTCACTTGAAAACAGATAAGCAAGAATATTAAAACACTAGAAAGACTGATGTTCTGATTTCGAAACAACTCGTTCCATTTTTGTAATTCAAAAATTTTCCACTATGTTGCGCAAAAAACGTCGTCCCAGTGGATTGGTCGCGGGATGTGTTTTTACCAGGCCGAAATACATATTTATCAGTTGACTGGTACTACAATAACAGCGAATCAAGGTATCGGTGTGTTAAAGAGCTTATGAATATAAAGTGAAATTTAAATGCGGGCCTCATCTCACGCATTCATGTATTCGTCCATTATGTTATCGATAGTTGGTGGTTTGATTGGCAGCAAGTTATCCGGCCGGGTCGTCGCACGATAAAACACCAATGAGTATTTATCGAATTCATATCTGTTAACAAGTTAAGACAATGTAATCGGGCGCTACGTAATTACTACACAAACAGTTGGAGACAACACGTTTTATCTGGCCGTTGACTTGTGATTCATGACAGTGCTCCTTTATTATGTTGTAGGTACTGAGTCTAATTTTAGACCAATGCATACGTGTGAAGAATGTAATAACTTCAACATTATTCATATTGTCTTAAATGTCACAGCTTTAATATTTTAAGGCAAGAGACAGGCTTAAAAGTGAAATATGTGGCATTGAGGGCTGTGTACCCTCGACGGGTACCATAAAGTTCCCATAACACGACCGCGGAGGTACATAACTTTATCGCCCGTCACTCGTTTTACGGCGCAACAAAAGTGTTCATAGCCGACATTAGTCATTTGCGAATAATGATTGTTACAAAAAGCACCCCTGTGTACTCTCCCATGCGGGTCGCGTGCTGCGCGCGTGTCCCACATAACACGCAAATTTGAAGCTAATAAAAAGTTCAAATCGACACTTGAAGCACGCATAAACTTAGTGATGAGCTGTTTGTGTAAGCGTTTGTTATGAAGGGGTGAGCTCCGAGGGAAGGTGCGAAAGATCAAGGCTCAGTCGTGAACACAAATAGCGTTATTTGCATACTAAAGTTGGTATGTTTTGCAAAGAGTACACCGGTTGATATTTGCAAACCGGATTTGTGACTTATATAGGATCTTTTGATTTCAATAAAAATATAACTAGACTCAAATAAATTAATTACATTACTACTCTATTTTATAAAGCTTTGCATATATTTTCGACTTATAAGGATAAAATATCTCGTGTAGGTTTCTTGTTATTTTAATATAAAAACTGGTGTTTTTAAAATAGTTTTGTTTCAGATATTTGTGAATAAAAGATTTAGAGATATAAATAGAGTTACGAAAAATGATAATTTTTTAATAGAACCAGATTATTAGTTCTTATTATTGACTGCATTAAGACAATGACATAAAAATAATTAAAACTTTGATGTAACAGTTACCGTTGTTATGTTGACATTCTTGCACGTGGACCTATACTATAGTTAATATAAGTTAACGTTAATTATATAGCTTAAAAAATAGTTTGACATATGAACGTTCCAAACGATCAACCCTGTTCGTTAGCTGCGTAAGCTAGATAAGTGAATACGTTAACCTTTGTCCCCTAACTAGGGGTGAGCCGCGACCGTTGAATGATAACCCCAGCGATTAGTAACGTGTCCCACCCCTAACAGATATTATAACTTTGGAAACAAACGTCTAATCATAATATTTAAATATTGACTCATCGACAGACGCTTGGAGCTCTATCAACGTCAGTTAATGCGTTAAAGAATTATTCGAGTTGCGTTATTTAAATAACCGTATTCGTAATATGAATAACGTGATTGGTAATGACGTAAATTATGATTGTTACAACCTTCGTAAGATAACACGAGAGCTACGTGTTGAAGTCGACTCGACTCTCGTATCGACGTAATAAGTTTCATTTCGTTGTTGATTGCTTCCGTAATGCGTAATTGCTATAGTGCACGTCCACAGTACCGATAATATATTCGTATAAAAACCGTTTTAAAGTCGGCACCGCTGAACATGGGAGTTGCTCCTTTAATTGTAAGAGCTGCATTCCTTTGTAATCACATCTTCAATACCTTCGCCAGCGAGACACAATGTGTCTTATTGACGAGAATCGGGAACGTGATAAAAATACATAAGTAATGGATTGTTGGTTTTCCTATGTTTTTGCTGATAAAAACGATTTAATTTGCAGACACAGTAATCAGTTTTTCACGATAACACTACAATCGCGTCGTTCACTGACCTCTAGACGAAGCAAGGGTGGTATCGGGCATGACTAATACCTTTGTTAACAAAAACAAGTTTAATGCTAATCATAATTTATTTGCCTTTCTAAAATAACTACAAAGTCCAAGCCAGAAGTTATTGACTTTTTTCGTAATTTAATTTTAAATGTAATTAAGTAAGTAATAACAAAATGCTATCAGAATCCCACGTTAAGTTCCCATAACATCAATCTTCCCTGTTTTGATTTCTCCATTAATAGCAGATTGCTAAAATATCCACGCACTTCCGACAATATTGAACTTTAAGACAACTAGTTAAGGTATAAACTTGGTTGTGAATAATGAAGAGCCTATGCTTCATAAAAAGTATTTAGTTGGTCCACTCGTAGAGAACCCGCATAATTGTACCCGTCAGATTAAATACAGCTCGGCTTAGGGTGGCCTACCCCAACTAATCACTGGGCAAAAACACCATTGTGACATATCGTTAAGGACTATTTTGTGAGTACAAATGTCATGGGAAAAGTTTCGCCAACGCACTCAAAACTAATTGAAAAACATTTGTAAGGTTTCCAATTAATTAGTGGACATATTTTTTTAATTATTAGTTGAATACTGTCCTTGGCTTTTTGTAGAGTAAATTTTACTAGGTACTTGATTTTCTATAAGAATGTATTAATTACAAAGCAATAAGAAGTATCCATTTAATACGTTTGAACTATGACTTTTAGACGTAACAAGGAGGCGGAAAAACGCATTATAGTCACAACGAAGTAGAGCAATTTAAATTAATTGTATGTTATAATTTATAAAACGGGCTCTTCGCTTATCTTGGCAAAATCAATATGGTAATTATTGAATGAGCGCCCGCCAACGGTCACTGTATAAAAACGGCTTCCATGTGGGGAGGTGGGGCATCAAGTACCCGCATAAGTGTTATTAGCGGTGCGCCAATCTAACTACGATTCCCCTTTACGAGGGCTATTTAAAACGAGAGGGTGTCGCTCTACTGAAATGCATCAACACTTTAATTTCTAACAAACGTTCATCCATTCATTTTCATTTAAAATACTTAAAAACAATCCTGTTTTTCGTTTGCTTTTATGCCAAATACTCCGCCAGCGTTAATATTATTTTACTTAAAATATACTACACAATGATACAACCGTCACACAAATAACTAATTATCATGTATTAACCTTTTACCTTTATTTAAAAATGAAAACGGAACAACAAAATGTCGGAATGTATTTCCAACAGCAAGCCTTGACATTGCATGGCGGGCTTTCGTAAATAAGATGTTTTTTTTTAATACAAAGTGTGTTTAATAAGTGTGTGCGTTGTTTACGAGTATCGCCGTAAGCTTATAACGTATAGTAAAGTGCGAGAGTGGAAATGGTCTATTTTTAGTTAATTTGCGTGCATCTAAAACGCAAGTCACGTTCAAAAACAAAGGGCTGGAGTGCCGACCACCGCAGTTTCTGAGAACACACTCGCGGCGTATTTAGCTCGCAAGTCGCAACTTTGAGCGAAAATAATCTCGCTTCAAGCTTTTATATAGTTTCCTGTCGACGACATGAACGCCATTCGCAATTGTTATGCTTATGTCAACACCCGAGAACACTAGAATCACACTAATCACATCACACTAATATCTATATATATATAAAAATCAATTGCTGTTCGTGAGTCTCGCTAAAACTCAAGAACGGCTGAACCGATTTAGCTGATTTTGATTTAGAAATGTTTGTGGAAGTTCAGGGAAGGTTTAAAAGGTGTAAAACATAAATCATAAGTAAAAAAAAAACTTTTCCTAAACTCGGGGAATTTTGACGGAACGAAGTCTGTCCGTGTCTAATATAAACATCAAAGTTTGTGTGTGTGTTTATGAGTTGTTGTTGGTACGGAGATAGCTGACACCCTGGATTAACATATCCCTTCGTCTGTCAGCGTTTTTACCGAAAGATTTAGCTATAGGACAAACCGCGGGTATATAATAATACTGCGGCAATACAGCGGGGTGCAGCCTGCTAGTTATATAATTTAATTTTTCAAACGGAACGTGAACAAGCTCTTAGGCCGACCAGGAGAGGCGGATCGGCAACGGCGGTGAAGTCCTGCTGATACCGTTGGGTCTGATTTCTGAACTTCACTGCTGCTACGATCAGGGGAGTGATGTAATCTTGTTTATGCAGCGAAACATCAGTCATTTCGGGAAAATGATCATATTGCAAAAGTGTTGAGACATTTTAATTTGTATCTTCTCACATATCAAGGGCCCACTAATTAAGTTAATACTGTTAAAATTAAGATTCGATCGTGGTACAAAATACTTACAAGAATGCTTGTCTTTTATATTAATATATTACTAAATATGTTTCATGTACATTCAAACATATAGATGCCGCAAGTAACTTGGCAATGTTTTGGAGTAGTGAGAGCGTATTTTCATATTCTATGTGCAACAAAAGCACAGCTTTATTGCTTGACTGTATAACTGCTAGTAATCTTTAAAAAAAAAAATATTTTTTAAACATTTATGTACATTAGAACGTTAAAATATGAGATGAACTCGTAACTACTCTTGCGAAGTTACGTGCCGGGTACTATACAAAATGTAAATAAGATGTCGCACCAAAAAACAGTACAAACATCAAATATAAATTCTTAGCGTATTCAAATCTATAATTCATGTTCAAACATCAAAAAAATATACTTAGTTTAAACTTTACAAATCAGTCCTTGACGGGCTCATCATATTTACTAAACATTTTAAGCCGGCTGTGTCTGTTTGTGTAGGCAGGCAAGTGATATGATAACTTATTTATACAACATGGAATATAAATTTAAATATATATTTACGTATAGAGGTGGCAACTGTAATAAATATGAAATAGTGTCAGATTATTTTCCATCACTTTACATGTACGTAATAATACGAAGGAACTTTTATAGTAAACCTGGAACGCAGTAATTTAACTTTAATTTTAAAGTTTGTAATCTGGAATTAATGAAACATTTGCCTTTTAAAGATAAACTGGTGAAATTGGGTGCAAAGTGGAATAGTAGTAGAATAGTAGGTTTGGTTTGCAACGCGTTCCCGCATGGTCCCCAGTATAAGGGAAAGGAGAAGCACTCCGGCGGTTTTAGCCGGTAAGAGTCCGGCATACCCCTCCGCCTTCTCCAGGGCGGAGGAAGTCCATGAGGATTTCCCCGAGTTAATAAAAAAACGTCGAATTTAATTCTGTGTTTAATTTTGTGTTTTTGTACAACTTGCACCACCAATAACTTCGAAACAATTATTGTAACTCAAATTATGTCGTGGTAATTTATTCCCAACTTACAACGTGGGTGTTGATTCAGAATACTTTGTACCTGACCGACTACAAACTAGCAGTGTGATTGGCACATCATGGTTACTCTATTTGAAATAGGTATTCTATTTCTGTAGACAATATTTGTTTTGTTTCTTGAAATCATATAAGTCTACCATTATTTTTTAAAAGTACGCTTAGGCTTGAAGATGTAGACTGAAATCTAAGAAAAGCTTAATTTAAGTGTTTCAAGGTTGTGTATCCGCAATCAAAATTTCCTCATAGTAACACGTATATTTATACCTACGTATTATTTATTATAATTTTACTAGCCAAAGCACTCTAGTATTGTATTATGTGGAAAAATACGAAAAAATACTTAGTAGCGTTTAATTCCGTACCCAAGACGCGGTCTCACGTTAAAGTGTACAATAACTGCTAACACATCAAAGACTTTACGACGAAAGCTAATGTTACTTCTGTTATATCAAATAACTTGCAATATTTACTTCAGTCAGTGGGAATTGTAATTAGAAACGAAATGTATAAACTGATATTTTGCTAAGTTAGAGCCATCAAACTCCTGACATAAGATTTGCGAAGTTACCGGTCGATATCAAAAACTTTGTAGTTTTTTTTTACAATAATAAAAAAAAAATTTGAGATATTTAAGCTTAAATTAAAATCTAATTTTGAGGGTTTAACTACGGATAGATTCTTTGTCAGCGTTGGCGAAATTGCCGACAAAAAATAGAAGTTTCATATAGTTATGTCATGGCACCCATTCAAGAAAGCTCTTCTTGTTCTTTGTCAAAGACAGCACGTTATTATATTATCCACAGACAATGTATTCAAGAATTGATATCATGATATTATTACTTCGACTTCAATGTTTAATTGCTAGACGGAGGAGGCGGAGGCCCTGACTTATATGACTCGACACACAGTGACTGCTCTGGTGGTCTTATCCAGTGGTTAAGTCAGGTTCATAATTCATGTCCATGACTTATTTTATCACTCCTTGGTGCTGCATATGTACTGTCGATATCGTTATATACCTACACAGGATAGGGGTATAACATTCCCAAACTTTATTTGCGAATAAACCAAGCTTTATGTTGCTACGAATAAGAACTAATTTGGTATGTTTTAATTGCGTTTTGGTGCGATATCGGCAGTGAAAAGCAGGGGAAGAGGTCGAGGCTATCTACTGATAAGACGTGAACCGAACAGCGGTGGGTTGACTGAGCCCAAATGACAAACATACGATTCCTGATATGCAAGATTTGGATGAACGTTAACCGGTATTTATTTTTAGATAAAAACGGTCGATTTTGCAAAAGACGTAGGTAGTTTTTTATTATTTTAATAACATTCACGATGACGACACAGAAAATGGGCGCTAGCCCCGATATCGTAAACTAGTTTAAGCTTACGGAAATTGCGACAAGAATTTAGATAGCAATTATTAATAGAAATAACGAGTAGAAAGTAAAAGTTGGAATTGCAGCGTTTACTATGAAGGCAGTTATTTCCTTTTATTGGATGCCAGGCATCGTTTATAACTCTAAGTTAACAGGATTTACAAAAGTGGGAGTGAGTTGTGCTCCTGTCTGGTTATATCAGGGCCCGCTCGTTATACAACTTGAAACCGGTTCCTAATGACGTCATCAACCAATTCCGATGTGTTCTTTGTAAGGTCTCGTTCCAAAACATCGCGGCATCGCTGCGCTGCAATTTCCAACGATATTTTATGTTATGAAATAAAGATTTCAAGCGGCGATGAAAGCGATTGGACTATGAAATTAGCACATAGATCGAAGTATTTAATTACTGAGCGAGAACTTATCTATACAGATAGAGATCGGTTATGTTAAGTTGGCGGAACTTGTAAAACGAATGTACGCTCGACGTGTGCAAGAAATTTTAATAGTTTTTCTAAGACAGGCGTCTTAACAGGGACTGGTTCTCGTAATGGACGCAAGTTATACAGCATGATGCACAAGATGCTACATTACAGGCTGTTTACTTTACATAATCGTGTATAAACTAATGAGATGTTACGCAAAACTGTATTTTCCGTTTATCCTCGCAAGGAACTGGGTTTTCCAGCGGAATAAAGAAATTACCTGATCTCCTGACCATTAATTCTTATTCCACATTGGTATGGGAAAGGCTTACATGAGCTCTGCTTCCTGATTATACTGGATCATAAAATAAAGTTATGGTGATTTCAGGACTTTAGATTTTATGTTAAGAATAATCATATCACTTTTACTGCAACGATATTATAAAATTAACTGTATGGTTTATAAATGAAAACCTTGTATACGTATAGTATAGTTTTTAGTGCATCAGGTAATAATTACAGAAGTCAGCATTCGATTATTATAGAAATCTTCGAGTAATTATAGAGATTTCTTGATCAAACACTACGCCAAATTCTGTATGTATTTTATAGTTTATTAAACATATTCATAAGCCAAAGGGTTCTTTAAATAAATTCAAATGATAATTTACGTTATGCTGCCTTTTTTACTTTCAGGGTTTGTTTTACATATAAGAACTTTTCATCATGCGTTCATATCAGACATACGATCTGTTTTTTTATCCCTATAAAGTTACCGGTTACAGAGAGTCCAGGGATTTAAGTTTCATCCTCAGGACAAAATTGGGAAGATATTTTTTGATAAATGATGATAAATACTACAGTAAAAACCACTAATGCGGACATAGTCAGTCGTGTTGAAACGTTAGAGGGTGGTTAGGTTTGTGATTCATTTTTTTCTGATAGGGATCCAATTTTCAGTTCAGTTTCGGGCATTGATATATGACGTAGTTTATATCAAAATATAAGTAGCAAATTGCTGAACAGGGATTTTTAATTCATCAAAAAAATTGTATGTACAATTTGAGCGTACATCTTAAAACGTCGATAACAGAAGAAGCCGTAAAAAATCTACTCGTTGTTGCAAAAAAACTGATAACACCAATATCCGTTACTTGACGTATAAGTTGCATAATCGTGCAATATGATGTCATTATCACATGAAAGAAACCATTACTAAAAGCAAATACGTAGTTAGTTTCATAGTATAAATCCTAAGACAGTGGAGTGGAGAGGACTTTTTCATCACACTGCAAAATATACTTTAAAACGATCAAAAGAAAGTGCATAAATGTTTGATCAGTACAAAATGCTCGCGCGGTCTCTTTACCACGTGAGCATAAAGGTATAAATACATTAATGTACTTAATTTTTATAGGTTTAAAGTTTATTTTCGAGTGTCATAAAAAAATCCTCTCCGCTGCGCTGCTCTTGGTCTGCGCTGGGCCTAAGACAGAAAAGCGTTCACTTTTACTTTCGGTGCAACCGCACCGTCCTCACTTCCCTCTTAAAAAGAGGAGGGATGGGCTGTGTGTCGGTCTCTTTTGTTCTTGTTTGTTGGCTGCAGTGTTCTCTTTCTACCTTCCCTTTGGCATCATCCTCGGTCATACCAGTTTTGTTTACGCTTAGTCATCGCGGGTCAGAGATAGTGGTTTCAAATGTCATTACGTTACTATCGCACTCAATAGCGCTCAGCGCCATTTGATTTTTATTCATACGTAACGTATCCATGTAACAAGACTACGAAATAATCTGATAGAATATAATGATGCAATATGAGTTTTGCCTTGACTTAAACGACTTACATAATCCCATCGATACGTGTGTATTTTTCCCTAAAAAATTGAGGCGATGCTTTTTATGACGTTTGCCCCTTTTTTATGACAAATACATAAATGGAGATCACGTTTTTCAAACAAAAAATGACCTATACCATCCATAAATATAGAAGGTACCATCGATAAAAAAATATTATACCTGCTGATGCTAATTAAAATCTTTTGAAGCTGCGATGGGAGTTAAAACGTGTTCAAGTTTTCGAATATGAATTAAAATTGATTGATGTTCTAGAATATCTGTTACATTAATCATGAGCAATTTTCATTCCAGTCCTGTTCATGGCAGGACGAAAAAACCTCTGCGACATATTTACAGTAAATGAGAAGTCAGGTCCATGTGCAAGTTAGAAGTCAAACTGCTGTAAAAACTAAAGTAAATAAAGCATCAATTTGTTTTATTAATGTCGATAAGATTAACCTGTAGTTTTGTATATCTGCAATGATATGAAATAGATGGTTTTTTTTATAAATTACGTCTTCTATAATAACGAGTTTACGCTGATAGTGTAAAAACGAGCTTAAATGGCAATATGCCAGCCTTTTATTGGAGTGTTGTGATTTAACTATAAGCTGATCCGGTTGACTACGTTAATTTTAACTTTAAATTATTTTTTTTATTTCGCAATGAAAAGTAATTATTTTCGATTGTCTAATTATATCCGACTAAAATTCTTTTACGAATTTGCTGACAAGTAAAAACGTGTGTTCTAAAAACACCGTGATGTTCAAGGCGAAAACTAGTTTAACATTTCTTAGTTAGTTGTTATCTGTTGCCGTCCTTTTCTCACGCTTTATGTTAGTAAAAGACAGCAATGGTTTAAATTTAGTTTAGTTTATGTACATAGGAATCAGCACCATTCTACTATAAGTTACAGAAACGTTTGTGAGTAGGTTTATACAAGACATAAGTCATAGAAGATTATAGAAAAATGTTACATAAAATCAGGGATAGAGTTGTTGACACGCAAACAATGTTATTGATAATGTCAAGTTCTACATAAACAAATTAATGTTCATTAGGAGTAAATATTTATCATAGTACAATTACTTCGCGTGACATCACACAATACGTTAGTCTCGGAGGTGTTATTAAATGTTTAATGACTGTTTAAAGGTCTATCAAACATGACAGACTGTTAATAATGTAATGACTGCCTTGTTGGTCTAGTGGTCGCAAGCGCGACTGCCATGCACGAGGTCTCGGGTTCGATTCCCGGGTCGGGCGAAAATTATTTACTGAGTTTAGAAATTCTCAGTACCGCTCGGAGTCGGGAAGTGTGGCGGTGTTTACACTCCCGTGCCTCGGAAAGCATGTAACGCCGCTGGTCCTGGGCCTGATCTCTCTCCGGTCGTGTCGGTCAACCGTCCCATCGGACTATGAGAGTGAAGGAACAGAGAGTGCACCTGATTTTTCGCACACACTTGTGCACTATAAAATCTCCTGCGTACATAACTGATCTACTTTAGATTGGCCGCCGAGGACAAACTTTGATCTGGTCATTATTAATATAATGAAAACCTGTAAATGTTTTTTTTTAAGAAGAATTATTATAAAGTATATTTAGTGGTGTAGTCGTAATTTTATCAAATATTTAATTAAAGGTAAATGTGTGCTCCATCTATTAATATATACTGTTATTTACTGACACTAGTATACATAAGTATAGCTCAAAAGCCAAATTTACGATTTACATATCAATGATTTTTATCAGAGTATATATATTAGTATTAATATGCACACTTTAAATTACTCAGAAGTCATCAGATTTTAGATACTTATAGCCGAAAAAAAAATCATGATAGTGGCAATCTTTCAAAAGACCAGAGAATACAAATTAAGCTCAAAAACAAAAGCTAAGTTGCTACCGAAATCTTCTTACTATGAAATCAGCATATCAATGGCGGAATTTTAAGAGTCAAATTCTAGCGCACAGTTGACAAGATTACTAAGAACGATTTATGAACAAAATTGTAGAGCTATAAGGAAACACGTTAACCAGTAGTATAAAAGCAGTTGTAATTGACATTTATTTAATGTATTATAATTTGAATATACGTAATAAACAATTTTAACATTAATATTCAAGTCCATCAATCTACGTTCCGCATGATGTGATAAAAACATAAATATATGTCAGACTCTTTCCGCAAAGCTCCAAAAATACGTATATCACAATAGTGCGTAGTAAACGCCCTTGATGAAAAAAATACACTAGATAAAAGAAACAGCCTGAAATGTTAGCAAACACAATCTGAATATGAAAATCAGTAGGTAGACATGTACAAATGACAGTTGAAAAATATTCAACAACGCAATAGTATTTCTGTTCTAAATTTTAAATTGGTAACGGCCGCGTTACATTAATTTCATAGTTGTAGAGGTTCGTGTTGCAAAACAGTAGGATTTTGAGATATTACGTACTTACTGATGTTATCTGTCCACAATAAAGCCATTGTATACGAGTACACTTTCGGTTAATTTGCGGTATTATTTACATAATAAATTATGTCCAGCTTGACTGCTGTCCGCGGGTTTCTACTACAAAGACCGTTTTATGGTGTTTTAGAACCTTGATTGTAAATTATTTTTTGTCGCAGAGGAATAGCGAAATCCATCTAGGATGGTTTAGATCATTCAAAGACGGTTAAGGCGCTGCTCCACTGCGACGAACGTTCTCGTGACCATTGTACAAAAAGCTTGAAAAAAAAATCGATTGTTTGAATTTAGTTAACCTCTCGTGCTAAGCTAAATGCTTGTGTTACGAGTGGGTTTACAACGGTAGTGCAATGGGTGGGTTTCGACCTGGCTACCACGCGATCACAAGTCCGACGCCCTAGCTATTTAGCTACAGCCACTAGCTGCATCTCGCATCTGTTTCATGCGTAGAGTGTCCGTGGGTGCAGTGGATATCTATTAACACTACCATTTTCGTGTGAGCGTCTCTTCGCGCCGCAATAGAGCGGAGCCCCTAACCCACGAATCCTGAAACGCAAATTAACTTCAATACGTTCTTAAAAGTCTATCCGTCACTCTTGTACATGTTAAAGTGACAGAGACAGCATGAGACTTCGGCTTCGAACAGATTGACATTTCAGTATACGGCCTTATAATCTTTATTTAATCAACGAATCGCATGTTTAAATTAAATCAGATTACAATATTCTATTGTTTACAACACACTTCTGTGACGAATTTTAAATTGTATCTTTTTCTAAAATCTACAACCACATTATACCACCGACTAAGACGAAACATGACCAGGATAATAATAGTAATTAATTTTCTGTGGAAACGTCCGAGTTCCTTACATGTAAATTATTTATCTTTTATTAAAATCTGGAAGTTATTCGATCTGACAACGTCGCATTTCGAGTGTGCTGCAACTTTTCATTGATCCGAAAGCTATAGATTCTGACATTTATCAGATCCCTTTTTTAAGTTTTTTATTTTTATTTTTGAGAATTAACCACCAGATATAATTCTTTGGTGGCATCTCCCATCTACCAAAAGTGAGGTACTTTTCTGGGTCCTAAAACATACAGAATATTGATTTTAGATCCATATTCTAAATTGGGAGATTTGTTTCAAAGATTTTTAAATATTTTATGTTTTAGATGATTAAATTTCATTACATACGTTCAAAGGTCGTCAGCTGTATGTTTTTTTCTAAAAAGCTGTCTAAAAATATTTATCTAAATTAGACTTCGACCAGATTTGAAGTTCGGTTACGTACATCTAAGTTATCTTGTGTCCTAAAAGTTATCTTTATAACAATTAACATTTGACACCATACTACACACATCAAAAGTGTCTAGGGATCAACATATATTTTTGCAATAACTTTTCTCCTGATTGATATTAATTAAAATTTTCTTTAAGGATTCATCGAATAAAGTGTTTTCGTTTGTCACAGTAACGATAAACCAAGTCACCTTTGCATTAATAAAGAAATTTGCCATTTTCCTAATAAAGGGATTTTTGACATTTGAACCACTAACACAAAAGTTCGAAAAAAAGACTGAAATAACAGTTTTCTTTAAAATTTTATTGGGTAACTTAAACAATTAATAATCCGTGTTTCTACCGCGAACACTAACAACACAAGAACATCGGTTTGGCATACTCAAAATGAGTTCATCCAAATCACGCTGTGGAATGGCCGCCCATGTTCGTTGCAACAACAAAAAAAGGTCTTCTTGCGACTGGATACCCTCCATATTCGGCAGAGCTCTTCTCTGTAGCATATCCCATGCATGCTTAATCGGGTTCAAGTCTGGCGACTGAGCAGGCCAGGGCAGGACATTGATGTTAGCTGCGGCGAGAGTCTGTCTTACAACTCTTGCGGTGTGCGGTCGTGCATTATCATGCATTAACTGAAATAAGGGACCGATTTGCACTTGTAGATGAACGATGACGTCTGATACAATCGTCTCAGCATAAATTTGAGCGTTGAGGTTGCTTCTGATCCAAATCAACTCAGTTCTTCCGCCGATCCAAATACCCGCCCATACCATGATGGTTCCACCACTATAAGGATGGACTTCCTGGCAGGATTTTAATCGCTGTTGGCGTCCAGGGGTTCTCCAGTGTCGTATACGTCTTGTATCCGGTCTCATACCAAAACGAGACTCATCAGAAAAGCACACGAAACGCCATTGTTCTTCTGCCCAATTTCTGTGTTCAAGAGCCCATTGATATCGAATCCTACGATTGTGCATTGCTATAGGTGGTACCCGTAGCGGTCTTCGGGAATGAAGGTTCACTTCATGCAAGCGGTTTCTGACTGTTTGGTCGCTAATTAAGTTCCCTGAAGAGTGATGAAGCCTCACGGCTAACATCATGGCGGTTATTGTTGGAGCTCTTCGAGTTAAGATTTGAATGTATCGGTCTTGTCTCCGTGTGGTGCAGCGATACCGTCCTCCATGGCGCTCAGCCACGGTACCAGTGCTTCGGTAACGTGTCCAAAGTCGACTGATAACACTCTGACTTGTATTCAGAGCTAAAGCCACAGTACGTTGCCGGGAACCAGCTTCTATCATTCCCACGGCTCTGAGCATTTCTTCCCTGCTTAAATGACGTCGCCGCTCCATAATAACGTTGGTTTTAATCAGTAGTAGGGAAACAGTAGCACTAATAATGTCTTCAATGCGTTGTATGTTTTTATAGGGAAAACTAGCTGTTGCCCGCGGCTTCGCTCGCGCGTAAAGTATTATAGAAACGTCTTTCCGGAAACATTGATTGAATCATAACAAAACTTAATACTTTTCTTCAGTCATTGACGTTTCGCGAAAATATTGTTTTTGAAACTTTTTTATGATAAACTCTTTGTTATGTGTTCTTTCTTTAAAAATTATCATAGTGTGCGAGCGTTCCAGAATCAGTGAGTCAGTGAGTCAGTGAGTCAGTGAGTGACGTGGGCTTTTATAATAGAGATATTATCATAGTGTGCGAGCGTTCCAGAATCAGTGAGTCAGTGAGTCAGTGAGTCAGTGAGTGACGTGGGCTTTTATATTATTGATATTGACAGCTGATTTTCATCTTTTACTCGAATTTGATTCACAGTTCCTGATTCGAATTATGAAATGCACCAAAAGGATCCATATAAATTTATAAAATCATAAATTTATTACAAAGCCACATCTCAATCTCAAGAAATCCGCATAAAAATGCTTGATCCCTAGACACTTTTGATGTGTGTATTTAAATGTAATGATAAGTTGTCATAAAATGCATACTTATTAGATACGAGTAGGTACCGACCGGCTACGTTTTCAGATCAAGGGTAATGAACGCACAAAATATTGTAATTATTGATAAACAATCTTTATTTTATTTTAATAAATTAATGATAATATAAGTTTTAAATATTATACCGTTTTGAAGTATATTATGTCGATAAACATGAACAAAGGCCAAAACCGAAATCGAGCGGTCTGTTCATACATCAAACGAAGCATTTTTTCGTTTAGGATCAATCTTATCGATTCAATCTATATAGAGCGTAACTCGATCCCCAGTAGTCGATCGATTAGTCAGGAGCTAACTTAAATTCAAGTGACACCGAACTGGGCATACATTAGTAGGCAAGCTGCGCTCACACGTCCAAGGTCAATTGCTCCACGCAACGCACCATCACTTCCTCGTTGGCAACTACTCGCCGACTTGGGCAACTGCCTCTCACTAGAATTAGGCTCCCGATTACAACACGACACATTCACACACATCAAGCGACTGCTTAAAATACTTAAACTCAAATCACTCTGCGAGAGTACTTACCAACTTTTTACGTACACCTCATTTAAGTAATAATTACCATGCTATTGATTTATTTTAGGGAAAATTAAAAAGCTATTTTTATTGGCATAATGTTACTGTATTTTTTCGCCCAGTGAACGGCGCCGGTACTGTTCTAATTTTGAATGGAAACTTTTTGCTAGTGCCTTACATTTAATGGTACATAATCACTTTTTACAATGATTTATTTATGTAACACTTTTGTTACGGTAGGTGTCACGTTTATAACCAGTTGAGACAATTTAGCTAAATGTCGGTAGAACGCTTTAATTCATTAACCGATCCTAAATATATTATTTAGTAAATATATTTTAATAAAATGTTTATTTTCCATTTGCAATAATATAATCAAAACCACAATGCACATTAATAAATCATAATCATAGCAGCGCATTATAGCCTACATGTTAATAAATCTTATTAATAATGTTGTATTAAATAGATAATGGTTTGTATATGTTTTGACATTCTATGAGTGCAACAAACTGACTGGACCTTGATGTACTGTGAACTGTGATTATGTCAAACACATTCATAAATCTTTATCTTAGATCATAAACCGCAAAATATTTTTTTTTTGTTAAGATTTTTATTAAAAAAAAAAGCATATTGTTACCACGGTATTACATAAACTACTAGCCGATGTACCTACTTTTGATTCTGACATATTCGGATGTAATCTTAATTGGTTTTGGGATCCAAACGCCTGACTGAAGGTTGAATAAGGGTATGGCTGTTAACGGAGCTACGATTTAACTTCGCTGAGATCCCAAAAAGAGCAGGCTTAGTCCAAAAAGGTGAAGTAGGAATGTTACTCGTTCCAATCCTTTTTTCCAATTTAGTCGCTACGAAAGCTTGGGCTTTTTAAATGGATATTTTGGTGAAATTTAACTAAAGGCAACAGGCAGAATAATGAGTATGAAGTCATGACTTAATTATATATTTTAGTGTCCCGATATTTAAATAGCGTAAAACAAAGCAATATAAATCTGAAACAAAACATGTAGATTAAAACGGAGGCACAATATTATGAGATTCATACATTTAACTACAAGATTCTACGGAAGATGTACTTGCGAATGAAGTCTCTTACAAAATATTTACAATAAATTAGCACCTGTTATATGTTCGATAAAAATATAAACATAAGTTATGCACCTAAACATCATTCAATGATTGCATTGCTACAAAATAAACTGGCAAATATGTTAATCTAGTAATAAAATAAATTAACATAAACATTGCTGTGTGTAGTGGTCGTTTATCAGCTTCGCAATGAAATTCAAGGCTGACACTGGGTGTCATGTTGTCCAATACTTGATAAACTAGGAACAAAGCGAGCACTGCTGGTTCCTATTTAACATTCGTAAGCAGTTGTTGGCTGTTTCAAATGAATAAGCGAACTTTGTGTTACGTTATAATAAGGAATTAAATTTCAAGTAATATTATTTGCATCCTCATTTTTAAGTTGTTTTTCGAGATTGACTTTTTTCATGGGAATTGAAACAAACGGTAAATAAATCACCGTGAGGATCCTGGTTTTCAAATTTTGATATCCTAAATCTCAACAAATGCTCGTTCCTTCTCTATATGGGAAGAAGCCATTGCCCAGCAGCAGGACATTTATGCTGGTGGTATTATATACGAATATATATTTCTAACACTTCTTATGATTACACGAAAGTAAACACAAGACCACAATTTTTAGAACGTAAAATGTGTAACTTGTCCAGTCACATTAGATTCTCAGAAAATTACATCTTTAATTTTAATCTTTGCGATGACTAATTAACTAACGTCCTAATTCCAAAGGTTCAACTACAAACAGTTTCAGCAATCGTGGTTAAATCTTTTACTGAAATGTTTGCTATCATAAAATAAAATGAGAAAGGTTTACTATGCCTCGTCACAAGACGGCAGGTAACAAGACCATTTTTAAATCAGCTACGTCTCACCGAATCTCCTTATCTTCTTGTGGTAGTGTTCGTAAACAGAGTCCACTTACCACCATGAAGCCGATTACCTGTAATACTGGAAAAGAGTGAGAGCGGGAAATTTCTACATTGTCCTAATGCAAATAACATTGTTGGTATTACCGCAAGATTTTAACATTTGTTATGTAAGTCGGCTTATGCACGCTGCTATGATGCACTATTGCGAAACAAAACCAGCATGTTGCTCCTCCATTTGGGGAGCACTAATATTTCACGTCGATTCCACTTGGAATTCTATTTGTATTCTGCTGCAGCGTTTGAACCCATTAGGTTATTGCAATACGCGGGTTCATATCATGCTAATATATGGCCCCATGTTGCCAATCCTTGAAGCTTCACTGCATGTATTGTGTATTGCATATACATACATAATATACCTACGTATAAAGATATAGCGAAAAAATATTTTTCCTCTGCTTTAACATAGCACAGTAACAGATACGCTGTAGGTTATTGTTTAACCAGAATTTGGACACAATAATATACTATTGCTCAATCATTCCCATTAAAATGTATTGCACTGAATTGTAAAATATCAAATTGCTTAGATATTACATAACTTCTTGCAATATTGTTTCAAAAAACCTCAAAATCGATAGCTCTGGTTCATAATCACGATAATGATGGTTTCCGTAGTTACGTTCCAAATAATATAAAGTCATTTTCAACGGCCTCGTTCTTTTAAAATATCCTGAAGCTGAATCAGCCAGTTTTGGCGCACAACATATTAACTGCTTAATCATGCACGAGTGTATTAAAAGGACACGAATACACTAAAGTATTTTGCACATTTTGGTGAGCTCGTAACCCCTAATTAAGAACTGCGCAGCTCTCCGTACGAGAGTTTAAACAAAGGTCTCGACACGTTAATACATTGTGCACTTAATAAAACAAGGTGTAGGGTGCCGGATGTTTGCCCAAAACAAACACGCGAAAATAGCTTTGGATGTGGTCCCAATATGTGGTCTTTGTTTCAGAAAGCGAGCATTATTCAGCAAATACATTATAAATAAACACTTTCTGTTTCTTCACAAATTATTTTATTGTTGATATTTTTACAGAATGAAATATTGAATATGTGTAAATGTTTTTAATTTTATCCACTTTGCTCCGAGCGAGTTAATTGCGGGGCAAACACAGGTCTGAGATATTTGCTTTATTATTGTCTCTTTGACCGCATATAATTGCAATCCAAGCGTTTCTGTGTGGGTTCGCGCTCCGTGAAATTGCCAACTACAGAACAAACACGACTTGATTCTCACACATTATTAAATTGATACATTTCTAAAGCGATGGTTATAGAAAGTAAATTGGAATTCAAATAACTTTGAGGAGACTGAGCGCCCTTTGTTGGGTACAACTTCAACTCTACGACGAGAAGCATTCCATTCAACTCGTTATCTTTATAATATGTGACAGGTGACATACAACCGGTAAGTCGTTTATGCCTTAAATGGTAAACGGTCGATACTACGTAAGAAAAAAAAATGTATTTCGCATTCAGAATGTGTTAGTAAACAAAACAGCAACGCAACGTGTATTGCGTAGAAAAACAATTTTATCATTTAAATTGGTTATTGAGAACAAAGAGGTATTTTTATAACGCGGCTCAAGGTTAGATTTTGATTGTAATGCGCAGGCGCCATGGGGCAGGTACCTCGATACCTTCAGATGCCTCCACGTGGCAAATTAGCGTTACAATCAGATTTACGTATATCGACAATCATAATTCTCGTTTGGTTATTATTTTCAAATAAATAATACCCGTGAGATATATAATATCCATATATTTTTTATTACAACATGACGCTGGCTTTTTGTTTTTTTTTTGCGGATTAAAATAACCTTGTGTGGTGTTCTTTTGATACTTTTGGGTATTTTTAGAAGTGATAATATTTTTATTTTAGCCAACACGGATGTTACGGGGCGAAAATACGACTAACCTTCCGTCTGACGGGACATTGCCTTGATACGGAGAGATCAGCCATTCTTATTTCGATCATAAAATTTTTACTATAATGTATATGATTGAATATCCAATATCCTCGTAGCTAAGTGTAAGCCCAAAAGTTTGACCTACGGTCTTCTCGCTGCGGTTTATCCGTGGATATTTGGACAAATACCGTAACCCGTGCCTCGGAAAGCACATTATGCCGTTGGTCCCGACTGTCATAAGTCGATCTTTCACAGTCTATAAGTCATCACAATGCTGCCAACCTGTCTTTCTATGGGTTACTGTGTTACTCAGTAAAATGAGTTGAGTTGTAGCGGTTAGATGCAGTCGCTCCATGTAAAATACGGTACCGGAAGCCGACCCCAACATAGCTTGGGATGCCTTATCCCAAGCTATGTTGGGGAAATAATAATATAAACGCTGGAAGAACCGTGAAAATAATCTCAACCGACACATTTCCGTCTCACTTCACGTACACGCTATTAAAGTACTACCAATTAAATACAGACAATAGTACAATTAGATTTTCCTGACAACATGATCAGTTAATGATATATGTACAATCAACCGCAGATAAATGGCAACACTTTGATATTAATATCATCTTTATTATAACGTTGTAAGTTCGATTTTCGCAAGCTTTTGTTTTAAACGTCACGGGGCATACGTGTACGTCCTGATTATAATTATTTATTGTAAAACAAAGCGCAATCTCTTATCTGATAATCGATTGAATCCCGTCTCTAATACATTGTTTATTCTGAATCACTTAATTATAATCTCATAAAATAAAACTGAACAAAATGTCGGTTGCTTTGAGCACAAGCAATAAATCATACGGGGATTTGGAAGACCCGTTTTATGTTTATTAAATAGGCAAGGACATATCTGATGTGTCTGCAAAGTTATTAGATTCATATAATCGTATAACGGTAGGCAAATACGCGTCAATATGCTCATTCCATCTTTAATTAATAAGGGCAGAAGTTCTTCTTAGGTCTGTCAGTACGTTGTCATTGACAGGAATTATCGACACCATCAAGCTCAAAAACAGATACGTTAATATGACGATATATCCTAGAATGAATTATTTCAATTAACGCGTCTTTGCCTGGATTTCTCATTCATTTATAGACTGTAACGTTTTTTTTATAGTTTTTTGTTATTGCGGTACCTACATAGTTATTTCTTAAATTCTTTCCCGTTTCTTAGCAAAGAAGAGGCGGTAAGAGTCCAGCTTCTCCTTTTCCAGGACAGTCCATGATTATGGCCGGGTTTAAAAAATAAGGTAGGCAAATCATTCGATTAAAAACTCCTTAATTTATTTTACCCTTGGTTGTATTCTATTATTAACAAAAATGAATGTCAAACAACTATTTATGTACTTATAAATATTTATATCTATTCACAACTAGACTAGACTAAGAATATTTTAACCTGTTATAAGATTACGGAAAAGTTCAAATTTATTGCGGTAGCTAATGCACTGAAACTAAAATATACATTTACATAGTACAAAACAAAGTCAGTCCCGCTTGTATTCTTAGATCTTAAACTAAGCAACATATAAGTATACTAGCTTCTCCTCCTTTCAATTTTCCCTCGGGAACTACTTAAGGAATCGGGATAAAAGGTAGCCTATGTTCTTTTCCATGTCAAAGGCTACATGCATGCCAAATTTTTGCGTGATTGAGTAACAAACATCCACACTTTCAGATTTACAATATTAGTAGGATTCTAAATTTATATATACATACTTGTATATGGAGTATATTTTTTTCTTAATGTAAATGTGTAATTTAAAATTTAATACAAAAGTCTAAGGTCCTTGCTTTTTTACTGATCACAAAAAAAATACGCCTTAATCCGCAATTACTAAGAACGAGTTTGGCAATTAAAATAATTATCTTTAAAGTTTGAAAAGTGCTTGGCATCAGCTTTATACTAATGTGGGTTGACCCTACACACTAAATACTGTAATTAATAACAGATTATATTAATTTAATTCTAAACTTTGCACGAAGGTTTGTGCTTTGTAAGTGGGTACATCTTTGTTAATCCTTATTTTTAGTTTTACTTTACAAAAACAACTCATTCTTAATATCCACCAATAATAACAGACGAAAATATAAAACGGGGAATTTCGCACTTCCGTAAAATGTGATGTTCATTTGTCTACCTACTCAAAAATGAAGGCAGAATAATTTGGCAAGTAAATTAATATCCAAGTAGGCACCTACCGTTTAAAAACTTGAATTATAATATTAAAAGATTAGAACAAAAAAAACTTGTAGTGACGTCACGTGAATCCTTGGATCTCCATAAAAACTTAACTTTTGCCACTTCCTTGTTGTTTTTTAGCATAACTAGATGCTTTATGAAGTCAGTAGTCTAATCGAACATCCGGGTCAAATTAAATAATAAGTATCTGGGAAAAACTATATGGTACTTTTCTGTTCTAAAACAAAGTGAGGATCTAAAATAACTACATAGGACATATTTGTCAGTGTGAATTGATTGACAATCAAATCAATCAACTTAGCCTTTTGCGGTCCATTGCGGGGCATAGGCCTCTGCCAAGTTGCGTCACAACACCCAGACCTTCGCCTTCCGCAGTGGAACTACCGGGAAGTGGGGGCCGTGTGCTATGGTGCTTAATCATGGGGTGTTTGTGGCCCTTGTCACCATGCTGCGCAAGCGGGTTTTGTATTCGTTCTTTAGAAGAACGCTGCTACCCATTCTCCTTGATTCTATATTGCTGCCTCTTATGACACACACGGGTAGAGAGAGGCGGGTTTCATTCTAAGCCGCAACCTAACGGCGAATTTTTTGTAAATCATATATTATTGAAAACCAATCATACATTAATAAAAATATATATCAAAATACCAGTCAGTTTCGCAATCAATTGGAAGCTGCGTTCACACGAGGGCCATACAGATCGATTATTGTTCGCACCATGTATTGTTTTCTCCGTAATAGTGTCATGTGAATAGCCCACACTATTATCTATGTGGTTATAATAGTGAATAATCAACTTATGTCAAAGAACCAAAAAACTTTTGAACTGCCAAATGTGTTCACGAGACTAAACAACTTGTATGAATATAACGAACGATTAAAAGAGTTTTGAATCATCAGACACTGTATGGATGACTGCAAACATTTTTTATTAAACCTTTTCGAACTTGTATTTGTGTAAATAAGTAGGTAAATTCACAGTTCAGTTACCTCAAAACGATGACATTATCTTCCTACTGTACGCTAATGAGAGTTTTTGTTACTATTTACATTTTATTTTGTTCGATGACTTATAAGATTACTGTAATTCTACCACTCTATGTGAGTATAATTATAATTCAATGAGAAAAAGTTTTTTTTTCAGTTTATTTTATGTTACTATCTGAAAGATTGTTTACGTTACATCGAAGGTGCAATGCTTTTTATATGATAATCTGTTTAGCCTTTTTCTAAACTATATTGGGGTCGGCTTCCAGTTTTTCTGGATTCAACCGAATACTGTATTTTACATAGAGCGCATGGTAAGGCTGGTTGTCAGAATTGAAATAACTTAACGGCTGCAAAAGATCAACTTGTGATAATGGGAACAAATGACTTAATGTGCTTTCTGAGGCACGGAGGGGTCTCGGTATGTTCACAAATGGTCACCCATCCACGGACCAACCGTGGCGTGCGCGTTATACCCTTATATGATGTTTTTAGTGTTTTATTATGCAATTTGTAACGTCAGTATAAAAAATACGAGAATAGTAAATAAAAGTTAATTGTGGAAAATCCCTTAGCTCTGACACGTGTTACGAAAAAAACAATTTTAATTTAGTCACGCCAATTATAATATAACTTGTGTAATGAAATGTATGGAAAAAAATGCTCAACGTCCATAATTTAATAGGTCGAAAAGCTAATATTGTATTTATTATTAGCAGCGATACAGGAATCATATGTAGCGATAAAGGAACTTATTATAAGAATAGAGAAAAATACAAATAAGTATTTCAGATTATTAATGTAAGGTCCTATGTTCACATTCCAATTATGATTCTATAACATTACGTAACATTGTGAACACCACTCATCGAAACTATTAATTTGATAATAATCAAAAAAACATCTTATTGACCAGTTTACCTACAAATGACACACACTTTCATTGACAATCATGCAAATTAATCTCAATAAAACAATGAGGTTACCAAAGATAAAATGCTCGCGTGATGTCATTAAAATGATAGCGACATGTGTTGTGTATCATAAACAGACGCGCCATTTTAACTGAATATATACTACTATAGCTCCATTTCCTTATTTCCTTATGTAATCTACGTACAAACGAATAGTGTATACAATTATGCGACGTTATACGTCGGATCAATCACCTATGAACCGAGCTGTAGTTGTGAATCGGTCATGGCATGCGATCGCAACAGTTCATAAAGCGTAGGATTTAACGACTAGTCGCACAGACGAGTTGCATAATGCACTGCATATTACGTAGCCATACCTACAATCAACTAGCTAAGTTTACAGACTACAATTTAAATCAAGCTCTCCTTCTTCTGCCTAGCCTTCTTCCCAAGCTATGTTGGGGTCGGCTTCCAGTCTTACCGGATTAAACTGAATACCGTATTTTACATGGATCGACTGCCTATCTGACCTCCACAACCTATTGCTAGGTAATACAGTATTCCATAGTAAGACTGGTTGTCATAATTGTAATGACTTAACGACTATCAAAGATCACTGTATGACAGTCGGGACTAATGGCTTAACGTGCTTTCCGAGGCACTGAGGGGTCTCGGTATGTTTACAAATGGTCACCCGTCCACGGACCAACCGCGGCGAGCGCGGCTTAACCTTTATTATCGGTCGAACCGTACGGCTTACACTCAGCCACGAGCCCCTCAATTCAAACTTATATAGAATTTTTAAATCAAGCTCTATTAAAAAAAAACAGAAACATAATTCAAACTTACTTTTCAACAAAAGATATTATAATAATCCTTTACGCATAATTATGTACTTACAGCAACAATCGACAATCCGCGAATTTCTGCTCAATGACCGGAATAGAATTTGGGATTTCGTTTCACGGTCCGTTAGACTTTATGAACAAAATCGAAAGCGATTAGGAAAAGGTTGGGAAATGTAAAAGTGATTTCCGAATTTCGGGTTTCGAAGTTTTTACCCTCATTTTCATACTTATTGAAAAAAAAAGATATATGTAGCTATAGTGCTAGCAGCTGGCGGTCTTCCTCCGAGGTACATGATTGGATGGAAGGGAACAGGTTACTTAATGATGCTAGTATGCAATGAGTTGCAAGCTGTCACTACCTACCTACTTGCACTATTGCGTGACGTGATTGCTATTCATGTCTCAAGCGATATTAACACACCTTAGTATCGATCAGAGCTCTGCTTTCTCCATATAGTCAAAAGCGTTATTGTGATCACTCTGTACGAACACTTAGTCGAAATTATAACAATTGCTTGAACTAGTTCGAAATATAATGAATCATTCAACTGTTTCAACATGCTCTAGGTAGTCAGCATTAAGTGTACCTTCATGTTAGTTAGCCGTTTATAGTTAAACATTTATTTATGTGACTAGTTCGCCATGTTAACATCTAGTAATTTCTAGCTAGAAATTGTCTTATAATGATCCGTGACAGAGAGAAATGTTGGCTATTTATAGTATTTTAAATGAAGTAGATGGGTTGTTATTAACTGTAATTGTATTGTCTTCTTGTCCGCATTTTTAAAAGCAGCAAATTTAGAGCCGTCTTGAGAGGTTTGGTGCGAACCATAGGTACAGGTTTCGTCTGATTCCCAACGAAACTGGTTCCGTGCCCGTAACGCCCGCCAGTCTGCCCGCCGCGCGCCGCACCTCGCCCAAACAATGATGTCGCGCAAAAAATACAAAACTCACGTATAATAAACATATCAATGGTCGCACTTAACGAGAACCAAATGTTAAATGTGAACTCAAGAAATAACATTTAAAACTAGTTGTAACACATGTTTCAAGTTAAGGGTGATAAAATACTACTCGTACATTCAACACGATTTCAAGGTTGCGAGGTATCTATGTGTAAGTATACTTTTTTTAAAGTTAACGTATCCTGGTTTAAAGCAATATCATCTCTGCAAACAAGTATGATTTTTCTTAGAATCAAAATATAAATCCATCTATTATAAAATTCTCATCGCGCAATGCTTGTTACCAAATTCCTCCAAAACGGCTGGACCGATTATTATGAAATTATTTTGTGTATAGGGTAGGTCTGAGAATCGGCCAATGTCTATTTTTCATAGCCTTATAGATTAGCTGAATATATAAAACTCTAATAGAGTAATAATATCGTTTTGTATTGGTGCAAGTTGTTTTACTTACAAGATTACAGCAAGCGTTAGTGGCACATGCCGAAAATATATTAATATTTGAAGTTCCGAAACCACTTAGGAGCACATGCTACAAGCACTAAGTAGAGGCAGTCAGTTTCCTACACATATTACTTTATGTTAAGAGCACTCCTGTTCCGAAGTTTTGCTACACCGAACTACGCGGGTAATACTTGTTTTTAAGGTATGTTTTTACGATGTAACCTAGTAATACCAAATTATTTTCTCAATTATTATTATTCAAGTTTTGTTACTCATGCTGTACTGTAGCTATCCGTGGAAACCTGTAATTGGCAAGTTTTGTATCGTTATTGATTTTTCACATTTTGTGTAGATGTTGGTTTTCCTTATCTACATTTTTTTTTCTCCTTTCCACAAAGGTACCTTGTAACTATTGTTAACATATTTTTTTGTAATGTATTAAACCCTCTTTGGGAGACTGGCATCTGCACTAGGATACCTGTCATACAGATTACTCCCAGAAATAAGTAAGAATTCGTATTAATAAAATACGAATTCTTACTTTTTAAATAAAAAAAAAAAATATTGGTAAGCGCATAACTCAAGAATGGCTGGACCAATTCGGCTAATTATGTCCCATAAAGTCCAAGAAAGGTTTTCTATAAAAAAAATCTTTTGGTAAACGAAGTCTGTCCGGACAGCTAGATATAAGTAAATACACATAAAGTGTAAACAGAACATATATTATAATGCTTTATCAGCTCTAATTTATAACGTAATGATTAGTTTTTTATTTCAATTATTCAATTAAGTACAAAACACGCGGCATTTGTATCGTTATTTATTTGTTAATTGTTATATCAGACTGCTGATAAACTTTGAAGGAAATATCTGATGTAACACGGATCCAATATAAGAAATCGTCAAAGCAGTGAGCAAGCATAGTGATTCAACACGCTTGCTCAATATTGGTGATTAATTATTTCAGGAAGAGATTTTGCCTTGAAGATTGGGTCTAAATTACAAAGACTTTTTTATTTATTTTGTTATTATTGTAGTTTTTTTTTTTAAGAAATATGGTTTATGTACAGAGTCTTCGCTTTCACTTAGATACCACATAATTAAAAGCCTATTATTGTAGAAAATAGTATCTGATCACTGTTGTGGTAAAAACATACGCGAATTTACTTTATAATCCTCCATAAAATATAAATTTAAGTTTATAATAATTGGCAAATCATCGTTACGTTGTGGTTATTGCCCAAGGTGTGCTTTTGGGTTGGTTATTATGAATTAGTACATCACACTTGTTTTATTATCACTTACCATTCTAAATCATTTATCACCGTTTCTATGCAGAAACATACTCGCTGTGTAATGTGATTTTGTTATTAAATGTACCTTTTGAGGATAACTCAAGATACTTAAAATTGTGTATATATATGGTGGTGCTAAAAATATATCCTTGCTAATTTCTAATTCACGTTTCATTCCAAATTAATTATTTACATTTCGCTACCTTTTTATAGTTTTATGCAAACTTGAACGTTCGTTATCAGTGTTGTTGACAAGTGAAATTTATGAGACCTTGACATTGTCCCTAATACATGTATCTATGGTATGGATTACGTCACCATGGCAACGCCGTGTAACGTATGTGGTATCGTCTTACAAAACTATGGCTATACCTCTTACTGATATATTGTGGCAACGTACGTGTTCAGAAAACTAAATCCCCGGACCAAGCGAATTATAATACCTACCAATTATATCGATGACTTACTTCAGTTGGAACTGTCTTCAAGTTCGTCAAAGACGCATTGGACGTGCAACATATTGAAAACGTCTGTGAGAATGCGATGACACGCAGAACATATATACCATGTAGGCGCACCGCATACTAACACATGTCATGCATCCGTATTCTAGAATGAGTTATATTAACGTCTGATCACACGTAATATACCCGTATCGTTAAATGAATACTTAATTAATCGTATTCACAATTCGGCTGCGTAACAAAATAAAATGATTTTTATTTTATTTTATTTACAACCAGTTCGAACGCCCACGAGTTTTAAACCGCAAGGAGGTGATACAAAAAATGTAAAGAATAGATTGTGAAGAGGAGGGGACAGCATAGTGACACAGACCACGTTTTCTACAGCCAGTATGCCGACTAGCAATGACACATGCTAGTAAACTTTACCTACTTAATTAACAGGATACTCTTAGCACGTTTTTGCAGCTTCATAACTTTACGGAGTCAAGTTCTGTTTTACGGAGTTTAACTTGAAATTGTGTCGATTACCGAGTGTTATCAAAAACGGAACAGATTACTTAAGCATATACAGTGAATGGTTGATAGCAAAGCCACTTAGATAATAAATTAGGGGCATCGACGTGCGCCCGCACCATGCCGCCGTTTGCGATAATCGATATCAATATGTCAACAATCGGCAAGGAGTTTAAAATAAAATACAAAGTTAGGAGAACGTGGTAGTGATACTTGAATAGCACCCACCCGTTTCTCAAGCGTCCACCACAATGCTCGCGAAGTCATTTTGACGAAAACCTTGTCGAAATTGAACTAAGTCCAAAGTATGTGACTACACTAATCGTACAACTTCGGGATGAACTCAGTTGAACGGCAGCGCTCAATCTAAAAAATAAGGGAAAATGCATTTAAAGTTTCAGCTCATAAAGTAGCTTGTGTTTAACTCGCGAACTGAAGTAAGCCGAATAATGTGACTTAAATGTTAAACCAATAAAAATGTATTTAGACACAAATCAACAAAACTTCAAGGCGTGGTTAGGAGAGTTCTTTAATGTTTTAGGTACGAGTAATAGCTGGTTTTCAGATTCGTATGGGAAGTGTATTCTTATAAATGTATGCCTGACAAATATAGTATTATGACCTACAATATTCTTGCATACTATTTTTTGTGGTTGAATAAAACATTGTAAAATTCATGGTTCAGTTCAATTCATTTATAATTACATACAATTACAGCATAATGTGTGATGTTACAACCTACACAGGAATATAATATCTTACATCAAAATATACAGCCTCTTAGTTGAATCATGAATAATTAGATTAGTATTTAGTAAGCGAATATATTCGCTTATTCATACATCTATGTATCAAACAAGTGTTGATTCACAAAAAGGAGCATTTATAAGTCATTTTTTTATCTATTTAAAATACTGATGTACCTATTTAATCAAGTGATGTCATTTCCTATTCGCACCAAAATATAAAATATAGGAGTAATAGGTAATAAATAAATTGTTTCCACACTTTTGGATTCATTCCCGATATATTGAAAAAACGATAATAATAAAGACATAAAAATAAAATTTGTACTTTACATATTGTTTTTACACACATATTGTCTCATTACATATTGCTTTTTTTTTTCAAAAGGCACCGATTCTTCTCAATCTAAGCTAAATGCGAGTGTTACGAGTGGGTTCACGTCGGTAGTGCAATGGGTGAGATTCGAACCAGCAACCACATGATCACAAGTCAGACGCCCTAGCCATTAGGCTACTGTCGCTTTATTGTTTTTAAGAATTATGCTCTGGTTCAATATTAAACTGTAATTCGATAGAATTTAATTAATTTGAATACATTAAGGAAAAACTTTCGTAAGAGACTTAAACTATGGTTATGCTTTACATGCATGCTTTATGGTTCGTTATTGAACACTTTTCGACGTATGAACACAAATGTCCTCAAGTTGCATTCAGGGTCACGGGTTCAATTCCCTCGCTAGCATAAAAATATTATGGTCCACAGATGTCCGATCAAAATTTGTTTGTTTATGTGATATTTGCACGTAAGACAATCTACGTCAGAAGGAATTTGCGTATACAGTATAGTGCAGATGGTAAAGATTTTATAAAGAATCAGTAATTTTATTAAGTTTGTTTGTATTTTATATGAGGAAAAAGGTTATGAAACTGTTGGACAAACTTAGAGCAATTCAAGGAAATTTCATGAGTGATATTTACAGAAAAATAGATAGCGGATGACAACTCTCTTGACTCGGGACAGTTCTTTTTTGTGAGATGACTTTATGTTCTGATGTTGATATTATTAAAATATAGGTACAATTTTTGTGTAATAATTTTATTTTGATAGTAGACCTGTTTGAATATCTTCTTGCATAGGTAACTTAAAGTAAAAGAGCCAAATCCACTTTAAGTAGAGATAGAATGTGAATTTTTGACGTCTAAAAGTGAACATGATTTCCAGAAAATCAAGTGTTTACAAACTGTTTTTATCTTCTTGAAAGGTCTTATTTCTCTTAAGCAAATAAAGGCCTATTCTATTCTATTCTTCTCCTTTACAGTATACCTGAATTTGTTCAACAATTATTTCAAATTTTTTTAACAACATTTACCTACTCAAAAGTGCGATGAGGCTCGAAATTTAGGAGAATATTTCCTAAGAATCACCATTTTGAAACCAAGGTAATCGAAAGTGCGAGTAATATACGCACGTTCACAATTACTACACGTTATTACAATGTTAATGTGTGTCCAGACATCCGCAACATGGTAAGAACATCGACGTTGTATAAGTCAAGTACCGGAGATCGAAACGCAATCAATATAAAGAGCTTCCTAAAACTTTGACCTTTATTAACTTATCGCATAAGGTTTCAATTTAAATTGAGAGCTTCCTGAAAACCACTGTTTATTATTTGTTAAGATAGAGTTTATAGGTTTACATGTGAGGGTTGTCTTAGGAACTACTAATCCGACTTGGAAAAATCGATCCTATATCTTTCCTGGCAATTGGCAACGTTATCCCTCAAAATAAATGTTCAACAGCCATGCGCAATGCGACTGGCATGAACTCGTTAAATAAAATACTTTTTATTCAGTAACCAATAATAGCTTACTTCATATATCCATAACCCAACATGATATTCCCTGTACATCAGATTAATTTCCTTCAGTCCGCGTTGAAAAATAGCAAAATTTTGTACCAACTTGAACTAAAAATCTTCACTCGAGCTTTTATGGAGATTGCACGTTATGTATGACACTTTAACAAATGAGGAGCGCAGATATGTGCACAAGTCCCCGTATGTTAGTGCTGTGTGTCTATGAAGATGTAAATGTACCAAGTTACTAAGTTACTCAGCTGATGTAGTGAATGTTTACGCAAACAACCGTATTGGCTTCTCAACTTAGCGACTCCCTTAGATTGTTAGCTGCACAGGGAAGCACTCCAAGAATAATATTAGTGACAAAAAAATATAATTCATGATTATAAGTAAAATGCATATATTCACAACAAAGGGTAGACCGCCTACCGTGACCACGATTCTTGTAAAGGAATCGAAACCTAGTTACTAAAAATATTAAATAACAATAAACTGCAATAAGAACAAATACTTTTTTGTTATTTTTTTTAATAATACTGAAACAAAGAACTTTATTTATGCCTCTAATAAATTAGTTATTTCATCACTCTAATTGGATGGTTAACATTTCATGGTATGTTGACCACATTTTATTTGTAACTGTAAAACCTAGTTATCCTGAAATTACAAATAAGACATCCATTTGTGCTCTTCTGTTGGATACTTATCTTAATGTTAATAGTTTTCTTAATTAAACTACACAATAAAAATTAATCAACCAAATGTTGCATCAGTTGCCTTACAATCCTTGAGGCTTACAAAATAATGAATGAAGCTTGTTGTAAAAACTCCCGAAAAGTTCTAGTATACTATTAAGCAAATACTAATGCATTGTTTTTACTACACACAGATAGTGGTAATTTAAATTTACAATTAGGTATCTGTGCTTCCTGGGTTTTTATACATCCTTATGTTAAATTAATTCTAGATACTATTTAGTGACTTCTTGTCTTGTTTATATTTAACGATGACGACCTCCGTGGTCGAGTAGCGTACATACCGGTTTTCAAGGTGTCGCTAGCTCTGAGGTCCCGGGTTCGATATCCAGACGGGTCAATGTAAAAAAAATGAAACACTTTTATAAGTTGTATCTGGTCTCGGTGTTTGTGGTACCTTTGTTATCTCTGATTCCATAATACAAGTGCTTTAGCTACTGACTTTGGATTCAGAGCAATATATGTGAAGTTGTCCAAATTTATTTATTTATTTAAATAAAAATAATCATAAAGTTTAGAAATAAAACAGGTCTTTACTAATTGTATTCAGACTCGTTGAATGTAGGTAAACTAATTTATACAAACACAGGTTCAGTGGTTTTAAAATAGTTTATTATATTTGTTATCTTGTTAATTGCGAGCGAAATAAATTACAATTAATTAATCTGAATAAAGTTTTGATAGGTGTATCGTTATTTTCAGTAAGTCGTGTTTTATTACGTACAGATTTTCCATGCTGAATATTGAACGAAACATGTATATTAATGAGCAAACCAGTTTACATAACCTATGTTTGTTTTATTCTTTGTTTGTGTTTGACGACCTCCGTGGTCGAGTGGCATACACACCGGTTTTCAAGGTGTCGCTAGCTCTGAAGTCCCGGGTTCGATTCCCGGACGAGACGATGTAGAAAACACTTTTCTACATTGTCTCGGGTCTGGGTGTTTGTGGTACCTTCGTTGTCTCTGATTCCATAACACAAGTGCTTCAGCTACTTACTTTGGATTCGGAGCAATGTTTGTGATGTTGTCCACATTTATTTATTATTTACCTATTTTTCTGTATTACATAAGGTACCATGTAATACTAAATTCGTTTTTTTGACAGATGAGTTAGAAAGCAAGCGTGCGGCTTTATTTTTTTAACTGAACCTGAACCGAACCGATGTCAAAAAATACCTGGTCAAATTACTTGAGTTATTTTGTATTTATTTATAGCTTTACCAAAACAAATAATGGGTATCTGACGTTTACTGAGCCCTCCGAAAGCTCCGTATTATTAATAAAATTGTCTGATAAATACACAGATTAATTAGATTTCCATGTTCCTATTTGTTTCAAAGTAACTTCGTGTTTTTCGTGTACTAAATATTATGAACCAAATCCATTACGGAATTACGGAGTGATTGAATACCGAACATCGAAATACCCGAAATCCGAACCAACTTTCCTATTCAAAAACTTTGTTAACATGTTCAACATAACGGTTATTTGGGTATTAAACCATCTTAAACATTATTGTGCTTGGTGCTGTGGTATTTTTTTTTTTGGCTTTGGTAAAGGTCTTATAGGTAATAAACTTATCCTAACTGTGATATTGGCTACCAATTTACAGATACTTACATACTACTTACTACCTAAATTTCTAAATATCTGAGTGCTAAGGAGACTTCTAGTAATAATTAATAAATTTTGGTGAATTCATTTGATTTTTATTCTGAATTTGGATGAACTTGCATACAGAATCCGGCCCTGTTTTGCGGAGCTGACACCTGGGGACCGGTCGCACTCGTTCTGCAGGCCCACGCAACGCCCGCCGCCTCTACCGCGTCACTTAACACCCCTACCACACCACCAACCATAGAACAACCACAAACATTAACACAATATCCAATGAAGCATCAATACAACTTCTAGAACCTCTCGTGCGACCAAAGCCGGCAATGTATTATAAGTTTAGTATTGCAGTCGTTGTAGCTTCATAAACCAATGCAGATTATAAAAGCGCAGGTTCTCGGGTGGACACCTAATAACAGCAAGTTAGTTACCAAACTACAGTGGACCCCCGGTATTCCGACAAACATTTTGCAGGGCAGTGTCGGACTATCGAATTTGTCGGATTATAGAGTACTGCCTAAGACCCCTATATGGAATCCCCTATAGTCCGGAAATATTTACAATAGAGTACCTTGTAATCCGAAAAATTACAGATCCAATGATATGATTCTATATTTTATATGTATATATTTACTCTGAAGTATAAATCATACTTCATTATGTATGTCAAATTTAGTAAATTAAACAACACAATAGTGGTGTGTACAATTTATAACTTGTTCAATCATACATTGTCAATACATAATAAGTAATAGACCATGTCGGATTACAGGGGGTGCCGGACTAGACAGGGGCCGGATTACCGGGGGTCTACTGTATTTGCATCCGACGGTATTTTTCCTTGAAACGCCTAGACTGCCTTATATTTCACTCGCCTTACCAGAAAAGTTAACGGTCTTGTATACTAGACTATAAATTATGTTGTAATCGCAATTCTGCGCTATGATGTTATAAACTACGTAATATTGTAATATTACAAGTTATTATTTTCATTGCTTTGATTAGCATCTGATTAATTTATGCAATACCATACTAATATACCATAATAATTCACTCCTTCTTGCGATTTAGGCAAGTTTATAAATTTTGAAGAGGAAAGGGGAAAATGAAAGTTCTGTTTTTCAGAGTGATCCCAGAGGTAACGACACATAAGGTGTCATGAGGCCGATCGGAAGTGACAAGTGTTCCGTCTGCACCGACTTCCGCTCGGAAGTGGCGACTGCGGCGAGCTTCCTGAGACGCTCTCAGCGAGGCCGACCGATGTTCCGCATTATATATCTGTAATCATTCATTAATTTATCTCATTTAGAAGGAAGTAACGAACTTAACCGATTTGATAAAAAAATAAGATACATTCTTAACAAAGTAATGGATAACCATTCATTCACAGGCGTTGATTCCATTTCTTTATTGACAGTTTAGTTCTGATAATTTTGGACAACTCATCTTTCTTTTGATAACCAGTATTCATGTTGCGAATAGGCCTGCCATGGTTAAGATGTTCATGCAGAATACTGGTTTTCATCCGTCCAACAAAATTATGTAGTCCGACATTGGCAACGATGATGGTGAATTTTTTGATGCTTGTTAGCCATTATCAATCAAGTTTTGGTTGATAATGGTTAGTAAGTTTTCTATTTTTTATTTAGCTTTGTTTATTATAGGTAGTTTAGTATAGTTAAATTTATATTATAAGGTTTGGTTTAGTATAGTTTTATTTTTAAATTAAGATTGAATATATATTACAATTACATATTTGAATTAGAAAAATTAAAAACCTAATATTTGAGATATTATGTAGTTCAAAAACTTAGACTTATGACCACAAACAAATCCACTTCTGTTCATAATACACCTCGAGTATCGACGTAAGTACACAAAAGATTGACGTAACAAGAGGTAGCGTAACAACATTTATCAAACATTTTCAATTTTACTCCAAATTTATTATTGTTGCGTTACATTTCACGTCACACAACGTCATTCAATAACATATTGTTATGTGCTGTGACGTCATCAATTCAAATTGGTGACGTAATGTTTAAAAAATTAACGAGATAAAACAAGATAATACACAGTCCCCTCATACTAAGAACAGGTTTATTGCATACATATTAACTGATGTTATGTAGAAATACGTGGATATTAAAATTAGTATCAGTTTACAACACCATAAAGAGTCAAATACATCGAATATCCAAACCTTTTATGGACAAATTGGGAAATATCGTGTTATGTTTGATACATTTTGAATTAATGTAGGTAGCTTGTGCAATATGACTTGTGTTGACCGGAATCTGCAAGGTCTAAAGCTGATACATGTTATTTAATCTTAACTTAAGTAGATATTTAAGTTTAATGCCGCACTAAACGGCCGCACCATGACGATCGAACCTCAGTGATTGATCGATCGTAAATATCTTCAAGTTGAAATCTATTCAATTTGTGCAGATTTAATGCTGTTGATACGCCGTTCGCGGCATCCAGGAAACTTCCTGGTATTGATGATGTGAGGAACTTTAAGTGTCCATACACCTCGGGGTATTCAGAGTTATACAAAAGGCTTCATATAATGTTTCCTTGAAATATACTCAATCATGCAGCTTATGGTTTTATTAATTAATTATCTTAATTTCGTATTGTCGTACATAAAAATTGCACTGGCCATGTGCTAGCAACACTGGGGGGTCTAAACATAACGCACACAGCAACGGATAGACGGATATTCTATTCTGGGAGCTGGTACAGATAAGATTAAGAAATGTGATCAGTATTACATAAAAACGAATTAGGTAAGTTGTTTCTAAACTAATTTAATTATAACGCAAAAGTATTCGGAGTGCAACAGCATAATAAATAACATATAGGAGTCACTCTAAGGTTGTCAATTCTGTGATGTCCTAAAAAAGTTAATTACAAACCTATTGATTCAAACCATTACGGTAGGCTGTGATCTTAAAAAATTCAACTAAGGTAAACGCAGCTATTACCGACCCTGTTAAGGTAGTTTTGTAATCGATGATAATTATTAAGAGTTTTGATTGCTTTCACATGCAGTGTTTGGTTTTTATATGAAACTCTTACTTATCTAGTTTATAATGATTACCTTATAAACCCAAAATTAGAAGATTTTCTTATAAATTTAAAAAATATTAAGTGGACAAGTCGATTCTGGTATTACCGACCCATAGGAGCAGCTATGTAGCTATTAACGATTTTTCTGAAGCTATTACCGAGTGTAACAAAACTAGAAGCTTAATATTTTGATTAATATTATGTGATTTCGTTAAGGATATTAGCATGGATTAAGAAATGTAGGATAGATTCAAGTTCTTACCTATTTCATACAAAAAATTGGGTGGCTAAGTGGCTTTTCCTATGTATAGTCTTCAACTCAGCCTATTGCGGTCCACTGCTGGACATAGGCCTCTCCCAAGTTGCGCCAAAACACCCGGTCCTCCGCCTTCCGCATCCAGTTCGACCCAGCCACCTTTTTCAGGTCATCGGTCCATCTGGTTTGGGGGCGTCCTACGCTACGTTTGCCGGTTCGCGGTCTCCACTCAAGGACTCGTCTGCTCCAACGGCCATCAGTCCTTCGACAGACATGACCAGCCCACTGCTACTTTAGCTTACTGACTCTGCAAGCTATGTCGGTAACTCCGGTTCTTCTCCGGATAATCTCATTCCTGATTTTATCCTTCAAAGATACTCCGAGCATAGCTCGCTCCATAGCTCGCTGAGCGACTTTGAGTTTGTGGACTAGCCCTATTGTCAGTGTCCACGTTTCGGCGCCGTAAGTCATGACAGGCAGGACGCACTGGTTGAAGACTTTTGTCTTCAAACTTTGCGGTATAGGCGACGAGAAGACTCGACGAAGTTTACCAAACGCTGCCCAGCCCAAACGGATCCTCCGGTCGGTTTCTTTCTCGAAGTTGTGTCTACCAAACTGGATGGTTTGTCCTAGGTAGACATACTCCTGCACAACTTCGAGAGCCACCCCTTCAACGAATATCGGTCTCGGCACGATATGAAGGTTAAACATGACCTTGGTCTTGGTCTAAATTCATGCCAAGACCGACACGTCGAGAAGCTACGTTGAGGCTAAACAGCATCTCGCCCAAATGTCCCAGCGACTCTGCCAACACAACGATGTCATCGGCAAAGCGTAGATGAGAGATGTACTCGCCGTTTATATTAATGCCCTGTCCAGTCCAGTCCAGTGTCTTGAAGACGTCCTCCAATGCGTTGGTAAACAGTTTCGGGGATATCACATCCCCCTGTCTTACCCCTCTGCGCAATGGAATCGGATTAGTCTTGTGGTCGTCGATCTGGACAGTCATTGAAGCGGCGTTATACAAGCATCTCAACATCTCAACGTAACGTTCGTCGATTTGACATCGCTGAAGAGCATCCAGAACCGCCCAAGTTTCGATGGAGTCGAAAGCTTTCTCGTAGTCCACAAACGCCATACACAGCGGCTGATTGTACTCTTCGGTCTTCTGCACAATCTGCCGTACAGTATGTATGTGGTCTACGGTACTGTAGCCTTTTCGAAACCCGGCTTGTTCCGGTGGCTGGAACTCGTCGAGTCTTCTGGCGAGACGATTCGTGACAACCCTCGAAAACAACTTGTAAACATGGCTCAGGAGTGAGATGGGTCTGTAATTCTTCAAGAGGCTTTTATCACCCTTTTTGAAAAACAAAACCACCGCACTCCCACTCCACGCCTCCGGTGTAGTGCCTTGGCGGATGACGGAATTAAAAAGGCCCTCGAGCTCCTTTAGAACTGGAGTACCACCTGCTTTTAAAAGTTCTGTCGTAATTCCGTCATCACCCGGAGCTTTGTTGTTTTTAAGTTGCTCGAGAGCCACCCTAATCTCACCCTGGTCAACGTCCGGGAGATCCTCGGTGTAATGGCGCGTGAGTCGGGCTCTTTGGTCATCGTTGCTGGAAGCTGCTGGTCCCACTGTTTGCGCTGAGTATAGGTTCCTATAGAAGCTTTCGACTTCATCGAGCATCTCGCTCTTAGAGTTGACGACCCTGCCATCCGCGGTTTTAAGTTTCATCAGATGGGTCCTCCCTAACTGCTGAGCGAAGACTTTTGGCCCCCTGTTTTGCTCAATCGCAGCTTCGATAGCGCGGGTATTGGAGCGTCGGAGGTCGCGTCGCATCAGCTTCCTGAGTTTAAGGTTTAAGGACCTCCTTTCTGATGAAGACACCTGATCGGATGGCATCTCCCGTCTCTTTCTCATAAGGTCGAGAGTCTCAGTCGAAAGCTTGGATACTCTACTTCTGCGCTGCAGCGGAAAGTGCTTACGAGACAGTTCCTGCAACGTTTTGACCAAAGTATTGGTCTTCTGGTCAATGTCTTCCGTGGTTTCCAACGAGTCGAATCGATTTTGAAGTTCCAGTTGGAACTTTTCAGAACCTGATATGATTTGGGGCAGTGTAGGCCTAAGAGTTGACCTTATCAAGCGCGATCTTTTAACTTTCACATTGATATTTAGAGTGCCTCGGACAAGTCGGTGGTCACTTCCGGTATTAAACCTGTTGATCACGGAGACATCTCTGAATATATGCCGCTTATCCGACATGATAAAGTCAATCTCGTTCCTTGACACATTATCGGGGCTCCGCCAGGTCCATCTCCCTTGGAGCTTCTTCTTAAAGAATGAGTTCATTAAGAAGAGCCCCTGAGATTCTAGGAAATTGACCAGCATTTGGCCCCTGTGATTTCTCTGCCCCAAACCATAAGGTCCGACTTTCGATTCGCCGTGTTTTTGTACTCCCACTTTGGCATTGAAGTCCCCCATAACAACGTTGTAATGAGCCTTAGCCGTACCATTGACAGCCTGAGCGATGTCTTCGTACATGGCTTCGGCTATTTCATCTGAGTGCGTTGAGGTCGGCGCATATACCTGTACTACTTTCAGCTTATACCTCTCATTTAGCTTTAGTACTAGGTACGCTACCCTTGTCGACACACTACCGATTTCCACAACGCTGCTAGCGAGGGACTTATTGACCAGAAAACCAACACCTCCTTGAGAGAGTTGATCACCTTTGCGGAAGTAGAGCAAGTTGCCTGACTCGAGGGTTATAGTGTCCTCCCCCTTTCTACGGACTTCAGATAACCCCAGTATATGCCAGTTAATGTTACTTAGCTCCACTTCTAGTTCGGCAAGGTGATGGTCCAGCCTCATCGTTCGTCCATTATACGTTGCCAGATAAAGTCGTCGGTTTTGGTAGCCTGCCGTAACCCGGAGATTCTTAGCACCCCCCGTTTCACCGTGACCGCAACCGCTACCGTGGCCAGGAATAGTGGGACTACCGGGAACTGGGGGCCGTGTGTTATGGCGCACAATCATGGGGTGTTTGTTGCCCTAGTCACCACGCTGGGCAAGCGGGTTGGTGACCGCAGTTAACTTTGGTTATTTAGGAGAACGCTGCTGCCCATTCTCCTTGTTTTATATCCCTTAGTCGCCTCCTACGACACCCACGGGTAGAGAGGGGGGGGGTTGTTATTCTAAGCCGTAACCCCACGGCGAGTATGTATAGTGCTATGTATAGTAGTATGTATAGTGCTGCAGAGGAAAAGCCACTTAGCCACCTATTTTTTTTGTCTTGAACATCGTGAAATAACTTCTTCTACTCTGAGCGGAAGAAGTTATTTGAAGTTATAGTGTAAGACTTTTTCTGACTAATACCTACACATGTTCCTTCAGATACCTGTTGCCAGGTCCACAGTAACTTTTTCGAATAACCCGCGAACCTAGCAGGCATCGGCCCTAGCGGACATCCATGTTTCTGCAAAAAGTTATTTTATGTATTTCGTTTGCCATATCTATATTCATAATTATTTTTGTTATTAGTTTATAAGCTAATATTTTCTGTAACCAGTTAATCAGTGTAATTTAACATCATGGATAATGATTTGTATAGAATCGGTGATAGGCTCCCATACTTGCTATCACCGACTCACATGGATCGGTAATAAGCGATGTATATACAAATACAAAATCGTTTCACCGACTCACAAAAACTAGATAATATGTATTGATTTGATCTTTCTAATTATAACAGGGATTTTAAACAATTGATTAAGCAAATAGTATTAATGAATGCACACATTGTTATACAAAGAAAGGTATTTTAATAATGTTTCTTTAAAATAACAATTAATGAATAATTTTACAAAACGTGGTGAACACAAAATGATAAAACAAGTAAACTAGACAAAATAGTATAGGTCGCTAATAGTGTGTAACAATGGCTGATTATTTGAGATTATAATGTCATATTCATATTTTTTCTTTGTCATCGCATATCGACGGGAAAGCATTTAAACTAAATATAATGTGCAGGGTAAATACCGACCCATGGATCGGCAATAACTGCCACTATTAAAATCAGTGAAGCTATTACCGCTCTATTTAAATTTCAAGTTTTATCCTATTAAATTACTTAAACTTTATGAAATACTATACGAAATAAAGAATTCACACTCAAATGAACACATTTAATAATACACAACCAGTACAGGTTTCGTAAATCGATGTACAAAGTCTTAAGCAAAAATTTGATGTGCTTACCTATTAGGAACAAGGACTTGTACTACACGGCCGGCGAGCTCGCTGTCTTCACGGAAACTAACGAATTTTGTGTCTTTTCCGGGATGCCACACACACAAACGTTAGTTTTTGCGGTGCTCAAAGAACAAAGATGCGTGTTTCGTCAAGTGTCTTCAGCAAGAATCGTTCCAGTAGCGTAAAAATTACAAATTAATGGAATGGATCGGTAATAGCTGCGGATTTTCGATGGGTCGTTAATAGCTGCATTTACCTTAGACAGCTTTTTAATAAAATCCAGAGTATCTCCTTAGAAGAACTATACTGATCTTATCCTTCAAAATATCTATGCAGCAAGCAAACAACTTATTAAAAATCTTTCTTACACAATATTCCATAAAAAGAAACGAATCGACAACTGTATTGGCAAAATGACTACTCGTATTTTGGGTTTTCGTTTCGGACCCCACATGCAGAACAATATTTGTATGGTCTATCGATATTTTTTCGACACCAAATGTTTATTTATTTAATGTGCGGTCCTTGTAACTTCGTCGACGATTTTGACGGAGACACGAGAAATTCTATGAGGCATCGCTAGTCTTACAAAAGTATAAGAATAAAGCACTATACAGTTTATGACTTATAAAAGTATATCTTTTAAGTGTTTAAGCTTGTATATTATCTAAAGGATAAGCTGCATTGCAGTATTAGATTCAAGGATTGTTCAAGGGCTTACTAAAAGGTGTCAATAAAAATATTATTGTAAATATCATTACGCACACGGTAGATGTATATTCCAGAAAATCATAAATGAAAAAACATAGCCTTTAGGTAGATATAAATTATGTATAATGTAGATATAGGTATATAATAAAAGTTCAAAGGCTTTTTGGTAATCGGGATATTAACCGAATAACTGGGTATGCAAAAACATGCAAAAATTATTCCTTCCGTTAAATACAAAAAAAAAATATGAAACAAAATTTACAAAAAAAAAAGCGTTTATTTAAAGTTCTGGAGTAGGGGCTTGTAACGTCACAACATTAGCGAAAATTATACGACAGAGTGACGTCACGCGAATTTTTCATTGGATGTATCTTAGAATTCTTTTGTTTACGAGACAAAAGTGAAAAGAGTCTAAAAATGTTTGTTATCTTAAAATCGGGAATAATTTTTTAAGTTAACATCATATCATAGTATCTTCATAGACAGGTAGATCAAAATATTATTTCTTTTATGATCTAAAACATGTTTGGAAGACTGCATAATTAGCTTTACTGTCAGCTTTACATGTTAAACGATATAAATACTTTTTGTAGAGTCGCCTCGTCTAGTTACTTACAGTCTTGTTCGTTCAAATATATTAAGAAAACATCAACTAAATGTACTGAGGAGTCGCCCCGCGTCAGCGTTGTGTTTTGTTATTTTATTTAAAACAAATGTCAACACTAGAATGCATTAGCGCCCGAGGAAAATAAAAAGTAAATTAAGCAGCACTTTTGTACCTTATTACTGTAACTTCTAGAAAACACGTCATATTTTATTCGCAGAATTTGAGTGTGACGGGCTGACGGTTCCAAATATCAGATATTTCTGTTAAATTACTGACCACAGCGAAATTACTGCACAAACTTGATCAGAGCATTGAACTTTTCGGTACCGAAATTTGTAAAAAAAAAACAATTCAAGTACCTAATTACATTTATACGGATACACTATAAACGAGAATTCCATACAGATTGTGTATAATGAATTAAGTAGGTACCTAAATTCTTTAGAATTTACGTTAACTTTATTTTAATACTTGCGTTTTATACCATCGTAAACTGAAATCTATACTTATAATGCAGTAACAGTCAATAAACTTGTGTTTATTAACACAACTTATAAAAATATAGGAAGTTTGAAGTTATCATGATCGTAATATTGATCGTACCAGATAATTCAATAGTCTACTCTTCAGAGGAAACAAAAGCTCTTTTATTCTATAAATGTCTGGATGGAGAACGTTCGCTTGAACAGAAATGTGATAGTTAGAGGTTCTAACTCCTTCCTATATTTTATCTGCGTCCCTCCGCCGAGAGGTAAAACTCTAAATACATACGTACGCATCGTATTATTTATCAACACATGCTGCATTTCAGAATCCCACAAGGGGAAACCTTAGCCGTTGTTTAATAATCTGCTAATATTAGCCACAGTCAGCCATCACTGCGGCTAGTTTAACTACCAACACTTCATAGTAATTGGCGATCACAATGCCGGCGCATTTAACAGGAAATCATAACATGACGATTTGCATTCGACATTGTTTATCTAGTGTGGACTGCGAATTAATACGTGTTTGCAACAAAGTAAGGTTTGCGCACTTCAAATCGGTCAATAATTAATCCAGCAAAACAATCTACGACGTAAGCTCTCCTTGCTCAGCGGGAACGCATAGAAATGAGTGTATAAACAGCTCTAAGGTACACTCATCTCACGTCCTCGATCTAATCAATGATCACGAACTGAATAAAGTAATGACTACTTATATAACAATAAACAGGAACAGGGCCGGTAACGCCGAGTACATGCAAAATCACGCATTATTATATCTCTGAAATCCCGGCGACATCTATTTATATATTTCCAGCCAACTGACAATCCAAACGGCCAGATAAGACACCCATTTGCCACATCCTTATTCCAAGGACAGTCAGCTCGCCGCCGCCGGCGAATCGCGAACGAAATGCTAATTCGTTTGCTACGGTGAATACCTTATGCGATATTAAAAAACTGCCATACCTACATACTACGAGACTGCCATAGGAAAATGCCAAAGATAAACACGGCATAGGACACTTTATATGTACACATAGCGACGACCAATTACTCACGTTAATTATTTGGACACGAATGGACTTCAATGAAAACTGGTTCTCGAGCTAGACAATGTTAAATATAGGCTTACTAATGTGTAACGAGAGCTTCATCACCCAGTGGCCTGTACCTGATCAAAACAATGTAGATCCTAAACGAACGTCTCACATGTGACCAGTTTTATTGAATGACATTTCTTTAGACACGATGTTTACTACGTAGTATAAATCTATAAATACATTGGGATAAACAACTGAAAGCTTAAAAGCAGGTCGTTGGCAACAAGAGTGCGCGCATCCGCCAAAAATAAAGTCCTTGACCTTCGTGCTCCGAGTTTATCTCATTTAAAAATAAAAGTAGCCATGAACTTCTCAAAATGTAAGTGCGAGTACATTGCTAGTGCATGTAGGAAACTCGTTGTCGCAGAGCTGGGCGGCCTTCGGTGGTTCACGAACAAGGCCCCTTTGTGTCGCATACATGAGTTCAACTCGCCGCAGCCGCTGCCGGCTCGTACGGCTTTCAATATCTTGTAGGACGAGGAAGGAAGAATGTAATGCTCATACATTTAATTACAATCACTAAAATGCTATGTCGATTGATAGTTTCTGTGGCGGAAAGAAACCATGAATATAAATTGGATTTCTCAGAAAACTATAGGTTAAACGCTAATTTGTATTTAATTGGCAACGATCAGATCAATACTTTAAAGTACCTGCGTATAAAACACCTAAGAAAAACCATTATTATTGTTTGCTATTCTCGTGTCGTTTTCACACAGATGGTTTCATATCACAACACTCTAATATCTCAAATATTTCGGCGTCTTGACCCATAGCTTTGTAGGAGCCATAGAAGTCACGTTCGTATGTACAAAGTTCTCGGTATTTCTCGGCCGCGGCACCAATTAACTTTAGCAGGGAACTTGAAACAGGCCACTCTTTGTTTCTCGCAAAAATTTGGCACGTTCCAGCTATTTCGGTTGATCTGATAATGGCTCAGACAAAATACCTCAAATGGAACATAATTTAGTTAAGCTGCCATAAAAGGACGCAAAACCAAGTCATATTTTTTGGAGATCAATGAAGACTGACTTAAGCGGGATGATCCAGATGCTTACCATAAGTCAATTGATGAGAATTTTAGGATGTTAGCTTTATTCGTAACTTCAAAGTGCTAAAGAAATGTAGTGTTAAGACGTAAAAAACATGGTGAAACTGATTAACTAAATGGAGCTGGCGCTTTTCGAGCGAGCGCACATACTCGGGAGGTATCAAAGAGTGCCGCCAGCCGTAGGACCAGTTTTTAGGCCCTCCTGGTTTGAATACCGCCTAAGGCTTCTGTGTAAAAAATAGATATGCTTATATGCTTAACTAGAATCGCTTAAACGAGTTTTGTGCATTTGAACATTAGCAACAAATAATCTATGGTAAGAAGCGCTGAGTTTGTTGTTAATTTGCATTATACTTGTAGCAGAACTTGAAAGACGCTAAGCTAAGCTTTGTGCTTTGTGAGTTAAAAAATGATGGAATTGACCAGTTTATTTATCACTCAATGAGACAATTTACGAATTATTCATTAATTATATTATCTCATTATTTTATTTAAAGCTAGAAAATCTAACATAAACGGTGTGAGGCTTGTCTCTTTATTTGCATTCTTTCTTCTTAATCATTTGTTTTCTCTTACAAGACAATATTCGTTTTTGCATAGCTTAACATTGTTTAAATTGTATGTGTTACATGAATACAGTTGCCCCCTATCCACACCGTTTCATCAAACAATTATGTGTATTAAAATGTCTTTGACATTGAAAATAGAATCCAACGCAAGCAAAAATAACATCGAAAAATAAATAAACACACATTTCACGTTTTTGTGTTTTATTTATGACATTAATGTGTTGATATTTTTTTGTTTGTCATCATCTTAATATCGTACCCATTATGCACATGACAAAGAACAATAAAATGTAGGAACTGGATTGAGCTTCCTGTACGGATATATACAAGGTCGGTCCTCCTTCCTGACTTAGAAGCATCGTGCATCGTTATAATAGCAGTTTCCTATGTCAGGTCTAATTCCTTGCAATATATTCGTAAATTAAGGTTTTTAACCTCCTTGGTACGCGGAAATCGTTAAGCCTTGGCCTTTGCGATGATTTATTGAGCTGTAATTGTTTTATTTATAGAAATTAATTTAGATTATGTGTAGATGTTCTTTTATCTAAACATTCACCTTTTAGGTCATGATTACAAAACTTTTAATATAAAATAAGTTTAAGAATGTATGTACATATTAATGGTTTTCTAATTTATTTTCATTTTCTGCAATGTTCATCCCACTACAAGGCAAGGCCTCTCTTTCTTCTTTTCTCTTCTTCCAGACATTATGGTCTTGGGCTATTATAGTTGCCTTTAGTAATAAATATGAGTCCCGCCATCCATTTCTAGACAAGTTTCCTAATAAGTTTCGTTATGTTAAAAACAGTGGTGTGCAAAGTGTGAAATAAATTACAGTAACTTTGTTCTTCATACATCAATATCAAGATAGAATTTAAAGGCTGTTAATTTCTATTGTAGGCTCGTATTTTTATTGCAAAACATAAAGTCGCAGCTATAATCGCTAATCCCAAAGTATCTGTAAGTACTAATTGCTCATACGTCCTTATAGGGATTAGTTATTAAATTCTATTTGTAAGAGAATTTCGCGAACCGCCAATCAACTTTTAATTAAACGTAAACAGATGTTTATTACCTATAAATTGTAATGGATATTTCAAAGCAGCACGAGTTATGGCAGCACATCGAACAAAATGCAGAAGAACAGGGTTGCAATTGGGTCACATTTTTTTTAAAACCTCAGCCGTGGAATTGTTTCAGAAGTTTTTTGTTTTATTTTTTTATCAACTTTTTGGTACCAGCCTAAGAGGCAGATCATCAGTATGCAAACTGTTCCAAATTTTATAAATATTATGTCCTTGAAATTAAGTATGGCATTCGGTCACTGCGCAAGAACAAAAGCCGGCCACTCAAATCTCAGACAGACATAAAATTTAATCAATTTTAAATAATAACTTCTTACATCATCGTTCATGCTTTGGTAGCACAAAGTAATATGTGGTTAATTACTGAAATCTGAATTACATTTTAATAAATAATTATAATTAATGTGCTCAAGTTGTTTTTACATAATTTATAACAAGTTTTTATTGCATATCATGTCGTAACGCATCGTCTAGATCAATTTAAATTCTTACTATACTTACTACTACTTCGAATTTATGAAGAAAATAAATATACTGGAATCAATATTTTCTATTATCTAATCAAATGCACATTCCAGATATACAATGATCTTTGTAATATTACTGCCTCATTAGATCTGGTAATTAAAAGCTTATTCCACACCCACTGGTCGCAAAAACTTGCATAATAAACATTTTGCCATATAGCTACCTAGTTACAGGATTTACTCTCATAAGTTATTTAAATGTAAGTCAGTGCTTGCAGTGCGTTAGATATCCCACCCAAGTGGCAGACGTCCCGGATATAGGCACTTTATAATGCTTTTAGCGATGAAATAGCATCGTACTTCTTCTTAGCAATAGGCATGTTGACTGGGTTAAGCAAAACGCAATTCTAATAAGTCCGTCAGTTAGGTAATAAAAAAATATTACACCCATATTTTTTGTTTTATCAAATTAACAAATAATGACTTAGTTAAAACGCATTAAAGTTGGATTGGGGGCTCACTACGTCATGGCTCGGTATAAATTTTACCAAGGCCGAGTGGTAAATTGGCCGCCCAAGTGACGTCATGTGACATTTCAACTCAATATATCTCCGTAATGTTTTGAACACGTGAAAAATGAAAAATTACGTATCCAATACTTTTCAATAATCTTAGTTCACACATTTTCTCAGATTTTATTAATGCAAGTATGTCTACTTATGAATCAACTTCATAAAGTAGCAACGCAGGTTACTAACCCTTTACAAGATATCTTAGAAAAACTTCGGAGTTTTCATGCTGCTACAGAAAAAATAACATAACAAGACATAATATAATGCTATGATACCTAGCTAGTGGTATATAAGATTAATTACAAGATTAGTAGCATCAAGATTCCTTAAAATGAGGTTTTACCAGAATTAAATTTAAGTAAAAAACACTGAAATAATAAAATAAAGGTCATTACTAATCCTGTAATTGAGAATGTAGGTAAATTAATTACGTGTTGTAACGAAACCTAAAATGTGGTTTCAACTTCACACCAGAATCGACGCAGGTAAAATTATATGCAACCGCATTTCATATAACAAATAATAACATATGCAGGAATAACTAAAACTTCAGTCCTATTCAAAAACATTTGTATAGGTAACATGGTAACATGTATGCGTTTAAAATTTTTATGCTTGTTTTTGAATAGCTTTTTAAAAACAGCAGGTATGGTTGCGCGCACGACCATCGTAACAACAAATTACAAAACTCGATCTTACTTGCTGTGTTATAAAGATGTTTTTAATGTTGAATTGTTACTGGTGATGTTCAGTCGACTGTAAGTATATTCTCTGTAACGTCTGGAGGACAATACGACGGGACGCGTTTAGGGAAGTGCGTGACCAGCCTTATAACTTGCGGTTGGCGCTAGGGATGTGGCCGATAAAGTATCAGCTTGTTATTATTATCGATATTATAAAATCATGTTAATTCTAATTTCCGATATTAATTCATCAACCTAAGAATAAACAATTCCGTAAAGAAGTTTATTGCGTATTGTAAAGCTTGTGCAATGACACATAACTATTTTACTTTACTTATAAACGAACTATGTAAATGAATACTTACTCAAATAGTGTTTATTTCTAGAGCAACAAGAAAAATATTAATATTTAGGTATGTCATGACAGGATTTACACAAGATCCAGTTAATTAATCTTTCCTTAAAGAAAACATAACAATACGACATATCCATGCGCAAACATTTTCCTCTTGCGACACATCAGCAATATTATTTTAATTGGTCTGTGTTTTCTCCTCAGCTGGGCGAAAGCATTTTTTGTATAAAGAAGGTGGATGCTCGGTGCATTGAACCGTAAAAATGTCAAATATATTTATTTTTTTATCGATATTTAGTGTCGAGTTGAGGTCAACACTCTTGCGGTGTGCTTCACGCGGCTCGCATACTATAAAAGTGCATTGTACCTACACCTCTTGGAAATCATAGTACGTCATCTGAACATATTTACATACAGACTTTAACTGCATCGTTATTTATATTTATTTTAGGAAGTCAATAAAATACAGAGTTCAGACGATACTACAATACCTAACTGACGCGCACTATTTATCCTACACACTAATGAGCATGTAGGCACCATAAACACAACCTTACAATACAGCTGCCTAAATGAAAACCAACAGGTTTTCTACCTTATGTCAAAAGTTAAACGCACTTGAAACATTTCTATACATTATATAAAATTTAATTAAGTTCCTAGTAACTGCCGTAGGCCAATTTGAAAGAATTCTGCAAAGCTCGCTAATTAGTAATTACTTAACCAGAATAAAACGCGAGACAGTCAACCAAAGTTCGTTTTACAAGACGAAGAAAAAATTAAAAAAAAAATGTTGTTGTAACCTGTATATTTTTTTTTGGAAACTGTACATATAGTACCTACTTTGTACCTACTTAGTACTTAATTAACAAATAAAAAACTCTTCACCAATCAAGAGTCTGTTCCTATGCATTTCTGGGTATCTATTTGAACTTTGAAGTATATCTTGTTTCGTGCTTTTGAGACTAACACCTTTTTACGTAGTCGGATTATCGGATTTTAATTATTATTTTTTAGTTATTTTTTTTTCAAGAGAAAGGATTTTTATGTATAACACACGTCTACTAGTACCTACTATGTACTACGTGTTGATCTTTCTATCCTAATAGCTATCCATGATTTGACATTTACAATTTAGAACAAAGTGAAAAGTCCAAGATTATTTTTATCTTTGCCGAAATATTTAAAGCAACGTCGTTAACCCTAGTTTATTAATACGTGAAGCAAAAACGTAGTACATCTCCTTTTTTATGAAAATTGCGTGGACGGAGGTGTATCAAATTTCGCACAATTACTCGCATAGTTTATAAATAAGTGCATATTTATTTTTTAATTAAGCAAATAAAATTTTATCATTAAAAACATTACGACACTCTACCACGTATTTGACACACACATAAACATAATAAATACTCTTTTGTCAAATTGAGAATAGATTATAGATCAATAAAGAATTAAAGTGATTTATTGTTTTCTGAGGTTTACGCGAATATTAGACATTGAAATAAAACTACTTTAAAACGGATTCTATCGCGTCGGGAACTAAAATAAAAAATAAACCGCTATAGAATCCGTTTTAAAGTAGTTTTATTTCAATTAAAGAGATTGTTATTGTTTGTCTTTAGGTACTGAATGTCAAACATAACCTTAATATTTTTAAATAAATTAAAACGAACTATGGTCGAGTTACCACCGCCAGGCCTCTAGTTTAGATAAAACTATGATATTACAACACCCATTAGATAAAATCAAACTGCCAGTGGACAAAGCGTAGTTATGGCGACATCTCTGAACTTTAAGCAACCTTCACGTTTCTTAACATTGCTGCACAATATTTACACAGTATATGAAAACATGTTACATTTGACATATACTTTACTACTTTAACCGACTTCAAAAAGGAGGAGGTTATGTTCGACGTGTCACAATTTTTTTTCTGCTGTAGGTACCGCCGTCTTAATACAAAAGAGCACATCTAATATTTCTAGCAAAACTGGAGGAAAACAAGTTTAAAATATTTTTTGGTTTTCGGTGAGAAATACGACAGTATTTAATTGAATGTATGCAATATGCATGCAAATAGTAGCGTATATTTCATATTATGTATCTATTTATTAAATAAAAACTTACGTAAACGACCTGAAATTGTGTTTTATACTTATGGCATAAGGCCATATTAAGCATAAAACATTTCTTCGAAAAAAAAAATGTTGTATTTTTTCCTTATGACGGCTACGGCAGTGTATTATTTCGTCAGATATTAAGAGCAGAATTAGAATAACATACAATCAGAAATTGTATACTCTTGAAATCTGAATTGGATAGGAACATTTATTTATACTTTCGCCAACATATTGTGCAAATTACATGTCATTTGCGAGAACTAATTATATAGATACTCCCAGTAATTGGATTTCGTAGGTTAGATGGCATTCGCTTCGTGTACCTAGCTAGTATTATATTATATATATACTAACTTATACTCAATTAGAATGGCAGCGGATTTCTGCATTATGAGAAAAACGATGCTTTACATATTATACATAATTACATACATTAAATATAATAAAAACATGTTAATGAAAGACAAAATCACAAGTTACAGTAGATTATTTTATTAAAACTTAATTTGATGGACTAAAATTAGTTTAGTACGTGTTTAACAGAATCGGGGCCATTAACTGACTAACTTATACATACAGCTAACAAAAAGTAAGAAGTGTTTAATAGAATCAGTGTTTTTCAAGATTCTCTTAGTCACTGATTATATTAATATGTACTTATATTTAATTGATAATCGCGTACTTCAGAGTGTTAAAGATTACTGGTTCAATTAGTGGTAATTTTATTCATTACAATATGAATACTCATTTTATTCATTTATTCATATAATGAGGAAATAATTTAGTCTAGGATCTTCTAGTTCACGTAATGCATGTGTCATCTTCTACCATCAGATCCACGATAATTATTATATTAATTAGCAAAACATCCTGTGAGTAAAGTCCATCTATTTGGATTTTGAACGTCCTAAGATTTTCCGGTTAGCTTAAATAAAAAAAAAAAACGTTTTTTTTTTAACGTTTTACAAATGATCTTTTGCTCAAGGGAAAAACCCCTGCACGTAACAAAACGAACACAAACGACCAAAATGAACACAAACGACAAAATGAACAAACGACCCGGAACAAAAGTTCTGAACATCACGCAATTTTTTGTCATATGCGGGGATCGAACCCGTCGCCCATAACATTTGGCGTGGTAAACTCTTATACCTCTTGATCTGCACTCCTTCATGAAAAAGTTTCACAAACTTTAGCACAGGACTCGGTAGAATGTACCAAACGAACCTTCAAGAAATGTTACCTCTTACTTTATCCCGCGAATCCATTAACCTACGTTTAACAAGTATATTTAGTGGACAGTTATCGTTATGATATCGCAAAGCAGGTCTTTACACATACTCATAGCCGTTAATCCTCGTTTAAGCTAAAACCAGTTCATTCAACGCGTATGTGAAACTGTCGGTACAATTTCCTCGTGATGAAATGTTCTTGCCAAATACTTTTCCGTCGGTTTACACGGCTCATTTCGTTTCGAAAGAGAACCAAGCCACGTACGAATGTAATCAAAGAGGTCCGCTTATGTTTACGTGAGCGCATTTCGCAAAGGAAATTCTATTTAGTTGCTTTGTAAAATTTATTTTACCCGATCACTAATTTGCATATTTTTGACTCAAAATATTAACTATTATTATTACGTTTTGAAACAAGTTTTTGTTTATTTTGGGTTGTTTGTAGGATCCACAATCATTTTATATCCTGTTTTGTTTAAATTTGGGAAACTGTTTTATTCTGATTTACATTTACCTTTAATTACTTTCGACGAAGTACCGTTGCTAAATGTGATTTATTTTCTTAAATATACATAGTTAATCCATGCCCTTGTTGTTTCACATAAGTATATATCAGTACATCGCACGCTTATTAGTATATAATAACAGGTAGTAGGTAAATAATAATATATTTAAATAATTACGATTATTTATTTGAAGAAACTAAGTTTAAGATTCGAAACAGATATAATCAATAACCGAAACAAAAGCCAAGGGATATAAAACAACTTACCTCGTTATTGTGTAGTCTCAGCACGCATACCTTACATAATACTTACTTTCTTATTCAATAATTCTACGCTACCTATAGCCAACGAAATTGTTATTTGGATATAGGTAAATATCTTATAACAGGTAACTTTTGGCAAGTATCCAGCGAGACGACCGGTAAAATATTCACAGAGACATCTGACAGATTTCAGAATATTTTCATGGAACAATGAACACACACGTGTTACCTAAACTTTTCCCTTTTATGAGGCCAAGTTTCTTTGACAAACAAATATACGTAAATGTATATGATTTTTGTTCGGAGACATTATAATTTATAATTAAAGTGTGCCCAATAAAACTACGAAATCAGAACTACCTGAATTGACGGGACAGGATGTAGGAACGTTACGAAAAATATCATAAAAACATTATGGCGAAAGCAATTTACGTTGTCAAGTGTAAATTTATTATAAACCACGCAGCCATATTTATGACCCATTAGCAGTCCTCGAACCAGGGTGCTTAGGGGTGAGAAATTCAATAACAAAATTCTTTAAAACTCGTCCTTATGAAGAATCGTAGAAATTTTCCATTGTCACCATAGCATTTTTTGTAGCTCCCGTCAACCCCACTCACTTTGAGCATAAAGTTTAGTGGTGGACTGACCTCGACTGTTGCATATCACGATGTCGATGTTTTTGTATTTGTTTATAATCAGTTATACAAACATCATGCTAGTTTGATATGACCATTAATTACTACGTGTACCTACTTATGACGGCGTGCCTTGGACAAGCACCTAGTAAATAAATTCAAGGGCTTCATAGGACTCAGGGACTCTAGTGTGTGTTTTCAACAACATTGCAAGAGCTTCTTTATTATAATGAGAAGAGAGTGTTTACATTTAACTCGTAAAATGAAAATCAATTTTCCTATGTACACGTACACGGTGGCCTATCCACTATTTTCTGCCAAACCACAAGGAAAATCACAAATGTTTTTGTAATAAATCAATCTTTCTAGAAATCGCGGAGAACACGAAGTGCACACTAATCGAAAAACAAATAAATAAATAAATGGTGGTTAATAACGATAAATCAACAAGTCGATAAATAGAGATATCGAGTCGATGGATTTGAGCGGGATACATCACTATCATGTCTGCGGGAGTCAAACTTACAAGTGCAGGGTTGGGTTAGGTCAGGTGACACACTCCACTGCACATGCATGTGACGACCAGAGACGCTCTACCTACACACAAATACAAATAACGCTTTGTTTAGTTTAGATTTTTTGCTCGTTACGACACACTTTCGACTGGAGTGGCACTGTGAGATGTTTTAATCACGCACCCACTCAAATATTACACGTACAGCGTTTGTGATTTAATTGAGTGTAATTACTTTTAATAAGACTTGCATTATTTCACCATTGATTGTGTGCCATTGTAGAGTATTGCCGTTCAAGGTATGTTGAAATACTGTTGCCAACCTTCTAAGAATCTAATTAACATAAGCTCAAGTTGGCTTGTTTAATTCACTACTTTATAAAACTGACGAACTTTACGAGGTCCACGAAGTTTAGTAAAAGAAAAACATTATATCCCGAGCGAGCATGCATGTACATAAGGTTGGTTCAGACTAGAATTTAGTAAAACATTGCTTGAATTAATCACATATCCATTCTACCCGTTTGGTTTGGACAGGACTACTAAAACAAGAAATAGGCGATTGTTTCAAAGTTTTAGTACTTGGAAAAGATTTTAAAATACCTTTTGTTTTAATTACATAGTGGAAAATGTACAAGAATTCTACATCACACTTTTTAAAAGTATAAAGATGTAAAAGTGACTTTTACATCTATATCGATACTAGTATTATAAAGGGGAAATATTTGTATGTTTGTAAGGAATAAACGCAAATACTACTGGGTCGATTACCAAAAATATTTAACCATTGAAATGCTATATCATCCCGGAGTAAAATATCAATATATTTTTCACTAGATAAAAATAAGAACCACAGGTTTAAGTCATGAGCAACGGCTAGTTGAACATATACGGGTAGGTGCAATATATTCAAGAAAGAAACAAGAAGTAGTAGATAAGCTTTCAAGATGGCGACAAAAGTTGGAACATCCGAGCTTTTACAAGATAAAGTGAATAATTACGACGGAACTAGACACCTAAAAACTTCAGTAAAATTTTCTAGTAAGGACCAGGAATTGATAAAATCAGCCTTGTATCATATTGCAGCAGGTGTTACGATAGCAATCAGTATGAAGCCGTACAACTTGGTTGAGATTTTTAGGACCCCACATCTGTAGTAACCTAGGCGTTATAGGATGCATGCTTCGATTGTTTGATCATCGTGTTATTTTTTTATATCAAGATTTATTGCCTGGTCATAATTCACATTAAAATGAACTAATTATATACACCAATATTGGGATAATTAGCTAGTGTGCAAGATACCAACGGATTTGATGGACGGATGTAATTGATTTTGTATTTTTTTTTTTTACAATGAACTTCACTAAATCACCAATTAAAAAGTGTTTTGCAGTTTTCATGACATAATATCACAACAAAGCATGTTACCGCATAAACAATCATCAGATAACAAGTCGCAAAACTCTGTAAACAAATTATGTTAATTACAAACATTCTATGTGGCTACACGAATCAGAAACGTTATTTCTGCGAAGCTCTCACACACAGACTTATCTTGGTTCGTGAGCGTCGTTATAAGAATGTGTCGAGACCCATCTGGACAAACGGAGCTCCTCTACAAACTAAGCTTCGTCTATACAATGTGTCTGTGTGATATGTCCCTAACACGATCCATTATCGTCACATTATCGTCGCCCGCCTGTATGTTCGTAAAACCAATCTATCAGCCGCGCGTCACTTGTTTCTTTAAACATTTCTTATAATAAAACGTTCCAAATTGTGTTAGATTACGTTCTGCAGGTCTATGTGCTCGCTCTTTGACACAGTTACTGTTGCGCATTCATCGTTTATTGCGCTTTTGTTGTAGAGTATTTGTAACAACAAATTACTTTTGTTTTATCTGTTGTAATTTCTCAATAGCGCGAACAGATTACCCACTTGCGTTATGTACACAGGCATTTTGCAACCGACATTAAAAAAAATACATAGCGTAAGCGTTTAAATCACCCGAGTCTGACGTACTAAGCAGGATGCATTACCCAAGTAACTTTCATGTTTCATTGATCAATTACCCGTCGATCAATTAGTGTGAACAGTCAGTTCTGAAACCCTAGGCGTGAACATACAACACGAACCCGGGAGGTAATCTTGTTCCAGCGTAAGATGGTCCTTAGCATCTCGCACAATAATACGTGGTACGAATTAAATTTATAAAGGGATGGTTCATTTTAAAACGGTCGGGAACACATGGTGTAGAGGCGTGGTGGGAGCGGGGACGAGCCGTGGGAACGTCGCAAACGCACATATGGACCGCAGCTTTATCTTACACCATGCATATTACGTGACGTTTATAATAATAAAAACGTTTAGTTAACACGATCTATGCCGACCTCGTAATGACCGAGCACTTGCACATTTAGATAGTGTACGACGCACATAACTAATGGTACACTATGTAAATACGCACATTAACTAACTACTTATTTACTATAATGTCATATAGGACCCTAATGTTTTTAAAATTATTATAAATTGTTCCCAGATTATATTAACAAGATCGGAGTGATTTATTACCTACATAACAACCGAAACATTTGCGTAAATAATATAGTTAGACCTTCTAGAATGAGGCGAACCTTCAACATGAAGAGATTAAATTTTTTGCCAAAAGATTTTTTCGCAACTCCTGTATGACGAAGACTTATGTAAGCCCTGTCAATTATCTCATGTTAATGGGAATGGTTGATTACAAATGGCGGGATGTCTATGAGTGTTAGCTAGTCTGGCACCTGACAGGTGAATGACGTCACAACACCATCTCCTCAAGTTCAAAGCAGAGTATTTCGGATGGCCACTGGCCGATATCCAAAAACCACGTGGAAAATTTAAAACTAAATTAACAAAAATTATTAAAAATATTTGTAGATTTACTATAGGCAAATAGATTTTAGGATTCTTAGCGACAAGTTTAGCTAGCTTGTCTTTGGTCTAGCCTACTAAATCTACCATTTATATATCCCCTATTCTTCTTTATCTTCTTCTTATATCATTCCGTATCTAAAAACAATAAACCTTTTCGATGTTTCTTCAAAGTACACTCTTATTTGATATCCCTAATATGAGAGGCAGTTACATGGCCTAATATGAGAGGCAGTTAAAGCCCATCAAGCAAGTCACTAACAACCACTCAGCTTTATTCTGGGTGACACTCTGGTTTTCAAAAAAAAATGTTTATGAGATTGAAGTTAAAACGTGAAATTCTAATCCACTCAAGAAAAGAATCTCTTTGGGAGCAGAGATTGACCACACAAAAGTAGTTGTTGGAGCAACACAAACCCACCCTTGAACACCATGGCTGCAATAAAAGCGTTTATAAAAATTGATTTATTTCAGTGTTGGTACACTCATATTCTACATACTCCATATACGTAGAAGGAAATAGATACGTTCCGAGTGACAACAAAGCAAACACCTGCCACCATCTCGTGGCTAGACGCTACAAGATCGGACAATGCACTTGCACTTTCAATCTCACGTGCGTACCGCTCGCACATCATGTGTCGGGTTCGACGTCCGGAACCTATGCCAATGCCAACACTCCTGCCTGCCAATACCGTCCATTTAATCGCCTGTTAAAATAATTACAAATCCGCATACAAGAAATATGAAGCGATTCAATTACATTACAACAATTGTTACAGCGATCATCAGTTTCTTCCTCCATGTGTAACAGGATAAAATAGTCTCGTGTTCTAGAAATGTCGACGCGCCTCGTCGACCTAAATCTGCAAGACCGTTACATTGAATTTATGGCTAACACATTGTCATCATTACAAATACTTAATGTATAAGCCCTTTATTACATGAGACTTATAGTATCGTCTTGGTCGTTCCAGAATACAATTTAAGGTCTGTTTCGTATTTATGGCATCATTTTTATGTTCTTTGATGACAATCTGAAATCGAGCTTGACCAAAGACAACGATGTAGTTTTTTGTTCTGACTGAAACATTAGCAGAAGTACACATGAGTCAGCGGTTTCTGGAATCACTAAACGGTTCCTGAAAATAGCCGTCTCAACAGTTTGCGCAGAATGATGATTTGCTAACGATGCGGAAGGGTCTGGGTATTGGCGAGGTGCCACGGAGCCGGTGCTCAGCGAATATATCGTGGCATTGGGCCAGCCAGGGTCAGGAGCGGCCGATGCACCCTACACCGTCACGCTACCAAACATTACTGACACCTATTGACGAGAACCAATGAGATCAGCGCGTAACACAAAACAATCGCCAGACATAACAATCGCAGAAACAAAACAAACCCTTTTGTAATTAAAACTTTAAGGCAAGGTAAAGATAACCCAAGCAGCAAAATGTGGTCTAGTAATTATCCTGGAACCACCATTTCATTAGGACTATAAGGGAATAGTAAGAAATTATAACCACGGAATAGGGCCCAATTTATAGGCGTATTTTACCTAATTAAATATCTTTAATAGACTTGGTGAACACCACTTTGACCAATTACGACATTATAGTTGGACTACGTAGAACTATTTGCTCCCGCGAAGCTAACTATCAGCACTTAAAGGAACCAAACACGACAATAACATACACAGTGAATCCCTTACAAGCTCATACAAAATGTTGTGATTTGGTGAATGTTTCTGCGCACATTTGTAAAGATTTTTTATAATTTCTTATTATAAATATTAACTAGAATATTAATAATGGGTAGAGTGTTAGTTAACAATAAGTCAAGATGTATGTGTTTGAATTTGCATGGCGCACGTATATTTTCGGTGAAACATAATAAGTTTTTTATCAAAATTTTTATACGCTTCTTGAAATTTGCGTTTTCATTAAGTTGAATTTTAAAATAATGTTAGTTTCAGTAAGACATACAACGAAAAGTCGCCATTTTAGATACTAAGTATATTATATTAAACCTTTATAATCGTGTTAAGATTATAACAATATTGGTTTATACCACTATAAAACCGTTCCTTTTTAATTATAATTGATCTGTAAAGTGAACTTATAAACCCTTATAAAACCATGTAATAAATGCAAATAGTTTCCAGTATGTTTAGTTCTGTTTATCACCCTTATTAGCGTACTTTACTTATAGTAGTTTTATAATGCTTCTTGTTAGCAGTTATAAGTAAAGCTTACCAGTTTATCTACTCTTGAGTGCAATTACACCCTCGCGATACTCTTATAGGATACCCAAGCTTATATTGCACCCTTAATTTCGACCTATAAGTAACTATAAGTTAATGTATAATATCAGATATGCTATAAGGCCCAACTAACTCCATGCTTGCTATTACAAGCGTGGCAGCAAATACTAGAACCCTTAAGAGAACATTATAAGTGCTGGAGGCCTATAACATCTGCACTATAGGATAATTTTGCTGCTTGGGAACGATCGCATCAACAGTCCCATCCAAAATGAAAGGAGTTTTTATGCAAGATTGAGCCCAAAATATTATATCAGTCAGCCTCTTGGGGGTAAGATAAGCGAAAGAGGATTTATCTTGAGTCCAGGGATCGAAAAGACGAAGTATTATTTAGAAAGCTGGCTAAAAAAAGTGTTATAAAAACGTTTGGTGCCGTTTACAACGCAGCAGGTAGTAAAGTAACGTATAGTTTCTCCCTCCGATTTCCGAAATTGTTTTGTAAGTGGACGAAAGAACAATATTGGTGTGGCAATAAATAGAGTTTTTACGACAAAGGAGGTTCACTGCAGCGGTCGCCGGTCGCCTGCCAACATTAGCGACCAAACACGTGTTCGTGAAAATGTTTATTTAGGCAAACCTCGTAAAACTCGCTGACAGGATGTGCTTTGAACCCTCAAGGTTGTGGAGCTTGTTTTAAATAACTCGTAACGTTATTGTTTCTATATGTACTAATAGATTTTAACTCAGGTATTCTAATCACTGTTCGCATAAGCATGATACTTACTTACTACGGCGCAACAAACTACACCAATAATAATAAAAAAACAAATCTTCGTACAAAATTACAGTTGACTCTATAACAGATTTCTAGAATAAAGGTAAACAGCTGATAATAATAAGTTTAAGTTTGTATAATGTTCTAGTGGCTACTCTAGGCGCGCGGCGTAGCGTGGCGTGTGTTCGAGCGCAGTCGAGCCATATTTTGTGTCGATAGCTTCCTACAGGGCATTACTAAATTTGTCGAAATCGTCCCGAGGAGAGCGCAGCATGCGTTTGTCATGTACGTTTATTTACGCGATGCCCCGCGGCTCTGGCCGTGTTCCAGCGGCTTACGAAAATAGCAGCTTTGTCGATGTCATTGTACTAGAGCAAACGACGCCCTAATGCACACTGGAGTAGGGTCCACCATTACACTGCACGCTACATACTCCTCATTGATCTGATACATCTAAACACAAAGCTACCTATATCAAACATACACAGTCTACCTCGTACTATATGGTGAGCTTACAATAATATTATCCAGCAGCCAAATCGAACTGAACAAAAGTGATTGATGAGCGTGTTAATTCACACATTGGCTATAAAGAAACCAATATACTCAGAGTACGTCAGAAGACACAATATGGTAATATAATATTCGATGGATGTGCGACATTGTTAGATATAATTATAATATGTAAGTAGGTAAGTGTAAATAATATTACACAACTTTATGTAATTCATATGAAACTTATTATAAATAATGTTTTATGTTGGTACCAAAGTAGCTAATATTATGAATGAAAAAAACATTTATTTGCAGAGAAAACAGGTGGTTACCAGATTTAACTTTGGTGCACAGTTCGAGCCACATTCTGCCTGTATTAGGCATGCAAACATTTATAATTATATAACGTAATTAAAATGATATTATTTTACTCAAAAATCTAAAGCTATTATTATTTTTCATATTTATGCATATTTTATTAAATTAATTACAAATTTTGTTGTATGTTGAAATGAGTAGCTATAAAACTTAACACAAGCATGGCATTTAACATCTTATGCTCTACATTTTTGAGTATTGGCATGAAACACCTGGATATCAAAGAAACTACAAATACATATATAAATATAGATGTTTATGTACTACGCAGCAGCTGACAATTTGATATTCGGCGAATTTAAATTTCAATCGCAACATAATATTAGCTATCGTCAAATAATATCGAGCTAAATGCGTCACTATCTATAAAGATTAAGCAGGAATATCAATAGACCAGTGTAACTAATGTAAACATTGTGACTTGACTTCATATCAACTTATATCCTCTTCTGCCTCTTCTGCCTAGCCTTTTCCCAAGCTATGTTGGGGTCGGCCTCCAGTCTTACCGGATTTAGCTGAATACCGTATTTTATATAGAGCGACTGCCTATCTGACCTCCACAACCTATTGCTAGGTAATACAGTATTCCATAGTAAGACTGGTTGTCAGAATTGTAATGACTTAACGACTATCAAAGATCACTGTATGACAGTCGGGACCAACGGCTTAACGTGCTTTCCGAGGCACGGAGGGGTCTCAATATGGTTACAAATGGTCACCCATCCACGCACCAACCGCGGCGAGCGCGGCTTAACCTTTATTACCGGTCAAACCGTACGGCTTACACTTAGCCACGAGCCCCTCCTTAACTTATATCCACTATGTGTAATAACTTTACAGCGCAAAATAAGATTACTTGCTGTATCAAAATTGAAGAGTCTAGAAGGCCACAGTTCTAAGAAATATGTCTAAAAGCTAAGCCTATAGGTACTTACATATTGTAAATCAAGTCAGACTACAATATACTACCAGACTGGTGGAGTCTGGAATATGCAATTTATTGTACGGGGTGAAATACAACACTTCCTTGACTCTTATTTTATGGAAGATTGTTTCACAGAAGATGGCAAAAATTACAGTAAATCAAATTAGAAGTATCGGCGTCTAGAACAGGTTAACTTTTCAATAATCTATACAATGGTTTCACCAAGAATATATATACTAGACTAACCCCCGAACAATAAAACGCAAATTAACTTTAAGAATTCTTAAATGTCTATCCGTCTTTATTTCACACCTTAAAGTGACAGAGACAGCATGAGACTTAACGGCGGCTTCAAACTGATTGACGTTTCAGTATTCGGAGGACTTCCCCTCAAACGTTCATTTTTTTTTTAAATCAAGCGATACTCATAATTAGATTGGGATACGTTGACTGATTATAAAGTTTCAATTCTATCCAGGCATATCCTCATCACGTCAAATATCAAAACCGACAATAATAACAGAGCTTCACTATAAAGACGCTTCGGTATAAACGGCCACCTTTATATCTAACTCGTCGCTTACCAAATCTTAAGTTGAAAAAGATCGACCAACAAAAAACCGAGACGATTCGTCCAACCAACCCTTTTATTCTGTTTGGCCGTTCTCTTTTTACTTTTATTCTAAAAATATAGCATTCACGAACCAATTTCGAAAGGAAACGTGATTCTGTTCAAGGTCAAGTGAATTAGTATTCGTATGGTGTGTTCGCTGCTTGACCGGCCACAAAAACATGTTAATATACTCGTTGTCGACTTTTTTCTAAGCTATAATTAGTAGGTGTAGCCGGTTTTCTATCCGACACTTGACAGTTTGGCCTTTCATTGACCTAAACGGATAACTGTCGATAGTACATTGTAATTTTAATAAAAAAAAACATTCCTGAAACATTGTATTTTAATTAACTTTGCATTTCGTAGAAGGAACATTGTAACTGCAAAGACGCAAGGCGTAGAGTCTAATCAACTTCAATCAATACATTGTCTAGGGAACGTCTGGAAAATATACAATAACGTTTCAGAGCCAATCTGTAATATCATTAACAATACACACAGCGCATGCAATAGATACATACACAAATGTAAGTAACAATAGTAGCTTTTATCGATATTATCGGAGCATACAAAATTAGGCAGCGGTTGGAGCCGATGCCAAACCCCGCTGTATTCACATGATAAATTATCCGTCATTGCATTTGATCAATGCTTGCAAAAACCATCTAGATGGAAGTTACTCGAATAATGAATCATGCATCCATTTAAAATCAAAAAAATAAAATCGAGACTCATGATTTTCCTCAGAGGTCTGCAATTTCAAGACCGTAAGTGCCCAACAAAAAAGGAAACAAGAAAATCGCACGCTGTATCAATCGACCTGGAATATCAAAGTCGAAGTATCTGAGAAAAGTTCAAATCCAGTTAAAGTAAGCTTCGTAGTTATACCTACTTTCTATTGAATCAGTGAAGTGAACCCAAAATTAATTTTCCACTTCGACAACAACACACAAATTGATTTGACTGTAGATGTACAGAACAGAGAGCTTTAATGTGCCGTGCTTTAGTCAGATATTGAAGGGGTCTTTCTGTGATGCCGTACCAGCAAAGAAGTCGGAGAAAAACTAGACTAGCCAATTTTATCTATCATTAGGTTGAAAGTTGGTCAAGCATGGTAATGTAGTCAAAAAAAATCAAATCAACATCTAGGACTTTTAGCAAGCTTAGAAATTAAGCTAATGTTGTTTTAACTGATATGACGAAGCTTTTACTCGCAAATGAAGCGAGTGAAATAGGTACTTAGTGTCTGTAATGCTTTTGTTATTATCGTTCGTCGTGATGTAAAATAGAAGCCGGCTTTTAAGTCGTATAACCTCAAAAGCTTGGGGCCGCCGAGCAGCCGCCGAGCGAGGGGAACGCGCAGCCGCTCAATGTTGTCGCGCGTGCGCGCTGCTCGCCTGCTCTACGCCGTTCCGACAACGCTGCACAAAGCGCGAGTGGCCGCGATGTCTCGCACCTCCTCTTATCCGCGTTGATGACTCACAATACGGTGACTTGATCGCACCGAGGACCACCATCAGCATATTGAAAATACGAGCATGTGATAAAGTTTAGTGTGAATAGAAAACGTAATCGTAGTGTTCCCTTTTGTGATAACTAAGTAGGAGCAACAGCAAAATGTACAAGACAGTGCGTCATGGCGAGAACAGTCTCCAATACACTATCCTCCCGCAGACCGAGGAAGTGTTAAACAATAGTGGCGTCAAGGGGAAAGGACGGGACTACAGTCCCTCAATCCATTTGCGGCGCTCTCGTAGGAAATCAGATTTAAAGTACGCTTTATTCATAATCTTCAGTATTACGGCAACCCTCATATTAACTCTTGTTCCGCTTTATGTTATTGACCAAATGAATCAGCAACGCCATAAGGAAAAGGTCTCTTCTGTTCAGCTCGCGCCTGTTATACGTGAATTAGCCAAAACAAGGAAAAAAGAACTGAAAATGTCTCCTGAAGTCGTCTTATCGCTAGGCCAAAAATTTGAAACAACTACAACTGCTACATCACCTGTAACAACTACTACTACTTTATCACCTCCAGCATCTGGGGAAAAGGTAACTTTGCCTCCTTGGACAATGCCAGCGTTACGTTCTTGGAAAAGTTCAACGTCCTCCACAGTGATTCCGCCTATACCTACCGAAGCCAACGAGGTTTCATTCATCGAGACTACGTCTAGAAGTAATCGGGTTCCTAGTCACGACACGACAATAAAATGGGAGAAGGATATAATAATTCGGGCCACAGTGACTCCGGAACCAATCACTCTCCGAAGTATATTAAAGTACTACTCCCGCTCGCATGTTCCTTCAGAAAAGCCTATACTAGCTACAAAAGGTTTCGATGATGTTTTAATTACTACCAAACCGACAACTAGAAGGAATTCGGTAACGACAGAGTTTGCAACAACAAGTGAGAAATCTAAATTAAAAGACCTCAAAGATACTATGTTGTCAGTGGATGACGATGACGATTTTAAAGAGTCGCTTGAAGTCGATGAAGTGTTTTCGTTGCCACCGTTGAAACCTGACTACGCGGCTCCTGGCACTGAAATTGATGAAGTAACGGTTTCAAAAGCTGGCGATGGCGGATGGTACGGAGCGCGATGGCCATTCGTAGACACGTCATCTTACTTCCAATGGACGGTACGTACTGCATTTGTTACCTTACTTATGTATTGATTACCTCCGATGTATTTATTTGATCATAACGCAAGTGCGTGATTGACATAACTAATCATAACAATTATTCGGTAAGAACTGGGTAATATAATGAAAGCGTACATGGAAATGGCAGTTGATTTATGAAATCTATTACCGATCAATCTTATGTAACGCAATATATTGATAACGTTCAATATGGATTTTTGTTGAACGTAACGTAAATCTATCGATTACTCATTTTATGATCTGTGAAGTTAAACGTATTATTATATCGTTTAAATAACCAAAACCACATATTTTTACAAACTTAAAAGCGAAGCTTTCCTATTGTCTTCGCATTGCAGTTATTTTTGGAAATTGATTCAATTGTTATCATCTCAATCATGTCACTAACACTAAATGATGAAAAAGCTTTTAAGATTTTTTGGACAATTCGAATTCTTAGTATGACATTTGAGTTCAGTTTAGTTTGTAAAATAACCGAAACAAAGGTTCTATGAGTTCTGTATTCTGGACATGCGAACCGATCGGAGTTGACTTTACGCGCATTGATTTTTTGTGTATGTTGGAAATACAAGCTTTGTGTCAAGATTTAATGCGATTTATATTGGCTTAAACAATGTTATTTAAATTACCTCGCTTAGCTATCATTACTAACTATATATACCAATGACGTCGAATCATAATACATAATCATCGAACTCTTACATCATTGAATTGTATTCAGACGGCATTAAGAACCTACATTTACAAAACAGTAGGTACTAAACTAGTTTGAGTTCATAAGGAAAATCAGGGGTAACCTGTTTTACCAAAAAAAAAATTACATTATTGAGTAAAGGTTCAAATGTTTTAACATCAAGAATAGTTTTAACAGAAAAACAAAAACAAATAGTCACATAAATTTTCTGTTTACATGTAAAAAAAAACTGACATCTGTGAGTGAGGGAAAATCACTAAACATAAATAAAACTAGTGGAAATACATTTGATCCTGGGAATGTGTCTGGGAAGTTTACTTTTTGTAAGGGAAACTTTGTAACATGTGCGTTTTATTCTTTCCCATCTTCCCATCTTTGTGATTCATAAGTTTCAATTAAAACTTTTGTCTCTGAATCATGCAACATTGCAAGGAACATGGATTATAGCACGTAGGACGGCTTCGTACTTGACATTTGCTTAACAGACTGTGTGAATAATGGTCGGCTCTTGTCTTTAAGTATCGAAGTTGTTAAGATTTAGGTTATTAGTTACAAACAATATATATGAGTACCTAGGTTTGTAAATAGAATAGGTATTTAAGACAATGATCTAATCCAGTGAGGTCAACTGCCGATTCTAATAATATTTATATCTGTAGTCAGATTTCCTACTAGAGATGGGAATATTTATTATTGTTAAAATACGGGAGAAACTTTTTTATGGAGTGCATATATTCTACGAAGTAATCAGGTGAATAAAACTGAAACACTTTCCCCAATGCACATAGGTCGAAATCTTAAAATTAAAAATGAAATTTCCATACAAAGTGACAGGTCACTTGACATATGTTTGTATGAAAAGTTGGTTTTAAATTTTAAGATTTAAACTGATTATCCTTGTAGAATATACGCACTTCATAAAAAAATATCCCGTATTTCTGTGGTAGATATTAATATTTGCCGTTATGTGACAATTTATTCGGCCTGTAATAAACTGTAAACAATTAACTAACTACTAGTTTATTTTCAAGTTTATTCTTATCATTCTTTAGTTGCTAGTTCTGAAACAAAGTTGATCGTAATTACTTCAAGTGTTGTCAACACGCGGCTTAGGTAATTAAGCACGTGAAACAAACAAGCATCGGTTTAATACGTGTGGAGTTAAGTGTAATCTATTAAGTAGGCTACAGTTTATTTTTATTCAGGTGCCTTGAATAATGTGTCAGACTTGACCTAGTCAACCAGCATACAAATTAAACTAATGAAATTCATATGATTAATTACTGACAAATCTAAGAAATTAATTTTGTAATGTGAATTAAAATACGGAGATGCAACATTGATATTTGGTATAGATCTGTGAAAATCTTATATCTTATATAATCTGAATCTCGGAAACGGCTCCAACGATATTCATGAAATTTAGTATGCAGGGGGTTTCGGGGCCGTTAAATCGATCTAGCTAGGAAGCATTTTCAGAAAATCTCCGACAAGACGAGCAAAGATCGGTCATGCAGGTACTTACATTAATTTCAACAGATAGCTTTTGCCCCTACTCCGCCCGCGGTTCCTTGTATTTGCAAGTAAAAGATATAGCCTATGTCTCAGGGTTATTAAAGCATTCTCATGGTGAAAGAAGTTATTAAATAGATCGAGTTTTAGAATTTATTCGTTACAAACATGCAAAATACAAATAAGTTTTCCCTTTTTAATAGGTAAGTATTAGTAGTATAGATTCTAATACATATCAATGTCCTACTGGTGGCCACAGAACTCTTCTCATCTAAAGAAGGAACGAGCATAGTTCGCCACGCTAGCCTATTGCGGGTTGGAGATTTTCGGAATCCAAGTTTCCTCCCTTGTTATTCTACACAGGTAGTCAATGATGTCTTGGAATAATTAAGAAAGTATACATTGAAAAGCCACATTGGAACTTACCTGTAATGAGTTTAAACCTGCAGCCTTGATAACACAAAGTCGATCTTTGAACCGCTACGTCACCATGCCATTAATAACTTTTTTAGTACTGACTATCGGAAACCTGCCTCTTGAATCACTCATCTATTAAAAAGAACTAAGCATACATGGGGACACACAGCGGAAAGCAGCTTTTTTTATACTATGAAGTGATTATCTAATAAAATTATTCAAAAGACTGATTCGTCTTTATGTGGTCTTCTACAAAAGAGTCGGTTGGTACGCTATCAGTATACAATACATGACATGTCTACTAAATATCTACATTTTTTTCAGGGCTACTCACCGGGTGATAATCTCTTGCTGCCTCTGCTGGTGGCAGCCCTATCTTCCATTGCACTAGTGCTGTTACTCGCGCTGGCTGTTCGACGTCGCAAACGCTCGCAAATCGCTGCTTCTAAGATTGGGGTACGAGCACAAACACAACACATTCCTTTTTTAAAACGTCTACCACAGTCAGCCTGATCGCGCCGCACGCTGCTTCACCGGACTTTACTATAAAATCCTTTTTAAGTAGCTAGGTGTCTTACAAACTAGTTTTTTATGTCCATCATAATATCGCCATTAAACGTCACTCATTCTCTATTTATTTCTTTGTGGTTCAATATTTTATGCTCTCCGTAAATTTGAACATACTTACCTACTTGGTAGATACCAACATACCGAATAGACTTTGATTCTACCTACAGAAATATAATTATGTGATCTAATAACATAATCAGTTACAAAGAGGGCTGCTCTTGGATTACCTAATTTTATTACTTGTTCAAAGTGAAACAAATCTCTGATTTTGGAACTTGAATTATTTCTAGATCTTTTAATCAAACTTATCTAGGTAGGTACTTCTGTATTCTTATTCTCTGTAACCGATTATACCTACCAATGTAGAGTCTATAAAAGCCCTTGACTGCCAAATATCAATAGTCTTTAAAATATTAAATGTAGTAAATAGCTAGTTACCACAATGTAGTTCCGTAATCAAGTGACATTAACAGTCAGATAGATGGTATATATGTAGGTACAACATTCTCATTAACCCAGAGGAAGCTACGGAAGTTCTTCCTGGAAGTGACAAGAAAGAATTCAATCCAATATTATCATAACGTGCAAATGCCAAGAATGCATAAGGTTTTGATTATTGTCAATACAACTGGGTACGAAGACATCATACGCTGCAATATCTAAAGCAGAGTAATTGATTAATAAGTTAAAATTAAAGGTACACGTTTAGGTAACATACTTAATTTAATATTTCACACACTCGGGTCACAGATAAGATAATAGTTACTTACTACCAGGTATCTACTCGTGTTATATTTGATCAAGGCAACCAGAAAATAAAGAAACAAGGCACTTTGCAGCTATTCGTTTTCCCGTGTTAAATTAGCCTGTGTAATTTAACTGCAAATACCTGTAGAGCTAGTGTTAATCGATAATCGAAATAGATTCACAAAAATTTTTTTACAGAACCAAATTATGTAGGTACCTAGAAAGGGCCTCGTACCTACTTACCTAGTAATTTATTTAGTTTACGTGTCCACAACGTACAGATAATATTTTCCTTAGCCTCACACAAATAAAACCTTGCATCTTGATTTAGGTTCATAAAGGAAACAATTCCAAAATCCAACCATACTTAAAATAGGTACACTTCAACATCTACACTCGAGAGCAATGAATCCGGGTCACTTAAAGAATGTTAAAAATCTCGGAAACTAAAAATGATAGGTTAATGCAATAAATTGTATTTAATAGACAATGTAATACTCCTTAAATGAAAGTAAAAAAAATATGAGTCACCATACATTTTATTAACACAAAATTACATAAAGAAAAAAGCTGCTGATCTCTCCTTTAAACAAAAATAGGAAACATGAAATTTATGAACTTTATTACGATTTTCTTGAATTTTAATACTTCGTATTGCCTCCTCGTGCTTCCATTACTGCGTTTACGCGGTTTGGCATGCTGTACACCAAGTTCCTTATACGATTTTGGGAAATATTCTCCCATTCCTCTGTGAGAGCAATTTTGAGCTCACGAAGCGTGATTGGGGGAGGATTTCGTTGTTTTACGCATCTGCCTAGCTCGTCCCAAGCATGCTCGATCGGGTTGATATCCGGGCTGCGCGCTGGCCACTCCATACGAGTAATGTTCATCTCTTGAAGGTAGTCATTCACAATCCTACCTGTATGAGGTCGGGCATTGTCATGCATAAATATAGCATCCTCACCTAAATTGACCATAAATGGACCAACGTGATCATTGAGGATTTCTTCCACATATCTTTCGCTAGTTAAAGAGCCGTTTTCTATGATCACCAGCTCTGTGCGACTTTCAGAAGAAATTCCGGCCCACACAAGTACAGACCCACCACCGTAGGCTACTTTTTCTTCGATGCATGCTTGCTTGAATCTTTCCCCTGGTCTTCGATACACTCTGTGTCTTCCATCGTGCTTGTAGAGCATAAATTTTGATTCGTCGGAGAACATAACTTTTGACCAATCTTCAATACTCCAATTTACGTGGCTCTGGGCATATCTTAGTCTTGAAATACGATGCCCAGGCTCCAGTTTAGGGCCGTTTGCAGGTCTAAGGGGTTTTAAGTTAGATTCAGCAAGCCGACGTCTTACTGTCCATGCACTTGGGTTACTTCCTCCGAGGAGTCGAAACTGATTTGTGAGTTCAGTTCCTGTGAGAAAGCGATTTCGAAGCATGGTGTTCACCAAGTATCGGTCTTCTCGTGCTGTGGTACACCTGGTTCTGCCCGTTCCTGGTCTGCGTAGGTTACAACCAGTTACTTCGTAACGTCGGAGAACTCTTTGTACTGTTGACAGCGACACACCGACAGTCCTGGCTGTATCGCGCTGACTCCGGCCGGTTTCCAGCATTGTAAGTATTCTGGTGCATTCTTCAGGCGTAAGCGACATAATTTCAGCTTGAATAATGAATATAGAGCACTATCAACATGGTTTATGTACCCACATAAATGACAGATTACAAACAAAAGCAAAACCAAATGCTGTAATTTCGTAGTTCCATCTTCGAAAGTGGCCCTTTTTCAAATTTGATTTTTTTATGATATAACTTTACAATAACTAAGAAGTTTTAATACCTTCATTTAAGGAGTATTACATTGTCTATTAAATACAATTTATTGCATTAACCTAGCATTTTTAGTTTCCGAGATTTTTAGGACTCTTTAAGTGACCCGGATTCATTGCTCTCGAGTGTATTTGTTTTTGTTTTAATAATATGCTAAACTGCAGTGCTTCGAATGCAAGATATTCGAAATAAACATAGAAGCTGATTACCGTGAAGTTTCATCTTATTAATAATGCGAGTAAGCGTCGTTGCAAACTGGCCAACTACTTTAATAGATCCTGAATGACTTTTATTAATGTGTGCACAGATACGATAGTGCACCTAATGGGTTTGTTGGTTCAGTAAATGCCTCATTAGAATGGAATATTAGCCGCGCTGTCTGCTTGTTTCGCGGTATAAACGTATCTAGTACGAACTTTTCATGAGAATTTCTTTTACGGCGTGCGGTTACGATGGCCATTAAAGTACGTTATTTGCCGGTATTATCGTAAACGTACTGTAGGGGCGAGGGATGGCCGAACACTCCAAGTAAACATTTTCTCTCGTATCAATGATAACAATAAAAAATGTTAAAGACTTAGACTTACTTCAAAGATCGATCCCAATTTGATTTTATGAATATGTCTTTCATTTATTTAAGTGCACGACGAGCGTACCAAAGTACCTACTTATTTGTAACAAAATGGCTAAAAGAAAAAATCTTAAAGTAGAGCACATAACTGAAATTATTAACAATAAAAAAATAGATCGTCTACAACATTGTTAGTTGGCATTATTTAAGCCGTTGAAGTATACATAATCAAAGCCCTTGTCCAGCAGTTAACCGCAGACCTTCAGGCTGATGACAACACCAACCTGCTGACGGCTGAAAACCCTGAAGACGCCGACGCCGACGAGTGAGGACATCAGACACGCTTCAGCTTGTTAAGCAACCAGGATGCCTCATGTACAACTCTGGTACATATCGTACATAACATTACACACTCGTCTACAATATAAGTACTTCTATGCAAATTATAAATATAATTATTTAAATAATAGAATATATATTTATACGTGTAATGGATTACCTACTATTAAAAGCAAATTGCTAAATGCTAGATCTTCAAGTGTGGGGCAATAGCGGCATCGCAGCAGCTCAATCATTATTAAACCGAATATATCATAGATCCAGTTCAGGCACCAGTAAAAAATATTAAATCGCTCGCCAGCGGTACATGTCTGCTTATCACGACTAATAACCATCATGGTTATATTTAACAGTTTTTCATGTAAAATTGTAATCAATATGAATTGTATAAGATAAATGTTGCACTTAAGGATACTCAATTTCGCTTGTGTGTAGGTATGACTAGCAGATATAATGAACAGATAAAATTGATGGCGCTGCAGCACCGCGCAACGTCCTTGTCACCTCAATTGTACATCAGGCATTCCACACACTTTGTAATGATTTAGCCTCCATAGTGTAGTAAAGTTCTCAAAGCCGCATTAGAAGACCTGTCTGTGTTCGTCTTCTTACACACCGATCATATTTCAAACTTTCAGTGCCTATTGTTTGTATATAATGTACGATTCGACTGGTCTCGCGCCAGCGAAGGCCAAGAGGTTCCATGTTCAGAGATACGATATAATAAGTAAATATATTTTGTAATCGCACTAGATATTCGATTGTATATAGATACGTACGGTTCAAAATGCTAATAAATTATTTTTGTTACAAATTAATAAGTACTACGAGTTTGTCGCAGGGAAATTGCTAAAGCAGTTAATTGATAAATATCTTTAACGTAGCTTGGTTTTTTGTAGCGACAACACATCAACCATGTCCTCATGTCATGTACGTATCATGAAATATATTGTCCAGTCAGTGAATTAAGAACTACTTAGTTAAGCTACTTATCTAGCACGGTAAGTACGGCACATATTTGGAAAGGCATTTCATGTAATATGTACAGTTAAGCATAAGCATTTTGTCGAGATAGCAGAAGCGTGTCAGTAATAATTAATAGATAGCAATCGATACAGACCTACCCTGCTACAAATAACCGTAAATTGGTACAATAATGAAACATGATACTTAGATATTGATATGACTTATGAGCTTGCTAGTACCTACCTAAATATAGAGTGGCATTCAGACAATCTGTTCATTCATTATTAATTAATGTAGATACGTCGTAACGGTTGCCACAGTCGCCTGAATGTTATTCTCGCTATCAAGCATCGGCACTGTCTCCTTACACTGCACTCTGTGGTGACACTACAGTAGCTTTAAATTGTTTGATTCACGCATAAGTAACATTCATGCTGTGTATATCATATCTCTGAAAAATTCGATTGTATAACTCGTCAGTATTAACAAAACCTGTGGTATAAATCTACATAATAAGCATACTCATTTATTTTTTGTGTAGTCTGTTAGGATAAGATGAAATAATATCAATCTTGGTGTAATGTTATGTGTTTTAACATCTCTCTTTTATTAATATACATTTAATTACACAACTTACATTCAATTTAATATTTAATAATTTTTAAAACATAGTTATAAGACTGATATGTTTGAGTTGTAGGTAAAGTAAGTTTTATTTAAAAGACGTGTAATTTGTTTTAAAACGGCACTATTGGTTTGTATGTATCAACCATTGTAAGTGCTGAGACCGTATAAGCACTCACAGGTATGTATTTGAATGTTATATGTATATGATATATGACTGCAGTCGTATGTATGTATGAGGATGAGGGGATAAGAAGTGTTAGTTAGAAATTAAAATGTGATACCTCCGTAGTATCTTTGATATTGTGTATCCCCGTAGAAAGGAATTGTCAAGTCACTTGCATACGATAATATTCGTACCAAGCAAGTACCGACTGCAAGGAAGCAAGGGCAGTTTGGATATAATAATTGACCTCTTTAAAAACATTTGAATAATTATAATGCTGGCATTTTGTATCATGCAAAGGTAACATCGCACTAATGTATTAATAGTTTTTATTTTTATTAGCTTGTGTTAGTATAGTTACATCTGTGGATGCCTCGAGCAGTGTGATTATTTTGTATTTGCTAAGAACTCACACCATGTAAATAAATAATAAAATAAATTATGTTTTCCCACCCGACTAATAAAATGGTGTTTTTGTTGATCCCTGTAGGTACCAAACCGGTATTGCAAGTTTTAGTGTGACGTGACTGTAGATATTATGGAAAACAAACGTACTTATTCAATTAACGCAACAATTGGAATTTTAACACATTTTTTTAAATAATGTTGATAACATTACATATACTTAATTATTATATTGCTCCGAATCCAAAGTAAGTTGCTAGAGCACATTTGTTATGGAATCAGAGACAACGTAAGTGCCACAAACACCCAGACCCGTGAAAATGTTAAAAGTGTTTTCTTCCACACTGACTAGTCCGGGGATCGAACCCAGGATCTCAGAGATGGTGACACCTTGAAAACCAGTGTATATTTATTTATTTAGAAGAAGTTCACCAACAGCTTCTATGTACAGTAGATCTTAAGTTAAGGATTAAACCTATGTCATGGACAAATGAACGCATCATTTGGACTTATTTTTAAAGAATAGTGTGTACGCCACTCCGAGGTTGTCTTCAACAATACACATACCTCTTAGTGTTAAATATTTTGTACTCTTCATATTGCTTCACTGCGCCTTTATATTATGCAAAAAAAGACGACTCGTAAGTCATATTCTAGATTATAAACATGGAACCTATCTGAAACATTTTAGCTTTAATAAATAACGCATAATTTCGAACGACTGCAAGAAAATAAAACAAGGAGCTCGTATTTCAACATATTTTTATTTTATATCTAACAGTGAAAAACTGTGCAATACGAACCTAAGATTTAATATTAAAAACTATAACATACATACATTTTAAATTGCCTTTAAAATACTATAAACAAGTTTTACTCGTCAGAGCAATTGACTTTTATGTCACATTAGTTTAAGGGGATCAGACCCAATATTTACAAAAAGAGAACAATAACGTAAAAATAAACAACATATTAAACAGATTATTGCCACAAAGATCTATTAAAATATATACTTCTATTAGTACCTCCTAACATCGTAATATTTTCTTCAGAGGATGACAATTGCCGTTAGATATTATTCCTGTTATAAATAAAACTTTGTAGGTAATTTAAGCAGAGCCACACATTAGTGCCGTATTTGTATAAATGTACATTTTACTGACAACAGTAAAATAATAGATGACAAAAATATTAATGAAAAAAACAATGATAAGTCGCAATGACTGAAATGTACGCATAACAAGAGAAGAAAAGAAAAGAAGAGGCTAGATTATTTTAATAGGTTTTGTTTGTATATTTCTTGGAGTTAGTTGCAATGACTCTGCCATTAAATTCTCATATAGGTTGGGTTGACCCATAACTAACAGGTCAACTTGTATTTATGTATACAGTATAGCGCAGGAACCGTTAGTAAAAACGTTTCGTGCCACTATTTAAGCTCTCTTGTCCTCTATATACAAATAATAAATTAACATAATCATAACAAGAATATAATAAAACATTAATGTTCCCCTTTAACACCTCATTTGTCTATTATTAGCTTATTTACAAAATACCTATCATTCTTATAGATATAATCAGTTTTAAAATCTCAAAACGAGATATCTCAGTAATACATGTTTCATTTGTCAATAATAATTAAAATAATTTTAAAGAATCAAATTATTTTGCTTTATTAAAATATAAATGAATTTAAGGTCATAGAACAATAAAATCTATGACCGAGTCTAATATCGAAAATACTTCATTTTGTACATTAGAACCTTTATAAGGAAACTAAAAGTGAACTAAATTTTGTTTCTAAACATATAAACAAACTCAAATAGGGATGTTGACAGTTTTTCAGGTAGATTAAAGATAAATATTTAACACGTATATTTTCTGTTTTTTACCTATTCCAAAACTTGATTTGAAATTTCACATGACGTCAGATACCGATACACAATATTTGCGAGTTGTGTACGGTTCGTGAATTAGCAAGCCCCCACTCCTTTACTTGAATGCACATTATCTGAGTAGATTTTTATTATTTCAAAAAAACATTGTCTATTTTTTGTAATATACTGACGGCCGTAATATTATTTTTTTCTTACCTAGTCAACATCCCCATTGTATGTACAATGCTACATAATTAGATCGACACGTGTAAAATGTACAAAGGTATGAAAGTTACATAGTTATTGAGGCGGGTGCGCCGGTCTCAATATCCTGGCTAGCACGTGTCGCCCGCCGACAAGCTTCAACTGTTGGCCGTCCATGAGAACGCTGCGGACGCCGCTAGATGTCGGCGTCGTCGCACTAGTCACAGCCTGCAAATACAACCAAATATTGTAGATTTTACAGTAAGTATGATTATAGGTCGAGAAGAGGCGAAGGTAACATTATTTAAAATTACATTGGAATATAACTATTTAATACGGATTTCTTGATTTTAAAATCCCGGCGTTTCAACGATATTGCATGTATGGCACATGCAAAATCGTTGTATTATGCCACGAACTCATCTGACCCGGTGGCGGCATCGTTGTTGTTGAATTTTGTGTTTCAACTCAATAGAATTTTAGGGGTTTTATAAGGTAAAACTAATTCCCTCGCCCAAGTGTACTAGTTAGTGTTATATTATTTCTAAGCAATACCAAATGAAATTAGTGAAATAATATTAGTTCTAGATTTGGTCAACGTGTCGGATTAGTTTTTGGCACTATGTTGTTGTTACGGTAGACTGAGGTGGCATTCACGAATGCCACCTCAGTCTACAGACGAGTCTTGACAGTACCACACAGTCCTGCTAGTTCTGCCTTTATAATTTCAGTATTCCTTTTAATGAGAATACAAATAAAAAAAATTGTTTTATTTCAATAACTAACATAATAATATTATTAATACTAATAACTAACCTAATAAGATATTAATTTCGCGTAAACCTCAGAAAGCAATATTTAAATGATATTAAACAATATTAATACAATACAGGTTAATGAAAATATTTTACATCTTCCAAATATATGGTAATTATTTACAAGTGTTTGATACATATATGCTTTCAAGGATTTGTATATACAGTTCTTCTTATTAAAGTTATCTCTATTTATTAGGAGCGAAGAGCATTAATAGTTTTTAAACATGTTAAGTAATCTGAACTATTATAACGTCTATTGATTCTTGTAAATGCGTGGCAAAGAACATGATTCCTCAATTAGAATTAAAGTCAAATTGAACCTGAGAATGTGCTCGAGTTAACCATTTAAAAATTAATTAATCAATTTCGAAACGCCATTCAGTGTTACCATCGTCAGAAAAAGAAAAAGTTATAAGTGTATTCGCAGGGCAATCGACTTTCATACACAAGCAATCGGAGTCATCTTTTATCTAGTTACCTACTGCCACCATTTTACTATCTACAGTTTTATTATGTTATAGGTCTTAGCATAAAGTGGTAAAAGGGAAGCGTACGTGTTATAAGTAGTGTATTGTAATGTTAATGTGTTAAAAGATCGAACGACTCATTCGTCTTTCAATCATACATGCAATCAACTCTCTTCGAGGTGTGTTCAAACTGCTTGTAATACTGGAGTTAGCAAAGGGCAATTTGAGGACAGTGATTAAAAGAATGCAGATTGCAAAACAATTTGCTTTCAGATCCTAATCATGCATAATCTGTGTCGACTATGCGACTAATTTTGAACCTGATCTCGGAGACTAATTTTTAAATCCTATAATACACAAATGATAATGCAATTCTCGTAGCAAAATTCTGGGCTGACACAATATGATTGCCATCGACAGGATAAGAAGAAGAATAAACAAATACTAAAATTTTCTTTAAAAATAAATAGCCATGGAAGGAATTAACTTAATCTTCACATTGACAGTTTTATTTTTATTAAAAAAAACTTTATTATGATCATATTGTCTGCTGCTGACTGAATTTGAATTTTGCACTGACAATTTTATTAATGAAATTATAAAGTCAAGCATTTCCCCAGGAATCTCCCCAGGGTCTTCAAAAGCACATCCCGATGCGTTAGGTCATCAGGTCGATGAGATATATAGCATATATCAATTGAACATCAAGAGTTAAAATTCCTACTACATTGCAGATCGGAATATGCATAATTGAATTTCAAAATTTTGTATAGTGTAGCTTTCAGTGTTTAGTTTTGTGCTAGCTGCAAACAAACTGCCTTTTGCGCTGAGTTCACCGTTGCAGGCAAAGTGAACACACTCCGATTCATGCAGAAAACCTTAACTACATCACTCTGTATTAAACTGCAGTAATTATCAAACCATGCAAACTGACAAAATTCACCTGTTGAATCTTAATTCCCTGCGCGAGCTTAACCTGTTGTATTGGATTCACCTGATGACATAATGATAAACATTTATGGTAGATAGTTTAATTTGTCGTGTAGGTAATGTGTGATATTAATTTTAAATTTATTTACCTGTTGTAGTTTTAGTACAGGTGCGGACGTCGTTGACGTAGTTACAGTTTGAGCACCTAAGAACAAAAATAGGGTAAGTATGAGATAAAAAAAAACAAATAGTAGGTAACCCATCAGACTTAAGTGTAAGTATAAGCGACATCGCTTGAATGCGACCACTCCCCTGCTTCCCCGCGAAACGCCCCGCGTTCGTCTTGTGCGTGCCTTTTGTTGTTGTGACGTCATAGCAGGTGCACATTAAGTCGGGTGGATTGTATGTATATGAATTTTAATACAGAAGAAATGCTCACCCAAGTTACTTAATACTAAAGTTTGTGACGATGATGCCGCACCGCTTGATGTCACTCTTATAGTATTGCCATCGCTTTGCTAGAAAAATAAAAAAAATAGAATTTAATACGAATGGTAACACGAATGTGGAAAACATAATTGTGGAAAAGCTGTTTTTAGGCGGAAGGAGATTTAGTTAGTGGAGGCATTACGAGGCAGCTGAAACAGCCTTTAGAAGGCATATTATCTTAAATAAAATAAATTACTTTAGTTACTAATATAATATCCATCATATGGACAAATAAAATCAGCATAAGTATCTAATTTGTTTTTTTTTTGTTTGTAACGCAAAACTTTGGACAATACATGATTCAAAAGTAACTATTTATTATTTCTTTTTCGCAGATCTAAAATTCTAAATGTAATATCTACTTTATGTTTATCTACTTAATACCCAGTCATCTACCTCTAGGTAGCAGTTGAGAAATGTTGTGACTTGTGAATTGAATGTATTGTCATCAGGGTGATGTGTGGTCAGTGTGGTACAGTAGGAGCTGTGGTGACCTGCAGGATGATGTTGTGCAGCGGCTTGGCGGCGGTGAGCAGCAGCGGGCGCGCCAGGCGCGTGGCGGGCGACAGCACGCGCACGGCGCCGCGCGCGCGCACCGCGCCCCCCGCGCCCGCGCCCGCGCCCCCGGCACGCGCCCCCGCCAGGCCCTCCAGCGACAGCATCTGGCCCTGCCGCACACGATACATCATTACTCGGTGTATACCTATACCAAACAGCTTTCATCCCGCGCGGACTGGCAACGTCACATTTCTAGGGGTTTTCATAATTATTCTAATAGATCTTATTTTTATTCAGCCATCAATGAATACTTTGATTTAAATTCATTATAATAATGTTGAAACCCTCTTAAAATACCTTCAGAGGATAACACTCAGAAAAAAATTTGCTGTTTACTAAATTGTGTATCAAAGTTGGTAATATTCAAATAACTCTGCTTAAAAACGTTTAAACAATGTAAAAATAATAAGTTATCAGAAAATACAGTTGTTTTAGTACTTTTCACATCATGCTAAAATGGTTTTCATCCTTGTAGATGAAAAAATTACATGTGACTAATTAATTTTATCTATTGAAGTAATCTTACCTGCGCATTTGTCAACAGTTTTGCTACTATCGGCTGCGCTGTCGTCGGCTTGTCTCCTGACTGACTCCGAACCACTTGTGATATCGACTTAGGTGTTTGATTAGCGAGCTGTACCGTCTGGCCGCTAGCCAACTGTATTGTTTGCCCACTTGACAACTGTACAGTTTGTCCACTAGACAGCTGTAATGTTTGTCCACTCGGCAGTTGTACCGCCTGACCTGCTAGCTGGACAGTTTGCCCACCCAACTGCACTGTCTGCGATCCCAACTGCACAGTCTGTCCACCTGGCATTTGCACACTTTGTCCTGATATTTGCACATTAGAACCACCTAACTGCACTGTTTGTACATTCCCACTCGCTAGCTGCACAGTTTGACCGCTCGGTAGCTGAACACTTTGCGACGGCAACACACTCTGACTAGCTACTTGAACACTTTGTCCACTGGGCAATTTTACTGTGTGACCCGTCAACTGCACACTTTGTCCCGCTAATTGAACAGTCTGACCTGCGATTTGTACTGTTTGTCCTGCCAACTGTACTGTAGACACAGGTATTTGTACAGGTTGACTGGTTTGAATGGTTTTGACGGTGGGTGTTGTTTGTTGAACGCGGGGCGTTGGGCTTTTTACTGCGGTTGTTGACACGCGGACGGCTTGTACGGTTTGAGGGGAGGCTAATTGTACAGTCTGCCCGCTCGGTAAGCGGACGCTATGTGTAGGTAGTTGTAACGAGGACAGTTGTAGAGTGTGTCCGGAGGTTAGCTGCACGGCTTGTCCCCCCGGTAGGTGCACAGTTTGGTTGGCGGCCAGTTGCACAGTCCGCCCACCCGCCAGTTGAACCGTTCGCGTTGATACTGATGACGTCACAACTGTCGGCACACTGCTGACTACTGATGTCCCACCAGCTGTACTCTGTAAAAGGAAACACATGAAAAATTAGCAAGTACTTCTTACGACCTAATGTGCGGTAGGTATCAATAGAAATACTTTGGTTTTTGCTTTATAGGCTTTAAAGCTCATTTTAAGTAAAAAAAAATGAATAAATGAGCAGAAACATAACAATACCTGAGCTATAGTAGTGACAGACGCGATATTTGGCACTGTTGTTCTCTTCTTCGTTGTAGGTGTACCTGCTAAGAACCAGAATCAAATAATATTATTTTCAATAATGAAAGTGTATGTACCAAAATCGCAAGAAGAAGGGATGTATTGTTTACCTTGTTGCATCAACGCTCGCGGCGAAATCAATGACTTTCCTGACGCTGGAGTAGCCGGACTTAACACTCTGACAACGCCGCGCCTAGTCGTAGGTGTCGCCTGATATGAAACAGGATATAATTATTAGTTCGTAATAAAAAGTAAAAGATTTATGTTTTGAAACTCTATGTATAGTATACCTGCGTGGCCGGTGTCGATACCACAGCCGTCACAGTAGTCTGTACTGTGTTCGGTCTTATCAATAGAGACCGCGTGCCTTGAGTCACCTGAAAAGATCATTAATATGTAGTGGTTGCCTTACTACTTGCTGCCAGTGTAAAAGAAAGTTTCTCAAAATTATACCTTATTCTGCACAACTTGTATCGTGGAACTAGTCGGTTGTATCACAGTCGTAGTTTGTGAACTTGGCTGGCTCGCAATGTTAGTAGTAATGATCTGTAAAATAGTAGATATTCATATTTGCATCTTTACATTATGCAAACATTCCAGATGTTAAGTTAGTTACCTGTGATTGTGATCCCTCTACTTTTTGCAAAGGTCTTTGTTTGATTAGCGGTGATTTGTGTGGCGTTGCCACCACTGAAGGTAGAGATTTTGACAACTGTCCAGAAAGACTAGTTTGGTTAACAATTATCTGTTTAGCGGGTTGCGGTTGAGGTTGTTTGGGCGGTTGAGGTTGTTTAGGCGATTGCGACGTTGGAGTCGGTTGAGTTACTTGCTTGACCTGATTCATGGTCTGCTTCACAATGTTTTGTTTAATGAGTTGAGCTATAACAGTCGGTGGTTTAGCGGATTGGGTGACGGGCGGTTTAGGCGGATGGATGGTGACGCTCGTTTGTTTGGGTGAGTGTACGAGTGGCGGCTTGGGCGGGTGAGCGGGCGCTTTGGGCTGTGCGAGGTTGGTGTGTCGCACGGCCTGCGCCAGCAGCGTGGCCTGCTTGGCCGACTGCGCCATCAGCGTGGTCTGCTTGGCGCCCGCCCGGGGGCGCGCCGCCACGAGCTTGGCGCGCGCGCGGGGGGCGGGGGGCGCGGGCGCGGGCGCGGGGGGCGCGGGCGGGGGCGGGGGCGCGGGGGGCGCGGCGTGCGCCGTGGCCTGCATGAGCAGCTGCGCGGACGACAGCTGCGGGCCCGCGCCCGCCGCGCCGCTGTCGTCCACGTCCACGTCGCTGTCCGACGCGTTCTCCACTATTTCTTCAACACTAGCGACTTCTAACTCCATCTGAAAGATATAACATTGGGTATAATTATTCTTTATGAATGATATAAAAGTGCATTCACCTCTTGTTTAATACGCTTTACAACCGGTAATCGAGCGATATAGAAAGGACTACTAGCAAAAATACACACCTTGTAATTTTATAGCATCAATTGACAGGGAAAATAATTACAATCAAGTGTAAAAAGTCAGTGTGAATTGTAATAAAATTAATAGTAAATATAAATTGCAATCTCCAGTTTGTAAAGTAAGTACATTTCCCTGCAGGTGACATTAAAATATTCGACCCAGTATATATAATATATTGTATGTTTGTATGCTCACAGCATGCGGCGGCGGCAGCAACGCCTGCATGGAGGTGGGTAGCGTGGCGGCCGCGGACGTCGACAACGCTGCGACAGCCTTGTTGCCGCGACCGCGACCACTCGTTATCTTCAGCCAGTCTTCTTCACTTCTGTTAAATGAAACACGAAAAAATACTTACGTTGTGATCATAATGATTGATCAGTAGGTTAGGTCGGAATAAATAAACATGCAAGTTCTTCGGCACTTATAGTCATTTTCGCAGTACATGGGTGCGGACTACATTGTTTTAATGTCCGCTTTTTAGATAATGATTAAAATATTAGCCTCTTATTTTTCGCTTTTTTGAAATAACAAATATCTACTATTTTCACCAACTTCTGACATCACATACCTCTACTCCTGAACCTTAACGCGCCGTATATTTGTAAAATTTTATTGTTTTTAAAAAGGAAAAAATACAGTCATATCTAATATTTTTTTATTATGTTACTCAAGGGCTAAATAAATAGATTTTAACTTTTCAGACCGAGTCCGCATCCCTATTTTTAAACAATATACAACAGATACAGATAGCAAATGTTTATGTATGTCAGTCTCTTTTGTATAGCCTATTTAGAGATTAAATCAAGTTGCAAGTATGGTATCAGTAGGTTATAGTTTCGCTAAAAACTGAAAATAATGAACCTAAGTGAGATCTAGTTCCGAAATGGGACGACTTACCTATGCCTATGTAGATATGTCCACACGGCTGTTCTTTGGTCATACTTGACGACGGGATCCCGCTTGGCCGAAAGAAATCTGTCCAATACTGAAGACAACGTATTCAACAGCGTTTGGTCACTGCAAGGCGCTATCCATTGCGACATCCTAAATAAACATAAAACAGCAATTAAATTTTCTTTACATAGGTATATTTTTTATGATATTTTGTGACTATTTGGAATAGTAATCTCCAGACCGAACGTTGGCCTGGCAGCCAATTTCAACTGAGATCAGCCATGTACGTACCGGCCGGCCACCAGCACGGTGCTAGTGTGTGGAGGTGTGAGAGGTAGTGTAGTACCTGAGCAGCGTGAGCACGTGGTGCCTGGTGCCCTCGCCGTTGGGCAGGCGGGCGAGCGCGTCGCGCACGAGCGCGGGCAGCGCGGCGTGTCGCGGGCGGCCGGCCACCAGCACGGTGCCCCCACCGCCAGCGCCCCGCGCACACGGACCCACCACCGACCGGTACCTACACACACAAACACACACAAGCGTAAGAAACACAAAAATATTTATGACACTTAAACTTGAAAGCTTCACCGGACTTTTTGGCGAAACCATAAGGGCCTCCAGCCAGAGCACAGAGCAATAGAAAAACTAACAACGTTAGCAACATTCACTAAGGGCACCCCCTGATGGGTTCGGACCTCGACATTTTTGTCCCACGGCTGGGACTTCTCATATAGAGAAGGAAAGACCAATCATCACGCTGGCTCACTGCGGGTTGGCGACTTTAGAATCAATTTTTTCGGAATCCAGGAGGAAACCTCACGATGTTTTCACAATACAACAATACACACAATAATTAAGAAAGAACATGTAACTTTGAAAAAGTCACATTGGTACAGTCAACAGCAATTTTTTTTTTTTTGTTCAAAATTATTTATTAGATGATGGATTGAGTTTATAACTTTTGGGAGTCAAAACTGATCACAAAAATATGGCAACTGAACTAGTAGTAAATGTTTAGTATAATTTACAATCACATACTTTTGAATCACTTTACACCACACAGTTCTGACGCGACCTCCGTTCATAAGTATTGAATGTCTGATTTTGATCATCTACTTTTGATGATGACTGTACTTGCCTGAAGTAAATTCGAACCTGCAATCTTGTGCACTAAAATCCTTTCATTGAACAGCTAAGCCACCATGAAATTGTGCGTTTTTAACAATCTTAATAAGGCAAACAGCAAGAGAGGGCTTGGATCTAAGCTTTAATTATGTATAGACATATTTTTATTGCTAGTTTGGCCGGCTCGTGCCAGCTTGATCTAGGGACGGGGATAACATTTACGTTACTATACTGTTCATAAAATGCGCAAAGTACTAACGTATTTAATTTGAGAATTAATTCCGTAGGTATTCGTTATTTATTATATTATATATATATATATATATATATATATTATAATACATGATTTTTTTTATTCTAAGTTATCCTATTGAAAAATACACTAGTCCAATAAAAGGGAAATAAATTCTTCCACCATCATTGTTTAATTATATCTTGAAGGGTTTTGAGATTAGGAACGATTAGGTGTGGACTTTTTTTTTCAATGTCCAGTTTCTATTTAATTAGACACGATATCTTCTTAGATACATCGAATTTAAGCTAAAGAGTGCCCAAGCTCTTACTTATGAAGTAACAAATCCTAACTCCTGAACTTTCAACGCGCCCTATCTTAGTCAAATGCTATTAAAATTTATTAATGTTGTGAAAAAAGATGCGTAACGATATTTTATTATCGAACTTACGAACTAAATAGATTTTTGCATTTTATACTTAGTTTTCCACCAATAAACTCAAAACAATTATCTATATATATAAAACTCTTCCGTTACTGACTGACTGACTGACTGACTGACTGACAGACAACGCACAGCCGAAACTACTGATCGTAAAGAGCTGAAATTTGGCATGTGTGTTTGTTGGAAGGAGTAGGCTACCACTAAGAGAGGATTTTTGGAAATTCCCCCCCAAAGGGGAGAAAAGGGTGGTAAATGACAGACAACGCACAGCCGAAACTACTGATCGTAAAGAGCTGAAATTTGGCATGTGTGTTTGTTGGAAGGAGTAGGCTACCACTAAGAGAGGATTTTTGGAAATTCCCCCCCAAAGGGGAGAAAAGGGTGGTAAATGACAGACAACGCACAGCCGAAACTACTGATCGTAAAGAGCTGAAATTTGGCATGTGTGTTTGTTGGAAGGAGTAGGCTACCACTAAGAGAGGATAATTGGAAATTCCCCCCAAAGGGGAGAAAAGGGTGGTAAATGACAGACAACGCACAGCCGAAACTACTGATCGTAAAGAGCTGAAATTTGGCATGTGTGTTTGTTGGAAGGAGTAGGCTACCACTAAGAGAGGATTTTTGGAAATTCCCCCCCAAAGGGGAGAAAAGGGTGGTAAATGACAGACAACGCACAGCCGAAACTACTGATCGTAAAGAGCTGAAATTTGGCATGTGTGTTTGTTGGAAGGAGTAGGCTACCACTAAGAGAGGATTTTTGGAAATTCCCCCCCAAAGGGGAGAAAAGGGTGGTAAATGACAGACAACTCACAGCTGAAACTACTGATCGTAAAGAGCTGAAATTTGGCATGTGTGTTTGTTGGAAGGAGTAGGCTACCACTAAGAGAGGATAATTGGAAATTCCCCCCAAAGGGGAGAAAAGGGTGGTAAATGACAGACAACGCACAGCCGAAACTACTGATCGTAAAGAGCTGAAATTTGGCATGTGTGTTTGTTGGGAGGAGTAGGCTACCACTAAGAGAGGATTTTTGGAAATTCCCCCCCAAAGGAGAGAAAAGGGTGGTAAATGACAGACAACGCACAGCCGAAACTACTGATCGTAAAGAGCTGAAATTTGGCATGTGTGTTTGTTGGGAGGAGTAGGCTACCACTAAGAGAGGATTTTTGGAAATTCCCCCCCAAAGGGGAGAAAAGGGTGGTAAATGACAGACAACGCACAGCCGAAACTACTGATCGTAAAGAGCTGAAATTTGGCATGTGTGTTTGTTGGGAGGAGTAGGCCACCACTAAGAGAGGATTTTTGGAAATTCCCCCCCAAAGGGGAGAAAAGGGTGGTAAATTGAAAATGTTTATTTCTCAATGGATTCACTTAAATCTTTGTATGTAGGTTCCACCAGTGAAGCAAGTGAGCATAGCATATGTATAAGTGAACATAGCATTTTTTAGACCATGATTTCATGGAGACATATTTCTAATATAATAAAAATTTGATTTTTTTAATGTTTGTTTACACATGTAATCGATAGACCATGGAACAGGCGATAACTAAGTGAAAAACCCAAATTCTGACGGAAGTCATTACTCCACGCGGACGAAGTCGCGAGCAAAAGCTAGTTAATTACATAAACACAAAATAATGGGTGGAGTGCTTTACCACAAAATCCTTTCTGTTAAATTCTTGGTGCAAAACTTATGAAAATCCGTTCGAATCTTCCCATACAGATATAGATCCTTTATTTCACCCTTTTAGGGGGGAGAATTTTCAAATCGCTAAAAAAAAATATTTCTTACTTTGAAAATGATGAAAACACCTTAAAAATATACAACCTCTTAAGGAGTGGTTTTCCAGAATTATTGAAATACGTATTTATTTATCTAATCAGAAACCCGTATACGAAATTCATCGTTAATTTTGCTGGTATTGAGTAACGTTGTAATATCGAGCTGACATAACTATCACAGGTGCTTTTTGCTACGGACAATATTTGTATTCTGGTAAATGTATCAAAGTTACCAGACGAATTCGATAGATATTCGTGCTCGCCCTACTGAGTGCCGAGTGCGAGTTTATTTTACGTCAACGCGATCGACACGTTTATGACGTTCGGCGCTCCGATTGGCCCTGCTCCAAACTCATAACCAATCAGAGAGCCAAACGCGGTAAACGCCTCGATTGAGTTAAACGTAAAAAATCTCACACTAGGCACCCTGATGTCCTATGTAAGTGACTTTTGTAGCTTAGTTGGCAATGGAACTGGTGCGTTGAACGAGTCCTATTTTACATTGCCGTTGTATTTGACTGTAGAAAAAAAAAACAAAAATGACACTTCGCACAAAATATATCATGTACAACTTACCCGTGCTGTATGTATGTGAATGGTTTAGCAGCCGCAGAAAATCTTCGTCGTTCCTGAGCACGAAAATCTGCCAACTCCGCTTCAGTTGCCGAACGAACTGACCATGTGGTTGGATACCTGTGAGTGTGACCAAAATATATTATTTATACTTGCGCAAAATATTATACTCTCCTAAAATACATGTCTGAGGGAAAAAATTGGCTGTCTGTTAAGTTGGTTTATGGACGATAATTTTACTTGATAACGTCGTCATAACAAAACATTGATGAAAATTTTAAAACTGTATCTCTTCTACTCGAGAGCATCGGGCGATGGAGTGAAAGAGATAGATGCGTCACAAGCCGAACGCTTAGGCTGATCGTGCCTCTCTATTGTTTGTACTGCACTCTCGCTTACACGCTCGGCTCAGGCGGAATGTGGCACTTTTTCGTGCGTGCAGCCGGCGTTCATTGACTTTATCACGTCAAAAATATTTTCCACTTTTCCATTATAAGCAAAGAGTAAATTAAAATACGTTATCATATTATTCACTGTTATTTTACCTAGGAGGCGGTGGTTCACTGGCTGGTGGCGGAGGCGACGCAACCCGCCACCGCTCACACAGGCGACCCAGGATAGCGTCACAGTCACGACCCGCGCCGATCCATTGGTACATCTACAATAATCACAACACTTACATGAATTAAATAGACTGAGGGATAGTCGAGCTATATCGAGTACGCGAGATAGGTCCGCCATACCACGCCAATCAACACTGTGCGCGACATTATACAGGTTCAATCCCCGCATATGCAATCAATTCATAAATGCTTGTTATGTTTGAGTCTGGGTATATTGAAACTCAACGCGGCAAAAGGAGTTTTATTTGAAAATAAAGATAATTTTTCAGGTACAACTGAGAAACTTATTCTGTTGTTCTTTTTTTCAAATACTTATTTAAAGAATAAAAATGATTACATTCCTTAGACAGGGACCTGTTATTTTAAATAAATAAAAAAATCTAAACAAACAAAAAAGTTTTGTATGAACATATTTCTGATTAGATAAAAATTAAAATACCTTTTATCAAATCAGAGCTTTGGTGACAAAATAGACTATACATAAAACAGAGATGAGCAGCATGCTAATTCTTTGTTTTTGTTAGTAGACGTAATGGGAAAATCATCACCTGTGTTTCAGGTAAAAACTGCAAGTAAGGTACAAAATCGTCTGGATGTTTTCCTCTCTCTCCAGCCAGGAAATCCAGTGCTGAATCTAATTCATTGGTCCAGTCGTCAGACACTGGAAAAAAAGATTGGTTTTTAAATGTATCAAATAAATTTAAAACAATATTCTGTTACAATATTTAGATGCAATGTATGTATGAACATAATTTGGCACATTCATTACTAAATACACATTATAATCCATTTTTTGCTTTTGTTTATTTACATGTTACATGTTATATTTCTTTGAATGGTTTTACTACAAAGATTACAATAACAACTTACAGTTATACCAAGTGTTAAGTGGTGCAATCGGTGACCGCATAACAGCGGAACACCTCGCGTGCAATTGTTGCCTAGACGCCCGATGCGCCGCCCTAGCGGGGAACAATGCCCGTACTAGCGACAAAAAGTTTGCATGTGTTGTCTCTGTCAAAGACTCATCTGGATCTACAATGGAGTCTTCAACTGTCTCCGTTGATGTCTCCACTTGGATAACCTCGCCAGAATCATCTGCTAGTTCTACTGGTAAGGCCATCATATCTGAAACAATGTTTAAGGTACACATTTTAAAGCATCACACCAGCCCTTATCTGATGGGCTTGGCCTAGGATTGTGATAAGTAACCATATACATAAACCAGGTCAAGCCATGGGCTTTGATGAAGAGGCCATTAGGTATTATACAACATGTAACAAAACCCCTGTCCAATCCAATAAAGGCGTATTCGTGGAAGTTCATGAACCGTCTCGCATAAGCGGCTTCTTTGACACAAAACTGTAGGCGCGGTCAGTTGTTCTGCTGTTGCCTTGGATCAGTTTTTATTTGTACTTAATTATTTTGACTGGGAAAAAATTATAATCTCCAATCCATTAAATGGCTTAGTATATGTGTTCGCAGTATGATACCGAATGATACTCTCAGGGAACGGACAGGGTTTTTGTTACACGCTGTATATAAACACTTGAGAAGGACCTCTATGGCGCCGTCATATTGTCATCGCTCGTGCGATGATGCGATACGATTTCATCGTGTAACGGGCTATGATCACAGCACATGATCGCGCGACCCTCAATAGTTCAATAGGACATACATTAGAACACAGTAAGTTTAAACGCACGGTCGCGCGATGATGAGTTCATGACTTTTGGCTCTATGATTGAAGGCGGCGGTTGTTTTTGATTGGTTGCGGTTGAGGATTGGAGCAGGCCAATTGGAGCGCCGGACGTTAAATAAACCTAGGACACGAGTGACCAAATAAAAGATAAATAAATTATGTTAATAGCCAGGAGATTTTATCATATTATATCTAAGTACCTCGATGACCAAGCTTAGCTCGGATATATCGACATTTTCTGAAAATGAATCCTAGGTAGAACGGTTTAACGCCTCCAAAATCCTCTGCATACAAAATTTCATGAAAATTGTTGAAGCCGTTTCTGAGATTCAGATTATGTAATATATATATGTACAAGAATGGCTTGTTTAAAGATATAATAAACTTTGTTAGCTTACCAATTCCATCTAAATCCTCCAATTTAATAGGAACTGCTTGATGTACCCGTGCTGAGTTTTGCATAGGTAACATTGTATCTGGAGGCTCTTGTTTTATTATACTGTCTAACTTTGGATCATTGAAGTTCACACTGTAATCATTCAAATAGTCAAGAGTAAATACACATTTTTAATAAGAACTTTAAATTATTGCATAAATATATGGGGACATACTCACTTAGACATATTACTTGGATATTTATCTATAACTTCTTGCTTAATATCTATATGATCAACCTTTTTAGATGATTTTGGACTTGTAACTGGGTCCACAAATGAGGAACTCTCTGAATCAGACTCTTCTTGTTCACATTTTATCTTAATATTTGGCAACAAAGGTTTATTCTCCACACTTTCATACACCTCCTCCTTTCCTCTTTTACTGGATGCCTTATCTTGTGCCTTGTTCTTACTGACACTATCTTTCTTTGAACTTCTTCTTAACTTTTGTAAAGGAGATCCAGTTTTTTGACCACCAAACATTAGCTTTTTGGCACCATTTACAAGAGCAACTCTTTGCTTTATATCATCAATTGTAATACCTGTTGTATTTAGTTCAGGGTGATTCTAATAGGAAAACAAAACAATTATATAATTTAACAAAAAAAGAACTGTTGTCAATCAAAGAAAATGAAGTACAAAATTTATATGGGTTATCTAAAAAGAGGTGTTAATATTATGTAAGTACACATAATATTTAGAATATAATTATGTGTAATATAATAATAGCAGTACTAAGCCAGCATGTATGGAAAATCTTATAGGCAATAAAGTGCAATGTACTTACACTTTTTGTTTACAAAACAACAAAATAGACCTATGTAAACAATTCAATGTCAAAGTACTTACCTCTCTAAATTGTCTTCTAGTCCTATGTGCAGCTAATACATTCTTCAAACACTCTAAAGATGTCAAGTTAGACTGATCTGAACCTCCTAATGTCCCAGATACATTGCCATCAGCATTCTAAAAACAGATTTCATATTAAAGTTTAAATGTTTACACTTACTTTTTCATCATATTTCCACTGTATTGAAATAAAAGAGTTTGAAGCCACTATCGTAACTATAAACATAAGATACTCAACCACTTTTAAGACGGATTCTTTTCTACAAAGATTGAAAGATATATAGCTATAAGATAGATACAGATGATGTTGAACAATAATGCATAAAATATTACATAATATACTGAGAAAATATAATTATTATGCACTAAGAACTTGTATAGTGCATAGAATATAATTGTATTACTTGTCCAGGAATTACTTGTTTCCGTTTCTTCAAAGATTGTTCAGGAGGACCTTCCGGATAATTCTCATCATCAGATTCTTCACCTCCAACTTCACTTCGCACAGCCGCCAACTCTTCAAAATACCTCTGTTTTGCTCTTAAATATAATGGCTTAAAATTATTCTTGGCTGAAGGTTTTGGCGGCAACAGAGGAAGACGTGGTATAGGCCCTGGTGGGGCTGCCTTAGCTGCCGCCAATATTCGTTCACGAGATATTAAGACCTCAGGTAATAGTTTAGCATAGTATGATTTTATCTGAAAACAATAAATAATCATACAGGTGGTAAAACTTCATAACTTTTGAGAAGTATATTATATATTTATAGTTAAATGTTACCTTGTGCTTTTGCTGTTTAGCCCTAGCTTTCATTAGGAACTTCCTCATTTTAGCTATATCTGGTCTATAGTTACCTTGCCTTAAATTGTTATAAAAATCATCTAATGGTGAAGTAAAGTGAAATGGTTCATGGTTAAAAAGCATTTTAATGGTCTTCTCCTTCTCTTCTTCCTCATTTTCAGTAAATTTGGGTAAGTATTTACTTAGTTCTTCTTTGTGTTTATCTTCTAAAGACTCCCAAGTTTTCATAGAGAAAAACTCTTTGAACACAGAATAGTCTTCACAGAGCTCTTGCGGGAGCTCCAATGAGTGACCCATGATGCGCACCGGCTCCATCACCTCGTCATCTCCCTCCGAACTGCCGCTGGATGAGTCTGAAGAGCTACTGCTCTCCCCACTGTAACTGTGTTCACTTTCCATCTTTTCTTCCATTGAGAACCGGGATGGAGTTCAACGTTGAGGCAGTCTTAACGAAAGACCTAGCTTTTTCACAGGATACAATAACGATTTTCCGCCCACTTCATTGAATTTTCACGTTGTTTTGTTCGTGTTGTTTACGAAAAACCCAAGCAATGGTATAACAAAATCGAACAAAGAGCCATGAAGTTTTTTTAAACAGCCGTCAAGTCTTGTCTAAAATAAAATAGAACGCACACGCCAAACCACGGCGTTTCATACATACTATGCGACAGAACGGAACATTACGATGAGAAAATAGCTTGACAATCAAGAACAGCGACATTTTGCCCGCAAAATAGAATTTAAAAATAAAAAACTTGTTGTCTATGACTAATACTCTGATGTTGTCTTTGAATTCTTTTATGACAATTTTGAAAAATTATTCCGCCCATAGAGCGTTTTTTATAATGATAAGCAAAAAGATTACACAAATCGAAAATTCAGTAATATAATAGTCGCCTAATAAAAAGAAGTGTTACATAAAGATTTCTAACTTTGAAAGTGACCATTTTTTTTAACTTTACATACGTGGCCTCAAGTCACTGCGTAACATAAAACATTGCATCTTGGGACAGATACACACACTATATGATAATCAGCAACCAACAAGCGTTTGTACAATAATGAGGCTGTGTCTCGTGGCTCGTTACCGGCACTGAGCGATTTCCAAAGCTAATTCCCATACCAAGATCATCAGGTGCCATTGCCACGTGACGAGAACCACATTAACCACATTAGTCAGCCCTCAAACCCTTATTTATCCAAATAGAAATGAGGTAGATTATGTAAGGCATTATTAAGTTTAGGCCTTTAACTAGCAGTGGGATGAATAAGGTTGAGGATGAATAATGAATACGGTATTAGGAGCGATTTCCAAAGCTAATTCCCATACCAAGATCATCAGGTGCCATTGCCACGTGACGAGAACCACATTAGCGGTCAGCCCTCAAACCCTTATTTATCCAAATAGAAATGAGGTAGATTATGTAAGGCATTATTAAGTTTAGGCCTTTAACTAGCAGTGGGATGAATAAGGTTGAGGATGAATAATGAATACGGTATTAGGACAGTAGAATACTTTACAATGTCTTTGATTAGGACAAAGGCCATCTGAATAGATTATTTGTTATAAAACAGATATATTTTTTTAAATTTATTATGTTATGTTTTTATCAAAATAAATATCTAAAAAAACTTACTGAATTTACAGCGAACTTTTGTTATGATATATATGTTTTATAATCCCCAATGTAATAATTAAAATGGTTTTAGTAAATTTTGCTTACAACGAATCGCAACACTTTAAAAACCAAAAACAAGCAGTTGGCGGTGGTGGTGTCGAAAGATTTGACTTTTTGACGTAAATTATTCGTGTAGTAAATATGGCTGACGAACTCAATGTTGACAGTCTAATTCACAGACTTTTAGAAGGTAAAGATTCATTTATTTCAATTTATTACGTGTACTTTGGTTCTCTGACTCCGAAAGTTATGCCCTGACATGGTGGTTCTTCGCTAAGTGTGCTCTTGTTGCGTAATTATCATCGAGTATGTAGGTATAGAAACGTCAAACTCATAAATAAATCGATTATCCTCTATATTCTTATCTGATTCTGCATTTGATGTTAGATCTTTAGATGATTCGCAGCTGACTATTTCCGTCTTAGAAATAGAACATATAATGTAAATAGTTCAATAATATAGCTACAATATAGATTTTCACACTACCAACAATGATGTCAGATTCCATAGCATGGAACACTTCTATGGGCCTATTGTTGAGCTTTTATTCGCTTTCTGTATCACTTTATATGATTTAAACATGTTTATTTCACTTTATTATGCTGCTTTTTGGTGGGTTACCGCAGTATACAGACTGCAGCAGGAAACAGCAAGGCGAAAAGGGAAATTGAAAGACATCTTTTCAGGAGAATGTATGGTTATATCCAGAATTCTTGCCAAAGTATTACGCTAGATTCTTTTTTTTTCTTCCTTTAGAGTCCAATCCCATGAGCAATTTTGTTCCCATTTCAATTGAAGTTTATTTTTCAGCCATATCTTTTTCTTGTTTTACTATTCCTTATAGGTCCTAAAAATAGCTCACCTAATACAAAGGAAAGCTATTGGCTCAAGAAGGCCATGTATCTTAACCTAAACTTACACAGTAATTTAACCACATTCATTCTAATAATACTAATTATTTATACACTGGACATTCAAGAATTTTTGGTAAAATATATTTTACTATTTTTGTATTCATTTTGTCTGACTATGTTGTATTGTAGGTATTTGTAATTTTAAAACATATATATTATTTGAATATTTTGTTCAGATTCTCGCATGATTAAGTTTTTACAAGAAATTTAATGTCAATTTTCTATTTGTTGTGTAATGTATTGAATCATCCTTGATCAAGGAATCATAATAATATGTACTAAATAAATCGTTACAATGCATGTTTTAGATACGTCAATGTATTTAAAAATTAATCATTTAGGTTTATTTCTGTTTGTATTGTACAGTGTTGATATGGCAACAAATTTGTGGAGTTATCTCATTTGATGTAATTTGATTCATTCATTTGCATTTTTGAAAGCTTGAAGACATCATTGTGTTGTATTCTAAATATCATATGTTTTCTGTAGTCACTTATTGCATAAAATATGTTGAATTGTACTGTATGTGCTTTATAATTCATTTTTAAGCATTATTGCATAAAATTATAATTATATGTTTGACAATAAGTAAGGGATGAAGTATTTAAGTGTAAATGTAATGTTGCCACAGTTCGAGGATGCAGGCCTGGGAAGACAGTGCAGATGTCAGAGTCGGAGGTGCGTGGCCTCTGCACCAAATCCAGAGAGATATTCCTGCAACAGCCGATACTACTGGAATTGGAAGCACCACTCAAAATTTGTGGTATACTATCCAAATTTATGGTCTTTTTACTAAATTGTTATAACAAAAGATTTCTGATAAACAATCTTACTAGCTTTTACCTGTGGCTTCTACCTGCGTGATTATCTTTTATGGTGGCAAAACATAGTTGTCTATATCCTTGGAATCCAAGCTTAATTATACCAAGTTTCATTGAAATTGGTTCAGCGGTTTAGCTTTCCAATTTCAATAACACACAGACACTTCTTTTTGGAATTATAATATTGGCCATTGGATTGAGAAAAAAAGATAACACTACATTATTATTTATTATCAGGCGGGCGGATGAGGCAACTGATTATTGCCTGTATTTTGTTTTTCACGCTAGTTTTTGTTATGGTAGTATGTCAGATAGTAAACTAGTTAACTATATTTCCATATATTTTAGGTGATATACATGGCCAGTACACGGATTTACTACGCCTGTTTGAATATGGCGGCTTCCCGCCGGAGGCTAACTATCTATTCTTGGGTGATTATGTGGATCGTGGCAAACAGTCACTTGAGACCATTTGCCTTTTGCTCGCTTACAAAATCAAGTATCCTGAGAACTTCTTCCTCCTCAGAGGCAATCATGAGTGTGCAAGCATAAATCGCATTTATGGTGAGTTAAAATCTATCATTTTTGTTACAAAGGTCTTCATCTTATCTATATCAAAGTGTTTTCTATCCTATCATAATAGTGTTTTATCATATAACATCAGAACAAAACAATACTAAAGAGAATCTAATCACTGAGTCATGAATTGTTTATTTGTTTTGTTATAAGTAGCTGTTTTTCATTTAATACCTCACTCCTTGATGTATCTAGTATCTTATGTTCTAATGTACTAGTATCCTTCTTATGAGCTTACCTTTTATACTATTAAATGAGGATATTTGTTGTCATTGACAAAATTTGTATGTGCAAGAACATACTCTACATAACAGAAAGGAAAATAGGTGTATTATTATATCCAACAGAATATTAGAGCAGTCTTCATTGAAAGTTTAATTAGGTTTAACCTTGACCACACTTTATAGGCCTTTGTCAAGGCCTGAATGCATTGTTAAAGATCGTTATTAGAGAGACAATTTAAGACTGCAATTCAACTGTGTATTCAATAGGTTTCTACGACGAGTGCAAACGCCGATACAATATAAAGCTGTGGAAAACATTCACGGATTGCTTCAATTGCTTGCCAATAGCCGCTATTATTGATGAGAAGATATTTTGCTGCCATGGTGGTCTCTCTCCAGATCTACAAGGCATGGAGCAAATCAGACGAATAATGAGACCCACTGATGTCCCTGACACAGGTAAGTAAACCTTCCGAGTCTAATTGATGAATCATTTTTGTTCATCTTTAAATGACAAAGCAAACAATCAACTTCCGACATTGAAATATTCCGTATCACTGTGCTATTTAACTGTATTCATCATGCAAGTCAAAATATTAGGGCCCTACTAAAAACCACTTTCCTAGTATTTTTTTTGTCAACCAGTGCAAAGAAAAAAAATTTGATCACTAACTAGACAGTCTGTATTATGGCAACCAGACAACTGATAAACATATCTCTATATTATAAATAGGTACATTAACCCTCCAATACATTGAACATGCTCATCACACAAAGAATTGTCCTGGGTGGGAATTGAACCCACAACCTCTAGTTTAGCAGTCAGATTCACTAACCAATCGTCAAACAAGCCTGTCTGTCTCCTCATTCCTTGATATGTTTCAGGTTTGCTTTGTGACCTGCTATGGTCAGATCCAGATAAAGATGTACAAGGTTGGGGCGAGAATGACCGCGGCGTGTCCTTCACGTTCGGTCCTGATGTCGTCAGTAAATTCCTCAACAGACATGACCTAGATTTGATCTGTCGGGCTCATCAGGTAATATTTACATTTTTAAACTGTTAATGTATAATAATATGATGTACCTATCATATATGCTTAATATGTGAAATGTAGAGCGGTTAAGCATGTAGCAGTGGTATATAGTAGCAAGAACCAATGAGGCTGGTATAGTCCCCTACTACTAGTACTGAAGCCTCTCTGATAAGATAAAAAAAAAACAATAGTGCCAGTAAGTAATATAAGGTTTGATGACCTACTTGGAGTATTTGGCCTTCTTTCCAGTCTTGTGTCTCTAGACAAAACAGTCTAATTGGAAAAACTGTTTGCTTGGGTGTTAAAATCATTCATAGAGTTTTTAATATTTGTTAAATACATAGCTGTATTAATGTCCAGTGTACATATGATTAGATTTATAGGGTTCCATACCCAAAAGGTAAAACGGGATGTTATATAGTAATAGGGTCCTGTTGCATAGCAGAGTCATAATAGACTCTGCTGTCCGGTCGTCTGTCACCAGGCAGTATCTCATGAAATGTGATAGTTAGACAGTTGAAGTTTTCATAGATGATGTATTATTGCTATAAAAACAAGCTGATATGATGATATTCACTTCAAAATTAAATAGCTAAATTAAAATAAAACAAATATTTAAGGGGTGCTCCCATACAACAAACGTGAGATATTTGCCGTGCCCCATCGTGCGCAAGTCCGATTCGCACTTGGTCTGTTTTTTAGTAAACTTAGATTGCCAACAAGCGTCAATTATAATTCTAGAAATAACTATTATATAACTATTTAAGGATTCAACGGTTTACTCACGCGCATTCTCGGGATCGCCCGGTGTCGCGAGTCGAACTCGATGTTGTCGAATGTTCGACTCGCGACACCGCCGCCGCCGCGTCAGCTCATGATTAAGGACTCCTATTGAGTCTGAAACTAGTCGCGCGATCCCGAGAATGCGCGTGAGTAAACCGTTGAATCCTTAAATAATTATGAATTCGTCTCATGGAAGTTATTATAATAATATTATATAGCTTCCTGGTACATATAACACAAAACATTATTATTTATAGGTAGTTGAAGATGGATACGAATTCTTTGCAAAGCGACAGCTGGTGACCCTGTTCTCCGCACCCAACTATTGCGGAGAATTTGATAATGCCGGTGGCATGATGTCTGTTGATGAAACACTCATGTGTTCTTTCCAGGTATGTGCAAAATTATTTCTTATCATAGTTTACCTACCTAGTAGTTAATTATATTCTGCAGCTGTAAAAATGTAATATTATATTGATAGTTATGCTGTATGGTCCATGCCTTTAACTTTATTGTTGTAGTAACTAGTTTGATAAAATCTTTTGTGTGCTTATTTCATTGTATTCCTATAAACATTTATTTATTCATAGTTGGACCAAGAAAAAACTGGAACTAAATGTGGTTTATGTGAAAATATTTTGATTCTTTTAAATGCATTACTGCAATAATTCTATGAAGTGTAAATCCATATTGTAATACTCCCACACAAGTATGATAAAACTAATGCGTAATTGAATGATTCAGATTCTAAAGCCATCTGAGAAAAAGGCAAAATATCAGTACAATGGCATAAACAGTGGGAGGCCAGCCACACCTCAGCGATCACCACCTAAGAAGAAATAACTGACGTTTGGTATCCAGTGTGCTGCACAGTGAGAGGAATGCTACAAATAATTAATTATATCATGTATTATAATTATTATGTTTAGTGTGGTCATTGGACATAGCCGAATAATATGTCGCATATTGTTAAAATTTATTTATCGATTTGCTTGTGCCTTCTTATTTTTAATTTTTATTATTAATGTGAGTGATATTAATTTATGAATTTAGTTCTACAGACTGTGTATGGAGCTGACATGATCTATTCGGCAATGCCTCGGTGACTATTGCTTTTTCGATCCCTGATATAAGGCAGCCTTTTAAATGGTATTGTACCCTGTTGTGTTATTGTAACATGTTGATGTTGTAGTAAATTGTTTCGTTAATTTTAAAATGTTTGAGGTGGCAAGCGATCTTAAAGATGCGGGCATTGGAGACAAAAGCGTCGTTACATTTTCATATTACCTATTTATTAAGTTGTAGTGGATCGAAAGCACATTCGCTTGGTTTATTCTGTAACTAATGTGCCTATAAATGTAAATTATATATAGGTCTTGAGTAAGTGACGACAATTGGTTAAATTAAATTTTCTAGTTTATTGGATTAGGCAACATTAAAATGAATGATCGTCCATGAAACTTCATCCTCTTGTTTTTAGTGAACGATATTTTTTTCTGTTATCCTATTGTGGAGCTGGCCTAAGACATGATATTAACCTTCTCCTCGTCATAGCAATAAGTGTTTTTTTTCTGTTCTAGGACTCCATTGCATTCACTTGTGTTTAGGGAGTGAAGTACCCAGTGAAATTAATGTTATTTTGCTCTCAGTATTATTCTTACAGATTAAGTAGATGTTTCAAAATTGTATGGAAGTATAACATGATCTCCCTACTGAGGCTTTCCCAACAAAGTTTACTGTTAAGTCTCAAACGAATTGATATAATTTATAAAATGTGGTAGAAGCAGTGTAGTCCTCGCAACAATAGTGCAATTGCTGTATTATTACTATTATATTATAAAATTATATGCAGGTTTTGCATTGTACAATTTTATTTTTTAGCTATGTATGTCAAATGATTTTCATTAATAAATATCACTATTTTAAACTAAGAGGTTTATTTTTATTTTAGTTTCATTTTGGTTTGCATTTACAAAATGTATTTTTGTTTGAACACTAACACTTTTATGTATCTTCTAAGAGAGTAAATGTGACTTTATCTAATTCATAATTTTACATCACTAGATGCTTTATTAAATTAATTGTTGGTAGAAAATATGTTGCTTTAAAAATTATATTTGTTCTCATTTAAAACTTTTCTGTATTATAAGTAGCTGGTATGGTTAGCAGCAAGATTAGAACTTATGTAATTACTATCAGTGTCACTTAACATTTAAAATTTCATTCTATTTTCTTCTACACTTAGAGAAAGATAATTTTTGAAAGCAATTGAGTTCAAATTATATAACTTACTATAAATTTTGTTGTACTTTATCTCAGGTGTGTACAATTTTCTGAAATATAAATTTTATTCAAATAATATCTCTATCAATTTATTTCATTCACTATCCATATCTTTCTCTTTCCAGCTTATCTCTTCAACATCAACCTTATTAGTCAAAATTTTCATCAAATTTTGATGATTGTCTAACTTGTCGGTAAGTTTTGAAACTAGATCTTCATTTCTTCTTTGATATTTTTGAATATCCAATTGCAAAACTTTGAGGTAACCTCGCTTGGCTGCTAAAATCTTCTTAAGTCTATTAACCCGCACTTCATATTCTTTAGCCAAAGACTCGAGCAGGATCTTTTGTTTTTGCAAGTTTGCAACATCACTTGCTCTTAGTTGTGCTTTTACATCAGCCAGTTGTGGTCTCCTGAGAAAAAATATAACAGTTTAACATAATATACACAGGACATCGCACTAATACCTATAAAATGTATTTAAGTCATAGATTATAAATAGTGTTTGTGCTAAAAGGTTCAGTAACCTCATACTTTAGATAATAGATCTTACCACAAACCATTGGTGGCCTCTATTTCACAATATTTTTCTTTCTGTTTATCCAGGATTTCGAGTTTTTCGGGCATGTTTTCATACTCCCACATTGAACTTAACTCTTGAACCATTTCGTCAAAAATGCCTTGTTTTAAACAGTTGAACATTGGCATCCATTTTACACGCCTGAGTTTTGCTTTAGGAACTGTTTCGAGAAAATCTTCATTTCTGTAATAAGGGATAACTTGAAGAGCAATAGATTTGTAAGTTTTGTTTAAAATATTTGTTAAAGAGCTTCATTTTGTTAGTAATTACTTATAAACTCACCTCACAAGATTTACAATATTACCAAATTCTTTTAAAATCGTTAAGTTTTCAAAAGTTATCTCCGAATTATTCATATCTATGTCACTGATATGGTTCTCCACTTTTTCACCCATTGTATGTAATTACAAATATCTGGAGTAATCAAGTAAATATTTAAATTAAATAATAAATTCAAATTTTAACGAACGTTAGCGTTTGAAGATGAACACAAACACAGCATAGCACAACACACATGTCAATATTGTCAATGTCAAACGTAATGACGGACGACAACTGTCAGTGGGACCACAGACTAGGATCTGGGTGTTCCAAAACGTACAAACTAAAATATAATTTGAAATAAAGTAAAGCAAAGACATTGTAATGTACTCGTAAGTAGAGTACAATGTCTTTGAAGTAAAGAGAAGAACTATAGTTGAACAGGCAAATTAGATAGAGAAGAAAACAGTTTATAAATAATTGCAAGGAGTTATCACAACCTTGTTTATTTAATTGATAAAATAATAACCTCTATGGTGGAAGATAGTAAATCGTACTTCAAAATAACGATTTTTGATAACGCGCTAAAATAATTTTATTATGTATAACTTCAATAAAAATTATAAATTAATGGTCCAATAATATATGGTTTGTCATATAAAAATCGGTGGGACGGTCTTTATCTATCTATATAAAAATTAATTGCTGTTCGTGAGTCTCGCTAAAACTCGAGAACGGCTGAACCGATTTAGCTGATTTTGATCTTAAAATGATTGTGGAAGTCCAGGGAAGGTTTAAAAGGTGTAAAACATAAATAATAACCAAAAAAAAAATTACTTTTGACAGAACGAAGTCTGTCCGGGCAGCTAGTAAAATAATATTTTCTTCCTCGCGCCCCAAAAATGAAAATCACCATAAAATAAGGTAGAAATTATTGAAGTTACATAGCAACACTAGAAATCATTGCTTCCAACCTAACAGCATGAACTGAACTTTGAGTAAAATCTCTATGGTGTTTTGTTTTGGTTTTAGCATCTGGTCTTTTCATACACATATCCTGTAATAACCATAATTTTAGATGCCTTATAGATTCGTCAAGATTTTTACAGGTTACGCCATTTCCGTCGTCTCAGCAAGCATTCCATTTACTTCGTGGTTTGGTAATGTTGGTTATAAGTGCTTACCAATATTGATGAGATTTAGAGTAGGTATGATAGGTTGTACATCTTTAGGAGAACGCTGCTGGCCATTCTTTTTTTTCTATATCGCCACTATTTCATAATGATAATGTCCGATAAGTACCAGTTTATATTTTCTTGTTGGACGTCTTAATCTAAGTAGGTAGTGAGTGTTTTACTGCCTACTACGTATAATACCTATTTCTAATAGGTACCAGTAAACTTATAGGTACTTGTTGGTGCATTGTGACTACGTGTAGAACATCCTATCTATCCATCATATCTAAATTAATTTAATACTACTCATCTACTTACTTTCGTTAAATTGGGACAATTTGTATCATTATACTTATTACCACAGAATTTAAATTTATTCTTACAAGATACCTACTTGACTTGAAATAGTTATTTGAACTACCTATATAAGCTGACGTTTGGAAAGCAAACCTTACTTTCAATTTAAAAAAAAATAATTTTCCGATCAGATGTAGGTCGGTACTTATACTTATACGTAACATATATGTTTATACCTATATTTTTTTTGGTGGGGATAAACGCTATTTCCTTCAACCCACGCTGAGGGCACAGCGTGGGGATATGTCGGACTTGCACCGACTAAAAACACTCCGGTCTTGTTCTTGCCTTTGCTGGAGCCGCGGGATCACTTACGCAAGCTCTGTGCAACTCCAGCAGGATATAATATGTTTATACCTAACTACCTACCTACATGCATACTCCTACTGTTTTAAGCTCAACTGCTCAAGTACTTATTCTACTAGAATATAAATTAATACTAGTTATTATTAAGGCGAACGCTGATTTGCCATACTCCGGAGGGGTTAAAGGATGGCCCCTTTAACCCTTATCACTTAGAGGTACAAAAATAGTTAACAACATAATCTCAGACTTATCAAATATACGAAAAATTTCATAAAAATCGGATCGGAGATTTTGGTTACAAACACCCCGGTAAAGTACCTACGTAGACTATGGGTTAATATTTTGTAATATTTATGATGCAGTCAGCTACAGCCGCTACAGGACCTACAGGGGTCATGACTGTATAGTCATGACATCTTATAGCTACGTATCAACGTAATCCTATAGATAGATATTACCTATGCATTTATTGCACATAAGTATACATATCAATGAGAGTCAAAATATATAAGCCATGAGATTAGGAATATAATAGGTAAGTCATCTTCATATGAAGGTATTAAATTAAGAATTTCTGGTTTAGGTAAGTAGGCACATTTATAAATTAATTCAGAATTGCAATAAAACAACAAAGCGTTTTTTCGATTTTATTGATTTTTTTAATTTATGGAATAAATAAAAATATTAAGGTAATAAAAACAAAAGTTTAGCAACAAGTTCATATTTGTGGCAGTGACTATGTTATGCAGTCTTTGAGATCTTGCGTGATCACTGATCAAAAATATTATTTGTAATTTAATTTGTATCTTAGATAAAATCTTTTTAATTTATATAATTGTTTAACATAGTCATTGTATAACAGAAATGTTTATAAAATATAAATTAAGTTCTTATCATATTTTGGGTTCGATGGTAGACGCCCGGTACGGTTAGTAAGCAGCAGCTGAAAAATAAAAAAATATGTAGGTAGGTACTACAAATAATTTTATCGCTAAATGAAACATTTTCTCCAACTAGGAATTCCGAAACGGAACGGTTTTTCTAATTGAAGATATAGGTAGAAATATGTTATGTTTTCAACAGTAAGTGATATAGGGGCGTAAAATTTAGAATATACGTAGTTACATAAGTGTATATGACTTTTCTGCCCTGATAATTGTAAATGCAGTACTTGCAAATTGGCGGTTTCGAGATAAACGCGGTAAACGTGTTTTGAGATATCTACACAACAAGTCTGAATTAAATAATGTTTTAAATTTACCAGAAAAATAAGAAAAAAATCAAACTTTATATTGATGTAATTTTTTCTTTATTTTATTATTTCCTTTGGATAATATGCGCATTACTGCATTTTGTTCTACCATCTAGACTTGTGAACATGAAAGTATCACTAAGCCCAAAGGCAGTATTTGTGTTCATTACTGCAAAATCACCTAGCACGTGTTCAATACTGCGTTTCTATGTATTAATCGTGTCTTATTATCATGCCTGGTACTAGTTGAAAGATTTATTAACTTTTTACTTCAGCTATCAGATACTATTATGAGAGGATGTGTGACGAAATAAAACAGACCTTAATAGGTACTAGAAAAGTGGTTAAAAAAAAAAATTAGTTTTTAAAATACACTTTAGGAACATGTAGAATACTGCGTTCAGTGTTAGTGGTGCAATAGAAGCTATTTATTATACTTGCTACGCTCAAAGGCGGCATTGGCGAATACTGCGTGTAGTTTTAGTGGCGCAAGAAATCTCTATAATATACTTGCTACTCTCACACGCAGCAATGTTGAATACTGCGTTAAGCTTTAGTTAGTATTCGTTGCAAAGTACTAGAACGTTAAATAAAGTTGCAGTAACCATAGCAAGTACTGCACAACCTTCTAGCACATGCTGAGTACTGTATATCCTGTTAGCAAAAGTAATAATTTGGTGCAAGTACTGCGTATCTAGTTATATAAAAAACATGTTTATAATAAAAAAAAACATGAAAATTATTTTTTTATGTATAGATTAGCCCCTTGAGGTGTCATTTTTGCAAAAAAGTGAAAATCGCAAAAATGTCGATTACTGCACTTACAATTATATTATGACGGCAGTTTTATTGGGGTAGGTATGCATACACGAATGATTGAGACTTTTTTGGTAGTAAATTTAAAGTATTATTAATTCGTTAGCTTTATTTGCAATAATAGGTAAGTATCTCTGCATGTAGGTAGGTATCTTTACTTATAAGAATTTAGATTCTTATTAATCATATCTTCTTACACACCAGAGACAAAAGATCTTAAAAGTGAGTTATTCTAATTAAAAGTGATTATGTTACCAATAAGCCCCAAATAAACGTGATTAAAGTCGTTATGTCGACGTTAACGACTGTGAAAAAAAAGAATTTAACATTCAGTAATTCAATTGTTGTCAAAAAAACCTGTTCCAAGAGTCACATTGAACATTATTTGTTAATGTCTCCTATTGGGATATAATTTATACATTGCTGTACACAAGTAATAACATTTTAATTAAAGGTATTGAATTAATATTATGATCTATTTATGTTTATGGTTTTATGTACAAAGTTTTATTAAGTCTATGTAAATGTGTAGTTTAGATATGACTCGGTGCATCCTGGTTTCCTTTAGAGTTGCTTAAATTATAATGGTAATGATAAATATTATGTGGTCAAATGTGATATTATAATACGATTCATGAGTGATTGCAAACTCGTTTCTATATGATTGCATACCTGGTAGAAATAATGAACACAAATGATAAGGGTAGATTTAATCAGGTCGTGACTATCTAAATTTTATTAAAACAAACGAATAATATGCTGCTAAAGAAATAAGAAATGTAATAGAAAATTATAATATGATAGATAATTTGTGTTATAATTTACTTGCAACAAATGATCTACAGTGATAAGATGTTCTATAGATATCCAATTATCTATGTCTAGTATCAACCGTGTATGAAAAGGAATAACACTTGAACAAAACAATAGGATTCATACTGCATTCTCTTGCACGTGATACGGACATGTACCTGCTTTGTTTGCATATTTTATAGACTACGCATGAACGGTAAAGTCTTGCTTAGATCGTCCACGGTGAACTGGTCTGCCACCATTAAATCTGCCGTAATTAGAGATACAATATTAAGACAGTTGTATACATTCGAGAACTAGTATGAAACTGTAAAGAAACTCCAATCAAAACGTCACACGCAACGCACTTACTGAGAACGTTGCGAGCCCTAGGTTAATACAAATCACCAGCCGCAACAGCTCCTCGTTTATGGCAATTACATTGTTATAATCAAAGTTAATTAATGGTGGTGGTAATCCAAGTCCATGATAGAGTAGTTCGAGGCCAATTTGTACAGCTGAGATATCAATAAAGCTGCAGAGTGACGTTTTGCGTATGTACAGCAACCCACTAACCTAACGGCCTGATCGGGTGCTTGTCCCAAAGGAAGGTGCGTTTGACTGGCGACAGGTAGGAGTCACGGATGTAGGAGGGGCTGCGGTCCCATCTGGCGATGGGCTTCAGCTCCGGCCAGTCGTACCAGAAGGGGTCCCGAGTGATCGCGGAGATCGGTAGAGACGGGCTGGGGTTGAAAATGTCAGCCCAAGGCCTTCGCCGTAGTCCGCCGGCGTTGTACAGCGGTGCACCTATACGCCATAACTATAACGTTTAATACCGGGACAACAGAAACACTCCAATTGCACTTCGTCATCGCCCGCCCATACAGTGTTAGCCAAGCATTAGCGTTAAACACAGCGGCGCGACACCGCCACACAATGTTAGTGCGAGAATCAAGATATTTTTATACATTGGAAAAGCTTTATTTCGTAACTCATGTTAATGACAATTAAAAGAATATGAAAATATTAACATTTCCCTAAACTTATTAAAAAAAATGTATCTTATATGAAATACAATGTAAAATTGTACATAATAAAGACCTTTATGTATGAAATAGAAATCTGTAAGATTACGAAATATTAATAACGGCAAAAAAACTAAGAAACTGAGGATAGTGTTTTTCTTACAAAAAAATATTTTGTAAATGCTTAATAATCCTTTTAAAAATAAAAATGAAGAGAAACGGTAACTTTAATTTTACACAAGTTTATATGGTTGTTGTTTTTATTAATACTTATCTGGGGAACTTTATCAATTGTGTAGGATTACATAATTAGTAAGTCAGCAAATAGTAGGTTGTATGAAATGGCTACTATCGCTTGTTACATGGCATGCGATTGCAAGCAAACGTTTAGGTTATAATGATTATTTTCCAAAGAACACATACACTCATTGGATAGGACTAAACAAGTTGTTAATTATATTATCTACCTACGATAGGAAGTATGTGAATAAAAATGTCCTTATTTATTATTCACAGAAATGTAAACGAACAAAATAACATAAGTTACGTTAACTACAGATGCTAAGTATCACACAGCTCTGGATAATTAGATGCTACACTGAACTGGGGCTTCGGACGTATATAAATTGGTTTTTTAAAGAGAGTTCAACCCAGATAGAAGAGTAGGTCATGACGAAGATACAGGGTGCACAGGGAGGCTCTGTTGCCCTTACCGTCGGCGTCGTAAGCGACTTCGCAGTCGCGCGGCGGGCTAATCCTCGGCTTCACGGGCGTTGGGGACCTCCCTCGGAGTGAACGGTCAAAGCCTGCCCATTTTTCTGCTTCCGCGAAAAATGGGTCCTTTCCGAACACGTCCGATATCCTCGCCGGCCACGCTCCTTCATGGCAAGTCTTATTATCAATACCATTCTAATTACACACTTCAGGGATAAAAACCGCTCACCATTCAGAAAAGTCAAGACATAAGACCGGAAAGAAGGATCACCTAAGTCTTCTATTTAAATAATTGTAGAGTGTTGTGTTCTTGTATGCAGAGCATGAATACTGTGTTACAAACATTCCGGAGCGAATGTTGCTCATATATACAATGCAGCTCATGCAAAACATGTTCATTTCAAAATATTGGTGCATGGAAATTCATGACTATTTTTGAGACCGACGCACATTTTTGTTGAAATTGCTTACAAATGCTTCGATAGTTAGTACGTTAACGGCGTGTTTGTGGAAAATAAATGTGGAGCTGCCATGTGCGTCAGCCTCATTACCTAAGTTCAAAGATTATAATTTCACCAAATTGCAGATTGTTTAATAAATAGCTAGTATAATTAACAGCGGAGAGGTACTAAACTACTAAATCAAAACACGGGTTGGTCTTTTATGTTTTAATACAAAATATATCGTAGTGTTAGTTAAATGTTCTTAAAACTTTGTACTATTCAATAAGTTATGGGACAGTATAAAATATTTCTACATACGTTACAAATACAATTTTTTAATTTCACTCCAGGTATATGAATATTGTTTTATTATGATTTTTACAATACGATGTCAGATTTTATATCATAGATGTATTGCCTCAATTTAACCTACAATTAAGTTTTATATACAATTTTGAATTTTGGATGGTTATTTATTACAATGTAGGTAAAGTATTCAAAATGTAGGAACTAAGAATAGATAATAGTTCATTGATGGCATTTGCTTCCGTCTCTGTTCAGATCGGCACATATTTACTAATAACGTGTAATTTATTTGTGTTGTTATCATTAACTTCTTAAATGATCTTTGCTTCGGACATCTACATACCACTCGTATTAGATTCAAATCAGATCGAATCTTACAGGTGATTGGAGTCCTAATAAGTATTTTTCTGAATCCACGTGTCGTGCTGATTTGGTATCCCAGTGAGAATAGAATATCTTTATTAGATAATAGAAATATTACAAACTGGTATTCCGCAGCAAGCCCGCGACGTGGATCAGTAGTCGGCCGAGATTCGCCTGTACTTTATTTACAATAACAATCAGTCTATCTCAGACACGAAAGACGACTACAATCAAATTGTAGAAGTAAAACTTGTACAGAGAAACCGCGGCGGCACTTACTCTAGTTAAACCTAATGTGCGTGCATAAAGTTGTTAGTATTTACCTGTTCCCCAGTGGGGCTTGCTGTCAGGCTCATATTCGATGCCTTTTAGGCTCCTGGGCGACAAGGGGGTGGTGATGGGAGCGCTGAGGTCGGTGATGGGGTACGCGCGGTCCTTCAGGTAGAGCCCGTAGCGAGACGGGTACAGGCGGTCGATGGCCGCCAGCCTGTCGAGGTGGTCCTGCCACGCCTTGTGGGCATCGAAGGGGTCGACGCCTCGTCGCACGCGCCTCGGTACGTGATATACTGTGGTACAAACGGTACACCTTTTAGTTTTCTTCTCGAATAAGTCCTGTCAACTTATTATGTCGCACTCTAGAATGCCAGTGAATTGGATTAGAATCGATTTTCTTCGTTTATTAATCCTATTTTTGGTAATAGATTATAACGTTTTTATTAGTTTAGCACTGATTCAAAGCCATCATTCACTGTCATTTGCATTATAACTCAAACCAGATTCGTTTATAGAATCATTAAAGATAAAAGGACAGTAAAACCAGTTTTATATCCCTTTTCAGAAGGAATATCTTCAAGAAACAAACTGCATAAAAACACCTTATGAGAGTGAGTGGAAGAATAAAAAGTAGAAGACACGACAACCATTCGTGTATGGTATTTATTTGTAAGAGTAAAATATATCTATATAAAATCTTTATATAAATATCAGTTAGTGTTTGGTTAGTTGCAGAGCATAGCTTTAGGTATTTATAATGAATATGATTGGATGGGGGTCACAGTAACTCATGATAGTTATTCATAGAACTCACCTCTTTGTCAACTTGCCGGGGAAGGCTCGGTACAATGTAATAATTGGGCTTATTAAGTCACAAGAGAGTTAAAAATGTAGGGGTAAATAAAAATATGTTTCACCTGACAAATGCTGGAAGATAATCTACATAAACAGTGATCGATGTAACATTCATGGAATAAATAATGTGAAGTAATGTTATGTAAGAGGTGATTTCTATCGAATGGCACATGCTTTTATTAGTAAATAAGTTGTAACTTGCACAAGCAACTAAAATAAAAAAGCCGGTACATAAACTAATTAAGCATTACCGATTACATGAATATAAAATAATAAAGTATTACGTTTAATCTACAAACATTTCTGCAAATGTAGAAACAACAAAACGTCACTAACAATTATTTAAACGTTCACAAAAATTCCAATCAACGGCGAAATAGAACACTGAAAACAATACGGGTGTGGTTGTATGTAGCTCCATGTAATGTTAAATCGATTCATGATCCAAATTCTATCTTCGAGCTAGTGACAGGCTTCCATTATTTAAATTTCACATTTAATTGTCTTTATTTATAATATAAAACTTTATTACATAATAAAATATAGACAGCAGGGTAGACGGTTACGTCTTGTTATAAAATTACATAAAAAAACTGCTTCATAGGCGTTTGTTAAAGATTGGTGATGATCATTATTGATAATGATATGAAGCTCACAATGTGACTATACATTTTCTTTCAGTGTTCGTAAAATAAGAAGTCCTGTTTTTTATTTACACTCTTCCGGAGACCTTTTGTGCTGAAACAAAATGTTGACATAGTTCTATAACTGAAGAGAGATTACACAGACATTGATATCTGTGACGTGTAACTACACATGTATAGAGATGGTTTCGTTTCCATACTTCAATAGTATTAAAGCGTGAAGCACATTATGTGTTAAAGTTTTAAACAAGTTAATAAATGATATAAATATGTACATAATTAATTATTAACTGAGACATTAGATCGTATATTTACAATGGAAAGTACTTTCTAACTGAACATTGGATTCTATCAACTAATTGATACGTTCATTCGATTTTAGACAGATTCGATCGTCTTCTTCTTAATTGTACCGAAAGGTTATCTGATTGCCAAATTAAAGTGTCGTTGTGAGTGATGCACTTGCCAATCGATTACCTTCAGAATTGCGTCATCTAACAGGTGATCTGTCAATACGATCTATTTTTGTTCATTGATCTTAGCAATCGTGACATATGCAATAATATAGATTGTCGATTGGCAAGTCGGTTATTGTAGCGTATGTGCACGTGTTTGTGAGGTGTGTATGTTTTTGTGTATAGTACTAACCTGGCCTGTACGAGTCGAGGGAGCGCGGGTAGTTGTGGGCATAGATGGGGCGTGGGGAGTAACCGTAAACCTCGCGGTGCACTGGCAGGTAGCGGTAGCCGGGGACGGCGATCCTCTCGGCAGCGCCGATGGGGTCATCGTAGATGGACTTGGTGAAAGGGTAGCTCGAAAGCTCGGGGAACACGCTGCGGCGTGTTGGCCTGTACCTCTCCTCGGCTCTGATGTCTTCAGATCCTACGAGATAAGTGTACGGACTTCAGTCTACGTTCATCTCATTTAGGGACGATGATTAATGTAAATAAACAAATGTTTCCATTGTTTGTTTGTGTGAGAAACATAATAATATGCCTACCTTTTAGAGAACGCACGTAGGATTGCCAAAATCTGGCTTTCTTCGATGGCGTCTCATTTCTGCCGATCATTTCTAAATGACTTTTAAACATTTTGGCAGATTATGTCGTGCTCGTGGTCTGTAACAAAATTTTCATCAATAAGCATCTGTGGTCCGCAGTCGTAAAAGTAGTTCAATATTTTTCGCAGGATATATGCCCGACCATATGTTGACACTATGTCAAAACGTAACCTTGTAGTTGGTAGTGTATATCTTTTTAAAATGTGTCCAGGTGACATAATTGAGTACAATAGCGTGCTCGATCCTCGTAAATAGAGCAGTGACGTTCACTAGAGTTAGCAGCAGGGCCGCAAATAGCCGTCTCGGTGGCTGGCCGTGTCGAATGGCCCGTGGACTTGGACAGGTGCCAATCTAACTGATGTCGAGAAGAAACTTGAAAACAGCCGTTTTTACGAATGTCTACTCATTGCTCTGCTATTTTCGAGTTTGTGTCGACCTTGTTGCGAGTTACGATGTGGATAAGTCAGCGGCCTGCCGCAATTTCTAATTACGTAAGCTTCGGACTCAAATATGTGAACACATATTGATGGGTATTACGGCGCGACTTCGGAGTATTTCAGGAGCTTCTACATAATATCTTAATCCTTTGGTAATGCGCTGATGATTTGAAGCTCGATATTGTGTTCAAAGTTTAGTGGGATACTTATTCGATTCGAATTGACACCCGATCAAAGAATTCTTGTTAAAATATAACATAAAATAAATAACTCTATTTAGGTTCTTCTTTTGAGAAGCGAGAAATAATTGTTGTCTTTGAATTCGGGTAATTTTGGGATTCAGTAAAATTGTTGTTGTTGGACTGCATTATTTTAATATACCAGAACTAAATTGAACTGCGATGGGCCATATTAAAACATCACTGTAACTCGTTATCCTTTGGACTGTCGACTGTTTTTCCGCCATTAAGTACACAATCTCTACATTTTTCAGTTTATTTATTGACGTGCGTCATTGGTTTAGATTTCGAAAACAGAATCGCCTTTCTTCAGGCTCAGAGTTAAGATTGACGTTCGTTGATAAGAAGAAATACTTCAATGGTCCATGGAATGCATATTATTCTCTCCTTTGAAATAATGCAGTAAAAGCTTTCAAGTTGAAATGTTCGCTGTTTATTTCTTTATTCAATTTTTTTTCAAGATGTTAAAAACACTTTATTATTGTTTATAATTATTATCCTTATTCATTTACAGTATATTAAATAAATGCATTGAAATTGACAGTTTTATTTGTGTTTGATATACTTAGCTTAGTTTTCACCTGTCATTTTAACCGCATGCCAAGGTAACTGTGTAACATCATCGCAGTATGAAAAGCGAAAGGAGATTTGGCACCCATTATTGGGGTCTGATTTAGATATAAAAAGCCTGGTTAAATATATAAATTTAGGTCAAGTTAGGCAATTCATTTTTTAATTTTTATTTAAAAACAATTTGACAATATAATAGCCGCAGAACGATGGTAACGGAAATCATGTAATTTAGTATAATACTTTGCAAAAAAAACCATAAACGTTTTTACGATGCAAATTAATTGATTCAAATGTAGTAATCAATTAAGATTAGGAAGCCAGTGGGCTGATAAAAATGTAAACATTGCTCCGTATGTACATCTTAGACTACTTTTATCCGATTTGTATTATGTCAAGCAATCCTTTATAAGAAAGTTTATAAACGTTGTACATATATTCAATAATAATGCATTAACAAAAACTCATTGGTTTAAACTGCCATAATATTCTCACAAAAAAAAAACTTTTGTCAAAACACTAATTGATACTTCAGATAAGGATTAATCTACCTATTATAACAAATTAGGTCAAGATTAAAGGCCAATGTCAAATATGTTTTGCCTCATCCATTTCTACCAGCTTCCATACTACTACAACTACGACACTTTAATTGGCATCTTCAAAAGCATCCACGGTACGGTATCTAGTTGAAACTCGAATTGAAGGTTAAGTATATATCAGCATAATGTGGATTGGCCGTTAAAAAAAGCTAGTCGATTGTGAAACGGTTACAAAAATACATGGAGGCGCGTCGATTTGGCGGGATTGCAAATTTGGCGCGGGATGAGTGTGGCCGAAAATAGTTGCGCGCGCGGGCGGATCGGATTCACAGCATTCCCGGATCCGGCGCATTGTCGCGGGCACAGGTGCGCGGCACCCATGTATCTGTGCGTGAAACATGCGCTGAAACAACCAACGACTAACTTATATGACTGCAAGAACTATGAGGTTAAGGCAAATCCCCAGATGCATCATTTAGGGACGCATTTAGGTAGCAATAATTTTCGATCCTGATTGAATGGAATATTTTCTGTTTAATATTCACATCATACAAATTTACATAACCTTTGGACTGATTAGCCTAAGAGGCTAAGGTTTTCAGTTCCCTGTCCAAGGAAGGTTACACAGAGTGTTTTAGTTAACACAGATATGTTTGGTTTACAAGTTTTATCCACACAAACTAGATTTCCTGTTATGCACACTAAACACTGAATAGTGAATACGCAACAAAAAAGCTTACTTGTTAAAAGACGGAAAAATATAGCAAAAATATATTTGACAGAACTTTAAACTCACAAATAAGCAAAAACAATGACACAGTTGTAAATTTAAACCGATAAAAGAGAGTATAAAATTTTTACGTTGAATTAACACAGTATTTATTAGAACTCCGTTTGCTTGATGTGATTAAATTAAATATTGTTCACGTTCTGCTTCATCGATCACTTGCGTACGTATGTCGTGTGAGTAACTTACGTGCTGCTGAACAAATGTTACCCGGTTATCTCCTCTAATCTCGACTAATCACCCGCGAGAATGCAAACTAGACTTAAGTCGTAGTCGCGGACCGAGCGAGACGAAGTTCCAATTGCGCAACTTTAGAGCGAGACGGCGCTACGAGCTTCGGGGTGACATCGTGCGCGGCGAACACCCCGCGTGGGGTACACTTGGCACAACCCTATCGGACTTAATCGAAACACTGGGCAGTTTCCTTACCGATTAAATAATGGTCGTTAAATAAATAGAGTTGTGTGGTTTCGTTGACGAGCCGACGTCGAGTGTCGGACCTGGGCGGGCGCGCACTGGTCGCGGCGGGCGCGAGCCGCACTTGCCGACCGCCCGCCCCGCTCCCGCCGCCCGCCCGCCCAGAACATTCAATAAACATTTTATTTTGCTCGTGTTTTACTACTTTTGTGAATATGCTCGTTCCCGGATGCAAAAGTTTGTATTGCAGTAATTTAACTAATCGAAGAACGAAGTATTATGATGGAAATTACTGTGATAATTTAATTTGGTTGATTACACATTTATAATTATTGCCAGACACATAGGTAGTAAAAAGAATGTTGTCGTGTCCTTCCCAGAAACATTTCTTTGGGTCGCTTGAATGGAATTGTTTTATTTAGGAAACTCCCAAAAAACAACATTTTATCGTAAAAAAACTCTGTCTACGTGAATCTGTGTACGTGTTCATCAACTGCGATTCAAAACTTGGAATATATTATATTATGCAATGTTTATTTACATCCATTAAAAATATAGTCTGCTTCTCTAGACATTGATTTGTAAAAATAAATAGTTTCATTTAGAACGTTTTTGGAGGAGAATATTCTGGGTAAGCGATTAATTCCTCCCACATGGCGTATATAGGAGTTTCAGGTAGGTAGTAACTATGTGTGTATAGATTGCATCGCCCGTGAAAGTACTGAAATAGCTGCGTAACCGTCCACCTGAAATTATCCAACTTTGTGGGTGAATCAACTTTGCATTCCTTGCTAATGAATCAGATTGTTTATGAACTTGAAAACATAATCTGATATCGTTTATTTGTTACGAAAATAATAAATTTACTAGACTTTGCTATGAATTTGCTTGTCTGCGCTGTAGGTATACGAAAAATTACATTCAAAAAAATTTCGAATTCAATCTGGTATTTATCATGTTTTTGCACATCTGTAGTTTTATATTTTTTATTAAATACCTGTTGATAATCAAAGTTTACAATATTTACAGAAAGTTTATTTTACTTTGTAAAATTTAAATCCTAAGTTTTAGAATGTTTCTTGTGTGGAGATAACTTTCATTTACCTACTTTGAATCAATAGTAACTATTGGAAAATAAAGTAGCTCTTAAAAAGAAATCAGTTAGAGCCTAGAGGCAGCTAGGCACGATTTAGGTGACAAATGGCCTCCTTGACATTTATTTCGGCATACATGAATTCTTGGTTCTGGTATTTAGTTCAAACTTGTGGTATATATAGGTATTAATCTCTTTGAAGGCAATATATTTAAGGATAAGAAAACAAAAATTATTTCTGTGGTTTCTTGTGACTTTTTACTGTGTTCTTAAAGCTAAACCAATGTTTTATCTAAGTTGTGTTAGTAGGCATGAAAAATTATATTTATTCAGTTAAGTGACGTTAAAAATTGAAATCACTGGTAGGTACGTAAGACTGATGTACGAACCTTACATTAACCAGATAGCCAAAATATCATTGGCATTTACTTAATACAGATATTCAACCAGCAATAAAACGCAATACCACGATAACAGCCCTTTCGATTCACCTAAAATAACGTCATTATCGAATTCGTAACAGGATGTTTATAATGTAACCAGCGGAATAATTTATGATTTCAACAAAAAATATGCATTTTAGTATATTTTATTTTTGTGAAAGAGACTCGCAAGGTCGCGGCGCCAACGGAGACAGCTGACCTCGTATTGATACGTTATTATTTTTAAACTTTTTTTTTCTAGAGAAGTATCTATCACCATCGGTTTCATACGAAGACGCTAGGATATTAAGTTCCATAAAATCAGTAACGAGTATTTTATTATTCAAACTTAGAAATACAACTTTAAGTAAAATCATATGATTTTTTACTTATAGTTATATTTCTATATTATGTTTGAATAATTTTTCGGCGGAGCTAAGTCAAATTTACAATTATATAGACTGATAATAGGATGGTATTGATAAAACACAGGGTTGGAAACATTTATTTATTTATTTAAACACACATACAACTATTATTACAGGTTCTTACGACCTAATGCAATAGCATATATACATATTATTTATTAACATACTTAATTATACAGGGCCTTAATCACAAAGTGACTTTTTGGTATAGTGATGTTGTGTTATTTTCTCAATGACAATGCTGTCACCTTGTAGATTAAACCCGACCTGTGGAGGCGCAGCTTAATAAGCGGATGCATGAAACTACGTCATGGACGTCATAAAAACCGCTTTCCTTTGTACAAGTGTCTGGTGTGTTTACATTAGTTAACCCTACTTATTTAGGTATGTGTGTCTGCTTGTATGGCGTCATACAGCCCACGTGCATCACCCTGAAACATCACGTTTTATCAAAATTTGGCGCACATTCAACTGTTTTATAAATAGATCTGCTATATACAACCGAAGATCAGACTTTTCAACTTCCGATGGTAAGCATATCATTTCCTCTGTTGTCATGAGACGATAGTACTCACAGTTGTGAGTAGTACGTGCCTAACGGGTTGGCTAGCTCCGTGGTATGTAGCTATTCTTTAAGTATAACCATGGGAAGTACAACTCAACAAGTCTTTGGCCTGCAACAGCTCATACAAGTTAATAATAACATGATGATAATTTTCCAGCTAATCTGGTCATCTTGAACACTTATAGGACGGTCCTAGCACTTCCGTGGGTGGTGTTGAAGGTGACAGTGGGATTATATCTGGAGATTGAGTAATATCATTCATTTGTTTACCAACATCACCTTATTATGGTTCAACAATTATGCCAACGGTCTGGTTAACTAGCGTATTTTACTGAACTGGGCTAGTTGTCTACTGATAAAATGTTGAATAAGTAAAAAAGACAAATGAAACGAGTGTTTGTACATCTCTCTAACGTAACGTGAGTAATGAAAAGAAACACTTATAAATTAATTGTTTAAGAACTCAAGATATTTTTGTTTGGCGTGTGTATAATATTAGAGCGTTACGAACTCTTGAAAATCTTGGGAATGGAGCGACGCGAATGTGACACGAGCTAGTATCGTCTCGCGTGAAGGTTGCGGACTGCTCAAATTGGTTTGTATCAAAACTAAGATATCAAGTGTATGGTCACTAAAAAAGAAACATAATCGCATATTGAATAACCTGAAATACGATAAAAATGTAGCGATATGCCTGACGACAGCATCATTATGAATTTAACGTCGTTTAAATTATTTCATTTAAAAAAATTGGTTTGGAATATATTATTTCCTTTGAGCAAATTCATGTTATAAATTCAATAGCGATAAAAGCAGGTAAGATTTACGTATTTAATATTTACCTCGATTGTTTATGGTCACGAAAGCTATATAATGTAAAACAAAAATTTATAACAATATCAATTCATTGCGGAAACAAATAAATAAATAAAAAAATATCAAATCATGAATTTAATTTAATTTTAGTTTAAGTTTTGTTTAATTTATATAGTTTAGTATGTTTTTTCTAATAAAAAATTATTGCATAAAAAAATACATAAATACAATAGTTATTAATTATTCTACAGTACAATTTTCGATGCAAATTTGAATATTTTAATTTCTAGTAAGCCAGCCAACCAAATAATATCTAAAAAGATGTGAAACGAACGACTGATCCCGTGGCGACTGATCCCGTGGTAAATGACATAAAGATTCATGTGCTTAATCAATGTGCCAATCGAGTCATACATTCCGTATATTTTATTTATCGAGGCGTATCGTCCGTATTATGTCAACAAAATAAAATGCTGCCAACTTCTACTATCTCCATCACTTTGATAGCAGCTGTTTCTAAAAGGATTATTTAAAAACTCCTTAGGCGAATTCCATGATTAAGTATTTATTAAACACTCCGCTTCATAAACGATTTTACTTTACCAGAATTACCTTGAAGACTTACGAATTTATAAATTCAATTTCCATTTCAATTTTAGACTGAAAAACAAACGACTGCCGGATTCAGGAATGGAGCTTTTGCTGAATACATTTAGCAAAAAATCTGCATTTTTTTTAACTGTTCCGTACCTTCGTAAAACAATTTTTGCTAGATCCAAATATGATCTTTCAACTTTGTAGTTAATATAATAAGTAAATAAAGGCACTATTACGAAGAGATGGAAAAGTGAATATTTCTTCTTACAGCATCTATCTTTTAGGTACCTACCTACCTCACCACGTACATTGTATAGTTCTTGAAATTTGCGTACACTGCGTTACTGATGCGATGACGATACGATTTTATTTATACACCCGCACGTACATATTTCTATCACCTTAAATTCTCAGATCTCAGTGATGTAGCCAAAACATTCTAATTATTAATGATGCGAGTTGTTTTAGAATAGTAATTGTAGAGCACTAGTGTAATCTTTTATTGTCGCCGACCATTTGTTGTTCGCACACTTAACTCGTCTATGATTGGCTACTAAATTATTCAATAAATAACGATTATTTTATTCGTAAATTGTCTGTTTAATTTTCATTAATTGAATATTTAGATAGTCTGAGCCAGAACTCGGGGTGATATTTAATGAACTCGTCGATAAACTGGTTACAGACTTAAGTCTTAATTAAGACTAATTACTATAGGTAGCATTTTACTAATGAGTTTTAATTATAACATGAAGTTTATAGAGCAAGGTGAAATTTATTTTAAACAAATTTGAAACGTGATTAATCTGCTTCTATTCGTTCTCTTGGTTCGGAAACAAATATTACGTAGGAAGACAAGTTTTAGCAACATACTTGAATAAGAGTGAGGATGAGTTTTTTTCTTATTTGTTAATCACCTTTTAATATGTTTAGCATGTATGATTATTAGAAAATCTAAAATAATTATAAAAATCTCTTAGAACTAGAATATATAATACCTTTAAAATATAAATATAGGACCTATTTTGTATATTTAAATATTTTCAAAGCATTATACATAGAAATTTGCTCATCAATTTGCAAGATCAGTACGTTAACATGTTTTGATTATTTATAATGTATTTTTGGCAACAGAACACATAAAATTCACAATACAGATTATCATAAATTTAATAAAATTATCATTATTTTTAATTTTATACAGTTATTTTTTTATAATCGTAGTTCGATAGCATGGGGAAGATCAAAAAGATAATTTTACTCGTAAAACGGAAGTCCAGTTGTACCTGAAGATAAAAAAGATAGCGGAAGCTAGCACATAATAAAAGCGATTGCAAAAAAGATGCTGTGTTGACGCACCAGTGGAATTGTTACACTATGACTTTAAAGTTTTCCTGAAGGATATGGTACGCCCAAGGAAGTGGTTCTCGCTTACTTAGCTTGCCGGAAGTATCGGCACTATTTTTGTGGGAAACTCGGAGACATAACGTATTTTGAAGGCCACCGACTAATCTCTATCAACTCGTAAGATGGTGTTTTCAATTACTAATGCCGGTTTGTTGGTTATCTCATGTAAAAGTAAAACAAAATAAACAAACATACTTCCAATATAGTTTTCTGTGTACTCCAATACAGATTGCAGAACTGGTTGCTCTAATGGATAAGATACTCGCAACGAATAAATAACTAGTACAGAAACAATGATGCTAAACAGAGCACAGATAGCCGACTTCAACGATATACTATCTGTTGACACGTGAACAGACAACTTTATGGCGATCCCGATCGGTGTCCGTCGATTATTTATAGATTCAGAGATAGATAAACAATTTGTTTATATTTGGCGAAACTTTCCAATAACGGAATATTTTGTTTTGGCTCGAATATCATTTAGGATCATGTCAGATTTATTTTTAGTTATTTTATAAATAGTTTTTGGAACGAAGTTCCTTATCGCGCGTTGTGAAAGGGGGCTAGACGGAAAAAAATCTTACGAAAAGTTATCACGACACTTTTTTGCCATAGTAAGCTATTCTCTCTTATTCTCTGTCTGTTTGTCTGTCTTATTACCTAAAAATTTTAATATTATTATTAATAATAAATTATTATTAATAATTTATTATAAATAAATTATTATTAATAATTTATTATAAATAAATTATTATTAATAATTTATTATAACTTAAAAAAATAAAACTTTATTACAATTCCTTCACTAATTAATCGAAAGGAACTTCGTTCCATCTGGGTGTCCCTTGACACCTCTCAAAGGTTTTTTTGTTTATTTTAAATTAACACTGTTTGCTTCAGTCCGATGACGTAACAGTATTAAGATTATAGTAAAACAGTAACGTACAAAATATAGTACTACATACTTTATCTGACCAGGTGACAGTGTCCCTGTTGTCGAGTTTAGTGTTTCAACGCAATAGAATTTTCGTGGTTTATAGGGTAAAAATTAAGCTCTCGCTCTTATAATTAAATACAGTTCTTAAATATTTCGCCTACTTGGGCCTAGTTTTTTTATCTTCTTTTTGAAACAATGGTTAAATATGCAAACTAATGGTTTCAAATTTCGGTAAAACGCGTTTTGTTTGTCTATCTACAGGGTCAAATAAGTCCATGAGATAATCATTTAACCATTTTTTACAATAAAAAATTATGAATAAACATGTTCTACCGAAGTTTGAAGCCAATATTTAGTATATTTAACCATTGGATGAGTTAACTAGGGATAAAAAAACTAAGCCTTAGTTTGGCATGCAAATTTATAACAATCAGTAAAAAAAATACTTAGAGATCGTTATTGAATGGTGATTGACAGAAACAGCGGTTCAGCTGTTATGTTTAAGAATTTATGACACTAATAAACCATTTGATTAAGAGCTACTTAAAGATAAAGGTTAATAAAACTGAATTGACGGATAGCATAGATATGTATTATGGTTAAATAGGAAACAATACTTTCCTAAGTGCATATTACCACTATAAAATAATTAAAAATATATTAATTTAACTTGCTTGCTTGCAAAATGATTAGATAAACAAATTTTACAAAGTTCGTATTTTTATAAGACATAAAATGTGAACAAAAACAGACTTTCATCTTAGGAACATCGCACTACCGCACATTTTACAATCAATAAACGTCTCGAGAATCTGTTTAGACACAATAAATCATCTGCGCAATGCGGAACGTGTAACAGAAGCAAATATTTTAGGAACCTTATCGATGGTAATTATGGATGACAGACGTACATACAGACAAACAAACATACAGTTGATGTTTGCTGTAAGTTCAATTGTCTATGGCTTGAATTTGATTGAATTGGATGTCTGCACTTAGCTGGAGAAGATAGAGATGAGAAGATAGTAATATTTTATCGATGCTTTAAGACGATATTTTATCCAATCTGTGCACTTCAGGGTAACCAACCAGTAAATATGTCTCTTCCTGCGTTTTTTTTTGTCGGGAATTACCGAGGAGTCGTGACCTGTTCTGAAAGGCATGCCTTTCAGAACAGGTCACGACTCCTGAAAAAATCATGATAATTCTATCATGATTTTTTCTTTTAACTTGAGACCGTAGGACGATTTCTATTGACAAAGTATTCTTATCGTAAACATAACGTATAACAGTAGAGAGATTTAGAATTTAGAACACCGTTTTTCATACAAATATGACGCAATGATACGATTGCTTTTTCGATAGCGTTCGTGCTACGAATTCTAAATTCAAATTCTTTGGTTGTTAGACTTTAGTCGAATAGTCACATTAGTTGATATAAGTTTGACATGAGATAATTAATATAATTATTATAATAAATAATAAAATTTACAACAATACGTGTAAGTGGTTATCGTGTGCTTATGTACCTACAATACGTAACTTTCTATCTTAGTATTAATGTAGGTATCTTAACCCTCAGTAGCAACGCGAAAGTTGACATTTTCATGAAACATCCTGGTGTTAAAAACAACCGTTGCTGATGGGTTGGCGCGTCAGTCACAGTCGTAAACGCTTGGCACTTAAAACATGCGTTTTGTATGCGACAGTACTCGATACACGCCGTTGCATGCATCTATTCTCAGCATACACGTGTTTTTCATAAATCGTTTTATAGTTTTCTAATAAATACTAAATTGTTTACTTTATGAATATATTTTCGTAGCACTTTGATGCTACGGGTTACGTTACCCAAAATATGAGTTATGGTATCGAATGTTGCTTCGAAACTATATTTTTCAACACTTACAATAATCAACAATAATAATATAAAGATTGAATGTCTTCTATTGAATATAATGTTGAATTTTTGCTTTAAAACAAAGAACTTACCTTCAATATGTTGCACGTAAGCTACGCAGAGAGAAATTTTAAACATATACACACATTTGCTGTTTAATTTTAACAACCATTTTTAATTTCAGATTTTTTAAAGTACCAAAATAAATGTAACTATATGAAATCTTTTAATGAAACAAAATAAACCAGGAAGAGCAAAATTTTACAAAACATTTGAATTTAGTTTTATTGCGCTAGCCTTGTGAACACAACAGTGGAAACGCTTCGGTAAGAATGTTGAGGCCAACTAATTAACACGAGATACCTACATTAAACGATGAAGGGCCTATTCACCATCGTCAGATAACTTTTATTCGACGAATAAAATTGACGTTTGACAGTTTCTGTATGAAAAAATTGTCAAAATTTCTTAATTATTTCTCGAATTTATTTATATTTGCAAATACTTAAAGATTTTTGATTTGTTTTTAAAGACAAATAGTAACTATACATATAAGTTGCTAAATATTTTTTTTTTTTTTTATAAATTTAAAAGGTCGTTACAATGTTCGAAATTCAGACTTGATGTCTTGTTGTATAATTTGTTTTAACAAATGAAGTTCAACTGTTATTTTCGTTCAAAGCGGGCGTGGCATCATCAGAAATAAGACAACAAACAAAAAATATATTACAGATACAATATATTTCCATGATAAACTGACTACGCACTAGCTAGGATGATTTATTACTGTAATAGCACCCAAATACCTTGACCACTCGACCAAATTATTTTAATTTCAGACGTCATCTATTGACGCCTACTACGTCTAATTTCACGAAATATACTTTTTTTTTAGACTACTGGCAAACATTACTAATAGGTATAGTGCATAATTTACGATCTCTTTGTAATTGCAGCTGCAGTTTCTAATCTAGTCTGTAGTCGAGTGAGAGTCCACTCGAGAATTGTATCATAAATAACATTGTTTTCTTCGTTGTTTGATTCCGTTTAATCTTAAGCGTGCGTACTGGCTGCAAAGCTGTGGTAACTCTTAAATTATGTTTCCTTTTTTTCCAGTGATATGCAATCAATGCATCGTACAATTGGGTTGCTTTTAATAGAACTCGTTTGTATATTGCAAAACGTTTCAAAACTTTGTTAAGGTCACTGTCTAGGGCAGACATCTAGTCAAAATATATTCTAAATATTAGTATTTCAATATGTAATAGTCTCGCAAACACTACAGACTATAATTCGTTACGGTTTGCACATATTTCAGATGCGTATTTCCCTTTCCGTGTTCAACTGGCGACACCGGTCGCGCGAAATCCACACGCTTTTGTTTTACTACGGAATGCTACGAGTCCGTGTTCAATTCGCGTCAACTGAGCACGCCTTTGTGATCAAGCAACGTTAAAAGAAGTTTTACAAAATAGTGTGCAATTGAATTGAACACGGTTTTTTAACCTGTCTATTTGAAACAAATCCGTACTGATTTAGTGCGGTCGTAAAGCATAACGGTTACTACATCGTTAAATTTGACTGAAGATTGTCGCCAAGATTTGGCCAAATTGGCATTGGAAGACGAATATAACCCCTATTTCTTCCAAAATATAACCCTGGATTCAAATGACGTGGAGATGGCTGAAAAAACTCAAGGCACCTCACAGCAACAGTTTACCTACCTACGTTGCCGATTTTTTTGTAATTTTTTGTGCTGTTAATGTTTCATTAATTGTATACTAATATTTCATTGAAATCATATTGAGTTAATAATACAACCTACTATCTACTATAGAATAATAGCGCCGCTGATTCAACACGCTTTTGAAGACTCAAACAATCTAAGAGTAAAGTCAAAAACTGTTCAACTGCACACGATTTTGTTAAACCTTACCCAGCGCCACTTGATCACAAAGGCGTGCTCAGTTGACGCGAATTGAACACGGACTCGTAGGATTCCGTAGTTAAACAAAAGCGTGTGGACTTCGCGCGACCGGTGTCGCCAGTTGAACACGGAAAGGGAAATACGCATTTCAGATCAAATGAAAATACAGAAGCAAAGGAAATGCAGAATGTTTAGTACTGTTTCCATCTGTGGCTCATTAACTAAAAATAACTCAAGCTACAGAATTTTCTAGAACATGGAATCACATCAACAATACCTTATATTTATTTTAATATTTATAGATCTACTGTTCTTATAATATGAAAAGTTGTTACAGTAAACTAAACATTGTTCAGAATGGATACTAATTTCACATAGGACCGAGTTTACCTAAGTATAAAAAATAAATTACAATCTTTTCATTTTTTATTTCCACTTTCACAAGTTTCTGCCGCTTTTCGAGACCCCACTGTGCCTCGGAAAGCACGTACCTTACGTGTACGTTATAATGGTACGGTATAACATATGGTATGGTAGGTTGGTCCATACGCCGACCTTTGACAGTCATTAAGTCATTAAAATTCTGACAACCAGACATACCGTGGGGTACTGCGTTACCCAGTTAAGTTGCTTGTGGAGGTCACATAGGCAGTCGCTCCATATGGTTTTCTGAGGTATATGCGAATGTTACACATTGAAGTTAAACTACTTTTTATACGGATTCTATTGCGTTTTATTTTGATTTTAGTTCCCGACTTTTCAACGCCTCAGGTGTCATGGTCAAGGGCAAACTTGAAGCCGATCATAACAAAGCTTGAGACAAGGCTAAGCAGTCGCTGATTTCAGTAGCCCCCTGTAGAGGTGTCGCATTTTTTAGCATGTACCTATAACCCACATTAATTCCTGTCACGTTTTACATGAAACCTGTCAATGTAATCGGAAACTGTAGCTGTCGTTTACCATCAATGAAACATCACCATGTGTTGACATTAATGCTTGTTTGTTTTTGGCAGCAGTTGGAGTCACGTGCCATTCAGAATAGCCGTGACGATGGGTCCCACACCGATGATTTTCATCACGATATCTTACAAGGGAGACAACAGATAGTTACATTATAAGTTTATTGTTTAATGACAGATGTAGATTTTATTAAATTGGCGTTACACGTAGGTTGGCCATCTGGATCATCTTGCAAATTATAGAGGTGTAATTATTAGGTAATGATGATGGAGTTATGATTTCAAAACGACTTGGCGATAGTTATAGACAAGGAAACAAGAACAGATTGTAACCGTTGTTAAATTAATGACACCGTTTTCTGGTCATTATTACACTTATTTACTCTACACTTGTAAAGACTATACAGTACGATAATTGATGTAAAGACGAAAAATATGTAGTCATTTCGTACAGATTCTATGAGCAACATAGGTACGGGGATACTTGTATAAATAAATAAATTGGATAAATGGAATATTGCATTGCCGGCAATTTTACGCTCCTGGATATTAAGTAAATAGATAATTAGGCCTTTTATAACTTGTGTCTTTACTCAAATCTACTTAAAGATCAGACAAATAAATACCTACGCTTAGAAAACATCAATTATATTATTTACGCTGGAAACTCCGTTTTTATTATTTCATCATTGACAGAATCAAAGTCACCTACAGTGACGTCATAATTATTCCATAACTTTCAGTTTTGATAGAGTCGTGCGTATTATATACACTAGAAAATCTCGCTAACGGGCGTCTGTTTATCCGGCGCGAATGACGTATGTGTCGATACGCGTGGGCTGACATACACAACGGTGGCAATCACTATGTACTACCAGAAGTTAAAGACCTCCCCTGAATCCCTGGGCTCCTTGTTCATCAGACAACTGAGAGGCGGTCCAATGAGATATGCGAGGTCTACGAATACTGGTTGTGCTACGCTGAAATATAATATCGCCTGACCTTGCTACGAATAGTGCCCGCCTACGGATAGACTGATGATGCGTTTGCATGTTTCTACGCTTCACTTAACGGTATTAGAAATATATTTAATTTTATTTTGTATACCACCAGATGTCTCCATTAATTCAAATGCTGTCAGAATTTGTTTACAGTTACGTCTTTTAAAACCTATCATGCCATAGAGAAACTGTCATGGATTAATTGGGATGTTGCATCTCGTGCCAAAGTCAATGTTACGCGAAAGTTTGACTAATATACCCTATTTATTTGCACACATAGAAATAAGATAAATATAGGGAGATATCGAAATATCACAATGAATATAAAAATAAAAACAGTAATAATATAGTTATGAGACATAACAACAACTTCAAAAGGGAAAATATTTCTCTATTAAATATCTATATATGTAGATATTCACTCACTATTTTATCTGAAATAGATTTAAGATTCATCATTTTATTTATATTTGGCATTGAAAACACCTTTTCACACGTGTTTCTGTATATAATTACTTTATTTACACATCACAGGTGAAAAGGGCGTGGGGGCTCAACTCATACTTGGCGTTGAACATGATTTCCGAATCATCCCTTATTCATAGCAGACAGCAAATCTTATGATATTACATACTATGTATAAATGTACGTGGAATGGTATTTTGAATCATACAAGTGGGTAAATTAGGTCATATCGTGTTTACGCGCCGGCGACCATGGCCTGAACGTTTTCAAGTGTTTCGAGCTGCCACATAACGATTATAGTAGAATGTACCTTTAAATGCCTGTATTAATCTTCTTTGTACATCATTAATGTGGTATTAGTTTAGAATGTGCAGTCTTTGTAAGACATGAAAAATAACATACTTAGGAACGGACAAATTTCCTTTCAAAATTTTCCATTTGCTAAAAACAATTTAATTCTATTCGCCTACACTGTACATAGAAGTGATTGCTAAAGATAAACATACGCTAATAAAATATCACCAATTCCTCAATCCAATACAACATAAAGTAAGTTGTCATCGATTCTACGAACCGCAGTAAATCTTTCATCGGGAACTGAATTAATAAAAAGACTCTCAAAGAAACCGAGATCCCCTCATGAGCTGACAGCTCAAGACTTTTTGAAGAGAAGCCGGAAACACGTCACGGTACGGACAGTAGGTGGCGCCACAATAGCAAAGTTGTCCGAGCGCCGAGAGACGCCAGCTCCGCTGCTTCCGCCCGGGAGATTTGCGCATAGAAATGGCAACATTACACATTGTTACACAAAACTTTTCTAGCGTAATGCCCTCTACGAGCGTACTTCACCCCGTAATTCTTCAGGCGCTTCCTGCAGCACGAGTTGTTCGATAAACAGAAAAGTTACTGCACTATTTTCTAAACATACGTTTTATTGTAAGCATCCTCATGTCGAAACGACTCGCCTAGCGAAACTTTATTGGCTATCTACACTCGCGAGCAAAAGTATGGAATCACTTACTTGAAATTTGCGTCGCGCAATCTGAGTACTAAATTATTCTGCTAATATTAATAAAAATGGTACCATTTTAAAGTTTATACTGTCACCTTTAAATTGATACCAAATTCATTAAAATCACACCAGTATTTAAGGAGCTATCCTGGATTATGTCAAGAAGTAAGGAAAAAGATATGTTTGATAGGTCACAACTTGCGCCCTATTGACCCCCTATAAAAGCACGTGTTATCGGATTTTCTTTATCAGTCTGCTTTCAAACGTTGACCGGTACACATCTCCGCTAATTTTGACCCTTGAATTTGGACGACAATGGATACTACACCTACAGAAGCCGCCCAAATCGTCGCCCTATTGCGAGAAGGGCTCAGCCAGAGGGCTGTCGCACGACAGCTCCACATAAGCCAGTCCTGTGTCTCAAAAGTTTATAAACGCTTTCGGGAGACTGGTGGCTTTATCTCGAGACCAAGATCTGGACGGCGCCGGTGCACATCGGAGAGGGATGATCGTTTTATCGTGTCAACCTCTCTTCGAAATCGACATTTGACTGGTGTCGACGTCCAACAGGAGCTCCGAAATGTTCGTGGAGTAGCTGCCAGCGAGTGGACAGTTCGTCGAAGACTTAAGCAAGCTGATTTAACTCCAAAAAGGCCAGCCACAGGCCCGAAACTGACGGCAAGCCACCGACAAGCACGTCTTCAATTTGCTCGCTCTCATCTTGATTGGGAGGTTGAGCAATGGAAGCGTGTCCTGTTCTCCGACGAGAGCAGAATGTGTTTGCATGGCAGCGACCGAAGAGGTCGGGTCTACAGGCGGCCTGGGGAACGATATGCACAGTGTTGTTTTGCTGAGACAGTGGCGTATGGCGGTGGTTCTTGTATGATGTGGGCCGGCATTTCCTTCGACGGTAAAACGGAGCTGGTTTTCGTGCCTGGCGGGGGAAGAGGAGGCGGTCTAACTTCAGACCGCTACATTACCGATATTCTGCAGGACCATGTCCTTTCTTACGCGGGATATATCGGTGATGACTTCCTCCTTATGCACGATAACGCTCGTTGTCACACTGCCCGTGCCACAACTGAATACCTCGAAGAAGTCGGTATCGCCACAATGGACTGGCCAGCGCTCAGCCCGGACTTAAATCCCATTGAGCACATGTGGGATGAATTGAAGAGGAGGGTCCGATCAAGAAATCCTGCTCCTTCAAGTGTAGATGAGCTGAAATCGGCTTTGATAGAGGAGTGGGAAGGTATCCCGCAAGAATCAATTCGGAAGCTGATTCGATCAATGAAGAACCGTCTTCGAGCAGTTATAAGGGCGAGGGGAGGGAACACAAAATATTGAAAATTAATTTTAAAGCCAATTAAAGTTTTTGTTACACAATTTTTGTTGTTTTCTTCATTCATTATTTTTTCATTATCCTTAGGTTTTCCTTAACTCCTTCACTTAATCCAGGATAGCTCCTTAAATACTGGTGTGATTTTAATGAATTTGGTATCAATTTAAAGGTAACAGTTTAATCTTTAAAATGGTACCATTTTTATTAATATTAGCAGAATAATTTAGTACTCAGATTGCGCGAAGCAAATTTCAAGTAAGTGATTCCATACTTTTGCTCGCGAGTGTATATAATTCTATTTTACCTTCTGTTTGCTTTTCTTGACCATTAATTTCCAACACTGATTATTATGGCTCATAATGATTCAAATTATTATTCTTAGTTGACTTTCAAAGGTGGTGGTGGTGATTTTCGAAGCTGAATTTCTGCCGCGTAATTGTATCATATCAACCGAATACATCGGAACGTAAAATCAGTCGCATTTCTTGGTGTCGTAACTTCGGCATAGTATACTTAGGCACTAAATATAGATGAAAGTTTATGTACTAGTAAAATAGAATAGCCGTTCGACTCGAAACCACAATTCCATTCCGGTTGGCAAATTGACAGAAACTATAAAATTTGTGAAATAGCGTGCGTTCAGATAATGCAATTTCACTTGAGCGAGCTGTTTGTACGTTCTGAATTTAGTGCAGTGGTTGCACGAAAACATGAGTGTCGCTTGCTCAAAAAGATTTGCACGTATAACAATAAAAGGCTGTTCAGATTGTCGCTGAACATTCATCAAGAGTTTTGTGTTGGCAAAACATGTACCTCATGGATGAGTTTGGCACTTTCCTTCGTCTAAGAAAATATTGTAAAAAATTAATCGTTTGAATGGGATGGATGCGGAAGGCGGAGGAGCGGGTTTTGTACCCAGCAGTGGATTGCGATAGGCTGAGTTGATAGTTGAGTCGTTAGGATCTATTTACAGGAAACAAAAACTTAATTGATGTATACATATTTTATTTTCAATCAAACAGTAAACAACAGTACGTACATATAAATTTTGACGGTTGTTTTTTTTGCTTTAACGTAACCTCCATTGAGCTCATAAGCAACATAGTTGCAGTCATCGTCAACAAAATGTCGTCGGAAATACAAACGTTGGTGTAGTTAAACAGCGATCAAGAGCACACACGGGAGTGGCATCGCAAATGTTTGCTGTACCGGTACCCACCTCGTTCTCACATACTGTTTGCTCTATTTGTTACGGTAATGGACAATTTAATTGCTACCATAAGGTCAAATATTGCTTGACTTTGACACGCTGCGCTGTGAGAATTGTACGCAGTTCTGTTAGGTACATATTTGTTCGTGTTTGTTTAAGTTACGAAGTGTGATTAAAAGTAAATGGACTTTTTGGTTTATCAATTGTTTTGTTTCTTTGATTACAGTTTGGTTTTTGTTTTTTTTGTACAACATATACGATTAAAAAAAATACAAATAGACTTATTTAATAACATTAAGAACTTTTTTTACTTACATGAGATATGTTTTTAACATTTGACTAACAAATAGGTACCTACAGGTAGTTCAGGTGTTTTAATTAGTGAGTAAAAAAGTTAAGTCTTTTAGCCACACTGCATGTTTTTTTATTTGTAAAGTTAAAAGTAAAGCTAAGCTTAATTATACCTATCTACCTACCCTCGCAATAATTTGTAATTGTATTCGTATAACTGTAATGTGTACTTGTATAAATTTTAACTACAATGTTTTGCATGCCCGTAATGAGGGTGAAATATGTCTTTGTACCGTACCTACATAAATTTAACATCGTTTGTACCACCATATTTCAGGCAAATAAATGATTTGATTTGATTTGATACTTTTAATGTGCGTAAGCCGTTGACATAACTTTTAATTCAAATTATAGTCATCCTCTAAGCGACGGCCGTTCAATAACACACTCGCCGCACGAAACATGTTCCAGATAATTATTAAACAGCATTAGCGCAGACAAAACAATCAAAAACATTCCCAAAAATTAGAAAACGTCACAAACGCCAAAAACTGTGCATTGAAAATTGAACCTTATTCTATATCTATAAAGTGGTATTTACATGTGTGAGTTACGTTCGTAGTGTTGTGTTTTAGTGTCTGGTAATGTCGGTGGTAGTGTAGGGTGCAATTCATAGATGGTGGCACGTGGCTTGCTCGTGGCGGAAGCCGGGAAAGGAAGCGCGGGCCGCCCTCGCAGCCGAAACAATACAATCGTGTAAATTGAAATAAATTGATGCACTCACATCGTTTTGTTGTACCGTGACTTTTGTATGCTCACTAAGATATTTTGTATATGCTGATGAATATATCTTTGTTTATTCAGATTTTATTGGTAAATGTAATGGTTATAAATATTATGATATAGAACGCTCGCGTCTCTCGTTGAAGCATTGAAGTGTTCAACAACAACAAGACACAAAAACAGGTTCTCGCCTACAGACTAAAAGGAGATATCCGTATGGCATGAATCTTAATGAACAATATTTTTGTAATATATTTATAAGAAAAACTTAGTTCTGTCAAGAATTTCCCCACTCAAAGGAAAACATTAAACAACAATTAATTCTCTAAAACGTCGGTAACGTCACACGGCCAGCTTTACAAACAATAACAATTAAAAGTCTCACGGGTGTAAAACATCTAGGGGTGGCACTCTCCCGCGCCCTCACTGACTCGTCGCGCTAATTATGCAATCAGTTCTCACAATTACCTGTGACACTTTGACACCAACCCACACCCCTGCCTTATCTACACACGACGTTTCCGGATGGTAAACAATGGAGCAGATATAAAGCTTGATTGTATTCCGTGCATTAATATACGGTAATAGTTACAAAACTTCTGTAGAACTTTTGTCCTACTAGTTAAAGAATATTAGGATAACCAGTCGACCAGATTCAATATACGAGAAGTTCTCTGCGAAAAATCCACCATTAATGTTAAGGTAAGCATACCACGATAAGCAAATATACATATGTTTGAATGCTTTGTACATTAATTATTTGATTCAAATGTTAATTTTCTTTGTGTAGTGTAGTAGCCAGCGGTAAACAGTGGTATATCAGCACTTGAAGCCACATGTATCGTGTCAGAAATAAGTAAGATAACAACTACATACTTGTGCATCGTTGCGTCACGGCGGACGAAAAACACTAATTATTGTTTCTGGGACCTTCCTCTAGGCACGGTCAGATATTGTGCTGAAAACAAAAGATAGTATCTATCTACTTACAAAACATTTCTTTTTTAATTTCGCCTCTACTTTATTTGTTTTTTTTTAAGTGTTTTAGTTTGTGATGTTATTAAAAACATTGAGGTTATCCTTAAATTTCCCATCACCTCTCAGCTAGATGCTTGAGCTCAACATTTATAATAAGAATACACACTCACAATTACAGTAATTCATTTTTTCGCCAAATTCCAAAACTACCAAACAAAATAGAAAATATTGATGTCTTTAATATTGTTTTATTCGATGATTTTTGTATTGTTTGTTTCTATGTTATGTTACATCTGTCAAAGGACCGATATCCGTTGGAGCAGACGAGTCCTTGAGTGGAGACCGTGAATCGGCAAACGCAGTGTAGGATGCCTTCCAGCGCGATGGACTGATGACCTGAAAAAGTAGCTGGGTTGGACTGGATACGGAAGTCGGAGGACTGGGTATTGTGGTGTAACTTGGGAGAGGCCTATGTCCAGCAGTGGACCGCAATAGGCTGAGCTGTTTAGTTAATAAGTCGTTTTGCGGGTTTTTTGGTAAAATAAAACACGAAAAAGGCTTCACAAGGGTAGTAAAGGGTACTTAAATAACCTTTAAATAACTTTTCCGTGTTTAACCCATTCATATTCAAATACCTCTCAAATCTATAAAGATTAACAATATTCTTCAAGGAAACCATAGTAATTTCCCAAAATAAATTGGCCTTACCATATATGACAGATCTTTTTATATGCTATTACTGCGGCTTCATCATACTTCTAAGGCTCATTAAGTCCTGACCTGAAAGTGCTTATTGTTTGCGTCAACTCAGCAAGGGTGCGGACATCAAATTAATTATAACAGTAGGGAAAAGTCGACCAGTTACTTACTGTTTATTTGCGACAAACGGATTACAATTTGTGCTCTCTTTACTTCTTTATAGTGTGTTGTCTTCATTAGAGCGTGTCGATTAATAGCTATTCATTTAATTTTTCTGGCGACTGCTGCATTTTAAAACCTCCTTTCATCATAAGAAAAGGAAAAAAATAGAACAATCAAATAAAGGTATCTTAATAATCCTATTTACTTGTTTAATTACGAAACCTCAATGATCGCTCTTAATAATTACACTAATTAATAGATAAACAAAGCTATGGGGTGGACCAATACGATCATTAGGTTTATTTAAAATTCGGCAAGGCGACATATTGTAGATTCCTTATGCAGACCGAAAATGTCTAAACAAAAAATAATTTAATCAAATAACACAACTGTACTTATATCGAACAACGACTCTTTACTTTGTGATTTGGAGATGACAAATACGCGCCGGAAGCGATCCATTTTGGCGGGAAACGTTTCGCAGGAAGTCGATTCGCCGACCGCGAATGTTGTTGGCGCCGCTGTCACAATTCCACCCAGTTGAAGCTCACTTTTTTATTAATTTTCTTTATTATTTTCATTCATTTTTCCGAGCCGTTTAAAAGGAGAACATAAATTGAGAAAACGTCGAAAATATTTGATTAACTGCCGCAATAAATAGCATGCATTTTTACCAGAATTATGCAACCAACTTAACAGTATATATTATCGGACATAAAGAATGTCCATGTGAACTGCAAGTAGGTAAATCACCTTGATGCATTTATGCTATCAGTGTACATAGTATGATTAATCAGTGGAAATCATGTCGGCGATAATGCTGTAAACTGCAAATAGCGGTGTCATAAAACGCTAATATTGTTCACATCATCCTATTATACGCAAGAGCGGGAAAACATACTATATAAACCGCAGGGGAAGCAACCAGCTGCTATTGGCCGCCTACCAAACCATCTGCGTGTTTAAAGAACTACTTAAATAAAATTTGAAGATCACATAATATAAATTAAACAATCATTGACAATAAGTAGGTGCGTTGCGAATCGTTTGAAAGGCGTACCTCAGCAGAGCTTGGGGTCGCGTGGTGGCCAGGTGCTACCTCATCCTTGGATGACAAATTATCATTGTGTTACATAAAGCCAAGTTTTATGACAATGGTGATAAAAACGATGATGCTATAACGACCCTGTTTGACTTTTGTGTTGAACAATTGTAAAAACTCTGAATTGTCTATCCATTGTGCCGTGGAAAGCTCCTGAAAACGATTAAGTGGCACAGGCCAAGCTGAAAATTTAAAACATATTGTGTATTAACAAATAGTGTCATACTTATTTAGTAAAACAATTATCAGTAGGTACCCTGTTTATTTCAAGTAGATGCGTATAAATGAAGGTGCGTCTATTACTTATTAGTCATTTCAAAATGATTATTCATAGTACAATTTATAAAATCAGCGTTAGTAAAAAATCTGCGTTTATAAAGTCGAGAAGAAATAATGCAATTATAGCAAATTTTGATTCCACAGCAACAAACACTGACATAAATTACTCTATTACATAGCTAAAGAAGGTCCTATTTTAATGTTTACATAAATTCCTTTTTACCAATCTGTAGAAAATATAATATGCCCAAGTACTTATACTAAAAATAGAGCATCATAAATCCAGAAACACTTGCAGCGCGGCGGCGGCGTTGTAATTCAATTAAGTTCCAATTAGCTTCAGTTGTCTATTAGTTTCCCGGCTTTACCTATACCTTAGGACCACCCGACGACGGCTGCAAGTTGGTTAGCGTGTTACTTACAAACAATTAACGCCTTGCGTTAGTCGATTCAACTGTTTATTTGATACGGTAATTGGTCTATTGTGTACATAAATATTTAAAGTTATAGAAATAATTTGAGTTTTTATCCCTTATGCATAAGTGAACGGTTAAAAAGGTTTGGATCCAACCGCTGCGCGCTGCTTGGTTATCCACAAAACGGTGTGCATTGTTTTTTCTATACTAAGTTACTAGAATATTTTTAGACGTTATCATGTGTGTCAAAATATTTTTAGTAATTCTCAGTAAACATCGTGTGAAAAATCGAAGATTTTTTTTTATTAATTACCCGACGGCCGCGTCAAAATGAACATTATTTTCAGTAAGCATTTATATTTTCTGATTTTACCCTTTTCAAGATATAGTGTAACTTCCAAATAGCATCTTTCTTTTATTTTAGGAAATTAATAGTTTATTTTCCAACCAATTTTCTTCTGATAGAAGCTTGTATATTTTCTGCATAGCTGAAGGTAGGTAAGGTAGTCCATGTTAAAATGATACATGATTTGTCTTCACTATGTTTAAAACACGAAAATTTTAAGAGTTATTTTATATGTCAATGTTCAAGCAACAGTATAAACGTAGAAAAACTTAAAAAAAAAAAAAAAAAACATTGAGTCGAAACTGTTCCTTTCAACATTATCTGCAAAATAAATATACGAACCTATTCTAATAAAAGTGCATAAAATCCTACGTAACCTTTATTTTGATTGATTGTAGAGTCATCACATTTAAAATTTAAGTTGTACGCAACAGTAGCTGATGTACCTATTGTGTTTATCGCTTTGTGCAAACCGTATTCGGATGCTAATCGAATAAAAATGATTCACTTCCTTCCTAAAGGGAGAGAATGGGAAGAGAATGTGTATTGTAAGGCGGCAAGCAGTCAAAAAGGGCGTACCTCTTGTACAAGACCGACAAACACATTGTGTTTTGTGCAATCACTTTTCTAATGGAGTATTTTTTGTGGGTTTACGACTTTTGTTCTTATTTTACCTTTTTGAAGTTTTGTTATGCTTTTCATTAGTCACTGCATCTTTAGTCCGTAATAATCTTAAATTTGCTCTTCTCAAAAGTATTCTTTCTCTTAGCGTTTCGCTTGCATGTTATGTTTCAATGCCTGAACAGTAATTTTTTTTGGCAAGCACTTTCTTTTCTCTCAAATCGGTGTCAATGATATTCCGATTGCTGGATGGATATCCCACAAATAAAGATTTTTGTAGACTTGTAATACATAAGGAAAAGCATAACATTTTTATAACGTCAATGTGTAACATGACAAAACGGAAACGACTTCCCCTCACTCATAACATTGACTTAAATAGCGAGCAGAAAATCAATTGTATCTCGACATGCTAGTCGTATTGTTACGATGACCAAACTGATGCTATTATGTGCTGACCCTAACACGTAATGGGAGGGTAGAAAATATAGTTTCCTAAGTTTAAGATTTGTACATAATCCATTGCCGTGTCTGTATGAAGTTATATAAGCTGCACGATACATAAGCAGCAATGAAAATCAATGAAAGTTTTAAAATCGTTTATGAGGCGACAGTTGTAGAGTAGTAATGAGATAGTTTGGTATTGTCGACTAATTACACGGTACAGGCGTTACGATATACGATAACAGTAAAAGTCATATAATGGCCAGTTACGCCGCTCGAGTCAACTATGTCGCACTTTCTTAATGGACGACGCTTTGAGATTAATTGCTTCGCTATAAATTTAGATTCTATTTTATAGTTGCTGTTTCAGAAAAGAATAGAAAGGGTTTGTTGTCTCTACTTAATTACCTTTACAACTATTAGGGTGATTGGTTATATGGGGTAGAGCAGGATTATAGAAAAAAAAATCTAACATTAATAAAAACTATTGTTATCGAAATACTCAATAGGTTAAACTGTGAAAAAGAATTGACACACCTGTGTGTACACGCCACACGTTATTTACAACGGAATCAAAGAGCACTTTTTACAAGCGAGAGTACAAGTGGCTCAAAAGTTCCGAACTACGTGAAGTCATTTCCGATTGTCCGTAATGAGCGATGAGCGAGTGCCGCTGACTTGTGGGTGGAAACATCCCCTTCGACAAACGACAAATCTTTTGTGTCGATTGCGTAAAAAAATCAGCGCGTTGCGTTTGTCAGACGAGACCGGCAAGACGACGCGAATCGCATCCGCTCTTCCGACTTTTGTCGGCCCATCCCATTGTCATGTCCGATATTTTTGATAAAATTACGTCACACAATGAGCCGGCCGCTCAATAGCTTGTTGTTCAATTGTTGTAACCTCATTGAACGAATGATATATGGACTGGGGATTGTTCGTTCCGAGCCGGTCTTCCGATCTCATTTGGCTTGGTAATGTTATTGGACAATATGCCAATGTTTACAGAACATTACGATCAATCTGAGTGCGACATAAAACTTTTAATTGTCGTACCTCGTGTACCTATTAAACGTTGTATCAATCGTGAAACAGTTTTCACTTCAATGGATGTCTGTTGACTCATAATTTATTAATATTATAATATTATTTTCTGGCATAAAACAAAATGTCACAACATTTTTGTGAACCGTTCTCAAAGTAACCCTTTCGACAACCTCCACCAGTACTTTGTCAGGATTAATAGCCCGTGAACGCGGCCGGGGTTTACAGCATACTGCCACAACTTTTCTGATTTTCGGATTGTTTTACGCATTATTAACCTGGCAATCCAATTACGTAAATAATATTGAAGAGGATTTGTTTGCCTTACATATCCGTGAGGAACAAAATGTAAATCATGATCCGCGACAGCATAATTGTTAGTGGAATGCATTATTCATGTGGAAATTAAAACCGTACTATAGAGTCCTAGAGGGAACCTTTATTAAAAGAGTAAACGGACAATTTAAGTCTCGTTTTAGTGAAACATTTGCGCTGTAACAATGGGGAATCAATCTCCATGTGGCGGGGTGCGGGCCGTGCGTATAAAGCGATGAATGCTAAAACAACTGGCAGTTAGTAGGGTGTGAAGGCGGGAATGATTAGGCAATATCCTGCGGAACCCTCGGCCTCGCCCTCCGACCCCTGCTGTTACATCTTACTTAATGCGCCTCAGCTATTTTGATCGGACATCTGATTTCGGAAGGCTACTATATTGGCTTTCGATATTGAAGCAAATTTTATGGTTTAAGTTGATTAACTTTTGTAAGCATGTGTGTTTCGGATTAACACGGGTTTTATAAACAAGCATGTATGATATATATCTTAATACAGAACATTAAATAGTAAGTAATTTAATATCTTGAAACATAGGCATTTAGATGATTACGCAGTCTTACTATGGGATACTGTAGAAACCAGTAAAATGGGTTATACTGGGTAGCCGCTCCATGGATATACGGTATGCAGGTAAATCCGGTAGGACTGAAAGCTGTCATCAGCATAGCTTGGGAAAACGCTAGGTTGATGATGAAGATTATAATTAAACGAAATTAATCTTAAAGGTTAAGACAAATTTAATGACAATGCGAAAAACTTGGATTTATCTAGTTTTTAAGACATTGTGATTATTTAAATTACTTTCGAAAAGTTTAAGGAATTGAGGTAGCATAAGATCTATAAGACTTTAATAATATTAAAATTAAACGAACGTAGCGAGGCGTGGTTAAGCTGCGGCAAGCGGGCGATATTAAACGGATCCATCACACCAGCTTTGCACTGTCACCCTTTATACACTTAATTAGACAGTCATTGTTGACAGCGCAGACACCTCGTGTTTGATTTTATAATCAGCCTGTATCACGTTCCTTACAGTTTGTAATACATCTGTCTATGTAGCTGGTTATTTGAATAATTGGATGTTTGATCACGTTGCTTGGAGAACAATAAAACTAAATTAATCCGATGAGCTGATCAACGCAGACAAATAGTACTTCTGAAGGTTTATTTAATAGTGAGTGAAAGATTTCCGAAAAAGAAAATATTGTGAAACAAAATAAATACAACAGAATTTTGACACTACTTTAAAATTAATTTACAGATTCAAGAACAAAATCAAAGTTTGTTAGGATAATATTTATACAGGATTAATTTTTATGGGGTGTATATTCAACGAGGTAATCAAGTGCATAACTGAACAATTTTCCCCAAGGAACATAGGTTGAAATCTTAAAATTGAAAATGAACTTTTCATACAAAGTGACAGGTCACGTAACTTATGTTTGTATGAAATATTGATTTTTAATTTTAAGATTTCCTTCGGAAAAGTTGTTTAGTTTAATGCACCTGATTACTTCGTTGAATAACCCACTCCATAAAAAATAATCCTGTATATACGAACACTAACCCTCCAATTTCCTGTTGATAGCAGAGATTAGTACTTACATAGATAGCTATGAATTTAACTTTTTCTACGCATTTATTAGTATCTAACACAATAACGTCACTATATAAACGGTTAACGATTGTGTTAATAACGGGTCATTAACATCAAGGTGACATCCCGTACACCTCATAATGTCAGTTTGATTACGGACCGACTTGATTAAATCTTGGCGTCTTCACTTCACCACCTTTCATTTGATAATGAATATTGTACTTTGTTTGAATGTACTATGGTTGCAAATTGATTGGCATATGATAGACTCTGTAATTGCCTAGTTTAACGCTTGTTGTGCTTTCGAGTAAAGCTAACGTGTTTAAATAATTTAGACCAAATGAAAGCAATTCATGTTATTTTTTAAAGGAAACTAGAAACATTTTAACAAGTGAGTATAACAAACATATTTTTTAATATAGCTTACCGTATTTGAATTTACGTAAATATACACAAGTACCAACGGAACTTACTTTATGTAAAAAAATAATTACCAAACTATATAAAAATAATAAGTAGATAAGTAATTTAACTTCCAAACATTGCCACCTTTACTATATATTTGAATATTAAACACAAGTTACGCGTTAAATCGTCACCTACGAAAAATAAACAGCGATGTTTTAATAAAGTTAACACAATTGGTTGCGGAACATCGGAGAGCGATAGACAGACGGATTAGCTGCAAATCCGCGCATGGGATCGCATACAGCAAGGGCGCTGACGCTCACTGATGATACCGTGTAAGGCATAAGCGGAGGCGATTAAAAAAAAACATTGAGATTTGCATGCCGAATTGATTAGGCGAAATATGAAGAATTGTAATAATGTACGATCTGTACAACTCTATTTCAAGCAAATAAATTTGATTCTATTCATATCTTAGGTTTTATATTAATTAGAACACCCTTAACTTAAAGTTATACCGTCACATACACCTATTTCTTTATGTATTCTTATTGTAATGGCACGTACATATATTCGTAATATTGTCGTTAGTGTAATCTACTATATAAAAATAAGTCGGGTTTTCCTTCCTTAGGGCGCTTGTAGACGTCCGTTTTTTTCACCGGAAAACGGACCGTCAATAAACGGCTATCCTTGTATACATATATTTTTTTTACCGGATGAATGTTACCTTGGACCTTTAAAAGAACGCAGGTAGGCGGCACATAATTTACAGAAAACAGGCAATACGTCCGGCAGCGTCAACACGCACCAATACACTGGCGTGGATGACCGCTCTTTCTTACACCGGACCGGTGTCCGTCGCGCCGAGGGGAAGCGGTGGTGCATCCGGCGTAAATTGTTCGCCGGACCGATGTCCGGTGCATGTACACATACTCATTATAAATCATACACCACCGCGAATCCGGCAAAAAACACGGTCCGTTACCCGGTGAAAAAAACGGACGTCTACAAGCGCTCTGACGCTATAACTCCAGAACGCACGAACCGATTTCCACGGTTTTGCATTCGTTGGAAAGGTCTCGGGCTCCGTTAGGTTTATAGAAAAGAAAATTCAGTAAATTCAATCAATTAAAAGAGAAAAGCAGGAAGGGAAAATATCGCGATTATTGACATTAAAAACGAATAAACAATGCGGTAACCATGGTAACCTTGGTAAAATTGGTAAGTAGGTAGTTGCCATGACGACCAAATTTCGTTATTTTTAGTACGATTTACTATCCTCCAGATCCTCCTCCATAGAGGTTATCAATTAAATAAACAAGGTTGTCATAACTCCTTGCAATGATATTAAAACTGTTTTCTTTTTTAAATATCAGGCTCGCAGACTTTTATGTTTTTTTTTGTTTGTCTATATGGTAAGTCTGAGAGTCGGTCGTGTCGTAGGTTATAATCATGATAAACAGGATGGATTTTTTATTGCCACCAGAAAGAAAGAGAGAAAGTACTAAATACATAGCAAATTAGACTCAATATTTTTTTGAAAAGAAATAAAGCTGCATTAAATAGATGTTTAAAAATACGCTTTACGGACCGGGAATCGAATGGGCTAAAATTCGAAAAAATAGCACTGTGTACTTTTTGGCATCAATTAATCTATACAATAAAACAGTAAAAAAAAACTGTGTCTATACATTGAAAATACAAAAAAAAACATGCGTGCGTACAAAGTACACATGTCAGAAGTGAAACTTCTTTGGCGAACTAATTTATAAATCTTGTTTATATTTATACAAATCTAAAACTTTAAATTTCCAAGATTAAGAGGAAAGGAAAAAGGAAGATAGGTTAGGAATTTAATTGTCATTAAAATAAAAAAAGTGTTGAAAATTAATGTAAATTATAAATTTAATTTTTTCAATTTATTTCTTCAATATTTACATTGTTTGACATAACGTTTATCTAAAATAAATAAAAATAAGTATTGTTACAATAATTAACAATAGCGAGATACACAATTTGTAAAACAGTAACTATTATGCAAATGCGCTTCGTCTATGGTCTCACATGCAAAAATTCTAGATTGAGATTGAGATGAATACATGTAATTTCATATAGAGAAATGTCCTCCATCTTGGATCAGGAACTTTTGCGCGATAGACATTTCCGCGAAAGCTTGACCTCATTTTTATTTTTAGTGACCTCGCAAATCTTAAAAATGACTTATCACAAAAAAATGCATATTTTTCTCGGTGCCATCTTGGATTCTAATTTCGACCCCATAATCGTTTTTAGCGACCTCGGGTACCATGAAAATGACACCCATGATGAAAAAAATGCATATTTTTCTCGGCGCCATCTTGGATTCTAATTTCGACCCCATAATCGTTTTTAGCGACCTCGGGTACCATGAAAATGACACCCATGATGAAAAAAATGCATATTTTTCTCGGCGCCATCTTGGTTTCTAATTTCGACCCCATAATCGTTTTTAGCGACCTCGGGTACCATGAAAATGACACCCATGATGAAAAAAATGCATATTTTTCTCGGCGCCATCTTGGATTCTAATTTCGACCCCATAATCGTTTTTAGCGACTTCGGGTACCATGAAAATGACACCCATGATGAAAAAAATGCATATTTTTCTCGGCGCCATCTTGGATTCTAATTTCGACCCCATAATCGTTTTTAGCGACCTCGGGTACCATGAAAATGACACCCATGATGAAAAAAATGCATATTTTTCTCGGCGCCATCTTGGATTCTAATTTCGACCCCATAATCGTTTTTAGCGACCTCGGGTACCATGAAAATGACACCCATGATGAAAAAAATGCATATTTTTCTCGGCGCCATCTTGGATTCTAATTTCGACCCCATAATCGTTTTTAGCGACTTCGGGTACCATGAAAATGACACACATGATGAAAAATTTACAAATTGTCGTCGGCGCCATCTTGGGTTTTAATTTCGAACCCATAATCGTTTTTAGCGACCTTGGGAACCATGAAAATGACACCGATGACGAAAAATTTGCAAAATTTCCTCGGCGCCATCTTGGGTTTTAATTTCGACCCCATAATCGTTTAAGCGACCTCGGGAATCATGAAAATGACACCCATGACGAAAAATTTGCAAATTGTCGTCGACGCCATCTTGGTTTCTTGGCACCCATTTTAAAAGACTGTGATAGCACTATGCGTGATACGACGTTCGCTCTGTCTCACTTTTTCTCTCAATCTTTCTCACTCGCTTGCTATACTCTCACTCCACGGCTAGTTGCTCATGCTACGTTCGCCCTGTCTTACTCTCTCTCAATCGGTCTCGATCATGAAGGTTACATAGATGAAAACCTTCATGGTCTCGATCACTCTCTCTCTCTTTTCTGACACTTCCGTTCAAAGACATTGTAATGTATTCTACTACTTCCGTTGCATACCGGCGTGACGTTTCATCTGTAAAAATTTTACCCTCGACCGCGCCAAAAGAAGTTTCACTTCAAAAAAAAAAAATTGAGAGGGGTTTGCAAACAGATATAGAGCACGAATCAAAAAAAAAATCTGTCCGTCTGTATTTCTGTTTGTCTGTTTGTTTGTACACGCTAATCTTCGGAACTACGGATTTGAATGATTTTTTTTGTTATATAGGTATTAAGTCTAGGTAACATATAGGCTATAATTTATTTTGGAAATTTGAACACCTCATGCAGAACCGCAACAGACCAGCTAAACTATAAGAGATACAAAAATGGTACCATAGCAAAAATTGTTCCACGTGATGAGTATTTTCTGCTGAGAGAATAAATTTGAAGATCTGGAATACCTGATGTGGAACTCCAAGAGCCCAGCTACAGTATAACACATATAGGAATGGCGTCTTAGCAAGAGTTGTTCAGCCTGATGAGCACTCTCTGTTGACGTATAAAAATTGAAGATCTGGAACACCTGTTGTCGAACTCCAAGAGCCCGGTTACACCATAACACATATAGGAATGACGTCTTAGCAAAAGTTGTACGGTCTGATGGGCATTCCCTGTTGACTTATAAAAATCGAAGATTTGAAACATCTGACTTGGAAATCAAAGCTATCACTAATTTCACTGCATAATTATAAAATAACATAACCTTTAGGACTGATTTTCGATGACGATGGTACCTATATCATTTATAATTCGTCTCAACTGGCCAAAACTCCAATTTTTTTTTATCGAATACATATAGGTATATGTTTTCGGGCTTATGTTATTTGAGCGTTTAATTTACTTTGCAGTCACTTAGATTTTAATTGATCAGGTATCTTCACAATAAAACTATAACCATGATGAAAGAGGTCAAATCTTTCCCAATGTTCCAAAGGAGCTAAAAGATTGAGGATCATAAGATCCCAAGAATCTACCGAAGAGCGTCAGCTTCGGATCGCGAAGCACGCCTGCATTCTCATCGTATTTACGCATCTACATCCACGTCTCTAGAAACCAGTGAAGAATATGAAGCGCGACTGACCGCTGATCGTGAGGAAAAGTTCTGATGGCATTTCCTGCTATTTCACAAAAATGAAAGATCTGGAGGGTCCCAAATCGTCTCGCGCATCAAGTTGTTTTCCCGTCCCCGGGCTTTTAGAATTTGACATCAGACGTTTCAGATCTTTTATTTTGACGACCCTGTTGTCGCTGGCATAAGCAACAGGATCCGCGTACGAAGTCGCGGGCAGAAGCTAGTATTAAATAAATAAATGTAGACACCATCATATAATTGCTGTGAATCCAAAGTAAGTAGCTAAAGCACTTGTGTTTTGGAATCATAGACAACGAATGCACCACAAACACTCAGACTCGAGACAATGTAGAAAACGTGTTTCTCTACATTGATCCGTCCGGGAATCGTACACGGGACCTCAGAGCTGGCGACACCTTGAAAACCTGGATGTTTAAAAGCTACATCCGGACTAAGGAATTTTATTCATTTGTTGCGGGGGTTTTACTATAATTCCAATCACATCCATAAAGAACTTGTCATATAAATAAATTTAAATCATGGTAAGTAAGTAAATAGTAAGTGCATTTCTAGACTATACAAATCTCTTTCGTAAGTATTTCTTGATGAGATCTACTGGCTGGACTTTTTTTTCGCAAGTAATTTTTGAAGCTTTGTACGTCATCCGCTATCTCCTATCGTTTAAGTCAAACACAGAAGTAAGGGGTGGCAGCAATACCCCAATCAAATGTACTGGCGGTTTTAATATGGTTGCCGATTTATAAGGATAAGTCACACGAGTAAATATTAAATTTGTTAGCGATACTTCGAGATTAAGTGGGAGTGCCGAACACTCTTGTTCAGAGGGGAGAGGAGTCACGGCTATTTATTATTGTTAAAACAGATTTCATATGGATTTAATAATATTTATTGTGTTCTTAACAATATTTTTTATTCATTCAGTTTGTTGTTTTTTTATCTCACGGTAATAATTTTAAATTTTAAAAAGGAAAAGGCCGACAGAGCAGATTACAATGTGACGTCAGACTTACTATTATTGTTAACTATTACGTATTCTTCTTTTCCACAGAAATATTTACCGCGGCAAATTATAGCCTATAGCCTTCCTTAATAAATTGGCTATCTAAAAGCAAAAGATTTTTTTAAATCGGCCCAGTAGTTCCTGAGATTAGCGCGTTCAAACAAACAAGTAATATAAGTGCTTATTTTTGTCCATAGTATGGACAAAAATAAGCACTATGAAAAACAAGATACGCATGATTATAATTATCATAATGCAGATTCACTTTGCGATTACAATTCTATAAAAAGCGAGTAACATAAAAATACATTCATATTTTTGGCCTGTTTTGTATGTCGGAATCACCTGTTATTTATATGCGGTACATTCCGAAACATGTCATGGTCTTATTGCGTTGATAACGTGTCCAAGATACTGATCGCATCTACTCGGCCAAAGCTCCTACTAATTGTTCATCTATAAAGTAATTTGAATGCACTGATTGGTATACGATGTAGGAAAATATGTTTTGTGCATAATCCTTTCTACAGTAAGAATATTGAAAAACAGAAAACCAATATTTCATTTCGTACCAACGTTTAGTAAAAGCCAACAAAATTACGAATAAGTAATCTCATTGATGAGTGTACATGCGTTGTCATTTTGTATAGAATTTATCAGCTGAAATTAAATTAAATTAAAAATTAAATTAAATTTAAATTGCCTAATATATAAATAATAAAGTAAGATTAACTTTTTTCAATATTTATTCAAAATAGTGTATTTATTTAATACTTTTGTAAATTGTTGCACAACAGCGGACTTACTACCGGAAGGAATTCTCTGCCAGTCAACCTTAGGGCGATCCAAAGGCAAATCATGTTAGACGCAGAGTACCAAATATTAAAAACAATATGTTCAAATATTTATAAATAGAAACAGTTGCCTTTCAATATAAACTTAACTAATTCAACTTAAATGTTAGAATACGTATCTAAACAGCTAAGGGAATACAAAATTTGACAAGGAGTTGGCGTCGACATCAAAATCGTGTTGTAATCGACAATGAGCAATGGTACAACCGGTGGATAATTTATCGCGGGGCAATATCCAACACCATCTGTAATCATTAGTGCTAGCGCCCTTCTGTCTCGCTTTGACGCTTCAAAGTTCAAATAACATTAGGCCAGGCTAATGTTGCATTGTAACACAGTTTAATTGCAGTAGGATTAATATGAGAAAGGATACGAAACGAGCATCATTGACTTTTGTAGTCCGAGCTCTATTACATAATCTATCTAATACATACATATACAGCTCTATGTTTTAGTATTTAAAATAGTTTAATATTAAGAGACAAACAGATAACCGTATGAAGAAAATAAATCGTACGAGAAAAGTAAAAAGAATGAAAATGAACTTCCTACTTTTACCACAAGTCTTCACACACTCCACTCATCATCTGCGTAGCCTTTTCTAAAGCTATGTTGGGGTCGGCTTCTAGACTTACCAGATTTAACTGAGTACCGTGTTTTACATGAAGCTCCTGCACACTCGTTAAAAATATTGAACAACTAACCTCCATAAAAAGTTATGCGCGAAGGCTAAGAATACATCAAGTCTATTGGTCACAACAGCTGTTGATGTATGTTCGCATTAAAAGGTAGAGAGCATTTTCTCTTTCGACAATGTAAAAAAAACTCTCGACTATATTTTTCCATACTTTTTTAATATAACGAGTAAACGTTTCGACGTTCGCGTTAGCAACAATGGCGATAAGTTGCGTCATGAGACTTCCTCGTAAGCATTCTCGGTACATGGCGGGGAGGTACATAAATCTCCACATATTGCCTTGCTCCGAGTATCCAGACTGTAAGAGAAACAGCCAACCCTTGGCCCGCTCGTTATTGAGCTCTCACACCCATTGTCCTTGTCCTTTTCGCACGAATGCTGAAATCCTACATCTCAGCTCTTTGCCGTCTCGCTTCAATTTCAATTTACTCGAGACGGATTTTCAGAGCTTCATAAGATTGCCTGACATAGTATAGGTGAATAAAAGAGATGAAATCCTTAGTAATTTGTGTTTATAGTACTACTTTCAGTCGATCAGAGTAGGCCAGGATCAGTTTGAGTTCTGGAAATCACTGTGACTATAAATTATATACCTCTGGATCTAGATCTTAAATGTAGGAACTTTTGACCATGCAAGCCAACAAGGAATAGATATTAGTGTTCCAATTATGTTGATGATGCTTTGAATTTCCAATCTTATTTAGTCGATTTTTTCTACATCAATTACATTAATAAATAAATTGAATTAAATTAACTGCAGATTTCAGTGTTTTTCGCACAGATAACCTTGATCTAAAACAAATAATTTATCACTGAAAAAATTGGCCTCAATTTGCAGAGTTATTCGTAGGAAATCGTGTCAGACTGCGTGTTATCCCAATTCATAAATCATCTTGCCAACAAAGATCGTAAATGATCAAAAGAAATACATACTTAAGTCATTATTCCAGATTTTTTTATCTAACCCGATCTAAAATTATTTTTTACCACTATTCAATATCACAAAAATATTTCAACAATAACTTGCCTGTGTATATATCTTTACCTAAGCATATTGTTCTTTTAAATTTTTAGACAGAAACACTTTTCTGGAGACAATCATTGTAAGGCAACGTGTTTTGATATTACTTTGTATGTTCTATCTTTGCTTATACTATGCTTCGCAACGCGATTCCTTAGGTATCTAATAGAGACGACAATCTTTTGTTCTTGTTAGTAAGTGCCTATATACGGTAGCTGTGTCTCGCTCGTACACAATGGCGGCACATAAATCTACTACATTCGGAAGCACCATTACGAAGGAAAATCCTCAAATGCTTTTAGTATAGTGGATTTCTTATAGCGCATAATATTAGTTAAGTAAACCTATCGTTAAATTATCTATTTGTTACTTTCTCTTATCTATAACGTTTATTTTGGCAAGTACATTACAAGAAAGAGAAAATATTAGATTACCGATGATTCCCAAATTTTTATTGTGCATTGTGCCTGTATGCACAACAAAAATACATGAAATTTTATGACTTATCTACTTAATAATAAAGATTCAGAATTCAAATTACCAACAGCTGACATGTATGTTTATAAAAAAAGTCAGATATCACGAAGACGAACACGTGTCTGAGAAACGTCGCTGTATAATTTGTTCTTCAATACAACCGCACAGTAATAAAGGTTAGTATAAATTGCGAGCTATTGAATATACTACAATGAGCACGGTTTTCTATCGAAGATGCAAGCCTTCGGGAGGCGTGGAACCCATCCTGCAGGAGTGGGTGTGATCGCCTCTGACCGTTGCCGAAGACCGCAATGAATTGATACTAATTATTATTAATTTGGTTGTTTATTTGATATATTATTTAAATAATGTGCTTATGAAATTAGTCTCGATTTTTTTGAGGTGAAATCACTTTCAGGTTCAATTTTTATTTCTTTAGGAGACTCTAACAAAGACTGCGCTCTCTACAAACCAAAAAAAAAAATGCGTTTTATTGCGGTGTACTCTCTCAGTTACTTGAGACAACAGCATGTAATAATTTAGTACCTGGATCACCGAGCTTTGCTCGTTTTTTTTTGGAAGTTTTTTTAGAAAATATATTTAAATATACATACTGATGAAATGAGGAAGTATACCTAAATAATATATTTCGATCTTACCAACATAATAATAAAAAAGTATGAACTGGTTATTTAAATAAAAAATCACGAGTGCAATTAGTTTATTATTTTATTAGAAACAAATACCTACTTACTTTTTTACAGCTTATCAATAAATCACAAATAACATTAAAATAAAAAAATGTTTTAGAGACTAAATTATCATGGCGTTAAGAGCAAGCCGTACTCTCTAAATCTGAAAATAAATAATAATCGAGCGGATTAAGATCGAGGCTAGACGACGGCCAGTCTTCAGCACTGATGAAGTCCGAAACGTTCAATTCCAACCAAGACTGCGTAGACCGAGCTTTATGACCCGGCGCCGAGTCTTGCTGGAAGGACCATTCTTCGTTATTGAACATGGTGTTGTTAAGGGGCTTCACTAAGTTACCTTCTCAAGAATGGTATCTTGATAGTTGATACCCTTGTGCTGATGTTTTGATACCTTTTTCACAAAAGTATGGCTCAGTCACTCCTTCATAGCTAATAGCTCACCAAACCATCACTAAAGTTGGATAATGCCTACGTTGCACTTTGTCGACTAATTGGGAAACTTTCTTAGAGCTGTGAGCATAAATACGGTCATTTTGTTTTTTAAATAGTTGCTCAATTGTAAAAAAAAACTCATCCGTAAACAATTTTGTTCTGTGCTCTCCTTTTGCGAACCGCTTCAGTAGTTGTTTCGATTTTACCAGCCTATTTTTTTTTATTATCAGTTAAGAAATGACCAGTACGTCTCTTAAAGGCTGCAAGTCCTAAGTCAGCTTTTAAAATACGAGACATGGTTCCAGGTGCTAGTATCCTCATCTCCCGAGATAAAATCTTTTGCTTTCGGACAGGATTTCTTCGAATTTTTTCCCTTACTGCTTTGACAACCTTTTTCGTACGAAACTACGTGGACGGCCTGATCTTTTTTTATGTTACAAACAGAGGAGGTCTCAATGTATTGGCGCCAAAATGAGAAAACACAATGAACAATCATATAAAAATGACAGATTCCAAATTCAAATGTAATATATTTTGTTTATTTTCAATGATGGCCGTAAATACAAGAATTGCTCGTTTAAAGATTTAAGATTACTGAAAACGCGGATAAAACGACATTTTCTGAAAATGAATCCTAGCTAGATCGATTTAACGCCCCCGAAACTCCCTGCATACAAAATTTTATGAAAATCGTTGGAGCCGTTTCCGAGATCCGGATTATATATATACAAGAATTGCTCGTTTAAAGATATAAGATAAACGAAGTAAGTAGTTTAAGTTATACAAAGCAAATAGGATTTATAAAACTACCTATGTGTAATTCTGGATATTCCGGATGAGATTTTCTATAAGAAATATCTATAATATCACATATCAATCAATTCAATTAATGAAGCGGCGGTAGCCGAAAGGCTTGGGCCTCGGATTTGCAATCATGTGATTGCGGGTTCGAATCCCACCCATTGCACTACCGACGTAAACCCACACGTAACACAAGCAATTTAGCTTAGCACGAGGGGTTAACAAGAATACTAGTAATGTGCGAACCACATTGATTAAAAAAAAATCTAACAACCATTCCTATTGAGGGATAAAAATTGGCTGTGGAGGTGAGATAGGCAGTCTTTCTATAATTGGTATTCAGCAGAATCTGGTGAGCTGTAAGATGTCCTCAACGTGGCATGGGAAAAAAGGCTAGGCTGCAGAAGAAGATTGAGTAGCTATCAGTGTGCGTAGATGGCAATATCACAATCTATTACACTACTGCACTTATGTCTATTTATTGCTAACATTTTAAAAAAGCCCAACTTACAATTAATTGCTTTCATGTTACGCCTACAAAAATATAATGGTACACAGTATAATTTTTATTTGCACTAAGTCCCAAGAGATCTTAACAGTTTCTAATACCACGAGTCATTGCTATAATTTATAAGTGTACTTCGAATGCTTGTGCGTACGCAGAGTGTGCGGTCCATTCAAGATCATCCCTTATTGTCCTATTGTCCATCTGTCAGTGGCGGCCCAAACATTTATTCTCTCAGGCGTTAGAAAAAATCAATGTTTACCTTCATAGTGGAGCACATATTTTTATACAAAGTATGGTTTATAATGAGGAGTTTACAGAATAACGCCTGTCCACAATAGCTAAATGTGGGCAGGAATTAAAGGTGCCGTGATAAATGGACAGATAGTACACAGGTACGGCTGGCCTAAAGTCCCGTACTTACACTTCATTAAAGAAGGGAAAATGTTTTTAAGGATACTTACAAATTAAACGTTTCACCTTTGTCATCTCATTCAATTTTTGCGATGATTTTCGTTTCAGGGAATACGTCCGAATATTTTTCATAGAAAGGAAATTTTAAGCGCTTGCTAGAGTATTTAATCGGTAGTTTCCAACGGTGTGTTAATGAACACTCGGAAACAAAAAACACGTAGCCTCAGTATCGTAAAACACAAGCAATCTTTTTATCGTTACATTATTAAAATAACACACATTAAACGAATACATCAAAAATAATTTGACCGTCAAAAATCTGGAACAATGTTGTAAAATAAGGTCGGAGAAATGTTGGCACAGGACGCCGTCATTGAAACACGTTCAGTTCCCGGCTTTGAACGGTCAATTATAAGTAAATGATGTTTTACTAAATAATTGCTGCCAAAAATTTAAAAATATAACAGGTGACTACGAAATTTTTCATTGTGTGTCCAGACAAATGAATGTCAAGTCTAAGAATTTGATATTTTTATTTTTTTATGTGTAGGTATTTAGGTACTTGTTTTGTACTGAGTTGACTGTTTGTAAAAATTTGTTGCCTCACATATTATTAGATATGTATTAAATTGAACAACAACTATTTACTATAATATTTTTTTTAAAGAATAGATAACGATGGAGGTTCTTGATGGTTCTTTTCCATAAATAGCACATTGGAACAGCGTACACAGACCTATTTATTTCCAAAGTTAACGTTTCTAAAGCGACTATTTTTGTTTTATAAAAGATTAAAATATTTTGATTCTTGAACATGATAGAAATAATGACTGTAATAAGTCGTGTCGCGAGCATTGGATTTTAACGAAAACCTCAAACATAGTCGAAACGTCAAGCCATTATGGATAACTAATTATTTTTATATATTTTTTTTTCGCCTGACGACATTTTACAGCTGCGCCAGTTTATATTTATAGGGTTATGATATAGCAGCATTCCTTTTACAAAAACGAACTACGCTAATAAAACGAATTATGCTAATATTAACTCATCAATCATATCAGCCTATCGCGGTCCACTACCGGACATAGGCTTCTTCCGAGCAGCGCCACAACACTCTGGCTTCCGCCTTCCGCATCCAGTCCGACCCAACTACTTTTTTTAGGTCATCGGTCCATCTAGCTGGGGGGCGTGCCACACGTGTTGCGGTCTCAACTCAAGGACTCGTATGCTATGCTAATAATGACTAAGTAAATATTATATCCTCTTATTTTTTTTTTAACACAGCATGCAAGCTGTCAATACTTTCTTGCTGCCATACAGTACCGCAATTGGCTACTCGACGCGTTCCTCTATGGGTGGTCGTTGAATTCATTCATTCATCAGCTTTGTAACCGGGATCAGTGTAAACAGACCACCGCGGACATCACCGGACACTTCCGGACGGATGTTCCACGAAACTAATTGTATCTGCCTGAAGATAGTTTTATACGCACTCATATTATAAGCAAAAGTTAGTATAAGAAGTAAAACTGAAGAATTGATTTGGAGGAGAGGCTTGGAATTATTGATATTTATTTATTATTACTTTTTTGTAATGTAGGACGGTATTAAGTACCTTTTATCATTTAGTGATTCAGTCAAATTTGGTATGTATAAAAATGTTTCGAATAGATTAACTTAGCCTTTTGTACTTTTCCATGTAAATTTTCGTTTTTACTCAAAGGTTGACTGGCGGAAAATGCCTAGTGGCATTAAGTCCACCTTATGTACCATTTTGTACATGAAGTTTTAAATAAATTAACCTAACGTGCCTCTTTTTTAGAAATTATAAAAGACTCATTAGAATTATGCCTGTATACATTATCTCACATGAATGTACGTATCATTGAATAAACATTCAGATTCAATAAACACGGTTTGATAATTCGACCTTTAGAGACTTAAAATCAACTCGATTTAATATAATTTATAAAATTCTCGTGTCGCGCTATTTGTTACCAAACTCCTTCAAAACGGCTGGAACTATTTGTATGAATTTTTTTGTGCACATCGGGTAGGTCTGAGAATCGGCAAACATTTTTTTTTCATACCCTTAATGATAAGAGTGACCCTCTCCAGATTTTTTTATAATATGGCAGAAAAAAAATTGCCGGGTCAGCTAGTGTTCTACTGTTTAATAAAATTGGACACATAGTACCTACGCACACATTCAGTAAGTAGCTTTTGCATTTACTCCGCTAATGAGAAAACCTTTTATCCCACTAGCTCCTACAGACAATTTTGGGTAACAAAATTCCTATAAAATTATTTTGAACACTAAAATACAATAAAAATCCACAAATTGAATAATAATATTATTTCGTTAACACTTCGTGATAAGGCTATTTTGTTTCAAAACATCAATTTATAGACGTGTTATAGCTATTTCGTAACAGTGATTTTGTTAATTAACCTTTGTGGCTGACTTTACCTACCTAAGTATTTGGACGGAACATCACCACCACGCTGTTACTACACGCTCTATCATTTAGAAAACTTTTCAATTTTAATGAGTTATTTTAAACAAAAATACCCACATCTGTTGCCCAAACTACAATTGTTTATTTCGCGCCTCCATCCCAAACACATGGCGCTTTGTCCTCAAAAAGGCCTCGGAAACAATCAAGAAGGGAAACAAACAAGTGCTGGACTTGTCACTTCATGAACTATTGTAATAAGTAACTGTCCACGCGTGGGAACGCAGCCTCACTATCGTTCGCATCCGGATTCGTACCTGACTTAAACTTTTTGCAGTAACGTTGTAAAACACTCGTTATTAATGGTTGTCCATTCAAAACTCCTCTGTCTTGAGTGCCGTCTGTTCTAGATGAATACATTCGAACATTTAGGAATCACTCATTTCTCCGAGTGGCAATTGTTAAAGATACTTGTGTGAACGAATGGCCTGAGGTTTATTATAGACATTAACAAGTTTTAAGAGCGCTTAGTTTAATTCTAGACTTGGTGGAGACAGATTTATTATGTTTAAATGGATTTTCGAAATAAGGTTTGTATGTCGAATATCATTTTAAAGTAGATGATGAGAGTGGTATTCATTGAAGTGAAAGTCGTAATTACAATAATTAACAGATTTTTTAGGACTTTTAATAAGTCATCGGTCCTATAGTTAAACAGTACCTACCTTACAAGAAGACCCAGGTCTTTTAGGCCCAGTTTTTTGATCCCGAGTTAACTCTATCAATGGTTAAATATGCTAACTAATGGTTTTCACCAATTGTTAGTCTATCGAATAGTCAAATAAGAGAGTTAATTATTTAACCATTTGTACGCGTTCTACCGAAGTTTGAAACCAACGAATGGTTTAAAACAGCATATATCACCATTGGTTGAGTTAACTCGGGATCAAAAAACTGGGCTGGCTGTCTTAACTCTATTGAACTTACTAACCTGGGTGTCCAATAAAACAATCGAAAGTCTTTAAAACTCATTCATAAAAATCGCCTACCTGCGAATCCGTTGCTCATAGTACGTCGAGTAGTAAAATTTTATGAATGAACACTATCTATGAATGAAGGTGATCAGACATAGCTGAGGCTTCCGCCTTTTCAATACTCGCCTCGAAATCAATTTCACGGCTCCGCGCCGTTGCATAAAACTAAATTCATACACAAACAAGACACCATGACACCGAACAACACATTTTTGCAGAGCGATTTACTCGAAATAACAAATTGTATGAATGAACGCCTCCGGAGAATACTTGATACAACCAGGGATCGCCGGATCGGGGACTCTATTTAACCGAATAAAATGTCATTTGAGATTATCAACGAATATAATTTCATTGTTGGTGTAAACCCCAAACATGTAATATGGCCATTTAATTTCAATTGAAGCTGTGGTGACATTTTGGGAGAAAATGTTTTTTATTGAAATCTTTTCTAAATTGCTTGATACTTTATGATTTAGTACAAAGCAAAACAATAGACATCATAATTCCCGTAATCACGGCATACATATTACCAATTACCAATAATTGCGATAAATGTTATCAAACAATACAAATAGATTGATATTAAATTATTGTTATCATTATTGTTTATTTTATCTTTATATATTGTAAAAATGAGTGCTTCATATTAAAGATAAAATCAGTATTTCTTATCGAAACCTCCTTGAACAGCAGCTTTGATATATCTAGTATTGCCTATCTACATATCTTGATATAAAATAATAGGTATTTAGGTAATTAAACTACACGACCATTAAACATTCTACTAAATAATTATAGAGTCCGATCCGAAGGCCGTACCTACTTGCAATCACACATTAATATTTTTTGTGACTACATTATTTTTCAGTGGTCCCCAACTAACTCTGTACCCTCCAATGATACCAAACATTTTTACAAACTTGTCTTGATTTTTTTTTTTGCGTCAGACGGCGACACACTGTCTGGTACAGTCCCGTACATAATAGCCGCACACAATTTCTCACTTCATTTTTGCCATCACAAATCCTTTTAGAGGCGCGATTCATTGACGTGGGTCTCCTTTCCGGTTGCCACGAATAAAGGAACCAATTATTAGAATTACCAACGCATAGAAGTCCTCTCAAAAGGCCCTCCAATACAGCTTCCGAATTTCAAAGAAACGCGCCTAAAAGGATGAGGGATTAACGTAATTTAGATGATTCAATGAATAAACTCTGAATACGAGGTGATAATCGAAACGTCCAAGTGTGACATTTCGCTTAACATGCTAAAAAATCGCGTTCAAAACTTTGGAACATAATCGTAGAAAGAAATTAGGTTTTTTATCGTGAACAGAAGAACAGATAATTTATCGGAAATAAACTTTTTGCCGTTGCCTTTGTTACGAAGTCCAGCGTTGCTTTTGTCAGACGACAGAGTGGAGACCCCCCGCGGCAATCTAATTCCCCCCTTTCCGATGGTCAATATAAAAGTTTAAACGGTTTATTTGTTTCTTTGTAAGAACTGGCAGACGTAACAAATTACGGTAGCCCCATATTAATAAAACAAAAAATATTTACGCCTACTTCTCTTTCTATAGGCGGTCGTTAGCGTGGAAGGCCATCAAACTTATTTGTATTCTAATGATTCTTCGTACAAACACGTGTAAGTACAAATCTTTAACTTAGGAACCATTTCATGAATTAGGTTTTTTATATTTTAATATTGACTAATAATGTTTGAATGTATCATGTATGCGTACATATTAGTACATTAAGTTTTGGCGGAATTAAGTCTTTGAATTATTTTAAGTAAAATTAGTTGAAAGTACCTTTAAATATGTCTACTATCTAACAAATCACTGCATAAATATTGACACATTTAACTCACCCTTAACTAAGTAACGCAGTTTGCAATAACATCAGATAAGATTACTGATATGACTGGTAACCTGCAACGTGCCGTCCAATAGGTACATTTGGTATCTAGGTATCTATGATGGAATGGTTCCTCGTACTATAGTTACATAGGCAGTCATACATATGTTATGTAGAACATAGATAATGCATGATATCTCCATTAGCACTATGATAGGAAAAGAAGTACGTACCTCTACAATTACCTTCTCTTTTTATCAGCGTTGTATGATGGTTGCATGTAAGGAAAATCCTTGCTTTATTTAAAGCATTCCATCAAGTCCCATTAGAAAATCAACGCAATTTTGTTTTTTAGATAAAATAAAAAAATATAAGACATTTTCAACTCGAAAATAGGATGGTGCGAAATGACTACGTAAGGAAATACACTTATTGCATCCCAAAAAAAATATATCTGGCAATACCAATTTACATGCTTTGCACGATTTATAAGATTAAAATCATATTTATTTAAGCGAAACCGTATTGTTTGTTCTAAAATAAGGATATATTTTTTTCATTTTGATAAAAGAACGTTAATAAATTGTCTTTCTTAAAAGCCCAGTAGAAAGAATAAAGAGTTTTACGGAGCCGCAGTACCGCATCCGCACCTCACTTATTAGCCTCCCTAACCAGCTCATCATTGAGCCATCAGCTGGGATCGGGTGTTCGATAAGGATAATTAATCATGTGCCAACAGACCGAGTGACCATTAGCCAGTCGCTGACTCATGGCGACGTGGTGGTCGAAAGACGTTCAGATTAATGTTCAGTTTCAATGACGCACTTGTTAAATACTGTTTATGGGATAACCACACACTGTAGGTTGAAAAATTCTCAGCGGTTGTCTTTACTAAACGATGATTTAATGTTGATACATATAAATGTTGTTCATTTGATTAATGTTGAGATGTTTATGATTTTGTAAGACGGATACTAACTAACCAGAACGCTAGAACTGTAGAACAGAAGTAAATAAGTATTTTCGGTAGAACAGAAGTATTTAACGAATGTCTTTAAACAGTTTGGTCGCTCATTGTCACCGTCGTTCATTTCACTTATGTACCCTACATACAAAGCCTGACCCAATTGATATTTAACTCTACAAAAATCGTAAAATCTTCAGTGTGTGGTATAAACCTTTGTGAAGACAATTCATATAAAGGTTTCCTAAATTGAGTCGTTCAGCTGCGCAATTTTGCTTCAACGCGTGTGTCCACTTAGGTGGCCTTCGAAAATAGAAATATTATCAATTGGTGGTTTTTGGTTACAACTAACAAATCGTTGAGTAATTAATTGGCGACGTTTGACAGCTCATTCACAACAAACAGCGGGGTGGTTATTGTGGCTGCACCCGGATACGACGCCATATTGACATCTCAATTTCGTACTTCCTGACTCGTGCGCCATATACGTTGAAGACGACTAAGAAAAATTACTCATTTTGTTTAAGTTGTAGTTGTTATGACTCATATTATATAGGCGGTTAGATTGCATGTCTTACCGCTATTTATAATCTTATCTTTTAGTCCCTAATTCTCAAAACACATTTTATGAAATTGTAATTAAATACATTTTTTTTTCGTTTTATGAAATGATGATGGTCGCAAGGTTCTATAGTTCTCTCTATAAAAGTGAGGTTATCTTCAACCAACAACGCTGTTTGAAATAGTTACCAAAATAAAATAAGATACAGCGAGCTACGTAAAAGCAGGATATATTGTTCCAAAGTCGATAAAGACAAAAGTGGAAAGTTTTAAATTGGACGGGCGTTAGCTGCGACATGTAATAAACGCAGCGTTCGCTTCGTATATCGATTTTCTGATTTAGCCTCCCCCAGGCCAGATAACGACAGGTAACAGACCACCTCTATTTGTACGGTAGACTTACTTTGACACGCGTATGATTTATATTTACATCATATATGTTATCGTGGTTTTCTAGGGTTGTACTTTTATGTAAGAATATTGAATACAGTAGATCGAAATTGTATGTTATATTTAAGTGTGATGTAGCTAGTCAATAGCACGAAAACAGGTGCTAGAAGAGCAGTTGTTGCAGTCTTTTCCAGTGCAATCTATTAAAATACAGTTTAAAAACTTGAATCTGTTCTAATCCGTTCATCATCACACAATTAAAAAGTATAATAACGATAACTTTTAAAACCCAATAAATATTGTCAAGATTAAAGAATCAGTCAAAATAAGAATAGTTATCAATTAAGCTAAATGTATAACAACAATACAACCGATAAAAAGCCTAATAAAATAAAGTGTAGCATTAACAAAGATATACGGCGGGTCGCAGTGCAGAGTTTCCTTTGATTGGACGCCGATTTATTGTGCGGAAATGCCGTTACTCCGTAATATTTCCGCCCCGCACTATTCATTTTCCCTTTTTTACAGAAAAAACGGCGCGATACGTCTTAATCGAAGCATCTAGTTTGTCGAGGGCGATCACCGCGCTGCTCGACGACACAGTCTGCGCATATCCCATTCTAAAAAACAGAAACTTCTTCAGTTGTCAAACTGTTAAGTTGAAACTTTTTTAGCATGTGGTGACATTGTATAGGTACGAGGTTGATCGTTTTCGCAGCAGGAGACTTGAGAATTTATTGCCAGCTTTATTAAGAATATTACATCAGAATACTTTTTCAGCATAGGATTAAAATAATTAAGATTTTAAGTATCAAATGACCAACAGAAGACTATGTTTACTCTTTCAACAAAAATCAATGTATTTTGTCGAGTGGTAAAAATAAGCAGCTACATAGTTCGTACTCTAATAAATTAATACATTCTCAGCAAATAAGAAAATTGGCCTTTAGTCCAATCAATAAGACAAATGATTACACAGCAGCTCGCCCTGCGGAATCGAGACGTAACCCCAAAATGCTCACATCCGCCGAGGATGATATATGCGAGGGTGTTTCCTGACACCGGCCAGTAGCTACTTGATTTAGCGGAAAGTCAGATAAAACCTAATACGCACAACAAAAAATATATCACAATACCCGCGCCATAAATATGACGGCCTGTCGTAAACCTTTATGTCTGTGCGTTGTTGCTGGCACGTGAAAAATGGCTGTTGCGATACATATAGGAAAACTAAAACATTTTTGTGCGAACTGTGGATACTAAGAGAATTATTACACTACAAAACATACGTTGGTCCATAAAACAGGTGTAACAAAAAACTACGAAATTTACAGTGAGATTCACAAAGGTTCTCTGAAAAAGGCAGATATTAAATTAAGAGTTGTGAAATATAGACAAAAAGTTTAAAACAACTTCAGACTAAATTGTGTTTAAAATACTGATATTGGAAATTGTGGTTAATCCATATAAAAGCCGTAACGACGTGACGACAGGCAATAACAAAAATGAAAATCATCGGGCGCTCCAGGAAGTCAGTTATTAATATTCGTTAGGTATACAACATAACGTGTTTATTAGAGAATAGCAATAAATCCAGTCGGGTCGCGAGGGTGCGCGGCTCCGGGTTAGCCGCAAAATGGCTCCAGCGCGTGCCGGCTAAGCTCTAACGATGTTCTTCAGATCCTACTAACATATTTGATGACTTTGATTTACTATCAGATCAGATTAGGAAGTATATTTCGTTGAAATAACTTGCTAAACACGTGACAAGGGTGAATTTGGATTTCGTTGGCTTATGTTAATTTTAGTTTATTGAAACAATGTTAGGGTAGTATGTTAACCCATTGATATTCACACAAAAGTTTTTGCTCCACAACGCTGGGTACATTATAATCACCTCATAAGTTTACCAATTACTTAGGTACATTCCTAAAACAGGGTGTAATATTTACATTCAAAATTAGGGTGTATATTTAATTACACACATGAATAAAAACTAAGCTTTTTTGCGTTAGTAATTTCCCGAGCAAAAGAATCATTCGTTTACCACAGTTCTTTCCCAACCCAGGTGCATTGTTGATGTGGCAATGTTATCTGTTTCAAGTCGGCTGCACGCTGACCGTCGCACCCGCTCGTCCATCATAACGATATTACGCTTACACCAACAATATTGTATTTCATATTGCTGTTTCGGATACAACAACGCAATCAAAAACATACCTTACCCCTTCATATGTAAGGGCAAAAGTTCCATAGACGACAATGACAAAATCAATACACCTAGCAGTCACTCGGAACAAACCATCCACTATCACCATGAATCATTGTTAAAGGAAAATGGTTTCTATTAACAGGGAAAAGAATACAGTTTCGAAAAGAAATCTTTTGGTATTGGTAATGTTTTGTCCAAGCGGCTATAATGCGCCAAGTCATAAATATGAAGCACTTATTAGGTCATATCATGCTTACAAATGTGCCAATGAATGGGATAAAGATAAGTTAATATACAGGGGCTTTTCCGATAAGTACGCAAGTTTTATTTTAATAGATTCTAATTTTGCAACAAACATCCAACAAACATTAAAATACGTCAGATTTGTATGAAGAGGCACTAATAAAATCTTTCGGCTCTACCTGAATAGAGTCATGAACTGAAAGTGTAAGAAAAACACTATCCTCGCGCCTAATCTATGTGAACTAATTTGGGTAGGTGATATAACAAAACTATAACTATTAAATAATATATATTATACAATAAATTGGCAAAAAAGGGATATTTTTAGAACTCAGTCTTGTTAGTCTTCTTGAAATAAATTACATACAACTTTTAGATGTCAAAGGCTCCAAAATATTTGCTGTGATTGAAAAAAATATATCTTTGATAAGTACCTACTTATTTTGGTATTTCAATCACATATCACAATTGCAACGATTGGCCCACACGAACGTTTATAAAAACAAACTGACAATCTGTCAGCTCGGCACCCGAAAGGCTGTATTTCTTCATGTTTGTATTAAACTAATCGGCTTAAGTTCGCATCTATTGGGCCCTTTCACTGCGATAGAATCGAAGGCGTTTCGAGAATTTATTGAAAATAATTCTCAGTTTGTTTGCCATTGTTGAGCTACCGACGACTTTAGGCCATTGTATTTTGTTATTATTTATTTAATAAACGGCTACACTTCTTTGTTATGTTTTCGATCAATACTATAGATGGATACCTTCTCAGTGTTGTAAGTTGTGGGGTATTCAAGCGTTTAAATCACGCCTTTATTACACCTCTACGATAATGTCTCTACATAAGTTTCAAATTGGTATAGTTTGTATAATTGTAACACGTAAGAAATCTTTAAAATTAAGTTTATAATAATTATAATATATTATGTGTGTTAGTACTTACATAATTTTAGAACCATGTTGCCTTTTAGAACCATGTACTGTCGACGTCCCAACAGTGGTAACTACGATATTCATATCGACTTTATGAAACAGTAAGCTTGGTTTTGAAAATCGTTGATAGTTCTCACGTGTATACTGTATTTAAGTTAGAAAAAAAAAACAATTTTAATCGGATTCTGTCGCGGTTTATTTTGATTTTAGTTTCCGACATTTCAACGCCTTTTCAGGTGTCATAGGCAGAATCCTAGAAAGAGGATAAGTCACGAAATTATTAAAAAGTAATTTTATTTCAATTTAACTTACATTCGCGTAAACCTCAGAAAACAATATAAATGAATCCTGCTTAAAGAAATTCTCACACACAGTTGTAATTAACTCTATTTATTTATGACAAATGACGCCACATTGTTATTCTTAAACTACATACAAAACTACAAAAACCATATACCGAATAAAATGGGGGACAACATTTTAATTTGGTAAACTTTCTGATATAATTAAATTAACTTATTGAACACTTATAATATAAAATTTTGTAATTATTTTTCGCAAAGAATTATCACATAAGGTCACTTGCGGCCAAACGCTAAGGTATCTTATCTGAAATTAAATAGAGCACTAAACTGGGAATATACGGTAGGTCGGGTTAACAATAAATTGTACAGTCTATAAACTCTATTTAGTTAAATATCTTGCTAATTGATATTTATTATTTAACATTGGACAACTGTTTAGGATTCTGATTTCTTCACGAACACACTTATTAATCATTTTAATTACTTATGAATTAATCCCCAAACATCATTGTTTTGAATTATCTCATGATAATTCATTGTTTTGGGGTTGTAATTTACGAAATTAAACCTAAACTTAAACGAAACACTAACTTCTCACCACCTTGTAACAGAAAGGCGGCATGAGATTTTTCTAACTGTGACGTAGAACCTACAGTTGCGTGCGTTTTGAATCTTTGCTCGACGCTTAAGGAAGCCTACGAATAAGCCAACTAGAACATACGTAGAAATAAATAGGACAGGTGAAAAGACAACACTACAGAATACAGCCACAGGTATTCAGTAATCGGGTCGCAAGCTATCGCGGTTGGCAGCTCGCGATTAGATAAATGCCGGGACTAGTAAATATTGAAACAGTAAACAATGATCGGTCACACACTGACTTGTGTCGGTCGTCACTTGGATTATTTGATTTTTGATTGAAATATACTCTGCTTGCAAATGTTGCACATTCTCTACTGGGCAATCTTACAAAAAAAAATTAATGAAAAATGTCGTGGCGGTCTAGCGGTCCAATGACTGGTTTCGTATTCACATGGTTACAGGTTCGCACCCAGGCAAGTATCAAAGTAACTTTTTCAAAGTTACATTGATACTTGTTGATATATATGTACTTTCTTAATTATTCTTTATTATTTTGTTTAAGACAAAGTTAAGTGAAGGAAAACGTCGTCTGAATTTAAAAAATTGGAATCTGTAAACGCCAAACGCCAACCCGCAATGAGAAAGCGTGGTGATCAATGCTCGTTCCGTCTCTATTATGGGAAGAAGCCTGTGCAATCAGTGGGATAGGCTGGTATTATATAAAAAAATGTATACTTCACTACATTGTTTGCTTCGTTATATTATATTATATCTTTACTTACCTCAAATACTTACATTAGATTTGCCAACAAACTACAATAGAAACAGCGGTAGTACGACGTTCAGTGCATTCCTCACTAAATTTTTTATTCCGTTTTAGCATCATCTACGGATGACAACCAATCCGAAAAAAAAATGTGTCCTCTGGGAATGAACCACTCACTCCTTTTGACTAGCAGTGCTGCCGCTGCGTCTTGTCATATTTTGAGAAGTCCAAAAGCTCAAACAAATTATAGGCTGGGTTTAGTGTGACGCTGACCTGTGGTCAGGTCAATGAGTTTGGTTCCTATAGAAGGGTTTTAGGCACTTCAATGCCTTGCATCATCAAATTATATCTCATGCTGTTTTTATCACTGCCGTTTAAAGTAGCGACAGATAGACATTTAAGGACATCTTCAAGTTAATTTGCGTTTCAGTATACGGGGTTCTATAGAGTTTTTTACCAGTTCCTCTCCATAGGAATGACATTTTGGAACAACGCAGCAAGAGCCATTTCCGTTTTGAAAGTGCCTGAAGAGACTTAATTGAAATAAGAATATTTCGAATTTGTATACGGTATAAATACGTAAGTAAAATATATAAGGAACGTGTGAAATGAAAAAAAGAGAAAAAATACTTTCAATCATTTTAATATTCTGATAATAATTTATATGTAACACATTTTTACAATCTTGCATAATATTTATCGTCTTATCGTATAATGGGAGGAACAACCGTTGGAACTGTGAACGTGAATAAAGATATAATAAGATGGCTCTAAATGTACTGAATAATGAAAATTATACTATCTTCTAATAACTTTACATCACATCTATTATGTATGACGGTCAACTAGGCTATGGCTATACGATAGGATCGAGAATACTTTATATTCTCGGTAACTAATCACACATTTATGTACACAATATACATACATACAATATATATACATTATACATCTATCACCTAAGATATACGCGCACGTATATTAATATAAAACTTTATTTGAATATACATAAATAACTATCAACTAGGCATATTCGACTTTGATAATACTGAACCTTACATCTAGATATTGCATTCTGATAAAATCTGGTCATTTCTCATAATTTTACTTAGCTAAGTGACGCAGGTTTTTACACAAATATACAAATCCCACACAAAATGGAATGTTTTGATCACTAAAAGAACGCTAACTAAAGCAACGCTCTTATTTGAAGGGAATTTCACTAGACTCATTATTATTAGACATATTTATATTACAAATAATTAGGAACTCTAGATACCATACAATTTCCAATTTAAGTACGAGTCAGTTAGTACTTGTTAGTATTCGAGTTGCAATTTGAATTTGAACTATACTTTAACAATTTTATAACGAAAACTAGAAACATTTGCTCATAATTTATAAGTCGCAGCATCACAAAATGCGCTTGAATCGTTAGAATAAGTACTGATATTAAATGAACATATTTCTATATCCATTTGCATCAGAATCTATTAGGAAAGGAACAACTATATACATGTAGAGCCGGATATATTGGCATATAGTGACGATTTAACCGCACTTTGCAAACACTGCGAACATGTGGACTAGTAAATCACTTAAACTCTTTTTTGTGCCTTCACCACCAACAGCCTCCAGTCTGAGGCGCATGGCCGGCCACCGGCGCCTGGTGGTGCATAGACTGGTGGTACGGCGGCAGAGACATACCCAGCGGAGGCAGGCCATCAGGCTTCCCCACACACGGCCTCCCATCCTTCACTAATACCGGCACAGCTACGCGCCGCGGCGAATTCAACCCACCAACGTTCAAATCATGCGCCCCTTTCTCCTGAACCGCCCTCTTAGTCTTGTACCTATGGTTCTGGAACCAGATCTTCACTTGCGTCGGCGTCAGCCTTATCAAGCTGGCGAGATGTTCGCGCTCGGGAGCCGACAAGTATCTTTGCTGGCGGAACCTCCTTTCGAGTTCATATGTCTGAGCTTTTGAGAAGAGGACTCGTCGCTTGCGTTTCTTGTGTGCGAGGTTGGGATCGGAGTTGGGGTTCACGGTCGGTTCGTGGTCCTGATCGTCGTCGTGTTCGATGTCGTGGTCGTCGGGATCGTGATCATGATCGAGGTCGTTACGGGCATCCGGCACCGGAGGGGACCCGGCTGACGGACCCGCGTAGGACAACTCTGACGCACGGGAAGTACTGTCTGGGCTAGCTTGTTGTCCAATCACACCTAAGACAAAAGAAAAAGTTCATTAGTCTACAAATTTTACACACCAAACTTACAGAATAATGCATATGATTGAAACAAAATTTGATTTTGAAAAAACAACATGTTACTGTCACTATACAATCCCAATACGAGAACTAATAACAATAACCCCAAACAAAACTGTGACAAGCTTGTACCAAACACTCACTGCTAAATCTCCACTTAATCTCCGTGAGGGTTACGCTCTATTTAACTTTAACTAAGTTGATGCCTTGTTCCAAAAAATAATGGGACGTGAAAATATCACGGCACATATTACATTGTTCTTTATTTCACCCCTCGAACATTCAGTTGTTTCACACGGATATGATAATACGAGCGGGCGGGAGCGCGGCTGGGCGTGGTGGACGACCGAGGGAAGGAGGTGAGAGGGGAAGGAGGGGTGAGGTGACGGTGCGCCACTCCCACCCCCCGGCAGCTGCCAGCTTTTGTTCAACGATCGTCCAGCTTACCTTCATAAGCGCAACCAGGAAATTTAATAAAAGTATCGAGTCACGGATCCTTTTTATCTCTTTACTTATTGGGTTCTTTTTCTTTGTGACATAGTAATAACATCAGTGTAGGATATCTTGGTGAAAACAGTAACATTGTTTCAGAACTAAATATGAAACTTTCTATACTACCACTTAGGCAATATTCACTAATAAAAGAAAAAACTTTACGTGAGCTCATTACTTAAACAATTACATGGGAATAAAAATCTCTTGGTCATATCACGATGATCATCGACACCAAGTCACCATAACGACATAAGATCCGAAATAGCCAAAGAAATGCAGATCAATAAAAACTATAACTGTCATCAAATAATGAACAAATATCATCCCTAACAGCCACAAACAGGGTGTAATTGATATTCGACAGCTGGGTCCATGGCTCACATCTATTGGTGACAAATTCGTTCCACATTGCACCCCTCGTGTCAAACAATCACAGAAGCTACCCCAAATTACCCTTAGGGCGTGAACTATACACAACCCCATTTAAGACTCATGAGATTTTATTTATTTTGGAATTCATTGCCATTGTAGTCCGAGATTTTGGAAATGTCGCGGATTCGGTAACTTTCAATAATATTGAATGCTACTCAGTTGCAAATTTCATCTAAGGCATGGATAGAATTTGACTGAAAACATGTTGAAACAAGTTTCTAGTATTATGAGTCAACTGAATGACGCCAATAACATCTATATAACTCATTAGTACGATAAAACATCAAAATACAAGGAGTAAATTCAATAAAGATCACACTCAAATCAGCGTTTGCAGGCCCACTTCAACGAATATTCAGTAGATATGAGTAATGAGCTTGCATTGAATGCTTTCTCCAACACCCAATCAATCAACGCCAGATAGAATTGATGTAATACAAGCAATCGAATGCACGAGTACATGTAGAATGAGCGCCGAAAGTGTTAGATAAGCGATAAAAATAATTAATGACAACACTAGATTAGCGGGTGAAGGCACTTCAATGAAGGAGCATTTCAAAAAATAATCTCCACCTCTCCAACAGCAACCAAATACACATTACTTTCGAGTGGGTCAACTTATTTGTGTATGATAATTCAAAGATGACAAATTTTGAGATAAATGCCGTCGATATAGGCCTAAGTGTATGTTACACTATTGGAGTGTACTCTACATTTGACAAAGTACATAATGTACTTACACAGATATCGCACTTTTATTTGTGTTATTTACCGAGATTTATATTTTCCAATCCATCGAATTACGCTTCGCTTTTCATACGAATCTGGTTCTTTCTTTATCTAATAATTTAAATATGAATATTTTATTTCGCAACTACTGTAATTAAGAAATATGTCAACTTAAGTTATTTTTGTAAAAGAAAATAAGAATAGAAAGTTCTTGTATAATAACTTTTGTGAGACATATTAACTGTTTAAATCATAAACCGACGAACTCCTCTCGCGACACCGCCGCGTCATGAGCTCATGGTTATGGGCCCGATCGGGTTCGAAACTAGTCGGACTGCTCCGATATAATATACCTACGTGAGTAAAGCCGGTTTTTATTTTAAACATAGAATAGAAAGTCGCAAAAATGGCAGGAGAATCAAATTAATGAGAGCTAAGTAACGAAATTAATTTTTGTACGGTAATGCCAATAACCTATTCGTCCCCGACCGGCGACCGGTCGCCGCATTACAATAAAAAATCAATTGTGTCTCATTAGCGGTGATTAGAGAGAATAATAGCAAAACATGCAGATCCCAAGCCTATATCTGGAACATCTTACATGCGGATTTTGTAAAAAAACCTGTATTGTACAATCATGGTTTATAAAATAAATGACTTTGTCTTTGTCTTTGAAATTAAAAACTGTTCGAATCATTTTACGATTATTTTTAACCGACTTCTAAGAAGGAAGAAGTTGATTTTATTTAACTTTTGTATAAAACTTTTTATGTCGTGATTGTGGAAGGTTACCGTTATTTAAGAATAATAACACATTTTTAAGATATCTACAGCATGACAACCCATCACGTTCGCAAGATGTGAAGGTTTGATTGTCACTTGTTTGTTATCGTTTATCTCCAGATAAATGTTTTCGGAATCAACTTTATACTTATTGCGTTAAAAAAACATTACGAAATGTATTCACTCACAATATCAACAAAATATAGTACAAACAGAATGTAAAAAAACGCCTTCTGTAATTATTCTGTAGGTAAGTATTTTCTACCATCCATAATGACAATTTACTTATTGAAAATTTTTGTTAGAACGAAAATAATACATAAAATTATATTATTTATCATTTGAAAACGGATATCAATGATTACAATCTTAGTATATCCGAGATAAAATAATCGTTTCTAAAAGTTATCTTCAATTTTGATGATTACATAAGCAGGGAAAATTTTGAATACATTTTGATTGCTCTGAAACAACCTAGACTCTCCCTGTCCCTTATAAGACGTTTAAAATGATTTCACGAAAACTACTTTGTTATCTACTCTCTTCTCAATTTAGATTTACAAGTTAATATAAGGATGATTTGTTTTTTCATTTCTAGAATAAAATAAAAGATATTTCTCTCTAAATGCTATCTAATCATAACACGCGCTAATGTACTTTAACTAAAAATTATCCCAATTTTAAGCACTCTTTTATCTGAGGTAATAGAATCTTAAAAACTTAAAATAAGGATCATCACTGTGAGTTTTATCATTTACTAGCCTCTGCTCGCAGCTCCGCCTGCATGGGCGTCGTATATCATGACAAATTAGCCTATAGCCTTCTTCAATAAGTGGGCTATCTAACATTGAAAAAATTTTTCAAATCGGACCAGTAGTTCCTGAGATTAGTGCGTTCTAACAAAGAAACTCTTCAGCTTTATAATATTAGTATAGATTGGCATCAAAATGAAGGTAAATTTCCAAAAATATTTTTTGACAATTTCATAGCTTTAAAACAGCCTTGCATTGCAATATGGTTCTTTTGGTTTTGTACATACGATATATTCTAAGACAAGTAGGCATTGAGTAATCACAAGCAGAGTGCGAGTCTCAATTGTGTAAGCTAGTGTTTATTGCCGTACTCACTCCGTCAAAAGCTAATAACTTGAATGAAGCATCGCAGTTATATACTCTTCATTAAACAAATTAACTTCGAATGTTATTTACTGGTGTAGATGTACTTAAAAGTTCTTCAATCGAAACAGTTTTAAATGTTTTTTTGCATCGACAGTCTCTTTATAAGATTGAATAATAGTTTATTTTTCCCGCATTTTAATTTATCATTCTAAGAGCCTGACATCGAATAGAATCTACGTAGAAAAAAGCAAAAAACTAATCTTTCCGAAAGGCAAAAAAAGAACTTCGGTGTTTTGTTTATCGGTAACAGACGAGCAACAGATGTGTGATTAAATATTGCATTCTAACAAAGACAAAAGCAAACATTTGTGTTAGGAAACGGTCAGCTACAAGTACAAAATAAATACTGTCACTTAAGTAAGTATGTTCATACAAAGTGACGTCACGTGACTTATGTTTATATGAAAAGTTTTTTTTTTTTTTTTATCAAACAATGCGTTATATGATGTTATTAAATGGTTCGTGGGGGTTAGATCGGCAGTTGTTTCTGTAAAAATCAGTATTTAGCTAATCCGGTGAGACTGGAAGCCGTCGGCAACATAGCTTAGGAAAAGGCTAGGAGAAAGAAGAAGACTTACAGTTATTATGCGCATCATGATGGTCCAAAGACAGCCAGGGCTGGTGGTGTCTCAGCAGCTCATGGGAGTACGGGTGATGGGGAGGGGCATACGGAGGCAGTTCAAGAGAACAGCCGCCGAGCGCGCCTTGTGACGGTGCTGACTCCAACCCTTTACCCTCGTTGAGACCAAGGATGTCCGATATCTGGAAGCCAGGACGTTGGGGCATCTTCATACTGTCCAACAATCTGTAACAATAAGAAATATTGCTTAGATGTTGATCTATTTCGCTCACTTAAAATAACATAATTATATATTTAAATGATGACTAAATTATTAAGAGACTTTTTATTCAATAGGCGTTATTTATAATGGTTTAGAGTAGTTTTCAAAATTAACTGTACAAAAATTAACATTGAAGTTGCAACATGTAGGTTTTCTGTAACGCATGAATGAAAGATTTAAACGCGCGACTCTACCTAAATTAATTATAATTAATTTGTTAAAATATGTAATTCATTAATCATAAAGTAGGATTACGGTTTTCAATAGACGATAAAATAAGCTACAAGTATCAAAGAGGCAATATGTATAACTATGATAAATATTATTCTATTCTGTACCATATATGTTATAAGTAAAATCATGTAGCTTTCAAATACGATAAAAAAATATTAATCTTGCATAACATTTAATTAAATAATCAAACATCTAAATAATATCTAATATCCTACTTGAAAATAATTTTACGCTGGCGACTTTACAACAAAAAGTTGTAAGTTATGTTATCATCTCTATTAATACTATTCCTAAACATGATCCTCACACCCACACTTCTCCTTTACAAATAAACTTCAAAACTCACGTCATCAAAAAGCGAAAAACACGCTTGAGCCATATAATTGAAAGAAAACATTTGAAATTCCACCAATTCACCCATTATTGTTAGAGAGCGGCTCTCGAGAATACGTGACCTTAATAATAGAAGGTTCCTTTAACATGTAACAAGTCCTTCGGCGTTGTCAATCAGTTTTGTGTAGCTGTGAGGTTCCCGCGTCCCGAACGTGACGCCTCAAAGGACGGGATACAACAGCCGGCAGGTTGTAAACAACACTATTAACAAGCACAGCCAGTGCGGACTATCACTCACACGATCCTACGGGAAGAGGATTAGACATGTCGGAGTTGATTGAATCGCATTATTCAATACCAACCAATAGCAACCAAATGCCTATAACTAATGAAGACTCTTTTTTTTTCTTACTTTCAGATAAAGCACCTAAAATAATATTAAACTTCTACAATTACAGATCCAATTGTGGAACTTCAATTTCATATAAATCTAGCGACCCGCTCCGACTTCACACGATAGCTATCGTTATGATAAATTTTACGAAAAAATACCTATGCCGAAATTATACACATCCTCATACAACTTTCTATAACTGTAAAAACTGTTTCAAAATCCGTTGTGTGACTTAAGAGGAGTTTGCGGACAAATGCACAAAGCGACTACTTTTATACCTAATAAGCATTGATTTACTATTATAAAAAAGTCAATTTGTTACAAATTCTTCCTCAATGTTGGTAATAATGAGCGCAAGTTAAACACTGGATCACTTTAGATTCACTATGCTGTTGGGTGGCTCACCCGGGAAACGCTGAGCGGAAGGCCGCCGGGTAGAGCGCCGGCAGGAAAGCCGGGCCCCACGGCGGCAGCAGGATAGGGCTCCAGGCCAGCAGCGACGCTGGCGGCAGCAGCGGCGGCGGAGACCGCGCGCTCTCGCCCTCCTCGCACTTCATCTCCCGTCCGGGAGAACTCGCTTTCGGGATAATCTTGACGGCTGTAGACACACTCGCGACAACACGTGCTGCGCCTCGCGACGCCGCGTCCGCACTAAACAACCCTCGAGTGGTGCTCGGGGTGAAGAACACCCCGCGCCGCCCTCGTACCTCGACAGCCTACTCAGCTCCGGACTAGCTTTGAGGGTGCTCCACTGACCTCCGCCAATCGCAGCGCACCGCTGACTGGGCGGGACTTTCTCCCACCAATAGCGAAGCGGCCGAAGCCTTCCCAACAAAAAAAACTGGAGTATACACTTTGAATAGAGGAGCTTTCGACGTAGCGCGTTATGTTATGTCGCTTTTTGTAATGAGTGCGAGCATTAAGCCCATTGTTGAGGCCGGGTTCGTTATGGACGCCGCTCCAAATGCCCGGATAACGATTTTCATTTAGAGTGTTTTAATAAACCCGTGTAAGCCTGTGTTAGCCAAATATTTGAAACGATTTTTTGCTGCCAATGGAAGTTCATAGTAGTTTAGGGATTTCGTAACTATTTTGAAAATACCTCTTTATTTATTTTTAATCTTCTATAACACTTACTTTTTTATAATCTTTTTTTTCTAATTTTTAAGAAATCTTGGGTACAAATACCTACTACCTATCCTACAAAAACGGTCTTGCAACGGAATAAATATTAAAGTAGGTATTTCCCAATATTTGACTTTAAAAAATACCACTAACCTTTCCAAAATTCAGTATTAGTACAAAACAGCTCCATTTTAAAAACGTTTATAATGAGTCAGTCGGGATCTAGCCATGATCTCTTGCACATGTTGAAGTACTTAGAGAAAAGAAACTTAGTAAACAATGAGTACTTCTACGAACAGGTAGCTTCGAATGCTACAGTTATCAGTTTATGACTTGCACGTGTGCACAACTATTGTTTTCGGTGCTCCGTTCATTATAAAAGGTTATTATTCAAAAGTCACTTCAAAAAATCTTAACGAACAGATGTTTCAATTTAAATTACCTAAGCTCTATGTTAACTTTGTGATTTCCATTTGTTTTAGATACCGGTATTCACTTGTCTAAGTGGTCAACATTTTGCAGTAGACTTTTTTATATAATATTTTGTTTAACTAAACGGTGTGAGGGGCTCGTGGCTAAGTGTTCACCATACGTTACGTTATGTCGATATTAAAGGTTAAGCCGCGCTCACCGCGGTTGGTCCGTGGATGGGAGGCCATTTGTAAATAAATCTCAATGGCTCGGATTTCGGAAAGCAGGTTAAGCCGTTGTTCCCGACTGTCATACTTCGATCTTTGGCAATCGTTAAGTCTTACCTCGAAGCGGATACCAACATAGTTTGGGAAAAAACTAGGCAGATGATGACGAACTAAAAGGTGTATCGATAGATAAACATTGATTAAATACGCAATAAATCAATGAATTTTAAGAATGATATAGATGTAAAAATATCTACGCACAAAGAGGATAGGTAATATATTTTTCAGTCAATAGTGACTTCAATCCATGTTTTAATTCGTATAGGTAGGTACCGTACGTACGTATTTTTAAAAAAAACACGGCGATAGCAAAGTCAATATAGGCTGTCCAGAATAACACCTACATTATTAAATTACTAGTCACAAAAATACTTTATTAGTACCTATAAATAAACAATAGAGTGAGCAGGTGTGCAATTGGAGATTAGTGGTAAACAATAGAGTCTTCTTGTTTTTAATCTCTTTATTGAGACAAGCTACGCGGTTTTCAACTTAAGTTATAAGGATTGTCATTTTGGATGGAATCTTATATCTTTAAACGAGCAATTCTTGTATATATAGGTATATAATTATATAATCTGATTCTCAGAAACGGCTCCAACGATTTTCATGACATTTAGGGTTTCCGGGGCGTTAAATCGATCTAGGTAGGATTCATTTTCAGAAAATGTCCGACAAGACAAGCGAAGCTGGGTCATCCAGGTACTAGCTACTTAAATACTATAACTTTCAATGACTAAGAGAAGTGAAAAATGAGCACCGAATAGCCATCGCTCGTGTGATGACATCATCCGACGAAAATAGTTTTCGCTCATGCCATTCGATCATAGACTTTCTCATCGCTTTTTTTCATCATTTTGAAGCGATCTACATAAGTTAGCTAAATGCTAGCCGAAATACATCAATATCTAATGAAAATATGTATCTATACTGAACCATACTCAGTTATTTCCGCTTTACATTTTTGAATAGACTTATTTTAATGTCCATTATAATAAAAACAATAGAAGTTTGTTTTACGACTTGCAGGTGTGCAACTGAAGATTAAAAAACAAAAGCTCATCGTTTGAAGATTAAATGAAATGAATTTATTAAATCCAGGGACTATTTAAAGTCGTTCCACATTTGCAGTATTTTCATTCTAAGAACTAAATTAAGATGTTATTATAGAATTACTGACCCAGCAAACGTTGATCTGCCATATAAAAAAATCTGGAGAGTGCCAAAATGATTAGATAGTTTGTTTAAGTCATTCTATTCTATAAATTACGGCAAACGTTGTTCTGCCAATTTCACCCCACCCCAGATATATCACTTAGGGGTTCAAAAAATAGACTTTGGCCGATTCACAGCTCTACCCGATATGCACACAAAATTTCATACAAATCGGTCCAGTAGTGTCGGAGGAGTTTAGGAACAAACTTTGCGACACGAGATTTTTTTCGGGTAGAACTAAGAATCGGCCAACATCTATTTTTCAAACCCCTAAATTATAGATCTGGGGTGAATATGGCAGAACATCGTTTGCCGTAATTTATAGAATAGAATGACTCAAACCAAACTATCTAATCACTTTTAATCAATAGGTGCTTAATGCATGTGCCTGACCAAGTAACTTATCTAACCGTAAATAGGTACTTATTATGCGGCCGCTTTCAACCCTTTTGAAGACTTACTTTGCCGTCGGCTAATGCTTTGGCTAATTTCCTGTTCAATTTCGTTCATTTAGTTCGTTCCCGTGGTCTGATGATCAATGCTCGTACCTTCTGTGAAGTGGCATCTGCCTAACAGTGAGCCATATATAACTATAGAGCTTGTGTCTAAACTCTTAATATGGGTAAGGCGTGGTTAGAGAAACCGAATTACCTACGTAGGTGCTAATTTATTATGAGGACTAAATTTATAACTGTCGCATAACGACTTTAATAATTTAACTCTAAATTTTCAAATAAATATGCATGGCAAAATGAACTTTACACCTTATTCGACCGAATATTTATACATTTTTTTCAATTTTTCTTTTTCATGTTGAGAGGGAATTTAGAAAAGCACACAGGTTTTTTAAAAACCATTACACCAACAAGATATATTGAGATGACGATGAATTTTTTGATGCTTGTTAGCCTTTATTTTGTAATCCATATTACTTAATATTGGTTAGCAAGTTTTCTTTTTATAGATAATTTTATTTATCTTATAAGTTTTTAGTTTAGTTTAGTATAATTAATATAGTTTAGTATAAGTTGTGTATAATATAAAAATTATGTATATTGTTTACAAGAAATAAAAATTCCGTTAAAAATTTACGGTTTTGAATTGTGAAAAAAAACAAGATATATTTATTTCAACCAACTTTTTTCTTCAGTAAGGGTTTTAAAACAAATTTCTTATTGAAGCACAAGCAAGAACATTATTAAAGTGTTGCATATCGCCCAACATTCTTACAAGGAGGAAATCCTACATGATTCATGAACGAACAAGATTGAAAAATGGAACTTGTACTTTATACTAATAAGACACATTATATTATTTTTCTATTAGGTATACTTATTAGAACATAATAATAGGAATATCCCTCACCTAAAATACCTGAATCCGGTAAATATAATAAAAACTTTTCGACACTAAAACCCAAAAAATAAATAATATAAAAAAAACAATTTATATATAAAACTTTTTTTTCTCTTTTTCTTTTTAACCATGGTTAACAATTGTCTAAAGTGAAAAGCGTTCACCATGTTCCCTTTAAAACGGCAATAACAAAGGGCAATTATTTATATTGAAACGAACCCGTAAGTGGCGTGCAGCTCACGAAATGTTTAATTGACTTATTGAGAATGAGTTTTTAAATCTATCGTTACCATCGCTTGCTCATCGCTTAATGGGGGATGCCAGTATATGTATTTTTATCAGAAGCTTTATGATTTTAAAGGTACGTAGGTACGAGTTCGTTATAAAATTTATTTTTTATTGTGATCAGTGTGTTTTCCCGCCACACGAAAACAACTTAATGTTTTGCCTGGAGCTTATTGCAAACGTCTTGTTCGAAGCAGAAACTTAAAGCGCTTAAGATAGTATATAGCTTGAAATTATATCAACTACTAGCTGACCCGGCTAACTTTGTTCCGCCTCCGCCTTCGGTACGAATACACTGCAGACGATAACGGCCGTTGTCGGTGGAACTTATGAAGTCTGAACTGTGCAACTTCAGAGTAAAACTGACAAAAAATCCAAACACGTTCGGACTCGTCAGTTGATCGTCCGTTTTCGGGCGTCATCGGACGATGCCGGTAGTAGCAGTGTATGCGCTCTCTTCCATTTACTTACGTTTGATTTGATCGGCCGAGTTCGGCCGATGACGCCCGAGCATACATCGGCCGATGACGGATTTGGTGTATTCGTACCGTTAGAGGTCTTGGTCGCGGCATGGTATTGTTATTAATGATAATATCGGCACAGCAACATAATATTCAAAAATTTAAACAAATGAATAAACCGGTGAATATTTTTTTTAAAGTTCAGCTGTCTTTTGCGTTTTGGTATACCATTTTTAACAAATGAACCGCTGACTTATATTTTGACTGAGTTGTGTTTCGTTATTATGTCAGATGCGTTTTGTTATAGGTCACGTCCCACGATAACGACGGAAACGGGATAAAATATCCTATGTCCAACTCCTGGTCCTTAGCTACCTCCCTACCAATTTTCAGCCAAATCGGTTTAGCCATTCTTAATTTATAAATAGTGTAATTAACACGACTTTCTTTTATATATATATATATAGATTTACCACACATTTAAGCGGACAATAATAAGTGTAGAAACTAAAAATACCGAAATCAACAGACGTTTAAAACAGACATTAACTGCAAAATTCATTATTAAGTAACAATAGGCACGGCTAAAATTATTTTCTGAATAGTTGCCAGTCGGCAAAGCGCACGAAAATTGCCACCACCTCAAAACACCCACGTGAAATTATATTATCTAACAAAACAGTGACCAACAATTTATAGCCCAGCTAAAAAAAATTGCAATAGAAATAATGTGAGCAGAATATGAAGGAACAATATTCATAATTATTCAATAATAACTATATGAAACTTTTAATAAATAAATAGTAGATGAGTCACAACTTTTATGTTAATTTTTACGTATACTGTCTAATCGAGAGGTAAGCTGCGAGGGCCAGATTTGTGAGGGGCGGGAGGCAGGTGCAATACTGTACCCTCTTTACACGGGTCACTAGGCACTACGCACAACCAAAACACATTGTAATCTCCCACCAAATGCGAGCAATTGTATAAATTTATAACAATACATTATTTTTATACCTGTCAATTTTATGTGAGCTTGACTTACCTACTGTACACTCTTTGATATTTAAAATATCAGATCATCAGATTAAGTACCTACCTAATCAAACATTGAAGGAAAAAGTGAGCCTTTTTTAAATACACACAAGGACAACGAAGCAGTTGACCGTTTTTAATTTGTTAAACATTGAAACTTTTTACTTGGAATTAATAATGTATGTTAGGTAAAACGTAAGTAACAGCTTCCCTAGGTATGCAATGATAAAACAAAACATACATGTTCATATTCCTAAATCTATCAGATATACATTATACATTCTACATGGCTTTGTTTTACCAACCTACAACATCCGCAGATGTCTGAGAGATTAGTCAGATAAGTCGATGTTTTAGAAATAAGTTTGGTCGGGGGGCCTACTATAAATGAGGACGATTGGCCAGGTGTAAATTATAACTCGTGCTTAATCTATAAGGGCGAGGTACCTAATGAATCATAATTGATCAACTCCGACCAGCCAAGCGCGTTTTCCAATCACTATTAACTTGGTATTTTAGAACTAGGAAGCAACTCATAAGAAAGACACATAATCTACATTCGGCATTTTATTGTACTTCATGGATTCGAAAGAACCTTGTGAATTACTCACTAAAAATAAAAAGACAATCGTTTTATATTTGCATTGGTTAATGATAAAATAATGGGGGTTGATGGTAAGCACGATAGAAATGTAATTTGTATAAAAGTAGAATATCGTATTGAGGAGTCGCGCCGTTCGTACCACGCGCCACCGATGAGCGCTGCGAGAAAAAATTACCTCATGACCAAACTAACCGACTGTCATTATAATATATGAAGTAAACAGCACAATGTCAACAAATTACACGACAACTTTCTTGTAATATCTGATTTTATGAACTGCGAAATGTGGCTGGAGAAATGTAAGTTCAAGGGTATTAAGTTTGCATATTACAGTACCTAATAATCGTAAATCACGTCAAAACGTCACACCGCATTCGTGACCTACATTATTTTGTGGAAAAAGAAACAAATGTCGGCAGGGAACACGTCACTCAGCACCTATGATACTTAAAGAGAATTTATTGCCGGAGGAACTACTTTATCCAAGTTTGTACGCCTTACGAGTGAATAGAGTAGGTCGATGGGGTTTCACGAAAATTTCGTTATAGCAATCTGGTTAGGCGCACTGAGCCTAAATGGGTGAAGGCACGCTATCCTGCGAAGAGGGTTTCCAAACCAATTAAGGGCTCCACGAAGGCATGGGAGAGCTCGCAGCTGGTGGATTACGAGCTCGATGGTACTCAGTGCGATTCATCGGCGACGGGACTATAAGTGTGCGGCACGCGAACCCAAACCGATCGACCGTAACATCAGGTAACGTTGCTACTTGCTACTCACGGCGGTACAAACAACAACATGTATGACATTTGGACTTATTTTAAGTTTAAACAATACCGTAATCCGCAGCACTGGCAAACAAATAAAAAAACTAAGGTTTATCCAGTACCTTTACTGTCACAACATCAATTACACGACATGAGAACTCTTCTTCGAGCTATTTTTAATAATGTCTGGTTTGTGTTAAATTTGTTTAGGAAATCACTGGATTCCAAATAAAAACATTATACTTACTAAATTAGATAAACTATAACTGTAATGAAATAGAAAGATCTACAGTCAAATTGAACCGTAAAAATATTTCATGGCAAATCTAATGCATGTCCCAAAGAAAACTAAACACTACCAAACAAACAGACAGCTACTACTTCTAATACGTCCATAAAATTCGTTTCAATAAAGTAATAAGAAGAATATTTTGTTGAAACACAAAGTTGTTCCACCGCGCTCATAGTCAATTTCAGTGTACTCAGTAAAATTCGTCAGAAGCAATGTCTCAACGACTTTGTCGGGATCGCGTGCTGCCATACACTGTACCTACTACCTACTTCGTACAAATAAAAAATACGTAAGCTTATTGTTGAAGCACTTACTTAAGTCCTATATCAAGGTTTAGAAAAATGGTAACATACATGATACAGTATAGGAGAAGAAACGATGATATTCAAGAATATCTGAGTAGGTTTGGTCCTAACTGAGGCTCAACTTATGAGTTCGTGACGCAAAGGTGACGCACTTATTGTCTTGTAAGGACATAATGTGCACATAATGTACATATTTCATAATTTAATGTAAGAAAGAAAATCTATTTGTAAGTATTAATTACAAGTATTCGCTACGCATGCGTTAAAGCGCCTTATATAAATAACATATTTAATGAAAGAACATGATACTCCACTAAGTATTTCCCAAAAGCCTGTGAACTGAAAACTGAATGGCTGGACGTGTCGTATGAAGGTCCAAAAAGGACGTAAAAATCAAACTACAGTCAATTTCTGTACCTGCTTAAGTTTATAAAGAATATATCGACACAAATATACTCACGCATAAGAATTATATTTATAGTCTTCCTCGATCTGCGGCTGTCGCACTTGGTAACCAAGATCAGCGCCATAATCCGGGGGGATGATGGACCAACTGTTGTCGTAATTGTAGTAGTCTCCGTAGGCCATCTCGCCTTCGCCCATCATTCTCATCATACACTTACAGTTCACGATATCAACACTACACTATAAAAATAGTTTTTTATTACCTACTTTGAATGTCCAAAATCAGGCAAATGCAATAAATTCACAACAAAGCTTAATTATTAGATTATGATTAGAGCGACCGCGAGTCATGTAGGGACTGCGACCGGTAAGCTATCGACTGATCGATGGCTCACCGGTCCTTATCAATAAAATTGTATCGTTATCATAAATCTAACAGCTTTCCCCTGTGATATGGGACTTTTATAATAGGTACTTACGGCTCACATCGACGCCAATGTTGTGTACAGATAGTTATATCCAGGTTTATCTGTGTCAGATGTTATGTGCACGCTAAACGTGCCAGTGTCACCTCATGTTATTTATGAAATCCTGGAATGACAGGTGATCAACTAACATTTTTATGATAAGAACTCGCAATAAAATTATCGTCATAAATGTACAGTATCGTATCAAACCATTAGATACCCAAGAAAATCATAAGATACCATTTTATATACCCACCTAAAAAGTAAAACCTACAAAAAACTTATTTTTATACATTTTAGTTGTTTTATCAATAAACCGCATAAAATTAATGAAACTCTTTCTTAAAAGTCGCGTTAATTTTGCGATTTTTTTGTAAAATAACCATGTAAACAATTTTGCATTTCTACAAAAAGGCTATTAACTGTACCTCTGGTGGGACTCGAACCCACAATCCTCGGCTTAGGAGGCCGATGCCTTATCCATTGGGCCACAGAGGCGAGCGGCTGAACAACGCGACAAGCCGCACCCGTTCTGCGGCGCCGACGACGTTGTTGCGTCACGGCGCGGCGCGTCATACTCGACGCGTACTGTGCGTTCACACAAACACACACTGATATTTATTACACGACTCATACATAAGGAAATCGAGTAGCCACTAAACATCGCAAAAGTCGATTTTTTATATGGCCCTTCGCCCCTAACCCAGTCCGTCAAATGAGGAGAGAGTAATATCTACAAATCTTTACATAGTTAGAAAATAATATTATACATTACATACCTTTTTATTCTATCAATATCTAAGTTCAAAGTCACAAGGTCGTATTAGGAATCACTTACAGCTCTCGTATCCGGTGTTTTTTTTTGTCTATCATTCATTAACAACTTTTTGTATGTAAGTACCTAATACTTATATCATTTGTGTCACTGGTACCTACTTTGCTTTGCATATGATTGTAACGCGATATAAATATAATTTTTTCTTGTACGGTTCTTCTTTGAATACCTATATTACTACCGTACCTCAATTGTTAAGTACCAGGACGTGCAATTGTGCATAGGGTGGGAATAGGACGAATGGATACAGGTTTGGGTCATATATTCTCAGGGTAAATCGTAGTCAACCATTTTATCAATCCTAAAAAATATAACGAAATTCAATTTTAAATACTTTTATTAGAATTGCAGTTATGTAACACTGATGTTGATTATAACAACTAACAGTTTACCCACAACAACAAGTAAAATTTAATGGATGAAAACCTACAATTCTAAAAAGAAATAATTTCTTAGGTCATCATATAACTTCGAGCTTCTACATCCTATTTATAAACCTACCCTCATATTTGTTTACATTACCTTGAAACAAAATGTTGCACTGTGATTAAATTAAACATACGCAATGTCTTTATTATAATATTACGTCACAGAACAAGTAAGCAGGTCCTATCTATAAGTTTTGTTAATGATAATGTATTTCTTATCATCCTTGTTTACACTGCCGAAAACCTGCTTAGGTAGTTTATTTTATCTTTACACATTTCGATCTATTAGCTAACTATCGATTTCGATACAACCTGCGATTTAACATACTTATTACCTACATTAAAATTAAGGGAGGATATGTCGATATATCATAAATAACGACTACCTACTTCTATTACATTAGTGGACTACAAGGTAGCTTCTCGTTTTTCCCACAGGCGGTCATCAGTTTAATTTTAGTTCGCTAGCGTTGTTATTTTAGTGTATAAGACTGTTGGATCTAACCTTCAATACTGCAACACCGATTTCGATGAAACTTTGCGATATTGACCATGAAAAAATTGTATTTGAATTTTTGAAACTGTATTTACAGTTGCGATTTTACTGTAGGTCATTTATAAACAATTGTTAAAATTAAATATGATGGATTCCCTATTTTGGACGTCGTAAAATTGGTGTTGTACACGTCCACAGTTACACACGTGTGCCGGTGGTGGAAAACGAATTGGATAGTAGGTGATTTAATGAGTTACCCAGTAACTCATTAAATCACCTACTATCCAATACTCAACGCGCGACGCGTCACCGATTCTTCAATGTATCTCATTTTCGAACCGGTAGTTCTATATTTAGATCACCGTAATACGACGGGCATCGAGCTATTTAGAAATATTCTCTGCTTAGAAACAAAAACGATACGGAACGTTCCAACGTTGATTTATAGTCGTTTCTCAACTGGTCCAAAACTGGTTCAAGGGTGCAAAGATTTCCTACTCATCAACTGCTTAGCCTTTTCCTAAGGTATGTTGAGGTCGGCTTCCACTCTTACCGGATATAGCTGAATACCATATTTTACATGGAGTGACTGCTTATCTGACCTCCACAATCTATTTTCCTGGGTAATATAGTAGCAAGGATTGATAACTATAAAAATAAATATCTTCAAGGACATTATTCTACTTTTTACATCTAAAATATATTTTATTGTAGTGTAAATAAAACAAATATTTGCATATAATTTTTATATTATAATTTCATACTTTTATACATTGACTAATTATTACAGTAGATACATAATACAGATAGAATAGGTACATGACTACATTTTAATACACTTAACTATATTACACTAAATGTCTTTAACATGTCTGTACATTAATTCATTCATACCTTTTAAAACAGCTGTTCAACTAAGCCACAGAATTTATACTTTTCAACAATTACCAACCTTTCTTACTGATCAAATTATCTGATCAGTATATCACTGCTTGCAAATCGGTAAGGTTCATTTTTGCAAGATACAACATCATATCAATGGAATTTTGGTAACACTAATATTTGTAAATGTAAATATCAGCATATTGGCGATAATCAACCTTACTGCTTCGAAATAAGTGCTATCAATATTAAAGTGTTACCAATATTGTATTGATATGATGTTATATTTTGCAATTTAATTCAATTAGGATTTTTGCAAAAAGGTATTGCAAACTGCAAAAATGAACCTTACCGATTTGCAACCGGTGTCATTGGAACTAAACATGGATCCAAAACGTTAAAATACGGGGGCAAGATTAAAGCCCAGTTTTCAAATTTCAAGTTCAAATTTCGGTAAAACACGTTTTATTGTCAAAATGTCAAATAAGTCGGAGTTTTAATTATTTACCTATTTGATATATTAAAAATTCACAAATAAACACGTTCTACTGAAGTTTGAAACCATTAGACACGACATTTAAACATTGGTTGAGTTAACTCGGGATCAAAAAACTGGGTCTAAGACGCTGAGCAGACGATGGAAATATTGTACGACAGACTGAAATGCCGCCACTTAAATATTGCTTGATGGACTAAAGGCACTGATACGCACGCAGTACCTGTTGTCCACGCCCACGTCAGTCTATGTGCGCGCTTGTTCTTCCTTTCCTCTATCCTTTGAAGAGTTTTTATACAAAGCGAAGCTAGACACACGTGTATGGCCTCTCCGTGGGTCGCAAAGGCGCCGTGACCGCCTTAACGTATGTTAACGGTTTACGGACATTTCTATTCACGAACTAGCTGCCCGGACAGACTTCGTTCTGTCAAAAGTCCCCGAGTTTAGGAACAGTTTTATTTATGTTTTACACCTTCTAAACCTTCCCTGGACTTCCACATACATTTCAAGATCAAAATCAGCTGAATCGGTTCAGCCGTTCTTGAGTTTTAGCGAGACTAACGAACAGCAATTGATTTTTATATATATAGAAGATAGATATAGATATAATATTCATCATCCGCTTTACGTTTTTTTTATTTTACAATACTTTTACTTGTCCAGCCTACAGTTGAAATGTACGATCTCGCCGTTAGGGTACCTGACAAAGGCGCTTTGGTTACCAAACCGTTTCTTACAGACAAGGCATACGTTATAATCATTTATAACTACGCTCTTCGACTCGTGGAACTGTTTCAGTTCTTGTACCTGTAACAAACAATATTTTTTTTTATAAATTACGCTTACTGCAGGCCTAATTTAACTTTTACAAAGGTGTTAAATTAACAGTTTTAAAGGGTTGTCCATAACGTTATGGACACACAAAATAAGATAAGTTAAAACTTAAATAATTTAAATATTACTTAAATATATCTCTCGCCTTATTTATAAAAAATATGACGCAAATTAATAACATTTCAAATACTTTTCTTATAACAATGAAGAAGAAATCGCTAACTAATAATATGAAACAAACTAGTTTTATCCGAAATAACTATTGTTAGCTTAACAACATATCAAGTGTTATCGTTGTGACCTAATGAATTGTTAAACACATTAAATGTGGGGGCGAGGTTAACACTGATAACTTTGAAATAACAGTACACCTACGGTAATTCATTTAAAATACAATGTTGCTTCATATCTTTATTTTTAGGCAACTTTCTATCTTTCCCCCGAATACTGTAACGCTCTTAAAAGAAAGAAGTTCTTAAAACTACTTTAAACGGATTCTATCGCGGTTTATTTTGATTTTAGTTCCCGACGTTTCAACACCTTTGCAGGTGTCATGGTCACGGGCAGACTGATATGGTATTCGTCTTGACAAGATTTGTTGCTCGTTCTACCTTCATATTTTTATAATTTAATTAACTTTTAATTTTAATCGTTTGTGTTCCGACCTACGCAATATGAGCTCACAGTGTCCGTTTAAAGTAGTTTTATTTCAATGTCTAATATTCGCGTAAACCTCAGAAAACAATAAGTTCTTAAAAGTCTATCAGTCTTTACTTTACACCTTCAAGTGACAGAGACAGCACGAGACTTAAAGGCGGCTTCAAACTGATTGACGTTCATGTATTCGGCCATATGAGTCACACATAGGTAAATACATGCAACTTAATTTAAAACAGCCCGCTTCGATCAGGGCCACTCTTATATTTTTGTATCTCACCTGCATATGTTCAGCGTACAGCAATCCTTTGAGAATCTGCATGCGTCGCTTCAATGTGAGTTGCCCGTCCAGTGCGCTCTCCAAGAAGTGTTTCAATCGACTCAACGGGACCGAGTCTGGTAACACCGATAGAGCCTGTAATTAAATCACATGAGAAAATATTATTAACTCTTGTGGGGTAACAAGCGAAGATAATTATACGATGAAAATTCTCCATCCACGTAATGTCTTAAAGAGGTTTAACACAAGTTTTCGTGAATGCTTGCAAATGTTTTGGTCAAACTAAAAAGGTAGTGCCTGCTCCGTAAAAAAATATGACCGTCCGAATAGTTTTTTAAATAAGTCTCTGGAATAGCTTACATACAAGGTTAGACTATGTTGTTAACATAACACGATACTAAGACTACCTTACTTTTAACTTACTTTTAATGGAGATATTTTGTCAGCATGCTTCTCCAAAATATCAAGAGCCGTTTCCAAGTCTGGTGAAGCGGTTTTCGGATGCCGCGGCACATCAGCCAAGGGCCCGCTCAGAGCACTGTCTTGGTTAGGATTCATGAGAATCCTCATTAATATCACATACACATCCTGGTTCTTATTGTTACCGCTAGTGCAAACATTCTCACAGTATCGTATAGCTCGTTCCACGTCGCCTGTGAGTAAAAAATGGTAGATATTGAGCGAAGTGAGAAAATATTTAATATCTATATTAAAAGATGAGATGGATCCAGCAATAAGAAAACTTTAACGGGCACTATTCCAAACCAATATGCTACCAACATAATTTATTACCGAGTAAAAGATAACAAGAGCAATGTTGACCACAAAACTAGTTCCAGACTTCGAAAAATAAGATTCACCGACATTTACACCTATATAATCTTCAAATAACTCACACTTGTCATATATGACTGGAATTCATAATTATGCTATTGTTAATCGACTGGGGTCGCTATGTCGCATCAGACGTCGTTAACCACCAATGAAAGTCAAGTTCAAGACAAGTTCAAGACAAGTTGGTGGAAAACGACAGGTTGATCTAATGCGACACTAACGACCCAACCGGACATCATTATTTGGACTCAGATCTTCAAAGGTCCCAGAACATACCCCTGAGGAATTCTGAATATTTTTTCTACTAAGAAGAGTTAACAATTCATTTACATGGATCGAAGATATATTTGTGCGTGACTTACCTAAAATCAATACATAAATCGCGAGTGCCTGTTCGTGACGACCTAATTTACCGTAAATAATGGCTCTTTCCTCGAAAAAGCTATCTTTAGGAAAGTGTAATACAAATCTCTCGGGTGTATAATTTGTAGATTTCTCTAGAAACGATACTAATTTCGCTTTAGTATGTTCTATTTCTGCTTCAGTTGTGTTCTCCTTTTTATTCGTTATTTTCTCACTGTACATATTAATTAAAGCGTCGTGAAATATTGAACTAGTGTCGTTCCACGTATGTATGACGTGCTCTAAGTAGGGTATCACAAGAGAGCTGTGTTTTTTTAATAGAAAATCTAAAATCTTTGGACGGGGTAAGTTTTCTACTTCGACTATGTCTTCTGTGAATATTTTCAAGCCTTTTTCTGGATGCTCCTTCAATATCCAGTCTGAGAATTCGAATATTAGGTTTATGTGTTCAGCACCTGGAATTAAACTTATTTTTAACATATGTTCGCCTAATGATATTACTTCTGAAACATTAGAGATTATTTTTTTCGATAAATCAAAATGTTTACTCTTAATAGCACCCTTAATTAACATTAAAAATGTATACTATATACGAACCAAGCTGTTGTAAATAATTCTTAGTCCCTTGATAGCCCTCCAGACTAGAATCTGGTTCTTTGGCTTGCTCTTTAAGCAGTTGAAGCGCTTTCATGTGCTGCCCTTTTGTTTGGTACAGAATAATAAGTTCGCTGTGCTTGCCATGCTGTAGGAGCATCTTTTCAGCTTCTTCTAGGCGACAGTTGTTTACACGCAGAAGTGGAGCGACTAACGCATCGTTTACCTATCGAGGAGTTAAAGTATGTACTTATCTTACTTTCATATCTTTACGACTAAACAAATTTAATTGATTTATATATATAATAACACATATTCGCTTCAGAATTGGAAAATAAAAATTTTCAATTAATGGTGTCTCAGGTTTACGCGAATGTTAGTAGACAATGAAATAAATATTTTTTTTTTTCTTTATTTAAGAAAGATTACTAGCAATGTGGGTCGCACATTACTAGTAATCTCGTTAACCCCTCATGCTAAGCTAAAATGCTGGTGTAACGAGTGGATTCACGTCGGTAGTGTAATGGGTGGGATTCGAACCCGCAACCACATGATCACAAGTCCGACGCCCTAGCCATTAGGCTGCCGCCGCTTAAATATATTTATACTTTAAAAACGGATTCTATTGCGGTTTTTTTTTTTTTCAACGCTTTTGCAGGTGTCATGGTCAAATACAGACTCACTCTTCCCGTGACAATGACACCTACAAAGCCGTCAGTAACTTAAATCTTACCTGTTTTTATTTGCTGGCAATTCAACAACTACTATCAAATTAAATGTAAGTTTACAAAAAAATAATTTACCTGTAAGTAGCATTTCAACAGAGTGGTGTCAATTAATTCTAATTGCTGCGTTACATTTCTGTGCCCGGCGGCTTCTGCACGACTCCCAGGGAACCCTATATCTGCTCTCAACTGCTTCAAATACTCTATAAGCGCTGTCAACGCAGTTTCCAAATCTTTGCCAGTCAACTTTTTAGTTTTTTCCTTATCATCATCAGTCTTGCCATCCAGTTCAGGGAATAGTTTGATGACTTCAGCAGGATCTGTGCCTAGTTTAAGGAACTCTTTCATAGACTGAGAATATAGCTTCATCTCAAAAAGCTCTAAAGCGTACAGGACTTTAATGGAATGTATCTTTTGTTCTTTTTCTTCGGGTGTACAATCTGAAAGGCTCTATGTGAAAAAAGAAAGCTGTGTTAAAGCCTGGTAAGCCTAGTTGAAATGGTTAAGTATAGTTAATACTTGTTTGGATAATTCTAAAAGTTAATTAAATTGTGATTTTTGGAATGAAATCTCTCATGGAAGGAAGATTCCGTAAAAAAGGTTTTTATACCTAAATTAAAAAGGAGCTCCCAGGTTAGAACGACAATAATTGTACCGTCGACCAAGACAAGTCAACAACGATAATGTTACAACATTTTCATCTCCACACCGGAGACAACAAAAAGATAACATTTAATTGAATATTATTACATTTGTCATTAATACTTTATTTTTGTTAATTTTTAGGACACTAATGAATTCCTAGAATTTTTTGGGAATAGTTACTTACTGATTGCAGCAGCTCTATAGTTTGTAAACGGTTTTTCACAGTAAAAGGCATGTTTACTTTCTTTAATTATCCACGGCTTAGAATTAGAAAAATCAAGTATTTAACTTACGTTTAATAGTCTCACAATCTGTGCTTCTCGCTTTTTTAATTTTGTGCGAAACATCGTTCTTAAATTTGGTTTAAAGCAAATCTAAACAAAAACTATTTAACGTTCACACTCTATAAATATACAAGTGGAATACGTGTTTTTTTATCGTATAATAATATTCCTGTATTTCCTCCTAATCAAACTCTATGTGTATAATTAATTGGGCACTGTTAACAATGTATACTGTTTCAAAATAAAATATTCAAAGCATTGCGTTTGTTTACAATAACAATTGTAGTCAATATTAAAGTTAATACCAAACTTTTAGAGCACTCTTGGTCATATAAAATCACAAATAAATTAAATCAGATTTTTTTATATGCAGGAATATAAAGCGTAAAATTGTAGCTGGGTATATTTTTATGATAGCAATCGTTTTGCCAGTCAGCCGTTGAGACGGCTTCAGCAAACCTTATACCAGACTATCCTAACTAAATAATTAAGAAATAATAAAATTTACTTCAATTCAGTTATGATTGACAGTCCAGCTAGGTCAATAACAAGTTAACTACGAAACGTCGGTAATTGTTTATGAACCGAGCACACGAAGATATAATTTAGGTATTTTATAAGCACTGTGTGATTATGAATTTAAATTCCAAAATCACTATCTTATAACGAAACATAAATTTGAAATCATTATTGTTTATTCTTTTTATATTTTAGTCTAATAACAATCACTTTTTCACGTTTTTCCACAAAACAAAATTTAAATTATACTTGATTTTTCTAACCACATTTTTGTGTTTTAACAATTAGAAAATTAAACATTTCAAGCCATTTTAATTGACTACAATAATTGTTAACGGACTATATTGTGCGGTATAATAATACGAACTATTGTGACAAGGAAAATTAAGCCACAAAATGATATCTAACATTTATTTTTAAACGGAGCCTTCTTTACCATTAGGAAAAATATATGAATATGGTTTATTTTGTAATTTAAAATCATGTTAATGGATAATGGATTTTATGCAATGGCATAAATAATGCATATTTTAATAATTAATATTGGGAAAACGCGCATTTTTTAAACTAAAATTTTAAAAAACTGTTGCATAAAATAGCGGCCTATAAATGTCCCAGTGCTGGGCACAGGCCTCTAGCCATATAGAGGAGGAATGAGCATCACCACGGTTGCTCATTGCGGGTTGGCGATTTCAGATTCCTATTTTTGAAATCCACGTTTAATCACGATGTTTTCTTCACCGTTTGGCAATGATGTCTTCGAATGATTAAGATGATTAAGAAAGTACACTAGTGTAATATAATACCACTGCGTATATACTTAATATACGGGGTGTATGGGGAATAAATAATATAAATAAATAAATGTGGACAACATCACATACATTGCTCCCAATCCAAAGTAAGTAGCTAAAGCACTTGTGTCATGGAATCCAGAGACAACGAAGGTACCACAAACACCCAGACCCGAGGCAATGTAGAAAAGTGTTTTTCTATATTGACCCGTCCGGGGATCGAACCCGGGACCTCAGAGCTGACGACACTTGAAAACCGGTGTGTACGCCACTCGACCACGGAGGTCGTCAATGACTGAATGCTTCAGTAGATTTTTATACATATAAATATTATACCTCTTACCGTTAATTGTATTGCTATTTGGAAATGTTTGTCTTTCAGCAACTGTTGCCTCTGCTTGGTGACGTCAACGGAGCTTAAGCACCAGACTTGTCCTACCGAAGATACGAATATCAAGCCTCGCTTACATCTGCAATAGGTCACAAATTTATTGAACGCGCATAACTCAGGGACTACTGATTCGATTTGAAAAAATATTTCAGCGTTAGATAGCCCATTTATTTAAGAAGACTAGACTACTTTTTGCCGTGGTAATCGACTCCCAAGCGGGCGTAGCCGCGAGCAAATGCTAATCCTACTAATATTATTAATGTAAAAATTTGGATGGATGTTTGTAACTCACATTTTAACTGGATTAAATTTGACAAAATTAATAAAGTAGGTGCCTATAGGCCGGTATAGGGGCGCGGGGGTATGACGACCAAGGGGACTGAGACAGGTGCGGGCGGTGGGGGCGTTTAGTAAGATATATATAGGTACGAGATGAAATGCGCCAAGATAGTTCCTAAGATATGTGACGTCATATATATTTTGACGGGCCTGTTGGTCTAGTGGTTAGTGACCCTGACTGCTAAGCCGGAGGTCGTGGGTTCGATTCCCACCCAGGACAAATGTTTGTGTGATGAGCACGATCATTTGTTCTGTGTCTGGGTGTTATAATAATATGTATAATATGTATGTATTTAAAAAATATATAAGTATGTTTATCAGTTGTCTGGTTACCATAGTACAGGCACTGCCTAGTTTGGGATCAGATGACCGTGTGTGAGATTGTCCCAAGATATTTATTTATTTATTTATTTATTTTATATTCCAAACTTTTAATGCACGGCAAGGATCTTTGGTCCAAAAGGAGTGAGTTTTCATCAACAAATACGTGAAAAGCGGTGTTAGATTAATAATATCAGGTTTAGACACGATGTTTTCCTTCACCGTTAAGGTTGACACCTTAAAGGTGAAGGAAAACATCGTGACTCGAAACATCGAAACAGGCAAGCACCACTTTGCTCTCGACTGAGCCTACTGTCGTCAAAACCAACTGCTACTGTCAACAAAAGCAACTTCTGCAGTAATCGACACGGCGACTGCTGCCACCATGTCGACAACATTGCTGTTGAGCGCTGCGTTTTTTATTAGGTTTAGTAAGGGGTCCCTAAGTGAAGCTAGCGCCATTGGAGGGCTTTTGCTGTCCACATTTCGACGGCAAACGCCTGGCGACAGCTACATTTACGTCTGCCAACAGCTGAAGTTGGCTCTGTCAACAGCAAAGTTGCTCGTCTGTACGAGGCTTAAGTAAGAAAATACTTAGGTTTATTTTATTCTTTAAAAAAAACGACTCCCTCACTAAGAAATCTAATGCTTGTGTCGCGGGGGTTTTACAAACATTCAAATCACATGCACAAAGAACACCAAGACTTGGAACAAGCATTTGTGGATTACACAAATGCTTGTTCCATGCGGGGATCGAACCCGCAACACGTCGCGTCGCGCACTGTGGTAATTAGCGTGGTGACCTATACCACTCGGCTATCCGTGCAGTCATTATATAATCATTCTCATTACAACGCTTCAATCAAAAATCTTGTAAGTTTATATGAATCCACTTGTAGATTTCATAGAAAAAGAAACATTAAAAAATATATTAGAGTGCATATTTATCAGTGAGTGCATGTTAGATAAAATACCATTGGTAACATACCTATACATCAGTCTTGCTTTATTCAGTTCAGGTAAAGTTTGTATAAACAGTGCTGGCTCCACTGTCTGTACAATGACTTGATCCGATATCAGCCCTAATACATAGGGTTCATCCCACACTAGAAAAAATATAAATAACATTTAATTACCGATGACACATATCTACAAATTTAAATTACAGACGGATTATTCCAGTATGTCTAGGGCAAGTAGACCTATTTCAAAGAGTCCATTGAGTCCTGAGGTGACATAATTTACATACAAAAATTACAAAAATTTATATCTTCACATGTTTATCTAGTTTTAGAACTGCAAGCCAGTCTTCTATACTTAAATAAGCACTTATGAATTTACTTAAGACAAATAAAATTATTCCTTACCAACAGCAATAGGGGCTTCGGACCATTTAATAGTTTTCTTTATATCTATATTTTTAGCCTCTTCTACTAGCACTGATGTTTGGTCACGACCAAGTAGGAATGTTGTGTCTGAATATTTAGCTACAGTTGGCTCAAGAAACTTAGAGCTGCTTGTTGGAAACAACTCATTTGGATTTCCTGATGAGAGCTACAAATATTAGGTAATTAAAAGATATTATTATCTTACAGTGTTAAGTGTAAGTCTTAAATTGTATGATGCACAATCATTTATTAAATGCTTATCTAAATTTGAAAGCAATATAAGCCAAAGAGTATACTTAGTAAAACAATAAAACTAAAATAAAATACAGCATCATTATCACCTACATCATATAACACATATTCAGATTTAAAACCCAGACACAGATATTGCTGACCCCATGACATGACCTTTGGCACATCTGGGATGTTAAAGTCAAACAAGTGCTGTTTAAATTCTCCGTTCTTGCCGTAATACAACTGGAGTTTCCTTCGTACGGCAACGCAGAGACGGACCACAGAATTAGATTCGCCTGTCATTGATGTAGTTGGCTGAAATTTTATAATATAAAATACTTAATTCACACTAAATACCAAATACTAAAAAAAAGATATTTTAAGTTTTAAATGTGATCTGTTACTACATTACACGAGGACAGCTTCGGACTTAACTGTTATGAGTAGCAGTTAAGTCCCAAGCTGTCAAAACAAACATTATCTTTGTACCATACTTATATGGCATAAATGTATAGAACAGAGAATTAACCAATTAAGGTATTATAAAATAAGTTTTATAGGCATAACCCAAATCATACCTTATTATCTAAAGCAAATAGTGAAGCACCTTTTGTCTGGTGAAATGTCTTCACTAATGGAAAATTAACACCATTTATATTGTAAGTGGATAACACACTATCAGTGAGACATAGTAGCAAGTTTTCCTCTGGAAAAATAAAAAAAATATTGTAATATTAAGCAGCTGTATCACTGCACAAACAAATATCAATAGGTAATACTGGTAATAGTATTCTAATCCATGCTAATATTATTAATTGTTGGATCTTGTAAATATTTATAAAGTACTAAGTCATGGCAACAGTTCACCGCAGAGGGCCAGATAGATTAAAGCGAAGGTATCTATTACACTTTTACAGCAAAACCATTGAAAAAATTTTGTTCACTGAGAAAGGACACAGTACTATTATAAATTTTAATATGAAAGTTCTTATGTAAATATTAGAGTTTTAAATTCTTTACTATTTCAGCCTCACTATGCAAGACGAAAATAGTTCATTGATAATGTTTCTCTTTTGTTTGTTTTATTCTTTTTTTTTCACACAGTCTGATCCCAAACTAGGCAGTCTGTACTATGGCAACCAGACAACTGATAAACATACTTATATATATTTTTAAACACATAGGTACATATATTGTTAAATTACACCCAGACACAGAACAAACGATTATGCTCATCACACAAAAATTTGTCTTGGGTGGGAATCAAACCCACAACCTCTGGTTTAGCAGTCAGGGTCACTAACCACTAGACCAACAGGCATGTCATGTTATGAATGTAATTAAAGTTAATTTAATTTTGTTACCTGGTATCACTTCAATTTGCTGTATGGGCTTCTTACTGAAATTTTTACAGTACCTAAGTAACTGCAACTCATATTTTTGATTCCCATTAATATGCGACACCGAATACATTAACAGATGACCTTGTCTTGTTCCCAGTAGCAAATTATTATCTAGAAATAATAAAAAAAAACTTATTAACACCTTGTAAGGTATGTATTGCTTACTAGGGTGTAATGCTCCAGGCATCATAGAAAGCTTCAAATTAGTAAGTGAGGAAAGATGTGTACATCAATACATCAACATCATCAATCAATTCATACCAGTAATATTTATTGTTTGGATATAATAATTATTTTGATAACTTGTTTGTTTCCGAGGAAGTTACTTTGTTATTACAAGTAATATTATTTAATTAATTTTTAGAATAGTATATTGATATTTGAATTTTAATTTCAAGTTTGTACACCTAGAGATGCATATAGTTTCTCTAAGAATAGTTTGTTTTGGGACTGCTTCTTTCACATGTAGTATGCATGTAATAATCTGAATAGCTTGAGCAATTAAACACTACACTTGACTTGTTTTACTTACCATATGCAGCAATGGCTTCAATTTGAACCGTTGCATTGAGCAGATGAGATATCTCATAGGCCTCGTGCATGACTAAGACTTATTACTAATTTCTCTTCTTTCAAAACAATTTTATTCTACACCTTTATCATTTATCACACAACAAGACAGACAAACGATATGTACTCTAACACTTCATGTTATTGTACACCTAAGAAAAAGACAGTAAATATTTAGTTCAAGATTAATAAGTAAAATGGTATTACACAAGTATGCATTTACAAGAATTTATTGAATAAAAACAAAGCAAATATACCAAATTCGCAGTCTTGCTCACGTCAAACGTCAAGTAAACAGATTGACATTGACACTTCGTATTTGACAGTTATAGAGTAGCGAGTAGCAATAGAGTAGCGATGTTAGGTTGATCCGATTGATGAAAACCCTGAGGGAAAGCTTACGTTACGATAAGAACTCACGTTCAAAGACATTGTACTCTGTTAGTAGAGTACATTACAATCAAAGACATTGTACTCTTAGAAGACATTACAATGTCTTTGATTACAATGTCTTTGCTCACGTTACGTCTATTCGATTATGTATTTGTTTGACATGTTACATACTGAACTATAGATTCTTTCCATCCAGACAAATTTTGACATCATAATCCTCTAATCCTACTAATATTATAAATGTGAAAGTGTGGATGTTTGTTACTCAATCACGCAAAAACGGCAGAACAGATTTGGATGAAATTTGGCGTGCATGTAGCCTTTGACATGGAAAAGAACATACAGTGTAATATAGTAGTACCTACTCTGTGAAACCATTTTTTTTTATATAAATCTCGACTATTACGTTTCGGTCTTTTGATAAGATATATTTTTATATAAACCTCACCACCAGCCCCCCTAGCCAAGTGACATTTCTACAAGCAATAACGATGATAGAAATCGTTTAAATGTATGGAAATGACATTTGTTTTCGATAAGTCACGTGACTTAGACTTGTCACTTTCGTACATTTAAGGTGATACCTCCGATGTGGCCCGCGAAATTCAAATTTTCATGTTTTTTGCAATTTGCTAATCAGTGACAAGTTGTAATTTGATCAAAATATCGTTCGCGACAATAACAAATATAACTTCAAATACAAGAATGATTAAAACGTTCGCTCCATTCGCTCGCACAAAGAATAATTGAAAATGAGTTAGATTTCGGAAATTTTACTAACTTTAGACTAATCTTTGTGAGAATGAATGGAGCACATGTTATGATCATTTTTATATTTAAAATTATACTTGTTATTGTCGCGAATCGAATTTTGATCAAGTTACAACTTGTCACTGATAAGCAAATTGCAAAAAACACATAAAAATTTGAATTTCGCGGGCCACATCGGAGGTATCACCTTAACTTAATGTCATAGAAATCATCGTTAACGCTTGTAGAAATGTCACTTGGCAAGGGGGCTGGGGCTGGTATTCTTTGCTTTGACAGGCTTCAAGGTCGGGCATGTGCAAAAAATACTTATCTAGTGTTTATGATTAATACCTACCTACCTAGTGAATGAAAATGTTCTTTTCTGAATTTCCACAGGTCACGCCATATAAAAAAAATACCCTCCGCCGGGCCTCGAACCCTTGACTATTGGTTCAACGCACCAGTTTATTTACCTAAAGGGGCGTCTAAACGGGCTATATTTTACGAAAATTTGTGGCTGCAATACTGTGGCCGGCAACATTGCTAGCAATACCAGCCACACTTTGCAATATTTTAAGGATGGCCCGGCATTATAGCCACATATTTTTTGGTATGTCAAAATGTTTTTATGTGTAGCCGGCGTGTGGCCGAACGATCGCCTCGCAATCGAAAATACTGCAATATATCTTGGCCATCTATATTGTTGTTCTGTTTTACTGTATATGCGCGTCCCTTTCTCCCTGCGACGTGTAATTTTTAAATAAGTATTTATCCAGCATTAATTCCTTGTCTACGGAATCCAAAGTGTCACGCCTACTTAGGTAGGGTCGAATCCACATTCGTGTCCTTTTTTTTCGTTTTTCTGCCAAAACAATGTAAGCGGCTACGATGAGCGTCATTTCGTCGGCCATTGTTGCTGGATTGTGAGGCTCATTAAAGGGTTCTGAATCAAAGGCCATACTATTGCAGCCATATTGCAACATGTTGCCTGCAATTGATTGCTCAGCAATAAAATGCACTAAAATGTTTTTTTGATAGCTGGGCAATGTGTGCCAATGATTGCAGCCACAAATTGTCGTAAAATATAGCCCGTTTAGACGCCCCTTATGTCTTCCTCCACTCTAATATGTTGCACGTCTTGGGGTGACGTGTGCGACATCTGATCAATCAAATATTCGATTGGATTTGCTTCTTATTTCAAAATCCAGTGCGATCCGCTGTTAAAAAGTTTCTCAAAATAATTACCTATCATTATTTAGTTATGTTCTGGTTGTTTTTTATTTTCCTCGCTGTTATACTTTTTTTCCCAACCCTTACATAGCCAGAATCGTCGACACCCCAACGGAGTCGTAATCAACACAATTGAATTGAATTTATAAGTTTTGCACTTTGTCTTGCCTAACGAATAGTTTAAATTGAGTCACATAAATGTTATTGTTATTATTATTTTTGACGCGTAACGCATGTGGAGCGCTAACTTGAAAATGAATTTTATTACAAACTAGCTGTTTCCCGCAGCTCCGCCCGCGATCTAATTTTTTTTTTATATAATTGAGTTGCAAGCTATCCTTTCATGGATCAAACTGCACACTGGCGCCGTTGTAGTACACGCTATGTATCAGAAATGGCGCTGTATGTAAAAAATGTTTTTTTTCCCTTCCTGCTTTTCTCTTGAAATTTATCCTGAATTTTCTTTCCTATAAACCTCACGGAGCCCGAGACCTTTCCAACGAATGCAAAACCATGGAAATCGGTTCGTGCGTTCTGGAGTTATAGCGTCAGGAAGGAAAACCCGACTTATTTTTATATAGTAGATAAGTAGTCTCGGGCAGCGCCCTATGTTGACTGGAACTTTTTCCCATCTATTTTTAATTTATTTACAAGTAATCGCTTGCACGCGTTATAAACAAAATAATATCAAACCTAAGACCATTTTGTAGCAGTAGTAAGGATGCCTTTGATCGTGGCGGTGTTGTGCGAACTTACTATCAGTCTCTCTATGGTTGAGTAATTGAATACATGCCATTAGCCCACAATCAGACAACGGCCTCAGCCCGTTAAAGTGGTCCATATTACTACTGATTTGATAATGTTGCTGTTTCATAACCTTATATTGTCAAGAGAGGCTTCTTATCATTAATCAATTTAATAAAATCGATTTATTTTCAATTGGTATCATACATTGATAGATTCATGTATCATAAGTTACACACAACATAATAATTATGATTGATTAATCATTACTCTCATGCAAGATAAAACTTCAACTATTAATGGACAAAAGGGTTTTAATACTAAATGCGAAAAATAAAAAGCCATGCTTACTATTCATTTAATTATTTACTTTTAATAATTATGTTATTTTCATTCATAACTAACAACGATATGAGGGTTATGAAGTATTTAAATTCAGTAAAACAAATATGAAAACAAAATACAAATTTCACTCACTATTAAATTTAATATTATTACAGTAATAAGAAAAAATTACTTTAAATAATTTATATAATAAGTCATAACTCCATTTCGAACTATGTATTTTACGGAAAATTCTCATGTTGTAAATGTGCACGCAAATCGTGAAAGTGAGAATTCAGTGGGATAAAGATTTTAATAACATCGCTTCAAATATTCAGGTCACTAGTATGTCTTATAACTTTTTACACAGAAGGTCTTAAGAAGCAACGTCGATTACAAAATTCATATTAGATAGATAGACTTAATAAAATACATGTAATATCTAAACTACTGTCTCTTACTGAGGCCGGTGCGGTACGGAGCAGCCGCGAGCCGCTCGAGAGCGGACCCGCGCCTGTCCGCTGCCACCGCCACGCGTCACTCAAGAGTCATACCATTAAGATAATTATAATATATTTACACGAATTATATGGGTGTTCCAGCAAACTAATAGCCTTAACGACAAAAACCAAGATCCACTATTATGTGATTTCAAAGCGATGCGCGGAGCGCTTTCCTTAAAGTACAATAATTTATAAGTAATTACAGGCATACACCTACTACTGAACCCGATCTTTTACAGAGGCAAATACACGGCGCTATAAGAAAAAGAGCCACCTACACACCGAGACTAAGAAAGAGCGAGTTCAGCTGTCCTGTTGTAACATCGTACACAATAAATGATACGTACAATTAATTATTTTAATGGTCGGGGCCCTGGTTTATGTATAGAAAAATATGTAGCGTAAATGTTTTATTTTTAATGAGAATGTAACAGTAAGAAAACTGAAATATCAATTCGTTATTATATTTATCGAATCAATATAACCATGCAAGCTGATGTGATACTATGAGTTGGTCCAAATAAGACTAAAATATGTTATATGCAAAAACGTGCTTTTCAGCTGCCTGAAAATTTTAACACCAGGTTTTTCTAAATAGTGGTGCAAGACATTACACCAAAAGTTTATGCGTTTAGGCTACTTCTACACCATGAAGAAAAGATTTTGTTAGTCTACACTTAGAAGTTTAAACCTTTCCTAATTTGTAACGGTATTCAAAATCGAAGTGCAAAATGAAATTACTCGAATACTTAAAACTATGACAATGAAAATTTACCATTATTTAAACATCGCTTCATAAATGACTACTAATAACCATAGTGTTCTCAATGACAAATTTCATATAATAGAAATATCATTTATTGAATATAGAATACAATATTATCCAAAAACTATGTCGTTATAATTAGGACACCGACAGTGCTATTAAATAGGTACATTACATTTATCCAGCATTGGATAGTTAAAAATACACAGCAAAAAAATGTTTAACATAGAAGTTGCCGAAAAACAAATATATATGTGTGTCGTACATCTAAAATTTATATCCTCTGAATTGTTTATACAAATATTCTGAGATATCATTATTTTATAAATTATCTTGAGAGATCAGTTTACGCTAGTTATAAAAATTTACAATGCGTACTATGGTTGCAACAAAATATTATGTTTGCTAAGTTTCATCGTTGAAATAACACTAGACATACGCTTCGTAACAGTTTGTTGAATTAGTGATACTTTCCAACAATAAATACTAATACACTACTGAATATGCCTTCCCTACTGATTACACGGCCCAAGCAAGGTAAGTATTATGTGTCTACCCTTCGTTAGGTGATTCAAGTGAAACAAACATGTGACTAACCTCTCTCTATGATAAAACTTCTCACACCGAGTACATTAAGGCTACAGATATAAGCGAATTCATTTTTCACAGACAGAAACTGACGAGATATTAAAATGAAAATAAAACAAAACAATTTATCCAGACGGTAATTATCTGTCGTTTACTAAATAAACATTCAAACTCAGCATATAAGGTATGTACATAAGGGGACAATTTGAGCTTACAAAAGTACAAAGTAATCACATCGCGACGGTTTAGAATCTACAACGGATTTACCCTTCTTACCGACTACGACAGCTCAAGCTTTATCGACAATTACACTACAGTATCACACGATTACTCGCCGAAAACACCTATTATGCATGTAATTTTCCCGATGGCCAACACGAAAGTAAGTATCACTAGGTCGCGCCGCCGCCCGCCCCGCCGCCTAGGACGCGGCCGCCGCCGAGCCGCCGGCGCCGGCCGCGCTGGGCCCGCCCGCCGCCGCGCCTGCACACAAGCCGCGTTAGAGGCCGGCCGCCGCCTACGCGCGCGGCTCGGCCGACACCGTACCTGGCGCCTCGTCCGCCGCGGCCCCCTCCGCCGCGCCCGCCGCCGCGCGCGGCTTCAGGAACTCGTTCAGCGACGGCTGGATGCTCAGCTCGTACTCCGTGAAGTTGAACAGCGGCGGCAGCGGGCGCCCGTTGGGCAGCCGCGCGGCCGGCTCGCGCAGCTCGTCGAAGAAGCTGTGCGCGCACGCCTGCAGCGGCGACAGCCGCGCGCCCGGCGTGTACTCCAGCAGCCGCGACACCAGCGAGATGGCGTCCGGCGGCGTGCACGCGCGGAACACCTGCACACACGCTCCCTATTATATATACACACGTCACTCTCTCACACTCACATAATAATATGCACTATGTGCGAGTGAGACTGGACCCTAGCCTTTGCCTCATTTATCAATTCAGTTGTTATTATCCTATTTCAAAAAAATCAAAAATTATACCTACTCCAGAGGTCGTTAAATGTTAGCAGCTGAAATAAATACTTCCGTTCGGTTATTCACACGTAAAATAAATAAATATAACAGTATTTACAATGTTAGTGGTTAGGAAACAGTAATTGGATATCAATAAAACTATTTAGTTGAATCTTATTGTAAATAACAAAATAATGACAAAGTGCAACGCTGCAAGTTTGTTTCAATTTAAACATGAACTGTACATATTGAAATGCATAAATAACATAAACAATAACAATAATATTATAGTTACTAAGATCTAATATAAACATAAGAAACAACGTGATAGCAGAGTCGCACGGTACGATTTCATCGATGCACACTGAACACCAACAAAAATTGCAGTAAGAGACAGCTTCAACCGATTAGTCGTATGTGGCATTCTGTTCAACTCATCACAAGGCTATTTTCAAGTTCAAATTGTCTACTCTAAATGACTTCATTTTTGTAACCTGTTTTTGAAGTTTTGTGGATATCATTTTGGACTGAAAAGAAGCATATTGTTGTAGTTTGAGAAATGTAATGAAGGCATCTAGTTAGCCCGCAGAGCGGTATCTTACTCGGAGGCGCTGGTGGTCAGTGGCAGACTTGGGCGTGGACAAACGCTCCAACATGTACTGCAATGACGCGCGCTTTTTAATTATGTATGATACACTCATTAATTATATTACAAATATTTCTAGTATAAAAAGTACTAAAGAAACCTTTTACGATAAAGAAGATCATGATTTTTGAAATATTACAATACGCTGAAGCTTCCTTATTATATATTTATTTCTCATGGACATCATGAAAAGCATAAAAATAATCTGCTTAAAACTGTGACTTGGGTAGGTCATGATAATAACATGTTCTTTATTTTGTCAATATTACATACAATCCGAGACACATCTTTTGTAACATATTGAAATTAGTCAGTTGGTGTTTTTTTTAAATTTGAGTCATCTTTTAGATTTAGTTCTTTTAGGTAAAGAGAATCAGTAAAATTTTGATTGAAGACGCTATTTCTAAGTAGAAATGACACAAAAGCAGTTATTTAATGGTCCATATACTGCAAAAACATTTCCTAAATTGATTGTTGATTTGAGAGGAACTGGTCAAAAATTGTTGAGATCAAGGGTTTTTGCCTGCAGTGAACATAGAATGAAATAAGACTGGCATAAAACAGATTATTAGCTTTCAAGTACGTAATGTAAACTTAAGCTCAAATAGCTGCCCTAGTAAGCCCTCACAGTAACTTAGTTGTAAAAATTTGTATTGAGGGATCAATGTATTTCTTCGACCTGATTTGCTTTATAAAGAAGAGCTACAAATTATTAACACAGTTTTATACTTGTAAAACAATGAACAATAAGAACTACAAGGGTTTTCTTTTTATAAGAACAATACGAACACACAATTCGAAAAACAGATCTATTTTCCATATTATAATATTGAATATCGAAAAATAGACATGAGTACAACAAATATAATACAATAAAAATATATTCCGGGAGGTAGCGTTGCATTTTAAGTAGTACTTATTACGCCGATCCAGTGCCATCTTTTCCGATATCGAATGACTAATTAGGTAAGTAAATCAAGCGTCGTCGGTGGAATAGAGGTTAAAAAAGTGGTATTTATTTGGAAAAATAAAGTTATAGATAGTTATTACATCGCATGAAATATTACTAGCTTATATTTTAAACTATCCAAAGTACGAAAACAACTGCCTGCAGCGTGGGCAACGGTGGCAAGACCGTCAGTTGACGCAGTAAAGATCAACAATATTAGTCTTGCTACTATACTGGTTCCTTCTTCTGCCTAGCCTTTTCCCAAGCTATGTTGGGGTCGGCTTCCAATCTTACCGGATTTAGCTGAATACCGTATTTTACATGGAGCGACTGCCTATCTGACCACCACAACCCATTTTACTGGGTAATAAAGTATCCCATATTAAGACTGGTTGTCAGAATTGTAATGACTTAACGACTGTCAAAGATCACTGTATGACAGTCGGGACCAACGGCTTAACGTGTTTTCCAAAGCACGGAGGGTATGTTTACAAATGGTCACCCATCCACGGACCAACGGCAGCGAGCGCGGCTTAACTTTTATTATCGGTCAAACCGTACGGCTTACACTCAGCCACGAGCCCCTCAAACACTGGTTCCTTCTAATACATATTTTTGATAATACCTTCTGGACCTACTTGCGCCCATAATACGACCTTAGGGCTACGTAGTCCTCTCCCCCTCAAATTCCACACAAAGAAGGAAGCAAGGAAAGAAAAAGTGTCTTTCGCATCACACATACTACGTATTACATAATAAGTAGGTAAAAAGCCAAAACGAATGGTGATTGGACCTTCACTACATAGTATAAAACAAAGTCGCTTCCCGCTGTCTGTCTGTCTGTCCCTATGTATGCTTAGATCTTTAAAACTACGCAACGGATTTAGATGCAGTTTTTTTTAATAGATAGAGTGATTCAAGAGGAAGGTTTGTATGTATATATTTACATGCAGTTTAAGCATTGCACCCGTGCGAAGCCGGGGCGGATCGCTAGTATCTCCTAAGGGTAAAAATGAAGGTCGAAAGTTTCAATGAAAATCAGTCATATTTCACGTAAGCGTCATGAAACTTGGAAATTAGCTTTCGATTTTTAAATTATGGCTGTTGTACGCGGCTCCACCCACGGCCTCAGTTTTTTCTAGTCAGAAATAGGTAGCCTATGTTACTGTGTTAGCCTATGTTAGTTTTCTATAAGTTAATGAATTTTCGAAAAAGGACCAGTATATTTTGAGTTTATAGTTCGTAGGTTATTTATTATTCCTAAGTGATAAGGGTGGCCCTCTCCAGATTATGGTAGTGCGGGTCAACCTGTAGTATTATATAATTATTTTTTTTTCAACATGTTTGTGGCAAACCTTCTTTGTGTCTTTTACCAAAAACCACATTATATCAAAAAGTGAAATCATTTTCTAATAGTGAGTGTGTAAATCGCTGTCCGTCAACCAGTCCGTCTGCCCATCAGCGGGCTGATACACTGTATCAAATATAAGAAGCACAGATCTAAAACTTCCACAGAGCATGTACTTAATAATATTAAAAAGCAGAAAATACAAATTCATTATGAAAAATTTTAATATGGCCACCATACAAATTTAAAGTACGTAAAATTTATACGGAACCTTTCGTGTGCGTGTCCCACTCGCACTTGACTGGTTATTATTACTAGAAGCACTCTCCTTGAAAATGTTCGAAGTGAACTGAAAGAGACAAGATGGTTTCAGAACCATATATGACGTCAAGTAAGAGTCTCTTCAGACAAGAGTTACCCAGACAGGTGGATAGGGCTGGGACGACCTGTAGCCACCTCGGCCTGCCGAAGCACACCAGATATTTTATTGTTATTGCATGAATTTGATATATCCGAACCATCTAGTAACAAAATACTGAGATGAAGGCTAATTACATACCGTAAGCTTATTTTGAAGTGGTACTGTTACGTGTAATAACGGGAAGAAAAATACTTGGTTTGTTATAAATACAATGAAGGTAGAACCTTTATTTTCTCTCAAAATTTCATTAGTTACAGACGATAAAGTTTAACAAAACAATCCTCTGGCAACCCTAGCGGATTCCTGAATATCGCGAATTGAATGCGGACTTTATGCGAATTGTAAGACTTAGGAACGCTTAGAATAATAATAACACTAATCAGGTAAAATCAGATTTAAAAAAAAACAACCTGTATTAGTAGTCATCAACAATGAAAATATCCAACTGCAATTTTTTCACAATCAAGATAAATAGAACGATACCCCTCAAGCTAATAACCATAAAACCGACATATTAAAAGAAACACCTAATTATCTACTTATGCTCAAAGAACATAACCCGACTTCGCCAGAAGAAGGATAAAAGGAACTACAAAACCAATTATCAGAGCGAGGTACGCAAAAATCTATTGTACCTCGAAACCGGCAGAACATAATATAAGACGTAGTTTAGACTAGTTCTTCACCTAAGAGTAACCTTACAGTTCGTCGCATTCTTTACTGGGTACCATGTATAAATTATCACCTACTTTTATGTAATAGGTATAGGTACCACCTGACCGGTGTATTTTCAATGAATGTCGAAATTTTATTATTTATAACTTGAAAGCTGAATTCCACGTTACATATATCTTACGTGACAAATTATACACTTTCATAAAAACCTTCAAACTTTTAAAGTCTCAAAACCCTTTCGTAGTGTTCACCTACAATGATCTCCAGTTTGAGGATCTTTCTATCTATATGTATGTGTGGTGCGGTTTTCTTTGGAATTTAAGGGGAAGAGTTTTCGCGGCCCTAAGGCGACATTATGGGCTCAAGCAGCTCGAGAATATCTCACCAAATATGTGCAAGGAATCAGTGCTCCAATATTGTTGAACTTTACTGCGTCAGCTGACGGTCTTGCCTCCGCTACCCACGCAGCTGACTTTTGTTTCCGTAAATTAAATTGTTCAAGTAATCACCTAGTAAAATACGGCAGTCACTATATTATGTAATTTTTACACGTTGATACGACCGGTTGACTCTTATACCACCGTCTACTATACACCTGATTATGATAAAGCTCAGGGTGAGGTAATTATATTAAATAGTTTCAGCAGGCGTACTAATAGATTTTTTTATATTACCTCTTTCTCTACCTGCCACACCCATCTCACTACTGCTTGAGCGGCTGACATTCGTTTTAGAAACATCGATATCAACATCAGAGGGATTACTATTACTTTTGAAATTGCAACGTTTCCTCCCTTACCAATAAACCCTAATGGATGTCAGACACTGCAATAAGCTGAAGTAGCATCAAACAATTTTAATATTCCATGCAAATATGAGTTTTGATGCATTTAATTAGAAAACCCTGAAAGTATCAATAAATATTTAGATTTTATTTTGTATGGATACGATTGATTATTCTAAATTCTTCAATTAATATTATTAAATCAGCATTAGAAATATTTATTAAGCAATCCCTCTTACCTTAGCCCATGGGTGGCTCTTGATTTGTGGGAATTTGAATTCTGTATAATTAGGATTCATCTCTCGAATTTGTTCTCGTGTTGGAGTACCTAGTACCTGCAAGATTAAACATGTTAGGCACACATTTATTTCAAGTAAAATTGAACTAAAAAGATCAAGAACTTATATGTAACATTGAGCTGCGGATAAAATGTATTTTTTTTTTTTTTTTTTTTTTTATTTATTTATTCATAAACTTAAATGTACTTTTCTTTGTACATAATCTATTTGAAATGAATGTTTATATTGTTATTACATACCTTGATGATTTCAACCAATTGGTCGACGCCCGAATCTCCTGGGAATATTGGTTGTCCCAATAATAATTCTGCTACTACACATCCAGCGCTCCACACATCTATGAAAAAACATTAAATAAAATAATTTGGTTAGATATTAGGTACATATCGTCATTAGGCATTAATAGTAACAGTTACGTTAAAAACAACCTAATTTTCATATGTCTTCATCTATTTGAATAAAACCTCTGGTGGGTCAGACTCGACCGAAAGTTCCTTCACAACGCGTTATTGTAGTAAATGACAAAGAAGTGATCACAATCAATCCCAAGGACGACAAAGCCGACTGCGACCCGTTGCGTACTGATAGCATCAACACATTGTACTTATGCCTCAGCAGACAGCAGGTCGCATCTCAGACAAAAGATTTTACCATCACAAAGCTTATCCTAATCGTGAAATTTACTTCTGTAACAGAATTTATGGATGCAAATAACTGCAAAATATAGTTTATTCAGTTATAGCTGTGACCCATGTGTCCCAGTGTTAATAACCTCATGAAACATTTGATCAATAATTTCCAGTCTCCGTAGTCTCAAATAAAAGGGGACATTATTCAAATTCTTTTTAAACTTGCTTTTTGCAGAGCAAAGGCCTTCGTTTCCTCTTTTGTTTTTTCTAAATTATTTACTCATCGTCACTCTTTTTTAACACAATTCGTGGGTAAAGGTTCAATATAACTTACCGATTTTAGTGGTGTAATCAATGGCGCCAAAAATGAGTTCTGGAGCGCGGTAGTATCGTGAGCATATGTAGGACACATTAGGCTCGCCACGAACAAGGTGTTTCGCGGAACCAAAATCGCAAAGTTTGAGTACGCCGGTTTTTGGGTCAAGAAGCAGGTTCTGTGGCTTAATGTCTCGGTGGCAGATACCCAGCGAGTGTATGTACGCGAGGCTTCTGAACAACTGGTACATATATAGCTGTTGAACAAAAGAAAATTCTGGTTATTCAACACATTTCAGATGTCTTATAGGTTGACAACTCAACAGTTCAAAAGACTTGACTTTTAACATACAGCATGTCGATGATGCCGTTTCTGATCTTGTTATGTTTTGGGCCCAAGTACTTTTAAAGGCAACTCTACCATCATCATGAAACTAACTTGAGGTCACACAGATGATTAGCTAACCTTTATGTAAATTGGCCTTTCTCTGTTTCTCTTAAGTTTAGTCACATATGCATACAAACCTTTATAAAACTAATGGGTATGGTTTGTTCATCTTTGGAGTAATGACGTGCCACTTTATACACAGTCTCTGGTATGTACTCCAGCACCAAATTCAGGTACACTTCGTCTTTCTGTAATGAAGAAATCATAATACAAGATACATATAAATTATACATAAGCTTCATATAATAAATGTACTTAGCAATGCTTTGTAAATAACAATGAGATTTAATATGTAAATATATTGCAAGTTGTAGATATAAGTTTGTATAATGCTTTCAAACATAGAGGGATGATGAGGAAAGAAACAAATTGAGGAATAAAAAATGAGAATGAGACAAACCTCGCGTTATTTACTACGAAAAAAGTAAACAAGAAATAAAGTAATATATATGGTAAGGATACAAAAACACAAACTACCGTAGTTGAAGTACGTTTTCGTTTTGTAAATACACTTTGAAAAATATGCATTACAGGAAAACTGGTGCTAGAAATAAATCACCTTCAACAATGAGAGCTTTAGAAATTTAAAGTAAAAAAAATGCGTTACACGAGATGAGTACTGGACTACCTACATTTCAAGGTTGGCCTTTGTCCAAAGGTTTTTGGCTCTAGTCATACGCAACTGAGTTATCTATTGTTGAAAGTTAGACCTTGAACTACACACGACAAAATTAAGTTCCTTTTAGATGAATTCATTTTGTGAACATGTTTGGACAAATCTCACACTAGGTCGAGTTAATATATTTGTTGAGGCTATATTTGGATAGCTCTTTATGTTCAATGTCTTCACTATCTACATATGCAGATTCAAGGTTTTTAAATACTTTTAATACGACTTTTTCAAACTGAACATTAAATTACTCTTATGATACTTTAAAGAGTGTAAGGATAATAAGAAAGTGTCAATTAAGCTAACACTGGAGCTCATAGAATAGCTTCACCAGATGTCACAGAAACATCTCTAACATTTTTAGTGTGCGGGTTTATGCGTTACAAAGAATTTGCTGTTTTCACAGGCGAGTGCAAATAAACCACGTACATGGCAATGAAACACTAAAGCTGTCTGTAAGAAACAAAATGTATCAAGCAAGCATCAGTTAGAATCATATAAACACAACTTAGATGACGCAATACAGAACAAGTTAAATTTTATGAGATGATTGATGGTAGAACTTTGTGGCCATTGACCTGATCAGATGTAAAAGCTCATGGCTGAAAGATTACGGCTCATGACGTGATTAAGACTTGTTCTCAATAAATCATGTATGCACGCAACTGTTTGACGGGCTCTTACGGTTACCGACCGATACTTTACTTTCAATTACATAATTTGATTAAATATGTATAAAATTTATCAAAACAAAAAAATATTGTTCGGTAACCATAGCCAAAATTGGAAGGCCTAATTTGTGCGTTAGCACCTAGCGCAACAATCTAATTTATTCATAAACGTACTGCGACATCAAGAGACTGCATTGCGTTTAACATTGAGCTCACTGCTGCGGGCACTGCCGCCTTCCCCCAAATAAAACACACAAATAATACACCCTTAATAAAGCGAACTAAAAGGTAACTCGATCAAATCAATACACATAGTCAATAAGAAAGTCAGTCGTTTTGAAGAAATAGGGCTTAAAGGAGATGTCTCATATCAATACCAAAGGAGTTATTCTGTACCAATAAGTAAAACAAAGACCGGACTAATTAAAAATATATCCAAGATAATATACCTAACAATGACTTGCTCATAAGCATGATCTACTAGCACATCCTTTACATAAACAAACAAAGAAACAAAGTCATTTGCACAACTATTATTAGCAGTTGTCAGAAAAAACAATAATCTAAACAATTATACTAGATGAGATATCTCCTTTCCAGTTTGCAGACCCTTCGGAACTAATACATGATGTAATAACGGAATTCATAGTAAATATGGGTCCAAACTAGAAGTTAGATCCAAATAACTACAAAAATTAAAATAGTCTAAAGAAAATTATTAGACACATAAATTAATAAATATAAATGTAACATCATTAAATTTCTAACCTAACACACTCACCTTTTCTCCACTGGAGTAAAAGAAATATTTCAATTTGACAATATTACAATGCTCCAGTCGTCGCATGATTTGAAGCTCTCGGTTCTGCAAAATATACCACGTAATTAGTAAATTAATAAGTTACACTGAATTATGAAAAGACCTGTTCTAACACGTGATTTTTGTGAAAAGCTACGAAATGAAACTTAACATAATATGAGGTAAATAAAGTGTTTTGTTTTATTGCTTTGTAGGTGATATAATTATGACATTTAAAACTTTTGCCCGAATTGCTTGAAGTATTTAAATTATATTAGATGGTTTTTATACAAAACCTAATGTATATTTATAAAGGTATCAATCACAGTGCATGTTTGCGTTGAACGAGCTAACATGTCTGGAATCGATAGACGAGCTGCCCTTAATTTTAAATAAGTTGCGGGAGGCACGCTTCCCCAAGGTCATTTACTATGTACATCCGATAGTAGCTTAAACAGAGTAACCAGTTCAATTAGCGGTCGATTTATTTCAGGCAAATTCAGATTTATAATGCAACTAGCTAACCAGGCAAACGTTGTTCTGCCATAAAAAAATCTGGAGATTGCTACCTACCACTTGGGGGTATGAAAAATTTATGTTGGCCAATTCCAGACCTACCCGATATGCACACAAAATTTCATAAAAACCGGTCAAGTCGTTTCGGAGAATATTATGTTTTAGATATTTCAGAATTTAAGTAAAAATAAAACTCCCGCGTCATATATTTATTTTACTAACACTTTAGTATAAATTAAAAATACTAATGTAGGTTCGTAACCCTAAGGAACCGCGACGGAGATGAAAATATGTGTGTTGGTGAAACAATGACATAGGACGACAGAACAATTTGAATTAGACTTACCTTAAACCTCTTGTCCTGGAGCACCTTCTTGATAGCAATGAGCTCGCCGGTGTCGCATAGTTTGGCCTGGTAGACAACGCCGAAGCTGCCGTTTCCGATGAGTTTCATGTCAGCATAGCTCACCTCCTGCGGCCGGTCGGGGCCTTGCCCCGGCGTTGCCACCACAGTCGTCACCTTTGAGCCGTCCTTGCCTGAAACACAGACGAATAGAAATGAGAATACAGTAAATATTGAAAATGTTTGTTATGATTGAATGTACAGATCATAAACTGTTCAATAAAATTTACCAAAACTGTGTTATATTGAGCAGAGCAGTTGACAATAAAATATTTTAACTAGGGAAATTGGAACAAATATCAATTCCAAATGTTTTTTTTTATTTGGAATGCTTTAGTTTAAATCATAGATATCGACTAAGATTTTCCTTTAGACTAGACCACGACTGATGAATAAATTTTAATCTAACAACAATTTGAATGGCCTCCCTAATGCAATTGAGTGGTGACGTAAACTAATCCATCCATTTCACAGACAGTAATAAATAGGTGGCGTGAGCGGACTTATCATGGTCTCTCACGTTATATGTACACAGTACCATCAATTTATATATGAGACTACGTCATTCAAAAAATAGATTGTAGAGCAAGACGACTAACCTTCTGTATCAGAACTATTTAGAGTGTAAGTGCAGCTTCTGTCATTATCCATCATCATAAAATGGGTTAGGTGAGGTAGGGAGGACTCTAGTAAATTTTACCAAATAAAAATTTATCTAAAAATATATCATGTTAAAAAAATCTTGGCCATCTGGATAAAATTGTGTCAAAAACATAGATGTTCTTCAAAGCATCATGTTATCTTTTTTATCTATCGCGAAAACCTCGACCTATTCACGTTTACGTAAATTGGCTGGTGTAAAACCGGTAATATACGAAAGTGTGAACAGGAAAGAGAAGTCGCGTGGGGTTAAATGCAGAGCACATTTATTTACGGTTGGGCAGGTCACTTCAGACAGAGTACCGAAACTACAGCCTTTTTACAGTGTGTAATAGGTATAGATTTTAGGCGAAGATGAGTTAGCGAGCTTAATTGAACGTAGAAATAAAACGGGTCAAACCTTAAGTCTAAACAACGCCATCTTTGACATTTTATTAAACTACAGAATTTTTAATTTTAAGAGAATCTTAATCAATTTAACTGGCCATTGATTTTCTTCTGCCCTATGCCTGGTTTATTCAAAAGCTATAAAAAAATTAAGCCTAAAAATTAATAAAAAAACAGTTGCATCTTTGGCCTTTCTTAAAAACCATTTTCTGATATAATTTGGGTTGCAAACGCGATTTATAACAAGATTTCTTTTATTTTGTTTTTTGTATATTAATTTTGAGGAAACTAAACTAAGCAGGTACTATGCTTTTTTATCAATATTGTCAAATGTTCATATTTTGTTAAGAATAACCACATTTTCAGTTGTTTATATTAACAAGTACTTGTATAAATAACATCCGAATGTCTACGTATCAACTCATTTAAGTATATACTAAGGAGTTAACAACATCTATTTCATAAAATACCTATAGTAACGTTCGTTGTTTTCAAAACGTAACCGACTTCGTAATGTTATTCTAATTATTACAATGGAAGCGGGGTTCAAATTATCGTTACTGAGCTAGTTAGGTTTAAATATAAGCGTATGCAATGTCGCCTTCATATATAAATTTCCGTTAGTCAGTTAGTCTTACAAATTACAAACAGGTCATCGTATTACCGTAGAGTTTAATAATTAAAACATTAAAAAATTGTTTAAGCGGCGGTAGCCGAATGGCTAAGGCGTCGGACTTGCGATCATGTGGTTGCGGGTTCGAATCCCACCCATTACACTACCGACGTGAACCCACTTGTAACACAAGCATCTTAGCTTAGCACGAGGGGTTAACGAGATTACTAGTAATTTTCGACCCACATAAAAAAAAAAAAATTATCGTCACTATTCCCAAATTGTGATAAGTAGCGTTTCTTTATACATAATTATTTTATTCTAAGCACTAATAGTAGGTACAAAATGACAACATGGAGTTCTACAGATAAGATGGACGGATTTTACTTTTAGCGAATATCTGTAACGTATCCTTGCGTACGCCGCGTTTTAGAATAATAGTAGTGCTGGGTTTCTACGCTAATTAACCCCCCATTGTTAGTAAACGACTCCCATATCGATCCATTTCTTTATTACAAACTATGCTGTCTAAGGCTAAAGACGTAAAATCACAAAAAAAAACACGTAGGTAATTCCGAACTTTTACCTAAGTGGGATATCCATATTGCCATGATTTTACCACACTCGCCGAATTAAAGTGGGGCAACCTATTAATAGCTGAAATCCAATGGGCATAAAACAGCGGGTAACATTTTATAAATATCGTCTTAAATCGATAAACTGCTGGATATATATAAATGACATATCAAAAAGTAACATAGTGGCTATTTCCGCTACTGTCTGCCTGTAAGTGAGTAACAAACAGGCGAACCTTCCTATGTAGGTATAAGAATAACTAACAAACATTATTATCTAGACTTATCTCAACATTAAATAAATAATTATGTTAAACCATAAAAGCGTTTAAATAACCCCCGAAAAAAAGAGGGGTGTTATTAAACATTGCAGAAATAAATGAATGTTTTCTGCTTCTTAAACTTTCTTTGAACAACATAATATATCCTATCACAAAAATCACAAAAAAATATGTTAAGTGTTATTTTTTGAATTCAAATCGTTAGTAAGTCACACTATGACATACCTACCTATTTAGCGACTTTTGTCGTGACCTATCCCATTTGTGTGAACACATGACTTACGATAATGAGGTAGACTTGGTCACTGTTTATACATACGACACCTGTGTTATGTATAGGTAAGCACATGACAGCAACGCAATAATATATCATTCTGGACAACGATAAGGAAGAAACATAATATGATACAGGTAGTATTATTATACCATTATGTACGTAGACATTTTTTTTGTTCCCGACTACCAAATTGTTCGAAAGGCATACAGCGTAAATAACTTATCGTTATTGACGTTTGCCAATTACACTAGATAGTCTGATCAATACTTTATAAGTAACTCATCAAAGTAAATACTGCAGTGATTAAAATTTTCTAAGGAAACGATTTAATTCTTTAATGTCCGCCTTTTAACGTAAATAAAGGGAGCTCATTATGTACGTCAATGTATGATAGCAGTGAAGAAGTAGAGTAGGTAGGTGATATAGTAATACAAACACATGGACGATATCAATTATGACCATGAAAAAACTAGGGGCATGTGCTGACCGCCACACCCATAGCAACCCTTATTGACACAGACCTAACCGCTCTCCACCCTTGTTTATCAGCTTTTTATCTAACTACTTCTTTCAATTTGTCGTGGAGCTTTAAGCCTCAATGTTTATTTATACCAACATACTCTTACTAATTAAGTATCCCTTACCAACAGAGTTTGTATTGGAGGAACTTAGTGGTTATTACATGGATACTAGTCACATATTATATTGACGATAATGTAACAATTTAAACAGGGCATAGTCAAACGTTGTGCAATCTTTTAATTTCAACGTTCACATTTTAATAACAGAGTGGCAACCGTAACGCGTAGCGTGCCTGGTGAGAATTATTTAGAACATAAGCGATAGCATAAATACATTAGAAAGTAAAGACGAAGGTTCGCTACGCCGCAGTTTGCAAGTGTTTTACGTGTCCAGCACTGCAGGAAGCAATACGGAAACTTATTGGCCACTATACAATAAATAATAGTTTTCCGTGCCTACCGCTTCAGTAGCTACCACCTTAATAAAACATTTTTCAAGATAATAATGGTTCTAAGATTCCAACTTATAAAAAAAACAATAGCAGAAACTGATTTCCGTTAAAATGATTCTATAAAAACTTGTCCTTCATTTTTTTTAGTAATAATACCTGCTTTGGGTACCAATGTATCGACGAACCAGTCAGTGTCAAGAATTCAGACATCAGTTGCTAAGTTACAATATATTATATTTATTTATAAGAAAATATGAGACTAAAAGATAAAATCTACTAAACATTTACATAAAATACTACTAACGGGATTAACACTTAGGTAATTAAAGAAATAATTTCGCTCAGATTTGATATTTTCATCACATTAAACATCATAAAAATGAATTTGCTTTATGTTTTCAAGTGCTGATATGTAATAGAGCGTGTAGAAAGTATAAAATCACGACGCATGCAAATATGATGTTATGTATAAAACCTGTCTATGTTATTCACTTAAAAATTACTATTCCGTTTTAACAGGCGTGTTAATTATTGCAAGATCCCTTGAAATTGTAGTTGCCTGTGAGAGGGTGTATTGTTCTGTTCGGCAGTGCACGTTTATGGGCTGTGAATTTTTAATGCAGTATTGCAGCCTGACAGTCAACGAAATTGAAACGTATGAAAATTGCTAAAAATCTTTTGAGGCCTCGTAACTTGAATATTATTGAATTTTGTCCTTAACAAACATAATTATAGTAGATATACTTTGAAGACCTGCCGGGTTTCTAAATTTGAGACACTACTATTATTAAATAAGACAGGTATAGCAAAACAGAAATTTAACTTAAGTAAGTACTAGAATACACTTGCACGAGGACAACAATACTTTCTCAGCTTTTTTATGGGCCTACATTAAAATAGGCATACTGTAAATTTCATTTGGCCATAAATAACCAATTATTTTTCAAGAGACGTGAAAACTTACCGATCAACCTGACACTGCCCAGTGCTAATAAATACAAATTGATATATTTTTACTCTAGTCAACTGTGTGTAGTGATAGATACCTATACCTATTTAAGTTAGATTTTCACGGCGGTGTTAGATAAGCATGATACCGTTAATAGGCCCTCACCACAAGAATAAACTTTATTATTGTTTTATAACTCGTGATTACGTGAACTACACGTTCCAAAGTCTTTGTGTGATGTAAGTATGCGACGATGGATGAAAATTTACAATTAATAAAATACCACACAGAATAACGTAGGCACTCAAGTACAACCAAGACTTATTTCAGATAAAGACTACTTCGTTATTATTTTACTACGAACACCACAACATCAACAATCAGGAAAATACAAGAGAACACAGAAAAGACATTAAATGATGCCGTAAATGGTTAGTGTTATTGCGATTATCCTCCAATCTCAATAAACAGTTTTTAAAATAAGATATAATTTCGAATGGAGGATTTTCGCTTTACCATTTAGATAGTTAGGTGAAGTTCTAAACAGAGTCAGGTGGCACTACGCCGAACTAATGTGCGCAAAATCTAGCACTTACGATGCGAGGAGGCGGTCTTCTTTTCTGAAGCCAGCTCGTTCTTTTTAGGTGTATCCACGTCGCCTGCATGTCGCAGCAAAACACAAAAGCAGCATTAGAACATTGACGGTGAACATACAAGTACAATGCAAAATATACGCCGCAGTTTTAAAACAGTGCAATACTGGAGTGACGAATTTAAACAAGAACCACATCACACGTATCGGAGAACACTATAATCGAGTTGACAACGATAAAAACTTATTAACACTCACTGATGGTACGTCGAAGTTTTTTACAGAAAGAAGAGAGACGATCACGGGCTCGGCTTAATTGGCCAGTTTTTTCGGTATCAAGTAATCGAAGTAGAGACGGTTCTGAGCGAGCCGCCACCTCTCCTACGGGGCGTAAAGCCACCGTAGGGGGACCTTCGGAAACTCCCAAGTTGTCGAAGCATACCGGCCCTGCGGAACACTCCAGTTTGGCAGAGGATCGCACGCGAGCGCGCGTTGTGGTAGACTGCCGGCCGCAGCCGCGGGGACTCAAATCGCCGCCCCGCCCCGTAGAGGTCGACCCTCGTTACAACTCCGTGTGATGCTAATTCAAACTTCGCGACTACAACATAATTCTTCAGCTTATTCTAACCGCCGCAAATGATATGACAGATATAAATACAAAAAAGTTGTGGAAGCTATTAAGTCAGTACTTAAAATGGGAAAATGAGGGGGTTTGATTTCTGAATTATTATTTGAGATTCAAAATTATTATTTTTATCGCTGAAGTGAGTTATTCAATTGCCAAATTAAAAATAATATAGGTACATTGTTGCCTATACTGTTAAGAACCTATCTATAGAACGCTATTGTTGTCGCATTCGAACTCTCGAGTATCAGTATCACATCGCATGCGCGCGTGTCTACCTTTTTATACTACCGGTGATAATTTTGATGTGACGTCACCAACAGTAAACTTTAAATCATTCTTAACTTTAAATGACTGTGTACACAAAATAACAACGTTGAACTAGTGCACTCTAACTTACCGATGCAAACAAAAAAATAAGCCTCAAAATGCGAAATTCTTCTGTACCGCGTATACATAAAAAATTGTATTACGCGTCGAACAACAAAATAAGGGACTGTTTACAAACTTTACAATTTGCAACTAGTTAATTAGATGCTTTTACAACTTTCTCATTTTTATTTAATTCGGTTTTGCCTGTATCCAGGAACATTAAAACCCTATTAAAGCAATGGCTAAATGTTTAGCTACCCACGTAATATAATTATAATTTATTAGATGTATTAATAAGACGTGGCGTACTCTACTTGCACTCAAAACTAACATTGTCAGATTATTGTAGTTAATGAATTAATGAAAAAACAAAAATAAACGATAGAATAGACACCAGCAAAATTACAGAAAAATAAAAAAGGTCGCTAATGTTATAAAATAAAGTAACCGCAGTAGAGATGGTTAGACGTACCTAAGCGTGATAAATAACAATCAGAAGTGAAGTAACGAACTTTTGTCATTTTCTCGTAACATCAACTTTTTTTAAAGCCTATATCTTTCATTTCTATCCGACTGAGCATACGGCAGAAAAAAATAATTTCTTGATTTTTGATTATTTTTAGCATTACTTTGTCAAGACTGCAAACTCGATGTTAAAAGATGTCAATTTAGTTCGTTATTACAAAGCTATTGGTACGGGAGCTGGCAACGTTTTCGAGAAGTCATTTCAGTATGGCTGGATTTTTAATATGTTATTTGGCATAGAATTTAGCATATGATAGGATAGGTCTGGCACCTGGGACCGGTTGCGTTTACTAGTGCGCATCCCATTTATGGGGGTGAAAATCCAGTTTTTCAACTCATTTTAGTATAAACCGTTCTTGTTCCATCTGGTTTGGCGACTCTTTACGAACATAAAAATCGAATTGCCAGACACTTTGGAGGTTGCCAACATCGTGCCAGACGCGATCAAAGTTCGAAAAAAAATGATAAAAATAATTCATTTTAGTATGGCTGAAATTTTAATATGTTGTAGTTCTATCATATACAAATAACATATTAAAAAGCCAGACAAAAATTCCGGTGCCAAATACGTGCCAGACCACTTTATATTCCAGAAATCAGTTGAGGAAATCGTGAATTTCAACTTTCCTTTGAGATATTTAGATAAATATTTGATGTTATGGCTTCACAAATACACAACTCAATCATATAAAATCATTACCAATCAGATTCATAAAGTACTTGTTAAGTAAAAAAGGAAAATGACGATGTTAACAAAACCATTATAAATAACGTCGAAATTGTTAAATACTGTACGGTACATGCAAGAGCAGAACATGGTAACCTAGCTAAATACTTAAGAAACATGTGTTGGACGGATTGAACATGGTAAATTAGTATAGAAGAAGTAAAGGTACAAACAGAACATGTAGTTGGCTTTTCTTTAAACCTTTTCTAATTTTGGTGTCTATAATATATTATTACTGTTACTACCACTTCTGTTGGAAATAGGATAACCCAGTAAAATTTTATTCGCAGTAGAATCGTGAAAATACTTTAAAATAAAAGTATATATCTTAGGTAATGTTTCTTTCTTTATTTACACGGAAACCCCTTTAAGGTATTCCGTTTCTAATAAAAAATAAAATCAGAGGCCCCAATAAGAGGTATTCGTTTACATCAAAAGAAAAATACATTTGGGTAGACCGGGGACAATAGCAACATGGCCACATTTCGACAGCTACCGTGATATAATGTAATTGTACGTGTCTGCCTACGTGCCTTCAGTATATGCCGCTAGCTGCCCCTACCTGATTACTACACAGCAGCACTGCAGCTACAAAATTGATACAATGTAATATCCTTTAAGTGTGTTTTATTAACATTTGTTTTAATATTTGTATAAATGAGATAACTTAATCGAATTCTAATAAGTAGAGTAGACAAGGGACCCTCGATCTACCGTTAATACTGACTGATAATATGACTATTCTCATAATTATTATTAATAAGGTAAGTGAGAGTAAGATTATGTTATAATAAAAGTAATATTAATTAATTTGTTTTTTTTAGATCAATTATTTGTTTTTTTTAAGATGACTATGAGATTTCATGTACTGCCAGATAAAATTGTTAATACACGTACAATAGTATATCTCGGTAGCTGTCGAAATGTGGCCATGTTGCTATTGTCCCCGGTCTACCCAAATGTATTTTTCTTTTGATGTAAACGAATACCTCTTATTGGGCCTCTGATTTTATTTTTTATTAGAAACGGAATACCTTAAAGGGGTTTCCGTGTAAATAAAGAAAGAAACATTACCTAAGATATATACTTTTATTTTAAAGTATTTTCATGATTCTACTGCGAATAAAATTTTACTGGGTTATCCTATTTCCAACAGAAGTGGTAGTAACAGTAATAATATATTATAGACACCAAAATTAGAAAAGGTTTAAAGAAAAGCCAACTACATGTTCTGTTTGTACCTTTACTTCTTCTATACCAATTTACTATGTTCAATCCGTCTAACACATGTTTCTTAAGTATTTAGCTAGGTTACCATGTTCTGCTCTTGCATGTACCGTACAGTATTTAACAATTTCGACGTTATTTATAATGGTTTTGTTAACATCGTCATTTTCCTTTTTTACTTAACAAGTACTTTATGAATCTGATTGGTAATGATTTTATATGATTGAGTTGTGTATTTGTGAAGCCATAACATCAAATATTTATCTAAATATCTCAAAAGAAAGCTGAAATTCACGATTTCCTCAACTGATTTCGGGAATATAAAGTGGTCTGGCACGTATTTGGCACCGGAATTTTTGTCTGGCTTTTTAATATGTTATTTGTATATGATAGAACTACAACATATTAAAATTTCAGCCATACTAAAATGAATTATTTTTATCATTTTTTTTCGAACTTTGATCGCGTCTGGCACGATGTTGGCAACCTCCAAAGTGTCTGGCAATTCGATTTTTATGTTCGTAAAGAGTCGCCAAACCAGATGGAACAAGAACGGTTTATACTAAAATGAGTTGAAAAACTGGATTTTTCACCCCCATAAATGGGATGCGCACTAGTAAACGCAACCGGTCCCAGGTGCCAGACCTATCCTATCATATGCTAAATTCTATGCCAAATAACATATTAAAAATCCAGCCATACTGAAATGAACTTTTTTTCGACGTTGCCATCTCCTATACCATATTATTTTATCATTACACTTTATTATATAATACTCTAAGCGTTTTTACGGTAACGTCATGCAGGGAGATGCTCCCTGCTGCATGCTATTCACTCAAGACATCGTGCTTGTTGGCGAGGATCCACTGGAAATTAAGAGCAGGCTAGTAGTATGGCAGCAGAAGCTGGAGGATGTTGGATGGAAATCAACAGAACCAACGCCGAAATCACATGTTTTGTTCGGCGGTCCCTCCACTTTTCTTAAATTTCCATTTATGTAGAACAACTGCCAATTAGTTCCGATTTTCGTAACCTCGGTTCCATCATTCAAAACGATGGAGAGATCGAGATATATAGAATCAGCTCAAATTACCTTAATTCATTTAAATTTAATGTGATATACTAAAGAATTTAAAACGATGACCTATTCCAAATTCCCTTTAATTTTTCAAATATATTTTTTTCTTTTCTCACTGCAAGGGCGAACACAGTTAATACGTTGAAGACGACATTGTCATTGACATCATTTGACATTGTGCTCTTTTAACATTTTAAGCTTCTGACTATGCGCTCCTGTCTATGAGCGCCTCAACCTTCAGCAGTTTTTGCTGCTTTTTTTGGCAATTTTTAACCGTTTGTGCGCTTTTGATTATCTAAACGATTGGCCTATAGAATTATATAAGCATCCACTTGTTGGCAAATTACTTAAATTAAAGTAGTGAAAAAGGACTCATAGTGACGCAAAGCATTTTACGTTTAATTAATTCGATAAGGTTTTAAGTTTTGTGAGACATTAATAATCTGAAAATATTATTATAGGTAAGTTCATAATTTTATTGCGTCTCAACTAATTATACGGCTCATGAACACAAATTTAACGTCACGATTAATTCACATATATGTACAGTCATACGCGGCCATACAACGGGCGGTCTTAACAGGGTAATTACTATTATAGCCAATACATAGGGACGGCTAATAGAATTATGGTTGTCATGGACTCGAAGCAATTGGATTAGAACTTTTGGCGGAGTTTGTTGGGTTCTCGGCACGTGAAGAGCCTCAGGCCCACGCACCTATTTATTAGTCAATAGGCTGTGACTAGTTAGTAACACTATGGTACAGTGGTATAAAATGTTTATAAGTACGATTTACTAACAATACATTAAAAGAAAAGTTTGAGATTGATTAATAATGTCAAGGCTAGTTCTACTATACATTGCAGTAGAATTTTTTACTTCGAGTTTTAAATATGGCCAAAATCAATTAAAGAACTCTTGTACATCATCGCGCATGTTCTACTGAAAAGGTTGAAATACCACTTTCAACAAAAAATAATTTGTGAAGTGGTATTTTTAATTTGCAATTACTCTGTTAATACAAGCTTGCCTTAGCACTCCCCTACACTATAAGGACAATGTAAATTGTACACTGTCATTGTTCTTGTAAATCGACACCATTTTGTGGTTCTCTACGCTTAACGCGCACGCTCTCCGTCTCTGAATTCGACCAAGGCCCTACTGTCGCAAGAGACTAACCGCAGATAATGGGGGAACCGGTCGTGCCAGCTTTATGACGCATCGCTCACCTTAGAAATGCGTCTTCATGTCACTAAGCGCCCTTTCTTGCTACGATCTTTTTTACCCGACATCCCCATAGTTATGTAACAGGAATTAAGTAACTTAATGTTTAGTAAATTGTCTTAATCTATCTTCTGCCTAGCCTTTTCCCAAGCTATGTTGGGGTCGGCTTCCAGTATTACCGGATTTAGCTGAATACCGTATTTTACATAGAGCGACTGCCTATCTGACCTCCACAACCTATTGCTAGGTAATACAGTATTCCATAGTAAGACTGGTTGTCAGAATTGTAATGACTTAACGACTATCAAAGATCACTGTATGACAGTCGGGACCAACGGCTTAACGTGCTTTCCGAGGCACGGAGGGGTCTCGATATGTTTACAAATGGTCACCCATCCACGGACCAACCGCGGCGAGCGCGGCTTAACCTTTACTATCGGTCAAACCGGTACGGCTTACACTTAGCCACGAGCCCCTCAATTGTCTAATCTATATGGTGAAGAATTAGGTTTATAATTTTTTACGAGCTCTTATGACTTTGTGATCCACAGTGAATATTAGTTTAAAAAATTGTAGAATTAGCTAATTCTAGAAGTATAAATTTCTAGCACCTACCTAAGTGAAACAAAAACCAGCCAAGTGCGATTGCAATTTCGTTTTTACTTCTGCGTTCAAAATTTATCTTTTTTGTCAAGACTTGTAATTTCTCTATTATTGTTAATGATTGACCAAGATGCATGATATAACTTTCATTTGCATTTTCATTTAATCTCTCTAATCACCGCTAATGAGACACAATTGATTTTTTATTGTAATGCGGCGACCGGTCGCCGCTCGGGGACGAATAGGTTGAAACAGCAGATCCTAAGCGAAAGTAAAAAATGAACTACAATCAAATGTATTAAAAGTAAAAAATATACTCCAGATTTTCAGCAGTTGAAGTAAAGTAGTTGTAGATGAATTATTAGGAACAACGTAACACAGCCTAGATAATAATTCGCTACTAGGCTTTCTTTCTTCAAAATATGACGCTGAATTTCTAATTATAATTTCGGTGATTTTGGGCGTAATTCCAAGGCGGACCATGGCTATGACGACAGTGTTGTCGTCGATGTAAATTAAAAAACACAACAAACTATTAACTTATTTTGTATAAATATTGCGTATCACACTGATAGTATAGTAATATTGATTTATCATTCAGTTTTCGTAAACAAATTGCATTTTATTGCGTACTTTATGATTAGGAAATCAGCAACAGTCTTGATTGGGTACATAATTAAATGCTTTTTACATGCACCAGCAAAAAAACGCAAAGCACAAAGGACATGCGTGCCTATAATATTGAATACAAAGTCATAGAAATTTCTGAATATACAGTCTTGCACTAGATTTCAATGATTTTTAACCTCCGACAAAAAAGAGGGTGTTATAAGTTTAGGGTGTATATCTGTGTCCGTCTGTGGCATCGTAGCGCCCAAATGCATGAACAGATTTTAAGTTAGTTTATTTTTTGTTTGTAAGGTAATGAATTATATCGAGAGGGTTTTTAACTACGTTTCTAGAAGATCTGTTCAGCCGTTTGAAGATCATCAGCAATCTACTAATTGATTAAAAGGATTTGAGAAACGTTTACTGGTCTGATCATTGTAAATTTAGTATTTGATTACTTTAACGATATTGCAAGAACATGGTAACCTTGACTTGATCCTGCAAAATAAGCTGTAGGATATCCAACTCCACACCAACTTACATCACCGCGCCGGTACCGTCTTTGGCCTCATTGAAATGCTTTCAAAGAATAGGTTACAGATACTTGACGCTGCAGCATCACATGGAATCTGCAGGACACCCAACTCTTGGTCATCTTACAGCGAGGTACCGTGTTTAGGCTCATTGAAATGGTCTCAATGGATAGGTTACAGATAGATGAGCTACTGATGATAAAGCAAGGGAGGGAAATGAGGATCTACCGGTTAGGGATCCTAGCTACTTTTACTGACTAGGTAGGTACTTTTGATAAACGATAATAACGTGTAAAATAAATGTAAGATTGGCAGTTGAATATTTGACTACCTAGTTTAATGGTGTCGATAACAACTTGTCTAATAGTTAAATAAAAAAAGCACCGAATAAAAATAAAATTAAAAACCCCCGACACAAAAACCGATAATAATTTTGATAATCATTTTGAAAATAATATTTTCATCCTAGCGTCGGCGGACCACTTAGTAAATAAATCCAAATACAATTCACAATCATAAAAGAAAGCTGAAACTATAGCTATTGTTTAAACTTCTACATGATTGATTGATGATTTTACTGTACAATTAAATTTATCCTGATATACAGGATTATTTTTTATGGAGTGCGTATATTCAACGAGGTAATCAGGTGCATAAAACTGAATCACCTTCCCTAAGGAACAAATCTTAAAATTGAAAATAAAATTTTCATACAAAATGACAGGTTACGTGACTTATGTTTGTATGAAACTTTGATTTTCAATTTTAAGATTTCGTCCTGTTTCTTGGGAAACGTTATTCAGTTTTATGCACCTGATTACCTCGTTGAATATACGCACTCCATAAAAAATAATCCTTTTTACATATAAATAATCGTATGGCTAAGTAGTTCAGAATCTAGTTCATTTAACGACAATACAGTTTTACTTGTCCATAACAATTTGGGAATTTTAACCCCAAGATTCAATTAGACTAACGTCGGTTGTTATGATACAACCGATGACGAACTTTCAACCGTTGAATTAGCCAAAGAGAATGTTTTTTGTTAATCTTCCATATAAATAAAAGAGGAAAAATTTGTAGTTTTGTATGTTTTTAATGAAACAAATCGACCGATTTCAAAAATTCTCGCCCATCAGTATGCTGTATTATCTATTAACTTAGAAATGACCTTTATCCCTTGTAAGACGACAGATAATTACAGAATTATTAGATATTTGATGATATCAAGGCTCAGAGGTTAAATATTATAACAGTGTTTATTTCCCAACTGTAAAATAAAACAGCGTTCCTACGCAATTTAACATGCCAGTGTGCTTCGTGTCGTACTATAAACAATTGCATTGTTCTATTATGATAAAACTGAAGGATTTACAGAAGAAGCCGACTTTACAAACACAGGTAGGTAACACATGCCAACTGGAGGGTGATACACTTAAAGATAATAACAATATCTTGTTATCGACATATCAATAAGATTCCGTAGGTACCAGTCACTTAGGTAGTTCTATAAGATAATATTTTGATGGTTGTAAAATACATACGTACAATATATCACATTGTACTTTCGTTGTTATGTAAAATTTTACTGATAAATCGCTACATACCTATTTTTTTCACAACAAACGAGGTTGTATCGTCGGATTGGGCTCTATTATGCCGATTATCAGGATCAGCATTGACAGTATAAGTACCTCGACGACGTAACATTATTTTTGTAGAGTTGTCTGCATAACAATAAGTCTTTAACAAGAGGCACAGCACTGATAACTATCATTCTCATTGAACCTTTCACACACAAAATATATACCTATGTATAGAATTTGTATGTATCACATCTCGTTCCACAAATCGCAACCGAGTACCAAGTAAAATGATATAACTGTGTACGTCGCACTGTTACTCACTGTATAATATTTGACCCGCGTACGTAAGTGTCGAACAAAACGACAGATTGTTTTCAAATTACTCGCGTACCGGATAGCTGCCGCAACGACGCAGCGGCGAACCACTGAGGAAGTGGGTTAACGAACCAATTGGTAATTTTGCAACATGCACCGACTCTGGCGACTACGTCGGTCGACTGTGACCGGCCACTGAGCGAAAGGCAACTCGAAAACCGAGAGTGCGTTGGCACGGTTCTTCCGCGAATGACAGGATGATGCGGTCATGCCAGCCGCGAGATAGCGAGATCGTTGAGTTACTGATAACAAAAGCGATAACCGTGAACAACTAATACCTAATATTATACTTAATGTGATACTCAATGCGAATATAAAAGTTATCGATACCTATATGTAATTAATGGTATATAAAGAAAATACAAGTCTAACTCTCTGTATACTGTGTTTAAAGTACCTATCTGTTTTAATTGCTTAATTTCAATAAGAAATTATAACACAATTATTTTAATGTTAATTCACAACATTACAATCATAAAGAGCATCATCAAGACGACAACTGAAAGTTTTAGTTATATACAATGTATAACATGTATCAATTGTTTTATCTGGTCAAAAAAAATTACGATAATTAACGCTATCGATTGTTATTCATGCAAAAGAATAATAACGATCTCGTTAACGCCACAAATCAAGCTGTCAAGGTCGAGTAGCATAACAAACATAACTAAAAATGAATAAGTCAGGGTTGTAGCTGCCTAGCCATGAAGGGTTAGCAAGTAAATATTTTTTTAGTCCTATGTTAATCACCAATCACACAAACTTAGGAAAGGTAACCAGGAAGTCAATAACAGAATATAAATAAGAAAATAATATCAACAATTACCAATAATTTCTTAATGTGGCCATGCTTGCCATTAGCTACCTAAATTAGTGATAACAATTTCTTTTGAAATAAAACTACTTTTAAACAGATTATATCGCGGCTTATTTTGATTTTAGTGCCCAAGCCTGCTCGTGACTATGACACCTGCAAAGGCGTCGAAAAGTCGGAAACTAAAATCAAAATAAACCGCGACAGAGTCAGTTTAAAAGTAGTTTTATTTCAATATCTAACATACGCGAAAACAATTAATTTTTTCATTTTATGTAAATCCTCAATTTTTATGATTGAATGCTAAGAATTTGCTGAATATCTGTGGTTTTACTACAAGGGATAGGCTTTTGAAATAGGTAATTCAATTTAAGTTATAATTGTTACAGCTGATGAATAGGCTTGTATCTATTAAGTAAGGTATTAAGTAATGAAAAAAAGAATCCAAACACTGATAGGGGTTAGTTAAATATTTTAGCAAATCAACATTTAAAAATTAAGACAATCTTATCTTGTTGATTTTATTTCTCTGATTGTTATTAAATGAACACACCACTATAGCTGGACAAATTTACAACATCTTAATTTATCACTTGATAAGTTTTTTAGATATTGAATGGAATAAATTCATAAATATTATCATTGGGATTATATACTTTCAATTTAGCTTGTTCAGTTTCTTGTCACTACGTTTTAAGTAATGTGAGTGCATCATAGAGTTCAAAATAATTATTGTATTCTATAATATAAAGCTGTAAATATTAGGTAACATTTATTTTTATTGATTTATGTAAACTTTATCATGGAGAAACATAAAGAAAAAAGAAAGTCACAGCCATTTTAAATTTTCTTTTAAGACCTTGTGTCATGATTGTCTTATAATATATTATCATGTTCTTTGTAAAAATGTCTGGTGCACAAATGTCAGAATAATGAAATTCAAGTTTTATTTCCTACTAGCTTTTTGTCGCGGCTCCGCCCGCGTCGGCGTCGGTTACCGCGGTAAATTACAGCCCTATAGCCTTCCCAATAAGTGGGCTATCTAACAGAGAAAGAATTTTTCAAATCGGCCCAGTAGTTGTTCAAACAAACTAAACTCTTCAGCTTTATAATGTAAGTATAGGTATATATTTTATACATGAATAGTATATTCATGTAACAAAAACTAACATTATTGAAATTAGTTTCCTTAAGAGTTAATCATACATTGAACTGTTCATATCACCTAATGCAGCAGAACTACAATTAAATTAATACAAAAAAATAAATGTAGAACATAAAAGACATTTAGAGCCATGAAAACAAGGACAAAAAAGTAGTAGTATGTATTTGATAGACAACTTCAATGTGAATAAATTAATGACCAATCTGAGTGAGCAATTTGCTATTCTCCTTGGCACATCAAACTTCATGTAAGTGAAATTTCTCCTTGGGAATAAAACCCATCACTTTTTTAAAAATACATTTACACATATTTTTGCTTAATCACCCAAAGATCGCGGGGCTTAAGAAAAATAACAGTGTCATACATGATGGTCAGTACTGAGTTTGATAGTAAGGCACATAAACTTAAATTCGTTTATTCCTTTCCAATGAATTATTAATATTCGTTACAATTTATAAAAGATAAGTTTATTTTATATTAATTACATACAGAACTATGTAGAGGCTATAAGCATGATTATAATAATTGAATAAATCAATCTGTACCTGGCTGGCTGAAGGCATATTATCCACAAAATGATGAAGCAATCAGAAACATTAATAATATTGTATAATTATCATTATTAAAAGATAATATCTGTCTCCAACTTTAAAAATTGAAACTTTAAATATATTCTTTCAGTAGTATCTAGGTAATATAACCAGTTCAGTTGTGTCTGAACTAGTACAGTACTTACAGTAAAATACCTTTGAAAAATATGTTAATTTATTGTTTAACAAAAGGCATGTTTCATGAAACTATCTGAGAGGCAGTTCATCAACATGAAATTATGTGGGTATACACACTCTTAAGAAGAAAATAATGTTACTCCTAAAGTTATATTAGAATAAGATCTTACTACTCCTATTTCCCAAAAAAAAACCCTAGTTTATTACGTCACGATAGATAGCAAGTAACCTCAAAGATTCAGAACGTAGTAATCCTATACATGAACTCCCATAGACTTAGACGAAATAAACGAGTAGATTACTGAAAATTAGAAATATTTTATAGCGAATTAGCGATACGCAGAAGAGATAATCTAGAATACGACGCATTTCTCGTCGAAGAGATATTTTGACACGATTTATCTGTCACACGGCAGGCTTATGTGGCAGAGACTAAGCACCGCCTGTGGCCATTTTTGAAATACTGCGGACATAAAATGCTGTCGCTGTCGATATTGATTAAATTACAAATTAGCGAACATTACATGCTCAAAAGCTGATTTGTGGCAGGTTGCAGCCATTTTTAAAATTGTCAGTATGGAAATACGTCACAGGCGTAAGAAATCACGATGGCCGACAAAAGAATGGTTAGGTGGTAGGTACTTACTACTGATTTTTACGCCTCCAAGAGGTGGTTTCGGTGGCTGATTATCGAAAGTCTTTCGAACGGATTTGCTGCCCTCGGCGAATGACGTGGTCCTAGGGCGTCCGCTCATTATTATAGGTATAAAATAAACGGCCTTAGAATCCTGAACTTCATAGATGCTTCACATTTCTCGTTACCACCCTTGCACTCGCACTGAACTCACTTTGCCGATGGAATACAAGTTAAGGATGGTATAGTCAAAACAATATCACTAAGATACAATTGAAATCAAAATAAGACAGTCTTATTACGGTTTTACAATATCATTTTGTTAATTTTTCAAAATTTACATCACTAAAGTGTACGACAGATTTTAGTTTCTTCAGACTTGTACTTGCTCGTTCGGCTAGTTTCGGCATTCACTCGGACCTTCGATTACTGAACGTACGAAGATGACGTCACGTAAACGCTTACTAGCGCCATCTACTGATTTGACATGGTTTGCATGCGTACCTGTCGTGCTCATTCAATAAAACAGTTTCTCACAGATTATCAATACCATAACTTATTAAGTTATTTCGGATATTCTCGGTATTGCTACTGTTTTTATTTGGATTTAGAGTAAATAAATCTCAAATTCGATTTTGTCTCATAACTTTAAAAACTAACTTTAAAATAATTTATTATTAGATGCAAGTTCACTTGGCATTTATTTTTATCATCAATTTTTGGTCAAACCAGATAATGATAAAAATGAAACTTTTGAGATAATGAGATATTATATTTTATGAACAATTTTATTATCACAGCATGTTACTATAAAAATTTTAACAGATAAAGCATTTAAATGAATGCTTAAATTTGAGTGTATTTGCATTATTAACGAGCAATGCGTTTCTTGTTTTATAAGTAGGTACCTACATAGGGACAGGCGTTGTTTAAAATAAATTGAAGAAGAGCTATGAAATAATAGGGGTCAGGCCGTCAGGTGCTTTAGAAATCACCTATTGCGATAAAAACATTTATTATGCAATTAACTTTTTAAAACATTGATAATTTCATATCAGTATGACTTCTTTTCATAACGTCCTATACATTGAGTCGCGAGTCTTCATCAGGATGTATAGTATCATTAAACCTACCTTACATACCACGTAATGTATACTAATTATAACTATACGCTGCGTGCATCGGCGTGAGCTGTGAAGATAAAATCAGGTTGAATACATGGTACGAAGGCGCTATCGCTCTCAGCAAAGCAAGAATAGTTGCGCGTGCGCCGCGTAGGAGGCGAGCGGTCCGCTTGCGACTGGCAGTCCTACTAAAATATGTGATTTTAATTCATTCTATCACATCATATGATACAGAGACCACCGTATCGCAACGCAGTTTGAAAACATGGAATGTTATACATCAGATAGTTGTGACAGTGACACCAGGGAGCAGAAAACACTCGACCTGTCGAGCCAACTGTTGGAAACGCTCAGCCTATCATCGGAACTAAAAGGCATTGTTGACGAGAAGGATTGCGCAGAAAACTACGAGATCATTCTCCTCTACAACAACAGGATAAAGGTATTACCTGAGACGATAAACAGGTTTAGCAACTTGAAGATATTGGATGTAAGCAACAACAGGCTAACCATACTACCTGATATCTTTAAACATTGTCAACTAACGTCGCTGATAGCGAAACATAATCAACTTACCAATGAATCACTTCCCAAAACATTTTTTAGCAATAAGAGTTCACTAAGAGAGCTTAATTTGAGCGGAAATCAGTTGAATTTCTTTCCTGAACAAGTTCTAGAGTTAACATCTTTGAGATATCTTTACTTAGGCGGTAACAACATAGTCAACATACCAAAGGACATATGGAAATTAAACAGGTAAATTGCTTACATTATTATATTAATTCATTTTCCCAATTATAGTTTCACCAGTAACTATAAAGTTTAGCCAAGTATACTTAGTCATATTTATGTTCTCACTATCGTCTCATAATAACAATCGCGAATTTATAAACATTAATCATTGGAGCTCTTTGTCTAAATAACTACCTACAATTAGTAATAGAAAGACCAAGACTACGTTCTATTAATAATAAAAAAGTGTAATTGATGTTCATAGCTTAAATCATTACCTACGTACAAGAAATTGAGGCAAATTTGGTGCCGAAGAACACAGGAAATACTTATCGACAGCACACAAATAAGTTTTAAAAATATATTGTTCCATCTTTGTAGGTACCTATGCGTAGGTACTTAAAAATGTGATAAACGTCACCGACAACAATTTTACATTTTATTAACATTCCAAAACTGATATCTTTATTTTTCTTATCAGTTGGTTCAAACAGACAAACACTTCAGTTTCTTAGGATAATAATGCTGTATCATGCCATTATGTGCTAAATGATAGCGCTAGGTACATCTGGCGACTGACGACATGTAGATATTATTAAAATATATACTTACTAAGTTTGTTATCGTTTGTAGAGAAGCTAGACGCAGCAAACGGGTTAAATAGATATGATGGCTATAAGAAGTTGCTCTAATTAAGCCTTTATATAAAATCTTAAAACGTAATACCCATTTTAGATGAAAAAGAAGAGTGCCTACGAATTTTATGCATATCATATTGCATGAGTTAGGTTCCACTTTCCCTCACTCAGTCTCATTATTTTTATAAGCATACCCGTCGAAGTAGATATTTTTGACCTGACCCTATTTTACACAACTAAATAAATTCTGTTATTTAAATTTACTGGTTTTAATTTAGAACTCGCATATCTACGTTTCGAACACGGACTTGATTGCCTGCTATTACTGGGAATAACTTCTAGATAGATACACAACTTAGGTACAGTTTAGGTCCATAAAGAAGGTAAAATTAGTCATCAATAAGTAGTCCATAAAAGGCGCCAAAGTGCCTAATAAATAGGTACCTACTTAAATATTTTATGGTGCAACTCACGTGCAATAAATAAAGTGCAATATACATAGATTTATTTACGGAATAGGTCATTTTGTTACGGAAAAACCTATTTTTATTTACTACAACTCTACATTTTATTAAGTGCATGTACCTACTGTTTTGACAGTTTACAGATTCTTTCTTTAGGAGGAAACCAAATCCTCGAAGTTCCGGAGACGGTTGGTCATCTGACTGGCCTCCAGGCTTTAGTTTTGAGCGACAATTTATTAGAACAACTACCAGCGAGTATAGCTAGTTTGAATCAACTACGTTCTTTGTTAATCCACAAGAATAGATTGAAGACTCTGCCCACTCAAATAATCAAACTAAAATGCTTAACAGAGGTAAGTGTAACTTTAACCGGGTATTGCACTATACTTGAATTTAATGTAAGCGTGGCCTAGTAGGAGACGTCTATTATTACGCTACATCGATTTTATACCCTACTCTGTCAGCACAGAATACATTATAACATGTCTACTTTAACGCCTTAATTAGGGAGCCTAACTCTCTTATAAAACGTCTCTTATTTAAGATTTAGGTTCACTAATTCAATGTTGTGTAACATCTACACTACTAACCGAATAGAGTACCTATTTTATTTTGAAAGCATTCGTAGTAGGACCTAAAACAGTCGTCCTATACTTGTGCGAACTGCATAATACGATTTAATCTCTGTGGGTATGTATCCGTATCAATAACGATTCATGATAATATGATGATAATTAAACATACCTTCCTAGTCCTACCTATCTATCCATTGTTTAAAAGAATAATAATGTAAACAACTAGGGAAATATATCAATAGGGAGGTACTTAGGTATTTGTTTGTAGTCAAGAACGCGCAATGAGGCTATTAATCGAATTCTAACAAACCTTTGTATTTGCAGCTTGAGCGTAGATTCACTGAAAAAACTTTTTATTTTACACAATAGGTGACGCATAATTGGATTGTTACCTTTAAACCTATATGAGATAGGTAGGTAAGTAGGTAGGTAGGTAGTTACATACCTACTACGCCGATTTCTCAGGTCCTCAGGGAAAAAATACTACTAATGCTACTACGTTTGTACGTTACGACGTTCAAACAGTTACAAAAATCTTTAAACTCAGGTGTGTTTCTAATAATACCTATTAGATAGGTACCTATTAGTTATTATTCTGAGGTACCTACTTACAAGAGGATAAATAAATGCTCTTGCCCAGACTTACGAAAAATATTAAAAAAAACATATAATCATCACCGTCAGTCAACTCAATTACAGTTAGGTACCTACTCAATATTTGAAGTATTTGGGCTGTAGCTGAATGTAGTCAGAGGCTGTAAACTATAAACGTTTTAGAAGCAATAATTTTTAACGACTTTCAAAAGGAGTTAATCCATTATTCAACTGTATGTTTCTTTTTTTTATAATGTTTGATTCCTCAGAACCTTTTTATCATAATTTCTTCAAAGTGAATCCCATCGGTACGTACTTACATCCCGATTTAACCTTTTTTTTCAGTTGAGTCTTCGTGACAACCCTCTTGTTGTACGATTTGTGCGCGACATGACCTTGCAACCACCTTCCTTGTTAGAACTGGCTGGGCGGACGATCAAGCTCCATGAGATTCCAATAAGGGTTGGGGAAGTACCATTCACCTTGATGAGGTATCTTGGCGCAGCTCAATGTTGTGTAAATCCAAAGTGCAAAGGTAAAATTTACATGTATTTCCAGACAAAACGGATTGCTTATTGGAAATCCTATTTTTTATTTTTTTATTTAAAAAAAAAACGACGCCCGCATTAAGGAATTTAATCCTCGTGTCGCGGGGTTTCACAAACATTCAAATCACATGCACAAAGAACACCTTGGAACACTTGGAACAAGTATCTGTGGATCACACAAATGCTTGTACCATGCGGGGATCGAACCCGCAGCACGTCGCGCACAGTGGTAATTAGCGTGGTGACCTATACCACTCGGTCATCCGTGCAGTCTATGAATCTAGGTAAACTATAAAATTGGCATAGATGAAGCTACGGTTGCCTCCAGTAACGGTGCCGTCATTTAGTGGATGCTTTTTAGGTGCGGATTGGAAACTAGCACTGAATTGTTTTGGTATTCCTAGTTACATAGATAAACCGACCTTTACGTCGTCGTAACGTGTTTGTGTACGAGCCCATAAAAATACTATAACTGGTAAAGCTGCCAGACTGCTTTAAAGCCAAAGCACTTTATTCGGTTATGATTTAAAACTATTACAGCCAGGGCAAAAGACACGTACCAATTATATACATACATTAGCCTTGTAATAAAAATTTAAAACGGTATCCATGGTAACTATTTCGCAAGTACCGTGAACTAGGTATTCAAGACACGTATAAATAAGAGTTACGCAGAGGGCGACTATTACGCAGTTACTGGTTGTTAGCTGCAAGGAACATGAGAACGTCAATGAGAAATCATTATGTTTACAATTTGAGATACGTATTTTTATTTGTTCGTCGTTCACAGCGAAAATATTGATATTATTATATATTTTATAAACAATTATTATTTAATTGCAGGTGTCTTTTTCGATAACCGTGTCGAGCATATCAAATTCGTCGACTTTTGTGGCAAATATCGCATCCCATTGTTGCAATACCTGTGCAGCTCGAAATGTATAACTGGAAGTTGGGAGAGCCGTGAAGTAGACAGCAACCCTCACCCTCACATGATGAGGAAGGTTCTTCTCGGATAAGTATAACAATACATTGGCTTTTCGCAAAAATGTGTCAATACCCGAACATTCCATATTATTCTTTTTATAGTACAATCTATGAGAATAAAACGAACAAAATAATGACTTGTTATTGTAAAATTAATACCTACAGATAAAAGAAATACTTTGTTTATTATTTTGCATGAAAAAAATAACTGCAGATACGTAGCTAGAATTTATTTAAATTGACTTGCTTTTAAAATTATATAATCACTGTTTACAATAAATAATAGGTACCTAAGAAAATATGTTTTGTTATTTGTTTGTTATTGTTTATTATGTTCTGCTAATATTCATTTTTGTTGTTATGTATAATTTCTAAGTAACTACATATTATGCCCAAAGTTAAATATTATTTTGAATAGCTATTTATGGTGACTACAATTAATATTCACAGCATTTTAAAAAAGTTACTAAGTTCAAGTTAGTTATTGGTACCAAGATTATTACCTTGTTATTTTTATCTTTAGGTGTGCATGTGCCCCTATGTGATATTTTATTAATCATTTATAATAAAACACAATATATTTTAAATGGCTATTTTAATTATACTTTGACCTATATAATATACAAATGTTCTAATTATTTTCTTGTAAGAATTTCATTCTTTCCTCTTTGCCTCTAAGAATAGCAGTTTTAAATAACTTGCAATATAGTTCTATTGCAGCTGGAGTGTCATCATTGCCTGGTACGGGGTAGGTGATTATATTAGGATTGCAGTTGGTGTCAACAACACCTATTGTGGGTATTAACATTTTGGCACTGTCCCTCACAGCTGTATGCTGATTCAAGATATTATTCTGTGTATTCAAAAATATACATAGGTCAGGCAACCTAGTAACAGCACCAAATTGGTGATTGGCATTAGTGAAAATACCTCCTCTCCAGAACCTTGTGTGAGCATACTCTCCACATTCCTGAGCTGTTCTCTCAACCAAGTGAGAATTTAGAGCATTTCTATTGAAGAAACAAATGATGCCTCCTCTGTAGGCAATATGTGCTGTGAAATTGAGTGCTCTTCTTAAATGTTCTGCTGTAATATCCAAATCAAATATTAAATGGCCAAGTCTAGATCCATATACATATGGTCTCATGTAATCATTCAGTGAACCCTCCTTATGTCCATAGTGGACCCTTGCATCAAACAAATCTTTTACTGTGAATAAATTGTGAACCTGGAAGAAGTCCGGGTGATCCAAAGGATTTTTCTTGGCTACTAGTTCTGAAAATCAACAGATAAAAATATTACAAAATTATATCACCATCACCATAATATTATAAAAGGATATCAATTATTCAAAGTTTGAACCGTCTCACTGCAGCGCAAAGGCCTCCCTTTCCTCTATCCACCCATTTCTGTTCCTGGCTATGTGTAAGTAATAAATTTTAAGAATAATAGAAAATTATGTATAATCAACATCAACTGTCAGTTTTATTCAATATACATTTATGGTTTACTTTCAATACTTACTTTCATTGTACCCTTACGATCAATTTCATACTGATATAACTTGTCTAAGTAACATAACCTATTTAACTACTACAAAACTACAGATTAACATTATTGCAATGCCCGGAAGGCTAAAATCTCAAAAGTAATTCCAGTTTCAAAGAACAATACGTAGGAACTAAATATGTGATAGAACAATTATTATTTATTATAATAATATGTACCTACCTTCAGAGGCAGGTGCCGTAACAGGTTCTGTAGCCGTAGAATTACATCTTAACAATTGTAAGGGGCGTCTTAACGCTCGGTGTTCTGAAAATCACACAGTAATATACAGGCTAATCCAAAAATATCTCACGAAACGTTTTCAAAATTAAAACATTATTACACAGTCCAAATCCAAAATATATCTAAACAAGAAGGAAGACTCTTACAAGCAAAACATCAAAGAATGAAAGACTAATCACGTATTATAACCACAGGGGTGAAATACTTACTGATACAACTCGAAAACATAACAAAATTACGAATTCGAAATAACTATTATTTAGTTACACCTAACCCCAAACAACAGCACAATTTTAGGAAATGTGATGACAGATTGACAGCCGACAGGCAATGACAGCATTGACCAGTGCTGCAAGCCTATAAAAAAAACCCCCTAGATTTTTCTAAATTACCGTTAGGATAAATCCTCAAGTAAAATTCCTTTGATTTAGAGGCCAACTGTCTTCAGTAACTCATAAAATTAATTGATCTTCTATTTTTGTTTTATATTTATCCACATTGGCTAAATACAATTGATGCAAAAGGTGATTATGTTAATCTCCACAATAACTATGAAAACACGGATAAATATACGGTTGATGCTTCATACTATTCCTGTTATCAATATAATCTGCCCTTCAAAAACCCTCTATAAAATACTTCTTCCCCTAGGTTTAAGGGGAAACATACATGTTAGCCAACACTAAGAGCTGGTTCCCACTTGTCGGGTGTCGGATCCGAATATTAATCGGAGGTTGTAGTAGCAGAGCATTTTATATGAAGCTATTCACACTTATCGGAAACCGATTTTGTGTCGGCGCCGACAGTAAATTTCGGGTGTTTTGCCAGCCTTCTACGACCGGAAAAAAAACGTGTCGGATCTCGCTCGCCTTTAAGTAAGAATAGCGCTCTTCACATTTTGTCGGGTGTCGGGGCCGACTCTCCTCCCCCGCTTCCCCTTGTTCCGCCCGTGCGTACATCGCCGCGATCCGCGCACACAAACATCGCGGCGCGCAGGCAGAGTTGAAAAACTTAATTTCGTCACTCCTCAATTCTGTTATTAAGTTCTGGAATGTTCCCAAACTAAATCGATCCCTCAGGATTGGGTGCACCCAATATTTTCTTTCCTTCGCTCTCTTTCTTTGTTTTCTTCGTAAATAATAATACATAACAACAAGAGCTTCGTCGACGTCCATCGTCCAGTCACCTCGCGTAGAGTGCTTAAAATTGGCACTAGCTTCGGCCGCGGCCGACAACCGATTATTATCCGAAGTGTGAACAAAGGCGCCGACCTCCGATTAATATTCGGTTCCGACACCCGACAAGTGGGAACCAGCTGTAACATAGTTGTAGTTATGGTTGTAGTAGTCGATAGTCATAGAGATAGAATTACAGTAGGAGAGCGCGCATTCAAGTGGCAACAGTAGGCACAGGGATGAACAACACGACCGCGACGTTCCCTCCACGAGCGCTTGTAGTCGTGCAGAGTACTTTTATTATATAATAATATATAGGTAGTAGTGCTTGGCCGGTGTTTGGGTGGTAGCAGTGTGCGTTCGTCCAGATATTAATAAATATGTAACCCGTTAGAATGGTCAAAATAAAATACAGTTCAATCTTGCAAAAATTATAGTAGGAAAGAAATAAAACTTTCAAAGTTATCTTTTTTTCATAGTTAAATCGATTTTTATACTTATTTTGGAGGTGAAGGGCAGGCACGCACAGCACGTCGCGCGCATCCCGATCACCACACACACATAACTATATAATAATATAAAGACTAGATCTTAGATGTTACACACATATTATGACTCACAGATTAATTTATGTAGCAAGCTAATAATATGACTGTAGTGATGTAACGCGGCCAATGATGTAGTTGATAATTAAAATATATTTTATGTTTATTAGAACTGCATTAATTAATATAACTGATCAAAATTATATAAATACCTAAAATCTTGTATTTAATGGTGCCAATCTTGTAAGTACACCGAACATTCATTGCACCGATGATTCATAACAATATAATAATATTTATATTTCAAAGAATACATGAATATTATTTTTTGGTTCATGTGACTACTAATAATAAAACTAAACGCGAACTGTTGTTTGTAAAACCTTCTAAGGTCCAGTTGTTTGATCCCGAGTTAACTCAACCAACTAACTAATGGTTTCAAACCTTGGTAGAACGCGTTTATTCATCAATTTTTATTATAACAAATGGTTTATTAATTAACTCTTCAACTTATTTAACTATTTGATAGATTAACAAATATTGATGATAAAACTCATTTTGAAACCATTAGTTAGCATATTTAACCATTGGTTGAGTTAACTCGGGATTAAAAAACTGGGCCGTTGTCCTTACAAATTTGTCTTTACATTTTTATTACGTACACAATATATGAAATATAATATATGAAATTTCGAAGTTTATGAAATTTTGTAAGAACATATTACTGTACAACAAGAATTCTCATACTCATGTAAACCTAAAAAAAAGCCGAGTGAGTTTCATTTATAAAGCAAGCCGCGGGATGACAACAATCAATTAAAATTTCACGGCATATTGTTTTATTATATTATTATGCTTGACGATTTTCTGGATTTCAACGACCTTGGGTGCTTAGGTCATTTAACTCATCAAACTTTACAAAAATGATAGGACCAGTCACCAGGAGGTTCAGGAGTCCAGGACACACTCGCCTAGTTCGCCCAAAGACATTGTATTCTACTAACAATACATTACAATGTCTTTGAGTTCGCCCTATTTTTGCTTTGTGTCCTAAAGTATTAGTGTTCTGTGGGACACAAAGCAAAAATTGGCCGCTGTCATCACTGTCATGTGTTTGTTGTCCTTGTCACCTCCGTGCCGTGCGGAACGTACGAACGAATTGTTTCGGATTTGTGTAAATAAATATCTCGGTTAATATTAACCAAGAAAATATTATATTAAAAGAAACAAATCTTATTTTTAATCATGGCAAAGCAAAATATTGAAGATGTAGATTTATACGCATTACTGGATATTCCTATAACTGCTTCAGAATCTGAGGTAAATACTATTTTTAATAAGATAGTCATGAGAATTTTGAGAAGTATTTCAGTTACTTTAGAACTTATACCATATATTTACAGATCAAAAAAGCTTACCGAAAGAAAGCTTTAACATGTCATCCTGATAAAAATCCTGATGACCCAAAAGCTGCTGAAGCATTCCATTCTTTATCACAAGCCTTACAAATACTCACTGATGAGTCAGCCAGAACTGCATATGACAAGGTATTAAGAGCAAAAGCTGCAGCCAAACTCAGGCATCAGGAATTAGATAGTAAAAGGCAGAAATTAAAAGAAGATTTAGAAAGACGAGAAAGAGAAGCTGAAACCGGTAAAGGATCTAGTAACCTTACAGATGAACAAAAATTAGCAGCAGAGATTCAGAGACTACAAAGAGAAGGTAGTAGACTCTTACAAGAAGAACAGCAAAGAATGAAAGAAGAAATACAAAGAACTAGAGGTCTATTATCACAGCCTGTGTGGGATTCCAGTCTCAACCGAATAAAAATTAAATGGAAAGTAGATAAAGCTGACCCAACTAATGGCGGTTATGATGAACCTACATTAAGGAGATTTTTAAAAAAGTATGGCGATATTTTGGCTCTAATTATGTCACCTAAAAAGAAGGGCAAAGCATTAGTGGAGTTTGCAAGCAAAGATGCTTCTGAAATGGCATTGGAATTTGAAAAAGGTTTTTATCATACAAATATAAACAAAATTATTTAATGATAAAAGTTGTTAAGATTTATGTATTCATCTTTACAAGTTCATTAATTTTATTATTTAAGTACCTACTATAACTTGATCAATTTAATTTCAGGTTTGCCAGAAAATCCATTAGAATTAAAGTGGCTTAATGATAGACCAGTGTTGACAACAAAGAAGAATGTTAGTGGCCCGTCAGTGATTTCGGATAGGGATTATGAATCTTTAGTACTTACGAAAATGAGGCAAGCAGCTGAAAGACAAAGATTAATAGAAGAAATGCAAAAAGAAGACCTACCATAATAAAATATATAAACATTCCTTTTTTTTTACTTTTATGAGGCTCATCTATCTATATATATAAAAATGAAACCCGTTTTCCGTTGTCACGACATAGCATGAAAACGGCTTGACCGATTTGGCTGATTTTGATCTTGAAATGTTTGTGGAAGACCAGGGAAGGTTTTAAAAGTGTAAAACATAAATAATAAGTAAAAAAAAAACTGTTCCTAAACTCGGGAATTACCTTAATTAATTTATTTTTGACAGAACAAAGTCTGTCCGGGCAGCTAGTTATATATATATAATTCCAGTGTCACGATGTTTGTCCGGGATGAACTCCGTAACTACTGAACCGATTTTAATCAAATTTGCACACTGTTTGCAGTTTAGTTTGATCCAACTTGAAAGATAGGATAGCTTACATCACAAATATAAAAAAAATTGAGACCACGGGCGGAGCAGCGGGAAACAGCTAGTAAACTATTAAATGTTATATTTCATTGCCCATTTGCCATCACCAATTTTTGTTGCTCTAGTCCAGCACAACCATAGCTTTATTGCAGGAAAAGTAGAGGTCACTACAGCTAACAGGATGAAAAGGCATTGTAAATGTTGTATTATTATATTTTCACAGTGATTATCTTAGTCTTCATGATGTATTCCTAAATGGTTCAAAAGGCTTCCATTCTTTTACAAAATCCATTACTTTTTTTCTCTGCACATCACCATACTCTCTCCTCGGATTTTTCCATGAAGTGTGGTCCAAATCTAAAATTCCAGCTATTATTTCCTAAAAAGTAAATGTATCTCATGAGAACACAAGCCTTGACATTTTCATCTACTTTAAAAATGTTAAAAGTCATAACTTTCAATTGTACCTCTGCAAAAGTTTTTGGAAACAACTCTTGATCTTCAATAACATGGGCAAAACCAGGATCCATACCAAAGTCTATCCAAAAATATGGTAAACCCTTAGGTACACCTCTTCTAATATTTTTCCCTTTTAAATCTACAACCTTTTTGTTCATAGACCATTCAGCCTCACATTCCAAAAGAGCTTTCTTAAAGTATATTGCAGCCATGTCCCCAACATCTCTTGGTAGAGGCACACAGTTTATAACCATGTGTGGGTGTTTATGCAACCTTGTAGCTGTTTCAAAGAAAACAACATCTTCACCACGGGTATTGAAAAACTTTGTTATAGCTTTTCGGTAATCCTGAAAAAAGAAGAATATATATTTTATATCTTGTAAAACTTAGCTTAAAGAATCCTTAGAAACAAAAGTACTTACTAGTATTTCTTCCCAAACATCTTCATCAATAGATGTGGCACAAGTTGCATGCTGTATTGTAGTTATAATACAGTGATCTTTTACAAGAGATTGTCTGCCTGGTAAAGCTACGTAGACCTTGGTTCCACAACTCACCATGAGATGTTTTATCATACTCTTAGAGTCCACACAATATTGGCAACCTTCTAAACTCCTTTCCATTTTAACATGTTCAGTAATTGCTCTCTGTTTTTCAATAAGACTATCCTTTGCACTATTCCGGTTCTTTGAAATTTCTTCAACAAAGATGTCTTCCAAATTATCATTGGGATTCTTATGCTTAGATACAATTTTAGCTAATTCAGCCTCATCATTGTAATTATTGCCGTATTTTTCTTGTTCAAACTAGAATATAATTGCAGATGATTAAAAATAATGCAGATGAGGCAGCAAAACATATGAATGAGGAACTATTTGTAATTTATTACTATTATTCAACTAATTTAAAAAGCCCAGAGAGAGATAAACAGAAAATTTAAAAACAAAAAGAGTTAATCCTGTTAATAAGGTTTAATAAACTTACCATTTGGGCTAAATTATACTTGTCATCATCACCAAAATACTTTGCTCTCTCACCAGAAACATGAGTTTCTGATTTTCTTTTATTACTTTTTGATTTAGAATCACCTTTCTGATTGGTCAGTGGTCTGCTATTGCCGAAACTGTTGGTTGATATCAACATTACACTATCATCTTCCTTTCCTGCATCAGGATTCTGTTTCCTGTACTCTCTTGCAGCTTCTAGTTTTGCTTTCAGATCGGCAACAAGTTTACTATCTCCTAAGATTTCAGCTTTTAGAATTTTTGCTGCTAATTTATTCATTTTTTCATCACTTAAATATGCACTGCTCTGCTCTGCTTTAGGAACCGGAACGTTTTTTCTTGGTGACTCTTTTTTTTCTGTAGTAGGATAGATTTCTTCTCCGTGTTCTTGTAAATGTTGCTTTTCAGTGACCTGGCTTTGTTTCTTCCAATTACTAGATCTCTCATAAGAGTCTCTCTCAGTATTTCTACTATCTCTATAATAATCTCTGTGCCTATCTTTGGAACTAACACTAGAACGGGAGTCTGAGGAATACTTGGGTCTTGAACTTTTTGGCTTTGAATAATAGTCATCATCATCATCAACTGGTTTAAGAAATGGTTTAGTTTTTCGAAAGCTTTCAATGGTTTGTGGTAGACCTGTACCTCCATCTTTCCAGTAAGGATTGAGCTCCCTACTGCTGGTTCCTGGGTTGTATGAATCAATGCCTTTCTTGTCTTTTTCTTCTCGTTTCGGCCTAATGTCGTCTTTTGTGTATGTCTTTAACATACCCGTCATTGACATCCAGTCCTCTCTTTGTACTTCCTTGTCTTGTGGAGTTGCTTTCTTTTCCACCCATTCCTCAGAGCCTGATGAATCAGATCGTGATGACTGAAAATGTATACAAAAAAATTTTATTAATGTAAATAAATAAGTGGGACTAATAGTTAGTATAAACGATTTTAGCTACGCTACAACTTACACTTGTAGATCTCCGTCTACTTCTTTCACGATCTTTGCTTTTTTTAGGTTTACTATGTTTACTTTTCTTTCGTTTTTCTTTCATGTTGAAAGATGTTCAGCAGTACCAGGAATACACACAGTCACACATACACATTACACGGTACAGTCGTCTACAGAAAGAAACAAACATGCCATCTCAGAATAATAACTATATTTAAATGTAACACCTTATTATTGTACCTACATTCATTGCAAATAAAGAAAAGACATTTATATTCTATTCGATTCTATTCTATTCTATTCATGCCATAGTCAAGGTATTTCAAGGTAATGTCATTTAACTTTTTTTTTGTCACTCATTTCTCTTTGCATCTTTTACCTTCGTTCGTATTTATTCACAAAATTTTGAAAATAAAAAAAACCTGTAATTTGTATTGGTACGTTGCTATTGAAATCAATAACCTTTTATTTTTTAGAAATATCGAATAAATCAAAATCATTAAAAATATGCTCAGAATATAAAATGATTCATCAATTTCTAAATTATCTGTAAATTCTATATTTTTCAATTTTTGATTGACTTGACTTGAACTTGATGGTTACCGTGGTTCATGGTAGTTTCGTTTTCGTTCGTTCGTTGTTGCTTGTTCTGCGTTTAAGGTTTTTAGATAGAAATTCAGTTAAATTTGGTGATTTTATTGTAATTATTTTGAAATATAACGTTATTTATACAATAAGCCAAGAAGATTTTAATCTTGTCAGCCTAGTGGTGTGTTACCATTACGACTACTGACTACGTTAATTTAATTTGTTGTGTTGTGTTATGTACCTGTATTGAGCATGGATGCCTGCTAAGGAATGTCGGAATACGCTTATGATTTAGTATTCAGAGTGTGTTCATAAGTACTTTAAGCTCGGAGTACACACCTCAAAACTAACTGTGAGTTGTTTTGGTTTTAGATTAAAAAGCGTAGCAAAATAGCCGTTTCAAATCGATCGTCAATGACGATTGGTGTTATCATAAAAGAAAGTATCGGTAAGCTTTCTTTCCATTAGTTATTGTGCTGTAAATGATAAGGTAGTGTTAATTATTGTAGTAATTATAATAACAACAAGAAAACAAAACGTCTATTTAGTATTAACAAATTTTTTCGTTTGCAGTATAAAATGTTTTCTAAGAAAAAGAAAAAGCCTCTAATTTCGCCGCCAAGTAATTTTGAACACAGAGTACATACTGGTTTCGATAAACGAGAGGGAAAGTTTGTAGGACTTCCTTTGCAATGGGCCTCACTTGTAGGTAATAATCAGGTATGTACCAATCATTCAACTGATTTCCTGCTGTACCAGTTTATACTACAAATGAATCTTTGATTGTTTTTAATATTACTTGAAGTTTTATTAAATCTTGTTGTTGTCTTTTCCAGATATTAAAGTCAACAAACAGACCTCTACCACTGGTAGACCCATCTGAAATCACACCCACCGAAATTTTAGACCTAAAAACGATTGTAAGAGGAGATCACAGAACTATCTCAGTGTCATCTATAGCTCGGCCATTACCTTCAAATATACCACAGCAGCCTGTCCAAAATGGTGTTGTACTGCCAAAGACATCAAATGTTGCAAGATCAAATTCTTTAAGAAGTAGTAGCCCACCGAGAATCAGGAGAGACTTAAGAAGTCAGCCTAATGTACCTCCGGCAGTGCCCGAGGAATCACCCCCAGTGCCACCGGCACCCACTCAGTATCTAAGTTTGCGGCGAGATCACAGCAATTATACATTAAATAAACCGATTGCTGAGTCTCCCGTGGAATGGGGCCAGCATGCACATGAGGCTACTGTAAGACAACTCCCAGAAATAAATGACAACCACCATGCCCCTATGACATACCAGAACATTCAAAATGCTAATGTGCCTTATCAACACAATCATCCGCCTCAACCAATGGCACATGGACCTCATGGCCTTAATGGCAACAACATCAACAACATGGGTATGAAATTAAACTATTTCATTCTTGTATGATCATGAACATTAATTGATTTGGACAAATTCTTAAATTTAAATCTCAAAGCAAGCATTCAAACATGAGTCATTGGGATTTTCTTCTACCTATTTTACAAGTCCATTTATTTGTTCTATATTTTACTATAAAAATAAACATCTATGCAGTCCACCAATATCACTATTGTATTCAGAATAATTTCCAAAACAAAAGAGTGTCTCAAAAGGAGGTAGTTTGTTTACATTTAAAGCACAGAAAATGGATGAAGTCAATATTCACAGGTTCTTTGGCCCTTGAATATCATGTAGCTTCTGCTTTTGTTTAATTTGTAACCTTCCAACTTATGTTTGAAATAGATTCAGATATTTTCAAAAACCATAGAAGTACATAGAAATCATTTTAAATAGACGGGGTGAATAATAATAAGTACACCACATTCATGATAGATAGGAAATTGGAAAGAAAAGCTGTCTGCCTACAGTACCCAAAGCAAAATTACGTAATTTATAAATTTCGTACTCAATTGTTTATCTGAATTGCATAAACAAAGCCTCAGATAGTAAATACAAGAGTACATGAACTTGGTGTCATACTTTCGTCACCCGTGCGTAACACGCTTTCACATCTGTTGTTTGCTTTAAATAAGTGCGTATTTGCGTGTATAGGCGACGAATACTACAATAAGACCGACATCGACAGAAATATGTAGTTGAAAGACTTATATATACTAGTCTTTTTCCACAGCTCTGTCTGCTTGGTTTTCGACACAAAAAATTTGTCTGTCTTTCTTTTTAGTTTTAACTAAGTCGATACCAATTTTCATTAAAAACTGTTGCGTGGTTTAGCCGTGGAAGCATAACAGATAGACGGACAAACAAGTGGTTTTGCAATTACAATACAAAAACAAACAATAAATTATAAGTTTAATGGTGTGAAAAAATAAAGGAAGTATGCAAAAACGCCAAAGTGCCTATTTATCTGAATTCAAGTAGTTTATAGTATTAGGGACATTATATCTTCCACTTTTAGTTGATAAACGGCGATTAATATTTTCATCATATGAATAATATGACTCATCAATTTATATTTTAGGAGACGCGTACGGTGTGTCGCGTGCGCAAGGTACGCCGGGCGGCGCGCCTCCTCTGCCCCTCGCTGCGTCTAAACACGAACTGCGTCTCACGCATGAACAGGTACATCCAATATGTGACGTATTTAATAACGTAACGTGACCATCATTATGCACCTTATTGTTCTGTAATATAATGATAACAGTTTAACAGCTAGGCCCGTATTGAATGTCTAATTAGAAAATGTATTGTGATACATGCCATGTTATTACATTCTGAAAGATTTAACATGAAGCCTTTACATGTTTATTGTTAAATCTCAGATATCTATTTAAAAAAGTTGCCACACAGAAGCAAATCTTATCTTATATCTTTAAACAAGCAATTCTTGTATATAAATAATCAGAATCTCGGAAACGGCTCCGACGATTTTCATGAAATTTTGTACTTGGGGGTTTGAGTTGTGTGGAGCTAGGATTCATTTTCAGAAAATTTCCGACAAGTCGAGCAAAGCTCGGATATCCAGGTACTTATTATAAAACGACATCACTACCAAGAAATCTCGTTTGTAGATAATATACTAAGCAGTTCATGGCTAACAATAGCTGTGTTTAGCTTGTATAGGATGACGTGTGTTGCATTTGACTCCCTATCTAGCTTGCAGTAATTAACTAAATGCTAGGCATCCTTTTACATGATGTTTAATTTCCCGGAACAGTTTTATCTGTTCATCCTTGAACTATTTTGATAGTCTATTTGCTGACGGATTCTCTCATAATATAATCAGCTTTAGACTGAATTTTGCCCTCGGCGGCCAATTTAATAATATTTTTAATTCCGGGTCAGCATTCTTATTTTCATATATTGTTATCAGTCATCAGTACTGGCCTCTCTTCTTAAGAGCCAATATTTTGATTCTTGTGCCAAATACTTATATGCTTGACCTACAACCTTTGATAACAACTTTTTTCTTCTAATCAATTGGTACTGATTTGTACGGCAGCAAAAATCATCCATGATTTGCAGTAAGTTAATGTCCTGTTTGTTTCTGATCAGTTCCGCGCTGCGCTCCGCCTTGTAGTCAGCGAGGGTGACCCACGCGCTTCTCTTAGCGGGTTCAGTAAGATAGGCGAGGGCAGCACTGGCGTCGTCTGCGCCGCCACAGACACGCGCACGAGACGCCGTGTCGCTGTCAAGATGATGAACCTCAGGAAGCAGCAGAGACGCGAACTGCTCTTCAACGAAGTTGTAAGTATCCATTTATTAAGACTGGCCTGTTGGTGTTGTGGTTAGAGACCCCGATTGCCTAACCGGACTAAGAGGGTTAGATATCCACCCACTAAAAACCATTGTGTGACGAGCAAGATCATTTGTTTGGTGTCTGGGTATAATTTTGTCTATAATATTTATTTTAGGAATAAAAAGTGCAAAAGTGGAAGAATAAAAGGCTATCTTTGAATGATTAAATCTACTATCCACTATAAAAGTAGTTCCATTAATTCTATAATTTATCTTTCAAATAGACGTCTGTATTTTACATACATACCTTGCCTCCATATATGTATATACAATACATTTCATTGTCATTTCTTCCTAGGTTATAATGCGCGACTATCCTCACCCGAACATAGTTGAGATGCACGCATCATACTTAGTCGGTGACGAACTATGGGTCGTGATGGAGTACATGGCTGGTGGTGCCCTAACTGACATTGTGACGAGGGCGAGGATGGACCCTGAACAAATTGCTACAGTCTGCAAGCAGTGTTTGAAGGTAACATACAATCTTATCATTGAATACTGTTGTACAAGTTTTATAAAGAGATATATATACAACATGTAACAAAACCCCTGTCAGATCCAATAAACGCGTATACGTGGTAGTTCATGAACCGTCTCGCATAGGCGGCTCCTTTGACTCAAAACTGTAGGTATTAAGTACGTGAACTTTGAGGAGCGGTCTGTTGTTCAGCTGTTGCCTTGGATCAGTTTTTATTTGTATTTAATTATTTTGACTGGGGAAAAATTATAATCTCCAATTCATTTAATAGTTACGTATATGTGTTCGCAGTACGATACCGAATAATACTTTCAGGGATCGGACAGGGTTTTTGTTACACGCTGTATACATATATATAACCGAGAAACGTATCAAACTGATGTAAAGGATGAAAAAACTGTTTGTCTGTGCCGCGTCCTTTGTGAAAAACATTTTCGATAAAATCGTAGCTTGGTGACAAAATTATTGCAATATTATTGCAGTTAGCGTATAATACACTCGATATAATGGTCATTTTTAGGGTTCCGTACCTCAAAAGGTAAAAACGGAACCCTTATAGGATCACTTTGTTGTCCGTCTGTCTGTCTGTCTGTCTGTCAAGACCTTTTTTCTCAGGAACGCGTGGAGGTATCAAGCTGAAATTCATATCAAATACTCAAGTCTATGGTCTCTTAGAGCTGTGAAAAAATCAAACTTCTAAGTCAACGCGATCAAAAGATACTCCCGTTTATGCCGCAAATTTTCGACACTCGCAAGGGAATCAAAACCTACAGGGTACTTCCCGTGAACTCAGAATCTTGAAATTTGGTACGAAGCAACGTCTTATAACACAGATAAAGGAAAAATTGCGAAAAGCATAAATTTTTAGTTACATCATATAATAAAAATATTTTTAATAATTTTAAACTTATTACCCCTTTACTCATGAACGCGTAGTGGTATTATATTGAAATTCTTAACAAATACTCAAGTCTATAATATCTTTAAGCTGTAACAAAATCAAACTTCTACGTCAACGCAATCAAAAGATACAGCAATTAAAGCCGCATATTTTGAAACTCGCAACTACTCGCAAGGGAATCAAAACCTAAAGGATACTTCCAGACGACCTGGAATCTTGAAATTTGGCATGAAGCAACGTTATAAAGTACACATATAGGAAAAATTCCGAAAATCTTAAATTTTTAGTTACATCACATAGTATATTTTTTTTAATAATCATAAACTTACTAGCTGACCCAGCAAACGTTGTTCAGCGATTAAAAAAAAAAACAGATGTTGGCTTTCCACATTGTTATGTTATGGATTTCATTTAGCAATAAAAATACCATAACTTTTACTTATATACCTACAGGTTTGTACGGAACCCTCGGTGCGCGAGTCTGACTCGCACTTGGCCGGTTTTTTTTTTATTCAATACTTTGTTTGCTTTTTAGGCATTAGCATTCCTTCACAGCCAAGGTGTTATACATCGAGATATAAAGTCAGACTCTATTCTTATGACGGCGGACGGTCGCGTAAAACTATCTGACTTTGGATTTTGTGCTCAAGTATCAGAGGTAAGATAAAACAACTTGTGTTAAATCTGTTTGTATATTTACCTTACCAGTAAGTATATAACTTGTATATATCTTTCAGGAACTGCCAAAAAGAAAGTCGTTAGTAGGAACGCCTTATTGGATGTCACCTGAAGTGATATCGAGATTGCCGTATGGCCCAGAGGTGGACGTATGGTCGCTTGGCATCATGCTCGTCGAGATGGTGGACGGAGAACCGCCATTCTTCAATGAACCTCCTTTACAGGTATTTGAATTTAATCTTTTAGAACCTTTACCTCCATGTTTCTTTTTTATCCGCCTATCTCTTTCTCAAAATATGAATGTATGTGAAACAACACCACACACACCGTGGTGAACAACACCACGGAAGCCTGTCGAGTGTGCTCGCCGCGCGCTCGGTCAACGTTTACTAGAGCCTTTACATAAGACAGCGCCCAAGATAGCCCGCCCATCGCCGCTTACTAGCAAGCTAGGCGGAAAAAACTCCAGCGGCACCCGGTCGATTAACTAAACTGGAAAGGATAACTAAACTTCAAATCAAATCAGCCTATCGCGGTCCACTGCTGGACATAGGTCTCTCCCAAGTTGCGCCAAAACACCCGGTCCTCCGCCTTCCGCATCCAGTTCGACCCAGCCACCTTTTTCAGGTCATGTAACTAAACTTAAAAAGGATTAAACAAACTGATTTTACAACCACTAGTTAGGGTTGTAAAATCAGTTTGTTTAATCCTTTTTAACGGTCTAATTCCTCTTCGGATGACGGGACTTGCGTTACTCAATTGGGTTCCAAATGACTATACGAGAACACACGCGACGCTTTTGTTAAACTAACAATCAACCTAAGCACTATTACAATCACGGAATAATAAACGATTGATCAAATATTTCTAAATTAAAAAAAAGATCGATTTCATCTGCTTAACACGTGGATGTGTTCGGGCTCGCTCTTGTGTCTAATCATAATGTATTATTGACCCAAGTAATTGACGTTATAAAAGAGTGCTAACTCAGCTGCCTTCGAAAATTGCGAATTAGGACAATTTTCCGCTGTACCGATAAGCTTTCCGCTGTACTGTATAAAAAAATATGAGGTGAGAATTTGCTTATTAATGTGAAGTGGATCGTCGTATAATTAGCACCAATTACCAAGTGTAAACTACGGTTCTTGCCAAACTTTATGTTCGCTCCGAATCTAACCGCATTACGCTACGCAGAACACAAAATCCGGTATCAGCGGGACGTACGTGCTGTCTTCCACTCGCAAGCGTCCTCGCCTCCCGGGCGTTAGTGCCAGTGTATGAGTAGTGAGTATGAGAGTATGTAGTAGTATGCGTGTACCATGCGCGAGGTCGTACCGACTGCTACACTCAGAGCGGCCATAAAGATTGGCGAGTACTGTAAGAGCATTGATGGCCTCTAATAGCTAATTTGGGATACTGATTTTTGAAATGTTTACGACAAACACTCATTGTGAAATCAGCCGGTGGCCTAGTAGGGCATAAAATCGTTCTTAGGCCTTTCTAAGTTGTATGTAAATCGATTCAAACTTAACGGCGTCTATGAAGTTGGTTACGCACTGCGCAGTACCTCGCCCCGCACCCCTGTTTGCGCATGAGTTTGTTACTGCGCAGCGACTCGCCTCATTTTCACAGCCGGCATTTAGGTGAATCGCACCAAACTTACATAGAGGTTACATAGTGACGTGTGTGTGTGGTAGGCGATGCGTCGTATCCGCGACATGCCGCCGCCGAGGCCGCGCGGCGCGGCGCGCTGCCCGGCGGACCTGCTGGCGCTGCTGGAGTGCGCGCTGGTGCGGGACCCCGCGCAGCGACAGTCCGCCGCGCGCCTGCTGCACCACCCCTTCCTGCGCCGCGCCGGCCCGCCCGCGCTGCTCGTGCCGCTCATGCCGCCGCACCACCACCAGCAGCACCCGCCACACCCGCCGCCGGAGCCCGCCAACAGTTAGTACTGCACTAGTATATATACAGCGCCTGCTGCACCACCCCTTCCTGCGCCGCGCCGGCCCGCCCGCGCTGCTCGTGCCGCTCATGCCGCCGCACCACCACCAGCAGCACCCGCCACACCCGCCGCCGGAGCCCGCCAACAGTTAGTACTGCACTAGTATATATACAGCGCCTGCTGCACCACCCCTTCCTGCGCCGCGCCGGCCCGCCCGCGCTGCTCGTGCCGCTCATGCCGCCGCACCACCACCAGCAGCACCCGCCACACCCGCCGCCGGAGCCCGCCAACAGTTAGTACTGCACTAGTATATATACAGCGCCTGCTGCACCACCCCTTCCTGCGCCGCGCCGGCCCGCCCGCGCTGCTCGTGCCGCTCATGCCGCCGCACCACCACCAGCAGCACCCGCCACACCCGCCGCCGGAGCCCGCCAACAGTTAGTACTGCACTAGTATATATACAGCGCCTGCTGCACCACCCCTTCCTGCGCCGCGCCGGCCCGCCCGCGCTGCTCGTGCCGCTCATGCCGCCGCACCACCACCAGCAGCACCCGCCACACCCGCCGCCGGAGCCCGCCAACAGTTAGTACTGCACTAGTATATATACAGCGCCTGCTGCACCACCCCTTCCTGCGCCGCGCCGGCCCGCCCGCGCTGCTCGTGCCGCTCATGCCGCCGCACCACCACCAGCAGCACCCGCCACACCCGCCGCCGGAGCCCGCCAACAGTTAGTACTGCACTAGTATATATACAGCGCCTGCTGCACCACCCCTTCCTGCGCCGCGCCGGCCCGCCCGCGCTGCTCGTGCCGCTCATGCCGCCGCACCACCACCAGCAGCACCCGCCACACCCGCCGCCGGAGCCCGCCAACAGTTAGTACTGCACTAGTATATATACAGCGCCTGCTGCACCACCCCTTCCTGCGCCGCGCCGGCCCGCCCGCGCTGCTCGTGCCGCTCATGCCGCCGCACCACCACCAGCAGCACCCGCCACACCCGCCGCCGGAGCCCGCCAACAGTTAGTACTGCACTAGTATATATACAGCGCCTGCTGCACCACCCCTTCCTGCGCCGCGCCGGCCCGCCCGCGCTGCTCGTGCCGCTCATGCCGCCGCACCACCACCAGCAGCACCCGCCACACCCGCCGCCGGAGCCCGCCAACAGTTAGTACTGCACTAGTATATATACAGCGCCTGCTGCACCACCCCTTCCTGCGCCGCGCCGGCCCGCCCGCGCTGCTCGTGCCGCTCATGCCGCCGCACCACCACCAGCAGCACCCGCCACACCCGCCGCCGGAGCCCGCCAACAGTTAGTACTGCACTAGTATATATACAGCGCCTGCTGCACCACCCCTTCCTGCGCCGCGCCGGCCCGCCCGCGCTGCTCGTGCCGCTCATGCCGCCGCACCACCACCAGCAGCACCCGCCACACCCGCCGCCGGAGCCCGCCAACAGTTAGTACTGCACTAGTATATATACAGCGCCTGCTGCACCACCCCTTCCTGCGCCGCGCCGGCCCGCCCGCGCTGCTCGTGCCGCTCATGCCGCCGCACCACCACCAGCAGCACCCGCCACACCCGCCGCCGGAGCCCGCCAACAGTTAGTACTGCACTAGTATATATACAGCGCCTGCTGCACCACCCCTTCCTGCGCCGCGCCGGCCCGCCCGCGCTGCTCGTGCCGCTCATGCCGCCGCACCACCACCAGCAGCACCCGCCACACCCGCCGCCGGAGCCCGCCAACAGTTAGTACTGCACTAGTATATATACAGCGCCTGCTGCACCACCCCTTCCTGCGCCGCGCCGGCCCGCCCGCGCTGCTCGTGCCGCTCATGCCGCCGCACCACCACCAGCAGCACCCGCCACACCCGCCGCCGGAGCCCGCCAACAGTTAGTACTGCACTAGTATATATACAGCGCCTGCTGCACCACCCCTTCCTGCGCCGCGCCGGCCCGCCCGCGCTGCTCGTGCCGCTCATGCCGCCGCACCACCACCAGCAGCACCCGCCACACCCGCCGCCGGAGCCCGCCAACAGTTAGTACTGCACTAGTATATATACAGCGCCTGCTGCACCACCCCTTCCTGCGCCGCGCCGGCCCGCCCGCGCTGCTCGTGCCGCTCATGCCGCCGCACCACCACCAGCAGCACCCGCCACACCCGCCGCCGGAGCCCGCCAACAGTTAGTACTGCACTAGTATATATACAGCGCCTGCTGCACCACCCCTTCCTGCGCCGCGCCGGCCCGCCCGCGCTGCTCGTGCCGCTCATGCCGCCGCACCACCACCAGCAGCACCCGCCACACCCGCCGCCGGAGCCCGCCAACAGTTAGTACTGCACTAGTATATATACAGCGCCTGCTGCACCACCCCTTCCTGCGCCGCGCCGGCCCGCCCGCGCTGCTCGTGCCGCTCATGCCGCCGCACCACCACCAGCAGCACCCGCCACACCCGCCGCCGGAGCCCGCCAACAGTTAGTACTGCACTAGTATATATACAGCGCCTGCTGCACCACCCCTTCCTGCGCCGCGCCGGCCCGCCCGCGCTGCTCGTGCCGCTCATGCCGCCGCACCACCACCAGCAGCACCCGCCACACCCGCCGCCGGAGCCCGCCAACAGTTAGTACTGCACTAGTATATATACAGCGCCTGCTGCACCACCCCTTCCTGCGCCGTCGTATGTTTTAAAACTTATATGTACTACCAAAAAGTTACAATACTGTTATTTTTATTTCAGATCAACCGATGCCTACTGGTCCACCGCGGTAAGATTATTAAGCCTGGTCAAAAACAGACAGATTAATCGAAAGTTATTTATGCATATATATTATTAAGTTATGAATAAATACACAAAAAATATCGAACATGACATACCAAAGTTGTTGTAATGCAACTTGTTTAAGTTTTATCGTGTGCAGCACTTAAGTAAGTTAAACATGTTATGTGTGTAGCAAAACAACAGTATCGTGCCTCCCTGACGTGGGAAGAGTATATACATTGTAGTTCTGTACATAAATTTTCTCATAGTCTTCTACTATGTACTGATTTATAAAAATATTTTTTTCTACATTGATTGCTTTACCCGGCGGGCAAAACAATATTTCTAATTTTATATCGGTAAAAAGGCAAATCATACATCCTTGCAACTTTAAAATATCAACAGTTATATTCTGACCATACTCAGTCACTGAGTCAGTCTTTGTTTGTTGTGTTGACAACATTAGATGCTCATTGCTAATAAAGAATATTGGTCTATGTATATTTTAAGAGCAACTAGTCGCTTTATTGCAAGCCATCGCATCATAAGGCCACCAGTACTGTTGTTATGCTATTTATTTCGTTAGTCCCAGTTAAATCATTCCAATATCACCTTTCCCTTGAAACAATATGGTATTTATTACATTCCTTCTTAACTCTTTTATATTTACATAATGTAGAGTTTATTAGGTATACAATATCTACTGTAAGAGCTTTTCAGTACCTTGAAGTAATTTATTAATAATCCATAATTTAAGATGTCTCGAAATTTCCACCCCGTCCAGATAGTCAATTAATAATTATCTTCTAATGTAGTATATTTCTACAAAATTAACGTGATGTAAAAGTACCTACAGATGTTCTTCTATTCTATATAATATTTTTATGTATTACTAAAATATGGTTAGTGTTCGTTTATAGAATCAAATATTATGTAAAAAGTGATTTTTTAACTGTAATTAAAATTAGAACCATGAAGTGCCAGAAAATTATGAAAATCGATTTTAAATCAGTATTATGGATTGCCTTGTACTTATTAATGAAAACTTATACACTTTTTTCTAGGTTAAGATTTAGTGAATCAGTAATTTATTACTTACTCCTGACTAGGTAACATTCCGAAAGAATAAATTGAGTTGATTCTTCAAGTTGATTTTCAGTCACAAAAATTTCCGAAATATTTTTTAAATATACATAATGTTAACTATTCTTATATGAAATTAATGTTAATTATTTTTCTAAATTAGTTGTAACTTGGTTTGTAATGTTCTGTGATTACAAGAGCCTATGATATTTAACGCCTTCTGAGCGTTGTTTTAACATTTTTACTGACGTTGTACTCATAGTGTACCTACCTAATGTAAATTAACATATTAGTGTTTAGATATAAAACGAAAGCAGCTAGATAAGATTAATCATACATTAAATTATAACTAGATATTGTCGAAGCCTTATTAGAATGTGTAGTGCCTTAATAAAGCCTTTATTGTTCATAGTAAACTAGTTAATGCACTTGGTATTTGTTACAATATCTGGAGTGACATTGTTAATATTAGACACATCACAATGATATTCATCTTCAAGTAGCAGTTGATGGAGTGAAATCTATTCTAATTTATTTTACATACACATCAATTTTTTATAAGGTATATGCCAAATATATTGTATTATTTCATATTTGTAAAATCACATTGTTAAGAACTGTTACAGAATATAGACTTTGAAACAAATTGTTTTTTTACTTATTTCTTAAGCATGGTTTTCTTTGCACAAACTAACTTGATATAAACGGACACCAAATATTGATACCATATACCCGAAAATAATCATGGTCTACATCGCAGCTTGCTGTTTATCTAAAAAAAACATTAGCAAAAAAATATACATCATTCACCAGAATAAAGAGGTAAAAGGTAGCATGGCATTAATAAAAAATCTTTGAAACTACATGTAAGTATTTAAGTTTATTATCAGTTAATTACAATTCAATATAGCAAACAAACTTATTTGTAGAATTCATATTCACTCTCATCCTTCTTGATGTTGTTCTTATATCCCTTCTCAAAGTCCTTAGGAAGAACGATATACCTGTAAGAAATTGAGATTATTAATAGTAGTACCTAATTACTTGATCACTAAATTTATGCTTAGTGGTGAGGTTAGTTTGTTTACGACTTTCTAAATAGGCAGGTTCCATTATCATCATCAATCTAGCCTTTTCCCAAGCTATGTTGGTGTCGGCTTCCAGTCTTACCAGATTTAGCTGAATACCGTATTTTACACAGAGCGACTGCCACAACCCATTTTGCTGGATAACGCAGTATTCCATACGACAGGTTGTCAGCATTGTAATCACTTTGCGAAGAGTGAGGAGTGTTCTCAGTAAGTTTACAAATGGTCACCCAACCACGGACCATCCGCGGCGAGCGTAGCTTAACCTCTATTATCGGTCAAACCGTATGCCTTATAAATAGCCACGAGCCCCTCTTTCCAAATAGGTACAATAAAAATTATTTCGAAATTACATTAAGGTACGGAAGTTATCTTTGTACCGCCAGTGTCGTCGTTTTTTTAACGAAAAAGTCGTTTGACACTCTTACGGTCAGCATGTATAGTGGTGGACTACCCAATGAAAGCGCCCGAATGATTCGAATGACGCTTCCATCAGCTGATACGAGTTTAATCCGCTATGACCCGAGAGTGACCAGATGCCTCACGTGTTCCGTTGCCGCAGACTATCGAAGCCTCACGTACGAATGTTACAAGCTATACTATGTTTATATTCTCTTTCAACCTCTCGAATAAAGATAAAATAAAAATAATTTAGCCTTACCTGTTCTCACGGACGGCATGCATACCTGCCTCTTGGCAGATAGCGTTGATATCAGCACCCGAGACGCGATCCGGTCGCGCCACAAACTCTTCGAGATCTACTTCTTCAGACAGGTTCATTTTAGCCGTAATCGTTGAGAAGATCAGTCGCTTTTGACGTCTACAGACAAAAAAAAGAAATTGGTATGAATATTATACAATATAGTAATACACTTCAGATCCATACGAAAAATCTATTGACATAGTCATACAAACCTGAGTTCAGTATTCACTGTTTATGACGAAATTTTATGTAAAATAAAGTTGAAAATGTTAAAGGTTTACCTATCAGGCAGAGGGAACTCGATTTTCCTGTCCAGACGACCAGGTCTAAGCAAGGCAGGGTCTAGGGTATCAGCACGATTTGTTGCCATGATCACCTGAAATTTATTAGGATTAATAACACATGCTCATAGTAGTGGATGTTACGTAACCTATATCAGTGAATCGACATTCTAACTAGTCGTTTTTTTTTTTTACTAAAATTTTACTAGCAATGTGGGTCGCTCATTACTAGTAATCTCGTTAACCCCTCGTGCTAAGCTAATATGCTTGTATTACGAGTGGGTTGCCGTCGGTAGTGTAGTGGTTGGGATTCGAACCCGCAACCACATGATCGCAAGTCTGACGCCCGAGCCACTAGGCTACCGCCGCATCTATGTTGGTTATAGTGTAACTAACTTGTCGGTCCTAAAAGGACGGATTGTAAAAGATTTAAAAAATTTTAAAACCACCTCTTTGCTTTTCTTTTTTCACCAAGCAAGAAAGCATTGCAGTATGCTGTGGTTAACCAATACTAACCTTAACATTTGTGGTTTGGTCAAAACCATCCATTTGATTCAGAAGTTCAAGCAAAATTCTTTGTACTTCTCGATCGGCTCCAGTTTGTGCATCAAATCTAAAAATAAAAGTATTGATGCAATTACTCATTTATTTCGGTTCGGTGGTTCAAGCAGTTTTATGTACATTCCAAGGGTAATTTATAATGGTGATAGGGTGATATATTTACTATTATGTAGTTACCTTTTAGTGGCAATAGCATCAATCTCGTCAATGAAGATAATTGCGGGGCTGTTTTCTTTAGCTAGACGGAAGACATCTCGGACCATACGCGGCCCTTCTCCCAAGTACTTCTGGACGAACTCGGAGCCAACCACGCGAATGAAAGCAGCTGAAATAGGATTGATAATTGTTATTGTTATGTAAATACAGATTTGACTGCTACATTTATTTATAATATGATCAGTGCCTATACATTAAGAGCCCGCGGCGAATTTAGACACGTTCCGCTGCAACAGCGGCGTATCGCTGCATAGCAAGTATCGTCGCGTCGCGTCTCGGTGTGAGATGACCCTTATTTTGTAAATAAATTACGTTTCCTACCATTCTTTTTTCATTTTAATAAAAACTTTTGCAACCGGTCCTTGTTTTCTTTTAATTAACAATGTTTTATATGATATTAAAGAGCTAGTGTTTATATTTATATAATAGTAAGATTATACAACATGTAACAAAAACCCTGTCCGATCCTTAAGAGTATTATTCGGTATCGTACTGCGAACACATATACGTAGCTATTAAATGGATTGGATATATTTTTTATTCTCAATTGAAAATAATTAAATCAAAATAAAACCTGATCCAAGGCAACAGCAACACTGACCGCTCCTCACGTACTTACTACCTGCAGCTTTTTGTCAAATAAGCCCCCTATGCGAGACGGTTCATGAACTGTACCACGAATATGTCTCTGTTGAATCTGACAGGGGTTTTGTTACATGTTGTATACTATAATTATAATTATATTTACTAACCAGTAGTATGATGAGCTACAGCTTTAGCCAGCATAGTTTTGCCACAACCAGGAGGGCCATACATGAGTACTCCGCGAGGAGGCTCAATACCAATTTGTCGGTACAACTCCACATGTGTCAGCGGAAGCTCCACAGCCTCTCTGATTTCCTGTTTCTGTGTGTCCATACCTCCAATGTCTGAGTATTGCACATCAGGTTTCTCATCTAAAGAATAAACAAAGACATTTAGACACATTATGCTATGGTAGAAAGGTTTATGAAATAAATCAAAGCAACCAAAACAGCCTTGCCTCACTAGGCTGTTTTGTTTTTCGAATCTAAACTGCACTATCCCTTATGATAGTGCAATATAAATAAGACATATTTTACACCTGATTGAGTATCCAACCATGTACAAAAATTCTATACTTTCTATATCAGTATCAGGTTTAAACCATTGTACATACCAGCTTGCAACATAGAGATTGAGCTGTCAGCTTCTGGTGGCAACACATCAACAAGAGCATTGGAGTGCTTGTGAAGAGCCACAGACGCAGATGGCTTTAACAGCTCCCGATCAATAGTAGACAAAATGCGAACATAGTAGTTAGAGCCTGTTGTGCTACCCACTGTGAAAAGAAAAGGACTAAATATTAATGGGAAAGTTTCTTGTATTTATCAGAACTGAAAGTAGAAATTAGTTATTATGCCAAAATGTGTTATTGGGGTTTTTGCCAAAATTCTGTTTCCACTACACGAATTACAATGTCCAACTTATAAATACAAGTTCATTATTAAAAGCTATGTTATTATAGCTTATGTTTATTATATGCTATTTTTAAACTACTATGCTTAAATTAAACAAGTATAAATGAAAATTGACAGACTGAGGATTTCAACAGTAATTTACCTATGCCAGTGTTTTGGTCAACAGCTTCCAAAAACTGTCCAATGACAAGGGGAACGGACTGTATACGCTTCACTTCTTCCTGTGCATGCAGATACTCCTTCTTAAGGTTTCGCTGTTCATCTTTAATGTATTCCTCTTGCACTTCCAAGAATTCTAACATACGTTGCAGTTTCTATAAAACAAAAAATTGTATTATGACCAGTTCTCAAGAGATGTGACGTATAGTCCTGTTAAGAGTGATGGGTTACCACTTTTATTTAGGTTTACCTTGTATTTGGTGTATAAATCTTCAGATTCTAATTCCTCAAAAGATTGAGGACCCGCAAATGGTAATCCCTTGGCATCGATGATTTGGTCATCCTATAAACAATTATGATAAAGGTTTATTGAATTTTACTTCTAGAAAAACACGCATCATTATATTTACATAATTACTATGTGAAATTACTTTTTCCGGCAATATAATACCAATTTCTTCCATTTTAATTAAGATTAATTCAGTATTTCACTAAAAGACAACAAAATTAACAATAAACGACTGTACGAAAGCCACCTTTGGAGAATAATGTAGGATGACGTTTTAATTTTACAGATGGTAAGGGTAAACGGACAAGAGGATATGTTTTGTATTGTAGAGAGAAAGAGATACAATGATCCGAATGCGTAAAATATAAAGAATATTGGATATCAAAACAAGTTTGTCAGTAAGTTGTCAAACCATCCGAAACGCATCGTCACTTACGTTTCGATTTACGACTCCACTTCCAGCGTAAAATTTGTAAAATCGGAAACAAATTAATAGTGATGATGCAATAAATATTATGTATGTAGTTATAAATACATAAATGCATTTATTTTATATATTTATAGTTATCTTTTGCTAATTTCTAATTAAATGTTATGTTCTCATTTTTATTCCTTTCTGCATGTGCCTGGTCAATTAAAGTCATCTTGCAACATTAAGAAGTTCATGTCTCTATAAAAATAACCTCAAATTTGAATTGAACTATCCAATATTGTCTGTTTTCATTTGTTATTTGTTTATAAATAAATATTATTTGTGTTACAGTAATACATAATTGATAATTTATTGCTTTGCTCAACCAAATCCTAAACATGGCGGCTCCACCTGAGATGAGTGAAGCTGATCAAATCAAAACTGTAAATACCTCAATCATCTATTAAAAATTGCTTAAACATAAGCCATTTCTGGGCAAATATCTCTAACTACGGGTATACTGCATTGCTGAAAGAAAACTTTAAATAATTTGTAGTTTTTATAATTTTTTTTTTTACTATTTCAGTTCAAAGATTTTCTGGTCCAGTACAACAAACTGTCGGAGCTCTGTTTCAACGACTGCATACATGACTTCACCTCCAGGACGCTCAAACCTTCGGAGGCAAGTATTTTATTAATAGGATAGTAAATATGCATATTATAAATATAAAATATCTAATAAGTTAAAGAGAATAGATAGTAGGTATGGTAAGGTATATAATATATTATATTTATGTCCTTTATAATAATCTCCCGACCGAATTTCGGCCTCGGCGGCCAATCTGTAGTGAGTTCAGCCATGTACGCAGGAGATATTATAGTGCACAAGTGTGTGCGCAAACACAGGTGCACTCTCTGTTCCTTCACTCTCACAGTCCGATGGGACGGTTGACCGACACGACCGGAGAGGCATCAGGCGCAGGACCAACGGCTTTACGTGCTTTCCGAGGCACGGGGGTGTAAACACCGCCACACTTCCTGACTCCGAGCGGTACTGAGAATTTCTAAACTCAGTAAATATTTTTTGCTCAACCCGGGAATCGAACCCGAGACCTCGTTCACGGCAGTCGCGCTTGCGACCACTAGACCAACGAGGCAGTCAATATATAATATATTTATGTCCTTTATACTTACATTCCTATAAGTTCAGTAAAGCAATCAAAGTCTGCGCTCAGGCGGACTGCAGTAGATTTAATAAAAAAACCTTACATTCCATGGTTAATTGATTTTTAATAACTAACCACAGATTAACATAACATAATACTTAAAGCATAGGTACTTCACTCACTAACTGCAGTTTTCAAAATCACAATTGTGTATCAGTTCACTAGTTGCATAACGGAGATATTAAGGTGTTTTTTAATTTTTCAGGATAAATGCACACTGAACTGCATGGAAAAATATTTGAGAACGAATCAAAGGGTGTCCCAGCGATTCCATGAGTTCCAAATGCTTGCTAATGAAAATATGATAGCCCTAGCTCAGAAAACTGGTCAATAATCCATGTTAAGTTTAGGTATTAAAATACATGATGTATTTATTTTATTTTGTTATAGATTTTTGTCCTGAGTGTTAGAAAAATAAAGACTTGTTAAACAGATCCTGTTTGTATTATTTTAATACCTTCGTCCAGCAGCTAGGAGGACCGAAGAAGCTATCCTAATTTTGTCTTGCAAAACCAAATGTGTGGGTTGCTAGCTTACGTCATATTTCCTGTTATGATGGTATAGATGAAAGCTATAAATTCTATTTATTGAGGCTGGTTTAAGGTCACAGCTCATTACAGCCACCTGGCACCCACTCCGAACCGACTCGTCTCCTGCGGTTAGTATTCTTTATATGGAATTGTATGGGCATGCGCTCACTATATCAACTCCGTAGCGTCACCAGATCGCCTCGGTTATAAGCCCTTTACGCGCGGACGGTGGGTGGACCACTCGGTGACAACTCGCTGCTCGAATGCTTGCCCTGCGTTGACTGGGCGTTGCTTACGCGCGGGTCCCGAGTGGACCGCGCGCTACCTGCGATTGATACACGCGAGGACGATACTTGGCGATGATTTCTTTTTTTTTGTTGCGTCTTTTATTTTCTTCTTCATCAAGCGCGACAGCTATGATTGCCAATTCACGGTTTGTAAAATTTGTGAAGACCTAGTGCCAATTATTAAAAGACTACTCGAAAATTCGTGAACCAAGCGGCTTCCACTCGTTGACCACTCGGCGTTCACTCGTTGACCGCGTGGGGTCCACTGGTTGACCGCGGGACGTTTATTGGTGATAACGCGACGTCCACCCGTGGACTACCTGTCGACAACGAGTGGATGCCGTGCGACGAGGCGGTGCGGGGTGGGTGCCGGGTGGCTCTAATGAGCTGTGTCCTTTAAGAGTCGCGCTGACCGCACGCAGACCATAGGCGCTTACAGCTTAGCGCATATCTTGTCTGCTGATACTGAAACGTCTCTCGCTGAGGTTCCAGAGCAAGACGTTTCAATATAATGCTGATGGCGTGATCACTGTGGAGTACAGACGTCATGACTGTTCACGCTGATGGCGTCCGCTCGGCTTGACACTAGAACGCTCACCGAAGACAGAGCCGACAGAGGCGCGTGTGCGTTGGTCAGCGCAGACGGCTACGCGGTGCCGACGTGCGACGCATACGGCCGCTGACCCGTCAGCTGACCAACGCACGCGCTGATAGCTACGCGTTATTCTAAAATGCTTCCTAGAAGTTCATACGTTTCGGCAGTCAGCGCCAACGGTCAGCGTGACTTAACCAGCCTTATTTGCGTGAAGTCAGTAAGTGGCAAGATAGCATCTTTCAAATTACAAAAGGGCCAAGCTCTTCTGCCTCGACAAAACTGCCTACTGACACCATTATGGCATGCAAAAATAAAAGGCAAAAAGTTATTCAAAGTTTATTTGTTTGGCGGCTACGAAATTAAGTTTATTATATAATTAAGTTTAATAATATTCTCAGTTATTGAGGTTTTTTGCTTCGTATAATTCGTTCCTCCCACGAACTTCGTCCCCCTGGTGGGACGATCGGGAAAATAATATTTTTGTTTCCGATCGTCCCACTCTGAATTTAACAGAGAGCAAATGGGAATATGCTCTTAGATGAGTGCCTTCCAACTGAATAATATTCTAGTGGTTTTGTGGTTAATTTTAAATAAGGTAATTTACATAATATGAAACAAAGTCCCCCGCCGCGTCTGTAAGTCAGAGTCAGAACGCAATAACTGAAAATCTACGAAATGGATTTTCATTTTGATATTTTCACAGGTTTTCACGTCTTATTTTTAGTAAAAATATGGCCTTGTTATACACCTTGTCTATCAGATAGGTTCTAAGAGTAGGTAGATATCTAAAGTGGATTATGTGATTATAACAGTAGGAATAATCAATATAATTTGTTTTTTTTTTAATGGTTGATGAATATTATAATTATAAATTGTTTTATAAAACAATTACCAGTTTCAACTCATTTGGTGGGACCAATGGGACTATAACTATAAGTTAAATTATTTCCAATGGTCTCACCAAGTCTGTGGGTCGATTGGTAAAAAAACCTAATTCCCGTACGTGCCCCAAAGAGGACGAAGTCGGAGGGACGATTGGGTTTGCTTCATTCGATATTTAATATACTTTAGCAAAAGAAGGCAATACAGGTAATCCATATTCTAAGTAATTATTTTTAATTCCAATCTTTTCGTGTTTTGTTAATGTTACAGGTTACTATTACTTTTATTTCGTAAATCCTTTGAAATTTTCTTATCCTTTGATATTGTCTGTCTTACATAGCATACACAAAATGCTTTTCTTAGGACAGGGTTTATAACATCTTTGTTCAGGTGGTGAAAAGTCTAGTACAAAGGATGATTGAGAACTGGTGTAGTCAAAATGATAGTCATTGAATTTTGCTTCTACACTGAACTTTGCGTTTGCGTCGGGAGCATCATCCTCATAGTCAGTGTTAAGTACATATTTTAGTGGATATGGTCCTGAGGGTGCGTTGCTTACGTTGGACGGTTTGGTACAAATACTGTAGTTCCCACCATGTCTGACGATTCTGATTAGAGCTTGCCCTAATGGAGGTGGTTTGCAACAGGATGTTGTTGAGGGACAGACGCTGGCGCATTTCGGGGGCACGCAACACGATCTTAAACACGGTGGCCGGGAGCACGGTGATCGGAAGCAAGGTGGACGGGAGCACGGTGGGCGCGAGCACGGTGAGCGAGAGCACGGTGAGCGGGAACACACCGACGGGGATGGGGTGCATTCGCCAGCTTTCACGCAGTTGTGAGCTTCTATTTTTCTAAGAACCGGACACGAGATGTGTCCTGGGCGCCAGCCACACCTTAACTGAAAAGTACATAAAAACAATTATTCAATATAATTTTCTACAGAATTACAAACAATTTATTTTATATCTATATCGTGCAAAGGTACTCTCATTCAATACCTGATGTTCGGGGGCATCTTTTGCTGTGTACAGCCATCCCATATATTTTGGTACGGGCCCCGGCTTAATATCCTCCTTGTCCAAGCATCTGTGTTTCGGTAGATCACACCGCCCTAAGCAACTTGCTGAGGATTTATTTGCTGAAAATAATTAATTTCTCATGTTAATTACCTTTATATAACACTGCAAAGATATGTAAGGAGGTAATTTATTTGAGCTGTTCATTAGATTTACCTTTAATAAATTACTATGTAGTGTAATACTCACATCGACCCGGTCTACAGCAACATGCCATTTTTGACATAGGAGACCTTAAAAGAATACAGATATTTGTAAGATAAAATAAATATGAAGACGAAATTTCTTTGCAAATGAGTGCACGGTTAGGTGCATCACCATGTCGACTATTATTGCTTGATTTGATGCGGGCCGATCCCAGCATGGGTTTAACATTTATGATGCACAACTGTTTGTTTCAATCCTGAATAATTGTGAAACTGTCGGCAGTGTAGGTAATTTATGCGTTTCTGCTTAGAGCTTTTTTGTTTTAGGTGGGCAGGTACATAGGTACTCAGTTTTGGACAAGACTACCTATGCCTTTTTAAACTCTGAAAGAGATGTTTCTGCTCTGTTTACAACTTTTGAAAGTGCGTAATCCTGAAAACTATTGCGTACATACATAACTTATGAGGTGTTAGAAAGTGAGGGATTCAAAATTAAGTATCAAGTGAGCATTGTATGCGAGCTTGTATATACCGACTAAGCAAGATAGCATTTTACCTGTTATTATGCTGTTAGTGCGGAAACCATTTTAAGTCTAGTTATGTTGTCCATTGAACGCTATAGGTATGTTATGCCCATGTTTGCTAAAAATTCTTAGTGTCCATTATATTATTGGTTTTCTTGAGTTACATGTCTGTTTTTTAAGTCACTGACGTTGACAGAACGAACAGTCTAGGATAAATAACAACAGATTTTTGTTCTTGGAATGCCTATTTTTTTTCTTCTAGTTTTTAGTAAGCTAAACCTCTTTCTTCTTCATTTTATAAATAATAAATTAGGTAATATCACAGAGTACATTTTACATACAGGGAATATTAAATATCCCACGCCAACGGTCTAGTAAACATGTAGCAACAACCTATAGTAAATACCTTTAGTATTCCGTATACTCATATTGAGCTCCATTAGGTACTTAAAATTCACTTATGCAGGCAAAACGCGTTAGACGTCTCACAATCAGTTGAATACCAGCCTCACAGCATACCAGCCGTGTCGGCAGGCCGGTGGTCAACCAAAGTGGTATCTATAAGTCAAAAAATGAAGTTGATTTTATTCGTGTTATATATTGTCGTTAATTGTGATAGTTACAATATACTGGGCATATTTCCTTATAATGGCCGTAGTCATCACATATACTATTCGTCCGTCGTAGAAGAATTAGCTCGAAGGCGACATAATGTGACTGTGATAAATTATCATTTAATGCAGAAACTACCGACTCTACATCAGATATCGCTCCAGGATGAACACAATGCCAGTGATCACGTTAATATAGAAGAACATCTGAAACTACTTTCTCGTTCTGGGTTATACATGGCCTTCGATACAGCTCAGGCGTTTAAACATATAGCGAATACGAATTGTAGAAAACTTGTGAAGAATCAAGAGGTACAAGAGTTAATAAGGTCAGGAGCGCGATACGATTTAGTAATAGTGGAACAATTTGTGACTGACTGTGGCTTCGCTATTGCCCACAAGTTGAATGCTCCCACGATAGGAATGACCGCTCACATTCTGATGCCTTGGACGTATTCAAGGTTAGGCGCACCGAACCATCCTGTATTCGTACCGAATCACTTTTTTGCGACCGGAACGAAGCCAAACTTTTTTGATAGAATAAAAAGCGCTATTATTAACTTTGGAATGAACATGTACTATACGCATGTTATACAGAGCAGTGATCAGGATATAGTAAATGACGCGTTCCCCGACACACCGCCTCTAGAAGAACTTGGAAGAAATATGTCATTGATAGCAATAAACCAATACTTCCCTTTAACTGGATCGAGACTATATGGTTCAAACGTTGTGGAAGTTGGAGGCTTGCACATTAAAGCAAATGTTTCATTAGGAGACAAGGTTTGTAATATAATATCCATCACTAAGAAATACAATGCAAGTAGAGTTCTGTTTCATCTGGTTCTCGTCTATCTAATCTTCGTTATTTGTTTTATATTATCAACTATCCAATTAAATTCCTACGTAACAGTTTTCGCATAAGATAAAATAAAATGAATTAGTTTATAAGTAGGTAATGCACCTATGAATGAAGATATATAGAGTTACTAGCTGTGCCCCGCGGTTTCACCCCCGTAGATTTAATTTTTACAGTAAATTTTCCATAGTTATTAATGTTTATTCTGCTATTCGGGACAGAGACGAATCTAATAAATCAAGGATCATGAAAATCGGTCCACCCGTTCTCGAGTTATAAGTGTTGTAACAAACCCAACTTTGTTTTATATATACAGACTAGCTTTTGCTCGCGACTTCGTCCGCGTGTACCACCGTTTATTAAATTACCACCCTTTTCTTCCCTTTGGGGGGGAATTTCCAAAAATCCTCTCTTAGTGGTAGCCTACTCCTCCCAACAAACACACATGCCAAATTTCAGCTCTTTACGATCAGTAGTTTCGGCTGTGCGTTGTCTGTCAGTCAGTCAGTCAGTCAGTCAGTCAGTAACGGAAGAGTTTTATATATATAGATTTGTAAAACACCTGCAAACTCGCAGGGGAAGATAACTAATATCATAAGCAACAACATTATTTGTTTTACGACTTTTGATAATTCGTCAGTATTTTTTTCACACATAAATCAAAATAAATAACTAAATATTAAAATATAAATTACGAATTATTAAAAGTCGTAGAACAAAAGTTGTTGCTTATGAGGTTAGTTATCTACTTCGGCGAGGTTACAGGTGTTTTATAAATAACTCTGTATCTTCATTACACATAGGTACTCATCTATACTAATGTTATAAAGAGGTAACATTTGTTTGTAAGTTTGTATGTAGGGGGTAATCTTCGGAAGTAATGAACCAATTAGAAAAATTGTTTCACTGGTAGAAAGCTACATTATTCGTGAGTGCTATAGGCTATAAATTATAAAGATATCATGCATATTAGCCGAATTATCTCAATTTTTGTCTAGTCTTCTACTATATAAAAATAAGTCGGGTTTTCCTTCCTGACGCTATAACTCCAGAACGCACGAACCGATTTCCACGGTTTTGCATTCGTTGGAAAGGTCTCGGACTCCGTGAGGTTTATAGTAAAGAAAATTCTCAATTACATAAAAAAAATTTAGACCGCGGGCGGAGCTGCGGGTAACAGCTAGTTGCTTATAATTATAGCATTCATCATTGTATCTACTTCTTTAGACACTTCAACAAAGTGGTTAACAAATGCCTATATTTACAGAATTTAAAAAGATTCTTGGATACTGCAAGCAATGGAGTAGTGTACATCAGTTTTGGAAGTGTTGCGTCGAACTTTCCCGAGAAAATTACAAGTGAAATGATAAAATGGTTTGAAAAGAGTAATATGCGTTTTGTTTGGAAAACGGACATCAAGAACTGGGTTCCACCAAGGAACGTGTTTATTGCACAATGGATAGCTCAAGTGGCTGTCTTATGTGAGTTAAGATTCCTTGAAAGTATTCCATGAGTGGATTTTTTACAGAAATGATTGATATTCCAGCCGGAGTCGAGCAGAGATACTGAGAAAGCGCGAGTGATCCCACGACTCCGGCCAAGGCAGAGACGGGACCGGGGTATTGTCGTGCCCTCGGCGGCGTGGGTTGAAAGCATTAACTTTTCACCAAAAAAAAAAGAATTGTATGACTTTATGCTGTACCTACAATATTATTATTATTTTTATATCGCTTTTTCTATTACGATAAAACCTCCGAAGAAATGACCCGGTTCTTTAAAAGATTTACGTGGGCACAGGTCCAACACGCAGTGGCCTTGATGAGATCTTTACTCTAATATGGGATGAGGCATCTACCAGGGGCCATTCACATGTGTCTCGTCAGCTCTGTTCTAAAAATTATTTATTGTACACCACTGTTTACTAGCTAGTAGCTACACTAGTTGCTCTGCTGACCTACTATAAACACTAGAAGGGTTGAGGATAAAATAAAACCACATCTGTGTTTTGACCTAGCTGGTAATGCTTTTTTTTTATTAACTTAGCCGCCAATGAGCCTATTAAACACGATGCATCAAACGCTTGCGCGATCTATTTCGACGCCAACGCCATCTATCGAGCTATGGGTCAAACTTTTACAATAATAATTATGTTTACAAACTTTACTTAAAACTATAACTTTAATAATGTTCGTAAACAACCACAAAAGATACAGCATTCTAGGCTACTAGGTTAATTTTCGGAGTACCTAATGATACGTATTGTTTGCACTAACTGGCCCAAAACGATAATAATATACAAACTATGGCGTCGTAATGACTTATCTTATTATTTTCCTTCTAGGTCATCCAAAGGTGGTAGCTTTTGTATCTCATTCTGGTATGTTAAGCACTTCTGAGGCAATGCATTGTGGGGTACCCATAGTCGGCGTACCACTTTTTGGAGATCAATTTGCAAATGGAGAATTAGCAGTCGAAAGCGGCTTAGGAGTTACAGTTGATGCTGTAACTCTTAATCAGCGTGTGCTAGAAGATGCTGTGACGACAATTCTCTTAGAAAAGTAAGGATAACACTTGATATTAAATATAAAAACTATATTGCATAAAAGGTGTTACAGTAAATAAATTAAAAACAGTTGCACTTTACAAATGAACACAGGTATACAACATAAATGGTTAGGGTACTGTCCTCTTAGATAGTCTATATAATAGCCTGTAGTAAAGAGAAACAGTGCCGTATCCCTCAAGAATATTACTCATATTACTAATAACAAAAAAATATTACTCTGTCTTTGTTGTTATATCTTTAAAATATCGTTATTCCAGGTATCAAAAGCAAGCAAAGAAGCTGTCACAGATCTGGAAAGACAGGCCTCTATCACCGATGGACACAGCCATATTCTGGATGGAATATGTAGCCCGAAATAAAGGAGCTGTGAACATGAAACCGCCGACAGTCAACTTACCACTTTACCAATATTTTATGATCGATGTATTTATTGTCTTAGGGTCAATAATGATACTTATGACCGCTATTGCACCTAAAATGTTTATGAAGTTGTTAAGAAAATTAAAAATCAACAGAAATGTAATAAAACAGAGTATTAAGAAGAAAAATAAATGATGTCATAATGATATTATTGTTTCTTTTATCAGTAATTATTCCTTTATTATGCATCTTGTAGGTATAATTATTTACGTTTTATGTTTAAACAAGTTGTTGAGTAAGATATAATAAAGTTGTTATAATGATAATTATCTACCTACTAACCATACTTCCGTTTTTAACCTGCCGCGTTTGGTGACGTGGTTACTACATACCTTATGAGAGCGACTTCCTTACTAAATGGAGTCAAGAAATATAAAAACAGTTGTAATTTGATTTTCAGTCAGTTAATGGAATTTAGTGATAGTGTAGAAAAAAGATACGGAAGGAACTGAGGAATGCACTGTTAGAGTTTTTTTATCACTAATTCTAATTTACAGCCGGACGGTAAGCATTTACACACACACAGCGTTCACAGTCAGCTCTTGTCTCAGTTCTGATCTATTCAGTCTTTTAGTTGGCAGTGTTCAAATATTAAAATGCTGAGTTATCAAGAACTTCCATATTAACTTTTGCTTGGTTTATATTCACATTAAAAATGATAGCACTAATTGTAGTGATTTTGTATTTCGCTATTAGTGGTGATGGTTATAAAATATTAGGCATATTTCCTCACAGTGCGCAAAGTCATCACATATACTTTACGGCTCTAGTCGAAGAATTGGATAAAAGACAACACGATGTTACAGTGATCAACTACCACCCCATGCCCACAGTACCTAAAGTGGTTCGAATATCTCTCCTAGGAAAGGAAAATGCTAGTGTCACTGTAGATACAGAAAAACGCCTAGAATTGCTTTCCATTTCTGATATTTCCATGGCGTATACAACGGCTAAAAAGTACAAGGACATTGCGAATAGAAATTGTGTGAAGCTAATAGAAAATAAGGACATCCAAGAAATGATAAAATTGGGCGTGCAATTTGATTTAGTTATAATAGAACAATTTGTATCAGATTGTGGTTTTGCTATAGCATACAAGTTGAATGCTCCAACAATAGGTATAACCGCACATATTCTTAAGCCTTGGTCATACTCAAGGCTAGGTGCGCCGAACAATCCCGCGTTTGTGCCCAATCACTTCTTTGCTTCTGGAGCTAAACCAAATTTATTCAATAAAATAAAAAGCTTGATTATAAACACCGGAATGAATATGTACTATGAACATGTGATACAAAAGAGTGACCAAAAAATTGTTAACAAAGTGTATCCCAATATACCACCTCTGGAAGACCTTGGGAAAAATATGTCGTTGGTACTAATAAATCAGTATTTCCCTTTGACTAGCCCACAATTGTATAGCAGTAATGTCATAGAAGTTGGCGGTTTACACATAAGTCAAAAGCAGCCATTACGAGATCAGGTTTGTTAGTTAATGGGAAACAACGATATTTTTATTAAATCAGTTTATATTATCAATGAGTTTAATTTTTTTTAAGGAGTTGAAGAATTTTTTAGATTCCGCCCAAAATGGTGTGGTCTACATTAGCTTTGGGAGTCTTGCATCGAACTTGCCTCGGAAACTAATACGTGCAATTATAAAACTATTAACGAGGAGCAATATTGCATTCGTTTGGAAAACTGATGTTTCGTACTGGGATCCACCCAAAAATGTGTTCATTTCCAAATGGATGCCACAGATAGCATTGCTGTGTAAGTGAACTATATGTATAGTCGAGGATTAAACTCCTATACATACTACAATTTTTTATACTGGTTGACTCCGAGCTGAAATAATTTTTTCGGTCGGTTTTTTCAGGTCATCCCAAAGTCATTGGTTTTATTTCTCATTCTGGAATGCTAAGTACCTCGGAAGCGGTACACTGTGGGGTGCCTATTATTAGTATACCACTCTTTGGAGATCAGTTTGCAAATGGACGTTCAGTTGTGGAGAGTGGAATAGGAGTTGCAGTTGACATATTAACAATCACTGAAAACATTTTAGAAGATGCTTTAGAGACAATTCTTCAAGAAAAGTAAGCACTACATCTTAAAAAGAAGCGTTTCATGATTAAAACTCCTATGATTCAGACTTAATTTTCATAAATTTCAGGTACCAAAATAAAGCGAAGCAGTTGTCACAAGTTTGGAAGGACCGACCCCAGTCGCCGATGGACACAGCAATATTCTGGATAGAGTACGTAGCCCGAAATAAAGGAGCAGTAAACATGAGGCCGTTGACCGTGGACTTGCCCTTTTATGAATATTTCTTGATTGATATATGCGTTGTCATGGTCATCGTATCAGCTTTAGTTGTTATATTTATACTAGTTGCTACAAAATTAGCATTTTTGTTAGTTAGAAGAATCAATGTTATCAAAAAACATAGAAAGACAGGAGTGAAATCAAATCTGTTTTTTAATAATAACTTAAATAATAAATAACCAAAGACCATATTGTGTATACCGTTACCAATAAAGAGAGCCATATCTTGTGATGAATAAAAAAAGTTTAGTTTTACTTCAATTCGCGTTTCTTATTTTCCTTCTTGTACCTTCCATTATATTTATTTAACCTGTTGTGCACACAAAAATGCTTTATAAGATATGGTTCAGTAGTTCTAAAGGGAAACATTGACAAACATTCCCTAAATACAAACTTCAAATACCTATTAAATCACTTATTAATGACTTTATCTTTATCAGGTGTTCATACACAAAGCATTTATTATAAGCACACTCGATGGCAATTTCACAACCAAAAGATAATTTTTAGCGTTAATTATTTACATGGATCATAAGTTAACATGATAAATGTGGTAATCAAAAGTCTTAGGGTTAATTGCCCAACACGTCGTCAAGTCAAGTCCAAGTTAAAGCTACGTTTTCTACACAAAACTATAGATTCTAGCAGTACTTAATTTGACCGTAACGACAGATGGTGAAACTTGCTTTAAATGTGTCGTCAATTATATTGATAACCTATTTAACACCCGATTGTAGTATTTCGCGGTCATGAGATTAGAGTCAGACTGTCTAAAATTATGACAAAAATCAAAGACAATAATTAAAGTCAGATATCGGTCGGTTTGTACGCGGTCAAGCAGTGTGGATAAATAAAGTAAATAAATAATTAAGTTCAATGTGTAATGTGAATCTATACATAATTAAATTAGTGGTTTTCAAGTTAAGGTGATATTTTATGGTTTAATAAGATGAAAACTTTGATCGTTTTGTTAATGTACTTATTTATAAATAGTGACGGTTATAAAATACTGGGAATATTTCCTCACAGTGCACGAAGTCATCATATTTACTTTACGGCTCTAGTTGAAGAATTAGCCAGCAGACAACACGATGTGACAGTGATCAACTACCACCCTATGCGGAGACTACCTAAGCTGCGTCAAATTTCCCTCCAGGATAAAGAAAATGCTAGTGCCACTGTTGATATAGAGAAACGTTTGGAATTCCTTTCGGTTTCTGACATTTCGACGGCGTACGCTACAGCTAGGGTGTTTAAAAATATAGCAAATACAAACTGTAGAAAACTAGTCAGGCATCCAGAGGTTCAAGATTTAATCATGTCAGGAAAGCATTTCGATTTGGTTATCGTCGAACAATTTGTAACGGACTGTGGTTTTGCTATATCCTACAAGTTAAATGCTCCTACAATAGGCATTGCCGCTCATATTTTAAGCCCTTGGACTTATTCAAGGTTAGGTGCACCGAACAACCCTGCTTTTGTACCTAATCATTTCTTTGGGTCCGGAACAAAACCCAACTTATTTAATAAAATAAAAAGTATTGTTATAAACTTGGGAATGAATATGTACTATGAACATGTGATACAGAAGAGTGATCAGGAAATTGTTAATGAAGTGTATCCTGATATACCACTTTTAGAAGACCTTGGAAAGAACATGTCTTTGATATTGATAAATCAGTATTTCCCTTTGACAAGTCCGAGACTCTACAGCTGCAATGTTGTAGAAGTCGGGGGCTTACACGTTAATCAAAACGATTTCATTGGAGATCAGGTTTGTATTACCAAAAATAATTGTTTCTTTTATGTAGAATTAGTGTATAAGTTAGTGTATTAGTATACCATGCATGTATTTATTAGTAGGTATACCGTTATCTTTGTTGATTTCCAATATTGACGATAGATTTCTATGTTATGATAAATAAGTAGTATTTTTTATCTATTTCCAGGAAGTAAATGTCATCTTAGTAGTAGATTTGTTTTGTCACCTTTTTCCTCGTGATTAAGAATCGTGACCTCTTCAGTTCAATTGACTCCAGTAAATGCTATCTCTATTTCCTTATCAATGATATCGAATTGTTATGGTTGAACTAACATCAGGGAAATTACTTTTTCTTTACTTGTAAACAACATTACTAATGTTTTATACTTGTATTTTTTTCAATTGCGAATTATATAAAATACAAAACAAATTTTACAGGGCTTGCTAAACTTTCTGGATACTGCAAATAATGGAGTGGTTTACATTAGTTTTGGGAGTGTTGCTTCGAATATTCCACGCAGATTATCAAATGAAATAATAAAATTGGTTGAGAGGAGCAATTTGAAGTTTGTTTGGAAAACGGATATCATTGATTGGGTACCACCTAATAATGTATTTCTTGGGAAGTGGATGCCTCAGGCAGCTGTCTTATGTGAGAATTTTATTTAAAGACAATTATATTTATTTATTTATTTTTTATAAAAATTCAATAGATAAATTTACTTACTATTGTTATTTGCCTTCCAGGTCATCCCAAGGTAATTGGATTTATATCGCATTCTGGGATGTTGAGCACCTCGGAAGCAATGCATTGCGGGGTGCCTATTGTTAGTGTACCACTTTTTGGAGAACAGTTTGCAAATGGACGCTCAGCTGTGGAAAGCGGGATAGCTGTTCCAGTCGATATATTGACAATTAACCACAAGATTTTAGAAGAAGCTTTGAAAACAATCCTTCACGAAAAGTGAGTTAAATGTGTTCTTTAACTTTTTCCTGCGTATTAACTACGATATAGCGACTGGCCTGTTGGTCTAGTGGTTTACTAACCACTAACCGGATAAGCAGACAGGGTCACTACCCTGACTGCTGATTCCCACCCAGGACAAATCTTTGTTTGATGAGCACGATCATTTGTCCTGTGTCTGGGTGTTATTTATCTATAATATGTATTTTTTAAACATATATAGTTAAGTATGTTTATCAGCGGTCTGGTAACAGTACAGGCTCTGCCTAGTTTGGGATCAGATGGCCGTGAGTGAGATGTCTCAAGATATTAATATATTATTATATTATACCTAAATAGGATCCATGTTTAAAACATACACGTACTCTTCTTTTTATAATATCGATGGCAATCATATTGTGGACTGCATTATCAGTAGCCTTCATTAAATCGTCCAACGTGCAGGTGTTAGGTCACGAAGGACAAGATAAGCAGGTGGTCCATTGTTTGGTTTTTACACGTATTAATACAGGTATTCGCTTACATTACAAAGTGTATGGATTTTTTTCTAAACTTGGTCCAATTTCTGGATTTGCATGTACAAATTATATTTTTCTGGTCTGCGCCAAAAGGACGGCATTTTTTTTCGAATATATGAATGTTCTTTTATATATTTGGCACGCCTTTTAGCTAAACGGCTTGATGGATTTTAAGTTAGAGAGCTGTCGTTAGATTCGTTTCAATTGCGTGAGTGACACCCTGAATTACGAAAGCTGTTCTGAAAAAAATGGATGGTCCCATAATAAGTGTCTTAAATTTTTCCTCGGAACTTATCGTTTGAAAAATGATTTATACCATGTAGTATACATAAATTAATGGTCTGTTAAAACGTATTTTTCAACCCCACCGGAGCATCTGTGTATATTATTATGTTGTAGCCGTGTGTCTGACAGTCACTGTATCTTTTTGTTTATGTATCTGAATGTTTATTATTAGCCGAATACTGAAACGTCAATCAGTATGAAGCCCTTAAGCCTCTGACTGCACGGATAGCGGAGTGGTATAGGTCACCACGCTAATTACCAATGCGCGCGACGTGCTGCGGGTTCGATCCCCGTATGGGACAAGTATTTGTGTGATCCACAAATGCTTGTTCCAAGTCTGGGTGTTCTTTATGAATGTGATTTGAATGTTTGTGAAACCCCCGCGACACAAGGATTAAATTCCTTAGTGCGGGCGTGGTTTTTTTAAAAATGAAAATGAAATGAAATGAAGTCTCATGCTGTCACTGTCACCTTATTGTATAAAGTAGCGACAGATAGACATTTAAGAACATTTTAGCGTTTCAATATTTGGGGGCAAGTATCTGTGTGTCTACGTTTCAGTGTGCTTTGTACCTATCCAAGGGTCTGTTGTATCTCTGCTATGAATCTGACTGTGCCACAAACTTATCGAACTCGGTGACGGCGTCGTTATTGTTGAATTTAGTGATTCAACTCAATAGATTTTGGAACGAAGTTCCTTATCGCGCGTTGTGAAAGGGGGCTAGACGGAAAAAATTCTTACGAAAAGTTGTCACGACACTTTTTGCTATAGTAAGCTATTGTAAGCTGTGCGGCGTGCGCATGTTTCTCTGTCTGTCTGTCTGTCTTATTACCTAAAAATTTTAATATTATGAATAATAAATTATTATTTATAATTTATTATAACTTAAAAAAAATAAAATTTTATTACAATTCCTTCACTAATTAATTGAAAGGAACTTCGTTCCATCCGGGTGTCCGTATGGATAATAAATAAATACGCTTGGGCAAGGGTATTATTTTTATTAGTGTACAAAAAAGTAATTAGATCTTAATTACCGATTATTTTATAACTAAGCTATATAGACTAAGTTTCTAAAATAATATTAGTTCCAAATTTGGCCACCGGGTCAGATAAGTTAGTGGCATTATATGCATTTGTCTGTATTTGTGTAAGTTGTGTCTATGTATCCGACAGTATAGACAGTCCCGGGGTTTAAAAAACCCCAACTTTAGCCCCGGGGTTTAAAAAACCCCGACTTTAGCCCCGGGGTTATTTTGTCGACGGGTTTTTTTTAGGTTTTTACTAATTATTTTCAATCAGTTTTTAATGCAATAATTAAGTCTCATTTCATTTATATTATATTCCATTTTTACATATAAAGTTCTGATTGTATTTTCTCTCCATTCAGATTCCAAAAGAAGGCTAAAGAGTTATCCCAGCTTTGGAAGGACCGGCCTCTTTCACCCATGGATACGGCTGTGTTTTGGATAGAATATATTGCCAGAAATCAAGGAAAGGTTTCTATGAAACCACCAACTGTAGATATGCCATTTTATCAATATTTTCTCCTGGACGTCGTTTTTGTAATAGCATTTTTCGTAATAATAATACTTTATATTGTAAAGAAGATAATATATATAACTGTATCAGTTTGGAAAAAAACACAAAAGAAAAAGAAGGAATAACATTATTAAAAAAAAGTAATTAGGAAAATGAAATGGCCATATTTTATTAACACCCTTAAAATCTATTTTTTAAGCTCATATGATGAACCTGTCTCTTCACGAGGCAAGACCAGGGAACGCGGGTACGAGAGTGTGGACGTTGCGTTCGTGTCCCCTCGTCTTTCCTCGCCTCGCCTTGCTGTCGCTCCGGTTTGTGTAGGTTTTTTTCAGACGCGAGTCAAAAGACGCGAGGGATGAGGCGAGGGAATCAACCACACTCTCGCGTTTGATCACAATAGTCCTTTTCAAAGCGCTCAGTGATGTTTTAGTATTATAATTACATATTTTTAGTGACTTGATTGACTTATAAAATCAATTTTTCGAAAAATATTTTATACATAAAGTGGCTAGCGCAGTCGCTTCAATCACATCCATCTTGTAGTAGGCATAGCGGGCAACTGACTAAAGCGAGACGAATGCGGAACCATAGACAACCATAGACAAGACTCGTGCTGAGAGGTTCTAGGACGCGTCTCGCAAGAGTCTGGATGGGGCATTTGACTTACTTGTTATTTATGCACGACACTAATCAAATGTATAAAGAGTCTTTGAAATTTAAGTACATAATTTGGTATTAAACTAAGAAATCCAACACAGTAATTCAGAATTAAATTTTCCTACTAGCTATATGCTCACAACTGCGGAAAACAATTAAATATAAACCTAAGAACGTTTTGCCTTTTTTTTTACCGTCCGCCCTTCTGTTGTATTATTTTTCGATTTAGTGCATATCTTCAAAGCAGTTCTTAATATAACGAGTATTAAACAAAACATAATGATGAAAACTGTTATGACATCAAGCATAATGTATTGGTAAAAAGGTACATCAGCTGCGGCGGTCCTGAATGTGAAATTAGAATGTCTTGCGGCAAATTCCGTCCAGTACACAGCAGTGTCAAGAGGAGACATTGGACGGTCATGCCACGCTTCCGATACCTTCTTAACTCTCTGTCGGAACCTGAAAGATTACGAATTATATTAAGTACCATGTATGTCATTGTGCTTATAAGTTCTAGTTTTAAAACATTACCTCAATTATGAAAAAATATAATTTAAACACTTACTTTGGATCTAGAACTGTTTTGAATGCTTTTAGTAAGTTTTCTTCTGTTAATTCTCTAACTTGTAATTGAATTCCAAGGCCGCTTTCCTCGACGGCAGCAGCATTAGCGGGCTGGTCGCCGATCACTGGCATAGCCACAACAGGCACTCCATAGTGAATGGCTTCCGTGGTGCCACCGTTACCAGCATGAGACATGAATGCCAGCGTTTTTGGATGCGCTGAAAACATAAATAGCCCATTTCATTCTAATTTAAATCTAAATTCTGAAAATTATCAGTTTTTTTTACTTTTATTTTGAAAAATATTATGTAGTCCAGCCTGCATTACTTTTAAATTTAAGAACTTAAGAAGGAGAAATTAGCAATAGAAATCGCATTATATATTGGAACCTATTTAAATTTATTGAGCTCACAGCGTCGGGTTCACACGGAAGCACGTTTCTCAATAAATTCAGTAATGTCGTCAATCTGTATGGTCAATGTCAGAAAACGTCATAATTTGATTTCCTATAGTGCCACAAACTTGACCTTGACCCGGTTGCTAAATCTGGAACAGTTTATGTTATTTTACTAATTTCATTGGTGATTCTACTTCTTGTACACTTGGGCGAGGGAATTATTTTTGCTCTAAATACAACGTAAATTCTATTGAGTTAAACATTAAACTCGACGCCGTCAGATAAGTTTCTGACCCTATAGGTAAGTATGATTTATTGGACTTTCTGGAATGACGCCACTTTTAAAGCAAAGAGTTCACAATCGTCTTTGTTTCATTTTCATGAAGATAGATATAGTTAATCTGAGATAAGAATGTAATTATACTTTACCTAAGATATCGACTTGAGGTAACCAGTCGCTCGTGTACAGTTTATTTTTGTCCATCATCAATGTTTTGTCGTCCCATTTCCAGATAAACCGTTGTGGTAGTTGCTTCATGACATTTAGAACAGCTTTAACTTTTTCAGCAGGCATAGTTGAAGGCTTCAACATTGAACCAAAACTTATATATACAATACCGTGTTCAGCCTCATCGACGAATTTTTTCAAATCCTAAAAGAGAACAGAAGAAATTATGAAGAAAGGTAGGAAGCCACATAATGTGTTAAAATATAGAATATCGTTTGCAGGTCATTCTTCCCAAAATTATTTTGATATAGGTAGTATCCAAATTATTATTGTCATTCAAATTATATATTATTATGTCTAACACATGCTGTACTGATCCGTGGAAACCTGTTATTGGCTTTATGCAGCTGTTGGTTTTCCTTATCTTCTATCTTCTATCTATATATATAAAAATGAAACCCGTTTTCCGTTGTCACGACATAGCATGAAAACGGGTTGACCGATTTGGCTGATTTTGATCTTGAAATGTTTGTGGAAGTCCAGGGAAGGTTTAAAAGGTGTAAAACATAAATAATAAGTAAAAAAAAACTGTTCCTAAACTCGGGAATTACCTTAATTAATTTACTTTTGACAGAACGAAGTCTGTCCGGGCAGCTAGTATTAAATAAATATATAAGGACCTTATGGTCCTGATAAAATTGAATATGAATATATTCAATAATCTTGTACTAAAATAACATCGTGTGTAATCAATAACTTTAAATTATGGAAAGTAAAACATACTTACGCCTTGTAATGGTTTGGCTTCTACCACATGAAATCCTCCAACTTCAATCACATTTGATGGGAACAGTCTCGATCCAGTTAAAATGAAGTTATGATACAATAGCAGAAACTTTATGTCTCTAGCTAAATCTTCTAGTGGTGGAATATCATCGAAATATAAAGCAAGGGTGTTCTGATCGTTTCTTTGAGTATAATATTTAAAAAGATTTCTAAAATAAAAATCAAAGAAGGTCCTCTCCACTCTTTCATATAACGTTGGTTTTGTGCCTCCCTCTAGGAAATGGAATGGAACATAGGACGGGTTGTAAGGGACCCCTAACCTTTGATAGTGGAAGGGCATCATTATGTGCGAAATAATACCAACAACTGGAGCTTGGAACTTGTAAGCGACTCCAAGGGCACAATCACTGTTAAACTGTTCCACAACAACCACGTCGAACTTTGGTTTCCCTCTAATTAAATTTTGCACTTGTTGATTTGCCAGCATTGCCTGGCAGTTTTCTATGCCACTATTTGCGAGAAAGATGCTTACTGCCAGCAACGTTATGTATGAATTCTCGACAGGAACATCCCCTTCTATGGATTCAACACTTCCAGCTAAGCTAATATCATGATAATTCTTAGGTGCATCGTTTTCAGGGAAATGTGAGATCACAGTAACATTGTGACCTCTTCTTGCAAGTTCACGTAAATAAACACGAAACACAAAAAAATGGCTTTTGCCTTGATATGGAAATATTCCTAGTATGTTTAGACAGCTGGAGTAGTCTATTAACATAATGAAGGATAAAATTACGGTTAATGTAATGGGTTTCATTTTAATTACTTTAAGGCCGAGTACGAGTACGAGTAGTAAAACAACTGCCAGTCTCGGTAGACCGTATCGCGTCCGGTATCAGTGCATGCGGCCACAGACTGACTAGTGACTAGCGAATGGCAATGGCGTATATCAATACAGCGATGCTGATGTAAAATGAACTACGTAATCAAGAATGAGTTACATATTTATATTTTTCAAAATATTGCTGACACACACTAGATATAAGCCACACTATCTACATAGATATCTATATAATATTAGAATTTTTACATCTTTATCTTTACTTGTAGGTTATCTATCCATATTCCAATGATTTATTTTAGCTTGCTTATCTTTTTGTAATATTTTATAGGGTCAGTTCGCCTGTTCGCGTCCATCACCCAATTCGCGTCCATTTTACGGATCTCCGTTTGAAAACTCTCGAAATTAAGTATACTAACACACCAATCAGCCGAAAAGTCATTACCGCCAATACCTCAATGTATAAGAGGCACGCACATATAGACAAAAGTTCCCTGCCCCCAATCAATCCTGTGTAAAAAAATAAGTTTGTGACGGCTGTTCAACAAGAGAGCGCGGATGCGCGGAATTCTAAGACAAAAGTTGTAGGCAGCGGTGCGTTTGAAGGTAAGTATTTTATTGTTTTATGTGTATTTTGGATACGTAGCTGTTTCTATGAGTTGATAATGATAAAAAGAATTATATTAATTATGAATTTGCTTATATTTTTTATAGTGAACAGTTAAAATAAGGTGGACGCGAATTACTACACCGAATTTATAAAATTTCCACTTTGCGTCCGCAATGGACGCAAATTATACCTGCAGGGAATAATAACAAAACCAAATCGCGTCCACTATTTTTATTCATTCTTTCAATTGATTTGTTTGTATTGTTTGTAACAAGAACAGAAAAAAATCTTTAAAACACCAAACGGTTGGTAAAACTACTCCAAAACAAAAAAAGGAAATACATCCTCTTCAAGAAGTTACAAAGAAATTGAGAAAGAAAATTTACCAGCTGTGGAACGCGTGAAATGTCCTGAATGTGACGATACACTAATTTCAGATGTAAAAGACGACGAAGAGAAAAACATTGGCTGTGACAAGTGTATTAGATGGTATCATCAGAAATGCACTCGTTTAGTAGGATTAAGTTATTTAGAGGCCAAAGATAAGTCTTTTGAATATGACTTGTGTCATTAATTAAAATTCTAGGGCTATAATAACATACCTTGTCTCATAATTATTGAGATTTAAAAATTTTTTAGTAGTAGGATTAGACAAAATTATAGTATTGTTTTGTCTATACGATATAGCCAAAGACTTATTATTAATCAAAGCTGATTGTTAGTTTACAGAACAGATTAAAATTACTATTTACTTACTACATAAGTAGGTACCTAATTTGTTTTAAAATTTATTTATTTATACAAATTCACTCACTTACAGCTATCATTACAGGATTTTAACCCAAGGCGACAGCGTAACTACTTTAAAAATAACAAATTTATAGTTCTATCAATGTTTAGAAGAATAAATAGGTGTTTTTATTTTCTTTATAGTGATTTGTTGTTATGAAAAATTTTAAATAACCATAATTCTTTAATAAATAAATTATTAAAATCCAATCTCTCTTGACATTATCATAAAAATATCACCCCTTTATTCCTTTTCTAAGGTGGACGCCAAGTGGTCCAACGGGTGGACGCAAATTGGATTTTATGGACGCAAACTGGGTAAATCGCACAATTCTGATGTTTTCCTTTTTTAAAAAAAAAACCACAAGGTGTTTCGAACAAAACTAAACGTTAACTTAAAATAGACTATTTTGATGAACACATAACATAAACTTTTCATTGAAATTACTGCTGGAACATTTTTATTTTCTCCTTCAAACTTGCCAACTGCACTAAGTGGACGCGAACAGGCGAAATGACCCTACCTATACATTATTTAATGGAGGCAAAGTGCTCTCAATACTGAATATAGCAATGTATGCACAAGGGAAAAATTGCCCACCTTGGTCCACCCGGGAATCGAACGGGTCACAATCCGAAACATATGTGTATTTTTTTGACATCAAACGTTAGTCAATCATGGATCAATACTCTACAGGATTAATTTAAAAGGAGTTCGTATATTCAACGAGGTAATTAGGTGCATATAACTGAACAACTTTGCATTAAAACATAAGTCACGTGACCTGTCAATTTATTATGAAAAGTTCATTTTCCATTTTAAGATTTCGACCTATGTTCTTTGGGGTAAATTTTACGGCTTTATGCACACTCCTTTTAAATTAATCCTGAATAAAAACATGGTCAATTGTGCTTGTAATCTCTAGTATTTAAAGTACTTTCCCTCTAGGTGGCATTGAAATACTCCACCCTGTATAATCTGCCCTTCCCGCATCTATGCCGTGAAGTTAATGTTGTGCCTTAGTCTGCGAGGTGAGAATTTAGTTCACGCCGAGTGTCATAGATGCCACTGTTATCTACTATGGTTCAGGTAGCAAAATCAAATGATCGCAATGAAATATTTTAACCTTCGTATTATATAGAATACAGACAAGATTATTTTTTATGCAGTGCGTTTATTCAACGAGGTAATCAGGTACGGTACATAAAACTGAACAACTTTCCTTAAGGAACATAGGTCGAAATCTTAAAATTTAAAATGAAATATTCATACAAGTGACAGGTCACGTAACTTATGTTTGTATGAAAAATTGATTTTCAATTTTAAGATTTTGACCTATGTTCCTTGGGAAAAGTTGTTCAGTTTTAGTATGATTACCTCGTTGAATAAACGCACTCCAAAAAAATAATCCAGTATAGAATGTACCTGTATGTCACTTTAATGTCATACTAGAGCATGAAATTAAGGTCATGAATTAGAAGATTAATTAACAGTCATAACCACAATAACAAATCGTGATATGGTTCTGATATTTCAATTGGAACAGTATTTTTTTACACATACTGTAGGTACTTACTCATTACTTATTTTGTTTTAGAATTAATTTTGTTTAAACATCTTTCATATGTATGGTATATCCATTTAAGATACTTATTGTGTAAATTAAAACTATTATTATCTGACAGTGTCATGATAACCTTGAAACTAGTTTTATATTGTGTGCAAATTAGTTTTAAATTTATTAATGTGAATAATTATTGCTATTTTTATTATAAACTAGCTGCCCGGACAGACCTCGTTCTGTCAAAAGTAAATTAATTAAGGTAATTCCCGAGTTTAGGATTTTTTTTACTTATTATTTATGTTTTACACCTTTTAAACCTTCCCTGGACTTCCACAAACATTTCAAGATCAAAATCAGCTAAATCGGTTCAGCCGTTCTTGAGCTTTAGCGAGACTAACGAACAGAAATTGATTTTAGTTTATAATTAACTGCAATAGCTGCAATCAATCTATATATATAAATATATAGATTGATTGCAGTTAATTATAAACTATCATTAATGTCTACAGAATACTATATTTGAGATTGGCATTTTGATAGCAGGGCTCTATTATGAGGTTTTAAAGCCGTAGGTACTTACACTGTGGGCATGTGAAAATGAGACAGCGAGAAAATTGTTGCAGTTCAGCCTTAGAAAGTAAAGATGTCACATTCGTTTGAAGGTATTAGATGTTTTAGGTCGTATCTAGTTGGCATAATAAACAGGATCTTACTTTACCATGTCTGATTGTTTCCTATCTGAATACATTATGAGTGCATCTGTAGTACACACTTAAGTGTTTTTGTAAGTAGCTTTTCATACACGTGTTATAGTCATAGGCAGCTAGTTAATGAAAAATAAATAATGCACGTTTAAATAAATAATTAATTTATTTATCACATTGTGTACACCGTCAAAATTGTATCCATTTCTATCTGAACTAAGGTAATCTAATCTTATAAAATAAGTTTAAAATAAAGTTACATAATTTATTTCGTTTTCACTTTTGTTTTTTGTGGTTTCGTCCAGACGATTGTAATTATGGTTGTTAAGATATATAATATAATAAATAAGAATCCTCCTAATACACCTATGACGTCTAAATAAAGATATTGGTATAATGGTACAGTGCTGGCTGGCGACCTGAAGGTGTAATTTTTGGAGCGGGCGGCGAACTCAGTCCAGTAAATAGCACTGTCCATAGCAGACTGTGGACGATCGTGCCATAATTTTGATAACTCTTTCACTTTACTTCGGAATCTGTAAAATAAAATGTTCTAAATGTAACCCTTTCACGGAAGTCAGGTGACGAATGATATAGACGAGGCTTATAATAATTAATTTATATTTTTGCTGGGAAACTTGCTAAAACCTAAAAAGGAAAAAAAACCTAAAAATAGAAGGAAATATTGAAGGTGACATTAGTCGCATCTAGATGCACAGGAAAATGACATTAGAATTCCTAACATTGAAGGTTTCTTCCTCAAGTAGGGGAAATGGGAACTAGTGAATAAGCAAAATAGTTGGCAAGGTTGGCTTTTCCATTAAAAAATAAACCACGTACTTATTAGTAGTATGCGGTCTTTAATCTATATAATATAAGTATTGACATTAAAACACGCATTATTCCTGCTTGTCATAAGTCTTAACCTCGGTTATGATTAAAACACTAGGCTAAGGCAGGTCTTATAATATCGTCGAGGTCAACATTAGCACAATGTTGCATGCTCAGCTCCAAGCTAGACAAATCTGAGTTTCAAGGTCGTCAGATCTCAATTTTTAATATTATTTCGATTAAGTAGAATCGTTATTAGGTTTTTTAGCAAACTTACGCTGGATCTAAAACAGTTCTAATTTTTTCCAGTAAATTCTCCTTAGTTAGGTCTTTGACTTGGATTTGAACGCCCAGTCCACTCTCTTCAACAGCCGCAGCGTTTAATGGTTGGTCACCAAAAACTGGCATGCCGATCATAGGCACGCCGTGATAAATAGCCTCTGTAGTACCCAGCATCCCGCAATGGGAGTAGAACGCCAGCACATTTGGGTGCGCTGAAAATAAAATTTGAAATATATTTTTTTTTATATTACACCTAATTTGGTCTATTTTAATTATTTGATTCGGATCAACGTTGAACTATATTACTATACTATATAATTTCTTATCAAAGCCATTTTAAAACTATTCATGCTGTCCTTTGGTGGAATTTTAGAATATATCTCATTTCAGGTAGTTTTCATTATCACAATCGTATAAGCTATAGATATAAAAATTAAAATAGATGATATAAATGGCAGTGCAAATATAACGGTTTATGAAATATTTACGTTTTAAATAGAAATACTCGTAGATGTTGCCGACCTAGATCAAAGTACATCCATTTCTTAAACCAGAAATATCTTCGGGAAATTTCGAACTTATATTTTTGCCGTCGGAACGATAATGTTTTGGTGAAAGGGTATACCCGTAAGCTGGTAACGAGGTATCTTATTAGAATCTATCCTAAGGGGATTTCGTATCGGAATAGCAATATCAAAAAAACCTTGTAGCAAATTAGCCAATCCTGGCTTGGAAAAAGGATTGATGAAGATTTTTTGTAGTTTGTTGAGGATTCTTTTAACGCTGAGTTTGCTTACGCCTTTTCGAAGTTTAGCTTTCGTATTAGAAAATTCATTCTTTGAAAACACGAGTTGTGATCTCATATTTATACACTCTTTGTCTTTTCGGCTTCCTGTAACTATACAACTTATAAGATCCAACTTGCTCGTGATTCGATAAACATTGCATGATATTGTATAAGTTGATTTATATTCAAAAACATAATCTCAACGGATGACTTGGTTTATCATCAAATCCATTAGAGATGGCTTAAATGTAGGTAAGTAGTATCTATAATTACTAGTAAATAGAAAATGTCTTTTAAGCTAGCGTCTAAGAATGGAATAGAAGATGCGTTTAGAAATGTTATACTAAGAATAAAGATGAAAATAAAATATGTTTTTTTTTTTTTTTATTAACCTGTTTTTTGTTTGTATTTTGTATATGTTTTTATAATGCGTTGTAATTTGTCTTTTTCTAAGTTTAATTGTGTTTCTTTTCTAATTACTGTAATTGGTTTTTCACACGACCGTTGTAATTTTAATAAATAAATAAATAAATGTTAAATGCAAAAAAAGGGACTTGAGTTTCTTTTACTTTTTGCAGATTCACGAGCGCCTGTTTCACTATCGAGTAGTAATCCTACGAATATTATTAATGTAAAAGTGTGGATGTTTGAATGTTTGGATGTTCAATCACGCAAAAACGACTGAACGGATTTGGATGAAATTTGGCATGCATGTAGCCTTTGACATGGAAAAGAACATAGGCTTTTATCCCGATTCCTTAAGTAGTTCCCGAGGGAAAATTTTAAATTGTTTCCGAGCTGATCCGTGGGCAGACAGCTTTGAAATTTGGTATTTTTTTCTTTTTATTATTTTCACATTTTTCATTTCTTTTTGGATCCAATTCTGACCACCCAGTATCCAGTCCACGCAGACGAAATCGCGGGCAGAAGCTAGTAAAAAATATAGTGGAAATGTGGAAATGCAAATGTTATATAGGTCTATCAAACTTACCTAGTATATCGTTTTGTGGTAACCAGTTCGATAGGTATACATTTTTCGGGTTCCCAGGCAGGGTCTTTTCTTCCCATTTCCAAATGATTCTCTGCGGTAATTCTGATATAGCGCCGATGATGGCTTCCAATTTATCTTTAGGCGTAGAAGTGGCTCGTAACATCGATCCGAAACTTATATAGATAACGCCGTGTTCTGATTCTTCGATGAACTTCCTTAAGTCCTGGCATAAAATATATCATGAGTCAATCATAGTGTGAATGAAGAATGATTCGTCGATCAATGAGACAGCAAAAGTTTTTAAAAGCGAAGCACCTATTATGTTTCATTGCTTGTATTTTATACACATGTTGTTTATTTTTTGTAGACTACATAGTACTCAAACTGTTCGGTTTTTATCGATGCCTTTTTGGTTACACTGATGCTATTGTAGTGATATAGAGCTAGTTCTGTGCAAAGGGGCCCAACAGGGAACTACGCGGCATATGAGTGTTATAGTTATGCCCAGTCAATTTACACGTACATCGGTTGATTCTTCATATTATTATTAAAGTAATATGTTTTTAGTTATTCAACTATATATTTTTCGTCTTCTTTGTTAAATCCGGGTGGTCAATAGGATCAAATCCCTAAATTTATAATATAAATAAATATTAGTGAATTAAAAATATTAATGTTTAATTAAAATTATTGCCATTGCCTTTATTTTCTAGTTAGATATTTTTATGTTGCGTTCGGAACAACATCTGGCTTGTAGTAAACAAGCTAATACTGAAAACGTAAATGGGTACATGGACGTATAATGTCCATGGATCCACATAATAGAGGAAGGATAAAGCAAATTTATAATTGTTATGTTTAGAATTGGAATATTTAATTAATTACTTATTATTTAAAAAACTGTTTTAAGTCGACGGCTTATTCTTGGCAGTTTGTAAAACTACCCTCGGCGTGTGTATCCGATTCAAGACAATCTTAGAAACAAAATTTTGGACTTCTGTGTGCCGTATAGATAAACACAATATTACGTATTCTTAGTACGTAATGGACCGGTTGTGTTACCGAAGCAGGACATACGTGATGATTTCATTGCATGATTGTATCAAGTAGACAAACAACTGCGTGAATATTTGGCATAGCAAATCATGAAACCTTTCAAACTCGTAATTCAAGCATGATGCTATAAACATTGAGTAAACGATAACAATAACATGTGTTTGTTGTGTGAATTCGTCACAGAATGACTGGACAGCTTCTTAAAAAAATAATGCTTACTATTTTTAGAAATAAGTCGATAGATTAGATCACTAGTACTATATTTTTAACCGTTGTAAAAAAGCGAAGGCTTTAATTCGACTGTACATTTTTTTATTGTTTATTTGCATCGCAATATTTATGTTAGTTGTGGATCAATCAATCAACTCAGCCTAGCACAGTCCACTGCTGGACATAGGCCTCTGCCAAGTTACGCCACAACAACCGGACCTCCGAGTAACCGGGTGATGCGTCGATTTATCAGAAAAATAATGTACTGCAGAATTGCTCTTTTATAGATTTTCAAGAAAATCCTGATGGCTATGTACCTAATTTATAGATAGTTTATTAATACCTTTGTAGTGTTTAAAATAACGTTCTTTATTGTGGTTATTTGAAAGGTGTTTAGACGGATACAAAGTTAGCACGGGTCCACTAGTAATAAATAAAACAAGGCTGAACGACGTGTACCGGGTCAGATAGTCTTTAAAAGATATGTTTAATTCAGCAAGCAAAATATTTTATTGCTGTGCTATTTCTTTGCTGTCACAAGATCTATGAAGCGACACTTGTTATCTTCTTATAAAAATAATTCTATTTTTAAATTTGAATCATTTAGCTTAGTATCACACCGTCTAAAAAACAATTTGTGTTTTTTGTTTCAAGAATACGTTTAATTTTACGATAAGGTATAGAACATGTTTTTTTTTAGAAAGTTAGATCATGGTCATTTTTGTTATGTCAATGTTTTAATTTGTTTCTAGAATATCGCTCTAATAGTAATTTCGGAATGTTTCAATACATATTTAAGGTCATTTTCAGTTTGCGATAAGCAGATAAGTGTAACATACTTTCGTTCTTTATCTATGTAATACAGGTAATGTATGACAAGGGCGGTCTTGATAAGATTTGTGTTTGGGAATAGACAACTAGGATTATCTAATTGAATAATACCTTTTGTCTGAACATATGTTATTGTCACAATAGTCATAAGAAGTAAGGGGCTTACCTCACGCAGTGGCTTTGTTTCAGCGACATGGTAACCACCCACTTCTATAACATTGGGTGGGTAGAGATTGGAACCAGTGAGCACGAAATTTGAATACAGCAGCATAAATTTTAAATCACGACCCAGTTCCTCTAGCGGTGGGACATTATCAAAATATTGTGCTAGTGTGTTTTGGTCGACTCTCTGACTAGCATACTTATATAAAGTTGTGAGGTAAGTCTGGAATACGGTCCTTTCGATTCGTTGATATAATGATGGCTTCGTACCTCCTTCCAAGAACATGAAAGATACGTAAGCAGGGTTGTACTGGATCCCCAACGGCTTGTAGTGCCATGGCATCAAGTTGCAGGATGTCAGGCCAACGACAGGGGCACCCAGGACGTGAGCAAGTCCTAATGTACAATCACTATTAAACATTTCCGTAACCACTAAATCAAATTTGGCTTTAGTTTTCCACAAGTTCTGTACATTTTCATCAGCTAGCAGAATCTTACAGTTCTCCGTTCCCGCGCCGGTCACAAATAAACTCACTTGTATTATTCCCCAATACGATCTGTATATGGGAAATACATCTTCCAATATTTTTGCTTTGCCGGCTAAACTAATATCATGATAGTTTTCTATCGGTTTCTCCTGTGGGAAGTACGATATCACCGTCAAATTGTGTCCTCTTTTCGCTAATTCTTTTAGATATGATTGAAAAACAAAAAAGTGGCTTTTTCCTTGGTATGGGAACACTGCTAATATGTTAAGTGTAAGCACTCCATTGATCATAGCACTAACGATAAGTAATAATAGTTTATTTAACTTCATTTTATTGATATCATTAAGCGGGTGCACTAAGCCGCGTGGTAGACACTAGTGCGATCTGCTCACTGCGGTATTAAACTGTCGCGGTACGTTTAAATAGCAATAACATCCCGCTCCATTTACATTGGTCGGTTTGGTTATCATCAGAAAACACAACTAATAACACTGACGATGCAATTAAAACTATCACGAATGACTGTGTAATCGAATCAATATCAGTATAATAAAATATTATTTAGATAACACAAGATCAATAAAACAACACTTCTTTTAAAAATAATTCCATATTTAAATTTAAATGAGTCTGCCAGTGTCATACCGTCTAACTCTATTATACTGGCCGACTACAACATCAATTAGTTTTTTTTTCCTGAAATATTTCTTCTAGTTTTACATATTTCCGACTCTACGATTTTTCATTTTCCTGATGACACTTAAAATTTTCTTTGCCTATCATCATTGCTATCTATCTTCTTTCTGATCAAAAGTATAATCTGCCCTTTTTGACTGTCTTGTGACACCAACCCTTCAGGGAAAAATTAATTGTTAGCGATTTTTATCTTCCAGTCTATACCAAATATTTTCTATTTTCAGTTGACTCAAGGGTCATAAGGATATACGTAAGGACAGATTAGTACACACTCATCTGCTCAGTAGGTACACACGTACTGAGCACTTATCTACATAATTGTAACCACTTCAACGTAGTTATGACTTTGCTTCGTAGCAATATAGATAATTCTTGCTGAATTTATTTTGAGACTGTAATTGCACCATAAAATTTCAATTGATTGCAAGTTCATGCGATCATTTTGCATATTTGTGTGAAGGTTAACTTGAGCGAATTATTTTTAAAAGGAAGTTCCTTAAATAAATATTTAAGAATTTAAATGCAATAGCACTAAAGGCTATTTTTATAAAGTTGTAGTAACTTAACCGGAACTACAATAGTGTTAAAGGCATTGATATACAAAAAAGAGGTTAAAGGATATTTTTGCAGCATATTGCTCTTCAGGTTACTGGAAAAGGGCAGTTACCTTTACTTGGTTTTACTGTGCTTTGGGCGATTATGTCATTATTAAATCTCACCTTTCCACAAGATTGAATTCTTGTTCACCTTTGGTAACAGAAATACTTCCTACTGATCTATTTATACTTCATTCATAAAAGGAATTTAAGCTCATTAAATATCCTTAATTACCTACTTCAAAATAAGTGATGATTTTCGACCAAATTATTCATGCTAATTTTTTAACATACTTACAAGTCTTATTGAACCAACATGTTGGCCATTACTGGACGCAATACTTACCTACTGTACAGAAGCGTAAAAAAACAAAAAAATCTCAAAATTTAAACAGTGGTATAAAATACTTCCTTCCTTTTCTGATACCAAGTAAAATATTTAAGTAAATGTCAACGAAGAGATTCTAAACTGATTAATAAAATATTCAGATATAGGTCACTGTCTCGTTTCAAATAAAGGTACAATTTATCAAGCTCTACCCTTTAAAGAATGGTTCTTGAAGAGTTAATAATAACGGAGAGATTGCGAAACTGGTTTTAAAAATCTTCTCGCACAGTTCACTCGAGAAATATTGTATGAGATATTGAGTGGGCTTTTGAAATACAATAATCCGACGATGCAGTTAAGGAATCACGTTCGAGTAGGTGTTCATTAAAGGCGAGAACAACATAAATCTCTATATAAATTATATATATAAATAATACCGGACTAAAAAGGTCCCACTGCTGGGCACAGGCCTTCTCATATTGAGAAGGAACGAGCATTGATCGTGTAGGACGCCCCCCAGCCCAGTCAGATGGACCGATGACCTGAACAGGTAGCTGGGTCGGACTGGATGCGGAAGGCGGAGGGCCGGGTGTTGTGGTGCAACTTGGGAGAGGCCTATGTCCAGCAATGGACCGCGATAGGCTGAGAAAAAATTGATTAATTGCTTGAGCATTGATCACCACGCTGGCTCACTGTGTGTTGAATTCTTGTTGACCCTCGGAAATAGAAAGACTTCCTACTGGTCTATTTATAGTTCATTCATTAAAGGAACTTAAGCTATTTAAATATACTTAATTACCTTCTTCAAAATCAGTGATTTTTGAACAAATTATTCATGCTATTTTTATATTTAGGTACTGTTGACTATTTCAGTTTTCACTATATATTCCAACATCTATAAAAAAGGATAGTATATAAAAAGCATAATAATGTTTTATGTTCACGCTAGTATAGTTCTTGAGGCTCTAGAGATCCAGGTATTACCACATATTTTCCCAATCAACCTCTCCATTGTCCACAGAGTTTAATTTAAAGCAGTTCATTAATTTACTAGCCGAGTCAAACATTGACACCTCACATATATTTATTTCTTTATCATATGAACAACAGCTATACAAAACGAGAGCGTGGTGTTCCGCCGCTTCCGCGGACAAGTACCACCGGAACGCCCTAAGACGTAGTGCATGGAAGTTTTTACTAACATAATTTTAAGCTATATACTAACAACTTTTATAATATATTGTATATATGCTAGTTTGTAAGGTATATATCTATGGGCCTTAGTTGCCTGAGAATAAATGAGTTTATTATTATTATTAAAACGAGAAAAAACATATTGCCAATTACATGTTTCCACGGATAGCTACATCAAATCATGAATATATAAAAATGAAACTCTATTTCTCCTGGTCATTGTATAACGTGACTTTTGGCTTTACCAACTTCATTCATCTTTTTTTTTAATGTTTACTAATACTTCGTGGAAGGTTCTTACATTAAACGGGTACGGGAAAATCACGCACGGGTGAAGCCGCGGGTATAGCTAGTTGTGTATAATTATATAATACATTAATCACACCAACAATAAGCTAATTTGGAATAGGTAATGTTGATTGACATTAAAAAATTCAAAACATTAGGTCATCAGTCGGAAGACAACTTTGATAGATTACATTTATTTTTTGTCATTTAAGTAGTGGCGGAAGTCGTTGACCCCGATTGTCTAGATCACAACATGAAATGCTGACAACAATCTTAATGTCCGCAATATTAATTTCTGGTATTAGAATGTTATTAATAATAAAATAGACCTGTTTAATTAAAATTTACAAAATAAATATATAAATGTTTATTTATGAGTATATATTTCATTTGACAACCAATGATAAGATCTTATCTATTTTTTAACTCTTCATTTGCATCTTACGGAACTGCATAAAATCAGATAATCTATAATGTATTTACAAAAATAAATAAATATGGATATAGGATGCCTGACATTTAATTTATTATGATTTTGAGGATAAGAAACATAATTTGAAATCGTGTGAGGCTGTGTCAGTAATTTAGATCTTTTATAGATAAGATAAATTCTTTGATAACCATTCTTAAAATGGGGGCGATATTAAAAGAATGAAATAAATTTAAATCGGTTAAGAAATTAATAAATATTTATTCAACGAAAACATTAAATAACTTTCCTTAAAAATTCTACAAACCAGTCATGTTCCAAAATATCGTACGTGTAAGTACTTTGAGATTATTTAATTATCATAATATGCTCTATAATAAAAGTTTTTATTCAAACTTCACTCTCTTTGACGACCTCCTTTCTTCAACAGACTCCGATGATGTTTTATTTTTAAAACAGCAACAACAAAGTACAGAGAGAATTTTGTACAGTGCGTAGCTCAGGATGTACAATACTAGTGCTATAAATGCTAGTACATCTATCTGAAGCTGTTGGTAGAAGGGTACTGTGGCTGATGCTGTTCGAAGGTTGGGTACTCCCTGGTAGCGAGCTATGTACTCAGTCCAGTAGACCGCTGTTTCTGAAGGTGACATTGGACGGTCGTGCCATAATCTTGATACGAACTTTGCACGCTGCTGCCATCTGGAATTAATTGATAAGAAAATATTGTTATAGTAACAATGCTATATGGCCTGTTTCCATGATTGAAACAATACGATTACATTACTTTTGAGAGGGAAACGAATTTTGTTCGCAATTTTGATGTAAATAACGTACCTACAAGTTAATACAAACTTAGATTCAAATTGTTTTACTGCATTCATGTGTCAAAACAAAATAAAACACACAACGCACAGCGACACAATAATTCCGATTCTTAACTATTAATAGGTACATTCGTTAGTTAATCTAGTAAAGCGTTGGATATACCTAATACAGGAACTAAACAAAAAAACTCATCTTTCATTCTGAAAACAAGAAATGTTAAAATTTTGATGGTCCGAAATTGTCAATTTTGCCAGATGGTGTCATTCGTCTATGTTTAATATTGTAGGTGTGTGTGTTGTAGAGCCAGTGCTTAAAGGTTACCAGACAATTTGTTGTTACCAAAATAAAAAACCAATCTCAAAGAACGTCAAGGCCAAATATGTTTTTAAATGTTTAAATTAAGTAGGGTATTAAAATTCTAAAATATTATATTTTCAAAACACACAATTGATATTCATTTCGGCACAAAATTTGGAACATTGCCCGATAAATGGAAGCAGGTTTTTTTATATGTGTTCTTTATTTCAATTCAGTTGTAATATAATAATGTACACATACATGAAAACCTTCTTGAATCACTATAACTGTTGCTGAAAACTGCATTTAAACCCATAGTGTAGTTTAAAAGAGACGGCGGGAACTTTGTTTTGTACTATCATTAAGAAAGGATGTAATATCGGCTTATAGTTTAGTTTATAGAATAGGTATTCTTAGGCGATCCACTCCGCTAGATGCCTGATTGTTTGCTTGTATGAACTTGACCTAGTATAATTGATTTTCAATTATAACCACATGTAATGTACCTAATCTTTGGCGAGTGTTAACTTATATATATGACATGTAATTTTGTTACAAAATAATAATAATACATAGTATGTATTAAATTACAACCTGTGCGAGCGACTTAAAAATGATTGAAAGTATTCACCTGTTTATTTCTAATGATAGGCTATGTTTGATTACGTTGAAAGGTTTACTATCAAGTAATTTTTTATATAACAGGGTTATCAATGTGCGATTATAGGTACATAGGTATTATCTTGTAAGTCATATTATCAACTTGCGAATATTGCTAATCCCTCCCCACATTTATTTATTAGATACAGGTACACGATTTTATTTGTGAATGCCACCAGGTGGGGAAATAGGTACTCTAAATACAGGGGATAGCTTAAATTATGCTCAGTGGAAACATTCTTTTTTTCCAAAAAAATAATAAATATAAGTTTATTGATATACATATAGATAAATTACGATATTCAACTGAATCTGGTAAGACTGGAAGGCGACCACAACATACCTTGGAAAAAGGCTAGGTAGATGATATTGTATTACTGTGGTACTGGCATTTTATTTCTGTCGTTTAATAAAGATACTTTTGTGTGTGTGATTTAAATGTCTGTAAAACTCCTGCGACACAAGGATTAATATTGAGAGTTTTTTTTTCATTTTTTTTCATTCACAGTGCGTGAAACGTTTTTTTAAATAATAACAAACTCACTTCGGGTCTAAAACTTCATTGATAGCATCCAAAAGGTATTCTTTCTTCAGATCTTGGTAATTCACGATGGTGCCAATACCCGAGTCCTGCAAGGCCGCAGCATTTCCGTACTGGTCACCGAACAATGGAACAGCTACAACTGGCACTGCCGCGTCTATGGCCTCTATGGTACTGAGTATCCCTGCATGCGATATGAACGCCTTCACATTTTCATGCTCTGAAACAGTTAATATAATGATAAGTAAATAATCTGATTTAAAATGATAAATGAAGTATGAAATTACTTTTGGGATTGGACGAGGTGCAATTTTAAGATCCGTTATAAAATATCATTTCTATATTGTTTTCTGAGATTTACGCGAATGTTAGACATTTAAATAAAACTACTTTTGAAACGGATTGCATCGCAGTTTATATTGATTTTAGTTACCCGACTGCTTTGAGTTTTTCGAGTATGTATACTAATTTCTTTGGCAAGTTACGCAAGAAATATAAGAGTTTAAACCAATACCAGCCCCCCTAGCCAAGTGACATTTCTACAAGCGATAACGTTGATAGAATCGCTCAAATGTATGGAAGTGACAAGTCTGAGTCACGTGACTTATCGACATCAAATGTCATTTTCATACATTTAATGTCATTTAAGCGATTTCTAACATAGTTAACGCTTGTAGAAATGTAACTTGGCTAGGGGGGCAGTGGTATTCGTTTATAGAACGGAATAATCGATTTTTGACGCCATATTTAATTTTTCTACAAATCGTTCCCACACTATTAGCTTAAATATTTTTCCTTATTTTTTTATTAGTTTTTATCCTATGTGGCCTTATATTTGAAGTGCGATAAAATGGGAATGTGTAATTTAAATGGGCCTTTAATCTGGCTGTGCAACAATTTGTATAATTAAGTAATTGAATAGCCGCAAACGGTTACCAGTATATATTAACACATGTGGGTGTACTTACTTAATATATCGTATTGTGGGAGCCATTTCATAGTCATAACGTTTCTCGGCAGCTGCAGATTGCCTCCGTCCCATTTCCAAAGGACCCTCAGAGGCAATTTACCAAACGTTGATAACAGTTCGTTTAATTTATCACCGGGAAGCGTGGCATCCTTCGTAGCAGTACCAAGGTTCACGTATATTACTCCGTGCTCGGCCTCGTTTATAAATCTCTCTATTTCCTGTAAAGTAAGAAATTGAGTTAACTTGGTATCTGTTCTATGTAATATAATACAATTCAACTCCAAGATGATTCCGTCTTAATATTTGATAGAGAGCAAAGGAAGTCCATGTGAATTTGATACTCATAACATATTATGTATTTTTCTTATTTAATTTGCCACACGACTCATAATGTCAATAAGTTTGATAAAAAACTTGTCGTGAGTTTCAGTCAACCTTGATATGTGTGATCTTAAAATCAACACAAACATCTCATGTTCATGCTGTTCGTGTTGTCAAACAATGCTTGGGGTTAATTGATCATAAACGGAAGTTTGTGCATAAGCATTCATCGTTAATTAATGTTGATACTGCTTCCAATGCGCTCAGTGATGTGGCAACAGTGCGCATCATAACGTTAATGTCCTATTTAGACGTGTACCATTGAAATATTTACTGAGGCTATTCTATTTACGCAACGACAAAAATACTTACAGTCGGTAGAATTTTCGGTGGTCTCACATGAATACCACCAATATCAATTACATTATCAGGTCTGGCAACACCGCCGTACACTGACGGATGTGTGTTTACAAACACAAGACGAGCGTGCGACGCAATACTTTCTAAAGATGGCAGGTCGTCGCCCAGATATTTGTACAGGTACACATGGTCCGTTACTTGCGAAGCCACATAATATATGCAGTTCGTAATGTAATACAATACGTAACTCTTGAGGCGCTCAAAATACCAAGGTTCCTTTCCGTAGGACAGGCCAGATTGGCTTACATACGCTGAATTGAAATTAATACCCAACCGGCTGTAGTGCCAAGGCTGGAGAGGGTGCGGGTTGAAGGCTATGTAAGGTGCGCTTAGATTGGCGGCCAGCGCCAAGCCGCAGTCACTATTATACGCCTCCACTAGTATAACATCGTACCGAGGTCGCGTCCTTAGCATGTGCAACACTTGGTGGTTATTCATGAGAGTCTTGCAGTCGTCGTTGCCGGTTTTAGTCGCCATTAATGTCTCGATCGGCACTCGCGACACTTCATTCACTATCACAGATTCAAACGATAAGTCTTTATACACTTTTTGCATGTCTTCACTCAATAATATTTCTTTATACGAAGCCGGTGCGTCCGGCATTTGGTAATGGCTAATCAATGTGACTTCATGATCTCTGTTCACCAATTCCCGAATGAGTCCACGGTAAGTTAGGTAGTGGTTACGATCTAGTGATGGGAATATCCCGAGAATTTTGTAACAGTCCGTTGCGAATATACTTGCAATGAAATACAAAATGACAATTACGTGTTTTGTCATTTTTGATGCGGACGCGTTCGAGTTGCCGCACTGTTTGTTGGTTACTAGGGCGTAAATGGATGCCGGCTTACGTAGCTATCTAATAATAGGTAGATGGTATGAGGTAACCATACCGTTGACGCCACGGTGGTTTCGTAAGAAACAGAAATATTCGGTGACTACACTGATGTCATTGATCATGACCTCGATTTTAATATTGTGTGCGAGCGTGTGCCTACTGCGGTGTCGTGTCGGCTACTAAGGTAACAAGAGAAATGCAGAATGACGTTACTTCGATATAATTATCTTCTGTTTACAGATGTGATTAATCAACTACTAAATAATAAACACGACAGGGCTGATACGGTTCTTGTTTATAGAGCATGAAATGCATAAACTATTATTTAGTATTAGATAAATTTATGAAAAATATTAAATTTTCAAAGGAAAGAAATAATTAAGCATGATAAACCCAGGATAGTAGTAAGTAAAAGACCAAATTACCAGTTGAAATTATCTGAGAACTTATAAACTTTATGTTCCGTTTTCTATTTGAGTTACACACTATTTAACTTCAATGTTTAACTTTTAATTATTCTTGTTTATGTAGTAATTACCAAATGCTTTATTAATGTGTGTGTATTTATGTTTGGGGGTCGGCAGACACTATTGTACGGCGGGTAGTCGCGACCTTAGGATGCATCACAAAACAATAGGGACTATTGTTACAGCTGCTTAATAAATGGGCACACATTAGTACGGCTGGCATCGTTTGAATATTCTACCCATTCATGTAAGATGGAAATCTTTTAGATTGTATGTTATGCGCATAAAAGGTATGAAAGATAAAAGGATTTTGATGTATCTACTGTAATGATAATATAAAATTAATTAATAAAAATGCATGGAAATTGAACAAAAGCTATGATGAAATGTTATAGAAAGTTGGTACGACATTTTGTGGAAGGTTGAGTACCTATATGAAACAAGATATTTTTTTTATTTATTGCGAAAATGTGCTTTATTTTTATAAGTTTAAGACTGTTTATAAACAACTAAGTTACTGCAAAATTATATATAATCTATGCAACAATATAGTAATGAACACAGACGGCTGTGACTTCTATGAGTTAGAGAAAGTTGACCATGGCGCGACGCTTCAAACAACGCGCGGTCACTGACCTGTTCTCAGACTTTAGTGTGGTGAATGACCTACCAAAGTTAGAACCGGTATAAATTAATACTATTTTTCTTTATACTAGTTATTCAAGAATTCGAGTATCTATTGTTTAAGGATCCCATTTTTATTCTTCGTACAAGAATTAAGTAGACTACAAAACATTTGTTATTATTATTTCCAATAAATTATAATGATAGTATAAATAAGCATAGCTATGCATAGCTAAGTACTTCTTGTTATCTCTACACCACCCTATGGTTGACTGTAGGAGAAGCCTCTGGCATTAAGTCCGCCATTATGCATTTTGTATTAAAAGCATTAAATAAATAAACGGAACACCTATATTATTATAGCCGAGAGCAGCTTCTTTTGTAACTGTTAGTGATACCTAACTATCTATGATTCGATTATGTTTACGCGAATATAAGACATTGAAATAAATTAAAAAAAGGATTCTATATCGGTTTATTTTAATTTTAGTTCCTGAAGTTTCAACGCCTTTGCAATTGTCATGGTCACGGGTAGACTGTTGAATTATTAGACTTTTAAATTATCTTAAAATTTTGTAGAATATACATAAATCACGATCAAGATGCAGTTAAAATCCTTGAATAAAAAAAAATCATCCTTATCTAAGATTTGTAGCCTATTCAAATTAATTGCTGATTATAATCGCATCCTATTTCGCTGATCAGATTATCACTTCGCTAAATTCATCTATCTCCATCAAAATACATATTAAAATGACCTTCACGCATCAGCGTTATTTTCTCAACTAGTCTAAGGTTACACATTATATTTACGTAGATATTGCAGCAAGAGACGCAAATGCATTAAAATATATATTTTGCAAATACTTATAACATTATAATTAAAGGATAATATTATTACTCTAGCCAAGAACAGCTTCTTTTTATCAGTTAGTGATATCTAGCTATCTATGAAACGTGAAAATTTTTCTTTCTGAGGTTTACGCGAATGTTAGACATTAATACAACTATCTACTTTTATAACACATGATATTAACGTAGATATTAAAAGCAGGAGACACAAATTATAAAATTGTCTCATGAAATACATGATACATTTATCATTTGTCGGTCACAATGTCTCCTCGATAAAATACCTACCTATAAATAACTGTCATTTATCAATTATGAATTGCGATATTCTGTAAGTAATAATTCAAATTCTAGAACAATCGATTTTGTAATTAGTGTCGCAAAGTCGAATTTATACATATCAATACGAGTTATTGATACGTTTTTAGTGTCGCAGAATAATTATAATTACAAATTGTAATTTAATTTTTAAATCGAATTTAAGAATTTGAATAATTATCAACATTTAAAACAGACCAACATTTTATATGAGATTCCGTAACTACTGAAGTTTATGAGTTTATCACTTTCAATCAGACACGGCGAATGAATTAAGGTTATATAATATACTATTATATATATTTTATAGGTTCCTTTATAGGGTTATCTAATTGTTAGCCAAAAAATAATTGAATTAATTGTTTTGAAATAAAAATAATTGCGTGTCAGGTAGTCGGTAGACGTTCCATGTCGCCACCACCCAGACACTGTCATACGGTTTCACTTAGGGTTTACGCACAGCATCTCCAATTAAATATTAAAGATAAAACAAACTACCAAATCAATTAAAATAACATTCCTTTTATCATTATTTATACACTATTTAAAAAAATGAAAATTTCCTAACAAATAAATATGAATATATATATTTTTTAATAATCAATTCGTATAATGTTTTCTCGTCAATTAAAATACTTTTATTAATCTAAGCTTTTATGACATAAAACAATAACACGATAAAACAAATGATACTTTATCATAAAAAGGTAAATAAAAATCACAGATAATTCGACGTGAAAAATGACTTTGTCGAAGTTTGTGAAATCCGAAAATAACAATTTAATACAAGCTTTTTCTTCGTTAGGCAGCCCTATAAATTGTTAGAAAAAACTCCAGGCTGTCGGATTAAGAGGAATTATGGTCTATTACTTAGGCAGTGTTTACTTGTAACCTGCTTACCCTGGCTTTAGTAGGCTTTACCATCGAGCTTTACTTAGTTTAGCGTGTAGAAAGGCGTGTTTCTGTAATAACTTAACGATATTTGTGATGCATGAGAATAATTATGAACAAAAACCTATTAAAAATAAATAAAATTGTCAAGGCTCTATGAAAAAAAAGTAAGTTTATATGCTACTGATGGAATGGAGACAGTACCTAAATGAATTTTAAATTTTCTTTTATACAGAAGAAAGAATGAAAATGATTTTATTTTGACACCAGAGGGCAAACCTTAAGGTGTTTGCCCAAAACATACTATAATAAGGTAAACTAACAAATACAAGAACAAAAAATAATAATAACAATAATCGAAACTAAGGAAAACAAACAAAAAAGATCACGACGAGTGTGGTTTTGGCGAACTGGCAACACCACAATCCTCTAAAAGCTGTGCTTTGTTTTGTCTAGGTGGCGGGTGATATAATATACTAACGTAACGTCATTATCAATTAGGTACACGTATTTTCAAATGTACATTGACCACAATATTTTGATTAAGGACTTATCAGACAAATCCGCGATAGCTTTGTCGCTTACGATAATACTATTGTTTTCTGAGGTTTACGCGAATATTAGACATTGAAATAAAACTACTTTAAACGGTCTGCCCGTGACCATGACACCTGCAAAGGTGTTGAAACGTCGGGAACTAAAATCAAAATAAAACCGCGATAGAATCCGTTTAAAGTAGTTTCATTTCAATGATAATACTATAGTTTTACTTTAAATCAAAAAGAAAAATACATAACAACACTTATCCCTGCCCTGTTACAAATTCTAGTTATTTGGAAGTGCAAAGTGCTCTTCTTCTATTCGCCCCTAAACAAAACACAATTTAATCTCATTTTAATAATGTAAACGAAGTTTATTCACTTATATCTCGAGAAATAGAAGACCGATATGCATGATCCTTGCTTTGTTGGATTTATCTCCGACCCGTTAAAAAAGAAAAATAAAACATGTACAAGGGAGCATGGGGCAACTAAAACAGGTGCAACCGCGGGATACCGCTAGTTTAAATTAATTGGAAAATATTGAGAATTTCGTTTTCTAATATAACGCGGAACATATACACAAAAGACCGTTGCGCTCTGAAAGAGATCTCAGTTCCTCAAAACCTCAGCTCACTCTATTATATTCGCATTTGTAAGAGGCATTAGTACCGAGCGGGGTCTTCGACAACATAAAAATGTAATTACAAGCGGGAAGTTCGCGGCCCACTTAAATATAGATTTACCCTTTGAAGAGCGATTTGATGGGCCCGTGAGGTGTGAGATCAATCATATCTCGATTGTACCCAATCTCAATTATTCCCTTCTCAGGATTGATAACTTCATTCATTTTTCAAACGGTCGACGCTCGCCTGTTTTTGGGATATTGATGTATTTGTTGCGAGGGAGAAGTGATTTGCTAAACGACATCCTATCGTGTTAAGGATTTGTTATTTATTTTGTTGCTTATACTTTCATTATATTCTATAGCTTGTTAGATTTTTAATAAAAAAACAATTATTAAAAAAATACAAGTTAAGGTATTTTGACACTTATGGCGCTTGACTCCTCGTGGTAATAAGTCACTGCTGTTTAATAAGGAAAGAAAGGTAGTCATAAGATTTTAAGGACATATATTTAAATAATTTTCCTTTTATGTTATTATATCGAGTGGATCCAGTTAATGTACGAAGTAACTCTTGTGAAACCGGAAGGCTGGCCGGCTTGACAACCAGCGCTGGACGTGAAAGAACTGATACCAATCTGTAAATGAAAGAAATAGATGTGTAATAATGAATGTTTCATAAGTACCACGAAAATAATAACAAATGCTTTGATGATAAAACACTTTTGATATAAAGCTGCAAACCCTATTCTAATACCTTCTTGACGGCGACACTGACAGAATCATTACTTTTAAAATGATTATTTATCGTCGCAACTAAGCATACATTTTTATTTAAAAAAGTTTCCTAAGTGCAGTGAGTTCTGGGATGACCCAAACAATTGCCAAAATAACATGGTGAACATTTTGATATCTAAGGTGTTTTCAAAAACCTCCACAAATTTCTGGACGTACCAGGATTCTTCTGTTGCCATTGCCACTGGCGACGAGTGGACCTCCCGTGTCTCCACCACAAACACCCCTGCCACCTGCACCATTTGTGCACAGATGGGTTCCCAAGATGAGGTTTCCATATACATTGGCACACGCAGCGTTGCTGATCACTGGGAGGCTCACCGAACTGATTGTTTGTAGTAAGTTGACGCTGTCACCTGTAAAACAATTAGGATTGTTTAATCATAACAACCTGATTTAAAACAATGGGTACCTTAGTTGACCAGCGCTGACTCGAATCAGCGCAGGCAGAGCTGTACAAATTTTTGCTAATGAAACATTGGTAAGGGAAAATATGTATCCTTATTTAACAGCAAAGAAAGGAGCTAGTCGGCTTATTGCTACATATACCTTGTGCCACTTGTCAGTCGTTAGTGTTGTATTGGACATAAAAAAATTGCAAAAAATACTTCATTATTTTGTCGCACGTAAACCTTATACTTCCTTCAATACAAACAAAAGAATATTCAATTTATTATACCGAAAATATTGATACATACTTATTTTTAATGGAAGTTGTTTCATTTCTTTTGCTATTTACGTTACATATTGTAACATGTCAACATTGATTGGCGGATGTGAAATGAGTAGATAAAATGTATAAGATTGATAAAATACAAACCGTTATTCGTGATTCCATAGCCGGAGGCCAGACCATTGATGCCGACGTAATTTGAGTTGATTTCGCTTCCCGATGGCAGGTTAATTGGTTGGATTGTCACTGGAAAATATAAACAAATAAAATTTATTTATTGATAGGTACTCATTAAACAATTTACTAATTATCTTATGCTAAAAGTATGGTTATTTTCAGTCAGAACAGTAACTTAAATAATATATAATTAGCATTTTGGAATTCTGAATCTGTAAGTAGAGAAATAATGAACCAAGACGATAAAAAAATGATTAAATTTAAGTATTAGCACACAGTTAAAATACAACTATCTATTAGTTACAAGTGTTCGATAAACCCAAAACACAGATTACTAAGTAGTTACCCCAAAACTAAGTATCTTTGGTTGACGCAGACCTGTTATTATATAAATTATAACATATTCGTATAAGCACGTGATCTTATAATTATGTCAAACGCATATTACGATAATATAAAAGGCGCTAAATACTTACATGAGAAGCTAACTCTATCAATGCGCATGATGGCAATATCGTTGGCGATGATCCAGGGATTATAGCCAGGGTGAGTGACGATGTTAGTGGTGGTGATCCTCGTGCCACCAGAGAACAGTAGGTTGGATCCGAGGACCACGGTGATGGACCTCGCGATGTTGTTGCCGTCGTTGTAGCAATGGGCGCCCGTGAGGACCCTGGTGTCTGAGATGACAGTTCCACCGCATACTGAGGTAGAGACCAATCCTATAGATATAAGTAGTCCAGCCTGGAATAGAATGCATAATTATGTTAAATAAGTTATATGATAATACAGTGTTGTAATCCACACTAATTTTAAAATAAATTGTTGACTGAGTTCGAATAAAAGATGTAAATAAGGCGAGTTACCTGGTATGGCACAGAAAATATAGTGGTTGTAGACCCGCCAACGATTCTGTTCTGAACTTCACTGATTTCACTTTCAAGTTTCCTGATTCTCGTTGCTTCAGGAATTCCGATCCTGTTGTGATAGTCATATACACCATTTTCGATTGGATTCGATTCATCCACAGCAGTGACTGCCGCCACGAATAAAAACAATACAAAGATTTTCATGTTTTCATTCAGTAACAATATCTATAATGCAAATCGAAAGCAAAATATAAATGCCAAAGTCGCAATAACTTCATTTTATATGATATATTTATCAGGGATTTATTTTATTAATCATATTAATCTGCTGTTAATAAACGTTTTTGAATGCATCAGTCGTGATATTAATGGATTGATACCACACCTTACCTGACATTATTGATTGGGGATAAAAACTAGCGGAAGAGCTAGAAGTTTCTAAACGTACCTAGATATAACGTTTATAGATTTGAATTTACAATAACATATCTACCTAAAACTTAAAATTTTGAATGTTTGAAATGTTATATCTAATACTTGTACTTTTTAAGGTACATCTTCATCGGCCTAGCCTTTCTCGAAGCTATGTATTTTGGGGCCGGCTTGCAGTCTTGCCCGATTAAGCTGAATATCTTATTTTACGAGTAAGTATATTGATCTGCCGATTGACCTTAACAAACTCATTTTATTGTGTAACACAGTCCCAGTACTGGTACGGGAACCCACCTGTATCTGATTTGTATAATTTAAACTTTTTGTCATCCAAACAAATAGCTTTTGAGCAAAAAAAAAATGAAAAAACTTTTAAAATAAATTATAAAAAAAGAATTATATAATTAACAAATCTATATATATAAAAGAAAGACGGGTTTGTTACAACACTTATAACTCGAGATCGGCTGGATCAATTTTCATGGTTTTTGTTTCGTTGGATTTGTCTCCGCCCTGAATAGCAGAATACATTTTAAAAACAATGAAAACTTGACGAATTCATATTTATGAAAATGAATCATTTTCCATTTAATTATGTTCCTTAGTTTCGTACCTGTCAAACATTTGTTTTCCTCCTGTCATCCTGTCAAATATCGCAGTATTTGACAGGATGACAGGAGGACATTTATGCATGCGTTCAGAAATGTATTTTGTGTAATTATTTAAAAAGGGTGAATAAACTTTTGTCTGTATTTTTTTTAATCAAATAATAAGGTTGAAAGGTGTATTAAGCAGATTTGAATAAAAAGGGCAGTATCCAAAGTAGTAGTCTATGATCTAAACTATTGTCAATCAATGTCTATGTCACGAAAGTTCAGCTACTGTTATATTTGTTTGTTTTGTGTGGTTTTGTGCGAGTACATATTCAGTATTAGTATTAGTAACAATGCCACGTCCTAGAAGATCTAATCTTTCCCAGCGGAGCAGTAGGTACTGCAATAGGCAACGGAACATCGCGAGTCAATTATCTGATGAAGAACGAGACATTGCACGAGAAGAGCGCCGCGTTAGTATGGAGCGAAGAAGGGCTTTAATTCGTGCCTCTCAAACACAAGAGGAAAGAGAGGCAGCCCGTGAAACGGCTAGGTTAGAAACGAGAAATCGTCGAGCTTATCGTAAAGATCAATATTAGTTATCAGATATTTATCATAATAAAATACTTTTTGGTATCTAAGTATCTGTATTTTTATTTTGTATCATTGTATTACGTTCATCAAAGCCTAAATTAGTTCAGCTAAGAGGTAACACGACATTCATTGACTGTTAGGCGGTACGAAGTTCGCCGGGTCAGCTAGTTACAAATATGAATGATTACCACTCCGATTTAAGTTTACGCATTTCACTGTAAAACCTAATCAATCAATCTGTCATTAATTGTTAGTAGCAAATCTATTTTTTTGACAACTAAATAGCTTCCTTAATTTATATTTCCTTTTCATTAGATTTGCGTTATATGAATTCAATTTCGATTAAGATAGCAGCTTTATTCCAAAATGCCAAGATGGAGGGCAAGTTCCCATTAGATCTGGCAGATTAAGTGGATGTGAGTGATATAAACTATAAGTGGAATATTGGCTAATTGGGGCACGTACGGTGGTACCTCGTTTCACTAAGTGCAAGCGCTGTGGCGACCGCTTTTAGACCCATTTATAATGTACGCCAACAGCCTTGAGGTTGCTCTCAGTAGCACGTGTAAATACAAACGGTAACACTGTTATGGGTGCCTCATTACTATTTTACGTGAACTGATTAATTAGCTGGTAGAGCCGATGCTTATAAGAATACAGTGTAACGATGCTCATGTGTTACACGATGTTAAAACAAAATACATTAATACAATGTTATTGAAGTATAAATACACAAGAAACAGAGCAAGTATTTTTCTCATTCATACTTAAGTAAGTAGGTACTATATTTTTATGAAACAAAGTTGTGTAGAGAAAAATGTAATACAAAGTTGAAATAATCTTTATTTTTCTTCATTTTAATCTTTGTATAAAATGTTCTGCTTTTTTAGATACCGATAGTTTGTTTTTCAATGTTATGATCGGTAATTTTGGTGGTGTCTTAAAAATTATACAACTTTTATTTATTACGAATGTCTTAATTTACTTATAGTTACATAAAAATAATTTAAATGAGATTAATTTGATATAATCCAGGACATATATGACGTTATTCTTGTGAAGGCGGATGGGAAGCCTTGACTGCAGGATCCTGACCTACCAAACGATGATAGACCAATCTGTGAACAATACAAAGAGTCTATAATTATTTATTAATTACAGGATATTATTATATATATACACTCGAGAGCAATGAATCCGGGTCACTTAAAGAATGTTAAAAATCTCGGAAACTAAAAATGATAGGTTAATGCAATAAATTGTATTTAATAGACAATGTAATACTCCTTAAATGAAAGTAAAAAAAATATGAGTCACCATACATTTTATTAACACAAAATTACATAAAGAAAAGAACTGCTGATCTCTCCTTTAAACAAAAATAGGAAACATGAAATTTATGAACTTTATTACGATTTTCTTGAATTTTAATACTTCGTATTGCCTCCTCGTGCTTCCATTAATGCGTTTACGCGGTTTGGCATGCTGTACACCAAGTTCCTTATACGATTTTGGGGAATATTCTCCCATTCCTCTGTGAGAGCAATTTTGAGCTCACGAAGCGTGATTGGGGGAGGATTTCGTTGTTTTACGCATCTGCCTAGCTCGTCCCAAGCATGCTCGATCGGGTTGATATCCGGGCTGCGCGCTGGCCACTCCATACGAGTAATGTTCATCTCTTGAAGGTAGTCATTCACAATCCTACCTGTATGAGGTCGGGCATTGTCATGCATAAATATAGCATCCTCACCTAAATTGACCATAAATGGACCAACGTGATCATTGAGGATTTCTTCCACATATCTTTCGCTAGTCAAAGAGCCGTTTTCTATGATCACCAGCTCTGTGCGACTTTCAGAAGAAATTCCGGCCCACACAAGTACAGACCCACCACCGTAGGCTACTTTTTCTTCGATGCATGCTTGCTTGAATCTTTCCCCTGGTCTTCGATACACTCTGTGTCTTCCATCGTGCTTGTAGAGCATAAATTTTGATTCGTCGGAGAACATAACTTTTGACCAATCTTCAATACTCCAATTTACGTGGCTCTGGGCATATCTTAGTCTTGAAATACGATGCCCAGGCTCCAGTTTAGGGCCGTTTGCAGGTCTAAGGGGTTTTAAGTTAGATTCAGCAAGCCGACGTCTTACTGTCCATGCACTTGGGTTACTTCCTCCGAGGAGTCGAAACTGATTTGTGAGTTCAGTTCCTGTGAGAAAGCGATTTCGAAGCATGGTGTTCACCAAGTATCGGTCTTCTCGTGCTGTGGTACACCTGGTTCTGCCCGTTCCTGGTCTGCGTAGGTTACAACCAGTTACTTCGTAACGTTGGAGAACTCTTTGTACTGTTGACAGCGACACACCGACAGTCCTGGCTGTATCGCGCTGACTCCGGCCGGTTTCCAGCATTGTAAGTATTCTGGTGCATTCTTCAGGCGTAAGCGACATAATTTCAGCTTGAATAATGAATATAGAGCACTATCAACATGGTTTATGTACCCACATAAATGACAGATTACAAACAAAAGCAAAACCAAATGCTGTAATTTCGTAGTTCCATCTTCGAAAGTGGCCCTTTTTCAAATTTGATATTTTTTATGATATAACTTTACAATAACTAAGAAGTTTTAATACCTTCATTTAAGGAGTATTACATTGTCTATTAAATACAATTTATTGCATTAACCTAGCATTTTTAGTTTCCGAGATTTTTAGGACTCTTTAAGTGACCCGGATTCATTGCTCTCGAGTGTATATCAGATCTAAATAAATAAAAAGTTCATCATATATTTGACATGCTCTTTTATGAACAAACCGTAAGCGCGAAAAATGGCAAAACTGAAGGGAGCCTTTTGTACTTTAGCACGATGATAGATAACATAATTATATATATTATAGCTTATCATCCTACTGTTTAATTTTGTTCGTCAATTCAGTTCATTATAAATATCATAAAATTTCTTAATAGCACTCAACGTTCAAATAAAGATATTTTTTTCTTTTCCCTATTGTTTGAAACGGGATTGTCTTGAAGTCTCAATCAATTTGAAGATGAAGATCAATTTAATATTGGAATGATAAGTTTGTTAGGCATATCTTACCAAGACAGGCTTGCCAGAGATGTGAACTGCGAGTGGGCCTCCAGAGTCGCCGCCACAGGCACCCTTGCCACCAGCCCCGCTCGTGCAAATGATGGAGCTTGTTATGAATTGACCAAATGTTGCTGCACACTCGTTGTTTGAAATGACGGGCACAGTCACTGAACTGATTGGCTGGTTGTCACTAATGAAACCACCTGAACGAAAAGAAATAAAATAACGTTAACAATTTAATAGACACTGAATGAGTAATTGAAGTGTTTATAATATATATTATTTTATGAATCGAATTGGTTGCGAGTGTTGACAATGTGTTCCAGACAATTTTAGGTTCTGTTAATATAAATAATTAAAAAATCATATTTAACATTGATCATATTAACCTTTTGACAAGATATTAGAGGCAGTAGATAATCCATTAAAACTGGTAAGTGCGACTCGTCTCGGACACGAAGCGTTCTGTACAACCTTTATGAGATATTAGAGATATTACACTATGTATCTACTCTTTATTATTTTTTGCTATATGGAAATATTTATTTATAATTCATACACATACAGTGTATGGACTATGGTTTATGAGATACAGCCCGCTGACAATCGAAGGGACTGCGGAGACGTAGATTTTTGCTATCGATCTTTATAGATTATACTTGCCATCAACGTTGATCCCGAATCCAGAAGCCACGGCGTTATAGCCAACGAAGTCATTGAAGATATCTCTGCGATTGGGCAGATTGATGGGCTTGATTAGTCCTAAACAAAGGAGTTATCAAAATTATTAATAAAGAAATCAAGAAAAGTAATTTCAACAACTTCACTTCCCAGCTTATCAAGACGATATTATTGTCCAAAAAATAATTTTCATTGAAAATTGTATTATATAATTTAAATATTTTGTTTATTACTGGAATAAGAGACCAACAATTAGTTAATCAACTGTCAAACCTCATGCTAAGCGTTGTGATTGGTTGTTAATTTTTAGGTCAACCATTCACAGTCATCGTCTTGCTCCTGCGCTTATCCCAATTTCATTTGGGGTCCGCGCAGGTGTATTTTTCCCCCATACTTAGTAAAGTATGGAGTCAGATAGAGATCTGACATCATATAACAATTAATCTCATTTCCAGCCATATCATCTTTCACACAATCCATTCATCGTATCTTTGGTCGTCCCATTCCTCTATACCCATCCACGATCATGCTCAAAACCTGATTTGAAAACAATATTCTTAACAATTTCTTATTTGCTTACTTGTAAAAGTGATGGGGTTAACACGAATGACAGCTATATCATTCGAAACCGTTCTAGGATTCCATCGGGGGTGTAGCACTATGTCGTCAGTAACAATACGGAGACCACCACTGAACAGAGTGTTGGATCCAAGGACGACAGTGAAGGTGATAGCAGTGAACCATCCATCATTTTTACAATGCGCTGCCGTCAGTACACGAGTTGCAGATATAACTGCACCACCACAAACTGACGTCATCATTGGGGCGATTTCAACGACGAGACCTGCCTGAAATTTAATTAATGAAGATGAAGTGAGATGACAGAACATGACGCTGTGTAGTACAAGATGGCCAAAAAATTGTTTGGGGGTTCCAAATCTGGTTGAGCTTTTAAAGTCAGGCACGGTAACCGTTTTATTACAGTTGCTTATTACAGCATTAAAGCAACCTGTCGTGTAAAAATTCTAGATTCCTGTATTTCTAGAAGGCACTTGACATGCCTTGATTTGAGTGTTTGGGTTTTTTCGTGACTGCATATTTTTGGTAGTTAGAACCTTAAGAAGCGGTGAAGGGTGGGTAAATCGGGTTCCCTATTTGATTTCGAAAGTTGATGATTCGATTTTTATTATATCGAACACGGTGTCGCGATAATTCAGTTGTACGATGTTTTATTCCATCGATGCTTTATTGGTGCGATGTAACGTTTGTGCGAAAAATCCTGTTGCGAAAAACCTTACAGCGATTGCTCGTTAGTTCGGTAATTTATTAGTTCGATAGTAGGTATATCGGTTCGAAACGCCTATTGTTCCGTGACATATAATTAATAACTTTATTTATTAAATTAAAAAAAATGTGCAATTCGATTTAAGATACATAGTTAAATGGATTATATTTAAATATATTAAATTGATCCTAATCTTTAATAAAAACTTAAAATATAATTATATTATACAAAAACTTGTATCATGTATACCTATTTTCTATTGTGTAATGTATAATATGTATAATATTTTTTTTTTTTTAGGTATAGTTAGGTAGATTAGGATCAATTTAATATATTTAAATATAATCCATTTACCTATGTATCTTAAATCGAATTGCACATTTTTTTTAATTTAATAAATAAAGTTATTAATTATATGTCACGGAACAATAGGCGTTTCGAACCGATATACCTATTATCGAACTAATAAATTACCGAACTAACGAGCAATCGCTGTAAGGTTTTTCGCAACAGGATTTTTCGCACAAACGTTACATCGCACCAATAAAGCATCGATGCAATAAAACATCGTACAACTGAATTATCGCGACACCGTGTTCGATATAATAAAAATCGAATCATCATCTTTCGAAATCAAATAGGGAACCCGGGTAAATCAGGGTGCTGTCTGCATATTCACACTATAATTATTTCACTTGAGATGCTTTTAGCACATTTATTTGATTCTTAGTGCGTCAACACCGTAGATAACGTATTTAATAGAGAGTCTAGTTCTTTAATCTCTTCTGGGAAAGCACGTTAAACCGTTGGTCACGACTGTCACACAGTGAACTTTGACAGTCGTTAAGTCATTACAATTCTGATGATACGGCATTCAGCTAAATCTGGTAAGACTGGAAGCAGGCAGGTGATTGCATTTAATCTCTTTCGTTGTAGAAGATTTCTTTTTTATATAGTTTTTATTCCTCCATAATTTCAAGTACCTAGCGTTGTTGACACGTATATTTAATTTGTACAACATCACCTATTGTAAAATATATATATTTTTAGAGTTACCTATGGAGTTCCTTTACTGTCCTCTACTCCTCTCTACATAGAGTAATTTAGTTTTAAAGTTAACGTTTCTAAATATAGTAAATTAGTACTAGAAATAAAAAATATTATATTTGAATTTCAAAACTAGTCAATACCGATCATTGGCAGCATTGAAGTTAAATAGGTAGAAATTTCTTGGTATTTATTGCTTTCTCTTCTTCTTCTGCCTAGCCTTTCCTGAAACTATATTACAATAGATTTCAGGCTCAATGAATTCTCGATACCAATATTTTTGTGGTGTATCTTCCATCTGACCTACACAACACTTTCGGGAAATGGTAATACAGGATCTGGTAGCCAGAAACGTGGGGGGTGACGACTAGGGCCATAACTTTTAATGAAAACTCCCTTCCGTCCCTAAGATGACCCCTAAGATGGTTGCAATAACACTTCATCAAATGTGATTCGTGGAATTTAAAAAACTGTACAATTTTTTAACCTACTAGAGTGATGTTTATATGAAGCTTACCTGGTAAGGAGTATACTTCACATCGGTTACGGTTCCTCCAACGATTTTATTAATACTGTTTTCAGATTTTTTTATCTTATTTGCTGCAGGAATGCCAATCCTTGTATGGTAACTGTACACTGAGATGTCTTTAGGATTACATGTCTCATCTGCGGAGACTGCTATGGCCAAAGCCAAGCACACAGCACTGATTAACACTTTCATATTGTGAGAAATACTCGATATCTGTACAAAAAAAAAACTATTTATATGTGACTTGGAATCTTATCGCTTATCAAATTACATCTAATCAATAAATTTCGGATGATTAAAGATTCTTTGATATGTTTTACGGTAGGTATAAATAATGTTTTTATTTATTCGAAATCCGAACACTTAACTTATTCTTTGGTCATATTTTTTGTATTAAACGCATGCAAAGCACATGCGTAACAAAACGTTTTTCAAACTATCTTATCAATTACGAGGCACGCGTTCACGCATGTAGGTTTACTATCATTCAACTATTCATGATACAATTCTAATCCTATCACTTCGATCAAATTTCTTTAAATGAAAGACATATTTTCATCATTATCAACTTATTCGTAAATTTATTGTATAGAACGAAATATTGTGAATTTTTTAGTCCAAATTATTATCTTTTAGGTACATGTAGGTACTTTTTACATTTCAGAGATGTTATTAATGTAAGCAGTTAATAATAATAATATTTATTAATTTTTTCTTCTCAGTATATAGATGTTTTACAGTCTTTGAAGGGCCTGCTGGTCTAGTGGTGTAAGGGTGTAATATCTATATTAAGTACGTATATAGAAATATATTTAAAGTATGTTCATCAGTTGTCTGGTTACCATAGTACAGGCTCTACCTAGTTTCAGGGATCAGATGACCTTCTGTGAGGTGTTCCGAAATATTATAAATAAATTAAAAAAATACATATTTAAAAACATAACATTTTCCTTTTCCACAATTCCACAATTCCGAAGCAACTCTCTATAGTCAGAAATAGAATTCATCCTCACTTTAAAGTAAGCAGATACTTCAAGAGGTTGTTTAACTGTCACGAAACCTTATCTCAATTTTAATTGATTCCTATCTGATTTACTCAGATTTAAATCAAGTCATTATAAACACAACTCTGATGATGACAATATAATCACGGTGCATCGACTGCGACGAACAGACTAAAGCAAATAAAAAAGTAAGCTGTGAAAATTGTGCTCGCCATATTGTCTACTTATTTCTAAGTACTTTTTTTAGAGTGATAAAGAAAATGTATTCGTTTTCTGTACCGTCATTACTTTAAGTCCGATAAAAATTGATCCTGATTTCAAGTTAGACTGCTAACTATCTGTGTTTCCTCTGCGTTTTCATCAAAAGCGCCTTACTAAAACTGATAGCAATGACTTGATTGGACTAAAAAGTCCAATCTCAATACATAACGTACCACGCCTATGTGCAGGGGCTTTATTCAATAAGTCCAAGAGGTTATTGTGCTGTTACGTGTAGGTAAGGCTTTATCTCTTTCGACTTACCATACTTTTAAGAAAATCATCGGATAAACGACCTAAAACGTATGTAGGTACTAATTCTACCCGGTGACTCTCAGGACACAAAAAAGATTTGGTGACCCGGGATTCTTGAATTCGGGATCTGCATTATGCCACATGCATAGTGGACAAGTGCTTGTTTAGGCAGCAGTGTCCAGTAAAGGCTCGAACTAGAATGCGCATTCTTGTCCTACTCAGTCCTATGATCCGCTTAGAGTATCTCTGGTCATAGGCTTTTACACGAGCTTTGGAATGAGTCAGTCCTGGCATGACTGACATGCCTTATAGGATTTGTTTAAATAGTTGGTCTCCAGGGTCACTCGAGCTAGACTTTTGGGAATTCCACAAAAAGGTTCTGGACCGTACTGTGTTTTTCCTGATCCAGTTCTGCCGAGTTCGTCGGCATTTTCGTTGCCCACGACTTCCGTGTAACCTGGAACCTATCTTAGCGTTACTCTGTTCCGTTCTCCCAGAGTATTTAGGCTTTGTCATTATTATGACTCTGTTATATTATGTGCATAGTATGTTATTACATACTATGCACATAATATAACAGTGGAATAGGTTTGGTGATAAAGATTAAGAAAGCAATTGGTAAGGTAGTTGGTTTATTAATTTCAATACATAAATACAAAACGGTAATACACATAGGTACATAAGAAGTGCTGTTTGATAAACGGCGTTGCAATCTCGATGTTGTAATTATGCTTGAGAGATTTAACTGTTTTTAACGTCGTGTCCGTAGTTTTTTATGGAATATTTTATAGAAAACAAAAGATATAACTATTGTGAGATTATTGAGATTTGATCCAGGTGACGAAAGAGGTGACTCTGGCGAAGGCGGCGGGGAAGCCCTGAGCGCAACCAGCTTGAGCACCGAAGGATGTGACACCAACCTGTTTAATAAATGCAGAAATAAACAATTATTACATGCAGCAAAATTTAACATTTTCTTTGAATATGACTTTTATTATAGTTTTATAGGAAGGAATTAACGAAACATAATTCGACAGGCTTCCCAGTTTTATTTAAGAAATTTTCGTCCAAATGCATGCTGTAGATTTTGCATCTAAGAGTTATATAGACATCCATTATTAAAATTATTCATTTTTATAGTATTAGCAGGATTGTAGCATCTCAATTGTTCTTACCAAAATGGGAACTCCGTTGCTCTGGACGGCGAGAGGGCCACCGGAGTCTCCTCTGCAAGTACCCACACCACCGCTTCCGCTGGTGCAGATGTTGGAGGCGTGCACGAAAGGTCCGTAGGTGTCAGCGCAAACTGCGTTGGTGATGATGTTCAGAGACACAGAGCTCAGTTGCTGGTTGTGGCCGATGCTACCGCCTGGAATATAATATGTAAAACCTTATTAGCTGTACCCGCGACGTTGTTCGCGTTGGTCAGTGCATATATTGACGACAATAACTGAACGTGTAATGTTGTGGTGGTCCTATGACCTAGCGGTGGACCTAGCGGTCCAATGACCAGATTCGTTTGGGGGTTTGAACCCAGGTAAGTATCAATGTGACATAAAGTCAAAGTTATATGTAGTTTCTTAATTATTATCGTGAGAAAAACTTGTTCCTTCCCTACATAGGAATAGGCCAGCTGTGGGAAATTTGTAGGCCGGTATTAATTACTGAAAGCGGTATTACGAAGAAGGCTCAAGTCTACAGTTCTTCTTATATTATCTCTCTATCTCTGAAAACTGTGGACCGATTCAATTTTTTTATAGGGTTGGTCTCATATGTATGGATTTCAATGAAATTCATACAGTAGTTTCGTTATTACATTAAAAGACCTGGAAATGTTACCATAAACGTAATGGATTCAGTTTCAACCACTAAACCATCGAGGAGACTGCCTCGTTGGTCTAGTGGTCGCAAGCGCGATTGCCGTGAACGAAATCTCGGGTTCGATTCCCGGGTCGAGCATAAAATATTTACTGAGTTTAGAAATTCTCAGTACCGCTCGGAGTCAGGAAGTGTGGCGGTGTTTACACCCCCGTGCCTCGGAAAGCACATAAAGCCGTTGGTCCTGAGCCTGATCCCTTTCCGGTCGTGTCGGTCAACCGTCCCATCGGACTATGAGAGTGAAGGAACAGAGAGCGCACCTGTGTTTGCGCACACACTAGTGCACTATAATATCTCCTGCGTACATGGCTGATCTCACTAGAGATTAGCCACCGAGGCCGAAATTCGGTCGGGAGATTATTACATACGCATTATAGGTACATACGCATTTATACTCATTCATACATAGGTCAAACCCATCCAGCACACTCGGTCAGTCGGGTTAAAAATATACAAATATACAGAAAAGTGTTATAGTGATGATTCGAGAATTACTAAGAGATCGTCTATTACGGACGGGATGTTTTATAAAAATAGGTCGAAAGGTAGAAAAATTCAAATAACTTTTTCTCACCGTCTGAAGTGAGACCGAATCCTGAAGCCAAACCAGTCGAGCCTGCGAAGGTGTTGTTAAGATCGCTGTCACTAGGGAGAGCGATAGGCTGGATCACGTCTGAAACATTGGGAAATATTATCATATTAATTAATGACAAGATATAAAAAATAGGAGATAAAAAATAGTTTTTTTAAACGTAGATATTTTAATCAATGTAATTTTAGTACACTTTTTTTTCTTTTTTTATTTATACTTACTTGTGAAAAACACTGGAGGTATCCTGATAATGGCGATGTCATTGGCGGCTGTGCTTGGGTTCCACTCAGGGTGCATGACGACGTTAGTAGTGGGGATGCGGTTACCACCGCTAAAAAGGAAGTTAGATCCAAGCACAACTGTGAAGGAGTTAGCGTTCATGTTTCCGTCAAACTGGCAATGGGCAGCAGTCACCAAGCGTTCGTTGGAGATGAGAGTGGCGCCGCAGGCTGACGTTAAGATGATCATAATTTGAATCACGAGACCGGCCTGTAAAAGATCACAGTAAGAAATTTTAATAATGATAACGACAACTGATATACATACTTATATATTTCTAAATACTTAGTATAATATTATAGATAAATACCACTCAGACACAGTACAAATCATCGTGCTCATCACACAAACATTTGTCCTGGGTGGGAATCAAACCCACGACCTCTGGATTAGCAGTCACGATCACTAACCACTAGACCAACAGGCGATAACAATAATATTATTGGCTTGCTTGAAGCATCTAAGATGCACTTATACGGATATAGCACGTTAACAGGTGGGCCATGCTCCGGCCAAGACTTTGAAACTACCGAAAAGATGTTTTAAAAAACCTATTGGTAGCAACATCACGTGCATGTTATGGAAATACGAGTACATTGTGTTGTAACGGGTTAAGGGTTTTTTTGTGATATGTAACAATAATTGGAAAGAAGTTGTTAATAATATCGTCTTTCTATATCATCATGTGGTTCTTATCATCCTCATAGTGACTTTAGGATAATCGTTTTTTTAATAAATAAATGTAGACAACATCACATACTTACATCCGAATCCAAAGTAAGAAGCTAAAGCACTTGTGTTATGGAATCAGAGGCAATGAAGGTACCACGAAACCCAAACCCGAGACTATATAGAAAACTGTTTTTCTATATTGATCCGTCCGGGGATCGAACCCGGGACCGATGAAAATCGGTGTGTACGCCATTCGACCACGGAGGTCGTCATAGTAAAAGGAAGTAATGTTATTTTTTGAAGTTATTCCATAAATGTGATCATGAACTAATTCAGGTATAGTATTTATTATACCTGAATTAGTTCATGATCATATTTGTTACGCCTAGTAATAATGTCTCAGAACCGCACCCCTGCCGATGAAGTAACTGCCATGGATCAATTACGTGATCTAGCTGTCTATTAAAGATTATCTGTTGTGGCATATTTTTTATCATGAATGTCTTGCGTGGAAAAAGCGCCAGCAGTGGGATATTTAGAGGCTGTCATAATAATGACTTCATTTACCTGGTAGGGGGTTTCGGCAATTTGAGTGATTGATCCACCGACGATTCTTTCTCCGCTGATTACGGCATTTTCTTCGACGTTCTTGATTCTTGCAGCCTGCGGGATACCAAATTTCATGTGGTAGTTGTAGACGGGAGACTCTTCCTCTGCTACGAAGACCTCCGCAGAGACTGCTGCGGCTAAGGCCAAGCAGGCGAATCCAATCAACACTTTCATTTTGAAGAGTACTAAACCACAATAACAACTCAAGTCCAGTCCAAAGTGCTGTCTCTTATATATAGTATCCCTCGATATCTTTTATGCTAGTTAATCTTATTTAGTACAACTAATTACATGTAATCTTAATCTGCTGTGATTAAATTCAATTGATTGTAGTTGTATCTGACATCGTAATCAAATAAACTGTTCAGCCGTTAAAACATATCAATGTGGCAGTGTTTATAGGGTAAAATTACACTGATCGAATGATAAAATTATGGAATAATAATTAGGCAAAATGACCTTTACAAAGAATTGGATTGTAGTGTTGTTAGTTAAAGGGTTTGGAATCAATCATAGAATAATTATAATGTATACAGTTTGGTGATTTCTTATCTAATTAAACATTTTCTAGATCCCAGCAGCAACTGCAACTCAACGACCTTCATTAATTGGAGTTACACTTAAAGATGAAGAAGAAGATGTGAATGATTCATGATACCCGCTTTTTGAATATTGCGTAGATATAATGGTAACGAAGAAAGTGGATTTTTACGATTCTTCGGTTTTCGGAGAACGGGGAAAGTCATGATTTAGGAGAGGTCTTTGTTCTGTTCCAAATTTGACATTGCGTCTCCTCCATAGGTGTGCCAGGTAGCTGGGCAGTGCGAGGATGCGTAGGGTGGCCGTGAAACGGAAACGGCTTTTCAACCAGAAATGTGCAGAAATGTACAGATGAGCGGTACGAGGATGTGTTGCGGGCTCGATAAAGATGCGAGGTGAGATGGGATAAAAACTGGGATGGGATAAATAACAAGGGACTTGTTCTCTCACATATCCTTCCTTTGTTTTGATTGTACAAAAACTCGCAGAGCTGAGCCGTTTCCAGCAGAGCTGCGCTGAGCAACGGGGCTTCTGTTTTTGCGATTTTAAACTATTTAATTTTGTAATATTAGTTTTTGTAAAAAACATACTTAAATAGTTGCCTAGTCTTTTATTCTTATCTTGTTAAGCATTAGTACATAATCCATAAGAGATAAGATTTGGATTGAAATTATCTACAAAATTTCCATATTGGGAAATACAGTTCCTTGTCACAGTTTATAGGTATACTGTGTCCTTGAGGTGATTAAGCAAATTATTACATCCGAATTACAATTCTGATAGATAGATGGGTAGATGAATGGGGAGGCTCGTGGCTAAGTGTAAGCCGTACGGTTTGACCGACAATAAAGGATTGGTCCGTGGATGGGTGACCATTTGTAAACATACCGAGACTCCTCCGTGCCTCGGAAAGCACGTTAAGCCGTTGGTCCCAACTGTCATGCGGTGATCTTTGATAGTCGTTAAGTCATTACAATTCTGACAACCAGTCTTAATATGGGATACTGTATTACCCAGTAAAATGGGTTTTGGAGGTCAGATAGTCGATCATGTAAAATATAGTATTCAGCTAAATCCGGTAAGACTGGAAGCCGAACCTAACATAGCAAAGGCTAGGCAGAAGCAGACGAGTAGATGAATTTGCTTTAGGGGGAGTTGTGGAAAAATGTAGGAGTTCTTATGATCTAAATGTGGTGGTCTTTAGATTTTGTAATAAGATTACGGCTCGCTAGGTGTTTGGTTTTGCAGATTCAAATCAAAGAGTTCATTAGAATGTTGCTGTAAGGTTAATGTTTGCTCTGAATACAGATAGGATTAAAGTTTTAACTTGTTGGGCGTACGCCGGCGCCTGCTGCGTCTGTCTACCATAATTATATTATAGTCTTAGTGCACTGCAAATGATCGGTGCAAATTAATCTTTGTTGTTACTACTTAAGGACCCAATTTGTACTACAGACTATGTTATTCTTTTGCTTTAAGTAAAAATGGGTACACAACTTCCTTAGTATAAGATTATTCTTTTATGATATGACTTAATGAATGTTGACACTACAATATTAAAATATTAATGACTTAAAAATTTATTTATAAAGTCGATATCCCAAACCATGCTATGCATTTATTTAATTATCTTTTATTCGTTTTGCTGCACTGGTTCCTTCTCTTTGTGTATTATTTTACTTACACAATTTAATAGAAGTTATTTTTTTTACAGGAGGGGCTCGTGGCTAAGCATACCCAGCCCCCCTAGCCAAGTAACATTTCTTCAAGCGATAAAGATGATAGAAATCGCTTAAATGACATTAAATGTATGGAAGTGACAAGTCTTAGTCACGTGACTTAAATGTCATTTCCATACATTTAATGTCACATCATCGTTAACGCTGGTAACAATTTCACTTGGCTAGGTGTGCCCAAGCTCCAAGTGTACAAAAAAATAAATTAAATTTTAATTTTAGATTATTATTATTTTATATTCAAGCTATTACATTATTTCCAGATTTGCCCACCAGTTTGTGGAACTATACAAGTGTAAAACAACTTAATATTCACACTGTCGTTTTTCTAAAGGCACAGTTTTCGCGCGAATCATGTGAATAGAAATGTGAAGTGTAAGTGTGAACTGGGTCACGAAGGCGTCTTTGGGTGGATTTCACGGATGCTTATAAACATGATCAGTCAATGCTTGATTCTCTCTAATAATAACTGGCTAGTAAAATTCATAAAACAAGTGAACTAACATTAAAAATAAGTTAGAAATACTTACCCATTCCAACATAAATTATTTAATTAACAACGATTGTATATATACCATTTTAATTACACTTTGTTGGATTCACTGCGTGGATAGAACTTTGTTTAATTCTAGTAAAACTTTATCGAACGTTATTCCCGCGACAAACTGTCATCGTTTCGTGGGTTTAATTATTTTTATAAAGTGATCAAACCAATAAATGCTTCAATTATTAGTGACTCCAACTTTTATATTGTCAAACTAAACTGAGCGCAGTACCATTCAAAATATAAATAAGGTAGTAAATATTACTATGGTACTTTTTTATTGGCATAAAGCAAATTCCCTTCTTAGCAAATAAATTCAATTGTATTTTTTTTTATAATTCCAATTCAAATTTCAATGAATTATGCAAAAAATAAATGTCTTTTAAATTTGAAAATTTTTAATCTCCAATCTGTATAACCGTATTCCCATAAACGCGTTTATGGTGAAACAGGTGAAATCGCCTTTAAGGTACACCGTGAAGGGTGGGGTACTAGTGGGAAGTCCTCTCAGTGGCTTATGCTAACTACAACACCTACACTGAACTACTGGCTTTTACTTTACATTCCTTTAGAACTGAATAGGTGGAAAGTTCCGTTTCTATTTGGAACTTTGGGTGTGTGAATTTAGTTTTTGAACGGTGATTTATGGATGGCACCTAATATAGAGACTAATGTGTAATGGATGTCTTTTGGCTATTAGATTTAGTAGTAACCGTTTAATAGCAATGTGAAAATACAAAACATCTATTGATATTTGAGTTGAAACTCAGTTTTTTTTTGTTACCCGAAGGACAACCTCATGGTCTACCTCCACCCTGGGGAAGACGGAGGGGCCTGACACCTACCGGATTAAACCACCGGAGTGCTACTCCATTCCCTATTGCCGGGGCCACACGGGTGCATTTCGTAATACTACCGTGATTCCCGGCAAGCAGATATTACCTGCATCTACCTTTACTAAAATTGATTTTGAGGAAAACGGTAGGTTATTAAAATGTATTAATGTACAATAAGTTAAGATTAATTAAAAATCGGCAACCATTTCTATGAGTAATTACTACACGTAGTAAAATATTTTTAACTTTAAAGGCACTGTTTTTCTGCGGCGCTCGAATTTTTCGCTCACGGAAAATTAAACTTAGGGGTTATTCTCTAAGTCCAAATAAATAAATAACGTGACATAACGCAGATCCAGTTCAAGAGTTCAAGAATCCCAGGTCGCCAATCTTTTTTCTGTTCTGAGAGTCACTGGGTAGTTTTAGTGTATACGTTTTAGAATTTTTTAACTTAAAAGTGTAATAATTCGAAAGAGATAAAGCCTCTCTTAAATCACCGTAACTTGGACTTAGTGAATAACGTCCCTGTATGGGTACGCTTGATAGCGTTTGAGGTGTTTCATGTGTAGCGTGTCCGTGAGTGTAGTGGATATTATCATTTCTGTACAAAGCGAAGCTTGACACACGGCGCAGCGTCTACGAGCGCAGCAGTCTAGTTTACCTAAGGCCTTAAAATGTATAAAACAACGGGAGTAAACCGACTACAATCTTACTTAATAAGAGTTCATAAATCTTTATGTATAAAATTGCTTGTACTTCATAAATGTGAAAGCAATCAAAACAGAACATATTTAAATGTTTTTTTTTTCAGAAAATAGGTATACAAAATATTATTGACAAGATATTTTTAGGAAACTTTTGACAATAATTGATTAATTAAAACCCGTTCTGATAAAGATCTTATCAGAAAACGATTGAGTACCTAATACACACATCAAAAGTGTCTAGGGATCAAGCATTTTTATGCGGATTTCTTGAGATTGAGATGTGGCTTTGTAATAAATTTATGATTTTATAAATTTATATGGATCCTTTTTGGTGCATTTCATAATTCGAATCAGGAACTGTGAATCAAATTCGAGTAAAAGATGAAAATCAGCTGTCAATATTTTCCCTATAAAAACATACAACGCATTGAAGACATTATTAGTGCTACTGTTTCCCTACTACTGATTAAAACCAACGTTATTATGGAGCGGCGACGTCATTTAAGCAGGGAAGAAATGCTCAGAGCCGTGGGAATGATAGAAGCTGGTTCCCGGCAACGTACTGTGGCTTTAGCTCTGAATACAAGTCAGAGTGTTATCAGTCGACTTTGGACACGTTACCGAAGCACTGGTACCGTGGCTGAGCGCCATGGAGGACGGTATCGCTGCACCACACGGAGACAAGACCGATACATTCAAATCTTAACTCGAAGAGCTCCAACAATAACCGCCATGATGTTAGCCGTGAGGCTTCATCACTCTTCAGGGAACTTAATTAGCGACCAAACAGTCAGAAACCGCTTGCATGAAGTGAACCTTCATTCCCGAAGACCGCTACGGGTACCACCTATAGCAATGCACAATCGTAGGATTCGATATCAATGGGCTCTTGAACACAGAAATTGGGCAGAAGAACAATGGCGTTTCGTGTGCTTTTCTGATGAGTCTCGTTTTGGTATGAGACCGGATACAAGACGTATACGACACTGGAGAACCCCTGGACGCCAACAGCGATTAAAATCCTGCCAGGAAGTCCATCCTTATAGTGGTTGAACCATCATGGTATGGGCGGGTATTTGGATCGGCGGAAGAACTGAGTTGATTTGGATCAGAAGCAACCTCAACGCTCAAATTTATGCTGAGACGATTGTATCAGACGTCATCGTTCCTCTACAAGTGCAAATCGGTCCCTTATTTCAGTTAATGCATGATAATGCACGACCGCACACCGCAAGAGTTGTAAGACAGACTCTCGCCGCAGCTAACATCAATGTCCTGCCCTGGCCTGCTCAGTCGCCAGACTTGAACCCGATTGAGCATGCATGGGATATGCTACAGAGAAGAGCTCTGCCGAATATGGAGGGTATCCAGTCGCAAGAAGACCTTTTTTTGTTGTTGCAACGAACATGGGCGGCCATTCCACAGCGTGATTTGGATGAACTCATTTTGAGTATGCCAAACCGATGTTCTTGTGTTGTTAGTGTTCGCGGTAGAAACACGGATTATTAATTGTTTAAGTTACCCAATAAAATTTTAAAGAAAACTGTTATTTCAGTCTTTTTTTCGAACTTTTGTGTTAGTGGTTCAAATGTCAAAAATCCCTTTATTAGGAAAATGGCAAATTTCTTTATTAATGCAAAGGTGACTTGGTTTATCGTTACTGTGACAAACGAAAACACTTTATTCGATGAATCCTTAAAGAAAATTTTAATTAATATCAATCAGGAGAAAAGTTATTGCAAAAATATATGTTGATCCCTAGACACTTTTGATGTGTGTAGTCTGGAGTTGTGAACAAAATAATTTGTGAATATATCGCAAAATCTCGACTGTCCATTTCTAGTCTATTCTGATAAATATAATAGTTGCGTCTTAATAAGATTAAGAAAGGTAAGATCTATAAAAATAAGATTTTGTATTCATTTTTATTGTCATTATTATTATCTTTTGTTCGTTTATTGTCATTATTATACTATATATTTATACATTATTATTATATATTGTACTAGCTGTTCCTTACGACTTCGCCCGCAGTACCTACCTAATTTTTTAGTAAAAAATATAGTTTATGTTACTTAAGGTGAATGTAGCTTTCTAGTTTCTAATGGTGAAAGAATTTTTAAAATCGGCACACTAGTTTTTGAATTTATTAAGAAGAAAAAGTATTAGAAAAAGATAATTTATTAATTACAAACATACACACAAAAATACTAATCTCTTCATAATATTAGTGTAGATTGTCAATATTCATTTGAATTTGTATTGCGTTTGTATGTAAAAGTAAAGTTCGAAATATTCCACGCGGATTTAAGCATTTAATATTCTTAGGTTAAATATTTAACAAATATTGTTATCTAGCGATTCCAGCTGGTCTCAGCAAATACAAATGTTTTTAAATTTCCAATTTTTCCTGAAATGTATTGGATGTAGGAAAGTGTAAGAATGAAATTACTAATACACTGTTTTTTTGCTGAGAAATATATTTTCGGAGATAATACAAAACTGTGCGGAGAGACGCGGCATGTGAGGTTGGGTGGAGGGGGGGGGAGCCGGGTAATCCGCCCTAGCAGAGGACACAGCACCCCACACTTACTCGCAAAAGGCGTGAAGACATCTCTTAATTGTCTTTTGGCTACATTTAAAATAAACTGTTCCAATTCGCCCAACATCGGTCTATGGTATGGTCTATGGCCCATATCGCTCACAAAATGCACTTACTTGGTCCACTGACGAGTAAGTAGGGGCCCACCTAACTAGGATTTTTTGGTCCCTCTGCCTCCTGTTAACTCCACTTGATCTATTTGTTTTCAAAGAAATTGTAAATAAGTTTCAAAAATTATTTGTCTAGACTGGGAACCAAACTAAAGAGTGTTACTTTAAAATGAACCTTTAAATAAATACAAAAAATCCTAGGCTGAATGATTAATTCGAAAAAACGTTTTAGAAATAATATTTTCGCGTGCTACTCCATAGACTTCGATGTTTTCGGTAACAGGTCAAGTTTAAAAGAGGTTGCACTAAATTTTCGACTCCAACGACAAATATACGGCGGAATACTGGACCACTATTGTTGGTATTGTTGTAAAAGCGGGACTTTGTACTTTGGTAGAATGAATCGAAACAAAGGAATATACACACATATATTCGTGCCGTAGTCATATAGTAGGAAGAGGAGGATGTGTGTAAGAAGTGCCGTAGTCATATAGTAGGAAGAGGAGGATGTGTGTAAGAATTAAATAATATTATTTTGTGTGGCAGCGTTCTATCGAGAGAAGGAAACCGTTAAATATTTATTAAATGAAACACTAAAATAAATATAAATTTAAATATTATAATAATAATAAATTGAAAATATTATTTTAAGAAAAAAGAAAAATAACGAAATTTTATTGTTCGGTTTTAACGTACATTATGGCAAAAGTATCACTAAAAGGTAGGGTTACAATCAATAACCTCTGCAGAATATAAGAGCAGTTTATTTAATCTTTATATGTACCTACATAGCTGAGTCGTTGCATTTTCATGTAGTTCTGGGGTAGTTTACACCCCTCGTCGGTAAATTCGTCCGCTGGGATGTGTTCCACCCGGTGTGTCTTCAGTTCACGAGTGTTTTATAGCCTTTGACTAAATTTACTGTTTAAATTTGTTAAACAAGTGGGGACTGACTGTAGTCAACTGTTGTGGGAGAAAAATATTCGAATGCTGGCTTTGGGATGTTATTTTAAAAGCTTTGCAGTTTTTTGAACCTGAACAAGCGTGGTAACCTTAAAATACTTTTAATATGGGTATGACAATGGCCACCGAATCTGTGAAACACGAACTAAACTAATTTAGTTCCGTCTAAAATTTCTCATACAAATTTGGCGACAAGTAAAACCGTGTACTATAAAAACACTGTGATGTTCAAAGCGAAAACTAGTTTGACATTTCTAAGTTAGTTGTTGTCTGTTGCCGACTTTTTCTCAGGCTTTATGTTAGTAAAATATAGGAATGGTTTAAGTTTAGTTTAGTTTGCGTATATATATAGAAATCAACACCAATATTCAATGTGATTGTATAGTAGAAAATTTTCATAAATATACACGAGGACATCTTTGTCACAATTTTTTGCTTGAAATAATTTATACAATTAGTAGTGACAGGTTAAGCAATAAAAGATCACCATAATTTAAATATCCCGCAATTGATAACAATGGTGAAAATCTTAATTGAGTATTAGTGAGCGCATGGGGGTTTTATGGCAATCGATATTGCTATGTTAGAGGTAGCTGCCTAAGGCGACAGGTGGTGTTTAAAACCCCATATTCTAAAGGCATTTCTCTCGCTTAGAATTCGTTATTAATGTGTCGGTTTAGTTACAATGTTTACCTACATTGTTTCGAATTGGTGTTAAATTTAAATTGGGTTGTTGGAATGTTTGAAATTATACAGGGTGTAAGAGGAATGTTCTTGGAAACGAAGATAGGCGACATTACTCCTGATACATATGATGAAGGGGGGAAAAGAAACCGCGTGAAATCAAAGTATTTTTTATAATGTTTAATTAATATCATTCAAGCTCCGATACCGTGGACACTGCAGGTAGCTTAGCGATTCCATGAACGGATTGGCCTGCACAGGGTTGCAGGTTCGAACCCACTACAGGCAAACTGACTTTTTCCAAGTTGTATGTACTTTCTTAATATTTCTAAGACACCATTGACAAGCGGTGAAGGAATCTGAAATCGCCAACCTGCAGTGAGCCAGCGTGGTGATTATTGCTCCTTCTTTCTCTACATGAGAAGAGGGCTGTACCCAGCAGTGGGACATTTATAGGCCGGTATTTAAGCTCCGATATGTTAGTTCAGCTTAACTGAACGACAATTTTCTTAATACATTTATAAAGCACGAATTTTTTGCGTTTCATTGCTTGTTTCTTGGGAAGTCATGTTTTATTTTAACTTTTTTTCTTCATTTGGCTGTACTAATATGACAGTGTAAGATGTTAAACATAATAATATTGTTTCCGCTCCATCACCATATGGTTATGAAACTACTATCTCCGACCTTTGTTTTCAGGAGCATACCACTTATGAACTGTTTATGAACCGTTTATGAACTGGACTGACTAGTGCAATTCTTACTCTCCGAAATCCACTATGAAGAGTGCTGAGTTTTTATTGTAGGTCTTTGAAATTAAGTAAGTAGTACAAACCATTTGCTGGCTTATAGATCGTCACTTTTCTATAGCAAGAACGTATTACGTATTCTCTTCATTCAAGCGATACGACAGGTTATATAATTACTAAAAGTCTATCAATTTCCCTTTGAGTGAGGTCATGTGCGTAATCGCAGTAGATTAAGTAGGCACCCGTGTCGTCGTGTGTCCTGTCCCACGGATCTTAGCCTAATCCCGTTCGTAATCAAAATGAATCTCAGCAAAACCCTCGGCCCTTATTTCTATGTAGACACTCACACAAGTGGATCTAATCCAAATTATTTGACACAGTTTTAACTAACTTCATGTGTGAGTTACCCTTGAAGTTTTTGGTCTACAATTTGTGTTTGGATTGGGTACCTTCAGTTTTAACTGTAGTCTGTACATTCGTAAGTTGACTCTTAATGCATTATTACGAACACGCTCCTCTTCAACTATGTGATTGCTTCGACCCTTTTTCGTTTCCATTAATGAATGTCAACTACCAATATATTTTTTTCATACCAGAACAGACGTAGGTACTCCACATAGATAAAGGATTTTGTGGAGAATAAATAATTGTATATATTTTTATTTTTAATTTTAAGCATCCACACTTCTCAAAAGATATCTTTATAGAGAAGTAAACATTTTGTAAATTTTAACCAGCAAGCCAGGAATAATTGCTTAATAAATTTCGTGCGCTAATCTTTCCCGCTTTATTTAGTAGCACACTTTCAATGGACACTCGGGCAAAGTTATGACTTCAGTTTCCACGTGGCTTTGTTCTCGTAATATACGGTTTATTTGTTTCATCTGAAACGCTGAATACTTCTCAAAAACGGCTTTAAATATCTTTCACATACTTTTTTTTAATGATGGGATAAAGCTCATGTCGCATACTATGAAAGTATGGGAGAAGGTGATAGAGAAAAGAGTGCGAGAAGAGAGTGAGATTACCCAAAATCAATTTGGGTTTATGCCAGGTCGAGGGACAATGGACGCTGTTTTTGCACTTCGCCAATTGTGCGAGAAGTAAAGACGTGTGCACAAAAATCTGCACATGGTGTTCATTGATCTTGAGAAAGCGTATGATAGGGTGCCTCGGGAAGTGTTGTGGTGGGCCATGAAAGAGAAAGGTGTGCCTGGGAAGTATGTAGAGTTAATTCGTGCGATGTACAGGCAATCCTGTACGTATGTCCGATAGTCTGCTGGCAATACTGACCAGTTCAGTGTGGCTGTGGGCTTGCACCAAGGGTCGGCTTTAAGCCCATACCTCTTCCTACTGATTATGGACGCCCTTACGGCGGACATACAGGAAGAGGCACCCTGGTACATGCTGTTTGCCGATGACATTGTTCTGGTCGGTGATGATGGACCTGAGATCCAGAGCAGATTGGAGGCTTGGAAAGTGGCACCGGTAACCGAAAAACTATGTGGAAACCGGCTATCGTGGTATGGGCATGTGATGCGGAGGAATAAGGATCATGTTGTAAGGAAGGTTTTGAGCATGAATGTGGATGGGTATAGGGGAAGGGGACGACCAAAGAAACGATGGATGGATTGTGTGAAAGTCGATATGGCAAGGAAGAATGTTACTTGTGAGATGACGGCAGATAGAAGAGTATGGAAGAAGAAAACATGCTGCGCCGACCCCAAATAAAATTGGGATAAGGGCAGGAGGATGATGACTTTTTTTTAATGATAAGTACTTTAACTAACATTACGAATGGTAAAGGTTGGATATCTATTCATATGGCCGTTGGATTTTCAAGTAATGAATCATTGGGTTATTTAAGATGACATAAGCAACGCAATATATCTGATATATAAATACAATAAACCGACGAAATGTAAGTACGAACCTAACTTTCGAACGATTAAACGAAAAATAAAGTGAGTGAATGAAATAATGTATTACAGAAATGAGACCTTACTTACGCGGGTGAAACCGCGGGCGACAGTTAGTACATTATAATTGACACTGGATTACATATTACTTTATCCAGATAAGTCGACGCTAAACGTCAAAAAGTTTTTTTCTTTTAATATTAATCTCAGTGATAAATTAGATCAGATAATACTTGTTTAGATAAAATGCTAATAATTTCGTTTCTACTTATACTTACATGACTGGCATCAAAAGAAATAACATGTGTATAGATTAAATAGTAATATGTATGATTAATTTGTTTTGTAATTAAATTACAAGAGGGTTTTTACGTAGCTGGGGTTTTCCGGTAAGACGGTAAAATCTTTAAGATCTAAGCTTCGAACATCCGGCATTATTTTAATTTGTATTGACTATCTCCGAATACATACATTAATTAACTTTAACACATTGTTTTCTGAGGTTTACGCGAATATTAGACATTGAAATAAAACTACTTTAAAACGGATTCTATCGAGCAACATATATCCCCTGTCAAGACAAATACCACCTCAGTCGGCCCGTGACCATGACACCTGCAAAGCCGTCGAAACGTTGGGAACTAAAATAAAAAATAAACCGCGATAGAATCCGTTTTAAAGTAGTTTTATTTCAATAACTTTAACACGTTCTTAAATGTCTATCTGCCGTTTTTATATGTTGATGTGACAGAGGCAGCATGAGACTTAATGGTGGCTTCAAACTGAATGACGTTTAAGTATTCAGTCATTAGTATTTTTTTCAAATACTAGCTGACCCGGCGAACTTTGTTCCGCCTCCGCCTTATAGATCTGGTCGCGGCATGGTATTGTTATTAATGATAATATCGGCACAGCAACATAATAAAAAACTTTAAACGAATGCATCAACCGGTAAATTTTATTTAAATATGTTTAGCTGTCAGTTGCGTTTTGTTATACCATTTTTAACAAATGAACTGCTGACTTATATTTTGACTGAATTGTGTTTTGTTATTCTATGTCAGTTGCGTTTTGTTGTACCACGCTTTATGTCACGTCCCACGGGAACGACGGGAACGGGATAAAAAGTCCTATCTATCCTATGTCCTTCTCCTGGTTCTTAGCTACCTTCCTACCAATTTTCAGCCAAATCGGTTCAGCCATTCTTGAGTTATAAATAGTGTAACTAACACGACTTTCTTTGATATAATATAGAAGATAGATTAAAAAGCAAACATAAATAATCTGCCGACTAAATGCTTTACACATCGCAGATGCATACAGATTCTTAGAACTAAACATTTTTAAAATATTTTCTTTTAATATGTTTATTCCTTGCTTTGTTTCAACTGAATACTTTTTATTCCACACCGTTTACGGACGCATTAAACTCAATGCGGAGCAATAGAGGCACACCTGCTGGTAACTACTTTAATTACGTTAGCCATTAATCCTAGTCAGAGAGCAGGGGTTGTGGACATAGACGGATTGGGCCCAGTCCTTCAATATTTTAACTATGCGTAGAGCGAACGTGTCAGCGAATAATTGGACATGCCAGTAATACCGTTGTTTTGCATTGAGCCGATTAGTTTAGACCTAGTTACCTTATTACGTGGTGGAAATATATGTAATTATTATTGCGTTTAGATTGCATTGGAGTCGCATTATTTTAGCGTCCAACTTTTTAATTATATTAATGTAATGTTGATATTTGATTAGCAGTAAACACAGTTAAAACGGTTTTAAATTTCGTTTTGGTGTTTTTTGTTTTGTATGAATTTTAGTAAGATTACTACCGTACGTAATACAAGGCTTATCTTTGCAAGATACCAAACCATATCGATAATTAATTAATGAGTTATCTACTATGTTTTGCATTTTGTGTGCAAAGTCCTTTTTAGTTTATAATTAAAATATATCTAAGGAAATTAAGTATCTCAAGAAGCGTTGCAAGCTGCCTGCCGCAGCCCTGGTCTGGAGTGGTCCTCACATCCCTATAGGCACTAAACACGTGGCTTGGTTTCATACCTAAGTATATTTTGAGGTTGTTTTTGCACGTGTGCTGTGAACTCAACAGCCGTGTAATGACCCTTCCATGTATTATAAAGTCTTTTTAACCCCTTTTAAAGCAGAAATTACGTTCTTTTACATTCACGTCGAGCAGAAAAGTGCCTTTGAATTTACAAGGATTTTATTTTTAATTATCCAAAATAACATTTTGTTATTTTTTTTGCGAAAAATCTAAATAATTACGTCTGTTTCTTTAAGGATTGTTTGACTGATTTTCAACAGAAATAACGTTTATAATGTCGTCTGAGCCGTGAGTTGAAGAGCGAAGGGTCGTTAAATACATCATTAAATGTCTTTAAACAGCCAGCTATTCAGTATACAGATACACACTTAGATACAAGGCATCGTATAACACGGAAAGTTGCTTAATTTTCAAGTAGGTAGGTAATGTAGGAGCAAGTTGGCAACGAATATAAAAACAGTGAAGGATAAAAGTTTCGTTTGGGGCCGGAGCCCGCGTAATCCGACAGTTTCCCGATGTAGGTCCATGAATAGTGCGGACCGGAATCTTTGGAGTCGACGTCATTTGCATTTTGATATTAAGCTCACCATTACATGTGTTTAATTTGATATTTCGGTACTTATTTAGGAGCTGATGTAAAAAGTGCTATGGTAGGAAGATATTATACGATATACCTACTGGTAAATGTTTGTTTGAATAGTTGAACGCATTCATCTCAGGAACTACCTACAAGACGTATTAAGCGTTAAATAATCCATTTATCGAGGCTATATAGGCTTTTTGCCGCGATAAAGAACCACCAACAAAACGCGGGCGGAATAGCGAGCAAAAACTATTTTGAATGACATAATTTCTAATGACACATTTAGAATTTCACGAATTATAATTTACTTTATTACACTTTTAATAAATGTAGTCAATGCGGCTCTATATCTTCGTAATTCTGGAAGGTAAGTCTTTAAGGCACACTTTGAAGCACTGAATTTTCTACTCTTGTAACAAAAACACGTCAGGTCACTGGCGATAATCCAAGAGTTTGTGTCCTATCAGGAATGTTCTCTGAATACCTATATCCGCAAACTGAATCCCAGTTTATTGAGTCTCTAGAATTTACTAAAGTTAACCACGACGGGATGATAAGATTGTAAATAAACTCTTTTTAGTAACGATTTTACTTTTTGATTTAACAACTAGATAAAATATTCCGTTTAAGATATTCCCTTGATACATACCTATTCTCAAATACTTTTTAACAAGATGGAGATTTTTAACAATTCGAATAGATTTGTCACGAATTGACTAACACAAACGAATAAATAACTCTGTTGGTGTACCTTTTTTTTTTCGGGGTGAAAAGCTTATGCTTTCAACCCACGCCGAGGGCTCGCAGTGGGGATATGTCGGACTGTCACCGACCCAAAACACCCCAGTTCCGTCTCTGCCATGCCGGAGTCGTGGGATCACTCGCGCATTCTCTGCTATATTCCGGCTGGCTGTTAGTGTACCTGACCATTTATTTTTGTATGAGGATACGGACCATAATAGCCCAGTCAATGGGATACTGTTTTGCCCAATAAAATGGGTTTTGGAGGTCAGATAGGCAGTTACTTTATATAATATACGGTATTTAGCTAAATCTGGTGAGACCGGAAGCCGACGGCACGTACCATAGTAATATTATTTTTCAAATTTTTCAAAAGTATGGTTATAAACTTTATGTGACATTGCCACCACATTGGCAGTACGACGGACTTTTATAACACCTATAATACCAGTAAAATCACAGCGTTTTAGGGTCTAACAGTGGCAACAAAAGGATAACACGAAATGTGATTACTCAGCAACGAGTAGTACTGGGGTTTGCATGTCATGGCGGCAGTGAATTACTGGACAGTCGAAATTTTTTTTTCGTTTTTCAGGTGTGCCCAACAAAAGTGAACAAAAAGTTATGTTGTCACACGTTCTACGGGCAAGCGACGCCGTTAAATGTTCACACTCGGTTGTTGTAAACACACCGCATGTTTGGAATAGTACTACCTCCAGGAATTCGAGCTTCTTTTTTACTTTTTATATAAAAAGGACTTCGAAATGGCCCTGACTATTTATGAGGGCAGAAGAATTGAAGTTTAAAATAAATTAATTGAGATGCCTTTATAGATAAATTAATAATATGTGATTTGTTAAAACATTTTTATTTAGAAACGAATAGGTACTTTTCCTGAGGACCGACCTAAAGAAAAACAATTACAAAGTATGAAGTAAATAACTAATACTCTAACATGTATTTATGTATTAATTAAAAAGAAACCTTAAACAGAACTAAGGATGTAACGTAAATGGAATTTTCGTTCGTTATATTGGTAATCTCTAGTAATAGGGTAGCGTGGTTCCAATGATACAGTCGGCCAGTTTCGGCCAAAAAATCAAGTTTCGGCCCGAGTTTCGGTTTCGGCCAAAAACGGCCGAACCCTTCGGCCGCGCCGAAACTTACAACATCGTCCCTTCGGGTCGCGCTCGGCTAACGATTTGGTTATATGATTAACAATTTGATTATTTTGATTATTTAATTATATTTGAATTAGCCATTCGAGGCTAACTGATTGTGATATTTGTGAGTATATATATTTTTTTTTAAATAAAAACGACGCCCGCACTAAGGAATTTAATCCTTGTGTCGCGGGGGATTCACAAACATTCAAATCACATGCACAAAGAACACCCACGACTTAGTATCTGTGGATCACACAAATGCTTATCCCATGCGGGAATCGAACCTGCAGCACGTCACGCACAGTGGTAATTAGCGTGGTGACCTACCACTCGGCTATCCGTGCAGTCAAAATGTAAGTAACTGAAAATAAATAAACATAATATATGAGCATCATATTTTAATAATAAATTTGTTTTATTTTATACCACCATTAAAAAATCGCTAACTTTGTGTTACAATTAATGTATTTTTTTCACTTTATAGGGTAGTTAAATTTTCAAACAGAACCTCTGTAACTGTGCTGAAATTTCATTGTGATAAATCTTTGAAAGTAGAAACTTGTATAGGTTGGCGAGATATTAATTTTAGAAAAAAACGGACTTACTAACGTTTTTTCGAAATTTTAAGGACTTTTTTTTTTATAAAAGGTTCGGTTTCGGTTTCGGTTTCGGCCGAAACTACAATGAAACCGAACCTTCGGTTTCGGTTTCGGTTTCGGCAAAAAAACATGTTTCGGTCGGTCACTATACAAAAGTAATTACCGATATATGTACAATATAGTTACGCCTTCATTTTATGGTAGAAGGTGCGACAAAAGTTAAAAAAAAAGACGAATTGACTTCATTCGTGAATCTCATACACAAAAAGGATAATGAAAATGGGTATTGCTTGGCATGAGCAGGATTAGCTGGAAATAATTAAACCTTCTCAATGTAAAAAAAGACCAAATCGAGGGAAGCCTGATGGCTAGGGCATCGGACTTGCGATCCTGTGATTGAAGGTTAAAATTTAACATAGTAATATGCAAACCACATTCCTAGAATGCTTTTTAGGGTCCGCACCCAAAGGGTAATGGGACCCTCTTACCTAAACTCCGCTGTCCGTCCGCCCGTCCGTCCGTCTGTCACCAGGCTGTGTCTCAAAAACCGTGATAGTTAGACAGTTGACATTTTCACAGAAGATGTATTTCTGTTGCCTCTATAACAACAAAAATTATGTCTTTAAAAATGATCTTTATTATCTGTATATCATAAAGAATCAAATTATTGTCGATCAAGAATAGGTCACCTCTAGGTCTACCAGAGGGATAAAGTCTATGCGAACCAGTTGGAATAAATCCAGTCTGGTTTCGGTTGCCGGGTGGTCGCGAAGGTTGCTCCCGACAGGGGCGAACACTAAATTCTTTGCTGCGGCAACAAATCCGCGTCAACGTAGATAGGGCCGTGTTTTATTTGGGTCAGGTTCGGCAAGTACACCCTCATCAGATAAGTGGTCTAGGTGTTTCGTTTACAGATTTACAACAGTTTTCTAGTGAGTGATATTGTTAGGGTGTTTTTGTTGTACAAGTTTGAAAGAGGGTCGAGTTATTTGATGGCAGAGGTCCGTCAGGTCAGTTGGACACGTTGAAATTGACTCGAAAAGCAACTGTTTTTTTATGTAAGTAAGGGCGTGTAAGATTGTATGGAGGGATTTTGGGGCAAAGGAAAAATTCACTAAACAAATAGGTATCATAATATAGTTGAACTGTGATATAGTATAGTGTAAAGCACTAATCGTTACGTAGTATTAAAACAAAGTCTATATATGAATTAGATTTTGTCGCAGTTTTCAGCAATAGAAAGAAAGATTCAAGAGGAAGGTTTTTGAGTATTATTGTAGGCATTTATTACTGTACTTCCCGTGCGAAGCGGGGTTTGCTACGATAAAATAAAGCCATGCATAATTCACACACATAGTTACGTGTTACTAAAAATATTCTTTAATTCTTTACGTGACTTTCACAAAAGGATAAAAATAAAAATAATTTAATACATAAATACTAAGCTCTCTTAAAAAAAAGAGAGTTTTTCTGTTTTCAAGATGCGGTCCAACGTAATACGTATGCTTATTACATACTGGTGTGAATTCCAATGAGATCATAAAATATTGTAGCGTAATAACAACAAACCGTTGTACAACGAAACAAAGTTGTTGTTGCTCTAGAGAAAGATGGAACGATATAAGCCACTTCAATTACTCCATAATCTAAATCTGGGGCCGCGGAAGATATGGCGAAGTTTAACTAAAAGTTAAAGCTTTAAATTGAACTGCGGCATACTCGTCCGCCGAGGGTAAAACTTATTTAAGGGGTTATAAATTAAAGTAATACGTAGCTAGTCAATTATCTCGGATTTCGGATATATTTATAACTGAAATATTTGCTTCGAAGTTTGTTTCATAATAGCTTCTATTTAAATATACTTACATTGTTGATCAAGTATCGGTTTCTTAACTAATATTGACGGGGGGATGGTAGATTGGTGGGAAACATTTAATCATTTGTTTGATCCACTTGCTGCAACATACTTACAACCATCTATTTTCAGATGGCCCGCTAAATATATTAACTAATTTAATATCTATGGAAAACTTTCAGCTAACCAAACAGAATAATAAAAAGTATGCAAAACTGAGAGTAAATTAAGTGTCTTCGCTTTTAAATAACGGATCCACCTGAAATAAACAATGGATAGTAATGGATACTTCGACAACACAGTTAACAAAATCAAAGCATAATGCTTTCTCTAAATTGAATTCATATTACATTTAAAAATGAATGCACGTTTGGGTGGTGGCACACATAATATGCATAAAAAGTCGACGCCAATTACTGGTCACTGATTCTGTAACGAATATTAACAGGCGGTAGTAATAGATTGCTGTCAGGTGATCCGCATATTCATTCGGTCGCTTTATAATTAAAAAAAGAGCAAAAAATATTTTTACCTATCTGTAAAAAAAAACAATAAATTTTTCGTGATATTTTTCATAAAAATATATTGAACGTGTCCTCGTTACCGAAGCTTTGGCGTAAAGCAACACTTGAGCTGTAAATCCCGAAATAAACGTTCACGGTGTCCCCTTGGTTGGTAAGCAAATCCGGATTTAACGGTTTTGTGAGCTAATTGAACCTTCATGCGGAGTGTCGGTATATATTTGAAAAAACACGGCCACTGGCGCTGCACACACGTAGTCCAGCAAACGTACATGTTACACCGGATCTATTGATTTTCTTTTGTTTCGTAGTTCGAATAAGCCTAAAAGAACATTGCTGCACTTTTGAGCTGTATGCGATTTATTTTCATATTGATTATAAATACCACAAATTTTCCCAATATTCATGTTTGATTTGAATCACCAAAGAGCTTGTAGAAAAACTGTCCGGAATCTTGGTGTTTTTAAATATAAACTTAACGAAGCGCCTGGCATCTGGTTTCCGCAACCAAATTAATGGAAAATATTGTCAATATGATTGATGTTCAGACTTCATATTGTAGATGAAATCATGGAATTAATAGAAAATCGATTCCTGAGGTAATAATTGCAAACTGTTCTACTTATGAGACCCAACTTGATTAGTTTAGTAATGCACGTTAATGTGCTTACATTACAGTTACGTGTTGATCTAATACCATATTTAACAAGCTAGTAAATTGACCTCATCATTTGTTATAAAATTATAGTTTAAACAAATTAAATTAGTGTACAGGGTCGAAACATACCTATCAAGAATTTTTAATTAAAATTCTTGATAGGTTGCCTTTGTAAAAGAGGTCAGACTGTCATCTATCTATTTATGTGATGTTCTATGTCAAGATGTCTTGAAAAATACCTCTAATTAGCTACCTAATTTCATATCGACATCAATGCGGCAAAAAAAGTCACAAAATGTTGTGATGTCTATTCAAACATACGTGTGACGAATAGCGGCTGTACAAAAAGCACATATAACTAAAATATTACTTTTGTAACTTATATTATGATGAAAGCGAAACAAAGTTTTACGTCATCGTCGAGATTAGTACGAAAGTAGCTAGACATCATAAAAACTGACAAGGACGATACTAAAAGATTCACTATCTCGACGGAGATTTTAATAAAATAAGCAAATAATAAAATGCAGTGTTGACCTAGAAAATATTCTCCGCTCATCCCCGGAGAACGTTCCTTGTCGCTTTGTTACCCGATTCTGTTCTGTTCTGTAATTTAATATGGAACGTGATGTAATTTTAACAACGCTTTTACGTAATCCTCACAAGGCCTTTATATTTGAAAAATTGTGCTATTTTGCTAAACGTTTGACGCTAGATAAAAGCGACAAACTTTACTGCACAGGTTTCACGGAAAGAGATGCGATTTCCCTTCGCAGAATCAGCTTTTGTTTCTTAATCCGCCGTCTGGGGCTCTAGGTGTAGCTAGCAGTTTACCTAAGCTACAGTTATGGTATAGTTTATTTTCAGTTATACCTAGTATAGATGGGGATTCGAATTGAACTTTGAAGTGTAACTCTTTTGGTTTCGTGGAAATATTTACAAGCACTTAAGCGGGCAAGATTGGTGTGTGTATTTGCTTAACCACGAAAAATAACCGGTCTGGAATTGCCTTCAAGCGGATTAGTTTTTCTAAGTTTAAGAAAACTAGTTGCTGCTAATGCGATTGTAACTCTCCAATTATAATGAAAAACCTGGCGTCTAGGTAGCGAGGGTGATCTTCACCACCACCTAGCAATAGAGTGGTGGTTTTCACCTCACAGCCTGCGGCCCTCTACTAAGGCTAAAAAGAGGTAGTCAATAAAACAACATGTACAACATAAATCATGTTGTTTTATTGACCACCTCTTTTTTACATTTTACATAATAATATTTGCCGCGTCACAAGTTTGGTTATCCCGTACATAATGAATGTTTAACGTTGGATCACGCTCGTAATTTTTGCGTTTTTTTTTATAAATATTGCTTGTCACATCCTTATATTTTTTGGCAGGTAATGAAATGTATGACAAAATGTGCCATGAACTTGAAAATTCAGCGTATTTTCTACGTGACTGGAAATTAGGGGTTATATACGTACTATACCGGTTCAACATTTATTGTTGACTATTTGAAGCTCTTTCTACAAACATCAATCACATTATAATTATGTAGGTTTTTATATTGCGCCAGTTCAATAGCACTTACATGCTTAAGTATTTATTTTACTCTATCAGCAACTTGTATCAACAATGAATTTTTTATTAAACTCATAAACTTTTATTTAAGAAACTATACGAATATAAGGGAATATTATATTAGTCCAATTTACCAATTGTCGAAGAACTTTTAAATTTCTAACCGGGTAATTTTGCCATAACTGTTGGGAATAGAAAGAACAACATAAAGTCCTGATTGAAAGCGTCACATCAAAGTTGTTAAAATTGTGTAGGTTCACAATCGAAACTAGAATCAGAAATCGATCATTGTTCGGTGCTCGCAAACTTGCCGTGAGGGAAACAAATTGCTAATGAAACGCCATCGCACAGCAACATACAAAATGGCTTCCAGCGAACATTTCGCCGACGCATCGTCTATGCACGTTATTCATTTGGTTTGTGTGCTATTGTTTGCAAAAAAAATTAAACCGAATCACTGATAGCTACGGTAGAAAATACATAAATCGAGCTCAGTTTTTGTTTCGCCGCGACTATTCGCACCTGCCGCGGGGTTTTATTTTTCAATGTGTATTCAGGATTTACACGCCTATTGTGATAAATGTTTGTTGGAATTGTTCTTGGGTGTCATCCACCTTCGTTTTATTGTATTCCATAGAATTGTAAATGGAAATATGAGTTAGAAAGATAAAAGAATATTTATTTTCAAAGCTAGTATAGCGGAAACATGGCTTTAGGTGTAATCTAAAACTATAAAATTCCTTTATATACCTAACTTATATATATGATGCGTGTCCTATAATAAAATGCATTCAGTACTTAACCTTCATCTGAGTTTCATTATCTGCAACCTATAAAAAGTTCCTTACTGAAGATGATTAGAATTAAATATAAACAGATATCACTTAAACTAGCGGTGGTAACCTAAAGGCTTAAGGGCTCGGTCGTCGGACTCGCGATCATGTGGTAGCCGGTACCGGTTCGAAAACCATCCATAGCACTAACGACGTGACAAAGTCGTAACACGAGCATTTATCTTAACACGAGGGGTTAACACGAATATTAGTAGATAATATGCGACCTTCATATAACAAATAATACATAAAAAAATTATCATCCAAATGCAAAGATAACGGTACAATTAATAACCGTTTTTGGTTGGACCTAGACAACTGTGATCCCGTTTTAGAATCCAGGTTACCGAAACTAGCGTACTAATAAATACCTTTCCCAGCTTACTACATAACCAATGCGCCAGCCGTATATCATCTCGTAAGTCGTTTAAAAGATTTATAGGCCATTCATTATATGTTTCAGCAAACCACACGGTCGCTCGTCTTTTCAAATTAGAACAGTATTCATGTTTCAAAATAAAAAGCTTTCCGCTCAACGTTTATTGTAACAGCCTCTTTCTACTAAGTTGCATTTAACTAATTATTATTTGCAGAGACAAACAAAACCACAGGCGGTTCGTAGTTAAATGATGGTTAACTGAGTACTTATAAAATGTAAAGGCAGAGCGTCGAGATTGCCCCAGTTTGAACTGCGGAGCGGTGCGAGCGGGCGGCACCAGCACTCATCTTGCAATCGCTGTTGCATTTTATTACTTTTCCATTTCCACTGGGGTTTCAATTTCCTTTCTCATAATTAATAGCCTTTCTACGAGTTGCCTGACGTTTTCTATTGCCGTACCGCAGAAACTTTAACGTTCAATTTGCGTGCCATCTAGGACCCTATTACGTCATCCTTGCTACAACTTTTGATTTCCAGGTTTCTGTAAAGCTATTTGTGATTCTTTGTATTGTAGTAAGTGTTGGTTTATTCTCTAGTATTTTGTTTAGTGTCAAAAATACAATTTATTATTTAGTCACCCTCCGTGGTCGAGTGGTTTTCAAGGTGTGGCCAGCTCTGAGGTCCTGGGTTCGATCCCCGGGCGGGTCACTTATCGACATTGTCTCGGGTCTGGGTGTTTGTGGTACCTTTGTTGTCTCTGATTCCACAAAACAAGAGCGTTAGCTACTTACTTTGGATTCGGAGCAATGTATGTGATGTTGTCCACATTTTTTTTATTATGTTAATTTTCACGAGGTATTAGAAATTTTATGGGCCGTAAACATATTGTCGTTGTGATAAGAATGGAGAAAGTTTACATAATTTACGTGACGTGTTACTCGTTCGTAACAGATGTTATTTCATGTCCACAAGGATAATTGACATTTATTAAATTCTAAAATAATCCTCATTCCAAGTTAGATGATAAATGATTTTGTAATATGCCTAGACTTAAAATATTCCCTTACATATTTTATTTACTTGTGATTTAAATTTGTAATATTGTCGAAAAAACTTACATAGTTGATTACAATTAAATGTAAAAAGAAACCGATTTTAATTAAAAAAAAAACTATAATATGAAATACAATGGTATGTAAACACAGGGTATTTGATTTTCATTTTAACATAAAAATCAACTACTTAATTAATGTTATTGGGTTCTGTTAAAAATATTTTAATAATTTGATGTAACTGTATATTGTTTTCAAACTATTCGTATGCAGTATATGCACGTACATAATTTGATAGCCCCGAGGAATAATGCACGATGTGATTGTGCACCTGATTATGAATAGTATCAAAATATTATCAATTAGCTACGTTTAATTCACGATGCACCTCAATTAAGCTTAATGGATTGATAAATTGCTAGCAGAGGATATATTTCACGGGAAATAACATTATTTGTTCGGCTCATAAATGGTCTCGTTTGATACCGTAATTTACGTTATGTTGTTATACACAAGTTAATTAAAATTGAGATTTTGAGATTATATTTACTGCGGTAATGTAAATATTATACTTTAAAACAGAAATACACGTACTGTGACTGATTCAAATCATAATTACGTAATAATAAATAAGGCCGATATTTTTCGTTCAACTACATGATATTATAAATATATATTTTTTCTTTTTTGAAAAGATTACTAGCAACGTGGGTCGCACATTACTAGTAATCTCGTTTACCCCTCGTGCTAAGCTAAGATGTTTGTGTTACGAGTGGGTTCACGTCGGTAGTGTAATGGGTGGGATTCGAACCCGCAACCACATGATCGCAAGTCCGACGCCTTAGCCATTAGGCTACCGCCGCTTCAAAAATGTTGAAGCTTTAATTTTATCAAGTCAACTATTAAAAGACACGTATTCAAAGTGTTATAATTTAAAGTTCCATCTAGCGACAAGCTTTTAATATAGTTCAAAATTTCAGGAAGCAAGTATATGTTGGATAACATACTAACTCCGGCACAAGTTTAAACCGTAACAAAATATTGTGATAGGTAAATGCTTCAGCGTATTAAACTGCATATATTGTTATGTTTATATTAAATTTGACTTCTGAATAACCCTGAACATGTTGCTAGACTGTCTGTGTATCCTATTAGCTGATGTGAATCAGAAAGTATGGGGGCTATTCTGCTGACTTTTATAGAGTTCTGAGTACAGTTCTCAGGCGAAGATCGCAGCCTTAATGGAATTTGATCGCGTTGATATTGACACGGGGAGCCGCGGGATATTTTCACACGTTATTGCCCCTTTTACATGAGTGTAGGTAGTGTCGATAGTAGTGTAATCTGAGATACACTGGCAGATTGGAAAGGTTTATCTACCGATGTTGTTTTTGAGTTTGAGGTGTGTTTTTTGCTAGGAATCTTACAGTTTTGCCATCGGATAATTTATTATTTAAGTAGTAGGTTGAATAAAATTTAAATGGGAGGTTTGGAAATCGAATCCTATAAAAAAACGTAGGTAAACCCCAACAATTGTGAAAACCAAGGAGATTATGAACAATCTTATTACGAAGAGATAAATAAGAAGATGATTCTGGCCCTGAATCTTGTTTTATTTGTAAACCGGTTTCGCAACAATATAAGGTAGCTATCTATTTCGGTAAAGATAATCATATTTTTATGTAAGTACAAAAATAATCTCCATAGCTTAAAGACTATTTTCATAAAGACGGCATGAAATCCGTCAAAGGGAACTGTTACCGTTTTTATTTTAGATGTTATGTTCTTATTACGACATGCTATTAGATACGGTAAAGATGAGGAAAACTTCGAAATAATGATAATGTTATACCATAATAAGGCGTGAGACGATGTAATTTTTAACGAACAACGTTACATATCGTTATCAATAATGGCAACAACTTTGCTTAAAATTGAACAGCAACTTCTTAATGAGGCCAAGAAAATTCGTGCGCGCCGAGTGGTAGAACTTAAGGAGCGTGTAAACTTTCATTCGTCGTCATTAAAAGTTTCAAGTTTGAAGATTTGTGCCAACACTAATTAGCTAGACACTTATGAAAAATTCTTACGTCTAAAGACTTAAATGTGCTGGCAAATAAACGGGACCGGTGACGCGATGCCCTCTTACTCAATTTAAGTTTCTCAAATAAAAACCGCTCTTCGCCTTTTGTTGCCGACGGTACTTATAGGTTCGTGAAATAAAGCTCTTTTTATTATATTTGCCATCTTTCATTTCGAGTTTGCAAGGCAATGTTGTTAAATCGTATAATTTTATGTCTTTTTATTACTTTTCTCGGATGTAGCAAAGTTAGCTATACTTATTAACTGGTGGTCTTTTTATATGGGTATCTTACAGATTTAATTTAAAAGGAGTGTGTATTTTCAACGGGGTAGTCAGGTGCATAAAACTGACCAACTTTTCCCAAGAAACATAGGTCGAAATCTTAAAATTGATAATCATCTTTTCATACAAACATATGTACCTTGATTACTTCATTGAATATACGCACTCTTGTAAATAAATCCTGTGTGTGTCTTTGGTGATTGCTCTTTATAAGTCACTGATAAAAACACCACACAATTTTATAGTAAGTATGTGCTGTTTTTTTATCCAAAATCTTAATTTCACAGACCGCAGCAAACAGATTCAAGCGAAATGGAACCAACGAAACAGATGGATCGAAATTGACTACCAACTTCATTTGCAGTTAACGGTTATAACTCAAAATAGCGAGCGAGTTGAAGGAAGTAAACAGTAAGTACCGTGTTTCGAGACTAGCGGTTCTGAGTCACGATCGCCTCATAACTCCAGGACGTGCCACGGATGCACTTCCCCGTGGAGTGCGCAAAAACTTTAATTGCACCGCGTGGTGGCGCAGCGAAAATATTTCTATGAAATACGTAATCGTCTCTGTACTCCTGGTACTTCATTTTTAGTTATGTCTTTGTTTTAGTTATGTTTTGTACGCTCAATGTGAATTGTCTCTTTTCTTATGAACACAATAAAAACCATAGATTTGAGGTAAACATTTACTTAACTTGAATATTACTTTAACACAAATTTGCATACTAATATTTTGGTATCTCTACTGTAGATGCTCGAATTTGCTAAGCACTTCAGGTACCTATATTATTATATATAATTTAAATCAAGTAAGAAGTGCTGAAGATTATATAAAAAAAATGATCTAAGGAATTTTCCAAACGAAAATCGTTTATAAGATCTCGTCTGAAACGCAGACAGTATTTATAGTCGTTAGCACAAATGGTGCAATACCGAAATACCACAAGAAAACAATTTAGCGACGAGGGGGTAAGGCAGGGGCATGTCCGAAGGTGCAAAAACACTGTGAATGCGACAGCTGACCCCGTAAACAGGGGCGGACTTAGATAACTCAGTAAACGTATTTACTTACTCTTATGTACCTACGTAGCTTTAAATAGTGAGGCACCCTCCAAAGAAACGTAGTACCCCGTCTTTCTTCCTAAAATTTGTAAGCCTGTGCATCCTAAATAGTTTGCCTGCAAAGCTGGCCATCTGGAAAGCATCCATTAATTTTTGTATATTACCATTCCAGATAATAAACGTTGGTACTTATACAGCAATGTTTAGTGAATAACTGTCTCGTAATCGGTTGCCATGTCGTCGCGTTGCCAACAAGCAAAGTGATGTGTAATCCTTCCGCTCAGTTACGTCGCGCGTCGTCAGGCGTGCCTACATGTACTTTGTCTTGCAATTCTACATTAATTTTAATTGATTTTTAAGATAACTAAACGTAAAACACAGCAGATTATAATTGGGTATTTTCCAAGATAATGAAAGAAGATCTGACGATAACTTAGTTCGAATCAATGGAGTCAGACTGCCTCACTGCAGTAGGTACTTAACACCTAATGACTAGTTAGTTAAACCCCACATCGCAAGTTTCCTATTCAAAATTACGAAAAGCCTTTGGTACTCGCTTAACGAAGCGCTTATGACCGGGCCAATGATTTATTGTCGTTATATTTTCCATGTTATCGCGTATTACCCACATTCCGTGCCTGAGCGGGGTCCAAACGACGGGGATTAATGGCTAAAGCAATTAAAGTAGTAAACAGAAGGTGCAGTGAGACGTCGGTACAAACAAATTAATGTGGGAAACTGACCGTTCGGCCGACTGAATGATATCACATATGGCACCCCCGTTGAGCTAACTTCGATGCTCCGATGTTCTTACGGTCGCTGGCTTAGTGCCAGTTATACGTCGGACTTTCCTTAGCGATATCTATTTCTTAGGTACTTATTGGTGTTCCTAGGTAAATGGATTACGGAAGCCTTTGATAAAATGGAGCGGCTAAAAACAAATAATTTTCGCCGTTCCATATTTGCAACAATGTAAAATGAGGAACCGAGATATGAGTAGAAATTGTTGGATCATGTACATTACAACAGTTCTCACATCTTATTTTGTAAGAGGAGCAACCTAAAATTTATGTTGGAAACGTTTGTTTTCGTCCAACTCCTCCTTGTTTTAATTGAAGTTTTATCCAGTCTTAGAGCGTAATGCAATTTTCTTAGTTGGCCATTCGAGGCGGGCAATGCGTCACCTAAGAAAGCAAAATGAAAGCGGTACCGTAGGTAATTCCAGTGGGCATTAAACCATGTGTGTCGTGGTAATGTTATACTGTGTGTGCAAGGAAATAATCTCCCAATGCAAACAAACGGTGCACTTTATTAGAACCGACTTGTACGTGTATTGCGTAAAGTTAAATATAAACTTAGAAGCCAGTTATATAGTACTTATGGGTTGGCCACTGGGGTGTTGTGTTTTCTTATTGTTGGATAATATATTTGTTGCAATTTGGTTGAGATTTGGTTTTGTTGTAGGTATCTCATTGTAAAAGTTTTAGTTTTGCTACAGACTTTAATGTGCTATTTTCTCTTGCACCGAGACTTGTAATAATAACGGTATATTGTACCATGTAGGGCTCTTAAAGTTTTTTTTTTTCACGTATTTACCTCATGCCATTAAAAGACCTAGACCATGGCATTTTCATTATTTTTAAGATATTTTATTATTATATATTTTAAGGATGTTTTATTTGTTTTTGGTGCCTAATTTTAATATTTGTTTTTTAATTTTTATTAAAAAACAAATATTAAAATTATATATAAATTATATATATCTTTAATTTAAATTGTTATTAAATTGTCTTATTAGGTTAGCCTTTAAAGACAAACTGCAATTGGTGAAATAAATAAATATTGCGTCCCCTTCTTTGTTCAGAATAGAATATTCTATTCCCACTTATTATTCTCAACCAGACTTTCTCTTACATTTCAAGTCTGTTTGTTATGACAAATTGTAACAGCACATCGCCGATTGTTGCCGGCCATAAAACAGAAGAGCGCGATAACATACATTAACACGGCCGTAAACATTCTCAGTTGTAAAAAGGAAACAAAAAAAAATACTCTCCGGTTCGAGAGCCGGTATCTCCGGATGGCGCGCTAATTTCCCTGTTCTCCGACTTACCCGGCTCCCGGATATGTAAGGGATCGCGGGGTATCCTCGTTTACCTGTCGCCGACTTACCGTACTTCATGACCTACAATATAAATTTAATGTGGAATAAAGCGATTACATAAAGTCGTGTGTTGTTTGTTTCCCTTAAATTTTGTGGCAAAGCGGTTTTTCTCCAAGGTGAAATTGTAATGATATTTTTGGGAAAACACAAGATACGAAATTAATGTTGTATGTTATACGGATTTGATCGTTATCAAAAAAATAGATTAATTTGTAGATTGTCGAAAGGAAATGTGATATTTATTTTTGTTTATACGTAGGTACCTACGTTAAAATGGTAACTGCATATTGTCTCTAGATGGATAGGTAAAGGCATCTATAGTGACGTCAATACCAATAGAATCTAAGCAAATTTCAGACTTTATCGCTTTGTATAAGTATCTGTCCTTAACTCATACAATACAATGACGAGCATCCTCTTTGATGTGGCGGGAACTCTAAACAAAGTTTGGCAGAGCAGCTCAAAATACTCCACACCAGGTGTACTGATGACCCAATTTACATGCCCTTTGTTTCCATCAAAAAAAGGTATAGAAAGCTTACAAAAACAAAAAAGTCACTTCAATTACAAAAATTCGTATGTTTTTGGTCAGTAATTGTGAACCAGGAAAAATTAATGTTGGCGAGGTTAGTATGCAAGGATTCCGATTGTTTACGTCTCTCACACAAATATTCTCTCACGGTCTAAGTTTAAACAGAAATGTAATTATTAATGCTGTAGGCTCACCTTAGACCGTGCGACCAATGTGTCACGGTTGAACGGCAAAATTCGTTGTTATAAGGAATAACTAGAAAACAAAATACAATAAGTAGGTAGGTACTCTCCTGTAATGCTTTCGCTACGCGATACCTATAAGATAAAATTACTATTTACTTTAAGATTATTAAAAAATAATTATTTTCTGGTCATAGATTAGGTTTAAATTTATTTTACATTACATTTACGTTTTTTTTGTGGTAAATAATCTAATACCAAGGTGTATTAAACGAAATAGAATAAAAATAATAACAAAATTTTATTATTATTGATTATGAATATTATTATTTCATATTTAGTCATTATTATTGTAATGAATTTTGGATAAATTTAACCGTGACATAAATAACCTATTTTTATTTAAGATTCAAAAGACTAGCTCAATGCGTTCCATGTTGATTTCAAAATACAGAAATGGTGTATTTTTTTTCGCAGCATATAATTTAACTTTGAAGTATATTACACCATTACATTTACGAAGTAATGCAATCAGCTTACTCATCATAATTAACTAGTTAACTGTACCAAATGCATTATAAACTGTATTAGTAATTTGAATATATTATAAAATAATAACTAGTGGCTCTACAGTGGTATATAATTCTCAAACTGTAGTTGGTATTCAATAAAACAAATATAGCACATTTTATAGCAATATAGCATTTTTTTTACGATGATTTCTATCTACTATCTGTGATGCCAAATAAATTTAACTTTTAGTTGTTAGCTTGATTTTGAAGCCACGTCAAAATCAAAATAAAACTGTAAATAAAACCACAACGGTTATGAACTAACCATGAAACTAAAAACGTTCGCACGTTCAAAAAGGAATGAACACTAAACTGCATTATTGGCCAGCTATAAAAACGGGACCTAGCTCGAAGTTAATTTTTCGTGTGAGGCACGTCCGGGTAGGATTTATATCCGGGCCGTGAGCGGCGCTCAAACAACCCTCAATAAAAACGTCCCGCTGACCGCTTGTAAGCTAAGTTTGCTCAGCGATGCTTATCTCAATGATGTAGATGCCAGGTGTGTACGAATTTACCTATTGTGTGCTCTATATTTTATTATGGCCGTTGATAAATAATCATGTTTACGGTAAATGAAATAAAACACTGAATTTTTCATAAACAATAATATTTATTCCGAGTGGTCGCTTTTGACAGTGAAAGAATTGTATGTGATTTTAATCTTATAACAAAAGATAAAGTGTTTAGATCTTTACAATTATTATAATAAGTTGTGCAATTGCATATACATACTGTCACTTTGAAAAATAAAAGGATGATATTTGACAGTTTATAGCGTGGTTTATAGTATCCTATAAAGTATCCAAAGGTAATTTTCATTGAAAAGCTTTATTCTAAAAGACATAACTACTTTGAACCGATGAAGGTTTTATTCTTTCGTATTTTAAACGTTCTTTCTCGTAATAATATTATGGTAGTTCAGAATACGTTTTCTTTTCGCGTGGGTTTTAAATTGTGATCCTATGACAATAATTTCATTTAGAAGTAAAGGTGCTGTTCCTAGCTGCACACGGAGTTGTTACACACGTGTGCAAAGCTTCGCCTTCTATGAAATGTTAATGATAATATTCACTGTATTTATCTACGCGCATAAAAAAAACGCCAACCCGTGGGCATAAAATTCGTGTACGCAGTGGAGCAGTGCTTACAAAATTTTGTTTTGTTCGTCAATCTTCATTTGTTTCAACCATGAAAACAAACAACGTGAAGACATCTTTGATGTTTACAAAACAATTTAAAAGAGCGTAAACGTCTTGGCAGCTGTAGTGCGTCAGTAATGAAGTTAGACAGTTATGTTCTAAGGAAAGGTTCCCTTTTACGGGCCTGGCGTTTACGGCCACTAAACTTGACTTCCACTTAACGACTGCTAAACGATTACGAACTGTATTCGCTTCTATAATGTGCACCTAGTATTTTACTGTTCAATAGTAGAATAGAAATATGTTGAGGTTGTTCCACAAATGTTTGAAGTTTCAAGCTTGAGGAACGATAAGTAGCTCTACCAACTCTCAATAACTGTATCTTTAAGTTACTTATGTATCAGCTCATCCCATCTTAGAGAGAATTTAAAAATCTTTTATCCATAACTTATCCCCAAATATTGAAACGCTAATTAACTTTAATAGTCTATCTGTTGCTACTGAAAACCTTAAAGTGACAGAGATAGCATGATGAGACCTAACGGAGGGCCTAAAACTGATTGATGTTTCAGTACTCGGCCAATAATTATTAAAATGTAGTACCTACATAATCAATAGTTATATTACGAACATATTCAAATTAAAATATTCACTGGGAATTCTCTAATAACCAATAACCTTACTTTAAGAAATAACTATGGCAAAGCAAAAAGTTTTTGACCAAGTGAGTTAGAAAGTGTGGTCTACGACAGGGGAGTTGAAAAAGTCAACCGCTCTCATCATCTTCTCCTTGTCCTTTACCCATTTAATTATATATGGGACTGCAATGCGTATTTTCCTTCCATTCATCTCTATTACTCGTCATAACTGCAACCACTCCTTTCATTCTTATAATTATAATCTTTCACATAATTATTCTCCATCTTGTTTTAGTGAACCGCACAAACAAAGTCAACCGCCGCCGCGCCGGTTTGATCGATATTAAAAGTTAAGCCACGCTCGCCGCGGTTGGTCTGTGCATGGGTGAACATTTTTAAACAGACAACAATATGTCTTACTATGGTTTATTGTGTTACCCAGTAAAATGGGTTTTGGAGGTCAGATAGGCAGTCTCTCCGTGTAAAATACAGTATTCAGCTGAATTCTGTAAGACCGGGAAGCCGACCTTAACGTAGCTTGGGAAAAGTCTAGGCAGATGAATGAAGGAATAGTAAATTCTTTGATTAGTAACATAGTGACCTTTAATTGCGTTAAATTATATTATAAAATAAGCTTAAATTATATTATAATATGTCGTGGTGGCCTAGCGGTTCAATGACCAGGTATCGTATCACAAGGTTCCAGGTTCGAATCCAGGCAAGTACCAATGTGACTTTTTCAAAGTTATAGTACATTCTTAATAATTCTAAGACTCCATTGACAAGCGGTGAAGGAAATTATCGTGAGGAAACCTGGATTCCAAAAAATTGGAACCTGAAATCGCCAACTCGCAATGGGCAAGCGTAGTGATCAATGCTCATTCCTTCTCTATAAGGGAAGAGGCCTGTGCCCAGTAGTGGGACATTTATAGGACGGTATGATTATTATATACAAGCAATTTCAATTGTATACGCTTTTACTGTTCATATTAACTAGAGGCAACTCTGCCTCGGGCATGTAAAAGTTTTAATTGGAGTGACAAGTATTGAAATCTGAGTTTACATTAATTTCAGTATAATTTTGTTTAATTAATTCCTGAAGAAGAATGTGAAGCTTAAAAATAAATATTTTTAATTTATTTATACCCATACAATATCTTCTTTTCTCCTTTTCCCAGACAGATTCAGCTATTTTACTTCCGTGTTTTGCCTGGAGCGATGCTTCTATACATTTATCATAATGTAGTATTATGTACACATTTGTAAAGAAAAGCTAAAGCCAAAAAAAGTTCAATATTCAGAATTCAGATTAAATAAGCCCGTAAGTTTTTTGGTTTAGTTTAGTTTTAATTTTTAAATAGGTTTAATAACTATTGATTGTAAATATAACTCATTTAACAAAGAAAAATTATTTAATATAGGAATAATCCCGAAAATTAAGAACTTGTTTTATTTCAATACTAGCGAACCCGCCACGGCTTTGCACATGCATTATACACTCTATCTATTAAAAAGACAGCATCTTAATCCGTTGCATAGTTTTAGAGATGTAAGCTTACAAAGTGACAGATTCCAGAAAGCGACTTTGTGGTATACTATGTAGTGATGAGTATGGTCTGAGATTATTTAAGGTAATCTTTTTGACAATAATGAGTAGATCTTCCAACTTAGTTAGAACTATAACTTGCACCTAGTTTGAAGATTTATCATACTGTGAGAGAGTCGTTTTAAAGTTCAAGCGTAACTGCAAAATTATGGCGTTGTTCTAGTTTGTGCGATTGTCATCTATCATTTGGTTGAATGACGGCTGTGTAACGAGCAGGCTTCGGGAATAAACTTGTGCGTCCCGTGATGACTAACAGCTCGCAGTTACTCCAAAACAGACTTTATTGGTGTTTCCAATTTGCATACATTTGTTTGCAGCCGAACACCCAGTTTTGTTCCAGTAAAGAGTTTGGTTTTCAACGCGTTCATTGTGTAATTGTACCGAATGATAACTAGTGTTGTTAAGTAGATTTAATTTTTAAGTTATTTTGTCAAATACTAAAATATCACTGCTATAATACGTGCATTATTTTGGGACTCCAGACTATATGCAAATCGTTTAGTAAATTTTTGCGTTATCATCTTTAACTATTTAGACATACAACTGAACCATACGCTTCTAATCAACAAAATTGATTACCCTCAACATAAAGGAATAACATTTTATCGATCTTGTCTGGCATCCTGCATTATTATTCCCGTGGAAAACCGCTCCTTACCCGGGCAGTCCCAGGGGACGGTGTCGGACGGGGATACTTGCATGGACCTGGATACACGATACCGACTCCTTATTACCAATATATAGGTACTTACAGAAGGTCTTAGTAATGATGTAAGTTATTGTTTTGTTTTGTTACAGAGAAAAATATGATACTGTTTTGTCATGAGTCATGATTTCGCAAGTTTTGTAATTTTTCTTTTCAGTAGTATTATTATTATGCTGTGTTTGTATATCACGTATCAGAACATATCCTTTTAAATAAGACTACATAACTACGAAAAAAAACCATGTAGATCTAAGTAAGAAATGTAGCCATCTTAAGCCTTTTTTATTTTAGGGTTTGGTATGAGTCTTTCGATCAATACGGTTAACCTTCTACTTAATTTTTTTGTGGTATTTCGTTTAACGATAGTAGCTCTATCTTTATTGCAATGTAGCTATAATTTGATTTCGGCGATATTGCTCTAAGAGGTATCGTGACTATACTCGGAGAGTGAGTGGGTAATGAAATGTCAGTAAATGTTCAGAATTATTTTCGGTGCTATTATTTTCTAGGAATTTATTTGTTATTAACGTTATTTTTACTTCCTTATATTTTGTTAGCGTTTAGTAGCAGCAGGTTATTGAAATGTTTTGTTGTTGATTCACTTAATAAGTCTACCTCGAGGAAAAATATGGGTCGAATTTCTTTTAAAAGAATCTATAATAAGTAGAAAACAAAAAATAAACAAAGATTAACGAAGGTCCCATTTACTTCTACTGAAAAGATTGAATACAACCGATAAAATGAAATAACGAAGCTACAACGTAACAAAAAAGCAATTAATTCTCAGCGTCGCTCGTGAATTCCTCCCAAATTCAATACGAGCTGGGACGACATCCTTAACAGTTCAATACCCTGCAGAAATGGGCAAACTTAGATTTTTTTTCTCAATTTCGTTCCTAAATTCAATACGAACGGGGTAAAACAAAATCACGAGGCGAGAGTTGCCAATTGGCGAGTGTTTGTCGTATTGGTGCGGAGTGTGTGCGCCGGGCCGTCGTGATCTGCACTCGAATGCATCGAAAGGGATGCACAATGCATACAAAGTGAACTGCGGATTCAGTCAGTCGTGATTTTTCCTTCCTACAGTATATCCTGCCTCCAGATTGTTTCGTAGGATGTGACAAAGACTGATTCATTCGGGGATTTGTGCAGACTTGAATGTGTTACGGTAAGGTGTTTGCAGTCCACTTTGAAATAATGATTCTCGGAGTGTGCTAGGTGCACTATAGCAAGTATTTATCAGGAATACTTTGTCGTTTCATAGAATATGATTTTCCGTTTATTATTTTTAGTTTCTTATGAAATACTTTTGAAAATATTTTTGAATACTACGAAATCGGATAGAAACAAGGAACAATTAAAGAATCTCTCACCTCTCTCATCTCAGCTTATGTACAGACAGAAAATTTAAAAATGAAGTTAGGTTTCCACGAAATGAGGTAATAGAAAAATCTTGATTCCCAGTACTTTTTCATAAAAAACTTCATTGTTTAATTGTTATAGAAGTTGAGTGCAGTACCTCGCATAGATTAAACTTTTCTCGGACGGCTCACTTAGCACGGATGAAACTACTTTCAGTTAAAATGTTTTCACTAAGTTAAGAGCAAAAAACGCCATACTTCATTTTAGTTTCATTCAGAACTTGCTCCGCTTAATAACTTCAATAAAAATATACACGTAATATTAACTTTTTTTATCGAATTTTTTAACGAATACTTAAAGTTTGATTTTAGTATGTCGTGATGGCCTAGCGGTTCCATTACCGGATTCGCATGCACATGGTTGCAGGTTCGAACGCAGGCAAGTACCAATGTGACTTTTTCAAAGTTACATGTACTTTCTTAATCATCCTAAGACATCATTGACAAACGGTGAAGGAACATTGTGAGGAAACCTGGATTTCAAAGTATTGGAATCTGAAATCGCCAACCCGCAATAAGCAAGCGTGGTGATCAATGCTCATCCCTTCTTTATATGGGACGAGGCCTGTTCCCAGCAGTGGGACATTTATAGGCCGGTATTATTATTTTATTTTAAAGCAAAAGAACAATAATCGTGATTCTTGACAAAAATGCCGACAAAATATCAATTTTGTTTATGGTTGCTCTCTGCGGAATTGTAAATGATAAACAAAATATTAACAACTGTTTCCAGAAATATTGTAAAGAAAGAAGAGTTATGTGTTCCTTTGAATAGTAATTAGAAGCTACAAGTAACTTACATATGAGTTCCCGGTTAATAGCAATTACAATATCGGTTTAATTTGTCAAGTTAGGCAAATAGTGCTATGTACATTCTAAAATACCTACCAGTATTATATTGGAAAACATAAAGCACTCAACATTACTCAAAATAAATATAGCCAATAAAAAGTATTACCTAACCTTCTTCTATTACTTAACCTTCGAAAAAAAAAGTAACTATATTATTCACAAATCAAAGTTAAAGACTGTCTCCATTCGAAGTCCCATTTATGCCACTTACTGTTGAAATAAATGAGTTTATAGATTGTCCCAGTTCCGCGTTTTGCCGGCGAGTCTAGATTGACTTTTGCATTTTATTCCTCACCTGGTGCATTTAGATTTCCATTTCCCATTGTAATTAAATAGTACAAGTTTGCTGGAGTAGCCAAGAGTTCTTCGCTATCTTGTAGTTCTTTTGCAATATTTTTTCCAGACTGTAGAAATTAAATAAAATAGTCTTAGTTTTAAACTGTTGTAGAGTTTGAGAATTTGATGCGAGTAATTTTATTTTCGCTGCACTAATTATATCGAACGAAAACTAGTTCTTGTACCAAAATTACTTAACCAACTTTCATGAACTCATGAACTGCAGTTTTAGCTAAAATCTACTTTTTAATTATATTTTAACGAACGATGATCAAATACTCATATTTTATAATGTTGTATTTTAATAACGATATTAGTTATAAATTTACCTGTGTATTGCAATGGTTAATCTTTAAGGTTAATAAATCAAATCACAAGTTACATTATTTTCGTTTTAGCAACAATGCATTCAATGATAAATGTAGTTTTAACAATCTCGTGATTTAAGACAATGTGTCCGCCGCGGTCAATTTTACAAATTGATCGTCAATTGTGTTTTCGACAACGAAATGGCGTTGAAATTGTTTCGAATAACATGCGATTGCATGAGTTGTTCTATTGTGCTGATATCGGATATAAAACAATGCAATTATTCGACCAATTTTACACAAATTGTTAGGTCAATGTAGATCCAATAATTGATACCCATGTAATCATAGTTTAGAATTTCGACTTTATTTCATAAGAAATATTAGTGTTGTGACTGAGTCGAATTCGCAGTTATGTGTAACGTGAATATGTTGGAAAGTTGTGCTCGTGTTTATGTACATGAGTTCTTCAACATTATTCAATCATTAATTTTCGTTTCATAAATGTTTTTTTACGTTAAAATATGTAGGTCAGTTCAATTGTTTGGTTTCCAACCGAGCTTTTAGTGTTGATTTTGTTTTGGACTTAAGAGTAATTGGACTATATATTTCGATTCCTACACTTGATTGTATTGCATTTATTGAGCTGTCGGCATTTGAACTTATAATGAAGGCGGTAAATGGAAAGGAAGGCGTGGCAGGGCCGGACCGGTTTGGTAGCGAAATATCCTTGTATTAGCGGTAAGGTGATCTAGTTGTTCGAGGCTTGAGGTAGTTTGTGCAAGTACGGTAGAATGCGGACGCTGCCCACACCCTGCGTTTATGCCGAGAACAAGGAAGTCTGTGAGGAGTTCTTGTTTTATTGCTTGTTTATTTTTATTGGTTTAACTTGGAAAAAGATAAATGTAAAGATTATAGTTGTAATTACTTTTGCACAGTGATATAGGTTTGATAATAAATACTTTGGGCAAGTAATAAAAAACTGTTTCAGAGTGTAAGTCTAAGTATATTTACAAAGTTCAGTTTTGTCAACTGACGCGCGTTCGGCCCGCAAACCTTCCCTAGTTACAAAAACGAACAACATAATACGTGTATACCTGTCCATTAACTCACAATATCACAGCAAACAACAATTAAGAAATGCTTTTGAAGCGGCCGAGTACGCACACAGCGACCGCCCCTCGATGACTCGGCGAGTTGCTAATTGATGCATGCTTTTTACGTGTTTCGGCCTTTACAAATCGCCGTAGTCTTCTTTATAAATTAGATTTATACTTTGTGGAAGGAGTAGGTGTAGCCGTCCGGAGCACGGTTCAAGCTGAACTTTCCGGGAGGGAAGAAGTGAGATGGTTGCGGCGTCGTCTGCTCGTAGTACTGTTGCTGGGCGGCAGGCTGCGAGTATTGAGGCTGGTTGTACTGGGCGGGCTGCGAATACTGCGAGGATGGCAGGCCACTGTACTGCGCCTGCTGCGTACCCGGGTAGATGTTGTTGGACTGGTACTGCGGCTCGGGCTGGTACTGCGGCTGTGGCTGAGCCTGGTACTGCGGCTGCTGCTGTGGCTGGGCCTGGTACTTAGGCTGAGGTTGGTACTGTTGCTGGGGAGCCACGTAGTTCTCCTTTTCGTACAACTCTGGGTAGTATTGACCGTCATCCTCGTTAGGCTTACCGCCGTAGTTGCGGGCAGGCTGGGGCGCGGTGTACTGCTGAGGTGCACTGTACTGCTGAGATTTGTAGTCCGGGGAGTTGTATCGGGGATCCGGGGTGTATCCAGGCGTGGGCGCGGCGGCTTGAGGGGCGGTTGGGATGTGGTCACCGATAGCCTGGAATCCGTTCTTTCCCGCGATGTAGTTCACAGTTTTTCTCTGGCCGCTAGGGTCGATGTATGAGTAGCTGCCCTTCCTGTTGCCTTCGGCGTCAGTTTCCTCTTTGAAGTTGATGCCATCCTCCTGCTGGTACGCGGCACCGAAGGCTCCGTTGCCGCTCAGATACCTCGCCTCCTGCACAATGGCTGCTGTTTTCGGGTCTCCTGCATATTTGGGAACGCGTCTTCCCCCTTCTTGCTGCTGACACGTCGCGACTGCGATCACAATAGTAAATATAAAGAGCCTGTACATTTTGACCGTTCAAAATGTGCACTGCCCGCGTGAAAGTAACAAAGTGTGTCGTTGCGGGCGGGTGAACTTAATATATACGGCGAGTAGAGGCCTTGACGTGTATTGGAAGGGCTCACGGGTGCGACCGCGAAAATCTTATTCATGCAAACAGCCTGGCTCGGATGTATGGCACATATCAGGGAAGTGACATTAAGGTGAAGAGAGCAGGTGTCGTCCGTCGGAATGGGATCGGCTCTGTGTAAATGTCAGTCGACGAGTGGGTCGACAATTTAACCGAACTTTTTAAACATTTATATAAATCGTTGAATGTTTTAGTCAGTAGGAAATAACTTTTAACTGGCATCATCAAATGGTTTTGTGAATATTGCATTGGGGAATATAATTTTGAAATATAGTAATAAATTTTAATTTCAAGTTGTGGAGGGAATTGCCGATCCGTGACAATTAGCGTATCCAGTGGTCGTATTGTCTCGAGAGCTAGTGTGCGCTTGTGGTCGACCCAATTAATACATACTTAAATGATATTAAGTAATTAATAAATGTATGTACGGATAAAATTAAATTCTGAGTAACTGTCGAATAAATAAGCTTATAATGTTTTGTCGAGCCTTTATCCAGAAACAAATATTTTAAAAATTCTGATTTTTCGTAAAAGTTTATTTGATTGTGGGACGATTTTTCCATCTTCAATTAATTTTATTCGAGGAATAATCATGAAAATATGGCAGTTGTTTCATACAAAACCTGTCAATCGTCAATTTTATTCCTCGAATGATAGAAAAAATTGATTTAAGATGAGGTATTAAAATAAATACAATTAGAGCAAGAAAATATAAAAAATACAGTAGAATAAAGTTTCCATTACTACACGATTTAACAATTGGGCATTTTAAGAATACATTCATACCCAACCGTATTCAAAGCCTATATCTAGTATTTCTATTGTGCTCATTGTTCTGACTACGAAATTGTCTAGTCACGATACTCAATGATTGTTTTATGCTATAATGTTTATAAACTGACTATGATGTTAAAATTGTTCATGCATACACAAATTAACAATTTATATTTTGTAGAAAGTCACTTCATGTCCTGTTTCATGATTTGTAGATTAACCCCGACAAGCAGACAGCCACGATTTCTAGGTGTATACTGTGTATGAAGCGGCAGTTATGTAGTCATCGATGAAGGATAACACACACAGAGGATAGTGGACAGCTCATAACACATGTAAGCACTAAGTAGAACATTACTTTCGCAATTTCCTCCATACCTTTTTATCACTCATAGTTAATTCTTTTGTTTTGTGTTAGTACACACTGAATCTATTGCAGTTCTCACAAGCGTTGCTTACGTAAGCCTGCCGTTGGTAAATATTATATTTTTTATAGTTCTTTGTTATTGTGATTATAATTCGTTAGTTAGCGCATTACCCACATTTAAATGCTTATTACATTTAACCTCAATATTTAGTGAATTACGTAGTGACCTGTCAAGGACGCGTGGTTTTTTAGAACATGAGTCTGTTTTTCTGTTCCTCGTGATTCAGGTATTTTTATTTATAAATAAATAGCATTATATTTATACGGTTAAAAGATACCTTCACAGATGTTGGAAAGACGTGTGAAAATGTGTAAGGTCCATCTATCTATAAGTCACATCAAAACGTATGGGTTACGTATGATACATTGTGTAATTTCCGTCAAATTCGGCAAATCATTCGATGTTCTAATAAGTATTTCCAAGTCCATACAGGATGCAGAATTACGTAACAAAAAACAAATAAAAATGAAAGCTTAATCACATTATCGAATGAGCCTTATTTATGGACAGTAAAACTAAAATGATAAAATATTTAATTAAGTAGGTTAGGTAAAGTAGAAGAGACAAATTTGTTTTTGTGTATGACATGCCGCTGGTTCAATCCCCGCATAAAGCCATGTATAGGTATTTCAACCTGTTATCCACAATTGCTTGTTCGTTCTGGGTGTTCTTTGAGTATGTAATAGTATGTATGTGAGACTCCCGGGACACAAGGATAAAATCCTGATATGCGGGGTTCGTGTTAAAAAAACTTCAAATCACAAAGATAAGAAGAGTGATGATGAAGAGATGTCGAGGCATATAATACGAAATCGAATCGCGGTAGTATTGCGAAATGCTTTCCCGTGTGACCCCGGCAAAAGGGAATGGAGAAGTACTCCGGTGGTTTTAGCCGGTAGGAGTCCGGCTAGTCCATGAGGATTTCCACCGGGTAACAAAAAAAAAAAACGTAATACGAAACCGAAATACAAACACAATTCCTAACATCATAAAAAAAAGTATTTGGAATTTGCTCTGTTGAGGCAAAATGGAGTAGGTACTCCATTTCATCGTGAAAGCATAATGTAATTAATTAACTAATTTATTAAAACAAAAAGAATTACACGATTAGAGACAACACGCGTGAAACCATTAAATAAATTTTAATACGCAATTGAACTTGCATTATATAAGAAGTAATGGTATTTGGGGCATTTGTACCATGCAATGGCCAATGATTGAAGATAAAATAATACAATTTTGTTACACTTATAATTGATGTTACAAATAGATTACATATCTATAACACAATCAAACTTGTTGTCTAAATTATTTGTTACTTAATAGATAGAGGTAGGGCTGTTTGGTGTTTTTTCTATGTAGGAAAGTTCTAAAGGTCAGACAGAAGCCAAGTTAAACAGAGTGCAATGGAAATTCCTAGTCTTCTATTAATTAAATACAGGTTTATTTTTATGGAGGGCGTATATTCAACGAGGTAATCAGGTGCATAAAACTGAACTGATTTCAAGATTGTAGATGATTGAAGATGCGAAAGTTTCAGTAATATTTCCTTATCCAATTATATAGAAACGTCTCATTGAAATAAAATATTGTTATTTTTAATTAAAGTAACTGCAAAAATATCGCCTTCAAGTAAAATGCAAGTTGCAGGCAACGTTATCTATACGTAGCGACCTTGTCTGCTTAAGTAATGACTTAGCTTATGTAACTGGTGCAATGTGACTCGTTTATATATTCCAGTCTGCCGTCTAAGATGGTGACTGCTGATGTTAATCAAAATTACGTTATTCATGACGGATGGTTACTTTATTTTGTAAAGATAGAAGAATTTGTGTAGAGAAAATCAAAAGATTTTGTAAAGGACTATAGGGAGAAAAGATTTATTGTGTCTGTTTTGAAAACGTATATTAGTGAATGAGTCAAAATAAAATTAAATGAACTTATTTGAATTAAAAAAAAAATTTGGTAGGGTCGCACATTACTATTATTCGTGTTAACACCTCGTGCTAAGCTAAATTGCTTGTGTTACAAGTGAGTTCACGTCGGCAGTGCAATGAGTGGGATTCGAACCCGTAACCACATGATCGTAGGTCAGACGCCCTTGCCTAAAGTTTTAATGCTAAAATCTGGTATTGTACTCACTACTATAAAAAGTATGTGTCAATTTCAAAAGATAGTAATAAAATTTTTGTAATATACTCCACTAACATAATCTACAATTTAGTATCAACTTTTAAAAGGAATTACGGTAATTTATTTACTCAGCTTATGTTAACCATTACTAACACTATGTTGTAGTTGAGCTTAATTCAAAAACAAATATCTGTAGAGCACCCAAATATTTGTTTAGTGTAAAAGGACTAGACAGAAATACGGGGAACAATATAGCGAAAATCGCAAGAGGAAACTGGATCAAACAGTTTGGGACATAGAAATGTAAATAAAGAGGTAAGTGTCGGTCCTTGTAGCGCAATTATTTTATTTATTTCAATTTTTATAACATAGATATAAAATAATCGGAAATTAAGGTTTAATTTAATCATTGTAGGGACAAATGGGCAAGGGCATTATTTTTCCCTAATACCATCCATTGAGTTGAAACACTAAATTCAACTACAACGACGCTGTCACCGGGTTTGATAAGTTTCTGATACTATAATACTCGTTACAGCGTTTAGATAACATTTTATTGAGTTACCTTATTGATTCCAAAACTACATTGATTGCAACAAATAAATATGTCAAGATTATACATAGGTAGCGTAACCCGGCTTTACTATACAAGAACCATCCACATACATTACTCTATCTCTTGCTAAAAACTGCATTGAAATCTGTTGCGTAGTTTAAATGATAACCTATTGAACCCTTTACATAAGATTAACCCCCGAATACTTCAGTATTCTAATCTTCTAATCGAATCTTTAAGCTACTTTGTTTAAATCGCTAATAAATGTACGGAGCTTATATCAAGTAATGGCGACCATGACGATGCGTAACTCCACATGTTATATTAAATTCTGAATAAGTAATTCAATATTTGCTCCAATTCATTAATGTAGATCTATGTACGCTAAGTAATAAAAGACACGTTGCTGGCAAGTGCTCACAAAAGGTCAGTGGTTGCCCGCAACCAAGGCCTCCAACCGAACCAAGTAGGTATGCGGCCAGAATGTCGCCTATTAACTCTGACGCATTGATTTCTTTGAGAATATAAATTGTTGTACTTAGTACAGTTGTCGACAAAAGTTGTACGTTAAAATAATGAATAAATGATCGTCAGACGCGAACACAGACGTTCTTGTCTGGGCTATCTAACACTGAAATAATTTTCAAATCTGCCCAGTAGTTCCTGATATCAGCGCGTTAAACGAAACAAGCAAAACCAACTCTGCAGCTTTATGCTATTAGTATAGATTTTATGCGGTATAAACGGCCATATATTTTTTTATAATGACGCATACGTTTGACCTGTAGACTTAAATGTATGGCTTAGTTAAAGGGTCTTGACTGACAGACAGACGGACAACAAAGTGATCCGATGCGGGTTCAATTTTTTCCCAATCCTAAAAAACTCACTCTGATCTAGCACATAATAATATATACATAAATACGTCGATTACAGTAATAATGACTAAAAATATTGTTTCGATATTTTCGTAATGGCATAATTTAAAAGGAACGCTTAGGATTGTCGACGCCAAAACCCTTTTATTTCATTATCGAGCAACGATATGCTTCACTGACCAAACTAATCTAGGTTTCTAAAAATAGCAAGCGCCGCGCCGTCAGGTATTTTGGGAAGCGGAGACTACAGGCTTTACGATACGCAATCAATAAGGGTATTAGTTAAATAAAATAATATTGCGCCACTAACAGGCAAAAAACAGGCCTAAAAACCGAATACTGTTGTCTGGAGGAAATAACAGAAGCGCTATTTATTTAATTATATATTTCAGCAGATTCAAAAGACTTTCCATTCAGAGAAGGATTTTTTAATAACCTGTTTTATGGACTGCACGGATAGCCGAGTGGTATAGGTCACCACGATAAAAACCACTGTGTGTGACGTGCTGCGGGTTCGATCCCCGCATGAGACATGCATCTGTGTGATCCACAAATGCTTGTTCCAAGTCTGGGTGTTCTTTGTGCATGTAATTAGAATGTTTGTGAAACCCCCGCGACACAAGGATAAAATCCTTAGTGCGGGCGTTATTTTAAATAAAAAAAAGGAAGTAAAAAATATTCCTGTCCGAATGTAGGCTTTTTAATAAGCTCATATTTTACTATAATTAACTTTTGTAACCAACTGTACTGATTCAGACAATCCCCTCATTATATCGCCGCGGAAAGTTTTGCATACATTCCTGATATTGTACGGCCCAGTTTTGACTTTGTATTAATAGGTTACTCATTACTCTTTATTTAAAAAGACAAAAGGAATCAATTCGCTAGTCGACGTATTTCTATCACCGATTCTTCATACGGAAACAAAAAGTCATTATCAAAGACTTATTGCTGAAATTGATTTCTTGGCGTTTTATCTCTTTTAGAGATCAAGTAAAAATACTTTAAATAATTAGAATGACACTTAGAAATCATTTTTATCATTAATTACCATTAAAAGCAATAAGGATATCAGACTTAAATACTTGATTGATGCTTCCTATATTTACTTCCTCTTAATTATTTCAATATGATACTATGAATTTGATAATTTTGATTAGTTTATGTATACACTTACACCTTTTGCCTATTTGAAAATGCCATAGGCTATGATTGCATCAATATTCGAGTCAATAAATAAAATTATAACATTTAACAAGGTTTTCAGTTCTACTTACAAGTAACAAAAACAATTAATTAATTAAATATTTTCTTAAAATTTCGCTCTTGTAGTTTTTTTCACTCTATTCTATTTTTTACACGCAGTTTAGGATATTTAATATAGTTATGTGATACGCCAGTTGCCACCCTTATTTCGCATATACGTGAGCCTGTAATACCATACATTCTTGCGTGCATGCCATGAGCGTAGTGTGCAGTCACTCAGTATTCAATACGTTTATGTGTCAACGAAATTTTGAGGCATGTAATACTTAATTAAAAATAAGATCACATGATTTTACTACTAGGACTTCGACAAAATACAAAAGAGATATTAATAAAATAGAATGTATAATTATACTAAAGTACTATTGAATACTTTATTACTCGGCCTTGGAGTTCAGTTAGGTATTCGGACAAGTAAAATACGATATTCAGCTAAATCCGGTAAGACTGGAGGCCGACCCCAACATAGCTGGGGAAAAGGCTAGGCAGAAGAGTATCATATATTATATATTAAAGTACGTAGTGTAAAATCTATTTATTTATTTGTAAATGAATTTGTTTTTTATAATCATAATGAATTTTGTTGATTTATTACTATTTTTTAAATGCATGTTTTGATTATCACAATATTATTGAAAGTTAATATGTAATGAACCACTATTGCACTTTCTTTTTTTGGGAAATAAAAGGCTTTATTATTATTATTATTATTACGTAGTTAGAGCAATATAGTACCTATATGTTTTTATGACATTCTTTAATTTGTCACTCAGGACGCAGCAGTGTATCCATAAATTTTATGAATAGTCGTAAATATAAAAATATCGGTGATTAATTCCGTTTTGCAGTTGCCAAACAGTAGATTGTTACGAAATCAAACTGTGTGCCCTACTATTTATTATTGAGTGTTTAACAACCGAGTTAGAACGCCCAAGGAACCTAGACTACGAAAAAACACTTTACGTATATATATACCTAGATGTTGACAGCCTTTCAAAAGTTAATACAAGATAGCAAGAGCTTTTAAAACGTGTTTCTTTTCGTTACAAAATCAAAAGTAAAGTCATTTATCTTAGTGGCTCTAAAAATTGTTTTTTGACACTTAATAATTATGACGAAGTCGAACAGCTCGATAATTGAAATGGATTAATAGCCGAATGCTGAAATGAGAATCAGATTGAAGCCACCGTTAAGTATCTTGCTGCCTGCATCTGTCACATGTGAATTAGCAATAGGTACACATTTAAGAACGTGTCTAAGTTAATTTGGGTTTCAGTATTTGGGTCAGTTCTGCCGTGCAGGCCCTAAAGTGCAGTATGAGGAAAAAAGCGGTTTCGAGAAAACAGCGAAAAACTTTTTGACACTGTTTTTATTTATATTATTAATGTGTATGGTGGATATTTTTATTGCCAAGACGACTAAGTGACAACAAAGATGGTATTTACCAAATAAAATTATAATTTAGTACATTAGATTTTAAATAAAATGTATTTTTATAAATTCATAGCAGTTACTGCACGCAAAAAGTTACATATATGCAAATTAAAATGCGGTAAAAATACTCGATACTACAAAATCTTTGATTTTTTTGCTACTTTGCAGACTAATTTGCAGCATAAGACTTTCTTTACTGCATTTTAATTTGTTCGTTGAACTAATTGCACATGTAGTATGTAACAATTTCTTCAAACTAACGAGTATTTTTTAGGTAGGAATTCACAGAAAAAATGGCGATATGATGTGAGATATTTATTAATGATATTAATATAACTTTAAACACATATAACTAATTATAATAAAAATAAAACTATACTAAACCAAAACTTATAATATAAATTAAACTATACTAAACTACTGATAATAAACAAAGCTAAATAAAAAATTGGAAACTTATTAACCATTATCAACTAAAATTGATTGATAATGGCTAACAAGCATCAAAGAATTCATCGTCATCTTTGTCAATGACGGGAAACGTGCCCAAAAGGATGGCAGCATAGCCACGTTTAATAGCAATACTGATTCGCTGTGCCAAAAACATGCCAGCCCTTTGGTCATGGGTAGTGTCGACCAAACGTTTTGCGAGTTCCTTAAAAAGAACTCGTGCGCCTGGTCGCCATGTCCCGAGCGTCTCAACCCCAAACGGCTCAAAAATATAATTACCTATCAGGTTGTTATATTTTCCCCGTTTAAGGGTTTCCGCGGCTCCAGCAGCAGTAACCAGAGGCCCGATTCCCATTCTCCCACAGCCAGGAGACGAGCACGCTCTGCACTTCTGCAGTATTGATTGACGTTTCAATTAATTCTTTCCGTATCAAACTACAAAGCGGCTCATCCCACTGCCTCTGAGAAGAAAATTGTTTGGGTAGATCCGTGCCCGGGCAGGACAATTTCCAGCTATTTACTGCTTCAGTCATGCACAAAATCTGACAACCAACCAGAGAAGATCCTAAGATTTCCCTGGTCAACCTTTCAGTATTGTGAACCGAAGACAGAAATGCTGGTAGGCCTAAACTAGAAACTTTACGAACACCCAGCCCTCCAAAACGGATCGGCAATGTGACTTGGGACCAAGCACGGTCATCCAGAATCACATTGAAAATCGACGTTATGGTGGACCGGATAATTTGACGAAACGAAATATGTAAATTTAGGGCCGAAACAACAAAACTGAATTAAAGTGATAGCAGAATGCAATGAAATTTTAAAAAGTCTATCCGGACCCGATTTTATTTCCGGAGCAATTGATTTGATTTTTTGTAGTGAAGATTGTCCATCAATATACTTCAGATTAGGGATATAAATTTCGCATTTAGTTGTGTTTAAATCTAAACCTATTGATTGAAATTTATTCTTTAAAGTTGTGTAATCATCGGCTATTGTGTTCATATCACCTCCTAGGGTTCCGTCATCTAGGTACCAAACGTAAAATTTTGACTTTAGTTTCCTAATATGTAATTGGATGAATGGCCAAACTAAATATGACCGGCCCGAGTGGATCTCCTTGTTGGCAGCCTACAGCGGAATTCAAAAGTTTGTTCTTATAAACTAATTTGGTAGGGTTTCTATAACATTGCCAAAGAAAACTGTAAATTTTGGGAGTATCAGATTTAACTTCTGCCAACAAGGTGTCTCTGTTAATGGAGTTAAAGGCATTCTTCATATCAACTTTTAAGATAACCTCACTTTTCCCGTAAGACAAAAATGTGGAAAGTGCGTGTACGGCAGCTTCACAGCCTCCTTTTGAGCCAAAACCTTATTGAAGGGGCTGGAACTTATCTGATAAAAATTTGTTGTAATACTTACAACAAAGTTTTGCTGCCCTACGCCTATATGTTGAACAAACGGCAATAGGACAAATGCCGCCGTCCTTTTTTCGAAGAGTGCAGAGGTTAGCTCCATAAATCGTATCAATGGTCCTTACCTACCAGCATTAAATTAGTCAAAGCCGTAAGCTCCTTTAAAAGCGACTCACCAGCTTCACCAGCAGTGAGACCGTCAGATCTTTTAAGCGTTGAGCAACTTCGGATATCTCAAGGTTCGTAACCTTGAGAAATTCGAAACAAACACAAAACACGCTCCTCGAAGAGCTTTCGCTGCCTACACTGACGCGGCGCAGATGTCTTCCTTCCATGGCAGCGATGAATTACACGATTCATTGAACGAGAGAGATAGCGATAAATTCTGACTAGAATGCAGTAAAATAGGAATTGAACTGCAGTGAAATTACTAAAATCGTCCAAGTTACCAATTATAATGCAGTAACAGAGTCTCGTACTGCGTTTATTTAGCATTTATGATATTTTCATCTTTGAAAAATACAGACTATACTGCAGTAAATAATGAACATACTGCACTTTAGTTGGTTTTCACGATATAAACTTACTTAATAACACTAAATAAAAAACCACATTTTAGAACTTTGCCGCATTTTAATTTGTAGTTCCTGTGAAATAAACTAGTGATCAACCTTGCAGTATTAATACTGTTGGTACAAAAACTACTTACTGCGTTTTAATTTATATGCCTTAATATTTTTTTGGGTGTAGAATACTGTTTTTTTGTGGTAATATAGATATTTACTGCGTTTAACTTGGTAAAGTGACGGATCGTGGCAGGCGTAACTGCTATAACTGTATTTTAGTTGGTATTGTAATATATTTAGACATGCAAAGTTAAGTTACTGCTTTCACAAATTTGATTTTTTAACCGTTTAAAGCATCCTAACAAAAAACTGATTAGATCTTTATGTTCCTTATAACGTGTCCATTAAGGTTCAATATTCAACAAAAAATGGCAAAAAGCCTGTTACTGCGTTTTAGGGTCTGCACGGCAGAGTTAGTAATTAAATGACACACAAAAAAGACGACAACAATCATGTAAGCACAGAAAGAATACCGTCTTAGAAATGCCGTAATTAAAATATAAATACTCGTTGTATTAACATCAACATATCATGATTGTACTGTTAAATGATTTGTTACTGCTACTGTTAATTGAAATTGAAACTCATGAAAATCGCATTAACAACCACATAAGTGTATATAAGTAAATTAATTATAAGTGAAGCGTATATTTTTAAAATAACCACTCGTGGTTCTCTACACGTGGAAAGATTTTCCGGTACTTTGAAGGAATATCAAGTAATCTAAGTATGTCCTTACCCAAGGATAAAGCTATTTCTGTCCCCAATTCTGATAGGTTTAGTGGTTCAGCCCTTTTTCGTAATACGAATAAATTATGCAGCATGTCTAGCGTGTTATCATGTGAAATAAACATGATTTTCAATTTTAATCAGCTTATCAAAATAGTATTAGTGTGATTCTATATTACGCGATAAATATAAACGTTCTTTCCATATGTATGTTACAACACTTATGCAATAATGAGTTGATAAAACGATGCGCAAAAACGACGTATCTATAGTGATCAAATACTAGAGTACTTATAATAGAGTGTTAATAAAACGCTTGCGCATAATAATATGGCTTGACCATAATATCCTGCAGAAATTTTCTTTTTTTTTTTAAATAACTTTCTTGCACGTGGGTTGCACATTACTGGTACTCTTCTTTAACCCCTCGTGCTAATCTAAGATGCTTATGTTACGAATGGATTCACGTCGGTAGTGTAATGGGTGAGATTCGAACCGCCAACCACATGATTGCAAGTCCGACACACTAACCCTTAGGCTACCACCGCTTAAAGTATTTGTATTTGTATTTGTATTTGATTAGTCGATGGTAGTGTTAGAATCGTACTTTCGATATAACTTTTATAGCTTTGTACTTGAGTCTAGTGCCTGATTTCTCGTATGCCGAGGTGTCCAAGTGTTGCAAACACGTTCACACTCTTGCTAAGTATTTGAGCTGTCTGTAGACTGCGGGTTATGACGTAGAAGCTGAGGTTTACTGAAGTGGTGTGATTTTTTATCAATTTGTTTTTATTACTCCATTATGTTAAATATGATTATCATTTTTATTCATTCTGTACGGTTCGCAGAGCCTATCTGGTAAATTAAATGAAAAAAATAAAACGTTTTTTTTTTATATGGGAATCCCCTTAAATATTTATTTAATTCAATGTTTAATATTTGTTAATTTATGATGCGGCAACAGATATACATGATCTGTTAACATTAAAACTGTATGACTATAACGCCTGTTGACAGACGGACGGACAGACCGACAGCGAGGGTTTATTTACTAGGTCTAGCAATGAGGATATATACTAGTATTCTTGTTAACTCCTCATGCTAAGCTAAATGCTTGTGTTACGTACGAGTGGGTTCACGTCGTTAGTGCAGTGTGTGGGATTCGAAACCGCGACCTCTTGATCGCAAGTCCGATGCCTCAGCGATTGGTATTCGTCAACGCCGCGTTTTGGGTACGGAACCCTGTGTTGAAGTACTGGTGGGTCTGGGTACGCAAACAGTATCAGACGGCATTTAAGATTTTGCAACAAGATTGATAGGAAGGGTCTGTAACTACCTATACCTACTGTGTTCTTTGGGAAAATAAAAACAAACGTATTTTAGCCAAAACATTTCGTGCAATAAAATCGAGCATTACTTTTACTTTTCTCCCGAAATAAGTTTTTGCGTGTCCGTAAGTAGTTTTGTTTGCAGTACATTTTCTTTGATTAATTACTGTCCGGTCTGTCCAATTTAAGTGACGTTGCCTTATTATTTGAATGATATTGTTTTTCTGGTATTAAGATAACATTAACTTGCGTCCGCTGTAAAAACCCATATTTCCTAGTGATCTATTTTATCGTAAACGGTAATATCGTAATGGAACATTATCTGATACTGTTTTCTTATCAGTAATCACAATATTTAATTTAAAATTGATTAAATTTAAAATGATCTTTTAGTTAAGTTTGAATAGCTGTAATCTTGCTGTAGTTATTTGGGGAAGTATACTTATTTATTCATTTATTTGGCTCTTCAACTATTCGGTACTTCACTATTCGGTTACAATTTAATACAAATTATTGAAAAGTAAGAGAATTAGATAAAATAAAAATGGACTTAAACTGAATTATCGTTAATTTAATTTGAGACTTAAGTTCAAGGTACATTGAGTACTGGCATCATATCACCCATAAGACTTCCACTTCTGAGCATATGCGTTCGCCAATTATATACTTTTAAGAACTCTGACGCTTGATTGGCTGTATTTTTTTTCATTTTCGTACTTGGCAAAGGCTGGCACAAAAAGCAATAGAATTTCGCTGTCCAAATATTAACAGTACTCACATACCTCCGAAAATTAGACAAAAGAAGCCTCTCAGAGACTAAGTAAAATGTAGGAAACACGAAAATTACCCTTCACTAAATAAAAACGGAAGGTATAATATACGAACTTACGTAAAATAACAAACAAGTGCTATATTATGTAGGATTGTAGGTAGTTATGCAAGTTGGAGGAAATGAGTAACGCAGGAACTTACGTGAAAGGAAAAAGTAAATGTAGAAACATGCGAAAAGGCTTATTGTAAGTAATCCCGAGCACAAGGAACATGTTGAGTACTTCCCAAATGTTGCATGTGTGTTTGTGAAGATAATAAACCTTGTGAAGGTAATGCGGATTGAAGGGGTTTGAACGCTGTCCTGGTTTGGTTCGTTAAGTGCATTATGTAAGATAAATTTTAATATGTATAAGTAGCTACTTATATCTTCAGATACGTATATGATTTATGTAATCTGATATATATTTTGTTGTTTAGTAGTTATTACCCTTTCACCTAGTCAAATCTCCACTTCGGTATGAAAGAGAGGAGCCTCCTAACACAGGCATTAATATGCTTAAATGGAGACTCCACCAAGTAAGTTTAAGGAAATTATTGTGATACTTTCACAATAATTTATTTATAAATGAATTTGAAATTTGAAAATATAATATAAAAAACTCGTATCGCAGTCCGAAACGGCTTTCGATTAGAATGATATTTTATGGATATATTTGGTAAATCTGAGAATTGTTGTAAGCAATTATTTCTACCCCTAGGCGATAAAGTTGGCTCATTGGCCATTTTTTTAATATATTTACATACAAACAACGTTTGCCAGGTGAGCTAGTATACATAGATATTATAAAATTAAAACAAATGAACATCAATCAATTTAAACGAAACAATATAATTAGGTTATAAGTATTTATTAAATTTTTAGAACATCTACAAAACCTTATAACTAGTAGGTAAATACCAAAGCCGAGTCACGTGTCACGCTTTTTGTCTCTACTCGTTGTTTGCGAGAATCGTTTTCACGATGCGTATTTAATAAAATTTAACTTGGTGCAAAATCATTGCAAACGATTAAATAACTGTTTCTAACAAACTATTTTCAGCATACACGCACGCACACTGGGCAGCATCAGACGAGGACCAAAAGCTGAGAAGTTACTTCCTCCGTCCATTGTTTTGTGTTGCCTTCCTTAGAGGCTACAGTAAAACTGCGAATGGAGATTAATTTATTACGTCGCTGAGAAAACATGGAAAACGGTGGAAAGCTCTCTATTAAGACGAGCGGGCGGGGAATAGAACGATTAATTATGATTTCTTTTAACGCCGTCGGACGTGGTCGGTCGTCCCGCATCGCTTCTATTACGTGTTTCAATGGGAATTTCGAGAATATTAAATGCAAGGTCTGAGCCGCTTTCTATAATGCAAGTACAGCTACCGCTCTTATTCAAATTACTTATGAAACATCTAAAGGTTGCTCGTTACTATGACAAAACCGTCATAAATGATTTATTGTGAAGATATTCCGTTTTTGGGTTCCTAATTTGAATAAGGCACGCTTGCGGAAAATAAATTAAGTATTAAATTATTATGCAGAATCGTGTGATAGATACGTAATTAGATACAGCGAAGAATCTGTGACCTTACATTTAAGCTCGTTTAGATTTAACGATGATATTAATTACGAAATTAATTTTATGTGAGAGTATCATCCTAATAAGATATTTTGGAAATAAAAATAATATCCAATTATTTATAGCTAAGTCTATGTTTTTTGTAGTATTTTTTACTAAGTGCTAATGAAGTTTAGAAGCAATTTCCTTCGCGTTACCGAATTCGGACGCATATTTCTAGAGTTGTCCGCAAGACGTCATCGTCATTTCTTATAATTACTTTTTCCCTGTGAACAGACTCAAGATTAATACCATCTAATTGCCTATCTATTCAGTGCGCTCGTTGCTTTAAGAGCTTAATTAATATCTATTAAGATTTTTTGTGACACCTTACTCGTATTTAAATTCATTATCCTCCAGTCGAGTGCCTTGATTGGATGCAATTTATATCAATTTGTAATTTATGTTGCAGAAAGAAATCTTTTTTTTATGATCTTTTTTAATTAATAATCTATTTACCTAAACTGGGAGTTATTTACTTTTGCTTCATAATATAGACGTTTGGAGGGTTTAAAGTTCAAGCTTAACACTTAAACAGCAGACGTTAGTTTTGACATTAGCACTGTCAATCTAGTCTCTTGGAGTATAGACTCATAACAACAATGTCTGAGTATTTTATCACTTTTATAGTTACTGTAATTACAAACCACCTATAATAACATTTTTGACTACATTGGAAGTAAAGTTAAGGTAGGTAGGTACATATTATATTAGTGTGGTTCGCATTGCATTGATATACGGAAGTATAATGACTTAAGCCAGCTAATTTCTATAAATGCATAGTTTTCAATGAAATACCCTTATTAGGACCTACAATTTATTTAGTTAATTATATCCCTAAAAAGAATATAAGCGCAAACCTTTGACCTGTAATCAAATAATAACTATCAAAGAATATAAATTAATCAATAGATTAACCTATTTAAAACGGGAATAAGATAAAAGTTATCACATTTTCGACTTCCACTCAAAAAGTAGAGCTTTATTTGTTCAAATATTTTCCTTATAGCTTTATCAAAATTTGATCAATACCACAATGTAATCGTGACGGATAATCTTGAAAAATAATGACTCATTCTATCGTGTTTTATTGCGATCCTGTTTTTCTCTGCTAAATGGGTGTCCGGAGGGAGTTCGCTCAATTTATAGAAAAATGTAGATAGTGAAGATATTAACGAGCTCCGTATTTTATATCATTTATTTATTGTAATTACGTTTAACTGGTATTTAAATATATATATTTTTATTTATCATAAGAGATGAAAAATAGTGTGTATAAAGCTTTTTTATGATAAGAATATAAAGAAAAATAAAATAATAATAACAATACCGTCCTATAAACGTCCCACTGCTCGGCACAGGCCTCTTCCCATTATGTATAGAGAAAAAAATAAAAATAAAAATAGAATTACATTTTTAATAATTTTATATTTATTCCAAATTTTATTTTGTTTTAGTTTTTCATGACTCTATGGTAATTTATTTATCTCGCGACGTCCTGTGACGAACAGTATTAAGAAAAAAAAACCTGTAAGTTCCACAATAATACGGTCCGGTATAGGGGCAGTAGAATGTCGTCTATGGCCATTAATTTAATTAACTATCTCCCTTAAGATGTAAAAGGTCTTCAGCTACTTCTTTTTCGTGCGACATTGGTAAAGAACCTCATTGAATATTAAAATACCATACAGCTCCTCTGTATGGTTTTGGTAGAGAGTACTCCCATACACCAAATTTTTTCCATATTATTTCTAATACTTCGCAGCTAACTTTGTAAATCTATTTGGGTCAAGGTATTTAAAATAATAATAATGATTTGATTCTTATCATCATCATTATATCAGCCACAAGACATCCACTACTGAACATAGGCTTTCCCTGATGATTTCCATATCGTTCGGTTGGAACCGAAACGGTGTATAATTTGTGTGTAGGTATTAGAACATTCTAATACCTACACACAAATTATACATAGTATTCTACCATATTAGGTAGGCATATGTATACTATCTTAACTGTTTATGCTAATATTATAAGAAGAGTGAGAGCGGAAGAGTTTTGTTTGTTTGAATGCGCAAGTCTCAAACTACTGGTCTAATTAGAAAAGAAAATACCGCATTAGATAGTTAATTTATCGAAGAAGGCTACTGATATCGACGCGGGCGGAGTTGCGATCAAAAGCTACTTTATAATAATTATGATGGATATATACAAGTAAAACAGATAACTATAAAGAAGACAGTAACCCAGTAACGTTTGATTTACAGACCAAGCTACGCTACATGCTCAATTAGAACAACATTCGTAGTAACATTTGAGGCAATTAAATGTGACAGTACAACGCGGTCACTCAAACTAACCATAAATTCGGGAACACGAAAAACGTGTTCTTTGATACTAAAGTTGAAACAGCCTACATATTTGGATAAGTTTACATTTAAATTGAGGATATCACGCGAACTTTAACATACAATTTGTTCTTGTTAAAAACACTGTGATGCGAGTGTATAATGAATAAGTGTCGAATTATGTTAGCTGACATGTTCGGAACTAATATGAAACTACGAGTCATATTAGTTATGAGTATGTCAGCGCGAAAAGTTATTGGTCTGTTGATTCTTTCATATCATGGGAACTACTAAGCAGATCAATGGAAATAGGCAGTAAAGAAATCGCTGATGCAAGCCGAATGTTTCTAGTTTGACCTAAAGGTGAGAAAAATGTGAGTGACACGAAATGGTACATGATCTCAAAATTAAGCTGAAAAAGAGGACCGGAAAATTCAAGTTGGATATTTTTTCATTATTATGTATCTTATACTATGTATTCACGGGCAATCCGTTCTTAATAATACAAATCAGAAGTAATTTAAAAGGAGTGCGTATATTTAACGAGGTAATCAGGTATAAAACTGAACAACTTTTCCCAAGGAACATAAGTCGAAATCTTAAAATAGAAAATTAACGTTAAATTAACTCACACAAAGTGACAGGTCACGTGACTTATGTTTGTATGAAAAGCTGATTTTCAATTTTAAGATTTCGACCTATGTTTTGAGGAAAGAAATGTCCAGTTTTATGCACCTGATTACCTTGTTGAATATACGCACTCCTTTTAAATTAATCCTGCATACAATATAATGCTCATCATTATTATGTAGTGACCTTTTTTCAAGCGAATTCTCTAAATGGCATCTGATTCAACAGATTCCATTTAGATATACTACACTTACAATAGTCTGTGTTCTGCAGCTTTATATAGCCACATCAGGACCGAACCATCAGTTTCCATCGCTCACTAGATACGCAACAATGTTGCTTACTTACAATGTATTTATAACAGCGAGATACTTCTCCGGTCGAGCAAGCATTTACGACCTAAAGTCAATTACTGGCTGCAGCTTGGTACATGCTTACTTTGTTCATCAGTGTCTGTAATGTAGATCCTAATAAGGGATTTTGTTGAGAGAAATACTCCATTTTGTTACATAACTGGTGTTGGTACTGGTACAAAATTACAGATGGGATAGGCCGCTAAACATTTCGTGTTAAAGATAGATTCAGGAACTAAACGAAAAACGTGTTTTATGATGCTACAGTTACAGTTAAAACAGCCTTCATTTGGGGATAATGTAGTAAAAATAAATTACAAGTGATTATAGAACAGAGTGCCTTAAATTGCAAAAGTTCGGTCAGCGTCATGAATGTGTCGATCATGTAACCGTAGAACGAATTTGCACTATTCACACAGATCAAGGAAACTCAAAAGTATTTAATATGATTTGACAGGGGCTTGTGATGATAATATAGGTAAAGTCGCGCACGTTGTGGTTGATCCCGACTGCCATACTTTGATCTTTGGCAGTCGTTGAGTCATTACAATCCTGACAACCAGTCTTATATATACCTAGTAAAATGAGTTAGTTGCATTTGCTCCATGCAATACGGTATGACGCTGAATCCAGTAACACTGGAAGCTGAACCCAAGAAAAGGCAGAAGAAGAGAATGTATAAACTGTGTTCTAACATCAACGATGCCCTAGAAAGTAATAAGTAGGTACCTATTTTCGTAACAAATACGTTTATTGATATCACACGTACGAATTGGATTAGACATTTTCCTGGAAGCACGTAATAGGCATAATGAAGGGACTGTTACATTCATTCATATTTTTCTTATTTCTTATTATGAAAATAAATAGAACTTCCCTATCTTATAGTCTGTCTTTCTGTAATGTATTCACGGGTAATCCGTTGAACCCATTGTGATAAAATTCTGTACGGAGTTAGCTTGAACCTCAAGAAAGGGTACACTATGAGACCTCTTGGCATCATCTTAACCAAGAACCACGCATAGTGAGAGCGAGAATACATTTATAATTATTTAAATCCCTTCAGTCAATTTAGATTAAGACTCATATTATCTGTATTTGTATAGATAGATAATAAAGTCGCAGAGTTCGTTTGGTTGAACGCCTTAAGCGCAGGAACTACAAGCCCGATTTGAAAAATTCTTGCAGTTTTAGATAGCCCATTTATCGCGGTAGGCTATATAACCATTTTGCAAAAGCTATTAAAGACACTACTATAAATACTATACTACGTAAATGTCGAGGCGTATGTCATAAACAAACCATATAACAGTTGTACTGTTATATTATGGTTTTAACTGCACACCAGTTTTATAACTTTGACAATGATTGGGCCTTTGCATCACTTTTCGTTGAGTACTTGTAACTTACATCGATCTAAAATCACATCTACAAATCAAACACCCCCAAACATATTACAAGATTAACAGTAATCAAGTAAGTAAATAAATCGTCACACAATTCATCTAATTACTGGAGCGTAACATTCCAATTATCTGAGGAGGTCGGGAGCCTAAGACGTGACTCAGATGAAACAGGGCTGCCACCAAATATTGATTTAAACTCCTCGATACAGAAATGGAATAAATTGGAATATTAATTTCGCATAACAATGCCACCAAACAAATTAAAGTGTGCCAGATGTCTTCGACAGATTTACCCTTGTTCACATTTATTTAAATAGTTCGTTTATCTTCATTTATGTGGATTTGTTTGTGTATTGTTTGTTGGTTCAAGACTTTTGATTCATGGTTTCTGGGATAAGGATATTTGTATAGGTTTAACTATGTAATCTAATACTGAATTTTAATTATTTTAGTAGATTGAATACCACCCCTAACGAGTTAAATTTCGATCATGGTAAAACCACACGTAAAACTTTTTATTTAAAATTTTAGGGTTATATTAATTATTCAATTAAGTACATTAAAAAAAACTAAAATACAATACCTTATAAATTTATAACACGACTCAAAATACATCATAATATATTTTAAATAATTATGAACCAAAAGGCCATTTAGCAATAACACACATCAGCATCAAATTGCAGTTTCAAATTGTATGTTAAACATAGCTGTAATCTAAATCTGTTTGACCAAATTAATTCCGCGTCAAAACGCTCGGAACAAAATTTTCGCGATAAGCTTTGGTAAACTGAACCGCGAATGTTAATTAGTACAGTAAAAAAGCGGTGTAATCGGCGGGAGAGCATACACGAGAAATAATTACATTATCTCAGTCGACGTGCTGTAAGTTGAAAGGTGTGTGTACATGCGAGGCTCGCGTGCCAAGCGGCCCGGCCCGCCGCCGCCGCACTATTGTTATGAATATCTTGCCTTCACACTACCCAAGTGTTGGTTCACCCATTTACATTTTTATTGTGGCTATTGAAAAATGTTCCCGTTTAATAACACTGCGCGTGCAGCTTCATAATGTTATATTAAGGAGCTGTACCCTGGCATTTACGGTTATCAGTGTAATTTGTGATTCATCGCTTTTTATAATTAGTTGGTTTTATAGTGAGGATACTATGTACTTAAAATTCAAGAAAAATGTTTACTGTATACCCAACGCTTTTTATACGAGTAAAACTTACATAGGTACATAAAATAATCATCTCGGCATCATATCATATAGGGTCGTATAAAAAAAATACATAGTTATGATCGCATTACCACAAAAAATAATCTATTTGTTTAATACAACGGCTTCAAAGAGGGTGGCTAATATCAAAAGTCAAATCATTATTCGTACAAAAAAGTTTTCGTATTGCCTGGGGGCCTACTCTGAAATTCGATATCCGATACTTCGGGACCGACCGAAACACGACCGAACATTGCTTATGTACCCTACTACGAAGAAAGTTCGGATTAGCTAAGTTCGGTCGGAACCATAGTCAATATTCGGAAGAGTGTCAGACCGAACGAAATTCAGTGCTAGAGTTGAACCGTTTGTCGATATGCTTGTATTGGGAATTAATATTCATTTCGATAGAATTTAACTAATAAATTACAACGCAAAACTAATTTAAAAATCAATATAATCAATCCTTGCTTTAAATTCAGTATTTATTTGTATGGTTAAGTGTTATTTCTCAATAAATCTTAATATTTCTTGATATTCAGACTCCTTTTGCCGATTGTCCAAATCAAAGACTATAGTTTTATACTAAAGAAAAAGAAAATAAAAAGTCAAAGGATGACAAGTAAACCAAAGTAAACAAACATTATTATGAAAAAAAACAGGAAAAATACTTAATTTCAACCAAATCTAGCGTCGCCGTCGTCGCATCGTATTGTTGCGATCGTACGACGCGATATATACCTACTTATATGGTTATTTCGTTTATTTATAATCAAGCTGACTGAAGTGAAAAGTGTTCAAGTTAAGAGTTTCAACAAAAAACAAACTAAGTATTCTCATATAAATTATATGGGTCCAGTGAATAATTTGTAATTAGTTTCCCTTGGTTATGTGCTGCTGCTCAGTGCTGTTGAGGTTGGCGCGCTATAGAAACAATGTGCTTCGCTACTAAAAGAATTCACGTCTATCAAGTCATTCACAAAAGCATAACATAGATATTTAAAAGTATCCGTGGATATGTGGGCCTCTCCACTTCTAAGCCATTGGATCAGCCTACACACTAAATAACACAAAATATTGTTATCCTCCTCCTTATTAATGTTATATGTTTTCATTGTGTAAGATTTGTAAGTCGTGTTATGATTTGTAAAACATTGTTGTGTTTATATTTTATGGATTTCTATCTGAAATAAAGAACTAGTATTATACATTGCCTATTTTTATTACAAACGCCACTTGAGTTTATTATTCTTAGAAATGTATGGTGTGTTTCATATAATGTTCATGCGGTCCCAAAAGTATGCAAAAGACCTATTTGAGTTTTGAAACCAAAGGATTTGTTATTTCGCATTACTATCTAAAGTATTTCTTACTTACTTGAAAATATGTTTTACGATATTAGTGTGCATTTTTTTATGTACTCAATAAACAAGCACATAGCTTTGCAGGACACACCTACGAAGCTATCGATATCACGCGTATGCAAACGTAATATTACCTAAACGCAAGTGTGTAAGTAGTAGTAATGACTAACATATATAATGCTCCCGTTTACACATTATCTGTTAGTGTAAACGGAATAACTATCTATCCGTTTGGTGTGTGTACTTTCTGAGTATTCCGGATGTATTAATTTATTGCGATTGATACCCTCTGTAAGATAGGTGATCTTGCCAGCACTTGAACGTGTCGCTTACTATTTCTTATTAAATAATTATAAAACATAACACTCAGGTAAAAAATAACGTCAAGTCAATAAATTGTTACAATTCTTATATGTAAAACTCAAGATAATTGTAATGATTTATCAAATTCGATATTTACGATACTCAAACGATAGCTATTTTGATGTCGTGAATTTTGACATAAATTCCCCGATAAACGTCTTGTCAAACTCAAATTTTCGGTCGGGTTTTGTATTTCAGAGTAGGGTTTACGATACAACTAACGTCAAAATAAGTTCGGACGGATTGAACCGACCGAACGAAAAATAATGTACTTCGGAGTAGGAAACAACCGAAACATCGGCCGATACTTCGGATTTAACATTTCAGAGTAGGCCCCCTGTAACTAAAGCTTTGGTTTCCTAGGATAGCGGTGCCGTTATATAGCGGCCGTAATACAGCGGTGAATGACGTCACTAGAACGTTGTCCATGTAATCAAAATGGCGTGGTTTCCTAGAGAGCGGTATTTGACACCGCAACGTCAAAAAGCGGTACCGTCATTTGCATGACGGCCGTCTTGACGGTGTCGGATGGTTCGTGAACGTTTTTCTCGATAGCGGTGTAGCCTTTTTTTTAATATTGTATTGTTTTGACCAGACGACGAATAAAATGAGTTCTTGGAGAAGCGAGGGCGTCGAAATTTTAATAGATTTACGTAACCATGAAGCTATATATACTTAATATATAAAAATTAGAGAGTACAGAAAAACTCAATTGAAACAGAAATGGAGGCGTGAAATTTTAATTAAAAAAAAATCCTCTATGTAAATTATTAAAGCTAAATCAAGGTCGTCCCTTTTCTTTGCTGGATACGTTTCGTATGACGATTGTTTAAAAAGACGGTGTGTTAATACAGCCGTGGAACTTTCCACATGTCGTCACCGTAAAGACGGCCGTCTTTTTGCGTCCGCAATATAACGGCCGCTATTTGACGGCACCGCTATCCTAGGAAACCAAAGCTTTAGAAAATAAATCTCAATGGTACCAAACTCGACATCCTAATGGATTGTTCGCCAGCTAAGTGTGGTGTGTGCCAGTTGGACTGGTGCCTATACATACTCGCGCACGCGGCCAGCCCCAGCCAAGATAATCTACTAAACTGAACACCCACCCATTCTTAGAGACCGTAACTAACGTGCCTCACATTGAATTATCTATGCTGTACACCCGCCAACACAATTCGTTATACAATTTGCCAAAACTATGCAGTCCTTATTCGAATTAATTTAAATATTACCGAACTTGTCTCGGGCAGTATCTACCAGTCCAAAACTTCACAGAGTGCTGTAAACACGTTTTGAGACCAGAAATTGGTATATAAATATTTTTCGCTATATTTTTTCCTGACAATAGGTTCGACTCAAAAGCGTAGTTGTGCAATATTCACGTATGAAATTCTATGAAAATAATAAAAAAATAGATGCTCGACGCCGCTGCCGCCCGTGCATCCGACATTCGCATTTTACTTGCAAATTGCTTATATCCATCGATATCGGGATGCCAACGGTCCACCTCCCAGCTACAACATAAAATATACCCGCAGAGATATTTAGTGACTGTGTTACTTGTTATAGGGCGCGTAACTCGCTGTGAAATTCAATTTAGACGGATTGTGTTTTCTGTGTCTAGGCGTGTGATTTTAGGGGATAAATCTCCGAGCACATTTTCACATAAATCCTTACGTTAAAACTCTTATCGCGGCTAAAGTGTACGGAATTTTATTTATTCTATTAGAGGTTTTCTTCGTCGCTGTCAGGCAAGGGAGGCCACGGGGCGTCACAGCGCGCGTCGTGCGTACTATCGAGAATTTCTTATTCAGTTATTTCTTGAGAAGTGTTTGGGATTTCCTTTTGGGAGGAAGTTTTAAGCCAGCAGTAAATTATTCCATCGACAGGTGAGGCCGTAAAGGCAAGATTTACGCCTACGGGTACAACGAGCGGGCCTCCCCTTTGATAAGATGTATATTACCTAGCGAACACCGTTTCCTGTAAGTATCCATCGGGGATTGACCTACCACTGGAAAGTTGAGCTTAGCAATAAATTGGAAAACTTTGTATTTGCTTATCAGTAACTCTGTTATACAATGATTTGAACATAACAAAGTTCGAACTATTGACAAAACTAATGGACGACGTCAGACTCTCGGTAGCTTTCATCATTTTTCCGTAAACATCCCAAACAAAAATAAGTTGGATAATAAAATACAGTCGGCATTATCTAGTGTCGTGACGTCAGAAATATAGCATACCCACTCGCTCAGACGGCCGTATGCTTTTATTTCGCGTAATGAAATTCGTTTAAAACTTGGAGAGGGTTCAAACTGTTCAGTGGAGGAGGTGCTGCCAGCGCAGTCTTAATCATTGTTAGCATTATTGCAGGCTCAAGAATTGTTTTATTTTAATATAATTTCTCAGAATTTTCATCTTAGCATCTTCATTTCATTTCGTATAAACGTTTTCTTATTTCACTTATGTAAGCTTGGCTCTCAACTGAACGCTTAAAGCCAAAATATTTAGGACCAAGAAGCTAAAGAAAGCCGTTGGCTCTATATTAACGAGATCAAGTGATCCGATAACTACGGTGATGCAGCTTTGAGGTGCATGCAATTTTCCTGGAGCTCGAAAATTGGGACGTAGTGTGTGCTAAGGTTGCTTTGAAAGGCAAAACTAAAGTTCGTTAAAACTAAGGAACCGTTGAATTTTGTGAAAGGTCGCATCGTTAATGTCCTAAAGTAAACTAGGGCGTGTCGGGCACGGGTCAGCTTCGAAATCAAAGCTTCGTAACTTGCCCACTCGATTACCATAAACAAACGAGAAAGACGCTCCTATGTTTTAATGACACCGTTTTAAAGCTTCGACGCAGTAAATTAAGGGAGCCGGAAATTAGTGGCAAGCAAATGTTTTGTGTATTTCTAGGGCACTCATGATTGGTATACTCAGTTTTTATGAGAAAGAAAGAGAGGCCTAGAATAGAAAATAAATTATAGGCCTAGCTCACGTATTTCATTAACCCTAACCCTAAGGCTGTATATCAAGACTATTGCCTAGAGACAATACAAAATATCTAAGTATGCGGAGCGTTTGTCTTAGATCTCATCCTACCTTTCTAATATGTTATAAAATCTATTAACGTTAGATCTGATCATTCTTAAGTTGAAATGTCATTTAACTTCACCTCTCGTCAATTCACTTGGTATAGAATTCCTAAGCTACGTAATCTTTGTCGTTAAGTATCAACTTTGATTATACATAAATCGGTTGAGTCGGGAACCTAAATTGTGTGTAACAACCTGAACGCGATAGCAAAAAAGTAAGTAACAGTACAAATTCTTTCTTTTTTTCTTTTTTAAGTACAGTACAAATTGATATTAATATGACGTTTATAGGTTCTATAGAGCCTAAGTTAAGGTTGTTAAGCGTCAAACTCTACGTACACAGGCGTTAATATAGGTACAACTGCTCACTCGGCAGTAGGTATGTACCTACTGCCGTTTACACGCGTACAATCTAATGTGTGTTCAGAACAGCTGCGAACGTTGCTAATACAGCTTAAAATGCCGATATAAGAGCAATCGGGCGATAAACATACCTTGCGTATACTATATATGTAGATTATAACAAGTTGATCCCTTCGGTGTGCGCTTATACACGCTTTTAGTTAATTTATAATACACATGTTTTATGTGGGTAAAGGTTGTAGCTGGATATATAATTTACAATACGGTTTAAAAGATATGTATACAGCGAAACAAAAACGTATACTGTTTGTTACATATAATGATCGAAACAATTAGGTACAGAATGAAAAAACTTATAAATCAACCCAAAGATATTTAAAAATGACGTTTCTCAAATTTCAGATTAATTATTATTAACAATGCTGGAAATAAATTGATAAACATCAATCAACTTACCAGTATCTTATATAATCAGCTATAGCAAAGCGATCCGACCGCATCCGTCTGATTTACATAAGCAGATAAGGGAGTTGGCGCTAATCCACTATTGTTTCAATTGCAAGACCATTCATTAGGAGCGGCCCGAGAGCGCCTCGTTATGCTAATGTCCTGCCAATTGTACTCGCGACGCCACCTCAAGCCCTCATACCCCACAAGAACATACTTCAACATTAGCCTCATCTTAAATTCTACATGAAAACTTTAGGCTATTTAAACAGGACCTCACTCAAATGTCACTTTGACTAAAATTTTAAAGAGAATCAGTAGGCAAGCTTCATGTTACGAACCGAAAATAACCAAACTTTATTCGCATATAAGTATATTTAAAATAAAATGAACTGGGAAACAATGGGGTTTACATTAAAAACAATGAGGTTTTGTCAGACCGAAATGTAACTTGATTTTTACTTAATTTATTTACTAGGTGACATGGGAAGAAAATAGATTTACTCTGTTCATCCACTCAACGGGTTAAATTTATAGGTACAAATTGTCAAGTTGGTCGGTTGAAACGTGCATTTGTTTCAATTGTATCAGCTTTGCCAACAAAAGCCCGACTCTTTATGTAATCGGTATGAGTCCGTATGATATGTGGGTCGTCAGATAAATGGGTAAAATGTTTGGGATTTGTAAAAAGTTGAGTGTACCGATGCGCGTTCAAGGCTTGTGGGTTTTTTATGATGTTGCGTGAGGAAATGTTGAAAATTTAATCGCGTAGGAAGGCGGCGCGACCGCATTATTGCTGCCGTCATATTGAGCTGACGCGGACCGATTGGGTCAGCCTTCCGCTTGCTCGCACACCGAAAGGACCGCACTATTATATAAATACTATTGTTTACGTAGTCTATTACACAACGTGTATAAACGAACTCATACGTATTCCAACGTTTTCTGGCATCTTCTCAGCGAAAATAGTGCACGGCGAAACAGTTCAGGTAGCTTATTTGAATGTGAAATCAATTTATCAGCTGTTTTATAAAGTCCTTACTTTTTGAATAAAATAAATAAATTTTAAAATAATATAGCTAAAGTGAATATTGTATGTAAGTAGCCTTCACCACTAAACGGGAAATGTGGTATTTAGGATTAGGGACATAAACTCCCCGCCTATATTCCTAAAATTGAGTTACAAATATCGGCGAAATATACTAGTGACACAGTCACCCCTTCCTATTATTACCCTAACCCAATAAAGACAATCGTACTGTCCGATGAGGTCAGTTAAAAATCCAATTGTATGCGGGAGCAGCGCGGCAGCTGTGACCACATTATATCGCGCGGCTTCGCTCGGGCGAACGGGGTCAACTGGCCGGTTTGATGAAACGCCCGGCTAGGGTACACCTCATTTTCAATACCGACAGATGTACAGACATTGCTTTAGATGGAGTTTCCTATATTGGCGGACATTTGCTGTATATAATTTGAGATTGTATCGGAAATTAGGTTGTGTATCAAAATATTGACAACTGAGAGTTTATGTACTTCTGAAAAGTATAAATTATTTTCTTATTATTATTTCAACATAACATTTTAAAGCGGCGGTAGCCTAATGGCTAGGGCGTCGGACTTGCGATCATATGGTTGCGGGTTCAAATCCCACCCATTAGTCTACCGACGTGAACCCACTCGTAACACAAGCATCTTAGCTTAGCACGAGGGGTTAACGAGATTACTAGTAATGTGCGACCCACATTGCTCTGTAACCTTTTTAAAAAAAAAAGAACATAATATATTATGTTGGCTTTATTATTAGACCAGTGTAAAAATGCTATGTATTTTGAAAAGTTGTTTTTATGCAGCAGCGTGTATTTTTAACCCGTAGCGTCTTGATTATGCTCGTAGCAATTAATGCTACGAATACAGTCGTAGTATGCTGGAAGATGTATTTGAGATGAGAAGGTAAAGAACTGAATATTATTCAAAACACACTGAATCTATTTTATCATATTTATATTTGTTAAAATAACGCAATTATCGCGAGATTTGGTTAGTGTTATGACAATAAATAATGAGCGACGGTTGACATTTTAGTGTTTGTAGATTTTATAACTAAATAACACAGAACTGTTTTATTTTCAAAGAAATGTGTTTCTACAATATTGATTATACAATTTTTGTTTGTCTCTTTACTGAAAACTCGACTAGCCAAAATGTATGTTTATTGTACTTTTATTAGACCTACTACAAACTACCACCATCAATTACGGCACACCATTTATTTCTAAACTTTGACTACTTGTATTTCTATGAATAGCTTCTTGAGTGCCTTTAATTATGGGCTCCGAGAATATTTCAGTAATAACAAAATTTTGTGCTAGTTACAAATAATTACTTTGCTATTATTTATTAAGGTTTGTACCTACCCGTACCAGCACGCAAAAGAAGAAAATAGTCCCGTTTGTGTAATAGGTAAAACGGCGTGTAATGTTAGTATGAGGTGTGCATTTTGTAAGCCTACCACGCCGTATGAAGCGCGAGCGCATAATGTCGTCTTTGTACTGACAGACTAGCTTCTGCCCGCGACTTCGTCTACGTATGTTCTTTTCCATGTCAAAGGCTACATGCATGCCAAATTTCATTAAAATCTGTTCAGCCGTTTTTGCATGATTGAGTAACAAACATCCAAACATCCACACTTTCACATTTATAATATTAGTAGGACAATATACTAAACGAAAGTTAATAATTCGCTTTATTCATAACCTCAAGCGTAGAACACCCTTATCTGACTGGGCTGGAGAAATTGTCGAACAATAACAGTACAATAGATTAAAGTATAGTATTGAAAAACTCTAAATTAATCTCAGTATGGACTTACCAATTATTCTAATGACCAATATAGGTATTTACTATGTTCTATTTGTATTGCGATTTCCTATTGAGGCATCCTAAGCGATACCGTTCTAAAGGCGGGTCTACGCTAGACGAACCGAGCACGAGCGAAGCATAAGCGGAGCCGTTCTCGGCTTCGTCGTTCGCGGCGTCAAGTGTGGACGTACAACGAACCTACAACGATCACTGTTCTCGAACGTAGTTTTCCGCAGTGAGTTCGCGGCTCTTTGCGAATATGGACGATATTAATAATATTGCAGTAGCCGCTGCTGTTGCAGCGATTATTATAGCGGTGGTCAGCAAAAATAGAAAAAGGCCAAGACGATGGGGATCTACAAATCTATATAAAATGAGATACAATCAAAATGTAGAAAAAAAAAGTATCTTCGGTCCACGTTTCCATGATGCTCGGCTCGAGCGACCGACGTCTGTCACTAAACACGTCCACGAGCGCACTGCGAGCGCGAAGCAAATCCCTTAAATTGTGTTCGTCAAAAAACCGACAACAGGCGGAACGCAGCCGATCACGAAAGAAATGCTCGCAGCGCGCTCGTTCGAGGCTTGTAAGTTGGCCCACACTAGACGAATTGTGTTCGGCTCGTGCTCCGCTTGTGCTCGGCTCTCCTAGCGTAGACGCAGCTTAAGAAAATCGACCTTCAGTTGTTTAGCAAAATTCCTGCAAGGCTTCATACTTTATTGCAATAAACTCTACGTAAAAGGAATACTAATTGCTTCTATTAGAATCAGCTGTTTCTCGCAGTTCGTAATTAATTCTGTACAATATTGATTACACTGGTTCCTATTGTAATTATACAACAGATAAGACCACTCAATCGGCCACCTGGTAGTTAGTTTGCAGTTGACCTAATTGAAATTGGTTTTGATTGTCTTATGTGACCTTATGCAACAAGGACCAGCGATTGTATTTATTATTAACTAGCTTCTGCCCGCGACTTTGTCTGCGCAGACTTCAGAATTGGGTGCAAAAAGAAATGAAAAATGTGCAAGTAATGAAAAATGGAATCAATTTTTCACCCGGGTTATATCTTGCGCTGTAATAGAGAAAAATACTAAATTTATAAGCTGTCTACCACGGCTTAGCTCAAAAACAATTTTAATTTTTCCCTCGAGAACTACTTAAATAATTGGGATAATAGGTAGCCTATGTTCTTTTCCATGTCAAAGGCTACATGCATGCCAAATTTCATCCAAATCCGTTCAGCCGTTTTTGCGTGATTGAGTAACAAACATCCAAACATCTAAACATCCAAACATCCACACTTTCACATTTATAATATTAAGTAGGAAGTAGGATTTATAAAGAAAAAAATACCGGTCTGGTCTCACTGCTAGACACAGGCCTCCTTTGATGTCGAGAGGGAACGAGCATTGATCACCATACTTGCTTGGTGCACGAGTTGGCCATTTCAGATTCAATTTTTTTTTAATCCAGAATCTTTGACCAGCTGTTAATGATGTCTTTGATTAATTAAGAAAGTGCATATGACTTTGATAAAGTCATGTTAGTATTTGCCTGTAATGGGTTAACCTTCAACCAGCCTAATGGCTAGGGCGTCGGACTTGCAATCATGTGGTTGCCGGTTCGAGTCCCACCCATTGCACTACCGACGTTCACCCAATCCACTCGTAACACAAGTAATTTTCTTAGCACGAGAGATTAACAAGAATATTAGAAGTGAGAGACCCACATTGCTGGTAGATTTAAAAAAAAATCCACATAAGTCCTTTCACAGTAACGCAAACTTTTTTTAATGTTTTATACCTTAAATTAATGACTGTGTCTCCAGTATCGTACAGTAGTGGTATGCACGCCAACAATGAATAACAAACGGAACACAACGATATAATTTATTAAACAGTGAACGATCCAAAGGCAAGATCCTTGGTATATTTTAATGTCATGTAGTACATTTTTTGCAGGAAAATATTTAGTAGGCACCTGGGACTGAAAGGAAGTAAAGAGATCGCAGGCTCGCCTTCTCATGAACAAAATGCATTATTTAGTGAACCTTAGTTCTACTTGCTCATAGATATATACATGCCTATCCCTTAGGTATTAAAGCGTGAGTACTGGGATGTATAAATAAATGAAGTAACGCAGTGTGACGCATCGCCCTCATATATAAATGTATCTTAGTTATTAAGTTATTCATTATTATACAGTAATCATAACGCTAAACACGTCTATCAATTGAAACCCGAACCTCCCACATTGCATGGCGACCCTGCCAGTGCTGCCTTGTGGCAGTGCTGCGAATTGGGAACATGATAAAATTCAAAAACATGTGAAGAAAGAAGAATAATGAAGAACGAAGATTAGAAGATTGATAATGAAGTAAGAAGAAAAATCCAAAAACATCTAAAGAAAGAAGAATGATAGTGAAGTAAGAAGAGAAAAAAAAATTGAAGAAAAAATTTACAGAAGAATGAAATAGTTTTTTTTTAAAGATGGGGAAAACATACTCTAAAGAAGAGGTAGTAATTGCACAAAATGCTAACGGTGCCAGAAGAGTGCAGTAAGAGTACTGAGAAGAGAACTGAATGCCAGTGCAAATAGTGTTGTCTCCCGTCCTGAGGCGACATCGTCAGAACGAGCGGTGTCCAGGGAACATCCCGGCCCACGGAGTCCAGGGTATAGCCCGGCCCAAAGCACCACTACCATTAAGGAGCTGCAGCAGGCCCAGTACACAGCCATCGTTGTCACCGCGCTGCTCATCGCAAGAAAAATGGTCTTCGGTTCATATTACCGTCGCCGAGTCGCCGCATCAAACAAGGTTATGTAAAATTATTATATAAAATTGTAAGCATTTCTATTATTAGTAAAAGTAGTGTAATTTCTCTAGACGTAATTTCGGGTGGATGCGCTAGTTCCTTAGAAGATAGCGGCGCTACTCATGCGCCGCTACTCAGCTGCACATTAAAATTTGAATGGTTAAATAAGTGCTTATTGGAAAAACTTTGTTATGATAAGATAGTTATTAACGGAATAGGCGGACAGTTAGCATCCGAAGGTTATGTTTATTTAGATTTAGTTTATGATGGAATAGTTTTTAATCAACAGTTTTACGTTTTAAGAACTTATGTTGGTTAATTATGGAATATTAGATCACATTTTTTTTTTAACACGGTATGGAGCCGTTATTGACTACACTAAGTATTTTGGCGTATACCGTTCTTTTTGTTTCTGACCTTAATTATATTAGTATGTTATATTGCCTTATGTAATTCTTTATTAAGTATATATGGTTCCCAGAACATTCTCAGGTGCGCCGTGTCATATAATGCACGCGCTGCAATTTTGATGATGATGTCATGCAGCTCACGTGTGGCATCAATGATATTTTACATTGGGTATCATGTGTCTTTCTGTGTAACTAACGGATATGGTGCTGTCGAATAGATAATTATGTTCCTTAACGTTAATATAAACATGTATCAAGTTTTAAGAAACCTTTGTTTACCTATGATTATATTTAAATTGTCTAGAAATACATATACATTACATTACATACATTACATGTATGGTATGTCGGGAGGAGGATCGGGTTACACACTACACCTCCCCCGATAATAAAAGAAAAAAAAAAATACAGTTGTGTTTTTTTTTTAAATACATTAAAAGATAGAATATCATAAAAAAAATTAACAATGTAATAGTTTATACTATCAGATAGGGTATCTCAGGGAGATAAATAAGTTCGGAACACGATTTAAACTTGGAAAAAGGTATAATATTGTTAACACACGTTATAGTTACAATTTGGTAGCCCGAACAACGACAACAAGAGATACAAGGCGCGTGCGTCGCGGCCATGAGCGGACTGTCGATCCCCTCCGCGATCGTTTAGGACCCACGCTTCGTGCCAGCACGAAGTAGGCCGAGCGAGAGACGAGTTGCTACCATTGGCTGTCTCGTGCGCCCGATCGCGAGTCCGAGCTCGGTAACTTTAAATAAAACTAGATGGCGTTCAGCGTCGTGTTATAACAATTAATTAATTTTGAAATATGCTTATTACAGCTAATCGTAATTTAATTTTAAGGAAATGCACTGTTGACAATATTATAGTTATATTTATTTTATGAATTACATTACAAGTACATTACAATATATAATTAATAGTTGGTAAAAAAAATATTAAGTAAAATAATAAAACTTCACAAATTTCAGACTACTTTCACTCTACTTACAGAAAAGTTTCAATTTCCGTTATTATAATATTACCTATCCATTTTACACTTTTCGTATTTTATAACAAAAAAAAAAAATCTTTCCATTTATATTATCATCATATATTTTCCATATTACATTTTATTTTCTAGTTTTTAATGTCTTATCCATCGTCTATCATCACATTATTTTTTTTTATTCTCTTCTTAAACAAAATATTATATTATCCACTTTCAATACCCTTCCATATTATTGTTATCAATATCATTATATCCTCTTTAATATGGTACACATATTTTATTTGGACCTTTGGTCTCCTCATTATTCATTATATTATTTATTTTATAGAAGTACATTACTCATTTTTATAGTCGACTTTATTTTTCATATTATAAGGATCAGTGTTTAAAACCTTCTAGTTTCCAACAATTTTCACGGAGGGAAGCTCGTCCGACACCATGATCAAATGGAAGGATCTGTCCTTATAGTACCTCTTAATTTGTGTACCACATTTTCATAAACATTAACATTCTAAACACAACATAAATATAGCACGTACAAATTGAATAACTTGGTTTACAAGCCGGGCGCTCTCGGGTGATCAGTCCGATGACGTCAGCGCAGAGTCTTGCCTACCAAACGATTCCCAACTACTTAATGCACCCATTAACATACCAAACAATTTTATAAAACTTGTACTCAAAACAATCCTATACCACTTTTCAAAACCTTTACAATCATAATCCTCTTTTATATTTGCTAACAGAAAAAATACCTCCTTGCACTCTAAAGATGACAAGAGATTTTTCATACTTTCCTATTAAGCAAATAAACTAAATGTTTACATCAAACTTTTTCTAGACAATTTAAATATAATCATAGGTAAACAAAGGTTTCTTAAAACATGATACATGTTTATATTATCGTTAAGTATTATCTATTCGACAGCACCATATCCGTTAGTTACACAGAAAGACACATGATACCCAATGTAAAATATCATTGATGCCACACGTGAGCTGCATGACATCATCATCAAAATTGCAGCGCGTGCATTATATGACACGGCGCACCTGAGAATGTTCTGGAAACCATATATACTTAATAAAGAATTACATAAGGCAATATAACATACTAATATAATTACGTTCAGAAAAAAAAGAAACGGTATACGCCAAAATACTTAATTATATTGTCATCTTAGTGTAGTCTATAACGGCTCCATACCGTGTTAAAAAAAATTGTGACCTAATATTCCATAATTAACCAACATAAGTTCTTAAAACGTAAAACTGTTGATTAAAAACTATTCCATCATAAACTAAATCTAAATAAACATAACCTTCGGATGCTAACTGTTCGCCTATTCCGTTAATAACTATCTTATCATAACAAAGTTTTTTCAATAAGCACTTATTTAACCATTCAAATTTTAATGTGCATATAGTAGCACCGCTATCTTCTAAGAAACTAGCGCATCCACCCGAAATTACGTCTAGAGAAATTACACTACTTTTACTAATATTATAGAAATGCTTACAATTTTATATAATAATTTTACATAACCTTGTTTGATGCGGCGCGGCGACTCGGCGACGGTAATATGAACCGAAGACTATTTTTCTTGCGATGAGCAGCGCGGTGACAACGATGGCTGTGTACTGGGCCTGCTGCAGCTCCTTAATGGTAGTGGTGCTTTGGGCCGGGCTATACCCTGGACTCCGTGGGCCGGGATGTTCCCTGGACACCGCTCGTTCTGACGATGTCGCCTCAGGACGGGAGACAACTCTATTTGCACTGGCATTCAGTTCTCTTCTCAGTACTCTTACTGCACTCTTCTGGCACCGTTAGCATTTTGTGCAATTACTACCTCTTCTTTAGAGTATGTTTTCCCCATCTTTAAAAAAAACTATTTCATTCTTCTGTAAATTTTTTCTTCAATTTTTTTCTCTTCTTACTTCACTATCATTCTTCTTTCTTTAGATGTTTTTGGATTTTTCTTCTTACTTCATTATCAATCTTCTACTCTTCGTTCTTCATTATTCTTCTTTCTTCACATGTTTTTGAATTTTATCATGTTCCCAATTCGCAGCACTGCCACAAGGCAGCACTGGCAGGGTCGCCATGCAATGTGGGGAGTTATTGGTGACGAAATGATAGAGACGAGTTGCTATGTCTAAGGCGTATATTATACTGAACTGGTTAACAATATGCTTACAGACTAATTACATGTATGGTATGTCGGGAGGAGGATCGGGTTACACACTACAGTGTTGTCATGTAAGCATTGTGTCGTTGTAGGTACCTGAATAAGATTATGTGGTCGTAACTCTTGCTGTTGTGTTTATAAATTGATAAAGAAGTTTTTTTGTTTATAAGCCGGCAGAATTTTTATAGGTACGGTTATTTTTCATTCCATTTTTATTTAAATGCCATCTATCGATTGTTTCGTAATTAAAAGGTTCACATTTTTGGTAATTCAACCGCAATTCAACGGTTTTATCTGATCCGAAAAATAAAACTATTTTTAATTGAGAACTTTATCAAGAACCAAAAAACGCATAAAAAAAACTATGAGCATTTAAAAAAAATGCTACAGTAGATATAAGTAAAAATGTTCACCTTATTTGTTAATATTAGTCGGAAAATTTTCAGACACGTCATTATCGCCTTTTCCACAAAGCAAAACAAACTTGCTTCAAAACTACGGTGAACAGAAGTTAGGAAATAACGGTCGTCGGTCGGACGAGGCTACAGATCCACTCAACTAGGCACTACGAAGGGACGGGTCCCTTTAACGTTGGCACTAAACTGTCCGCCTTCGAAACTTCCCCGTGTATGTTGGGCTTTTGTCACAATATTTGTCTTTCCTGAACTCGGTGCCCCGGTCTCCCACACACAGTTCAACCGGGTTTCCTTACCTACCCTATAATCCTCTTTTCAGCTTAGATATGTTTAAATTTGAAACATTTTCCGGAGCTAAGATTGGGGCTTCAAATTCTATCTATATTACGGACCGGTTCTGTTGTTTCAGATGAGACATTCTGTATGTATATTAAGTCGCTATGTATACATAAACACGGTGAAATATTTAACTTCTCGTGAGTACTTCTTAACAAGAATTTTGTAAGACAGCTTTGTCCCTTATAATGTCCTCTCGAAATTTTAAGATAGGCTTGACCTTCTCTAGTTTCATTAAATGATTTAAGCCAAGAATTTGTTTTAAATATAAATTGCTTTGACTTATAAATGCTAACAGAAATGAACTTGAACCGCGAGCATTTTAACGACTCTATTAAAGTAATGAACATTGATTTGAAAACGTGGTGTTGATTAGCGAACCCTTTATCGCTAACAAGATCAATCTAACTTTCTCAATTCGGGGGTCGACAAATCGAAATCGCTTTTAGGAAAACAAGTATTAATTTTGTATCGGTGTCTCGGACTGGGCGGGCGGCGCGCAGTCTGCCGGCGTGCTCGACTCGCACCCCCGCCCCGGCTGCTCCGGGCTCCAGTCGCTCCCGCGCCGCCGCCGCCGCGCCACGTCGCCGCGTCCCTCCCGCACATATCATCACACCTTCCTTCATTAAGCCGCGCTACAATACGACTACCTTAATAACACTCTCCACTGTCAAAACGCGTGAAGCCGCGCGCTGCACACGCACCACGCACAAAGTGACCCCCCAATATTTACGTCGAGAATGTAAATGTATTAAAGGTATACCATACCGTAAACAAAACCGTGAGATTCTTGACGTAGTATGTGAAATGTCTCAGTGTAGTTAATTTATATGATTGTTGTGGATTATAATATTGTGGATGTAACTGAAAACCGCCCAAGAGATAATGCTCGAGTTTATTTATAAGGGTAAGTAAGTATTCACATAACAAATGCACTGTTTGTACTGACATAATTATCAACTTTTTTTGTAATTGTTTAATTTATGTACACGTTATGAGTTTCCTCGGGAAAATAATGACCACTATTAGATTGCTCGTCTTTAAAGAAAGGAATTACTGCAGCTCTAATTTTATTTATGTTCTGCCTTAGAAGAAAAGCTTTTTGGTAAATTAAGCATAAGATTTATTGTTGTTTGTTATTTGTTCCTTATAGAATAGCCTACGTTGGTATATTTCGTTATACATTAACAGTTAAGATTACAGTCAATGTTCGTAAGTATACAAAATAAGAAATAGATTTTGAATAACCTTATAATAAGACTTCATAGTGAAACAATACGTATAGATATTCTAGATATATCTACGTCGAAGGAACTGTTGGAGTTTATGACGATCGTCACACATGGCGTCCAACCCTCATGAAAAATACGCAAGATATTACGTTGACTTATCCTTCAAGATATCAGATCTAAAGGACACATACCTATATCTATACTTAAAGTATATAGGTAAGTATACATCTTATCACTACATGCAATACCAATACAAAATATAGTATGTCTTACTCATGACATCTTGACATATATATGAACGAAAGAACGAAAGAAAACGTTAGCGAAATTAAATTGTATGATCCACAAATATTTTACTCATTCACGTTTGAGTTCCCGTGCCCCAAATATCCAATACGCAAATGTAATCATGTTATAAGATTTTATTCAAGATACTGTCAGAAGGCGTTGTAAAGATTTACAACGGAAGCCCTACAATATGGGATAAGGTTAGGCATACAATGCAGAGACCGGGATCTTGGGAAAATGGTACGGGAATAAAGTACCAAACGTATTGTTTCAATTATAAAACGGATGCTTTGAAGCTGGGTAACCTATAGTTTCCGCTTTCTTGTGTTTTCTTAAGATTTTCTTTTTCGTTTTGGTTATCGCTGTCTAAGTACCTATACATCTGAATCGGATTTAGGGTTAGGTTCAAATAAGGTATAATAACCTAATTTAAACCAACCTTTAAATTTTAAAATTCAGTTTAATGTTAATTAAAAGTAAATACTTTCAGTAACGCTACTTCCGAAATGTTATGTACTTAATTTAAGTACTAAAATATTTATGACTGAGATATGTTTAATATTTAAATTATTCATATGGTTGTTATACTTTTTTGTTTTCTTATTTTTTACGTCGCATGTGGCGCGAATAAGAGCAGTTTCTTCTTTTTTTACGATACATCATATCTAGCAAACGACTTTATTTTTTTAGAAACAAATTTTATTCAATTGTTTTGACTAAGGGCTGATTTTTCCATTGTCAGATAATTTTATACGAGGAATAATTTTGAAATTTTGACAGTTGTTTCATACAAAAATAGTCAAACGTAAATTTTATTAGTTAAAAGTTATCTGGCAATTTAAAAATCAGCCCTAAAACAGTTACCTAAAAGCACACGAGATAAGTTTTTGAAATTATATTTCTCATTGGACGTTTGCTTTTAAAGTCTTCCTTTTGAAATCCTTTCACATCGGTGTGCAGTGTAGCAATGCCTAAAGCGTTAAAATGTATGTACAACATATTATTATGTCGCGAATACAATATATTGCTCATAGGCGATGCCGCACATCGATGTTACGCTAAGCGGTTTTGCCTGTGAAAATCTTTTTAAATCACAAAAGCCAGTCGTCAAAATCGGTCGGAGAAGGAAAAGAAAATATCCTGTAGGAATAGCGCAGCTGCTCGGATTTGGCGCCAACTTGGAGTAAATCCGAAATGAAAACACGCCCCGACGCAGGATGTAGGCCATCGAGTTTCGCCGCAAGATAAATTCAAAAAGGATTCTCTGCACACATATTACCAACTCAATAAGGCTTAAAACTTCATTCGCAGGCGAAAGCTTTAAAACTTCCCGTAAACGAGGTTTATCCCTTTTAATTATAATTACAATATTTACATAACAAAGCTTCAAGCGTCACTCATACGTAGTCTTCACAAACACATTGCTAACATACTTATGGGCACAAGTATTTGAAAGAGCACTTTTTGTATTTAAACCTTATAAACATTTCCCTGAAAACCTCATCCGGGTCGACCCACTTACGGCATTTAGGTGTAGGGTAACTTAGTGACCGAGGCAGATTAAACTTTACTTAAAAATTCACTTTAAACCCTCGTATAAATTAAGAGTTCATTTTACATATTTCATACGTTTTTTGCAGCGGGACAGAAGAAAAATGACTTTTAATTTTTATAGCTTAATGAAAAACAAATGTTGCATTCATGCTTTATACGTGGTATTCATGTATGTTATAATTAAATTACTCATTTTACTGTCACGTCGTAAACTGTGATGAAAGTCAGTACAACTCACAAAGTAAGTTTTTTTTGTTTGTATCAATTACAGAACGGTCTTTTGAATATTTGGGTCAGCAGTAGCAGTTGCACGAGTGACTACATACAAAAAGGGCCGATACATTTTGAATGGCTGGCCCGCAGCGGCCGGCAATTAGCTGCACGCTACCAAACGTATTGACATTCACGTTAAAAAGTATATTGTTTATTGTTTTATAATTACAATGAATGTGAAACCTGTTCGAGTTTCATTGTTTGATAGCTTGTTGTCATTGTGAATGAATAAAAATAATAATATTTAATTTCTCTTTAAATACCACTAAAGTATTTACTGAATCGATTGAATGAACTGACAAATGGTGAATGAAAACATTTTGAGGAAACCTGGATTACAAACATTGTATTCTGAAATCTATCTGAATAAGGCCGTGTGTAAGTTGTCCCAAGATAATATTATAAGATATAATTATTACGCATCGTTAAAAACGGAACAAAGAATGGCTTAAATTGTAAATATTCTAATAATATCCCTATTAAAGACGATGAGTTCGTTTTCTGAAACTAAAGCTTTTACATTGAAATACTTTTATATTATAATATTACAAGTTTTTTAGGTTTCTCGCGTTCAGACAGACAAACAGACACGGCGAGAAACTTTGTTTTATAATAATAATATGTACTCCTTCTCTATATGAGAAGAGGCCTGTGCCCAGCAGTGGGACGTCTAAAGGCCGGTATTATATATATGTTATAATATGTACACGACTTTCTACTAAATCCGCATCTATAATTATCCCTATGCAGGCCAAAGATTTCTATTTCTTTTTGTATATTTTTTCAATAACAATACAAAAATATCGCATATTAAAAGACGTATTTCTAATCAGAAAAAAATACGATCAGCATCACAATCGGAAATATCTTCAAACAAAATACAAAGCTATAAAATTGAAGAGCTCGCGACTTCGGCCCGATGTCGGTAGCAGTTACGTTTCAATTTGAGCCGAGTCCCTTCGCTCAGACCGTGATCCAGTCCCCGTTAATGTAATTGGTCAGATGTTAAACATCACAGCTCAAATAATATATCGATGCTTACTATAATAAATATATAGACGGCTGTATATGCATAACACACAACAGACGTGATGACAACTTTGCTTGCATTATTCCCGAACTATCCTTATATGGAGAAGTATTTGCATGGCGCCAAAAATTTATAATAAAGTACCTAATGCGTATAAAACCCTGTTAATATGTTCAAAAAGAAGCATATGGAATTTCTATGTAAAAAGGGTACTACAGTGTCAATGATTTTTGGCAAGATAAACATATCTAAAATTGTTGTAGCAAAATTGAATATAATATTTAAGATTATATAATTTTTCAGTAATTGGTACGCCTGATACGACAAGACGTGTTGAGACCACAAGATAATATATTGTAACACCACTTTTCATACAAATGAATGTATCTTTATCTTCATTTCAATGATGCGTTTACACGAGCAGTTTCAGCAGTATTGGCCATTTGCCGAGAGTTTTGGAAGACGAAAGACGTGATCTTCCGAGAGCCCATAAATTAAATATTGGCCAGAAATTCTGATCAAGTCATATTATTATAATTATATGACTTAGTGGCACTATATCATTTCCACTGGCTCTTTATCCGTGTGTTCGATTTCGCCGTTTTTAAAGCCAAATTTCTGAGTTGCTTGTCATAATATCGTGAGTTTCATGGCTTACGAGAGAACATTATCTTGATTAACTTACAACAAACTTTATGATGCTTGGGAAATGGGATGGCAAGTTTTTGATGTTCTTAGGTAACGTACACGTGTAACTACTGTCACCAGTCAACAATGGTATGATCACTCTTTTCGAAGAGGACAGTTAAGGGTTGCGGGAAGCTGCTTAAAAATCAACTTTATTGCTTTGCTGTCTAGGTTCTTTTCAGTTTGACCAGTTCGGTGCTCTAAAATCATGATTTATTGAATTGCAGAAACCTGTCAATTGGAATCTTTAAGTTTTAAGAATACCTGGAAAATAGTTGATTAGTGCTTTTTAGTGTGTCTTAATAGTTTTGAGTTATATTTGTTTTACAATACCAGAAAATTAAAACTGTTTTTTTTCTTATAATTTGTTTCTTTGATGTAATAGGGGTAAAAGGCATTTGTATATTTATTTAGTATATCCAAAAAAGGCTTGGCTTCTATAACTTATGTTACTCGTTTTCTACAATGACGTTTCTATCGAGGTTTATTTTGATTTTAGTTCTCGACGCTTTGACGCCTTTGTAGATGTCATGGTCACGGGCCGACTGACCTGCAAAGGCGTCGAAACATCGGGAGCTAAAATCAAAATAAACCGCAATAGAATCCGTTTCAAAGTAGTTTTATTTCAATGTCTAACATTCGCGTAAACCTCAGAAAACAATAATGATGTTTCTGTTCCGATTTGCAGCGATCTCGGTCGATACTCGAGAAGTTTCTCCTTTGCGTTGCTGGAAGGGTAGATTTATCTTTATCTACCCTAACGTCTCTTTAATGATAACACCTTGAATGCCTTCCGTACATTATAAATGCGAGTGTATCTGTATACATAATAATGTAATCGCCATATTCGGCGCGATGATTTGAAACTGTTCTTTATGCACCTTTATTTAAGTGCTAATATTGTGTACCTAAGCGCAGAGGAACTGTATTGTGTGAGTGGTGATTTTTTACGTGTGATTAATGATTTATTGTATGCGTATGATACTATGTGATATGCGATCAAATTAGCTGTAAACCTGCCAATATTTAACAGATTTTATTTGTTTTCATTTAGAAGAAATGTAGGTATTTTCAGGGTTCTTTACCTCAAAAGAAAAAGCGGAACGATTATAGAATCACTTTGTTGTCTGTCTGTCCGTCTGTCCATCTGTCTGTACCCTGCCTTTATCTCGGGAACATGCGGATATATCGAATTAAAAATAAAACCATATATTTAGGACCACGGTCCCTTAAAGCTGTGGAATAGTCAAACTTCTAAGTTAACGTAAACAAAATATACGGGCGTTTATGCCGCAAATTAAATCATTAAAAAAATAGTCTTTGAACGGAACTTATCTGGTTTGGACATATCCGGGTTTTTTATTATTAACTTATAATGTTTATTCCACATAAACATTTTATATTTGTTTTTCAATACCTCCAAAAGAGGTCAAAGGTAAAAAAAAAAATATTAAGTATTGAAGAGCCTTTTGAAGCAAGTTTGATGAAATCACAAACTAATTTTAACTTTTTATTTACCTCTGATAGCACAATATTATGATTAAGATTTTATGGGTCAACATAATATATAGGTACGATGTGGTACAAAAATACTTCAAACTGTAAACTTTTAATTTTGTTTTTGTGTATTGGATTTAAAAAATACATTTCTATGAAAACATTAAAGCCACGGCTCGAGTGTGGCCACGGAGAGGCTACGCACGCGTGTCAAGCTTCACGTAGTATAAAAATGGCAGTGAAAACAACCAGTGCAACGTCTGCAACCCATGTACAGTCACGAGCATAAATATGTATACACATAGCGAAATTATAAACTTATTTAGCGAGAAGTTCTGCACACGCAGCTAACGTGTACTGCGTGCGCCGCAGTGGAGCAGAATCATGTTCAACAAAAAACAAATCACTACTTACCTTAAGGTTAAATATTTTATGAAGAAATCGTCTCTACTAACTTGGTACATTATTTGAGATTTGTTGATGCTGGCACATCTATACATCATCATTCTGTACATTCTAAATAAACAACAGATAAATAAAATTGGAGTGTCTGTTTGTATAGCTTGTACCACGAAAGATGAGACTTGACACACCACATGGTTTGCGTTGCGCTTGCGCAGTATTCGATTTATAGGTCTGTTAAGCGCATTGAGGTTGGAGGGGGTAAGGGACCAATCGTCATCGGGGTAGCGTTAAGAGCGTGGGAGACGCGGTACCTGCGCAAGCTATTTGAAGCTATCCACCATTGACACTCGCGAAGTCTCATCTTTCGTGGCACTCATTATAATATCATTTATTGCAATGTTTTGTCTATCTCTCTGTTTGTTCTAGCTAATTTCTGAAACGGCTTTACCAATAAAGATGCGAGATAGCAGATAGCTGATTTAATAAGGAGGAACTAAAGTTACTTTTATTCAAGAAATGTTATTACGCGAGTGAAACCGGGTGGCTGGTTTTAATAAAATCTCATAAAAAAATAGGATATGATGAATCCACTTCGTAGGTACAAACTTATATAAATAAGCTCTAGGAGCTGAGCTTCGACGTGGAGCCGAGAGAGAAGGTCGGAATCGTCACCCAAACGGGAGCTCGCAAATCTTCGCATTTTAAACCTCTTTAGGTACCTATGTATCATAAATTAAGTTACCAACCATTTTGAAAAAACGACAAATCGGACCGCAGAAAAAAAAATAAAAACCAGACTCCTTAAATTTTTAATTAAATGCTTTCAATACAAAATTCAGGAGGAGCTCTATTAAAAAAAATGGTCTTGAAATGATGGTATTCGCGAGTGGCACTTGAAACAAACGGCGTTATCAAATCAGTGCACCCGAGTTAAAGTGCCGGTGAAATAGAAGGGGGCACTTATTGCCTCGCTGAACCCCCCCTCCTCCCTGACCCCTCGCCCTTGCCCCTCACACACCCGCCGATGTTCTTTAAACTGGATCCCGAAACGCGAGAATGACAAACTTAGGAAATTAGAAGAAACAATTTTAATGAAAACCGTTTGTGTTTGGTTCTCGTTATTTTGTTGTTGTGTTATTTTGAAAGGGTTCGAGAGTTGTCTCTGTCTGAAGTTCTGATTGTAATATCTAATAATATCTTAACGGGTGCTATTTGAATTAGTTTAGGAATAGTTATTAATGTAGGTAAATAACACAACATATTGAAATTATACTCAAGATGGCATGTGCCACTCTTGAATGAATGGTTAATTTTAGGTTTTTTAAATTTCGTTTTATAACAAAAAACATCTTCTAACTATACATAATTACGATTTAGCTTATGTTACTTTCCAAATTAAAAAAATAAGGAGTTTCATAAATATTATTGTTTAAAAAAACTGTTTGGAAATAACGGTTGATTATTTCACAATATTTGAATATGATGTATCAACAACGTACACCTTTCATAGAAATTTAAATCAAAACAATATATTTTCCCGTTGAAAGCTGAGAATAAAACTAAAAAACCCGTTGGAGGCAGTAAAAAAGCAATTTACCTCGTTTTATACGGACGATCAACACTTGGTAGACGGGTGTTATTCATCCGTCCTCGGAGGAAATATTTGGCTCATTTCGACATTAGTTTGATTGTTATTACACACGCGTGTTATGTAGTTTCATTTTGTTATGATAATATCACAAATTTAGGCTACCATTTTTAATATTAGATAATAACTGGTCTAAATACAATTAGGTAGCTTTACCTGACATATAGTTTTTTGACCCAAACAATGACATGGATTATTACATCAATCGTCACTTGCGTGATTAAAATGATGCTTAAAAAATAAGAGTAATTTTTTAATTCTGAAGATTGAAACAAAGAAAATACACACATAAAGAATTAAATCTTTGTACATTAAAACCTTATTACACTTATAGTAATTTTATTACATGTATACAAATAAGGTTTTGTCTTAATTTATACTCATTCTAATAATGTTTATGGCATGACATTTAATTTAATCAAACTAGGTTCTATTGAAAATTTATACACATACATACATAAAACTATAACATTTTTCAATACGAAAGCTAATAAGGAAAATATGTTTGACCAGAGAATCTACCTATGAGCTGATTTTTCCCTCGTAAGATTGCTTTTATTCGAGGAATCAATTTGACGTTTGACAGTTTTTGTATGAAAGAACTGTCGAAAAAAAAACGCGGGAACCTTGAAACGAGCAGGGCGCCAAATCTTATTTAATTTGAATTAATTTGTTATATATTGTTGAAGTGCCTCAAAATTGGTTGTAATTATGATATAGTGGTTGTATGTATTTGTGAATGGTGCAGTGAACGGTGGGGGGAAGTGCAATGTATAACAGATTGATTTGGGTTGGATGGGATTTGGCGCCTTGTTCGTTTCAAGAAACTGATGAATTTACCTGGATTTGATTACTTATGGATAAATACCAATGACAACTCGAATTACATAAAAGGATAAATATAAAATAAACTGATGAATTGAACTGGATCTACCCTACTCAAGAAAAATGCTAACTGATGACTAGGCAGCATGGTCTCAGACCTTAGCCTGTTCCGTCAGGAACTAATTTATAAAAAAAAAAAAAAATGAAAGAACTGTCAATATTTCAAAATTATGTCTTGAAATAAAGATATCGAATAAAGTATGAATAAAGTTATCTGACGAAGGAAAAATCAGCCCTAAGTATATGAAAAGAGTCGAATATAAAAAGAGAATTACAATAGTTATTATCCGTTGAATGCTGACTAAATCAAAATCCTGAGTATGTTTCATCTCAAACGATTGCGAACAGCTTGATCTATCCAGAGAATGAAGAGCTATAATTAAATTTCATGGCTGCCTCGTTTTTGAGTTAAATCAAAAGATATTGTTGGACTATTAACTTGTATAACCTAGATTTATTAATTTTAGACTGGAACCAAATTTTCACTGTGCTAGAATACAATAAAATACATTGTATTAATATTGGAATACTAGCTTCTGCCCGCGACTTCGTCTGCGTGGACTTCAGAATTGGGTCCAAAAAGAAATGACAAATCCGTTCAGCTGTTTTTGCGTGATTGAGTAACAAACATCCAAACATCCACACTTTCACATTTATAATATTAGTAGGACAATCACCGATAGATTTTTCGGAAACTTTGGTTTTATTTTCGCCATCCATAAATGTCTGTAAGTTGTTGTTGGTCACAATTAAATGATAAAACACAATTTAACCTTGCTCAAATAGAACGTTAAATTTAAAGTTCCTTATACGAAATTCATTTACCTTGCGAGTATGTTATCATAGTCTAAAACATGACGTGAACTCAAACACCATAATTATACATTTTTCACATAATTGCTTCAGTTGTTTTTATGCGTTCAGCCGAGACATTAATTTTCGTTCCGCGTAATATTTGTAATCAGAACCTTTTGTTTTGTTTTAGAAAATTAGTTAGGAGTTCGGAACTGTAGGTATAAAACAGTTGTTCTGTAAATAGCAATAAGCTGGCTCCTTTTTGTATGGGAGTAAATAGAATATAGTCGTTTGTTTGAAGTAGTCTCTTAAGAACTCTCGCTGTTGGATAAAATTGCTGTGAAATGGACTAGAATCAATAAAATGTATTGAATTAGAATTTTATTTACTGATGAGACTAGAATACTGCAATTTGTGCTTCGGTGTTTTACTATTGCCTGTCGCAGAAAAATTGACTAATCACCAGCTTAGAAGAGCTAAAAGTATTTTTGTTTTAAACATGGCTTAAACAGCAAGGTAATTCATGCAAAGTCTAAAACAAATAACTCTTTTCTGCCTGTTTTATTCTGAAGTAACCTCCATCTCAAATGCCTCGTTTTTAATGAGGCCTCACAAACAGGACCGGCAAAAATATATTCGTACGCTTATTCACAATATATTTAAGAAATCTCTCCCTGAATCGCGTTCCTCTTAACGCTTGAATCTTCATACGGCATTGTTATTCAAATTGAAAATTAGAATTCAATTTATTCGCTATACGGTAAAAATGATCGACCCTCAACCTGCTATTAGCGTGCAGGAACTTTGCTCGAATTATTACTGAATGGGGGAGGCTACGCGATCAATGTATGTATTAGGTACCTACATACATACCGCGCTAAATCCCAACATCGCGATACTTATTGATGGATCGCATTACATCGCTTGTTTAATATGGGTTACGAACTGCAATCACATTTAAGGACTTACAATGTTTAGTACTTCTTGAAAAATAGTATTCTCGACTGTTCGAGGAGGCGGAAGCATTCAAAAGTCACAGATAGTTGAGCAGTTTAAGTATTTTCATAGTAGAGCGACTTGAGTGGCGTAATAAGTATACTTTGTGTTTTCATTTACTTTGTAGAAGAACGCAAAAGTGAGCTTCAATCGTGTCGAACACTTAAAATAAACTGACTTATTAAATTTATTTATTTGAAATAAATAATACAGGTCGCGGTGGTCTAGCTGTTCAATAAATGGAATTGTTACTAAGTTGCAGGCTTTTAACCTAGTACAGGCATTTACCGGCAAATGTGTCTTTTTCATAGTTATCTGTACTTTCTTAATCATTCTAAGACCTTATTGACAATCAGTAAAGGAAAAAATCGTGAAGGTACCTGGATCCCAGAAATTGGAATCTAAAATCGCCAACCCGCATTGAGCAAGTGTGATGATCAACGCTCCTTGCTTCTCAATATGAGTTCCCAACATATTATTATGGACGTTTAAAAGCTAGTTAAAAAAGAACGATTTCTTTATCTCAATTCGTCTTTGTTATGATAAATGATATAAATATTTGTTTTTAAATTAAAGTATGCATTGCATTTAGTACCGATAAAAAATCTAAATACAAACAATTAGAGTAGTAAAAATTAAAACATTATTTGAGATTATTGAGACCGCTCAGTAAAATAATTAACTTGAGAGCGCCAGAAGGATCTTTAGAAACTTGCATAAGATAGTTTCACAGCTCAAAGCTACAACTACGCTCGCGCAAGATTATAACTTCTGAGTATGTTGTGTTTTTGACTTTCATGTACCTTTGAATACTACTAGAACATTCAACACCTTTGTATGAGTATCAAACAATACTTCATTCCGCTCTACAGAAACATATCAAAGGACAAATGGATCTAGGTTGAGATTAGTTTCATCTCATGATCATACTTAGAAACTTCAGAGCCTATTCTTCAATTCATTAGTCAACAAAAAACACAAAAAGTATATAAGTAGATAATACATTTTAAAATTCAAGCACTTTTCTCGACGTAAAATCCCAATGATCCTTTTCATATTAATTCCATTGAGAGGTGCAGAAACGTATTGGCGTTGAAAGTGATATTTTTAAAGTCGTAATGTGACGTTAAAATTGGAAATGTTCAACGTTGCTAATAGTTAATTAACGTTCAGTGTGTTCAGTGGGGCGATCATCGAATAACTGAGAATTAACGCGCCTGGAGCACCGGCATCGAGACTGCGCTTCGAGTAGGGCTGTGCTACACTAGTGCGGTTTCAGACGGTGCGCTACGCTAAATTTCATTAACGCAAAATGCGGGCACGAGTACGTTGTTCCATTTAGAGGAGATAGGTTAGAAGTCAGTCGCTACTTCAGTGTGTATTCTAATTTGCATGATATTATAAATGCGAGTTAGTGTGCGGGGATGTTTCGATGTTTTGTTTCATAATAACTTATTTAGTTTCAATCTAAGACGGAATACAAACAAGTTTACTGAGATCAGTCCATATTTTGAATTTTAAGAATTAAAAAGGAAAGCTGTCGTAGAAAATGTCTTATTATGCCAAATCGGAAATTATGATATAGGTACCTATAAATTGTTACAGAATCAGCTATAGGGCATATATCATAGTTAGGATACTTCCAAAACATATATAATATGCATTAAGTACCATAGTTAAAGTTTTTATTCCATCCCTAAGGAAAACGGTGAGGCGAAATTTCCTATTGTTCTTCATACCCTGAGTATGTCGAGGCGTTTTGAATATTTCATGCACGATAATTTATTGCATGATTTACTGCGCAAGGGCCTGCTCTATGATTGCTCTCTAGAAACTCGCCGGCTGCCGTTTCCGCCTCCAAGTTTTTCACCGATCCCTTTTTATAGAATTTACATATAAAAATAGTGTACTTTACTTTGATATAGTGCGTGCTCGATTTCATGTCACTTCGTCGGTTCACTTGCGCTGTATACGGGATCGGGATTCACGTAATTTAGTGTCGTTCCGTGACTATCTGCGAAAACCTTGCTAGAGGATAATGGCCCTCATTTTAAAGATTTGAACACTATTCAACGTTATGTAAGAAATTCTTCAAAAGATTATTTAAATGTGTACTTTATAAACGTAAAATCTTATTACTTATCTTGTTTATTAACGATCAATATAAGTCTATAAAGTAATTTGAGGTGTATCAAAAATAAAAGTGCTTTGACCCAATAACTTATAAATAATAAAAGTTAGGAAGCGCTTCAAAGTTAGCGGTGTTTTGAACGTTTCCACGGAAGCCGGAACAGGAAAAGCTTTCTATTTCAGTTATGTAACTAATTAAAACAACAGCCAACATGTCTTGACATAAAGTAGAAAACCGTTTTTTATGTATAACTGGCTGCGGTCCGCGGTTTATTAGATAACCAATTTTTTTTTTTTCTAGATAAGAAGTAGCCTAAAGTTTATTTATTTAAGGCAAGCCAACTTATTACACACGAAAACATTCACGGCAATAACATTCACAAATACAATAGCATTGCATGCATTTTAATAAAAGTAAGCACAGCATTTATCTAGATCTCGGTACACAATAATAATTATTACAAACATGAATTTAATTTACCTAAATAGGACTAAACTCATTCAGATTCGGATCAATAATAACCATAAACAAAAAAAAATACACAAAAATAGAAAAATTGATTTAAATATTGAAATATAAAATAAATAAATAAAAACCCAATGAAAAAATTAAAACACTAATGCAAATCAAAATTAAAAAATAATACAAGGTGTCACATATCTTCATACAAATTTTAACGTTAAGTTTAACGTTTGCCTTAACAATATTATAGTAGTGTGAAACATTTTTTCGCACTTGTGTCAAATAAATAGCGAACAACCATATTTCATGTCATGTTATTAGGTGTGATTTAGTCTATTTGGTACACAATACGTGCAAAGCTCTATTTCCGACTTTTATCTCTCCTATAACACCATTATGTGTAGAATACCTCTTTAATAGCGGCTCTTACTGGAATGGGCTAACGAATAAAGTCAATCTCTTCGACGTAAATCCTCCGAGCAGTCATAACTCAAGTTTATAGAGTTTCGGGACTTTTTCCTTCGATAGAATTTTAGGGGGTGTTAAATTTTATGTGTTTTTTGTAGTACTACGTTTGGCAAGAATAGAAATATGCCAGCTTTACCAGTTTCATCTCGCATATTCATAGAGAATTTATGTAGTGTATGTTTTAGAAGCACGAAGGTCTTTTATTACATTAAGTGTGGAGTAAGTTATACATTATGAATACACAGAGAATTTTTATTATGAATGTAATATTAAGTTTCTGCGCAAATGGTAAGTAATTTATTTACTTTCTGTGTTTGTGTTATCTCGTTACTAAGTATATTTTTAGGATCTTCAATTATGTTGATATACCGAACTAATTTAAGTAAAATTTTGACTGAATAAAATAATAAATGTGGACTACATCACATACCTACATTGCTCCGAATCAAAGTAAGTAGCTAAAGCACTTGTGTTATGGAGCCAGAGATAACGAAGGTACCACAAACACCCAGACCCGAGACAATGTAGAAAAGTATTTTTCTATATTGACCCGTCCGGGGATCGAACCCGGGACCTCAGAGCTGGCGCCACTTTAAAAACCGGTGTCTACGCTACTCGACCGGAGGTCGTCAAAAGATAAATTTAGTAAAAAATAACTTGAAATTTCTTGATAGATAAATATTTCCACCATGTATTCATTGGATGATTTGTAATATAACAATATAAATAATCTTAACTTTGAAAAGTACCTATAGAAAAAAAAAGTGTTTTAGCCATATCGATTAAGTTATAATATCTATTTTATTTAACCTAATTTCATTTCCAGGCATTCGACACTTAATTGCAAAACTTATACAAGCAATATAGCAAATGCGCCTGAGAATTCAGACAAATGATTCTCAACAGTTTTATTTGTAATTATGATACATAGAATACTGTATGCATAGCCGAATTAACCACAGTGTATGTATTGACGTGTGACATCAAAAATAAAATTATCAAATCAATAAAACAAAAGTTTCGTGAAAGTATGCCAATGAACAAAATAAAAACTGGGTCGAGTCTAATTCCTGATTTGAATTCGAAAGTTGCCTAAGTAATGTGTAAATAATTGTACTCAATCAGGCTTGAATTTCTGAATAGAAACGTAGATGGTATATTGAACAGACTTTCTCCCATAAAAATTCAAAATTGCTATAGAAAGACCACTGAACCGGAAACTTTGTCGTGTCATATAAAAAAAAGGCACTGGTCCACCCTTATCAATTAGAAGTATAGAAAATAGTTTACAACATATTCTCAGGCCTACCGAATATACACGAAAAAAATTCATAAAAATCAGTTAAGCTATTTCGGAGGAGTTTAATTGCAAAAACCGTGACACGAGATTTTATATATTAGACAGATTTTATAAAAAAAAGACAAAGAAGATTATGCTGAAGATAAATTATTTATTATAGTGTCGCTGGTCCTTAAATAGAAAACAAAAGCAAAACGTCAATGTGTCAAGATACTCTGAAAAAAAAAATGTCTGTAAGTTTTCTTACGATAATATCGCCTACGCATTTTTGTTATGGAGAAGCAAATTGGGTCATGATGTCAAGTTAGCCTAAATATACTTTCTTCCATTAGCGGTGACATGTCAAATATACCTAAGATATATACTTATTTCGTAGGGAACCGAAGCTTTGTAAACTTTGTCAACGAAACCTCTGGTAATCCGAAATATATTCTGGTGGAGCTAAAGCTGCGTTTGTGTTAGGCAAGTACTAGTCCAAGTACCTATGACGAACGTCTTAAAAAACTATTCGTGCACTAAAGGCAGCATAGTTTATTTTAATCGAAAATATTCAATTTATATTTTAGGACATTTTGTTCAAGTTGTTTTGGGAGTATTAAAAACGTGTAATAAAATATATCTTAGTTCTTGGTATTAATATTTAAACATAGGCAGAAAACCCTTATTATACAATAACGTTGTATAAATATGTTATTGTTGTAATATAAGTTAATAAAGAAAAGACGTCTTAGGCGTAGGGTTTTCGTAAAAAAATATTTTGACTATATTTATACTTGGAAAGAAAATACATATGAATGAAAACATTTCGTTTCGTAGAATAAACATGAATCTCATTTTCAGTACTATCAGACCCGATTTGATCGTCATATCATAAAACATTTGCTTGCAGAAATCTAGACGCAGCTCGCAGTCCTGTTTAATTAGACAGCGGAAATCGTGGCACTGCTTCTAGACTATATTTGTCTGAGACTCGCTTATCTCAGAGATTAATATAAACGGGAACTTATTTAAGGTGAACTTGAGAGAGAGATTCTACATATTCTTAATGCTAGTTTATTTCGGCGCCATTAATCGCGGCTTTACGAAGGGATCGCTCATTTCCTACCACGTGCGAGCTCCCATTAGCAATACAAACATACACGAACTTCGGTGACACCTGTGCCTTAATATATTGCGTGAGCTTTTAATATTTAATGTCCGCTATCTTATTACAATAATAAAAGGTATTTTCGTCATCTACAGTGAATAAAGCTGCCACGTAACCGTTTGTATTACGGGTATATGACCGGCTTTTAGTACTTGACAGATCGTTAACGTAACATGGATATGAGTACTTATGAGAACATTTTTAACTGTATTATATGAAATTATGTACATTTCAGATAGCTTTTTTCGTGCTTTCAGCCTTCAATGGACTAAAGAAGAGAATGTATTTGCGAGGCACCTAAATCATGCCTAAATAAACTCTATAATTATTATATAATTTGCTATAAATCAAAAACGATTATCAAATCTGATCTGTGTTCCTGAGATTAGCACGTTCAACCATACAAACAAAAAAAACAAACAAGCTATTCAGCTTTATAATATTAAAATATAAGTATATATAAGATATATATTATATGGATTCAATAGTTCCTTTTTCCTAATTAATTGCATCCAGAAAACAACGTCCAAAATGGTATTCCTTAAAATTATAATTAAAAAACAATTAAGTATAATGTAATAATATGTAATGCATTGAGCATCATGTTGAATTTCCAACATTTCCTAGTATCATAAGCAGGAAATAAATTACGTCTGAAAATGACGTGAATGAATAATTAATTTACGATTTGAATAACAATGGGTAAATTGCTTGTCTACGTGTTTGAGAGAGAGAGTCGATGGGAAGGGTGGCATCCGATCCTCGAAGTAACCTGCATAACTCTGGGCAGTTTTAGTAGCCTTCACTTCAATATTAGATTACAAGTGTATTAAAATATTTATTTGTTTTAATGTAAGTACTAAACTTTTTTATAGTTTTTCAAACACGGTACGGTTGAAAAAATTATACGGATCTGTAATTTAACATCGTATTGCAGGAGTTCTTCTTTTTTATTGATAATTAAGAATTAAATTAAACATGGCCGTACCGTAAGTATACAATGTTTTGCATTAGGCTAATTTGATTTGATAAAGAGATGATGGCATGCTGAGCGAATTCAAAGTTGAATTTCAAGATCGAACTCATGTTTGGGTCTATCAAGGACAGTCAGAGACTTTAAGGAATTTGGTTACGTTAGCTTTTTTGGTAATTGTTTCATTTTAGATACAATTATATAAAAACATTTTCAAGTCGTAAATAATGATTACTTGTTATTTCCTAAATAGAATTTCGTTGAAAGAAGGTAGTTTTAGGTGAACTTGAAAAAAATATTACTTGATCGAAAAAGAAAACTATTTTTTTTCCTCCACTACCTATTTTGTAAAAGAATGAAGAGGAGGATCTATGTTAAGAAAATGCCTGAACTAAAAATTACCATAAGACTTTCAAGCCTTTTTTCTGAAAAAGCACTGTTTTTACAACGTTCTAAAAAACAACAACGGAGCAAATCTGCCTATCTTCGCGTGCAAGTTGCCAGGTCTGAGGAAAATGTATTACTGCAGTGTTCGTGGACGATGACCTGACAAGCCGTCACTACGTACCATTGCCGTCTTCAAGCCTACACGAACATATAGCTTTAGGAAGTACAGACATCGCGTTTATATTCCGTCATAACTGGGTCAGATTTGGAAACAAAGTCTTTGACTTGGAAATCTCTACTCATAAAATTTTAAATTTGCGGTTTTGGGAGAATCATTTTTGTGTTGCTCTTTTACGTTTGGGATTTTCCTTTAATAACAGGCTAATTAATGTTCAATGTGACACCTAGATAAGAAATTGAAAAATTGAATTTTTGGAATGGAACCTTAGGCCCCATTTACCTTCATCAAAAACAGAATTATAAATCCAGGGTTGATAGTTAAGTATTGGCGGTGTTGATCTTTGACGCTTTACGCGTCACTTGAGTCGATCTGAGAGGGTCAAAATGCAATCAAGCGAGGCTATCGTTGAAGCACTCCGGCGTGTGGTTTCTAAGTAGGTTTATGCCCCAGTGACCTGCCTTAATGTTTCAGCATTTTATTCAACGACACGTACGCCGTAGCGACCCTAGCTGCCATCAGAATTTCCTTACCGAATTTCCTTAGAGACTGGAAACTGAGACGTTGTTTTTGAACCCACTTCCTGTTTTATTGCAACTTGAGAATTTGAAAATGGATGGAGCGATATCTATGTCAACTCGGATTGGGAACTTCCATTTGGTAACGCGGGTAACGGGACGAGATGCTCGTCTTTTGTTTCTTTTGCTGCCATTTGCGTAATATGCGGCTTATTAGTGGCTCCTTTGGTGGGGAAAATGTACGTAGAAACGTATTTTCTTGTTACCTCTGAATTTGCATGACGGAAAATGACGATACCAAACAAGTAAATCTATTGAAACAATGCCAATTATATTTCTGTTTGTTTTTTATTTGTGCCTAATATTTAAGTGTGCGCTACGGTAGCTAAAAAATCAACAGCAGAATCGAAACTTCCACAAACATGTATAAACATAGACCAAATGTGCAAAGCAAAGTAAAAAAAATGTGGTTCTGTGGCAAAAACGGTCAGCTGTGAAATATAAGTGGGGGCCGAAACATTTTTCATCCGTTTTCCTCTCGGTACACCTTCAGTTGGAACTTCATGAATATTTGAAGCGGGATCAATTATTAAAATGATTTACTTCTTCGCGCCATCCCGTATAAACACAACAGCCTGCGCCTACATTTTATAAGAATACAAAAAAGGTGATTTCAGTTCGGGCTGATTAGTCACCGAGACCGGTCGTTGCTCGCGCGCTTATCAGTACTCCAACTTTTTACGAGTTACCCTCATTTTGTAAAGTGAAGAATGGCATCGGACTTTGTTTACGTATAAAAGTGATATTACGTTAAGTGAACTGTTACCCGTTTCTGACTACAGGAACAAATATGTACTCCCAAACGTTAAATAATAACCCTAGTTACGCTACTGTGACACAAACAACCATGTTCCCTAAAAAAGACCAGGCTATTATCCTAGATTCATTAGAAAATGTACAGATTAAGGATTATGCGCAAGCCCTTGGAAAGATAGTTGACCCTTCGCAGATTCGGTTCTTGTCAAGAATATCAAACAACAGGGTGTGCGTTTATTTATCTTCGAAGTCTATTGCTGATGATATCGTGGAAAATAAGCAATTCATTACCGTACAAAATCACAGATTGCCTATTCGACCGCTCATTAACAGAAATAAACGAATAATTATTTCTAACGTATGCCCCATAATTCCGCACAGTGAAATAGAGAAACGACTACAAGAAATGCAAATCACGCCAATGTCACCCATCTCTTTTCTTCGCGCTGGCATTAACGAAAACGGTTACAATCATATCTTAAGTTTCCGACGACAACTTTATGTAACACCCGAAGATTTCAATCGTCTCCCTGAAAAAATATCCATAGACTTTGATGAGACAACATACTGGATATATTTCTCATCAGACACAATGACCTGTTTCATCTGCAAAAATGACGGCCACGTAGCTTCAAAATGCCCAGAAAATAACGAAGCTAATAATAGGAGCAACACGGAGACTCAGAATACAGACACTCTTATTCCTAAACGGCCACACCCACCGACGGAATCCTCTACTACGAATGAATGTATGGAGACTGAAATTACAAATGAAGAGACTGCAGTGTCTATCGACAACAGTGGCGATGACTTGGACAACGTTTCCCTTTCCAGTTTAGACGAGGTTTACAAAACCGCAAGTGGGAAAAAACTTAGAAGAACACCCCATAGTGACTTGGACTCGATTAAGTGGGATCAAATTGATGATTTTATCTCAACTTCATCAAAAAATTACCCTCTCTCAGGAAAACAAGTCAAAGAATACCTGGAAGATACATATGGGGTTAAAAATATCAAAGACATCACGTTTAGGTACACTGAAGAGATTGATACCTTAATTGAATTGTTAACTGATTTGATACCTAACATTTCATACCGTAGCGTGAAGAATAGAGTGTCCCGTATTGTAAGTAAACTTAAAATTATAACACGAAAGGCAAAGGTAAAGTCTAATGAAGAAGCTTCTGTTAATCCCACTGTTTAAATTAACCAAATATAGTTAATCGCTTATTCATGTATAAAATACGTAAGTACCTATTTCTATTCGAGATATTATATAAGTAATGGCTAATAAGTTAAGTTTTAAACTCAACATTATTCAGTGGAACTGTCAAAGTCTACTCCTTAAATTAAGTGATTTAGATTCTTATTTACAAAGGGAAAAGGTACATATCTGCATCCTTTCTGAAACTTGGTTAAATGATGACAGACATATAAATGTAACGGGTTACTCAGTTTTCAGAAAGGATCGAGCAGATGGATATGGAGGCTTGGCTATTCTAGTCCACCAATCTATTGGTTGTTCACTTAAAAGTTGCCCTTCTAATTACAATAATATTGATATCATATGTGTTGAAATCCTTAACAGTAGTAAACTTCAGCATATAATCGGCGTATATTCTCCTTCAAATATTCATGCAGGTACAGAAGATTATGATGAGCTTTTTAGTCATTTTTCTGAAAAAACTTTAATAGTAGGAGATTTTAATGCTCACCATACGGCTTGGTCATACGCAACTGACACTCGGGGTAGACTCCTTTCAGACGTAAGTTTGAAACATAATTACGTTTTTCTTAATAATGGAGACTTTACCCGCTGCGTTAAAGTCAATGATAGTATAATATGTACCTCACCTGATATTTCTTTTTGTAGTGCTGATCTTGCACTTGATTTTGACTGGAACGTGAGTAACGAATCTTTGGGTAGTGACCACCTTATTATATCTTTGAAAACGTTAGACACTACTCCAAACAATCCCGAACTCAGAAGAAATATCAAAAAGGCGAACTGGGTCGACTATACACAACATATCCAATCAGCATGTGAGAATTTCGAATTAGGAGCCGATCTTCAAAATAACTATAACAAATTTCTAGATATAATTGAACATAGTGCTAATATAAATATTCCGTATATTAAGTATAGTCCTCATCCTAAAAAATTCAGGCCGAAACCTTGGTGGAATCCTGAACTCTCCAAAGCAGTGGCAGAGAGAAGACTAGCTTTAAAATATTTTAGGAAAGATCGAACGGTAGAAAATTATATGATATACAAAGAAAAGGTTGTTGCCGCTCGTAAATTAATAAAACAGATGAAGGGAAACGCTTGGCGGAGTTTTTGTGACAGTATTGATGCTAACATGTCAGTACATGAGGTTTGGAGGAAACTCAGATGGCTTAAAGGATACCGTAGTCCTAAAGAATATTTACCTGAGAGTGCAGTCATTCCATTTTTAACTGAACTTGCACCAGACAGTGTCTCCTTACATCCTGGTCAGATTACTTGTCATGATCCCAACTTTCTGCAACCTTTTACGTTGTCAGAATTAAACGTGATTCTTAAAAGGACGGATACTTCAACCGGTGTAGATAACATTACATATTCCATGATAACTCATTTGCCAGATAATGCGAAGAAAATACTGTTACATATATTTAATGCTATATACAAAGGAGGTGGGGTGCCGGATCAGTGGCGTAAGATAAAACTTATAGCAATTCCTAAAAGAAATTCCAATACACTTAAATACCGTCCTATCTCTATGATCAATTGCCTATGTAAAACTTTTAATTTAATGATTACTCGTCGCTTAGAATATCACTTTGAAAGTAATAAACTTTTTAATCCTAGCACTCTAGGTTTTCGTCGCGGACTCTCTTGTCAGGATAATTTGAGCAGATTTATAGTAGACACAGAGACTGCCTTTATAAATAAACAATACGTTATATGTGCCTATGGAGACATAAGTAATGCTTATAATAATGTAGCAATAGAGCCTCTTATTTCATCGCTTATAGAATTAGGTGTTGACACATTGTTATGCAGATATATTAAGGAATTTCTTAAAGAAAGAGAGTTGATTTATAGGATTCGTGATGGTACAGAAATTAAAAGAACATGCAGACAGGGCTTGGCTCAGGGTGACCCTATGTCTCCAATATTATTTAATATCGTCACAATTAAAATATGCAACACCCTTGTAAAAACTGTTAAGGTATCTCAATACGCTGATGATTTTGCCCTATATTGTATCAATGAAAATATTAATACTTGCGTTGAAACGATACAGTCAAGTCTTAATATCTTTAAATCCATGTTAGATAAAATTGGTTTAGAGTTAGCACTCACCAAATCAAAATTATGCATACTCACGAGAAGATATACGGTTCCTGATATAAATGTTCAAATCGATGATATTCACATAGAAGTTCTTAATTCAGTCAAGTTTTTGGGTATTTGGGTAGATAGTCGTCTTAATTGGACCAGACAAATCACGGAAATCGCTCAAAAATGTACAGCCTACGTCAACATCCTCAGTGCTCTAAGTGGAGCTAAATGGGGCGTACATCCGATCCAGCTTCGACGACTATATGTCGCGCTGGTACGTTCTAGACTTGATTACGGAAGTATAATTTATGGTAATGCCAGTCCGTGTCTCTTAAAGAAGTTAGATGTGGTCCAAAATCAATGTCTCCGTTTTTGCGGAGGATTCATAAAAGATACTCCCATTTTTGCAATGGAGAGTGAACTTTGTATTCCACATCTAAATTATAGAAGAACATATCTTAGTGACAAATATTTCCTGAAACTTTCATCAAGACAATGCGACTATCTGACAAAACAATTAGAACACTTAGACAACATTTTAGAGGTAGGTGGTAAGTACTGGCGTAAAAATCAGTTCCCGTTGTTGTTAGAAAGTTTCAGAAAATACTCTAACCTGCCTATGTCAAAATTCGAAATTCTGCCGCAATTCCAGCTGCCTTTCTCCGTTAAAACACTTCCCTGGGATCAAATTATAGTGACAAAAATTAATACTATTGACGAACCTAAAGCTAAATTATCTATACGAGATCTTAAACAACGTAGCGAAGACGCTATTACCCAGTTATATACAAATTTCTCTCACATATTCACTGACGGGTCTAAAACTACTGACGGTTCTAGTTGCGCTTTCTACGATAAGGACGCTGATTTTGGGGCAAAGTTTCGTATTGAAAATGATTGTATACCTATTATGGGAGTAGAACTAGCAGCTATAAATGAAGCAGTTAATTATTTGGATTCGACAAGCTATCAAAAGATTGTAATTTTCTCAGATTCAAAGAGCAGTCTTCAACATTTGTTAAGGTGTATTAAAGGTGACATTATCGGTAGGAAAGAAGCTTACCTTGTTATTAAATGTATCTCTAGGTTGATACGTAACGGGGCTGAAGTTCGCTTACAATGGGTTCCTTCCCATGTAGGTATTGGGGGAAATGAGAAGGCTGACTCACTGTCGTCAGACGCTTTACACAACGGTGTTCCGATTAATATACTACCACATTTTATGGATCATCTCCCACTGATTAAAAAGAACAACCATAATGAATTTAACGCTTATTTCAATGAGTGTTCCGAAACTAAAGGAATTTGGTACAGGACCATTGTAAGCGAACCTCCGCGCACGCCTTGGTTCTCCACATTAAATGTCAATAGAAAAGAGTTGGTTTTATGTTTTAGAATCAGAACTTCTCATATGCCATTCAATAAATTTAGTTTTATTATGAAGAAAAGGGATAGTCCAAATTGTACTTTATGTGACAGGGAAGAGGATCTTCTCCACTTTGTCCTCGAGTGTAAAATCAACGAACAACCCCGACTTGATTTCTTAAATGATACTCAGTGCACGGCCGGGGAGCTCTTCTTCCTTGTCCATAGAATCCTCAGCTCAAACTTCACTAATGATCATAGTGGCCGGTTCCTTAGTTTTATTATTAGCTCCCTAACCTTAAGGCAAGATTATTATAAATCTGTAGGTTAAGTTCTACTCCTTAATTTGTAATACTTAAGTTAAACTAGTTTTTTTTTGGTTTGTTTTTTGTTAAGGATTGTTATTTTTTGTTATTTTTAAGCCGACTTAATCCTAGGATGTATGGCTTATAAAATAAATGAGATTATAAAAATAAAAAAAGGTGATTTCTGTCCGTTTTCTTGAAGGGACTAAATAATTGAAATTCTCGTCACGTTTGAAATAGGAAGCACTTGTTTTTTTCTTTACTTTATTTGCGTATATTTTTACGGCCAGTGTTTTTATTGCAACGCAGCGTATAGATTAGAAAGGAAGGCAGATAAGCAACATTCGGTGTAGTTTTTCAATGTGCCTGAAACTATATAAAGGTATTTGGTTGCATTTAAAAATTGCAAAATGAGGGTACGTTTATTTATCGGTTGGTGAATGATTATAAATAAATGAGCAATTAAAATATATTATTATACTGGATCAATTAATGTTTTTCTTTCTGCAGACAATTTAATTCTTAGGTATAAGTCTATTGAAAAGTAAAATCTAGCTACACTTCTCGAATAACATCATACAAGAGACATTTTCGATAAAATGCTATAGAACGCGCCTCGGCATTTCGCTTGCAAATTGCTCGTCGCAGGTAGAACGAATATCATGTTACGTCATGCCGCAACGGAGGCATTAACATATCGATGCGGCGTCGGGACCAAGCCACCTGCTAAAAATGTTCTCAAGAGCTGTTAGCCGCCGTTGGTCACTTATGTATGAATTTTTATTCAGAAGCACGAAGATTTTATTTCAATGCAACTGGGAATCTGAGGGTTAATATGTTTTGATGAATACTCTCATACCCGTTTTATAGTGCGGAAAGGGTTATTGACTTTATTTTAAAATGAGAATAAAAGTTCGAATTAGTTTTTTTTTTGCTTTGAACGTTGAGTTAATGACACATCAAAGTCGTTTGAAGCACTGCCGCAAAGCAACCTGAAGGGATTCATTCGCGGAATTGCTATTGAATTGTAAGTTAAATACAGAATTACTATTTATACCTCTATTCTGTTTATGTAACGTTAATTACCTGTCTATCTAGTAACCGAAATACAATTTAAAGGAAAATGTTATTGCAGGACCTAAAATACTTGAACTTGGTTAACCAGTCTGCCATTACTGTTATTATTTTAACTGTTAATTTACTATGATACGTTTATTAGGAGTTTACTATTAGGTATTCGTGGTATACAAGCTCGGTATAAATAAAGGAGACGTATATATTACGGTCACGCTTGCGGCTAGCAGTTATTATGAATTTCATTGAAAGAAACTAAAATAACTTTTCATTGATATTTTACCTTTCCGGTTGACGGTTTAATACAGTACGTTTTTGATACAAAGAATAATATTTCGATCATAACAACCGGTTGTTATTTACAGATATTGTGTATCATGACCATCAAAGCTCCCGTGGCCCACATTACATTAGCCCGTTTATATAACTCGATAAAGACCAGACCCTTATCTGTAACGATTATCTTTGTTGTAAGAGAATTCTGAATGTGTTTCAATTTAATTTTAGGTGCGATTTAGGGCATTATATCGTACGCCGTAAGCCTCTATGTAGGCGAGGCCAGATAGATACTTGTTAAGATAAAGAATTTAGCTCACAAGCGGGGCACGTATTTACAAAAGCTCGACATTTACCTGGCGGGGTATTCAAGCCGCGCGATTGTGCTCGCTCCCTCAGCCGTGCTATACGATAAACGATGAAAAGACCTACCGCCGGACACTCCATTCATGTAAATCATTGAGTGTCGCACACACGGCGGGTAACTATGTAGAAAACCGAGGAAATGTTGCCGTCAGATATGACGTACCTAATCATGTCCCCGTACGCCGCGCAGAGAATGTAGTTTTCTCGACATGATTAAGTTATGAACTGCTGTTATATTTTAATCAGGCGTTTATTAAGACAATTAGTACAGTTTATAATTCAAACAAAATATTTAAAAACTTATAATATTAAAAAAAACAGATTTTAACTAATTAAAACATAAAAATGCCGTCAATTTATTCATCCGCATCACTGTCCACCGGAAGTGTGCCCTCAAGGCTGGCTGCATTGTCACGTTGTATAGCAATGCTGTTTTTTATGTAGGTATCGAATGGTTTTCATTTCATTATTTCAATTCATGTGAATTAGAATACGGAATTAGTCAATTTTAAAAGCTTTTATTTAACTTGCAATGTATGTTTGTTCGGGTGGTTCGGTACTATCGGATTTGATTTAGTGTTTTTGCCTTATTTAATATTAGTTGTTCGAAGTAGTAATATACTTAGTAGGTTCTTAAATTTCGCGTTCTACAGTTTCTGACAGTTTCGAAAGGCAAAACATGAAGAGGTTTTGGAATGTATTTCACCCGAGCCATCAGTCAATAGCAAAAATGTCTCTTTTGCCTTTGATAAAATACCAAATACTTTCCAGCATGTTTAACATCCCCAAATTTTTACCTCTGCCTACTTTTGTATTGTGTTTACAAAAGAATGTATTTTGCGTATCTTGTCAACTATATCACCCTCCACACCCTCCACACCCTTTAAACACTTTTATTTGTATATTTGCAAGAGTTTACTCAATTGTCCGCGCTTTCTCGCGCGTGGAGTGCGATAAACGCTGAAAAGATGAAATATATACGTCGGGATAACGGCCCACTGGTCAATGTTGTGGATGCGAAGGGTCTAAGCCTATATTTCTGAATATTTTGAGTGAATCAACGGACGCGCCATGTTTATTTGAGCATATTTACTTTAACAAGATCTGACTTACGGCCAAGAAAGACAAAGAATAACTACTTAATTTCAGATTCGTTTGGAATTTCTGAATAGAGTTCGATTATCTTTGTGCTTTGGGTGCGTATATAGATTTAAAAATTTGGGTACTAAGTTATTAATTTCAAATCTGTTTGTCGTAACAACTCTGCTATAACGTTTTTATGTAAAAGCCTTGTGTAAAACTTCTCTGAGTTGAGTCTCTGACTAAGTTAACATAACCAGGAAAAAAAATAAGAAATCTAGGTTAAGTTGACAAAGTTTAAATGTCAAGATTTCAATAGCAATAAACGTCGATCTAAATGACAATGCTTCACGTTCGATCATCCCTGTAAAAGGTTACTTTAAGATATCTTCAACTATTCGTTATGAATAAAAAATCGGGATAAAGTTCGTGCAAGTTCAGCTTACGAATAATTTTGACTTTGGTTAGCATCAGGGGCCTTATTTACTAAGTCAAAGTAGTTAACGTGCTACGTATCGGGTTAAGAGACGAATACGAAACTTTAAGGTCAAAAACTGTTAAATGGTCTGAACACTACCCGGTGACTCTAACATAAAAAGATATTTGGCGACTCGAGATAGTGATACCACGTTACGTTTTGCTTGGATGTTTTAGTTTCATAATTCAATAAAAGATAAATAAAAAATCTGTTAAAACGTATAAAGGCTTAGAAAATTGAAATAACTACTAATCAAATTATCTGCTCTAGAGGTGTTCGGTTCCAAAATGTCATTTCTATCGAGGAAAACCTGCAAAAAAGCTCCTTAGGTGCTTAACTTAATAAAATTTAATATTTACAATATAATTTTATGTTGGTAAATTAGTATATAGATATGCGACAATGGTATCGTGAACGCAATTATATTGAATTGCCAAGACTGAAATTTTGAATGTTCGGTCCATTGATGTAGGTACGGAACGTTAGGCGTAACTAAATTTCGTTTGCAAACATTCACACGAGCATTTTTCAATTTTACAATGAACTGTACATTCGAAATCTATATTAGAATAATGGACCGTTGTCCCTAAACGTTTGGAAAGGTTATTACTGCGTTTATTGACACACGAGGGGAGGTTCAATAACGAAAATATTTATTCATTGCTCGTCATTCCAGGCGTGACATAGCACCGACCTATTGCCCTAATGACGTTTGATTGTCCCGTTCACATTTCAACGCGTCACGTCCGACACAATATGATCTGACGCCGTTTTAGCTTGTATTCAGTTAATGAGTTTTTTGTCAATGTGTGCGCGCAGTGGTAATCATAATTACGATGTGGGTAAATGGTCACACATTCGCTCATTTCGACAGTCTGCCAGTTTGGTACATTATGTGAACACGAAAAAAAACTCGCATTACATGAATTTATACTTTTCAAAGCAGTTAGGTAAGCTTACTTTTTTGGTAGATCCATGTTGAAATGCGGTACGTAAGATAAATAAAATGTTCTACTGAAATAAATGATTATGAAAACAGTAGAGTATTTCATTTCAAACAATTAAAAAACAAGGTTCTTAAATCTGTGAATAAAGTCAAATTGCTTCATAAATATTATCATATGAATACAATGTAGTTTTATATAGACATACTAGTATATTTTGACCGAGTACCTACGTTTTATTTTCTAAACGAAACAAACAGAACACAATTATAATTAACCACTCTATCTAGATCGCCTAATTAAATAACATTACCGTCATTAACACAACACAGTTTAATTAGTCGGCCGTCAGAACGATTTTATTCCATATTATTTTCAGGGACCTAATCTATGTTATTACCAGAGATTAGGCCCACAAAAATAATTGACCAATAAAACAAAACGTTTGTATTTTACCTTATACGTGTAACATTTACAGCTCCATCACAATTTAGGTCATATGATGGCCCATAAATATGATTATTACGTTATTCCGTCGAACAAAGGTTTATCTCTGTCTTCGTTATAGACGTGGCGACGTAATATTGATGTCAGCAGATGTAAGGGAGTCTTCGTAAGTTCTAACATCATTACCGTACCGTTTGTATGATTGCTTACAGATAGCGGGATGGGACGAGCCCGCGGCGTTTTGGACTCGTATTACTCAAGGGAACTTACATAAATGTTAACGGGTCTTCTCTCCATACCAAGAACATCTATATGACACCGAACTTCATGAATTTTAAGGCGAAGTTTTCATCTTAAACCGTCTGTGTAATTTGCTGGATTTATGTTCGTACGTATAAAATATTGCTCGGGAAAAAATTGTAATAGCGTTGTAGAATAAAGTGGATGGTATTACTTACGTATTAAGTCTTACATGGTCCGCTTATAATTTATTTTTTTGAGTCAAAGGAAGATGAGCTTCCAAAATTTATTTTTACCTTAGGAGTACAAATGTTACTCATTAGGAAAAAAATGTACAGAATATAAAATGAAACAATTTGTACAATTACTCGCCGAACGTTTGTACCAGTGTTTTTGCCTTTCTACTAAAATTATGAAGTCTTCAATAAAATGTGACAGTAAATAACTCATATTGCTTGGAATGTTTGAAATTATGAACATCAAGCGGCATCAGAATCTGTTGAAACTGATTGCCTACCAAGGGTTAATATTACAGTACCCTCTTAAATATACGGGTTCTTAATACCACTTACCGTAAATATAACGCTTATGTAGTGTTAAGTCCGTTTTTATTACGCATGAACTCCGACATGGTCCGTTTTGATAATTTGATTTTACGACCGAAGGGGAAGATCAACTATACATTTGAAACATGCCATTAAATGAATATAAATCTTCCTTATATCAAATACTTAAGATCTTATACCTAAACTTAAAGGAAAATGGTACAGGACGGTAAATTATGGGGTAATACATTCTGCCTTACATTATTCAAATGCAGTCTCAGTGCAGTTGCCATCGTAGATCGAAGTGCTCAATGGATTTATCCAGCCCGTTGCTAATTTATTGCCGATCCGGCAGAGGGCGTTGAATAACAGTTTCCTGTACAATGGTGCACGCCATTTACATATTATCATGTATCTATTGCATTTTACGCTAGAGTAGTTTTAGGTACCTACGGTCTACTTTAGACATTGAGATGTTGTTTTCTAAATGCCTTTATTTTACTGTTATATTTTGACTTTATCACAATGTCCAAAAGAATTTTCTTCCGATCCATCTCAACATAATATTTTCTACTAATTTAGTAATTGCAATTAAAAAAATAAAAATTATTATAAATGTGAACATATACATTGTTCCGTATCAAAGTAACTAGCTAAAGCACTTGTGTTATAGAATCAGAGACGAAGGTACCACAAACACCCAGACCCGAGATAATGTAGAAAAGCGTTTTTCTACATTAACCCGTCCGAGGATCGAACCCGGGACCTGAGAGCTGGCGACACCTTGAAAACCGGTGTGTACGCCACTCAACCACGGAGGTCGTCATCAAAATCTATATTGAATAGAATTCTTCAGCTCTCCCGACGTGTCACAATCGGCGCATACCCCAATTCCTAAGAGCGCGTTTTCTTCTAATGCGATCGCAGTGTTCGCGTGCCCGGACCAATTTGTGTTGGCGCCTTATCGCCGAGGCTAATGTTCAGTGTAATACCACTTCCGACATGAAAACTGTTCCGAACTCATTATTCTCCCCATCGGCTTGCCTCTTTAAAATACTGTGTACGGATAAACACGCCGATAGGAAGCGACCGGTTTCCTTATATTCGGATTAAGACTTACAAGACAAGTATTGTTCAGATTTTGATTGTTTCCCTACTTACACAGACACAATAACAATTTACAATGCCAAGTAGGTACGTTTTCTAGAATGGGTTCATACTTACGCATCGCATTAAGGGTACATATTAAAGTGACCGGCCTTATTTCCGCTCTCCAATATTTACTGCTGTCGGCCCGTCAAAAAGGCGACATTTTTATTAAACAGTACAAGGATAAATCCGCGATATATATTTATCGCGAATACACATATTTCGCTTGTCAGCGCAAGCAGGTGCTCGCTTCAGAATTTGTCCCGTCAGCAAACATAACAGCGGCTATTATTACAGTTGCGTAGTTCCCTCACCTCCGCTCGCGGCCGGCGCATCTTGACATATCGCCGATGTGAGCCACGGAAGAAAACACTTTTTCATTGATTCAGTGCCACATCTGGCGACAAAACGCCTTCGGCTTTCCATTCTGATGACCTGACTTGACATTTTTATTGCTCTCCATATTTTTCTGCGCGGCCTCCGTGGCATTCACGTTTATGGGAGCCAGCGTAAAATATTGTGAAACTTGAAAGGGGACAGAACAGATATTATGATATTACTGACACGATATATTGAAGAACTTTTGACGTCGATGGGATGCTCGCAGCACTGGCCTTTCGCCTTTTTATCGCCCTTCTTTTATCTTTTATCGTAACAGTTTTTTTGGGGAAGTTTAACGTCGATATTATGCAGCCTTATAATATTTTTAAACGACGGAGAATTAAAAAAGCGTAACAGTATTTATATACCTATTTGTTTTTATTTACAACAATATATTTACGTCCAAGTCGTTTCCAAGTTATAAGTACTTCCAGTGGTCAATGTTACAAAACTATTATCCGAAAATAAGTTAAACAAATAATGTCAACCTATAAAAGAGAAAACTCTCTCATGTTCAAATAATATTTTGGTATTGACATATAAGTTAATATTAATGTATATAGCATTAGGAATCGTACGTACTCCATTGTTTTTATAAAAGGAAACTTTTAGCAAGCACTGTCAAACTTTGTGACGGGCTGCTCTTATAACAAAATACAATTTGTCATGATTGATCAAAGAAGTTCGCCAAAACAAAGACAGATCCCGTAACAAAGCCCGTCTTTTGTCAAAGAATTTTTTGGTCACCGTATTGAAGGCTTTTAAGAAGTCAGAGTTCTGTTAGCGTTGTCCTCAACTTACTCTAACTTCACAGCAATTATTTTACGTATTTTGCGGACTTGTTTATTTACTGGCTTGAATTAGAACGTACATAAGTTAAAGATTGAAAACGGACTTGCGAACATTGTGCTGTTCCGAATCCCACCCATTACAATTCCGACGTGAATTCACTTCTAACACAAGTAGCTTAGCACTAGGGGTTAACAAAAATACAAGAATAATGTGCGACCCACGATACTAGTACATAAGCTGTATAAAAAAACACCGTATGCCTCATCAATTATAAAATAAATTTTAAAGAGTCAGACATCTTGTATTAATTTTCCTGGAACGGATGTAATAAGCTACGAGACACGTTTCTCATATAACTTGTAAAAGAATATAACTTTTGGGAACCATTAGACTAAAAGAGTGCTTTAGTCAGTCGATCGAAAAACATTTGTTATTCATGCGGCAAAAAATTCGCTTGAATATTTTGCATAAGCGTGTCGAAGGCGAATATTCACAAATAAGCATCATAAATATTATAAATTATATCTTTTACTCTTGATAATTTGCGTTTTTGCTTTTTAAGTATTTGCACGCAATTTTACATCTTCAAACCATATCTAAGTTCAATTTGAAGTTTCGAGCGAATTGACTTAAATATAATATTTTTTTCCGTGCCACTTGGTTTCGGGAATAAACAGGGCGATAAATATTCATGAGGCAAGTAAGCCTTCTTGTCATAGGCCGTGAGAGCCTGATGGATGGCGAGCGTGCTTTGCTATTCTTCTATGCGTACGTGTGTATATAAATCATACAGTACCTCCGAAAAAAGAATACAGAAAAAGAAATGTATAAAATAAAATCTGAAATGAAAATGTTCTTAAAATATTTACTTTCTTGGTTTAATAAACAATTCATTCATAATAACTACTTCAATTTTACGGGAAATATACCAACATCTAATAAAATTTGTAGTAAGTACAACTTTATTTTAAACTAACTGCGCCCCGCGGCGTTACCTGCTGGTTTCCCAGACAAGATAGTATATAAAAAGCTGTCTTTGTGTAAATTTTATCAATATTGGTTAAGCGGGTCGTGAAAAGATAACAGTCCTACACACAAGATAGTCAGTCTCTCTTTGATAATATTAGTGTGATACTTTAAACACAATTTTGAGAACTAATGAAGTCACGCATATTCCACTGTTATAAGTACATTTTTGTAAGAAAAATGTCGGGCATTTTAACATCTGGAAGATTGAGTTATCAATCCCTTATTCAGATCCCGTTCTATCCGGTACTATGATTACAGAAAAATAAACGAATAGTCTATGAATGGTCCATAGCTAATGGGATTTTGCAGATGGAATCCCGCTTTTCCATTTGTAAGAAATGCTAATATGCAAGATGAGAATGGGAAATTCATTATAATAATATGTTAATGATTAAGTAAACGCTACAAAATTAATCGTAAAACTATAAAAAAATATTTAATAAAAAAGTACGTAGGGGCTAAAATGTTGTTCCGTAATATAAATTCGAAGGAACGTGGCGCAAGCTATAACGTTGTGTCGGGGTGTTTTGGCACATCGATCTTGTTGTTCCCCAGCCAAATAATGAGTTAAACGCTTAACATCAACCGCATCCGCTTTGAGCCGTAGCCAATGGTTCGCTGATTGATTTCCTTGAACCGACTATCTACGATTTCCGCGTAAAAAAGTTGAGCGGTGCTCCGTTACTTGTTGTTTGAAATATTTGAGAATGATTCGGCGTTGGTACATCTATAATATGTTTAAATTGAAATTTAGGAGGAATTCTATTGTTTTAACTTAAATACAAAATATATTTTTTTCATTTTTTTACTCAACTTGAGTAGTTATTGTTCCGAACGTTGCTCTGTGAAACAATTTTGTTTCAGCTTATGAATGTTCGGTATACAATTATTAATGCTTACAGTCAAACTAGATTCAGTAAGTATTATTCCCGTGACGTAATTTTATTAGATTCAGTAAGGTTATTTTCAACGTACGTCAATGGTTGTTTTAAAATCAACAACTTGTTTTACCTGCAATAGCACGAGTTTCGAGTTTCATTTGACACTACATCACATTTTTCTGTCAGTTGACATCGAAGAAATATTGTAACGCAATATGAAAAGAGAATTGTACCTGTATGCTCTGATCCTAGTCATATTTAGGTTCTGTGAAACGCGAATTTGAATATTGACAGCTTTAGTTATTGACGTTTAATTAATTCATAAATTCATCGGGTAGTGCGCTGGTAGGGAACATTGGTTTCCTGTCGGTCGCCAGTTTGATATTTCCCGTGAAATGACAATTTAATTTAACTGTATGATTAGTTGTCGCGTGACAATAATCGTTAGTTGATGACAACTCAATTTTGCGAAATATTTGGATGCAAATCGAATTTTAAATTCTAACGCTACGTAGTATTGAACGCATAGTCAATCGACTCTTGATATTTTTTGTTCACAAGGTTGTTTGTTGAATTACAGATGCCAATTTATTTTTTAGGTCTGTTTATGTTGTCTAATTGGATTCTACGATTGCGTTGTAAAAACGTTTTCTTGGAAACCTTTCTATCTGATCTACAATTACTTTTGAGGATTCAATTCATATTTCAGTATTTAGAAAGGGTTGCTTGGTAAGCCTCTAATAATAAAGTATAAATGATGAAGGGCGAGACTGGGTGGTGCGAGTGATCCATTGCAGGCCCGCGAAGATTTATGATAAGAGCCCAACTTACGGATGTCGCCACCCACTGCGCAACGTCTTGGCTCCCTGCGCCCTGCGCCTGGAGTAAGGGTTACTTTGGACGTCACCTCTTTGTCTTGTCAAACATTTACCTTGAAATTTTAGAACCATTTGATCATAAAAACACATAAATCTTTTTGAAGTAGCTAAATTACTGCTCAGTAAATAAATCAGTCGTATTTTTTTTCTATCAAAATTTAAATGTAATATGACAGTTATCATCATAATATATAATAAAGTATTGAGAATATAAAAAATATCGATCATATTCATTATAACTCTTATAAACTGTTATTTTCAATTCGGTTTAAAATGGTGTCAACGCAATTGCTTTTTAAACCTCGAACAGAATTCAGTAACATTCGAAAAAATCACAAAAGCTAGTTCGAAACTGATATTAAAACTATTATTCCCAGCATATTTTTCCTTTGAAAGTCACAGTTCAACGTAATTTTTGCCGACAAAGTCGTCATTACGGCTGTGTTAACATTCCGCGGTAGATTAACAAGTAATCAGTGGAAATTAGTGAGGCAGCTATCCTACAGTAATTCTGCATTAAATTTTGTATTAATTACAGATTAGGAACTCATTTGGCGATGCATGGAGGCTGAACAAATCGCTGGTCGTCGACTAAGTTTATTTATTTCATGTGGTTGTTTTGTAATGCCAGACTGAGCTGGAAATAACAAACTAAATTTCGTTTGTTAATTTGCTCAGAGATAGCCTTATTCGTTGTGTTTTGTTTTACTTTATTTGTTAGCTTTGTTATTGAAGTAGAACTTCCTTACTTACACACGCTTGACTTGTGTAGTGTACTGGTGAATGGGTGACGAGAGCGTTACGAAAAGTGTGATCGGGTAGGGCGAACGGAAATTGAGAGGGAGATATAAGTTAGTGAAGATAAAAAAAAGAGAGAGGGTTAAGTTTCGTATATTACTGTAAGAGCAAGAGAGAGTTTTTTTTTAATAATGCGTTGTCGAAACTGCCAACAAAACCAGTTTTTTTATTGTATACATTATTTAACATAGCATAATTAATATACAGATATATGTAATGTACCTATATAAAAGGTATAAAAAGTACGTTGCTTTACTAAAATTATAAGAAATCTTTACTACAAATACACTCACAGTTAAATAGTCAAGAAACTATCAATGTTGTAAACATACAAGCGCGTATATACTAATATTTTCACGGCTAAGTGCTTGATCACGTTAATCAACATTGTAATTAAATTACCACCAAAATAATATCAACGAACCGGTCTACTATTTATGGAACCTAATATGAGCTAATAGAAATTAGTTCCGCTCACGAAAATTATATCTAACTATGGCACTGACGTGTTTCAGAATAATTAGGTAATGTTTTTCGACAAAAATGTTACATATTTTCTTGTTGTCTTTATTTGACACAAACAAACACAGGATGCTATTTTATTTTGACGATAATAACGTATAATATAAATGTAGGAAAATAATGTTTACCTGCAGCTTTAAAAATAACTTTTTATAACGCAATTAATTTTTGGTAACGTTGACATAGATCTACCTACAAATATAAAAATAAAAACTTGTCCAATCTAACTTGTCCACAATAAACACAAAAACAAAAGCTTTTGATACAGACGAAGTTTGATTTGAAGTTCCATAACCTCAAAAATATAATATTTGCAGGAATTCGATTTATGTTTACCGTGTGTCTACCAACTGGGGAAGCGCCGCCGCCGTGTTAACATAGGCTAACGGGTCCGGACAATGCTTTCCACACGGCTTGCACAGATAAACTTCGGAATGGTCTCAGGACCCTGTCACACAAATATAAGCTCACATCCGCTAATATCATGGACCAAAATCGTATGCGACCATTTCTCCACCCGAATAATCATTCATGTAAATGGCATGCCTCGGAACCAACATTACGTAGTTTGCCCTCAATACGAGAGGCAAGTCAGGATGAATAGATTAAAGGATTTAAATAACGCATATTTAAACATGCTATATTTATGAACTCCGAAATCAAATTACGAGTAAGTAAATGAAAGTTAAGAAAATTATGAAATAGAGCATAATTAAGAATATATTTGGAGCACTAAAAAATGCTTTGCAAGTTATTTTACTAACACATTTTCCCGAGAGTCCAGGCTAACAATAATGAAATAAATGACAGGCCAACGTAGAGAAATATTCGTGGTACGCGTGACAGTTCGTGTAATACACACGTCCCTGACGACGGCCGCGGCCCGCCTCGTCATTGCTGAAATATTTTGCAAAAAAACATCCAAGCGTCCATATAACTGCGAAATTTTATTACTCGTTACTTTGGTTCGTAGATCCATACTTGCTTTGCTAAGTCAGACGTTTTATACGCTTATTTTAACGTTAAAACCTGCAGCTATTGTTTATGATTTTGAATTAATGGTAGCTCATTGTAGGAACAAAAATATGTAGAAGTATTAAGAGAGCTTTTCTTGTAAGTACAATGATTTAAGTAAGCTCATTAGTAATTAGCTTATCCCTTAATACAATGGGTTCCTTATCTGCGTAACTAAAGTATTTAATTAATACTCTCGAGAACCCGTTTTTTAAAGTATCGTGTTGTTTAAAACCGTTTGATAAAATGAAAGGCAGTCAGTTGGTATCGCGGCGCGGGTGACGATGGACTTCAACAACAAAGTTATCGTGATCACCGGCGCGAGTTCCGGCATCGGCGCAGCTGCCGCGCTATTGTACGCCAAGCAGTCTGCCAAAGTTGTCTTAGTTGGGAGGAATGAAGAATCTTTGAACAAAGTTGCGAAACAATGTGAAGATACAAAAGGATTTAAACCTCTAGTTATCAAGGCGGAGTTGTCCAAAGACGATGATGTACAAAGTATTGTAACAAAGACAATCGATGAATTTGGCCAGATCGATATCCTGGTGAACAATGCGGGTGTTGGGACTCGAGGAAGTATTTTCGACGGCGTGGAATTACTTGACCGGGCAATGGCAACTAATTTGCGTGCAGTCTACCATCTGACAAGTTTAGCGGCACCGCATCTCATCAAAACAAAGGGGAACATAGTCAATGTATCGAGCGTTGCGGCTTTACGGCCGATCAAGGACGTGGATTACTTGCCGTACTGTGTTTCAAAAGCGGCTCTCGACCAGTTTACGAGATGTGTTGCTTTGGAGCTGGGTCGACACGGCGTGCGCGTGAACTCAGTCAATCCGGGTGGCACTCGGACTCCGTTTGCAGAAACAGCTGGATTTTCTAAACAACAAGTTTCTGAGCTATACAAAAACCGTAACGAGTCTTATCCGCTTGGCAAAATGGCGGAAAGTGAGGAGGTCGCTGACCTGATTCTTTATCTATCGAGCGATCGCGCGCGCAGTATCACGGGTGGTATTTACGTTATAGATAACGGCGAAATATTGGTGTAATTTTATTTGATAAAGTAAAAGTTTCCAACAAATATTTGTTTAAATTGGTGGTTGTTTACCATAATGGCTGTTTTAAAAAGCATTATTATACAACAGTCAATGGTAGGTGTGTTTTAAGTAACGACTTTCATTATTTACCATATACCTATACGGCTCTGAATAGAATTCTACTTTGTCTATGGGATGTGACATCGCAAGTAAATAAAGGTCTTCTAAGGCTTACACGCGACAAACTATTTCCTGATTTTATTTTACTTAGTATATAAATAAAGTAACCTTTGTAAGCAGGCCATATACAACGAGAAACAAGAACGTAGTACGTGTAAGAAAGGATGTAGGGGCTAAAGCTAACATAAACAGGTCAGTATGTAAGTCTGTAAGCTCTTCTAATATAGTTCGTATATTCTTAGCCATTAGTCTTAATTTCGTATGCAGTATACGACGCAAAGCAAAACTTATGGTCAAGGCAAATGAGGACTTTGGAATTGATACACGGAGGATGTGGTAACATTAAACTGATGAATGCGTTAAGGTAAAGGTAGTATATATGGACTAAAAATGGTTGGTTTATCATTGTAAGTAATGTATAGCAGTAATATTGTGTTGTGCCTAAACATTACCTATTGTCGCTGATGTTTATAACGTCATAAAACTGTTGAGATATTGTACGAGACGGTTATGAAAGCGAATTTATAGAACTATAATTTTTGGGTTATCATTGTTTTAGTTGTAGAATAAGAAACTGCGTTATCTGTTTTATGAGATTCTCAGCGAAATTATTGTAAAGCTTTGTGTTATTATTTCGTAAGACAATAGGATGGAAAGATAAGTTTTAACTTATTTGTTGTTAAAATAATGTACATTTACCTGTTCAATATCTAAATAATAGGGTTTAAATGATAACAAAAAGATTTTATAGTGTAATGCAATTTAAACCAATATAATACTATTTTCCAAACAAACGTTTCAAATAAACGGACATTTTACAATACTACTTGCTTTTTCTTTAAAACTGAATGAGATTAATATAATCACGACTCAGATTGCTAGTGCAAACTCTACCAACGAATCAGAATGCTTGATATGTGAATTGACAGGTGAAGTTTTTTTTTAGCAATAAATATTTAACTTTGAATTTAGAATAAATAACAGCACTTGTGTTATGGAATCAGAGACAACGAAGGTACCACAAACATCCAGACCTGAGACAATGTAGAAAAGTGTTGTTTTCTTTTTTTCTACATTTACCCGTCTGGGGAACGAACTCGGCACCTCAGAGCTAGCGACACCTTGAAAACCGGTGTGTATGCCACTCTATCACGGAGGTCGTCAAATCTAAAAAAAGAATCATAATTTTATCTTATAACAATGAAATAAAAGTTCCATTTAGTTATTAAGTTCACAAGGTTAGTGATAGCACTCGTGTATTGGGTGAAGCTGTAGTAATGAACCCATTTCACTAATTCTCTAGGTGACCGGACAAATTGCTGTATAAGTGGAGGTGTCACACTTATGAAACATCCAATTATGGCCCACCTATATCAATATTGTATACAAATGAAATCACCTGGAAGTCACATTGGTGTATCCAATCATCGATTATAATTATTGTAAAATACTACCAAAATGACAATGCCTAAAAGAAATAATAGTAGAAAGTATTTTTATAATGAAATATTTTTTTCGTTACCTTTTAATTATTTATTACTAGCTTCTTCCCGCGACTTCGACTGCGTGGACTTAAGAATTGGGTCATCTCTCGGTGTAACTCAATCACGAATATTGAAAATTGTTTACGAGCTAAGCCGCGAGCAGACACCTATGAATTTTGGTACCTATGAGATACTTTCAAACTATTCATAAAAAAATGTCTGATCTTGGTGTGATCGAGCCCTCGACCTCAAGTATAGCAGTTATTAACCACGAGACTAATTACAGGACAGTCATGTGTTTTGTTTACGTAAAAATGTTCTTTTAGCATTGAATGTTATCGGTCATTGCTCGATGATTCTACTCGACTCGGCAGACTAATGATGTCAAAATGACAATCGATAACGGTAATGTTGTTATTTACGAAATAAAATAAAAAGTAAACAATACTTTAAACAACAATTATTTAAACATGAGTATTTTTATTGTATATTATGAAAACTTAACGTGGAGTTAAATTTATAACAAAATTTTATTTCAAGACCATTTTAATAAATGACTATATTTTAAAACTTAATTTCAAACAACAGTTTCTGATTTTACTTTTCATGTAATGTAATAAGGGTTATGTTCATATTAAACAAAAGTGTTCTAAGTCGTACATACCGACCTAACCGTTATGACGTAATACATTATTTACCGCTGGTTCGTATCACAACGCAGTATTTTTGCGAGTTTATCGCCGAACTTTAATAAATAAATAATTAAATAAATAATGTCGCAATCCAAGCTCTTTGTGAAAGGAGGGAGCGGTGCGTGAGGAACGTGAGACTCTCGACCCTCCGGGGATTTGTAAGCGTGGATTTTTCAATTTTTATTTGCGCCTGTAAGTGCTAGCGATGTATTGGGGAACAAGAATAGTGGATGCATTCACGTTCACACTATTTTTCGGTATGTTTCTGGTAAATATGGGCGTTCAAAGCCAATGTCAGTTTTATTTGCACAGTCTGTAGTGTTCCACGATGTGGTTCAAAAATTCAGCCACAACGCACGTCCGTTGTTGCGTACCGTCACGTCCCGCGGCCATTTAACCAAACACAATCACTTCGTATTCTAATATTACGTCCGTATTTCATGTAAGTCCATTTTGTGGCGTATTGCAGTTTCGCGGTATGCTTTCTCAATGTTAAAAATAATTTTACCTAGTTACAGTATGAAATAGTATCACTCCTACGATTAATTAAATTATATTTATGCAAAATAATGCGAACGTTTATTACAGAAAGTCAAATGGCTGTTTAAAATTATTCACTGGAATTGGAAATTATTTAGTAATTATGGAATTTCTTGCCGGTTCTCCTCCATAGGAATGACATTTTCGAGACGCGCACCTAGTCTTTACTTTAGTTTACTTCACTTTAGTATATAAGAAATGCATTTTTGATTATTTTCTTGTAATACAGTATACAGGTATTAATAATGTATTTACACTATAAACGTAGATTTCACAATGCCAGGCAAAAACCACTTTTTATGCGGAAAAGAAATGAGCTTTGATGACGAGAGGGTTACACATAAACAACAATATTTCTTCATTGCGTTGGTCGTATTGCATAAAATTCTGTCAGAACGATCTTGTTATTTCTTATGTATCGGCTATACGCAAGTGAACTCTGGTCCTTGTAATGAAAATTTATGGTCGGGGACAAAGTATAGGAAAACATTATTATGTGCGTACGTGTCATATTATTATGACGCATGTATAATTTGCTCCTTTTTTCTAGCGTTTTGATTTTTTCTAAGTTCTTTGTTAAATTGTTACATATGAATTTATATATAGAATATTTATTTATAGTTGTTTGCTAGCTATTGATTGCCAGCTAGATATTAATTATATTATTATGTATAATTATGTAAATTTTGTGCACGTGTACACAATATTTTTTTAATCATAGCTTATAGAATAACGTACACATGCAAGACGCTTAAATGGACAAGAACGCGGTGAAAATACCAAGAAATATTTACAAAAATTATTCTACCCTTAGAAAAGATTAGCTGAAAGGCAGCAAAAAGATCAATCAGGACACGAGAAAGGAATTTCATGCAACATTTTGTACAGTTGGCTGCTTTAACGCGCGTATGATGTAAATGTAATAAAGCAAATGGCCCTTCTTCGCTACTCGCGTGCGGATGCCACTCCATGAGTTGCTGTAAAATATTTTTATGCTTTATTAACTTAATGTTCCTATGTTACCCGCTACGTATATAAATCTACCTGAATGTTTTTCTTTTACGGCGGAAATAGCGTTCATTTAGAACTGAGTATAATGTGTGAAATTACTATGCCGTTATCGGATCTTGTCTAAGTAAAATATAACGTCATTAGTGTTATGCAGAGTACTTGCTGCGGTGAAAACAAAAACAAATGAACGTATGCAATGTAAATCCTTGTGTGCGGGTAATGTATGGTATTGTTTTATTATTAACGCACGGGAAAGGGCGTGTGGTATGGCATAGGCATTCCCTGCTGAGGAAAATCTTCCGCATCTGCCGTTACCGGCTGCTTTCGAGATGTCCATCTTGGGCTGTAATGGATGGTTTCATTTCCCTCCCCTTTCCTTCGAATGATCTGTACCCGGCGTTCATCTATTATCAACGTCCCCGCTTGACGGATTGCTAGTGTTTACATTTTATGCCGTTCACCCTCCTCAGAATGTTTATTTAATTGTCCATAAATATTCAAAATAAATCTTACGTCAAACATCAGTTGAATGTTAAAAAAATGTTTAAATCCGTAAGAAAAGTGTCTTCAACGATCGACAATAATTAGTTGGAGTGTTGAGTGCGGAGCAAGCTCAAGATTGATGGCGTAGACACAAAGGTCTGTCGGTGATAAATTGCCCGATATTAGGTCATGATTTGGGGCGGGTATTTGCCTATCGGCTTCACTATCGGCCTTGCATTTTTTGTAAGTAGGGTTGCCTGTGAATGTAAAGTGAATATGAAATGAGCTTAGTTAGTTTTTGACGAATGATGTGCTAAATGATGTTGGAATGGTAATTGTTAATACGGTCCTGCGTGTTATACCTACAGGTTTTCCTATGGAATAGTCATTTGCGTGCTATTAAGTTATAAATTAATAATTTTGTGGTGATTTCTATGCAACTCAGTTTTAATTTACATTTATCATGTTCCTTTTATTAATAAACTAGCTGACCCGGCGAACTTCGTACCGCCTAACAGTCAATGAATGTCGTTACCTTTTAGCTGAACTAATTTAGACTTTGATGAACGTAATACAATGATACAAAATAAAAATACAGATACTTAGATATCAAAAAGTATTTTATTATGATAAATATCTGATAACTAATATTGATCTGTACGATAAGCTCGACGATTTCTCGTTTCTAACCTAGCCGTTTCACGGGCTGCCTCTCTTTCCTCTTGTGTTTGAGAGGCACGAATTAAAGCCCTTCTTCGCTCCATACTAACGCGGCGCTCTTCTCGTGCAATGTCTCGTTCTTCATCAGATAATTGACTCGCGATGTTCCGTTGCCTAATTGCAGTAGGTACTGCTTCGCTGGGAAAGATTAAATCTTCTAGGACGTGGCATTGTTACTAATACTAATACTGAATATGTACTCGCACAAAACCAAACAAATATAACAGTAGCCAATACAGTAGCTGAACTTTCGTGACATAGACATTGATTGACAATAGTTTAGATCAGAGACTACTACTTTGGATACTGCCCTTTTTATTCAAATCTGCTTAATACACCTTTCAACCTTTTTATTTGATTAAGAAAAATACAGACAAAAGTTTATTCACCCTTTTTAAATAATTACACAAAATACATTTCTGAACGCATGCATAAATGTCAATCACAGTATTTGCTAGGATGACAGGAGGAAAACAAATGTTTGACAGGTACGAAACTAAGGAACATAATTAAATGGAAAATGATTCATTTTCATAAATATTTATTCGTCAAGTTTTCATTGTTTTTAAAATGTATTCTGCTATTCAGGGCGGAGACAAATCCAACGAAACAAAAACCATGAAAATTGATCCAGCCGATCTCGAGTTATAAGTGTTGTAACAAACCCGTCTTTCTTTTATATATATAGATAAATAAATAATTAACTTACCTGTTAACAAGCTCGGCGATGGATTTTCATGGGATTCATATAACTTTTTCTAAAATGCCTCCGCGGTCATAACTATATTGCAGCTGACAGAAAGGTACTTACCAAAATCTTGAGGCAGCTCAAGATTTAGGTTACCTACTATCGGGGATATTTAATATTTTTTTGGGACGTTTTTGTCATCATTTTTCTAATATATGTACAAAAATCTCCTTCCTCATATCCAAGTTATTCGCTCAACATGTTAAAGAACTTACTCTTGATATCTGTTTCGCGAAATATTTATTTCCGTACCTAGAAATCCTCTTCTGGATCTGATATAGATAAACAATCGAAAGAGATATCCTCATGAGTAGTGTAGGTGGAAATAATTAAAAGTCAATGGGTTTACGTGTCGTTCGTGCAAGTTGGTATTGTCAGGAGGGGAAATCAGTTTTATTCGCCCCCGTAAACCCTTTCTTATCCACTCCTAGTAAACAATATAGTGACCTTAACTATACATCCTATGTTATGACACAGATGAAACAAGACCTATCAAAAAGATCTTGTTTTCTTGTACAGTCAACAGCAAAAGTAGATGATGAATTGAGTTTACATATATCTTTTGGATTCAAAAATGATCCCGAATATGTGGCAACTGTACTAGTAGTAAATGTTTGGTATAAGTTATTATCACATACTTCTGAATCACTTCGAAGCCACACAGTTCTGACGCGAACTCCGTTCAATAGTAATGAATTTCTGATTTTGATCATATAGTTTTGCTGTTGATTGTACTAGGCCTAACTAGGCAAACATCATTCTAAATCGCAAAAACGAACGTAGGAATCAAAGATCAAACCATAAAAATCACGAAATAATATAATATGACGTTCGATCTACAGCCCATAATGTTTCAAGCTGCACCGCTCGAATCGACAAATGTTTAGAATCTATGTGTAAGAGAATTGATCGGACGCCACCTATTCGCACAGCTTACTTATGCAAAGTAGCTCTTATTCTACTCAATTTACGGCTCAGATTCGACCTTAAGTAAGATATGGTACACTTAGTTCGGTTATTATGCAAATCATGTGCCGCGGAAGTGCCCCGACGTTACCTAGTTCCCTTACTAGAGAGGTGAATTATGATAAATGAAATTCTCGCACTATTCAGAACACAGTCTTGACTTCAAACATGAGGGAATGTGTAGTGATTGCGTGTTTAGACTAATCGTGATTTTAGTAGTAATTTAATAATATGATAAGTTTAATATACATATTTTTTTTGGGTTGTTAAAGGCACATATTGTTACCTGTCAACAGAATATGACTGAAAATTCATACATTATAAAAAAAAAAGATTTTGTACGCAACAATGCAAAACAAGACGTTGCTGTGGTTTTTAACTCACACACGGCTATCAGATCCCAAATAAGGCAGAGCCTAGACTATGGAGACCAGACAATTTATAAGCATACTTATAAAGTTATGCTTACCCAATTATAGTTGATAAATTACACCCACACAAAACATGATCATTTAATCATGACTTTAATGACGACCACCGTGGTCGAGTGGTGTACACACCGGTTTTCAAGGTGTCGTCAGCTCTGAGGTCCCGGGTTCGATCCCCGGACGGGTCAATGTAGAAAAAGAATTTTCTACATTGCCTCGGGTCTGGGTGTTTGTGGTACCTTCGTTATCTCTGGATTCCATAACACAAGTGCTTTAGCTACTTACTTTGGAGTCGGAGCAATGTATGTGATGTTGTCCACATTTATTTATTTAATTACATAAGGGAAATAGAGCAAAGATATAAATAATATAGCGATTAAAAACAAACTATACTCTCCCTCTTGACACAGCTTGAAGCACTACGTTAGAAGCATATTTCAGGTCTCTCTGACATTGGTTGTCTTTAATCTGCCTATGTTAGTAGGCTTACTATCGGCTGGATACAAACTCACTTAGACATGTTTCAAAACCCCATTACCCAGCACAAGGCAGTTCGTTTGCAACTACAAACACTATCCGAAATTTCGGCAGTACCTAGTGACACAGTTTGTGTTTCATCAACCCGCTGAAAGGGCGCCACGGACCAGCCTATTCAAGGGAGAGGATGTGCAAACTACGTTCCAGATCACGTATGTTTACGATCCTCTAATTTCATCCAATCACTGTTAAGATACGGTACACTACATCGAGCAAATAAAGGCGTATTTGCCGACGTTTATCCGTGATCTAGATAGCTTCAGCATATTCATGGCAAATTATGTATTCCCCTTTTGTTGTTTCACAAGGCAACGCTAACGTATTTAATTTTTCTAACTAAAAGACAAGAAGCAAGTTCGTTCTCACTAACTTTTATAGCTATAATTTATATAGCTCCCGTTTTACGATGACGTAAATGTTGGAGAATAGTTAGTCTAACTTGACAAAAGTTCATTCCGTCGGTCCATTCATTATCTTCGGCTGACAGATTTGCGAGGGCCGCTCCATCAATCCAATTAGGCGGAATCGAGAAAAAAATCACGAAATATTCCGAAGACGCTTGGGACAACGTAAAAAGAAACAATAAATATAGATCATAATTTTTTCTTCTTCTTAGGTAAAGAGAAATAATAAGGCAACAGGGAATAAGTTAATTATTTCGGAAGTTTACTCAGCCGTAAAGACTATGTTAGTTGTGAAATCATTTTCCTATTTCATCTTAATGAACTACTCCAATATATTATCGTTATTGAAACATCAAAGCCCATAAATGTGAAAGAAGTACTTAATTTCTGTAACTTTTGTCGGAAATAAGCTTGTTTCGCCACACCATCTGCATTTTTGCGTATAACATTTTACCGACCAACTTACATAATAAATGAGGGTTCAGCACCAAAAACGGAAGTAATGGTGTGTACTCAAACCGACATGAAAAAATACTCACGGCCACCATTAATTTTCATTTCGTCCTATGACCAGGGATTGGTGTCTTAAGGAAAGTAAGTGCAAGATACCAAGGAAACTCATTACATTCATGCGAACTAGTTTTTCCTGGAATAGGATTTATTAATTTTATTTGCGTTGGATATTTTATCGTATTGCTTCAAATAGCTTTTATAAGATTGTCTTAGAGAATAATTTATTCGACTTTTAGGATGTTTCTTCTTATATATTATACTAAAATTTGCTAAGCTTATAAGCAACTTATATTCTTGGAAATATATTAAAGTAAAAGCTTTTCCGATTCCTTTATCTCAACTAACATAAATTGAAATATCTCCTAGATATAATTGGTTAATTTATAATTCTATACGGCATCCATTACCTGTACAATTGAATAATTAGGTGATGTTTGGAATGCAAACTCCGGATTGTATTTACACATCCCTGGAGCAGACTGCCCGCATGTTATTATATTATGTATGTTAAATTATGTAGGTATGTGAGCTTCCAACGACTTAACGCTCGGAAGTTAATTAAATAAGACAATATAATTATTATATTACTTGTAAGAGGAATAAAGACCTTGCTTTTGTTTCATTTTACTAATTCAATTATTGTTTATATTGTTTATTGTATTTGTATATCTGTGCTGTGTCTAAATAAATTGTTCTTTCTTTGTAATAAGTAAATGAGATAATTACAATGCACAAAAAAAAAGTAAGTACCTTAGTTTTAAGTCGTCGTTTTTCAATGAGTAAATAACATTTAAGGACTATTGTTTGGATATTCTGTAGCTTGTTAAGTGACTTAAGAGTATTATACAGGGTGATTGGAAATACGATACATTCCTTGTATGGGGTTAAAGTAGAACACATTTGGAGTAAATTCAGCCCCGGGATACTATGTCCGATACCTGGTTATTTCTGAGTTATTCAATATTTAAGAAATTTTATGAAAAACCCCAGTTTTCAAGATAAAATCAACCCTTGCAGTGAATTATAGGGGCTTTTGTTTATAATTTAGTACTTTTATGATGCGAAATGGACTGGAAACTTATTAAAAAGCAAAAAGCTATTAAAAACTGTTATTTTTAATGTACAGGTTAAAAACTCAAGTGTATCTTTACAAAAAAACAGGTTTTATGAAAACAAACAATCAGGTTCTAAAAAAAATGTATGGAATGATGTGTACAAATTACAGAATTAACTGACAAAAAATACTTTGAAATTATTGGTAGCCTTTAAATATTGGTACGTATGTATACGTCTATTGGAAATAAAGAAATCATATAATATGTCTGAAATACAACTGTAAATCGGCTCTAAATCAAAAGTCAATAATCGCGGCTGGTATAGGCTATAACTTGTAGGCTATAAAAGCAAATAGTCTTAGTTATAGCTTAAATCATAAAAAGTCGACGAGATAATATACAACTTTTAACCCAAACCTTTCCTATGTTTTCTACGGCTCATAAATTTATCATAATAATGGATTTTGTACGAAGAGTTTTTATACGTAATTCAGTTCGATGAATAAGTTTTAAAATAACATAATCTTAGCAGTTGATATCTCTGTGAAAATACAATTGAATTAAACGCATAATTAAGAATTTTAAGCTTCCGTCCGCAATGAAATATTAATCATATATCGATACGTACGTAAGCTACGTCTCTACGTATTTTTTTTATTATTATTATATGCAACATTATGTCGTTACGTTTTATTTCACATGCAACCTGTCAGTTACCTTCTCTAATTTGCTAAATTAATTACCAAGAGGTATAATATAGAGTCATCCATCAATCGAGTGTCTTCTCTAAATTGGTTTACCAATTTATAGTAAATTGCGGTAGGTTCATTGCGGGAACAGCATTTTAAAGACTAAGAATTGTTTAGTCAAATATAATTTAACAGCTTGATTGAGACAGAATTGATAGTTCAAATTAAATACAATTTATTGTCGAAGTTGATGAAAAGTCCAATTTTATAAAAAATTTCGCAATTTCGGTACCTACAAGAAGAAAGTCGTTGTGATGTGAATTAATTCATTTTTAATTGATTCACTGTTTCCAAATCTTCCTTTAAGATTGTTCATACATTTATCTATACTTCTATATTTTCTATTGTTTGTTTGACTGTGCTAATCTCAGGAAGTACTGGTCCGATTTGAAAAAATCTTTCGCGTTAGCCCACATAATGAGACACGCTATAGTCTATAATTTACCGCGAAAACTGATGCCCACGCGGGCGGTGCCGCGAGCAAAATCTAGTAACAAATATTCCCAATTATAATTACTGATTACCTTTGGCCTACATAAAATCGTACAAAAAATACACACCAGCTGAATAACGAAGGTATGTCATTTATCAGGGTGTCCTAAGAAAGAAAATCCTGGCAATCACTCTTCACAATTATCCTCGATTTTTTGGAAGCGACTAATTAGTTGAATGGACTGAGCCGTTCAGCTTAATTAACTTTAATGATAAACGATGGCGACAAATAGACGTAGAATTAGTTGATTTAAGACAAGATGGAGGGAACAACTTCGTAGTTAGGTTAGCCTGTTTTAATTTTGTCTTCTGATTATGACATTCGATAGGTAATAATAAAAGAAAAGGCAATCATCATACCTTATCAATATTTGTCGGCTACTTCCCTTACCGGATTTAGCTGAATAGGTACCGTATTTTGTATTTTATATGGAGTGACTGCTTATCTGACTCCACAACCTATTGCTGGGTAATACAGTAACCCATAGTAACATCGGTTGTCAGAATTGTAATGACTTAAAGACTGTCAACGATCACTGTGCCAGGACCACTTCTTGAGTAATCATTATACCTAATACACAAAAACAGTTGATTAAATCTGTTCCTGTTAAATTAATAAATGAAAGAGATAACAGGCAATACTATGTTATTTATTCTAAGCCTGCACTGTTCCACTACACGTCCATGGCTTCTCTTTCTGCTTTGGCCTCTTTTTCTGCTTTTCACACGTTACTGTTGACAGCTTCTTGCTGCCACTCTTTCTTGCACGCGTCCAGTTCATGCCTCCATCTCCGCCTGGGACCTACACACGGCCTTCATCTATCACTCACATTAACTTTGTAATTATCAAGCTACACGGCCGTCTGATTCCAAACTAGGCAGGGCCTGTACTATGGCAACCAGACCAGAGAAAACATACATATTATAAATAATTTCCAAGCAGACCGTGAACAAATGATCGTGCTCATTACACAAGGATTTGTTCTAGGTGGAAAACGAACCCACGACCTCCGGCTTAGCAGTCAGGGTCACTAACCACTAGACTAACAGGTCCGTCTAACACGTATTAAGTCTACAATTTAAACTTTAACGCAAAAATTGTTAAGTTGTATAAATATTTTACATACTTAGCAGATCCTTTAAAATTATAACATATAAACCTACTTGGAAACTCAAAGGAACAACTTTGACTTCTCTAATAGAATATTCCTAGCTTAACTTTAACTTACGGACTTATGTTGAGAAAAAGTAACTGTTAAAGTTCATCCTATTTAAATATTATAACACGTAAAGGAAATATTGAATTTGAAGAAAGTTCATTTAAATTTTCACAGTTGAAATCTTTAAGCATAATAAGCTTTTCAGTTCTACGTTTTGATTGATACAGTCAATTCAGTAAATTATTTGGCCTGTGCCCAGCAGTGGGATACTTATAGGCCGGTATTATTACTTTATTTAAATTAAATTAAATGAAAGAATGTCGTGAAATGTCGAAGATAGAATAATTCAATGGGAAGGTTTGTGTGTATAATTATAAACATTTATTACTGTGCTACACGTGATCTTGTTTTAGAAGAAATAACTAAGAATAATAAACTATACAAGATTAATGTTTATGGAGTGATATTCATACAAAGTGACAGGCCACGTGACTTATGTTTGTATGAAAAATTGATTTTGATTTTGAAAAGTTGTTCAGCTATATGCACCTGATTTCCTCATTGAATAAACGCACTCCATAAAAACTAATCCTGTGTATTCCATAATTGATAACATTAAACCACTCTTAAATTTTCACGTTCTCATTTTACATTAAACAACAGAATAATAATAATATACCGACTCACATCGGCTTCTATGACAATGAAATTAGAATAGCAAGGTGTAGTTGGTTCATCAACTGTAATGACTACAGAGTAACAAAGTACCTGCGGTAACAGTAACATATGTACGATTTGTTTGTGTTAACCACTCACGTTAATTTGTTTTCCACTATTAAACAAAGCGCGGTTCCATTGATTTAGTAAAGGCGGTTGATTTGTTGTTTTACATTTGTTAGAAGGGAAAACGTTGGACACGAAACACTAGTTATCAGATAAAAAATCTAACAAAATAATAATTCGACTGGCCTGTTGGTCTAGTGGTTAGTGACCCTGACTGCTAGGCCGGAGGTTGTGGGTTCAATTTAAACCCAGGAAAAATCTTTGTGTGATGACCATGATCATTTGTTCTTTGTCTGGGTGTAATTTATCTATATTATGTATGTATTTAGAAATATATAAGTATGTTTATCAGTTGTCTGTTCACCATAGTACCGGCTCTGTCTAGTCTCAGGGATCAGATTACCTTGATTAACGAAAAACAAAACTATGATTAAAAACTCATAATTTATTCTTATTGATTTATAACGCATTCATGCGGCATTTGTATTTTATTTACCATATTTTTTCATTTATTTATTTTATGATTTCTTTTTTGCAGATATAAGCTAAGTAGATTAGGGCAACTATATATCGTACTAGTTTCGGATTCACACATCTATGTGTACACACTATGACATTATAAGACACTCTACGACTATTGACAGATCAAGTGAATTGTGTATCAGCAAGCATCAGAAAACAATCAGCGCGATGCGATGGCGACATTAACTAAATCGACGGTTTCTTTCACAACATATATAAGATACATCTAACGCAACAACTCTCCGTTCTGTACTTATTTGTCAAGGCTCAAATGGACCAAGTCTTCCTGATCCAGTGTAATGTCCACATTTAACTCCATCTCATCGCAATAATGTCGACTCAATGTTCACCGTAATATATAACCTCAACCTCATTGACCGTAGGTAACACCTGCCTATCTTGTACAGTACAGGTGAAATGTTGTACATACTAATGTAGTCATATATTAAAATCAAAGATAAATATATAAAAAAAGCTTGAGTGGAAGACAAATTATGAGTTCAGAGTCAGATTCAGATTCGTTTATTGTTTTGTTTGTCACATGTCATTGTCTCTTCATCAAATGTGATATTAATTACCAAATACTGAAACGTCAATCAGTTTTAGGTCTCATAATATCTCTAGTAGACAAATTATTAACGTCTTTTAGAATTGCAGTAGTAGAAATTTGTAGATTCGATCTTACATCGGATAAATATTTGGTATAAATAATTAAATGTGGACAACATCACATACATTGCTCCGAATCCAAAGAAAGTAGCTAAAGCATTTGTGTTATGGAATCAGAGACAATGAAGGTACCACAAACACCCAGACACGAGACAATGTAAAAAAGTATTTTTACTACATTGACTCGTCCGGGGATCGAACCCTTGAAAACTGGTGTGTACACCACTCAACCACGGAGTTCGTCACACGTATATTCACGACCTTGATGTGTGCTGCTGGAGACATTTTTGAAAACCTTCAATAAATACATATTTGGTGATATGGACAGTTGTGAAATTGAGCGTAAACACAATGGGAAACAAACATTATAAGTGAGAATTCTCGGTAATATCGCGGCAACGTCGTGACGCATATCACGGCGTCGGTAATACAGGCGATCTGTTTGTGACATGCCGCACAGCACTAATGCGGTTATCTGATCGTAATGCGAGTTGTTTACGTATGCGAACATGCTGCGGTCCGTTGTCCGGTGTGAATTAACGCGTCTGATATGCACCGTGGAAAATATTGTCTGTACAAGATGTGTTGGTAGATTGGACGGCTTGTTTCACAACGTAATTGCAGTTTGTTTTGCTGTTGTGAGCGTAGTATGACAAAGAAAATTTAAGCTATAGAAATAACGTCTTCATAATAATACATGAAGAAGAAAAAATAAACGTTACTGTTATTCTAAACCAGAGAGGAAATTTGTGGAAATAGGTACTATCGCACATTGTCATATTATAGAAGGAGATCATATCTGGGTATTGAAAATGATTAATAACTTCTCCATAATTTTGCAGAATCTGTAGTTTTGACTTACAGAAAAATAACTCCAAGAAAGCATTTAAGCAATTCTTGTGTTATTTATAACACAAGAATTCAATACAGCACATCGTGCATGCTACAAAAGTTATACAGAAATATATTTGAGTCCTTTAAATACGACCTCAAGAATAAAGCATACAAAAAAGTCAAAACAATTTTCCAATAAACACGTGCTTCCCGCACATAAAAAGGCCGATAAATTTGTTCATAATGTATACATTTTCATGCAGTTTCACAGCAATCAATAATAATGAGGGTTAATAAAAACCTTGATTGGATAGGAATGGTGCAGCCAGACAATCGGATTAAAACACGTGAGCAAAACGGGTATACGCGTGCTACCGATTGTACTTATATCACCATTGTTGTAGCCCCGATGTTTAACTAACGAGTGGTCACGATATTTATTGGATGTGTGTTACATTGATAGTTGTACGAATTTTTTTTGTTTATCCAAATACTTGAAAATCAAAAGGTAGGATATATTTTAGCGGGTTATGTATGTTTGTATTCAGCTAATTTAATCGTTAAGTGACTCTAAATACTTATAGCTAGCTGCTAAGACCAAATTGCAGTACAGTTACTAAAACAAAACTCTATGTGCAGTCAAAGAAAAAATAATAACATTCAGAAATAAAAATATTTGACGCGCGTAACTTCACAATAATTTCCGATAATGAGTATCGCGTGTTCTCATTAAGTTAAAACTTCCTCATCACTGTAAAATGTATTGGAACTGCGCATTCATGTTGCAGAAAACATAACATTAATTAAAATCTGTATCACAATATATTGGTTTCGTTCCTACCATTCGAATTTTTCTTATAAAAGCGCTCACGTCGGTGGGTTGCAACGAGAGGAAAAAAGGCTATTGCTATTAGAACCGCATTGCTCGTTCATCAGAGCAATTCCTGCGGTACGCTGGAGGACGTATAGCTGATGCTCTTTTTATTTTAGGAGTAAGAGCACAATACATTCGATACAAGTGGTACGTATTCGCTCTTATAAACCACCCTACAGTTCAATCCACTTGATTGAGTGCCTCAGCGGAACGGCCCGGATCGGATTGAGTTATTCGTCATTAGAAACTCTTTAATATAGCCCGTTTGTAGTTTTTTTTTAATTCCGAAGTGAGTCGGCGCGCTTTAAAAACTCCTCGGACAAAATAAGGAGCAACTCCAACTGAATGTAAAGCTTGATAAACTTTCCGCAACAACTGCTAATGGAATTGGTCGAGATTCGAACAAACTTTTTCAAAACAAAGAAAAATTGTTGCTCATAACGAGCTCTCGGATTCGTTGACTGAAATGAATTCCAGCGTAATTTGAGCCAACAAACGCAGTTGTAAAGGGTTTTTGAGCGAAATAGTTTCACAGTGAAAAGCGATTAGAAAAAAACTTTTTACAATTACATTTCAATTGAAGCCACTGGTGAAACTTTTCTAAAAGTGATTGAATCGTTTGAATGGCATCTTTTTATATAGCCACGAATAGGAATGCGAGGAATTGCCATTACCCGACTGAAGGCGATACGTAAGCGCTTTCCACAAACGATAAAGGTTTAACAATACTCGTTCACGTTTCGTTTTTAAAATAGGAAGCCGATACACTGTTGCAGAAGATTGATGGAGCTATCTGAAACGAGATCGGGGACTCGATGGTGCCGTCCGGCTATTCCGATGCAATGTTGCAGCAAACTCAGGCACAGATGCTATTTAAAATCAAATACGTGTTTGACGTCGACGCACGTGTTCGTGTTGGCGTTCCTTTATATTATGCAAAACATTTTCAGATTTATTTTTGCTTTTGGTATATTGGAAATTTTGGCTGTAGCGATTTATTAGAGAAAATAGTATTTCCAAAGGATTCAGGCAGCAGATATTTACGAACTTAATCTAATTCACTAGAAACATTTACCGCAGTTATAATAATATGATCTCGGTTCATTTTATTCCCTCTGATGCATGAAATGATAAATGATATCCATGCAGCGACTTTACCGATGGGAGCGTACCAGGCGTTCATAGCTGACAAGAGGAAATAAATGAAGTCGTTAGTGCTTGACTTACGTCTATTGCGGAGCTTGAATAAGACAAGCTGCACCCACAATTAACTAAGGATGTGATTAGTGAGTGCTTCCGTTATAATTACAAGCATTCGTAATTAACTAAATAAATTGATTTATCACAACAAATTTTTACTGCTAAAGAGTCCAGCTTCTTTTTTATAAAAAGGGAGATTTTGTATTTCTTTCTATTATGAAAAAATGCCTTAAAAAAATGATAGATTTAAACTTTTCTTGCAAAACTCTTTGATGGAAATACAATGCTTCCTGTTAAAGTCATTTATTAAAAGATTTATAAGTAAAAAACATACATACAAAATAAACAAAAATTAAAAACAAAAAAAAATCAATTTTTAAAGTACTCGTGGTAGTAGCACAGTGCTCTATTTCTTATTCTTACTTAAAGAGTTAATATATTAAAGCACAGCTCAGAGCATCTTCTGAACGTAACAAGAATAACATCTCACTCAACAGGTTCGTTGGCATGTTTTCTGAAGCTTACCATAGCTGGTTTTATGGTTATATACTGACATGTCAATCGTACGGAAAATGTATTACGTTCTTTGATAAATGATTGGGCCATTCCGATGTGACGAATTTATTCAAATCCGATCTTTTGTTTTGGGATAGCAGCGAATGTTTTTGAAACTACAAAAGTTTGAATACGTTTTAAAAAGATGTATATAAAATTTATTAGTTTTAGTTTTTTTAATTAATATAGGTTATATAAATTTTAGTTGAATGATCATTAAAAAAACTAAAACTGTATAAAATTAATTTAATTGAATACGGAAAATTTCATTGTGTTTAGACAACTTTTAGATAATTATTGTCATTTTAAGGGAAATTTTAAAAGGGTGTTTGTTTATTGAAGCGGGAAAATTTTCTCATTACGTACGTACGTAATGTTTATAATGTAGAAACCTACCTTTATGTACAAATTAAGGGAGCGCCCTTTAAAATTGAAGGCAGTAATTGGATGGACCAGTCGGAGCATGTCTATTTTAAATGTCCCACCTGCTGTCGGTTATTTGTCTTACAACCTAATTAGAAGGGGAAACCTTGAATTTTCACGCTTCAAGCGAAGTTCTGGAGAACATGATACCCCTTCCGTTTGTGATATACTGCCAAATCGTCGAACTGGTTAACTACCCGAGAATTATTTGAGTAATGGTATTTGGTTGTATTCTGTACGTCTTACATCTAACCTATTTGCTTACACGGAAATTATGTAAATTATATGTACTTATAATAATGCTGAAGACTTTGTTGGTTTGGTTTATTGCATTAATCTCAAGAATTATTTGTCCGATTAAAAAAACCATTTCATTTAACGAGGCATGCTATAAGCTATAGGCTTTTGCCCGCAATAACCAATACGAACAAACGCTAGTCAATTAAATACCTAAATCACATCCTATCTATTTAACCATCACGCTATACCAAATGGAATGCTAAAAGGAACAAAAACAAATGTAAATTAACGGAAAAAAACACTATAGGAAAACGAAATCCTAACAATCCTAATCCTAATTCTAATATCTAATCTAATAATTTCTTTTTTGTAGTGTTTTATTCTTATGTGTACTTTTCGCATGCTACATATGGCCAAATGTGTGGAGTCTAAATTTGACAAATTGTTTTCATCTGTCTGTACCCATATTTAAAGCGAAATAAATGATTTGATTTGATTTGATTTGAATGTGAAACTGTGCATCCAAACATCCAAACAGGATGTTTGGATGTTTGTTACTCAATCACGCAAAAACGGCTGAACAGATTTGGATGAAATTTGGCATGCATGTAGCCTTTGACATGGAAAAGAACATAGGCTACCTTTTATCCCGATTCCTTAAGTAGTTCCCGAGGAAACATTGAAAATTGATTACGAGCTAAGCCGTGGGCAGACAGCTTATAAATTTGGTATTTATCTCTATTACAGCCCAAACTGTAACACGGGTAAAAAATTTATTCCATTTTTCATTACTTTCACATTTTTCATTTCTTTTTGGACCTAATTCTGAAGTCCACGCAGACGAAGTCGTGGGCAGTAGCTAGGTTATAAAGGTAGCTCTAATAAGAATTTATGTCACCTTTTTCGTATTAAACCACTAGTAAGTGACGAATATAGTTTAGAGCATGTGCTCCCAAGTGGTCGGTAGTGGTCACATCGCCTGCGGAACACTTAGATCGAGTTAGGAAGCCACCCGAAAATAATTAAATTCATCCTCGACGGGAGGTAGTTGTGGGACTATTGGCCGCATTCTATGTACGAGTAGAGTACTGGTGAAGTTGTGTTAGTCATTTGTTTTATTGAAGAAATTTTAATGACGTCACCTAGAATGTAATAATTTGCTTTTAAAGTGGTGTAAAAAAATAAAAAACTTCTAGATTAAGGAATACTCAATTTGTCAGCCTGCAAAATTAAAAGATATTTATTTTCAGTAGACCTATTCAGGTACTTTTGAAACGTTAAATGAAGCTAGTTGCACGGTCTCAAAATGTCATTCCAGGTAGCCAGAGTCGTAGTCTTTGTTTGTGTTAATGGTTTAGGAACAGATTAAAAAAAGAATGCATTAAATAAAAATATTAAAAATATTTATTTTTGAGCCCAAATTTAAAGTAAACAAAAAAATATATTATCCTTATTTATTAAATCTCTTCTGTGTATCAATCGTAAAAACCCACAATGTATAATCTTAGGTAAATTTATTTCCACTGAACCGATGTTGACACATCCACAGCGTCTTCTGTGTCAACTCAAAACCGGATGTGAACTGAAATAGTAACATCCTCTGTAAGTGAGTTGTGTCGGAAAGATATTCGTTAGAAGTCAATACGAAGCACTTGAGATATGAGAGTGTTTCTGTGAAAAATGTACTGTTGTTGTTGTAACATGTCATAGTTTGTAACCGACTTCAACAAAAGGTTCTCGATTCGAATATATTGTTTTTTTGTATGTGTGCTACGCTATATCAGAAATCCTTTTTATCGTCGATAGACATAGTCTCATACAAATTTTAGCAAATTAGATTCAGTAGTTTTGATTTTAAATCAATATAATTGGAACATTGTACTCCGGGAACGGTGTAGGATCCTCTGGCCAGATAAACCAATGACCTGAGAAAGGTGGCTGGGTAGGACTGGATGCGGAAAGGGAAGGACCCAGAATTGTGGCGCAGCGTGGGAAATGTCTTCATCCAGTAGTTGACCGTGAAAGGTTAAGTTGATTGATTGATTGGAAAATGGCACAATTACGGAGAAATAAGTAAAAAAACTGAATTCGCTCCATGTAAAAATACGGTACCTATTCAGCTAAATCTGGTAAGTCTGGACAGCTTGGGAAAAGGCTAGGCAGATGACGATGACATATGAGCGATTTAATCAGCGTTGACGCTTATCTGATAGACTAAGCAGCTCACTTAGACAGTGTACATTACTACAAGCGTTTACGATGAAAGTATGGAATGTATGGAAATGACAGTTCGATAAGTCAGTGACTTAGAATTGTCACTTTTATACATTTGAGCGATTCATAGCTAACGATTGCAGAAATGTCCTTGTCTAAGGCTGATATCCTTAATCAACTCGCTTGATTTGAATAAGACAATAAACAGCGTCAGAACACAATGAATGAGATTTAACTTGAAATAGTTGTAACCTCTTAATAATAGCGGTTAAAATGACTAACGAAATAAGGTGGCGAGCGTTCCAACACCCGGGAAACCGGTGATTAAGTTTGTGTTCGTTTCGAACAACCTCGCTCAGGCTTAACAGAATTTCAATCTGCACAACATGTTTTACATCGGATTTAACTTAAAGGTCGATAATACCCGTACGTGTATCGTTTTAGTCATTTTGGAGTTTGAAGCTACGAGTTTCAAGTTAAGTAGATAATTTGGTTTTTGTTTATAAAAAATCGACGCAATGGATTTTAATTATGACACTTTATAGTCTTGATTTTAAACATGCAGGCAAACGCTGGTATAACATTTATCATATACTATTCTATATTCGCAGGTTTTATTTGGTCTATAGGCAAGGGGTGTGCCTACAAATATGCATGCATGTTCATTATAAAATTTGATCGTACATAGAGAGACTTTGCAACAACTTTAAATCCCGTCATGAAAGTACTTAAATATTGTTTATATTGTATTTTTATGTTAATCTTATTAAGACATATTTTCTTTTATTATAAAACCAGGACAGACTTCGTTCTGTCAAAAGTTGAAAGTTATGACACTTTAAATTATGGATAAAAAAGTTAGGTGACACAATAGAGAACCACAATACGTAGCTATACCAACCTACTAGATGCCAAACGTTTTTTCATCCCCCTATAATTATTAGTCTCGTCCAGACTCCCCCTGCGGTTAATTCTTCCCTGTTTTGTACATTCACGTCGATGGAATTAAGTATTTATCTGATCTTACATTGTACAGCACATTAGCGTTTCGAAAATTGATATCCTTCTTGTAATTTTGTATTAACGAAGATTTTTTTTGTTTCAGGTAAATTAATTCATCTCTATAACAGCAATGAACATATCTACAAAAAAAATATTTCTATTCAATTAGTTACATCATAAAAATAAATCATAAAACAATTCGCCATTATTCACAAAAAAATCCGGAAAGGAATAAAAAAAATATACAATTGTGCCCATAACCCTCGTGAGATGACGGTAGTGGCAAATTAGACCGTGTCAGATAAAGAATAAGATTTATAATTGATTGTTCTGTTGGAAAAGTGGTTATCAAAAGAGTATTCTAAGCATCGTGCTATGCAACGTCCGAGGCTCGTAATTAAAAGAGAATTCGCTCCCGTTGTTTTACAGCGGCCTATCATCTGAAGGCGTATAGTGGATGAGCACAATGAATATGTATAACCATAGAACCGAGAGGAAAAATGTGAAGGACAGTCTACCTGCCTTTTTTTTGTCGCACTTTTTACGACATTCGTTCCGTACAGCGCAGTAATGAAATGTCTAGTTCACTCTCTAAATGGTTATTCTGTTAATCTCTTTGTAGCTACATAAAAATGTTAAGTGCTTGGAGCTTTATTTAAGTTTCAATAGTTTTTTATTCAGTTTTATTGAAGGAGGAAATTAAGGGAATTTTGTAGTTGATTCTGTTGGTTTTATGGTTGTTTTTTTTTATTTTTTTTCATGTGTTTCGTTCATGTATTACTCTATATTGTGTAAAAGATGTATCTTCGTTACATTTAGTTTTTAATAAATTTGAGGATTAGGAGCAACGAAATGAAAATATGTTATCAAATTAATTCCATACAACACATAAATAACAACATGAATCAAGTTATTTAATGAGTGAAATTTTCGTCAACAGGCCATTATCGAATCGAATGAATTTGTAAATAGTTACTAAAATATTTATAAATATGTAAAGGTATGTTTACATGTCTGTCTATCTCCTATATTATTATAATGATGTAGCCCACAGTTAATGATGTAAACATTTTCTATCGATCACGTACGCTAAGCATGTTAAACAATTGTGTGTTTAACAAACCGATGCTTACGTAAAAGCTAATTGGAATAGGTAGGGCTAAGTAGAAATTATTATCTGAGTTATGAACAAAGGAGGTATCTACCTCGCTTATTACTCACAGCTTGTGGGTTTCAAAGTTTCCATTCATGAATTCTGCTGTTACCGTGAAAGGCAAGCGGGTTATTCTGTAAAACTAGTCTTTGTATGACAAGTGTAGCTTGTTAGTTGTGGTTCGGTAGGGGCGTCGGCGTCGGCGTCTTCGCGACGTCGCTCGAGCGTTTATGCAACAGAGATTCTGCAAAACCCCATGCCACTTGTGCTATGAATATATCACAAACGACGCAAAAAGATGCAGAATACGTACGCAGGATGGTCGGTGAATATGTTTGAGACTTGAATCCCAAAAGGAAATTCAAGGCGCTGCTGTGGTTTTCGTTTTGAGGGAATCATTTATGCTTTATTTTTGTGCCGACAAGGAATCCTTACACAACCTGTATTTTTTATACAGATGAAAGAAACACGGTATGTGAAGGGGTTCCTTGCATTTTACTTACGACGTACGCGGTGTCTTCGTTTTGCAACAATAAGAGACAAAAAAGTCCTCTACTTGCTGAAATAGGCCCAAAAAACATACATTTGTTGTTCACCATCTAGGAAATAATATTATAAGTCTGTCTTGGTTTGTTAATTCCGAGATACAGATTACGGACAAGATTTTTAAACTCGAATCACGTCAAGTAGTTTTTCAAGACTCCTCAAGATGAAGCAATTAGAAAACCTAAACATAATTAAGGCCGGACGCTTATCCAGTAAAATACGTCTTGCACTTGTTTTCTTATTTCCCACTCCAATTAACCGTTTCGTTTTATACATCCTAATAATAGTAACAACCTTATTACCGAGACGTCGCTTTTGATCGCATAAAATAGCTCTCATTTTCTCCCAGTACACCGTTAAAGGAACGTTTGCATGTTTTTAACGAACAAGTTAAACTTTGAAAGGGCTTTAACATTCATCTGTGAATAGTAAAGCACCTTGTTAGGGTCGCTCCAAATGTCTTAAATACCTGGTGCTGAATACGATTGCAGGCTCTTTGATTCACGCAATGGCGTATTTAATTAAATTCACAGTTGACACAGTGACTTAGAATATATTGCTGTGGTGGTATCAGAAGTTGTGAACTGTGAGTAATGCAAAATTTCTTGTAATATTTTGACGTCATTAAGATTTTAATGTGATGTGACTTAAAAGACATTTTAATTTCCGACATTGAAGTGCTTTATACAGCGTCGGAGACATTTAATCTGCAATGCAAATTAAATAGTTCTGAAATACAAAGTATTTTAAGAAAGATATTTAGCCTGCTTTAATAACTAGCATACGTGAGTTAAAAACTTCTCATTTGTCAGGAATTTCTAGATGGAAAAGCACGTTATAAATATTGTGACACATTTTCTTTATCTTATATTTTAAGCGAAAACGCTCTCGACTGTTTTCTCCGCGGTTTATCTACACTCATATTATTATATTATAACTTACGTTTACGGTTTACGTTTATATACTAACACAAAAAGTATTTGTAAAATATGTATGTTAGGCTGTAAGGTATATCTATGAGCCTAAGTAACCTGAAATAAATGGTTTTATTGTTATAAAGAGGAAAGATTTGTATTTATGTGTGTGTGTATGTTTGTAATAAATAAACTCAAAAACTACTCTGCGGATTTCAAAAATTCTTTCACCATTAGAACGATACATTCACCCTGAGTAACATAAGCTAAAATGAGGAGGCTATATATAGGCTGTAGTTTCTCATTCACTATTTGAAATATCGGCCAAACATCGTTTATACGGTGGATATTTAGACGGATATTTTGTGATCAGCGATAGTTAATTCAAAGGTACCTAATTTTCAAAAGTCTCTGCCCGCCTTTTGTCTTAATAACTAAGCTTATTCTAGCTGAATATATTCTTCGACATGTAGATACATAATTCAATGTAAATAATTAAAATTGATTTAATTAACAAATATTACAACCACCATTTCACCTTCACGAGATAATCTTTACAAACACTGACCTATTTAAAATCCTCATTAGTAATACCACAACCACAAATCCTTCGTCTATTGAAAAAGCTTAAAATATCGTTCTGAGATAGCCAACGATAAAAGCGTTCCAACGGACAGTGTATTCAGTCTGTCGGCCCTTGTCTCTCGTAATGGTCAGCCTCTCTAAAAAGCCTTCCCTAGACTGCCTCATTAAATTTGCATCAAAAAGCCGGGCCATTCATACGGTCCTCACCTAGGCAAACATCGCATCTCTTTACTGGTAATATACGATATGAGTCGATTTGCTTGCGATTAAGCAATGTATTTTATTCATAAGGTCTTGTGCGTTGTCAACGGTTTTGTTGAGGATAGGAAATAGACGTTATGAATGTTATGACAATTATTAAATAATTCATGAAACAAATTTACCAACCCTCTGTGTGTTTGGGACAGTTTTCGAAGTTAATATTTAGTCAGTGCCAATTAGCACTTTACTGGTTTGTTAGTGTGAAAAGAAACAGAGAAAGGAGCAAATTTAAGGATATGCATAAAACCTTTTACGCGGATTTTTTTCACAGAAGATATTTTATAACATTTTTTAATATATAAATTAGAATAAGTAATCGTATAAATCGTTAAAAGTTTGTTGAAATAAATAAAGATTCACATTATATTTTATTAAGTTCTTCTTCTTCTTTTCGAGTCGATGGTGCACTTTTTAACAAAGTATTTACCTAAATTTGATGCGCCCAGTAGTTGGCTACATTAATTGCGGCGTCATTGGCCAGATTCAAATTTATTTTGTTTATATGAATTTATAAAAATAATAATTTAATATTCTTGAATAAACAAGCTTACTATTTCTCGTTGATATCAACACTTAAACACCCTAAGCCTACTTCTAATACTAAACTATTTTATGACAAAGTCGCAGCTGCGTCTGACTGATATTACGCACAGATGTTCATTAAAGAGACCCAGTAAGTTGATTAAATTCATATTTTAACAGTCGAAATGTGGTAGATAGAACTTTAAGACTCTGTTTAATAAAACAAAGTGTGACTTCCAGCAACATTAAAAAAAAACTCATAATTTTAAGTTTTAACACTTGACTCTCAAAAAATTTAACTTTAAGTATTTTAACAAATCTAGTCAGGGTATGTTTTATGTTCATATGATTTAAATATCTGAGAAACCTTTCGAAACAGGAATACAGTTCTAACTGTGAGTGTGGTTTTTTGTTTAATAAATAAATATGTTTTCAAAAATTCGAACGCGAATGCATATAAATATGGTTACCTCCTATCCATGAGCGACCTACATACTTCGCTACTGTTTAATATCAGATACTTATATATTGTGACTTATTACAAAAATTTAATAGCAAAGTACGCTCGACTAAGCTAAATAAAATTCATTTCCTCTCGTTTGTACCGTGTAGCTACCCTACATACTTTTGAATAGAAACGAAAATTCTTCAGTGGAAAATATTGGCAATATTTTTCAGTTTCCAATCGAAGGATGCTTCAAAGTCAGGCGTGAGTGAAATAAGCTTTTCGTTTATTGGTAAACGTGCGAATTGCTCTACGTGTTGTGTTGTGTAAAATAAATTAAAAATTCTATATTGAAGCCGCTTGATCACCAACTATTCAGTTTGGTAGTAAGTGTTTATTTATCAATTTGATTCTTTTTTTCATATTGCTATGCATGTTCATGCTTATTCTTAAAGCCAGTTCAGAGCCATCTGTGCATTCATAAACATGGCTTCTTACGAGTTGTAAAACTATACATTGTAAGTTTTTACCGTAGAAATTTAAATAAGGGCAGAGTCAAAATTAATTCTTTTGTTTAATTAGCAACTCAAATAAAAACCAAATTCTTTCCAAGAAGATATTACATACTGACAATCGAGTCAGCTACTTGAGCTGGGCGGAGATTTCATCACATGCCGCATAAACAGCCTTTTACCAATATACCCCAATTTATTTCATCTCCGCAAAGAATATCGGATCCTTTCATTTCCTTGCACTGATTTTTGTCTTATTTACTTTACCTACAAGTTGTGTTTCCTTTAGGAAAGTTTTCATTTCCTGCAATTACTGTTATTCCACAATTACCGGGAAAATGTTTCGTTGGCACGCTAAAAACAAGCGAAGACGCTTTTCATTATTCTCACGATCGCTTAGTAACATGAAATCTGATTAGTGATAAGATTAGGCAGGAAAAAAAAACTATGAAGACGTCATGTTATTAATATTTTGTCGCTGAATACACTATAGATAATTCATTTATAAAAAAAACGACTTCAACGGTCTACCTTGCTATGAATTAAATCTCGTAATAAAAAGACAGCGCATAATAATATGAGAAAATTAATTATTTGTCTGATGAGATGAGACACTGACATCGGACAACTTGAGCATATAGTAGGTACTATATACATTCCTACAGTATGTTTTTAAGTCGTTTATATTAAATAAACATTTTTCTCCTTTCACTAAAGAATGAGCCCTTTCAACTGAAAAGAAAAATTCCAACTATCCAAGTGCCTTACTTACAGGGAAAACCTTTATCATACCTTGAATCCCAAGACCAACGTCGACATGCCTCAAGATCACTTTCAAAGAAAATCACCAATTAAGTAAGCCATTTAAATTCCTTTGATTCGGCCTATTTGCCTTGATAAAATACGCGGAAAACTTCTTTCGCTTTTTGGTAGGGATCAAAAAGGATCTCTCATCTATTATGCCTGTTTGAACTAACTGATCTTGACGAGGATTTGTTTTATTATGATATTATAATTAAGTAATGGATCGTTTTAAGTGTCTACTTGTGGATTGGTGGGTAAAAATATCAAACGAAATTATGAAAGTGTTTGGGAATTGAACAGTACTTTGAGTAATTGTATACCTTCTTATAAAGATAAGTTTACAGAGCAAAAAAGCGAAATTTATATAATTTGGAAAAAATGAAAAATGCCTTGAGAAGCACAAAATTAATTTTCTGAGGATATTATTTTTTATGTAAATTGTGGACAGACTATGCTAAAATTAGTTTATTAGTTTTACGTAGTAATTAAAATATTGAAAATACTAAAAAATATTTTATCAAGTAGTTCTTAATACAGGATTAATTTAAAAGGAGTGCGTATATTTAACGACACAATAAATTACAAGATTTTGACCTATGTTTCATGGAAAAAGTTGTTCAGTTTCATGCACCTGATTAGGTACCTCGTTGAATATACGCACTCCTTTTAAAATTATCCTCTATAAATTTTGTCAATTTTGCAAATACAACAATATCTACACGAATTACATAACTGTAAGGGAGTTAATCCTTTGCCTGACAAACCAAGGGCACCAAACAAGATAACAATTTAATGGTTACGTAACTCCAAACTAAGTTTCAAGTATATTATGTTGAAGTCATGTTCGCTATCAGTGTTAAAACACGAATGTTCGCCCCAGTGAATCGGTTCCCATTAGTCCTTACGTATTAGGCTCCCTGGTACACTAGACCTAATGGAAAGCTTTGGTGACGTCAAACTTCAGCGTATCAAAGGGAACATTAGAGCGATATCGTATGTTAGATATTGCCTCTAAAGTCGCGTTTAGAATAATTATCTGGAATTATAAGTCTGAATTTTTGGAAGTAACGTGAAACTATTTTTCGTTTAATTAGATCTTGGCATTAGCTTGATAAAAATGATAAAATACTTTGATGTACTTAAAATTATAATATTTTATAAAAAAAAAACAAAATAACAGTAGCCAAGATTGACATTTACGTCCGTGGACATTTATGTGTGTGTCTGATCTTATAAAACTTTATTTTCGCTTGTATCTGGCTTTTGCCATAAATAAGCTACATAAACCAATTTTTTAACAACAAATAATCACTGACTTCAAAACCCCCAAGCCACTTAAAAGCGAAAAATAAACTGAAGGCCTCAGTTTATTTTTCGCTTTTAAGTTTCCTTTTATACCTTAATAATTGCTAAGTTACCAGCAGACTGATTTGTTTGAAGTCGCTGCCCGTGCTAATTGAAGTCGGTATCACATACCATTTTTTCTTTCTTTTTTGGTATTACAATGGGGCCACCTCGGGAGTATAACCTCTCAAACAAAAAAGAATTTTGAAAATCGGTCTACAAAAATCGGTGGACATACATAAAAAAACAAACATACAGTTGAACATAGAACCTCCTTCTTTTGGAAGTCGGTTAATAAAATACTGAAAATTATTTCATTATTCATTTATTTAAAACTTACATACAGTTTTAAAAAAAACATGCGTGCGTACAAAGTACACATGTCAGAAGTGAAACTTCTTTGGCGAACTAATTTATAAATCTTGTTTATATTTATACAAATCTAAAACTTTAAATTTCCAAGATTAAGAGGAAGGGAAAAAGGAAGATAGGTTAGGAATTTAATTGTCATTAAAATAAAAAAAGTGTTGAAAATTAATGTAAATTATAAATTTAATTTTTTCAATTTATTTCTTCAATATTTACATTGTTTGACATAACGTTTATCTAAAATAAATAAAAATAAGTATTGTTAAAATAATTAACAATAGCGAGATACACAATTTGTAAAACAGTAACTATTATGCAAATGCGCTTCGTCTATGGTCTCACATGCAAAAATTCTAGATTGAGATTGAGACGAATACATGTAATTTCATATAGAGAAATGTCCTCCATCTTGGATCAGGAACTTTTGCGCGATAGACATTTCCGCGAAAGCTTGACCTCATTTTCATTTTTAGTGACCTCGCAAATCTTAAAAATGACTTATCACAAAAAAATGCATATTTTTCTCGGTGCCATCTTGGATTCTAATTTCGACCCCATAATCGTTTTTAGCGACCTCGGGTACCATGAAAATGACACCCATGATGAAAAAAATGCATATTTTTCTCGGCGCCATCTTGGATTCTAATTTCGACCCCATAATCGTTTTTAGCGACCTCGGGTACCATGAAAATGACAACCATGATGAAAAAAATGCATATTTTTCTCGGCGCCATCTTGGATTCTAATTTCGACCCCATAATCGTTTTTAGCGACCTCGGGTACCATGAAAATGACACCCATGATGAAAAAAATGCATATTTTTCTCGGCGCCATCTTGGATTCTAATTTCGACCCCATAATCGTTTTTAGCGACCTCGGGTACCATGAAAATGACACCCATGATGAAAAAAATGCATATTTTTCTCGGCGCCATCTTGGATTCTAATTTCGACCCCATAATCGTTTTTAGCGACCTCGGGTACCATGAAAATGACACCCATGATGAAAAAAATGCATATTTTTCTCGGCGCCATCTTGGATTCTAATTTCGACCCCATAATCGTTTTTAGCGACCTCGGGTACCATGAAAATGACACCCATGATGAAAAAAATGCATATTTTTCTCGGCGCCATCTTGGATTCTAATTTCGACCCCATAATCGTTTTTAGCGACCTCGGGTACCATGAAAATGACACCTATGATGAAAAAAATGCATATTTTTCTCGGCGCCATCTTGGATTCTAATTTCGACCCCATAATCGTTTTTAGCGACCTCGGGTACCATGAAAATGACACCTATGATGAAAAAAATGCATATTTTTCTCGGCGCCATCTTGGATTCTAATTTCGACCCCATAATCGTTTTTAGCGACTCCGGGTACCATGAAAATGACACACATGATGAAAAATTTACAAATTGTCGTCGGCGCCATCTTGGGTTTTAATTTCGAACCCATAATCGTTTTTAGCGACCTTGGGAACCATGAAAATTAATGACACCGATGACGAAAAATTTGCAAAATTTCCTCGGCGCCATCTTGGGTTTTAATTTCGACCCCATAATCGTTTAAGCGACCTCGGGAATCATCTTACTCTCTCTCAATCGGTCTCGATCATGAAGGTATAGATGAAAACCTTCATGGTCTCGATCACTCTCTCTCTCTTTTCTGACACTTCCGTTCAAAGACATTGTAATGTATTCTACTACTTCCGTTGCATACCGGCGTGACGTTTCATCTGTAAAAAATTTACCCTCATGCGCCAAAAGAAGTTTCACTTCAATAAATGAACCACGTTTTTTTTTACAGAAACTAAATACATAAGTATTATTCCAATAGTTGTACTACCAGATCGAACTGACATATTTTAAAATATATAATATTAAATGAAAACTATTCTATGACAATGTAAACCAAACTTTACTACAATGGAACATCTGTACATAGCTGCACATAGGTTTTGCGGTACATGAAATAAGCACTAAGTAAAACTTTAGTAGTAAATCCAACGTTAGCGCACGAGTTAGTTGGTCGGGTGTACGGTACGCTTCTCTAGCGGTTTTCATTCTCCCAAGTTAAATTGTATTAGCTTTCTATGTGCGTGACTGTTGCTACTTATTGTACGTACAAATGTTCCGCTATCTGAACTAGTGTTGGCTTAATTTATATTATGTTCTGATTACGATTCTATTAGTCTCATCGGTTCGTTTGTATTGGTAGTAGGAGTGGAATTGTGTCCACAGCATGTTAAGATAAGAATTGAGTGTGAATGAAAAAGTAGAAAAATAGTAATTATGATTGGCTTTTGTTTTCCGAGCACAAGGTCATCGTAATTGCAGTACCTACATTTATTTTTGTTGCATTTACTTATCAAAATGAAAATATACAATTAAAAATTAAACCCAAAAACATGGTGTAGAAGAACACCTGCGATATCTAAGCGTGCGAGCGCGGTTTTTTAGTTCTAAGAAATATCATGGCTCCCGTAAGAAAGATTTTACAAAAAATGACGTTTAAAAAAACACAAAAATGTAATTGTGTTGTACCTATGAAAAATAAAAAAAAAAGAATATTCCAAATTAGATGCAGGTATTAGACACATAGTTATTATGTTTTACTCAAAGTTATACCCATTTTTTATAACCCTCACGATAAGACATCAGTGACATGCAATATAATCTCCTTATCCAACTTTAAAGCTTAAATTGTAGCGAGGTATAGCAGGGAGTTACACAAGCAAATTTGCAAATATATTATCTGCGAGCTGTTATTACTCAACTCTCGTGCATAGCAAACTTCGTCCAGGACCATATTGCGAAAGTTTTCATTTTTCTCTAACCTAGTTAAGATGTCAAGAGTTCAGACGAGGCCTTCAACTTTCTAAAGCTATGGAATTTTATTATCACCTTAAAAGTTTCGGAATTCGAATTTATATAATAGAAAAAGTACCCTCGAATTACATCACCCTTAACCTCGAAGCGGTTCACCGATTTTTTGTTTCGCTTCAGCTTTTCAAGCCGCTTAATTTCCTCGTAGAGGATCCATAAAGGTTTTATTACGTGCGCTAATGCACCTCTCATTCTGCACGTTGTAAGTAACGTCAGAGCTGTGTTGAAGTCGTAAAGCCCAGCTCATATCTGTTGCATACAAAATTATGGCATTTTTATGCGCTGGCATCCTGTGGGATACGAGCTACACCTCATAAACCGACCTCACTGGCAAACTCAATTCAATATACTCCCAGATACTGTTTATTACGCACTCTGCATAAATGGACCTTGTTAGGTGTGTCTTATTTATTTATTTATAATGGTAACTATACATTGGCTTTTTCTAACGAATTCTATTTTATTATCCGTATTGCATCCTATATACGGTTTGACCGATATTATCAGCATCTTGGTTTCCAGTGGTTCATTCATTCATTCATTCAAATGTGTTGTGGAGGTAGGCAGATGGGCAGGCGCTCCATGTTAAAATACGGTATTCAGCTAAATCCGGTAAGACTGGAAGCCAACCCCAACATGACTTGGGAAATAGCTAGGTAGATGATGATATCAGTCTTGCATCCCCTCGTAAGAAAAAGTTGTTATTGTTATTTTAACACAATGTAACACTGTAAACAAATTTTAGTTGGATTATGCAAATTATTAATACTTGCTATGTTCCGTAAGTGTGTTGTAACATTACTGCGGTGATTTATACCTGTTTTGTAGCCGTGATCATGGTGTATATGTTATACATAACAGATACGTTTATGGCATGCTAATAAACAAAGGCAACCGGGTTAATGGTGGTTCCATTAGCAAAAAAAAAACTTTACATTACTTAGGTACTAACTAAAATTAAATATGCGCATATAAAGTACGTTAAGTTTATAAGAAATGTTGAAACTTTCGTTTTGTGCGAGCAGATAATTACAGAGTTTCTGTCAAAGAATTTATTTGAGGACGAACTGAAAAAGACTGCTCTTATTACTACGATAACTACTAACTAACTACTTTACATTTTAATCGCTATAAAAAGAAATATCTGAAGCGTATATTAAGTTTGGTGAGGGGAAAGTTAAAGGTCTTTTTCATGGAGACATTGCGCAATATGGCTCACGTTCGCAAACTTCAGGGGTGACCCGGTCAGAGGAGGTGAACTGGGAAGAATGTGGAAGTTCGCTATTCTACCCTCATCGCCTTTATAATATGAGTTACTGTTACGAAGGACAACCAGATTTATTGTATTTTTGTATACCGAATAAATTTTATAGATAATTTCACTTTTGCACGAAAATGTATATAAGTACCACTCTCTTATACTCGTACATACATACCTTTAGTTATAATGTGGCTTGCGTGACAGTGTATTGCGAATATTTTAAATTTATAATGTACCTATATTACCAAACCAACATGTGTCTATTGTAATAATTAATTAAAAAAACCGCTTGTAAAATAATACATATTTCACTTTTAATTAAGCAATTCACTATGTTTGTTTTTATGTTTTTTTTTCTAACATAAGGTAATATTTAATTATTATAACATGGACATCAAGCGTTATTTTTTACCGAGAAAAATATTTTATGATGCTAAATTTATTTCTTCTTGGAAAGTTTAAGTGGACAGTCTGAATAATGAAAATGATTTTATTAAATACTTCCTTAATTTTTCCAGGCATACGTAGATTAATTAATTACTTTGTTGATAAATTTTATTTTCAAGCGACTTCCAAATGGAGGAGGTTCTATGTTCGACTGTATGTATTTTTTATGTAGCGACCGAATCACAAAATTATTTTTTCGACATATTAATTTAGTACAAAATTATGTTATGATTACTTATGCTAAAAATCAATTGAAAAATATTTCTTAGCATAATTATTCAAATATCAGAAAATTATTAAGTAGTTCTAATAGACGATTAAATTGAATTCTCACTTTGAAATTTGTGATGATGCTCACTAAGGTCACTCGTTAAAGTCAGATCTTTAAATTTTGATTCTAAAGAGACCCAAATAGTCCATTGGAATTAAGACTTATTGAGTTACTAGTACCTTAAAAATTAACATAACTTAACGTCAAACATTCGACACTAACACTGCTAAAAAGTTGTAGTAAATCAATCTAGTTATCATAGTACACTATGTCTAAAAGAAAACGTGGCTGTCTAGAAAAAAAAGAAAGATTTGGAACCTCGTAGAGGAAAACATTCAAATAAAAAAGTTATACAGAAAGAAAAATAAAAACGACTAGCCGTTGGTCTAGTGGTTAGTGACCCTGACGGCTAAGCCGGAGAGTTCGATTCCCACCCAGGACCAATCTTTGTGTGATGAGCATGATCATTTGTACTGGGTCTGGGTGTAATTTATCTATAATATGTTTGTATTTAGAGATATATTTAAGTATGTTTATCAGTTGTCTGGTTGCCATAGTACAGGCTTTGCCTAGTTTGGGATCAGATGACCGTGTGTGAGATGTTCCAGAATATTATTATTATTTATTTTATAAAATAATAAAAAAAAACCGGCCAAGTGCGAGTCAGACTCGCGCACCGAGGGTTCCGTACAAACCTGTAGGTATATAAGTAAAAGTTATGGTATTTTTATTGCTAAATGAAATCCATAACATAACAATGTGGAAAGCTGACGGTACCTTGTCAATACATATATGAAAACATTATGTATGTTCGGAAAAATCGGCCAAAATCTATTTTTTTATTTTTTTTTGTTAATCGCGGCTGAACCGATTTGCATGAAATTTTGTGTGCATATCGGGTAGGTCTGAGAATCGGCCAACATCTGTTTTTATTTTTTAATCGCTGAACAACGTTTGCTGGGTCAGCTAGTAAGTTTATGATTATTAAAAAAAATATACTATGTGATGTAACTAAAAATTTAAGATTTTCGGAATTTTTCCTATATGTGTACTTTATAACGTTGCTTCATGCCAAATTTCAAGATTCCAGGTCGTCTGGAAGTATCCTTTAGGTTTTGATTCCCTTGCGAGTAGTTGCGAGTTTCAAAACATGCGGCTTTAATTGCTGTATCTTTTGATTGCGTTGACGTAGAAGTTTGATTTTGTTACAGCTTAAAGATATTATAGACTTGAGTATTTGTTAAGAATTTCAATATAATACCACTACGCGTTCATGAGTAAAGGGGTAATAAGTTTAAAATTATTAAAAATATTTTTATTATATGATGTAACTAAAAATTTATGCTTTTCGCAATTTTTCCTTTATCTGTGTTTTAAGACGTTGCTTCGTACCAAATTTCAAGATTCTGAGTTCACGGGAAGTACCCTGTAGGTTTTGATTCCCTTGCGAGTAGTGGCGAGTTTCAAAATATGCGGTTTAAATTCCTGTTTCTTTTGATTGCGTTGACATAGAAGTTTGATTTTGTTACAGCTTAAAGGTATTATAGATTTGAGTATTTGATATGAATTTCAATATAATACCACTACGCGTTCATGAGGAAAGGGGTAGTAAGTTTAAAATTATTAAAAATATTTTTATTATAAGATATAACTAAAAATGTATACTTTTCGCAATTTTTCCTATATCTCTGCTATAAGACGTTGCTTCATACCAAATTTCAAGATTCTGAGTTCACGGGAAGTACCCTGTAGGTTTTGATTCCCTTGCGAGTGTCGAAAATTTGCGGCATAAACGGGAGTATCTTTTGATCGCGTTGACTTAGAAGTTTGATTTTTTCACAGCTTCAAGAGACCATAGATTTGAGTATTTGATATGAATTTCAGCTTGATACCTCCACGCGTTCCTGAGAAAAAAGGTCTTGACAGACAGACAGACAGACAGACAGACAGACAGACAGACAGACGGACAACAAAGTGATCCTATAAGGGTTCCGTTTTTACCTTTTGAGGTACGGAACCCTAAAAACGTACGAGACCAAAAAGGCTCCTATCTCAGCACAATGCTACGACATGAAATGTCGGACCACTGGTATTCTGAAAGAGGCCTGCAGAGATGTAACGATTCTAAACTTTATCTATGCTTGAGCAGAGCATGTATCAAATAATTCTAGATAATATACATACCATGCCCACTGGTCCTTTAGGCCGGCATTATGTGGTACCTAACTAAGCCTCCATAACAGCATTAACCACAACATAACCAGCTGATTTAATGCCATCTGCTTCACTAACCTTCACGTTTCCTTTAATCCGATTAGCATGGTGTTGCCGCAGATTAGTTATAACTACGATATGCTTATAGCTGTTACAGCTTATATCAGCAGTGGACAGACCTACTTCATTGTACATTGTCTCACAAAGTGCGTAATTGTCATCGTATGAATGACGGGCCTGTTGGTCTAGTGGTTAGTGACCCTGACTGCTAAGGCGGAGGTCCTGGGTTCGATTCGAGTTTTTTTTTGTGTGATGAGCACGATCTTTTATTATGTATCTGGGTGTAATTTATCTACATATTATTATGTATGTATTTATAAATATATAAGTATGTTTATCAGTCGTCTGGTTGCCATAATTCAGGCTCTGCCTGGTTTGGGATCAGATGGCCCTGTGTGAGTTATCCCAAGATAATATTATTATAATTATTACAATGAAACATTGACAGTTACATTAAAGTAAGTTTCACTTTATTTTTGGTAACCATCACGGAGCATAAAACCAAAATTCATTTTATGGATGAGTATAACGAACAATCTGTTGTGAAGCAAAAATATTCGTGTCAAGTCCATTAGCAGATTGAAATATAAGAATGAATTCTGTCGCAATTTTATGAATCGATTTTTTTTTCTTCTTCTTTTTTAAAACTCACTAGGAATGTGGGTCGCACAGGTTACTAGATAGTGTTCTTGTTAATCCCTCGTGCTAAGCTAAATGCTTGTTTTGCGAGTGGGTTCACGTCGGTAGTACAATGGATGGGCTACGAACTGACAACAAAGTGATCGCAAGTCCATCGCTCTAGCCATGAGGCTACCGCCGCTTCAAAAGGTTTAGGTTGGTATTATGCTAGAACTGGAAACTTGAACTTAAATTACCCATGATAATCCCTCAAAAAGAATCAGGTTAAAATTAGCAGACTTTTATTATTGACAACTAAGAAAACAAAATAGATTTTTATTTATGGTGTAAGATTAAGCGGTTCGATGATCGTACATCCTCTAAAACAATACCTTCTGAAATGTCCCTAACAGGTGCTTTATTAGGTGTTATAAGGTCCTTGTGTAGTGTGAAAAGTGTGTTCAAAAACTTGATAAAGTATGTAATTAATCAAGTTTTTGTATAAAATGGCTAACCGACATCCACGCAGGTGAAGCCGCGAGAATCAGCTGGTTATAAATAAAACACCCTGACACAGAAAAAAAAATATCATGTTCATCACAAAAAGATTTGTCCTGGGTAGGAATCTAAAAAAAAATAAAGGCCTACTACTCAATCAAAGAATACAGTAACGATAATCAAACTTTTAATTAGTTATAATAAATTACACAAAATTATTAAAATCTCATTTTAATTGAATATTTTAATAATTCTAAGAAGATAATTATTATAATTTATGATCCTACGAGTCTAGTGTATCCACAGTGCTACCTCTCTCCTAAATTGCTGTGCCCGACACGGGTCCATGATGATTTAAATATTTGTTAACTTTACCACGTTATACTGTAACATTGAGGAATGCAATAAACATTGAGAATTAAGTACCTCGTGAGTCTGAGAACACAAAAAAAAGGCGACCACAACTATAATCTGTGTTATGCCTCGTTGTTTTGTTTTGAACTTAGGAATGCCCCCTGTTCTCTATTAGAATTGTAAGAGCTTCCCCAGTTTAATGGGATGCAGTTAGCTGCAAAGGTAATAGTTTAGTTATGATTCTACCGCAGTGACTGCAAAGTGAAACCCTATGGAAATTGGATTATTCCCCAACACATGTACTCGACACATCCACGTGTAAGTCTGCAGTTAACCGGACCTTTTCAATGAATTTGCGTTTACCAACGATTTGTTTACCCTACATTTTATATTAGCGTAAATATTTAATGTGAGTGTGAAATAGAAATGGTTAAATGGCGTTCATTGAATTTCACAACCGCAGATCATGTTCAAATGATTTTATTCAGTTTGAAATATTGATGATCGGTGTGCCATTTGGTAGATAGCGTTTTATTATTTTTTAATGGAGTCCTCAATAGAGCTTCACTTTATTTTATGCCTGACTTAATACAGTATACAGTCACGAGATAAATATGTATACACATAGCAAAATTGTAAAACAATAATTTAACAGGAACTCACCATCAATTCAACTTTTAATCATTTAAAAACATAAAAATATAACAGTTCTCAAATCATTTATATATTTTTGAGTTTCAACAAAAACTTAAGTTATACAATTATATATAATAATAAGTTTTACAATTTCGTTAATTTAATTTAATATTTAATGTGTATACATATTTATGCTCGTGACTATGTTTGTGGAAAAAATATGCTCTAATAAACCAGTAGGTATAATACTTAGGTATAGTACTAAACTAATTTCCTGTTAAAAGTGCATCTAATTTAATGTCATTGTTATTTAAGAAAAAAAGTGAATTAAAGGCCTAATAACTAAATATACATATTTGCGAGGTTATGATCTAAAATAATGTTACATTACCGTATGCATTAACAAAAGTATAACACTAATGCATGCGACATATAAAAATAATTAAGAAGTTACATACGTAGCTGCTCTAACGTTTGCTAACAATAGAACAAAAACAAAAGAAAAGCGAATAAAACTCGTATTAACACGAGCTTGATATCCACGATTATAATTCTTGCCTCGTGCCATATAAAGCACTAATTACAAAGCTTTTCGCGATAACAATGTCACGCAACTTCCATCCGTCTTAAACTTGGTTCATTTGCTTTAAACTTGAAAGCGACGTATGCAGAGTTAGCCTAATATGATCACGTAGGTATAACCCTAATTCAGAGTATCTTCCCAGCTAGATAGTGGAGTAGCGGGCTAACTCGGTTCGCATTGTCTTAAGGATATTACTGAAAATTACTTGGAAGACTGCATTGCAGCATCTCGGGAGCTGTAACTGTAATTAGCAAAACGTTTTAATGCTCTATCTACCTTGTTTAAATTTGTGATTGAATTTGGAGGGATGGCCTGGTGATCTGTAACAGAGGTTTAACCTAACTCAGAAACCAGTCTCTTTATTGCGCGCTAAAAATTTTTAATCTGTATTTACTGTTGTGATGATGAGAAAATAAAGATTATTATTATATATTAATTTAGTTGTAGCGCTTTGCGTTAGATATTGACTCATCGTTAAAAAGACAAACAGACTATTTACCACAAATAACCATTTGTTGTTTAAATGGGACCGTCTTGGTTATTGTGTAACACAATTGCATTGTGACTGGTTGCTATACACAATTTGTTCTCAAATAGATAATTATCTACTAGGTATATAAAAATAAGTCGGGTTTTCCTTCCTGACGCTATAACTCCAGAACGCACGAACCGATTTCCACGGTTTTGCATTCTTTGGAAAGGTCTCGGGCTCGGTGAGGTTAATAGCGAAGAAAATTCTCAATTACACAAAAAAAAAATTTTGACCGCGGGCGGAGCTGCGGGAAACAGCTAGTATGGTATATAATAATTAAAAACTGAGTTATTTTTGTCTTTCCGAGACTACCTACAGTAACGAAGAAATAAAAACATTTTTAACTATTTTCTTGGTTTACATATCCCAGACAATTTGTTTGAATTGCAAATTAGCATTATATACCAACCATTGACTAAGATTATTCTTGTTACGTATAAACCATCCACCTTTGAATCTTTTCTGATTTTCTCAATTTAAAAAATAATACTACGGTATCAAGTTCTAAGACAAATGATAGAACTGCAATGGTTGTAACTAAACAGAGTTATGTGCACATTACATTAGATTAGTATTCGTTCTGCATGACTTCACAAGTACTGAGATTAAGGGCAATTATGTACGTATAGCCTATATGTGTCTAATTGCCCTTAATCTGGACAATAGTATGTCCACAATACTAGTAACGTGTTGGGTTAAATAGCGTGTAGCTTGTAATAATTATGTACCGGGAATCGGTAACAACACTAAAAACTAGTCAACAACAAAAAATTGTGAAAAAAACAGTTTTACACTTTGCAATTATTACACTTATTAATTTATTAGTTTACGGAAATAAAACATGTTCAAAATACTGGAATAATGATTGCATAAGTACAATAATATACTTATCTACGAGGAAAAAATAAATAGTATTTTTTCAAACATTACATTTAATGTTACTATGGACATTATGTTACATAAAACGTAATTGAAAACCTGCTCAAGAATAGACAATTCCCAACCGACATTACCGTAAAAAGGGTTTGTTCTACCTAACGTAAGTCAATTAATTCGTAATTTACTTCATTTACCTTTGTATGTGAGCATAACGAATTACAAAGCGTCTATAATTTGTTGTAATCAACGTTCGAATCGGGAATTTAATCAAAGGGAATCAGTGATTGTATGGACCAATTCTGTACTATTACATGCGTCTGTGCCTGAATTGCTTGCAGTGAATTGCCCGAGGGCCTAGAAACATTTTGGTACCCCTTTAGTTCTAAATCCTACTAATATTATAAATGTGAAAGTTTGTGAGAATGGATGTGTGGATGTGTGGATGTTTGTTACTCTTTCACGCAAAAACGACTGGACCGATTTGGTTGAAATTTGGTATGCATGTAGCCTTTGACATGGAAAAAAACATAGGCTACCTTTTATCCCGATTCCTTAAGTAGTTCCCGAGGGAAAATTGATAATTGTTTACAACATTCATTTGCCCGCTGTCAAAATGTAAACAACCAAGTAACCATGGCAAAAACTACGTTACTATAACGACCAGAGCTGATTGAAGTATGAGTCACTTTTTAGGAAAATTAGCTGTAGTGAAAACAACTCGGTGGTTGAACGATTGGAAATATGAATGTTCTTGCTGCAAGTTCAAATCCAGGTGTGACGGCGCCCTTTTTTTCTTTTATAATCCAGTTTCTTTTACAAGTTCAAATATTTTGATACTCCAAGTTCGAATCTCAGTCGAGCTAACCCTTTTTGTGTCTTTTAGTTAAAAATAATATTTTTTAAAACTTTTCGCTGTTGTCTTTTCAATAAAATATCATTTTTGTCCCTAAGAAAAAATGAGGTTCAACGTAGTTTACCTATTGGTCGTTATTGATATTATTATTCTCACGTTTTCTTCTGTTAATCTGTAATATTTCTTGGATAAAAATTATAAAATAAAATAAAATTTACCTTTCTTTTACCCATAAACAAACTCTTCAGCGTTATAATATTAGTATAGATAAAGTTCTTTCTTTTGCTGTTTGTGACAAGTGTCCGATGGCAAGCTGAAAAACTATGGGACCAATAAATATACGGTTTACAGCGCCGGCGCCAACTTTTGCTTAGGGCAATTGTTTTTACTTTCTTTACGAAATTATTAGAGACGATTTACTAAAATTCACAGCTTCTTCTGTCAATTAATGGACCAGATTTCTGTTTTTATTCAGCTTTAGCATTCAATGGTACCTTCAAAATTTAATGTAAACCAAGCTCCGTCGATGTCGTATGTTCGTATTTCTGTCTGACCTACACAATCTATTTTACTGGGTAATTCGGTATATTTTGGAAGCACGGGTAAAGCAATAGCAATGACCAAAGATCATTTTTGACGGTCGGAACCAACAGTTTTACATACTATCGGAGGCGTTGGACATTGAAATAATAAGTATTAGTTTTAGCCTGCCTGTCTCAAACCAATACTTAATTTTTGACCCGACACTGGATTCCAACCTCAACGATACTCTTGCTGGTCACACTCAATCTCTACCACCAAATCAACAAGCAGATGTTCCGCACGGATGAGACGCATAATTATTACCTCTAACATTTTGGAAATTATTGTAGAAGTTAGTTTTTCTTTTGTATTTTTTGCGTCGCAAGTGGCGCAAGTAAATGCATTTTCTTTCTTTCAGTCTGAGAACAATTAGGGAATTTTATACAGTGCACTTGAGTGGACACCGGAAAACCTGCATGCTGTCTCTCTGCTGATAATCAATCTAAAACAAGATCGAAGCCTATCCTCAGAGTTAAGAGGCAGATTTGTGCTGGGGGTGTTACAACACACCTAAGCCATATGAGTTTGCATTTTGACAAGACAGTCAGTTGACCCCCGTCCCGGTTGCATGATTCACTACTTCGCTGCCTTCCATCCCCCATCGCTTGCAGATCATGCGTCTTCGTCGTCTTTCATGGATCATGATCCTTTTCGTTAACCGATATGTCATTTTAGGTTACATTTTCCAGTTGTTTTGATTTAACAACAAAACTACTAAATTGATTGATTGAAATGTATACATATGGAACCACCTCGAAGACTAACCAACTCTATAAAAACTATTGAATTGGTCCACAATTATTTTCGGAGATAGACGGAGGGGTAGAGGGCGAATTTAAGAATAACAGTCGACTACAGTAGCCGTGCGCCACGCCGCTACGAAGTCGCAATACCGCTCAACTATAGCGTCACGACGCTTCAGCTATAGCGTAGCGACGCGGCTCTTCTATGGTGCTATGACGCCTTTTAGCTATAGCGTAGTGACGCCACTCAATTGTAGCGTTGCGACGCCTCGCAATTGTAGCGATTTGAACGCCTCCCAGCTATGGTGTTGTAACGCCGCTCTAATATGGCTACACGACGCCTCCCATCTATGGCTTCGCGACGCCTATCAACTATGGCGTTGCGACGCCATACAACTAAAGCGTCGTGACCACTCAGCTATAGAGTAACGACGCCCGTTAGCTTTGGTGTCGCGATTCCGTTGTAATGTGGCGTCGCGGCGCCTTTCTGCAATGGCGTTGCGACGCTACTCTGTTATGGTGTCGAGACACTTCTCAGCTATACCCGCCTATAACATGTATTGCATTTATATGGGCATAGGCCTCCACCCATATAAAAACGAAACGAGTATTGATCACCATGCTAACTCAATGCGGGCTGGCAATTATTTCAGATCTTAATTTTTTGGTTTTCCTTCACCGTTTGTCAATAGTGTCTTAGAATAATTTAGAAAGTACACGTAACTTTGAAAAGGTCACATTGGTACTTGCCCGGGTTTGAACCCCTGTTCATACGAATCCGGTCATTTAACCGCTAGGGCACCACGGCCACTTTAGTTATTTCACTTTCAGTTATTGACGGCAATAAATACACTTTTCAACGCGAACAACGTCGCGGGTACAGCTAGTATATCGATATAATAATACCTTTTTACTACACTATGATTATATTGTGTCCTTGTAAATTTTTTGTGTGTACATAAATTGTAAATAAATAAAAAATATATTGAATGGCTGATTGGAGCTAGTTAAACGTTGTAGCTATTTATGTACTTTTACAATCATTTGTAAACATACCGAGACCCCTCCGTGCCTCGGAAAACACGTTATGCCGTTGGTCCTGACTGTCATACAGTAATCTTTGACTGTTATTACAATTTTGACAACCAGTGTTACTATACCTAGGATACTGTATTTTTTTCCATCAATTGGGTGGTTGCGTAGGTCCAATTGGCTGTCACTCGGTATTCAGCTAAATCCTGTAAGACTGAAGGCGACCCCAGCATAGCTTGGGAAAGGCGACGCAGATGAGGTCACTATAATTATAAATTTACATACCAAAGTTAATTTACTGTGAAAATGTGTAACAATTGTAGGCAAATAATTAAATAAATAAACAAAGTAAACAGGTTTTAATATTTTTTAACACGGCGAAGGCGACCAAGTAGCTTCTAATTTTATAAATAAATTAAATCATACGTCCTCACAAAGTCCGTAATAAGTTTTTCGCGGACCGGCGGTATATTAAAAACTTCATCACTGAATTTTTAACACCACTTGACCTGCTTGATTGCAATCTTGAGCTAAATGATAAAATGTTTAAAAATTCACAGGAGTCATTACTTTTTTGGTCTAAGAAACTTGGAGCGGGGTTTTGATAAATTAATTATTAAGTAAACTCCCCTTTTTGCGAACCAAGATTTTTGTAGGCTTCACCGGCTTGAATAAGCTGGTCGTTTATTCTGAAGGTAAAAGTGTAAATAGAAGATGGAATTATGACCCAAGAGGTCAGGTTGTATCTCAAATATAGGCTCAACGTCTCAAGTTTGTAGCAATAATTTTATTTATTACGAAACTCAACCTTAACGCGTCGAAATAAAAGCTTTGTCATGTTATGTCACTATATTATTATTATGTTTAGAATCTAAAATTGTATGCGCTATATTTACTTGTTAGTCACAAAACTGCCGACATGGTCAGATAAAATGTGCACTTCTAAAGTACATATATTACTTTCTCTATTAGGCTTAAAATAGACTGGAACACATAGAATTAATGAATCTTAAAAAAAAATAGTATAGTGGGTGGCACCCCCGAATATTGAAATTAACTAAAAGATATATTCGTCGCTACATTACACCTTAAAATGACAGAGACGCCACGAGACTCAACGGTGGTTTCAAACTGATTGACGTTTCAGTTTTTTTTATACAACATGTAGTTTTCTGGTTTGGTGAATTTGTTACACTTTTTAATAAGGAAAGTACCTACCTATACTCTGTTTTTTATCCTAGAGACTAAATCGACCAGTGCAAATGTCAAAACTGACTTAAAAGCTATTGTAATAAATGTCATTTTGGCATTTTTACTTGTCAATTTACTCTCCAGGATTGAAAAACAGACTAAATGAAATCATCATGCTCCTGCCTTTGTTCGAATTTCATTTGGGGTTGGCGCAACACCTTAACGTCTTCGTCTTCTCTATCTAACAAAATAATAATATGATATATACTATGAAAAAGAGTTGCGTATTTTCCCAGTTGAGGCCTCATAAAAAAGACGCAATGCAGTCTGTGTGTAAACTACCTTATTACCTTCTTAGCATTCAACTCTCTCCATGAATAATTTACTGTATTTGTTTATTACTAACATAAGCTTAAAAGGAATCATAAAAGTACTTTCATTTGTATAAGACTCACATCTTTCTTGTATTGGTATAAATATAAAGTGTTTTTGTGTGCCAAAGTATTTTATTGACCCCGTAAAAGAGAATTGAAAGAAAAAGAAAGAAAGAAATTTTTAAAAAAAAATTGCGGTTATCTTTGACTAGCTTTTGCAAACGGCTCCGCCCGCGTAGACCTCGACTATGGCAAAAGTAGCATATAGCCTTCCTGAATAAATGGATTACCTAACACTGAAATATTTTTTCAAAAAGGATCAGTAATTTGACATTTGCGCGTTCAGCTACACAAAAAAAACATTAGCCTATTTATAATTTAGTTTAGGAATAGATTCTAGTCTTATAAACTTTTGCGTATATAAATTGCACCCTTAGTAATCTTAGAACGTGTAATTATCATTTTATAAACAATTGTGTATAGAAAAATAGATACTTATTTATATTGTACTTAGCAAGTACAGCAAAAAATATATATTTTTATTCCAGCATTACTATTAAAAACATACGTATAAAAATTACCACAAAATTCGAGTGAAAATAAATAAACAGGCGTACACACCTTGCCAATTTGATTGTTGAATTATTCATGATGTCTCACATGGTAGCCTGCCGAGGGGCGCGGAGTACTCTCTAAACATCGTATCGTGGCTCGGGGGGGAACATAACGAAATGGGCAACCGAGACACCGCCTCATTTAAGGGCCCAAATAAAAAAAATATCTGAACTTATTACGGTAGCTCGAAAGGCACCAAAAGTGTCATTATGATTAAGTGAGAACGACGGAAGAGGGGACAGGTAGAAAGCAATGGCGGAATGAGGTTAGGTTAGCTTATAATAACAATGCGACATTGTAAGTTGGTATGCAACTGAATCGTACTTTTTTAATAAAAAAAAAAAACAGTAAAAATACAAAACAATGCATTATTTTGCACAAAATATGCATTATAAAGCTTGAAATAACGGTAGTTACATAAAACTTATAGGAAACCTAACCTTAAATATTCAGGCCAAGAAGAACGAATCACAAAATATTCGTTGTAATGTCAAACCAATAAAATCTCTGTGGACTCGCCAATCGAACTTACTGGCATTGAATAATAAAACCGCCATTAAAATTCCCTGAAGATACATTTGACAGCTAATGTCGACTCACGAAACGGGGTGATAAGAATTAAATAATCTAAATGGCTTCTGTACGTCGGCTTTTGCCAACTGCAAATGATTTCTATGCGGAGTTGCAGGAGAGGACAGATATCGCTGAAAATCGGAGGCACAAGAGATTTGTTGCCGTGATGAAGATGATCCAAATCGTCCGTGGCCACCTTATAAGGATGCATGTGGAGTGGTTATCAAAAAATGCTACAATCATACAGTGTGCGTTCAAAATGTTTTTAGCAAGGAGATCCAATCGATCTGCTCTCAGAAGAGCTGTCCGAAATAAGCATGATAAACATTACGCAAAAGCCGCAAAGAGCATTCAGGTATGTTTTAATTTTATGTAAGCTATGCATTTTCCGAGATCCTATTTTTTTAACCAAAATTTATTTGCATGTTTCCAAATTATGTAATGTAATATTATTTAGGTTACTTTAAGAATTCCCAGTCCATCTTTACGCCACTCATTACTCGAAAATGAAAATTACAGGTATGTCTAGTGATTATATTTAACATTTTGTTATAGGCACTTTGGCGCGGACATTACTCAAGGCGCACTAAATTCTGCTATCGTACATATCGCCGTTGGTTGGCTACAGTCACGGAACGTGGTGAACGAAAAGCGGCTGAAGCTGCAGAATTTGGAATCAGAAGTAGAGCTGACGATCTCAGGATCTTAGAAGAGGAGGCCCGCCAGTGGCTTGCTTTCGTAGTATTCAAATTACACCATTTACTGAGAACATTTGTTTGTGCCGGTGTTTATTCAGAACCTGCTACATCCGAATTATCCGAATTCGAAAAACTACTCAAATCCATTCATTACACCGAATATATGAAAAGATTGAAACGAAAATACGAAGAGTTTGTAAGAAAACACCGACCGGCTTTCTCGAATAAGAGGTTATTTCCTATAATAGGGAACGGGTCCGACTATTGGTACCTATCTTTGGCCGAAATGTATGAACTGACAACGCCTGTTCAAAAACGGGAAGATAACAGACATAGGGCGACCCATCACGGACGGATTCATAAGGAACCATTTTTGTGGAAGAAACCGAGGCTTCCGGGTCCCTGTAGTGGCAGAGGTCCATTTACATCTTCGCGGTCAATAGCGATGCAATCTCCACCTCCGCCAGCCCCAACCCCAACCCCAACACTGGTCAAGACAGGTGCAGGTGACGTGCCGAAGCAGCCACCACCAAAAGATCCGCGGTTTCATCTCTACGTCAAACATTACACTCCAGACCCCGCGTTATTCGACTACGTCAATTTTCACATAAACGTCCTCCTGAGACGAAAATGTTCTATTGAGAACATAGACAAAGAATAGCACTCTCGATTTTTCTAAATTAGATCAACTTTGTCCGTTAACATTAACAACACAAGAGTGGTTTGTTTAAAAACTCTTGGGTTTTTACATGGATGCGTATTATTCCTCCCTTTATTTTTTTCGCTCGGAAATCCGTAATCAGGCTGCTAAGTTTGGAAGGGTCGTCCGGATGTTGCGAGCCGCGAGCCTTTTGTTGTTACTCTTTTGTTGTTGTGAATTTTACACTTGTAATTTATTTCAGGAAACGCCTTGGTGAGAAAGAAATTACGTTAAACTCTCCAAGGAAAATGTGTTTTGTAAATTACCATTACGCTTGTATAGGTTTTAGTCGGAAATTTTTATTTGGTGTCCTAAATCATGTTCCGGTGTTTGTTTTTGTGCACAAATAAACATGTTGATTATATTTTGTTTCTTTTTAACGGTTTATGCTTCATGTGTATTACTTACTTGTACTTGAGCAATTTTATTCGTTTAAATAAAAGGAAGTGTTAGCTATATCAAGTGTTTGTTTAATTTTTCTTTATATTTTGCACATAAAATCAAGAAAAGAGAAGGAAGAAACTGAATTTATATTGACCCTAAAATATCTACTCATTACACCGTACACATAAAAATGAGACAAGAGTAAACAAAAGCTAAAATTAAAACCTTAATTAAAAAAATTATAATTAAGAAGCTTTATTGCCTTGTAATGTAGGTAAATGAGAATATTTTTTTAGGTATTCATGTGCCTAGCTATCACGATAACATTATTACTCTAAAACGATAAAAATAAACACCAATGGGGAATTTTTAAACATCTTCGTATTGAATTTCTTTAATGTATGCATTATAACATCTGCCTGTTTGCTTAACGTTGAGCTTACACAGAGAAAGAAACGTAATCGATATATTCCCGCATATTTCGCAAGAGCAAAGTATATTTTATTCTCGCATTCAAATACTCGTACGTGTAATATAAGAAAGATAACAGTAATAAAGTTGTGTTATTTTCGAGTTTGCGTTTCAGTATATTATTGCTGGAGTATCTTTACTGTACGTCTTCAAACTCATTTGTCTGACATTGCCCGTTTGACTCTGCGAATTTATTAGGGTCAGAATAATGCAGGTTGTGGGTTTCTGAACCGACTCCTTATTGCACAGCCCGACTTAAGGCGGGTACCCATTTGTTAGACGTATAATGGTTGACCCACTTTACTTATGTGCCACGAAGCTGCTAGAATAGGGTGTGATTTGCGTCGCGGTTCCTCAAACAATTATTCGTACCCTATTATTTATTAATAGTACACTATCAAGAGCACCGAAAGTCGATATCCATGAAACATCGACCTCGTGTCAAGGTCACATATCGAAACTGTGTTACGATATGTTTATTTTGCATCCATTTTTGCGAACTTTGCTTCTACTGTAACTGTCAGAGACTCTCGCTCAGAGGGTGTTTGGGATATGAATAATGTATGGCGTAAATTTGCAAGTGTTTCAATTTACACCCACCGACACTCCACGCCGTTGATACGCACCCGAGTAGTTGAAGTGCAAAAAAGAAAACAACGAGCCGCGGCACGCGTGAACTGGGGACTAGACGCCTCAGCCGAGCTTACAGCGACTGAACTAGCTATTTTCAAATGACTGAAGTACGACACTGATTTACTGTTTGTTTCACACCTCCCTTCTATGAGTGTGTGCATAGGAATTTACCTCCTTTTGATCCCCTTTTTTTCTTATTATTATCAAACTAGCTATTGTCCTTGGCTTCGTTCGCGCGTCAGTATATGTAAAGAAATTTTGTGTAATAAATAAAGTCTGTGTTACTCAGGGATAATGTAGCATTCTAATTGTGAAAGAACTATTGCAATCAGTCAAGTAGTTTTTGAGTTTATTCGTTAAAAATGTACAAATGTTTACTCTTTATCCTTACATATTATATAAAATATAAATTACGCGTCACGTTGTTCGTCCGGGATGGACTCCTAAACTCCTTAACCGATTTGAATCAAATTTCCCTCCGTGCATTTTGATCCAACTTGAAAGATAGGATAGCTTACACCTCAATTATATTTAAAAAAATTGATTGATTGACCGCGGGTGGAGCTGCGTTATAACACAATTATATTAATAACTGTTATGAGTTATGAGTATAATTGTTATAACGGTCTTTTGACTGTAATTATTACCTAAAGGATTTGTTCGACAGTTAGTTATTACAGTGTGCTAAACAAATATTAGTAGTTATTAGTTCTCGATGCGCTTCAGGTAAATACAAGCGTATGACAAAGCCAATAATTAACGGCAGCTATCCTAACATGGATTAACAAATTAATTAATTAATACAGGATGCGTTTAATCAGACTGTTAAATATAAATTCTAATCGAATGTAAATTAAATTCCGAAATATCTAATTTAGCCGGCTTTATTTTCGTTATCGATTCTATTTGAATCTCAAACGAGTGTGTTGGAACATTTTGTAGGCAACTTTTTAACAATGTTAAGCTTTGTAATCGGTAAATTGGTACATCTGAATAAATTGGCTTTTTGTAGAAAAGGGTCTGAAAGACTATTAAATTTATTTCTTATTGAGTTTACATGGAATTTGAGAGACGATGAAAGTAAGGCAAGCTGAGAAAATAATTAAAACATTGAAAATAAATTACGCAAGTTAAATTATATTATTATGATTGGGTACAGACAAACTAGGTTTGATATAAGTACAAATTCTGTTGGTAATTTGGTGTGTATTAGATTATGTATCAATAAAATTATAACTAGGTATATAGATAAGTGTCATCATCTTCCTACTCTTTTCCCAAGTTATGTTGTTGGAGTCAGCTTCCAGTTTTATCGGATATATTATTATCTGACCTCCATAACTTCACAGACCATAACCCATTTTACTTGGGAATACAGCATCCCATACTTAGTACATAGGTAATCTTGGTTGTCGTCATTGTAATGATTATTGTTGTAAATGTGACTTAACGACTGTCAAAATCTCCGCATGACAGTCGGGAACAACGGCATAATGTGCTTTCCGTGGCACCGAGGGGTCCTGTTATGTTTAAAACTGGTCACCCATCCTCGGTTAAACCGTGGCAAGCGCGGCTTTACCTTTATTATCAGTCAAACTGTAAGTTACACTTAGCTACGAGCCCCTTGATATAAATCAGTGTAAACAATTATTGTATTGTATACCTAATAACCGTGCGGTAACAACAACGAAAGAAGTTATTTAAAAAATGTGGCTAGCAAGTTTATTGGTTATTTTCTGTATATTATTATTATTTATATACCCATAATACATACGTCGGAAAATATGAAATCCTATATAAAAACTTACCTAAAATACACACGCTCACTATATTAGTAGCATAAGTCAAAAACTTTATGAACGTAGCATTTGCGCTCGAGAAAAATATAGCTTATAATTCTTACCTTTTTCTTTGCGAGAACGAAATTTTCTAGGAACAAAGACTAACTTACGTTAGAGTTGCGTTAGAGTTTCTTAAAATAAAATAGTGGTAAAATAAATACTTATCGGTAACAAAACACAAAATATAAAATGATTATAATCAGTTTTGGTATAAACATGTACCACGCAGCCAAAAGTGACGCATCACTTTACCCACTTTGCCCAATTAAATAGTGGTCGAATTATTATGTACCTAGGTAATTTTGGGTTTAAAAAAGGGGTCTAATTATCTAATTTTTGTTTCGCTTATAAAGAGTATTTAGAGGTCATTCAGTAAAAACAAACTCTTTTATTAAGTAGCTTGATCTGTAATCTATTCTCAATTTGACAAAGGTTAAGACAAAATAAAATATATAATGCGTGTGTGTGTCAAATACACGGTAGTGTGCGTAATGTAATTTTTATTGATATAATTAATTTATAATGCATAATTTAAAATAATTATTAGCATTCTGCACTTCTTCTCGATAAAAACTGTAAGTTGGCAAAATTTCATACTCCTCCATCCGCGCAATTTTCATTAAAAAGGATAAAACGTACTTTACTTCACTTATTAATTGGAAGATAATCCAAAAATAATTGAACAATATTTCAATGAGATAATTTCGACCATTACATTATATTTATTGCATTGCATAATAATATACACTTCTAAGGTCAAAAAACATTCGCAATAACACTACCTACGTGTAATTTCAAACCTTTTTCGTAGATCGCAAAGGGTAGGTATTCTTGGGTTGCATTCCGTTGACTCTTGGGAGAAACTCGAGCAATTCGTAGTGGAGTTCCGAATCGATACCGGTGAGTTGAGTAGGTCCGTGATCTGTATGAAAAATGCGGAACGAACCGTGGTACGCAGTAATTAGTGGCTCGCCGTACGCCTGAGCGCGCAAGGGTGAATTCAGGGACGCGGTAAATACAGATATACGAACATTATGTGTGAGAATAGGTAGCTAAGTTTAATTGAGGTGATCTTGTGTACTGAGGTGATATTTTTTTTCTCTTAGTAGATAAGACAAAATTAATCATTATAAGCTTCGACATTTTGACGCTGCGTGCGAATGGAAGATTATATAATAGAATTCCTCGTGTAGTGATGGCGTAGCGGTTAAATGGACGGATTTGTATGCGTAAAATTTCAACTCAAATCCAATACAGACAAGAACTAATATGAATTTTTCAAAGTTATATGTACTTTCTTCATTATTCTAAGATTTTGAAATTCGGTAAAGGTAAAAGCGTGGAAACCTGGTTCAAAACTTTGAATGTAAAATCGCCAACCTCCAATGGATAACGTAGTTAGCAATGCTCAGTCGCATCTACATGGGAAGATATTAGTATTCCAGAATTATTTTATTTTAAAGGTTATTAGCAATGTGGTTCGCACATTACTAGTATTCTTGTTAACCCCTCTTGGTAAGCTAAATGCGAGTGGGTTCACGTCGGTATTGCAATGGGTCGCATTCGAACTCACGACCACATGATCGCAAGTCCAATTCCCTGGCCGCTACCGCCCCTTAGTTACGCCTCCGTAAAATCGTTCACGAATGGCAAAAATTAAACACAGTATAATCTTATACCTAGGTGAATTAATAAATGTATGTGTCGGTCAATCTTGGTAAAAATTGCACAAAGCCTATTTTGAATAAGGCCATAGATTACTTTTACCATAATAACCGATAACCACGCTAGCCGACCGCGGACGAAACCTAGTTATGTTATAAATTCAAAAGTTACTTTGTGGCTTTTCGACAACCCAACCGCAAAAGTTATTTTGATGGGCTTTGCTATGAGTGTTTACCATACCAATAACCACTGACTGCTTTTAATTTGCACGAAATTCCAAAATAAGCCATTTTATTAAGACATTCTTCAATTATTTAACCCAACTACTAAATTGATTTTGATGAGTAGGTACATGATAGGACCACCTTTTTTGTCGGGATGCAGCTCTAATGACTTCAACCCACGCTGAGGGCACAGTGGATATGTCAGACTTGCACCGACCAAAAACACCCCGGTCCTGTCCTCGCCCTTGCCGGAGCCGCGGGATTGCTTACGAAAGTTTTACACAGCACCAGCAAGCTTCGGTCTCTACTAGACCTCTTCCCGAGAAGAGGGTGTATAGTGCCCAACCTCGCTCCTTCCACTAACGGACGCGTGGGACTTCGCGTCCGAATTCTCCGTGGCCTGTCAGCTGTTTGAGTGACAGGATGCCCTCCTGGTCACCCACAGGCCCGACCTCAGGGTGGTCTAAGGTCGTTCCACCTCCGACTATTAAATCGATTCACAATTACCGCGTAACAAACATACTAAAAAAACAGAACTTTCGAAGTCGGTTAAAAATTAGTTCAGTTCTAAAACCTTGTAATTATTGTCGATAAACTTTGTATAAACTCTTCTTCACTGTTTGAGTTGTAAAAGTAAAATTGAATTGTGAAAGTTTCCTTTAGCGTTCAAATTGTGACTTCGACTGTGTGTAAAAATATACTTAGTTCTTACTTCAGTTTATCCAACAGTTATCGAGGTTCAAAGTAAACTCTACTGGCTTATCATAAGCATGAAACAAACACTCTTAAAGTAAAGCTACGGTATTGAATATTTCTGAAAAGAACTCTTATAAAAATAACATACTCCCATTTTGAAAGACTGAAAGTATTCCTCCTCATTAGAAGTACAAAACTAAATGTATATTGTACTTCTGATGTTCATTAGTTTAATTTTGTTTTTTGTCTGCATGTAATTAACCGACTTCGAAAAGGAGGAGGTTATATGTTCGGCGTGTCACAATTTTTTTTTTTTTATGTATGTTCACCGATTACTCCGTCAATTGTGAACCGATTTTTATAATTCTTTTTGTATTCGAAAGAGTATTCTCCCGAGGTGGTCCCATTGTCACCAAGTCAGGATCTGATGATGGGATCCCAGTTAAATCGAAGGAAACCCTTAAATTTTAAAGAAATGTCGAACGTGTTTCATTATTCTACTGAGCATATTTAGGTATTTACGTCCAATAGTCATCACCTCAAGGCTTTTGGTAAATACTGAGCTGATGATGGAAGAAACCTTGAGTTTTAGGAGTTAAGGGTTGATTTTTTTTATATAATAAATATGTATTGACCCTCATTTACATTTTTTAACGTTTCTAAGGTGAGCTGTATTGTATTATTATAATAAATATTATGAACACAAAAAATTAAAAAATAAATAAACTTTTGAAAAAAAAATTAAACCGACTTCAAAAACCAAAACAAAACCTAAAAGGCACAAAATAGTGTAAAATAAACTTAGAACTATCTAAAATATTAATACAAAACTAGAAGTGATCTGTTTGAAGTCGGTGCCAAACAACAATATACCAACAAAAAATAAATACCTACAAATACTAGTACAAATACGAGTATATATAGTTTGGCACCAACTTCAAACAGATCACTTCTAGTTTTGTATTAATATTTTAGATAGTTCTAAGTTTATTTTACACTATTTTGTGCCTTTTAGGTTTTGTTTTGGTTTTTGAAGTCGGTTTAATTTTTTTTTTCAAAAGTTTATTTATTTTAACAAGTATTATCTTAGGTACATAAGTGATACCGGCCAATAAATATCCCACTGCACAGGCCTCTTCCCATATAGAGAAGGAATGGGCATTGATAACCACGCTTGCGGGTTGACGATTTCAGATTCTAATTTTAGGAAACCAGGTTTCCTCACGATGTTTTCCTTCGCCGTTTGTCAACAGTCTCTTAGAATAATTCATAAAGTACATATTACTTTGAAAAAGTTACATTCATACTTGCCCGGGTTCGAACCTGCAACTATGTGCATACGAATCCGGTCTTTGAACTGCTAGGCCACAACGAAATTTCATATATTCACGTAAGTAAGTACTTATTCATTTAATATTTGGGTTCGTATAGAAAGCCTAATCTTCAGCAGTCAATTTCAAAATAGAATTACAGAGACAGTCCACAGGACTCAAATCAACCGCTAGTGTAATAAGCTAAGCACTCAGCTACCACGGTAGGAACGTCAGTCCATTCGTAAGTCGGCTCGCCTTGTGCACGTAATCTTGTTATTACCGGCAACGCGTGAATTGTGGCTTTCATGTTAGGTGTTGCAATACAGAATAAAAGAAAATCTCTAACCTCGTTTAGGATCGCAAGGTGTTGTCCGATTCGTGATTACCTGCGGGTATTTTATTAGCTTTTTTTTTTTCGGTAAAACAATTTAAACGTTATACAACACTTTGTGAAATTCTTTATTATGCTTGTATTAATTTATCGTTCCCTTAAAAATGAATATGAGTTAGTAGTAAATTGAAAGGATTTGTGGGCACAATGTTGCAGGTTTCTTCATTTATCGAAGACCCCATTGAAAATTGGTGAAGAAAACTAGAATCTAAAATATCCAACCTGCAATAAAAAAGAGTGGCGATTGTATACCTTATCTTATAAACATGCAATGAGAATTTGCACAGCAGTCAGCCTTTTATAGGCTATTAATATATGGGTTACATGCTAAAGAAACAATATCTCTACATCTTAAAAATATGTTAATCGTTAACTCATTTTGTAGGTGACAATAATAAGTCCAATAATTGCCCAATAATTACTAGTGTTATCAGTTAAGTGGTGGCCAGTCCCAACTAATTGGACCCGGTTATCCGATTAATACTGAATCTTCGCTATAGGATAGCTAGCTTTAATAGTATCAGATTGCTGTAGTCTGATTGCTGCCGTGCAAGGTCATAGAACTCATAGAACCTAATACAGTTTATTTGTTCTTATTTTCAAACATTTATGATGGTTACATAAATAAAATATAATTGAGGTCGCTATGTTCTCTAATTTTCTGAGGAACTTTTATGTTTCTTTTATTCATTGAATTTTCTCCTGACAGTAAATACACCCAACAAAAATTAATAAGCGACATTGGGCCAGCTGTAGACGCCGTGACTAAGGGAAATAGGGACTCAGTTTTATGTATAGATAGTTATCATTTAAGCCATTTATGTGCAAAGATAACAGAAAGAACCAAATTGAAATCTTACAAAAAACCGTCATTATTCAATGTTCCAATTGTTTTAATACAGAAAACTATTTCAAACGCTCGACTATCTATACTTATTTAACGTTACCCACACCAATCAAACAAGAACGATTGAATAACACCACTTCAAACAACCATCAAGGTTTTAATTGAAAAATACCTGTAACAGAATACGAAATAACAATTTCAATGAATGCTTCACACTAAAAGCTTGATGCTAAACGCGAGCGTTTTCAATTTAGTGAAATTTTAGTTCAGTGGAAGTGTTTCATCGGGTGCTGTGAGCGTGTACAAGTGGGCCGTAATTCCGCTGTATAGGGATGCCCGTTCCGCTCATGGGATCGCTACCGCTTGTGCGCCGCGCTCGCTCTACCCAATGCACTATCGAATTTTCCGGTCACTTCGCTCAATATTCGCTTTTGATGAAAGCAATGTTTTCCTTTTTTCGGCACTTTATCTCGTGGCACTTAATTTTAAAAGAGGCATAATAGGGCTTAAAATATGTTGTAATCTCATCGTCATGGTCATTCTTATGTATTACTATGAAAAAGGCCTTTTCGAAATACCGAAAACTGGTGAAATTATCTTGTTTTTAAAAATATTGTTCGGATAAACCGAACAATATTTTTAAAAACTTTAATGCATATATCAATAGCGAAATAAAAAATGTAATTAGCTCCCTGTCTTAGAGTTAGGAGTTAGGGTGTATTGCTACAAAAGCATTTTTTAAGTATTTAGCGTTCCTATGTAAGTGTAATAAAATAATTAAGTTAATTTAATTCCATTATAATAAACAAAGTACCTACATCGTTTTATCAAGGTGTTTACAAAAGACGTGAATGTGTTAAACGTTTGAATTTTAAACTAAACATTAGACATGATGAGACATGTTTATTATTATTATTAATGTATTCTCTATTAAAAATTATTTTAGAGTAGGTAACGTAGGTAAGTACTATCTAAACACATAGATTTATGGTTCAAAGAACTGTATATAGGTATAATATAAATTGTCTTAAATATCTGATACCTTACCTAACAAAAATGCTACGAACGATATTTTAAACGGTTAACAGTGAAAGTAAAACAAGATTAAAAAACAAGTTCAACGACAAGTATTTGTGTTACAATCAATATACAACAACAACAAACTTAATTACTGGAAGTAATGCTTTCACACCCTTCCAAGGTCTATTTGAATCAATAAATCAGTTTTATTCTGTTTTATTTAGTTAGATATTTTTATTATAAAGTAACAAACATATTTTTCGTAAATTTTACTTTATATGTATGCATAAAGTTGCTTTTGTGATTAAGCTTTAAGTGCTGTACAGTTTGAGTCTTTATTAAAACTAATTATAACATAGTCTGTGATTAAATAAATAAATATACATTTAGATTTCATCAAAGGTTGTGTATTTAGTTTAGCAATCACAGTGAATAAAACCTGATAATTATTACCACGGTGACCAAAAATTATGTACAGACATTCAATAAAACTATTCTGCAAGTCACCAATCTTTAGGTCACACGATTCCATTTCCACAATAGCTTTGAAACATCGATTTCGTTTGTTTTACGAAACCAGTGCATTCGCGTCAAACATCGAAACGCAGTAAAAAGTGATCCTTTAGTACTTGAAAGCGCGAACAGTACTTGTGCCGACACATTCCCGCAGTACGTGTGAAACATATAAACAAACACGCTACTACATGCCGAGGTGTGAGTGGCTGGCTCCCTTGAAAAGGGTTTTGTAAAGCGTTAAGGCATCTTCACATCGAAGACATTTACTCATTCACGATGTAAGGAATAGAACTAGTTCATTTCTGTTATTAAAGTCTTTGAAATATGACGTCTCAATTAACTACAGTGTTCTATTTGTTAGGTCCAAAAGGGTAAGTGGAAAAACCAAATTCTATAGGGCTATTTCTTAGATATTATATCTACTTATTATAATCATTACAGTCACTGTTGTACATATGAACTAAATTCAATAAATACGTTAGCATTTCACAGTGGTTACTTCTGAATGAATTAACCAATTAGGTAATAAAAAGAAAAATAGAAATTACTGAACGAAACGTTTTAAATTGATGCCATATTAACTGTTGGTTCGAATTTAACAGTTGCAACTGGCATCAGTAGTGACCGTGTAGCACATCCCTATTTTAGGGAGTTCAACGACCTTTCAGCAAATGTTCTCGAACGGGAGAATCGTAGGCCGGGAAACATATCTAAGGTAATTCGTGCTCTCTACTAATTTAAACTGTAGGTAATATTATACAAAAAAACGAAAGTGAAAAATAATCTTTTATTTATCTGATAATAGCTTACCATTTGAGTATTTTTTCACTAAAATTATTAAGAAAAGGCTTAAAATATTATCTTATAAGTTAAATGTCTTCATTTACCAATCAGATACTGCTATTTGTTTTTAGTTTTTTTGTATAGAACTAGTTTGTTTCTGTTATTTACAAATACATTTTATAAATAAATAATAAATACTTTCTTATTATATTAAAATATTCAACAACAAATTATGTGATAGTGTTCATAATATATAATAATATTCGTGCAAAGCGGATATTTGTATTCTAATCACGTAACTTTTAGGTTAATCAAAAGCTATATTGCGGCACGTACAGTTAATATTTGATTATCATAGATTAGGCACAATGAATTGTTTCAATTGCAGTTCAAATTGCAGTTACCAATAGTTTGGTAATGTATTAACATTCTCTACGTACAATCCCACTAATATTATAAATGTGAAAGTGTGGATGCTTGGATGTTTGTTACTCAATCACGCAAAAACGGCTCAACGGATTTGGATGAAATTTGACATTCATGTAGCCTTTGACATGGAAAAGAACATAGTCTACCTTATATCCCGATTCCTTAAGTAGTTCCCGAGGGACAACCCAATTCTGAAGTCCACGCAGACGAAGTCGCGGGCAGAAGCTAGTACAAGTATATTATTTGTGTAGGTATAGTGGTGTAGTGTAGTGACCATATACCATGATTGTACACAAATCAGTTGTGTAAATATTAAAATTCAAAACAAACTGGGCCCCACAAATACTGTCTCGATTCTGAAATTGAAATCGTTATCGTGAGCACTAAAAGTGGACGCATTGGAGCTGCAATATTTAGGTCGTCAATATTCAGTGAAATGGTAAAGTTGTGAAGTCGTTAAAGTTAAAAATTCGTTTGTGAACGTGTGAAATATATTAGCGTTTATTTTTTCGTTTTTTTTTATGTACCGGATAGTATTACACTTACTTTTAATGTATTTAAAGAGTTTTACATCCGTTGTTTGTAAGGTAAAATATTATGTGGAATATTTTATGTGGATTGCGGTATACAGGATTAATTTGAAAGGAGTGCGTATATTCAACGAGGTGATCAGTAGCATAAATATCAGTAGCATATATTCATTCAAAAGGCTGCTTGATATATAAAATTTAAGCTAGGAATTATTTATAAATGTTTTCTGTTCTACCATTAACTCATGCTATCAGGGGGGTTATTCTCTCAGTCCAAGTCCAAACATAATGTAACGTGACTAACCGCAGATTATAGGCAGTGTTAGTATATTATTATACGTTTAAGGCCATTTAACAGATTTTTGACTGACAAGCCACTCTTAACTCTACACGTAACAGTACGTTAACTGCTTGGATTTAGAGAATAAGACCCCTGACGTCACCTTTGTACAAAGGAACATTATGACCGCGCGAAATAAATGCATAGCGATTATGGGAGCTCGTCAAGTGAATGCTAGTTTTATAGATCACGGGCACTCTGCAGTAATGATATGTGATCTGTTGCCTGTCCACATGTATTTTTATGTTGACGTGTGAAAGATTTCTCGTGTGATGTGATGAGTTATAAATGCAATGAGTGGATATAAATAAAGATTCGCAATATATGCTAATAAATGAGTAAGATTGGAGTTTAAGGTTTTGAGATTTTATTAGTTGAATGCTCTTTCTTTTTATTAAGTTTAAACTATTTTATACTTGAGATCTCTACACTCGGTGTTCGCCCCCGAAAACTCGTCGTTAATTAGAGAGTTTGAGCATGGGATATTTATTGCTTAGCGTGTATTATTTTGAGACAAAAATTGACAAATTCTTATTTGCGCAATTACGATTTAAACAAATACAATCACATTATACATCATGTGTTTTTGAGCTCGCTAGAGTCCACGTTTCCTAACTGACTCCTGAGAAGAAATACCGAAACAAATTCAGAGGACTGTTTTTTCAAACTTTAGCAATTGATTAGTCACGAATAATACATGTGTAAACATATTACTTTGTAATAAAAGCGTCTAAATTAATAAAGATTAACAAAAATGCTTACCGGACTGCTAAAAAAAAAACTTTTATTTCGTACAAAGCGTTCTTTTTTCATATTTTAAATTCATTATTTTTTACCGAAACTAAAATAGTAAAATTTGCGTAAGCTCATGTGCATGCGAAACTTATTAATAAGGTAATTAAGGTAATGATTTGGAACCCCTAGCACGGATTACGTGCACGATACGTTACAGGCAGAAACCGCAATGCAATTATACGAAGGTGTAGCCGTTTGTGCCTGAGCCTGTCAGCGGGGCTAGGTCTAACCTCAATCCAATGTAACCCATTTAATACACCAAAATGCTGATGTACAGTCAATAAATTTACCTACATAATTCCATTTTTAACCGACTTGAAAAAGGAGGAGGTTATATGTTCGACGTGTCACTATTTTCTTTTTATTAACGTTGTTTTATAAATACACCAATATTTTTAAAGAGTATTTATTTTAAATGTGATATCACAAATACTTTACAGTATGAAAAGTCAATAATGTTAAAAAATATAATATGTGCTACACGAATTGAATTTATTTTTTAAATATGACATGCAGAGCCTTTGTGTACCTATGTGTACATGTTTACATAAATTGTTAAATAAAATAAATAAATAAAGCTCATTTTATTACGTTCATGTTAAAACACTGACCCAAAAATATATATAAAATTAGTTTCAGTCTAAATTAATAAAGGTTGGTTACCTATCTTTATTTGACCTTAATTGAATACTAAAACAAAACTAAAAGCAAAGTTAATAAACCAACAAACATTTCCAAATGAACCACTTTAAAACTGAAATACTATTTAATCTAAAAATGGCATTCAGAACGAAAATAGCAGTTAATAAATTCATAATTGTGGGGAAACAAAGCTATTTTGTGGGGACTATCGTTTTTGACACTTCATTGATACTGCACTGTGTTTTAAGCGGGACTAATAAAATGCAATCATGATCACCGCGTGCCCTATTATTCGCGATCCAATGATTTCCGTGATCATTTGCAATGGGGATTCCCCGTGATAGGTATTTATTTATTTATTTAATCAAGGTCTGCCAACAGTTGTTACAGAGATGCATGGTTAACAATTCAACATATTGTGTCTAATTTAGTTCTGAACAACCAATTACAGGCAAACACAGCCTGCTAAAAAATTATATACTTTTACAATAGGACTAAAAACTAACAAATTAGACAAAATAAACTAGTCTTAAAAGCAGGAAATAATACAAAACTAATCAAATCAAATCAAATCAGGCGTGATCAATTGGGATGCGACTAGTGATTCGGGAGCACTTCAAACAACTATCTGCATATAAGTCGCACAGATCGCTGTACTCATTTACTAGCCTGCATATACGTGGGATTGGGGAACTTGACCCGAATTTAGTGCGTCGAAATGGTGGCACCAGGGGAGTGATGGGTTTGCGTGGAGGTTTACGTGGAACTCTGAAATTGAATCTGTTAAGAATTTGAGGGCAATCAATTTTATTATTGAAAAGTTTGTGCGCGTGTAGGTATTTGGGTGTATTCCGAATTTAAAAGTTTATAACGGTCGTTTGGAACACTTTTGCTCGTGACGTCTGATCGCTTTATATTTTAATAATTATAAAATTATTAATATAACTAAAAAAAAATATTTTCGTTTTCACAGATTTTTTTATTTTCTATGTTTAATTGACAATCTAGTCTGAGCAGTTATATAGCTATTGATTTCTATGAAAATTATCAGATCTGACTGCTCACAACTTTTAATTTCTTTGTAAAAACTTAGTTCAAAAGTAACTATTCGGTTAATTCCTCTTCTGAAAGACAAGTACAGTAATTTTTTAAGTAATTAATGACTTAAGGTGATCAGGTTTATATTATACACATAGGTATTGAATGAAGATAATTGAGGCCTAGAATAGAGACAGAAATAAACCAAAGTCCAAATTAAATACATTTAAATTGAATGAGCCAAGGTCTCTTCCGACTTTAAATTATGTACGTGTTCTTTCCAAGGCTACGCGGCTCGCCGATCACGATGTACTTTCATTAAATCGATTGATTTTTAGTACTTTTTATTGAAAAATATTTCAAGTTATTGAGCATTGAAAATGTGAATGTGTATGTTTACGTATAGTTTACCAGTATTATTTATTGTATTCACTTTTATTTTATCAATAGGAATTCCTCTACCCATAAACTTTTTCCTATAACGCAATATTAGTGGTGAGCTATCTCAGAAATTTCTGAATAAGCAAAGCACGTAAGCTACCTACTTTCATAGAAATATGTGTAATATATTATGCTACACGGTTTGCTCTGAAGCTCATCACGTAGCGGTGCTACGCACTGTTGGCTACGAAACCGCGTAGGCGTAGCACACATAAGTTTGTTTATATTCATACACAAGATGTCTTTTTAATTTCAAGCTCTAAGATGAATACTAAAGCAAGCCAAGGTCTTTAAGCTATACGGACTCCTTCAAACAAAATGTTCCATTGATTAACTCAAGATAATTGGGATCGTTTTAATTTCCAACCGCACTCTTAATTTCGTACTGAATGAATTCGAAAGACGTTTCTATTAACAGTGGGCTTGAGTACCTGTACTAATTAGTTTGGATAATTAATGCCCAACTTAGTTCGGGTAACGGCTGAGAATGAAAATATAACTTAAAGTATATGGCTTATCTTAATCAACTTGGCTATTTTGCTCAAAATTACAATTTTAATTTAGAATAAGATACCTATCTCGTTAAAATACTCTTCGTTGGACGTTAATTAGCTTTAATGTTTTTGCTGAATAAGAAACTTGATATGTTTTGAGAAATTTAATGGCGTTAGTTTATAGCTTCGTCAAAAGCTGTATAATTAAAATGTCTTTATACATGATTTTATGAAACACAAATTCTCGATCGATCATGAATCGGAATAAGCGAGCAGAAGTCAGATAAATAATAAAATGTAAATCAACATTTACATTCAAATTGATAACCGATTGTTGTCAACACAACAATCGGTTATCGATCTGATCACACACGTTCAACAAAAAGTCGGTCAGAAATTTGGTCAGCATCCGAATCGGCCGGATCCTACAAGAAGTTGGTCGTGTAAAGGCAGGCTGTGTCATCATTTGAAGGCTTGGTGACTAGCAATACAGGCCAACACTTAGTTTAGGCACCAGTCCCCCACAGTAAACTAAGGCTATGTAAAAAAAAATGTGGTGAGAAAATAAATGTATTATTATTTTGTATGTAATTTTTGTGGAAAACATGTATTAAATACACATTGGTAAGTACATACCTAATCTACGTATCTATGTAGGTCATCGTTTTCCGTCCTGTCCTAACCAACTGTCAGAAAACAATGACAGCCCATTTTTAACCCTACACACGGCGTGTAATTACAATCCTTAATTTATCGAGTTATGACACAAATGTCGGGTCTGACGTCTTATTAATACCGCGTCTCATCCGTCGTCAGTACGTTATTAATGATGGTAGTAATTATCCGACTAAGACGAGAGTTCTCATTACACAAGAGGAATAATTCTGAATATGTTTAACCATGATTTATCATCATTAAAACTTCGATGTGTTAAGTAAAGTTGATGAGTCTCGAGTGGCCATGCGTTCTGCCTTTGTTGTGGAGGCTCCGATTTAATTGGTTTCCATAGATTTCTAGATTTATTACTTGATTTGTTGTTCTCCTTTAAGTTTGATATAATAGACGAAGTTAATGTGGTAAAGTTTATGGAAATTTTAACAAAGTTTACTTTGTTGAAGTTTCGTCCTTATATCAAAATAAATGTGATTCCTGAATTTATACTGCCTATGTTTAATTTGTAGTAGGTATTTTTGTCACGATATTTAAGTTTTTTATACTCTGACCTCTTATAATATACTAGATGTGCCTCGTGATTTCACTCTTCTTCATTTTTATTTCTTTTTGAAGTAGCTTCATAAAAAATCAGACACAAACGCAAATACTTTTTCTCGAAACTGTTAGTTTAAGAGATTATTGGGTTCAAGCAGAAAAGCTCTTTAATCTAGTACGTTTATAAGATGTTACAGGAATATATATTGCTGATAGATAGTTATGTTAACGTTAGCGTTCGTACATATCACACACATCGCTGAGCGTTGCTGAAGTCATAATAATACGATACCTAGTTCCATAAATGACTTCTAGTTAAATATTTTTTTAAATAGATGACATATGTTTAACAAATTTTAAAGTCCATAAGTTCATGTGCTTCATGGCTAGGATACACATAGCCTTATAACGGTAACTATTACTACAATAAATAAGCAATTTATTTATTTATTTATTCTTCCCACAGCTTGTGCGTACACAATTCTATAGGACACTTAAAAAATAATTATCTAAGGTTCACGCCTAGCCAGTATTTGCAAAAAAATACATATAAAACAAAAAAAAAAACACGTCGCTAGAATACAACCTAATTTGATAAACAATACAAGTATAATGTTAATACATATTATGATACACATGGTGATGGTTGTGAGAACAGGTTGTTTTTGATATGATATCCTTTAAATTCAATTTATGAAAGTTTATAGCGATAAACGAAAATCTGATTATGGTCAGCAACTCTTATTGATGCCTATACCTACCAAGTGCTTAATATGTATTATATTGATCTAGTTATTCAAGTTACGGTAACTGGATCACGTATACTAGCATATCTATTCTTATTGCGAAGCACGTTTGCGTTATAGTACTTTGTCGATGTTTATAATAATGTAAACCGATTTCCGATTCGAATGGACGGAATGGAAAGTCTCGCCTATAAACTGGCCAAAAATAATACTTAGACACGAGTATGATGTAACTCTAAAAGTGTCCGTAATGCATAATTTGAAAAAAAAAACAGCTTTTATTCTTTTGTGTCATTAGGTACTAGTATAATATTGTAGTAATGAAGACTTAATTTGTTTAATTGGATTGTTTAATGCGCTATCCGCAGGAACTACTGGTCCGATTTGGAAAATTATTTCAGTGTTAGATAGCCCATTGATTGAAAAAGGCTATAACTAACGGCCACGTTAGAAGAGCCGCGAGCTAAAACTAATAATTTATAAAAATAATGCTGTATCTTAGGTTGTCCAAAATGTTCGTTTTTAATTTATCTAAAAGTCTGCCAAATCTTACGAGATTTCTGATCATAATCCTATATACCTGCTACTAAGTATAAAATACAATCTTTCAATACAATACAGGTTTAAATAATTAATGTTACATGCAGACTTATTTAATCTAACGCTGTACAGTCACGAGCATAAATATTTATACTCATAGCGAAATTGTTAAACAATAATTTAAAAGAAACTCACCATCAATTCAACTTTTAATCATTTAACAACATACAATTATAACAGTTCTCAAATCATGTATATATTTTTGAGTTTCAACAAAAACTTCTAAATAAGTTTAACAATTTCGCTATGTGTATAAATATTTATGCTCGTGACTGTACAGTAAACATCCAAGCAGAAACTAATATTTTCAGTTTGAAGCTGGTAAAAAAAGACTGGCGTTGTATACGTGCGAGCATACACAGCTCTTATATCTGAACAGCACGGTCACGCCTAAATCATCCAAAAAAGGCTTATCACTCCAGCAACCGCCACTCAAACACATAAAATATTCCGCGTCCTACATTCTTCTTACTCATAAATTCATCTTCCATGGTGTCACGAGTGAGACAAACAAGCCATAACTCAAACAAGCGGGCCGGCTATAAACAAGCCAGGCAAGATACGGTGTGACGTCACGAACGCCTCTGAATGCAGCCAAGTGACGCAAAACACACGGGCCGTGACCGTCATGTGACGTCATTTGTCAACGTCACTCACAAGTAACGGTTGTTGTAAATCAGACGTACTGACTCAAATAACAAGGTACACGACACGTGCTTATTTGGAAGAGTTCTAACTTCCAACAACCAATGTGAAAGGGGTAAAGGTTATTTGACAGTGATAAACAACAGGCAAGTTAATTACGGGTTGATTGTATCTGAAATAGTTCTGTTTGCCTAGGAAGACTAATGCTTTCATTTTAGAATACCGGCCCATTAATGTGTCCTACTGCTCAGCACGGCCTCTTCTTGTATAGAGAAGGCCGGAGCTTCGATCATCACACTTAATAATAGCGGGTTATAGAATTCAAATAACAATTTTTTACATTTACATGATGTCTTAGAATAATTAGGAAAGTACATAATATGACTAAAAGTTACAACATTCACATCAGTACTTACTGGGTTCCAACCTGCATACTTATGCACACCAATCCGTCCATTAAACCGCTACAATACCTTACTTTTATTATTATTTTGACAGGTACATTAGACACGTCCGGCAATCCATATATATATTCAAAGTTTCCGAATATCATTTCAGAGAAGTAGTTTATTATAGACTCTCTGTTTTATTCATCTAATATTATAATCAAGTACAAAGATCTTGTCAAAATGAAGTACAATGTGAGACGAAAAAATTAAAGCCTTTGAACGCCATGGTGGTCACCGATGACCGGTAAACAATGTAACATCTTTGATTGCTCCGCGTTTGATGTGCTCATGATTTATTTTGTTGATCCATGTACTAGTCCTAGTGGAACAACTCATCATCATCTGCCTAGCCCTTTCCCAAGCTGTTTTGGAGTCGGCTTCTTGAATACCGTATTTTACATAGAGCGATTGCCTATCTGTCCTCCACAACCCAGTTTACTGGGTAACGCAGTATCCTATGGGATACTGGTTGTCAGTATTGTAATGAGTTAACGACTGTCAAAGATTACTGTATGAGAGTTGGGACCAACGGTTTAACGTGTTTTCCGAGGCACAGAGGGGTCTCGGTATGTTTTCAAATAGTCACCCACGGACCAACTGCGGCGAGCGCTGCTTAACCTTTACTATCGGTCAAACTGTACTGCTTACACTTACATACCTAGTGGAACAAGTACCTATATAGAGGCACAATAATGATCTATGAAATGTTAACCATACATTACTGAGTACTAAAAAATTAATAACTTATCTACTGTGACATATTGGACTCTTAATTACGTTATTCATTGATTGCAATTTTAAGACTATTGTCCAATTTAAACCTAATAATAATAATATGTATGAGGAGTTGTCATCTGATTTAATTTCCTTATTACTATGTTTTAAGCACATCAATCTTGATAGCACGCCTAGGCTTCAGAGGCAGCTCTTTATTAAATTTACCGAAGCGCAAGCTGTCATTGGGTTCGGCATCACGTCTCGAGATTAATTTTAAGTCATGTCAAATTTATGTTGGCTTTAATATCGTGTGGATATGTCGCGATAATTACCCTCCCGCACGCCATGTACTTGTACGGCGACATGACGTAACGCTGCTTACAGTTTAGCGTATGACACACGGTTAGGAAACATTACGCCGATACACCTTAAATTATGTTCATTTTCTCAGTAGGTGGTCGTGGGATTTAGTTGTGTATTAAGCTGATCGACATTAATATTTTGGCAGGCTTTACTGAAGCTTTAGTATTAAACATTTCTGGTTAAAATATACCTAAAAAGCTGACGTGCCGTATACCTATATTTTTTTTTTAAAGTAAACGGAATACAACATTCACTACAAAATTTAAAAATGCAAGACATTTTACGTAAATATCTAGTATTTACGTAAAATGTACCTTATTATTTTTAAATAAAATAACCAAACATCTAATTGCTCATACGAAACAGAATAAAACAATTAAACTTGTTTATTTTATGCAGACCGTAAAAGACGGTTAAAAACGTCCCTCGATAAAAACCTGGACGTTTTTGATTTGCGCATAGCTTAAGTCGGACGCTGTGGAACTAAAAAAATGCTTTTTTTTATGTCCCCCTGACAATGTCATGGCATGCAGATTGCAAGTACGTGATCTGAAAGTCAATGTCCTCGCGCTGTGGCTGACAAGCCGATTAGTGGCTTATAGTGACTAGAGGGAGCGTGTCACTCCGACAACTGCCACCGGCACACGACAACCCTGATTTTTATATTACTCGATAAAGATGCATTATTTTTAAAGATTGTTTTTCTATAGGATAATCGTCTTGAAAGGTTGGGTTGAAAAAAGAATGTAGTGTTACACGTTACTTTACTTTGTGAGACAAAATCCTTTGTCAACAAATACGTTCAGGACCTTTTATCCAAATATAAGGAGATCCAATAACGCTACGACCTTTAAGATTTTCTTTGTTTTCTTTATGACAAAGTTAGAGAGCGCGTACTGGCAAAATTTGTTCGTAATTCAACCAATCTACAATTATTTCGTACCCTTTTCGAGCTAATGGAATAAAAAAAATGTCATTGTAGGTGGGTGGTGGAGATGGACCTTTAAGGCAAAAGGATATGCAACTTGTACTTACCTTCCACAACGATGACGCCATAACGTAATATTATTGACAAAAATAATTTATTCAAATAATTAATAAAGCTGTCATTAATTATTTTGAATTTAATTACTTTTACTTTATTAATTACCTTAATATTTTTATGGTATTGTCAGGCAGAAAGCCAATATGTATAAAATGTTAATAACCCTTCCAGGTAATTAGATATCAATAATTTTTTCAACCAAACCAAATTAATTTTACACAAAGGGATGTAGGTATCGCGGGCGAGCCGAACCAAATTTGATTGTTTGCCAATAAATTTAAAACGACGCAAAAACAATTTGTCAATGTAACTTTGATTAATAATTAAATAGTCGTCAACCAAATTTGTTTGGTGACAAGAATTAATTGAAATGTATGACGCGGCCGGTGGCGTTGCGCCAGCTGTTCGCAGCTTTAATTAAGGAGCTAATGTACTGCCGCAACGTATCCTGGCGACTGAAGGATGTGATTGATGACACGTGAACATACCTACACACAAACCTCGATATTCCCGCACGTCGAATCCGACGACAAATTATTATTTCATTTTGTTTCTGTCAACGTTTAATGGATTATGCCGTTTGGTTTCGACTGGTTAGTGTTCTTTGTAAAACTGTGATAGCTGTAATGCAGGGATTACTGAGCGCAGCAAGACTGCAGTTAACACGGCGCGTCAGTCGTTTAAATGATTGACTCCGATTACTTATAGGCATTTTGTGAAATTAATAAAATAAGGAAATTTAGTCTTTCTTAATGTTTTAATTAAGGCTACCGATGATGCAGTTCTTGTAGCAAAATTCTGGGCTGCCACAATATAATTATTGCCGTCGCCACGATAAGCAGAAGAAAGTGTTATTAGTTCTCAAATTGCAATGAAGTATTATTGTTTTTTTATTTTATTTTTATTGTTTTTTAAAAACGACGCCCGCACTAAGGAATTTATTCCTTGTGTCGCGGGGGTTTCACAAACATTCAAATCACATGCACAAAGAACACCCAGACTTGGAACAAGAATTTGTGGATCACACAAATACTTGTCCCATGCGGGGATCGAACCCGCAGCACGTCGCGCACAGTGGTAATTCGCGTGGTGACCTATACCTACCACTCGGCTATCCGTGCAGTAAAATATTAAATGCAGAGCAAATGAATTTTTCAAGGTGTTATTGGAAATTGGAAATAACTTAATGGAATAATCATTGGCCTACCAGTGAGGTCATAAATTACTTTTAAAGGGCTTTTTCTAAATATGTGTTTTTATTTAAAACGCTTACTATAAATGAGGGTTGCACATTACTAGTATTCTTGTTAACCTCTCGTCGTAAGCTAAAATGCTTGTAATACGAGTGTGTTCCTGTCGGTAGTTCAATTATGGGTAAGATTCAAACCCGCAACCTCATCATCGCAAGTCCGATGCTCTAGCTATTAGGCTACCGCTTAATATGTTTTTTTTTTTATTTAATCTAAAACAAACATAAAATTTATTTATTTTAATTGAAACCGTAACCTTACACCAAACCTTTGTTCAAAAATATGAACAGAAATTCACAGTATTGAAGTCAAAAAATTATTACTTATCTGAAATGATTGGAAACAAACAATTGAGAATTCACCCATTTGCACTCACTGAATTTTATTTGAGTTTGTAGCTAACATGTTAAAAACTGGGTGATGTGCGATGGTGTGAATTTTATCTACAATTCCTGAGCATGTTCTAAATAAAAAAAAATGCAAATTCATAATACCTACAGAAAGAACCAAATTAAAATAACTTCTCGAGGTAGATAATTATAATGAATTTAGAATTAATTATAATGAATTTAGATGTATGTAAAAGACATTTTTTTTATATTATTTCCTAACAATATTTTCCCTCTCGTGATTAAGGGAATTATTTCATACACCTATTGTTTCATTGAATTTCAAATAATGAAGATAATAAACTTATCAGAACGCCTCAATTCGCGGAGACATTTATTTCAAAATCTGCACGGTCGTTTGTAAATTCGATCAGATCGGTCATATTTCATGCGGTGCTATGTGGGTGGACGTGCGACGTGAATTATGACGTCACCAGCCGACCGCGCAGGATGCGACCTGCGACACGTCATTGCATCGGTATTGCGAACCCTTGTTTCCGATGGCCCAATAAATTCGTTCGAAGGCTGTCATTTTGTTCCGTTAAAGCCTATTTTGAATTAAAGTTTCAGATTTACTTGGCTTGTTTAAGCCTGAGTTTATTTACTGTTTACAGAACCTCGTGTACCTACTTTTAATACCAGGTTATCAAAATTATGTACAACATAATACATATAAATGACTTCCATAAAACCTTGAATTGTATTTAATAATAATAAATTTATTCACAAACTTCATTACAAGAATCCTATGAAAACCCTATTTGTATTTTTTTTATAGTCCACTATGTAATTTTTACATAGTTGGTACTAAATAAAGCGGCTCTTGATTTTTGTACGCTTTGATGTTTTAAACTACGCACCTGATTTTAATGCAGTTCTCAGCAAAAGATATAAGAGGAAGGTTTTTGTGCATAATTGTAGGCATTTATTACCCGGAAGAAGCCGGGTTGATATAAATCGCTTTGTTAAAATATATAGTCAGGGCTTTTTTTTGTAGTCGATATATTGAAAGACTCAAAATGTATGTACCTAGCTAACTTTGATTACCTACGATATTATAAGTATAAATAAAACACCTCTAAATAATACCAGCAGCAGGTAAAAATATCTTGATTTTTGTTATAAGAAAAGCGATGAATCGCGTAATCCGTATAGAGTGTAGGACATTTTCCTAACGAAGACAAATGAAGCTCACCTGTCTCGGCGAGTAGACCAGGATTAAATGCCGATGAGGCATTAGCTGCTGGTTATATGGAGTAGGTATTTGTAAAAATAATATACATAGTTTAAGATACGGCTGGATTTTTTTACTACCACCTAGTGGAGCCTAAATTCTGCTCCCAGTAAAGCAATTTTATTTTTTAAGATTTTTGAAAACACAAAATCTATAAATGCAGTAAAAACACCTTTTTTTAAATAATAAATTTTTCGTTTGATCATAATTTGCTATCTGCAGTTTCGACAGAACTTACCTAAAGGCATTATTAAAAAAAGTCCCCCGTTTATGTTTTGTCTTTTACTATTGTGATTGGTTAAACAAAGGAGTTGTTAGGTATACAACATGTAACAAAACCCCTGTCCGATCCAACAAAGGCGTATTCGTGGTACAGTTCATCAACAGTCTCGCATAGGCGACTTCTTTGACACAAAACTGTAGGTAGTAAGTACGCGAACTTTGAGAAAGAGGTCAGTGTTGCTGTTGCCTTGGATCAGCTTTTATTTTGATTAAAAAAAATTCACTGGGGAAAAATAATAATCTCCAATCCATTTAATGGCTACGTATATGTGTTCGAAGTACGATACCGAATAATAATCACAAGGATCGGACAGGGTTTTTGTTACATGTTGTTTATGACTAAATATTACAATTGCTTCATGTCGTTAGTATGGTCTGAAGCACAGAGTCGACTACTTCTCCATATTATGTAAATATGTCTGTACCTAACCGAAAAATTTATTCTGAAAAAATATTCTCTGATACGAGACCTAAATTCAACGTCTTTAATAATAGATATTAAAGAATAATATAGAGTATAGAATGGTAATTTGTGTTGTAGGTACCAGTGTCTACATTGCCTAGAAAAATATACGTAATAACATATTTTTCTTTATCCACGTCTTTTTACATTTTTTTTGGTAGCTTAAAATTGGTTATGTAACATAGTAACTGGAATGATATGAGTATTCCAAGAATAACAAAAACATTTTATATTTAAATATTTTTTATGGCCTACGGTTTCAGCTTTAAGTCGCGTCCCGTTCCCATAAAATATGTCACCTAGCACAATCTTCTGTCTGATTTACTCTCACACTTTTCATATGATGATACTAGGTTTTGCTCGCGGCAATGCCTGCGTTGGATCGGTTATCGCGACAAAAAGTAACCTATCTGAGTTCCTGAGATTAGCGCGTTCGAATAAACATTATATTAGTATCTATGGATTATAAAAAAAAAACAGTTTATGTTTCTTAGTTCTTTTCATACAAAGCTTGTCGTAACAATAACGATCACAATAAACAATTATGCCTTTTAGAGTTGTCGTTTGGCAGTTATAAGCGTAACTACATACATTTCGGCTATTCATTTTTATTAGAAATTCTTATTTAAATTGAACGTTTATTGAAGAAAACTTTCAGCCGTTGAATCGATTCTAATACAAAGCCCATCCGTCATTAACTTACAAATACTGTTGAAACTTTATAAGTGAGCGATTTCACAACTACACAGCTGGGGCTTTACAAAATTGTGGCTTAATAATTGTATTACTTTACACAAAAGTACCAGGCTTAACTCACTTACAAAGACTTTAAGAAATATCATGTCTTATCAGAAATTGAGCATCTCTTTTAGATGATCCGTCCCTGTTTTTGGGTGGAATATTCGGCGCTAGAAACGCTTTTTCACCCCTGACCGATTTTTTATATATTCAACTATAAATATTAGACAAGTTTTCGAACCAGGCCAAGCTCGGTATTCAGTATTATAGGAAAAACTGTACCTTCATTTGTTTTGTTCACAATCTTCTGCCTAGAATTTTCCAAGCTATTTTGGGGTCGGATTCAGCTTAGACTGGATTAATTTGTTTAAATGTTTTGTTCTATAAGATAGATAGTTTTATTTAATATATAAGTTTTTAATTTAGTATTGTTTTAATTTGTAATAGGTAGTTATAATAGATTTAATTTATAATGCTTAGTTATATAGTTAAGTCTCATAATTTGTACATTTATTGTTCTTGTAATGATGATCCTACATAATAAAACAATGTAGAGTTAATTTACCGTTTTTGCTTTTTGTAAGCTAATCACTTAGTAGTTATGTACAAAATTTGTTTTGACCTATATGTTGTCAACTTTATGAAATCCCACGGGATTGGTTACAAAAAGTACTCTATGTCCGTTCTTAGGATCCAGGCTTAACCCAAACCAAGTTTCTTCGATATCGGTTTAGTGGTTTAGCTGTGAAAGTTACAGACAGACAGCCATATAACAAAATAACGTTACCTTGGCTCTATTATTACATCAAATTTGATACATTGTTGTTACGTACGTCGTTATCGTAATTGACAAGTTTGATCCGATGGCTGAGACGTTCGTTCCACGTATCAGTTGGCATCTCTTGTCCGTCCTTGTTCCCTAAGTAGTTGAGTCAATAGACTTCCACAAAATATACATTATTTTGTGAAAGGCAATCTCATCTACTTAGATTAGATATCAAGCAACATTATTTTTGAGCCAAACTTATTTTTTTGCCTTTGATATAAAATCTATAATATCAACTTGCTATATTTACACAGCTTTTTTTGTGTGAACGCGCTGTTCTCTAAAAAAACTAGTCGAATGTGAAAAATATCAAGAAAAGAATATTAAACATCACGATACCGGACAAGATAGAAAAGCAAGAGAAATATTATAGTCATGACGAATATTATGACATAAACAAACGTAATTGATTTTAACCGCCTGCAAAACAAAACATCTTGTTTGTCTGTGAATTTGCTCTATATTTTGATTATGATAAATCGTTAGTCAACTACGCACTTTTAAACCTGTACGTAATTGTATCTTGCAGTGCATGACGGGGTTTATGATTGTTATTTTTATAAATGTTTAGGTACTTACCACCTAAGCATGTAGTACTTAGTGGAATATGGCTTTGAATCATCATACTGGGTATACGCAAAAGGGCCAAAATTTGTTAATTTTTTATTTCATTAGGTATTAATATAAAACGACTTTAACGTTTAACCTAACAAAATAACGCAAATACACACATCAAAAGTGTCTAGGGATCAAGCATTTTTATGCGGATTTCTTGAGATTGAGATGTGGCTTTGTAATAAATTTATGATTTTATAAATTTATATGGATCCTTTTTGGTGCATTTCATAATTCGAATCAGGAACTGTGAATCAAATTCGAGTAAAAGATGAAAATCAGCTGTCAATATTTTCCCTATAAAAACATACAACGCATTGAAGACATTATTAGTGCTACTGTTTCCCTACTACTGATTAAAACCAACGTTATTATGGAGCGGCGACGTCATTTAAGCAGGGAAGAAATGCTCAGAGCCGTGGGAATGATAGAAGCTGGTTCCCGGCAACGTACTGTGGCTTTAGCTCTGAATACAAGTCAGAGTGTTATCAGTCGACTTTGGACACGTTACCGAAGCACTGGTACCGTGGCTGAGCGCCATGGAGGACGGTATCGCTGCACCACACGGAGACAAGACCGATACATTCAAATCTTAACTCGAAGAGCTCCAACAATAACCGCCATGATGTTAGCCGTGAGGCTTCATCACTCTTCAGGGAACTTAATTAGCGACCAAACAGTCAGAAACCGCTTGCATGAAGTGAACCTTCATTCCCGAAGACCGCTACGGGTACCACCTATAGCAATGCACAATCGTAGAATTCGATATCAATGGGCTCTTGAACACAGAAATTGGGCAGAAGAACAATGGCGTTTCGTGTGCTTTTCTGATGAGTCTCGTTTTGGTATGAGACCGGATACAAGACGTATACGACACTGGAGAACCCCTGGACGCCAACAGCGATTAAAATCCTGCCAGGAAGTCCATCCTTATAGTGGTGGAACCATCATGGTATGGGCGGGTATTTGGATCGGCGGAAGAACTGAGTTGATTTGGATCAGAAGCAACCTCAACGCTCAAATTTATGCTGAGACGATTGTATCAGACGTCATCGTTCCTCTACAAGTGCAAATCGGTCCCTTATTTCAGTTAATGCATGATAATGCACGACCGCACACCGCAAGAGTTGTAAGACAGACTCTCGCCGCAGCTAACATCAATGTCCTGCCCTGGCCTGCTCAGTCGCCAGACTTGAACCCGATTGAGCATGCATGGGATATGCTACAGAGAAGAGCTCTGCCGAATATGGAGGGTATCCAGTCGCAAGAAGACCTTTTTTTGTTGTTGCAACGAACATGGGCGGCCATTCCACAGCGTGATTTGGATGAACTCATTTTGAGTATGCCAAACCGATGTTCTTGTGTTGTTAGTGTTCGCGGTAGAAACACGGATTATTAAAGTTACCCAATAAAATTTTAAAGAAAACTGTTATTTCAGTCTATTTTTCGAACTTTTGTGTTAGTGGTTCAAATGTCAAAAATCCCTTTATTAGGAAAATGGCAAATTTCTTTATTAATGCAAAGGTGACTTGGTTTATCGTTACTGTGACAAACGAAAACACTTTATTCGATGAATCCTTAAAGAAAATTTTAATTAATATCAATCAGGAGAAAAGTTATTGCAAAAATATATGTTGATCCCTAGACACTTTTGATGTGTGTAGTTGATATCACATAAATGAAGATAAGTAACAGCCGGCTACAATTAATTACACGAAAGTACCTACCATACTAAATTTTAATTAGACGTTCTTAGTAACATTTTCCCATTCTTTTTTATTTATAAACTAAACTACTGAACCGATTTCAGATTAAGAACTCAACTGATATTTGTGAAATGTCTATGACAATCTCTATATCGTTGATTAAAAATTGCTGACTATATCGTGTAACAATCATACATTTTTATTTTAAAGATTACTAGCAATGTGGGTCTCACATTACTAATAATCTTGTTAACCCCTCGTGCTAAGCTAAGATGCTTGTGTTACAAGTGGGTTCACGTCGGTAGTGTAATGGGTGGGATTCGAACCCGAAACATGCACGCAAGTCCGACGCCCTAGCCATTAGGCTACCGCCGTTTTAATTGAGATCTTCCTCCTTTGAAGCCGCTTAAAAATAATCTTATTTGTTGTAAGAAATATTACTAACATATTAAATCACTGTATTGCAACATGCGTTTAATTTTTATGGAATTTAGACAATTGTAATACGACTCTATTAAAACAAAGGAATCTATTGGAAAGCTACTTTGAAAACAAATATCGTTAGAAAATTAACGAAGCGTCTCGAATGTCGCATCTCTATTCGTAGTCTAATCAAGGGTCAATATTAAGTGTCTAATTCTGTAATAATGTAAGTTAAAGTAAGAAGTAATTTTTATTGCATTTTTTGAAACTAGAACCGGTACTATATTGTTCTGTTTCATGCTATGCGCTTTGTCTCGGTTGAAGTCAGTATGAGCCAACCTTAACTTTTTTTAAACAGACGCTGAACCAACCATGAGTTAGTTATTCCATTTTTAAAACAGCATTCAATCAAAACAAAAGAGTATCGATCGTTGAATATGAATCGTACATCCACAATATATTCGTTTATTATTCTTCAATACAACAGACCGTCATCTGTACTCGCTGCCGTGAATTCGATTCCGGTTATGGACCAATATTTGCATGTACGCCCTAGGGATATTTGTTTTCAGACTGATTTAATGAGAACAAAATAACATGCGATATACAGCGATGGTAGCAAGTGCAATGGAAATGTAATATTTATTATGATGTTACAGAGAGTAGAAGCTTTCGTCTTTGAATCTACTTCCCTAATAGTAGACATCGTTTGCTTTATTTTTAAATAAATACAAGGTTATGCTTTACTGGGTTACACACTTATTGTCATCTTTATATTTAAATAAAACAAAGTTGGGTTTGTACGGTTTTAACTCGAGAACGGGTGAACTGATTTTCAAGATCCTTGATTTCTTGGATTCGTCTTCGACCTTTGTCCCAAATAGCAGAATATTTAAAAGCAGTCAGAAAATTGAAAATTTCTGTCTTCAGCAAATTGACAAAAAAAATACAGTAACTGGGTATCGCGTTTTCATCGGCGTAAGTAACGCCGATGAAAACGCGAGGCACAGTTTGTTAATAACAGTCCTAATTATTATGATGTAATAATAGATCTTTAAAATTGAGCTGCCACAAATCATAATGATATTAATAATTCGTAAAAAAAACTGAAAACCTTTACCATTTATTTTTTGAATATGATTGATACAAAACTCTCGACAATGTTTCAAATATCATAGTATTTAATAAAACAATGTGGACATAGTTGCATGTTATCTAGCGTAGAAATTCGCACGACCAAGACGTCTAGTGTTGTAACTCGGAGGCGACAAAAAGTGCAAATGTTGTGTGCGTCCGTTTTTCTTCACGAAACTGGGTCATCTTATTGTGCCTTTCCGCTTGCTGTTAAGTAATGGCATGTTTTCTCGAATTCTTGGTGACGGCATTGTCTGCGCACGTTAAACTTTACGAGTCTAAAACTTAGGTTTCTTTGTCGTTCTAAGGTTATTGGAATTGCTCCTAAAAAACTTGGAACTTGATGTCAGTTGCTCGAATTTAGGGAGAAACGATACCTTGACTATGATCGCTATTGAATAAAAAATATAAGAAGAAAAAAATGGTGATTTAATAAAGTCATAATATTATTATTTAGGTACTTGAAATGACTGTAGCGCTGTGTTCTCTAAATATCATAATTATCGTACCTATATATACATAATATGTAGGTACAATTAAGTACATACTTTATCTGTTACCTAGAGATTTTATTATTGTTGTATATAAAATTTTGAATTTATCTATGTTATTTTTTTTGTTGTTATAATGATCACGGAAATAAAAAAGCATAGTGCAAGTATTTTTATAAAAGTAAATATTATGAGACATGCATAACAAGCATGCAGAGTAGGTGTATTACTAATTTATTAAATAAAACAGAAATTAATCAATATTAATAAACGTAGTTTTGGTACTCTGTCTTCTTATGGATCAATAAAAAATAAGCATGGTCCCCTAACCTAGTATTAAAATTGGAAACAAGCATCAAACTCGGGACAATCAATAACATACAGAAAAAGCTTTTTGTATTTTTTCAATAAAGCGCCATCTATTGTTAGGACTGGTTTGTACTAAAAAGTTCATCAATGTTCCGAGGTGTGGCGCTAGTGTGCAGAGTTCCATTGTGTTGAGTTTCACTTCAGGTGCGTAGTAACACCTACCCTACGTTAGATGGCGCTGAAACGGATTTATTTTCACTTCTAAAACTTAAGTTAATTCTTATTCATACTGCGGTACTAACAGTGTATTATATTTTTTTTCAATTTCTACAAAAAATATAGGAAAAGTGATGAATAATTTGCGGTAAATAAAATAATAGCAAATAAGTCATTACGAATAAAATAATTATTTCGCATTTAGTTGATTAGCCTAGTACTGGTTTTTTGTACAAGTTAATAAATAGTTTTAATATTTTTGCCCAGCAGTGGGGCAGTATAGGCTATGGAAAAAAAAATGTTTGCTATTTTAGCATTGATACTTCACTGTGTACAAGAAAGAACTAAAAATTCACAAAATTTAAAAAAAGAAAATTTATATTTTTTTAAGAAAATTGAATCGCACCTAAGCTTACTCTACCATAATAAATAACAAAATTAATAACTCGACTGCGTCCAGGTTTAGACAAACAATTTTTGTTTGAATTAATTAACCTAATCTAATTAACATTCTTCTTGCTTCACGGTTCGGTAACTGGGTCACCTGCGTTTATTTATAGACCTACCTAATAATAGTCAAGCTTGGGAAATATGGAAATGCACTTATTTAAACATTAGTATAAAAATCTTGCCGTGGGGTTGCAGCTTAGAATTATATTAGAAGTTTGGTAGTTTTACCTGAACTTTTTTGAATGAATCACGCCAGGTTTATGAAAAGAGGATGAATTTATATTGTTGTTAACATGTTGTTAAATTTACACAACTGTGTTTGGTTGACTAAGCGGAGTCTATCATAGCGCTTGGCTTACAGGTGATAAAACAATTTCTGCACTGATCAACTTTTTGGAAATCGGCGGTTAGTCCCTATTATTACAATAAATAGAAAATACTGCTCTCTTTAAGTTTTCAAAGAGAGCATCGCTACCCCTTTCGATCTTACAAGCGCGGTTTAAAGAATGTACTCACGAAATTAAAGTTTCTTCATCATCCTTTTGCATTATATTATAATTTTTCAAGCTCACTGGAGTCGATATACACTTTTTTTTTGCTTTGATGACTGCGACCCACGCTGAGGGCACAGCGTGGGGATATGACGGAGTTGCACCGACCAAAAACATGCCAGTCTCGTCCTTGCCTTTGCTGGAGTCATGGGATTGCTTGCAAGCTCTTCGTAGCACCGACAGGCTTTGGTCTCTACTAGACCCCTTCCAGAGGGTGAATAGTGTCTAGTCCCTCGCTCCTTCCACGAACGGAGTCGTCGTTTCCTAGCTGTCATTTCTTATATGGGTGAAAAAAAAATCGATACGAACTCAGGGGGCATAAAGGAACAAAATACTCCTGTGTAATAATGTTCCATACACAGTCGTTTGTGAATAATCAAGAACAAAAATAGGTAGTTAGGTACATTTATGTGTACAAACAAGAAAAGTTGAATAATTTCGTTTATTCCAACAAAATACAGCAACAATGTAACAGCTCGTGCGACTAAAAGCTACAACTGTGTTATCAAAGCGACTTAAATTATACACTCAATAGGTTATTTCCAAGCTTACTATGTACGTACAACGTTTTTCCCAGAGCTTTCATCAACTTTATAACATTTATAGCCCCTAAAGCAATACTTCAATGCACGATAATAATCAGAAAAATACCACTGCGTTATAAGCTCCCTTGGTGTAACAATTAGAAAATTAAATACGTAACAAGGTTGGCAGGTTTTTACAAAAATGTTTAAAGTGGTACAGTCGGTAACAGAGTTGTCGCCAATGTTCGTCGTAAGCGTACTGGCTTGCGTGCCATTTATAGGTTAGGAATAGAGACGTCGATATGCGATGCTATTCCGTTCGAGTTTTAAATTGAATTGTTTGACCCTTCTAGAATTCGGGTAATGGAAGTTCTAAATTGAAAATGTAAAACGTCTCTCAGATAATGAAATGTAAAATAAAACAGAATGAACTGTTTTAAAAAGGACTTGAAAAGGGTTACCCATTTTAAAGTATAAAACACCTTACATCTTGTTAAAAACAATTTACTTTTAAAATGCCGTAAAAGGTTCTTTATCCAACATTAATTAAATATATATCTATATAATTATACACGGAATACAGTCATGTATTTCTTATGGTTTTGTTAAATGATAAGTATGAAACTGAAGTTCCAAGTATATTACAAGTTCTGGCAACGAAAAGCTTTTAATTAAATAAAAACATTTCGAGTTTTACAGTCTGAAAACTTTATAAATCGCTTTCATCCTGATATTTTAATAAAAAATATATATTATTATTTATTAGTGGACCCGCTAAGGATTTGCTTGTGTATTATATATATAAATATTTCTCTTGAATCACTCTCTATTGAAAAAACCGCATCAAAATTTGTTGCCTAGTTTAAAAGTTCTAAGCATACATAGGGACAGATAGCAGAAAACAACTTTGTTTTATACTTACATAGTAGGTATAAAATGTTGGGCAGCGTTTCTTTTTTTTACGATCTCATATTATTAATTGATATTTAATAATTATTAGCATTTAATTTCGATTAACATTAAAAGACTAAACGAGACGCATTACCACAGCCACGATCTTACGTAAATTTAGTTGTATAAAGTACAACAATTATACTGGGCGCAAAATTAATATTGAATCCGCTTATTGTTTTAGTTAAGAAATACTTCGAATGAATCGAACTTTCCCAAAATACAAAGTTTCTGTTCGGAAAATTCTTGGGCACAAATTAATATTTCGGTTTACTACATCAATTTGGTGTCGAAACTTATTATATATTTAGACTTTTAAAGTTTTGGTTACTTGAAATGTTAATTAATTAATCTTGGCACAGAATTGTGAGGATATAAGACGCTGAATTTTAATTAGGATCGAAGTTTACGTACGTATTCAGAAATTTAATTAAGACATGACAGAAATATATTTTTATGCTCTTTTGTTGTTTCAAAATCATATTTTACACGTTTAAATAACACAATAATAATTTAACATAAGAAACGAAATAAAAAATAAAAACATTTTACACAATCATATTATTATGTTAGTAAGTTACAGCGTACAAAATTTTATTCCTGTTACTTTGAAATTACTAGAATAAACAGTTATTTTAAATTAGACAAAAAACACGATATTAGTACGAGTTTTCCAACACTTAATAAACCTCACAATAATAATTGCCAGCCGTGTCTAGCTCTCTGCCTATAAATATTGTATAGGTTGTTGGTACCACAGAGGAACTTTATCGTAGCCGCACTGGAATTAAGCAATTACATGCAAGTTCTGAAACTTGGAAAATGAGGAAAACAGAAAACGCCAAACATCGTTTTATTTCCTTACATTTGCAATTCAATGAGTCTAGCCAGTTTAAATGGCATGATGGTTGTGTTTATTGTGATATAATTATATGTATTATCATTATTGTTTATGTTGAGCTTAAATTAATATGAAACAAACTTTTGATTAAATTTATGTGGTAGAATCGATGGACAACATTAAAATGCCACTATTATTACCATGCCTTCTGAGGTTTACGCGAATTTTAGACATTGAAACAAAACTGCGATAGAAATCCGTTTAAACAGTGGTTTTATTTCAATATTGTTAACCTATAACCAATATAGAAGCGGCAGTAGCCTAATGGCTATCGCGTTGAACTAGCGATCATGTGGTTGAGGGTTCGAATCCCACCCATTACACTACCGACGTGAACCCACTTGTAACACAAGCGTCTTAGCTTAAAAGAAAAAGAGAGAATTGTGTTACGAATGAATCGAGACCGAATTCATGCTAAATAGTTTTATTTCAAATCAATTTTTTTTGACATTTATTTGTATGTTGTGAATAGACGAATATCAATAATACCCAAATACCTAGAATTTTGTACCTAATATTAATAAGACCATATCATGATTAAGAAGCAAACATTTCATAGAAATGTTCGTTCCACACATTCGTTTAAAAATTATTGATGACATTGTACCACGTTTGTTTAGTCGATTTAAACTTTAACATTGGCTTCTTTTTAAACTATTAGTATAATATAATGCTTAAGTAACTTACTAAAACACCCAAGGGACTAATAAACGTTATCAAAAAGAAATTTATTACCACTATAAAGTTATAACTACGACTTTTAAAATATTTACCAAAAACTGCAAGGTTTTGAAACAAGCCCATCCTAATTTGCATTAAAAATATTAAAAGCCGGAAATACGCTGTCAGTGAAATTTCATTATTTATATTTTACGTCAGGCCGGTTGGTGGTTCTTTTATGTAAATATGATTGTGCATGGCGCGGGGACGCTGGTCCAAAGTTCGGTGAAATGAGTTTGTAACGAGAGCCCCATACCGCATGCAGTGTACGTGAGCACGATGTTATACACCGGGAACTAGTGTGTTAGACATGGTTTTATTTGTAGTATTGTCAGTGGCGCTTTTGACGCAATTCTAGGTATTAAAAATACGTCAGGAATATATTAAATTATACAAAAAAAAACATATTTTTCATGACATAAAATATTTATCGGAAAAGGATTTTCACTCGCATTTCTCTTCTTAAAAGTACCATAATAATAATATCTTTGACAAACCACTCAAGGCCATATAACCCAAACTAGGTATAGCCTAAACTATGGCAACCAGACAACTGATAAACATACTTATATATTTATAAATACATACATATTATAGATAAATTACACCCAGACACAGAACAAATGATAGTGCTCATCACATAAAGATTTGTCCTGGGTGGAAATCAAATCCATGACCTCCGGCTCAGCAGTCAGGGTACTAAGCACTAGGTCAACAGGCCTGTCAAAAGCTCCAAAAACTTAATAAAATGGATATTTTTTCACACCTCAATAAAAGTCTTACCAAAGGTTAGTATTAAAATACTAAAAACAAATGTAACCAAAGAACATAGAGCCTATTCAATGAAACTAAAACCATAGTTACAATAACAAGGCAAACGATGAGGAACGTATATTGTGAGCGATCGACATTTAATTGTTAAATTTTATGTCATAAGTCAACAGTTTCGTTATTTTTAACAGGTTTTATCATCGTGATAAAATGCCCCAGTAATAGTACCTATATATTTATATTCAAGTCACATTTACTACCATAATATATTATCAAGAATATAGAACTAAGTTATAAATAAACGCGAAGTTTCGTTTACATCTCACTGAAAGCAGAGCGTGAATAGGTTATTAAGTACAAAACTTAGCACGCTGTTACAATTAAATACCTCAAACTCAATAGATCAGAATTTTTTTTTTTTTTTTTTTTTTTTTTTTTTTAAAAGGTTACTAGCAATGTGGGTCGCACATTACTAGTAATCTCGTTAACCCCTCGTGCTAAGCTAAGATGCTTGTGTTACGAGTGGGTTCACGTCGGTAGTGTAATGGGTGGGATTCGAACCCGCAACCACATGATCGCAAGTCCGACGCCCTAGCCATTAGGCTACCGCCGCTTCACAAGAATCGAAAGACAAGTTAATATCTCCTATTATTCTGCAGTCGTACCCATAGTCTGACCGACACCAAAGGGAATGCCGCAGCTTTTGAATTGAAACTGGAATTGCTAACAGAAAGTGCTTGGAGAAACAATGGGCGGGATCTAATTGCGGGGTCCCGAGCGGGCGGGAACGTAAACGGAACTCAACGCACCGCATTCCACGTAGCTCTGACTACGACGTAGCAACGTAGGTCTGTAGCACTAACACATACCAAAACGTTCAGAATGCGATTGCTACGTAGGTCTTCGGTTTACTATACGTAGCTGTATGCTATTTAACCTATTGGTAAATGAGTGACTACTTGCTCGCATTTAAGTGTTAATGAAAAAGTAACCGAGAACACCGAAATTTTATAGCATAATACCTACAACATAACAGTGTAATTTTAAATAATATTATTCATACTGGAAAAAATATTCTCACAGATTTATTTTTCTTTTTTTTTTACATACAGCAAAAACATTATTCTAGCGCGATTGTATAAACAATTCATCACCTATCGCAGTTAGACAAATATGAAATGAACAAATCAAATTTTAGAATTTGTCGTTATTTGTCTATCAAATATGAAACAAAAACCATTTTTACCGGCGGATTGTAATTTGTTTAAAAAACGAAGTGAATATTTGGGTTCGCACTCCATATGCGAATATGCGTTCGGCTCATTCAATTATGCAAAGCTACCATTTGTTAACAGATTTTAGGGTAATTCGGTGAATGTCGACTCGGTTATGCTAATCAGCTTAGTGTCCGTTATTTATGTGGTACATGCTTACAAACATTTCACGGTATAATGTGGCCGTTTACTGATAACGTTATTTCACACAATTAATTGCAGAAACACTCACTACCATATGATTTAAAGCCGTATTAATATTCGGCCGGATTGTTTTTGTTTTACGGTTATTTTGTGTTAATTCAATGCAAATTCCGATAGCCGTTGAAAACATTACCTCGCTGGCGTTACATGGTTTGCCTTCATACTGTAGCCATTAAATAATACTAAATTTAATTACAGGCTACTCTAAATAATATTTGTTCTATGTTTTGCTATCAATTATTTCGAATGGCTGATAAATTTAGCACTTACTAAATAATTGGAAATGTAAACAGCAATAGAAACATTGCACTTTGATTTGTAATTCTATAAACTGGACTGAATCAATTATTACTAGTTCCCCTGTTTTTATTTCTTTTGGCTGACGTGGTTTTTTTGTTTTCACCCATTTTCTTTCACCCCTAGTGAATTGGTGTACGTGAAAACACAGGTGGGTTCAAATTATTAGACACAATTAGAAAAGACGTGTACGTAAGTCTTAAGTGAGGTATTCATTATTGCTATACGAATAGAATAGAATAGAATAGAATAGAATAATTGTTTATTTGCTTAAAAAGTAGGTACAATTTTCAGCTGTTATAATAACATAATTAAGTGATCCTTATACTTTTTACCATAACTATGGCATGCAAAACAGTTTTTAAGGCAAATATATTACACAAACAAGCAATACAATGACAAGCTTAAAATAAATCAATCGTTATTAAAATTATAGTTTTAAACATTAATTGAATTATTAGGAAGAATTCCAGTCGATACCTATAACATTACAAGTCAGAGTCAATAGCATTTAAATCAGTTTAATTATTGTGTCAAGATTGAATTAATTAGATGTCGGAAAATGTCGGAATTAATTTAAACATTTGTCATTTAAAAATTCGCAAATCGAGTAATAACATTTATTCATCAACAAATCTATCATTTTCTTTTTAAAGACTGGAGTACTCTGTGTTTTTATTTTATCCGGTACTTTATTAAATATGATCGGGCCTATACATAAAACACTTTTCTTTAGTAAGGCAGTGTCATAACTGTCAACATTTACCATGTTTTTATATTGTTTCCTTATTGGCCTGTTTCTAATATCGGATACTTTATTAAAAAGATGCATATTCGATTTAACAAAACAGCAATTTCTAAAATATAAAGAGATGGGAATGTTAGTATTTTCAAAGACTTAAACATAGGTACGCAGCTATCTGTTACTCTTAAATTACACATTGCCCTTAAACAACGTTTTTGAGCTTTGAACACTTGTTCTCTCAGGCTACAATTTCCCCAAAATATCAAGCCGAATCTCAAAGATTATATATGGTATAAACTTTGACGAGTTTGACTTGTTGACGAATTTACAACAAACCTTATCTTTTAAAATTAATGATTTTGATTTTTCTAATTGATTTGTCGAAGTTGATATGCTGATCTATCCAAACAGGTTTGTAAGATTTTACATTTATGTCTTAACTAAGTAACTTTCTTATAAAACGTCACGCGTACGTCATTCATAACTCCGCTGACTCCCGATAAGAGTGAAACAGTAATTATTTCACGAATCCCAAATTCCATTTTCCACGACGTATCATAAAATTAATTTTTAATTGATATCAAAGAATCTCGGTCGTAAATACGTCGGATATGTAAATTGCAAAAGTTATCGTTGAATATCACTTTACAAATTGAATGTCAGGTATCGGATTACTTTTATATTGATTGTGGCGAGTTTGCGACAGGCTCTTGTGTTGTGTGCATTGTGGTTTCATTACAGTCACGACAGAGGGAGCTTCCGCGTCGACTCGTCGCCACAAAAAGTGAGCAATTTTCTGATAGTCATCTGACACGAAAATGGTTACGTTTGACATGCCATTTATATTACCATTTGTCAAACAACCTTACCTATAGGGTGCGACGGTTTATTAGCTGGCATTTAAACAAAGATAGCCAAATGTTATTATCTTCTAATTAATTAGTGTTGTTAATGTTATTTTTTGGTGTCTCGTTTTCTTTAACGTATTTCTAACTTTAAATTGACTAACTCTAAAAACCTACTAAAAAAATGGCATGATACAGCGATAGATTGCACAGAGTGGAAGAATGGACGGGAGGCCTTTGCCTTGCAGTGGGACAAAAATGGCTAAAAAAAATTTAACTACTCTTTGCGATCGAAATTTTTAATTATACAAAATATAACATCAAGTTAAAACTTAAGCTTTAACATTATTTATAGGTGCTTTAAATAGTTTCCTAGAATTCAACATGACTAATTAGGAACTAATAATACCCACTATAATTAACATTTCTCGATTTCTTATTCTATAAATATTTTATCGTTTCAGATGTCAAGTGAGCCAGCAATCGATACAGGTAATTAAAACTATTTATACAACAGTTGTAAAGTGTTACGACTGTTTACCAGATTGCGCCTGCATGCTATAATTAATATAGTTCTACAGCTTTACGACGGACGCCTTAGTAATTACAAATGTTCATACGTATTGTACTAATAGTGTAGTAAATTACGAAGTGTAGGGACTTAGGGGCAACTTCACCAGTAAACGCATTCCTTGAAACCAGAAGTCCGGGATCAAGTTTCAATTGTCAAATTTAAAAGCCGAAATGTTAAATATTTTTACCATATAACATAAAAATCTTAAGGCTAAAAGATACATGGATTGCGTTATTTGAATAAAATCTATATATAACCAATATAACCATTCTATCTAATCATACAGGATTATTTTTTATGGAGTGATAATTTTTAATACAAAGTGACAGGTCACGTGACTTATGTTTGTATGAAAAGTTGATGTTTTAATTTTAAGATTTCAACCTATGTTTCTTGGGAAATGTTGTTCAGTTTTAAGCACCTGATTACCTCGTTGAAAATACCATAAAAAAATTAAATAATCCTGTAAAGTTCTATGGCTTTTTAGCAGTTGTTTTTTGTGAAATGAAAATCTGAGCAATGCACTCATTTAAACGAGATAATCGAGATTAACTTCAACTGATCACGTTCATACCCGTGAAGTGTGCCCTGACTCTACTAACAGTTTTGATACTTTAAAGATTATAAGCTGTGAATGTGTTCCCTTTTCTATAAAGACGAGAGGGAATAGTGGTTTCCAAACAATTTCCAATGCTTTATGTGTAGAATTAAATGAGACAAGGTGTTATTACCTTATTGTACATTTCAGTTAAGATATTGTTGCGGTCTAGATTTCACTCTCAGCTTTTGTTAGTAAAGCTTATATTAATTTTGTTGTCTTAAGCATTTTACATTCGCCTTAGATTGGTAACATTAATCTTTTATAATTATAATAAGCATTGTTTAAGGCCCAGTTTTTTTATCCCGAGAGACTCAACCAATGGTAAAACATGCTAAAAAACAAACGAATTTCGGTAAAACGCATTTTTTTTGTCTATGAAAGGGTCAATCAAGGGTCAAATAAGTAGAAGGGTAAGTTAATCAACCATTTATTAGATTTTTTTTTAATAAATTGTTCGACCGAAGTTTGAAGCCATATGGATATTTTACCATTGGTTGAGTTAACTAGGGATAAAAAACTGGGCCTAAGATTATCTAAGATTTTGAATGTTTGATTCGCTTGGTTTTAGAGAAGAATCTACATAGAATAATGCATGATACTTGCATGACATTATGTTTTGTATTTGGAATATATATTATGCTATTCTAGTATGTATTTTATGTACTATTGTTATGTATGTATGTGTATTTTATATGTCAACCTTGTGCCTTTCTTCTTATCCTCTATTGATAATATTTTAATCCCCCTATCGCTTAAAGGTTTGCTGTAAGAGGACTGAAGTCTGAGTTAAGTTCTCCTGTGTATTTCCTTTTTCTGACACATGTATTATCTGTATTTTATAGTGTGCAATAAAAAAAATATTGTATTTAATAATAAAGTGACTTATTTTAATACCGTAGTCGGGCACTTACACACACAGACGAAGTTCCTACTAGTAACTTTTGAAATGCACAAATATTTTCAATATTCATTGTATCATTTGTAATTTAACGTAACTGTAATTAATAATTGCACTTTATTAGTGACCAAACCGACGAATTTAATTATTGAAAATATTAATAAGTTTTGATTTTGGCTGGCGTTCGAAAATTTTTTTTTTTATAAAGATTATTATATTGTGTGCGGGATTTAAAAATGATTTTTTTTAAAGGGGTAAAAATTACGCTTGCAGTAGGTATGTATTTTAAGTTATGCACAATAACAAGTAAGTTAGTAATCTTATCAAAATCTGGAACAGTCGTTGCTCATATTTTCACATTGCACATTTTTCAGACTTAGATTTTTGACAACCCTGCTTACCTCTCGGATATTAAAAGCCGCATAAGATTTATCATAAAAATTCTTCGTCCACGTAATTATCTCCATTTATTATTAAAAATAAAATCCTCATCCATTTAATTAAAAACCAATTTTGAAATTCTTCACAGTTCTAAAAGTCATCATCAAGTAAACACGTGTTCTTTTAATTTTAGCAACTCGAATGGACACGTCGTATTTTATTAAGCGTTTATAATTTTATAAAGGGTCCAGATTAATTTCCTTATACGAGGGAAGTTGTGAAGGGTTTATACGGCGGTACAAGCCGTCAGCAAAGGGTTGAAACTACACAACTTTTGAGAGACAGTCATGGGGCAACTTGATACTTTAAGTTGTCATTTAAACTATTTGAATATTTTCAGATACTTTTGTTGTATGTAGGTACATTGGCATAGTTTACAAGAAAATATTAGGAAAAGTTTTACTTTAAAGATATCAAAAACTGTTTTAATTGAACAAGACAAATAAACCAACAAAATATGATGAACGATGTAAAAATAATATCTAGGTGTACTCAATTCCGGGAAAGGTGCTATTTGACATTATTGATAAAATTTTGATTTAGATCGAAAATACTGAATTGGTTTGATTAAATTTGTAACGAACTATCTCTAAGGTACACCCTAACGATTTCAAAGAATAAATCTTAAAATCACGATTGCCGGAGATATCGTTTTACAAACGTGCAAAAAAATAATTCTTTTAAAGTAGAAATTTAGGGCCACTCACGCGTTCCAGAGTTAATTTAAATAACTCAGAGTTAGTAGCTACGACGAGGTCAAACTGGCAATATTGTTTGACAAAATCCATTTAACTCATACATATTAGCAACTAACTGAATGCTCTAAGCACTAACTCTGAAATTGAAAACATATTATCGGATGCGGATGACAGACTCGGTTGACAGCTTACTTTCGGAAGTCCGAACGCTCAAGGTCAGCCCAAAGTTACGTCCACGACTTATCTCTTATATATAGTTATATAATAGTTTGCACAACTCTGTCAGAAAAACGAGAACGCAAAAAAGATTTGGCGACCCAGGATTCTTAAACTAAATTCTGCGTCTTGAGATTGACCCCCAAGTTTGAAAATAATAAAAGTTTAGGTATACAAAATAACTTACCTAACATCTGGATATTAAACGACGAAAATAATAAAAACACAATAGGTACATAATTTCTTTACAAAACACAAGAAAGTCTTTATATGGTCTCGCTTGGCGTTCCGCGTTTTCCACACCGCGATGTCAGTTTCGCTATAACATTTATTTCTCGTAAAAAAGATGTTTGCATTTCTTTAATAACACTTATTTTGCGTACTTATGTTGTTTTCTTCGTATACTTCTTACTAACCGAGAAAGGAAGACTTGTTTTTTTATGAAATGCATTAACATACAGGATAATAAAGGAAAGAAAAACTTATCTCCGCCAGAATTTTGGTTAATTTTTTCTTCACAAAATGGAATTATGAATATTACATTAGTGTCCTTGGCTGCCATGTGTGTTACGTATAATTAAGTGATGTTACGCAATAGATGTATCTATTGCTAGCTTTTGCTCGCAACTTCGCCCGCGTGGGCGTCAGTTATAGCGGCAAAATAGCCTATAGCCTTCCTCAATAAGTAGGCTATATAACAGCGAATATCTAACAGAGATTAGCGCGTTCAAACAAACAACAAACTCTTCAGCTTTATAATATAAGTATAAATAATTATACATAACTATTTTTTTTAAACTAGTTCACATTTATTTATTTCCACGTTTAAAGTAAAGTTTATTCTTTTAGTTGTATCTATCTACTTCCTATTATAGCAATATTTTAACGAAATTATCTAATCGTATAAACTACAACAAGAAAAGGTAAGAACAATTTGCGATCTACGGAATGACAGGAATATTTTTATTACAAACGATTTTTTTACGGTCGATTAATTTCAGAACTGTTCACTTGTTTTTATCTTTCATTGTTCAACTATTCACACACGGTCCCCTGATCCCAAACTAGGAAGAGCCTGTACTATCGCAACCAGACAACTGATAAACATACTTATATATATATTTTAAATACATACATATTATAGATAAATAACAGCGATACGCAGAACAAATGATCGTGCTCATCACACAATGATTTGTCCTGGGTGGGAATCGAACCCACAACCTCCGGCTTAACAGTCAGGGTCACTAACCACAAGGCTTCGCCGATTGTGTCAATAGAGTGCCGAGTGCCGATCCTTCAATTAAGACACATGACAGCATTAATATCGTTAGTAAGTTCGCGTTTCTAAGTACAGAAATACATCGAGAGATATGATTATAACTCCCTTTACTTAGTACTAGTACAAATTACAATTAAATTACAGCTCGTATTAATTTTCTGTCAATTCCTTTTGAGGGGCCTTTGTAATACCGGTTATTAAGGCACAAAGGCAAGTCGGCGGGGGTTCCAAGCCTTTCGCGGGCTTTTCTCGTACGTGCAAATCGATGGAGCGGAAAAGGCTTTATCGATTTTAAACTACCCTTATGTTGCAGTTTGTTAAACTCATATTGTTATTGGCTTTTTAAAGAACGCTTCGTTTCTTCGCTTTATGTTCTTGAAGTTTTATTTTACGTTTTGTCTGCTGTTTGGATTTGTTCTGAGAATGGAACTTAGTTTTGTGTAGACTAGTTTTTTATTAGATGTTTTGATTGTAGTATTTAGAACTTTTAGTGGTTTTGTTATGTCTACTTGTTGACGGAAAAAATATTGCTACTAATAAAAAGATTTTGCCTTTATTGTTAAAGCACCTACAATGAAATTAATGTACATAAACTTAAGTATATATAAGAATAGTTAACCACACAGCTAAGTACACGTGTACGTACACGTTTAACATAAATAAAATGGTTAAAACATAAGGTTGGTTAAAAGAAACATTGTCATCATTTATTTATTCATTCATTACACCAGTTCCTAGCAGTGAGACGTTTATGTACCGATAATACTATATAAAAATATATAGGAGTAGAGTTGTAATAAAATAAGTATCAAAAATGGATCCACAATATTTTTCCTACACTACTAACATGAGCGAATACAAACATAAATTTAAAACACCAGCCTTAGCACAAGCAATTAACCTTAATAGACAGTTAATTAAAGAAAAACAGCTTAACTACTGACGAACATAAAGCAAGAACTTCCTGGTCCTTCGAGTCGTCAGCTTTTTTTTTTTGGAATATTTTTTCGTAGTTTTGAGCAAAGAGAGAAAGCTCGGTAAGAGGCATTGAGAGCTCTAGTTGCAGGAGGAGTTTAAATAAGTTAACCCGAGTAGCTTGTAAAAATGTTTATTTTTTTATTAAACAGATCCTTTATCCTGCCTGTTTCGTTTATACATTAAAATGTGATTTCTAAAGTAGCATTGAGGTATCGGTATGCATAACGAAACAATTGACTATCAAAATATTTTGTTATCTCCTATATTTGCTGCAAGCTGTCTTGTTGACTCCTGAATTTTAAGAATTTTTAAGAAGAATTGTGTCGTGCATGGCCCATTATCCAATTAAATGTACAACTAGGGTAGCTTCACTATATTTACATTTGAGAAGATCTTGAGGAGCACGTCGCTTTAGCCGTTTATGCCGCAAATTTTCGACACTCGCGAAGGAATCAAAACCTAGGTACAGGTTACTTCCCGTGAACTTAGATTCTTGAAATTAGGTACGAAGCAACGTGTTAAAGCGCAGATAAAGGAAAAATTGCTAAAACCGTGAATTTTTAACTACATCATATAATAAAAAATATTTTTAACAATTTTAAACTTAGGTTTGTACGGAACCCTCGGTGTGGAAGTCCGATCGCACTTGGCTGGTTTTATATTTTATAGGTAGTAAAGTATGTAAAATACACCATAGCTTGGTTCCTACAAATTTAGCTCTATGATAATAATATAATGATCTACTTTACGACCCTGGTTGTCTAGTTACGACAATTGATGTTTGATTAACCGACAGCTGGATGTACAAGCTGCAACACTAAAATTCTAGTATTTTATTCGAAACATTAAAATTCATTTTAATAGCCTATCAACTAGTTGATTTATTCTGCTTACGCTATGCCTCATACGAATATCTCACATGGAACGCAACAAATCGTAGCCAATCGTGACATCAAAATCCACAATGGCGGCGAACAGCTATCGCAACGAGCTTCATATTTAATTACGACCCCATAACTGACGTGATTGCATTTCCTGCAACTGACGTACCGGTTTATTATTTTGCCAATTTGAAACTATATTAAATTCTTGGAGGTGAAAGTCGGGCGTGTCTCAAAACAAGTCTTATTAACAGTTTGTTTTAGGCTTTTTAAGTTTGGTGAAAACTTTTTTAATAGTCTTTAATTTTGTTTTTTAATACATCGATTATTTGTTACTTTACAATGTAAGCTGTTATTTATATAAATATTAATTTGAAAACGGTTTATTTTCAATTTCTTAGTGTTATAAAAATGTAGGTTTATGCTTGAATGAATTGAACTTATAATTCTATTTCTAAACCATTGTTAGTGCTTTGATACCACTGTCGCAATTTCACACCCTAAATTACTCATTTGTAAAAATATTATTATAAAGGGTGTCTTAAAAAAACCAAACGATGTTTTTTTCTCATCAATTCGTAGTGTATTCTTTATCTCTCGGTATACCTACTATGTACCTAACTATCTTTCACCGAGGGAGTGAACACAGTGCGTAATAACTACCTAATCCAATTACATTCTAAATTCCCAAACGTGATGATGATGACAATATCCGCCCTAGGAACGGTCATTGCGATGCCGCGATAGTCAGATAGGAGGGCCAGTTGAATCAATACGCTCACTGATCATGATATTTACGTCCCTTTAATACGCGAATTAATTAATAAATTCTATATTATTGTAAATAATTGGTCAGTCAAACCAATTATTTTGACATTGATTTATGACACTATTATCAGTTTCGTTTTATTTAATTACCATCCGGAATCACTTACTGTTAAAATTATTTATCATATAAGGAAAACCATCGGCTATGAACAAATGAGAAAAAACAATAGAATAGAAAACATGACGCCAATTACGGGTTAACACGCATATCTATAGCAAAGCATCGTATCGGGCCATACAATAATATTCGTGATTTTCAACCCGTTGCAATTTATTCAATATTTCTTGAAGAATATTATCATCCCAGCAACATAAGCTACCGCAAGAGATTATTAATTTAATTAAGCTGAACTTTATACTCGTTATTTCTTCTGCAAAATACGAAACTCATAAGGGATTATTATCACGATTGCCGTCATTAGTCTCATCTCGTCCATTCATTTAATTACATATTTCATACAGCGCAACACATTCTTCAGAAACATATCTAATGAAAATTCCACATGAATTACGTACGTTGGAATTGTCTCCCACTTATTAAAGCCTTTAGCCACGTACGAGCTTTATCTTTATTCGCTCGGTGGGTTCCATACTTTATGAACGTGTTAGTTATCTTCAATAATGGCGCCTGTGTCGACTGGAGCAGACGTCAAACTTTGTTCAACTCAACGCACAGTTCAGTGCTTGAAGTATGAATTTGACAAGCTATTGAGAGCGCGTAGGAAAGTGTACTCAGAGTAAAAGTATAAAGTCTTTACCTGAGTATAAAGTATTCGCATATACACTGTTATGGTGAGATTATTAAGAACTTGTGAAGTGATAACTTTGTATGGGATGGTAAACCGCTTCGTAACGTAACGCGTTACGGCGCCACTCTGTCTAGCTTTTCCTTTCTCTCACGCATACGACTGCAATAGGCAGGCTCCTCGACTGCCTACTGCTGCCGTATAGTTCAGCTTAGATTAGTTTAAGTTATCACTTCTGTCGAGTGTTTCGAGACAGAAGTGAGACAGAAGTTTGAGCCGACAGTCCTTTATTTTCTATTCAACTGAATAGAAAATAAAGGACTGTCGGCTCAAACTCACCGGTTACCGAATACCTGACTCTTATCTGGTATGGTATGGTATGAGGTAGGTACACGACTCTTGTAGTTCAATGACATATTAATATTAGCCCAAGTCGTAGCTCCCACACTTCGTCTTATTCATAGTCTGTACCTAGTACTATGAAATTATGAAGGAATTCGTTGGAGAACTCTTCTCGTGGAGATGTTCAGGTGCATCGACCGAGTGCTCAAGCCTCTCGCGAAACTTTACCGATGACCAGATTCAAATATTTTCACTAAGCGCAGAATCCCCTTGAATCATACTTTAAAGCAAAAGCTTCTTTGTGCATTCGTACTTAAAATTTTTGGTATAAGTCGAATTCGTGCTTATCCATCCTATAAAAATTTGAGTTTTAAATAAAATTACTAAATAGGTATACACTGTAGTATAATAATAATTCGTCGTCAGCAATTCAGAACAACAAATAGGTACGCACTTGTTTACACTACTTAGTCACGTATTTTCGTTCAAATTAAATAAAAACTTATAAAATTTATACTAATATTATAAAGCTGAAGAGTTTGTTTGAACGCGCTAATCTCAGGAACTACTGGTCAGATTTGAAAAAATATTTTACTGGAAGATAACCCACTTATTAAGGAAGGCTATAGGCTATAATTTGGCCCGGCGCCCATGCGGGCGGAACCGCGAGCAAAAGCTAGTGTTAAATATAAATAGTTGAAAAATAAACGCAATAAAAAATACATAGCCATGTCAGAAAAATACAATACATTGTAATGACTATACATTAAAAATACATACATAACCACAGAATAACTGTGAAATAGAAATAAAAACAAAGTATTCCAAGCTGTAATTTGGTGAAACTCGGCACTGAACACGCAATTAAGTGTTTGAAATAATTACAGGGAACAATTATCAAAGTGCCACCGTTTGTGACTACGTCAGCTGTTGCCTTTGCCAAGCGAATGTCATTTCTTTTATTTAAACGGCGTTTAGATGGCGCAGACGGTTGTTGTCTCACTTCTATCTGCCAACTTTCAACATTTCGACGTTTATGGACCATCTGCTCAGCCCATAACAGTATTCAATTGTCGCTGTACTGCCCCTTTATCTTTATTCCCTACTTATGATCAATGTCACACTTCGGAAGTTTTAAATTGAAACGCGGTGGTTATTCGTCGAGATTACGTGATTATTTTTGAATTGGGATTTTAAGGGTTTATGACCGATGTTCTTTTGCCCATTTCTGATTTGCGAGTTAATGACTCCGCGTAGACAATCGGATTACAGTAGCCACATAATGTTTTGATGTCCTATAATTACTTTCTTACACATGTTATTATGAGTATAACCATTATTTAAGAAAATATTTTTGTATAGTTACAATGATTGCTGAAATAACATAAACTGATTCACAGTTGCTAATCCAACTCGTGTGATTAAACAGCAAAGTTTTGGAATTAAATGAAACATTTTGCTCCACTTTTTGTAAAAAGTTCAAATAGGAGCAAAAAAATAAAAAAAGTGCTGACTTTTAGAATATTACTTATTTGAATTATTATAATAATGATAAAGTACAATGGCGTTCTTAAAGCCTTAGGATTCTCTACCAGTACTTTATTTTTCTGTGCATAAAGTTTAAATAAATTTATTTGGTTAATAAGGTCAATTAACATCACATCGAAGTACATGAAGTACATGTTCAACATCGACCTCAATGTTAACGGAATAGATACTCCACTAAGTTGAAATTTGACGAGACGCCCGTATTAATTAATACCGTCCATTAGCACCGCTTGCTCCGTCTCTCGGAGTTCTATCGCTCTAAATGCAATTAGTTTACATCGAGGCACCGACACCGCGCGACACCACTCGCTCTCAAACTAAATATAATTCGCGCCCTAATAACATTACGCCGTGCCGTTCATAAGATAAAAAAACCTTTGGCGCAATAGTTGTTCTTTACATATAGGTTTATTTTAAAACGAGTGCGTAGGTATATTCTACGAGGTAATTAGGTGAATGAAATTTTCATACAAAGTCACACAGACAGGTCACGTGACTTATGTTTGTATGAAAAGTAGATTTTTAATTCTAAGATTTTGATCTATGTTATGACCTACCGACGTGAATCCACTCGTAACACTAGCAATTTAACTTAGCACGAGGGTATAGCAAGAATACTAATAATGTGCGATCCAAAAGGCTATCTTAAAAATAAAAAAATCCTTGCTTTTTTACTCTTTCCTAAATTAAAATTTATGTGTGACAAAATTTTCCGGTAGGTACACGTTTAACTAAAATCTGCGATCGCTGCGCCGTTACTGATTTGATATAATTCAAGCTCACGATACCCAGAAAAGCTTCGTTTAATAATCACGCGCTTTGTCCAGTTCTAATAAATTCACGCTATGATGAGCTACCTTATTACACTAGAACACAGAAAGGCCTTAATTTATGAACTCTTAACATTCTCGTTGCAAAATTTAAAATATATTTCCTCTAATACACGAAGAACTTTTAGCTCGGGCTTCACACAATCTGAGTCATTGGAAATTCTTTTTTATATCTAGAGCAAATTAAAGATGAAAATTTTGAGGTAAATAAAAGGGTTTTATTTTTTTATGTTCGTCTGCTTCATTGCTCGTAATTACACAAAGAAATTTAGGTGCGGTCGTAATTAAGATTTTTATCAAAAAAGGCTTGATTGTAAAATGCAAATGCGTTGCGTTGGAACGAGCCGTCTATGGCTCGAGCCATGACAATTATCTTTAGGATAATTTATGTTAATATTTTTATATCACAGAAATTGCTAATTTATTTTTTTATCCCTTGGCCTTAGGCAGAGTACCTTGTCGCTTTCCATGACCCTGATTGGCGTAGATTTGGAACTGTGTTAGATGGATGAGATGTCAACCAAGTCAGAGGTAGCTAGAAGATCATTTCCTCTATTGGTCATGCTTGTACAATTAAAAAAATATAATATTGAAGACCCATTTATCACATTCAAAAGTTAAGTGTTAGCTTACTTCTTTAGAGATGATATTTTATAAATCATTTAAAAAATTATGTTATACTGCTACTTTGTTGGAGGCTTAATAAAAGTTTTACACTCAAAGATTGAGCTGTACTTATTAAAGACAATTGCATAGAATTAACGATGTCTATGCAAGTTGGAGCGAGAGCAAATGGCATTAGGCTCCTCCACGGCTCAATGGTTCGCAGTTTAACGTGGCTCTCGCGACACCGAGGCCCTGTCGACTCTAACACAAATTATTAGCGCAACTTTAACCCCCCTTTTCTTTCGTCCGGCTCGCTCGACAAGCCCTCAATAGATTCATTAAGACTCTAACGAGATCTTCCAGGGTGAATCACGAATGCTTTGTTTCGTTAAATGCGATTTATTTTGTTTGTTAATATTTTGTCGGTACAAAGTTGCAGTTGTGTTAGCATTCTCACTACATTTTGGACAGATCTTATTAAGAGTTTTATGAATTTCATTTTGGTCGGCAAATGTAGCAACGACAATGTTTTTATATTCGTCTCTAAATGCGTACATATAGATATATTATCTTATATGAAGTTTAAAAAAAGTTTTCAATAAAAGGCAGAAGAATACTTTCAAATAAATAGCAATTTAATTTTGCAAAATGAATTCTTGATCGATTCCTTTATCCCATCATAATCAAAACATCAGCCAACAGAACTGTACGTATAAAATGTCGATCACATCAGTCCTCAGTCTGCTGAATAAACGAGCTGATATCACGTTACGTACACATAAGTGTACTTGTATATATATTTAATATGCGAAAGCGGTTAAAGCTGCCTAATTATCAAAGCTGTCGGTAAAGCAAGTTATGGAGGGTGCATTTTTAATAGCTCTCTCATTTCAGTTGCACGTTGGTTTCTATCAAAACGTATTTGCATGCAAATGCTTATTGATTCAACTGCTAATTGAGATGAATTTGGCTTTAGCTCGTACGAATTAAGTGATAATTCGTTATGTTGTGACGTAATGTCAATGACCGTTTGAAAAGAATATTATCAAAGAACGTTAATGTGATTTATGAAATAAAATATTCTTATTTGTACGTATGAATAACAAGAGCAAACAAAAGAAAATGTAAAAATGTTTTAAAACTTTTGTACAATACAAGACTTACATACCATATATTGTCCTTTATTTATTCGTTTAATTTTTAACAATAGTACAAAAATTTGAATAACAAACAACAAAGACGTCTTGAGGTTGTATTTCATGAACGTTAAATTCAAAGGGTTTGGGATTCAATATTTTTTCAGTATTTAAATGTTGAACACATATACCATTTTTCTTTTACAATCCCATTTAGGTATTGTTTTGCAAGTGGATACATTAGAGGTATCACCGTCGCCCTACAACCCTTGGGGCTGTACCGTACCCTTCCATCTCGTTTAAGATATTCGTGAACATAATAGAGATCTCTAATTGACAAAGAGAAATATCTTAAGTGATAACATTATGTTTGAAAGCATTGTTTTAAGGATGTTTATAAAAAGTTTTAATTGAAATAAATAATAATATCTTGGGACAATCTCACACACGGACATCTGATCCCAAACTAAGCAGAGCCTGTACTATGGTAACCAGACAACTGATAAACATACTTATACATTTCTAAATACATACATATTTATAGATAAATAACACCCAGACACAGAACAAATGATCGTGCTCTTCACACAAAGATTTTTCTTGGGTGGGAATCGAACCCACGACCTCCGGCTTAGCAGTCAGGGTCACTAACCACTAGACCAACAGGCCCGTCAAAATGACGATATGTCATATTATGTATATATGAGTGAGTGATATGTGGATATTATTGTTTGGCTAGTAGGATAAATCTACATATTTCCGGATACTTTGTATATAGTCTGTCTAGACTAGAAAAAATATAAAATATTAGTTACTAAAAGCAAAAGGAAACTTTTTTTTATAATTATAATAGTTTACATAAAATTACGTCACGGGAACGCGCAACGCGATAGTTTAAAAGTTAGTAACTGTAGTAGTTGACGTTTAAGGTGAATTTTGAGTTCATCAAGAGACCGATTGTTTTAAGTAATAAGTAGTGAAAACAAATTTGTTCCAATATGTAAACTATTCAACAAATTGGTATATTAGGTATCAAATGTATGGAACTAAATTCAATTGGCAAACTCTCTGGTTTCAGTCTAATCAAACCGTCACGCTTGTATGCCTACAAGGGCACACAGAATTCTGTAGTCATGTCAGTTGAGCGACCAATATTGATACGATTGATATAAAGAGTTATATTATTATATGTGTAGTGTAAAAAGGTAGTGTTTTGTCCAGCCATAAGTCAATTACAACCGGTATTATAACTTTAAGGTCACAGCTCATTACAGCCACCCGGCACCCACTCCGCACCGACTCGCCTCCTGCGGTTAGTATTCTTTATATGGAATTGTATGGGCATGCACTCACTATATCAACTCCGTAGCGTCGCCAGATCGCCTCGGTTATAAGCCCTTCACGCGCGGACGGCGGGTGGACCACTCGGTGACAACTCGCTGCTCGAATGCTTGCCTTGCGTTGACTGGGCGTTGCTTACGCGCGGGTCCGGAGTGGACCGCGCGCTGCCTGCGATTGATACACGCGAGGACGATACTTGGCGATGATTTCTTTTTTTTGTTGCGTCTTTTATTTTCTTCTTCATCAAGCGCGACAGCTATGATTGCCAATTCACGGTTTGTAAAATTTGTGAAGACCTAGTGCCAATTATTAAAAGACTACTCGAAAATTCGTGGACCAAGCGGCGTCCACTCGTTGACCACTCGGCGTTCACTCGTTGACCGCGTGGAGTCCACTGGTTGACCGCGGGACGTTTATTGGTGATAACGCGACGTCCACCCGTGGACAACGAGTGGATGCCGTGCGACGAGGCGGTGCGGGGTGGGTGCCGGGTGGCTCTAATGAGCTGTGTCCTTTATATTCAAGTCTTTAAAGTCGTTGTTATAATCCCCAGTTATAATGATGAAAACGTTAAAAATAATTAAAAAGACCTCAAAGGCAACGTTTACGGTATCACATAAATTCAGTGCACGAGTAGGTACTGAACGAAAACTATAAAAGTTTAATGAACCATTAGGACTTTGATTAACATTCGCTCACTAACGATAGTCACTCTTATATAGATAACTAGCTGTAGCACGCGACTCCACCCGCATGAGTGTCGGTCTTTGTCAGGCTCTAGACCATCTCTGTACCAAATTTCACATAAATCGGCTCAGTAGTTTAGACGTGATTGCGTATCACACAAACAGACATAGTTTGTTTCGCATTTATAATATTAATATTAAAAATATTATTATTAATTAATAGTAAGGAAGTAAGGACGATTTTTTACTGAACTAGCAAAAAGAGACAATACGATTTTGTTTCATATATTTTAAGAATTAAGAATAAATATAATATATTTATGTAAACCATTTTACCTGTTACATTTAATCCATACCTTGAAATACAGATTTCTGAGTTGCATATTTTTTCTGAGTACCAGTTGAACCTTCATCTTTCAGTAAACTACTTCTTACATAAGATTCTTAAATTCTTAGACTGAATGTACCTTTTAATAAAATGATGAAAATAAATAAAACAATAATTTTCAGAAGGTTCTATTTTGGATAACAGTTGGATTGCTTTACAATTATAGTTAACAGTTGAACGAGTCAACTCTCTTGATAACTTCTTCAGAAAATCCGCTCTCCTAATCTAAGAAAATTGTCACATTTTCGAAATTTGTTATGCAAATGTCGATATTAAACACGTTCATTGTAGCACTAAACGCAAATCGATCGGAAGCGTTGACTCGACGTCTCTCAAATCACGAATTTAGGGGCGAGGTATTTTTCAAGTCGACTGCAACCACGCGATAAGAGTCGTTCGAAATGTGACCGAATTTCAATCAAATTTATGAGTTATAATAATGATTATAGGTACTTTATCTATCGCTCCGCATAAAATTTGCAATTTCATTGAAAAGGTGAACTCTAGTGTAACAAATTTGTGCCAATCGTAAGGCGCTGATAATGATTCAGAAAATTAATCTCGACGAAAAAACGGACTGAGGGGTGCTGCGAAATGAGAGCGAAACATGGATGGATTGCTTGCGTTTGTCGCAGTTCATATTTATTACTCACCTTTTACAAACGATTTAATACCGGGCCTCAAACATTTACTCGTAAAATACTTTAGCCGACATCACTTTGAACGCACTTTTATGGGAAAATTACATGTGTTAAATATAAATAATCCAATTATCAATTGTACTCTTTATAGACTGGTGAAAAATTCTTAATTGTTTAAAAATTCATGTTTTTCATTCCTAAGATAATAAAATTCATGTAGGTACTAGATCTTTGTACTTTAATAAAGGGAAATCAGTGTCAGATTACCAGCCAAACGGCTCATAGAATACTAATTAATATGTCAAATACTTTGATCTTGTATAATATACCTAAGTATTACGCCTGCAGATTTGAAACAGATTTGGATTTATCTAAACAATTCTAAAATATTTACAAATTTCAAAACATATGAACGGCAGTTCCGTTTTAATTAAAAATGATCATGTATACCTAAAACTATTAATACAAAAATATATTCATACATTGATATTTCAAATAATTTCCTGATGTAATAAGTTATTATAACACTTAGCACAAGTCACCGGGTGAAATCTTTGTTCTACGCCGCCCAGGGAGACGCCGGACCGCTCGCAGCGATTGAAATTTAAAATATTGTACCCTTTGCCATTATGCGAGCTTATTCACCCTTGAAATATCCCTAGGGGGCGCCAGGTACAACGATTGGGGAAAATATTTTACACTTGTTACTAAGGATGTCGCTTTCAAGTCTGCCATTATAAAAGTTTGCGAAAGAAAATTTCAAACGTACAGCTTAGTTGATAGAGTTTAATATCGTTTGAAGCGTTATGTGATTTCGCCAGAATATTTATGAAAAGCACTTAATTAGTGTGTCGAGAATGAAAAATTGTTATTGAAACCGAGTTGATTGAACTGGCGATTCATAACTATGTCATTTTGGATGCGACACTAATGAAAACGCGATTAATCACTGCTCTCGCCGGAGAGTGAAATGGTACGCGACGCGTGATTCTGCAATTTGTACTGCACTTTGTTATTATTGCCCTTTCATTCGCGATCGTTCATTTTTTCCTAATGCGGTTTTTCAAAAAACTAAATGGAATGGATTCTGTGGTGGAAGGGTTGAGGGTTGCGTTAAAAGGGATCAATTATTTTGCGATCAATATGAAATGTTTATTTTTCCTGCCGACGATGTTGTTTTAATCGTTCTGTTTACGTTTTTGAGACGAACATTTGTTCGATGTTGAAGTTCTTCACACAAACTTTATCCAATTTATTGTCGCTTGTTTTTTTTTTTTTGTTATACATGTATTTTTACATTATAGGTAAACTTAGTTGATTGTAAAATATATTTCTTATCATATAATAATATACTATGTATAGCGCACGATAGAATCCGTTTTAAAGTACTTAGTTTTATTTCAATGTCTAATATTCGCGTAAACCTCAGAAAACAATAATATACAATGTGTTTATTATTATATGATAAGAAATATTAAGGAACTTATGTGTTATTTTATCAGTATTGTTGGTAGTTTCCATCTTTAGCCAAGTGATCGCTTTTACACAGGCCCTCCAATATAAATTCTTGTATCAAATTAAGCGCTTCAACAAACGAAAGCGTACATTTAAAGGTTAACAAACCGTTAAAATCTGCACAAAAATAATTAAGCGAATAACTTCACTCATTAGTCGGCCGACTCGGTGGCGGTAGGTGCAGAGGGTAGTACTTTGCCGCATTACTGCATATTAGGTCCGGCCCACTGAGCGGAATACCAACGTTTACTTGATAAAATAAATTTGAACAAAACAAACGCATCCGTTGCGGCGATATGAATCCACCTCTCTGAAGTTGTGCTAAGTGGCATGGAAGTGGAAAAATTGTAGCCGGGCATCAGCTAATATGTGAATACTTGGAATACCACTATACGTTGTTTTGTCGCCATACAACTACCTACAGTACCTGTACTCACATTTATATATTATCCAATAAATATATTAAAATTATTCGAAATAGAAAACAGACAAGTCTTAGTTATCTATAAAATTGTTTACGTATTTCTGCTTCCAATTTTGAAACCTACTCGTTATAGGGTTCAGTATAAATGTGAAAACAATAAACTTTACAGAACTTACTAGTATAATAATATAAAGTTGATTCTTTTGAAAAACATGTTATGTTGGCTCCCCTTAAATATCTTAAGCTGTTTCGAAAATGAGAGCATATTTTTTAAGTTTTAATACTTTTTTAAAGCCATGGGCTTAAGATTGGGGCTTGATTATACGTCACCTGTAACTGCAATATCGGATAAACGAGCTACCCTAAAATTAAGCGTATCTAAGTCAAAGGTAACGAAAGCAACATATCAGCATATCTAGTTTAACAATCTGCCAAATACTATTGGCGATTTAAATTCGTAACTGAATTAAATCCGAATTGAAGTGTCAAGCGTAACGAGAGAGTCACTCATGCCGCGTAGGGCGACCATTCGTTAGTCTAACTCTTTTGGTAAAACGACCCCGGGATAAGCCGGGTGCACTGTTAACATTCTTTTCAATAATGATGGGAGGGGAGATGTGAGTGCTCTGTGTCTTGTTTATTGGATTTTTTGTTGCAATCTACATATGAATAGAACGCCAATCTGTTGGACGTTGGAGGGTATCGAGTCGAACTCGTATTGTTTGTTGCACTGCTCTACATTGTAGCTAAAATAATGTTTGCACGCACTGTGTGCTTACCTAATGTAATTATCGCATGTGGGCCAATATTTTTTTTACAGTTTTGTTTACCTATGCTGTGTTTAAGTTTGCTTTTATAGTTAACAAATTAGTTTTTAGTTGCCGCCATTAATATTCTTTCATTATTTTATGAATAATTTATTTTATACCTAATAACGTCACGTACTTGGTATGAGCTCAGTGCGGAAAGTCACGAATGATATATCAAATATTATTTTTATAAAATTCTGTCGACTCCAAGTATTTCCTATCTTCTTTAAAGTTTTACTGTGGAACAACAACGCGCGTGTTGGTCGCTTTAATAAGTCCCGTGCATGATAAATAGGATCAAGTGCGGGGATGTACGATATTCGTTGTCTCTGTCACTAGTTCACAAAGTAATCTCCCAGACTCTTCACACGGCTTTGGGGTTGCGGATTTAATACGACGTTTGTAGACTAGAAAACTTAATGAAAGTGTGGCAGCTCTAGTTGTGGGCATCATTATCGACGGCTTTGCACTCAGATAAAAAGCTTTTCGAAACGTTATGAAAACGTATGCCGCTTTGAGGTTAAACCAAGCGAAGTGGAACAATTTGAATATAGCTGTTGTGCGTAGGAGTTTTATTTTAATCTGTGGTTAGCTCGGATTTTGTCTGTTACTCTCTGTGGTTGTCCGTATTGTTTTTTTGTGATGTGAAGTTGGGACAATGTATTTTAAAAACAATGCCACTTTCAATTTTGAGTAGTTTATTTTATTACAAATAATTCTTATATAGCTATTGTTAGTGGGTTAGTTTTAATATAAAATTCAAATCGTTATTCTTAATAATATTTTTAACTTCCTGTTTTTTTTCGTAAAGTATTATTAAGAAATCACACTTACAAAGTGTTAATAAAACTAAAAAGCAGTTTATTCTAAAAACAGAAGCTACTTAATTAAGCCCTACTCCTTTCCACACGAATAAATTGCAAACTTGCGACCCCAAAGTTTGTAATTCGAATGTTTTTTTTTTCACCGCTACAACAACATTATGAGCAGACACGTGTCATTCAGCCTGATACGACCAGCACTGAATTAGCCACGCACACATGCACCTCTTTAATAGGCCTGGGTTGCTATGGTAACCATGGTTACTTGTCGCCATCCCCATTACTGAGGTGCATAATACCGGCTAGTGTATCAAGATGTTAATTCGAACCTCTCTTAATGAACTGCTTTCGAGTGTTCTGTCAATAGCAATTGAGATTTTCGGGCCAGTTGGTAGAATACCTTCGTTACGTTAGGCTCCGGTAAATGTTTCCGTGTGTATGGAAATTGGTTTTTCGTTAGTAGTTTTAACTTTGTAATTGTCCACTGAGTTACATAATAAATTATTGCTTATAACATAATGGGATGGAACGCAGTTTTTTTAAACCTAAGTTATGTTTCTCCTGAATTATAAGAAAAGACTTTTTACATTATATATTTCTAATATATTGTACTTCATGAAAAGGGAAAACATTTATTACATCCAACTTTAATACCTACATCACCCAAAAACAATTCGTACGTCGACGAAACTAAACAAACCACTCAGACTACACAAATTAAACCATGTAAATTATCCCCACCCAAATTACATTCGAATTTCCGTAGAATTAAACGAGAGAAGTCCCAGTCATTTGAAAAGGTCGCATCCATTCGCAACAACACGTTAAACTTACACAGACGAAATGGGCAGTCGACGTAGACAAAGTGACGTCATCAATATAACTGAGTTTAGTTCGGTCGCCGGTCGCTGCCAGAGGGCAAGGAACACCACATTAGTAGCAGATTAATATACTCGTATCGTATTGGAAAGCATCGCCGTCCCTTATTGGAAGTCCTTCGATACACGCAATGCCTATTTGAGTCGGTCCGCTCCGCTGAATTGAGTATCGTGATTTGGGCAGACTCATTTTTGGATCAAAGAGTCATATTATTTAATCAAGTAGAAAGGATTTTTGGGGTTCAGCTATTTATAAATAAACGGGAATGTGACAATATTTCTTCTGCCAATTGGTCATATGGGGAAGTTTTTCTGACATACCTTATTATATTTATTTCTTCTTTTTCACTTCAAAACATCCATATTTTGAAATAAGTACTTAATATAGTTATTTTTACTACTATATATTAATACTATATTACTGAAATCGCCAACTCGTCTAGAAAAAGCGTGGTGATCAATTCTCGTTCCTTCTTTATATAAGAAGAGGCATGTGTCCAGCAGTGGGACATTAATAGGCCGATATTATTATTATACAATAAAGTTATTAAAATTTAATGAAAAATTAATTCTCATTACAATTTTCTGCTAAATCAACAACACACGCTATTGGGTTGGTACATCTCTAACCATATGAATGATAATTACTCATTTGAATTGGTTCAAAGCAAACTTATTTAATAAACGCAGTCCAAACCACGGTTCATTTGGTCATATCCAACGCCTGATTAAACCCATTCAAATTCAATATACTGATAGTTTTATTAATTATTAATTTGTCTCGGACCAGTTTATATTGGATTCTATCTACTTAACGCATGTTTATTCCAATTAAATCAATTATTAAATCCCTGTTTTTATTTTACGCCAAAAGATTTTTTTCAGAGAAAATAGACTAGAGACTCATGGACCTATAAAAAAGATCGGACGGAACTCTATCTAAGACAAGACTGTTCCCAGTATTGGCGGCAACTTAATAATGTGTGAGTGAATTTTAGGGTGGCTATGTTAGCAAAATTTCCCCATTTTTTCTTGGTTTATTTAGCGTGCTATTTGAAAGCTCAAAAGCTTTTCAAATAGCACGCTAAATAAAACTATTAACCTTTTGAACGCCCATCTATATAATACGCGATGTGTCCTCCAGCGCCACGCTACAAATGTATAACGTATCTATAGTAAAACGTAGGGATGGGACTAATGTCCTATCGACAAATAATATTATAAGTTGAAATTAACGTTTATTCACCAATTTACGAAGCTAAATAAAAACTGATACCGTATTTTCATATTTTGTTTCATTTCATAAAAAAATAAATATGAAAACCTGGATATATTTACCATAATAAAAGAAAATAATTGTAAATTTATTAGACGTGAGTTCAAGAAGGCACATCCCTATTTGCCTCCAAATGTAATCCTTCTACTTCATATCAAGTCGTTGGCGCTCGAGGCACGTCAAAATCCTTTCTTATATAAGGAGGTCTAGATGTCGATTCTTTTTTCTATTCACTGTGGTCGAGTTACAAGTGCATAACCTCAACCTATTCATGCATAATTTATTTCGTTTACTTACAACACACAGATCTTTTTTTTAATGGTAGGTATACGTGTCGCAAAATACTAGCAATGATTTTTCTTGTTTTTAGAAACTAATAGAAAACGAAAGTACATTCCTGAAACGGAAGTTGACGACTTAACGGAATGTCAAGACGACGAACTATTTCAAAATTCTGATTATTCACAAACTTTTTTTTATACTGAATCTACTCAAAAAGAAACAAAATTAAAACTCGCAATAATTCGTCATATTCACCGTCACTCATTTTTTATAAGAACACGTGCGCCAACGCAAGATGTAAACATTGCACTACACTAAAATGCACTAAGTCACTATGACCTTGAAACCCGTCCGCTTATGACGTCACAGATTTACTTCTATACAAGTTCGTGGCGTTGTGCGCACTGACAACTAGCCACTTTGTAAGGATGGGTCTTTCAAACGGTGTTTCACTATCGACAATGATTAGAAAACCTATTTTTTCTTGAATAAGGTGAATAAAACGTAGTTTATACTTTACAATATTTATAAAATATTATTTATTCACGTCATTTTCTTGCAATAATAGTATTTATGATCGTTTCGACGAGATGAAATATAGCGAGGTCTTCATCGTGTCCCATCACTGGCTTACTTTATATCAAGTACTTGGCGTTGGGGGCATTACAATATTTTCTGGCGTTTTACTTTCTATTGAATATAATTCAAACAAGAACTTATTATGTGTGAAAAAGTTAATAATATAGCTTATAACAGGGCAATTTTCCATAAAAACAAAATAAAAGGTCTTGTAAAAGTCGTAAATTTATTTTATACTATTATTACTTCTAATCAAGTAGTGGCGCTGAGGGCACGAAAATCTCTTACTTGTATAGAAGTGATTGGCGTTCAAAAGGTTAATAATAAGATTTCTCCATACAACAACCTCCCTAGAATAGATTAGGACAGGGACTTAATATTATATAAAAAATAAATATAACGATTTTAAGAACGAAGTTCCTTATCGCGCGTTGGGAAAGGGGGCTAGACGGAAAAAATTAAAACGAAAAATTGTAACGACAATTTTTGCTATAGTTGTAAGCCGTGCGGCATGCGCGTGTTTCTCTGTCTGACTCTCTCTCTCTCTCTTTCTCATATTTCCCATTGAACAGTGTGGTGTCGCGACGATTATTTTTGTTGAGTGTATACAGGTTTTTTGTACATAGTAAATGATAATAAAAAATCATAACAATAATGAATCCTGACAGTGTTATTTAATAATTAAAATTTTATTACAATTCCTTCACTAATTAATCGAAAGGAACTTCGTTCCATCCATGGGTGTCCCTTGACACCTCTCAAGTTTTTACGTTTTGTCCTAAATATAAACATTAAAAAAAACTACGGTTTGCACTCCGAGATTGCCGGCAGAAGTGAAAACTAGCAAATAAAAATTCAATTTTCATATTTTAAACACTTTATGTACACGAATTTTACAAGTATGCAACCATCAGTAGTCACCATCTGTGGATGTGCGTAGCAGGCTGTATTACAATCACACAAGCATATACGCGCAAGTGCCCTGCGCCGCTTTTTACCCACCTCAAAAAGTACACAACCCCGCTAAAGAAGATTTCTCTTCAAACAATGACACTGACACCCATTGACATGTTTTTTTCTATGCTGACACCGGATGACATCTCACACACGCGCAAGCGCCTTGCGTCGCGTCTTAGGTATTTTTGATCAAACACGTGACCCCTGACGCGAGTTTAACTGAAGAAGTTGTCGCTTCTTTTCACAATTTATTTTTCTTAAACCTCCTGCTCAACAACCCTGATGCAGGGTAAGTTTTTTATAAAATTGTCTTTTATTTTGGGAGTGTTCGCGACGGGCCCTTACAGTGAATAAACAGTGTAGTTGTGACAATCGTTAAAGTGTTCATATAGTGTTAATAGATAAAGACTATAGTTTAAAAATCGTGTGTGATGCCAGCGGGACAATAGAAAACGCCAATAACAGCCCTTAAAGGGTCTATATAGTAAGTAAATCATGTTTTAAATTGATGTTGTTTAATAGTTAAAGTCGTGTTTAGTGCCGGTAGTTTGATTTATAAAATGTTAAAATTATCACAGTTTCGGTGGGTAGTTTTATATTCACACAATGTACAACAATTTCGATTTTTGGTGTTTATAACGCTTAAATTATATTAAGGTGGGCTGAAATATACTTAGAAAAGTATTTAAACATATAGTAAACTCATATATAGTTATTTCTTTAATATTTGTAATTAGTAAACAAAGCAACATTGTTAGTTTTTTGTGTTTACATTTTTGTAACATAGTGTATCTCATTTGTTTTTAATAAAATTTAAATAACTTGGGTTTTATTGTATAGCCAAGACTGTAGCCTATCAGTTCCCAAAATAGTTATAGACCTAGGTCTTATAGTTTAATAGTTATTCAGTGTCAAAGTGGAGGGAACCGACTGGGGCGACAGTTTTGGTCTAGATTTCGTATAGGTGCCTAACGGCGATGGGTAGGTTGTTGAGACGTATATCAATGGATAGGTAATTTAATTGCCTATCCGGAGATGTATGTCTCATCAACCTTAACCCTATAGGTTAATAGAAAAACACAGTTTTATATAAAATTTCTAGTTCCTAGGTTTTAGTCATAATTTAGGTACACTGTAAGTAATAAAATATAGTTCCTTTGTGTTTTATTTATAGCCAACACAGTCACCTATCGACCCCCATAATAGTCGTAGACCTAGGTCTTATAGTTTAGAAAATATTAGATATGAAAGTGGCGGGAACAGGAAAAAGTGACTGTGTTGGCCCAGTTTTTTATATAAAGGTGCCCTAAGGGCGAGGGTAAGGTTGATGAGGCATATGGCAATGGATAGGTGATCTAATTACCTATCCTGCGAGGTATGTCCCATCAACCTAACCCTAATAGTTTAATAGTTACACACAAAAATGTATGAAATTTATAGTGAAAAATAAACACGAAAAGTGCGAGGTTTCTGCGGCTCTCGTTTCGGTAAAGTTTGGAGGTACCTGACCGAGGCCGAAACAAGGCATAGTCGTAGCTAGCAGATAGCGGTCTACCAGCCTCTTCAAGCCTAGGGAACAATGGAGTGAGCAGAAACCTCAAGCCTTCGGGTACCGGAAGTAGTGTGTTTTATTTAATCTCCCGATGTGAGGAATCGGCCCCACGGTCGCCTTATAAGAAGTGGCCCTGCCGTCGTCGTGCGCAGTATGATAGGGTACCTGTAACGGACCACACGCATAGCAAGTATGCACGCCGCATAACTCTTCGGGATCCACCGTCGTCATCATCATCACCTACCCACATAGAAGAATTCTTCAGCAACCTACGTGTACGCGAACCTACAGGTGCAGGGGCGTGAACGGCTCGTCGACGCCTATAGTATAGTGCTGTCTCTCTCTCGGAACATGGTAGTCGACGATAGACCGTCCGTCCGGTACATTTTATGGTCCTTCGAGCCGGATCGCGAGAACTGCTGAAGAGTTATAGTCGCCTGAAGTCGTCTGAAGCCTGAAGCCTGAAAACCGATGACTGAAGAGTTACGCCTGAAGACTGACTTCTGAAGAGTTATTATTGAAGACTGACGTATGAAGCGTAACTACTGAAGACTGAAGACTGAAGACTGAAGCTGAAGACTGAAGCTGAAGACTGAAGACTGAAGCTGAAGACTGAAGACTGAAGACTTATGGACTGATGACTGATGACTGAAGAGTTTTGATTGAAGAATTGCTACTGAAGATTAACGTCTGAAAACTTACAACTGAAGGCTTACGACTGAAAAACAACATATAGAAAATTCAAGATGCCTATTACGCGATCCAAAGGAAAGGCTCCAGTGGGGTGGATTGTCGACTTGGATGCGGACTTATCAAGCACACCTATCGTTCACCAGTTGCCGCCGCGTTCACCGTCAACAACTGCGGGTAGTGCGAATATTCAAGTACCCCCCCCGCCACCCGCGGAGGGGACCTCGACTTCAACAGTACAACAAGACGCACCAAGCGAACCAATGGGACTCCGTCAACCTGAATACAACCCTGAACAGGAATCACACCCTACACAGAAGACAGAAACACGCAAGCCCTGCAGTATGGAAGACTTTAATAGAAAAGAAAAGCCAACGAAGGAACGTGAAGGACGCTCAGTAGCAACCAATCAGTCACATAGAAAAATACTGAAAGCTCGGGAAGATTTATTGAAGATTAAATTACAGTTAGCACAGTTAGCATTACAGAAGGCTGAAGAAGAGGCTTATAGTGACGACTACGACGAAGATAGACAGTCAAGAAGTGAATATGTTCGTTCGTGGTTGGAAGAAGCCCCGGAACCGCAACCTGAAATAGAAGCCAACATCGGGAGAAGAACCGACTTGGCCATCGGGGTACAGGACACACATCGTGTCACCCTTCCGGACACCCAGCGTGTCACCCTACAGGACACAGAACGTGTCACCCTTCCGGACACCCAGCGTGTCACCCTACAGGACACAGAACGTGTCACCCTTCCGGACACCCAGCGTGTCACCCTACAGGACACAGAACGTGTCACCCTTTCGGACACACATCGTGTCACCCAACAGGACACCCAGCGTGTCACCCTACAGGACACAGAACGTGTCACCCTTTCGGACACACATCGTGTCACCCTTCCGGACACAGAACGTGTCAACATAGAAGATGACAATCCGAAGAAGAAGGAAGCTCATCAACCGGGAAGTGATTCGCTGAGGCCGTTAATCACCGAACTCACTTCCGCAATAGCTGCGCTCGCTGACAGGAAGCCTCTGGACACTTCGTTTACTTCGCCTCATCCAGCGGTTTCAAAAGTCATCATGACTCTGCCGACATTCAGCGGGGCGCATACAGAGTGGCTGTCGTTCCGTGCGATATACGACACCACAAGAAGATATTTCAACGACGTGGAAAATACAGCAAGACTTAGAAAAAGTCTCAAGGGAAGAGCATTAGAAATAGTTAGTTCAGAACTCATCGCACACGCAAGACCGGACGACATAATGAAGGAACTGGAACTTCAATTCGGCCGACCTGACTCCATCGCTCAAGCCGAAACAGATAAGCTGCGAACTTTGCAACGTTGCACAGAAGCACCGAAAGACATATGCAACTTCGCAAGCAAGATCAGAAGCAGCATAGTTACACTTCAAGCATTGAAGAAAGATCACTACTTAATGAATGCGGAGCTGCTACGAGTACTCACAGAGAAGCTGCCGAACTCCCTGCGCGTACAGTGGTACCGGACATACACAGAGAAGTACAATTCAAGACCGGACCTCAACAGTTTTAGTGAATTCGTCACGGAGTACGCGCGCTTCTGCAGTGCTTTCGCGCCAGCTGAACACATAAGTGAAGGCCAACCGACTCGTCGTGTCTTTCAAAGGACAAACACCGCAACAGAGAGGCACACTTCTGCGTACACTCCGGCCTCAAAATACACTTCAAGATGCAGAATCTGCGGCCACGAAGGGCACTTCACATTAGACTGCAAGACATTCCGCGAAGCCAACTCAGACAAGAGATGGGAGCTGGCAAAGAAGCACGGACTATGCTTCCGATGTCTACGCATACGCCGCTACGAACACTCGTGCAAGCCCAAGAAGTGCGACATACGAGGTTGTACCGCCACTCATCACCAGCTTCTGCATCATGATAAGAAGAAAAGCGAAGGCCCGAGAGAAGAAACAGTCGCAAGCTCAAGTTTAAATACGAACACTCAAGCGTATTTGAAAATAGTTCCTGTACAGATAGTCGGACCGGCGGGAGAAGCCTCCACATTCGCATTGCTCGATGATGGGTCAACAATCTCCCTCATAGATGAAGACATAGCGAACAAGATCGGCGTTGAAGGAAAGCTGGACCCCTTCACCATTCGAGTTATCGGGGACACTGCGATAGACGTGCACAACTCAAGACGCGTTAACATAACCATGAAGAACGCAGCGGGTAAACAGATACCCTTGTGTGCGCGCACTGTTCCCGGGCTACACCTGTCGCCACAGAAAGTGAGCGAGGAAGATCTCAAAGAATGTAGACACCTCCAAGACATCAGTAAGAAGCTCACCTACAACACCGGAGTACCAAAGGTGCTCATAGGACAGGACAATTGGCACCTCCTCGTCGCTAGTGCCATAAGAAGAGGACCCAGTCATCAACCCGTCGCGTCACTGACACCACTGGGATGGGTGTTACATGGCGCGCACTCGCGAACACTTGGTCACAGTGTTCACTTCGTCAATCAGCTGTCGCCACAGGAAGAGAATATAGAAACACAGTTAAAGGAATACTTTGCGCTCGAGTCCCTTATAGTCAACCCACGTCGTCCGAACACAGATCCACAGAAACAGGCACAAGATATACTAGAGAAGAGTACGAAACAGTTAGAAGATGGTCATATAGAAACGGCTCTTCTCTGGAAGAATGAAGATTTCGTCATGCCTGATAGTTATGAAAACGCAACAAAGAGACTTGCGTCAATAGAAAAAAAGCTCGATCGGAATCCAGAACTCAAAGCAAGATATATAGAACAAATGGATTCACTTATAGAAAAGGACTACGCCGAAGTAGCACCCAACAATAGTACACCGGCGAAGACCTGGTACCTGCCCCACTTCGATGTACATAATCCAATGAAGCCCGAGAAGCTCCGCATAGTCCATGACGCTGCCGCGAAGACGAGAGGGATGTCTCTCAATGACTTTCTCCTCACGGGACCAGACCTGCTGCAATCGTTGCCAGGAGTGATGATGAGATTTCGTCGTCACCGCATAGCCCTATCAGCAGACATCTCTGAGATGTTTATGCAAGTCCGAGTCAGACCAGAAGACAGAGACGCCCTACGCTATCTGTGGAGAGGAGACCGGCGGGAGGGACCCCCTCGAGAGTTCCGCATGAAGTCCATCATCTTCGGCGCTGCGAGCTCGCCCTGCACAGCCATCTTCGCGAAGAACTGGAACGCGCGTAGACACATCAACGAAGAACCAGAGGCAGTAGAAGCTATTATAGATAACCATTACATGGACGACTACCTCGACAGCTTCCGAGACGAAGAAGAAGCGACGCGCATAGCAACAAAAGTCCGCGCGATACATAGAGAGGCGCGCTTCGAACTTAGAAAATGGATCTCCAATTCATCGAAGGTTATCGAAAACATAGAACCAAGTCAACACCGGACAGAAACAGTCAATCTAGTAGACAAAGGATGTCAAGAGAAGATCCTTGGCTTGATGTGGAACCCGAAGACAGACAAGTTAAGCTTCAACTTAAATTTCGCTCGACTCCCTGAAAACCTCGTCAGTAGAGAGACACCAACCAAGAGGGAAGCCTTGAAAATAGTCATGTCGTTATATGACCCTCTTGGCCTCGCATCGCCTGTGACAGTTCAAGCCAAGAAGATACTCCAAGAAGCTTGGCGACTCGGAACTGACTGGGATCAAAGACTCGATGAAAGTCTATCGAAAAAATGGACGTCATGGATTCGACATTTAGAAGAACTAAAGACAGTCGATATAGCAAGATGTTACCCCGGATTCAGCAACGCGCATTCGCTTCAAGTACACGTCTTCACGGACGCCAGCGAGACAGCCTACGCTGCGGCAGTGTACTGGCGCACAACGACACCAGACGGGCAAGTGCACGTGTCGCTTGTCACGGCCAAGGCGAGAGTGGCTCCTCTGAAGATCACTTCCATTCCTCGCCTAGAACTACAAGCCGCCGTATTGGGCACTCGCCTCGCAACAGCCGTCGTCGAAGAACACCGCGTCAAACCAGAGACCACAGTATATTGGACCGACAGTAAAACCGTGTTGACGTGGATAAGAAAAGGATCTAGAGCATACAAACCATTTGTGGCACATCGTCTGGCCGCCATAGAAGATCATAGTAAAGTCGAAGACTGGCGTTGGGTACCCACAAAAATGAACATCGCAGACGTAGCTACTCGTGACGTTCCCGATAACTTTAACTCCGGTCACGAGTGGTATTGCGGACCGTCGTTTCTCTACGAGGACCCTACGTGCTGGCCCTTGGAGAGAAATATCGTCGTCGAGTCAACAGAAGAAGAACGCATCTTAACAGTAACAGAAACAGTAACTTGTCAAACACAGAAGATATCAGAAGCCATCCCAGATCCGAATAGATTTTCAAAGTGGGAACGACTCCTACGTGCTACAGCGCGAGTCCAACAGTTTATATCCTTGTGCCGGAAACCCAAGGATCAGGTTCTACACAGCAGAACAACCAAAAATCCAGAGAAGGATCCAGATTGGCGCCACACCAAAAAGAAGCAGAAGTCCACCATGTCGGGAAGGGCTGCACCTCGCCCTGCCGCCGACTCTCGGAACTTCGTGCTTCTCCCCGCAGAACACATCCGCTGCGCTGAGGACCTTCTTGTGAAGGCGGTACAAGAGGACTCCTTCAGCGCCGACCTCCGAGAGCTCCGGCGCGGGGGAGGTGTCGCCAAAGACAGCCGCCTACATTCGTTGGCCATAGAGATGATCAACGACACGATCACTCTACGAAGCCGTATAGCCGCCACAGAAGACATATCCGAGAAGATTAAGAAACCGCCAATATTAGACGGCGATCATCGCATCACAAGATTATATATAGAATGGACACATAGAGCCCTACATCACAGTGGCACAGAGTTGGTGATCAATGAAGTACGCCAACACTACTGGGTTCTCCGCCTTCGACCGAACACGAAAATAGTAATTAGTCAATGTCTGCCATGCAGAATAAGAAAAGCACAGCCGCCAGAGCCAGCCACTGGCGACCTACCGAAAGCGCGTCTCGCGCATAATCATAGACCGTTCACGTACACGGGTCTCGATTACTTCGGCCCGCTCTCCGTCACCGTAGGAAGACAGCACCAGAAGCGATACGTGGCTCTGTTCACGTGTCTCACCTCCAGAGCAGTACACCTGGAGATCGCCGCTAGTCTCAGCGCTGACTCCGCAATATTGGCGCTGAGGAGATTCGCCGCGCGCCGAGGGTGCCCCACTGAAATATACTCAGACAACGGCACCAACATGCACGGCGCCGATAAAGAGATGAGGGAGGCCGTCAGAAGTGAGGCAAACAGTCGCGGGATCGTGTGGCACTTCATCACCCCGTCAGCACCCTTCATGGGAGGCGCATGGGAGCGCCTCGTCAGATGCGTGAAGAACACTCTATACACCATACTTCACGAAAAACACCCACACGAAGAAGTCCTAGCAACGTTGCTGTGTGAGGCTGAGTACACCGTAAACAGTCGGCCTCTCACGCACGTCTCCGTCGACGCTGAGGACGACGAAGCCATCACTCCGAATCACCTCCTATTCGGAGGCTCCGCAAGACTCCCATCTCTCGGCGATTTCAACGAGTCCGACCTCGACAGCAGAAAGCACTGGCGGCGCGCCCAAATATTAGCCGACGAGTTCTGGCGCCGCTGGGTGCGCGAGTACCTCCCCGAGCTACAGTACCGGCGGGAGCCCCATGGCACGGGGCTCAATTTAGAAGTCGGGGACCCCGTCCTCATCGCCGACGGCCAACTACCACGTAACACTTGGCCGCGAGGAAGAATCGTCGCCGTCTACCCAGGCGCCGACGGACAAGTGAGGACGGCCGAGGTGCGGACGACAGCGGGCATCCTGAAACGACCTGCAAAGAAGCTGGTTCCTCTGCCGAAATAGCGTCGCTCACCGATCTTTCTGCAGCACCGCTCCGCTTCGCGTCAACGCGCTGCTGCACGGCGGGAGTATGTTCGCGACGGGCCCTTACAGTGAATAAACAGTGTAGTTGTGACAATCGTTAAAGTGTTCATATAGTGTTAATAGATAAAGACTATAGTTTAAAAATCGTGTGTGATGCCAGCGGGACAATAGAAAACGCCAATAACAGCCCTTAAAGGGTCTATATAGTAAGTAAATCATGTTTTAAATTGATGTTGTTTAATAGTTAAAGTCGTGTTTAGTGCCGGTAGTTTGATTTATAAAATGTTAAAATTATCACAGTTTCGGTGGGTAGTTTTATATTCACACAATGTACAACAATTTCGATTTTTGGTGTTTATAACGCTTAAATTATATTAAGGTGGGCTGAAATATACTTAGAAAAGTATTTAAACATATAGTAAACTCATATATAGTTATTTCTTTAATATTTGTAATTAGTAAACAAAGCAACATTGTTAGTTTTTTGTGTTTACATTTTTGTAACATAGTGTATCTCATTTGTTTTTAATAAAATTTAAATAACTTGGGTTTTATTGTATAGCCAAGACTGTAGCCTATCAGTTCCCAAAATAGTTATAGACCTAGGTCTTATAGTTTAATAGTTATTCAGTGTCAAAGTGGAGGGAACCGACTGGGGCGACAGTTTTGGTCTAGATTTCGTATAGGTGCCTAACGGCGATGGGTAGGTTGTTGAGACGTATATCAATGGATAGGTAATTTAATTGCCTATCCGGAGATGTATGTCTCATCAACCTTAACCCTATAGGTTAATAGAAAAACACAGTTTTATATAAAATTTCTAGTTCCTAGGTTTTAGTCATAATTTAGGTACACTGTAAGTAATAAAATATAGTTCCTTTGTGTTTTATTTATAGCCAACACAGTCACCTATCGACCCCCATAATAGTCGTAGACCTAGGTCTTATAGTTTAGAAAATATTAGATATGAAAGTGGCGGGAACAGGAAAAAGTGACTGTGTTGGCCCAGTTTTTTATATAAAGGTGCCCTAAGGGCGAGGGTAAGGTTGATGAGGCATATGGCAATGGATAGGTGATCTAATTACCTATCCTGCGAGGTATGTCCCATCAACCTAACCCTAATAGTTTAATAGTTACACACAAAAATGTATGAAATTTATAGTGAAAAATAAACACGAAAAGTGCGAGGTTTCTGCGGCTCTCGTTTCGGTAAAGTTTGGAGGTACCTGACCGAGGCCGAAACAAGGCATAGTCGTAGCTAGCAGATAGCGGTCTACCAGCCTCTTCAAGCCTAGGGAACAATGGAGTGAGCAGAAACCTCAAGCCTTCGGGTACCGGAAGTAGTGTGTTTTATTTAATCTCCCGATGTGAGGAATCGGCCCCACGGTCGCCTTATAAGAAGTGGCCCTGCCGTCGTCGTGCGCAGTATGATAGGGTACCTGTAACGGACCACACGCATAGCAAGTATGCACGCCGCATAACTCTTCGGGATCCACCGTCGTCATCATCATCACCTACCCACATAGAAGAATTCTTCAGCAACCTACGTGTACGCGAACCTACAGGTGCAGGGGCGTGAACGGCTCGTCGACGCCTATAGTATAGTGCTGTCTCTCTCTCGGAACATGGTAGTCGACGATAGACCGTCCGTCCGGTACAGGGAGGTTCTTGACATTTCCTCTAATTTTGTAATATGGTGAAAACGAATAGTAAAATATTTTTTATAATTAAAAAAAAAAAAAAACCCCATATTTTGGGTAATTTTCCCTGTTGACTTTTGGGAACACTGGCGTTTTCATGGATTTTGTAAAAGAAAATTGATGTTATTATATAAAATAAGGAACTTTAAGTGATGGAATTGTTTACTTACCTATGAAAAGTGATTCCTGGATTTTTTTTCATTTGATCGCTACGGTTTTTACAAAAATTAACGACACAAGACATCATAAAAATTCAAATTTTTTTCGCGGTACCGACTTTTGTGACGTTTACACAAATTATGGCTGACTATTAGTGTCTATGTGTGAGTACGGGCTATACGTACAGCGAACTGGCTGACTTTTGAGTGCCTCATTTGTTTGTTCTGGAGAGTCCGTCCATCCTTTTTTATAGGTCCATGTAGAGACTAAAGACTTTCCTTTACATGTCCAACGTTCCACTTTCTGACCCCGTGCGAAATCATTGTTAGTTTTTCGAAGTTTCTTATTTTCTTAGCGATATACTTAACACCATTCCCATTCAATGCATGTTCCTTTTATGTATACGAAGTGGTATTTGTTTAGCAGTGAGACAATAACAGGTTAACAAATAACCTGACCTTTACGTAAAGTCATGCCCTATATTGAATTAGAAACACCTTTAGGCATTCAGTGTAAATATTCAGAGCTCCTTTGCCAATAACACGAAGTCTAGAGGATAAAGGATCAAGCACACTCGATTGGCTCTCGTTTACACTACGTACTAATAGAACAAATAGCAATCGATGGAACTTTAAGTACGTGTTCTAAGTAATGTCTCAAGCGCTCCAGTGCTAACACTACTTAATGTAGATGCGATTTTTCTAAACCGGCTTCAGATAGCTGGCTTTAGATGTATTTTATTGCTACTACAACTTTGTTAGTTATTAATTCTATTATGCATGCTGTGGTCTCCTGTAAGTGAAGGAGTACAGACCTACGTGATACTCTTGTAGAATATTTATCTCTATAAATAAATAATTATTTTCTATAAATTCTTGTGAAAACTCTCTGTCCTTTCTTTTTCTATGTTAATATTAAATTAATTTTATTTTTCAGAGACGTATACTATGTCAAATCACGGGCTGTCCAAATAACCGATAACTCTTGAAGACAAGCTCTGTAAATAATAAAAATATAGGCAGATAAAGATAAACATAATAAGCTTTATGATTACAAATAGATGGCCAAATAACGTTGAAATTGAATTTATAAGTCAATGAAATGATTCTAAGAAATTAAATCTTACCTTGACTTATTAGAAAATTAATATGACTGCTTTGAAATTCAACAAGTAAGGGGCGGGTTAGCTGAAGTGTAAAGTAAAATTATTATGATTTCAGTCCCAGCCTTAGCAATACTTGCGAGCTCCCCTTTATGAGAAAATCTCGTATCTTCAATCACTAACTTAATTAGACAGAAGTAAAAGCAAAAATATCTAGAGAAATTAACCGTTTCATTCAAGCAATGATACCGGGGTTAATGTAATTAACAATTTCGGGCTCAGAATTTATACAAGTAAGAAATTACATTTCTGATTCGTTTACGCTTGTACAGCCAACAGCAAAAGTAGATGCTGAATTGAGTTTATAACTTTTAGATTCAAAACTGATCACGGTTTGGTATAATTTACAATCACATACTTTTGAATCACTTCGACGCCACACAGTTCTGACGCGAACTCCGTTCATTAGTATTGAATTTTTGATTTTGTTAATTTACTTTGGCTCTGACTGTACTGGTAGAGTACCCGGCACGTAACTAGGCAAGAGTCGTTACGAGTTCATCTCATATTTTAACGTTCTAATGTTCATAAATGTTAAAAAAAATGTTTTTTTTTAAGATAAAGCTAAAAAAAGCAGTGATACAGTCGAGCAATAAAACTGTGCTTTTGTTGCACACAGAATATTATAATTATAATATACTCTATAACTCAACGTAAACCTAATAAAACACCTAACACAGAGCTTTTAAATATAAAACCAACTGCACAAGAGTCTGCAAATGCAGTAAATGAATATTTTTGTAGCATAGGTAACGTTCTCGCCAACGATATAATTTCGAACCCCTCTAGAACACACGCTTTTCATCCTGGCGCAAAGAACAACCCCCCTTCGTCTTCATTCGTAATTCTTCCAACTGATCATAAAGAGGTTTACAGTACTCTTATGACTCTGAAGTCTGATAGCGCCCCAGGGTGGGATGGTATCCCGGTTAGCTTCCTAAAGGCTGCCCATAGACTGATTGTTCCAGTTATTTCTCATTTGGTAAATTTGTGCTTTGACCATGCGACATTTCCAACGGCTCTGAAACTTGCTTTGATAACACCTGTGCATAAGAGTGGTGACAAAGCAGACCCATCAAACTATAGACCCATCTCGGTATTACCAGCGATCTCCAAAATTTTAGAACGACTTATAAACTCACGTGTAATAAATTATCTCAATAAAAACAAATTACTGTCATCCAATCAGTTTGGCTTTCGACGCGGAATATCAACGGAAGATGCAGCCTTGGCTCTTGCCTCCACGATAACCAGTAAAGTAGACAGTGGATACAGGTGCCTAGCCGTTTTCCTTGACCTTAAAAAAGCGTTCGACACCGTTTCAGTTTCCACTCTTCTAGACGTGTTGGAAAGCAATGGTATAAGAGGTCAGCCACTTGCTTTTTTCAAGGACTATCTATGTGGGCGGAAACAAAAAGTCAAAATTGGCGGCACTGTTAGTTTAGATGAAACTACTACTTACGGCGTTGGTCAAGGAAGTGTGCTAGGCCCCACCTTATTCCTAGTTTATATAAACAGCCTGTGTAATATGAACATAGAAGGAGGGTACATCTATTCATACGCGGACGATACTGTCATAGTATTTAGCGACACAACTTGGAACAAGGTTAAGAAATCTGCCGAAGCCGGCCTGTCTAGGATAGCATCATGGCTCGACCACAATCTTTTGACCCTAAATAAATCCAAAACCAACTTCATTTGTTTCTCTAAATATAACGTTTCGCAACCTCCTACTGACCTCAAAATAAAAATTCACAATTGCCGGACCCCATCGAACGCTATTTTTACTTGCCCTTGCACAGAAATTGAAAAAGTGCAATATACCAAATATCTAGGCATAATGATCGACCAACGTTTATCTTGGCATTGGCACACAGAACTGATTATGAAAAGAATTCAGAAACTTATCTGGACATTTAAAACACTTCGTTATGTGACTACTAAAAAGCTTCTGTTACAAATTTACACAGCACTGGCGGAGTCGGTACTAGCGTACTGTTTACCAGTTTGGGGTGGAGCAACAAAAACGAAATTCCTAGAACTAGAAAGAGCTCAGAGATCACTATTAAAAGTAATTTTATTTAAGCCCTTCAGGTTCCCAACAGAAACTCTTTACCTAACCTCTGATGTTCTGTCGGTTCGGAAACTTTATGTACTCCAAATTATTTTAAAAAGACATAAATCTCTCAACTTCAACCCCAAAACTCGACAAGGCAGGAGGAAATGCATGATCCCCTCTGTTCCTGTTAAATCAACTTTCGCTAAGAGGCAGTACGCTAGACAATCATCACACCTTTATAACTATATAAACAATAAATTAAATATTTATCCGCTTTCGTATCGAGACTGTAAAAATAATCTGACTGAATGGCTAAAGGAAAAAAGTTACGATGAGATTGAGAATTTAGTTCAAACTATATGTCCTTAAAAGCACTGTTTCCTCACTAGCATATATACAATCACATACACACACATACACATACACTTACACACACAAACCCACTAATACACACCTTCACACTGCAGCGCATCTTTGAATAACCATTACTTTGTTTAACTTTTGATTTATACTTTTGTTTTTTGTTTTGTTTTTATATTACTTTTTCTTTAATACCTATTGTAGTTGAATGTCTTTTCAATAGCTTATACAAGTTGTTACTACTGGAAGAGCGGAACTTCCTAACACAAATATAATTCTTACTTAAATGGAAATTCCTTGAAGACTAACTGTAAATGTATTCTTAAGTTATTGAAATAAACATTTATTATTATTATTATAGAATATGAAAATACGCTCTCACTACTCCAAAACATTGCCACTTTACTTGCCGGCAACTATAGTTACAATTTATTTTAGATGTTATGTACCTAAGTTACAATACTACTATGAGCAGTTTTGCGGGAATATAATATCTTAGTTCATGTTAATGTTGTGACGTTAATTTATTAATAAAAAATGCAGGACATTCGATATTTTAAATATTCAGTGACTATTTAAGTTTATATTTAATGTGTTCATAATTCAATTTACAATTACAAACAAATTTGAAGGCGTACAAGCACTCACTACGGCCTTAACCACTGCGCGCAATATCGACAAATACTTGTTCCAATTTCAGGGGTATTTGGTTCGATCTGTAGGTATAATATTACATAAAATGTGTGTTTCTGAAAATTCTATATTATTAGATGTCATAGGGATTATAGGCGAGGTCTTTAAATAATATTAATTGTAAAAATATATATATAACTCTTCCGTTACTGACTGACTGACTGACAGACAACGCACAGCCGAAACTACTGATCGTAGAGAGCTGAAATTTGGCATGTGTGTTTGTTGGGAGGAGTAGGCTACCACTAAGAGAGGATTTTTGGAAATTTCCCCCCAAAGGGGAGAAAAGGGTGGTAAATTGAAAAAGTTAATTTCTCAATGGATTCCACGCGGACGAAGTCGCGAGCAAAAGCTAGTACTATATAAATGAGCAGCGGCAAAAAATTGTTTATTAGCCTCATTTTGTTTGGTGCTTATAACTAGTATATGTTTTGGTCTTTTCCAAGCTCTAAAGGAAATATAGTGTATGCTCTTAAATGAAACTGTTTATAAACAACTCAGTTACGATGGGTAGTACCTAAGTAGATGGAAATATTTTGCCGGGAACAGTTGTTTTACAAAAGTTTTAGTCTGCAATGAATTAGTAATTAAGTTGGATGGGACCGACGACCAATTTATTTTACCTGAAGCGAAGGACTGTCCCTCAACTTTTATTTAATTCTTCAGTTTAATATGGACAAATTTTATCAAAATAATTTTGGTGTTCGCCACTTTTAAGCTCATTTTGATTTCTTTTGTTTTGTTCATGATACTGTCAGTGTTGTTTCTGCCACTTAACACCAAAAATATTCCAAGTTACCATACCTCGTGCGTCAAAAAGGGCAAAGAAACTCCTAGTGAAAAAAAATACTGTTAAAAAAATTGCTATCAATGGTAAGATGGTTATAGCACTTAAAAAGAGCAGCCGTGAAAAGTACGACCTCTTGACTATTAAAAACACTTCCTTTTTCGTACAGTTGTATTGTTATCCAGCAAAAATACGATTTTTATTTACATTTCAAAGAATTTCATTTTACTGAATGGCCTTTAGAATTAAAAACAGTTATCAATAGCTTTAACTTTTTAATTTCAGAATGGGACCGAAATAACGTTATATTTTTTTAACAATTGAGTAAGCTTTTCCTGTTATTGTTATTCAATTATTTTCGTGCCAGTATTTATTTGTAAACCAATACATGGCACAATTTATTTTTCTGTATACGAGATTTTTTTTTTTTTTTCGATAAATTGTACAAGAAATTTTACATATTAATGGTATTTTTGTTGTTGTTAGTTACACTTATTTGTCGAACATTAAAATTAAAATGGATTTTTTCATATACATTTTAACGGCACGTTCCTTTATTTATTTTAAAGTCTTAGTTAATTTTCAACACGGACAGCCTATTTTATTGCTTTCGTTCGATGAGCATGAAAAGCGCATTAAGATATTATAAGCTTAGAAGCAATAAAACATTTAACCTTCTAAAACTACGCCTTCTAGCGTCGCGTCGTTAACATTTTATTTATTAATATAATTAACTTTGAACGTATCGGACTTTGTACTTAAGGCTTGTTTAAAAATTTAGCGCCAGTTTTCTCGGCAAGAGTTTGTTGGCCCCCCGAACCTTCACTCTTAATTATTACTTTGGGAAAATTAAGACTGTCGTTTAGCCCGAGTGCCCACCCGGCTGAAGGTTGTGCCTCTCTTCCATTTATCTAAATGTACTTTATCTTGCCAGGGGCGCAACCCGCTTCGATGCGTGGAGATGATATTCAAGCTGAGAATTTTGGGGTTAGTGGACTTTCCTTTTTTGCTTTTGAATTGTTCCGAAATAAAAAATAGTTTGGTTATCTCTTTTCATTAGGTGTTGAAACTTAGAAAGAGAAACAAAAGAAAAATTGGAACATATTTTTCCAATGCAAGTATTGAAAATTCAAGCATTGAAAAAAGAACAGAGAATGTCATATAACTCACACTAGAACATACAAACATTATTTTATTTCATACAAATCACAACCGGCGTCTCCACGCCTCTCTTGTTCTGTATGACGGCTCAAAGTAATGACGATACTAGGCACTGCCGCGCGTTAAGTACATTACCTATTGTAAGTGTTCTTTGAGGTGCCTGCCCCACACCGGTACAGCGACGCTTTTACTCTAATTATGAGCTTCAGCATTTACACACACGTATACAATAACGAAGGGAATGTTAGAATATATGCCGGTTATATTATACAAAGGATCCCTCAATGTTATTAAGACTTTCGGGTGTTCATTAGTATGTTATGTATTTAGTGTTAAATTGTTTATTTTGAAATATGAATTCTGGCGCGAGCGGCTTGTTTTATTATGGTAGCAGATAACTTAATACTTTCATATTATAGAAATAAAGTACATTTCTCATTATTAATTATGATTGTTGTACTATATATATAGGTACCCAACACCTGTTACCAACACAATCAACACAATAAAGATTACTTTACTTTACTTTACTTTAAGCAAAAAGAAAAATGCTGCTGAAATAAAACACAGGTAAGCGAATAAAATATAAATTAAATAATTATTTATATTTTACGTTACGTTATTTGAATTGAATAATGGGAAATAATATAGGTTCCAACAAGAAAATTAATCTCCAGCAATCTGTGGCCGACTATTATTCTAATTAACCAGCGTTATAATGAATAACCGACAAAAAAAAAACAAAATATACCGTTGAAAGAAAATTCAATATGAGAAACAAATAAGAGCATGTTCAAATTATATTTCTGCTAAAAAAATCCTGACATTAAATATCATAACTAAGCTTCCGAATAAAATAGGTACCTAAAGCTGAAATTTTAATTTATATTGTTGGTCATCAAATATATTTTTAAGTCTCATTAATTATTATCAATATCAATCTTTAAAAAATTGAGAAAATCTTTGGCGAAAAATGAAGTAAATTATTCACATAATGTTTTTACGGGTATTTAGTCTGAACGGCCCAAACCGAATGGCCCGCGGGCCATTCGACCGTAAACAAAAATCGCCTACGTTCCAAAGGACCGGTGATAAAAACTGGTAACAAATTCAGTGTCATAAACTACATCAAGTACATTCGGGTGCAAAAGTTAAAAAGTTGAAATAAAAGTTTTTTATTCTTAGATTTGTATTATCTTCATTAGAAAAACAATCAACAATAATATAAAATGTTTACAAAAGTTAAATTTGATAATAAAGTAATTTTTAAATAAAAATCAGTCTTATTTTAAAGAAACAAATCAACGAAATATAAAAAATTACAAATAAGATTTAGTAAAAATCAGTCTTATTTTAAAGAAACATATCAACAAAATATAAAAAAATTACAATTAAATAATAAGATTTAGTAAAAATCAGTCTTATTTTAAAGAAACAAATCAACAAAATAAAAAAAATTACAATTAAAAAATAAGATTTAGTAAAAATCAGTCTTATTTTAAAGAAACAAAACATAAAAAAATAAAAGACATACATTATTAAAATTTTAATTTTTCCAAAAAATACCCCACGCTTATCTGCCCAGTGAATAATTCATGTACTGCAGTTTGTATTTTACAGTTTCTTATTATAGTTTCAGGTAAGGTCACCAAATACTTGAAAGCAACTAAGCTTATCCTCTAGCCATGTGCTAACAAAATAATCATTGAATTTGGTAAAATCTTGACTGCTTAGACTTTCTGCCATAATATAAAGCCAACCATCTTCAACGAAATGTGATTAGGTGATTTCAAATAATTAAATATTTAAATAAGTTAAAATTCATAAACTTAGCGACTATTACAATGTATGCGACTGTACCTTTAAATTAATTTTGAAATCATTTTATCACCGGTCCTTTGAAACGTAAGCGATTTTTGTTTACGGTCGAATGGCCCGCGTGCCATTCGATTTGGGCCGTTCAGACTAAATACCCGTTTTTACGATGCCAACATGGAAAGAAACACAATTAATGTCGTATTTTAATTAAATACCTACGTAAATATTTTTGCTGAAACATGTTTAGAAGATCCACACGTAAGTTTTATTTACTTTTAACTTTTTATATCAAAGTCATAAACGTGAACTTAAACGCTAATTTGTTTTGGCGAAAACGGCGAATCGTAAAGTGTTTTATTACTGTCAGACTTTCACTTGTTTTTCGTTTGGAACTCATTTTATGGCGTTTTGTCTGGCCTTTCTTTATCATCACTGTCCACTTACTATCAGGGTCAGTGACACAAAACCTTAATTTCAAAATGTCTTAATTTATAATTAAAATAAGTCATATTTTAATTACCTTAACTACTTTATAATATTCATCATACTGTTTTTAAAATAACCTACAAAAGAGTTTTCAAAAGAAAGAACTTTCAAATTTAGCTACAATTGTTGATGATTTATTCATTATCTGAGCAATGTCATCGGATGCCTCATTCATTTGTTTTGATTAAAATTAATGAAACTAATACCTATCAGGACCTGCAATACAAATTTCATTTCGATCTAAAAATGATTCCCAAATTAATGGTTAACCATTTTGGCGAAGATTTTCATTTGCACCGCGTAAATTGTGGTCGGCTCTCATTTTCGCCGTTGTTGTGAATAACAAAATTTAATCCAGCGGTTAATAGGATAATGCTAAACGGCGGTTAACTAAATCATACGTAAATATTATTATTGCATCTTTAATAAAAAAATTACTATATATTACAGCAGTTTGAAATGGACTCTGCAAGTTGCTAGTTGCTTAGTGACGAAAATACAAATATGAATTAATAAAAAAACTAATTTATGCTATTTTATTCCATATTCCTTAAGATGCCTTGGAATGGCCCATGGTGATAAAAATTCACCAACTAAACCAAGGAAAAATCACGTAAAATTAAAAACAAAAATAAATTTTAACATATTAGCCTATCCATACCTTTATAAAATTCGCAAGTAAAGATAAGTCAAATTCTATCTGAATAAATAATATCACATTTGAACCATATCCCAAAGTTGGCAAGTGGAGTCGAGGCTAAGATAAATATGACATACAAAGTAATCAAAGTATGAAATCCATGTAAATAAACCGTAAGAAAATTCACTAAGCCAACGGATTATTTCAAATTACAAAAGTGAAAAGAAACCCTTTCTGTAGCTGTTTTTACGACTTTTTCCACCGACTTTTTTAACTTTTTTAAAACACCTCTTAAATATTTAGAAGACATAGATAATATGTTTATTTGATTACCTATTTTCATCAAAGTTCTTCATCAGCAGTAAAATTTTATTATCTGCGACATGAATTAACATTTTTGTTGCCATAAAATTTTCCGTCTCCTGCTCGGGTCGGCTCGAGTAGAGATTAGCGTTGCATCTCTAATTAAATCCGTTTTATGGCTTGCTCACTTTACTATTACTTCCCTTCGATATTTTTCCTCAGTAATAAAAGCCAAAAATTAAAAATGACAAATTTAGGTAACTCTTTTTAATGTAGTTGTTTCAAACGAAGAGAGCTTCTTTATACTCAACAAGTATGATAGCCTAAAATAATCCGAGAGATGAAAATAAACATGGCTAAAGTATATGTGCCCGCAAACAGTGAAGTACAAAGCTGAAGTACGAAATGGGAAAATATTACATCAAGATAAACCGCTGCTTACAGTTCGTTGTAAGGTTTTATTTTAAGTGCTCCGTGTGTGTACGTGTATTTTTTTTATTTCCGGAGCTCCGTATGTTTCGGAGTAGCTGTCACACGCCGCCCGGAGCGGGAAGCTATTGTAGATTCTTAAACATATTTTCAGCCCTCACTGCCGTATAAATATTTATGAAAACACTGTCCGAATTAAATCCAGTCTCAACGTTTACGTTGGATTGTTTTCCTTTTTTCACAGACGTCTGAGCAATAAAATGTTATGTAGTCGTCAACGTTGAATGATTAACTGCTTGTTGGGTTAGGTTTTGGAGGTCGAATGCGCTTGCTATAAAATGAATAGAGCTAACTACTCGTAAAACTAGACGAAATTGCTTTTTCAAAATATTTGCTTCATAAACCAGACTTGCAATTACATTATTTTTTAGTGTATTTACTCGTAAATAATGCAATAAGACTACACTTTTTTTTAATATATCTTAAAATTTTAATTAAAATAGTGGATAAGTTTTTTCTTTGATTTTAAGTACCAAGTATTTTAAATGATAAAATGAGTTCAATGGCTAATGCTACCCAGCTATCTTAACTTGTTCCATAAATATATTAAACAGTTTTGTTGGAGTTATCGGTAAATATGGCCACGTAGGCATACTTCCCCGGATACGAGATATATTAGGTTATCTCATGAGACCGCCAAGATAATGTACCAACGTACTTCAGACATCGACAGTGTCTGGGGAGAATCAATAATCCCATAACACACTATCCTTCGAAATCCATTTATGAAATATCACATAAACCAGTCCGCGGGCGATTTTATTTATTCGTACTCGAACGGAGACAGAAAAGATCAAATAGCCTTTGTCCTTAGTTTCTTACCCCTCTTTACTTATTCAAACAAAATTACATATGCCTGCTTCTGGATCGCCATTGCCCGAAATTTTACGCGTTGGAGATAGTGTCATGAATATAAATCTATCGTAAAGGACACCGCGGAGAGGTTAGCTTAGTTTACGGCGAAGCTCACTTTGCATTCTTTGTACGCGGACCCTTTATGGTCGCTTTATAGACTTAGGTTCCTTTTGCATAAAACCTCGATGCTCCGAGTTTTCGAACACTACTGTTGACCGCTCGGAATCATGAATGTTGAATTTTACATCAGTATTATTGCGACCACGATACGTCGGTGTTTTAATGCCGCCTGATCGCCGAGTACGACAATTGCAGACTTTTAAGCATATTTATTAAAGCGAATTTAATTACAAGCTGCGATTTAATTTAAGCATAATATTGTTTTATCTGCATTACCGATATGAGCAATAGGGATTGTGTATCTTTTTATAAAAAATAACAATTGTATAATTTTATTGAAATAATTAAATAGTAACATAAAATTAGCGTACTATAAATTTCTTACTTTAAAATATCTTTTATAATTGTATTTTTAATTCATTGTCCTCTGTTAACTATTAAACCCATTTTCTTATGTTGAAGATAACGAAACTCATTTAAGATATCTCGCAAACGCCTTTCAGACATTTTGGGGTGCACCCTAGTTCTGCACAGCGGCGGGTATGGAATGGTCCAATATAAAAAATCCTTAATTTTATTCTTTGCTAGTTGAGTTTTTATTAATGATTGCAAAATAATTTAAAACTAAAATAATTAAAGTTAATAGGTACATATTTTAATCACCGTTACACAAATAAGAATAAAGCTGTATGAAAGACATAGTTATGGCCGCCAAAATAGAAAATGCGGTTATTTACTAGGGAATAAAAACTAAAAAATACGCACGCTAGAGAATAACAAATATTTTTTACATCACATAAATGATCTCAATATAATTATGTTTACATTAAATACGTTTGTGTATCGATTTTAAAAGCAACGTGTTCATGAATTTTGAATGAGCTTTTTTACAAGTTAACGAAGTACTTAAATGGAGATAAAGCAGATGTAATGTACCGGATGTATTAAAACGTTGATACAAAACGAATACGTATTTTAATATTTTATTATCCTGAGGGGAGTCCGGAAATAGGATAAATGGCTTTTTATGTAAGACAAAACGTTTTTTACGTCTCAAATTCGTATTAGTAAACATTTCTTACGGTTTATTTTAGTAAACAATTTTTTTTATGTAGGTATGCATTTACATACCTATATCTCCACGCCGTTCTTGTTCGTTAATACGTATTTCGTCTTAAGAGACCAAAAGTTCACTTTATGTCTAATAAAATTTTCTTCAAAGTATCCTTAATTGAAAATTCAAATTTATGCATAAGCTCTGATTGTAGAAGCGGGCTTCGAGGCAGAGCTACGGTCCAAGACACAACCGTTTAAGACGGCCTTCTTGGCAAAATGCGTTGATGAAAATTACGTCACAGATTAAAAGGAACGAGTTTAATTAATTCTTAGTTAATCCGTACCAATGATTGCATATTATAGCGTTGCCTTTAAATTGTTTTGGCCGGGTTGATTTAAAGTTATTAGGATAGTAAAAAGGTTGAATCAAAAAGTAAATATAATCTTTCTCGAAAATCGACTCGTATACAAAAAAAAATTGCCGAATTCCACACTATTTTTAAATACAGAATTTAAACTTACTAAACAAACCACAGAACACTAATACTCTAGGCGACAATAGAAAAGAACACTCAGACTTCAGACAAGCATTTGAGGATCGCTCAAATGCTTGTCCCATGCAGGGATCGAACACAGCACATAGCGCACAGTGGTAATTGTCGCGGAGACCCATACCACTCGGCTATCCGCGTAGTCGAGTCGAGACATATTTTCTTTTGTATCTTTCTCGTCATCTAGTCAACTAATCCGATATAATAAACCATGGTACTAATATTTAGTTAAATTACTTATACATACAAATCTAACAATTAAGAAGATAATGAACAAGTTATAGGGGACTAAGTTATTTCCAGACTAGCTAACAGCAAAGCCTTAGTAAAACTTCAAAGTTCTTTCGCTTACTTAAGTGATCTATCTTTTGTAAGTCGAGATTCTTTACTATTGCCTGGTCTTTTTAACGTTAACAGATCGTAAAGTAAGTTGGCGGTAATCGTTGTGTTCTCACAATTTATTATTTGTAGCATTTACTCTCTTGTCTAACAAATAAAACGGATTATGGAAAACCGGACTTTTATGACCGTTTTCTTAATAAGGTTGGAAAGTCAATTCCTCTAGTACTTTTAGAAAGTAATGTACTTATAAGTCTCTTAAAGGGTTAAAAAATACCCAGATACGGGGACCCAGTTGTTATAGAAAAAAGTTCAAAAGTATTTTAAATATGTTCAAATGTTAGGGACAAACTTTATTTAGGTAATCAATGCAAACAAACGTAGTCAGCAATGAACATCCAGCAAATTAAACAATGTATACAACGTTAATTCACTTAAAAATATTTGCTAAAATCCATTTGAAATACCAAAAATTTCAGCATGATTTTATGATTTATCTAGTGTCAATCCAAAGCCAGACTATTTGATATTTCATCACTATTATATTCGCAAAAATCCATCGTATAGTTTAAATGTGTGAAATTTTTACAGCGTTGTACAAAGAGGTTTAATTGAATCACGGCCGGTGAACGAGGTGCGCTCAATGGGGCACGAGTAAAACAAATCGGTACCAAATGATAATTTAGCGCAGTTTTGTGCGAAATATCTGTTACCTTCATTGGGGTGTTGTAATCGGATGCGCAATCTCGCATCGCGCCCTCTTCCGGACATAAATAAAATCGGACGTTTATTTCATAACGTCGGAAGTTTGATAAGGAGTTCGTGTGTTTCCGTAGCATACACTTATCGACGAAGATTTTGAGGTAAATTTAATACAAATTAATATTACTAGAGTTTCGAATAGTGACTGATTTCGATTTATTTAGTGAACGTGTTAGTATACTGGAGCCGGAAAAGTATAATAGCGCATTCCGTTTAAAGGTAACATTAACGTTTTTTCTTTTGTATTGAACAAACAAATTAAGCAATTACAATACCAGAGAAGGTTGAATAAAAGCATTAAAAGCGGGTTACAAAGACAAAAATAAATTCTATCCATAGCCACAAAAAGCCCCACAAAACACGTTATCATATAAGGGAGTACGTGAAAGCGATATTACCCGGAATTATCTTCATTAAATACCCGACGTACCCTTAAACAAATTAATGTACACTGTGAACTCAACGTAAAGTGCTTTTAAAATCTCGGACCACAGCAGGTGTTACGAGCATTAGGTAAATTGTTAGCCGTCGCCATAATCTCTTTAGCCTTTGGAGTCGTTATTTTTTCAGAAATGTCCGTAACAGTTACTTATAAAAGCAGAAATAATTTAATAAAAGCGTTATATCTTCTCGGGTCACGTAAGAGGGCGCTTCGGGGAGAAAATTACATTTTGTTTGGCCACGTCCACGACACGACGCCGACATGGGACAACTCAGTTAACGAGTGTTCAGGATTCTTGGTTTTCTCTCGTATCTCCAGCCATCTCTTCTTAGACATAACCAGTTTGCCAAATAACATAACAAAACTGTAAATAGGTTTTATTCTGTTACATTTCCCGCCAGAAATGTTTGTTGTTTTATTTTACAGGCGAACTAGATTTAAACAGTTTATTTAGTAAATAGCTGGGTTCATGTTGGGTGTTTTACCTCTGTTAGGAAGTTTCTGAAATTAAATAGTCAATTAATTATAATGAACGCTGTTTTATTATAATTTATTTAAATTTAATTTATCATTGGAGAAATTTCTAGTAGTCGAGATAGTGGCACGATATAATTATAAATATACACTATTTCTCAAATAGTTGAAGATAAACAGCGGTTTTATAAACCTTCTGAATTTTAAATAATGTATTGTTATTAGGGAAATAATAATGGTTCCGAAAAACAAATTAATCTCCAGCGATCTGTGGCCGACTATTATTCTAATTAACTAGCGTTATAATGAATTACCGACAAAAGAACCCAAAACATACCGAAAAGAAAAATTATATTTAACAAACAAATAAGAGCACGTTAAAATTACATATCTCCTAAAATAAAATTGAACTTCGAAATAAAAACTAAACTTCTGAATAAAATACTGAACCTCCGACAAAATTACTAAGTTTAACAACAACAGAGCTTTAGTAAAAATATTCACATTTTTACGACTTGCATGAACTATTTTAATTTCTATTGTTGGTTATAAAATATATTTTTTACCTCTCAGTATTTATGAAAATACCTAAACTGTTCGGCCCGCGCGATCGATTCGATCGATTTCCATGCTCTCAATTTCCTGAATTATTACTAAACTACTCTTGTAAGTAGATTTTTTTATAATTGGAATCTCGGAAACGGTTGAAACGATTTTTATGAAATTTGGTACACCCACAGGGGTTTTCGGGTCGATATATTATTGTCCTACTTGCCCATTGCAGATAGGTTTAAGTGTCAAATTCGACTCAGTAGGTTAGGTTAGGTTAGAACTGCGAGCCGAGCGAGCGAAGCGAGCGCGCCGCGGCAGCGGCCGGCGAGTGCCAGAAGCGACTTGCTATGTTTTTACTTGTCCATTACAGATAGGTTAGGGGGTTTACAATCATTCATCTTTACTTCAACTATTTGGATTTATACCATAAAAAGGTATTATTACAAGTACATTTTTATATTTTTTATTAGTTTCTGTATAACCACTCTGAATAGTATTTTCATTATAACGTTGTAGTTAAATTAGCACCACATCTATGAAATGTGAAAGGTAATTTATGAATTAATAGTCGGCAAGTAAAGATAAAAATGCCAAAACATAATTTTCAGTAGAACGTAATTTAAGCTGGTAGAAAAGTATTATAGCAATAAACAGTAATGTTTATTTTTCGAAGATTTTAGTATCTAATTCGCTCGTTTCGTCATTTTTATTCGGATAAAAGTAGTCGGAAAGTAAGTATTTTAGGCAGTAAGAATTCTTATTTTTTTGTCGGAGCTTTTATTACTACCCTTGTTATTATATAGATAGAGAGAGCGAGAAATAGCAATATCAAACATAAGCAATAAAAATACATTTATCACGAAACAGATTTTTACTGTTTGATTTCTGTTTTTACAAGAAAAGTACAAATAAAACAAACTGAAATTTTTTCAGAAGTATTATTTTATTTATTTATTTTATTTGGTCAGTACGACTACGGCACTCAGTCTGAAAAAACCTTTTATTGTACCTTCGTTAACAAATAAAACATTTAATTTGATTTTAAAAGCTCCACAGCCACAACACATAAATAATTATTCTTACGAACAAACAACAGCGACCTCCTACTTTGTATGTGAAAGGGTCCAATATATTTAATTACGAATTCCCGTATACATTAATTCCTTTTACACTGATGACTCTCGGGGGAAACTTTAATAGAGCTCGCACTACTCCACCTTATAGGTACCATATAAACCAAAGTACAATACAATATAAATAAAAAGTTCGCCGTTCCATTACCGAGGGCCGACCTGTACCCGCCAACATTATTCTGACATTAGCAAAAGTTCCGGACGTCCGAACACTCTAACTTTCTACACGAGAATAAAATGCCACAACAAAATGTTAATTTCAACCCTGCCCGGCGACGAATTAGGTAATTTTGAAACAAAATTCGACGAAGGACGTTATTGTGTTTTATTTTGAAAAAGAATTAGTACCTAGAAAAAAAAATTGTATTTCATTTACAAGTAAATGATCCACATGAATGCGTTATAAATTCACGAGAATAAAAATAAAAACATATAAAAAATAACACGTAAGCCAAAAACATATTATAGTATTATGTTCACAGAATATTATAAAATAACACGAAATTTTAAAGCTTTTGATGTTCCTGGAACAGAAATTTGCATTAATTTTTTTAAGTAAGAATTAAAATTATAATTTATTTTATTTAAACTTATTTATTTAAAGTTAATAAATATTTATAAGTGAAAAAAGTATGTGTGCTTTCAAATTATTAATATTAATAAGGTACTATTTATTAAAATATTTTTAAAATAAAACAACTTTTATTTCATATTGTTTGTACATAACAAATTGATTGGTTAATTTATTTTCAACTTTAACAGGAAAAGCAATGTTGGTGTTTGTTATCTATTTTTATTGATATGGATCTGATAATGTTAGTTTGGGACGAGTTTTAGATAGAGCTAATGTTTTAAGTCGCGCACGCTAACAAAAAACGTATTTATTTGCGATAGCGGTTAGAAGTAGTTCGACGTGGCTCTTTACACGGACGACACCTGCCTCGTGGAAATGATAATCTTCACCTTTTTTGACGTGACAACGTCTTAAATTAGGTTGCGGCTGGGAGTCACTTATGAAAAAGTGTAACGCTCGGTAACGTTACGATGAGTCACCGAACGAGAGAGAGGCCCGCCGAATGTTTGTATATAAATACGTATGTATGTGTATAGGTAAAAATAAAATTTTGTTAATATGAAATTCAGTGCGAGATTCTTTGTATAAATTAATGTTTTAAATTGTTACTATTATTTCATCCTTCTTCCTACTATACGAATGAATATTTACATTAAAATTATTTTACCACTCAAAGTCGTTGTCACGTAAAACTTTCGCCCGTATACCGACTTTACAGGCAACCAATTTTTTTTTAATAAAAAACATCGGTGCACGTCACAGTTTTAGCATAGCATGTAATTTATAAAATGACGAGTAAATCCGGATGATGCAGTAAACTCGATTCAATACAACGGTGATTAGGATAAAACTTATACACTTAAGGGAGAAAACTAAGAAGTGGGCGTAATTGGAAGGCTCCTAAATTTTTATTTGTAAAGACAACATGTTAGTCACGTCCGTAACAGCACAAACGCGAGTTGTTCTAAAGAGGGGGAAAGTAATCTTCTATAATGCCTTGTTTTAATTTCCAACCGTAAATAATAATTTGGTCAATTTTCCACAATTTCGGTTGCGTGCACAAAGTTTTTATTACAATTTTATTGTTATTTAGGCGTGTTTGTTCCTTGTTTTAGATTACATCGGAGGTTTTAAAGGAGCCGGGCGCTAATGTGAGTTTCCGAATTTTACTTTTGTTTATTATAATGCGTTGTAATTGAATTCCCTTATTTTATTTTTTTCTAGAACAATGATACTGTAGGAAAGTTGTGAGTGCATACTTACACGTCAAAGTTTTGTGTCCGGCGCGTCTAAACTCGGCCACAATAATAAAATCCCAAAGCAGATAGGCTCACGTAATGTGAAACGAAACTAGCGGCCGGCAAACTTTTCAGAGAGGGAAATTTTAGTCAACGGGAAGGTAGCCCAAAACTATGAGCGTTAAGAAACTTTTATGAGCGGCCGAGCCATTTAACCGCGAGTCAAGAGCTAATCCCACTAGCCAGCCGCCGTGAACAACGCACCTGAGACCGACGCTTTTTATTTCTGTTTCACATTTCCACCTAATTTCAGGCCGGTGAGGCTGCCGAGGTGGGCTGAACTTTGTCGGGCGTCATAAATTTATTTAACGGCCCGAAGGCAATAAGAGGCGGAGTGTAAAAAGAAAAATACGATACCAACGTGCCTAGCCGTTATTGCAATTAAACAGAGGAAGTAAATCTTTCAATACGAGCGGCGAGCGTTCGCCTCCCGTTTCCTGCCTTAATTTATCGCTTTGTTTTAGTCAGTGGCGCGTCCCATTGACGGATAGCGATGTGTTTGATTAAAAAACGCAAGTTGATCTCTCCACCCCTTCCAGTCGAGGCGCAGAATACTAATCCGCCTAGACCAGCGCGAGACTTCAATGGGTTTCTTCCACTAAGAACCAATATATTACTAGTACTAAACTCATTGCAAGTAAGTGTAATCTGTAAATTACATTTGGAAGCCCGATAATAAAGCCTAGAATTTAATTTTTCGATATTATTACACAGCAAAAATAAAGTTATTTTCAACCTATGTAAAATTTAAAGTGTTTGGTATATAAAAAAAAACTAATAAAGTGATTAAAAACCAAAAATATTGCGACCAAGATTGATTGCTAAGCTAAACGAATTAATATCGAAGTATAGTTGAAGATCGAAGAAATCGTTTCTTATTCTAAAAATAAGAAAGTGTGAATGAATAAATTAAATTCACACTCCCTCGCAATTTGTGAAAATAAAATCAAAGAGTAAAATATAACATCTGCGTTTAGCGTGTTCAAGCGGCAACGGTTCGGCGCATTATATCGTTGATTTCTTTTACGTATTTTTTTTCATTTCCTCGTAGAAGTTCCGATAAAAAGCATCGGATTGGCTCACATTCACAGCTCTATTGCTCTCCACACGTATTTAATTTGTTCTCTGTTGATTTATTCCACATCGATCACTCCATTTCTCTTTGATGCAAACCGTTTAGTAAACTGTTTTCGAAGTTGTACACGAAATTATTTCGTCTAGAGATTAAGATAAATATACATTTGACATTAAGAGTTACGTTTGAATTTCTGTATGTTTAGGAATAAAAACTTTGAATGTAGGTATTATTTTTATTTTTTTGCATGAAAGAACCGACAAGCTTTTTTTTTCAGCAAAAATCCTTTTATTACGTAAAGGAGAGCGTGTGGTAATTCTGTAAGTAATACTTACTTGTAACGGCTCTAATAGGTTTCGCGTTCAGTTGTTACACTTCTAAGGGCTTGTGAGTAAATCGCGCAATTTCTGCGGTAATAGGAAAATGAAGGGACGAGTGTTAAATTCAAATTGCTTAATGGTTCGGAAGCAGGCATTTCATTTTCCATTCGAATTGTTACGTAATTTACTGCCGCGTGCGTAAACGATGCGAGACTTCTTTTGTTTGTGAACTCAGGAAATATTATTTTAAAATATTAAAATTCGATAAATTATTGTTCTAACTTCACGTCGTACGCAGGTTAGGTAAGTAATTAATTTACGTTTTATAAAAAACATTTCGGTTTTTTTTTACAAAATTGAAATTTTATATTTATTTAAATAACCATCATCAATTTTCCATTTTATTGAAATACGAACAGGTCTACACAGATTACCAATATGATAGATTAGCAATAAGTTAGGTGGCTCTAATCCATTTTTATTATCATCAATCTTGAATTAAATATTAGTTTTTATTATGAATATTTCGTTCCCTTACTCGCAACGATTTTTAATCAATTAAATTTTCTGTGTAGTCAATCCCTTACCAATGCAAACAAAAAAGTGAGTCATTCAAAGCCGTTGTATGAACGTATTTCATTGTTTATTGCAAGGGGTCACTGCTAAACAAAACTATTTCAATTAGCCGATAGTCCGGCGCGACAAAAGTATGAACAGCACGAAATGCGTTCAAATATTCATAGCATATCGATTCTCCCTCTACCGATCGTCATAATACGCCCCCAACGATGTTATCAGCCTTCGCCCTTTCAGAAAAATGTGTATCCATTGCTTTAGAATCAACAATAATTACTACTAAAATGTATTGGTAAATAGATACCTTTATTTGTCATACAGGAATGGTATATTTGAACTACTATTATGCTAATGCTGTATCTAATAATAATTATCAATCAAGTTATATAGCTACCTAATAATATACGACTATTTCTATTTGAGTTATGTGTACAGAAAATTCTTTGTTGTATTTATTTGATGATTGGTCTAGTGGTTAGTGACTAGCTGGTTACTGCTAGGCCGGAGGTCGTGGTTCGATTCCCACCCAGGACAAATCCTTTTGTGATGAGCATGATCATTTGTTCTGTGTCTGGGTGTAATTTATCTACATTATGTATGTATTTAGAATTATAGATATATAAGTACGTTTATCAGTTGTCTGGTCACCCTAGTACAGCGTCTGCCTAGTTTACGATCAGATGACCGTGTGTGTCCCAAAATATTATATCATATTTTATACAATTATTAATTAAATTATGATCTGTATAGGTATGTACGTTTACTAATAACATTGCCTTAGAAATTTTTGGCTAATGTAAAAGAGAAGATGGAGTAATAAAAAAAAGTAAATCCTCAGAAATAATTAATTCATGAAACGATCAAATGACAGCCCTTAACATTAGCAAATATACTAACATGAAACTCAGCTATAACCCATATCAGTACGGTTACTGAATTTTTAATTAAGTCGTATGCATATGGGTAAGTTAAGTAAAGGGTTTAAATGAAACCGAGTTTAGCAGACTCCCAAGGGGGTAGTTTAATAATAAAATTATTTTTTAAATTCGTTTAAATTTTGATATTTAACTGTAAACTAACACTACGTTATATATGTTTAATTATACCATAAATATGATAATATGAAACAATAACTAACTCTGTCTAATCCATATCTGGCTTCGTTTTCACAGAAACTCTAAACCTCTGAAATGATTTTATTTACATTGTTGCTAAGCTGGAGGTCGTGGGCTTGATTCCCACACAGGACAAATCTTTTTGGGATGATCACGATCATTTTTTCTGTACCTGGGTGTAATTTATCTATAATAATATTATGTATGTATTGAAAATTATAGTTGTCTGGTTGCCATAGTACAGGCTCTGCCTAGATTGAGATGACCGTTTTTGAGTTGTCCCAAGATATAACTTTCTGAAATTATACTGTTATTTTATCTTCCATCGCAGCAAGCAAAAGCAATATTTATTAGTTACAATTTATATTGTATTTCCAACTAAAAAACTGCTACACAATTTTAACTGACTAAGTATTTATTAAGGGCATTCATTATTCGTTCAAATAAATAAAAATCAATAGGTCATCCTCAGTCACATTTATTATGCAAACTCCATTCCACTTCGTTGAATTGAAATGTGTATGAAATTCTATAGAAATTAAGAAGTAATATAAATTTAATAGTGTGAACGTACCTTTCACAAAATAAACTAAACTATTAATAATTAAAGAAGTCTGGGTTTATTGTTACTTAGTTTATTGGTTCATTGGAAGGTTGTCTGAACGAAATCAGCTCGTTAGATAATATGGCACGTACATTAATATATATTAATATTGTTAATGAAAAATAATGGAGAGTTCTCACTCCTTCAAGAGACCTTGGTAAAGGCTTCTATGATTATCTCTTTATTTCAGACAGCTAGGCCCATAGGAATAAAAAAATAATCTCAATAAACAAATACATAATAATTATTATGAACTTGAAAGCTAAAAGGGTGATATTACACCACAAAATGCATAGTTTTTTTCCATACTTGTCTATCTATACAAAATTGCTTTAAGTAAAAAAGGTAGGTACATTATGAAATAGTAGTAGTAGGTAGGTATATTATGAAAGATAAGGCTAAAGAAAATTTCCAAGTATAAATTCGTTTTTTTTTCCATCGAATAATGTTTAACCAAAGTTTTGTTCACAAGGAAAATGTTATCAAATTGCAGTTAGTTGCGTCCAAAATAAATACATTTTATTTATTGTCACGGCTGCTATTCTACGTATAGCCGTTTTACTTAAATTATTTTTAAAGTTTTAAACAAGTTACAACTTTAAGATGCAGTAATAATGAAAGTGTCTCACCGGCCGTGTCGCTCTAGAGTGCGTGTGCGGCGGAGATGTGACGCGAACTGTCAAACGTCAAACAACCGCGCCCATCCCCCTCTAGTAATCGTCCCTTTGGCATTCGTGTGCGTGAACATTCATAAAGCTAAATAATTATAATAAACTTACTAGTCCTATGAATATTGTCTTTACAACAATAGTAAACCACGAACCAATCAACGCACGATACTGGCCGATGGAATTATAAACACGTAAATCACTATAATGTAATGGCCATATCAGATTGGTTCGACTCAATTACGATGTCTTTGGCTATTACTGGGTAATATACGGGCGTATTATTGTTGTCTCTTATAGTATAGACTGTGCATGATATAAGACAGGTATATTGCTTTGCAATCCACTGGATATAGGACACAATTCAAGTCGGTTTAATTTTCAGTATATTTTGTAAAATAAGACCCTTTAAATCACTCACGTGTCTTGTCTGTTTTTCTTTTGCTTTGTGTCAATTGAGATACTATCTGTCTGTACTTATCTATAATTATTTCGTTATTTATTGTCATTTAATATCTAGCTGCTAGATATTCAATGACAATAAATAACGAAATAATTACATTTAAACTATAATGAAAGAGCTGAACTAATCTCATGCAAAACTTTTAAATAGGTACCTAGCTATATAAAACGTAGAATAAAAATATGATATTATAACGTTTATTATATTACTTGTGGTGGTACCGGCACATTATTCTAATAAGAATCACATACCTAACAATACCTGGCAGGGACCTACACTGTAAGTTATTTTATCTACGTCATCACGTCAATGCCGGTCCCGAATCAGCCTATGCTGCGCGATGACCGTTGCGCACAGATGTGACACATTTTTTTCTTCAACATTTTTAGAAGCACTTGTTATTTTAATTTCTTTTAATTTTAATGCGTCACATGTGACGCGATTAAATACTTTTTCTTTCTTTTTTCTCTCTTTCTTTCACTTTACTCAAACCGTAATGCTCTTGTGAAGGCTCCACCTAATCAATTATGAAATATAAAAAAACAACATATTCGTGACTAGAAAATAGATAGAGTTTATTACAATATCACTTAAATCAAAGCATAAAAAATAATAATAAGTTAGCATGTCACCACGAAGCGCTGAAAACATAAATTAAACGACATATTACAATTAATTTAAATTGCCTTTTCTATTATCAGTGAACAAGGAACATAAATAGCACAAAAGGAATTTATAATACCACAAATTAAAGAACTAAGTAATTGGCGGTTCCACCCTACGCAGCACATCAGAAAATTAATAGGGAAATGGAAAAACATCGAAATACCATCGTCACACATGACGCTCATAATTACTGATGCATTTTTGTAACAAATCACGAATACGTTTTCATACGCCATTGTAATTATGCAAATGACGGTATGACGTCAATGTGTGCGTATGCAAATCCATCTAGGAACACAGGTGTCTGTTTATCCATCTGATTTAATAACTGGGCTCATCGCGAATCGAATGAACGGGATTGTATGCGGAATATCAATGCCCTGTTACAACGCATTAGTGGAATAGACAGATAGCAAACAGTGCAGGGGGGTACTAGGAGCTTTGTAGACGCCGCCTAAGGGACTCTACTCCCCAATATTAATAAACAAATAATATTCTAATATAACGACTACTTCCTAAAGGGCTGGTAGACGCACATCCGTATAATTCTCAAGTACGTCTTGATCTTATGGGTGCAGTGAAATTAGCGACTGCAAAGGAAAGACGATGTATGTGCTCAAATACAAATAAAATGTCTTTAAGAAATAATCATAAATACTCCATTGAATTTGAGAAAGTTTTTTGTGCAAGTTAGATAAACAAAAATAAAAACAATAACTCCAAAAAAATCAACGTCATTTCCCTTAGTAGGTTGAGTTCCGTCCTGTCGCCGCTACATCAAAACTGATAAGAGAAGGGTGAATACACGAGTGCGTCCAGGTACTTGGGGTACTGCGGGGGTGCATGAGGAGGGGGTGATGAAGCACGGTTCAGGAATACCAACGTGATTAATGGATTCCGCGCGCCACGATAATGATAATGACCCTGTCTGCAACCGCGGACATCATCGGAATCAATGCCGGGAGCAGCTTTTTGCATAGTTAGCGCGTGATACGTCGAGGGTGACCGTACTGCGGTGGCTGATTTAAAGTAGGCTTACTAGAATCACGAGGTGGATTTACGTTAATGGAAATTACTTTGCAGTTGCAGCAGTACGTTTATTAATTTTGACATTCGACTACAACAATTGCTTGTGTAGGTACTTCTAAAAAATTAAAAATGTACTTATTATATTTATGGTTTCATAAGTTAGGTGACATGAAAAGGAATGTCGACTTCCAATTAAGATTCAATCAACATAAAACTAAAAATACAAACGTTTTTCCAAAAAAGGTTTTTTGTAAAACGCTTACACATTTCCACAAAGACAATAAGAGCTCTAATAGCTTGATGTCCATACGGCAGTTGGCGCTTTTCAGAACACCAACAATGGGTAGGTTCCATTATCGACGCCGCGGCTGAGCGCTCCCCTGTCTCTGAAAATAAAACAAATCCTATGCGCAAAATCATTTCGTATTCGTATGGTTCGGTGCACATTCGTGGCTTCACGTTGTATGTAGATTAAATTTTGACAGTCGACTTATCAAAGATAATGCTGCGGTCCGTCCGAGCGGTTTTAGCCGGGGGAGATCATGACGTCGTGACGTCAGAGTCAGTGCCGATAGCTATGGGTAACTGTCAGCTGTTTTTGGCTAGTGACCGGTACTGATACGCTTACGCTGATGTTACGGTAAATAATGAGTTTCCCCTAGAATTTTCGATGTTCGATTGTTTATTGGATGAGTTGTAGACCTTTCAGCATACATTTCTTTCAATTATGTTTTATGTTTAGATTTAAAATAATCGGGATATCATCATAGTTTATCATTGTTTCAAAACCCAGAGTATCTTTTTAAATACTTCAATGATCAATAATTATAAGTTACCCATTTTGAGTTGAAACGGGAGAAGCAAATGGTTCCGAAAAAAATAAATAATAATCTATAACAGATCTGAACACTACACTACCTCTGACCACGTCTAATGTTTAACTAAGTGACTAATAAAATAATATTTGACACGGAAATAACACTATCATTAAATGAAAAGTTGTATTCACACCGAGCTCATCGACTGCGCTCCTCCATAAGTCAGTTACTGAGGTAGGATAAGCCGTGAGTAAATCATCGAGCGATGAATACGAGGTCTGCGCGTTCGCTTGATAACGATTAAATATGGCTCGGCCGCTCATATTGTGTGTACTTAACGCGACTCGGAGTTGTGCGGTGAAAACCTGCAGATTTATGTGTGTCACTTGCCTTAGTGGGAAAATGTTCGGCCGTGATATACTGGAGGTAGATAGTTCATGTTCCAACAAATGATTTAGTACGATCAAGTTGTTCTACTTGACTGAATTGAAGATTTTTATTGTAATGTTCGAATGTTCTCTTTAATGGCCATCCTTTACATTAAAGAAATACTTAAGCTAGATTATAAAAATGTAGCTATTAACTTGTTAGTCTTTTTCTAAGAGAGTCGAAAAGTCGGACGTATTTTTATTTCTGAATACAATTAAACAAATACTAACTCGTCTTTTTCTTAGCGTGTCGATCAATGACTGTTGATTTTTAATTATTTATTTTTAATGTACCTGTAAATAATTATTAGCGATGAAAAAACATCTGTATGTGTGCCTCAGTGTTCACGAATATTTCAATTTTATAAACTCATTTCGAACAAACAAAACTTTCATCCTTGTTACTATTAGTATAATGACTTACCGCAAACCAGTAAAAGTTTCCGATAAATAATTGCAACACTAGCTATCAGCGCCACGCCATCCATTCGTACATCCAATATACAATCCGGATAGTGTTGCCACATTTAAAGGGGTAATATTTTAAAATGGATTTATTGTTGAAGTATTAGTGACTTTTTAGGAATACCATACATTGTAAACGATTATTTTTTGTTTTCTGAGGTTTTCGTGAATTTCGATTATTTTTTATTTTTCCTATTTTTCACTTCTGAATAATTGAGTGTATGATAAACTTTTTTATTATGAACCTGCGGACCCGTCCCGGCTTCGCAAGGGTAGCATAGCATTATTGAAATGTAAACAATAACCTTCTTCTACCCATTGATGAAAACCATCCAACCCGTTTGGTAGTTTTTGAATTTATCGCGTTCAGACAAACGCAGTGCTGAAATTTGGTTTATTGTATATACAGGACTAATGTAAAAGGAATGCGTATATTCAACGAAGTAATCAGGTGCATAAAACAGAACTACTTTTCCCAAAGAATATATAGGTCGAAATCTTAAAATTGAAAATCATTTTCATTCATACATACATAGGTCACGTGAAGTGTCACTTTGTATGAAAAGATAATTTTCCATTTTAAGATTTCGACCTATCTTCCTTGGGGAAAGTTGTTCAGTTTTATGCACCTGATTATCTCGTTGAATATACGCATTCCTTTTATATTAATCCTGTAAATCGACCCAAAAAATCTCCTAAATAGGGTAGTAGCCAACCGTAACTGGCAACCCATCCTACCCCAACGGTCGGGTTCAATATCCAAACACGATTAACACAATATAAATGTCGCATTGATAAAACTGCGTGAGCTAGCGTTAACTGCTAAATAGCGTGTGACTAATGACTGCGTTCCACGTTCCTCCTGTATCAATCGTTACAGTTTTATTGCGTTGTTCATCCGCTTGTTGTGATAGCACTAAAATATTTTTGGTATGGAGATTATGTCTGCCTGGTGTCTGGTATAGAAAGCTTTTGACATATGACTTTGTAACTACACGATGAAAATTTTTACACGTCTACATACATATATTTGTCTGTCTGAAATATTACATGTTGTTTGAAAATGTACCTACTTACTGCAGTCTTTATTTTTTTTTCCATCCAATTTATGAGCTGGTGCTTGTATTGGTTATGTGTGTAAGACGTCCTGCGATAAGAAGTTGGTAAGTATCAAGGGGTCGAGTTTGGATCATTATGGTGAAGAGATTTTCAGGTAGACTAGACCCTGCAGTACCGGATCTAGATGCTACCAGGCGCGTAAAGCGCGCGGGGTGGCTCTCTTCTATCTGACTTAGACATTGAAAAAAGAGTACAAATTCTTCTACTTCTTTTTTATGGTGTTAATTTAGGGTCATTTTAAACTTATTATTCATAATTAATTTTTAAATTGATTTGTGAACTAAGTAGAGCTTTGGAAGTCAAGATTATAAATAGCTTAATAGAAGTACGTATGAAAAAAAAAAGGTTTTAATTGTATTATTCATTGTAAACGTTATCAATAACTTGTACTGATATCATTAACAAACTTTGTCAAGCCTATTACTTTGTAATACCTACATAATTGTTTCCACGAGAATAATGGGCAAACTGATACCAAAAATATTTCAAGCTCATGAACATTATTTTGGGCACGAATATTCCAATATTGGAATATAAAAATAATGATGTCAAGTAATACCTCTAACGTCCAAAATACACATATAGAGTTACCGTACTCAATTTTACCAGAAAATAAGAAAATGTACTGAAGCAAAAATAATAAAGTGTATTGATAAAACTCTCCTAGTTTCTTAAGGAGGTAGTTTTTCGTCGGTCCATTCAATTTACATATCGTGCATTATCATCTTTGGCTCCCATTATGTAATTTATTTGTTTTAATAAAAATCCTGGAATGGGCCTGTTTTCATAGTGCTAGTGCGGTGTCTGTGGTTATGGGCTGTTTACATGCGAGCCCATTGATATAAATAGCGTATTGTTTTGGGTGCTCCACCATGTATGTCTTGTATATTCACGACGCTAAGCAGACGAGAGATTGGGAACTTTATATATTGTGTATAAGCAAACATAAGACAATGGTGGAGATGGGTAATAGATAAGAGGGTGGATAGGTTTGAGGGAATTTATCATACACATGTATACACTTGTCCCAACTAAATGCTATTCACATATATAACTAGCATTTGTTCGCGGCTCCGTGCGCGTGGGTTTCAGTTACCGCGGTAAGTTATAGCCCATAACCTTCCTCAATAAATGGAATATCTAAAAAAAAAGAAAGTCGAATTGAAAAACTCCTCCTTTTTGAAGTGGGTTAAAAAATGAAAGAATTTTTCAAATCGGTGCAGTATATCCTGAGAGTAGCGCATTCAAACAAGCAACAAACAACAAACTCTGTTGCTTTATTGCGAAATTAACTCTGTCTGACTATGTGTTACGCAACCACGCCTTAACTACTGAACCGATTTAAATGGAATTGCGTCAGAGATAGTGAAGAGCCTGAGAGAGAACATAGGCGTTTTTCCGCAAAATCAAAAATCAAAATCAAAATATTTTTATTTCGAGTAGACCCTTTCAGGTACTTTCAAAACGTTGAATGAATCTAGTTGCTCGGTTCCAAAATGTCATTCCTATGGAGAAGAATCCGGCAAGAAACTCCATAGGTTACTCTTTTAAAAATGGTAATATATAATTATTTAAATACATTACTTTTAAAATATGCGATAACAACGTAAGATAGCAAAAGCATAAGATTATTGCAATATAATCCTCAAAAGAGGAGAAAAAAAAAATGAGAAAATACATGCATTTTACTAACATTTCGTTGTTAACACATTTACAAAAAAAAGAAAAAAAAACTGATACACAATGCACGAAGAAATAAAACAATTTACATACAATATTTATGTAGTCCTAATCAAATTCCTAATCGACCCTAACAGGAATGTCAAGGCATGTCAAAAGCCTTCTAAAAATAGAGGCTATGGGGAATCTAATTGCAGTAAACAAGGTTAAAACAAAAGTATGCTGGACCGCCAGGGAAGCCACATGTGCAGATGATACTAAACCCAAGCCCGCCTATCTCCTAAATAATCGCTAACCTTATAATACGCTTTCTTTATTAACATTGATTTCACGCACTTTTTAAACTTTTTGTTGCATAAATTTGTAATTTCTTCCGGTAATTTATTATAAAAACGAATAGAATTTCCTAGGAAAGATTTAGAGTTAGTTTTAGTGAGTCTAAACCGTGGGACTACTAGTTTATTTTTATTTCTTGTGTTTATATTATGGTAATCACTATTAATACTAAAACTAGGTAGATTTTTACGTATGTACATTATATTTTCCAAAATGTAAAGACACGGCAACGTTAGAACATTTATTTCTTTAAATTTATCCCTTAGAGACTCACGAGGGCCCATGCAGTAGATTGCACGAATCGCTCGTTATCAATAACCCACGCGGCCGGGTACACCATCGTACAGTCATACAGTTGTGGACTACATCTAGTTAAATTAAAGACAAGATTTTAGATAACAATGTTATCAGAATAAATCTTCGTGTCATTCCTACATCATTTTACCCTCATACATGTATATATATTGATGATTATGAAGGGAAAATCCAAGATATTTTCCGTGCTTAGTACCTATTACCTACCCCACGGAAGCAATTCTGTTTCATTAAATTGATGCATTCCCAATACAAGCCGCTGTTTGTAACGTGTATACGAACAATACATCGAATGGATATTAGAATTTTGGAAAGTTTTATCGATATCCTATTAATATCGATGGCTTGGCAATAGGGATTTTATTTAAAAAAAAAAACTCATCTAACTAATTACAATAATAAATGTATTTTGGTATAAAGAAAGTTGATACAGCAATTCTGTAATGTTTTATTGCTTCTCTACGATATCAGTATTGGTTAATTGATACCAAGGAACAGACATACTGACAAAGTCAATTTAAAGTTTAAATGTAGGAAACTCAAAGTTTGTATCGATATTATCAAAAACTTTACCGATATAAAAGTTTGAATTGAGGTTAACCTAAACATACAAAACATAAATAAAGTTAATAACGAGGGAATTGTTTTATTCTCAAACTAAATTAATAATGGTAAGTAGATGTGATTGGATCAAAATGAATTGCACTTTCCTTGAGTGGCTGGTCTCAATAATTGTTGCAACTACATTTCTTCTCATTTGATAATTATTAATGCACCTGCGTTTCTTGTATCGCTTTTTTTTCTCAGAGTAGTTTAATCATTTTTAGGGTTCCGTACCTAAAGGGTTAAACGGGACTTTTTTACTAAGATTCCGCTGTCCGTCCGTCTATCTGTTCCAGGAGTCTCATGAAACGCGATAATTGGACATTCAACATTTTTACAGATGATGTATTCCTGTTGCCGCTATAACAACAAATACTACAAAACAGAATATTTACTGGGGCTCCCATACATACTTGAAACGTATTTTTTTTTGCCGTTGTTATCTATGGTAAGGAACTCTTCGAGTCGGCCGACTCGCACTTAGCTGGTTTTATTATTTATATTTATACTTCTCACACATAAATAATGTTCAATGAAGTAAGTGCAGAAGTAGATAATTTTCCTTTAAGTTATCTTGTTCTTAGACTAGACAATGAATCATCTTGTTGAAGAAGAGGCCTATACGAAAGTAGAGTGTATTTATCCGTAGTAATCTCTCTAGTGTAGGTAGAAACATTAGCTAATTTCTAGGTTTCAACGTAAACCATTAAGCGGCACAGTTCAGGCTCTACTTGGTGTCACTAATCTCATTAGTGAGTGTAGAAACAGATGCTCCCGTGTAATCCTAAACTTGTTAACTAGGGATGATGTAAGCGGCTTCATTATGAGTCTGCCCTTTGTAGTGTTGTTTTTTAAACGCATACCATGACAGCAATATATGAGAACCAAGAATGGTTTTATTTATTTTAGTATGCATGATAAATTCTAATAAAGAACATTTAAGATTGATGACCTCCGTGGTCAGTGACGTATACGCCGGTTTTTAAGGGGTCGCCAGCTCTGAGATCCCGGGTTCGATCCCCGGACGGGTCAATGTAGATACACTTTTCTATAATTTCTCGGGTCTGGATGTTTGTTGTACTTTCGTTGTCTCTGATTCCATAACACAAGTGCTACTTAGGTACTTTGGATTCGGAGCAATGTAGGTATTATTTAGTGGGTAGGATTTTGTTTAATTAATGTATTAAATTAGTTTGTTACGCTTGGAACTTAGTGGTACCTGTCGTACAAGTCACGTCTTCATCGTATTTTCGTGTGAATGACCCTTTAACTCTATTTGACCAAAACTTGCCACCTGAATCGACGGTCGTCAAACTTACAAATCACGTAGATACTACTTTGTATTAAAACAATGATTCTAAGTATAATAAGTATTAAATGATCAAAACAGTCCAATTATAATTAAAATTCATTTCGCATTTTATAATCCGATGACATTTTATAATGGCGAACATACAGTGTAAATGAACAGGCATAAATTAATTAATTGTATGTTCATATATCTGAATGTATATCAAAATTCAATTAATTAAATCAGCTATCTAATATCCAAAGAGGAGCACAAATACCGTTAGAACCTCAGCAGGAACGGGCCATACGAAGCACACAGCAGTTTGCAAAGCACACAATACAGGCTGAATCGATAAATTAAATTGCACCAACATGGCCATCATGCACCCAGTTAATAGGTAAATAATCGAATATATGTATCGTAATGCGTTTAGCTAGACAGCCAAATCCCCCTAATAGATCTAATTCCAGGATAGACACGTTATTCAGACAACAACGCTTTGTTTGTTAATTGATTTGATATGCACACAACTGCATGTTTAAACGGGATTATGATTGTTATGTTTGCGGCTTGTACAGTTATAGTATTGTTATCAACATGTGGTAGCAAACATTAAATCACTTGAAATTTATGTACTTATCATTGTAATACGTGTGTCTTGAGCGTAACTCGTGACCCATATCCAGTGAAATCTGTAGAATCTTAGATATATATATTTTGCTTGCTTAAAAATATGAAAAAAAACGCCAGTTATTTTTACATTTTTATAGTGAGATGAGACAAGCATGTTAATTACGTATAGGTAGGTAGATAAATACTAACAAGAATCAGTTATTACTACCAGTAGGAATTAAAAGAATAAGAGAATTATTTTTGTCGTTTTTCTCATACTTCTTAAGTAGGCATGGACTGTGTGAGTGGGTGTCAAAAAAAAAAAAACTAGACTTCACCGTTCTTGAGAGAAAATATTAAAAAAGGTATGCACGAGAGAGACCGAGTGACGTGTGTCTGGCGCACCCTAGGCCGCCACGTTACTACTTGCTGACTTGCCAATTTTCCCAACGGATTGTGTAAATAGCTCATACCGAGACCCAGACAGAAAAAGAAACGTTACAATGCAGGCGCCAAAAGATTAGCAATTTAGCTTCGTACATTATCATTTACGATCTCCACTTTTTGATCTAGATAACACATAAATAGTGCTTTATGCTTATAATGTTGAATTAAAAAGAGAATGAAAATTTACTCTTCGGTCGGTCTTCATATTTTATGAAATAAAAAACATATTGAGATGTCTCCCTAATGATTTTCTTCATTCAACTATATTATTCCAAAGGAAAGTTGGTATTTAAATAAAAGGCATCGTAGAATGTAAAGTTTACGAGGTAAATTACCTTTTCCGACTGAGTATAAGCTAATAAGCGCATGAATAAACAATTCAAACATATTTAATCCACTCGGGATAACAAACAGTAAATATTCATTATTTCGGAATTGCATCTTCAATTTAATATTTACACAAAATACACACTGAAAACTACCAGAGAATATTATAAATGTGAAACTGCAAACAATGCATACTGCCCTCAGTTTACTTACTCATTGGTAAATCCGAACTTAACAAACAATACTTCAATAATAAACCGAACAAAAGCGTAAGAGTAGTTGTTAGATCAAATAAAGAAAAGAGCAAACCCCTAAAGTAAATCAACGTACTCGGACAAACATCGGTAGTCGCGAATCGATTGCAGGCCAGTCAGTACAACCCCTTATCTCAACGGTGCGCACGTGTGAACCCCGTTCAATTTTAATTTCATGCTCAAACAATGACGCTATCGAGCCAGCTATTATTTTGTATAGTCGCCAAGGGTTCAGTTCATCTAAATCCGCCCGATAAGCCCTCAGCTCTTTGTCGTCGCCCAGCCTGATAGCTAATTTGGAAGCGAAGCCGTACATTTGGGATCTCCCGTCTGTTGCAACGACGCTTTCAACTCATCATTAGAATATCGAAACGCACATTAAAACAGCCTAATTTTATGTAAACTTCTAACGATAATCAGTGTTCACACATTTAATTAAATTACCTAGCGCTCCGCGTTGTTTGTGAAACAACTTCAATATAATTTTCAGTTCAAATGAGATTCCTTCAATTTGCATTCAAATCACGAATACAATCGAGGAGTCATGAATATTGCGATTGAATATTTTTTGTTGGCCTATCTGAAATCTTTTCACGGGTAAAAAGGTAGTGTCGTTTTTCTCTGCCGCAATTTTAACAGTTTTATTTTCGTTTAGGATAATAAAAAAGAGGCTAGGTAAAGGATATTCCTAAAAATATTTTTAAGACATTTCATTAATAATTAATATAAACGCGGATAAAACCCCTAACCAGGGTGATTCAAATTCAGTTCTACCTTATTCAGGTCGAACCCAAATCCTATTTAAACAAAACACTTAATAGAAAACTAAACATTATTCATACCTTCATAAATTGAGCTTTAATCTTGTTTAACAACAACCATGCAATATTTTACGGCTCCTAAAAACTAGAAACTATTTAACAATACCTAATGTAATCTCGTTTCATGCTAGATAAGGGTACCTCACATTTCAAATCAGAGTACGTGCTTCCCCATCGAGGATGATTTACCAAATTCCCAACTGTAAATCGCATCATCGCGATCCCCCCATGTCTGTGTTTATCAAAACACTTAACGATTTAATATGTTCGGTGAACCCTACCCTCCCCATATTAACGATACATGTGCCTGTATCCACGTAGATTATGATTGTAAGGCCCTTGATGAACATCGCGAAAAGGATTCTAATCTTTGAGCTATCGTAATAGGATTAGTTATGTTACCTATGATCTTTATGAACGGCTTAAGAATAACTGAATAACTGGCCATTTCATCCCTAAGTACTGTTGCTTCTAAGTAGGATAAACAAGAGTATAATTACATGTCTAGACTTAGTAACAGTGGGCTGGAAATAAATGCTTTTTACCCCGGGGTCCGTTTTACTTAAGTAATTGGTTATACATTTATAAGTAATAGCTTTTGCCAATGCGTTGTTGTATGAACAATGTAATTGTGTTTTATAAGTAAGAATCTTACTGGAAATACTGTATTAAGCTATACTTAAAATTAAATAACCAAAAGTAATAGTAGCTAAAATGAAATGACATGCTTAGGCAGAAAAAAATCCAAGTCAGCCCAATTTCTACTCGCCTAGTTGTTCTATAATTCTGGGTATGTAGGACTCCATATTATACAAGGATTCTTAACCTTTTTTTACTTAATGATATTCCACCTAATATAGTCAAAGCACCTTAGTGAAACGAAATTGTAAATAGCAAACACACATTACATGTTAATATTTAAAAAGAAAATGTTTGTATGTAGAGAGAATTTCTTTAGAAAACAGTTTCTTGGAATTTCGCCCGCAGAGACCTTGAAAAAGGAGTTCCCACTTAACGTTTACCTGACCTAGTTTAGTGTTACGGCACAAACAATTCCGCACAGAGAAAAAATACGCGTTAAGATGCTTTATCCTGTAAGTTAAACTGGAAACTTCAGCGATTCTTCTCAAATCTTTTAGATAAACGAAGAAAATTAATAGGTTTTTGTATTTAAGAAATCTTAGAACATTCGTTTGGCTCATTTAAGCATGGAGTATCGAAAAAAAAATGGATAATTCTTATCGCATTTATATTTTATGTAAAGAAACGTGGATATTTGTTTGGAATAATTACTTATAAAGCCGATAAATTAAAAAAGTTGAAGGATTGATCCTTGTACTTTTTTGTAAGATCAACAATTTTCACAATAAAGTTTTAGAATAAAACACACATAATAATAACGAAGAAATGTATAAAAATATGTCATAAGTAATTAAGACGTATAATCTCAAAAAATATAGAACATACTATACCTATATAATAAACCTAGTTCAACTATATTAATATTTAAAAAGAACTTATATGAATGATAATGAATATTTTGTACCTACAGTATATTTTATATTTTTGTACCTACTTCAATACATGAAAACTTTGTTATGTTACAATAAAACTTATACAATAATAACGAACAAATGTATGAAAATATTCCATGAAATAATACGTTACGTATGATCACAAAAAATATCTAGTTCGTTTTATAAATAATGTAATGTATACAAGTTGGTATCAAAATAAATCTCCTCATTTTATAAAGCACAAATATTAGTTATATAAAAAAATATTTGACCGACTCCCAGGCCCCGTTGAGATTTTATGAACGTAACACTATTCTGATAATATTCAATGTTTGATTTTAATTAACAGTCTAGACACTGCGGGTACGAAAAGAAGATTCGATATTATTCGTGAATATAACAAAAATAATCGCATTTTGTCATTACCAGGCGATCATTTGAGCGCCTCTGTCCTATTTCACGGATCACAAAGTTTTAGTGATCGTTAAAACAAAATACATAAACGCCCATCTACAGTGAAATTTAAAGAGAATTTTGTTTAAAGTTTTTTTACGTCAAGTGTCTTTGAAACTAAAGACGTCGAAATAAAACAAAAATAAAAGTACCTGTGCTGTTTTTATTATCTTATCTCTTTATTCATACGTGTACTGTTTACGTAAGTAAATGTGACCTTGAAAACCAGAGCTGTTAAAGTTCATCTACCTTGAAACTGATCTTCATAATACAATATCTAGATATGTTAATGTAAGTCTTAAATCTAGTTAGGCTATATTTAGGCTGTTAACAGAAATCAATTCAATTAAGAGCACAATGTATGCGCGTTAATTATATTTAGAATTAATTACATGCCCAATTATGATGATATTATATTCTAAAATACACCATCTAATACTTTGATTAAATATTAATGGAAATACTAATACGATAATGTAATACCTAATGTATTTTTTCCTAGACTCCCAAAAGGGCAAAAATCTTTTGGGCTCACGTACGTTTTATGTGACCAATCACGAGGCAAGTCACAAGCCATAATAATTGGTGGAAGGTATTTTCATAATACTCTAGATAAGTCATCTCTTCCACCAATAGTAGGTATATGACTTCGTTCCTATAGCTTATGACATATAAGTTCAGTCAAGAACTTAGGTGTTTATATGGACTGTCGTGGAACATAGATGTCGCTGAGGTAAGCAGGAAGGTCCATTGCTCGTTCCAGTATCTCAAACGACTCCAAAAGATCCTTGAATGAAAATGAATTAAGTGAATGTAACGAGCTGGTGTTGTTTTTAGGTAGGCCTGTGTTACAGATCACTTGGCAGCTCGTAAGTGATAGTATAATATTTGATCTTATAATTCTTATGCTGGAACAAATTTTCATCCATCACAAAGGAAACAATTCGTTCTTTGATGTTTATATTTTAAAGAACTAGTGGCGTAACATAAGCTTATAATGGTAGTCCTTTATTTCGTTTTATTACACGTTCATTTAGAAATTGTTTCACTTTCTTTATAAAATATATTAACTTAGTATCCATAAATGCGAGAAAGAATCTTCTCTGATTTTTATCGATCGAGATTTTCTACAACTAGACAAGTCGTAATAGGGGAACTTCTAATAAGAAAACTTCTAATAGACCGTTTGAAAGTCCGATCCAGGGAACGATATCGGGCTAATGAGGTAAAACAGACTGTGCGATGATTGCGTGCTGTCTGGCTTCAGGGTGTAATTTACCACCGGTAACATAGTAGTTACACGTGTGTTTCGTAGTACGGGAATGAAACTTGCGGTTAGATTTTCAGAGAAGTTAATGTGTGGTTATTTAGATAGTGAAAATTATATATTGGTTACTCGGTAAAGGCTGCTGGTATTACAAGGTTTTGTTGAAATGAAAGTAGACTACACGAAGAACAAATTCTCTGTAATGTATGTGTATGTAATCTGTAACGTAATTGTATTGTATTACCATTTAAATAATTTTGTACACATTTTTCAGTATTATTGAGGCATTATCAATGAATTCTAAGATTTTTTTGTTTGGATCAATTTAAAAAATATAAAATAATCATTTAATATTTCTTGAACATTTTGCACAAAGACTTAGGTATAATACCTACTATAGAAACCTATTCTAGTAAAGCAGTTATAACTTTTTAAAACGGTTTGGTTGTTGTGTACAAAAACTCCTATTTTATATAATATCTTGTTCAATATTTTTATACTCAAAAGTTTACAAGTCAAGCAAGGAATTATATTCAAGAGTATTAAAGTAGGCACTTATTCGTGGTTACTCAAACCTACACTTGCTCCGAACTCTCCAAAATAAAATAAATGAAACATCATTTATACATAGGCTCAAACAAACGGATGCAGCCATATCAGCTGTTAACTGGCGGAGATTCTTTGTTTACATTATCTCAATTAAGTCTACGTTTTGTTTACACCCCCCATTTTGTACAAAGGATTGAAAATGTTGTTTGCATATAACTCGTTTACTTTGGTAATCCACACAATGAACAAACTTTATCGCTGCTTTCGAAACGTTCCCATTGTTTTTTAATTGAAATCATAAACAGTGTTTTGTTTCTGCAACTTTACATGACCCATATAAACTGTAACCGTAATCACAACGTATATTCGATAGCAGTTCGCTTTATATTTAATTTTAATATTTACACCTGACGCAGACCTATAAAAAATATAAAAAGAGCCTTGTGGACACTGCAGGGAGCGGAGATGGAGAGCGTTAATTGAAATCAAACAAAGATTAGCTACCGATTGCCAACGGATCACCGCTGCGCCGCCGCTTGCAAGAATCTATCTCGTTTTAAATACTATTCCACGGAACGGGATTCAATGCAGACAGAATGTTTATTGAAAAGTAATGCTAACATCGTCGGGTTACTACGCCGTTTATTTTTTTAATACAGTTTTAATTTGATAAATAGACTGTAAAGGTCATTGGGCATTTTGTTCGGACATTTGACCCAAGGCGTACACAAATGAAATAGGGCAAGGTATTTAGATAAATGTATCTGCAACCCAGTGGTACGGGTCGCATTCTTGTGGGCCATGGGATAATTGAGAAAATCTATTTATTATAATTAAGGCATTTTTGTAACAAATTAACTCAAAACTACTGGACTGATATCAAAAATACTTTTGAAAACTAGTCATCCCTAAGTGGCATTGGATAATTATCCATGGGGATATTCCCACGGGAAGTTAAGTCAATTTTTTTTTTTAAAGCAGTTTTAAAATGAAAATAAAATCCAGTTCTAATTAAATAATATTTTTATTCTGCTTGATCAAAATCTGTTGTTATTTCATCTAAAAAGGCTGCAGGTGCATCTATTGCATCTTGATGCCTGGCCCATGATAAAAAGTAAACTATGCTTACAACATGCGCACAGCTTCCAACAGTGCGGCGCGGCGGCCGTGTATACACGAACAGTAATACTGATCAATGCCATTTCTTCCATTTCGATTGGGATCTACTAAAATATAAGTATAATATTGTTTACTACGGACGTGTCGCGACTGAATTCGGCCTCTTATTAGTATCTTGTTTTCGATCATTTCTTGGTTTCGGTATATTTCAATGTGGTATACTCCATTCAAACGCATGTGCTCGTGGCAATATGACCTCGCGAATCTCAAGTGGTACGATCCCAACGTAAATAATATTAATTCTTCATATGTAAGGCGCGGAAAGTCTTCAAAATCCGGATCGTTTCCGTCGAGTTGCACGAACGCTACTCTCTGCCTGTTCAAATTATGCCTTATCACATAATATGACAGCTAACATTTATAGTGACTGAACGACACGTTTTCACAACGCTAAAAGTAAAAAACTTCTGTTTTATTAACTTTTTAAATCTTAAATAACTTTATTTTCCCAGCGGATACTTAAAAAAAAATACATATTTTGAAAAGTAGGATTGAATTCTTCAATTTAAAACTGATTTGGTCCGTGTACGCGAACTTTCAAAAAGTGGGTCATAAATGCCCAATGACCTTTTACTGATTAATATTAATACCTACTGTTTTATCAGACTTGCATAGTTCTTAAGTAATGACAGACAGAGTTATAAATCCAAGCATATAATAAAATGTGTCGCAGAATAAAATATTCAAGCTATATTTTTTATAACAATGGAGTAAATTTAATTTTATCTAATTGTCTCCATAAATCAAGGACGCAGGGTCTAATTTAATTAAAGGACAATAGGATTAAAAGGGATAAATTATTTATCATTCAAGTCTAGTGGTCTCTAGTAACCGAGAGCAGACGCAGATCGATTTGGTCAATTCATTCTGAACCAAATTAAACATGGACTTAAGTTTATGCATCGACATTGTCAGATGCTACTCGTTTGAATATCGAACATCTATAGTCGATTGTTTTTTCTTCATTGCACAGGTTTTTTTCTTAAAATAACGTTATGGTTCAAATATTGTATACACCTACTAAACGGCGGTAGCCTAATGGCTAGGGCATCGGACTTGTAATCATGTGGTTGCGGGTTCGAATCCCACCCATTACACTATCAACGTGAACCAACTCGTAACACAAGCATCTTAGCTTAGCACGAGGGGTTAACGAGATTACTAGTAATGTGCGACCCACATTGCTAGTAATCTTAAAAAAAAATATATCACAGTGTATAGGTCTATATGTACAATCAATCTTTAATGAAAAATATTGAATTTCGAATGATGTATCTATACAATTAAATCTAAACCGTTATTTGGCTCACAAGTCACTTAATCAGCAAACGGAAGGCTTTGCTCATTGTTATCTCGTTTTATTAACTCCCCACCCTGAATTTATTACGTAGCTGTAACTCAAATAAGTGAATTCACTTTTATGTTAAAGAAAAAACTTATAAAACTCTGGTCTACTGCCTGAAACCGAACAATGGACCCTCACAGATGCCGGTCACGTTTTGTCGCCTTAAAAATGTGACGCTTAAATCCATAAAGTACTCGAAAGTATTACTATTCCTCGTCTGTATTTTCTTTGAACTGCATATTATTATATTAGATTTTCCTCTGTTAAGTCCCTTTAAAATATCCACGATAAAATTGATTTTGATTGTGGATAAACTAGTTAAGAAAATATTTTTAGGAACAATAAAAAAATACTTATTATTTTAGTTACCAATATATTTTTTCAGCACAAGAATTATTCCACGCTAGCTATGTTACATTACTAAAATACGGTCTACTATTTTCAATAAATGTGGTTAAATAGCTACATAATGAACTTGATTGTTATTTACACACGTAACACATAGCAACTGAAATAGCACTTATAATGAAGGTAGTAAGTAAATCAATTTACAATAATAATTGAAATCAGTGAAACGCGAACGTTTAATATTTGACCTGTATTCAATCAGTTCAGTTCCACGAAAGTCAATAAATATTTGATGCTATAATATTAATCTGAAACGTGTTACATGCTGGTGTTGATTATGAATAATTCATATTCCAAGCTAAACAAACAGGGTATCTTGAACGCTAACAAACCGTTGTGTACAAATCAATAGAGCTGGAGACTGCATACCGATGGCCGATCTGCATATTCGAATAGCTAAGTGATATTCCAACTATCCCGCCTCCCATGTCTGTCTATAGAAACTGAAACATCATAAAATCCATGGAATGCCGATAACGGCCGACCCCACTCTCGGTGCGCGGTAACGTGTCAATGTATTGAATTTCAAAGATGATTAATGGGATTACTTGAATTCTCGGACCTATTCTGTTTCGTTGTTGTTTTGAAGTACTCGTTCTGAAACTAGGGTGTTGTACATTTCATGACGCATAATGTTGCATTCGAAATATTTAATTAAAAACTAAACGTATCAAACATTTTATATTACTTTTTATAAGAATTAATATTTTAAGTCAACTGCACGAGTCTTCTAGGAATGCACAAACTTACAATATGAATAGTCATAATATAATTCTAATAAAGATAACCTCGTCGTATTATAAATTTTGTACTGCAAAAGAAATATAATAATCGAATAATGCAAAAAAATTGCGAACAGATTCCACATTAGAACATCCCACCCTGTACTAATATGGAACCTGTTCGTAAACCCTACCTTTGACACAATCCTTTACTCCCCCTATAACGACACCCATGGGAAGAATACGGGTGGCTAATAATCAGACGTATATATATATTCTTTTAATAACTGAGGCTTTAACTAAGCATCTACATAAGTAATAGTAATTGAAGTTCTATTTATATTACGCAACAATTTAAACGCACATGTTTTTTTTTAATTAATTACACAGCATTTCGTTAACGATCATCTAAATTTATGTTTCCATGAGGAATGACTAGGTTAGTTAACATTTGAATAACAAAGAAATTCAATTTGATTAATTAATCAGCTTCGCACACAGTGCTGTTTACATTGTAATGACTTCTATATTATTTTGTGAATTGTTTGCGTTCTTAAATTATTGCAGTTCTATACAATTTCTTTAGATACCTCTTGTAAATGTTTACCTTGCAATATTAAGCTCCAGTACATTAAATGCACTTTATACTTAGACATAAATATTAACTGTGTGCCACTTTTCTTTGGAATGGACTAATAATTATACAGGCAGAAATTGTGAAAAATCCCGACAATCCCTCAATATAATGAAATACTGGCCTACGAATGTGGGCACAAGCTTTTTCCCATATAGAGAAGGAATGAGCATTGATCACCACGCTTGCTCATTGCGATTCTAGATTTCATTTTTATAATTCAGGTTTTCTCATGACGTTTTTCAATGTTGTCTTAGAATAATTAAGAAAGTACATATAACTTTGAAAAAGACACATAGGTTATTGCCTGGGTTCGAACACGCAACCATGTGCATACGAATCCGGTTATTGAACAGCTAGGCCACCACAACAGGTACCCTGAATATTTCCATGTCAGATTCGGTGATATAAACGCAACAAGAAAGTTATTATAATAGAAAAAAAAATGTGGGAAATATAGCTGTAATAAACAAATGAGAAATTGTAAACTTCACACAACATCACCATGAAATGAATAGTATATTCACAATGCAATATGAAAAACATTTTTGCCAAACAAAAACCTTATTTCACACTGTGTGCACATGGCTGTATATCTTGTCTGATTTCTCAAGAGCGTAGCAAAAAATATTTGGCTCGCATCAACTAACAAACAAAAATGTTGTAACAATTTTACATAAAGGATGAATATTTTTCCTCATTTTTATAAGCTTTATTTTTCTTTTATCAGATATAGTTTCTAAATTTAGTTTTTTAATTACATTATATCTTTATGATTATAAATATATATAATATATATTTTATTTTATTTTTCTATAAATTTGTTTTGATCATTTTGATTTTCTTCTTAGCTTAGCACGAGGGGTTAACGAGATTACGCCCACATTGCTTGTAATCTTAATAAACAAGAAAAAAAAACTGTAATTCTATTTGAAAACAAGAATGGTTTGAAAAACTTCGCGTTGAATAACATAGGTATTATTATGAGCATCAAACCGAATCTGTCATTGTTATACTGAATACAAAAGTGATACAATACCAAATGAAATATTTTCTTAGTACAACAAACATTTGTTGAATCCATAAACTTTTCTCACAGGCCGACTTTTCCCCTGCCGTTTCGGATGCCCAAAAGTGTGAAAGCATGTTGAACAAGTACAGGAACCCGGGAAAGGGGAATGTCTCCCACATGACAGGCATCACCTCGGGCTATGCTGCTTTTTACCAACCACCCTTGTCGTAAAATGGAGACGGAATTGGGCCATCATTCCATATTACAATTGTGAATTAGCCTCCTGCGTAATCCTCTTAAATTCTAGTCGCCTCGTTCAGAACGAGTTGTGTGATTCCATATTCTAAAATAGGTAAATACATTTCAGACTTAGAATTAATTAAGCGTGACGTAAAACGTGTCTTTGTTGTTTGAAGCGTGAAATTTTGAGCATAAAACGCTGTATTTCGGCTAGCGTTAACTAATTTTGTATTCAATTATTTTTCTAAGTAATTCCCTTGTCTTACATTTGACAAATACGTGGAGCTAAATTTAGAGTGTTCTCATACACTAGATAGAATATTTATGTGACCGTATAAGCCGATGTCTCTCCAACTTCATATTTCATACTTGAGCGAGGAATGTCTGGCACGCAACGGCCCCCACGTCTAATATTGGTCAGCGTCAGGTATTCCTGACTAGCTTCATTATTATTTCATAGAAATATGTTGGGGAAATCGAAGTTGCCGGTAGACTTTATAACTATTTTAGAAAGTTTGAAAATATTTAAATAGTTTATATTATGCAGGCTGCTAACTGTCAAATATGCAGTATTATTCTTCATTGCTTCAATTATATTTTTTTATAGTATTCACATAAATTGTACTAAAAGTAACATCGTGCTGCCTAAAATAATCTGTAACTAAACACCTCGACTACACACGCTCACGTCTATAGAGACGTATTTTCATAAAGTGTGAAAAAAGTAAGGCTCTGTTGTTCAGAGGTGCGAAACGAGTCTCATATTACCGATAGACAAAACGATCCGACGGCAAAAACAGCTAAACTATATTTACCACAACAGTTACTCGAAGCCAAGCCGTTTAAAACTCTAACGCGAAAATAACATGGTTCAGTTTTGATAATAGCATTAGTCAACTTGCGCTGTATTACTTCCGTAAAAATAATACTTTATCCTTGAAGACCCAGAATAGACAAAAGTCACCCTGCTCGGCATTCGGCTCCATTCGAATTTGAACTTTATTAAAGGGAACGAAATCGTAATTTCCGCCCAGTTTTATTTTAGCTTCCATTGGAAAATGTCATCGCGACAGGACTAGGCGTAAGTGAACGCGTCAAAGTGTAAAATGAGGGGTTTTGCGCCGTGTCAGTGAAAGTCATTAGGAATGGAATGGATGAAAATTGCGTGCATATTTAGGTAGCTCTCTAAGTTAATATGATCGACGTGATGAAATGAAAAAGTCTCGGCGTTTTTGTCTTTTAATCTCGAGTGATTTTTGGACCATTGGGAATTCGGATTTTTTAATTTTGGATAAGGTTGGTGATTTCAAAAGGATATTCTTATTATTCAGCTTCCCATTACTGTTAGTAGGTATGTGGAGGTTTGTTTGCGTATGTAGCTCATTGTGGTTAGGTGCAGTGTGGTGGCTAAATCAAAGACAACAATGGGTGGGTCGGATTGTCTGCGCGGCGCACTTTGCGCCACTTTCGCTACTTTGTGGATTGTGAAGAGGTGACGGAGGAGCCGGCTCGCGAAATTAGAAAGTACGGTTGGCAAAGAAAGTTACTCATTAATGTCTTACTATCCTTGTAATTTAAAAACTAGCAGACATATTTTATCAATAAAAATAAATCTGTTATTTAATCAGCACCTACATAAATATAAAAAATTATATAACTAGGTATAGTTAACGATTTACTTAAACTTATCTTTGAAAAACAGTAAATTGGGTAAAAAATATTTCTTTAAAATTTAATAAGTTTTTCAAATACTGTCAGTGAACTTTTCATTCGTCTGTTTTGCAAACCACACCATTACAGGCGAGGGTGTGAAAATTTGCAGCTTATTTTCACTGAACGGTAACTACGGCTCTACATGAAAGTAACGAAGCATCTATACGTTGGACTTGTCTGTCTGTGAAATAAACTGTTGCACCTATTCATACTATTTGTTTAACACATGATTGACTTTATTAATTATTTGTAATTTGTTCATGAATAGGTCAGCGCTCGATAGCTTTCAGTTTTTATAATAAATTAAAATGTCAAAGTCTCTGACAAATTGGCATTTCATTATAAATTAATCACTTTTCAAAGAGCTATTAAAGTCACTTCCACTAAATTTAAAACTAAAATAACGCCAAAGCAACTTCATGTGACATTTCTGTTTCATATTTGAATCGTGAAAATTAGATTCAAAAAGAGTAAAATAAAAAAAAGACGGGAGGGATGTCGGAAATAGATAGTGGTAAATTAAAACGAAATGTTTGAAAAGAATATTGGCTGCTTGTTTTATATTTGTAATATTTTTGTTTTTTCGTTGTTCCTGGCGTGTTGTTATCGGCCAGTCTAGCAGTTGAAGAAATGACGGTATCTTAGTAAGAGGCACTAAGAGCAGTGTTGTGCCAAAGATGCCAACGAAGAACGAACTGTCAAGTTATCGGGCGGATGCTACGATTCTTAAAAAAGTGCATTTGATTTTAATTAAATTTTCTATGGTCGGGGTATTTTAAAGACAGTTTGAGTAACGTTATTCATTAATAGGTAGATACATAGATTACAAGAAAACATTTAAAAGTAATTCTATTCTAATCTAAACAAACTAAAAATATATTTACCAATGTTTTTCAAATATTGGATTGTGGTTTTTAACCTTTTTTTATTAATCTTACTAAAATCATATTTAAATGGATTACATACAGGCCATGGCCAGATTACGCAACAAAAGCACAAATGTATAACGAGTCGGTAATTTTGTTTATTATGTCACGTATGTGCGAAATAATTATCATAAAATTAATCGATAAATTATTCGATAAATCAATTTATTTACGCAAAAGCATTGTCAAAATACAACATAATTATTGAGTACTGCGGTATCATGCGATTATCGTCTAGTTATACGTAGGTACCTACAATAATTCATTGTTGTTGCATAACCATATTGCTGCTCGGATTTCCCCAAAGGAAACAAACGACCAATATTTCCTCTCACTTATGTTGGTTTTCGCCAATATTTCATATTAATCCTTTTACGCGTTTATCAGTTTTTCCTGTATTGGTTTATACAGTGAAAATATGTTTGTGGCGAGGTTTCTCTATTATTAGAACGAATATTATATTCTGCTCGAGAATCTTATTGAATAGCTAATAGACACATCTAATATGTAAGTAGGCGTGCCCATATTGCCTTATATTATCTAATTGTATTACTTGACTAAAATATTATTCTACCAAGGTTTTCGTATACCAAATACAGTGAGAACTATTAATACTAATACGCACCAAAATAGTGTTACCATTTAATGGCCCCGATTTTGTTACGCACTCAACTTATTTTAGTCCATCGTTATCTTTTCCATTTGTACATAATTAGAAAAGGACAGACTAGGTACAAACTATTAATAATCAAGGTACAAACTATTATATTTTATACTAGTTTGACATTTCTAAGTTATTTGTTATCTGTTGCCGTCCTTTTCTCACGCTATGATAGTTCTTTAACAATAAGTAAAAAAACGATTGCTGTCTGTTCAGCAATCGTTTTTTTTAATTTGCTTTAGTTTGCGTACAAAGAAATCAGCACCATAATGTACCTACTTAAAAAGCTTGATTTCACAATAATCCTAGTTATATGAAATTTTACACATAGAAAATAAACACCAAAACACATAAAACGCGAAATATTTTCCATCTTAATATATGTATATAAATCTCGTGTCACAATGTTTGTCCTCAATGGACTCCTAAACCACTTAACCGATTATAATAAAATTCGCACACCATGTGCAGTTCGATCCAACTTGAGAGATAGGGTAGTTTAAATCTCAATTTAAAAAAAAATATCGAAACCGCGGGCGGAGCTGCGGGAAACAGCTAGTATTTATATAAAGTAAAACAACAAACTGAGAACTCTGTGCTCTACAAACAAGTAGTCGTGATAAAATCTCTATAAAAACTTGAGCCAGTATTCAAAGTGTAGCAGTGATTCAATTTTCCGTTTTGCTTGGCGCGTTGTCCGTATGTATGTAGAAACCACTTTGTTGCCCGCGTCAGGCCCACTGGATTTCTTTGTACAAAGGGCCACGTCGGTACCACGTGCATCCACCCACATCGCCGCACTACCTTTGTAGATGCACCTAAACAACAAACTCGTAAACTCAGCTTTAGCTTAATTAAGTGACTCATAATTTTATGTAATAGTAACTTAGATTAGCAGTACGATGCCTACGGGTGGTATTATACCGTTCATAAAACGCAATACAGCTCTTGGGACGACGCAATTAAAATAAGACGGAGGCGAGAAGGAGCCAGCATTGTCTTCCTTCCCGCCCGTCTATAATTTTGATAATAGGCTAGAAAATATTCTTTTGTCTTCAACAGTCTATCTGGTTGTTAGCCGTCGTTCGATTATTTGCCAAGAATAAGGCTCTGTCGGCTATCGTTAGAGCTTCACTTTTATGACGTCAATAATTCGACAAAGGGACTTGGCGTCCTTGCATTTAATGGTAAATCATGAGTCTGATTATCTTGAATTGTAGGCAGTATTGTTTATGTGAGTATAACTCAAATCTTGATTGCGTTGTTTATCAACAAAAGATGATTGATGTTGTAAAATTATTAAAAGTCTCTTTATTTGTTGTAATGATGGAATAATTTATATTTTTAGACCTGATCGGTGGCATGTATTAAGGATTTTTTAAGTACTTAATTAAACAGAAAATTAGCATTATTATTATAAATCTACTTAAAATATACAATGTTAGGTACAATGTGGCATCACCTAGATATAAATAAGAAGAACGTTAAAAAAAGTTGCAGAAAAACATCAAATGAATTGAGTTGACGTAGAGCCAAACATTTTATTTATTGATTTATGAATTTGCAACCTCAATTTTGATAAGCTTGTAATAATTGGACAAACTTAAAAAGCAATAAGCACGTACTACACCTTCTACAAAAATGTCTAAATACTGTTGCAATTTCCCAAACAAATTAAACAAAAAGGGTTTTAAAATTCGTATAAAGTGCAATTCACACTGCAATAACTCGCCTCGCTTGCACCGAGTACCATGAACGTTCTAACTATTGTTAATGACTCGCCGAGGGCACAATTACATTTTTTTCACACCCCTAATAGCAATTTCACTAATTTCGTTAATCTCCAGGCGCAAAAACTTACACCCGTTGTGAGAAATTAAATTCGAACCGAGGTTTCATATAAAACAGTGAACTAAAAGTTTTTACTTTAGAAGCAAAGTTATTAAACGTTAAAAATGAAGTTTTACCGTGATTCTAAGAAAATTTAAAAAGAGTGTTTTAGAGAATATTTTTACCTAATATTTGACGTTAGGTTAAAGTTTCATTTAAGTTTTTGAATAAGGAGACGCACCATTCGTTTTTCCAATGTCCGGTTTTTATGTATTTACAATATTATAGACACGTGTTTTTGCTTTTTAGAAATAACGAATATATACATAAATAAAGTCAATTTAAGTTGAGGGGTGGGGGCTCGCCACGTCAGTTGTAGCTACTATTTTTGCCTACTTATGACATCACAAGTCTTCACTCCTGAACTTTAAGGCGCCTTAACTTTGTCAAATTTAATTGCAACATTTTTTTATTGATTTACTTATGGACTAAATAGATTAATTATACTTTTGATACGTAGTCAGCGACACTAATAAATACTTTTCAGAGAATGAAGGATGTATCATAATGTTAAAAAACATTGTCTTCATTGTAAACAATTTCAAGAAAACCATTTAATTTTGGACCTGATTCTGAAATGCTATAAACCAAGGTCGTCAATCATATGATTGCTTCGTGTATTAATCATCTTTAAAAAGTAAATCTGAAGTTGTAAATAACAATAACCAAATATAACGGAAACTTTGGTGTCTGAGTATCGGGCCTTTGTAATGATGAAAATCGGAGTTCTACTTTTTGCTTCAAACAAAATATTTGTTCGTACTCTCTGATTACGAAATTAATGTTTAAAGTTGCTAACTTTTCGCAATGATTGTAAAACAAAACCCGCAAATCATTTGAAAAGCGGCTCTCTGCCAGGCTCAATTACTTTTTAAAAGATAGACGAGGCTTTTATAACTTTTCTAGGGTGTTTCATTAAAAATTTCCTCAAAGGGACCGGAGCTTGTCTCATTATTATATAGGATTTGAAGAGGACAAGGTGCTACGAACGACGAAACTCCGGTACAGTTTACCTAAGGCGAACGTTCAAGCTAAAACAAGTTGGTATTCATATTTAATGTTCCATTTTCGTGCCCTTTTTGCTGCGTTTTAATATTTGGTTCGTGCCAGCTGAGTTTTACTTGCTGTTGTTATAAATCTATCAATGGAAGTCCTTGCAAAGATTTGACATTATATGACAGCTGAAGTTATTTACTGTTAAGATTATTTCAGTAAAAAGCTAAATTTAAGGAGAGTTAAGAATAATTTACTTGTAATTTACGTATTTTTTTATATCAGTTTTCTTTTTAATGGTTCAGTAGATTGAGCCTTGGCTGAATCACTCTTCATAGCATAAAGGCTACACGGTAAGGCCAAATAATTACGAACTGGCTCACGTTGGAATCTTTGATGCCTTAATCAGGTGACGACGGGTGGCCACGCCCGCTGCCGTAATTAGAATGTCTCCTTGTATAGCCAGCTCGCACCTTTAACATGCGAATGAATAACGACGACACTTAATTTGGTGCCGATGAAGCTCCGTCATAGGACGGTGATAGATTCTGCGAGAATAATTATTTATTGAGAAAAACCTTCTTTCGTATCTGAAGTCCTGGTAGGTTGAGTAATTAAACCGGTCTAAGGACTGTAATTCAAAGCCCTGGTACATGGCATCTAGCACTTAGAACATTCTTTTAACGTGGAGTTGGCGTGTATTAGTAATTTTAATCTTAGTTATATCAGATGTTATAATAAATCAGAACTTAAAGGGTTTTAGAAAATAATTTCATGAATACAACTGAAACTATAACAGGATGAAATTAAAAAAGCTTGGCAAGTATAACCTATTGGCAATTTTATTTTCCAAACGATATAGCACAAAACCTTATTTGTTAGAGCGAGATAGTAGTGTCGGTAGTCCCTTTCTACCGTACTAATGATGCACATTGCAATTACAGCAGCTTACACAGCGCATTGGTCGGGCCTGCGGGTGACAGGGAGGGCAACCTGTCACTCGATCAGCTAACAGGCCAAGAAGGAGACGGATGCGTCGTCCCATGCGTCCGTTCTCAGAAGGAGTGAGGTGCGGGCCTTTTACACCCACACCTAGAAGGAGTCTGCCAGGACTGGGGCCAGCCGGAGTCGAGCAGAGAATGCGCGAGTGATCCCACGACTCCGGCCAAGGCAGAGACGGGACCGGGGTGTTTTTGGTCGGTGAAAGTCCGACATATCCCCACGTCGTGCCCTCGGCGCGGGTTGAAAGCATTAGCTTTTCACCCCGAAAAAAAAAAAAAAGCTTACACAGCGCACAATTACAAACACCCATCTAGTATTACCGCATTCTATTGTACGCATTTGCTTAATTTTACTTTCTGTTTTGAGAACACAAAGGAATCTGTGTAAGTACTAGGTTAGAAATAGTCTTCAAACTAATTAGTATATATGTATCTATTTAATCACTTGTTACTTTAAAGTTAAAAGTAAATTTAACATTTTAAAATTGGTTATTTCTTTGTTGTAATATTGTTGAAATAATTATGGGCAAAAAATAAACTTGTATGACTTATATTAATATCCAATCTTAGGTAAAATAAATACAAAATAAATAGATCATAATTATCAGATATTTCACTCAATACGTTGAAAATTAACAAAGTCGAAAGAGATGGTAATGTAATAATTACATATTTCTAATTATTATTATAATTTCGAATTATTATTAGACTAGCACAGTAATCATGCCTATATTAATTTATGCACAATATTCCTCCTCTTGAATCAGTCTATCTATTACTAAATACTTTATTCAAATCCGTTTCATAGTTTAAAGGATCTAAGCGTACAGTTTGTCGGGCGCTCATCAAATAGCATGATCTAATTCGATGCCAACGCCATCTAGGGAAGAATAGGTTCAACTGCCTTGCTAAGGCAAATTTTAACCGCGATAAAATCGAGCTATTGTTTGTTACTTGGGCACCATGAAAACATATACTAGGGTGCGTATGTAATTTCATGAAGGTTTTTGTACCGGACGGACGGTCTATCGTCGACTACCATGTTCCGAGAGAGAGACAGCACTATACTATAGGCGTCGACGAGCCGTTCACGCCCCTGCACCTGTAGGTTCGCGTACACGTAGGTTGCTGAAGAATTCTTCTATGTGGGTAGGTGATGATGATGACGTCGGTGGATCCTGAAGAGTTATGCGGCGTGCATACTTGCTATGCGTGTGGTCCGTTACAGGTACTCTATCATACTGCGCACGGCGACGGCAGGGCCACTTCTTATATGGCGACCGTGGGGCCGATTCCTCACATCGGGAGATTAAATAAAACACACTACTTCCGGTACCCGTAGGCTTGAGGTTTCTGCTCACTCCATTGTTCCCTAGGCTTGAAGAGGCTGGTAGACCGCTATCTGCTAGCTACGACTATGCCTTGTTTCGGCCTCGGTCAGGTACCTCCAAACTTTACCGAAACGAGAGCCGCAGAAACCTCGCACTTTTCGTGTTTATTTTTCACTATAAATTTCATACATTTTTGTGTGTAACTATTAAACTATTAGGGTTAGGTTGATGGGACATACCTCGCAGGATAGGTAATTAGATCACCTATCCATTGCCATATGCCTCATCAACCTTACCCTCGCCCTTAGGGCACCTTTATATAAAAAACTGGGCCAACACAGTCACTTTTTCCTGTTCCCGCCACTTTCATATCTAATATTTTCTAAACTATAAGACCTAGGTCTACGACTATTATGGGGGTCGATAGGTGACTGTGTTGGCTATAAATAAAACACAAAGGAACTATATTTTATTACTTACAGTGTACCTAAATTATGACTAAAACCTAGGAACTAGAAATTTTATATAAAACTGTGTTTTTCTATTAACCTATAGGGTTAAGGTTGATGAGACATACATCTCCGGATAGGCAATTAAATTACCTATCCATTGATATACGTCTCAACAACCTACCCATCGCCGTTAGGCACCTATACGAAATCTAGACCAAAACTGTCGCCCCAGTCGGTTCCCTCCACTTTGACACTGAATAACTATTAAACTATAAGACCTAGGTCTATAACTATTTTGGGAACTGATAGGCTACAGTCTTGGCTATACAATAAAACCCAAGTTATTTAAATTTTATTAAAAACAAATGAGATACACTATGTTACAAAAATGTAAACACAAAAAACTAACAATGTTGCTTTGTTTACTAATTACAAATATTAAAGAAATAACTATATATGAGTTTACTATATGTTTAAATACTTTTCTAAGTATATTTCAGCCCACCTTAATATAATTTAAGCGTTATAAACACCAAAAATCGAAATTGTTGTACATTGTGTGAATATAAAACTACCCACCGAAACTGTGATAATTTTAACATTTTATAAATCAAACTACCGGCACTAAACACGACTTTAACTATTAAACAACATCAATTTAAAACATGATTTACTTACTATATAGACCCTTTAAGGGCTGTTATTGGCGTTTTCTATTGTCCCGCTGGCATCACACACGATTTTTAAACTATAGTCTTTATCTATTAACACTATATGAACACTTTAACGATTGTCACAACTACACTGTTTATTCACTGTAAGGGCCCGTCGCGAACATACTCCCGCCGTGCAGCAGCGCGTTGACGCGAAGCGGAGCGGTGCTGCAGAAAGATCGGTGAGCGACGCTATTTCGGCAGAGGAACCAGCTTCTTTGCAGGTCGTTTCAGGATGCCCGCTGTCGTCCGCACCTCGGCCGTCCTCACTTGTCCGTCGGCGCCTGGGTAGACGGCGACGATTCTTCCTCGCGGCCAAGTGTTACGTGGTAGTTGGCCGTCGGCGATGAGGACGGGGTCCCCGACTTCTAAATTGAGCCCCGTGCCATGGGGCTCCCGCCGGTACTGTAGCTCGGGGAGGTACTCGCGCACCCAGCGGCGCCAGAACTCGTCGGCTAATATTTGGGCGCGCCGCCAGTGCTTTCTGCTGTCGAGGTCGGACTCGTTGAAATCGCCGAGAGATGGGAGTCTTGCGGAGCCTCCGAATAGGAGGTGATTCGGAGTGATGGCTTCGTCGTCCTCAGCGTCGACGGAGACGTGCGTGAGAGGCCGACTGTTTACGGTGTACTCAGCCTCACACAGCAACGTTGCTAGGACTTCTTCGTGTGGGTGTTTTTCGTGAAGTATGGTGTATAGAGTGTTCTTCACGCATCTGACGAGGCGCTCCCATGCGCCTCCCATGAAGGGTGCTGACGGGGTGATGAAGTGCCACACGATCCCGCGACTGTTTGCCTCACTTCTGACGGCCTCCCTCATCTCTTTATCGGCGCCGTGCATGTTGGTGCCGTTGTCTGAGTATATTTCAGTGGGGCACCCTCGGCGCGCGGCGAATCTCCTCAGCGCCAATATTGCGGAGTCAGCGCTGAGACTAGCGGCGATCTCCAGGTGTACTGCTCTGGAGGTGAGACACGTGAACAGAGCCACGTATCGCTTCTGGTGCTGTCTTCCTACGGTGACGGAGAGCGGGCCGAAGTAATCGAGACCCGTGTACGTGAACGGTCTATGATTATGCGCGAGACGCGCTTTCGGTAGGTCGCCAGTGGCTGGCTCTGGCGGCTGTGCTTTTCTTATTCTGCATGGCAGACATTGACTAATTACTATTTTCGTGTTCGGTCGAAGGCGGAGAACCCAGTAGTGTTGGCGTACTTCATTGATCACCAACTCTGTGCCACTGTGATGTAGGGCTCTATGTGTCCATTCTATATATAATCTTGTGATGCGATGATCGCCGTCTAATATTGGCGGTTTCTTAATCTTCTCGGATATGTCTTCTGTGGCGGCTATACGGCTTCGTAGAGTGATCGTGTCGTTGATCATCTCTATGGCCAACGAATGTAGGCGGCTGTCTTTGGCGACACCTCCCCCGCGCCGGAGCTCTCGGAGGTCGGCGCTGAAGGAGTCCTCTTGTACCGCCTTCACAAGAAGGTCCTCAGCGCAGCGGATGTGTTCTGCGGGGAGAAGCACGAAGTTCCGAGAGTCGGCGGCAGGGCGAGGTGCAGCCCTTCCCGACATGGTGGACTTCTGCTTCTTTTTGGTGTGGCGCCAATCTGGATCCTTCTCTGGATTTTTGGTTGTTCTGCTGTGTAGAACCTGATCCTTGGGTTTCCGGCACAAGGATATAAACTGTTGGACTCGCGCTGTAGCACGTAGGAGTCGTTCCCACTTTGAAAATCTATTCGGATCTGGGATGGCTTCTGATATCTTCTGTGTTTGACAAGTTACTGTTTCTGTTACTGTTAAGATGCGTTCTTCTTCTGTTGACTCGACGACGATATTTCTCTCCAAGGGCCAGCACGTAGGGTCCTCGTAGAGAAACGACGGTCCGCAATACCACTCGTGACCGGAGTTAAAGTTATCGGGAACGTCACGAGTAGCTACGTCTGCGATGTTCATTTTTGTGGGTACCCAACGCCAGTCTTCGACTTTACTATGATCTTCTATGGCGGCCAGACGATGTGCCACAAATGGTTTGTATGCTCTAGATCCTTTTCTTATCCACGTCAACACGGTTTTACTGTCGGTCCAATATACTGTGGTCTCTGGTTTGACGCGGTGTTCTTCGACGACGGCTGTTGCGAGGCGAGTGCCCAATACGGCGGCTTGTAGTTCTAGGCGAGGAATGGAAGTGATCTTCAGAGGAGCCACTCTCGCCTTGGCCGTGACAAGCGACACGTGCACTTGCCCGTCTGGTGTCGTTGTGCGCCAGTACACTGCCGCAGCGTAGGCTGTCTCGCTGGCGTCCGTGAAGACGTGTACTTGAAGCGAATGCGCGTTGCTGAATCCGGGGTAACATCTTGCTATATCGACTGTCTTTAGTTCTTCTAAATGTCGAATCCATGACGTCCATTTTTTCGATAGACTTTCATCGAGTCTTTGATCCCAGTCAGTTCCGAGTCGCCAAGCTTCTTGGAGTATCTTCTTGGCTTGAACTGTCACAGGCGATGCGAGGCCAAGAGGGTCATATAACGACATGACTATTTTCAAGGCTTCCCTCTTGGTTGGTGTCTCTCTACTGACGAGGTTTTCAGGGAGTCGAGCGAAATTTAAGTTGAAGCTTAACTTGTCTGTCTTCGGGTTCCACATCAAGCCAAGGATCTTCTCTTGACATCCTTTGTCTACTAGATTGACTGTTTCTGTCCGGTGTTGACTTGGTTCTATGTTTTCGATAACCTTCGATGAATTGGAGATCCATTTTCTAAGTTCGAAGCGCGCCTCTCTATGTATCGCGCGGACTTTTGTTGCTATGCGCGTCGCTTCTTCTTCGTCTCGGAAGCTGTCGAGGTAGTCGTCCATGTAATGGTTATCTATAATAGCTTCTACTGCCTCTGGTTCTTCGTTGATGTGTCTACGCGCGTTCCAGTTCTTCGCGAAGATGGCTGTGCAGGGCGAGCTCGCAGCGCCGAAGATGATGGACTTCATGCGGAACTCTCGAGGGGGTCCCTCCCGCCGGTCTCCTCTCCACAGATAGCGTAGGGCGTCTCTGTCTTCTGGTCTGACTCGGACTTGCATAAACATCTCAGAGATGTCTGCTGATAGGGCTATGCGGTGACGACGAAATCTCATCATCACTCCTGGCAACGATTGCAGCAGGTCTGGTCCCGTGAGGAGAAAGTCATTGAGAGACATCCCTCTCGTCTTCGCGGCAGCGTCATGGACTATGCGGAGCTTCTCGGGCTTCATTGGATTATGTACATCGAAGTGGGGCAGGTACCAGGTCTTCGCCGGTGTACTATTGTTGGGTGCTACTTCGGCGTAGTCCTTTTCTATAAGTGAATCCATTTGTTCTATATATCTTGCTTTGAGTTCTGGATTCCGATCGAGCTTTTTTTCTATTGACGCAAGTCTCTTTGTTGCGTTTTCATAACTATCAGGCATGACGAAATCTTCATTCTTCCAGAGAAGAGCCGTTTCTATATGACCATCTTCTAACTGTTTCGTACTCTTCTCTAGTATATCTTGTGCCTGTTTCTGTGGATCTGTGTTCGGACGACGTGGGTTGACTATAAGGGACTCGAGCGCAAAGTATTCCTTTAACTGTGTTTCTATATTCTCTTCCTGTGGCGACAGCTGATTGACGAAGTGAACACTGTGACCAAGTGTTCGCGAGTGCGCGCCATGTAACACCCATCCCAGTGGTGTCAGTGACGCGACGGGTTGATGACTGGGTCCTCTTCTTATGGCACTAGCGACGAGGAGGTGCCAATTGTCCTGTCCTATGAGCACCTTTGGTACTCCGGTGTTGTAGGTGAGCTTCTTGCTTATGTCTCGGAGGTGTCTACATTCTTTGAGATCTTCCTCGCTCACTTTCTGTGGCGACAGGTGTAGCCCGGGAACAGTGCGCGCACACAAGGGTATCTGTTTACCCGCTGCGTTCTTCATGGTTATGTTAACGCGTCTTGAGTTGTGCACGTCTATCGCAGTGTCCCCGATAACTCGAATGGTGAAGGGGTCCAGCTTTCCTTCAACGCCGATCTTGTTCGCTATGTCTTCATCTATGAGGGAGATTGTTGACCCATCATCGAGCAATGCGAATGTGGAGGCTTCTCCCGCCGGTCCGACTATCTGTACAGGAACTATTTTCAAATACGCTTGAGTGTTCGTATTTAAACTTGAGCTTGCGACTGTTTCTTCTCTCGGGCCTTCGCTTTTCTTCTTATCATGATGCAGAAGCTGGTGATGAGTGGCGGTACAACCTCGTATGTCGCACTTCTTGGGCTTGCACGAGTGTTCGTAGCGGCGTATGCGTAGACATCGGAAGCATAGTCCGTGCTTCTTTGCCAGCTCCCATCTCTTGTCTGAGTTGGCTTCGCGGAATGTCTTGCAGTCTAATGTGAAGTGCCCTTCGTGGCCGCAGATTCTGCATCTTGAAGTGTATTTTGAGGCCGGAGTGTACGCAGAAGTGTGCCTCTCTGTTGCGGTGTTTGTCCTTTGAAAGACACGACGAGTCGGTTGGCCTTCACTTATGTGTTCAGCTGGCGCGAAAGCACTGCAGAAGCGCGCGTACTCCGTGACGAATTCACTAAAACTGTTGAGGTCCGGTCTTGAATTGTACTTCTCTGTGTATGTCCGGTACCACTGTACGCGCAGGGAGTTCGGCAGCTTCTCTGTGAGTACTCGTAGCAGCTCCGCATTCATTAAGTAGTGATCTTTCTTCAATGCTTGAAGTGTAACTATGCTGCTTCTGATCTTGCTTGCGAAGTTGCATATGTCTTTCGGTGCTTCTGTGCAACGTTGCAAAGTTCGCAGCTTATCTGTTTCGGCTTGAGCGATGGAGTCAGGTCGGCCGAATTGAAGTTCCAGTTCCTTCATTATGTCGTCCGGTCTTGCGTGTGCGATGAGTTCTGAACTAACTATTTCTAATGCTCTTCCCTTGAGACTTTTTCTAAGTCTTGCTGTATTTTCCACGTCGTTGAAATATCTTCTTGTGGTGTCGTATATCGCACGGAACGACAGCCACTCTGTATGCGCCCCGCTGAATGTCGGCAGAGTCATGATGACTTTTGAAACCGCTGGATGAGGCGAAGTAAACGAAGTGTCCAGAGGCTTCCTGTCAGCGAGCGCAGCTATTGCGGAAGTGAGTTCGGTGATTAACGGCCTCAGCGAATCACTTCCCGGTTGATGAGCTTCCTTCTTCTTCGGATTGTCATCTTCTATGTTGACACGTTCTGTGTCCGGAAGGGTGACACGATGTGTGTCCGAAAGGGTGACACGTTCTGTGTCCTGTAGGGTGACACGCTGGGTGTCCTGTTGGGTGACACGATGTGTGTCCGAAAGGGTGACACGTTCTGTGTCCTGTAGGGTGACACGCTGGGTGTCCGGAAGGGTGACACGTTCTGTGTCCTGTAGGGTGACACGCTGGGTGTCCGGAAGGGTGACACGATGTGTGTCCTGTACCCCGATGGCCAAGTCGGTTCTTCTCCCGATGTTGGCTTCTATTTCAGGTTGCGGTTCCGGGGCTTCTTCCAACCACGAACGAACATATTCACTTCTTGACTGTCTATCTTCGTCGTAGTCGTCACTATAAGCCTCTTCTTCAGCCTTCTGTAATGCTAACTGTGCTAACTGTAATTTAATCTTCAATAAATCTTCCCGAGCTTTCAGTATTTTTCTATGTGACTGATTGGTTGCTACTGAGCGTCCTTCACGTTCCTTCGTTGGCTTTTCTTTTCTATTAAAGTCTTCCATACTGCAGGGCTTGCGTGTTTCTGTCTTCTGTGTAGGGTGTGATTCCTGTTCAGGGTTGTATTCAGGTTGACGGAGTCCCATTGGTTCGCTTGGTGCGTCTTGTTGTACTGTTGAAGTCGAGGTCCCCTCCGCGGGTGGCGGGGGGGGTACTTGAATATTCGCACTACCCGCAGTTGTTGACGGTGAACGCGGCGGCAACTGGTGAACGATAGGTGTGCTTGATAAGTCCGCATCCAAGTCGACAATCCACCCCACTGGAGCCTTTCCTTTGGATCGCGTAATAGGCATCTTGAATTTTCTATATGTTGTTTTTCAGTCGTAAGCCTTCAGTTGTAAGTTTTCAGACGTTAATCTTCAGTAGCAATTCTTCAATCAAAACTCTTCAGTCATCAGTCATCAGTCCATAAGTCTTCAGTCTTCAGTCTTCAGCTTCAGTCTTCAGTCTTCAGCTTCAGTCTTCAGCTTCAGTCTTCAGTCTTCAGTCTTCAGTAGTTACGCTTCATACGTCAGTCTTCAATAATAACTCTTCAGAAGTCAGTCTTCAGGCGTAACTCTTCAGTCATCGGTTTTCAGGCTTCAGACGACTTCAGGCGACTATAACTCTTCAGCAGTTCTCGCGATCCGGCTCGAAGGACCATAAAATGTACCGGACGGACGGTCTATCGTCGACTACCATGTTCCGAGAGAGAGACAGCACTATACTATAGGCGTCGACGAGCCGTTCACGCCCCTGCACCTGTAGGTTCGCGTACACGTAGGTTGCTGAAGAATTCTTCTATGTGGGTAGGTGATGATGATGACGTCGGTGGATCCTGAAGAGTTATGCGGCGTGCATACTTGCTATGCGTGTGGTCCGTTACAGGTACTCTATCATACTGCGCACGGCGACGGCAGGGCCACTTCTTATATGGCGACCGTGGGGCCGATTCCTCACATCGGGAGATTAAATAAAACACACTACTTCCGGTACCCGTAGGCTTGAGGTTTCTGCTCACTCCATTGTTCCCTAGGCTTGAAGAGGCTGGTAGACCGCTATCTGCTAGCTACGACTATGCCTTGTTTCGGCCTCGGTCAGGTACCTCCAAACTTTACCGAAACGAGAGCCGCAGAAACCTCGCACTTTTCGTGTTTATTTTTCACTATAAATTTCATACATTTTTGTGTGTAACTATTAAACTATTAGGGTTAGGTTGATGGGACATACCTCGCAGGATAGGTAATTAGATCACCTATCCATTGCCATATGCCTCATCAACCTTACCCTCGCCCTTAGGGCACCTTTATATAAAAAACTGGGCCAACACAGTCACTTTTTCCTGTTCCCGCCACTTTCATATCTAATATTTTCTAAACTATAAGACCTAGGTCTACGACTATTATGGGGGTCGATAGGTGACTGTGTTGGCTATAAATAAAACACAAAGGAACTATATTTTATTACTTACAGTGTACCTAAATTATGACTAAAACCTAGGAACTAGAAATTTTATATAAAACTGTGTTTTTCTATTAACCTATAGGGTTAAGGTTGATGAGACATACATCTCCGGATAGGCAATTAAATTACCTATCCATTGATATACGTCTCAACAACCTACCCATCGCCGTTAGGCACCTATACGAAATCTAGACCAAAACTGTCGCCCCAGTCGGTTCCCTCCACTTTGACACTGAATAACTATTAAACTATAAGACCTAGGTCTATAACTATTTTGGGAACTGATAGGCTACAGTCTTGGCTATACAATAAAACCCAAGTTATTTAAATTTTATTAAAAACAAATGAGATACACTATGTTACAAAAATGTAAACACAAAAAACTAACAATGTTGCTTTGTTTACTAATTACAAATATTAAAGAAATAACTATATATGAGTTTACTATATGTTTAAATACTTTTCTAAGTATATTTCAGCCCACCTTAATATAATTTAAGCGTTATAAACACCAAAAATCGAAATTGTTGTACATTGTGTGAATATAAAACTACCCACCGAAACTGTGATAATTTTAACATTTTATAAATCAAACTACCGGCACTAAACACGACTTTAACTATTAAACAACATCAATTTAAAACATGATTTACTTACTATATAGACCCTTTAAGGGCTGTTATTGGCGTTTTCTATTGTCCCGCTGGCATCACACACGATTTTTAAACTATAGTCTTTATCTATTAACACTATATGAACACTTTAACGATTGTCACAACTACACTGTTTATTCACTGTAAGGGCCCGTCGCGAACAGTTTTATTTTAGTTTCAATAAATAATTTCAATTGGCAATGGGATGGGTACATAGCACGTAGAACTGACGAGATGAGAAAAGTTCTCGAATGGAGACCACGTACGGGCAAGCGCAGCGCAGGACATCCACCCACAAGGTGGACAGACGACCTGATAAAGGTCGCAGGGAGCCTCTGGATGCAGGTCGCTTTCAACACACAATTTCATAACTTAAAAGAAGATAGCTTCATGGCTAGGGCATAGGACTTGCGATCACGTAGTCGCATCCATCGCATTACCAACGTGAACGCACTTGCAACACAAGCATTAAACTTACCGCGAGGGGTTAACAAGAATGCTATGCAGTTTTCGGCAATAGACAGAGGAATCCAAAAGGAAGGTTTAGTTTGTATATTTATAGACAATTATTAAAGTGCAAACTTGCGAAACCGGGGTTGGTCCGCTAGTTATAAATAATTAAATAATTAAAGTATAAGGTAAAACTTCAAATACCTTAAAAACAGCGTGAAGATTGTTACTGGCTTCGTAAATATAAGTTCTTTTTATTTCATTATTAATAATTTAAAAAGAGAAAGCTAATTTTTACCGTTGTTAGAGTAACTCATTTGAGACGATTTCGTTTGTTTAGGTCTGTATCCTAAAAAAGTTAAATATTGTACATCAAACAAAAAATCTTCCTGTTACGTAAATGCGCTAATATTATTTCGCTTAATTTGACTGTGTCGGACCTTGTACGATTCTACGTAAATTGTACTAATTCTTCAATCAGAGCTCTTTCATCTACAGCTGGAAATAGAAAATAAAATAAAACACGGAACCAATCTACACCGCTGAACTATTAGAATCTACAGACGAATGACGACAACAGACGTCCACTACATTCCGCTTACGGCGTTCAAATGAAAAATCTCTACGAAATTGATTCTCCCGAAAAACGATAGTTTGAACGAGGCCGGACACTTTTCAAAAGTGGCAAACAACGTTATACACCGCCATCAATTTAACGTTGTGTGTAACTACGAAGTGATTTGTCCGGGAGTCAATTTATAGTTGTACGTGCATTATGACGTGTCGTAAACCTACACAAGAGATCAGCTTCACGTGGCGATTTTCGCAATAGTTCAGTCGAGGTAAATAGTCGCAAATACTTTCCTTCACGTTAAAATTGCTAATATTAGTGTTGTGATGTAGTCATATATCTGTAAAAACCAGCCAAGAGCGAGTCGGACTCTCGCACCGAGGGTTCCGTGCAAACTAAAAATATTTTTACGATTTTCGCAATTTTTCCTTTATCTGCTCTGGAAAGTACCCTCTAGGTTTTAATTCCCTTGCGGGTGTGGAAAATTGGCGGCATAAACGGCTGGCTTAGAAGTTTGATTTTTTCACAGTGCAAGGAAGAGTAAGTAGACTTGAGTATTTGATATAAATTCCAGCTTGATACCGCTACGCATTCTTGAGAAAAAGGGTCTTGACAGACAGAAAGACGGACGGACCACAAAGTGATCCTATAAGGGTTTAATTTTTTCCTTTCGAGGTACGAAACCCTAAAATCCAGCGTAAAAATAAGCAGTGTGATACGCCCTTAATATATATAGGTTTTTATTGTTCGTGCAAGAGATTCCAATTGAGATAAAATGCTGTTTTTGTCAGCAGCCGCGCTTGTCGTTATTTTGTACTTTAATTATACGTAAGCTGACTGAGAATGAACTGCGGAAAAAAAGCAAATGAAATATTGTGATTTACATCAAAATGTAGGTATATTGATTTTTTTAATGTAAAATTTTTATAAGTAATGTATATGTTTTTGAACTAAGTCTAATGATGTTATGATCAATCTGAACTTAATCTTTAATATAATTGTTTAACTTCAAATTTATACAAATAAAAACCAAATCACGCTGATTTAGTTTTTAGTTTTCATATAACTTTTTTCAATCAATCAAAATATTTTTATTTCAAGTAAATAACACACTTCTGAAACTTCCAGGCATTTTCGAAACGTAAAATGACGCTAGTTGCGATAGTGTTATACTTTAACATTATCGTTATAAAATGAATAATGTTTTATAAACAAATCAATTTCATTCCGTATTTCTATACCATCTAAAATTAATTTGACTTTAGGCAGACAATAAAGGTTAATGCAAAATCCTGTAATAAATCCGCAAAGATATAAAACTCTATCTAGGTTTATAACAATTTTAATCCACCTTACAAACTTTGTCGTTGAAGAATAAACACCGGGTAGCATTTTGAAAAAAGAATCCTCTTTCCTTTGGCGCGTTATCTTTCGAATCGTACAATATTCAGATGGAGTAGGATTTGTGAGTTTAACTTTTTCCAGTTATTATTCATAAATGCAAAGGCGCTAGATATTAGGCGAACTCACTTCAGAAGTTGAAGGATTGGATTTGCGAGTTGGATTGAATCTTGTCAATATAACGTTGAACTGTGGATGATACTGATTCTAATGCTAAAATGTTTTATTTCCATGCATATTCGTTGTTATGGATTATTCAAATCGATTTTTCGGAATATGATTCCGCTACTTAAAATCGACAAATTCTGGCCATTTGAAATCAGCATATATTACTTACATGTAAAAATGTAATAGAAAGACAAAACATAATTATGATGTTGTCTATATTGTTACAGAGAACGCCTGCAATGCGGAAAATAGACTGAAATAGGACGAAGATGGATGACTTGCTGCACTTAACACGAAGCGCCATGGCTCTGCTGTGGGTCCTCATAGGATTGGGAGCCGTCCACGCTGTCAAAGTCGTCATAGAACCATTACCTAAAGGTAAGTCAATTTAATAATCATACAAAAATAAATGTGCCGTGTGAAAAATACAAATTTACTTTATTACTTATATAGGAAATTAACACATAGACTACACCTAAAACCACTCTTCTTAGATGAAACACGCATACATAAATACTTATTACGGTTTTCAAAGGAACGTTTAACGAAAATTTTCCAAGCAAAATAGTTTTAAACACGTATCTAATTTCGAAAACTGCAACAGTGGAAATACAAATAAAAACAAAAGAGGTGCTAACCTGTCGCTCACAGAGGGTAAACAGAATCGAGCAGCCGCTTTTAATTTAGTTTTTTTCAGTTCAAGTCATGAACCGTCTCCCCCAAAGTCGTTCCCCCAGATGTTAGTACGACCGACTTCTCTCTAGTTATGTTTAATTTCCTATCTCTCTTATCGTGACGTTTATTAAGGACTAGCTCACTGACACCGGGCCGATCCACCATACTTTTGTCCGAAGGCACTAATAACCATTTGGAATTAATTTTTATTCGCTTCTTGGCTGTCTATTTTCGGACTTTGGCGTTGCGACGCTTTATTGTTTTCGCATTAATTTACAGTCCACAGCTGCGGGTAACGAGGATTTCTAAGGAGTTTTTATCTGTGCCTTCAGTATTCTTTCTTTTGAAAGTAAGAGCTCCTATTAATATTAATTAAAAGTTTGAATAATTGAATGGATTCGGAATTGTTCCTTGTTGTTGGGGTTTCACTGACAGTAAATCACAGCAATAATTAAAACTTGAGAGATCCAGTTCATTATTCAGTGTTTGTAAATGACAGCTTTTTCACCCTAAATTATGTACACCCAAACGAAAAAAATATGCATGATATTTGTCGTTTTGTTTGGAAAAAGTTTGTTTGAGACAGAAGTTAACAAAGTGCAGTCTAACTATTAAATAAAAGAAATAAATAGCATGTAATCAAGTAAATAATTAAAGCAACCTATAAACAACTCGGAAAGCAAGTCACGAAACGAAGGTACAATTAAGAGCTCGCAGTCGGCATATAAAACACGAAGACGCATTCTTTTTGCTGTTTCAGGTAATTACTGTTGTGAAAAAAACCTTGGCACATAAAATTCTTTATTGATTTACACAAACGAACAACACATCTGTGTGTGTGACGTAAACCTGTGTGTTTTCTGTGTGATGTGTTTGTGTGTGTGTTCCATTGCATTTTCACTGCAACCCATGAGGAATTTAGCGTCATTTGTTTTTCTTAACGTACCGAATGAGTTTTAGCACCGTCAAGCAGTCAAATTAAAAAACGTGAATGTGCGTTTGAATGCGTTATACACACTTCTATTTCGTTTTTTTTTATTTAGGTGACATGCCATTCTTTGGACTTTATACTGGCTGTCAGTAGCTATTTCGTTTATTTCAGGGTTTCAGTATTATATAATTAATATTTAATTGGAAATCTTTTCAATTACAGAATGAATAATATTGAATAATTAACCTATAATTAAAAAATATACATTAATTTAGACGATGCATGTTATAGTTCAAAATGATGAATAAAACTATATTCATACTTATTTGAATTGACGTAACATGTCTGTAAGAAGAGCCACTTAGGCAGAAAAATGATACATCTAAAATGTAGGTGACTAGGTAAGGATATACATAACTCCATACTCGTCGTAGTGAATTTTGTTGTCCTTTATTTTGTAAAGGTCTCATAGTTGGCCAGTACAAATGAATCAAATATACCTAATTTCAAATATAGAACCGCAGTGTGTGCGGTCCAAGAGTATCTGTGTACCAGACACAGATTTGCTTTTGAAAAATCTTGATTCAGGTTTCATTTTTTTTTCACAACATAATGTATAACTTAGAAGAATATGTAGTTATTATTTTTGTTATAGTATAATTAGTACTTTTATATTTCGAGAGATTTAAAAGAGACATTTCAAATCCTCAGACCCTTTTTTTAATCTCTTTAAGACTTGTAAATGAGTCATCTATTTTTATACTTTATTTAATATTTTAAACCGGGTAGTACGAAAAAGATATCTCTCGCCTGATCTTAAGCGACTTACCTTACCCGGTTAGCTAGGGTTGTAACACAGCTTTTACAACAAATATAATTAGAAAGAAGCGGCGGTAGCCTAATGGCTAGGGCGTCGTACTTGCGATCATGTGGTTGCGGGTTCGAATCCCACCCATTACACTACCGACGTGAACCCACTCGTAACACAAGCATCTTAGCTTAGCACGAGGGGTTAACGAGATTACTAGTAATGTGCGACCCACATTGCTAGTAATCTTTTAAAAAAAAAAAAAAAAAAAAAAAGAATAAAACAATATACCTATTACGTTACCAAGCTGACAAGTAAAAATAAACAAAACTTTTTTTCTCATATTCTAGTTAACAAATACCTATAAGTTTTTTTTTAAATAAACGATGTTTTCGTATGTTTTAGAAAGGTGCTTATCGCTTACATAATGATATTACTGAACCATATTCATCGAAATATATGTTGTATCGAATCATAGACGTTGCAAGACCTTAAAGAAAAAAAAAACTGCACCAACTGGCAAGTCGTCCATAATATTTTGCGATCAGACCAATGTATATTAGGTAAATATTTGTATTTTTTTAGAGTAAGTCTCCAATATTAAACTAAAACTGACATATATACTTCTCGCTACGGGAGCCCCGCTGTGCCGCTGATATCTGTATAGCAAGCGCTGTGTAAGACTAAGAACGCTTTGGCGAGACATATGCTTAAAAATATATGAACTTGTACCGCGTGTGGTGACGACAAAGACTCATAAACTGCCGTTATTAAAACCTTATTAATTTTAGTCTGGATGTAATACTACGATTTTTTTATAATAAATTAAAAAAATGTTACGCAAAAAATAACGATATGGTTTAAAAATAACGAAATAGGTTTAAAAATTCATCTAATTAAAAAAAACTTTACAAATATAGAATAATAGTAAAGCTTGTGAAAAATTGATAAGGAAAAACTTAAGATGCGATACTCTAGAAATTATCACAGAAATTCAGTAATATTAAAAAGCGTTGCATTGCAAATACTACTTTATTCCACGCTTGTAAGGCTAAATTTGCAAAAATAAATTACAATTGTACGTTATTGACTTTTGTCCGAGAGTGTATCTAGGGCTTGGCTTTTTTGTATTGAATCAACGTTGTGAATCGTATCATCTCTATAAACAAATGCAAATCACATTCCAAAAATCATAACAACGTTAAAACCAAATCACAGTGATATTACTTGACACATAACCCCAATCAGCAGAAACAGTCCAAATCCATCAACATGATGCATCGCTGTCTAACTGGCATGAACTTGTCCCACACATGATGTCTGGCGCCTGCAGGCATAGATCTACAGCTGCCAATTAAAAGTATAGATGGCAACATGTTGGCGACGAATGGCCAGGCCTATACAAAAACGACGTTTTATGCTGTCCGCATCCGAATTAAGTACAGGGTGTATTAAAAATTGCACTTGAATTGCTGTTTTTGTGTCGTTGTGTTTTTGAACCATTTTTTTTCTCACACATGAATGAATTTCGTACTTGTGATGTCTCCGTGTTCTATACACGGTTGGTTCAATAAAACTCCGTAAAGTATGTCTTAGTATGTCTGCGACACGCCCGTTCACCTCGACGTCTGTCAGTGTAATGCGGGTGGGTTGCAGGCACTTATTTATTATTTCTCATTACGTCACATCCTATTACTCAGTACGTCACATCTCTCCCTTTCAACAATTTGAAAATAATCACATTGAACCAACAGTTTTGCATAAACTGACTTAATCAATAATAACAGTCCATACTACATAATTTCATTTTGACCTAATTCTTAAGTAAACAATTTAATCAAATTGCCATACGAAGTTATGTTATACTCTAATGATTCTAGGTGCTCGGTTCCAAAGTGTCCTTCCCATGGAGAAGAACCGGCAAGAAACTCCATAGGTTACTCTTTTTTAAAAAATTATATTGTTACAATATTAGACACTGATATGCGTCAAAATTATTTCGTCATTGTCCTCTCCTTTATTTGCATTCTGGATTCTCCATTATCCTTCTATTCTCTTGAGATGAATTATGTTTCTCCTAATTGCTTGGCCCGTTTCATAATTTTCGCTTTAAATATCACCTCCCTTAGCGCTTGACCGTGTGTAGTACCTTTTCTTTCGATGTTTTATCCTTGTCATGTACTTCTAAGTCGATCCGCTTGTTTTCAACATCTATGACGGAAGGAATTTTGTCTCTGAAATGCTGGAATACCTAGCCAAGAAAATATTTCTTTTAACATATTAATGGTTTCATTGGATGTTATCGATTTCATGACCTTAAATTTCTTTATAACAGCTATAATAATCAATTACTATTAATAAGTTATGACCACTTGGTAGTGGGCCCAAGAAGTCCATAGCTATGTCAGTCCAAGGCTGCATAGGTAATTCGCGCCTCTTCATTGGGACAGGAGCACTTGGTCCTGAAAAGCTAGAAAGACATGTGTACTAAATACTTGTAAAATATTATAATTTATCATTTAAGTATTCCTTTATAGAATAACTAGCTGACCCAGCAAACGTTGTACTGCTATATTAAAATCTACAGAGGGCCAAATTAATTAAATACTCATTTTCCAGTGGACCAAATTGTGAATCTAAACCATCCTCGAATCCCCTTGAACTCACACAAAAATTTCATCAAAATCGGTCCAGCCGTCTAGGAGGGGTTCAGTGACATACACACGCACACAAGAAATATATATATAAAGATATAACTTTTCTAATAAAAGATTGTAGTTTGTTTTTAGAAGGTGCAGTTCAACTATTGTTTTAATATTATTTGGTAACTTGTTATAGACTCTACTAGCCATAACCAGAATACTTTGGTTCATAAATGTAGTTTTATTTATTGGTATTGTTAGTGTAGTGGGATTCCGTTTGCTTGGTCCTCGCTTCTCAAATAGAGTAGGATTTGTGACTATAAATATTGTCAGTTCATGAATATACAATGAAGGCAAAGTCATAATTTTTTTAATTTTTTGAAATATGTTCTGCAGGAATCCGTTACTTTTAAGTTACAAATTGCTCTAATACATAGTTTTTGACATTTCGTGCGCCGATGAAAGCACTTGTTTACTTAACTCCGTAGGAATTATTATTTTGTTTCCACGTAGTAATATGTCGGCGTGCATGCAAAGTTCGTGTTCGAAAAGCTTATAGTTATTGACTTTGTAGTCCCATTTGTTTTCAATAAAAGCTATTTTCCTAATTGAATTTCGTTGTTATTTCGAGATTTTCCTGTGATCTCTGCCCTGGGAACTGCCATTGGTCTTGCAAAAAATATTTTGTTTAGAAATAGCCGGGACAGAGAGTCAGCTATATTTTCCGGGGCAGTACACCACCTTGTAATTATACGACGGTAACCGCAATACCCATCGTTCAATTCGTGCATCGTGTAAATATTACCTCGAGAGGTTTATGATCCGTGATCAGCTCGAATTCCTTCAATCATATAAATACAATTTAAAATGTTTGACTGCCCAAACCAAAACCAGTGCTTCCTTTTCAGCCTGGCAATACCGTTTTTCATCATTAGTCAAACTTTTGTGACCGAAAGCCATGATTCGAGGTATGTGTGCCTTGTGCATCAAACTCGGCTACAGAAGCCTGATTATCTGCTTAAAACAAACATTAGCCTAATTTATTATTGTAATATGTACTAAGTTTTCTGTAATAAAGATATTATTATTACATTATTATTATTACTGAATGAGGACTGCTCCTGAACCTACAGGACTAGCATCTGTCATTACTTGTGTCCTATCGTGTGGATCATAACCGAAAGTGCGAAGGGCTGTTAAACTTTGTATTAAGCTTGCAAAAGCAGCAGACTGTTTATCTTTCCAATATTTGGCAATGTCGGCGTTTTTGGAAAGTTTATGCCTTACGACTTCCCGTATTGGATCAGTCATGGTGGCTAAACCTGGAATCCATTTTCAATATATTTGACAAGTCCTAAGAAGCTTTGGCCTTCATCGAATGATTTGGGTTCTCGAAATGATTCTATTGTTTTGACATAAATTTATCAAGGGGCTTTATACTCATGGCCCAGAAAGTCTATTTTTGTCGCGTGGAAAACACACTTTTATCGTTGAGAAGCACATCTTTCTGTTTTAAAACTTATAACACATGTTTTAATCTAATGTTATGTTTATTTACGTTACTGCCAAAACCACGACATCGTCAATGAAATTAACGACACCTTCACGAGGCAGAAGCATCCTTTCCATGATTTTTTGAAAATGTTCGGGCGCGAACGATATCTCAAACATCCGATGTTTATATGTTTACTGGTTATGATGTTGTTACGTCCCGACAATCTTCTCTTATCTCGACTTGATAAAATGCATCTTTAATGTCCAGTTTAGAGAAAATACTAAACTTCCTGAACTTAGGGAGAAGTTGAGTCATTGTAGGCAAAGGATGGTTCTCTCTCATGATTGCTTTGTTTGCACATCTCATATCGACACATAGTCTTAGAGTACCATCACTCTTCCGGATGGGTACCATCGGCGAAACCCAAGATGGAGTTTGATTTACCGCTTCAATGATATCCCTTTCACCCATTCGTCAAGTTTGTCATTAATTTTATTTTCAAGCGGAATTAGTACTCGCGTTGACAAATGGGGATAACACATGGATCGATGGCTAACACATGGATAATACTCAACTAAACTTTTAAGCCATTGAGACTGGTAGCTGTGTCTTTGCCTCGCAGATTACGGGAACAGTTTTTTATAGCATAAAATTTGGCAGTTTTAGTTTCGGGCCCAACAGCTATTGAGGCTTCGAATGAGCCTAAGACATTTAGGGGGTCTCTTTGACCATACGTCATAACCTGGTCAGAACCTGTTTGCTGATTAGACACAATAACAGCGTTCGATTTTAAATATGTCTGCCCTGGTTGTATTATTATATTATTTTCTCCCAGAGTCAATGGGCGTATTCACGTTAACACCACCTAGGTACTTGGCAAACTATTTCAGCAGTATCGTCTATGCGAAATATATAGTTCACATTATTGAGGGGTGATTTGGTAGGTTGTTCATTTGGTTTTATTTATTTCTTTGCTGTCGTTTTTTGTTTGTCCCAACCAGCGGGCGCTTTACGCTTGTGGTCCCTTGTTCGACAGTGTTTTTCCATTTATACCCACTTTTCCCCTAGTGGGGCAAATTGTGTCATCACAGTTGTGATTTCACTTCCACATCCTAGTACACCGTTATTATTTGGGGTAACAACTTGAGTTCGGGTTTTGTATGATATTGTTCCAATCCTGTTCAGTTTTTTTTTTTTTTTTTTTTTTCTTTTAATTGCCTATCAACAGTTTCAATAGAATTTGCATCTATAATAACTTTTCCTATTGTGACGGAATCTCCTAATTGTAGCTTTCCTTCCTAAGATCCGACGAAGTACATTTTCCGGCTATTTGGTCTATGAGATCATTGTCTTTGTTATCAAAATTACATTTGGAACATTGATTACGTAATCTAATTATGATTTGTCTGGTTCTTGTTTCATAAGCCGGAATATGTGCCGTTCATAACTTTGTTTAGGTGAAAGTAACCATCTAATATATTATATACTTTTTTTTTTTTTTTTTCTTTTTTTTTTTTTTTTTGCGGCTTCGAAAACGTGTGGAGTGGCTCCCTCTTCAACGAGGGCACCAGGAAGGTTATAATCCTAGGCCTCCCGTATGCGTTTTATTAGAGGTTGGTCTACCTAATAGCTAGAAGATAAATTTCTAAAGCTCGTTTCCATCTTTGCCTTCGAAAGCCTAAAGAATTTGGATCACCGTCGCAGTCTAGAGATTCTATGGTTGGTAACTGATTCACTTGGGACAATAGAAGTAAGTATAGAAAATTCTCTTAAAATAGTACGTCTTTTATATATTTTATTATTACTATATATTTTTTTTCCTATGTTTTTAAATGTATGTGAATGTTTTACAATGAGCAGAATTGGAACTTTAATCATATTGAATTGCATATACTGATACCTGTAACTTGGTATAATTATGTAACTTGATGGGTTTTCACCCATTGGAATTGACGGTGTACTTCGGCCGGTATCTTTCCGATTTGGCTATTACAATGAGCAGAATTGGAACTTTAATCATATTGAATTGCATATACTGGTACATGTAACTTGGTATATGTAACTTGATGGGTTTTCACCCATTGGAATTGACGGTGTACTTCGTGCCGGTATCTTTCCGACTTGGCTAATACTTACAGGCACTATTATTTCGCTAATGTTGTTAAGTCGGTAGGCAGCTTATTTTACAACGAGACAAAAGCATCAGATCGCCTCAGTTAATAAAACGCATCAAACCCGTATATAAATATGTAAATAGCACTGAATAGTCCGTAAATCACTATTTACCGTTGTATCCTTTACGTACTACGAAAATAACATTCTAAGATAAGACAATAACTTGTCCATACTACTTAGTAAGTATATTTATAAACTGTAGGTAGATATAAACAATACGCGCACCGACTACACAACAATAGATTTACGTTATTGGTAAGTATTATTAGCTGGCACTTATGACTACCCTGACCGAAGTTATCAATTATCAATAAGTGAATTGTATTCAGACTTCAAATGGCCGCATTACCAACAATTTATCTGTATACTTAAACATAAATATCTACAGACATCATTTGTTCATTTTCGTTGTCATTCTTTCCTTATGTTAATGATAAAATCGGTCACTTGTAATCGTATTATTTATTTGTTTTTTTTTTTCTTTTTGACTCACGGTTTTCATCCTCGTCGCCAATGTGATGTCTCCGTGTTCTATACACGGTTGGTTCAATAAAACTCCGTAAAGTATGTCTTAGTATGTCTGCGACACGCCCGTTCACCTCGACGTCTGTCAGTGTAATGCGGGTGGGTTGCAGGCACTTATTTATTATTTCTCATTACGTCACATCCTATTACTCAGTACGTCACAGTACTGATATTTTTAAATGTCACTTTACTCCTGACCGAAGAGAAAGCCTTCGCATTTCAGTTGTATACTTCTTTAGTAAAGTCTAATTTGGGGAATATTCGATGAATAAAAAAAATATTGCTTAGTTTAGGTTTTTTGTGATTGCCAACCCTATATTTAAATCGAATTTGTGTTTAAAGGGTTTGGTAACGGAATGGAAATTAAAAACCGTAACCTTTTGGGACCTGTTATCATATTTTTATATCCAATCTTTCAAGATTCTGAATATACAATTTTTGCTTTAGTTCGTAAGTACTTGGCACCAAGACAGAGGTAATTTAAATATTATGAATTCAATATTTTATTACTGTGTAAATAAACACACTATTCTCTGAGTATAAGATAAAAATATCTGTTTTTCTAAAGAATCATCCTATACATGTAGTTTACTGACATATCTCACATACATAGACGCCTAGACCCTGAATAAATACCTAGCGACTAAACAAATATCATGAATATTATTTGATTACTTCATTCTGCCTTGAATATAGAATCATGATTTAATGGCGGCTTTGCTATGAATTCTTTTATTTTTTATTAGTTATTTGGTACAAAAATTATCGTATAAACAGTGATTAAATTACCAGTTTAATTGCTTAAGATAATGATCCTACCATGTACCTAGATAATATGAAATGTCATAGGAAAAATATAAGAATAAAAACGGGTTATACGGAACCATAAGACAAACCGTTATAAATTCTACTGGTTAAGAAATTCCCAGAAAAAATCCAATCAATGTTATTTGCGTATTTAATGCTTAAAATGAAAGTCAATCTCAAAAGAGCGATAGCGACCCTTCTCTATCAATTATCGCCATAGCTTTTAGACGGCAAAAAAATCTGAATAAAACGTTAATTTTTCATTACTTAGCATTATTAAATTATTCTCGGCTCTTTTCTTTCTGGTATCATAAAAAGTAAATCTAACAAAGATTCTGTGAGGCTTTTACTTAACTTTTACGGCAATGCCTGAGTTTAACAGTTACGTTTAATTACATTTGTACTGTTCGGGGTAATTTCAGGGTTCGCTTTCACATTTTGCTTACATTGTTTTAAGATGATATTGAGTCTTCGCGTAAAAGATATGGCCACTTCTGTGCGTTCATTTTGGACACTGCTACAAAGTCACGAATCCGAATAGTTTTGGAAGACAAGCTCCATTTAATGTTACGGTTACTTTAGTAATTACTTTATTATGTATTTAGTTTAGTGTTTAATATACAGTTTATCTAACGGTTTCATATTGTTATTTTATTCAATATAATGTATTTATTTGTATATTGTATATTTACCTAACCTTATAATATATCTTTCGGATAAAACATGTGTAGTGTCTAAATCTTAGTATAAATAAAAATAGCAATTTGTTTAGAGTTATTTCTCACTTTTTATTTCAAATATACTATGTCGTTTCCTGTCAGAATCTCCTAAGCAAAAAAATACTCCTAACTATACGTATAAATTTTGGCATCAGCTACTATTAATATATGCGTAAAAGCAAACAAACACACAGTCACAGTTACTTACCCTACTTTGAAATATACACAGTTTTTATTTAGAAACACTCTGTTTTTGTTTACCGAGGATCCCGGTCGATGGGGGCGATTTGTGACACTGAAACAAATGACGCGCGCCTATGCTCGATTGACGACAGTGACATGACCAAAACTGCAGTAGCTAACTGCCTGATAAATGAACCGTGTTATTCTACACACATACATTTAAGAAAAAAAAACATAACCTTAAAAAGTTGCATCTCGGTGTCCTACAATACTCTTAGCAAGGAGGTTGAATTAATGAATGCTGATGAAATGCACATTCAAGTATACTTAACCTACTGCGCTTCTTACATAATAATTGCGTTCAATGAACGGATAAGAAAGGAAAATTTTCAAAATAAAAGCTCTTTGATTTTCAATAATGTTTAGGCAAATTAAAATAACCCTTTACACCCGGAAAGTTTTTTTTTATTTTTATACTATAAAACCTTTTTCTTGGCATTCTGCTATGTCTATAAAGCCTCAAAAAAATAGTTAATAAAATCTCGAAATCATAGTTAACCCACAATGCTACCCGCACGATCGTGAGTCACAGGTTGTACGTGACATAGTCACGATCGTGAGGTTAGTTTAAACTAGTCTTATATTTTGATAGTTTGAGGGCAAATAAAGAGTTTTATAATGAAATCAGCCTCTTTATTAATAATTAAGTTATAATTAATTCACTTTCATAGCATTTGTCTTCGCACTAAACATTTGTACAAGCCTTTGGCAACACGGTACAATTTTTTTTTGTAAAATATTAACAAAACCAAAATATTAAATTTAATTATTCTTAAATGTAACCATTAGTTAAAAAAACATCTTATTATGCCTCTTAGAGTAATCAGGAACTAGGAGTACCATATCATCCTTTGGTGTGGTAAGACTTGAAACAGTCTTTACCGCGTGAGATGCACAAATAGGTGTCGCATTTTTCACAACGTATCTTTGTGCGACTGGTACAATTTTCGTACTGGCACATTCTTGGTGCTTTTATTTCGTCAAATACTAAACTACAGAAGCTCCAAGTCCAAGAGATTTATCACCAAACATTATTTTAGCTCCTCGATAGATGTCAAAGTCGAGCATCTATCCTTCACTTGTAGTCAGCACGAAATTCTTCAGACCAACCGGGCGCGGTTTGTTTCGGACTACCTGACGTAGTATACACCTGCCAGTAAATTAATTAAAAAGTATCATTTGCTCGTCAATGGAGTAGAAGCCAGGCGTTACACGCTGCTTTTACCCTGTCAATCATTGGCTGTACCTTCCACAATGGGTTGTTTTTGTCATGCGGCAGGGCTTCATCTGAATCTACGACAAGCAATGCATTACGAACTGTCAAGAACCCATCACGAGCCATTTGTTGAGTTATTATGTCTAGTTTTCATCCACCTCCTTGGTACATCGGAATACAGGGGTAGGGAATACATCCCATGATAATATGTATGGAAAAGACTCTGGCTACTTCTACAGACATCAGTTTTAGTTCTAGACGAGTTTTTCTATGATGGTACAGGTTTGTACATCTGGCAACTTCGTCGAAAAACTCTAATCAAAGTAGTAATATGAGAAATACTCCATTGGAGTCTTGACAGGAGCCACGGGCAGTGAAGTATAGTCATGATTTCGATCATCAGAAGGTACCTGCTTCCAAACTCTCTTTCGAGGAGGTGGCCGTGAAGATCCGAGGGCGCGGAGTTAGTTGTGATGATGCTGGAGTATCCTGCGTCGGTTCCGACTCTAGTGCTGCAGACGGTAGTAGTTCAGGTTCGAGTTCAGTGTGAAAATTGTCGAACTGAAGATTGTCAAAAATGCTGGGTTGGGTCCTCAATATCTTCGATATCGGATAAGTTTCCATCGCCCAGCACGTCTATAACTTGGTCATCGTTCAAATTTCTGCCTAAAATTTTAAACAAGATACTCTCAGTAACTAAATCTACGTACACACAATCGTCAATTACAGTACTTACTCCCAAATAACATGCTGGGATTACGACCGGAGCCACACGATCGTAGCGGTCAGACTTTACGACTTAATTGTAAATAAACTGCAAAAGTTAGCATAAAACTAAAATTATCTAGGTGTTTAAACATCCTTTAACTTTAAAATAAGTACAAAATACTATAAAAAAACAAATAGTTATTAATCAAAATTATTACTTACCCGCGGCGCGGCGAGGGTCGAAAAATGCAGCCATCGTTCATCGCAACCCACACGTCGCTGACCGCCTCCACACTGCCAGTGTATTTTTTCTCGTGCGTAGAATACTCCTCACAAACGATCGACGCCGGTCGCGTTCGGAAAAAGTAAATTGTTTGGCGCCAATATTTTTTTTAATCAAAACTCACGCTCGTATAAGCCCGGGTGTAAAGGGATAAATTAATTTGTTTTTAAAACACGGGTTAAGCAAAATTCAATGGTTTATGAGCTAGTTTATATTAAGCTAACTACGAAATTGCAAAACTAATTTCATAATTATAATGCTTACCGTGCATGTCCTGTTCAAGAGAACAGCTGTTGTAGATCCCACGCTAGTTGTAAGGAACAACTAAGATAATGGGTAATAATAGATCCTTGCCTGTAGGCGAAGAGCCAAAAACCTGCTTCTATTTATGCACCATTCTAATTTTATCGCTCAACGTAGTACCTATTTGTAAATTAATAATCGACCTCTTTTTTATTTTTTTTATCTCAGACCATTGGTTAGGTTATTATTTAATACTGTCCGAAAACACTGCAGCTAAACATGTGAAAGGGAGCGTAAAGATAAAAAAAATCTCTCCTTCCAAATTCAAACCGCAAAAAAAAAAAAATTTTTTAGTTAATGAACTTAGTGACGAGAAACGTTTTATCATTTCGGCCAGTGACGTCATTGTCTGATAACATGCCTTAGAAGTCGGAAGGAGTAATGTTCTCGAGGAAATGAAGGTCCAAATCTTCGCAAACAGCTCCCAAGGGTAGCTAGCCGAGATGATTAACGCCACGAGTTACTGTTGTCTGTCGTACAATAACAACTAAATAGCTTCACTTATTTGTTGTTAACGTTTACTTGACTTTGACTTAATTAGAGAAGATTAGAAGGTATGTTTTTACGTGATTATTGCGGTGTTGGAATGAAGGTTGTGGAGCAAATGTGCTGAGAAATATTATTTTAATTTGTATTTGTATTTACTCGTCTCAACTTGTGACCTTAATTAGTAAGAACCTTTTTGGGAATCATATATTCTCATCATTATGTTCAACAATGTGATGTGGTTTAAATATCTGATCATATAAAAAAAGCCATTGCTAAAGGCTTAAAATTCTAGTTTATCAACAACTGGTGTTCTTTTATTATAACGACCATTAAATTTGATAAAAATATAAACAAAATTCTGCACGTTATCGAAACACAATATAAAAGTCCTCGTCTCCATAAATGCCAAAGTTGTCTATTTTTATTTTTTACATAAACAAAGGCCAACATAAACGAATTTGAATACATTTACCCGAAAATAGATAGATACTGCAGTATTTTAAAATTCGTTTTTCAATTCATAGCGCTATAGACAAAGTATTAACCATCTAACGCGATTGAAGGTTCAAAGAGCGTCAAAATAAATCACCGTCAAACTTCAAAACAGAGAGATAAAGAGGCATCTAAAACAATACGAAAAGATCTCATTTCAACCCCAAATACGTTTCCGATATTCAATAAAATGGTTCAAACGGGATCACATAAACTCTCATCGATAAAGCGTTCCACATATTTCGTTTAAATATCGATATGCAAAAAGGTTTTATCTTAGCATCGAGGAGTCTATAAAATGATGTCACTGCACTATTGGCTGGTGGTTGATCCAATTATTTTGTGTTTATAATGCGATATCGATTACAGTTTTATCGTTTTGTATATCGTTTCACGAGCATAATTTTGTGAGATGTAAATCGTATAAATTATTTCCCTACGATTTGTTTCTAAACTGGTTGTCTAAATCTTTGTTTTAATCGTTAAGGGTTTACGATCGTTTTTATCACTTTTTGTAAACCGTACCAATTTCATAATTTTTTAATGGTTTTTTTCATCACGAATGGAAAAATGGTTAAGATTTAGAACCACAAAACTTAAATAGTTTTCTTTCTATTAGATGACTGATCAATTGTAATCAATAATTTTCCAAAAATTAAAAGTAGCCGTAAAGTAGTCGTAAAAATAAAGAGACATTATGTTTTTAGTATGAAAATCATCGAGAATCGTTTTTTTTTCGACTAAGCTATTCGGAATGAATTTGTAGGCACACATTATATGTTCTGAAAATGTGTTGTTTTACTTTGTTTTTTTTACTGTCCATGTTATCATAGCACGTAATCAATACTTTTTTATAATAAAAATATAATACCTGGCACACACAGGCACCTTAAATAGATATCTTATGACGTCAGTAATTCGGATAACATAACACCTAAACGCAACAAAATTACACAAATTGACTATTAAGGGTATCGTAACTTTAACCTTTCGTGATAAGGCTATTTTATAAGGCAACTTATAGACTAAGCTTTATTGGTTTAGTTCTAGGTATTTTTTAACTGATTGTGTTCATAAACTTTTGTTGCTGACTGTACCTACCTTACAAAAGTTACGACGTAAATCTCAATCAACAAAAATAGTTTTTAGAGGTGAACAAAATCGAAAAGTAATTTTCAAAGACTTTTCTAGACTTAAGGTATAACTAACACCTTTGAGAATCTTACTCTAGAGTTGTAAAATACTGCTCAAGGAATAGTAGCGTGAATTTAATGGGAGAGGAAAATCTTTTTTGATATGATTTTTTTATATTTTCGAAAGAAATTTTCGTTTCATAGCTAAGAACAGTTTATGAGTAATATGTCCATAAAAAAGCAGCAGAATTGTTTAAACCGTTTTTATCATTATTACAGATAGGTGAAAAGTATTTTTGAAACTTTCTTGAAACTAATCTATAAAAAATCCTTCGTAGCTCAAATACATAACCACATATAATATAACCTATGTCACCCTGGTGTAGCTTTCCAACAGTAAAATGCAAATATGTAAATATTGTAACAGTAATGTAAAGGTCATTGGGCATTTATGACCCACTTTTTGAAAGTTCGCGTACACAGACCAAATCAGTTTTAAATTGAAGAATTCAATCCTACTTTTCAAAATATGTATTTTATTTTTAAGTATCCGCTGGGAAAATAAAGTTATTTAACATTTAAAAAGTTAATAAAATAGAAGTTTTTTACTTTTAGCGTTGTGAAAACGTGTCGTTCAGTCACTATAAATGTTAGCTGTCAGATTATGTGATAAGGCATAATTTGAACAGGCAGAGAGTAGCGTTCGTGCAACTCGACGGAACCGATCCGGATTTTGAAGACTTTCCGCGCCTTACATATGAAGAATTAATGTTATTTACGTTGGGATCGTACCACTTGAGATTCGCGAGGTCATATTGCCATGAGCACATGCGTTTGAATGGAGTATACCACATCGAAATATACCCAAACCAAGAAATGATCGAAAACAAGATACTAATAAGAGGCCGAATTCAGTCGCGACACGTCCGTAGTAAACAATAGTATACTTATATTTTAGTAGATCCCAGTCGAATTGGAAGAAATGGCATTGATCAGTATTACTGTTCGTGTATACACGGCCGCCGCACTGTTGGAAGCTGTGCGCAATGCGCATGTTGTAAGCATAGTTAACTTTTTATCATGGGCCAGGCATCAAGATGCAATAGATGCACCTGCAGCCTTTTTAGATGAAATAACAATAGATTTTGATCAAATATTATTTAATTAGAACTGGGTTTTATTTTCATGCCCCTTAAATAGTTTAAAACAACTGCTTTTGACAAAACTTCCCGTGGGAATATCCCCATGGAAATTTATCCAATGCCACTTAGGGATGACTAGCTTTCAAAAGTATTTTTGATATCAGTCCAGTAGTTTTGAGTTAATTTGTTACAAAAATGCCTTAATTATAATAATAGATTTTCTCAATTATCCCATGGCCCACAAGAATGCGACCCGTACCACTGGGTTGCAGATACATTTATCTAAATACCTTGCCCTATTTCATTTGTGTACGCCTTGGGTCAAATGTCCGAACAAAATGCCCAATGACCTTTCCAATGCAAACAAAAAATCAAATCTTTCCTCTATAATATATAATATTAGTTTTGTTAAGCGATTATCGTCTTTAATAATAGCGAATATTATATAAAACTGCCAGTAATATTCAACCTAGCGATGAGTTTTACTTTAGAATAAATACTTATTACGAGAGATACTACAGGTTGGACAAGACATAATAATATAGTTAGGTTACACCATATTTCAATAACATTTTATTCTTGTATCGAATAAAGGTCATAAGGTTAACTTTGTTACATCCTTCGACTCCAGATTACGCTTACTCAAATAATGAACATGATATAGTAACTGATACAATTACGTCGGTAGTACTGGGTCAGCATAGGAAATAAGATTAAGTGTACGGGAAAATATAGTATATCTCCTATACTATGTACGATTTCTGATACTCGATATTTTCCCTGTTTCATGTAATATTATCACGTTGTTAGTGAAGACTTATGAAATGTACTTCGGATGAATTTTTTGTCTCGTATTCGTGAAATAGGATATAATAGTATTATTATGAGCTTTGAGCGCCTTATGTTTTTGAAGTATAAGTAGGTACTTAAGAGTTTTAGCATATTATTTTTCCTTGTTTTATTTTTGTAATCGCTTTACCTGATATTTGCAAATTGTCTTAGGTCTACATTAAATTCTAGCCCAAAAGTGTATAGTTGTTGGGCCTGTAAGATGGTCTAGTGGTTAGTAACCCTGACTGGTAAGCCGGAGGTCGTGAGCTCGATTTCCACCCAGGACAAATCTTTATGTGATGAACACGATCATTAATTGTTCCGTATCTGGGTGTAAATTTTGATTGAGATTGTGAGAATTAAAAAGTTTAAAAATGTATTTATATAAATATAAGTATTTTTATCAGAGGTCTGGTTGCGACACTACAGGCTCTGCCTGATTTGGGATCAAACGGCCGTGTGTTATAAACAAAAAATAGAAAAAGAAAGTGTACAATTTAAAATTGTATTTATTATTATTAATCCAAAATTAAACTGTAGTTTTTAGGTTTTGATTTGAAATTAACACAGGTGCTTTTAGAAACCTGCTGCTAAATGTTTGCTTATTGCCTAATTAACAATTTAATACACTGATAAATCAGGATCAATCACGAGCATTGTTTACTCTAAAACTGTTCACTCTGCAAAACTGACCACGCTAATAGGGGCGAATACTGTTGGTATTTACGATCACGTAAATCAATAGTGGTCTCTGTCCACATTAGGCGATTTATTCGATTTGCGGGTTTACCTCAGAGGGCCACTGGGGGCACACAGGCATCTCCTAACGTATTCTAGACAACGCCACCTGCCCGTTCAATATCATTCGCAACGAGGCCGACTGTGCGGAAAAAGGAGCCGATTACCCTTGTTTACGCACAAAATAAAGTTTTCTTCTCATTGGCTCAAAGATAAAGCAGCGCAGAGATTAAATTCGGGCCGTGTTTGCAGTGAGACCCGCGCGCCCCATGTAAACGACCCTAGGTAAGGAGACAAAATATCATTTGGCATAGCGTAATGGCCTCTGAAGAAAGGTTACTTTACGACTTCTTATTTGGCGTCTTGTAATGAGTTTCGTAACGAGAGGGGCCGCTGCAAATGCTGGCCGCTTTGATTTTTAAATGATTTTAAATGTAAGCAACGATTTTAATGTTTATTTTTAAGCTTTGCAAACTGTTGTGAGCGCCCCCCGTGTTGCGTAATAACGCTGAATAGTAATTGGTACAAGTAAATGCGATAAGTGAAGAATATTGTTAATTACTTTTTCTCTAGCATTCTATTTTCGAACATCGAAAGCATATGCTTTAATTATAAATTATGTATATTTACGCCCGTATTTTTATAAAATAAAGTTTACATTAAAATTGAGAAAAGTTAGATAGCATGATGACGATTTTTCTGTTTTTAAAAAACTACGGTAACACTAAAAATAAGAGTCAAGTATTTAGCCGGTTATGAATGTATACCTACCCTATATGAATGTCTGTTATACTATTAGTGCCACACAATAGTTCTTTAATGTGATAGCCAATTTAATTGAATTTGGTGCTAGTTGATTAGACTATCGGTATCCAATTTTTTCAGATCTAGCTTAAGTCGATAAAAGTGACACAACATTATCTGCAAATAATTTTACTAATACGTTAGATTATATAATAACAATAATTTTTAGGTGCAAATATTATGCAGTGATGCTAAATTTACTGGTAGAGCTTAAATTAAAAGAAACGTTATAAGTAAGAATTCAAAAATAAAGAGAATCAACCAATGAAAAAGTACCTTAAAATATAATTATGTATACCCGTGGAGCCAAGTTTTAAAACTTTATATTTGTTTTTTGTCGAATACATTGTAGCACAGTTTATTCCAGGGTTATAGGCATGAGACATTGAGAAGGAGAGCAGAGCTCTTATACTGTAGAACCAGTTCGAAATGCTCCAGTAATCCTGTCACTTTGAATTTGGTTTCAAGTCGGCACCCACGTTACCTACTTTAACGTTCGAAATACTTTGTCTTGTTTATGGCAAAGTCAAAGACAATGTACGTTTTTATTTTCTCTTTTCATTCAATGTATTCATTATTTTCTCGAAATAAATAGCATAAACTTTACGTATATTTGGAATAAATAAATAAAATGTTATTTTTTATTGACAAATTCAATGAAAAGTTCCTAATCCTGTATTACTGAATTAGGTATATCTTAGAATTTTGGCTACAAAATCGATACGGATTTTTTTTTTTATGTTACGTAAATAAAATAAGAATAACTTGTAATCCCGTTTACAAAATTAAATAACAACGTTTACAGCGAAAAAATCTAAAAGCTTACATCAAAACACAGCACGTATAGGCGACCGCTCTCACGATATGATCCCACGTCTCTCCTGGGACCCCGACCCTAATTGGACGTGGTCAGCCTCCGGAATCAGACGTCGATTATTTAATCTATGATACCACATCTTATTCAACTTTTATATCGGCTTGCACAAATTGCCTGAGCGATTTGGTGAATTGTTTCGCTTTTGTTTTATAGCTGGTCGGATTCATGCAGAATTTACACTGACGGTTGGAGATTAACAAAATTGTTTTTCGGTTTTAGAGTGTTTTGTTTATTTTGGTGTTGGGCATGATTTTGCAATATTAAAAATTATTTATTTATTTTGTTATTATAACGGTACATGGTAATCTTATGAGCTAACGGTGTCCCACAAAACAGTGCAAACTGTTTGTCTGTACCTAAGTAGGTTCTACTTTGGCAAAAATTGTAATGTAGATAATATAAAATTTTAATCATGCTTTCTTTTCTCAACTATGTCGTTAAAATTATCTGTCTATAAAACTTAAATAGAATCCATACACTGCATGGTGTTTGAGTCAACTTTAAACCGTGAATTTTACACGTATTATGTCAGTAATAAAATCTTTTCAAATATAAATTACAAAAATATTATCTCATAAATAAATATTGTCATGGAAAATAAGCCTACTCCTACTTATCCTCACGGTTACGGTAGAGAAAAACGCTATAAAGGTTTTGAGTAATGAATGTATGATGTAGGAATCAATATCCAAAACTCGTCGAACCACTTGTATTGAACAGATTTGACCAGCTGCAAACAATCTCAGCAGTGTAGCACCGGTAGCTTACTGAGGGCAACGGAGCGACGTGAGTGGTTTCAAGATACCTTATCTTCGATCTAAGCTATTAAGGAGCCGACAGCCCGTAGCCCTGCCAATATTGTCAGCCAATATCTGTTGCACTGCTAGTGTGTACTGCAAATATTTGGGATCATAAATATTATGTTGTGGGAGGTTCGGAGAAAATGTCTTTGAAATACTCTATGTAGCTGGATTTATGTTATAGAAAAATTTACACTACCTTTCTTTTTTTTAATTTATTTCCTTAAATAAATTATTGTTTTATGATGGATTATAAAACTTTTTTACAAGTGAATAAAGTCTTTATTTACCAATGTTGGAATCGAAACGGTTTGCGTCAAACTATCCACTTAACCACTACGCCGGTCGAGTCGTCATATCGTACGTGCAGCGTATTTTAGCAATTGCAAACAATTTGAGATCGTGGTGAGCAACGGGCAACTCTCTCGAGCTCCGAGCCAACGTGAGTGAATTCAAGATTGCGTATCTTCGATCAAAGGTATTAAGCATTTTGGGCCTTACGTTGCCTTTAGCCTAAACAAACAATACTAATCAAAAGTACATACGAATGAAAACCTTCACATTAAAAAAATGGTTTTAGATTTACTCAAAAATAAAAATAAGTACTATACTATTTTTGTATCGATAAAATAGTATAGTACGAAATAATTTAACGGATAAAGAATTTTCCCGACGGCAGGTAAAATGTCTGGCGATAAACAACAGTTTCCAGTTCGCGATCAAAATAGTTTCGGGAAAGACTGGTGTGCGAGAATAACATAAACAGTCTGAACGTTCGATTAACAATGAATAAGCAATGCAAGTAACAGCCAATTGTTCGAGAATAACTTGAAGTGAATTGTGGCATTGGATTAACTAGTCAGCGCGACCCGACTAAACTTCGTCTGCCAGAGATCATTCCCTATAATATTCAATTTAACTTTGACACTTCGCCCGTCCAACAAAACCACTGTCAGCTTTTTGTTTTAGGATATCATTTCTCACTTCTCAGATTAATTATAATTTGTGACAGAATAATAATTTCACTTATAAAGTCCGTTGTGTCGGAGGCTGTTTTAACGCCTGCAGGCTTGTTGTCAACAAACTTTTGGAAATATGAAGAAGAAAATATAAGAAAGCTTTATGGGAAAGTAAGCAATAATAAATTTTATTGATTCGCTGATTTAGATCTTAAATCAAGGACATGAATTACATCGGAATGGGACACTTACAAAATGATCAAATTATGTGTTTCAACATTAAAAGAAAGTTCAAGACAGCTGTTAATTTAGATTTTCCAAATTAAACTTAGCGTATTTTTTTAAAGCTTACTGGCAATGTGGTTTCTTAGCCTCGTTCTAAGCTAAATGCTTATGTTACGAGTGGGCCCACATCGGTAGTGCAAAAGGCTTGTTCCGAACCAACAACCGCGTCATGATCGCAAGTCCTACGCCAGCCGTTATGCTATCGAAAAATATAGACCCAGAAAGAAAAAATAAAAATAGGTATTACATTATGAAAAGTTAAATTAAATATATTTAAAATTTTGTACAATTCAACCTAAATTTTATATACCTCTTTGCTTCGTATTGTCTTTTGACTACCACTGTCGCTTCAAACCTGACCACAAGCATTTTACCCAATTCATTAGAAGTGCTCAGAATAAAACCCTTTGCAGACAATCTTACTGCCTTAGGCAGACCAACTCCATCGCAATTCACAAATTCGCTCTAAAAAACCTATTATGTATTTCAGACGAGACTAATCATAAACTTATCCGAAGTTACTAACATCGTATAAGTTCGGTAACAATTACCAAAAGTGGTAACTAAGTTTCCTTTGAATAGAAAGACAAGTCAAATAGATTATCGAATCCTTACGTACGATTAACCCTTTAGACGATTTGTATTCATCGATATTGAAATTGAACATGAATTTTAAATAATGTAGTGTTGAATTTCTATTTTAAGTCGGTATAAGGTAGGTTAGAATTATATTAATGTATTCAACAAACTGTCACGATAATAAGTTTTCGTCTTTTAACCTATAAACTCGGATACTTTTATTAATATTATTATTTATAACTTTACTATAGTTTTTTTAATAATTTTGTTCATGTTGATGTAGGAAAATAATTTAAAGTCAAGAGTGGGATTATGGATTGCTTGATGATTTTGGATTATGAAAGAAAGAAAGGCGCAATACACAAAACAAAACAGGAAATAATGTAATATAACATGTATCAAAAACTTAACTACATCATAATGTTATTACTTTGCCTTGCCACTGCACGCCTGAAGTGTGGCAAGGAGGCTAACACTCAGCATGGTGCTGGTTGTGACATAGGTCACAACACACCGCTGGTCTTCCGTGTCAGCCTCAAGTGACGTCCAGAACAAGAAACGAGCCCCACGTATATTACAACTAAACACATAAATTATCTATTGGGCCTGTTGGTCTACTGATTGGTGACCCTGACTGCTAAGCCGGAGGTCGTGGGTTTGATTCCCACCCAGGATAAATCTTTGTGTGATGAGCGCGATCATTTGTTTTGTGTCCGGGTGTAATTTATCTATAATATGTTTATCAGTTGTATGGTTGCCATAGTACAGGGTCCGCCTAGTTTGGGATCAGCTGTCCGTGAGTGAGTTGACCCAAGATATTATTACAATCTACTATCCATTCCTGAAGGTAATGACAGAGGTATTATTATTAAATTAATGTTATTGGAAAATTTGTATTCTAATATTTTAATGAAAACCTAGCTGAAATAGAAAACGATTCCTACGATTTCTTATTTAAAACCAAAATCAGAGTTTCAAGTATGTACAGGCAGGTCTACGATTATAAATATTTAATGTATACGCAATCTGTTCTTCACTCATCCCATTATAATGTACTTACTATTAGCTAAATTATATTCATCTTTACTTAAGCAAATTGAAAAATATTAATTACTCGCTAGTTCATTTTAATTCTAATCTAAGTTAAAGTATCGTATAATATTCACAAAGTCCAGAAAATTAATTAAGTATGCAGAAAGAACAATTTTATTTCTTCTATACTTAAAAACCTAACCTCTTTCTTTATCCTTTGACCACCGCGTAGTGTATCTGACAGGCAATTTTCTACAATATTATAATGTGTTTATTTTCCTTTATAATTGCTAGAAATTATATCGTTTTGTTTCGACCTGTCATTAAATTATTAAAGTGTAAAACCGGTCTTGAATTTACCCTAATTAGAGAAATAAATTGTAATATAATTGGTAAGGAGCGGTAGGTGTGTCGTTTCCCCCTTTATTCATTAAAGGATTCGAATTTTAATTAAAATGTTAAATATATTTGTGTTCCTAAATAATAATTTTATATTTCATTATATGTAAAAAGACATATTATTATATTATTACAAGCTTACGATTTTGTTCTTATGACTTGGAAAAAAGAGAAAATTACTTAAAAACAAAGTTCTTTGGAAACATTTTTTTATTTACAATATTATTCTCAGAATTGAATTTATTATGAAGTTATAATAGATATTTCGGGCAAGCGAACGTGCTTGAGTGACATTTAATGTCATAAAAGACCTTACTTACACTGATTACTTTTATTGGGCGCCCAATAACTTGATTGGCACCAACTTTTCTTAGTTATATTCAGAAAGCAGACGAAAAGTTTTGTTATTAAAATTTTCTGGGTTAGCTAAAAAATTGGTTACCATTGTGGCTTCTGTGCGATAGTAATACGTATGGTGTCGACTTCTGAAAATTTATAATTTCGTAAATTTGTTTGTATGTTTGTTACGCGATATCTCCGGCAATTGTAAATCGATTTCAAAAATTGGTTTGTTATCGATATTGTATCCAGAGAGGGTCCCATTTAAATTGAATAAAAATCGATTGAGTTTGGTATTAAATTCAAAATAATTGGAAAAATTTAACAAGCATAATATGCAATTTCGTGGCTTCTGCTTTCTTCAATTTAATTCAGTTTTTTTACATTCACGTGTAATCAATTATTACTTGGTTATTATTCACCACAACCATGAAAGCGAAAAGACACGCCAAATATTTAATTTATAAATAGCTTTATAAAGAGACTTTTGTAGTTAGCCCGAGCCAAGCTTTAACTGCTCTTTCGAACATTAGTAGAATCAATAATAATCGAAAGTATATTCATCGATGCGTGATCATGTCCGTCACGGTATGTTGAACAAATACTGTTGTCTAAATAGCTTAATTATACCTGTATACATGCCTCATTTCAAATTTATTAGCCTTTCTATTAGGATTTCTTTTTCCCCAAAATCGTGAGACGAATAAAGGTAATTACAGGTGGGGAGGAAACTCCATCCATATGCTCACAACATACTTCTAAGCACAGCTCCCGTTAGTGATGTGCTCAGCCCAATTAACCATATTAAGGACTGAGAGCTCTTGGACTAATAGGCGCATATATTCCGTTATTTCAGCAAAAAGGTGTTATTAAAGCAACGTTTTGGTTTGAATTAGCTTAATTACTCATTTATTTAAAAATATTGGATGTTAAAACATGTCATTAATTTATGATTTTCTGAACTGCCATATAAAATTTAAAATTCTCATAAAAGAAATCATTTTTACATTACAATATAATATTAATATTTATTGTTGTTATTTTTTATGCTTTTATTTTCTTAATCATTATTCCATATTTTATTTTTATAGCTTATGAACACATTGTATTATTTTACTGGCTTTACTTACATATATTATCTTCAATTGTCCCTGCTATCATTATGTAACAAAATATTTCTAGGACTAGAAATATCTTAAGGCAGATTACCTTGTATAAAATCCTTGTGCATTATCTATGTAGGTCTTACGTCCGTTGAGATCGGACCTTTATTTAGTTTTTCGGGTATTTGAAGAGCCTCTAGAATTGATCAGATAGATGGCAAAAAGTATTACTATTTCTGATAAAACTGTGCCAACCATAGGTAACTAGGTATGTTATAAATCGAAGTTTACAAAAATAATACCATATTAAATTGTTTTCGTTAAAAATAATATAAGGAGAACCACAAAATTCTAAATTAATTCTGAATTAATTAAATAAATTTATGATAAATTATAATTGACACTTAACCTGTTTCATTTCGTAATTTTATTTTCATTCATAGATTTGTTTAAAAATGCAATAGACAGTTTCATACTCACCTGAGTTAGACTGAGGTAACGAAGGAGAGCAATACTACTTTGTTACGTGGGTTAGGAGAATAGGCCACCCCTTCTTCTCTCATGGGTATCATAAAAGGCCACTAAGGGTAGCACCAAGCAAAATGGCACGTCCTTTAAGATTGACCAAAGGGAGTTGTACCTTTAGTTTCGTAAACGCCTGTGTTTTTCATAAATGCTTCGTATGTTCGTCGTATTCCTCGTTGCACGTCTTATTTCTTTGTAAAAAATACTCAAAGTACTGTCTGGTTTTCTATGATTAATAACAATGGTTTAAACTTAGAAAAAAAAATGAACCAAAATGAAATTTTCAACAGACTGTTTTTTTCCGTGGCATTTCGAACTACATCGTATTTTTTTTTTCTTAAAATCTAAAATCTTCTTAGCAGTGTGGGTCGCAAATTAAAGTAGGTACTCGTATTCTTGTTAAGCTTAATATAATATTATGTTACGAATGGGTTCACGTCAGTAGTGGGTGGGTTCGAACCAGTAACACATGATCGCAAGTCCGATGTCCAAGTCATTAGGTTACCGCCGCATTGTTTCTGTAAGTCAATTTCATTGTGTCTAATGTGACAGCTATCCCTTCAAACTATTGGACATAAAAGTCACCTGATTTCTGATTTGCTTTTCGTTTTTTAGCAAAAACAAACTTCAAACTTCCGTTCTTTTTTTATTTCCTTTACAAATCGATGCAATTAAAAAATAAAAAGGTATTTAAGGCATATGTTTGTTCTTTTCCGCTGTTGGTCATTTGAGACGATTGAAGGGTAGTCAATAAAATTCTTAAGTCGCAGATCGAACTGTATCCGACATGGGAGACAGTTTTGGTTTCGTGATTTCATTGCTATTAGGGCGGGTGGACCGTTCCACGTTTATTGTTCAAGATACGAGTGGATTTGTGGAAGCAATTTCCTTTATACATTTTGTTTTGTCCTTTTTCCCTGCAGTTTGATGGTCCACTTCGTGAGTTGTGGCCCTAGTTCGATTTAACAAAACTCCCTCAATCGATACGATACGCATCTCGACCGCAACCTGCCGTTGGAAAGGGAAAAATGTAATTATACAATCCGAGCACGTATAGCGTTGAACGGAAACTAATTTAGCACCGATCTTCTATGGCAAAAATTAAAAGGCACGCCTACTTACTTTTTGATTTAGGAAAGCAAGTTTGCGTGATAAGAGATTTAATTTGGAACACATGTGTTGGTATTTCAAAATTCTAGTAAAAACCACAGCTACAAAGGTCAAAGCGGCGATAATTTAGATAATATTGCTGTAAGCCTAATACCAAGAATTCAGCTATGGAATAATAGAGGGATTGAATTCACGAAGTCACGAAGTAGCATAGTAAATCCTGGAAAATTTGGAATTTATGAAGGTAAGTTTATAGGTATAGGTAGATACATTTTGTAGATAATCTTTTCAATAATTAAGAAGAAGGACGGTAATGTTCAAGAGACGTTATTCTGGTACATATTATTTGTTATTGCGCGATGTTAATAATAGTATAAACTGTAATAGAAAAATAAAGGGAAGATATACTGATAGAATGGCCTAAGTACTACTATTTAGGATAATAATAATAGATAATATGTTACCGAATGACTAAGAAAAACAAAATACAACTGATTCTGTACTTAATTTGTCATTCCTAAATACATACCTGCGTAATTCTTAGGCTACACCAGTCTACCAATTTTACGCAGAGCAATGCCTACCAAACATTCTCAGCTAGCTACACAAGATACAAATTTAAAACTGTTGACCCAACCCACCTTAAAGATTCATGGAGCTCCTCTTCAATGTCATGCTTTTTTTCTTCAAGTAAGAAAGTGCTCTCCGCTCTAACGAAAATAAACATGACATCGCCATTCAGACGTGGGCCTATACAAACTAGTCTTACCTCCGACTGTCCGACGGGTTTTTGTCAATTCTTCCTGCCCTTTGTCCATTTAGTTGAATGCTGGTAAGTGTGTCCATGGATCTATGTTTCATTAAAAAATATATTCTTACTAATAATCGAATTCAGTAAAATTACTCTAGTATAATTCTAATGTTCAGATAGAAAAATAAAATGATAAATTAATAGAAGTAAAGACGAAGCTTCAATTAACAAAGTTCTGTTTACAACTATTAATAGACTATTCCGTCGCGAGCATTATTATACGAGCGCTTAGTATAAGTTTAGTTAGATTAATTATTTAAGTTTGTTACTGAAACTGATATTATCTATCGCAAAGCAATTTCAGGCCTAAACGAAATCGTTAAGGCATTGTTTTAGAAATACCATTACGAAATTATTATCACCTAACGTTTGACTAATATCAGCATCAGAAATTGATCAAATTATTTTGATTATTTCTAGAATTCATTTGTGGTTATTATCTAATGGTGGTAAATTATGAGTGTATGTTATGGGTCGGTTCTGAAATAAAGCGTAGTCTAAAAACGATGCCATTTGAAGGAATCAATCAAAGCCAAACGTTCGCACAATCAGCGTGCGTGGGACGGACGAGCTAATCAAACTAATGGCTGGCGGAGGGCCGGCCGATTGGACTCGAGCCGATGCCGCAACAAATCACAACAATAACACTGACGCCTGATTGATTACCCTCAGCGACGGACTCAATTCGATCCCTGTTACACCTGATTGATTCTTCATTAACATGTCCTTCCTTTAAGACCTTGTAAGTACGACTTGATAACTAATAAATGAAAACTAATAAATGAATCATTTGTTAGTTTTATTAATGATGAAGTTGTGGATATGAGGTAGGACGAATTGTTAACAGTATTGTCCCCTTTTCTAGCCATTTGGGTAAAAAGTATTCTAGGAAAAACACCAAAAAACTCTTTAGTTTTAACTAGGCTTTCTAAATTACTTTCTCTTTTGCGAAAAAAAGGTAAGCACCAGGAGAACAGCCGTTAGAGGGATACAAATATATTTTGCTTTGATCAGAATTGAAGCCAAAAGTTGGAGACGAAATGAGCTATTTTTACCGACCACAGTCAATTCAATCGATGTCAAATAGTTTGGTAATACAAGAGCTGTCGGATGGAACATCTGCGTCATTTTTAGCCATGGCCGGCGCGATGTCAGACTGACGTCAAGTTAGCGTCAGTGTGGGCTGGCTCGCCTCTTCGACCAGACATTTATTAAGTAGGAAATACGGATGAACTGGCCGAGCACTGTTAAATTGTTCCACAGTTGTTGTAACAATGTTTAGCCGATGTTTGTTCGAAATTAAGTGGTGACCTCATTCTAACTTTCACACTATTTTGGTATCAGGTTTTATATGCACTTCAGTATAATGGAATAGTTCAATTTGTATTCCTTTAAAATAACCTGCATCGAAACCGCTGGAATCAGGAATTTGATGAGCCCTTAATAGATTATTTCAACATTGATATTTATAAGACATAGTTAATTTTTTACATTGCCATTGACGTTTTATAAGTTCTTATAAATCCTTGCCCAATAAGATTTCTAATTATTATATGTATACCTAAGTATATTACTAATTCACAACATAACATCTCGAGCATGTTACACATACTAACATAATAATATGTACTCCCACATATGTATGTGGTGCTCCTATATATAATTATAAGGTTGAAATATTCAATCAACTATTATATTTAGAACTTAACAACTGTACATATGCATATTTCTTTGATACAAACCTTCCTGTCTCTCTTGACATGTTTTCATATAAATCCGGTAAACTTAATACAAGAGGGTTTCAATGTTTGTATAATAGTCTAAAACATTATATTGATTTTTATTATTATAAAGCACCTTGTACACAACTCAATACTCAGTTTTTTCCTGAATGTAAAGAATAAGAAAAACAAAAGTAAAATAAATAAAATATCCAGAAATTGTAAATTAACTAAAAAGATTTTAGTGTACTATCAAAATGTAAGGGGTCTTCGCTCAAAACTGAGTATTTTTAACAAAAATGTTTGTTCTTTATCTTGTGATGTTATTGCTCTCACTGAAACTTTTCTCAATAGTTCTGTTAATGACGCCGAATTATTCTCTTCTAATTATACTGTGTTGCGTAAGGATAGAGCCGGCGATGTTGGATGGGGCGGTGTCCTCTTAGCGGTAAAAAATTGTTTCACTGTTAAACGAATCACAGACATAGACGACCTAACAGATGATAAAGAATTATTGTTTGCCACGGTTACCTGGAAAAATGTTAAATTTTTGCTATGTGTAGCATATTTACCACCTAGGTATAGCGAGAAACAATACTTGGATGTCTTAACATGTATAGAGAATGCAAGCAATATATATTCTGAGTATCCACTTTTAATAGTTGGTGACTTTAATTTAAAATCATTTAATAATAATGTCAAGACCCAATTTGACATACTTTTACAATATTGTAGATTACTGCAGTGTAATAATATTTACAACAAATATGAATGCATCTTGGATTTGGTATTAACGAATCTTGGTCACCAGACTATAAACGTCACAGCTAGAGATGAACCATTGGTTCCTATGGATGCGTATCATCCTGCTCTAGAGATACTCGTTACTTTACCTAGAAGTCAGATAAACTATAACCTATCTACCGAAACACCACCTTCAGAATTAAAGCTAAATGTCTATCCCCAATGGAATTTTAGGAAAGCAGATTTCCATGGTCTATACTCCGATATTAGAAACTTAGAGTGGTCTGATATCCTATCTCAGCAGGATATTAATGTGGCTATAGATCTTTTTTACGAAAAACTTAATAAAACTATTAATAACCGGGTTCCGAAAAAAAAAACTGTAACTCAATGTAAATATACATACCCTGTATGGTACAATGGTGAAATTATCCAGAATATTAAACTTAAGTATTATAATCTTAAAAAGTATAAGGCAAATGGTTCTGAATTTAATAGAGAATTATATAAATACTACAGAAGTAAAGTAAAAAACCTCATAAATAAATCATTTAGAGAGTATATAAATACTACTGAGAAAAATATTGCGTGCGATCCTTCGAGATTTTGGAAATATGTTAAAGATAAGAGAAAAAATAGACAACAGAATAAGGAATTTATGTATCAGAATAAAACAGTAGAAGGCCAGGCAGCGGTTAATGCATTCGCACAATACTTCAGTTCTGTCTTTCACAAGAATCCCCCACGGTTAGATCCAGATACTGCTGAACGTGAAGCACTGGGCATTGTAAATAGTAATATCAGCATTCATATTGATAGTATCACAGTGACAGAATTGAGACGAGCCGTCCGTCGTCTCAAAGCATCGTCTGCCAGTGGTCCTGATAATGTACCACCTATGTTAGTAAAGGATTGTCTCTCGGCACTAGAAGATCCCCTATTATATCTTTTTAATCTTTCTATACAGCAAAATATTTATCCTGTCAAATGGAAAGTCTCAAGGGTAGCACCGGTACCTAAAGGTGGATCTTCAATAGATATATCCAACTTTAGACCAATAGCCGTCCTTTCAGTCTTTGGAAAGATTTTTGAATCAGTAGTCAACAACTCTATTTGTAACCAAGTAAAAGGCAGTTTCAACAATTCTCAACATGGATTCCGTTCGGCCCGTTCTACCTTAACTAATCATATATACTACGTAGACTTTTTGAGAACGCATGTTAAGTCAGGTAGTCAGGTCGATGTTGCCTATTTTGACTTCAAGAAAGCTTTTGATCTTGTAGATAATGATGTTCTCCTTGTAAAGTTTTCTGCGCTTGGGTTTAGTAAATCCCTTTTGAGGTTCATGGCTGATTATCTAAGGGATCGTAAACAATATGTTAAGTTAGGTAATTATATTTCATCTGAATACTATACTCGCTCAGGAGTAAGTCAAGGCAGTACACTAGGACCTACCCAATTCCTGCTCATGGTTAATGATTTGCCAAATGTCGTATCAAACGCTAAATGTTTAATGTTTGCTGATGATTTAAAATTATTTCACTCTGTTACAAAGAATGAAGATTGTGTTAAGTTGCAATCTGATATCGATGCAGTACTGGATTGGAGTATTAGAAATAAGATGTCGTTTAATACTTCTAAGTGTAAAACCATAACTTTTTCTCGATCACGATCTCCTATCAATAACACATATTTCTTAGCTGGTGATCCTCTCGTAAGTGTGTCAACGATTAGAGATTTGGGTTTAACATTTGATAGTAAACTCACTTTCCATGAACACGTGTTAAAAATATGTAAGGAGGCTAATAAATCCTTAGGATTCATAATCAGGACTTCTTTTGAATTTAGAGATATGCATATTGTTAAACTTTTATATAATTCTTACGTACGTAGTAAGTTAGAGTATAACTCAATAATTTGGAATCCGCATGAAAACTTATATACCCTTATGGTTGAAAAAGTCCAACGTAAATTCGCAAGGTTCCTATACAAACGTGAACATGGATACTATCCATTCCTATACCCATCTATGTTTGTATCTGGTATGGTTGGTCTTGATACTTTACATTACCGCCGACAGTTTATGCTCTTGATCCACTACTACCTCCTAATCAACAATAAGATCGACAATCCATCAGTGAGAGAATTAATATCTTTTTATGTACCTGACCAATACATGCGTGGTACTGGTCGGCGTCACCATAGACTCCTGTGTTACCCACCTGCTTGGCAGTCACCTCATGCTAATAATTGTCCTACTGCTAAAGCTATCCATTTAATCAATAATTTCTTAAATAGTAAACCTGATTCAGACATATTTTATGATACCCTTAATGTGATTTATACTAATTTCAGATTATATTTAAATAAGTCAAACTCATTGCAGAATATTAGATACTAAGTTATATTTGTGTTAAAAAAATGTTTATAAATTATTGATTTATTTTTAAGTGCTTTATATTTTTTGTGTTGTTTTATTGTTGGTAGTTAATAGATTTATTTTCTGATTTATTATGTATTAGCGTTATATATCTAATATTTGTGTACTTACTTTGAATTAATAGCATAGCATTTAAGCGTTTTGGTTTTTATTAACTGTAAGCTTGTAATGTTTATTTTTTGTAAATAAATAAACAAACATTGTAAATAAATAACACTTTTTTTATTTAATGTCTATCGTGGGTAGTCCGAAACCTCAAGCTTTACCTTTACCAATAAGCGATTAAGATAGAGCCATATTATCGCTACAAGAAAGTTTTACACCGAACTTTTCTCATGTATTACCAGCTGTCAGTTCAGAAGAGGTCTATTAGAAACTAACACAATGTTTTTCTTTTTTGCCAGTCTAGTTGATTTGACAAACACCTCAAATGTAACATTCGCTACGAAATCCTAACAATTGACCAGAAGCCCGTGCGAACCAAAGCTGATAAGTGCTTGCACACAACAATAAAACGTCACTTAGTATTCACCTGTCGCCCTGAAATAATACCATCGGGCTTACCATAGCGTATGACATGCATTTTCGAGTGACATCCACTGGTCAGACTTGTACGGATGCAATACAAAGGCACTTATTTTTTTGTCCGACTAACGTAAAATTCAAATCAATGGTTAGCCCGACTCACTTTTGTTATTGCTACTATTATATTCCGGCCGTCGCTTTAGTGACTATTCCCGGCTTTTTGGCCACTCGGAGCCGTCCGTTGCAACTCGTGGTTTCCGAGTAAAAATTCATGGACACGTGAACGATGCAATATTTCTATTTTCAGATGGTTCCAACCCTTTATGGCTGAGAACAATAATGACGTATAGAACCGTCTGAAATTTTCAAAAGATTTCCTAGGAGATATGAGCGGCTAGGAGCAGCTGTTGTCCCAATCCATCAATGTTATTTAAGCTTCTCGTAAAATAATAATTGAATAACATTGTTGTGTACACGAGACTTGCCTCCGAGCGCAATATTAGCCGACACAAAAGATAAGCACGAAAGACTACAAGTTAAAGATGACAGAGCCGTCATATTCCTTTTATCATGTCCTAAAGGCAGGTAACATTACGTCATCTGCCGTACGTCTTACTCTGCAGCTCGTACAAAATAAACCAAGAACAGCTGCTTATTGTATCGCTGACAGCAAAGCCGTGGTACGCTATTGTGAAGCTCCTTCGAAGAAATAAATAATAGCGACTTACTTGATCCTGCGAAGCTACAATGCGTCGTCATTATTTCGCGCTTATGGAGCCACAGGCCCTCCTTTCACTCCTTTTGCACCGTGTGCACGACGCCTTATGTCAAAATCATTAAACCCTATTCTGTAGAGTATGTTATCTCGAGACAGTTTAAAATTTGTACAATAGAATTCGGTTTTTTTTTGTATTTGTTGTTTACAGTTTTCTGTTAATATAATATAATTTATACCTCATTAGTTTTATATTAGTCTGTTCATAAGCAGTTGATAACCGGTATTTATTGTGTCTATTTTGGTAACGTTGTTGGGACTGCTAAGTTAACAAAAACCCATAAGAAATTCTAAACATCAAGACACTTCAAGCCGTTATCTTTACTATATCTGTATGTTTGTACTTTTGTATGTTTTTAACTAATAAACTTAACGAAGACAACTTTTAGTATAATTTTGAATTCTTCGTTGATCACCTACTTAATATCTATAAATGTCCCATAGTAATATTCAAAAGTGAAATATTTTCATATTCTAATGGTTTCCAAATATAGAACTGAACAATTTTGTTTGGTACAGGGATTAAGATGTAAACGACTAAACGGAACTCCATTGCTATGGGCAAAGCACTCGAGCTGTCAGGATTTCGGATTCGAAAAGTTAATGAAGTATACCGCGAACGTTACCCGTGTCAAACCGTCAAAAACACGTCATATTTCACGTGTTATTTTTTGTTTTACAAGCTATCGCCACGTCAATTCTGTTTAGGATTACGAAACAGGACGCGAAAAGAATGCATAACATGTAAAACGAAATAATCGTATTCGTCTAACGTTTCAGAAAATGTATGGCGTACCGTGTGAGTGTATTGTTCTGTCGTTTCGCGTGAAGTTTGACAAAGGTATAAAAATAAAGGGCGTGAACATAATACTACACTAATTTGTGTGTTAGCTACATGGGAAGGGATGTGTTGTGATATCGTGTCGTGGCGCGTTACCGTCAGGCCTCCACCGCGAGGCTCCGGTTTCGCAGAAGTGTTTCGCTTGACGCTCTCCGATCGCGGACCTTCGTTTTTTTAGAAACTTAATACGCACGACGAACAAAAAATTCTAACTCTAAATACCTTGTAAGGAATGTTGAGAACCGTTCTCTATTGATTATTTCGTACTCAAAGAATTTTATTATTATAATATTATATTATTTATAATTATATTTTGTGATAATTGAACTTTTTACAACTACTTATAAAAGATAATCAAGCGTGTAAAAATGAAATATTGTCACATTATTTTTATATGTATTATTTTATAGGTTTTTTGTTTAGCTGAAAGTAATAATTTACTATTTAATTTAACATTAATTCTTCAAAGAAAATATTTGTGACTTAAAAGAAAATAATATCCCTAATATTAATTTCATAGCTTATAAACAAGTTTTACTTTGACATGAAACTGGAAATTAATATAGTGATAATAGTGAATAAAATATAAGTCAATGTATGTCACCCTACAATATTAAGATAACAGAAAATAACAGGTGTTATACTCTTCATAAAGGGTGTATGATTGGTATTAATAATTAAATATAGGGGTTACAATTACCAGCACTATTTCTTTTAATACGATACCCAATTAAAATAAATTGTATAGGTAATAATATAGTTGTACAAAACCCGCCCTTTAATTAAGAGCAGATGTCTTCATTGTAAACACAAAAAGTAGTGGAAGCGTTGTATGCAAAAAACATTCGCAAAATTTAGCAGCATACGTTACTACACTACCTGCTACTTTGTGACATCTTGACGTAAGGATGCTACCTGCGCCTTGAATCATTTATAAGCTTGCAAAAATAGAAGTGTATTGTTCCTCTGCTTATCTTCTGATGTTTGTTTAAGGCTTGATCTCTATTTTTTTTATTTGTTGTTTCTACAAACATTCTTATGAAACGAATAAAAGTAAAAAAAATAAAAACAATAATACCGGTAGTCCATTTTGGAAGAACCATTATGTAAAAAGAAATCGGTGGTATTTGAATTACGTATTCACACATTTTCACCGTGCATGTGACTAATTAAAATTCCCCGCTTTTTTCATTGCTTTGCGAACTGATCAGGTGACAACCCTAAAAGCTTCATCTGCCACTTGAACGATCGAAAGGTACGACGGCGCGCCGGTATCAGGAAGGAATGTACAGTGGGTGACTTGAACAGTTCCTGTCCCATTCGCTCCCAACCGGCTTTGCCTAAGCTAAATTTGTACTCCGTCTCATTCATACACACCAACATTTTCAATACTTACCTGCGTAAAATGATATACATCTGTTGCGGTATCAGCCTCTCGCTCGCGCTTATGTTCGTAAATGCATTGTTGATATACGCGTCCCGCTCGGACGTCTCATGAACAGGGGGTAGACGGTGTTGGTGCACGTTTGTGTTGGTGTTCGTTTATTTAGTGAACTTGGAAGCTCGCTTTCGTGTTTGTGCATAGGGTGTCGGGTATGATTGTGTGCGTGAGTTGTAGAGGCGCGACATAGCTTTGCCGTCTCCATGACTTAAAAGTTTTGTACGGAATGAGACCAGCGAGCTAGTTCTGCGCCGGCCGGCACGCTTGATGCACGCGTGTGGGACGCTCGCGTCCAACTTCTTCGTAAATCTACGAATACTAAAACTTGTTTATTCGAATATTATAACTGAATGTTTTATAAAAGTTTTTTAGTTAGTGATAATAAACACTGCTGTTAAATATAGTGATTCTTTCACCGTCGTTTATTGTGTGTTGTTTATTTTTTTCTGTGAAACTGCAACGTGTTTGGTTCAACGGACTACGGAGGAGGTTGGTCGTCGTATTCTCGTGTATAGGCTATTGTGTATCAACCATATAACTCTGAGATATTTTATCGCTTGTTTAAAAGTTACTTTGTATTATTTTCACAAAACTTTTAAGAGAATGTTACACTAGGAGTTTGAGAGTTTATAGAGAGTCAAATTTCAAAGCTGTTTTCTATTTGAGGAGTATAAATACATTTCATGGCATATTCCTACATGTGTTAATTTTATTTTGAAAGCTATTCAAAACAATCTACACTTTTAAAACTTTTAACATGATCGTTAAAACTGACCAATCATTTTAAACATAGCATTAGTATTTCGACACGATTATTGTGTAATTACCATCACGGATTTTGTATAGCGTTCGTTCTGACGAGTTGAACAACCTTAGGACACAAATAGATACAGAATACAGTCAGTACACAAACGCACGGCAAACGTCGTCCGGCAAACAGTTCTCCCCTTTACAAATCATTGTCAAGCCTCTAACTTGGTCAAATAATAACTAGATTTCATTCTTAGAACTCTATTCAAGTACCTATATCTAGTTGAAGTAACTGTAATATTGTAAGTATGTTCTTAAGATTATTGTTTACCTCCGTATTTCAACAGAAAATTTAAATATAGACAGAATCCAAGTCAATGAGACCTATTTAAATGCTTGTTTTATCCATTTTTTAAAACTGTTTTTTGTTAAAAAAATAAGTTTTTTTTCTAGACGTTCACTCAAGTGTTGTTTTTTAATAATACGTAAGTAATTCGTTATTTTGAAGTTATTCCTTAAAAGCTGTGTTAAACGTTTAACATTATTTTAGTCTTTCAATTAAAGTTCGAGTTCCCAAGATAACTTTAATTAATAATGCTCCATGAAGGTTCGAATATTGATCTGACTTAAGCCTTAACCAGTGAAAGTTTATTAAAACTTCTAATAAAATTATTTTCTAAACCAAACTCTTTATTCAAGTTTCTTTTTATTAAACTCACAAAGTTTAATAATATTGAAGCTTTCAACCAAAATTACGAGTCGTTTCCCTTGAATACTATGAAGTTTATATTTCGGTTGCAAGGACACAACAACTATTAAAATGTCATTAGTTACTATTCGACTAATACCTAAAAATATGTAACTAACTTAGCCTTCATACATAATCCTTATAAACTATTTAAATCAAATAGTAATCACAGACAACATTCCATTCTTCGAAACTTACGTTTCAAATTTGCTCCTAAATGAATACGAATCACATTTTATGTATTTCTTTTTAAAACTCTCGTCTCCCTTTTGAAAAGAGACCTAGAGTATCTTCATTTATCTACCATACACTAAACTCTAGTATTAAAAATAAACTAATTTAATAATTAATATACACAAACTTGAAATTTAATATAGAACAATTGGTATAAACATTAAACACTCTACATTTAAGACTTAGAGAGATAAAATTCACACGAAAATAGCATTATGTACTATTTATATTATTAATTTATTATACAGCTATCCCAACACCTTTATGTTTTAAAATAATTAAATTCGTCATTAAAGGGTGCTTATGAAAGCAAAAACAAAAATTATCATAAAACAATATCATTATTACCAACGAAACGCATAACCGCGGAAACGTAAACATTGACTCAATTATGATTATCTAAGTCGGGCTCATTTCAATCGGCTCTTAAATACGGTTCAGAGCGGGGCTAACACCATCAAAGAGGTCAATAGCATTACGACGGTCCCAAAGTCCGTAAAAATCTCATTCCATAACACAGTAAAGTTTACCCCGCAGATATCAAAGTGGTCATAAAGGCCCCTCACATCCCATCAGAAGAATTACTATCATTGCCACGTTGTTGTTTCTCCTTGTCCTAAACAATTGATATCTCTATTTGTATCAATAAGATGGGAAGCAGACGTTTACGTGAATTTCGTACGTGTTTCGAATACAGTGGTGTAGCTACAGAGTGTCGGACAGACGCAGCATTTATTGAAACTATTGACATTTATGTAGGCTCATAATATGAATCGGTTTTGGGGAATGAAATGTGATGAAAGTTTTTGTGCCTATACTGTAATTTTATTCAGTTGTCTGTTTGCACTATACCAAGTTTAGTCAACCATTCATCTTTATAGGCTCATACGACTCTAAAATGATATTAGTCTTTTATAATTTTACATTGATTTTGTAATTAAAAAAGTAAACTATACACATTTTAAATTCTAAATAAAGTTACTTTATGTAACTAATTAGTAGACAGTTATAAACAAGAGGAAATAAGGAGAGCCAATAAGATAGCTAATAATAAATTTAATCACGCTAATACGACCTTATTTACTTGGTCTGCAATTCATGCACACGATCCACAACAAAGTTCTCCACCATAAGGCGGAATTCAATATTAATTTGTGTTCGTATGTGCCTGTGTATAGATGTTTGTCCAAACCTTTGAGTCTACGAACATTTCTTGAGGTTGCGGTCTGATCCGATGGCTCGGTTAGTACCATTTAATTGATTTTGTACAACAGAAACTAATTAGAAACGAGGTTTATGTAACCGAACTGTATTAATAACTTATCGTATTGCCCTAACATAATCTCGTCTTAATAATCCATTTTGGGTAATTGAATAAATTAATATTGCAGGATGAGCTTTGACGAATAGTCAGTGCTTTTGTCATATTTCTTTGATGGGAATTCCATTGGGTGTATTTTTTTTTATTTTGTATATATTAATTTGACTCGTATTTCAATAATATACGGGTAAAACCCTATAATCTAAAACGACATTGCATTCAAAATTGTTGATAAAATGATTACAGAGATTATTTTTTTCTTTTTCACTCAAACCTATATTGTAATTATTATGTAAATTTATTGCCTCGCAAAAGCATGATAAAATACATGACAACTTAAAAAATTGTATGACTTAAATAGGCGTAAGAAACATAACACAATATAATCAATTATCTTCGCACTCAATATTTTCTATAAGACATTAAATTTCCATTGCTCAAATCTCAGTTATTATGACATACAAATTTACCCAGCTGCCAGCAAATAATATTCCAAAAATAGCTTACAACCCTTAGTAATATCTCCGAACTAGTTTATTACAAATTTGAACCGTAAGATATTGCCGAATGTGTCGTTAATACTTGTGTTTAGGTGGGTACTATCGGCTCACCAATATTTATTCAGATCCCTACATAAGAAGCTTACAATTTGCTGTTACAGTATTGTATTAATAATTCACAGCGTATTTCCTGGGACCGTATCTCTCTTGGGCAGCCAATTTTATCGCCTGGATTACTCCTCATTAAATAAATATCGAGTCTAGGAAAAACAATTTCAGTGATTAGTGAAAAAAGTTTTCTTGGTTACTCTTAGGATTTCGTGCTTAATGTTACCAAATAGTAACTATGTCTTTTATTTATTATATTTTAACTATTTCATATATTAAATGTGGAATATTTATTCATGTTGTTATTATACGTGCCTGAAATAAACCAAACGATATTTGTTTCCATTTTGGAGACGAAATTAATATTCGATACTCGTACGTAAATTCCTTCGCATCAATAAATAATTACAAGTGTAGAGTAATCCTTTAATAAGCTTAATTTATATGCGAAACAAATTGATACACCCACAAATTTGATTGCGTCGCTCCATTAAGAAAGCAATTAACACGTTCACCTATAGATAAATGTTCAAAAAAGTTGATTAACATTCGTCTTCTAGCTTTAAATAAAGCCATCATTATTAAGTCTAAAGCTGTTAAGTTTTAAAACACCTCTTCTATAGTTGATTTTATAATCTATCACTTTTATGCTAACCAATACAAGCATCCATTTTAATTTCATGGATTTGTGTAAATAAAATAAAGATCAAACAAAACATACCACCGATAATTTATCTTGTAATTATAACTCCTACATTCACTGCACGCGCATTCAAAGAAATTAAAATTAATGTTAATTTACTTAACTAAGATGTGTCGGCAGATATTTTTACCCGGTTTAATGACGTGACATGGATACGGGTTGAGGAGGAAACATCAAGTATTGTGTTTCGGGGCTCACTGGTCTTTATCAAGGCGAAATTTCATTATAATCGTACCCCATTCCACCTATCCACCATTCAATTGGAACACCTTCATACAATTGGGAGGGTTGCCTCAATGGGTTGTCGGATGAAATTTCTTAACATTCTTCGCTCATAATGAGCAGACGCTGTCGTGCAATGGCCAGTAACGGTGTAATTGTACTGCGAAATGAGATCGACAGATATTAAAAGAGATTAAAATCTGTATAGCGAACCCGAGTAATAAAATTACAAGATTTTGTATTTCTTTAGAACTCTATGGATATTTTAGATGAAAAAAACATAAAATGAAATCATATTAAAACCTACGTTTAAACATAAAATGGTAATAAAAATCTTGTGGTTAGGTAATCAACGACAGCGAACACTCAATAATTAACCATAAATCGTGGTCACAATGATAAATGACTGAGCCGTAACACGTTCATAATTCAAAAAATGGAATCCAGATACAGGATGTAGATAGAAGAAGAATAATAATTTACAAGATAAAAAGTCGCCTATCAGCGTGCATGAGCGAAGTCGTAGTGAATCACCTGGTAATGAAGACATCATTATAGAACCGGTTCCGATGGCCGAGGGGCTACGAATTACGACAGAAGCTTGAATTTTTTGTAGAATTATTTAACGCACGACTGGATTGTTAGCTTAAATATTTGAATTTACATTTTAACTCCAGAGACATGTTTGAATAGATTCTGATAAAATTATCTCCGTTCCATATTTATGTGTGATTTGGAAAATAAATAAAGTAATCTCAAATCTCTTGGCAGTTCACTGTATTTTTTGGAGTTCATAAAAATGTTTGCTAGAATTCCGGTTTATGTTTACGGAATATATCTCGTAGGAAACTGTCAAAAGATTTCAAATCCATTTATCATTTTAAATGAATCTCACAGTGTGTCGTGCACAACAGCAATACAAACAAAATAAGGAACTTTGAATGGCTGAAATTTAAAAGTTGAGTATCTCCAAGAGTTATATCAAAATGGGGGGATTTAAAATATCCACTGCAAAGGATCTACTGTCAATTGAACAAAAATCACTCAGGCATTTAACCCATAGAGAAGTGATAAGTACAGCACCTATCATTAATCATTCGAAATAAAATTTTGAAACCCTCTCGTATATTTGACAAGCCCTAACCAGAAGTATATTATTGATGGAATAATAATGCAATATATTATAAATAAAATACATTCTATTGAATTCGATATAATATTAAATTATAAAAAGGAATGTAGAGATACAAAGTTGTTTTTTTAATTTATACGGCATTGTTAAACGATATTAGAACCAAATAGCGGAACTAACCACTGTTTACCGAGAATGGACGATAGTCATTATTTCAAACTGACTGGTTTTAAATATTATTAGGTATAACGGCCATAAGCTTTACGCTTGTATATAAAATAAATAAATCTTTTATATATAATTCCAGTGTCACGATGTTTGTCCGGTATGAACTCCGAAATTTAATCATATTTGCACACCTTGTGCAGTTTGAACCAACTTGAAAAATAGAATCACAATTATTAAAAAAAAATTGAAACCGTGGGTGGAGCTGCGGGAAACAGCTAGTATGTTATTAAAACTAAACATTTACACATTATATAGGGTTGTCTAAAATATTGAGTTTGATAAGAGTGTTTAGGCGCGCTTTTTGTCTATGTGGGGTTAATGGTCCCTAACATTACTCTTATTTACTTTAATGTACAGTCAAGATGGTGACAAAACAAAGCCATTCAGTATACTTCTAGAATAACTCAAACTAAACTTTAATAATAATGAAATAATACGATATTCTTATACAAACGCGTATTAATATCCCAAAATGTATTGTTGAACACCTGCACTTCTTGAAACGTGATACAAAATAATATTTGATGTTATAGAGACAGTACTACCAAATACAATACCAATAAATAACCTATATTAAATAATATGTATATAATAATATAGTAACATAAACAACATTAATGTATTTATAATAGTCAAATATTAATGAGTATAAAATGATTAGTTTCAATATTAACTGTTAAATGAACTAAGTTTCACGCCCCAGTTTCGAATACAAACCCAAATTTTGCGATGCGTCTCTATCCCTTTCGTGGTCCCTTTTTTGAGAGCCTTATCTATTTAATTCATCTTTGGACTCTTTCAACGAGCGATCCCTGACCGCATTCAGCGAAAGATATCGGTCACATGACGGTCGCTGAGAAAGATTGGAGTTAAATTTAGTAGAAGACATTTATTTACTTATTCAGTGGTGTCCCGGGGTAATCATCGCCAAGGGTAACTGTAGCGATAACGGATCATAGCTGATAATAACGTAATGGATTAACTTCAAATGTGTTGGATTTTGACGAAGGATCGTTTTTTGGGTTGAGTACGTCCGTTTACATTGATTCAGATATGGTAATTATGGTTATTGACTGAAATTCGTCGGTTTATGAGAAAATGCCTACTTTTGTCGAGTGTTTTAAGCAAAGCAGAGTATTTCATTTAGTATTTTATTCACTAATTTTATTATGGCCTATAAATGTCCCACTGCTGGGCATATGCCTGTTCTCATAAAGAAGGAATGGGCACTGAAATTCAGTAAAGTAATCCAAAACGCTTAATTGAATCTCACTCATCTATCCTTTCAAAGTTTTCTGTTTTGTTATGCACAGCCTTTTTATCTTTATCAACAAAGTTTTTTAATAAAACTCTTCAACGGTAAGTATATGTATGTAATGAAGTATGTATGCAATTAACAACCAAACAAACATTTTCTACGTTAGTCACAATATGGTGTCGTTAATATGCCCCTGTTGCATATCAACATGCGGTTCCATTACGGAGGTGTGCTATATTCCATCGGTCCGTATAATGGTCTTTGCTGCCATTAACTAACCCTATAACATGGTACTTTTTAATGCAAACTCTACAGGCAAAACTGACATTTTTATTGCCAAATAGGCGTACGGATGTTTTTTCTCCTTCCCCATAATTTTTATCGGCTCCATTATATTTTTATTCGTGGTACAATCGGTGGGTGACATTTGTTGCTATATTTGCCATTTCTGATTCTGGTTTGATGGTTTCAACGATAAATCATTTTCTTTTATGATCCAAATTGTTTGGAGTGCGGACAATGATGTATAATGATTAACCAAATGTTGGTTTTAATAAATAACAAAACGGTTGGTATTTTTTTTGTATAATATTTTTAATTCTGGTAAAATTTTTCGATTTCTAAAGTAATAATTATTTTACTGAAACTAGTTTGTTAGAATTATAGATTTCGGTTTTTTTTTAATTTACATTAGGTGACGCTATATTTAACGCAATATTCTGCATTTAAATTGGCGAAGTATGGACTACTTTTAAACGTAATATGAGACAAATAACATTTCATAATTTATGGAATTTTGTAAGTACTTTGACACATATTTTTATAAAACTTCAATTTAAAATTTTCCCCTCCCCGTTCCGTCGCTCAGACAGGGCAAGTTTAGGCCTAGGAACAATAAAAATAACATCAATCTGCTCACAAAAGAACGAGTTCTAAAATAAATGAGAAATGCCTTGAAAATGTATTTGTAGTATCCTCATAAAAATGAAACGAAAAAATATCTCGGAGTATGGTTGAGTATTTAAAAAAAAAACAAATAATTTAAGGGAGTTTTCTATTCCAGGTGAATGAAATGAATTGATTTGACTTTTGAACATTGAGTGGTTTAGTGTTGTGATTGACTATGTTTGCCGTAAACTGTCGGACTATGGATGCCTTAGCCGTTTTCGTCCGGTGGTCGGTATTCCTACTGATAGCCGTGAGCTTACACGTACATTCGCAGACAGTGCAACAGACTACAGAAGTGGACAATTCTTATAATTTTTACTACGAGCAGCCTTGTTGTTCGGGGACAGTGTCGAAGAGTAAATACCACGTGCGACACAGAAGAGGTAAGTTTTTTATATCTGTATTTAAAAAACAAAGTCGGGTTTGCTACAACACTTAGAACGGGTGGACCGATTTTCGTGATTCTTGATTTGTTGGATTCGTCTCCGTCCCGAATAGCAGAATACACAAGTTTACTAAAAGAAATTATGTTTACGGGAACGTGGACAACTAAGGCGGGTGAAACCGTAGGGCACTGCTAGTCTCAAATACATTAGGCTCTTAAAATATAAGTTATGAACAGTTCTCGTGTTATTTATTTTATTGCTTAAAGAAAACAAGTACCAATTCCTTTTTAAAGTCTGTACCCGGAAACTTCGTTGGCATGTATTAGTTTATGGGATATGCAAGCTTTGTGCCGAGTCCTAATTAATTTTCTAAAATATAAGTAGCCCATACCCAATCCGACTTGGAGTTCTAGACACTAGTACGTTCAAACAAACAAATACTCTTACGTCATTAAATTAAGTATAGATCAGTAACTAGTGGTTTTTGATAGTACAAACCTTCACAATTAATTAATAGCCATAACTGTGTCATCACTAAAATGTTTAGTTATACTTCATGTTACCTGAGAACTATATTAGGTAGTGTGACTAAGACTTAAGACAGACCCGAGAGGAGAGCCCGTGAATCACGATTCTCATGTCACAAAGTACTCAAATTCACACGCACACAAACGTGTGACAAGTACTCCTATCACTAACACATTCAACATTGAGACGCTTTCAAGGGTACATGATGTCAGGTGAGAAAGAAATATATGTAAATATTACGGGGTAAAAGAGATGCGAGATACCTTTTGTTTCATTGCCCTCCCCGTGACGGCGGGAGTGAAGATTTTAATACAGTTGTAGTTAATATTATTTTACCCTTGTGAGTAAGCGAATCCATTATTGCCTTATTGTATTTTAAGTTTTACATATATCCTTTACGTTGGTTATTTTTTAAGCAAGCATTACTTTAATACAAATAAATTTTCAAATTATTGTCTCGTATGTAGCCAAATAAGTCCTTGCACTTTCATTACTCGCAATAATTCTAAGTATCATATTACATATTTTATAAGCTAGGTAAAATTTTGTTATGGTATTAACGATTAAATAAATAAATAATTTTGGTATTGGGTACCGGGGTCTCTTAATGGTTGAAGCCGCCACGTTTGATCCCATGGGACTCCTAAAAGGTGACTGAGGGGCTATGATTACTTAGAAACTGGTGTTCAAACTTACTTTAAGTCAATATGAATAAAACCTTTCGTAAACCATGGAAACAATTATTATAAATTAAAAACAAACATGAATTAATTATTTTACGTAGTTCTTAAAAAATCAATGAATAAAAATTTACACGTCAAACTATTCGTTTCTACGGTATTACTTTGAATATTTTTCTTCTCGCATAGAAACATGTTTTTAGTATAAGGCATGTATTTAAATCTGTACATTAAGATGATAGAGTCAAGATTCACAATGAAAAAAACGAATCCGAACGAATCTTCAAGAAACAACTTTTTACATTTGCTAATCGCCGTTCCGAGCTTAAACATTTCCTTTTAAATACCTATTTCCAATATAACTCAGTGTTCTAATTACATGACTAAGTTTACAGGTGACAATTTGAAATTATTGTTATTACAGTTGTGGCTTTAGTCGGTTTAGCCGGAGACGTGGTCATCCTAAACCGCAATATTAATGTTAAATTTACCGCTTCCATTAAACATTATGGGCTTAAACAGTTTGTTGGGGCTTAATGAATTCGAAACTTGTATCATTAATCGAGCACTTAATGAAATACATTTCATGTGGGGCCGACACTACATAGAAATTATTGTTGACATTATTATGAATGACTGTGAGACCATCTTATTTAAAAGTTCATTAGCGTTCTGGGAGTGAACTACATTAAAAACTACAAGTGAAAAAATACTAATCATTTACTGAATAAATACTCGTTTAAATTATATATTCGTTAATTGAATATGTAGTTTACTATTGGAGGTACGTAGATTAACCAATTTAACAAAAAAAAAATATTCTGATACATATTAAAATCTAAAATTTGAAAGCCGACGCAACATTTATCTATGAAGATTAGCTTGAAAAAGATCTCTACATACAAAAATGAATGTTTGTCTATAAGTTCTATATAGAATCGTAAAATATGCATTTGATCATGTGATGAACTTTGGCAAAGTTGTTGTGCATGAGCTCACGAAGGTTTCTGAGTTGTTACGACTAATTTCCGACAGATGGCACCACTATCATTCCACTGAGTTTCATTAAATACAGTGGAAAATTTACGGTTACGGAAATGCGGACAACTTACGCGGAAGAAACTAAGGGGCACGGGGCCGATTTCAAATTTTTTTTCACCATTATAAAGCTACATAGACCTTGAGTAACATAGGCTATATTTTTTACTAAAAGATTAGGTACCGCGGGCGGAGTCGCAGGGAACAGCTAGTTAGATATAAAAACAAAATTATCCGTCCACATATGAAAATAAGACCCTTCTACAGAACGTCACCCTTTTATGACATTTAAAGTAGTCTATACGTATATGCTTGGGCAACTTCCTAAAACATCGGTTTCACTAATGACAGGACTGAATACTCCAAAGAATGATCACAAACTTATTCATACCTTTATCCACGCCGGGTATTTGAAGGTTTCAACCCTTGTAATTAGCAACACGCTACTAATTCTGGCTGTTTTATTATTATTACATATAGTTTGTGGCTTCAATGGTGAATGCTTATGTTCATGTATTTTGAAGAAAATATCATACAAGACTTCGTAGGAATATTGGAAAGATATTTTTACTGTTGAATTATAATATTAATTTTTATTTCGTTCTGCTAAAATATGATTAGGACTTTGCACTCATTTATCAGAATTTAAAGAATATAGATTGCCCTACCTCGGATCAAATTTAATAAACTCTTAAATATATAAATGAAGTTTATACTGCTCGCTATTGAAGCTATTGTAAAAAAATATCCCGCGTCAAATAACTATTTAAGCATGTGTGTCGGGCGGATCACCCTAACTGTCGAATCCAGAAGCTATTTATACATATAACATAATAATCCAATTTCACCACAGAATTTGCAAAATTTAATAAGAATTCCAGCCACAAAAAAACGTAGGCGGACGTGCGTCGTGCAGGCGACGTATGCAGCTGACGCCAAAATATGGGCATATTATGATGTCTTTAATCTGGTTCACGGTCGGTTGGACGGGACGGCTCTCTCGATAACAATAACAGACTTAATACGCCCGATAATCGGTTTTGCTATTTGAAAACATCCGTGATTGACACTTTTGATGACGTTTGAGCTGAAGCAAACGCCCCTGAGTTCCCAAATCGTTTTCCATTACGCTAAGGGGTGTTTACATTTGCAAATAAAATATAGAGCCAAATGATTTGTGCAAGTGGTTTGGTAAATAGCAATTTGTGTTTGATTAATCGTAGTAGTTATGTTTCTAACAATATTTTTATTCCGTTTGTAATTTATTGCTTTGAAAATGTATGCAGTTTTAAATATATAATTATATTAGAAATCGACATTAAACTTCTCTTACTAATGAAATTTGCACCGAAAATTCACAGTATATAATACTGAGAATACAAAGTTTCTTTGGACTTTACCTAAGTTTAATATTATAACAATAGAAGACGCTGTAAAATATACATTTGAATATAAAGACAATTAAAGTAAAGTATTATTATAAGTAAAACGAAAAATAACTTTAATTATGAATAGTAATTAAACATTTAAAACTACACCTAAACATAAAGTTGTATTAGTTAAGACGTTATTAGAAAACTCCAGTATAATAATGTCCTAGCAAACTAAAGCAAAAGTCATTAAAGTTAAAAAAACATCTCGAAACACAAAAGAACATAATATTTAACTAAAGTAGCCCGCTCGCTTTTTCAAACTTAAGTGACCATGAACTGAAACACTCAAAATGTTCCAAGAGTAAGCTGGATGAGTCTGAGAGGCAAATGTCCATGCTAGTGGCGAGCAAACAAAAAAAAATATGCACAGACCGAGTTGAAAGAAAGAGCACACTCAACCGAGCAAAGGGAAAAACGTAAAAAAGAATCACACAATAAGGGAAGGAGGCAGACGGTGCCACGTCCACGTCCGGACTAGACGAAACTTGGACGCACAACCCTGACCGCTTTGACTCACTGACCACTCATTTAATAGCGTCTAACTTGGCTTATTTAGAGCCGTTCTTATCTTACAATTCGATCAGAGTTTTATAGAAGTAATAAAACTTTTGTATTAGCTCTGGACATAAGTCCTATTAACTTTTTTACTGACGAAATGTTCGTGCGATATGACTTTGCTGTTTTTTTTACGTGTCATACTTTTAATGTTATTATTTGTGTTTACAAAATACAATCTTTATAATAATTACTTTTATGAAAGCTTTGAATCGAGGAATGTCATTTTATGACAAATGAATGCGGAAAGATATCAAGACTTGGGTCCTACATGTCTCCTTAGGTTTTTTACCTCTCATAGCTATAAACAGGTATGGACTATTTCCGTCCAACAACTATTACTTACACCTAATACATTGGTTGTCCCTTCCTTTCATCCTCACTATCACGGTCACACGACACCAAACAACGTACGAGATGACATCACTTATTTCGTATATAGGTTTGCCACAAAACATTTTGCTTAAAATTTAGTCACGTAGTCATGAGGGGTGTCCCATGTCGCATCTTCAAACCATTGCGATGGTCCATTGTATTCTCACGAGACAAAAGGGTTGAGCACCCTCCAAGGCAGCTTACCTTCGTCAAACCGCTTTTTGGAATCAAACGTTCAGGTATTTGGAATAGATTGGAACATTTTATCTCGTGTTGTTGGCTCAGAACAAATATTCGATTCCTTTGTACCTACATTATGTAGGAAAATGTTTTGTTGCCAATGTAAGTTTCGAATTTATTGTGTATCTTTTTAGTACGATTTTTATTTGTTGATGTTATAATTTTTCTTTTCGCTCGCGTGAACATTGGTAGTTGGTTATAGAAACACGAAACAGTAATACCTACATCTTGGATTCTTATAAAAACAGTTACATGTTAAAATAATATTAACACTGTTTAGATAAAATACCCTTATTTTTATTTATAATATTGCGTATAAGTTTGCGAGTTTTTGCTGAATATTATCAACTCGTAGTACAAAAATAATCGTAACAAATCAGCCTAATAACATCTAAATATTGTTATTTTTGTGTTCGAATAATTATATTCTATATAACTACTAATTTATCTATACAATTTAAAACATGAGGTTTTCAAAAAAGATGTTATCAATAGACACGGCATCACGTACCATAGTTGAATGACTGAAAGACTTCACTGTCTGTAAGGAAAATCATTTAATAACATTATTATAGACCTAGTATTTATCATATATATTATAGTATGAGCCTATTTAATGACCTACTGCTGGGCACAGCCCATATAGAGAAGGAAAGAACATTGATCACCATGCTTGCTCATTGCGGGTTGGTGGATTTCACATTCCAATTGTTGGAATCCAGTTTTCCTCACGATGTTTTCCTTCACTGTTTGTCAAAGGTGTCTTGGAATAATAAAGGAATTACGTAATTATAACTTAGAAAAGTCACATTCGTAATTGCCTGAGTTTGAACCTGCAACCATGTGCATGCAAATCCGGTCATTGCACCCTTAGGCCACAATGACAATTCGTATTTAAAGCGAAAATATATTATAGAAAATAATGGCAAGTACCTACTGAGTGTCAATGACACAAATATTTTATGCTGGCATTCGACATCGTATTGGGAGCATATTGCGCCTTTTCACCATAAAATCATTTTACATTCGAAGTGTTCCCGAAGCATTTTAAATATAGACCTTTTAACATTTCAAGCATAGTTAAGTAATTCATTGCAGTTGCATATATTTGGCGTTTTGCATATTATAAACGGGGCCATTTTCAGATACATTTTACCGATGAAACTGCCCCGATAGCGATGCGACCTCATATGGAAATAAAGCGTCCATTGTTAGTGAATATTGGGTGAAGTAATGGGAAAAATCGGGATTTTATAAAATGGTTTCGCTTCTGTGAGGTGGACAGATAGACAGTGCTGCGTTCAGTCAATATGGTAGAATTAATTGATGGATTACTCTTTGTTGTACACCACAAAATATGTTCTACATAGATTATGACATTATTTTAATATGAAGAACATTAGGCGTACTGCCAACCCTGAGACTTAAGTAGATTTGTAAGTAGAAAACCATACTGTCTTAGATAGGCATCTGAAGTATCTAACGTTGATATTGAATCAGATCGTACTATAGGTTCAAATGGACCTTTTAACCCTATTGGCTTATTGGTGTATTTACACTGAACATTGAACGTAGGTACGTATTTATTCGCAAGATTACATAATTGGATTAAGTATAAATAAACGTGCTAATTAGTAACAGTGCATTTGTTCCGTTACACTGTCCAACAATAATAATTGCATTACGCCCCGAGCGTAATTTCATCGATAAGTTCAATTTACGCGAAACGTTATTGCAAACTAATTAATAAAATTATTTTAATTTTACATGTGCAAACATATACCGGCGAAATAACAATCTGTCACAGTTTTGACATAATCAGTTTATTAAAATCTACAGTAGTCATGTAAACCAACATGCCTTTAACAAAATACGTCAATAACGCGTTAATGATGATGAATATGAAAATCCCGCCTTGGTAATACGTAGTGAACGTAAAATGATTCAGCTACTTTCAAACGTTCGTTACATAAAATATTAATATAGATGTAATTATGAATTAATATTAAAATGTTATATTAAACATAAAGTAGAAAATAAATAGAGTTTTACTCTCAAAGTACATACAGGATTAATTTAAAAGAAGTGCGTTAATTTTACGAGGTAATCAGGCGCATAAAACTGAACCACCAAGGAATATAGGTTGAAATCTTAAAATTAAAAATCAACTTTTCATTCAAATATTAGTCACGTGACCTGTCACTTTGCATAAAAAGATCATTTTTCATTTTAAGATTTAGACCTATGTTCCATGGTAAAAGTTGCTCTGTAGTATGCACCTGATTACCTCGTAAAATTTACACACTCCTTTTAAATTAATCCTATATAATTATAATGCAGCAAGATATTTTGGACTTGTCTGATAGCTAAGTACCCACGTCGATAAGAACCCACCTACATAATAATATTTGAATAATGACAAAGTTTCCGTCACGTGGTCTGACCGACTAATAAAATAAGCTCCGTGTATAATAATATAGCATCCACAAGCCGCGCAGTGCAGCGAATCTAAATTTAATTTCGTTCAGTACTTTATCTCCTTTGCCGGCGGGACCTTAAGTCAGACCACATTAACTGTATTACGGCCGCTTTGTTCACTTTAAAACAATTGTGGCAACAAGAAGAGAATCCACAAATTCCACTCGTAAAACACTCATCAGGAACTCCTCTGACGTTTGATCCCAGCCATTGTTGCCGAAAAGCGTCAAAATTCTTCGCGTCTGGAAAATTTTAGTCTTTGTGTGGCGAATGGCCGAACACCGAAGCCCCACAAGTTACTTACTTAATCTCTGCACCGCCCCCTTTGTGTTCGAGTCATCAATACTTTTGGAAATTGCACCTCGAGCAAGTTCTGTGACTGGCTCGTTCGAGGTGCTTGTTCGACGCTGGGTTTTTGCCTCGCAGCGTCCTTTTACGCCTTTGAATTTCGACGTAATGAACATTGGGTTTCAATGATTATTTTTTGAATGATTCACTGACTATTGCCATCAGTTTTATTTATGTTCTATTCGAATAACATCGTCAGTAAAATAAGTGATATAGTCGTTTCAGAAAGATTTACCAAACACTTTTGTTTTTAAATATATTTAGCAGCATGAGTTCTTATAATAATTAAGTTAAAGAAATGAACCAGTAACAACAAAAAAAAGCGTTTAGGACTATTTGTTTAACAATTAAAATTTCAAAATCCGTTGTTTCTTTATGAATTAAAATCTTTACTTAGGTACAATTTCAGGTTTATGTCAAAATTAAGAAAGATGATAAGCTTGATATTATTTGTTAATCGTAACTTCCTTTTGCAGTCGAATAAAATTATCCTGCTATTATTTCGTTATTAAAGTAATAGAAATGATCCCGACAAAACGTTTTTAACGCAATAATAATAAATCTTTCTTGCAGCAGCTTGTCCCCGGACGTTCTCTTAAAATTTCGTTTGCACGAATAATGGAATAAGTTTAATTAGTTTCCTCTGCAGAGGTGCCTAGTCTTAATTAAGCTTTGGTTTCAGCCATAATGTTAGAAGTCTCTGTTTGTTTCTGACGCCTACAAATCCTACTCTACTTGCCGATTCTAAACTTCGAACAAGGAGCTTCGTTTTATTGGTCCCTTTCTTTGGATTTTAACATTATACCTACCTAAGTTAACTTGTTTCATTTTCGGTTCCGATCCAAAAACTTATATTTGTATACAGCTACAGTTTACCATTAGCTTGCTTAAATTTAAACAAACTATTAACAAACCTATTAACAAACTTAACTCTTGAAGGATAAACATAATTTTGTCTTAAGTTGTTATTTCCTATAAAATTTATTTTTATTATCGTGTCATATTTATATTTTGATCCTATTTTTATACTTCCTATTTGGTGCATTTAAAACTGATGAATTTCGTCAAGTCCCATGTTGTAACTGTTTCGATGTCACAAACAACAAACACAAAGCCCAAGCTTCTCCTTTATCGGGTCTCCTTTTATTCGAATGCAATCCGCTTTCGTCAAAGGTAATTCGATACGTGGATCTTGTTCGTTTTGTGTTCGCACTTAAGCGTTGCGCCTTTAGTTTGTTTTAGCTGTAACTTTATACTCGCGAACTTCGCGCCCCTATTGACACTTCCAATCAAAACATGTGAATGGAATCAATGGAAACCGTTTCTTTTATTTGGAATTGATGAACGGGCAGCTTTTAAAGATTTTTGAGATTAAAAAGCCGTGAAGCATTGTTGAAGATAATTATTATTACTGGAACGACAAGAATAAGTTTTGACATCAATTATTACCACTGCAATCTGCTGTATTAAAGTCTGTTACGGGTAATAATATAAGAAAGGGGTTTGAGTTTATCCAAGATTTTGTTTCTTAAAATACATACTTAATGTTGTGCATACTACACCCATTTAGCCTCTAAAATTTTCTTATTTATTCGTTTGTTTTTAACTTCAGAACAATTAATAGTAGTACGTTAAGAATATCCTTTGATGCTCTACTAATTGCTAGATCCATACAACAATTATGCGGCATAGCATTATTGTGCGGTATAAATGATTGTGGGTCGTGGAGTATTTTTTCGTTTTATGAATTAAACATCGATTCAGCTGTATTAACCGTACGTTTACGATCATCGATATAAATCTCCTGATATCGATGCTATAAAACAAACCGCAGGATTACGACGATTTAAATTTGTCGATATCAAAGCAGTTAAAGGGGGGCATTATAAATTAACGACGCCAATTTCCCTAATGACATTGTAAAAGGAAAGTTTACGGTTACCGAATTCGATATTGACAATTGTATCGTTGTGTAATTTGTAACGTTGACGACAATATAATTAATACACACACGAAACTAATTCATAAAGTTATCGGTTATTCATATTTTGACTAAGCTTGGGTAATTTTGAGCATATGGCTATATTTCATCGATACATCATGGTTATACTGAACTGTTCAAACATATCTAACAAATAGTGTTACGTTAGTAGTACGTATTAGTCTAACGCCCAATCTCCATGATTTCCCCCATTCATAAAACGAAAATTGAGAATTTATGCCAATTTGAACAAAATATTTAAGAATAAAAAAGGAAAATACAAATTAATGATCACACAAAGTATCCAAATATACTAATATACTAATACAAGTTATAAACAAAAAAGCATCTGACGAAAAAATTGCTGAGATAATCACAAAACCGTCATAACATCAATACTCCCAGTAGTTGATACAACTAATTAACAAGTCAAGTTTATAATTTTAAAAAGCGATCCCGTCAAACACACGAGACGCTCAATCTTCTGAACTCAGGTTAGGCAAGTAAGGTTTGTTAGAAAATTAATTATCAAGTGCCTTTATCAGGTGAACCCTCAGGGCTCCGTGTTTCAATCGGGATCTTACGGTGTTTACTTAGATTTGATTCGTGCAATCAAAAACAACTGTCCCGAAATTGTTTCGTGTAATTAAACTTTGGGGATCTCTGATCATGTTGCAATATGTGGGCATAATATAAAGTTTGGGGTCGATGTTAAATTAATTTCGTGGTGCTAATATGAAATATATTAAATGAGGTTTGTTTTATTACATACTGAGTTCTAGTACTTAATAATGATGATTTATTTGCCGTTTATATTATTCGTTAGGTTTATTGAATGGTTTTGCTTTACGTACTGAATTTGGTAAGGAGGCGAAAATTAAAATCATATGCATATGAATAGCAGAATACACACTATATGCAGTATTTTTCATTTAAAATCTCTAAGATAAGTACCACTAAAATAACGTGTCTTTTAACAGAGATGAAACTAATAGATTTTGGGAAGTTGGCAAATTTTGAACTCCAAAAGTGCATCAAAATCGTTTACAAAAAAAAATCTTTTTCAAGTTGGAACTAACATAGATATGAATAACAGCTTTAATTTACTTCGAACGATTAATCACGAGGACACAAAGCTGGCCACACTAATACAAAGCTATTTACTAAATTAAAAAAGCTGTCTTTATCAAAGATCTGTATATCCCATGACTTCATTAAATTAGTACCAACCCCACAATAGGTAATGTTGGCTTCCAAATTATATTACTTTATTGTTATTCTTTTTTAGTTTGTTCCCCTAAACTAACGTAAATTGGCTTGGGATCACGCTACTGTTACGAAAAACTGCGCCATTGAATCGGTTTTTCTGGCTTTGTACCGAGTTTTTTATGTTGGATGTATTATTAGAAACGATTTAGCGATCACCGACTTTGTGACACTGGCAAAAGAATAATTTTATTTGGGATTATTGTGGCGTAACTTCAATGCTAAACGATTTTCGTGAAACTACAAAGTAAACGATTTATTTTATTATTTGTGTATCGGGTTCACGAAATATTTTATCAATTTATATTTTGCCGTACCTACGTTATGTTTATGTTTATAATTATTTTTTTCTATTTATAAAATCCTTTTTTTTTACAAACACTGCTAGTAAATAAAAAGCCTTTTATTCATTACATCATGACTAAGAGTAAATCATTAAAAAAGTTATGAAGGATTAGGTACATAGAAATGGCTCCACGAAACCTCTTGTCAATCAGATAGAATTTTGACATGTTTTTTGACTGTAATAGCAATTATTACTTACAATATAATAATACCGGTCTACAAACGTCCCACTGTTGGGTACAGGCCTCTTGCCATATAGAGCAGGATTGGGCATTGATCACCACGCTCGCTCATTGCGGGTTGGCGATTTCAGATAACCTTTTTTTTTGGAACCCGGGATCCACACGATGTTTTCCTTCAACCTTTGTCATTGGTATCTTAGAATAATTAAGAAAATCAAATAACTTTGAAAAAGTACATAGGTACTTGCCTGGGTTCGAACCTGCAACCATGTGCATGCGAATCCAGTCATTGAACAGCTCGGCCACCACGACATTGAGTTTTATATAATTTTATAAAATGTGAAGTTGTTTATTTATCCAGTTAACGTGCATGTAGACCTAATGAACAATAAATAACCAAAGCTTTGCGTAATAGTGCAATAATGTCGCCTCGTCAAATTATAGTCTTGATGTACAACTCATCGTGTATGCTTTGTGCTTTTTAAAGTCTTCTTAAAGTTTCACAAAATATTTGGATAACTATTTAACAAATAAATTATTTGGCACATAAAACTTTCTGTTAGATCAGTTTGCAGTTCATAATTGACCAACAATTTACCTGTAGGTAAGGTATAAACGGTGACATCGCATTATAACGTTTCGATTTACAGTTTATTTATTAAATTACTCACGGATTAGTTTCAAAAGTATTTAAAATGCACCCTTTATGCATTAACTTGTGTTATTTTAAAATTGTGAAACGCCAACGATAACTTTATTAGTTATATAAGTAGCAACTAGCATTCTGAACTTTACTTGGACATTGTGAAACAGACCCTTATGCAACAGAGTTATTTATTATGGAATGCATCGATATGTTCGAAATTCATAAAATTAAGTAATTAGTACAGTAATTCAGAAGTCAAGCGCAGTTCCCATGACACACCCGTATTACCAACTATTGTTTCTGCACCATTTACAAACAATTCTCTCGGATTTCGGTGACACAAAGTGATAAAAGGGTCATTGTTTCGCGGTTTGTCGGAAATAATCGATATCAATCGGTGATTCGGAATCAGTTATCGAGTGGGCGGTGAAGGGTTCTCGAATCGGTCCATATGCTCGTGTTCGCACGATCGTCTAGTACATACTTGTCATATGGAGCGTCCGAAACACACGTCTAGTCAGACTCCTGTTTCATCGGATTGGCTAATTGAAAACCTTTCAACTCGATCGGTTTGAAATTTGAAGTTTTCGGACTGTCACTTGATGACATTAAGAACGGGCAATTCAAATCAATCTTTGGATAACTACATGGGAATAAAATTTCGATTCACACGCCTACTTAGTTACTCCAACGCATGGGCTTATAGTTTGTATTCTTAGTCCATGCTCCTACGCCATATATACGTATGTTTTGAAATGACAAATGAGAAACAACTTATGTTATTTATGGACGAATATTGAAGCGTCTGTCACTTTCAAAGTAGCGACAGATAGACTTGACTTCAAGAACGTGTCAAAGTTAATAAGCGTTTTAATATGCGGGGCTTAGTGGTATGATTTATTGACATGTACTTGAAACTCGACTAGAAATGAGTACCACTTGGCTTTGTAGAGTTAAAGATTAAGTTAGTGTTATCAGAGTCAAGATGAAAACGGTATTTTCACCAAAATATCAGACAAATGCAGGATTATTTTTTATGGAGTGCGTAAATTCAACGAGGTAATCAAGTTCATAAAACTGAATCACTTTCCAAAAACAGGGGTCGAAATCTTAAAATTGAAAATGAAATTTTCATACAAAGTGACAGGTCACGTGATTTGTGTTTGTATGAAAAGTTGATTTTCAATTTTAAGATTTCGACCTGTTCTCGGGAAAAGTTGTTCAGTTTTATGCACCTGATTACCTCGTTGAATATACGCACTCCATAAAAAATAATCCTGTGGAACATAATAAATGTGGTATACATAAGCTTAACCATTTACTGTACAGAGCAACACTTCAGAAGCTCAAACAGCTCAAATATTCGCATTCTACAAACAGAGTGGTTCATCAGCGGTGGTTGAAATCAACGCGTTTCCGACGGCTGATTGTTTAGATAATCGCGTGTCATCGAGTTAGACCCGGCGCCGAATTAACGCGATTGCAGCCGAAGCCGACCGACCGGCGAACTTTACCCGAATACGAGCGACTTGCAGATTGTGATGATTGGTTTACGTTTAATCTCGTACAACTTAGTGCTGTTGTTGAATATGGAGTGTTTGGATTGTGTTTAGTAAGTACTATTGTATGTTAGTTATGGAGCAGTTGGAATTAGGTTCATGTTAGTTGTTGGAAACTATAGGTAGGTATCCAAAAATTAAACAACATTATGAAATTGTACACATTATACCGTATTTAGGGTTCCGTACAAAAAGGGTAAAACGGGACCCTATTACTAAGACTCCGCTGTCCGTCCGTCCGTCGGTCTGACACAAGGCTGTATCTCATAAACTGTGATACATAGTTCGACGGTTTGAATTTTCGCAGGTAATTTATTTCTGATGCCCATCATTAAATTAAAAAAAAAACAAGAGTTAATTAAATTTTAATATTTAAGCGGGCTCCTAAAATGTCATGGTGGCCTAGCGGTTCAATGACCGGATTCGCATGCACATGGTTGCAGGTTCGAACCCAGGCAAGTACCAATGTGACTTTTTCAAAGTTATAATTATGTACTTTCTTAATCATTCTAAGACATCATTGACAAACGGTGAAGGAAAACATCGTGAGGAAACCTGGATTTCAAAGTATTGAAATCTGAAATCGCCAACCCGCAATGAGCAAGCGTGGTGATCAATGCTCATCCCTTCTCTATATGGGAAGAGGCCTGTGCCCAGCAGTGGGACGTTTATAGGCCGTTATAATTATAATACAAGCGGGCTCCCATACAACAAACGTGTTTTTTTTAAATTTACCTGCTAAAAAGCTTTAATTGCTATGATTTTCCGGAGTTATGTAGGTATAGAAATATTGTCATCTTTGGAAAGAGTACTCGATGGACCGACGATTTGAAAAAGGTGGCTGGCAGCGGATGGATTTGGGCTGCCCGAGACAGGAATGGTTGGCGCTCTTTGGGGGAGGCCTACGTTCAGCAGTGGATGGCGATAGGCTGATATGATGATGATGGAAATATTATGTCGTTACAGAACTATTTTATAAAAAACAAAATTATTGACACCTTCAAAGAACCTCAGAAATTATTTCAAATGTCAAAAAATCTTGAGCGAATGTTTATTCACTCTGATGGTATTCAATAACACGCCCGTTATATTCAACTGAGCGCTTCGCAATATTTTTTCCTGCCGTTTGTTAGTACTGAGAAATTGCCAATACAAAAATATCTTCATTTCAACTAAACCTTTTAATCCACTTTTATTAACAGCGCCCCTTTTATCTCTCGACTCAAATATTTAAATGTAAATATAATTTGTCCGACAAAACCATAAAATAAAGAAGGAGAAACAGGAAAAACGTAACCGCTGCAGTCAATTACAAAGCTTAAAAATATCTCTCTGGTATTTTTCCTTCTAATACCCAAAAAAAAGGGTATTCAATCCTTTAAACCACTGGAAACAACTTAAGATTCGTCCGCATTAAACCTGCGAAATCTGTACCGCAGATAAGTATTTTTTTACAAGCGGCTTACCACTTCACTAACCCTGAATATTTTAGGCAATTTGTTAATATCCTAATCCTCCTTTTTTCCGCGCTCGGACTGGAGGAGAGTCGGCATTCACCGTTAACAGTTTCATGATTAATGACTCAAAACTCTTTGATGGCTTTTTAATTAGAGCTAAAATAGGGTGTAATACTGGTTGGTAGCGGGCGCCGGCGTCGGCCGCGGGAAGGTTGCCGCGGCCACAGCTATATTTCATAGAGGGGGAGAGGCAGCTTCGAATTTGCAAGGCTAATAAATTGCGGAATACCTAGGCCTTATTGGCTCAACGTTTAATCGTCCGGGCCGCACTGGATTATTTTTAGCCAAGTTCCCGACGCTTCTTTGTGTAACTGTAGCAATTGGAAAGTAAAATGCTAAACGTATTTTGCCTTTGTGCGCGGCTCGACGTAAGAGCGTTTACTTATCGGTAACATAGGAATGAAATTTCTAACTTTGCATTACAAATTTATTTCCTCTGGCCGCGGCCTCTCGGCTGCCTTTCAGGTTATTTCAATTCGTCAGTGAAAATGGCGATTAATATTCAATATGAACAGCCTGTTTGACTGATTGTTTCTGTAGCTGGCTATACAGATCGAGATCAGCCTCAAACAATGAAAATATTAATAATTGGAAGAAATTCGTGCGCCTTTCAAATTTATTAAACAAATGTTTGATTTTCGGTAAAATATTAATCTTTGGCTTGCATAAATATTAACATCTTTCGGCCAAGTGAAATACAATTGATTTTCGCGATTTCCAAACAACATCTTATCCACGGAACTGCCAGGATAACAATGATCCATCAATACAATACATTCGGTATCTTAGTTTATGTTATGATTTATTGGGTTCTTATCGTTACCCAGCACTACGAACGCGCGGTATAAATAATAAATTAAATTATTATAGACGTATAATTGTAAAAATGAGAAATAAAATTTTATTTTAGTAAGTTAAAAATAACGATCTCACTTAAAAAGAATACATGTTTAATATGAATTGATAGAGAAATGTTACCCGGGAGCCATCACACACAACCATCCTTACCATCCCAGCCGCTTGTTGCCTCACTTTTGAAAGTCACGAATTCTCTAGAAGGGTGGTAACCGAAAATATTCGTATTACATCGCAGTCACGTCGAAAACAATGACTCGCAAGAAAGTACTCACTAAGCAGCCACTTTTAGCAATTAGGACAAACAAAACATTTTTATGCGAAGCTTGTTCGGGTTAACTTTTCCTTGTAAGCGAAGTAACTTGTTCCAAGAGGGGTGTTAATTGTCCTTGCATTCGAGGCTATCTTATAAAAATAGAATAAAAATATTGAAGAAAGAACGTTATTAAGGAATGAAGCAGGTTTTAATTAGAAAATCAGTTTACAGTTGTCTTTCAGCGGGGCTTTTGACGATGAAATACTACTTGTTTTGAGAAAATAATGTCTGTACTGTTATCCATTATTCCTCAATTGGGATTTAGACTTTTTGTATATACATAGTAGTAGGTCTGTATGTATGTCTTTTGTTTGCTAGAATAAAGTGATATTTTATTATAACGGTTGATCGATAACACTTATTGACACAATCGCGTGAATATTTTTTTTAACGCTCCCTAGAATAGGTAATACACGTATATTCATATAAATGTAATTTTTATTCGAATCGAAGTGTGAAACAAGCGTTAATATCATAACAATAAAAATAACAACAAAGATTACTCTAATAATAACAACATATTCATATTATTATTTAAGGATTCAACGGTTTACTCACGCGCATTCTCGGGAACGCCCGACTAGTTTCAGACTCAATAGGAGTCCATAATCATTAAGGACTCCTATTGAGTTTGAAACTAGTCGGGCGTTCCCGAGAATGCGCGTGAGTAAACCGTTGAATCCTTAAATAATTATGAATTCGTCTCACGGAAGTTATTATAATAATATTCATATTAATCTCATTTATTTACTCTTCTCGAAAATCTCTCGTCAATCTTCGACCGCATTCGTAATGTTCATTAGCATAATTGGTTAACAGTCAAACGTATGAAGGCAAGAGGTGCATCCATAAACATATTGCAGGGTTGTCATTATACCTCGTTTGCATAAGTAGTTTAAATGAATTCACCCTCCACGTCATTTAACATTCCTCAACAAAGTATCTTTTGTATTCCACATTGTTTATTTAAGTACTAGATAACATTTGCAATTTAATACCCCAGCTTTCGCTATTCGGCTTCACTCGCGTTAATTTTGTTATCACGGAAAAAAGCAGCCTATGCTCTTTTTGAAGCTTGTTGTATCGTTTCGACGATGAAACAATAATTGTGTGATTTGTGTTTGTATGCGCTGTATACAGATACTACTATTATTAATGTGAAAGTGCTGGTGTTTGGATGTTTGTTGCACACACACGCAATAACGGCTTAGCGGATTTGGATGAAATTTGGCATGCATCCTTCTTTCATCCTTGGACATGGAAAAGAACATAGGCTACCTTTTATCCCAATTCCTTAAGTAGTTCCTGAGGGAAAATTGTTTACGAGCAAAGCCGCGGGCAGACAGCTTTGAAATTTGGTATTTTTCTCTATTACAGCGCAAGCGATAACACGAGTAAAAATTTTATTCCACTTTTTATTACTTTCACATTTTTCATTTCTTTTTGGACCCAATTCTGAAGTCCACGCAGACGAAGTCGCGGACAGAAGCTAGTTAGTAATAATGTTGCGTAAAGAAACGTTCGTACTTATCTATATATAAATATGTTGATTTTGTTTACTGAGAATGGTTTCTTGCTTTGTCTATAATTTTGCCTAATGACATGTAGTCTACATGGTATTATATTAATGACTTTCTAGAAATACATACATACATAAAAGTAATACCATTTTCCACTTAAGTCTTCGAATATAGTAAGCAATCAAATGTCTTGAAGTAAAAGCACATTAATATTAACATTTAAATGTTTTAACAATTCTTTAACGAACGTATTTCACTTGTGTTTTCTATTACTTAAATATTATTTGTGTTAAAATATTTTACGTACCATTAATAATGTGAGATCAAAATGGAATTTCCACGAATTAGATATTTATTTAGCTTTTTAGAAATATTAAGAGCGTTTATTAAAATAATTACGTTCCATTTTATACATAAAATCACTTAAATACGCATAAAAAAATAAACATTGAAAAAGCAATAAAAGTATAGCGTGCGATTAAAATCTTCACTGTTTACCTGAACAAAGAAAATATATCAATCACAGAACCAAATAATACGAAATTGATCGCATAGCTTACCAACATCGATAGAGCCAAGTAAAATGTATAGGTGGCTAAGTACCCAAAATCTATTTGCATTACCAACGAACGGGACTCAGATGTTTCGGAAATTCTCTTGTGATATATGGACGTTATTAGGAAAACAAACTTTTAATTGTTCGTAATCCCTGTGTTGTATTGTGAATTATGTTTTTGTTCGGTTACCACTCGGCATAAATTATGCACTAAGAGTTTGGAGAAGTTCGGAGTTATGGAATTAATTAGTCGTCTCGTCTTGTTTTGGTTCTCTTTAGATGTCTTACATACTCTTCTAAATGTAAAGTCGTATTCAATTATTTCGTGTTTTGTGTGCATTAATCGTAAATAATACCTGGACTGCATTTAATATTTACTTATTCATTTAACTTTGGCTTTTTAATATTGGCTTATTCATTTTCAGTGGACATTACGACAAGCTATAATTTTGCAATTCATATTAAAGTCTTTTGAAGTCATTTCAAGTGCCGAAATAAATAATGATTATTATTATTTCATGGACTGAACTAAATATTTTTTTATTAAAATATAGTTTTTAAAACATAACTGCATTATTTCTGTTTTAAACTTGTTTCTTAAATACGCCATTGAAAGAAACGCTGTCCCGATTTTTCCAGTGACTATTACTTTTTTTTTTTAAGAAAAGGGGTGAAGTTTAGCAAGTGGAAAATGTCGGTACCATTTAAAAATCTTGAGAGCAGCAATTAAACTCGCATTAACTAAAATATGAGCGAGCACCGCAACTTGCACTCGCAACTGGTCCTTTTGTTTAAGCAATTTGCCTAAGCTACTGGCAAAATGTTTTCCTTTTCGAAACTCACACAAAACAATTTCTCACAGACTCGGTTCTGTCCATTCGGTATCCGGAGGAGCAAGTTTAACTCCAAACAATAGTTAAGCAACAAAGAAAGTTGCCGACTGGCGTGCTGCGGCCGAATAGTGTGTGTGAACCGACTTACGGTTCGGGCTGTCTAGTGTACGCTTCGAGTGTTCCGTAATCAGTGCAAACAAACCCTCGCTTACAATGTTATCTCCTTCCAAACTATTTTCATGCTAATATTTGTCTAAAGCATTTCTTTTGCACTTATTTGTTTCAGAGACACTTTTGAAACTAAAAGAACCAGTGTTTGTGTAGCGAGGCACGTTTCGAGATGAAAATCCTTACGCTTTGAATACCAGTTCCAACGGTTTACTACATAAAACATTCCGAGCAGGTGTTTCGCAAATAGTCTTGTATGAACGTTTTAGTTTATTTTTCCAGTTTTATAATATTTCTGGATGTAAACATGTAAATACATAATGTACTTTACATTATTTACACTTTGATTTACCTACTGCGTTTATTCTTCACAGATTGTTAGCTTTACTACATTATGTTCGGGATTTTTGTCAGTACTTATTTTAGCACCAGGGCTATTTATTTTACATTTCACGTAAAGCATACCAAATAACAAAAACCTATAAGTATAAAAAGAGTAACATTGCCTTCTTGTAAACTTTGCTCTCAGTTGAGAAAGTCTTGCAATTTTCCCCGTATCGGTGCTGTGCGCGTAAGGGTGCTGATTTATTTGCGGGTATGAGGCGTGAAGCAAATGAACTGCCCGTGTAGCGAGATGTACGGCAAGACCGCGCCGTAACTACGGGGCGAGAGGCGCCTTAGATCACACGGAAAAGCTATGTACGGAATATCTTAAAACATGTGTAGCGATTTTCGCAGTTCGCCGTGAGCGGAACGTGAAATGTGTTGTTGTTAATATTTTAAGCTGAACATAGAGCTAATGTGTGTGAAACGTAACGATGTTCCTTGTGATAGATTTTAGTTGCTTGCTATTTTAAGTTATTTGTCTGCTATGGATAATTTTTGGTATTTAACAAATGAAAAAACTTATTAAGAATTTGTTTTGTTTCCTATAGATAGAGCGTATGTAAAGATATTTTAAAACGACCGCTCTCGCACTGTTTTAGTTCGATAACAATTTGTCTATAGAATGCAAGCAGACGACTGGTGACAGTACACTAATTCACTTTTCACCAACAGTTTGTCACAGGCAAACGCATTAGCGGGCGCGATGGCAGGCCGACTTGGCTTGTGGTCGAGGCCTCGTCCGAATTCCTCTCGCTGAAACTGTCATCGCAGACCGACGATTAGTCAAGCTGCTAAGTGCTCCTTCCCGATTGTTTTTCTCTTTGCGACCGTTGGAAACTGTAATTTATGCGACTTTGCAGTTCCACCACAGCGTCGAAATTTGCAATCGGCGTGGATCCCAGCAAAACCGAAGGTTTATTTATGGGATGGAGAGTTAACTTTTGAACTGAAAGTTCTGCGGGTGCAGCGGTCGCCAGACCTTTTTTTTGTTTGCAGTTGTTACTGACTCCGAGGAATATAGTGTTCTGTGTTCACATATATTTTTACGTCCGATTCTTTTTACAAGTGACTTATTTTGTTTGCTCATCGAAACATTGTTGCTTAGTACGTTTATATTCCCGTCGTTAATTTTCTACTGTTCCTGATTGATATTAGAAGTTTGTGAAGTGTAATTTTCTGGATTCACTACTTGAAATAACAACTGAAGGAACATAACACTAACGAACCAGAAGGTGACAAAGTAACAAAAATTGTAGCAAAAGTAAATTGCGAAACATCCTGAACTGGGACGAGCGCCCCTTGTTTTGTGCAACTGTTTGTTCTGTGTATTGACAAGCGATGTTTTCTCTAAAGAGGTCCAAGCAAATAGTATTGGAGTGGGGGCGTCGACGTGATTGCGCCAAGGAAGTTTCTATACTTTGTTTGTATAATCCTCAGCCTTTGATTAGCTACTTCAGGTTTCATTTGTATAAAAGGACCGAGGAAAAGTTAGATACATTTATTTAGTGTGTTGATATAACCTACTCTAGTTGAGTGCATAAGTTTTCCTGTAATATCTTTTTCCATGGGTTTCAATTATTTAATTTGGGTGCTGTTTCACTAGTTTTTCAAGGATTTCTGATAATCTCAAAATATTTTTGACTGTATCAATGAAAAATAAATAAAAACAAACAATTTTTTATCGCTGACTCAATGATTGGTTGAATGTCAAAACAAAAATGTTCAGTCTGATTCATAAATATTCTACCTCCACTATACTGAAACTTTTGGTTCGATTGATATAAATGGAACGTTTTTTGTCTAAGCCTCGCCTAGATACAAGCAGTCGTAACACTCGATCTTCATTCACTCGAGTCATGGAACTTGTTTTCGACCTTTGATTTATATCTCCCTTACCTAACACTAACATTTTGTCTATAGTAGTAACCATTACACATGATGAAGTTGGTCATATAGATTTACAAACATGGATACAAATTCTTCATATTTTATCATTTTTAAACATCTTTAAAAAAAATACTTACTTAAGTAGTTGGAAACAGTTTTGTAGTATGATTTGGTTGATCGAGCCCTGTAAATTGCAAAAATAATACTACTCGAATATTCTATACACGAATACAATGGACGTTTATATTTAAAAATGAACTGAATGATAAATATAATGATATTTGAAAAGATTTTCTTTTTCAATATTTTTTGATACACAATACTCACTTCATAAATACCAGTCAATTGGTACAAATAAACATGATATTGTACAATGAGACCCTTTTAATGTAATGTCGCTAAATCTTGACCGGATTGTGTTTTCACAGCAGTGCCCCATGTTTTTCTACCCGCCGGCATATTTTGCTACACGCCATCTGTATTCAGGATTCGTAATTACAATCGATTACAGTACCAGCATTGTTTATACGGCAAACGGTGACAAAATGAGCGCTTTTTGATTTTTATTTTATTGTTGAATGAATGTTGTCATTTGTTTTATTTAAGCAAATGATTGTAATTCGTACATAGTTGTCCTTCGTATCGTTTTATGAAAATCGAATTGATATTTTTTCGATTCAATAATGTTATTGTTACTAACAAATTTATGGATCAAGTCTGAATTAAATATTATATTATCTATACTAATATTATAAAGCTTTTGTTTGAAGAGTTTGTTTGTTTGGTTGAACGCGCTTATCTCAGGAACTACTGGTCCGATTTTAATTATTCTATCACTATTAGATAGCTCACTTATTGAGGAACGCTATAGGCTATAATTATACTATTTAACTGACGTCCACGCGGGCGGAGCCGCGAGTAAAAGCTAGTTAATAATAAAAGGATCACTGAAAATTATAAAAGCCACAGTATACGCCCGTTTAATTTAAAATTTGTGGCTTCTCTCCTAACACAGGTGTTGTGGTATCTTAAGCCCCTTAAAGTTACTTAGCAACGTCAGCATGAAGGGCTTTACGATTTTTAATATTCGCATATAAGCTCGCTGTGATTACACTTTGTATGTACCTAATTCTATTATTGATCCTGCATTTTTTTATTTTTATGGCTATGGAGTTTTTCCTGCTTCTGAGAACCCTTTCCTAGCTTTGTTGAATTTGACTTTCCGTCTATCTGGATGCACCTCAATACCGTATCTTACATGCAAATAATACCGGCTTATAAACGACTCCCACTGCTGGGCACAAGCCTCTTCCCATATAGAGAAGGAATGGGCATTGATCACCACGCTTGCTCATTGCGGGTTGGCGATTGAATTTTTTTGGGATACAGGTTTCTTCACGATGTTTTCCTTCACCGTTTGTCAATGATGTCTTAGAATTATTAAGAAAGTACATATAACTTTGAAAAAGTCATTGGTTTTTGCCTGGGTTCGGAGCTGCAACCATGTGCAAAAAAAATATATATATAAAAAAAAAATACAGTTACAGTCTTCTGTGCCTACTCATTGATTGAGTACATACTTAAAACAAAGCTTAAAGATGGCGGTAGTTGCACATAAACTTCACAGCTCTACTATGTAAAACTAAACATCGTATGACGCTTGAAACATAAAAGAGTTGAGGGCTTAGATCCTCCCACCTCTCAGAGGCAACAATTAAAACTTAAGGGCTGGGGGTGAGGGGGTAACTACTGAGTGGAAGCGATGACGGCTCTCGCTTCCGACAGCTTGTTACACAACACAAAAATACATACTTGGGTAAATTATGTCTCGTCACGTTCACATTTCAATTGAAAAGTTTGCAGTTAATATTTTAAAAAGGATTTTTCGCGTTTTTAAATAAAATAGAAGCGCAAGGGTGAATTTTTTAATTTACACCTCCCTTCTCATATTCTATGTTTGATGGCGATGAGAGCAATATTGTTTTTGGTACTTTAGATAGAAGAAGTACCTACTGATAAACAGAATACTAATTACTTGTCTATTTTTCTTCAATATTCTTATTTCTTATGTAAATTAATAAAATACCTTAATTTTAGATATTAAAATTGAAGCAAATAAAAAATAATTTTAATTTGGTCTGTCCCCATGCTAAGCCCGACCGTATACATATTCCTAGTTCAATACAAGATAAAGTTAAAAGTTAAAGTTAAAAAGTTTTTATTTTTGGAACATATACATTTGTCTCGATTTACAAAGAAAACGATGATAGCTACAAAAGTTAAAAACTGAGTCGCAGCCATCAGCGCCCATCCAAACAGGAAAGATAATTGTTCCAGAATTACACAAAACAATAAAATTTAAAAAGAAGATAAAAAAAAAACTAATAAAGTAACTTAGGTAGAAAACTTAAATAAAAGACGCATAAAAACGGCATTGTGTATGTGTGTGTGTGTGTGTGTGTGTGTGTGTGTGTGTGTGTGTGTGTGTGCGTGTGTGTGTGTGTGTGTAAGCAAATGTTTGTACGAAGTGAGCAGGGTTGTACGTGAATGACAGTTTACGTGTGTGTGTCTGCGTATGTGCTATTTAGTTTCCACAATTCCCTCGGTTGCATCGTATGATAATGATTTCAGCCACTCAGTCAGCTTCCTCCTCAAGAGACTACGAGGTAAATGGTAAATATTTAGGACCTTATTTATTTTGTTATACATTTTGGAGCTGATGAACCTAAAATGTCTTCTCGCTACTGCTGTTCTACAAGGTATATAATTACAAACTCTGTCAGCCAGGCGCCTTGATGTACTATAGGCTGGGTTATAGTCAAGCTGATTGTGTTTTCTAAGGATAGTCTGTAAAACGAAAAGCTGCCTGACTGTGAGGACCTTACAAAGTGAATAGAGGTCTGATGTAGGAAAGCGGATTGGTTTTTTTGACAGGACCTTAAGTACTGCTCGCTGTGCCCTTTCAAGACGAAGCATGGTAGTTTTATGCGCTCCACCCCACGCGGCAACGCAATACCCTAGAACTGATTGACCAAGAGCAAGGTACACAGTTATCAGACATTTGAAGTCAGATATTATTTTGTTTCCGCCAATTGTAGCCGCCATATCTATACATATAATAAATCTGTAGAAAAGTCATTTTTGTACATTGAAGAAATTGAAAAAAAAAATAGCCAGCGTGTGAAAAGATAACTAACAGAACCCATTTCCATCATTTTTGAAATTTTTGTCTGTTTGTCTGTTTATCTGTTTGTCTGTTTATATGTTTGTTTGTGCGCACATCACGTAAAATCTATGAATCCCATGCAGACAATGTTTATATACAAAAATTATACGTAACTTGAGGTATTACTTAGTTTTGGTTTCATCGAAATCGGTTCATAAACAAAAAAGTTATGTACATTTGAATCAAAAGAAAGCGATATCGGCGACACAAAGTCCAATTTAGGATGAGCTCTCATCAATATGGTCGTCCATATTAAATAGGGATCAAACTCTAAATTTACATAATCTCCATTCATCTGTACACGTAATCTTTGACATATAAACAAAAAAGTAACCATGGCGAAAATAACGTTGCCATAGCGATCAGTTTATTGAAGTATGAATAACTATTTAAGATGCTAACAGTAGTATTAAACAGCTCGGTGGTTATACGATAGGAAATGTGAAAAATCTTGCTGCGTGTTCAAATCCTGATGTTACTACATATTTTGTTTTTTATTTCTAGAACAGACTTTCTTACAGAAGTACGAATATGTCGAGCTAACACTTTTTGTGTTTTGTATTATTTTTTAGTTTGTAATTTTTTACATGGCTAATTTTTTAGATAGCTTGCTGCTCATGTAATTTTTGATGCCTGATCGAGACAAACAAAAATGCATAAAGTTTTTACAATCACACTTTACTGTTAAACAGGTGAAGTTCATAGTCAGTTAGTTGATAAGTCCATCATCTAAATCCCGCAATTTCTGCGACTTACATAAAAGAAACCAAAATGTCAAATACCCGTATCAGGCGACTTGAGCCATCTAAAGCGCATTCAGTGATTCAGTCAGTCAAAAATATTTTTCACATGCATACCTATTACGACTGATCAGCGCGAACAACGTCGCGGGTACAGCTAGGTCATCAAGGTTACTTTATTCATATTTTTGTCTTTATTAAACTGAACGGACGGTATTTGAATCTCGCATCCACTACTGATTAATGCCTGTGTGTGACGAGATCTGATGGCAAACTGCTAAGCTGGCATAAATAAATATACTTACAGGATATAGCGCAAGTTTCAGCTTTTGATCTGGTCATTAATATCTATACCTACTAATATTATAAAGCTGAAGAGTTTGTTTGTTTTTTTGTTTGTTTGAACGCGCTAATCTCAGGAAGGACTGATCCGATCTGAAAAATTCTTTCACTGTTAGATAGTCCACTTATTGAGGACTATAGGCTATTTTTCTTTTGGAAATCTATCCCCTAAGGGGGTGAAATAGGGGTTGAAAGTTTGTATGGGAAGTTCGGTATTTTCAATGATAGACACATGAAATTTGGTATACGGGTTTCTGGTTAGAGATAAATGAAGACGTATTTCAGCAATTTTGAAAATCATCCCCTTAAGAGGGTGAAATAGGGGTTGGAAGTTTGTAGGTATATGAATTGTGTCGTTTTCAAAGATAGACACGTTTAATTTCATACAAGGGTTATTAGTTAGAAATAAATAAGACGTATTTCCGAGATTTTAGCCTTTTAGGAATCTACCCTCTAAGGGGGTGAAATAGGGGCTGAAATAGTTGGTATGTGAAGTTCGGTATTCTCAAAGATAGACAGATGAAAAGATAAGTAGATAAGATAACGCCCATCTAAGACATATCTATAATGACGACCCCCGTGGTCGAGTGGCTTTCACTCCGGTTTTTAAGGTGTCGCCAGCTCTAAGGTCCCAGGTTCGATCCCCGGACAGGTCCATGTAGAAAATAACTTTTATAAATTGTCTTGAGTCTGGGTGTTTATGGTATCTTCATTGTCTCAGATTCCATAACACAAATGCTTTTGCTACTTACTTTACGTTAATTATTATTTTAACGCCATAATATTTTATGAAAAATTTTATTCATACTCCTTACTTTGAAAATCACAGAATACATCCATCTACCTTTAATACTACTCTTTATTTTACGCGCGAGCGAAGCCGCGGGTAACAGCTAGTTTGAAAATATAATTATGTATTATACGTTGGGTATAGTATGTATGAGACAAAGGTTTTAAACTTATACAAACTAAAAAGGGGCGCGTTCAGTTTATAGTCGGGATCCTAACTACACTTCACTCAGATTTTGTACATGCACGTTAAACAACAAAAGTTCATCGTATGTACTAAAACAATGAATCCGATGTATGTAAAACGAAAGGGGTGTCGCCGCCACGATAGTTCTCATGACGGCCCACCGATGCGGAAGGAAGCCGCACTCGAGTTTTTTTCAAAATGGCCGCCTGTCACACGTAATTTTGACGCGCGAAATAAGAAATACAAGATGGCTGCATGAAAGGGGTTAGCAAGTTGTTTTGGTGGGCTGCGGGCACTCGCCATCGAAACTTGATCGTTAAGTCAGTCGTCGAGTCAAGTCCAACGATTGCGGAGAATTTACTTCTTTATTTTACATCGGAGTATATCTACAACATATTAAGAACCCGGAAAGTACCTAGTGATATCGTGACTAATTGGAATTTCGTTTATTATTAAATTTAATACATCATTAAGTTTCAGTTAGATTAATTAAAACTTCTAATGCAGCTAAACCTTATTTGGCTTTTTTTTTTATTTCATAATAAAAAGGTGGCCCAAATTAGGTGTTGTTTTATGTGTTGATTTATTTCTGGCATCATCATATCAAAATTACCTACTTATTTCACATTAACTAGTTCTGCCCAGTCCCTTTTGCTAATAATACTGTAAAAGCAGACCACACTCACAAAGACAGAACATCTAAAAGAAAGTCATTAAAAGTCTACCAACAGCCTCATTCACCCGCAACCTTTACCATTTTGACATTGGAAACAAAGGCCACATTTTCCATTTGTAGCTTTTCATTTCACTTAAAACCTTTTTATCACACGAGAGCGGAGTTTCTCGGACTGTAGTGTCAAACTTTTTCTCTTAAATCAAAGTGAAGCAGCTCTCAGGCAGCGGGCAGGGCAATATGAAACAGGTCGAGCCGTGTGATCCGCACTCCAAAGGGCCCGGCGCGGTCGTCTCAGATGACGCTCAGAGAGCCCATTCGCGCGGCTCGGCCACACCCTCCACTCGACTCGCACATAAGCCTACGAGCGGCCCGCTTTATTTATTATGTACAGCCATTAACGCCACTGCCATCATGGCGGCGAGTTTTTCAATTTTTAATTTCCCTCTTACCGCGATGGCGACACTCGACAGACGCTTCCCGGATTGACACTTAAGTTGTAACTCATTGCGCCGCCAGTTACCTACTGACGACTTAATGAGTTTCTACAGCGGAAAGAAATGGCTTTTTCAAAAGGGAGCCTCTGATTGTTACTTGCGGTGGAATTATATTTGCTAATAATATCGGATGTTCATAAACTCTCCTTGACAAAATTTCATTACCGTTTTTGTAAATAATACTCTCGTTAAAATACAAATAAAGTACACTATATCAACCATTCAGCAGTCGTACCTTTTAGTATTAACTTTTCTTATGAATACAAATAACTAGCTAATGTAGCTAATCCACTTAGCTCCAAAAATCGTTTATACTATATCTACCTATAGGTACTGATTACTGGTCAAGTAGTATCTAGTATCAATTTCTTTGACACGTGTTAATTCTTAATACGTTAGTAATGTGTTTCGCCGCTCCCATCTAATACGGCTTCTCTATACCCCCAAATACCCGCCTAAAAGTTTTGTGTACGGCTTCTAAAGCTGCCTGTCTCAAAATGGCGTCCATTCTTCGAATACCTACTCACATTTCAAGTACGTAGTACAACTAAAGAAGGATTCAGGAGACGATTATACAAGAAATCTAGCTTCTCAAAGTTTGCCTATAAAAGTGGCTGATCCGACATTTTGCTGTGGTGAGAGCTTTGTCTATAACACTTAAATGTAACGGCAACTTAAAGGGTAGCACGCGCGGGCCGGTCGCGGCCGCAGCCATACCCGCATCGAGTGTCCTGCCCGGCGTGCCCAGCCGGGCCCCGGACAACTTCCCACTGCTGATTCCACAAATTTATTTCATTAAATTTAATTCTAAACTCTCAAGGGCCGCCAGGGAATTTGGTCAGAGGCAAACGAGTTAAAGTTCAGGCATACCTACTTGGCAAATTAATCTTAAGGGAGTTTCGATGTTATCTTGCTCCGCGGACTTAAGTGCGCTAAGTCTGCCGGACGTTATAAATTAACAAACCCTCGCCGGTAATTAAGCGAGAGGTGTGCTTCACATCGAGTTTAACGAACAAAAATTCAATTAACCCAAATTGTGTTAGAACAATTTTTCAACACAGCATGGTATATTTACATATCTCGTAAATTTAAATCTGGTGAGGCCTGTCGGCCTGTCTTCGTTACTCAATTTTAAAGCTCTTCTTTATCACATAATGTTTGCCTACAAATCCTATTATAAAAATTGTTGCTTCGTAATAAATTTCAAATTCGAAAGTTAATTAATTTGATCATAAAAATAATTACAATTAAGTCTTTGACATAACAAAATCTTCACAACGACTTTTTTTTAACAGGATCACTTTGGTATCTTTCTAAATCCTAGGTTAAAATCAATAATGTTCGTAGTGTTTCTCAAACATTTAAAATCGCGGAAATATACAACACCCAAATATTAAACAATTATTTTGAGGATCACATATTTTTTGCAGATACCATGCACGCATCAAAACCGTAGTTGGCGTTGAAAGCACTAACATTCCTCAATCTGAAATGTAGATATTATTTTCACTTTCTGATAAATAATGTACCAATTTTAATTATTTATTTCTTCTTTGCAGGTAAGATGTTTGAAGCAAATGCGACCACACAAGGTAAAATTAATTAAATAGGTAATTACCAACGGCGAAGTCTTAAAATGAAAGTCTTGTTTATTAAAGTAGTAGTTCATAATTAACATTAACCTCGAAATACGATGGGCTCACGCTTCTTAATGGACTTGTATTCTCATCTTTCCATTAAACAATACCGAACTAAAATGAACATATTTTATGTTTTCCATGTTTATGCTTTAATAATAATTATTCTAAATAAACCAAAATGTATTTTGTGTAACAGAACGTTGCAAAACGATATAAGTGGTAACATAATAATTAACACTAAAATATCTATTAAAATTCGTCAAATGAGTCGCCTTTTCATTTGCATATTTTGTAACATCGGTCGAGTTTCAGGCAAACTAATGCTGTCAGTTCATTTCCTAGGAGTCCCAGGGTAGTCGTACGTGCACCGCCTTTGCTTACTAGCCCACGATATAGAATTATATGTTGATTAATATTGTGCTTTTTAGGGCAGCGAGGCTAATAATACCGGGGAAACCGGGAGAGTAGTAAGGAGCTTATCCCCTAAATGTCGAGAGCTTTAAAACTAAGAAATAAGAGCTTAATTTACAAACGTTATTTTCCAAAATTATGTAAATAATTGAAAAATTATCTACTTATTTATTATTTTTTCATTTACGTAAGTAATTGAAAAAATATTTACTTAATTTAGTAAACAATGTTCACACGGGTAGTAAATTTCAAACGTCAGTGATAAAATTTGAAATCAGAAACAGTTTAAGGAGAGGGTAGGTCTTAGTAATAAGAGGCATCACATATTTCTGTATTCGGTCACAAAAATACTCAGAAAATTATCAGGAAAAAGGGACGACTATTAACACCTGAAATATAAAAAAAAACAACTAACGTGACGTTTATGAATATTAGTTCTAACGTGATTTAAAAGCTCACTTAAATGCAGCATTCAAACTAGTAAAAAAATAATGAAAACAGTAAACCTTTTAAATGGACTGAAATAAAAACTAGTCATATTTAATTTTATTGGTTGGAATACGTTAGCAATACGTCACGCTAACTTGCAATAAAAATATTTCATATGAAAAATAAATTGATACACCCTTGCATCGACTGCACATTTTCGTGTGACGTTAACTACATATATCACCCGACATATCGCAACAATTTGCCATTTGGTCGAATCTGTAATTTGAAGTAATTCTTATGGAGTGTGTCCGGTCCCTAAGGAGGTCTCGTGTCAATCAGACAGCAGTCACTCCACAATGAATCCAATAAAATATTTACAAACCTAATCCTGCGTGGCCACGAATCCATTATAAATGGCCTTTTATAAAAGTTCGCCCTATCATATTGCCCAAGGGTGGCGTTTAATAGGCGCTTTTACCTCGTAATCGTTACTTATTGATGTACTGATGTCTAGACGCGTTCGGCTTTCCGTCCAGTTTTCCAGTATTTGCTGTCACGAACCTCTAAATTATTAGTTGTTACTGCAATTTCACGTGGCATCAACGTCGAAGATTGTTATAATGATAGTAATTACGGCCCCTATTGACGGACGCGTGGCATCCAAACAAGTAAAATGCTAGTAAAGTTTTCGAATTAATGTTGGAAATGAAATTGTTCCTGCTAAAATGATTGAACAGATTTTATGTAGGTATTCGTCCATTTCATCGTTGATCATTGTCAGAAAGAAAATTGATGTTTGACAAAGTGAAGTCACCGCTGAAGTTAAGTCGAGGAAGCTTTTAAGGATAATTAATGTGCACTGAATTTTGAACTTTGAAAGAAAATTTGTCATCGATGATAATCGAAACCCAATTTTGAAGATGTTCAACTTCAACTTTAAAGATTGTTTATTTATTTTTCAAAGATTTGGTTGGCGCTACCATTTATTTTGAAAAGTTATACAAGATTTATCGTTCTTCTTAAGATAATAATTTGATGTGTTTGTTTACTAGATGATATGAAAATAAATATATTATTAATATTCGATCGATAGTTTCCTCGTTAAACATCAATAACTGCAACCTACTTCACAATTATAAAAATTCAAGTTTTCCTTAATGTATACCTATACTATACCTAAAACATATAGACTAAAATACGAAACAAAACTTTTTGTTTAATAGACATGTTTTGGAGAATAAATTATGGACACGCTAGTATTGGAATTTTAACTACCATTGTTCTATTTTCTTTTCAACATAAACAACCTAAATTCAAATACCGAAGCAGTACCGTAAAAACTATTTCAAAAAATGTCACGAGCACGTATTTTATCATATTGGAACAACGGAAAACCGTCGGCAATGGTTTGTTTACCTTGCGGCTGTGCGATGCCCGCTTGCTGCAACATTTGGTGCACCCCATGTATTCCTCAGGGCATTTCGCCCCACTCATTATCCCGGATAGTTATTACTGTCATTTTTCAACTCGTTATTTACTCTGAGGAGAGCTGATAGCACGACATTTGCTCGAAAAAGCCAGTTTAAGATTAGGGGTGAAGGATTTTCGGGATACGAAAGGGATTTTCGCAGGCTTAGAAGAAAATTGAAAATAGCTCCTTAAAGTAAGTATGCTATTTTTACCTCTGTTCAAGGATTAAGGCGTGATGAAGTCACCAAAAAACAATTAGTTTTCCATGTAGTTGAGATGCAAAATCGCAATGACATTGAAAAAAATCTAGAGAAAAAATCTGTTCTCAAAACAGGTTGAAAGCATAATATTTATGAAAGTAATTTAACAACATTAATGTCATCTCGACAACGAGGAACGAGAAAAGTTTCTGTCTGAGTTTTATGAAGACTTTTATACCTTAATAGCTGTGACAACATTTCCAAAAAACCAACAAAAACGCCTTTGAATTGAAATTGTAGTAGCAGTTTTACAATTTTATAGAAAACTTTGATTATTTTTCATTCACCATCAACTTCGCAATGCAGTAAATTTTATGATTAGCCGAAGATAACCTGGTTAATGATGTAATTCTATATGAAAATCACATAAAGTCAGTGATACGGCTAACAAAACGTTCTTATCAAAACGGCTCATTTCCACCCAATCCTGTTTTACGTGACATCATACACGACACCGGGGATCCCAGCTTTTTAAACTCTTGACGCAAGGGGAAAAACGAGCGCAAATTTATCAAAACTCCCGTGTTCTTTCCATTAGCAACATCTCAGATTGTCGGAGTTGTGAGCGAGTGCGTGTTGCGCGAATAATGATGTAATATACGCGAGACGGTGTAATGACGTCTTTTGATGGTACCTCTCGTAGCGTCATTACAAAGTCACCATGACTACACGGAGCTTATGTGAAATAAGATATTAAGCCAATGCGTTCATACCATTCTTTACACACTTTTTATGGCGCTTCGTAATGAGCCATTCAAATACCCCAGATAATACATGTAAACATACAAAGAAAATCTAACACGTTAAATTATACCTATCAATGTTACAGGCGTCAAATTTTTAAGCTAAATTGGTCGTTGAGGCAAAATGGATAAAATACATTGTGAAATTTTAATTTTTCGCGGACAAAACAAGTTTGTAGAGGCACAAAAACCCAATTAAAATTGTTTGCGAATGGCTGAGTAAATCCGAGCAAAAATGTTCGCTACGCAAATAAGGACTAGGTAAGCTTCTTCTCAATTTAGGCTCATAATAAGATATTCATAAAGATGTTCCGGCGAAACGACAAAAGATGGCGAGGAGACAAGCTCGCTTTCCAACTAAAATGTTAAATTACAAGAAGCCAAGAGACTTATCCGCAACGGGAACAATGAAACCCACTTCGTTGCAACCATTCTATACGAATAAATAATATGAAATTGAGTAATCTTAACAAAATTGAAGACCTACAGATAACAGAAAGTGTAATTAACTTTGTAACTGTTCAAAGAGAATGCTTAAAATAAAGATTATGTCTTACTTCAAGAGACGTACCTACATCTATTGCTTTACGTAACATACTAAAACGTTAACATCACAACTCGAAAAAAAACTAAAAATACCTCTGCCACGGGAAAATCATCTTAACGTTCTTTATTGGTTTCAACTTTAAGTCCTTAGTCTATATTGATCTTTCTACTATTTGCAGTATTTTGTTCTATATATAAATGTCTAAAATCAAGACATTAAATAAGATACCGACACACAACCTACCTCAGACACAATTCTCATATAAAAAAATCACGCTATTCTAAGATGCCTCTCAACAACATATCATACCGCTATCCCATTCTTCACAGTAATCGATGGAATATTAATCCGCTGCAATTTAATACAGAAGACGTTTAATTGTGGCTCCCTTCGACCTCAAGTCATGAAAATCTTCTCATTTGTCAAGGTCTCCCCTACTATTGCCCGTCAGATGAACATATCAAATATCATTTGAAATTAATCAGGGCAACTTGCCGTCACGGGACGTCATGGGGTATCTCCGAACTTTGTTTTGCTTGTCACTGTATTGTTTTTAAACAAAAGGAACTTTGATTTTATTGTTATCTTAAATGCTCCGTGTCATACTTTGATGTTTGCGATACTTTTTCAGAAAATATATCTACTTAGGTGTTTCTTAATTTATTTTTTTAGTTAAATTTTAGACTTGGTCAAATAATCATAATTAATTCTCTGTCACGACATGTATCATTATTACTCCTGCAAAAGCTTCATAGTTGACTGATCTAATAAAAATATGAAATCTCTACGTAATACATAATGTATTCATAAATACATTAATACATATTTTAGGGCCTTTTAAGATGTATACATGAGTTTCAAATTTCACAGCAGTATCAACGTTCCGAGTCTCCACTTAGACGGCTTACGTTTCCCAGACCCAGATCATTTTGATCCGCCCCTTTCACGTATTAATATAATCTCAAGAAAGCTTTATTTTATACTCCCCCGTCGACAAAAGACAGCAGATGTATTGCAGTTATAAGTCAGACGAATTAATCCCTATCACTTGACAATAAAATGAAAGTTACATCACAAGAAGTTAATGGAAATTTATTATTGTCTCTGCGCGCTTTTGCGATTAATATTTGATTTTTTTATGACGTCATATTGTAGTATACATACGGAGGATAAACTTTTTTAAACAGTAGGTACTTAAATATTTATAATAGTAAAAATTGGTATTGGAAATAATAATATTGATAAACACTTTTGAAATCAAAGAAAGTAAATACAAAAAAAACATTCTCGATCAAAAATTATTGATCCTAAGTTTTAGTACTGTTTGAATTATACGGCTTTTTTGTCATATGATAAATGAACAAGTGGGAAATAACAGAGATGAAAAACTTTTTGCAATGACGACTTGGAACTTCGAAATCTAATAAAATATTGAATATCAAAATTATATTTTAGTAGTCTCACCCCCACAATCGTATAATTCAGTTGAAATCTCATCAAGGGTAAGTTCAGTGAAATAATTTTCCGCTATTCCGCCTCCTTATTGCCCAGTGCACCGCGGACCACATTTCAAACAAATTGAAAATCAATTTAACGAAGGGTCTTATGGAATAGACGGGAGACGTCTCGAAGATAAACAGACTCGTGGTTTGGAAATATTCTACGTGGATAAGATGGGACATTAGTTCTCATAACATTATTTTGTCGTACAGTACCGTTTAATATTTTAACTAAAAAATTAATTATAATTTAATATAATTATAATCATAGTAGAAAAAATAAGTACGTAAGTTTCTTACGTTTCCGTTATAAGATCTGCGACAGGGCACATAATATGAGAAAAATACAGACATACTGTGTAACGTTTATTAATTTATTTGAAAGATTATATTATAAAACAAGGGACTAAAATCAACTCGTACATATTTTGTTAATTAATATATTATATTTAAAAATATAATATAATTAATAATATCGGTCTATAAATGTCCCACTGCTGGGCACAGGCTTTTTCTTAGGTAGGTATATGATGAAGTACTTACTGCGGGTTAGTGATTTCAGATTCAATTTTTTTGGAATTCATGTTTCCTTCATTATTATTTTCATTGCAATATTTGGATTTCGATTACATTAATTTCCATCCAGTCACATTAGAATGAATCTGGAACCTTGTGCACTAAAACCCGTTAAGTGAACCGTTAGGCCATCAAGACATTAAATTATATTTAATTACTGTACTGCTGATCTATTATTATAACGTTATCCATAAACATATTTGGATGAAGCTTTTAAAAATTCTGTCGCATTGCATCGCTCGGCACTTTACTCTCACCTTGTCACGTGGGACCCGACCTATCAGAGGAGGGTAGAAATAGGAAAATACATCACCTTAAATCGAGAAGGGAAGATTCATATCGGGCAGGAAATTCGACTCGTCTCGCCTTCGAGTTGAAGATTTTTTTTAAACGAACCTCCTTCGCATATGGACTCTTGATTCATGAGTTTTATCTACCATGAAATGTGTGCCTAAGAATTGAATATTACCGAGATGTCTCCGCGTTGGAATTAATGGTAACGAGTATTGATTTTGAGTTTTGAATAGAATTTTGAAATATTTTTTCCTGTCAAGGACGTTAGGTTACGTTTATGTTTCCAGCTGTCGTTTTTCACACATGCAGTTCACATACCTATGAAATAAAATCTTGCCTGTTTAAAATGCGGTAGAATACAGGATCTACCTAGTTCCTAGTACCTCCTTAGGTCTTTATTGAAAGTACCTAAAACTAACTCAAGAATTCTAAACGTGGACACTAATGGCGTAATTTTTGTTTGCGCCTTAAATACATTCATTGATGTAAATAATAAGTCAGTAGGTATATGTTATAAATAATTCACAAAATCTAATATACGACTTCATTCGTCAAACGCACCCACGCCATACTTTGTATTCAATATTTCAAATTGAAGATAGTTTCAATAAAAAATGCAACAAACTAAGGGACAGAGGTGAATAATACACCCGAGATGTAACTCAATTTTCCGCATAAAAATTGGCATTCTTTTGTATGTACAGTTAGTTGATTCGCGCGCCCCATCACGACGATACAGCGATTATTATTACGTTCGAAAACCCATCAAAAGTTACAATTGAAAAGTTAAAGTATTCCGGGTGGGACGGTAAGCCTCCCCCGTCTATCTACAAATGAGTTTGGTGTAGGAATATTCTTTTGTGTGTACACCATTGCTGGCAGTCACAGTTCTACACTTAATTATGTTTGATATTTTTTATTATTCCGTTTGAAATAAGATAGCAATTTCAATTTCAATATTCCGTTAGTATGTGGACTCTCTCTAAAGTGTTTTCGGTTTTGATATACGGATTTATTAGATGCTCTTGTTTATATTTGTTTAGTTCAGTCTTAAAATGAATTGTTTACCTTAAAAAGCAAAATAAATAGTTGTTAGTGAGTATATTGAAGCAGGTTTTTATTTTTTTGCTCTAAGCTAACTTTATAAACCCTACAATCGATAGAACATCCACTAGGCGGAACTTATCTCGTTCCGCGCTGCATTCCAAAACAATTTTATTAAACTTTTCTCCCGCTTTGGCTATTGTTGGAGCGTCGAGGCTCGGTGCAACTTCCCTAAAATTCTTTTCTGTACACTTTTTTTTCGAAAAACAAATTACCTTACCCTCCTTGCAGGAGCACCTTAAAACACGAAAGCACCGCCCTGAATAATTAATACAATGGTAGGTTAAATTCTTCCAAGTGTCAACTTTCCCCCAACTTTTTAAAATACGACACCATCAAAAGTGCGGTCTAAGTCGACGTCTAGACCTTTTATCTTGCCGGGGGTTGTTTATTTAATTTTGGTTATTTTATTGGAACTGACAATGATTTAGGAAAACTTTTTTCGTCGGAGCGTCTTCGATGCGAGCTTTTTGAAGTTAGACTCGCATATATAAGGGTATTCGTTTGATCCTGATTGACGAATTTATCTTGTCCATGTAAATAATGTTTGAAGCGAAGTTTTTCCCGAAAGTATTAAAGTGTCAAAACAAATTCTTGACATCTTAGGGTGAGTTGAATTACTGATAAACTGAATGTGTGCTAAGGCAGGGTGAAAATGTTTAAACAAGGGGTACTTAACAGTAAACATGTACATTTTTGGAGATTAGACTCTGCGTCAGAGTATATTAAAAACTGAATAAAGATTTCCTTTTCTTGACATTTTAGAGAGAGAACACTTTTGAAATTCTTTGCAATGAGTTTTCGGAACATGTCAATGATAAATTGTATAAAAATAGTAGAGTATGAATAGTTGGGTATTTTATACGTTGATATATTATTAAGAGGATAAAAGCATGTAAGTCAAGAACAAGCCAACAGTAACAGAATGATGGCCAATGCAAGGCAAAAAAGGGTGTCAATCGTCCGCGAGTTACTCGTTGATGAGTCGACATAGTCGACATAATCGAGTCGAATCTGGGAGACACTGGCTGAGGATCGGAGAGAATGGCACGAAAAAGAAGAGGCCCCAGCAGTGGAAAAGGGCTATGACAATAAACATACTTGAACTGACTCTATCTATCCAGGATTAACACATGAAATGCATTTACGCTAATAGAGCTGTCAATATTGTTTCTATCGGGATACCGGTCACGTGACCGATACCAGATCAAACTTATTGCAACAAAAACTTTCTATTATAAGTACACTGTTTTTTGTACTTCTACGTAAGCAATGCCCTTTAAATCCCGACAATAATTTCCCTTGGGGCTGCAGACTGGCCTTTGACAGGGGTGGTCGTGGACACCGAGGGTGACCGGGCCAAGAACTCAGTAAGTGTACTTGGATAGGGTCACTCCTTAGTCGTTTATTGTTCCTCGACGTTTATGGTCAGCGAAAGGGCAAAACGAAAGGTCAAAACTCGCGCTTTGAGCCCCAGGTAATTTCTCAACAATTAATATTGAATAAAAGCCTTTCGACGAACAAAATTTAATGCTTATCTAAAAGGTAGGAAATTAGTCCGCAAAGATTTATTTGAAAATTTGGGAACAAAGCTTGTTTATAGTTCAAAATTTATTTGTGTCGACCTATATCGAGAGTTCGGAATGTTTTATTGTTTAAATATGGACATTGTGCGAGTTTACTTAACAGATTTATTGTTACCAGTTCACGACTAAGTATTTTGAATAGCCGTTATATTGTCATTGAATATAAATTTTGTTAATAGATTGCTCCGATGCTTAGAAATGTAGATCGAGTTGCTGGTGCCTATACCTAAATGCAATGGTATAAGTAATTGGGAATAAATTTAACATTGACAGGCAAAGTACTGCTACTATGTATTAATACAAAAATTTAATATGATAAAAAGTTCTAATGATAAGCTCGGTTCTGCGCCAGATCTCGTACCTCATCGGGCGGGCGTATAGACCTTTAAAACCTCTGGTCTAAATTTAGTGCAAATCATTAACTATTAAACCTCTAGAGCACCACTAAACAAGTTCTGAAAGCTACTAAATTTCACTATTATTTTAATTTTTCAATTTATAAAGAAGGTTATAGGACGCGTATGTCAGGGATGTTAAATTCATCCGAAATTAGATAGTTTGAATTTGCATCTGCAAGTGAGACACCAGGTATCCAGTTAACAGACGTATGCAACCCTGCGGCGGTGTATCCCCCGTGGATCTAGCATGAGTCTTTGTGGTGGTCCACGAGCACGAAGCCAATATTTCCTGGCTTGTATAAAATGCAAATACAATTTTAAAGTTTACATATTTTCTCAGTGAGACCGAGAACACGCGCCTACGGCCCCACTTGCATTATACACTACTTATGTTACCTAACCAGCAAAAGAATGTATTATTTTATTGCTGAAATAAATTTAAACTTTAGTTATTTACAGAAGAACGGTATGCTTTTAAAGTTTAAGTTTATATATCACAAGAACCACGACATTTTTATTTTCATGAGAATCCAAAAAAAAGATAAATTTTCTTTTTGGCTTTTTGGAAAATAAGTGCTGAAACAAATCAAAAGTGGCTAGATTCACGCGTTTAATAAATCCTAATTATATTTGTTTTATGATATATTGTCTCTCGTCAACAAAAATAAAATTTTCTCGAGTCGCCTCAGCGCTTGACAAATTATATTACCCAGGGTAATACAGAAAACTTATTCAACAAACTCTTTACAAAGTTGAAAGTCAAAGCCTCTTTCAGAGTAATAATCCCCCAGTGACTCTTTGCTAAGTTTTATGCTAACGAAATTGTCATTCGACTGTCATTCGTTTTTTTTTAAATAAGAAATAATACGTAAATGTTATTTAAAAACAAACACATTCTTTATAAACTATGTTCTATTGGTAAAGTTAGAACAGCCATTTTGGAATTTACAAAACTACATTTCTTATTTTGAATAAAAATGCAAATTATTTTCTTTCTGTGTCCAGCGCATAATTTTATTGCTGTTCCCGTTATTAGTATTCGTGCTACGACAATGAATGAGCTTGGTCCGATGTACAACAAACTTAGTGAGACGACGAAGCATAAAATAAGGAATCATAATTCAAATCGAAAAAAGTTTCCTGAGCCGGGTAATTTTTCCCATCTTACGGCAAGTTTCGCCTGAGGGGTCGCGGCTCTCGCCTCAAGGAAATCTAAGAGAGGGTTTACATTTTTAGCCTTTCGCCGTGTCTTCCTCTTCACTTTATATCGTCTTTTGATTACTCTCTCAACAAGTTATGCATATTGTAAAAGTCGGCGTCGCGGTTAGAAGAATTTTCGGCGTCTCCTTTTCGTTGATGTCTCGTTTTTCATACCTTTCATGTTTTTCGCTTTAGTATGAATGAATCTACCCTTTATGATGATTATGATTTGTTTTTCTCCTTTGTTGCCTTTATAATGAAGCAAAAACGTGATGTGATAGACATAATATCATTGAAGTCTACAGACAAGTCTATGGTTTTGAATTTGCACTCAAATGGCTCGATATTTCCTAATGTAATACAATACCGCAAAGCAGAAGGTAGTGTTCTTTAAAGCAGTGCTAACGCTCTATGTGCTGTTAATTCCCCTTAAGATCGCAGATCCACCCTAATTGTTATCGGCCTGCCCGACCCTTAATGGTGTTTCTAATGCGACTAATGTATTTTCGGGACATTTTGCAGCTTGCCTGGGGACATTTTTCTGTTTGTATGAGCGCAATGGCTCCGTCCCTCTAGTCACGGTAACTGTATTATCTGCAAATATGTTCACAATTTCTATTGTCCATCTGAGTGGTGCGAATGCAATGAACATAAATAAGAGATATACGTTCAGTATGTTGAGAGTGTTTGGCTTGTCTCTATACATCTTACTTTATTTCATGTCTTGACAGAGGGTAGCTTTAGTATTCATAAATTTTCAGGGACTCTTCTTTTAGTCTCATAATATATTTTAAGTAGGAGATCGTGTTTTTTAATTTATTCATTCATTTTAATGTGTTACATTTAGCAGACGTATTGGAAAGTCAAGTACCTAAGGGGATGTTAGGTTTTATTTCACAGAACTTTATAGCCTTGATCGTATTAGGGCGAAACAAATAAAACTCAAAGTATTGAAAATAAACAATACACTCTAAGTCAGCGGTACTCGTAAAATGGTTCGTGTAAACGTAGCAAGGCGGTAAATTAGATTTTATTTTATTTCTTAAACAATTTGCGGCCGGACACAGACAAAGGGCGCATAGGTTCGATGCCGTGGTCAGCAATTCAAAGGTTTATGCGGGTACGTTTATTACTTACCTACACCCGAACTAGTGATGTACTGTATTTTTTTTTTCATTTGTCGATACTTTTCTTGTTCATATTAAAAGCAAAAAAATCACAATTTGTAGAACTGTTTTGACAAGCGTAATGAAAAGATATATTAGCATTGTTAAAATGGGATTTAATCAATCAAAAACCTGTATGTACAATGCGTACACAAGGTAGATTTAATGTCACTACGTATTTTCCACTATTATACTTTTGAATTAGGTACACTCAAATTGTAAAAGAAAAATGTGTTTATTTTGTTTCTTTATGTGTCTATAATATTGTTATCTATAAACCACTCTCATAAAATCAATTTATAAAAAACAGATATTATTTGAGTGTCGACATCCCGCCATCCCTACGTAGGCCCAACGCGACGATTTCGCAGTGACCACCGCTCGAGCCCCAATCGGCGGCCATTGTCCAGCCGTGTTCTTGTTCACATTAAAACGCAGTTAACCATTCTTTATTGTTTTATCCTCGACCATTCGCCGATAAATGTCCACGACTCATGGGAAATGTTATAGCGCTGTACAATTTCGATTTCGCCGCACCGTAATCAAAGCCGCCTTTTATTAGAAATTTGCTGTACTCATTACGCCTAATTTGGCAGAAAACCGTGTTATTTTAGGATATAATTGGTCGTTAAATTTAACACTATGAGCTGTTTTGGGTAAGTTATAATAAAAATTGATTTATGTGTTTTATTACTTGCTTCAGCATTTAATGTAGCAGAAATGTAATTATATAATGTCTGAAGTCTACTGGGTGCCGTTTAAAGTATTTGAACACTAATTCTAAACTTAGAGGAAGCGTATCGCAGACTTTTCGTTTGGTTCACCGTACCGTGGCGGTAATGGTTTAAAACTTCATTCGAGTCAAAAGTTCGACGCCGATAATTGCTGAAGTGTGAACGGGGTGCCAATTTCGTGATCCACTGTAGGCTGGAGCGAGAGCTCAATTTAACAATTATCAGTCCCACTGCGTACGTTCCTAGTGTTACCAAGTCTGGACCGGTAAATATTGGGACAAAAAGCCTTTTAAAACACGATATCCACATTGGTAATTACAGTATGCTGTACCGTGTTAAACTAATATGTCTGTCTCTACAAAATCCTTAATTTCGGAAAGTACCTAAATCATATTTAACGTATTTTTAAATAAAAAGTATTCTGTAAAGTTTCATAAAATACGATGAACTTATAAAGACTCAAGAGTCTACTTAACTCTCGTTAAACTAATCACGATTAAAGTAAACAGAACCGTTTGCTCCGGGAATTAAGTTAAAAATAGAACGTTTTTGTGAATTACGGGCGATTGGTGACACTGGAATGGAGTACGTCTGTGGTGAATCCATTCTTGACGATAATTGCGCGAATTATACTGAAGTGCCCTAATACCAATTAGAATGCAAGACAATAGTAATTTATAGGTATTGTACGACTGCGTAACAGTCCATGTTTAGGTGTACTGGGGCCCGTTATGTAGTTCAACAGTTCACGATTTATACATGAACAGATGCAACATGGTGTAAAATAGGTGTGTGAACTAAGTTTTTTTTTTCGTCTATCAGGTATATTAGTGAAGAGTATTGGACACGTAATTTTTTATTTTTCACGTGTTAAAAAATTACGGAGATATATTGAATTGAAATGAAAAATAAAATTGTAATCTATGAACCATTTAAGATTACGCTCACAATAAAGTTCGAAAAGTGATACTTGACAATAACTTTTAAATACATATTACAAATCAATAGCATTGCAAAAACTGCTTTAGAGATTTACAATTGAGTTCGACGCTTTAAAACTATATAAATCGTACACATTTCTAAAAACAAACAAGATAATCCATTCAACATTAATTGAAAGACGTGAAATCATTACCTGAAGATTCTAGTCTATTTTATTCACAGGAAGGTATTTCCGACTAGTGCCACATATAAACAATGGTAGGCAGTTTCGATTCAACAAGAATAGATTGCCTTAAGTTAGTTCTGTTTAGAAAGTATTCCCGTTCGTGAGCCTTGATCCCGGTGCTGTCTGAATTATAGATGCGGGGCCCGCCGCGTGGTGCTGTCAGTCGTGTGATTTTGAGACAATCTGATTTTGTGTATTCCCCGTTTTAGTCCTTGAATGTTTTATTAGACAGTCCCGGGTATCCATTCTACTTATAATGGTCTACGGACATATTATCTTGGTTTTGTTTACACCAACATTATCGAATACTCTTTTCTGATGAACGTCTGGTTTACCCTGTTTCCTTAACAAGTCCGAATAAATATTGCATGATTCTTTCACGCTGATAAGGGTTAGAGTTGTTTCAAATTCACTTATGTATCTTTTCATACCTAACATTGTTACATAGTATAAGTTATAGATAATATAAGTGCTATAGAGTATTTTGTGTTGATAGTGTAGCGGTCGTTTATATGTAAATTAATGGTTTAGTTAAATCGACAGTGTAGTAGTTCACGGCGTAAAATTATAATTATTATTAAGCCTCGATCATTTTATCAACCTTAAATGTTCGTTTTGTTTTATAGATTTTCATGATTATATGCCATGTTATATTTACTTTGAAAGGAAAACTATTGATTCTTTCTGCTTTACACTATATTGACATTAGATTGCATTACTCAATATATTTTTGATATAATTATAGGACTGCGACGCCATGATTATTAAATTACGATTTCATAATTCAATGCTACACTGAGCGCACGCCGCCATGTCACTTTCCGAATCGTGTAGTTTGTTCTTCTAGTGGTAGTGACGCGGTGTAGCCGTTGATACTAATATTTAACGCGATGTAGCCGTCGATGCTAATATTTATTTGCTTAACATTACTTCTTTTACAATACTGGTCTTATTAATTTCACAATCACTTATTTGCTACAATAATAATAAATAACCAAACATTTCGTAACACAAAAACAAGTGTCGAGGAAGCACGTAGCTCGTCGTTATCACTTGTTTTTCACGCGCAGGCTGGCCAAAGCTGCGATTAATGTCTTCAGCCATCCCCCATACGCCAAACTTTTCCTAATTAATTGTAAGATTTTAATCATGGTACTGGCGTAACGAAATTATTATGGACCGTTTAATTTCCTTGCCCTACGCCCTTCGGCGTCTTACTGCGCTAATGCGTTATTGCAAAATTTTAATCAAGGGTGTGAGAGGGTAATTAAATTATGCAGCCTGTCGCATGCACTCTACGATTATAAATCTTCAATGTTTGCCAAGGTAGCGAATTAAACGTTCGAGTATGAATTATATTTATAGACTAAGTAATGAGTGTGCTTATTAAAAAACAAGAACAAGCCCAGATATGAGTAAACGGGTGATGTGTTAATATCAGATACTTATAACAACCTGGCACACCATTAATTCAATCAAGTATTGTAATGTTCCAGTTAGTTTTTAGCCATATTCACAAAGTGTTCGAAACAGGGAAGAAGTACGATTTAAATTTGACGTAATATCTTCGTTAAAATTATGTTGAATTTGACATATTGACTTTCACGTTATATTTATGTGTTGACTTCCTTTTATTTCTTATCTTCATTTTACTGATTATATATTTTATTTAACAATAAAAAATTTAAGACAACACTCAAATAAAAAAATTCAACTCATAACGTTAATTTAAAGACTTGACTAGTTAATTTGCTTGCTGTTAAGTTATTAGTCTGATAGACTGGAGCCATTCAATGTAATTACATTACATTAGGGCTTTATAGTTAGCCGTATTGATACTCCAAGGGCCCATGTTATCGCTGTCATACAGTTGCCTTATGTCAACATCTGGCTTAAATGTACATTTTATTGCCAGTACGTGTGTAAAATTAACATAATTTGTTAATATTTAGACAGCAAACTTCATCTTAACGGGCAATCATTTAAATTACGTTCATCAAAACATATAGTATTTTTTTTTATATAATATAATTCCAGTGTCACGATGTTTGTCCGGGATGAACTCCGAAACTACTGAGCCGATTTAAATCAAATTTGCACAACGTGTGCAGTTTGATCCAACTTAAAGGATAGGATAGCTTGCATCTAAATTATATAAAAAAAAATATAGACCGCGGGCAGAGCTGCGGGAAACAGCTAGTGTACTATATACTACAAAGTTTTTTTTTATCATTAATGACATAAAGTTTATTTTAAGGTGTTATAATATATGAATATGATAAAAATGTGTATAATATTCCTTACGAATATTAGGGACACACATACTCAATTATGAAAAGACGCATGACGATGTTAGCTCTGCATAATAAAAGACGTTTATTACTTCAACACGAGACCGCACTTTAGTCAATTTACTGAACCGCCCTCTGAGTCAAAAGTGACGGCAGACAGACAGCAATAAACTTGTGTTTATGTAGTTTACCAACAAATAAAACACAGCAAAGCCAGACTACTGCTCAAGAGAAATCTTCACAACGCAAAAATGAAATTAAAATCTGCGATCTAAGCGAACGAATTGCGACCAATTGGCCTCGTGTTGGGCCAAGATCAAATAATTTTATGAAAATGAACCCCCAACCCATTTAATTAACCCGATCTCCCCCTGTTAAGCTGTACCTACAAGAATTCCCCGGTTAAACATTAACATTCGTCAGGAATTTAATTCGAGGGCATGTCTAAATTAGGGATGGGCCGAATGTGGTTTGTGCCGAATACGAACTTCGGCCGAACATTCGGTGAAAATGAAAAATTCGGCCGAAATTCGGCCGAACTTCGGTTCAATTTCACCGCGCTTTTTCGTGTTGTGACTTGTTTACGCACTTGCTGCAAATATTGCTAGATGTGCCCCGCCCGCACTCCGCGCTTCCCCGCGGGGCCTTTAGCCAACTAGTCATTTGTAAAGACGTCACCAGCTTGTCACGTGCTATTGTCTGGTTAAAGTTTTTTTTTAGACCAACTATTAAGGAGACCAATATAATTTAGTATTTTTATTAAGTTAAGTACCTACCCATGCAAAGATTTCTAAATCATTATTAAGATTTTCCAGTTTCATGAGAAAAGCAGTAAAATTTTGTTTTTGATTAAGGTGATACCTCCGATGTGGCCCGTGAAATTCAAATTTTCATGTGGTTTTGCAATTTGCTTATCAGTGACAAGTTGTAACTTGATCAAAATTCGATTCGCGACAATAACAAGTATAATTTTAAATATAAAAATGATCATAACATGTGCTCTATTCATTTTCACAAAGATTAGTTGAAAGTTAGTAAAATTTCCGAAATCTAACTCATTTTCAATTATTCTTTGTGCGAGCGAATGGAGCGAACGTTTTAATCATTCTTATATTTGAAGTTATATTAGTTATTTTCGCGAATCATATTTTGATCAAATTACATCTTGTCACTGATAAGCAAATTGCAAAAAAACACATGAAAATTTGAATTTCGCGGGCCACATCGGAGGTATCACCTTGAAAGAAAGATTTCTAAGGCTGGTTTGGTTAGCAAGAAGAGCGGTTTAATTTTGTTTTTTGTTTGATTAAGTAACCAAAGATTTTTGAGACTGGTAGTTAAAAAGACCAATTTAAGTTTTTTGTTTATCACGTATGACTTTTAAAATTTCAAATAAATGACTATGAGTATACTGTTACTACAGATATGTTTTTTCATTAATTTCTATTATGAAAGTGCAAGTATATTTAGTGCAGAATGTTCGGCATTTTAACCGAAATTCGGCCGAATGACGAAGTTCGGTTCAAGCTGCCGAAGTTCGGTTAAACCGAATGTAAAACGAATTTCGGCCCATCCCTAGTCTAAATACATACCTAAATAAATATATACTTATACGTTTTTTAACAATTTTATTTCGTTCACCTCCCACATCACAATGCTAACTATTGCGGAGATAATTATTTTTTATTGGATTTTCTTTTCGCTAGAGAAGTTTTAATTACTGCAGGGCGTGTAACCGTGTTTTATAAGCCGGTGTTCGCTCGCCTCGCTCGGACGCTAATTGTTTGTTGCGGTCGTAATATCGCTCATATTCCCTCGCAGCCCTGTAAATTTTCCGATTTCGGCTACATAATTCATTAGCGAACATTGCTATTGCTAACACGATCGCTAATACGTCGATGATTTTCCAAATATCGAATCATGCGCGTATACAACACATACCTGATTAATCACAGATGAATCGAACCGAATTAAATTCACTTAAGTATCTCTAGTGTAAAACAAACAACTCGAAGATGTGATTGAACTCGAATCCAGCGCGCGTAGGTTTGTAGGTATAGAAATTAAAGAGGTCGAATCTGAGCTCATCAAACATTAAGCCGTAAGGGCTGTGTACCTAGGGGCCTTGCTAAATAAATAACTGGAGCAAATTAAAAACATTCACGCTCCTCGCGTATCGAACGAAACAGTGAGAATTCGGCGGAGGCAATAATAAATATGCATAGCGCGTCTATGCCACATCCTCTGTGATTAGTCGCGTGGAGGTACGGCGCCCCCCTAGCCACTGATACGGATAGGTGAGTGATAGCGAGGGGGCCTTGGAACTAAGGAACCCCTAGCTAATAATGCTAGTATCTCTCTGTAGTATTGGCGAAATTTCTTGGATATTGCCAATATGGGGTGTTCACGTGCGCACACTTTTGTTTCTGTCAAAGCGCGCCGCTCGGTTGGGTTACGTTCGACGAGGGAATCACCGTACAATGACAAGCATTTATCACATTGATGAAAAAGAATAACAGATGAATACTAATCTACAAATATGTTATGTTATAATAAAAATACTTTCAAGAATATACCTATATGGTATGAAATATTTTGCTTTAGTTAAAGACTGCAGCTATTTCAACTATATTTATTACTTGCACAGCTGAGTACTAGTAGCTTATAACACCTAATGCCTGTTATATTAGTCCTGGCATATAAATTCACAACGTGGTATACTGAAGCATGCAGTTTATTGCTCGGTTTGGGATGCATTATATTCAGCAGAGTTATGTGCTCTTTGGGATGTCTCGTAGAAGAATTACTCCCAAGGCAAGGGGGTGGTGAGAAGGAATAGGACCTTCGCTTTATACGACGGTGTATTTTGTTTATTTCAGGTAGGATATGTGGTTTTCGGGCACTCATGTATGTTGGTACAATTTCATTGATATCGAATCTATACTACTATATACTACTTTTTAGTATAGAGAGATTAATTTAACAAAAATAAAATATGTTACGTATACATAATCCGACGATATTTTCGTCTCAGCAAGCCTGAACGGAAGGATAAATTCACTCTAAAGACATCTAAGAAGAATAATTGGTACATTTAATATATTGAGTAACATTTGTGAAATTTGTCAGGTGTGCATGAAACAAGTGAACCAGAAATAATTCATGCGGCGGTTTCTTCACACTCGAGCAGAGCTCTTTACGAAATTAATTCCCCTACGTGACACGGCGTAGCAATTGAATGTAGACAAAATCACAACAAGGCACTGAACGTGGAATTGAACGCAGAGATTCACCTCAAGCGGTTATATTTATTGTTATTGCTTGCCGATTGCGCGCGAACCGTCGCCTTAATCAAATTAGGAGTCCGGCACAGTCCTAAACAAATTTCAATTTTCAATTACGCCCATGTAGGAGTGGCAGTCAGAACCTCCCTAGAGGACCACTTGACTTATTGCACGGCTATGAACTGATGCCTCAATAATGTATTCAGAATAATTGTTTATAGTACCGCCATCGGGTTCGATTGAATTTGCCCACAAGAGACACAATAAGTCATGATTTATATAGAACCCTAGTAGAAAGTGATCACGCGACCAGACGTGAGTATGATTTTATGAGTTTTATTACATGGAACGGTCCTCGAAAACAGTTGCCGCGTCACGCTTCTTATTGATTTCGTGTGGCAATAAAAGAATCGACGCCGACCTTAGCCTCCCCATATACTTTTTCCAGTTCAATGAGCATAAATTGCAATAGGATTCCACGCGGTGGATGGCCCCGAATATTTCTTGGGAACGCGCGTATCTTCAACATAGAAAAGGTGCAAAGATTTACCTGTTACCCGTAATATCGGTTAACATTAAAATATTTATTTTTATTTTTCGATAAACCTTTAGTGCGACGCTGAATCGCTCGCCACAGCTTGGATGGTGTGTATTGTTTTCACACGCGAATGAACTAAGTCGCGATAAGTCTGAACGAGTACATTTTCGTTGAATCTGTTCGGGATATTTTCGGCATCCGGACAATTTTACGTTACGATTTTTTCTCAAGGACTACGACTGAAATAGGTCTGGTTGGCGATGAAGATGACGAAATCCTATGATTGAAGTTTACCCAATTCACTGCGTTTACTTAAGATTTTATGTAAATTATTTTTCGACGGCGTTGAATTCTCTGAAACATTTTCTCTGTATATAAAACGAGTGCCTAACAAATTATAAGCAAACAACTTTAGGAATAAATAAAATTTTGCTAAGGGTATAGGACGTCACAAACCGGAATTACGTAAAAGGTTTCGAAATCCTGTTTTCTCTAACTAATTCAGAAAATAAGTACCTACCAATGTAGTTCCGACACAAATCAGTGGCGTATGAAAACAAAGCGATTCAAGCTGACTTATTGGAAAGGAACCCCTATTCGTTTAAACGACAATAAAACCGATAGTTGTATCCGAGCGCGTCCCGTTCCAATGAATTCTTATGGAAAGAAGCAATAAGAAAAAACTATTCCAAACAACGCTGCGGTGATAGCCAATATAGCAGATGTAAGACAAACAGGTAGCAATATTGAGACAACCATAGGATACACCGGTGATATCAATAAGCGGCGTGATGCCGCGACGAACTGCCGAGTTAAAGTAGGGGCGGTGCGCGTGCTTCGTCGAGATTGGAGACGATTATCGGGCCCGATACTATCAAGTCTACCCGCTCCCGGCGCCCGAGTTACAACATGATGAACTTACTCGCAACATCATTAATCTTCCAAAATAAATGCTGCTCCTTTACGCAATCTGCAATCTGCACTCCAAAAGCAAACAATATCAAAATAGCTCCCGGAAAAACAAATACTTTCGTGCCAATTTGTTTAAACTGCCGCTTTCATCGAGTGCAATGAAAATAAACATCTCATTTGACTTCATAATGCAATAACTTTTTCAGTGCAGCGTACAAAGTAGAACAATATTAAAAATGGATCGGATCCGACGTTTCACGAGCTCGATAATCAATAAGCAGTTTAAATAATACGCAATAAAACTCAAGCTTCCGATATAGTGTTTCAAATGTTCCATTTCTCCGACACGGACCATTAGCGGAGCGAAGTAAATCTGAAATCTCAAGAGATTGAAATCAAACAATGCGAACGTTCGTAACATAATACCATTTGTTATTAAGACACAAATGTGGCATTAGAGGGAAATAAGGCAAAGGCGAAAGTTGCGCCCGTTCGCCGACACGAGGGGAGATGCGACATACAAAATGTTTATAGAGAGAACTGGGTAAGGGGGTAATGCTAGTAATAAAATTTTATACACCTTAATATTTCGCTGAACGATGAGTCGAGGCGTGTGTGAAATTATGTACCTACCTTACACGGTTACACCGTATGTGGTGGTGAAATTTACTGCATTCTACGTGCAGCGACGGATGATTTTTACCGTACACTGAACAAATTGTTTTTTTTTGTTATTTTAGTAGCGTTATTATTATTTTAACGTGCTTTCGTTAGCTCTGATTAAATTCACCTCAACCTAACAGCTTCCATTTAATCCTTAAAAGCCTCAAGTAAATTAATCCCAATGGGCGATCACGACGTGTTGTGTAAATAAGCATCCCATGAAGGTGGTTTGCGTCTCCCACCCCGAATAGATGTCGTTTCGCGTGTGATAATTTATGCAAATGAAAAACACATTACCTACCTTGTTTCCTATTCGAAGTGGGAAACACGCTGACAAGTTTTCAGAACATGTTTATTGCCGTGTTTTGTCTTTATTATCTCGCCTCTCATGTCACTACTTTCATCCTATATAGCGCCGCGCTGCGCGCTGCCGCCGTATTTCATAATTTTTGGCGTTCCCAACTGTGAATTCATTTTTATCACACGCTAAAAGCTATCTGTTGTATGTGTACATATATGCTGAAATGTAGCTAAAATAAAATGCAATTTTAAATAAGCTTTTCTCAAAGCGTGCAAAGTTTCTTTTTAATATACTACAACATTATATACGTGATTGAAAAAAACTTTATCAACTTCACAAAGCTATATCAGAAAGTAGATATTCGTTATATAACCATTTTAAGAAAAGCGCCAGTAACACCGCAGAGCGTTTTCAAAATTACCAGCGCGAACCTAATAAAGGCTAAGAAGTTTTAGGTGCGCGTTTGCTAAAAATACGGTGTCGCAGAAGTTTTCTTTATTAGTTTCCCCCTTTAATCCGGCCAGGCGTGTCCCAATGTCTTTATGGCGAATTTTCAATCTGAGTCTGGGTGGAAGCCAATAAGAAATCAACTATTTTTCCCTGATTCCCGTGCATCGGTTCGAGGGGAGACTCGCTTCTTTACGACTTCTTTTACGATTGGAGGTGCATTCGGAATTAGTCCGCGCCATCGGGAGAGCCTTTTCGTGTCTACGACGAAAGGTAAAAGGATTACAATGACAATTTTTTTCTTTAAAAATCTCGTTGCCGTTGTGCTTGAAGACAATGTAAACTTATTTTCATTATTTGTAACATTCTCTTGATATAAATTGGACGAATCGATGCGACGTCAAAACAACTTTGATACTCGAAGCGAAAAGCGTGTAACACTCTCTTTTAAACTACTAAAGTTCTCCCTAACATAGACGGTGAATGTTTACGATATTGTAAGCTTTTTTAGAAAACAATTTTCCGTCGTTTTCCTGTTTTGAAAGTTCCGAACCTTTTTAACAAAAAGATTTCGGTTGTAAAGGATTTTGTAGATGGCGTCTCTCCGAAAACGTTTGACTGTTAATCAAGTGAGTGAAGTTAATATGAAGCAAGGTTGGATGTGGCAATCTTTCAGTGCGATCTCGCGTCATGACAGGTCTCACAATGTTTGTACTTGTGTGTATAAAAGTAAAGTAGGTATATAAGCTTTGTACAGCATTGTTCGTACTTTTATCTTACTTCACTATTTCTTTGTAACTTTATATTTGTAAAGATACTGTAGTTTTTACTATGCAGGTATTAAATATACAGTTGGTACGCTATGTTTGGCCGTGAAAGCGTTCATATTAGTAAAGGAAATGTATATTTTTGAATTCATATCTACTATAAAATGAATATAAAATAAAAATTTACAACAAACCGAATTAAAATTAAAGTAAACAATAACAAAAAAAGTTAGGTAGGAACTTACATAAACTAATCATTTATAATCAAATCATCTACACTGTAATAGTGTTTCAATTTAAAAGTATAGTTTTTTATAGGTAAATTCGTAACACATTATTTTATTCTTAAAAAAAAATCCACGCCGGCACTAAGGAATTTAATCCTTGTGTCGCGGGGGTTTCACAAACATTCAAAGCACATGCACAAAGAACACCCAGACTTGGATAAAGCATTATTTTGTGGATCACACAAATGCTTGTCTCTTGCGGGGATCGAACCCGCAGGACGTCGCGCACAGTGGTAATTAGCGTGGTGACCTATTATACCACCTATCCATGCAGTCAAAATATATCGTCGGGTATCTTTTTATAGATTTTTGTGGCAACGCTGAAGAAATTTTCTTCAAATAAAGCAGTTTTACAGTTTTTAGGTGACACAATTGACACAACAGAAAATTATAACTAATAATGATATTTTGGGACAATCTCACACACGGCCATCTGGCATCAACTAGGCAGAGCCTGTACTATGGCAACCAGACAACTGATAAACATACTTATATATTTCTAAATACAAACATATTATAGATAAATAACACCCTGACACAGAACAAATGATCGTTCTCATCACACAAAGATTTATCCTGGGTGGGAATCGAACCCACGACCTCCGGCTCAGCAGTCAGGGTCACTTACCAATAGACCAACAGGCCCGTCAATTATACGATTTAGCTTCTATATTAAGTTTGTAAAGGTGGAAGCATGATGAAGTTCCGTTAATACTATATGACCGTTTCTGCGAGATAACTGGCCTAGCTTTACGACACTCTTTTAATAGCCAGCGAGTTCGACCCCGGCTTTTACTTACAAGTTTATTGTTATTAATATTTTAAATGCATTTTCAACTTTAATAACTCTTAAAAAGCAAGGATTATGAGCTATATGAGGGAGTCTTAAGATTGTGTGGCATTTATGTTCTAATGTAGGTATTAAAGTGAATTATTACTTTTAAAGCTGACTTTCATTTTCCATTTTATTATATATTTATTTATTTTTTGTTATTTCATCTAATTATGTCATTTCTTTTTGATTAGAACTTTAAAGAGTTATTTAAAAAAAATATATGTGTATATATTTTAGTATTGTTAGTTGTAAGAAAAGTCGGGAAATAAAGTAAATGCTGGATGAATTAATTTCGTAAGTCTTATTTCGATCAAAACTCACAAATCAACATGAACACGCATAAAAATGTTTACGAAATAAATTAACCAAATAAATTGTTTAGCTAAGTTAGTTAGTTAATCGTAAACAATTTGTTACTTATTATCAAACTTTTAAAATTCGATTAGCAGTATAATGCCTTCAAAGTAATTTATTAATTATAATTATAATTAAAACCAGTTATAAAACCAACCATTTCCTTTTTGAAAACAGTATAACTACTGTTTTCAAATTTCAAAAATGACTTTAATTTTTTTATTCATTTATGTAGGTACAGTCAACAGCATAAGTAGATGATCAAAACCGATTTATATATACTGAACGGAGTTCGCGCCAGAACTGTGTGGCGTCGAAGTGATTCAAAAGTATGTGATTGTAAATTATACCAAACATTGACTACTAGTATAGTTTCCAGAATCTATTATATTCGTGATCAGTTTTGACTCCAAAAGTTATAAGCTCAATCCATCATCTACTTTTGCTGTTGATTGTACACACACACTAAATCATACAGAAATAAAATAATAAAACAAATGAACACAACGTTTTATTTCATATAAATGCAGTACTTTCACTTTTAAGGCCCAGTTTTTTGATCCCAAGTTAACTCAACCAATGGTTAAATATGCTAACTAATCGTGAAATCGTGAATCGAATAGCAAAAAGGCTGGTAGTTAATAAATTCCAAGGTTAATCAACGTAAAAGCCGTATATCTATTTTTGAAAGTCACTATGCTATTCAGATCGACTTCAGACAATATCGAGTTGTAGAACAACAAAGTTATTCGTGTAACCAACTTCATACATCGTGTATCCGAAATTCATTCGCTACATTATCTGTACACGTGTCGCGATTAACTCGCCTAACTCACTTCGACTTGCCGACGCCAGTAACTGAGTATTCACTAAGATCGTGACTGAAATATCATATCATAAGCGAGTTAATTTACCTCCCCCCGCTGATGGCTTACCGGCGCATTTGTAGTTACTACTTCCATAGAAAATGGCGGAGGTAACTTACACGTTTATTAGTTTCGTTTATTAAATTTGTTGATAATTTACATTGAAAATGTACTAATAAATTTCATTTTCTGCTAGCGTCGACGCGTGAGAACCTTAATTTGTTTTTATCAATAAACGTTAGTCTCAAGTCTTTAATTCGGAATTTAATTTTGCTTCGATATGGTATTGTTCGAGAAGCGATAACGTCAGAAAGCAGAAACACCCACGGGCCGCGTTCAGAATTAATCCAATCCACGGAATAGGTATTACAGAAAGCTGATGGAGCAAAGTTTCCATGTAAGCCAATTGTGTGCCGTTAATCTAATCGGTGCCGTGTATAACGATATTTTGATATCAAACCCACCGTACAATTGCCAAATGAAAAATACGCGGATTTCCTGTCGACCGTAATCGCCATGTAATCCATCAAATGAAACGATGTTGAACGCTTTGCTTACCGTACGAAAGTCTGCCCTATTACGTATTGTCACGATTTAATACGACTGATGTATGAGTTATTTACAGAGTATTTGTTTTGATTTATTGTGCGACGTATTTTTCAATAAAGCAACCGAGCATTAGGAAGGTAAATAATTTGTACTTATGGGAAATTGTATTCTATCTAAATTCTATAGTAGCGAGCAACTTGTTCATGATTTTACGTGTGAGACTCAAAACTATATCAGTAACCTAAATATAATGAAAACGGAGGGTGGTGTGTTCCCTTACAAATTACAGTATCCATAAAATACAAAGCATGTTGTTTGCTCAAACTACCCTTGACCAAAATAATGCCGTGTGATAGGATCTTTGAAACGTGCGCGGGTTTATTATAACTTTCTTCCTAAGAGTTCCAGCTGTGAGGGACCATGTCGCACTCTCTCCCTTCACCCCCCTCCCCTCTCCCTTCACCTGACTAGTGTAACGGTGCTCATGCGATAAAACAATTACCACAATCAAGTCGCGTTCGGACTACAAAACTTCAGAAAACTGAAATCGTGAAACTTTCATATAGTTAGCAATTAAAGTTGGCCAATTAAATCCTTATCTTACATAGGCTTAAGTATACGTCAGATACTGCTTAGGACATTAATAAAGTCTACAAAAATAAAACAGGCAATTATACGAGTTTTAATGTTGAACCTTGAAATGTTATTACTTTTTAACGAGAACCTTAATTTCAATTTTAAACAATAATTAAAGGTAACCCTTACATTACCGATTTCGTAGTAATAAACCGGCATAGTAAAACAGCTAATTATGAATTTCGACGGTCATAAAATATGTCAACGTTAAACTCATTTAGTTAAAGAAACATTAATCTATGAATTGCTGAAATATCGCGCAAAACTTTCAAACGACAGGACAAGATTTGTAAAGAAAAAAAAACAAAATTATTTTTTTAATCTCATAATTATAGTGAGTGTTTAGACAGAAGACTGTGATAGATGTGTGTTCAACGAGAACGGGACGTACTAACGCGGGTAACACCACGGGCCACAGCTAGTAAAAAATAAAAAGTTACCTACCATAAATATACGGAACCAAGTTTACGTGCGTCGATAAACCTAACTGTGGGTTAGTTATGTGACTTTTATATATGTTGTTTTGTTATATAGACCTCTAATTTAGGGAAAAAAACTACAAGAAACAATAGGCTAGTTGTTATTATCAGATCTGGGTACGTTGTCGTGTTACCGTCTAAACAACTCGCGTGTCGGTCTAAGCTCACCGTAATCTTGATACGGCACGGCCGGCGTTAATTATAGTTTTGCTTATTTCTTGCGACCTCGACTAGTTATTGTAATTGGTAATAATTGGTAGACACCGTACTGACCCAAATATACAACTTTTATGTAGAATTGTTGTACTTATATCAATGTCGTATCAATTTTGGACTCTTGATGCTGAATATAAATAAGTGAATATATTTGGATGTATATCACCCGAAAAGTATTGTCTTATAACATGTGGAAAATTTAGCAGAACATGGGTTACAACAAACAATAATATAAAAAAAATACTTTTAAACTAAATTAAGTTTCATACCCTTAGAGTTAGTAGTAACAGAAATAGCTGGAAAATATTGTACACTTAAAAAAGTAAAATACTTACTTAAAAAGACATATGTTTTCCTTACATTCTTAATACACTCAACAAACTACGTCATGGACTTTAAAATTCAATATGTTTCGTGTGTAGATGATGTACACTGAAAGTCTGGATCAGCGTGAATATTTTCAGGCGAAGGTTCGACACTAAACTCTACATATTTCATCGGTACGCGGCGGTCGTCGTCCTAACTTTCATTGCGTCTCCTCTAAGAATCACATATTCAGTAGTAGTGCATTTTTCATCAGTCAATCCTATGTAGGATCAAAATAAAATGTTATTCTTTGAGGTGTTACACAGGGAAGCGTGTTGGGTCCCTTGTAAAAATTGTTTACAATTTTTGTTGCATTTTTTGTTTGCCATATAAAATAGGTCACATTACGTAACTAAATGCATTATTAAAAGATGGTTCAGTATCTACGGCATTTATTACTAAGTTCATTAAACTTCTGTGATATGTGATCGGATCATATACTGACATTATATTATATTTTATAACAAATCTTCACATAGTATGAAACAAAGTCGGTCCCGCCGTCTTAACGCTTAGAGCTCTTAAACTATGCATAGGATTTTAATTCAGCTTTTAGCAATAGATAGAGAAATTCAAAATGAAGGTTTTATTTATTATAGGCATTCATTACTAAGTAATCTACTAGGGGCGGACGACTTAGTAAAAAAATATATATTTTATAATTCAGAAACGATATAACGATATCTGACAAAAATGTAATTCCGACAAACTTAAAAACCGACCTCATCCGTGGTTAACATTTAATGGGCGACGACTGTTTCAAGAGTCTTATATTACGTGGCTATAAAAAGAGTATACTTTATATGTTTTTAGTATGTCTATCATTATAAGTTATTTACGTTTATTTGATGTTCAAAAACATTTGCGTCTAGTGTTTTCTGGATATAATTTTTTAAAGCGACTATAAATTATTTGTGTTAGAATAACAAAATGTATTTCGCATTAATCTGACTGCGAAAACATCTTGTTTTTTTTATAGCAGTTTGGGGCACACATAACAAGTAATCTTGCTAAGCCAAATACTTGTGTTACGAGTAGGTTCACGTCGGTAATGCAATGGGTAGGTTTCCAATCGTCAACCACGTGATCGCAATTCCGACTCCCTAGCCATGCCTAATGGCTAGGGAGTCGGAATTACGATCACGCCTTTTAAATATATTATAATTAATTATTACTCGACTTTCATGATATTCGGATAAACAACAATAAATGTCAGGCAACCAGCTTACACACCGAACTATATGCAAATAGCTGTAACAACAATCCCCAAATGGTGTCCCAGCGGCGTCTCGTTCGCAAGCAATACTGATTTCTGAATAGTCTCACACCTGCCGATTCCCTACGATGTCGCTTTTCCAATTCAAACTACATTTCGACGGATCTCAGTAATGTCATGTCTTTATGGCTTCACTTACATTATTCTGCAGACATCGGTTACTGTCTTTCTAACGTTAAAATGTTGAGTATTGAGTTTCTAAAATAATAAGCAATTCGGTGATGTATGGAAATATTTTCTGCAAATATTTTAAGAAGAAATATTTTAAGCAAAAAAGACAACATCTTTTTTGCTTACAGACGGTTTAAACGTAAATAAAGAACTTAATATCATAATGTAAGCGTAACCATTGTTTTTTTTTTTCGTAGTTTACAACAATAATATTTACTCTATTTGCCCATTTTTTTTAAACGACGCCCGCTCTATTAATTTGGTCCTTGTGTCGCGGGGCTTTCAGAAACATTCAAATCACATGCACAAAGAACACCAGACTTGGAACAAACATTTGTGGATCACACAAATGCTTGTCTCATGCGGGGATCGAACCCGCAGCACGTTGCGCACAGTGGTACTTTATTAGCGTGGTAACCTACACCACTCGGCTATACGTGCAGTCGACATTATTATTGAAACAACTTTTATTTCGGACTTCTGGTAGTAAATCTATCGAGCATTGGCTCGCTGTATATAATTCGATACAAGTCTCGAGTTCGCTTTAGTTAATACGATGTCATGTACGTAATATGACGCTACTATGTTACTCAAACATGTACTTATTTTAGTCTCCATCTTTTCAGATCATGTTCGCGAATTCTCATGCGGCACGCTGTACTACCGAACCTTTTTCGTGGATTCCAAAAGGGACGCACTATACGTTGGAGCAATGTGAGTAATGGCTTATAGTGTAAATTATTGGATAAGTGTAGACACGTTTTACGAGTTTCCAAAGTACCTAATAAAACTATGATGGTATGGTTAAAAGTGACGTGGAATATTGAAAGCAGACTATTAGTTTTAATAACAAGCATATTCATAGACAGGAAAAAAAATATAAACTTTACATAATTAAGTATAGATACCAAATAATGTAAGGTATATTTATATTATACATGGTTGGGTATTTATAGATCAGCAAAATAAACTTAAACTCGAATCCAGCCTTCAATATAAAACGACACAATCTATCATTTTCTCGGCACAAAACAAAAACCAATCGGTCCAATACAATCAAATAGCAATTTTTACGAGTGTGCCACCGTATCGTTTACCTTCGGTTGACTACTGTTATCCATGGACCAACTCCAATGGACCTGTGGTACTCCATAGTTTTACAGAGCACCTACCAACTATACAAAGTTTCTAGGGAGTCAGGAGGGTCAGGATATACCGGTGATTCAATAAAAAGAGGTGATATAGGTCAATCGTGTGTGTCACGAAGGCAACTAATTTCGTTCGGGGAATAATACTGCCGCATTTTCAGCTATAAAACCATTCTTTTATAAGCGTTATGGTAACTTTTACGCAAGTTTGTAACGTATCCCTCCAGTCCGCAGTAAATTGACTCAACTTTACCATTCAAATAGCCCAAGTTAAAGGAGTTTTGCAACGTTCCTTTTATGTTTTTCTTATGATACTTTCTTTTTCAGGGATCGGCTATATCGACTGAATATGAATAACATCAGCGCATCTCACTGTGATGTAAGTTATACAACAAGATATTTTTTTAACCCTCTTTTTTATTTAAATGACCCGACTAAAATGCTAAAATTGACCGTCAAAAATATCAAGTGGGGTTCGAAATCTCTTCATAGGTATCCCACTGAATCACTAACGCATTAAATTTAATTTTCACGTTTTGTGTGACTGTTTTCCTAGAACATGGTGACCGCAACAGAATTCGTTAAAAAAACATGCAAGCATTGAATAAAAAAATTCAGTATTCGCATGATAAAATGATTACACAAAAATTCAAATGTAATTTTTTGTTTGCAGAGAGATTCCATAAATTTGGAACCCAGCAACGTGGCACAATGCGTATCAAAAGGAAAATCAGAGGTGAGTTCATACTTTATGAAGTAAATTAATAGCTATATATAGAATAAGTAATGTGTAACGCAAATGAGATTAAAAGTTTCTTATTACTCTTGCAAAATTACTCCCAAATACCACTATTTCCATCAAGGGTTAATCCCATTTTTAACTGTGAGCGGCGGGCGGCGAGCATATTTCATAGCAGGGGGCTTACAACCATGCTCTGCCTTGCTATATTAAGGCCGTTAATTTTGATTTACAATCGCAACGTAAAAGCAATATTTGTTTTATTTCTCGGCGGTCGGAGGCTGTCTCGAAGATCGGGGAACGACGATTATTGCGGCTTGCCTCGGTGCGTCATCTACTAATTCAATAATACCCACTCTACACGTTACACTTGAGTGGTTTCCTCCATTTTTATCCGATATCCGTATTACAAGCTGTATGAACTCGTTGCAACCAGTTTTATTTATAATAAAAATTTCAACTTGCCGTCGTAACTCTCTGTTCGCTTCTCAGACACGTTTATATGTAACTAGCTGACCCGGCGAACTTCGTACCGCCTAACAGTCAATGAATGTCGTGTTACCTTTTAGCTGAACTAATTTAGGCTTTGATGAACGTAATACAATGATACAAAATAAAAATACAGATACTTAGATATCAAAAAGTATTTTAGTATGATAAATAATACATACAGAAAGAGAAGTAAAAAAAAAATTAAGTTAAAACACGTGTCAGCAAAAAATGACAATTGCTTAGAGAAATCATCAGCAGATAGATCGTTCAACAATGCAACTCTCATATTTACTGACAGTTGAAGTTTCTTCACATATCGCCGCAGATTTGGCTGTTGATCTGTACGATAAGCTCGACGATTTCTCGTTTCTAACCTAGCCGTTTCACGGGCTGCCTCTCTTTCCTCTTGTGTTTGAGAGGCACGAATTAAAGCCCTTCTTCGCTCCATACTAACGCGGCGCTCTTCTCGTGCAATGTCTCGTTCTTCATCAGATAATTGACTCGCGATGTTCCGTTGCCTAATTCCAGTACGGCTTCACTGGGAAAGATTAGATCTTCTAGGACGTGGCATTGTTACTAATACTAATACTGAATATGTACTCGCACCACAAAACCACACGAAACAAACAAATATAACAGTAGCTGAACTTTCGTGACATAGACATTGATTGACAATAGTTTAGATCATAGACTACTACTTTGGATACTGCCCTTTTTATTCAAATCTGCTTAATACACCTATCAACCTTTTTATTTGATTAAAAAAATACAGACAAAAGTTAATTCACCCTTTTTAAATAATTACACAAAATACATTTCTGAACGCATGCATAAATGTCAATCGCAGTATTTGACAGGATGACAGGAGGAAAACCATAGGAAAACAAATTTTGACAGGTACGAAACTAAGGAACATAATTAAATGGAAAATGATTCATTTTTATAAATATGAATTCGTCAAGTTTTCATTGTTTTTAAAATGTATTCTGCTATTCAGGGCGGAGACAAATCCAACGAAACAAAAACCATGAAAATTGATCCAGCCGATCTCGAGTTATAAGTGTTGTAACAAACCCGTCTTTCTTTTATATATATAGATAAGAGAGTCATAAAGCCAGCTGCCAGAAATAGGATGTCTCAGGAAAAAGTATTAAGTCTGACGGAGAACAGTAAACCCTGTTTGCGACTGTGAATGCTGCCGTAACCTGGCTGCACGCAAAAGCTGCTAAAGCAAATCCACAAGTTTACTGCAAAATATCGCGGTAACATAAACCACGCAAATAAAAGGTCAAACTTCCGCAATAGCGTTAGGAGAAAAGCAATAGACCACATGCTACCCTCTCCAACTCTTCCAATGAAGAAAAAAGAGAATTTGTTTTATTAGTATCAAAGAGGGCTATAAAAAAGAAATACCCTTGAGTCTATCACCTCGATCGCGAATGGAACGGCCACTCGTGAAGGCTATAATCAAAGTTTCTCGCTGTCGGCGAGTTTTCTTTTCTCTAAACACGATGTCGTAACACGAAAAAGGCTGGAAAAATGCCGTCGGCGAATTCCGCAAGGCTGCCACCGGCCCGACGCTCGCCTTGTTGTTTTAACTTCTTCACTCTTTGTGACGCTATTAAGGAAAATTTACTTGCTTAGGTAAATCAGACGGAGTGAATTTTTTTCGGATTAAGTTTCTTAATTTTCTCTTTATTTGGCGTTCTTGACTATATTTCTATGTGTAAGGAATATACCAAAGCTACTGAAAAAACAATGTTTGTGATTCCATTGCAAATTAGTATGCAGTAAAAAATCTTGACCCAAAAACGAAAGTAAAAGGAAATAAATTATTCCAATCGGATTCCAGACGCAAGTCCACAAACCCCTACTTACAATACATTCCTTTTAATTTCCTAGTCCATATTACAACCTTTGTGCTTGAGTATCGTGGTAAAAGCAATAAAATGTTCCGCACTGGTAATGCAAATCAGCGCTCTTAAATTCCTAATAAAAACCATTATAGAAAAACAAGAAAGAAACCTTTTGGATAGAAAAACGCGAGGAAAGCCCGCCGTAAATCTACTTACGTACAAAGTGGCGAATAATTAACGAAATGGTCCAATCGAAGGCATTAGTTCCGAGTGAAGTTATGCGAGCGTTCCCGGCTAAGTGCCGTTAAAAGAAACTTAGACGTGAGCTTGATTGTTCTCTTGCTTAATTCTGATTGTTTCTGAGTGCAAAACAGTTCTGTGTTCACGTCAGTACGACGGCTGAGCGCTCACAGTATATTAATCCGATAATTACTTTAGAACAATCTCTTCGCGAAGTTACCTCGCCGGGCCGAACCAAAGAAACGCCGAGCAAAACTTTTTATTAACAAACAAAGCACTTGGTTAATTGCTTACTTACACGTGCCTATTCCAGATCGAGATTTACTACGTTTTCTGATTCGATGTAGAAAGTACGTAATGTAATTAAGGTTTGTTATCTACTGTAATCAGTCAGATAAAGAGCTACTTATTACTTGCACAGTTTTGATTTGTATTGTTTTTCTTTGTATAAGATTAATAGTCTAAAACTTTTTGTTTATCACAGAATGTGTCTAAAGTTTCATTGATAACACAAGTTATAAACAAAGTGCGTATCAGAAACAGCGCTTCAGTTAAATAAAAGTATTTTAATATGAGAAAGACTTTTACGAAGCTAGTAATCACTTTTTAAATATTAAGTACTGCATTTTTTTCTGATAACGCATAACCAAATTTTATTCGTTCATCTTACAATGCATTAACAGCGTGCATTTTTGTTCAAAAGAACTGAATTTTTAAAGGAAAAATTGTTAGAATATCCGTGCGCTCGTTCGCCTGTCGCTGTGACGTAGAGAAAATTAGTTTTGAGCTTGACGACTGACCACGAAGACCACATAGCAATCTGTTGTTGAATAAACACAGGCCGTATCTATAGAAGTGTCGAGATCGATGGATTCATTGGTTAAACCTGCCTGGAATAAACCCTATACAGAGAGGAAAATCAATTGAATTCCCTAATATAATGCATGACAATTATTGGACAAGAGAAAGATATTAATATTATTACGCTCAAATAAAGGTGAAATAAATAAAATATTGTTTTTATTGCAAACATGTAGTTTATTAACGACCTCTGTGGTCAAGAAAAGTTTGTCAATGGAGAAAAACCTTTCTACATTGACAAACTTTTCTACCTTGGCTCGGGTCAAGGTGTTTGTGGTACTTTCGTTATCTCTGATTCCATAACACAAATGCTTTAGCTACTTACTTTGGAGTCGGAGCAATGTATGTGATGTTGTCCACATTTATTCATTAAAATTTACTGATTCAGGAATAACAATTATTTAAACAAACATTTTATTTTTATACTATTTACTAAAATTTTAAATTCATTTCATCATCAAATCCTATTAACTGAATTATGGTATACGAGCATTAAAACACGTATATAAGTAAAGCCTAAAATGTTCATTTTTTAAATGGATCTTTAATGAACCGTAATGAACTGAAATGGACCAATATAGCACTGTTTTAACCAGTAAAGCGAGCAATGCATTTCTGTCGTCCGGAATATTAATGTGCCGTTTAATATTTATGTCGAAGGCAAATTTGCATAATCACAGCCTGTGAACACTCATACACACCCACGTACTTTCGAATTACTATTATTCCAATGAATTTTGCCCGAGGTACGGCATGCGCATCGCACACCCATCGATGTGTTGCGATTGTTTGCATTACAGTTTATTTTTGTTACGTGCTGACAATGAAATATATTTAATATTTAGTTTGCGTTTCGCTAAATGGGTTCATTAAAGTTATCAACTGAATTGGTATTGATTGTTCAACGAGTACTTACGTCCAATCATGTTTGTGTTTTAGTTGAAAACTTTGTTCTGAACTTGGCTAGTCTAGGGCGCTTATGTTTAGTTCTTAGTTCGAGGAGCGTGTTTAGCGAAGTATCTTAGGGATTATTTTGAGAGGATGTGTGTAATACCAATAATGAAACAACTATCACCGATCTCAAACATGTGCGTAACTTTAATTATGTTATCTATATATGTACAAAATCTTAGTGTAAGTTTAGCTTAGGTAAATTTCACTGATTTAATATAATTCTGTTTGTTCCAGCATTTCGACTGTAGAAACCACGTGAGAGTGATCCAACCGATGGGAGATGGTTCCCGTCTTTATGTCTGCGGGACAAACGCCCACAGCCCTAAAGACTGGGTTTTATATGTAAGTACTATTTTCTTAACATTTTTAATGTTTGTGTTTCCAGATCAAAAGACAAAGTATTCTTTGTCAAAAGGAAATAGGTCAAAACAATGATTTAAACAAAGAATATATTATATGCAGTACTCTTGTGCATAGGTATACTATATTCAGTATTCTTTGTTATAGTCAAGTAGAAGAGGTAAAAAGTATTAGGCAAACTGTTTGGTAGATGTAGATAAACACACGCGGCTACACAAACAATTAAGTTTCAGGAAAGAATATATACTCTGATTCAAACATTTTCTAAAACACATCAGCAAACAGAATCTTGAGAACGAAATCTATCCAGCGGCGCAGACAAGAATAAAATAAACAAGGAGACTGTTTTATGTTGCGATTTCCATTACATGTCCAACACGGATATCTTGGCGCACACTCGCGGCACATGGAACGAAATGCGAGCTATTATCTGAAGACCCACCCCCCTCGAACTGATCCCGACATGAGCCCTGGACATGAACCAGCGACGCAACAGATCCCCAACAGGTCATACTTGTACTACAATATTTGTGTGTCAGAATATGACACAATTGAAAAATTTTAATCAGGAGTGTACAGAACTGTTCTTGCCGTTTCCAAAGTTCTTGTCCTTATGCTCTTGGTCGTAATGAAAGCTAACCTAAAGCTAGCTGTGTATCAAAAACAAATTACTTAATGCATCATTCTAATTTCATTTATGATCAAAACTTCTTATTTAAAAAAGGTTTAATTCACATTTAAAAGCGTCTAAGATTTTCATAAGACATGAGTAAAAAATCAACGTAAGAACTAATAGACTCAAGTTGCTCCAAAATTCTCGGTAGTAATCATAATGAATAGTAATCTAGTTTCCGCTTCGCTAGTAGGAGCGCCAACGCCTTCGCGTTCCCTGAGACTCGCAATTTTCCTAACATTGTACAGTGATGCTCTTTAAATTTCTATTTCGCCGGTTTATACCGACGACAAACTCAACGAGACGGTATTAAGCGTCCATTCTACATGCAGCTGGTTGCATCCAGTACATAACGCTTCCTAGCAAGAACCGCGACAAATTTCACGGGGAGCGACTCCAAATGACACCGTAACATGAACGAAGATTTGCACGACGACGACGGAAGAAATTTCTAACCGAACGCCTTTAGATCCCAACCAATGGCGGGTTTTAATGCAAAAGAATTTTCCCGTAATAAAATTCGAAATAAAATTCACCGCTGCTATGCGAACACTTTAGATTTATTATTTATTACTTACATTTTGACCAGACTCGTAGCGTATTCGCCCAAATGGACGTTATTTGAGTACATACCCACGTTGCGACGATAAGTGGAGTTATTTTCATAAAATTATTTAAAAAACTCATAAAAAGAACTTTTCACAATAGGTATCGAAAGCAGACCGCAATAAATTCTAGTGTGGCCTGTTCACCTCTCACTTTCCCTGCTCTTGACTTTCATATAATTTTATGATGTATTGGCGGTCGTTTTGACCCTTCACACGTTTTATCGCAGTTTGGACACAGTAGAGTTTTTGGGGTCTAAAAGGTGCATAAAGAAATATGAAAATAGAATTTTAATGATATTCAGATTGCAGGAGGTCGTATTTTTTATAAATTGCCTTTTTAGCTCGACGTTATGCGTATAGGGATTTAACTACTTAACGATAGGCTTGATAAAAATATCAGTAAGTAGTAAGTTAGTGTAGCGTGTTAAATTATCCTGAGCAAAGGAACAATGCTAAAGTGTAACCAAGCATAAAAAATATATATGAAAACAAAAATTGCTCTAAACTGGAAGCTAAAAATACTACGTACTTATGTATATACTTAAGTAGACTTGCGATGAAAATAAAACACTTATTGAACATTTATCTGTTCCCCGCACCCGTAAAAATAAATCACACAAGTCGAAAATTCGCACTAATAGCAAGCCAAAAATTGAAAATATATCATTTATACCAATGTAGGGAGGGGGACACGGGACCGCGTTGATCCCGAGCGCCGGGACTCTTTTGTACAGAGCACTGTCAAAACAGAGATAGTTGTACATTTAAATATGACTGGATATTAATTCCCTTTGAAAACTGATTTAATTAACTTTCGAATTGGTTAGATGGCTGGTTCATAGAAATATATTCGAAAGACTAAATTCAATTTTTAAACAAAACCTGCTATCCACTTTATTCAAACGGAAAACTGAAGTTGTTTTTTTTGTTTTTTATTATTTCATTCCACAGCCGAACGAATCTTTAGTCTACTAAAGATTCGTTCGAAAACTAAATATTTTTATCATAATAAGCTCTAGCTTATTATGATAAAAATACCTATTTAGTTTAAATTTCTGGCACCAAATTAATGACTAAAGCGTCAGACTAATTTGATAGTAAAACTGAAACCGACTAAACTACAGCAGAATGCTTTCACAGTGCAATAAATAAAATAAATAAGTACAAAGTGCGAAGTCGCGCGCTATCTGCTCTATGAGTAATGTTACCTCCTCTTAGGGCGCGTCAGTTTCAAAAATTGAGTGAAATCACATGTACGCGATTGATAGGGCAAATGCGACTTGCGTCTTCGCATGAACGAAGGCTCTTCGTACACAAGGGTACGCAAGTCTCCAAGACCCCTCAATTTTCGTCTCTATGCGACTACCGCCAAAAAAACCATAGAAATTCGTACTCTGGCATGCGTCGTTGGAGATTAAATTCGTTGGGTATCAGAGGCGTACAGTAGCCTTGTGTACGAAGGGCCTAAATCGACCGAGCGATTCATATTTGCTGCAACCACCAATTTATATCTATTCTGTTACAAATGGCTGTATCCGATTGGACGGGTATTGGAAACAAATGACGCGCTAGTTTGTTTGTGGCGGTATTGGTATTTTTTGTGCACTTGTGTGGCGAGGCCCTAGTACATTGGTATTAATAATATTTAACTTCTTGTTTCTCAATGTAAAACTATATAAATTTTTTTTAATTACTTTACTACAAGTAGGTCTTAAAATTTATACTAGATATAAAAACGGGATTAAGTACAAGTCATGACTGAAGAATATTAAAAACTCCATAATTATGATGTAACTATGTAACTTTATTTGCTTCAGAAGCCAGTAAACCTAATAAACTTATTTCGTAAAACACGAGAAATTCAAAATTACTTTTTAATGTTTTATCTTTTTCCAATACTCGTTACAAATAGCTTTATGATGATTACACTTCATTTTTCCACCTCATTTGGTAACTGTGACGAAAAACAGATTCAACATTTTCATTTTAAATGGGTACAATCAATAAGCTAGGCTTATCGTATTTTTTACGAGATGAATACGATGTGTTTTAAATCTGCTATTAGGTACGTACAAATGGTACTATTGTACGGAACAGGTAACAAACGACCGATACTTTTATTTTTCGTCTGATCACACCGTTCTTTTAGTCCTGGTGTTGCCAACGGGCGCTCTAAATTGTCTTTGTGTCTCATTCTTTGTGCTCATAACGTTATTGTTCTTAAATTTATTGGGTTTTATAATTCTTACTTTCTATTGTTAAGTTAAATAATTCCTCACAATGAAATAATTTATTTTAAAGTCATACCCAGAATATACATTTAAATTAGTTTTAGGCATGTAAAATTTACTGTAAGTATTACAGTTACTTAAGTTGTTAATCATATTATACCAGAATATTTCATTCGTCTAAATATTTGTTGCTTCTTCTTCTGCCTAGCCTTTTCCCAAGCTATGTTGGGTTTGGCTTCCAATCTTACCGGATTTAGCTGAATACTATATTACATGAAGCGACTGCCGGTCTAATCTCCTTAACCAATTTTACTGGGTAATACAGTATCCCATAGTAAGACTGGTTGTCAGAATTGTAATGACTTAACGACTGTCAAAGATCACCGTATGACAGTCTGGACCAACGGCTTAACGTGTTTTCCGAGGCACGGAGGGGTCTAGGTAGGTTTACAATTGATCACCCATCCACGTACCAACCGCGACGAGCGCGGCTTAACCTTTAATATTGGTCAAACCGTAAGGCTTACACTTAGCCACGAGCCTGAGACAAGTATTTGTTGTTTATTCAAAATAAATACAAGCACAAAAATCAGTAACTTTAAGTCACATTTAAAACAGCTGTTGTATGACATTTCTAGGAAGTACTCTACCAAAGTCTACCTAAAACTTGTCCAAAAAGTTTTGTAAAGTTTCTAGTGCTGTTTACCCGAAAGTTTACCGCGAACATAACTTGAGGGAGGTTTTCGAATAGACCTTTACAACTTTTGTACACATCCGCGTAGTTATCATAAGGGTCTCGTGTTGATCTAGAAAGTTTCACAGCTTTTCCCCTCGATTAGGTTCTTCCCTTTTTTATTTCGTGTTCAAATTTCTTTAGGGTATTGACACTAGTTTTGTTGTATGATGATTGAATTATAGTTTTATTAATAACTCTTTTACTTTATGGTTTATTTTTGTAATTTAATATAGGTATATCTTTTTTGAGTGCAATTTTACCCTGTTTTTAAGGTCTTCAGTAAGAATGAGCCCAGGCTTTGACTGCTTAGTCGTACTTTAATTTTATGAGCAGAAGTAATCTAATCATGTTTGATATAGATACTACGTGACGTTAATTTTATTGCATGTCATTAATATTTGTTTATGTTATACAATTATCGAACAATAACAAGGAGGATACACTCGCATAACTACGCATGATCATTACCATACGTCAGATAACACGGCTTGCCTATTGTGTAACCTGTCTCTATACAACTTACTCAATGTATGAACAGTAGTTAACCTATTATTAGTTCTACTATAACAACCCCTTAGTATCGTCTGGCTTTTCGTCAAAATCAATATTCAGTCATGTCTAAAACTGCACCTGCGTGCACAACAAATGGCATAAACACATGTAATATTGTTGGCTTCAAACTCGACGAAAGCCATCGTGAATAACCCACACATTGAATAATAGATTCTAAAAGTGTGTTATAAATGCCCTAGGACGCATGATAAGTGGCGGGCCCACGTTAGGCATAAACAACTGGCGCTAACAACGTGCTATTATACTTCGTAGTGTGTACATTTGCGTGGCAAACGGTTGGAAAAGAGGACTCCGTCCATCAGCATTCTGTTACAAAGAATTGCACGTGCAATGAACAACACAACTTTATGACTGTTTGACTTCTTTCGAATTTGTCGATTTGAGCGGAACTTAATTTGAGATAATTAAAATTACGAAGCTGCTTAACTTTTAACTTTGAGTATGCAAATTCATTTGAAAGCTTCTCAAACGTTGGAAGGCCTGTCAAATATTTGGATAGCGGTTCAATATACGGCCGATAGCAATCTTAATTCAATGTAAGTTCATACGACGATTCCCAAATATTGCACTGCAATCAGAATTTTGGTCTCATTTTCGGTCTGATATAATTATTATTATTCATGCCGATAGATCAACAAGCTTTTGTGACGTGACACAATAATGTTTATGGCATAATAATGGTGCAAATTCAACTCCCACGCTTCACCGTTGAGTGCTCTTCGGAAAATCACTTTATAATCTATGCAACGCCGCATTCGGCCGAACACCGACGCCGCATAACCATTTTTGTGCATTACACGAATGCAGCTGCCCGTAAAATTTTATACAAACAACTTTGAACCAAAGTGTACTTATTTTCAATGCAAAAATTGTTTTAGTTTATCAGTGTTTGATCCTGTGTTAGGTTAGAGGGTATTGTAGTTTTTCTTTATGTTAAGTTCATATTTTTTATTTCTTTGTCATTTCTGCATTGTTCTAGTTGTTTTTTGGGATTGCTGTGTTTGTTTTACGAATGAATTGCTTAGTTTTATATTCTATACACCAAAAATATAGGAAATAGTAACAACACGTATGTGATAGAACTATTCGTGGGACGTTATTGAATTCTTTAAATGTCAAAATGTACTTTGAATGTTCAACAGTAAGTAATGACTGTAAGCCGAGTACCTACGTTCTATGATAAATTGATTTTCACGGAAGTGGTCTTTTGGGTCTAAATTTTTAATTTGATTCTAGTTAGCCAACCCCGTAACTCGAAACGTCAACCCTTCGAATGTGTGTTTACTCAATTAATTGTTCGTAACTACTGTCTTCCCTTCGAGTCTTGACGGGTTAATTTATTGGGACCTGTCATACCTTTCTTGACTGACATGTTTTACGGTAGTTAACTTAAATGCTTAGGTATAGTTTTCTTTGTGCAATTGCTAAGCACTATTTTAGTTCTTGGGTTTTACCGAGTTTTCCTCAGTTCACTATAGCTGAATATTTAATCCGTTCCTGTACAAGGAGGATTTTACCGTGTGTCTATAATCAACAGCAATTCACTTGGACTTGTAAATGAAGCGAGTTTCTAAGAACGCTTAAAGTATTCTCTGTGATCATAAACACAACGCTAGGAGAAATACATTATTATTTTATTTAACACGAAGCTTAAAACTAAAATGGTTACCTTCTCTTGATTCCTTAGTTTTAAAATATTACGTTAAATTTAAAGCTTTAATCAAATAACTAATCATTTTTATTAAATCGCCAAGTTTCAAAATTGAAAAACAAATGCTTTTCATCTTATATGACGTGAAATAAAAACGTTATTTATTTATCTAAAACCCTCAGTCGTATTTCACACGGCTCACTACTCGGTGCACAGGTGCAATAGCTATCACATTCAGAATTAGAATCCAATATCGCATACACTTTACGATTGCCGTCGCTTGGTTTGTAACGTGATTGTCTTTTGTTTTATCTATTATAATGCTTTATTATTTACTATCTTATTATAAAAATCTGTAGATTACTAATAATATAATTGCACGGATAGCCGAGTGGTATAGGTCACCACGCTAATTACCACTGTGCGCGACGTGCTGCGGGTTCGATCCCCGCATGGGACAAGTATTTGTGTGATCCACAAATGCTTGTTCCAAGTCTGGGTGTTCTTTGTGCATGTGATTTGAATGTTTGTGAAACCCCCGCGACACAAGGATTAAATTCCTTAGTCGGGCGTCGTTTTTTTTTAAAAAAAAAAAAAAAAAAAAAAATATAGAGATAATGTAGAACATACCTAAATACAGGATTATTTTTTATGGAGTGCGTATATTCTACGAGGTAATTAGGTACATTAAACTGAATCATTTTCCCCAAGGAACATGGCTAGAAACCTTAAAATTGAAAATGAAATTTTCATATAAAAGTGACAGGTCACGTGACTTATGTTTGTATGAAAAGTTGAATGATTGATTAATATATGTATATATTAATTCTGCAGGTTCATTTTATTTTCATGGTGCGTGTTTCATGTAGCAAACAAAAAATCTTATCTATCAGGACAAACTTTTCTGTCGACATCGCGTAATGGAATAAATTAATTTTTTTTTAGATACCTGTGTTCACAATATCCAAATCGTTTAACTTGTGATGAATTAACCAGGAATAAAAACAATCAAACTGGTTATGTTTTGGGCTGGTAAGATCTGAAAAAACCATCGACTAGAACAAGATTTATCCATAGTTTTGTATCAAATCTACATACCTACTTCATTACAAGGTACAGACAAGTTTCATAAGTGCATAAGTACCCTAAGATTAATAACTTTAGTTATTATTCTGAGTAAGTACCTCAACTATTTAATTCACTGTCTCAAAGTTTTTCGCGGGCATACTAATATCATCTCCTAGTTATCCATCCAGACATATTGGTAAACAGTAATTGTTTGCGTTCAAATACTCCATAATGTCCACTACAATTGCTATTCATTTATTTAATAAAATTGACATTGAATGGATTAAAAAAAACTTGAACTTGCAAACTGCTGAAATTTTAAAAATATTATTTGTTTCGTTACCAAAATTATGATTGATGATGTTGTTGAATTTTAAAATGAATTAATGAATAGATACTTACATTTAATGTACAAAAATTGAGCACCTTTATTTTGCATTTTTCAAATTTTACTATGGACCTAAGACGATAAATTATTATTATTGATATAGCGAATTTTAAAGTTAAGGCTCATACACTTATGATGCTTGGCTGTACATTAGTATACCCATACTCGTAATAAACTAGTTCCACAATAATTATCCTCATGCAACTGAAGCCCAAGTTTGCCAGATTCAAGCAGTCTGCTTATTCCTATATAAAGCTTGCGGAATATGTTCTGCGAGTGATATGCGGCTACCAAACTTTTAGTCTAACTTGGAAATTTTAGTACTACCCTGGTCTTTCTTTAAGTTCTTCGGTTCAAAGTACTGTCGAGATAATTAAGAATGTAATATTATACCTTCTCAGACAGTAGTAAAGAGGTTGAGTGGACGACGTTTGTTTCATATTTTTAACAAATGAAAGTTGGTGTTTTATTTCATTCTTTCTTTGATTTGAATCCATGATAATTTGTTATAATATGATTTTGTGGGCTATTATCTGACGTGGGATTTCGGCTTAGAATAGAACCTCCCCCTCTCTCCCCGTGGGTATCATAATGGCACTAAAGGATATAGAAATAAGGAGAATGAGCAGCAGCGTTCTCGTAAAGAGCAGAAAGTAAACTGCAGTCACCTACCTGCTTTCCCGTCGTGATGATTAGGGCAAACACCTTAATGATGGCGCACCACAACACACGGCCCCTAAATGGAGGGCCGGTTGTTTTGGTGCAACATGGGAGACGCCTTGGTCCAGCAGTGGGCCGCGATAGGCTGAAATTATTAATTGATTGATTAAGAATATTTTTTGTTTTAACGTACAAACCAACTTTTACTGTAGACAAAACTCAGCCTTCAACGTTTGTTTTACAGTTTCTTGTACCCACCTAATTGTCTTAGAAACTTATTTTTAGACATTATAATCCTATAACATGCACAATATCACCAACATTGCCACGAGTATGAGACACTGCATAACTCCAAGCAATTAAGATTAAAGCCATTCAAAATTAATATTTGTCCAAGTGCTATACATTCATTGTATCAGCAATACGTCGTTATAAATTCAGATCATCCCCACATGTTATTAACTGATAGTGACGTGGTTGTCAAAACTTTGCCACCCCCCACAATCTCGTAGACTCCCGCGATCCCTTATGCGTTTGAAAGTTACTCCAATACACGCACTGACAAAGACAACTTTCGTAATGTACGTCGGAACTTGTAACATATTCACAACTTGTATAATTATTGTTTAAATACGTAACTAGTATTATCAGGAGTTCGAGTGCTTCGCTTTGTTGTCGTTCCAAATCTATGTAAAGGAGTATATTTTATTGATAAAGATAATTTTATCTGGGACAGAAGGTGAAATTTATGAAGTGGCCTTGAGCTTATGTTCATGTTGCTCAGCTGTAGGACTGGTGTTTGAAATAAAAAAGATGTAATCAACATTTGGTTTTGGCAATTTATATTAATACTAATATTATACAGCAGAAAGGGCTTTTTGTTTGTTTAAACTCCGGATAAAATATCCGGAACTATCAGTCGGTTTAAAAAAAACTTAATATAAATAGCCTGATCCATGAGAAATTGTACTTATAGGCTATTTTAGTTTAACAAAGAATTATGGGATCCGAGACAAACATAAAAAAACACGCAGGCGAAATTAATTAACACACGAATAGAGGTTTTAAGTAAATTCCATTTGATAGAACTCTATTTTTACCAATTGATAGTTTTTTAATAATTACCGTTATTAAAATGGTCATTCTTCAATTAAGAGCTGTACTCTGTGCTGGCTGCTCAATACTGGTGGAAAGAAAAAACTAATTAATTAAAAATAAATTTCATGTTTAGAAAAACTAAATTCTTTAAATAAATTCACACTTACCGTTCCCTGCACTCGCAGTGAATGTGTCGAAAGTTTCCCGCAGGATATTACGTACGTAACGTATGTATTCACAATGTATCGGGAAGCCATTGTCGTATATCATGTACCGTATCTGTAGGTGCCAACTATGCACTTGTCTAGATACCGCGGTACTTTGTAGTGACGGTGTAAACTTTTAAACGACATTGTTGTATCTACGCGAATTTTGTTGGAGTTTGGCGTGCGTTTGTCTTCTGTGGTTGTGTAGTGAGTAATGAAGACTTAAAAGTTAATTTGTTTTATTTAATTTTTCATACATACAATTTATTAAAAAAAAAGGTTACTAGCAATATGAGCTGCACATTACAAGTATTCTTATTAACTTGCCGTACTAAGATAAATGCTTGTGTTACGAGCGGGTTCAAGTCGGTAGTGCAATGGGTAGGATTCGAACCGGCAACCAAATGTTCGCAATTCCGTCGCCCTAGCCCTTAATATGCTTTTATGTTTATAGTATTAAATAACCTACCTGATTATCTTTTAGATTGTAATGATGAAGATAAATATTGAAGGGATCTCAACAAATACACACATCAAAAGTGTCTAGGGATCAACATATATTTTTGCAATAACTTTTCTCCTGATTGATATTAATTAAAATTTTCTTTAAGGATTCATCGAATAAAGTGTTTTCGTTTGTCACAGTAACGATAAACCAAGTCACCTTTGCATTAATAAAGAAATTTGCCATTTTCCTAATAAAGGGATTTTTGACATTTGAACCACTAACACAAAAGTTCGAAAAAAAGACTGAAATAACAGTTTTCTTTAAAATTTTATTGGGGTGACTTAAACAATTAATAATCCGTGTTTCTACCGCGAACACTAACAACACAAGAACATCGGTTTGGCATACTCAAAATGAGTTCATCCAAATCACGCTGTGGAATGGCCGCCCATGTTCGTTGCAACAACAAAAAAAGGTCTTCTTGCGACTGGATACCCTCCATATTCGGCAGAGCTCTTCTCTGTAGCATATCCCATGCATGCTCAATCGGGTTCAAGTCTGGCGACTGAGCCGGCCAGGGCAGGACATTGATGTTAGCTGCGGCGAGAGTCTGTCTTACAACTCTTGCGGTGTGCGGTCGTGCATTATCATGCATTAACTGAAATAAGGGACCGATTTGCACTTGTAGAGGAACGATGACGTCTGATACAATCGTCTCAGCATAAATTTGAGCGTTGAGGTTGCTTCTGATCCAAATCAACTCAGTTCTTCCGCCGATCCAAATACCCGCCCATATCTTGTATCCGGTCTCATACCAAAACGAGACTCATCAGAAAAGCACACGAAACGCCATTGTTCTTCTGCCCAATTTCTGTGTTCAAGAGCCCATTGATATCGAATCCTACGATTGTGCATTGCTATACGTGGTACCCGTAGCGGTCTTCGGGAATGAAGGTTCACTTCATGCAAGCGGTTTCTGACTGTTTGGTCGCTAATTAAGTTCCCTGAAGAGTGATGAAGCCTCACGGCTAACATCATGGCGGTTATTGTTGGAGCTCTTCGAGTTAAGATTTGAATGTATCGGTCTTGTCTCCGTGTGGTGCAGCGATACCGTCCTCCATGGCGCTCAGCCACGGTACCAGTGCTTCGGTAACGTGTCCAAAGTCGACTGATAACACTCTGACTTGTATTCAGAGCTAAAGCCACAGTACGTTGCCGGGAACCAGCTTCTATCATTCCCACGGCTCTGAGCATTTCTTCCCTGCTTAAATGACGTCGCCGCTCCATAATAACGTTGGTTTTAATCAGTAGTAGGGAAACAGTAGCACTAATAATGTCTTCAATGCGTTGTATGTTTTTATAGGGAAAATATTGACAGCTGATTTTCATCTTTTACTCGAATTTGATTTGATTGACGGTTTTCTTGAACTTTACATGACTTGTTCTTTTCAATTATTGAATTATTTTTTTTCATAATAAGAAAAATCTGTTTTTTTTTTTGACGCGTTTTATTACTTAACATAAATTTTTCATTTAACATAATAGTTAGCTTTGTTACAAGCAATTTTACTACAACAAGTTTGGACAGTTCAAAAGTTCTTCTATTAACTTGGATGAGAACCTTGAGAATCGCCTAGTTGAAACGACGAACTTTGTTTAAATGTAGCCGTTATAAACATTAAATAAAACAACAGTACCTAAACTGTTACCAAAACTACAAAAAAAAGTTACTGTATTTTATTATTTTTTCACAGAGAGATTTCCCCGCACAATCACAATTTAACAAATAAAAAAATAATAAAAAAATAACGTCGTCTCTTCAAAAATAATAAATAGTCATAATAAATTCAAAGGCTTAATCTCGACTCCGAAGTTTCAATTCGCATCATTAGACAGTCGACGTTTCTTTTTACGAATGAAAGGCTTCTAGATGCTAATTTTGTAGGCAAACAAAAGCTAAGGCCTAATGAGGGGCGCTTGCGGGCCCGTAGACAAACTTTCTTATTCAACCGAAGGGGGACCGCCGGCACTTCCGCCCGGACCATTTGCTTGTTTATCCTGGACTTAGGATCTCCGATGCTGAAAGGGAAAATAATGTTTCAAAGAGATTCACAGTTTGGTCCAAAGTTCGCGGTGTGTTTAACTCGTTAACGATTTGTGGGCCAATAGTACAGGGGACACAGTACAGAAGAATACACCTAAAATGTTTGTCGCGGTGCGCAGAAGGATTACTTTTTATGTAGGTATTTCCATTCCATATACGTATGCTATGCAAGTTTTCAGTAGTCAAATTGTGTATGTTTATTTTGTTTCTTTTATTTACTTAAAGGATGAGAAGGTTTGATAAAGGTTACTAGTAGAAGTTATACAAATGATTTATGTTCCGGAACTCTAACTTAAATTATAATATTATTGTTTTTAAGCTTGAATTATGAGGACTAAAAATGAACTTTGTGCGACTTAATTAAGTAACTTCAATTATACACGTATGACTGCACTGTTGAAATAGCGTGCCAATGTTCAAATGGCTTTTCGATAAAAGTCAAAATATAAGTAAGGGACGGGGAAATTTTCACCCCCGGGTGGTCGGGCCGGCCGGCACGTCTTCGCTTGCCTAATTTAATCCTCAGCTTATTGAAATAAAAACGACATAGGTTTTCGACAGGTGCCGCGGGCGACGCGGCCGCGGGGGAGGCGGGTCACAGGTGGCCCCGATGGTCGCAGCGTCGTTAAAATTTACATAAAGTCTCAATCCACGACGACGGGCGCCGCTGCCCACCCCACGTTTATGCTACATTTAGTAATTTTATGATAATTTCGAAAACCGTACCGCCACCCATCGCATTATACTAATAGAGGAATTCTCTCGAGCGCCACGTTACGCCGAAAAAATTCGACCGCCTTCAAAATAATAAGTTTCGGTTAATAAATCGCGTTCAGCGCGAAAGGAACATAAATTTTGTAAAAATTAATAGCAGATGTGTTGTTGAGTTGCACAGGGGACGGCCGGGGGCGGCCGACTGGTCAGTGCGCTGTTACTGACTTTGAAACGCATAAATTCAGTCGTTACGTTTTGTTTTTTAGATATATTTTTGATTAATGGCGCATAAAATCGAAACGTGCACGAGTGGGAATTTTAATATTTTTGGAAACTTTTCTATTCACCCTCTACTAACGTCCCTAGTTTGGTGTTTCGGAAATTGGGGTGTTTGAAAGCTTTAATTAACGTGTTTACCAAAATGCACATCCTTATGCACAAACAATTGCGGAGATAGGTACTTATTCGCTGTTTCATTTAGAGGGGATCGCAGCAGGGGCTAATTACATTTATGAAATAAAACATTAAGGAATGTGTAACTCGACTCTTAACAAAATAAGATCTACTAAATGATTACCACAAATAACAGCAAAAGCACGACTCTAACACAAATTCTCCAAAAGTCATATTCGCAGGCAACTCTTAAATGCTCCTTATAACAATAATCTTCTTTTGTTACAGTCCAACTTGACGCACCTGCCTCGTCACGAATACGTGCCCGGCATTGGCATGGGTGTCGCCAAATGTCCGTACGACCCAGCCGACAACTCGACAGCCCTGTGGGTAGAAAGGGGCAACCCTGGCAGTCTACCCGCCCTGTATTCTGGCACTAACGCAGAATTCACAAAAGCAGACACCGTGATCTTCAGAACCGATCTCCATAACCTGACAACTGGAAGGCGCGAATTTGCTTTCAAAAGAACATTGAAATATGACTCTAAATGGCTTGACAGTAAGTACTTATTTGAGCTCTTGTTACGAACATTATCTACGTTATAAATCGAAAAACATTTTGGTAACTTTTTCACTGTTAAAAACAAGGTTAGAAGGTACGCTGGAAAAGTGTAGTTCGGTTGTACCTACGCAGACAATTATTTTATCATTAACTTCGCAGTAGATTTTTGGTAAGTACCGTAATAAAATAGGTATCAAGCTTTTTGTTCCAGCAAACTACCTTGTAATGTAATTGTTCTGAGCCAAAACGTATAACCTAAAAAAAGTGTAATGATCCTCTACTAAATAAGTTTTGCTTTCGTAAGGATATGTCAGCGAAATTCAGACCATTTCAAACTTGAAATCAATTTCCAAATGAATGTGATGATTGCTGCTCTGCAACGAGTGGTATCCATTTCGCTGAAAGCGAGCCGGTAATCATTAGAACAAATGTTACATTATCGACGCTTACACGATTCACACGGCATTGGCCTGTATGTGATTAAACAATCGAAATTAAACAGTTTTCGCTTAACGAGCATCTCTCCGGGAATCGGTATATACTTAAATATCCAGCATACTCTATTATTTATAGATCCCAATCCGACATTATTATTTATCGTTATTTAATTTGTTCTTATTTCATCTATGTTTTAATGGTATCTGTAATCCTTAAATTTGTTGATACTTAAAAGTACCTAATACTTTAGCCTATAAATAATTTCAAATAAAAAGTAGTACAACGCAGAATTCAAAGTATTATTTATGTAGAAGCAATTAACGTGAGCGTATAGGCACATATTACGATTTCCTCATATTAAGTATAGGTTAAATTAATGTATAAAATAAATGATATAGATATTTTTATTTTAATATAAAAATGAAACGCATCTATCCAATGGTATTCATATTTATTAACAGTACCTTTTTATCGAAACGGTTTAATTGTTTTGATTTTAAGTACGAAATTAGTATTGGAACAATTGGGACTAACCCTTTAGGCCGTTAATTTGTGTGGCACGGTAGCAGCGAAATAGAAATTACGCTTGTGCACAAATTTGCCTAATTTTCGTTAATATTGTTCTGTTCATTACACTCGGCCCTTTATTGCTAATGTTTCGAATGCCACTAATAGTTAATTATTTTCGTTTTAATTTTCATTTACCAACTCGACCCTTTTTAGTATTCATTTAATTTCTAAGTTTCGTTATGAATATTTTGTTGTTTTGTTCGTAAAATCCTATTTAAGTATGAAAGTGAGAAAAGAGATTTTGCTTTTGAATAAGTTTTAACAAAAGTCTTTCATAATAATAGGAAGTCTTATAATGTAGGTAATTCAAAATGTGTGAACACACTAACAGGCTTTATCCGAGTTATATAATAATTTAACCATTAAAGTTACGAAGTTCCTTTCAAATTTTAATTACATCGTTCCTCAATAAATACCATCTATAAAATTAAATTAGCTATTGGTCATATTCAAAATGAAACTTTAAACACTTTATATGGCTTTCTTGAACAATGGCACGTACATAATATCCATCACAGTAAAGTTCATCACCACTATTAATTATATGAAGCCAAAATTTATAGCCGTAATAACTTCAAAGATCTGAAACCTTATTAAAGTTTGATTCTTAAGCTTTATGTTAGCCGCCATTGTAGCTTATGTTGGATGATATTATTCAACAATGTGAATAGAGATATCGGGCGCTTGGCGCGCGTCCGTATTCTGTAATCCTCGCCACGTGGCTATTTCATTATGGTACCAACAAATAAGCACTTATTAATGCGAGCTATAAACGTCCCGTGTGACATAATTGTCACCCACGGCTCCATCTAATATTTATTGCATATCACATGGAATAACAGCAATTTGATACTGTGGAATTAACTGTGGTTGTGGGAGCGCACGCTCGCCACGCCCTGGATATACTACATTTATATTCATAATTTACTAAATTATTACACTGCGACGTGACCATTGTAATTTTGCTTGACACCCGCCTATTTCTAAAATAAAATAGTATTATTTTCTAGTTCCTAAAATAACTATTAACTATTCTTATAATAACAAAAAACGTAACTATATTTAAGTGCGTATTGTATTAATTTTCCGAAGTACTTGCTGTAACTTTTTAAATACTGCAAAATTATAAGAATAAAATATACGAGAATATAATAATTATTGCCAGAACAATGTTTGAAGTACTAGTTCTGCTGAAGTGAAAAGTTGACAATACTTTTTTTTTTCTTTTAGAACCAAACTTCGTGGGGTCGTTCGACGTTGGCGACTACGTGCTATTTTTCTTCCGTGAGACTGCAGTGGAATACATCAACTGCGGCAAAGCGGTCTACTCGAGGGTGGCGAGGGTATGCAAGAGAGACACTGGTGGCAAGAACATACTCAGTCAGAACTGGGCCACGTATCTGAAGGCGAGGCTCAACTGCAGCATACCGGGAGAGTTCCCGTTCTACTTCAATGAAATACGTAAGCTATATCTGAAATTCTATGTAGAAATGTTGGTGTTTATTTTCAATTATAATGACTTAGGTAACCGCAAGAAAATGACTGCTTAGATTCTTCAAGTGCTTTTCCCAGCTTCGCACGATGAGTACCTACAGTAATAAATGCCGCTTTAATATATTTAAATAAAAACAAAGCGAAATTATACCTACGTAAAAACCTTCTTCTAGAAACACTTCATCTATGGTTAATAATTGCATTAAAATCCGTTGCATAGTTTACAAGATCTAATATTAAAAACAGCGGGAACAACTTTGTTATATCACTATAAAAAGATACACACGTACAAAATGTATTTCTAGAACATAGAATACAATCGATGTGTAGGCGTAACATGTTTTATCTCATAAAGATTTCAGTAGCACTTTGACTTGAGTGTGCTGTCGAATTTTGAGAAACCGTCTCTAACATTCAAAGCTCACAAATATTGACTGTCAGTCTTGCGCAAACATTTTCAGTTCTAAATGTAAAAATGCATAGTGCGATTTTACGAGAGCCTGGCTGATTCCGCTCTGCACTTGGGCCGCTGCTGGGAGCCTCCCAGACTGTGTTCATATAATATTAACGACCGGCGTTTGCGCTGCACCACACTTTTTCACCCGGCCCCACTACCTGCACTGCATAACTCATGAGAGTGTAATAGGTACTCAAGTGCTCAGTATTTGGTGAAGGTGTTTTATTTACATTTCAGTTCAAGCAATTACGTTCGCACCAACTGAAGGAACGGTCGTTTTGTTGAAATACGTTAACGTTCTGCGTCACTTCGATTGAAAGTAAATACTTCCTTCAGATCCAACAAAATGTAAATAGATCTTCTCCTTTCTCTTGATGTTTAAACCATAATATTTTTATAATGCCCCAATATAACTTCATACTTATACTTTAATATTATAAACAGGAAAGATTTGTATTTTTGTACCTTCGAATAATCTCAATAACGACTGGAGCGATTTCAATAAGTCTTAGAATGCTACATTATTCATGAATAGCATAGACTATATTTTCTAATGAATGTTTACTCATAGCCATTAACTAGCGAAGCCGTAGACAATAACTTATAGTCTATAAATTATCTTTAGATGAACATTTTGATCTTAAGAGATGATAAAATAGAGCATTATATTTTTTTTTTATAAAAGCCCCAGTCGTAATGATTATAATATACCTGGCTCAATATAATCTCTCTGTTGTTTTAATTGCACCCAGTTCAGGGAGGTTATTCTGTCAGTCCAAACAAAACATAACGTGGCATAACGCAGATTATAGTTCCACAATCCCGGTTTGGCATATATTTTTTTATGTTCAGATATTCAGCAGGTAGTGTTAGTATATACGTTTTAGGCCATTTAACAGATGTTATACTGAAATATAGTATGTCGAAATAGATAAAGCCTCTCTTAACCCTACACGTAACAGCACGTTAACCGCTTGGACTAAGGCCCAGTTTTTTTATCTTGAGTTAACTCAACCAATGGTTAAATATGCAAACGAATAGTTTCAAAACGCGTTTTTTCATATTTTTTTGTCTACAAAGTAATCAAATTAGTTGCAGAGTTAATCATGTAATCATTTGTTAGGAAAAAAAATGATACATAGTTCTACCGAAGTTTGAAACCATTAGTTAGGATATTTAACCATTGGTTGACTTAACTAGGGATAAAGAAAACTGGGCCTTAGTGAATAAGGCCCCTGTTCTAACTTAAGTTTAATTTTATAATGGCGTCGATAGGTAAACGCAAAAACTTTATCAAAGGTAGGTATTAAGTTTTATTAAGTAGTCTACAATTATAACACAATTACATAGCTACGATAAGTATAGTCATTGTGATCGGGCTTTAAAATTTGAGCTTCATCGTTATAGTTCGAAACTTAATTATGTTTAAATTACTTTATTGTAATTCTCTTTGATATTTTAACCCTGAGTGGATTTTTATTTGAATATTAAAAACACTTTAAAAATTAAACTTAGATAGTAAATTCGAAGTGTTTGATTTAATTTAAAAGTTATTATTTTAGACGGTATCAGATTCTGCGTAACTATATTGAATATTAAAATAATATAGAGTATTTCAAAAGAACTTCTTCAAAAAACAATCAAATATTTTTGCTATGACCTTCAGAACTATTTGAAAACAGAATAGATAAACATTCAACAGAGCAAAAACCACAATCTGTACAAAAATTTAAGTAAATGAAATAAATCAACCAATCTAAAGAATGTTATTCATGTTCCATAATATTCGTTATATATATTCTTTGGTAATGTTTGAATAAACAGCATTTTTTTTTTTCAACTAGAGAGCATCTACAAAGTACCTGGTGATGATAGCCGGTTCTACGGTGTCTTCACGACAGCCTCAACTGGTCTCATGGGTTCAGCCATCTGCACCTTCACCATCGGGGACATCCAGAAGGCTTTCGAAGGGAAATTCAAGGAACAAGCGTCATCCAGCTCAGCGTGGTTACCGGTGATCAGCAGCAAAGTCCCTGAACCAAGGCCTGGGACTTGTGTCAATGATACCTCGTCTCTGCCCGATACAGTGCTTAACTTTATAAGGTGAGAAAATGTTAACAGTTTGATAGATATTGTTCGGTGCGGACTCAGGGGAATTGCTAATATCTTAATAAAGGAAAAGAAGTAAAAAAATGTTACAAAAATAATTTCATATCTGCCGACTCATTCGGTTTAATTCGACCTTAAAATAAGCTTGACTCCACTCAAACTTATTCTTGCAGATTAATGAAATTCGTAATGCATTGTTCAATTTATTCATTAAAAAAGAACTCGCATGAAACTGAGAATTAATTTATTTTCGAAACGGCCGAGCTCCCGGATACGCAAAAAGAACAAAAGGCGAGACTGTCGTTATTGTAACAAGCGCGCCGGACGTAAACAAAGTAGAAAATCGTCACTTAAAAACGCGAAACACGATCCTGTCGCTGACGAGTTCTCTAGCGATTCCAGAATTCCACGCTCATTGAAATCCACAGGCACTTTTATCTGGCGACACGTCCTGTTAATTATCCGACGCTCTCACCCCGAGAGCGTTCAATTATTTTTTTTCCCGCTTTTCCATGATCCTCATGTGGAAACGTTGAGATTTTAACACTTCACCTGAACCAGTCTGCTGAAAATAGTATAACATTTTTTTTTATTATAACGAATGAGGAGATTTTAATTAAATGAATGGTATTTTGTTGTATGCGTCGAAGCAGTCTGCATTGTGTGACTCAAATGTCGGCGACATTATCACGGCGCGCGATTGTCGCACGGCCGTCTCGACCTCATTGTTATCAACATGCTTGTAATGTTTCCGTCGTCATGCTCCGTTGACTTTTCCGTTATAAGACACCTTCTCTTCATTGTCTATGAATATATACAGATTTAAAAAAATATTTCGATAAAATTTGAGTCTTGTAAGAGACTTTTGATGAGTACATATTTTTATTTCCTATCCAAATGTTGATGACAAGTCATAGTACAATTTTCAATTTATAAAACGTTGTAATTGTGTGTGCTAATCTTATAAATTCCATTGCTTCTCAACACCTACAAAAATCTTGTTCCACTAGATCACATCCGTTAATGGACAGCGCGGTTTCCCACGAAAATGAGAAGCCAATATACTACAAGCGGGACCTGTTCTTCACGAGACTGGTCGTCGACAAGGTGAAGGTTGACATGATGGGGCACCAGCTCGAGTATACAGTCTACTACTCCGGGACTAGTAAGTAGTTTAATACCTATTTGTATTCTTAAAACTTCATTTATTGACTTTTGTATTGGTGTGGAAGAAAATGGACAGACTTTCTGGATTCTTAAAAAAACTTAACTAAATATACGAAAAATCTGACGGGCTAATTTGAATTTGTTTACATTCGAAAAGAATATAAAAATATGTTTAGAGGTTATTTTAGTTAATTTACTCACTTTCAAATTTCAAAGCGTTTTCAGTTCATAGTGTAACATTAGTACCTTCAAAAATCTTTTTACAGCAATCCTTGTCATTTTCACATTACTCATTTCAAAAACAGTGTCACTAGCACTACCCTTAGGGAGGTATTAAGTGAATCGGGTACCCTTCTTACCTTATATTATAATCTTTTAGTAGCCTCTTACTAAAAAAAAGATAAAGTATCACATGTAAAATCCATAAAACATCTTTACATGCAAATTTTACTCGTCCTAATGGAAAAACCTGATACCTAACATACATGGGTGCTTACACCGCGCCATATGCGCTTGTAACAAAGAATAATAGCTCTCTAATGGATCAAAAAAACAAAACATTAGAGATAGACGTCCATTGCTTGAAACAATTAGCAAATTCCAAAACGCAAAGCAATGCGCCGAACAATCAGCACGCGGATACGGCAGGACATAAAATTTCATAAAAGCTCCGAATTAAAAAATGCTTTCCGCTGGGAAATTAAAAAGTGGTGGCGAGTGAAAGTGGCACAAAGGCCATAATTCGTCTCGTACATGACGGCTGGACGTCTGTCTGGATGCCATCGGTATTTTACCTACACCCCTACCATGAAACAGGGGATTTAATACGAAACATGAAAAACCGATTATACGTTTACTGTTTCTATCAAAATGGCGTGTGAACACTGCAGTTTTAAGCGCTTTTGATACTTCAATTTTATTGACTCCTAAAAAGCTCGTGCTAAAGCTTGTAAATCCGTTCGCTATACAATATACCCAAAGTTAATCTATAGCGCACGATAACGCTATAACATTATTGAGGTAATGTTGTGTACTGCATGTTTAAAATTTTTTCTTCTTTGCCGCTAACAATTAAGATATTCATTGGTCCGTACTCATGGAAATCTATCTTGACATTTATTACGGCTGCATTTTCGTAGCGTGTGCTACGCCGTAGCAGACTGTATGTGTGCGGTTCTATGTACACCGCAGCGAGTCAACTTCACATTTCCATCGCCGCATAAATTCGGCCCGCCACCACCGTTCTCTAAACAACGCCTCCAAGTGGTAATTTTCGCCTATGTTGTTGCAATTTTCACCAATTTTCTCCGACCGAAATCGTTCTCGACCGAACCGCCCTGCCGAGTGGATTAAACTCACGTAGATATCTAACGAAGGGGGGTTCGTTTACGGAACAACTTTTACGAAAGGAGAAGCTACGTTTGAGTTGGCGTTTGAAATGCTTGTGTGTAGAATATTAAATTGTTTAAACGTTACCTTTGACGCACCCCAACCTAGCATAGCCACGTTCCATAATAATTACTCTAACTTAATCTACACAATATAACTTTGGACCAGTGTTCTAAGACTATCTAAGACTGCTTTACCAAGCACTAATAATAACCATAACGATAACATTTCGCTACACAGAGACTAAAACTAAATAGTTCTATGCGACTGTGTTCCGTAGTGTTTAATATATGGTAGTGTATATTCACAACCGCAAAGGAACGTGTAGCGTCCGAAATCCCGAGCGCTCTTAGTTCACTATTATTTACACTCGAGCGCAAAATAAGTTGCACGAAATTCCGTCACAAAGAGCCCGAGGCGTCCCGTGAAAAAGGACAGTTTACTCTTTCAATAAAGAGTGCGCTCGTGCGCTTGCGTTTACCGCGGCGATATTGCCTCACCGCTTACTCCATTTTGAGTACTTACCACGTTATAATATGCATTAAACTGCACTGGCAAAAAGTTGTAGCGGCGCTCGAGGTGCTAGCAGACAATGAGAAATGAGCGTATGATGCTCCCGCAATGCGGCCCCACGTCTCGCCTCATTCCATTTGTTTTATCACGCCTAAATCACTGTTGCCAGACAACTTTTGAACGCCCCGCCGAGGTTGATAAAAGTTTGACAGCAACTGTCGTGTACACACCAAGGGATTGTGTTTGTCAATGAAAGGGAACGGAGGTATCAAAGACGTTAAGAGTATTTAGAAGTTAACGAAGTTAATTTAATTCGCCGAGTTAGACGTCGACGCCGCGACTCTTTAGTATCAAGGGCGCCTTTGTAAACAAACGAACATATTAATGTTAACGTATCGCGTGAATACAGACTGTGTTAACAACGAACTCGCTACGTAATTACGACGCGTTTGTTCTAAAAGACAAAACCAACCCTTGTCTGTATTTTCAGTTTGCTATCATGGAAAAGTTGTTACGACGTATCCGAAAAACTGTGGATAGGAAATCAAATTGCAAAGTAAGGGTCAGCTTTGACGGCGTGTGCTGTGGTACGGCGGTGCTATTAAAAACAATTTAAAATTCACAGAAAGCTTAACTGCCGAACCGGCGCTGGAAACATCACGGCAATTTGATGACGTAATTATGTAAGCTCACAGTCACAAAACGCTTAGCCTTTTGATATTTTGAGAGATATGCAGATTTGCTTACGCGTTTGAATAATTCAACTGTTTTTATTGACATGCGGAAAACGTCATATTTTCAGATTGCCGTTGAGCATGAATTAAATAAAAACTACTTTGGAATTGAATAAACATTTTTTATTATAGAGAATTTACTAAAGAATGGAAACAAAAACCGCTGTTCCTGTATACAAGAATTTGTGTACAAAAATCTTACAAATATGAGTTTTATGGACAGCCAGAGCTTTTATGTCGTATGATTAATTTGATCTACACTAAGAACACGATATACCAATAAAAATCCGCAAAATTGTTTTATTTACCTTTCTAAAATAATGACGGTAATAATTCCAAAATAACTTACCTTACATAAAATGTAGCGATACGAGGCGTATATCGCTCTTATAAGTATCGGAAACCCATTTGCCTAAGTGCATGAAGTCCAAGTTTTGCCATAAACATGAAATGCGGTCCATGCAAAATGATATGTTAAGGTGTAGGTGAGGTATAGCGGACCGGCCGGGGTTTATGGAGAACAAGTTGGCGCTGCGGCAATCTAAGGAGTTAGTGTATCAGCGTGTACGGGACGGGCTATCCCCAACGTAGCATAGCTTCGTGCTTCATCGACGTGCATTGCCCACAGGACGAAAATGAACAATATTTATTGCCGAGTTGCGGTACGATATGCCGGAACTCGGCAATAAATTCGGAAATTCCCGAAGTAATTTATAGTTTGCAACACCTTGCCTTCGTTGCTCCGTTCCGAACTCGTGCCTTGGTTCAATTTTGATTTCACGTCGAGCATAGAGAAAATTCTTTAAATTGTTCAAAACCACTCTGTTGCGGGAACTGATAAATATGAACTAAAAGTGAATTAAAAGTCGTGACTATATTGCTCAGTTGAGTAACTTGGAGAAAACGATCGATTTAATCAACTAACGTTATTACCACGAAAATATGGGAAGAAAGTGAAAAATTCAATCAGATTCGTCGCACCGCATTTGAGAACCATTTATAAAACGATTGCGCCTTCACACAAACACAAAGCAATTAGTTATACCTATAATTAGCATTCGAATCGCGTCCAACGGGAATAAACATTGATTTTTTATTCCCCCAAAACTGTAGGGACGCCGCGGTTCCGGACGAGATTGGGAATACTAATGTGTTCACTTTTGAACGGTTATTCGCGCCCCGCTAACGCCCAACGTTTTTTGCATAAAACATCTCATCAAAGGATTGCTTAGGTCCCGCAGTATATTGAATATCAAAAGGTGCACGAACGAGAAAGTTTCAGAAGGTGGAGCGGTCGCGGCATCCCTAATATCGGCAACCGTGAAAGCCTTCTTTAAAAATACACCTTTGGAACGTGTTTGGAATAATCGTCCGCTCAAATAAGATTGTTTATCTCGTAAATCAAAAATTTATTTAGAGGTAAAGTTTGGAACTTGTTGATTATAAACAAAAACAGTAAATTAACTTGTTAGAATGGAATGATTTTACTGAATAAATTGTAAACTAACAAAACATTTTTTTATTATTAGTAAATATTGACATATCACTAAACCATTGACTGACTTATAACAGCTTTTTTCATAGATTAGTGGATGAGCTGCAATATATAAGAGCTTGAGAACCTAATTATTCAAATCGATTGATAAAATAAATCGGGTCAGGAGATTCCTTAACATAAAATTTTCTTGCGACAAATCTCGTAAAAGTCAGCGAAGCGCTCGTAGGCAAACGTTAAAAACCCACGTTTCTCGATTTACGGCACCTATAAAATACATATTGCGATTCGTGATAAAAGTCCTTGCCGAATTCGTTCATACTGCCAATCGCTGAATTTATCTGCCCTGTCTATGAAACACATTTCGGCGGTCTCCAAAGCTACAAATAGCTGGAGCGCTGAACACCACTCATATCAATATTTCAGTGATTCGAAATGTTCTTGTAATATTTATTAGTACCTCCAACATTTTAAAACAAATATTATATGAAAAATGTCGGCTGAAATTACTAAATGAATAGGAAAACACGAAAAAGGTTGTATAATAAGGAAACTCTTAGCGACATCCCCCTCTGAATTTACAATACACTGCCACCCTGAAATATTATGCAGTAAATTTAGTTGCAGGTGCTGTAATATATAAAATACAAAAGGTAAAAAACGTCACGGTGTAAACGTCGAGATGAGGGGAACCCAACCGATCTCTAACTGGTAAATCTATACGTTAAACGTGGACTTTTTTATGAAAAGCAATAAAGATGTTAGAGCTACTTTGTGTTTGGGAATTTATACCACTTGGAGGAATAAAACTTATATTGTTCGGGGATCGCAAAAAAGTTTTCACTTAGGCCTGTCGAAGCGAAAACTTTATTGGATTGCGGGATTATTTCTTTTGAGACCGCTGTCGTGAGAGACCGTGATCGCTCGTAAGGAAAAGAATACGAAAAGATAATTAAAGAATTGTCGTACCTGGGATTATTTGAGAGTTTTGTGAGGTCGGGCGTCTATCAATAAACTGGGTCAGGGAGGTTCTACAAAACTAAATAATCTAAATAGGCATTATGACATTTAATAAATCGTTCTTAATTGTTGCTATTGGCTATCTAGATTCGATTTTCAGGTTATACAATTTATGTAAAACTATTTCATTTACAATTTAATAAGCTTTGTCAAAATAAAAAATGTTGTACCGCATTATCCCGGTCATGATAGATATTCATACTTAAATATATACGCAAGTAGCATGTTATTCCATAGTAATATAATAAACTGGTTAATTTGTATGTATCGCCACAACTGTAGCGGTTACTACGGTTCGGTAGTTTTTCTTTGACATTTCAGACAAGATTTCCTTGTTGCCATTTTCTCTGGGCGTTTCCTTATGAAATTCGTTATTGTTTAGGCAAGGGTGGTCTTCGGGGAGCGGACCCGTCCGTCCACGTCCAATGTGGGATTGTTTAATTATTTTGCTCGGCCCGACCGTGATCGGAATTAATCACTAGAAGTAAATTTATTTATAGACCACCACGGCTATGGCTGAACGTGCATACGTATACATTATGTAGAGACTCCAATTAGATTTGCTAAATGGCCACCATGGGAAATTATAATTAGTCCAAATTCATCAGGATACAAATACGTACGCTTCAAAGATCAATGAATTTCAGTTTGTCTGATATAACAAAACAAAAGCAAGATCAAGTCAATCTGGCACTGGGTAATTACCATGGATTTTTTTGGATGGATTGCAACAGTAATGTAATAAAATAAATGAAAAGCGAAAGTTTTTATTCAATATTTAGGTAAGTATCTACAGTATATTCCCCTAATTGTTCCCACTATAGTGTGACGTCTAAAGCTTAAAACATGTTACAGTGTCTCAGTAAACAGATTTGAGTTGGGTATCTTGTACGCCTCCCCACATTTGCTTGCAGACAAGTTTGTTGAATGCTTTCCCGTGTACCAGCTATTATCGTATCAAGATACTCGTGCGTCAAAACCAAGAGACACTCGGGCTTTGTTGAGAATATTATCATTGTAATTTTTCGAGGTTCGTGTAGGTACTTAGGTTTATATAGAGCTGCCGTAGTGACTACACAGATTAACGCGTACATTACAAAATATTATTTTAAGAATTTAAATAGAATTACAGCTACTAAAAGCTGGTAAACGTAAATAAGTAGAAAGGTATTTTGCCGAGAGAATGTTTTATAACGATTTAATGTAAGTTTAATGTGAAATTCCCTAGGTTATTTTTGTTTACATAATTTACAAAACGAATATCTTCTGATACTATATCGTATCCATTCTTATAAAACTAATTGTAAAGCTAAGGACAATTTTTGTTTAGTTATACGCGGCAATCGCAAGAACTACTAATCCGATAACTATAAATAAACTATGATATATAAAAATAATAACTATAACTACTAACTATAAATAAATAAATAATCCGATTTGGTAAATTCCTTCTTTTTTTGGCGCAATAATCGACGCACACGCAGGCAAATCCATGAAGATTTTGACATCCGGTGTCAGATTTATAATAAAGACACAAACAATTACAAACGTCTTTCATAAGTAAATGAAATTATTCAGCAGTAGCTTTGAAATCACACGAAAATGACGACACCTTAACCCAGTAAGGCTTTATCGCTTCGAAAAGGCGCGCAATCCACACAGACAACACGTTCCAATTACGGAGTTCCTTATACGATATTCAGGAAACATAATTACTGCGGGTTGCTCGCGTCAATCACGTGCATTGCGCACAAGACATTAATGGTCCCAGTGTCAGCCTGATGTCGCACCTTGTTACTTATTGCTCTAATCTCGCTAATTCCATGCGAATGTCATGCAGTACATGCATGCTATGCTTGACTGAAGATTTAAGAATTCATTTTCTCTGCGCAAGTTAATAAACATACAAGTAACAATATAAATTTAAGTTGGTCATTTAATTTGATACGATTCCATGTGAGCTTTTTACTATTGATTCTCTATTCGGAATCGCCAGATGATACTATTTTCTCTATATGTTTAATATATTATTTACTACAAAATAGTAATTGAACATTTCATATTTATGAATACAATTTCATTTTGATGATGCATTCACGGGCCAATATAATTGAATCTAAGCAGTGTTATAAGCAATATAAGGAGACATTTCGAAACCTTCTTTACCATTATTATTGAGTATATAAAACTAATGCGTAAACAACTCACTTGTCTGACTCTATTTACCCTTTTATGTTGTAAAATAGGGTGGCAGAAATATATTGTTAGTTCCTCAATTCCCTTTGGAAATGCGTATTCCAAAAATGGGGGTCCATGTCGATTTAGCACATTTTAAAGTAGCTAGTTGATGTGGCTTTTCGGATTTAATAGTCTTTAACCCACACTACAGTATGTTTTGTTTTACAAAAAAAAACTGAATACAAAAATTATGTATAAAGAAGAAACTTCTAAAACTGATAAGATAAAATCTACATGAATCATAATTTATTTAAGCGCTCAGGAAGTCATTGAAATCTTTTGGCTGTTTTCTTATACCCTTAAATAAAAAAAAACTAGTTTTATAACTACCTAAATTATTTCAACTAAACCGATGAACTCCACCAACTAAACACCTCCATATAAATGAACAGGCGTACATTCCGCACCACATTAGAGCCTTTGTTAAAGTGCTATCAAGGAATCACACGTCGCTACATGCCACAACATTGTACCCAACTATATTTAACCATACATTGAACGCACCGTCGCTGGTAACCATATGCTGCATGTATATCTCACCATATGCCGAGCAATGTACGCTCTGCATGGATCTGACGCATATTTTGCCAAACTTTTTTAGTATTTATTTGTATACTTTTAAGCGTCGCATTGGAGTGAAAAAAAAACACTCTTATTCTTTATTTTCTTTCAAACGTTCAACATTATGATGACTAAGATTAAAACCGCTTTAGCGAGACAATGGACGGTGAATTATTCAAATAAAATATGAGCTTTGGCCGTCAAGTGGGGTTGAAATGAAAATGCAGTGTGACATGTAGAGCGCCGGTTACTTATCGTGTTGAACCACTTGTAAGAGTCAGTCGACGGAAAAGGTTATTATATTGTCGTTTGTCGACTCGACTTATATACAGCTAGAAGTAAAAAGATGAGTTAAGCCCTTTTCTTAAACTCGATTCATCGTCGTTGAAAGAGAAAAAATCCTGTACTGTATTTTTTTATTTGTAGTGTAGGAGGTACACTAGATAATTTCTAACCGTATTTTTTTTTGAGTACATAATATGATATGATTGCCATTGGCATATTGTTTAGTATATATTAGTATTTTTAATCAACGTTTTAAAAAAATTGTACATGATATTTTTTATATTCAGAGCTATTAATGAAAGTGGAGAGCTATTTTACTTTTATATACATTTTTCATTTAACTTAAAACTCTAGAAGAAAAATTCCATTTGAATTAAGCTAGATTTTACCTCCACTTTACTGACCGTACTAAGTGCTTAACGCTAAGTGTGTGTAGTCTCTTCAATTTCAGTCAATATATTTTTGTTTTATTTATGGTTTTAGAACACAGAAAGAATAAGTATTAAATTATTAACAGTCATATTTTGATATTTTGTGATGTAAGCAGTGATATTTTGGCTTAAATTTTTTATCTTTAGTAAAAACGACGCCCGCACTAAGGATTTTAATCCTTGCGTCGCGGGGGTTTCACAAACATGCAAATTATCGTGTTAAAGTGTATATAAAAAGTTTGTATATACAGGATTAATATGTATAGAGTGCGTATATTTAGCGAGGTAATCAGGTGCATAAATTTGGACATCTTTCCCCAAGGTCGAAATCTTAAAATGAAAAATTAACTTTGTGGCAGGTCACGTGACTTATGTTTGTATGAAAATATGATTTTCAATTTCAGGATTCCGACCTATGTTTCTTCTAAAAAGTTTTTCAGTTTTATGCATCTGATTACATCGTTAAATATACGCACATTTTAAATTAATTCTGTATATTTAGTTTTACAATTTTCTTTGTCTTATGACTGTCACTTATTCCATATAAAAATGTATAATCATAAAGCTGTTATTTCCGTTTAAGGTTTGTGATAACATTAAATATAAGTAGGTATGTAAAGTTTAAAATCACTTCAATTTGAAAGTAGCCCACTCAATCAGTGTGAAAGTTTTAAACAATACACACCTTTAGTATTCTATTCTATCTATGTATACTAACAATACAATATATTATACTTAATTAAAACAAAACTATAATTATTATTGTGACTTTGAGCAAGCGTCAAAAACAAAACTCGATACTTCTCAAGAAGACGTCTTTGCTCTTGACGGCCATTTTTTATATTATTACTGAAATTTTCATTATGAATGGTATTTAATTGATATTTCGTCTTTAATATATACTGTGACAACATTTTCCAGTCTAGCTAGTTACTCCGATCATTTGGAAGGATTCAAAGTAAATATATTGCAATAAATAAAGCACGTTTCATATGCATCTCCATGAATATTCAAATATAAATAAGCTTACTTATGGATTTTAAGAGTTTAGACTTGCTGATGAGTATCACATTTCATATTCAGGAGCCAAGGGTGTGTGGCCATTGGCTCAGACAATATAGGTATCTAATGTATACTCGTAGTGTACACAACTTTATTGAAATTCAATTTTAACTTTTAAAAAGTTAAAATGTTTTAAGTGTCATTTACATTAAATTGAGAGATTTTCGTTTTTTAATTTCAATGAATTCTGTGTTCAATCGGTAACTATATTATTATATCATATGTATACATTTCTTCACGCTATGATAGATTATAATTAAGTTTTACCCAAAAGTTTGAATGTTGGGCTAATAGTTTTTGGTACCTACATACTTCAGCATGACTGTGTTTGTTTCTTCTACATTAAAGCAGGTCATAATATTATGGATACTGCACAGATTTGCTCTTTTAAAAAGACTAATTACAGCAAACCGCATACCGCGTCTGGCTAAGCCTATTCTTCCGGCAATCCCAACGACTCCCACAAAATATGTCACGAACAGCAAGTTGTAACATAACACGCGAACCTATTCACAGAATCAATGTAATACCATTCATTAACGACAAGGGCCTTAATATAATTACTGATTTATAGCTCAGCAGCCATAACTTAACGAACACAATAATATGGGACCGACGCCATTTCGTCTTATGGCGAAAGCGACACACTGGGACACGTAGCTTTAGTATTGTACGTAACCGGGTTAGGTAATTTCGCTATATGCCTCTAATCCAATTAGCTATTAAGGCTCGTGGCCCGAATATTAATTCGCTCCTGATTTGGTCGCTTTGTAAGGAAGCTGGGAACTGTGACCTTATGTACAATAGAAGCTTTCATAGGCCTGGTGGTCACGTGCCGAATGCTTTTGTGCTATCGATTGTTTACAAAGATTGTTCTGTATTTTCTGACCTTCGGAAAGTAAGGTTGGATTTTTAGCGAATTTATGGATGTCAATCAACAACGTTTCAAGTGATAGATTTTTGGCAGTGACGATGGAGGGACATTACTTCACGTAATTTTATCCTATTTATAAATGTATGTTGAGCCCGAACTGTCTAAACTACTCCAGGGACAAAGTCCTCAATTTCTTTTTTATTATTTTCTATCATGGGCTAATTAAGGCCATTCCCTGTTAAAAGCGTCCAGTTCATCCGTCCATCTCTGTTTAGGTACCCATTAGATTTAACGCTTTTCAATTATATTAAAACCTTTCCATGCCGTTATATACACATATAAATTATGCAGTTGTGGCTTCAAACAATGGAATAATAAAGCGACTTCAAGACAAGACAAAGTAGTTCTCAAGTTAGTTTTACGTTTCGGAATAGCTCAAATCTAGATAAACAAACAATGGGTTGGACGTTTCGTGACTATTGTATGGAGGGGAATTAATTGGTGCCATCAGTTTGACTTGTCCCCACCATTTATCAGTTTGAACAAGCTGTTAGAAATGTTCAGTGTTTGGTTGACATTCGCGAGTGAGTTCACGCGTTGGTAGACGATCGCGGATCACGGAACTTGAATGTCCCACCTGTAATAAATACTTTCACACGATTCATTGAAGCTAATCCATCAGTTTTGCTTCAATGAATCGTACAACTAATAAAGGTTTAGGGAATATAGAATAACATTCTTATTAACTATCAATCTAGACTTCAATTAAAACGAAAAATTAATTACATTAGTAATTTTAGGCTTCCGATTCACAGAATTTATGTCATTTTGGTAAATCAAATATCTACAGAAATAATAAGCTAGATTATATTCTAAGCTAGGCCATGTACGCGTTACCAAAAATTAAATGGTTGGGTAAAATTGTATGGAATACTGAATAAGATTTTCTTCCCTCAGACCACATAGATACAATCGCAAATTTTGAGCAACATCTCTCGAAACTCATTTTTTTTGGCACATATAAACCATTTGACTTAAGAAAATTATCTGCAATTAATTTGTTAGAACTGACGGAGCTGGGTCGAGAAAAGAGATTTATTTATGTTGCGTATATTATTATTTTTGCATAGTTATTAAAAATTCGTGGTGGCCTAAATGTCGTGGTGGCCTAGCGGTTCAATAACCGGATTCGCATGCACATGGTTGCAGGTTCGAACCCAGGCAAGTACCAATGTGACTTTTTCAAAGTTATATGTACTTTCTTAATCATTGTAAGATATCATTGACAAACGGTGAAGGAAAACATCGTGAGGAAACCTGGATTCCAAAATATTGGAATCTGAAATCGCCAACCCGCAATGAGCAAGCGTGGTGATCAATGCTCATCCCTTCTCTAAATGAGAAGAGGCCTGTGCCCAGTAGTGGGACGCTTATAGGCCGGTATTATTATTTTATTATTATTAAAAAATCATTCAACACATCTATTACGCCTGAAACATACTCATACATTATCTGATAATTAGCACTCAATTATAATATTAATAGTGATTAATGCTAACAGCCTCCTAAGATGTTACTAATAGATCCCGGTACAAGACGCGCCTCCGGAATTCCTGATACGCGTCACTTATGTATACGATACAGTTAATTAACTAAATAGTTATACTCGCGAATGGTATTTAGGTAATTGGGCGTCGGGAAAGCTGTTTGAAGATAATGAGATTATTTTAAGTTACTATGTTGTATGGTAATGGCCGCATAATTATTATGTATTAAAAGTATCCCCTCATAGTTATATTGTACCTTAAGTAACAAGAAGTAAAAGATTTCGACCTATGTTCCTTGGGGAAAGTTGTTCAGTTTTATGCACATGATTACCTCGTTGAATATACGCACTTCTTTTAAATTAATCCTGTATATTTTTTTGTTTTCTTGCAGATGAGGGAAAAATACATAAAATAGTGCAATGGAATCGTAATGGTGACAGCCAGTCAGCGTTGTTGGACATATTTGACGTTACGCCTGGGGAACCTATACAGGTAAAAACAAACATCCAAAAAGATGACCCAGACGGGCCTATTGGTCTAGTGGTTAGTGACCCTGACTGCTAAGCCGGAGATTGTGGGTTCGATTCCCACCCAGGACAATTTTTTGTGTGATGAGCACAACCATTTTGTTATGTGTCTGGGTGTTATTTATCTATAATATTTATGTGTGTATAAGTATGTTTATCAGTTGTTTGGTTGCCATTGTACAGGCTCTGCCTAGTTTGGGATCAGATGGCCGTGCGTGTGAACTGTCCCACAATTTGAATAAACTATTATAGAATCACATACTACAGCAACTATTTAGCAGGACCTACTTAATGGAACTGCAAACTCCAGTAGAGAAAGATTTTTTTTTTATCGAATAGTATGAAACATTCTATATTCTTCTAGGCAATGGCAATATCCCGGATGCACGGGAGTCTATACGCTGCTTCCGACAGACGAGTCCTACAGCTTAGACTAGCGTTATGTGCTCGGCGGTACGACGCATGCGTGAGGTGCGCGCGCGACCCCTACTGCGGCTGGGACAGGGAAGCTGGAGTCTGCAGGGAATACATGCCCGGGTAACTATTTTAAATTTTAATGTATGAGATTTAATAAGATTATAATTCAAGTTGGATTTGATTTTTGTTGGACTATATTGGTTCTTTGTGTGGGGTGAACGGGTGTTTTTAGGGTTCCGTACCTCAAAAGAAAAAAACGGAACTCATATAGGATTCCTCTGTTGTCCGTCCGTCCGAAATTTATATAAGAAGTTAAAAAATAAGTACCAGATGTACTATTTACTACTTCTAGATTCATGTACCTTTTGGTAGCGATAGAATAATTACGAAACCACATTCGCTACGGCGTAGCAAACTTCTACAGCGTAGCAGACTTCTACAGCAAACGTAAAGATTTAATTATTTCACACGACAAAAATAAATATTTATATTCAATCTTTCCTAGGTTAATACAAGACGTGGCCAATGAGACTGCAGATATTTGCGACTCCTCAATAGCTCGCAAAAGTGTTTCTGCGACGTGGGGCCAGAGTTTACATTTAGGCAGCTTCGTGAAAATGCCAGAAGTCCTGCAACCAAGAGCAGTTACGTGGTACCACTACTCAAGGGAAAAAGGACGACATCCGATCACTTTCAAGTAAGTAGTCTACGATTGAATCTTATTTTAGATTACGTCAATAAAAAAGGTGGTTAAATCTCATAACATTTTACCTACCGGACATTTTACCTATAGGAATAAACTTAACCCCCACAGTATAGGGTTCAGCACAAAACTCTTTGGATACTACCAAGTTCTCTTCAATTAACGCGAAGGCACAACTACGAGTTAACCTAATATATTTCCCTTAAACCACCTTTCTTGTTTAATGCATCCTTCGGGACCAAAAAGTTTAAGCGCTCCAATTTAAGGCACAACTTAATTGCCTACACCTGCAAACTCGTTCACTCGTTCAGTCGCGAAGATAAATACAATTTGAATAGCTTTTAAACTCACAGAATATACTGAAAGTGAACACGCATGCAACAACATTAATTAAAGGGCTCCCAAATCTTCGGTTATCGCACTTCCGCCGCTACAATTAAAATGCAAGGGGAAACTTCGGTATTAGCGTTTTATTTACCATGTTTTATTCACCGGGGATTTGTTAAGCCACCTGACGGAGGCGAAATAAAAAAGCGATTTCTTTGGACATTCAATCAAATGAAAAAAGATGTTTGTTGATAAAAAATTCGTTTCACGTTCCAATGACAAATAAGTCAGGTACCTTTTATTATTCTTTTACTAAAGTTTTAACTTAGTAAACAATTTGAAATAAAGTCTACAGTTATAGTTCAATGAAGCATCGAAATGGCAATGATTGCCCCGCTAGCGAGTTGGTTAGATCAATTTATAAACAGACGGCCTCTTTGTAACGCAACCCTTATTTTGGAATCGACAAACTCATAATGAATAGATTCATTTCAGATCTAGATTAATCACAAAGTGATTCTATCCTTCATGAATATTAAAGGACTAGCTGTTGCCCGCGGCTTCGCTCGCGCGTAAAGTATTATAGAAACGTCTTGCCGGAAACATTGATTGAATCATAACAAAACTTAATACTTTTCTTCAGTCATTGACGTTTCGCGAAAATATTGTTTTTGAAACTTTTTTATGATAAACTCTTTGTTATGTGTTCTTTCTTTAAAAATTATCATAGTGTGCGAGCGTTCCAGAATCAGTGAGTCAGTGAGTCAGTGAGTGACGTGGGCTTTTATAATAGAGATTCCCCCGCGATGGACGACTCATTAAAATTTTAAACAAAAACATCAAATCTACGAACCACAATATTTAATACTTTATAGTACGATGGAATAATCTTGATCCTTGATGTTTTTCATTTGCAGTAAACCGGAAAAGTATATTGAGACGTCGGAACACGGTTTGCTGATTATTTCAGTGAACGAAGCCGATGCCGGACGATACGATTGTTGGTTGGGCGGCTCTTTGCTTTGCTCATACAACATCACCGTTGATACCCACAGGTATAGAAAAAAAATACTAAAATTATAATTTAATAAAAAAGTTGCTAATGAGTATAGATTCTAATTAAAATTTTATATTATTCTCAGGTGCTCACCTCCAGAAAAAAGTAATGAGTACCAGAAAATATATTCGAACTGGTGCCATGAATTCGAAAAATATAAAACGGCTATGAAAACCTGGGAAAGAAAACAAGAGGTAATTTTCTTTTAGTGCTAATCTGCTACTTATTGTTATTTTTTATACCTTGTATTAAAATAAAAATAAAATAATGCCTATTTGTAAAATATATTTTTCCTTTTTTTTCCAGCAGTGCGCGAGACAAAATGACTCGAATCAGAACACACATCCAAACGAAATCGTGTGATAGCTTCTGAACATCGCCTATCTCATGTTTCAGTCTGTTAACTATTATGCTGGGGCTATACCGATACCTTACGTCTCGGCCGGCTTGAAGTACTTCAATATATTCTCGTGAGGAAATCCGTCAATATCATCCGCTCCATTACAGATCTCAGCGACTCCATAGTTGTGTATGTCGAGCTCAAGACTAGTGAATACAACAGAATGTGACTCCCTCTAGCTTTTGTAAAGACGTATTGAAAGTGTAGTGAACTATAGTAATGCAACAGTGCATCGTTCCAAACTCTCGGCGGGAACATGAGTAGGTGATTGTTGGACACTCAAAATTTTTTACGAACTCTTTTATTATTGAAAATTAAACGGAACGATATAAAGAGCGTTGTGCGTTGCTTTGTTGGTAAATGGAATGTATTATATTAATTAGTAATCGAAATTATAAGTACGCTTTGTTCGTTGGCTAAGTGATAGAACAATTGTTAGATTTATGGGATGGTATTAATTGGGATGTTTGTAGAAGATTGTTTGACATTGTAAATTTTATTTGATCCTATTTTGCATTTATATTCCTAATCCTGTCTTTTATTTGAGTTTTATGTAAATCAAAAAACGCGGCAACGTGTCCAGCCAAGTTTAGAAAAAAAGAACTGGCGACGCAGCAGCCGTATGTTTTAAACGTTGTCGATCTCAAATTTATTTAAATAATTTGATCAAGACTCATTTTTTGTAAATTAACGGATTCAAATACAAAGATACGTACTGCGTGTGTTGCTACACCGCGGTCGTAATTTGAAATCTCCGAGGGTTGTGGGAGGGTTCGCCTCATTATTTTTCCCCTATTTGTGTAAATAGTTACCTAATTTCATTCGACTGTATCTATTATAAGTGTACGTATAGTATGCACGTCCCTAATGGTAATGAGTATAATTTAAGCCTGTGATATATAAGAAACTCGTTTAGGAAATATATTTTTAAGTATTGATCGTGGACTTATTAAGACTAAAATTATCACTCATTAATATAGCTGCAATGTTTCTTTATAACGAATAGTTAACTATGGCTATATCTGGAATAATTTTATTTAGATTATTTTAATAAGATTTAAAAGAATAAACATACTATAAAACATGTAATTGCACAACCTAAATGTTTTATTTACTGTCACAGCAATGCAATAGAGAACTGAATTTCTATATCGATTTAGAAAACTCTCATAAAACTGGCCTCCAAACTTTTTTTTCTGAATTGCACCAGTTCAAATTTTATCGATAATTTATTTTTTGTAACTACGTCCAAGTATTTACTTCTCTAAAATAGTATTTTTTATTTAAAATGACAGTTTTATGAGGGTTTAAAGTGTAATGTTTCCACTTATAAATAAAAATAGATTGTACACATAGTAGCAAGTTAAGTCATTTTTAGGAGAATATCTAATATTTTTGTACAAAAGTCTTGTACTACTCATTTTCAACTCGATATCCAAGTATCATCTAGTACTTACTCAAGTTATTCGATTCCATATCATAAAATTGTACCTAAGAGCTTGTACTATAATCATTGTCACACGTATTTACATTCGCAGCGGTCAAATATAAAATGTATCAAAATTATAATGAGTATTCTATATATTTTTTCTAAACATTTTTTCGAATAATGCCATTTAACATCCGCTGCCAGAATTTAGAATTGAGTGTAGGTAATCAATATTGTTTTAAAAATACCAAAATTATTTACTAAACATTTTAGCATTCCGTCAAATAAAAATTATGAATACAAACTAGCTTTTTTTAGATGAAAATCACATTATTCATGTACTGTAGTGTATAATATTTATTTACGATGTGTTCATCCTCACTTAACATATTATATTGTACTTAAGGGTATTAATTTATTCAATTGCTCATTAAAGTACCTACTTAGTAACTAAAGATAAATTGCATTTCTTTGTATCTGTAGGAAAAAGTGATAAAAAATAATGTGACCGTTATTTACAATGAGCCCTTCGCTATAACTGCTAAAGTAGTGATAAAATATAGTCTAATAGGTGCTTAAATAAGCTTTCGTTTTGCAAATATATAAAATATTTTTCAGACTTCTCTCATATCATAATGTACATACATAAATCGAAATAGATTAAAAATTCGTAAGAAATATCTGAGCTTCGTCGTTAATTGTATTAGTTAAGTCGCAGTACTTAATTATGTATTTTAGAGAATAATCAAAGGATTTCCCTATAACTGGGAATATCTTGCGCAATAATTATAAACTAATTACTATTATCTATACTAATGTAATAGCTCTGTAAATTTCACATGTTACTATAATAAGTTAAAAATTCAAATGTAGAGTTAAGATTTTATATAATAAATCTATGAAATGTATCTTTCAGTTTGTTGATGTTTCATTTACCCATCAGGCTACACTCGATACACTTTGATAACACCCTACATGTTTCAGATGTTTTAAACAACGTACAAAGTACAATTGAAAGGAAAACTATTGACTCTATACGCTTTACACTATATAGATACAATATCACATTAATCAATACATTTACGATACAATTAAAGCCCAGCGATGCCATAACGATTACATCACTATTAAATAATTTAATTCTACAAACAACAAGAGACGCGCACGCCACCATCTCTCCACACAAATAGTGATGTTCGTTATCGATACCGATTTTCAGCTAACAGTACATAATATAAGTTGCACTAAACTCTGTTGTCCAGACAAAGACGTTTTTAAAATCTGTCAACGTAATTTTTATAAATTAATTTATGCCGTCATCAGAGGATGTTGATTGAGTATAAGAATATGTTACTCAATATTGCCTACTTTATTTCTGGCAATATTTTTGAAAAACTTTTGTATCAAAATATCGTATGCAAAAGTTACATTTTTATGGCGTATGGTTGGAAGCTAATTGTTTTTGTTTATTAATACCCTCATGAATAGAAGCCTATTATACCTACCTAGATGTAATTATACAACTATACGCTCCTACAAGAAAATAGACTTAGATACTTACTGTTTATGGTGTATAGTGTTAGTTATAGAGCCATCACAGAAAACAAGAAGAAAATGTTTAAAATAGTGTCGATTCATCAAGTCGCATACCGGGTTGACATTTTCGTCATAACAGGCCGGTTCGGGGGCCGGCACCCTACCCTGTCGACCGGGGTCATAAAAAGTGAGGGCGCGTAATTATATAGTGCCACTAAACTGATTTCACGATACATTGCCGTCGAAATCTGTGCTTGGCACCGCCTTGCCTGCTACAAATGTAATTTTTCTTTCATAGCCAACCTGATTACTATTGTTACGTATTATTTCATATATAATAATTGCTAATGTCGCTCACAATGTGTTACCATGAAATTGGGCCCGGTATTAATAAGCTGATGAAGGGCCCAAATTGTTATGACCTTCCGCTTTTCAAGGTTTTCGTAGCGTGCTTTATTTTGGTAGTCGTTTTGATAATTATAGGTTTAACGTCGTGCCAAACCGTGTTTAAAAGTTTGATGTTGGTATAATCTATATAGTTGGTAATTTACACGTCCGTAATTATCAACGTGGCTGGAGCTATATAACGAGAAAACACATTCATTTATTTTATTACGCTGAATTGTGTATTACGAAATACCAAATTCGCTCATTCAGTGATTGTCAAATATTATAACTCAAAATTTTTATTTTTCTTGTACTACGTACCGTTAAAAGTTAGGTAATAAAGTAGGACCTACTAATTTGCATACCAAGTACATTAATAATGAGGACTTTATTCTTACGTAGGTATAACTGAACAAAACGATAACTTGAAAATATTGAGAAAGAATATTAGTACTTCATTTAATAGTAGCAGTAATAATATCGGCACATCAACAACACACATAAAAAAAAAACATTTTTAACCCTTTAAGCGCCGACACCGTAATATTACGGGCTCTGAAATCGGTGCCCGAATCGCCACACACGTATAATTACGTTCTTTTATTAAAAAAGTTCTTTTATTAAATTGTCAATAAAAAAGTATAGCCGAGTACCTACCTAAATGAGGCTTACTACATTTCATACACTGAACCGCAGAATCAAGTAATTATATAGGTAGGTATGAACAGAAAATACAGTCTAGCAATACTGTTTGCACTATTACTCCCTACATTCGCTGATTCAAAATCAGCAAACGTACGCACCGCACACCAATTAGCAATTCAGCTATCGATCGATAAAAACTTTCCGAGTAATTCTAAATAGAAACTGGCTGTAAAAGATTTTAAATCAAAAGAGTTTTAAAGAAGAAAAAAAAAGTGAACTCAATGATATCGATAACTTTTTAAGTCTAATTCTAAATTCAAAAGTTTTTTAATAAACGAAAGCTTTTGGTAGGTACTTGTATTATTTGTTTTCAATTTTGATTTGTAAAGCAATTTAAGTTTGATTGTAATCTTTATATATATAACTAGCTGCCCGAACAGACTTCGTTCTGTCAAAAGTAAATTAATTAAGGTAATTCCCGAGTTTAGGAACAGTTTTTTTTTTACTTATTATTTATGTTTTACACCTTTTAAACCTTCCCTGGACTTCCACAAACATTTCAAGATCAAAATCAGCCAAATCGGTCAAGCCGTTATTATGCTATGTCGTGACAACGGAAAACGGGTTTCATCTTTATATATATATAATTCTTCTGTGTTTATCTAAAATTTTTATAATTTAAAAAAAAAAAAAAAATTAAAAATTTTTAGATAAACAAAATAGTGTAAAAATAAGACAAAAGACCCAAGTGATAGACGCACTGAAACATGCACTACGTTTAAAATGGAAATGGGCAGGACACATTGCCCGCTCATCTGCAGACAGATGGGTCAAGCGAGCGACCTTTTGGAAGGGCCCTGGAGGCCCCGGAGCAAAAAGAAAAAAGGGCAGACCAACAGCTCGCTGGGCCGACGACATACCAGAAGTAGCAGGAAGAAACTGGGTGAAAATAGCTACCGATAGGAAAAAATGGAGGCAACTGGAGGAGGCCTATACCCGAAAGGGGCCATGACATATTTAGCTTATATAGTATGTATTTAGTTTAATGTACCTTATTTCTAACCGATGTTTTGGATTAATAAAGGCTTTATTATTATTTATTATTATTATTAATTCTTCTGTGAGTGTGTATGTGACTGAACTCCTCCTAGACGGCTGGACCGATTATAATGAAATTTGTGTGTCTTCAGGTGGATTCGAGGATGGTTTAGATTCACAATTTGGTCCAATTTGAAATGTTTTTTTGTTTAATTTTTATCAATTATTAACATCGCGATTATTGACATTAAAAACGTAAGTAGGTAGTTGCCATGACGACCAAATTTTGTTGTTTTAGTACGATTTACTATCCTCCAGATCCTCCTCCATAGAGGTTATTTAACAATTAAATAAATAAGGTTGTCAAAACTCCTTGCAATGATATTAAAACTGTTTTCTTCTTTAAATATCAGGCTCGCAGACTTTTATGTTTTTTTTCGTTTGTCTATTTGGTAGGTCTGAGAGTAGGTCGTAGGTTATAATTATGATAAACAGGATGGATTTTTTATTGCCACCAGAAAAAAAGAGAGAGAGTAAAATACTGAAGAATAGCAAATTAGACTCAAAGAAAACATTATTTTATTTTTTTAAAGAAATAAATCTGCATTAAATTGATGTTTAAAAATACGCTTTGCGGACCGGGAATCGAATGGGCTAAAATGCGAAAAACTAGCACCGTGTACTTTTTGGCATCAATCGATATAATTTGCACACCGTGTGCAGTTTGATCCAACTTGAAATATAGGGTAGCTTACATCACAAACATAAAAAAAAATTGAGACCGCGGGCGGAGCAGCGGGAAACAGCTAGTGCATTATAAAGTTTAAAATAAGAATACGTGTTTATTTAGATAGTTTATTTCGAACTATAACATAAAGGCATCAAATACAATTCTATCTAAAAAAGTATGATGAACTATATTTTATATAATGAGGTGCTTTTAAGGGTGCTTTATTTATTTATTTTTTACTACGCAAATGTTACAGACACAAAAAACTTTTAAAATGGTACGATTTATAGAAATAAATAGATTTTAAGAACTAGCTGACCACGCTAACGCAGTTCTGCCATTTTATGAAAATGGTTACGGTATGAAAAATAGCCGATTCTCAAATCTACCCGATATGCACATCAAATTTCATACCAATCGGTCCAGCCGTTTTGGACGAGTTCGGTAAAAATCACCGCGACGCGAGATTTTATATATTAGACTAGACATATATAATAATATCTATCTATTACGTTCATCTAAAATTAATATCTACCGACCACAAATAGCAAACTAAGCAAAGACCTAACTTAATGGTCGCCGTAAATTATTAAAGCTACGTCTAACAAGAAAATTGATAGATATAAGTTGTGAAAATACTAATTTGGATAGAGAGCTCCTAAACCATGTTCTTACGTCTGGTTAAAGTGAAGCGTATGCATTGTGAGAACTAAGTTGCGACAAGTTTAGACTGACGAAGTGAACTGCAGCTCAGTGCCCATACCATGAGCTTATTAAGCAAGGTTGTTGCCGCTGTGGAAGCGAGACAGCGCTATACAGTGCACGTAGCAGCGTCTCGCTTCCACAGCGGCAACAACCTTGCTTAATAAGCTCATGGTATGGCACCAGATTGTGATAGTATAATAATACTACGCGGGGGAGTTCATAGATTTATCAAAAGTACTATGTCGTTACGGTACATGAAGTGTGCTATAGTTTTTACTTAGCTTACGATGTGATAGATAATGTTCTGGGAGTAGAAACAGATGGCGTTGCATATCGTGATAATTATTTATAGTTTATGTTTTTGGAGTATTCATCTAACTTTTAGCTATCACAGTATTTCATGATATTATATATTTATAGATACCTAGTATACACATAGAAAAACTGTTGACAATCAAACGAAAACCTTTCAATAAGAAAATGTGCTTCAATCAGATTTTTTTAAATAATATTAATCTGGAAATAATTAATGTAAAAAAGAATTTTCAATATTGGTATTTTTTAATTAATATCACGCTAGTCAGTATCGGCCTTCCGCGACAAATGAGCTACATAGGTAAATATTTATTAAACTCAGATGAGTTGTTCCTGAGATTAGCGCTTCAACGAAAGAAACAAACCCTTTAGTATTATAATATACGAACGTATAGGTAAATATTAAAAAATACACAACTTTCCATAACGACTTTCCACTCAATTACATATAAACACACAAAAATAATCCAGAGACAATTAAAACATCGAGATCAGGCCTCAAAAATTAATCATACCCGAAAAAGGAGCAAAAAAATTGTTTATAGAGGGTTGTTCGGGGGTACCACTGCATAAAAACGGTGTCTTCAATGGCAGCATTGAAGCATGTAACTTTTCATTTCACGGTGCGCCCGACGCGTGCTTTGCGGAATTCGTCTCCATTAAATAATTACGCACAGCGTAAAACTGAACGCAATTAATAATAAGGGACGTTTAAGATGGATGGGCTTTTACCCTAATAGAAGATTTTACAAGTTAGTTGTGGTTATAAAAGTACATACATTTTATGATATTTTAAATTATTTCTGTTACTCATCACTACAATGTTTAACATCACAGTAATTTCTTTCTCTCTCTTCTTCTCTTCAATTATATAAATATATAGTCAAACTAGTTAATCCGGCAAACGTTGTTCTGCCATCTTAATAATAATGGAGAGGGCCACCCCTAAGACCTAGGGGTATGGAAAATAGACTTTGGCCGATTCTCAGACCTACCCGATATGCACACAAAATTCCATACAAATCTGTCCAGCCGTTTCGGAGGAGTTTGGTAACAAACATTGCGACACAAGAATTTTATATATTAGATAAATTCCCATTTCGGGGCTATAAGGAAGAATCAAGTAAGTACCAAATATTATGTTTAGCACTTTACAAGGAATAATTTAATACTATTTATATTTAAAAACATATAATTTACATAATTATTTTCACGTACAATAATTGATACAGCTATGTCTGTGAATACATTACAAAGTATTTTGACGGAAACCTTTATTCAGAAGTCAAAGACGAAAAAGGATCATGAATTATCATAATCTTCGAAAGTTGCCAGCTAAACCTACTGAACCATTATAAAGCTTGAATTCGATTAACACTATCGATTATTGTTTCAAAACTTTTACTATAGATATACATGATGATGACAAAGTTGTAGCTGTCAAGCCAGTCCTCTAACTGGGGACGTAAAGACGAAAGCGTTGTGAGGTCAGGCGACTAATCCGTTATTACATCGGCCCGGGATGGGCTGCGGTGTCCCACTCTCGTAAGCGCATTAGTCGAATTAACAATTAGTCATGCCTACGTCCCTTTCGTATATCCACCGTTCGTTATGGCGATTTTTAAATTAATTGGATCGGGAACCATGGAAAATTTGTGGGCTTTGCTCCCTACATCGCGGCCAGTAACTGAAGCAGAATGTATTGGACGCTGGACAGTTTGATTTTTATCTACGCAGATAGCATCCTTGTGTAATTAAAAATGAATGATTGGATGTAGGGCTGCAAAATACACAGATGTGTAGTTCGCATTGTAGATAGTGTAACGCATACAGCTAACTACTCGAAGCGATTGAAAGATTGTGATCATCGAAGATAAAAGAGTTGGGATATTGTCTGCTGCTAAATTAGTATCGAAATTAAAATCATCATAGAGACTTATATTAAACCGGGAAAGGGGTGACATAACGTAGAAATCAGTAATTTTTTTGATTGGCACATTACATAAACAAAATAATTAATTTAACACTCCTAGTTACCAATTTATGTGAATTGTTTGTTATGTATAAATATAAACAACGCTTTTATTTTATTACTGTACCTCAACACAATAGGGAATGTCATTACCAAATGAGGCAGTAAATACTCAGTTCATTTCACATTTTGCAACTGATGATGTTAAAACAATCAGTGTTATCGGAACACAATCTGATTATTAACTTATTGTGACATTGTTATGACGGACGAGCGCAATGAAGCGGAGACAGATACGGTAGTGTCCCACGATCCAAATGGACAACGATAAAAGCACATAACTAAATCGAGACCGGAATAAGCAAGAACAATGCCGAGCTTAAATTGTAGCATTGTGAACGAACAACAGCAGACGACACGTCCGCAAAGAATAGAGTCATTTGCCTCTAACAACATTAATGCCAGCCTGACCCTCATACCATCAGTTTTTGTTTGTTAATCTACAGAAAAGGGCGTAACTCATTTTGTCAACTCGTAATTTAATTTCATTTGAACCCCAACAACTCGGCGGTAGGAGGCACAGGATATGGACAACAGCAATTTATGATGTTAATATATTGTCTGTTTATGTAATTATTTTAAAACTTATTACAAGAAAAACATGGTGGCTAAGTAAACCAAAACATTGAAAACTGTTTTCATTTCAAAGCGGTATTTCATTGCAATAAATAAGCAATAAATTATACAAATTACAATACGCCATACGTGCGGTCCCATCGTTATGCAAAAAGTTTAAGGTCCCTACACAAACCTTCGCTCCGGCCAAAGGTGACGGTCGCTTTTAGAAATGCTTAAAATGCAATTTTACGTGAGTACTTTTATTTATAGCCCCCAAAAATGTAAAATACAAACGTTTTATTGCGGGGCTTTATAAAAATACGAAGAACAAACAATGTTCCCGCTATCCCAAGACGAGGGGATGTCGAGCCATATTTGTCCGTTTTTGACTATACAGCGAAACACGTCTTAAGTAGGCACAGGTAAACGAGGATACATCTTAAAAATATATTTTATTTATCCCAAAGTATTCGTAGATTAAGCTAAAATAATTAATAACTTTAATAACTATAATTGTATCATACGAATGTAAACTATGATGATTTTAAAGTCTCCGGACAGACCCTTTGAAATGAATTGAAGATTCAAATGAGCGATAAATTTGATTACTCCACTCGACAAAGAGATTTAATTTTGATAAATCAACGCTTATTGTTGGTGAGATTTATTATGTTTGCTTCTGTGATGTCAACCTTTTCAATAGAATTGAAGCCGAGCTAATCGAGTAGAAGATGTGCCTACCGGAGATTACTTGCGCCTTAATCAAGCAACGCTAAGATAAAATACTTATTAAGGGTATTAAAATATTGTGTGCTATTATAAAATATCTCAAGCCGTCCAATTAGCTTTTTATATAGGTAAGCCAGCAGCGCTGTTCTCGAGTCTACTTTGTCTGACGTAATAGCGGCATTACCCTCTTTCGGGCGTCGGCGTCGTCGCAAAGCGAAGTGTGTTGAAAAATGTGAAATATTTAAGATGCAAAATTTTATAATAAGAATCGCCGAGATTACACCTTGCGCTCATCTATTTTTAATGCTACGCCGGCAAGTGGGACATTTTTATTGCCCCCAAGCTCTAGATTAGTTTTGTTCTGTGAATTTGATGCATATAAAATGAGCTCGATTATTCAACGCCCTGCGCAACTTGCTTAGTATTGTACCCACTGCAAATATGAATTCTAAATTATGCCATATGACTTCCTCAAAAATAAAATTCAGGCTATGTTCTCGTTAAACAGATAATGATCAAATTAAATTTGGTATCGAAGAATAAAAAAATTACAAAAACCTCTTAAATCTAGGTACCTATTTTTTTGTCTGAAATGATATAATAACATTTATTATTATTTTTTATCTGAAAATGTGATTTAATAATGTATGGCTATAAAGAAATATTTCACTAGGAATTCATACAAAAAATATCGTAGTGCTGTTAAATCATCAATTATATACATAAAGTACCTAAGGGTTTACTAAACTAAAATTGTCGACTAAAATAAATAAGACATTGCTAGTTCCGAATCCCGAGTTCCAATCGAAATTACGACGACAACTATGACATTCTGTGTCGAATAAGAATACAAAGGAGAGAATATGAACATGTGCAAAAAATATCTGGCGTATGCATTTGGGAATTTCGCGTGACAGAAAATTTAATACGAGGGGAGTCTAATATTAAACCTCGGGGACCCATCACTTTTAATATTTGGTCGACGTCCTAGAGGGCTCCTAAATTATTTACCAAATGGAAAGGTAATGGTCGAGGAAGAGTGCGAATGAAGGTATGCAAATTTTATAAGCACGTATTGTTGGTCATAAAACGTGTTAGGCTCAACTTTAAATCGGCGTAATGAAGAATACGCGGCCAGCGAATGTGTTCACACAACGTAACACTCACGCCCGACACCAAAAGTGAATTTGGTTTTATGTCATAATTGGAATTTATTGTATCGTAAAATACAGAATTATCGTTTTAGATACATAAATACGTTGTGTGTAGGAACCCTTTTATGTGTGAGAGCTACTTTCTAACCTATCCACTAACACCGTAATATACATTTAGAATCAGATCAACTAAAAACCAATTCCAATTTATTTAGTAACATTTCCATGTCTATAGAATGGCGGAATAACCTTTTAACTCAATTAACGAACTCACAACAGCCACAACACATTCGCTAGAAAAATATCACAATTAACGTGAACGCCGAACGTAAATTGAATTGTATAACAATTGTACCTTTTAGCTTTGTTGTAGGCGAAGATTTATTGGGAAAAAATCACGATTAATTCGCACACGTGTCCTCGTTTAGGGTGAAGGGGTGAAGCGGCAGTCACGGACTATAAAGAGTCACGCATCGCGGACGCTGGCTAATGACGCCGCACCACGGACCTCGGAGCGACACCAACGTCCCACCGATGTCCCTCATTCGGTACGTTTACGAGAAACTTTGTGTCGTTTAACTAGTTTTGTTAATTGCGAAAAACTTAGTTATCTTAATGCTCGTTTGCAAAATTTATTGACTTGAGGTTCCGTTTGGGACAGTTATAATTACATTAAATTAGGGTTAAATGTACAAGTACGGCTTAACCCTTACAAATGCCTGACTTTTAACTTACAAGTGGTGAAACAATTGAACTGCGAGATTTTTCTGGCACCGCATCTGTTTTTATTTTCTCACTTCTACATTATTTACTAGCCGTAGTTCAACATTACACCATTAATTAATCAGCTCTTAAGCTCCCATTGTTCATATATAAGGCTACCACCGCTTGAAATTGTAACGAATAAAATAAAAAACCTAGCAATTGCTGCTAGGGCATCGGACTTGCGATCATGTGTTCGCGGGTTCGAATCCCACCCATTACACTACCGTCGCACTATGGGACCAAAGGGTGCGTTCCATCTCATAAATCTATAACTCTTTTGTGTCTTGACATTTCTAATTGAAATTTTATATACGTATTCCTGAATACTTATGCTATTGGATAATTAAAACACTGCCACTTTAAAAACTATGTTCATTTAGTAAAACAAAAAACAAAACATAAAATGTTGAAAATTTTCATACAAAATTTAAATTAAATCATTAGAATTAATTGTTTGCTTACATTAGGCTAAATTCAAATATTAATAAGTTAATCACTACGTAATTACATAATTTTAAACTAAAAAAAAACCTTAAAAAAAATATTTTTCTACTCATCACTTGTCAATACTAAAAGCTCTTTAGCTTCGTTAAGTAGTTCTTTTGGAATCACAATACTTGGTCTATTTAAGCTAGATATATAGGGATCAGAAGTATACAACAGTATGTGCAGAACGTCTTCCATTGTGGCTGACCTGGAACACTCATACAATCATCAATACATATTTGTTCATTTTCTTCAGGTAAAACTTGTTTATATTCAGTTTGTCCCGAGGATCCATCGCAACCCCATTTGCTATACAGCTTAAGACTGCTGAAATTTTTTGACATCGAGTCTATCTTTATAAAACGACATGCTGTATGATCTAAAAGATCTTGAAGGTTCACTGTGGCACTTATATTCGTTACGGTTATGCTTGACGCAAGAGGATAGCAATCCTTCTTTGTTTTGGTATGATGGAAATACAGAAAATAAGTTCATCTCAACAAGTCTCAGCCTCAGGTAGGAATATTGAGCTTTGGATAGATCGGTTTCAATATATATATGTCTAATGCTTCTTCTTTGGTATAGGAAGGTACATCACCTGGACTACGTAAAATGTTTCGTAGAATGACTTTTTTCTCCTCCTTTTCTGTATTTCTTACAATACTCACAATAGAAGCTTCATCATTTTCGAAAACAAACGAATTCACTCATTTTGAACTTTTTCAGCAAATTCACAGATATTGAGGGAAGGTATCCGGACACTTTGACGAACACGCTGAAAACTGTATTTATTTATTTATTGCACTATGTAGTTTACAGTATACACATTACATAATAATAGTATAAACTTTAACAGACATAGACCCTGTAAGGGCGTTGCAAGGTAACTTAATATCTAGTTTACTTTATAGGACCCTTTTCAGTAACTTGTGCAAAAAAAATAAGAAAATTGATTAAAACTGTTCTCACAGGATACTGTAACCAATACTGATTATATTTACCACAACAGATAAGAACTATGCGACATAATTTTAATCATACGTGTGTTTAAATAATCACCGCAAAAAAAAAAAACATTTGAAAATATTTTTCGGTTGACATTTTTGCTTCTAGCTCGAAAAGGCGCAGTAATGACGCAGGTTTTTTTTATTTCCTTGTATTACTGAATAGTTAGGGAATCTAAAAATGATATTAACTCGACATCGGCAGCCATCGGTAACAAGGAAACCTCAACTTGAAAATTAAAAAGACGGATTTTTTTCTATGACAGTTATAAATTTAATAAAAAAATAAATATAAACATTTCTCATAAAAATATAACGTAGTTGTAAACAAGAGATCTTGAGCAATCCAAAAATGTATCATACTTATATATTCCCATGAAGAACATAGAATATATCTTAAGTTTAATTTCCATAACGAGTAATCTAGTTAATGTAAAATTATCAAAGTATAAAGTTTGGGTGTAATTTTATATCCCTAAAACTTTTTCTATTTTTTTATTTACTATTTGTGTCGGATAGGTCTATCATCTGAGAACCTAAAACAATCAAAAGGGTTTGAGTAACACGACTTTTGTCCGAACCATTTATGAGATGCAAAATACCGTTTGGTCCCATAGTGCGTCGTCGTGTAACACAAGCATTTAGCTTTCCACGAGGGGTAATAAGAATACTTGTAATGTGCAATCCGCACTGAAATTAAGTACCTACACTTTAAAAAAAAAAAATACAAATCATTCCTCTTTATAATAAGTATTAGCAGTACCTATATGTTTATAGACATTGATAGGGGCTCGTGGCTAAGTGTAAGCCGTACGGTTTGACCGATACTAAAGGTTAAGCCGCACTCGCCGCGATTGGTCCGTGGATGGGTTACCATTTGTAAACATACCGAGACCCCTCCGTGCCTCGGAACCGTCCCTCTGTCCCTCCGTCCCGACTGTCATACGGTGATTTTTGACAGTCGTTAGGTCATTACAATTCTGACAACCAGTCTTACTATGGGATACTGTAGTATTCAGTAATGGGTGTGGAGGTCAGATCAGTATTCAGCTAAATCCGGTAAGACTGGAAGCCGAACCCAACATAGCTAAAGAAAAGGCAAGGCCGAAGATAAAGACATAGATATAGAGATAGATATCCCACTGAAAATGTCTGAAATACGACAGGTGAACGAAAAAGGTGACGTAAAACAATGTCAATCAGTTTAAGATGGAAATAAAGATTTTATCAAGAATATGTCGAAATCAAACGCAAAAGATTCACGAACACGTTACGTTCCCTTTTTATGTTTTATTCAAATGAGAGTACTTCCATCATCTACGTCAAGTCGTAAAAGAATCTTCATAAATGTTCGAAATAAAAAATATTCGGTAATGTTATCCAGATGTGAAGTAGAACGTATTAAAAATAATTGTATCTTCTTTTATCTTTTCGTTCTCGCGTAAAATTCCTTCAATTTATCATATAGATAGCACAAATATTTCGTTAATTACATCATAGTTTCAGACTGAGTGTAATTATTAAAACATTTTTTTTTTTTTTTACTTTCAGTAATTATTAACGATCCAAGTTAAGGTACATAGGTCTGGAGGGTAACCGGCCAGTTAATCAGTCTCGGACGTAGGGCCGTTTTGTTTATTTGCATGTGTGCGTAGATTTACTGTGGCCCAGCACCCAACGAGCGGTCCGACGGCTGCCAAAGATTCATCTAAATATTTAAACCATATAATTCTATTGGCATAATAAATTTTATTAAAATTTTTGTGATTATAAAATAAAAGGAGAGAAAATAGGTTTTGTTGATATTTACAAACACCGTAGCACCATAATAATTACAGCTTGTTTGGCTGGCATTATATGCCGGCCACACACGTTACGATTTATCTGCGCATTTCTGACGTATTCCATATCATGTAAAAGCAACGAACAGCAAAATTTGCGAAATCATTGCTATCTGTTTACCAATTCAATACGAAAAAGTAATTGGACAGCAATAAATGTGCATTTTTTTCTGTTAAATGAACGTAATACGTCAAAACTGCGCAGATAAATCGTAACGTGTGTGAATCGAATTCAGTTATTCAAATATTAATATTGTGGAGATTTGTTTCATTTAGGTGTCTTGTAAATCTGGTTGTCTCCAAAAAAAATTGTATCTGCCCATACTTTAAATATAAGTAATGTTAATAAATAAATATATGCATAAATAACCAATATAAGAACTGACGAATTAAAGACATTTATACAAAATGCCAACATAATTAGTTATGTATATCACTCTAAGCTCTAGCAAATAGATGAAAAGCAAACTGTGAAATGTTAATTTGATGTTTACATAATACACATTTGGGATGCACAGTACGATTCTATTCAATACAACATAAACAATATGCATATTATATTCAAACCTGTTCATGTTTACGTTACTTAACTAGGTAAACACTTGTGTCGTATGTACCTTGAGATATAATACCGGCCTTTAAATGTCCCACTGCTGGGCACAGGCCTCTTCCCTTATAGAGAAAGAATGAGCATTGATCACCACGCTTGCTCATTGCGGGTTGGCGAGTTTAGATTCCAACTCTTACAATCCAGATTTCCTCACGATGTTTTCCTTCACCGTTTGTTAATAGTGTCTTAGAATTAAGAAAGTACCTACCTGTAACTTTGAGATACTTAAATTTAATGGTGAATTACTTTCGGTAGTTTTAACTTACTTAACCTTACCTTGCCTTAGTTGAGTAATTTTTAATTCTGTTTATTCATAATTTTATTTTATACTAACTGTTACTCGCGGCTCCACTCGCGTGGCATTCGGTTATCGCGGCAAAAACCTATTCCGTATAGCCTATAAACTTCCTCAATAAATGGGCTATCTACCATAGATATAATTATTCAAATTAGATGAGTACCTTTCCTGAGTTTTGCGCGTTTATCCAAACATACAAACTAACTCTTCAGATTTATATCTAATATTTCTTGCTCACCTTAATATTAGTACGACTCAACGGTATAGCGTATATTAAGTAGGTAAATACCTGTTATAGTTTTTGTTTTACGAATAAAATGCCGACTCTGATTCATATGTTTATATAAAACTCTTTAATTACTTTATCAACTTCTCATGTAAGCTTAGAATTATTAGCAATTGTAAAAAACAGATCTAAAAAGTTTCATGAAAAGATAAATAAAATTGACTTGTTTGCGATTTGCAAAATCGCTGTAGTAAAAATTGTTTTGTATGATGTTAAGAGTTCTGCGAGATAAATCAAAAACTATAGGTAGATACGTAGTATAGCTATAGCCTACGTTTCTCCAATTATAGTCCACATACAATCTTAACAGATTCTCACATCTATACACAGTGTAGGCATTGGAAATCCTTGTCACAGTCGAATTGAGCCCAACGTTCCATTCCACATTACATTGGTCCTGGTTATGGTCAAGATAGAACGTAAAGCCACAACATATTACAGTTTCGTGCTATATGCATAATATTATATACGTCATGTCGTTGTATCGTACTTACTATTATGTAGAAACTGATATTCAGAAAGGCAAAGTTATTTACGTCTAAAAAACCAAAATAATATTTATGTACTGAATTCGGTTTTCCATTTTTGGGGTGTAATAAAACCCCTGTTGTTCTAAGTAGGGACATTTTCAGAATCGATAAACGATGGAAATTACTCAGGTCTTTAAAAAATCTTCAGATTCTTTACATAAATAGACGTGATAGCTTGTTGGCTAGGGCGTCGGACTTGCGTTCGTGTGGTTGGCTTTTCGAAACCCACTCATTTCTCTACCGACGTAAACACATGTTTTTATTTTATAGTTACAATAGTAGGAATGAGCCACCCATATTGCTTATTAACTTTAAAAACGTTTAAGTCCAAACTGTAAAATTTGTGAGTACAGACTTATTAGGTATTTTATTTTTATTTAAAATGCCCACTTGATAATGGCAAAAGCATTTTTATTATTTGTACCTACTTGTAACATTTATTTGTAAAAGCTACGATGGGGCGCCAGTCAGTGTTAATGTTATAACCAAAAGCCTCTAAAACATAAAGAAAAAAAAAAAACATATTTTTTTCAAATTGACCAGTCTACGCCAGTGTTTATAAATAACTTCATAAAGTACCTACCTATCTAATTCAGAGTATCTTTTTGAAACAATAATTTTAAAATTTAACTAAGACCTTCAATCCAAAATACGTCAGCCAGTCCATCAATTCGTTCTACAAAGCAAAATAATGAAAACTTCGGACTAAGAAAGAACTTAGTTAGGAAGAAGTATCAAAGTCTCTAGTGCTTTAAATTTAGAACGTAAAGTCTGAAAGAGGCTTCAGTTAGGCGTCTAACAAATAATTAGTTCTCACTCCTCTACCCTAATAATAAAACTTTTGTAACTATTTTATACATTAATAAGCGAACCTACAACTTGTAACGTTCAACAATACATCAATTAATTAAAAAGTAATATCTAAATAAAACATAGCAACTAGAAATCGTAATATTTCTGATCCAAGTCTAACTGAATGTTTCTGGAATCATTCAATATATAATATTCAATCAAATAACAGTACCTATATTTTAGACTTGTAATAATGCATATAACCACAGAAATAGAAATTTTATCTATGCATGTAATATGTACATCAAGAAAAACGATTAAAGTTTTTTTTTAAAAATAAAGCTTACTAGCAATGTGGGTTGCACATTACTAGTTTTCTTGTTAACCCCTCGTGGTAATCTAAATGCTTGTGTTACGACTGGGTTCACGTCGGTATTGCAAAGGGTGGGATTCGAACCCGCAACCACTTGATCGCAAGTCCGATGCCCTAGCCATTAGGCTACCGCCGTTTCAAAGTAAAGTAAAAACAATTTATTTGTGATAATAACGTGTCGTACGGATTTATGTATATGGTTTTTTTAAGATATAAATAATCATGACACAACACAACTACAGCAAAAAGATTTCTATATTTAGTAACTTTCGTTCTAGGAAGGTAATATAACATATTATAACACTTTCTTCGACCTAATTGTGCATCATTCAGGCTAGACCGCTTACCACCAGCTATGCACACAAGATGTGCGAGACAGGTGTCTGGTTACATTTGTGGTCGCTGAGCGATGCACGCGCCGACCGCACCGTCCGGTGTCCACTGCGTGCTATGCGACGCACCCTGTATCAATGTCAATGTAGTTCACACCACATTACTCCAAGATTGGAATTGTCGGTGATTTTGGGAATGTCTGTATATATATAACATAACTAGCTTTAACAGTGTCTCCGAGTTCTCGATTTTGGTTATTGCCATATAATGTAGCTTATGTCTTGCCGCATAATGTCGTTATGGCCTAGCTGTTCAATTAACGGTTTTTCGTGCACAAAGTTGCAGGCTCGAACCCGCTGCAGGCAAACACCATTGTAAGATTTTCAAATTTAAATGTACTTTATTAATAATTATTCTAAGACATCAAGGAAAATTACGTGAGGAAACCTGGATTCCAAAAATGGGAATCTGAAAATGTGAACCCCCCGTGAGCCAGCGTGGTGATCAATGCTTCTTCCTTCTCTCTTTATATGAGAAGGGGCCTGTGCCAAGCAGTGCAGTGGGACATTAAGTTAAAGGCCGGGATTATATAGCTTATTTCCTTTCTTAGAATTCAAACTAACTGCATACATTTTAATATCGGTGGTTTCGTTTAGTCTTGAAAACAAGACGGACAGAGTTATGGACTAGTTTCTTTTTCTGTTTTGGTTATGGCAATCAGTATTTACTGGCAAGAGCCATTGTTGCTAGTGTCGAGTCTTGCGGGAGTTTAGTTTTTGTGGGAGATTATTTGTTAGCGTACGTGACGGGATAATGGTATTACAGTAGACTAAAGAATTCAGTGAGGCTGTTTGTATAATAATTAACTTTCTGTGGTGGCAGAAGTGTTTCATGTATAATTTTGGGATTACCCAAACATACATACATGGCAGGTACATCTCTCAAAGTGATAACAAATTACGATTATGTTTTACTCTTATTAGAATATTTATTATTAGAGTGTCTCAACATCAGGACAAACCTATAAAGGTTTTTATGATGTTTTTGTAACTATGTATTGTTTCATGTGATCAAATAAAGAGGAAAAAAACAGTCAAATCAAAGACAAAAATGAAAAAAGGGCAGCCTAACATGAAGGTAACTGCAAATATAGTTATCCTTCTGACCCGGTCTTACTCTTTTTCAGTCAAGACTAACAGCTACGTTCATCACTATCACCTATCCTGAAGTTGTCTTCTTTTGAAGGTGGTGTGTTTAAGGGTACACAATATTTCAGAAACATTCTGCATTTCAAACAATACCGCAGTACATTATTTAAACACTGCGCTATATCATGGTTCGGGTCTAAAAGCTCTCGTACATAATCTGTTAAGATATTCTGAGTGCGGTATTAAAAAGCATTTCGAAATGTTTGCTAATTCCTCGCCAGAAAAGAACAATCGCGGCGCGTGAGTGCTATGTGTTGTGCATTACCCTCATGGATGGCGTATGTTAAAAGCTGATGCGAGTAGCGTCAAATTTTGGTATTCATAAAATTATTACTTATTTTGCCATACTTATTATTAGGTAAAAATAATAAAATAAAAAATATCAATGAAAACGTATTCTACTTTATTTATGTTGCATTTTAAGAGATTATCATGTTAACCATAGATTTTAACAGTAATAAAACTCGTGTCTGCTCTGCCTATGAAGACAATGACGTTTTATTTTAAGTTGTGTATTTAGGTAAAGACCTGTTATCTTTATATATTACTGAATAATTATAAGGTAAAATATACTACTAACTACAGCAGAACAAAAAATGGAATCTTGAGGATCCCCATTTGATCTCGAAAATATTTCACAATATTAACCTTTCACCAAGGTGACAAAATTAGTTCACCTTAGAATTATATCAACAATGTCAACAAATACGACTGTTTGTATTGTATTAGGGTAGATAACCAATGTATAAATATTTTTTTATTTTATATTTATTCTGATCACAATCACGTTTCTTATGACTTGTACCACACACAATTGAAACAGCAGAGATTAGAGAATATAGACTAGTACACCAACATGAGTCGGGATTTTCACTACAGCTTTGTACATTAACTTCCTTTATACTCGTGCATTTAAAGACAATGGATTGTTTTATTTATTTTCACTGAACGAATATTGTGGCATACGATAGAAGCTTCTCAACGTTATTTTTGAACTTCAAAGTTTTATTTTGTTTCAAATAAATATCTAATATTTTAGACACAATTTTTTTTTTATAAAAAATAATCATTACGAATACGTTTCATGTTGTTAATAATAATCAATATTTATAATTTTAATACTTATTTATGTTAAATACCTGTGCTATATTAATAATAATAATGCCATACAATATTATTGTTAAATTTTATTCGAAGAGGTACAAAAGTGAACTCATTTTATCAACAAATTAAATGATTTAAAAAAAACGACTTATGTGTAACGTATAAATAAATTGCGCGAGCTGATTAAATTATTAGTAAAAAAAAAAACAATATTTCTATTTAAAGTGTCCACTTTAAATAGAAATATTGTTATTTTTTTTAGCAGGTACTAAGCAATACTTTCGATATGTTGAATGACTCTGGTTGCTCGGCTCTAACATGTACGAGAAACTTTGACTCCCTCTACTGGTAGTAGCAAATCAATATCCTTACTGATAATATAAAATGGCATTTTCTTATGTCATGCTCTGTCTAGCTTTCAAGTACACGTTATTACACTTATCGTATCAATAAATCGTTACGGATTTTTTTATACGATGTTATTTACTCCAACTTTTCCTGATAGACCATACATTAATTGGCTGCATCGATTCGAATGCGATGTACTCAATTACACACAACATTAACTTCGATAAATTTATGTGCATTTAGTACCTACCGTCTGGGCTCGTCCTATCGGTATGTCCCTTTCTCTTTCATCGTGATTTCATTTACAGCGAATGACTGTTACTATCAGCCCTCAGTAAAACACCCTAACTATCTGGTCGTCCATCTGACGAAGCGTCATCGGCCGATGTTTACAAAACGAGATAAGCGTGACCGATCTCCGGACACCCTCGCAGGAAGTCAGGAACAAGATCTTATGGAGTGACCTTAATGAAATAGGAAAATAGAGCTATGGCAGTTTTGGAATGTCATAGCTTTATATTATTTTTATTTTGTTTAAAAATTTGTAACAAGTCTGTACTTGTATGATTATAATCAATTAAAAATCTATGGTAAGCTATATTTAAGGTAAGGACAAATAATAGAATAAAAAAAAACAAAGCAATTAATTAATTGAATATTGCTAAGTTGGTCAAAAGCAGCTGGTGCTAAACGCTACACAAACTCCATACTTGACACTTTCATCGAAAGTTCAACGAATGTCACGTCACACGCCAGTTCCTACATTCAAGTTCTAGTACTGAAATTTACGACGAGCAAGTGACCTACAAACACGTGTTTGACACTATAAAACAGTCAAACTTTTTACGGACACTAAAAACGACGTGAAAATAGGTATTGTTATCGTCGTGTCCGGAATCATAACAGTGCATAGTCGGCTCCATGGCATCGCTGTTCGTGACGGAAGCGGCTCCTCCGGCCAGTAATGCGTTGACCTAGGTCGGCCTCCTTACGACCGCTGCAACCATTACTCATTGAAAATTATACGAGACTAAGTGGTGTTTCGGGTACATCCAGTCATGCGAGCCCGCGCTGTTTGCGAACATCGAATAACAACGCCATTCGAATGAGGTTTGCGTGTATCGATTGTAGTTTCTTTAGCGATTTATTGCTTTGAATTTTTCGCTCATGCATTTCCCGTTGTTAGAGTGATGCCGAATATCGATGGTACAGAGAAATGGTGTGGAATTTGAATTGGCTGGCGGAAACCATATTTTTGAACGTAAACTGAAAAGATTTATTGTATTTTATTATTTTATTAGCTTTGATGCAGTAGAGTACCAAGCAATTTTAATATTTAGAATCATATAAATACGCATTTAAATTAGAAATTAAATTGATCAATAGCAGTTAGTGTGATAGCAGACATCACATTTTAAATTTAATGGTGTAACAAAATCGAAACAATGCAACGGTTAGCGACATACAACTAGATGCATAATAAAAAATAAAAGTAAAATAGACACGTAGAATCATTTTTTTTACGTCGAAAGAAGGACGATAATTTACGGTAAAAAATGTCAGCATGGGTGTTTGAGTTTTGAGCGCTTCAGGCCTTCAGCGCATCATCTTTATAATTCTCCAAACATTTTCATTCGCGACTGACAGAACTATTTATCATCATTCAGTAGTTCACTCCCGATGGATTAACACGCGTGTCGTCTCTCGTGGCCAGATTAACGAAAGGATTTAGTTCAAGGGTTGAGGGTGTGCCAACTTTGATGAGTTCACGTTATCTGTTTTGTTAAAGTTCAAGTAATGTTACGGCTAATGGATTTGTTTCCCACTTTGATAAGACATTTCTGATCACAAAATATTATAGAACAGGACAATACTATATTAGCCTATTATTTATAGTAGAAAATTTTAATAGGTACCTCCTAAAGTATAGAAATATGAATATAAAAATGCAATATTTAAAAAGTATTTACTTTCGTGTAAATAAAAATGTAAAAATTCTTTAATCATTTTTTTGTCTTTTATTTGAATGATTATTTACTAACAATGGTTGCGCATTCTTGTTACCATATTACTTTTCACCCTTATATTTTTTTAATCCAATCTTAAATAAATATCTCTTGGTATACAAGACCTTTTATGAAATTCCTTATATAAACATTTTTACAATGTCAAATGGTAATATATAAAGTAATAATGATAATCTTGGGTGTTGATTTGATTTTGCCGTCAGGTATACTCATAATCCACAGATAAAATATTTTGTCATGTTGTACTATCGTGCAACTTTGTCTAATTTCTAACGTGCAAAGTACTAAATCAAAGTACACTACGGCCGACGAGTCTTGGCGATTCTGAAACGAGATACAAGATTGTTTGTGTGAGATGCAAGTTGACATAATCGGTGGGTGAGAAAGAGACGAGAATATCTTTTATCACTTTTTAGGCTAGTCAAGATACAGCGGCCGAAGAGTACAAGAACATACAACTCAGATAAAGCTATTTGGACTATTAACTACCAGTGTGCTTAGTTTCTAATCTGTTTCAAAATCTATTGAGTCATTTCACTGTAAAGTTTTACAAACAAACGAGCTTTCACATCTAAAATTGCAGGAGAATCAGTAGGATATACTATTCGGTGCGTAAGTATATATTTTCCCTAGAGTAATTCATGTGGTACATACTACTGAGATAAAACTAGGCTATAAACCACCAGTGTGCTTAGTTAGTAATCAGTTTCAAAATATTATATACCTATATTCAGTCAGCTAAAATATTATAATATATAATCTATTCAGTCATTTCCATGTAAAGTTTTACAAACACACAAACAACATAAAAGTTAGTTCACGTCTAAAATTGCAGGAGGATCGGATGTACTATTCAGTGCGTAAGTATATATTTTCCCTAGAGTAATTCATGTGGTACGTCGGCAAACCTCAAGCTTAACTTCGCTAATGGTTCGGACAATGAGTTCAAACTATTATCGACAAGACATAAGAGGCTTGCTCTCCAGGGATTTTTGATCCGGGAAGGATGAACACAGAGCTACGGTGCATCTTTAGATTTGTCGTTTTAGATCTATGAAGATAGTTAAAGAAATACTGCATCTTTTAATGGTTAGTAAATATCATGAATACGATTTATGGTATTTACTTAAAAAAATTACAGCGAAGCATGAGTAAAATCAATATTGGCTTTTAGAAAAACAATAATAATAAATATAACATAATCTATATTAATATTATAAAGAGAAAATATTTGATTTGAATCTACTGAACCAATGAGTGACATAGGTTTTATTTAAAAAATCACATAATAAAAGTTTGGTAATAATAGTTTTAACATTCAGACAATAACACCACGTTAAACAAGTCCCGAATGTCATACGATGGTCTCTGGTAGTTGTAAAATAATTACAACATGGGATACCGTGATACCCTGGAAAATGGGTTATGGAGGTCACATAGGCAGTTGCTCTATTAAATATGGTATTCAGCTGAAAACAGTAAAATAGGTATCCTCAACATATGTATATTGAGAAAAGAAATAAAAGGTAAAAAAGATTAGTTTTAACAAAATAATAATGACTAAATCTGTAATTTGCAGTCATCCAATATTTAGTTTGAATTGCTGTTTAATGGAACTTACCATGATTTCACATAATGAATAAATAAATGTGGACAACATCACATACATTGCTCCAAATACTCAGATGTTATGGACTCAGAGACAACGAAGGTACCACAAACACCCGAGAAAATGTCTAAAAGTGATTTTCTACATTGTACCGTCTAGGGATCGAACCTGGGACCTCAGAGCTGACGACACCTTGAAAACCGGTGTGTACGCCACTCGACCACAGGTCGTCAAAGTCGATATAACGGATCCAATCACACCGAAAACTTAATTGATTAGAAGTTAGGAAGACGAGAAGTGTGGACACACTAACGGTCGTGAACTGGAGCAATATTCGAACTAGTGACGCCCACCGTCCATTTTAGTCGAGCAAATTGCTTACAACCCAGTTTTGAAGGGAAACTATTTAATTCAGTTGCCATCCCATATAGGTTCATAGGAAGTTGGCAGTTCAAGAACCACTCTCCGGTGCCCTACTAAAGGATTGTTTACGAGTAAGTGATATTAATTATAAGTTAATAATTACCATTGATATAAAGTACTTACTACACGGCAGACTATCTGGCATGAACATGACACCTGCACAGGTCTCGAAACGTAGGGGATAAAATCGAAATGAACCGCGAGAAAATCCTTTCTCAAAAAGTAGTTTTATTTCAAAGTCTAATATTCGCATGAACCTCAAAAACAATGAGTACTTACCATTTTATATGCATTTTTATAGGTGTATATAACTTTCGTCTCTGATAAATGCGTTAATTTTACAAACTACAAACGTTCAAAGCTTAAATTGAGATTGAGACAATCATAAAAAATATCAAATGCTCCTGATAGAAATTGTTTTTTTTTAAAGCCTTACTACATAGTATTTTTGTTTATAAAAATGAGTTAAAACCATGTAAGCCAATCAATTTGTTATTAAGAAACAAAAAAAACTTCAACAACAAACGAACACCTTTAAATAAAAGTAATTTATGGTCGTCAACGACTTTTCAAATACTTTTCGAATTTCAAAAAGTTCGGGAGAGTAGCGAAAAGGAAATGAACGTGTCTCAGTCATAAGCAGTCATGAGTCGACAGACTAGAGCACGTCGGTACCTTAACATAAATTCAGTTTACCTGTGAAATTCAATGTGTTAGCTTAGTTCAAATACAGACTAACATGCTTAGGAATAGAATATTATTATTAATTTGATATTATTAGGAATTTAGACTTCGAAATTTTCGTTTCAATATCCTCGATTTTATTACGCGCTAAATATACATGGTCTTTCTCATCACCCAATGATTTATTTAGCTAAAAGTATAGGACAATGTTATGACAGTCCTAGCTTATACATAGGTGCCTACTTAATTAAATTTTTGTAATAACGTGATCAAGATTTTTCCATTTTCATTATAATAATATAAGTTCTCACGCATTGCACTTGAAATTGGATCAAAACATTCATTATAAATAGGTACAAGTTATTTAACTACGTATCCATTTTTTTCTAGAATAGTAACAAAACTTGCCCGAATTGCTCGAACTTAACTTGGCGAAAATGACTTCATTTTCAAACAAAAATAATGTGGGTGTCATGGACGGCAAGTACCAATAACACTTTAAATAACGCACGTTGATTGGTTCATTTATCTGCCGTCAATTTAAAGTATTTATACGCTGATGCGACATCAATTCTGCATTATAACCCACTCGAGCACTGACAGTGAAATACTAGCCAAAATATTTTTAAATTTCGATAAAGTCCAGTAATAAAGTATAGTAGGTATATTAAAAGTTTAACGTTGATCTGATGTCTCTTTCTTGGGGTAATAATAAATGACAAATTATGTGCAATTGTAATCTAACATTCACTTACGAGTAACTGTTTCAGAATAGATCGAATTTGAATAACATGATTGATTGAAATTTAATTTGAGTGGGATTCGTAGTAGTACATTAATAAATAATAGACGCCGGAACTTGTGATGGGAATCAATTCATTATTATTATGTACGTCCCGAAACTGACAAATTGTAATCAAATTACCTATTCTCTAATCGTCATTTTATTTAGCTTACGGCAATAAAGCAAATATCAATAAAGTAGTGACGCAGCACAATAAAAGCTTACAATAATAGCATAAAAACAAAAGAAGGGCTTCCTTTTATTCCGGGTCACAACTTTAAAAAGCATCAACGCTCCACACTGATTGATGTTATAGTCTGCCGCGTCAAATCCGGATGAAAACTTTAAAACGGTCGGACATTTTAACCGGGCCGGGCGTAATTGCAGTAACAAGGGTGCTCTAACGTTATTTAGTCCGGTGGCATTAACGTCCTGCCGCTGTCACGTTCTGAACACACTTCGCTTTTAATTATATTTATTTACCAATACACGCTTTTGTCACTTTTGTGGAAGGTAATATTATGAGACGGTATTATACTGGGTGAGAGTCGTTCTTATATAGCGTGTAATCATGTTATAGAGATTTTCTTGGAACTTCGACTGTGTATGATATTTTGTAATGGACGCTTTTATAGTGATTATTACTTATATTTATCGAGGAAAACTATGTGAAATAAGGAGATTTAAGGTATGCATTTAGGTTAATGAGTGATTCCTAATAATGATTTTTATAAATTTTATTAAGTACTATTGTTTTTAATCTTTGATTTATTGATGAGGTGATTATGTGCTATAGCCTATATATACGAGTATATTGGTGGCGACATTGGCCGACACATACATTTTGTACACGAAATTTTATCGATGATCGTGCGAAAATTATCGATACCTAAAATCGTTTCCATTTTGTAGTTGCTAACCGTCCGGGCTGTCAATCAAACGAGATCGATTGGCTAGTTATGTGCAAACTGTTGTTAAGCTCAGCTTAACGCACTGCGATAATCTATCCAATGACAACACTAGCACGCACACTCCAATACTTTGCGTTCGAAATATAATTTAAATTAATTGAAAGATAAGGGTTGATTGCATTGTTATATATATGTGTATATTTGAGATATAATAATCCGTATGAATGGTCTGGAAAATATCATAAAAGAATATTTTTTTGTTTTTGTTTTTTTTTGAGGTTTCATAGCATTATTATTATTTGTGTTTACTCTTTCTTGTCTTAGAAAGGTATTATTATTTGTTATTCCTCCACCGTTTGTCAATGGTGTCTTAGATTATGTAAGAAATTACATACTTACATCTTTGAAAAAGTCACATTGCATACTTGCCTAAGTTTGAGCCTGCAACCATATGCATATGAATCCGCCAATTACCTACATCAAGTGAAATTGGTAGGTTTTGTATTTGTACATACCCTGTCTGAAATCTCTGTGCACGCCACTCCAATCCGGTCATTGAACCACTAGCCCATCATGACATCGCATATCACATAAGCATATTATAATTAGGATGATATTTATTTCGTTTAAAATTTCTTCTTTGAAAGTTAATAATGTGGGAAAAAAGGCCTTAATACATGACGTAGGTAAGTAGCTAATCAACCTAGATAAGGGATTTAAACAAAATTTGTACCCAATATCGCAATACGTGATGATTATAATTATGAATCCATGACGTCATCACAACATACAACACTAAACGAATTATTATTAGAATATAGCTTGTCGTAGCAACTGACCGTCAACAATATGCACCGAAAATGAAGTGCTTTACCGTCTGTCGACAACGGTGAATCGTACAGCAGTGATCCTCTGTTACGACCACTTGACATCCTGCAATCACTCGTAGCAGACATCTCGAGTCGATATCGTATATCGAACACTCGAGCGCAAGTATCAAGTGAGAGTCGAGAGGCCTCGTAATGTGAACTAACGCACACTTGATCGTCCGCCTGCCGAAGACCGAAATTCGATTAATGTTTGAGCCCGCCACAACTCACTTCGTTTCAAGTTCGCTACGACTAATCGAATCTCAATTCGACACAGACCAGAATCGTATTCCTGGAGTTCGTATCAAATGTTTGTCGTGCACCTGCAACAAAGATACCACGATACATTTAAATATTCGTACTCCAATCTGATTAATTCAAAGTTTTACGTAGGTATTTCTTTTGCGATTCTTACGTTCATCAAGAACACTTGTCTTACTCCTGAAAAAGTTGAAAGGATCACAATGCAGCCAATTATTCTGTTCTATTGTCATACAAATAAACCTCAACCTTCGCCAAAAATGAAAGATAACAAAACTGACACGAGTGTATGCGAATTGAATCTGAATACAATGTCAGCATAACTAAAGAGTTTGACTTTAGACTAAAACGACAGACCAGTATAGCTTGCACTCCTGTGTGCCCCGCCTGGTCTTATTTAAGGGGCAGAAAAGGGTCATAGGTAAGCGACGTCGGGGTCTGGACTAAATGGGTGGCTAATATCATTGGGTTGTTCCGCGCCAGCGCTTGAGTGACAGTCCCCTGTGCAAGGCAGAGACTGAAATTGTTTGTAGAAGCGCATTGCGGGAGAGCTGGCCCATCAACTACAAACAGTATAAATATAGCGTTCGCGAGCATCCCTTGCAAACGTCATTCACGATTTTCGGTAAAACTTTTAACGTTACTTACATAAATTAAGCAACTTACATTTATCATAATACAGCTAGCTATACTAGTACTATCGATATAGTCTATTTTTTACAAAAAAACTTCTGAGTTTATGTTATATATATCAGTAGATAGTTAACTCTAATATATTAATATGAAAAACGCCATATCCAAAATATTAATTTCTTTTTTATTTATATTTCGTTAAAGTATAGGTACTTCAGGGCGCAGGTAAGCCAATACAAATTAAGTAAGTACAAACCTACTGCATTTAAATTAAATATGTATATTTCATTATTTTTGTCTTCGCATCAACAACAAAAAGCACATTGGACTGGGAGAGATCGCAATTTTAAGGTTGGGTACATTAAAGTTATCGTGGTATTCATAACCATCTTATCAAAACGATAAAAAGTATGTTTGTACCAACCAATCACGGACTAAAATAGTGATAATTTATCTTTGTAATTTTAATTAGGCAGGATTCCTCAAAGTCGATGTACAAAAAATAGGTATTGTGTTAGTTTTGTACTCACGATGCAGTTCCTCGTCTTAATATTGTGTGGTTTCTTTGTATTCGTGGAAAATGCTCAGCCATTTTCTGAACACAATACCGCTTATGGGTACATAAAGAATATTGGGATCCCTTTAGCTGAGAAAATTCGGAAAGCAGAGGAATCTTCAAGGATTATTGGAGGCGTACCAGCGGCACTTGGACAATATCCTTACCAGGTTTGTTCCAAACCTAACTATGAACTGTCTTCGTTTCACCATTGCATTGTGTAACAATGTATTGTTTGCACTATCCCCTTGAGATATTAACAAACTTCGAAGGTATATCAGGTCCTACATTGAGTTCGGGTGTATCACTTGCTTGTATATTATGCTAAACTATTACTTAGTAACTGATATTTTAGCAGAAAATTTGTAATATTATCACTAGGTACATACATAGTATGTATGAAACAAAGTCACTTCCCGCTGTGTGTCCCTATGTATGTTTAGATCTTTAAAACTGCGCAACAAATTTTGATGCGGTTTTTTTAATAGATAGTGATTCAAGAGAAATTTTCTTGAATAATAAACGTACGAAACCGTGCCAGGTCTACTAGAAACTTATATTATTAGAGTAACATATACGACTCTTTATTGATCAATATATTAGTAATTGGATTAAAAGTGGAAAATATATTGGTATTTTCTTTCACAAGGTTGGACTGTTGGGAGATATATTTGGGGCTGGAATGAGCGTTTGCGGAGGTTCCCTCATATCAGCCAGTCGAGTTCTTTCGGCTGCTCACTGCTGGTTCGACGGAGTGAATCAGGCCTGGCGCTATACAGTCGTTCTTGGATCAGTACAATTGTTCAGCGGTGGCACCAGAGTACAGACCAGTGCAGTCGCCGTTCATCCTAACTGGAATCCTGGACTCATTCGCAATGACGTTGCAATAATCTATATGCCTGGTCCAGTTACTTTTTCAGGTTCGTTCAATATAAAACTAACCATTGACATTACATGACATTGAAAGGATTTTCGTGCTCAAGGTTGCAGGTTCGTAACCAATGTGACTTTTTTCTAAATTATACATACTTTCATTATTCCAAGACATAATTGATAATCATCGGTAAAGGAAAACATCGTGAGAAAACATGGATACTTAAAATTTGAATCTAAAATTGCCATCTCGCAATGAGCCAGTCTTGTGCACAACAGTCGATCCTTCTCTATATTAGAAGAGGCCTGTGCCCAGCAGTGGGACATTTATAGGTCGGTATTATTACTGAAATTAGTTTTAAACGTTTGTTAAGATAGCTTTTTATTTCTAGTTCGCGACTTTTCAGTCCGTCCCTAACACCTGCAAAGTTGATTTATCTAAATAAACCGCGATAGAATACGTTTAAATAGCTTCATGTAAATCTCAGAACGCATTTCTATATTTTTCAGATACCATTGGTCCAGTATCATTACCAAGTGGCAGCCAGATGTTCGAGTCTTTTTCTGGTTTAAGGGCCATCGCAACTGGATTTGGCATAACTAGCGAAGGTTCGTCCATCAAACTACTGTCGTATATTGAACTTTATCATAATTTTCTTAATAAACTACTAGCGTATATTTTAATGTTTCGTTAATTTTTTTGTTATCAGGTGGAACTATTACTTCAAATCAATCCCTGAACCACGTGAGCTTGCTTGTGCTTGACGCTAGTGAATGTTCCAGGGCTTATCCTCTAATTGTCCAACCCTCCAACATTTGTACCAGCGGCCTTGGAACTGTAAGGTCTGTTCATCTATACTTGTCACAAATAGTAAACAAACCGACGTCAATTACAAATCACGATTTTTCTCAAAAATCACACAATGTATGTTACCACAATTAGTTTACAATTCTGAATAGATCACACAAAGTTTCCCATCACTAATTTTATTGACATTTCTTACATACGCCATATTTGTTTACATGTTTGGACAAGTATAGATGAACAGACTATAGGCTTTTGCGATGGAGACTCTGGCGGCCCTCTCGTCATTATGAGAGAGAATAGACCGATTTTGGTACGTAAACTTTAACGATTTATACAACTATAAAGATTTTCCTAGTATCACTTATTTCGCCTTCACCACCAACGTAGAATTGGTGTATTACGATTTGAATGTAACGTTTATATTTAAAGGTCTCCAATAGATTATGGAAACTAAAACTTTAAGTACCAAACTATACAGTCTATAATGGTTTTCATATTTCAGATTGGTGTCTCATCATTCCGTTCGAGTTTGGGCTGCGAAAGCAATCGCTCGAATGTTTACTCTCGCGTGACGTCGTTCATGGACTTCATTAATCAACACATATAAGAACAATATTACAAGTATCAATGCCAATGAACTAGTATGTTTTTATGAAAATTTAAATATTATTAAAAACAATTCTGAAGACGATTACTTACTTTTTTTTTAACTTATATAATTATTATATAATAGATAAATAATGAGTTTTTCGTTTCAACGCGTTGCTAAGCTCTGAAAAATACCAGTCAAATTTAGACAAATCTTATTCCATTTGACAACCTAATACTTGAGAAAGGTTATATGCTATCCTTTGTATGACCTTCCCCCATACAAGTGATATTCCCACAATCATTTACGATGACATCTCGTTTCTTGCATTAGTATAATATATATAATAATATAATTGGGACCATAATAATATATTTGTTCAATACCTCAAAACATAAGATGTATCAACTTGTAACCTTACATATCAGAACTCAAACAATGTACTTGCCATTGTATCATGCCACACCAAAGAAGTGAAATGCAACCGAATCCAGAGAGCAGAGCGCAGAGCTTGCATCCCGCGGCTCCAGCATAGACAAGGATGAGACCGAGGTGTTTTAGTCGGTTCATTTCCGCACGCTGTCTAACATTTTACCCCGAAAAAAAGGGGATTATGACAAGTAATTAAGCATTAACAAATAATTTAGACAAAAGAGATTTTTTTAGTCTTGTGTTTGAAATTTCTTATGAGACTACAATTTTTTTATCAATTATTTTACTTTAGGTATCTTAGACCTTTAGATGACAATAAATTCACTTTCGTTTTGTAAAATTGCCTTAAAAACACACTAATACACTAGACTATGTCGGTATTATGAGTAGTATGAGTTGAACATAGATCTTTTTTGTACTTCTGCTAGCACAACGAGACGAACATTGGCAAATCAATTCTTTAAATAATTAAAATTATTACACTGGCGCTCAAACTGTGGTGATATCATCAATAGTATAATTTGTGAATAAATATACCTAGCATGATAATGGTAGCAATTTATAAATATTATGCACATATACATACGATTAATGGATAATAAGTACATTTAGATAGATTAGGTTTATTAGATTTATAACAATATATACCTACATGTGGAGGCTTGTTATTAGCAATTTTAAGTATCATTTTTTTTATATATTTTTTTTATAATTAGTCTGTAAGCCTTCTTTAAAACAATAAAAAAAAAAAATAATAATAATAATCTATTTAACAAAATATATGAGTCAGAGTTAGTAGTTAGTTTTATTTATTTCACTATGCACAGTGTTATTATACAATTAACTCTATCGTATATTTCGGAAGCCGATAACATAAATACGTCATTTAAAGCAAAGTTATCAATTATTTGCTTTGATTACGATTGGCGATGTAAAGCTTAATGATAACTTTGACAATCAGTTTCAAAATAATTGATTTTTGATAAAACCACCGAATTACGAAAAGGATAATGTAGTATTTTATAGGTGAATACTTTATCTATAAACATTTGGTACACATGGTACGTTATTCTACTTCATCATAATAAATATTTAAAATCATCAACACAAAGAACCTTAATTTTATGTAACCTGATGTTATGTAGTAATTGCTAGTATTATTAAAAAAAAAATACATTAACAAAAAAAATAACTATTGAAGAGAAAAAAAATGTATTTAAGTACCAAATTTTACCGGATTCAACAGAATATTGTTTTTATTTAGATTCTTATTATTTTTTGGAGTACAGCTTGTTGTGCCGCATATTATAAGTTAAGTTACAAATAGATAGCAAGCCTATTAAGGTTCTTAGACCATTCGTATTTACCGAATTAAGTGTCGTAACCACCACTATTTTTTGGCGTTCATATATTACATTGGTTAATTATCACGATCAAAAAGTCTATACTAGGAACTTTAGGACTTAAGAGGCAAAAACGAATTACGAAAATCGACCCTAATGATTTGAAATAAAGCCGCTGACGTTTCAATAAATTTAGCATCAGTTAATTACGCTTTATCAGTAGGTAGTAGGTACTTTTACTGCAAATTTTTTGTGTAATTATTCCCATAATCGGTTGCTCCCATAATAGACGTTTTACTTATTAAGGCAATTTGCTATAGGTATAGATCTTTGATCGTAATTTGTGACTAACTTTTAGTGCTAAATCATGGTAACGATAAGATTAAATCAGACAGAATAATATGTTAATCTTTTAGATAAGGAACTACTTATTCCGTCACTAATTACCTGCAACATATATAATAAACACGGAAGATATTATTGCACCAGTTTTAATAGGGACCACCATGAAGGTATTTATATTATTAGCCCTTTGTGCTGTGGCAAGCTTTGCCTCGGAAGTTGTGGAGGAAGCACGAGGTTCCTGGAACACTGCCTATGGATATCTCGAGAAATACGGTATCCCCGAAGCGGAGAGGATTCGGGCGGCTGAGGCGAAGTTCCTCGAGAGCTCGAGGATCGTCGGTGGAGTCCCTGCAGGTGTTGGACAGTACCCATACCAGGTAAGTCTGCTTAAAGATACTAGTTATTGTATTTAGATTAGGAAAAATCAGTAAAATAAAAAATAAACTTTACCAATACCTAAGTTAGTTAACTGTGAAGCATTTTGTATGCGGGTGATAAAAGTCCATTTTAATAATTAAAGAAGTGGAAATTCATCTTTTGTGCTACACATTTTTCCTAGGTGGTAAATCGCTTGGGTGAAATGTTTCCGAGGTGAAATGAGGATACTCAAGTTATAAAAACTTATTTGAATTGTTTTCCTTTTACAGGCTGGACTTCTTCTGTCGATGATCGGTTTAGAAGGTGTCGGTGTCTGCGGTGGTTCCCTCATCAGCGCCAACAGAGTCGTGACAGCTGCCCACTGCTGGTTCGATGGAGTACACCAGTCATGGAGAACTACTGTTGTTCTTGGTTCCACCACTTTGTTCAGTGGCGGACTTCGTCTAGATAGTAGCGTTGTTGCCACCCACCAGAATTGGAACCCATTGCTCATTCGTAATGACATCGCTGTTATCTACTTACCTACTTATGTCGACATTTCAGGTAAGTACTACTAATACTAGTATATTACGAACATTAGGTACGTTTTACTTTAGTAAAATAGGTGATTTAGTTTAAGATGGGTGATTTATGTTTTTTCATGTAAATGAAATAATGAATAGGTGATCTGAAATATTTTTGATATATTTATGTTCACGTCAATTCTTTATTTGTTTTCAGACCTTATCGCTCCTGTTGCTTTGCCCTCCGGATCTGCACTACAGGAGAACTTTGCCGGTGAAACCGTCATCGCTTCAGGATACGGCCTAACAAGCGACGGTAAGTTTTTCATTTTTATCAAATGAGTATTATTTTACAAGGAGTCACTAATTAGGTCACTATTTGGTTATATCTCTTATCTATTAACGTTACAGTTTTAAATGTGGGTAGAATATTTCATTATGAAGAAAGTAGTTACCTAAGGTAGACAACAAAAAAAAAGTTAGGTACCTACTCATTCCTGGTATCCTGGTATAGTCAGTTTTTTGTAAGTATTATATTAAGCAGTTTTAAAGGTCTTCTTTATTCTGAATTTCCAGTCAGTTTTTAAATTGGAAATTTACACGCACCGAAATCAAAGTTATCGAGATACTAGGAACTATTAATTATTATGTTTATTACAATCCTGATAATGTTTTTCAGGTGGTTCGATTTCAACCAATCAGTTCCTGAGTCACGTGAGCTTGAATGTCATCACGAACAGTGTCTGTTCCTGGTCCTTCCCTCTGATCTTGGATGAAAGCCATCTCTGCACCAGCGGTATTGGTGGAGTCGGTACCTGCAGAGGAGACTCCGGTGGTCCTCTCGTCGCCACTAGGAACAACATACCAATCTTGGTAAGATTTCCTCTAGTTGCTGTGAATTATCCTTCACTGTTGGAGCTTTTTTGTTTTTGTTTTTCTTAAAAAAACGACGCCCGCACTAAGGTATTTATTCCTTGTGTCGCGGGGGTTTCACAAACATTCAAATCACATGCACAAAGAACACCCAGACTTGGAACAAGCATTTGTGGATCACACAAATACTTGTAATTGGCTGTGAGCCTGGTACTCGCTTCCTCATTCCTTTCGAGAAAGTCCTTCGCTGGACGTTTTCAGGGGGAAAATCAGGGAACATTTCCTTTCGACATGAGTTATTCACGAACGTATTATTATGTTTATAGATTATTAAGTATTATATTTTATTTTATGTAGGTATGTACTATTTTTATGTATCTTTATTTCATAATTATGTAGTTATACACTTCTTTCTTCCTCAACATAAACAAAATGTTTCGATCACTCAAGGGTTTGCTGGTAGAAAATAATAAAATTTGAGTTAAGCTCAATCTAAGTTAAAATCAAATGTGTAATTATTGTTTTTGTGAATTTTATCTTGTGTAGGTTGCTTCACTAAGAAAGTTAATTTTTTGTTTAATTTAATTTGAGTTTTTTTTATTTTTAATTACTTTGCGGTTTCATGTCTAAAAACTATTTAAATATGCTGTATTTGGCAGGTCCGTTACACATAACTGATAACGGTATAATCTGATTAATATTAAAATCTATTTATCGTTTACAGATTGGTGTGACATCGTTCGGATCAGCCTTTGGGTGCCAGGTCAATCTTCCAGCAGCGTTCACACGAGTCACCTCTCACATGAATTTCCTTGGACAGCACTTGTAATAAGTCATACGTCATTGAACTAAGTTTGAATTGTTGATTACCACCTCGAAGTAATAAAAGAAAAAATAATATTTAGATAAATTAAGTTGCTTTTATTTATTTAAAAATATTTTTTCAAAAAACCTATTAAAATAATAGTTACGACTAGCTTTTGCTCGCGACTTCGTCCGCGTGGAGTAGTATTTTCAATTTACCACCCTTTTCTCCCCGTTGGGGGGGAATTTCCAAAAATCCTCTCTTAGTGGTAGCCTACTCCTCCCAACAAACACACATGAAAAATTTCAGCTCTTTACGATCAGTAGTTTCGGCTGTGCGTTGACTGTCAGTCAGTAACGGAAGAGTTTTATATATATAGATTTAAGAGAACTGGTTTTTTTAATATACTAGTACTAGTAAGACGTCTGTTTAAAAAAAAATGTGTTGATAAACATAAACTTTATAAACATTTGAAAGGTATCATTGTATATAATAAAATAGCTGACCAGGAAAATGTTGCTTGACCACCCTTAGCACCTGGAAGTGTAGACAATCAAGTCTTGAGGGTTCTATTCTTAAGACTTATTTCATAAAAAGTTTTGCCCGATCATACCTAAACACTAATCATTCGTTTTGAAAACTTGCTTCTTGAAGTCGGTTAAAAAGTAGCTTTTATGTTAATCTAGGGTGTCTCCATACTAAATTATATCAAAATTGTTGGGACCGTTTTAGCGTGAAGAGGTAATAAGACATACACAAACTATGAATATAATTTTCTGTAAAGAGAGTTGTAATAAGTGTTTTGAATAAATAAATAAAATTAGTGTGGTAGTACGATATGATGTTAGGTTAGTTTAATAGTCGATACCTTAAGCAAAAGTTATCCGCGAAATATTTTTCATGTAATGCTTTTTCAACAAAAGGACACTTTAACATAGTCCGTAATAATAAAAGTAAGAATTTCAGCGAGGAAATGGTTTACCTATACTAATATTATGAACGGGAAAGGTTTGATTGTATGTTTGTTTGCATTGAATAGGCTCTGAATCTACTGAACCGATTTGAAAAATTATTTCACTGTTGGGAAGTTATACCATCCCCGGATGACATAAGTTCTTCAAATTAAAAAAAAAATGCTGCGGGAAACAGCTAGTTCCTAATAAACTTGCTTTCTTCTCTGTTTTTGGACTGCAGTGAACCAAGATCTTAAAAAAAACTCTTTTCTAACTGGGTGACGATCAGTGGCGCTCTTATTTTTTCAGCTATTATTTCGCAACTAATGAAAAAAGTATCAGACGATGTAGGATAACAACTTTTTCAACGGCAACAAGAATCGAAACTCCGTAGGCTGTACTGCCTAAGGAGTTTCGATTCTTGTCGCCAAAGGAGTTTTATAATATGAAATACCCTGTCCAAAGACGTATCTATCGCTATTCCACATTAACAAAATTTAAGTCACGCCAAATTGCCGGTCTTTTTTACGGTTGGGATAGTTGTATGAAAAACACGTAGAGAACTAAAACAAAAACTTCTGAAACAGCGGTTTTAGGTCTTATAATAGCGATGATTCTTTCTGGTTGTTGAGGAGTGTGAACTGTATTATTCAATGAATCATGCGCTGGTTAGATTCAAGGCTTTATTTGCCAATTAGTACAAAGTAAATTACTCGTCGGCGAGTAAAATATATTTTATAGTGATAGCGTGTCTTCGTGTGCGCCATCTCTAAGTGGTCTGTGGTGCCTGCCGTGGATGAAGTTCTGACGCTTGACGTTTGCTGTCAACCAGCGCGAGCGCTTCTTGCCCCGCGTCCCGCTGTTAACACTGGTACTCAAATAATATCAAATATAACAAAATGAGGATTTGAAATAGTTTGCAATAGATTAGATAACAAATTAAAATACAATGGGTAATCCAAATCTACCAGTAAATAATTAAGCAATAGTATGTAATGATATTGGTCAATAAAATAAAACCAACGACATACTAGCACTAGATAGCTTACCACTGAATAATAAATATCAACATATGTATAAATAACAACATACAATTTGTATTTAATTACAAACATATGTGGTATTTTTTATTATAAAATTAATTCTATTGGCAATGTTTTACTACATGTAGGTTTAAGAATATAATAATATGACTTTTGGGTTTCTAAAGTTAGCAATTTACGACGCTTCGATGCGTTTCGATTCCGACCCTAATAGTAACTCGTGGTAAGACTTATGCTCGTACTGAATCGAAAACAGGTCTAAGCTTTTAGAAGCTCAATCAAAATATCCTCTTCATAGACTGATCTTTTTTTAATTTTGATCGGACAGTGTTTTTGTTACATGTTGTATAAATAAATGAGCCTTAGAAATTATAAAATTACTAAATAAAAAATTAAAATTCATGCCTGTGATAACTTGGTTATGTTGTCATATCAACAGTAGGTACCTACCTACGTCAAGTGGATTAACTTTTGATAACACATATGGTGTGTTTTGCGGATTAGCACTATTGGATTAGGATAATAAAATGGAGTTTAAAGTACGTAGCGTAAGTAATCAAGCGTAAATATTAAAATATCATTAAATAAGGGTTACAATAAAATTGGTATGGTATCAACTTTTTAGGGTTTCGTACCTCAAAAAGGAACATCGAAACTCGGTGAGTAAGAAAATTAACAAACAAGTTCTATTCACAACAGTTATTATATGGGACGTCAAATAAAAATGTTCGTTGTGAGCATCTCTTACTTTTGAAATAATTGTAAATTAAACGGTTTTAAAGTTATTTAAGAAAATAGGCCAACTTTCAATTTAATTCCAGTCCAGTCAATCATTTAAGTAATAAACCTACATATTTTATGTTTTTATTTATAATATTTTTTTGTCAATTAGCTCAAGACCGAAAAATCTAGTGCCAAACGGGGAGACCTTTGCCCAGCCTCGGAAGACTCGATAAAATACCACGACAATTTTATCGTGGGGCAAATGCAGCTAGCTGTTGACATGATATCATTTTTGTGCCATTCAAACTTAACCAAATAAATATCAATGGCCCTTATACTCTATTAAGCTGAAAAGGCCCAGCTACCTGGATCTCATGTAGGTTGGTTTCCATCACGTTCTGGAGATCACGTCCTGGGATGCTAAATTATATGTTCAAAAGGGCTTTATTTAAATACAGTTAACACATCTTATCACTTTTGAATGGTGTAGGCATCATTTACCAATTAAACAACATGATAATACCTATGGGTTAAGGAAATATATCCATTACAATGAAAATAAAATGGACAGAAGACTCATTTCACACAACAATTATGGATTTTAAACAGACTCGTGCATGAACTATTTTGTGTTTGTTTTGCATTGGACGACTTTTTTACTTACTCTGCACTATCCACAATTAAGTTAACATGATAACACAGTCATAACTCAAATTATGACTGTTATCAAGGTGAGTTGCTGCTTGCTTATAAAAATGCTAAAGAGAAGTGATCGGAATTCATTTTAATAGTTAGTCTAACCAGAGGTTTTTTTTTAAGTTTTCTAGCAATGTGTATTCTCTCATTAATAGGATTCTTGTTAACCTAAATGCTTCTGTTACGAGTGGGTTCGCGTCGGTAGTGCAATGCAATGTGATTCGAACCGGCAAACACATGATCACAAATTTGACTTTTTTTTATTGTTTGTACCCAGTACTAGACTAAAATTTTGGTGACGAGAAATGACGAGTGGCGGAAAGGTGGGGCCGATGAAGCTTCCCAAAAAGCGCCCTGCTAAGGCACATATAAGTAGGTATAGATTCGAACGCTTTGCTTATATTGCATACCAAATTTTTAAAATAAAGAAAAGTAAGTCATTGTTAATAACAATTTTACGTGGGCTGTGTCACTATTAGTCACCAGTTCCTTTGTAGTTTGATATTTCAGACCTGCTGTCGCTAGTGGACCTTCTTTCCGCGTATGTAAGTAATTAGATATCTCTAATACAAAAAAATTGGAACAGAATCTAAAGTACACTTAAGCACTTCACCTTCTGTAGCATTTAGCTAGAGTGTACTAACCGACTACGCTTATCTAATTAATTTTGCAATCTGTTAACGAATTGATATAAATATGAATCTATCATTAGTTTTGGGACTTTGTCATTTATCATTATCACAATGAAGGTGCTGATTCTGTTCGCTTTGGCTACCGTTGCTTATGCCAACGTTGTGCCAACGTTAAACGGTAATACCGCATATGGATACATTCAGAATTATGCGATACCACGGGCTGAAGAAATCCGTGTCGCTGAAGAGCAGATGAAGCAAGGAAGAATCGTTGGCGGTTCAAATTCTGAACCTGGTCAATTCCCTTATCAGGTCAGCAAAACTTTTTATCCATAATCATTATAAAGATACCAAACTCTACTAAAGGAGAAGTAAGTGAAGAATTTTTAATCAGTTTGTCTTTTCAATACCTACATACGGGCTTTAAAATAAACTTCCGTAAAAAGATTCAAATTATGATAATCAAAATAAAATTCATCGAGGTAATTGAATTGCACTCATGACTAATTTCGTATTTTTGTCCCATAGGCTGGTCTTCTGGCAAATTACATAGGCCTCGATGGTATGGGTGTATGCGGAGGTTCCTTAGTCAGCGCCAACAGAGTCATTACAGCTGCCCACTGTTGGTATGATGGTGTCCATCAAGCGTGGAAGTTCACAGTTGTCCTGGGATCCACTTATCTCTTCAGTGGTGGTGTGCGCGTCGAGACCAGCGTTGTAAATTTACACTCCGATTGGCAGCCTCTACTCGTCCGTAATGATGTTGCAATGATTCATCTTCCACAATCAGTCCAATTTTCAGGTGAGTTTTTAAGCTGGTCGCACCGTAAGCGCAGCGTTTTCTTTGCCGAAATTGGTAGACCATAGATACTAAATGGGAATTAAAATTAACTTAGGCGTAGCCAGAATTATAGTATATTATAATTACAATTACGATTATAAGTACGAAAGAAAAAACATTTCTGGCCTATGCATTTACTCCACTGAAGAATCGTCAGAATATTGAAATTGTCTTTTCACCACATTATTAACGAACCAAGGTTTTACATAAAATTGTCGAAATTAAGACACAGCTTAAATTTACCTACATTTAAGAATCTTAGTACTATTGGGATAGTAATAATATTTTTTTTTGCTAGATTATATTCATCCTATTGAACTGCCTTCTGGATCCGAAGTGGAGGAAACGTTTGTCAACTCTCAAGCTGTAGCTTCCGGGTTTGGTATAACTATTGACGGTAAGGAACTCAATAGTCGTTTATTTATTACAACTTCTCCTGTAACTAAATAATATTATAACATAAATAATTGCATCTTGAGATTAAGCATTCCCAATGTAATTAATTATTTATTGACCGAAATGCTAACCACCCCCTGCTCTTATTAATTTAGTATATTATTATATAGACATCAATCTGAGTCTTACCATGATTGTTGATTGGTGATTTTTCTACAATATAATACAAAACTATATTTCCACATTGCAATTTTATTTGCTGCATTAAATATGACTTAGGCTTATTTTTATATTTTAGGTGGCAGCATCACTGGCAATCAGACTTTGAGTCACGCCAATCTTCTAGTTATCAGTAACTCGATATGCTCGGTTGCATTCCCATTCATCATTCAATCTTCCAACATCTGCACCAGTGGACTGGGAGGCATTAGCACCTGCAGAGGTGACTCTGGTGGCCCCCTTGCCATTCAAAGGGAAGGCAAGCCTTTGCTCGTAAGTAGATATTTATAATTTTGATATTCTTCTTTGTTTTACCGATTTAAAGATTATTGAGAAATTCATAAACTTATGTATTATTTTAAGTCTAATTTGCCATAAGTGCGTCTTGTCAATGGGAATGTTATTTTGTCAGCGATCAGTGATTTTCAAATGATAACTAAGTTATGTATATTTAGTTACTTAATATTTTATTTAATATCGTCAGTACCTTTCAAGAAACTTAATGCACTGAGCAAAAAAGGACATAATTACTCAATCGTTCTTACAAAAATATACTTCATTTATTCAATTATACAGAAGTTGCAAAATTTGGCAAGCGTGGCGGACGTTGTCCGTTGTTTTTAAATAGGTAGTATTTTTTCGGTGATATTACAATATTTGTTACATTCTATTCCTAATCTAATAAATTATAATAAAATATATATAAAAACATAAAAATATCGTAACGCAATAAAACAAAATTCCTTGGTCTAACAATCGACCTACAGTTAAATTATAAACAGTTAATAGTTCAGCCTATGCACTACATAAGCTTGCTGCTATTATAAATAAAAAAGCCTTACTCAGTGCACATCATGACATACTTGTATCCGTCTTATGAAATTGTCTTTTGGTCCAACTCCATCGACCTACGCTTTCATTGCTCTAAAAGCGATGAATTTAGGGCCATGTTTGGTCTCGTTTCTACGGACAGCTGTAAGCCATATTTTCTGAAATATAAAGTCCTCCTCCTCCATCTATATATATATATATACTAGAAGCTGCATTGTTTGTTAAATTGAACCCTAATTTATTTAAAAAATTACATTTACTGGCATTCGAAATAGACGTAAGGATAATTTGTGTATGCGATATTGTACTACTGCGCTTATGGAGAAAATTGTGTTTTGTTTTGCACCGAAAATTTACAATCATAAGATTTAAAAAATATTTAAAGTTCTTGTCTAAATTTATTTTAGAAATATTAAAATCCTGTCTATTAGAAAAATGGTATTATTCTGTCAATGATTTTATGGAAGATAAGTTAACATAAAATTGATAAACATATAAATGAGTATTTAATAATAGTAAGGTTATATATATTTATTTAGTTACCTTTAAATTTTTTTGTAGTAGAGTATTTAGTCGATTTAAAACCTTATATTTCATGTAACCTTTTAGATTTGAACGCCACATACGTCACTTTTAGATGTGGCAAAATATGCTGTGTTCGTTTTTATAAATTATTTTATTAACTATGTATAACACCTATGCATATATATTCTTCCAAATAAAGAAACTGATTACTGATAATGTTTTTTTACAGATTGGTATCACGTCCTTTGGTTCTGCGTTGGGATGTTCAGCGAACTTTCCTGCTGCCTTTGCCCGCGTCACATCCTTCTTGAAGTTCTTCAATGACAATATGGACTAAACAATATTTACATTAACTTAATTAATAAAATAATTGCAAATATAATAAATGGTTTAGAAGAAAAAAAATATGTTTATATCTATTTCCTCAATAATGCAGCATATATTTTGTATAATGTATTTTGTTATAATACCTGCATAGACACACAATTAGCCTGTGTGTGTCAGTGTGTGTTGAAACGTTTGGACCAATGATCTTCAAACGCTTGAATCCCGCGAGGCGCCTTCTAAAGGCCCTTGGCACGAGTTTTAGGGAGTGAAGGCTGCAGGAGTGCTAGCCATCCATACTCTCGCTTGACTCAGTTGTCCGCCACGTCTACAAAACTACGGCCTTTGAGTCTTTGACTCTGATAACCGATACAAAGCGGGGCGACAGGAAGGCAAGCCCAAGAAAGACGAGGGGACACGAGCGTGCCGTCCTTTCTCTCGTACTCGCGTTCTCTCGTGTTGCCTCGTGGAGAGTCTGGATGGGACATCATAAATGATGGGATAATACGAGATTTAACGATTAACCGAAAACCGAACGTAATTTTGTATAACTTTAATCAAACGGAAATCTCTGCCGAACACCTCGGCACTGTACTCATCCGGCATCGGCAGGTCATTTTTTTCGGACCGTTATGGCACGTCATTAATGTAAATACCTACTAGTTCGTGCACTTTACTTAATTTATACGTCTGAGATAACATATTTAACCATTGGTTTAATTATCTAGGGATAAAAAAAAAAACAGTTGTTTGATCCCGAGTTAATTCAACTTGGGCCATAATAGCATTTCAATGATCACATCAGCTTTCATTATAAAATCTAAAGTATGCACAATTGCCCACCTAGCCGAATATAAGTTTAAAATCAAGAACATGCTAGATAAAGCCAGCCCTACCAGTGTAGGGTTCACCCAGCATTTGACTGGTTACAAATTAGCATATTTTATGTGGAACAAAAACCTTATCACATTCTCCATGGTATTTCCAGACATAGTACCTACATTCTTATTTAAAGGGTTTTTACTATAGATTTTATTAATCGCATTAAAAAGTGTATTTCCCACAAAATTATTCGACAAGAGGATTAATAAACAATTAACAACACCTCACCTATCTTTTGATAAAATTTTGCTATGTAATGTAATTGAACATAAACTTTTACAATGATGTCTTTTTATCAAATATCTGTACATACTATGTTTTAACTGCAATAATATCAGACAAATATGGTCAAGTGCTACGTGGACTACGAAAAAGCCTTCGACTCCATCGGAACTTGGTTTTGGATACTCTGCAGAGATGTCAACGAACGCTAAGTAGAGAATTCAAACACACAATAAATAGTATTTTGCATGCCTAAAGGCAGAATATGTTTGGGACATATTGTACAATGTATCTACCACCCTTTTGTCTGTTTATTCGCAAATAATTTATTTTATTTTATTTGAGAGATACTGAGATGTATTATAACACTGCTTCAATAACTGTCGAGATCCATGACCAAAAGATAAAGCCGATACCATTGCGCAGAGGGGTAAGACTTAGGGATATCACCGAAACTGTTTAACACTGGACTGGCATTCATATAACATCTCATCATAACATCTCGCATCTGTGCTTTGCCCATGAAACGATGACATCGTTGTGTTGGCAGAGTTGCTGGAACAATCGGTCGAAATGCTGTTTGGTGTCGGCCTTCGCATGAATTAAGACAAGACCAAGGCCATGCTTAACATACAATATGTCGTTCCGGGACCGATATTCGTTTAAGCGGTGGCGTCGAGCTTGTGCTTGTGTGTGTTTATGTCTACCTAGGAGAAACTATCCAGTTTAGTAGAGACAAATTCGGAAGATCTGTTAGAGCTGGACAGCATTTGGTAAACTAAGTTGAGTCTTCTCGTCGCCTACACCGCAGAGTATATTATACCGTATGTCCTGCCTATCATGACCTACAGCGCCGAAACATGGACACTGATAGTAGAGCATTTCGACAAACTCAAAGTCGCTCAGCGAGCCACGATGCAAGCTAAGCTCGGAGTTTCTTTGAACGATAAGAACAGAAATGAGATTATCCGGAAAAGAACCGGAGTGACCGACAAAGCTTGCAGAGTTAGTAAACTGAATTGGCAGTATGTCTGTCGAGAGACTGGTGGCTGTTGGGGCAGATGAGTCCTTGAGTGGAGACCGCGACCGATCAGCAAACCTAATGTAGGACGTCCCCCAGCCAGATGGAACGAAGACTTGAAAAAAATAAAAAACCTCTTTAGCAATAAATGTCAGTGTGTATTGAAAACGTTAAAATATTAAGTAGGTTAAAAAATATTTATGATGTACCTTTTTTTTTTGCGGGGGGATACCTTCAAAAGGCGCCCGGCCTTATGGGGGATTTAAAAGACCAGGGAGTGTGGGATTTTTACCTCACTAAAACCACCCCGTTGTTCACCATCTGCACATGATGAGGGGCTTCTGGTGCCTCTTAAAAGACCAAACCAGAAACATTACCTAATGAACATTTTCAGGCCTGCAAATGTAATACCAAATTGAAGATAGGGTAATATAATCCCAATAAATAAATGTTCAAGTTACTATAATGTTACACTACATTAACAATCACCGCGTCAAAGCCCTGCCACTGGAATCAAGATCAAAGACACCAGTCACCAGTCAGATCACAGTCCCGATTGTAGCGAGAACCGCGAGGAAAAAATGGGTAAAGAGCAGTGAAAGAGTGCGATTCAAGAATATAAATACATACTTAATAAATCAATCAGAATAACTTTCCACATGCCGTTTATTGTTTCTGTGTTTATAAAAACACAATTTAAAAAATTACGTCAATGGTGAATTTTGTAAATTAGATTCAGTGTTACCACTAAAACATCAGTTTTAGTTTCCCATTATTTAATGTTTTCAAAGCTACGTGGCTTGTCCTCGCGTTTGATTAGTGACATTAGTATTACACTTTTTCGACAATTTGAGGTTTGTACCTATCTCTAACGTTTATAGCTCAATGTATGGCGCTTATCGGATTTTCCTGATAATAATTTATCTATGACGACGCCACATTTACCAGAATCAGAAGACCAGGTTTGGTTATTTTTTTATGAGCTATCAAATCTTTAATAGGATTTGTACCTTTTATCAGACTTAAAACAAACAATATGATTAATTTCATAGTACCTACCTACGCAATTCATGATGTACGTAGGTAGTTAAAAATAATCATATCATAACATAGGTACATACAAATCATAGATAACAGTACATGAAAATAGCTATACATAATAATTATATTGTACCTATGCACCGGCATTAATTAAATACTCTGTACCGCTTAACGACTAAAGAAAGATTAACAAATGCACTTCTTGAAAAATAATATACCTAGTCGGTTTATATTACCATTACTGCATCGAAATGCCTTTTCAGGTGTAAAAGATACAACAATATTAGTACAAAAGTAAACTCCTCCTAACTAATGTTACACTAATGTATGTAGGTAATTGTGTAAAAAAACATGACAAAATCAGTTTTACGTATATGTATGTATCTCTATATAAATAATAATGGTAACTTATAGATTAAATCAATATCGAGATTAAATTAATTGTTTCAATACGTAATGACTCCCAATCTGATAAAGATTTTATATAAAACGAAAACTTCTGAAATCTTAAATCAGTTTGAGTTCGATCAAAATGAAGGTGATCATTCTGTTGGCTTTGGCGACCCTCGCTTACGCAAATGTGGAGCCGCTCGACGGCAACACAGCGTATGGATACATCCAGAAATATGCTATCCCGTTAGGCGAGAAGATTCGTGCACAGGAAGAACGAATGATGCAAGAAAGGATTGTCGGTGGTCTCCCTTCAAGCCAAGGTCAATTCCCTTACCAGGTCAGCAAATGTGTATAGCACGTACTTTATGATTACAACGTAAGCATTTACGCAATACATCTTCATTATTATTCTCTGTACTTCGCAGGCTGGTCTCCTCACTAACTATCAAGGCATCAGTGGTACGGGTATATGCGGAGGTTCCCTAATCAGTTCCAACAGAGTGATCACAGCTGCCCACTGCTGGTTCGATGGTATCAATCAGGCTTGGATGACCACAGTCGTCCTTGGTTCCCTTACTCTTTTCACCGGAGGAACCAGGGTTGCTACCAGCGCGGTTGTCACTCACCCTAACTGGACACCTTTGCTCGTCCGAAATGACGTAGCTATCATTTACCTGCCTTCAAGTATCGCAACATCTGGTTAGTAAATTAGCAATTGTCAGTAAACAAGTACTAGCGCAAATTTCGGTCTTTGACTCTGAAGTTTTGTTGTAGAAATAGCTGTAACCCATGGTTTCGCCCGCTTATGTAGTTCCCTGTTATTTTTCATTTTGCTATTCGGGATGGAAACAATTGATAAAAATCTAATAAAAATAGTGTAATAAATCGAACTAATTTTATGTATAGATGTTTTAACATTAAACATGTGTATACATCAAACTCATCGTATATATACATATAAAATACTAGCTGTGCCCGCGACTCTGCCCTCGAGGATATCGGCTGTCACGGCATAAAATATATTTTCTCAGGCTCTAGATTACCTCTGTTTGATTGCGTAGCAAACAGATAGACATAATTACTTTCTTTTCTAACACATTCAACTATTACGGCCCAAAAAAGTATGGTTATTTAATTATACTAATGACTACCTTTTTATTTATAGCTACCATTTCACCCATCAACCTGCCGTCTGGTTCTCAACTCTATGAAGACTTCGCTGGTTCTTCTGCTGTTGCTTCTGGTTACGGTTTGACCCAGGACGGTAAGTTTAAACTGTTTGTAATGTTTACCTTTATGCTGGCCACTTTTCATTTTAGAAAAAATAAACATTACAAATCCATTTTATTCTAAAATGTCTGAAATTTGTCTACTTACGACCATGAGCTCTCTAAGCGAACTAAAAAGTAAGCGTTTTTTTGTGGTGTGAAATATAGAAAACAACAGAAATCTTGAAATAAATCATGTCTAATAGTTGTCAATGCTTTGCAGGTGGATCGATTCCGTCCAACCAAGTTTTGAGCCATGTCAGTCTGACTGTAATCAGTAACAACGTTTGCTCGTTCGCCTTCCCGGTTATACTACAGTCCAGCAACATTTGCACCAGCGGTATTGGTGGCACTAGCACCTGCCAAGGCGACTCTGGCGGTCCACTTGCTGTACACAGAGATGGTAAACCAATTCTGGTACGTATTTATATTGTACACTTACTTAAGTGTACCTTATAAACTAGTTATTTTTTGTATTTTATAGTCCCTAATCATCTTTATCTTCAGTAACGCAATACATAAACCTTGTTATTCGCAGATTGGTATTACCTCCTTCGGATCTGCTTTGGGATGCACAGCTGGTCTTCCCGCCGCCTTTGCTCGCACGACATCTTTTATGCCATTCATCTCTCAACACTTGTAAATTATAATATAAATAGGTACGTCAAACATGCGGTTTTATTTTCCTATAAGTATTACTTCATCTGGCAGATCTTTCCAAATCGTAAAGTATATAGTAATCATCGATCCACGTTACGACTTGCTTATTGACAGACTGGAATTAGAATATTTGCGTAATACATGTAGATTGTAGATATACACCATCTGCATTTATTTCTATGAGCCACTGATCGAAAATTATGGAAAAAGAATATCGAGGCCTATACCCACAGGAGCATTCCAGGAAAAATAAACTAAGCAGCTATCTAATTCCACTGGACACATTACGTGGTCCCAAACCAAAGCTGATGACGAAGCTTTAGACCCTGAAACCTGCAACGAATGCTATGGTTACCGATTTTAAAGCGCCGGTTCCAATTAGTGACGTACAAAGCATGATATACTTGCCCTTGAAGACCATGAAATGTACTAAACAACCTTTGTCCAAAATACACACGCGAATAAAGTTAGCGGAAAGGAAATAAAGGCTGTATAAGAATATAAAATAAAAGCCTATATCGATAAATTATCATATAAATATATAACTTGTCGGATGCCTATGCCTTCGGGTTATGGTCGTGCGAAAATGCCGCCAGAATCGTTAGGCCGGCAGGACGTGCTGCATAAAATGGTATAGAGCTCCAAGATTCTTTGTATGACGCACCGGCCTACCACTGACTAGTTCGCGCGACAAGCCCGAAGCCCGATGCAAAAATACACGCAAGCAACGCCTGCTTTATTTTACATTTAGCCTTTTTTCTGTTCCTCTTCTTCTGCTTGTTCGAGAATTTTGTAGACAAAGCGATGGATTGAAAGAAGACCATAGCTGTACAGTCAACAGCAAAAGTAGATGCTCAAAATCAGAAATTCAATACTAATGAACGTAGTTCGCGTCAGAACTGTGTGGCGTCGCCGCGTCGAAGTGATTCAAAAGAATGTGAATGTAAATTATACCAAACATTTACTACTTTTGAATCCAAAAGGTACATACTCAATTCATAATCTACCTTTGCTGTTGACTGTACCTCGTAAACCTAAATAATCAATATTCATATATTCTTATATCTTTTGTCAACGGCACAATCGCAATGTTAATGATGATAAATTATTTTATTATTTAGTTTGATTGCTTGACAACGTTAAACATTATAAACATATTAAAAGAGTAATGATTTTCGAGTTTTACGGAAATGTTACACACGTACCGGTCAATAATAAAAAAGTTTCAATTTTCCTTCACTTTATTAAACAAACAAGAGACATATGTAGTAGGTGTGTGCATGCAAACGATCATACTTGAGCCAAGGTACCTTAATAATACCGGCCTATAAACGTCCCACTGCTGAGCACAGGCCTCTTCCCATAAAGAGAAGGAATGAGCATTGATCACCACGCATGCTCAGTGTTGGCGATTTCAAGTTCCAATTTTTAGAAATCCAGGTTTCCTCACTTTGTTTTTTCTACACCGTTTGTTAATGATGTCTTAAAATAATTAAGAAAGTCACATTTATACTTGCCTGGTTTCGAACCTGCAACCACGTGCATTCGCTAGGCCACCACGACAAATGTCTATACTGTGTCTTTTTTATGTGATTATCTCTAGTCGCTCCTTGCTAGGGCGGTGAGATCGGCACATAGGGCACATGCTCTGCGATGGGCTTTGGTCTTGTTGCTCTCGTCTCGAGGCTCTTCAAAGGCCAGCACAAAACACAACGAAACCTACGCCATCTATTATATTGAAATTATAATTAAGGTTCCGTGTAGTCTGTGTGGACACCAACAGGTGGCACTGCATATGTTCATTACTAACTTAATAAATAATTAATTGATATTACTAATTTAAGAAATTGTCTAAATATTTTCTTTTATTATGACATTATAATATTTACATCAAATATATTATTAAGATATGTTTAAATTACATTTATTGGTGGCCCGTTTCAATGAAGACTTTTATTGGTAACATAGCATGACAGCCTACAAATCAACATTATATTTCAAATTGAAAATCATACAAACTTAGGTCACGTGACCTGTCACTTTGTATGAATTTTTATTTTCCATTATAAAATTTAGACCTATAAATATCTTGGGACAGCTCACACACGGCCATCTGATCCCAAACTAGGCAGAGCCTGTACTATGGTAACCAGACAACTGATAAACATACTTATATATTTCTAAATACATACATATTATAGATAAATAACACCCAGGCACAGAACAAATGATCGTGCTCATCACCCAAAGATTTGTCCTGGGTGGGAATCGAACCCACGACCTCCGGTTTAGCAGTCAGGGTCACTAACCACTAGACAGTTTTGACACTCCATTTAAATTAATCCCGTAAATCTCTCCGTCCTAAGGCTGCCTTCACACTAGCGTTTGTCCAGCGTAGGCGTTCGATGAACGTATGCGCAGCGCAGACGCCGCGACAACGCGGCGCGTGCGTCGCGTTGCCGCCGTTTCTCTACTGGAACAATCAGTACGCTGCGCTAGCGCCGCGTGTGCGCGACGTATGCGCCGCGTTACTGCGGTGTCATGTACAAACGTGGACAGGGGCGCGGGAGGCAAGGAGAGGTCGGATGCGAACAGGATTGTACGAACGCGGCGCATACGTCGCGCGCACGCGGCGCTAGCGCAGCGTACTGATTGTTCCAGTAGAGAAGCGGCGACAACGCGACGCAAGCGCCGCGTTGTCGCGGCGCCTGCGCTGCGCATACGTTCATCGAACGCCTACGCTGGACAAACGCTAGTGTGAAGGCAGCCTAAATCAGTTCTATTACCTACCAGGAAGCCCTTTGACTTGCTATTTCACCAGTTTTGGAAAATGCTATTTCTGAGTGATTTGCATTGTGTGATGTATCTATAAAGTAACTTTTTTTCTTGTAATATTTTGTCAAAATTTAATGTGTAATCTATATTAATAATTTCGTTCAGGGGTACGGTAGACTTGATCGAAACCTTATATGAATAACAAAACATAAAGAAATATTGATTTCGAGTCGACAACATAATTATATCCGCAAAATTCGGATTATGGAGAATTTCGTTAAATTCTAATGGCGCTGACAAACAAACCGCAGTCGCCATCTTGGGTAGTTAATGCCGCGATCCGTAACAGATTATTCTGCTCAAAGTGATTTAAGGAGTTTATTATCATACAACCTCCTTGAAGTGATTACAGTGCTGACAAGGCGTATGACAGTTGCATGATAGTTGGGACCAGAATCGTTTCAGAACGCGTTTAAAATAATAGTTCAAGAATATTTATTTCGCTTTTTCTTATATACGCTTCGCCAATCAACACGTCGCGTGCGTCGCGCCAAAAAAGTATCCATCACAAAGAACTGTGACTCATTTGACTGTGTAAAACGAAACGTCTTGCCGGAAACATTGACTGAATCTTAACAAAACTTAAAATTTTTCTTCAGTCGTTGTCGTTTCGCGAAATTATTAATATTATTTGTGTGTAAAAAATAAAAATTATTTGTGTGAAAACTATTGCAGTTTTTATTTACTATATTTATTAAACACTATGAACGAAGCTATACGAATCTATGGCTTGCTTACCTTTAATATTCCTTGAGAACCGATGACTACAGAAATATTTACCTACATTGTGTATCATGAGTCACATTTAAACCGAGCGGAGCCGGCTTTTCATCTAGTATTAAAATAATTTCAAAGACGCATTTTCTCAGTAGATTACTGAAACAAATAAGTAACATTTATTAAGAAATTCAACATTTTAATTGTAACATATATTATGTACTAGCTTTTGCTCGCGGCTTCGCCCTGGTGGGCCTCGGTTATCGCGGCAAATTTTAGCCTTCCTCAATAAGTGGGCTATCTAACAGTGAAAGATTCAAATCGGACAGTTAGTTTCTGAGATTAGCGCGTTCAAACAAACAAACAAACTCTTCAGCTTTATAATAATAGTCTAGATATGGAGGTAGGTATGGTAGTTTGCTCGAGTTTGTTCCCGATCAGTTTTCTAGATGGCGTTTCAATCGATAAGTACAAAACATCCACAAAGGGGCTCTCTTTTCTCCTTTATATACTTTGATGTCGCGGATGGATGAGGGGCTCGTGGCTAAGTGTAAGCCGTACGGTTTAACCGATAATAAAGGTTAAGCCGCGCTCGCCGCGGTTGGTCCGTGGATGGGTGACCATTTGTAAACATGTCGAGACCCCTCCGTGCCTCGGAAAGCACGTTAAGCCGTTGGTCCCGACTGTCATACAGTGATCTTTGATAGTCGTTAAGTCATTACAATTCTGACAACCAGTCTTACTATGGAATACTGTATTACCTAGCAATAGGTTGTGGAGGTCAGATAGGCAGTCGCTCTATGTAAAATACGGTATTCAGCTAAATCCGGTAAGACTGGAAGCCGACCCCAACATAGCTTGGGAAAAGGCTAGGCAGCAGAAGTCGCGGATGGATACGTGGGACTTCGCATCAGTTACTGATCTATTATAGAACTTTATACATTTATATTATTTATACATTTATACATGTATACCTTAGTATACACACCTATCTACACATTTTTTAATTTAATTTAGTTATAGCTAACCTGACAGACTTGTCAAAAAAAAAAAAAACTTCAGTATAATAGGCCATTAGCCGAATACTAAAACGTCAATCAGTTTGATGCCGCCGTTAAGTCTCATGCTGTCTTTGTCAGTTTAAGGTGAAAAGTAGCGAGAGATAGACCTAATAAGAACATCTTAAAGTTCATTTGCTTTTCAATGTTCGGGGGTAAGACCTTCGAGAAGAAAATGTAGAAACTTTGAAAGCAAGATTACGGAAGCTAAAAGCATGTATGGAAATTTCAAAAATATTTTTATTAATATATTTTAGAAAATTTATTAGGAATTGTTAATTTTGTGAAGATCTATAGAAAATACTATGCTCTTAAGATTATGTACTCAGTAGTTTGCCGCTTTATTCTCATTCTAACGTTAACGAGATTACTAGTAAGGTGCGACCCATCTTGAAAAAAAAAGTTAAAAAAATATATTTAAAAATGCCACTTTGTTCAAATAAATCCCTCTCGGACTTCGCCCGTTAGTTCCAATTTCCACATAGTCTGGGGTGGAGCACCGGAAACCACCACTTGAATTAGCACAACGAGCTGTCCTAAAAGTCTCCACTTTCCGTCCATATCTATTCCCTTCACATGTTCTGTTTCAAAACTGTCAAGTTCTAATAGTTCGACAATTAATTATCCTTCTAACAATATTGAAACAACATACGACCGTTAACTTTGACAAGCCGTTACATTCGCCAAGCATCGTAAGGATATAGCTACTCGTTACCGATAGACCGATTTTCAAGCATCATTACGCGAATAAATATTTTTTGTATACAGGCCCATGCCTGGATAACAAAAAAAATAGAATAATTGAGATATATATAATTTAAATAACAGAGGGTGCATTTAAAAGTAAATAACCATTTACAAAAAAATAAATTATAATATGATGAAACCGAACTCTTACTCCATAAACCACAGTTGTTTCACTTATTCAAACTCCCACACATTTACACTCACTCACACATTACATACAGGGAGGACTTCCACGACTCTTCACTATTTTAATTCTGTTTTTTCATTTTATTATATTTTCTTATTTGACGTGTCATTATTATTTAATTTCCTTTATTCAAATTGGGTCAGCTTGGAATTGGGTCAGTTGATTCAGAACTTGTGGAATATCATTTAACATTACAAAAAACAGCAAAGGGCAAAAGAATATAGATCCCTGACTAACTCCTGAACGCGTGTATTGCTGGCAGTCACGGAGACAGTCAGATATCATTATAAGGAGACTGGTGGTAAAACCTACTCCGTGACCCGCAGGCCCGACCTCAAGGTACTTAGTAAGTTTTATCAGTTCTGGGAGTATAGTTTGCAACTAGTTGAAATTACACATCATTTATTGTCCCATGCCATAGATACATGACATATCGCACCTTTATTCTTCCCCTTCCAGTAAAAACATGTTCGAGCACATGTTGATTAATTTCAAAGCTTTTGTATAGTATTATTCGTGACTTAGCCAAGTTCCACCAACAGAAACTCAAAAATTCAGCGTTGTCAAACCAAAGAAAAACATTATGTTTTGTCGAGACTACAACGATATATAAGATTTTATGTTCATATTTTGTTATCAAACGGCTTAATTAGATACCTAGTGATAATAGGGAATTATGTCTTAATTATCTATAATAATATTAATAAATTTAATTAATTGCACTTTGAAAAATCAATTTTGTTATGTTTAATCAAATAATTATCAATGCCACTGAGTATAAATAAGCATAGCTCGAAGCTGAAAAATAACTACAGGTCCATTACCCGTAAAATGAAGTTGGCTCTGGCTTTATTGGCTCTGACTGCGGTCACATCCGCGAGGATCATTAACTTCGAAGATGTTATCGATCTCGAGGACAACACTGCGTACGGTTACTTGTCGAAAATCGGCCAACCGTTACTGGAGAGGATTCGTAAAGCTGAGGAGGAGGAAGACATCCAGTCCAGAATAGTTGGCGGTTCCGCATCAAACCTAGGACAATTCCCTTACCAGGTATGAATATATTATTGCTCTGTTGTTATGTAACGTTTAAACACAAATCACTCAAGCATTACAATTATTCATTACACTATACACTAACACACCACAAAAATATTATTATTATTAGTACACATATATCACCCTCTCTAAGCATATCCACAGTAATGTCATATCATACTTTGCCTAGGACAAGTTTTCGCGCATTAACACGTATCATTAACAATATAACGACTCCCCATGGCTAATACAAACAATAATATCACATCACAAATAGATAACTTCGCGGTGGCATCTTCACATCACTGTGATACCAGTGCATGTAATAGTATTATAAAAACCTCAAATAATTCACTAAAAATTATTAGTCAGAATATTCGAAGCGTCTATAAAAACCTAGACGGCTTTCAAGCTCAATTAGCAAGGTTGTGTTGTGAAATGGACATTATAATCTTGACGGAGTGCTGGCTTAATGATGACAAACCAATTCCTCCGATTGATAACTACGCATTTTACTCCAGTAAAAAATGCTTAAACCAAAACGATGGTATAATAATTTATGTAAAAAGCAGTATACAGTGTACAGTGGAAGAACCAGATCCGATAGGTGCCAACTTTCTTTTACTAAAAATTAATTCCGATATATGTATTCTGGCATCCTACAGATCTCCATCGATACATTGTATTGACGGCTTTCTAAACTCCCTAGAAAGCATTTTAAGTACACAGAAAGCAAACAACATCTTTTTAATAGGCGACATTAACATTGATATAAAACCGAGCAACACTGACAGGAATAGTTCGTCTTATCTCAATCTTACCTCTGAATTGGGCCTTTTACCAGGACACACACATCCGACAAGATTACAAAATTGCCTCGACCATGCAATGATTAATAAATGTACTAATGCAACTGTCATGGTAATTGACTCAACAGTAACAGACCATGCCTCAGTATTGATTTGCCTAAATAATTGTACTAAAAACAAAAAGTACACGAGTAAATACGTCACAAAAGTTAATTTTGAAGATGTAGTAGAGCAGCTTAAAAGTACCGATTTTTCATTTATATCTGAAAAACGCGATGCAAATGAGGTTGCAACTGAGTTTGTCGAATGTTTGATGTCCACAATATCTCAACATTCCCAAGTTAAGAGATTGTCTAACCGGAAAACTGTATTTAAGCCCTGGATTACACCTGGCCTATTACGGTGTATTCGGCAACGCGATAATCTCCACAAAACATATCTAGCTGACCCGGAAAACGAAATTGCTAAACTGAAATATAAACGCTATCGTAACTTCTGTAATCTATTACTGAGGAAAATTAAATTAAATCATGAAACATCCGCCTTAGAATCCTCAAAAAACAACAAGGATACTTGGGATATTATTAAAACCATTACCAACCAAACGGCACAAAAAACCACGGCAGACAAACTCCTCACGGCAAAGAGCGCGCCGAATGCCATTGATGAAATAAATTATTATTTTGCAAACATTGGTAAGCAATTAGCTAACACCATAATTCAAAATCAAAATTCCCCAAGTTCCCCATACAAATTTGAATCACCCGCTGCTAGTCAGTCTATGGTTTTGCTATCCCCGAACGAGGCTGAAATTGAGTCTGTGATTAATAACCTGAGAAATGATTGCGCCACGGGGTGGGACTCAATTCCGGTCAAACTCCTCAAACTGGGTAAAGACGTACTGATCCCACCCCTTACAAAACTCACTGAGATATGTTTCGAACAGGGAATCTTCCCCCGAATCTACAAAAAATCCCTAGTCACGCCTGTTCATAAGGGAGGGGGTAAAGAGGATGTCAGAAATTACAGACCTATCTCAGTACTTTCAGTACTGTCAAAGGTCTTAGAAAAACTGCTGAACCATAGACTCATAAAATACTTGGAGCATTTCAATATTTTAGCTGACTCGCAATTTGGTTTTAGGTCTGGGAGGAGCACCGCAGACGCAGTCAACCAACTTGTTGATTACGTAACTGATAAAGTTGATGCTAGGCAGAAATGTCTGGGTGTTTTCCTAGACCTAGCCAAGGCGTTTGACACTGTCTGTATTTCAACCCTTGTAAGGAAGCTGGAACATGCCGGAATCAGGGGAAAAGCTCTCAGTATACTTACGGACTTTCTAAATGATCGAACCCAAAAAGTAAAGATTGGTAAAATTATTAGTAATGAAGTCAAAATTGATTATGGTGTACCACAAGGAAGCTGTTTATCCCCTAGCCTCTTCCTGGTCTATGTCAATGACCTTTGCCAGCAGTCTCTTGACAGGGGTAGAATATATAGTTATGCGGACGATACAGTGTTAATATTTCACGCTGAAAACTGGGCAGCAACGCGAAAAGCAGCAGAGCTGGGTTTATGTAAAATAATCCGCTGGCTAAATAGTAACTTACTAACCCTGAATATTTCTAAGACCTCATATCTGCAATTTTCTTTCGCCAATACTAAACCCATGGATATAAGTCTCAAGGCCCACTCCTGCAATGATATTAATGATCACCAATGCCCTTGCCTCCCAATCTCACAAAAAAAGTCAGTGAAATACTTAGGAGTACTTCTAGACGAAAAACTGAACTGGCGTCCACACATTGAATTGACCACATCCCGTGTTAGGAAACTAATATGGGCATTTAAGAAACTTCGACACGTAGCCCACTTTAAATTATTACGGACAGTGTATCTTGCGCTGGTTCAGTCAATCATAGGTTACTGTATTACGGCCTGGGGAGGCGCCTGCAAAACCTATATGATTAACATTGAAAGAGCCCAAAGATCTCTACTTAAGGTCATGACATTCAGACCGTACCGGTTTCCTACAAAAGATCTGTATAAAAATTGTAATGTGCTTACCGTGAGACAGCTGTATCTCATTAATCTCACATTAAAACAACACCAAATAACACCGGTGATTCACGCCACAAAACTAAGGAGAACTATTGTTCGTCCTGACTTATGTAAACCACAAATTTTTAAAACCGCTTCCGCTAGACGTCAACACATTTACATGGCTATATACATTTACAATAAAATTAACAATACCCTTAATATAAACCCATTAACGACTAGACAAAGTAAAAAGAAAATCTCTACATGGCTTCAAACAATGGATTATCGCCAAACGGAAGATTTAATCCAACGACGGTACCCATAAATGTATTTATAATAATAATATGCTTTACACTCACGCACACACCCAAACATACTATCACACACGCACACTTACACCCACACCCACTGACATACGTGCACACCTACACAAAGCATGCGTGCACTTCATTTATTATACTTTTATCACTTGTTTTTTTTTTTCTTTTATCAGATATGTATTAAATAGGTTAGTATCAAGTGTATCACATGTAACTGGGTGAAGACACTGGCTCCTGTAACACAGGTTCCACCTAGCTCAGGAGCCAGGGCTTCAAAAAGTCTGCTGTATAATTTTATGTCAATAAAAGAAATTATTATTATTATTATTATTATTTTCTGGCACGTTAAACTCTGAGTTCATTAGTTTTTATTTGTATTAAATACAATTACAAATCATGTATTCAAGTAATAAAATATTAATAGGAACGCTTTTTTTCAGGCTGGACTTTTAACTACTTTCGGGCAGGGTCAGGGTGTCTGCGGTGGTTCTCTGCTTAACGCACAACGGGTTCTTACTGCCGCCCATTGCTGGTTTGATGGTGTTAACCAGGGCACCTCAGTGACAGTTGTTTTGGGCTCAGTTCGCTTGTTTACTGGTGGCACCAGGATGACAACTTCTGCCATAATCATGCACGGTAGCTGGAACCCCAGTCTCATTCGTAATGATGTTGCCGTCATCAGGTTGCCGAACAGTGTATCGACTTCAAGTAAGCAAACGATCATTTTTTAAACTTTTATTCTGGTTAATAAATTAGTTCCTAAAACGGAAGTCACAAGTAGGTATACGCCGAGCGCAGCTTTGTACTAAAAATATTTTAACTATTCCAGCATTAAAAATTGTTCGTCTTTGCTTACAGGCACCATCTCTCCTGTTTCTCTTCCTTCTGGCTCACAGATTAACGAAAACTTCGCCGGAAACACTGCCATTGCATCTGGATTTGGTCTTACCCGAGACGGTAAAGAACTTTTTTATTGAGTAAAAAAGGTACCTGAAGTATTTTATTATTATTTGTAAGCCTAACAATGTTGGTCTCTTCCGTAGGTGGCGCCATTTCCAATAACCAGTTCTTGAGCCACGTCTCATTGCCAGTGATCACCAACAATGTGTGCAGGTCCTCCTTCCCCTTGATTATACAGAATTCTAACATTTGTACCAGCGGCGACGGCGGCAGAAGCACTTGCCAGGGTGACTCCGGTGGTCCTCTCGTTGTTACCAGAAACAACAGACCTATTTTGGTAAGAAACTATTTAGAGCAATATTTGAAAAGGTTCGGTGTTTTTGGGACTATCATAAAAAATTGCACATGAATACTGAATACATAACTAAACGAGTTTTTATATTCGTATCATATTAAGTTGATAGATCCGTAATTTTAAAATCAGTGTATAAAGTGTAACTTGTTACAAACATTTAAACATTTCTAATATTCTGACAGATTGGTGTGACTTCCTTCGGATCTGCTCGTGGCTGCCAGATCGGATCCCCTGCTGCCTTCGCTAGAGTGACCTCATTTTTGTCCTGGATCCACAGCCAAATGTAAATGTAAAGAAAATTGCCATGAAATAAAAACGAACTTTGATTCAAACATAAGTTTTTTAATTTACGAGTTATTGAAACTTTGTTTGTGACATAAGTGAACAGTTTAGATGACTTAAAAGTATAAAATCAAGCCTACCAACCAACATTGCACGCACTGCGCTACAACTATCTCACTACTTTAAGCACTTAAGGCACATAGTCTATAATTATCCAAACCAGACGTATTAATAGTAGTTTATTTTTCAATAGTAAGGATACATATTTTATTTAAATATTTACAATCTAACATAACTAAAATAATAAATCATATACCTATATACACACGAAAAAAATAAACAATTAACAAAATTCTAAAAATTCTACGTCTACTTCTACTGCGGAGCGTGCGCGCCTGCTGTCTTTGGCTTCACGCACTGCCATCGTCGCACATCGGCACCTTTTTCGACAATACTACTTTCCGCCTTGCTGTTGCACTACGCATAGGCGCTTCGTGTTGTTCTCCGCATCGCTGCCACTGCGGTGAAGTAGTTCACATTTACATATCAACTATTACATATTTTTTTATCTATCCTAGTTATATTATTCTATATAAAAAATAATATATATAATGGATATAATATTTTGACATCGATTCTAAGCTCGGTGAAATCGACCCTAAACTGAAAAACTACTTCTTTAGGCTATTGAATCAAATAAAAAAACCCCACAACATTCAATTAATCTATTTAATCCCTTAACAACTATAATATTTAATCTTTTTCCTGATTATTAATTTACTCATTAATATTATATCAGTAGTAACACTCGTAATTAATGATAATGATAATACTTATCATATATTTTTTAACGTAAGCGGAGTTTTTTTGGATTGAATAAAAGCCGTTTTATTCAATCCAAAAAAAACTCCGCTTACGTTAAAAAATATATGATAAGTACGTAGAAACTCACTGAGTTTTCAAAACGAAAGCGGTTCAAATCTCTGAACGAATTACTCGACACATCGAGTTCTATTTTTCTTTTCAAGGAAACTTTCAGAAACTGTACCTAAATTTTTCTAATTAATAAAAGTAAAAAATTGCTAACACAAGGCGATAAATCGTTGCCCTAATACTTGGCCAAAACTAGCGCTATTTCATGGATCTAAGATAAAATAGGGAATATTTTATCGAACCTACGTTACAAACCTCCATGTAAACAAAGTACTCGTGAACACGTTCGTTAGCACTCGGTGCCGTCAAATCGGCTCATGGACCGACGCCACCGAACACCTACGCCAATTAGAATCAGCGTATAACATGGCGTCATCATTGCCACGTCACGAATCCAGCGCCGCTAAAATGGATGCGAGTGACGAATCGATTAAAAAATCTGTTTATTTGCTGCTAAATTATTTGAGTCAAAGAAATCTCTTTGTGTATGTGACTATATAATATTTACATACATAATGAAAGGCTAGTCCACAAACTCAAAGTCGCTCAGAGAGCTGTACTCGGAGTCTCCTTGAAGGACATGTTCAGAATTGAGATTATCCGGAGAATGGAAGTAACCGACGTAGTTTTCAGAATTAGTAAGTTGGAGTGGCAGTGGGCTAGTCATGGCTGTTCAATGACTGATTGCCGTTGGAGCAAACGAGTCCTAGAGTGGAGAACGCAAATCAGCAAACGTAGAGTAGGACGCCCCTCAGTCACAGATGGACTGAACTGAAAAAGGAAGCTGGGTCGGACTGGATTCCGAAGGCAGAGTACCGGGTGTTGTGGCGCATCTTGGGAGAAGCCTATGTCCAGCAGTGGGCTGCCATAGGCTGAATTGATAAATTGATTGAATAAACTATACCAGAAAGCGATCGTTTTTATTTTCCTTTATTTGAAAAGGTTTAAAGATTTATGTGATGATAAGATTATGCATAAAAATAGATACCAAAATATATTCTTGCTAAGCAGCTTATCGTACTGATGCAATTTTTAAGTTTTATGAAATATTATAATTATATTAACGTGCTTAAGAAGCTTCCAGAAATTTCTTGAAAGAGATGGTGTAGTAACCTTTTAAAAATTATTAGACGCAATGTAACTCCTAAAAAAACTAGCTTTCGATTTTTTACTTACTTTAATCTATTTTAAATAATAACTCTTATACTCAAATGTAATTGCAGCTTGTTCTTAGCGCGTAGAACAGGTTGTTGAGTCAAGGGCCGTTGTTATGAAATAAATTAGTCATAACACAGCGTAAATTTAATTAGCGTGATAATTGCTGCACGCGGTTCAATCCGTTAGTCGCTGACTAATGCCGAACCGGTTAGCATAGCTCTCTCAAAGAAAAGCATGACACTTTATTAATTAAATTACTTGACAAAAATATTGTACATCTTTCAATATTTGACTGTTGATTTTAAACATGCTATTGCTAATTGTAAATGACAGAATTGTTATGCTTAAAACTCTTTCTCATTTTGTGCCTGTTCTAGTCCTGACTGGTCGCAAAAAGAACAAAAGGGAATACCAGCAATTTGAAGTTCAACTAAGTTTTTATACTTAAAGAATTGAAATAATGTTTTCGGTTTAGACCCAAATATTTACTCTAGGTACTGCGGCGGTGAATGAATAATGATGTTCTGTGTTAAGTAGTTTTTTTTTTTTTTTATGAAACCAAAGGCATCATGGGCATAATTAGGTTCTTACAAAAATATTTTATTATTTAGTCTATCTATGTTCCATTTGTGTAATAATAGTTGGTATTTCATACTATTGGTTTAATTGTAGATATGTCTAAATTAAAAACCCAGTGCGTATTGCTGATAAAATAAAAAAAATGGTGCTCTTAAGATTTATTATGTTTAATTTAAGTTTTGTTCGGGTTGTTTTTACTTTTCTCGCTGATAAAATTTGTTTTCCCAACACTAACATTGGCATAATCGTCCCCCGACGGAGTCATAATCAACAAAATTGAATTGAAACATTGATAGCAATAGGTATAGAAAAAAACCTCTATCTTCAATTACACTTACGCAGTTCATCACGAGCTTGTTTTAGCGATACGAGACTTTGTATACAGACGTGATTACAGTGATTTTTAAGGACATGTTTGAGACACTGACTGAGCATCTTGGGTCTTATCAATTGCCAAAAATCCTGAACAAAAGTCACATTGAAAGATAAGCTGGGATATCCATATCATGTAGATAAGCATCTAGTAGTACTAGTACGTGCATTTGCTGTCTTTATATCACAAACTTATAATTCTGACTACTTAGATAATGACTAATTCTACATTATTTAATTTTATATTTTTTGTAACGTGTTACAAAATAAAATATAAATACAAAAATGTTTTATTCATGAAATTTGTTACAACAATGGGTGCTTGTGTTTGGGGACTCCTTTTAAGCAAATTTTTGCTTGTGTTAGAAGACTCCGCTCTTCCATAGCAAAATAATTGATTAAACTTATATATACATAAACTACTTATAAATTATGATTTATTTTTAATTTAGAAAAGTGTAAAAATAAAACCTTATTGATGGCAAAAACAAGAAAAATTGTGTAAGTGTGAGTGTGTGTCTGAGTGATGAGTAAGAGCGCGTGTGTATATATGTAAGAGAGTGAGTGTGCGTGTATGTATGTGTGTGTGTTTGACAAATTTAGTAACATAATGTATCTTGCTATTTAATATACTGTAGAAGTGCCTCAGTATTAGTTTTCTGTGCTCAGTCTCTCCATATGTGAGTACTTTGATCCAATTTGTTCTGAGGTGGTCCCATTGTCACCAAGTCACGATCTGATGATTGTATCCCAGGGAAAACGAGGGCAAATGTTTGGGAAAATGTTTATTGTGTTTCAGGTTTATCCAAAAGCTATCCAAGTATTCGCGACTGGGTGTCATCATGTTGACGAACTGGTGATGGAAGGTATAACTCCTTAGCGGTTAAGAGCTGGAAGATAATTCTTTGATAAAATATTATGGGGACGAATAGAGAGTTGTATTCTTTGGGATTACTTAGGTGAGCTGATGATGGAAGGTAAAACTCCTTAACGGTCAAAAGTGAAAAGCAAATTACATCGGTCTACACATAGTAGTACATAATGAATAATCGCTCAAGTTACATAAAGTAGTTCAACTTGCTACGATTATTTGAACTAAAAATAAACAAATTAACAAAAAATAAAACACCGGCTTCAAAAACCCATACCATTAACCATATAAAAGTGAAAAATAAACTGAAATGTTAACTTTCCTTATTTATTATTTATTTATATGTTTAGTACAGCCACATCGTCATACCTGTCAAGTATGTTAATTCTAATATTACAATATGAGTACTTATGTATACGACAATTAAGGCGTAGATACATAACATAATAAAAAATCAACAAGCACTGAAAATTAAATTAGATGTAGTTACAATATTAAATAGTAATTATTATTCAAAAGTATTTAATATTTAATCTACTTATTGAATTGTTTAGTTACCAACTGATTTATTTGAAGTCGGTGCCCAAAAGGGTTATTCAAAACAGACTTCATTGGCTCAGGCACCGAATTCGTTTATTCAGAATCAAATGATAATTAAAATTAAAAACAATGAAAGTTTGCGGGGTCGGTAATTCGGTATACACTCACGCGGGCACCGCTACCTATTAATATTAATATAATAGATATAGCTAGCTAGGCTCCTGTATAGCTAGCCTATAGCCTTCCTCAATAAATGGGCTATCTAACAGTGAAAGAATTTTTCAAATCGGACCAGTAGTTCCCGAGATTAGCGCGTTCAAACAAACAAACTCTTCAGCTGTATAACATTAGTATAGATAGTGCAAACAATACAATAATAAAAGTTTTAGTGGAAGGTACCTAGTGTACTTACCTACTTAGCAAAAATGTATCACCGTAAATAAACTCTATATTCCAACGTGCAAGCTTATTAAACGTCAGTAACATGCGGCCCCGACTACCGTTCAGTAGAAAATTGAGATGAAACAATATGGAATTTCAATAAGTGCGACTGGAACAGACGTACCCAGACTTCCTCCAACTTCATTTCATAATCTACTTATTAAATTGCCCGTAATATGAGTTAGAAGTATTAGGTTTGACAAATCTATGTTTATAAAATAATAACATTCATATCAGTATCCAAGTACCTTTAAGTAATTTTAGATAATTTCATCTCAATTATATCAAGAAGTGTATCTAATTTAACTTGCAAGATTTTAGTAACCTCTTCAAACAAACATACTTATACAAACATAAAAAGTTTAAATAAAAAGCTTGTAAGTACCTAACATGTAGAATGGTATGCATTATAAAATGTATAGTAAATTATTCTACACATATTGTTCCCAAGTGTTCTGTTAATATATCAATATTCCCTCACGAGTGCTTATTAACCATATTATTATTACTATGTAAAATATGTTGCAGTGTTTTAGAGGATATACGTTAAACAGATAATAACTGAATATCGTGGCAATATGGTATCTCAAAACGTGTTGGTATTAAGTTTAAAAACATAGCTAGGTTTTATTATAATAACTTCCGTGAGCCGAATTCATAATTATTTAAGGATTCAACGGTTTACTCTACGACTCGCGACACCGCCGCCGCCGCGTCAGCTCATGATTAAGGACTCCTATTGAGTTTGAAACTTGTCGGGCGATCCCGAGAATGCGCGTGAGTAAACCGTTGAATCCTTAAATAATAGCTAGGTTTCTTTTCTGAACTTGATGTCTAATTTAATTTTAATAAAATAATATTACTTACTGTTGCGATGCTGTGACTGTCTAAAACTGTAAATAAAATACCTGTGCGATTACCATGGGCTCATAAAGAAAAAACTCTCTGATCCCGTTATGGATGCACGAGCACCTTTACCCTACAGTACATTAACTACTCATGTGGTTTAAAAGTATTACTATTTTTCATTAGCCTACCTGTAACAGTACCGCGGGCCTCGTTAATATCTTTTTCTGCCTTTTCCCAAGCCTGTCTGGTCAGTCTAACAGATGCAGCTAAATATCGTGTTTTACATGGAGCTAACTGCCTATCTGACCTCCACAACCCATTTGACTGGCTAATATTATATATAGCAATTAATAATATAATAATAATGAAAGCATTTATTGGTTTGAACATAATTATATTACATAATAATTACCTAAATCCACCAAACTGTGAGACAGTTTGTCGGCAGGTAAGACTGGAGGAGGACTAAAAGGAATGGAGAAAGATTCCGGTGGTTTTAGCCGGTAGAAGTCCGGCACGTCCTTCCCCAAGGCGGAGGTAGACCATGTGGATTTCAAAAAAAAAAGAAAAAAATAGTTACGACAGTATCCTATGAAAAGATTGGTTGGAATGCCTTAACGACTGCCAGAGGTCGAAGAATGACAATCGGGACCAACAGTTAACGTGCTTTACAAGGCACGGAACATCTCGGTATGTTTACTAGGTCACCCATCCACGGACCAACTGCGGTAAGCACTGCTTAACTCCTAATATCGGTCAAACCGTATGCTTGGGCGCCGTTCTATTGCAATCGTACGTGCAATGATGTACCTACTCGTAGGTGATATACCTACGTACTTAAAATATATACCTAGAAAATATAAGACCTACAGGTTTGATTAGATAACGGGGTAAATGCAAATCCTGTTTGTGTGGGTTTTCCCAAATTAGTAGGATTAATTATAGCCCGATGAGCTACTGATCGGATTTCACAACATACTTCCATTATCTCTAAACGTGTAATTTTCTTTAAGAACACTGTCTATAGTGGTTATTTCCTACAAAAAAGAAATACCCGTTTATCGACCTATCAACAACAACACTGATAAATTATAATCAGTGCAGTAGCTTATTACTGGTTTTAACTTACTGATTATTACCTAAATCACATAGATAACATATTGTGGCGTCGCGGTGCAGGCATAACAGACAGGCTGCGCAAGCTTGCGTAAGCGATTCCGCGGCTCTAGCAAAGGCAAGAACGGGTCCTGGGTGTTTTTGGTCAGTGCAAAGCTGACATATCCCCACGCTGTGCCCTCAGCGTGGGCTGAAGTCATTAGAGTTTCACCCCCACAAAAAAATAAGTTTTAACAGACAGAAATAAAATTGTTATTGCAATGCTTCTTCTTATACTTATAGGTAGGTAACTACCTACTTAGAAGAAACAAGCTATAATGGCAATATTTAGCAGGGCCATTTTCTAAGCCTTCAGAATCGAGCGATAAGCATTTGTTTGCATTTTTTATTTCCTTGCAACTAGCTGGTAGGTCCTGTACATATAATAAATGGGAAATAAGTAATAATGGTCCCGAAAAACAAATTAATTATACAGTAGTAAAGGGTATTATTACAAACACTTGTTTTCTGTGTAACAACTCAGAATAGTATTTATATACCGTTGTAGTAATGAAAGGCAATTAGGTAAATTGAAGCGGTGATAGCCTAAGGACTAGGTTAGGCATCGGACTCGTTGCGACCATGTGGTCGCGGGTTGGAATCCCACCCATTGTACTGCTGTCGTGAACCAACTCATAACACAAGCTTATATTAAGTATTTAGCTTACCACGAGGGGTTAGCAAGCATTCTAGTAATGTGTGACCCACATTGCTGCTGGTAAGCTTTAAGAAATCTGATTAGGTATTTTTCGTTCGTTTCGTGTGACTAAAAATTTAATAAAATTCGCAATAGTTTGGAATAGAATATAATTATTAAACAATAGTCTTTAATAATAAATTTTCAGTGATGACTTTTATTTCAAATATTATTTCTTAATTCTTATATTATTACAATCAAAAACATAAAATAGGTGCAATATTTACACACACACACACACACACATTCACCACACCTATTTCCTTGTTATCTTTTCTTTTATTATATAACCAAAACTTTGTTATTATTACCTAATTAATTTAAGCATTTTTGGCAGAAAAAAAAAAAATTGTATAATATTTTTTCACCTAATTTGTATTTTTACCTTTTGTATTTTGTGCTCTGAATTATGTTTGTCTACTTCTCACAATACCTACCAAATAAAAAAAAAAAAGATTTTAATGTATCCTCCACACTCTGGCCCCCAAGATACAAGCTTTGGCTTAGTTTGGGGACCACTGATAACAACCATGCAAACTTTAATAATTACCATTGTCAAACTATGTTAATTTAATCTTAAAAACTATGTGAAGACAAGCAATAAAGGACATGTTAGGTTTTTGTATGGAGGCTGGGCTTTTATTCGAAGCTGCCGTGAGCAGGGAAGAAATTATACTTTTATGAAAGTACATAAATTAAGGAGACGTTGTATATTTTTTTTAAAAGCACCCGTCCTTATTTAATTAATTTTATATAAAAAAAAAAGAAATTGCAACACAGTAATTATTGATTTTGGCAACACTTTTCGGTTGGATGTCATTATTGTCATTGTGAAATGTGAACGTCAATCAAGTGTCAAATTCATTCAATGCGTTTGCGATTGCGTCTGTGCTCTGTGGATTGCATGGTTTGAATTTCGTGTTTTTGTTGTGCTATTTTTGTTCAAGTTTCATGTTTTAAGTGGATCTTTATTTGACCTGGCTTTTAATTTGGATTCTTTGGACACGATTTGGCAAGTGTGACAGTGACACTGACAACCCTAGAACCTTACTGACACAGCTAATGTTTTCATAGATTACATTAAAGGAGGCAAAGGAATCAATGCCATACATACAAATCATGGAGATAATTAGTTGGTTTTATTTTATAGCCATTTAGTATTATTTTAAAAACTAGAATATAAGAATAAAGTGCTTAAAAAAAATTTTAACCGTTTTTTCTTTGTTTCAATGTGCAAAAATAATAATGCAGTACAAAAAATATCTGGATTTAAAATAGGTATTTATTAAATAATGGTGCTTTTAATATTTTTTTTGTGCTTGTAAGGCCATCCTGAATAATTTTCCCTATCAAAAAAACCACACATGATAACTGCTCAAAAAAAAAATTATTTTAAGCCCATTTCATAACATGTCCTTTTATTATTATTTTTATGCTTAAGATACTACATTATTCGAGTCATGGACAATTCAAAATGGCGTTTCCTTCTTTCAACTGAGTAACTATTTCTGACACTGACAGTTACGAAAACCCTAATATTTTCTGGAAAACGAATTAAAGTTTTTCTAGAAAATGAACGACACAGAAGATGAGCTGACCACATTTTGTGACTCTGCGGTAATTGCTCTTGCCGTGAAAATAATTTAATCGATAAAAAGTGTTATTGTGTTACTAGTTATTGTGGTACCGTTTCAGGCATCTCTTGTCGAAGGATGTCGCTTACCAGTTCGAATGCAAGGCGGAGACGATTGGCCGTTAGCTGAAATTATAAGTATTAAAGAAATTCGTGGCCAAAGAGGATATTACGTTCATTATGTTGACTGTAAGTGTGCTTAGATTGTGAGTAAGAGGATAATTATTCTCCAATGATTTCTTGTTATAAACAGTGAATGTTGTCTTCTTGTTATAAACAGTGGTGGGAAACACAAGACTCACATAAGCTAGTTTTTATTTGTATAAGCTATACAAGATGCATTTTTTCAATCTAGCACTAATTTTTGTGAATTGATTACATTCTAGTCGGCTGGACACTAAGTTGTATGGATTAAGTGGAATCATGATGTTTATGTGGGATAATTATGCATGATTCAATAATCTTCAGTTGACTAAAGGATTGTTTGTATTAGTGACTATTTTTTATTATGTGTTTCTATACAGAAATATTAAACAAAATCTTTAGCCATTGTACAAATTGTAATATATATTTCTAGTATATATTTGTTGAGGGTGTTATTTAAGAATGAAGGGTGATATTTCATTTTAAATTTTAGTTAACAAGCGTCTTGATGAGTGGGTGGGAGAATCATGGCTGGACACAAGAAAGGTACAGTTTCCGAGACGGGATGGTGTTGCAACAGGAGGTACAACCACACCAAAGAAGGCACACATTGGTTCTGGTGGTGGAGTGATGCCTAATTTTGTTAGTGAGTATTTTTTTTTCATAACATATTTATATCCTGGCGGACAGTGCATACATTGCACCTCTTACCATAGATAAAGAGTTGATTAAAAAAAAATATTGTTATTTGTAGTCCAATTATTATTTATTTACTTGAGTTCACTATTATCATTGTACAAGGGATGTTGCAAATGTGATGATTGTTTACTATATTAAAAGCATAGCCATACCAATGCTTAAACGGAGTGAAACACTTCTTAAATTAAACAGCTTTCCATGCATTTGTTTCTGAGTAATTTATCATTAAATGGATGGGGATCGCCAGCGCAAGTGAACTGTTCCGCCTTGCAAAAGATAGAGATAGATTCCAGCAGGTGGTGGCGGACCTTCATTAATTGGAGTGGCACTTAAAGAAGAAGAAGTATTTATCATTATAAATATCATACGGATGCTGGACACTTTTGATGATTATTTGGTTATAAATGACAGGCAAAAACTATGTCTAGACAGTGAAACAGTACCTAAATATAACTGCTCCAAGGAAGTGGGTCTAAATGGAGGAGAAGCTGAGTGATCCAATTTTTATTTCTTACTGAAGTCTCAAAATAGACATATTTCATTCAATGGTTGTTTGTGTATGCTCCATTACTGCACTTTATTCTTGTTTGTAATTCTAATATACAAATTAGTGATTTAATTGAAAATTTATCTCAATATTATGTAATTATCAGATAATGGTATATTTTTAAAGATTCAACGGTTTACTCTCGGGATCGCCTAACTCGTTTCAACTGTGGAAGGGATCGTGACGTATCAACTGGAGCCGTTCAGTATTATTTGTATGAAGCTGCTATGCACACTAATCAGAATCGTAACGTGATCGCATCGCCTCGGGACAAGCTCACGAACCGTGGTGCGGTGCGTGTTCGACTTGCGGTTCCCGCGCTTACGGTTCTCCGTATCCTAGCTTACGGCTCTCCGTACCCTAGCTTACGGTTCTCCGTATCCTAGCTTACGGCTCTCCGTACCCTAGCTTACGGCTCTCCGTACCCTAGTTACGCCCCTGTCGCGGTCTGCGTTCCGACGTAATGGTGTCGGCGAGCCGTAAGCACGGTGTCGCCTAGCCGTAGCCGAGTCGACGTATCGGAGCTTCTGATCTGCTTTGGTTGAGTTGAGGTTGGTGAGTTGATACGTGTGCTGTGACCTATAGGAGTCCTTAATCATGAGCTGGCACGGCGGCAGCGGTGAGAGACCCTTGAATCTTTAAATAATTATGAATTTGTCTCACGGAAGTTATACAAATTAGGGATATTGATCATTAATTTTCATTTTTACTAGCTTTTTGACTACGATTGGTTCACACATTCAAAATTTTTGTTTATGATGGTGGATTGATTTACATATGGAACTTTTTTGGAAATAAAATTATTTTTATACATAATAGGCTATGAATATCATCAAAAAAATATAATAAAAATGGATGCGTGTACTTATTTATGGACGCGCGTGAGAAGTTGCAATTTACAGTGATTCGCGCGCATCTTAAAATTTCACTCACATAGAAATCTGTGAGGCTGATATTTAAAGAAGAAAACAGTTTTAACATTGCAAGGAGTTATCACGACCTTGTTTATTTACTGAAATAATGACCTCTATGAAGGAGGATAGTAAATCATAGTTACTTCAAAATAACGAGTTTTGGGTGTCTTGGCAACTATCTACTTACCAATTTTGTCATGCTTACATGTGCTTACCGCATAAACAAAGGTGTGAAATTTTGTGTTGTTTTCAAACAGCTTGTTTTACATTATACTACTAGCCTCTTGAGATATGCCTTAAATTAATTTAATATATAAAGTAAATAACTAAATCAAAAATTTGAGAGGGTTTAAATATTAATGTTCTTAAACAGGTAGATTTTTGTATGATCTTCAAAGCACTACATTAAAGTGTGTGATACTGCTATTATACATCAAAATACTTGTTGGTTGACTAACCACCCAATTTACCATTATAATAACACAATCACCACCACAATTGGCTATTAAATTATAACATTTTGTCTGCAGATGACACTGTCTGCAATGAAAGTCAGAAGTCTAGTACGATTCCGAGTAGACCCACTATTGTGAACCAACCAACTCAACAAACTCAGCCACCCCAACCGAAAGTTCATGAAAAAGCTCATTTTATTGCACACAATGGTTCCACGCCAAAAACTGCACTCGGTATGTTACAGTTGAAAATATATAAATGTCTGTGTGCTTAATGTTCCATCATCTGTTCATAATAACATTGCTCATTTATTTATTTAATGTATTCTTAGATGAACTTATTGATGTTAGTCTGATATTCTATATTATTTATTTTGTACATGTTTTTATTGCTGCGGTAGGTATGTGTAAGAGGTTGAATCTGATGTTTTGATAGCTACATATAGCTTTCTTCCATTGAATACTTGTGTGTTGAACCAAAGCATGCTGGAATAAGGTAAAGTATTAGTCATTATGTTTGTGGTTGCCTAAGCAATATAATATGAACATTTAATCATGGCAGCCCAGCATAAGCTGTCAAACTTAAATACCTAGTAAATATACCAAAAAAAAAATATTTATGTATTTTATTTTATCTATTATGATTTTATTGAACTTAATATTCAGATATTCTATATATTTATCTTAACATTCAACATATTTATCTGAATTCCTTCATTCATATTTATCTGAACTCTAATTTCGTTATTTCCCATTTGTTTTTCATACTTCTCACTGGTTTTCTAATTTTAATGTAAGGTGTTGTTGCTGGGGAGCCCCGACAGCTTGTGTCGAGGCCTGCAAGCCCAACGTTGGGAAATGACTCGACGTCGCTTGTCAACGGAGGTGCGGTACTGGCCGCCGCCTTACAGAAGAAAATGAACAGAAAACGGAAAGCACCATCCATCGATAATGACGTATGTTATGTAGAAAATTATGTTTGTGAGCAGTTTGATTACCTTAAATTCATTATTATGACACGAGAACGAAAACTTCTCATTTCAGAGTAATATTCAAACTTTTTTTTGGTATTACACATTTCCCTTTCTGTTACCAATAACTAAAATGTTGTTCAAATTGACTTAATTTTATAAATACCTACAAATATAGTTTTTGTAAATATGAAGCTTTAAAAGTGCAAAGAAAAAACTTTTCTTTTACTGTTTTTGTGGTGAAGAAAATTTACAATATCGATCGGAAAATCCACCGCACTCGGCCACATAGTCAAATAAACAGAAATTTCTTACAGGAACCCAAAAGTTCTAAAACTTTTCAGGCGGAACCCGTTCCGTCTGTTGAGACTGAAAGCAGTGAGACTACGGTCAGTGGTACGGCGACACCGACGGCGCGGCCACGGCAGTCTGGGAGCATGGTGGCTCATGGCCATGACGACCTGGTCACCAGGATGAAGAACATCGAGATGATTGAGCTGGGCAGGAACCGGATACGACCCTGGTACTTCGCGCCTTACCCACAGGTATGTAAACTTAATTAACTGATATTAGTATATCCCTGTTGTTGCTTAATGCAGACGAACCTTTGAGGTTACGGATGTGTAGAGAAGGGTCTCTGCCGCCCATCAAGTAACCTCAGAGTAGACGGTAGCAGTTGTCAATTCCGTCGTGAATAGTGTGGCTCAGTGGAGACCCCTACACAGTCTTCCCAGGAAAGTGCCATATCAGGCATTGCAGGGGAGGTTTATGGTTTGCTCTTTTAGAAGGTAACAGTACCTTTTTTTAGATAAAAGTCCCTCACTACCTGGCCTTATAATCCCCATGAGACTAGGACACTAATCCAACTGAATTTAGAGTTTTTACTCGATTTTCAATTCGTATTTTCGTATTGCTTGGCAAGACCCTCCCCTACATTCCACTTAAATCGCAAAAAAAAATCGAATCTAGCTAGTTATTTAATAAAATTGACTTCCATGGTTTTGTCAAATAATGAAATAATGTTCTACTTTAATTTTCAGGAAATGGTGAACCTACCTTGTATTTACATCTGTGAATTTTGTTTGAAATATAGAAAAAGTAAAAAATGCCTGGAAAGACATCTGGTAAGTGCCAACACCTCACTTTAGAAAAAAAAACACTGTTATTAGCAACAAATAATTTATCGTAGAACATTTTTTTATGATTCACTTTTTTATATAAAAAAAAAACGCTTGCTACACTCCCTTCCAAATCCTGAATAGCCAAATGTTTGCTTGCATCACGTTCTGTGGGGGCAGTTGGTAATGCACACATTCACAATTATCAAAACTCAGATTCCCTCTCGATTGACCTAGTATATTATAATTCCAGATTAAATGCAAACTGAAACACCCACCCGGGAACGAGATCTACCGCAAAGGCAGTATATCTTTCTTCGAGATTGATGGACGGAAGAACAAATGTTACGCACAAAACCTCTGCTTACTAGCCAAACTGTTTTTAGACCACAAAACTCTGTACTACGACACTGATCCTTTCTTGTTTTATGTTATGACAGAATTTGACGCTAGAGGTGAGTGTTATACTTTTTTACTTGGTGTTGCTACATAATAAAATGAAAGCTATGAAAACTTGTTTATTTTTTCTTGTATTTTATTTGTTTACGTGTTCTTAAGTGTAAAATCTATTATTTGAGAGTTATAATTAATATAACAAAAATGTGTAACTCTCAATAAGCTACGCTCCGCGGTTTATCGTGTAATATATTCTTTTGGGATGAAAAGTAGCCTCCATGTTAATTCAGTTAGCTATCTCCATACCAAATTTTATATACACACTGACCCAACACACATGCACACTCAAAAGCTTTAGCCTTTGTTATATTAGTTTGATAGATTAATTTTTATATCAAAAAGCTTGTTCTTTTGCACAAATAGTTTTTATTTTTATCGGTGTTGAATTATTTATTCTTATAATTACAGGTTTTCACATAGTAGGATACTTTTCTAAAGAAAAGGAGAGTACGGAAGATTACAATGTTGCTTGTATACTGACGCTGCCTCCGTACCAGAGGAAAGGTTACGGAAAGCTACTCATAGAATTTAGTAAGTACATACCATTAATCTAAATGGATCATGAAGGAAATTTTTCACTTGCATGAGTAGTGGAACAAATGCAGAATGAATTTGTTCCCTTATTTTATGATATGGTACAGTCAACAGCAAAAGTAGATGATCAAAATCAGAAATTCAATACTAATGAACGGCGTGCGCGTCAGAACTGTGTGGCGTCTAAGTGATTCAACGTATGTGATTGTTAATTACACCAAACATTTACTACTAGTACAGTTGCCTTAAATTCTCAGTCAGTTTTGACTCCCAACAGTTATTGACTCAATTCATCATCTACTTTTGCTGTTGACTGTACATGCATACAATAGTTTTATATTGTCCTTTGAATACTAATTTTATCTAATAAGCTCATATTGCTCCACTGCTGGTCAAACAACTATAATACTTATCAACACTAACATCCTCAACAGGTTACGAATTATCCAAGTTTGAAGGGAAGACGGGTTCTCCTGAAAAACCGTTATCAGATTTGGGACTGCTATCGTACAGAAGTTATTGGGCACAAACTATATTGGACATTCTCACACACATCAAACCTGTAGGGGACAACGAGAAACCGATAATTACAATCAAGTGAGTTACATTTTGAAGTCTGATTAGTAGATCCACTACTCAACGAATAAATTTACTTTATAGCTTCGTACACACAGCAAACCAGATAGTTATGCAAGGACACCGACAAAGCTGTCCATAACACATATATATAAACGTAACGTGTACAATTTGGAAAGACAATAAAGAATTGAGTAATATAATACTCTAGTTCTTCTAGCAATGTTGATCGCACATTGTTACAAACAAACAGTTTCAATTCTTGAGGCCCCTGTAAATGCTAACAAGTTATTGCTTTTCAGTGAAATATGCGAGTTGACAAGTATTAAGAAAGAGGATGTTATAAGCACACTACAGAATCTGAACTTGATAAATTACTACAAAGGGCAATATATCATATCTGTCAATGAGGTAAGGCTGTCAATTATTTAAAGTGATATTATTATGTCTCAACGAGTGTTCTATATAAATAATTATTTCTAAATTTCCAGCAACACGAAAAAGCAATGGAAAAGAGAATGCTACGAATCGACCCAAAATGTCTTCATTGGACACCAAAAGATTGGTCGAAACGGGCAAAATGGTAAGATAGGATCTACATACTTTAACCCGCATTGTATCATTACTCCATTACTAAATAACTGGCAGGTACAAAGAAGAATCTCACGAAAATAATCTCCATTTTGATGTCAACTGCTAAGTATATATTTTTTTTCTTTTGTCACCAGCGTTTGAAGTCATAGAGTGTAACGAAGACGCGAGCTATCTAACTCTGGCTTCCGAAACGTACGCAGTTTGTTAATTTTGTATCTAACATTCATATTGATACTCGTATTTACTCATTAAGGTCAAAACTCGTTCCCGCATGATAAAAAAGATCATTCAATTATGTGCTTTAAAATCGTAGTCGTAAGATATAATTTACAGTGACAGAATTAAATAGCAGACTAATTGCAGTAAAAAAAATTGACCCAACAATACTCTAAAGTGCACCAACGCTGTATGAGTTTAAGTCCATTTTTGAATGCTCATTTTTCTGGCGGACATTAGTGGTGCGGTATTAGTGGCCTTTCTGTCATTCATTTTTACTAACCGGCTTGGGACATAGTCCATACCTAACATTTTAGATCCATATTTAATCTCAAATATATTTTTGCATGTAACGGTCGCTGGTGATTTCAGCAATTTAGTTTTTTCCAATAAGGTGTTGACCTATAGGAATTCTTAATTGCTCGAAATGTTTAATAGTGTATCCAGATATTACGAAAATGCATTAGCACTACAAATGCTTTTAATATTTACTAAGCTTTATCAAAATTGCTCACAATAATCGCTGCGTTCGTCTATAAGCGACCGATAAATGGGTCAATCGTGACCCAAATATTCAGTTCGCGATATCTGGTCACGCTTTAAAAACGAATGCAATAGTCCATTCTAATATAATCAACAAAGGTATAATACTCAAAAGGATTTCGTCTGAATCTTTGACGAATCACAATCGAAATTAACAATCAGAGACTTCATTGCGTAATCCTTTTGCCTGTATATAGCATTTACTAAAAAAAACAATAATTACATAGATTGCTAACACAGTCGGCGCTTGTGCTAAATAACCTTATACTAATCATGGTTCACGGAAAAGGTTAAGAGGTTTTTGGCGGTTATACTAATTACCACACTAATATATTTTTATCTATACGAGACGCTTGGCACTCACATAGCCGGTTGTGACTCGAGCTTTATACATACCAAAATATAAGGACTAGATGGGATTAAAATCGGCGTTCATTCATTATAGGCCTCATTACCATAATTGATGTCAGTTGTCTAAAAATGTTTTTCATGCCTCTCAGTAAATATTGTATACGGGGTGTTTCCGATATGCAATAATCAGTTTGAATATACGCACTCCTTTTAAATTATTCCTGTATATCCAAAAGAAGAGAAGAGGACATTGATAACAATTCAGCTTTAAAAGAGTTTATATCTTTTAACTTAGTCCAAAATTGGAGGAGTAAGTAATCGGGAGCCAATGTCGATTTAACGTGTGATATTTAGTCGGATATATAGTTGTCCATATAACATATACATGTAGGAATACAGCGCGACAGCGATAGTTACTTCAAATATATAATTGTCAAAAGATCCCCCCCCCCCCTTCCTCATCAGCGATGTATATTAGCACTTTCACTTAGCGAGTGCGGTAATATATATGTATCCCTCGTTATGCGATGACACGCTAGTTATGATTATTTTGTGTCGAATAAAAGATGTGAAAAATGGTGTATTTAATAAAATTATTAAATGGCTGTAATAATAAGTTCCTGGCTCTTCTATTATTCAATCAACTCGGCCTTTACATTTTTAGAAGTTGTTATACTGTAAGTAAGTTGGTCTTATTTTTTTTATGTATCCAATCTAATTACTGTCCACTTCCAGGTTTGGCTCCAGATTTTTCGGTTTTGAGCTACTTGATGCCAATTCATTCCTTATATTGTTATTATTTCTAGCCTAAAACGTCCACTTGTAACATTTGGGATGTTTAGGGAACTTACGAATGGTTAAAAAGTTCTTGACCTTGCAATTTAATTGAAATTCCACAAGACCTGTTTTTTTTAAATAGGGGAAGTTTCTCTATCTTTCAGCTTCATTAATTATCTAGGTTATTTGACTTATATTCAGATTTCAATCCCATCTGCCTCGCTACCTACCAATATTTACCACATCTGTATATACACTATAAATATATACCACATTTATCGTATTTCAACATGTGCAATGATTTAACTTTTTAATATGTATTCTCATACAATTTTAGGTAAATGCATGGTAAATGCAGTACATTTGCAGCCACCGTGAGGATATTTTCCTATATCACCCGCTTCAACAACGTATGTGTTCTCTTTTAAATAGTTAGAATTTAGCATTTCTCAAAAAGTGTATTCTTTAGAATTACCTACGTGTAGTATAGTAGTACAAATGTATTGAAGTATTGTATATCCTACCTCGTAATAGTGTTAGCTAGTATATAATTTCTTTAAATCTCGGTATGTTAATATGTTCCATATAATTGGATGCCGTTTTGTCGGAACTAGCTGACAGCTTGATCTTAATGTTATAGAGGGTAAGTATTTCGCCATATTCTGGCATAATTCCGATCTCATACTTGTAATTTAGATATATACCGCTCGATTTTAACAATGCTTTTATTTGGTATAACTTTATGCAGTTTCACTACAGATAGCATCGACATGAGACGTACTTCAATATTTTAACCTTAGTTGACTTAATATTGAATAGTGTAATTACAATGTAACTTATATAGCATTATTTTATGCATAAAACACTCACTAGTACACTTTTTGAGATCTGCAATTGATACATAATTTCTAGTCTCAGTCTGGACCGGTTTAAATATAATAATATGTGAGAATGTGTGGTGTGATTGGTTTTTTGTTCAAAAATGCTCGCTATATTAGCCAAGTAAGATATTCAATACATTTCGAAATGTAAAACCCTTATTGTGATATTAAACAATATCATTGTTTTCAAAATTTTGTGTTTTTTATTATTAGTATTATTAAGATCATTTAATTTTACTTACAAGTAGGTAATTAAGTTAGTGTATACTAAGTTGAATTTAGGGTTAAAAATCAAACAGACTCGTATGCAATATAATGATTTATTCTTCAATATATAAGCGCAATAATTTTGCTTTGACTGTCAAAATATTTATAATTATTTATCAAGCAGGTACAAGTGATGTTTACAACACTTACAAAACCTAATACGAATTATTATTTCTGATATAACAAACAACGATTCTTAGTTGTATACGGTAAAATATGATTACACTTTAATCACTTTGTGACTTAATTAAAATATTATTTTCAACGAATATGAGTGTTTAAATTATTTGTAAATCTATAGAAAATTTATTATAAAGTTGAATAGCAAAGCATTAGTAATAAGACTTAAATAGCAAGAGATAATATAACAACAGACAGTAAAAGTTGATTCGAATACTCATATATAAATTATAAGTTAAATCTTATTTTGTAACAACAATAAATCGTTAAACAAAGTGTAATACTAGTCGTTTAATAACTTACAACCAAATGTTATGCAATAGTAATGTACTATCACACCTGCCCACAAGTGTGAGCAGCAGAGATACACTGATAAATTAAGTAGATGTGACGTCACGAATTGATCAAACAATAACTCAATAATTACATTTGAACATTTGCCGGAGACCAGATAGTATTGGATTTCAAGACCATTAGTATGCTCCCGACATTTGATATTATTAAAACAGGTCGAATTACGAAAACTTTTGTTGGATGTTACAAGACACTCCATTTTTTTCTTCAAAAATAGGCACTTATGGATTTTTAGGTAGTTATAAAGCTTTCTTTTTATGTCGTAGGAAATTAATTGATGATCAATTCCAACGTAAAATCAACGGAAGACCTTCACAAACACTAAGCTATACCTTCTTAAGTTAATCTTCTTCACAAGATTACTATGACGGTACAATCACACTACAAAAGCGAAATATAAAATATTAAGAACTTTCAAACAATCGAAATGTATAATTTAAACATCGATTAAATATATAATGATAGTAAACTACAAATCTAAGGAAGTCCATTACATTTCGCGTATAGAGGGCCTTCTAGAAACTACCAGTGTGAAGACTTGAAATTCTTGTTAGACAAGATACGACATAGAACATTTAGTACGAATCGTGCTCTGTGTTTATAAATAGATTTTTCTTGCTATCACAATATTACCAACAATATAAAAATAAATGCTAGCGCGACTGACTGCTCGTTAAAGCGGCCACATAGACTAGGATCACTGGTATGCAGAAGGCACTGTCTTTAATTAAGTCTGCATAAGTCTGGGCTTCACGGCTTCTCAGTTGAAAAACTACGCATTATTCTTTTCTTATGTAACACTTTACACGTAAGTCTTACGCAAAGCAATAATGGTGCTTCAATTCCTGGGCCACCAATTCTTTTTTTTTTTTTCACGAATTATTTTTCGCCCAGACGTCTACTTCTATCGTAACTTACTAAACGTCATATAAAAATATCAACAGAACAACTAAATCGCTTTCGTCTGAAATTATAATACAGAGGCACTTTACCATGGAGTTTTTTGTGAACGCTTATGAAGCGACTGAACGTACACATAATACATTTTGTCCATTTGTCAAAGTCACACGCTAAAATTATTTTAATAATTTTGTCTTTGTGCAATTACAATAAGGATCTGAGTCGCGAGACACGTGAATTTGACAAATGGTAGAGTTCGTAATTTTTCTTTGTGTGCACATTACAATTCGTTACATGTACATACTTAATTATAGAGGTGTCAAATTCTTAAAATTAATTGATTATCGTCCGTAACAAGTAAGGCCTGTTGCACTTAACAATAATATATTATGTATATCACGACTTACGCTGAGTTAAAGCACCTTAAAACTAATATTACCTTACATAAATTGTAACACATGTATATAATTATGCGGTTTATATATCATTATAATCTATCTGCGTATATTTCTGTAACAAAAAATATATAATTTTGGAATTTTCAACAGGAGGTATTTTATTACTATATCTATCATTGTACTGGAAGTAAACGATTGTGTGATGTATTTACTTAGTATTTGGGACTTGAAATCGCAGCTTGGAGTCACAAACGTGGACTAGACACCAATGGCTATCATTAAATTGCACCTTGAGAATCAGATCTTAATTAAATAAATATTTTAAACAGATCAAAGCAAAATCATAGAACTTAAAACAAAATTAAAACGAATGGTAATTGTTAGAATTAGACACTTAGATAAAAATAAAATATTATGTGAAATACCTACCTAAAAAACTGTTTCACAGTTACTAATCCATGTTAACGTAGTCATTACAATCAATTTGGGGATTCTAAATTCACAACACTTATCTTTTTACATGGTTGTTTGAAAAGTACGCCTCTTGTATTTGAGAATGGACGAATTTCATACTGAAGTGAATTTACAAGATGCCTTACATCTTCTTTCTAAATGTCCATCTCTGAAACATACATACTTGCTACGTTATACAGGCACCAAACTATCTCTACGTTGTTGTTCTACACAGTAGACATATGATTTCGTTTCGAAATAAATTTCCCCGCCCTTTGTCGTTTTTCTGCACTGTTGCAAGCAATTTTATATGATATACAAAAAGTTTTAAAAATATTTATCACAACGGTAAATTGTATAGTTATACAATGGTTTTAAGAAAATGATTTATTAAACTTTAAAACAACGTTATTATTTTTGTAATTTATGCAGTGTAAAACATACTATGTTTCAAAAATTGCCACCGAATTGGAAACTTAATGTAGTTACGAAAGAAATTGAAAAAAAGGAAAGCTAATTTAACAGACTGTAGAATGGTACCTATGGAATCATTATAAACGGTGACACTCTATTTCGAATTTTAATAACTCCAATGCTTAAATTATACGTATACATGTCGAAAATAAATTTGGACCCGACAAAAATGTTTACTGTAACATGGATGTTGCTAACTAAACAAGACATCCATCATTGAGGCCGTTGTTGAGTTTACTCTGCGCTTCGGGCATCGTACTAGGGTACGTGTGACACTGCTGGTTCCCTAAGTTGTAGTTAACGTCCGGGTCATAATAATCCTGCTCCGAGTCTATCGGGACGAGGAGGTTCGTGGACTTGGGAAGATAGCCGTCCGTAGTCACATAGTTGGGCTCCGAAGTGGGTGGCAGACTAAGAACACTGTCGGGTCGATTGTATTCGGGGTCTGCAAGTTGAGGTGCTACGTAGATAGTGTCCAACGAGGATATGGTGTCGATGGAAGAGTCCCCGTTGAGCGGGGTGACACACGTATAGCTAGACGTGAGAATGTTGGCCGACTCCGGTCGAATGTAAGGCGAGTGCGCTTCGAACGACACGGGGAATGTGTTCGGCGATTCAAATGTTCGAATCATGTACGGTGTCGTCGGAGACTGCCTCGTGTTGGGATTGTTTGACTTGACGCACGACGCTGCGTGTATTGTCAACATGTCCATCAACCGACGCTTTTGAACTTCCAAATCCTGTAACGACATAGTAGTTCTTATCATATGTGTTTTTAAATGTGTCTTCGTTAGAGTATTTTTTTCTTATCAGAATTTCTGTAACCATAACATTTAGCACCAGCAATATTTGGTCGACTTCATTTGTTATCTTAAAAACGTCATAATTTTTCGTAATAGATATGATATCTACAGTTTTGATAAAAATATTCTTATGAATTATCTTTGTCAAAGAAAATAAATATACCTCACATCATTCATTAACATCAATGAATACATATTTAAATACCAACCTAAAATGTATCCTGTCAGAAAGCTATGAAATCATGTAATTTGTTACAATGTTTTTTCATATTGGTTGTATAGAACATGAATCCAGCAAAATTCTACCAGCACGTAATTGGCCTATTGTAGGCTAAGTAAATGTCTCCTTGCATACTTTCAGAGGGAGATACATCAATGTCAAGTACTTTATGTATAAACATTTACATGTTGAATATATTTGGAATATTTACCTTAAGTTGTGCTTTAAGATCTATGTTCTGGTTCTCCAATACTTCGCTCTCTGTGACCAGGTTCACGGTCCTTTCACGTTTCTTCATGCGACATTTTGTTGCTGCAATTTTATTCCGTTCTCTTCTACGCCTTCTGCGTTCCTCGTCTTCTGGTGTCAGCTGAGGAACAAATGCTTAATTAGAGCAAAAGTTATTGATTATTTCATTGGTGAAAACTTCAACGTAATGCCTACAAGTGCCTTCCTATCTAACCTATCCCATCCCACGTATTAAAAATCTGCATAATACAATGACTAAACAAAAGAATAATCAAATTAAAGCCCGATCAAATAAGTAACGCAACTCGACACGTCGATCATTTCTCATTTATCGCTACCTTTCAAAATCAGGAAGTGAAGTCACGACCGTCGCCGCCACATTTGCGATGCCTTCTTCGTAAGCTCATAAAACTTCAATGAAGCCGTTGAATTACAATGCTGCGTCGGTCGCAATAAAAGTTACTTTAGATACGATTTGCAATCTTCCGCACATATCTATATTTATTAGATACTAGCTGTTTCTCGCAGCTCCGCCCGCGGTCTAAATTTTTTTTTATGTAATTGAGAATTTTTTTACTATAAACCTCACAGAGCCCGAGATCTTTCCAACGAATGCAAAACCGTGGAAATCGGTTCGTGCGTTCTGGAGTTAAAGCGTCAGGAAGGAAAACCCGACTTATTTTTATATAGTAGACTAGTGCTGGGTGGTGCAGTCAGTCAAGTCATAAACCAAAACATAAAAATGCATTTAACTATTCTTAGCTCAAATAACATTCTAAATATATTATTATGAATATCGTGACCAATTACAAATAGGTAGCTAATTTAAGGTGTGGCCCATAAATTGAATGTTGGATTGTTTATGCGTATAGAATGTCTAAGCGTCAAAATTAAGGACATAAAAATGACAACTCCAGCAGATTTAAAATTGATCGGAACAACGGTATTCCTTATTTTATATTTTCCTTAAAAATGGCTACGTGACTAAATTGTACCTACTATTCATGGGATTAGCCTCCTTTGTTAGGTATCGTTGTGGTTAGTAATACCTACTCCCAAGAAATATGTATAACGTGGTCTTTTAAACCAACGTACAACACATAAGCACACCATATGTTTTTTCTCCAGTCCTCTTAACTTTAGGAAGTTTTTACATTTAATCTGTCAATAACCAGCAACTTTACATTTTATTTTCAAAATTCCTGGCGTTTTGCATAAAAATTGCTTGGGTTGATTGATTAGGTATTCTTTTGTTTCGATCAAGTTCAATACAATATTGGCTGGCTTGAATTAATTGGTGAATTTTTGCCTCGTGCTATGTTGCAGACAAAAGTGTGAAAATATAGAACCTATACAAATACATATTTTTTTTCGTAGACACTTAGGCATGTTGAAAAATTTATAACAATCTATGGATGGTCTAATTTAACGGCACACAATAACATGTCGGATCCACACGTCTTGTTAGAATACCCATCTAAGGTTAGGTTTTTCCTGAATATAACAAAAAATAAGCTTACCCCATCAGACTTGGTGTGTTGCGTATGACTGCTGTCGTAGTCATCATCGCTGTCCTCTTTTTTCATCCGCTTGATCCCTGCATCGGTGTCGCTCCCTGACATCTTCCGTTTTGACTCTATCGACAACTTCAGACCAGCCTTTATTAGTTCCGAACACGTCTGCAAATTAAAATATACCTTTCAGAACTCATCTCAGAGTCATGAAGTAAATATTTTTCTCGTTCCCATTTCGTCGTTTGTTTTAAGCAAAGTTTAATCATCTCTAAGTTTTGTAATGAGGATTACGTTTGAAAGCAATTTTCAAATCTGTATAAAGAAAAGGATACCCTCATACAAGACCAGATTTTTTTATTTCATTTTATTACAATAAAAAAACTTTTAGCAGACGTCGAAAGAAATAAAAAAAAGTCGCTCTGCAATTTGTCCGAAACGAAATCGCGGGAGCATAACGAACTCCAAGGAGCTCAATTATAATCAAATATGTTTTGTAGAGAATTCTAATGTCGTGCACTTCACCTGTTCACCAATGATTCATGGCTGCTCCTTTACGATCTTACCAAGGTCGCGATTGAAGATGTATTCTCAATACATAAGTATTACGAGAATGTTAAAGTGCAATTACGAATTCATACAATTGTGCAATTCCAATTGAACTGTGAGAAAAAAATAAACACACGATTGATATTACAATTAATAATTATCAAGGTGGTTTGTTTTTCTCACATTTTCAACGTCCGCCCATTGTCTAGTCCCGGCTTAGCTAGCCTTTGGAACTGCGCCTCCATAAATTACTGAAGAAAAAACTGGTCGATTCATTCAATAGGTACCTACTAATAACGTTAATTTGAATACGAGGCCAAAGTAAACTACAAAATCCTGCGCGCAGGTGGAAAAACTGACATACTGGACTTTAACTCATGATTGTACAATAAATTACTACCTAATATGTTGGCTTGGTAATAAGTCGTTCGAATCTGCTATCACATTATGGCTTATATTATTACTCGCTTTTCAAATTGTCCGAAGTTCGTAACTGATATTTTTTAACCTCTTATAAATGTAGATATACAACAGGCTAACGGAATAGAACGGGCTAACGGACGCCTAACATTAGCTCCGCGAATTTAAAATGTTCAAAAATAGTAAATTGATTGTAATTACGTTATAAAGTAATAAAACAGTATTAATATATTTTGAATAATAAGTGACAGTGTTATCTTTATGTGAAAATCCATAATAGTGTCCAAATAAACAAAAATATAACAGTGTAAAATTTTAGTTAATACATACCTACTACTAAATACTATCAGACAGTGTAAATAAAACAAAATTGATGTGCATAATATAAACTAATTACAATATTAGTGTGTAAACAGTGATTTTTATGGAAGTATATAATAAAGGTCACTGACTTTTTTCAAAAATTCCAATCCACCTCCATAAAATTTCTCTTTATAAACAGTTGTCAAAACAGAACATATAAGTGCATTATTTGAAATTTTAATAACATATTTAATGGAATATTTAAGCTAAAGTATACTACTGCTGGTCAAATGTTATTTCCTATTACAATAATTTTCTCTCAACTACTATAATGGAGTCTTTACAAAAATCTATTGGCGAGTTGATGGTGATGTTCCAGTCCAGAATGACAGCTTTTGAAGAGGAGCTACACAAAAATCCCGTCCCGGTTACCCCTAATACTGCAACTCTGGCTTCTGAATTTGCTGCTTTCCGAGCCTTTATCATCCAGGCGATCAATACCATTCAACTTCAAGTTGAATCACTTGCAAAAAGTGTTGACAACCTTGAAATGCAGAGAAGGCGCAAGATCTTACTTCTTCATGGTGTTGCTGAAGACACCAAGACAGACACGGAAATCCTGCTAACTAATATCATTCATGACAAGCTTCATCTCAACGACTTCACAGTGAATGATATAAGGCGGTGTCACAGGATGGGGAGAGCAATGGATGATAAGTCTCGACCTATATTGCTCAAGCTTGCGAGCACCACAGTCCGGGATAAAATTTGGTTTGCCAAGAAGAACTTTAAGGGCACAGGCATCACAATATCCGAGTTTCTTACTAAAGAGCGACACGATGTCTTTATAGCGGCGCGAGAGAAGTATGGAGTCACTCAATGTTGGACCATGGCTGGCTACGTGTATGTCCTTGGGTCTGATGGTACACGACAAAGGATTGTGACGATGGCAGACCTAAAAGCCATCGAGTTGCCGGATACTCAACCTGAGCTACCTGCTAAAAGCCCTGTTAAAACAGTCCCAATGGCGAAGTTGACCACAACGAAGCCTAGACGAGCTGCAGCTTCGAAAAAGTGATCGTCTGTTTTCCTTTAACACCGGCAAGGCTAAGTCCGGGTGTAATGTCACTACTACTATTAAAACAGAACGTACATCTTATTTTGTATTTAGAAAGTCTAACAGTAGATATTAAAATTACAACAATTCAAATTACAAAACAACAACAAAGATGTGTCATGTGATAGTTAGGTGACATTTGTCGTATTGTCAAAAGTTACGTTTCGTTATTTATTTATTTTTTGTTTTTTTTTTTTTACTTATTTTTTTTCTGCTTGTTGCTTGGCATTGTAACCCGGAATTTGGATATCTTGTCTTTGTTAAGTAGTTACGAACTCACCTGCCTTTAATAAGTTTGTATTTAATTCCTGCTTTTAACACATTACCAGCAGAATAATTGATAGAATTGAAATTGTTTATCGAGTCTTTGTATTGCTAGATTTATTTAGTTGATAATTATTATTATTATTTTCTTTGAGGTTTTTGATAGTAAACATTATTTATCTCAGTATAAATTAATATCGTAGGAATACATGTCAGTCGATTGTGATAGCGACACAGACAGTTTTGTTTCTTTAACCAGTAGCAGCGACAGCTTTGTAAGTCTTCCTTCTCTTACTGACACCTTAGTTTCACAGTTCTCTGATGTTCCTTACAACCTTAATGTGGTCCACATTAATGCCCAGAGTATTCCGGCTCATTTCACTGATTTGTTGGCTACATTTGACTGTACAAATATCCATGCAATCCTTATTTCAGAATCATGGCTGAAACCATGCCTCCCTTCTCCTTCATATTCTCTTCCAGGTTACCATTTAATTAGGAATGATCGTGCGGTAGGTGGCGGTGGCGGTGTTGCCATATACCTACGTTCACACATTCCTTTTTCTATCATTCATACGTCTCCTCAGCCTCCACCACCAAACGCGGGTGAACATTTATTCCTTGAAGTTGAATTACATCACTCAAAGTTGCTCCTTGGTGTCTATTACTGTCCCTCACTACGTATCGACTTCTTTTCTTCTTTTGAAAACATTTTAGAAACCCTTGTCCCCTCTTACAGTCACAGCATAATCATGGGTGATTTCAACACATGTCTACTTAAAAATGATAACCGCTCGTCTCGCTTACTATCTCTCATTAAATCGAATGCTCTCAAAATACTTCCCTTAAATGCCACACATAACTTTCCACATTCTATACCTTCTCTGCTTGATCTCATTATTGTTTCTTCTGTAGAGCGCGTTGCTAAGCATGGGCAATATACAGCCGACGCTTTTTCGCACCACGATCTGATTTTTCTGTCCTATAAAGTCCGTCCACTTAAACATAAACCAAAAGTGCTTATGTTGCGCAACTTTAGTAGTATAGACCTGGACAGCCTTCGTAAAGATGCTCATGAACTGGACTGGACGCCAGTCCTAACGACAGCCTCAGTTGACGAGCAAGTCGAATTATTCAATCGTAACATCCTTCAGCTATATGATAATCACGCACCTGTAAGACCGGTTAAGGTTAAACACTTGCCAGCACCTTGGCTAACAAAATCTATTAAAGATTGTTTATTAAAAAAAGCGGCCGCTAAAAGGAAATTTAAGTGTCGACCATCTGATGCAAATAGAGAGAGATATGTGACTCTTCGGAATCACTGCAACAAGTTATGCAGGAATGCCCAACGCCAGCATGTTCACAATTCTGTTCAAAATGGAGACACAGCAAAAATTTGGAAATTTTTGAAATCCATGGGAGTTGGGAAGTCTAAAACAGAAACAGTTCCTAAAGACCTTAATATTAATTCACTTAACAGCCACTTCACTACCTCTTCCAATTTTGATGCCATTACAAAATTGAATACAATAAATCATCTTTCTGCTCTCCCAACACCCGGCTATCCAGCTTTTGTCTTTAGCGAATTTTCTGAATGTGATGTTAAGAATAGCATTTTATCGATAAATTCTAACGCTGTTGGAAGTGACTGTATCAGCCGTAAGATGATCCTGCCCATCCTAGACGTCATACTCCCCGTCATCTCTTACATCCTCAATTCCTCAGTATCCTTAGGTGTCTTTCCCGGCGAATGGAAACACTCGCAGATAATTCCATTACCTAAAAAACCGAATCCTAAATCCTTCTCTGAATATCGTCCAATCTCTATTTTACCATTCCTATCCAAGGTCCTTGAACGACTGATCCACAATCAGGTTAGCATTTTCCTCTCTAAGAACAACCTACTTAACCCCTTCCAGTCTGGTTTTAGACCCGGGCATAGCACTACCACGGCCTTAGTTCATATTACGGATGATATCAGGTCAGGCATGGAAACCGGTGAGCTAACGGTACTTGCACTACTAGATTTCAGTAATGCATTTAATACCGTTGATTTCGATGTTTTGCTTAGTATTTTATGCTCTCTAAACATGTCTCCAACAGCGATTAACTGGTTTCGTAGTTATTTGCTGGGGCGCCGGCAGCGTATATGCATCGACGATACCTCATCTACCTGGTGTAATGTTGGTGCTGGTGTCCCTCAAGGCGGCGTTCTATCTCCATTGCTCTTTGCTATTTTCATCAATTCTATTTCTAATCATGTTCTTTCTTACTACCATCTGTATGCAGATGATCTACAAATATACAATCAAGCTCCTCTAGCGAAACTCTCCGAAGCCATTAATATATTAAATGATGACCTGTCCCGTATCTCTCAGTGGAGCATGAGGTACGGACTTACTGTAAACCCGACTAAGACACAGGTTTTAGTGGTGGGTAGTTCCAGAATGATAGCAAAAATTGATTGGTCTTCTCTTCCTCAAGTTTCATTTAACAATATTTTAATTCCTTTTAGCATCAATGTTAGAAACTTGGGGATAATCATTGACAGAAACTTTACCTGGTCTGCCCATCTGCAAGAAACTAGTCGAAAACTTTATGCCGCTGCTGGATCTTTAAGGAGATTACGAAACTTTCTTCCTATAAGCACAAAAATTGCGCTAGCACAATCTCTTCTCCTCCCCATCCTTGATTATGCTGATGCCAGCTATTTAGACATCACCGAAGACCAACTAGATAAGCTTGAAAGACTTCAAAATTTTTGTATTAGGTTTATATTCGGTCTTCGCAAATATGACCACATCTCCGCCTATCGCACTGAACTTAAATGGTTACCCATCCGGCTTCGCCGAAATACTCATATTCTTACTCTTCTGTACAATGTTCTTTTTCTTCCAACTTCTCCCGTCTATCTTAAAAAACGTTTTAAGTTCCTCAGCGAGTCGCATTCCCGTACCCTGAGATCATCGGAGAATCTAAAACTCATAATGCCGATGCATTCCACAACTTTTCTGGACAAATCATTTGCCATTCAAGCAGTAAGATTGTGGAATGAACTGCCTGTGAATATCCGCCGGGAGCAAACGATCGCTAAATTTAAAAAAGCGTTGAAAAAACATTACTTGTCGCTACCAAAATCACTGTAATAAATTTGTGTTCTTATTATTATTATTATGTTTAAATATTTGTTTTCTTTCTAAATTTATTTTTATTTGTTTGTTTTTTTTTTTTTTTCCAATACTGTATACTGTTTTAGTAAAATTCCGTCCAATGGTTGCCTGGAAGAAATTGCCGTGTGCAATAAGGCCGCCCTTTGTACCACTTCTTTTGCAGTTATTTTTTTTATGTTTTCATTTTTACGGTTTCAATAAAGAATATTATTATTATTATATTATTATTATTTTATTTCTGCAGCGAGTGCCACAAACACGATATGCAGGCACAAGCACGGGGGTCAAGGTTTCGTTTAAAGTCCAAAAACTTGGGATGCAACGAAATTACGATGTTGCATGGCTCTTAATTTATTACGGGTAAGATAAATCTCGTCCTCTCATTTATTATGATATGAGCGAAATTGCAATATTCGACCCGTCTGACATAATGTGAAATTTGTTTATACATGTATCTATACGTATAGAATAAACGAAATTAAAAAGATATGGAACGTAAAACTTTTAATGCTTGTTATGGTATGGGTGAGTGTATCGTAAAAATACAAAAAAACTGAATACTTAAAATCATAAATTTGCATTGACTTTATTTATTCATTGTATAATTATTATATTGTAGGTACCTACAACCCTCAATGTACCTAAAAATGTTCGTATTCAGTTCGGAAGCACCTAAGTAGTTAATTCCAGACAACCAAGTCGGCATTTGACGGGTTGGAATTTGGTGTTCGTTTTATACTCGAAGGTAGCTAAGCTAAAATTTTCAAAATATAATAAATCTGGTTATTACCTTTTGTATACTGGGTGGAGTGCTAGAAGATGGTGAAGTTGCCGATGAACCATTGGACATGGATGAGTTGGAGTCATTCCCACTTGCGGTCTGAAACAAAACACATGAACATTAAACCTACAACATTAAATCTAGCTGGCAGGCCAAATATTGACGGTAATCAAAATCTGACATAAAATTATATTGTATGAAGTAAGGCGAAGACTGAAGCAAGTTTTGCGAAATATTTGATAATTATATCAAATAATAGTCTATAATACACTGAGTGCATGGGTAACCGAGTGGTATTTAAAAGTCAGGCTAATTGCAACTGTGCGCGACGTGCTGCGGGTTCGATCCGCGCATGGGACAAGCATAAATAAATGCTCTTTCCTAGTCTGAGTGTACTTTGTGCATGTGATTTAAATGCTTGTAAAACACTCGCGACGCGGGTATTAAATATATGTCCGCGAGTATTTTTTTATCAATACACTAAAATGTTTTCAAGCTAAGCAATCTTCAGTTAGAGTTCGAGTTTCAGTTCATAATATAACACGTATGTGAAGAACTTACAAGTTTTTTCATATTAGTATTATTAAAACCGTGATTAAAACTAAAACCTGCTGCTTAAGTACCTAGTTACTTAGAGGCCATAACGACTAAAGTAGTTGTCTCTACATTTTTAGCAACGGCCATAGGCAGGTATAACTAAGTGGGTAATTGGGTATGTACCTATGTATACATCTCTCTAGCTACCAAGTTATAGAAATTTCGAGATTCACTTGTTTACATGCGAACTTGTTCATGAATTACCTAACAAAACTAATTTGTTGTTCCGCCAAACATAATAATAACGGAGAATTCTGTGTCAACCGTGACACACGCCATCAAATTGTCATATCAAACAGTTAGCATCATGTAATTATTGTCTGTCGGTCACATTGTTTTTACGCTCCAAATTGTCCATTCACATTTCAGTGTAATGAAACTCATTCATGAAAGCGCGGGACACGGCGCGAGATAATCAACATTACAAATACTATCTAACTATAGGTATGATAACTAAATATAGATAACTTGATATCGAGTGTTACCGCGGCGCCATCGAGTCTGCTGCTAAACACAGTAAATATGGAGTCTGCATAAGGTGCATGACCTCATGCCATTGCATGCTGCGAGTCTTATCCAATGTTTATAATGGGGGAGTGATGGCCGGTCACGTGACCAAGCGTTACGTGGCACCTAACACTTGGCAACCGTTCAAAATACTTGTAACACTTATTTTACATTCTAACGAGCATGCATGGATGTGACCTAAGTACTGGAAGGATCCTACGTGCACTGTGAGCGTCCAGCCGCTCTGTGAAAGCAAGAATAGTAATGAGAACCTGACAGCCTATCAAATGCTTTATGCACGACTTGCCTTAAGTATTCATCTATTTGTTTTAATCAGGTTTAGTTTCTTGGAAATTAAACAACTGCGCCCACCTACATCAAACATATTAAGTAAAATTTCTGAATGACGTTCCACTGATATCATTATTTCTCGTAATAACAAAATCTCATTACATTATCAACATGATTCCGCACGCACACTATTTAATTAACTTTAGTATAGATACAACGTTTCATTTGAGATTTACATTAATCATGCACGTGCGCAAATAAAAAACGGAGAACAGCTACCACATGTGCGAACAATATAAAAAGAAACAAGTTGCTCACCTTGAAACTGGAATTTTTCTCGTAGTTGTACTGGTCCAAGGGGTTGGTCATGGTGATGACGTCGTTGACGATTTCGGGTGTTCTGAGTGTTGTGGGCCCCGCGGACTCTGCCGTCAGCATGTTGATCATGGCGGCGCTCAGGTTTACGTTGACGCTCAGGTTGTAGGTCCCCGTGTCGCCGTCCGTGGCCACGGCGGCCGCCGGCGATGGCGACGTATCCTCGCACTTGATGGTTGGCACAGCAGAGCTCATGCTCGTCGAGTTCATTATATCCTTGTACGGAGCCAGTTTCGTATCTTTTTGGTAACGTTTTTGCACTAAAATTACCGATAGCGGTTAGCACCTAAATTAAGTATGACTATATCACGTTTACACTCTATCACTAACATATAACTAAATATCACTGCGTGTGGTAAACTTGTTACGAATGGCACTTAAGTCTTCTCAACAAGAAGTCTTCACGGGTAACGTTCGCTTCACTATTCTCGTAATCTGTAAAGAAAAACAAATCAAGCTATAATTCATCTTAAATATACAAGTTCCAAATAACCTATGGATATCTAAAATTAAACCGGATTTTGAACCATGACCCGTCGGTAAACACTATCATTACAATAAAAGGGGGTCATTAAAGAAATTAAATTATACGGTCAAATCGTTTCATAGTAGGTAGGTACGTTATCATTAATAGGCATGCATTTATCTGTAGGCATTAGCCGTTGCGTAACATTTAACGAGATAACCTAGAGCCTGTAAATCCTGTTCTAAAAATCTGGTCAGTAAACAAACGAAGGGCACGGAATCTCGCAAGAGGCAATTCGGCGGGGCCCCGCTTTCGCAACAGTGCACGCCGCGCGTTTTTAATTAGACCTATCTGAACATCGCGACCTCGCAGCCAGGATGCGACTCCAATAAAACGCTTTTTTACGGGCCCCAATTGAACGCCAGCTATAAAATTTAAACTACGCACACTTTTTTACGACGCATTTTAACGTTCTTCCGCGTGTCGTCTCGGCTATTGTTCGTTCCGTGGCTCGGCATTTATCTAACACAGCGTGGTGTCAACGTGAGGATTAGCCGGCCGACCGTCCAACACAAGGACATGCATGGATTAAGCAATTAACAAATATCATCTAGATTTTATCGTGTCTCTGCATTGTGGAAATTAGGCTGTCCCGCATTACACGCATCGTTTCTACGATCAAAACGGGAGCTTAGTACCTACAATAATCCATATATAGCTAGTCGACTCGAAAGCTGTCTGGCGCCTTGACCTGGGCTGTATATCTGTATATCTCATATCTGTGGCACGTAAACACAATAAGACACGGAGTCTGTGTAACCTAGTTGCGGCGGTTTTGCTTATTCCACTCGCGAAGTGGAGGAAAATGTGCCACGGCGCCTGAAATATGGAGGTGCCAGATATGGGCAGGCATTCCCAAGGTCGGTGGCGTTCTCGGAAAACAACGTGTCAGTTGCAGACACTGTTGACCTCAGCCGTATATTGTTTTCGGACGTTAATTAGTTTCCATTTCTACTTACCTATTGAACAAATTCGATATTACAAATTTTAAGTTTATATTTTTATGATAAAAATAAATTAGAGGAATAGCAACATAATATCACCAAATATATTTACTATATTTTTATCACGTAGAGACGAGATGTTCAATGTTTTTATATTAATGCAAAAACAGAGGAAAATGTCAAATGATTTACGCAATATTAAACACTCGTATCCATCAGAAGCAGTGAGTGTATTTGATGAGTAAACTCAAGACATCTGTACAAACACGAGCAAGCTACTTGCCAAAGATTCAACGCTCCCACAATAAACACACTAATCTACTAGTGAAAGCAACAACACGGAAAAGTAAGGGAAAACTTTATGAGCGAAATTTGTAATTCGTATGTAAACTCACTAACTACAAAGGTTCGCCCATTACCTAGGTACTTGGCTGCATAATGCCAAACGAAGCTAGGTATACGTGGGTTCCAATAACTGCCTTAAAGCGAATATGCAAATTATATTGAGTAGGTAGTAGGACGTCCGTACCCGAAAAGGGGAAAGAATATAATACAAATGTATCCGCTCTGCCGAGTGCGTAGGCTTCGCTCGTTCTGCGTTATGAAGTGCCAGAAGTAATGTTTTTGTGGTTTTATCAGCTGACAACCTGCGTATAATAATAATCAAATTCTTTTCTTATTACCTCTCGTAATCCTTTGTTTTATTCAATTTAGAACGTATGTATATGCACGTTCACAATTTTACGGTCACTCTTTTATCGTGTTCTTAGTTTTTTATGTATAAAGAGAAATAACTGCGCAAATTCAGCGCCATTTAACGCGTTATCGTCTTGAAAGTTTTATATGGGGGCACTTATAATATCCTCACTCTTTCTTATCCCAGGGACATAAATGCGTGTGAAGGAGAGGGGCGATGGGATTGCCATGAGTTTGCAGGCAAAGGGGTCGAGTTATATATGTTTAAAACGTTGTGGAGAGCAATAAAGGCGAGGTCGTTACGTCTCTTTGTCCCCACGCTACTGAGTTAACGAGAAATGGGTAACCTAGTTTCGGCCGCACCCGCTGCGTACTACGTTAATGCTTGTCAGCCTAATTGCATTTCTCTGATCATATTCTTAATTATAACCGTTTATACGCAAAAGTAACATTCATAAAACTTGGTAGGTCCACCTACGCAATTTAGGCAGGTTTTACAATATTATGCAAAAGTTCTTTGACATTCAAGTAAGTGTCAGGGTCAGTGCAATTTAATGTTACAAAGATATTTTGCTAACCGCATTAAAGCTTGGGACTGGTTAATGTATTTGACCATCTTGTTGCTTAATCAATTTAAACAATAAACCGTTTGTTTTATCCTAACAGCTATTAATAGACAAACTGTGTGGTATCCTCATTGTACTATTTTAGGATGTGCGGATGTCCAAGGATCAACCGGACGATACCTATGAGTTTAATGCGCTCGTAGGCGAGTATTTGGGCCGACCCTACTATCCTAGCGTTTTTCCACTTAGGCACTAGTAAATATTTAAAATGTTACTACAATATGTATTCGTATTATTAAATGAGCAAAAGCACATCGAAGCTCCAAAAATCGTTGTGTTGTTGGCAAAAATAAGGAACAATGTACAAAAAGAATTAAAGGGAAGAAATGTCTTCCATTTGTTTATTGTTAGGCTTGTTAGTATTTCATCTAGAAGTTATATTATCGTTTTTTTTTAAATTGGTCTGTAGTTATCGACTGGGACACCTGTGCCACACAACATGAAATGAATAGAACGCTTTATCTTTTTATGTACCTACTTATTGTAAACGTGTAAATTACAATAAGTAATAAATATAAAATATTTATCGTCATTAACATTGGTTATTTATCATTTCTTTGTGAGTACGTGTTTATTTTCTGTTCTGACGACGCAATCGTAGGAGTAATATCTATGAGCTATGTTCATGTACTTATTATCGTGTCAATGCAATATTAACATTGTTGGAAAATTTGGAATTAGTGTCAATTCTTTAATATAAAAACGAACTTTATTATTAAGGTGAGATCAAAGTTAGTCAAAAAACTAAAGCATAAAATCATATTTAGTTAATACAAACTAAATATGATTTTACAGAGGCTTGTTTTAGTGCCCGAAGGAGATACTTAAAGCTATAGAGATAATAACACCATCTCTTTCAAAACGAAATATAATAGCCAACATTTCATAGTTACCGCACCCTCCAAACTCGAGCCGATTACCGAATATGGAAATTTCGGTTTAATTAGGTCAATGTCATAAAAATTGTTGTGTCGTGACCTTTGTTTAAATCTTTAATAACATTGTAATGCCTGTCTCTAGGAGGAAAAATACATGTTATGTATGCATTATACGTCGAAATATTACCATATTACAAATACAAACGTGAAACGTGGCTGTTGATCATTAAAGAACAAAAAGGTAGGTAGAGGACAGTCAGCCACAAAAGTATGTGAACAAAATCAGTTTTACAGAACACCTGCAACACAATATTTAAAGCTAAATAAATTGATGTTGCTACTAGAAAACAAAACAGACTCACAAAGGGTCGAGATATTATTTTTTTTTTTTCGTCGGTTTAAGGTAAGTATTCTCTTGAATTTAGATACATTGTAGGCTTAATTCGCTAAATCTCGAAAATAATTCCACTTCAACCCAAGGCGATTTATCGGAATTATTTTAAATCCTTTAAATTTTTCCACTTAAACTCCAAGAATGAGATGCAGTCAAAAATTCATGAAAGCTTTTTTACAACTAGAAAAGAAAGTTGGTAAGCAAGTTATTGTTTTAACTTTATAGGCTTTAAGTTGACCTAAAATTAAAGGAATATTAATTTCTTCATTTAATTTAGGTATGTATGTTAAGATGGATTGAATGTATAAACTGTAGAGTTTTAATATAAAATAATGGCGTGAAGGCTAAGTAGAATAAGCCGTATTATAAATCTGATTGTGTTTATCAGCTTTTGTTGCTGACTGTACTTGAGTAGGAAATTTTTGTTCATACAACTCAACTTTGACAAGCGTAACTGATGATAGTACTTCATAATAAAGTAATAAAATAAATCTTTCTGCGTTTTGGAGCCATTGTTATTCACGTGTACAGGACGCGGTTTTTTAACATCGCTTGCGAACATAAAACAATGCAACTAACATTTACTGTGGAGCGGAAACAACAAATTTTAACGTATTAGAATTAGCAGATAAGCTACCAAAATACAGCTTTTTGTGTTAAATGGTTCCGTATTTACCTGTGATCCACAATAAAGAATATGTAATAAATTTACACCATTTCAAGCGTCACTTGGACTTCTGTTGACGATTGGTTTGAATTAAAATACTATTAATTATTAAATGAATTTTCCGTGTGCTATCTTGTGCATTAACCATAGTCCCGCGTCACGTGCTATAGCACTACACGTGACAGTAGTACTGCGCCAATTACTCATATTGAGTGTAAAAGCATAGGCACTCATTACTTAATGACTATACTTGTATTATTTTATAGTAATCAAATTTAATGGTTATTAATTTAAATACTACCTAAAACGAAATTTGTTTCGCGTTCTGTATTTCCCATAGCCCAAAAAAGAATATTAGGTACAGGAAGAGACCTGCCTCTTCCATTTTCCTGTCTTTAGCAATTATTATTAATGTAAAATAAAATAAAATTCAAAGTTCATGTAAATTAAAAACAATAAAATTACGCACTAAATTCGACTGAACCCTAAACCGAAGTGGCGCCATTGTTCCCAACCGATTAGTTGGACAATGTCAGGTCTGAAGGCGAGCGAACGTGATCATCAATTATACTGTCAAACACCACACGACTCACGAGCCTTTGTCAATAAACTGATATCTGGTAACTGTAGGCAGAGATATGAAATATTCGGTAGGTATCTGCAAGGACTTGTAAAATGTAGAGTAGAAACCTTACCTTTTTGTGTTGAGAGAATTATTCTGTATAACCATCTCAAAACAAAACACAGCTTTTATTTTCTTCCTTTTATGTGCTGTTACTTTATAGCTCCTAAAAAGGGTTTTATTATATTGGAGCATTGAAAGAAAGTAGCGTCGTAACGTTACGCCTCTTCACATTACCCCAAAGATGTTTCTTTTGTTTTGTTCTTTCTCTCACGCTCTACCTTACGTGCGTATAGTTATTGAAAGTTTTGGAATTAATTTGGGGCTATCTAGTTTCCCTGTGTCTAGATAATATAGGCACATCTCAATACAAATTGAACATGGTTCAAAACATTGTACTAACTTCAATGAATAGACATGGAATTTCAATTATGTTGGCAATGCTTTAATTTATGCTTTTATTGTAAAACCGTTTTCAATAGTTGATGGACCATTCCTATGTAGGCTAAGACCTTCAAAGCGATGAATGATATCTAGTGGTTTGATCGAAAATAACCATTAAATCGCGGATGTTCTAATTCAATCTTACTTAATCATGCTTAACTATCTTACGCAATAAAGTACCTATGGTATCATTCAGTAATAATTAACTATATACTTAATCATCAAAGTTATTTGAGAACTTCGTAGTCGTAACAAAAGAGACGCTCTAAAAATCTGTGTTCTCTATTTTTTATTTTAATCCAATGATTTTTGGTTTATAAGAGCTCGTGGCTAAGTGTAATCCATACGGTTTCACCGATAATAGAGGTTAAGCCGCGCTCGCCGCAGTTGGTCAAGGATGGGTGACTTTTGTAAACATACCGAGACCCCGACGTGCCTCGGAAAGCACGTTAAGCCGTTGGTCCCAACTGTCATACGCCGATCTACGACAGTGGTTTATCCATTACTATTCTGATAACCAGTCTCCCTGAGATAGGTACTGTATTACCAGATTGGATGGCTCGTGGAGGTCAGATAGGCATCCGCTCCATGTAAAATACGTTATTCAGCTAAATCAGGTCAGACTATCGAAGCCGACCCAAACATAGCTTGGGTAAAGGCTCGGCAGGTGCAGATGATGAGATATTTGGTTTTCACTCGGTAGGGCATTCAAATGAAACTCAGATCTGGAGCAATGTCAAAAAAGAAACAGTTTTCTTCTACGCTGCTACAACTAATGACATTATTTTTATCTTCGAGTTTATCCAAGTTATGTATATATCATTTATAATTTGATAATAAATTATTGTTTCTCATTTGTTATAATTTATGACTAGGTTAGTACCACTACAAAACACGTCATATTCGCTTGCCAGTATTGTTAAATGCGATGTTGTTTATTTGTGGAATAGGTAGTCACCTTATGTTCATTCATCAGACATTATTATATGGGCCAAATGCCTTGAGCTCGCAAGGACCATGTTAATGTTGAGAATTTATGACAAAGTTACTCATTGAAACAAAATTGTGTTTCTACAACTTTATGCGTTTTATGTAGACTGATCTATAGGCCACCAAAAAGGTTTTTTTTGAGTCGCAAAGTAACTATAACCCGAAGATGCTTACCGCGTAACCCTGTAAAACTTACTATATTAGATAAATATTGTTATTAGGCAAAATAACGATCTTTAACCTGACGGTTCTTCTGCACATAACATCATACCAAACCTAAAAATAACAGATTTTCGTATAAATATTTAATAACCGAGCTTACGTAACACGTGTGCATGAATCTTCGTGTAATTAAATTGAATTAAGCAATTTATTTATTGATTATTTTAACCTCAATGCCTTATCAATAATATCAACTATAAAAAAAACTTTAAATCAATAATAAACTGCCCAATTAAAAAACTAAATAACCTTAGAAATAAGTACAAGTATACGAAAAAAAATCAAGAAAGTAAGTATATCGACAATTATAAAATGGTTACGGTGATTCAAAATTTATAACATAAATTAAACTCAGTTCCGATTCCTTATAAGGTATAATTGCCAATTGTACCTTAAGTCCGAACGAACAATTTAACTTCATTAAGGTCAATGGCATTCATAATAATTAACTCCCAATTAAGTATTGAAATTAGTTAGACAGTAAATTAATTCATCGCGTTTTTAAAATAGGCACTTGAATATAAATAAACCTGCTATTGTTGTATTTTAGTATTTAAATTATAAGCAGAAGTTACCAAACTAACTATAAACTTTTACATTATTGGTAATAAAATTTTATATAGCCATACTAATTTACAATTAAAAGTGACTCTATCTACAAACAAAACATAATATAAGTCAATTACTGTCATCCAATTATAGTAATAATTTATGAAAACTGATGATAAAATCTTAATCAACGCTGATGAGTATTCTATTTCAGTACCTACTATTAAAAGCCAAACAATAAAAATGTTGTCATGATTCTTGAATTCAATTTAAAATACTATAAGAAGTCTGCAAACTACGCCTAAACAGAATAATTACACGAATAATAATGTTTCAAACACCTAAAAATACAAGTACAAAACCACTGCAAACTTAAAATGCAAATTGTATTTCCTTTTTTTTCTCGCAAAGTCAAATCCAAAGTCAGTTTGTGTTCGTCGGCATCGTATAGCAACAGAAGTTTGTCCTTGACACTCGGTTGCGGACAAAAACTATCGGTCGTAATTTCGGCGCGTCGCTGACGGTGGGTGTGTTCCGTCCAGCCGACGCACACAAATGAAGCATAATCCCATACCATAGATTATAATTGTATCGACGCGCCTTTTTTAACTAGGCACGATACTTTTTTGTAGAGCAAAGAAGTTTGTTAGTGTGAGTATTTAATCGTCTGTTTTTTGCGTCGTTTTTAGTTTAAAAGGAGAAATGCTGTTCACCTGAAGCTAACCAAATCTAATTCTTACAAATAAGTAGGTACAGAATATTTATAAATACCTACCTAGGTTTGTAAATATGAACAGGAAAATACCAACTTAGTTGTCAGTATTAGGAGGTATTTTATGTATGAATTATTTAATGGAAATGTACACCTACATATTATGTAATTAATTGAAAAATGGATAGGTACTTAAATAACTTGGTCTTTTTAGTAAAATACGATGACAGAAAGGTACAAATATGTATTATTTATGTTTAACCATCTATTATAGCTGAGAGCCTTGAATAAAATTATCACACCCATCACCCAAGCTTTTAATAAACAAAGTTAGCTACCTCCATTCAGATAATGAATGATCGAATGTTTACCAACATTTTATCATATGTCGCGCATAGACACAGAATACTTTATTACCAACAGTAACAACCAAGTAACGAGAATTACATTACAATTTAATTATTTATTCTATTAATGAAATTGTTCATTAATAACATCGACTAGCTATATGCACATAAATATCATGAAATTATTTTTTATCAAACAGAACAGGGCAAACGGTTTTTTTAGAAATGTAAGACTTAATTGAACGTTGAACATTATAAACGAAAATGTATTCTACCTTAGTAACAACTGTTTTTTTTTTTCAAAGGCAGAGATCTTTTTAAACTAGAATATATTTACTACAGTGTAATTTTTAATAGTAATTGTGATAAGCAGATCAATTTAAAACAAAAAAAAACAATTGTACAGTACCCAATTTGAAATGTAGAGCTTTTCATTATTATATTCGGTTTCTCTAAGGAAAAATTGCAGTATATTCGTTGATAGAATTAAAGTTTCGGATTACCTAATAAAAAGGTATGAAATTCACGAAAGCGTTGAAAGGTATGTCGGCTCTGACACCATAAGCTATCATTTACTACATCGGTGGGCACACCATTTACTCTACATGTCTGAGTATTCGCGTATAAGGAACAAAGGAAGTTTGGCAACGTATTGTTCATAGTCTGCCGATCTGTAGACGAAAAAATTAGCAATTCAAACGTACGGAATGTAAATTTCTATGCACACATGTACCTAATAAATGCTTAGATATTCACATTTCAAAAACAATTATTTTTTCTCTTTAATTAAGAACTTTATTTGCGTTGTTCTTTTTAGTTGAACACCGCCTCTTTGCTGTAATGAAGCCACTCAGTAAAGTAGCTATATTTTGTTTCAAAAGCGCCTGATTTTATTCTCATTTTGTTGCGTACCAAGGTTACTTCACGATGTAATTAGGTTTATTATGTGGGTACAGGGAGTGAATTAGGTACCTACCTACAGAATGGAAATCTATTATTCACTATGGTTTCTATTATGTACTCGGAAGTCCATGTTTAGATATTTGTTACCAGTAATTAAATTCAATGATTAAATATTGAAACTAATAGATATTAATTGGTAAATTAATTTGTCATTTAACACCGCCTTAACTATAAACAATTTACTTGATTATTATAGTGGCATTTGATTGCTATTTATAAGTGCGGACAATAAAATTGTATACAATTTTACGGGTAATTCAGGTAAATACGTATATTTTATTATGTAGGTACTTTATATTTATTCAGTATTCCAAGAAATACTTGATGATAATAGGTTTCTGCTTGTAAACATTAACCAATATATTTATAAAGTAATGAATGACATATTATTATTTAGTATGGAGAGTGGGTAAGGGGGTCAAGCAATCTAATTACAGCTATATTTATGTAAGAAATGTTTGTTCTAAGTATGAAATAGTTATGAAGATATCCAACCTCATTGTTCGCTAGAAAACCGACAGCTTCCAAGCTTCCATCACGAATCGTTTTGACGGCACAAGTAAATTGTAGGGTCGGCTTTTAACATCCTAGTTTAAAGACGTTTTGCCTAACATCGTGCTTGCTTCACGTTAGATACGATAGAATGATCACTAAAATATACACTAAAAATCTCTTCTCACTAATCTATTATCGATCTAAGGCTGACATTAAGTCCGTCTATACCCACTGTGCATAAAGTATTAAATAAATTGATAAATATTTGGTTCAAAATCTTCTAGTCTTAAAATTCGCTTTTCTTCACGCTCTATTTCATAAATTTACCAATAATACAACTTAATACCTATAATTGCGATCAGATTTTTTTTTATGTAGGTATTATTGCTAGTTTTGGTAAATGCTTTGATTAGCCCATAACTGGCTAACCTTAAATAATTTAATTCTTTATGTTTTCTATAGAATTTTGTACGCACAAGCTACGGGAAGACCTTGAATAAATAAACAACTAAATAATTTGTTTTAATTAAAGTCACACTTATATTGCTTGTTATATTGAATTAACTATCGAAGCTAGGAACCGTCCTACCACAACCATCAACAATTAAATTCTAACATTAAGCTTTAATATTTTCCTCATGTATTATTCAAGAAGTCATCCATCTCCGTGCAGATACATAGATAGGTACTTTACAAGCATAACCTTCACCGACATATATATTTTTATTATATACTACATAATATATAATATGTAGGTGTATATACCTCCCTATACCACATTATTAACATTTTATGTCCGTCGTTTACACGCGATTGATGTTTCTAATTTGACGTAATGTAATTTATTTATATTCACGTCTATATAAATATTACATAAATTTACATTTGATAGAATTTTAATAAACTAAAGAAATTGAAGGTTAAGAATATTCATTACATTTATCAAACCTTTTCTATTTTATTAAAATGTTTAGAAACCGCCTAATGAGAAGTTGAAAGCAGATCTCTACGTAGAGAATATCTATAAAGGAAACCGAAAGATGGTACTTCAATAATCTTTTGGGTATAAAGAAGCTATTCGCACAGCTAAACGAATATATCTAGATATAAAACCGACACAGCATTCAAAAAACTACTACTAAATAAAAAAATCTGACCCTAACATCATGAATTCCAATTAATTAAAATCCGTTACATCAAATAAAAATCAGTTAACGGCATAAACTCGTGTATACTTAATTGATCAGTATCGAAAATCAATACTAGCGGAAGGTCTAGCTGGAGGCTTAAGCTACACCCTCGCACGTTTTGTACGCGGAAAACTGCACTATTGATCACGATGAGCAGCACTTTGTTACGACGGCCTCGTACATTTTACGACAGGAAACCAATAAAATGATAATGCTTGGACACTGACAAAGCATAGGCTAATTACGTATGAACAGTTACCACACGTTTGAATAGACGAAGGACTCATTTTCCTTTGATAATTTACTAGCCGACGTCATTTGTTTTTAGAGTCAACTTATTTGGACGAATGGAAAGAATAGTGTTTATCGCAGCATTATTCGAACACCGACACAGATTTGGGTCATCGAAACTTATGTTGATCATAAGTCTGGTAATGTGCCAACAAGCTTTCTTTTTCGCTACTACTATTTCATGTAGTTTTCTATTCCGTGTCATACCTATAATGAAATCAACTGAGTCTCTGAATACACTATATATAAATAAATTAATTAATGTGGACAACATCACATACATTGCTCCGAATCCAAAGTAAGTAGCTAAAGCACTTGGAATCAGAGACAACGAAGGTACCACAAACACCCAGACCCGAGACAATGTAGAAAAGTGTTTTTCTACCTTGACCCGTCCGGGGATCGAACCCGGGACCTCAGAGCTGGCGACTCCTTGAAAACCGGTGTGTACGCCACTCGACTACGGAGGTCGTCAAATCCTATCCTTCTAGACACGTATTTATGTGTACCCTACAGTTGATACTTGTGACTCTATGTTATTGTTAAAAGTACACAACTAAACTTAATCATCATCATCTTGTCATGGTCGTGTCACACTACTCAGGCTTTTAAAATCACTTTATTTTTCTCATTTCTCGAAACTTTAAACGTATATTTTCTGTTTATGTTCTTTTGTAATTATTAATTACAGCTTGATAACGTTCCTGTGATAATCTTTTACTTTGCTGAATTCTTAACACTGGTTCTTGGTAAACGTAATCTTTATGTTGCCATCTTGTGTTTAATTTTTTTGGGATACTCAAAACACCTTAAGGTGCCAACGCCAATTCTAAATACGAGTATAAAAAAAATACGAGTTGCTATTTTTAATTATTCTTTGAATTGTACATGACTTTTACTCAGGGTCTTGTTATTCTTTCATAAAATAAGGAAAGATAATCTGTTTATTTGCAGTTTTACAAACAAAACTTGATGTCTGATATTAAATTACATTCCTCTAAACGAGTAGGTAAGCATTTTCTTAAACTGAGCATTCTAGAAGGTTTATAATGTTCTTAACGGGATGGACTTTTAAGGCTTTTGTAGGCCGCGCGGGCGCAGGAGGCATTATTATGCCATGTTTACGAGACTCCAAGCAACAATGTTTCTTTTGAAAAACAAATTTGGGTGTCCCGTTTGAATTGCCAAAACTATAAATAAGGTATAATTGAGACTAATGTTTGAATTCGCTTTTTATTGTGTTTTTTTATAACCAAATGGCAGAAGATTTAGGTGTTTTAATTTCTAAAAAAACCTTTTTTTCTTTACATGGAATCCTTTCTTAAATTTTGATGCAACAACTTGTTTTTAGGTTTTATTAAAATACAACTGTTTTATTTTATACCTTTTATTTTAAAGGAAAACTTAATATAAGAGTATGTTTTTAGAAATGACCTGAAATAAATATTTCTTAACCACAGATACAGCGTGTAGGTCAAAACAAATTAACTCGGTAACCACAGACTTTTTAATAAAACGAATGGCTTTTGTTTAAGCTGACTGAGGTCACGCAACTAAAATACCTTCGTTTTAATAGAAAAGCTAAGCTCGGAAGAATTTGAAAGGATGAAGATGTATCGAAGAGCTTTTAATATTTATTACATGTTGCATATTAATATTTACGATACATACATACATTTTTTTTCTGCTACCGGCGCGTTATAAACATATTTCTTTAAAGAATTTAAAATTAAATCGGTTAAATAAAAGACGACCGAATAAGACTTAAAAATTGTTCATGAATCTGTATTATAATAAAGCTAATACAAGCTTATTCGCAACCATTTATGAAAATTATGTCTTGTAAAGATACATAATGGATGGAAACGTCGAAACTTTCGCGACTATAGCTTCATGTGTCGAGTATTTGTGGGTGTGGAACCGGTTTTGATGTCACAAAAGATTAAAAAATCGAAATGTATAAGAATCGTGATCAGCAAAAAGCCGTTTGTGTATCGTGTCGCGCGATATTTTAGGATTTGTATAAAGTAAATATTGCTTTAAGCGCATGATTAATGGATTATTTTACTTGTAATGTTTGCCTTTATCGAACACCCGGTTTCGAAATTACGTATCGATATGTATTAATACGATAATTACAAAACTGACCTATATTCAGAGAATTATAAGAAGCTATAAGTTTTCAACGTAGATAACGTGTATTGAAACCAAAATCATATTTCTTATCTTAGTTTCGTTAGATCTTGTGAAATCTGTAAGTAATACTAATATTAACACTTACATAAAACAGGCTATAAATAATATTGAAGATTGTTTGGAAGATCAAAAGATTAATCTTTTCATATTGCCAAACCAGTTACAAAAGAGCTCGATAATCTAAAGAAAGCTTCTGAGATTTAATCAGATCACTACAAATAAGATAACTATAGCCTTTAGATACGAGTTTAAGGTAAAACTAGAAAACATATTAAACCTGTTATAATGTGAATTGAATGTAAAATTATATTCTTGTGGCTTAAAATATATATAAACTTTTCTTAGGATCTTAGCAAGGAAAGCGCTTTATGTTGTGTACAACATTACTTGCCAGTCGACCTATTTTTAAGAGTTCATTCTTGCGAAAAAGAAAAGCAACATAGTTATTCACCAAATTTTACGTTAATTTATCAATTATCATCATTATTACAATACATCACCCTTGCTTACAAATGACAGCGAAAAAAATCAAAAATAAACGAATAAGTATCATAAGTACAGTTTCAGATAAAAAAGAAATACGTTTTAAAAGCAAAGAAATATTGCCTGCCTTTGCCTGGCTTAATAAATTACACACGGGATACAACAGCTAAAATCTGTTTGAATAATCTAGCATAATTCTTTCGAGGCCATTGTATATTGTGTTAGCAAACTAGGATATTTGCAGTATTAAGTGGCCTCGGTGAAGACACCGTAATTGCGAAGGCCGATTAAGGCTCTTTACGATCTTCTGCGCAGACACTCGATGTGTTCTCAAAGATTTATAAAACAACACTCAGTATTAACTTCCCAACTTCCCTTGAGAGCGTCTCAATCTGTTGTAGATGCTTTTGTTAACACACGCAGGACTTACTATTAGAGTTACAGTGGTATCTTTGAAATTGAAACTAAAGTGACTGTTATTTAACGTTATCAGTGTTTCAAATTTTTTTTTGTTTGTACTTCATTTGAAAGTAAAACTCGTCTGAAAATATTTTAATCATGTCTCTCCATCAAAAGATTTCAAGGACTTTCAAAATAGATGTTTGGTGTGACATAGTAGTATAAAAAAAAGTTCGATTTAAAATGCCTTTTTCAATTAAAATCTTGTTTAAAAATGTGTGTAATTTTGTTAAACTATCACTTTATAAAAATGACGTCACACCGTTATGTTATCAGTAACTTTAGTTGTAGTACACCTCTGCTTAACCTTTTGCAGATAACAGGCGTAAAGATAATTATTAAAATAATCTGGACGTCCGGTTCCATATAATAATATCACAATTTTCGTTTCAATACTTTGTCAGACGTGCCTACCTACTTATGTAAAATTTACAATTAATTATTCACTTGCTAATGAATACGTGTTCTAACTCTAAACGAAAAAGGATTTCCCCGAATAATAGACAAGATGACAGACATGCGGCTGAATGCACAATGTATTGTAATAAGTGTTCATTATAATACTGCATAAGAAAAGGCAAACTTAGGAAACCCAGATGACACAAGTGGTACGAACAATAAGTAACATATAAATTGTTGGCCGAAAGTTAAATAGGCCAAGGGCAAAGTTAAGGGAGTATTTGCATTGAATGAAGTATTCCGATACATTTTATTCATGAAAGTATTAATATAGATGCAATGAAGTTCATACAGTAAATTACCTGTTAAGTACGGTAATTTATGATCATGCAACCCGATATTGGACCATAAAACTTTAGCAACATTGTTTATTTATTTTATTTATTTATTTAATCATTTATGTACACACACAAAATTTACAGAAATAAGATCTTAAAATTAGATGTACAAAGGTGCTGCTTATTTCTAAAGAAATTTCTACCAGCAGACCCGCGATAGGAGAAGTGGTGAAAATTGGCAGTCAGTGTGCGACTTATTTGAAAATCTTAATTAAAAATGAATATAATAATATAAATAGACCTACTTAAATAATAATACATAAAATAAAATAATAAACCTTACATATATATATAAATTAGGTATATTTAACTCAATCTATGGATAGATAATGCTCTTTGATCCGTTTTTTAAAGAGAGATAACGATTTAGAGTCGCGGATGTTAGAGGGGAGTGAGTTCCAAAGCCTCACTGCGTGAACGGTAAAGGAATAGGAATAGAAGTCGGTAGAGTGGGATTGGAAATGTAACAGGGATTTAATGTGGGAATTGTTTTGTTATTCCGTTTAGATACCTTGTATGCCAACCATAAACAAACAACATTACGGCCGATACTCGAATTACATCCTAATGTGATGCGATTTACTTTATAATATTTTCTTCTGCAAGTATAATACCCACGTTATATCCCAACTCTCAACATGTGTGGGAGGGCACGACAGTTTTTATACTTACTACTTCTTCAATGTCCCTTTTTATGACAAAATTATTACTCATGAATCTGTAATATTTGTTTATTGTAATGGAAATCCATTAACAATCACGCCCACGGTCGCCTACAGATTTATATAGGGCACGAAACACGTAGAGGATTTGGGTCAAACGCTCTCATTATGTAACTTGACGTCCGTGGATAATTCACGGACAGATTGCACGGTTTGTTCAATATTTACTAGTCTGATAGTTGTTAATTGGATGGCTGTTATCATGTGTTATTGAGGTATGCGAATTTGGTGAATAAAACCAAGTAGCAAAGGGAGGAGGTCGAAAATTTGTGCTATTAATTTGGTACAATAATTAAAAATAACATTCTGTATCTGAATTATTAATATACGGTATTATTCCGATACCTAAGACTGGAACACGTTTAGAAATGAATAAAGTATTATCGCCTAGTGTTTAAGTTTTAGCACAGTGCCACTCGTTTACCGATTGGTTATGCTCTACCAACTGCAGTCGCCCCACTAAAATGATTAAGATAAAACAACTCGCCAGCACAGGAAACATCAACTTTGTTTATGATTTTGACACCGCCGAAATATCTATAATTCCATTACTATTAATTTTATTAACTCGCGATCACAGATAAAATAATAATCAACAAGGTCATCGAAGTCACCTCGCATGATATTGATTAATGAGAAGTTCTTAATATATAAGTCACGACTGTGATTCTTCGTTAAAAATGTGTTTACGTTAACTTCGACGCTAATTAATCGGCTGGCTGAGAAAACGTTCTTGGAGACCTTTACACCATTTGTTCGATTCAATTATGTAAAAAAAATATATAAATTAGGAAGAGGTCGTTGAGCAATTTCATTTACGCAGAACTCGCGGACGCGTGTGAAAATTGAATCCGCTTTGATGAATCGTGACGGTTCGCGTTGCCTTCAGTGCACAGACTCAATAGACATTCAGTTACGTAATAAGCGCTAGCATAGGTTTAGATCGTTACCTCTAAACGTGTGGTAGTCTGCGGCCGTGGTCAGTGCACATCCAGTGTAGGCGTGGCCTCGGCTCGCGAACTAGCTCTCTGATTGGCGGAACATAAAAGGCAGTTGCATTTCACTTCGTACTTGTTCTGAATGCTAATTAAAAGGCTAATTTTTCGAATTACGCATTGCTTGTTAGACTTAGTGCTTTGCGCAAATATTAGCATGCTTATAGCACTAAAGTTCGCAATATTACGAAATGTACGATACTGTTGCATGCAAAGAAACACTAAAGATTCGATCGATTTGACTTCGATCAGCTTTTGTAGATTACTGATAAAAATCAACCTTCAGAAGGCATGACAAATCATTATTGATTAATCAACTTCATCAACTTTTCAGTTATATTTTTTATCTATATAATAGCAGACGTATATTTCATCACTTCTAAATCTATAGGTAGGTAGATATAAAACTAAAATATAAGTTACAAAGGAAATATGACTTCACACTTTGTACACTTAAAAACGGATGCGAAATATGTAGGTACATAAATATCTAGCAAAGATTCCAATAATTCATCAAAGTAATAAAAAGTCTGCGTCTTTGATTTCGTGCTCTTTAGTGGTCAAATTATCAAACATTTTGTCCACACTCAATAACCATCAGTATTTTATCAACTAAAAATAAAATATCGTGAATATTGTTGTTTATATGTAACGAGAGATAAATTTACTGTTTATTTTCTAAAAGTTAATAATAATAATGATCATGTTTGCTTATGATTATTTGTGTCTTAAATAAATACGGGCAAGAAAACTTATACCCTGGCTGCACACAACCTTCCATGTTATTGAAAACCACAGCATGCCTACATATAAAATAACTGTACCGTAAAAACTATAATTATTACCTATAACAGTAGGTAATCATAATTAAACGAAATTACTTAATTCGTGGGCAATCAAAATCTGTATATTTCTTCTTTTAATTCACTTCAATCCATTCAAAATATGCGTTGCTATCTATAATAGAAATCGGGTGGTATTTTTCTAGTCGTTAATGATGTCTTGCATATGATAATACCTATATACACACGTTCGATTGTTCTGTCTGTCAATACAGGAAAAATCGTTGTGGAATATCGTCAAAGTGGGATTTACTTTATCCTGTAGAATTGACGTCGGTAACTGTACAGTAGGTACAATCATGCACTTATCTGAAGAGATTTTTAACGACTCTACCTTATATGTATTTTCAGTACAATGAAATATTGTAGCCGATATTACATAACCTCGTAACATGGAAGTTTTATAAACAGTCACGTGTAATGAGTACGTGCAAATATAATTTGCTCTTTTATATTTGTATTCGCTTATTTTTAGCTGCAAACACGAAACTAACGGGTTTTAGTCAAAATGTAATATTTGATCATTACGAATTCAGCAGAACTACTTTTTTAAGAGATTAATTTGCACACTACCTAATCTATTTACTCCATCTTTTTAATCCAGAAAAGTAAATATTTATACAAGCTGAACCAGGTTACATAACCATAGCAATATAGAAACAATGCAAGCAAATGGCAACGACAATAAACCAGCGTCAAAACGTAATGATCAAATATATTTAGGACCGCGGCCCAATCAGTCCCTAATTGAACAAGCCAAAATAACAACAACACATATAATACGTTTGGTGCGACGACAAAAATACAAGAGCAATGTTTTCGGTTGACAATGAGACAAATCATAGACAAACGACTAGAACAAAGGGTTTCAATTGAGAATAGAATAGAATAAATTCAAAACAAACACTCGCTATGAATATTTTCAGTCGTGTCTAAACAACGGTCTCTTGACTAGCCCATGTATAGTTAGAATGGTATTATTTTAAAACAACCACCTTTTTTCCTACAGTTGATAATGAATTGAACCTTTTTTCAGGTTTGACAATTTAACTGTATCTATACCCACTGATTACCTCTCTGAACTGATAAAAAAATCATCACATTTCGATATAATCATGAAAAATATTCCCAAGCAAGTTCGAAATCGGGACTATTAACCTTTGGCCATCTATTCTTATTTAATCTAGGCCTAATGGGTAGGATGAATTAGGTGGTATTGGTGTTTAGGCATTTTCTAGGTCGTACCATCAAGTATTATTGCTTTCTGAGAACATTTTATTACCGATTGTGTCCTACGACCCTCCCATAAAAACGGAGAAGTACTAAGATAAAATATGGAATTACGATTGGAGTTATTATTAATGATATAATATTCCTTAGATAAGAAATTCTGGTAACGGAAGCATTACGTTAATAGTTTAGGTTTAGAGTTAGTTATATGTGTCAATTTCGTCTCGTTGCTTCTCTGTTTTCTTTAGTTTCATGTAAGTCTGTAAATAAACACATTAACAATACAAAAGTTAGTGTTTGTTTGAACTAGCTCCTGTATATATAGGGCCCGGATTCTGGCATATATTACCTTGGACTTAAATTGATGGTAGTGTATAATGGTGAATTAATGGCGATATGATGGCCGGTATTGTTAATTGCAAAAACAGCGTTTCTTATTCGTTCAGCTCTTTAATATATTTTTAATCGAGCATTAAGTGATTTCTTCCGCTTAGTGGTCGCAGTGCGGCTGCAAACGTGAGTTCTGATTCTAACGCCTACCGTGTTATTTGAATTCCGTGATACGTTTTTTAAAGAAGCACAGGATATATAGTTCTTTCGTTCATATACAATCATTAGGCTTATTCCTTTTTTCTGACGAATAAATTGCCCAATGTTAGGTACTATAATAATATTACGTTGGTATTCCCTATTGGAAAAATAGATGTCATGTATATTTTTTTTTTAATTTAAGTTTTTCTTCAAAAACACATTCTCTGTATTTTTGATAAAAACTAGTGTACCTACTTATATTTTTTTTTTTTCGAAAATCTAGAGTGATCATAAGGTGCAGAGAAGTAGGTACTATTAGGGCAATAGACTGAAAATGTATCCAGCTGAGGTATAATTATGTTCTTAATAAGCAGTTGCACGTTTTTATTGTATTAAAAAATGTTATCCATTGAATATTTTCCTTCACCTTTTGATCTGTTGCTTATAAATTATGCACACGTTTGAAAAACATGTCGGTACACGCCCGAGCATTTTATCATACATATTATTATAGCTTACATTCACGACAATGACATTTCATATGCCATACCCCTACAACCAGGGTAACCACTCTACCTTGCTGTAATTTTTTAATTAATATTTTTCACAGTATCATATGATTAATTAATATTTATTTACTCATCTTTATTATAAATAAAAAATAATAGGATGTGTTATGAATATTAATTTATTTTTCAGTGATCACGGTCGTTGTTTTTGATTCGAGGTTAGTCGAAATGAAATCTCGTAGATCACAAACGAATTATGCAAGGAATTCTGCTTATTAAACAATTCAATCATCCTAGAACATTAATTATTATTAAAAACTATTATTTTTACCAAAAATCGAAAAATCGTTCCTAAGTGTCAGTCCATGCTTAATCTCTTTTAATCTCAGAAGATATGTATATTAAATATTGGTAAAGGGGTATAGTTTGAAATGGTTGAATTTTCTTATCTTACCTGGAACTTCTAGATTGACGCTTTGATTCGCTTCGCTGTATTATGAATTGATCCTAAATTAAATCAGTCAGTCCTAACCTTGAAATCATCAAATCAACTCTTCACACATTCCTCTTACGTATGCAAACTAATGACCGCTTTTTATTTATTCAGGAAACATTTACAGACGCAGCAAATATTTTAACAGTCCTACGAAACTAGTAACAGAATATATTGTAGAGAAATTTGAGCGTGTTCATAGGAATCTAAACAACTTGTGCACAGCTGCATATGAACGCATTCTCAGCACATGACGACGTACCTGACTAGCAAACAAAACAAAATATTATATTTTGATGAGTCGTCAGGGCATTCCCCTTTCCAAGTTTATACGAGACGATTTCAGTGTAAGAATAATTGCATTGTAATGACATTCACTTGCACTTCTTGATAGGTACGACCGCACGTTATTTTGGGTCATTTTTATCTTTTCGATATTGTTAATCCAATAATTTTGCATCTGGATTGTGGAGCACAAGTGTCATCTAGGTATATACAATACAAAATGCTGTAAGTTAAGTAGAATTTGATATTTGAAAAAAAAGGGTTATCACACTCCAATCGAGCCATTGAGCCATTTTTATGCTTATATTCCTTTTTTTATATAGAAATATATTTTTAAAACTATATCATTATCACACCAATCTATGTAGTTAAAATCGCTTTCGAAGCCAAAATGGTAACTAAATTGTAAAAAGAAACCAATTAATATTTTAAAAAGTTAATTTATCAAATTACCGAATGAAAAATGTACGCGACGGAATGATTAACTTATAAACCTAAACACATTAAATAATATAAAAGTAAATAAAAAGAAAACAATATTCAAAGCGATATTTTATCATTTATTTGCAGTGTTCGCGTTTGGCATAACGCCCGGATACCTATTATGTATTCACGGGAAAACACTATCCTATTTTCTTGTTAATGGATGAGTAGAAAAAATAATTTCACAATTACACAATAACCTCTAAAGCTCCAATTACATAACATCCATCCATTAACATTTCATACTTCTCCTAAATCACCCAATTGTTTTGCATTAACTTGCAATTTGGAACAGCAATCAGAAGAATAAGATCGTTCAATCAATCGCTCACAAATTCAGGGGTTTATATTACATAACTTACGAGAACATATAAACTGGCGCCAACAATAAAACTTGCATTAATGGTAATAAAAATCTCAAGAGAACTGCATGAATATTGACCTAGATACTCCAGTCTCCATCCGTACAGGATTTCAAAGAATCCATTTTATCAAACTACGCTTTGTCTAAGTGCACATCCCCCAACATTTGTAACGCGCGTTTCAACGACTTTAATCCATCTATTATGATGCCCTATATTATTAATGTTCCTTTCATTTTGTTGTTTCTTTGTTTCTGCAATCGTGGGTTTATATAAAATGTCGTTATATTCTTAGAATTTGATATTTATCTGTCATAATCTGACCTGAATTAAATGCATTGTTCTACTCTCTTTAAGATTAAATTTTTGTCTTGTATATGGCATACATTTTGTGTGAGTTTGTTTGAATGGTATTACCTATCTCATCAGAATCAGTAAAACATTATAATTCCTTAAATTTGACCCTTTAACACAGAACTTTACTGCACAATATGTTTGTCGTTTATTGGTCCAATACATGCCAAACATATGTGTGGAATATCGAGCTGTCTACTTGGCGTCTCAATTCTTCATATTCGAGCAGTACGATCATTCGCACCTTAACTAATTGGACCGACGCCAGACAGGACCACCCAAACCATTCGACGCTTCATGATCATTGAACTCCTAATATCATGCTTATACAATTCTCCATTTTTGTTTCATGAATATCATGATAAACTACAATCAATAAAATAGGTAGGAGGAAGGACTTATATAAACTTATTATGTATATTTTTACACATTTGTTATTACGTTGTAGGATATGGGACACTGCCAAAAGTCGATAATTTATGATCGGATATGTCTGTATTCAATGTAAAAAATTTGATCAGACGCGTATGTAAATTATTATATAAATAAGATTCATTCCTTCCTATCAATCAGGGATATACAAGATCTACATCGTGAAAATACACCTAATGTGTATATGTATAAGTCATACGTGAAATACATCTCTATCTAAATGACGAAATTTTGCACAGCATCATGCCAGATTGACAGACTGACAGGTCGGACTGACGGGGATTCCCTTTTCAACAAATTTATGTATTAAAAATGTATTATCGTGTTTGAAATTGTAAGTTTAACAGTCGGTCAACATCATTAACTCATCAGGTTGTGTAGACGTACATGGTTTATCACAGGACATTAACATTTTTGTACGAAAAACAAGTGTTTCTAATACTATGTATGTCGACAAGTTATTAAGACAGTTATGCGAGTCGGCAGCGATAGTGTAAATATTTTGAGTTCTTTATAAATATTTATCTAAATATTTAAGCCTATAACAAATCAACTTTTTATGAATTCGAACGATAGTGTTGCGAACCAACGCTTTACAAATTAATTTGATTTGTTGCATCATGAAGTTATCTTTGTATCGCTATCTTAGAATAATATTTGTGAAGTTTCCACTTTTATTAGTTGACTATCTTAAAAAAGAAAGGCCAATTGCCAAATTCAAGGATGAAAATTAAATACCTACATACCTAGTATAAAAATAAAAGTGAGGTAATTCTTCCTTAAGTTGCTTAATTGTTTTTTAGGCGATGCTAAAGGGTTAGCAACAGTTGAACTATTAGCGTTCCAGTGCAAAAATAGAAATAGCTAGTATTCGCTATCACTAGCCGCGCGTCAGCAATTTAAATAATTATCAAGTGTCATTTAAATAAATGCAAAATTAATACCAGATTATGTATTGTCTACGTGAAAATAAACAAATGAAACTGTTTATATTACATTATACGAGAGTAGATTTTTAAATCAACCTGGGCCTGACACTTGGCCCGTTGCCAAAATACAATGTTTTGGTAAGTGAGAAAGCACAAGACATTGAAAAGGCGGATTACGTAGTACAATAATTTTGAAAACCGTGAATAATTTTATAGAAAATTAAAAATAGTTTTTTATCGACTCCAGCCTTTCAACATTCTTCTTGGAAAACAATTAAAACGTGTCCGCATTTTTTTTCTCCTATTCCTACATAATATTGATACATTAGCAAAATCATGCAAAAGCTTGCGATCAAGTGTGAAAACTTCATGGCTGCAATACTTGCGCTGTAGACAATTTAATGTATCGAGTTTATTTGCTAACAATGAAATACTTTATTTACATTTATTTTTAGACTTGCTAATGCAGCACTGGCAAAACCACAATATAGCAAAATTTTCGCTATTTCTGCGAACACAAGCAGTAACCAGTGTATGGGCGCACGTGCGTGTCACGAGTAGCGTTCACACCCAATATACACATTAAAATTAAATAATAGCTCAAGGCCTACTGTTATTTTCGTTTTAATACAACGTCGACTTTCCGCCACGGCGCGTTGATCGCGATTTTTTAATTCACACCCGCAGCCCGCAGGCAAGTTGCCATATGCAGCATTATGTTGATCCTAAGCTCTCGAATTAATCATGCAGGAGCATTATTAAAATTTGACTGAATTAGGTGATCAATTTTGTTATTAATACATAATGAAAAGCCAAACAAAGATATATGATCGTTTCGTTGATTAGAAAGGTTTCAGGAGCAGAATATTAGTTACTGGACTAAATTTGCAGATAAAACCACAAGCCGATTAGATCGCAGTCACTTTTTATTAGGTATACAGACTTTTACAGTCGTCGTAAGAGTTGGAGGCGATAAAGATGGCCGTGCACAAAAATAAACCACGATTCCAATCATTGGTAGGTACGAAGCTAAAATAATTTAAATTCAAGTTTAGTGATTCGATTGGCGTAAGATTTTAATTTTTCACGTAAATCCTCCTTTCTTGTATATGCTGACATGTTATGACACGGATGAACCGTATAATATTTAACGAATGTTCCAATTTGAATTCATTCATTGAAACATTTATTCTATTGAAGTTTTTCAGAACGTGTTGTGGGCGGTCTATGATTGCGTAACATTTTGTTAATGAGTTCAACGTTTCGGAACATGTAATTTGGAGCAATAAAATCTCTGTACCAGTGTTGTGTGTGCTTTATGGCATGTTTTGTTGATTCCACGAAGTGTTTCATGGTACAATAGCAGGCACTAAACCATGACATATATATGCGATTGATGTATCGTACTTATTATAAACTAAATATATACGCAGTCAAAGCAAATGATCTTTCAATAAGGGTAATTCACAGCTAAGCTGATTAGCTAATGGCTGCCAACTTTCCAGTATATTAAAGTGTCGTTATAACTCATACTCTATTTATATACAATAACCAGTTACCTATAGTGTCACATCTTTTTAAATACCAGCAACATACAACATTTAATTACTTTGCTACATCCACAAGCATTGATATTTTAGCTATGTGTCAATACGGAGTCTTAATACGGTAATGGGTATGGTTTTGAGTATCAATCTGAAAATGTAAGTTTTCCCAATGAAAAGTTCTTGTCAGCTACACCAGAAATAGGGTGTCTAATATTCAAACGAATTCAAAATTGTTATTTTTCTATATTTAGGTACTAGTATTTGAAATTTATAGAGCAAATATTTTTTTATTTTCCTCTAGGTACATTTTCTAATAAAACAAATGAAAATTAATGGCTAGTAATTATTAGGGCAAATAATTGCGTGTTTGTGAGTAGTTATTCAAAGGCCGACCGACTCTCCCGAGAGATGGCCTACGTTAATGAATTGGGCTCGTTAGCTGTCAAAGCCAAGTCTGAAATACGTTATTAATAAAATCGTCTTGTTTACTTTTATAAAGAAACTCAAGTCTCTAATAACTAGTGTTATTTGATGAGACTATTAACACAGTGGTTAGCAGCTAATATTACTAAATTAGAAGACAAACAACAAAGTATATCCGTATAGTATGCCCGAAATGAATAACTTATGATCTGTATTTTTCAGAGAAAGGATATTATAAGCAGGTACATATTTATCTAATCCGGAAACCTGAGACGAATCTCGAACGGACTCGGAACGGATTTGATTAATGTATGTTATTTATAACAAACATAATTTAATTTCAGTATGTAATTAGGCACATTTTCTGGTCTAGTGAAAATACAGACAAGTAAAAAGTAAAACCAAGCTTAAATTGCCGCAAATTTTGTTTAACTCTACTTTTCTATTTATTATAATATTTTTTCACGATTGTCGTGTTAAGCCGCGCCCACTCTTAATAAAACATATTTTTTTATTCACGAAAAAGCAGTGGCATGAAAAAAAATGTATGTTGTAAGCGACAGTTATATTATACTTTAGTGACAGTTTTTTGTGATAACACTTGTTTTTCCAACCCTAACATTCATCGGGCTCCATCGTCGACAACCCGACGATGGAGCCCAAATCAACAAAATTGATTTGCTGTGACACTTTACTGCTAATAATATTTAGTAATATAATATGTATAAATATTATATTCATTCTAATTAACAGGAAAGTACTGTGCTGAAGGGATGGATGTGAGATAACTCTGAAAGAAGCACAGACAGAGAGCTTGCAAAATATAAACCCAAATGCGTTATCGATGAATGATTAAATATGTGTCAGAAGCATTATTTGTGCACTTTTCTTTCCCACTAATTATATTTCTACTACTCTTGTCAGATTTATTTGATTGATGGTTGTTAGCGTAGTTACCTACAGCATAAGCTCATTGTATACTAACATCTTAATAGTTCAAGCATCGACATTGAATTTAAAGGGCCCTAAGACCTTCACTTGTCATTCTTTGAGTAATCATAAACGATTTAAATTTGAGGTTCTCATCGAATATTTATTGGTAATACAGAAAATTTACCTTTTATTCACATAATGGATGATAAGACAACATTTAATGACGTAGTCTCAAAATATAAAATTATTTATTTTCATTCTGCATTTAAATGTTATTCCAAATTCTATTTATTAAATATTTTCATAAATTAATTGACGTGTTGTCCATTTAATAATTTACCACCGAAACTGCTTAATACACAAAATAATTTGCATATTTTATGTATATGGTGATCATAGGAATAACTTAAGCTCTCAAATACCCACATTATGGTCATTATTTTCATTCTAATGGTACGGTTATGGACTCAATATAAAATATAATGGATTCGGCTTAGGGCGAGGCTAGTTTTATATCCAATATATCTTCACCGATGACGAAAAAAAACTATAATTTTCAATACATTTGTCGTATTCAATCATCCTTCAATAAATGGGATTACATTTGATTCAGTATAATTAAATTGACCTAATCTTTATTATAGGTAGATGGCATCAAAGATTACATGGATTAAAGAAGAGAAATCCGTTGCATGAATTTAAATATCCACATTATATTTAATAACTCTAATCATCAGGTGCTACTAGAATTATTACAATGATATATAAATATACGCGATTTACGTAGGCTACAATAAAAATTCCTAAATCAATCAATCTTCACATAATTTCAGTATCACGCTATCATTTTCAATATCACGATCAAGATCAACGTGAGAAGAATCATAAAGCTTATACAAATACCTACCCACACACAACCTTCAAGCTAGACTTAGCTCAAATACTTTTTGAATGCGAACGTGCTTTTAAAAACCTTCGCAATCAGCTGCGACTGAAATTAAACGCATGTCAAAATGATTTAGACAGACGATATGAAGATAAATTATGTAGCTATATAAAAATAAAGGTGTGATCATGTAATGTAACGCATTAAGCCTGATAGCTCATGTCTGTACGTCTGTATAGGTTGTTTATTTCATAATCTCGCTAAAATGTATTATTTTCATATTTTTTCGGTAAAGGATAGAGAAATGTTATCATCTCTACATTACGATAGGCTCTTCTTATAATAAAGGAGATTTTGTTCATCTAATTATCTAGGTTTATTTTCTAGTAGAGAATACAAGCGAAAAACCTATAATAGCTTTGTGCGTATGGAAAAAAACGCTGTGTAAATGCCTATAATATGAAATCCAATTTACTTCCTAAATCACACAATAAACCTATTAATAAAATAAGTACTTTTCTTATTTAGGTACTGAATTTCACACACAAGAAAACACAGTAATTTTCAAATTGTTTTGTATAAATTTCTTTCAGTTATCAAAGACAAGACCATATGACTACCTGATAATCGCAGACAGTTATATCTCTGAAATAAAATCGCTCACATGTAATAACACGTAATGTACCAAATTAGGTCGACTTCGTGATTGGCCACACCTGTGCAAGAGGTTGAGGACAGCAGTCAACTTTTTCTGAATATTACTAATTTATAAACTCATATATTTATCTAATAATTGTTTGAGTACTCTTCAATCACAATATATTTCCGACCGCACACGATTACACGCACGCACTTCAACTTAAAGTGTTAAATGTGAAATATTTTTACACGTTCATGATTGATGCTCAGTACCTGTCATTTTATACTAAAGATCGTTTATTATAATGGATTTAAACGGTTTGACGTACATAGTTGAAGATGAGCCTCCTAATATATCGTTTTAGTTTTTATTTCAAGAGGATCATTATAAAAATAACTACGCTCGACTCGACGATTATTAGAGAAGGAAGGTGGCGTTCCCTTTAGTTTGATGTTGTGATAGGTATAATGAGCAGGTAGTGATATTAATTCTTAGAGGCTTGATTATAACTGGATCTAAAATGGAGAGTAACTTCTGAATTTCTCATAGGTACTACGAATCGTTTGTATTTACCTATGAAAATGCGTCGCATTTTTTGTAGCAAATAAACGTTTTCCTTTCGCGCTTAATCTGTTGAGTTATTATTTCAAGTGTTTGTCAATATAACAAGTACCTAGCATAACAAATACATACTGTTAGTATTTAAAGTATGTTGCTTATGATTCGGCCTGGGTACTCAAGCAATGAAACAAAACGTCTTTTCAAATCGTATCTGTATCTTGCAAGGTTAACAGGTTCAAACGGTTTCCTTCGACTCGAGTTTAGTTGGAAAACGACGTCGTTATCACTGTCAGAGCCTGGTGGCCGACGAACGCCGACAAATTGTTATTGACTTGAACCCCGATACGATACCGCGACCCTACGGTCAATAGAAGGAGCTTTCTTATCGTCCCAAATATACCTACTCGTAAACTTTCCAATTAAAAGTTGTTTGACGCTTAAAGTCAACACAAAGCCTAATGGACACGACCCGGTGGAAACAATGGACGCTTTGACGCTGCCTCCACTGACCTACATTTTACAACGCATAATACACCTTCTATTACTACGCGACATAAAAAGTATCTTATATTCCATATACCAGGTTAAACTGGTAAATAACCTTCTGCTTCGTTAATATTATCAAGCAATAAAAACATTTCTGATAACACTTGCAGTAAAAACAACTCCGCTCACGTAATGAAAACAAAATTCGTCACAAACACCTCGCTATACTCCAGGTAGTAAGTATATTATACACACAGTATGGTAGAACTCTATAATATTCACCTCATTACCAACATTCTTCAAGAGCTTGTACAAATTTGTCGCGGCGACGTCGTCGTTTCGTTTGATGTGCGGACGGCGCGATAATTACAGAATTAATGGCCTGATACAGAGAAGCAGTTTTTATCGCAATTAAGAGTGCGCTATCGATCGACCCAGTTGCGCTCCACGGCACTGCACTAATTCACAAGTTCCCGGCCCTGGACACTTCTTTGAGTTTTTTGCTTGTGCTTGGTTTTAGCGAGTAACAAAAGTAGAGCAGATATAAAATCATTTTTTAATAAGTAACCATATTCATTTAAAACACAAAATAATGTTATTTTTTCTTAATACGGAATTATTATCTACAGTAGTATCATAACAGGAGCGAACACATTGTGTTTATAACCGACATTAATCACTCTAATTGGACCTTCAGTTGCCCTAATTTTTATTTACTTCGCAAATATCCACTTAGCAAATAGATCATCGTTTTTCATTAGAAATGAAAAATATTGGTGTGTGGCGAAAATGGAACGCCTAAATAGCACGCAAGGTTAATATGTTGCATTACATTAGAGGCGTCAATAAGAGGCTGACATTCCTAGCGCGACCTATAACCTGATTATACTGTACACAGTCTCGGGTCGTGACAGACGCTCCTTTCTTTATCTACGCGGGCTCTTTGATGCCGAGATTTTTAAAGCAAACGTTTACGGTTATACATGTATACTATTTTGGATGTATCGCAAATAAAATGATAAGACATTTACTGAAATGTCACATCGCTACGAACCTTGTTGTTGAGTTCGAACCGATCAATAAATTGAAAAAGATTTCCATGCAGGCTAGATGCTCGCTCATTCGAATTTACATAAATTGCAAATAACTTTAGTAGAACGAGTCAAATTAACAAATTGAAAACATTATTACGGCATCCGAGAAAACACGCTCACCACGAAGATATTAGGCGTCAGTAGCAGAATTAAAGTGGTATTGTTTGTTTGTGCCAGTCACATCTGCCGTCGGTCCGGAATCTTTCCACGGTAGTACTGTCCGAAATAACGTATCGCCGGTTGTAAACGTAAATAATGTTTAAAGTCAATTGGGAAAGTGTTTACTTTTGTTGGTAACGAATCGCCATTATATAAGGCTTTTTTCTTTCTTTTGTGATCTATGTGTTGATTTCAAGAAACAAAATGGTACTTCTGTTGTATGTGTCTTATTAATCTTCATAGTCTATTGTTTGTAACTATTAAGAAAAATGGTATTGGTTAGCATTCACGCCCTCTTATTGTATAGAGAAAATCATCTCATTTATCTGACATAATACCATGTCAACGACTCGCCTTACATTCAATATAGTATTAATTAATCATGATAAAACTCCTCATTACATCCCGATAACATCGATTAAACCGCATGATTTTCGAATCTGTTTTTCAATATCTCTACGTAACATGTTATACAATATTAAGTACTTAGTATGCTCATAAACCCAGTGTTACTCGAAGCGGTAAATTTATTGGTCGTATTTTTATCACTTAATCTTAATTAAGCCCTCCTAGATTATTTTTATCTTGGAAAATTTGCACTTGCAAAATGGCCGGCCGAGTCGTCTCCGTCTGACCCGTTTGTGAGATGTCAAATATTGGCTTCGAACAAACAATCTTATCCGTGAGTCCGTTTACTCGGCTCTACATATAGGGAAACGTGTGACCAACGGCTAGATGTATACTGTATTGCACGTAGACAGTATTGAAATAAAAAATTGTAATGTTAATCATACTTATAATAAAGATAATTAACGGACTTGATTATTTAAGCCTCTCGCTTTTCTCAATTATAATTAAATTAACAGATTGAACTTTGTACATTAATAAACACTCATCTATCTACTAATATCGTTATCATGATATTTTCACAAATTATTGCAATATTTGTACACAATTCTAAGGAATATACGTAGGTATTGAATAATTGACATAGAGTCAAGGAACACAATTAAAATTTTATAAAAAACGTTGTGTAACGTATCAAATATAGCAGTCTATAAATAACAATCGTTTTAATAATAGACTTCCATAAAAAGTGAACTGTAGGTAGCCCTTCAAACAGTTATTATGTAAATGCCAACTGGTTTGTAAATCAAATATTTATTTAACTTGACATGTTCAATACTCAAACCATGAATGAAATTATATAAGATTAACAAACAATGTTTTAACCCATACAAAAATACTTTATTAACGTTCCCTAAATGTTTCAGAAGTTTATTTTAAAAATACTTATATATATAGAGGTGACCTACGGGCTTATCTTCGAATAGAGACCTAAAATTTATGTAACAAACGAACCTTGCATAACTAATGATGGGCAAGCATGGCTACTTTTCTTATTGCGCATAGCATTGTTTTTAGATATTTATGTTCTTCCAATAATAACGCACTTCTAAACAAAAGTTTTGTTGTGTGTTTGTAGATTTGGAACGGTCTATAAGTTTTACTTTACTTTGCCAACACCATAACTAAGTATTCATAATTTTATTGGGAACAGAAATGCTGGAAAGCATTATGGAGTTCCAAACTTACCAAAATATAAAAATAATAATTTGTGTTTTTGGATCTATGCTAATTTGTTAATGCTACCGATGTGGGCTTAGAACCCACACCAGTTGTCTGAAATAAGAAAACAATACTCTGTAACCGCAACAACATCAACACTTATTATCATTGTTTACTCATTATTTCATGATTACTATTTATGTTAGACGTTTCCATCAAGATTTTGACGTTGTTGATATATTAATATGCGTGGGTGCCGACGTTCGTCCTTCGTTGCCCACTTCAAGTGATCGACGTCCACTCGAAAATTACCGAATACACAAAACAAAAACAAACAGACTTATGTCAAGTCTCAATGCGAGTGTCGCAACGGTGCGCGATGTTCCTCCCAAACATAGAAGCCGAATTGACCTTCTGTCAAGGTCACAACTCACTAAAGAAACATCGAAATGAAACACCAAAAGCGTTAATTTATTATTTCTGTAAACGCATGACTTCCGCCCTTTTGTAATGTACATTGTAGGAAGTGATTAAGTACTGTTTCAATTTGAAAAATAACAAATGTTTGAACATATAATTCTCACGATCTAATACTAGTGTGAAGGCAAAATAAACTTTATGTGCAAAAGGTGAGTTTTGATCAATATTTCTAGCAGTGAAATTCATGCTATGAATATTCCAGTGAATTTTCTCTATAAACCATTTTTGAGTGAGCGTGTAACAGTTCACGTAGATCATGAAGTTACTTAGTTATATTGGAAAAAATAGAACGTTATCTCGTCTAATTTGTTTACGTATTTTCCAATCAGCAGCAGTTAAATGTAAAGGTTCATTATACATGGTGCGAGTAGGACACGTGCATGTGTGCGCCTTTGAATGTTCAAGTGTTAAAACAAACGTACTAATTAACATCCATTCAGATGTGTGGAGGCCAAGTTGATTCTAGTGTGCTGCTTCAATGTTCTTATCACGGATGTGTGCACTCTTAGCGTTAAGTGCAATATGGTATTCAAGTCACCGTATTGTTGCTTAGAAATAAGTTATAACATCCAATATTATATTCTGACTACGTTGGTATGTTTTCCTTTGTTCCAAAATTGTGTCATAGCTCACAACATCTTGTTTTGGTTTATGTTTTGTCCGGCTTTCATTAACTTGTCTGTTGCATTGTACAATGGAGTTGGAGATAATAAAGATCTAGTGACCTCTATTACGACTGGGGGCGCTGTTGGAACGATTATTTTCGATGTACGCCTGCTATAAAAAATTATAGGCCGCGTGGGCGGAGGACCATTCATGAGTGACCAGTTTTGTAATGGTACTTATGCGCATCATATGTTTATATTATAGCTGCGTTAAAAAGAGATAATGATTACATCGTATTGTTTCACAGTGCTTTAAATTATTACATAATGTCTTTGGCGGGTGATATTGTTAGAACTGCTACAGATAACTAATTTTAGTGCTATTTCACTTGCCATCTGTCTACTAATATTATGTGTTTACTGTTATTACCAAATGTAACAATGTAGGCATGATTAAGAAACATTAAGTCCTGAAGTGCGTGGTAGGTGTCGTAATGTTCCTGTTAAGTGGGAAACAAGCTTAATCTGAACGATATACAATATCTTCGGAACACTTCTCATATATGTATTTGTATTTTGAAGACTCAACATGATCTTAAAACGCGATCAAATGCTTTTATCCTGTAACGCGCACATCGGTTCGCCGATAAACACGCTGGCACACTTTGCCGTTGTAATTATTATACAAAACGTCATTATACCCTTATCAGAACATAATTTGATCGTTCCATGCTTCATCATCTGTATAAGGAGAATAGTTAATTCGTGATTTTAAATACGTCGATAGATCCAATAGTATTTTATTGGCAGCCATATTCGGATGGGACCAAATTATAAATCCTCCTACATTCAATATCCAATCTTACATTTCTACAAGAGATTTAATCATTGAAATAAATTTTGTATAAATACTTTTTAACCATTATTTCCAGAATAAGCGTTTAATATACGTTTTATTGCATTCATTCATGCACGTAACACAACCTTCAATGTCAAAAATGTGTTTAAGAGATTGGTAAGTTTGCGAATACATTAAATTCTTAAGTTATTGTTAAAAATATGGCGTTCCATTACAATAACTGGTTGTAACGTAAATGTAATGAGGCTTTACTTATGTTCATTTATTATTCATGCGTTTATTTGCTTTTGATGGTAATGCTATTAAAGCTGTTTGATTATTGCCGATTTGACATAAATATAAATAATAAGCGTCATCAAATCGTAGATCTTCAATGAATGTATGAAACAGCCCTACATACAAAATTTGAGTGTCAAAAATATAACGCGTTCTAGGCAGCCTATTCTAGTAGAGTCAATGCACGTACTCACTTATATAATTCATCAGTTGGAAATTCGTTAATTCCTTCATTGTTCTGAACGGTATTGTTCGGTAGCAGCCGGCGCCAGTGAGTACGCGACGCAACTTGATATTACTTAGCTTTACTTTACATAACGATCGATGGTAAATATGTTTTAGTATTGTTTACAGAATAAGGACATTTGTGCGAAAAAATATAAATATCAGTGTGTGATATTTTAGTGTACTTTGATTTTAAAGACTAAGTGGAAAGTGGAAAACTTAAAGAGTAAGTGGGTTAGTTTTATCTCTACATTTTTTATTTCTTAATAATATTGTTTTCTTTTGCCAATTCATCAACTGCAACTAACTAATGTTAGCTATCTTTATATATGTATATATAAAGATAAATAATGCTAGCTTTCATTTAATTAGTCTTACTTATTATAAGCGTAGAGCAACGCCTGAATATGAAATGTTTCGATTTTAAGGCTTCTTTTAAAACTATAAATACCTTCACGTAAAAAGCGATCTCCATAATCTATATATTAATAAGTTAACCAAAAACTTTGTCCCCCTGTTTACGGAAATTTCGCGCTGAATGCATTTTTTTTTCTTATTATGTGTAAAAAGTACATTATATAATTTAAACTAATTATGGCCGAATTTCAGCCACTAGGCGACCACTAGAACAATTAATTATGCAAAATGGTTATGACTTACCTATCTGAAACACTATATTGCATATTCTTACAAATGCATGGAAAACAAAAATTAATCATATGTATGGCAACTAGTCTCTACTTTATTTACAATCACAATCCTAATACAAAATTTACCTATTTATTTTTACATTCCATATTTTAAAATTATAATTATTGTTATTTTTCAAATACATTGGATGTACTTTAGTTTTCCTGGTTGTGGATTGGATTTCCTTACGAATACGAATTAGATATGCGATTTATTAGGAGGCAAATCAATATTTAAACTAAGGGACCCAACATATCAAATCGTGATACAAACTAGGATAGAATATAATTATAGAATTATAGTATAATAATAGAATTGGATTTTTAGTTTTTTTTTTTCAAGTTGAGATCTCAACACCATTTTTCTTTTAAATGTAAATGTATTAATTAATCTATTAAGTAATCTAGTTTTTATTTCAGCATACAAGCCATACCTAGGTTTTCTAACCATATAAATAATTAATTAAATGAAACGTTATATTTTAAATGCTCCAAACACTCAAAACTTAAATTTACAAAAACATTTTCTAAATACATTGTTTTTTGACACTACACAATAACAAATTTATTTTTGATTATTTATTATTTACCGTGTTTTATTAAGTTACAAAATGGCAAGGAAACTTTAAAGTGTTATTTTTTTAATAAAATGCCGACGGCAACCACATATTATATTATGGATTTCCAATTCAGGACACCTGATCCTGACACACACTCCAGAAGCACGCCAGACACTAGGTACATATTATTAAAATTTAGAGATACCAAGTCGCAACTCTTGCAAAAAAAAATTGATTTTTATGCTTTCTAAAAAGTCTTATCATCGCAACACTTTAAAATTAATAGAGCTAGCATAAGCCTTAAAGGCCATTATTTCGGTATATTTAGATAACTATACTATATTATCGCTGAAAATCGCCTTTTTAGCTCCGTCATTCGCTACAAAGACGATTATGCTGTCTTATTAAACATGTAGATTGGTTTTTAGTATACTCATATGTAAGTTGCTAACTCAAGTATTATAATGGCAAAGTATTTCGTATTTTCCAAGCTATACGGAAGCAATAAAGCGACAACTATCTAATCTCTACCAAATAATTACGCGAGGATAATAACATAATAGGTACCTACCTACTTACTTTTCTCTACTCCTTGTTGCCATAGAGCTGATCAAAGTTTCTCGTATGACAAATACCCGTCGGCTTATTTATTTTTATTATAACTGAATAGTCTGAAACGTTTCTACGCCTATTTGAACAAAAATTAATAACGATAATCAATTTTGAAATCTTCTTACAGCCATTATTAAAAACCTATTCATAGGTTATTTACATCAAATTCCTTCTACTTATTATGTCAATAATCCTTCGAATTCTAACATACTTATCATTTTATTATTTATTTATCATTTGGCAAATTAACTGCTATAAAGAAAACAATAAGAATATAAAACAAAAAGCCTTTTACAGGTTTTCACGGATAGATATAGCAAAGCTTGTGGCTATTTTTAGTATGTATTAGCAGGACCCCACGGTTTCACTCGCGTTAGTTTCCACCGTTTCCGTAAACAGTATAATTATGTTGATACTTTTCCATTGATTTTAATATCTATTTACTATTCGGGTCGGAGACAAATCCAAAAATTCGAGGATTTCATGGAAAACGATTCACGTATTTTTGAGTTATAGTGTTGTAACAAACCCGACTTTGTTATAAATACATGTCTATTATTATAGATATCTTATGTCAAATTCTTTATTAATTTATGGAAGTTACAATACAGCACTGAGCAGACGCTACGTTACAAAAACGTTTTACTCCCAGTTTGTTAAATATCTACATACTTGATATCAATGTTTTGCCATGTGTTCGCAAATTTGTTCGGAATGCGACAATTCACTATCTAGTTAGTCTTCACATTTATCTGTTGTTATCTAGTGGAGTGGTCAAATGCATTTAAACGTGAATTCAAACGTTTTGGCGAACTGTCTAGAAACTCTACGATGGTTAGCGCCTAGCGGACGTGCCTCCAATTTTATTATGAGGAGTTTTATAACAACACAAACAAGTAGTTTTTCGGAAAATTATCATGTGAAAATAGAATAAAATCTACAAGGTTTTTTATAATTACAACTACATTCAATTTCATCAATATTGATGTTCATGCATGTTACCTGAAAATGTAGAGTCGACCAGGAAGAAATTAGGATATTATTTCGTAACTTCTACAACGTGATAAAGTTTATAAGCATGATTATATTTCTGGTATAAACACTAACTTGAATACACATTAAAGATAAATTATATTAACGATTAGCGGCATCGTGCTAAGAAACATGTTCGTGGAGTACCACCGCGGTGCTAATTAGAAAAGGATAGCTTTAAGTGGTTAGCAGACATAAAAACGATGATAATATTGAAAAAGAAAATGTGATACATTAGCATCTGTTTCATGTACCACTTAGACATCGTAAAGCGAAGCGAAAAAGCCAAGGTCACGCGTTGTTGGGCCTACCTCAGCACGTGCCGGGCACCGTGGAGTGGTCCAACAAGTCCTGGTGCGTGGTCCTGGTGAGCACGTCCTCCGGGCCCAGGACTCGCAGCGAGAACAACTTGCAGCACAGCCTGAGTTTCACTGAGATCAGGATGAGGGCCGCGAGTCGTATCGCGTCTGCACCGCCCGGCACTTCCACAACACGCCGACCGATCAAAACATAGCTCTCACGAACCTTTTCGACACACAGACTCGATTTGCAAAATTTATTCATCGCATCCGCCGAAAACACGAATAATTTTTATGAGCTGCACCAAAAGTAAGCTCGGAACTGAGTTTTAACACGGATCCCGAATGTTTTCTATACGAGTGACATATATTTGCACCAGTAAACTGTGAGGAAAACACCATAGACGCTAAAGCAGCTCGACAGCCGCCGGAAAACTCGATTTTGCACGATACACAGTGTCGAATGCGTGCGCTCGCCGGCCACACCACCGCGCTGTAAACAGAGAACGCGCCTCAACAACACACGCACACATCGATACCGCACGTATCGCTCGCACACATGCGCGGTGGCTACAGCGCGCGCATTCTGGCTTGCGACCGAAATAGATATCGCGTCAACTTCGACCAATCACGAGCCAGCTCTATCACGCCATAACGACTTCTGATCGGTTGAGGCTCCATTGATAGATTGGCTACCACAAGGCATTTTAATTCGCGATTAACTGAAAGTTTTTGATAAAACTGATATGAAATCTTAACGACACAACATATCAGTTAAATCTTAGCAATCGTAAATATTGCTTTGAAAGGATCCTTAGATAGAAGTAGAGATTAAAGATCACCTGCTAAAACACTCAACGCAATAAAATTTGGCGCGAATTTTAATCAAAATTATCGTTGACTAACTACTTTGTCTTAAATGAAAATTTAGCTCATACCATATTTTAAAAATAGTAGAGAGTGCTATAGACATAAAAAAAACTATATACAGATATAGGTCCTCAACTGCAAAGATTATGATTTGATTATTATGTAATAAAGAATTTAATCTTAAATTCACTGAAATTCATATATTCAATCTTTCATTTAGTTCCTTCTAATAATTTACTCAAGTTGATGACGTTTTATTGTAGGTACAAATGGTTTGAAATCAAGTTTGGAGCAATACACACGCAGAAATAGACTTTTGCTTGTATATTGAAATCAGGGGTCACGATCACCCGTCATTACACAATGGACACAAGATAAAATGATCTTTAAGTAGTGCTAATAGAGTTCATAATTCAATAAGTCAAAGTACTAAAAAACTTATGTAATTGTGTAGCTAATAGATTATTATGAGGATTGTGTATGTGTGCGTATGCGCAGCTTTAAAATGTTGAAGGACTTATGTGTTTAGGTTCCGTGAGCTTTTGAAACTAGTTAAGCTATTGTTACTTGTTAGAACAGATCTTTTGAAATATTTTTTCATTAACCGTAACTAATATTTATTTTAAGAGTAGTTAATAAATTTATGTTTTTCAAATGTAGAGTTAGACGTGGTAGAGTTTTGAAGCTTGGTGTCTTTGCATTAGTGTATTTATCATAAAATAACTAAAAGCTGCTTAAGTACTGTATAACCAAATGAAAATTATCCTCTTAAAAACCTTGTTAAAAATCCAACAAGAATCTTATTAGGATCAAGAAATTTGATTATAAAATGAGTCTAGGTTTTTAAAATGCTATTATTTACTATAAGAATATTACTAGATTAATTAGTGGTCTGTTCCCACAAATACTTAACATATCTCAAAGGTAAACGTATCAAATTATGTAAAGACAAAGTATAATGAAAGATTTTTCAGTTAAATGACGTAAATAGATTTTTAATTGCTTAAATGTTTTTCAGACTTCTTTGTTGTAATGATATTTTGTGTATTATTTATTTTCCTGTGTTAAATAAAATATAATATTTTAATACAATTCAAATATTCAATGTTATTTGTATTTTTGTTATTGTAATTAATAGTCTTCGTCCAAAAACTGATGCGTCAAACAGTTACGTTTCCGCTAAATCTCATGCTGTCTCTTTAGTCCTCAATACATTTACAAAAAACATTATTGAGGTTGATTTTTTCATATTCGGGGGTTGGACAGAGAGATATAGAGAGTCCTGGGTTCCGCAGTAGAATAGGAATGGCGGATAATAAGTGCGACTACGGACTGCATTATTTCGAGGATGCCTTACGATAATTTTGAATCAGTACTTATTCGATAAACTATCGATAAACCTATATATATCACTATCGTAATAATTATCGGTGATCAACAAAAATTCTATAGGTATTCTTAATCTTTGAAATTCGTTAAACGAATTAATTGACCAATCGCATTCCAGCTCTACTTTTTTTATTGAAATTCGCGGTTGTTTATGAATGTGAATACCTACGTAACATAATAATCTTATCGAATGTAAAACAAACATGTAGGTATACGTAGGTACCTATTAAATAACTAGAAATTCATTTTTACTTATTTTTCTTTTCGACCGATTGATATTGGAATTATTTTGTATCGTTTTTTATAACTTAACACAAAAGCAAACCGTTTCAATATTGTGTCCTGGAGGAACTAACTGGAATCAAAACTGCAATTTTTTTTTAAGAGTACTAAATACCTTGTTTGTATTATTAATATTAATTTTGCGTTGGAATTATATTAGAAATCAAATTAATTCCTTGACTGCTAGGTATAATTTGTTTCAGGTTATTATAATATTATGTTCACTTACATTCCCACTGCTGGGGTTCATATCAGAGAAGCACAGCAATCAATACAAAGCTATAATAATCAATTACCATGGATAAAAAAGAAATCGTGCAAGTATAGATCTTTTGTTTCGCCTGAAGACTGAAAATAATATTAAATACAAATAAATATTAATATTACGCTACATTACCGTTAACAGCATATCTTTTTGTTTACTGCATTAGCAGGAAAACAACTATTTTTTAAATAGCTATACAATAATCGCTAAAATTACTGTTCATATGATTAATTTGTCCATTTTATAGCGTAGAGCGAAGTTTTCTTTTTTACATATTTTTTTTAACTGAATTTCCTAATTTCGTTTATACTTTTAGAATGAAGTATTTAAACATTGATAATATATTCTAGAAATAAGCTCTATCTACAAGTAAAGAAAACAATCTGATTGATTACTTATTTCATACACGTAGAATAAAATCGTCTCTACCAAATTATTTTACCATCGTTTGAAAGCAAATTAGTAGATAAATGTCAGAATTAAGTAGTTTCTTCTCCTCAGCTAGAGCACTTAGGAAGCGAGGGAGGGTGGGCGAATCAGGGTGGTGTCTAAATAATTAATTAATTATGTGAATTGTTTTTTGAAGTGAAAACTCTTTTAGTGACGCAGTGCACTTTCTGAGACGGAGGTAAAAAATGATAAACTCGCGTCAGATTTAATTTTTATTTGTTATTTTTCTTTTCTGCCGGCACTCCCGGAGTGCAACGAGTTGTTTTTTTTTTCAACCTGCAATTATATACCATATTGTGCAATCCATGATCGCCAATAGAATTAGGTAGGTACTTATACTCTCATTTAGTAAGAAATTATTTTCGTGGGCGTCGATAGTATTAACTAATCTAAACTCCTGTTTCTAAATTGCTGGTGTATTTTAATCAAGCAAACCTTATGAATAATGCGGATATAAGAAATACCTATATTCGAAGGTCTAAGTATCTACGTATGCAATTAAACTTATACCTCTTTTGCCTACACGTGTAATAGCTTCTAAGAACTATGGATCAGTAATTATTACGATTCTCATGTTTTCCTGCATGAATACTTTGTTTTAGACAGTTTAACTCTTCTAAGGGTTAATTTTTCCAACGTCAGATAACTTTATTCGTGGAATAATTTTGACAGTTGTTCCATACAAAACCTGTCCACCGTCAATTTTATTCCTCGAATAAAAGTTCTCTCACGATGGAAAAATCAGCCCTAAAACAATTCAGTTTCTATTTTCTAATCTCATCATGACTGATTTTTCTATTATTTCATAATTACTATGTATTTTCCCGACGGTGAAATCTGTTTTTCTTACTGAGCAATCCAAGTATGAGTATTAGTCAAATTTTTTACTTACGTTATTTAATGCGTTTCTAAGTTTTTGATCTTCATGCAATAAATTAATAAAGAGACTTTCAAAATACCTTTTTTTTATAAAAAAATAACTATTTAGAGTAACTTAACTGTATAAGCTGATTCATTTATCTTGTTTAAACTAGTATAACCTTCATGTGTAGTGCTTTAGTCAGCAAACTTTTCGTGTCCAACGACGGAAGTGTCGCATCTGAATTCAAGATAACGTCTTGAAATAATCTTCATTAGGTGATTAACTTGTATTTTTCAAAGGATGTGCATATATTTTGATGAACTATGATTAAACTAGGATTAACTATATGATATATAAATTAATTGGATAATAGCTACATAGTTTTTATATCGTAAAATTAAAATTTCGTGAAGCTTATTGGAGCAATCATATGACTACAATATTTCTGTACCTACGCACGTTTTATAACCCGCAAGTTTTGGTTACGGTTTCTTAAGTGTATTATGAAGTTTTCTTACGATTCTAAGTTATTTATTGAGTGGATAATAAAAGTGAATAAAAAATAACTTTTATTAAGCTACGTACCTACAGTTTTTTTATTAGCGACCTTAAAGAAAATATACACTTGTGTGTATAAGTAGATACAAAAAAGTATTTATGTTTTCTATATTGTCATTTATATACACATACACAACATCAACTTTGTCTTCTGACTCCAGCATTACTGTTAGAATTTTTGTGTCGTAATTGAAGCTTACTGAAAGGTATTATTATGTCGGCACCAGGAAAAGTGAGGAGGCCCGCACTTGACATATTGACGGGACAAAGAGATGGCGCATGCTTGCCCATAATTTATCTACCGCAACGAGACGTGAGAATAGTGTTGCTATTCTGTCTGAACCATATGTGAGACACGTGGGAGGACATATTCAATTGTTTTTTAGATGTAATAAGCGATCAAGATTCACCTTTAACCTTTAAAACGAAAAGAAAAGCTTTAAAAAAGAATTTATTTCTTCACATACTATAAAAATAGATAGGTATAATAAATAAATAATTAGTAAGTGTAGACCACATCACATACATTGCTCCGAATCCAAAGTACCTAAGTAGCTAAAGCACTTGTGTTATGGAATCAGAGACAACGAAGTTACCACAAACATCCAGACCCGAGACAATACTCAAGACTGAAAAGTCTTTTTTTTTCTACATTGACCCATCCTGGGAACCTAACTGGTGTGTACGCCACTCGACCCCAGACTGCCACGGAGGTCCTCAGACCTCAGTATTATAGTAACAAGTCTATAAGCGTCACTTTAATATAAAAATGTGCTATTTTCTATGCACTTTCTATCCAATTTGAGTAGAGTCAATATTAAGATAGTGTGAGTGCAGAATGTAATTTTTGTTTCATTTTATTTTTTTTCTCTACTTTTTGGTATTTCAGAACAGAAACAATTGATTTATTGGAAATATTTTGTAGGTACATAATTATTTAAAACTACATATAACTTAGCTGACAGTCTCTGTTTCTTCATCACTGGAACTAAGAACAAAATCTTCAATCTTCTATAAGCCACACCTACGACACAATACGTCACTTGACAATGAATGGATTAATTTCGCTATCTCTATCTGTTGCCAACTCGTTATCTGCGCAATGATACGTAACAAAGCAAGATTATTATATTAACTACTTATTACGTGTTCCGAATAAATTATCTTTTGTTTTGTTATTTCAATTGTGTGCTGAGCTATTACCGATTGGACTTAAATCAATCTTAATTGAAAGAACACCACATGACTGTAAATATTGATGGTAATTTTTACTTCAAAGTTAACGAAATGGTTTGAAATCCGGTGTAATTACAAATAAAAAGAACATAAAGAAACCGGTCATAAGCTAATGTGATTAAAGGACATAAACATGATGGGAAAAGATGCGATATAGCAAATATAATACGTAGAAAAACAAACTAAACTCTAGAATTAACAGATGTAATAACTTACATTTAATACTATGAATAAATATATACATATGTAAGTATATACAAAATTCTCGTGTCACAGTATTTGTAACCACTCCTTCGAAACGGCTTGATCAATATTTTGTATGTTTTCTAACATATTCGGTAGGTCTGAAAATAGGTCGTGAACTATTTTTTAACCATAAAATGATGAAGACAGCATTTGGAAACTTACTGACCTTGCTTGTTATGCAAATATCACAATTATCCCTAACGGACTGTTTGTTGACATAGTTTTTTATACGTAGTCATTGTTGTTGCATAGTAAAAAAGGATTAGGGACGTAATTAGTTTACCCTTACGAAAGGTTTTTTTTATGTTCATTGATTGTGTAACGTGATGAGTTAAATTATGTAGTGCAATAATGGCATTGAGTCCTTACATCTGCATGAAATGTACAAGCAATTCTTGAAACCCGAAATATACTTATTTTTAGATTATTTTATATGAACAGCGGCAATAATTTTAGTCGAAAGTATTATTAAATAGCTTTTTACAGATAACAGAAGGTACAACAATAACCTACCATAAAATAATCTTATGAAAATTGATCATCATTATGTAACTTTTTTTCGTAGCAATAATCCTCACAAATTATTCTTTAAGAGTTAATGAAAATGGTAATGTTCACACTATTCTATCGCCAACGCTTCGCATCGTTTCCACAAAGAATCACATCACTCGTGCCCCATAGTTCACATGTCACTATTAAAATTGATGTCCTTTGTTCTGTAGTTGTAAATCTGGCGCAGACAGAGGGTTGAGACTATCGTTAATAACAGTCGAGAATTTCTCACTGGAACAACACGTGCTGCACCATTGATAATGGGGAGACATTAAGATTATTTGGTGTTTGAAAATATTAATGAGTAGCTGCCATCTTGGAGTTACGATAGCAACAAAACTGTGAGAGTTACAAATGAGTTTTATAATGAAGTTTTTGAAAACTAGTTTTTGAAGTTCCATTTGTTTCACGAGACGGATTATGTGATTGGAACGTAGGTACGTTGTTTTGTTATCGACTCGTTTTGAAAGTAATAATCTGTATTCACATTTCTTTTCATATTTACCATAGTTTTCTCATTTTTATTTATCTTTAAGTAGTATGTATTCATTAAGAAATAATGTTTATTAGTTGTCTGGTGGCCATAGTACCTACAGGCTTTGTCGTGGCCGTGAGTGAGTTATAAAGAAATTCAGAATCATTAATGACTTGAAAGTAATCCACATATTTATAGTAATTTTAATGTTAATACTCACAGATATCGCAGATACTGTGAAAATAAAGCAGTCAGTAGCTTAAGTAATAAACCTCTCACCTGTAATTTCCTTGTCAGCAACATTATCAATGATCTAGAAAGGAAGCAGGTGTCTAACATAATATTTCTGTGGATACTAATATTTTATAAGGTTTTGATTCACCTGCCTGTAGCATGCACCTGCTGTAACCAAACTTCTAAATCGCATGTAAAATTTACCACGACAAAATTAATATAAAAGCAGATGTCGGGACGTTGGGAGATACATTTTTAATATAGGTATCTCGGAAAATATAACATTAGGTAGATGTTATATGTAGTATATAGTAGACGGGCAGACTAAAATAAATTAAAAAAACAATACTTACATATTATACCTACATAGTTTGATAAAAAGTACGTGTAACTGATATGACAATCGAATGATGTAACTATTTATCCAATAAGCGAAATTATTTAAGAACTAAGTATATCATAGGTACTTATTTTTAAATACTATGCTTTTCTTTAAAAACAAAACAAATGAAAATACTCATAGAAAAATTAAACCCTCAATATAAATACTGGCAAGTAATTATAGATAAAAACTAAATTTTCATGCGATTTAACTTAGTTACTTACTGATGATATCCTTCTGAATATGAGAAGAGACAAACCAACAGTGGAACATATTTTATTTTTCATTTCCTTTTCATAAACTTGTATAAACATGTCTTGTGAAATATTTATACAATTTTGTGAAAAGCAATTTAAAACCACTTCGGTATATAACAAGTGATAGTGTGAGTGTATGTTTTGTACAATCTATAAAAACCTTATAAAACTATTACAAATACCTACATATTTAAAGTTTTTGTATATTTCTTTATGTATACTTCCTATACAGAAAATTTACAATAGCCGGCTGGTGAAAAGTTAATAACAGGATAAAGACGTACCTATAGGTCAACCTAGGTATGTCCACTATATTCGATAACTTAACAAAATTTGTGTAAACATGTAGGTAAACGAATAATTAATTATAACTTAACTTTTACCGATTATACAGCTTAATCAACTTTTAACACAGATAAATAAAAACTTGTTTTGACATGCCTTTTGGAAGCCTTCCCAGCCTTGTAAGGTGTTAATTCTTTATATCTATTTACCAAGGCCTGTTGTCTATTTGATTAATGGTGGATCTAGCTGTAATATATTTGGTAATCGTAATCGAATTAGTAGGTAAGTACTTATGGATTTAAAATTGACATTGCAACATTAGGGCTTGGTAGTTGGCCTTATAGTAAGTATAAGGCTATATACTATACTTTTGTTACAGTTCAAGCTTTTAGCTACTTACTTTGGAATTAGAGCAATGTATGTGATATTGTTCTTATTTATTTATTTTATTTAAATGTATGTATGTTATTTAGGTCACAAAAGGTAATCACAGTCGTAATGAAAAGTCTTCATACAACATAAACACGCCGTAAACTAAGAACCTCATATTTGCTAACAGCAGATCAATTAGTTGCGGTAGTAAAATATGTCATTAGTATAATTAAAGCTAAGCTCTTAGTAGTTCTCCTTAATAAAGCTAAGATAACTACATTAATTGTAAAACATGTAGAACCTTGGTTTATATCGCTGTGCTTATTTACTGATCAAAGAGGCCGCCCCTGAAGAACTTCGTGACTATACGTTAGTAAATACTTAGTAGTTCTAATGTATTAGACTAAGCATAGACTATAATGTGTTTGTCCGTTTCAAATAGTACCTAAGTACAGAACGGAGCGTTCCAAACCATCTTGAATCTCCATTTTTATCGAGTTTTAAGAGGGAAGGCGGGTAGACTTTTTACGTCTATATATAAAAAAAGAATTTATTGACATAAAAAATATGTGTTTATGATAAGGACAACTGTACATCCGACTAAATATCCCACGTAAAATCTACATTCGGCTACTCCTCCAATTTATGACCAATTCAAAAGACATTATTTCATGTACTGAATGAGAAGACTACTGTTACCCCTATTTATTAGTTAGATTTTCGTAATTTACCAAATTTAGATAATACGCCTCTAAAACCATCAATCGAAATAAGCATTTTTGGAAACTTCTAGTTCTTCTATTATACAGGATTAATTTAAAAGGAGTGCTTATATTCAACGAGGTAATCAGGTGCATAAAACTGAACAACTTTACCCAAGGAACATAGGACGAAATCTTGAAATTAACTTTTCATACAAAGTGACAGATCACGTGACTTATGTTTGTATGAAAAGTTAATTTTCAACTAAGCATTCAGACCTAAGCTTAAGCCCTTTTCAAATTATTGTTAGTGTGATTTTCAGTAGCACCGGTCGGTACCGAAATTAAAGTATTTACATGAACCTGCGTGTAATTTTTGTAGTTATAGTTAAGTAGTTTTAATACATAAATAATACGGATTTAAGCTTTCATTCTAAAAGCTTCAGAGTTCGATCATTTAAGTTTTATTTTATTTATTTATTTATAAGTAAACCGTCTAGATGAAAGCAAAGTAGGTAACTAGAGCCTAGTTAACAAGAATGTTGGTTTGAAAAATAAATGAACTTAGAAAACATAATATATTGATACAAGTACATCAATCACGGAATCTTGAGTTTTATTTCTATAGTCGTTTTTCTCAAGGAGGTTTGGCTCCTTTTACGTATTAGAATTACTGAGCTTATTATAGGTACATGGATAATATTTTACTGTGGTATCTTCATTCTTGCCGGCTTGTTGTTTAATCGACGTCATTTCATTCATTGGCTGCATTCTTCATCAGCATAATATCCTTAAACGATCGAACTATGAAATAAAATAATATAAATATTGGTCAGAGTAGGTAAACACTTACGGACTTTTTCCCATTTATAAAAATACCCTTAATAAAATCACGGTGTAAAGAGTTTAAAAACATTGTATTTTTTTTATTTGATGAGCTTACAGGTTTAATAAAAATGAGTATACAAATAAAAATAATAATGCAAAAAACAAGCTTTCATAGATGTGAACACACACACACAAAGATCTGTTTCGATTTGCTTTTAACGTTACGCGGATGTAGTCAATAATTGCAATAAACATTATTTTATAAATCGAAGGGTTCTACGAAAACACTTATCTATACTTCGAACAACTCTAGTGATCGATAAATGATTTGTACGGATTAAGGAACTTCGCCTTTACTTTCAGTTAAACGTTTACCTTGTAAATAATTTTTCAATGTCTTGGACCTTGACATTTAGAAGTGAATGAAAAGACGACACATTAGCTGGTAGGTATGGCTAAACAGGATTAAAGTGTGTTGAACGTAATGATTGCAATTCAATAAGCAGTTTACGAATTACGAAACTTTAATAAAATCATGAATAAGTATATAAATAATGAATAATAATAATAAATATATAAATGTTAAAGGGCTATGTGCGCAATAAGATGCGAGTAACATTCAAGTGCGTACGCAATTTGGTTTTTATTATTGCGTATATTGTGGAGACCAATATTTGATTACCTACTTAGTATTATTTACGCCCCCTACCAGATGGACCTGTTACCTGAAAAAGGTGGCTGGCTCGCTCGGACTGGATGCGGAAGGCGGAGGACCGGCTGTCGTGGAGGAACTTGCGATAAACCTCTGTCAGCCAGCCTCCAGCTGTTGACCGCGATAGGTTGAGTTGATTGATTTAGTTGAGTATTTTGATTATTAATTAAGCAAACGTATTGATCACACTATCGAACACTACTTCCTACTGAAATAATTGGATTGGGATTCCTCAGAAATAGAACTTCTGGAGATTTTAATTGGAAGCTTATCAATGTCTTACCTCCATCCTTCTTCGGCAGAAGACTGCATTAGCCTAAAAACGGATACGTTTTTTTCTTATTATTTATTATCAGGAATATATATAATATATCTTATTATTTATTTAAGTGCACAAATATGTATAGATAACATAACCCATATGTATCAAAGGCTAACGTGTTATGGACTAATTAACTGAAAAGGCTTTTATACACCTTGACCATACCTTGATGTCGTGGATTCCGGCTGCAACCCTGCGTGATCTTAACTAAGAGCTTATTAAACCGGATCCGTCTAGAAAAATAACAAATCGGTAGCGGAGACAAAGACAAATAGCTTAACTAATTATTTTAAACGTCAACCAAAGTGGCGTGTCCTTAGAAGCTAATTTAATTAATTATGTTTTTTTAATGTGATCAACAACGGCGTAGTGTTAGACGAAATTCAATTAGTAGGTACTTATGAATAAGTTTGAAAAAGTCTCTTAGTTTCATTTTTGTATTAATACATGCATTAGATGACTTTACAATGGACTGTACTAGTAAAGGAAAATGTATCAACGTTTAACTTGTGCCTGTTATTTCTCCACGTTACACATACAGGTAGTCGCCCCTCTGCTGCCATAAAAGGTCGGAATTAGTGCAAAGTAGAGACACCGTATCGTCTTTCTATCTACCAGATGAAAGAAAAATGGCAAACCTAACCTTACTAATAGGCCCTGCAGATCTTTTCACGATCACCCATCTGTTATAATCATGCAGTTGCAAAATTACGCGGTTGTTCCAAAAATAATTCAATCGCTTCTTCGAATCCTGCATTAACGTGTCTGGTCCTATTCATGGCTAAAAACATTTCATCTTTTATCCATGTGTGTACGTAAGCTCTATTTGCAAATAATGGTTTTAAAATTTAAGGCTGATTTTGTCGGTGCGAGAAATATCGAGCATTTTACCGTCAATAGAAGCGGCGTATTTAATAGTCAAGGCGCCTTATAATAGTCAAGGCGTCGTATTTGCGATCATTTGGTTGCCGGTTAGAAACTCAACCATTACACTACTGACGTGAACCCACTCGTAACACAGCTCATCACGAGGGCTTATCAAAAATTTTACATTTACATAGCTAGTAATCTTTAAAAAAACCAACCACCTATGACTCAATAGCCCTGGGCCTCTCAATGTATCGCAACTTGCATGATGTTTCTCGCATCGTTTAATTGTCATCGATTCTACTATTTTCTGATCGTCCAGATGTTTAGTAATCGATATCTATGAATAAATAGAATGTGATTTCGGTGGTGGTGCTAATTCCAAATGCTGGTTCTAATCTTTACCACTAGCCAGGAATAAAAACACAAGAATCAACAATCTTTCCGTCTCACGTCTCTGGCAATTTACATTTTCTCCTTTTAAATAAAGATGAACTCCTAAATCAAAATTCTTAAGTAACAAATTAAACTTCATCGAAGTTTCATAAGCTCTGACATTAACGGAACTCGCTTGTACATAGGTCAATTTTTTTCACAATAATTATGAAAATTGACCTCTATCGCTCATAAAATGATGATATCATTAACCGCGCCAATCACTTGATAGATTACTTATAATAAAATCTGCAGAGTACATAAACACGAGATTATAATGAAGTAATATTTATTAATAGATCCATAAGAGATCAACAATTTAACATATCATAATTTAGTATGGTAATATTCTACCTCTCATCTAAGTAGCCTATTATTTTTATGATGACTAGGAAGTTCATTACTTGGTACTGGTTACGTAATAACTAATGCGTCTGATACGAAGCTGCAGGAATTTTAGAACTTCACTTCTCCAGGCTTTTGTTTTTATTCAATGTAGAATTAAAGTTCTCGTGTTTATCATAATTGATAGAGACCTCTTCTTAAATAGACATCAATGGTAATCTAGAACTAATATTATTTTACTTATTCACTTTGTTTTTCAATTGGAAATTTAATCCTTATACACTTAGGCGATTTATAACCCTAAAAACATCGAAAATTCTATTGAGTTGAAAAACGAAATTCAACAATAGCGACGTCGTCAGCGGGTATGTTTGTGGCAATAATTCTATCGGTTGTCTTTTTGGTCGTGACTAGTGAAAGCTTTTCAATGTTGTAAACTTACGTGACAAAAATGAGGTTCACGAAATCATGTAATAAATACTGAAGTTTTAGAATACCTAAAAGGTACTAGCTGTTGTGTTAAATGCACTTATAGTACGATAAAAGGTTAAGAAAAAGTAAACCAGACGTATATAGCCTGAAATTCTTTAAAAGCGTATAAAATTTAACACAATCTTGAATTTTACTCTCAATTCAAGCATTTTACATAAAATCAACTTTATATAAACTACCTACCTACTTTTACAAGCAAGTAGGTAATTCTATGATACAATATTTTATCTTGCAAATATTTCCTAAAAACCTGTAATATTGCACATTTAAAATTTTATTTCATTCGGAGAACAGTGTAACTCTTAACCAGCATTGATTGATATTACACACATTACATGGTCTTATAAGCACACCTACCAACATTAACATTTAAAGGACGCAAATATGTATGAACAAGGATAACATCACGTACTCTGCAGTTTAAAACGGCACAAACATTACAATATCATTGAAAGCTAAAATTAGTTTAACACTACTCCAGTTCGTGGACAACGCATTATCCCCTTGCGTTGGTTGACATATTAAGCGGGCATAGTATGAACGCAGTTTAGCTTTACAATTACCTATAATATCATCATGGACGTCAGAGAACGCTAACAAAATGATTGTTTACAACATTGCGGTCAGTAGTGAGTTGATATAGTCACGTGATGACTAAGGACCCAACCCACGGACAAAAGGACCTGGCTCAGAACAGGTCGTGACCGTGACTCAATCCTTCGATGATGTAATTCCTCGTAATTGATTCGATGATTCGTATACTTAGTGCTTGGAAATCATTCTAACACTTATCGATACTTTATGATTCTACAAGCCTGTGTATGCATTTTTAACATTTAATTCGATTTTAAAATCATGTCATGTTGATTAACTTTCAAAAAAAGACTTTCTCCTCAAAGTATGAATTCTTAAAAGAGATTTTACACATTAGCACGTCGACTTTTATCGTATTTCAAGCAACATTATAACAATTTAGTTGAATAAAATATCTTAATTTATAAATGATCATACAAGTCACAACTTCTATGTGCTAAACCCACTATATACTACCTCTACGATCCTTATTGAACCCTCCTTACAATTATGCTTACAACATCAGTTTTCTATAAGATGAAGCATCTGCTTTCGGAAATTGTGACAAAGGGTACCGAAGGAGGTTGTGCAACTCAATATGTGACCAATTGGACTGTCCATGAGATTCGCCACATACTATGTAGGCAAGGTTAGATGTTATCGTAAACTTGATGTAACTTAGCTTCTTCTAGTTAAAAATCCAGGTCAAGACGGCCCAAATGCCTCCTCCACTTGTTTTCATCTACGGGGCGGATTAAAAGGAAATCGCACTGTCCCAAAATACATCAACCCTGTTTCGTGAAACTTTTGCTACGAGTATCCTAGCTTTATTTTAAACCTTAATAGGTATATCAAAGTAACTCATTTTATATATACCTTTAATCATCATAAGTTGAGGATGCCTGGTTCTAAGATGTAAATTCAGATAACTGATAAATCGACTCACCTGAAACTCGAGACCAAGTCGTTAAGAAGACTAGACGGGATTGGTACAAATGATTACCTACTACACCAATTACTTAGATTGCTGCAGCTTTGAGTCATATGTATGACAGTGTGACTACTACGTATAAACGGAAAATTCTCGATATCGACTTACAATAAATTGGTAGGACATCACTTTATCGCTAACCGCAGTTAGCACGTCAGATGTAATGAGTTCGTCACTAGTGACATCACAACTGTTACCGAATGGAGATGACATGGAAAGTGAGTTATAATAAAGACGTACAGCGTTCGTGCGTAAGCTCGGTCGGCAGAAAATCTAGATGACGCGCTAACGGGATATTGTTAGAAATATATGCCTATGTCAACAAGGGAAAATTAGCTTTTAGATATAAGCTTGTTTTTTTCCTAACATAAAATTAAACGTTCGTCAAATAACATTGAGTATTGCGGTCAGTTGAAAACATGAAAGGGCTTAAAGCTCCATGAAAATAGACTATCAATTTTACACAAAGTATGCCACACATTATTACGCGGTACATACATCATGTGTAATTATTTTACCGTAGTTGGATTTATTCTAGCTTATGAACTTGGAAACTGGTAATTGAAGACGAGGAGGGCATTCTATTACAGAATTTCCATTGGTTATTTTTGAACAAACAAGTGTTGTCATCTCTATCTGATTGCTACAAATAATAGGTTTATTTCGAAATGACTTCACCGGACGATTTGTCTTTGATCTCATCTAAAATCATCAAAGAAATACAAACCCCATAATTTAATACAATTTATCTCTAGGAATTGAAACGCAGTTATATAGTCAGCTGTTATTTTATGTATGTAATTATAGTTAGTAGGTAACAATACTATACATTTAGTGAAGGTTTTATGAATAAGAAAATTTATTTTATAATAGCGCTTATATTATGAATTCATCATTCAAAACTATCGATTTATATTGTCATAATTAACAGCTAAAATATAATGTTCAATTAATTAATGAGTTATAGCTTCCTTGCTTGTACCACGCATATGCATAAGCTAGGCATATCATTAATGATTGCCGTCTTGTTAGATGTTAAGAAGAGACGTCAATATACTTTAAGAAGTTCCGTATTATTCCTTATTAATATGCAAGGGTCATCTTCGTAAAATGCCAAGGCACGCTAATTTAATGTCGGTCTTCAAATGTGAAATCGAATGCCGCTAATGCACTGTATTATTTTAGTCAATAATCACTCTTACATTTTGGATTGCTTCTCTTATGTTATTTAGTATAATAAGGAATTTTTTTATTAAAAAAAAAACTATCGTATGAAATTACTTACTTCCAACTTGTATGGAATTAAAACTACAAACTTAAGTTTCAAGGAAAATGTTGTAGACCTTTTCGCATCCGTGTTTGTTTAATACTATTTTGCCACACGTGAAGTGTGCTCAGGCATCAATAAACATTTTTGTAACAGTTTTCTCTAGCCATTTGTATAATCCACTTGCCTACATCTTCTAATCCAGGAAACCCGTATTCAGGCAACTTGTTCAATATTAAACATGTTCGCTGCCTGACATCATTGCTAAATACTTATACTTATGTTGGTTTCTTAACAGCATGTTTAAGGCAGCGCCCCAAGCAATCTAGTCACTCAACTAAATTCAATTTGCTTAGATAATGTGAGCATGATAAGGTGTACATTAAGCTTAATTGAAAATCAGGATAGCTATTATAAATTAAATAGTTTAAGCGATACTGCGTTAAACGGTACGCACCGAGCTTTGCATAAAGTTCACGCTTCGCTAATGTATTCCACGATCGCTGAGCTCATAGCCTTTATTAGAATTCTCAATCAACATAAATGTTGAGTGTATTATACACATTAGACCACAGCGAGAAACTTTCGAACAGTACCTAGGGCTAGTGCTGACTTCGTAATGAAAGGTGTGTCGCTCAGGAATTCCACTTGAAACTCTACAATTATTTTACGCGTCAATCTATGCAAATTGCTTATTATGCGTAAAGTATGAATTTATTATTAGAATTACACTTAGTTCTTGCTGTGTAACCTTTTACCTAAGTCTTTTGCATTTAGATTAGAAATGACATAATATTTTGGACCCAAATTTCAAGAGATAAGGTGATTACTGTTTAATTCCTAAAATCCAATTGAATTAGCAACTTTAGACCTATAATCTTGGGAATAACACCTGGTGCAAACCAGTGGCACTTGTTTTAAACTGTAGATGTTAGGACGAGATTTTCAACGGCTACATTTAGGTGTGGCCAACCGGGTTTAGTTCCAAATGGGTGTCGGTTACTTGACGAAGTGACCATATAACGAGGTAGATAGTTATATATTAGAATTTCAAGAAAATAAACATGTCAAGAGCACTGTTCTGTTACATTGGAATTGGCTACAGCTGAGCCCCTCATGTTGCAATGAAAATATTTATGTGGATGTTCAGCCGTAGGTTAATGGTGTTATACAGTTGCATTTTAATAAGTTATTTTGTATTAGCGAACTTAAATTCAGATCGGAATTTTGCCATACACCACTGCGCGAACGCGAAGTGTTTGTCCCTTTGATTATCCAACTAGCATAAAGGTTCTATGTTCGACTGTACGTATGCACGCTTGACTTGGGGTATAAGCTGCGAGTGCGTGACGAGAGCGTTACGAAAAATGTGATTAGGCTAAGCGAACGGAAGTTGAGAACGAGATATAATTTAGTGAAGAAAGAGACAGATACGTTTTGTATATTACTGTAGGGACAAAAGAGAAAGGTGCGAGCACACATTTTCTTTCTCTCATAGCCAGTTACCTACGTTCGTATATCTAAGACACAGAGAAGGCCTATGAACTAAAGAGGTTTTACTTCAGTCGTGTTATCTACTACTGTGGTCTAAAGCACACTCGTTTATTTTTAACCGACTTCAAAAAAAAGAAGAGGATCTCAATTCGTCTGTATTTTTTTTTATACAGTGTTTGTTTCAATTTGGGTGTTCTTTTTTATCTAAGTAAGTATATGTTTTTGTGTGCGTATGAAGTGTGTATTGTTTTGAAACCCTCCAACATCACAATGTCCGAAGAACAGGTGACGAAGTTTAAAAGAAATCACGCGCACCTAGAGTCATTAGATTAGTTTAATAACGTTTCTTGAGTGCCGTTTCGAGGTTTATAAGAAATTAAAACTTATGGATATGTTTTTTTTTTACTACTTACCTACTCTATAATGGGCATTAAGTAAAAAGTATTCCCAATACGTCCACATGTATGTATACTAAGTTATTATAATAATAATCCCTACACATGATCTAACTTTTGTCAAGTCGTGTTACTCTTTTTTTGCTCGCTAACAAGGATGTTCGGCGTGACTAATAAGTTCATGTACTAATAATCTTATAGTTTCTTAACTTTTTTTAATACCGGTCATACTTTTTTATGGAAGACAGCGTAGAAAAATGTTGTAAGAAATAATTTGAATAATTTCTCAGCAAGTTCTAAATCCGGGATCCATAGCACGTAGGTACTAGGATCGGTCATTAGTTGGGAACTATTCGGACCAAAATATCATCATTTATCCACATTTCTATCGAATTTCGATCGATCGGATTGTGAGTTTCGTTTGGCACAAGCCGTTTAAAGTTGAATGGTTTTATAATATCCTATTAGACCGTTGCCTTTAGGTGATTTCTCTTCCAGTTCCTCAACAACTTTACCCTACACAATTAATAAGAACCAAGGTACCTGTAAGTCCAGTAAAAAAGGAAGACAGCAAGAATATAATTGAATTAAATTGAACAAGAAATTGAATTAAACTGATTGTGTGAATTAATTGTTCAGTGTTTTCTATGGGATAATTATAGAGTTTTTTATCGTATTCAGTGCGTAGGCCTTACTTGTGTTCATGACATTTATTATGGTAATAATTGCAATTACGAAGTAGGAACATTTATTATACTCAATAAGTACTAAATTTCCAGGTATTTTGTTGCTATTTTAGCTTCTTATGTTGACAATAGATCTTTTAGATCATGATTGAATAGATTTAAATAACTTTGTATTGTTCTGAGAAATATTTGTAGGTCATTAATAATTGTATTGTAGTTATTGACATCATTATTGCATATAACTTCATACATCACTCGTATTGTCCTACAAAAGTTTTGACGCCAATTATACCACATTGCGCGATGTGCTACAGGTTCGATCCTCGAATGCTTGTTCTTGGATTTAAATGGGTATCGTTGGACTTTCATTGGGTGTTGTCGGGCTATAAATGGTAGATTTAAGGGCGTATGTTTTGAATGTTTGTAAAACTCCCCGCGACACAAGGTTTGATTATTTTATGCGGAAGACGTTTTAATATTAAGTATTATAGCTAGCTTGTACTGTTCCACTGCTGGGTAAAAGCCTCCCTCCATTCCTTCCAGCGATCCCAGTCCCTCTCCTCTTCCTGCCAAATTCCCAGGATGGCGTATCGTTCGTCGTCGACGTTTAGATCATCCCGACATCTCTCCTCCGTGGTCTGCCGCGGTTCGTTGTTGTGGGGCGCCAATCCTGAGGTCGTCGCGCCCATTGCTCATTTGGCATGTGGCAGACATGTCCAGCCCAGTCTCATTTTAAATGAGCGGCTTTTTTTATTATAATGAAAAAATAAAAACAAGTTTACATCGCCTAGAGATAGAGATTACTTAAATTATATTTTATTTCATACATTGATACAAACGCAAATTGAGGAAATACCCAATAAGTTTCGAAAGTTTCGCTACCTGCTAGTTGTTTTGGGGCGCCACGCTTTTTCCCTTCGTACCTACAAAGATAGAAATTGAGGAGGATTTTACGAACACATTATGCTAAAATTAATGTAGATTTTTTATTTAAAATGTTATTTTAATTGTAAACTAAATCATGTTTTTTTTACTTTTTATGGGCATATTATGTACATAATTATCTACTTATCGAATTTGCGAGCTTGTTTCTTTAGTGCTCCATTATTGCAAAACTATGACAGGGTAATCAATCATATGGCCAAAAACTAAAGTCGTAGGTACCTACCTACTTATTATATTAACTTATTATTACTCATAAGTACTCTACTAAGATTCTAACTTAATAAAACACCTTGTAGGTAGAAGTAGGTAACTATTACCTATATTTTTTTTTGCGATTTAAATTCGTTTATACAGCAAATAATAATCAATGCAACAGCATACAACATAACATTCAAAGGCCTTTCTCATTGTCTAGTGCAGATCGAGAGATATCCGCACATCTCATAAACATGACTATGATTGATTGTGAGACTGAGAAGCTATCCCGCGTTTATTGAGGGAACGCGAACTGAGAGAAGAGAACTAAACAGTAGGTAGTGTAAGTACAAGAACGTAGATTTTGGTAAAGAAGCTTATATAATACATAGGTACTACTCGTAACTTTTAAAATATCGCGTTGCATGATTTTAATAAAATTACTTCACGGGCGTCGTGGTGGCCTAGCGGTTCAATGAGCGGCTTCGTATGCACATGGTTGCACGTTCGAACCCAGGCAGGTACCAATGTTAATTTTTCAAAGTTATATGTACTTTCTTAATCATTCTAAGACATCATTGACAAAACGGTGAAGGAAAACATCGTGAGGAAACCTGGATTCCAAATATTGGAATCTGAAATCGCCAACCCGCAATGAGCAAGCGTGGTGATCAATGCTCATCCCTTCTCTATATGGGAAGAAGCCTGTGCCCAGCAGTGGGACGTTTATAAGCCGGTATTATTATTATAATATACGTCACGGGCATTACCGCTTGATCACGGCCAGTGTAACCCGGCTGAAACGTCAAGCCTTGAAAGGTAAATGCATGAGTTCGTGTTAAATCCCGTGACGTAATTTTAATATTATCTAAGTACCTAATACATGTCTTGCCTAAGATTTAAAGCATGATAAGTACCTACTTACATAAACGTTAAAAAGCTTGGTGACTGTAGAACTTATAATTTGTAACAATAGGTTGTAAATTAATAAACAGCTGAAATAAATTTACAGTATTTTCTGGCATTTTAATCATTTCTTTGTACTTAGATGCAGTATTAATTGTAGGTACAACAGGTGCCAGTACCTCTTAACATATCGTAAGTATCTACGTAAGTATCTTGGAACGAAAGTGACGGCTAGAGCTATGAAATTAATAATTTACTGCAAGTATGCCACATTCTGCAACGCAATTAATGTAGAGAACAATTCTTTCTCTGGCCCAAAAACTGGGGCGATTTCAAATAACTTTTCGGGGAACTGACCGCTTCGCTGCCAAGTGCTCGCTGTACCACTGTCATTGCCAGACAAAGTTTAGTTATCAATGCCTAATAGGCCGTGACAATTCATGAAAAATATTTTAAATGCTTATAATATGAAGCTTGCAATTAATCATAAGAAAATGAATAAAGACTTTTAATATTTTGTTGTGCTTGATATTTTTAATGTCTGTTGTTGGTCAATGCTTATTCTGAAGAATGTGTAGGTAGTCCATGAAACTTCATAGTTATTTTGAAATTGTTTATGATGTCTTCTGAGACTTTGCCTGAGTTATCTTTCATCCATCAAAACTGATCAAGACCAATCTAAAAAATATTAACTCTGAGCAAATTCTTTAACTTCATTCAGTCTACTGTGAAATTAATTATTCATTTATGGTTGTGGTCCCAAGTTCTAAATATACCCCGAACAATGTAAAAACCGCGGAAAAAAAAGTGTAGGTTGGTACCTAGTGCAACAGTAGGTACCTAGTACACATAATGCATTTTACTTTTGTTATTTTGATAATTATTTCCTCTAAGCTTATTTTTCAGTAAATTTAACTATCATAGATTGAGGAACAAAAACTAGACACAAAGTGTCTGACGAGCCACTTGTGTTTGTATAAGTAGGTATGTGAGTCAAAACAAATATCTTGAGGCCATATAATTTGAGCGACTATTATATCCGCATAGCGCAAAATGCCAAGCGTTACATCGCCAATAATCTTGTGGGCTGCTCCCCTATGAAACAGTTCTTTTTCACATAAACCCGTGTTGAATTTGACTGCATGATTAGCCTGGTGAGGACCAGAATCCTCAACCAGTGCGTCGTATCGGTGATGTGACACCCACCACGGCCTTGGTCACACAAATTTAAGGTTGCTCTGAGAGAGCGATGCTCGGGTATCTCAGGTGGATACAATTCGTAACGAAGTCATTCGACTGAAAACTAAAGTCACTGATATTGCTGGAAGAATCAGCTCGCTAATGTGGAAGATGGTCGGTTATGTCAAACGTAACGTAACGTTAGGGCAAACGTAGCGTAAGACGTCGTGCGACTAGATGGACCGACAATTTGAAAAACTGTATCTTGTTCGGTTCCTGTTCGGCCAATTCGAATGGATGAGTTGGTATAGTAGTCGACGGCGATAAGCTGATAAGATGAAGTAGGTAGGTATAGGTCACGACACTAATTAAGTATGTTTGATCGTCTTGCAGCGGGTTCGATCGATCCCCGCGTACCTAAGGGGAAATACATAAGGGGAGATTCACAAAATAACTACTTAATGGCCGTAAATATTATTCATACTCAATACGGCAGTAGGTATTTAGGTCTAGGTTGATTTAGTTTAGTCTCCGTGAAAATTTATCTCTTATCTGGGATAACCTCTTCCTGAAGATATTTTAATTGGTAATAAAATAATAAAAAACATTGTCATACTGTATACATAAATTACTATAGCAACTAGTAGCTTGGTACCTTGATACCTATCAACTTTGCTTTCGGCATTTTTTCAGTTTTAATAATTAGTGCTAAAACATAACATAAAATAAATATAATGATAAACATACCAAGAAGCAGAGTTTCAAAACCTTATTTCTCTTCTCTATGCCTTAATATGGCAGTCTGTGTCTTTGGCTATGTTATATGTCAAACTCAGTGAAAGAAAGCAGAACTGTCAAAACGGTAGACTTATGTTTGTTGATCAGACAGATTTTTATTAATCTTCAAAAGATACTAATATGGCAGACACTACGGAAAAAGTGGAGAACGGGTCTGATGCAAGGAGAAGGACTCTTAATATAGCCGTGTCCACAGTGCTTCTTGAAACTGGATTTGACGCTGCTGACAAGATGGCTTTAGAAACTCTTACAGAAATTATGCAGTGTTGTAAGTAAATTACTAATTAATTACTTCAAATCTGAATTGAAGGATCCACAAATTACTTCCTGCCAGTCTGAAACTATGATTCTACATTCCAAAGTTTTCTCTGTAATATAAAACTTCTAATGAATGTCTGTTTTTGTATCAATAGTTATTTCCTTCTCTCAATTAAATAGTATACACTATTAAACATCAAAAAACTTGCAGCTTCATAATCTTTATGTAGGACTGAGAAAATCATTTTGCTAACCTCTATTATCCATTTTATGCATTATTTGCTTTTGTAATTGTTATTTGCAATATTCAGGGATAATGATTACAACTCTTCTCGATATAATTACCTTAACTTTGTTTTACTGGCACACAAATATACTTCGAATCTCTTAAATATTTCAGTTCTATCAGAAGTTGGTAACTCAGCCAGAGGCTACTGTGAATTATCAGGAAGAGTAGAACCAGTTCTCGGAGATGTGGTCATGGCTCTTATCAATATGGGTATGTACCATTTTTATATATGTAGCAATTAATGTTATATATATTATTTGAATCACTGGACTGATTTCAATAATGTGTATTATATAGTATAATTTATTTATTGTCAATTAAAGGTACAATATATTATAGAGTTATATTTGTTCTAGATCCTGACCCAAACATAGTTAGTATATTGATTAAATTTCTTTCTATAAAAACCACTTAAACATACCATTAAATCTGCAATCATATAATTCACTATAAACAATAATAATTTTCCAAAACAATCACTACCTAGTATATAATTTAGAACGCTTGACATTACAGGAATCAGTCTAAAAGGCTTGGAGCAGTATGCATCAAGGCCAAACAGACATGTGATCCAGCCACTACAGCAGGCTCCGGCTCCTCGCACACCAGCCATGCTGTCAGCAGGGTCCAAAGCCAAGCCAGCTCCACATATACCATTCCACCTACCACCATTACCTGATCCACATGCATACATAAGGACACCTGTAAGCACTTTATATTACAACATTCATTAAAATTTCACTTACGAAATGAATTATAATTCTGAATTTGAGTGCACAAGGTGTAATTGGTGACATACAGTAGTTTATTTTTTCCATCCTGTTATAACTATCCAATTTATATTTGATCATGATTAAGAACTATGTTTGAGTCTGCACTTTATCCATAGTAATATAATCTTGAAATCTTTTAGTACTTTGTTTATCTTTCTTTTCAGACCCACAAACAACCAGTTACTGAGTATGAAGCTATTAGAGAAAAGGCTGCCTCGCAGAAGAGAGATATAGAAAGAGCCTTAACAAAATTCTTGGCAAAAACAAGTGAAACACACAATCTCTTCAACACAGATGATAATCAAATGTTTCCATGTAAGTTTCAGTTTATATTATACAGTGTGTTAAAAAACCCTGTCCAATCCCTGAGAGTATTTTTCGGTATCGTACTGCGAACACATATACATAGCTATTTAATGGATTGGAGATTATAATTTTTCAATAGTCAAAATAATAAAATACAAATAAAAACTGATCCAAGGCAACAGCTGAACAACTGACTGTGCCTCAAAATTCACATACTTACTACCTACAGTTTTGTGTCAATGAAGCCACCTATGCGAGACCGTTCATGAACTACCACGAATATGCCTTCATTGGATCGGACAGGGGTTTTGTTACATGTTGTATACTTAATTATCAGGTCACTTTTGACCAAAATTGCCTCCATAGGGTGTATAAATACTAATGGCTTTTTAAATTAATTTCAATTAGGTGTACATAAAGGTGATCATGCTCATTGTACCATGTATTGAAGATGCCTGTGCCCATCAATAGGACATTTATTGGTTTATATTATGTACTGTACAACTAATTTCTCACAGAATTAAAACTGTAAACTATATTTTTTATGAAAATTATTTTGTGTACTCTTAATGCATTCGTTTTAATTGATCTTTGTTACAGTAATAGCTTGCAAACCCACATTCCCTGCGTATCTGCCATGCCTGCTACCAACAGACCAAGTATTTGATTTTGATGAACTAGAATATCACTTTCAAGTTGCAAATAGGACCGAAGATATGCCAGCCGATAAGAAAGGTAAGTTTGTTCATATATTGTTCTCTGGAAACATTTATGTTACCTACACAGAATGTTGATAAGTCCAAACAAGCCCAGTTTGGTAACATTGGTTACACTAAATTACTCCGATATTTCTCTTGTAGATATAGGTATCTATTATTTTCCCATTGATTAGGTTCTGATTTGTGTAATACATAATATATTTTTTATTCACAGATCAATCAGACAATGAAGGTGACAACATTGGTGACAATGATAACCCAAATAGCTCACAGATGGACAACCAGGATACAAGTATGGCTTCTAGCCCTGATAGAAGTAAAGCTGGTGGATAATAGAAAATATATGTTGTAGCATAGGATGTGTTTTAAGACATTTAAAATTAATAAAATAATTAAACTTAATTATTTAGTACATTGTTTGATTAGTCTTTAATCGTATATTCCTACCAACGGTATTTTTCTCATAATATGAGCAGACTAGCGAGTTCATCACCACAAATCATGAAGACGTAGCCACTGCTAGGCCATGGAAGTCTAATTTTATTGCATCTTAACTAATTGTAAACTCAAAATAAATAATAAGACTGTTTTTTTTATTATATTATAATATAAATAAAACTACATTATATCTGTTTCTTCAAAATATTTGTACTTTAAAAACTTCTTCACTAACTTCTTGTACGAAGTTGCCCGCGTAAAATTGCATCAAATGTAGTCTGGGGATCTGAAAGAACTTTTTAACTTCGCTGAAATTACTCGACGAAAATTACTAAATTCTTGCTGACTTGCTTTGTCATTTAATACAAGTGCCACAGATTTATCTGACTCGATGGCCAAATGTGAAACTAATATTATTTTACTATTTTCATTTTGTATAGCATAAAATAAACAGAATTAGAGATTAAATTTGGCCGCCCGGGCGAGGGTATTATTTTTACCCTGAAAACTACGAAAATTCAACAACAATGGGGCCGTCACCGGTTAGAAAAATTTGTGGAACTTTATCTGAAATTCTATCCACAGCCATAAACTGTAAAGTGTTAACTCCTGAACAAAAGATTATAAGTCATTCTATAGAAAAAGAACATTCATGGGTGTGGCCCATGAAGTATGGAGCCATGAAGGTATAGATGTGGCCCTAACTGTTTCTATTCGGCATAACCATGGGTATAACGTTTCGGCCACAATCCTTTTTTAGGTTTTGTTTAATCGTTGAAAAATTAGCAATAATAGCAATATTCCATGGCTTCCATACATGGCTTCGATGGTTCCATGAATTTTAAGTAATACGTGTAATATGATTATCTATCTGGTATTCTATCTTGCTGTGATATTGTGATCCTAAATTCAATTATTCATCTTCGGTTTCATTTTGTGCTATTTATGCTAAAGATGTGATTGTCATATTTACTGGAACACGGCTATAAAGGCAAGTATTCACATTTCACAAAGGTTAAAAATGTCTTGGACGAATCTCGGACGAATCAATTCAAAAGTAAGCCTACTGCAAGATTTACATATAGAAATAAAGCAAATGACAGCAATAATATTAGCTTTTCAATAATTTATGAAGCTTTATTCCAATCATTATTAATTTCCTTTATCTAATATTATTTTGGATAACTAAATAATAAAGTTTCCAAATTTTAAGAAGGTATTATATATTTTTAGAAATGCAGCAGAATAATTTGGAAACTGAAGTAAAATAGATAACTTTTAAAAACGGTGTCATTCATAATCATGAATTGGATTTGTCATACAATGCTAAATATGCACATAATCATCATCAAGGTTGTTTCTAATTGTTATATTAAGAATGCTTAATATTATCATGACAATGTAGTATTTAGTCAATCGTGAAGTTAAAAATTAAGACGTGAAAAAGTGCTGGTAATGATCTAGAGACTTGGTTAAACCTGGTTAAACCCACGATCAACCACGATACACCTATTGGCTCTATGTATGTACTTCGAGCTCTGTCAAGACCATGGTCAAGACTTATGAATTTGTGAACGTGTGCGAATGACCTTATGTCACATTACGTCTTTCGCTTTTGAAAGGAAAACATTTCAAAATTTTGTTGACCTATTTTTAGCTATATTATTCCCACGTTTTAGATTAAGTTACTTTTACATTTTTAGTTCTATACTTTAGAAGTACTCCTATAGAAGCCGCCGACATGGGCCGTAAATCGCAATCAAAGCAAAGTTCTAAGAAGAACTCAGGGAAGGAAAATAACAAGTTTATTCAGCAAAGAAGAAAAGAACTCACTATTCTGGTGGATAAGGTGTTAAGATTGACTAGTATATTCCAGGCTTCTAATCATGTGTTGAAGAGTTGGGAACATCAATTAGAAATCAATGCATTGATTAAAGAAATCACGAATCTAGAATGCCCACCACACAAGAGTGGCCAACATAACAGGCAGGCGAATATAGACAAGTATATCAAATGGTTGAGTGAGAATGGAGCTCAATTTGATGGTAAGCTATAATACTAATACTGTTTCTATATTAAATTTATCCCAAAGCAATTGACAGCCTTAAAATATAAGTCACAGCTACATTTTTAATCAGCTGAATATTTAAACCCTATACCTACTATAAAATAATAGTGACTTGAATTATTAACCTTTACAGGAGTGGAAATTTCTGGATTTGAGGGATATGAACTTGGTCTAAAAGCTACCAAAGACTTTAAAGAAGGTTCATTAATTCTTACGATACCATCAAAAGTTATGTTAACTGAGAAAAGTGCTAAGGAATCAGAGTTAGCAGCATTTTTATCTATTGACCCACTGCTGCAGAACATGCCAAATATTACATTAGCCCTATTCCTGCTACTTGAAAAGAATAATCCAGGTAAATATTGTGGTTATAAGTAATTATCAAGGGAGAACTAAAGACATAATTATATAATTCCACAAATGTGAAAAGATGTTTTTTTATGAAAATAATAGTTAAGACCGTGCCACAAAATATGAGACTTGACATACCACATTGTTTGACAGTCAATTTATAGGTCTCTTTAGGAGAATAAAGTAGCAAGGAACTAGGCGACAGACGTCTTTGGGCAGTGGAAAGAGCACGGATGCATGGCATCTGTGCAAGTTCCCCACTGCTCGCCAAATCTCATCTTTTGTGGCACACCTTGTATTAGTGTCTCATATTAGTAGACAGTTGGTAAAGTAGTTGCAACAAGGTTTCTTGACAGGAACTAATATTTGATTATCTAAATGTATTAGATAATCAAATAATATAAGAGCTCAGGATTGGCGCCCTACAACATCGAAACGGGCACGCGGCAGACCACGGAAGAGATGGCGGGATGAATTAGATGCCTTCCTGGGGAATTGGCAAGAGGCGGCTAGGGACCGGGATCGCTGGAGGGAATGGAGGGAGGCTTTTGCCTAGCAGTGGGACAGTACAAGCTATCTATAATAATAATAATAATAAAATGTATTAAGGCAATGTGCTGACTTTCATATTAATGGCTAAGCCTAAGTCAGTTATTAAAGTTTGAAATTCAAGATAGCATTTTTGGAAATCTCAAAAAACCCTTAAGGGGAAAATTATAACAAATGTTATTGTGTAAAAGACTAAAATTATCTTGCATTAAATAATTTCTTGTAACCTTCCTCACATATTTTGCAATTATGCAACTGAAAAGTTTTAATATTACTGTTAAAAATTTTCAGAATCATTTTGGAAGCCATACATTGACATTTTGCCCGAAAAATATTCAACAATATTATACTTCACTTTAGAAGAGCTTGCTGAACTTAAGGTAAGACATATTTATAAACATAAATATGACATAATATTAAGAGCATGATTGCACTATTGTATGAATAACTTGATAAATGACAACTACATGCTTTATCATTAAAGATGATTGTAATCAAATTAAAAGTTATAATATTTCTCCTCTATGATTACAGCCATCCCCAGTCTTCGAGTCAGCACTAAAACTGTACAGAAGTATTGCAAGACAGTATGCCTACTTCTACAACAAAATCCACACTTTGGATATACCAGTTCTGAAAAAACTACAAGACATATTCACTTTTGATAACTACAGGTAATTATTATTAATTTAAGCCTGAACTTTCCACTGCAGGTCAAAGACCTCTCTTGCATCATTCCACAAATAGCTGCCAATAGAAACTACAGGTAAGATAAATAAAAATGATATTAAAATTCTTATTTTATTTTAAAGTCAACACTATAAAAATAAGAAAAACAAAAATGTCTTTGATATGTCACATTGCACTTATATTACTGAAATATACCAATAAATTATTAAGGCCAAATGGAAGTAATACTGCAGTTTAGACCAATGATGCTTATACATACATAAGTTACATGGACTCTTTTTTTATGTACAATTAGAATAATATTCACCAAGGAACAAGACATGAAATATTTTGATCCAAAATAGCAAAATTATCTTAACATAGCTATAATTAGAAGTGTAGATATTTATTTGTGCTTTAAATTAATATTGATCTACTTTATAAAAATCTTAGTCAATATCAGGTCACTAGTTTAAATTATAAGGCTATTTTCACAATAATTTCTTAAAAAATTACTGACATTCTCCAATTATCTCCTCCCAAATGTCATGCATTTTTTATTATTGTAGAAAACCCTTTTCTCTATCATAAAACATCTTAATTAATCTAATTTAACCAATTTCCTGTCAATCAGTCTATATTAGGACTTGAGTGATTGCCACTTATTGGAATGGTTTTCTTAAAGTGTCCCACATGTAATCTGGCGAATCCTTACCGTTTTGTGAATCTAACGTATTCAATGTGTATATATTAGACGTTTGCAACATTGGACTAATACTACGTGTACTACTGTTATTCTTGTGGCCTTTTCTATTCTCGAAAACCGGTGTCGGGATCCGTTCGTCAGCGAAACTGCGTTTCTTTCTAATCACGGATCTTTGTTGTTTCCATTTAAATGCAACGTATGTTAATAAGAACAATATCATAGCTAAACCTGCGATACTTGCTGTTGCAACTGTCACAGATCTAGTTTGGCTGGGTAGTTTATCTTGAATACCTGATCCATGTGGCGATGACTCTTTGTTTTTGAACGCATTCACTTCAATTTTCTCTTCCGAAGCAGATGCTATGTTGCTGTCTAAATCTTTAAGGTGCTGTAAATCTTCTAATACAATTAAGCCATCTCCATCCGTGTCTTCATCTAACCGGATTTTCTTGAACGGTTTTATAGGAGACAGTTCTGAAATCACAAAAAAAAATGTTAAATATTATTTGATGTACCTAGGACTAATAATTCTATAGATAATATATTTTGTACCTTCTAGATCATTTATTTCTGTTTCATTGTTGTGGCTTCTTCCCATTAGTGAAAATATTTCATTCCAGCTAACAACATCGTCTTGACTGTCACTCAATATTCGACCCTCCCTCACTGTTTCATTATCATTATATTTTGTAATATTAACATCATCTACTGGTGTTGTTGTATCAACAACTTCAGAGTCTGCGTGGATATGTATACTATTATTTATATTTTTGGTGAAATTATTAAATAATGACACTATCCCCATATTTTCTCCATTTTCGTTGACATTGTTGCGGAAATCCATTACGACAGGAATATTTACGTTGCTTATCATACTCAAATCTACTGTTGTTGCTCTTGGATTTGGATCATGTGAGTTAGCATCCAAAAGAGCTCTCAATGGGTAAGTCTCTTTCGATATAGGTTCTAAAAGAGACTTAGATAAGAACGGTTCTGGTGGGTTAGGTTCTCGCGACGCATTGTGGAATATGTCAGCCAAATGTACATGGCTGGATCCACGTTCTCTATGTTCTACTAATTCACTTAGTGTCATATTTCGTTCCAGCAGTATCTTGGATAGTTTTGCACTCGCTGTAATAAAAAAAGCTTATGTTAATATTGTAGAGTACTTTTGATTGTTTAATGCCGTAAAGTTGTTTTTTATAAAACGTATACGACCTCACTTGGGATATATTACTTACTTTGAGTATCATTCAGTATTTCTTCAATTTCAATTTTAGCTGTTTCTTCTGTTGTAGTCGGTGTTGTAGCTGTCGCAACTTTAACTACAGTAAATGTCCTTGTCTGTGCAGGAACACTTTCAGTTCTACGTGTACTCTCCGTTGTCATAAAGTCGTCTAGTGTAGTTAAGTCACCGTTGTTATCGTCTGCTGTCGTCCTAGGTTCTTGAGTTCTGGCAATAAATTCTGAAGAAGAAACTAAACTACCCATACCAAACAGCTGTTTTATAATATCGTCTTGTGGCGGTTCGGTAGTAGCATTTTTATGCTTAAGCCTCTTACGCTTTAGTCTATTATTAAAAGCTTGTCGTCTTAGACCCGATGCATTAGGGGTTGGTTTAACAATAGAAAGCACGTTTGGTTTTTCGGTTTTAATAAACTCAGTTGTAGTTTCTTTAATAGGAATTATGGTAGTTTCCGTCATTTCCATGTTAATATCATCCAGTTTAATTATAAGATCGTCTTCTGTTTTATTTTCTTCTGACGAACTGTTGTTATTACCCACGTTAATCGTAATGGTTGTTTCTTCGGGTGTAATAAAAACTGTAGTCGTTTCATAGTCACTAGTCCAGTTCTTTTCGACTTGTGTCTTATTTTGTATCATCGATGGAAGTACTTCTTTCCATTCTTTTGACTTAGTTACATTTCGCCTATGCTGAGAATATTTTCTAGCAGTCATTGATATAATATCTCTACTCAACTGACCCTTATAAGTGTTGTTTAACATCGGTCGCATACGTAATTTTTTTCGCAACCCTACGGGGTAACGACGTCTATATATTTTAGGAGTTTTGTCATCCAAATTCTTTGCCGTCGTTAATTCATTGTCATCTTTTTTATTTGCTCCAGCTTGAACCTCTTCGGGTATTGGATTATCAGGTGCTGGTTCTGTAGCGTATTTTGTTTCAGAATTCACTAAGGTTTGTTCTTCGGATTCGTCTTTATATGTCAAGTCTTTTCTCAAATCATTCAAGTCATTTATTGGCTCAGAAGGATTCCTATTAGAACCTTCGAATGTATCACGAGATTTAAATATTGAAACTGCATGCTGTTTCCCACGAAGCAAATCTGTTAGTGACAGGTTATGCTGTTGAAGTATCTCACTCAAACTTGTTCCATTCGACCTTTTTAATATATCCTTTAACGTTAATGGATCCATTAAATAATTATCCTGAAAATAAAAGTCATTCTATAATTTGTCCTTGCATACCTCAAACCATATTAGTTTTCAGCCGCATTATGTTTGTTTAGACAAGTTTATCATAAGCTTTTGTTATTGTTATTACGATTGCATAAAACTAAGGCGCTAATACAAAATAATCAATCAATTAGTTAAACACAACAAGAAATTGTTATAATAACTACAATGGCGAAAAACGCAGTTAAGACACCTTTAAAAATGGCATTCAGCGCGCTTACCAGGAACTCTTAAAGCAGGACTGTCGGCATCTCACTTCAACAAATGTAACAGTCATGCTTTAAGAGTTCATAGTAAGGTTCTGTAATGCCTGTTATTGGGTACCACTTGAAATGCATCCATCCACTTATCAGGGTGAACTTCTTGTAAAGTAGATTTTTTAAATCGTTGGATTTTATCTTTACATTTAGATATGATAAATTTCGATCTTTTCTTATGTTTCTCTAGAGCTTTGTCTGCGTCAATCAATACTTTGACTTTGTAGTTAGCCTTTTCTTGCTCTGAGGTCTCTAATACTGGCACGTATCTAGTGTCTATATCATATTTTTCGTGTTCTAAGATGAATGATAACAAATTCCCTATGCCTTGTTTACTGCAATAGTTTAATTTACATTTATCCTATAAAATAATAATAATATAAATCATCATTAAGTCAATTTTATATATTAGTTTCTAAGTAGCGTTAGCCTATCTTTCGGTTTCTGAAAGTATGTTCGATAATCCTTAGTCAAATCTTTGATAACTAGTGTCATTAGTTGTCCAAAATACTAATAGTAATTATAATTATTATTGTTTTTTATGTTGATCAGCCTTTTAGAAACCGAGGCTTACACATACCTGTGCCTTGTCGAATTCGCTTAAAATGCTGGTTCTATTATTGTGATCTTGTTCATTATTTATTTTGCCTTGTTTGGTAGGCCTTGGGACACCCAATATTTCTGATGAAAACTCTGATAAAGATTTATCTTCAACATCTTGAATTGTGGGTGCCACGTGTTCATCAGCTAAGGGTAAAGGGAATTCATCATTATTGGCGCGTTGATTTAGGTCTTCTTGTAAGTTTCTCGTCTGTTGATGCATAAAATTTTGTTCGTCTCTGTAAAGTGGTACATTTTGTGGATGCTCCTGTAGAATATCATCTATTGTAACTTGATCAGTTTGCTCGGTTTTGGTTTCTACTTGGTCATGAACAATCGCAGCGGAGTGCCTGAATTCACTCAATTGGGGCCATGTATCTAGAGAAGGTCGTTTTCTTCTCTGACCTCTTCTCCTTAATGGTCGCTCTAAATCTACTTCATCGTCTGACCACCGAATGGGTCTGGTTTCGGGTTTCTTTTGTCTTCGTTTAGGTATTTCTGTTGTTTCACGAGCGTTGTCGAATTCCACTTCAAAATAGGGTCGCGGGGGTTCATCTGGATATATGTATCTGTCTTGGGGCGCGTGATCTTCTTCTCTAGGTGTTTGTGGACGACGTTTTCGTTTACGTCCTGTCCTGCGGCGCTTGGGAAGTTCATCAGGTGGTTCATTACCCCAGTTGACTGTATGTCGTGGTTGTTGTATCGGAGGATCTGCTTCCATTGCTCTCCACGTCTGAAATACATAATAAATGTGTTTATAAGTATCAAAATATACGCAATTAATTGATATTACCTTTTGATATTTGTAATTCAAAAAGCTACCAATCAGTCAATTCACAATAGTTTTCATTTGGGTACGTGATCCGTTATCGTCCGGACATGTGATAAAAATAACTTGCTCATTACCAATGCTATTAGTGTTTCTTAAAGAAGTTGGTAAAGTATAGGGTTTTGTTTGTTGAATATGATCTTAAAATATAAAAAATAAATGTACTAAGAAAGACTGAGAAAGAAAGATTTCCGAAATAAAAAATGTTTATGTGTCTACTACTATCAGCATATTAAGTAAGTACGAATTGGCTTGAAATAATAAAAACAAAAAATATCTATCATTAAAAACTTAAATAAAAGAAAATGCAATTAATAATTTTAGTTCTTGGTTAGGGTTTTTAGACAAAATGAAACTGGCGTTCTAGAGTCATGCACACATCGGTATATTTGCACATTCATAAGTTATATTGCATTTTAAATAAATAACAGATTTTCATAATTACGCACAGAAAGTGTGACAATAAGTTATTTATTTAATAAGATATTTAATAAGTTATTTAATTTAAAAGTGTGGATGAATGTAGTTTTATACAGAACGATGAATGCAAGTCTTTTAAACACCCGTTTTAAATTATGAATGCTGTTTATTCACAATGCTTAGGTATGTATTCTATTAACAATCATTGTAATTCCGTCACTAATGTGCTTGTTTTTGTTTTATAATTAACATTGCTAGCAGCCAGTTTCATTGGTTGCGTCTGCGATTGGAAAATACAGTGGTAGTGAAAGGTCACAGCGTGATAGGTGAATGACTGAGTAATCTCTTCCATTCAACTGTCTTGGTATAACGACGGTGCTCTTTGCTTGACTTTTCATGTTTTGATCGCAGTTTTTTTTTATGAACACACGGTAAATATTGGATAGTTATCATTTTAACTTTTCTATTAATACTTAATATTCAATTTAAGTTTTTTTTCATCAGGATTAAGAATTTGTCACAATTTGTTTACTTAAGCAAACTTCTATCTCTTAGACGACAATATACATATGGATATGTTATGTATTTCGACCTTTATTGTTTATTATTACAGAGAATGAAGTGGACGGTAAAGGTATTCAGATCTTCTATCTATATAAATAAAAAGACAAGGCCTGACTGACTGACTGACTGACTCATCAACGCCAAGCCCAAACCCTTGAACCTAGAAAGCTGAAATTTTGCACAGAGGTTTCCTTTATAATGTAGACAAGGAATAAGGAAGGATTTTTTGAAATTCAACCCCTAAGGGTGTTAAATAGGGGATGAAAGTTTGTATGGAAAATCGTCATTTTTGAAGTTTAAACCATGAAACTTGATAGTTACCATTCTGGTAAAAAATTAAAATCGACGTGTTTCAGTATTTTTCGAAAATCAATCCCTAAGGGACTTAAATAGGGGATGAAAGTTTGTATGGAAAATCGTCATTTTTGTAGTTTAAACCATAAAAATTGGTAGATAACAATTTAGTAAAAAATTAAAAACGACGTGTTTCATTATTTTTCGAAAATCGACCCCTAAGGGACTTAAATAGAGGATGAAAGTTTGTATGGAAAATCGTCATTTTTGTAGTTTAAACCATAAAATTTTGTGGTTACCATTCTGGTAAAAAATTAAAAACCACGTGTTTCAGTATTTTTCGAAATTCAACCCCTAAAGGAGTTAAAAGGGGTTGAAAGTTTGTATGGGAAGTTTGGTATTTTCAAAGATAGACACATGAAATTTCGTAAACGGGTTTCTCGATAGAAATAAATGAAGACGTATTTCAGCGATTTTGAAAATCTACCCCCTAAGAGGGTAAAATAGGGGATGGAAGTTTGTAGGTATATGAATTGTGTAGTTTTCATAGATAGGCACATTAAATTTCATAGGATTATGAGTTAGAAATAAATAAGACGTATTCCCGAGATTTTAGAAATCTACCCTCAAAAGGGGTGCAATAGTGGTTGGAAGTTTTTTTAGGAAGTTCGTCATTTTCAAAGAGAGAGATAAGATTTGGTTTCATGAGATTTGGTATACGGGTTTTTGGTTAGAAATAAATGAAAACATATTTTAGCGATTTTAGAAATCTACGCCTTAAGATGGTTAAATAGGGGTTGCAAGGTATTATATTGTGGACTTTATTTTTAAAGATAAGGCCATGCCTTTCATATACGGGTTTCTGGATCGATACAAATAAATGACCATCTAAAACATATCTTTACGATGACATCCGTGTTCGAGTGGCGTCCACAACGGTTTTCAAGGTGTCGCCAGCTCTGAGGTCCCGGGTTCGATCCCCGGACGGGTCGATGTAGAAAATCACTTTTCTACATTATGTCGAGTCTGGGTGTTAGTGGTACTTTCGTTGTTTCTGATTCCATAACACAAGAGCTTTAGCTACTTTCTTTGAATTCGGAGCAATGTATGTGATTCTTCTTCATCTTTTCGTGTCAATGATTTTCAAGTTTCATCTGACCAAAAAGCTGCCACCATTTTAAAAGTTTATCCAAACTCAATGTATGTGATGTTTTCCACATTATCTTATTATTATCTTAACGCCATAATCTTTTATGAAAAATATAATTGCTCCTTACTTTGAAAATCACAGAATACATCTATCTATCCTTTACTACTTACTACTCTTAACTTTACGCGCGTGCGAAGCCGCGAGCAACAGCTAGTATTAAAATAAATTAAAAAATAATAGTTATATTTAATGAAGACGAAAAAATAACACACTTTGGTCCTTGAGTTACGTTTCTATCGTTTCTAATAATATTCCATACGAGTAGCGATCAACGTATTCACAAAAAAAAACTAATTAAGCGATCAATTTTTTCACAAAATGTACTTAGTGCTTTTTTGTTGTAAATCCGCTTATTACATAATTCAAACAACACATAAGTGAGTAATCATGATAATAACCCACTTTAAACATAACTATTTAAGTTGGTAGTTGCATCCAAGTATTTTTAATTCTATGTGAGTTCGTAACTCTAATTGTATAGTACCTCTGTGAAATTAATCTGATAGGGGCACTATAATAAGATAGTGCGACATCGCATAAAAAGAGCATGAAGTTTGCCAATATGTAAGTATTTTTATGGCTGCGCAGTGACATGTTACGTAAATTTGAGACGATGCGACTCTTTATGCTCTATATATGACATTGTTTGATAATCGCGAAAAAAAAATACAGCGGATTGTCGATGAGTCTCGTGTGAAATTAAAGAACAATACTGTAATATGTCGTAAAAACACACGTTACGTTGTCGTTAACGTTTTTTAGGGTTCCGTATTTTAAAAGGAATAAAACAGAACCCTTATAAGATCAATTCGTCCGTCCGTCTGTCTGTCAAAACCGTTTATCTATAGAACGCGTGAAGGTATCGAGTAAAATCAATACCATATGTTAAGATCAATATAAAACATCTACGCTTACGTTAAAAAAAGATACGGCCGTCTAGGTATATCGCAAAAAAAATACCTATATTTTGACACTTTCATGGGAATCTATAAACTAATAGGGTATTTCCCATTGACCTAGAACTTTGAAATTTGGCAAATAATATCGTCATATACTGCAAATACGAGAAAGGTCTAAAAACTATACATTTGTAATTAAATCATAATCGTAAAATTTGGACTTTGAACGGAACCCTCGGTGGGCGAGTCCGATTCACACTTGTCCGGTTTTTAATAATTAATCTTTGTTTAAGATTACATACAGTGTTTTGTTCTTTTTTAACCTTTTTGTTACGTGTTTACTCTTAACTTAAACATATACGAGATTATTAAACATTCTTATATAACATCATCACATTAATTACCTACGCTTCAATCTTTCAAAGAGGGCTATCGCGTGTCGAAAATCCGCTAGGTTCGCTACTGTCGCTTAAGGTCTATGTGGCAATTTCGTCCAATTGCCGGCCAGTAGCTTGTCTCTCATTGGTGGAGAATGACATATGAACCTTATGCGACACTAGCAACCCTAGCGGATTTTTGATACGCGATAGCCCCCATTGAATAGTCAGAAGTAAAAGAGGTATGCACAATTGTCTTCTATAGAGTAATATTGTTAGTGCAAAGGTGGTATTTTGGTGGTATTTTTTAATATAGAACAGCACTATATAAGTAGCTACAAAACGGCCGACGAATCGTAGCGAGCCTGAACAGAAATACAAGACAGTTTGCGTGAGATGCAAGCACACATAAACGGTGGGTGAGAAAGAGACGACAGTATCTTATATCGCTTTTTTAGGAAATGCGAGTGATCCCGCGGGGCATAGCTATCTATACTAATATTAAAAGCTGAAGAGTTTGGTTGAACGCGCTAATCTGGAACTACTGTTAGATAGCCCACTAATTTAAGAAAGCTTGAATTTGCCGCGATCATCGATGCCACGGGCGGAGCGGCAAGCTAAAGCTAGTTTAATTACATATAGAAACATGTGTATAGACATGTATGTTTTAATTTCGTAAAATCATATAATTAGTGTAAATTGATCGATGCGTTGCGTGCACTCTTTACGAACACTACGACCATAGAAAGTGTCTGATTACCGTCTAATCGTAGTTTGTTGACTATGGATTACCTGACACGACAGTTTGCTAAATGTATATTTTTCGCTACAGTGAGAATGTACGTAATATTTAAGTAGAACTGTTTGCGGTAGTTTACATAATACACCTCTTCCGTGTCAGTTCAACTTGAGAATAATGTGTGCGGTAAGCTGTTAAGTGCTGGTCATCTCTCAAATGCGTTAAGTAGAGTTAGGGAAATTAGTTTTAATGTGTTAACTTAAAATACTTTGTAATGTATGGCTTTACTGCTGCGCTTTAAGCGTTTACACTTTCGTTATCTATACATACATACATATTTTACTATTATGTATACATAGTATAGGTACAGGATTAATTTAAAAGGAGTGTGTATATACTATAAAACTTTTCCCAAGAAACATAAGTCGAAATTTAAAATTTAAAATATATTTTCATACAAACATAAGTCACGTGATCTGTCACGTATGAAAAGTTCCTTTTCCTTTATATGATTTCGACCTAAGATACTTGGGAAAAGTTGTTCAGTTTTGTGCACCTGATGACCTCGTTGAATATACGCACTCCTTTTAAATTAATCCTGTATGTTATTATGTATACATATAGTACAAGTAGGTACCTGTAACTAGCCTACATGGGTTTATTATGTCTAGACAGGTATGGTTTGGCATAAAAAACCAACTATGTTATGTAAAACAGCATTACAGTAATGCTCTACTTTTTTTTAACTCAATCCTTATAAGTTAAACTGTATAATTATGTATATTACATCATTAACGTTAACCTTAACTAGAAATTCGTGTTGGTAATTAGGTTGGTAACATACCCTCCCGTCATTTGGCGTTTTAGTAAGTGTTAGTAGTAAGTATAACCACAACCGTTTGAGATGATTAAATATAGATAAATGTAAAAAAACCGGACAAGTGGGAGTCGAACTCTCCCACCAAGGGTTCCGTACCTATGAATACTATATTATATATAATTAAAAACAAATGTATGGTTTACAGACATTTTCCAAAATCTATATATATGAAACTCTTCCGTTACTGACTGACTAACTGACAGACAACGCACAGCCGAAACTACTGATCGTAAAGAGCTGAAATTTGGCATGTGTGTTTGTTGGGAGGAGTAGGCTACCACTAAGAGAGGATTTTTGGAAATTCCCCCCCAAAGGGGAGAAAAGGGTGGTTAATTGAAAATGTTTTTTTTTCAATGGATTCACTTAAAACTTTGTATGTAGGTTCCACCAGTGATGCAAGTGAGCATTTTATGCATACACTTTGTATGGATATGTATTGGCTGGAAATAGGCCTCCCCAAAGACATCTCCACGATATCCAGACCTATGCTAAACGGTGCCAGCAGGTTCCAGCGACTTTCACTAGACCGTCCGACCGTCGCGTCGTATCCTCTTCGGCCTGTATAAATTCTAATTATTATTTGATTCCTTTTTTAGACCATGATTTCATAGAGACATATTTCTTATATAATTGTAAAGGGAGACAATTTGATTTTTTTAATGTTTGTTTACACATGTAATCGATAGACCATGGAACAGGCGATAACTAAGTGAAAAACCCAAATTCTGACGGAAGTCATTACTCCACGCGGACGAAGTCGCGAGCAAAAGCTAGTTAGTATTATAAAACGTTATGACTTGCCAAAATTTCATAATACATAGGCAAACACAAACGTTAGATAATCTTGAAATAGTAAAACCAAACTTCAGACTCGATTTCAGAATATTTAGGAATAGATGACTGGAGAATATCCCTATCGATAACATAAAGAATTATTGAGGATGATACTCATTACCGAAGATATCGCGTAAACAACAAAAAGCAAACAGTCAAATTGAGATCGTCCACCTTTTGAAGTTGGTTTACAAAAGAGTTTCAGTTTACAAAAGACCAGTATAGTATAGTATAAAGCAGGGTTAAGTCAACATCAAAACAGTTTACAGGAAATAATTAAATAAATATAACGAAACGAAACGGCTTCATTATAATATTATTTACTCTGAAACAGGTTTATCTTAAACTCATGTTTTCTCTCGCAGGAAACTGTTATGTAATGTTTACAAATTAATTTGGAATCCCAAAACATAAAGACATACCCGGAAAAAAATATTCATGGTCTCATAACTTTTATTGAAACGGTAATACGTTTTTCGGTAACACCAGACTTATAATGCCCAAAATTTCGTGGTAAAAATTTGTGGGCACAACCATTGTGTCATTGTTAATTATTCCAAGATGTAATTGACAATCGGTGAGTAGTGATTTATTGATCACCACGCTTATCACCTTTATTTCTCCATATGAGAAGAGGCTTGTGCCCAGGGCGCTGTTAAAAATGAGATTTATCATGAATTATATCTGTTGATTTATTTTTGTCCTTTCTCGCCTGACCTTTATATTAATCAAAATTAAAGGTATCTAAAGACAAAAATGTTGTCTAAAGTTTCAAGTTTTTTACTTGAAATGGTTCAGAATGTGTTTTTATTGATTATAATTATGAACACGCAATCGATGCATTTGTAACAGTTTTTGAATAGTTCAGTGATCCAGATGACCCGTTCATCCTCGTTCATTTACCCCTTCAATAAGTAAATTATTATTAATAATATTAATATTAAAATATTTTTTTAATTTTTATGTAAGGTAAACACATTTTAAATCTTAACATTTGTTAGAGTATTTGCTTTGATCTCAAAGTCAAATTCTCGATAACACATCTGAGTCGCTAAACGAAAAGTGTTTCTTTCAAGGAATTTTAGTAGATTGGATAGCTAGTATTATCATAGCTGTGTCTTCAAGAACACGAAGACACGATGAGCATGTTTCCATCGTACTATCAGACAAGAGAACCGATACGAAAATGCGGAACTCAGACTTCGTCTTTTATGTCGCATAAATTTTATTTTTCCTAACTTCCAAACTCGTTCTGTTTTCGCACGGGTAGCATAGTACTAAACGCGTAGTTTTATAAAAAAAACCTTACCCTTGATTCATTATCTATTGCTGATAAATCTGTTGCATACGTTAAAAGCTGAGTGATTTTGTTTTATACTTTTATGAAAAGAAGATTTGCGTTAGCAGCGTGACATTATTTTCATAAAATAAAATGTGTCAAAAAATCAATTTTGGATGTTAGTAGGTCCTAAATAAAATAAGTATGTGGTTTAAATACTACTCACGGTGTATGTTATAGGAACAGCACATCATCGATCTAGTTACGGTAGGTGAGGTTTCTAACCGGTTTGCACAAGTGTTGTTTATGCGACGAACCCGGTTCTCTACTAAGTATAATAAAGTGTCTGTTTACATAGAACTGTATTGGTAAACTTAGACACCAAAATATCAAGACACAAACAGGTCAATTTGGTACCCATAGTTTTTATTACCTTATTTACCAGATTTTTTGACCTTAACATAAAGCATTTATTTCCAAAACTTACCCAGTTCATAGAACTTTAATGGTAAAGTCAGACATCAAAATATCAAGACACAAGCAATTTCTTAACATAAAGTAGGTAATATTAGTTCCAAAAGGTACTCATTTCATACAGAATATTTCTTATTATACTTGTCATACCAGTAAATTGTTAATTTAATAAAACCTGTCAATTTAACATTATAATGGACTTCCGAATTCAGCGCAGTGAGACACTAATGAGACATCTCTTTAGCAAAAAGTCGCGAATCATCGCGATATTATGTTAAACATAATTTAGTTATCTCATCTTTGAATAAAGAAAGCTGTTACAAAACCGATGTTATAACCGCACGGAGGAAAGTTGAAAGCAACGGGGTACCGGTCTGCGAACTTGAATTAACACGGGCCAAGCAATGTGACTTATGCAAATCGATGTATTTTATACGTAATCGATGATATTTTTAACATAATATTTAATATGTGATGTAAACGATTAAAAACTTAGAAAGTTGTTGTCATGATTTTGTAAGGATATAAATGGTTCTACGTTCGATTTTTAATTTACCATGTACATTTTTTATTTCTCTGTTTTTTGTTTGTTTACACCTATGAATCATAGAGCCCATTTTTGACATATTTTATTTGTATACCTATATTATTGTTAAATTTTGCCAGATATATATTACCAAATGTAACTATTTATACGATAAAACATGCTGGTCACTTATAACTTATTGTGGTTTACCGACAAACCTTTAAGATTAACTTATCACCGCTAATAACATGCTTCTGGGTTTTTTAAATGAGCTTCGTACTTCTACTATGATGTTAATTAAATAATATAAAAAATAAATTTTCATTACCAAGCTTCGCGTTGCTCTACCTTTGGTTAGCCAAGGGATTAGTGACGAAGCTCGCATAAAAAAAGATGAATTTAAATTATGATCGCATAATAACACGGCCCAGTGCGTGCCGAACTCACTGGACCAATTTACAAGAGCAACATTGTACCGAGAAGTAATAAACTAATAGGTTCTTTAGATATATATTATACACCACGGCTTCTATAGGATAATGGTCGAACAATAATGTTACTTTCTTTTTTCTTTTATTATAGAGTGTTTTAAGTAATTTTTATCGAAGAATTCTTAACTTAATTGGTCGTTTTACTAGGTATCTAAACATCCGGTGTATTTATACCAAAATATACGTAAATGCTTTAAAGGTTACCGGTAACATTGCTACCAATATATTGTTTGTTTGTACAACAAAATAAACCTAATAATTAGAAATAGTATAAAAAGATATCGCAAGATACTGGTATATGTTTTCTTTATTTGTAAAAACAAAAGAACACACTACTCTGCTTCGTCGCGGAAAAATAGTGATAAAAGGCTAACAAACAAGGAACAATAATCTTAGGCACAACATAAGAAAGTATCTACTTAATGCATGTTTTTTGAGTGTAAGCTACCTTCTTTAATCTGTACGCGTCAATTGTCTAATTAATGTGTTGGCAATGGAGCACGCTCCACTTACTGAGGTACCTCCCCCAGATTTCTAGACCAGTTTCTAGACTTGTATTTTGTTCTCGTATTTCGCATTTGGTCCCTAGTTTCTTATAGAATTTCTCTTTATTATCATCGTGATAAGTTAAGTTACCATAATGGAGTATGGACTAGTTGCTGGAGAAGTTGTCGAAACCTATACACTTTCTTTGTTTAAGTACCAGTAAGTAAAACCCCTGTCAGATCCAATAAAGGCGTATTCGTGGTTCAGTTCATGAACCGTCTTGCATAGGCGGCTTCTTTGACACAAAGCTGTAGGTAGTAAGTACGTGAACTTTAATTAGCGGTCAGTGTTTCTGTTGCCTTGGATCAGTTTTTATTTTGATTTAAGTATTTTCACTGGGGAAAAAACATAATCTCCAATCCATTTAATGGCTACGTATATGTGTTCGCAGTACGATACCGAATAATAGTCTTAGGGATCGGACAGGGGTTTTGTTACATATTGTAGATATATGATTCTTTTATCTCAACATTTTCGTTATGTTATGATGGTTGCACTACTTCAAAATGTTTTAGTCTATCCGATCATATGAATAAAAATCTTTGTTTTAAATTTAATCAAATTCAAAGTTCAAAAGCTTTTAAAAGTTGGCATTTTATTGTAAGCCTGTTGCATGAACGTTATTGAACGGCACAGAAAACCTTAAAAGATTTATATATAACACTAAACACAAATAAATAGCGAGTCATTTGAGTTTGTTTAAAGTTTCCTCCTCACACAAATTTTCCACCGTCAAGTGAAAATAGTAAAAATGGAAACTTTATGAAAAGAACAGCCATTGTTATGAAACAACTGCAAAAAGAATGCATAGTTTGTAAACTAAACAGTTTCCTGATATACGCTACGTCGTCTAGTATGCATTATAAGCATTTGAGCCATTTTCTATGTGGCTATAATGTTATTGGCTCGAACCAACCAACCAATAATTTGGATATTAAAATTATTTTGATGTTAATGTGGCTTCTTAATAGAACTTTGTTTTTTAGGACCCAATTGGTCCATTGGATTAGTGAGATCACTTAGTGACTTCTATTAATCGTAATTTGTTAATTATTTAGACAGTGATTTTTGTGATGTGTATACGAAATTTTACGTCGATCATTGCGCATATTTTAAACATTAAAGATTTCCGAATTATTTTAAAATCTTATCCTTTTTTGACAGCAACTTCTAAATTTTGTAGGTGTATCATCCCTAATCCCGCTTTAACTATACTCATACTACCTTTATTATTTACTAGCTTCTGCCCGCGACTTCGTCTGCGTGGACTTCAGAATCGGGTCCAAAAAGAAATGAAACATGTGAAAGTAATAAAAAATGGAATAAAATTTTCACCCGTGTTAGCTTGCGCTGTAATAGAAAAAAATACCAAATTTCAAAGCTTTCTGCCCACGGCTTAGCTTGGAAACAATTTTCAATTTTCCCTCGGGAACTACTTAAGAAATCGGGATAAAAGGTAGCCTATGTTCTTTTCCATGTCAAAGGCTATATGCATGCCAAATTTCATCCAAATCCGTTCAGCCGTTTTTGCGTGATTGAGCAACAAACATCCAAACATCTAAACATCCAAACATCTAAACATCCAAACATCTACACTTTCACATTTATAATATTAGTAGGAAGTAGGATATCCGACATGCGTAGACTATTTCTTAAAATAATAGAAACTAAAATGAGAATATTTATACATATCCTAACAAAATAATACGCTATTTAATAGCGGTTTCAATATGCTAATAAGAAAAAGCTTCGTATTTTGCAATTGTCGATTGTTAATTTTCTGTTAGAAATATTACTTTTTTATTAAAATTAATTAAATATTCATATTTTACCTGATCATGACTAGGAGCCCCCGTATCTAGCATCCTGGGCCTCAAATCATGACGATATTCCGTCTCCAAGTCTTCCTCCGCAGAATTTACTATAATCACCAAAGCAGCCAACGTAGTCAATAAAGGCATGGCGGATTTCCAAATTATACCCATATTATATCAACGAGACAATTCCAAGTTTCGAACGCACTCTCTCAGTACGTCCACACGTATTGATGCACAATTCTTACACTGCACTGCCAACAAGTCCCAAAGTTGGTGTTAACTCACGCAAATGTCGCGACTCAGTCAATAACCGAATAAAAAGAATCGTAGGAAGTAAGACGAAGGAATCAAAGATAAGAAAGAAAAATAGTGGAAAAAGAAGGTCCGCAAGTCACGTGCGGTGGTCGTCGATTTTCTTAAAACGCGTACACTCGGCTCGATAATTAGTTGATCGATTTTATTTATTTTCACATCATTATTGTCTATTTGTAAACAATCCGATACTGCGGTATTTGATTCTCGAGTGATTATAATACTGGTAGTTGTTATTTGAGTAAATGCAAGATCTCTCGTAAGTTCCCGCGCTTTTTTATTTGTAAACGTGAAAGTGTTGATGGCGGTAGGTGGCACACGTTTGCCCGCGGCGGCTCGGCGCGTTCGAGTGGTAACTCTTCTTAGTAGCAAATGTTCAGTGCTCCTGCTATGCGCTCGTACAATTTTTACTTTTCTTTTGTACTTCAATAACATTTAGTGTTTTTTCAACATTGTTCATTCGCGTTTGAAATGTTCGATTAAACAATGATAAAACCCATTGATGCATGTCGCCGTTATTTTTACCATGTAGCGGTGGTCACAAATATGCGTGCATATGCATATTGCATAAGATTGATATCCGTTTGTCTCGACACAATAATATAGAATAAGAAATAGGCTGCACCTTCGGTCGGCTATCGAATTACTTTCCCTAAAATTGTCTAACTAAAAAATTACAGAAGATTTAGTATCTATGATGTATTTTTATGTCTGTGGAAACTGGAATACAAGCTCAAGTTCACTGTATCCTATAAAGAAGTATCTGCTTAAGAATTCTTGTCTAATTAATATTGAACAATTTTATTGCTCTTTAAGAAGCAGAGTCTAAACAGATACGATTGAAGCTCTTTATGAGAATAAAGGACATAACACTATTATACATTGTATTTTAATATCAGTATCCACCATCTAATAGATTCTAAACTCCCTTAATTTCCATGCGGCAGAGATGGCAAATCATAGTATTATGTGAAACGGAATGTGAGCACGCGCCGCGCCGCCTCCCCGGCGGTATGCGCCGCCGCCCGTGACGATCACATGCGCGAATTAGCGTCGTTTGTTAATCAATTACTTGCATCTCATAATATGCTTGTATAAAAATAATTATAAATTATCTAGTTTTCTCTTGTTTTTTTTGCCAATAACATCCCTATTTTCCACAATTTCATTTTTTACGTATTTTTAAAAGCTTAGAGTTATGAGTATGTTAAGAACGTAAGTCATTTCACTGATAACTTTAGAAATGCATTATGATGCCAACTTCTTTTCCCCTACCGTGCCTACTTGATTTATTCCGGGAATGAAGTTTGAAGATTTGAATTTATATTCGGTTCTGCTGAACTAAGAATATTTTCAAGGAATACATGTTTTCCTGTGAGTTTGATACCTTTCTTATTCTTTGTAAGTATTTGCGGTTTTACGCGGTTAGCGGGCTTATGTCAATTAGACTTACTTTATGGCTAAAGCTCAAAGCGTCTCTAACGAGATCACAAAAAAATTGTTTTATTGTTTTTAAAAATAAAACCAAGAACGCATAAAACAGTTACAGGAATTGATGCGTAACATCTGATTGCGTTTAATTCTAAGTTTTACGCGTTAAACGTAAACGACAAAATTTTAGAAAATGTCGAACGGTTGTTTAAGCGATTACTGTCAGCGTTAAATCAGCCATTCCACTTCCGTGTCGCATGAAAACAGTTTTTGCGATATTTCCTTTATCGATAGACAGTACAACACTACCCTACCTACTTACAAGTTCCGCATAAACTGACCATCGTGACAAAGTAAGAATCGAAATTTTCACGACCACTTACATGCTTGCATTTCTCTCGTTCTATTTTTTGGATTGATTCGCTAAACTGGATTGTGTAACTGCGAAAAGATGAATGACACTGTTTACGTAATGTCTCGATGAACTGATGCGGTTGGATTTACACCTGTTTAAGAATTTACCACATAATCGTCTACCTAGGTATCACATCGTCACGCTTTTCCCTTGATTGCAAAGCCAATACTGTTTGTTTATTTCATTAGATGATATACCACAAAACGTAGTGCAATCAATTACAGGAAAAGAGTGCTATTTAGGTGTTATTACATTTTTCCATTGCGGATTCCATAAAACTAATTTTGAGCGTGTAATTTGTGGAAATCAATGTAATAAAAACACAGCTTCTGGTATAAAATTTTAAAATGTTTTAAACATTCATTATACATCGTGGTAGTGCTGTGGGATTTTGTAATTTGAGATTAATACTTTTTTACGTAATAGGTACTTTCTTTCCTTATTACTTTTGTTACGGCAAGGGTAAGAAGTAATAAATGTGTTATGACTCATTATAATAGTACAAAATCCCATACTTTCATAGATAACACAAAATAATACTTGTAAACTCGTCTGCATGGGACATTGTTACCATCATATGATTTCTCACGCGTGGCTCTTACTTTCATCTCGCATATATCGTTGATTTAGTGAGATCGTTGTGACAGTGCAAGAACCTCGTTATATCAAATAACTGGAGCAATCTATACGGATCATCAAACGCGTTCACTTTGTGACACTTCTACAACATTGTTTACATAATGTACGTATTATACTGATAAAAGTTCGAATATAATGACTAGAAATAAAGAAATTTCATGTAAATACATACATAAAGTTCCTACTGTAGGTGCCAGTAGGTCTTGTCCTGCCGGGGAATGCAGTAGTATTGCAAAATGTCCGTCTGACCCCTGACAGAAGGAATTGGAGAAGCACTCCGGTGGTTTCAGCCGGTAGGCAGGCACGCTCCTGCATCTTTCCCAGGGCGGAGGCAGTCCATGAGGATATTCACCGGGTAAAAAAAGACCTACTTTATGATTGTTATTCAGATAATTGGTATGAGATCCCGTACACAGTGTTTACGAGGTGATTAAGTAATAATTTGTAATAAAGTTAACCTTAAAAAAAAATGAAATATAAGTTTTATTGAGAATATCAGGTACGTCTTGTAATAAGAATTGTATGTCACTTTGTTTACGAGAAAAGATTATTTGTGTCATGCTTACAGCCTTATTTCATTCAAAACATGGAGTCATTGATTTCGAGAGATTTAATAATGTCATGTGTAATTTTAGCTGTAGTAATGACAGTTTAAATGTCGCGCATAAGAACGTTATTTTCTATTATTATTAAATTAACTTCTTTTGAAACCATCATAAATATGGTTTATAAAGTTTTTTATTGAACTTAAAATTTTCCTTACTTTCAGTAACTTAAAAGCTTATTCGAAAATTCGTCTTATTTTGCTTTAGAATTATTTCTGATGCGATTGAAATCGAATACTTAATCTATTAGAACTCTAATAGATTTAATACTTCTACTCTTTTTGCTTAACACCTTTCTTTAATTTCCAGGGAGACGTGGAATTACCTGAGTAACCGATTACTTGGCAATTTTATCGCTCTCATTTATGTCTTGCTGTCTGATTTCTACAGACGTTTCGGTCTTACGCAATGAATTAAATTCCTAGTTAGAGTAGATGCAAGATGACACTTTCATTCCGTATGTTTTCCTATTATGTATTAGTAAGCCGCAAATCATTAAAGTGGTATCCTATTACCCCATTATACAATTTATCTAAAGAAATATTTGCTTGAGTTTTGAAATTGAAATGCAAAAAGAGTTTTTATAATGACGTGAATGATTTATTGTATAAATTCCTCCAAATAATGTTATTGTTACGATAGCCCCATTTTTTTTGTCCCCACAAACTAAGTTTTTCTCTGTACGAATTAGAAATTTCTTGTTACTTAGAAATTTCTAATTTATACAGTCAAATTTCGAGGGCTTGACTTAGATTCTCTAATAGAATCAAAACATCACGTTACCTAAATAAGTGGATGTTTTATCTACGACTTCCACATAATTCCGCGACCGAGCAATTTGCTGGTATTTGTAAATAAAACCACTTCTAACAATGTTGTGTTGTGAAAGTAACGAACGTCTATCCGTCCGTTAATAAACCCATAATAATTTAATGCGATGAGAAAATAATTCAGACTTTGTACGTGAAGATGTTGGATAAGCCGAAAGTATTTCTCATAGAGTTCCACATGGAAACAATAGGTAAACAGGTGTTAAAGAGTGAAAATTGTAATTACACAAAAGTAAGAGTCTGTTTCAATCAAGCTCCCATTGTTTGAAGTTACGCTGTCACTTGCATATGTAAATAATTGTTACGTATATGTTAATTGGAACAAGGTGTCTGGGGAAACGACATGAAAAATGGATTTCTTTTTCTTTAAAGCTACTTGTTGTGTAACTGAATCATAATTGAGTGCTATTAAATTATAGTTTTTAATAAATTATTTGTAATATAATTATACAAACAAATTTATTAAAAACTAACGGGGTTAACAAGGATACTAGTAAAGTGCCAGTGCGACCCACATCGGGTATGAAAAGAAAATCTATTTACTCCGTCAATAGGGAGGATAAATACAGGTTTAATTTAAAAGGAGTGCGTGTATTCAACGAGGTAATGAGGTGCATGCAACTGAACAGCTTTCCCCTAAGAAAATAGGTCGAAATCTTAAAATGGAAAACGAACTTTTCATACAAAGTGACAGGTGACGTGACTTATGTTTGTGTGAAAAGATGATTTTCAATTTTAAGATTTGGACCTAATATGTTTCTTGGAAAAAGCTGTTCAATTTTATGCACCTGATTACCTCGTATATTCGCGCTCCTTTTAAAATAATCCTGTGTGACACGTTTTTTTTTCTTTTTCAAAACAATAAATAATTACAAGTATGAAGCGTTTTAAAGTTCAGGTGTGAAGGCTTGTTACGTCACAACGTTAGCAAGAAATGTACGATACAGACGTCACGCGCATTTTCCATTCACAGTACCAACGTAATTATTTGTTTACGAGGTCTAGGGTTAACAAGAATAATAATATTTCGGGACACCTCACACACGGTCTTCTGATCCCAAACTAGGCAGAGCCTGTGCTATGACTACTATGGTGATCAGATAACTGATAAACTTAGTTATGTATTTCTAAATACATACATAATATAGATAAATAACACCCAGACACGGAACAAATGATCGTACTCGTCACACAAAAATTGGTCCTAGGTGGGAATCGAACACACGACTACTGGTTTCGCAGTCAGGGTCACAAACCACTATACCAACAGGCCAGTCGTCATTCAGAATACTAGTAATGTGCGACACACATTGCACTAAGCTTTAAAAAAAAAGTATTACTGAACAACAGGGTATTACACGGGGTATGAAAGAAAATGTATTTATCACGTTTTTTTTTTCTGTATTAAAACAATAAAAATTTACAAAGATGAAGCGTTTCAAAGTTTATGAGTGGGGTCTGGTTACGTCACAACGATAGCAAGAAACGTATACGACAAAGACGTCACGCGCATTTTCCATTCAAAGTATCTACGTAAGTGATTATTTGTTAACAAGGCGAAAGAAAACATATGTGTTTAATATTTTTTATCATCTAAAAACTGGACATCAAAAAAATTGTATTACCCTAGTTTCTTTATTTGTTTTTGATAACTAATTCCAAAAAACATCAACATATCATGAATTAGAAAATGTTTGTTCTAAACCTACAACAATTAAAAATGAACATAAATGCAAATTACCGATCTACTTACAATCGACATCAAGAACAAACATCTAAGTAGAGTGGTGAAATGCGTCTCAGAAAACAACGCCAACAATGTTGCGTGATCTGTTCCAATGCTATCACAAATAATATTCTACCCAGCTAAAGAGCTATACCTCAATTACTCAGGAATTCCTCACTTTTTCCTAAGAAGGTTGTCTAAAACGTAGGCTAACTTATACTGGTCGAAACAATACCTAATAATAATTTACTGGTACACTGAACCAACTGTTTATTTTGTTCCTTGTTTTCAGACTTATGTAACGTTACGTGGTACTTTTAATATCATTCGTGAAGATAATTGAGAATGTTGTGTAAATGTATCTTAATTGATGATTTTTCAAGGAGCAATATAATGAAATATGTATGGAGCTTACAAATTGTATATTGTACCAATGTAGATGGAATTGAGTCAATATACATTAAAAAAAAAAAACTTTCGAATAGAGTTCCTCCTCCTTTTGGAAGTTGGTTAAAAACTAGAGTACCAGAGTTCAATGTCCGTAAGTAAGCGATCCTTAAGGGTCCAAAAACAAGTTAAGAATATAATGAAGCTTACAAATTGTCACATGAAATTATTGTGAAGCAGACAAAACTATCATCAAGTACTTATATATATTTTTTATTATTAAATGTAGGTATGCTATGGAGCGCAGCATCCTTCACGTTCGATTAACAGATCGGATAAGGAACTCAATACTGCGCTCTAAGACTCAAATAGCGGACGTTACCGAAAAGGCTGCCAAATTGAAGTGGGACTGGGCCGGACATGTGTGCCGAATGCCAGTGGAAATGTGGGCGAAAGCCACAACAGTTTGGTTCCCCAACAGACGAAGGCCACGTGGAAGACCCAGGCGGAGATGGACGGACGAACTGGACGCCTTTAACAAGGAGTGGCCTCAATTGGCCCTTCAGAGAGAAAAATGGAAGGAAGAAAGGGAGGCCTTTGCCCTGCAGTGGGACAGTTCAGGTTCAAAATAAATAATAATAATAATAAATTAAATGTATGACATTTTCCAGATGGGCAGTGTCTACGGTGATGACGAGACAAAATAATATCCAACTCGCTGATGCTGACGTCACAGCCTTCATCCCGCTTTGGGATATGTGCAACCACGAACATGGCAAGGTTAGTTTGCCTTCATATTTCCTTTTTGTTAATTAATATTTTTATAAGTTTTATTGTCAATGTTGGCCAAAGGCCTCCCCCAAGTCCCTCCATACATCCTTTTATAAGTTACCCATGCTTAATTTTAAAAGTACTTATATGGTCCCATTCTTTAAAAATAGGAAGCTTTTATAGTCGTTTACGGATTGCCAGTGTAGATCGTAAAATTTGGAAGCTGTTCTGTATTTTTTTAAGACAATCTTATCGTATCCTGTACACACAACGTTGTCCAGAGAATTTTTGATTTATAATCAGAATTATTTTTACTAGTAGCAGAATTACTTAATGTTGTTATTTTGTATTTGAAAAGAAAAGACGTGTTCAGCAGGTTTGTTATATTATCAAAGTAACATATAACCTAGTTACATAGAAATAGAAAATTGTTGAATACATTAAAAGAGCAGTTTATAGCCAGTATCATACAACTCTTTAATTTTTTGTACCTTTCTAATTAAGAACACATTATGTGTACCATGCATTCCTTTGACCTTTGATTCTTTACATAATTTCGTGATTCATGTGATTATACATTTAGCATATAATCTTATAAAAACTTACGATGTATACAATTTCGAGTTAATCATATCTTACTGCTCATCTATCAAATTACTCCCCGTCAGGTAACCTACCATTAAATTATCACGTCAAGAAAATTACACCTTATAGTAAATAATTGATTGAAAGTGAAGAATTTATAGACTTTCTATTTACTTGTGCCAGACATAATATGACCATTAAAATATATTTCATACTTATTATTGGATTGTTACTTTATTTATTTATTATAATACTATTTAATTGAGTCATTATTAAAAATCCTTACAAATATTTTAAATGCGGAAGTAGCTCTGTCTGTGTGTTACACAATTACGCCTAAAGTACTGAACCGATTTAAATGAAATTTAGTACAGAGAGAGTCTGAGAAATAACATAGGCTACTTTTGGCTGAGATAACCCACGCGTGTGAAGTCGCGGGCTGCAGCAAGTCATGTTAATAACCCAAATAAATAGTTCTTCCTATACACAAATTTAACATACATGTATATTATTTTTAAATGTATATTATTTTTAAATTTCTCTACACACTTATGTAAAAATATATGTATTAATATTAATTTACTGTATTACATAATATTATAAAACTGTCATTATTGTATCTTATTACGTGTTGTTACGACATTTATTTACATTCTTGTGCTTTTACTTTCTTTAAAAGTCCGGTCAAGCTAGGTTAAGTAGAGTCAGTAGCGTGTTGTACAATTACGAGCAGTTTAGGATAATTTTATTCATATAAATCTAATTTTATTCTAGATTACCACGGACTTCAATAAGGACTTGGATCGCGGCGAGTGCTTTGCGCTGCGGGACTTCAAGCCCAACGAACAGATCTTCATTTTCTATGGCGCGCGTCCCAACGCCGACTTATTCCTGCATAACGGGTAAATTGGTAAACGTTTATGTGTTGTTTTCATTTTAGTGTAAGCTTTTAATAATGTTTATACTAATCCTACTAATATTAAAAATGTTTAGATGTTTGGTATTTGTTACTCAAATACGCAAAAACGGCTGAAGAAATTTGGATGAAATTTAGCATGCATTTAGCCTTTGACATGGAAAAGAACATAGGCTACCTTTTATCCCGATTCCTTTAGTAGTTCCCGAGGGAAAACTGAAAATTGTTTCCGAGCTAAGTCGTGGACAGACAGCTTTGAAATTTGGTATTTTTCTCTATTACAGCGCAAGCTATAACACGGGTGAAAATTTTAATCCATTTTTCATTACTTTCACATTTTTCATTTCTTTATGGACCCAATTCTGAAGTCCACGCAGACGAAGTCGCGGGCAGAAGTTTGTGAAATATGCTATATGGTCGTTGTGAAATATAAAAGTAATTTTCGTACGACTTGACTAACTATCTTAAGTGTTACGACTAAAATTTTGAGTGGATTTCATCGCCGCAAAAGTTTCGGACATTATTGTATTGCAACATCACAGAACAGATTTGTTTATAATTAGGACTGATTACAAATAAACACAGAGACAAAAATGTTATAACAATGCAATCAATAACAATCTTGTATTTCTATATTAAGCCAATTAAGTGCTAAAATATAAAGCTTTTAAAAGTGTTTAATACTTTTAAACCATCACGTTGCATGATTATAATAAAATAACGCGACGGGAATCAACGCGAACTCACGCATTTACCTTTTAAAGCGTGACGTTCGACCGGGTAGCACCAGCCGTGGTCGCAACTTCGCAAGCAGACTGTACAGTCACGAGCATAAAATATGTATACACATAGCGAAATTGTAAAACAATAATTTAACAGGAACTCACCATCAATTCAACTTTTAATCATTTAACAACATAACATTTTAACAGTTCTCAAATCATGTATATATTTTTGAGTTTCAGCAAAAACTTCTGGGTAAATAAGTTTTACAATTTCGCTATGTGTATACATATTTATGCTCGTGACTGTACAACAAGGAGTTTAGTGCAGAAAATGGTTAACATTTCCATTAGCGTAATCAAGCAGTATTGTGAACAACTGAAAATGTGTTTGTACTATTTAGCTACGAATCTGCATGCAACATTATCCGATGTTCCTGATTCATAACGGCTTATGTAAGTGGTTGCGTTCATATTGGTTATATCACGCATTTGGTGTGCTCGTCGGGTTAATAGTTTACACAATGACAGGGTTGATCTACTGTTTGGTGTTACATACTGTCGTTGCTTCGATCACAACTTTTGACCTAGTTTAGTTTAGGACCTAGAATTTTATTGGAACAAAACATCATAGAATAATTAAGAACTTAAAAACTTTAGAGTGCTACATTTATTGATGCTTATAAACTTTATGAATACACAATACTTTTGACATTCGCTTTAAGATTTCATAAATATTTATAAGTATTCGACGGACATACTTATACATTTATTTAAAACATAATAATCTTGTTTGTAAAAGCTCAGATCGTTTATAAAAACAAAAATAATTGTTTAATTAGTTGGAAAACGTTACACAATTTTTAGCATCCACCAGCAATTATTTAAATGCTTCTTCTATTTAATAAAATAAGAATAAGAATAAAGAATAAGAATAAATTTATTACTTCCAATGTTTACAGTGATGTCTTAGTGCTCTTACTTAACTTTAATTAATACTATATTCTTGAAGACAATCTAATTTTGGCTGTGGTCCCCAAACTAAACTCTCGCTTGTATCTTGGAGACCTGAGTGATGGATGTTACTTAAATAATACTTCTTATTGGGTAAAGTGAGATCAATCGAGCAACAAGTAGAAAACATTTAAATAAAATTGAAAGCCTAAATAAAAAATAAAATTAACAATGTTATGCAACAAAATTTAACATGTTTGTGTGTGTGTGTGTGTGTGTGTGTGTGTGTGTGTGTTTGTGTGTGTGTATGTGTTTGTGTGTGTGGCCATATATTATTATGTACGTGATGTAAGTGTGATGTGCTAATTTAGTATATTTTCTGTCTCTTCGTACGTTAGGGAGACTAGCCACTTTTTTACAGCTTTTTTGTATTGGTGAATAGTGAGGCCTCTAAAACTACAGTGTTTGTTTACTTTGTTGAATATGTGTGAATGCGCGTATACTGGGCTTCGCCTAGCTAGAAGGCTCTTTAAGTCTGGAAGTGGAATATGTACTACTCTTTTTGACACCAAATATTGGTAGTCTGGTCTCTTTTTAAAAGTTTTGTGTGCGTGAAGAGTAGCGCTAAGTATATATAATTGTCTGACGCGAAGTACTGGAAATTCATTAAAAAGTAAATCTGTTGGGTATCTGAAAGGTTTGTTAAGCATTACCTTAATAACTGCTCTTTGGGCTCTTTCTAATATTATAAATAAGGTTTTTCCGGCTGCGCCCCACACAGATATACCATACTGAAGTACTGTTTGACAAAGGGCTGTATATACTGTACGAAGCGTATTGGTGGGAGTGCAGTCGCGTAGTTTTTTCATGACATAAATAAGTTTTCTTATTCGGCCGGAGAGTAGAGGAATGTGTGATTTATAAGATAGGTTTTCATCTAAAGTAATTCCTAGGTATCTAATAGAGTTAGTGCGGTCTAAGGGTAGGCAATTACAGTTAATTTCAGAATTTATGTTTTTGCAGCATGTGTGGAATTTTAATTCTAGGGTACTTGATGGGCTGGAAGCTATTGTTTTATGAAAAGTTAAGTATTTGGTTTTCTTTATATTCAGTGTTAAAAGATTTCTATTTAGTGCTTCTGCAACGACCAGCAGACCATTCTCGGCGAGAAGGTATACTTGGTCCCATGTTTTAGCATGAAAGATGATTGCCGTGTCATCTGCATATGACACTAAATCTGCATACGGCAGTGAGACATTTAGGATGTCATTCATATAAAAAGCAAATAGAGTTGGGCCTAAGGTACTGCCTTGCGGGATACCAAAGTTGATTGGGAGGAGTTCACTTGAGTGGTCACCAACTTTGACCTGTTGTTTACGATTAAGGAGATAACTTTTAAACCACTCGAGTGTGTTACCCCTTAAACCTACACCTTCCAGCTTTTTTAGGAGCAGGCCAATCGAAATAGTATCAAAGGCCTTTGCTAAATCTAGAAAGACGCCTATGCATTGCTCCTCATTTTCTGTATGTGTAGCTACTAAATTTGTGAGTGTCATGGCCGCGTCCTCAGTGGATCTTTTTCTCCTGAAACCAAACTGCCTGTCTGATATTAATTTGTTGTCTTCTAAATAATTGACTAAACGCTTATTTACTATTTTTTCAAGAACTTTTGAAAGTACGCACAATAACGCGATAGGGCGGTAGTTCTCAGGCAGATTTCTAGGGCCACTCTTGTGAATCGGTCTGACGGATGCTACTTTCCAACGGTCTGGAAATGTGCCACTTTCCATACTTAAGTTGAAAATGTGGGTAAGAGGTTCTAACAGACTATTTCTAACCTTTTTTATTATTCTAACACTGATTCCGTCAGGTCCAGCCGCACTATCAGATTTAAGTTGAATTATTAGTTGATCAATTTCGGATATGTCTGTTGGGTAAAAGAAAAATGATTGTGGGGTGTTTATACTTTGTTTGTACTTATTGGCTAACGATTCTTCTGTTTCAGAAAGTTTATTAAGAATTACATCAGAAAGATTCTTACCTAGTGATGTGAAATAAGAATTACACTTGTTTAATGATTTTACTGGGTCTTCAAGGTTTGTTATTAGTTGAGTGTGCTCAGTTTCTTTATTATTGGGGTTATAGATAGATTTCAATGTTTTCCAGAGCTTTTTTGGGTCACTGCTGCTTTCATGAATTAGATTACTGTTATGTGAGGATTTTAGGTTTTGTAGCAAATTGTTACAGAAATTTCTGTACCTTGTATATACTAAACGTCTTGTGTCGTCGCTGGGATATTTTCGACAGTCTAAATGAAGTTTGTCCCTATGTCTCATGCATCGTATAAGGCCGGGAGTAATCCATGGTTTTATATTAAAGTTGTTTCGACTAATTTTTATTTTGTGTGTATTCTTTTGAATTATGCTGGAAATAATGTCTACAAATGTGTTAACAGCAGAGTTGGCACAGTTAGAGTTAAGTATTTCGGACCAATCTGCTTGCTGCAGTTCTTCTTTAACCACTTCTTCTTCGATTTTATATATATATTTGCTTCTGTTTAATCTGCAAAGCTTAGTTTTAATAGAAGTAGAGGCTATAACTAGATCATGGTCTGTGATTGAACATTTAGCTATTACTCCAGTTGAATTAGATTTAGATTTAATAAATACATGGTCAAGACAGGTGTGCACCCTGGTCGGCTCAGTTATTGCCGGCAAAAGACCGTGGGAGGCCATCAAGCAGAGGTATTCGTTAGTTTTAGTATTAATCGTATTAATTATGTCTAAATTTACGTCACCCGTTACTATTAGTGAGTTGTATTTATTCACATCAATTAAGGTACTATCTAGAGATTTAAGAAAATTGTCTATGTTAAGAAAAGATGGCGAACGGTATATTGCAAGTAGTGCGACTTGGTTATCAAGTACTAGTAGGACGCTATCCGCATCTTGAATAATTGAGTCATGCACAGTTATATTCCAGGTGGTTTTGATGTATACTACTATACCACCATTTTTATTTGACTGTGAGCATGAGCGAGTTACAGAATATCCGGAAATCGGTTCCAGTATAGTCCCTTCAGTCAACCAGCATTCAGTCAGTATAATTGCGTCAAACTCTATACTCAAGCGCTTTAAAGCCGTAAAAAAGTCAACAAAGTTACGTTGATAACTCCTAATGTTAAAAGGAATAATATCTACCTTATTTCCGAAATACTTAAAGATCATATTTAAATGTTTCTTTCTAGATTCGTTTACTCTAAAAACAAGCACGACAGTCTGTCCCTGTCTCTCGGCGTGAGCTCCAGCGACCCGCTCCGTGACACCAAGCTGTCTATACTAACGAAGCTGGGCCTAGCCGGCGTCACCCACTACAGCTTGTATCAAGGAGAGCTGCCAGTCAGTGCCGAACTGCTGGCGTTTATAAGGATATTTAACATGAATCAAGGTAAGTTGAAAAGTTATTAAAGTGTTAATATGAAGTTTCTTGTCCATGTTCACTCGACAGTAAGTCCATAGTTTGTATCCGTAAACATAAAATAATGCCTTAAATATTTACGACTTTAGGACAGGAAACATTGGGGTAAAAAAAATAATTAAATATTTTAGTCTGTGAGTAATTAGAATTTTTTTAAATATTTGTAGATACCTACTGCGAATAATCGTCATCTCAGAATCAGAGTTTTGATTGATTCCTAATTCGTTATTTCTGAAGGTAGTAAAGTTGACACTTTGACGTAACGTCAAATACTGGAGGGGCGGCCAGGCGGCCATCTTGAGTTAGAGATGGGTAACTAGCCGAAATTTCAATAGCTTAGCTAGCCGGCTACTTGTGGTGGAATAGCCAGCTAGCTAGCCAGCTATTTTGGCTATTTGGCTATTGAACAATAACGACTACCGCTAGCGGCGCGGCGGCGCAGCGGCGTAGCTAGGACTGAGCTCGCACACAGCTAGTCAACTATCGGCTACGACGGCTACTCCGGCTAGCCGTCTACCGAATAGCGGGTCGGCTGCAAAACGTAGTAGTTATATTATACTCTGTGGCGACTATCCGCTGTGTCGTATTCTAGCTAGCCAGTAGCCAACAATAGCTAGTTATCGTGTTGACGGATATCGTAGCCGTGGCTATTTTGTCAATAGCCGCTATTTGGCTAGTTATTGGAATAGCTACCCATCTCTATCTTGAGTTCGAGAACCGCCATTCATTATTCATTCGACATCGAGCGAGCGCGCACGCATCCTCGTGTTGAACCATGTTATAGTTATTTCCTATTCTACAAAATATTTTATCAATCCTTTTTGATTGCGTCATTTGAATAGTGTTAAGATGTTGCAATGTTTTCTCTTAATAACAGAGGATTGTATTGCACAGCAAGCTTGGTAATGGCAATTTTATAAGTATAAACAAAACTTACCACTGGTAAAGTGGTCTACAAGTTGTTTTGCATTCAAATTCCTTTAAAAACGGAAGGTTTTAACGTGAACGAAAGGTATGAATTATGCTTTGGTATTACGAGTAAAGTATCCAGTTAACATGGTTTATTACGAGAACCAAAGGACTGTGAGCTTTGGTTTTACTCTATTTTCATTATTTTTATTGCTACTATACACACTTAGCCGTCATTAGTTTTCTTTACCACACTTACTTGATGTCAAACATAAGATAATGTCAATCTCCATGATTTAAATAACGTTTTTAGAAATGACTCGAGAAAACACTTTTTCCATTTACTTCATAAGTTAAGATAGTTAGATACGAGACACAATGCTGATGTATATCTCAAAAGTTCTCGCTTCTTAGAAACTATGTCAGTAACTGATTGTGTCAACGTAACGAGTATGAAAGTAAATATTATAACTCTGAAAATTTTATTTTGAATCAATACGACTCATTCGATTTCCAATGATATTTTAGGGTGCCATAATTGATTATGTTGAATAACAAATCAATATAGGCGAAGCAGGAGTAAGAGACTTTTTTAGGTTTTGATATGAAATTGGGATTATCCGATGGTTTCGGATAGTTTTAGATACGGATATAAGATAATTTTGATGGTTAAACCTCTTAAGATATATCGTCCCTTTCCGCAATTATTCGAAACTTTTGTTGCGGTTACCGTAGTACCCTGGTCTAAACTGAACAAAAGATACGAATATTTCGACATACAAAACTTTCGTTAGAATTACAACTGTCTCCTATAATCCAAATCTTCAAAACTGCATTTTTTATTTTTAGAGGAATTAACAAAATGGTCGAGCCAAGGCTTGCCTTCTGACCTGGTATCATCAGAGCCGTCCAGCGCGGAGGCGGTGGGAGTCGACATCGACCGCCGCGCGTACACCTACCTACTGACCCGCTGTAAGCTCATCACCGCCTCGTATAAGAAAAGCGAGGAAGGTGCCGAGGAAACGCTTCATAGGTGAATATTATTCATATTATTCTTCTGACTAGCCTTTTCCCAAGCAATGCTGGAGTCTAACTCAGCTTAATACTGTATTTTCCTGCAGCGATTACATTATTATCAAACCTCCACAAGAACTCGTCCCATTTTTTTTCGGTAAACAGTATCCCATAAGAGTGGATGTCAGAATTATCGACTGTTAAAGATGAACGAATGACAGTCAAGACCAGCAGATTGACGTTATTTCCATAGCACGGAAGTGTCTCAATATGTTTACAAATGGTCACCCATAGACAAACCTACAATGGCTTTACCTTATCGGTCAACACTTAGCCACGAGCAACCTCCTATATTATTCATTGATACACTTCACGATACAGCCATTAGGCGCAACTCTAAACGGCTTTATAAAAGGGTTGGACGCCATACACTTTTGTTAAGTTAGTTCAGTAATCTCGTAAGATTACAAGTATACAAGCTTCTTCTTAATTTTTCCTTTCTTTTATATATGATTTCCTTGACTAAGATTTTGTATTGATGTAGCATAAAGGAGGTCTTTTGTCCTACAGATGGTCAGAAAAATATGTGTTCTAAAAGCTCGATACTTCGTTATGACTTCGACTTTTTTTGATGTTTTTAGGATATTTTGTTATGAAATTAAACGAGGTTATATTTTCTTTTCAGGGAAAATATAAAACTACTAAAAGAATGCGAAGTACAAATACTAGAGGGTGCCATTAAGTATCTAGAAGAAATATTAAGTAAACTACCCGCCGCGGATAAATCTAAATAAATTATATCTATGTAAGTGTCTGTAGACCTAGGGCGTAAAGAAATTCTGAAATATTTATGCAAATAGGTTGCATTTTACCTTAAGTAATAAGGTTTCATTTTAATAAGCATTTAATAATGAGAAGAATAACATCAGGTAAAAAAAAAACAATTGTTTTTTATGCTCCGATTCGATCTCTCCAAGCTCTAAACTAACAGAGGCCTGGGGCTTTATTCACTAAGTCCAAGCAACTATCGTGCTATTACGGGTCGGGTTAAGAGAGGCGTTCTCTTTCGACCTACTATACATTTAAGTAAAAAATCGATTAAATGGCTAAAAACTTATAATACTAACACTACCCAGTGACTATCAGAACTTAAACATTTGCCCGGTGTTTCTTGAACTATTTATCTGCGTTTCGACACGTTATGTTTTGATTGGACTTAGAGTATAACCCCCCTGTTCCAAACGTGTTCCTCCAAATCTTCAAAAAATACCTGCACTAGGCACTTTTGGGAAGGTCTCAATGTATGGTTTAGAAGGTTTTTCATTTAATTTCATTTCCTTCCTATAGTGATTTGGAGTTCATTGATAAGCTATATTGAAAAGATACACCTATTTACCTTAATATTTCGAGTGTTGCCATTCTACAGATATTTTCACCTCGATAAAAAATAAGAATAAGTGATCAAATATAAACAAATCATGACAGTATTTACAACATAACAATATATTTTACTCCGATTTACTTAATTTTTAACGATGCAACGAATTTCAATCACTGAGATTTCTTGTTATATTTTTGTGTGTTTATTATTGTTTTTTAGTTGTAATGTACTTACGTTTTGTGTGCAATTATTATTTAATACACTTAGTCCTTATGGTATTGTTTGATTTTATTTATAATTTAGATTTATTACACACCCCTTCTTATTTTTGTGTAAGTGTTCTGCTTACAATATTCTTTTTTACATCCAGCTTCGAAGTTTTTTCTTACTGAAATCGCTTTATGGAGAATATATTATGCCTCTATTCTATGAAGAAAAGAAGTTGAAAACAATGATTAAATTATGATATGATTCAGTAAGAACATTGGAAATAATTAAATAGGCGCCTTTACTGGACTAATAGCAACTACTGCTTGTGCTACTTCGTTTCAAACACTTACTGTAGAAATGGGAATGGGTAATGGGATAAAAGAATTGATTTATTAATTATACATTTTCCATTTAAAATGTAATATTACTAAAGGAAATAAATTTCATCCGCTAGATAAATAGTACAAAATGGGACAGCTTTATAATATATTTTATTATTAATTGTTTATTAAACTAATATTTACAGGTTCCACATAAATACATTATCATGACAATTAAATAAAAATATGATTATACAGTTAACGTAAACGTTTTCAAAAATATTTATTCAACGAAATTGATGTTTAATTAAAATCAAATTGAATAAATTAATGGTAGTTTTAAAATACTGAGTTTTTGTGGATTATTTTTAAAACATTTTATACTCAAACATGAATTTTGGCAATACACCTTAAGTCAAAAAACTAAAGTAGAACATGAAAAAAAAAACATAGGCAACATCACAAAGATCGCTCCAGATCTAAAAAAATACAAAATATACGGTTCGTTGTTACTCTACGTATTTAACTCTATTTAATACTTATTTTATCACAACTTTGAGAAATACATAAATAGTACGAGACAAATGGAGGAGGTATATTTTTTATAAAATACAGATCCTCGCAATTTGTCTGAGTTTTACAACGAATATAAATTAACTTAGCAAACTTAATTACTTAAATACTTACAGCTCTAAATATTAACTCTATGCTTAAATTTTTACTTTGAGTCATTCGACTTCTTTATATAAAGGCACCATACACAGATTGCATCAATCTACAATTCTACATCGTCTTTGATAGTACAAGCATTCAATCTGTATATTAAAACTTATGTCTATTAGCAGTCTAGCACTTATAAAAAACACACCTAAACATCAACAAATACACTGGTTTTGTCATTAAAACCTGTTTTTGTCATCATCATACAATGTGGTAAGTGAAAAGATATTTAGTAGCTTCCGTGGAACAATAAGCCAGCTGTCAAAATTGAAAATTCATTTTTAATCGGTCACCAGTGACAGACGCGGTGCGCAAAGCTTTTTAAAATTTTATTTTATTTTATACCTACAATTATGATGTAGTAGCTAAATAATAATTCGTTGAAACCAACCAACCAACCAACTTATCTAAATTCGTCAATTCGACAAATTCAGTTAGCGAAGTTCACATAATTTATATTTTACATGTTACATTGATGATCGAACTCTTGAAGAAATCTGAAAGCTTAAGCTTCGGGCAACCTGTATTACGTCAGCAGTCTCAACAAGGTCAGACATATCACTTCACATTTGAAACTATGATTATTCGAGAGAAAAATGGAGCAAAAGAACACACCCTGTAGACGGGTGACATTCCTATAAGCGTCAACGATGATACGAAATCCCTGACATGGCAATTGTTTTCAATTTATGCGGACGGTTTGAGACGCTGAGTGTGTCTTGGGTTTTTTGTGTATGAATGATAACAACTAAGAAATTATATTGTAAGTCCGCTCTTAGTTATAAAACGGGCATGCAAATTAAACTGTAAAATGTGCGTTTCGCTAAGTAACTACTATTCCATCTATTTTACCACAGTTTTTGGCAAATAAAGATTTTTGATTTCATAAGTAACTTGACTTACCTACACTTGTCACTTCCATTACTTTTAGCGATTCGATTAGCGTTGACGCTTGTAGAAATGTCACTTGTCACTTGTAGGGATTGCCATCCAAAATTCTTTGAACGATGATGGAGTTGTTATTTATTTAATTCTTCCTTTATGCGGGACGTACGCGTGGTGCGGCGTCCGGCCCTCGCCGCGCCTGAAGCCTCGCGCGGCCGCCAGCACGCCGCCACACAGTGCGGCGATAAGCACCCCGCAAGACACCATTATGGCCGACAGAGCTGACGTCTTCATACATGTTTGGCCTTCTGGTGCACCTGTAATACAAACATTGTATTAATACCAATGTTACAAAAATATTATGTTAGGCACTAATAAATATTATAGTAGCTAAGTAATCTAAGAAAATGAATATTAGGTATATTTAGCCAGGTGGACTGATGACCTGAAAAGGGTAACTGGGTCGGACTGGATGCGGAAAGCGGAGGACCGGGTGTTGTGGCGAAAAAATGCGGAGAAGTTCAATGGTAGGTAGTAGAGGTGATAGGTAAGTATCTTCTTCTTTTAGTGCCTCTCCGTTATCGGAGGTTGGCCGTTAACTTTTAGTACTCCTCACGGTTCTGCGCCAAATGGAAGAGCTCTCCTGCACTGGCGATTCCAGTCCATTCTCGGATATTTCGGAGCTATGACTTAGGTAAGTATAGCATAAATATATTCAAGAAGTTAATCATAGTCCTGGAGGTCGTCCACCATAGTTCATTTCTTACCTGTGCTGGCTGCTAGTTCAGGATCCTCCTCTCCCTCCTGCAACACCCGGAGCGACTGGAACAGCGAGATATTCTCCGAAAGGCGCGGCGCCGCGGTCGACGCCGGCTCCAGGCCTGGCTTGCTCTCTATCGACCGACGTTTCACGCTCTTCATGTTGCGCCAGTGGCATGGTTGCGACTGGAATTATGAAAGACTATCATAATAATGTACTAGGTATTGCAATAAGATTGTTGAGTAAACATACCTAGTAGGTACAGTTCTATATCGTGGCAAATTGGTTAGCGATACTCGCATGTTCCGCGCGGGTGGCGGGGAACGATACTATCCATTGAATACCGATGAGTCGAATTGCCCTTCGTCCCATGCCAACAATTGGGGGTATTGGGATTTTTTATTCTTTTCCAAGCTTGGGCTAGTCTTTATGCGGAATTTAGGGAGTACTAGGTTCTTCCATAATTATAACTATTTAACTCAGAAAGCTCTTCTAAAGTCCGTAACAATTCAGCCTTCCATCTTACGAAAATTGCTCTAAGGAAGACATAAACTGGCTACTTGAAGCCACCGGTAATAACTGCTTCATGCTGCGACTTCATGGCGAACTGTAGACTTCTTAAGTAGTTGTTAACCTAAACTTGGGCAATACTGTCGTCGGCACGAGATCGATTTATTTACATAATTCATTTTATATAATCTTACCGGACACCTCCCGTGACACATCCTGACATCGCACTCTATGTAAAGCGCGGGAGAGCCAGTGAACCGGAACGTCTTCATATACGCGTACACTTGAGTCTCGAAAACACCGGACTCCGACCACGAGCCGCGGAAACGAGAGATCAATTTGTCGTCAACAGGACATCTGAAAGAATTTTAACCTGCTTTTTAAGCTTGAAACAAAACGTAAACTGTGTTCAGTTATAATCGCACCACTATTAGAAATTTGCAGGAAACAGCTTTAAAGAAGATCTCACCAAGATCACATCATCAATCATATTTATAGCAATACCTACTCAGCTATTTTGCCCTTATTTGTAGTATGTATTAATTTATTGAGTATGCATTAAAAGAGCTGAAGAAATATAGTGCAACGATACAATACATTTAAACGTTAACAGGCGCGGTCGCAGCCTAAAATTTTGGAGGGGGTCACTCATTACACTAATAAAAAATAGGTATCTCTTTATCTTGAATCTTTACAATAAACCGAAAAATTACATTATTACCAAAACTACGTAGTTCGGTTCCTTGTTTCTAAACTAGGATAGCTAGAAATTTCCTTTTCTTATTCGGAAAATTGTTGAGATTTTTCAATTGGACCTTAGATTTTGGAGGGGGTCATGTCCCCTGTGACCCCCCCCTTCGGACCGCGCCTGAACGTTAAGAGTTTAGCTAATCATTTATTAAATAATCATACAGATTCCGGAATAGAACATGAACAAGTACCTACCAACCTAGCCACCAACCATGGCAATCACAAAAAAGATACGAAAATTTATTGATATTGCTTTAAGTTTTATCGATCTGTGTTGCTAGGCAAGATGCGCAAAAAATACTCTTGCAACATAACATGTACCACCGACACCCATAGTTACAGCACATAATACAATGTTGAATAATTGTGTTAACGGCATTCTGTCTAGACGAAATGTGGACAATGAACACATGTAATTTTCATGGTGATTTGTAATGTGTTACTTCAACTTACATTAATGCTTGAATATATTCATAACTAGGTACTTAGATGAAACGCGGTAAGCTCTCTACAAAAGGGCAAAGACCCCAGACAAATATTTATTCCTTGCACACTCTGACTTCTTCTGATACCTATCCGTATAATAAAAACTTAAGCGTGATCTCGTAAAATCTTAGTTAATTTATGCACACGTTTTCCAAATAATTGAATCATAGTGTACCTAATCGTAATGTTTGGCAATTTTAAGGAGGTAGTTTAGACACGGCTATGTACATGCATTATTTTACGGATAGGCTTTTTATGGTCAGTAAGTGTTAAATTTATAGTTTCACACTTGTTTTTGCTGATATCAAGGATTGGACACACAACTTACCCATACTCATCTATTAGCTGTATTCGCTTCGTGGCTCCGTTGTGAGCGAAACAGTCGTTCACGACAATATCGAATCCATCTGAAAAAGAAATATTTTTGTTATTGTGTGTCATAAATTTCATTTGAATTAGTCACATATCCTTTTTTCAATGCATTGTTCTTAATAAATTGCTACGCGATTCAATTTTGCAGACACAGGTAGTTATCATTATTAACGTTATTTCATACACAGAATGTGCTAACATACCTTAACTAACGTCATTGCTCCCATACCGTTCCATACAATAAAATTTACGAAAACGCAAGAAGATCTCGCGTTTAAAATTAATCGAAATGTTTCTGGGTTCACATTGCACTAAGTCATGCGATCTTTATATTGCGACCGTTAAGATTTACGCCCTTTAAGTAAGTTACGGTATTTAATTGATATTTAGATCACTCGGGCTATACGGTAAAAATAACTGGCAATTAAAATTACGTTGTGACAAATACCGGCAAATTTAATGACATCAACTTTAACAACCATTCTGTGTTCCAGTTACGAATCGCTGGGCCTTTATTTCTATGCGTGCATGAAAAATCTTGCTACCAATTGGATTCGTTTCATTTCTATTTTGCTAAGGTGGTAGGTGGCTAGGTGCTAAAATTATAACATCTTACGGCCTTACATGCCTTTACAATTACAATCTATTTGTAGGTCTTTTTGCAATTACTGAAGTACTTTTGGAGCTACATGACTTTAACCTACAAGTACCAGTTAGAACACTATCTATGCCATAATTATATCTTTCCTTGAGTGAAACTTACCATAAGCGCTTCTCATATAAATGAGCAACGTAAGAGGATCTCCAACGCGCACTGGCCCCGACACCCGAGCCCCATTCGCTCCGTACCCCGAGCGGATCTCCATGTAGCACTCGGGTGGCTGCAGCGTGAAAACCACCGGGTTGCCTGTCGCCACCCTGAACGACAACATTTAATTAACCTACCTCTTGTAAAGAAACAATAGAACATCGATATTGTTTTGCGTCATCTACGCTTTGAAAGTTCATAAAGCATTTCGAGGAGATTGAAAGAAAACCTTTTGGCAACGACATTGAAGTTGAAATCATATTATATTCTAAGTGTCGGTTTTCGGTAAACTTTTCTTAAAATTTAGTAACGAAACAACTGTTTGTAATTTATTTACATAATGTTTCTAGACATAAATACCTATATGTAGGTAGGTAAATTCGTACGCTGTTTAGCTATTAACTGTTCGTTAAGTAGGTCTTAAAGTTGTTCATACATCATGCGTCATCAATAAAGTACTTACTTTTTCACTTTATAAATAGTGAAAACACGACTGGTATGTAATAAATCAACCGTACAATGATAAATAAAAAAAAACCTGCACCTTGGCAACACTGATTCCAGATTTTTCGGTTTAGGGCAAATTTTGTGGTTCGCGATCAAAATAAAATAAACATCGAAAGTTCTACTTCTTTATTATAAACAAAACCGAAACCAAAATTCCACGCCTGAGTAGCTCACGCATTTTATCGATTTAAAGTGGAACGTCAACCATAATCACACGAACTCTTATTTTTACCATTTTGGTAAGAGGAATTAGGGATTAAAGATTTGGGTTTCGGTAATGATTGGTGAGAGAAGAATAGGTACATAATAGTTATGTACAGTACTCGCCAATCTTTATGGCCGCTCTGAATGTAGCCATCGGTACGAACTCGCGCATGGTACACGCATACACTCATACACACTACGCATAAACTCGCACTAACGCCCGGGAGGTGAGGACGCTTGTGGGTGGAAGTAAGCGCGCGCGAGCGTGCCCTGCCTCCCCGCCAAACTACGTCCCGCTGATACTTGATTTTGTGTTCTGCGCAGTTTAATGCGTCTAGATTCAGAGCGGCCATAAAGTCTGGCGAGACCTGTACCTATCTCAAGAAATGGTAGAATTAAAGGCACATCGGTAACTGCGTATTTCCTTTCTAAGTGTAACTTTTGGGGTTGAAATAATTTTTTTGAAGATTTCTTTTTGACATATTATATAAAAAGTCAGATTGACTAAAATACAGTAAGTAATGAGAGAAACTTTTCATTCTCTCTCAAATTCACATTAAATATCATAGTTTAATAAACACAATTTTAGCAACAGTATAATGGGCACTTAATACTTGACCAAATTATTAACGAACATGTATACTTACTCCACGTCCAAAAAAGGGAACGTAACAGTCTTCCAGAAGTCGTATCCATACTCGCAGGTGACCTTGAAGTGCTCGTCCAGCTCCTCCTCGATGAGCGAGTTGTACTGCACCGTTATGGTGTTCCACATCAGGTTCTTCTGTCACATAAACCAAAGAACATTTCCATTAGATGGTGCATTCCCTAAAAAATAATACTGGCCTGTTATCGCCCAACTAAATTACACGCACTATTCTAAGTGCATGCATAAATGTGGGTCGCTCATTACTATTATTCTGGTTACCGGTAACTTCTCGTGGTTAACTAAAATGTTTTGTGGGTTCACGTAGTAGTTCAGGTAGTGCAATGGATGGGTTCGAACCGGCAGACATAAGTATGTTCCGCCGCCTAAACCACCGATTACCTCACATATATTTGCTGGTCATGTCGTTTTTAAGATACCTACTAAATAGCTATAAGTAACACCTATACAACATGTAACAAAACCCCTGTCAGATTCAATAAAGGCGTATTCGTGGTAGTTCATGAACCGTCTCGCATAGGCGGCTTCTTTGACACCAAACTGTAGGTATTAAGTACGTGACCTTTGAGGAGCGGTCAGTTGTTTAGCTGTTGGCTTGGATCAGTTTTTATTTGTATTTAAATATTTTGACTGGGGAAAAATTATAATCTCCAATCCATTTAATAGTTACATATATGTGTTCGTAGTACGATACCGAATAATACCCTCAGGGATCGGACAGGGTTTTTGTTACACGCTGTATGTAGTCATAATAAAGCCTTATAATATTTTGTCATAATTTAACGTCCTTGTTACTTTAAATAGTTCTGTTTACTTACTTCCGTAAATATTCCGACTTTCACAATGCACTTTCGAGACACATTTACCCCATAACAATTTAAACTTGGACATTACCCGTTTTATATAATAGTACCGGCCTATAAGCGTCCCACTACTGGGCACAGGACTCTTCTCATGTAGAGAAGGGATGAGCATTGATCACCACGCTTGCTCATTGCGGGTTGGCGATTTCAGATTCTAATATTTTGAAATCCAAGTTTCCTCACGATGTTTTCCTTCACCGTTTGTCAATAATGTCTTAAAATGATTAAGAAAGTACATATAACTTTGAAAAAGTCACATTGGTACTTGCCTGGGTTCGAACCTGCAACCATGTGCATGCGAATCCGTTTATTGAACCGCTAGGCCACCACGACAGACTCAGGCCACCACGACAGACTCCGGTTTTATATGATATGTTTGAAATATAGGTAGGTATGACGTGTACTAGGTAAGCTTAAAATAATATTGGTAATCTTGGTCTATACAAATAGAAAATAGGTATAAGTGTGTAACCATTATCTCGCTTGACGCATAAATGCGATACTATGTCCAAGCCATCGACACCTAGGAAAAAGCTCTTTAGCCTGTAAATACCTTAGGATAGAAAATCATCTTATGATAACTCGATATAATCTCATATAAATTACTTTGTAACGCAATCCTTCACAACCAGTCCTCTAAGCGGTAATTGTGAAATAAAAGCTATAATAACGTATCCCTTTATATGAGGAGAGGCCTTTGCCCACCAGTGGAACAATTTCTACCCGATATAATACTTCGTATCGTGATGTTTAACTTACAGTGGGATGTTTTCTGCTGTCGTCGTGTTGCCCGTTCCTGCCCAAAGTTCCACATCTGTTCAGCTGTATGTAAAACTCGTAGTAGTCTCGTCCTGTACCATTGATGTACATGCAGTCTGGATCGTAGGAGTAGCCTGTAAACCAAAGTTGATGAGAGTTTTGATATTAAGCAATTCTTAAAATTACGTTTCGTAAGTATTCGCATTTCATAATGCATTATAATCCATAATACCTTTAGTCCCATGATATTGAATCATCACAGTTCTGAAGTTTTATACTCTCAATATTTGATGTAATAAATCAAACGTATAGTTTGTAATGTTCATTAAATGTTTGTATGTACCAACGGACTCTTTACACTAGAGAAAACCCTAATTGATGCTTTACAAAATTTTATTAATGGTTTATATGACCCACAAATCTTTTCAGTGTCAAAAACATACCGCACAGACGTCGACCTAACCCCAAAACAAAAGTAAAGGAAAGTGTTTAGAAACTGAAACCGCAAAATACTCCATAATTCACGTTATGTAGGTGACATAGTTTGCCGAAACTTGCGAGCACGTCTGTCAGTATTTAGTTAATTACTTTTACAGTCATTAAGTGCGTGTTTATTTATAGTGACAGCATTCTAAGTACCTAACGGTAGTGTGAATTAAGAGTTTGTCCCACGGATCACTAAACAATGCATCTAATCTCACACTAAGAAGGAAAATTATATACTCTTAGTGTACAGTACATTTTAATATCTAGTAATCTTATAATAGAGCGTGGTCGGAGTTTATGATAAACGTTTTCCCGGTTCCCGTGGCTCTCTGATACACTTAGGTTTTATAGTGAGCGCTATTTATAGACAGATTATCTAGGTTTCTGAAGTTAGGTCAGCGTGACCCACTTAATGATTCAAATGATTAATGAATTATCGGAATGATTTATTGGTACGGGATGGTTGATATAGTTTTAAACGACTCTAAGGATAATTAAGCGAACGAACAGCTGGAACCTTGTTTGACTGTATTTTTTTAAACGAAAAATTATCCATCGTATGAACTCTTGAATTTTACAGTAGTCCCTGTAGTTATACAGACCTAAAATGATTATGCATTTTCAATGTACCGATTTGAATTCTGAGTACTTAAACTACCTCTATCTACCTACTAACTTTATTATAAAGGCATTTGTACCTACTATATAGGTGACTAGCTTTAGCTCGCGACTTCGTCCGCGTGGAATCCATTGAGAAATAAACATTTTCAATCTACCACCCTTTTCTTCCCTTTGGGGGGGAATTTCCAAAAATCCTCTCTTAGTGATAGCTTAGCCTACTCCTCCCAACAAACACACATGCCAAATTTCAGCTCTTTACGATCAGTAGTTTTGGCTGTGCGTTGTCTGTCAGTAACAAAAACAGATCACTAAATAAAAAAGTTACATAAGGAAATGGATCAGCTAATTCTTTACCAGATCAAGCATAGGTAACCCAGATCACAATGCTACGGGAGTTACAGGTCGAGATAGCTTGTATATAATGTATGTACTATGTAGGTACATTAAGTAGGTATATGTTCATAAATAAGTAATATTAAAGTGCGCAGAATAATTTAAGTAAATACTTATGTAGATCTAATCGCAAATCTGTTTGTATGAGACGTACAATATATGAGAACTTCACGAGTATGATACGGTATGTTCTCAGGTACTTGATTGATGATAAGCACGCCGCGAATTTATCAAACCTCACATCCGACACTCACGCCCTTTGTGAACTACTGCTAAGTTGGTAACGTCGACCAAACTTTAGTGGAAATAATGAGTTACGAGAACACAGACCAGAACATATAAGAGATAAATGAAAGCGGAAACAATTAGAAAAAAGAAACGAAAAGTTAGCCTATAATTTTCAGATAAAGAAACGAACTTAATATGAAAATGTCATAAATTTTGAATAAACTTATAAATTGTACTTTTAATTTAAATATTTTTTATTCTTGGCTTACAGCTCAGAATAAAGCGCAAGCCAATTTTAGAATAAGAGAAAAAAAAAATCGGACATCGCTCAGCGTCTGCTGAGATTCAGAACCAGTTCGGACCCTCAGCGCTGGTTTTCAGCAATGATTTTCAGCGATGGCCGGCGTTGACGTGATGACGTCGTTTCACTAGCTATTTAAATGAAGCTAATTAAAATGTTTTTGATAATGTTTTTTTTTTGTTTTTGTGTTATCTACTATTTATGTTCAGTCGACTGTACAAGCCCACGGACATCAAACAATGTATCGTTGCGAATGTTGCGGCTGTTGCAAAGAGACGAATGTAACAATAACGCGGTAATGACACTCGTCTAGTTTACACACTTAATTGTTCTACCTGTCTGCACTGAGGGCTAATGTGATGACTGATTACTTCCCTACGTCACCGTTATAATATGAGAATCGTTCAAGATATGAAAATGATTCCACTGAGGAAATTACAGTGAGGCTTACTAATGACAGTAAATAAAACGACCCCTATGAGGTAAAATTATTTGACAAAATAAATTCGACCTTTAAAAAAGTAGGTATAGGTTCAAACTTAATGGCAGCTGTAAACTTGGTTATACACTGCGCAGTACCTCGCCCCTCACCCCCGCTGGAGCATGAATTTGTTACTGCGCAGACTCGCCTCATGTTCACGAACGCCATTAAGTTTGAATCGCACCGTGCCTCAATTAAATGAATGATTGATTATTTCAATTTAATTTAGGTACCTACGTTATGTTACGGTAATGTTTTACCTTCTAAATGATGCTGAAAAGATTTAGTTTTTCATGATATAATATATTATAATAATAATATATTGGGACACCTCACACACAGTCATCTGATCCCAAACTAGGCAGAGCCTGCCATTAATATGGTAAACAGACAACTGATAAACATACTTATATATTTCTAAATACATACGTAATATAGATAAATTACACCCACACACAGAACAAATAATCGTGCACATCACACAAAGATTTGTCCTGGGTGGAAATCGAACCCACGACCACTGGCCTAGCAGTCAGGGTCACCAACCACTAGACCAACAGGCCAGTCGGAAAATAATTAAGTTATTGGTCATATCCCTTGAATTTCTATAATTATTTGAACATATAACATTTGGTTATTTACCTGCTGAGTAAACAAGTCCGGCGAACGATCCGTTGAAACCGACTCTGATCTTCATGAAGTCATCTTGACACTCCGCCTCGATATCTGTTGATAGGAAATTACGTGAGAAAAGTCTTAAAAGAATTTTCATAATTTTCACAATGACTTTTCATAATATAAAAAAGTTATCAAACTGTAGGAGACAATATTAATATATTTATCCTTTCTGTTTTTCCAAGATGGATGTTCATGAGCTCGTAATTTTTGACCCGGTAAAATTACCGGGTTTTACGAGTTTTTTAGGACAATTTTTTAGGCCCTACTTTAATTAACTTAATTTCTTAGATTTGAAATATATACTTATAAAGACAAAATTACGAATCCGTCCTACGATTACTACCAGAAGGTAATACTATCGCGACACCTTATAATTCCCGCATCCTGCATTGAATGGTTCAGTAAAAACTAATAGAAGTCAAACAAAGGGTTGCGCAAGCGCGGCGCCACGCGCTCTACAGATAACATCTCAATTTGTCCGGTTTCACAACCCTAAACAATGTTCGCTACCCGTGTATGGCTTATAATTAATTTAAAACCAGCTACCAATGTTCATTTTTCAAGTACCTATTGTCTAATGTCTCTTTATTTTGGGAAAATTTGAAGGTATGAAACTGTAGACCAAATTTTCCTACTAGTCAAGAGAAAAAATCGATAAATTATTAGTACTGTAAAAGTCAAAGGTATTATTTTATGTATCAATGTTTTTTTAAGATTATTTCTATTATTTGACCTGATAATAGTAATTTTATCTTTAAACGTAAATGTATGAGTTCACGTTGTAATGCGATAGTTTGAAAATTGTACTTGTTGCGGAAGGCTGAAGACCGACTGTTGTGGTACTACTTGAGAGATATGTCCAGTAGTGCGCCTTGGCCAACCTTGGCCAAGTTGATGCAAAGAGGTTTTACAAAGAAAAGTATTGATAGTGTAACTCACACTGTACCCTGCTCCCATTGGTCCTGTGTCGGCGGTACTCGCGCTCCCAGGCAGGAGGCTCGCGCCACGCCGTGTCCACCGCCGGCGACCGGGGCTTGATGCTCACTGGTATATAGCTGTTCTTTTCTGATAAGAACACCACCTAAGAACATCAAGAGTCTATTATTAATAACAATTTATTTCTAAAATAATTATAGTATGGCTATACTTGTAATAAATTAACACAACATTAATATTATCATCATCATTGATAAGGTCTCTGATTAAATCCACTATACAAATATAGTTAGCGGATCATAATTCGGAAGTGTTGTAATCGACCCTTAACTTTAAAATTTAGCATCAGATATGCGGCACAGTACATTGTTAGCATGTGTTATCTAAATGACTCATTTTGTATAATACATTCCTACATGAAGAGCGCATTTGAGGAGGTAGCACCCGTGGAGGTTTCGCAATCCGATAGCCCTGAGATAACACGAACTAACTACCACCTTCCGGAACACGCGACTTTTGACTGCCTTCAAAGCATTTTACAACCTCCGCTAATTAGCCACTTAAACCTCTCAAACAAACTCAAACAAAAATATGAACAAAAGTTAAACCATTAACGACTAAGCTGTGAATCTGTGAGCGAGCATTGCAAGTCCACTGCATCCATTAACTGAACACAAAAAATCAAAATGAACTATTGAACGATGGCGCCGGTAATTCACCATTTCACAGGCCGACCCCTTGAACGTTTAGCACAAAAAAGTTACAAATGACAGTAAGTGTGCCAGGGCAGTTCGCACGCCGCTGCTAGTGCTTACGCATTATAAAATTGGGCCAGTGGAGTGATGGTAAACGCCGTCGCCACATCACTTTGACAAATTGATTTCTAAATAAAACAACAAATAAGCAATATTGAGGTCACATCACGGTGCGTCATAGCATAACTTATCTGGATTGGGAACACTTTCATGACTATTGAAATAAGACAATAGAGAATAACGTGCACTTTCCTCGTAGTTTAAATATATTGGACTAGCTTTTGCTCGCGACTTCGTCCGCGTGGAGTAATGACTTCCGTCAGAATTTGGGTTTTTCACTTAGTTATCGCCTGTTCCATGGTCTATCGATGTGTAAACAAACATTAAAAAAATCAAATTTTTATTATATTAGAAATATGTCTCCATGAAATCATGGTCTAAAAAATGCTATGTTCACTTATACATATGCTATGCTCACTTGCTTCACTGGTGGAACCTACATACAAAGATTTAAGTGAATCCATTGAGAAATAAACATTTTCAATTTACCACCCTTTTCTCCCCTTTGGGGGGGAATTTCCAAAAATCCTCTCTTAGTGGTAGCCTACTCCTCCCAACAAACACACATGCCAAATTTCAGCTCTTTACGATCAGTAGTTTCGGCTGTGCGTTGTCTGTCAGTCAGTCAGTCAGTAACGGAAGAGTTTTATATATATAGATTTATTTTCAACATCTTTCTCATAACATTCAAATACAAATTAACAAAGAATTCAATCAATTCCTGTAACTGTTATCCAATTTTAATTACTTCGGCCGGAGCATGACATCTTTGTATTTCACGGCATAATTACAATTAAACACAAATATTTGACGATCGGAATTTTAAAAGGTCTTCATCACGTTCACTGCGCCAACAGTATTGCTCGCAATTGGACTACTTATCTTACAAATGTAAACTAAGAGTATTTACGTTTTTTCTTTTGTTTTTCCTAAATGCTTCATTTAAATTGTCGTATTTTTGTTTTTCACGTTTTGTGCTTTTGTAAAGTTCACTCTTTATGAATTGGTATCTGACCTATTATAGCTGTAAAATATGTTAAATCAAATTGATGTGTGATCAGGTTTTGATATCAGAACTACCTTCTAATATTAGTTAGTATAACATATGCCGTGAGAAACCACGAGAACAGAATACCCGTAGTTAAAGACCTTTGTTTTGTAATATTTCAGCACTTGCAAAGATCATTTGCTTCGCAAAAAACATATTTCGTCGTAACAAACTTTTATGCTGCATCGAGTAATCTGCTTTCAAACGTACAATACCTACACAAAAAACATGCTATACCTGAAAAGTTGATTATAGAAGCAATTTATTTGGAACGAAGAAGGATGAAGCGGTTAATTGAAAACGAATCTAGATTTTAACTGTTCTCAAAGGAAAGCAATTGTTTGTAGGGCACGCGGTTTGTGACCGTCGTTCATGGTTTAGATGCAATGTGAGTCAAACAACAGCTATCCCGCTACTCACTGCAGGTCAGAGATGGCTATCTCAGTTCTAACAAACATGCGTCTGAATGTCGACAATACGCGTAACACTGGATGCAGTTCTCACGATGTAATTCGATTATGTTAATTGTGAATTAGTTTTGTGGGACTGATCTGAATATGATAACGTTCATGAACCAAAGAACCAGTGAACTATTTAATAAATAAAGTGTAAACAAGTACGCAAGGAATGAGTATATTAGAGGAAGGTTGAAAGTAGCGCAAGTGAATGATAAGGTAAGAGGTAAGCGTCTGTCGTGGTATGGACATGTTATGAGGAGGGATGAAAGTCACATTTAAACAAAACAAGTTATAAGTATGACTGTGGATGGGTATATAAGCAGACCGAAAAAGAGATGGATGGATTGTGTGAAAGATGATATGAGAAAGAAAGGAGTGGATGCCGCGATGACGAGTAATAGAGAGGAATGGAAGGAAAATACGCATTGCGCCGACCCCATATGAATGGGATAAGGGCAGGAAGAAGAAACAAGTAGGTACTCAACTCGACTGCAATAATAAATTAAACGAAGGTACCTTCCTTATATGAGAAGACTCCTGTGCCATTCAGTGGGCCATTTTAGGCCAGTATTATTTATAATTACAATATATCATACATTTGTTCTGAGCAGCAATATGTGATGTATGAATCACGAATGCAAGTACAAGAACAAAAAAACAAGTTCATTCAAACGACACATCCGATCCTTAAGCCGACAATTTAATTATACTGGCAAACATGGATAAATCATTTTTATACGAACGAAACGCCATAAATCTACACCGGAACTACAGATGATAACTTAATCAGATTAGAGGAGCCCTTCGCAAGAATATTGTATTGCACAAGCTATGGCTGTGGTGCGGCGTGGCCTCCCCATTCAGTGTGGACTAGAGTACTAGAGAGTTGGGCAACGTGCTGGCTGTATGGGCAGAACGCCGGAGCTCACGCGTAAAACACAAATAATAGATCTTGTAACGTATTTAATTTATCAATTTGTTATTTACATTGAACTTGAACATTAAGAAATTAATTAAATAGTTTAGAATAGTTTTTTTTTATTATAAATCTCGAAATAATGTTCCGTATAAATTGATTTTAATAACAATTTATGAACGAAAACCGTTTGTGTACGAAATACTAAAAAAAAAGGCTGACAAACTGACTCTTATTATTAAATTCACGCATTACAATTTGAGAGAAACTTATAGAATCTGCAATTCTCACCATAAATTACATGTCAAAACATCATTGTATACACCATAAAATATGTTCATCAGAGAAGGTGTGATGACAAACATATCAAGTGAACTTCACACTTCATACCAAGCCACAAAATGACCGTAAAACCAATGTCACAAATAAGTGCAGCAATTCCGCAAAACGAAAGGAAAAGATAGACTGTATCAAATCATGTATTCTTAGAAGAATTCTTTCAATCAATCCATCAATTCTCGTACAAATGGGTGTAAATTGGTCGCTATTATGGCGTACCTTTCACCCATTTCTGTGTTTAGGCCTGCGGTAATTGTGCGAAACTGTGACGATCGTTTTGTTAGACACTTATTTATTTTGCGCCCTCAAATACACATTGTTTGCGGTTTCCTTACGGTAGGCAATAAGTTTAAAAGTGAAAACACTTTACGTTTCATTTATGTTGTACATTTAATTTCAAACTTAATTTGTTTGTTGTTCAAGCGGCGGTAGCCTAATGGCTAGGCGTCGGACTTCGATCATATTGTTGCGGGTTCGAATCCCACCCATTACACTACCAACGTGAACCCACTCGTAACACAAGCATCTTAGCTTAGCACGAGGGGTTCGAACCACATTGCAAGTAATCGTAAAAAAAAATAGTTTCTTTAAATTCTGTGAAAGCGAATTAAATTTAAACTTGTACTCCTGAGCCTTTCTATCCAATCCCTCGAATACTGAAATGCAAATCAACTTTAAGAAGTTCTTAAATGTCTATCTGTCGCTACATAACACCTTAAAGTGACAGAGACAGCATGAGACTTAACGGCTTCAAACTGATTGACGTTCCAGTATTCGGAGGCTAGACTACTTATTTTGAACTAGTATTGACAAACCCAGTCTTCAGCATTGTATTGTGCGAAACAACAATAGTTTCCGATTGTCTTCATTTCGATTCATACAGTCTCAACAAAAAGAATCAGCAATCTAAATTTTTTGCAAATAATTGAGTTATAAATCGTAGTTAACGAATCTGCTATTTTCAGAGCCATTAAGCACGATGAAAGAGACAGGGCTGACCGGTGGCGTATTCTTTTATATCAAGAAATAGCTCATTGTTCTTAGTAACATTACTCGTATCTACGTGCGTACTACTAACGTATCTACGTGCGTACTACTAAAAACGTTACCACTTCAAGGCCGAATCGGGAATATAGTAAAAGTAAAAATTGTTGCATAAATTACTACTAAAAATTAGCATTTTAACTGGTATTCGCTCAACAGTTTGATTTTCAGAATAACAATCAATATTTTAGATTGGAACAATATATTCAAATATGAAATTCTTTGTGACTTACCGGATCCTGTTCACTGCCATCACTTTTAAGAGCCTCTCTTGTTTCATTCTGAAAAGAGGATAACCCAATATAATGTCATTTTAAATGTCCTTATTTAGGTAGGTATTTTAAAGAACATTGAAGAAATACGTTCCTGATTAGCGTTCTAATGGCTTTATCTAGTAGCCTCCAAGCCAAAAGTATTCTATTAACATTTTGACCAGGCTTAAATAAATAAAGATGTTTGTTTGTTTTTACCGGCCCGTTGGTCTAGTGGTTAGAGACCCTGACTGCTAAACCGGAGCTTGTGGGTCCGACGCCCACCCAGGACACTTTTTGTGATGAGCATGATCATTGGTTCCGTGTGTGGGTGTAATTTATCTATAATATGTAGTAGTAGTATTTAGAAATATATAAGTAGATATGTTTATCAGTTGTCTGGTTACCGTAGTAAAGGCTCTGCCTAGTTTGAGATCAGATGGTTTAAATAGTAAAAATGTTATAAAAACGTGTATTATAAGCGGCCAGTTCTGAAAATACCCTGCAATTCTTAACACGATAGTACAGTGATCACGCCTAAGTGTATTCCGATATTTCGATTCCAGTGAACGCAAATCAAGGGGTATGTTAAAGTTATTGTGATTACCTTAATTACAGAATTAAAAAAACACAATTTACCTTAATATTATTTAAGGGTATGGGATCGGGAGGGTCGTCCCCGGAGCCCTCGTGTAGCTCGGACGAGGCGCTCGACGACACCGACACCACCGACACCTCCGTCGACTCCGAGTACTCCGCCGAGTCTATGTGCTGGGAAGCCGAGTGTACCTGTATGGAAAACTATTGATTGTAGAGAAGACTTCAGGAACATAAGTCTATTCATTTAACAGTTAAGAAGAGACGAAAGGAGAACCTTTTCCCCTACACTAGGTAGGTACTTTAGTAAATTAAAATTATTTTCTGTTTCTAAAAGTCGATATGGACTTCATTTGAACTCACTACAAGCTGCATTAAGTATATTTTGAATTCTTGTCGTTTCCATGATATAATTATTTTTGCGTTGAAAATTAGAGGTGCGACGCTTCACCACGTTTCAATTGCATTTAAGTATTTGGATGTAAGAATAGAACCCTAATTTGAAACTAACCGAATAGATTTTTCAAAGAAAATATATAAAACCAAAACCCGAGATTATTTTAAATAAGATACACTACAATAAGCAAAATTTTCCAGTTCCTAACTAAGTAGAAGAACGATAATCAATTTAGACTCAACTTGATGGCAAATATAAGCTTGACCAAAGTATTGAATTTCTAAGAAAAGTAATAAGGTCAGAGAATATTCAAATCCATTATCTACGACCATTAAATGAACACAAAAGAAATAATACAACGAATACTTACTCTAGAGATAATAAAGCTGCAAACAATGAGGAATCTGAAACAAAATCAAATTTTACTTCTCTGACTCATAAATAAAAATAATAATAGATAATTCATGCAAATAAATAAAGAAATTCAATAACACGTTGCTTGCAAACTGAATTGAATCGTGATACATTCTAATGATTACTTATATCGACAAACAAATGTAACTAAATGTGGGTAAACGTGCTTGGGGTACGCATATAGGCCACAGAGTAAATACTACGCAGAGGCAAAGCTTCATACACTGCTAGCGGTAGCGGCGTGTGCCTCTAGCCAAGTGTCATTTCTATAATATGTAACGTTGATAGAAAAAGATTTTGTACTACTTCAAACAAAACTACATGAATGCTCTAAATAAATTTATCTGAAATCTTTATTTTTTTTTTCAGTGGGAACATATCTACAGCTATATGGGTGTGTAGGTACTTACTAATAAATTAATTTAGAACATATTATGTAATTAATATAATGCTTTCTGAGGTTTACGCGAATGCGAGAGACATTTAAATAAAACTATGTACTTTCTTAACGGATTCTGTATTACTATTTTTTATTTTAGTTCCCGATGTCTTGAAGACTTTGCAGGTGTCATGGTCACATCGGTCTACCCGTGACTATGACACAACACAAAGGCCATGCAAAGGCGTTGAAAAAAAGTACTTTAATTTTAATTTCATAAAGTTTAATGTTGATGTTATTATTTTGTTTTAAATAAAGTCATAATCATATGCTTGTGTCCAACAGAGTCGTTAATAGATTTAGGCATACCACATTAGGCTTATTGTTGGGTGGTTGAATGAAGTTTTGCTTCTGTGGGGTATATATACTCTTTGTCCTAGCTTCGGTGCATTGTTCCCTAGTAATGCTACCACCTAATGACGGGTCAAAAGACACGGTAAGGTACCTAATGACAGGGTTCGAGATTGGATTGATCCCAGAGAATCAATATCAATTACTCGTCTGCCAACGAAATTGTTGAATCACGTACGGGTTGCGATGTAAATATTATGTATTACGCAATTTCAATTTAAGTTTCACGTTACCTTTGTAATGTGAATGGTTTATGTAAAAGTTAAAGGTGAATGAATCCTAATGTTTGGTCATGTTTACGGTACGTTTTTTTTGTGCATTAATTTGTCTTTTAACGGAACCGTACCTTCAGCTGTAAAGTTGATTAAAAAGATACTATGTGTTCTCTAAATCTTAACCAGCTCATACGATGTCTTTATACCTAACTATATACATATAGTTAAAGACAAGACTTTGCTTTTTTAATGAAGTTTAAAAACTCGTAGTTATTACGTGCTGACTTGTCGATAAAGCGATTTTCAATTCCTTAAAAAGAAGTTTGTATTTTGAAGTTTGTACTAAAATAAGATAAAGCAGTGCTTTCATAGTTTCGAAAATTCATGTATGAATTCACTTTATTATGATTTAATCTTACCAAAATAAATGGTAGGTCTAATACGAGATTAATAAATATGTAATAATCTTTTATGTAGGTACAGATACGAAGGCGTAATCTATATTAAACATAAATCCCATAAATAATATCAATCGTCTTGCGATCGTTACATTTCTACTAATGTAGAGAGTAATGTGCCTCGGTCAGTGACTTCTGACAACCGAGCCGTGACCTCTAGTATCCTTCAGATTCGATAAACTAATCAAAATCGATGATTCATTGTAATGCTATCCCGTGTCGTATGACCGGCATCAGAAATTAACTTATCTTTGACCATTTCTTTTCTAGTAGAGAAGAGCTTTGTGATCACACAGTTCATAAAGATATAATAAAGCCTATGTCACCCAGGTGATAGTGTAGCTCCCCAACAGTGAAATATTTTTTCTAATCGGTTCAGTAGTTTCGGAGCCTATACAATACAAACAAACAAACAATCAAATCTTTCCTCTTTATAATATTAGGATAGATTATGTACAGACATTGATATAATTTTTTTTTTTTTTTTATCTCCGTAACGTTCTCTATGTATTTAAGTATGAGAGCGGTTAAGAATTCGAATTCCACTTTGGAACTGCCTTTATCTAAACACGAATAAAGTGAACCATGTAGACAAATGACACGCAGTATCACAGAGATTGGTTCACTTTGTCAGTACTAACAGTTTTGTAGGTCGCTAAAGTGTAAACAAAATTTTAATACCTTATAATAGAAAATAAATCATAAAATTTATTTTTTCCTAACAGTACCACAAACGTAACTGACCCGATGACGGCGTCACTATTATTGGATTTATTCTTTCAACTCAATAGAAGTTGTTTTGAGTGTAAAAATAATGCCCTCACACAAACAATATAACAACTGGCATTACATAACAACCAAACATCATTCCGCATTCGAATTCCAACGTTTCGTGATTGTGTTGCGATTAATCGATGGCCGAACGATCAGATCATCGTTAAAGTTATAATCGTTTTGATTTCGTGATCGAGAATCGAGTCCGTTATTCGTGCACATCCAGAGGGCGACATGGCGTAATAGCCCGTTTTGTAGGATAGCCCTCGGGGGGTTTGAGTTGACTGAGTTGACTGAAGTGCACGAAGTCAACTCAGACCTAAGGTTACGAATAGCGGTGAGTTTCGTCATTTTAGGAGGTTAGCTTTTCAGTTACTACTACTACTCTATAAAAATTAAGAATCAAAATCAGCTTACACGAGGTAAGCTGATTTTGAAGATGTTGTGTTTTTAATTGGATACAATTTTTTTTTGTTGAAGCCTCTAATAAAAATAATATAAAAATTAGTACCTGCTAAATAGCAATCGTGATATTGTTGAGGTCCATAGTATAACAAAAAAAAAGGTACCAAAATCTTACCAAAATAAAATATTTGTGTTGTAATACCATATAAAAACAGAATTACTTTTATTATGGGTAAATTGCAAAGTTTGCATTTTCTACATAATCTCGTAGACCAGAGTTCGTAGCACTATGACGTGAGTCGTTGATGTCTTTTGTTCACGCGTCACGTGTTACGTTTACATTCGCTACGACAATTAAAGGCTTTATTAGTAACTAGCTGTGCCACGCAGTTTCACTCGCTTTAGTATTCTCCGTTCCCGTAAACTTATTTTTGACAATTTTCCATAGTTTTCATATTCTGCTATTCGGGAAGGCGGTTATTTAAACTTCAGAATCGTTAGACGAGAACACAACAAAATATTATTAAAAAGTAAATTCATTTTTGTCACATCACATCGCAAAAAGTAAAAGAATACATTGAACTTTAAAAAAAAAAAAAAAGATTCGAAGTTAAGGTTAGGAAATTAGCTGAATTGGGTGACTGTACTTTACGCACCAAAATAGATCGATCAATAAGATTAATTACATTGTTGCAGACTGGTTTCTAACGCAACGGTAATTTTGGTATTTTTAGGCACATTAAAAATAATCTTAGCTTATAAAAAAAGATGTTTTAAAAGAACTTACTTGGGTAGGTCCGTTGGATTAACGACGGACAATAAATAAAACACAAATATCTAATTAAAAATACAGATATTACCGAAATGGTATACAAAAGGGGTACATCTGAAGAGGGGTACATTTTTAGAAGAATTTTTATGCGATCATGTGACGAATAAAAACTTTTTCTTTCTTTCATCTGGTAAACTTAGAGTCGTCTCCAAAATTCTAAACTCAACATGAGGTCATGAAATGTCACCGCACCACGAGGGTTAATATCTTGTTTCCGAACTCGCATAATGTTAAGATACATTGCTTCAGCAGTGTAGTCTGGTCTGGTTATGCTTTTTAGTTTTAAATACTTGGTATGAAATAATTCGCTCTTAATTACCTCATTGTAATCAGTTCCTTTTTTTGTATTTAGTAAAGCTCATTATCAATGTGGATCGCACATTACTAGTTACTAGTGTTCTTGTTAACCCCTCGTGGTAAGCTGTACGTCAGTAGTGCAATGGGTGTGCTTCGAACCCGCGACCACCTGATTGGGAGCCTGATGCTCTAGCCATTAGGCTACTGCCGCTTATAAGCCGACTCGATTTCAGAAGTAATCTTCGCCCCTTTTTTATATACTTACTAGCTGTTTCCCGCAGCTCCGCCCGCGGTCTCAATTTTTTTATATATATATAATTGAGTTTCAAACTATCCTATCTCTCAAGTTGGATCGAACTGCACACGGTGTGCGAATTTTATCATAATCGGTTAAGTGGTTTAGGAGTCCATTGAGGACAAACATTGTGACACGAGATTTATATATATTAAGATGTACTTTTTTTTTCGGTAACACCTTTATAAGCCCTACTGTTCATTTACGAAGCAAACGTGATAATTACGAGTAGTTAACGACATTATTCTGTCCTACTGTAGCGAAAGGGCCTCTTTCCCTTTTTTCACTTTTTACCTCTGGGATAGAAACATTGTGAGACATTCTAAGATCCTACCTACAAGTATATAGTCCAATCAGTCAGTAAATAATCCTACCTATATAGTCCTATAATCCAATGCAGTATATTATTATATAGTTATTTTCATGAAAAATTCATTTATTTACATAAAGAAGAACTATACAAACATTGTAAAGGTGAGGGTCAGTCTAACGGATGCTTATATCATAGTTCCTCTATTAAATTAATTCAGTTGCATAATTTTATAATTTCCAGTTTGTAAGCAGTCTCGTTCGGCTCGGTTCGGCGGCGATCGGAACCACTCGTCCTCGGCCGGCTTCCTACATCTCCTACCGTAATGGCCTCATTTCCACTTCCTTACTTGCATTCACGTGCATGCTCTTCATAAGTAGGTCAATATGTTTGTTCAAGGACGTTTGAATAAGTAGAGAAATTATAAGATTTTCTTCTGGAAAATGTTTTAACATTTTTATTCATTTCAACTTTGCTTCAAAAATGTATCAACAATGAACACGTCTTGTTAGGCACCACTCCACCTAATTACTTAGAACAGATTCCATTAAAGTACCCAGTCTGTTTTTTTTTCTAGCAGCTTTGCATATTATTAAGATGTTTGGTTCATTTATAGCGTTCGAAATAAAAGTACTTATGTATTGATCTATACAATAGTGTGGAGTCGAAGCTTACTTAGCCTTTTAACTCTAAAAAGTTATACAATCCTTTTACACAATAGTTATTATGGGGTGGTAAAAAAATGATTTCTGGTTATCATGCAATACACTTTGGTACTGAGTCCGACACATCCCCACGCTGTGCCCTCAGCGTGGGTTGAAGGCAATAGCTTTTCGACCCGCCAAAAAAAAAAAAGTACTGCGGCATACGCCCGAGTAAATTGCCTCCTTATACAATATCTTTAGAACCAACTTACTTTGATCTTAACCCCAAATATCGAAAAACACATATAAGATCAAAAAGTTCCGGCAAGATATTTCAGAATCATCTTGACCAAGTTACATAGCATTGTGATCGTAACATGTGAAACCAAGGGTGGTCGTTTAGCACGTGCGAGGCGAGTAGGGGCGCCGCGCGGAACGCACCGTTACTGCACGGCTGGCGTGACATGCGGCTCACACCTCGACACCACTGCGTCACCCGCGCCGTGACCTGTGCAACACACTGTCACACATTCACACATCCCACCAGCAACCCGATCTAACGCAAACTGACTATTACCTTCCTGGGCAAAGGTCAAGTGCTTGGTATAGGTCTCCACAAAACTTGACCCTAATAAATTATCAATGTAATTAAATTGTCATTTACAGTAATCGTGAAAACTTGAATCGGACTCCAACCTCTGAGGCCATTCTATAGGTCGTTGGACAGTTTAACTAACCATTGGACATAATTAGATCTTAATCAGTGTTAATTTGTTTAAGCACCTCTTTTTGCTAGCTCTATCGCTTAATAAGTCGCAAGTCGCCAGATCATTGCATTTTTTCTCGAATTACATATTAAATAGTTTTGAATCGATACACAATTAAGTTGACTTCGGAGATTCCTTTAAATTATAATTAAAGGTATGTATGTTAATGTATAACGCTGTATGATAGGTTAATGTATGTAATCTTTATAAAAAAAGAAGCAGTCTCATGATTTCAAAAAAGTACTTATCATTCCTAAGCTATATCTACTGTCAGCAAATTCCGCGAACGATGTGATCTGTGCAAAATGCTTTTATAAACATCACGACCAATGTGCCATGATTATATCGCTCTAAACTACAAGTTTACGACTATAAATAAGATGCAAAAACATGTACAGTTTAGTTTTGATCTTATGAAAATATGCAACATGCCAACGTACCCGCGCCTCTACACACTCGACACTCGAACTATTCTCCGAATCACATTCCGAATGAAATAGAACGAAAATTATAGAAACGATTTTGTTTTTCTTTACAAGCATGTTTTCATTAGTTGTTATATTAAAAATATTTTTAATACCTACATAGATTTACGGATAAAGTGGGACAACAGTTAATAAATGTTCGAAGATGTATAATCATGAAAAGCTCTACATTTTATCCAATATCATTTCGCTATTTGAAAAGCAACAAAGGCCCTGAATGAATGCATTCTAGCTAGAAATGAGAACAATAGTACAATAAATTATCTTGCGGTAAACTGCCGAATCTGTAGGTAAGACGGCCTTAAACCTGCGGCAGCTGCTCAAATTGATGCTTTTGAAGCTCCGATGCAAATAAGCCATGCCTTTTATTCCGTTCAAGCGTAGCGGGGTCACAGAACTAGTACAAATATAATTTTGTAGTCGCGTCGCGGATTTATTTCTATGGATTCATTTGTGCATTCATAACCCTGAAATTGTTTTCTGAAAAGGTCGTCAGAAATTGAGCGCATAACTGAATTTAATATCCGTTTTAACCAGAAATTTAATTTCAATTTCTCATAACTGTATGTCATGTAAATAGTTATCGAATTTTTATTTGAAGAATTTATGTAATAATTAATTTCAGTCGTAAAAACATTAATTAAATACATCTAAAGTCATTCAGTGTTTAATGGCGTGTGTGCTGCTTTAAGTGTATGTAGTTATACTAAACGTTCCATATAGGTAAGCTACAAAATCATATGACAAAAATATAGGATAACCCCTAATTTACCTGACACTCAGCACCATTTTGCACTAAGCGATACACGCTTCACACTGGTTCATTCAATATTCACTGCCACTATTCGAGCTTCAATAGATCACTTGTCGCGGGTGCGTGCGTAAGTTCGCGGTACGTAACAATCGGTAGCGACAACGAACAATGGAGGAGCGCGGCCGACTCTCGCGGCGTCTGACCATCAAGTGCTGGTGTTAGCGGCTCAGCCTCCAGCGAACCTCCTCATCCGCGTCGTGCTTCCCGCAGCGACGCAAACCGCGAGGGGGGCCTTAATCACTTCCAAAACCATTCCAACAAACAATGTCCAGGTGCAAAACAGTCACGCTTAATCTATCTCAACTAATGACGAACTCAAAGGTACTTATTGCCTGTACTGTGTAACTTAATTAGCCTGTACTTACCGGCCAAAATCACAATTGCAACAGTTGATTTGACTCACATGTTTTATTGACAATACAAATGTTTATAATAAATTACAGTGAGGTAACAATGACTCGATCATTTTGGTACAAATGCAACAAAACCCTTTTTCCTGTTATGTCGGCTATAAATATTAACCAAAGAAAGTAAATTTATTTCATTACCAACTTACATTACTTTGTTTTGTTACTTTTGTGTTATAATTTTGTCATTTTTTATTGTACATTTTGGTTGAAATAATTGCTATATACAATGGAAATTTAGTAAAGGATTCCAAGAAGTCTCTCCATCCGTAGCATCAGGTTGAACCCGACAACGAGTGACGTCACCGTGACTACTCCAATCGTTATTTTCATAGGTCTGTAACATTACAAATAAGGGCATTACTTATCGTCGTAAATGGTTATTACAAATTAAACCTCTAAACCAAGAATGAAACAAAAAGGACAAGTATAAGTCGGACTCGTCCACGAGGGCTTCGTACAAAGACTATATTTTTTTATGATTTAATTACAAATGTGTAGTTTTCAGGCTTTTTCCCAATAAATTTAGATTCCCTAGTGAGTGTCGATGTATACGTTTTTACGGTATAAACGGCAGTCAAAATGAGATGCTAAGAAAAATAAAATCTTTAATATGTTCAAAATGCAAAAAATAATATTATTTTATTCTTATTATATAAATTAATAATACTCATTAAAAACACGACAGCATGATCGTGTCAGTAGATGTTATCACTACCATTTAGCCATTTAATACAAATCAATGCTTGACACGTGCGTAGCGTGTCCGTGTGCTTTCATCGAATGCCGCTTTCAACTATTGTAGATTATTATTTTTTTATGTTAATTTATAAGGTAAAACAAACAATTGTACATTTTGTCTTCTATAAATATCGCTTGTCTAGGGGGACAGTCTTGTTTTGTTTTTTTTTACAGTCCGCAAAACACATACTATGCGGTAATACCCACCCATCAGCATTGTGGAAGTAGAGAGCGCTTCTAAGTGTATAGTAGACCAGCTGCATGTAACAGTATATGAGGTAGTACAGCGCCAATGCCGTCGCTGTTACTGACAGCTGCACGAGCTGGACCAGTTCTCCTACCACTTGCCACGACTTACAGCCGTTGTTCACTGCCTGAAAATATACATTATGTGAAGCAAGCCATAGAAAAATGCTGCTGAAGAGCCGCACAGTGTAAGCGACCCCACGGTGCAAATAAAGGCTAGGACGGGTTTGAGTTTACGCGTTTGAGTTTTCTGCCAATAGTGTCCTTCTGGCGCCATCATCAGACAAACTCGAAAATACCATCATTTACTTTTGTCACCGATCGAAGTAAAGCATGCAAAATAAAATACATACTTAGATAGCCAATACAGAACACAATAAAAGTGCAGATACTCATTTAAATTAAGTATGTCATGAAATCACTTAAATTTAAATCTATTCCTTAAGAGTCAATCGCACAAATAAGAGGCGAAATAATTTATAAACAGAAAGCCATTGAATATCCTCATTCTATTGAAATTTGAACATTCACACCACAAAATGATTTTAGTCGCAACGAATATTAGACCGGAAAATTGTAAACAGCATCAATATAAAATGTTTGATCTCAGCCCAATAATTTAGACTTGGGTCAACGCGAATACTTATTGAAACTCGTGGAACGTCTGTCGCCGCATTGCCTATTTAGGTATTCTATGAATAGGCTTAAATATCAATTTTAAAAATTCTTACGTCATTTGGAAAAGCATAACAGTATATCCTATAGGTTCTAATATAATAAAGCGGAAGAGTTTTTGTATGTTTAACGCACTATACTCCGGAACTATCAGTAGAAATGAAAAAAAGCAGCGGTAGCTTAATGGCTATTGCTACCTACCTACCCATTGCACTATCGACGTGAAACCACGTGTGGTTGTCAACAATACTATGTGCGACATATATTCCAAATAATCCGGTAAAAACAAAAAAAACTTATGTAGGTACATATTCTATAGTATTTTCATAAGGTATAGTATAGGCTAATTTTGTTTTAGGAGCTATTGCTATTTATAAAAGTATTAACTACATATTCCTTTCTAAGGCCCAGTTTTTTGATCCCGAGTTAACTCAACCAATGGTTAAATATGCTAACTAATGTTTTCAAAACCGCGTTTTTTCATCAATTTTTGTTTATCAAATAAATAAGTTGGAGAGTTAATTAATTAACCATTTGTTACAAGAAAAATTGATGAATAAACGCGTTCTACCAAAGTTTTAGGTTAACAAGCATATTTAACAATTGGTTGACTTAATTGGGGATAAAAAAACTGGGCCTGACACGCGAACAAAGTTCCGAAGGACCGCTTAATCGTAATAAAATTCCACTGACTTATTTTATGACGCTAAACAGTAAAATGAAAGCAATGAGTGTAAATACGGAAAATACATGAGAAACAATTAGGTATTTAATTATAATAATGACTACATCAAGAATAACGTGCTTTTGTTCTAGCGCTAAACAGTTATTTATGGTTTTGTATGTAAGAATTTACAGTTGCTAAACATGCTGTATTTTATACATTTTATTATGACTGACTGGGAAAGCATATGTAGATCCAAATCAAGTTTAGACTATGCTTCTAGGCTTACAAATATATATATATATATATATATATATATATATATATATATATATATATTTTGTAACTTAGTTAAGAAAAACTTTTTCCAGCAATGTAAAAAAAATCACATCACTAAATATAAATGACTTCATATTTTCAATGCTTTGACTTCATATTTATGTCTGGGTATTAAGTAACAAGTATAAAATAATCCATCAACTTTATGAATGGCCGGACAGAACAATTTAGCGGTCGACAGACGAACACTACTGTACTTGGTCTTAACCTAGAGAGATCGCTATCGGACGGTTTAATTAAACATTAACAAACATTACGCGTCGGCAACCTCAAATGGGTTCATCAAACAAGGCTTCGTTAAGAGAATTAAGTAAATATAACATACTTTTAATAACACCTTGTTTCCTTTGTCCCTGTAAACGTATTGGGCGTAAATTATAAATTTATAGCTATTTTGTATGCTTGTAAAAACAGCCCTAACCTATTCCTATGGTCACTGCTAATTGGTGAACTGTATGATCTTTGCAATGATTCCGTATTTCTCTAGTAAAGTTAGTTTAAAATCAGTAGAGTGGAGTTCGAACTCACGACCTTACGATAGTTCGACCGCATCCTTGTTGTACCTGATGGTCAATACTCGTTTATTTTATTTCAGGTTTACACAATAGTACCAAATAGGTACTGTAGTACTTAATACCAATTTGTTTACAATGTGGATCGTATCTAACTTAACGTTTTCTATATACTCTATTTGTTTTACTGATTAAACCAGAGAAAATAAACGCAAGCTTTAAGCTACTTATGTGAAAAACGGTCATAGAATAGAATTATTTTTTTTAACTATAGTTAAAAACAGACATCAGCTGTTACCGTCTACAAAACTGAGGTCGAATTTACCTTTCAGAGGTTTTGATTGACTTCAAATTATTTTAATAAAAACAGACCCGGAAGGAAAGAAACATTTAAATGTTTACATACGGCTAATTAGAATACAATATGTAGTATATTTTTCCGAATTAACTAAAACTTAATGGTTAAGATAAGAGGTAATTGAATACATAGTACATAAAGTAATCGTCGGAACCTTCGCTCCGTCCGGTCCATCATCCGGCAAATGTTTATCAATATTACGTTCGTTATGATTTTTTCTGTTATATAAAATAAACTTGTAAAATATTCCAGTTATTCATTTTAGATTCCAAAAAATTCCTTGCGCATGCTATTAAAGAAACTGATTAGATTAGGAGAACGCATTGTATTAAAAAAATCGCGCATGGTTTTCAGCAATTAACAACAAGATGTCTGACAAAATAACCATCCTACAAAACCAGCTTGTAAACATACTCCAAAATATACATAACAATTGTATTTATTTAATTTTAAATATGGTGGATGGGATCTTGTAAAACAATATTGCAGTCATATTTTGGTTACGTCTATTACGTCACCATTAAAAAAATAAAGAGTGACCATTTCACCTTGTAGTGGGAAGCAGCGGTGTCGCAGGGCGCGACGCGTCACGATCCTAGTCTCGATGGTATCTTGGTTCACGAGCATCCATTACCAGTGCACCTACACCACTACGCCTCACCGACTCAATCGCCTCGTTTGTTTATATCACAATACTGATCGTAATTTTACGATACCTCTTACTATGTGAATCTAGACATGAGATAGGCTAATGTCCTTAGATCTGAGATGTTAAATGAGTTACTTTTTCTAAAGCAGCGAAGGCACATTATTTTTAAGAGATACATATTATGAGGCAGGGTTAATAAATGTGCGATTGTCTTAACATTAACAAGGCCGTTATTGAGTACACGCTCGATGGCTAAGGAAGATGTTTTTTAAATTTTTACAAAATTTTGGAATGCCGGTTACATTGTGTATACGACATTCGGTACTGAAAACCCAAGTCTAATTTAGACAGTTCCTGGTTCCTAGCGGGCAGTCAAAGGGCAGGTCGCAACGTGTCCGTGTTGTAACAGGACAAGCAAGACATTCCTGAGTAACGACAGGCGATGCATCGAGGAGCGATGTCCGATAGAGGGCGCACGAAGCACCCACCTTGCTCACGACGCCCGAGCCACCCGACGCCCGATGCCCAGCGCCGCCAAACTAATGCTTATGATGATGCTATCGCACCTCTAATTAAGCATACCGTCACTTCAGAGATTTAAATCAACCCATAAATCAAGTGCTGTTAAACATAGCTTCTATCTTTATGGAAAATGGTTGCTACCAGATAACTTTTGAGTAGCTTGCATTGCACCGAATTTGATGAAGACCAGAAAATATTTACCTTTCTTCCTGCGGCGCTTTCATATTTTTCCATCGACTGTATGAACGTGTTATCGAAGAGTGCCGTTGAGTAACCGTAAGAACCGCATGTTTTATCAATCTGAAAAAATTTTTTTTATGACAATCTCTACTTCAATAAGTTAAGCTTTATGTTCATTTTTGCACCGCATTAGTGATTATGTTTTTCTTTGTATCATGGATAAATCTCTTAAGGAATAAGGACTGTAGATATAAGTGTTATAATGTTGCCTAAGAACTATAATTTCTCCTTAAGATATGATGATGGATGTTATGGGTAGGTATCCTTGCTCTGGAAATTAGGCATTAAACCGCAGTACGGAGAAGAATCAGATGAGTAATGATCAAAAGCGGCCAGTATCAACCTGTAATTGTCCTTGCACGTGAGACCTTTAAAGTAATTTTTCCAAGATGTAATTTGTCGCTTCATTACACGTTGCGACGGGCTGCCTAACTAGGTCTCAGGGCAAGAAGAATAAAAGAATAGTGTGTATAAAACGCCGTAGCTTCTTTTCTTTTTACAAGCACAGTTCTATAAATACGAAAGTAGGCGAAGGTACTGAATGCTGATCTAATTACTCCAATGCTATATAAACTGCGTATAAGTTATGAAAGTTTCATCTTAAGTTATTTTGTCACTTCTAATCAGTAACGAGCATTTGTCTAAAGGGCGTGGACACGATAGAGCTTGTGTTCTATTGACATGTCCGCGGTCTTTTGTCGATAGAGTCAGCATTCGATTATGATACTGTGGCCCTGCGGCACGAACTCTATCAAGAAATTGGAATAAAGGAATTCACAATTTGTATGGACAGTAATGTTCTTAACCCATTCTAATTATAACAACAATAACAATAAAGATGCGAATATTTCGACGACAGTGTTTTTGTTAGAGCCACATGTTATCAACACGAATATTCTGAAGAGGGAAGATTTGTATGATTGTAACGACTAAATTAAAAACTACTGGACTGAATTCTAAAATTATTTTCCATTAGAATGCTACCTTATCCCTGAGTAACATGGACTATATGTTTTTAATGAAAAAAAATATATCGTGGACTATCGTAATTGACCTCTATGTAAGATATTACCGTGTTCTGTGTGACAGCGTATAAAGGCGCTGGAGAGGGCGGTGGTGGCGCCGGGAAGGAGTTGAGGATGTGCCTCAGCTTGTCGCTGGTCCGGATACAGCCGCACTGCCGCCTCCAAGTGCCAACATCCTTTCCTTCTTCCATCGCTTCCCCGCCTACGTTCGGGTGATTCGCCGGGTGATGATGTTTATTCGGACAAATATCGCAATCTACCTCGCTAGTCATAACAGCTCTCTACAAATTGACAATAAAAATGTAATATTTAATGTAATCTTTCGGTTTCATGATGTGATTTAATATTTAATTTCACAAATATTGTGAAAAACATATACTAATCTTAATATTCAGTATTCAAGTTATTCATTTAAATAAAAATTAAAATTGATTGGTAACAATCACTATAGAAAATCAAGTTTTTTTTTTAGGTTTTATTTTTTACTTTATTTGCAAGAAAAGAACGGTGTTCAAGAAGAGGTAGTTTTCAGTATATTTCCATAATTTTACAAAATTACTTACGACCTAATAATCGACTTGAAATCTGTTCGGTCGTGTCCGGATGGAGAAAGGTGCTGCAAAATGTACTCAATATTATGTAATTATAATGCTGTTAGCGTATGTAGAATAATTATGTTTTATTTGTAGAGTTATTATATTGAATATACCAATTAGTTCACATAGCACTGAAGATTTTGGAGTTCACACAAAATAAATAACATATAACAACAAATATGACGTAACACTTGTCACTATTGCTCGAGCAATTTTATAAAATGAGGATTTCTTTTTTCTTTGTATTATGTCAATTGGTGCATGAAGGATACATTTGAAATATAAATTACAAAGTATATTATAAACTCCTCCGAAATGTAAAATTTGCTTTTACCATCTGAATGCTACCAATACAAACGTAGCTATGATGTAGAGAATATATCCGAGAGTGGTCCAAAAATTTAGTATTTTTATCCCCTTTTAATACAGTTACACTTCAGTAGTATATTTTGGTTATCATCTGAAACTTATTGTTGGTATTATTCTATGAAATTATATTTACAGTATTTACTTTGTGATGCGAAACTGGGTTAATTTCGCGGAATCCGGCGAGTCAGGCGATAACGGCCCAGTAACCGACACTGACAGGGCACGTACTGAGGTTCACCGTGCGAAACACCAAAGGTAATATTTCACACTAAATTATGACCTAATTTACCTAATTATAGTCGTTGCAGATCATAGTTTATTAGTAATATTTGTTAAGTAAGACGTGACTTTTAAACGGCTAATTTTGACGTGCACTGGCGATGGCGGACGTAAAAATACAGGAACATCCAAGTTTTAATTATAACATATGGTTTTTCATTTATAAATCTCTAGGACACTTACCTAATTGTATTAAGCTCGGTATGAGAAAACAATTATATAAAAATCCTTAAAAGATATCCGATAGCTGATTCAGTTTTGAGAAATAAATAATAAAATAATAATTTCAGATTGTTAAGTCCAAAATTGCTTTTCCTTTTAAGCTCGATGTTCTTGTACCACTAGGTATCTACCTATGTGTTTGCAAAATTACATCACTGAGGTCATCGTATGAAAGATATCTAATAGGCGAATAATGGCATCGTATATGAGGACATGCCTATATCGTATATTAGGCATGTATAATATAGGTAATAATTGATATAAATAGGTACAAGATGATGTAAGGAACAAATCCCGTTCAACATTTGTAACAGACAAATTACAATTTCCTTGATGTTCATAACATTTAACGGTTCTCATCGTACTACGACCACTCTTCAATAATCTAGTATGTCCCATATTTTTTAATCTTTTCAGATTATAGCTTAATTTGCCTCGAGCCGCAAGTGTCAAACGGCCCTAATTTCCCGCGCTGTGCAATACCGTTCCGCTATTGTTAGTTCACATTCTTACGGATCCAAAATGTTGTAGTTATGTGCTTCTTTGTTCTATGCATGTTTTCATTATACCTAGTAGAACTCTAACCGGCAAAATTAATTAATTTATAACACAACGTGAAAATATAATAGGTAGATCTTCACGCTGCGTTAAAATATAATTAATTTACCTATATATTTTAGAGCTAAGCCAAGCACAATAAAATGGCCAGTTATTTTTTCAAAAAATGTATTTTGGCTCTTGCGTGTAACAGCAATAAGTACGATTTAATTACATTAAATACGTCATGAAAACGATTAATTGGAAAGTATTGTCAATAAAATATTTTTAAATGAAGCCTCATGAGCCAGGAAATTTTCGATCACTGTACTTAGTTGTAAATGAAAATATGGTATAGCTAAATTCAGGTTCACAAAAATCGTACCGCGCGTAACAATGGACCTAAGTTTTCAGAGTCGATTAAATCGTTTGCGCTGTGTGCGTGTTTTCGTCACTCTGAACCCGACTAATTCATATTACCACGGCACACAGTTAGGCACATGTGGCATAACGGTGAAGCATTATTGTATAGTCCCTCATTGTCACTGCCAACGCATTACCCGACCGTGAGAAGGCCGAAAAGTCCTTACCCCGTTACCTGAAGAAATTACGTGCAAATCTTACCGAAGTTATTCTGGCATAACTTGTAGATTTATTGTACTAGGTATAACAATATAGTGTTGTATGTTAATTTCATGTTACTGTTCATTTCTTTCTCCTTTGTTACATCTATCCTCATGCAATGGTTTGAATAAACTTACTTTAATAATTTTTGGTAGACAATATTAGAGTGACAGTTAGTTAAGATTTTCTCAAAATATTTTGGCCTTAACTGGTTTGAGAAATTTCTTAAGTTTTAGGGCTGTATATTCCATCATCAGATTATTTTTATTCGAAGTGTAAAATTCACGTTTGACAGTTTTTGTATGAAACAATGGTGAAAATTCTGAAATTTTTCCTCGTATAAAGTTATATAGACGACAGAAAAATTTGCCCTTAGTGATTTAAAATATTTTACATATAGGTTCACTCACTTACTTATTATATCTGGCATATCTACCCGAAGAAAACTGTTACAATATTATACCTAAATTATCGCAATGCGAATTCATGTAACAATATGTAAGACGAATCCGTGTCTAATGAATTGTTTCGACTCTTACAGACACTTTATTACCTTATGGTGGCTTCGGAAAAAAACATGAGAAAGCACTTTATTGGACGTAAGCTTTTTGGATTGATGTATAAACTAGCTGCGCCCCGCGGTTAATCAGATAGTTTCGTTTTTCCGGAGTATAATTTGGTAGCTTATGTTAATCCAAAGTGTCAGCTTCTTCCATTGTACGAGCCGTTTGAGACACACACTCAGAAACTTTCGTCTCTATGATATTAGTGTGAAATGTTACTGCCTGCCTTGTTTCTGCACTAAGACTACTGTTTCCCATGTAGCTCATTATAACTATGTCTAATAAGAATGTAGATTAATATAGCGTATAGGTATAGCAGGAATAAGAATACCAATAAGTAACATGCTTGTCTCTAAGCCACCACCAGGGTGGAGTAGAGACAAGCATGGTAGATGCTGAAATTAATATCGAGTGAGGTAGTACCGATTGATATAAGAAATATATTTCAGTTCGATCATGGTTATACGTAGTATTTTTTTAGAAGAAATATGAAGCTACAGCTTAGGTACAAGTCTACACAAGCAAACTCATGGGTATATCCTTATTTTTATTTGGATTCAATTGAATAGATTTACAAAATAATTTGAACCCGTGAAATTTCTTTGATTGTGAAAGTCTTCGTCGGTGGACGGTCAAGTTGTTTCAAACAAAAGCGAGTATCCAGTGATTTGTCGAAATTTGTTCCGAACTTTTGTTTAGAACAGATTGCTTTCAATATAAACTTGAGTTGCATTTGGAATCTTATAAATCGATTCGTTGATTCACTGAGGTAGAAAGTATACATTAATTTTCATACCTATTTAATGAGACCATGGATATACTTAAATTAAACACATAAGTATACATGTAGTAGGTAACTAGGTATATACCTACTTACAATTAATCTCCAGATGGATTTAACGTCTCTAACTATATTAATCAGTTAATGTAGCGTATAACATATATTTGACGACCTCCGTGGTCGAGTGGCGAACCGGTTTTCAAGGTGTCGCCAGCTCTGAGGTCCTGGATTTAACCCCCGGGCGGGACAATGAAGAAAAAAACACTTTTCTACATTGTCTCGGTCTTGGTGTTTGTGGTACCTTCGATGTATCTGATTCCATATCACAAGTGCTTTAGCTACTTTGGATGAGGAGAAATGTATGTGATCATGTGATGTGTCCGCATTAAAAAAATGAAGGAGTTAAAGACTTTTCACCTGCTTACAAATATTATGTTGTAAGTATGTAATGTACCTAATGCTTAACTATATGTTTTTATTGTAACTATATGTGTTTTTTTATTAACTGGCAAAAGGACTACCTAAGTTCTAAGGATGAGGGAATACATGGAAAGCACGGCCATTAGCCTTCAAATTCAATTCCATAGCATTTCTAATTTATTCTCATGAAAGGACACAATTTATTTGACATTACACTAGTGAGATTATCAATCAATGCTTTCAGGAAGAGTTTCACGCTTCTGGGGATCTCGGTGTCCTTTGTGAGTCGGTATAGACATTAGGGCTTGCCACCCGGAGCGTGGCGCGAATCGCACGGTCATTCACTCTCGTCTCTCGCACCTGCCAAGTGCCGCGCTATGATCGACATTACTTCGTAACACCGCAAATCGTGCGAATAGCATTCAACCTTTTTGTACTTACGAGAAATAGACAAACATCTTAACGTTTTTTGTTGTAAGGGCTTAGATACCTATGTAAGTACCTATAGATACCTATTAAATTAACAGAAGAGTAAGTTGTAGCACGGTAATTTTTGGAAGTTGGTGGTACCTACGTACAATTCATATTATTAATTCAACAAAGCGTTAGAATTCGCATATCTATGTAGCAATACATCTATCTACCAGGACGATGTACGTTTTATGTGACTCCGCGGTAGTTTTTTTTTCTATACATATATTAGGGACCTTTATACATGTCAGTCCATTAAGCCTTACCTTAAATTTACAAGCAGGTCAATTAATTATTCAGCCGGAATCGAGAGAGAAAATGCGCGAGTGATACCACGACTCCGGCCAAAGCAGAGACGGGACCGGGGTGTTTTTGGTCGGTGTAAGTTCGACATTTACCCACGTCGCGCCCTCGGCGTGGGTTGAAAGCATAAATAAGCTTTTCACCCCGAAAAAAAACAGAAATAAAATAAGGTAAATTAATTATTGCTACCATATAACTAATGTTAGTTCATATAGCCTAAAGCTTCGCTCGTAACCGGATCAGCCAAAATACTCTGGATAATACTGACATCCAAGCGGTTTATTCCCAGCTTCTCTATGGTCACATTTCTTTTGTTTCGATTCTTGACAAAACATTCCATCAACAAGTTTTGAACATATTCTAAAACACCACATTAATCGCAAATCGATGAAGTTGCTCGTTGCATTCGATATTAAGAACGTAACTATGAGCCATTTGATTGTAACATAATAAATAAATAAAAAAAAAAAACTTATTTTTATCTTATCGGAAAACGTTGGGATTAAAGTGGCGCCCTAAATAAATATAATATTACCTACAAGTACAGTCAGCAACAAAAGCCGATGAACACCGTCAGACTTGACCAGATTTTATAAATTAACTTCTATGGATAAATCATTGTACCTACCTATTATGCCTTTGTCGTAAGGCTATTTGAATTCCTAGTAGCCATTTTAATTTATGGAGTTTAAATTGTGGTTTCTACTTTGTAAAACTATCCAAATTACTAAGAAACAGTCTAGTAGTATTTATTCCCTTTTTCATTCATACTGGGACTGTTCATAAAGTTTTGATGCCGACTGTACTAAACCGATTAACCGAATAACCGATCTATTTTGAATGTATTTGTCGCATATTTATTTTTATCGAACTCACGCAGTCACGACACAAAAATACAATTACATTAGCACAATGCAACTGGGTCACTAACATATGTATGTACACGGCAAAAACAAACATCAAAAGATAAAAATACACAATTACGCCTGTTAATCATCCAAGGTGAAATTGTATGTTAAAGCGAAAATTGAAGACGGTATGAACAATGGGCCGCACTCTACAAGGTCGTCATACAATAGAGGTGCACCAAGTATTTTGGAAATGCGAAGGTCATCTTTGTTGAGATCTGCGATAAGCCCTTCCTCCTTGTTAGCAACGCAAAACCTATTTCACGCTAACGTGGACACGACAACCCTATGTTAACATTGTCAAGATAAATAATAGGATGCTCGGTATGTTGTCACATTAAGGCTAAGTTCATATGACCGCGCGGTAAGAGCATTCACATGACGGCAAATGTATGCGCGGTAGTCTGGCATCAACATTGCTTAAGAATGGACGTGGAGGAGACAATTTGCTTATGGATTTTATACCGAAGGCTGAGACGTTGCAGAAGAAGACAGAGACGATACTGGGTGCATTCCATTTTAAGTGAAAGACTTTCTTCAAGCCTGTACATTACTTTATATCCCGACCTGAGACTACATGAAGAAAAATTTTAATATTTATTTTATTTTAAAGAAATTTTTATATTTTATTCGAATATTCCTTGGAGTTAATATTCCAGATAGCTTCTCTTTTTTCAATCTCGTCGATAAGCAAATCGATAGATGCAATGTCGTCTCCTTCGGTGATCATTTTTTCTTGAATCTATGTGTCTATCCGTCTCAACACGCGCGGATCAACTGAACAGGTCGGTACAAGTTTGTAGAACTTGAAACGCGCCGTGCCGCGCGGTTCAAGAACTAGCGCGCGGGTCGGAGCGCGCCGCGCGGTACCGCGCGGTCATGTAGACAATACTAGCTGTTTACTTCGACCTTGTACCGCGCGGTCGAAAGTTCCGCGCGGCTCCGCGCGGTCATATGAACTTAGACTTACACTCGAGAGCAATGAATCCGGGTCACTTAAAGAATGTTAAAAATCTCGGAAACTAAAAATGATAGGTTAATGCAATAAATTGTATTTAATAGACAATGTAATACTCCTTAAATGAAAGTAAAAAAAATATGAGTCACCATACATTTTATTAACACAAAATTACATAAAGAAAAAAACTGCTGATCTCTCCTTTAAACAAAAATAGCAAACATGAAATTTATGAACTTTATTACGATTTTCTTGAATTTTAATACTTCGTATTGCCTCCTCGTGCTTCCATTACTGCGTTTACGCGGTTTGGCATGCTGTACACCAAGGTCCTTATACGATTTTGGGGAATATTCTCCCATTCCTCTGTGAGAGCAATTTTGAGCTCACGAAGCGTGATAGGGGGAGGATTTCGTTGTTTTACGCATCTGCCTAGCTCGTCCCAAGCATGCTCGATCGGGTTGATATCCGGGCTGCGCGCTGGCCACTCCATACGAGTAATGTTCATCTCTTGAAGGTAGTCATTCACAATCCTACCTGTATGAGGTCGGGCATTGTCATGCATAAATATAGCATCCTCACCTAAATTGACCATAAATGGACCAACGTGATCATTGAGGATTTCTTCCACATATCTTTCGCTAGTTAAAGAGCCGTTTTCTATGATCACCAGCTCTGTGCGACTTTCAGAAGAAATTCCGGCCCACACAAGTACAGACCCACCACCGTAGGCTACTTTTTCTTCGATGCATGCTTGCTTGAATCTTTCCCCTGGTCTTCGATACACTCTGTGTCTTCCATCGTGCTTGTAGAGCATAAATTTTGATTCGTCGGAGAACATAACTTTTGACCAATCTTCAATACTCCAATTTACGTGGCTCTGGGCATATCTTAGTCTTGAAATACGATGCCCAGGCTCCAGTTTAGGGCCGTTTGCAGGTCTAAGGGGTTTTAAGTTAGATTCAGCAAGCCGACGTCTTACTGTCCATGCACTTGGGTTACTTCCTCCGAGGAGTCGAAACTGATTTGTGAGTTCAGTTCCTGTGAGAAAGCGATTTCGAAGCATGGTGTTCACCAAGTATCGGTCTTCTCGTGCTGTGGTACACCTGGTTCTGCCCGTTCCTGGTCTGCGTAGGTTACAACCAGTTACTTCGTAACGTCGGAGAACTCTTTGTACTGTTGACAGCGACACACCGACAGTCCTGGCTGTATCGCGCTGACTCCGGCCGGTTTCCAGCATTGTAAGTATTCTGGTGCATTCTTCAGGCGTAAGCGACATAATTTCAGCTTGAATAATGAATATAGAGCACTATCAACATGGTTTATGTACCCACATAAATGACAGATTACAAACAAAAGCAAAACCAAATGCTGTAATTTCGTAGTTCCATCTTCGAAAGTGGCCCTTTTTCAAATTTGATTTTTTTATGATATAACTTTACAATAACTAAGAAGTTTTAATACCTTCATTTAAGGAGTATTACATTGTCTATTAAATACAATTTATTGCATTAACCTAGCATTTTTAGTTTCCGAGATTTTTAGGACTCTTTAAGTGACCCGGATTCATTGCTCTCGAGTGTAGTTAAGGCTAGCCTTTATTTTTATAGTACCTAATTAGTAAAGATTTTGTACAATATACGTAATACAGGGTGTCCCGGAAAGTATGGATACCAATTTAACAAGGATTTCCCTTACTAAAGGCTAATCAACAAAAAAACAGTTAGAGGAAGGTGCTGTAAGCCTAGTCTTTTATTCAACCAATCAGTCTTGATCAGTAATTTGACAAGTTTACATTTTTGTCTTTATGAAACCGTTTATGTAAAGTTACAACTAATTAAGAGACAAAATTCGGTCACTATCTTAACTGCAATACAGCTGCTCTATACATAATATCTTGACCTCTGTACCTTACTACCTACCTACCCCGTTTATTTACCTACGGGATCAATTTAACATGATAATGAACAGATGAAATAAAAAGCAGTAATTGTTGACCATAATGTTTAATAAATAAACACATATTACATTAATGCTGCTGAAGCTACTTGTCAGTGGGAGTAGCCGTAGCACTCGTGTAAATATTCCTTGGAAAGCACAGCCACAGTATAAGTGCTACATGCAGTGGACCAACAATTGGCTTTATTTTTATGACAACACAGCTTTCATAAATCTACGAATACTAGATTTTTTTGGATATTAACCCCCAATATGCTCAAGCCCAAGCAGCTGATCGCGCTAGTCCACTGCATTTAGTTAGACTGTGGCATAACTAATCTATCTTATCTACTAGGGTCAGCAACAAGCTTCGTGATAAATGGTGTGTAACCAAAATAATAAGACCAATACAATAAATAGATTAATAATCAGGGGTTATATTTCTGCTTAAATACTTGATTATGCAAATTTATTGAGACTTAAAAGGCAACGGTCCAAAATATATATAAAGTGTAAAGTATGTACTGCAATAATACAAGTCTATCTTCAAAATAATCTTAATATGATAAGCATCGCATATTGGCAGAGTATTATGTGAAAATATGGGTATTCATAAATAATATCACCCCTGATCATTTGATCTACGCAAATAATCACAGATCCACATTTTCAAACATTCACCTACACAGCTGTTATACAAAATGTAAAACAATCTAAATGAATATATCAATATAAACATTGGACTGACACAAGGAATGTGTTTGCAAGTAGTTGGTACGTTGACAATCACTAACACGTAACGAGACGACAATTAATTGTGCTCAATACAGTAATCCTAGGTTTCTGACAGGCTGTTGAATTTCAATTCAACTAATATGATTATAATAATATCGGCCTATAAATATCCAACTGCTGGGCACAGGCCTTTTTTCATAAACAGAAGGAATGATCATTGATCACCTCCCTTGCAGGTTTCCTCACGATGTTTACCTTCACCGTTTGTCTATGGTGTCTTAGGATAATTAAGACAGTACATGTAACTTGAAAAAGCCACATTGGTACTTGCCTTGGGTTGGAACCTGCATCTATGTGCATACGAATCCGGTCATTGAACCGCTAGGCCACCATGACATTTGACAAACGTGATTGGTTGATCTAAATATCAACACCCAACGCACACAGGAAATGTCAACAGATTTAAAACTTTATTTAAGTTGGTGAGCCTATCAAAAACCAGGTTTAACATTAACTGCTTTCACGATAATACCACCAGGTACACTCTACAATCTAACATTTCATTTCCTAACTACTGTATACAGATCGATCGTAACTAATATTTAAAAATATATTCCATCGATATAGGAAAATATTAAACACACACATTTAGACTATAACTTATTTTTATATAAAACTTGTACATGTCGTGTAAGCGGAGGCATGATACATTGTGTATGAATATAGTATGTATAACATAAATATTAAGGATTACATCTTCAATATTGCTACAATAAATACTGACGATGATATCCTATTGAAACAACTAACATATAATATAATTACAATAAATTAAGTATAAATAAGGAAAAATAATAATAAAAGATATTCTCTAAATAAAAAAAAAACAAAATTATCACAAGTCTTGAAAGTAAACGAGTTTTGGTCAAAATTCATCACAAAAATACAAGGTCCATTGTTCCGACCAATTTACTTTTCTGGAATGAGTCCTATGTCTTACGTTGTACGAAAAATGCAAAGGAAATGTCAAACAAATAATACATCATACTGTATTTCGTTAACGTCACTTTTCAGATTAAGAAAATAATTTCCAATCTTGTTTTTTAGATATACATAGGTAAATTCACTGATAGAATATTTTGTACGTCAGGCGAATTTAACTACTATCATATATTTTGCATTTATCACATTTATTCACAAGCTTACAATTATGATAGAAATTTGAGAAGAAAATACGAAACAAAAACGCGACATTCCTACGTCGTCACTAACATGGAATAAGTGAATCAATGAAATGGCCGTGCTAAAGTGATGCGACACATACAAATAGCTCTTATTACTTGACTTTATATTAATATTGGCGATGCTTTATATTCTAGGCTACTCTAGCAAACGACAGCCTTTGTTTTCAATTAATATCGACGTTTCAACACCTAACACTGAATCAACTACCATTAAACGAACAAATCCAAAGCTTTTATTTAATTACTTAAAATTTGTGCCTGTCTCTATATCTCTATACGCAATTCTCGTTCTCAACCGAACTCTATACATACAAATTCTTCACACTCTTTCCAGTTTAATTTAATAAAAAAAACGTATTACAAAATCTGGAAACTTGACACAATACAAATCCTATACTAAAATTTCTTATGCAGAAAAATTTAAACACACATAATGGACTAGCTTGAATAAATCCGTAAAATAAGCGGTAAACAATCTTTGATAGTGAAAAATGAATTAGGTATCTACATTTAGGAACATGTTGAAAAAAAAAACGGTAATTATATCCTCTATATCAATCATATACGATTAAGAATAGCAACAAAAGTTAACTTGACACAAGCTGCAAATGAAACATAGAGCAAGACTGCCATACCGCTGTTTGACCTATGCATTAAAGTGGAATGCAAGTTGTCCGACTACCGTAGCTACCTACTGTGGAATTATACATCAGTCTCAGTTTTACTGCTTGTGCGTCGACTCCTGCCCATCGAACCAGGGTTCGCCCAATGAGGCCCACTCAATAGAAATTTCTTCACGTTATACTCCATTCGCGCCAAGTCTTCCGGCGTTATCTCTTTATTACCCTTAGCTCTGAGACCCTCCGCGACTAAATCAGCGACAGTTTCCCTATTTTTTGTGGTGTTGCTTATTTCAGTGACAGTAGCGTCTCCGCATTCAACAGGGAATATTGTTTCCTTGGCAACGTGACCAGATAATTTCGGAATCTGGAATGTTAGCTTTCCTGCCTTGTCCTTGCTAAGATCCGGGATATTATTGTGCACCCATGCATTATGACCATCTCTAACGTAAGATTTCGAATACTTACTGACAGGATGCGGCATATTGAGCGCTAGTTCATTTAAAGTTTCAGTAAGCCTAGATAACTTACTGTCGCGTCGCGTTCTGTTCGTGAAATTAACGTCTTCTTCCAGTGGATCGTTGAAATTGTTTTGTTGTTCCAAGTTTTTCTCAACCCATTCGGCAACTCTGAGCAATTGTTGCTTTTGAAGTACAGCAGCACTGTCGTCGCTTGATAAAGAACTAGTGCTCTGCTCGTTTGTAAAAACTTTGTTGTCGTTAACTTTTAAATGAGTTTGAGTGAGATTTGGATACACGTTAACAATAGATGGCAACGGAGCCTTAACTACTTCTGGCTTCTTTTCTACCTTGGGTTCATCACCTTGAGGTGGAAGATCTTTGGAAATCCTTGTATTTTCAAGGGAATGTAGTTGAGACATGTCGATTTTCCTCAAAGGTTTATTATATTGATTAGTTAATTTCTTTTGTTCATAACGATCAAAATTGAATATTTTGACATCGTTATCATCGGTGGGTGTGAATACTTCAAGTTTCTTTGTCTCTTCGTTACACTGAACGTTATTATTTTGAGTGTTATTAATATCAGCATTAAAGTCATTAAGTAAATTATCGATTTCGGTTGTGTTTTGTTGACTTGCAATACTTTGGGATTTGTTGTTATTGTTTTCTGAGCTGTTTGAAAACGTGTGTGTCTTCAACGGTTGCAATGGTGAAGATGACACGTTCAGTAAGACAGGATTAATAGTTGTATTCTTTGAAGCGACATTAACGTCTTTGTTATTGTTGTCAGCGTGGACGTCGATAAGCGTGCTTTCAACAACGATGTTATCGTTTTTTATATCTTCTTTAATAGTAATATCGTCGTCTGTTTTTTCTAATTCGATAAAGTTATCTACTTCATCGGTGAGATCTTTGAAAATGGAGTTTTCATTGCACTTACTTTGCCGTCTGTACAGTACAGGTGGTACGTCCGGCTCAGCGTTATCAAGAAGTATATTTTTAGAGCCGGCCTGCATACGTAAGTGACAAAATCTAGGCCCCGGTCCGACTGCCGTGTTAGACTTATGTGTACTTACTGTCGACTTAGCAATCGACGACGTTCTACTAACAGCACCCATTGAGCTATGAGAATTTTTCCTGACACTAATATTATCCTCAACCTTTTCAATTATTGGTTTGACATCCTTATTGTTGAGCATATCTCTATTTACATCTTTAACGAGAAGCGGTTCCTCATTAGCCGCACTCTGAATGCTACTTTTCTTACTCGAAATTGAACTTTTTGTACGATCACAGAGTTTGTGATGAACTGCAGGTTCCATATTGACACTATTAGGCTTCCTATATTGCTTCAAATCTTCAACTTGTTGTTTGGGAACCGCGTCTTTTTGTGCAATTGGTTCCAAAACATTTTTGTCGTTCATTTTAATTTTCTCGATAACTATTCCGTTATTTTTTGGCTTCTCTAGAATCGGTGCTACCGGTGGTGGAATGTCTTTATGAGGTTCAGAATTTTGTGGCAATATGTACAAGGGAGTATTCATTCCCAAGGTTACAACTTTTTCATTAATAAGCTTGACAGGATGCGGTGACATACTTCTAATACTGAGATTGGAACGTACTGAATTTACATCAGCATTGCAATTCAGACAAAGAGAGTTTTTCATTTCCCCGCTCGAAACAGTTTGCGTCGCTACTGAGTAATAGCTTTCATTGTAACAAAATGGCTTGTTTTGAGATTTATTGCAGGTGCATGTATCACAGTGTTTGGTAACAGTATCTTGAATACTGTCTTCAAGAATTTTGGACATAAGGGAAGCTGATATATTGAATTCGTATTCACTAGCATCAAATGTATCTAAGTCATTACCGTTTTTGGATTGTGTTGAGCTTGACGGTTTTGATGTCTTGGACATGACATATTGAGATACTCGAGCTTGAGTGTCCACAGGAAGCTGGGAACAAAAGTTATTAATGAACATTCTGTAAACTTCAACAGCAATTATGAGTCTGAAAGGATGTTTACTCACATTGTCCAACTTCTGCGATACAAAATTGTCTGGCTTGCATTGTAAAAGCTGGATTGCTAAATTCATATCATTCTTGTATCTTTCCTGAAATCAAGATAAATATCATCTAGATTATTCTCAAATTATATTTTAAAACCTTCCTCGAGACCGCTCTATCCATTGATGAAAATCGGTAACAGTAGTTTTTGAGTTTATCGCGAACAGACAAACAGGTGTGGCAGAGGACTGTTTTATAATATGTAGTAATGTTACCAATACATATAAACATATTTTATCATGTGCTGTTTACAGTTCAGGTATAATTAACCCAGCTAGCCTATTGTTATGTATAATTATAGAACATAATACAATACCACGTACATTTTCCTTTTGTAACATACTATAGTTATGTTTCGACTCGGCAAGTCTTACTGATAAAGTGGCAATGTCCTTGGTCAGCTGACTTTTTTCTCCCTTCATCTTATCAACCATTTGAAGAAGTTTATCTTCAAGTACTTGATTCAGCTTCTGTACTCTCTTATGTGAATCATATACCCTGGAAACCAGAAACAACAATATACTATAAACTAGCACACAAGTTATCTGGGATAGGGCCAGCCAAGAAGCACTTTGACTTGAACTAAGTTACATAGAGTGCATAGGAGCCTAATAGGTAGGAGGTATTGAATACTTTTACACCACAATATGATGATAAGATCTATGATAAAAAGAGAATCAGATAAAATTTAAATACATGAATTATTAAGTTTTACCCTGAGTAAGGTAACTAAGTACTAAAAGTTAATAATGTTCAGATTAGGAAGTTCCGACCTAGTCTAATATAAACTGACCGAAGAAAACATTATGAGGGAAACATTTTTATTTCTATTTATTTATTTAATTTATCTATTTTCTATATGCTTTGAGATGGAATGTTGAAACAAACTCAGAGGTCAAAGCTCAGACACAGATTATCACATGCTGTTTGCAAACCAATTCATTTAATCTAAGACTTGCCATTCAAAGTGTTAAACAACTTATAGATAAAACTCACCTTTCATACTTTTCCCTCCAAGTACTGACTTGTTCTTCAAGTTCGTTAGCCCTAGTTGTGCTCTTAATGAACTCCCCCTCAAGAGCTACAATATGGCTGTCCCTTTCCGCAAGGTGCTGCCTCAAGTGTTCCACCTCAGCATGCAACTGCAGCCCCTCATCACCATCACACTCCTAACAATGTTTGTGCGACATCAAAACAAGTGATTGTGGACATAGCATTCAACTGTGTCAGTTTAGAGGAACATAAATAGTGTTAATACATGTTATTCAATAATTTATTAGGTTTGAAACCGATATAGATATATACAATACATATTTTTTTTATTATTTATGCTGCAGATGTTTTTCAATTTCGGTAATTTATTAAATATGAAATTAAATTATTTATATTATGCTTACTAAATTTAAAAAAAATCATGAACATAAGGTTCTGTAAAAGCAAGAATTAATTTAATGTCCAAGCATTGTTTGCAACAATAATTTTCAAATAATTTATATGGAATGACCATATAAATTATTTGACCACCATCTTCAGTTATGTATAACCCCAAGCTTGGCTATCAAAAAAAGCCTACTTTTAAAATAATTCTTGTAAAATAGCATAACATTGCACTGAATTCAACAGTTCAGGTTACAAGATTTTATGACTGTATTTCATATTTGTTATACAATAAGCATTATCAACATATTTTATGTTCCGTTAAAACACACACAGTGTAACAGTGAATAAAAAGTTTAACTACAATATCAAAACACTATTATGTGAAAATATTTTAGGTGGAAAGTGTTATAAATGCAAATTAATAAAGAAAAGCAAAGTGCACTTTATCATTTTATACTGAATTATTTATTTTAATTACATTTCTTATATTGAAAGAATAAAAATAAGTTTTACCATTTTAATACAGTTTCTTCTTGACCACAACTGGTATTACCAGACACATGTGCAAATACACTACTGTATGATATAAATCGGTAAATTTATACCCCCTTGTTATAATTAGTATATGTAAACATATAAGAGAAAAAGTAATCTACCACACAAAATATGTATAGCCAATATAACAATCTAATACAACTGTATGCACTAATGGCATGTCTAAGGAAAGCAAAATTAATCAATACTTAATAATTACAAGAAAAGTTATTATAGTTTAGATCTTTCTACAGTCAGAGGAGGATAAACAGCAAAACATTGGTAAATTTTACCTTACAAGGGGAATTCTTAGTACTCTCATCCATCGCTCAACAAGCTTTAATTCTACTTCACATTTCAGATTAGAGTAGGTCCAATTTGTAGGATAAATTGAACGACGTCGCACACAAAGTGATTTTATTAGCAATTATTACCAATAAGCCACTGTTAAAACAAAATAAAATAAAATCAATCTTGACACACAACGTGAAATATTTACTTATTTTATGATTTTGCCAGCCGCCAATGTTTAATGATTCATATAAACAAATTACTTAGAAACGGAAAACTGGAAATGTTATGTACATAAGATTATGACTTCAATAATTGGAATTTCCAAAAAGAAAATTCGTCTGTGATGTGAATTTCGATTATGTGGCTGACACCCAACTGACGTTTGACAAGATTATAGTTGCCAGATTTATTTCATCTGTGCTTGAAACGAAATTTGGAACCTAACCTTTTGGCGTCATAAAAATAATTATGGTACACGAGATAGAAGTTAGTTGTAATCACAGACATATAAATAGTATTTGCAATGAAAATATTATTCCAAATATTTATAATATTTATTTATTTTCTTAAAACTTAATAAAAAAAAGTTTATACCGAAATTATTAAAAGGTTTTGGTAGTTTATTTTTGTTCTAATTTTGAATTGGATGTTTCTCCAGCACTTCTCCAGCTTGAGGTAAGCAGGTGTGCTTGTCTTCATTTTTTATCTTGTTTTTTTTTTGTCCGCCAGAGGGCGCTAGATTAGATTTGGTGACACGTCATTTATAGCTTATAACCAGCGGTCGATCAAGACGCTTCTAACAATACCTAATTTGTTCAGTTCTGATAAGTAGTTTAGGAGTTATGAGCGAACAGATGAACATACATTGTATACATAGCCTATGTAACCATGCTATAATATAACCCTCCTTTGGCTTTGCCGTAGTCGGGTAAAAACGAATACAAATTCGAACTTTGAAATTAAATCTGGATTAGACCTCATAAAATCTCTACTTTTGGAATGATCTCATGTACGATACTAAAGGTTAAGCCGTGTTCACCGCGGTTGGTCCTTGCATGGGTGACTATTTGTAAACACATCGAGACCTCTCCGTGCCTCGGGAAGCACGTTAAGCCGTTGGTCCCGACTGTCATACAGTGATCTTTGATAGTCGTTAAGTCATTACAACCAGTCTTACTATGGAATACTGCATTTTAGCTAGCAATAGTTTGTGGAGGTCAGATAGGCAGTCGCTCCATGTAAAATACGGTATTCAGCTAAATCCGGTAAGACTGGTGTCGGGTCTGGGTTATAAGATATCCGTTGCAGATCTCCGGCCAAGCCTTTACTAGTTTACACCCCAAAAATGAACAAAATGCAGAAGCGGAGTTTTAATTTTCTTTGCTCATAAAGGCACATTTCATGGTACCTACCTTAACTATAAATGTTCAGTAGGTACTGCCACTACACCAGCACGTTATAAGCACGCAAAATTTAGTATTATGTTATTGAAAACACAATTATATCTAGATTAATCACAATGCTCCTAGTATAAGAATGGACGAAACTGTTGAAACTGTTTTGATTTTTGCTATATGAGAAATTTTCATGCAATAAGAAAGTTATTAGATTAAATTTCTCTAGGTTTCATATATTTAATCGTAACGTCACGCAAACTTAAAAAGAATTTGACCTATTAATTGCTATTTAAACGTGCTACTGAGGCAGCATAATCGGAATACCATTATTTACAATACGGCCAGCTTCACCTCAAACACATTAATTCCCATAACATAGTCTTACAAGGTCACTTTCACTCAAATATTTAGCCATAGTATACCTATTTGTACCTATAGCTCATCATGTCGGAAATAACCCGGTAAAAATAATTATTGACGGAGATATGCCGAAAAATATATACTAACCGAACTGTGAGCAGCCGAAGTGAACGTGCTATATGTTTGTGCCGACGCACGTCTGGAGCTGACGAAAAATCTATTTCGGGAGACGCCTGCTTCATCGAACATACGTGTGTGAGTCCACCAAGTCGACACTCCTTTGTCTGATTAAAACGCATTGGTAGTTAACTGTTTTATAAACGCATCCTCGATCTGCTTGTGCGCGGATGAAAGTGCGACTTGTTTATAAAAGAATTCCGAAATGGGAAATATACTCAGTAGTGACCCAACCAGGGAACGCGACGCTGATAACGTCAACAGTGAAAGTGAAACAATGAACAACGCAAGCATTTCCCATGGTGACGAAATGAGTGAAGACATTGAACTGAATGATGGTGTATTCAATGCAGATCAAGCTCGTGCTAAAGCAAAAGAAGAAGAAATGAACGAGTTCAAAAAGCAGTTGGATATAAAACGTGAACAAAGAAGACAGATATTAGCAAGACACCGAGCAGAAAAAGAAGAACTAGAGAAGTCGTTACAAAATGAAAAAGCTGCTAAGCTGGAACTATACGAGAGCAACAAATTATTATGTGAATTATTGTCAAAGAATAATATAGAAATTCCTAGCAATCTTCTACATTTGAAAGGAAACTGTGAACTTACCGATGCATTAGTACACATGAGGGCAGAGTTTGAAGATTTAAAAGCAAATAACTTAAGACTCAGAAAGAACTTATCTGAAACTAATCAGGCGTTACAAGGCGCTTACTCAGAAATTGCAGATTTGAACGTGCAAAATACGGAATCCATTAAACAAATCCGTGCATTGAAGGAGGTAGTTACAGTTAGTAAAACTATGATAAGTCTTCGAGAACAACAATTGAATGATGTAAGTTAAACTAAGTTTACTTTTATCTAAAAATAAAAGCTTTTACCAATGAACTATTAGAAATACCTCAGTGGCTTTTACATTATTTTATATTTATCCTTATCCGACTATAAGTAGTTCTATATTATAAGCAAGTTCCATTCCGTCACTGGTTTACTAAAGTGCTTTCATTCAGTACTTTTGGTAAACAAATGTACTGAATGAAAACACTTGAATAACACACACAATGTTAATAACCAGGTTCTGGTTTTCAGTTGTAGTCCGTTCACGCTCAAAGAGAAAACCGGCTAAATACACAAACATTTGGTATCTTAAAAGTAAAGACTTTAAAATGTTTTAATAAATCAATAGCAATAATACGAAATACTGGACATTATGCCCTTCCCTTTAGCAAGAATTGTAGGTATAAGATATAAGCATTCAATCATGTGAAATGCCAACGACCTGGAGACATTGTACTTACGGCCTACGGTGTACGACCGCAGAGCAATAAGTATCTTGTATGCTAGGCGTTCCACAAGTTGACATTTTGCCAACTTTACACTACTATTACAACTAACGAACCTGGCTGCATAAATATGATAAGGTTATCAATAATTAGGTATAGTTTTCACCGATATAACATAAAAATGTTATTTTCAGCTAAAAAATAAACTAAATGAAATAGAACGTACTCTTGCTGATAGAGAAACTAATTTACTATCTACTGATCTAAGACAAGAGTACGAGCGTCAATTGCTTAACATTCGAACATTACGTGGACTATATGAAGAACGAGCTCGACTCGCAGAGGTGACCAGGCAAGGTTTGATTCGAGAATTAGATGAGCACAAAATTCTCTACCAGGCTGAAGTTAAAAAGTTAGTACCTCCTCTTTTATAATATCATATTTAATTAATACATTTTTTCTTCTACAATATTTAATACCGTTTCGATTGTTGCAGATGTAAAGATCTCCACGATAAAATAGAAGAACTTGAATTGAAGATAGATTCATTAATGGAGACCGTTGATAACAAAAATTCCCAAATATCTTCGTCCCAAATTGAAACAAACGTATTAAAAGCAGAAATGGCAGTTGTTAACAAGGTAATTGAGAAAAACTAAAGAGATAAATAACTATTAAACACAGAGTTGTGATTTATGTTTTACTATTTTCGTTTCAGTTATTCTCGCAAGTTTTGCTCGGCTCCAAAACCAAACAAGATTTAGACACTTTAGTTCAGAGACTTCAAGAAAATCATGGCTTGCTGACACAGATGGCTGAAAAAGAAAATGACTCAGAAGCTTCATCAGCTTTACCTAAACTCTTGTTAGAATTGGTTACTCAAGTTGATGAAAATGAGCATAAATGCACAGACGAAATAAATAAAACTGATGGTCAGGCATCAAGCCAAGAAGCCGCAACTTTAGAACAAGGATCGGGTAAATACAATTTTATTTTCGCTTTTTTTATATAAAAATATTCAGTTGTTTAAAGTTCATACGTTTCAGAGAGTCAAAAACCCAGTACTGCAGAAGAAATAGTGGAAAACCTTCCAAAAGTTTGGAAAGTCTTAATCGAACTTTTAAGCCACCAAAATGTTACGGAAGAGAACTCTCCTGAAAAAGTTACTACGTGTTACAAATCTGTTGAAACTAAATCAGGACCCGTGTTAGTGCCAAGCGTTAGTCAGACTTACATCAGATTAAAGGTAAATTATTAATTCTCTGTCTCTGTAAGTATTTTCTAGATTAATTGAGTCATGGTCAAAAGTCACAATGTAAAAATAAACAGCTTCATGATCATTATTTTGCAGTACACAAAAAATGCGCGGCGTCTTTTTGGTACCGCGCCAATATTTCGTGTAATCCCCGAAAACAAAAACAATAATTGTATTCTCTGAATCAGAATGTTTAGTTTGTTTTTAAATACTAAGCAAATGTTTATTGCAGGACCTCATACTGGAGAAACTTGGCTTGATCAAAGAGGTTAATCGTATGAAACAACTAAATGGCCATTTAGAAACCAGATTAGAAGAACAGGAACGTAGATTATGTATGGTTACAAATGAGTTAAGTAAGACATGGCATGTGGTTGGGCGACTACGAAGACATCATCACCAGTTACATACTCATGAAAAAATACTGAAATACGAATTACAGCAGAAAAGAAAGTTGTTGAATGAATTAAAGGAAGAACTTGAATACTGCCGCGAGAAATGGGAACAAGCACGTGAAAAAAACACGCAGTCAGAAAAAGATTGGAGAAATCTGAGAGCTGAGTTCACAAGCAGAAAGGCTAAACCTGGTTCTCCTTCATTTAATAACTCAGGAGAAAGTGGATACAGTGATGAAAGACCGTCGGATGAATCATCAGAATCAAATGATGAAAGTGAATATGTTGCTGAGCCAACGGTCAGGTGCAAGAGAAAGCTTAAGAAATCGTTTGAGACTATTTTGGACTCAAGTACCGACTTCAACTTACCCGCAGAAAGAGAAGATCCTGTCAGTGATTTGCTTGACGTAGCTGATTTACCTTTGGATACACAAGAAAGTGAAGGAAATCAAGAATTAATGTCCGAACCCAGCAAAAGTGACCATATTCCCAAAACAGACAAAAGATGCGAAGAAACTGAAGATGAAATTGGTGAAATTGCTCACGATGATTCTTGTCCAGAAGAACTACATTCAGAACTAAGAAATAATGTTGATATTACTATACATTCTAGTGCTCGAGAAGACATACGAATAACATCCTCGAATAACTCAGATGAGTCATCTTCAACTTCAGGTCTAATTGATCCCTCACAAATATTAAAAAATATCCAACTTCAAAATGAGCGATTAGCTAAAAAAGATGCTAAGTTAAATAGTCTGGAAAAGGGTAGCGTTGCTTTATTAAAAAGGGCTCAAGCAACTGTGGAGATTAGTGAACAAATAAACAACGCCCTTGATCATCTTATAAATCGCCCCACATCTAATAATGTATCAACTGATATTGCGGAACTATCAACATGCATGGAACAAAATGACTCCATTGATGATGAGAAATTAATTACAGATTTAATAGAAAATCCACTTGCACCACCTATCGGAGGTATAAGAAGTAATACTAATGATGTTGATGAGAACGCGTCCCAAAAAAAGGAAATTGATTCGGCACAAATAGCGGAAATACCACAGTTGACTGAAACAGATTGTGTAGATGAAATAACGACAGAAACAAATAATGAATCCACCGATTCAAACTCATCAAATGATCTCCTAGAATCATTACCTAACACGCCAAATTTTAAAGCGATATTAGAAAATGTGAGAAAGCAAAATGAGAGACTTGCCAAAAAAGATGAAAGGCTTCAAAAGTTGGAAAGCAATTGTGCTGAAGTTGTTCAAGCTTTAGCTAATACTCTGGATTCAAGTGATCAAATACTTGAAAAGCTAGATTCCCTGCACTCTGAACGTCAAGGTCAAGAAATCAAAAGTAATGCAACTGCAGAAACTGCTGTTGACCCAACCAGGGAAGATAATAATTCTGACAAAGAAGATTCTGTGGCATCTACGTCCAATGAAGTCGATCACGAGGCCCGATTCGCTGCCCGTGACTTACGTCTAAAAATGTTAGAAGAGCAAACGAAATCACTTGTAAATAAAGTAAATAAGACTACTTCAAAGGGCGTAAAAATTCATTACAAATTGGAAGAATTGCATAACATTTACGGGTCGGAAAGTTCCAGAGCTGGCACACCATCTGAAGAAAATGAAGACAAAAGTAATGGAAGTGATTCTCCTGATGAATAATATCTAATGTTGTTCACGTGTGTCATAATAATGTCATAAATAAAAAAAAAATGTTAAAGAATGGGAATAAAAACACATTTTAAGAGTAAATGTAGGTATATTTATCTAATTCGATTTTATCACAACTATCACACCAAGGTCACATACACCAAATGCTAGTTCTAATTCTTGATACACATAAAATAACGCATTCATATCCACATAGACAACTACAGGAATGAGTGAATATTATAGCTACTTGAAATAGAAACAATAAAAATACGTAACTAGAATGATTTTAAAATTATATGGACCATAATGGATCCCTCATTTTGGTCAGGTACACATATTGTACTTATGCATTCGCTATTAATACATGTATCACGATAACTTGATTTTGCTAAGTGTTTCATAACATTTAATCTATGTTTATCCACATTCATTTTATGACACCTAAAGTGATTATTATATAATAAAACTGGGTATGGACACTGGCAACATCAATTTTATTTTACGCTTAGAGAATACCGCCCTACTTCTCGTGTCTTTGAATTAATACAACATAATCGGAGCGTTCGAACCGTTCAGTCTTCACTGACATTATTGTTGTAGGATTTGTTGTCTATGCCGTCTTTAACTGTTTTCACTTCAATGGATCGCACACTGTCTTCTAGTACCGCTACCACCACCTTGTCTCTTTGCACTTTCTCTAAGTCCTTTCCTGGTTGCAATCTGTAGAGCCGCCAAGCCCATGTCGACAGCAGTAACATCTCTACCATCATGATACAGTTTTGTACCACTGGAAATAAATAAAGAATATTATTAGTATAAAATATAGATAATTGTAGTAAAACAAGGGTCAATCATACTTTTGCATACATTTTTATCCACCATAGATTCATGGTGAAAAGAAAAATATAGTTATACTAGCTGACCCGGCTAAATGTTGTTTTGCCATATTCTGGCAGGAGAGGGCCACCCTTATCACTGGGGGTATTAAAAATAGACTATGACATATTCCCATACCTACCAAATATAATATGCACAAATGAAAGAATCATAAAATTGGTGAAGCTGTTTCGGAAGCGTTCGATAACAAACACTATGACACAAGCGTTTTGTATTAATTGATTATGTGTTCATAGTTCGCACAACTGCGCCCTACAGGAGCAATCTATCAGTCCAACGACAGCAAAACCATTCATCACTTCATTCTTAAACGTATAAACACACCTTACGTTTCCAAATATCAGAGTTTAAAACAATGTTCATACTTCATTCATAAAGTAATTAAAAAGCGATCTAGTAACATGTTTGACACCCCAATTTCCGGAAAATAAATTAAATTAAAAAATTGATGAATTGAGTAATTTACTTACTATTTGTGACCACGGCGGGATGTAGCCTTAATATGCAGGGCAATGTAGTTACATCTGGCAGGGCTCGTACTAACCCATTTTGCAGTTTGACTATCACCAGTGCTAGTTGTATGACTAAAAGTCTTTGTCTTGGCTGGTAGCCTATAGAGCCGATGGCTCGGGCACACATCACTACGCCCCACATGCCTGACAGAATTGACGCTGCAATAAATGGTTGGAAGTATACGAAGTTTTGCTGGTACAACATCTGAAAACAGAAAAGTTGTTTATTGAATACGTAAGGTAATGTCAAACGTCAAAATATGCAAAAGTATTTTTTTAATTCCTGCTGTAAGACAAATATGACCGCTCTTAACTTCTTGAATTTTTTCTTTACTTAAGAAACAGCTACAACTATACTTACGAAATCTTCCGCCCAAAGAACGACGATGATGAAGTAAATGATTGCTTGCACTATCGGTATCTGGAGAACCAGGTATCTTAACCACGTTAGACTCTGCCTGGAAAGAAAAATACTTCAACTTTATCAAATTCACATTCAAATAAAATTTACATTACGTACATTTACTTTATTTTTAATTTACAATATTTAGGAACATACTTATGCCTACCAAAGACTATTAGAGCTATGTAATATAGATGTGTTGTTATTAATTATAGGCACGAACAGTTTTCATGACGGCAATGTAATAAATTTAGCCTATGTCACTTAAATTATGACAAATTGTAATGCTCAAATTAAGTTATATCTACTAAATTATTTCAATCCAATTAAAACGATGTAGAGTTAACAATTCGGTCATTCGGTTAGGCAAAGTACCCCATTAAAAAGATATCCATCATAATTTCACATACATAATTATTTAACAACTAAGTTTTGGTCTGTCCTTGTTCTGTACACCATTTACAATAACGATATTAAGTTATTAGAAACTCGAATTTACTTCGGTAGTTCGCAGGGTGAATCATCTTAATCAGAAATAAACAAGCATTTTTTTTATTATTTACTCATTGAATCAAACAACTCAGCCTATCGCGGTCCACTGCTGGATATAGACCACCCCTAATTGCGCCACAACAGCCGGTCCTCCGCCTTCCGCATCCAGTCCGACCCAGCTACCTTTCTCAGTTCATCGGGCCATCTAGCCGCGGGGCGTGCCACACCACGTCTATGGACCACGTCTATAAATTGCACACACGGTCCGTGCGTATTTTATAGTTTATACACTATATATTTTTAAGATTATTGCCTGAAATCACCTTCAGGCAAAACGGTCAAATTAAATCAGTACTTTGCTAATTATAGGAAAAAGTAAGCGTTTGCTCGCGGCTCCGCCCGCTTGTGCGTCACTTCTCGCGACAAAAAGTAGCCTATAGCCTTCCTCAATAAGTGGGCTATCTAACAATGAGGAATTTTTCAAAACTGCGCAGTATTTCCTGAGAATAGCGCTTTCAAACAAACTCTTCAGCTTTATAATTAAGTCTCATCATCATTGGCCTTGCAACCTATTACGGACGTCGCAGTATCATAACATTTTGGACATTATAGGGGAATAAATATTTAATTTCCTAGTATCTCGAACAGAACTTCAGGTTATTTAATGTAGGAAACTTAGAACTAGAGTGCATGTCTCTAGGGATAGTAATTGGTTCACAGGTTGATGTTTCATCGTACTAATGGTAAATACTGCAATTTGTATAACATACTGTTAAATTAATACCCTCCTTAGGGACCCCCCGGGACCCCTGTCCAGTTGGGGTTGATCGACATCACTTCAAGGGTAACTATATGGTTTTTAATTATTGAAGGTAAGAACTTACATTTACAATATTTAGAGTAGTAGAATGATTCAGATTTCTATTGTGCCGCTTATGCCAAGAAACCTTAAATTTTTATAAACAATATACCATATATTTTTGCTACACAGTGTATAAACAATATGTACTTATGTAAAATCGTGTGAATTTTGTTTTATAAGTAAAAGTTCCCGAGAAAGGAGAACGCAATGCGCCTTTTGAATTATTTTCCTTTCACGCAATATTCACAGAACAAATAATATACAACATAGGTACAACAAAACAACAAAAATATATGACGCGTGAATGATATAATATAACCATTGAAATAAACTTTACAGGATACGCAACATTATAATTGTTTTTTATTAATTTCATGTAAAACTTAATAAACAGTTTTAATTGCTTGTTGTTTGGTCACGATTGTTTGATGCATATTGTAATAATATTAATATTCTCATACAATCCATATCGTTACCAACTGATAAGTATTTAGTAGGTACTTATATATAGGTTAACCTACCTATAAAGAGTACTACTACAATTAATAAGACTAACTTAAAGCTAGTTCCTATACCTACCTGCCTACGTTGTATAAATTGTTATAGACATTTATGTAGGTCACGAATCACTATCAATAATTAATTCGTTTTTACTTATTTTTATCGTTTATTATTACAATTTATATCGCACAAAGTAAATGATAGTCGCAAATGGATGTTAATATCCGTAAACATTGTGTTTTGACTAAATTAGATTAGAGATAATAATAATTAGGTATATCTTGGGACATCTCACACACGGTCATCTGATCCCAAACTAGGCAGAGCCAGTATTATAGTAACCAGACAACTGATAAACATAATTTATATTCCTAAATACATGCATATTCTAGATTAATACATAACACCCAGCCAGAACAAATGAATGTGCTCATCACACAAAGATTTATCCTGGATGGACAAATGAATCGAACCCACGACCTCCGGTTTAGCAGTCTCTAACCACAAGACCAACAGGCCAGTCAAAAGACGTGTGATTCACATTTCCGAAATTTGTTACAAAATATCTACTTTAGAAATCCGGGAAGCGTTTAGAAATGGCCAATAGAAAGTTAAAGATTGTAAAGTAACATCTCACTAAGTGAATCAATTACTGCTCGAAGTTTGTGGATACAATCTTTTAGAGATATTTATTAAAATATTTATAGGTAATAGGATAGACTAGAGGAAGCCGCCGGTAAAATATGAATCCAAATGGTCCCTACATTTGGATTCGTCTTTTGATGACTACATCCGACGTTACTTAAATTTGTAGTCAGTGATTACATTGAATTTGTTTAAAATGTAAGTATTTAGTCATGTTACAGTTTCAAAATATTAGTATGATGCTTGCGTATGCAAATTGTGGTAGTCCTATATTTCTGGCCTTATGTGTGAGAAAAAAAAACAAAGTTAGAGATAAGGTGGGAGAAATTCGTAATCTATGACTTGAAGTTCAGATAAGATATCATGCGAATATTGTTTATCAAAACGATTAGACTTTAAGTCGGTACTTCAGTAAGTTCTTTCACAATTCGCATTCATATTTTGGAATAGTCACTCCAATTATTTAAATTGCTTTTATTTTTGTTCTTGTACTTTGAAACTTTTGATAAGCTTTTTGGACATCTGTAAAATTTGCATGATTCAGACACCGCGAGGCAGTTGCATAACAAATAACTCTAGCATACATAACTTATAAATGATGCGTCAATACAGGCTCATTCCTATAAATTATTTTTGTTTAAACCAAATGTAAACCTACCTGCTCATGGTATTAAATTAGCAAACAATATCATCAAACGCTTACGAGCTAGATTAATTTTCATAATCGCTGACATTAGCACAATCACTGTCTTTAAGTGCTTTCGACATAGTAGAATCTAGTGGTACCTACAAACATCTGACGACGTACCTATAGCAAAGTGTTCTTACGAGAACTTTTCATTGATATTTAAACTCAATTAAATATTTATCCGGAGAACGTCAGTACATATTTAGGAATTATAACACTAGATACTATACAATGAAAGTTGTCAGCTCCGTTAAACTGTACAGTCAGTATCTAGGTTTATTATAATCTCCGATCAATTCATCTTTATGCAAACAAATTTGATTAGGAAACCACTAGACTAGGCCACCGCGACATCTCGAGTCATCGACATAGTTACTTACTTTTGCAACTTCGGCCTTGGTATAACGCAACACGGCCAGCAGCAGCAGGGCATTGTCCTCGTCTCTAGGTGTGCGCCTCCAGCACTCCTGAAAATATACAATCGATACTCAAATCTTGGAACTTCATACATAACAAAATACATAAGAGGATATTTTCTACGAGGTCTACAGCAGTTAGCCTGAGAGCAGGGGTTATTCTCTAAATCCAAACAAAACATATCATGGAACAACGCAGATTATAGTACAAGAGCCCCGGGTCGCCAAATCTTGTTTGTGTCCTGAGTCACCGGGTAGTGTTAGCATTAGGTATACCTACGTTATTGGCCCCTTCAAGGCTTTGACTGCTTCACCGTGGTATTTAGCGAAAACAAAGGGCCCCCATTCAGAGTAATCGAAAATTTAACTACATTAGTAACGTTTGCAAAGGGCACCTCATGCAAGGGATTCTTAGTTCAGTGCGTTGCTTACAATCTAAATTAGGCAAACAGAAGGAGAAGGCTTGATTAAAGTTAAAAAATTATTTAGGAACATATTTTTATTGCTAGTTAATGCGCAGGCCAGCTTAATTTGGGAAAGGGAAACCCCCTTTCCCAAATTAAGCTGGCCAAGCTTTTATTTTATTGGGTGACCAGGTTTATCGATATTTTGATTGTTGTTATCATAGAAAACATTGAAACTAAGTATTGACCCACTCTTACTAAAACATCCCTTAAAAACATTACCATCAGAACAAGCAATTTTGCAGTCAGGTAGGTACCAATGTGACTTTTTCAAGTGACATTTTACTTGGCAATATGGTTATATGTTTATGTTAGTGCTTCGTTTGTTTATTATAAAATTTTATCTATGACTCATTAATGACGGTTCTTTTAACAGATTGGTTATCATTTATCAATAAACCTACCTAATTATTTGTTTTTTCGATGACTCATCTATATAATTAAACATCTAAATATTTCTGGAATAACGAAGAGCATGGACAAAGATATAGAGAAATTACATTCTCCATAAAAAACCTATTTAGGGTTATGAATAACTCAGCACAATAATCGCTGCTTGGAACTGAGGCTAGGACCTAGGAATCTTTACCGATAGGCCGAAGACGTGACCTAAACGTTTTAATTGAAAAGCGAATTATTCATATTCATTTAATTTATTATTCGATTAATATGCTGGTTTTTACGTAAACAAACACGTTGCGAATAATTCTTAACAATAAAGATAAAAGTGCAAAGTACCCGTGATAAGCGTACTATTGCTTCCGGTGTTTGTTTTGTTTCATCGCTATCATAAGAATCAAATAAATAGAATCAAAAAAATCTAGTTATAAAGTTTGCATATAAATGCAAACTTTATAACTAGATTTTTTTTCCTTAAATAAATCATCAGTCATCTTCTATTGTCATCTATCGACAATGAAATCATGCAACCTTCTATCTCCTCTTCTCGCTCGTAATCGTATCTTCTCTTCCAGAAATGCATCAGAAAATATTTTCTAAACTTTATTATCTTTAAACAAGCTCCAAGAAAACCAAATTACAAAGGCATACCAGTCAATTGGTTGAAATTGGTACTAATTTCGATTTTATGGTAATGACCCAGAGTGCCTTCTGCGAGTTTCTTTTTCGTTTACGCGATCGTCACGCTTACCTAGTTTGACTCTCTGATTGTTACCAATCGGGAGCGCATAAACGAGTCGATCGCGTACACGTAAAACTTGCATTAGGCAGGCACTACCAAGATTTATATTCAATGTCTTATTGTATATCTACTGTTATTAAATACTCTATTTTACTACATGACAATTCTGACTATACGCTTTTATCGGGTTTATCAATAGTAAGGAAACATGGAAATGTTCTAAAGTGCATAAAAACATAAAATTTTGTGTTTAATTTAACGTAGAGGTAAATCACTAATTAATTCCAAAGCGCAAACAAGGCGGAAACTATGAGTAGCACATCTTTTTGTGATTGATTAAAATTGAAATATTGACAATAAATATCAAAAAAGTTGTTAATATAAAACACTAATTGATACCAAAAATAAAATCGACTTCTAAATGCTAAAGTTATAATGGTTTATTATTAAATTGCTTCCTTATTGTGAAGCAATTTCAATCATGATTGTAAAAATAATACTGACCTGACGAACTGTTCGACCCCCCCACATTCTGCGATCATTAAGCAGAAGAAGTGGTATAAGGCTATCATGACAGCCTCTTGCGCTATTGCCTCAGCCGGCAACCGTGCTCTCGGCACGACTATCGTTATAAAAGATGCTGCGGCCACGATCTGTAACAAATAAACGTGTATTTTGTACATTACATCATAAAAAGGAATGGTGGTTGGGAAACTTCATCCATACTTATGGTATTATGGTATACAAGATTTTGATGAAAATCACGGAGTCAGTTTCAATTCCTACAGGCTCCGTTTTTCCGCGATAGGCAACATCTAGGCAGGCGGAGCTGCAGGCGTAACCAATTATTATATATACTTAATATACTTATCATAACAGTGTGATTTCAGGATTTAATTTGCGTTTCTAGGAAATAAATTTTCCAATTAATAACAAATATTTTTCGCCAGAACAGTCATTTACTTCAATTTAAAACATAACATAACATAAAAACATTTAACCTTTGTGATAAGGCTATTTGGATTCCTACTTAGTATCAACTCAGATTAGGGTATTTAAATTGTGTTACTTTTTTTAAACTGCCTTGAGTTTTGTTGCTAACTCTACCTATGAAAACCCAAAATGCATTTTCAATTAATTAATATAATTTTAAGGTAAGAATGATTATTTCAATGATAATTACTATTGTTTATGATTAGATTTTAATTACGTAATTTTTCCCACAGCACGGGCAAGCTACACAAAAAAAACTAATTTCGGTCAAGTACAGGCCAAAGACAAAGCATTGAAAGTTATTAATATGTAATTAATTGTTCGGTTCGGAGCCATTGTGAATCAAATGAGATCACAATAATTTTGATTCAACATCTTTACAAACCTCATTTATCTTTTTCAGATAAATATGAATAAACCGGCCAAGTGCGAGTCAGACTACGCACCGAGCACGCACCTACCAAATTTAAACCAAACCATTTAAACCAGAAGTTTCATTTGAAGTTTCATTTTTTCACAGCTACATGGGACAGTAGTAGACAGGACAGGACAGCAGTATTTGATATGAATTTCAGCTAGATACCTCCACGTGTTCCTGAGAAAAAGGGTCTTGACAGACAACAAGGTGATCCTTAATGGGTTCCGTTTTTTTCTTTTGATGTACGGAACCCTAAAACACAAATTAAGGTATCTGCATGCTATGTACTTAAACAACAAATACTGCAATATTATACTAAAGCTTTTAATGGATGCTAGAGCCTTTTAAGCTTAACTACTGTTATACAACCGTACTTATCTCGGTTAGTTTAAATGCATTTGTATTAGTGTATAACAAACAGTATAAATATCAGCTGACTCTGCTCATTATTTTATACTTAATAATTATGAATTAAACTTTTGCAACATAAAGTGCTGGCCTAGTAAAGGAACGGAAACCAATATAAAGGTCTTTTAAGTAAAGTAATGTGAACTTTTTGCACAAATAAGTTATTTCCACACCTTTTTAGCATTTAAATGGCATAAATAGAATAAAATATTTAGCAATTTAATTGATAACAATCGAGATATTATTGTAATTGATAACAATCGTGTTTGTTTTCGTGTGTTTTATGTTTTTTATAGACCGACATTATTGTTCATAAAGAACTGTATTGAAACTAATCTATAATTAACAACGACTCTTCTTTCTTAATTTGTTGTTATTTTATCATGCAAATGTAAAAGAACATTACCCTTCTTTTGTGTCCGAGTTTGCAGTTTTTATCTAAACGCTTTGCTCTTAAAAACCGATAAAAACAAATCCATTAAGGGTTTTAAAATTTTTAAAAACTACTACAATATTGAACGAAGTAATGATAAAATGACGTCAGGGTCTTCATACAACAGGAAACTAATAATTTATAGTTTAATTTATATAAAACAATTACATTAATTACGGCCACAGCCTACACGTGTTGATTAATGGCGTGGTACCTTTTTATTGTATTACTAAAAAACATTGTAATCGACGACAAACTCTTTCTTAGTATTTTCGAGAGAGACTTTCGGTATCCATGGTATTTTCCAAAAAAAAAGATAAACAACAAGTATCCACCTTATGTATTTACCACCTTAAAATAGTGATGAATTTATGTATACTAGTCAAGGACATGTAATATCCTAATTATATTACAATAAAAATTATCAATTAATCCTAAATGACCAATAAACATATAACTTCACTATTTACGTTAGGTATGTGTGCCTTACAATTATTTTTTTAAACCCATCCTGCTTATATCGTAGGCATAGCATAATAATTATTATATGTACATGCAAAATTATAAATACGACTCGTTTACAAAAATCGCGATTCTACGAATTCTAGATTTTTATCCCCATATGTATATAAATTATTTCCAGCATGCTATTGCTGGCTGACATGCAATGGGAATAATTAAAAAGCCTTGTTGTCGTAAAAACGATCAAAGAATTACCATTATCTTTACTCATAATTTTAGTAGAATTCATGTAATACAATTTAAAAAGCAAGTTCAGCCCGTCGATTCCGAAAATACATTAGACAAAGTCACGGCGAATTCGTCGGTGAAAACTAGATTTCGTATTCCGAAATTAAGGTTTATTTGATGTTACTAAAGCTAGACCCGTCTAAGCCCACCTCTAAACTTTTCACCTGAGATTTCGACATCACTTGAACTTGAGTGCAGTTTCAGAATACGGTGAAAAGTACAAGTGATGTAAGCAGTGAAGTGAGTGTGAGAGGTGAGGTGAGTTTGGTAATTTTCGGAATCGCTCGGCAGGAAAGACAAGTGCCTGTACTTACTTGCACTATTTATCAAGTTACTGTTTCACAATTATTGATCGAAGTTCACAAACGTTTTATTAATAAAATATATTTATAAAAAACGCCTAAGAATACCCATCGTTTTTCTATTTCATCACACTTGCTTTAAGTTTATTTAACTTATAATAATATTAACTTAGAATTACGAAGCTTATCCTCGAACGTTTCCGTTTTTCCGTCCGATATTTGCTGAGTTTGATAATATTTAAGAATCAGCTTTCTCAGTATTGGCGGTCATCAGAGAACGGTATTCGTCGCTGGCTCATTACGAAACAACAAGACTCGACTTTACGCAATAATGAACCACGAGCCTCGCCAGTGAATCGTACCCTACTTGCCACAAGGATCTATTAACATATTTTAATTCTAATTCTTTCTTAAGACATTGACTGATTTAACACAAAAGTAAAGTAAGACATAAATTATTTTCTATTAGTTTTGTACCATGTAAGGTTAATTTATTCGCTAACGATTGGAATGTTGAATGAGCAATTTATTAAAATAAATAGATCTTTTGAGTAAACCTAATACCAAGTTATCAATCATTATAAATTCGTGAAGCTCCTACAAATTTTAATGTATCATCATAGTTATACGAAAGGTTTCATTTAATTTAATCTAATACCGCCTTGGATTTTAATTGAATTGGTTAATTATTCAATCAACCCTTGAGTCTTATTATGTTTTTATTTACATCGCCTTGTATTATAATACAAGGTGACGTAAATAAAAACATATTTTATTTTAATATTTATGTATACATAAAATGTTAAAAACATTAATCATATTACTTTTGTGGCTAAGTAAATAAGCAAGGAATTCTGATCATAAATGCTAAAATGACGCAAAACTATGATGACATGGACATCATAATAAATAATACTTACTAACTTATTGTTATTACCTACCTACTCGAAATTTAATAAATAACAAAAAACAAAAAGTTGAACTTTTTAACGGTCAAGTACAACATACATTGTCTAAGTCGAGGTCATTGTTTACGTAAACTGAAGTTAGAATGTACCTGAGTAGTATTCAGATTAAATAATAATAAAATTAAAAACAAAAATGAAGTTTTTTGAAAATAAGATTTATTAACTACTTATGCGGCTTAGTAAACACTTATTCCACAGAAATGTAAATAACAGACTTATTCTAAAAACTGGACAAGTGCGAGTTGACTCAGCACTGAGTGTTCCGTACAAAGGCTAATTTTTAACGATTTCATTAGAAATGTATACTTTTAAGATTTTTTCTTGCAAGGTACGGAAAGTACCTACCCTATTGATTTTGATTTCCTTTAAATGTAGAAATATACTGTTTTGGCGGTATAAACGGTCGTATCCTTTTAGCGTGGTTATGCACAGCTGCAAAGGCCTAAATACATACATGGTTTTAATTTCAACTCGATATCGATACCTCCACGCGATCCTGAGACGGACGACCAGACAGTCGGACTTCCACAACAAGTCACAAAAACAAAGCTTATGACATGTTTGTCGGCTAAGCTAGAACAAACAAGGTGTGTAATCATGAAAGGTTATCTGTGGAAACAAAAGTTATTAGGGAGAGTGCTAAACACTTTTAATTGCACGGAAACTACTTTATCTAATAATTGGGAGTGGTCAAATTGAAGCCAAAACTTACCAACCAACCAATGAGATCTAAGTGCTTTATGTAACAATAATCGTAATTTAATTCTATTCGGAACTAGTCTGGCGTCCCTATTCTTTACCTCATTTTATACTACACCGGCTTCTGTTCAAATATCGTAAGTTTAACGCAATCTTTTATAATTGAAAACATCTAAAGCAAAAACCAGACGTTCCATTAATGTACATTGAAAACCTTTTATAGTTAAATTCGTTAAAATTGATAGCAATGACAGGCATAATGTTTTTTGTTAAATTGTAACGATATTTTTTTCAGTAAGGAAGCCTGAACGTTCGTGGAACTGTTTATTTATAGAGACTCGGTGGAATACGTGACGCAAGTACAAGGTTGGGTTAAGTTTATTGTAGGCGTAGTATAAGAGAGCTATATTAGGGTGTCACCACCCTAATATAGCTCTCTTGTATTGCTCCCCTTGAGTAATGTGTCAAACCGGCCCCTCCAGATACCCTTTGACCTACGCTATACCACTCACATAATGAATGGATCTTGCGTAATTTGGCTGAATAACTAGGCTTTGATCAAAAGAGTTTTCTTCGTCTTCGTTTGTTTTGTTGTGGTCCAATTCAATTCATGAAACTCCAAAAATAACATTAAATTCAAAAGGGGAATCTTGGACCGCGATACCTGTTCCAAACGACACCAACCCGTGAAAAATGTACCTATCTGCGTCATCGAAATCTTTCTCGAATTCGAAGTAAGATTTCGAAGTAAATGACTGTTTGTAATTTACTTACCTACTAGGTATTTCAGATCTTTTGATATGGTTAAATTATTGATGAGATTCCTATAAGTATTTTTTTCAATCCATTCCAAATATAATTCAAAATTAAGCCAAATCGTATTTCAAAATAAAATAAAACATTTTTTAAATCCCTACAAAAAATGCCAACAATTTAATACAAAATGCACAAAGCAAAAATAAAAAAAAAATCCCACTTGGTTTCCTTTATAATTAGTACCCACGTACTAATTATGTATGAGTAGTACGTGGGTAAAGGAAACCAAGTGGGATTTTTTATCTAAATATGCAAGAAACCCTTGAAGGCGTGTAAGTAAAATAAAACGTTTACTTACGGGATAAATACTGAGCACCACAGCAACGTGGGAGATATTCTCTCTCCAATGTTTCATCGCAGCACGCAACGTGATGACGTATAACGCGCATATTGATATCAGGATCGCTGCACCACAGGCCCATAGCACCCATGCGTAAGTGTTAAGAGCTGGAACAAAAACAATACAATTATTCAAAATTTGTTCCTTAAACAAAGTTGTAAACTGCTCAATTACATCAGTAAGTTCTTATTACCCGATTACAGCGAAGCCAAAAGGAAGGATAATGTTTTTCAACACTAAGATACTAATTATATGTATCTACTGCAAAATAATTAAGTTACATAAGTATCGCTCTCTCGTCTCTTTTGTTTCATGAAATATTATTTATGACATTTTGGCAATGAGTTTAGGTGCAAGAAAAGCTAACATAATATCCAACAATCATTGAACGTAAGCCAACATAGATAAAATTGTTATATCCGCTTATAGCTACAAAAATATTTTGATTTCATAATAGCCAAAGAAAGATTTTAAGAAATTATTGCTTTAACTATGCTGTTCTACAATTGCCCAGTTTTAACTACCACAGGATAGGAACGTGTATGCTTTAGATTCAAAAAGTTATTTATAGCCAGACTAGTTTGTAGATATAAAAGCTAAAAAGAATAATATGCTATGCCACAAAGGAATAAACCGTATAAAATTGAATTGCCACTCTCAATTGGTTTTATTTGTTACAAAACAATATCTTAAAAGGTTTTGCACGCACAACCTATATCGGGCAAAAAGCCTTTAGATAAGCGTTGAATTCACAGACTGAGCTAAAAGCAATATGAGTATTATACATTTATTTCCCGATTGCATTACCTTTCTTGATAAGTTTCTGCCGTGAATTAACGTATTTTGTCTAGATTAATATTTTGCTAACGCTAGGCTGTTACTACCTAACCTAGTCTTTATTTTCTGTAATTTTTATTTCTTGGTCCACTATAACCTATCCCATATTATAAGTTGAATATCTATAGTATTATTAGTGACATTTCGTCTTTAAAAAGTATTTTTTTTTAAACGCTAAAGCCCCAGCCGACGCACCGGACGACGCACTAGTTGTTCACACTGTGCTTTGAGGTAATTTTGAAGATTTTAAAAATACTTGATACACTGGTTTTACACTTTTTAGGTTTATATATAAGAATACAAATTAGATTATAAAAAAATTAATTGAAACCACTTTCTCTATTTTATCAAATTACTAGCTGTTGCCCGCGGCTTCGCTCGCGCGTAAAATAAAGAGTAGTATTAAAGGTAGATGGATGTATTCTGTGATTTTCAAAGTAAGGAGTATGAATAAAATTTTTCATTAAATATTATGGCGTTAAAATAATAATTAACGTAAAGTAAGTAGCAAAAGCATTTGTGTTATGGAATCTGAGACAACGAAGATACCATAAACACCCAGACTCAAGACAATTTATAAAAGTTATTTTCTACATGGACCTGTCCGGGGATCGAACCTGGGACCTTAGAGCTGGCGACACCTTAAAAACCGGAGTGAAAGCCACTCGACCACGGGGGTCGTCATTATAGATATGTCTTAGATGGGCGTTATCTTATCTACTTATCTTTTCATCTGTCTATCTTTGAGAATACCGAACTTCACATACCAACTATTTCAGCCCCTATTTCACCCCCTTAGAGGAAAGATTCCTAAAAGGCTAAAATCACGGAAATACATCTTATTTATTTCTAACTAACTGTATGAAATTAAAAGTGTCTATCTTTGAAAACGACACAATTCATGTACCTACAAACTTCCAACCCCTATTTCACTGTCTTAGGGGTATGATTTTTAAAATCGCTGAAATACATCTTTATTTATTTCTATCCTGAAACCCGTATACAAAATTTCATGTGTCAATCATTGAAAATACCGAACTTCCCATACAAACTTTTAACCCCTATTGCACCCCCTTAGAGGGTAGATTTCTAAAATCTCGGAAATACGTCTTATTTATTTCTAACTAATAACCCTTGTATGAAATTAAACGTGTCTATCTTTGAAAACGACACAATTCATATATCTACAAACTTCCAACCCCTATTTCACCCTCTTAAGGGGATGATTTTCAAAATTGCTGAAATACGTCTTCATTTATCTCTAACCCGAAACCCGTATACCAAATTTCATGTGTCTATCATTGAAAATACCGAACTTCCCATACAAACTTTCAACCCCTATTTCACCCCCTTAGGGGATAGATTTCCAAAAGAAAAATAGCCTATAGTCCTCAATAAGTGGAATATCTAACAGTGAAAGAATTTTTCAGATCGGATCAGTACTTCCTGAGATTAGCGCGTTCAAACAAACAAACAAACTCTTCAGCTTTATAATATTAGTAGGTATAGATAATAATGACCAGATCAAAAGCTGGAACATGCGCTATATCCTGTAAGTATATTTATTTATGCCAGCTTAGCAGTTTGCCATCAGATCTCGTCACACACAGGCATTCATCAGTAGTGGATGCGCGATTCAAATACCGTCCGTTCAGTTTAATAAAGACAAAAATATGAATAAAGTAACCTTGATGACCTAGCTGTACCCGCGACGTTGTTCGCGCTGATCAGTCGTAATAGGTATGCATGTGAAAAAAAATATTTTTGACTGACTGAATCACTGAATGCGCTTCAGATGGCTCAAGTCGCCTGATACGGGTATTTGACAATTTGGTTTCTTTTATGTAAGTCGCAGAAATTGCGGGATTTAGATGATGGACTTATCAACTAACTGACTATGAACTTCACCTGTTTAACAGTAAAGTGTGATTGTAAAAACTTTATGCATTTTTGTTTGTCTCGATCAGGCATCTAAGGCACTTGTCCCACCGCCGACGAGAAAACGACTAACTATCGGCTATTTTCTCGTTCAAGAAACGTATAAACGTATATACATTCCGTGTAAACAAAAGAGACACATATAAAAACAGTTGATCGCTGACTGTTCACACTGCCGGCGAGCACTCGCTTCACTAGTTTGTCGCTGAGCGACAAGAGCTATGAAAGATAACACTCGCTCAGCGATACTCGCTAAGCGATTAGAACACACGCCGAGAGAGCAACCAGCGGTCATTTCTCTACGGTGCGCGAGTAATCGCTCGCCTCACTCGTACACTCGCTTGTAGCCGAGCTACACAACTATCGCAACTACGCACTCGCTCCCCGCGGCTCGCCAACTCGTTTCCAATTCTAGCTCTACTCGTTACTCGTTCATCGTTGTCGGTGAGACAACTGCCAAAAATTACATGAGCAGCAAGCTATCTAAAAAATTAGCCATGTAAAAAATTACAAACTAAAAAGTAATACAAAACACAAAAACGGTTAGCTCGATATATTCGTACTTCTGTAAGAAAGTCGGTTCTAGAAATAAAAAACAAAATATGCAGTAACATCAGGATTTGAACACGCAGCAAGATATTTCACATTTCCTATCGTATAACCACCGAGCTGTTTAATACTGCTGTAAGCATCTTAAATAGTTATTCATACTTCAATAAACTGATCGCTATGGCAACGTTATTTTCGCCATGGTTACTTTTTTGTTTATATGTCAAAGATTACGTGTACAGATGAATGGAGATTATGTAAATTTAGAGTTTGATCCCTATTTAATATGGACGACCATATTGATGAGAGCTCATCCTAAATTGGACATTGTGTCGCCGATATCGCTTTCTATTGATTCAAATGTACATAACTTTTTTGTTTATGAACCGATTTCGATGAAACCAAAACTAAGTAATACCTCAAGTTACGTATAATTTTTGTATATAAACATTGTCTGCATGGGATTCATAGATTTTACGTGATGCGCGCACAAACAAACATATAAACAGACAAACAGACAAACAGATAAACAGACAAACAGACAAAAATTTCAAAAGTGATGGAAATGGGTTCTGTTAGTTATCTTTTCACACGCTGGCTATTTTTTTTTTCAATTTCTTCAATGTACAAAAATGACTTTTCTACAGATTTATTATATGTATAGACTAGCTGTACCCGCAACGTTGTTCGCGTTGATCAGTCGTAATAGGTATAAGTGTGTAAAAATATTTTGACTGAAATCACTGGATGCGCTTTAGATGGCTCAAGTCGACTGATATTTTCTTTTCGTTTGTTACGCGATACCTCGGGAATTTTATAATTGATCAATTTCAATAAATTTTTTGTATCGTTTGGGTTAACATAAGACGTGGTCCCATACACCATAATTATATCATCAACATTGATTTTCAAAATCTTAGAACAAAGTTGCTTATTGTACGTAGGCAGAAGATAAATATTTACACTTATGTTTATTCTATGACTGAAATTTAAAAGTTTTTGAAACTTTATGTAGGCTTTGTACGAAGGATGTAGTTTGATGTATTTTTGTTCTTTAGACAAATGTTCTTCTGTAGACTACTATACACAAATAAGATTGCGGGACCTAGAGTCAGAAATATTTGTAGTTACATGTTTGTATTAGCTCGCGATTTTTGAAAAACATATGGATGCAGCTAGCAGGAAAAGATGAAATAGATTTCAATTTATATTATAAATATTAATTACAATTTATATATAAATTCATCTTTAACATATTATGTTAAAGGAATAAAGAAATGTTATCGCCTTATCGCGTTTGGTATCTCCATTAGGTATTTAGAGTTCCCTACAAATGGCCTTTATAAAATACACCTGTGTAATAGCAGCTTCCTTTGAACGTTTAAAGGATTGTTTCGACGATATTTATTTTGAGTTTGATATTTAGCCAAGTGTCAATATAGCTGTGAGCAAAAATAGCTCATAAGAATGGAGGTTTTTCGATGTCCACTTGACTATCCAAAATATTACTATGGTGTCCAAAGACGACTAAAAGAGAAGGGAATTCCCTTCTCTTTTGGTCGTTTTTGGACTTCCTAGCTCTTTTCTTTTTGTGTTATACCAGATAGTCCTGTTTACCCTTGCCGATAACTTTGCATTACGGTACTGGAATAGAGCAAAAGGGAGGATCACTGGCGGCCGGGAGATAGAAAGCGGCAACAAAACGCGTATAAAAAATGCGTATAAACAATATCCAGCTAAATATGTAATTTTCATTTCTCCATGTTTCGGTGGCCTAGCGGTTCAATGACCGGATTCACATGCACGTGGTTGCAGATTTGAACCCAGGCAAGTACCAATGTGACTTTTTCAAAGTAATATGTACTTTCTTCATCATTCTAAGACATACATGACAATCGGTCAAGGAAAACATCGTGAGGAAACCTGGATTCCAACCATTACCAATTGAAATCGCCAACCCGCAATGAGCAAGCGAGATCAATGCTCATTAAATTCCTTCTCTTTATGGGAAGAGGCCTGTGCCCAGCAGTGGGACGTTTATAGGCCTGTATTTTATGCAATTTTCATGACAGGTTGCCTCGTAAGTCTAGTGTTCATAATCGCGACTACCGTGAGCGAGGTTTCAGATTGGAATTCAGGGTCAGGCAGTTTGGCCGGGTTTACATCCACACGACTGTCCGATGGTCATAATTATATTATGATCTTTGTTGGTCATAATAATCCTGATAACCATTCTTACCAAAATATATCTACCTACTGAATTATTCAGGGTATCTACAACTGTAACCGGTGAAAAATGAAGTTTACTTCAACATAGCTTGGGAAATGGTAGATTGTAATTTTGACGTGCACATTTTGACCAAAGCTGAATTTACGAAAATCAGGTATCTCGTGGATTTCCGTAAATAGTGTCTAGATAAATACATCCATAGTGTATAAAATAATAACAATGACCAGATCAAAAGCTGGAACAGGCGTTATATCCTGTATATTTATTTATGCCAGGCATTAATCAGTAGTCGATGCGATATTCAAATACCGTCCGTTCAGCTTAATATAGACGAAAAGATGAATAAAGTAGCCTTGAGGACCTAGCTGTACCCACGACTTTGTTCGCGCTGATCAGTCGTAATAGGTATGCATGTGAAAAATATTTTTGTCTGACTGAATCACTGAATGCGCTTTAGATGGCTCAAGTCGACTGTTACAGGTATTTGACAATTTGATTTTTTTTTTGTAAGTCGCAGAAATTGCGGAATTGAGATGGTGGACTTATCTTCTAACTGACTATGACCTTCACCTGTCTAAGAGTAAAGTGTGATTGTAAAAACTTTATGCATTTTTGTTTGTCTCGGTCAGGCATCAAAAATTACATGAGCAGCAAGCTTGTTGTAATAACCACCTGTGTAAAAAATTACTTACTACTAAAAAATAATACAAAAACACAAAAAGGGTTAGCCCGATACATTTAAACTTCTGTAAGAAAGTCGGTGCTAGAAATAAAAAATCAAAATATGTAGTAACATCAGGATTTCAGGATTTGAACATACGGCAAGATATTTCACATTTCCTATCGTATAACCACCGAGCTGTCTAACACTACTGTAAGCATCGTAAATAGTTATTCATACTTCAATAAACTGATCGCTATGGCAACGTTATTTTTGCCATGGTTACTTTGTTGTTTATATGTCAAATATTACGTGTACAGATGAATTGAGATTGTGTTAATTTAAAGTTTGATCCCTATTTGATACGGACGACCATATTGATGAGAGCTCTTCCTAAATTGGACTTGTATCGCCGATATCGCTTTCTATTGATTCAAATGAACATAACTTTTTTGTGTATGCACCGATTTCGATAAAATAACTACTTAATGTTATGGGAAGTTTGGAGCAATACGTCAGTCAAAACAGAATTCACATCAATTCAGTCGCTTCTGAGATCATCGCGTACAAACGCGCAGACAAACAGACAAAAATTTAAAAAAATATATTTTCGGCTTTGGGAACATGAATAGAACGTGTGTATGTAGTTTTTTTTTCCAAAATATTCAATGTACAGACACTGGTCGTTTACGATTTTATTATATGTATAGATGATAAACGAGGTAATCTTATAACTGGTAACGAAAAAGTTCTATGTTCTGCAGAAGTTCCTGCCATAGACTATACACTTAATAGACAGAGAAAATGTACCAATGGGTGGTGGACCTATGTTGTATTCATCATCATCCTCCTGCCCTTATCCCAATTTTATTTGGGGTCGGCGCAGCATGTTTTCTTCTTCCATACTCTTCTATCTGACGTCATCTATGTTATATTATAATTATCTATACTAATATTATAAACAGGAAAGATTACTGTGTGTATGTTTGTAATGAATAAACTCAAAAACTACGGCGCCGATTTCAAAAATTCTTTCACCATAAGAGAGCTACATTCACCCAGAGTAAAATAGGCTAGGTTAAGTTTTTTTTACAAAAAAATAGGTATCGCGGGTGGAGTCACGGGGAACAGCTAGCTATTCATAAATTTGTTGAGAACATTGGAACATTAGGCTATCGCCGGCGCAGCGACGGTGATGATGTCCTGACGCCTTGGCCTAGGGTGTCAGACTTGCGATCATGCTGTGGTTCCGCTTCGAATCCTACCCATTACTTACACTACAGTCGTGAACCCATTCGTAACGCAAACATTTAGCTTAGCACGATGGTTTATCAAGAATACTAGTATAGTATAGGTAAAACCAAAATTTTTGTTGAAAAATTGCATTTTTTATAAAACACTTTTATCGAGTTAAAATTAATTAATTTCCTATAACACTATAGAAATAATCCTATATCTATGAATAAGACAGACATACTAATCTATTGTAGGAAGTTAACGAATTTGAATTAACATACACGTCATGAAATGATAACCATTTGAAACCGTACCTAACAATTCTAAATTCCTAACATTTTGTTGCGATTAGGATTTCTAATTGGATGTCTTACCTAACCTTAACCTACGTAAATACCTAAATTTAGTTTACTGTAGACGTATTTCGAAGTTTTTTAACTGCTTTTAACTATTAACTAGAAAACGTTCTTTTTTTATTTTTTTATTTGTAGTACGCCTCTACTTAACATAAACTTATAAGATTTATAAACATATCAACAAAAGCTTTTTTTAGTGTTGCTAAATAAAAAGTTATAAGCAAAACATGGTCTTTCATGGTAAAAAAAATATTTTAGAGTATTTGAAAACTATGGTGGCTACCTACTAACATTTTCCACCTTTTAGAGAGTACACGACTAGAGATGATTGAGTCAAACGACTGTTAAAATATAAGAATGTATTTTTACTGTTATTATAATTATAAAAATAAATAATAAGCAGACAGAAATATGCTCTACATTATTGATTTCTCTAAAAAAAAATTTTACTTGTTTCATTAAAAATTGAACTTCACATACAAACTTTCAAACCCTATTGCACCCCCTTAGAGGGTAGATTTCTAAAATCTCGGAAATACGTCTTATTTATTTCTAACTAATAACCCTTGTATGAAATAGAAAATGTCTATCTTTGAAAACGACACAATTCATACACTTACAAACTTCCAACCCCTATTTCACCCACTCAGGGGGATGATTTTCAAAATTGCTGAAATACGTCTTCATTTATCTCTAACCAGAAACCCGTATACAAAATTTCATGTGTCTATCATTGAAAATACCGAACTTCCCATACAAACTTTCAACCCCTATTTCACCCCCTTAGGGGATAGATTTCCAAAAGAAAAATAGCCTATAGTCTTCAATAAGTGGACTATTTAACAGTGAAAGATTTTTTCAGATCGGATCAGTACTTCCTGAGATTAGCGCGTTTAAACAAACAAACTCTTCAGCTTTATAATATTAGTATAGATAATAATGACCAGATCAAAAGCTGGAACATGCGCTATATCCTGTATATTTATTTATGCCAGCTTAGCAGTTTGCCATCAGATCTCGTCACACTCAGGCATTAATCAGTAGTGGATGCGAGATTTAAATACCGTCCGTTCAGTTTAATAAAGACAAAAATATGAATAAAGTAACCTTGATGACCTAGCTGTACCCGCGACGTTGTTCGCGCTGATCAGTCGTAATAGGTATACATGTGAAAAATATTTTTGACTGACTGAATCACTGAATGCGCTTTAGATGGCTCAAGTCGCCTGATACGGGTATTTGACAATTTGTTTTCTTTTATGTAAGTCGCAGAAAATGCGGGATTTAGATGATGGACTTATCTTCTAACTGACTATGAACTTCACCTGTTTAAGAGTAAAGTGTGATTGTAAAAACTTTATGCATTTTTGTTTGTCTCGATCAGGCATCAAAAATTACATGAGCAGCAAGCTATCTAAAAAAATAGCTATGTAAAAAATTACAAACTAAAAAATAATACAAAACACAAAAAGGGTTAGCTCGATATATTCGTACTTCTGTAAGAAAGTCGGTTCTAGAAATAAAAAACAAAATATTAAGTAACATCAGGATTTGAACATGCAGCAAGATATTTCACGTTTCCTATCGTATAACCACCGAGCTGTTTAATACTACTGTAAGAATCTTAAATAGTTATTCATACTTCAATAAACTGATCGCTATGGCAACGTTATTTTCGCCATGGTTACTTTTTTGTTTATATGTCAAAGATTACGTGTACAGATGAATGGAGATTGTGTAAATTTAGAGTTTGGTCTCTATTTAATATGGACGACCATATTGATGAGAGCTCATCCTAAATTGGACTTTGTGTCGCCGATATCGCTTTCTATTGATTCAAATGTACATAACTTTTTTGTTTATGAACCGATTTCGATGAAACCAAAACTAAGTTATACCTCAAGTTACGTATAATTTTTGTATATAAACATTGTCTACATGGGATTCATAGATTTTACGTGATGTGCGCACAAACAAACATATAAACAGACAAACAGACAAACAGACAAACAGACAAAAATTTTAAAAATGATGGAAATGGGTTCTGTTAGTTATCTTTTCACACGGTGTCTATTTTTTTTTTCAATTTCTTCAATGTACAAAAATGTCTTTTCTACAGATTTATTATATGTATAGATAACATTTTTATCTCATGTACATGTTTATATTGTACATTTTTTATGACATCTACTTGGCAAAACATGTAGAACTTTTTATCTTTTTATTTAATGGCATCTTATATTAATGTTTGTTTTGTACCTGCACATGTTATACAAATATAATATCTTTTATCTTTACCGCAGTAACCGCAGGCTACGACTGCTTGATCGGACTTGGCAACGGTAGGAAAAGATGGAAATGTTAAATAATAAGTCATTCTTAAGCAAGTGCGTAATGCGTGAAGTTTGCTTTCGGTGGCCAGAGGCGTACCTTAAGTTATTTTATATGCTGATCACAATTTTATTTTCAAAACCAGTTTATGTTCTTCTGCTGGGTAGGGCCTCTTTCATTAAACACTTTTGAATTAAAACTCGTCAATAAATCAATCCAAATAAATCTTCAAAATTTTAAATAATTAAAAATTTATATTACGTCTTTCCTTGATGTCAATAGGCACTTCGCTTACTGAATCCGCTTTCTGTGAAATATTTCAAGTTCCTATAACTAGAACCATATATGTAACCCATGCGTAGATAGCGTAGCTTTAAGAATTTGGTTCAATTTGGTTTCTGTTAAACAAACAACAACAGAACCCGGGTATTATATAAACAAATTCTCATATACCAATACACAAAAAATATTGATTTTTACAACAAAATCAGTAATTTGCGGATCATAACCATGAGATTCGATTTTTATCAATTATACGTGGTTACGTGATCATTTAATCTTCATAATTTGACTTCCTTTATATTGATTGGTGTTGTTTATTCGATTTGTTCAACTAAAAAGATAAATAGATCCAATAGATTGCTAGAAATGCAGAATATAGTTATGGGCCGCAGAAACTATGTAGACGACGATGAAACACATAAAAACGTGTTGCCCTTCCAAAACTTTTTAAGACACGAAAGGTGAGCAAGGAAAATACTGAATAATTGAATATACTCCGATGACTGACAACTACAGAACAACGACTTTATCATTTTTTGTAATTTGGCAACAGATTTCAACAGGGGCCTTAATGCTCTATTTTCTTAGTTCAAGCGTTTAACGTTCGTGTAGCGTCATGTTTTGTTTGGACTTAGAGAGTAAGTCCTCAGATCTCTCTCATAACCAAATATTTAAAGAAAGATCTCTGTATCTTGTGTTTCAAATTAAGTACAGCCTAATTAATTTTCAATCTACTGATTTTTAATGAGCAAAAAAGCCCCCTCGTTATGTGCCCAAAGGGGTGACCTACGGGATGGTTTTATAGCGGTAAAAATCCCCGTTCTTATAAATCTCCTCGGGCGCTCTTTGAAGCATTCTTCCCGTATAGGTAAGGAAAAAAATGTAGAGTAAAAATGCACTTAATATTTGTATTCTTCATTGCTCTACATTTTTGAAAAATAATTTCTTGATATTGATCTTGTTAATTCTACTACTCGTAATTGCTATTTTCTTTAATGAAGCTCATGACATAATGTTTCACTGGAAACTTTAATTAGGGCGGAACCTATGTATGATTAATATTGAATAATTGGTACCTACCTTTTAAGTGGTTCGTCTGACAGATCATCTGATAGCGTTTGTTTAATGAAGTCTAGAAATAACTAGGTACATAACTGTAGTAGTCTGGGGAACGGCATTATTTTTTTCACCTTACGGTTTTCACGCAAGTCGTGTGAGCGTTTTACGGGAACGAGCCCTACTGACGCGTATTATGTATACTAATATTATAAAGAGGAAAGATTTGATTGTTTGTTTGCATTGAATAAGCTCCGAAACTACTAAACAGATATGAAAAAAAAAACACCGTTGGCATGCTACTATATCCCTGGGTAACATAGGCAATAGGGACCGCGGGCGGAGCTGCGGGAAACATCTTGTACAATTTATATTCATGTGACATATTACTGGTGCGTTGAACCAGCAGTCGCAGGTTTGAGTCCTGCCGGAGGTTATAATTTTTCATTCTTTCTATGTATTTGTATGTAATTTATGATTAATTTACCGCATGAATGCGTTATAAATTAATAAGAATAAATAATACCTACTACAGGCATATTTAAATCTGATTTTTACATTATATTAGCCTATACTCCATTTAAAATAGCATTAGACAGAAGTTAAAAAAGGTTATTTATAATGCACACTTTGTTGCAAAAGTACAATAAACTTGTTACAGTTACGATTGACGCCTATAAATTAAAATCTATTTGCATACCAGCTGTCACACTTATTTCTAATCATGTTAACCATTTTTCATAACAAATTATGTGGCTTTCATTTATTTATAATATTTCATTCCAATCTAAAATGTGTCAATGCAAAAAAGCTAAAAGAAGCAGTGATGAACAATACTGGAACGTTTTTCGTTTTTCTATTATCCATTCTATTTACCATTATTTATTTATTTATTATATATTTATAATTTTATTATGACTAAATCCTATGATGAAGACGAAGAAGTTTCACTATAGTGTGTTGTAAGTTGTTATTTTAATTAAAATATTGTTCTAAAACGTACTTTTATTTTAATCTTAATTAAATCTAAGTCATCATGACATGATTGGTTGTCTCATTCATTGTTTTGGTGTAAGTTTGTAATGTGTGATGAATATATTGTTATAAATAAAGCGTAATTAAAAATAAAAAGTTTTATTTCGTTTATTTAAGTACTTAAAACAATTTCTTTGAAATAAAATGTTTTCAATTCCTGCTTCTGCGAGCCTCTTTTTTCTAATGCTATAATAAATGGAGTATAGGTGTAGCACGCTATTTCACCTGCGGAACTAGGTCCCGTTTCAAGTTTCCGTTCTTTTTAATTTTCTTTTGTAGAAACCTTGTTCTGACAATAATGCATGATTGCAGTCATTCGAATTTTGAAGTGTTGCGCGTATCTACACATATTTCGGTGATTAATTTTTATTTTGTTCTAGTAAAAATAACCCTAACACATTCTAACTATAAGGATAAGTAACTTGCAGGTATACCAATATTCATTTTGGCACTATTAAAGTTTAGTTTTACGATCCCTAAAATGTTCTAAACATTAAATAAGTATCTAGTCACATAATAAGTAAGTACTATTAGTAGCAAAATACACTACTGTAATCAAATGTCAAATTATACCAACGTTAGTTACGCTTGTGTGGATATCAATCAACACAGCTACCATATTGGATTACAATAGTTTATATCATTATTCATGCCTTTAGTACACAATAGAGTTTAATATTGTATCATAATACCTTACTTACATAACTAAGCTACAAGATACCATAAAGGAAAAAATATACAATATCATTAAACTCCATCCTCAATCAATAAATCGCCTTTAAAATAGTTAATGTTTATATTTTATTGCTCTTATAGAAGCCATAATATTTGAAAAGTCTGCAGTATCTAAGAGTTGCTTGACCATGACTGCAAACGTTGAGCAACTACGGAGAGTGCCTGACTCACACAACTTGCGTGAAAATGGTAATTACGGTATTATACACAATAGTCATTATGATTAAGAAACATTTCTTAACTTCGTGTCGAATCTTTACATCCGTTGTACAACTGCGCTTAGAGGTTGCACAACAGAAAATAAATACATAACATATTAAATGAATCCGGTGATTCTAGAAGCCGACCGCAACATAGTTTTGCCATAGTATTTTATATTTTTGCCAATATTATTTACAACCCTTGTCATCCCATTGTTGGATATACGTCTTCAGTAACATGCTTTTCTTTTTTTCTGCTTGCAATTTATTTTGGTGAAATTTTGCAAGCTTCACTCTATTCAAGCCAGTTTTCTGATAGAACCAGAAGGTGGCATAGGGAACTCTTTACCGCAACGACGCTATCCAATCGTGTGCCAATGAGCCATTTCGGAGTCTGTGACAGTCTCATTCTTTTCCAAATAAAGCGAAACTCTTGAACTCTTTGTGACTAAGACTCATATTTTTTATATATATATATAGGGTTAATTTAAAAGGAGTGCGTATATGTAACACTGAACAACTTTTCCCAAGGAACATAGGTCGAAATCTTAAAATTGAAAATTTGTAATTAAATCATCATCTTTTCATACAAACATAAGTTTATTAAAAAGTTCATTTTCCATTTTTAGAATCATTCATATAAAATGGATGGTTCATTTTCCATGAATATACGCACTCCTTTTAAAGTCACCTGTATAATAGGTATATATTGCTACCACACTTATTTTTTCGTTCGAAATAATCAATCGGTAGGAATGAAGGAGGTACGTATGTAGTTCCCGCTACTATCCGTAAGATTAGAAAGTTGTTACATACAAACCTTACTTCATAAAACATCTTAGTAATGCTTGGGTTACGACACTACGATGCAAGAAATCATGGGTTTATGGAAACGCAAGCTTTGAATCAACTTAAAATAAACTGTGCGTGAGATAGTTATAAGATTAGATTGAGTCCGACCCAGAAACATTATACGTAAACATTTAACAATAGGTACCTTGTGCTGATTGATTGATGTAACAATGGAATAGATATTGAGTTTTAATTGCTGGAAAACATTTAAGTAAACTAAACGGTAGGAGTAGTACGGAGAAGCCTAAGTTTGAAAAAACCGGTGCGTGTGTGCGAATCGGACTCGCCTACCGAGGGTTCCGTCAAGTCCATATTGTTTACGATTTAATTACAAATGTATAGTTTTAAAACCTTTCCCGTATTTTTAGTATACGACGATATAACTTGCCAAATTTCAGTTCTAGGACTACGGGAAATATCCAATTCATTTTGATTCCCTTAAGAGTGTCGAAATATACGTTTTTTGCGGCATAAACGGCCGTATCTTCTATTACGATTTCAGCTCCATTCCTCGATCCGAACCTTCACGCGTTCACGACATAAACGGTTTTGTCAGACAAACAACAAAGACATCTTGTAAGGGTTTGTATTTTCCTTTTAAGGTATGGAACCCTAAAAAAATAACAGGTTTTTTTTGTTAACATGGTTGGTTTTTCGGGGCTGTTTCACGGCACTTAGCCTCTTGATTTGGCCATTGTGCGTGTTTTGTTAACATATAAACTATTACTTGTGATATGACAGGTCGAGCAACAATCGCACAAATACCTTCATCTACACTAATTGACACTTAATGAAGGATTTGAATATAACGAGAAAAATAAATTTACGTGTAAATTGCAACTCCTACTCTATTTATTTTTTCTTCGTCCCATTCTCTTTGTCAAGGTTCAAATGAGGTGTACTGCAGGCTGACCACATAAATTAATTTATATCACATCCTATTTAGATGTAGGCACACGAAGCCGTTATGCTCTAGTTATTGTTGTATTTTAAACGGATAATTATCTCTTATAGTTCCGTGTACTAACAAATTAAAATGCGAATAAAGAAAACGTACACGGAAATTTTGGTAGAATATCGCTTATCATGTAGGTACCTACACTATAAATTACTACACTATTTTCATAGCCAACGTCACATCCAAATATAAAACTATGGGACCTCAGAGATTCTTGATGTCGTTTTTCTTTTCTTTTCGGTCTCCTGAAATTATTAGCAAATTATATAATAGAGAAAATATACCTACATATAAAGTGACTAATACAATCTATTTAACTAGCTTGTGATAGGTGCTAGTAATGTAGATTGATTAGTCACTTTGAAATTTAATCAATGAATCACTTGACTATTCTAACAGATGATTGAATATGGCACTGCATTTTTAGTTTCGTGATTGAAACCTGACTGCTGAAAAGTAAAAAAAACTGATTAATCATCAAACACTGAAACTCCAATCATTTTGAAGCTAGGTACTTTTAAGTCTCATACTGTCTCTGTCACTTTAAGATGTAGGTAGTATAGTCCGGTCTATTTAAGCCTAAAATCAGGAGGAAGGTTACATAAATTCCCATAAAGCTGAATATTGGCATAGTTGTTCAAAACATCATTATAAAGAAAATCTCAAAAGTCCTCATCGTTCCGAGGTGTGCTAAAAATTTGGCACGGGGTCAAAGGTCAAAAAAATGAGTTTTTTGCGATTTTTAGCGAAACAGTGAGTTTTTTCGCAAAATTACCCCAGTACAAAATTGTAGATCACGAAATTCTCTACAAAAAATATATTAATAATTTTTTTCCTAAAAGCCACCATTTTGGAGATATAACGTTCCGAAAAGTTGGATCAGTCGTAATCCCTCTATTTTGCACACGTACGCCACATATACAAAAACAAGTCAACTTAGCTTCTCTTCCTCCAACCTCAGTAGCTGCTCATCAACATCTGTTTCGGGTATATTACCAAGTTCAAGTGTGGCTTGGTAATCAGCTGGACCCTAAAGACTGGGGTTGGAAGTTGATCGACAATACACTAGAGCCAGTTCAAACTTTACTTCCACCAGCACCTGAGAAACTTCTCAACACAATATTTTGCAACTGCAAGAAAGGGTGTAGTGCAAAATGTGGTTGCAGAAAAGTTGGACTGTTTTGTTCCCTGGCATGCACACACTGTCAAGGCCGATCATGCTCGAATGTTGAGTCACCAACTCTTGAAGATTCGTTTGATACCGATCAGGAATCGCTATTGGGGCAGTTTACGTGTGAAATAGAACAAGAAGAAGAAGAAGAACAAGAGGATGAACAGGAAGAAGAAGGAGAAGAAGATCAAGAAGAAGAAGAAACAGAAATCTTGGACAGTTATGAATCAGACGACTAACTTTTTATTTTAAGTATTTTATTTAATTACACCGCCGTTGTTTTTGCCCACTATAATATATAATATTATTTTGCAATAGTTTTAAAACATATAAAATCTCAGCAGACCCGTGGAATAGGCCTACTGGGGAAACCACGTTAAAAAAAACGCGCTTTGTACACTACCTCATAGGTGGCGTGGAAACGTGTGCAAAATAGAGGGATTACGACTGATCCAACTTTTCGGAACGTTATATCTCCAAAATGGTGGCTTTTAGGAAAAAAATTATTGATATATTTTTTGTAGAGAATTTTGTGATCTACAATTTTGTACTGGGGTAATTTTGCGAAAAAACTCACCGTTTCGCTAAAAATCGCAAAAAACTCATTTTTTTGACCTTTGACCCCGTGCCAAATTTTTAGCACACCTCGGAACGATGAGGACTTTTGAGATTTTCTTTATAATGATGTTTTGAACAACTATGCCAATATTCAGCTTTATGGGAATTTATGTAAACTTGAATGTGTAAATAGACCGGACTAGTATAAGTAATAAGTAGTGACAGGAAGACATTTAAGTAAGTACCTACGTATTATAACAGTGTTTGCTGTGAAGATTTTCGTTCTTAGTGTAAATCTGACTATTAAAGTTCGCAATAACTTTGGATTGGAATGAAAAGTAAAATTATACGCAAATAAATATTTGCGTATAATTTAGTCTGTAAGTGGATAATAAAACATTTAACTTAGACAGTCTACTCGCAAACTTTCAGTTTATACCTAATATCTAAGAATTCTTACAAATTATTTGCTTAGGTACCTACAAGATTAATAAAAATATACGTGTCTTATATTCCTTCAGTATCTAAAAATCGGAAATTAGTCTTACTACTCTATTATTAATAGGGATTTTTATTAATAGATTAATGACAAATAAGGTACTCGTAATTATTATTTTTTTAACTTAGTCAAAAACTTAATACCATAAACGGTTAAAACGTCGCATGGCGTACCGTCACAAGCTGATACTTCATATACCAGTCTGGCGTGGCGAGTCCAACTCCTTAACTTCAATTCGCGTTATCTAAGGTAAACGCAGCTATTACCGACCCTGTTAAGGTAGTTTTGTAATCGATGATAATTATTAAGAGTTTTGATTGCTTTCACATGCAGTGTTTGGTTTTTATATGAAACTCTTACTTATCTAGTTTATAATGATTACCTTATAAACCCAAAATTAGAAGATTTTCTTATAAATTTAAAAAATATTAAGTGGACGAGTCGATTCTGGTATTACCGACCCATAGGAGCAGCTATGTAGCTATTAACGATTTTGCTGAAGCTATTACCGAGTGTAACAAAACTAGAAGATTAATATTTTGATTAATATTATGTGATTTCGTTAAGGATATTAGCATGGATTAAGAAATGTAGGATAGATTCAAGTTCTTACCTATTTCATACAAAAAATTGGGTGGCTAAGTGGCTTTTCCTATGTATAGTCTTCAACTCAGCCTATCGCGGTCCACTGCTGGACATAGGCCTCTCCCAAGTTGCGCCAAAACACCCGGTCCTCCGCCTTCCGCATCCAGTTCGACCCAGCCACCTTTTTCAGGTCATCGGTCCATCTGGTTTGGGGGCGTCCTACGCTACGTTTGCCGGTTCGCGGTCTCCACTCAAGGACTCGTCTGCTCCAACGGCCATCAGTCCTTCGACAGACATGACCAGCCCACTGCCACTTCAGCTTACTGACTCTGCAAGCTATGTCGGTAACTCCGGTTCTTCTCCGGATAATCTCATTCCTGATTTTATCCTTCAAAGATACTCCGAGCATAGCTCGCTCCATAGCTCGCTGAGCGACTTTGAGTTTGTGGACTAGCCCTATTGTCAGTGTCCACGTTTCGGCGCCGTAAGTCATGACAGGCAGGACGCACTGGTTGAAGACTTTTGTCTTCAAACTTTGCGGTATAGGCGACGAGAAGACTCGACGAAGTTTACCAAACGCTGCCCAGCCCAAACGGATCCTCCGGTCGGTTTCATTCTCGAAGTTGTGTCTACCAAACTGGATGGTTTGTCCTAGGTAGACATACTCCTGCACAACTTCGAGAGCCACCCCTTCAACGAATATCGGTCTCGGCACGATATGAAGGTTAAACATGACCTTGGTCTTGGTCTAAATTCATGCCAAGACCGACACGTCGAGAAGCTACGTTGAGGCTAAACAGCATCTCGCCCAAATGTTCCAGCGACTCTGCCAACACAACGATGTCATCGGCAAAGCGTAGATGAGAGATGTACTCGCCGTTTATATTAATGCCCTGTCCAGTCCAGTCCAGTGTCTTGAAGACGTCCTCCAATGCGTTGGTAAACAGTTTCGGGGATATCACATCCCCCTGTCTTACCCCTCTGCGCAATGGAATCGGATTAGTCTTGTGGTCGTCGATCTGGACAGTCATTGAAGCGGCGTGATACAAACATCTCAACATCTCAACGTAACGTTCGTCGATTTGACATCGCTGAAGAGCATTCAGAACCGCCCAAGTTTCGATGGAGTCGAAGGCTTTCTCGTAGTCCACAAACGCCATACACAGCGGCTGATTGTACTCTTCGGTCTTCTGCACAATCTGCCGTACAGTATGTATGTGGTCTACGGTACTGTAGCCTTTTCGAAACCCGGCTTGTTCCGGTGGCTGGAACTCGTCGAGTCTTCTGGCGAGACGATTCGTGACAACCCTCGAAAACAACTTGTAAACATGGCTCAGGAGTGAGATGGGTCTGTAATTCTTCAAGAGGCTTTTATCACCCTTTTTGAAAAACAAAACCACCGCACTCCCACTCCACGCCTCCGGTGTAGTGCCTTGGCGGATGACGGAATTAAAAAGGCCCTCGAGCTCCTTTAGAACTGGAGTACCACCTGCTTTTAAAAGTTCTGTCGTAATTCCGTCATCACCCGGTGCTTTGTTGTTTTTAAGTTGCTCGAGAGCCACCCTAATCTCACCCTGGTCAACGTCCGGGAGATCCTCGGTGTAATGGCGCGTGAGTCGGGCTCTTTGGTCATCGTTGCTGGAAGCTGCTGGTCCCACTATTTGCGCTGAGTATAGGTTCCTATAGAAGCTTTCGACTTCATCGAGCATCTCGCTCTTAGAGGTGACGACCCCGCCGTCCGCGGTTTTAAGTTTCATCAGATGGGTCCTCCCTAACTGCTGAGCGAAGACTTTTGGCCCCCTGTTTTGCTCAATCGCAGCTTCGATAGCGCGGGTATTGGAGCGTCGGAGGTCGCGTCGCATCAGCTTCCTGAGTTTAAGGTTTAAGGACCTTCTTTCTGATGAAGACACCTGATCGGATGGCATCTCCCGTCTCTTTCTCATAAGGTCGAGAGTCTCAGTCGAAAGCTTGGATACTCTACTTCTGCGCTGCAGCGGAAAGTGCTTACGAGACAGTTCCTGCAACGTTTTGACCAAAGTATTGGTCTTGTCATTGTCAATGTCTTCCGTGGTTTCCAACGAGTCGAATCGATTTTGAAGTTCCAGTTGGAACTTTTTAGAACCTGATATGATTTGGGGCAGTGTAGGCCTAAGAGTTGACCTTATCAAGCGCGATCTTTCAACTTTCACATTGATATTTAGAGTGCCTCGGACAAGTCGGTGGTCACTTCCGGTATTAAACCTGTTGATCACGGAGACATCTCTGAATATATGCCGCTTATCCGACATGATAAAGTCAATCTCGTTCCTTGACACATTATCGGGGCTCCGCCAGGTCCATCTCCTCTGGAGCTTCTTCTTAAAGAATGAGTTCATTAAGATGAGCCCCTGAGATTCTAGGAAATTGACCTGCATTTGGCCCCTGTGATTTCTCTGCCCCAAACCATAAGGTCCGACTTTCGATTCGCCGTGTTTTTGTACTCCCACTTTGGCATTGAAGTCCCCCATAACAACGTTGTAATGAGCCTTAGCCGTACCATTGACAGCCTGAGCGATGTCTTCGTACATGGCTTCGGCTATTTCATCTGAGTGCGTTGAGGTCGGCGCATATACCTGTACTACTTTCAGCTTATACCTCTCATTTAGCTTTAGTACTAGGTACGCTACCCTTGTCTGACACACTACCGATTTCCACAACGCTGCTAGCGAGGGACTTATTGACCAGAAAACCAACACCTCCTTGAGAGAGTTGATCACCTTCGCGGAAGTAGAGCAAGTTGCCTGACTCCAGGGTTATAGTGTCCTCCCCCTTTCTACGGACTTCAGATAACCCCAGTATATGCCAGTTAATGTTACTTAGCTCCACTTCTAGTTCGGCAAGGTGATGGTCCAGCCTCATCGTTCGTCCATTATACGTTGCCAGATAAAGTCGTCGGTTTTGGTAGCCTGCCGTAACCCGGAGATTCTTAGCACCCCCCGTTTCACCGTGACCGCAACCGCTACCGTGGCCAGGAATAGTGGGACTACCGGGAACTGGGGGCCGTGTGTTATGGCGCACAATCATGGGGTGTTTGTTGCCCTAGTCACCACGCTGGGCAAGCGGGTTGGTGACCGCAGTTAACTTTGGTTATTTAGGAGAACGCTGCTGCCCATTCTCCTTGTTTTATATCCCTTAGTCGCCTCCTACGACACCCACGGGTAGAGAGGGGCGGGTTGTTATTCTAAGCCGTAACCCCACGGCGAGTATGTATAGTGCTATGTATAGTAGTATGTATAGTGCTGCAGAGGAAAAGCCACTTAGCCACCTATTTTTTTTGTCTTGAACATCGTGAAATAACTTCTTCTACTCTGAGCGGAAGAAGTTATTTGAAGTTATAGTGTAAGACTTTTTCTGACTAATACCTACACATGTTCCTTCAGATACCTGTTGCCAGGTCCACAGTAACTTTTTCGAATAACCTGCGAACCTAGCAGGCATCGGCCCTAGCGGACATCCATGTTTCTGCAAAAAGTTATTTTATGTATTTCGTTTGCCATATCTATATTCATAATTATTTTTGTTATTAGTTTATAAGCTAATATTTTCTGTAACCAGTTAATCAGTGTAATTTAACATTATGGATAATGATTTGTATAGAATCGGTGATAGGATCCCATACTTGCTATCACCGACTCACATGGATCGGTAATAAGCGACGTATATACAAATATAAAATCGTTTCACCGACTCACAAAAACTAGATAATATGTATTGATTTGATCTTTCTAATTATAACAGGGATTTTAAACAATTGATTAAGCAAATAGTATTAATGAATGCACACATTGTTATACAAAGAAAGGTATTTTAATAATGTTTCTTTAAAATAACAATTAATGAATAATTTTACAAAACGTGGTGAACACAAAATGATAAAACAAGTAAACTAGACAAAATAGTATAGGTCGCTAATAGTGTGTAACAATGGCTGATTATTTGAGATTATAATGTCATATTCATATTTTTTCTTTGTCATCGCATATCGACGGGAAAGCATTTAAACTAAATATAATGTGCAGGGTAATTACCGACCCATGGATCGGCAATAACTGCCACTATTTAAATCATTGAAGCTATTACCGCTCTATTTAAAATTCAAGTTTTATCCTATTAAGTTACTTAAACTTTATGAAATACTATACGAAATAAAGAATTCACACTCAAATGAACACATTTAATAATACACAACCAGTACAGGTTTCGTAAATCGATGTACAAAGTCTTAAGCAAAAATTTGATGTGCTTACCTATTAGGAACAAGGACTTGTACTACACGGCCGGCGAGCTCGCTGTCTTCACGGAAACTAACGAATTTTGTGTCTTTTCCGGGATGCCACACACACAAACGTTAGTTTTTACGGTGCTCAAAGAACAAACATGCGTGTTTCGTCAAGTGTCTTCAGCATGAATCGTTCCAGTAGCGTAAAAATTACAAATTAATGGAATGGATCGGTAATAGCTGCGGATTTTCGATGGGTCGTTAATAGCTGCATTTACCTTAGTAGATATTCGTTATTTCGAAAAGAAAGCAATATACGTGCATACACATATACGTGTTAAATCTAAAATCTGCATATTGAAAAAGATCAACATCCATATTGCATATGAGCGAGTTCTCTTTCCAATGATTCCTAATGAAGATATAGATTTCCTAATAAAGAGGAGTATTCGTGTTAAAGGTACAGTTTCCCTTGTTATTTCAGTTAAATTACTACCACTGCCTATTTCCAAACCAACCATTCCAAATTTACAACCGTTGCGCCCTTGTTAGCCCTCAAATACAAATTGGTGACCGCAGTGTGTCCACTACCGAACGGTCGATACCAAGTACCTACTACTACCTACGTGTGAAGTTCAATTAGGTCGGTTGATCCTAACAGTATAATAACAAAACATAAATGCGGAACTTAAATGTATTTCTCAGGAAGTGGCGTGATTCTAGGCAATTTACAATTTTAGTGATAGAAATCTTCCATATTCACAAAACAAACAGTAGGTACCTATTAGGTGCTCTTTCTAAGGCTAAACAATGTTTATATTTACGTACCTACTTTACGCATATTAGTAACGTTTAGATCTAAATAGTAGAGTCTAATAAGAATGGAATTCGAATGTAAACCTGCTGTATATTACAATTCCCCTCACAGTCAAAGTAGTAGTATTTGTAGGTCTGCCTTAAAATCGAACTTTAGCAAAGATACAAACGTTTGTAGCGTGTCTCATACACGCTGTTTATGAATATTTTCGAATTCGAAGGAAGCTTATAATATCCATAATTTTAAAGACTTTGTTGGCGGTCTATGGTTGAAATAAAAATAGTTCATAACTATATTCTTTGTACGTGAACCAAAAACTTTGGACCTACCCCTTTTTACGAAAACGGAGAAGCGTCAAATTTTACATATATAAATAAACTATGAGTGTGCAAAGAAAGGAATGAGGGGTAAAGAAGGAGTGCGGAATGCTAAATTTTTCTTTAAATTATGCAAAAATACATTAAATTGAATCAATTAAAAAGTATTACACACACTATTTTATGTATTTGACGCACACACGCATAGGTATTGATTATACTCTTTTAGTCTTTTGTCAATTTGAGAATAGATTATAGCTTAATCAAAGAGATTGATATTGTTTGTTTTTACTGAATGTTAAACACACCATTATCTATTTAATAATGAGTAAAGCAATAACTTTGATGCCTTATTCAAAATTGAAATTTTAAAGAAATTATAGTCTTCTAGCTTCTGCCCGCGACTTCGTCCTCAATTTTCCCTCGGGAACTTTTAAGGAATCGGGATAAAAGGTAACCTATGTTCTTTTCCATGTCAAAGGCTTTCCAATTTTTATCTAAATCCGTTCAGCCGTTTTTGCGTGATTGAGTAACAAATATCTAAACATCCACACTTTCACATTTATAATATTATATAGTAGAATTTACGACCACCACATTAGAGGCCCAATGCTTCTAATATTATTGCATTAGCTCACTATTTTTCTACTACCAGTTACATTTATTATATAGTTACTAAATCTAAAAGATTATGGAATAGGAAGGGATGGCCTGGAGATCTGTAACACAGGTCTAGTCCTCCCCATTCTCTGTCACTAAAAATGCATATTTGTTTACAGATAAATAACTGTACATGCGAAGCACTGGATCGTACAGATAATATAAAATATCTAGGTATAAATGTAGACAGTAATCTTACCTTCTCAGATCAAATTGGTTCCATATCCACTAGAGTCCGAAAATTAATTCACATTATGAAAAAACTCAGAAGTTGCTGCTCTTTGGAAATTTTACGAAAAATTTACTATGGACTATGTCAATCTCTTTTACAATATTGTGTCCTCATCTGGGGAGGTGCCACTAAGAGCGTCTTCATAAATATAGAAAGGGCTCAACGCGCGGTGATAAAGGTCGCTCTCAGAAGACCCTACAGGTATCCGACAGGTCTTGTGTACCAGGAGTTCCAAGTTTTGAGAGTACGTCAGCTCTTTATACTAAAAGCGACACTTAGAATGCACGCAACTATTAAAAATCGACCTGATTATCAGTACATAATAGACAAACGAGTTTTCAGAATACCTTTGCCACCTTTTACCTCAGAACTTTCAAGACGCTGCACTACTTACACAATTCCAAACATTTACAACAAAGTTCATAAAGTCTGTTACTTAGGAGACTGCTCACTTAAAGCCTGTAAGACAAAACTTACTAAATTTCTGATACCTCTTTCATATATAGACACGGAATCCCTGTTATAGGACGTCATCTAAATACACACACACACACACACATACACTCTAACACACACACACACACACACACACACACACATAAACTCAAACACGCACACACTCTCTTGCACATTTTTATAAATACTCAAACGAGCCCATCTTTAAAGTCAGTATTATTTAGTTTTTAGTTTTAATATAATTTCCTTTTAAATTTTAACTTCTATGTTTTGTTTTATATTTGTAGTCATTCAAATTTTATCACTGTGATTTAATGTAACTAGCTTTTGTAACGAAACTAGAGTCACAAGATACAAGTGTAACTTAGTTTGTGACTCGACGAAATTGTGATTTATAAAAACTTATCTGAATAAATAAAAATATTATTATTATTATTATTATAACCTAACTCAGACACCAGTCTCTATATTACGCACAAACAATTATTTTAAATCTGTATTTACTGTTGTGATGATGAGAAAATAAAGATTATTATTTTGCATCTTAATAAAAAAAACATCATATTTTTAATGAGGAACGGGAAATGAAGGTACAAGTCGTCAACAAAAGATAAAGAGAAGATTACTTATATAAATATCGCGATAAATTCCCTTGAACTCGGTTAACTTTTAACCTTACTACTCAGGAAGCACTATAAGTGATTATTTATAAACTGCTGCGACTGAATGATACTTGATTCAATCTTATTTACTTATCATTCATGAGAATTCATATTTTCATTAGTGTCTAAAATCTTTTAATAAAAGTTCTATTTATTAAGTAACTTCCTATCAGAGTACGAGTTGATAGCATAGCGCTGTTCTTGATTGGTTCACTATGTTATATATTTGCTACAATAACCAACATCAAACATTAACTGAATCCACAATTAAATGCTTTTATTTGGAAAAATTGGTAATTAAAGCCATCAGACGGATATTGATTAAAATCGATATAAACTTAGTGTACTGATCGATAGTCAGTAGTTAGTAGGACAGTAAAAGAAAGTAAAAAATATGGAAATTTTAATAATTATTACCTACTGTGATAAGATACTGTGGCTTAGGTATCTACGTTCTAGTTATTAGGAGCCTGTACAATAAATAATAGAATTCATACCGTTTTGCTAAAAACACTTTTTGATCAAAATTTCTTTGCCACCTTCTTGGGTGTAATTTTCACTTTTCCTCAACTCATGTAGTAATTTCGTCATGATCAACACTGTACCATTATTGCACAGTATTGGAATTAAAATACTGTGCAATAATGGTACCAATTGTGAATAATATCATATACTCAGGGTACTTTTAAATAAGAACTTAAAGGCTGTTTTTGGTATTATTAATATGGTAACCCATCGCCACCATCGACATTGGTTTAGGTTGGTCGTGAACTTTCAGGATCTAGAAGTTCTAGATCAACGAGAAGCTCTCAAGATAATCATTTATGCAAACAGGGGTTTGTATAAATGATTCTCTTGAGAGTTTTAAAATATTTATAGGTACGTATTTTTTTTCGGTATAAAAGGCCGTATCTTTTTTTACGTTAACTAAGAAGTTTAATTTTTTATCAGTTTCAAGTGACTGTAGCCTTAAATTTAATATTATTATGGATTTAATTTCAACCGGTATCTCCACGAGATCGACAGACAGATAACAAAAAGATCCTATAAAGGGTTTTTCCTTTTGAGGTACGGAACCCTAAAAATTGAAATAAAACGAAATAATTCGTATTTTTTTCCGTTTACTTAGGTACCTACTATTTTACTACATAAATAACTTACATTAAAATAAAAAACGTGGGAATGGGCATCATAATGCATGTTACGTTTGTCTTCGTATGTAACTACTCACCACCTACGAGAACTGCAGCTACCTACTACGCAACCGAAACAGGACGCACAAGCTTTTAAAAAATATATTATTATGTATATATAAAATGATAAATGAGTATTTACTAAATATAAATTCATTTTATTTAAAAAACATTGTGCCAGTTAATTCAAAATCAAATATTAGATATTGTGTCTTACTTAATTTAAATCTTTAACTTGCGTAGGTCTCGGAAATTTTTAAAATGTGGCTAAAATATTTAACGTAAACTTATTATTACTTATTTTATCTAGAGTTTACCTGTGAAGTAGGATCCAAAATCAGGATTTAAGCTGTAGGTATGGCACAATAGTGTTGTATTTACTGCTATGTTCGAATCGGGAAACTGTTTGTCCGCACTTATATGACGAGCGGTGAGAACCCGCGCTCCGCTACTGGCTTCACTTAATAAATCCATTTTAAATAAGTCACTTTATATTTTTAATTAATACACATATAATTACTCCTTCAACATTCTTATAGTACCAACATTTATTTACAATGTTGGATTGATTGAAAGCTTCGTATGATATTTCACTGACAAACTATTTTAAATTTCGCGCGTTTTCCGCCATTGACGGTAGGAACGGGCGTCGAGGCGAAGGCATCTGAGCATACTGCCAAGCAGCCCATTGTCGGCGCGTATTGCGTTCACTTTCTTTCGACATTTTAGTGCCATGTCTGCGCAACTCCTTTACTCTAGTGTTGTACAACGCTTCTATTTTCTTCTATGACTACTTTCATGTATTTTAAATAATAAATGAGCCCAGTTGAGTCTGTTATCGATACAACGAGATAGCACTAACTAAAGTTATGATAAGATTACATAAATATTCCTTTTTGTGTCATATTTGTGAAAGCGGTCCTTTTTAGACGAAAAAATTACAATGACAAAGAATAAACTAAATAAAGCTGTATAACAGTCAATTCCATTATTTTGGATTTTGACTATAAGAATGTCACCTGCATGCCCAACGCCACTGACAGACCCACTAAAACAGATAAAGACACTTTCGTGACTATCGATACAATGATTATCGACAGTCCACACCGCCACCCTTCGGTGAGGTAACACCTTGGTAACATTAAAAACACTGGGTAATATTTTAACCGGCCAACTTCATGCTCTGCTTGGAACAAAGATTGCAAACATCATTGGTATTTAAAGACCATACGAATATGCTATTCGATATAATATATCCCAACTTTACAATTGAATAATAAAAAAGTAATGACTTCATATGGATTCTATTAAAACCACAACTATAACTTCTACTTCATCAGAATCGAGCTTGACCCTTTGTTATTCCGTGCATGCACTAGATAGATTATAGAAAGCCTATGAATAATGCATTGTTATCTCTTCTTGATTGGGCCTTAATCTTAAATTCTCTTAGGTTAGTTAACGTAATATTTTAACTTTCTCTTTTAGTGTTACTCATATTACGTCAAATGTCAAGAATTCAAGGAGACTACATCATTGACAAATATTCTTACTCATTCCGAGGAGAAAGAGATTTGTATGTCCACTGTACCAGATACATACGCACAATCTTATTTGGCTGTTAATGAGTTATTAATTTAAAATCCTATTTCTTATATTAAAATTTTTAGAATTTTTGCTTTGCCAAAGTTCTACGGAACGCTAAAATAACAATATGACATCAAAAATACGTGCCTGATGTAATAATAATAATAATAATAATAATAATAAACATTTATTCGCTGTAACATGTGTGTACATACAGAAATTGGTGCATGTAAGATGACAAATTAGATTAAGTACTCATAAAACATGTTTGCCATTTTCCATGGCATGCGAATATTTACAAGAGTTACAAAAAATGAAAAAGACAAAATAAAATAAAATCAAATCAAAAAAAAGACAAAGTAAAACTGAATTACCTATTAGTAGGTATTTTAAATCGCAAAAATAATTCTTGTCCCATTTTACTGGAAATGTTTTTGTTTTACGAAACACAATTCCGGTTTTGAATACAGTGGACCAGTCGCATTTACAAGATTACAGTTTCGAACCCAGGATAATAGGTGAATGTGACAATGTGTGTGTGTGTACATACTCTAGGCGAGGCTTTTCCTTCAGGCAAGGCACTAACGATGAACGATTGAACCAGCGGAAACTAGGATTCCTAATAATTGTAATTGGAATTTGCCAACATGCTAATTCAGAAACGAAAAAGAAAAGAGGCATTGTCTAGCAGTGGGCCAATGATAAGCCGAATTATTATTATCAAAAATAATACAACGAAATCAATAAAACTAACGAAACAAACATGTTATCACGATAATGATCCAATCTTGTATAAACTTTATAGTATGTCTGGACTTTACTAACAAAGGGATGGCTGGTTTAAGCAAAATTAAGTGTCGCCATGTCAGTTTCCACTTCCGAGTCTGTAAATTTAATCTACGAGTCGAACCTTCAAATTATCACACCACGATATGCCGTTTAAAATGTTGGGCCATGTATGTATAAAAAAAAACAATTGACGGCACGGATAACCGAGTGGTATATAGATCATCACGCGAATTACTACTGTGTGCGATGTGCTGCGGATTCGATCCCCGCTTGGGACAAGTATTTTTTGTGATCCACAAATGCTTGTTCCAAGTCTGGGTGTTCTTTGTGCATGTGATTTAAATATTTGGGAAACTCCCCGCGACACAAGGATAAAATTACTTAGTGCGGGAGTAGTTTTTTTAGAGTGTGTTAACACGATATAAGTAAGTCTAACATGAAAGGACAGAAAACTTAGTTCAAAGCTTTTAAATTAGAAGTTATAGGCGTTTTATATTATTTCAATAAGATTATGTGATCATATAATATGACATTGACAGGGCTCTTAAGCAAAAAAATTAATATACCTATGACAACGCCTTAATTTGAAACCACAACCTTGTGCAGACAAAAGCAGGTTCTAAGTTACCTACTGGCTTAACGTGACAATAAGATGGTAGCTAGGTCGTGACTAGGCTTTGCTATTTTACCTATTTCATATTTGAAAAGTTCTGAACAAGATTTTTCAATGGTGGATTGAATGATTTCGAATTTATACTTATATATAAGTTCAGTTTTAATGGATTACTTACTTTTTCTAATTATGTTATATAATACCAATGCTGGTGAATCTTTCAAAAAGACTATTGAGTTGATGGTTGAAATCCGATATACAGGGGAACTAATAAAATAATATTATGCTAAAAACAATCCGCAATGGATTTCTCTGTCCACCATCATATTATACTTAACGATGTAGTGACGTTACATCAGCATCACCACAAAATGTGCGTCATTTCCCATTGGTCTTTCTAGTCGCACAATATGACGAATAGCGCCATCTATATCGAATGTGTTCAATAATTCCGCTATTGCCCACTAGATGGCGTTCAAATAGTTTTTACTAGATTTTATTATTGTCTATGGTTATTATAAAATAAAGTTGTAAACAAAACAGGTAGGTGGTGGTGCAAACAATAACATTATAATAATATAGAATGGAACTTGTTTTGATCAGCTTGTAGATAACCTAAATTAACATTAACGCATATTTGCTTATTGTAGTTATTATTTTTATAAAGAAAGCAAGTATCACTTCAATTTCTCAAATTGGAGATTCCAGTTCCAGCCATTTGTTTCGACATGTTTAACGAATTATCGGTATAAATTAAAGATTTTGACAAAATTGATTCGATACAAAAGAAAGTTTGTTGCTTTTGCAAAATTATCCGTTATGTAAACACTTTAAATTCAGCATAATTAAATAGCGTTTTCTTTATTTGCTTATGCAACCAAAATTAAAACTAGGACCTACCTAATAAGTGTTTACAAAACTAGGACAAAGTAAAACTCGTCGATAAACAGTTCTAATAACATAATATCTGTTTTTAATAAAATCTTTTTTAATAATAATAATACTTAGAAAAAAGCGCGTTAATTTCTATCGTGAAGTGTGTATAATTTCACCAGATCTCGCGAAATTATACAGTGAAGAATTTCTCAATTTCTTTGATCTGTCGAAATTACACACAAGTCAACACTCGTTGATAGTCAGAGACAGAGAACCTAAAACATAGGATGTAATAATGTTATTTTTATTCCGTATTTAGATACCTAGTAGATTCGGTTGAGCTTCACAGAAAGACACTTAATTCGGTTTTGTGCCATAAAAATCGTTGATTGTTATTCAGTTCAGTCAAAGTTTAATGTCTAATTTAACTTTTTATATTTTGTGTACCTACCTGCTTGCATTTTTGAAAGATACAATAACTTATCCGTACATACCTACTTAAAAGTCTATATGTTTCTATTTAAATAAAAAAATACTTTTTCTAGGCCTGATAGGTACTTACATATTTACACACATCAAAAGTGTCTAGGGATCAACATATATTTTTGCAATAACTTTTCTCCTGATTGATATTAATTAAAATTTTCTTTAAGGATTCATCGAATAAAGTGTTTTCGTTTGTCACAGTAACGATAAACCAAGTCACCTTTGCATTAATAAAGAAATTTGCCATTTTCCTAATAAAGGGATTTATTTTTGACATTTGAACCACTAACACAAAAGTTCGAAAAAAAGACTGAAATAACAGTTTTCTTTAAAATTTTATTGGGTAACTTAAACAATTAATAATCCGTGTTTCTACCGCGAACACTAACAACACAAGAACATCGGTTTGGCATACTCAAAATGAGTTCATCCAAATCACGCTGTGGAATGGCCGCCCATGTTCGTTGCAACAACAAAAAAAGGTCTTCTTGCGACTGGATACCCTCCATATTCGGCAGAGCTCTTCTCTGTAGCATATCCCATGCATGCTCAATCGGGTTCAAGTCTGGCGACTGAGCAGGCCAGGGCAGGACATTGATGTTAGCTGCGGCGAGAGTCTGTCTTACAACTCTTGCGGTGTGCGGTCGTGCATTATCATGCATTAACTGAAATAAGGGACCGATTTGCACTTGTAGAGGAACGATGACGTCTGATACAATCGTCTCAGCATAAATTTGAGCGTTGAGGTTGCTTCTGATCCAAATCAACTCAGTTCTTCCGCCGATCCAAATACCCGCCCATACCATGATGGTTCCACCACTATAAGGATGGACTTCCTGGCAGGATTTTAATCGCTGTTGGCGTCCAGGGGTTCTCCAGTGTCGTATACGTCTTGTATCCGGTCTCATACCAAAACGAGACTCATCAGAAAAGCACACGAAACGCGATTGTTCTTCTGCCCAATTTCTGTGTTCAAGAGCCCATTGATATCGAATCCTACGATTGTGCATTGCTATAGGTGGTACCCGTAGCGGTCTTCGGGAATGAAGGTTCACTTCATGCAAGCGGTTTCTGACTGTTTGGTCGCTAATTAAGTTCCCTGAAGAGTGATGAAGCCTCACGGCTAACATCATGGCGGTTATTGTTGGAGCTCTTCGAGTTAAGATTTGAATGTATCGGTCTTGTCTCCGTGTGGTGCAGCGATACCGTCCTCCATGGCGCTCAGCCACGGTACCAGTGCTTCGGTAACGTGTCCAAAGTCGACTGATAACACTCTGACTTGTATTCAGAGCTAAAGCCACAGTACGTTGCCGGGAACCAGCTTCTATCATTCCCACGGCTCTGAGCATTTCTTCCCTGCTTAAATGACGTCGCCGCTCCATAATAACGTTGGTTTTAATCAGTAGTAGGGAAACAGTAGCACTAATAATGTCTTCAATGCGTTGTATGTTTTTATAGGGAAAATATTGACAGCTGATTTTCATCTTTTACTCGAATTTGATTCACAGTTCCTGATTCGAATTATGAAATGCACCAAAAAGGATCCATATAAATTTATAAAATCATAAATTTATTACAAAGCCACATCTCAATCTCAAGAAATCCGCATAAAAATGCTTGATCCCTAGACACTTTTGATGTGTGTATTTTGTTTAGATACCTATATCATGGAATAGTTCTACTACTATTATATTATCTCTACACAGTTTAAATTCGAGTAAAGCCTGCCAAAATCGTCATGGTCGTATCGGTCCACATTGTAACAAATGCATTTTACAGATTCATTGTTTAAAATCAATTTGTTCAACATGTAGATATCCCGTAGCAGGTGTTTATAAAACAAAATTAAACGCAATATAGCAGCCCAGCTAGTGTTATCTTTATATGAAGGTCAATGTGGAGGAAGTCGTCGCCTAACACAATAAATTAGGCATACATTCAGTTGTTTTCAGTTTATTAAATATTCGGATTTCAACCGTTCGCAAAGTGACGGCACCTAATACACTTTAGCTACAGTTAAACTAACACTATTTTGACTTCGTTTCGCCATTCCATACCGTTAGCATATGATTAGATCATCATTAATTATCCACGTGGTCATTTTGGACGCACTTTTTAAATAAAACAGGTTTCGTGTGTTTCGTGTTCCTCTCGAGTTCTTATTTTGGAACAATTCCAAGAAGGCAGCTACTTTAGTCATTTAAAAACTGCTTATTTGTAAAATGACACCAAAAGCAACGGTCAAGAAGTCAGTGACTTTGTATGGAAGGTTGAAGTTGTATAAAATCTTTGAACTTCACTTTCATAAGCTGATCACAAAATTAGACTAACGAGTAAGTTTTGGTAACCATAATGAAAGGTTTTGTATTTGTTATTTTTTCTGAATCATAAAAGTTTAGGTACCTATATATAAAATTATATATATTTTGAATCGTTTGTAGATTTATCGCTTATTATACATAAAGACGAGCAAAACAATCACAACAATACGACATAATAACGACGTCTGTGTGATTGTAGTGTGGAAAAAACCGAGGGCATTGGCCGTTTTTGGTATGTTTCAATTATTCGTATGATATATATACGTACCTACGTACATGTTATACATGAATCAACCTATGTAGTCTATACACTCACAGGGGCCAATGATCAAAGAGTACCTTCTTAACGACTTATTGCTTTTTTAATACAGGTAGGTATTTTAGTGTAACGTTGGGCGTAGGAGCAAATTCACTAAATTGATATACCTACGGTATGTACCTATATCAATTTAGTGAATTTGTACCTGCCTACAATGCAATTCTAATATCTGTTCTGTTTTTTTTTTGTTTTATAGATGGAATATCATAGACGAAAGCGGTAGTACAATATTAAATAAATGTCATGTACAATTTGTCTTTTACTACAAGCAGATAACTTATCTTTCTCATATAGGTATCTCTAGGTATAAATATTAAATATCGCTACATGATTCAGCATGCCACGCCAGTCGGCCGACTAGCTAAACCACTAACACAGAGATAACACCATTACACAGGCATATCGAGTCTGTCTTGTGTTTATTTACGTCCGTCGTATTGTTTGTATACAGCCCGGCACGACATGCGCATCTGACTACGTCATCCCTCCCCCCTCGTCCGTACCCCCGCGGAGGCCTGTCTTTCTACGCTGGGGTCGAGCTGGCTCACTCGCTCATTCATTCGGCATTCGCAAACGTTGTTACTCGCCGCCCACCGCACCGGTGAGATCTCTAGTCCCTTACTTAATCAATCTCCAATTTCTAATCGTTCCATTCTTCATTATGTTGAAAGAGAAGTCCAGATATGACAATCGCCATTCCTCTGGAGAAGAAGCTCGACCGCTAGCTTCCAGTAGATTACCTGCTATTGAGGAACTCACCCTTGGCCTGAAACAAAAGCTTCACCTGCAGGCTCGAGCTCGCGCAGCACCTTACTACATTAGAAAACAAGAACCAGTCGATCTTGTTGAAAGGTTACTGGAGCAACGGGCCCTTGTCGCCGAAGCTGTTCGGAGATTACAAGAAAAGAAACAACCGTGTCATGAAATTTCTGTAGATTCATAATTTATAAACAAAACATTTTAGCTGTGAAAGTGTTGAACGTGTTGTGAAATCGCTTGTGTGTAAGAAACGTGTCGGGTTACAATGGTGCTATATGCGGAGAGCGTGCAAGAAAGAGATAGCCACCAATGACGTGTCCCGCACGACACGAGTCACGAGAACGATCCAAAATGGCCGCGCGTACTCTACAATCATAATATTTATTCTTCGTTTTATAGTGACCTTAACTGATCATGATCAAAGTACTGAATGACGTAACTAGCCTTTAGTATTGTTATGAGTTGTAAAGTACTTATTTCTATAATAATTAATACTTTGTGACTAAATGTCACGTTAAGACATTTCCATCTAATTAAATTAGCCAATGTGAAGTATAATTCAAGAGCTTTAACTATTGTTTATGTCATTATTTTAAAGTTATGTATAAAATGTCCGATGTCTTTCGTAACTTAATCATGTGTTTACAATTAAGCTCAGCACTTACGTAAATGTTTTACTCCATTTTATCATACCTACGTAGTATTACCTAAGAATTGTTATCCTCCTTTTATGCATTTTGCATTAAATATTTCCAAATGTAACTACTTACGGTAGCTACTTCGAGCCAAATACCTGTTTAGTGCATACCACCTAACCAATTAGGTCATAATGAATTGGAGTAGGTATCTAATAAACTGTTAAAAAGTGATTGTAGAAATAACAGTACATGTTAACATTGTAATAGGTACAGTTATTTCCTCGCACACGTGGTAGTTTAGGAAAATCTCTATCTGTCGCACAAAGCGATTTCAGAAAGTTTCTATTTTTAAGGCGGTTGAAGTTCAACCTAGACAATTTGTAGCATTATAGTTATAAAAAAATTCCTATCTAGCTAATATTTTATTTCATCAATGTAGTAGTTATGTACAATTGTACCGAGTATGGTATAAAATCATTATAATAATACATGTGTGCATGTTTTAGTGCATTTTGTGATTTTTATATAGTTTAATTTATCGTCGATCTTGTGATTTAGGTAAGGTTTAAGTAATAAAAAGAATGAATATCAAAAAATAAATTTTTTGAATTGCGTTCAGATATTTTAGGGTATACAAAATAATTGAAAAATTAGCGATCTACGAAACTTTTCAGTGTTAGATCTATTTTCCTCTATTAAAAATTTGATGATTTTAACATTACGTTTTATTTATTCCGCTAATTTACCCTTAAAACTAATTATTAATAAACTGGTTCAAATGAATCAATTTTAATTTAAACCTTGCTTTTCTTACGAATAGCTAATAACAGTCCGATTGTGGACTAAAACAATCTTCATATAAATCTAATAAAATTATTGACACAAGAGATCATAATGAATCATATATCATTAATCACTCGTAATTGTTTACAAAACAAGCATAAAAACTAGATAATCACGATCAAATACTTGAAGTAGCTCCATCTAGTGACAAGTAGCAAGTTAAGTAGGCCATAGACAAATTCATTGTTGTCTGTCTGGCCACTTGGCGAGTCTGCTGTCAAAGTTGTACGGGAAATAGTTTCAGTGTTTACTAAAACTAGAGTTTTGGATTGCTTTTTTAAATGATATACGATAATGTAGGTAATGCTGGCTATGTGTTCCAAATAACCCTATATTCGAATAATAAAATTAAAGTTTTTGTTTGTGGCTTTCTTTTTTATTTTGTATGCAATTATCCAATTGCCTTTGCTTTGCATATTAGATGATTGTCCAATCATCTAAGATGCAAAGCAAAGGCAAAGAATCAAAAAGAATCTCAAGAAGACATAGAGAATATACCTAGTTTTCGTATTTTATCTTTGGGTCTTATTCTTCCTGTCATTGTCAAGTTGTCAACGATGAGTGATAGGTGGTGATGACAGTTATCACACAGATAATATTACAAAATCAAACGCGACATTTTGTTGTTGGTTCAGTATGCGTTGCAGTACAAAATAGTTATGGATTCTTACGATTTTGATAATTTTCCGAATTTGTTAGCGTCAGATATTTTTATCTTAATAGAGTTTTCCGTCGATCATGTAAATTTATAAAAAACCTCATGATTATAATATGTAAGTTTCCTCTGACCTCTGAACGTAACCCTATATTAAGAAAATTCTGATTGTACCTACCAACTTACCAAGTGTTGATAACAAGAAAATGTAAATATTTTTATGTCACGAAACAAACAGATATCATTAAAATTGTGGACTTACATAATTTAAAATCTTTCTTTTTATCCTAAATGTTAAGGAATAATAGATGTATAAACTTATTTCTCAACAAAAGTTTATTGAGTAAGAAACGTCACAAGTGTAATTTAAATATCAATCGCCGTAATCTCAATAAAGTACATACTTTGTGCTTATCGTATCAAAGGACTGTTTTATACCAGCTGGCAACAACTCCTAGTTTCAGTACAGCTTTAACTGCGAAGATGGCATCTACGTGGTCTATGGGTCCAGGGACTTTGGAAATACCACTTTCACTGTTCGCTAAAAACAGGAACCGGCTGGCAGAAAAGCTGAAAACTGGGCAAGTAGTGGTTCTACAAGGCGGCGATAATATATCGCATTACGACACCGACGTCGAATATGTATTTAGACAGGCAAGTATACAATACTCAGCAAAATATTCATGTATGGTCCATAAATCTACCTTAATATTATAAGAAGTAAAGATTTTTATTTTTGTACATTTGTAATGAATAAACCCAAAAATTTACTGGACCAATTTCAAATTCTTATTATGGAACTATTAAAGTGAAACTTTCATACATTAAGACTGACCTACCTATGCACATAGAATTATAAGCAAATAAATTAATATTACTGGCGAGATGATCATCATCATCCTCCTGCCCTTATCCCAATTTTATTTGGGGTCGGCGCAGCATGTTTTATTCTTCCATACTCTTCTATCTGCCGTCATCTCACAAATAACATTCTTTCTTGCCATATCGACTTTCTACTGGCGAGATGATATTAATCGCTTTTTGTTGGATTGGTGGGAAGCATCTCTAGACCGAGGAACAGGTTTTGGGAGACCTGTGCCCAGCAGAGGGACATTTAAAAAGTTAAATAAAACATATTATCACAGCTACTTTAAAAAATATTTAAAGTATTATAAATATTAATCTAAGATAACAGGATAATTATATTATCATTACTTCTGATATTACTAAATAAACTTATAGATAGATATGGATTTTGTTAATTTTTTAAAACAAAATTCTTTAATTAATTATGTATGTTATACTAATGAGATTTTTATTTTCAGGAGGCGTACTTCACCTGGGTGTGTGGAGTTCGCGACCCTGGCTGCTACTTTGCCCTTGATGTGGCTACCAAGAAGAGTTACTTGTTTGTGCCGCGACTTCCACTTGACTATGAAATATGGATGGGGAAGCTCCTCACCTGTGATGACTTCAAGAAACTCTATGCAGTTGATGAAGTACATTATGTGGATGAGGTAAGCAAATCGTATTTATTTCTGAGTTTTTTATTTACTTGTTTATACTTCATACACAATTACACATACAGTGTAGAAGGCGGACATAATGCCTGAGACATTCTCTACCAGTCAACCATGGGGTGATGCAGAGATAACAAGTAGTAGGTGCATAAGATAAATTATTACAAGTGATTTTTTCTGTTCCACCGTTAGGCAAATGTGTCTTCAGAGTCTATTATATCATTTTGCATTTTGCGACCTTATTAATAACACCCAAAAAAAAAACCAAAAAAATTAAAGCTACAGTACAGTAAAATGTTAATTTTTTTTTTTTAATTATAAACTCATGGTAGAGTTGCTTGTAATGTGCATATATTTATACAGGTTTTATTTAAAAGAGTACGAATAGTGGTAATCAGGTGCATAAAACTAAACAACTTTTCTCAAGAAACAGGTCAAAATCTTAAAATGGGAAAGCATCTTTGAAAAATTTTTTCATGTGTGGGAAAGTTGTTCAGTTTTATGCACCTGATTACCTCGTTGAATATAAACTCTCCTTTTAAATTAATCCTGTATAGTGCATCATTATATAAATTAAACATCTTTGGTAGGAACTGTTTATATTTTTAAAAGATCTCATAGGCGTTGTATTATATTTCAGTTAGCAGATGTTCTCAAAGGATTAAAACCAGAGAAACTTCTAACACTTGTAAGTAATTTTTCGTTTTTTTCATTGCAATTATTTTTTCTGTAATAAGCTTAATACATGTAATATACTTGTATTCATCTAGCTGTGGCCTGCGGCGCCGTCCGCTTGGATGTTGTTTACCGCGACAAAAAGTAGCATAATTATGTAGTTTCTCGGGATTCAAACTGATCCCATACCAAGTTTCATCAAAATCAGTTCAGTGTTTTAGCCCTGAAAGTGTAACAGCCAGACAGAAAACAGAGTCGCTTGCGCATTTATACTATTACTTATTAGCTGTTAGCATGGATATATTATTACATACATAGACTACCATAAAATCATTACTTAAAACTTTGCTTCAAACTCTAGTTTAGTCCTCTTTGTTAGATATCAAATTTGTGTTGCTGTAGTATACTTATACTGTATATACTTCAATTATAACAATGTTATGTTATCATGATTGTGAATTATTAATACACTAGAAATATAATAACCTTTGAACAGTCTTTATATTCATACATACTGTTTTATTTTATGACTGTTCCAACAATATTTTTACAAGTTCCAATAATATATTCTAAAATTATAACAATATTATTTTTTTTATAATAAATATGTACAACATCACATACGTTGCTCCGAATCCAAAGTAAGTAGCCAAAGCACTTGCGTTATGGAATCCGAGACAACGAAGGTACCACACACACCCAGACCCGAGACAATGTAGAAAAGTATTTTTCTACCTTGACCCTTCCAGAGATCGAACCCGGGACCTCAGAGCTGGCGACACCTTGAAAACCGGTGTGCACACCACTTGACCACGGAGGTCGTTAAAAGTTGAGTTGAAACATTAAAAATTCTTGTATTTTTTTTTAATTACAGTGTGGTGTGAACTCTGACAGTGGCTTGACAACCAAAGAAGCCATTTTTGAGGGAATCAATGAGTAAGTTATACATATATTGGGATATAAATAAGTAAAACTTTTATTAAGATTATCTCTGCCTTTAAAATAATCTTTAATTTTAACTAGTAACTAATATTAATTAGATTCCCTTTTTTTTTTTAATTTAGTGCTGAAAATTGCTACATATTATTACGCATCAATAATCATCAATGCTCATTTCTTCTCTTTATGTTAAGAGGCCTGTGCTTCTGAACATCTTGAACTTTGTAAAAATATTCAAGATTTACTTAAATTGAAAAAATACACATAAGACGACATTATCATATTATGTAATAGCATTAAAAAAAATATCAATAGAATAAAAAACATTTTTTATGCTTTTTACAGATTCGAAGTTGACAATGAAACACTATTTCCCATAATTGCAGAATTGTAAGTATAATACATTATTATAAGATACTAGCGGTTGCCCGCGGCTACGCCCGCTTGAATTTCAGTTATCTCGGCAAAAACTAGCCTCTACTATGTCCATGACCATGATCCAATTCAAACCTATACTAAGTTTAATTAGAATCAGGAACAGACACACAAAGTTATTTTCACATTTCTAATATACTAGTTGATACCCGCAGATTCACCTACGTGAATATCGGTTAGCCATGTATACAAAAACTTGACAAATTATTTACATAAACCTTCCTCGAGAACCACTCCTATCTAATGGTGAAACCAGCATGAAAATCGGCGCAGTAGTTTTCGAGTTTATCGCAAACAGATAGACAGACGCGGCGGAGGACTTTTTTATAATATGTAGTGACTAGCAGACCCGCCTTGGCATCGCACGGGTAACAATGTAACAAATGCGTATAGTTACTCACGAGAACTTTTCTCTTCAATCGCTCGTCTTTATTGCTGAAAACTGCATTAAAACCCGTTGCGTAATTTAAAAGAACTAAGCGTACAGCGGAAACGACTTTGTTTTATACTTTATAGGTATTATTATATGATAGTCAGGATTTTCATACATACAGTCATGGTGACTTATACTCCATTTAAAATAGCATTAGACAGAAGTTAAAAAAGGTTATTTATAATGTACACTTTGTTGCAAAAGTACAATAAACTTGTTACAGTTACGATTGACGCCTATAAATTAAAATCTATTTACATACCAGCTGTCACACTTATTTGTAATCATGTTAACCATTTTTCATAACAAATTATGTGGCTTTCATTTATTTATAATATTTCATTCCAATCTAAAATGACAGTGTCAATGCTAAAAAGCTAAAAGAAGCAGTGATGAACAATACTGGAACGTTTTTCGTTTTACTATTATCCTACCATTATTTCTATTTGTTTATTTATTATATATTTATTATTTTATTATGACTAAATCCTATGATGAAGACGAAGAAGTTTCACTATAGTGTGTTGTAAGTTGTTATTTTAATTAAAATATTGTTCTAAAAATTACTTTTATTTTAATCTTAATTAAATCTAAGTCATCATGACATGATTGGTTGTCTCATTCATTGTTTTGGTGTAAGTTTGTAATGTGTGATGAAGATATTGTTATAAATTAAGCGTAATTTAAAAAAAAAAGTTTTATTTCGTTTATTTAAGTACTTAAAACAATTTCTTTGAAATAAAATGTTTTCAATTCCTGCTTCTGCGAGCCTCTTTTTTCTAATGCTATTATAAATGGAGTATAGTGTTCAATAACCGAATTGGCATGCCCAGGCAAGTACCAATGTGACTTTTTCAAAAGTTATATAGGTACCTATGTACTTTCTTAATCATTTTAACGGTGAAGGAATAACATCGTGAGGAAACCTGGATTCCTAAAAGTTTTAATAGAAATCACCAACCCGCAATGAGCAAGTGTGGTGATCAATGCTCTCTATATGGCAAGAGGCTTGTGCCCAGCAGAGGGACGTTTATAGGCCGGTATTATATATATTACTAGCTGTTTCCCGCTGCTCCGCTTTTTACATTTCTGATGTAAGCTATCCTATCTTTCAAGTTGGATCATACTGCACACGTTGTGCAAATTTGATTAAAATCGGTTCAGTAGTTTCGGAGTTCGTCCCGGACAAACATCGTGACACTGGAATTATATATAATAGATAGGTATATGGATTTTCATATCTCTTATCATCTATTTAGATACGTATATCTACTTATTAAGCAATCACATATTTTATCAAACACATTGCTTATGTAAATGTAGGTATCAATATTATCGGGCGATTGTGTTACCAATGACATGATTGCAATTTAAAATGTAGTTTATGTAACATATATTCTATTATCCATGTCTTATGTTTCTTATCGTGCCTATTTAGTATTATCAATAAAATAAATAATAAGTATTTAAAATTAGGTATAGGTAGGTCCTTATTACCAAGTATACTGATATTTTTATAGGTATGTAATGTGTAGGCTAGCCAGAAGATATTCTTATAAACATAATGGGCAGGTGGGCACACATGGCTACATACTGATTTGATAAGAGCCGACTTTTTGTACTTACCTTAATAATAGTGTCTATAAGTTACTAACTTCCTGCCCGCAGCTTCGCCTGCGTGAGTGGTTGTTATGGCGGCAAAAAACAGCCTTTGCCCTTTCTTGGGCTTCTTAAAATTCGATTTTGTGATTTATCCGTGAAGGCCTAACAAACAGTTACTTTTGCAATATTATTAAGTACTAGCTTTTCTCGCGGCTCCGCCCGCGTGGGCGCAGGTTATCGCGACAAATTATAGCCTATAGCTTTCGTCAATAAGTGGGCTATATAACAGTGAAAGAATTATTCAAATCGGACCTATAGTTCCTGAGACTAGTGCGTTCAAACAAACAAACAAACTTTTCAGCTTTATAACATTAGTATAGATGAAAAACTTTCTAAAAAGAAAGAAATAAAAATGTTTTATTTGGAACCTCGCACAGGTAAACACTTAAATAAAAAAGTAATACAGAAAGAACAAAAATACGTGCGAAACCTGTACGAGACCAAAAAGCATGGCATAATGTTATCTGAACTAAGTATGCACTATTATTTCACGGTAGTGTCATCCAGAACATACAAGTATAATAAACACAATAAAAACATCTAATCCGACCGATTTTATCTCTTTACACGGTCCACCAACATTCCATTTGCTGTAATCGCTATTATATAGTTTACATAACAAGTTATGCACTTCTTTATTTCCTTAAAAGTAACTCTGTCTGTCTGTGTTACTCAATCACGCCTAAACTCTTGAACCGATTTAAACGAAATTTGGTACAGGGATAGTCTAGAGCCTGAGAAAGGACATAGGCTACTTTTTGCAGTGATAACTGACATCCAAGTGGGAGGAGTCTCCGGCTGCAGCTAGAAGTAAATAAATAAGCTACAATAATAATATGATTACAGGCGCGTTATCAAGACGCCAGAGGAGATCGAAGTACTTAGGTACGTGTGCAAAGTGTCATCCGATGCTCATAAAAAGGTAATCTCCAATTCAATTTGAAATTTTATGAACGTTTGATTTAAATAGGTTTATGACCATTACCATTTTATGTCATAGAGTTAAAAGGAATATTGCTAGAGCTCTTTTTTCACAAACATTTAGTTGGAAGAGACTTTTGCCCAGCAATGGGACACTTTGTCTTACTGAGTGTATATTCATCAAGCAACAAATCTGCACCTCAGGTTTGACCCTATTGGTTTCGAAACTAAATCAAGATAAAAATCATAATTACAAAGTAGCCTATATTCTTTCTCAGACTCTAGACTATCTCTGTACCGAATTTCATTTCCATTTAAATCAGTTCAGTTGTTTTGGGTGTCATTGCGTAACACACTGACAGACAGAGTTAGTTTCGCATTTATAATATAAATATCATCATCATCGGCCTAGTCTTTTCCTATGTATGTTGGGGTCGGCTGCCAATCTACTGGATTTAGCTGAATATCTTATTTTACATTGAGATTCTGCCTATCTGGCCTCCACAACCCATTGCTGGGTAATACAATATCCCATAGTTAGACTGGTTGTCAGAGTCGTATCGACTTAACGATTCAAAGATCACTGAATGACAGTCGGGACCAACGGCTTAACATACTTTCCGAAGCACGGAGGAGTCTCGATATGTTTAGAAATGGTCACCTATCCACGGACCAAGCGCGGCGAGCGCAGCTTTACTTTAATTATCGGTCAAACCGTACGGCTTACACTTAGCCACAAGCCTCAATGTATCAATGTAGCAAGGATTATATAATATGTTTGTTCCCCAGGTAATGTTGTACGCTAAGCCCGGGGCCAAAGAGTACGAGTGTGAAGCGGTATTCCTCGAGCACTGCTACCGCGTGGGCGGCTGCCGGCACGTGTCGTACACCTGCATCTGCGGCTCGGGGGCCAACGGCGCCACGCTGCACTACGGACACGCCTCCGCGCCCAACACTAAAATTATAGCCGATGGGGATATGTGGTAATTATAATTAAAGTTTTTATTATATGGAGTTTTATACCTATGGAGTTGCTTGCTGGTTCTTCTCCATCGAAATGACATTGGAACAGTCATTTAAAGTCTCGAAAGTATAAATATAAAATAAAAATATTTTGCTTTTGATATGAAAGTATCGCATTTCTAGGCGTATGGTACAGCACTAATGGTAAAATATAAGGCGAAGTTCAAAACACAGTTCGATTGTATCTTATTGTTTTCTGTACAGGTATCCGTACCTAAATATATATTTTAGTACAGGAGTATAGTGCAGAAGTTAGGGAAATCTTTTATATTTGTAACTATTTTTTGTGACAAATAATATTCTCTCTCTTTATTTTTCACGGGATGTTCTCGAGGCTACCCGATCTTTTCAAAGGCTTACGTGGGACGCAGGTCCAAATCGGCCTTAGCGGCCTTGTTGAGAACTTAATCTAATGTGGGATGGGGCACCATACACCTAGGGGACCACCCACCCTCACCCACGCCTGCTATACAAAAAAACAGTACCTACACACAGTACAGTTTTTGAATGCTTCCTTGAGATCTAAAGATCTTTCATTTGGGAAACAGTCGAAAAGCGGTTAAAATAAATTTAGGTTACTGACCAGATTTTTATTAAATATCTTTGTCTATCCAGCTTATTTGACATGGGTGGTAACTACGGGGGCTATGCCGCGGACATCACTTGCTCGTTCCCCGCAAACGGCAAGTTTACCGAAGACCAGAAGCTTATCTACGAAGCAGTTTTGTTTGCCAGAGATGCTGTCATCAGGTAGAGTTTTTTTGTCTTGTTTTATTTCGCGTTACAAATATTAAATCTATGAAAAAAAACAAATAATAACTGGCCAAGTGCCACCTAAAAGTGTATCTGACCTTTTTTTTATCATGTTTGTTAGAGAAATTTGATCCTTATGATTAATGCAATGAAAGTACAGAATGTAAATATTGATTTAGAATTTCAGCCAGTTCTATTCTTGGGCTGTGTACTAAGCGGTTTTTCAAACTGTAAATGCAGTTTTAAAAAAATGAAGAAATTGCTTTGAGTACTTACTACTTGCCTAGTTGTTACTAGTTGTCTAAAAAATAGACTTGTATTTGTAGTAATACTACAATCTTGAATAATTTAAGATCAGTTGGCAGTTTTTTAATCTCTTTTTGTATTAGGGAAGCAAAACCTGGAGTACTGTGGCCAGACATGCACCTTACGGCCAACAGAGCCATGCTCGAACATTTGAAAAAGGGAGGCCTGCTCAAAGGGGATGTAGAAGAGATGATCAAAGTAAGCTCATCTTTTATTATCAAGTACCATTTAAGACTTCTGAAAAAAAAAAAACTTCATAAGGCTTATTGTTGCAGAATTTTTAAATATATTGTTCAGATAAAAAAAAGTTATGACACAATAAAACATGTATGTATTATCATATCTATTCAAGGAAGCTTGGCTTATCAAAACAGATGTTACCAAATAGTTCTTTATATTTCGTCAAGGTCATGTTTCAGTCTCCTATCGGAGGTTTTGCAAAAACTTCCCGTCGTTGGTAACCCGTTGTGAAACCTGAGCCAGGGTTTTTTTGACCTGGAGAAAATGCTTACGATAACCCTTTGCCCTGAAAAATTGTACACCTGTCTCATACCAGCTAAAATCACTATACGATATGAACAGAATATCCGTCTTTGCAAAGCAAATTGTTTTCATTTTTAGTAGAAAAGACATATTACTCAGTTGAGATATTTTTAAGCGATAAAATTCATAAACTATGATTCGTTTATATCTTCTGCATTTCATAAATTCATAGTATTTTGTATAAACTCTACACTTTACTAAAATCTATTTGTACACCAATTCCATTGGTAGAACATAGAGCTCATACATACATATTTTTAAGATCTTTCTTTATACCTGTTTTCACAAATAAATATTATTTGATAGTAAGGGATAAGGGCAGGAAGAAGAAGAAGAAGTACCTAACCTTTTTTTTCTTTAAATAAAATAAAGTGATGTGTGTGGTCAGAGCGGCGTGCACGGCGTGCTGCAGCCGCACGGGCTGGGCCACCTGCTGGGGCTGGACGTGCACGACGCGGGCGGCTACCTGCCGCACTGCCCGCCGCGCCCGCCCGCGCCGCTGCGCTGTCTGCGCACCGCGCGCACGCTGCGCCCGCGCATGACGCTCACCGTAGAGCCCGGCTGCTACTTCGTGCCCAGGGTAGAACATCTTTTAAGTAGATAATTATAATCTCTTTAGCATTGTTATCTTTTGAAAGTCGATGAAACGAAAAAGAGATAAAACGTGTCTTATGTATGTTAATACGTGTTTGTGCGCACATGCGTAGTACAAAGCTTAAGAAAAGGCAGGTTTTGAATAAACTCTCGTATGTAGTTTTTCATCATTTTTATAATAATAAAAATTCTTCAAATATGAATACAAAAACAAAAATGCAGAATAGTATTGGCATTATAAAAAAAAAAAGGTTGCCGGTTTAAACCCATCCATTGCAATAACGACGTGTACCCACTCGTATTACAAGCATTTAGCTTTATCACTAAGAGTTAACGAGAATACTATTAGATAATTAGCGACTTAAATTGCTAGTAAGACTTTAAAAATGCGAACCAACCTTTAGACTAATTATATTATTATTATTTAATTTTGCTTACCGATATAATTTCGGATTAAATGCTATATTTATGATTCGAACTGATCTGATCATAGAATCAGAAGGTAAAGACGAAACGAGCTCAAACACAATGAAACATGTTTGATTTGTCTTTATAATATTAAAAAAATTAAACCTATTTTCTATTTTGCCAGCTCTTATCTGAAGCGAAAAACAACCCGGAACAGTCGCAATTCTTCAACTGGGATATGGTGGACAGGTTCCGAAACTTCGGAGGCGTGCGCATCGAAGACGATGTTCTTATCACCGAAACTGGTGTCGAGAACCTCACTTTCGTACCAAGGACGTAAGTAACTGCCGACTTACTACTATAGGTACTCAAGCAAACTTTAAATTATTCTCAGACGATATAGTATGTTTGTAAGGAGATCTAATTGTAGTTACTATTTTTAGAAACGCAAATTCAGCCTAATATAACTTATGCGTAAGCTCTAGCTCTATCACACAATTATTACAAGACATACCCCAAAAACGAGCGTGAAAACCAACTAAACTATAGCGTTGCATGATTAAAAAAAAATGTCACGGAAATTAACGCGAACTAGTAGTCTGCTTGCGACCACGTCCAGTGTAACCCAGCCGAAACTGCAAGCCTTGAGTGTGAGAAAACTTAATACAATACCCAGAACAAACATGAATCAGAAGAGCCTGAACATAAAGTGATACGTTTTAAGATGCTGATTAAAACTGATAAATATCGTGCAATGTGGTACATTCGGGGCGTCTATACAAAGTTATTGACCATCGCAACTTGCACTATATTCCTCACACCGTCGAAACCAGCCATTAGTTGAGAAATACACTTATTAAAATTTGTTTACAGCGTCGCAGAAATCGAAGAACATATGGCAGCAGGAGCTAACTTTAAGTAATCACCAGTAGGCCAAAATAATACCAGTTTTTTATTCTTCTGTATGTTATAATATGTAGATACGCTATAAATATTTAATGTAGTAATAAGAACAAACATATATTGTGAATAATATAATCATTTTATTGATGAAAAAAGTGAGTAAAGCTTTTTAAGCTGATTTATTTTATAATATTTTAATATCATTTTAAAGCACTTAACAGTTTTTTAATTACCCATATACCTTAAATAATGTTTTATAACTTTAGGCACTGGTAAGGTATCGAGATTAGATAAAAACTGCTTGGTGGATTTCACTCCACCTTTATAAGCTCTTAATAAGCTTCGAATCTTATATCTGCAAAGATGTTTCAAGCATGGCACACAATATGTAAGTTTTTCGGCGGGTGTTCTTCGGAAATTAATATCAATCATTGTCATTAATTCACGTTGAACCTGAAAATGCAATTACAGTCAATTTAAAAGCTTCCAATTAATACAAATATTTAAATACATTTATGTACATACATCAGTGTGATGACACTTACTTGTTGCGGAATAATGCCTAATTGGCCTCTCTCATATGCAAAGTTAAGCAAATCCTCTGGGTCACTTTGTAGACTGTAAGGCATCATAACAGGTGCGGAAAGTGGGTACAAGGTCAGTGATGTGAGGAATGCGTCGGGAATACATCTGTCTTCATTCAAACACACTGATGAACTGCAGTAATCTACATTACAGCCATGCTCTATTAAAATATCAAAAACCTACAATAGAAAATTATCTACATATTTAAATGATCAATAACATAACAGTTTGTTATCCTATTATGAACCTCTGGCATGCTAAACATACATTATTGTCAAACTTGCTGTTATTAACAAAAAATATGCAAGGATAGTTCAGTCAACTGGCAAGCTAAGTACTAGCTTCAGCCATCAAGCCATTAAAAAATAAATTGACCATATGAGTTATAATGCTAATAACATTTAACTCTGGCTATCGCAGTCCACTGCTGGACATAGACCTTTCCCAAGTTGCGCCAAAACACTCGGATCTCCACCTTCCGCAGTGGAACTACCGGGATCTGGGGGCCAAGAGCTATGGTGTTTGTTGCCTTTGTCACAACAACGGGCAAGCAGGTTGTTGGTCGCAGTTTTGTATTCGTTCTTTAGGAGAACGCTGCTGACTTTTGTTTTTATCCATCAGTCACGTCTTACGACACCCATTAGTATAGAGGTTTTATCCTATGCTGCCCACAAGGAGCAATATTAAAAGTACATAATATTATTATTATATACTTTTAGAGCATAATATATCATATCACAAGCACTAAGGCTTAGCACAAGGAGTTAATAAAAAAAAATACTTGTCATGTGCAACCTATATTGCTAGTAAGCTTTAAAAAACTAGTATAAGGTACTATGATCATATCTCAGTGCCTTTTGGGTATATATATTATATTACTTGGTATGAACTTACTTCATCGAAACATGACGTATTTACATAATGAGCATACACTAATGGTGGGCACACATTTACGTCATGAGCATTCACCTCCACACCTCTCATTAGAAAAAGATAAAAGAACTCTTTGAACTTTTCTGGAGACTTATGGTGGATATATCCACAAATATTTAAATATGAGTTCAATGGTGCATTTGTACGATAATGAGGTCTAAGGTCATCATCTTCATCTAGCTCTTTGTTGAATGGCTCAAGAAAACTGAAGAATTCTGGCCCGAGATCACTGGTTAATAAAAATTCTAAGAATTCAAATTTAAAATAATGAGGCTTACAAGCATTGAGAATAATGTTTTTATTTAACTTATGTGGATCTGTCAAAGTCAACAGAGTTTGGAAAACTTCTGATCTGCTATCAATACTCAATGCTATGTCTATAGCCATTTCTCCTAAACAATTCTTAATGTGTGGATCAGCTCCATGTTCTAATAGGAAATAGATAACTTGTACATTTAATCCTTGTAGTGCCAGTGTTAATGGGGAATCTCCTGAAGTTATAACTTGATTAATATCAGTTATGAAAGGAAATAAACTTTCAACATTTGGATAGTAACCTCTACAACATGCTAAATGAAAAGGTGTATAACCACCTGTTTCATTTTTAATTTCAGGGTTAGCTCCCGCATGCAATAAGGTGACCACTGCTTCATTTTGCAAATCAAGAACTGCATCATGCAGAGGTGTGTCACCATCAAAGTCTTGAACATCAATAATTGCACCATAATCTAGTAGTAACTCTATCAACTCTACATTTCCATGACCACTTGCAATATGCAGTGGTGTAACACCCTCTGTGCTGCCATAATTTGCTATATCATCTGCAGAATTGAGTAAAGCTGTTATAGTTTTTATTGAACATCTATTTTTACAAGCTAGGTACAAAGCAGTATGGCCTTCATGTGTTTCAGCTAGTGGTCTACATCTTGAACTTTTTAAAATCCGCATAACACATTCATAGCTATCGTTGTATGCTGCTTCGTGCAGACATGTCCATCCACGGTTATCAACGCAGTTTGGATTTATTTTTTTAAGTAATCGATCCACATTTTCAACATCGTTATTTCTTGCAGCAAGATTTAGTGCATTAGAAGTGGCAGGGTTTCTGGAACTAAAATCCATTCCGTGACGTAATATTCATCAATATTAGCTTGAAAAATTGATACCTCCAGAACAAAATACGGAAGGGAAATGAGTCAATGAGAAGAGAATCGCAATTTTTAACTAATATTCTGTCTATGCACACAAATTCCGAAATCACAAGTCACAGATATAACAATGTATAATATTGAGTTATATACGTCTAATGTAAATTTTCTTCAAAATCAATCATATTTACTGCTGTTATAGAAATTTTAACGAAATTGCGCTCGCCGCTAGCTCAATGAAGTGCATTGCAATATCAAGAACAACATTGATTGATTTTATTGACATTGACATTATTGACAAGGGAATAGTCATTGTCTATGGACTAAAATTTAGTTAATAATCAATCATTTAGTCACTAAATGATTGATTGTTGCCAAAATAGCCAAAATGAACAACCAACGTAGATAGAGAATGAACTAACAACCAACCAAGTACTGTTTCTAAGACAACCACTATCATGTCACTGTACTTTTGTGAAATAGAATTATTTCTGTAGAGAGCAAAGACATTGTAATCTTTGATTGTAATGTATTCTGTAGAGAGTGAGACAAAAAGATACTTCATCTGTGAGATCTGAGTATTTTATACTTTCTTTTTAAATGTCCAATAAATCTCAGATCAAGAACTCATCATCGAAGCCATAAATCTAATCTTATCGCGGCCATGAAGGTATAGATGAAAATCTATACCTTCATGATCGCGGCGCCTCTCTATTATTTGACTTTACGTTCTGGTTGGTTCATACCATGAAGGTATAGAAGAAATTTTCATCTATACCTTCATGGTTCATACGTGATACGTTGTCGTCTGTCGAAACCATTGGAATCTACATCAATTACCCTACACGTGGGTTAAGGGTCGAAAGTACTTTTTTCCTTTCTGTATAAGTAACAGGTAGTATCATCTGACCTGCCGTTAATTTGACAACAGCCTAACAAACCTGTCGCTCCATAAAGTACAAAAAAGCTAGGTATTTTTGTCAAATGTGAGATATAATATACAATGTGCATGGGGACATTTATGATGAAATTAGTGTTAGTTCAAATGAACGTGATGCAATATTTCGGACAGAAAAGGACTAAAAATTTAATAAAATTTTCAAAATTCAAAAATTGAAAATTGTTTATTTGTAAACATAGGTAAGTACATGGGATGTTGATGATTAGTTTAGCGTGTTTTGCATTAGAGCGTACAAATTCAAATTTACATACATATAATTATGAGAAATACAAATCATTGGTTTTTTCGAATTCATTAACAATAATTTTATTGATTTGTTTTTATACATTGCTGAACAATACAGTTTTACGCAATTTTTGTCGTAATGTAGCTTTATCACCTACGTGCTTCAGGGTTAAGGACTTTCCGTAGCTCCTAAGTCTTAAATTTAAGTATTTTTGCCAATACATTTAATCAATTCAATTCGTGAGATTCGTCAGAGCTTGGATGGGCAGCATAATGTGCCTAATTTTTGGGGAGAATTGATGTAACGTCATATTAAGCATCTTTTTCATGTTCAAACTCTGTAAATCACGAGAAATTAGCAAAATTGTCTTTCTATATATTTTACTATATCGAACACAAATGTCGAAGCATATTTTAGCCCTCCTCTGTCTACAAAGGCTGTGAAAGAAGAGAAAATTCACAAACATCAATGAAGTAGTCATGATCTTTATGTGTGCGATGCGTTATGACCAAGGCTCGGCAATGTTAACATGTTAGTTTGTCTAATATTTTCATTACGAAGTAGCCAAGATATGCAATAAAATAAAAAAGAACACGATATATCCACACACGCACTCAGATGATTTATTCTAACGTTAGGAAATATTTTTTTTTGTAATATATAAAAATCTAAGTTCCGGGTTTCGCCCCTTTTGTAAATTCTAACAGTACATCCCCCACTGATAAGAAAGTCGGTACGTATCTATCTACCTGACTATGAGATAGTAAAAAAATCTTTGATCGGAAAAATTCATGGTTACCCTAAGCCCTAAAGGATATTATGATTGTTGTTTTTTCTTACCCGTGGAAAGAAAAGTGGCTACTACTACGGCTTTATTAATGATAAGACTCATTTTAGTACCCTGTCACACAATAAGAATTCACCATTTTTCATGAAAAACAAACGGTTTTAAGACACAATCGCAAATCGAAGCACGGCGATCAACCAACCAAGTGAGCAAACCGCCCAGGCCCAAACATTTAAATATTACTCATACTCAGTAATAATGAATTATTTTTAAAATAAAACGAATTGATTTATTAATGATAGGAACTGTAAAATATTTAAATACATTTCAAAGTATATTAATCATTCGTTTTAGTAAATCATAAAAAAGAAAAAAAAATCTACCATTTCTACCAAACCCAATGATTAGTTGAGCTGGCAAGACGTCAGACAAGGACACACTCCCAGCGGGTGCCCTCTCGCCAGGACCGTTTTTGACTAGCTACCGCTTACAAAGAAATAGCTATCTTATGTGTACGGTATAAAGCTCATTTTAGATAAACAATTTTTTTTCGTGCACTGTCTAGTTAGTAGAGTACAATGTCTTTGGTCGAAACATGGTCGAAACCATGAAGGTATAGATGGTCGAAACCATGAAACTGACATCTATCGAATGTTGCCATTGATAATGAGTTGAGGGTGAAAGACTTCTTACATACAGTTGGATTTTTATTATGTTACTTTTGTCGTGTTGGTCTTGCGGTTCAATGAAGGGATTTGTATGCACAAGGTTGCAGGTTCGAACCCACTACAGGCAAGTATCAATATTTTGCAAATCTCTTTGTCTAATTACCAATAAATAATGAAATACTTGTAACTGTAACCAATATTATGCAAGTTATTAGTGTGCCGTTTTTAAAAATTGATGTAGTTTTTACTCCAGAGATTATAGAACATATTATAGTTTTGATATTTGAAATTAAAAAAAAAGACAAATAGCCAATGAATGCCAAGACTTAATTGAAAATCTGTGATGGCAAAACATTTTTTCGCAGAATTATTTTCAAGAATCCCGGGTCGTCAAATCTTTTTTTGTGGTCTGTGAGTCTCCGGGTAGTATGAGTAGTAAATACGTTTTAGGCCACTTAACAGTTGTTTTTTTTTTATAATTATATATTAATTATAAATATATAGTAATTTGAAATAGATAAAGCCACTCTTAACCCTACACGTAACAGCACGTTGACCGCTGGACTTAGTGAATAAAGCCCCAGTAGGACATTTATAGCCATTACTTTTATGCGTAGGATTTATGACGTCATAAAATAAGTAAAAACCCAGTTATAGAATATTACGTAGGTATTTAATTCCAAAAGCATGTTATCTTTTGTTTCATAAAATATATTTCAGATAATAATTTAGGTAAGTATCCTGTAAGGTAATTGTCAATTTTTATGCAAACGTAAATTATAAATCACATTACCAAAATAATTAATAACCTAGCGTCGATAATCTTTAAAATACAAATACAATAAATGATAATTATTAGGTATTATATATATTATACTTAATAAAAAGTATGTAAGTACCGTAAAGTGGGGCTATTTAGAAACGATGGAGTTATTTGAATTTCAGTCCATTTGCCATCAAGGCAATTTTGTTCATAAATTAAAGAGATACGTGTTATAATTTTAAAATATAATTAATATAACTGTGTCTTAGTCGTTGTTTTGAACATATTATATAAACAGACTAATGTTTGTCTCAAATAAACTCGCGGTCCCAAATAACCCCATTTTACCCGGTATATGAAAATTACAAGTCTTGAAATAACAAAAATAATTTAAGCCTAATTGATTTTGTGGAGAAACATCGTTTTCTTTCGTTTCTAAAATGAAAGTAAGTACTCGTACGTACTTACAATATTAATACGATTATATTAGACCAATAAAAAATATTGAATCTTGATCAAATATACGAACTAAAACTACAAAACATTTACAATACCATTGCCGTGTCTCTAAATTAGTTCAAATAAAGAAGAATGCGCCTGCGATTCAAATGAAGTCATTTAATTGAATGAAAATTAGAGACCAAATATTATAACGTATAAAAATAATAGTGATCAAATAAATTATTTATTCTGATTCTCTGAACGTAAATCATTATTTACTACCATATGTAAAAAGTAAAAGCTATATGACTGAGTATTCTCTGTGTCATACCCTCATAATGTCATACACTCAAATACATATAAAATTAAAGCGTAAACTCACTGACTGTAACTTATTCATCCACCTATTTTCAGTCTAGTCTTCAAACAAATATATTCTACTCTAAGAAATTATTATTGATTAATTTTAGTTTCATCAGGATGTATGCCGTTCGGAAATTTTAGTGGTGACATCGGCTTGACTCGTGGTAATGAGTTGGCTCGGGGAGAGCGGGGTGAAAGTGGCGATCGGGAACACCGGGAAGCAGGGTAAGGTCGCGGACGTAGCTCTTCTGCACTGCGGAAAGTATTTCGGGCCACTCGTCGACGATAAAGTGAAGTGACCGTGGTTTCCTGCAACAGGCACCTAAAGAAAAAAAAGATTTACATCTAGAAATGTTGCAATTCAATTCACCGGCATTGAGTTACTGAAATATGACGTGTTCGTCATATTTCAGACTTTAGGAAGTGTAAAACACTGTTCCAGAAAACAAATATTAAGTTCAATCCTTTTGTAAACTTGAATCTTCATCATTTTCGAACTTACTGAGCATCAACCACTACTACAGCTCAGCTGTAAAACCTAGGCTAAACTAACCTATTATCCTGACGTTTTCGCCTTGACAATGTCACTCAACTTCTTGTGCCAGTAGAAGTAGAATCTGCATTGAATCAGTGCCGCTTGATTTCATGAACTCGCAACTCGTTACTGTTTGCAGGCTGAATGCTGCGTAAGGTTAGTCTGTATGAACTATTGAAAGACTTTTTGCCGACATGCCAAGTTTAAGCAGTGGTTGAGATGAGATTCTCATACCTGATACTAATACTTAAGTGCTAGATGATAGTGGGGATATCGCTGAATCTGCTTTGAGTAGAATGGTGCGATCTATCTACATACTTGGCACTTTTATTTAGTTAATCATTTATTTAGTAATAACAGTTCATGTCATAGACTCAAATTAATTTATACTTGTCTTAGTCGTTTTGCTTCGTGCCAGTGTTTTAGAAAAAGATTAAAAGCTGCTGTAGTGTGAGGAAAACTTAACGTAATTTTTATTTTTTCTATGTTAGACTGCATCTCTGTCGTTTATTTTAGACTAGATATACTTACTTTTCCAATTCAGTCAGTTGTTGCTTAGGTGTGGACGCTGCGACTGGCCGTGCACGCCCTAATTTAGCGCGCGTTGTCTTCAGCATTTGTTGCGTCACTAGAGGTAGCTGTCCTTCTTTTGGCACCGGTTTCGTGCGGACTGGGTTGTCCTAGAAAATGAAAATCGTAAACAGTAACTTGAATAAAGCGTTACTAAGGTTATTACTTATTTACGCTTTATTAAAGTTACTACTTCTGCGTTTATTTTCGTTATTAAAAAGATGAAGATGTATCTGATGTATCGCTGATTTGATGAGCCCTTAGTTCATCAAAGGCTGGTAGGTATATCCGTTTTAAGCGCTAGCTAGTAGCTTAGATGAGCTAATCACTTCACGCAGTATATCTAGCATAGATCACAAACGTGATATAGTTAGTTAGACTTAATACGTTAGAGTCAATGGTTAGTTAGCTAGGTAAGTGAGTGAGTACTTGATAAAATCATGCAACGCGATAGTTTTAAAGTTAATAGAGTACTTGATAAGTTGATATATTATCTAGTAGGTAGGTAGTAGATTATTTGTGACAAAGGTACTTAAAATAAAATCATGTCCAAATAATACAACAAGCAACATTTGAATATTACCTTAGTCTTCCTTAGCTTGACATTAGCAATATCTTGCGGCGTTATAGTCAGCCGGGGCCCAGCTATCCTCGGCGGAGCGGATCCACACCGCGGTATAGTATGCGCACGTATTGGTAGCTTGGTGGTGGGCAGGGGAGGTGGCGGCGGGGGAGGGGGAGGCGGCGGTGGTGGTGGCGGCGGAGGCGGACCGACTTGAGGTTTTGACAGACTTTCGTGGATTCTGTAGGAAAGACATATAAACTAAGTATTGCGTGGTTATTGTATTTAAAGTTTTATTACGCCATGAAAAAGGCGTTTTTGAGAAAAAGGATTATCTTTGACTTTAAAATGTGTTCTTCGCCGACCGATAAAATATCCGGTTTGCGGGTTCGATCCCAGACTAATCATAATAGGCTTTTCCAAGGTTATTTAATTAACTGGATTCTTAGTTATTCTAAGCCGATACAAATTCTAACTCACTAACGCAAGTGAATACTGCAAGCAAGTGATGATTGCAGTTGCTAACTTCTCTATATGAGTGCTATGTTTAGCAGTGAGAATCTTACAAGCCAGTATCTTTAAACCTAATTTGCAAGCAGGTGGCAGATGGTAAAAGTTTCAAACTTATTATTTTACTAGCTGTTGCCCGCGGCTTCGCTCGCGCGTAAAGAGTAGTATTAAAGGATAGAGTAAGTACTCATATACCTACAAACTTCCAACCCCTATTTTACCCTCTTAGGGGGTAGATTTTTAAAATCGCTGAAATACGTATTTATTTATTTCTATCCAAAAACCCGTATACGAAGTTTCATGTGTCTATCATTGAAAATACCGAACCTCCCATACAAACTTTCAACCCCTATTTCCCCCTATTTCACCAACTTAGGGGATAGATTTCCGAAAGAAAAGTAGCTTATAGCCTTCCTCAATAAGTGGGCTATTTAACAGTGAAAGAATTTTTCAAATCGGACCAGTAGTTCCTGAGATTAGCGCGTTCAAACAAACATTCAAACAAACTCTTCAGCTTTATAATATTAGTATAGATATAGATTATAATATTAGTACCTATAGATTTTATCTGATACAATATCGCTCGCCACACAAATTCATCTTAATATACGAAAACTAGAGGAAAACCCGGCTCCGCTCGGTTGAAATGTGACTCATGATACACAATGTAGGTAAATATTTCTGTAGTCATCGGTTCTCAAGGAATATTAAAGAAGAAAGCAAGCCATAGCTTTGTATAGCTTCGTTCATTGTGTTTAATAAAATATAGTAAATAAAAACTGCAATAGTTTTCACACAAATAATTTTTATTTTTTACACACAAATAATATAATAATATTTTCGCGAAACGACAACGACTGAAGAAAAGTTTTAAGTTTTGTTAAGATTCACTCAATGTTTCCGGCAAGACGTTTCGTTTCGTTGACATTTCGTCAAATGAGTCACAGTTCTTTGTGATGGATACTTCTTTGGCGCGACGCACGCGACGTGTTGATTGGCGAGGCGTATATAAGAGCTAGTATGCAACGGAACGTGAAAAAGCGAAATAAATATCGCATTCCGTAACGATTCTGGTCCCAACTATCATGCAACTGTCATACGCCCTGTCAGCACTGTAATCACATCAAGGAGGTTGTATGATAATAAACTCCTTGAATCACTTCGAAGCAGAATTATCTGTTACGGAACGCGGCCTTATTAATTACCCAAGATGGCGACTGCGGTTTTTTTGTTTGTCAATGCCATTAGAATTTAACGAAATTCTCCATTATCCGAATTTTGCGGATATATGTTGTCGACTCGAAATCAATATTTTTTTATGTTTTGTTATTCATATAAGGTTTCGATCGAGTCTACCGTAGCCCTGAACGAAATTATTAATATAGATAAGAAATATTATTTATTAAATGTCTCGTGTGTGGTAGTCCATTGAATTGTATGGTGAGTGATATTGTATCTTAAGATAATATTATAATATCTTAGCCGTGTGCAGCGCCCCTTAGTGAACTCCATTGGGTGACGTAACCTACGACAAACTTATTATTTGCGGTTGGTACAGTAATCGGGTCTAGGGATTGAACCGCAAAATTAAGTTTGTTTTTTATAGTATATACTTTTTCGGAATAAAAACTACCCAGTGTGGTGCCCAGGATATTAAGGAACAATTATACCAAGTTTCATCGTAATCGAACCAGTAGTTTTTGCGTGATGCCTGAACAAACAGACAGACAGACAGACAGACAAAAATTTTTTTAATCACGTTTTTGGGTTCGGAGTCGGTCTAGTAACACCCCCCGCCATTTATTTTTTTGATATTTTAAATGTACAGAATTTTCACTTCTACAGATTTATTATAAGTATAGATAAACACAATAGCGCCAATGGTGAAGTTTTACCTGAGCTTACCCTCGAGTTGTTCGATTTTATTCATCATCTTCTTCATTCCTTCTTTCAAATACTCGTTCTCCTGCGCCAACCGTTCCTGTTTCTTATTCACTTCCTCTAAAAAGTTCCTCAGCTCTTTCAACTCGGAACTGTCGTCATTTTCTTTATGCACTAACGGCTCACGAAGTATGTCAGAGTAGAGACCAGTGATTGATTGGTAACCCTAATATAAATTGACAGAAATAAAATCAGATCAGATGTAGACCATAAAAAATAACAAATTTGCAAACGCGCAGGCAAGCATGACCAATGGCTAAAAAAAAACTGTGACGTCATATTGAATTCTGTACGACAAGAATTTATAATCCAATTGATGCATGCGAAATTGCTACCTACTCAAAAGGATATCTCCATTCCGGTATGTATAAGCACGACAAATAAAACCCACACTGCAAGTTCGCCAGTGCCGGTTAACTTTCAAATTGGTATGGGCATGTAATACCTAGGTACTTTCTTGCGCTGGTATTTTATTAATTTTAAAACTAAGTTAAACATCTATATTAACTATAAATTTGTTTGCTAATACAAAAAGTTCATTAGCATTTATTAACTGTTAATATTATTTTATTTCTCACGGTAGGTACTAGGTATTGTTAGTTATTCTGCCGCTCACGGTAAGTGAATCATTGTGACTTGTGTTATGATTGCGGTTTTGGACGAAGAAACGCATATATAAATATTACTTAGTAAGGAAATAATGGTCAAAATAACTGCTCATCAAGTCACCACTTTACTTGGCTCCTTAATGTCATAGTTAGTGATAATTGAATAGACCATTATCCTTACTCCAAAAATAGGGCTATCAAAGTAGAAAGTTTTTCAAATACGATTGGAAGTTGCAAAAATACGCCAGTTCAAACACTTCATAGATTATGTTCAATAAAGATAGTTGTTTTGGTATACGGCTTAGATTTAAATTACTTATGATATGAGCTTAATTAATGTGCAGTATTATTAGATTATTTATTCAAACCTTGTATTATCAATTTATGATTATATCTCCTCACGTCATTGGTCAACATAGTACTGACATAAATATAAGTAAAGTAATTTATTCTCGTTTTAATAAGTAAAGATGATACTAACTACCTTTCTGCCGATCCACGCACATAGATCAACGATCTTCCAAGCAGGCTTGCTGTTCCGGCGGTAGCTCCTTTCCTTTCGCGGCGTCCCACCTGACAACATGAACCACTCCATATCACTCAACTGACCCGTATCAAGAGCACATTCTATTTCTAATTCAACCTTAATATTGTTATGTGTTAGTGCACCCATAACAGAGTTTTGAAACCTAACGAGTCTCAACACAAACTAAATTTGTATTATCCCGCGAAGGAATAATGCAGTTCAAAATACTGTTTATTTTCCTCTCGTCGAATCTCGTCCGTTACAGCTAAACTTGAAATGCTCAGAAGCGCGACGATGATGTCACTACTATATTAGCAGCTGACTGAGCCAGAGATGTTTGTAATAATAAGAAGAGTTATCAATTACGATAATAAGTTCAAGTTGGTAAGCTAACCCCAGGACAGTCGAATGCATATTTACGTTTCCCTACAATGTTACGGACGTCATAGAAGAAATCAGGCATCAAACTCCTAATTACTTCGTGGCTTTGTAATATTTCTGTCTGTACATTTGTTCTTGTATGAAGAATATAGCATGTTTTCGTAAGTTATGTTTAATTTATTAAAATCTATTTGAGTGCGATTCGTAATCACGTAGATAGGTAAATATGCCAATATTTTTGGAATTTGGGGAAGTTAAGATTAATTGGAACACATTAAACAAAAATAAAGCAAAACTGTTTATTATCCTAAATAAGGTTTCTAATATGCCTGAGTTTACGTAGATTACTTGAAAGCTTTAGGTACTGTTAGCAGTTAATTGAAATCTTATCAGAATAATAAAATTTTAGTTGTGTAATTGTTATACAAGTACTTAACCTACTTTTTCGTTGTAAATACCTGCTTAAGCGCGGAAGGTAATAACGATGGTTTGCCTTCGAATTAAGTATATAAATATTAAGGAAAGCATAATGCTTGTTAGTTCCCCCACGTACCATGTTTTTTTTTTATTATTATTAAACACTCACATCAAAAAGTAGCTATAAAAATAATCATAAAAGTTGAAACAGATAATTGAATATCCGTAGTCGTACGTTGTCGCGGTTCTGTTAATATTAATGACAAAAGAGTGACCTAATACTACTTGGGGCTTACCCCTAGGGAAATTACTTTACAGGGAAAGGACTCGTTAGGCAGAAGTCAGGGACATCCGGAGAGGTACAGAAGAAGTAGGTATTTTCCGAAACGTCATATGAAATTTCCACATCAGGGAATTGTCTGTGAGACTATCATAGTCTATATAGGCATAGATATAGTGCGATAACTGTAAGTATAGTACGCTTAAAATTCAGTCGTAAAATTAATATTTGAAAATCACCTTGTTTTTGCCCCATGCAGGGCTCGAACCCATGTCGCTTTGTTATCGTGTTGACTACTGTGTCAAATTTGCCTGGCAGCTTACAAAACAAAAATTGCGTGTTTGTTCCTCGTGCAATGAAGCAGTTTTAGTATAACTATACCGTATATAGTATAAATTAAAAATAATAAGTACCTGGCGTACTGTTTTCTGAATAGTTATGTTTATTAAAGTTGGTGCTTTTGCGAGCCCTCTGCAGTGCCTCTCTTATTAGATTAGATTCCGATTTCAGGCGTCTTTTTCTTATTTTATAAGAATGATTACTATTAATAGATTTAAATGAGGCATCGGAATTACTAGACAGACAGGAGGATGGAGATGGCCCCAGGGTCAGTTTTGGGTCTGTTAAATCAGAAGTACTAGACGAACATGAATCTGTACATTTCTTTTTCCATGGACGCAAATCCTTGTGATCTCCGTCGCTCGAATCACGTCTATAACGTTTACTTCCCAAACACTGTTCGGAATTTTCATTCGATGTTGAGTCTTGTATATTAAAGTCCTTACTAAATGAAAGGCTTACGTCAACAAAACTGCAATTTACTGGCAAAGATAAATATGGTTCTGTTTGAGTAGAACTTGTCGATGTATTACCCATTGTAGGACTAGGGTCGTCAGTAACCATGATGCTTACAAAAGGAGGAGTTTTATTTATATCTTTTTCTTTGTTTTCATGTAGTACAAAACTTCGATCCCATGACGTATTTATTGTGTCTTGGTTAGGACATCTCCTTATTTCTTCAATAGAATTGGAAAAATCCCTTTCTTCAGACGTATCAATGACAGTAATAGTTACTTTCTCACTTAACTCAAACGGCATCTTGTTATTTATAAAAGTAACCAGTTTAAAACTTAAAACCAGTTTAAAAGTTCTTATTACTTATTTTTTATTATTATTTTAATCGTTTTATTTTATTTCACATCATCTCTCACAATTTTACAGTTTTGAGTGTATCAAAATACTATCCAGATAAAAATAAGTATTAAAATTTCTATCTACCCACATTTCAAGGCGTCGCTATATAAAGATTTGTTATTAGACTAATGTAAAAGATTTATAAGGATATGCACTGTTCTATTACAGTATTTAGTTGGAAAGCAATTTAAAAGCTAATAAAGTTAGCCTAAATATGTTTCAATGTTAAATATGATTTTTATTTCAATCATATTTTCAAACGATCTTGTCACTGTTGTCTATTACTCCTTTTGCAATACATAAATGTATCCGAATTTAAAAATCAGCTGTTGAAGTGAAGGTGAAGGCGATAGTTTTGACATTTTAAGTGCAATTGACAATGTCATTGTCAAATGATAATTTGAATTTTGATAAATAAAATGTCAAGAAACGATCGATTAAACGTAAACACGACTTCCGGTTAGTGTTTTGTGGCTAACACATGTGGAGATTCTTTTATTAAGCTTTTGGGCAGTTGTAGTTTGTATTTTCGTGCTTATTTTGGTTGCTTTTTGCTCATTTGTGTGTGTTTTGTTTGTTAAGTGTTTGTGATTGTGTAATTTATTGGTAAGTACAGCGTTCTTCCCTGTTTTATGCGGCGAGCGCCGTGTAAACATGGACGCTAAAGAGCGGCCTCCGGGCCGCCCGCCAGATCCCAATGTTTCTCCCCATACCGACCCCGAACCTCAATCCCAAGACCTATTTGCCTATTCTCCGGTGGTAACAGTTCCATTATCCTCCTTTGAGGCAATGGAAACTCAAATCACCCACAAACGTAAGCGCGCCATAGATACCGATGACAATGTTAATGATAAAAATGACGCAGAATCAACCACAACCAAACGGGACAGAACTTCGGCACCGTCACTCATTGCTCGGTCTAAATATACTGGTACTGACGTAGCCCCATTTATAGTGTTTGTGTCGCATGTGGAGGCCGACCCTAAGGCAGGTTCATCTATGCATCCGGTGAGATTTGGACAGTTGCTGGTTAGAAATAAAGTTAAAAATATTACCGAGGATGGAATAAAGAAGGTGGGCAGGAACCGCATATCAGTGGAATTTAAAACATCTGTGGACGCCAATGCTTTCTTGGATAGTACATTTTTAAAGGACAAAGGCTACTCCACAATTATTCCCACATTTAATATAACCAGAATGGGTGTTGTGAAAGGTGTCCCAGCTGACTGGGATGACCTAGAAGCATTAGATAATTTAAGTTCCCCTTATGGCTATGGAAAGATTTTGAAAATGAGACGGCTAAACAGAAAAATTACCAATGATGGCAAATCAGAATGGATACCAACTTCTACAGTTGTTTTAACTTTTGACGGTCGAAAACTTCCTGAACGTGTCTATTGCTGCCACAACTCCCTCCCTGTAGAGCTTTACCACTTCCCCACAATTCAATGCTTTGGGTGTTGTAAATTTGGTCACACCAAAACTCAATGTAGATCCAAACCACGGTGCTTCCGCTGTGGTGAAGATCACTTTGGGGATGGGTGCACAGCAGAAGAGCCAAAGTGCTTCTTTTGTGATGGTCACCACGTTGCTACCAGTCGCCAATGCCCAGAGTATTTAAGACAGCGTAATATAAAAGTCTGCATGTCCGAAAAGAATATATCCTACTCTGAGGCAGCAAAACTATTCCCCTCCGTCACAAAGTCCTTTGCTGATGTTTTATCATCTGCTCCCTCTGCGTCACATCCTCTTCACCCACCACAAACAGCTCGCTTTTCCAACCCTCGTCAGCCACCATCTACCACATCATACAAAAAGACCGTTTTCCTTCCTCCAAAATCCCATGCACCACTTTCCCCAGGGTATGACCAACAGGCGCACCGAAACATCTTGAACAGCTTTGTGTTCCCACAGTCTGCCAACGGCTGTGCCCTAAACAGTAATCCATCTCCCACTAATGAAAATGAAAATGTCTCGGCTATTGAGCAGATAGTGATGTTACTCACAACTATTCTTTCCTCTTACCCCTTACCAGACCACGTTGCCAACAACTTATTAAAATGCCTTAATAAACGTAACATTCCATCTGTTACAATGGAACGCCAGGAGTGTCCTCCCAAAAAAGCATGAGGTCACTCACCTCATCAATTTATTTCATCCTGCAATCTTTGCAATTTCAGAGACGTGGCTGTTGCCACGCCTTAATTTTAATGTTTCTGGATATAGCGTGCTCCGTGATGACCGTCCAGACGGTTATGGCGGGGCAGCTATACTAGTTAATAATTCTTTATCCTTTTCCCCCCTCTCTCTTCCGCCCCATGGAGATGAGATTAATGCTGTGGGTGTCACCCTCCTTGGCATTAATTTTATCTCTATTTATATTCCCTCCCCAAATCCATTATGTTTCGATTTTATTAAAAATATTTGTGCCGTCCGTAATCCCACTATAATTTTAGGAGATTTTAACTGTCACCATTCCCTGTGGGGATCAGACCACTGTGATGGCCCGGGGTACGACCTTGTCGATTTAATGGATGAGGTGGGATTCTGTGTTATCAATAGTGGATCTGAGACCCGCCTTCCAAGACCAGGTCAGAGTAAAAGTTGTGTGGACCTCACTCTCTGCTCAGCCAGTTTGACAGGACAACTGGAGTGGAAGAGATTGGATCTGACATATGGTAGTGATCATTATCCGATTTGTTCCACTCTGAGGACTAGATCATTACCTGAAAGAGGCAAACCCCCACTCCTAAAATACAAGCTGCCAGATGCTAAATGGGACTTGTATTCCCAGACCCTGGATAACCTAGTCCTTTCCTTGCCAGAAATTTCCTCGGACAACCTAGACGCCTGTATGGAGCAATTTTCTGGTGCTGTCTCGTTGGCCGCTGACTATAGCATCCCACTGAAAAATTCGGCTTCTGGGAAGATTTCATCGCCTCCATGGTGGGACCGAGAGTGCACTGCCATGGTGAAAGCCCGGAAAGAAGCCGAATTTCGCTATGTCAGAGTTATGTCAATGACTAACCTGATAGAGTATAACCGGATCGTTGCTGAATCCAGGCGTCTGTTCAGAAAGAAAAAATATGAAGGTTGGAAGAAGTTCTGTGCATCCCTCTCTCCCTCATCTCCATCCTCCCTCATTTGGAAAATGTTTAAGGGATACAGCCGTGGCTGCTCAACGCAAAATTCGTCCACCATCCCACACGACCTAGCAGCTTCCTTTATCCATAAATTAGCTCCTCCCTATGTTCCTCTTAGTGAGGAATGTCCATCTTCTTCCGATCCCTTGACTCCATCTAATGATCCCTTAGACCTGCCCTTTTCACTGCGTGAGTTAGAGACAGTTCTCAACCACGTTCACGACTCAGCTCCTGGGGTAGATGGCTTCCCTTATTCCTTCTTCAAGAGGTCTGGTGCCCATAGTCGTCAGTACCTCTTGTCCTTAATCAACGCCTGTTTTTCATTATCCTATATCCCTGATAGCTGGAAAACCCAGCTTATTGTCCCCATCTTGAAGCCTGGAAAACCTCCTAGTAATCCTGATCATTACCGACCGATAGCTCTCTCTTCCGTCATGTGTAAAATTCTGGAACACCTTGTTAAAAACCGTTTGGAATGGTTCGTGGAGAGCCGTGACCTATTGGCCGCGTCTCAATTTGGCTTCCGTAAGGGAGTCAGCACTATGGATAGCATTGGCGTCTTAATCACAGATACGCGGATAGCATTCTCCAAAAACGAGTCCGTTTTGGCTGTCTTCCTTGACATTTCAGCTGCCTATGACAGTGTCCTTCTTCCCGTACTCAGTAGTAAGTTACGCCAGCTGAGTATCCCGGTCAAGCTGCGTCAGTGTATATGTAGCTTGATGTCTGGACGTAATGTGAAGCTCCATATCCACGGTATAGATTCTGTGCCCAGAACCGTCTGGAGAGGACTCCCCCAAGGGTCGGTCCTCAGTCCCATACTCTACAGCATCTACACTTCTGACCTACATAGATCCCTGAACAGCGACTGCCAAGTCTTGCAGTATGCGGATGATCTATGTCTGTATCTGCCGAATACATCCATGGAACGGGCCGCGGGGTCCATGCAGGTATCACTCAACTCCCTAAATCACTGGCTCGTTTCTCACGGTCTCAGTTTGTCAGCCCCTAAAAGCTCCGTGGTAGTTTTTACTCGTAAAAGAGTTATCCCGGATGTCCACCTTGAAATTGAGGGATCTCCTATCAAAGTCGAAGATCGGGTAAAATTTCTTGGTGTCATCTTGGATTCCAAATTATCTGGTGTCTCCCATATGGACTACGTCTCCAGTAAATGTGAGAAGAAACTTAACTTGTTGCGGGCTCTCGCAGGCGTTTGGTGGGGTGCTCACCCCTTTACTCTTAAACTCATTTACAATGCCACAATAAGAAGCCTCCTGGATTATGCCACTTTTTGGTTGGAGCCTTGTAACAAAGTTGCAATGGCTAAGCTGGATACTGTCCAGTCGAAGGCTCTCCGCATTGTATTGGGTTGTATGAGGTCTACCCCGAAAAACGCATTGCAAGTAGAGAGTGGCGACCCTCCCCTTCTCCTTCGTAGGCAATACCTTGCTGATAAATTTATTTACAAGACTTTTTTATGTTCCAACCACATGTTATTGCCGAAACTGTCCACTTTGGACAGCTTATGCAGACGAAGTCTATATTGGAGACATAAAGACATCCCTTTAGTGTTAAATTCATTCAGAAAGATCCGTATGGTCGGAGAAAGCGCCCCGATTCGCCAGTGTAATAAATTCCCTGTTTTTATGTCCCCATACGATATCCTTCATTTTGTACCCAACTGTATTCCCTACATTGGTCTGGATAAGGAAACTATTCAGGCCAATGACCGTTTTTCTTTTATTGCCAATGATAAGTGGCCAGATCACTTCAAATTTTATACGGACGCTTCGAAAATAACACCAGATGGCAAGACTGGTATTGCTGTGTACAATTCAAACTCCCAGACCTTTCTTCAATTCCAATGCCCTCCAGAGACATCGGTTTTCACTGGAGAGTGCATTGGTATTTTAGAGGCTTGTCAGTTTATTTTGTCTCACAGTAGTATATCCAAAGCTGTCATTTTCTCGGACTCCAGAAGTGCTCTGGAAGCTATAGTTAAAAATTCCCTTAAGGATAATCTCCGCAGTCCCATCATTTTAGAAACTAAAAAACTTTTGTATCTTCTCTCCAGTAAGGACATAGAAGTGATACTGGCATGGATCCCAGGCCATATGGGCATCACGGGAAATGAGTGTGCAGATGTTGCTGCCAAGGCGGCTACCGTGAGCAGCTTGGCAGATAGGAAGCATTTCGGTATTGAGGTTTACGACTTGATCCATAACGCTAAAGTTGATCTCTTCAAAGCCTGGCAGTCTTATTGGTCAGAGACCAGTAAGATCAAAGGCGGAGCGTTTGCAGCAATTCAGCCCTCTGTTCCTCCTAAACCCTGGTTCTACAAATTCAAAAAGGTCCCAAAGACGGCTACGTCTGTAATATGTCGTATCCGCATTGGTCATTGCTGTACTCCAGTTTTCCTACATAAAATTCGGGTTCGTGACAATTCCCTATGCGAGTGTGGTCTGGACGAGGGGTCCCTAGATCACATATTCTTAAATTGTCCCCGCAACAACGCTTATACTATGGATCAAGTCATAAACGAACTTCAGATCCAAAAACCCGTTAATGTCCGACACCTACTCTCCTTCTTCCCTAATCCCCAAATTATATGTGCTTTTATTAAATTTATAGTTACTAACAAGATAAAATTATAATTATTCAATATATTTAATTTATAAGTTTGTAAATATTTTCTATAGTAAGTATTAATATCTACTAACACTTATATTTGTGTTGTTACAGGCATCAAAATATCGCCGAAATTCGTTTTAACTGTAAAAAGGCCCTTGACTATACCCATGTGTGGTCACTACGCGAGTCTGGCAGAAATTGCTAATAGCAGATTGCCATAAAATAAAAAATAATAATAATAATAACGTAAACACGTTATTATTTGACCTTAATTTCATTGTTAATTTATTTTAAATGAAAATTGACAATTAATTTAAAGAAGAAACAGGCTTAGTGGTATACTGTAATAAAAATGCGCCATGCTTACAAAAAGAAGATTTTATATTGCGGCGTGGTTGTCATTACATTGATAATACTGCTGCATCCAGATATGAATGCGCGTCGATCTTACGAGTACATTGAAAAAGATAATATTGTTAATAACCTTCACGAAGAAACTGCAGCGAATTATACCAGTACCGCTGTAGTTGACTGTGATTATAACGACATTATACATGATGAAACTAGTCTGTCCATTAATATAGTTGGCGGAGATTTGATAGAAGGCCATAAGATAAAGGAAGGGGGAGAATATGCTCCTTCTGACTGTAAACCTAAGTATAGCACAGCCATTATTGTACCTTACAGGTAAATATTTCAAGAATATCTTATGTTCAAATGAAAAAAATATATAGGTATATATTATAATGATCTTGATTTTCCAGAGACAGAGCTGAGGAACTACGGGGGTTTCTAGTATACATGCATACATATTTCCATCGTCAACATATCCATTACCGTATCTATGTGGTGGAGCAAATGGACTCGAAACCATTCAATAGGGCAAAGCTTTTGAATATAGGAGCAGTTGTTGCCATGAAAGCAGGATATCCCTGCCTCATACTTCATGATGTTGATCTCTTACCATTAAGGCCAGCTAACTTGTATGCTTGTACTGAACACCCTAGGCATATGTCGGCCAGCATCAATAAATTCAGGTAGATAAGCTAGTTTGGAGGTTTTTGAGCACTTGTTTATTTTTCATATTTTAATTAACATTTTTTGTTTTGTTTGTTTCATTTCATTTTAGTTTTAGACCTGCACAGGAATTTGGATGATAAGCCATTTTGTTACACACACTGAATATTATCCTTACATACTTGTTATGTATGAGTTCTCCCATGAAGGTACCTTATTATTTTCTTTTGTTTGCTTGAATTACCCACACATTATGATGTAATTTTTTTATGGTAACACATTTTCTTAAATACCTGAATGTTACCAGCTTCTTATTTTTTCAGATTTATTTTACCATACCTAAACCTCTTTGGTGGTGCTGTAGCAATAGTATCAAAACAATTTAAACAAATAAATGGCATGAGCAATGAGTATTTTGGTTGGGAGGGAGAAGATGATGACTTATATTCTCGTTTGGAAGCTAATGATCTCAAATTATGTAGATTTGAACCTGAGATAAGTCAATATCACTTGGCTTCACAAACTCCTGATAGGAAGGTGTAAGTATTTACATTATTTATCTGTATAATTGCCTTATTATTAACAACACAAGCACAAAACTTTTGAAATCTATTTGTATCATAATTCTATGACTAAATAATATAGCCAATTTGAAAATAATATCTGCTGTTCAACATTATAGAATGCAGTATGCAGATATCTGCATAAAACCATAAACCTTAAAAATTATGGAGTTATTTAGTCTCGAAAATGTATTCTGTTTTTTCAGGTACTTGGGAAAAAAAGCAGGGAGCTTCACAAAAGAGAAGATGGCGGTTGATGGGTTGAGTTCTTTAAAATACACAGAGGTAGCAACAGTCCTACATCCACTCTTTACCCATATCATGGTTGACTTGTAGCATATCATATCAATTGGTAATACAACAAAATAACTAGTGTCACTCATATCACTTGTTCAATTTCGCTTTAATTATCAGAAATCTCAAGACCACTTTAATTATTAAGTAGTGAGCTAGATTAACAGAATTTAATTCTTATTATAAATAACATTAGATTCGATTTCGACTGTAGCTTGACTTGATTAGATTTAGTATTTAGGAAATAAAAAACTAGTGCATCTTGGGATGCTCGACAGAAGTGATAACTTAAACTAATCTAAGTTGAACTATACGGCTGTGTCAGCTGCCATATGCGTGAGAGCAAGGGAAGCCAAACAGAGTGGCTTACCCTCCCATTCAAAAGTTTATATTCAAGTAAGCAATAGTAGGTATTTTATTATATGTGAAATGAGGTAGATTTGTACAGGTGACAACCAACAGGGATTTATTGTTATCTCAACATCACAATAGATGATGCAGTAAAAATCCTTTTCACAATGCCATAAAGTTCATTTTCCTTCGTTCTAATTTCGTTTTTTGAATATTGCTGAATTGATTATTATTGTTGATTGAAGCTGATATTGAATCAGTTATTAACTCAAAATGTTAGGCGCATTCTAAGAAATTTACAATTATTTTCGATATTTGACTAAAATTCAATTGAAAAACTTGACAAGTTGTACAAATCTACCTCATTTGCAATTAGCTTTAAGAAGACCAACAATTTTACTCAGCTATACTGCAACGTTCCTATTACGTAATTTCAAACTAATAAGCAATATTAACATAATAAAACATTGTGATATTCTTGTCGAGGAATTGAACGATTTCTGTCCATAGATTTCTTATAGTTAATAATCTAGTGCAATTACATAGATCTATACATAGTCTTAGTGTGTTACTAAGTAGTGGGATTTCATTGTTACCTATTTATTGTTGACTTTCCTTAAAAACTGTTTATATTCATTAACAGAAAATTTATCCTAAATACTGACATTTTGTCTTCCTACATACAATAGATTGATTGCGGTCCTATAGCGACTATTACTTTGGTAATTCGGTTGTATGAGAGCTGTTATGTTACTTGTTATTTAACAGACTCTTGGGTCTGGTGTGTTGGTGGTGGCTGAGAGAACGATCAGTTCGGAAGCAAAACACCTAGCAACAATAATTATTCGCTAATCTATAATACTATCAATATCGAGGATGACTTTTTGCACACAAAATCGTAATGCAAAGTGATTTTAGTTATACTAACTTTCTTGCTTGGTCACCATTTTTACGGTGAATGATAAATGTTGTCTCGGTTTAGCCTATAAGGCCTACTATAGTGATTTGATAAACAAACTACACGACAATACATTAAAAATATGTTAATCTATAGGTATGTAATAGTTAGGCTGTTTAAAGCAGCCTAATCCGTCCTATCTTTATCTCACTCTATTATAAATATAGGTATTTAATACTGTACTATTACTGTCCTACTATTTATTTAATACAACATGTAGCCATTAGTCACGTCCTAATAGCTAAACATCTGATATGTAATTGTTCTCTTGAAATCAGTTTCAAAATAGTATGTCTTTATAACAGCATGGATATTTAAGTATTGTGTGCTTTGGAACAGAGTAGCGCGCTTACAAGGAACTCGATCAGCCGGACTAGCATACGCGCCACGATAAAATTGACGTGGTATTTTATCGACTCTTAAACGTCAAAATATCGTTTTGTCTTCGGCCCTAACATAGCTAGCTTGCGCGCGTCGTAAGAACCTGCCATTGCCATAGGCAGCCATGTTAAAACCGAAGACAAAACGTTAGAACGAAGATATTTTGAGGGAAGATTCTATTTTTTACGACAAAATTTTATCGTGGCGCGTATGCTAGCCCTGCAGGTCTGTTGTCTTCGTTTAAGTAAGACACAGCTACGTGCAATGTAGTGCACCGTGTCACATCCACAATGGCAACGATACTGCTCTAAGAGTTCTTGGTACAGGTACGAGAACGACAAGTTCCTTCTATTGGAATTCTCAATCATCGAATAGTCAAATTTTTTGCTATCAAACTACTCTACTTCAATACTAGTAGATATAATCAATCCAATTAGTGCAGCTGATATAGAACCATTGATATAGAAAAATAAACCCTTGATACACAATCTCAAACAAATGTTACAGCTAAAATTCTCTTCAGTTCCACATAGATTACACACACAGATTTTAAACAAAAATATTGTTTTCGAAAATCCAACCTTATCTGGTTGGCATAAAGTTGTTTTTACAAAGCAGCATTCAACAACAATAAAATTAGTCGACCAAACTTATTAAAAAGAAATTGAACATGATTGCATTTGTGTGATCACTGTGCATCTTGGATTTTTTCTTTATTAATGCGCTGGACTTACGAATTACGAAACAAAAGAGTCATGATAGAGTCGTCATATCACTGGAAACGCAGGAATTTGAATGTTATTAGAATAGAATAAGGGATAGACCTGCTGGTTTCAAGTAGCTGGACCGGCAGACGAATGAAATAAATTGTATTTTTAATTGAATTGTTAGTGCTGTAAGGGCGGAGATAATTTAATTAAGTATTAGCACGTTACAATTCCTATTATTATTTAAGACTTAGAGGTAGTCAACTAGTCACTATTACTTAAGTCAGATAGCCTATTGGATGCAGTGATAAAGTGAGATTTCTGTCACAAAAAAAATCTGATTGCCCATTAACATAAAGTTCAGAATCGCTTAAATTGACTTGTCATAACTTCATATCACTGCATCAAATTAGAATCTTAGGTAGCTAGGAAAAAATATCGAAGTAGGTAGTCCTTTTTGAACCAGTCGTATCCCTATCGCCTGGTGGTCCCATGGTACGTGCGAGTGGCGGGGTAAGTACCCAATGGCGGCGCCAGCATAGGACTCACATCCATCAGTTGACCCCCGTCCCGTGCACACGTATTACAATCATTACCTTTCGCCCCTCATCGCCCAAAAACCATGGGAAAAAACTCAACATAACATAGACACAAGATTCAATATTACTTGTTCTAATTGTTATTTCTTTAGCTAGAATGTTATCGTAACAAGTTAGAAATTTTCCTAATCATTATTTTTTGTAAGAACACATAGAAACAGCAAGAAATAGCCACAGCTAGTGCATTTGCTCAAATTCACGCAAGGAATTTTGTCGTTATCACTATGAAATTTTTGTAGCGAATAAACAGAGAACATAATTAATTACTATGTTTTATTTACAAATCCTCTGCTTCGTTCCCTTTCAACCCAACTTTCCTTGATCTGGATGATCTGTGTTACACATATACAGAGTGGAATGCCACCTGGAAGGAAAAAATCAAAATCAAATACAATACCTACTTATATATTTTTTAAGTTGATTTTTTCCTCCAATTGGCAAATAAAAATAACTTACGAACGTACTTCAAACACAGGCAATAGTCAATTAATACAATTATTGCCATTACAATTTGTACGCTCCATGTAAAATACGGCATTCAGCTGAATCCGGTAGGTACTACCAGAAGCCGACCCCAAAATATCTCGGGAAAAGGTTAGGCATATGATGATGGATTCAAATGGATTTTTAGAAAGACGATTGATTTATAATTTCTCGATACATTAATTTTTTTTGGATTTCAGCCAGTTCCAAATGTTTCCTTTGAGTATAATTTACTATAACTTCCAATATTGACGACCTCCGTGGTCGAGTGGCGTACACACCGGTTTTCAAGGTGTCGCCAGCTCTGAGGTCCCGGGTTCGATCCCCGAACGGGTCAATGTAGAAAAACACTTTTCTACATTGTCTTGGGTCGGGGTGTTTGTGGTAGATACCTTCGTTGTCTCTGATTCCATAACACAAGTGCTTTAGCTACTTACTTTGGAATCGGAGCCATGTATGTGATGTTGTCCACATTTATTTATTTATTATTTACTTAGTTAATATTGAGGTTTTTTTCAGAAGCCATTAAACAATTCCACCTGAGATATTTTAAATAATTGAGCTCAACATAATATTGTTTCATACTAATAAACTTCTTTAATTCTACCGTATATCGAATTTAGAAATGTTGCTTCGTCTTTTTAAATAAAACATACTTAGTTTATGATTGATTTGTAGGTATATTTTTGGCATGAATATTTTCACAGCTGGTGGTCCCAATTACAAGGGGGTTTCAATAAACATAGGTACAATCATCTGCATAAGCATTGGTAAGGCTTTGTCATAATTATGTACAACAACAATAAGAAAATGCTTATTTTTTTAATTATTAGAACTATTGTGTATAATGTAAGGGTTTCTGTACATTAGTATACAACTACAGCATTGTAGTAACTATAAGAACTATTTACATGATAATACTAGCATGCCTATGCAACACCATTACATAACAAAAATACATATAATTTAATCACTTAATAATACCGTAAGTAGACACAAAAAGGTTTTTACAAGAGTTTGGTTGCCTCAATAAACAATTTGACTCAGCTTTAAAAGCAAGGTATGGCAGTAATTTGAAACTTATACACCAAACCATTTTAATTAAAAATATTAGCACCTACTTATTTTAAATTTTAATCACACATTATGTTTTTTGCACCGAACACCTATCACAAATGAAATCAATTAGATTAAACCTAATTAAAATTAAATCATAAGTCAAAATTATAGCACACAAATTGTAAATAATAATGTCAACACTATTCTTTTAAATTAACTTAGCTCTTATGAGAATACTTCAATAGAATCAATTTTATACCAAATAAATTAAATGCCAGTTGCAACTTCACAGACGCTGATAAAAAACCACGGCAGCTGCTAGACGCTAGTGCTATGCAATGCCAAATTAATCCGAGAGAATAGTTCACTAATGGTAACACAAAATCAAAAATTTGTACATTATCAGTATCATAAAATAAACAAATTGGACGAAAAATATTTAAACAGGATTATTATTTTATTTTAACCCTGACAAATAAAAGTGCACACTGAACAATACTTGTGTGGCTCGAAACGGGAAATAAAATATGTAAGCCAACTATCCACTATACATACAAATGCTAATTAAATTCGTACTTTCGAAATATTTGTCAGCTAACATTCCATTGTTTAGTATTCCGTGGCACACATTTTAATATGTATACAATATGAGCCAGATAAACAATTGGTAGCAACTCTTATCACTTTTTTTTTTGTTGAAGATATTCCTCTTATTATTTGAATAGCTTTTATTATTTGAATAGTTTTTAATACTTCAATAGTGGCGTGTTCAACTTTTTTTGCCACATCTGAACATACAATTACTGAATGACTTGACTATTTTTATGATTGGTACAAAGGTTGTTACACATAATTATTATAGTACCTCAATCACACAGATCATATTGTTTGTACATCCATTTTGCAGCTACAAATACATAACATTCTTGTTAAATTTATACAATGTTGGTCATGGTTTATAAATTACCTTATAAATACATAGTTTTTAAGAACATCATGAATTTTTATTGCGATAATCTAGTTTTTCGTCAGAAAATATTTTTTTATGAACAAAACAAACTATTTTGCTGTGATTCAACCAACAGAAATTAACTCACTATTTACATGGAATTTAATTTAACTAAACTGTAACTTTACTATATCATAGCAATAAAATTTCATAGTATTATCACATGAACAAATTGTAATGTTTATGGCCTTAAAACCAGCATACATACTAGACCAAGCACGAAAGAGAATACAAGTTTGAGGTTGGAACCAATGTGCAGCCAATCAGGCCATTGGGACTTAACTGCTTGTTCAGGCTGCGTGGGGAGGAGTAGAGCTGCAATACAACATATACTGACTGCTACTGCAACCACATTAACTGGTTGTTGGTCTCTGCAAAAAGCAATTTCCAATAATACTTTAAATCATCGAAAATTCGTAAACAATATTAAAGCCTACTTTGTTTATAAAAACAAATGATAATTATAAATTAAATATGACGTTAGTGAATAGTTTAATCTTTTTATCAACTATTCAATACTTTTAGAATGATAAGAAGTAAAATATTATTGTATTTGTTTAGTGTTTTTATCTCAAATTGATGTCATCAAACTCTTGAAATTCGATAAATTATTGATAAAATTAATGATGTAAATCTAGTGTAAACAATTTTTTTTAATATGTAGCATTATCAAATACAGTAAGAGGTTAGTTCCTATCAGCTTAATGTTTTCTGTTAAACAATAAATTAATTAACTAGTTCATTGATTATATTCTTACTTGTAAAAACGTGACCTTAATGTAACCAGGCCAGTAAACTCTGGGAAAATGTGTTAAATGTAGGTTAAACAAAATCTGTAACTTTTTATTGAAGTAACTAAACTTATTGTTCTTGAACTAACCTGTGATGAGTGGGATGTTGGCAGGGTGTGACTCGGGAATGATCGTCAACAGGCCTCACAGGAGCTGCTTTTGCTACCAAAGGATGGAAACTATCTCCTAAACTCTCTTGGTTTGTATTTGAAGGTTCACCTTCTATAAGTTTTGTTAATATGTCTCTTTTACCCAGAGCCTGAAATTATTTAGAAAAAGCAACTTTAAAATGTAGGTCATTTAATTTTACGCAATAAACAATTGCCACTTGTATAGACTACGTGATAAACTCTCGCTAAACAAACATTAATAAGAATGGACCAATTTGTATTAATGTTTTTATGACACAGAAACGGTTTGTTAGTTCCATACCTGCTGGGTGTTCTTGTCATACATTGTTATCCTAAACTTTTCGACTGTATCGCAGTGTGAAACAGATGGTTGTGTGTAACGTACTACGATGTCGATGCAACTCTGAGGAGCAATCACACCCTCTGGGTCGATCACCGTAAACTTGTTTGGAGACGTACATAGTACTGCAAAAAAAACATATTACTGTTCACAAAACCTCTATAACATAATTACGACACGTCGTAGTTTCGTAGATGCAAGCAATACCTTTAAAATTAACAGAGAAGTCGTATGGATTGTACACAGTCAGTAATTGTTTATGAGTGTGACGTGCATTCAAATAGAATTCCAATGAAACTGGAAACACGAACACAGGGAAATTTTTCATTCTTAATTCGATTTTGCAAACAACACAATAGAAAAACAATAACAATTTCACGATTGCACATACACAACTGACAATGACGTGATGTTGACAGCACTGAACTAGCGATGCCCGATACGTATCGATATTCTTATATATCGATACAACACCATGCGATATCTTGAGATTTTGTATCGATACACGTCAATACGATATATGGCAATATCGTATCGCTTCCAGGGTATATCGTATCAAAAATATCGCCCATAAAACACCACAACAAACACTTCGTACTCCTTGCTCCCGGTTAGTCGCAAATACAAATGGCAGATGAAGAAAAGAGAAGCAAATATAATATTATTTCATATTTTTAGTCCAGAATGAAGACAATTTACCAAAGAACGTATAACGCCAAACTTCTTCATACAAAAGTAAACTCTAAACACTTGAAAATACGGGTTTGAATCGAGTGAAGTGAGTGCGGCGACCGGTTGCCGCTCGGGGTTTGAGTGAACGGCGCGATGACGTCATCGCGACGACCGGTCGCCGCCTAGCCGCTCCGCTCGGGGCCGAATAGGTTTTCATTTCATTTCATTCTGTACGCAGCGGCTATCATGGCTCCGCCAGTCAAGTCTAGTGTCTGGTCTTTTTTTATTAAAAGTAATTTGAGTGCTAAATGCAAGTTGTGTCTAGCAGATGTCAAAACTAAAGGCAATACGACAAAAAAAATAGACGATACGATACGATATTAACAATATCGATACAAAGCCTTGCGATAATATCGTGTATCGATACAAACCGAAACGATACATTGCGATGCAATATATCGATACAAAGCAAAATATCGGGCATCGCTACACTGAACTGAATACAAAACTATTGCAATTAAAATAAAACTAAATTGACAGTTGTATTGCAATGTTGCCTGACTAAAATGTTCCTTCAATAAAAATAATTACAAGTTTATAGATCAAGGTGTAATTTACAAAGCTAGAGTTTATCGATTCAGCCGATAGACGTAAGTTCTACCAACGACTCAATGATTGTAATGCTTGGTGATATAATCGATATCAATAGTAATAAAATAATTCTTAAGCAGTCCACATTAATTGACTTTCATCTAATTTTGTTGCTCATTTTGGTATCCTGTAGGTACTTAAGAAGCATCCAGTACATACCTATTATTTAAATAAAACACACCGTGTTTTCCGTTATTAAATTATGGGGAGCCACATACCCATTGAGGAAGCGATATTATTGATATTTAAGTAATAATAATAGTTACCGGCCCATAAACGTCCCACTGCTGGGCACAGGCCTCTTCCCATATAGAGAAGGGATGAGCTTTGAGCACCACGCTTGCTCATTGCGGGTTGGCGATTTCGGATTCCAATAATAATAATAATTATCGATTTTATTATAAACAAATCGTCGCTTCAGTACAATGATATACTAAATAATTTTGATATATAATTACTTCAATATCTAATATATAAAATTCTCGTGTCACGGTGTTTGTAATTAAACTCCTCCGCTCGACCGATTTTCGTGAAATTTTGTGTGCACATCGGTTAGGTCTGCGAATAGGACAACATCTGTTATTCATACCCCTAAGTGTTAGGGGTGACCCTCCGCAGATTTTTTTGATATAACAGAACAACGTTTGCTGGGTCAGCTAGTATATAGATTTATATATATATATATTTATTGAGTTGGATGACAACCTCTGGTTCTTCTTTATTTATATTGGTTTAGATTTATAAAAAATACAACAATCACTTTATTCAATTTATGTATTTCGTATCATAAATACAAAATGTTTGATGGTAATTAATTATTTACATTTATTTATTTGGTAGCTGTAGCACTGTGTACACATTTTGAAACAATAGAAAGTAGCGGATATTTTATGAGTAAGGATAGTTTATTAGTAAGTTTGCAGAGTTTCAAGCTAATGTAGCGGATTGTGTCAGAACTTTTTTCATTATTTATTTATTTATTGGTTTATTATTATTTATTCACGAGTGTCAGAATAATATTTTAATAGGTTACATAGATGTCACCTAATTAAGATGTAAGAAAGTATCGATGAAATAATAAAATATTTATAAAACAAAAATATACCTATTATTAATTCACATAGGTAGGTACAATGTGATCATTTTTTTAGTCATTTCAACCCAGAGCAGTGCCACCAACATATCCGACCCGGTGGTCCAATCTGGAGAAAAAATATTATTTTACTAATTTTATTTTGTCTTCATTCAAATAATCGAAAAAGATTTAATTTACTTCCTGTTCACTTCGGCGAAGGCATTAAATTACGAAAATTATATTGATTTTAAACACTCAATTAAACAACAGTGACGCGGTCAGATAATTTTGTGGCACTACAGATTCCATTTTAACCCACAATTTTTCTACGTTGAATTTGTATCTTCTGTGGCTTATTTAGAGAGCACATTAAATACTGAAATATTGAATTAAACAAAGACTATAAAAGACGGAACATACATAAACATAATAAAAATGGAAGTTAATAACTTATGCAAGATGTCATCACACAAATACCACATTATTCAAAAATACTTTAATATTTTTCTTCATATTCTAGTACAATAAATACACAATTAGTTAGTAGTTACATTTAGCATTAATATCCTACTTACAGAAAAACATTCCTGAATGAATTGTAGTGTTAAAAGGCACTAGGCAAAATTACAGTAGTGATTATTATGAGTGTAGGTCAATTCCTAGTTAATGGCGGCTGTAAACATGAGGCGAATCGCTGCGCAGTAACAAATCCATGCACCAGTGGGGAGCGGGGCGAGGTACTGCGCAGTGTAACTATAAACTTCACAGCCACCATTAAGTTTGAAGCGACCTATACGAACTGTTTAGGTTAATGTTGTATCATTAATATTTGTAACTAAATAGCAATCGATCGTGTTTTAGCAACATCAAACGATAGAAGTTTGTGATGATAAATTTCGACCAAACAAGTCCAATTCGCAGTCTGTAAGTATTCTAATAACTTAATTTTAAACCATATTTTTCTAGTGACAGGAACCTCGCTCTTTGTCCGCGTTTAGTATCATCCTCCAGTGTAAAATCCTAATTAAGTAAAACAGCACCACAATTAGCTATTGTATTATAAATAAGCACTAGAATATTTTTCTAGATATCTGCAAAAAGCTTTGTTCTAAAATACGTCAATATAAATTTTAAGCAGATTTTTGCTAGTGGTAACCCTTACTACAGATACACACGACCCAAATGATGTTATTCTTATGTCTGATACAGAAACACGCATAAAATGATCCATTCTTTAATTTTAGGGAAAGACACACGGATTGAGAACTATACTTTTACTACGATTCTTAACTTATTGGTAGGGATACAACATGGCGACGGCTGGGTCTTCCGTCTCGAATGTAATAAGGACATCTTTGAACTTGTCTAGAAGCTGCATAAGCTGCGACCGGCTTACATTCTCCATAAACATAATTTCTTCTAAATGCTGTTCACCTCGGAAGTAGCCTGAAATTGTTCAAAATAAATTATACATTTTATTTTGTGTCATATAATAACAGTTTCTTAGTTGAATCGGTAAATATTATTTAGACTATCACTGAGACCGGAAGCCGACTATTACGTAGCTTGAAAAAGGCTAGGAGATCCTTACAAATTATAAAGAGGAGACAAATAAAATATTTTTTCAAACTTTTACTTCGAAATCAAGCTTTCTGCATAACGAACAACGATCAACATCTACGAACGAGAATGCACATAATAATTGTATATTACAACTAATTTACTAGTTAAATAACAAATGACCGTATACATAATCTCAACTAACCTTTTTTATGAAGCTGGGCGAGTAACAACAGATCGTCAGTGTTCTTAGACGCGGGCACTGTCGCTAGAGCAGCACGTTCCTCTGAAGTGAACGTGTCTAGTAGAGACTCGGTCGTTGGAGGCTCGTTAGGGATGCGACACGCGTCTACCACGTCACAACTAGCTGGCACGTTCCAAACTGTAGGCGGTTGAAAACTGAAAAAAAAAAACTACATTTAAAATCTCATCTCAATATCTTTTTCAACTTCATTTGAAGTTAATTTCTGTAATTAGTTAACTTTATTCATAAGGATTGTTTCAAGAAGCGACGTAAAATTAATGGTCTCAGTTTAAGATACTTTTTTAATTATTTTAAAGCTGAAGAGTTTTTGTGTTTGTATGGTGGAACGCGCTAATTTTGGCACGATGTTAACGAGAAAGGTTATAGGCTACATTTTGCTACGATAACCAAAGCCCACGCGGGCAGAGCCGCGGGCGAATGCTAGCTTATTTATAGCCCGTCTTACTCCGCTGATTGTAATACAATAAGAAATACTTCTACTACTCTCAGCTTAGATGAATTAACGAATAATATAGACAGAAAAAAACGAGTGTGCTTTGGACCACACGACGAAGTAAAACTTCTTTAGCTCATAAGCCTGCGCTGGGTCTAAAATATACGAAACATAACTGGCTATGAGAAAAAGAGACAAATAAAATGTGTGCTCGCACCTCTATCTCTTGCCCAGTTATATACGAAAGGTAACCCTCTCGCTTTCTATCTTCACGAAATTATATCTCCGTCTCAACTCCCGATCGCCTCGCCCGATCACACTTATCGTAACGCTTTCTTCACGTATACACTAGTTTACTCCTCAAGCGTGCGTAAAGAAACTAAACTTTTAAAATTCACAATTCTTACCTCATTTCACTCTGTAACTTCAAATTTAATGACACTCCATTCTTCTTTTCAGTCCCATTCACCATTCCATTAGTCTTCAGTCGCGGTGAGATGTCCTGATCAGTCTCAAATTTGTCTTCGTCACTGCTCGTGTCTTTGGTCAACGTCGCCTCACTGTCTTTTAACGAAAGGTCTGACAACCTTGACGGCAAACTCTTCCTATCCGTATCCAATTTTTCTACTTCAGCCTTAGTGAGTTCCGTATGACCATTCTCAGTGATTTCCCCACTACCGTTAACACCGTTAACATTATTAGTACCGTTCATATTGCTTGATATACCACTATCAACTGAATTCCCTTGTATTTTCTTCTGTACTTTATCGACTTTGGTATCGTAATCACAACCGTTCGTAACTGGTTTTATCCCATCAACTACGTCTATACCGTCGTCGAAGGAATGGTTCGCTGAATCATTCGCTCTGAATTTGTCGTAATTGTTGTGTTCAGATTCTATGACTATCGGTTTTGTGTGTGAGAAGTCCGTTTGGTTGAGATTGTTCTCTGTTGGGTAATCTTCGTCGGAGTCGGGGAAAATGTTGACGTTTTCTCTAGGTTCGACCGGCTCGGGAACGTTAAGTTGCATCTGGTTGAGAGACGAGAATGACACGCTACATGACTGGTTGAATACGTCGTGTTTCTCGCAGTAGTACTCTTTGCCATCTGTAAATGAAAACAATGGATTTTAAATAATCTTCTCTGTATTAGGCCGCAGTGAAACAATCATAGTGGAAAAAGTCAAGATCGTCCCGCTAACGCATTAAATAATCCATAACAATCAATTACAATAAAACAGCTAGTGGGACTACTAGGACCCAAATGGAGAAGAGTTGCTCAAGAGGGGAAGCAACGGAAACTACTGCAGATTTGTAAAAACGCACACTGAGTTGAGAGACATCCTATAGCCAAACGGTACCGTAAAGTAGCCATATAGAAATTAATAAATATCTCACTAAGTTTAACAGGCTAGATAAATAAATAAACAATATTACAAATGCAACAGTAACTCTATCCGTCTATAGATTGTAATCAAACTTACTATGAAGTAAGCTGGATGCCCGAGAAAGCACATACGCTACTCTTAGGTAGGTACTAAAGTAGGACCACTGGCAAAAGCTACTTTATAAAAAAAACATGAAATACCTGGGTCCCGTCCCCAATGCGGGGAATTAAACTGCACATATGTATGCAACTGCAGCAGTAGCCGTCGCCTCAGCAGCCACGCCACGCAGCGAGCGAGGCGGGCCCCGCCGCCGCCGCCACCGCAGCCGTTACGCGACACGTACCATAGCGGGGCCGGGAGCGAGAACTCACTTAACATCTGGAACAAAACCACCAATGTTAAAGTGACTCGAGAAAATATGAAATGAAATAATTCATTTGTATGTAGGATAATATGATGCCTTTACATTACTTTGACCTCACTGGAGATATTTTGTTAACTCATCATCCTTGTGCCCTTATCTCAATTTCATTAGAAGTTGGTTGAATTTACTAACTGGTGGTCGAAAAGAACTATGTACTAAAATTCTTATGAAGCTTTTAGGGTTTAGAAATAAACTTTAACTAATCCCCAAATATGGTTTTAAATTTAATGAAAAATGATGTACTTGCGGATAAAGAATATTAAAATTAGATGTCCATTTAAACTATTACCAGATTACCAAAATGATGTTGCAACTGTAAAATTGACAAAAAAAAATTGATAAAATCTCTACCAACCTGCAACAAACATAAGTTAGGGAACTCTTTAGCGAACTCCTCGACGAGCGGCGAGTGTATGTGCACGTTAGCGCCCGGTGCCACTACGTACACGTTACTCTCGCACAACGGGTAGATCACAGTGGCCTTGGCCCAGTACACTAAGTGGCCTGTTAACTGAGATACCTGAAAAATAAAATATCTTATATAATAGTTGGCAGGACATTAGTGGGATCATTTCTGTGTCATTGTATCATTCATTATATTCTGTGGAAAATGTTGTTGATTACACATTTACTCATTCCATTCTGTTGTGTTAGTTTATAAGTATTACATAATGTGTGATTGTTTATTTTCCCAAATAAATAAAATAAAAAAATTTCTAAAATGTAACTGTTGGTTTCTGCAGTACCCAGTAAAATGAAATGAAATTCTGAAGATTCTTTGAAATAAAGACGCGATCGATGCCAATAATGAATCATTAATTGAACTATTAAAAAAAAACATATAATCAACTTCTGGGGTAACTGAATGTTGACTTGAAATCATCGTGCCACATTGAGTTTTACCGCAATAATTTAATAGGGAATCAAACAAGACGGGAAATAAATAAAACAACACTAGTAGTCCATCTAAGTCTAGAATTGTATACAACAAATTATGTTAAACCTTTATGATGTTTACAGTACCTAAAATTCAACTGATGTATTCTTAGAATAAAAACATACCTGTTTTAATGTCAGATCAGCTTCAATTGCAAGTGTCTGTAGACTTTTCAGCGGGCTGTACAATTTTATCAGTCTTAGTAGCGCCGAACTGCTGTCCAGAGGTATTGAAGCAAGCAAATCATTTGGATTCACCTGCAAAACAAGTCGTTTATGTCAATTTATTTTGACAATTTAGTTATAGGTGCAGAATGGGGGCTATCGCGTGTCAAGAATCCGCTAGGGTCGCTGCTGTCGCTTAAGGTCTGTCTGACAATTTCGACCAATTGCCGGCCAGTAGCTTGTCTCTCATTGGTAGATAATGACAGATATGCTTTATGCGACACTAGCAACCCTAGAGGATTTATGATACGCGATAGCCACCATTGTTTGAAATCTATTCCAATTTCTAGGGGGTAAATCATTCATTAATTGAATAAATACTTAAGATATAGAACGTTGTAAACAATATATAGAATTATATTAATTATTTAGGAACTTAACATGAACAAACATAATAATACTTTTACTGCTGGGGAGTATATTGCGCCTTTTTTTCTCCCCAGCTAGAGCACTTAGGAAGCAGTGAAGGGTGGGCGAATCAGGGTGCTGTCAATGATGTTAACCTTCAAAAAGAGCTACATATTAGTAGTAGCCTAATTTGAGTAATTGATTTTGAAATTTTGAACTACACATATAAAATGCTTATCCTGAAAGATTGACTGACAGATCAATGCACAGCCTCGACTTCTAATTGTAGAGACCTGAAACTTGAAGGGTGTGTTTTTTGTATGACGTAGGCATCCGATAAGAAAGGATTTTCCGAAATTCTACCCGTGGGTGAACATGGGGATGAACGGTTGTATGGAAATCTGTCATTTTTCAAGTTAGCAGCATGAAATGTAACATTCAAGTTTTTGTTGAATATAAATAAACACGTATTTCAGAGTTTTCAAAAACTACCCCATAAGAGGGTGAAATATGGGTTGAAAGTTTGCATGGGAAGTGCGTAATTTTTAAAAATAGACACAAATTTCTACGGGTGTATGGTTAGATGAAAATAAATACATTATTCGGCAATTTTGGAAACCCACCCCCTAAAATGGTGAAATAGGGGTTGGAAGTTTTTATGTGTTTCAAAATTACTCAAATTTGCATTTACACGATTGTGATTAAAAATAAATAAGTCGCCCCTGCTGTTTTTACGCTTAGCGTACAATGCTAACACTACGCAAAAGGTTCTAATAAAGTTTTTAGGAAAAGAAGGAGTGATTCAAGAGTTAGATTTTTGTGCATGAATATAAGCACTATTACTGTGTTACCCATCCGCATCGATGTCGACCGGAAGTGTGTCCAAAAGGCTAGCTAAGGATGGCAATGCTTATTTTTTAGTTGTTATTATGCTTATGATTATGCTCTATCAAGGTAAAAGCCAACCCTTGTGTCACACGAAGTGTCAACGAGGCGTTTGGCCAGATCTTTGAAAACTATGTGTGCTCTGTATGTGGCCCCACAGTCCAAGTGTTTCGATTATGTAACTGCCCAACACTGAAATGAGTTTTGATACTATAGAAATAAATACACACCATGAGTAAAATTCCGTGATAAGGCCTTAGTTTCTGTAAGCATTTGTCTATAGTTTCTGGCTCAATAATTAAACCTCTATTATGTATTTGGTGAGCCTTATGTGGTAAACAGAATGACAGTAGCACCCACTTGTTTATACGGACTTGCACAATCCCTGTAAGATAAAAAAATATTAATTACTAATAAGCTTTCACTTTTGAATATTAGTACATCAATCAATACAGTCTATCGTGGCTAACTTCCGGACATAGGCCTCTTCTAAGTTCCGCCACAATACCCGTTCCTCCGCCCTCTGCATCCAGCCCGACCCAGCTACCTTATCGTAATCGATTTATCTGGCTGGGGGCTTCCTACACTACATCCATGGGGGCCGTGAGTTACGGTGTGCAATCATGGGGTTTTTGTTACCCTAGTCTCCACACTGGGCAAGCGGGTTGGTGAACACAGTATTATATTCGTTCTTTAGGATAACGCAACTGCATATTCTCATAGTTTTTGTATCCCTTAGTCGCATCTTACAACACGGGTAGAGAGGGGCATTATTATTCTAAGCCACTAGTCGTGCTAGTAAAGCTGTTACAATCTTAAACATTGGTAACATAAAAAAAAACAAAATTAGCACATACATAAAACTACAATTACCAATCATAAGTCTTAATGATTTTTCGTAGTTTAGGATCTTTGTTTCCTAATGCAAAGTAGATGTGTTTATAATTGGATACATGATACCACCAATAAATAAATTCGATCAGTAATTAAAATTATATTGATTAAAGTATCTAACCAGTACTGCTAAGTTCTTCAAAGACAGCCTTCATTGACCTAGCTAGTGAACTCCTTTGCAGTATGAGATGAAAAGCTGATTTAGGTGTGATCTCCACTCCATTCTCACTGCTGTAGGTGGCAGAACTGACTGAATGGCGGAGATTGTCCTCTTCATCGTCATTATCGCCGTTTATCTCACTATCTAAAGCTGAAACTTCGTCATGAGCTGCCAACTGAAAATTCAAATGTTATTGTTATAATTTATCCTGGTATTATTGTAATTACATCTGTCTGTATATGTCCATTTGTTTCTCTGACATGAACATAAATTAAATATATTTTTGTCAATCCCCATGACTGACTGAAGCGTTGTTTAAAAATAGATTATAAAAAAAAACTCCTGAATTTTTAGCCTTGTTTTAGGGTTCTATACCTCAAATGGAACAACGGAAACCTTATAGGATCACTTTTTGGCCGTCTCTCTGTGCATTCATCTGTTATAAACAGCTTGGTTATATCGGGAACGTGTGGAGGTGTTGAGTTGAAATTAAAACCTTTTATTTAGTTTTACAGTCCCTTGTAGCTGTCAAAAATCAAACGTAAAAGAAAGATACGGCCGTTTATATCGAAATACGCTTTGGCGGAAATGTAAATTTATAGAGGATCTAGAATTATGTATATTGGCAAATAATTCTGTCAAAAACCACAAATACAGGAAAATGTGAAAAATAAAAAATTAGTCTTTTTATGATTTCAAAGAGTTGAGTGGTGCAAACATAGCATATTCTATCTCTATATAATTATGTTAATTATGTTTTAAATATTACCATAATTTTCATTTCTTCAGTTAAATATGAACACCTCTTTTCTTCATGTCTCAGTGCCTTTCCCAGTCTTTTGCTTAAATCATAGTAACATTTAACTGAAAATAATACAAAAGATTATTTATAGTAAAATCTGAAATCCCAAGGCTTTTAAGCAAGGTTCCAACATTAATTAAAGTTTAAACGACCAGCTGTGCCATGCATATGTTAAATTTTTGTGGGAGTTTAGATACATTCCCTTGCACATCATAAATGCATGCGTGTGGTACTTCCATTATTTTGCTGTGGAGTTATTTTAAAACTGTGATATCTTCTAAGATATGCATTAAAATCAAATGAAGTAAGGGTAATTTTGTTCAAAATTATTTATTTGAAATGGATAACGAATTTCATCTACGTCTAAATAACAAAAATCATGTTTATAAAAATATATTCACAAATTTTGCAATATTTTAGAACAAATTTGATGACATTAAAAACACTTATAGTGAGTCATTTTTAGGGTTCCGTACCTCAAAAGGTAAAAACGGAACCCTTATAGGATCACTTTGTTGTCCGTCTGTCTGTCTGTCTGTCTGTCTGTCTGTCTGTCTGTCAAGACCTTTTTTCTCAGGAACGCGTGGAGGTATCAAGCTGAAATTCATATCAAATACTCAAGTCTATGGTCTCTTGGAGCTGTGAAAAAATCAAACTTCTAAGTCAACGCGATCAAAAGATACTCCCGTTTATGCCGCAAATTTTCGACACTCGCAAGGGAATCAAAACCTACAGGGTACTTCCCGTGAACTCAGAATCTTGAAATTTGGTATGAAGCAACGTCTTATAGCAGAGATATAGGGAAAATTGCGAAAAGTATACATTTTTAGTTATATCATATAATAAAAATATTTTTAATAATTTTAAACTTACTACCCCTTTCCTCATGAACGCGTAGTGGTATTATATTGAAATTCATATCAAATACTCAAATCTATAATACCTTTAAGCTGTAACAAAATCAAACTTCTATGTCAACGCAATCAAAAGAAACAGGAATTAAAACCGCATATTTTGAAACTCGCCACTACTCGCAAGGGAATCAAAACCTACAGGGTACTTCCCGTGAACTCAGAATCTTGAAATTTGGTACGAAGCAACGTCTTATAACACAGATAAAGGAAAAATTGCGAAAAGCATAAATTTTTAGTTACATCATATAATAAAAATATTTTTAATAATTTTAAACTTATTACCCTTTTACTCATGAATGCGTAGTGGTATTATATTGAAATTCTTAACAAATACTCAAGTCTATAATATCTTTAAGCTGTAACAAAATCAAACTTCTACGTCAACGCAATCAAAAGATACAGCAATTAAAGCCGCATATTTTGAAACTCGCAACTACTCGCAAGGGAATCAAAACCTAAAGGATACTTCCAGACGACCTGGAATCTTGAAATTTGGCATGAAGCAACGTTATAAAGTACACATATAGGAAAAATTCCGAAAATCTTAAATTTTTAGTTACATCACATAGTATATTTTTTTTAATAATCATAAACTTACTAGCTGACCCAGCAAGCGTTGTTCAGCGATTAAAAAAAAAAACAGATGTTGGCCGATTCTCAGACCTACCCGATATGCACACAAAATTTCATGCAAATCGGTTCAGCCGTTTCGGAGGAGTTTGGAAACAAACACCGCAACACGAGAATTTTATATATTAATGTTTTCATATATGTATTGACAAGGTACCTTCAGCTTTCCACATTGTTATGTTATGGATTTCATTTAGCAATAAAAATACCATAACTTTTACTTATATACCTACAGGTTTGTACGGAACCCTCGGTGCGCGAGTCTGACTCGCACTTGACCGTTTTTTTTTAAAGACAGACTTACAAATATGCAATAGCAGACTTTTGTTAGAACTTTCAAAGGGTAACATTTCCGTCATACATTATTGTTGCGTAACTTTGTCGGTATAATGAGCTCATGCAACATTTTTCATCCAAACATACAAACTCTTTAGCTTTATAATAGTAGGAAATATTATAAACAATTTTATTTAAATACTGTTGCCAAGTTCCCCATGCACTAAAAGGGCTACTCAGGATAATTAATTAATAAACTATTAACCCCTTCACTATCCCGTGAGTCACATATGAACATTTCCATTGTTTAACTATTGATTCTTCTGACGGGGACAGGGAAGGTGTTAATGTCCTTCATTAACCAGCTGAATATTTACAATACAATAGGTTTATATTTCAAAACATTTGTTATGCTTGATATGCCTTACCTACAGAATGGCTTGCAGAAGCCTGCAGTGCAAACACAATATTAATAAGGATCATAGTGGCAGTGTCATCCTTATTAGTTCTGTAAGGCAGTAATGTGGGGTGCCCCACAAACCTTACATCATTGACCTTCAACTCAAACTTTCTGTTGCAGAGCTCTGCCTTGACTGCAAATAATGTTGATAGCATTTCATCTGTGAAGCCACTCAACTGACCTGAAAATTATTATTTACTATAAACAACTTTTCAACAACAGCTAAATCTGGTAAGATTGGAAGCCGACCCCAACATAGCTTGGGAAAAGGCTAGGCAGAAGAAGAAGAAACAACTTTTGTTTGTAATTTTTTTTATACAGGTAATTTTAATACCATAAGGCATTTTTTAATCCTGTTGTTTTTTATTTCTTACCTTTGTGTAACCTTTTATTTCCCAAAGCATTAAAAATAATTATTTAATTGTTTGAATGCTTTGAGAATAAGTACTAGCAAGAAAAATTTTGTATATTTATTTGGAATGAAATGCAATGGTAACTAATTATAGGGAACTACTACAAACTGACAAATAACTAGTAAATACTTTGGAGATTATAACATAAACATTTACTTGTGCCCATTGATTGATCAAAGTTAGAAATAGAGGCGCATTATCAATAGATTAATATATACATATATAGATAAAAATGTGTTGTTGTGGTATTTACAAGAATGCTTTACAACTAAATAATTATGACGGCCAGACACATGACCTACTTACGTACTAACCTTTACAAATATTGGATGTCTGCGACTGAGGATTCTGCAGTAAATCTTCTGTGGAATTAATGGCGTAGGGATTGTGACGACCATATTTTTTCTGTTTACTCTCATCCTTGTTTTCTGTTGTATAAGGGTACCTGAACAGTAGCCTGTCACCTTTGCTGTCTGATTTCACGAAAAATATGTTCAAAGGATTTACTTCCATATTTACAAATGAAAGTTACTGTAAATCAAATTATGAGCAGACTGAAGTAAACAAGGTGACAACTGAGGTATATTGTAAGAAAGTATTCAAATGAAACTTGTTGAAATATATATTTTTACACATTTTTCAGATACAAGTATTGAAACGCAGAACACTTTTGTTAAAGAAAATTACACAACAGTTTTAAATTGGTGATTATTTTTATTTTACTTCTGTGAACTGTGAAAACATGCAACTAGAATGACGTACGTCGCACAAGCTCTTGTCAATTGTCATTGTCATTTCATTTTATTATGTCAGAAATTCAAGTTTTCCAGGTGCGACTTCCTGCGGATGTTTGGCATTTGAAACCAAACCATGTTTTGTTTCATTTTCTTACCAGTTTTCTTTCTCTCTCAGTTTCAGTTATGCTATTTGGCGGTAGATGGCACTGATAAAAGTCTCAGCGATCTTACTTTTATAAAAAGTAAATAAAACGAAAAGTTTCGCAACTATTTGTGTATGATCAACATGTTACTTGTTTATTTTTTTTTTATGAAATTATTATATATTGATTTTCAAGTTTTTTCAAAACCAAAAACTATTAAAAATCTAGATAGATTTGGTTATTCATCAAAGATTCAAAGACAATAATTGACAAATCTTGGACATTTCATTCAATACTTCACAATTTCACATTTGTCAAAAAAGTGTAGTCAAAACTCGAATACGATAGTTTTTTGATTTTCTCCAAGGTATTCTATTCAGCTAAAAAATGGCTAACAAGGTTGAAAATAATAATAAAGTCAATCCGGAAAAGGTTTGTCTTGAAACTGATCAGGGAATCGTTGAAAGTGAAGAAAGAAAATGGGGATTGCCACTAAAAGATGTGTATAAACATGGACTCGCTTTTTTCAAAGGTACCTAATTTTTCCCTATTACCACTTTCTCAAGGTGGCTAGTATCTCTGTGATAAGTTAAATATAAAATGTTAAAATACTTTTAAACTATATAAATTCTACAATGGCTTTCAGACCTGCTTAAAATCAAATTAAATGTAGATATCTGATAGAATTACGCCGATAGTACCGACCTGTTCGTTTACGATATAATATATAACTTCCTTATTTATGCGCTCATAGATTTCGCACTTAATAAAATACATATTTTTCTAGATAAGGAAGGTAAAGCACTTCACCTAAGCTATGAGGATAGATTAAAATTAGTTGCATACACCCAGCAAACTGCTCATGGGCCCTTGGATGTGAATTCGGCATCGCCCTTAGGGGTTCTGGATGTGATTGGACGAGATAGACGTGCTGCTTGGCAGGCTTTAGGCCAGATGTCTCAGATTCAAGCTATGGTTGGATTTGTTCATACTTTGGACAGGTAATTTATAAGATAATAAATGTAACACAATTTCATTGTAAAAATGTTTGAATTTCTGGAATAAGTTTCACTGTTTACACTAAGCACTGATTAATGCCGTGCAATTGTGCATAGTACGGCACAGGGAAGACCCTCTGCAGTCTTTCCAAGGAAATATTCTATCAGGTTTCTGGCTTGTTACTTCAAGAGGTAACAGAACCCTCTTATCATGTACATGTGATCAACGGATGGTTTTTATTTTCTTAAACTATGATTTATAGTATTACCTAAAACAAATTGATGAATTCAATTATTCTTGCAATGAATTTATAAGCAACCTTAATTTAATTATTTAATTGAAATATTTAATTATTTTATTTAACAGACTATGTCCTCTATTCAAACCATATCTGGAAGCGATACAGAAGGATGTTGAAGATAAAAAGCAACAAGAGTAAGCATCAGTTTAATATACCTTTCGTTTCTTATAATTTCTTTAAAACAAGTATCAACATGTACCTTTGCTTGCAGATTGAAGAAAGAAGAAGAAGAGCGTGCACACTTGGAGCTACAAAACAGAATAATGCTTGAGAAGCAGAAGCAGCAGAGTAATAAACTGACAGAGGAACAGCAAGTGTAAGTTATTTCTTCATGACACCTAACAATATATCATCAGTCTTGCCTCTTAGCATAAATGGTGTAACATATTCTACCCCATTTGTAGACCCACCATAGTGTTAGGCCAGTGATTTAGGTCAAACTTGTAGAATAAATAGAAGGGTTTACCTTTGAAGTTGTGACTGTTATATGTAGCTGCTTCTGATAGTGTTTTTTACATTGATGTGGTACTCTATGATATCTAATTGGGGTCCAATTATGATGGTATGGTTGTTGATTGGCATTCAGCAACAAATGATTTTTTTGATTAATGTAAACCCAGATGGTATACAATGTATTTAATTTCCAGGCAAAGAATAAAAGATGCTCTCAATGGCCAAACATATGAACAGTTCCTACAGTATGCTCAACAGCAGTATCCAGGGAACTTTGACCAGCAAGCCATACTCATTCGTCAGCTCCAAGACCAGCACTACCAACAGTACATTCAGCAGCTGGCTGTTGACAAAAGACTGGCAAACTCAAACATAAAGGACACAACGGAGGATAAAGAAAATGAAAACTCAAATAATACTAATGATGAAAAGAAACCTCTCGATGAGATTGTAGCTGACTGCAATTTAAACGAATCTGAGGTGGCTCCGCTAATGGATAATAAGTAAGTACTTATTGAAACAGATCTATATGAGAAACAATAGAAATTCATGTCCTATGTTCTATTTCAAGACACAATAAATACTCTCTCTTTTGTGTTATGTGTTTTATTATATATAATACGCTATTGTGAGAAAACATAATAATATGCTGTAATTTCATAGTAAAGCATTGAAATAGCAAATAATTATAAGTTTTCAATCTCCAACGCACTTGGCACTTTTAATGACTTTTTCCTTATATAATCCGAAGTTGTATACAACAGGTTATATCTATCATTATTGTGGCAGGTCAATGCAGACAGCAGAGAAGACTGACACAAGTGACTACATAGAAGAGCCGAGAGTTGAGGAACTCTCGGATGATGAAGGTATTGTTATAATTTTTTCACTTACAGCAAAGGTATCAAAAATTGTTAATGTGTTCCTGATTATTAACTCTTTCCTTAATCAATAACACATTTCTAGTGCGATAAAGACTTATCTTAGTAAATAATCTGCACCAACATGTTAACCTCATGATAATGATACCAATCAATCTATTTCAAACAATGTTTATACTTAAAAATTCTCCTAATTGATGATAATCGTAAACACGATAAGCAATCAAAGTAAAAGCTGCATTTTTGAGAACGCATTTGAGACATTGACTATGCATTTTGGGTTTTCTGTATCATTGGTTTATGAGCCATTCAGAAACAGAATCAAAATACAAAACTCAAACGGGATCTGTATTAAACTGAAGCTGAATGGCAACACATAGGTACATAAGTAAGCCTTTGTCAACATGTCCGTGACTAGATTTTTTGTGTGAGCGGCCTCGTCTGGGTCCGAACGCAAGAATGTCAGATGAAATCTGTCAAAAAATACTAAAACTGACATGTAGGAATTCGCAGATTTTATTAAACAATTGAGAAACCGTATGAGTATCAGAACCTCCATCTGTTTTTATTGGCTTAGGGATATCGGAGTTATGCCGACTGAAAACACCCCGGTCCCGTCTTCGCCTTAGCTGGCGTTCTCTTGATCACTTACGTAAGCTATGCGCGACTTAATCAGAACCTCAATCTAAGTCTCTCAAGTCAATTCGATCGCAGCGCGCATCGGATACGGACGTGTCTTGTTACTAAGTGCACCGTACGGATTTTTATTCGCGAACAGCGCGGCTATATGCCGCTGCCCGCCGCTGTCGCTATGAGCTCAACACTCATAGCCAACGAGTTGCTGGCGTTTGTACAAAACGCCATCGATACAATGGACGAGGTTAGCATCTTGCAAATATGTAAGACTAACTTCAAGGAAGAAGACATTAGCAGTGGCAAGAGACTGCTGTACCAGTCTCTGGACAAACTGGACCAGATGCCGTCTCGACGGAGGGATGGGACTGAGAAGAGCGTCCAGGATATTATCACCTTACTAAAGGTGACCGACCCAGACGACGTGCCGACTTTCGTGGCGAAGGAGCTGCACAAGCTGCCCCCCGTCACTTTCGACCACGTCGACGTCACCAGGCTCCTGAAGGACATCATCTTCCTGAAGTCGAGCCTGACAGAAGTGCAGTCCAAATTGGAGGTCTCGGACAGGACAATTCAAGACTTGCGTGCTGAAGTATTGTTACTTCGTAACACTATTTCCGTAAGTAGGTCACCCGAGGAGGCTTCTAAAGTGAACACGCGTCGCGGGGCGCAAAACGTCTCCGTCAGCAGTTTTGCATCGGCGGATTCCAATGCGTCACCGGCTGTCAACGAGTGCAATGCCCCAGCGACCGCGACACGCGTAACCGCGTCGACACCTCGACGTGTTTATGCTGACGCTGTCGCTAGCCGGGCCGCAGCTCGCTCACCTAGCTGCGCCGCACCCGTCACCGCCCCCGCCCCGGCGCCCCCCCGCGCGGCTCCTCCACGTGCCGCGCGCGCTCCGTGCCCCGCTCCGCTTCCCGCGCCTGCTGCGCAGGTGCCACGACAGGATGAAGACGGTTTTGAGATGGTGCAGAAGAAGAAGCGCCGTTCCAGACCTGTCTCGAACCGCTGCGGCAAAGCCCCGCCCGGGCCCAACGTGCTAGTGCGTGCTGCTCAGCCGAACACGCCGGTGTACATCTCCCGCCTTCACTACGCTGTTAAGGCGGAGAACATCGCGGAGTACGTGCGCCAGAAGTTAAAGTACTTGCTGAGGGTGCAGGAGCTGGAGTCGCGCCGAAACGTCAACTTCAAGGCGTTTGTGGTGCGAGTACCGAACTGCTTCCTGCATCTTGTCTTGTGTGAAGACTTCTGGCCTCAGGGTGTGGTGTTCCGTCGCTTCCGCGGACAAATACCGCCTGAACGCGCTAATACGTAGTGCAAGGAAGTTTTACTAACATAATTTTTAAGGTTTATATACTAACACAACTATCTATATTAATAATTTCGTTCAGGGCTACGGTAGACTCGATCGAAACCTTATATGAATAACAAAACATTAAAAAATATTGATTTCGAATCGACAACATATATCCGCAAAATTCGGATTATGGAGAATTTCGTTAAATTCTAATGGCACTGACAAACAAAAAAACCGCAGTCGCCATCTTGGGTAATTAATAAGGCCGCGTTCCGTAACAGATAATTCTGCTTCGAAGTGATTCAAGGAGTTTATAATATAAAAATTATGTATATTGTTTAGGAGTTTATTATCATACAACCTCCTTGAAGTGATTACAGTGCTGACAGGGCGTATGACAGTTCCATGATAGTTGGGCCCAGAATCGTTTCGGAACGCGATATTTATTTCGCTTTTTTCGTTACGTTAATAACACAAAATGTACTTATAAAATATATGTGTAGTCTGTAAGGTATATATCTATGGGCCTAAGTAGCCTGAAAATGCCGGCAACATTGAGTTAATCATAACAAAACTTAATACCTACTTTTCTTCAGTCGTTGACGTTTCGCGAAAATATTGTTTTTGAAACTTTTTTTATGATAAACTCTTTGTTATGTGTTCTTTCTTTAAACCTAAAATTGGCCAATTGCGATAACAACCATAGAAAAAAGAGTTTTTGAAACTTTTTTATGATAAACTCTTTTTTTATGATAAACTCTTTGTTATGTGTTCTTTCTTTAAACCTGAGATTGGCCAATTGCGATAACAACCATAGAAAAAAGAATACTAACCATAACAAAAATCGCGGTAATTTTATTTTAGAAACGTCTTGCCGGAAACATTGATTGAATCATAACAAAACTTAATACTTTTCTTCAGTCATTGACGTTTCGCGAAAATATTGTTTTTGAAACTTTTTTATGATAAACTCTTTGTTATGTGTTCTTTCTTTAAACCTGAGATTGGCCACTTGAACCGATATTATAGAACCGATGACTACAGAATATTTACCTACATTGTGTATCATGAGTCACATTTAAACCGAGCGGAGCCGGGTTTTCATCTAGTTGTAATATAATATATATGTTAGTTTGTAAGGTATTTATCTATGGGCCTTTGTTGCCTGAAAATAAATGATTTATTATTATTATTATATTATTATAAAGGCTCATCGTCTCGGAACATTGGAAACCAGCAACATAAAATCTTGAATGTCAGCATAATACCTACCATACCCTACAAATACTTCAAATATACCTATTGAAATGCCATTTATTATAGACGGTTTTCCCGCGGTAGACGAAGTCCGCATGTGGACGCGCGGGGAATTGGCCACGTTTAAGGAGACTGCCCGTCTCAACGGCGGCCAGCTGATCGTCGGCCACGGAGAGACTGTCACCGTCCGGGTCCCCACTCACCCGCGGGCTAGGAGCCTCTGCTGGGAGTTCGCTACCGACCATTATGATATAGGTGATAACTGTTGTCTCATTTATTTACATATTATATTTACAATGACACTCTCATGGGAAGATTCAGACTGCACGGATAGCCGAGTGGTATAGGTCACCAGTCACCACGCTAATTACCACTGTGCGCGAATTGCTGCGGTTTCCGCATGAGACAAGCATTTGTGTGATCCACAAATGCTTGTTCCAAGTCTGGGTGTTTTTTGTGCATGTGATTTGAATGTTTGTGAAACCCCCGCGACACAAGGATTAAATTCCTTAAGGGGGCGTCGACTTAAAAAAAAAAAAGAAGAATATAATTTACCAGGTTATATATATTTTTACGAAGCTTTTTTTAGCAATGTAAGACGCACATTACTAGTATTCTTGTCAACCCATCGTGCTCAGTAAATGTTTGACGATGAGCGGGTTCACGTCTGCAGTGCAATGGATGGGTTTCGAAGCGGCTACCACATGATCGCAAATCTAACTCCTTAGGCTAGGCTACTGTTGCTTAAATTAAAAGTTCCTGCCACCTGTTAAATCTGGTCCTAAATCCAATTAATAATGAAAATTGTTTGCAAGTTTGATAAGAGACCGCCGATTTATACCTATACTAATTTAAAATTTATTATTGTAATTCTATTTTATTTAAGGAACCAGTAACTGATACGTATTTTTAAGTTATAAATTGATAAGAAGTTATTTCTTTTTGTTCTATTTTCCTTGTAATTTGTGAAGAAACATTACCTTCTGACAATTTATTTATTTCGACGTTATCATTAATGTCTCATGCGATTGTTATTCTAGGTTTCGGTCTATTCTTCGAATGGTGCAAGTCGCCGACCTCTGACGTCACAGTTCACGTCGCGGAGAGTGATGAGGAAGATGACGACGAAGTTGAAGAGGATGAATTTCCTGTTGATGGTAATTATTGATACTTTTGTTATACACGTCTTTAGTTATAAAGTTTAACGTATGAGCTCGCAAAAAGGATCAAAGGAGCTTTCAACTCGAGCAGGTTTGATTGAAATAGGTATAAATAAAATAGCTATCATATATTTTAAATGCGTATGTCGTATGATGATTTGAAAATTCGAATTTTCACTTCAATTCTAGGGATAATGCGAAAACACTGATATTTAGACAGTAATTGTGAAATAATTTCTCAATCATACAGGTAAATATAGGGTTTTTGCACCCATTATACTCCATTTATTATAGCATTAGAAAAAAGAGGCTCGCAGAAGCAGGAAATGAAAACATTTTATTTCAAAGAAATTCTTTTAAGTACTAATAAATAAATAATAAACGAAATAAAACTTTTTTTTTTTAAATTACGAACGGTAATAAAACAACAACAAAGAAAAAACAATAACAAATAACAACAAAAACACGAAAATTTGGGAATAACAAAAAACAAGTCGCAGCATTCACAAGTGAATGACATAATTATAATGACAATCAATCACTCAATTTCACAGACTACATATACCGATAAAATTAGAAAAACCCGGCTGTACGAGCTTATGAAGGGATTAATAGACATTTAGATTTGGTATGATAATAGTAAAACGAAAAACGTTCCAGTATTGTTTATCACTGCTTCTTTTAGCTTTTTAGCATTGACACTCATGTTAGATTGGAATGAAATATTATTATATAAATGAAAGCCACATAATTTGTTATGAAAAATGGTTAACATGATTACAAATAAGTGTGACAGCTGGTATGTAAACTTCTGTCTAATGCTATTTTAAATGGAGTATAGATAGTTACTAATAATAATAAATAAATAATAAATGTGGACAACATCACATTGCTCCGAATCCAAAGTAAGTAGCTAAAGCACTTGTGTTATGGAATCAGAGACAACGAAGGTACCACAAACACCCAGGCCCGAGACAATGTAGAAAAGTATTTTTATACATTGACCCGTCTGGGGATCGAACCCGGGACCTCAGAGCTAGCGACACCTTGAAAATCGGTGTGTACGCCACTCGACCACGGAGGTCGTCGAAAGTTACTGTTCGTTACTATAATCTTCAAGTGGTTTACTATTTATATATTTGAACTTAACTATAAATATGTTTGTATTATGTAACTATAAAGTACCTCTGAACTTATTTCGTTAATACCAATTTACAGGTCAATTCCACGAATACACGATTCACGGGACCCGTGGTGATCTGGAGATGGGTGCTGAAAAACCGCCGAAACGTGTTGCCACGTCTACGACGCGGCCATTACTGAGCCAGGTCGTGCCGACCTACCGACGAGACTGCCACACTGAGGTACATAAACAAAGAATCACATTTTTTTAATAATTTGAAGTGACTGTTGCCTATGGCTCGGAGTTGCGATGATATGGTTCCGGTTCGAAAAATACCATTTGTTTTGCAACGTAAATTGTAGATTTTTACCAAAATATATTTTCTATAAATGTAACATGTTTTTTTTTTTCTATTTTCTTAGGTGTACGCCGGTTCTCACGCATATCCAGGCGAAGGAGTATACATACTGAAATTCGATAATACCTACAGCTTATGGCGATCCAAAACGCTGTACTACAAAGTATACTACACACAGTAAACATTATTTATTGTTATTATAGAGCCATGACAAAGATATATATATGAAATATAATATATTAATATCAATATTGTACTGCCAGTATTTTGTTATCCCTGCAAATTTGTCCGGGATATAGTTGTAACACATTTCAGTGCAATATGAGCTTATTTAAGATATAATTTTAAATATTAAGATTTGAATATACAGACGAGTTTTAGTTAGATTAATAATGTTTATTTTGTTTAGCTATATGTTACATAACATAGTTTTTCGTATATTATATCTTAAGTTAAATACCTACTACAATAATTTATGGTAGAATAGAAATATCATCCTTTAATTTTACGTTGTAATTGTGCAGGAGCACATTTTTATTTGCATTTAAACTAGTGTAATAGATCTAGGTATATTTATTTATTTTTATTAATTCTTATCTACATATAAAAGTATATCACACAGAAATTTATAAAATATTATGTTAATTTATATATAAACTAATTCCTTAGTTCAAATATTAATTTGATGAAATAATTTATTACATATTTTCAACAAGATGTCGGCAAATATAGTTCCAAATATATTTATTCTCTGTGCCATTAGGAAAATGAAAAAATATTAATGGTTTAGGTTAGTACTTAATGGAAGTGTTTGATGTCTATTACTCGTGATCCCAGTTATTATTATTTACGTAGAAGATGTGTATAAACTGAAAATATGGTAGAATTAATTAACATATTTAAGTATGTATTGAGATATAAAAGTATTAGGAAAAGATTATGTCCTAGGACCAATGTTAGTTTTCAAACATCTAATTGTTGTCGATGCATGTACTGTGCTGCTGTATCTCACTTAGTACGTAAATTATACAAAATATAGCTAGGTATGATGAAAACCTCCCTCATAACAATATTTTGGTTGCATAGTTTGAATGTCTACAGTATGATATGTAGAACATGGGTCTCCTGCATATGCAAATAATTTTTACCATCTGTCAGGCTATAGAGATGGGGAAGTTGACCTAATGGTTATGAGATGTAACTTGCATTACAACTAAGTGTACCCAATATCATGAAGTAAATTGTAATTATAATTAAATTCCGAGTAAAAATTAGTATTGTTGATGTATTAATGAATTTATCAAAAAAAAATCTTGACAATTTTATCATTTTTGTGTTGGCTACCCTAAGATTTCGACCTGTATGTAAATTATTAAAAAAAAAATATACAAATGAGGCACAATTTTGTTTTTTTTTCTTAAATAATACAATTACAATTCATTGGATGATAGGGTTATAAAATGAGGCGGCTTCCGAACAGGGATGTTACGAATATTCGCATCCGCATCCGTAAATTGCGGAATATTCGCATTAATTCAGACATCTGCATTCGCATTTACATCCGCATCAATCAATGCGGAGTTTTAACCGATGCAGATTTACACTCAAAATAAGTAAAACTTAAATTTTGAAGTATTTTGTTCTAAAAATATGATTAAATAAATAACTTTAAAATTAAATTGCTTTTCAGTTATTTATACATGCGGATTTTGGCATTTTAAAAGGATTTTTTTTAATAATTTTCCTTTTAAAATCATAAAATCCGTATCCGCATCGCATCTGCATCGAATCCGCATCCGCGGATGTGATCTTCTAATAATCCGCATCCGCGGATGTCAAAATTTTTGCATCCGTAACAACCCCTGAACAAAATATGTGGCGGTAGCGTGCGACAGCCACCGGTCGCTATGGTGGTGGCCCGTCTGCGTGGAGCCTAAAAAAATATGGAAAGGGGTGGACCCTAAATGATTTGCCACGTGATGTGGCATCACCTGTGTACTTGCTAGAATTCGGAGCACAGAGTTCTTTTCATATAGGTATTCTGGACTAGTCTGGAGATCCGGAGCTTGTGGAAAACAATCCCCACGTTTGTCTGCGTGAAGTGTTCATTTGATACCAATGTGTTTCAATGACACTATTTAGCATATTAATTTTGACGTTTCGCTCTGGGGATATTTATTTATATTTTGCACTTTGAAAGAGTAAATACGAGATATTGCTATTGGCCGAACACTGAAACGTCAATCAGTTTGAGGCAAAGACATTGTACTCTACTAACAGTTAGTAGAGTACATTACAATGTCTTTGGTTTGAGGCCACTCACCACTGTTAAGTCGTATGCTGCTCCGCTAGCCCTAGTCTTTACCAAAGACTCTTTGGCTACCCCCTAGGAGTAATCGTTCTGAGGAGTTCTGAATCTAAGGTTCTGTGGCATGCTGTCTCTGTCACTTTAAGGTGAAAAGTAGTGACAGAATAGACATCTAAGAACTTGATAAAATAAGCGTTTCAGTATGGGGTATAGGATGCAATTTGGAGTGAAAATGCAGATTGCTTTATAATAAATTTCATTAAAATACAATAGGCAGACTGACGAGATTTAAGACGCATCATTCATTGAATAAATAAATTAGTTGTTATAAACTTTGTTCAATAAACATTTGCGTCAAGTCGCAGCGAACGAGAAATTTTCAATCTAGTACTACTATATTTATTCCATGGTTGAATTTAACAAATTTTATGAAAAATGTTATAATAAATTTAATTTTGCAGCTACCGCGCCTGCATGATTTTATATTTCAAAAAGTAAAAAAAATGTGTGCAGTGTTCATAACACAAACTAAGGAAAAAAGAATAGACATGAAATACCTACGAAAAAAATGTGCATACCTAATGTGAGTCTGGCACAAAGATGGCGGCTTACCGTAGAGCTACGCGCATTATGATATCGATAGTTGAATTGCACGGTGTTCACAAAATTCAAATTTTTTCGAAAATGAGTTTGATTTAGCTTTCTTCGGTGTTGAAATAAAACTACTTTTAAACGGATTCTCGCGGTTTATCCTTCCATGCCGTTTTCGGCTACCTACGGCGACCGTTTCATCATCAACCTACTGGCGTCTATCATGGGCTCTCATGTGGCTAGAAAAACCATATTTGTTTACAAATATTCTTGCACATACTTTATATTCTGTACTTGTACAAATATTCATAATAAAACGAGTTTTACTATGGTATGTTTATCCCATTTATTCCCAGTTTCCACCGCGGCAATCACGAATAAAAACTACACTGAAAGGTATACTGAGGTATCAAAAGTAACGAGTAACGTAACGATACGATAGTAACGAGTACTCATTTTTATAGTACCGATACATACGGGTTTGCTTTTTCTCGTTACTTTTACACCTCTAATGACAACTGATCTACTTGTTTTTGGCTATGACAAAACATGGCGACCGGCCGCAGTGAGATATTTTGTGACGTCACCAAAATAATGTTGCCATTGATAAAACTACTGTTGTCCTTTTTTACATATGATTATCCTCATAAGTTAAAAAGAGATACCGATATGTCAGAAACAATGCCGTCGAACTACATGACAACTGTTTGTTATGCCAAGTCCTTTTATTCCTTAGTCTGAGGTTCATAAGTATTTCATAATAGACAATAAAAGCTCTATGAATTCTATGACCAATTGACAAGTGACAACGCTCAATCAAACCGCAAACGTCAAAATAGACAGGTACCTATCATGTTTACGGAAAGATGATGTGATTTTTTTTGTCCTAAAAAGTTGGAAAGTTAACAAAAAAATTGAAAATGTTACAAAGATTAATTTACAATAGTATTGAACTAAAAGTGACTCAGCGACAACATCTTTGGTTTACTATTCAGAACAGAGCTCATTTGTGTCATCAATGTGGATCCAGGATCAACTCTCGTTACAAGGTTCCAGATCTAGTAAATTATAAAAGGAACTTGTTTAATAGAAATGGACTGTTCAATGTAAAACTACGATGTTATACAAGTCAAGTGGACACACCAAAAGTGAAGGAAGAAATTGTAGATTCGATCAAAGAAAAAAAAACACTAGATGCATCGAAAAAGATCACTGTCAAATTAAAGACATCAGAATTGAAACGATTATTTGATTTAGCTAAACCAGAAAAATGGACTCTAACAGGTATTATACTGCCCTCTCTAAAAATTTTCCTATTTTTTTTAAATTATGCAATAATATTGTGTATTGAATTGCAGGTGCTATTGGATTTCTTATTGTATCATCAAGTGTGACTATGGCTATACCATTTTCATTGGGCCAAGTTCTAGACATTATATACAGCAGTACAACTGACTTGGCCACTGCTCGAGCCAAGCTAGACACCCTTTGTTTTATGTTGTGTGGAGTATTTTTGGCTGGAGGCCTCTGTAACTTTGGCAGAGTGTATTTAATGTCTATATCAGGTAATATAAATGTATTCATATTGTTAAATATGTTGCAACAACTTTTAATGTTATTAAGGTCATCATTGCTTATTTTAAAGCAATAACTTATGACTATAAAATATATAAAATATTGTTCGTTAAAATTTCTAATACCTTGAATAGAATAGAGGAAATCATTCACACATTGGATATTTATATGACTTAAAATTTGGTTTAGATATTAAACATACTAGAAAATAAAATTGATGCTAACATCAATAAAAAAATTGTTTTATCTTTTTAGGTCAAAGAATGACTCAAGCACTGCGTAGGCAAGTTTATAGTGGTATAATGCGCCAGGAACCAGCCTGGTTTGGTAAAACATCGACTGGTGAGCTAGTCAATAGGTTGTCGGCAGATGCACAGCTGGTTGGCCGTAACTTAAGTCAGAACCTTAGTGATGGTCTGAGATCCTTGTTTATGGTTGGTGCTGGTACAGGGATGATGGTAAGACGACTTTAATTTAAAACATAAATAAGTAAAGCCAGCCTTAAAAATAAATCATTTTCTATGGAATATACCAAAATAATACTCTTGTATTTTTTAATAACTTTGAAGGATCTTTCTATATTTTCAAATGTGTATATTAATAATATTTTCATTTCTCATAAAAATATTATTAATAAGTTATAACAAGCCGGGCTTGTTAAAAGTAATGATATGAATATGAATTACTCCTAAAGCAGTAGTTTAGATTGCTAACCACTTTGGTTTGGTGACAAGTCATTGTGATAACAAGTGGCCTTTTGAATACCTTATCTGCATGGAAAATATTATTGTACTTGTATTTTTTTTTAAAGAAATTGATTCCGTATAAATGCCTACTGGTTATCTCACTTAACCACTAAGTATATTTAATTTACAAAATTATTTATATTCATGCTAAGAAATAAATTGTCACCCATCCACAGTCTGACTCTAGCAAGCAGTGCTTAACCATGACTATCTCAAGCCAGAATATAGGTATTTTTATTAATAATGCAAAGAAACATAATTAAACTTTTAAATATTGCTAAGTTTTGAAATTGAATCAAAATGCATTATAAATATTTTTATGATAAATAAAAGTTATTTTTATCCAATAAAATTTACAGCATATTATAATAATGTAAATATTTGTTCAGTTTTACATGTCTCCTTCACTGGCACTTATTGGGCTGTGCGTGGTACCACCTGTGTCAATGTTAGCGGTTATATACGGACGATTCGTGCGCGGCATTACGAGGCAATTACAGGATTCATTGGCTGAAACTAGTGAGGTATTATATCCACACTTTCGTGTCTTAAAATTCAATGCTACAATAAAGTATAACTTTCTAATGTTCTACATTAGTTGTTATAAATAATTTAAGTATTTTTTAAACAATAAATTCAAGCATTTACTATTAAATTTCTCATATTTTATAAATGAAAAATAATTACATGAAAATATTTGTAAATATAATTACGAATATATTGTTTTCAAAGATATCAATCAATCTATTTATTGATGATTTGATAACTTATATAAATGTAATATGTACAAATAGCATTGTAGTTTCAAGTATCTACAGATGCTCATTACAGCAGGATTATTTACACACTAAATGATAATTTATTAACTTACATTAATATCTGTTTACATGTTATATAAGCAAGCATGGTTCCTGAAACCTAATGTATATGCCCAGATCTCGCTACGAGATTTGCATTACCAGTAGCTTTTATTAAATCGTCCAGTGTGCCCGTGTTAGGGCACGAAGGTTAAGATTTCGTAGTTTGGGGAGAGATACCACATCTACATCTTAGGTTTTTCTATGTATCACCACCTATATAGAGTATATTTTCTTCGGCCAATCTGAGGCCGAATTATTCATTTGAATACATATATTATGATAAAATAATTAAGTATATTTTTTATAGTTAGCTGAAGAGAAGATTTCGAACATAAAAACAGTCAAAGCATTTAGTAAGGAACAGAGAGAGTGCGACACATATGGCCAGAGGATCGAGAATTTGTTGAAATTGGCGTACAAAGAGTCGCTGGCTGTTGGCAGTTTCTATGGATTGGTAAGATATTTTCCTTGGCAATGTTACAATTAATAAAATAAATATGGGAATGTTCCAACCATCATTTGAAATTTGACGAAAGACGATCAACGAATATGTCCTTAAAATATAGATAGATGCATAATTTTTCCGTATGGTTCTAGTAACGTATAAGTTACTTTGACGAATTCCATTCGTAACAAGTGCTTCAATAGACTTAAACTGTAGATAACTAAATACCAACCGCCTACAATGCAATTACGTACTTGAGATAAAGATTATTATAAACGTTATCACAACAGAAACTAAAACAATACCTACAGTAATTTTGAATGAAAGTTTATCAACATAAATATTTTGGATTAGGTAGTAGATATACTTTTTTACGAGCCCCTTTATTGTGTATCTGTCTACAATATAAGACCTCGTCATTAAATTATTTGGAGGAAATATAAATTGGTCTTTTTGCAAATTTAGAAGTAGCTGTATCAGTTATAAAAAACGTTTTAAACGCTATTTTATTTGTCTTGTCATGTTATTTGATTTATTATAAATATATTACTCATTGAAACGTTATCTAAGGCCGGGTTATGATCAGGTTATATAGAATATACTTCGTAACCTGTAACCTGGTTTCTTTAAACTGAAATGTCTGACATGCGAAGTGCAAGCGTGGTGACCCAAGTTAGGTTTCTTATTTTTTCAAGAAGAGGCTTTTGTTCTTCATTAGGATAGCTACAGACTGATATTTTATTGTACAAGGTAGTTTTACGTCTGACTCATTTTTTAAAATCTACATTTCTAGGTACGTTCATTAATATAAGTTTAAAATTCTAACCACAGACTGGACTAGCAGGGAACACTATAATAATCCTAGTTTTGTACTACGGAGGGGGGATGGTAGCCACCGAACAGCTGACTGTCGGCAACCTGACCTCTTTTCTTCTCTATGCCGCTTACGTGGGCATCAGTATCGGAGGCCTTAGTAGTTTTTACACAGAGCTGAACAAGGGAATGGGCGCTGCTACGAGGCTATGGGAGATTATTGATAGGCAACCGGCCATTCCCGTCACAGGTTAGTATCAAATGCATTTTGTATATAATAATAATAACAAAACATCTTGGGACAGTTCACACAGGGCCATCTGATCCCAAACTACGCAGAGCCTGTACTATGGTAACCAGAGACAACTGATAAACATACTTATATATTTCTAAATACATACATATTATATATAAATACCACCAGACACAGAACAAAACTAAATGATCGTGCTCATCACACAAAGATTTGTCCTGGGTGGGAATCGAACGACCTCTGGCTTAACAGGCAGGGTCACTAACCACTAGTCGCACAGGCCCGTCTGTATAAATATATAGTCTGTTACGCTGTGTTTGTATATGAGAATAATTCTAACTTTGTTTTACTCTAATGGACCTTAACTTAAAGACCAATAAATTTTATATTCAGAATTTTCTATTTTACGGCATAATCTTTAAATATATCACTTTAATTTCAGGTGGCTTAAAACCAGAAAAGAGGCTAGTAGGTGAAATAGTTTTAGAAAATATTCACTATTCATACAACAATACGCCTTTAATAAAGGGTGTTCAACTACACCTCTTGCCCGGCAAGTCGATAGCACTTGTTGGAAGGTCAGGATGTGGAAAAAGTACTATAGCATCGTTGATAATGAGGCTGTATGACCCTCAAAAGGGCAGGATACTTTTAGATGGAGTTGATATCAGAGAACTGGATCCCATTTGGCTAAGGAGTCATATTGGTTTTGTTAGTCAAGTAAGTACCCCTAATAAACATCCCAGTAGACAAAAAATATTACAGTATTCCAATATCGCGTTTCCAAAATGCTATGTTTCACTTGTATAATTACTGTATTATGGACTTAAAACGTTTTTCGATCTTGACTTTTAATACCTACCGATAACGTCCATTTTAACTAAATTATCCCGAAAAATGTTTGTTAGTTCAAACGTAATTAATTACTCGTTCTTTTTTATCGCTTTGATAGGGTTATCGATTCGGTCAATAGTTTACTACAATAATATTTGGTGTTTTGTTTTCAGGAACCTGTTTTGTTTAGAGGATCTATCAAAGAGAATATTTTATATGGTGCTATAGACGAAAACCCTGTCGAACCTACGCTTTCCGAGAAATTAGATCGAGTAAGAACTTTTATGTATTAGCTTTAAATATTGCACTATGGATTAACTTAAGTGATTGTTTTAATATCTTAAGTGATTTGAATTGTTTTATCTGATGCAGTAAAATCATGGTTTCACTTCAGATTGATAATATTTAAGTAGGTACTTATCGTTAACTCGTCAAACAAGACATTTAAAGCATATTAACAGGTCGTTAAAAACGTCATTAACAATATTTAATGTGTAAATACTAAATTTTCATCTTATAAAAATAGGCTTAAATCTTATTTCAAATAACATAGTAGTTTTGAGTTTATCATTTAATACGTATTTCGTTTACTATTGTGTATATCTACATACTATGGAACATAATGTAATTATAAGTTACAAAAAAGAAACAAAAAAGGATCGCGTGACTCCATTATTATGATAAATGACCCTTATAATACATATTATGTGTAACATACATGAAGTTGATAGGAGAAATCCAAGTCACAATGACCCTACATTAATTTGTGATCTTATCACAAAATATAGTGCAGTACTTTTATTTTATCTTGTAGAAGTAGTAAACAAGATGTGTTCGTTAAATAAGAAAATAGGATACCTGCTAAAATAACGTAAGGTACCTAAGGTTTGTAGGACAAAAGTAACGAAAATTTAATTTTCATAATTCATCCGGTTTGGAAGGTACCTACGATGCTATAAAGAAATTTACAAACATTCATACAAGATACCTGGAAACATAACCTTCCCGTTTATCAGACATAGCAGCTTTTTCTTATTTAGATTCGGTACCTAGTGATAATTCCTACGTAACTTAAATGTTCATATACATGAAACAAACCATAATAAGTATGCATGCGCACTTATGTGTAATATATTTTATTGTAAAATCCAGGTTTTCACTATTTAACTTAACTTTGGATTTATTTGGACGACTGACCGACCTAAGATCATAAGTCACCAATCTTAGGTAGATCTGTTTATAAGCATAAATTATCATATTGTTTAAGAGGCTAATATTTGACAGTCACTACACTCTGAGTGTATTGTTTGGAATAAGTCACTTAATACCTCAGTTAAAACGTAAATGTACATTTGATAGAAAATCATATTTTTCCGTTTTTGCTTCGAACATTTCTTATTTCCCGTGAAAACAGTTCCTGTTCCCCTAATTATTTTTTATTATAAAGAATTAATTTCTTGATTTTTCAAAATGTTCACTGAAACGTGGACAACAAAAACAAAAAAAAAAGTTTTTTCTTGATAATTACTGCTATCTTACGTTTGTTTTTACAATAAATTGGTTATTAAAATTAGCCTTTATTGCTGTTTAAACTTACAAACATTGATATCAATGAACTCACTACCTAAATTTTATAAATGTTATCTTATATCTTCGTATATCGGCGTTCGGTTCAAAAACAGCTTGTCTTTTTGTAAAATAAATTGGTACTTACTTACAAATACAAAATAAATGTATGTCGTTGGTCCAGACGGAGCCGGCGTGGATGTCGGCCGCCCGCACCGCACACCTGCACGAGCTCGTGGTCACCAAAGACGGGTGGGACCGGCAGGTGGGCGCGCGCGGAGGACAACTCAGCGGGGGCCAGAAGCAGAGAGTAGCCATCGCTAGGGCCATAGTTAAGGTAATACTTCTTCCTTATGACCTCCCTGACTTGTGAAGGTTTGCAGCCAGATCTCCTCAAATCTCTTCATCATCATCATCTCTCTGCCCTTAATTATCCTATTGATTTTCGGTCTCCCTCTGCTTGTATACCCATCCACATTCATACTCATAACTCTTTTAGTTATGTGACTTTCATTCCTCCCCATAACATGTCCATAACATGTCCATACCACGACATACAATGGCGTTCGTCGTGGTATGGACATGTTATATCTTATATTCCTCAGCGATGACTTTTCCTTTCGTCTAACTTTTCTTTTGCTTACAACTTTGTCTTTCATGATTAGGGTTACTTAATTGACTTAAGCTACCTGGTACTGACTGCGGTGGGTTTCTTGTTATTGTTCATCGCAGTTGGCAGTTTAAAAGAGCTCAGGCTGAATTTGCACCTTTTTGTTCGAAAATCCTTCTATGTTTATTAAAACGATATTTTTATTTATTATAACGAGCTGCGTCGGGGACGATACGTTCGTGCCACTTGTTTTAAAACTATTATATTAGGCTAGCTTTTTTGTTTCTTTTTGCAGCAGAGGGAAGTGGCAATTAAGTTTCCTACTTCTTCTCTCTGATTATTTCCTTTGCACACCAAGGTTAAAGACCGCTAAGCTTCTTGACCGTCTCTTACCCCCCTGGGATTCGTTTCGACTGATACTGACAAAAAACCTAGCCGAGGCGACAATTAACTGGCTGGCCTGAGAAAAATTAGGCCGAAAAAAAATAGGGGTCATAGTCAAATTTTATTCCAAATTCTTTTAATCGAGTGAAATCTGTAGTATAATTTCAATTTTGTTTTTATTATGAACCTGTTTTATTTAGAGCAATAGGTTAAAAGGTAAGCGAATTCCATACGAATATTTAATGTAGATTTCAGGAATAAGTTGAAAGTAGCTAGTTTACCTACATAGTAGTAGATGTAGCCAAACCACAAATTGCCGATTATGCAAAAGAAATAGCAGACCTAGCCCAAGAATATGATATTTTGCAGCCATAATCATTTTAATACCTACAACTATGTTTCATATCCATTATTATTGTAAATTGTAATAATAAGTGTTTTGTTGCAGAACCCGAAAATTCTCATACTAGACGAAGCTACATCAGCACTAGACGCGTATTCCGAGTATTTAGTTGACAAAGCTTTAAAAGAAATAAGCAAGGACCGAACCGTTCTGACTATAGCACACAGGCTTAGCACAATTCAGTCAGCTGACGAAGTAGCCGTGTTAGAAAACGGTGTCATCGTCGAAAAGGGACCGTATGCCGAGCTGATTTCGAAACAAGACGGATTCTTCAGAGAACTGGTCACGCACCAGACGTTTGCTAAGAAGGCCGACAGAAGAGGTAAAGCAGAGAATCCAGATGTACAAAAAGCATGAAAATTGTTAGTAGTAAAATTTATATGTTGTTAACGAAATATTTATAAAGAAGTAGTTTAATTTATTTTTAAATCGTTTGTTTTTATAAATGTTCAGTTTAACACTTTATATCGATATAAAGTAGTTATATCGAGCAATAATAAAAACTGAGCATTGTCTTTATGGGAGGTAGTAAATACCTGAATTATAATAATAAATAACTCTACATACTTATTTCCTGTTATTAGTTTACCGATGTGATAGCTAATTGAAAATAGTAAAATGTTTTTTTTTGAGTAAATCAATTGTGCTATCAACCCTGATAAGTTTGTGATAAATAGTAGGTGATAGTATATTTTAATTTATGGCGTCATGGTATAAGCAATATGCAATAATAAGGGCTTTATAATATATGTGTTCAAAACGTTGACATGCCTGATTTGTTACATAATTTATTAAATTAAGGTCTAAATCATAAAGTGACAAACGGGTAAAGGAATATTTTTGTCTTACACAAATAAATGGTTGTTATTTTAAAGAGTTCTTTTTATTTATCTCTATTGTCCCTAACTATGCCCACCCTTAAATATTTTTTATCAGTGGACTACGTACCAAAGCCCAAAACGTGCGCACACTAGATACTGGACGAGCGGAGTGATATCGTGGTTCATTCATTACTACGCTGATAACAAAGCCCTTCGTGACGCGTAAACTACGGTTTAGTAAGAGTTCTTGAGAGCCGCCACAACAAACAGGTTAAATAAGTAAATGGACCTTGCCCTCAGCGAGCGCAGAGAACATGCCAAAACTATCGAGTGGAAGCGGCGACTATAACATTTACGCGCCAACGCTTAGCGGGAAAACATTGCTAGCGGAAACATGTCTAATTTGAAAGTTTTGCGCGGGAGTTTAACGCGGCAAATTCTTAACTCGTTCGCTTGTGCCAAGCATGGAAAAAAATCTAACAAAGCGATTGTGTCATACAGCCGTCTTTTGAGTAGAAGTTTAGCTACCCAAACAGCAACTGCAGTGGATAATAAATGTTTAAACTCGCCATGGGGTGAAATACAGGTCGGAAAGGAAACATTAACGGAATTTGTGTTTTCTGATGTTGAATCGTGGGCGGATGCATCGGCTGTGGTAAGTCAGAATGTTTTTTTTTATTTAAAATCATATTTAATTACTAAGAATAATCGTTTATAATTTAATATGATGAAGGTATAAATAGTATCTAATGTAATTAATGTGTTCCCTATTAGTGAGTGAGCACCATTACCAAAGTGTCAACAGGTTAAATAGATAAGACTACCTACCTCCTGACATAATTATAGGTAAATCAACTTACGTAAATGTAACAGAAAATGCAACATAAGTTTAATAAAAAAATAGGTCTTGACCTTAACTCGAGGAAAATAGCAGACATGCATTTTATTCTCGAGTCTGTAACAACGAGTCTAGTTGATATTTATGTTCAATTAAATACTATTAAATCTAAGTGCACTGCAGTAGAATATTGTTCCCTGTACAAAGTTCGCTATGCTATACGGATGTTATATGAGAGTGATAGGGAATTATAAATAGTTCGTATTTGAAGGTTAGGGCTACATGTCTGCGCTGTGCCAAACATGCATTAAAAAATTTCAAAGTTAATAATATTAATTTTATATAAACCTAAAGAGAGATAAAAGGTTTTTTCACTACATGCACTGACCTAAATAAAATATATCAGTTTTCTATCTTCAATTTTTGTTAGATATTAGTCCCAACCGGCATTTATCGTTAATAGCGTGTCTAGGTGTCAAAATTATTTTGAAAATATGTGGAAATCTAGCAAAGAACTAGCGTTTTAGCACATTCTATAAGTGGTATAAGGTTTACTGCCTACCTAAAGTCATTCCCGGACTTGAAACAATTTTTTGTCTAAAAATTTTATGGTCACTGATTTGAACTCTGTACTTTTGAATCCAGCCGACCCGACTATGCACGTGCATATGTCAGCGCTTATTAAAGTCACATCACAATTGCATCGAGCCATGAGGACAGTAGTGCATGAGTTCTAGGTCATTTGTTAAACATACATGATCATTAAAACACACCGCGATTTATGATGACGTTTAGTTAATAATAACAAACTATGATTGTTGTTGTTGCTAAGCAGCTGATATGCTTATCTATGCAGCTATGCATCTACTTATTGTCGTTAGTTTATTGTCTGGTATATCTACCCAACTCTATAATAATGTAGTCTGGCATGATAAAGGGTTTGAAATTGCTTTGTTAACGTATAATACTGCAGAAAATTAATTTCACGAATTGAAATTGAATTTACTTGAAAAAAGGTGTTGGTCATAATCAACTACACAAACTTCAGCATAGTGTAGTGTTACGAAAATTAAAAAAAAACATTTGTTATTATTTCCAGATAATTTGTACTGAGTATTGTGTAAAACAATGAAGTATTTAAAATGGAAAATTGTCCTGTTTTTAAACTAATAATAAGGACAATTCATATTTGTTGATATACAAGGCAATTTCTATCAGACTATCTAGCTACAAAGCTATAAATAAGTACCTAATCTATGTGTATTTTTACATTTTTACTAACTAAAATGCTTATGTTGTTTGACTAATGCGTAATGTGAATCAAATGAGTTATCCAATTATCAAGTATTCACTTACATAGCATGCGAATAAAGAGAGAAACAAGAACAAATAACTCTGCACGTGATATACCTACCCAAGCACATGGTTAACATGGTAATAATGGTTTCCAAAGCTATAAAATCTTCTGTACGCAATCTTGAATCTATCATCCAGTTTAATGATGTATGAAATGATCAATGCTATGTTCTTATTTCAAACACCATCGCGATTTTTTGCTCATGATATAAAGATGCATGGGCTCTATTGAGAAGTCGTGCCAAATATTCGTGCGTTTGTTCGTCCAGTATCTGATATCTCAATATCAAACACTGGACTTTGGAGTATCTAGTTTTCTGTATAATAAAGGTCACGTAACACAAGTTTATCTATAAATACAGAATAAAGTCCGTTGACCTATATTTTCGGACCACGTGTGGCGCGTCCAGTTTATTTACATGTTTACGAGTAAATATAACTTGCCCTTGCCTGTTGCACTTTGGTCTGTCGCGCATCAATAAAGCGATACAATCATCTGGACAAAGGCGGACTGAAACTGAAATAGTCGGTTTGATTTAATCTACATTATACTTAGGTATTTCAAAAGTAGGAATCTAATCTTTGGTCCTTGCTTTGATAAATTGACATTTAGCCAAGTTGTTGATATTTTTATTCTTAATTCTTTTGAATACGTAAAATGTTTCACTCCCCTGTTTATGTATCTACTTACCTTTGACCTAGACTTGCGGTGCATCAGGCCGATCTTACGACTATGGCATGACGCGTATGATGATAGAGAGATGTGCCTGTGCATTAGCTGGACCGCTGAAGCTTGCTCATGGAGAGAGGCTCGGCCTCATCCTGCCCAACATTCCTGAATTCGTCGTGTTGATCCATGGTGCGATGAGAGCTGGCCTGGTTGTGACGTTTGCAAATCCTCTGTATACGGCAGGTAAGAATGTCGTCACTGATTCTCAAAGTTTTTAAACTACTCACTTACTATAAAGATTGCGGCAATTTATTGCGTAGCTCAAAAGTCAGACAGATTCAGCAAAGCTACATTTTACTCATAGATAAAGTACCTACCTGACATGTGCAAACAAAACACATTTTTTTAATGCGATGTGGGTAGTTATTTATTGGTTGTATAAATAGTCTATCCAAAGGTACATAAATACTTATTTACTTACCTTAGAATTAAGATCCAGTTCCAGTAACTGACTGACTTAATTGGAGTGGCACATATTAATAAGATCAGTAAGATAATTATGTATCGGTTTTTGTTTTTGGGAGTTATCAGATAGGAATAGATTTTCTATGATCGATATTTTTATAGTTTGTACATAAAAAAAGGATTCCCAATTGTAGAACTAGATACTGTCTTATAGCTAATGTAGGTTTGAGTACCCACAGTAAATCAGCTCGTTGTGACATCATAATTATAGATATTATATACCTATCTGGTTAACATATATGTTTAAAACCAGTAAACTCAAACTAAAGTGATTATCTTGATCGCTTTTTAATTAGTTGTACCTATACCTAACATCGTTATTGACTGGACTTTGTTCTGTCTACAGATAGTCAATTGTCTGAATATATAACTAACATTGATCTGTCATTAACGCCATGCAAATTGTCAGGTGAATCCCTGAAATTCACTTTTGACTTTGTTTGGACTAAAATACAGCTGCTATGGGGGTTATTTTTATGTACTAAATATCTTTTTTTGTACCATTTATGTAACGATGAACTACTTATTAATTTTTATTAGTCATTCATTCATACAACTCAAAGATAATACCTACGTGAATCTCAGAAATTTAACTTCGCAGCAGATAGCATAATTACTTTTATTTTATGTAATTTTTATGACCATTCATAAAAAATATATTTATCTGTCATTCATTGAGCCTTACAGACAAGTGGGTCACAGGTAAAAGCTTGTTAAAATATCAAGCAACCGTGTTTTTTTTGCAGTATTTTGCTGATGCACAACCAGTATACATAAGTAACACATTTTATTACTAGGAAACGTACTTAGTCATACATAGTGTATTTATGTTGTTGTGCAATATGGTATTGATAAGATAACTTTTGTAGGTAACACGCCGACAGTATTTACATGTTTAAAACTAGATAAAATTGAGGAAGAGAATAGGTTCATCTGTTCAAGATAAAAATTGTGAAAAGAACCAAGAAACTAAACAGCTAGGTACCTGGTAACCTACCTAATGCTATTATATTTTCCTTTCCAAAAGTAACTAGGTTTTTATAAAACTACTAGCTGACAAGGCAGACGTTGTTCTACCTTTTAAAAAAGAGGAGAGGGCTAACCCTATCACATAAGGGTATGAAAATTAGATGTTGGCCGATTCTCAGACCTATCTGATATTACAGCCGTTTCGGAGGAATTTGGGAACAATCATCGCGACACGAGAATTTATATTAGATATTTGACAATGCAGAATTCTCCATCCAGTCCATCGTAATATCAGAGCAAGCGTTCAATCTATTTAAATTGTAGGAATTCGTAAACTTCCCCAAAGATACAGGATGTTATTAGTAAGTATATTTCCTTGTTCGATAAAAACTGTTTATTGTTATTTTTGTTGTTCTTAAGAATTACTCGAAGATCGTAAATAATGATAACAAAGACTGATTGGCTATTATTACATATTATGAATAACACGCACTTAATTGTACGTAAATTAAATAGAAATATGTAAGCAATTAAATTCAAAGCTGATATTTGTGTTCCGTAAATTCTCAAAAACAAATATATTATTAGGATAATAATCTGGCTGTTTTAATCAGCAATCAAGCCTTGATAATGTAGATCGAATCGCAAAATTGTGATTAACAGCACACACAAAACGTAATTTATTTGCAACTAAGCAAAATTGCATTTTGTTACGTATTGGCGTTTATGTACTGAGACATTAAAAATACAAACGTAGACAATTTTACAGACTGTAATAATTATATCTGAAGTAAGGTCATACGTAGATTTTTATGTAGTCGAACCTTTTCATCAAGAGTTTTTTAGTTCTCCTCGTTGCTGTTTTTTTCTTCTAAAGACATGTCTTAAAAACCAAGGATTCGATTCAATATTCAAACTTATTTTAATTTTGCAACAATGAAACTAAGGTATTCTAAAAACTTCCTTCCTTTTATAGGAATAGAAAATCATACAACACTATATCTATACACGTGCATCTAACAACCAATTAAAAATCGTCAATAATTACTCAACTGCAGACAAGGTCGAGGAAATCAGACAGCTGGTTACCTAATTGCATCGTGGTCTACCGTTATCTGTGTTTGTAGTTCATTGCAATAAGTATCGTTTATACGACATGGAGATATGCTATCTACGTACCTATGAACTAATAGACTGTTCGACGACAAGAGCACAAATATTTGCCTGAATCTTAAAAGGCTGGTCCATTTGACGGGCCTGTTGGTCTAGTGGTTAGTGACCCTGACTGCTAAGCCGGAGGTCGTGGGTTCGATTCCCACCCAGGACAAATTTTTGTGTGATGAGCACGATCATTTGTTCTGTGTCTGGATGTTATTTATTTATAATATGTATGTACTTATTTAGAAATATATATATAAGTATGTTTATCAGTTGTCTGGTTACCATAGTACAGGCTCTGCCTAGTTTGGGATCAGATGACCGTGTGTGAGATTGTCCCAAGATATTTATATTTATATTTTTTTTTGCACGTATGCCTTGGATGGTTTTTAGGTCATATAAAATAAGTATGACTGAGTCCTGGGCAGTAATTTTCTTTACAAGTGCTATAAAAATCCTATACACCAAATTATCCAGAAGAATTTATCACTATCAAAACGCAAACAGTTGGCGATATCTTTTGTTCTACTTTCAAATAATATACCATGAGTTATTAAGGTATTTTTCATAGAGTTGGAGGTGTTCCTCATACTTCAATCTTTTAAGAAGTTTTTATTAACTTTTAATTTGATTGCAGATGAGATAAGACGGCAGTTTTCGGACTGCAACGTGAAGGCCATCGCTACGATTGAGATGTTCATGCCAGTCGCACAGGAAGTGGGCAAGTCTCTGAAGGACTACAAAGGGACCATTTGGGTAGGAGGTGATGACGATAAAACAAATGGTAAGATACCCTTAAGTATCAACATAATGTGCTATTTCATATGTGTAGCGTTTGCGTAGTTTTAAAAATGAAGCTGTCAATTCGTACGCCTGCCTCTACGTGGTGCGGTAAAACAGTATTCACGGGTTCGAGTCCTGTCTGAGGTAATTGTTTTTCCGCATGACTACTTATTTGTACTTTGTTAAATAACATGATAATAAGTAAGTACCTGCCTTCATAATTAACAGTTTATTAAGAATATCTACAAAGAGATCTAATTAGTAATAAGACCGCCCTTTGTAGGTACTTACTGTTCACACTGTTCTTATTTTACATAATTATCCTATGTTGGTGAGTGTACACTAAAGAGTAGGCAAATAAATAAATTAATATATTTCTATCTTCAGATGAGAAAACCATGTAAACACATCACTTGCTATTAATTAGTTATTTAAACCTTAAATTGACCTTTCGGGTCTCTCATGGATAATACAGATAGAGATAAAATTGTAATTTATTTGCTTCGTAATTTACAATTTGATAACCAAAATATCTAAAGTGTGTGAAGAAGTGCCTCTGAATCAGTTACCATGTTATCAAAAGGTTATCTTGATACAATGAAGTCGGTAGACATAGTCAATATTAATATTATCTGGCCGTCTATTTTACACGGAAACTGCTTCAAAATGAGTAAAGTAAACATCTCTATCTCAACACGTGCTTGCTTCTTCTGTACTCTGTACGTTGGGTTTAATATTACTTAAGTATATGTAAGTGTATTAAATAAATAGGTAAATGTAACAGTTTGTGACTGTATTCGTTCACAAAAAATACCAAACATAACTGAAACACAAAATGAAGCTCACATCTGGTATAACACATATCTACTTAATTCTAATAATTATCTACTTTTTGTCCCTATAAGTTTATGGGAACGGAAACTATGAGAATGAATCCGTGGGCTCAGCTAACTGACTAATAATTGAGTGAATTCTGTCTGCACCACACTGTAGGGACTATCTAAACGACGGGATTGTGAAATGCAACCTAAGTTTCAAAACAACATTCCCTATGGGATACTAGTAGGTAGCTGATGTTATGTCGAAACGGTCGGGCTTACTGAATTAATTTGTCAATTTGAAACGAGTTTGTAGCTTAGAGATACTAGATAGATGAACTATTTAACTTTAAGTAACCTACCAAATTATGACCAAGATAGGCCAATTTTAATTTAAATGATTTTGCGAATGATCATAAGCAGACTCTCCCTCTCTCTGAAGTGAATGAGAGTGGTTTCGATCACTGGTCGATGCAACATGACATGAATACAAAGCGAATAAAATCTTCCCAGTAAATCACCGTCCTTATTTCATAAAAAAATATAGAACGCGTTCAGTTATTAAGATTTTCGAATTTTAGGTATTCACGGCCTTAAATCATTGCTGATGGCCGATCATGAGGCAGATTTGCCGACAGTGGATTGTGAAGAAGTCTGCCTGATCCCTTACTCGAGTGGCACAACGGGCATGCCCAAAGGCGTGATGCTGACACACAAAAACCTTGTGTCAAACTTGAAGCAAACTCAGTGTCCCAAGATTATGAAATACGGAGGAGAAAAAGGTAAAGTTATTTGTGCATACAGTTGTTTGAGTCACCAGCAAGTCGGCGAATCGCAAGAATGCGAGTATGGTGATCGATGCTCGTTACTTCCGTGTTAGGGAAGATGTATATTTTCTTTAGTGGGATAATTAGTTAAAGATTGTTATTATTACAGTAACTGGCAATAAGCAAGTGTGGGTCGTTTGAAAAACTGCCTCACTACGACTTGAAAATTTGTTGTATTTACAAAGATTTTGTTTTATATTTATATAATTTAAGACAAGGAGAAGTAAATTAAAAATAAATGTAGACAAAATCACATACCTACATTGCTCCGAATCCAAAGTAAGTAGCTAAAGCACTTGTGTTATGGAATCTGAGATAACGAATCCAACCAACACGCAAGCCCGAGACAATGTCGAAAAGTAATTTTCTACATTGACCCGTCCGGGGATCGAACCCGGGACCTCAGAGTTGGCGACACCTTGAAAACCGGTGTGTACGCCACTCGACCACGGAGGTCGTCAAAAAGGTGTATTTAATTTTCTTAAATTACTTTTTCAGGTAAAGGAGACGTGCTCCTGACGGTTCCGCCTTTCTTCCACATTTACGGCTTCAACGGTATCTTGAACTACAACCTTAAACTCGGCTACCACATTGTTACAATGCCCAGGTAAAAAATATCTATGAGTATAATATTTTGCGATTGGCCTGTACCTCAATAAAGAAAATACTAGGTTCAAACTTCAGTTGCCTGATTACTTACTTATTCATAGTTTTTGTTTGTGAACACGTAAGAAACCGAGATAATGATGGTAAATGATCCGTTTTGTTTGTATGGACTTAACGATATTTTAGTAATTGTGTTTAATGAGGATCTCGATAGGTATCTTCCTAATCGAAATCGTATCTATTGGATTTGCTCGCGTTCCAAAGTCAGCAGATTATCCATACAGTTTTTGTACGACACTTAAATGCCCCTGGATTAACTGTTTAAGTGGACTCTAACCTTTGAACGCTCGAAACTGACCGATTTTTTGCAATCTGTCTCCATCACGTATTTTCTCACAGTAGGTACTGAGATATAAAAGAAGACAAAAAATCTTTTTTAGCCTGACAAGTTCATTTATGACATTTCCTTGGTCTGCGTGGGCGGCGATACGCAACTACCTATGCAATGACGGCGCCTGAATGGTATCGTCGATTATTTTACACCGTACCGTATACCGTCACTTGACCACCGTCCCGCTTCCACTATTTACTAACCCCGCTGCACCCGTCGCCCGCGGACCGCGGAGTGTTCTGTACCTACGATTTTGCCAAGTTATATGGCGGTAATAACGGCTAGGGCGTCGGACTTGTGGTCATGTGGTTGCGGAATCCCACCGATTACATTACCGACGTGAACCTACTCGTAATACAAGCATCTTAGCTTAGCACATGGGTTTAATAAGAATAGTAGTAATATGCGATCCTCATTGCTATAATCTTAAAAAAAAAATTACCTTCCATTTTCAGATTTACCCCAGATGACTACATCAAATGTTTAGTAGAGTACCAGCCAACTACGTTGTTCGTAGTACCTTCACTCTTGGCTTTCTTAGCGACACATCCGTTAGTGAAGAAGGAGCACTTGCAATGGGTTGAGACAATCATGGTGGGCGCAGCGCCTACTACTGACAGTATGCTCGAAAAGTTCTTGCTGAAATGTGAGAAGACTAAGGATCAGATTAAGTTGTTACAAGGTAAGCAATAAGAAAATTATGGAAAAATCTCGATCAGAATCAGAATTCTTTTTGTCGTCGTCGTTCTTAAACTATAAAACTTTGCCTGGAAAAGGGGAAATTGCCTCCTCTATTATGCGAATCAGCTACATGGGGTTAAACCCAGTCACCCTATTTAGATAGATCAATATACTTAGATCGTCAACGTCGTATACGTTAAATCCGATTTATCAGGCGCTTTTCAAAAAAATATATTATTATACTTATATTTACTTAAATTAAATTACCTTATATTTTTCAGGTTACGGTATGACAGAGAGTTCGCCAGTCACCCTGATGACGCCTTATGAGTATCCGTACAGCAAAGTAGGCTCAGTGGGACAGCTGGTGCCGAGCACCCAAGCACGAATCGTCTCTATTACCACAGGCGAGATGCTGGGGCCACATAAATCTGGAGAACTGTGGTTGAGAGGGCCACAAGTGAGTTCTTAATATGTTATTTTAATTATTTAATTCCGCGGATGAAGAAAACGACTTTAGGCTTCCGTGTCCCAAAAGGAAAAAACAGAACTTTTAAGATAACTTTGTTGTCCGATAGTCTGACAAGAACCTTTTTCTCAGGAACGCGTTATGGTATCAAGCTGAAATTTATATCCAACAAACGTCTACTGTCCCTTGGAACTGTGAAAAAATTAAACTTCTAAGCCAACGCAATCAATAGATACAGCCGTTTATAAATTTTTCGACACTCGCATGGGAATCAAAACCTACAGGGTACTTCCCGTGAACTAGAATCTTGAAATTTGGTACGAAGCAACGTGTATATATCGTACATGTAGCACAAAAGAAAAATTGCTAAAATCGTAAATTTTTAATTACATCTGATAATAAAAATATTGTTAAACTTTTAAACTTAGGTCTGTACGGAACCCTCGGTGCGCTAGTCCGACTGTCCGAGTCGGACTTGGTACTTGGCAGTTTTTTTGTCATAATAATATTGGGATTATTATCACAAACATTAAACGAAACGTTATATTTTGCTCTAAACATCTGTAACATTCCTTAAACCATTTACAGGTCATGAAAGGTTATTGGAACAACGAAGCGGCCACAAAAGAAACCGTAGACAGCGACGGCTGGCTACATACAGGCGACGTGGCTTACTACGACGAAGAGTTCTATTTCTACATAGTGGACCGCACGAAAGAACTCATTAAGGTTAAGGGCAATCAGGTATGAACAGTCAACACTGCATTTCTAATTATATCTTCTTGCTAGACAATTGTACTTTGCTTTTACTGTGACATATTAGTCTGTAACTCATGTTTAGGGAGTGCGTATATGTTTATTACCTCTGCACGTACAAACAAGGTTAAAAGAGGGGTAGCAGAGGTAGCTAGCACCCTGGATTAACACGTAGGCTACTTCTTATCACGAAAAAATTAAGGTGTCTGATATACCGCGGGTAACACCGCAGGACGCAGCTAGTTATAAAATATCTAAGAACCTATGACATTTCCAATAACTTAAAAAAAAATATTCGCAGGTGTCACCAACAGAAATCGAAAATATAATAATGGAGCGTCCCGAAGTAGCAGACGTAGCTGTTGTCGGTGTGCCGGACCCCTTGGCCGGGGAGGTACCTCGAGCGTTTGTCGTTCTCAAGGCCAAACAAAAACTCACTGACAAAGAGGTGTGCGACTTAGTCGCGCAGAAGCTCACGAGATATAAACACCTTGACGGTGGCGTGATATTTTTAGACGCAATCCCAAGGAATGCAGCTGGCAAAATAATGAGGAATGAACTCAAAGTTCTCGGTCACAAGAAAAATTAGTTGCCATCTTCAAGTATTATAAACCTAGTATTTTTGTAAATTAGTAAAATTAAGTGAGTTAATATATTTTGTAGATTTATAGGACTGAATTATGTAATGTTATTTAGACTATTTTTAAGGTTTATTCCAGACACCTATTGTACACAATGTAAATAGATATTTGTTTGATACAATAAAGCCTTTTTTTTAGTAGTATATAAATATCCACTTAACATAATATAATCTTAAAGTCTAAAATAAGTTTCGTAAGTATTAATTGTTTATGATTATCCACGATTCCAGACCATCTAAATCTTGACAATTATTCTTCTGGCGTGGAATAACAAATAGGCATGCCTACCGCAGAGGTAAGTCTACGGAAACAGCCCTGATCAGCCTAATTGACAGGGTTGAAAAGGCACTGGAAGACAAAGAAATAGCGCTTTGCGCATTTCTAGACATAGAGGGAGCGTTTGACAACACTCCCACTTCACTTTTGGTCGAAGGTATGGCTGCAAAAAGCCTTGAACAAACGACCACGAGATGGGTGGAGTCAATGCTCTCCAGCAGGAGAGCTAAGGTATCTCTGCTTCAAACCACTATGGAAGTTATAACCACCAGAGGATGCCCGCAAGGAGGCGTGCTTTCGCCCCTTCTCTGGACTCTGGCGGTTGACCAACTGCTCTATAAAATGGCCGACCTTAACATTGACACACAGGGATACGCTGACGACCTTGTTGTCATAATAAGGGGCTTCTGCCAGAGCACAGTATCTTCCATTATGCAAAGGGCGCTGAACACCATAGGTGGGTGGTGCAAAAGAAACAATTTATCAGCTAACCCTGACAAAACTGTTATTATTCCTTTTACCAGGCGTAGACAGCTGAATAAGCTAGTCAAACCCTCTCTAAATGGAAAAGAGCTTGAGTTTTCCACAGAAGTTAAATATCTGGGCGTCACTATTGACCAGAAGCTAACATGGAATACTCACCTTAACAACATCATACAAAAGGCAAAAATTGCCTTAGGCTCCTGTAGCCGTATGATGGGCAACAATTGGGGCCTTAGTCCCAGAGCTGTCTTATGGCTGTATAACACCATCGTGAGGCCGACTATATCGTACGCCTCTGTGGTTTGGCATCACAAAGCCAATCAAAAGACAGTAACTAACAAATTAAGTAGTCTGCAAAGACTAGCCTGTCTCATGGCAACTGGGGCAATGTCCACCACACCTGGGGCGGCCCTGAACGCTCTACTATGCCTAACGCCCCTAAGTATGCATATTGCTAAGGAGGCGTGGGCAAGTGCTTACAGGATTAACGCTCAGGGGGGCTTCAATTGCATATCCCAGAGAATGAGAACAGTACTGGAGGACGTAAGAAGCACACCAACTCTTTGCATGACTTCAGATATCATGGTTCCAAACTGTAGCTTCCAAAAGAACTACAAAGTGGAAATACCGCACAGGGAGGACTGGTTGGACAAACAAGTCACCTGTGAAACTGGTAGCCTAATATGGTTTACTGATGGGTCTAAAATGGGCACTGACGTAGGCTTTGGCGTATATGGAGAGCAGCCAAAGTTCCGGCTATCTCAAAGCCTGGGCAAATTTGCATCCATCTTTCAAGCAGAGGTTTACGCCATTATCGAATGTGCGGAAGCAAACCTACGAAAAAATTATGCCAACCACATAATTTACATTAACTCAGACAGTCAGGCAGCGCTGAAGGCCTTAGACTCCAACTTAATAACCTCAAAGTTGGTAGCAGACTGCATGAGTCGTCTAAATACTCTAGGAGAACGAAACAGAGTAACGCTGAGGTGGGTTCCGGGCCACGCGGGAGTCGTGGGCAATGAAAATGCCGACGAACTCGCTAGAGCAGGATCGGGAAAAACACTATATGGTCCAGAACCTTTTTGTGGCATTCCCAAAAGTCTCGCCCGAATGACCCTGGAGAACATCTATTTGAACAAATCCTGTAAGGCATGGTCAGACATGCCAGGACTGACTCACTCCAAAACTCTTGTTAAAGCCTATGACAAGAGATACACTAAGCTGATCATAGGACTGAGTAGGAAAAGAATGCGCATTCTAGTTAGAGCCCTCACTGGACACTGTTGCCTAAACAGACACATGTCCACTATGGGACTGTCCGAGACAAGAACGTGCAGAATGTGCCAGGAGTCAGACGAAACTCCGCTTCATATTCTGACGGACTGTGGACCTTTAATGCGCAAGCGTAGCTTACACCTGGGCAAACATATCCTTGGCCCACAGGATGTAAAAGATATCGCCCCCCAAAAGCTACTGCGATACCTGGTGGACGTAGGACTTAGTGGCGAACTGTAAAGATAGCAGCGGCGATCACAATAGATCGATAACGGTCGCAGTGATACTGGGGCTGCAAAGTCCTAGAATAGCCGCTAAACAAATAAAAAAAAAAAAAAAAAAACAAATAGGTATACATATTTATACTAAAACATAGAGACAAGTTAGTGTTCCATAACATCTGGTCTCTTTTATAATAGGTACTACTCTATATTAAGAAATAATAAAAGTACCAGCTTTATAACATAGGTAAATAACTATTTTGAATAAGTAACAGCATACAGGCTAAGGTTTTTAACCCTCAATCTTATAATATCGATTTACTATGCATTAATTTGACTGGCCTGGTGGTCTAGTTGTTAGTGATTTTGACTGCTAATCTTTAGGTTGTGGGTTAGGTTCCCATGACAAACCTTTTGTGTGATAATTAATAAAACCAAGAGAATTTTGGGCAAAGAAGTATACTGTGTTAAAAAACTGTCGAGGTCAGTACCTTACAAAACAATTTTTAGTTTTTAATAAAAAAAAACTAGTATTTCTTTATAATTATTCATTAATCGTTTTAGACGACTAAGGCTCCACGTCGATTTCATTTAGTGTAATATACCACCGAAGAATTATTATCAACATACCTAGTGAAGTACACATCTTTACGGAAAAGAGTATCTGAATAAACGAATCTTTAAGATTTTTTGCTTCTTATGAAGTGTATCTATGAGGAATAATTCATTTTATAGTTATAGATAGATTAGGACAATGCTGTATTACATACACTGTATCACAGCAATAAATATATCATTATAGATTATGTGAAGAGTTGTTGACAGTATCCTTTTAAGTAATAGAAAGTGATTATACGAAATTGATTCATTATTTATTCCTCACATATTACATTATTGGTATAAAATAATACTAAGTTACAATCATTCATTTTCATTTCAATTATTTATTAGATAATTTGCATTAGGTCTTTGAAAAATGAATAAGACCAGGACATATTTAAATACTTGAGTTGGGACATGGATCAGAATTTCAAAGTTACAAGAAATGTATGCCTTAACTACACATTTCACTATGAGTAAACACATGAAATTGCTTTAAAGAGCCTAGGAAACATTAATTTACTTTTCTACTTATATCTAACAGTCACATAATAAAAAAGTACTTGTAATAGTGCCTTATTCCTATGACTCCTTGTTCGGTTCTGTTTCTGTCTTGGTTTCGTCAGACTTAATTTCTTCAATCTTTTCAGGATCCTTTTTCTCTTCTAGAACCTCCTCAGTCTTTGGGCCTTCTGCTGGTGGTTGAGGTAGCTCAGAGTTAACATCAGATATTGAGTAATTATCTGATTGTATTTCAGCTTTAGGGGAGACTTCTTCAGCAGGCTGTTGAGGAGTAGGGTCAGGTATTTGTTCCGGCTCTTTTACTACATTTTCTTCTGATGGAGTATCTGACTGACTGGATTCCTCTTGCACATCTATGTGCCTTTCATCAGTCTTAGGAGAATTACTACTTCCGTCAGTGTTGTCACTTGAAGATGAACTTTCCTCGCTAGATGTGGAAACTTCAGATATGAGTTTTGGTTCATTGTCTTCTTTTGTGGTAGAATCAGAACTGTTTTCATCCATAGCAACTGGTTGTGCTTCTATTTCAGTTTTAGGCTCTGAACTGGAAGCTTCTTTTTGACTTGTTTCATTTGTTTCTTGAACTTTAATATCTGTAGAACATTGTTCATTAAGTCTTTGCTCGGTCATTTCAGCATCATCAACTTTAATTTCTGGAATGATTAAGGTAGGAGTGCTTCCTTCAGGTTTCATGTCAATATCAACTTTAGGTTCATCATGGGAACTTGATGAAGTTGTAGCTTCAACTTTAGGTTCTTCTGCAGACACTGTGGCTTGGGGGCTGGGTTGATCACTTGTTTTTGTTTCAGCTGGCTGTTCATCAGCAGTCGTATTAAGTTCTGGAGGAGTTACTGATTCATACTGAGTGGCAGTTTTATCTTGAGTATCCATAGGAGCCTCTTGTTTAGCTTTTAATCTAGCTTCAATGTCATCCACAGAAATATGGGCATCGGATGAACTTGGTTGGGGTTCTGAGATCTGCTGTTGTTCAGCATTTTCTTTCCAAGACATATCTTCCATTTCAACATCCACATTGTACTCGGAATTGTTGTCAGAACCATTGACAACAGGTTCTGCTGGTTCACCATTCTCTGGTTCTGCATGCCGCTGTGTACCAGGCTCTCTAGTACTTACAACTAAAATATTCTTCTCTATCGCCCTCATAAACTTATCAACGCGGTTATACTGTTTACGAGGATACGTAAGTAATTCACAAATTCTTTGAACAGTGAATGGGGCAGATGTGAACGAGTCTAGGCGTTCTAACAAACTGTTCTTCATGATATCGTAATTGAATGGATCCACGTTTGGATATGGGGGAATGTCAATACCTGGAGAAGTTTCATAGAAATCAGTGATTACAGAGAGCAATTTTTCTTTGAATAAACTTTTTACAAGAGACCATTGGTAAACTGGATCACCGGTTCGCGCTACGTACGCCAAGTACTCGTTAAGTTCTTGTGGAATAGTTTTTGGTTTGCGCTTGGAGAAGTCTTCAAGGAAATGGAATATTTCTTCAGCGTTTTCCATTTTGAGATTAAATAATTAGAAAAAATAATTACAAATCACACCACACAACAAACCACACAGCCACAACCATAGACAAGATTTGGTTTGTTTTTCTTTTTAATAAAGAGTAAAAATAAGTTATGGCGACCATCAAGAGACCAACCACAGAAAACAGAATAGAAACAAATAACAAAATCGATGTCGTAACTAAGATAGTCAAGAATCATTTTATCATCAAATTATCTACAATCATGATAAATAAGAAGTAACATTGAAGAGAGAAGATGAAATACCTACACCATTTTATATCTCAGATTTTTAGATGAGTTTACCATCATAACGTAACGTCAAAACTTAAAAAGTTAAAAAAAACCGATGAAAGACAGAAGACTGGAATTGTGACATTTACACTGAAGTGGAGTAATTTAAAACAAAAGAAATATCTTTATTGGCTAAGTAAACACTTATATTTCGCTTACAATTCAAATAGCACGTAGCCTAATTATATAAAAATGAATAGTTTGCTACGTAGAAGCATTTTTCCAATATATAACAAATCAATAAAATTAACATGCCGATCGTTTGCCGAAGTTCCTATAAAAGAAAAAATTGACACAATAGTTAAAAATAATAAAGTGGTAGTATTCATGAAAGGTGTGCCGGATGCCCCACGATGTGGATTCAGCAATGCCGTCGTACAGATAATGAGGATGCACGCAGTACCCTACGACAGTCATGATGTCCTATCTGACGAAGATCTAAGACAAGGTTAGTTTTTTTTTCAATATTTATCATTCATACTAAATAAAACTATAATTAATATCGACATGCTGCTAGTGATAAGACTTTTTAGTTTCCTATTATCTTGTATAGGTCAATTGAATGTGACAGCTTCCTAATACATTAAGTACCGAACATCAACACCTCCATAACTGTTAAAATACGTGAAAAAAGATTCCTTTAACTCTAGTCATCATGATATGCAAGAGGCATAGTGCTGAGTAATGCACAGTGTTTGATTTTTATATAAAACAGTATGTATTACTGATTTTCTTATTACATAAACAATAGAATGTTAAGTGGAAGACGGTATAAAGTAGTTTTGATTAAAGAGGTTATTTAATTGTTATAAATCTCTGAAGTGATTGATAGATAAAATGGTGATAATTTGAATAACAAACACTGCAACATATTAAATTATATACTTTATATAATTATATTTTAATTACTGAAGTACTTATCTACTCACTGAGTTGAAGATATTTTTCTACAAGACAAATCTACTATTAAAATTGCCATGGGGTTTTGGCATAGACTAGAACCTTCACCTCTCTTCCAGCGGGTGTCATTAGAGGCATCTATGGCCATAGCATTCTTCTAAAGAATTTAAAGTAGACTGGTCACCAACCCACTTGCCCAGTTGTGACTAGGGCTCACCTTAATAATGATGCTCCATTACACACAGCCAATTTCAAGACTGGGTTTTGTGGCACAAAATGGAAGTAGCTAGGTCCAGCAGGGGACCGTGATAGGTTGAGTTGATTGACTTATTAAAACATCCAATGCAATAATTGACATGAATATGTAAATTAACTTCAAAATAATTTTATATATCTAACCCATCTATCCCACCTTCTACTGTATGTTGATATTAATGGATTATGTAATAAAGCTGATTTAAATATCATCCTTTTTAAAATTTTCAATCTTTTTAGGTATCAAGGAATATTCAAACTGGCCAACAATTCCGCAAGTTTTCATAAATGGAGAATTTGTTGGAGGTTGTGATATCATGCTACAAATGCACCAATCAGGTGAGCTTATTGAGGAACTCAAAAAGGTTAACATAAAGAGTGCACTACTTACTGCTGAGGAATCTAAAACAGAGGAAAAAAAATAAATTCTTTAATATGATATTTATAGTAATGTGTAGGATATGTAATATACTATGTGGCGATGTAGTGGATTATATTGAAGCTGTGGTTGATGATACTGTTTTATTATATATGAGTATATAAAAGTATGTGGGTGTTTTTCTTATTTATCAATTACTAGCAAGCTGATCTGTATTTTGTTGATTTTTCAAATATATTGTAATTATTAGTCAATTTGTTTTCTTTTTTATAAATCCTAGGTTACATAAATACCTATGTGTATATGCATGATTTAAATTAAAAGAAGAATTGTTTAAGAGCTCTTTATTAAAGTAGCTGTACATTCGAGTTAGTATACTTTTGGGCACATAAGTCATTCTTAATCTACATACCGCTGCTTTCTCATAGTAACATAAGTGGTTGATTCATATTAACAACGCAGTCATTATTAAAAGACAAAAATATGGCAGATCATTTATTTTGAGTACTCATTCCAATACTCTCACAAACGATAATCATATAAAAATGATAAATAAATAGATGCAGGCAAGCTATGGCAATCTATGATATAAATAATTTGTGTGACACTTCCCTGCAACATTTATAATTTAGAAAACTTAAAACAATACTGTGCCTACCATCCATGTACAATAATTACTAATGGCAGTAAATAAAAATCGATCTTGTATAAATAATGTTTGCTTATAAATAAAAAAATATAACAAAAACATTCTCACAATGTAAATGAGTCTTATTTTGGTGTCACACATTAGTCAAGCCTAACATTAGCACCATTTTATCTTACAAATAATTTTTTTGTGACTTCCCTGAGAATTTCTTATAAAAGTTAAAAATACCTAATGCTAATGTATAAATAGAGTGTTGTAAACATATAAAATGATTCCTCTGATTTGAGCCAAAAGGTTACTAAACATTAGGAAGGAGAATATGGTATGAAAGTTAATGGCATTTTTGGTTTGAACATTGCACATAATATTTAATATAGAACTGTTTTATAAACTAATTTATATCACAAACATTGTTTGCTCTACATTGACCTTGGTTTAGGGCGTTTTTTTGAGGCAGGTCAATGTAAGGGAAATAATCTTTGTGCTCCATTACGTCGCCGCTGGAGGCTCGGGCCGTCGGTCGTGTTAGTACTTAGCACGGTGTTTCTCTGCTCGCTCGCCATCTTAGCTCCCTCCTTGACTGATGACGTGGATGACAATGTCCTATGATACGATTTCTGCGACCTGCGTCTGAGTAAAAACATTTTAGTTTCTATAAATATGAGTAGGTATATAACTAATACGTAAACATAGTGGGCGTTAGGCAGCGGACCAGTGGCATACTGGAGGTTTGCCAAATACCATGTGAGCTCGGGGAAGACGAAAGTCGTGACGGGTTTTTAAATGTTTATTTAGAAAAGTTTCCATAGCTAATTATATTAAATAATTTAACGATTCGATGTTTTTCGTGTAGTACCTAGAGGTCGGTTTCGCCATAGAGTGCGGTGGAGAATGCCATGTAGTCGAGAGCTCCGGCGGGCGCTCCGGGCCCGCGGAATGGAGGCATGCGCGCCACGCAGTACTCCGCCTGGTCGGGCGGCAGCTCGCGCCTCAGCTCGTCCGCCGTGATGTAGGGCTGGGAGCGATAAATCAAGATTAATTATCGAAATTCGAAATTTTTCTTCCTTAGTAAAGTCATATCGAAAGCCGTTATACCTTGTCGCCAGCTAAGATCCTAAAGCTGTCGATGACTTGTTCAGCGGTGTCTGTGTCCGTGGATTCCCTGGTCATAAAGTCTAAGAAGGCGTCGAATGACACGTAGCCTGTGAACCAAATATTTATAATCGTTAGATATGTTGATTAAGTCATAAATTTATTTACATCTAGATCAAAGCTGTGTTCTAGGTATTGATCTGAGACTAGACTCTTTGATTGGGGGTAGTCAGTCACGTACCTGTGTTGTTGGGATCGACGACAGCAAGAATGCGCTGGAAGTCGAGTTCTCCTTGCCTGTCCTTGCCGATGCTGTAGCCGAGGGACACCAGGCACGACTTGTATTCTTCGGGTGCTAGGCGGCCTGGGAAAAATTAAATAACCATACAATGATTGCTGCTCAAAGTACCCAGAATATTCGACAGGATGAAGTAGTCGTTTGAAACTAAGCGACAAAGTTTTATTTACTTGGTTTTTCAGAGGGAATGTTGTTATATATTTCTTATTTACCGGTGCGATTTTTGTCGAAGTGGTTGAAAGAGGCGCGGAATTCCGTGAGTTGTTCCTGAGTGATGCCCTTTGAGTCCCGGGTGAGGATCTGGTTCTCGACTTCGTTGATAGTGCGGTTGATGGAAGTCAGAAGTTGTTCCCAGCCGACGCGCAGAGTTTCCATTGTGTATTGCGAATACCTGCAGTTGAATAACATAAACGGTTTATGTAAGAAACAGTAGTTTATCGTATCTTTTAGGTTATAATTATGTTATTGTTATTGAAATAAAAACTCGCCTGTTTTCGAAGATCATGCCCTCCTGCACAGCCTGGTGGATACGCTCCAGCTCTTCGATGTGGGGCTTGTATGCGTATACGCCAGCCTCGTATTCCTTGAGGCGACGCAGTTGGTCTTCCAGAGAGCCCTAAAAATAAGGATATGGTTTTATAGAATATCATAATGTGGGAAAACCCACCCGTGGAGACTAAAATATTGGAGAAGTTAATCATTATATCACTTTTGTGTTTATAATATTACAACAAGAATTACTAGGGAAAGCTATTCTGATTAATCTCTGGTAAAATGACTAATACGTATGTATTCCAATCAGATTATTTACTGTTCTCTCCAATATAATGGGGATTTGTTTGTTTTATAGTGTCATGACTTGTCAGTAATTTTTTCAACCCACAAGCTGCACTAGCCTTTTTGTTAGAACGTAAGTAGTTCTAGTAGGACGCAGTTCGAAACCACCCATTTGGTACACTCTATTAGTGAACCCGGTAACAATAATACTAGTAATGCGACCCAAGTATGTAAGAAAATATATTGACCTGCAGGCCCATTCCGATAGCGGTGACGGCGTCCATCTGTCTCTCGATCCAGGGCCCGACGGCGTTGGCCTTCTCGGCGAACTGGCGCCGGAGGGTCTCGTTGTTCTGTTGCTTGCGCAGCTCGGCGGCCAGCGTGCCGTCACGCTGCGGCACCAGCTGCCTCACGTCCGACCACTTGCGGTTCAGCTCCTGATTCATTCAGATAGTTTCTTAGTCGGAGTCTAAGCTAGTATCGAAATTTAAAGCACCTAGGTACGTGATTGAAGAAAATCTGGACTGATCGGGTGTTTGTCAGGTAAAGATCGTTTACAATGCACTTTAAGACTCAGGTCTAAGTATAAATTTTTTGGTGTTCATTCATCAATTGATTGGAGTTGATTGATTGAAGTCAGTTTCTTGCTAAGTTATTTTGTATAGGTACTTACCAATAAAAATAACAACACTTACTTAGTCACCAATATTGGTGTGGAGAATTACGTATCTATAATTAAAATTATACTTACGTGAGCGGTGAGGGTGGTGTAGGGGTTCTCCAAACCTCCGGGGATCTGGTGCTGTTTCACGATAGACTCGACCTGGTGCACCAGGTTGACTATCGCCTGTAATATGTAAAATAAAAATCTTAGGTTCTACATATTACATATTTTGTTCCATTTATATTGCCAACATATTATCGCTTGCTTTATGCATTATTTCTTGCATTGCTGCTAGTAAAGAACTTTTGGAACTTAGCATACGAGTAGTGTAGTGTGCCTACCTGGTATTCTTTGTCGGCCTCTCCGAGGGTGGCCTTGAAGCGAGCGTGAGCGTCCATGAGGCCGGAGATCTCTTCGATGGTGTGCACGATGAACATGTCTACCAGGTCCTCCCGGGTGCCGTCCAACCTGACAAAACATCATTGTTTAAAATGCGACTATTTAAAACAATCTGTTCTTTTAATGTCTGTTTGTGATTATAGTATTGCCCATCAAATTCAAATTCAAATTCAAAATCATTTATTCAAATTAGGCTACCATGTAGCACTTTTTGAATGTCATCAACACAGACAGCACCCTGATTCGCCCACCCCACCGCTTCCTAAGTGCTCTAGCCGGGGAGAAGAAACGGCGCAACAAACTCCCCAGCAGCACGCTGTCTTTACAATATAAAAAATATAAATAATTTAGGGAACATGCCAAGTAATCAACTGCTTGAGGTTCATAAGTATCTCTCTGAAATAAAAAATTTAGGTAAAGTAAACTACAGAAACCAAGGTCAACAGAACGACCAGTCACCGCAAGCAGCACCCGTTCACGAGTATGACGCAAGGGTCAGCCATCACCTCCCTCGCCATATTTGAGGGAAGGAAGTGACCCGACCCAAGACGCCACCACAGGCAGTGACGACTAAGGGAGCATGACGAAACTGTTGCCGGTAGTTAAGAAAAAAAAAAAAAAAAAAATCATGACGCTGAATGAGAAACCTCAAACACTGATTAAGTGCACAATCCCATTACATGTTTACGAAATTAAATTTTATAATTAATATAATTATACATTCCAAGATGTAAAAGGAAAAAGTAATAATTTGGATATAAATTATATATAGATACGCATAATCGTATTAAATATAAAACAAAAAAAGGTAACAAACGTTGTTACATACAAAGTGTATGCCTATCAAATAAAATAAAAACATGGTTATAAAGCAAAACATAATTAATACAAATTAACATTCCACATGGAACCGTCTTGTGTCTATCGCAAATGCCAACTATGTTTATCGTTTAAATAGTCGTTAATTGTATAATAGGCCTTTTCACACAGCTTACTTTTAATTGTGGATTTAAATGAGTTAAATGGCAACTCTAGTAAACTAACAGGAAGTTTATTGTAAAGCCGAATACCAAGCCCCACAAATGAGTTGTGTACCCTATGCAGCCTGTGTGCATCTGCGTTTTGAGAAGTGTTCAGTTACATTTGTCGCAAATAGGTACAAGCATGAACGAATTAACCTCGGTACAAGGTACCTATATCGGTAATTTCGTAGCTTTAAATACAGATACTTATTATTCATAATTTCTATTGCTATAATATCAATGCAAAAAATCAAACCTTTTGTTTAACGCAAAATGCTGGCTTTGGTTTTTGGGGTAGGTTATGGTTGGAATGAAACTAGGGCGTAGGTATGGGCGTACCAGTTGTTGAACGGTGCGGCGCGCTTGGCGAACTCGAGGTGCAGCAGGTCGATCTGCTCCAGCACGCGCTCGGCGTCGTCCAGCGCGTGGCGGCGGCGCTGCGTGAGCGCGCCCAGCCGGTCCCACTGCGAGCAGATGCGCTGGCAGCGCGCGTTCACGCTCGCCACGTCGTGGTACTCCAGGGTGCTGCGGGACATCGTGCTTTATATTATCGAATGCACTTTGGATAGCAATCATTCCGTGCCAAATTAAATTGCGTCGGTAACACAGGCGGGCTTTTTAAACCTATCTGCTAAAGAACGGTATATTTACTTGGTAGGTTGTCATAGTGCAGTTCACTTAAGAGACACGCTCACTTAACTGAAATTGCAAACTGTTTTAAGGTCTATAATATTACACCTCAAATGAAAATTTGTGGATTTATTTAGTATCTACTACTTCTTGTTTATACGCCAATAAGGATCATTAGTGTTTCAGTATTTGTTTCATAAGTAAGAAATGAAGTTCTTACTTGAGCTCCTGGGCAATAGCAGCGATCTGCTCGACACGGTCTTGGTGAGCGGCAAGGTCAGACTCGAAGGCTTCGTGCTTCTTCTTCAGAGCCTTGATGTCGTTCAGCTTGCATTGACGGAAGTCCTGAGATTGTAGCATCTCTTCCTTGCCTAGAAATGGAACAAGAGCATGTTATAGTATTGATGTTTTTAAACGATGTCGACGTCGACTTCCATCCGACATCCAGCCTAAATGATTGAAAGTTGCAAAATTTTTCTGGGTCAGATTGCATACGGTATAAGAATCTAGTGGTATGGCGTACATTAGTAAGAAAGGGCTTATTGAGTTTGCGCTGAAGCGCCAACAGCAGTGAATGAAAATAAGCTAAGTTGAGTTAGCGAAAGTTACTTGGCCTCAGTTATCTAAAGCAGACAGGAAATCTGAACTTTTGACATATAAGAGCGATTCCGAGATTTCGTTCATTTTTTGATGAACTTACCTCTGGTCCAGTCCTCATGGATGTCAGCTTTGTGCTTGAACTTCTGGGCCAGGTAGTCAAGACGCTCAAGGCGCATCATCTCACTCAGCAGCCACTCTTCAAACGCCTTCTCAGCGATCTCCAGACCCTTCCAAGCTCCAGCGATGTCCTTAAAAAAGATATTTATTGTTTAGAACGAATCACGTTAAATGAAATAGAAATTATTTTTGACACCCAAGTGGTTGTAGCGTAGTAAAAGATAGGTCAAGTATTGTAAGTTCCATTGCAAAAACACTTGAACGTTAAAAAGATTGTAGTTATTTTTGATATTTCTGGTATTGGTAGTTTGTTATACTTACAGAGACCATCTTGCCTTCGGTGGGCATGTACGCGGGGCGGTTGCTCAGACGAAGCTTGGTTTGCAGGGTGTTGAAGTTCGTCTCCAGCTTGGCTTTCTGCTCTACACGTGGCGGCTTGTGCTTACGCCTGCATTAGAAACATAATTAAGAATATTAATGTACTCAAAATCACAAAGACCCGAGAGAGGATTCTGGGAATTGGACTTTACCACGGAGCAGAAAATAGAGTTCAGGTACTGTTACAAGAATGCGGAATAAGTTACGTTTCAAATGTACCAACTTGGTAGCTGATAGATAGGCAGTGAGGTGCCTAATTATGTAGTTGGGTTCGATATATAAATAACAATGTTGTACGAGTAGGTACTAGGTCTCCGCTTAGAAGTAACTAAGTCTTGTTTCTATAACGGTATCGATTTTAACAGCCTTAATAATCTACTGTAGGTTAGTCGTTAGCTATTTGTTACCTGTAAGTACGGTAGTCTTCCAGTTTTTTCTGGCATCCGGCAAGAGAGTTGTCGGTTTGGCGGCTGTTCAGCCACGGCATGGTACGCCTGATCCAGTCCAGCAGCTATAAAATTTTATTATGTGCCATCAATTTTATGGAACTAATTCAAACGTGTCTTTTCGGTACTGAGTTTCATTATGAAAGCTAATTTTTAAGGTGACGAAAATACGAATTTTATGAAATACTTTGGTTCAATATTATGACTTTTCGTTAAAAATATTTTGCTGTGATTACTTACGTCACTGGCAAGACGCTCATACTCTTCCATGAGGCGTTCATTCTCCTGGTTGACTTTGAGAACTTTGCAAATGCGGTTCGCGGCGGTTTCAGCCTGCGGATTGTACATAAAGAAACTTTAGATTTAGGACAACATTAAGAAATGGTGTTAGTAAACAAAATTCTTGCGGGTCATTTGACTCTTAAAATGTTTGCCTTCAGAATTTTTATTTGCAACAAATACAAAAGCATTTAAAATCAATTGAATTTGCTTTATCAAACTGCATTAATTAGTAGGTCCAGGTGATACAAACCTTTTGCGCGCCAGAGAAGCAATGGTAGTATGAAGACACGTATGTCATGACCGCGCGCTCGTCCGGCATCGCCGTGTTCTGCAGATCTGACAAGCGGCACGCAAGCGACACGGTGTTAGTTCTCATGCGATGTATCATGATTAATCCCTACTTAGAATGCTTGTGACAATCTTATAAGAAAACAACGTAGTTAACATTGAGTACTCGTTTAATGTATAGGTACTTCTACATTCAAAATGTCTAAGTTTCTAATGAAATTCAATTGTTAGCATTTAAACAAATTATCTCCAGTCTTAGTCCAAAACAAAAAGAATATTCCAACAACCCGCATTGTCTTATTCCGTTTTTATTAATAGCAATTGGAACAGGAAAACTAATAACGTTGAGCTAATTGTCCGTATTTAAGTGAACATCTAGATAATACAGCAAATGTCGAGTTATTTCAAATAACTGTAAATTACTCAGGCTATTAATTAGAAACACAAGCATTCTTAAGACAGCAATTTAATATATTTTCTGATAGTTAACAACATAAAGCTTAATCTAAAATACGTGACACACATATGTTGGGTAGGTTTGTTTCATGGAATTGGGAGTACCTAAATAATTCTAGGCGTTATTGTGTCCTTACCATTGTCCTTATTTGAATTAACTTGAAATTCAAGTAAGACAAACAATGAGAAGAAATTGCAATATTGGCATTTGGGCGATATTTGAGCTTTCAACGCAGTCATTCTGGGACTATAATGAAATGCTAGAACATTTGTGATGTGGTGTTCTTAGTGCATTTCATTAAAATTTGTTAGCTAACTGTGTTGAAATTTCGTCCGAGCTGTAAGGATTAGTTGATCAACACTGACAATAGGAGCTTTTTATCATAAAGCGAGGCACTCATCATGCTATAAGTTACACACAAAGGCCTGGCGTTAGGGGTCGGGTATCAAACGCGGATGTTGGCGGTAACGCATGGCGGCCATTTTATATTTGTTTTGTACCTGTTGCGCGCCTTGGAAGGCGTGGTAGTAACACGACACATAGGTCATAATGGCGCGCTCGTCCGGCTTTGGTGTGTTTATTAAGTCTGCAATATCCAGTTATAATTTACTTTTCATTGTCAAAATGGATTGGTTATTTGAAGTTACCGTTCATCTTTACAATATCATTAATTTGATTAATATTAATGTTCGTTATTTATCCTTGGCGATATTTTCTACGATATTGAAGCGAAAAGCATTGTAAGCGTGTCTTACCGTCGGGGTCCAACATGCGGGGGATGTCGAGATACTTCTCGGCCACATCGAAAGCCGTGTTTAAGTTCTCTAGAGGGTTGTCCTTGGACAGTTTGCTGTAGTCGATGAGGTCTGGTCTGTGCCTGTGGATCAGGGCGCAGAAGGCCAAACCGTCCTTGAATGACAGGTGGAAGTTCTGGACGTTGACGTTCTTGTAGGGAGCTGTCTTGCGTTGACACCAGAGCAGCAGACCTTCCTGTTATGACAGATATAGTTTGTATTTAGTAAGCTGACAAAATAGGAGCAGTTAGGTATCTGATCAATTGTGTAATTTTAGCAATAGTGGCAGTCATTACCTACGGTAGTAGAATTACAATCATAGTTGCTGATAAATAAATACATAGTAACATAAAAGCATATTCAATAAATATTGCATGTGAAAAAATGCATTGCTAATTACATTTACAATCGCGTTACTAGGTACCGTTGATGACTAATGTTGATTACACACGTAAGGAGTATTTGTAATGGACTATGGCTTTCAATTTACCTTGGCGGTCATTTCTTCTACTGAGATGTCCTGGATGGCGAAACGCAAGATGATGGTCCAGATCATACCCAGGGTCATCTTAAGGTTGCCATCGACGATTTCTTCGGCACCGATGGATACCAATTTTACGCCTGGAAATTGAAGAAAATACGTAATAGTTTGCATGTTGTTTTAAAACAAAACCGTCTACGAGCTCATTTCAAAGTAGAATTAGAACTTTGCATGGAATTTGACGTTTACTATAAAGAAATCTTTCCGAGTCTTCAGTGTTATGTTATAAGTTTAATAAATACTTAATGTACGTACACGTTGTCCCATTAGGCCATATTAGGTTTTTCATGATCATGTTTTATAGAAAAATATGTAGTTATAAGAAACGAATTTAATCAGTTTATTAAATTAGCAGTAGTTTCTTGGGATTCTCATATGGCACTGAAGAGCATGACTGAATTTTTGTTCATGCAAAATATGTACTTATTAGTTCGTGACTATCAAGCTTTGAGAGCAACTGGAGCTTAAAAAATCAATTGGTATGTATTGCATGCCTTATGTTGGCTGGTATCTAACAAGTTTACATTGGAGGGTTATCTCTATCTTCGAAATCGAATTTTGTTACTAATACGTCGTGGCCATAAGGTACTTATTGTTACTTTATACTGCTCTACAAATAGTTTATAGTTAGAAGTAAAGGCACAGCTCGTGTCGTGTTAGGCAATAGTACATTGTATTCGGCATAACGGCAAGAGTGTAGGAGTAATAGGGACGAGTTCTTAGCAAATCGCCTCAGAAACACTAGCTATTGAGTAATAAATATACATTTATAGGCCAATTCAGACTGCGAAGAACTGAGATGTTTATACATACATACATGAGAACTTGGAAAACATTAGATTTTCCAACATATTTAAATTATTCTCGTTAAGAAAAAAACCCCAACAAAATAAGGATTAATTCGTCGAACTCGATCGTACCAAAAAGGGAGCTTAAAAACATAATCCTTCTGTTCAGATTATATCGATTTCGAAATACAATGGAGGCATGTTTTTATTCAAAGCTCGTGTTCACTCCTGATCGGATTCAACGTATAAAATTGTAAACCTGGTGTTTAATCTCATGTGAACTTTTGTGATTTGATAGTTCATGTTTCAGTTTAACAAAAATTGCTAATTTATAACAAAGATTTTAAGAAACTGGCCATAGTTTTAGAATACCTTTGGAGGCAATGAAATCCAGAGCCTTGTTGACGTTTGCGATCTTGTGAAAACGCATTTTGCCGCGGTCGGGCTTAGGCAGGGTCTCGCCTGAGATGACCTCAAGCAACAGCATCAGTTTCAGGCCATTGCGGAAATCTTCTTCGATGTTTTCGATGCCAGTGCCAGCCTTCCTCAAGTGGCTGTTGCACCATGCTGTGAAGGTCTGAAATTAGATAAAAGGAACATGTTTTAGCTTTAAAATTTTAATAATTATTTTATGGGGTTTTGCTGTCGGTTGAATTATTTCTGATCTAAGAAATTTTTCGTGTTCAATATCTCGTATCGTCACGAGGAAAGAGAAATTAATTGGTGCCCAAACATGCGTATGCAATTTTTCATTTACTCAATAATCTAATCGGAAATAGTTTTGAACGTGTACAAGTACCGTTAATCAATACTGCAGTTGCAAGTGGCGGGGGGCGGGGGCCGGTCGAGGGGTCCGACCCTCGTAGTGCCAAATTCACTGGCGGTTATTAGCACCCGCCGCATTCTCATCGCAATTTCGACTCAAAATTGTCGAAAACAAAATTACAAATAACTAAAAACATACATATACTGCGTTCGTAAGAAAGCTGCGATTAGATTAACTAATAAGTTTACGTCTCCCTACATCAACATGTTTAGTATTCAATACGCATTCTTTATTAAAGAATAATGTAAAACATGTATTTGAACGTCCTTTGTTTAAAAAACCGACTAATCCGGTGTATTTAAACGGATGTAGATATGAGCGCACATTTTTAACTATTCAAATACCATTAGATAGCAATAACCTACATAATGGGTCACGCAGTCATCACCGTTAGCTTGATTATATCATTAGCCGGCTATCAAGAGGCGACTCAGTAAAGACCCAATAATCTATTGTACGTAATGAACGTTAAACAAGATCTGAAAGGCAGTAATAGTATACAAGCGGCGCGGCGCTCCTATGCAAACTCGCAAACCCGATTGGTTCTGGAAGTGGCGGCAAGGTCGAAACTGATAAATAGAATTCAATACATTCAACAGATTGCGTGATCGTGTGGCGAACTAAAGCTGAAGTTGACAATTAGTTCAAAGGATAGACATAATTCAATTGAACTTCTTACGTCATCATTTTGCACCTTTGGGTAAAATATTTAAAAGTAACGTAGTTACTTGGTTACATCCCAATTATATGTCTGTATTTTTCTTAGAAATAGAAAACCATGCTATAATCGTAGATTGCATAGATACTCGGCTGATTGAAGCCGATCGTGTAGATATCTTTCCTATTGTTAAACAGTTCACAGACAAGGTAGGTATAAACAAAGGCATGTGAGACATGAGCAAAAAATTCTACCTGCAAGCATATTTGAATTCAAAGGTTCGCGTTACGGAAATTTGATTCTTTTGTCAACGCCATTAAATAAGTATATTGCTTAAGAAAACGTGTGACATAGAATTATCGAACATTATATCCATAGATACAATGCGAGGTTAGCGAAGATGCCATCACTGCGGAACATTAAAAGTGACCGAACTGCATTCTGAAATCGTAATGTATGATTCATCTTTGGAACTCGCTTCTTGGCACAGGACAGAAAATAATAATAATCTACCTTCCATTACCACATGACCTACAATATGCAGGTGAAGGTATAAGTCGCCTAGCTACCACATGCCGTATATCAACATGGCAGTCAACAGGCAGCAACTGGCACGTCTTTAAGAAATTTCGTTTATTATGGTTTATGTGAATTTCGTAAAAAGAAAGTTTTGAAATATTGATAGCGTAGATGATTTATCGGGGGCTCAACATCGTTGCATATGCGCGAAAGGTCAGATAATGGGGATAGCCATTAAAGATTATTACGGAGATATTCTTTCTTGTTAATATTTCAAGTTTTCGTGGAAGTACTTGCGTTTATTCAAATATTGCTGCCTTGAAATATAATGTCAAGACCGAGTTATTTATTTAGTTCACCACAGTGACTTTGTTCTACATTCGTTGACATATTAAAGAATTCTAACTGTAAGACAGTCTTGTACTAGGTGGAATTTATAATATTATTTAGTAACAATATTGTCACATAAATATAAGATGCGACCTCGTGTAAACGGGAATACCAACGTCCCTGAGACAAAACACACATCGTGACCCAGAATATGAAAATAATCCGGCGTCACCTTGCGACTGCCATCACGGCCAGCGTCGATCTAAAATAAGGCACGCAGGTGTAGACAGCAGACTATTCGAGATGTGTAGAATGTGAACTAGAGTGAAGATGCGGCGTCATTGAAGCGTTTAAATATTATTGTCAACGTGCTAATGGGTGAGGCATGAAAGGTGTGTTGTCAGTTGGATGAAAATCAGAAGAAACTGTTGCAAAATTTTAGCAACTGAAAATAAATCACTTTATGTTTGCTCCAATTCCACGAGCAAGTTTCCAACCAAATAGACTTCTGAATAAACCTGCTCGTTACATATTTAAGTTGGATATTTAAGTACCTATCCTTTTACGGCTTACGTCTAGGCAATAATAGTTGTACATGATATTATTCTAATAGAATTGACCTAAGTAACTTTTGACCAGTTTTATTTTGAAAGCGAACAAAGTACCTTATATTCGAATGAATAATTCCTGCCTTCGAATAATAAAATAAGAATAACGATCTGAAATTACAAATGACATTGAAAAGGAACACATGACTAAACCGATATGCTTGTAACGAAAGGAAGTTATTGAGCTCATTGAAAACGTTTCAAACAATAGCTTTGTTGACACTGGTCGGTTACTAAGGTCGTTTAAATGATAGTCTAATTTCGTTAATTAAGAAATACAAATGTAGTTGTACAAGCCTTGGAACAAATATTTACGCAAACAGCTCTACAAAGGTTTTGCCAAGAAACTTTAAACCTGTACGAATGTTACGTTGACGAGGTAGGATGGACGCAGCTGTATCCAGTTATTACGGCTATTTCTAGAGCCCGCAACTCAATAACTTTTTGTTGTGCGCGTGCTTATGACACTCGTGGTTACATTACATGCCCTCTATTTGTCTTTAGTAAATAACAAATCCGTCAGCTGGTTATGATTTATGCATATTTCATATGTAGTGCCAAACGGCATTTATATGAGCAATTAGGTGCCAGGTAAAGTATATTTGGCATGATTTAGTAGTTGTATTTGGCCGGAATGTTCATTCATCATTCGGTGACCGCCTCATTTCCCGCCCAAACAGTTATCAGATAGAGTTTTTGGATTCCGGATCTCAAGTCCAGGGTTGTGAATACTAAGACCTGATGTCTATATCTAGTGTTCTAATGCTATTATTTTGTTTGTGCTCCATCAAATCACAAGTGTATGTTTGTCCTGGTATTACCAAAAAAACTGATCAGTCAGCTGTTAAGGCATGTAACCTTCTAAGCCTATTCCGGTATTACACAGTTATGTATCTAATCAAAACATCAATATGAAAGTGGATATTCAATGTTATTTACGTGGTTTGGAAAGGCGCCGATATTTCTTGTTCTAGACAATTACTATGAATATTTAATCAACAAAAATGAAGATCAAGGAAATCGCATCTTGTTCGTTGAATATTTAACAGAGAAACGACACGAATACATTATGTTTATTTTAAGATTAAAAACATGACATATTGAATTCATATTATTATTGAATATTATTATTCAGCTGTATTGAGCTTAAGCTTAAGGCCATTATGAATCTTTTATTGCCCTATATAAGGCTTTTTGTGTATTTTTTATTATTCATATAATTATACAGTATCTATGGCATAAGAAGTCACCAGAAAACATTTAAAAGTAAAAGAAATGTTTTTACATTTAATGTTATTTGATCAGACAATTCTCATCTCATTAAAGAGACAATAATTGTTGTTATTAACTTTATTGTCCTCATTACCAACGCCTTGCGTCTTAAAATGTTGTAGATTCAAAGATAAACTGTTGAAAACGAGTTTAAGAATTCAAATGTATTTTTTAATTCATGCGATGTTATGATCACCAGATCCCTCTCAATTTATAGAGGCCTCTATAGAGTTTGAATTTAACATTTCGATATTTGAAAATGTAAGTATATGTTAACTTTTTTGTTCAAACTTTTTGCAACAACTTGTAATCTCTGTCTGTCGTAGAAGTTTAGCCGCTTAAAATATCCAGCAAACTTTCCTATTTACGATACAACTTAGAATTACGTTTACTAAGTATTGAAGTATGTGCAAGCACAGACTTTCACTGTGTAAATCATAAATGCAGTTCAAGGTGCAACAGTCGTGCAACTCTACCGCACTATACAAAGATGGCGAACGGTAAGAGGTTAAGCTCGTGTCAAATGGTATTAAGGTCTCGCGATCTACACTCTTGATAGGTAAACATGTTACTTAAAAATAGGTAGGTATGTATAGCGGATGCTGTCATGGGAATTTATATATTCTAGAACTTTTTGATTACCTTGTGTAATATTAATAAACTAGTTAGTTTTATTTAAAAAAAATTGCTACTTATAAGTTAAGTACCTATTGCAAAAATAATGTTCCTTTTTTTGTGCGTTGAGTGCCTAGTGTGACATTGTTCTGTGAAGCTTTTCTAATTGCCACGAAAATGAAAGCGTTGGCCTTGACACTTTTAGAGGGGAACAAACACCTCTAGAACCAGTTTTAAAAGTAACTTTTTTAGTAGTTACACTTTGTGGATGATTTAAAAGATTTTCTATAATGAGATAGTTACTGTCCGCATCTTTCCACTATGTTAAGATTGCTTCTGCGGTAAAGTTATCAATAACAATACCTAAATCCACTTTTACTATCATCATCTGCCGAGTCTTTTCCCAAGCTACGTTGGGGTCGGCTTCTAGTTTTAACGGATTCTACAGAATACTGTGTTTTACATTGGGCGACTACCTCTCTGAACTCCACAACCTATTTAACTGGGTAATACGGTATCCCATATTAAGACTGGTTGTGAAAATTGTAAAGACTTAAAGGCTGCTAAAGATGACAGAAGTATGACAGTCGGGACCAACGGCTTAACATGCTTTCCGAGGCATGGAGGGGTCTCGGTATGTTTACAAATGGTCACCCATTCACAGGCAAACCGCGTCGAGCTCGGCTTAACCTTAAGTATCGGTCAAACAGTACGGCTTACACTTAGCCACGAACCCCCCAAAGTAAATCCACTTACTACCTATATAGAAAACAAAATACTTACATATAATAAATTAATATTGTAAATTTAATTTGTATAAAACAATATAATTATAATTGTATCCAATACTCCATTTTGTTATTTCGAAATTCAAAAGTCAATTATTTCCTTTTATAAAACAAGGACTACATACCTTGTTATTTTTTTATTTAAAAAGCTCACATAACTACATTGATTATTTAGTGAAACTTTGTACCTGACTCATAAAATATTTAAATATTTTGTTTGAAAGTGAAGGCAAGCTCCAATGTGTGGCAGAGAAAGTGTTAGAATATTATGATACTTCAATAAAATATTAGAGTTTTAGTGTGAAGTTTTGTATTTCTATTTAACCGATATCTTAAAGATAAATGAAAAGTTCTGATGATCATAGCGTTAGAATCAGGAAATCAACATCCCTCTTCATTATTGACAAATTATGATTAGATCTTATCGATCACCTACAACATTCTATTCAAAACAATATTGAGCAACTATCAATTGACGCGGTCAAACAAAAATTGTTATGAAGTTTTATACAAGAGAACGTGACAAGACAATCGGTGATTATTTTGATTGATGATGTGTATAAGTGGGCGATGATGATCGATCCTAACGGTGTGTTGATATGATTAGCACAAATTACTCATTCGATTGCCCCCGTGTTAATGAGTCAGGCTTTGAGATTTGCGGTAGCGGGAAATGACAGCCGGTATTCATTCAATCTTCCGAACATACTATTTGCATAATGTTCTATTATCAGTAATGAAGCCTTTTCTATATGCTCACAGATAGATAACAATTTATACCAGATTATTAATCAATATCGATTGATTGTGTGTTAGGAGAAGTGTCGTGTTACTTTTTATAATCAGCGTGGGTGCAACGCTATTGGCCCAAAATCCTCATTATATACTTACAGTGTATTGGCAGGTCAGGTCAGTTAAATTATGACTTCTAATATTAATACAGCTAGCTAAAATTAATATTTATGTGTTACTTTAAGCAGGTAGAAGAAATGAAATCTTTCTTGTATTCTAAAATTTCTATTTGTTAGCGATTTCAGATTCAAATTTTTTGGAATCCAGGTTTCCTCACGATGTTTTCCTTCACCGTTTGTCAATGATGTCTTAGAACGATTAAGAAAGTACATATAATTTTGAAAAAGTTACATTGGTATTGGCCTGGATTCGAACCTGCAACCATGTGCATGCGAATCCTGTCAATGAACCGCTAGGCCACCACGACATTTTTGTTAAAGCGAACGCGTTACACCTAGCTAATTAGTATTACTCGAAAGTATTAGAGGGGAAATGACGTCGATTATAACCCTTTTATTAAAAAAAGGGTTGTCGGTAAGTGTGACTTAGACGTGACGTGAGGCTTGTGAGTGTCCGTTGTTGGAATATTAAAAGCTTTACACAGGACATACAAACACACACCGTTTTTTATGGAACAGTAGGTAATCCAAATGAGAAACAACTATGAAAAATAACAAATAATCATCTAATTCTGAGCAATCAATTCAATCCAAACATTGAACCTTAAAACTCTCAATGTCAAAAGTATAAATAAGCCGTTGAAAATGAAATGTAAACAGCTGACAGTCGGGTTGGTTAAATTAATATTTGTACAAATTGGAGTAGGATTATGGCGCCGTGTTAATTAGGCAGGAATTCTACAGCTTGTGCAGGTTCACTCGGAATACTAATAGACACGGCACACCTGTGAAGGTGGTTCAGTCGGGCCCCGTGCCAACCCGCCCACCGTAACTTCGATAAACAATAACGCCTGTTAGACGGCATACATTTAATTTTATGTTCTGTAAACACAGACACGCGATGTTCTGTCTGTTGATAGACCTAGAGTATAAAACAGTCTGTGAAAAATTTAATCACGTTCGTATCTACGTGATAGCAGAGATAGATCAACGACCCAAGATATCAGCACATAAAAATGTTTTGGAGGTTGTATACCTGACAGTTTACGTTTCGTCTGCGAGCGCTCGAGTTCTAACACTTACATTTGATATAACGTGTCATATTGTTGAATTTTTCCTGATAACTGTCCGGATCAGTTTATTACCTGCAAAAAAGAAAATGACAATGAGTAAAGAGTTAGAATATTTAAAAACTAGATTCCACTTGAGCAATTGTTTACCAATATGAATGGACTCAAATATAAGCAGGAAATTATGTATTTAGTAGATTTATTGGACAATAAAAATAAACGAATAAACAACAAAATCACTCCAATAAAATTTAATAGTTCCAACAAACAAATAAATCAAACGCAGTTAAAAGAATTACAGGCTACAGCCGTGGAATTCGGGAAAGGTTGCCACAGACGAAAATAATAATGTGTTAAAAAAATATAACAGATGACTTAGTAAATGCTTTAATATAATATGTGCCATGGGAACAGGCGGTAGATAGTATATGAGATAGGCAACATTTAGCGTGGGCGTACGAATCCGGTGCCCGGAGTATTTTCATACACCGGAGGCTAATCATTAAAGAGAACATTTTCCGTCGATTGGGAATGTAAAAACAAGGGTCATAACTTTGATACATATACTCATATAGATATTATAACCTTCGCAGAATTCGATGCGTACATAGACCTTTAAACGTAGGTACCTAAATATAAACGACACATGAGTAGTTCTAATGATATATTTTTCTCCCAATACTGGGTAATTCATTCAATTGTTTTGTAAAGTATGTAATCACAGTTGATTGTTCTCACAAGGTCCAGTCCAATTAATTGAAAGTAACGAATTTAAACTGACGGCAATATGTGTCAGCACTGCTCAACCGGAATGACCAAAAGATTTGAATATTTACAAAGCGTATCGTGAATCATCTATTGACTCTTGACTGGGAGATGTTAACAAAATAAATTGCACAAGCAGATTCTCGGACAATCGTTTGGGTGCAGTTACAGTTAACTCATAAATAACTGATTATAACGTAACCCGAGCTCAAGACGGTACTGTACCCTACAATTGTTCTTAAAAATACTTCTGCCATAAACCCACTTACTCAAGCTCCATGGATTTTGCTATAAATAAAGATCGAGTAAAATATGTTTCGCAACCTTACGCGCCTGGATACTTCCTTGTGTAAATAATGATGTAAGAGCAACGTCAGTAAAATCGTAAATTATGAACTCTTTGGCTGTTTTGGAACTCAAGCTTCAAGGCGTAAATTTAGCCTAAAATTATTTAATCCGCTGTGACCTCCGGATTTGTAAAACTACTACAATACAAAAAAGGATTTTACTATTTTGGGCACCTTGCAACAAAAGAAGTAAAATCGTAAATAAGGAAAATCGGAGTACAAAATCGAAGACTCGGTCCAAATTTGAAAATACTTTGCGTCTAAAATTATCGCTTCGACTTCGCGTCGTTAATGACTAGAACAGACATATTCCAACTATGTTCCACATGTTTATCGTTATATGAACGCTAATATTCTTTTCACTGACTCCTGAGTCACAGAATCTCCTAGTTTGGAAGCCAGGGTTACTCTATCTGTATGACCTTTAATTCATTGAAATTCATTTGACCTGTCTATAAGTAATGTTGAAGGTTTTTGTAAAAATAAAGATGTTTATTATTATTATTTGTATCTCCTTTAAATCACGGGCTATCCTCAGTAATGAAAATACCCGGTCCTTTGAAAGGCTTACGTGGGGACACAGGTCCAACACGCAGAGGCCTTGTTGAGAACTTTACTCTAAAGTGGGATGGGGCACCTACCAGGGGCCACGCATCCCTGCTTTATGAAAGAACAGGCATGAGCGGCCCAAGGTAGTTACAAAACTATTGTGAAAATTATGGTGTTAAAACTAATTTGGGCTTTTGACATGTATGGGTTACGTGGATTGGTTTTCTTATATAAAATCGGAAAACTATGTCACCTGCCTTTCTACACATGAAAATGTTATTATTATTATTTTTAAAAGTGGCTATATTTACTTGAACAAAATTTTCCCCATGCGTATTTTCCACTGTTAATTCTAGATTTCTAGATTATGGTAGTATTGAACAGCTATTTGGACCATGCAAGCGATACATCATCCTTCGAGTGCTGAAATATCCACCAACCGACCTAGTTGTTTCAACGCTGTGAACTTTTAGTTAAATTTAGATCGCCAGAGTGACAGCCGTTTCTTCCGCAATCATTTTTTCTTCACTGACCGAAAGTAAAACTAGTTCGATATTTCTTATTTTCTTGTGGTGTAACGGGTATAACCAAATAATGTCCATTTGCAATTTCTCATTAAAAAAAATAGCAACATTTGTCTTTTTACTATCGGACGAATCTGAAAAATGATGATCACCATTGAATTTGTTAACTATAATTAAAACGTTAATCTTCTGGTTTCTATTAGAATTTGGAGATCACAAAGTATAGTTATGTTTTCATCCGGATAGTCAAGATTTTTCAATTAAAATTTTATATTTCAAATACAAAATGATTAACAGATTAACACTTGCCCCTCTAGTTTTTGCAGAAACTTACTGGTGTAAGATTACTATTGTGTTCGCGGTTTTATGTCGAGTCGACTCGTGTGAAGACGTGGAAAGCTAGCACCACTCATATTTCATTAAAACAGCTCGTTTCACTTTTGCCTCTCTAAATTGTTGATCTTCCAAAGCTACTCGAATAACTACAGTATGCTTTTACGCAGAGAAACAGACATAGCTAACATTAAAATGCCTTTTTGCTGTTCCTTTAAAAATAATACAAACAGAGTCAGTGTGATTAAGATGCGGATGCTTAAATCACGTTGTGTAATGTCGGTCTTCTTGTTTATGCGAGCAAATATAGTATATTTTACAGCCTAATCATACGCTATCAAAGATTTTTTGTAACATCGAGCGAGTAAACGAAGAGACAGGACAATGGCGCGTTCCGCACGAAGGACAACAATGACAAGCCGATATCAATGCGTGTTCCGGTTCCATTTCTCAGCGGTCTCACGTTTACCTATTCAATATAAGAAATGTAAGAAGAAATATACTTATTAGCACTGCTTACCTAATGTACTGCTGAGATTATAGCCAGTTAGCCAATGCCATGCCAACGCTATGTGAACATGCTGAATGTGCGATCTTTAGTTGTTTTTTTCTGTCGCCTTGAACAATTACTTCACGTAAGTAGGTATTGCTGTTAGCTTATTAGCAATTGTGGCGCTAGGACTAGGAGTAACAGTAATATTTAAAGGTTACTTCTATTTTAAGGTACGTAACTACGTTCCGTATGATTCAATTTTAATAGGCACTAGATATTTATCCATTGTTTCGATGCCGTCGACCCTCGGGCTATGTTAAATGAGCACGTTTTGAGACCATTGTTAAATTTTATTTAACGTTTGTTAATTTCGGTCGTCATAGCTACTGAGTCTGGCCGCGGCGCAGACTGACTACCTATATCGATCTTGCTCCGAGTGTTTCTAAGGCAACGCTCTGTACCAAATAATTTCTACAGGGACCTTAAGGCTCTTTTGCGCGTTACTTTTACTGGGTAATATATTATATTGCCCATTGTTTTAAATGAAGGCAACATCAAAAAGGTATTAAAATAGTCGTCTGTATTTGGTTGGGTTGCGGTACACCACCTTAAGTAGACAATGTGTTATTTTGAATAAGCGAAACAAAAGAGAGCGGTCAGCTATTCACGCCGCGACAACAATGAGGCAGGCTTGTTATGACGCTGGCACGCTTCGTCATTCACTGTAATATTAGAACCTAATTTGTAATGAAGTTTATTCTTAATTTCTTACATAAGCTTGACATAAAGTCAGTAATACTGAAGAGAACGCGAATTTTAATGTTTACTTGGTATAAAACAAGTCACTCTCGCTTTTTGTCCGCTTCGATCTTTTAAACTACGCAACGGATTTTAAAGCAGTTGTCAACAATGGATAGAGTGATTCAAGACGAGGTTTTTATCTATATTTATTGCCTTATATTACTTACTGTGCAACTTGTGCGAAGTTGGAAACGTATATTATAAAAAAGAAATCACTTACCAACATTGGTGTTAAATTGGATAACAAAAAGCTATTAAACTTTAATTCATTTACATTAGTATTTAGGACATGGCATAACTCTATACTACTGCTGCTAATTTAACAGTAACATTTATATATAAACATTCTCGCGACCGATATCAAAGTATGTGTATTGCAAAATAACTATTGTTCGACTGTAACTAGAATATTTTATGAGGCTTTTGGGCAGGTTAGGCAGTCCAAATATGCTTGAATAAGGCCCACATTGTCCACAATATGCGTAAATATAAAGTCAGATACTGTATTGTTCATTTCGTGTATAAACATATATTCATGAATGCAAGACTTACAGCGTAAGCTGTTGTTAGTTTCTACTTAAAAAAACAGGCAAAATTAATGAGTATAAGAATAATATCATTTCATTTATTTTCCAAAGAAACAAATATATTGAGCATTTTGTAACTCCTTGTATATCGATTTTAACCTTGCACCATACCTTTTTTTTTATTGGCAACAGCGTTCTCCTATAGACCTGAAAGTAAACTGCGGCCACTAACCCGCTTGCCCAGCATGGTGACTAGGGATACCACCTTAATGATGATGACCCACAACACACAGCCTCTATGGAGGACCAGGTGTTTCGGCGCAACATAGGAGAGGCCTAGGTCCAGCAGAGAACCGCGATAGACAGAGTTGATTGATGAACATACTTTTGAATTGTGTAGTAAATTCAATACTCGCTATTTTAAAGTCTTAGTATATTAGTTTCTGGTGCACCCTTTCAGGGTCCTTGTATATAATTTTATAAATAAATTGATACATATATCTGTAATTTACTGTATTGTGCAGTAAAGAGATAAAAAAAGTGGACACCTTTAATGCATTAGTGTTTCAAGACTTTTGGCGTGAACTAAGAAATATTTTGAATTCTTCCCCATTTTTTTTTCATTAATAGTAATTTGGCCGGCTCTCCGCCTGAAAGAATTCAATGTCAATTGTTTTTACTTGTTTCACGATATCGGTGAGACCTCATTAAACAAAATAAGACAAACAATTCCACCCACTTGTTCTAAATTGGACTTTTTGGCACTGGCCACTACATTCATTTGTGATCTATTGTTATGCATGGGCTTGTCACAAAGTAAACAAAGTGCAGATTATGTCATTGTATGAAGATATATGGAGCTTTTTATAAACCAGTTGAACATCGTAATACACTCGTTTACCTTCCATCGTTTAAATCTCATTTGTTGTTGGTCCTTTGCTTATTTTATGCAGCAAAAACACAATTGGTTTCAAGATTGCGATCGTAGACTAATTAATGGATGATTATGTCTCATGATGCTATTGTGATTGCACTGCATTGACTGCAGTGTTACAGTAATTATATAAAACTACCGCTTATCAATCACCATCAGCCTAGTCTATACCCCACTGCAGGGCATAGGCCGCCTTTTGATTATGGTATTCTCCTTTGTCTCTATTCAGTTATATCGATATTTTTAATGTCATCAAAAAAGTAGGCACCTAGGTAGGTAAATTTTTCGAGAGCATTTTAACATATAAAAAGATAACTACAAGACACTAAATAAAAACCTAAAATTGTTACGATAATTGTTTTAAGGGATTTGCATAAATACAAATAGATGATTACTTTTTACTTGATATTAAACAGCACACTTTGTCCATATCAAAAGAAAGCTCTTATGCACATATTACAATTAGATACGATAATTTATATATTACGTCAACAGGAGAGATTCCATGATAATTAAATATAGTATTCGTGATAACAGCACTGAAATATGTACTCATTGTTATTATTATTGGAGATAAAAGATATGATACGGATAGATAATCACTGCTTATCACACGCTGCACTTTAAAAACCTTCAGCGTGGCTAAATAAAGAAGAAACGTTACCGATTGGTAGCAAATGAATAACTTTATAGAGGAAGGGACTTGGTGATCCAGACATCCTGTGAGCAAGCCGTGTAGATCTAATAAAAACAAATTCGCTACACACGAGCCATATATGTAACACAATGTGCCGAGTGTAAGAAGTGATCTATTAGTACTAGTTTTGGTGTGGAAATCTGAGAGTGCCCTGTTTTAGAACGAGTTGCATGTTTCTCAGAACAGTTTGCGCGATTGCTGTAGTTTATAAAAAGTTTGATTACGTTACATGTGTGTAGGAATCCGAAGCAGAAAGCGGAATCTTTATAGCCAACGTGATGATCTGTGTTAATGCGTACACAGCCGCGGAGTTATTCTTAAATTGAATTAATTCGCTTTAATTAGTTAATAAGTTAGCAAAGTCATTTGGACGTAAACGTATTAGGAATCTATAATTATCGTGATTAGAGGCTCGGCGGCAATTAACATAACACTGAACTATCGTCACCAGCATTTGTCATGTAATTATTTATGGGAAATGGTATGTCGCCATACTAAATTAATAATATGACAAATTACATCAGTGTTCCTGACGTAACCACGGGGTAATTTGTGACTTTGTGTGCAGTGTATATTTGGCTTACAGTCGTGTTGATGCGATGTGGTAGCGGAAACGTCCTACGCATAGGTATCTGTTTATTAACACTGTTTGGAATCTGACACTGGACGCGCGAATGCGTCCACATTGATTGCACTGACGAACGGTTGAAATCTCGATGTGAACGCAATTTTGTATTAGTCACTTTGTGTTTCGCTTGATTACGTAGCTTGATTACGAACATTGCGGACGAAATGTTATGTCTGCTTCTAAAATTTGTTAGGATTAACAATGAGGCATCAACATTTTTGTACCAGCTGTTGTATTGATTGAGCGTCCATTCAGGTGTTTATTGCTTGGCTCTCTACCCTTCTCGTTCACAATGCGTTGTATTGTGATTGAGAAGGGTCCGAATGAATAACAACCAGAGAGCAGTCCCCTCGCTAACTCGCTATGACGGCTGCTGGATTTATCTAAATAGATAATCGGTTGAGATAGCTGGGTACAGCGACACGTGGTTGCGTGTTTGTGATAAAGGCAGGAACGGTAACTCAATATTAAATAACGCATACAGAATTTGATACTCTACAGAAATGAATTCTGTAATTCTGCAAAAGAAACGGAAATATTTATTGCAACGCAAACTTGTGATATTTGACCCTCATTGGCAATATGGGCAAGCGAATTACATTAAATTCATTTTGCTGGTATTCTGTTAGACGCCTTTCGCGTGTTGAATTTAATTTGAGCATATTACAACAATTTTCTAATTATAATAATAGTAGCAAGTGAGTGTAAGCATTTCGCGTAGGCGATTGAACGGAGTCAAAAATAGATGATGTTGGCATCGGCTGGTTTGCACTCTGTCCGAGTAGTCGTACGATTCTGTCAGTCAATCTCGTTTCAAAAGTCTGGTTTTTTGCGAAAATATACATGATTTTAAAAGAAGGCGTAACAGCTTCACTCAAATTTAAAAGAATTTGTAATCTTGAACCGGTTGACTGATGTATTTATCAGTACTGTTCAAAATGTATTGTTTGAGGGATCCAAATTTAGTTTCACACGTTATTGTCTGAATAGTTTTTAGAATATTTGGATACGCTAGTACTTTTTTTGAGTGGATGGCGCACCTCTCATTGACTTCAGCATTTTTATTCAATAGTTTTGACGACTCATTGTTGTCAGTCTTGTTTATTTATATCTAATATAATGTTATTGCATGATGTTATGATAAAGTTCATTTACTTATGGTTGTCATAGCAACATTATAAAAGTACAAGATTAAAGTATGAAGTTAACTAAATCAAGTTGAGGTTTTACTATCGCAGTTGAATGTAACAACATTGTGTAACGATAGGACAAGGTTGACAGTGGCCGCGCGGGCGCAGTTTGGAACGCACCTGGGTGCAGTAAGTGGGCGGACACAGCGACGCCTACTTATCTACTCTCCACGTTTTGAAACACACGACGCCACAGGAATAATGAGACACGACTCGATAACGAACCGAGATGGGCCCCACTCATCCACGACTATCATACAAACTACCATAAGCAACCCCTAGACTCATGAAGATGATTGTTTCTCTTAAAGCTACAAGCTAGCTCATCACCTTTGGTTTAAATGCACCAGTCTACATTCATATCGATGTGTAAACAGCAATAATAAACGACATCGACTTCGACACAAATCTGGCCCAACCTTGTTTATTTAATGAATATCAGGTTGAGAAACTGTGAATTTAGTAGGTAAATATTTATTGAATTTGGTTTTGCATTTAGCATTCTATAAAGTCAGGTTTTGACAGTAATCGAAAAGTAAAACTTTTCTTGTTACTGCCTAACAAAACTACGTAGGCGTAACTACCTTAGTTTGATGTATGTCAACGGAAACCTAATACAAATATGATATCCTAACCCTCAAATCCTGAAACACTAATTAAGTTTAAGATATTTTTAAAAGGCTATCTGTCTACTACTTCACACCTTAAAGTGTCAGAGACAATATGAGACTTATTTGTGTCTTTAAGCCGATTGACGGTTCAGTATTCAGCCACAAACCTAGAAAATCTAAGTGATTCACTATCGTCAAACCTCACAGTGACCGCGGACAAAAATAATTTATGAACAAAAATATAATGTTTAAAATACCAATACAAACCTCATTACTGACAATACAATTAAGTAATATGTAGGGTCTTTAATTTAATGCGTCTACGTGGTTACTGGGATTGTCCGCGGAGGAACCGGTCCACTTAAAATGATATTGACGTGGGCAAGACCAAACATCGTCCGCCTCGGGTTATAGTGTCCGATGCGGTTTTACTAGAAACCCGATGAGCAATTCTGTTATTTTGATTGTGTAGAATTACTTTCACTTAATTATTCAGGTTTTTAAAGGATTTTCCGTTGATATTTACAAACATTCGTGTCACGTGTTATGTACGAAAAATTGACTTTGGTTTTGAAAATACACTTACACCAAACTGACCCTGCAAAGACCCTAGTGTAGTTTATTTGTAACGGATATTTGGGATAAAAGTAATGCCCCTTTGTCCCAATTTTTATCATACAACTGGGGCTGCATGTTAGTTTTGAACTGAGTAAGTGAACTTAAATTTTTAAAGTAAAAATGGTCCATATAAACAGTAATGCCTTATTTTAACACGGAGGATTCTCTACATTAAAAGGTCAACAAAAAATGAAATCGACCGATGATGAAAATGATAACAAGATACTTAAAGCTTACGTAAATAAGAAAGCTTAAACTTCGCAGATTAATAACATCCAAGAATTTAAATAAGTAATTATTCAAACAGTTTAAATTCACTCTCTTATCTAAATCTTGTTAATTATAATAATTAGGTGTATCGATTTGATTGCGCGTTTGATTGACGGAGATAATTATTAAAATATCTTGAATTGATTAAATTATTTTCACCTTTACTTTACAAATACGAGTAACAAATACTTTAATCTTGTAACATTCAAAAGTTTGTTCTTACGTAATAAACATACTTTTTCTTACAATAAATAATTAAAATGTGAGAATTTGTTAAATTAGATCTAAAAAAAAAATTGTGGTTGCTCATTGTTTCGAAATCTCATTTTTATTTGTGTATTTTATTTGTATAAATCAATGTTCCAGCTAATTCTAAACAAGACTGTTAAGAATTAGCTGGAACATTGATTTGAAGTGGGCCGGTCGATGTAACCAGTCAATGATAACAATAGAAAGTTTCACTTCATTTTACTGTTAAGTTTATGTTAAATAGATACAAACTTGCTGTGTCGTGGTTTGATATCCAAGGTCGTTCGGTGCGTAGTTATCTTGAAAAATACAAATAATATCGAATGAACGATTTTTTGCTGCCTTGGTAATAGAACATCTCGAAGAAAAATCTGACTACTTTCTTAAAAAAATATTTCATTAGCACACTATTTGCTTGCTGTCTTTTTTGCACCTTTCGAATGCCAAACTTGCTCAAAAGTAATTAGTGCACGTTTATCAAGGATATAACTCGTTTCTAGGACAGGAAATTAAAGAAATTGTTCTGCATTTTTGAGGCCATTAAAACGAAGTTTCTGAGTTAATTTGTCTCTTTATGCATTTGATAATCATTTACCTTGTCCTTATTCAATGTTGCATTTTAATTACGTCCTAGAAACATTAATTGACGGTGTACCGAGAATTATGAGACACACCTTGTGCAAAGGAAGTTACATTCTCAGCTTACGGTGTGTAGGCGGATGTAGCCTCCTTCGTAAACATTTGAGACCGCGGATGCGGTTGTAAACAAGAAACGATGTGACCCTTAGAACCAGTATCGATTCTAACCGATATATCACATACTGAATCGATTTTAAGACTTTTTATGATTTATCAGCGGTGTTGAGAGTTGCAAGCCGACACTTCTGTACCTCGATTTTTGACGGTGTGCCAAAAACGAGCTAACAACGACAAGTAAAAAATAGCCATGTCAAATGTTATGTAACTGATATTATACGTCTACGTCAACATATTTCTGATCAACTTTTAAACACCGTTCGCATGTAGACTTGTATTTTCCCGAAAATAACTGAGCTTCGTCAGTTTAGTTTTTAGATGCTCAATGAGTATATACGAATTGATGGAATTAATGCGTTTTGTAAGTTAAATAAATATACATTAGAATAAATTTGAGAAAAGAGAATCGCATTTATTTTCAATTACTTGAATTTCAAAGTAAAGCATTTAGAATGATTATCAGGAAAATATGAAACCCCCATATTGCCCATAGAGAATTGATGTGTATTTAAGCTTATCGGGAGTCAATGACCCCGAACGCAAAAGTTATGCCAAGGTGATAATTCTTCGGCTAATGACAAGGTGAATGTTTCTTATACATCAGCGGCTACTTGTTGTTTATAAGTGTTAAACATAAAGGGAGACGGAAGATATTTCATCTATAAACTCCATTGAATAAACATATTTTCAAATTAACTCATTAAGCCATTCTCTAAATCCGCTTTGCATTATAATTAACAGGTGATAGAATCGAACACGGGCAAAAGCAAATTATTAATTCAATTCATCTATGAACTCTGACAATTCGTATACAGAATAAATGAGCAGTTTTATGTAAATCACAGATTTTATAACCAGTTTAGAGCTCGTCCTCACCACTTTCACGCCCGATTTCTAGCGTAACCAGTGCTGGTCGATGTTACTTTTAATATATTTATGTTATACCACAAAATCGATACATCAGCTTTCATCTCAACGTATTTATCTCAATATGATAAATAAATAAGCTTTTTAAAGTGACCTTCGACGACGTCAGTTATGCAGCTGCAATTGATGCATATCGTTTATTTGAAAATTTCGTCGCAGAAAGCATCTTTGGCATGAGTGCGCTAGTGACCTCCTTGCGGAAGACTTATTCCAGCCGTTGATACGAGAGCGACTGGTCGGGCGACTTTTCCGTGTAGACGCATCTCAAGTTGGTCGGCCGCGACATTGACCCGTCGTACATGATCGGCCAATGCACCGAGTGTCGCAGGCTCTTTGTTTATATCCTGTAAGGCCTCGAACCTCGGTCGTTTATTGTCCTTATCCCGAGTAAGCCATTTAGCTACACTATATGCATAAAAATTCGTGTGGGGTTTCTAATGGCATTATGTAAACTACGGTGAATTAATGACATTATGTTTTGATAAAACTTCTTAAAAAAATTAAAGTTTTTTTTTGCGCTTATGCCATGTTTTTATTGTACATTTTTAGAGAACAGGCATTGTTCATAAAAATGTAATAATAAAAAAATCGAGTTTCAGATGTTTAGCTTTATGCAAGCTGAAGTAAGGTCCAAAAATAATTCAATTGAATCAGAAGTGCGTATGGAGTGTGATGTCGTAAGTCGTTAATGACATTCCACAGGTTGCGCTACCGGGGTGCGTCACAGCATTCGTCACGGACCACCAGCTCTCTGCGTAAATAGCGACGATCAAAATGCAGTTAAGGCAGACACAGCTCCACACCAATTTCCTGAAATATGGGTTTCATGGTGACGTAAAGTCGGACGCCCGCGCTTTCAGCGGCGCCTGCGCTGGACCCATTTTAGGACATGACTAACGGAAATTCGACTCCTCTCTCTCTGGCCCGCTCCCTCCCGTGGGAAGCGGCGTGCGTTCGTCTCGCTCGCACGAAAAGCTTCAAGAAATCTTTTAATAGTGTCCACGGCCGCGATCTACTTTCAACTAGCGGCGGGAAATGTGCAAGACAGTGTATAATATTTGAAAATGCGCGCGGGTTTTGAAATTTACTTGCATGTTGTAAAATATTCATAATGATTTTTTCCATATTTCTCCTTTATTTTTATTTGTTTATACTAAACAACAAAAATAGTCTATTGTAAGTCTACTCCTGATAATCTGTTTGCTCTAAATATAGATTAATTTAATCTGATTATATCAGCGTCCACAATTTATAGACCAGGCGTAATCAGATGTAGTACGTTAGTACTGAGCTGGTCCAACAGTAGCTGCTTCTAAATTACAGATAAAATATGTATTTTTGTAAATACACAAACATGAGTCACGAACGCGATAAGATTTTCCTGGCCATGTATTTTTATAGCGATTTAGGTTTGCGCACTAAATAAAGTTAACGTTTACCTACCCCACGTTACGTTTGTCAATATTGTGTGCGGTGTGTAAAACTGACCTTTTTCTGTTGTTTCTCCCAGGCCGGGTCTAGCAGACCCTCGCGTTCCCACTCCTCCTCCTGCTCCATGTACCCATCCGGGTACATCCCCCCGTCATAGTTATTTGACATCACCCCGTTGTCCATCATCATGGTCACCGCACTGACCGTCGATTTCGATGTTCGTTCGAGCCTATGACCGCGAACTCGCGTGTGTTGGTTCGTACCGCGCACTGCAACAAGCAGCCGGCCGCGCGCCCGCTGCAAGAAGACTGGCGCACAAGCGCTCCCTGCGGCGGCGTGAAGAACTTTCCAATCACGTTTCGTTACACTGACGCAACTGTCAAAGTTATCTACAGCAGAAACGAAACGCTTCGGAATATAACACCCGTGGTGCGTAGTGGAATAAACTTTGCCTAACCTACTTTATTTTTACCCGACTTCTCATTTGTAGCGGAGGGTTACGTATTTAGCGGTTCTGTAAATAGTATAACTAGTAGATGGCGTTATAATGCGTGGGCAAGCTTGTTATTATTTAGTGCTAATCTTCACCCGTGACTTTGTCCCTAATATCTTTAGGCAAGGCTTTTTAGAATTTCGCTGAAATTAAGTTTTGAGATCTACTACTGAACCTACTGCAAACTTCACAAAATTATTATAAGCAATTATAACAGTGAGGAAGATTAGATAATAGGAATTATTTAAAGATAGGTATCTAATTAGATAAAATGTCCCAATACCAAAGTGTCGTTAGAACGACAACGAGAACTATGGTGGTTGAAAAGTGCTGCTAAGTTAGCAGGATTTTAAAAGTTAAACTAAAATAAATGATTTATAAACCCGCGGAGAATCAAATGGGAACACAAAAAAAAGACCACTATCGAATAGAAATTATGCAAAAAGGATTAAAAAAAGAAAAATAATTATGCCGATAATCGTAATGAAAACGAAAAAAATCTTGGAGATATTTGCGTGGTTTGTGTGGAGAGTAATCGACTGGTACTGGTACAGTGTGTTCAATGCGAAATGTGATGGAATGGATGGTGTTCAATGTGAAGATCCAGGGTAATGCCTTACGTGTACCGACTGATTATGTGTTAATTATTTGTGGGCCTCCCTGATATCTATAGGCAACTCAACCTTAGATATAAATATACCTTAGGATAGACGACCTCCGTGGTCGAGTGGCGTACACACCGGTTTTCAAGGTGTCGCCAGCTCTGAGGTCCCGGGTTCGATCCCCGGACGGGTCAATGTAGAAAAAAACACTTTTCTACATTGTCTCGGGTCTAGGTGTTTGTGGTACCTTCGTTGTCTCTGATTCCATAACACAAGTGCTTTAGCTACTTACTTTGGATTCGGAGCAATGTATGTGATGTTGTCAACATTTATTATTTATTTATTTATACCTGGGTGAGATGCCTATTTCGCATTATTTAAAAAAAATCTTGTATCAAAATTTGGTGCACAATAGACCCAAATTGCATGTGAATGGTATAAATAAACAGTGATTCCAATTAACTATGTGTATTTCATTTAGTATCTTTCACATTAAATAATATTTTTATTATTATATAGGCAACTCTGCCTGACTCACCCTACAAGAAAATAAAATACTAAAAAAGTTTAAACAGATAAAAATTCTTAGACGTATATTGGTATCACTGATAAGGTAAAAGGTAAAGTATATGTCAAATGTCGCCAGTTTTCAGGTGTTTGTTACGAAACCAGAATAAAACTACAAATAAAATACACAAAAAAATTTATTCACCACATAAAATTTTCATTGGATAATAATCTTGCTTTGTTCGTGCAAAATAACAGTTATAATTATAATTTTATATTCTTTGAAGATCCCACATATTAACATACTTATAGCAACATTCACGATCACAGGAAGGTTAAAATTTTGGAATAGAAAACTTATTGAACCATCGAAGAACTTGACACGTCAATATTTGGTGTTTCTACAAATTAAACCTAAGGATATATACATGAGTATTATATATGTAAAACTCATAAGATATCGGGTATTCATGCATTACATCATTTATATTTAACATCCACTGAATATTATATATCGGCGTACCACCAATAGAAGCTTTGAGCAAAGTTACAACTAAATATTATAAAATTATCGACAATAGAAGACTTTATTATCATGTATAATTTTCATAAGTATAAAAATTTTACCGACAATTTAACTTTTTTCTCGTCATTCGCCAGAACGTTAGAATTGTATGAATTTAGGCTACATATTTATATATTAACACCTATTTATTAGATGATTCATTAAGATTCAGAAGACCCATTTCATATATTTATTAATTTAGACGACGAGTGCGCACATGGATGGAGCTTGGCACTAAGGCTGGGATGACGCTAACATTTAAAAACACATGTAGACATCTAGTGGCTTAGGGAAATAAAAAAATACAAGAAACACTTTATCATTCTTACAGCGCACCTAAACCATACAGAAATAGAATAAGTATACAGACGTGAAGCTAAAACTCGTGCTAAACGCTAAAAAGAGCAAATGTTTATGATCTAAATAGAACACATTTGGGTTATAATAAGACAACTTTATTTCAAACTGTTTCGTTCAGTATCATACATATTAGTGTCAGGAATGTGTTCCTGAAATAAATAGAACGTTTTTAATGTGCTAAATAAAGTTGTACAGTACCTACACAAATTAGAGAAATGGGTCTAAAAGATTTTATAAAGTAGGATAAAAAATATAACTTTACTCTTAGTTCAAACATTCCTTTTTAAAAATAAATATAAAGTACACTTATCAAAGTGAAATTGAGTCGAAGATACCTAGACAGTTCTAGAAACAATAAAGTATATCTATGCAGTCCGCATGTGTTATAATGTATAACTTATCCTAAGCACAGACTGCACAACAATCCAGTTTTATTCCCATTAAGACCTTCACGTATATGTGATGAACTAACAGTGTCCACATTTAAAATATTTTACGTAAAAGATCGTTATGGGATGCGTCGTTTACACTTGGTCGTTGGCCAAAACCGGCAATCAAATGCAATTTACTGGATGATAACACCCAGCTATTCAACCGCGTCGCGTAATCATAAAAAAATTGTTACTTCCCATTTTTTATCAATAGTAGTCTTTGTGACAACAGAGCGTGATTGTTTTGGTTCACTCGGAGCAATACATACTAATAAATATCATGGTTTTCTGTCAACGGCATTATGTGGGTCACAAAAACACGACAGTTGTATATTTGGGCACTTATTGTGGGCTCCCCTTTCTTGTATTCGGTTCACCCTCAGAGTCCCATTATCCGTCAAACATAGAAATTACGGATAAGGGTAGATAGCGCGTGAAAATACCAAAAACTAACGACCAAATGTAATAACACAATTCTTGTGGTTCGGAATATTTTATGACATTTATTTTTACGTGGTTACTACTATGTGGTTTTGAATAGCTGGGTGCAAATAAGGTTGGCTAAGAAACAAAACTTATTCAATTGTTTGTGATGCAGGCAGGTCCGTAAAATCGATAGATATGAAAGTATTATTAAAATTCTTTCATAATTCTACTTTTATGCCTGTTTCATCAAACAATGTAACTACATGATACATTATTGGAAGTTATTGATTGCGATTTATTTTTCCTTTTACCTCATTTTTATTTATAATTGAATTTTTATATTGGTACTAAAATTTATAATACAGTCAAGTAAAAGTTGTAACGGATTCTACTAATTGGTCACAGTTGTTTCCATTATTTTGATATTCTAGTCGTTGTATAATATCAAACAAATAAAACGTTATCTGAAACCAATTTTCGAACGTTAAAATGACTTATTCAAATAATATTTTTAAGATAAAATCTTATTATTATTGGAACGAAGTTCCTTATTTAACTTTGAATGTACCAAATGATCAATCAATTAAAAAAGTTTTTTCTTAAAGTGGGTTTTGGCTCACCTATCACCTATTTCTTGCAACCAGCAAATATTTTGTTGTGGACTTATTTATGTCTTAAAGAATAATTCCAAACTGAGAGATCACTAAGATTCAAGCGTGGCAAATAATAAAAGTTAGTACATACACCTTTTAAATTATAATACATATTTTTCATAGTGAAATCTCTTAAATAAATAGTTTTAACATAGACATTTATTTTGTATGTGCTTGTAGCGTAAAGCTCTGCGCTAGAGATAAAATTAAAGCTTCGTTTATGAATTAAAATTGTGCGAAATTAAATTTGTCACCAATTTTAATAGGGACGAAGACTTTAATAAAATATATTACCCGTTTGCAAATCCTAACATATATACGTGTACATCCAATTAGACAATTACCATATAATATTTATATGATATGCTTAAATATATGTTCACCGAAAAATTGGTGACAATTTTGTGAAATATTGACTTATCTCATAAATACAACAACAGTATACATATATAGGTAGGTATAACATTCCATACAATTCAGAAGGCAAGAGCAGTAGGTATCTATAATATTATTTTGAAGAGTTCTCGACATCGAGACTGACATTTATATTTATATAGGTATTAAATATTCTACTGATAACTTTGCTAAATTAATTATTAAAGTTTGAAGGGCTTGTACATGTTACAGGTATTTGTGATATAACTGGTACATTATGTAATACATATTTAGTATATTAAAAACTTTAAATAACAGGTTTCAGATATCAGTCGTTTTTAGAAGAATACCGTCTTTCTTTATTAGGTTACAACAGGTTATCTCATCATAAACATTTATTTCAAATCTGATCATAATATGTTCTTTTACTATACTAGGTATATTATCAAGTATTACCTACTGAATCACTCTTGTGATGGACCGTAGAAAGAAAAATAAATATACTATATGCTATGAGTACTTGTATAACATGGATATAAACAATATTATGTAAAAATTTGTTTGCCAGACGATGCACGTTTTATACGAAATTTTGGTACCAAAAATAGACATGATTATGTTGAACACATCTAGCTAGATGTCAAAAATATAGGTATCAATGAACAACAACAAGGAGTAGGTATCCGAGAAGTGTACAAATATTTCTCGCACCTCTACAATTTACTCGAGTACATCTATAACAATAATACTTTTAGAAGGCGCCGACATACCACATTATAAGAAGGACCCAGCCCAGTCACTCTTCGTAATCTATCTAATACACTGTTATTTCTCACAGCTCCAAGTTTTATATACCATAGTCGAAACTTTCAAATTCCGAAAACCTCGAGTCCTGCTTCTGCAGCCGCTGCTGACAAGCCTCGATGTAGCTGTCCTGAATCCTGTACATGCCCGAGTTGGCCTGGTACATCAGAGTCTCCAAGATGCGCTCGTTCTTGATGGCCTTCGACGGGAGCACCACTTTGATCAATTCCTGCGGGGAGATCCTGTACAGCTTCAGGTCTCTAGCTAACCTTTCCATAGTGCATTTAAATTCATTTTTGGCATCAGTCTTATTAGCGGACTTGGCTTTGATTTTATTCCGGGCCCAGCTGAGCATCGCCTCGAACTTCCTCACTTCAGGAACCTCGAGATTTCGGCACATGATCATTTGCACCATAGACTCGGAGAGGTTTAGGAACTCCGGCGTTTGGAATAGAGCGTAGGCTCGCTGTTCAATGAAGGCCAGGATCATATTTACCAATTCCGAAGCTGACGTATATCGCCAGTAGTAATTCTCTAATGATATGAGCATCGTGCATACCACTTCTATTCTAAGGAACTGCTTAGCGTGATGGAAGCACGCTTGCAATAGTTCAGGCAAGTCGTAATGCTCTGCAGCACAAATGAGCCCCGGTATGGAGGCACAGGTGAGCGGACAGCTGCCTGTGTGCAAGTAGTCCAAGAGAATCCGGAATGTTTCCGGGTCGAATTCGATTATTGAAAACTGGAAAACGAAAGAAACGGGTAAATAAATAATTTAAAGCCCAATGCGAATAAACCATAGTCGTATGATGTATTTTAATGCTATATTCGAAGGAGGAAATCTATAAATAACATGATTGTTCTCTTTACCTCAGTCTGTGCTAATTTTGCACGATCAACTTTTTGTGCGTCTGCGCATACAGATAGCCTGGGTACTGCAAGAGCTGCGTTTTTGTCCTTATCTTTATCTTTTCCCTCTTTATCTACAACAAAATAAAATGGGTTAGTAATCATAAATTTTCCTAAAATAAATAATAATAACGCGCCGTACAGGCTAAACTCGTAGCTCCGCGATCAGACTGCGATAAAGATATTGCCCAAACATTTGTGAAAGGCGCTTAACCGTAGATGTTGATGTGATTATTAAAAAATATATTATAAGTAGTATGCTGTAAGTTCATTGGTTGCTTCACTTCTTAAAACCAGAAATTGTGCAAACTTTAAAATGTCTTTTATAAAAGGTGGTTCCGATTGCAAAGAAAATATTTCTTGAGTACAATATATTTCAAACCTAGACCTAAACAGTACTTACTTGAGCAGTCCTGTGAACTAGCCCATTTCTTTTTGTCTTCAGCGTTGAGCTGCGAATGCTGCTTACGAATGGATCGGCCCCAACCTGCCGTGATGGTGCCCAGTCGAGAAAACGCTCGTTTTACCATTGGCGAACTCGGGACGCTTTTTGGTCTGAAATTTACCAAATGTACATATAAAATACTATCATTGCATTACTTCTACTCTTCATTATGAAAATAAAATGGTATCCCTTATAGTTGGTTTTTTTTTGCTTTTAAGAAAATGAAAGGAATTCGAACCTTGGTGATTCAATATCGGGTACTTGTAAAAAGTTGCTGCTCTTCTGTCTTGCTGGTGTGGGAGAGAGCAGTGTGGGTGCAGGACGAGCCAATAGTTCTGCGACCGGGACCTGCGGGGATCCGAAGCCGGTCTGGATCCCGTATAGCATCTCTTGGAACACCCTGGAAATATTTATGTGACACATTATAATTATGAAAGAAAATATGGTAAATCGGCCTAGGATTTTGATAGGGTCTAGACATAAGTTACTTTCTTTTGCGGTAACTGACATTCACGCAGTCAGAGTTGTGAGCGCAATCTTTTCCTAATATTAGGTAAATAATGTTTATTCTGATTTGATCTAATCCTACTGAAACTTAGCTACATAAAAGTTTATAATGTTGTTTGAACAGTATACAAGGTAGTAACCTTTACTTGTAATGTCCTTGCCCTAACGGCTTTATTAGTGATAAATCCTTGTCGATGCAGCACTCAGCGGCCTATACCTTCGACATTAATGAACGACTATTCACCTGCTTCTTACTCCTAGAATGGCTCGTACACCAATAAACTTGGTCTTCTGCTTAGATTGTCCCACTAGGAACACCACATCGAACAGCTGAGCATTTTGCGCCATATTTAGTTCGCTATTATAAAAGTTTATAATGTTGTTTGAACAGTATACAAGGTAGTAACCTTTACTTGTAATGTCCTTGCCCTAACGGCTTTATTAGTGATAAATCCTTGTCGATGCAGCACTCAGCGGCCTATACCTTCGACATTAATGAACGACTATTCACCTGCTTCTTACTCCTAGAATGGCTCGTACACCAATAAACTTGGTCTTCTGCTTAGATTGTCCCACTAGGAACACCACATCGAACAGCTGAGCATTTTGCGCCATATTTAGTTCGCTATTTAGGAAGACTCTGGTGAAGTCCTTAGCGAGTTGGTCGTAGTCTTCGAACTGGTCCCGCACTGAATCTAGGAGGGGTGACGATGGCCGCATATGACCGATTGGACGCCATGAACCTGAAAATTATTCATAAGCCCTTGAAGAAGCTGAAGGTAAATATGATTTGTTTCTGTACAAGTAAGGTATAAACCTAATGATGGACGATTAATGCGGGCTTCGATTTTAACAAGCATTTAGCTTAGCATTTAGGGTTAGCAAGAATACTTGTAATGTGCGAAGCTCATAGCAAGAAAGATTAAAAAAAATGAGAAATTAATGTTTACCTCTTCGGTAAGGTTTAGGTATTTGACCCGTCTCAGCGTGGTTTTGTAGATTAGCCACAATATCTTCTAGCATTTGACTACGGGTTCTCTCTTGCATTCGCGCAAATTTAGGTGCAGAGTATGAAGCTCTCTCTCCATTGACTATTTTAGTCAGCAACCATTCTCTGAAAATTATTTCGTCAATTATATTAATATTGGTAAGAAATCGAAGTTTACATAAGACTATTCTTAAATATGTTTTCAACGCAGTGGTTAAAAACTTGGAACTGTCCATTAAAGAAAATCCACTTAATGAAAGGATTTCAGTGACTGATCTCTAAAGAGACTATAATAAGAACAAGGGAGATAATATATAATTCTATTTATTACCTGAACATGGGCCCTTTGTCAAATACACTTTGCTCCCATAAGTAAGGTTTGTATGCTCCAACTTCATCCCGAGTAACGACTGACACTTCATATCTTGTAGGTCGACGTTTGATTTTTGCTGACACTCGGACTGTAAAAGGGAAAATGACTTTTGAGATTAATATATTCCTGCAAGCAATTCCTTTATCATATTTTTTTGAACATATCAAATAATAAAGGACAAACGTGCTAATTTTTTTAGACTGATACAAATGATATCTTAAACAAAAAAGAATATAGTTGTTTCCAATAATAATATGTATGTCAAGCTCAAGAATCTCATTTTTATACGTACCTAAGATAAAAGTGTGCAGGAAGTGGCTCTTGATACAGGCTGGCGAGAAAGCAGTGTTGTCGGCTTCCAAAAACACGACGCATACTATATCGTTGCCTATGTGGCGTTTTCTTTGTAACTTCTGAGGGTCATGCCTCTCGTATGGCAATAGGGTTGACACGTGGAACATAATCTCTATTCCTCTCCAATTTGTGTATACGGAATACAGTCCCGTCAGGTCATGAACCGTGTCCAACCCGCCCTTGTATTTGTCAAAACCTGTAAACGAATACGTAAAACGATGATATTTTTTTTTCTAAATCTTAATGTATCTCTTGAGCAGTAACTTTAACTAGAATACGATATACAGGATAATTTTTATGGAGTGCGAATATTCTACGAGGTAATCAGGTGCATAAGACTAAATAGTTTTCCCCAAAGAACATAGGTCGAAATCTTAAAATTGAAAATGAAATATTCATACTAAGTGACTGGTCACGTGACTTATGTTTGTATGAAAAATTGATTTTAGACTACCACCGCTTATAATTACAGTGCAGCAGTGAATTCTAACTAGGTGCTAACAGGTTCATAAAATTGTATATCACAGGAAGAAGGGTTCACTATGAGAAAATGTTCCCCGCACCCTTACCAAATGCACTCGTGCACTTGCTATGCAAGTTAGTATAGAACTAACTAGTTAGTTCTGATTATGATCTTTTTAAAGATAGTCGTGGAAGCTCACCTTTAAGTCTGACTTTCTCCCCCATAACTTGTAAGAACTCGTCGAACATCGGCGAATTTTCGTTATTGTCCAGAATTTCTTCTTCAGTGTACTGGTTCTCCTTCACATATATGACACCAACCTTCAACTCCGACTTTATAAATACCTGGAAACCGAAAAACCAGTTTCTTATTTCCTTGAACAAAGCAACTGGAATTTAAAATTATTGAGCCACATTACTTTGTTTAACCTGCAGGTAACGGTAAAACGATGAACAAGACAAAAACTAATTCATAATTCGCTGCAACCAGCACCGGTTTACCAAATTCTTAAGAAAACTTATTAAATTAGTACAATCGTTCTTAAAATCGATCACTTTGTTTCTGAGGTACAACTACTGACACAATTAAGCATCTAGAACAGTTTCCCAATATCAAGCTCCTAATAAGCTCCGTCAAGCAGAGAAGTACACATTTTCCCAGAATCCGCCCTCGAATTAAATAAGGTATAAAGCAATTTATTCTTGTACAGCCTCGTTGATCAGTAAGCCGGTACTATTCCATCGCCAAGGGCTTCGGAGACATCGCTCATTATCTTTCTCATTTCAGCCTCTATACAATGGTCCCCAAAGTACCGCTATAATAAAAGTAATGCCCACTTTGTTGATGAACTAGCTATATTATTAGAAACAGTCCCGTATTTATTGACTTGTTTTGAAAAAAATGGCCTTGTTGAGGGTCCTTTAAGAATTAAACAAACACTGTTACTTCTATAAAAGAAAATGTTCAAAGTAACATTTAGGAGTTGGCACCAAGAAAACTACAGATAACAAAATAATTCTAAAAGCGTTTAGATGTTTATCTTTTCGCAATTACGTCACAACTGAAACCGACCAATTTCGATCAAAGACATTAAGATCCCGTAATCCGGATTAATATAAATACTTTTTGGGTTCGAATCTAGTTCCTCTAGGGACACCTCTAATCTATTTCAATACGATCGAGGGGATAGAAAGTTCGAGAAGGTATTGAACTATATTATTTTTGTCGTGTATTTTGCTAAAAGGCTTTCTGGTATAATTTCATAAATCGAATAGTTTCATATAAATTTCAACAAGTTTCACGTACAATATGTAGATTTGTAATAGCCTGCTGTTATGGCTATTCGTTAGTAGTTATATCAGAAAACGGAAGCTAGATATGAAAACGGGGAATTAAATCCAATCAAAAGGTTCTAGTGCCTAGTGGACTTTGATTTCAATATACTAGAGTTGGAAACCCGAAATGACCTTATAACGTACAGCGAAAAGCTTTCAGTAGGTAATATAACTTTATCAAAGAATATAAATGCTATACAACGCAGGTGAAGTACTTCTTATAATATTTTCAAAGTCCCAGGAGGTTGAGAATACTTAGGGTTACATAAACTGATGTTTAATGCGGGTAGGGTAACCCCTGTGACCCTTTGTTGGCTAGCTTAAGATAAAAGTAGAAAAATCTAACAAAATCCGTTATTTAAATAAATATATAGAGAAAAATTTATGTGGCATTGCTTTTTAAATTTTTAGATGTCTGGTTGTTCAAAACATTTCCGAGAGACTTTCTTGGAATTGTTAAAACAAAAGATTTTGAAAATTTATTTTGTTAGCAGGATCTCATTAAAAAACGATAGCTATGATAAATCTTACCCTCATTGGTTAAATTAAATGTCGAATCTAATAACACATTTATGACTGATAGTGGATTATAGTGTCCAATTAATATTTTAGAGGGTTCAATATATATCTATTCTATTTGAGTGACAATACCTCAATAAGCGAAATGAATGAACGACACGAAAATCCACTTAATTTTCAACAAATGAGGAATCTCAAGTGAGGACTAGAATAAATAAACAGGAGGGATATTTTATGGTGATCTTTGATTGCTAATTACCTGGAAATTAATTATAATCTTTAATAACATTAGACCATTATATAAGAAGTATACCTTTATAATGTAAATTACGTAGCGATAACCACTTATCGCGCCGCTGTTAACACATTAATTAATTTGAATATAAAAAATTCAAAATACAAAGAAAATTAAATTCTACTGTATCTCCCATAAATTTGCTTTTACATATGCAATCAAGTTTTATATAAATAAGAGCGTGCTCCTCGATACATCAGGTGCGAATGCGATATTTCACCTCAGTTTCAAAACTAGATAGCTAGACGAACATTCGTTTGATGAGATCACATTTTACTGCTGTTCTACTACCTAATAAAGGGAACATAAAATACTGTACGTACCTACATCTATTGTTGGTAACGTATATTTGTAGCGAGTTGCGACTTGCGAATACTTTATGTTTATTTTAGTAGCACTTTTTTTTTCGCTGAAATGTTCATGTTCCTACTATAGTTTGGAGGATAAGGTATTCCTCCCGACGAAGTTATCACTTGTGTTTTCGTGTAAACGTAAAATATATAAGATTTATCAATAGTTCATGAATATCGCTGTGCTATAAACGGATGGGTGTGCACAAAAAAGGATAACAAATGCTGCATTTTTGCAGCTTCAGCCCAGCTTTTGCAGTTCTTGTGGAAAGTTTATGTATAATCATATTGTTATTTAAACTTAAATATAAATTGTACAGGTAAAAATAAGGCACGAGGGGTGGACGAAGATGTATTTACCTTTTGTGGTGACATTTGTAAAAGAAATGGTTTATGACATCGTTAGCTTTTACACAGAAAAATGATAAGAGGTTTTTAAAAGTCGAGATACGCTTAATTTTTTTTTTTAGGTTTTTTTTAAAGGGAATCTTTGGGAATCTTGAGAATTTTTGGGAATCTGATCTAGGAGCTGGTCATCTTTATTCAAGTTTTAATTCCATAATATGTCCTAAGACAAAAATAAAACGTTTTAGGGAATCGAAAACCCGACAAGGCATAAAATGTATCTGTCAAAACCTAATAGAACGTACCTCATGTCACAGAACATTAAGTAATTCGAAATAGTGGACTGGTTTTTGGGAAGCATTCATGTCACTTTGCGTTACTTTAGTACATGTTTTCGGTCACTAAACATTATCATTCGGGGCAAAAAGACTCCGACATTTCTTTTATTTATACATTTCAATCAGGAGGAGTGAATGGAAGAACTGAGAATTGAAGCCAGATTTGTGTTTGATTTGTTTCTTCGTTACCTCAAATGGAAAGATTATTTTTTAAATGAACTGCCCTTACTAATTTCAATTTAGTTGGCCTATTTATCAATCAAAAGTTATTTTTTTTTTGTTTTCGGCCTAATAAATTTTACCCTGAATTGAGAAAGTTCTTTATTTTACCTGGTTACATGGTAGGATAGTTTCTTTAGTAAGTACGTAGATAAGTGAAGAGATATAGTTTGAGTTTAGGAATAAAATAAAACCGTTTATTGAAAGAAATGGGAAATTAGTTTCTTTGACTGTTTCAGAAGATTTAAGGTGGCTTTGATTCGTTCGGGCGTAAGTACTTAGGAGTTTTAAATTAATAAGTATAATCGTATTTTACTGGGTGCATTATAGTCTGTTGAGACAATGTTTTCGGTAGATTTTATTTGTTTATTTATTTACACACACCATACTCATGACACGGCTTAAACAAGATACAAAGGTACTGAATATTCCCTAAGAAAAAACTCTCAAAAGAACTATTTGCAAATATTAGTCTTTAATATAATCCAAAAAGGAACACGAGAAATCCATTAAAATACTTTTAACAGCGATGTACTCGTATTCCAATAAGAGTAGCTTTGTAATTTAGACTAATCTAATTAATTAATTAGCTTGATTACACTCTGTTCGAACGCCCCAGCGTTGCTAAGGAAAATTAATGGAGACCAATTGTCATTCAACGGAATGCTCGACTCTATCTAACAAGCAATTGTAATATCGCGGGGATTTTCACTTTATTCCTACAAATACAAACACTATAACAACAATAATATTTGACTGCCTGCTTATACAGGTAACCTAAAATTATATAATAAATTCGAAATTCAAAGGACGGAGACGGCCCCTACTCTACAAAGTTCCGACTTTTGAGTGTACCTTCAAGTACTGTAGTAATGAAAATTGGCAGTTCAGTGGATCGAACAAGCTCGTCTGTAACAAACGGAGCACTCAAAATTGAATCTTTTGAAACAGATTTTAATGTTCCTTTTGATTTAAGCTGAAAGGAGAGTTGAAACTGACATTTGAAGCACACCTTTAGTTCAAGATGGACGTTTATTGTATCGCTTTATAATAGTATTTCGCGGTTTAAAATCGAAGTATTTAGAGAGTGGTTGCTAAGTAGTAGAAGTTACTTTTTCCCTTTTACTTTAGATAAGTTATTTAGTAATATATTTAGAAAGATATAAAAAGCATCACCTGGTAAAATAAAAAAATAAATTGTATTAAATGGTTTCTGCTATAAAATAAATGAAAGGAATAAATAATACAAATCCTGAACTCATTTTCACGTTCACATATTCTTAGGAGAATTGCTTTTTAAAGATCAAATTATTCACGATTCCTTCATTCCTTTACCTACTTTAAATTTGCAAAATGATTACCAACACTTAAAATATTTAAAGCGTCTAAAGATATGGCAACCGTTTGAAGCGTATTTAATGGTTGGCTGTCTAGATCCACTTTCGAGTAATTAGCTTCCACTCGTTATCAAAGTAACTTGCGTTTCAAATTCAAAGTTATAATATTGCCGCGTAACATTTTAATGTCCCGACGTACAGGATTTCATGTGAGCACGAAGTTTGTGAGTCTCGGGGAGGAGTAGTTCCGACTAACTTGTCATTACTCCATTACCGTGATTAGTCGCGGGCTACGAAGACAGGCACGTTTCCCCCCTGGGTGTAGCGAGAGTGCGCTGATACAAGGCCCCTACGTTTCTCGCGACTAACGGGCCTCATCAATGTTTCACGGCAGTAAGCGGCGGCATCGTTTATTCGTAATTGGGAACTGAAAAAACAATCGTAGCGACGGGGGAAAGGTTTTACTGCTAATTTACTTGCGATCCTGTTCGCCTCGTGCCGAATGCTAAATGAGATAAGACTGGGTTGGGCCCTGATTTTCGTGTTTGTTTTGCTATCTACAGGGAGCCCGTCTTTGCCTGGATATAGGCAAATTGATGCGGCTCAAACAACACGTTCCAAGTTTGTTTATCCAACCCTGGTGAACATAGGTTTACTATGATTCGTAGATATAATTTATTCAAATTCATGTATTACTATGATAATTACGTGTATTAGATGTGTCATAATATACAGTCTTGTTTTGTATTATTATTATAGGTTCTTTAGAAATTACTGTATTTAAAACAGCACTGAGTATTTTTTTTAAATATCCTTTTAATAAAATTCCATTGCCAAAATGAAGAAATCATTTTTAAACACGAACAATAAATTTGACTTGTAGTCAATTTGGAAAATGAAACGCGAATTAATATTTTTCTTTTTATTATTATTCCGAGCATTATTGTTCGCAACAAAAACCAACAAAGAATTACAATAAAAATAAGCCGCAGTTTGCCTCATGCTGATTGTCTTCGAACGTTTTAACGAAACATTTTTATTTGCTGACCCGAGGAAATTGAGTTTTATTATAAGCATTTTTTTTTATTGAATCTTTAATTTTCTTTGTGATGACGGTATGATAGTTAAATAAAGTAGGCATTACTCTGCTAGCCGACATACGTAAGTTGGATAGTACGACGCTGTATCATTACTTTTAAGGGTTACGATACAAAAGTATTTTTGCAGCTGAAGTAGCCACAAGAACACTATCTTTCAGTACATTTTTTTTTTTATAAAATGTTAATTACATTTTACTTTTATAAAATATACATGTAACTTTAACTTTAATAGTCAGGCAGGAAGAGTTGTTTTCAATAAATTGTACGTGCCCGACCATAATAGACAATTATAAAGTTACATTTTCCATATGTTTCTTACCTGGTCAAGTTTGAGCAGTTCTTCGGGCGTGTCCGGCAGCTGTCCGAGCATGAGCGGCGGGTTGATGTTGACCTCCTTGCCGAGTGAGCGCACCACCTCCTCCCGGTTGTACCTATCCGCGAACACGCAGGACGCCGGGATCAAACCGTGAACCGTGTAGCTTATAGCCCGGACTAGGATTCTGGAACAATGTGTTTGAATTGTTAGATCACACACAAACTGCGCAGGTAGCGGAGTGGTATAATGTTTGCAAGTCCGCTTAGCTACGCCGCTTCAAACTTTTTTAATCAGTCGATGATCATTTTGAACACGCCACATTTTCCACTGTGTGCGTTGTACTGCGGGTCCAATCCCCGCATGGGACAAGCATTTTGTGACTCACAAATGCTTGTTCTAAGTCTGGGTGTACGTGTATGTGATTTGAGATTTGAAAGTTTGTAAAAACCCTCACGACGCAAGGATTAAAATCCTCAGCGCGAAATATTTTTTTTACATTAATATATGCTTGTTGGCACGTGTACGGACTGTCAAGTGTTAACGTGACCTACTGGGCGTATCAAATTACAATAAAAGTACCATCGAATCGAGAGTTATTAGACTTATTAGAAAATATCATAAATAAATACCTACCTACATATTAATATGTTAATTAACCATTACAAGCTTAAATAAACTCGATATTCTGCCGAAATTGTGATAATTAGTGGCTCTCATGTATTGGTAATTAACTAAAGGTATCGCGCGTCTGCATTGAGTGCCAAGAATTTGACAATAATCTATTTGATCACGGTGTTATTGGCAAGAGATATATCTCACACATTCTATTGAACGCCCAGACGATTCCTAATACCCGGATAATTATGGTAATAAATAATTAATGATATAAATAGGTATAGATAGATATAGTTAAAAATAATAATTTTGAATAACAACATTAGCACCTTTTGTTATGGACTAGATAAAAACAAACTGTTTAATTTTTTAATGTCAGGAAGTCCTTTATGTTTTTTTTTGGCACTGTATTAGGTGTTAAAAGATATAGTAATTAATCACAGCTACTCTTTATTCAAATACGATACACCTCCAAAATAGAACTTACCAAGCTTGATGACCAAATCTATACATATAAATAAAATTGGAGTGTCTGCTTGTAATAAAATAACCGCTTTTTGCTAGATGGATATGAATAATACGTTACATATACCAAAATAATATTTTTTACAATTTCTGTCTGTCTGTCTGCCTGTGTGTTCCCGCTAATCTCTGAAATGGCTGGACCGTTTTTGATGGGACTTTATTTCAGAAAAAATCTTCTCTTATAAGTATGTTTATACACGCGAACGAAGTCGCAAGGAGAACTAGTACGGAAATAAAAAAATTAAGAAGAATAAATTATTAATTTGAACCCAATAACGGCAACTTTCGCTCGTCTTTAGCCCAATATAAAATGACACTATAATTGATACCTAGTCCACAGGCCAAAAATACAGACTAAGTAAAGTCCACACGTTCCTTAACTAGTTCAATAGCATTAAGAGTAAGTGTCGATTCAGGGAAATGGGTCACAGTACTCACCGTTCCAGAGCGTCGGTTAATATTTGCCAACTATTGCAATTCTACAAGTAATACACTTTTAGGTTAGCTATGTTTGAACGAGGCTTATTTAGACACCATTATTTGAAAAGCAGATAGCAGGGTCTAACATGATTGTCTCTCAGACGAGGAGCACAAAGTGTATAGACACTGCAAATGTAAGATAATTATTATAAGAAACTGAAACATTTTTAAGTCGACAGCGATGTGGAAGAGTTTTATGATGCTATTTTTTAGGTTTAGTTTTTTTAAATTAATATAGTTCTTTAATTAAATAATTTGTTAAGTTTTTAATAAATAAATGCCCTATTGACCTAAAAAAAATATCACGGCACTGAAATTTTTAAAAGTTATTTTAAAATCTGAAAATCAATAATTTTCTTTGTTCTATTCTTATTTTGTAAGATATTTATCTTACAAAATAAAAATAGAACAAAAACCTTAATACTCAATTCTTTATTGTCTTTCCATAATGTACAGAGGTGGAGGTATGCTTAAAGCTAACGTTAGGAACAATTATGGACCCTGTTGGGCACAACAATATAAATTATACTTATTATAAAAGGTACATAAAATAATATTTAACATTAATACAAACTATATAATAAACAATCGTAACATAAATCTATTTACTATTTTTAACGTTAAAAGTAATAATTCTAAATTATTTTATCTGTAAGGAATTCGTTAATAGTGTAATAGTTTTTATTTTGAAGGAATAGTGTTACCGCGCTCAGCGCTGTCATCTGTCATCAAGGCACGGTGGCGCGCGAAATCCAAACTCAGGCGCGCGGCACTAGCGCCACAGTCGAATCAAGCGTGCGGTGGCGCGTTATGCGAACCATTCATTCGAAATACGCAATCACGAACAGAGTGTGAGTGCCCACAAAATTATTAAGAAAATTGTAAATTCATTAGAATAAACCAGTCAATTGTTCAACAAATCGCATCAGTTATTTATAAACCTTCAAATCCAGCCACCTATTCAACAAAACACACACATAATTTGGTCCCACGAGCCGGATCAAAGCGGTTAGCAGTGAAGCCAGGCACCCAAGATTCGCCAAGAAGATCATTGTATTACGGTCTGGCCATCAGAATCCTTTCTAAAACCCATCCCAGTGCTGATTTGTGCTAATATTGTGCTGAAATTCGAAACCGAAGTTTTTCGTGTCGATCGCGGCGTACCTACCTACGCGACGAGCCGGGTAAGTCTTTAATACCTACCTACTTCGTGCCAGTTACCAGTGCAGCGCCCTGTAAGTGCTTTTCTTTTGTCTTTTGTATTCTCTCAAAATGCCGGTTGATGAAACATGTAAAGATTTTATAAAAAAGCGAGGTTTAATTAAAGGTAAATTTACGTTGTTTGTGAAACATGTGCAATCGTTAGAAGGCGCGCAACTAACAATTTCTCAAAAGATAGCCTTAGAAGAACGCTGCAATAAAGCCGAAAAATTGCTAGATCAATTCACTAAAATCCAAGACGACATTGAGTTGCAATCGTTAGAAGTCGAAAAAGAATTAGTCGAACGCGAAGTCTTTGAAAATCTGTTTTACGAATACGTTTCTAAGGCAAAATGTTTATTTCAAACTCGCACTGCCGACGTGGTGGAGAAGCACACGTGTAACAATAAATCGTCATCCATCAAGTTGCCAACCATCACTTTACCTTCCTTCGATGGTTCGTTTGAGCAGTGGCTCGAGTTTAGGGACACTTACTCGTCTTTAATCCACAAATCGAGTAATATTGATGAAATACAGAAGTTTCATTATTTACGCTCAGCACTTAGCGGTAGTGCTATTCAAATAATAAAGTCGTTACAATTCACGTCTGAAAATTATTCTATAGCCTGGGGGTTACTCGAAAATAGATACAATAATAATCGATTGCTGGTGCACAATCACGTAAAGGCCTTGTTCTCTGTTCAATCTCTTAATAAAGAATCGTCATCCTTAATTCGCAAATTAATAGACACTATTTTGAAGAATATTCGCGCACTTCAAAGTCTAGGTGAGCCCACGGACAGTTGGGACACTCTTATCATTTATTTAATAGTTTCCAAGTTGGACCCGTCTACCGAAAGGGAGTGGGAAGAACACAAAGGCACTCTGTCTAGTTTTCAACAGCAAAGCGATAAAATCACATTAAAAGATTTAATCAAGTTTCTTACTGACAGAGCCGATATGTTGGAAACTATTAAAATTACGCATAATTCGAACTCGAACAAACAAACGGGTGATGGTTCAATTAAGAAAAATTCGTCGAATCAAATTACGCATAGCTACCTAACCACACGTCCTAACAATTCAAATAAATCGCAAAAATCCTATTCGTTTGATTCAAAGCGTTATAAATGCACTATGTGTAAAGCGAATCATCCTCTTTATTCGTGTATGAAGTTCATTGAACTTTCGATCAAGGACAGGTTAAGGTTTATAAACGAAAACAAACTATGTAATAATTGCATGCGCGCCGGGCACACTGCATCGGAGTGTTGGTTCGGTTCGTGTCGGCAATGTAATCGCAAACATAATTCGTTACTGCACAGCGAGGGTTGCGACGATAGCAGCACACCATCGTCGTCAGTAGGGCCGCGAGCTGCCCAGTACACGTCATCGGGCAGCGAGCTCAAAGCGACGGGTTCCGCACAGAGTACATCGCTACACTCTAGCACATCCACTACACGCCAAATAAATACAGAGTACTCGTTACAAGAATCCGTTTTGCTTTCAACCGCATTAGTCGAAATCGCAGACAATAATAATAAATTTCATACAATTCGTGCCATTCTAGACAATGGTAGTCAGCATTCGTTCATAACAAAATCTTTATGCGTTAAATTAGGTATTCGTCCAATACAGTCCACTGTACACGTCACCGGAGTAGGTAATGCTGTAACTCAGTCGACACATTCATGCAAGGTACATTTACGATCCAAAAACAGTGAATTCCGTATGTATTTAAATTGTCTTGTTTTACCTTGTATTACTGCAACATTACCGTCAATTCGCAATAATATCGATACATTATGTATCCCGAATAACATACAACTCGCGGATCCTAACTTTTATTCGTCTAATCAAATAGACTTATTAATCGGCGCAGATACATTCTGGGATCTCCTCAATGAGGGATTAATTCGACTCGCTACGGGACCCTACTTACAAAATACTAAGTTGGGTTGGATCGTATCTGGCACTATTCATAATAAACACTCGCGCATTAATCGGGTTCAGTGTAATTTCACACATAGTGCAGATTTAGATAGTCAATTACGTAAGTTTTGGGAATTGGAAGAAATATCGTCCTCTTCAAACAATATGACCAAAGATGAACGCGCATGTGAAGATTTATTCGTAACAACTACAAAACGCGATAAGCAAGGTCGCTTTTCAGTACGTATTCCATTACGCGAATCAGCTGACCAATTAGGCGATTCATATAAGCTCGCAGAAAGTAGGTTCCTTGCGCTCGAGCGCAAGTTAGGTCGGTGCACACCGAGTTATAGAAAATTATATATTGATTTTATGCGTGAATATATAGAACTCGGTCACATGACTAAAATAGATACTTATTCGATTCCTCATTATTTTTTACCGCATCATGGCGTATTCAAAGAGTCTAGTACTTAGTGTTGCCAGGTCCGATTTGTTGTAAATCGGTACATGAGGTCAAAAAAATCGGGATTTAGAGTTGCAGATCGGGACAGTAAACAAAAAAAAACATGGGGTTTTAAGTCTATTTAATTTCACATAACAAGTAATGTCTTTTTTTTTTTTAAAGTCTTGCTAGACTAGTAGAAATTATAAAATAAAATCGTACTTTAAATGTAATTGACGCGCTTCAGAAGAATAATGTACCTAAGTATTAATGTAAATTATATGTTTTTATTAAAATTATATTTTTTATTGGACTTTGCCACCTTTAGAATGGCTTTTTTTTTATAACATAGTTTTATAATTGATTGCATGTCATATTAAAGTTGGTTTTAATTTGAATTTCTGCTTTATAATAACAAAATGCGAGATGATTGTTAAAAGCTGGTCCGTAATCATTCACAATTCACATAGTTCTTATGTGCAATTAATCTCCAAGATAAAATTATTTATATTAATAATATAACAGCGCACCGGCCCGACGGAAAACAAAACTGTTCTATCAGGGTGTTTCTACAATGAATCGGATAAGGCATAAGAAGTATAAGTATGCAACGCCAGCTCGTAGCAGCGAATCGAGTTACGGCCCCCATGTATTTGAATATATCCAAAGCCAATAGATTGCGTTTCGTGTTAAAAAAAATAACGTAGCGTAAACAGGCATTTATTTATGTTTTTTTTTCATTTATTCATTAATCGGGACATTTGGCGTCCCGATCAGGTACTAATCGGGACGCGTCCCCAGACCCCTGAAAATCGGGACGTCCCGCGCAAATCGGGACACCTGGCAACACTACTAGTACTACAACAAAATTGCGTGTAGTTTTCGATGCAAGCGCAAAAACTACTACCGGTAAATCCCTAAACGACATCCAATTAATCGGCCCCGCTTTACAAAACGATATCTTATCCATTTTATTACGATTCCGTCAGTACAAATATATTGCCTGTGCAGACGTAGAAAAAATGTACAGACAAATCTTAATTCAACCCGATCAACAACAGTTACAACTTATTTTGTGGAGAGAAAATCCATTCGATGCGCTCGGTGTGTACCGGCTTAATACAGTGACGTACGGTACGGCGTCCGCGCCGTATTTGAGCATGCGTTGTTTACAACAGCTAGCGTCGGAATGCACTGATGCTTTAGTCGCGAACATTATTAGTAAAGATTTCTATGTAGACGATTTAATTTTAAGTTTTAATGATAAAAATGAGTTATTAAATATTTGTAATCAGATTTCAGACGTTTTAAAATCGGGTTGTTTACCTTTAAGGAAATGGTTGTTTAATTTCGATTTGACAGGTTTAAATTCATCAAAAAATTTATCGTTAGGCGAAAACTGTCAAAATAAAACGCTAGGCTTAGGATACTTTGCCAATACGGATGAGTTACATTATACGACTAAATTAGAAATACCTAAAAATCACGTAACTAAACGCATTATGTTATCAGCTATTTCTCAAATTTATGACCCTTTAGGTCTATTAGCTCCTACTATATTAGTCGCAAAATTATTATTACAGAAATTATGGTTGTTTAAAATAGGGTGGGACGACCCGGTCCCTCACGAGATTTTAGTCTGTTGGATAAAATTCGTTGAGACATTGCGATGTTTAGATAATTTACGTATACCGCGCCATGTTCTAGATAGTGAACAAGAATATTCGCATTGTGAACTTCACATATTTACCGATGCATCACAGCTTGCATACGGTGCTTGCGCCTATGTTCGTATCGTTAATGATTATAATTATGTATCGATAAAGTTATTATGCGCCAAGTCCAAGGTCGCGCCGGTCAAGCCTATAACCATACCGCGTTTAGAATTGTGCGGTGCATTATTGGGCGCTAAATTGTATTCTAAAATTATTAGTTCACTTCGATTAAAATTTGATAACATTTATTTTTGGTCGGACTCGACCATAGTATTGGGATGGCTCCGTATGTCACCCAACTCTTTAAAGACTTTCGTACAGAATAGAGTCGCGCAAATCAATGAAATAACCGGTGACCTACCCTGGTATCATGTCGGCAGCAAATCGAACCCAGCTGATTTAGTGTCACGTGGGCTCACATTAGACGCCTTATGCACGGCAAATCATTGGTGGCGCGGTCCCGCATTTTTGCATAAACCTGGTTATAATTTCGATCATGAGTACGATTGTAGAAATGTAGATATTTCGGAGTTACCAGATATTAAATTAAAAACTACATTATTAGTTTGTCAAAACAATTACATGTTTCCATTCCAGAGATTTTCCTCTTTTAATCGCATGAAACGAGTGTGTGCTTACATATTACGCTTTATTGAAAATTTACGTATCAAAATAAAAAACAATCGTAAAATCGGACCGCTTTCAGTTGACGAACTTAGTAAATCTATTTTAATTTTAACACGGTTTTCTCAAAATCAATCGTTTCCTGATATCAATAATTTAAAAATAAATTCAACTTTAAAACGTACTATTTCCGGTCTTAATATATTCGTTGATAATGATGGCATTATTAGGGTTGGCGGTCGCATAAATAATTCTGTAGAATTTTCATATAATAAGAAACATCCGATATTATTATGTAGTAAGCATACATTTACACGTCTCCTTTTTCAACATGAACATATGCGACAACTTCATGCAGGTCCTCAATCACTCTTAGCTACAATACGCGAAAGCTGGTGGCCTCTCCGCGGTCGTAACCTAGCTAGGTATGTTGTACATCATTGTGTAATTTGTACTCACATAAAAGGCAGCACTCTTGCTGTACAAATGGGCAACTTACCTGCCGAAAGGTTGGAACCCGGCTACCCATTCCTGACGTGTGGTGTGGACTATGCTGGGCCGCTGTTCATTCTAAATCGCAAAGGAAGAGGTGCTAAGGTAGAAAAATGTTATATTTGTTTATTCGTGTGTTTCTCTACTCGCGCAGTTCATTTAGAATTAGTGTCGAACTTAACGACTGACGCGTATATACTCGCTTTAAAAAGATTTATCTCACGTCGGGGTAAACCGTCGAAAATATTTTCCGATAACGGAAAGAACTTTGTAGGGGCTATGAAGGAGTTATCGCATTTTTTAAATAATAATACTAATACCATTATAGAATTCGCAGCTGATAATAGTATAGATTTTTGCTTTATACCACCTTATACGCCGCATTTTGGGGGACTATGGGAGGCAGGAGTGAAGTCCTGTAAATTTCATTTACGTAGGGTTGTAGGTAATGCCAATTTAACATATGAAGAACTCAGTACAGTATTGGCACAGATTGAGGCCGTCCTTAACTCTCGCCCTATGTACCCAATATCCGCAGATCCAGATGACCTACTTCCTCTCTGTCCTTCCTCCTTTCTGATTGGCCGGCCCCTCACCGCGCCTGCCAGTCCAGATATCACCAGCACTGCTTCACACCGCTTGTCTCGCTACGATCGCACGGAACAAATGAGACAACATTTTTGGAAAAGGTGGTCCAAAGAGTATGTGGCAGAACTTCAAACCAGAACAAAATGGAAATCATACAAGGGAGAGATACTACCTAATACGTTGGTGCTCATAAAGGAAGACAATCTCCCACCTCTAAAATGGCGACTTGGGAGAATAATCGAAACGTTTCCTGGAAAAGATGGTGTTTCCCGAGTGGCGAACATCAAAACGGCAGCCGGGTTGATAAAGAGAGCATTCACTAGAATCTGTCCATTATTTCCGCAAGAAAAAGATGACGAGAAGGCGTAACAATATCAAAAATCATCACTTCGTTGCAAGCAGTACCAGCTTCCAAGGCCGGGGGCATGTTACCGCGCTCAGCGCTGTCATCTGTCATCAAGGCACGGTGGCGCGCGAAATCCAAACTCAGGCGCGCGGCACTAGCGCCACAGTCGAATCAAGCGTGCGGTGGCGCGTTATGCGAACCATTCATTCGAAATACGCAATCACGAACAGAGTGTGAGTGCCCACAAAATTATTAAGAAAATTGTAAATTCATTAGAATAAACCAGTCAATTGTTCAACAAATCGCATCAGTTATTTATAAACCTTCAAATCCAGCCACCTATTCAACAAAACACACACAAATAGTTTTAATTTCTGTGCAAAGCTATAAAATTTGGTTTCTTGTTTAATCAAATTGGGCAATTTATTAAATATTTTAACGGACATGACGAGAGGGCTCGATGAATGTATTGTGAGTTTAGAAGTTGGTAAGTTAAGATTGTTATTATGACGAAGTCTAAATCTTTTTTGTATAGTTTCGCGTTTTGTGTAAAAGTCAGGGTGCTTATAAACTAATTTTGCCATTTCATAAATGTAGATGCAAGGTAAAGTTAGAATTTTAAGGTCTGTAAAATGTGGGCGACAACTTTCTGTTTCTTTAATATTTACTAAAATTCTGATATTTTTTTTCTGTAATGTAAACAGTGAAGGTGCATCGGTACTATTTCCCCATAATATTATACCATATTGGAGCCAGGAATGAGCATATGCGTAATAGGTGGTAAGCGCAGTTTTTAAGTCGGTAGTTTTTTTTATTTCGTAAATAGCATAAATAAATTTAGATAGTTTAGTTTTTATCATTTGTATATGTGTTTTCCAATTAACGTGACAGTCTATTTTTAACCCTAGTAGGGTGACGCTGTTTACAACTTCCAGTTTTATGTTGTTGAAGGTAAAGTTTATATCTAACGGTGATTTTTGATGGGGATGGAATGTAATAATTTTTGTTTTATTAAAATTGATTTCTAAGTTTTGTTTTGTAAGCCAATCTGTTGTAGATGTAAGAATGGAATTTAATTTTATATTTAAATTATTGTTAGTTTCACACGAAGTAAGTAGGGATATATCATCTGCAAATAAGATGCACTTTTCACATATGTTATTAGGAATGTCATTTATGTAAATTAGGAAGAGGAGACAACCTATGACACTTCCTTGAGGAATGGAGGATTTAATTGAAATCTTTTCTGATCTAATCAGCTCTATTTCTCTTGTTTTATTGTTATAGAATTCTAATTCAACAAGCTGTTCTCTATTTTTTAAATATGATTTAAACCATTCATGACATTTCCCACGGATACCTACGTTATATAATTTTTGGAGTAGTATTTCATATTGTACTTTGTCGTAAGCTTTTGACATATCAAGCAATATTCCAATTGCGTATTTTTTTGCATTTATGATGTTTAAAGCTTCCTGAATGTATTTAAAAACCGCTAATTCAGTCGAACGATTTTTTCGAAAACCATTTTGGCAATCATTTAATATTTTATATTTTTCACAAAACGCATAAACTCGGTCACACATAGCTCTTTCAAATATTTTAGACGCTGTTGGTAGGAGTGCAATAGGACGGTAGTTGCTGGGGTCAGTTTTAATGCTTTTTTTGTAAATTGGTTTTATTAGGGATTTTTTTAACTGGTCAGGAAAAGTTCCTTCATCAAAAGATTGGTTAACTAAAATATAAAATGGTAACGTTAATTCATCTGCACATTGTTTTATTAAAAGAGGTGGAATCTCGTCTAGTCCATGACTTTTCTTATTTTTTAGGGATTTTAGTAAGGTATTTATTTCGTGTGGGTTCACCGGTTTAAGGAATATTGATTTCTCCATAAGGGAGCTAGCTCTTTCCGTTATGCTAGAAGAGGCGCTCGTGCTCGTCTCCCCAATTGAAGCAAAGAAGCTGTTAAAGATGTTAGCTACCTCTTTAGGGTGTGATGTCAGGTCGTTATTTTTAGTGCGCAGGGTTAAGTTACATTTTTCTTTAATTATATTTTTATTAGTACGTTCGTTTATAATAGACCACATTGTTTTAACTTTATTATGAGAGGTTTTCATTTTTTTTGAGTAATGCAATTTTTTAGATGTAGTGATAGCTTTCTTTAAAATTTTTTCATATTTTTTATAGTATTTTGTTAGAATTTGGTTATGAGTTTTTATGACTAGTGTTTTTAATAATCTTTTGTTTTTACAGGATCTTTTTATGCCCGCGGTAAGCCAATATTTTTTATATTTTGTCATTAGCTTAATTTTACATACTGGAATACATTCATTTAAAAAGTCATTTAATTTGTTGGAGAATATTTGATAGTTTTCATTAATATTCTTATCCGGTGTTAGTAAATTATTCCACATCAGTGTTTGTAATTTAGTCTTAAATTTAAAAATATTTTTATTATTGAATATTCTTTTCTTTGTAAACCAGATTTTTTTAGTTGTTTGGTGAGATAGGTTTAAGTGAATTATTGTGCTGTTATGGTCTGAGAAACCTAACTCTTCCACTGTGGTATACATGTAGTTATCCTTAAAATTAGTGAATATAAGATCTAGGCATGTTTTAGTGGTTGGTGTAAGTCGTGTAGGGGTTTTAATGTGTTGTGTAAATTTATTTTCAAGCATAAGATTGGTGAATTGAATTGTCTTTGAGTTATTTTCTAATACATTAATGTTAAAATCTCCGCCTATTATTATATTTAATTTAGAATATTTTAGACTTATATATTTTAAGATTAGTTTTAATTGTTGGTAGAATGTGTCTTCTTCTTTTCTATTCCAATACATTGTTATAATTAACAAATTTTCTTTAGGTAATTCAGTAGCACATAATTCTATTATATATTCAATAGACATATCGGTGATATCTGTTCTTTCGACATAGTCTATGTGTTCTTGGAGAAAGATACAGACTCCGCCGCCAGATCTTGTAGAGCGACAGAAAGATGACGTCAATTTGTACCCACTAAATTTTATGAGATCTAATTTGTTTCTTGATAACCAGGTTTCTGATATACAAAAAACTTTATAATTAGGATTTTGAGCGATGAAGGCTTCCAGTACGTGTTGTTTGTTGTAAAGACTTTGAAAATTTTGAAATAATATCTTAAATTGTTGTTCTTTATTCTCGAAATGTATTATTTGTCATATTTTCGAATGTATTATTTGCGGGGCTTAATTCGAGATTGTTATTGAGTGGTATCTTATTCTCAGCATAGTTAATTTCCCTTGCTAGTTTCTTTATAAGCTTTCCATCTATGTATAGTTGTTTATTTCTTATGATGGCATGGTGGCCTTTCCTTCGAGCTAATTTTAATTCTTCTCGCAAATTCGCCATTTCTTTCTGTTGGGTTGTGTCTAGGAATTCAGAAATGTATAATCCCGTACCCTGAAAGCAGCGTCCATTATTGATAATATACTTCGTCATTCTCTTGCTAATCAGTTCAATCACCAGGGGGCGATTTTTTCTGTAGCTGTTTCTTCCTATTCTAAACATCTCTTCAATGTAGCCAGATAAGTCCACATTAGCAATTTCACGAAATAGTTCAACAAGTCTGTTATAAAGTTCGCTCTCTGTTTCATTATAGTCTACAAGGCCGTGTAGTACCATTTTCCTAGCATTATTTTCAGTTATAGCTGGCAATTTTAATGACTGAGAAGATAATTTTTCGATTTCATTCTTGAGGTTGTCGTTTTCTTTTTGTAGTTTTTTTATCTCATTATTTATATCCTGAATGTCTAAGATTCTTTGTTTATTTTCAGTAGCAAGTATACTTGTTTTTTCATCAAAATCGTTTTTCAGCTTAATTACGGCATTATTTATTTCTTTATGTATTGTATTTTTTAATTCTTCTATGATTGATTTATTGTTTTCAGATAGACGCAGTATTATTAACTCGCTTAAATTTTGAAGTGTAATTTGGGGTGTAGTACATATTTGTGATTTTATATCTTCTTGAAATTCTATTAACATTTCTTTATTTAGTACAGTGTCAATCAGATCTTGTTTCTCGGTATCTAATGTGTCCCCCATTATACTTAGGTCTTCGGAGGATGTCTCAGCCGTTAAGTATAATAATTCTGCAGGAATATCAACCCTAGGGGTACCAATATGTGTGCTTAAATTTCCTGTTTTCGGAATTTTACAGATACAAGCCTGACACTTCCACATTTCTTTTTTCTCCTTTGTCAAAGTTTTTTTGAAAATGTCTTTTGTGATTCCAGCGCATTGAAGATCATATCTATGTTTGCATAGCATGCAAGTGAGGTTTTCTCTAATTGGGAGTTTTTGTTGACACCCAGCACATATTGAAGTTGGCGCCATCTTGTGGTAAATGGATCAAGTTTTTATAGAAAAATTCTTGAAAGCGCCCTCTTGTGAATTTTAAAGTGATTATGAACAATCGATCAAAAAATTGTATCGTTTTTTCATAACAGATGGCACTGTTGCTAAAACTGTGTTGATATTGACTCTTAATTATTTATTTTATTTTAGTTTTTTACTCTAATTATGTTTTTATTATAGAAAACATATACCTTTTTGGGTTCTCTTCTCTAGATTCAGCCAAAAACAAGAATTTATGTTAGTTTTCTTGGAAATCACGGTCTTGTTGTTTATAACTTTTTAAATTATCAGTTCGTTATTTTTTGTCACTTTTATTAAGTTTTCTTCTGATTGCTTTGATATTTTGTTTGCACTCGAACTTATAATACTTTATAGCACTGCATTGTTCAAATAAACACTCTTATAATGATATTAGCACACTATTACTATTTTTTCAGAGATTTTTTCGCGGAGCTGTTTGTTTACGTTCGCTCAGTAGCGACATCTTCCTCGATCTCGATCTCGAAATATTAACGTAAACTCAAAACCTACTCTATATAAGAATATTGTTCCCTATTTGTGTTGAATGTTAGAAGGAAGCAGGTAGCTATACACTTATTTGTACATAATATCGTCATAGAAGATACGTGGGCATGCAACAGTCCACTTATGTCATACTAAAATTAGGAACCGTAATAGTACAGACGTATTTTGGTCATGTGAAAATACGAAAATAAACATGTTCTAAGAAACTATTGATAGCTCTTATATAATTTCCTGAACAGAATTAGCTATCGAGTACTAAGCTAAGATTATTACACTTAAAAATTAAAATAAACTTATGTTTCGCATTAAAATAATGTACTTACTGGTAAACATTTTGGGTTAAAGGGTTTTGGAAAATCATCGATCAATCAAAATGTGGTTTGAACAAAACAAATAACTACAAAGACAAAATTCAAATTAAAAAGTTATATTTCTTGGCATTATAAAGAACAGAAGCAGCCTTTAAGTTTTTTGATATTTTTTATTTGTAGTAACTTAATTAAATTATAATAGAATAGTATAGAATATTCTTTATTGTACACCATTAGTTACTGCATTAAAATATACATAGCAACGAAAATATACAATGGCGGTCTTATCGCTAATAGCGATATCTTCCAGACAACATATTTCCAAATTATTAGTTATAAAATAATAAATTGTATCTTATTTGTAAAGAGCAAATACATGCGGCTTAATAAAATATGTGATGACAAAAACTGGACAAAACGACTAATCTTCTCTAGGAACGAAATTAGTTTATTCTCTATTTCCGTTGATCATTTTAATTATAGACGTTTTAAAACTGGCTCATAATCAATTTCAAAGAGTAGTAACGCCATTGAAATTCGTGTCACATTGCAACTGCAATAATTAATATCAGTATTTATATATTATCTTTGTTCTATTTTGGCATCAATACATTATTCAACAGATCGTACGTAAGCATACAAACGCATGCTACCCTCAAATTAATTAGATTGTAGTTGTTTATCGACGACCACTCAAATTACGTATGAACTATTATGAATGAATGAATGACTAATGGAAAGTATCATTCATCGGAGCTAATGGTTCTATACCCTGAGGTAAAAAGCGGTAATTGGTTAAAGTTGCTAATAGCTATCAAGTAATTAATGTTACAATTTTATACGTGTACTGTCAATCAGAATATTTTTGCGTAATACTACGCTAACTACGCTGTTTGTACTCACATGTACAGTCAGCGTTATAAGTGCACATCAACTTTTGAATTCGTCTCAAAGCTTTATGCGTGCATCTACTAACATCAGTTCCCCTACTTGTTCTGTCAAATTAGTAAATTGTAAATAATAATAACAGCCGAAAAAGCATTTTGGAATCCAGGTTTTCTCACGAGGTTTTCCTTCACCGTTTGTCAATGGTGTCTAAGTAAATTAAGAAAGGAAAAAAAATCACAGAAAAATCTACTTACATAAAACTAAAAAAAAAATCACAAAAGTACTTGCCTGGGTACGATTCGAACTCGCGACCACGAAGCCGCTCATTAAACCTCTAGGCCACCATGACATAAAAAAAACTATTATTGTTTGCGTTCAAATACTCAAAAAATATACCGCGCGAAGAATTGCACTTATGCACTTAACAGTACTTAGGCACTTAACTGTACTTAACTAAGCAGGATGTTTTACTGATACTACTATTAAAAGTAAGTACTAGTTCACGATCTAATATAAAATGATTTGCATTTACTATCAAAATACGTAGTTATATGTATGTATAGTATGATTTAAACGCTTATAACAAGATTCTGTTGACATTAAAAATGATTTTTACACAATTCCATCACCAAGTGATGATAGTGACGTCATGGCTTGAACCTATTTCGTACCTATATATATGACGACTCTCCTGAGAATGTAAGGCGCGACCTATTCGCAACCAGGGAATACACTACACGACATATTTAGAACAGTAAAATTATCTTTAATGATTAACTTAATTAAAAAATAATTATTATAAAAGTCTATAAAATTAATTAACTAATCTAAATTTAGGTCAGCTACTTTAATAGCGGTACATTCTATTTGCAAAACTAAGTCGTATTGAACTGTTTATTCTTAAACATTTAGGCTGAAGTTGTGATTGACAAGTCAAAATGAACAAAAAGAAGGAATTTGAATGATAAAATTTACTCAAAGAATCTCTTAATGAACTCAACCAATAATAAAATCTTGTCTAAATACAAGGATATTTCATTATTTGTAAATGCGACGAGCCCGTATTTAAAACCAGTCTAAAAATTTGAACATCCAACGTTTTTAATTAAATTCTCTCCTTGTCTCGCCGTTTCACTTTTCCTATGACAGAGAATAATGAAAATGCCGGAATTTACGGTGAACATTCGAGGAATCTCCCTTGGAGTAATTTCTATGTAAAAAGGAGGCATAACTGCGGCGTGTCTTGATTTTATATGATGTAGTGTTTTGTTTTTAGTGGGCTCGGCTTAATTTGTTTTTACTTGAAATGAGCTGCCGTCCAGTAGCCTTTTCATCTTTAAAAGATAATCTATTATATATAATTCTAGTGTTACGATGTTTGTCCGGGATGAACTCCGAAACTACTGAACCGATTTTAATTACATTTGTACACCGTGTGCAGTTTGATCCAACTTGAAAGAAAGGATAGCTTAAATCACAAATATAAAAAAAATTAGACCACGGGCGGAGCTAGCTTACATCGCATATATTAAAAAAAAATTAAGACCGCGGGCGGAGCAGCGGGAAACAGCTATGTGATATAAAATTTATTGTTTTTGCAAAAATTCATAAACAAATCAGCTTGAAGATCTTAATAGACTTCACTTTAACGATTAAGTTGTACGCATAGTCAAACAAAGAGGCAGCTAAAAGGAAACATGGAAATGCCGGAAAAATATTTCACATTTCCAACGTCCATTTTGTGGATAGAAATGAAATGTTCTCGATTGCCTGCAGAATTCTAGTTTCTGTTGATTAGTAAAGACATTTTTGGGATGAAATTAAATACTTGTGACATGACATAATTAATGAAGCGTTGTGTAGTATGTTAGGTGAAGCGGCGGTAGCCTAATGGCTAGGGCGTCGGACCTGCGATCGCGGATTTGAATCCATTGCACTACCGACGTGAACCCGCAGCACAAGCTTATATGTAGCCTACCACGAGGGATTAACAAGGATACAAGCAATGTGCAACCCACATTGCTAATAACTATTTGAAAAAATGCTACAATCTAAATTTTATTAAAGCTTAATTATTTATTTAAAAATAGAGTAATTCTAACGTCGTTCATTTTCGTAAACATCATAAATCAGACAAGCGCTTTTTATGGTTTTATTTTAAGGCTAATAAATTTCAAATAATCGCCACGTTTCGAGAATTCGAGACTGCTAGTAATTATTGTTATTACGATCGACTGAGCTATCTATTGAAGTCAATGAAGATCTTATTTTTAGATACTTTGACAGCCGATGGATGAAAATTATAAACGCGGCGAGAGAAAATATTGTCGTAGGTGTGAAAACAATTAGAGAAGTTCTAACAACAAAATACTTTATTTTTAAAAACAAGTTCATTAAATTTTATTCCTGGCAATAAACATACATTTTGGTAGACGGTATATTTATGAACACATTTATATTCATGAGACATTATTTTGCTGACGTGCTAATGAGATTAATTGCAAACTGAGACTGAGATTTTTTTCAGAATCTACAATTTAATTTGAAAATTACTAAAATGGTAAAGAAACAAATCGAATTCTATTTCTTTTAAAATTGCGTGAGTTTATTGGAAACGTTTGAAGAGCTTACTTACATCTGCGACATCATATTATTTATTCATAGTCCCTTACGCGAACACTCTCGGAGGGGTTTATAAGTCACATTAATATAAAATACGCACCCTCCGCATTCTACATTTACGAAAATATTTAAGTTACTAACGTATGCACTTAACTTCCATCGACTTTTAACAAATGACGACCACGGAAGCTTAGAAGACAAGAATTATTAATCATTGACTTCATCACTTTAAATCTTATTTTAAATGTTTAAAATATTCTGCAATGATGATGAGGCTAATGGCATCCTAGCTCGGCCATAGTGATTAGTTTAATACTAAAGTTGGTGACGCTCATGCATGTAGCTTATGTAACCAATCTTCTTATAAATGTGGATAACATCACATACATTGCTCCGAATCCAATGTAAGTAGCTGAAGCACTTGTGTTATGGAATCAGAGACAGCGAAGGTACCAAAACACCTAGACCCGAGCCAATGTAGAAAAATGTTTTCTACATTGGCTCGTCCGAGGATCGAACCCGGGACCGCAGAGCTAGGGACACCTTGAAATCCAGTGTTTACGCCACTCGACCACGGAGGTCTCATGGAGGAGATTCGCGTATAGTGCGGGCATGTGAGTTCCCCATTTAGGCTTTCAGTGCTTCACGTCTGGCATCAAGCTTACAGCGAAGATCGGTTTCAAACAGGTGAACCTTGGTTTTCACCAAGGATCTCCATTCATATCGTTTGTCAGTCTGCTGCTCCCACTAAGTTGGTTGTATATTACACTTTTTCATATGTCACACAAGCACGTGCTTATACCTAAGCAGTTGTCCGCCGTGATCACGCTTGCCTTCTTCGTGCTGACTGTAAAAAATGTGGTTAGCTACTCGAGGATCTACCATTTGAGAGACGATTGCACACCAATCAAGCTGCAGTAATTAAGTGACGTCGCGTCACTTAGAGTGTAGACTATATAAATTAACTATTTTTATTAACTCCTCTAGGACTTTCACTATACTACAACATTTAGAACTTCAAAACTGAAGAATTATTAAAACACACAACTAAGATAAAATCTTAACCCTTTCGTTTATCCATACGCGGCAAAAAAGGGCGGTTTTGATTGAATATCCCTAAACAAACCCTTTCCCAGGATATCGTGTAAATAATTTATGAGGTCAATGTAAAGTCAAAGAATATTAGCTTGTAATATCCCATCAAAAGTCAATCGTACCCATAATCTTGTAGAGCAATTGGCCTTTGTAGCCAGTGACCACGCGACGGTTAACTATACCGGGTCACGCAATAGTCTCGTTGAAGAAATATTGCCAATCTAGATGACGGCTTTATAAAGGGTACAACCCTAAAAAGTTAGAAAAATAGCAGAACTTCGTTAAATATTTATATTGGCCGAAGGTTCAGTGGAGAACTAATATGATATTAAAACAGTTATTTTGACAAAATTGGTTTAATTTTTTTTATTTCATTCTCGTCTTTTATACGAGTACATATTTGTTCGTCGGCAGGTATAATACCAATGCTATACAGACTGTTATAAAAACGTACCGCACTGAACGCATTTCAAATAAAAACAAAGGTTGTCGCAAAATGAAAATTTCACGGAATGTCATACGAACGCATACGTATATCATCGTCGTACAGTATTTTTGGTCGTACGTGTAATAATTATTGCTTGTAATAAAAATGCCACGTTTACGGTAGCAGGGCTTTGAGAACGAGGGTGATGTGTCGTGATCAAATTGAATTTAATTTCTTAGACTGAGTATGGCATCAAAGGTATTTGAAATCTGAGAATTTCGATAGAAACGAGGAAACGTAGACGAAAATCTTGTCGAAGTCGAATTGAATAAAAAATATATGACATTTACACAAGACAGTGTTAGGTAATTAGGTACTGTACCATGAAAAAGGAAGGTTTAGAACTAGTGGTGAATCTTTTGAGGGCTTCGATTAAAGCAATATTAGAATAAACATAAATAAGGCGATTAACAATCGTTTATGCGCTTAAAACTTGATTAAAAAAGGTTTATAATTTCGCTGAAATAAACGGTTTGGCAGAACCGTTTGTTAAAACATCAGTGGACGAGCATCTAAAATTTCAAAGATATTTCATTACTAAAAATGATGGCACTGCTCTCATATTTCTGAGACAGGAATGTGATTACATAGAGCTACCTACCTTGTTTAAAACATTACCTGCAATACTTGGTTATGAAAATGTTTCACCGACATTTTGAGAGTCCTATCAATATAGCGAATTTTGTAATACGAATTTCGTTTTAATGAAATAGCTTAAGGTAGGTACAATTAAAATTCGGTAGAATTGTAATAACACCTTTTACTTCTGTTAGGGTACGGCCACATCCGCATCGCCCCTTTACAACTGCGCTCACTGCTATTAAAGGCCGACTGTGACATTTATTGCTTTTAGAGACTTACGAACGACTTGCCCCTAGGTCGGATTGTCTTAGCTATAAAAGAAATAAAAGTCTAATGAGCATTACCTTAATTAATGAAACTACTGCAAAGGCAAGGAACAGCATTAACTTCAAGCTTCGATGTTGATGAAGTGTGTATTCAAAACACTACATTATAAGCAATATTGCCGTCGAGTGTTTAACACCTTGCTGCTACATTATGCTAATTAAACTCTTGGTTTACGAGAGGGCCGTGAAGGTAAACCCCAGTGAGGTCATTGCCGTTACTGCTCAGTTAATTATGGCCCCAACAAACACTATATAAAAGCGCCATCCGATTTACAATACCTTGCCATTTTTAATTAAAATGCACCCCGGCGCCAGCAGATAGCAATCCCATTTAAATTAAGAATAAAGTACGCGAATGTTTATTTGTTTTGTAAATATAAATAAAAATAAAGATTTTTATTTCTTTCTTATATACTCCTGCGCCTTATTCTGTATTATTTTATTTTGTTAGCGTTATTAGAACTTGTATATTTTGTGTATAAAACAAACAATAATCTGTATTTCGAAAGCGTACCAATAAGAGTAATTAAGCTTTAGTATGACGCCGATGAATATGGTTGTCACGATCGGAATTTCATAATATTTTGCTAACCACTCGTCGGCTCAATGTATAGTGAAATATCTGTGTGATATAATTATATTTGATGAAATGCTCTAAATTTCTGTTTCCGTGCGAGATTATTGCATTTAGTGGTTCCACATTCCATATTCCGATAGCTACTAATCCCAAATACCTCGTTACGTACCTTTTGCTATAATTTAACATTCATTTTAGTCATTTTAGAATGTTCGCGATGTTGTCAACAATGATCGCATATGAATATTTCATTCAATCTCAACATTTATATTGGATTTGGAGAGGAATAGGAAAGAGTTGAATAAAATGTTTATTTATTATGCTGACGGAATAAACGTTACATAGTAACATCTTGAGTTTTGTAAAGAAGGGAACCTCCTTGAAATAATCTATATGGGGCGTGAACAGAGAACTTACTACTTAGTTCTAACATACCTGAACTGGTCTCTCCCATTAAGCGTCTCCTGCTTAATGGACAGTATAACAGGGCCCAGGTCCTCATCATTCGTGAAGTAGTTCCAGTGTTCAGTTCCGTAGAAGTACTTCTCGTAAGTCTCCTGTTCCACGGACGTGAGCTCGAAGCCACCGGACCTCTCCCACTGTTCTTCGATGGCTGTTTTCTTCTTTGGCGTACTGCCACCGTTGTCGCTACTGTCTTCAGCTGCTTCGTCAAGCGATCCTGATCTTCTGTGGCGATCTGTTGATAGAAATCATTTTTAAGTGTTGTGAATCATTATTTTATTCTTGTTTGTCTTTTTTGTAATTAATTGTTTTTGTAATATTTTTCATTTCTGTTTATTATTATTTAACCTATAACTTGGATGTGTGGTGAAAGCTGGCAGTTGGTTGGTTATAACTGATAGAAATAAAAAAAAAAACCCGAATTTGTTTTTCCAAGAACATCGCACAAGTAAATACCGTGTAAGCTGGTTGAAGGTATTGTACTTTAGAACTGCAATGTACCAGCTTAACTAGTTTTGTTTAAAAGAACTAAGATATACCTAAGCAAAAAAGATCGGAACATTCACAGTCAATTATGTAAGAGTTGGTAGCATAAAAACTGTGAAACCAGAAGCAAGCGGATCAGAATCATTAGTAAGGGTCGACGAATAGATAGGAAATCCCAGTGTCCTTTCAATGCGGTTCCAATGGCGCGCCAGTGGCCTTGCCGCCGACTTAATAAAAATGTTCATATTTTCATTGCACGGATGATCCTGCTCGTCCAAGATTAATGATATCGTTGTCAAGCTTCAATATTACAGTTCGATCACGTAATGCGTAATAATTCATTCCAATATTAATTATTATTTAATATCAAATAACAAATACATAATTGATAATTATTTGTTTCTTATTTATATATAATAATTATAAATTATCAATTATTTATTTAGTTTGAATGTATTTAATAATATAAAATTTATTCTTCCACGTATTACTTTAAGGTATAAGTATTGTATATTATAAGTTAGCTCCCTGTAAGAAACGAAAGTGCGCTAATTACTTTGTATTGCGTCTTTGAAATAGTATCACGTCGTGGTAGTTAACCTTAATTGTTTGATCGCTCAAAAAAGTATCAAGAATTGGTTTGTCATTAAATTTAGTGTATTTGTAACTAAGCCTCTTAATTTGTGTACATTCAAACATATATATATCTCAGAATTAAAGTGATGTCAGGTACCGGTGGAACTTGAAGTATACCATGTGTATTGTTACGCTCAAGAATCATAAAAAATGTTAAGTATGTGCGCGTGTTCCAGACATTCATACAAAATGTAAGCAATGATAACACAATTCTTCCATTAGATGTTGAGTTTATAAATAAACAAAAATATTGTCTGTATGTACGTGAATAAGAAAGTTCACGTCTATACGTCTGCGTTACATAATTTGATAAAACAAGAAATTGATACAATCTTCTTGTTATTTTTTGTCAACGTCCAAATCTCATTTTTAATTCAGGCTCAGCTGTAATGCAGTAATCGGATTATTGCGAGCTGTACATATGACGTGTCTCTTACTTCGGTTAAAGTAATAAGGTGATATGTCCTGAGACTTTATAAACGACTAGCTTTTGCTCGCGGCTCCGCCCACTTCGACGTCGGTTATCTTGGCAAATTATAGTCTATAGCCTTCCTCAATAAGTGGGCTCTCTAACAGTGAAAAATTATTCAAATCAGACCAGCAGTTCCTGAGATTAGCGCGTTCAAACAAACAAACAAACTCTTCAGCTTTATAATATTAGTATAGATGAAGTTAAATACGAAAAGTAGCCATCTATTTATTGTAAACTGTGATAAAATATTATTAAAATAAATGATTAATATAATTTGTGATAATTTAATGATAATTTATTATTATTATTGTCATGTTAGCTCGAATTTACTAGTGTATGGTGTGTGTAATATAGTATATTCATGTGGTTTTAACAGCCTAATATAAAAGGCATGAACGTTCTCGAACATCCCCAGATAATTCGTTCACAACATAAACTATACAACGTTACGCGTTTATAAATAGTACTGATGACGGGTGGGTCGTTGAGCACCCCAAAATAGGGTTGATACGCGATGACTAATGCATGGGTGCCGCCACCATGCGATTAAGGTATTTTCCCCACATGTTATTAAGTTCGCAATTAAAAAATATACAATTAAAGGCTGATACAAGTTGCGGTATATTGTTGTCAATGTTTAATCACTTACAATAAATTAGCCTTAAGAAATTCGGCCTGGTAGTTTCTATCGTCAGTTTTTTTGGGTAATTGATATTTTAATTTCATATATTTTAATTGATCGGTAAAGGAAAACATCCTGAAGAAACCTGGTTTTCCGACCGATATGAGCATGCGTGGAGATCACTTGTTCGTTCCTTCTCGATGTGAAAAAAGGCAAGTGCTCCGGAATAGAGCATCCTATAGAATCTATAGAATGCTCTATTCCGGAGCACTGATTGTTGATTGTTGACTGATTGGATTTTTTTTTTTACTGTTAGAGAGCCCACTTATTGAGGAAGGCTATAGACTATAATTTGCCAAGATAACCGACGTCCAAGTATAGATGCATGGAACACTTGTCTCTCTTCCGGTATAATAATAAATTTAGGGTATAAATACGCACCCATAAATACATTGAAAAAAGAAAACGACACACAGGGCTTACTCAAAATTCAATAAGTATTAATATGAAATATCGTGAAAATAATCGTGACTTATTAAAATATTAATAAGTCACGATTGACATAATATATTCTTAAACCTATTGTCGGGCACAATTCTAGAGGCAGCTAGAAGAATACCTGTCTGTCGACAGTATTGTCGACAGGCAGGTATTATAAGGTAGCCGACCGGTCGACTGTTATCGGGATATCGGGCAAGCATGCACGTGGACGTCACTCCGAAACCGAAGCTTATAATGTCACTGATGCTTGACTTCGCACGTTTGAACGGCTCAAATGAAATTCCATGAGATATTTTAGCTTATTTTGTATATTATATGACACTTGAAAATTTACTTCCGGACGCTTGCACACTTTTAGAAGAAAGACATGTATTGCCATAGTAAAATCTATGCTACCATTTTAGCATAGATTTAAAAAAATAATAGGGTTTTGTAGACTCAGGGCTGATTTTTCCACCGCCAGATAACTTTTAATCGAGGAATAAAATTGACGTTTGACAGTTTTTGTATGAATAATCTGTCAAAATTTAAACATTATTCCTCAAATATAGTTATCTGGCGATTGAAAAATCAGCCCTTAAACCTATAACTTTTAATAAACGCTTGTAAAAGAGTATTTATTTAATAAATTTGTGTGACTCGATCGGTGTCTGACAGTGTGCCTATGCTGGCACAACTGGAGTCATTTAGTTTTTAAACTTAATGACTCCTGCAGTTGTTATCGTTTCTTAATCGCTAACTAGAAATAAAAATATTTTAATTTTGATTTTGTGGTTTTATTTGAATCGGTAATAGAATCAATTGCAATAACTTCCATCATGTTTATGCGAAAACTGCGCAGCAACACAGCAAGAACGTACTGTTGCCTTTTCGCGATACGTTTCAATTTTTTTATTAATTCTTTACATGAAACTATTAGACACATGTTTTGATTGTAGCGTATACTAAAATTAATGTTGTATTTTGAATTGACTATTGAAAGGGGCTTGATTGCGTTTGCTACGCTGATAACGTACGTTTCATTTACATGATAAGACTGTTTCAATTGGTTTAGAAGTAATATCATATGAGTTGTGTTTCTGAAATATAGTGGAATATCTCCTTCGAAAATATACAGCTTTGCTAGCGTTCAGATTATTTGTTCTTCTAGTCGTCAGGATTAAAGATAAATAATAATTATTTTCTATTGACATTCTGATTCCAATTATACTTAGCAGTGTCGTGCAGCAAGTAAGATCGGCAAATAGGTAAAATTGATGGCAAAATAATAGTTATTCATTTTTCTTATTCACACATTCTCTTACATTTTATCGTATGCAATTACTGTAAATAATTGTAATATTTATTTACGAAAAATTAAATTCTTTTTAGGTAGGTACATTAGTTGGGTCCCCACTTTTATCATATCAAAGGACCATTCGTTTGTTTTAACATGGCTGCGTTGTCAGACCGGCAAATTGCTATGAAACACAATCCCATGCAAACATTGTATATGGGTTGATGGGTGTTCCGAACTTTCCTTTATTTATTACCTCACCTTTATCAAGATCGAATGTGTGTGCTATAGAAATACGATACTTTATTCAGTATACAAGAAATAAGTACCTATACAATATACAAACGCATGTACGTACAAACGTATAATATATTATTATATTGTTTATAGTATATGTATGTAGTGATACCCTACATTAATATTATCGAATAGGGTAGGTACAATAAATAGGTACCAAAGCTCACTTAGGCCCAGTGTTTTAATCCCAAGTTGACTCAACCAATGGTTAAATATAACGAATGGTTTTAAAACGCGTTTTTTATCATTTGTTCGACTATCAAATGATCAAATTAGTTGTAGAGTTAATTGTTTAACCATTTGCTAGAATAATAATTGATGAATAGGCGCGTTCTACCGAAGTTTGAAACCATTAGTTACGATATTTAACCACTAGTTGAGTTAACTAGGGATCAAAAAAACTTGGCCTTAATGTAACAACCTAAGATCGGTCTGCGACCAAAATTGTATCTTCATAAATAGTATAATTATTTTGGTACTTTTATGGCTGAATACTGAAACGACAATCAGTTTGAGGCCGCCGTTAAGTCTCATGCTGTCTCTGTCAATTTAAGGTGCAAAGTAGCGACACATAGATGTTTAAGAACTTGTTAAAGTTAATTAGCGTTTCTGTATTCAGTGGTTATAATGTAACTACCATTTACTAGTTTTAAAAGTAAACATGTATTTAAAACCCATCGAAGCTATATTTGGAATTTGAACAGCCAATTTCAAAGATTCATCATATAGATTCTCTAGCCTTTCAATTGTTTAGTATCTATTTGTCTTGTGTAGTTTGAAATCAGACTATTGTTTTATTTGTTTAGGTTCGATACAACTCTAAAACTAATTTGTAAGGGTTATGATTGTTTCGAAACTTTTGAATACGTTTTTCATTGTTTTTATTGACTTCTCTCGTAATTGAAATCGCAATTAGGCCGATAAATAATAAAACATTGAGAAAAGTAATTTGTTTTTATCTGCGCCAATTAAACATTAAAGAAAAAGTCGTTGGTTTGAAAAGAAAAAAGTAATTCAAAGAAAAAGAAATAGGGTTTGGAATTGCCAGCTTTTACTTAAGAAACACTTTAATTTCATAATCAGTGAGTCGCACGCTCACAGGCTAATCCTCGGCTATACGATTCTGTCCTCGCAGCATTTGAAAATGTATACCGGATTAATCTGGTATAAGCTGCCTTTTGCATCTGACTGAACTAAAACATATACACACTATTCATGGAGGATTAGCTTATCAAGCTTTTCGTTGAAATTAACAGGGTAAGTTTTCTTATAGATGGGAATAACGGGAAAGCCGTCTACGCTTCGTAATGGATATAAAATGAGCTGTGAAATTACATTTTTTTTTAAACGACGCCCGCACTTAGGAATTTAATCCTTGTGTCGCGGGGGTTTCACAAACATTCAAATCACATGCAGAAAGAACACCCAGACTTGGAACAAGCATATGTGGATCACACAAATACTTGTCCCATGCGGGGATCGAACCCGCAGCACGTCGTGCACAGTGGTAATTAGCGTGGTGACCTATACCACTCGGCTATCCGTGCAGTCATTGACGACCTATGTAACATTATGGTATGCAATAAAGAATTGAATTGAAAAAAAAAACCAGGATGAATTGGTAATGTGATCAAAACATTTTTAGTGAAACACTGATAATATTGTAACAAATTATGCAACTTTAAGTCTTGGTAGAGATTGAATAAAGAAATATTTCGAAATGAATACATGTCAAATGGTTAAAATAATATCCGAATAATTTCCGCAAGATTTTGAATGTCACTAACGTTTAAAACTTTCGAAGTGATGATTCGGTACGACGGAATGACAGGGTGCCAGAATAAATTATGGGTAAAATGTTTTCGTAGACTTGACAGCATTATTCGCAGATATTTTTTTATTACACATTCGTTGAACGTTAATTCTTTACCTTATTCGAAAATAAAACAAAACTTCGCAGGAAAACGTTTCGATTGCAGTCGGGATATAATGTATTTTTTCAACTCTTTAAAATGTAGGCAGAACTGTGGCCTTCTTATTCCGCTAGATTTTTTCATTATTATACGTTTTTATAAAATTCTCGTATCAAACGAAGTAAAATGTTTATAGATAAGTGGAGGAACATCTAATAGGGGCGTCATTTACTACATTGAAGCTATAAAATGCTGCTTCTAGGGTGCCATACGATTTTATTGGCGATATTTTTTTCGTCGTTTCATCCTTGTTATTCGATCTAACCTGATCCTTTTCCAAGGATGATGTGACAATTTTGTTATAATATCATCTAAGTAGGTCAGATATCTCTTATTGAATTTAATATCTTATTCTATGTGCCATAACTTTTGTGTTACAATTTTGAATCTTTTTAAATCGAATGCATTTGTTTCACTTATAAACTGTGGGTAAACAGTGGGTTAGTAAACATCCTATTTATTACAACAGTAAAAAGTGTCGCCCATATGATTAGATATTTTTAGATTACGTTTTCATATCAAATGTAAATCTACATATAGCTACAATGTTATATGAACTCCAACGCAAGGCGTAGTAAGTTAGTTTGCCGGGATTGACTTCCCGGGGCAGCAAAGAAAAAGAAATAAACTGTAAGCCAGTGGAAATGTATTCGATACCTATCTAATTTGGAAATGGGTTCGCCACACGTACCTTTGTAGCCAGTATTGATTGTAACTTCTGGTTCGGTTTACATTTATTTATTTGTTTTGTAAATAAATAACTGCTTGCGATTGAGATATTTGTAATGTGCTTTGAATTGGAATAAAAAAAAAAAGACTTATATTGTATTGGCCGTTTTTAGTTTCTGTAATTAAGTTAATATTCCAGATAAAAAAGGTAATTGTCGTAAAAAGACTTAAATCAAACAATATTGTCAATAAAAATATATTTAGTGATACTACTAATCTTTTACGACTAAAAGTTATGTAACACTAATATAAACCTAAAAAAAATACGTATTTCCTACGCTCATAGTCGTAACAATCTTCTCGCTAAAAGTTTCTTTATTCAATTCGATGGTTGTTTTCTGACTTATAACTTTTTACTGTACTGTTCTTCGTACTGTTTATGACTTCGTACTGTTCCGTACCTCACCTTGTTATCACTCCTTGCCTTGGTGTTTCTAAATATATGCAGATCGATCGGATCTTCAAAGCTCATTCCGCCCACTGAACTTACATAGACTTGTAACATTTGATATTGTCTACACGTAAGCTTATGGGGGTCCACACGATACAGTTTTGTTCTCAAAGATATTCGTACAGACCTTGTATAAGTAGAAATTTTACATTAATTTTCGAAAATATAATTAATTAATTATTTATTTGGCTCTGATAAATAAGGAGGTATATATCAGATATCCGACTTTTGCTAACACATCGATAGAGATCTGCAGTATATTCTTATTTTGCCTAGCCTTTGGCCAAGCAATGTTGGGCTTCCAGTCTTATACCGGATTCAGATGAATATTGTATTTTATATGAAGTACAATGACCGCCTATAACTACCAGTACTGTTATCATAATACCTTTGTATTTGTTATGGAAACCAACGGGTTTACAGAATTATTTGTAGAAGTTTATGAAAGTCTGAATCGTGAAGACCACCATCACCGACTAGTTTAGTTCTGTATTTTGATATTGTTAGTTGGTTGGCGTATCTTACGAAGAAAAGCATGGAGTTGAAAAGCGTAATTGTGATGTCTGCGATGTTTGTATTCAAGTGTTCTGCAGTAAGTCAGATTGTATAATGTATGCAAGCTATTGTGTAGTGCGGCATGGATGGATAACAATTATTTTGATATTTTCAGAAGTAGTCTTATTAAAGGTAACAAAAGAATTTTGGCTAAATTAATTCATTCATATTGATATAAAATTTGATTTTCCTACAGTATTATCCCAAATTATATTTTTATTTAAAAACATAGGTAGGATGTCACCATTTAAGAGCTCAATCAGATCCTTTAATCAAAAAATAAATGAAATTTGTCTATATTTTGTAATCCAATCGGCTGGACAGGATTTTTTGTTCAAAAAGCGATTTTGATAATGTTTAACGGGGGTTAAACTAAAAACATTATCAAAATCGGTTCGCTCGTTACCAACGCCACAGATAGATGAACACGTTAAACTTTTAACACCCCTCTTTTAGTCGGGGCTTAAAAATGACCCCGCATTTACTACATTGCTGTGCTGGACTTTGAAATGTTGAAGCTGTAAGGAACTTCAACTTCTTGCGTATTTTTTTTTACTTGTAATGCTGGAAACTGTTTCTGTGTTTTGGAAGATATAAATTTTAATACAAAAACACCATAAGTAACCTAAAAATATATTCTGATTTGCAACGTCCAAGGTTTTTTTTTTATTTTGAATCATCCAACGAATTTTTGTTAGATAATTTTAGACTTTTTATAATATTATCCAGCAGTGAAACAATAATTAGGTTACATAAAAAATATTAGCAGGGTTCAGTGTTCAATATAAAATTTTAATAATGCAACCTTCTATGTCTCCTCATCTTAAGAGAAAATTCTCAATAAGAATCCTAGTAAAAACCTTTTCGGAGACTCAAGTCGGCTGTTTCTAAAATATTTTTATAAGTATCAGAAGCGGCCACTCAATACTTCTAGACAATACTTAGATTAACTCAAATACTTTCTATTATTTTCGAATGCCAATTCGGGTACCTACACTTAGAAGCTAAATAGAAATGGATTGTTTTCCATTAACAATGCCCATCCATCAAGTATACCAACGTTCGTGGAAATGTGTAGGTGTGTTTTTCTATTCATCTTTATTTTCTCTTTACATTGATCTATTGCCAAAGTTTGCTATTACTTCAGCTATCTCACTATGTAAAGGACTAGAAACTTTTATTATAGTTGGCTTAGAAAGTGTTAGTATTTTATTTAGGTAAATAACTTAGTACTTAATAAAATACGTTTTTTTTTATACTTACAAGGCCTTCCATTTGTCCTTAAACCAGTCTAATAAAATACCAATTAATAAAACCTAATAATAATAATATTTAATTTATTTCTCGCATTGCACATTGTTACAGTATTTATCAATACAATTTTTGCCTTATGCTAGAACCTTTTTGAGAGCTGAAGTCTGAACTAGGTTCAGGAGCTGTATGAAAGATCTCCAAGCCCACACCCCTTTGAACAAAAACTTATTTTACGGCATCTTAATTCTGATTAAATGCAAACAAAACGGTCAAGAAACTGACATAATTACATCAGTTTCTTGAGTAACTTAAAAACAGTTTAGAACTATAAAATTTGTACACAAAAGAATCTGCGGTTACCGTATTGATTCATTGCTATTAGACCAACTATTTATACCTCACCGCGACTATTCGAAGCTTGTTCTTCCGACGACTTTTAGCCGATGAATAAAAAACGAGGGTTCGCCGGTGTAGCCGACTCCCTTGTCAAACTATAAAACAAAGTAGAAGAAGAAATAAGATGAAGAATTAAAATCCCCACCACCGATTTTAAGAATAAAAGAAAATATCGTACCCAATAGTTGTTTCTGTGGAACTGATTTGAATATTTGTAAAACCACCAGCGTCACGGACTTTTTTTACTTAGGGAACTTTTGGACCACCTCTTTCGATGGTCAGTTTAGATACTGCCTTATTGAAAAAAAATATATAAATTGAACTACCACTGTTAATAAAATCAATAGCAGCCTTAACAGAATTGCCCACTTAACAAGGTCCAGTGTTCGGAAGGACCCTCTCAAGTCTTTAATCCGTAAGTCAAACACTCGGCTTTTTCGTGTGTCACGTATGTCCGTGACAAGTCTGATACATCCTGAGAATAATAGCCTTCTAGTTTCCTCGGTGATTGATCGCATGAACTAGCAAACTTCTCAGCCGTATATAATGATCCTTTACAAATACATTTAATACTAAAGGGTTAAGTTACAGTACACCGATGACGTCATTTGTTACTCAGATAAGCTATCTGCATTTGACGGGCAGTTTCAATCCCGAGCGCTTATTAAGAATTTATGTAACAGAATTACGCTTCTGGCTGACCTGGGACTTGAATCTTAGATTGTATTGCATAATCAATTCGATGTCCTTGTTTCTGCCTCGTTTTGTTACAATACTAAAGACGAATCTTGTTATGTTTTAAACACAAGATTTCTTTTTCAAAATTAAGTAGATACTAAAGTGATACGGTAAGATAAATATAAGTAATTGTGCCGAGATTTTTAGTGATATAAATAAGCGTTCGTTTTGAAATGAAAGTGGAATGTGAGTTTATAATTACTTACAAACTGATACAAGATAACATTTTCCGTCCAGCGCAAGTTATTACCTACTTCACAACCCACTTAACTTCACGTCTTCATAATCAATTTCGCTTATACGTTAAATGTTGGTAAAGCACGCAAACACATTAGTGCTGTGGAGGGAAAATATTTTACTTTAATTATAACTTAGCTAGAAATATTACTTACGGTTTAATTATATTTTAAAGTAGAAGAAAAATGTAACGTTCATTAACTACCGAGAAAAACGGTAAATAGAGCCATTAATTTTGGTGATTTAGCATGTAGTTTGGTGAATATATTTTATTAGAAAAAATATGCATCAGCATTTTTAAATTCCTTATTTTTGTATAAATTTAATTTATACGTGACATATTACCTCTATTGCCACTAAAACGTAAATTATAAAATGATTTTATTATGTGCGTTGGAAAGTGGTGTTCAGCGTCAATTCTCACCCTTCTTATATTGTCCGACTGCTTCTTTCGTATACACAAACCTTTTGAAACGATGTAGTATGTTATTCTGTTGTACAAAGAATGCTCACGTCATTCTGTTTGTGATGTATAACGCGTGGAAAGCGACTGGGTCACTGTGCCATTACAGTATCGCGGTACATTTACACATGACGTGACTTTTGAATAGGCCCGCCGGCATATGGGCGGAGACGCGACGGCGGGCGCCAAAGATCCTCTACCCCAGACAATGAAGGGACGCCGATAAATTGAAAACGTGTGTCGAATGAGACATCGATGGACAACGTCCGTTTACACAGCCCGGGTGTTGGCAAACATTTTAACAGGAAAAATAAGTAAACAAAGTTCAGCTTGAGACGTCCCAGCTTTGTTTAAATAGCAACAAGCTAATTTTATGTTGGTTTTAGTTATTTGATTACAATCTTAAATGATTTATTTTATTATGCTAGGTGATTAAGTTATCACAATACGTACATGAATATGTGAAAGATTTTCGCTTTTCATAAGTGGTATTCATGCTTCTCTATGCCTCTACAACGTCTTCGCTATTTAATAGGATTTCTTTGCAAATTAAAAACTTAATTTGCTATAAAACTTAATTTTTTTTTTTTTTTTTTCTTTAAAAAAACAACGCCCGCACTAAGGAATTTAATCCTTGTGTCGCGGGGGTTTCACAAACATTCAAATCACATGCACAAAGAACACCCAGACTTGGAACAAGCATCTGTGGATCACACAAATACTTGTCCCATGCGGGGATCGAACCCGCAGCACGTCGCGCACAATGGTAATTAGCGTGGTGACCTATACCACTGGGCTATCCGTGCAGTCAAATTGAAGCCTTTTTATGTTTAATGCTTACAAGTAATACCTTTTACTTAGTTACAATGTTTCTTAACTTATATTACTTTGATCGACAAGTCGGCAAACTACAAGTCAGGCGGTAAAACATCGTCTCCGCTCCGACGTCGTGTACTCTAAATAATCCGCTTTGCATAACCAATGTGCTTCGGAGTTCACTCTCAGAAACACCATTTGCAACTCGTCTTCCCACAGTCGGTCATTAAATATAAAATGCATGATAATCACATCATTTACCAGAGGCCACAAGGAATATTTAAAATGCACTTATGTAGAAGTCGCTCATCCGAATACGTGTTGAATGTTGATATTTCGTTCATCATTGAGAGTTAATGAAACATTTGCTGCTGTAGCCATATTTACAAAGTCCACAGTTTAATTAGCTACATACACTGACATTTTGTACACCCATTTCGCAATATTTGAGGTCATTAAAATGAAACTCCTCTGTGGTTATTTTTATACAGCTGAATTATTGTTTAATTTTTACTGTACAAGCAATTATTAATTCACAATATTTTCCGAATAATAAACTATACTATCTAAGGGCTGATTTTTATACTGTAGAAAGTTTTATGGTCATTCATACAATACCAATCGGTTTTATTGTTTTCTAAGGCGTCGCGTGCTGATTGGATGGATGCTTCTCTTCGATCCCGGTATAATAGGAACTATTTCGACCTAAAGGCATGTTATTGAGTTGGTTGGTTTGATATCTTCACATTGCCGTTTATCATGTAGGAAAACGTATTGCTATTTATTTGGTTTTGTAATAAAAAGGTTCCTGTTCACATACGAATGTAATAAACTGTTCTTGTATTTTAGGTTATCAATCTAAAATTTTATACATTTTGGTTTTATGGCACAACTTTGAAAGTTCTATGTCCATTGGACCGCAATAGGCTGAGTTGATTGATTTTACATTAATAATATATTTTCTGTAAATCAACTAAAAAGTTCTTACTACTATATAGACCACTGAAGTTATAAACCGTAAACGTTATAAGAGCAATAACACTTTAGTTGATGTATTTGTATCAAAAAACCTATTTCCTACGAACCTGTTTCACGATAAAAGCTTTTAGGTTATGTTTGCTAAAATAATTGAGAAATTTTCCGTCACCTGTAAGATAGGCCTACCATCACACATTTTATTATTTCTTGAATGATGGTCTTTCGAACGAATTCATCATGTGATGACAGGATCGATATTCTTTGGAACCGTGCAGGTAAAGTACTTAAGGTATCCGAGTATTGTATATATAAAACCAAATATTCCGATTGCTGCATGCAAACGATGCTGGTTTATGTGTAATCCTTGGTATTGTCAGAAAGATAAACTTTTACTCCATACGCGATACCAATACATTTTCCTAAGTTTTACGAAATGACGTTACATATATAGAACCTTGCGACAATGCTGGTATTAAATAAGTTATTTTTACAGTTTTTTAATTTGTTTCTTTAATAATTACTTATATAATATGTACCTATGCGTAAAAACGCTTATCTTTGATAGAATTGCGTATTAAATTCCTTCTTGGAGAAAATCGTTGATAGGTATAATTTAGTAAAATATTGCTAAAAGTTACCAAAAGAAAAAGGATGTAAATGCACAGAAATCTATAAAACTCTTGAATTTGAGATCAATTAGCATAACAGTTAAATTAAAAATTGAACTGCAAACGTTCACAAGGAGATTTGCAAAGGTCGTTACATATTGTATGACGTTTTCCTGAATCGATGCGCCGGAAAAAGGGGACCAAATTTAATTTTCGTCTCGGTTTGTAGCTAATGTGACAGCAGAAGAATTATCTCCAACTCTTACGTTCAGTATTATTCAAGAGTACAGTAACTTTGTTTTAGCGTGACGCCGCCCGTTTGCCTTCCTTGAGTTTTTTTACCTTTTGTTGGAAAGGTTCTGAGTAGGTTTTGTCTAGTATGACTTGCGGTTTACGAGGCATTTGAGCTTTCTGCCATCTATGCGCAGTCATTTTACGTAGTAGAGGGGTTGGGTAAAATGATAGCCATATTTTGGCAAAAATATATCTTAGAAGACCACAAGAAAGTAAGAGCAAACAAGACTAGTGTTGAAAATTATATTTAAAATAGCATTCCTTTACATTGCCGTGAAATTAAAAATTGAAAGTTAAAGGTCTGTGTAAGTATAATCCTGATATTAAATTAAAAAAGAACCCGAAGAATAACGCGGTATATACTACTTATGCTCATAATTTAATTCAGAGGTTGAGTTCAACCGCCGTAACTAAATTGAGATACCGCAGAAAGTATAAAATTTCATTTTTATCTCGCGGCTAGAGGAGGAATCACCGTTGCGATCCCTTATTTAATAAACTAAACCTTATATACATATTGGGGTATAATAAGTTATAGTAATACTTGGTGTCGGTCGGGTTGAAATGTATTGAAATGGTTTTCTACTGTTGAATGAACATTTTGTGTATTTAGCTGTATGATCTAATTTGCGATAGGTACGTGCAGTGCTGTTACAGTTTATGCACGTTTAACAACCAAGAAATGAATGAGAGCTCTTTTTGTATCTTAAAATATTTTTATTTTAGTGCAAAATTCTATGACGTCAATTTATAAAAAAAAACCAGCCAAGTACGAATTGGACTCACCCACCGAGGGTTCCATTTCACCATATTTTTTCATGTTTTTATTACAAATGTGTAGATTTAGCTGTAGTTGTAGTATATGATGATACTAGCTTTTGCTCGCGACTTCGTCCGCGTGGAGTAATGACTTCCGTCAGAATTTGGGTTTTTCACTTAGTTATCGCCTGCTCCATGGTCTATCGATTACATGTGTAAACAAACATTAAAAAAATCAAATTTTTATTATATTAGAAATATGTCTCCATGAAATCATGGTCTAAAAAATGCTATGTTCACTTATACATATGCTATGCTCACTTGCTTCACTGGTGGAACCTACATACAAAGATTTAAGTGAATCCATTGAGAAATAAACATTTTCAATTTACCACCCTTTACTCCCCTTTGGGGGGGAATTTCCAAAAATCCTCTCTTAGTGGTAGCCTACTCCTCCCAACAAACACACATGCCAAATTTCAGCTCTTTACGATCAGTAGTTTCGGCTGTGCGTTGTCTGTCATTTACCACCCTTTTCTCCCCTTTGGGGGGGAATTTCCAAAAATCCTCTCTTAGTGGTAGCCTACTCCTCCCAACAAACACACATGCCAAATTTCAGCTCTTTACGATCAGTAGTTTCGGCTGTGCGTTGTCTGTCATTTACCACCCTTTTCTCCCCTTTGGGGGGGAATTTCCAATTATCCTCTCTTAGTGGTAGCCTACCCCTTCCAACAAACACACATGCCAAATTTCAGCTCTTTACGATCAGTAGTTTCGGCTGTGCGTTGTCTGTCATTTACCACCCTTTTCTCCCCTTTGGGGGGGAATTTCCAAAAATCCTCTCTTAGTGGTAGCCTACTCCTTCCAACAAACACACATGCCAAATTTCAGCTCTTTACGATCAGTAGTTTCGGCTGTGCGTTGTCTGTCATTTACCACCCTTTTCTCCCCTTTGGGGGGGAATTTCCAAAAATCCTCTCTTAGTGGTAGCCTACTCCTTCCAACAAACACACATGCCAAATTTCAGCTCTTTACGATCAGTAGTTTCGGCTGTGCGTTGTCTGTCAGTCAGTCAGTCAGTCAGTAACGGAAGAGTTTTATATATATAGATTACCTACTAAGAAAAAATCTATGTTCGAGGTCAATGGAAATTACCCTATTAATTTTGATTCCCGTTGACAGTGTGTTTTTTCGGTGTAAACGGCCGTATCTTTGTTTTACGTTTACTTACAAGCATGATTATTTACAGCATTAAGGGACTGTAGATTTAACCGTATGGTTTTAATTTCACAGGCAGACGAACAACAAAGTAATCTTGTAAGGGTTCTGTTTTTTTCTCTTGAGGTACCCTAAAAAGACGAGAATTACTTGCAAGAAGTTTATACTAGGTAGAAGCATCCTTGTGGTTTTACCGGAAACAAAATCTGCTTGTACATGTATTCTATATACTCGTCTGCTGACCTCAAGATTCAGGAAAACCATGTCGATTTCCTTGAGAAAAAATGGTCTACGAGTATGTCAAAGCAGCGGACCTTTTGCAGACAGTTTACAAAACACCCTTATAAAACTTTCCGTAGACTCAAAAGTAATTCAACAAATTTACACCTGAAAAAGTTTCCATAAATTTGCGTAAAAATACAATGGCAGAGTTTCGAGGTAAAGTAATTGTGAGGTGGACTTTTCCGACCGTGGACAGTAAACTCCTCTTTGTTTGCGGTGGTGAACGGTACTGCGGTGCGCCACTAATAGGCTTATTGAATGTACAGTTGAAAATCCCTTGAAATTATTATGATAAAGCACTCAGCTTTGGTAATAACTTTCTGACGTAATATTTTTTTTTGGTTTGTTTCATTTAAGAAAAACCAAGTTTATAAATTATTTTTTTGAATATGAATCTTTGTCCGCATCGTCTTTGGAGAAAGACTGTTTCTGAAATATATTTTGTTTTTAATATTACTAGCGAACCTTTTGCTTAAATACCACATGGTAAATACCTCTCTGGTCTCTTTGCCAAGTTAAATATTCCTATACTCAGTTTTTAATCCTAGAGACAAATTGAAACTGACATAAAAGTTATTGTAATCTTTGTCATTTTGGCATTCGGCACTCGTTGCAAGCGCCACTGTCTAGGTCTGTGGGTGTGGGGTCTCCGGTTCGAATCCTGGTCTAGCCAAAAATAGTTACTGGGTTTTTTATTTGGAAGTACTCAGTACTGCTCGGAGTCAGGAAGTGCGGCGGTATTTAGACCCCCGTGCCTCGGAAAGCACGTAAACCGTTGGTCCAGCACCTAATCTCTCTCCAGTCGTGTCGGTCTGCCGTCCCATCGGACTATGAGAGAGAAGGAACGGAGAGCACCTATTTGTGACTACTTTACTCCTTTAAGTGACACAGACAGCATGAGACTTAACGACGACTTGACAAGTGTGTGCGCGCGAACATAGAAATTTAAGAACTTCTTAGAGTTAATTTGCGTTTCATAATTGGGGGTTTTTGACTTACCATTATCACCATCTCTATCAGGTCCGCTGTCGTGCTCAGACTCGGACTCGTCCCAGATGGTGTCGGTGGCGATCTTCTGCCGCGAGCACTCGATCCAGTAGCCCGGCGTTGGGATCAGACTGTGAGGGTATTCCTCGCAGAATTCATCTGTTGAAGAAGGAAAAAATCATGTATCGGTTGTTAAAGCACGTTTATTTTTTTTATGGAATATTATTGGTGTTTGTGCGCATAATCTGCGGGAAGACCTTAATATGTTATATAAAGAAATGACGTAAAAATAGGGGAAAAGTCTTACATATTGAAATCATCGTTCAGAACTATACAGATATTAACATAGTAAATCATAATGGTGTTACAATCTATGAAAGAAAGTTACGTTTTGTAAAATGTATTAGTACAATATAACGCATTAAACACGTTCTTCACATTAAAAAAAAATTAGAATGATGAAAATAGATAGAATGGTTGAGTTTGGTTAAATAACTAGTCGAAAAAAAGTGAAAAAGTTGTGGACCAGTAAATATTATACAAGCTCCGCTTATGCTGTACTATTATGAAAAATCTCGTTAAATTTTTCCGTGAAATGAATATTGTTATTGTTGTTAGACGACCGTGATTCGAGTTCTTTTATTGGCTATTAATTTATTTAGCTTCGTTAAATACTTATTTCAGCGTGATTCTTGCTCTGAGTTTTTGTCTAGACAATATACTTATTCTTTTGTACTGATTCCACTCAAAACAGTTCCTTATAATAGGGTTTTTTCATCCATCAAATTAAGTTTTAATTCGATCAATGAAAAAACTCTTTGCTAAAACTAAATAAAATAAAAATGAAAATGTAGGCCATTTGGTTTTAAAGTTATCTATTTTTCTGAGCAAATTAGGATTTTAATGCAGAGCAGCATTTCATATTGGATTTCTAGATCATTACTTTGTCTACACAATAAATAAAATAATTGAAGTCTTAACATTTTTCGTTATCAAATTTAATTAAATTTTTCGTTATAATATATAATCGTTATTTTTACAAATAATTCACGTTACGGAATTTTGTTGTGATGCCGATTGATTTCACATTGATGTTGATTAAAATCTAGGTATCAATAATTGTCAGGGTTTTAATAGTTTTGTTCAAACAACAAAGTTGAAATGGTTAATAACTTTGGAGCCATTAACTACAACGTTGCCCTGTCTGCAAAGTAAATTTAATTAGCTTACACAGGTTTTTATGGAAACTGAATCAGAGTGAACCAATATTATCCTTTTAGTAGGGCCAAATTTTGCTTTGAAACTCAATCAGAGCGACTTCATGTCAAAATTAAACGAAGTATTCCAGCATTGAATGAACGCTCATCAAAATATTACACTTAAACTAAAATCAATCTTAGACACTTATGGCTAAATAAAATCAAAACTCAGAAATTCATACGATTTGAATATTGAATAAAAGAGTACACCCTTCCATTTTAATAATATTTCTGCACTTTTCCTTGCGAGGGAATGATGTTGATAACATTTCCGGGCCGGATGTAAGATGTGAATAAAATATTTACATAGGGAAGCGCACAAAGAGCGGACGATGCGGACCGCACCGGTAAGCCCCCATCCTTACAACCAACTAAAGATGGCCGCAATTTATCTCTTTATTGAATATTTTATGTGACACTAAAAGATTTTAAAAGTTACCGCGAAATCATCTCTTCCCAGTTAAATGAGCAGTAACCTTGCAATTAATTTTCTGAAAATTATTTTCTTCGTTAGAACACATTTTTACCTTCCTTAGAGAACAATGTTTTGTATATTAATCATAAAAGTACGTACTATGATTATTTACAAAAACATTGTTCTATAAATTGACATAATATGTATAATTCGATAAACAATTACAATGGCACAAAGTATATTTTTCTTATCTTCGGTCTTGTTTCTTCGTATCTTCCTCTCATGTTGATATTTCAGCACTCAGTTCACTGTAAGGTAGAACACCAAACTCTATACAATATGCTTGGCGTTCATACTTAGAGTGGACCGAATTACTGAATCTCTTGTAGATTGCAGCCGAAGAACATCTCCAGTGAAAGTTCGACGAACTTAAATTATACAAAACAAAGTAACAATAATATTCCCAGAAATTGTAATAAAACGAGTTAGAAGCTCGCCAAGCAGCAGGGCCATAATCAAATTACATTTCGGCATAGTTTTAATAGGATGTTCGAGAGAATTTGGGGTTAAAATTATATTTACAAAGTTATTTTCGTGCGAAATTAATACCGAGAGAACTGTTCACTCATAATTACCAAATGAGTTTTTTTTTTCTAGAATTTTCGACTGTTGTTTGCTAATGATTTGAGGTTTGAGTATAAATCTTAAAAAAAAAAATTGTTGCCAAGAGAAGATTAACTGAATTATTAATCCGTTGGTTACATGTTAAACTCTCCTGAGAATCTAGCGACTGACACCAAATTTTAATGTCAAAATAAATTATATTCACATTTTCCGGCCAATAGACATGAATAATTATTTTCGTCGCTCTCAGAATGTAAATTATATTGTTACGTCGGGGGTAGATCCACAATAATGCACGAACTTAATATGATGATTGCTTTTAAAGTATCGTAGCAAAACTACATGACTTGGCAATATTCCTCGCCTTGAAATGTATTCTGTTAAGCGTACAAGGTTTATCGTCAGAACTTATGTATTAAAAGGTGCCACGATTCTGTCCTTTACGAAACACGTGGGAAGAACCAGCTGATAGATGAAACTTTTTGTTCTGACCTTCATTTAAAACGAAAATACTTTTCACGTGGGCATGGATCACTGATATTGAAGGCAAGAAAATATATTTTTAGACTTCTTCAATATATTACTATCTACGAATGTCAAAAACTGATACAAAAAAGGTCAAAGCTCTAATAATTATGATTTTGTTTTTTGAACTTGAAGTAGGTTTATGTCGGCTCACTATTACATGAAGAATTCAAAAGTGACCATCCATAATTAATCAACTGTCCTTAGTGTATAAAACTCGGAAGATTGCCAGTAACCCGCACTATCAAGTACAAAGTAATACCTCTTTTACAACGTACTTAATTTAGTTTTTGATGGCAGCAGCTGTTATTGTATACCTTCTTTGTAAGTTAATAAGATTTGTTTTCAATCAGTAGTAAGTAAGAGTACCATGAAAAATTAGGTCTAGGTATAAAATAACGAATGCTATATTTATTTTAGTTTTGTCCAATAATATCATATTGTATCTTTATTATTACCTCATTATATCCATACTGGTCTTATAAAACAATCCATAGGAATCAAAAGTCGTCTCTACAAAAATATCCAAGTTAACTATATTTCGACGATCTCTTTATAAAAAGTACAAAGAAAAATATTAATTTCCGTTCCATGGAGAGGGTTCCTTTTTGGACTAGACTTGGTCTATATGACAGTGCTGACCTAGTTTTTTTGTTATTTCCATGTTTCAGGGAATGGACTCTTAAAATGAAATTTATCTTTTGTACAAATCTCGGCTTGTTAGTTTCGCGGCCAGAATGGTTAGTGGACAATTGGACATTTAGTTTTTATGAAATTGTTTGTTTAAAAGGAGAGTGCTAATTTACTTAAAGTCTGATCCTAAACGGGCACACCTTTAGAATTTCATTTCATTTCGAGCGTTATCGCCGATTTTGAGAAGTAAGGTATGCAAATGATAAAATTGTCTTAAGTTATTTGACTTATAGTTATTTGTGAGAATTAATTTTATAGTTCTTAGAATCTATTCAAGTATATTCGTCGAGAGGCAAATTTATTTATAAAGAAGGTATAACATTTTACGCGCGAGTTTCATTATATTTTAATCTCATTCCTATGTAATGTTATCTGTCAGTGTTCTTTATGGAGGGTAGGTTATAATAAAGGGCGTTTGTTTCGGAGGGCGCACGGTTAGGCAAACACGATCACATACAGAGCTTTGGAACTCATCTTTCTGATTTTTTAGCTGCTTGAATTTATTTATTAAATCACATAATTGTGTTAAAAATCGATTGGCATTTGATTTTTAAGTGATGGTCTGATGGGTACTGTCAAATATAAAAACATCTCATAGCTGATAAGTTGCTGCTGTAAATGAATATATGCAGGAATAACTTAAAAAGAGTACGGATATTCAACGAGGAAATTAGGTGCATAAAACTGAACAGCACACCCCAAAGAACATAGGTCAAAATCTTAAAATTGAAAATGAAATATTCATACAGTGACAGGTCACGTGACTTATGTCTGTATGAAAATATGATTTTCAATATTAAGATTTCGACCTATGTTCCTTGGCAAAAGTTGTTCAGTTTTATTATTAGTTGAATATCCGCACTTATAATTAACCCTGTATAAGTACTTACATCATGGACATTATTCATTTTGTAGCTGACTGTACATAACAGACTAATCCGTAATAGCGTTATAGCTGTCTAAGATAATTCTGCTACTTATCCGATAGCCCTAAAGCCGGTCATATGAACCTTCGGTATCGGCAGCCGCAAGTCGAATGAGCTTTCGTACAGATAGTACGAGCGGTTTCGTGAAAGCTTTGGCACTAATCTGCGTAAGCCCGGATCATGAACGTCATAAGACGTCATAAGTGTAGATGTGTGTGTTCATTTGATTACATGTGAATAACGTTATGTTAATGTAGAGAATTATTGTAATTATATAAACATTTTGACGGGATGGTAATTTTTGCTAGAAGTCAAAAGACACGAACGATAGAATTTTTGCTAGTTTACCTACAAATTTTTGCTAGTTTACCAACATTTTGGAATCCGATCACATATCTTGGGAAAAGACTAGCTACAAGAAGAAGATAAGCGATTTGTGTTAATTTCAGCGCTTAGTTCTTTTACATGACACTTATGAACATTGTTTTCTAGTTTTCTGATAATATTTGTTACATTTTGAAAATTGACAAATTAATAAAATATTTTTTTTTGTTTATCTTTGTTATAATTGGTGACTACTCCTAGATTGCCTTAGTTTACTACCACTAAAACACTCGAACTTAATAGTTGAAAGGATTGTGAAAAATTGGTAGTCCTTGTTTTTAATTATACTTGTCTTTTTCATCTTCTAGTTTATGGTGTCTTTAATGTTATATATTTTTTTAACACAAAGTTAATTAATATACTTGTTCTTTGTTTCGGTAAAGAAACTGTTTGGTACACTTTCATGGCTTAACTACTGAACTGATTTTTATAAACTTTAAGTTATAATGCCGGAGTAAACTTTTAACCAGGCTAGGGGCTACACTTAGAGAACATAACCTCCACATAAGTGTTACTGCGAAAGATAACATATTAATGATAGACTTAGAGTACAATTTCCTGATAACACTTATGTTATTAATTATATTAAACTTTTTGAGTACTTATTTTGGACAGAATCGGTTTCATTAGTATTAAAAGGCAAAAATACAAAAAAAAAACAGAGAGCAGATTTATTCAGAGATTACATCAAAGGTCTGTTTTTTTTAATACCTATTAATAGTAATTCTCGGATCTAGCCTGAGGTTTCTAATGTCCAGCGTAAAGTGATTTAGTAAACTGTGAATAAAGCGGTAAAAGCGTATTTAGGTGAATCAGTAGTGGACGTGTCTGCAAAATAGTCCTTAGTGGATTCAGAGCTAAGGGTACGACGGTATTAAAAAAAATATGTAGGTACATCCGAAAAGTTTCCTGTAAGCTGAAAACCATTCATACAAGTTTCTTAAGCATCTTAAACCTCAAGACAAGTTCTGCTATTTGTTGTTAAATAATGTCGTTTGGTTAACCAATTTTAATCTATCTAATTTGATCAAGATTTACAATGATATCGGGTTTATTTACCTCGATTTACGACTCACTTCTAAATCTAAAAAAGTAAACAAATGAATTATAAGCATTTCAGCTTTATATTAGGTTATTGTTCATCTCGTACTCGCTTTATCGAGTTACATCAGAGCGGCACGTGTAAAAGATACATGGTTAAGGGAAACGCAAAAAGAGTATAAGTATCGCAGACTCGGAGCACGTGATGTGAAATATAATGAACTATGATGTAGGATAAGTAAACAAGTCAAAAGTTTTGCTGAATAACTTATGTAATATAGACATACAAATATATTGTTTCAGTATAATTTTCGAAGGGTGCGTGGCTAAGTGTAGTCGTACCGTTTAACCGATATTATAGGTTAAGCCACGCTCATCGCGATTGGTCCTTGGATGGGTGAAAATTAGTAAACACACCGTGCGTCAGAAAGCACGCTTAGCGAGGTCCTGATTGTCATACGTTGATCTTTGATAGTCGTTAAGTGATTACAATTAAGACAACCAATTTTTGTATCGGATTATGTGTTAATCAGTTAAATGGGTTGTGGATGTCAAATAGGCAGCCGTTCTATGTAAAATGCGGTATTCAGTTGAAGCCAGTAAGACTAGAAGCTGTACCCAATATAGCTTTTGAAAAGGCTACGCAGTAGAAGAAGAATTATGACGTATATTTCAATGAAGTATGCAGATATATTAATTCTGGTATTAATTTTAGGTTCAGATTAGACCTTAGAGAAAGAGAAAGAAGAGAAGAGAAAGAGTCTTGTCTGGCACCAAGCAGGCTATTGGTAAACCAAAATTAATGATTCGAGTTATGCGATTTGTATTATTCAGAACATACAAAATACTAGTTAGTCTTGTGCACAAAAGCGCATTTTTGTTTCACAGATAATAAATTTTGATAAACCAATAGACTACTGAAAAGTTTTTTTTATAACCTATTTAGTTTCTCACTGGGAGAACGCTAAATAGGTTTAGCTCCAAATTTTCCTGTCCTATGCCTCTTTCTACCAATATGAAGACTAACTTAGAGAATTCATCGCTTGAATTTATCTGACCATTACATAAATTAGTCAAACCTTGCTTTACCCATTATTTACTTTACTAAAACTATAACTTTTCTAAAAACTCGTACTAACTTGGACTTCACGAAGTATGTTATTCCAGACCTTTAGCAAACAAATCTTTTAAGCAGAAGATGAGGGCTCGACACACATGAAACCAAAACGATTCTTGGTTTCAAGTAGGCCGAAAATCTAATCTCAAAGTACCAAAGTTATGAGATTCCATAAAAAAAATACAAAGGATTTCGGCGATTTGTCCAAAACCGTGTTTGACATTTTACAAGGTACTTAGCAATTGAGTTACCTACAAAAAATGTTATACGCTCTTTTACGCATGTATTGGCGAAGGAGTTTTACAATAAAGAAATTAATAACAGACTTTTAGGACGGTCAAAGTAAAAACATAACAAGTCTCAAAAATAAAAATACTTCGCTGTAAATATATTATTTACGTACAATCTAAGAAAAAAATCGTCGGCGAACCCATACTTAATGCAATCGATATCCTTGTAAGCCCACATAACTTTTATAAGACGAAAGAAAAATTACGTTTTCCCACTATTTTTCACATTACCGTATTCAGGTTAAGCCGTTTCGGATACAGGCGAGGGAAGGGTAGAAGTTTGCAAATATATTAGGTCCAAAGAAAACAAACACAATTTGGGGCTGTCGCCTGCCCACAAAGCCTTTCTCTTGAGGCTTGCTATCGGTCTTCGTCTTAACTAAACATTTGAATATGAAAATGGAAGTGGAAATTTTATCATCCTCGTTTTTTTTTGCCGCAGTATTAAAATTGACGTTTTTTATTTCAATAAAATTCATTAAGCGCGCATTCAGTCAAATATATTAGATTTAGTTATACTTATTAAAACATAAAGCTCGCGGATTATAAAGAGAAAATATGCTGTATTTGTTACTAGAAAAAAATTGAGCGGGCGGGGCTGCGGGCAACAGGCAGTAAATAATTAATATCCTAACATCCGATGCCCAAGTTTCTGAAAGTCTGATCAACTTAATCTTGTGTATAATAAGATAAGAACAGTATGCAGTGTATGTCGCTAGGTGGGGGTTAGTCTTGCAATAAACGTTGTACCGCGCACACACGTCTTTTATTTAACACAGATTAAGCTACCAAGTAAGTTTGTAGCAATTATCTATGTATAATTTCATAAAAATCGTCAATAGACCCTAGACAAGTATTGGTTATGTTGCCAGACCAAACAACCCGAGAGCTCTTAATTAGCGAGAGCGGTCGATCGTCCATTTTTACAGTAGGTTATGTCTTATTTTTGCTAATTGATTAAAAGGTTTCTGAGTAAATGTTACAAGGAAAATTGCTGGTAGACGTTCAAAGATTTGTTTTGGAGAATTTCGCAGAAATCATTACTGTCATTGGGTAAAGAGGTTGTCTTTTAACAATGACTTATATTCAGACGTTTCGTCGTAAAAATGTTAGTAGTGGAAATTCATTAAAATTCTAATCGTTACAAACTTTATATTATTTTAATATTCCTATCCAATTATTATTCTTACAACTATGCAGTTAAATATATATTTGTTTTTAACTAGCTTTTCTTTGAGAATGCAACCGCGTGAGCGTCGGTTATCAAAAGTAGCCAAAAGCAGCTTATAGGCTCCTCGATAAATGGGCTATCTAGTACTGAATTCTTTTTTAAAATCTGACGTGTAGTTCCTGAGATTAGCGCGTTGAACCAATCAAGCAAACCATATACAAATTCACCAGATATTATAAAATTAGTTTAGATAAAGAAATATTCTGAAATATAACTCTCAGAATTTAAATAGGAATGAAAATAAATCTGAATCGTATTTGTGTCAGCGCAGACTGTTGCGGAGAGATGCAGATAAAAGCGTCATTAGCATACGTACAAGCTGAGGCAAATGAACGCTACAATATTATGGTATTGAGATTTATTACAGAGTTAGAACATTACAGGATAGGGCTATTGTTTGCACGTGTCTAGAAATATTGTGAACAAAATATTATAGTTGTTTTTTGTTTTATATAAAAAAAAACCTGCTTGTGTTTGCACACAATTACGTTCCACTTGGATTAACGTCTCAGTAACCATTTCTTTTAAGTGCTCTTTCCACTAACACCGGTTTCCACAAACATTTATAGCAAATCTTGAAATATAAATTAGTATAAGTATTTATTAAATGCATATTATACGAACCGAATAATATTAAAACCTTTCAGCGCGTTTACCATGAACTCTTGCTTTCTCAACGGCAACAATACTGCTCTAATTGTTGACAGTACAAGGGCGGATCCAGCTTTGGCGCCAGGGGGGGGTCACATAGTCGTGGTCAAGACACAAGAACTTATAATTTAATTTTAATTATACATAATAGATACAAGTATATTTAAATAACAAAATCAATTTTGATGTGAAACATCTATAACCGCACGTAAAACCGATTTCTGGCGTGGCGACGCTTGGCGTGGCAACGCATCGCCACGCTATATGATGGTATATATATACAGTCTATATGCAGTAGTTTGTACGGGGTGGCGACGCGTCGCCGATTATGGGGTCGAAATTAAAACCCAGGATGGCGCCGAGGAAAATTTGCTAATTTTTCATCATAAGTGTTATTTTCATGGTTCCTGAGGTCGCTAAAAAGTATTATGGGGTCAAAATTAGAACCCAAGATGGCAGGAAAATTTGCTAATTTTTCGTCATGGGTGTCATTTTCATGGTTCCTGAGGTCGCTGAAAACGATTATGGGGTCGAAATTAGAATCCAGGATGGCGCCGAGGAAAATTTTCTAATTTTTCGTCATGGGTGTCATTTTCATGGTTCCTGAGGTCGCTGAAAACGATTATGGGGTCGAAATTAAAACCCAGGATAACGCCGAGGAAAATTTGCTAATTTTTCGTCATGGGTGTCATTTTCATGGTTCCTGAGGTCGCTGAAAACGATTATGGGTCGAAATTAAAACCCAGGATGGCGCCGAGGAAATTTGCTAATTTTTCATCACAGGTGCCATTTTCATGGTTCCTGAGGTCGCTAAAAACGATTATGGGGTCGAAATCAGAACCCAAGATGGCGCCGAGGAAAATTTGCTAATTTTTCGTCATGGGTGTCATTTTCATGGTTCCTGAGGTCGCTGAAAACGATTATGGGGTCGAAATTAAAACCCAGGATAACGCCGAGGAAAATTTGCTAATTTTTCGTCATGGGTGTCATTTTCATGGTTCCTGAGTTCTTTTCTGCATATAACTTTTACAAAATAATGTCGATGTTTCACATCTGCCAGGCGTCCCGTGACGGCTCAATTTTTTTTTTACTTCTTCCCCCGAAACGCGTTATCACTTCATCTACTTCACGGGTACGTTTTTACGGACGTGGAGAAGTGCCAGACTGCCAGTCCGGTTTGACGTTCTTCAACCATAGAAGCTCTTAGCCACGATTTGATTTTTCGTAACGTAGAGAAAGATCTTTCCGCTGTCGCTACACTAACAGGTATATAGTGTAGCCATAATACATAAAAAAAATCTTATATTAGGATACATCTCAATATCGCAATTTAAAATAAGGTCAAAAATCGACTGCGGTATGTTCTGACTCCGCTGAAACAAAGCGCGTGCAAGTGTCACACGAAATGTGACATATGAAAGGTGGCGGCAGTGGCGGTGGCGCGGTAAAATTCAAATTTTCGATGCGTTCGATCCCGAGTCATGCGTTTGCCGTCAAACAAAGTATTAGGTATATTAAATTAATTAAATATTGAAAGTACTTAAATAAAATCTATAAAAAATATATAAAATCAGTATGTTTAACAATTTTACTTAGTGGTTCACCCAGCCCAGGGGGGGGTCATGACCCCCATGACCCCCCCCCTGGATCCGCCCTTGTGACAGTATAGGTACTTACCTCATAAAAAGCTATACTTGACCATAAAGTATAATAGATCATTACCCTCTACGTAGCCTATTCATAAGCTATATTGGGATTTAGCTGATACCGTATTCTACATGAAGCGACTGCCTATCTGACCTCCACAACCCGTTGCTAGATTATACAGTATTCCATAGTCAGACATAAGATATAATAGATGTAGGTAATTAAAACCGTGTAAATACTAACAAAGCAACAACAACGTTGGACTATTTTATTTACAATCCAACATCAGTGCCAGTGACAACAAGTCCTCAGCGAGTTCTACTTGCCAAAAAGTGTTGACAATGCATTAACGTATTTACACAGTTACGACACACGTACGAAAATAACGAGGCTTAAATATTTCATACATACACACATTATTGACACGTTTCTTCCATACGTGGGCGCCGTGGGCGGGTCCGTCGAGTTTATTATTAGAAAAGTTTTTACCTTCCCGCGGTTACGGGATTTTGATCTACTTAAACGGGGCAGAACTCGGCGGAAATTGAGTTTCCATGCATTACGTTTCACGGCCGACGGAGTGGGGTGCGATTGTCAAATCGTAGAGACAGACCCTTTGACTATGATGGACGTTGCGGATCGGTAAGAAATATTCTAAAGCTTTGTATGCAGTGGGACCCTTGTGTGTTTGATCAAAGTATTACTTGATGGGGGTAAGTTGCAAAGAAACTATATAAAGACAGTGTTTTCAATGGGATTATTTTTTATTAAATTTATCTTAAAGAACAACTCTTGTTTTCTGAGGTTTACGCGAATTTTAGGCATTGAAATAAAACTAGGACGTTCGACATTTCGACGCCTTTGCAGTCTGCCCGTGACCATGACAACTACAAAAGCATCGAAACGTCGAGAATTAAAATCAAAATAAATCGCGATAGAATCCGTATAAAAGTAGTTTTAGTTCAAAACAACCCTTGTTTAAATTAAGACCAACTGTGTGGTTTGATAACGTAGCTATTCACTTCTAAGGCATATGATAATTGAGGTAACGAGTATATTGAACATATTTTACAATTATCTCGTGGTATGATTATAATAAATTTACGTCACGGGAATTAATACTTGACGTTTCGGTCAGGTTATACAGCACCTTTAGTAGCGTACCTTAAAAAAAACAACTTTATTTTTATATCATGACTATTATTGCCTGTTTTTCATTTCGAGCTTTCCCCTTACACCCTGTATAAAAAAAGTTTCGTTTAGTTGAACAAAATATTTCCCAATTCCCGAGCATTTAGTTCCGGATTACACACGGTACTGTATTTACGGCTGATTAACTTGTCGTGTCGCAGCAGTAATGAGTCCGATGTTCACAGATGTTACTCGTACGTAAGTAACTATCTTAATATTGTTAGGAAATAGGCTTTTACTTATGGCTCGAAAATACTCGCCTTAACATTGCTTTGTGTCGATAAACAGTGATTTTGTCGCGAATTGCACATGTACTTATTTTATTTAAATGTTTCTTTTACACGCGGTTTTAAACATCAAAATAACATATACCTATAAATACATATTTGTTGTACTAACTCTTAATTAAATGTGTATAATAAAATTATGTCATGGAAATTAACGCGAACATGCATTTATTTTGTCAATCCCCAGCGACATAAGGACATAATTATGTTATATTAAATATGTTAATCATACAAGTTTTTGATCCATGAATTGATGAATCCCGACAGAGTAGTGCGGGTGTGTAATGTTTGGTATAATGACAAATGCTCTAATTTCAATTCGAATAACGTTCATATGATATAATTTTCAATTGCTATAATATCAAAAGACCTAAATTCATATGACCTAATGTTTTATATCGTATAATCTTCCTTTAATATAATAACATACAGTATAACATTTGTTTTATATAATCTTCAATAAGTATAATCTTCAATAAGTATAATATTCTTTTTATATAACGTTCATTTAACCTAATGTTCTTTTGACCTAATTTTCATGTTTAATGGTCACAGTTCTTACCTAACCTATCCGAGTCGGAGTGCCCTAAAGTCCAGATTGCATCCAGTTTCTTCTGGTAACAATAGTTGACTGGCAGGTGTATAGGATATAAAGCAAAGAAAAAAAAACTTAATACGATATATTATTATATTTAATCATAATATAGTGACAAAATATTACGGGTCTACCTTTCATAGCAGAACTTTTAGAACAACGGGTAGCATTAATTTTACTTAGCAGAAAATCGTTTGGCAGCCATTTATTTATCATAATAATTAAAATACTCATCTCTAAACTTACGTGCAGCAAGCATGCATCAAGATTGGAAGCAAGCATGTAGCAGGCATGCAAGCATGCAGCAAGCATGCAGCAGGCAGGCAAGCAAGCATGCAGCAGGCATGCAAGCAAGCAAGCATGCAGCAGCAAGCAAGCATGCAAGCAAGCATGCAGCAGGCATGCAAGCAAGCAAGCATGCAGCAAGCATGCAGCAGAGTGCAAGCAAGCATGCAGCAGGCATGCAAGCAAGCTTGGAGCAAGCATGCAAGCATGCAGCAGGCATGGTTTCTGTCACGGCTCCGGCGTTGCGGGGCTCCGGCGGTACCACGCGAGCTAATCGTCGCAGATGGTGATAACGGTCACCACCGCGACTTCGGCTTGCTGGCTGGCTTTGCCGGCCAGCCTCAGTCACGGCGGCGCCCGTTAACATCACCTGCTCCTCAGCTCGCGGGCCGCCTCGCCCCTCCACGCCTACGCGAAATTAAATAACACTCTAGGGGCAGGACAGACAAGACTGCGTGGAGTCGGTTTAGCAACGATTCGTTTCTGTCACTAACTTTTGAGGCTGACCATATTGTCTTTTTAGGAGAATGTTTACATTTTAACTGAAGGTTAAAAATGCTGTTTTATAGAAATAGCAATAAGCCTAATAAAATGAATTATTATATTAAGTATTACTTACAGATTATAAGTATTATAGTAAATGAATAATATACTAAACAAGAATTAAGTGAAATGTGCATTATAGGAAATGTTCATTATATCATAAAAAATTAGGTAAATTGAAATTATATCAACAATTTATTATCTCAATTGATCGTTATATTAAACAAAAGTATATTAACTGAAATTAGGTCAAGTGAACGTTAGATTTTTTGTTATTATATCAACCGTTACACACCCGAGTAGTGCATAAAATATTGTATGTGTTTATGATTATATTAATAGAGACTTACAAATTAATTTTACTATACTTTAGTAGAGAAAGAGTAGGAAGGCTGACCCCACCACCATGTGGGGTACATAGTCGGAAAGAGAGATAAATTTGACGCTTGACTGTTTTATTCACCTCCTGAGGATAATTACGTGTCAGAATCTCCAGACGTCAAGCCGTGTGTGGGCAGGCCAATGATGTATATCTTAGGTACCCGATAAATTGGCAATCAGAATACAATGTTAATAGAACATATGTGATTATTGTGTAGTATTCCCTGGCTCTTTTGACACACCTACACAGTACACTTAGTATATCACGTGGTGTAAATACCAAACAATTATAATTCTCGAGGATCTTATTGAGATGAATCTACCGTAAGAAGACCACAGTTAGGATCAATATAATACTCATTCTACTTCAGATATCACATCACAATTCCTAAACTTCAACTAAACATCGATAGTAGCATAGCAGATTGGAACTTCAAAGTAATTTGTGGCATTTGATATAACATATACCGGATTATAATTGAATTGTAATTAGAAGCCACATTTCACGCATTACTAAGCGTAGAGGCTTATCTCTGTGGATAATACTCGTCCATAGACCTATAAATTCTAGAAATCGAGTACGCGCACGATTATTGAAACGGTTCAACCTGTGTCATATTAACACACTTGGTACGTCCAAACGTAACTTAAGTCGTCGAAATCATCAAAAAAGCATCTCCTTAATTTTAGGTTTATTTGCGGTTTAAGTAGTGAATGGGTGTCACAATGCAATAATAATGTAGATGACTAAGAAGGTATTTACATTATGGTCTTTTTTGCTTCATTATCAGCTATACGCTCGTAAAAAGATTATCTATCTAGGTGTTAATAATCTATTTACTCAAACAACTTAGATATAATTATTTCCTTTTGTTGCATCGGTTGACCATTTATCTAGTTAAAGTTACTTTGGAAAATTCTTGTTAATAGTACTGACATTATTTTTCTCAATTATTTTTGTGATGTGTACTTTAGCTAGCTGTGAAAACCTGTAATTGGCTTTATGTCTCCTATTCTGATTGATTTTTCACATTTTTTATAACTGTCGGTTTTCTTATGATAAATAAATATTAGGTAAAAGCATACAAGGCTTAGAATTTCATAATACCAAAGAACTGTGCCTCTCACATGCGACTGTCTGAAAATAATAATTTAGAAACATATGTAATTATACCAGTGTTATTGAACATATAGTTTAAAAAAAATATGCTATTGCAATTATTATATATTATAGAGCTAACAGAACAGAGCAGCTTCGTGAGGTACCTAACAATCATTATAAATCTCCTGCGACTGACCACCGCCATACGACTTATCATCCTCAACAACCTCACCTCATCATCGACGTAGCCTTTTCCAAGCTATGTTGAGGTCGGCTTCCAGTCTTACCGGATAAAACTGAATATATATAATATAATTATAATATTTTACATGGACCGACTGCCTATCTGAACTCCACAACTTTTATTGGGTAATACTGTGACAACAACCGAATATTATATAAAAAATACTGCACTATTTGTGAAATTTTAGCGTTTAAGAGGAATGCTTAATGGCTCTACGAATAATGCATACGGACTCTATCTATTTGTATTAGTTTGCGTTGTGTCTCAAGGCATCAAAATTATCTGGAGAGTAATTACTATAAAGTGGTAAGTAGTTTCGTATTACATTTGAAAAGACTTAAAAAAAATTGTCGTCGAGTTAAATATTTACATCATTTTAATTAAAATTTGTGTAATGTCAAAAATATTTGCCTACTCTATACTTATCACTCTTTGTGCTTGTAAAAAGCGGTAAACATATAATTTTGCGACTAATATTTAAATGGCGGACCAGTTCATAATATAAAACCCATTTATATATGAAAAATAATACCTGCTACCGCTCTATAACTTAATATTTTTAATGAACTTGTTATATAATTTGTACGGACACGTTCCCTTAACACTATAGTTGGCCAGACGATACTCTAATAACTACATAGTTCCCGCCGCACTGTATAATCATGGTCGTGCTATTGTCGACTGTTACTAATTACACTTAAATGCAAGGATCATGTTATTATTAATGTATTTTGTATATTTTTAATTACAAGTGTAAAGCAAATTTATTGCTTGAATAATTTTGTCGCAAAATTTTCCAATATACAAAGTAGGAATCGTTAAAATATTAGACATTTTACATTACAATCATGGTACAGCTGAAAAAGGGGTAAATAGAATATAATACATACATATAAAAAAACTAAATTACATTATAAAAGTATATCAAAGTACAGAATATCCTATGCCTAGTTTGGGATCAGATGGCCGTGTGTGAGCTGTTAAGATATAAACTGTCCCAAGATATTATTATTATTATCTCTTTGAACTACCTATACGTACGTTTATGAAAGCAGGAACAAGAAACAAATCTTGACAGACAACATGACGTATACAATCTTATGATATAATCTACTAGACCCCTGAAAGTTTTAAGTACAACAAATTCTTGGCGAACCAAACCTGAAAATATAAGTAGAATTACAGCAAAATAAACTCGTTAACCGCGTACAAATTCCTTAAGAACTTCGTAAAATCTTCATTTGAATGAAAGTAAAACTGAACATAATTATTCAGTAGATATTCAGAATTAAGGAACATTTAACAGTGGAGAGAGTGGTTGGCGCGTTTAATCTTGTCAATTATCCGGAAAATTGGTCCGGTCCCGGTTGGTCCGCGAATCAGTATTGAGGTTTTATCGGATTTACTAGAGTTACCTCACGGACTATGCAGTGACTTATCGATAAAAAAAAACTGTTAATACGTGAAACATTTTAAAGATCGTAGACAATGTTCACAGACACTTTTATCTTAAGACATCTTATGAGAGATTTTGTCAGAAAATTTAAAATTACAAGTGAAAGTTATATTCTGAATTTGCGATCTAGAAAATGAAATTGATTCAATTTTATATTCTTTCTTTCATTTTCAATCGTATTTGCTGTTCGAATAGATAAAAATGGCTTTTAGTGAAGTTGTAATGAGATTAGATTTTTGTTAGCACGTTGAGATTGTGAAAGATAAATTGATTTTTGCAAGCGTTCGTGTTATTTGTAGTTCTTGGCTTGTAGGGTTGCAAGTAAATATGCATTGTAGTAAAACCTCAGACAGTCAACTCATTGTGAACTAGATTCTACATTTTGAGATGTTTGTTCATTTAATTGTTTGGCTCGATAATTTTGTTTATCGACCTTGTGCTTTGGGGATTTATGTTGATTATTTATTCTGCATCTTCAGTCGTTTTTTTACTTAGAATCGTATACATTATGTACTCTTAATTTCACTTTTTAGAATACAGGTACTCTATCTAGGTCGTACGTACCAAAGTTAAACATAAATGCGAGTCTGAATTTTAATTTCATATAAGGGACAAGTGGATAAATCTCATTTTTTATAAAAGGTGCACATTCTTAACCACATGCAGTGACAATCTGCAGTGCAGTTAAGAAACTATACCTATTCCTACAATATAATTTAAATTTAATCTTAAAAAAAATGAGACAAAGCTTTCTTCACCACATTACTTTAAAGTCTATCAATTTTAATGAGAGACGGCGGTCGTTGACTCTATGTCATTCCATATATGTATAAGCCAATCTAGTGCAAAATGGATTTCTATTAGTTTTACCCACGAGAAACTTGTAGCGCTGAAAACAGTCCTGGATTTATTTGAGTATATTATGAATATAGATAGTATTTTTTTTTTTAACTAATCTATTTTATTCAGTGCATTTCAGCATTGGTTTGAACATGGTTCGTTATTTGCTTTATTATTTTATCTATCTTTCCATGTGATGTTATTAAATAACTAACAAAAAAAGAGCCTCTGTCAAGTGAAATTTTTACAAGCGTTAACGATGATAGAAATCGCTTGTATGACATTAAATGTAACGGTATGACATTTAGTTTCGATAAGTCACGTGACTAATAATTGTCGAATACTGAAACGGCAACCAGTTTGAAACTGCCGATAAGTCGCTTGCTGTAACTGCCACTTTAAGGTGTGAATTAGAAAAATATATACATTTAAGAAAATCTGAAAATTAATTAGCGTTTAGTATAGACTTGTCAATTGGACAAGCTTAAAAGCTTGTGGTAATGTCACTTAGTTAAGGGGACAGGCCACATACATCAGTAATAAAATATATCCATATCGGATATTATTATTATAGTTGCTGCAATAAGTGAATAACCGACTGTAAACGACTATACGTGTTTCATTTGTTTGTTGAGGAGTTTCTGAATGTGGATTGCCACATATCATCTCGGTGACGGCGATAAATGACGCTACCGTCCCTTTGGTATGAATTAATGGTGCAATATGGATACATTGCACGCAAGCAAGAGACGCTGGTTTATGATAAGTCACAATACGCAATAAAGCAAGGACTGGTGTAACAACACTAAAGCAAGGGCTCGTGTAACAGCATGAATATTTCAAAATAATTATCTTCGATTTTGGAATTCGATTTAGCTGTATTAAAAAGCAAACACGGAGTAATACTTAGATTTATTTAAGGTAACTAAACACATTTTTCTGTAATAAAAAGCACACTTGACAATTTCGATCTAAATCTTTTATAAACCCACTCGCAAGACTTGAATCTCGCTATTAATAGTGCCACAACTGAACGTTCTTACATTTTTTTAAAGCTTTCTAGCAATGTGGGTTGCACATTACTGGTATTCTTGTTAAAAAGTGGTTTCACGTCGGTAGTGCAATGGGTGTGATTCGAACCCGCAACTACATGACCGAAAGTCCGACGTCCTTGCGATTAGGCTACCGCTGCTTTTAACTACTTGACATTAAACACTATTTGATGTCTTACCTACTCAAACACCAATTTACTTTTAAGATACGGTATCTTTAATTTGTTTTACAGCTTCTGAAGTTCTTAAATATATCAAAACCCATAAAACCGACTGGATTTGAGTTCGATAAATAATTGATTACTTATTTCTTTTGCAAAAAGGTTTACGAATCAAACAGGCGTAGCATTGGTATTAAAACTTTCTTTTGGTCTTCATTTGCTTGTTATTTTAGAAAAGCTTTTTATTTAATGTTTCTGTTACACTACATGTGTGGCCTAGCACCTATTGTAAGGCGACGCGACAACACCGAACTATGGCCTCGCGTCTACTCTCAGTTATAGCGTCTCGACGCCGCTCAACTATTGCGTCTCGACGCCGCTCAACTATGGCGTCACGACGCATTTCAGTTATGGCGTCGCCACGCATCTTAGCCATGCTGTTACGACGCTTCACAGCTATGGCGTCGCGTCGTGACGTATGTTAACTAAGGCGTTGCGACGCCGTTTACGGATATGCCGGATTTCGTGCACAAGGTTGCAGGTTCGAAACCACTACAGGCTAAGTAGGTACTAATGTGACTTTTTTAAAGTTATATGTAATTTCCATCACGAATTGGTGAAGGAAAACTTCGTGAGAAAAGCTGGATTCCAAAAATTGGAATCTGAAATCGCCAACTCGCACCAGCCAGCGTGGATTATCCGGCCTGTAAATGTCCAACTGCTGGGACATTTATAGGCCGGTATTAATATATTTGTCATGAAAAAAATGCAACTGACTGCTTGACACGCATCACAAACACATTTTAAATACCAACATTCCCTTTATTTAGGAAGTTTAAAAAACCTATTGTTTGATGTGGTTTAAATAGCTCTTGTCCTTATTTCGTATGTGTCATGTTGAACATGTCCGTGCGCCCCGAATATGTCCAGTGACGGTAAAAACTGTTGACTGACACTTTATTCAATTAATTTACTCATCGCACTAGAGTGGCTTTGCTATTTTTAGGTGGGAACTATTCGAAGTTCACAATTTCATATTTTATCATTTTCAATTTTATAACGTGTTTCGAAGTCGATATCTTTAGACATACCTTAGTGTTGTTTATTTTAGTTCTTTACTTGAAAGGTAACACTAATTTTAATGAACGTGTTTATACTTGTCACCACGTACAAGGGTAACTGGGTTTTGGTAGTATAATTTTAATATATCCTTATACAATAAAGTGACGTACCTGAACAAGCTTGCGGTGGCAGTGGGAATATGAGCGTGGTGGAAGACTTCCGCCTGGCGACCGCGCAGCCGAGCGACTGGGGCTTGAAGCTGCGCAACTGCTGCATGAAGTCGCTGCACTCCATCAGCGCCACGTCAGCGAAGTGCAAGTCGCACAGGATCTGGTTCTTGAAGCGGCGAGCGCGTTTCTAAATCAAAAAGTTTCGTTATGATCAATGAACAGGTTCCTTGGAATTTTTTAATATCACCTGGAGGATATTTACTCTAAATACTGGAAATAAGTAATTATGCTCAATCGAAACCTACATACATTTTAAAAAAGAAATAAAAATGTTTTTGTACATTTTAAAAATGCGCTTTTACACACGGGAACGGAAGGGCAAAAACTGCGGAAAATTTGCACCCCGCACTTTTACTCTGAAATCTGAACTAATAAAAACAATTGGTCAAAAAATCCCTTTTTTTATCTTAACCAGACTCCTATCCAATTGAAAATAAATTATGAACTAAGTTTCACGATAAATTATTAAAATTTCGAGAGCATATCCGTATAAAGTAAGTGTGAAGGTGGTATGATGGTCTAGGCGAATTTCGAAAAGAAATCGCTAAAGATAGAGAGATTCGGATGACTAAAGTTGAGGCTCTTGCCCAGTTACGGGATCAGAAGTAGGCATATAGACTAGTACGTAAGTATTTTTTTGTCGCATTCAGTACGAAACATTAATTTCGCATTTACACTATTTGTGAAAAGATTTAATATATTTCGGGGTAGGTACACAATAAATCTTTTGTAAAAAAGTAATAAATATATGATGGAAACCCATTCACTTCATAATAAATTCACTAGTGAGTAAATTTTGCACCTTAAATACAGCAGACATATTGTATATTCAAAGGTAATCCTTTTGGGAGACCTTTAAATCGCGTTAAGCAATAACATTTCCACTGAATTACAAATTAATACGTTCGTATGTTATTGTGTTGAAACCCATTTAACTTTTATCTGTTTTGAATATTTCAAATTTCATTTAGCGTTTCGAAGGTGACCGATCAATATTTAAAAACAAATCAGGCTTTACAGATTTGGAACTATGATTGGATTTTAATTTAAACACATATAAGGTTACTGACCCGCAAATTTATAATTTTCGTATATCTCGCACTATTCCGCATAGCAACGCAAATTTTTTAAACAGTTTAGCTATATGGCCCTCTGTTTGGCTGATATACCTAATGCTTAGAAGTTTGAGAATGGAATTGGAACATTGCTAAATAAAAAAGAAACAATGCAGGATCGCTTCGATGAAACGTCACCCGCACCTAATCCTATTCATTTATTTTTAAAGTTAACTTTCCAAAGCACCTATTAATTTATTAAAAATAAAAAACATTTGATTTGATTTTTTTATTTTTGGCGTCTTGTCATTAAACAGAATAAGAAACTGGCTGGTAGACATCTTTTTTAAATTCACCTCATTTCATCATTTCTAACCAGCTTTGCATTTCTCGTCTAATATTCCCATTGTACCCAAAACTTAGCTTGGCTTAGAAATGGGTTTCTGTCGTGCGACTGTAGTGGTTTAAACCCACGACCACTTGATTGACATTCCAGTCTTTGTCGCTGACTCAAAACCGCTCTTTGGCTCCTGCTTCGGGCTTAATAACAAGAACACAATTATAATTCAGCGACAGTAAAGACGATAGTGGTACCTATTAAAATATTGTATATTTATTAAATCAAGCTCTTTGCTTTTTGCTAATGGTAAATCCGTAAACCTCATAAACAAAAATTTCAAAATTATAGGTTTTTTGTTAAAAATCTTTATTAAGCATTTATTTTACAGGTAATTTATTTTAGCTAACATTTACACTGAACTTTGTATTTGAGTGCCGGTAAAAGCATTGATACACAATGCAAATTATGCAAATAAAGGTAGCCATATTGAATAACAAAATTCGTTGCCCAATAAAGTAGCTTTATATTTATGCTGCTAATTTAATGCGCAATTGAATAGCTACATAGATACTTAGCTACAAAATCTTCATTGTTCTTAAAGGTTTACTGGTTCTGTTAATGGCTATTTTCCATAAGAGGCTGATGACTTAATCTGGCTATCAGAGATCAGGCGATTGTGCCCAAATCAATTTCCTGAAGGTATAACTGGTATAGATACATAGAGAGGTAAAGCCCGGCTATATAATAAATCTCCAATGGTTGCTTTCTAAAATAACTTTATCGAATAATTTCTTAAGTCAAGGTATTTTGTGATATGAATTCCGAAATTGTCTGAAAGGTTTCTTGTGTAGATTTATTTTGGATGAAGAGTGTTAACACATAAAGCGTTGATGGTTTAAATATATTACCAAATATATTAGTTTATAGTAACCCAGATTCCGAAACTTTATCTAAACCCATGTTCATATTTTATTTTTCCATTACCAAGAGACACATCTATGGTAGGTATATCACTATAAACCATTGTATGCTAACCCAACATGACACAAAGGGAGCTCAAATAAAATCACGAGGTAACAGCCCTAATACTAGTATCGAAGGGAACAGACAGCTGTGTCGCTGATCGTCGCGTGCCAACCCTGTCATGCAACGTGCGGCTGGGGTGCAAGTTTAGAGATACTGACACATTACCAATTCATTTCTAATATTAGAATTACAATTAAATTTACATTTTTTAAAACAATAATAATAAAGAGACAAATACTTTAAGATAGGCCACGAAAGTAAATTGTGCATAAGTTTACAATAAGTTTTAAATTTTTTGAAGTAATAGTAGTCTTTGGGTTATTTTTCAAACCCAAAATTAGGTACACCGTGTATTATACAGTTTAATCTTAAATGGTGGCAGAGAAAATGTTTTATAATGTAGAAAATTGAAGACGTATTGATGGCAAAACAAAAACATACAGGCTTCGGTGTAACTTATACTTAGGAACAAACCCATATCACATTCTACCTTTTACCTCGAATCCTATTTTACGTAACTTACGGTCTCAAATCAACGCCAACTTATTGGTTTTGCAAAAATGTTTCGGGCTTCACCTTCGATATTTTTCTTTTACTAGGCCTTTCCGTTCCACCTCAGAGCAAAGGCCTCTCTATTATATTAATATCTTGGGACAACTCACACACGGCCATCTGATCCCAAACTATGCAGAGCCAGTACTATAGCAACCAGACAACTGATAAATATATTTATAAATACATACATAAATTACACCCTGACACAGAACAAATGATCGTGCTCATCACACAAAGATTTGTCCTGGGTGGGAATCAAACCCACGCCCTCCGGCTTAGCATTTGGGGTCACTAACCACCAGACCAACAGGCCCATCTATCCCCTTCTTCCATCTCTCTCTCTCGGGCGTGTGGAGTACCAGTTTTTGTGGATGGAGTCAAGTTCATCCTGCGATTATCCCATTTCTTATTGTATTGGTTAAATCTTTACAGACATAATGGTTAATAATAGCATTTTACCATGTGAATCATGACTTCAGAAGCCAATAAGCATCACATTTTATCGACGTACTTTAACGTAGTACGAGCTGCATGCAAAGCATTTTCATTCGATTCGCTTCGTCTTGCATTTTTAAACACTAAATTACTTCATGTGATGGAAGCAAATGTACTTATTACTTCGAATATGTGTTCTATGTATTGACTGAAACAGATTTTTAATTAATACCTAAGTGTAAGACATGAGACATTATATATTCTTTAGAATGTTTTTCAATCTCTAATGATTAGGTCACCTTAAAAAAAGTTAATATATATAAAACTAAGTCGTTAGAAAAGGGAACAATCACTATTCCCTGAAGGCCATTAAATGCCCCTAATGATGATTAAAAAACTTTTTTACGCCAGATACATCCCTCACATTTTACAAGGGCCCGAAACCCCCGCGGCTGTAAAAAATCTATAAAGCAGGTTGGGTAAAGAATACGTGCAAGTGAAATAAGTGTAAATTACCTAAAAGTAAAAATAATGTGCCCTGATTATTTTTATGTTTTTCAAAGACTCGTTAAGATTTCTTGGTGACCAAGATTTTTCTATAGCTTCTGATCAATATACTTTAAAATCGTGACCACGGTTTCACGTCTTAAAAATTAAAAGTCTACAAAACACCAATTAGCCTTTGTATTGGCTGTAAAAGTGTCGTTATTTCGTGGTCGGTTTGAGACAAAAAGCGTAAAATAGGATTTTATTTTAAATTTCTCTCCTTTTTTATTTGTTTCAATTTGGTTATGTTCGATCCACTGTGACAGATTGAGAGATATTCCAACCTTTTTCTACTTCATTGGTGATTTAGATTCATTAGTGGAATGGCGAAATTATAATTGTATATTTCAATTTGATCATTTGAATGTTAATGTATTCTTCTATCAAACTCGAAATTAATATAGCCTTAGATCCCACCAATACTAAGATCGTCTCTTGCTATCACCCATATCAATATTAGAAAACCATAGTTTCCTCATTAATCAGTTTCCATTTTTCATTTATGATTTTTACAAATTTCCTCCCCTGGTCAAGCTACATTATCACACATAATCACCGAGACAATCCATCACGTTATACAAAAATGCATAACATCTACATAATCATAAAGGATCGTCACATGTCACCGACTTTGCTGACAGAAAGCAATTTTATCTCAAACCTAATTTAGTACAAAAGACTTTGAGTAAGTATGAACAAAATAAAGCAAATGACAGAGTTGTCGCCTTTGTTTACGCGCGCCGGGAATTTTATGCAGTCTTTTGAACCCTCTCCCCACGCCCGAATTTATTTTTCTAGCTTTTCTTCGTAGTTTTTCAGTCAGGTTTATTTATCGCACATACTTGCTTATTATACAGAGACGTTGTGTTCAAGAATATCAAGGGATAATTTCAACGCTGTCTGCAAACATAATTTTCTTGCTTTGATTTAAGTGTTTATAAGCTTTTTGTATAGACTGCTGAAATAACTATAAACCTATTCGAGAAACCCAAACAAAGCAAAAATTTAATTAAAGCCAAAAGCCCTCCACTCGGGAGAAGTTTTAAGTTAGATGGATTTATTTGATACCTGCCAAGGCTTTGTAAGCAGGCCCCGATCAAAGATGTCCGATACCGCTAACTTGTGCCGTTAATATTGAAACGTTCACAATTTCAAGGAGACAAATTTTCATTTAGATCATTAGGGTGATAAGTGAAGCGTTTCGGAAAATATTACTTTCCTTATTCTACAAGCAAGACGTTCGTTTATATTGAAATCAATTTTGAGAACCAACAGTACTAAAATGTAAATGGTAGTAAAATGATTTTTATTAACGCAAAAATGGTTTTGGTCCGACAGACCATTTCACGACAGATATTAAAGCATCGTCAAAAACAGGAAAATTATATTTGAAACCATTTCGATTAAATAAAAGTCTGTTCAGTGTAAATATTGATAACCGACGAAGGTTCCTGTGACGCTTCGCCGGTAAATCCACAAAATTCGTTTAATTTATTGTGCAAATATGTTATGGAGCCGGCTGTGTACCGGCGTGGAAACCTGCCTGTTTATTTGAAAACAACATGGACGACACAAGACTTGAAATATAAATTGCGATTGGGTTTGAGCTGAAGTAAATAAATATTGGAATCATGGAAAATGGAATGAAACGAAATATGAATCAATTGCAGATACAATATTACACACGTATTGGCTTTTGTTCGGTGACTTATAAAATGTAAATTTAAGTGGGATAATATGGTTTGTATACAGCTCGTAAGGTTTTACAATGTTTATTTTGAATTCGAGCGGCTTTGATATGCGCAGAATATTACGTCAGCACGTTTAGCAGCGAGGGAAAAGGTAGCGAAAGTCTATTCTTTCCTTTTGTCAATCTACTTGTTTTTGCTTTCTGCCATCCAGATTGGGGTGAAAGATTGTAGAATACAATTGCGAAAATTTTTAGCTCCATTAAAAAGTGTTTTGTTTGCTCATTCGGACATTATACAATGTTCAACATTTAGTTTTGTGTTCTGCGTCGGAATTGTAACAGCGAATAGACTAAACAATAGAATGTGTACAGTCTTCTTAATTAGCCAAAACTCATTCATTAAATGTTGAATAGAGAATAGGCATAAAAATGACAAAGGAAAAGCGTTTCATTGAAAAATTTGCACTAAACTTGTGTCGGTCTGAATGTCTTGACATTAAAATGTATAAAAACCGAACCCTTATATAAGTGACTTTATGTTAAAATGATTGTTGAAATACTAAGGCCTTTGCAGTGAACGTAAACAAACAAAATAAACCTCTGCTTTGGATTTGTTAAGTTGACTAGTTAGCCTTTGTGTCCAGGAATCTGGAATGGTATGCTTTGTACATGACCGTGTGTTGTTGGATCCCTTGACTTGGGATTTTCATTCAGAACCGGGATTGCTCGACACCGTTAGTCATAAATTCTTGGTTGTGAATATTTTTTAGGGCTCCGTATCCAAAGGATAAAACGGGACCCTATTACAAAGACTCCGCTGTCCGTCTCTTACCAGGCTCTATCTCATGGACCGTGATAGAACATTTGAAATTGTCACGGATGATGTATTTCTGTGGCCGCTATAAGAACGGTTACTCAAAAACAAAATAAAACAAATATTTAAGGCGGCTTCCAACTCTTCCAAGCAACAAACGTGATTTTGATCATCATTTTGATTATGTTATGGAACCCTTCGTGCGCGAGTCCGACACGACCTTGGCCGGTTTTTTTAACTGATGCACAAGAACGGCAACACAATGAAAAAACTAATTCGGACTTTCTTGCGATTTCATTTGAGTTAAAATAAAATGATTAAAAGCCACTAGGCCTATAACTTTTTGACTGGCATTTATTCACTAAACGAATCTTTACATGAGTTCATATCAGTTTGTGTCTTGTTTCATGCGATGTGTTTCCAATTTAAATTTTAGCTCTTGTTATTATTAGGTTATGATTTATGTAAACGTTCACTGTTATGATTGTATTATAAGTAAGTTATGTTTGAAAGCACCAGCATGTGGGTGATACTTTTATATTGATGACTTGTATAATAACAGGTGATAATTCAGTTTTAGAAGTAGTAGTTATACAGTAGTAATTGCCTAACTAATCTAAATATCAATAATGAAAACTTCTATAAAAATGAAATCGATATATTCTTTTATGAATACCTGATTAAAGTGCAATTTTGAATGTACGCTGCTCTGTTTAAAATACAGATACCTAATAAGTATTTTATTCAGTGACAAAGCCTAAATCATGTTCTTTTCTTTTTCATTTAAATAAGCAACTTGGAAAGTAGTCTTAATTAAAAAAAAATGTATATGTAGGTACTCAGGGACATAAGGTTATTAGGACTGAGCACAATAATAATAATAAATCTTTATTTTCAGACCAAAGTCCCTTGCGCAATAAATAGGTAAATAAACACCACATTTCAATAAAACTATTCACATTATGTATTTGAAAAACGGTCTGTGAACCGCTATCCAGTGATATATTATTTGGCCATCTACTCTACCAAAAAAAATGTTATGCAGAAAAAAAAAAACATTTATTGCATCTGGTGGTATGTGGTCTTGTTTTGGTATCAGATGCCCATGAGATACGATAGAGTTTGGTAAAGAAAGTAGGTTATCTAAACGATGTTTATTAAACCCACACATAAAGCGCTTTGACTTCATAAGAAGTTTTTAATACTTAATATTCCTTGTCGTAAAAGGACTTAAAATGATGACATAAAGCTTTTACTTTATTTAAAAAGAAATAGGCCATTAGGGAAGTATAAATGTTGTTTCTATGTTAAAAGAGAGCGGTTTTAATAAAACTCATTTATTTATAATTTAATATTCGGTGTATTTAATATAATTTCGGCTCCTGTCAAAGTTTTAATATAGAAATGGAGTTCGTCGATCTATTCGGCACTTTACTTATGAAATTAAATATAAATTGGTCAGTATTGGAATAATAACATATTTATTTATTGCAATGAAAATCTGTATAAAAGCAACGGAAAATGTGAGAGAGTAGATGTATTAGAATAATCAATCTCTATTAACTTTGTGGCTTACATAAATCCAATATAATCTCATTTATCAAAAGCGGACGTCTGAGACAAGGACGAAAATTAACTCAATTAAGATGACCCGTACTTGATTTATCCCTCTCATAATTTCTAATCGAAATATTTTAGTCTATAAAGACAATTTAAATTCGTTATCCCAATGAGAACGAAATAATTTGTTGTAATTGTTCGAGATAGAAGTTCAAGAGATTAGCTTGAAATTTTGGCTATCGTTTTAAAATGGATGTTGGTAATTGAGACTGCACGGATAGCCGAGTGGTATGCCGAGCCGCATGGGACAAGTATTTGTGTGATCCACAAATGCTTGTTCCAAGTCTGGGTGTTCTTTGTGCATGTGATTTGAATGTGTGTGAAACCCCCGCGACACAAGGATTAAATTCATTAGTGCGGGCGTCGTTTAAAAAAAATTTAATATAAAACAGTAATATATAATTTAAAATAGTCATACTATATGACTAAGTACATACTTCTAATACATTTGTTGAGTGTTAAGCATGTTTTTGGGCTGTGGTTTATATATGCTTGCTGGGTTTATAAATGGTAAATAATACGATTATAAATGAATTGTCATGTCATGAATTTACAAAAAATATACAAATACATAATGTTTAACTTTTTAAATTTTTTAATTTTATTTTGCTGTGTCCTACAGGGTCCACGATTGCACTTAGCTCTAAGCCATTCTATAACATCTTATTATATACATTGTGGAATGCAAATAAATATGAATATGAATAAATGACATAAGCCTATTTAAAGTTAATTTATTCACGTTTTCACCTTTTTTATATTATAAGGACATTTTTATTATACGATATCTTCTTTATAACGTCTTTAAAGTCTAAAAACATGTTTGTTCTGCAGTCAAATTCCTATATTGTAATATACATTGTCTGAGATTAATCAGTCTGAATGCTCATGAATAATTAGGTGTTAGGTATTCTAAAGTAGGACATGGATACATAAATAATATCGAAGATCGGTCAGCGGGTTGAAATTGAGCCGGGCAGACATAGTATCCGGGATTAATTTTAAATGTTATAATTAATTTTAAACTTAATTTCATCGTAAACATAGTCTGTATACAAAAATATGCTTTCTGAGGCACGTACGGTCTTCTTAATATGGTAGTAAATGGTTATCCATCCACGAATCATCCGCAGCAAGCGTGGCTTACTTAACCTTTATTATCGGACAAACCGTACGGCTTACATTTTTAAATTTAGTCACGCTCTACTCTAAGTTAATAATGACATTTAAAATCCGTATTCACTAATTAACTACCAATCAAAGTTACTGTTTTATTGTCCTCATACAGAGATTTCAGTATTTGTTTCGTTTTGTATGTGATTGATTCTCGTTCAGTAATAACACACGACCGGCTTCCCGCCTTCGTCTTTGATTAATTTCAATCAGCCTCCCAGTCCTTGCCGTACAAGGGCCTAAGTTTATTTCCAAGAGCCGTGTGTCAAGGTTACTACCGTATTCATGCGAGCTAATTAGATTTTGTTATGAACTGATGTTATTCCGTATTGCTGGATTGATTTTCAATTGTTCGTATTTGAGAAAGCTTACTAACTGCCAAGCAGAGACATACTAAGTGTAGTTATATGGCTATGGCGCGATTTTAACTTAATGGTGGCTGTGAAGTTAATAATAAATAATAATATCTTGGGACAATCTCACACACGGCTATCTGATCCCAAACTAGGCAGAGCCTGTACTATGGCAACCAGACAACTGATAAACATACTTATATATTTCTAAATACATACATATTATAGATAAATAACACACAGACACAGAACAAATGATCGTGCTCATCACACAATGATTTGTCCTGGGTGGGAATCGAACTCACGACCTCCGGCTTAGCAGTCAGGGTCACTAACCACTAGACCAACAGGCCAGTCAAATTTCTACATATGATTAAATTTCCATCTTGAACATTCTGTAGGTACACAAAATAATGTGAATTTGTAATGTGTATTTGAATCCAATACTTAGTTGGTTATACACTGCGCAGTACCTCACCCCTCACCCCCGCTGGAGCATGAATTTGTTTCTGCGCAGCGACTCGCCTTATGTTCATAGCCGCCATTATGTTTGAATCCCACTTTACGAAAAACTTTTGATTTTTTAACACCATTAAATATTTAGTTTTTTATGTAGTTTTAATTGTTATTACAATATCATTGAAACTTACATCATTTCTTAGTATTGTACCCTACTTTCAGAACTGGCTTAATATAATATAACACCTGGCGGTTTTTATTTGTAAAGCTTAGGAATGAATTACTTCCCAGTTTTGCGTGTGACTACGACTGAGGTTGGATGGTGCCAATTGTAAAATGATTGATGACCTAAACATTTGCTTTTGCAGATGGAAAGCGCTAGTTTCATTTTCCAAATCAAATAGAAAAATAATCTTTCAAACCATTTTCATTTATTCATTATTGTCTTCTTTGATTTTATTTGCCCAGGACATAACGTTATAAGTAGGCAAGGGTCGTCATTCTCAAAGTTAATTTAAAGCAAATTCACCCTTAACTCAAAAATTTTAAGTACTTTAAAGATAAACTTAAGGTTTGCCAAAGAGCTATAGAACGCAGTATATTGGGGATTAAGAGAACAGATTGCGTGCGAAACACCATCTTGCGCTCAAAAACAATGATAGTAGATGTGGGTATGCAAACAGCCAAACTTAAATGTAGCTGGGCTGGTCACGTTAGCCGCATGACTCCAGATAAGTGGTCTAAAATAGCCACTGAGTGGGTTCCTGATGTCGGAGCTCGCAAACGAGGCAGGCCGAGGGGACGGTGGCGGGATGACATCGATCGCTTCTTAAGTGATTGGCTTCAAGTAGCTCAAGACCGAAAGGTCTGGAGCCTAGCGGGGGAGACCTTTGCCCAGCAGTGGGACTATAATTAGGTTACATAAAAAAAAAAGATAAACAAATTATTTTTAATTATAACGATTTTTAAATAATGCTAAACGAAATAATTTCCCTTCTTTTTTTTCGAAGTTGTGTTTCTTAATGTTTATTTCAAGGGAAAATATTGGTTCAATATAACATAAAATAACTCTCACAGTAATTTCAGTTATCGAACATCATTTGTTCTACTAATATAGAAACAAATAACTATCGTGATACTGTCTTTAGCGAACACATTACAATGAAATAGGCTATTAACACATTGGTTGAGTCGGTATCAGGCACATCCTAATATTGGTTATCGTCCAATAAGGGTGGGTCCTACTACCATTAGGCTCTCCAAATACATTTGTTTCCGCGGTTCCCTTTCAAAAGGGTAAATCGAACAACATCTTGTTTCATTAAGCCAGAAATAGAATTCAATTAATGTGACCTATTTTCAGAACTATTTTGGTAACACTACCTAAATTATGTCTTATGTTAATGTGTAAATTAATTATATGTTTCTGTTACCTTTTTTAAGCTCTAAAAAACGAACTCTTGTTTTAGTTCATTTATATTACAGTTTGTATTTGTACAAAATTATGTTTTTTTTCGTGTGTGTGATATATAAATTAAAAACCGCTTTGGAATCCGTTTAGTTTATTTTAGATACAAAATAACTATCGATCTCTCCAAATTACTTTTTTGTTGTCCTTGATTTTTTAAATATGTACCTATATATTTCCGTAATGTATGCTAAATTTTTTTCTACCAAACCTTCCGAAAGCCTATCAGTCCTGAAAGCACTGAAAATCCTTTGGTTTAATGTTGCGAAGGTAAGGTAGAAGGAAAAACCTCATCTGCATACTTTTGAAACTAGCTTGGACCTTTTGCATTAGATTTGGTACTTTTCCGTATAAATCTTTTGTTTGTGTTTCCAATTTTTAAGGTCATCTAATAACTTAATCTGAAAACAATACTTATAATGTTTGATGCGACTCATTTACAGGTAAGAAAATATTTTGCTTGTGAAGAATGGGTCTACTATCAGGCTCGTGTGACTGTCCTATAAATTTAAACTGTGTTAGAGCTACACATTATCGGAATAAAAAAAACGAATATTATACGATACCCCCAAAATATTTTCAACGGTATAAATGGTTTAATAACAAGATTTGCTTTTATCTAAAGGTAATCCTACAATTAAAAATGTTTATCCCGTTGAAATCATTATTATTAGATTTTGTAAATTTTAATCGTTATATCATCATCACCAACAGCCCTTGTCGTCCCACAGCTGGGCATAGGCCTTCTTTATTACGTGCCGTGCTTCCCAGTCCTGTGCCAGTCTCTCCCGGATCCGTAACTTTGATAATGTCATAGACCCATCTAGCTCCCGGACGACCGAGCCTTCATCGTAAATTTTAAGGCTTTTACTCTAATTACGAATTACACTAAATTTGAAATGGAACGTCCAATCAAAGAAACAACTGAAGCGTAAATGTATTGAATTAACAAAGAGCTCAGATATTTTTTTAAACTGTTCAGGAAATATTCATTTAAAAATACGGGATAATAATCGAATTAAAATAGATGCGGGATGTCGAATGCAGAGGGAAGCCTTTTTACTTGCAATATCCTGTTTATAATACAAAATTTTATTTGTAAGATTTTTTTGTAGATATTGTTAAAAAAAAAACGACTCCCACACTAAGAAATTTAATCCTTGTGTGTGGGGTTTCACAAACATTCAAATCACATGCACAAAGAATACCCAGACTTGAAACACGCATCTGTGGATCACACAAATACTTGTCCCATGCGGGGATAGAACCTGCAGCACATTGCGCACAGTGGTATACAGCGTGGTGTAGTGGTATTCAACCTATACCACTCGGCTATCCGTGCAGTCATTCCCAGTGGGATTTCAAAGTAAATTGAACAAAGAACATTTCACAACACTTACTTAGTTTTTTTATAATGGGATTTATCTGTAAATTTGATTGTATTTTTAATTAACTTTATAGTCTTATTGATTTGGGTAACTCTTGATTATTAATTCAATTCCAATGCTGCGCCAATACGAAATTAAAATTAATTTTGAAGACACGTACTTCAATCAGTACTCTTGTACGAAAAAAAGTCTTTGTTTTTATTCATTGCAAAGAAAAAATGCAGCTAGTGTTGAGTTGATTTTCTTTTGTCTTTCACAATTTCAATGTCAGTCGGTTGGAATTCAATTCAAGTGATAACCCCCCGTCTTAATATTTTGACTAACCTGGTTGGGGCCGGTCAGGTTCAGCCCACAGGAGTTGCAGCGGAGACATTCCTCGTGGTAGTGGTTGTTGTCATACAGCGGTGATGGTTCTGCAATATTAATTGTATATCAGCACACATTCTAACACTAATAGCATAGATGATAAAGGGACATAAAGCATATTCTGTAATATTATTAAAGCAAAGCCGGGGTCCCCCCGCGGTTGTCTATCTGTTTGAACGTGATAAACTGAAAAACTATACTATCGATTTTCAAAAGTTTTTTCGCCATCCATAGAATGATTCACGAGGAGTTTTTTTGTGTAAAAACCCGTGCGAAGCCGGGATGGATTACTTATAGCAAGTGTTTATCACTATGTCAATGGATATCTTTATTTATGAATAGAAAGTCGTCACCAGCCTTAGGCCAAACAAATTATTGATATTTATTTCAGTAAATATATGAATTATGAAATAGCATCAACCCTACTGTTCAATAATCAAAGTAAATAAATATACTTATTATTTTTTACGAAAATTATCGAAAAGACTTATTTCGATAATTTTCATTTTTAATTCAATTTTTAAGTGAATAAGTGAAAAATGTAACCTATATTATCTAGTGCTTGTTACAACATGAAAGGGTTCCGTACTTAGTGTACTCATATAATTATGTTTACATTATCATAGTGTAGGTTGAACAAACCCATTATAGAATTTAAGTTAGTTTGCTTTCAAACTATTAACGCGACGTAATTTTAATCAGGTTATACTGGTGAGTATGGAAGCTTATTACACGCGTAAGCTACCAGGAAAATGATTACAAATCTTGATATATTTAAACTTACTTTTGTATTGACAGTAGATTATAATAAATTAATACCTGTTTAGTACACAAATAAATTATGCTAACGACTATTGATGTATCTGATTTAAAAAAAGTAAATATTTGTAACCTTTATTTAATGTGTTTATCTTATTATAGATATATTTAAGTTTTAATTAATTTTTTTTTGCCGTGCCCTACAGGGTCCATAAGTGTACGTTTATTGAGTATTTCTAATAGTCTTCCCATAAAACTTTTTCAATATAATTTTAGTGTTTTGCGTCAAGTATTAGATCCTACCGTTACACGAATAATTCAGGAAATAGAAAACAAAACAACAAATTGGATTTAACAACTTCTTATATTCAGCTGAGAACCTTCAATAGACCTTAAATTTAATACTCCATTTAGCTTATTTACGTTACATAGAATTCAACTCACAAGAAAGTGATATAGAGGTTGCCGATCAAACTCCAATAACTATGAACAGGGCTCAGATCATACCAGTGAACTAAGTTTAGTAACCACAGTCATTAGATGAAACCAATACTTAGGTAATAAAATACCTTAATAAAACATAAAAATCGAAGTGCTGAACATATGATTTCTAGATCGGTCGGTTAGAAGCGACCTTTTTTATTCAACCCACGCTGAGGGCACAGCGTGGGGATATGTCGGACTTGCACCGACTAAAAACACCCCGGTCCCGTCCTTGCCTTTGCTGGAGCCGCGGGATTACTTACGCAAGCTCTGCGCAACTCCAGCAGGGTTGGAAGCTACCTGCATCCAGCGTCTCCCTGAGACCCTTATCAGGTCGTCGGTCCACCGTGTGGGTTGGGGTCTTGCGCTGCGCTTTTATCGTTAAAGTATTAGAGAAAAAAAAAGAAAGTAAGATTGGTCCACTCGACATTTTAAAAATTAGAGTTTAAAAAAAAAATACTGTAAATATTTTTTTTAAACTTCTTATTTATAAAAAAATCAAAATTAAGCAACTTCAAAACATGTCATAGGTTACACTAAGTTGCATTATTATAAACTCGCACTGCAGGCCGTAATTACAAAACCATTTATTAAAAGTGAAAGCAAATTTTCATAGCTGGCACCAAGCCAAAGGGCGCCGTGATGTGTCTCGGAAACTTGCCAAGAATCCAGACTTAACATTTTAAGTCCAAGTTATTGACGACCCCTGTCGTAACATGTGACAACCACTTAGGTATTCTTAGGGGACTCCCCAGAGTTCCAAACAAAATGCATTATTGATCAACGTTATTCCTCTAACAACAAAAGATAGACAGTGCTGACAAGAAAAAGTCGATGAAAAGGGTCCTTCCTTTTTAAAAAGGTTACTTAGACAGGAAACTGACAGTTCTTTATTGGGACAAATGATTCTTTTTGCTCCGCATTTTACAAAAAACCAATTTCCCTGCGACAAAGTTTAGATTGATCGCAGATTAAACTATTTGACAGTTGAACAAGGTACGAAATCTGAATTTTAGATAGTTACCTGTTCATTTTATTTATTTCTGTACAAATTTGATAAATGGCTCCCGGCCCAGAAAAGTCGTAAAACTTTGTCATTGTACTTAAGGTAAATATTGATTTGGACCTTATGTTCCTGCCCCTTTGATGGTCGTCGTTTTAAGTTAACGATTCAATTATCTACCTTAAAAAGAACTCTCAAGAGTAAAAATATAAATTAGATTTGTTTTAAAATAACATTTTTATGTACATTAATTTCATATTTTCCATAAAGTTGTGTCATCGATAACTCATTTTGCTGTTCTTGTTAATAAGTACAACTCTACTATCAACAAAATACGACACAAATTCTAATAAAACGGAAAATATGATTTCATTATTGAATATGAAATAAAACGTAATTAATGTGATCGTAGTAGACGCAATAAAGTCGACGGTAAATAAGTATTCTCATCTTTTTTATAGCTGAGAAAGTATATAATGGCAGCGATAATATTGATGTTACGAAACTCCATAACATTGTTATTTCAATATTCCATGCGTTTATCGTTTTCGCCAGTCGTTGTAATAATGGATGCCGTTATTAAAATAAGGAGGCGTCGTGTATTGGCTATAGCGAAGATTTTTATGCTGATTGTATTTTATCGTTAAGCTCTTTACGCCCGTGAAACAAAATAAAATTCTAAGAAAGTATCCATCACTTCTAGATTTCCCTTGGGGTCGGCAGAGTTGTATAAAACTCATAGAAGGCAAACCTTTTGTCATTTATTTAGAACAGTCCCCAATTTATTCTGCTAAGTATTTAATTCCCTTAAATTAGGTTTTTTTCTCGTTTGTCAAATAGGAAATCGAGACAAATTTTGCTCCACAAAATTTATGTTTGGCGACGGATTGGTGGTGGGGTGTGAGGTGCAAGAGTCTAGATAACACAAGTAATCAGATTTTTCAATGTCAAAAGACTGATACTTATCAGGGTGTGTACGGAGATGTTTATTTATGAGTCTAGGAATGGGTATGTCTGTTAAATGGATGCACAAGACGCCTTATGATGGACAAAGGCAATGTGGCATGCCTGACAGAAAATGAGACAACAATTGGAATTTCGTCCACAAACTTTGAGTAAACTTTACTCTATATCACACATAATAATAGGCTGGTGAAAAATTTATGTATATCTCAAAAGTTGTAGACTACGAGTTTTGGTTATATTAAAATTGTTCGGTTTTCTCGTGCTCACAAAATATATAATATATGTAATATATATTATATAAAATAAAAATAATATATATTTTGGTAGATATTATCTACAGTTAGATAAATCTACGAATAGTCAGCAAACAGTTTGTATAAGAAATATTAGTATTATATATTCATCATTAATTAATAATATCAAATACCTCATTTAGATCATGCATGCAAAATATTTGTTTTACGAGGCATTGTTTGCGATTGAAAAACAATGGAATAGAATTGGGGGAACGCAAAGCGCGCTTTTGAAAAGTCATAGATATTGTGACTGGATTTCATTCCAACTATTGAATTAGTGATAGATAGAGCTCGGTTCAGAAGAGCCATCGCAATATCTTTGCCATCTCAATTTTCAAAGGGGTTTCTCTCTTTGTTGTTTTTCATTGAGGCATACAATCATCAAAGGACCACAAAGGAAGAGAATTTGATTTCTAAAAGAAAGCGGGGTTCATAATGCTCGTTTTAGAATAATAATCAGTAAAAAACGTACTATCATCTATTTAAAATAACATAATAGATTTATAGTAAATCAATAAATGTAATGTAAAATCTAAAAATAAAAAGAAGAATAATAAATAGAAACACAGTTATGTTTGTCGTTGGGCATTGTAAATAAAAATATTATTGTTGTTTTCAATTTATGTTTAAGAAAATTTGTGCCTTTAAATTATAAAAATCATGTATACCAATTTAGCAAAATAAAACATAAAAATTCAAGATATAACATAAAATATAATAAGATATAACATAAAATAAAATAATTATTCAGGTTCGCACTTACCATATCGTCTTGACTTAATGATTACACTCGTAAATAAACTTCGAAAAAAGTTTTTGGTGCGTTACAAATTTATCTAAAGAAGAATATATTTCTATTAATAATTTTACGCTAACATTTATTACGATACGATTACTATTTGGTGTTTTTAATTAACAGTACACTTATTTATAGGTTATAACTAGTTAGTCCTCTTGTAAATATTGTTTCCAAACAAAGTGACTGGCCCTTTGTAAGAAACTTCTCTTACTTATTTATCTACACGCCACAAGATCAAAACATACCATAAAAATATATTTTTTACTAATAGGGAGTCGCCTAAAATAATTTATTAACACAAACCGAGTTCTTATTACGTCTATTTTAGTACTTTACAGGAAAACATGATTCGTTGTAACGTCTACGGTAAAAAATTGCTCACAAAATTTATTTCGCGAATTTAAGCTGTCAATGTTATGTTTTTTGAGGTTATTCGTTGTGTACGGCACGTCACTTTCGTTCTAGTAAACATGGCAGCATTCGGCAACAGATGACGGGGCGCGGGCGGACGAGCCTGCGCCGATCGCTCGCGTTCATCTCATCTCGTGGTCCGCGCGATCGCGCTGCCAGTTTAAAGTGGCCAGCCAAAACCGGCTGGGCCCACCGTGGCGCCACTATACGGGCCCCACTCCCTCGGTAAAGAGGGGTTTGCACCCGACAACCCTCTCTTTTCCGTCGGTAAAGCAGTACCGTAAGACAGAGACGAGTGAGCAACGCGCGAATCGATTGGCTGATGAAAAGGGGCGGGGGTTGAGCACGTAGCGATGGCTGTTGTCACTGAGTAGTGTAGTGCTCGTATGGCGATTGAGTTTGTTGTTGTAATGCGTTTCATGTCCCGCAAAAGCTCTTCAGCGCGTGTTAGCTTAAACTTGTTTGTTACCCGAGAGCATTAACTTTAACAAACTTTAAGGACTGATTTTTAAAAAAAATATTTGTTTATGTTTTTTTGAGTCATAATATCCGTCTTTTTTCGATGTACTTTTCTAGATTATGCATTTTATCGTCTTGACATGTAATGGTTACAATTGTTTAGAAAGAACTTTCTGATCATAAATATTTTGGACAAAAAGTTAATTAAATATAGTTTCAAATGCACATGGCAGTTAAGTGGAAAGTAATGGGTTTATTTGAATGATTAACTATTAGATGAGTCCTAGGTACGAAACCCCCCGAGTTGACTGAAACTATTCATTTACATGTGATATTATTATATTAATTAATATATGAAAATAAGAAAGAATAAATAATCCAAAACTTACCAGTTTGTGTACTGGAGTCGAAGAAGGTGCTGGTTGTCTCAACAGTCATGGTCCCTATAGTTCCATCTAGTATTTGCGTAGAGGAGTCGCGGCGGCCGCGAGCTCGCATGCATGCGTCATCACTTTGCGAACTTTGTCTTCGGAAATTGCGGCATCTTATCATCTCTTCAGTGGTTGACTGCCGGCGAAAGCCACGAGCAATCAATATTTCTTCAGTTGTTGATTGTCTTCGAATCATAGTTCTCTCCGGAGGCCGAGCGCAAGGACTCGGATCTCGACTTGAGCATGAACTAGATTCTGGGCTTCGAGCTCTGCCCATCCTGGCACATGAAGCTTGCCTTCTTAGACGACTTCGACGTCTTGCCGCCGATGGACTTAATTCTCCACCGCCAGATCGGTCTGGGCTTAGTTGAGAGCGTTCTCGCCTTGGCCTAACTGCAGAGTCAGGGCTCAGAGAATCTCGTCTAGCTCTTCCTTCATCATCAGGTCCCAATGATGGTCCCGAATCCCTACGCCTAGTACCAGGTGGTCCTATGGGATCATCAAAAGCAGTAGCCTGGCGTTGTAACCTACCCAGTCTTCTTTCTGGACTAGCTGCAGCCCGAGAATCTCTTCGAGCGCGACCACATTGTGTCGTAGAGTCTCGACGACCTCCTAAGTTGGGTGGAGAGCGACCTCCTGGAGTTGCTTGAGCTGATTGCGAGGAGGTCTGTACAGTTTGAGTTGCATTCGAATTTGGTGGCGTAGGTGATGTAGGTGAGGGTGTCACAGCAGATGTAATAATAGTAGGCATTGTCATTGGTTGACTTGATTGACATTCTCCGTCAGATCGACTGGGTTCATGAATAGCAACGACTGTCACCGATATATGCGTCGATGGTCCTGGATCAGAAGACGCATCTACAAATGACGGCGGTGCTGGAGTAGGGGGTGAAGCACGCCGTTTCCTGTGCGTTGCTACGATTCGCGGTGGTGCTGCGATAGAATCACGCCGATGGCGGTGCCCATCCACGGAATCTCGACGTTCCTTGTTTTCGTCGCCAGAGCCACGTCTTTTAATACGTCTTTCTCTAGACGGCATTATAGTAGTTGAGTCTTTTCGATCCCAATTTGGAAAATCAGCTCGAAAATCTTGAGGTGCCGCTTTGGAATCGCGGCGCTTGGAGGCCATAGATTTAATACCAGAGTCAGCAGAAGAGTCTCGTCGACGTCGCGGCGGAGGCTCGTGACGCGCCCAGGGCAAGGAGCGGGCGAGGTCCGCAAGAGTCTCGCGTCGAGAAAGCGGAGCTCGCTGCCGTCGCGGAGCACTGCCCCCACCACCCCACTCGCGTAGTATGTCGGTTAATTGAGCCAAAGAAGAGCGGCGGCGACGGGGTCCACCTATGAAAGAGTATTGGTTTTCTGAGGATGCTTAGAAAAAATAATGACAACACACATTTCCCATTTTTAAGTTCTTACATTATTCACTGTTCTGTCTTACATACCTCTGGGCTGATTTTCGACGTCTGGTTCTGGTGGCGAGAGACAAGACACTTGCGCGGCAGAGTCCCTTCGACTGCCAAGTCTCTGTCTCAGGGTAGATTCTTCTAAGGTAGATCTTGTAAGCTCGTCCCAACCGTTGCCGCCAGCCCAAACCAGTCCCACTTGATGAGACAATATTGGTAGGTTGCAAACGAAACATATTGCGGTCATAGTCCTGCCAAAAACAAACACACTGTTAGAATCTCAAAAAACGAGAAAAGTAATGATCTTTTTATCAAACTAACGATTTATTATTCCGAAAATTGATACCGCGATACATGGCGGAGGTGCGTCTACCCGGTAGTCGGTGCGAATAAGCGTGAAGCGACATATCGCGCCCTTGTGCTCGCATCACCGGCCTGATAACCGAACTACCGATATTAAGTAATAACCACTCCCCCAGTCGACGTGTATTACATTATCAATAAGCAGTTGATGCGATACTATAATATTGTTGTCGGATTATAATTGTATTGATTAATCATCGACAAACGGGAACTTTCTTTATGACATCAGATTATTCAAGGACACTGAAATTATACAAAAAGCTTTATAATGTAATTTATTGGGAACGAGATTGTTTGTATCGGCGGCCTTGAAGGCACGTGCCCGTTTTGTAGGTTTATCACTATAAAGTCATGTTATGATTGTCTTTGTTGCGACACAATCGTTCAACGCATGATGTTTTGATAAAGCCTATCTGCCGGCTATTCGGATGAGCGAACTTCCTTTGGTGGGACTGAAGATCGCGGCGCGGTGTTCATATTATTGAAGTGGAAACAGGGAATGTGCTCAGTCGGTTTGAAATCTCTCGACAATGGCATCCAATTTACTCGTAAACTTAAAGTACCTTGTAATAGATAACACAGAACATGGGAATGAACACTTGAAGATTCGTGTTTCAACGCTCCTATTTAGGATATTGAATCAGAAGAAGTGTGTACTTATTTATACATATTAATAATTAATATTATGATATACTAATTCAAACAGTATCTAAATTTGATTCTACTAACTAAACTAGAATTTTTACCAGTAAAAAATAACACCAATACGGAGACCTTAAACAATTTCTTTTTTATACTGGTAAAAATTTTAGATTCTCTTATTTTACTTTATCTTGTAATAAAAACTTAATTCTATTGATTCACGCAATCTTATTTAATTTAAGTTAGATTATTTTAAAGCTACTTATACAACTTTTTGTAAAATAAAGCTTACCTACTTCTAAACTACGGTGCTTTAAATTAATTTACCTTAATTCTATTAATTTATTATGATTATATTAATTTAATGATATTGTGTTATGTTTATGAGTGTTTGTCATGAAGAAGTGTTTTGAGAAAAGTGCAGATTGAATTTAGATTTAAAAGACTTTTGAAATTTACACTAGAATAAAGTGAAATAAACTAAGCGAGGTAAAGAAAACGTGTAGGTAGTTCTTAAAACAACAACATAATATTGTTTGTTGTTTGGTGGCTCACATAAAGAATATTTCTGGGAAACCTTAGATTATTAAACGTTGAAGCACTATAATTATGTAAAAGCATAACTATATAAAGCAGAGGATTATAGAGAACGGTATTTAATTTATTAATAAGACGAGTTTACGATTGGTTCATAAAAATATTAATTGGCATCTTCAAAATGGCTTCAAACTGTCACGTTTGATTTCATTTTATGATAAGATAATTATAATTAAGATAAGTATATTATTTATGTAGTAAGCTCTAATTACTCCTTATTTTTTTATTTGGTAGCTTAATTTACCAGGCTATAAGAAACATCGTTACGAGGATAATCAGATGCACATGTGTCGCATTGCATAAATTTTAGAAATTAGTCGAATGGCTGAAGAGACTCACTATAGAAAGGAAAAAAGAGGGGGAATTTGCTAGCGGCTACTATAAAAGCAAAAAGGTTGTGCAGCGAAGCGCCTGATCAATTTTGAAATTTAAAGAAAATAAATTTTAAGAAAAATAGAATGTATTTTTTTAACGAGTTAATGCGTGGACGTGCTTGGATTACAAAGTAATGTTTTGCAGAGCGTTAGCTGTTAGCTTTAAGCAGATATTGGTAATACGTATCATGCGAGGTTCATACATGTGTATTGCGGATGATTGTTGATGTTCATGATTCCATGCTTGGTTCAAACGTTTTCATGCTTGGTTACATAACCATGCTTGGTTTCCAGGGACCTGTAATGGCGCAGACGAGGTGAAGGGGACTGAGGCATGTCGAAAGCCGGGTCATTGGATCAGGGCGCTAACTGAGGGTAATTTCCATACACAATATCACATCAAACACTTTGTACATCTGAAACAATAGTATAAATTAACAGTATTAGTAGTATTAGCGGTATGATGCCACCGTTGCTGAAATCGAAATATGCGAGAAAGTAAAAATAGTTTGATAGTTTGTGTTGGTAGGAGTGTATGTGAATGTAATAATGTGGTATACCTACATACATATAATCGTTTGTATATCTTACGAGTTAAAGACTTACGTTCTAAGCTTATAAATTAACCTTAAATATAAATATATAGGTATATATGTATATTTTCAGTAATTATTAATTCAGTTGCGAAGATGTGCTTGTTAACTATTTTATGAATTATTAAGAAGACTGATACCCTTTTGAAAAGTATTGCTTTTCTAAAGCTCCTGTTTAAGATACTAACAGCGACTGATACCCCATTAAATAATTAAGAAAAAACTAATGGAATCAAAGAAAAGTGATCTGTGTAATATAGCCGTGTAAAAATGTTCTAAATTTTTACTTCTTCAAAAGTTCACAAACAAATTTAAGGTAAATTATATAAACTTATCTACGAGGTATACAGTAAAGATACCGGGATAAGTACTAAGTGTGCTGTATTCCTACATAAACAATGGAACAAACAACCTTAATTATGCAAAGTATAAATGGAGAATACGTGTTCAGTGTCATAAAGAACACAATTAAAGGATATTATGATAAGATAAGACAAGTCGCAATATTGCTCTGGATGGGACAAAATTTTGTAAACTCAGTGACAAGTAGACAGCGACACATAGCGGCACTTTTCCGAGCAATTTCCCTTGACGACTCACGTGCGGGGTTTTCCCCAGAAAGTGTTCGATAAGAACTGTAGATGGCGGCTGCGTCGTCTTTAGGTACTATAACTCACAGTTTCTACCCTCCTCAGGGTTTGCGACGTAAATACAGAGATGGCGCTAGTGTACAGTTTGTGTTGGTCGACATTTCTCATCTCATTTTTCCTGAAATCATACTTAGTGCAAATTCGTCAGAAACTATTTCGATTCAATGGTTTAGGTTGGTATTTGGAAAAGAGTTTATTTCCGCATTATAAACTTTGACATATAACAATAATAATACGTAGGATATGGCTCATGTAGGAGGGCATAAGATAATGTAGTATCATTGTAAGTATTTATAGTTTTTTAAATGTGTGTTAAATGAAATGTCGTGGTGGCCTAGCGGTTCAATAACCGGATTCGCATGCACATGGTTGCAGGTTCGAACCCAGGCAAGTACCAATGTGACTTTTTCAAAGTTATATGTACTTTCTTAATCATTGTAAGACATCATTGACAAACGGTGAAGGAAAACATCGTGAGGAAACCTGGATTCCAAAATATTGGAATCTGAAATCGCCAACCCGCAATGAGCAAGCGTGGTGATCAATGCTCATCCCTTCTCTAAATGAGAAGAGGCCTGTGCCCAGTAGTGGGACGCTTATAGGCCGGTATTATAGTTTTTTAAAATAGCTTTTTCTTATTAATATTTATTGCCTGTTATGTGATCAATCAGAGAAGCTAGTTAGTAGTTTAGCTAAAGAGTCAATTAGAAAAACAACAAACATACATTTTCTGACATTAAATTGAGAAGGGTTTCTATTTATACATGTTATGGCACTCAATTATAATTCTATTAAAACAAGCAAATACCGTAGGTACGTTCTGCCACCAATTGCAAATGCTAGCAGTTTGAAGTGGAAACATAAATCCCAGCAAAAGAGGGCTTAGCAACGTGTTTCATACAAAGCAACCAATTAGATATTTTGCTTCTGAGGTATTTCTCAATTAATTTCCAGGTAGACGGTTTTAGGCAGCACCGTGCAGCCGCCCTCGCCACTCATAAAAGCAGTTTATTTGCTTGTTCGTAATAGCAGAATAATAGTATTCACTCAAGTGCTTTTAAGTCGTTAATGTTTTTAGAATATAGTCCATGAACCAACGGGAATGTTGTTCAATTTAGATTGGTTTTTGATTGATGGAGACGGCAAAGTTTTAAATTAATTTTGTTGCGTGCGTCCCATTGCTCGCGGGTAGCTCTTGTCTGCCTCCGGCCCTCGATACAATTTTGTTCGGCCTTCACAAATATAAATGCTCTTCGTTACGACATATTTTGGAATGGATCAGTCCATTAGTATTGAGTTTTTGTACCCTGATTCGATTTCCTGGTAACATCATCATTACATGCGTAGATGTGTGTAGAGCCATTTCCATATACACAAAAAAAATTCTAAATGTGAGTTCCAAACAACAATGAATTTTGAACGCACAAACAACTTTCATGTTTCGAAATGTTCTGTCAAGCTCAAATAAACTTACATTCCCGTAAAACGAAATATAATTCAACTAATTTGAAGGTACATTAAATTTGTTTCGTTGACTGTTGAACTCTGAAACACTTTTCAATTGTTCGGTAACAAGAGAACGTCGTTGTCGGTGATGTATGGTGAATGCATGCAATTTAATTCTTCTCGTCAACCGAAACGGGGCTTCATTTGGTATTTGATGTATTGTGTTACACGTCTGGTCCGCTCAATATTGAACGTGCTTTGTTATCTGTTCCAGAATGCCTTCATTGTGATTACCTAGTGTTAGTATCCGGTATTCATTATTGGATATTCGGATATTGGAAATTGAAGCTTTTGTTCCTCTTTTCTAAAAGTACATATTGGACAATATAGTTACCTATTTTACGAGATTTTAGGATAAAAAGAGAACAGAACCATGTGGTGATAGTGATTATGTGAGCAGGCGATTTTCATAACTGTTTTCGTTTAAAATGTTTTATTTATAAGTTTATCGTAAAATTATTTTGCTGACTAACTATAGTCAAACAATTGAAACTTCTGTAAACCTCACCACAGTTTGTCAGAACTAGAATTCTGAAGCACGACTCCTCATGCATAACTCCACTCAGCTCCATCGTTATGTTTAAATCTAATAACAGTATTTGTTCGATACGTAGTTCCCAACTATCGAGTTCGCAGATAGCCCTTGTTAAAACTTGATGCCAGGTAAACCTCAATTTTGAATTTCTAACTTCAGTAATAAGAGTATCGGATAAATCCTAGTTGGTGGACATCGTATGAAGCAGAGTATTGAGTTCCATTGGTTCGTTACCTGTTTTGAGGTACCGAGAATCTCCCTAATGATGTACGAGATAAGAGAAATTGGATAGAAAGTTTATTATAGAAATTGACGGCTGTTAATGGCTTTTAGGTAAAGTTGCTTTAGTAAATGATATTATTAAAAAGTTAGTCGGAAATTTTTGAGGTTGTCATCCGATGGTATAAGGTTACCTATTAGGAGTTGCTTGGTTGATTTTTGAAGCTAAACGTGGTGTTTATAGTTGATACACATGATAATATAATTGATAGACAAGGTTCGTTTAAGCAGATGGCAGTAATATACAGCTTCTTGTTAGGACCTCAATTTAAAGTACAAAATGTATTGAATAAACATTCAAAAACATGAAAACTCATTAAGAGTAAATACATTAATAATTTTAGTAATCCATAAATCTGAGAACAAAATGCCTTCTTTACGTAAATGTATTGAAGGGAAAAAAATGAGATCCTGTTATGTTATATAATTATTAACCTAAGTGTTTACCTACGTATTAAGTAATGTTGCTTCAGGAACGTTAATCATTACAAGACAGGGCTAATGTGATTACTCCTTGCTACGGAGAGAGGCCAGTCTGTATTAGTTACACGGCCATAACTAATGATGCGAAATCTTATACATCAACGTAATTTCTGTTGACTTTCATTCTGCCCAATAATTATCACTTTCGTTATAAATTTTATAAGAAGTGGATAACGATTTTATGAACAAGAAATGATGTAAAAAAGAAGTTTGCAATGCGAAATTTCTCATCGTTACTTTTCTTGTGGTTAATGCTCGAAAAACAGGTTTTATCAAGTAACCTCTTGATACCGATATTATTGAGTGTCATTTATGAAATATCCCTTAATAGGTACTTTGAATAAAAATAACAAATTATAAAACTTAACTTAGATCCTGTGGCATAGAGAAAAAAATAAAATGGTAATTTGTCTCACCCAGCCATTTTTGTCTCAAAAAATTACTTCAACATATTGGATACATATAAAAATACTACACAATTTTCTTCCTTTTGAATCACGACGTTAAACATTAAACTGTCAACACATAATGACTTGTCCCAAATCCCAAAACAAAACAATCTGTGTCAGGAACTTAACACATAAAACGTATCTAAAACCACTTTTCCGGGTCGGACAAATAAAATGGGCTTTAAACTCACGGGACAATTTTCCTTTACGACTCGATGATAATAAATGTGTAAGCAAACCTTAGAAGAATTAAGTGCGTGCATTTGAGGGTATAAAATGAATTGTTATCTTTATAGTTCGTATTTATTTTTTAATGTTTCCGACCCTTGATTAAAACCATTCATGTACAGATAACTGTTAAATAACCTTAATAACCATTTAAAGAGTTCTGAATATAATTGATTTTTGTAGATTTGCATTTGTTTTAGATCCCAATAATTTTCGAACGATTCGTAGGTACTTGAGAATTTCATTTGTTTTTAAATATTTTTCGAGATATTTAAATTATAGGTATATAGATAGAATAGATATTTAAGTACTTGTTTAGACTCGTAGTACGAATGAGGGCTAATAATAACTTTTGAACTGAAGTCCACACCTGAGATCGCTCGGTGCAAAATTGACTTCTATTTCTCAGTACTTCGACTGAAGTGGAATTGTCTTTTGTTACTCGAAACCCTTATTGGAAAAGCTAAGTAGGGTCATCCAATCATCAAATATGTGGGATATGGCTCTGTCACAAAAAAAACAAAAGCTGTCAGAATATAACAGTTGATAAATATTTATTTAATTATTTAGAGCCTGTATTTTTGTACACGATGGAATTAAACGAAAAAAAAGTAAAGTGCAATCAAAGAGATTTCAATATGAGTCGGAATGATTATCGAAAACGTTTACAGCTTTTGATATCACGGTATTCAATATTCATTTGCCTTGTTTATGAAAACGAATGATATACATATAGTATGGAATTTTGTTCAGGCAAATGAAACATGCAGTATTATTGATTAAAAATTTCTGCTATTCTGTATTGCTCTCGATTGAAACCAGATAGGATTATTATTTTAAATATTTGCATCATTAATACAGATAATTAAGCCTTTTCCCGGTATCAATAAAACCATACGCCACGATAATTATAGCATTTTATATGCTTTATTTGAGTTACGTCAGTGCTTGGAAATTCAGAATATGAGCTAAATAATAATAATTGGAATATTAAATTAAATATTTCGTGTAAACATAACAAATTTTTCTATAAGCTGTATCGCAAACATATTTGGTAGGAAGCCACAAATTCTTAAACATCAAAAGACAGCCATGATCAACATTGTCCCTTTTACCAAACAAATATCATCCTATGCAAATGTTGCCTAAAAGTTGTGTCCTTAAATAAAGGTTGCTTTAAGTTTGTTTTAAGAGGTTGCCGTTACAAGAATCAATGGAAGGAATTTAAATATCCATTAAAATAAGAAAAAAGATAACGAGCACTAATGAATGATAAACGAAACGAGGTTGTTCCAAAGTTTGCGAAGGTCTGGTTATAAAGAGGTCAAAAAGGTTGCTTAAAAGTATTAAGAGGGACTTGAAACATTTATTTTACAATCTCAATTATCTCTTTTTAGATTTCTAAGTATGTAATGCTTTTAGTTAATGGATTTACTGTTATAGAACTACTTTTTCTTTTCCATTTGTATTTAGAATACGACGTTTTAATTACTGTCCACATTTTGGAAGTTTTTTTTTTGCTGAGTCTATGCTGAATCTGACTTGTTAAACTTGTTTTTTGAGCGCCCATTTCACCATCGTCAGATAACTTTTATTTGACGAATAAAATTGACGTTTGACAGTTGCTACATGAAACAACTGTCAAAATTTCAAAATTATTCCTCGAATAAAGTTATCTGACGATGGTGAAATAGATCCTAAGTAACATTGCGACCACCATATCGACTCACAATCTAAGACTAGTCAAATATATCATAAAGAAATATGTGCGAGCTATTTTACGTAAGTCGTAAAACTGACGAAAAAGGATACATAGACTTCACACTCGACCATTAATTTCAATATAAGGCGCAATACTCTATACGGAAGGAAAACTTTCGGAAAGCTTAGTAACAGAAACTGTGACACGGGAAAATGAACTTTTGGGAAGAAGACCTACGTTCTTAATTTCGAAGCGAAATCGGCAGATCTCCTAAACTAAGGACATATACAGTTTACGCATACAGGTGGTTCACTGAAATGTATATTGTTGATTTTATACTTTTTTCTTGTGATTAAAGCTAAGCGCCTAAGCCACGGACATACAGCTGTAAGGATAGAAATGGCTACCATGACGATTCTTTACTGTCTATGTAATCTCCTTACTTACTTGAAATACTAGTATTATAACAAGTGCGTGCTTTCCAAGAATAGGCATGTTGATTAGTTATCTTTTCAATTTCCGGTTTTAACATAACAAAACAAATATTATACACTTATTTTTGTTGTGTCTACTATTTTCACCTAGTTATGAAGTACAAGCCCTCATTCCTGAACTTTAACGCGCCTTATCCTTGTCAAATTTTAAAAACATAATTGAAAACAAAAAATAAACGTAATTGATATTTTCCTACTCTTTTTACCTAATCCTATTTATGCGAAACTGTCATAGAAATACGGCAACAGTGAAACGGAAATCTAAAACGTAAATATTTAGATGTTTTATGTTTACTTGTATGTAGATAGAAAGAAAACCAAACGACTCTGTTACAGCAGTCGCAAGATACATGATAAAGGATGTTATGGAACATAATAGCCACTAGCATTTATACACAACTAGCTTGATATGTCATAAAAGATAGTTGAAAGAGTAAAACAACGACATAACGACACATCACGCCGTGTCGAGACCGTAAAAGTGGAAACAAAAATTTTATTGCATAAGAACATTGCTTTTATTGTTTATTGCACCGTTTATTGGTTTTAAGACCTCGTTGCTACAAGATTACGTGTTTTTCTCGTAAATAATTCTGAGAGTGACGATTGGAACGTTTTATTTATTGCTGTAATAACACTTGTTGTTTATTTGAAATCGGATAAATTGTAGGTGGTTTGTTGAATGCCTTACACTCTGTTGGGTATTTATTATTTGAATCTAATTCGAGTTAAACAGACTAGAAGAAGAATTAGATGATCGCTTATCGTGTCGATGTTAATCATATTAAGCTGGCTCAGAAATCTGCCACGAGAACTACGTTATCAGTGGCTATCAAGGGCACGACGGACAAGATAATAAATAGTGTTTCTTTAAAATGTAATTTATATTGATTGATAGGACGACGATTAGGTATGTTCATAAGAAAAAAACACGGCAAAGGACAACGGTGATTTGTTTGTAGTCATTTAATTACTTAATCAAGTAATGGGTATGCAATCCATAATTAAAACCAGAGATTAATATATATTAAGATATTTCTACAAAAAAATTAACGGGTTTCATACAAATAAAATTACGCACTCACGGATTATAGTTTTCAGTAGGCCCTTTCTTCGATTGTAAACGCGGTCTTCAATCTGTAGAGTAACTCAGGTGGTACCAACCACTTAATTAGCAACTCAAATAGAAGTCTTTAACTGCGTACCTACGTAGTTTGTTTGTTCCTAACAAGAGTTGGATGAGGCGGTGAATTTCTTAAACGATTTTGCACTAAGTAAGGAGTTAATTGAATTTTATGCTAATTTATTCGCGCTAATGACTACTGTGTGGGGAACACAGCACTTTGTTTGAAGGAAATAAGTTTTTGTCCTATGTTTCGTTGCGAGAAGGGAAAAGTTGCCATTTTAAATTTGTACTAACGTTATATTATAACAAAAAGCGCCTACCTACTACAGATCTATTTTCTCAGTGTGGCTTAATTACTATCTAAATAATTAGCTTATAACAAACGACTAAGAACTAAAATTCATAAAAAAGTTTGATAATTCTGTTCGTAAACATAAATAATTGGAAAAGAAAAAAATGGTTCTTCTCTTTTCCAATTATTTAAGATTAGTATGTTATATGTGGTTTGTATGTTTTTACTCCAAAAGCAAGGCAGCAGACAGTCTATTCTGTTTTTTTTTTAACATTACAAATATTGTTCTTGTCAGTTTCATGTATTATATGAAGACGCATTCTCACTTACCATTAGTATACGCAATTAGGTTGTGTATTTGATACTTACCTTCTTTAAATATGTATGAAAATCATACCGGAGTACCTACATTTGAGAGTTATAACTTATTGTTGTAAAGATAATTGTTTTTCCTTAAATTGTTTGTACGTACTGTTTTATATTTCCATAAAAACTGTTAGCGTGGCAAAAAGTTTGGTGAGCTCACAAGAAGCTTAACCAACTTTTTGTCAAGCCGATTGATTTGAATAAAAAGCCTTGACAAACAATTGAAAGAGCATTAAAAACTGTAGAAAATAACTTTGTGACGAAAATTTTGTATGTTTTTTGTGTATGCCAATCACAGTGTGTTATGTGAATATAATATAAACAACCACACCGTACCGCGGAATACTGCAACATTAAATAAATGTTAATTGGAAGCACATTGATTTGCGTAATGTTGTGGTTATCGAGTATCGACGGAAAACAAACATAGCTTTAAATATTTAACCTTTAAATATTAACTTACATTTTGCTTAAAATATATTTCAAAATTCCCCTTCGGTATTGTCAGTTGCAGCATCTGAAACAAGGAAAAATAAATTTATATCCACTGTTTTCACGTCGACTTAGTTTTATGAACGAAGGGCAAATTAAATTCTAAGTTCCTACTGCATGTATTTTTTTTATTTATTTACGGTGTCAGATCTGATAAGGTAACAACTCTTTCCTTTATGAGTAGTTTAACATTTAAATTCAATTGTTTTGCTATTTCGTACGTATCGGTATGACATGAGTCAACCGTGTCAATATATTGCTTTGGATATAACTGGTTCAGGAGGACGATACAATCAATTGGATCATCCTTTAGAAAAATATAATTATACAAAATGGTATTATACGTGCCCTCGTATAAATGCCTTATACATGTAAAATATGAAATACATTAAAATTCACAACGAACATTCTAGATGACTTCGTAAACTGATTTCAAGTTAGAGTTCAATTGTTATTTGAAGTAGGTGTTAGTTAACAAAGTGGAATCCGAGGCTTGTTAATTGTAAGACAGCTTCGGGCAAAATTACAAGTTCCAAAGATTACTAAAAAAAAAATGTGTGTACATTTTTTTTGTTAATTGGTTTGTAACTGACGAGTTTTTAAACGAAGTCCCGTTCAAGTAAACTTTCCCTCCACGTTTTTTGTCGACGGTGATAAAATTATAATTACATTTTGCAAGTTCGTCCCAACTTGATGAAGCGTAGCTTAGGGGTAGACTTTTTTGTATTAAATAATATTTAATCCACTGTAAGAATTTGCATTTTATTAGTGTGTTACGGTCTATAACATTTTAATGTTAAAATAAATGTTTGTGCTTAGAATAAAACCCTCGCAACATACGACAACCTCGGGCTCTACCTATGCTGCATAGATGTGGCATCATTATAAGGTCAAAATCATTGCGCATTATTTGAGTTTCGTACCGCGTCGGTGTAAATCTCACGATATCTTGTTATAACGCTGCAGTTGGCAGTAGTAACGAGATATCATTCCACAATTTACTTCTCATACTTTAGTTTAGAGTAACATACGTATATAAAATGTATGCACTGTACAGTAAGGGGCTTAAGAGGTCGTTTTGAAGAATCATATGATGTTTCCTTCTTAGAAAGTCGCGTCGTACATACTTAATTTAAGTGTCTTATTTTCTTTATGGTCCATAAAAATAACCGCCACAAAGAGATATAATTATTGCTGGGCGTCTGTTGTAAAATAAAAATGTAAAGCGTCCATCAATTTTCTCAAGTGTCTGGTAACTTGCTTCGTCTTGCCAAATATCAATTAATTTCCTGAATTCATAATATAATACTGCACTTTAGCGCTTTTAACTGTACAGCACAGAATACGAACATTATCAATTTCACCGAAACACTCAATACAATATAGTTCTTCGATATTGGAATTTTGAAACAAAGGAACAGTGAAAGCAAAATAAAGCAAAGAGCAGCTTCATTCCTTTCAATGAAAATGTCAAAAATTTTCAAGCTGTTCCTGGTACCTTTATTTCTCGTATAGCACTGAGGATTCATAGCAGTGTAATACCGTGCATCGTTTTTGTGAAATGTTTTTTTAATCACAGAATTCCGTGCAGTGCATGCGAGTTCAAAGAACAAAGGATATTCGTATTACAATTCAATAAAATATTAATATACCGCAGATTTAACGTGGGTTCGTTTTGAAATTACGTTTCGAATGTAGTCGCATTGAATGTACTTGTAAAAATTGTGCTATGATTTGCAAACTAAAGAGACCGCCTTCAAGAAATATGACTGCAACGAGACGATTGCTACCTATCACTTCCATTTTACATTTTAGTATTTTACATCATAAACAAAGTACAAATAAAGTAGTACTAAAACCAAACAGTCTATAACCGTACTATGTGAGCAACGAAATAGTACACAAATAAGTTAGTAAATACAATCAGATTTTAAAACGCCTAAACGCAAAAAATTAATGGTGTTTCAGATGTAAATTAAATACGAATAGAGACTGATGTTTTAGATGTTTTGAATAAGTGATTGTGGTCATCAACTTTTTTTTTATTTAAATTCAGAGTTATTTTTCAGTATGAAGACATTGGCTTATTAAAACTGACCCAATAGTTAGTTCTAAAGGCGGGTCTATTATTGGTTATTGGTAAAACCTGTTCGTCTGCAGAGAAATTAGAACAGCAGGGAATCTTGTGTCACAACTCCGCCGGCGGAACAATTCAAATAGGCATTCTAATTTCCTGCAACTTGAGTCACGGAAATAGAAACCGCTTTTAAATGTTATTTTTACTTTGTGGGTAAAATATTGAGTTTATATTGAGACGCATTTGTTAATTATCAATCGCTGAAAGGTTTTAGCTTTGATGATATATATATTATAATTAGTACCTATTTAGTATAATATAATTCCGGCCTATAAACGTCCCACTGCTGGGCTCCGGTCTGTTGCTGTACAACCATGTGCATACAAATCCGTTCATTGAACCGCTAGGCCACCCAGATGTGATAGACTTAAGACTTATTTTAACTGTCAAAGAATATTAAAGGACTTAATGCTGAGTTGAGTGAAGGATGAATGAAAGAAAGACTCACAAGACAGAGTATATTTTATATTTAGGGAACTCACAGTATACGCCGACCTTTATATATAAATATGTTAGGTCTGCTCCAAAGCTGTTTTTAACCCAACATCGCACTAGGTACTTAGATAAGGACGAAATCTATAAAAGGAGGAAGTAAACATGTTCTTCTCGTAACTACGAAAATTACTTCCTCGCAGTTTGTCCAACAAATATAATTGCGTTCTAACTTGTCGAAGAAACCTTGAAAGTTTTTGTTTACCGATTTTATGAGGTCATTTGGGGTTAGTTACAGTGTGCTTATTACTATGTTTTCAGAAGAAAATAATAATAGCTTTTCGTTGTTCAAATTAATTAGACGAGGAAAAATCCTTACATATTCAATTAATTATCCGATAAGATTGAGAAAATTTCCTATCGCAAATAAAAATATTATATTTTTATCTACTTGGAATGGAGCGCGTAGAAAAACGCTGACTTTAAATCTACAATGATGAAGTGAAATTTTAAGGAGAAGATGCACCTAATACTGTGTTACTATGAAGAAAAAAGATTAATAACGCCAATTCACATTTCATTTTCGTAAAATTCGGTACTCGGAACAAAGTTCTTAAGTGCAGTGGAGCAACTTTACCTACCTTGATATATTGACAGCTTGCGGAAGTAAACCTGAGACAGGTTAAAATGATAACTATTCGTATGCCAAAGATTTTTGCAGTTTTAACTTAACTTCTTTATGAAGAGCAGTGTGTATTTGTGGCCGGCGCTTTTTTAGAAAAAACATTAGAATTTATAATTTGTTAAGGTTTGTGCCTAAAGGAGTTTGGTAGAGACAGAATTCGTAAGTAAGCTATAAGGCCATTGAGCTTAGAGAATTTTATTTTAATATTAAAAGAGATTTTATAGCGCAAAACCAATTCAACTTAAGTAAATGTCCTGTACATTTAGTTAAAAAGGAAGAGGAGCCAGAGTTGTAATCAGTTTTGTGGGACGGATATTTAAGGAAGTGTCTTAGACGCCCTGACTGTCGAACCAATGATAGACGTTTTCTAATGAGTAGAATGGATATTACGAAGTGAAGGGCTGTGTCTATTTCAGATGTATGAGACATAAAATAGTAAGACTTGAGCTTTTTCATTTCGTCAAATGATAATTTAGTACCACCCTGCACTTTTCTCATCATCATTTGAGGTAAGCATCTCTTATTCGTTCATAATTATCTTTCTGATATCATCTCAAAAGCAAGTGAACTACCAGCTATATAGTACCGAGACTTATAAATAATCTACCCTCAGATCTGCGTAAAAAATAAAATAAAAATGACAAATATAAATTAAACAATATTTTTTAAACTCAAACTAAACATCTCTTATGCTTTTACGTGCGGTTACTATGTTAGTGATAATATATAATATAAAGAAAAACTTTAAATATTTGAAATAGGTAGGTATGTAAGGTTTTTGTAGACTGTACAGCACATAGACTCACTGATATAAACCTTAGAGGTTTTTAAGTTGCTTTTTATAAACTAGTATATTATTATATACACTTCATGTGTAATGATAAACAAATTAAAACAAAAAGTATTATCCTCACTCCGTCGCATCACATGCCCATACTACGACTGCCGGTTGGCACATAGTTTTTCGGTTACCGGTGCCACTTTCAAACTAAAATTTTCATTTAATTATAATTAACTATGACATTTAAACAAAACTCAGCAGCTTAGATTTCATTTATATTCATATAGAAGTTAGGAATCAAAATGTTAGCTCAAATTGTTTACATAAACAGCTCCAATCGGATCTTCAAAGTTTAAACCAGCTCTAAAGCTACCATTTAATCAAGGCTGTATTTGTATCTTAGTATTTAGGTCAGGAAACATCTTCGGGCGAAACATAAAATAATGACTTTGAAGATACAATCAGTAATTAAGGAATGTTTGTACTTCGAACAGAAGTATTGTTACAGAAAACAGATAAACAATAAATTAACGTTAGATCGTGCGAATGTTGCAAATAGTTTTTTCTTTTGTCATGGAAGTAAACAAGGAAAGTGTAGGAATAACTCAATAAGGATAGTTAACAGTTGAGGAAAGTCTTTAGGTGGTAATTAATTACATTGTTGTGTAGATGACAGTGCCATTGATCGTTTGATCCTGATTTGTCGAACTAGAATTGTTCTATTATACAACTTTATTTATACAATAGTCAATAACATATTTAGTATATTTGAATTCGTAATTATATGCTCAAATGAAATTGGATGTGTTTGGTCCTACTCAACACATATGCTGGGCCTAATAACAAAACTTTAAATCAAATGTATAATTTTATTTCGACGACCACGTCCTCCGTGGTCGAGTGGCCTACACACCGGTTTTCAAGGCGTCGCTTGCTCTTACGTCCCGGGTTCGAACCCCGGACTAGTCAATGTAGAAAAACTACTTTTCTACATTGTCTCGGGTCTGGTAAACAGTGCGTTAGCTACTTACTTTGGATTCGGAACAATGTAAGTGATGTCGTCAACATTCTATAAAAAAAAGCAGAATCACAATCTAAAATTATTCAAATATATTTTTATAACCATCAACATCTGATTACCGCACTTAAGTCGATTGAGATTCAAATTTCATAAAATATGATTTATGAAACCACTCCGGAAGAAAATAAATGATACAAACAAAATCTGTCTTTGATTGATTGCAGACCACCGTATCTGAGACACTATTTATGATATAATAACTCACCCAAAACACAGATGAATGGATTCAGGTACATTAATTTCAATTTAAACTGAAGACAAAAGAATAATAAAGTTGTTCAAAGTATCTTTTATTTTTTCCCCTAATTTCGCGATGCCCAATTAATTTTGACCGTTTGAGTAATTGCTTTGGTTTAATCTGCAAATGTATCGTATTTTCAAATAATTTCATTATTCAAACGATTTCATGTCACGTGATTTCTTTTTAAAGTTACTGTAATATGTGGCACAATTCTTGAAATTTCTACGTGATAAAGTAACAAAACCTGAAAAAATAATAGACAAAGCAGTGCACCTTCTGTGTAACAAGAAAACTTATTTTTATCTTATGTTTATTTACCCAAACCCTCACAGATGTATAAAATTATTCTTTGTTATATAATTATAATAATGAGGTTTTGAAGTATAAACAAACAAGTATTATAACAATATGCATGTGTGAAAACATATAAGTAAATAGTACATACATGTTTCCACAGTATATATATTATACTCAACGTGTAGTATACCTCCTCAAAGAAGTGCAAACTCAACAATGGGAAACATAACCTATTTACCTATTGTGCTTCCCGGATACAAAGATTAACAATAGTCCGTGAGCTGTGCAGAATTATATAAATCCACACATTTGCATTAGGAAAACCGGTTTTAGTGACCATGCATATTCATGTTGTCATTGTTGTTTGATTCAAGCATTTAAGCCGACAATAGTCACAATGTTGAACGAAAATGAAAGAATATTTTATAATCGAAAATGAATGACAATTGTTTTCAATAAGTTTTAAGTAGGTAACACAAAAAATAATATTGAAAAAATGAGAGAAAAGAAAATGTATAAGCTGAAATTATTTTATTTTTAAAAGAGGTAAACTTCGACATGTTGAACAATGGACAATAGGAATAGAACAGCTGCGTCGACTTAAGAGAAATTGGACAAAGGTAGGAGACTTGTTACACTTCGTGGAAATGAGAGAAATATTACAATGTGGATTGTATCATAGTGGTGAAAATGAATTAGTGCAAGTTGCCTTTGATTAAAAATAATGATGCATTATTTTTAATTCCCACTTAGGACAAATCTTTGTGTGACGAGTATGATCATTTGTTCTGTGTCAGGAACTGCCTAGTTTTGGATCAGATGGCCGTGTGTGAGATGACCAAAATAAAAAACAAATTGTTTTGTGTTCCTATACGTTGAAATTTCAAATCTGCACATTTTTGGAAGGCCTATTTTGTTAGTCCATGGAAAAATCTAACTAAAAAATTTTACTTGCACACAATACGCTGCGCAGTTGTAGCGAAATGTGAGAATTTAATTTCCGAATTCCTGTTAGCATTCATCTGCTGGTAGGTCCACTGATATAGATGCCGGGAGTGATATGCTCTTAAACAGATAACTGGAGTGATTGAATTTTGTCCCTACTGTTTAACTGTAGCTTATTTAAGTAGTGACACTAATTTGTGAGGACAAATAATAATGGACGTTACTCGCATTGCCTGCTAGAGCCAGTTACCCGGAATAACGGAATTAAAATCCTGATGTACGAGTATTTTTTCAGTCATGATTAAATTGATGTATATGACGTTGGGGATTAGGCAATCAATTGACATTGCAGACTTGCGACTGATGACGTCATAACAAAAAACAGAAAATAATTTTCTCGTGTCGTGATGTTTGTTCCCAAACTCCTCCGAAACGGCTGGACCTGCTTGTATGAAAGTTTGTGTGCATATCGTGTAGGTCTGAGAATCGACCAACATCAATTTTTCACTCCTCTAAGTGTGGTGGCCCTCTCCAGATATTTTTTAAAATGGCAGAACAACATTTGTCGGCTCAGCTAATATTTTGGAAACCATTTCTATCCAAGTTCTAAATACAAGTTCATGAAGTCGAAGACACTACCTGCATCTTTTAAAGACGTTTAATATGAAACTTAAGCGTCGCCTTTATTACTTAAGTTAAGACATTAAGCAGATCTAAGTGACACGGCTTCGAAATTCAGAGCGATAAGTACTACTTTGTAAAGCCAATTGAAGTACTCAAAACATTAATACTACACATTAGCAAAAGCTTTGAAAATGAACTTGTAAACGAAGTAGCGTCTACGCTACGTAATACACTTATTTAACTTACGAGAGCGCAATCCTATCAAAATAATACTGAAAACTAGCATTTAATATCATTTTGCTGTAAGGTTCTATGTTCTTTAAGCAAATATGTTTTAAAATTGTATGGTATTTTTTTTATTTTCATTCTCACACACGGTAATCTGATCCCAAACTAGACAGAGCCTGTGCTATGGTAACCAGACAACTGATAAACAAGTATTACTTATATATTTCTAAATACATAACATACACACAGAACAAATGATCATGCTCATCACGAAAAAAATTGTCCTGGGTTGGAATCAAACCCACGACCTCTGGTTTTGCAGTCTGGGTCACTAGCACTAGACCAACAGGCCAGTCGGATATGATATCATATAACTTGCGACACAAATAATAATTCTCATCAAATTCTATAAACTTAGTTCACTATACATACTTAGCTATTACAGTTAGTCCTAAGCTATAGTGAGAAGAAGCTAACCCTTACTTTGGTATTAAATTACGATATCGTGTATCAACACCTATGTATGTATATACATTTTGGAGAATGATCGGTTTGGGTATAGCTTACGTCAAAAGATACTCAAATCTTACTTGTTATAGCGCTTATAAGTAATATTTTAAAATAACAAAGTAGCTATAAACTTTTAATCGATTTTGTATTGAAATAAGCATAATTATACCACACAAGTACATTAATATGTTTATGACATTCAGAAACAATTTACTGCAATATCATTTCGATCATTGCACCGACAGATAATTTAAAATCACGAGTCAGCGATTTCGAATAGCATGTCCCTAGGGCAATACTATTAGCTTTAGTGAATATTAACATGTTATAAACGGTTCGAACGATTAATACAACGTGCTGGTGCAATCTATATCGAACAATCAGCGTATGATTTTAGTCGTTAAATAATAATGGAATGGACCAAAATGCTATAACCATAACAATTACACTTATGACCTAATGATTCGCGTACATAACGACACAATTTATTTTACACACAAAATACGATGTTGATCACATAGAGTGTATCTATGAGTGAGGCAACGTTATTTTGCAAAAACAAAGCGATAGCAGAATATAAACAATTATTGCTGTCAAAATGATAATTTGTATATAACTGAATATGGGAAATTAGACTGCAATCATTGTACAAACTTCGCTGTTAAATTTGATTGCATTGCGTTTTCAAGATACATTATAAGGCTGCAGGTTCTCGCGTACTCTGGATGTGGTGTTTTGAGTCCGAATAAATAATACCCGTCTATAATCTTATCATAGTGAGATGGAATAAGCATTGATCCGAGTGTTGTGCGCGATGTTGTGTGTGTGTTGTGTTGTGTACGAATGTGGGACACTTATTGCAATATACACACACTATGTACTTGCTTTGGCAGTTCATACTAATATCACTAAATACTATAAAATAAAGTCCTCCACAGTGCAAACTACTGCACCGATTTTCGTAATGTTTTACCAGTGGTCGGAGAAGTTCTTGTGGAAGGTTTTAGTATAAAATTTGTCTAGTTTTTGTATACATTGGCTAAACAACATCCATGCGGGTGAAACGTGGGGCAACCTAGTAGGTACTAAATCTGATTGCCCTATCTACACACACTATCTAGAGAAAAAAGTTTCGTTCTGTAAACTTTTAGGTTTGTGTGTAATTTACGTCCCATTCGTGTCGGAGTGTATACGATGGTTTAGAGTAAAATCGATGTAAGTGGGTGGTAACACTTAAAGCAACTTGAAGCGATATAAACCCGCCCTTGTGATATTAATGATGTGGTCGTTTAGGAATGGTGCTTTTTTTAAAATATATCCAGTACTCTGGTTGTAATAATAATAGATTACACAAAAAGTTTAATAAATACTATGATTAAAGAAAACAATTGCAGGAAAGTAAAAGTGGGCAATTTTGTTTTGAAATTCCTGGTAAATGTTCCCAATTATTTCGATTTCACAAAAGCATTGAATCAATTTTTACTGAATCTTATATTATGACTTGATAATTTTAAATCAATCCAAAAAAATAATAATAAACATAGAATAAAATTGAGAAAATACTAATAAATACCATACATATACTTAACATAGATAGAGGAATACATAATATACATTACATAAACATACATATACCTACATAATAAATTAACGAAGGAGAGGTAGTTGCGATGATTCTGCCACTTTTGCCAGTAACAAGTTGCGCACTTTTACTTTGAATGCTAAACGGTTAGTGGACATCCTGATTTCGGGGGGGAGGGCGTTCCAGAGAAGAACAGATTGAACAGGGAAAGAAGAATTAACAAAGCCAGAGCTATGTGAAGGACACAGAAGAAGAAGGTTGTTAGAGGACCGAAGGTCACGGCTATGGTTTTCGCATAAGTAACGAAAGTGAGGAGTTAAGTAAGCGGGAGGAGTTGTACCTTTTCATTTTCAATAAGAAGTTATTGCTATAATTTTCAGGTATATTCAAATACAGATCTCGAATTAATTCAGACTTTCAAACCGCTTTCAGTTACATAAACTAAAATTAATATTAAATTAATATTTCGGGAAACAAAACTATTACGAAATAAGTACATAAAACACCCCAAACAGTCTTTAGGGGCTTATAAATATTGATACTGGCATTATGTTTAAACACGACATTTAATGATATTTGTGTTAGGTGACGTTTGTCCCAAAAGTTGAGTAAACTCATTTAACTGTGGTTTGCCTCTCAGAATCCTACCAGCCGACCGATGTGTTTTATTTACCTATTTTCCTTCTAAAATCAGCGAAGTGAATATTTCGTCGGTAAATATTTTGCTGAAAAACGTTCAACTTTAAAATGAAACGCTGCCATAGACAGATTGAGAGAATTGTCTATTTTTAGAACAGCTCACGTTACTTTCGTTACGATGCTTGAATATCGTTTTTTTTTTTCAGTATTTATGAAATCAATCCTTCCTGTGTATTCTAAATAGGAATATGAAACATTTAATTGAGTCATAGAAAAAACATAGTAGGTATGTATCATGGAAATATTTGTAACTAGCTAAGCCGCGAGCATCAGCTCGCGGTTTCGCCCGCGTTGATGTCGGTTAGACAATGTATACAAAAATTTGACAAATTATAGACTAAAAGCATCCTCGAAATCTACTCTATCCATTGGTGAAAGTAACATGAAAATTGGTGCAGTAGACATACAGACACACGACAGACGCGGCGTAGAACTTTGCTTTATAATATGTATTGATTAACAATTTTCATATGTTATTATAGTGCTAAGGCTTGGTTGATCGAGTGTTTATTTTCTAAAGTAAAGTATGTAGGTATTTAACATAGCCTTTACGAACCAGTTTGCCACACATTGTACGGTACCTTCAATGTGACGAGTAAAAAACATTTACTCGTGTGTAGAAAAAGATGTTGACTGCAGTGTAATGTTCTTACAAGTATGTCTCTATGACAGTACCGATCAACCTCAGCACCTTTAACACGTCAGAAAGATCATGTTACGCATTAATTAAATATTATTTGCTTTTTTTTTAAAGGCTGACCACTTAAAAGTGCGCAATATAATTAAGTGCTCGCCAATCTTTTTTTTCTAACTTAAAAGGGGGAAAATCACGAGCAGATAAAAGGCACTTTGCTATAAAAACATGGGAACATGCTCATACAGCATTCATGTGTTTTAACAAATTTTATAAAAGAATGTACGTTTATTTTCGCCCTGTCTTCTATGTAAATAAGGTAAATTTTTGATTACTCTTTGTGAGCGGTCTTTGTTACGAACAAAGAAGTCAACAACAATGGTATTAAGCGTTGAATGGAGTGTTTTTTTTAGCAAATTACTAAGAACCGTTTATGCAGCCATTTGACAGGAAACAGACAGGAAATTGAGAAACTTTTATACAACTATGAAACTGTAATGCTTGATAATTATAATATTAATTTTATTAATTGGCATTTAAACCAGAGAATTTTATTTGATGAACAGCTAACGCATGTTATATAACCTTTCTTGGAGAATTGTGATTGTATTTTTTTTTATATTTCAATTTATTTAACTTCGATTACGGGAGTAGGTAGAGGGAGCATTAAAACTTCTTTCGACACAGGTGGCCACTTAATTGGATATAAAATACAGCTCAAGTTCAGTAATAAACCGGCAATTTCCTACCAGTTGCTTAACGTCAAGACTACCACATGCATGCATTTTATATTGGTAAAATTTTCAAGATTGAATTTCTTTATTAACCAATAATAAATAAGTAATTAGCAGCTCGATAAATAAATTTATTTTCTCGTTGCTCAGTTCAACTTTTGAGTGTTTGTAAGAATCGTACAACAGACGCACTATTGCACATTGTGATTGTTCAAGTAATAAATGTATACGAAAACATGCCATGCACTTAACACACACTAACATAAAATCTCTAACTCTTTCATTGAATGTTTACATTTTTGTACAAAAAAGAGTGTTTAAATTTTAATAAAAGAAGAATCATTTTGTATTAACGGATTATTTGTCGAAACGTGTACCCACTGTTCATGTATACCTACTTACTTACTGTATATGCAACTTGAAATCGCAAAAAAAGTTTTATTGAAAAGCTTACGTTAGTCGGTACCAAGTTAGTTTATTAGAAGTAAAGGCGGATTCTGTCAAAGTTAAATTATGTTGGGCGAGATACGGCAAATGTAAGGCGTAAACAGTGATATTTCTTATCAGCGTCAAAGTTAAGGCAATTTTGTTGATATCATCGTAATAAGTAAAGTCAAGGCTATTGGGGAATTGTTGTACGGAAATTACAAGTGTTAAAATTATTTATTAATATTGGTGAAAAAAGAATTTATTTTAGTAGAACTTTTTACTGTACACCTAAATATATTTATCCCTTGTTAAACGTGTGCCAGTTTTAAATGGATAATAAACAACCTTTAAAATAAAATTAAGATAATTTTAGTCACGTTGGTAATGCTATCCGTATCTGTAAAAACTTATACACTATAATATAATAATATTACAAAGAGTAATATACTCAATAAATACTGGAACGATTTCAAAAAAGTATGTTTTCTACGACGACCGTAGCATACGTCGTAGCATCGCCTACAACGCCCGACGTAGCAGTAAATCACAAACTGACTGTTTGAAGTTGAGAATAACGTTTTGTTGAAGAAGTTTTTATGGTACTTTTTTAGGCAAGGTATTTAAAAAATGGTCGGTAATAATTACTTCTCATAAATTAAACGCGTTACCTGTTAGTTGAAATGGATGTTTTTTAGTAATTACCTTTTTTGAATGTTTTAATTATTATATTATAATTGATATATTGTGAATTATAAGTATGTATATTTTTTTTTATATATCCAATATAAAGTATCGAAGGTTATTATATTTTCAGTTACTTTATAATACTAATATTTTGTGAAATGTTTAATGCCGTGGTGGCCTAGCGGTGTAATGACCGGATTGGGATGCACATGGTTACAGGTTCGAACCTAGGCAAGTACCAATGTGACTTTTTCAAAGTTATATGCACTTTCTTAATCATTCTAAGACATCATTGACAAACGGTGAAGGAAAACATCGTGAGGAAACCTGGATTCCGAAAATTGGAATCTGTAATCGCCAACCCGCAATGAGCAAGCGTGGTGATCAATGCTCACCCCTTATCTATATGGGAAAAGGCCTGTGCCCAGCAGTGGGATGTTTATAGGCCAGTATTGACTGCCTCGTTGGTCTAGTGGTCGCAAGCGCGACTGCCGTGCACGAGGTCTCGGGTTCGATTCCCGGGTCGGGCGAAAATATTTACTGAGTTTAGAAATTCTCAGTACCGCACGGAGTCAGGAAGTGTGGCGGTGTTTACATCCCCGTGCCTCGGAAAGCACGTAAAGCAGTTGGTCCTGCGCCTGATCCCTCTCCGTTCGTGTCGGTCAACCGTCCCATCGGACTATGAGAGTGAAGGAACAGAGAGTGCACCTGTGTTTGCGCACACACTTGTGCACTATAATATCTCCTGCGTACATGGCTGATCTCACTTGAGATTGGCCGCCAAAGCCGAAATTCGGTCTGGAGGAGATTATTATATTATATACTTACTGTAATGTTGTATGCTTATTAAAAGGCCGTTTATTAAATACACCTTTAATTGCAGTGATTTGAAACAACATTAACTATTATATTACGCAAGTCACACAAAACAATATAACACACGCCGCCATGTTCTTATCGTGTGTCCACTGACGTAAGGGTAGCGTTTACAAAGGCGGTGCGTTTACGAAGCTTGATTGCTTCCTGACATCCCCCTTTTTTCAGCGATAGCGCACGGGTGGTACGATGGTGCGGCCGCTGCGGGTGGTCTTCTGTGCAGGCGAAGTGGAGACTTGCGGCAAAGCTGGCGGCGGCTTTGAACTCGGCTCGATCGCGCTAAGAGGCTCTGCCGGCGGTGTTGTAGGAGCAGAAGCTGAGATTGGAACGGGACCATCTGTGGACAAATCATTGTTAGAGGGTTGTTCGTCGTCTGGCGAACTCGATATAGTGGCATGCTTAAGATGCCATGCGTTTCTACGATAGGTTCCTCCATCTTCAGTTTGTACAATATATGAGCGTGGTCCTTCTGTTGCAGGAGTTACAACCTTGGCTGGAATCCAATTATGATGGTCTTTTCTTAGCCATACTTCTTCTCCTATTCCAAACTCTTTATTTTCCTTCTTTCCTCTGTCTGCACTTTTCTTTTCTTTTTCTTTAATTTTCTTTAACTGCTTGCTTATATTTCTTATTATATTTGGTTTGAAAAGTTTTTGATTAGTAGGTAGTAAAGTTTTGGTTCTTCTATTCATAAGGCGTTGGCATGGTGAGCCTAAGTCCAATCTGGGAGTGTTTCTATGATGTAGCAATGCTAAGTAAATATCTGTATTATCTTCATTGCATTTTTTAAGCAAGTTTTTTGCTTCTTGAACATAGCGTTCGGCTAGTCCATTAGATCTTGCAAAGTGTGGGCTTGAGATTCTATGTTCAAAACTTCATTCTTTAGTGAACAGTCTAAATTCTTCACAATCATATTGTTTGCCTCCATCTGACTGAAATATGTCAGGGATTCCAAAAGTTGAGAACCAAACTTTTAATGCTTTTATAACACTTGCACTATTTATGTTTTGTATTTCTTGAAAATCAAAGTATCCAGAGTACGCGTCTGCAATGAGTAAGTAATCTTTTCCTTTCAGGTGAAATAAATCCGATGATATGATGCTCCAAGGTCTTTCTGGTATATTTTGCAAAATTATAGGTTCCATTGGGTTATCTTTTTGTATTTTATTGCATGATTTGCACTGTTTTACATAATTAGTAATGTCTTGAGTCATGTCAGGCCAAAATACATTGTCTCTTGCCAGTTGTAAGGTGCCTTGTACACCTTTATGACTCAGGTGGCAATGTTTCATTACTAGTGGCACCATGGATTTGGGCACAAATACTCGGTCATTTTTGAAAATTATGTCATTGTATACACTTAGTGTCTCTCTGTAGTACCAGTATTTTCTTAAGCTTTCTTTGACTTCTTCTATTTTTTCAGGCCAACCTCTCCAAATTATTTCTTTTAAATCTTTCAATTCTTCATTGTTTTCTGTTTCTTTTTTCAGCTCTTCTTGGCGAGGCTTTGAAAACGGGACTATGGTGCATATTTGCAATGTCTCATTATGCATCTCTTCACAGGTAAGTTTTTCACAATCTCTACTCAGTGTGTCCGCTATATATAACTCATTTCCTTTTTTGTAAATCACCTTAGGATTGTATGGTAATATTTGATAGAACATTCTTTGTAGCCTGGGTGGTGCCTCAGTAAGTGGTTTGTTGAATATAGTTTCTAATGGCTTATGATCACTTTCTATTTTGAGGTCTTTACATCCCCAGATGTAACTGTGAAACTTCTTACAAGCAACTAGGATGGCAAGGGCCTCCTTTTCAAGCTGACTATAACCTATCTCAGTTTTGGTCAATGATTTTGCACAGTAAGCAATAGGTTTTGCATTTTGTATTAATACTCCTCCACAAGCATAGCTGCTAGCATCTACAGACAGCAGGATAGGAGCTTTTGGATCATAGTACCCAAGAACAGGTGGCTTTTGTAAAAGTTCTTTCAGTTTCAGGAATGCTGCTTCTTGTTCACAATCCCAGTACCAAGCTATGTTCTTCTGGAGTAGCACTCTTAAAGGGCTGGTTATATCTGCCAAGTTTTTGATGAATTTTGAGAGGTAAGTGACTAATCCGAGGAATCTTTGTAATTCTTTTACATTTTCAGGTCTTTTAATCTTGCTGATGGTTTCGAGCTTCTCCTGGTCTGGCTTAAGTCCTTGGTGAGTAACTACATGACCTAGGAACTTTACCTCTTGTACATTAAATATGCATTTTTCTTTGTTTAGTTTTAAGCCTGACTTTCTGATTTTTTCTAGTACTTTCTGTGTAGTCTTCTCTAATTCTTCTTTTGTTCTAGAATGAAGTAACATATCGTCCATCGAGACCTCTACATTTTTTATTCCCATGAGTAAATGACTCATCACTTGTTGGAACACTTCTGGGGCTGATGCCAGACCGAATGGCATTCGAAGACAGGAGTATCGACCGAACGGGGTGCTGAATGTTAAGTACTCAGAAGCTCGTTTTGTAACTTTGAGTTGCCAGAATCCTCTTTTACAGTCAAGCAATGTGAACCATTTTGACCCATGTATCCTCGCAGTTATTTCTTCTACAGTATTTAGTGGGTAGTGTCTTCTCCGTAAGTTTTTATTTATTGCTGAAGGATCTATACAAAGTCGAATCTTATTATTTTTTCTTACAACTACCAGGGGTGAGACGGCTGGTGTAGGTTTTGTCACTGGTTTTATTATTTGTTGTGCAACCATACTATCCAACTCTTTTTTCACCTCATCTCTTATTATGTATGGGACTTTTCTAGCCGGACATATAGGCAGTTTAGGGTTATCTATCAAATCTATGTCATATCTAAATTGTTTCAGGCATCCCATGCCTTCAAACAGGTCTTCTTCTTCTTCTTTAGACAACATTTATCTACTCTTTTCATTAAGTTTAGTGTCACACAGGTTGCTTTTCCTAATATCGGTGTAATATCTTTGTTGACTACTATAAACTTAATTTCATTTGAGTTACCTTTAATTTGTGTTTTGATATGTGTCTCTCCTATGACTGGAATCTTGTGATTTGAGAATGATGTTAGATACCTCGTGGTTGATGGTTTAATGTAGGCTTTTGCTTTGTCCGCTATATTTTTGCTTATTACATTACACTGGCTGCCAGAATCAAGTTTGAATCTCACTGTTGTTTCTCTGGGTAATCTTGCCACTTCATACCAGTCTTCAGTATCTAGGAACTCAGTATCTATTGAATAGACATGAAGGTTTTCGCTTATTTCTTCTTTCGAGCTCTCTTTTATATTTTCATGTTCAACGGTTTCTATTTTCTTTGTTTTGCAGCACTTGGTAAAATGATTTCTTTTGTTACATGTTTTACACACTTTCCTGAAGGCTGGACAAGCTCTTATGCCATGTGTAGTATCACACCTTCCGCAGTGAAATGTTTCTTGTTCTTTTTCACATTTTTCTTTATATTTATTTTGTTTGTTTATTAATTTCCCTTTATTTCTGTTCCAGGTCACCGAATCTACTGTTGCTGCTTGTTTCATCTTGCTCACCTGTATTTTCACTTGTTCTGCAGAGTGGCAGATGTCTATGGTTTTTTGTAACGTAAGATTTGTCTCCGCAAGCAATTTTTCTCTTGTAGAGTCACTTTTTATGCCAATTATTATGCGATCTCTAAGAATTGATTCTTCTAAGTCGCCATAACCACAGTTTTTCACTTTACTCTTTAATTTGGTGATGAACTCGTCAAAATGTTCTTGTTCACCCTGAGTAATGAGGTTAAACATATACCTTTCGTATGTTTCATTAATTTTTGGCGTAAAATATGCTGTGAACCTTTCTTTTATTGTTTTGAGTGATTTTGATTGTGCGTCATTTAAATTGAATGTATTAAAAATAATGGCGGCGTCGGGTCCAATACTTATCATGAACGTCGCTACTTGTACTTCTGGCTTTTTCTTTTCCAGGTTTGTGGCAGTTGCGTACCACTCCCATTGCTGAAGCCATATTTTCCAGGTTACAGCAGTGTTTTCTGTACCTGTTGTGAAATACTTCGGCGGCTTAATTCCGCTCATGCTCATGGCGTCCTGATTTTCGTCCACGGCTTTGTCCATCGTATTTATTTGTCCCGGGTTTCGGCACCATGTAATGTTGTATGCTTATTAAAAGGCCGTTTATTAAATACACCTTTAATTGCAGTGATTTGAAACAACATTAACTATTATATTACGCAAGTCACACAAAACAATATAACACACGCCGCCATGTTCTTATCGTGTGTCCACTGACGTAAGGGTAGCGTTTACAAAGGCGGTGCGTTTACGAAGCTTGATTGCTTCCTGACACTTACTAATCTTTTATTTACAATAATCACATTTTTATCCTTGAGAGTAATCTTTTGATCTATAGGTCATCGTGTAACATTGTGTGGGAAGCCGAAATAAGTGGATTAAAAATTCAGTGTAATACGTAATACGGGAAAAAGTTTCTAAAGATTAAACCAAGCTCAACCTTTTTGAAGGACGCCCTAAAAATGGGCGTACGTGCTCTGGAACTTACATCTCATAAACAAAAACTGCTACAAAAGATAACCTTTTGCTTTGTATTAACCAAAAAGGTTTTATATATCTATTAATAAATAGGTCGTACACTATTGAAATACAAGTAGATGCCTTAGATACCCACTAGTAATACATAATATTTAAACGGCTACGCTTTTGAAATAGCGGCAGCCTAATGGGTGGGGCGTCGGATTTGCGATCATTTCGTTGTCGGTTCGAATCCCACCCATTGCACTACCGACGTAAACCCACTCGTAACGCATTTAGCTTAGCACGAGGGTTTAACAAGAAGTTTAGTAATGTGGGTTAGTGTAATAGTTAAAATTTCCTAGTAATCTTAAAAAAAGAGGCATCTTGAAAATACTCAGATGAGCTAAGATATTATTATGCTCAAGTATATTATTTTTATTAAGAAAATTATTTCGATAACAAAAGCCTGTCATGGTAGTCTTGTTCGATGATATAGGGCCTCATTATTTTGTAACCGACACTCACGAACGTTAAACAACAAAGGTGGCGAAAGACTTGAAGGCTATGAAGGAAGTTTAATATGAAGCGGATAAACTCGTAAGATGTCAGAAATAAATATAAATTATTACGTAGAATTTTCCGTTTAAAATTTTCTCGGACTTCAATGATCGAATTTTAAGTACTAGTTTGAGTCGTGGAAGTTTTTTTTTTGTAATGTGGGACTCATTATTATCAAATATAAGATTTATTTTCTATCAAATGGTTCAATTAAAAGTGCCGGCTAAGGATTTATATTTAGCAATTTGATTCCTTAATTTTTTTCTATGTTTAATATTCATTTCATTTATTTTCGAATTTTGATATTTCATTTATTTTATATATTTTTGGATAAATATAATTATGTCTTTAAGCAATTTTTAATTTATAATATACGATTTAAATTTATTTATTTGTAAATATTCACAAATCACCTGTACTTAAATAAACACTAAACATACGATTTAAAAAATTTTGCTGTCTAGGAGTTTGTCTATTAATGCTATCAATACGACAATTATATGAAAGCAAAATATTGATCAATTATCAAAATTAAATCGGTTTACTATTTTTTCTAAATATGACATATAATATGGCACACAAGAGTGTTTGCGTGGGTAATCAACTCTGCTACAAATCTTATGACAATAATTTTGATGTATTGTAGCAATATCTCAGCTAGCTCATCTCGAGACTAATTTGTAGGACACATCTGTGCGTCGTCTCGAATGAGATCAAAAGAGGCACAAGTAATGAACATGTACTTTGATTTACGCATCATCTTAGAATAAAGGAAATATGAGTAGCCTGTATGTGCATGACGTAAGCGTTGCACAGCATAATAAATTGTTTATAGAGGTTGTTGTAAATTAGACCTTCAATATTATAGTCTTGCAGATGCGTTTATCTGATATAAAATGTCATGTATTTAATTGTTTTAGGGACATATATATTAGGATATTAGCAAAAATACATTTAGACCAAATTTTCGAACTCGATAATCAAGTTTTATGTTCCAGTTTTAAACCGATATTATGTCATTGGTGATATGGAGTCATGATTGATGGAAGTACTTACCAATCTATTATATTTCAAATATTGACGTTGACCTGAAGCAAAAGAATATACGTTTTAATATGATTTATAAATAAATAAATGTGGACAACATCACATACTTACATTACTCCGAATCCAAAGTAAGTAGCTAAAGCACTTGTGTTATGGAATCAGAGACAATGAAGGTACCAAAAACACCCAGACCCGAGACAATAGAAAAGTGTTTTTCTACATTGACCCGTCCGGGGATCGAACCCGGGACCTTAGACCTGGGGCACCTTGAAAACCAGTAGTACCAGTATTTTCTTAAGCTTTCTTTGACTTCTTCTATTTTTTCAGGCCAACCTCTCCAAATTATTTCTTTTAAATCTTTCAATTCTTCATTGTTTTCTGTTTCTTTTTTCAGCTCTTCTTGGCGAGGCTTTGAAAACGGGACTATGGTGCATATTTGCAATGTCTCATTATGCATCTCTTCACAGGTAAGTTTTTCACAATCTCTACTCAGTGTGTCCGCTATATATAACTCATTTCCTTTTTTGTAAATCACCTTAGGATTGTATGGTAATATTTGATAGAACATTCTTTGTAGCCTGGGTGGTGCCTCAGTAAGTGGTTTGTTGAATATAGTTTCTAATGGCTTATGATCACTTTCTATTTTGAGGTCTTTACATCCCCAGATGTAACTGTGAAACTTCTTACAAGCAACTAGGATGGCAAGGGCCTCCTTTTCAAGCTGACTATAACCTATCTCAGTTTTGGTCAATGATTTTGCACAGTAAGCAATAGGTTTTGCATTTTGTATTAATACTCCTCCACAAGCATAGCTGCTAGCATCTACAGACAGCAGGATAGGAGCTTTTGGATCATAGTACCCAAGAACAGGTGGCTTTTGTAAAAGTTCTTTCAGTTTCAGGAATGCTGCTTCTTGTTCACAATCCCAGTACCAAGCTATGTTCTTCTGGAGTAGCACTCTTAAAGGGCTGGTTATATCTGCCAAGTTTTTGATGAATTTTGAGAGGTAAGTGACTAATCCGAGGAATCTTTGTAATTCTTTTACATTTTCAGGTCTTTTAATCTTGCTGATGGTTTCGAGCTTCTCCTGGTCTGGCTTAAGTCCTTGGTGAGTAACTACATGACCTAGGAACTTTACCTCTTGTACATTAAATATGCATTTTTCTTTGTTTAGTTTTAAGCCTGACTTTCTGATTTTTTCTAGTACTTTCTGTGTAGTCTTCTCTAATTCTTCTTTTGTTCTAGAATGAAGTAACATATCGTCCATCGAGACCTCTACATTTTTTATTCCCATGAGTAAATGACTCATCACTTGTTGGAACACTTCTGGGGCTGATGCCAGACCGAATGGCATTCGAAGACAGGAGTATCGACCGAACGGGGTGCTGAATGTTAAGTACTCAGAAGCTCGTTTTGTAACTTTGAGTTGCCAGAATCCTCTTTTACAGTCAAGCAATGTGAACCATTTTGACCCATGTATCCTCGCAGTTATTTCTTCTACAGTATTTAGTGGGTAGTGTCTTCTCCGTAAGTTTTTATTTATTGCTGAAGGATCTATACAAAGTCGAATCTTATTATTTTTTCTTACAACTACCAGGGGTGAGACGGCTGGTGTAGGTTTTGTCACTGGTTTTATTATTTGTTGTGCAACCATACTATCCAACTCTTTTTTCACCTCATCTCTTATTATGTATGGGACTTTTCTAGCCGGACATATAGGCAGTTTAGGGTTATCTATCAAATCTATGTCATATCTAAATTGTTTCAGGCATCCCATGCCTTCAAACAGGTCTTCTTCTTCTTCTTTAGACAACATATCTACTCTTTTCATTAAGTTTAGTGTCACACAGGTTGCTTTTCCTAATATCGGTGTAATATCTTTGTTGACTACTATAAACTTAATTTCATTTGAGTTACCTTTAATTTGTGTTTTGATATGTGTCTCTCCTATGACTGGAATCTTGTGATTTGAGAATGATGTTAGATACCTCGTGGTTGATGGTTTAATGTAGGCTTTTGCTTTGTCCGCTATATTTTTGCTTATTACATTACACTGGCTGCCAGAATCAAGTTTGAATCTCACTGTTGTTTCTCTGGGTAATCTTGCCACTTCATACCAGTCTTCAGTATCTAGGAACTCAGTATCTATTGAATAGACATGAAGGTTTTCGCTTATTTCTTCTTTCGAGCTCTCTTTTATATTTTCATGTTCAACGGTTTCTATTTTCTTTGTTTTGCAGCACTTGGTAAAATGATTTCTTTTGTTACATGTTTTACACACTTTCCTGAAGGCTGGACAAGCTCTTATGCCATGTGTAGTATCACACCTTCCGCAGTGAAATGTTTCTTGTTCTTTTTCACATTTTTCTTTATATTTATTTTGTTTGTTTATTAATTTCCCTTTATTTCTGTTCCAGGTCACCGAATCTACTGTTGCTGCTTGTTTCATCTTGCTCACCTGTATTTTCACTTGTTCTGCAGAGTGGCAGATGTCTATGGTTTTTTGTAACGTAAGATTTGTCTCCGCAAGCAATTTTTCTCTTGTAGAGTCACTTTTTATGCCAATTATTATGCGATCTCTAAGAATTGATTCTTCTAAGTCGCCATAACCACAGTTTTTCACTTTACTCTTTAATTTGGTGATGAACTCGTCAAAATGTTCTTGTTCACCCTGAGTAATGAGGTTAAACATATACCTTTCGTATGTTTCATTAATTTTTGGCGTAAAATATGCTGTGAACCTTTCTTTTATTGTTTTGAGTGATTTTGATTGTGCGTCATTTAAATTGAATGTATTAAAAATAATGGCGGCGTCGGGTCCAATACTTATCATGAACGTCGCTACTTGTACTTCTGGCTTTTTCTTTTCCAGGTTTGTGGCAGTTGCGTACCACTCCCATTGCTGAAGCCATATTTTCCAGGTTACAGCAGTGTTTTCTGTACCTGTTGTGAAATACTTCGGCGGCTTAATTCCGCTCATGCTCATGGCGTCCTGATTTTCGTCCACGGCTTTGTCCATCGTATTTATTTGTCCCGGGTTTCGGCACCATGTAATGTTGTATGCTTATTAAAAGGCCGTTTATTAAATACACCTTTAATTGCAGTGATTTGAAACAACATTAACTATTATATTACGCAAGTCACACAAAACAATATAACACACGCCGCCATGTTCTTATCGTGTGTCCACTGACGTAAGGGTAGCGTTTACAAAGGCGGTGCGTTTACGAAGCTTGATTGCTTCCTGACACTTACTAATCTTTTATTTACAATAATCACATTTTTATCCTTGAGAGTAATCTTTTGATCTATAGGTCATCGTGTAACATTGTGTGGGAAGCCGAAATAAGTGGATTAAAAATTCAGTGTAATACGTAATACGGGAAAAAGTTTCTAAAGATTAAACCAAGCTCAACCTTTTTGAAGGACGCCCTAAAAATGGGCGTACGTGCTCTGGAACTTACATCTCATAAACAAAAACTGCTACAAAAGATAACCTTTTGCTTTGTATTAACCAAAAAGGTTTTATATATCTATTAATAAATAGGTCGTACACTATTGAAATACAAGTAGATGCCTTAGATACCCACTAGTAATACATAATATTTAAACGGCTACGCTTTTGAAATAGCGGCAGCCTAATGGGTGGGGCGTCGGATTTGCGATCATTTCGTTGTCGGTTCGAATCCCACCCATTGCACTACCGACGTAAACCCACTCGTAACGCATTTAGCTTAGCACGAGGGTTTAACAAGAAGTTTAGTAATGTGGGTTAGTGTAATAGTTAAAATTTCCTAGTAATCTTAAAAAAAGAGGCATCTTGAAAATACTCAGATGAGCTAAGATATTATTATGCTCAAGTATATTATTTTTATTAAGAAAATTATTTCGATAACAAAAGCCTGTCATGGTAGTCTTGTTCGATGATATAGGGCCTCATTATTTTGTAACCGACACTCACGAACGTTAAACAACAAAGGTGGCGAAAGACTTGAAGGCTATGAAGGAAGTTTAATATGAAGCGGATAAACTCGTAAGATGTCAGAAATAAATATAAATTATTACGTAGAATTTTCCGTTTAAAATTTTCTCGGACTTCAATGATCGAATTTTAAGTACTAGTTTGAGTCGTGGAAGTTTTTTTTTTGTAATGTGGGACTCATTATTATCAAATATAAGATTTATTTTCTATCAAATGGTTCAATTAAAAGTGCCGGCTAAGGATTTATATTTAGCAATTTGATTCCTTAATTTTTTTCTATGTTTAATATTCATTTCATTTATTTTCGAATTTTGATATTTCATTTATTTTATATATTTTTGGATAAATATAATTATGTCTTTAAGCAATTTTTAATTTATAATATACGATTTAAATTTATTTATTTGTAAATATTCACAAATCACCTGTACTTAAATAAACACTAAACATACGATTTAAAAAATTTTGCTGTCTAGGAGTTTGTCTATTAATGCTATCAATACGACAATTATATGAAAGCAAAATATTGATCAATTATCAAAATTAAATCGGTTTACTATTTTTTCTAAATATGACATATAATATGGCACACAAGAGTGTTTGCGTGGGTAATCAACTCTGCTACAAATCTTATGACAATAATTTTGATGTATTGTAGCAATATCTCAGCTAGCTCATCTCGAGACTAATTTGTAGGACACATCTGTGCGTCGTCTCGAATGAGATCAAAAGAGGCACAAGTAATGAACATGTACTTTGATTTACGCATCATCTTAGAATAAAGGAAATATGAGTAGCCTGTATGTGCATGACGTAAGCGTTGCACAGCATAATAAATTGTTTATAGAGGTTGTTGTAAATTAGACCTTCAATATTATAGTCTTGCAGATGCGTTTATCTGATATAAAATGTCATGTATTTAATTGTTTTAGGGACATATATATTAGGATATTAGCAAAAATACATTTAGACCAAATTTTCGAACTCGATAATCAAGTTTTATGTTCCAGTTTTAAACCGATATTATGTCATTGGTGATATGGAGTCATGATTGATGGAAGTACTTACCAATCTATTATATTTCAAATATTGACGTTGACCTGAAGCAAAAGAATATACGTTTTAATATGATTTATAAATAAATAAATGTGGACAACATCACATACTTACATTACTCCGAATCCAAAGTAAGTAGCTAAAGCACTTGTGTTATGGAATCAGAGACAATGAAGGTACCAAAAACACCCAGACCCGAGACAATAGAAAAGTGTTTTTCTACATTGACCCGTCCGGGGATCGAACCCGGGACCTTAGACCTGGGGCACCTTGAAAACCGATGTGTACGCCACTCGACCACGGAGATCGTCAGAATAGATAATGATTTAGTTCTAATCATCTGAAGATGAAACATTAGGAAATATCGTCACGCTCGTCTCTGTACGAGGCTAATTAAAACGTCATCGTCAGTATTCATGATACATAGTCGGCACTAAGCTATGTAGGACATACTACACCTGTGTGAATATTAGAGTACCTAGTGCAGCTGCACATAGTTCAAGGACCTTTGGTTCTTTCAACTTAAACATACAGGTTCACGAACTCCCTTTGAGATTTAAGTGTACATTAGATATAAACCTGCAAACATTCCTTTACCTGGTCTTTGCTATTATGACCTTTTACTTTGTCGAAATTCTATTGACTCTCTCTTGTTTGTACGTTAATTAGTTTTGAAGTAATAATGAAGAACGTTTCGTTAGGTTCTAACAAAGTGGCTCAACATTTTCCGGTTTGTTGTCGTTATAATGACGTCGACAGCGCTTGAGAGTAGAATATTATTGAAAGGTTTGAAAAAGGATGTTTAAAAATAAAATTTTTGCTTAAATATTTATGATCGTAAAATCTTTGAATGTTATTTTAGAAAATTAACATTTTAATAATTGACTTTCTATTCATCACACGAATCTGTAATATTATAATCAAACTGACTAACTTTGGACCGCATATTTGGTAAAATTCATTTATTAGACTAATATTGGTACAAAAGTAAAACTACAACCTTTTGGAAATCTGCAGTAAATTCAAAAGGGATTCCCCTATTCATATGCGTCCTACATCCGTAAAATAGTTCATTATTTTGGCGAAACAGTTTCTATAGCTTGGGACAAATCAATAACATCGGGCAGTATCGAGCAACATTCAATGGAGCTATCAAATGGATGACCATTAGCTTTGTAATGCGGCTTTGAACCACTTCTGTGGGGGCTCACTCAGACTAATTAGTCCCCAGTTTAGTTGAATGCACCTTGCTCAGATTACATGTTACGGTGTTCATTATACACGGACCGGCAAACCAAATACTAATAGCCAATGAATGTCCAATTCGAAGTCAATTGAGATTATTATTATAAGCAATGTTCTGATTCAATGATTAGAGCCGGCTACAGGTTTGCATTAGATAATTTGTGACGTTAAAATAGCTTGATAGCAGCATTTTTATTCCAGTACATCAATTAATAAAAATAAAATATGTAAAAAATTATAAATAATAATAAAACATGATTGAATTCTTGTTTTGCCATGAATATTCCTATATATTAATATCTAAAGTAGAATGAAACCGGGAACTTCGAAATTGATCTGACATAAAGTCTAAATACTGCATACGTCACACGTCAATACGTATTGGGGATTGAAAAGGGACCATTCAAGTAACACAAAGGGTTGTCAGTTGATATTCATTCTTGTAGTATTTGTTTCATTCAGGTACCTTTTCAAGTCCGTGTATTGTTGAACCAGTCATGAGTAATAATTATGAAACAGTTTGCTACCGCAAGGCCAATGAAGCGATCATTAATTAACTTTAGTGCTGACTGAATCGCTCGAATCATTTGCACCAAGGTTAGATGTTTAACTCCATTAACACCGGCCCTTAAATGTACCACTGCTGGGCACAGGCCTCTTTCCATATAGGGAAGGGATTGGAAAAAAAGGAGCATTGTTCGCCTCACTAGGTCATTATGGGTTGGCGATATCAGATTCCATGTTTTGGAATCTAGGATCTATCTTTGGAATCACAATCAGCCGGAGTCGAGCAGAGAATAAACTTTTTACCGTTGCAAATAAACATGTTTTCCTTCGTTTTCTTCTTTCGGATGTGACCAACGCTCTGATACAGGTATAAGAAGAGACCTTTAAGTGTGAGAGTTATAGCCTGATATTTTTAACTCTTTCATATTTTATAAATAACTCGCATAAATAATACCGTCCTCTGTGAAATCTCTTCAAGATAACCGTGTATAAAAAAACAGAGAACAAACTTTAACCTTTATGCTTTTAAAACATTAAGTTCCAAAATCCACCTGTCTATGTGGGTGGTACAGACAAAGAATGATAACAGCCGAACAATTCTGCTGTTGGAGAGGTAAAACAAAAAAGTTTTTATCTCATCCGCGACTCTTTGTAGATAACCGAGTGGAAACAAATAGACAGGGCCTGTTTGAAGCAGAGAAACAAACTGATAGCCTCACGTACCGCATTTACATCATTTTCAGAAAAATATGACCGATCAAGTAGTATTTGTGTTGCGTGACGCGGTTTGGATAAGTTTGTTTTACCCTACAAGCATTTAAAATGATAGATATGTGTCTGACCTTAGGTTTGTGTTACAATTAAATTCTAAACAGACTTATTTATTTTAATAAACTTATAAAGCTGAAAAAATTGTTCGTTTGAACGCGTTAATCTCTGGATCTACTGGTCCGATTTGAAAAATGATTTCACTGTTAGATACTCATAGAAGAAGTCTGTAAGCTATAGGTCATTTGCCGCGAAAATCGACGCCCACGCGGGCGGAGCCACAAACGTAGGCACGTGATGGCTCCATGATATAGTTTTATACCTTTTTTTTGTCTACGTTACTTTGTTCGGGGTATTATAACCCAATTTCATATGGGAATATTTTCATCCTTTAATATTCAACAATATGATTTTATTTATAGATGTTCCCCGCGACTTCGTCCGCGTGTTTTGATCATTGTGTGTTATCCCTTAATACTATAACTATATTCGTCTTATATTCATTCCTTTTTGTGTCGCTTTATGATATCTAGTCTTGCACATCTTAAATGCGCGGGTGGTACTTTCATTATTTTGTTGCAGAGTTAATTTAAAATTGTGATATCTCCTGAGACATTCGTTTAAATCAAATGAAATCTATTTTGTTCAAAATAAAACACTTGATAAGAATAACGCATATATCTAGTTAAGGATTTTTGTGATGATTATAAATATACCTTCGTAAATAATGCAATGTTTTAGAAATTAAAAGGGGAGCAATTTCGTCATGCATGCATCATTTTTGCGTAACTTTTTTAGGTATGTAGTGCGCGCAATGGAAGCTCTCCAAAAGAATATTTTTTCCCGTTTTTTCAACATTTCTCATTTCTACTCCGCTTCAATTGGCCACAGTGTGATGTTATATAGCCTATTATATAGCTTTCCCCGATAAATGGACTATCGAAGACAAACTTTTTTCAATTCGAATCAGTAGTTCCTGTGTTTAGCGCGTTCACCAAACAAACAAACTCTTCAGTTTATAATATTGGCATATATTTTTGTATTTTGGAAATCCATAATATGATCAATTTTATTGTTTGTAGCTTTCTTTGAAGAATTACCTTACATTTTTTGTCATTGCTACCGCAGAAATGTATTCCACACGTAAAACGGATTTTTCCGCCGATCTGATCCTATTCCATACGCCGTATGAAAAACAATAAAAAATCTGGCAGGAAAATAAAGCTAATCCCGGGAGACAAATTTACATAATAAAGAATGGTTTCGCAAAGGGCCCAACCCTTTACAAATATCTGCGCATAATCGAGAACTTATAGGGGAAATTGAATTTTAGTTGGTTAGTAGGCTTCGATGATCCTACAGTGCCCTTGAATGTATTATCAAGTTTCATGTTCAACTAATAATGTGTTCTATTGAACAATACATGGTTCTAATTAAGTCGAAACTCGCTCGATCGATCTGGCTTTTCACAAAGTATTCTTCCCTCTACGTCTCTATGATGATGCTCTTTTTATAATTTTTTTGTAAATTGTACAATCAGTAAAAAAGCGCTTAATATTATATACGTGAACAATACAATATGGTTGTTTTTAGGGTTCCGTACCTCAAAAGGTAAAAACGGAACCCTTATAGGATCACTTTGTTGTCCGTCTGTCTGTCTGTCTGTCTGTCTGTCTGTCAAGACATTTTTTCTCAGGAACGCGTGGAGGTATCAAGCTGAAATTCATATCAAATACTCAAGTCTATGGTCTCTTGGAGCTGTGAAAAAATCAAACTTCTAAGTCAACGCGATCAAAAGATACTCCCGTTTATGCCGCAAATTTTCGACACTCGCAAGGGAATCAAAACCTACAGGGTACTTCCCGTGAACTCAGAATCTTGAAATTTGGTATGAAGCAACGTCTTATAGCAGAGATATAGGAAAAATTGCGAAAAGTATACATTTTTAGTTATATCATATAATAAAAATATTTTTAATAATTTTAAACTTACTACCCCTTTCCTCATGAACGCGTAGTGGTATTATATTGAAATTCATATCAAATACTCAAATCTATAATACCTTTAAGCTGTAACAAAATCAAACTTCTATGTCAACGCAATCAAAAGAAACAGGAATTAAAACCGCATATTTTGAAACTCGCCACTACTCGCAAGGGAATCAAAACCTACAGGGTACTTCCCGTGAACTCAGAATCTTGAAATTTGGTACGAAGCAACGTCTTATAACACAGATAAAGGAAAAATTGCGAAAAGCATAAACAGGTTTGTACGGAACCCTCGGTGCGCGAGTCTGACTCGCACTTGGCCGGTTTTTTTCTTAAAGTTTTGTTCCAAATTATTTAGAATTTATGTGATAAGTTCATTAAGTATAAAATATAGCGCATTCCGATAAGCAAAATTAATTGCACTAAGCTTGGTTCCGCCAAATAAGTACGTGTTAATCTTCCCTATTATTTGTCTTCTTCTTTTTCTGGTTAAATTATGTATTGCAATAACGCTCAGAACTACTTTTAATCAAAACTGGAAATCTTCATAACCGTAGGGATTATACCTAATTATGAAACAAAATAATAATAACAAACAATTTAAAAATATACACCAAATATATTAAAATTCAATTTCACATATTACGTAAAATAATATAAAATAATTAACAAATATAAAAAAGTTAAAAGTATAAATACTTTTTTATAGTTGAAAATTCGTTATAATGAGGTTGTTCGCAATGTAAAGGTATATTTTACATACAATGTACTCTTATGGACAATTCAAGGGGATTATGAAGAATTTGTTAAATCTGTTGTTGTGTGTTCTTTACACAAAAATTGTATGAATGTAAATAGTTGAAAATAAATTAAAATACCTACCAGCTGTAAATTATAATCCTCATATTATTTATTCGTTTAACAATTTATCATTACAAAATTCAAATTGTTTAAATAAATGAGACGTAAATTCGAAAGAGCTTTAATTCCTATTGTAGTTTCCCACTGGGTATTAAATTAACCGTAATATGAAGATACAATTGTTTAGCTCTGTACCGGTAAATCCTTATACAATAGAATATTGCATTTACCATTTACAATGGGTATTACGTTCTGAGATTGCAATAAAGGCTTTCTAGCCTGCTTTTAGTTTAGGTTTTGATGCTGTACCTATTTCACACAATTTGTATTCATTCATTTTACGTAATAACTTATGTACTAGTTTTCTAGGCAAGAAGTATGTCAACCAATATTTATGACTTTGTAGCTCTAGAAATATTTATTACAGTCCTCGGAGATGAAATTGAGTTCATATTCTTTCATTTTATTGAAAATCAACTTGTACTTCAATAAGGATTATATGTGAATCGTTTTATGATTTTAGTATACGATTTTTAAAGTACGACGAAGATAGTGTTGTTGGTAATAGTACCTCTGACACCGCCGTCTAGGTTGAGTGGCGTACATACCGGCTTCAAAGTGTCGCCAGCTCTGAAGTCTCTGGTTCATCCCCGGGCGGGTCAATGTAGAAAAAAAAAACACTTTTCTACATTGTCTCGGGTCTGAGTTTTTGTGGTACCTTCGTTGTTTCTTATTTAAGCACTTTGGGTTTATGCAATTGCTAATGCAAATTTGCTATGTGATGTTGTCCACATTTTATTTTATTTTTCCCAGAAGTTTAGTGCCGTTTGCTCAGAAAATACTGCAAAAACCTTTTTTTTTACTAAAAATATAGTACGAGGCTCCGCCAGAGATCGCATTTTTTTTTCTAGTAAGGAATATAGCGTATATTTCTCGGGAGTAATGTAGCATTCTAATAGTGATCGAATTTTCAAATTGCTCAAGTAGCATTTTGTTCATTCGTTACAAAATTATAAATCTTTTTTTTATAATATTAGTGTAGAAGTGGGCAGTATTCAAAATAAAGAGACACAATCTAGGTCGTAGGGTATAATAATGTGAGCACGGTGCGCACTGACCTGTCGTACGATTTCACGCTGTTACAAGTTTAAAACAACGCCCGTTGGACTTGTACGCAGTCGGTACACGACACATCAAAGGGAAGCGAGACACAGGAATTAGTACAGAGACGAACATTGCAAAAAAAATTTTTATGGTTCAAGTGTTCGATATTTGATGTATTCAGATGCTTACAGTAAGTGCCAATTTTTTCAAGATATTACTCCTTTTCAAAGACTATTTTATTATTTTATAGATATATTCTTCAATGATATTTCGTTGAACGTGCCTTTATTTTATAGAAGTAAAGTTTGTTTTGGTATTTTTTGTTACTATGAATTTGAGGTCGACTATACGTTGCTCGTTTTATTTTAACAATCAATAACTTATGAATGATAGGATGACGGGTAATAGGGTTGAATGGAAGGATAAAACATTATTCATTGACAACAAATAAATTAAAAAGAAAAATAAGAACAATAACTGAGTGTCAAAGAAGACAGATGGATTGGAATGTTTCATACAAATAAAATGTCCAAATGTGTCCATGTCAATAGCGGTTCAAACGGTGACTTTTTCAAAGTTATATGTACCTACTTTCTTATTTTTTTTTACCACACCGTTTTTCAATGATGTTTACCATTGAAGAACGGTGAAGGAAAACATCGTGAGGGAATCTGGATTCCAAAAATCGGACTCTGAAATTGCCAACCTGCAATGAGCAAGCGTGATGATCAATGGTCATTCCTTCACTAGATAGGAAGAGACTAGCACCCAGCAGTGGGCCATTTATAGGCCGTTATTAAAATACAAATAAAAAATGTAAAATAGCCGTCTCCCTTCCCTGCCTGTATGTCACGGCAATTTCGATCCGCATCAGCTGTTGTCCCAGAATAACCAACACAATATGACGTCCGCATGTCGTCCTAAGTACACTCGTCTATGGAAATACGCTGTCGTCCGTTAATAACTACCCACGTGGACCAATCCTCTCAAAATGATGATTATACCAACGTTATATTGGACTCCTAAAACTGTGGGTTGATGTGCTTAAATTAGAATTGCCTTTTTAATTTTGCTGATCGCTTTTTTATTTCCATCGTGATTGGATCTGAAGGTGTTATTTTTAAACATCGTTTCATTGATATTTTTAATGAAACATTTTTTATTGATATATCTTTAAACGAGATTACGGCTTAGTTTGGAAAATTTAATCACAAATATAAATTCAATCTACTTTAAAATAGACTTATTATTTAAAGTATAAGTACTATATTGAAATGAATTGAAAAATTTTACCTTTTCCATTGCTATTTATTGTTTAGTTTAGTAGTTATTACGATTTTATTTCAATGTGTGGATAATATTTGCGTAAGCCTCAGAAATCATTACAATTGTATAATTATTCTATATACTATAGAGTAATACTTAGCTATACAGTTTTTATTAAATTCATTTTCCATTAATAAACAATTATTTATTAGTTGGCTGTTTTATTTTGAACACAAAGTAAATATCAATTATACGCTTTATAATTAGTACGCCAGTAAAGAAAATATTCTTTACTGGCGTTTTAATTAGTGTAAAATGAACTAAAATTCAATTTAATAAAGTGCAATGTTTGAAAGGAGTAATTAATGTTTCATTTTAAACGGTGTACACTGATCAAATATTACGAAGGCACCTACCGTAGTACGTTTTAGTGTAATGAAATTTTAAACGAACATAATTAATTCCTTCTCTACAGTTATGAAAATGTAATTAAACTCGGTATAATTAAAACTAATTGAAAGAAGAATACAAAATATTTTCTTATTAATTTTCAACTTTTTTTTATTAAGACGGGTATTTTGTTATGAATTGGGTGAAAATTAGTTCTCATAAATTACTATTTTAGCTGATTGTTTATTCTCTCTCTCTCTCTGTTGGAAAGGGTTATGAAATCCCGCACCTTCTTTTAGCATGGTGACATATTTATCTCCATCTCTGAGTGTAAGGCTATTTACCTATACAAATAGTTGTTGTTTCCCTAATATATGCATAGCTTTGAATGCATAGGTTACGTAGATACATCTTGAATAGATTATGTAGATACACCATGTAGAGTTCATGCTGAACTGTGGCGTTTTTGGCGTGGCAGCAGGGTTACTGTCTAATCAATTTTAATTTGTAACATCTTAACCTTTTTGGTCTTTAGTTTAGTTTTAATTTTTAGTAGACTAAGGTAAGTCGATACTGCGGGCTTGTACAAAATAAGCATTTTTTTTTTTCGTTCTTTGTAGAGAGTCCAAGAATGCTGTAAATACTTTACTAATATTATAATTGCGAAAATGTTTGTCTGCCTGTTAAATTACACTTTTACTTAAGCTGACAAAGTATTCGAGGCAAAAATAAGATCTGTTTTGATTTTTATTTCATTTCAGTCGCAAAGTAAAAAATAAAATAGATTACGTATTAAGACTTATTAATATAGATGGGTTGGTTAAATGATTTTTAACATTTCAGGAACGTGAATTAATTATTCATTATATTATATCGCCTGCTTACAACGGTGATGATTGTTTATTTGAACTAGTGGACCCGGTCCTGTTTCACACGGGTACCACAGTAATAGGGATATGCTAATAATTATACACAAAAGCCTTCCTCTCGAATCAATGTATCTGTTGCTGAAAATGGCACTGAAATCCGTTGAGAAGCTTAAAAGATCTAAGCGGGCACGACTTTGTTTTCTACTATGTGAAGATAATTTTATCAAATTAACTCAAAGGACTTCAATTTTATTATTATCTGAGGTTTGCGTGAATGTTAGTCCAATAAAACTACTTTTAAACGCGGTTTATTTTTATTCTACTTCCCGACCTTTGAGGCCTGTGCAGGTGTCATGGTCACGGACTCACGGGCGTACTCAGTCAGACTGCCAGTCCATGACTGATTTTTTTAGCCTATACGAAAACGAAAGTCAATGAAATTTTCTGCGAATAACTTATAATAATACAGACCATTAATAGAACATTTAACGTTAATTTCGAAACCATATTACGTCGGACCGATCGGGCTTTGAATATATACCTGCGGTATATTATATATCTACCTACAGTCGACTTAACAATCAGTCCTCAAGTCGGCCTACGCCTATAATTTTCAAAAGACCGCCGTTGATTACTCTCGAGTACAGCCGCGGCACACAGCTATAGCGACCTAGTTTACATTGTTTACTCGACCCTGCCTTGGTCCTAGTCATTCCTCTTGGAACATGTAAAAACTTTTTGTTACTTTGCTTTAGGGTATAACGAAAAAGTTTCGTTGTTCAGTAGATAGCGTGTAAAGAGGTTATATATAGAAACTAGCTTCTGCCCGCGACTTCGTCTGCGTGGACTTCAGAATTGGGTCCAAAAAGAAATGAAAAATGTTAATGTAATGAACAATTGAATGAAATTTTTCACCCGTGTTGTAGCTTGCCATGTAATAGAGAAAAATAACAAATTTCAAAGGTGTCTTACTCATGGCTTAGCTCGGAAACAATTTTTAATTTTCCCTCGGGAACTACTTGAGGAATCGGGATAAAAGGTAGCCTATGTTCTTTTCCATGTCAAAGGCTATATGGGTGCCAAATTTCATCCAAATCCGTTCAGCCGTTTTTGCGTGATTGAGCAACAAACATCCAAACATCCAAACATCTAAACATCTAAACATCCAAACATCCACACTTTCACATTTATAATATTATTATAGTAGGATAATATTGTGCTGAGAACATTCTAGAAATCATTTAATATACAGTGCCACCTACTAACTGACACTGAGACGTCGTTGCTGTTGCTAAATTTAGTGTTTCATTTCAATAGATATTCGTAGTTTTTAGGGTGAAAATAACGCCCTCGCCCAAGTATACAAGGAGTTGATAATCTTAATTTCTGTTTATTATATGTTGGTTAATGTTATAGAAAATGAAATGATTAAAAATTAATTTAAGTTCCAGATTGCCATCGGGTCGGTTAAGTTTGAAGCACTATACAAGAATATATTGACGGTTGTTACCAGAGAAAAAACTGCTTTTCGTAAAGTGTATTATATACATAACATAAAATAGCCTAACATAGCATAAAATAGGATTAATTACATAAGATAGCTTGTTTAGGTTAGTATTGCTGTATTTCTACAGCTCTAACAGAGACACCTTCTTGATAAAAACGCCGGCGTAATTGTTATTAATTATTTTACATTTATATACAACACGAAATTCATACCTTTTTACTATACTTAATGAAAATGTATTGTTGAATCTCTCTTCATTGTCATTTACGCCAATGAAATACGAAAGCGAAGTTAAGTCCGAACATATTTCTAACTCAAAGCTTTGCATTCTGAAGTTTCATTCTCAACGAAATGCTTTCAGAAAGGGATTCCGCAAAATATCAGTTTGTACCTTAGGTTACAGTAAGTTGTGAATGTAAGTAGCTTAGTTTAGTTTTATTTAACTAGCTGACCTATTTCAGTCGGGGACAATATTATGATACATTATTATTTATAGACACAACCCTCCTTCGAGACTTGATCTATTTGAACTGTGGATACCGTATGTATTTAGTATTGAATGACAGTTGTAGTATATAATTATATAGTGAACTTTTCCTTGATAGTAACTTGAAAGGACAATGCATTGTTGGATGATTAAATATTTTAGGCGAAAACTCCACTTCTTTGGTTTTTCGGAAATACAGTTTAAATGGCTAAAGCTTAATGAAGGAAACCTACAACAAAAGTGTAAAAAATATAATGATAATTTAACTAAATGTAAACCATCGCTATGTACCCATAATATTATTTTAACGAGTTATTTGATTTGAAGAAGAAGCCAAAGGACGCTGCAGTAGATAGACTACAGCAGACAACAGAAATCACGCTGGTGCACGGGTGCCTCTTCGGCGCATCGTAGATACGTGTAACACACCTTTGATTTGCTGACACGCATTTTATATACTTGGATATTTTCGCGCTTTCACACCAAAAGTTGAATAGAATGGCTATTGAATAAGGCGTATTATGCCTATAATGACTACGAGTACCTACTTTTCTCCAAATCAACGCATGTTTCTAATTGTATTATTAGTTCGATATCATTATTTCGCGGTCATTTGTGTGGGTTACACGTTCAACTAGTTAAATTTTTTGGTTAAACAAAAAACAACATTACAAAAAAGTAAAATCAAATAAAATCAAATCAAACGCTTAATGACGGAGACCAATAGATTATTTTATTAAGGTACATACTCTATTTAGGGGTTCATTCAGATCAGAGCCAGTGTTCAACAGTCAATTGATAAGGTGTCTATACATTACATTACCTAATTAGATGGATTATTTGCTAATTGAAAACCTCTAAATTTCAATGATCGAATGTTTAATGTTACCCACTAAATTGTATTCCATTGATACATAGTTTTCTGTGACAAATAGATGATAGTTTTGAAATGTTTTGTTCAAAATCCCACTCGATATTGTATTATTTATTATTTACGAATTTAATTGGTATTTTAGTAATATTATCTCGTACTCTTTCTAACCGTAAAATTAATACTGTATTCAAATAACACTCGAATATATATTTATTAATATACTCTCCTAAGAAGGATACGAACGTATCTTAACATTATAAGACTACAAAATAAATCTGACATATTTTATTCACTTGTAATATTCTAGTTGTCGTTGGACCAAAATCTCTTCCTTAAAACTGGCTACTCGGTTTCATGACCTCCCGGGGTCAAACTTGCGAACCGAAACAATGGTGATGCATACATACCTACATACATAGTATTATAGTAATCCTTTTAGTTTTGCTGTAATGGAAAAAGGTAGCTGAGCATGAAATTCATTTGTACCGCCGTTGAAAGTTCAGAGAAAATATGTTTCGACTCAGAATTTAATTATATATTCCTGTTTAACCCGTAATTGGGTAATTTTAACTTGCAACTGGATAATCGAAGTTCAATTAATTTGTAATTATTTAATTCAACTTTTTTGTCAATATTGTGAAAATCATTCTCGTTCAAGTCCTCAGACAAGACTTTAACGTTGATTTCATGTTGTATTTTGTACTCATACCAACAAAAAATAAATTATTAGATAAAGATATTCGAGTAGATAGTTTATTGCTCTACCTTATGTAATACAATCATCTGTACATACAAACCTACACGTGCCACACCTTTCAAGTTTGACTGACTCTCTATGTTCAATGAAGTAATATCAAGTAAATCTTGAGACCGAACTCATGAGAGACGCGTGGACGATCAATGTTCTGGATACATATAAACATAATATAGGATATTCATATCCACATGTCAATGCTTGATTTGCTACTGATTTTTCAGGTGGCCTCACCTCAATTGACGGTGGATCTATCATATTAAATTTCAACCCAAGTAACAGTATCAAACAAAAACCAAAATCTGTCTTGTTACCTCATGTATTCTGCATTTGAAAACTAAGCCAAAGTTAGATATTGGAGAACTAGACTAGTCAGAGGAAGATTAAAACCGATAACTACGTTATGTTTGGATATGAAGCTCCCTGTGTTCCTATCAAACGAGCCAAATTTTGAATTTCAAACTGAAAATACTACTAGTATCTAAATATGTCGTTTTTACGATGCAGCAGCATAAGAGAAGTAACAACAAGAATTACTGTCTCTATTTTATTGCTATTGTGTTAAATAAAGGAAAAAACACTGTGTTATTTGGCATTTTGATTGGCGATTGGTATTGCAGAGCGCAAACTTTAAATATCGTGGTGGCCTACCGGTACAATGACCGGATTCGTATGCACATGATTGCAGGCTTGAACCCAGGCACGTACAAATGTAACTTTTTCAAACTTATTTAGTTAGTAATTAAGGTGAACGAAAACATCGTGAAGAAACCTGGATTCAAAAAATGTTAATATCGCCAACCTGCACTGAGCCAGCGTGGTGATCAATGCTCGTACCTTCCCTATATGTAAAGAGGCCTGGGCCCAGCTGTGGTACATTTAAAAGCCGGTATTATTTATATACTGCAGAAAGAAGAAAATAAATAACTTGAAAAACATTGTAATAGGCAAAAAGCAAGATACGATGTCATAAAGAGTAAGTTAAAGCTACAGTGTAATAAGCTCGAGATATCGCCGACTAGTCTCGCTGTGCCGCGGGAGTTGAGCGAATCAGTAGCAACAAGTCGGGCTGGTATTTGCACTCAATATTGGCACTCTGGCAACGTTAGACCGAGATTGTTTATGTAGCTAATAAAATAACCTTTACTCGTTCTTTTACTACAAGGAGTTGAAAGGAAACAACCAATGAGGGCCTTTATGGTAGAGAGTACGTTAGTAGTAACATTTTTTTTCGAATATCATTATTATGCTTTGTATTAAATGTTTTGACAGCCAATACTAATATCAAAATCAAAAATCATTTATTGGAACAAAAACAAATAAATCACATAAATTTTAATGTGCGTTAACAGCTACATTAGTTTGGAAAACTGTGTCGCAACTGTTAGCGCCCACCTCCGAGATGGGGACAGCAGTGTTCCAACGTCTAACTAAAACAGTATGTACTTAATTTATTATAAGGTATTCAAAAAATTACAAAAATTATGTGAATTCGAATCTGCTACTCACACACATACACAATTAGTATGTAATAGATTTATACCTATTTATTTCATGAATAACCATGCCATCCACACAAGTAGTTACAAGCAGTTTATGTGAATTTTTAATTGACACAAATAGATTATTACTATATGTACAAACTATATGTTGGCTAGCACTTAATAAAACTGAAATCCCCAGTTGTAATATCAGTGAATATTAATAAAGATTTATAGATACTTACACAGTGCTAACGACGCCGACATAGATCGTGATTTTCATCTTATACTGGCGACGATCGTCCCTTCAATTTGTATGTAAATGTAGGACGCGCAATATGCGTACATACTGTATTATACTGTACAGACAGTGTGACAGCAATAAAAATCTTTGTCCACAGTTAACGAGCGATTTGAGACTGTTAACTGAGCTGTTAAACTGGCTTTAAGGATTTCAACGTTCCTTCACGAAGGATCATTTCATTAACATATTTTGGCACGTAGTTTGCCTGTCTTCGTACAAGACCTTTGTTAATGTCTATTTTAATTCAGCTACGTAGGTTTGTTAGTAATTTTATTGCCGTAAAATATTTGGATTTGAAGCCTATATACTATACACTGTACATACTTTTAGTCATATCCTTGTCTTAAACTAATTCTTAGAGGACACTGTACAGAATAAGAGCAAAACATATTGATCGTTTATTATACCAAATTGGTAAAGTTACTATTGTATTGAAATACAATGAAGTCAGTCAAGTGAAAAACAAAATATCATTCTAAGGGGCGAGACAGTAACGACCTCGTTTCAATTAATATTTGACTGTTGTTTTGACACAAACCATATTTTATTTTGGAACCTGTAAACAAACAATTATTTTCATGATTTTTGTTTTTTTACGATCTAACAAAAACTTATTTAAGGTTTCTCTGTAAAATAATTAAGTGTAAAAAATAAAGCAACAAAAGGTTATGCTTATAGTGAGTTAATTAGTCAATTCATTTACTACGCTTTGTTGAATTGGACCCTGTTTATTGGTTTTATCGGACAAAGGGCGTCAATGATCATAATAACTTAAGTAACTGGAATATAATTAATTTTTAAACTAGCAAATATCGAATTATGCCATAATCACCAACGTCTATTCAGCCTGTACCATTTGAGAGAACTCTCTCTCTCTCTATATTACTCTCTGGTTTTCTAAAACGGAAATTTCCGTTTCAGAAAACCTACCCACTGAGTAATATTTGGAAAAAACGAAAAAATAACGCATGAACCCATGGAAAACATTTGCACAGCGGGAAAAACTATGGAGATTACATAATAATATATCTTGGGACAACTCACTCACGGCCATCTGATCTCAAACTAGGCAGAGCCAAGACAACTGGTAAACATACTTAAATTCATACATATTTTTATAGATAAATAACACCCAGGCGCAGAACAAATGATCGTGCTCTTCACACAAAGATTTTTTTGTCCTGGGTGGGAATCGAGCCTACAAGGTACAAAGTCAAAGAAAAATGTACTTATATAATGTTCCACTGCAATTTGCAAACAGTGTATGAACTCAGGCAAACAAAACATAGTTAAATCGTGCTCAATATCCAAGCTTAATTAGGTATTTAGTTAGCTTTGTATTGAAAAAAATTATATATAAGTTTTGGAAGCTGCAAATAGCAGAAGCAATCTCAGTTTCAACTGTTAAATTGGTTGCGTAGCTCCGTTGCCTTTGACTTTCCACTAATAATGTAGTATTTAGTTAAAGTCCAGAACATTCTGCGGTAAATGTACCAACTATCTAAATTAAGAGATGTAGTTATAACTGAATCTTGTGTCTAGTTACTTGGAATAGCTTCTCCTTTTGTGAACACTTGTAGGTCTCGTTTAAATTTCAATAATGTATATTACGGTTAGGAAATCAGTATGTTACAAAATGACATATGTATCACATAATAACATGGCATTTATACTATATAATTATATTACGATAGATCATTGAAGTAAAACTTCTTGCAGCTGGTGAATGCGTGAAAAGTGTTACGAAAAGTGTGATCGGCCGAGGCGAACGGAAGTTTACAAGGAGATATAAGTTAGTAAAGATTACTGTAGGGGCAAGAAAAAAAATGCGTACCTATACTTATAGATAAGCTTAGGTATTTAAAGGCCTAAGCTGTAGCCAATTATGGGCTATTCAACATCCTTGAAAAAAAAAAGGTTTTTTAAGATTACTAGCAATGTGGGTCGCACATTACTAGTAATCTCGATAACCCCTTGTGCTAAGCTAGTGACCCTGACTGCTAAGCCGGAGGTGGGTGGGTTCGATTCCAACCCAGGACAAATGTTTGCGTGATGAGCACGATCATTTGTTCTGTGTTTTCGTGTTATTTATCTATAATATGTATATATTTAGAAATATATAAGTATGTTTATCAGTTGTCTGGTTGCCATAGTAGAGGCTCTGTCTAGTTTAGGATCAGATGGCCGTGTGTGATCATTTCCCAAAATATTAAGATATTATTATTAATGTTGTCAGTGAATAAATAGGTTTATCATACTTATTTCACCTAAAACCAAAGCGCATGATACTAATTAGCTGACCACTGAACCATTTTGTGAATTTACCGTAAATATTGTAAATTCATGACAGCATTATGCAAGAGTGAATTATTAATATTCAAATATCGCATTAGCGCCTAATTATTATCAACCTAAATTCTATGCATTTATGCTATAAACGGTGTTCGATACAATATTGGAAACGCAATCACCTCGAAAATAGAACCATTTTACATGATTAAATAAAAATCAATTTCATTCAAATGCACTTTTATTTAATTATAATGTTGTTTAGTTTTATATTTTCATATAATGCAATACACACTGCTTATTTCCCATTTTATTATTTGTACATGAATGTATTGTTCATAATCCTATCTAAAAGACTGATAATAATATTGTATTAACAGTAGGCATACGGATAAACGATGTAATGGTGGTCTAGAGGTTCAAGGGCAAGATTCACATGGCACATGGTTGCAGGTTCAAACCAGGCAACTACCAATGTGACTTTTTAAAGTTGTACATACTATCTTTATTATTTTATGACACCATTGACAAAAAGTGAAGAAAAATAACATGAAGTTTGAAATTGCCAACCCTCAATGAACAAGTGTGGTAATTAATAATCTATATCTCAATGGTCTCACACAACGGTTCTTTCTCTATATGGGAAAAGGTATGTGCCCAGCAGTGGGACATTTATAAGCTGGTATTATATTCGGATTAAGAAGAGACTAGAAGAACAGATTATTAATAAGTTTCTACGTTACTAGAAGTAAATAATAACGTAGCCTAGGTACTTATAGTTATTCAAACATTCTACTTTATGCATATACCTTTACGATCTTGATATTTGGAATTTCCAAGTCAGCTTAAGTCATTATATTGCAGTTTGGACGAACACAAAGTACTGAATGAATATTCTTTTCATATTTTAGTGATTTGACCAAACATCTTAAGTGCCTCTCGTAAGAAAGCTGGGTCAAGGGCCCGAAAGGAAAAAAGAGGTTCTCCTTGACTCGACACGCATTCCAAGGACCTTTCCTTTAAATATGATTAAGTGGTTACAGACGCAGCTACTGAGAAATTTCGTGTTATGCCGTCCAAGTCACCATAACTTTAGACTTTTAGTATGTAAGAATCTAGCGTTAAGTCCCCTAAGTACTCGTAGTGTTACTTTGGATGGTATCATATAATTATTATTCTCCCGAGCTTTGCTTTCGGTGTCCTCTCTGAATATATTGTAATAAAAAAAAATATTTTGCTGTTTTAATTTCAATAAATAATTTTTGTTCTTATTTAAAAAAATATATATGTAATCAAATTTTGATATCGAAATCTGCATCTCACTCTTCCTCTCCAATCTTTCTGATGGCTTTTTTTAAGATTTAATCTATTTATCATCTGCTAAACAAATGAAAATTGAATAAACGCGCCCAGCTAAACATATAAGTTAAGTGTTATCTCATATGACCAGCTAGCGAGGATAATCTTATAAGAAGTGGTGTGACAAATTTTCAACATACACGAAGATTCTCAAATATATCGGTTCAGATATATTTCGAATCACATTCGGCAATCGTGCGAATAAAACGGTGCGACTATTAAGAAATATATATTTTTAGTGAGTTTTGAATTTTCCGTTCTGCATTGAACGTTGAAATTTTAATATGAAATTTTATTGGATCATATCTATTGCTCCGTTTGTTGCTGTCAATTTAGGACTAGTAATAAATAAGGTTCATATTTGGTTTGTAATTTATGCATTTACAAAGTTATTTCTTAAAAAGAAACCACCATCTAGTAGAATACAGTATATAAACGAGTATAAAAGACATTATGTATTAATTTTATATTGAATATTCGACTGCACGGATAGCCGAGTGGTATAATAGGTCACCACGCTTATTACCACTGTGTGCGACGTGCTGCGGGTTCGATCCCCGCATGGGACAAGCATTTGTGTGATCCACAGATACTCGTTCGAAGTCTGGGTGTTCTTTATGCATGTTATTTGAATGTTAGTGAAACCCACGCTACCCCAGAATTAATTCCTTAGTGCGGGGGTCGTTTAAAAAGAAAACAAAAAGAAAATTATTTATTCTTTCAATTAGCTGCTCACGATTAAAAAGAGCATAAAAGGCCAAGACCAATGGAACCCTTCAGGCTATGAAATATTACCACAAATGTTACCAACCAATTATAAAATGCAGGCACGGCCCCAAATAATTTGCTTACGGCATTTCTGAACTCCGACCCTTGTCATAGAAATTTAACTTGCAGAATTATACGGAGGTCACACAAGGAATGTGTCCAGTGGTATGTGTCAGCTGAATATAGCCCCTCATAAAAAGATTACGATTATAATTATTAAGTTAAGCAATTTCGTCTCTATGAAAGAACGTAGGTTTACATGGGGTTGGTATGATGACGGTTGGGATAAAATATGATTCAAAAGTCCTATATTATGAATGTAATTATAACAATTTTGGAACAGTCTGTAGTATAATTATTAGACTGCTGATCGATAATATTTGAGGAATGTTGGTCAACCGGAAGGCCCGTGTCCTGAATTGTTTATAATTTAACACGGATAAGTAAATAATAATATAATAATAATAATATCTTGGGACGGTTCACACACGGCCATCTGATCCCAAACTAGGCAGAGCCTGTGCTATGGCAACCAGACAACTGATAAACTTATATATTTCTAAATACATGCATATTATGGATAAGTAACACCCTGAACCAGAACCAATAATCGTGCTCATCACACAAATATTCGTTCTGGATTGGAATCGAACCCACGGCCTCCGGCTTAGCAGTCAGGGTCACTAACCAGTAGACCAACAGGCCAGTCAAGTAGACTCTGGATACTAAAAATGATATTTTTTTTACATCTTAATAAACATAATAAAAATAATAAAAGCAATGTACTTGGTGCTAAATTGTTTTACGAACGTAGCAAAGAGATTCTTAATTCTCTTGAATTGTAAAGTTTGTTGCAAAACGACAATAATAAGATAGTTTTTTCCTCGGCACTGGGCACCGCTGCGGTAAGCGGGAAGCCACAATTTACAGCAGCAGACTTTGTTTAAAATCTTTTGCATTTTAAACTTGCAGCAACAATGTCAGCTGAGACTGAACCGCAAGAAACATGTGGGAGCATTACTTAGCTTCTTTGAACAATGTTTCTAATAATTTTACTAAGTATACATATAAATAACGCTAAGAGAATAAAAAAATACATTTTATTTATTTCAGTTGTATGTTAGAAGGCTAGGTGTACCTATATTTCATTTTATTAAACATCCGGTTAGGTGCGAGTTCCGTTCCCATATCTATATAAATGGCACGAAGTCACTTTTTTTGTATGGGAGCCCTTAAATATTTGTTTATTCTGCTTTTAAGTATTTTTTTTGCTAGCGGCAATAAAAATACATCATCTGTAAAATTTCAACTATTAGACTGTACAGTCTGGTGACAGACAGACGGACGGACAGACAGCGGAGTCTTAGTAATAGGGTGTCCATTTTACCATTTGGGTGCGGACCCCTAAAAACGGCAAATATTCAAGATTATAATCATGATTAAACCCTGAGGTAGCTACTTCCCGAAACACCTAGGTACTATGACATGGGTTAGTCCAATCCATCAATGAATAAGAAAATCCTTTGTGATTGAACAAATACTTTTATTAAAGCCGTCTTTCAGATTTTATTTCTCGGAAAATATCGCTACTATTTTCCAAAGCTCTTTGTAAAATATTCTGGGAAGCTAGGAGCCTAGTCTGCGTATCACGAACAATATAACACACGTCATATTGAAGCTTCAATATAACTGAAGGTTTCTTCTACCAGCTATCAGTGGCGGAAGTACTTGTCGGTTTCTTTCGCGTTGACAAGGGTAACCACTTTACTGAGACAGCACCTTGTTTTTTTTTACATATTTTTACAACGAAATAACGCGTTGTGTTGCTTCGGGAAAGGTTATGATGATGCTGCTATGTGTATTGTAAGAATCGCAGATGAGGTCTATTTTATTGTTGTGTGAATGTTTTGAATGCATTAAGTTTGTGTTTGATATGTAAAATGTTGGTTTTTACCAAAATGTTGTCACGGTGGCTTCTCAATTTAGGCACCTTGAAATATAGGTTGATTAAACTGGTATTAAAGTATTTGTAGGTACTTATTAACAGCATTGCTTTAACTTGTGTTTGCAGCATGATTATTTAAGAAGAGATTATGCTCGCGACTACCCCACATGGGTTTCGGTTATTGCGGCCAAAAGTAGCCTCCAGCCTTCCTCAACAAATAGGCTACCTCACACATTTATACAGTAATACCGGCTTATAAATGTCCCACTGCCGGGCACAGGCCTCCTCTCACATACAGAAGGAACGAGCATTGATCACATGAAAAATGGCGTGGTAGCCTAGCGGTTCAATGAAAGGAATTTCAAACTCAAGATTGCTGGTTCAAGGAAGTACTAAAGTGACGTTTTCAAAGTTATATGTACGTTCTTAATCATTTTAAGACATCATTGGTGAAGAAAAACATAGTCATTAAACCTGGATCCCAAAAAAATTGAATCTGAAATCGCCAACCCGCGGTGAGCCAGCGTGGTGATAAATAAACCCATTTATTTGTATCAAAATGAATGCTTATAAGCCAGCCATTGTGGAACATAAAGCATGTGGCGAATGTCTCTATTTGCGATGCCAGTCATCAATCTTAATACATCTCGCTATTTGTCGCAGGCCTCTATCTCGCCACCCTATAAGGTCCAGTATCGGATCTGGTCATTGTTTTCTGACTCCTTTGACAATATACACCATGCATTAACTTGATTGTTTACATCGTATCCCGGACCGAAACAATCCAAAAAAACAATTCGAAAAATTTATTATTCTATAATGGGAATTGTACAAAACCTACTAAAAATTAAAATTAAAGTCTCTTTCGGGTTATTCTTATTAAAATGAAAGTGAACATTTTAAATCGAAATGCAAGTTGCTCACGTCATATCCAGTAAAATGTACAGAATTTATTTTGCTTCAATACATTCCAAATTTATACATATTTTATAATGCATCGCTTTCAGATCCAGAATCATATTCCATCATAAATTTTAAGTGAATTGAATCCACTTATAAATTATTTTATCTACGCGCACATATACTATTACATACATTTGACATCAGTTGTTCAAACTCAAAGGTACCTATTTCGTATTTCAGTACATTGACTAACTACTAGGTATTTGATAAGATTCTCAGATATATTGATACCTACATCCAAATACCTTTGAATCTTGCGGATACAAATCAAGTTAAATAATTTAATCAAAACATTGTGACTTTAGAACTGTTGTCCGCTTATTTAATTGACAGGTGAGAGTTGTTAGCCAGTCGAAAAGAGGAATTTGATGTTTTTTAATTCAGTGTATCTTTAAAACCGTACATATAAGAAACAAAAAAACTTGATATTTTTAAGTCTTTCTCAAAACATAATTTAACATACTGATACGTTCGCGTTAAATCTGAAATCGTAAACCTGCATTGAGCAAACGCAGTGATTAATGATAGTTCCTTCTCAATATCGGAAGAGGCCTGTGTCCAGCAGTGGGACATGATGTTTCATCAAATTCATTAAATCTGAGTTCAATATCGCTTTTGCCACAGTTCAGACGATTATCCACATATTTGTTTTGCGTCTCATCGAATCCCTGTTCATTTGTCTATTCACCATTCTTTAAGGCTTACTTTTACGCTCTCAATCAACTCGCTCTCTATCTACGTTCAGTAATAACAATTTTTCTTAAAGAAAGGTAAGGAAACTTAAGCCTTGCACGTTTTTAAAATATTACAAATTTTTATAAGGATTCCTCTGTAGCAATTCGAAGATTGTCGATAATTAAAAAATATTTTCAATGGAGTTTTCTTAAGGCTTAATTAAATATTCTTTAGATGGTTTTATACCGGCACTTTTAAGTGTTCTGACTTTATGGGTGCATAAGATTTTGGGCATCCATGGAAATATTAATTCATTTCGTTTAAAATACTTTCTTTTTTTTTAATCGGCATTGTAAAGCCCGGGGTCAAAAGAATCTTACATAAACCTCGCCTATAGAAAATATTTACTTTCCGTGAAAGCGTTTATTTTCTGAAGAAATTATCTGGAAGGCAAAAGATGTGTATAGAAATTAATTTGGTAAATGTGTGTGTATAATTTAACTAAAATATTAACATTATATTTTCATCAAAGACTTTAATTTGATGATAATATGGCCTTGGAAAGCGTAACGTTAATAAAACATGATATACTTTTCTTATTTTCTTTATCTATAAGGAGTATTGAATATTTCATTTATGTCTTACTCCGAGCCCCTAATTTAATTTGGACGGACAGCTTTTTCTTTTAAAATGTCAATGTTAAGGTGCTCTTTTTCATTCGTAATATTTCTTATGGAAGATATTTTTTTAATGTTATAACTGAGTAAAAGACAAACAAGACCAACAGAACCCTATCGCGTTGAATTAAAGATCATAATACACGTAAAAACTGCTGTTCTGAATTCAGGTAAGTAGTATTTTGTGAGTCTCCTTTCTATCTTTCCTATCATTTGGGCCATTGAGGCCACTTCTAGTTAAACGCGTCCAGTTCGTCCCTCACGTATATCGAATAGCCATTGCCATGCAACGGGACTGTTCAAGCCAAAAATTAGTAGTCAATAAATTAAAAGGTGAAACACTTTAACAAATACTTGTAGTAATCAGTCCCAAAAATATTGTCGCCTGTAGCTCTAGATTCTTCACACCTGGAACCCCGCAATCCAAAGATTATTGAAAAATGATCCGCGGGCCTTTCTCGAAATGGTTTCCAATTCGATGGAATACCTCGTAAATCTCTTAAGGAAGGATTTGCTGCGAAACTCTTTTAAATCTTATAAAAATCGCCTAGAGCTTTACCTATAAAATAAATGTTCCTCCGGGTAGTCTATCGACTGCGGTTATTTAAAAACCACTCCAATAAGATCAAGTTTTGCAAATATAAAAGGCCCTTTTTAAAGTGAGATAAAGTGAGATAAAGGTTCCTTTTAAACTTTTTTAAAGTGAGGATGCTTGTTTAATACTACGGATAACTTAAATATTGAATGACAAATATCATAAACACTATTTTTACATTTATTATAGAACTTTATTTTGTAGAATACTTTTTGTATTGGATATCAACTGTTAGCCATTTACTGTTTTCATTGTTTCGTTTAATTAACTGAATTTATTATCATCATAACCGACTGAATAATTCAGCGCAGCTTCTGAATTGTCATCCAATGAACTCCTTATCTGAAAGCGAGACACCCGTTAATACAATAATCTTTAAAAACACTTATAATATGTTAAAGTTTTACCCGTACCTGCCAATTCATAAAGGCATATAGGAACATCCTTTTCTAATAAATTTCAAGAGCAAATCGATACTGGTTTCGATGAAATACTGACAGTAAACTACCGCAGTTTGTTCTTGACCTAATACAGGAACTGCATTAGTTTCCGATAACAGGTTTAGGCCGCATGCACCTTGACCCACTCTCGTCCCAGTTACACACGGGAAAACGGGATGTTCCAGCTACAGAATATTCAATACTCGTAATGAATAAATAATGCTGAAGATACACACATGATTAACGTTTTGTTATGCCAATAGCGATTGTCGAATGTTTTGGGTCTGATTTTGAGCCAAACTGGGTATTTGAATTTCTAATTTAATTAAAGTCTGTGGATCTGTATTGTCGAAAACTCCCGTACTAGTAGACTTGTATCCAAGAGCCGTTGTCAAAAACTGAGTAAAAATTCACGTCAGCAAATCTATTTAAATAAAACCTATGTAACAAATTACATAGCGAGTGAAAACTGCTGAAACTTTTATATGCATATATTTTTGCCATAGCTCACAATACTCACATACGCGTAATTATGTCGGTAGTTTTTGATGATCGAGCAGTTACGGGCTCGTTATATTAACGCGCACGTTTGCGTTTTACAAACGTGATATTTAAACTACAACTTTTTTATTTCGATTTATGATCGATCAGTCTGCATTTACGTTTAATATATAAATAGCTAGTCCAAACATGTATAGGTATATGTTGGCGTTTAAAAAATGCCTGTTATTCCTAATTTCTTGTAAAATGTGATCTATAATCATATTGGTAAAGTACATATTTGCTTAATACCTCATATAAGCATAATTCACTTGTGATGGAACTTATTCTCCAAAGGGAAACCGATGTCCATCAATGCACAGAATCCTGTAATTGAGTAGTCGCTTGCAGTGAAACAAGGTTATCCCTAGTAATCACTTTATCTGCAAAATATTTTGCAACCCTGGTCGTTACTGGAAAATATTAATCAGAATGGGGCGAGAATATTTTGCTAGCGAAATAATTGCGTAATATTTTATAGAATTAACTTGTAAATAACGTTTCACTTATTACTCCAATTAATTTTTTTCTACCTTTTTTGTGTAATACCTAATGTATTATTATTATAATAATAATATCCTAGAACAGCTTGCACACGGCCATCTGATCCCAAACTAGGCAGACCCCGTACTATGGTGACCAGACAACTGATAAAAATACTTATATATTTCTAAATACATGCACATTATAGATAAATAACACCCAGATACAGAGCAAATGATCGTGCTTTAAGGCTATATTACTTTCCAGAAATTGCAAATAACTAATTATTTGGAAAAGTCTTCCATTTGAACGATTGACAGACATAATAAAGATGGATGTTTTGAGTTATTTGCTACATATTTCAATTGCGTATACTTTCAAGCATTTATAGTTTACGGTATCATAGTTTTTCAGGGTTATTATTCTCAGTCGTATATTTAGGACTTGGTTTGAAGGTTAAATATAAAGTCAATCTTGGTATTCGATTATAAAACAAACCATGAAAATTAACACCCTGTAACCCGACTATCGTAAATAACTTCAAATTTCATTATCCGTCGATAATTTTGTGTCAGCTTCTGTGGAGCAATCGTTAAACTTCGGATAATTTCGGCCATATTCGAGTAACTTCGGCTCCACCCAATCAGGTTTTAAGTAACATTTTATGTACGTTATCCACTGCGAATGGGGTTCCTGTGTCGTAATGAAAATACCGTTTGTGGTATCATTTTACCGTGGGGTATAATTAACTTAGTAATTACGGGTGTCAAGATCCCTTATCGCTCTTAGTGTAAGGTAAAAGGTAAACTTATAAGAAAGGAAATTACTTCTCGTACTCAATTTAAAGTTCATTCCGATTTCTGTTTTTGACAAAAAATATGAATTTCCAAATCGTCTGTTATACAAATACACTCGAGAGCAATGAATCCGGGTCACTTAAAGAGTCCTAAAAATCTCGGAAACTAAAAATGCTAGGTTAATGCAATAAATTGTATTTAATAGACAATGTAATACTCCTTAAATGAAAGTAAAAAAAATATGAGTCACCATACATTTTATTAACACAAAATTACATAAAGAAAAAAACTGCTGATCTCTCTCCTTTAAACAAAAATAGGAAACATGAAATTTATGAACTTTATTACGATTTTCTTGAATTTTAATACTTCGTATTGCCTCCTCGTGCTTCCATTACTGCGTTTACGCGGTTTGGCATGCTGTACACCAAGTTCCTTATACGATTTTGGGGAATATTCTCCCATTCCTCTGTGAGAGCAATTTTGAGCTCACGAAGCGTGATTGGGGGAGGATTTCGTTGTTTTACGCATCTGCCTAGCTCGTCCCAAGCATGCTCGATCGGGTTGATATCCGGGCTGCACGCTGGCCACTCCATACGAGTAATGTTCATCTCTTGAAGGTAGTCATTCACAATCCTACCTGTATGAGGTCGGGCATTGTCATGCATAAATATAGCATCCTCACCTAAATTGACCATAAATGGACCAACGTGATGTTTAAGTTGAGACTTAAACATCACAGCCCTATTCCGAAAAGCCAAAAAAATTTGGTTTTCCGAAAAGCCTGAGGTTCATAGTAAATAGATTGTTCCTTAATAATAATACCAATGTTTTCTTTTGTTTTCAGTAAAATAAAAATAGAGTAGGCAACACAACATTCACAATATTTTTACATTGAAAGCATCTCTATTTCGTAGCAAGAAGGTAGATAATCTTTAATCGTTGTTACTTCTCATGTTTTCAACTGTGCGTTTACGGTTAACGGGAGGCGAGGCCCATAAGCGAGGAATAAAACATTTTACTATAAACCGCACCAACGTGTACCTAGCCTAAATGAGGTATTTTTTTTTTTAAGAATATCCCTTAGTTCTATGTGTTTGTCTATATATCTCGCAAGTTAATAAAAATGGGTTACACTCTCAACACGTCTATGTCCTAAGGGATTCTGTGTTCTGTTGAAGATATTTTAGGCGACGTAATTCACACCTAGTTTGAGAGTCTGGAGATATATTTGACGGGCCTGTTGGTCTAGTGGTTAGTGACCCTGACTGCTAAGCCGGAGGTCGTGGGTTCGATTCCCACCCAGGACAAATCTTTGTGTGATGAGCACGATCATTTGTTCTGTGTCTGGGTGTTATTTATCTATAATATGTATGTATTTAGAAATATATAAGTATGTTTATCAGTTGTCTGGTTACCATAGTACAGGCTCTGCCTAGTTTGGGATCAAATGACCGTGTGTGAGATTGTCCCAAGATATTTATTTATTTATTTATATAAATGTAGTTTCCAAAGTATCTTTGAAGACAGAACTACGCGACATAACGATAATGTACTACATTTTCGAAATAAGTGTTCTTGGTTTGTTGAATAGATTTTAAGCTGAACCCATAATACAGTTATTATTCTCTAATACAAAGCGCCACTATCTTGTATTGGTCGATTTAATTTATGCACAGGCCAACAACTAGGTTCAATCTCAATTGGCTCGGGAATAAGCGTAGTGGCCGTTCAAATGTTGGTGTTTAGTTGTGTCACAATGACGAATATTGACAAACGTGTCAATGCATTTCGAGGGATAATATCTGATTAGTTGTCAAATGTTTCGATACATCGCCTAAGCATACTTGTATTTTTGGTCGAATAATTGAGTAGAATATTTGGATATTTATTTATTTACTCATTTTAAGCTGAAATTTTGTAATTTTACACTTTACCCGATGTAGGTACTGTTAAAAAAATCAAAATCAAAATTTTTTTTTTCGAGTATACCTTTACAGGTACTTTCAATACGTTAATGACGCTAGTTGCGCGGTTGCAAGGTGTCATTCCTATGGAGAACAACCGGCAAGAAACTCCATAGGTTACTCTTTTAAAAATGGTTATATGTAAACAATGTCAATAATATTGAGTGCATAATTAATGCAGGTTCACCCCCGTATATAGTATAATTTTGAATATAGTATAATTACTTTTGAAAGTATATTATAATTGAAGACTGTATCGACTTGTCTTACGAATCCCTATCGCAGGTGCCCAACCGGTTCGTCTCCGGACACCGCCGTATCATGAGCCCCGGACGGGCATCTCGCATTGTTATCCGTGAATACAGCTGTTAATCTTATACAAGTTAATATTCCACAGGAAAATTGTTATTCAAGGCTACATATATGTATACATTTCTTATATAACGTTACCTGATTTTTGTGTGCATAAAAGATGAGGAAAACGTGTTTCCATTAGTTTTAACTTTTAACTAAGGCTGGGACCCGACATCGGGTGATCGATCTTTTTAAAAGTAACTCTGGCGTCACATCGTTCGGTTGTGACAATATAATTGATGTTCTTTCGAGTATTGGCTTATTCAGGAGTTAAAACGATATATGTAGGCATTTATAATATATTGACTTAAGCATGTTAGAGATGTAGCTAACTAAATCTCGATAAAACGTAGTAAAAACAGCAGAATGTCTTCTGCGGAATTCAGGAGCTAGCGGACTACATGCACTCTTATACTAATACATTATTTACTGTTACAGCGTTACAGTCTTCAGTAAAAATATATATTTAAAAAAAACATTACCTAAATAATTACTTCGTATAACATGATATAGCTGAAAGCATCAAGTCGTGTCTGTTACTCGGTAGCTTTTACCTTTTCTAAGAGAAAATGTTTTGTTCAACAAACGTAATAGAAACGAATACGCCCCTCAAGGATTCATGACACACAAATATGATTGTCATCTGTGAAATGAGTGGAAATAGGATCTTTTTGCATTGAACATATATTTTTATGAATATAATTATATTATTATATAATTTTCGAATAGTATGAAAAGATTTTTGAACGGTAGGATTTTGGATGGTTCGATAGATGTTTGTAACTCATTCACGCTAAAACGGTTGAATGGATCAGGATAAAATTTTGGCTCACACATATTGTCAAATAGGAGGGGCTCGTGGCAAAGTGTAAGCCGTATGATTTGATAGGTCCGTTGATGGGTGACCATTTGTAAATATACCAAGAAAGCAAGTGAAGCCGTTGGTCCCGACTGCCAAACATCGATCCTTGGCAGTAGTCAAATCATTATTATTCTGACAACCAGTCTCACCATGGGATGCTGTATTACCCAGTTAAATAGATTTTGGAGTTTAGTTAGGCAGTCACTACATGTAAAATACGGTGTTCAGCTTTATCCGGCAAGCCAACCCCAACATACCTTGGGAAAAGGCTAGACAGATAATTTTTGACTTTTGACTTTATCGTGGAATATGCTATATAATGTACAGATTATTATTATCTAGCTAAATATGTAAAATTGACATTATTGAAACTTATGTGAACGGAGAACCCTAACCATAGCGACAGGTTTGGTGATAAAATGAAAACCTGTCTTGGGATCAGGCTTTATTAAACAGCCTGGTGATTTCACAAAGACTAAATATGAGTAATTAATTAGGTATTTATTACAAGGTCAATGTTTATATTTCGTCATAACAACCATAGTTTATTCTTAACTGTTTATTTATTTCGCATTGTACGCAATACTGCACTGTTTTTCATTTGTATGTTTCAATATTATTTAGGGTCCAAGATACTGTTGAGACATAAAACGGTGTCGGAACCATTGTTAAAAATGTATTTTATTGTAATGAAAAGTATGAAAGTACTTATAAAGTGCTTACAGTTGAAGGTTTTCAAAAGATTTAACGTAGCGCTCTCGCTCCAAAGAGCTTTTGTATACCATAAAGTGGAAATCGGATACTTGAAATGAAATGTTGAGTTCTTTCGCGTGACATGGCTACGTGCTACGCCGTAGTCACAGACGTAGCTGCTATGATTTGCTACGGTGTAATTGTAATATTTTACATTTCATACAAATTCTTATTCGCAAAAATAGAAAGAGATTTTTTATTAAAAATATATATATATATATTAGGTTTCTTTTTATTTATTACTCATACAAAACGAGTGTCTCGAACCCAGCATGTTTAATTTTTATAACATAATAGAAAAAAAATACTTTTGATAGCTACAAACAATATACTAAAAGAGTTACCTATTATTGAAAAGATTTGACAAGCAAACATAGCATAGTTCCGTGTCACAGAATGTCCAAACCGTCTTATAAAATGTCTTGACTGAAAGGAATTCTGTCCACTAAATCACGCAATACTTGAGCCGCGATAAATAATCTCCGGCCGCTATCTCATACATTCCTATCGCATTCACGTCGATTTGTAGGCCTTTCTTATTCCTGACAAAATTGATGGGCTCGTCTGAATATCTGAGTAGTTCCATGTTCAATATGCCAAGAACGAGAATTTATTATCCCGCGTTCTGCCAAGTGATTTGTTTTTATCCAGTTGTTAAATTTTATTACTGTTCTTGAATAATCTTTCTAATTTTATAATATTAAAAATATTATCGTTTATTAGTTCAAGTCCTGAACTAATTGAAACAATATCAATTAAATTGCGTTCTTCGCTTATTGGATTGCAAACTAAGGCTTCAAAGCTTCATCAATAAAAATGAGAATTTACGTCACAAGTACGCAAACATGATTATTTTACAAGCGAATAAAACATAACCAAATCACGCTGAACGAGATTGAATTTATTTTTATAAGCAAGATTCGTGCAATGTTTTTCTATTGGGGTGGCTGTAAAAAACATCGCCCATTTTATTCAAAATAATTGGTTTCAGTTTTAGAACTCAAAATATAAACAAAATTAAAAAATATTAAATTTAAATGAAATTGACGAGAGCGGCATTTATAAAATAAAAATAAAAAAGAAATAAAATTTCGTTTAAAATAAAATCCTAATTACCTTTGGTAGTAATTACTGCGCTGGTTGCGTGATTAATATGATTAGTGGCATCGAACTCTACTATACTCGTTCTGATTGGATAAGTCGGATCAATTTGGAATGCGACTCCTGATAATGAATTTGCATAAGACACTAGTAAAGAGATTTGCAGGCCAATAATACTGTGATTATTTTACATACGATGAAATATTTGATATACGGGGTCGTTTGAAATTTCATAAAAACCTCAAGAAGGCGCTCAAGAAACGTTAAACTAATTTAATGATTGCGTAGATGAACCATGTATTTATTTATCGATAATACGCGACTCCTGAAAATGAATCAGCTCTTTCACTTGTGGTCTGCGAATCACTGAATGAATATTTTAAATAGATAAAAATATTTAAAATACTGCGTTTACTTATCTAGGTCAAGTATAAATAGTGTTACTTAGTATAAATTGTATATAGATCAATTTCTATCAAAGTTTTTGTGTAAGCGCTGAGGTTTACTTGGATTTATTCGCAGACATTTGAGAAAAGCCCGTCAAGGAATATTCCCGAAATATTTAGATAAAGGCTTTTAGGATTATTATCAACAAGATAAGCTTTTTTATAGGTCTCGGTATCTGTTAAGCGTTTTTTAAAGATATGGCTTCATAAAAACTACAATCTAGTCTAAGTGTAATGTAGTGTATGAATAGTGTAAAATATATTTTTTGGACATTAAAATGAGCTGTAAAAGAACTATAAGAACATCTGCACCATGCAAGCAATTACCTACTAGCTGTGACCTGCGGCTTCGCCCGCATAAGTAGTTTCCTTTTTACGTAAAACAAGTCTCTGACAATTGTCTGTCTCATTTCGTCGCTCATTTATAATGAAGAATTGTAAAAACATCTTTTGGATTTTCATTATTTTTTTATAAAAACCTTTTCTTGATCTCAAAAAAAAGAAAATAAATATCTAGTTCGGTGCAGTCGTCCGGAAGTTATGCGCTTTCATGCATATTGGCGATTTATATTTTTTTATATGGTTTTATTCAATAGAACAGGAGAAGAAAAAAGCGAAACATATTTACTCTAAAATAATATGTTAAACATCATTATTATGCTTTCTCGTTAGTTTAAAAGCCTCATAGTCTCGATGGATGTATTGACTTTGAAGTTTCTACATACATCAGATCTAGTTTGAAGGGACAATGTAGTTTGACTCGTCCTTGCATTATTTAGTTAACTGTCCAAGAGTTTATCTACTTACCAATTCACGGTCTTCTCCATACAATCGAACTCTGCAACAAAAATAAAACTCATTTATATTTCGGACCTCAACTTCGTATAAGCTTCTTTTTGTTTATAACTGTACATGGGATCCTATAAGGAAAACAAAAACTTCATTTATTCATAGCAGAGAGTCAAAATGTAGTTATTACATAAATTCCTTAATTAAGCTTTGTGAAAATATTTCTGAGGGCTTAACCATAATTTTTGGCAAACTCAATCAAGCAGTGAACTTAATATTGGCCACTCAAAAGCACTCTTAACCGATGTCCGTTCAGACCCATGTCAAAAACATTGTTATACGGCTTTCAAGGGAAAACTCAATATCCCACAAATCTCTCCATTGATCTTTTGGTGGCCACCTCTTTTGTTGCCAATTTATGGCATGCCTTTTACTGAGTCGTTCCATAAAACATTGTAAATGTTCGCTGTTAATTACTTCAACAAGACTTTTTTAATATCGTTTGTCATGCACTGTACTCAAACGGTTCCAATCACGCTCTAAAATCAATATGGCCACCACCACATTATTTAATCATAATCTATAAACGCATATGTCAATAACACTTTGAGTGTAGTAAAGGTCATAGTTATTTGATGTAGTTGCAGGTATAAGTAATATCTAAATTGGGTTCTTACGAGGCGTTTCATGGGCTTTATATATCATATTAAGTACCTCGAATAGAATATTGCGTTAGAGATTTATTCGTGGAGGGGTGTTTTTATGCAAAACTCAGTAAAAAATACGTATATTTTGAATAGATAACATACAGATATTTCTTTACACATTTAATTATGAGAAAAGTTCCAAAACCAGTTTGAAATACCAAACTTAAATATTTATTACAATTTAATTAACATTAAATCAAAACAAATTAAATATAAAATTTAATAATTTTTTATACACAAAGCACCGATATTTTGATAAGTAGACGCAAACAAATTGAACAACGAGCATAGTTAGAGTATCCTAACAGTTTCAAATAATATTATCAAGCAGGTATTCATCCGCTTGAATTCCAATACGTTTTAGTTAATTAGGTTAATGTTAACACCGATTTCTGAGGTATTATTTGAGGTACGTGTACCGCAGGGGTTTGTTTAAGGATTATCGCAAACCTGGGATACTAGGAACGCAAACTATTTTATCGGTATTTCACACGAGGCTAATAGAGTCTGCTGTTTAAGTTGTTAGGGACGGAATTGAACCCCAGAATTTCTATGCATCTAGATTATTTGATTCTACATTAGTTTTATGTTTAACAAAAATCTCTGGAACTTTTGATGTGTTAGTCATTGAATTCCATGTGGAAATATATTATGTGTGTAACATCTTTTAGTATAATGGCATAACTACATATTTTTTTAATTATTACAAATAAATTCATATTTTATTTTATTATGAACTTACAATAGTTACATGCTCGAGAAACCTTTAAATAACTATTTGTGAAAATATTAGGTTTGAATTACAATCATAGTTTTGCATTTTGAATTGAAGCGGCGTTGCTTGATAGGTTCGCCTTCTGTTCGCAACTCCGTCAGTTTGTCGCTGTATACCTATAACAGAAAGTTTAATATGTATTATGTAGTTTATGTGTAGCTAGATGGCGCTTTTCAAGTAAACATATTAAAAGTTGCTCTCACGTATTTAAATTAATTAAAAATAGTTTTACTTAAGTTTAGTGAACTTAATAGTGATAAACATATGGACAATTAACCAAATAAAGACTACAAGTGTTATTTAGACTCTGTGTTCAGTAGAAATTACTAAATAAGTTAAATAAAAAGTTTTGTTGAAGCTCACTAACTCCTTAATTTTCAAAGTTTTTTCAACTGTATTATACATAGAAACAATTAAATAAGTGTTAATACACATCACAAACAACAGTGAAGATAATAACAAACAGTGAATTTATAGTTTAAAGTGATTTGTGAAACTCATACAAACGATTGGAATTTGAAAAAATTCCATAGTTATGCGTCACTTCTAACTGCTAAAATAATTTGAATTTATAAAACATACAACCAAATGCTTTATTTCGTCGAATTTGTAAATGCACGCATAGCCCATGCAAAAACTTAGTCGACTAACATTTTTAAGTGTTTACGTTCGATACCAGTGGGTCAATTGGCTTTTTGTATTATTTATTTTTCCGAAGATTGCAAAAGTAAATACTGACTTTTCAAAAAAGATTTGTCAAAAAAGTGACATCTATTATTTCAATAGGCCAATATAATAAAGATTCTAAAAGGTGAACCCAAACTCCAAATAGTAAAGCTACAAAATAAAACCGATAGATGTCGCTATATCTAACAATATGATGGATTATGAAAATGTTACATTGAGACGCACACGCCGTTCATTGTCAATAAGTGACTTATCACAATCATCAACAACAACATTTGAATCTACCATTAAAAACATGTCGAGCACTTCTATTGATGCAAATAAATCCTGTTGTGAAATACTTCGCAACACAGTAGAAACATTAACTCTAAATCTCCAAACGGCTAATGCAGAAATAGAAAATTTAAGAGAAGACATTACATATTTAAAGGAGCAGTTAGACATCTACAATAAAACTATTGGAAACCATAAGAAATTAAATTATTCTTTAAGCCCAACAGAGTCTTGTTCTCAACGTAAAAATGACAAAAAAAGAGATAATTTCGCAAGTTCCACACCTACCAATAAAAAGAACAATAGTCGCATAATATTGCCCCAAGTTTCCTCAGAAAAGAAAGATGATAATATAAATATTAATCACACTACTAACTCAATAGGAATACCAAATATTAGTAAGAATGTTGACACCCTATCGCAAGACTCTAAGAAAGAGGTATCCTTAATAAAAGATATTAATAGAATGAAAAAACATAAGATATGTATAATAAGTACAAATAATAAAAATAAAACATTATTAATAGCTAAGAAGAGACTTCAAGACTTTTCAATATGCCATTACCTTCTTACTAATGGAGGGATAGAACAAATGCTAAAAGGATTAGAATCAAAGCTAAATAATTACACAATGGAAGACTACTGTATTTTACAAATTGGAAAAGAAAATTTTACAACTTCAGAAAACTATTTTAAGATTATAAATGATATTAGAAATACGCTGTTACAAATTAAACATACCAACATAATTATATGTCTCCCTACATTTAGATTCAACTATCGATGTAATATGTTTAATTGGCGAGTCGAAAATTTTAATAACCTTCTTTACCTTGACATTGTAACTAATGAGCACGCTTATTTACTCGACTCGAATAAAAATCTTGAATGTAGCTACAGTATGTTTTACAGAAAGACAGGAACTATTAATAACTATGGTATAGACACAATATATAAAGATATCTACCAACTAATTCAAGATATCCAATTCAATAACAAAACATTGAAATTAAGCAATAACAACTATGAAGATAATATACAGTTATTTCGATAATAATTATTTACATATTATTCATCAGAATATAGCTGGACTGTTAAACAAAACTGATGAATTAACAATATGTTTGGAAGAATTGTCTGATAATAAGGTAAATGTCGACGTGATATGTATATCAGAACATTTTATGATATCTGGTTCTGAACACCACCTAAATGTACCTAATTACAACTTAGCTGCATATTATAGTAGAATAGACTCAAAAAGAGGTGGTACATGTATCCTTGTAAAGAAAGGCCTTCAGTGGAGGTCCTTAAGCAATGTATCAAATTATTGTATCTCTGGACTATTTGAATGTTGTGCAATAGATTTAGTTAAATGTGGTGTTATTGTAATATGTGTATACCGAGTACCAAAGCTAAATAATTTAAATATGTTTTTTGAAAAATTTGAATGCCTATTGAAAAGTATATGCAGTAAAAATAATTCCAAAAATGTGATCATTGCAGGAGATTTTAATATTAATATTCTAAATAAAAATAGTGTTACTCTTGATCTTGAATGTTTACTACTAAACTATAATTTTAAAATTGAACTTAAAAGTCCTACTAGATTACAGAGTAAAACATGCATTGACAATTTCTTTCACAATCTACATAAATGTTGTAAATCAAAAATATTAGAACTGTCCTTATCTGACCATACGGCACAATTACTAGAAATACCAATTAAAAAGCAAGAAGAAATAAGATTTTGGCGTACTAAACAAAGAGACTTTTGTATTGAAAATATGACCAAATTCAAGTATTATATAAATAATCTTTCATTCAGTGAAGTATATAAAACTACAGATCCCAATGAAGCCTATAATATATTCATAAATGATTACAAGCTATTTTATGACTTGTGTTTCCCGTTTCAGTTAAAAGCAGTAAATATTATAAATAAGCCAAAGTGGGTGTCTAAAGGGATAAAGCTATGTATTAAAAATAAGAGAAAACTGCTATGGCAATATAGGTTAAAAAAAGATTTAAGTAATAAATTAAAATATAAAACATACAATAAAACTCTGAAAAGGATAATACATTTAACACAAACTTCCCAAAATAACTATAAAATAAAAACTTCTAAAAATATTTGTAAGACAACATGGTCTATTATAAATAAGAATAAAAAGAAAGATAAAGATTGCATAACTCATATTATTTCAAAAGAAAATATATTAATTAAAGAACCTAAGGCTATTGCAAATGCCTTCAACAATTATTTTGTTGATAAAGTTGTTCCTATATCTGGATATTGTAATAGTAGTACTAAGCATGTATTAAATTTCAGCAACTCCATGTTTATGCAACCAAGTGTCTCATCTGACATTGTTGTTATAATAGCTCAATTATCGAATACGAATAGTGTAGGATATGATGAAATCTCAACTAAAATAGTTAAATTAGTTAAAGAAAGTATTGCTGAACCACTTAGTTACATAATTAATCTATGCATAAGCGCAGGTATTTACCCTGATAGGCTGAAAAAGACTGTAATCAAACCAATTTTTAAAAAAGAGAATCGTAGTAGTATGGAATTTTATAGACCGATTGCACTGTTACCTATTTTTTCTAAAGTTTTTGAAAAGTATTTACATAAGCAAATATCCACATACTTTGAAAAATATAATATCTTTAATGTTGCCCAAAAAGGGTTTAGGAAAGGAAAAACTATTAATAAAGCTATTTATGATTTTCTTAACGTTGTTATAAATAATATTGATAAAAAAACACCAGTCTGCGGAATATTTTGTGATATGACGCAGGCTTTTGATTATGTCGATCACTCGATTTTATTAAAGAAATTGAGTGCATATGGTATAAGAGGCAATATACTGCAATTAATAAATTCATATTTAAATAATCGATCGCAATGTACAGTCATAACAAGAATAAATAACTTAAAAAAACTAGAGGAAATATATACATCTGAAGACCGCATTGTTAAATATGGCGTACCGCAAGGAAGCGTATTAGGTCCTTTGTTATTTATTATATATATTAACGATTTAGCTTATACTATAAAAAAACCTATATCACTATTTGCAGATGATAGCGCTGCAATAATAGAATGTAATGACATTAATAATTACGAATCTGATGTAAACAACACTGTGGCACAAATAATTAATTGGATGAAGAACAATAATCTAAAAATTAACTTAAATAAAACTAATGTAATGCAATTTAACCAAAGACTTGTACCTCCGACACTTAACGTACACTATCAAAATACAAAAATTAATGAAGTAAAACATACCAAATTTCTAGGGGTAGTAATAGATAATAACATGAATTGGAAGCCACACATTGACGGTTTATGCAAAAAGATTAGTAGCGCAGCATACGCTCTATTTAAACTATCGCGTGTACTAAAATATGATGCCTTACTTTTAGCCTACCATGGTATTGCAGAGTCAATTATACGTTACGGCATTATATATTATGGAAACTCTACAGATAAGGACATGGTATTTAAATGCCAAAAAAGATGCATTAGATCAATGTTTAATTTAGAATCACGAATTAGTTGTAAGCCATTTTTCATAAATTACAAAATTTTAACAATGCCATCGCTATATATTTATGAAACAGCAGTTTTTGTAAGAGTTAATCCGGATCTATTCCAAACTCTAGGAGAATTTAATCAGAGAAGTCGAAGAGACGACACGAGATTAAGAATACGGAGAGCAAAAACAGAATTAATGCATAAAAACATATTCTGTATGGCAATAGTAATTTTTAACAAAATACCAAAAAGAATTAAAGTCCTTAAACTAAATTTATTTAAAAAGTATCTAAAGGACTTTTTAGTTAACAAATGTTATTATAGTGTAACAGATTTCTTAAACGATAAATTAGATAAGACTTAGTAATGTGTTATGTTTATGTGATATGTGTCTATGTGTTATGTTTGATGATTTTTTACATTAATAATTAGCCGGCTTGGTAAAATGTCGCCAGCTATATTAATAATATTGCATGCCTAATAGGTAGAACATAGCGAACTAATTGTATAATCACCATCAATATTGTATTACCTATGTTCAGCAAATAAAGATTTATTATTATTATTATTATTATTATTAAAAATGATATTTATTAAGAAAGTTTTATACTATTTTGTAAGAAATTTAATTAAAAGGTAATCCTAAAGGTGTGCTGTGTTTTGCGGGAAGCATGACCAAATTAAGAAGATCTCTAGGGATCCAAGGTTAGTATCTTTTGTAAAATAATATTTAGAGGCAAAATACCGTTATGGTTTTTGTTAAGATGGTAACCTCATTTTCTGATTTATCGTTCATACCACCACCTGAGCTCAGAACTTTTATTGACCATTATAAGAAAAAAACAACTCAATTTAAGCCTTATTATATTGTAATAGGACTCATTATTTTGTTCTTTTTCGAAGGGTATGTTGAAAATAGCTTGCCAATCTCATGAATTTAATGCGCGGCCTGTAGTGCTCGTGGCTAAGAGCTCGTTAATTGCTCTATTTGTTACCATCTGTTGCTTGCGGCTTCGTCCAAGCTAATTGTATAAGCGGTTACCTTCAATCGATTTTGCTATTCAGAAATATTTTATGCATATCAATATAAATATGAGTACTTATACTATATGAATGCGACATTTCAGTGGTCTACGTTTTATGTTCCAAAAAAAAATATTTGCGTGATTACAGATAATTATGATGTCGCATGAAGGAGTTATAAAAAAAAACTGCTGAAGAATATACAATTTCAATATTACTTCACTTTCATCATCAAAATCTTGCATACAGTATGCATTGAGGCCAACTTAATTTGAAACATACCATATACTGTGCAACCGGTATAGAGTTCTCAAGTTGATTAATAGACACGGCAAAGCAAAACTTGAAAGGGAAACTATTCTCTGGAAATCGAAGGATATTCAGATGGAATTAAAGGTATTCCTGTGATGAAAACCGACATACGACTCGAAAACTCAGTTCTCAGTAACTTACTTGTTTAGTGTACCAACGTAGATTATTTGTTGAGAGATATGTATCTACATATTTTCGCCATTTCTGCCGAAAGGAAAGCAGTTCATAATTTGATTTTCTTTACATTTTTTTTTCAATAATTATAGAGCGTTTGTATGTGACCGCTTCAGAAATGTTGAGATGCCAGTTGTTTTGTTTAAAAAGAAATTGCTTTTGAAATAAGAATGCTATATTTTAAAAATGATTCAACATTCGTGCTACATGCTGTTTCAACTGAGTAACTAGTTATAGGTATGTCTATGCTAATCTTGCCTTTAAGTTGTTCATAATTTGATCTAAATAAATCGAGACCTATGAGTAATTTATTTATCAAAGACGTTTATTTATTATAGGCAATATTAATCCAAGGCTACTGAAAATATAACATATTTTTTTATGTTAAATTTATTTCCTTACTAGATGAAAACCCGGCTCTACTCGGTTGAAATGTGACTCATGATACAGAATGTAGGTGAATATTAAAGGTAAGCAAGCCATAGATTCGTATAGCTTCGTTCATTGTGTTTAATAAATATAGTAAATAAAAACTGTAATAGTTTTAACACAAATAATTTTTATTTTTTACACACATATAATATTAATATTTTCGCGAAACGAACGACTGAAGAAAAGTTTTAAGTTTTGTTAAGATTCACTCAATGTTTCCGGCAAGACGTCTCGTTTTACACAGTCAAATGAGTCGCAGTTCTTTGTGATGGATACTTCTTTGGCGCGACGCACGTGACGTGTTGATTGGCGAGGCGTATATAAGAGCTAGTAAATATTCTTGAACTATTACATATTTCAAACGCGTTCCGAAACGATTCTGGTCCCAACTATCATGCAACTGTCATACGCCCTGTCAGCACTGTAATCACTTCAAGGAGGTTGTATGATAATAAACTCCTTGAATCTTTGAGCAGAATTATCTGTTACGGAACGCGGCCTTATTAATTACCCAAGATGGCGACTGCGGTTTTTTTGTTTGTCAGTGCCATTAGAATTTAACGAAATTCTCCATAATCCGAATTTTGCGGATATATGTTGTCGACTCGAAATCAATATTTTTTTATGTTTTGTTATGTATATGTATGTTTGGATCGAGTCTACCGTAGCCCTGAACGAAATTATTAATATAGAAGATGAAATCGTAATTCGTGTGAATTGGACTCATTGGAAATATTAACGGCTTTACTGGCTCGTCTTATTAAAAATCCTCTTTATACAAACATAAGTCACGTGACCTGACGCTTAGTAAGTAAAGGTCATTTTCAATTTTAAAATTTCGACTTAAGTTTCTTGAGGAAAGTTTTTCAGTTTTATGCACCTGATTACCTCGTTGTATGCGTATATACAAATCAGGTGCACTCCTTTTAAATTAATCTGTATAATACTACTTCAGTACATTGCTGAAAAAAAGGAGAGCGTCCTTTGATGTACGCCCTCGCACCCCAACAAACTTTAATAAATGATTAAAGTTTGTGCCTAAGTATTTTGTGATTACTTTGAAACGCTTACCGTGATTTTTGTCAAAGAAAATAACAAGTACGCCGCGAAAATGTTATCGAAACAAAATTTTATATCGACCTAAATAGACAGTGTGACATTCATGTTTATTAAACAAGTAAATAAAGTCATTAGTCTACTAATGGTGGGTCTTACCCAAATCGTAGTAGTTAAGAACTTATAATGTAATATTGTTTGTCGATGGTGACGACGGTTTATAAATAATAAAGGGCCGTAGGTAACTGTCGTTTATCAGTAAAAGTCAAATCAGTACTCGAGTGAGCAGACACTGAGGATTAATGTGATGAACTGTTTCAAAGTTTATTGCGCCGTTTCTTCTTACTTAATACTTTATCGCATTCCACAGCTTATTATCTGGTAATAGCCGCTAATATATTTATTATGAGCAGAAAGTTTAGTTGTATAATTGTATATTTTGCCTAACGAAAACGTTTTAAAGGTTTACATTGTAGCATAAATGTAAGATACCTCAAATACAATGATATATGTAGGATTATGAAAATTTTTAGATTTTCAACTGCAGCTGAGTCTGTAAAATAAGACAGCGTATACGCTTAACCCATCCTTAACTAAGACGAGAGCTTCCCTACTACACGACTTGAATACATAATCATGTGTTTTCCGCTCAAAAATCAAGTCTACGTGCCCTAACAAGCTTAGACTAAACACACAGCGCGTACTTAAACAAAACACTAAGGCTCCGCGCCAATTGGCCACCAACGGCACCAACCACAGTCACCGATGGTTCGCGATAAGCTGTATACCTGTATTTATGCACGTTTTGTACGAAATCTCCAAACACGTGTAACGAGCGGCGTCCACTCGCGACAGTATCCGCATCATGCCACCGTAGGCGGCCTCTCGCTACTCAATACCCACGACATGCTACTCTACAAAAAGAGTGTTGCGGCCACTGACCACTTGTGACAGCGACCGATGATCTTCCTTTGCGCGTCACCAAAAGACGTGGCGCGCGCGAGCCACCGGTGGCTGTGGTCGTTGGCCCGTATGCACGGATCCTTAGACAGAACACACAGCGGATACTAAAACAAAACACTAACATCCACAAAGTAGGCCACTCATGTACAGTTTGCATGAGCAAGACTGTTTGTATAGACTCGTTTCTGGGCACGTACTTCAAATAAGCCCTCACAGATAATATTTGTGTTGGCGCCACTAATTCCCGTCTTCGTTACACTTTGGGTCTCAGTTTCACAAACACTTTGAAGTTAGTAAATACAAAGAGACATGCTCGTCTTGTCGTGGTATCTTGAAAGAAATGTATAAATGTAGCTTTTTTATATTTTTACCTGTATGTTATGCCGCAAGCAAAATGTTGGGACGATTTTTATTTATAAACATACTCAGTCAGGCTTTCAGTTTAATTTTTGTCTTATTAAAAATTAGATCATGGTATTGTATCTAATATCTATTTATGTCAGGGTTTATAAAAGCGCAACCGGTTCATGCTGACATACAATGTAGGTGACAGAAAAAATGGTTTTAGATTTCAAAGTCAACAACTAAGAACATAATTTTTGGGTGTCTTTTTTAAGATAAGTATTTAGCTCGTTAAGGATAAAAACCCCTTTTAAGGGCGTAATTAAATAAAAATATAAAGGTTGTCACTAAAACATGTTTTGGGATTCCGGGGTTTTCTACCGTAACCGCGTCAGAGTCAATCTTACATTTTATTAATATGTGTTATAGTCTCCGGAGGGCTTCATCCGTCCATTTTAGCTTTTTAATGAATATTTTGGAACCAGGCACTTCATAACTCATTTAATGAAACCTTTTTGTGTCTTGATATTTCGTATCAAAGCTGTATGCACAACTGCAGATGAGTAACAAAATTATTATGAAGATAAATATAAAAAATGTGTATCATTATCTTATTTATCCTATCGCTGTCCTTTGCTGAACTTAGTCCCCCAAAGAGCACCTTTTTTTTTTTTTTTTGCGGGGTGAAAAGCTTATGACTTCCCCACGCCGAGGGCACGGCATGGGGATATGTCGGACTTTAACCGACTAAAAACACCCCGGTCCCGTCATTACCTTAGCCAGAGCCGCGGGATCACTTGCGTATTCCCAACGCAGCTCTGGCAGGCCTTGGTCCTCGAAGAACCCCTTCCAGAGGGGTGGATGTAAAATGTCCACCCCTCACTACATCCGAGGGCGAACGCGTCGGACTTCCCGTTCGCATCCTCCGTGGCCTGTCAGCTGATCGGATGACGAGTTGCCCTCCTCGTCACCCGCAGGCCCGACCTCAAGGTGGTCTGAGGTCGTTTAACGCCCTATTGCGGCGCCCTATGCGCCTGCGACGCGAAGGGTGCACAGCTTGTGCCTCCCGCTCTCGTTCGGCAGCTTCCTTTTTATTTATGATAAGGTCGCAAAAAACGACCATCGCCCGCCAGGCGCTCTCACTTCGAACCATGGCTGCAACAACAGTTGGGAGTGAGAGCTCCCGCCCTCCAAGTTCTGCGACCAAGTCGCGCCTCTCTTCATCCCACGCTGGACAGTCCTGTAAAGTGTGTTCAGCACTGTCCTCTAGGGCCGTGCAGTGGTGGCATGCCTTCGACTGTTCACGTCCGATCCGACACAAGTACTTACCGAAACAGCCGTGTCCGGTAAGAACCTGCGTCAGTCGGAAAGTGAGATCACCGTGCCGCCGTTCCAGCCAGTCCCAGAAGACAGGTCGAATGGCGGCAAGAGCACCTACCATCCCCTTCTTGGGTAGCCTTAATTAACCCATCAGCTACCTTTTTGAAATCGTCGGCTCATCGTGTTTCAGAACGTCTTACGCTACTTTTGCCTAAATGCGGTCCTCTCTAGCACATCTTTGCTACATCGATTATTTCTCGGTCTGCAAACATGACCTGCCTACTTCCACTTCAGGGTGCTGATTCTTCGAACAATATCGGTGAGTTGAGTCGTCTAGCGAATGACTTCGTTTGTGTACTCTCTATATATTTTCTAAAATCTATTCCTAGATGAAAATGCCTTTGATAGTCCGTTACTAATTTAAACATGTTTAAACTAAAAGAATTATTATGATTGACTGGCTTGACATTTCAACTTCGTAAACCACCAGATTTGAAGGGTATCGGGAAATAAATGAACAATCTCTGAGAGTAACTGTTATACGGTGCGTAGTTCCGAAACCCTGCTGATATGCTCTTAAAAGGATTTGCGGTGAACATACCCGACCTCTACGCCACCCACACATACGACAAAGTGGATTGTAACGGTCACTCAATACTGGTAATCTGTGCTGAGAGCTTTTCTAGATATAAACTTATTATTGTTCATATTATTACCTTTTTTTGCTTTATTTTCGTGCAACCGTTACCAGACAAAAAATTAATTTGCTTTCAAGCTGGCAGTTCTTTGTCATCATTCACAGTCCCTAACAGGCCATTGACACCCGTTTTTTATCTACTAAATGTTTACTTATCAAAACTCAAAATTAATTTGGGCAATTTATTTATTCAGTAGCTACCAAAAAATATATGGGCAAAAATCCATGGCTATATTGAATCAATGCCATATACTAAGTTTCTTATTCGACTTATAACATACACACTATGGTAACAATAAGGTTTCCCTCAATTTCGATAAGACAAATAATATTATAGTATTTAAAAAATTATGCAATATATCTTTTTAACGAACATCCATCGTTATTTATCATCTACACTAATTTTACCGCATTTAAAAGAAAAATACACAAGTAACAGCCTATTCAGAGCTAGAACTCCGAACAATGTAGCTCCGCCTCACGAAGTAGGTACTCCACTCTATTTACGGCAGTCGTTAGCATTGTTCGCGAAAGAGGCACCTAATTTGCAAATATGCTCCCACTTAGTAATTAAGTAATGATAAATCGGCCTTGACTGAAAACCTTGACAGAACCAAATAATTCTCAATTAGAAAAGTAGGTAGGTTAAGAAAATAAATTGATCGTCAACATTTTTGTTAATTTACAAATATTGTGACGCATGAAGCGATTAAAATCAATAAGAATAATTATTAGTTGTGTCAGCGCCATCTATCAGACTTTGAACTAATCAGGTCGGCAAAACCAATCTATAGAATACATTGGATTGCACAGATTTCGCACACGTCGCCGTAGGACGTGCAATATAATAGGGAAGGAAAAATTTGAACGCTCGGGTAGTGACGTCTATAGCTTGGACGACCTCCGTGGTCGAGTGGCGTACACACCGGTTATCAAGGTGTCGCCAGCTCTGAGGTCCCGGGTTCATCCCCGGACGGGACAACGTAGAAAATCTATTTTCAACATTGGCTCGGGTCTGGGTGTTTGTGGTACCTTCGTTGTCTCTGATTCCATAACACAAGTGCTTTAGCTACTTACTTTGGATTCGGAGCAATGTATGTGATGTTGTCCACATTTATTTATTTATTTAGTTGGGAAAGCGACTGGTGCGTTGAACCAGGAGTCGCAGGTTCACGTCCAGCCGGAGTTTCAAAATGTTCCTTCCTCTATTTGTATTTAATTTAGAGTTATTAACGATATTTTGTTTGCTAACTGTTGGAGTTTGTTTAAGGTTCGGGTGGAGTTTCCGTTGGCACTCAATTGGGCTTATAATCAGTCTGGCATTAAGTAACTAATTGCACTTAATGCTAAAGCTTTATCAAGGATACTTAGAGCTAAGGCTATGCGAGATGTTTAATTGGAATGGAATGGAATGGATGAGTAGCTTAAGGATAAGTTCAGACTAAACATAGACAATAACGAATGCCTTGAATCGTTTAAGCGAATATGTGACGTATTTCAGTAACATTAGCTGTGAAGATACTAAGTAAACTTTAGTACTTGAATCAAAGGTAACCTACCTAGGTTTTTATTGACTCCTTCATGAAATTGCTAACGATATTTTTTTTTAACATAGTTGTTATACATAGACAGACGATAATAAAATATCTTGAGATGTACCAAATTGTGGTTAGTTCTTCTTATATTTCACGAGCTCGTTTTATTCATATCCAAAGGCTTATATTGTTTTTGATGGTCTTGACTTTTGTAGGCAAGAGAGCTCTATTCGAAAGAGGGATATATTAGAATGGAGAGCACGGCACATCTGTTCGGGTTAAATTTAACACGTGTAAGCTATGGTTATGCATATGATAGGAGTACCAGATTATTATGCCGATTGTCCTCGAACTCTTGAACAATCGGATTACACACAATCTACACAAAATTTACAGTCGAATAGTCACTGATACAGCTTTCACTAGACTGTAACATTACATTGTGTCATCGCTAATTTTAAACACATGTGCGTTAATTTTCCGGACCATTGAATGTGGCGTATTAATCCCGTTTACGATCATGAATAAATCTTCTGCGTATGTAAATGATCTATCGAGGAACGGTTCGAGGATTCGACTGCCTTATCATTCATTTAAATGTCTTGGATGAATATTGGTAATTAAGGCAGGAATGAATTTGATTTTGTAGGCAAATATGTTAGGATTTTTATTTCAATATCATTCAAATATTGCTGTGTGATCTTTTATAGACTAGAATATTCTTAGATTTAATTAGGCGTGATCAAATTTATAGGTATGTAAGAAGACCGTCGTAATAGAAGCTTTAAAGCGTCTAGCCTATTATAGTATTAAAACGAAGAATCAGAGATTTCTCGTAATAATTTGAAGTACGTCTCAGACTGCTAAGTCCCAATTAAGAAATATAACAAGCACGTGGAGTACACAACAAAAATATAAAGATTCACCACTTCGAAGAAGAATATCAAAGATTTAAAGACAACAATGGCATTGCCCCGTTTGTATAAATTAACAATACCCCACACAAGGTACGTTAAGAAGAAATCGATATAAGCTCTTGCTGAAAACAGTAATATGATTTCTCGTGCCTGGTAAAAATAAGCTTTGTGGAAGGGAGGAATGTTCGTTGTTTTCGCCAATCGTATTTTACACGTAATTTTTTGCAAAATCTTTCTATTACCGTTTTTGCGTAAATATGAATATCGGTTATCGAATATCTGATTTGCGCCAGGTTTCGCTGTTGAAACTTTAACAAGGATTTGCCCGTGTGAGTGTACTTGTGTGTTTTAGGAATACAATACATGGCCCCGATTTTATCGTTAATAATACTGCTTCTTTAAGTGTCAGATATATACAGGATAAAGTTATTTCAAAAGGTAGCGTATATTAAGTCTATCAATATCTTAAAATTTATCTATTTCGTTTCCATCTGTATTTGAATGATCTGTTCTAATTGCGCCAGAGTACCAACTGTAGTGGTAGGTACAACTTTAGTTCGGCTTGAACTTTAAAATAGTGTAATATTCAATTTTAATCATATTTACCATTATAGGTACCGTTTATGTAATAAAGTAATTTTATTCATTATAGAGCGGACAGTTAATAAAATAATTATTACTATTCGCATTTTCTTTAATATCCAAGAGTATCATATTCCTACTAAAACTGATGTAATTAAGTCGTTAATTATGTTAGACTTGAGTAAGGCGTTACCTCGTGTAGGTACTGATGGATTAAGGGTGCCTAATGACGTTTGTGAGCTTGATCGATTTATATCTAGACACCGATCATTAGAGGTCTGTCTCTAAGATAATTAATTTTCTTCTTAAGTCCTCGTCGACATTTATTAAACAAAAGAAGGTAGCATAGGATGAAGAATTAATATTATATGTGTGTGTGTATTTGGGATTGAAATAATATCGTTTTTAGCGAGTGTTTGTGGTATTCAGCCTACATTGCCCAGGGAAATAAATTGCTCTTTTAGTGGCTGGTATGCCTTTTTCATTAAAAGGTCAAATATAGAATATATCCTCTGACAATAATGCATATTAGTATAGGTCAATTCAAACTAAATGGCGACTGTGAAGTTGGTTATACACTGCGCAGTACCTCACCCCGCACCCCCGCTGGTACATGAATTTGTTACTGCGCAGCGACTCGCCTCATGTTCACCACCGCCATTAAGTTTGGATCGCACCGTAGCTTAAAGTATCAAAGCTACGTTTACTATGCAAAACAGACTCAAGAATACAGAACTAGAAATGTCTAGAAACATTTTCTTAATTAGGTCACGTCTCGGCTTTAACCGAAATGAAAATCTTAGCAATTGTTGAGTTAATCCGAATCATTATTATTATTTTCTACTTCTTCTTCACTACACTCTTTGCAGAGCGGTCGTGGTCATCAGGTCGTGACTTCAGTAGAGATAGATGCAATCCCCCTCGCGATCAATCCTGAGGCAAATGTCTTCTACATACTACAATTTATCTTTTACATAGCCGTAAATATTTAAATGGAACAGGCGATGCGTAAAAAAAATACAATAAAATAAAATAAGGCAAAATGCAAAATAAAGTCAGGCATAAAAATAACCACTCGCTCTCGTGAGTTATTCAGAAAACGTTTTCATTACGAAACTTATGTATAAATGATAACAGTTTAAATTAACGTCCGTACTTTGTAAAACAATTAATATTTATTACCGTTGTAGGTATAGGGAAGGCTGGCACATCAGTTTTATTGTACATTAAATTTATGTCGATGATTTTAAAATATTATACAAAAGACAAATTATGCAAGGAAATCTATTTTCATTTTGACCATGATTTTTTTAACAAAAATGGTTGTTTTTGGGATCAAAGAATCATAAACTGTTCAATATTTTGTGTAACCGTAACTGTTTGTATAACGATTTACTTAAACCTCTAATAGGGTAGATGAAGTTGATATTTATTCCGCGGTAGCTTAATAGCTATCGTTATATAATGGCATCGGTTTTGCGATATTGTGGTCGCGGGTTCGAATCCCACCCATAGCACTACCGACGTGAACCCACTCGTAACACAAGCATTTAGCTTACCAAGAGGCTATAGAGAATGCTATTAATGTGCATTAATAGTAAGATAAAAATATATGTATGATACTTAATGATAAATATAATACATAGTAATTACAGAATTTATAACGTTTGAAACGCCTCATTGTATGCTGAAAGTAAAATATTGTGCATTTTAGATTCACTCAAATAAAAATTTGGTTTCAAAGTACTTCTTTACTGTACTTATAACACAATGGGGCGTCTCCTTTCAACCTTATTTTATACATGCTCATTTTCCTTTCAATACATCGCTATGAAAATTTTGTTGGAGGCTTAAATCGATCCATACAAGTCGGGGCACGTTCCAAATCCCACTCGAACTTTTCGAGAACAAACTTTATTGAAAAGAAGAGATTTTAGCAAGTTGTTCTTGAATAACGTTAACAAATATTTGGTTTACGTATTATTGTACCGATTCATTTAAAGTCGCAGTTCATTGGTTTGATTTGAATTTGTTTTTATTTTACAAATTTAAATAATTTTATTTGTAGATCATAAGTGTTATTATGTAACAGGTGTTCCAATATAATAAAAATATAAAAAATGAGCGCTATGTCTTGCCGTTGCAGGCGTACAAATATTAGTTAAAAATAACTGTCCATAACATACACAAAGAAGAAAGTTTAACAAACAGTCAAAATTATTTCATTTGTTTCCGATTTAGTCTGAAGCGGTGCTCCACGATTGCTAGTCCCACGTAGCTACCAAAACATAAAATCACTACCGTTTTCATATGAAGCGAGGCTTAACACACGTGCGTAACTTCTCCGTGGGCCACTGTGGAGCAACGACTTTGCATTGGTGGATAAATTAATTCTTTACTTTAATCTTAAAATTTTGTAACGAGGGTTTCATTTAAATCATATGAGCATTCGGTTTCTGTTATAGTGCTATAGTATAAGTACGTCTAAAACTAATACGTGAGTATATTACCCATTTCAAACACTGAAAATTCCTTTGTCATGGCATCCAGAGCTAGAGTTGTATTCGATGAAAAAACGTATGAAGGCAAAGTATTCATAGTGCGCTATTTCACAATTCAAAAATGTTTTACGCTCCGCATAGATGTCGAACACAATCGAAAAAACCTAGAAAAGCTGATCGAAAACATGCTGTTGCAAGAATTTTTGATATTTGATTTCTGGCAAATCCCGGCACGTATGTAAATCTTTTTATTTGACACGTTGCTGGGTGTCGTTCCACTGTGCACACATTACCTTATTTGCGTTCGGGACAGGTGTTTGACACTTACAATCTCGGATAACACATTGTGAAACTTATGTAAAGGTTTGGTATTCAATTTATAAGGCTATTTTAAATTATTATTTAATTATATGGTTCTTCTTTCTTTCTTCTTTCAAATATGGTTCTTTGACATGTTTTTGTACACAAAAACACAATGTAATTCGCTTGAGTTCGACAATACATAGTAAGAATATTATATTAAATTAAATTATTACATCTTATTGTTTTTTAATACCAATTTTCTTAAGCAACAAATACACAAACAATTATGAATATTCAGAAGTATCCTTACGACGAAATAAGTGAGGCCTTAAAAACATTTTCACTAAATGAAAACCGCAACATTAATGTTTATTCATTTATTTTCTAAATGGAATAAAAGCCCGAAATCATTGAGTCAACATAGAACAAAATGTTCTTTATTTAACATAGAACAAAATTTTCATTTGGTTGGAGATTAAATGTAAACGTGAATACAACTGAGTCCGTTTAAGTTTACTTAAAAACGTTATTAGATAATTAACGTTCAACTAAATAAAGGTTCTAAGCATGTAATCCGAGCCGACCTTGCAAAGTCGTTTGTAATTAAAATACGTTCAAAATAAAGCCTTATTAAATCTACAATGTCAAAATTTTATTCGGCGGTGACATTATTACGGGCACAAAAAATAAGACCTTATTAAAGATGCCTTTTTTTGCTCGAGACAACTCCGTCGACTCACTTGGGATACTGTTTTGGACGTTAAATACGAGTTTGGAGAAATTTTAAACGAGACGACCTATAAATGACATTAGCATTTAGAGGTTGCTTTATAGATTTTATTTTAAAATCAATAAGTCACCTCTTTTAAAAGTCATTAAATTACGTCACACTTATTCTGTTTAAAGATTAATAGAGCTCAAGATATATCTGTTTTTTTATCTTTTACATAATATGACAGATTAAGGAGATATTATATATATCAAAAAGTAAACATGACAATTCGTGATTATTTGTTATAATAATAATAACGGCCTATAATTTCCCACTGCTGGGCACAGGCCTCTCTCAAATACAGAAGGAACGAGCATTTATTATCACGCTGGCACAGTGCGGGTTGGCTTTAAGATTCAAATTTTTGGAATCCTGGTTTCCTCATTTTTTTTTTTCACCGTTTGTCAATGATGTCTTAGAATAATTAAGAAAGTACATATAACTTTGAAAGGGTCACATTGTTACTTGCCTGTAGAGAGTTCGAATCTGCAACCTTGTGCACGAAAATCCGTTCATTGAACCGCTAAGCCACCACGACCATCTTTGACAGATTTGATATTGTCTTATTATTTTAATAAAAAAAAAAACAAAAACGTAACGTGCTTCATTTATCTTTTGGTAAGTTAATTAGAATGAGCTACGTAAGCCAGTCGTTCTATTACTTTTACAGCTATTTATTTATTTATTTAGTAAACTTCAGCCAGGCTTGTTATTCATTTTAACTTTCAATATATTACTCTCAAATGACGCCACGTTCGTATTAAATAACTCTATTACAGACGGAGAACTACTCCCAAAAGATTCAATAGAACTGAGTTCTCGTTATAAATCAGAGTCCCAAACATTTGTATGTGTACAGGGTTGTCACATGCCAACAATATGTAATCTTGTCGTGGAAGTAGACTTGTAACGGATATTGATAGAATGCACTCAGAAAGTCATTTCTTGTGAAGTTTGCGGCGTTTTCCGTCACTATATTACGTGCCTCTATATTTTAGATGGGAAGATTTGACGCTTTCCGGTAAACCTTCGTATTTTGATTCGATTCGCGCACCTAGAGTCATTTAGTTTTAGAGTTGGCGTTTCTAAAGTGCCTACTTTAGGTTTACTAGAAATATTAACAATTTGATTTTGATTCGAAAAATAAAATTTATTTATTGTTTTCTGAGGTTTACGCGAATATTAAGACATTGAAATAAAACTACTTTAAACGGATTCTATCGCGGTTTATATTGATTTTAGTTCCCGACGTTTCAACACATTTGCAGGTGTCATGGTCACGGGCAGACTGAGATGGTATTCGTCTTGACAAGATATGTTGCTCGTTCTACCTAAATTACAAAAATATGTACGTATAAACTGCGATAGAATCCGTTTAAAGTAGTTTTATTTCAATAAAATTTATTTTACAAAAAACTAATGTGATTTTAAAACAAAGGAATTAATTTTTCAAGCTAACGGGTTGTGAATTTTCTTTAGCGATGTGCTGTAAACCAGTAGGACAATAACACACATGACACACAAAATCTTTATAGTCTATTTTTTTAGCAAAGGTGTGTATAGTTTGTATACTTGTAATTTGAGATCATTTCACAACAAAATATGTTCCAGTGAACATCTGCGTAAAAGGAATCAATGTTAAGGTGAAGAATGTTACCTTTATACGTGTTAACAAAGGAATCACACAAATCCAGGATCAATGTCACTGAATACAAATACAAAAAGAAATAGTATTCGAAACCAAGCAGCAAAAGATTATATACAATATATCTATCTATACTAAATATCCATAGATAGTTTGTCTAGCTACACATACAGGAATATTTTTTATGGAGTGCGTATATACAACGAGGTAATCAGGTGCATAAAACTGAACAACTTTTTCCAAGGAATATAGGTCGAAATCTTAAAATTGTAAATCAATTTTTCATACAAACATAAGTCACGTGACCTATCACTTTATATGAAAAAATAATTCTGTATATCTATTATATACCTAAATTTAAAGTAACCCGTATCAGAGATATTTCATTTCCTTTATACCTCATAATAAGCAAATCATTTTCGGAATTGCTTTCGTAAGGATTCGGTAACGTGGATCATGGACCCCTATTTTAATTAATGATAAACAGAGAAATTGCGTCAGCAGTTAATAATTCCTCATTTTGATTAATAAAGTTCGACGTGGCTTTAACTTTTATGTAACAATGGAACAAATGATAACTCGATGCTTAAACGTTTCTGTTTCTTATTTTATTTTGATTTAAGTTTATTTTACAATATCTACACCAAAATTTGCACAAATAAAAAACCAACGTATGAAGTCGTAATTCATTTTATTTACTGTGTGCGCTCCTGAAATACTCCTTAAACATATAAATAATAATGATCGCCGATTTGTGTACCTACCTACACTATACCTACCTTTATCTTTCGAATGACTGCACCATATTGTATGAATATTTTTGTTTTGTGTTTGTTATTGCTAGGAGGTTTGTATAAAAGAAAAAAATTAAGAATATTGTTTTGATTGCATAAATAAAAAGCGAGTAAATGAGTCAGAAAAATGTGTTAGTTTCCATATTTTACGGAACGGGATACACTTACGTAGATGAAACCGCCGGCTACAGCTTTTTTGATTTCAAACTGGAACGATTTATTCTAGAATTGTTGAATATTCACTAGTGAAGCGGTGGCATCGGACTTGCGATAATGTGGTCGTGAGTTCGAATCCCACCCATTGAACTGCCGACGTGAACCCACTCGTAACACAAGCATTTAGCTTACCACGAGGAGTTAACCTACTAGTAATGTGCAACCCACATTGCTAGTAAACTTTTTAAAAAGAAAAATAAAAGTATTAAATTTAATATTTAAATTACAGTCCTCGTTCGTCATTTCCCAGTAGTTGGTAGTACTATTCTATCCTAAGTTAAAATCTTCTACAACTTTAACAAACAAGAATCTCCCGTAGAATAATATAACACAAGTTAGTTCAGGGAAGGGGACGAGATCAAAACGACACCATTTGTAAATGGAAAAGCGTCTGAAATAAATGTTAGACAGGTAACACGCTCCTATAGGTACGGTTTATCGACAGTTTTTCCGCTCACTGACCGATTTTTATATTTGATAGCAACGTTATTGATATTGATTGATGAATGAAAAAAGCCGTTTTCGATAAAAGAATCCTCTTTTATTTTCGAAGTTACGTAAATGAATTTATTTTATAAATGTAAATATTGACAGCTTTTTTGAATAGATTACCTGGGATTGACAGGTATCATGGTTTTAATGGTACTTTTAAATGTTTTTTTTTTAATAATTTATATTCATAGAAGAATTAAGCAAAAAAAATGGGTTGGGAAATTGGGAAGTCTAAAGGGTTATCTTTTAACCGACTTTCAAAAGGAGGAGGTACTCGATTCGACTGTGTTTTGTCTTTTGTACATAACTTGGTATGTAAAACGGCTGAAAATATAGAACTGAAATTAAAAATCTATCTTAAAAGTTTTGTGAGTTGTTAGGCTTGATGAACGACTATTATAATTAGCTTTGCAGATAATTTAATCAAGGCAAATCAATTGGGCATTCTACAAAAAAAATATTCCAAAGGTAGTCAGAGAATAGATACTTTTTCTTCGAATAGATTGTGGCCCAATCTCCGTGGTTGGTATTTTTTTGGGTCTCATCTCAAATTGATATTTAATCACGTTTCAGAGATCACTGGTTTTGTCGAAACGGACGTTTACTAATCAAGCTGAGGTTTTTTTGAAGCTTTCAATTGCATTGTGTTCGGATGGAAAAGGTTTTTTAATAAAATTCAGTGTAGGAATTTTGTTTAATTTACCACGTAAAGAATAAAATAAAGTTATTTCAAGAATGAAAACACTTTTCTTTGGTTACGTTCAGGCTCTAAGATGTTTAACCAACTTCAAAATTAGGAGGTATTCAATTCGACTGTATGTTTTTTTGTATGATTGTTACGCGATATCTCCGGCAATTGTAGATCGTTGTTGATTATTGTCAACGAGACGGTATATCCCGTATACTCAGGTTGTCGTTTGGTTTTTAAAACAAAATAATTAAGAGTATAAACACAAAATAGTAGATAGGTTTATATCAATCCTCATGTTTTCTATTTTCTAATAGGTGTCAAACTTTGAACTGTCATGTACTAGTGTAGAGATTCGTGGTAATTTTGCGCGTAATTGGAACCTAGTCTAACAAAGTTTCAATCAACACTGGCACCTGTCTAAAGCCACTAATAATACGTGTTGAACACCAAATTAACAGGAACGATACCGAAATAACTAAGACAGTGTTACAATCCAGTATAATTGCTATTGAAATTAATTTACCGTGCAATGTAATTAGTGTGCAATTAATAATTGGAATTAGTCATTTGATCGCTCAATGCAACGGTTGTGCGTGAAGTTAATAGGTAACATCCAGATTACATAGTCGTACGTTACAATATTTCACGATTATATTATTGTTTGATAATGCGACAGTATTCTGCGTTCCAGAACACAAATAATAGACATGCCTCAAAAAGCTGCTCATTTAAAATGGGACTAGGCTGGACATGTCTACCGCATGCCAAATGAGCAATGGGCTCGAATAGCTCAGGATTGGCGCCCTACAACATCAAAACGCGCGGCAGACCACGGAAGAGATGGCGGGATGAACTAGATGCCTTCCTGGGGAATTGGCAAGAAGAGGATAAGGACCTTTTGCCCAGCAGTGGGACAGTACGAGCTAACTATAATAATAATAATGTGACAGTTAGTCAGTGATGTCATCAACTGATTCTAGATAGAACCCCCACCTTTCTGGAAGTCGGTTAAAAACACCTGCGGGTTATAGCGGGTTTGCAGTTATTGCAATATTTAATTTCTTTATGTATGAACAATATAAATTAATCATTATCTATTTCAGTAACTCAATAATAAATATTTAGTGATAATGCATTGATATTTTTTTCAACTAAGTCCCAATCACTTACGCATCCACAAAAACCTTGAGTGCCATTATACCTTTTTAGCTAATGACATAAGATTTAAATTGAATTGCTCTACGTACACCAAGATTGCAACGTAATTATTATCATTTCCACCCACTAATAGATTAAATGTTTGCAATAATAAAACATAACAGTTCATTTTCACATGTTCCAATATTGATTCCATTTTAATTAGTGGCAGAGCTTTCAACCAATGTGTTTTTGATCCACTGTTTGAGTGTTGACCATTGCGCTGTCACCGTGATAATATAAACGACTGACATAATTATGTAGTTTTATAACATACAAAGCTATACTTAAATTCAGCTTAATGCTATTATATGAATGCTATGATGTGAATGCTTGTTACCTTAATAATTGAATAAGTACCTACTAAGTGTTTTTAATATTATTATTATTAAATCTCTTATTTTTTAGATACGGGTTATCGTCAGTAATGAATATACATGATCCCTGGGTCAAGTATCAAGAGAAAAATTCTCAACAAGACCTGTCTTGTTGAGAATTTTACTCTAATATGGGATAGACCATCCGCCTCTATTCTATGGAAGAACAGACATGGTTGGCGGACCCAAGGTACCGGTAAACCTGGGTTTCTTTGACCCAACAAAGGGTTATTTTGGCCCATGTGAAAACCACATACAAAAATTCCAAGTCCAAACCAAGAAGAATCTAGAATACAACCTGGGACTGAATGAATCCTAGCCAAAGTAACCCCCCCGGGCTAAAGTAACCCAGGTTACATAAAAAAACTATCGTGAATCATGGTTTATAATTTGAACATATATGTTATAATCATCTAATCCAATTGTCTTTTGCATGTTTTAATAAACAAAAAAGCACGCTCTATCATAAACAGTATATTTTGTAATTCGACTGTTATTTACCTTGATAGTTAGACAACTATCGACGAGATATAAAACATTTTCTGTAAGCGCTAACAGCAGTAAATACAAACAGTTTTGTTTTAAAGTTAAGTTAAAGGTCATGTTATGTTTGGAATATATCACGTCTTCGAGTTTCCCATCATAATATACTCGTGAAAGGTTACTTGAAGATCCAAAAGACATACAATAAGGCACTACCCCGCATATAGCAGCATTGTTTTCTTTACAAAACCGATATAATACAGCATAATATTGATATATTGGTTCCCAGTATATTTTCCGCGTAGGCTGGTTTCATTTTAAATTCACAGCGCGTTTTTCACCGTCATCAAACTTCGAACCATCAAAAGAATTCCACATAATCGCTTGTCGTAAACTGATTGTTGAAAAAATTCGAGACTATGTCAATATGGACATTGACTGAAGTGTTGGTAATCAATAGACGGGATGAATCTTAATATATAATGGAAGGACATCTATTTAAGCAGCGTGGTTGTATAATAACATTGATGTTGTGTTAAGGATAACAATGAATGGAGGTATAGATAGTCCATTTTATAAATACAGGTTATGAAGTTTAATTTGAGAGTTTTGTACAGTCAACAGCAAAAGTAGATGATGAATTGAGTTTATAACTTATGGAGTGAAAACTGATCACGAATATAAGGCAACTGCATTAGTAGTCAATGTTTAGTATAATTTGCAATCACATACCTACGTGGAATCACGACGCCACACAGTTCTGATGCGAACTCCGTTAATTAGTATTGAATTTCTTATTTTGATCATCTACTTTTGATTTTGACTGTACGATGTTATATGAAATATAAAGTTATAATTATGTGGAGACAATAGTAGTTATTTCCACGGACCTGCTTCCATGGTGCAAGAGAATAATTTTTCGGAACATTAATACATATTGTGAAATATTAAAGTACTTAATGTTATGGCAGAATATAGGCAAGTAAAAAAAGTCGTTTACACGCACAAAACTAGCTAAAACTTTACACATATTATTATGTCTGGCTGCTGATGTCATACCTGGTTGACCGAGCTTTGCTCGTCTTGTCGGACATTTTCCGAAAATGTATCCAAGCAAGATCGATTTAGCGCCCCCGAATCCCCGTGCATACTAAATTTCTTCTTGATTCAGGTTATTTATATATCGTTTAAAGATATAAGATATATATAAATATCTTTTATTATTCAAGGTATCTCCAGCTCTGAGGTCCCGGATTTGATACCCGGACGGGTTAGTGTAGCAAAATACTTTTCTACATTGTCTCGGGTCTGGGTGTTTGTGGTACCTTAGTTGTCTCTGATTCCATAAAACAAGTGCTTTATATACTTATTATGGATTTGGAGCAATATATGTGATAAATTGTCCACATTAATTTATTTATATATACACGAATAAAATTATTTCCCAAAGATTTATGTTTACACGTAGGTAAAAGTATACAAAAAAAATGGCTAATAAATACAAGTCTGTACAACGGTTTCATTAAGTAAAACCCGGACGTTGCAATTAATATACCTTGTGCAATTAATTAAACTATTTGCGTATAACACCCGAGACTCTTAATTAAAATAAAGTGTTGTCTGTTCGCTGTTGTCTTTATAAATGCTGCGCAGCTATTAAGTTACCGGCACTCAGCTTTTGGTAAAATAATGACTAATGGTAACTGGGTACTTGGGTACTTCCATTACCTTAGTTTACCACTTAAATATTAATTTTCTTTTCATGTTATTAAGGGCACTTGGAAAGGCTTTTTTATTTTATATAAATTAAATTATTTTAACGTGTAGGTAAAGTTCAGAATATTAAAAGAATAGAATTAGCTACCATCAGGGATAAACGATGAAAAAACTCTCATTTGTTTTTCCTGAACGCAAATCCAACCAAAACAATTATCTCCTGTGCATTTATTAAAAAGTATTTAACTAAAATATCTCTCACTATATCTATTCATGCAAATCGATTATTATTAACTCTCTATTACGTGACGCCTTTGAGCTCATAATAAATTAAAAACGTAACGCATTGACAGTCACCATTTATTGTAATCACACAAAAACTTAGTGCACATATACACGATCCTTTAACTTTTAACAATTGTTTAAAAAAGATGCCTTTTACTTGGTCCTTTTCCTTTCTGAATAGTCTCAAATATAATTATTTTAAAACTACAAAGATATGAGTTTAAAATAATTTATAATTACTCGTAATTACTAAATTAAAACTAACTAATTTATAAGTACCTACTACTAGCGACCCGACTCGGCTTTGCGCGAGTTGCACAGTAAACTAGCCTCTAGCAGTCAGGAATTATGTACCTAGCTTTCTACTGGTGAAAGTATTTTCAAAATCTGGTCTGTAGTTTCAGAGATTACTTCCTACAAACAAACTGACAAACTTTACCACTTTGTTACATTTATTTTATTATTAATATAAGTTACTAGTAAACAAAGCTATTAAATTAAAGTATCGGAAAACCTAATTTATTTTATGTTTATTATTCATAGTTATTCAGCGAGTAATTTAAAAAAATATATCTGTATGTGCCGCCCTGAAGTCATCAAACTGGGTAACTTTTCTCATTTAGAATAAATGAGGCCGCGTCAAGTAATAATGAACTTAATTCAATTACATTAATGTTTATATTTGACTGTAGGAGGCGTTTTCTTTTCGTTAGGACATTTTTTTCCACAGCTTGATCAAATTCTCCGTAGTTTCGTTTGGGGAGGGGGAGGGGGTGGTTAAACGTAACGTTTTTCTAGCATTATTATAATGTCTTATTATATTATATACATTTTTTTTTCATGCGTAGTATTTTGACGATATTATTATTGTTTACATTCGAATTTCTACTATATTTCGTGCGTTGTAAGACATCTTTTTGGACTTCAAATAGTTTCGGCATAATAATAGTTAAGAGGGAGAAAGGGATAGGTACCGACATTGATGGTTACCACGGTAATTTACAACTTTTCCACGTTCGTTTAAACAGGGTCCTAAAAAAGAAAATACCATATATTTTAATGTAGGTACCTATTTAAGTTCGTGTTAATAGAATGCAGTATATACGAATATAATTCAAAATGACTCCTTTAGATAAAATCTAATCTTGTTAAGATCAGACAACTCGAAATTTTAGCATTTAGTCACTAGATTAAATTCAGTAGCACAAAGGAACAATTTAATGAAATATGTGAGAAAATATTTAAGAATATCCAACACGATCAATGATCCTTCATTACAGAAACAATACTAACATGTTCAAAGCTTTAAAAGCAGTAATAACTTCGACACTTTTATCCCCACTAATGGTAATGGAAGTTTACGTCCGAAGCCCATTTTACGCCCATAATCACTCCAAATAAGGTAAAAAGATTTACCGCAAACCGTAAAAGTTGTACTTAATCGGGGATCGATTTCCCGAACCTGTTCCGACGTGACTGGAGTGATGAATGTTCAGAGTTCCGAAGACAAACGTGCGAATGTCAAATTGTACTTGAAGTATTTCGTAAGCTATGTAAATTGCAAGCTTCTTTTTTATTTTTATCTATTAAAAAACAAATATGCGTTTTATTTTTCATATTTTATCATATACCTACATATATTTATTTTACATATCTACATCAACGAAATAGAATAGGGAACGCTTTTCAATTGTTTTTCAGATTTTTGAATCTGGATTAATTACATCTTAATAATATAATGTTTATTATTTCTTTTGTACGTTTTAAGTTTGTAATTTTTATTGCACATATTATAGCAGTTACTCCTAAAATGGCAGTGTATGTGTTAAATAAAAGAATATACCTCCACGAATTTTTTAATTTCGCTTTGGTCTCTTTGTGACGTATCTGTCTACACCATAACAAATCCGGGTGTATGACATTCGTCGATCAGGTATCAAAGCCCGTGTGATCCGTGTCCGGTGTACGTGGATCAATCCTGTGCTTGTCCGATACCATTTTTGTGCTATAGGTTTTATTTATTCCAGTCGTGTTACAAAAAATTTGGAGGCACAAACGAAAATGTTGCGTCCAATTAGAAGGTAAACGTTACTAAATTAAAAGTTTAAATTATGATGTCTTTATTTATTTAATTGTCATATAACGAAATATTATCAACTCTAAGTATACAAATAATTGAAAATAAACTAGTTCATTGAAATGAAACTACTTTTTAACCGATTCTATCGCGGTTATTTTGATTTTAGTTCCTAACGTTTCAAAATCTATGCAGGTGTCATGTCAAAATCAAAATAAATCGCGATAGAATCCGTTTAAAAAGTAGTTTATTTCAATGTCTAACATTGGCGTAAACCTCATAAAACAATAAGTACATAGTTCATTAAGTATCAAATTGTATAAAAAGTTTCGGTTTATGTATACAATCCCAATAGTGCTGCAGAATAATAAAAAATGCTGCAGACTACAGAGCCAGAGACAGATAGAGCCATCTTTTAAAAATAATCCCGGTTGCGTTGAACATAAGACAAAACTTTTTAAAAATCAGCTCAAACAAAAAAGCAACCCAGACAAAAGTTTAACTTAGCATTTATTCAAGCAATTGCACACCACGATAACGTTGAAAAGTGCAATGCAAAATGAAACCACAAATTGTCTGAATTCTCGTAATAAACTGAGCGTACAAACCTGATTCGGAACTTGGACACAGTCCCGCATCACTAATTTATTCAACGAATCTTTGCGCTCTGCTGCATAAAAACGATGTTACTATTTCGTTCCCGCGGGGACAACTATAGGTCAATCCTGCTACACTTAGACCCAATTTCAACCAAACTCTTTTTTAATCAGACATCAGTTAATGAGTGCTTGAAACAAAACATTCATTCACAATCTACGACCAACACGAAATGTTTTAGTTTTTCATGTCACTGAGGCGGACTAAACGGAACTTGCCTGTGTTCGAACCTGCAACCAAGTGCATGCGAATCCGTTCATTGAACCTCTAGGCCACCACGAATGTTACGATGAATGTGAATGTTAAAATATATCAGGACCTTTAACTATTGAATAAAACTACTTTAAACGGATTCTATCGCGGTTTATTATGATTTTAGTTCCCGACGTTTCAACACCTTTACAGGTGTCACGGTCACGGGCAGACTGAGATGGTATTCGTCTTGACAAGTTATGTTGCTCGTTCTACCTTCATATTTTACTTTTAATTTTAATCGTTTGTGTTCCGACCTACGCAATATACGGGAACTAAAATCAAAATAAACCGCGATAGAATTCGTTTAAAGTAGTTTTATTCAATGTCTAATATTCGCGTAAACCTCAGAAAACAATTAGACCTTTAACTAACAAACAGAGTATGGTGAAATTAACATAAAACGAAATCCCGTCAACATATATTCCCGTTTTACTCCCGCTGTTTACTCTAGTGTGACGAGGCGTTATTTTTTGTTAGCCATGAATAGGTACAATGTACATCACGGTTTTTATTCGGTGTCAAAAAAGGGTTGTTTGAAGGAATACTTATTTCGTACAGATTTGCATAACAAACAACAGGGCGAGTATACTCTTTGAAGTATACCTGCTGGAAATACGTCTATTTTTTTTATACCTTGCAGCTGCCTATTCTTCGTCGTTCTTTCTTTATATCAGAAGAGGAATTTGCCCCACAGAAGATCGAAAACAGGCTCGTAATAGTATAATATATACTTAATATAATACGTGGAGGAAATATTACATAATTATACAACGTCCAATTTGAAAAAAAAAAATAGGGAACGTGGGCGGAGTCGCGGGTCAAAAGCTTGTTGTTTATAAAACGAAAACATAAAGAATTCATCGTGTCTATAATATTATTTGTCTATGGGCCTATACTACATTTACCAATATTTCTGATTTTTTATCTTCCCCTAAAGAAATTAGAATAATAGCGTAATATCTAAAATTGACTAATAACTGTAACTTATTAAAGTTCCGCTTATTTGTATAACTTAGCATAAGTAGAACTAAACTCTGTCTGTATTCAATTATATCAGATACTTGTTTTGAGCTCATACGCTAAAAGTTTAATTAAACTCCTGACAAATTTTGGCTCTAATTAGTTAAAACTTAATAGCAATCTGTTTTCATCTTCATTATTATTTTTTGATAACATTATTTCATTAAGAATGATGATAAAATTACGTGTGTAGGGAGGAACACATATTTTTTTTAAACACGTTCCCGGACATATTCTTTCTATAAGCCATGTTTAGGCATAAACTCTGAAGAAATGAATGAATTAACCTTATGATTTCTCAGGTTCACGCGAATGTTAGACATAAGAATAAAATTATTCGTTTAATAGATTCTATCACAGTTTATTTTAATTTTGTTTCGAGGCCTGTACAGGTGACATGGTCTATCCGTGATCAGTTTTATTACAATAAATGAACTTGTTTTAATGTGTGAATTTAAAAACATCCTCCACATAGTATGAGCAAGATTTATTCCACTATACTATAAAACAAATAACATATTTTCCATCTCTTTTGGCGCTATTCCTCTAATTAATTCTCTAATTAATACACACAATATATGCACTGATAACATTACGCTATCACCAATCTGCGTTACCGGGCTGCACCTAATTAGGTATGGTAGGTAGTAGCGCTTAATTTGATTAGTATAACCGCGTTTAGCGTAGATGCTTACCAGTTAATTTGATCTTACGCGCTGTTGCCTTGTTCAGTTTAAAAGATAAGTACAGCTTAAATAATAATAAAAAAAAGAAATGATAGTAATATCCTGTATTCATGTATGCTTAAAAAGTTTGACATTGTCTGATGGTTTAAATGCGCTTATCTTCAAATCTCCAAGTCAGATTAAATAAATTATTCTTTAATTTTAGAAAAAAAAATGAGGTATCGAGCAAAACATAAAAAGCCCTTAAATACTCGAACGAAGTCGCAGAAGACAGCTATTTACCATATAAACTGTTGAAAGTCAACTAAAAATTTATTTCATAAGAATTATTTACCTTCAGAGTCATCTTTATCAGATAAAAAATTAATCAACTCAGGCTAAACCAATCTTCTGAATATACTTTCTCGTGTCACAATCTTCGAAATAAAATTTTCGTATTTTTAAATAAAGGTTTTAAGTAATTTATCCAGAAAGGAATATTAATTAAATAAGTATTTTAAAACGGTCGTATTCACGCTAAATAAAACAATATTTAAAATTAAACTTGTGTACATTATTGTTGTATGCTCTCTGGACTTAATTAGTACTTCAAAGGAAGCTCTATATACATTTCTAAACACGAATGGTTTACATTTTTATTTTCATAAATACAAACAAACTAATAAAACTTTTGAATAGTATTATGAAATAAAAACATCTCTCAATGTCAAGTTTATTTAAAATTAAAATCTAAGAAAAACATTTTCTGAATATTTATCTGATATCATAAATAAACTAAGTGTTCTTTTTAAATTTTATTGGTTCACCAATAATTATTATATCAATGCATAAGTTAGACACAATCATAACACTACATGCATACATTTAAGCTTCTTAAATAGTTCACTAATCTTAGTTAACATTTTTAAGAACGCTGCAGGACTAATTTAATTGTTAGTATCCGCTTTCCTTATATATACCTATCATTAGCCTTTCATGATAGGTATGTATAAGGAAAGCTCATACTAATTGACGCAGTATAGGTAGTACGCAGTACCTACACACGCGAAAAGTACGCAGAACGCACGCGAATACTAATGGGTGCGCTGCGCTACAAATTATTACTTAAAAGTTGACGCGGTAAACGTGTCAGTCATTGTCACTCGCCGCATGCCGTTAGTCAATAACAATCGACTAACATCGTTTGTTATCGACTTTTATCGACTAAACTCAAAAATCGACTATTTCGGTTAGTTTTAGTAGTAACGCCCATCACTACATAAAAGCAATATAGATACTATAGACCGCTAAAAGATACTGTGGTTCAGTGTTTTTTATTTATTTTATCCAGAACAGTAAGTATAAGAAACAGTAAGCGTACACAATCTTTATCACCGTAGCATAGAATACCTACATTTCTTTGCTCACGAGACTACACGAAAAAACTCCTGCTTTCTCCTTAGGGGAATACCGAGGCGCGATGTTGTTTAGATACGGAATATTAACATTCAGGGCACGAATTACGGTTACCGAAAATAAAATACATTTTTGTATGTTTTCTAAAAGCTCTGTTACCATATACTCATGTATCTACAAGGCGCATACCAAAATTTAAGTAATAAAATAAATTAGTAGGTAATAATTATTATTTTAAATAAGGTTGGATTTTTTTTATATTTTATTATTATTTGCCAGTATTTTTGTCTCGTTTAAATCATTTTTTTCATTCAAATTTTTATAAATCTTAAAACAAAATTAAACTAAACTAACTGGGATTCTAACTTATTTACCTAAATAATTCAAGATAACTTATCTAAAACCTAAATACCTAGAATCTGTGGTTGTAGAGTAATCACAGTTATGCTGTAATAGTTCCTTGATCAAAGGCCACAATTTCTGCGGTGAACATCACAAATATAAACCTATCTATATTATGTTCAAGTCTGTCCGGAACACACATTAATCGATAGTTTAATAGAGCGCTTTGTAAGCGCACAGCAACTCTACACACCAGGAGTGATCAATTAATATCATCTTTGTCCGTTCCGGCTCGGATGTGCCCACGTAAAGGTCTTAGAATAAAATGGGAGTGTGTAGTGCAGTGTGGGCGTAAAAATTAAAAGCCTGACTCAAACATTCATAATTTCCTTTTAACGTAAAAGGCAAACGTAAAAGGTAACTGGAACGCTGTGTCTATTCTGAAATAGTTTACAGAGTCATTTACACTTTATGTCCTAATGTCAGTTTGCATTTACAAAAAAAGGACCACATAATTTTTTTTTGTATTATATAGTAAAATATCTAAACGCAAACTCAACCAACACACCTTTTGCAACGTCCATTCTGATAAAGTATTTATCGTGAGTTTCAAAGTAGTTTTCGATGTTACCAGTTAACTTTGGCAGGAATTATCGTTCGATTTCTGTATGCATGTTCCACTTATTAAAAAAAAACTGTAATGTAAAATAGCGTTTAAATCTGAGGTGTAAATAAAGAACATGTTTTTAATTTGCTCGATATTCTGTCACCGATATACATCTTAACGGCCAGTATGTTAAGTATCATGTGATATTAAACCTTTATGTACGCAAACTTCATGGTATAAACTGACATGCTGGCAAACTCCGGCTTCATAAAGTGAGAGGTCACTTCACGTGTTCGTTTGTTTTAGTTTTATATTGTTCGCAGGTTTAAAGCTTTGAAATCCACGTGCAACAGCGTTGCCATTCGCGATTTAGAAGTGTTTTCACGATTTTGACTTTATGATTGTGTAGTTTCTATATTTTTTGGTTGTTATTTTATATTTATCTACTACTTCGGACTAATTTTGTTTCAATTATCATAATATGTGCAGTGCATAACACTATACAAGGAGATTTATTTCATATAGATACTAACATTCCATCATAATATAGAATCCCCAGTTTCCCAATATTTAATAACATTGAGATTTTCTTCTTCAAAATAAAGAAATAAAAACCCCGCAACATTTCAATAACCGTTCCAAGAAAACAAATGAAAATGGAACATCTCAAATCCTTAGCGGTTCGAGCGTTCGAGAGAAAATACAACACTAAATAACTGTCTCAATAACCGAGACGAAGAAGCAACAGATTGCGTCGACCGAAGACTATATTAAATCGATATAACTGTACGATTATCGGGGCATGAAACCCCCTACAACGGTTTAAAGATATTTTATTTCTCATAAGAACTTACATACAGTTCACTTAAAATGAGATACAACGTACTTACTATTAAATTAATTCATTACACCTCCAGTTATACATATTATAATAATATACATTATTTAGGTTAAGATTAGAGTGTGCATACATAATTCCTAAGTTTATTTTTAAATATATTTAAGTTGTTACAATCTTTCACATCATTAGGTAAATTATTGTACAGCTGTGCTCCCTCAAATAATATCGTTTTCTTCCCATAATTAGTTCGAACTTTAATTAGTTGTAGTTTATTCTTCTTTCTTAAATTATGTGTACTTGTTTTTGTAGGTAGTTGCAGGTCAGTTAAAACATAATTAGATTTAATTTTTTTGATTAGGATGCATGTGTTATATATATATAATTGCTTAAGATTGAACAATTTAGTTTTGTTGTATAATAATTTTGTTGGGGTAAGGTAGTGGTAACGGAACAATATTTTAATTAGTTTATTTTGTATTCTCTGAAGTGGGCTTATATTGGTTACAGCAGCTGAACCCCATACCTCAATTAAATACTCTAGGTGTGATTTGATGAGGGAGTTGTATATGACTGTACGTACTTTTTGTGGAATACACTTTGCGACCTTACGTAATGCTCCTAGTGTTGACATCAGTTTGGTTCTAGTATGATCGATGTGCATTTTCCATGTTAATTTGTCATCCAACCACAGCCCGAGATATTTTTCGTGATTTGATTGTTTTATTATTTCATTATTTATTCTGAGTTGTGTAAAGTCTGGTATATTTTTATTTTTTGCCGAGAATAACATGAAAGATGTTTTTGAGGTGTTAATTGTGAGAAGATTGTATTTTAACCATTCATTAATGAGGTCAAGGTCTTTTTGTGCGTCGGCTATAATGTTGTGGATTGATTTGCCGTAATAAAAAAGACATATTGTGTCATCTGCATATAATGTTAGCTGTCCTGTTAAGCCAATTTTATTAATGTTATTTATATAGATTAAGAATAGTAGTGGACTGATTATTGAGCCCTGGGGACAGCCGTATGATGGCATGGTTTTGATTGAGCTCGTAATACCCTCTATTTTAACCACCTGTTTCCTGTTTTGTAGGTAGGATTTAAAAATGTTTAGGGCCTCGCCTGTGACACCTATATTGGATATTTTCTGTAATAGCTTTTTGTGACTCACTGTGTCAAAAGCTTTTTTTAGGTCAATAAAAATCCCTAACACCAGGTTTCCTTGATCGATGTTGGTTTTGATTTTTGTGATAAGATCAATAGCGGCTGTTTTAGTGCTTGATTGTGTACGAAAACCATATTGCTGTTTTATTAGAAACTGTTTTTGAGTGAGATACCTATTTAGACGGTCATACATAACTCGTTCAAATATTTTAGACAAGACAGGCAAAACCGACACAGGCCTATAGTTATTTGGGTCAGTCCTATTTCCAGTTTTGTAAATAGGACTCACCTTTGCTATCTTGAGGGTATCAGGAAAAGTACCGCTTGATAAACATTTATTTATGCAGTTAGTAAGCTTGTCAATAATTATGGTTTTTAAACATTTAACCGCTTTTGTACTTATGCCATCCAGGCCGGTGTCAAGTATTGCTGTCAAGGTTATCAATGATCAGAGATATTTCATTTGTAGTGCATGGTGTTAGTTCACTTAAGATTATGTCATGTGTATAATTATCATCGTACATTAGTATGTTACCAGTATTTATGTGATATTCTTTAGGTATTTTGTTGGCTAAGTCCACTCCAATCGACGAGAAAAAATTATTAAATAAATCACATACCGATTTCCCCTCAGTTACGAGTCCCAGGTTCGACATTAGTTTTGGAGGAGCACTGCTGTCACTGATTTTATTTAAACCTAAGTTGTTAATAGTTTCCCACATTTTCTTCGGCTGATATCGGCAGTTATAGAATAGGTTATAATAGTATTTTTTTTCTTGTTTGTGCTTATTATATCTTACAAAAGCAAACCGAAAAAAAATTACATTGACATTTATTAATTAATATCGAAGTTATAGCCGTCAAACTGTTAATTTATATTATTTTTCGAGATAATATTCGAGATACATAATACGAATTACAAATTTGACAAAATTAATTGTATAAAGTTCGCTGTCGCATTACTTTTGCAGATACGTATTAAGGCCGCCGGACGACAGCCCAGTCATCTCTTTCAACCCGGTTTTAATAGTCATCGTTTATCTTACAAGGACGATCATGCGAGTCCGTGAGAAGTTTGCTTATGTAGACGTTTTCAATATCGATTTTTAATTTAGAATATTAATTTTGTGTTATTAGAATGGTTGTTGTTAACTCGGAGAGGTGTAAGAGGTTGCCTCCATCCCTAGACCAAGCTGCCCAAACAAGCAATAAATATGTCCATCTATATATATAAAAATGAAACCCGTTTTCCGTTGTCACGACATCACGCGTGAACGGCTGGACCAATTTCGTTCATTCTTTTTTTGTCGTATTTTTTATTATCAGGAGATGGTTCTTATGGAGAAAAAAAAAAAAAAAAAAGTTGCGCGAAAATTTAAAAAAATTTAAAGAAAAGTTAATGACCATATTAACTTTTCTAATTTAACCTATATAGCCTTTGACATATCTGTTAGTTATTTGACATGACAACGTCTGTCAGGTCAGCTAGTATATAATAAAAACTTTAGATGTAGTCCTCTTTTGCTGTTTTCCACATTAAAAATGTTAACCCTAAAATGTTAATTAATGTGAGGCCCAAATCCTGCACGGGGTGTTGCTCTAGCTGGAGGTCCTTATATACTTTACGACCGATGAAACAGTCAAAGCCTGCGCTAAACCTAAGTAAGGTAGACTTCATAAAAAATATTGGCATAGATACCATTAATGGATACCAATATGATATCTAATGTATTTATTTCATTTGAGTTAAATTATCTCAATTTTTAACGTATTTTTCATCACTATTTAATTATGGAAGACATGACTAGATATTATTCTTTGATATCCGAACTTACGTGTTTGGACTTCTTTCTGCAAAATCTCAAACAATGTCGTGCGCTACAAAGCGCTTTAGTTCTTAAAGCGGTGGCTTTTTGTCACACATGTTACACGATAAATGCTCGAACTACTGCTGCTGAACGAACTACTTACATACTAGATGTTATTAAATGATACTTTGATTCCGTCCTAGCTGTAAATGCTGTTTTGAACTAAAAACTCATATGGACATACATTTAGATGGCAAAATTGTAAGGTTACTGGGTTAACCAATGTTGCAATATGGAAAAACTACTTGCTTTTGAAAGATTTTTGAATAATATATATGACCGTTTGAAATTATAGCAGATATGTTTGTAACCACGGCCAGTGTGCCAGGTAAATGTATGAGTTCACATTAAATTCCGTGTTGTAATTTTATTATTATCGTACAAAGCATTAGTTTAAAAAAATAGTATTTACATCTATGTTGGGTGTAGCCATGCATATTTGGTACGACATCGTTTTGAATGTTTAGTTCAAAGCACCGTGAATTCGCGGCTTAATTATTCAACAGAATTCGAATATCAATCATTATGAATGTGGGATTTTAGTGTTTTTTATTATCCAAACGGACATATCAGCACATACCAACCAGCATTAATATGAAAGTGCGTATCAGAAAATATGTAAATTAAAATCCCACAAGCAAAGCCGCGAGCACAAATAGCTTTCCAAATAATGCAAAACATTGTTCTGATATTTAACAAGAATTCCTGTGAAATTTACCAACCTGAGAGTTTGCGCCATGCATTTCATTAATTAATACTTTGTGGAAATACTCTTGTTCATTGTAAATTAATATAACAGAGTACATTGTTTCCGTTAATAATGCTGCGATGCAGGTATTGATAACTATGATTTCAGCTTAATAAAATTAATTTCGAAGTCCTTTGTACACGGTGGGATCCCTCGCTGTTCGGTATTAGTAGGAATTTGCGTGTTGCGCGTTTGTGTATACTGTTGTGTTGGACATTTCACAGCATCAAAAAGGTGATAGGAATGTTAATATAAAAATGGTTAATTATAGACAATGTGCGACGTGTACCACAAGGTTTTGAAGCTTACAGCAATAATTTACATTTCCAGAACAAATCATTTTAGGAAAACAGGTTCAAAGGCTGCTTACTTTTAACGAAATGTATTTCTTCAGACCTGCAACAGGATTCATAAATGAAGAGAAATGGATACAGTGTGTGTAATAATCTACCTCATCTTTTAACAGTTTTGAACGTACATAGCTCCCACCAGGTTGCGAATTTTTCAGTTGCAAATTTATTTATTTGTCTTTACAACACCATAACAGAAACTCCAAAGCGATGTTATAAAATAAAACAAGATAAGTACCTACATTAAAATATAAACTCTATATAAACTAAACCAAACATATACAAATAAACTTAAGTAAACATTTCAAAATTTACTTTCTATATGTTTCTGTGCCCTTTCTGTGAATTCCGGAAGGCTAAGTAAAAATATGTCAATATTTTCATCATTTAACTTATTAACTAAAGTTATTGCTCGTGACAAGGGGGCAAACTTAAGTAGGTTTGTCCTGGCTAAGGCAGCGCTGAACATCGGCGGGCGCCTGCGAGCACCCACGCACTGGTTCGGCGCGCACAGACGCAGCTCCGCCAGCACGTCGGGGTGGTGCACCTGCCCCCGCACAACTCGAAAAATATATTTCGCTAGGGTTACATCCCTTCTCACTGCTAGCGTACAATATCCCACCATACCTATTACGAATAAGCTCGGGTACATTAACGGGTAAAATGGATAAATCCCAAATTGTTTAAAATATAAAAATCTTGTAAATTTATTTTGAATTTTTTCTATCATTAAAATATATTTACTCTCGTGTGGATTCCAAATTAAAGAATTTGTTTCAAGGTGACTACGGACCAGTGCATTATATAATATTTTGACCGCGTTTGTGTTATTAAAATCTTTGCATTGACGCAAGATAAATCCTAAATTCCTAAAAGCTTTTTTACATACATTGACAATGTGCTTACGATACGTTAACTCACTTACCATCTCGACTCCTAAATCCCTAACTCGTGTCACCCGCGATAGCACCGTACCGTCCACTTCATACTGATAGCACAAGGGCGTGCGAACTCGACCGTAGCTCATCACGCAGCACTTGTCGACATTAAATAGCAGTTTATTATATTGACTCCATTGAACTACTCTATTGATGTCCTCCTGAAGTCGCTCACTATCAGTTGAATTCACCACGGACATGAAGATTTTTAAGTCGTCTGCAAAAAGCAGACACTTAGCGTCCTTGATCACATTTGGTAGGTCATTAATCATCAACAAGAACTCCAGAGGACCCAGATTGCTACCCTGACTAACACCGGAAAACGTAAAGTACGTTTTGGATTCATGTCCCGCATATTCTACATACTGTCTACGCTCGCCCAGGTAACTTGCAAAAAACTTTAATAATTGCGGCGTGAATCCCATCGCCGCAAACTTTTGTAAGAGCACGTCATTATCCACGACATCAAATGCCCTTTTAAAATCGAGGTAAGCGACGTCTACCTGCCCCCCCGCATCCACAACAGGTGTCACATAGTTCACGAAGGACAGCAGGTTACTCCCCGTACTCCTACCCGGCAGAAATCCATGCTGTGCGTCAGTCAATTGCGACCTTAGTTGTGAGTAGATATATTTGTGTAATGCAGATTCAAAAACCTTTGCGAAGGTAGACAATACGGCCACTGGTCTGTATCCATCCACCTCGGAACCCTTACTTCCCTTCGGAACTGGTATTACTCTGCTTATTTTCCATTCATCTGGATAGTAACCTTCTTCTAAACATAAATTAAATAAATGCAATAAGGGCTTTTCAAACACCGACTTGCAGTCCCTAACCACGCACGGTGGTATGCCGTCCGGTCCCACAGAGTGCTTTGGTTTGAGCCGGCGCAGCGCGGCGCGCACGTCGCGGGCGTCGAGCCGACCGACATGCACCCGCGCCGAGCCCGCCGCGCTGCCCGCCGCGCGCTCCGCCGCCACCGGGTCCAGTGCCGGCCGCTCCGCGCTGTACACCGAATGGAAATATGCCGTGAAACACTCCGCACCTTCTTCCTCACTAATTATGTTCCTGTCTTTAGTTATCTGAGACTTATTACGTTTGGATTGTTTACCCCTAACAAAGTTCCAAAACGCTTTGGGGTCATTTTTTATATTTAGCTGTAACCTGTTTTGATATGCTTCGTACGTTGACGCTAGTTTACTTGAGATCTATAGAGCGAAAACATTTTATAATCACTCAACGATCTCGTGATTTTAAATATTTTATGATACCTCCACTTACGCTTGATATCATGTATTAAGTCCGTAGTGTACCAATCTGGATATACGTACTTACCATTATATCTATTTACAAAACTATCCTTTCTCGGAGTACACTCATCAATTGCGCTAATTATTGTTCTATAGAAATAAGCTATTGCTTGCTTTGAGCTCTGAATGTCACATAACAATTGCCAATCTATTAATTTAAATCTATTATACAACATGTGAAAATTGCATTTAGTAAAATTCCACTTACATTTTTCATTCGTCCGGTCTGTTTTATTATGTAATCGCTCATGAGTCTCCAAGTCCGGCTCCCGGCGCCCCATAACGCTAATGACCAGCGGTGGATGTTGTTTATCGATATCTACTAACACTTCGCCTGCCTCTTGTAACTTTACCTCACTCGCTGTCATATTAGTTAAAACTAAGTCTAAAATCCTACTATTAATATTGAGTATATTATTTACCTGCCGAAATCCACAGAAAGCATTCACATACTCCATATAGCTACATATTTCAATCGTCGCCGAAGGCATATTAAAATCACCCAACACTACAACTTTACTATAATTAACACAAATATTTTCTAATATTCTAAATAAAAACATATACTGATTAGCGTCACATTTTGGTGGAATATAAACCACACAACACAAAAACAAACAACTACTATTATTACGCTTGTGTACCGTTGCACACAAAATCTCAAATAAGGCTGAGTCCACATTGTCGATTGAAACTTGTGTTAATTTTAAACGCGAAGATGCGGCCAGCAACACTCCACCCTGCTTGCGCCCGTCTGCTCGATCACACCTTAGTACACTAAAACTTGGCGGAATTAATTCTCCATCACAAATCGCTTCATTAAGGCCTGACTCCGTAATAGCAAACAGATCACATGCAGATGTCAATAAATTACAGTAAACTGTTTTTGTTTTGGTTCTCAATCCTCTTACATTTTGATAATAAATGTTTATGTAGTTCTTAATGTGTTTCGCCAATTTATTCTGACTTCCGGGTGTTCCGAAAAAATCTCCATTCGTTAAATTGGGTATTTAGTGGCCAACTGTTCTCTTCGTTGATTTTATCAAACTGGGATTCAGGTACACCAATCATAAATGTCGAGTAGTCTCTTTTGGTCTTAGGAATAACTTTTTCTACTTTAACATCCTTCGACCCACATATCTTCATTACGTGTTCCGTAATAGCTTCTTCCGTCGTTTCAGGATGAAGTGACCAGACATGTAAAAATTTCTTTTTTTCAATCGCGTGGATAGTTGAAATTTGGTTATTTCCACCTTTTTGAATAGTATTCAAATTTAATTGAGACTTCTTATTCTTCTTCGAAACGCCTACTATTTTCCATTCCTTTGACTCAATAATATTAGAATTAATCTCATTTTGTTCCGGCAATGTAGACGCATCTTTATTCTGGGTACGCTTGTTCGCACGTCGTGCTCGCTGCGACATATTTTCTACAACCGAAGCTTGCTCCGCTGCCGTCTCACTCGCACCTTGCGCCTGAGGCTCCCCGACGCATACACTTCTCTCACTCTTTTCACTCGTCGCCTGCACTCGCATTAGTTCGTCAATTTTCGTACACAGATTTGCAATTACCTCCTTTTGTACGTTAATGGCGGTTGAATAATTTTCGATAGACTTGTTTTGAAAATCAATTTTCTTGTTTTGCTCTTCAATAATAACCGATTGAGCGGTGATTTTCGTAGTCAGTGCAACTAACTTCTTCGACAGCTCGTTAAAAGCGGTTTCAACGTTAAATTTTGACATTTTTCCAATAATCGTAAATAAAAATCACGGAGCCAATGTTCGCGTGTCGCGTGAGCGAGACAGTTAACACACCTACACACCCACACCACCCACACACCTTAAGGGAAATGTCAATCAATATCAATAGGCATCAAAATATATCAATATCAATAGGCATCCAAATGTCTATATATAGCTTATGGCACTCAGGAATAATGTAGCTTACTACTGATGAAAGAATTTTTTAAATCGGTTCGATAGTTCCAGGTATTACTTCTTAATCACTGAAAGACGGTGGAGCTTGAGCTCAATAGCGGTGTCATACCGGTTTGAAGGCCGGTACAGTAGCGATTAAAAATAAACTCACACATAATATTATTAGTACAGATGATCACACTGGACAAGCAGACCTTTCACTCACTCGTAAGGTTTGTAAAGTTATTCAGTACAATATGTGTGAGTATGTAGGTATGTCCATATACATTATGAATAGGGATTATTTTATTCAGAATAGAAATACAAAACTCTATTACGCCGTACCGCTAAATTGATTGTTCGAAATTAAATTCAAAGGTAAATTGTTCAGTGTTCGCGATTGCTCCAATTTAAATCGGATAGATTTTGTAGGTACAAATAAATATCACGCGTGATGATGCTGTAAAGAGCGTTTTATTTTCTTGCTTATATACATATACAAACTTTAACCTACTGTTGGTGTAACCAAGGTCATATTTTAAAAAAGCTTGTTATTGCTACTTATAATACCAGCTTATATATGTCCCACTGCTGGGCACAGGCCTCTTCCCATTTAACGAAGGAACGAGCATTGATCACCACGCTTACTCATAGCGGATAGGCGATTTCAGATCCCAATTTTTACAATCCAGGTTTCTTTACGATGTTTGCCTTCACCGTTTGTCAAAGATGTCTTAGAATGATTAAGAAAGTACATATAACTTTGAAAAAGTCACATCGGTACTTGCCAGGGTTTGAACCTGCAACCATGTGCAATCGAATCTGGCTATTGAACGGCTACGCCACCACGACTATCTCAATGTTTACCTTAAGAGAAAGTCTCTTATTTTATCGCAAAAATTTTGGTTAAAATATCCAATCAATGCAATATCTATCTACCCGTACAAGTGCTGATTTGACCAAAGACAGATAACTTTTGATCGTGGAATCCTTCTAACCTATAAAACAAAAACACGTCAGTTCTACTTTTATCATTAAAAATAATAGTTATTGATTGACACAATTTGAATCCACATTACTCTCAATACTTCATAAATTATTTTTGCGCGACTGAAGCCATTGGATGTTCTAGTAAATAGTAATGATTTCTCTCATACGAGAATATCGTATAAATTCACTGAAATGAAACCAATTAGGTATACCTACCATATTCCAATAATATGACTATTTCAGTGTTCGTTAAAACGCTCCAATACATTTCGCGAACAATATGAAAAATGATTTTTTTACGTCATTATTTTATTAAAATGTTTTTATACTGATACTAGTTGTGGCCTATAGATTCATCCGCGTAGGGAGATCCTATTCCCGGATCTTTTACAATCTCCTGTTTTATTTTTTCACGGACTTTTCATAAAGGATGATTTTTTTTATTATTTTATACAAATCTTATTCTGGCAATAACAAACGCAATAAAAACAATTGTCCATCTTGGTGCAGTGGTTTGAAAGTAAGGCGCTTAGAAACATATGAAAAATAATTGCAATCAAGTCTCAGGCTTGATTGATTCTGTGAAGGCGGCCTCTGGTTTAGCAGTCAGGGTCACTAATCACTGGACCTTAACATTACTTAATATCTAAGTTTTGATCAATTTATTAAATCTCAAGAGCCATACACTACTCAATAACTCATAATTACGAAAGTTATATAATAAACATATGACGTGCACCCTTCACAAGTTCATACAAAATTCGGTTGAAAGATTACTAAATTTCTAATGAATTTCTAATGTTTCAAGACTTTGTTAACTACGTAATGCGATTTGGAACAACGGCTAGCAATCGGCATAATAGCTTTGGAATGATATGGAATACTTTACCGTAAATGGGAAAAGTTGTAAATGATGAACAGAATTACAAAATGGACGGTTGATTAATTCTCGTAATTATTTTTGTGCTTACGTTACGTGTTTTAGCAGTCGTACTTTTTTTTATTGTGCCTTTTTGCGACATCAAGAAACTTCTTCAATGGAGTAATTTACGTCATTATTATCCTTTTTACTGTCTTAAGAACAGCTACAAGTAAAATCTTTTTTCAACGCGTGTTTTTTTTTCTGGTCATAATTGTTAATAGATAATTTGCACCTTATTTGGGAAACACTTTGGTGTTTTAAACGGCTTGTTTTCTGATTCAAATTTTATGTGCAACGAAAATACTTACCGAAGCATCCGTTTGATATTAAATCAAAAAAATGTGCTTTAGCTTTTTATTACATAAACAAACGTAAAATATAATAGTTTTATTCGGAATAGAAATTCGCGTGAAAATAATATATTATGCAATAATATGAAGTAGTATTTTTTTATTTCCAGTAAAATTCCCGTTTGTGTGGACATCATTTATTTGTACAGCCATATTTTGTATTTATTAAAATCGTTCGATCTGTTGAAATACAAGATATCAAATAAATAATGGCTGCCAGTGGATTTTATCGGCGTATATCGGTTTTCGTGATATTGTTAGCTGGATTTGACCGTGTGATACTATACCTTTATACAAAACTTTTAATATAAAAAAAGGAACCAGCAAATTAAATATTTTTTGCACAAAAAAGCAATAAACGATATGTCAAAGTAGGTCATAATAAATCAAAGCTCAACTTAAAGAAAGTTCTTGACTGACCTGGTTATTTAACAAAAATGTTCCAAAATACTTACAAACTCTAAGCAGTAACAAACAACGTTTTGTATTACACAAACAAAGTCTGTTGAAGTGTGCATTAGTGTCGAGTAACCCAAGTATCTAATGAAGTTGAAAAGGGATGAGATCAAAGGAAGACGAAATAGAAGTCTTGCTTCTTAAATTAAAAAGAAAATCCAGCCAAATGTGGGGCACGGTGTTATGAAATACATAGAGACTTACTTTTAATATCTAACTCTTTTGCCGCCACCTTTAATTCTATGTAGCTGGCGTGGGATAAAACGACCAATCTCCATCAACTCAATTTGCGTAATGGAGTATTCGTTCAGATGTCCTCTGTTTTACATCACAAAAAAGGTTTAACATTAAAACTAGTAAGCACAAAATGTCACATAAAAATATACCTTTTGACCTCCAATACTCTTTGGGGAACCCTTATAGGGTTTCCTGCGCAAGGTTAGCATTTTTGCCGGGGGCGCTTGTTCGTCATGATATATTTTGAGGAAGAATCCAAATAACGCGTAGCAAACAAATTTTAACATAACTAAAATAATAAATGATATATACACACGAAAAAATAAATAAAAAACTAATATATATTAATAAAAGTTTAAAAAATGGCGTCAAAGTATTCATCCGCATCGCTGTCGACCGGGAGTGTGCCCACTAGGCTGGCTGCATTGCCACGTTGTATGGCAATGCTTATTCTTTGACCAAGGTAAAAGCCAGCCCTTGGGTCACGCGAAGTGTCAACAAGGCGTTTGGCTAGATCTTTGAAAACCATATGTGCACTCGGGCCCCACGGTCCAAGGGTTTCAACCCCAAACGGCTCGAATATATAACTGCCTATTAGGTTGTTATATTTCTGCAAACAAATTAGATGGTTATTTTTATAGTAACTACGATATTTACTCGTTCTTTTGGCCTTACCTCACTTTATATTTTGCTTTTAAAAACATTGAAGAGGAAAACTGAATTCTGTGAACTAAACTTAAATGACTTACAATGCTACTAAGGATTTGTTACGCAGCAATAAGCCGGTAGAAGTGTGAGACAAACTGAACACTAACTGTAAATAAATTAATAAAAATATTTAACAGACGTCTTCGTTGACATGGGATTCTAGGATAGCAAAACTGACGAATATCAAATAATATTAAACGAAGCAGCTACCAACCAACCTTATAAACCTATTACTTAATGTGAGAGAGGAGTGAAATATTTGTAGCGAATGAAACTGATTTTTGACAAGCAATTCGTATATGTATAGGTACCTACATATAATATTTTAACATGTAAAATATCAAAACGCATGGGGTGATAATTATAAACAACAAAGTATATCCAGATCAGACTAGACTTTGTCACAAGCTTAAAGCATAGTCCAAAGTAAGATTACCAAGATTACGGCCATATCTTCGCATTCTTTTTTTCGATTTCTAGTATTATTTTATGTTAAGCTTTACGAAAACACTTAAATTCATTTTACAACGATGCCTTATTTATTAGAGCCTTGTACTAATTACAGAGAAACGAGAGGTGTTCAATCCGTCGCTTTGGTTTTGAATTTGCATCGAAACGAGCGCCGGTGATTGGGTTACCGCGGCCACGGGCATACTCGATCACGAATGCTTATTGAATTAAAACTTAAGTCGATGTAGTCAACTTTACAAACGCTTCATCGATTTCCTCCGTATCTCAGAAATTTTAAGATTTTTTTTAGGTTTTTGTACTTACGTTATATAAAATTTGATGTTACTTTGAACATAAAATATGCCTCTCATTAAACATAAGGACATAATCTGTTGACCCAAGCTTTAGCCTAAGTACACATAGAAATACAAAAAGTATTTTCTCAGAATTAATTGCGGTGGAGACGCTTTAAAAACCTTGTTTTAATTACTGAGCGAGAGGTGTTGAATCCGTAGCTTCAATTTGCATCGAAACGAGAGCCGGTGATTGGGTTACCGCGGCCACGAGCATGCTCGATCACTAATGCTTATTGAATTAAAACCTAAGTCAATATAGTCTGCGAGCTCGCTAAACATAGCTTCTATTGATTTTTGGTACTTCGGTAAATTTTGTTGTTTCTCCTTCACCACTTTTGCTTGTTGATTTTAAGTTGATGTTAATTTTCAATTGAGTTAACTTAAGAAAGGACGCAATGGTGTAAGAATATAACTGAGGTATACGTACAGATTTTAGTAATGACTTGTTATTAAGCAAGTCACAATATCAGTCAGCGATAGCGTCGTAAATTCTCCATCAGGATTGTCAGTACCTCGACAGCAACAGACGTGAGAACAATAAAGGCGTGTTTTGATTAACAGTAACGTTTTCTCTTGTGTAATTCCTTACAATAGGGTTCGAGTGAACTTCGAGCGATATCCATCGGAACCCCAGGAGGGCGACTCAGTACTTGTGCAAATTAATTCACATTAATTTCTTAGGAGCTTATACTCTTGGGTCTACTTAATACCGACCACCTGAGCTGGGATATTATCTTAAGTGATTGCTTCGAAATAATAAATTGAATTCGAAAACATATTGCTATTGGTTTATCTATTTACGTTCTCAAAAATGAAATATAATAAAAAAAAATGTTTTTTTTAGGACTATATTTAAAAGTAATATTGATGCGTTGTTTTTGTGTACATCTGCATAATTTGTTTCATTTCCTATGCTTTCGCAATATTGAATGTTAAAAAAGTACCGTGACCTATAAAACATGAGTAATGGTCGACTAGCTGTCACCGCGAAGGTCGTTCGTGAAAGTGATTTATTTGACGAAGGGAATTACAACTTTGAGCGGACATGCGTATATTAATTAATGATAACGCGACTTACGAAATATAGTGAAGATAAATCAACGATTTGTATACTTGATTTTTCAGAATGTTAATAGGAATAGGTTTATATTTAGATAACTACTGTAATCTATTGTTTAACTTTAAACAGTTAGTGTTGAAGGAAGCGTTTTTTTCTTTTCTAGGAATATTAGATTTTTACTTTTAATTAAAACTAGATAATTTTAGTTTTCCACATAAAAATAACAATGCAAAAATATTAAACAATATATTCAAAAATAACCTCACATAAAAATTGTGCGGATCGAATGACGAAGAAAAATTGAGTAAATCATAATTAATTGAGGCATCAGCCGATGTTGGTTCGTAAATATGATTTATAAAAACCTTTAGCGCAACCCAGGTATGGGTAAATAGAATAAAATGATATTGGCTTTACGGTTACGGAGGTATGGAGAGGATAACGTAGAAATAATTTGTTAGGCTACGGATGCATTATGGATCTGCCAAACTTACTTGTATAATTATAAGTAAGAAGTTATTTTCTCATGTTTTAAAGTACATAACGTGTGAGTAAAGGGGATTTTTTGTGTTTTTTTTAAGGGATTGTATGCACTGCCTTTAATAATGTAATTGAATTTGCATTCAAAGTAAATAAAATACACAATTCAAACCTAAAACACGGGTTCTGCTATTTAGAATGAAAGTGGAGATGGCTAACCGCATTCATGTGTCACAATAACTTGTAAATTATATACAAATACTTAGTATGAAGGAATAATTTGAACATCCGGCAGGACTCGAACCTGCGACTCCTGGTTCAACGCACTAGTCGCTTTTCCGACTAAGCTACAGAGAAAGAATAAAGAAGAATGAAAATGTTATCTTCTTTATATTTGTATTTAATTTACAAGTTATTGTAACGCATGCGGTTTAAATCAATAAAGAAAAAGATTGTGGCCGCGCCATCTATCAGACTTTGAAATAACAAATTGTTAACTTGATTATGGCAAAACCAATCTATAATTATTGGATTGCTCAGATGTCACACACGTCGCCGTAAGACGTGCAGAAAAAAAATGAACCCTCGGTTAGCGTCTTAGTTCGGAAAGCGACTAGTGCGTTGAAGGGTCAGGTCAGGAGTTGCAGGTTCGAGTCCTACCAGAGGTTCAATTTTCTTCTTCTTTCTATTTGTATTTACTTTACAATTTATTGTGACGCATGAATGCGGTTTAAATCAATAAAGAAATATTCAGTTTATATTAAAAGCATCATCACTAATTCCACAGTTTAAAATAATTTGGAGGTTATCATCGGATTAACCCATTTTTGAAGGCAAACATTTTATTCGCTTCGTTTTAAAAGCAATGAATAAAGCAAACAGCTAACAAAAAATTCATCTCACACCCATTTATTCAACCCTCTGAACTCTTTTATACCTTGACAGGGAAATGATGTGTGAAAACATTGCGTGGTCCTAATGGTTCAAAAACATTTACTTTTGCACGAACGCCAAATCATTGCGGTACGAACGTGTCTACGGATGTTCTCGTCAAAATCACTGAAACAAAAAATTCGTTTGGATTCATACTCGTACATAACTTGAATGCTTACTGTACATGTAAATTTCACTGGGAGAAATTATTGATCCCGGTGTTTACTAGAACGACGTACGTCTTACCGGATTCAGCTGACATTGCGAAGATTGGGTTAGGTGAGAATATCCAGCCAGATTATTTTTACAGCGGCCAACCGGGGTCCACAATCGGTTAACAGATTTCCAGATTAGCCACTGCAATTCGCTTCCAGGGGCTAGGTATATAAAATAGGTACTGAAAAAATCCTTTTACTTCAACATTTCTGCTCTTTACTTAGGAATTGTTTATTATATTTTAAACAATACCTTAAGCATTGTTTTGAACTCTGTGTAAAAACTTTTTGCAATACCGTCTGGCTTAAGCAAAGGCTTTAATGCAAAAACTTCCAAAAATGTCAAAAGTTATATCGTAGGTTCTCGACAAGTTCGCGTTTTTGTTTGTGGTGCTTACTTGAGATTGAATGGTCTGTTTGGTGCTGAATACTTAAAGAGTTGATCAATGTCTTGTGGTTATCACAAGAGATTGATGCCTTACACGAAGTTTGAGTTAACAAGAAGCCCTTGGTGCATTGGTCCTGAGAAACTAGCCAACAGGCTAGTGGTTAGTGAACCTGAGTGCTAAACCGAAGGGCATTCGATTCCCACTTGGGGCAAATGTTTGTGTGATTCATGGTCATTTGTTCTGTCTGGATGTAATTTATCATTAATATGAATGTACCTATTCAGAAAAATGTAAAACGTATATCAGTTAACCCGTTGCCAAAATACAGGTTCAGTCTAGTTTGGGATTAAACGGCCGTGGCAGTGGCTGATTTGATTATGCTTGAGAGCTTCTTGAATGATAATTTTGTTTTAGATTAAGTAATTAATGGGTAATTGGTTACCTCACGCAAAAACGTTTCAGACTAACGTATAAAATATGAATGACGATAAAATTATTATACAGGATTATTTTTTAAGGAGTGTGTATATTCAACGAGGTAATCAGGTGCATAAAACTGAATCACTTTCCCCAAGGAACATTGATCGAAATCTTAAAATTGAATATGAAATTTTCGTACAAAGTGACAGGTCACGCGACTTATATTTGTATGAAAAGTATTCTTTCTATCTCTTCTTCTCTTGAAGTCTATCTTTTAAATTCGCTAATCAATTGATAAATAGTCTCTATCAATCTTCACGATTTTCAGAACATTAAAAGTTTTGAATTTAAGTTGAATCTATAGTACACTAAGCAAGCGCAAATTGTTAAAGAATAAACAACCGCCTTTCTAAAACTAAACTAAATGTACTACAATAAAGTTGTAGTACGATGATAACCGTAAAACTTTATGGACATAACGATAATAAAGTTAAATCTTTTCACATTGTAATAAATCGATCACTAAACTAAAATACAAAACATAAAACGTAACAAGGCATTATATTTTCCGCTTCAATTACGAAAAAGTAAACGAAATCGTATAATTTTATGTAGGTGTATACTATATAGACTAATGACCCAAGAGGCTAGTTTTTTGTTAAAAGGCGAGTAGATAATCTCGCTATAGAGCCTCGATAAATGAAGGTTTAGTCTGTCAGTAAATTCTGGCTCAATGTGTAGACGTTACTTGGTAAATTAGGATGCTTTCAATAGTATGTATTTCGTTTAAAAGGTATAAGCACTGAGGGATTTCTATCGTATAAACGTTAACAGGCGATATATTATTAAGCCTCTAGTGGTTAAATGTGACTCATGCTCTACGTTCACCTGTAGAATACGTTTACTAACTACAAAAGGTAAAATAAAGGTGGTATCGGCGGTAGCCTAATGGTTAGCTCTTAAACTACGCAACTGATTCTAATGAATTTTTCAGATATGGATAGAGTTATTCAAGGGCAAGGTTTTTATGTAAAATTATAGGCATTTATTACTGTACCACCCGGGCAAAGCTGAAGTGGGTCTACTAGTCAATTGTTGTAATAATATATAAGAGTTACTTAAGTTTAAGTAGTAACAGTATTTTTTTTAATGTTCTCTTAAAGCTTTCTAGTAATGCGGGTCGCATATTTTTTTTTTTTTTTTTTAAAAAGGTTACTAGCAATGTGGGTCGCACATTACTAGTAATCTCGTTAACCCCTCGTGCTAAGCTAAAATGCTTGTGTTACGAGTGGGTTCACGTCGGTAGTATAATGGGTGGGATTCGAACCCGCAACCACTTGATCGCAAGTCCGATGCCCTAGCCATTAGGCTACCGCCGCTTATTATTATATTACTAGTATTATTGTTAACTCTTCGTGCTGAGGTAAAATATTCTTGTTATTTCATAATAAGTTAATTCTAATCTTTCCATAGTATAAAACAAAGTTGCTCCCGCGGTCTGCACATTCTCCTTCTTCTTAGGGCGTCGGACTTGCGATCATGTGGGTGCCGGTTTGAATCCCACCCATTGCACTACCGACATGAACTCGTAAAATATTCTTGTGTTACGAGTTCATGTCGGTAGTGCAATGGGTGGGATTCAAACCGGCACCCACATGATCGCAAGTCCGACGCCCTAAGAAGAAGGAGAATGTGCAGACCGCGGGAGCAACTTTGTTTTATACTATGGAAAGATTAGAATTAACTTATTATGAAATAAAATGTTGTATAAATATTTTATAGTTGTATTTATATACCTGATAAGTTATAATACAGGTCTTTAAGCTTTTTTTAACAAATATTCAGAACTAACATAACGTGTCTTGTTTGCGACTACGGCGTAGTGTGATGCGCGTAGCACGTAGCGATCATATTATTCGTAGCCCGTAGCACAATAGTAACGCGAGTAAATAGGACGTGGAGAATAAAACAGAAAGCAATATGATTTACTTTTAGAAAAAGGTTTTTCATTGCAACTGATCGATATTATTCGTGTTAAAAAAAATCAAAAAAGTCAATTACATACATAATATTTGAATAAATTATTTTTCAATCAAAGTTGAGTTAGATGACGACAAACTCGTTTGTTAAAACAATCCTTCGTCATAATTGCTTTCATGAACAAGAAATTAATAACACATTTAAAGCAGTATGCTGAAAACAATTATAAAGCCAAATATGTCACACGAAACATGAGTGAGCCAATTAAGTACATTCATGCAAATGAATTTAATTAAATAGTTGACATATTGTTACACCCACCGCCATGTGCACGGTGTGTAGTGTTATGTAGACTCGACAAGAGCTCACGATCTTTTACAATATTGGGACTAATTTTCTATAGGAAAGAATCTCTTCAAGTTGCTATTCTACCAATGGGTAGGCAGAGGTTAGAGTACCTAATTTATTTTAACAGACAAAAAAAAACTTTTTATTTTCCACAATGATTTGCATGATTTAATTAATGATTTCATTTTCTTACAACATATTGTAAATTTAAAGATTGTAAGATTAAAAAAGAATAGTAAGACCAAAATATGTTATGAAACCACAATTAACAAATAAATTTTATTTTATTTTATTTGACTATTTCAAAATAAAATCGAAACTGGACTGTAACAATCATAGTAAAGATTAAGTCAAAGACTATTGGCATTGTGTTTTATGTTAGCTGTTACATAAAACGAACCTTAAATTGGAAAAAAAACCCAGAATACCTGCACTACCTACTCACTAAAACTCATTTTTGTAAAAAAAGTGAGTAATAACAAAAAAGTATATCAATATAAATTACTCCTCTCTATTTTAGCTGGTGATCTTGGCTCATACAGGTTTGGCTCAATACAGTTCCTCTCAACTCAGATATAACTCTTGAAGAGTGAATTTATAGCGCTTTGAAAGATACGTACCTATATTCTCTAAGTCCACTCGACATTGGTTCATACGCGTGTTCAAGCAACAATTTAATTTTCTTAAGTAATCCTCTTATATAGCCGTTGCTAAGAGATAATCAGTATTAAAAGCATTTCAATTATTATTTTCCATATAATTTCAGCTGAAAGTCTTCGTAAAAAATGATTTAATTATGTTTGGGGCTCGATATTCTAATCGCCTATATATATTTTAATACTATCGAAATTCAAGGTTCGATAATTCGCAAAGATTTGAACAACAGCTTGTAATACTTAATTATGTTTGATTGTCAGAACATGTGAGGTATATTTTACAATATGTCAATATTCTCAAGTCTGACAGTAACTCCTATCTTAACATTTCGAAACCCGATTAACTGTTTACGAAATAAAAAATTGCGTCGGTAACAATTTGATGTTTTTTTCTACTTTTCTACTTTCTTGGGTATGTAACTTAAAACTTAATTATACACATAATTACAATAAACGTCTCTAAGTTAACATGACAGCAGTTCAACAAACAATACAATCTGAATATTACGTACGGTAGTCTCAAACAATAGACAAGAAACTAGGGACCTGTCAAAAAGACGTTCGTTATTTAAAATATGTTCCCAAAAACCGTCATAAAGTAACTGGCAGGAAAATAATAAAAAGCGTTGCAACTAGTCGAAAGTAGAATAAAACCTTCATGAACGTGTGTTCAAAGGTTTAATGGAATATGTCTTATTGTTACGTTCTGGGCACGAGAACAAAGGTTCTCTGTTTAAAGAGCAACTGTAATTAAAATTAAGTTTCATCTCTTTGTTCAAACACATTTAACGAACGTTTTAACGTACTTATAATTATTATAACACGTATAATACTTGTGTTAAAAATCTTCATATAGACAACGTTTTTACATGCAGTATTAAAGCAAGAATTTAAAGAACGTAATTAGAAACAAATGAGTTTTGTTCAGTCAACAAAAATGTAAAAAAATATAATAATATAAGAAATATAATATACCTAAGTGACCTAGTAGTAGCGGATATGACTGTGAGCACAGGGTGGTTGTATATGCCGATTTAAAATATACTGTAATGTGACAGACAAATAGATAAGTTCAGATAGTCACAATGTATTACATTATTATGAAATAAAGTCCTCCCCCGCGTCTGTCAGTCTGTCGTTTCGCGATAAATTCAAAAACTATTTCAGCGATTTTCATGCTGTTTACTTATATTTATTATTTATATTTACTTATACTTATACTATATATTTTTTGCCTCAATGGATGGGGTGGTTCTCGGAGAAGGTGTTAATTTAATATCTAATTTGTCAAGTATAAAACATTGGCTAAGCGACATACACTCGGGCGAAACCGCAGGCATCAGCTAGTGAAATATAAACTAAAGTACTGAATTGAAGTTCTAAATTACTTATCCTATGTCTATCCCTATTTGAGAGTTTCGTTATAAAAACATAGGTAAACAAACAAACATACATACATTTGACATTATTCAAACTTTGCGTACCCAACAATCATTCAATGTGGACTCGGAACCTTGCGGTCGTACTTACCTCAAATGAATTGGGAGTCTTCTCAATATTTTATTATTTTCGTTCCCGAATGAAATGGGCAGAGGCTTTTTGAATACAAAAGGCTATGGGTTCAATATACATCAAGTAAATGAGAAGTTCAATTGTGACGTGGCTCGTTTTTTTCGAGTGCATGAGACTTACGATGTTCTATACATACTATCTCTATTTCTTTTTATACTGGTCTGACGTAATGTGATTACAGCGCTTTGAAGCAGTTAATGCATCGGTTTTAAAAAGATTTTCTCAGTAACTTTTAGTATTAAGATGAATACGTGAAATCAGATGTTTTAAAGCAGACTTTTAAGTAAGCGTGATTTACAAGTATGTACTACTCGTATATGACCTTACCTAAATATTTTGTCCTAGCCAAGAAATTAAAGTAGAATCGGGTTTTGTTTCCAAAGGAAAAAAACAAAGGAAAGCTATGTCTTTACTTAGTTTTGCGAGATAAAAAGTACCTTCTTATAGTCATATATTATTCTAAAGTTTTAAGTAATAATGGGTATAAATAAACCAAAAAAATACTTAACCTTAGACCTTTTTGATGTGCCGTCAAACAATTCTTTTTAGTCATGATATTTGTTTTAACTGAATTTTTTGAATAAACTTATTGAATTAGGAGTAAAAATGATATGGCAGATAACTTTTTTATACTTATACTTATATTGAACGTTAAAATATACACCGTAGAAGGCACTATAAAAAGTAAGCATTTTTTTAAACGCGCCTAGCTCTGCGTTAAAGTAATTACGCAAATTGTTTGTTCAAAACCATCCTAAGTATAACAATGGTTTTCACTTCTAAAATGGTGCTGCCACCTACACAGGAAATTGAATACCGATCCACATAAACTCCCTATAGGCAGGCAGATCCCTGATAGGGCTGCCGTAAATTCATTTGTTATTAAAACAATGTTCACATAGTTCTGATAACTGTTGATGACGCAGCTCTCGACAGGATTGCGTAGTTAGTACGTTTATAATAATGTGTTAACATCAGAGCGAATTATAATTCTGCTTGCTGTCGCTGTATTTTATGCTGATGATAGATTTTTGTTGCTTACTGAAGTTACAATTAAATAATGTTGATTTTAGATAATTTTTATTAAGATTTCAGCGAATCAATTAACTATAGCCATTTAAGTGTGTTTCTTCATGTTTAAAAACTTCGTCCTATTTCTTTTGCTTAACACCTCATTTATTATCATCATAAAATTGAATTACCTATGGCAGGAAACAACAAAACATTTCATTATGCTGTGCCTTTTATATAAAACGTACGATTCCTGTACCTCAGCCTTGTTTCAGGCTGTTAGCTGTTGAAAGACAGACAAAAGATCAGGTGGTAATACACGCAAGAGCTCGTAAATCATTTTAGCTTCGCACAAGAAGCTCCATTGTACTCCAAGTGTAAGTCGGGCTTTAAGGGCTGCCACACATGGGCCATGCTATAGCAAACCGTGTTCGAGACTCTAACGGCGCGTTAACATGGCGCGTGCTGGCACGTGCTAATCCTTTAGCGCCTGCATATGCGTCTGCAGATGCTCAGCCTTTTGATCCATGTTGAAAAACCAACAAACAGTTAATGATAAAGTATTTTACACACAAGCTCTTTCCGTACAAGCGCTACTTTACTTTTATTCTTTAGCATATTTATCACACTTACTATTATTATAAAGTTTGTGTGTGTTCGTTACCCCTTCCCGATCAAACGGCTTAACCAAATTTAATGAAATTTTGTATGGAGGTAGCTGACACTCTGGATTAAAAAATTCCGATTCCCCAGAAAATTAAGTTACTTGATAAACTGTGGGGCTAAACTAGTATATATAAATAAATAAAAATTAATCGCAAATCGATGAAATGTATGTGCGCATAACTTCCGGACGATTACACTAAACTGAATAATATTTTTTTACGTAACGGGAATTACTTACGCGGGTGAAACTGCGCGCCACAGCTGTTATTAAATAAACAAGTAGTGTCACCATCGATACACTTTAAAAATAAAAGTACGAAAAATACAGTGCGCATATTTGGCAGTGCGCGGCGTTTTGTGTCAAAGTGCGTGCCTCGTGTGCCTTGCCCCTAATCCAACGTTGAAAATGCTTTTCATTATTTAAGTGTGGAGAAAATAAAGAACGAATCGAACAATGCTTTTCTATTAAGCGTGGATATTAATTTTGGAACGAGAAGTTTACATAGTTTGGGATAATTGAGTTTGATCCTTTGTGTTTTCGTTAGAATTTGCTGTAAAATTAATTTACTTAAAATAGAAGGTTAATTAATCGAAGTTCTGTTTTTCTTTGTGTTTTTTTTTACGTTTGTCTTTTTGTATTAAAACAAAAAGGCTTAGGATTTACTTCAGTATCGATTGCATTAGAAGCAATATTGTAAAAATACTAGAGTTTCAAATGGTTTTCCAATTAGCAATACAATTGCAAATACAAATAATTAAAAGTATTTGTCCAATCTAAGTGTGTTCAATAAAAAAATATACGACTAAGACATATTATTTTAGTGGTAAAACTAAACCTTTTGTACCTAATGATAACCGAACTGGCAAGTATTTGAAATAACATTAATAATTATTATTATATTCTAAGAGAAACCGTCAGTGTTTTTTTTCAAACAATATTTAAACCTTAGACAGAAGCTAAATAGGTTTTCCGTTGTTTATATTCTTGTTGTTATTTTAGTATATTAGCACAGTTTTATCGATAGGCGACTAATTCTTTTGACCTATTAAGAAAAGGTTAACATTATCGCGGTATTTCCATTCAAAATGAGATACACTGTTTACGAATGCAATAAGATTTAATTAGATCGACGAATTAGCTACATCGGATGAGTGCTGACTCGCAGTAGATGATGATATGTCACTCGCCAGTATCAGTGTTGTGTATGTATAGACATGCATCTGTGTGCGTGGCTGCGTCCACCACCACGCGTCATAAGCAACGAATAAACAGTGATACAACAATCAGCGATACTCTGCCAGGTCGCTGTAGCCGAAATCAGTTGGCATCATAATAAAAATAATAAGATTTAATTAGTATTCGTTACAGTATCATGTTATAAATAGTAGCAATTTACTGACGGCTCACATCGTATCGTCGCTCGACGTGTGTTTCTTTCCCTAACCAGCCCTCAGGGATATTGTTATTTACGCAAACGCCTCAACTATTTTATCTCTAATGAGCACGAATTTATTTCTCTAGTTATTTCATTTATTGTTTTTTTTACTAGGAAATATAAGTTTCGGTGTAACACAAACACTTTTAATTGTATTTTCTTTGCCGGTTTATGTTATTTTCGTAGTACGAAATAAAAATGTATGTTTACACTTTAGACGGATTGCGGATCGACTGCGAGTTCATCTCTTTTACAGCCCACGTTCCTCGCATAACTAACAGCTGAGTAATAAATTTACGACGTGAACAAAATAAACACGTTTTTTATATGAAATCCTGACGAATCTTTATGTTTCAGATAAGTAAAATAAGGTATGATTGTTTTTGAATACGGTTAAACATCACTGAACATTTACATAGCATGCATATACCGATACAATAGATGTGAGTTTTTAGGTACTTAGGTAAATATGTTAGTTCTCTATATCCTGTACGGAAGCATCGTGGATGTTTGTATGACGTTAATGATACTTTTTAGTCACCACAGGATGACTTAGCGTTTTCTATACTTATTTCTAAATCCCTGACAAGAACATGAAATTATGATGTTCATCATATCAAAGACTAATACGCAAAACGATACGTGTTTTAACTACATCCTAAATTATTAATTTGTCACGAAGTTAGAAGAATTAAAAAGTTAATTTTAAATAAACTTTCAATTAAAATGTAAGAGGATTTCTTGTAGCTACGACAAGAGGATAAGATTTTTAAAAGGTAAGAAATTCTAATTTCCTTCCCTGACCGTGTCAGGCAAGTTATACTTAAATTAATATCTCTTTAAAATTATTTTAATATTTACTGAAGAATATTGCATTTTACGACATGATGTCAAAGACGAATTTTAATAAAAACTTTTTAACTAAACTAGAGTCTTTAAAGTCAAAGGTAACAGACATTCTGGTGAGGTAAATTACACTTCATGAAAATAAGCACAATTTAGTCATGAAATTATAACTATCAAATTAGACACATCATTTTCCATTTGATCACTTATAAACTAAATAAACACTTGACAGAACTTTCATAACAAAGTAAATAATTATTATACTATACACATCTAATACTAAACTAGGTATATTAATTATACTAAACTTAACTAAAAACTTATAAGATGAATAAAACTATCTATAAAAAGAAGACTTGCTAACCAATATTAAGTAATATGGATTACAAAATAAAGAAGCATCAAAAATTCATCGTCACTTATAATATGTTTATTGTGTTTGATTGAATTAAATGCATTTTATTAATTTTTTTACTAATCTGCAACAAATAAAACCCGTAAAATTATATAAATTCATCTTTATTATTTTCAAATAGCTACATTCATCGCTTTTGTGCACATTTAATGGGCAGGCAATGCACCATGGACATTATCAATAGTGGTCAATTCCACAGAGGAACCTCCACAGTGTAAATTTTAGCCTCTAATAGCCTGGTATGCCCCTTTGTCTACACCTAAACGAGAGTGATTGCTTGTATACATTGCTCTATCAAAGGGCTTAAATATCAATGTCAGTTCCATCCTTTGTTTAAAATATCGATACATTTTCTGCATTCGATAGCTATCCAAATAACGAATATCGATTAATCTGCTCAGTACTGCTTCCAATATAATAAAATAAATGAGTTAAATTATATGCTGCTAATTAAAATACTTGACGCTTCAATTTATTTGGCTAACATTTAATTAGCTCGCTTTTAATGAAATTTCTAGTTGGATGATCTGCAGACATGATAAAACTACATTATTTTGTAAGACCTGGTTGATCTTGACAAGATTTTAATAAATTCTACTCTGAGAAGATTTTATTCACCTTCGTTAACTTGAATTAAAAATCTCATTTAATTTTATAAAGGTTTTGATTTGAGACAACATTTGAGATACACTGACCTTAGGAGTTCGGCATTCAGGTGTTTGTTATTTAATCGCATTGAATGGACCCTAATAACAAAACAATCGAAAATGACGAACTAACTACATCTTTACACTAACCATGTCGATTTTATAAATGAGAGCATGTATTTTTTAACACGCTTTTATTAGGTCGACCTGTATGTATGTACCTATGTAGTCAAATCTAAGAAAACTAATTTAACCATCTTCTAAAGATTGTAGCGTTATGAAAATTGGCAGTTGTATGTGATTTTGATGACAATACAATAATATGGTACTGTCGAGCTGATCTGATGATGGAGCCGGAAGATATGAACTGGAACTTCATGAAGGATGATCGTATCATAGCCGTGTTTGGACTTGTTAGAAAGGTCTTGTAATGAACATTGACCATGATTAGGTTTCAAGGTCTGATGATGAAGCCGGAAGATAGGCACTAGCATTCTATGGTGAAAATATATCGTATCATAGCCGTGTTTGGACTTGTTAGAAAGGTCTTGAAATGAACTTTGACCACGATTAAGTAAAGCGTGTTTTTTAAACTATTAATTTATTCTTCAATAATTTAAGCGATTTACATAGATCAGATATAATATTCAATTTAAGTCTGTAATGCGTAAGGACTTACGCTTTGTGTGAAAACAGGGATATTCCTGACAATATTAAGATAGGCACTGGCAGTGCCCGGGGGAAATATTTTTTACAGAGAAAGTTTTTATCCAGCGACCGCTACCTCCTTAAATATTTTACGGTTTATACTGGAGTATACTATTTAAATACTTGTTTCTTTTTTATTATGTTTTTGTGAAACATATTCTATTGAGCCAAGTAAATTGATTGTACCTACATAATAGATCATAACAACTTAAAAGGTACTCACGCACACATAGACACACACATTCACAGATTCACGCATGCACACACCATCACACACATAATCACTGCATGCATTCAAACATACATAGGTATATTTGTTCTCACTGATCATAACATCATTTTATAACTATAAGTTTATTTTATGAATAATATGTTTTTATCTTTCTTATGGCCTGGTGATCTGCCACACAGAGTTTGTTTTTTTGTCGATGGAAGCTATTAATCCCTCTGACAAGAGGATCAGAGATTTTGAGGTTCTTTTAGATATTGTCGCGGTTTTCCATGCTATGTAAGGATAGGGTGAATAGAAATGTGGGATAATATTTCGGATTTGTTCTTTGTCACGTCCTTTCATGCATTATAAAAGGTGTTCAAGTCGTAACATGGACACCTTTTATGTGCCAACTGCTTTTGCGTACGTTGGTGGCTTTAAGGATAACTTTTGACCCGACTTAATAATTCGCAGCGCAGGAATTTCGGTTTTCGAGGCCAAAAAGGGTTTCCCTAGTATAGACTCCGGTCGCTCACAAAAGGCTACAACATGGTGCTCAACTTAAGAAAGAAAAAATTATGTACCTTGGTGAAGAGAGAAATAAAATTAATTTTCATTTAAAAAACAAATACAAAATAGTTATGCAGCAGTGACTGTTAAATGTTATCTACAAATATTATTTTAAACATGGCTTTGAAGTATGAATTTCAACTCGTAACAATATTATGTAGTTTAAATTGACAAGTTAAGTTTAATAACAACGGCAACGTAACAATTAAACAAAATGCCACGCAGCTTTAACAGGCAGTTACAAAGTGAGCCACCACTAAAATAGACCCTCCAATTTAGCGAGGAGCTTAGCAGGTACCTACGTACACGAAAAAGCACTTTAAACATTAAATATGGACGCAGACCGTGGCTCCGTCATTTCATATCAGCGAGAAGGTAGCTCCACAAAATATTAACAGTGACCGGTCGCTCCCCTCATTGTATCCAAACAAATACCCAATGCCGAATATTAATTTCTATCCGGCCAACAAGATCATCCTATATTAGTTTCGAACTGTTATTACTTCAATGCGCAAATAATGATTCAGCCAGTATTTAGAGATGTCGTTATAATTGGATATTCTGTTTGTTGACGGTCGGCTAATGTTCGCCGCCGCAGGATATGAAATACGATATGCTCATGTTTGTTTTCATGTTGTTCCTACACAGAATATTTCCAATTGATTGGTGTTTTCATACTAAATATTCGATTACATAATAAAAGAGGCCGGGCATGTACCTATATATCACTTACTAGCAATAGTCTTATGGTGGTTTGTTTAGATTTATCATTGTGCTGCATGGTCGTACACGTTTAATAGTAAAATATATTAGACGACATATTATGTGCAAAGGCACTTATTCAGTTATAAAAAAAACAAAACTGTTAGTAGGTCCACTACAGGTATATTTAAAAAAGTTGACAGTATTTTATTTTTCAATTATTTTGGTTCTAACATAATTTTGTGGTCAATACTTTGTTCTGTCTGACAGATAATTGAGTCAGTACAAAGTAAAAAGGTAGTTTAATGTCGATTCAACGTCCAAAAGCAGTTATCATGACTTACGTTTGAGTGGCGTATGGTCCCACAGGTTCATGACCACTTTTACCCTAAATCAAGCATCAACGTCACCTCACCCTCGTTTACACTTCGCCATTTCCTTTTTCCCTTACCGACAAGTTTACGTCATTTGATAAATATTGTATAGTCAAAATCACTTACCTAGTGCGATGTAGCGTACTTCATTATCTGCAAAAGAAAAATGTGGTATTATTTAAAATGGCTGGTATTAGTATGAAAGATGATAATGAAACAGAATAATTTTGCCGGGATGGCTCTCTACTTGAACCCGTAAAAATCTATTATTATGTACTTTTATTCTGCGAACCATATTCGTACCCCTTCAATAATTCCATAATCCCATGAAACGCATATATAAAAGCACTCTTTTATTTTCTTCGTTGGAATAATGTAATAAAAATAGAAAACGAAGATTTTTCGCGAATAAATACACCATAATAAATCGTTGAAAGGGGAATAAGGGCGAGGAACATGACGAATAACCGATATCAGAACGCGGGCATTGAATCCACCAAATATTTCCACAATACATTCTCCCCACAAAAAGAAACAGCACTTACAGTGTATTCATCACCAAGAGATACCTATATTATTAAGTTTACTGATAAAACAATTTTACCTTAAAGCTCAGGAGTTCAATTACCTAAATAGGTTATTTTTTTTATTCAATACTAGTAGGTATGATACTATGACACATGATATGGTAGATAATACATGACAAAAACGAAACAAAAGACTTTAAATTAATATTTTCAATTCCTCTACTGCAACTGAAACAACATTAATACAGAAAGAATCCCAACAGAAGTATGAATAAAAATAAGAGCTCAGACAGTGCATTCGTTGACCTGAAAAAAGATTAACTGAACAAGAAAAGTTAAGAAATAATGACAGCAATGATTAAAAATCTCGACAGAAAACAAAGAATTATTTTTCAGATTTAATACTTTGTTTTCGGTTTGTAGGAATGGAAAGATCAGTGTCAAATAAAATTAAACTGGTTGGTTAGATCAAGAATTTAATAAAATGGCTTGGCTTTTTAATGTTTGGTGTAGTAAAACCACCGTTTATCAACATTAAATATTAATGAAATAAATACAAGACTTGCCTGGAAAATAAAAACAGCTGTGGTATACCGGCGACCCACATTTAAATTATTCCCTTAACGACAGTCCCAATTTTTTCATTTTTGCCCTGTTTTTTCAAACGGTCTAAAATATACGTTGTGAAATCCTAGGGTTTATGGACACATTACTCGAACGGTTATATTTTCTTCCAGAGACTTTAGGTCGCATAAAATAAACGTCATGTTTTCAAAAATAACAATAGTTTCAACACACAAAACTAGTTTATATAACATAATTTCTATTCCGAAACACACTATTGGTTTGAATTATTTTTTTGACAGTTATGGCCTGGGCGTCAACCAATGTTTTACATTACACAGATAGGTTGAGTAGAAAAAAAAACCATTAATATCAATCTAAGGTTTCACCCTAATATCTGTTACAAGAATTTGTTGGGCATTTTCCCGCGGGTTCACCGTGACAGCGCCATTATAATAAGTAAGCACAACCAAACTCGCGACGAATTATATTTTAGTGATGGCTGACTGTTTGGACGAGTTTAGTCGATTTAGGTCCAGTTTTTTGATCCCGAGTTAACTCAACCCAACGGCGGATCCAGGGGGGGGGGTTATGGGGGTCATAACCCCCCCCTGAGCTGGTTCCAGGACTTAGGTGGACCACTAATTGAACATAATTATTTTATTTGTATATTTTGTCACCATACAGATTTCGAGATTCTTCAATATTTAATTAATTTAATGTAATATCATAACTTTGTATGGTGGCAAACGCTTGGGATCGAAAGCATCGAATTTTTGCTTGTATCTATTGTTATCAACATATTTGTGTTAATTAATTAACCAATTCTTACAGTAAAAATTTATCTAACGCGTTCTACCGAAGTTTGAAACCGTTAGTTAGCATATTTAACCATTGGTTGAGTTAACTCGGGATCAAAAAACTGGGCCTTAGTTGACTCAAGAAAAGCTGGCATTAAAATATCTACAAATAAAATTGTAGACACATGCAAGCTTTTCTATTTACTTTATCTACCATTGGAACCATAATTGAAACCATCTACTAACCACCAATAAATTGCCATGGAACAATAGATAAAAAAATATGTTCCAATTACACTATTATATTTATAATGCATATTATTATTTTCTTGATACTTTTTCATCTGGGCTTTATTGTAAACTTTTATGTGTAAACTTTTTTAAAGATATTTTTTCTAAAGAATAAAAGAATTCATTCTTTAAAAATATTACAAGGGTGAAGATAAATATTCAATACCAATATCTAACAATTTTCTCACGTACGCGACCATCTGGACATTCACCATCGACTTTTATTTCATAATATTTTCAATAGTATTCTCATAGTTTGCGTCCATAATATTACCATCGAAAGTACCCTTCGTATCCTACCTACGTAACTGTTGGGCCCAACTACATTTATAATAACGTTGCTATTTAGAACACAAAGCAGGATCACGTTTCTATGTGTGCTCAGTCGCTTAGCGGACCCATCATTGTTATTTTGGTCACGAATTTGTCGTACGTCCCTAATGCTATTTTCCTAATGGCAGCCGAATGTATGATTGAATCTTTGCTAAACATTGAAGTTGCTGTGTCACCTCCACTATCGTTATATGTGATCCTGGTACTTTGTTGTCAGTTTTGGCGTCCTTTATAGCAAATATATATTGCTGGAGATTTATCTTCAACCCTGTTTAATGGGGTATGAAATTTGTAGCTGAGAGTACTCTAGCGTTATGTGAGTGTAATATACTAATATAATTTTGATTTAGGTCACAAAACATTAGTGTTTGTTGAAATCATTGTTGAAAATAAAGAACAGTTTTGGTTAAGATATTAAATATTTATTAACTTATGTTTTCAATACCACATTTAGCCATAAGACAACAGAAAATGAAATAAAACAAGAGTTTCACAGTACTCACATACTCGTAGGAAATTGTAATTACATGCTAACATTCAACAATCGAAAACTGTTTTGGAAGAATAGTGAATGAAAACTTGTTATATTAGTGTCGACCGTATATAATGTGTAACTGGACACCGTATATAATTTGTTTTGCATTAAAAAAATTATGATATTTCATGATAAAATAGTTATCTTTTAGGAATGATAAGTTTTTAAATAAATCTGTTATTACCAACCAATAAATGAATGTCGCGTGTTCAAAATTAATAAAGCTTACCAACAAAAAATGAGTCGATTAGCTGAAACCGTAATTGTCCTCATTATAACAAGCATGTTTAATCAGTATTCCACAAACAAACTCGAAAGTGAAACTGACAAATGACACACCATAACTCTAATTGGAAAGTGAAATATGTTCCGGTAATAGCTTTGTTCCGTTATTATGCTTTAAAACGTTCAGTAATTAAATTTGAAAAAAATTGTAATTGGTGGACGCCCCCCCCCGGTTTCGCAAGGGTAGCACAGTAAGTAATGCATATATTCACAAAAACCCACATTTTAATCTCTTTATCTATGGCTTAAAATAGCATTAAAATCCATAGTGTTGTTTAAAAGATAATAAATAAAAATAAATAAATAAAAAAAAAAGATCGTAAATATTTTCTGTCACAAACAATCTGGTGTGAATATTACAAAAAATATTTGGCTTTATTATTGAATATTTTATTCGATATTTGAGCTCAGCATTAATTGGTGCAATGTGAGGTGTTCGAAATTTTTGAATAGGTACTTGATTTTCAGCTAGTATTCCAAATAGGCTTAATAAGGTAAGTGCATACCCATTTGTGTTACAAAAATAACATTCACAACAGTACAATAAAATTGTATATACCATTTTTGACCGGATTTTGTTTTATTCAAATTATCGGAAATGAAAATTGAAGTAAATTATTTTCATATATTTCATTTTAAAAATCCTTTGAGATGGGGGCAGAAACTCTTTCCTGCTTAATCAAATACAAATTGAAATTCCTCATAGACACTAAAATGTAAATATCCCCAAAATCTAATATTCTAAGGAAGCATAACAAAATTCAACTCAGGTAATCCTGAAACGATAATCTTTACTCAAGTTTATTATCATAAAGAAACAGATTATGGTAATGAAAATCGGATACCATTATTAAATAATACTTTTGCCGTAAACAACGTTGTTTTATCAATGTAGCTTTAAAATATTCAAATAAATATTGTGTTAATGATGCTATGAAATGAAGCTAGGTAAGGTCAAACGAAATTCACGGCGCGCGGCGTCTGCTTCGGTTATAAATTGGATCATTATCGCTTATCAGTAGGCGTTGAAGGGTTTGGACATGATTGAATAACAAAGTAGCGGCTTTTTCACGGTTTTATTATTAAAGAAACCTTGACTAACTACAGCCTTCAGGAATTTAAAAATATACGCCTTTTAGCTGGGTTTCAACTTCGTTCATGTTTATACGGGATATTGAGAATTAAAATAATTAGAAATAATGACTACGCTTTTATTAGTAATTATTAGTAAAGAAACACAAGTGCAATTATAATGGGAACAAATCTGAACAACATCACGTACTTTTACATAGCTCCGAAAGAAAGTAAGTAGCTAAAGCACTTGTGTTATGGAATCAGAGACAACGAAGGTATCACAAACACGCAGACCCGAGACTATGTAGAAAAGTGTTTTTCTACATTGACCCGTCCGAGGATCGAACCCGGAACCTCAGAGCTAGCGACATCTTGATAACCGGCGTGTATGCCACTCGACCACGGACGTCGTCAAAATTATGTAACTAATATTTAATTTTGGAATACTCGCTGTATTGAGCTCTACATTGAGTTTTAAACTGACCTTATGTAAATAGAATTGCTGGCATCCTACATGTACCTACAGTAATATTGCAAATTTGACACCAAATATAATAAAAATACAGTTCATTTTACATTATCTCCATATCCATAAATACAAACCATAAAATACATACATACTCAAAGATACATTAGACTTTGTTAGTCTACCTTATAATAAAGTGCGAGTTCAAAGAAAAGGCTGAGGTTAATATTAATGAAGGAAAAATAGCCTGGAGCGAGGGTAGGGCACTGAATTCAAGTCCAACCCTCGAAAGCAAGCTGACCCTATTGTAGTACACTCATTGTGTTACACATTTAATTAGTGTGATATTTTACACATTACTTAAATTTTATTTAGAGAAGGAGTCATTGTTAGCTAAAGAATTAAATAAGCCGCCGCCGCCGAATTGTAGAAAATCACCATCTCAATTTAGAATTCATTTTTTTTTGTTCGCCTGTTTGATAAAATTAATGTGGTAAGTACCTACAAATTTTGTAACACCAATAATAGTATGTATTAATTTTTTTATTTTTTATTCATTGAAGTATGTAATTTTGACATGTTTGGACAATTAAAATATCTTTATCTTGATTAAATAAGTTTTACTTTACGTTTATTTATTTAATTAATTATTCAGTCATAGACGTTGCGTTGCAGGTAAAAGTTTGTCTTTCCTCCTTTCATTGGACGAGTAAGTTTAACTCTGTAGGACTTTCATCCATATTTCTATGTGCTTTTCAGAGTCAGGTAAGTTTTTAGTTAATAAATCACTAACTTAACTAAGGTAGATGTAGAAGTCTTCCTTATCGAACTTCGGAGAACTAATGAACTTACTTTTAATGCCAGTCTCTATATTAAAATGGTATTATGTAATTAACCTCCAGCAAGCAGTTCTCATGATCAAATGAGATTATTATTGAGAGCGACCGCAGAATTTGCTTTAAGCTTGATTAAGATCTCTTTACATTAAATCTTTAAAATGATAAGTAATGCAGTCATTTATTTTATTTGCTTTAAATAATAATAATATCGGCCAGTTAATTATATACTCTTGAGAATGTTTTTTTTCATCCAGTTACATAAATATACTGTCTTTCGATAGTCCAGAATTTGTAGATTCCGTTTGTTTTTACTTCAAACAGTCGATGTTTACAAAAGTGTCCGGTGGCAACGTGCCTTGACATTTCTTTGCTATAATTGCGTTTGTTTTTTCTTTTCATCGTTAAAGGAATTTGAGTACTAAATATGTATAGTTAAAATTGCTTGTTCTATTGTTTATAAACAATTTAAGCATTTTTGTGTACTTAATTAAAAAATAAAAAAGCTTTTTGTGGCCTACACTATTTTAAAGCTCATTACTTTAGGCTCTATTTAAGAGCACGTTACATTTTTCTTCTTTTTTTAATATATTTTCGGTAAAACACGTGTTGCTTTATTTAAATTGTCGTCGATAAAACGGTTTATCAAACAATTTAATTTGTCATAAAAAATATTATATAGAAATAATACGTTTAAGTCAACGATTGTATTAAATCACTTTTCTACGAAATAAATGTTTTCGTTAGACTGTAGGTACCTACCTTGATTCTGTGCCATTATATTTGTATATAAGTTCGAGAAACCTTGTAATGTAATATTATGTGAATTGTTGGGTATATGACGAGGTACAATTCGAACAAAAATAGGGAAAACAGAAAAGGCAATTACGTAAAGGTAGGACGAAATTCTAGCAATTTTTTTGTAAGTTAACCTTGATAAAATAACTGACTAATTTGTGTGAGAAATCGAAGGTTGGGTCTTGTTTGATCTATCGATTGCTGTTTGCTTTGTACCTGACGTTTTAAGGCTGGAAGCACTTTAATAAATAAACGACATTTACTAAACACACAATATAATAAAAGTTGTTATGAAGGTGTTTTATTGAGTGCCATTATTGTCGCCCTTTCTCATAACAAAAGATATTTTTAAAACTGTACAAGAAAATTTTGTTTGCTGTTGCGTGATGAACTAAAAAATAATAACAATTCTTACTACAATAAAATAAATGTGAAAAAAAATCACATACATTGCTCCGAATGAAAATAAGTAGCTAAAGGGAATCAGAGACAACGAAGGTACCTCAACCAACCAGAAACGAGGCAATGTAGAAAAGTGTTTTTTTCTACATCGACCCGTCCGGGGATCGAACCCGGAACCTTAGAGCTGGCGACACTTTGAAAACCGGTGTGTACGCCACTCGACCACAGAGATCGTCACCAATAAAATATATACCTGAAAAACTTGAATGACAAAATTCTTTTATTATTAAACACACAACATTATTCCTGAGTTACATGGGCGATATTATATAACTTACTACAAATCAATAGTTTTCGCGGGTGTAGTCGCCTCCAACAGCTAACATAAAATGAAGCCATTATACACTTAGCATAGAATCTTAGTAAACCAATAAGTACTTTACAAACGATTTCCAGTATTCTACGTAATGACGTGTGTCTTGCAGTCCGTTGCAAACTGCCTCATGTATTTGATTAGTGTATGTGTATCCACACTACTGGCAAGCGACCTCAATAAAGACTAACAGCTATTACAGCAGATATTTAATTGCATAGCATCGTAATAAACACCCTAGGAACACATTTCTCACTGTCGTTCCTCTGATTTGCGGTACACATATATTTGTAACTGTCTTCAAGTGTGTTCCTACCGCTACATATTATTGATTTTGAGTCTTCTAATAGAGAGCTGCGCCGCTTGCATATTTGCATGTATCTGGTTGGTGTAATTATATCAATTTGTTGGCCTTTGTTACTGGATCGTCTTCTCATGCTATATAGTTACTATTTATATGTTCTGTTTATAAGATATGGTTGTATGTTTTGCTGAACACGCATTAAAATATACATATTATTTTAAATATTAATTATCTATACCATTCAGAGATTATCTAACGTACATCATCAAACTAGGTATGTAGGTACTACTGTACAATATAGATACATACCATGTCAATGTTATATATTGTACATATCGGTATCTATTGTACGTATTACGACCTCTAGGCATACTTAGCTTACACTTTGATATTATTATGTTATAACATGTGTGCAATGTGTGTTTATGCCAAATAGGATATAGAGGTCTGATGATTCTTACCAGGATCTCGCTTACTACATTATCCGAAAAAGAGATTAGACCGCGTTTGCCGCGGTTGTTTCGTGGATAGGTGACCATTTGTAAACATACCGATACCCTCCGTAAAATACAGTATCCAGCTAAATACGATACGACTGGAATCCGACCAATTAATAGCTTGGGATGACCGTTCTGACCATGATAACCATGCCAGCGACATACATATTACATCATACTTACTAAACTAACATCTTTCCTGACAAGTTCGACTTAATGTTAGCAGAGTTGTACAGAGATAGATATTGTTATAAATCACACGTTATATTCCAACTTCAAGTCAGGATTAATAGGGTTTCATAAGTGCCATGTTACAATGCTGTTATGTTCCCCACTTTAAAGGATTACTAAAGTTTTTAAGTAATAAATGTTCACTTGACTAATTGTTACGTTTTGATGTTCCGTTTAATTTATTGCGTTAGTTTAAACTGAGGTTAGCGTGGTTTTATCCGTAGGGATAACGCGAGCAAAATTTATGATATGCGAATAAAAAATACTTTTCGTTTTTTATGGTCTATCTCATTTTTCTTTTTTAATGCGTACACCGTTGCACTGTTGCGTTTATTGTGGTGTTTTGTGACTGGTTTATATTTATTTAATAGTTAGAGCCCTTTAAGACTCTGAAAATTCAGAAAAGATAGAGAAAAAGTTGCATTTCAAATGAGAGATTATTACATAATTGTATCTAATAACGTAGTACCAGTTAAGTATAATATATGTAGCATTCAATCAAATTCATCGGCCTAGCCTTTTCCCAAGCTATTTTGGGGTCGACTACCAGTCTTATTTAGCTGAATACCGAATTTCACATGGAGCGACTGCCTGTCGGACCTCCAAAACCCACTGTTGGGTATTACAGTATTCCATAGAAAGATTGGTAGTCAGAATTGTATTGACTAAACGACCGACAAAGATCACTGCATGACAGTTGGAACCAACGGCTTAGCGTGCTTTCCGAGGCATGGAGGGGTATCGGTAAGTTTACAAATGGTCACCCATCTATGGACCATCGCGGCGAGCGTGGCTTAACTTTTATTATCAGCCAAACCGTACAGCTTACACTAAATAGGGCACGAGACCCTCGTACGTAGAATACAATGAAAATTATACTTTATTAATAATGCTTTTCAACACGTAACACAGCAAAAGTGTCTAATTACCAACTGTTTTTTTAATATACAGTACCAGGGCGTCGTAGCATTAAAGAGTAATTTGCGTACGTTGATTAAGCTGCGAGGACTACAAACTGTCACTCACAGTCGCCTGCGTCTTTCACTATCATATTTCAGCGCAAGCATTATTTATTCCTGACACCCTGTGACATGTGTAACGCAACACTGTAATGAAGGAGGTGCTGGATAATGGCGCTTTGTTACTGGAGAGGTAAGCAGAGCTAAATACTATTTAAATTAACGAGTCTTGTGCTATATCATTGTAATATTTGGTTAAATTCGAAGCGGCGGTAGCCTAATGGCTAGGGCGTCGAACTTGCGATCATATGGTTGCGGGTTCGAATCCCACCCATTACACTACCGACGTGAATCCACTCGTAACACAAGCATCTTAGCTTAGCACGAGGGGTTAACGAGATTACTAGTAATGTGCGACTCACATTGCTAGTAATCTTAAAAAAAAACAGTTCTACTGCGTAGAGCTTGATTAAGCGATGCCTCGGCTCCAACAAAGGCAAGAACAGGCCGGGGTGTTTTGGTCGGTGCATGTCGGTCCGACATATCCCCACGCTGTGCCTTCAGCGTGGGTCGAAGTCATTAGAGCTTCACGCCAACATAAAAAAAGGTCTATTGACAAGCCACTTGATATCCAACAAAGTGTTGAATCCACAGAACAGTTAAAAGAGGTTAGAAAGGAAATAGTAGTAGATTTGTACTAGAACGCGTGTCGCCGCATGTCTCCCACTATTTCACTCCACTACAAGCAAGAGATCAATACGTACGCGCATTACGCACACAAATAAACCACACGCACTTAGATCGCGTGTTTGCTATTGGTTGTCACACTTACGCAAAAACTGTACTCGACGTACACTCACACACGCATAAAAGCAATTTATTTCTCATATACGTTACGGCGACCAAAAGGTCGATCAATGATATCGATAAAATCACTGTAATTTAGTTTATTAAAATTTTGCATTTTTTTAAGTTGCGGGTACGCTACGAATAATGTGAACTTCCTATACTCCATTTATTATAGCATTAGAAAAAAGAGGCTCGCAGAAGCAGGAATTGAAAACATTTTATTTCAAAGAAATTGTTTTAAGTACTTAAATAAACGAAATAAAACTTTTTTTTTAAATTACGCTTTATTTATAACAATATCTTCATCACACATTACAAACTTAGGTACACCAAAACAATGAATGAGACAACCATGTCATGATGACTTAGATTTAATAAGATTAAAATAAAAGTAATTTTTAGAACAATATTTTAATTAAAATAACAACTTACAACACACTATAGTGAAACTTCTTCGTCTTCATCATAGGAGTTAGTTATAATGAAGACGAAGAATATAATAAAATAATAAATATATAATAAATAAACAAATAATGGTAGGATGATAGTAAAACGAAAAACGTTCCAGTATTGTTCATCACTGCTTCTTTTAGCTTTTTAGCATTGACACTGTCATTTTAGATTGGAATGAAATATTATAAATAAATGAAAGCCACATAATTTGTTATGAAAAATGGTTAACATGATTACAAATAAGTGTGACAGCTGGTATGTAAATAGATTTTAATTTATAGGCGTCAATCGTAACTGTAACAAGTTTATTGTACTTTTGCAACAAAGTGTGCATTATAAATAACCTTTTTTAACTTCTGTCTAATGCTATTTTAAATGGAGTATAAATACATATAAATAATTAAATCAAAGTCAAATTGGGGCGGAACATCCGATACTGCCGTGAAATTTAAAATTTAAGATTTTGGTCGCCGAGATGAGACTGTGACTAGATTTTGAACATTTTAAACTACAAGAATTGGCCTTCTGGGCTGTCTGCGTCCGCGATTAACGTCATTCATGCCTACAAAGACATGGCCTGAAGTTAGTAAATAAATGACACAAGTAAATAATAAAAGAATATTTTAATATTGCACAGTAAAAAGTAACTTAAACTCAATTTCCACGCTGATTTTATTATTGTCCCTGAAATAATTGTGCTACATTTAGTAGGTATCCACTCAATTCTACCAGTAGCCTCAATCCACAGTTTTCTTGTAGCTGGATCTGTTGGAAACCTAAAAAAAATGATTAAATTTATGTTTTCATCATAAAATGTTAACCTCAAATCAAATTTTAGACGAAAAACCCATTAAGAAACTAAATTCCACAAAAAACAATAAACTTATTTTAATGATTTATTAATACTGAAAATAATCATTCGTATAGACACAACATACGTAATATCGAAATTGTTAACAATTTTGTACAACACTATCGATACGCATAGATTTCGCTGAATTCAAGCTTTGGCTCGACGCACGCGACTTTCGCAGTGAACGCAATACATTGCGTGATTGCTCACGTCGTACAAGATCGTACCCATGTATTACAAGCAATGTATATTTTTGCATCTGAATGCAATTTTATCGTTTTCGTCTACAAACTACATATTACTTTTGCAATAATTACAAATATCACTTGTATTTTAAAGTTTTTGGACTTACCGGTGAAAGGAAATCCCTCCTCGGGCTACACTACACTCCTGGCTTCTTTTTCGACACGTTAGAATGGCGCAAGACGGCATAATAATTTTTTTCCACGGAGCTTCGAACGCTGTCACAACAAAACGCGATTGTTGACGGGTGATTCAAATTTCGGTTGACATATGAGCGTCTGCTCAAAAGTGCGGCGCGTCTGCCCCGCCCACAAGGCCCTTCTAACCTCTTTTAACTGTTCTGTGGTTGAATCGCATCTATCAATCGTTATCATCGGTCAATCGTTTCATGGTAATTATAAGTCAGCTACAAATGAAATAAGCGAATAAAATTAACTTCACGTACCTAGTGAAATGGGAAGTAATCTTTAATTTTGTTTAAAACATAAATTGACGGAGATGCATACGGACGCGTACGATAAAACAATTAAGCAAAAGATAAAAAGTATTCACTCGATGTTAACTCTTTTATTTCTTTCACTTCACTGTTTTATCAATACGTTCCGTTCTGAAGCGAACAATATTCTCATAAAGGCTTACTAATGAATCCCTTGAAAAGCTACGTTTATTGAAAACTCGAGAGATACTAATTAACGAATGCATTTCGCCTTCGGCTAGTTCCAGCAACACATTTCAATTAACGATATTTTTTCTTTTTTGATAAAGATTGGAAATTCGAACATTCTCTTTCATATACCTTCCTTTGGCAGATACTGTAAACGCTTTTAGTACATTAGGTACATTTTTGTAAGTACCTATTAACTTTTTGTAGTCTACTTTTCAATAGCTTCGATGCATGTTTGTAACAATATCTACCCTTCTTTTTTGTCTGCCTTTATAATGTTACTAACGCCATCAGAATTTGTTATTACTGTAGTAAGTTTTGATAATAAATAAAAACAACGTAAAAATAAAGCCATTGAAATTGTAACAAAGGTAAACTCATCAGCCCCCTAGCCATGTGACATTTCTACTAGAGTCAACGATGATAGATATCATTTGAGCGATTTCTGTAATTGTTGACGCTTTTAAAAAAATCTTGACTCGAAGGGCTGATCTTAAAAAGCCAGATACTTTACGAATCGGTATCAATTTCTAGAATATTCTCAAACAGACTGCAGTTTCATAGTTCGATTAAGTAAGCTAGCTCTTAATTACATTATGCACTTTACCTATTAAAACATCAACTAATATAAGTTACTCAACTCAAACTTTCTAAATAAATATTAACTTGAGTTTACTTCGCTCGGGTACTACAAGTCTCTATTAGAAATTCGTGTTTAAAATTTAATGTATCTCAAGTATTAATATAATTGAAATTAATACCTGTCAGCCATCAAAATTGTGACGTTCATTAAATTTAATCTTGCGTTCAAATCGGTATTAAAGTTGAAGTGCGAAAAGTTTATTAATTATTCAAAAGCTAGAATACTAAATTAAATGTTTGTGTATTTCTGCGGAATTAATAGAATAGACTAGAATATATATATATTAATATTTTTACAATAATAAAAATATCTAATTTATGAAGTTATTAAACGATATTTTTTATTGTAAGTGAAATTTTAATTCTCCACTTTAAGTGGAAGTGTTAAGAATAATAAGAATAATATGTTAAGAAGTTATGATTATTTTATGCAAATAAAATGCTAAAATCGTTTATCTATAAATCCAAACCCTTTAAGTAAGTTCCACAATTTACAAAGTGAGAATATTCTTGGCAGTTCAGAGAACAAATAAATATCTTATTGACCTAAATCTGAGTGTGAAGATTCTACGAAATACGAACGACAACACTCAGATTAACATTAATATTCTGACTCTATTTCAGTTCAAGTTAAACTTTTCAGATAAATTTATTTATAGCACAAACCACTTACCCACTCGTACATACGTAATTAGATCTGTTCGTGAAATGTTCTAAGACTTGCTAGCCTTGAAAAGAGTCTTTTGACATTTTTGCTTTATGTTACGGAGAACGGGAGTCATTTACGTCATAATCTCCGTCTCATACAATGAGGTCTAACGAAGCCACACTCACCTACACATTATTTTTATTTCCTTTTTTCTCTACTTAGTGAGGACATCCGTATTAATGCTTGCATCTCTTAACCTAGATGCTTTACCAAAGGTATGAAACATGGCTTAAAATATTTAGTCCAGATTATGATTTGATGCAAATTCTAAACGTGGAATAGATTCCCCTAAATTTTTTAGTTACTTTTTTGTACTGAACGTGTTTCTGGGTTTAATATAATTTTTGTTTACCAACCTAATACAAGGCGCAATAAAAAATTTGATTGATTTGCTTTACTTAAATTTACAAAAAATAGATTTTGATATAAAATTTTGAGTTGGAGTTGCCTTCACTAGACTTCTGAGTAATATGTAGAAATTAGTTAACTAGAAATAAGATATTGGATCTGATCTGATCCTATAATTATCTAATCAACTGAAAGGCACTTTGAAAAGAAAATTAATATTATAATTTCAAAGAACCATGTACGTTGAGAATCATTACAACACTGTCACTAATATTTTTTATAAGGTATACTTACATGCGGAAAAATAATTCTATTTGTCTATAATTTACACGTTTCGGTTAACATGTTGTTTTCAGAGGTTTACGCGAATGTTAGAGATTGAAATAAAACCACTTTTTCACACGGAACGGACACGATTTTATTTGTTATTTTGTCAATTGTTGTTTGAAGATAGTTTTTTAACAAACCTGTCACAATAACGATCGAAGAGTGTGTGTATATTTGGTTCTAGAATTACAATATGTTACTACGACTAACAACAAATTTCTAGTATGAATTCGATTTACAATATACCACAGCCAAGCTCAAACGTTAATGTTCGTGACATTTGGTTAATTGAAATCTGTTAGTAACTACTAGCTGTTTCCCGTAGCTGCGCCCGCGGTCTCATTTTTTTTTTATTATTATATAGCGTATGTCACCCGGGGATAGTGAAGCTTCCCAACAGTTTTCAAATCGGTTCATTAGATTCGGAGCCTATTCAATGCAAACAAACAAACAATCAAATCTTTCCTCTTTTTCATATTAGTAAATATATTCCTACACAAAAGGACAAATTACCACGCGTGACATATTATGTATGACCTTTATTCAATACAGAATTAACTGCAATATTTTTCCTGTTAGAAATAAAACTCGAATATTTTCTCATCAGCACTTTTTTTAAACAATGGCTGGACCGATTTAGCAATTATTTTTGGTGATTGTACTGGTCCAAGTAATATTGTTCTAAGGAAAGGAAAATTTCGGAAATTGTTTGGAAATGTAGGTTGGGTGATTGTTATAAAATTGGACCTCAAAATTAAGGCTGCCTTAATGGACTCTTTGGTTACTAAATGTGAGAATAGCACAAAATATTTAAAGAAAGGTAAAACATTATAAAATTTACCCATTTTAATAGAAGGAACCTATTCTTTATCAAAACAATAAATATCATGAACAAAAAAGTTTCATGTAAACCTGTATAAAGGATTACATGTTTATAAATACTCTACAGGCTTTCAAATTGAAAATAGAAACAATACAATCAACCATATTTCGTAAAAGCATTTACGGTACCTACATGTACCTTATATTGAGATTTTCACAATTTTAACAAACAAATTAGTCACATGTTTTGTGATTTCCAGCAATTTTTAGGGTTCCATACCTCAAGAAGAAAAACGGAACACTTATTTTGTTATCCGTCTATCCGTCTGTCCATCCGCCTGTATGTCTGTCAAGACCCTTTGTTTCGGCAACGCGTGGAGGTATCGAGTTGATATTAAAACCATGTTTAGTTCTACAAGACTCTTGAGGCTGAGAAAAAATAAATCTAATAAACGGCCGATCATACCGCAAAAAAAAAATTTTGAAACACTATCAAAGGAATCAAAATTTATAAGATACTTCCTATTGGACCTAGAACTTGGCAAGTAATAATATGTTCTTATACTAGAAGTACAGGAAAATGACTAAAACCTATACATTTGTAATTAAATTATAAAATATTTTGTAATTAATAATTATGTTATTGTACGGAATCCTCGGTGGGCGAGTCCGACTCGCACTCGTTCGTTTTGTGAGGCGTCTAACCAATTATAAGATTTATATGAAGTAAACTATTAGTTTGCCTATAGCCAATCTAAAGTGATCAAATTTCTTATTACATAATTGTAAAAGCAGTAGGTACCTATATCATTGAACACTCAAAACCCATTTTATTTATTTCAATGTAAAACAGTTGGTATTTAATGTAGACAGTTCTAGGTCAACGTCACGCCTACACGCTGCTAAATCATAAAATAAAGCAATTTACTTCATAAAAATACATTTTATTTTGCGTAATTATAGTAATTAGTTGTAATTGTGGAGTAATTTAAAAGAACGTAGGTACGAATTATTCTAGACTTCTAAATGATGTCTATATTTGCTTCATTTTTTAATTAAGTTATTTTATATTTTTTGACTTACAATAATAATAAACTCAATAAAGCACTAGATATTTATAGTTATCATTATCCAATTGTAATATTGGGTTTAAGGTTTTGATAGCCACTCTTGTGGACAGGGACTTTGTGATTTTAGATACTACAGTATCCATGATTCTAGGAAAATAATCTCACCTATTTCTCAGTAAATCCCTCTGCAAGCCCAAAAGGCATGAGTTGTTACCGTTTAAAATAAATTTCCCTTCCGAAAATTTAATTAATAGCTATTAGAAAATCCAATATTTGGACACAATAGGTACTGTAACATAATCTTTACGATAAACGCCATATCTGATGGAATAGCACCTCAGGTACCATTTCAATGTCAGTGTAATCCGAAGAACAATATCGCCTACGCACCGCCAACGCCCGACCACGCACCGCCCACACGCCTGCACTTTACGTATCGCTTATATATTTACGTTTAATAAAAAATAACTAAAAAATATTTTACATTCTGATGTGTTTTGATTTATGCCACTTACATCTTTTATATAAAGCACACTTTGTGCAGTCCAACCCAACTTAAAAGATAGGATAGCTTGCATCACAATTAAATAAAAAAAAAATTTGACCGCGGGCGGAGCTGCGGGAAACAGCTATTGTATTATAATATTTTCAAATTCATGTAGTATGTAAGCAGCTTATTTGTACATTTCTCATTAAAATCAGCTTAAACTTGAAACAAGCATACATTACATTGTACTCAATTTAATGAGAACCACTTTAAATGGAAATTTATTCAAATAGTATTTTATTTTTAAATATAATTCTAAGAATATATTTTATAATGTAAAGAAGTTTTTGGTTGGGATGGCTTGAAGTAAAACATCACACTTAATATAGATAGCTGCTTGCGTTTGATAACGAAGCACATAGGCTTTTTATTTTTACGTGTGGGCGGGAAGTCAATGTTGTACGATTTAAAGATGGCGGATTGTCTAGAGTATATATACCTATAGTGATAAGGACGACCGAAAAAAATTTTAAAGTTTTATTATTAACCAATCAATCAACTCAGCCTATCGCGGTACATTGCTGAACATGAGTCTCTCCTTAGTTGCGCCAAAACAACCGGTCCTCCGCCTTCCGCATCAAGACCGATTTATGTTAAGTAACTAAATAATCTGTCACTCGTTTTGAAGTTTTATCGATTAACGTAATCCCTAGGTGTTGGTCTAAAAGTCCCTTATTCTAATACGGTATATAAAATTCTCGTGTCGCAATGTTTGTTATCAAACTTCTCCGAAACGGCTTGTATAAAATTTTGTTTGCATATCGGGTAGGTCTGAGAATCGGCCAACATCTATTTTTCACACCCCTAAGTTATGGGCCTAGTTAGTTAGTGGCCTTGATTTTTTTTAATATGGCACAACAACGTTTGCATGGTCAGCTAGTCTAGTTCTGAAATTCCCATGTCAACAGTGCTTACTACATACCGCCAAATGACGTCATTTGTCATTAGCACAGTCATTCCAAAAGTCAACGAATTCTTAAATGTACCTACCGTAACGACATGTAAATGAAGTACAGTTGCGTGAATGTGCCTTTATTTGAAAATATAACGTTATTATTACCAATAGCCATTTCCGGCGTAATTATTTTTATGGCACTTTTTGGTACTATTACTTAATTGAATATTCAAGTAACTGTTACTTCAAGGTCTCGTGATAATCAAAATGTCATCCACTATAACTCTCGGTCATTTTGAATAAGTTTAAATAACTGTAGAGCCGGTTGTTGGTTCTAGACACCTATCGCTGAAGATGCAATATCAATTCTAGGATTCGGTAAGAAATTGCGCGAGACAGTTCCAAGAAGAGAAGATAAAGCTTTAAAAACCAAAACTTACTTTAATCTGAGGAATAAGTGAATGTGTTAGTTTAAACGATATTAGTTTACGCGAATGTGACTTATATATATAGTATTCAAATAAGATTTAATTTAGTTAAGGACATTCGTTACAGAGGAAAATTATTAACAAATTACTCAAGCATTTTAGGGACGTTAAAACCCAAAAGGGCCGAGTTGTAAAACTCGTACTTACATTTAGCAGAACCTACAGAGTTCAAGCACGGTCAAGTATCATTTAAAACTCCTTTACTTGAACTAAGAAAGTCAAATTAGCGTTAAACTCTAACACCGAAGTCTCTGTAATATTAAGTTCTTTACTTTCATCGACACAATATTATCGAAATTTTATACCGCAAACAGTTTGCATTTTTAATCGCTTTATTGATTAACTTTGTAACTTCGTTCTTCTTTTAAAAGGTTTTTTAATTAGAACGTAAGTACAGCTAGATTATGTGGCTTAATATTTAATTAATATTTAAAGAAATACAAAAAAAGCTGTTTCTTTAGTACTATAAATCGATTACTTATTAGATAAATACTTTTTATTTACGATTTTAGACAGACATTTAAAAGTATGTACATGTTAAAGAATATTAATTGATATTTACAATTTATAGCTATTATGAGATATAGATTTTCAAAGTAGACGTTGTTACATACCAACTTCTAACATTTGTCTATGTTCATACATAGACAGTATGTTTAATAAATTGGCAAAGAATTATAAAAGTATGTATTACACACCAAACGTACCCAACTTGGAAGCATTTAAAAAATGTACGTTAAAGTGAAAACAACGTTTTTACTACCTACTATTTTAACCACGCACATTACACAAAGCTTTGACAAGCACATAACATTCTCCATATAAGTGTAGTTCTTCATATACGTTTTTAGTTTAGTTTTAATTTTAATAGGTTTAATAGCTATAAATTGTAAATAGTTTCCTTAAAATATTATGTTATTATACTAATAAATTTCAGGTTAGAATATTTCGTCCAAAACAATGTTACTCGTGACACAATTTGATACTCAACTAAACACGACATTTCTTCACCAACCGCACGGCCCATAATATAATAATGTTGGGATGGGCTTGCCGCTAAAATGTGGAACATCCGAATGACCTTTTTTCATGCATGCCTTATTATAATGTGTAACAATAGAAGGGTAGGTATACGTCTCTGACACCCAGTGATAATCCCTCAACGTAACTCGACACCTCGTCTGTAATAACTTTGACATTTAAGCGTTTTGAACACCTATTGCTTTTCAATTTTAATTTTGTTTTAAAACTCTTTTAATCCCACTCATCGCTTATTTTATTGTCATTGTTTTATTAAGGTTAGAATTGTGTTGGGAAACAATTATTGACTGTGTGAAACAGTTTTATCAATAATATAATGTAAGTATGTTTATATAAGTATGTTTATCAGCTGTCTGGTTGTCGTAGTACAGGCTCTGCCTATAATAGTTTGGTATCAGATGACTGCTTGTGTGTTGGCCCAAGATATAAAATTATTATAGTAATTGTACCTTGATGTTATGAAGCAAAGGTTAAGGGCGTTTTTTTAAGTTGAATTTTGACAAAAGAGTCACCGTAATGACACACTCACATGTCACACGTTTATTATAATTACGCATTTTATTAATGTTCTCTTTGTTCTAGTCCTTTTTTAATGTTTATGGAGTATGTTTTCAGCAGTCATAAAATCGTTTACTACTTACTACATTTTAAACACCGTTTTTTCATGATCTAAGTTATTATAAATCCTAAAACTCATTTCACAAATACATCTTTAAAAAAGTAAGTTTTTCCCCATTTTACGTGTGTAAATCAATGGCCTATTATTCACGAAAAACGAATCCTATAACCTAAGTTAATTTTATTGTTAGATAATGACGATTTACGTAAATATATCGCTGTTATCTGAGGCAGTTCTCGCAGTAACGGTCTTTCCGGACCTCGCTAAAGTTAGGACTACTGTAATAAAATAGATACTGGAAACACTATTTATCAGCACTGTTCCCATTTAATAGGCACGAAGTCTTTGCACCCAATAAACGCAGAAAGTTACATATAAGACCTCTTTTCTACTTCTTAAATCATTATTTGTTGAGCGTAGCACTTCCGTCGAAACCCCGGAATAATAACTAGCTATTTAATAACTAATTATATAATAACTAGTTATTATTCTAAGGTCGAAACACAAATATATTTTTGATATTTCAATGCTCAACATAGAATTTATTGAATTCATGCTCATTTTGAATCTTTGTAGAGAGCAATTTGTTTAAATTTCTGTTTATCAACCTCTACATAATTATTAATTTAATTCATGCTCAGAAAATACATTATCCAATTAAATCATGAGCTCTAAAATCTGGTGTACGACCTCCGTGGTCGAGTGGCGTATACACCGCCGATATTCAAGGTATCGCCAGCTCTGAGTTTCCGGGTTCGATCCCTGGACGGGTCAAGGTAGAAAAACACTTTTCTACATTGTTTGTGGTACCTTCGTTGTCTCTGATTCCATAACACAAGAGCTTTAGCCACTTACTTTGGATTCGGAGTAATGTATGTGATGTTGTCTACATTTTATTTTATTTATTTTATTACATTTGACAAACCATGAAAGTACAAAGACACAATATATCCTGAGAAAGCAAATTAGTTTTCCCTTAAATCACGGAAAACTAAAGATTTTCACGCGAATTGAGCCGCCAACAGTCAGTCTTGAATACGTAAGTTAAATAATAAGAGGCCTTTTCTGGGAACAGGACTTGCGCAGTTCAAATAAAACCAACTTAATACCGGATTAGTGATGTTTCAGCGAATATTCTAATGAAGAGCGTTGTAAAGAGAATTAGCGATATTCTGTAAAAATAATACGCACATCTATATTTGAGTTAAAGCTGAATAATATTATCGTGTAATATTATAAAGCTTTGTATTATAATGATCCGGAAAATGGTATTCAAATCTGTGTACACAAAGTACACAGATACTAAACAGTTAATAAAGTTTTTATTCCATATTTTAATGGTCGATTTTTTAAGTAGTTAGGGGTGTTTACTCTCATTAAGCGTTGGACTGTAAGCATCGCGGCCAACCTGTCTCAAACCAATAGGTACAGCACCCTGAATTCGAACTCACGACGCTCTCGGTAGTCGCATTCAGTTTCGACCACTAAACCAACAAGGCAGTTTGAGAACCTATTGATCTAACTAACCCCCAAAGTATGCAACGCAAAGTAACTTTGAGAAGTTCTTAAATGCCTATCTGTCCCTACAGAACACAATAAAGTGACAGAGACAATATGAGACTTATTGGCGGCTTCAAATTGATGATGTTTCAGTATTTGGTTTAATATTGTTCAACATTACTGCAAAATTAATTCAACATAAAACGTGCATCCTACTAATATTATAAATGTGAAAGTGTGGATTTTTTGATGTTTGGATGTTTAGATGTTTGGATGTTTGTTACTCAATCACGCAAAAACGGTTGAACGGATTTGGATGAAATTTGGCATACATGTAGCCTTTGACATGGAAAAGAACATAGGCTACCTTTTATTCCGATCCCTTAAGTAGTTCCCGAGGGAAAATTGAAAATTGTTTCCGAGTTAAGCTTTGGGCTATTACAGCGCAAGCTGGGTGAAATTTTTATTCCATTTTTCATTACTTTCACAGTTTTCATTTCTTTTTGGATTCAATTCTGAAGTCCACGCAGACGAATTCACGGGCAGAAGCTAGTATTTAATATAATAAAACGGTTATGGTCAAAAAAATATAAATCACTTATTTTTACATAACTCGCATATGATCCCAGCTCGATCGTAATAAAATTCCATAGCGAATGCCAGACTGGATGATATGAGTCCTACGAGGGTAATTAAATTCTGACTGGATTCGTTAAATGCGTATGTATGGAATGTTCTAAATTGTTGTATGTTTATTGTAAATTATTTCTCGTGTATCTGTATGCGGAGAACGTTTGTTCTGATTCCTTTATTAGCTTTTCGTCTGAGGAATACGTGAGATGGTAAAGGTTCCGTATAAGATTCAAAAGTATTTGTGAAAAAAAGATTATGAACAACATTAAACAGAATATCAATTTCTAGTCGTTCTCTACATAAAGAAATGATTTCACACGGATCACATACAAATGACTACATGAGTACCTAAAATATTTATAGAAATCTTATGAAAAATGATAAGGTGGCGCCACTGTCATTTTACGCGGGTGACACTGTGGGGCACAGCTAGTTTAAGATATAACTGACTTTTTAGTCAGTTATATCTTAAATCTCTGCGTCGCTTTTACGTATTTTATTTATAAATAAATTCATATTTATATTTAGAATTTCATATGTCCAAATAAGCTCAGTCATTCACGAATTGAGATTTGAGTCCCTTGCCTGCGGTCTGGAGATTCACGTATGACCAAACTAGGGGCACCCGGGGGACGAACTACTCACAATTTATGTAGATAACATTAAAGAGTTACAGCTGAATAATCTCACACAAAATTCACGATATTCACTTGACATTAGGGAATGTATTAATTTATTTGTTTATTAAATCAATATCGTTCGTGAAAGTATAGTGAACTATTCCTGTTAGTGAAAAAGTCTTATTATTTGGTATGGTATGACACATTACAAAGGGCGGGTAATTTTATTCCAACACAAAGGTTGCACAAATTTTATTATAATGATGATAATAATTTAGCAGGGACTCAGTTTTCTTAAAACTTTAGTATATATACTATACTATACATAAAATTGATACAATTTTTTCTAGAGTAACCCCTATATTTTTTTAATGTAAATATCACTTCAATGAAGTCCTTAAGACATAGTATTTCTGAAATAACTAACAATGTGCTAGTGACGTCCACTTTCAATTTCGTTAAATGTAACATTCATTAACATTACTTTTGAAGAAAAGTTGATGCAACGTTAAATAAAAATGCTATTCATCTAAATAATACACATTATTTTTTGTGCTTCATAAAGGTTTTTAAAAACTAGCTGAGCTGTGCTTGCGGCGGTGGCGTGGCGTTAACAAATGCAACGAATTTATATCATCGCTCTTTTTTGGATATAAAACTGTCACTGACACTGGCACGTTGCTTACTCAGCGCAACAAAGCTCGTCATATTTAAATACTGAAAATCCGAAATTTAAAACATACAGATAGTTATATGCTGTGCATGTTGATACGGGATACATACAGATAGGTGATCACTCAAAAATGTTACATTTATTAATTAATTTTTACTATTAACTTTTGACAGAACGGACTCTGTACAGCTAGTTTGAAATAAAACCAACTTAAAGGATGGAATTATTTCGTGTCACCTGGTAAAGTACTCTAAAACTGGTAATAGTAAATTATAATCAAAGGATAATTACAGTCTTTTTTTTAAATAAATAAAACATCAGAATTATATTTTATCGAACACGCTAAAATCGAAAAAATAATAACCTGTTTATGAATTTAATATTATGTAATTATGTTTTATTGATAATAATTTATATATTTTAATGAGTTGCGGGCAACTGGTGGATACAATTTGCGAGTTTTCGGTCAAAATGGAGGTCTAAGGGGGAGGCCTAGGTTGAAGTCTTCAGGCTGATGATGATAATGTTTTTAATGTTACTGATCTTTTCTATATCGAGTATTTTAATCTGAACCTCAATTTGAGCGCTTTTCATAACATGTAACACAAAAATGAAAGTACCTAATACAGTATTTTCAATCAAAGGACTCACACAATGTAATAAAACAAATTGTTTATATTCTAATTTGAAATGTAAGTTTTCCAACATAATATTCAGAATTTGAACACTGATACTTAATATCAATTAACCCGGAACCGGCCCAAAAGGGTTTCTCTGACCCAAAAACCCACTGGGACAGAGAAAGGATGTCAGTTTAACATGGGAAGAAGTGGGATGGTGACAACCTGTCTGCTCACGGTATCTGTGATTTGAGACCATTAAAATTCAGGAAATTCAGGTGTCTCATGTTTAAAAGAACATAAAAAATATGTAGATAAGTACTCACATACCCGCATGATACATACATTGATACATGTAATTTTTTTTGCAGACGTAGGAACATAGTATGAAAATTTTAATAGACATTTTTTTTTTAAATAAATATTATAGTTGCAGAAGAGGCCTATGTCGAGCGGTGGAACGCGAAAGTCTAAGTTGATTGATCGAGTGAAATGATATATTAAAAGAATGAAGGTAATAAAAACTATAAATTAATGTACGAGTATCTTGTGTGGAACTAAAGAATATAACCAATATAATAGCTGTTATTTTATGTTAATAGTTGTTAATCATACAAGTTTTCCCAATTTATAGCTATTAAACCTATTAAAAATTAAAACTAAACTGAACTAAAAACTTATAAGATAAATAAAACTATCTTTATAAAAGAAGACTTGTTAACCATTATTAAGTAAAATTGATTACAAAATAAAGGTTAACTAGAATAAAAAATCGTGTTGTCAATGACGGGAAATGCGCCCAAAAGGCTTAATAAGACCAATAATAATTGTGTCAATATACGTAAAACACAATATTCTATCCTACCTTTACGACCCTATCTCTATATTAAATTACGATTAGTTCAAGTAAATAATTCCGAAATAGATGTGAATGCATTATTTGAATCCTGAATCAGTAATCGATATTAATGACAGCTGTTACCTTTTCCAAACGAGGAAAATGTATCTCCGGATTGAGATTGATTACGTTTTTATTAACCTTACCTTGATACGTTTGAAAAAATATTCAAAAGGTATCATACGGTAACTGAATTATTGAAAAGATATATTATTTACGTCCGCATGGTATATTATTTTATTTACGTACAGCTTTCGGAAAATAAAATTGCGTATTTTATTTGCCGAAAGTTGTACGTATATGGAGAGGGTAAATAGGTAATTAAAAGATCTTAAACATTCATCCACACGAGTCGTGTCGAGGGCATAATCATTAATAATGGTTTTGTGGTTGAAATTTAACATGATGGCCAAGATTGAAGGGAAAGACGCATTGAACGGCGAAGGAAGTCATGGCTCAAAAGCATTCGCGACTGAAGATTGCCAGTGCAGGGGAACTCTGCCGTTTGGTGCAGTACCCTCATGTTACAGAGAATCACTAGATTTTGAGTAAGGTTGTAAAAAAATTGCTACGTCAGAATGAAACCTAAATGAGCAAATATATTTAACTCAAAACACAAAAGAAAAATCATTGTTACATAACAAATAATTATATTTCTAATAATTCAGTATCAACCTTATTCGTGGGCGGTATAGAAAGTTCCGAGATAAAAGGAACTTTCTATTCAATACCACCAGCCATCGGACAAAATTACACTACATAAATAAAATTAGAGCTAAGTGGGAAACATTGGCGTATTGAATGACGCCGCCATTTACGCGAATCAAACATTATTATTATTTAAAGGATTATCTCCAGCTGATAATTTATGTATCGACATTCCTACCAGGAGAAAGGCGGAATATAAGGGGAAAAGCGGTTCCCGGGTCTAAACAGTCAACCCTCATTCTACCATGTTCTTTTTTTATATATATTCTAAGTGATACGAAAATGTGTTTGATTTCAACGTATATTGTACGGTAAGCGCGATAAATTAATCAAAGGGATCAAAATAGAACTGAAACAGAAACGAAATGAATCTTGAAGCAGCACTTAGCGTTCTTTTTCCTGTTATATTATTTAACAGGTTTTTATTTACGGGATTTTTATTTGTTTTATTTTATTTATCACAATCAAAGGTACCTATTATAAGTGACTGAGGAGCGAGACCTTTGGGTTTTTTTAGAATTTACTCTTCACGTAAATAATTTCTAATTTAAATAGTTTTTTTTTTAATATTTAATTAATAAATTGCTTCTGCGCCTGTACTATGTAGCTCTTTAAGCAGGACTGTCGCCGTTTAGGGAGCGAGACAACGCTACGTGCAGTATTATGCCGTCTCGTTCAAAGTAAGCGCGCAGGTATTATTTCGAAGCCAATGTTTGCCGTAGCGAATCCTTAATGTTGATATTTGTTTTATTCGATGTTTTGGATCGCTGTCAAAGAGGTTTTTTACATTGGAAAATCAAATACTGCGTTTCGAAAAAAGTCAATATTTCCTTTGCTATGCTGAAACTGAAGTTTGTGAACCAGCCAGCCAGTTATTATCAAAATAAAACTGTACATTTCAACGAATGAAAATACATAATTATTATAAAGATATTCTGTTCTCATTGGATATTTCTACACTGTCAGTAAACATACCAATGCAAATTATACATAGCTGTTTCCTTCAGCTACGGTCGCGGTCTCACTTTATTAATATTTTTTTTGAAAATTTAGGTATATCGTATGTCACCCGGTGATAGTTGAAACTTCACAACAGTGAAAAAAATCAAATCGATTCAGTAGATTTGGATTTGGTTTGTCTTTATATTTATTAGCATATATAGATATAATATTATATTGAATTCAAAGCCTGTATACATGAGCAAATAAGTTCAAAATTTAACGAAATTTAAATTAAAAACGCAATCTTTTATATGTTTCTTAAAATGTATTTCTTTAGTCGAGTTTCTTTTACTGCTATTCACTGTAGCATCTTCTAGCGTTTATTACGAGACTCAAGCAATGCTTTGCTTTCGTCTCTCTTATTTAATTAACTTCATTAGATGAAAGTCGAATGTCGTGGTGGCCTAGCGCTTCAATGCCTGGATTTGCATACACATAGTTGCAGGTTCAAACCCAGGTAAGTACCAATGAGACTTTTTCAAAGATATATGTACTTTCTTTATCATTCTATGATATCATTGACAAACGCTGAAGGGAAACATCGTGAGGAAACCTAGATTCCAAAATACTGGAATCTGAAATCGTCAACTTACAATAAGCAAGTGTGGTGATCAAAGCTCATCCCTTCTCTATATGGGAAGAGGCCTGTGCCCAGCAGTCGGACGTTTATAGGCCGGTATTATATTAGATGTAAGTACAAATATACAGTATAGTTAATAAAAGAATTTGTCCATATTATTCTAGCTAATCTACTATAGTAGGTACGTAGTATGTTATAGATCAATGTCACACATTCGCAATTACGTGACTTTCGACGATTGAGTGATCCTATTCCGGCGACGTTGTATTTGCTCTTGATATTAGAACAAAGATCTTATTTATGGGTTTATTTGTACAGGACCAATGAAGGTAATTTGGCAATGACTGTTGATAGGCCAGATTTATTATGACCATCCTTATCCCTCACTTATGATGATAGTGTACCTATATTAATTATGACTCAGCTTTATCATCTATTATACACTAGCTTCTGCCCGCAACTTCGTACGCGGATCCTGTTGCTTATGCCAGCGACAACAGGGTCGTCAAAATAAAAGATCTGAAACGTCTGATGTCAAATTCTCAGAGCCCGGGGACGGGAAAACAACGTGATGCGTGAGACGATTCGAGACCCTCCAGATCTTTCATTTTTGTAAGATAGCAGGAAATGCCCATCAGAACTTTTGCTCACGATCAGCGGTCAGTCGCGCATCATATTCTTCACTGGTCTCTAGAGACCTGGATGTAGATACGTAAATACGATGAGAATGCAGGCGTGCTTCGCGATCCGAAGAGGTTTCCACGGAGCGAGTTGCAGCCTGATCTTCTCGAACAGCATCAATCTCTCTTGACGCTCTTCGGTAGATTCTTGGGATCTTATGATCCTCAATCCTTATTATTATTTAGCCTATTTAGCTCCTTTGGAACATTGGGAAAGATTTGACATCTTTCATCATGGTTATAGTTTTATTGTGAAGATACCTGATCAATTAAAATCTAAGTGACTTCAAAGTAAACGCTCAAATAACATAAGCCCGAAGGCATGTAATATATTCGATAAAAAAAAATTAAAAAAAAATTGGGAGTTTTGGCCAGTAGAGTCGAATTATAAATGATATACCATCGTCATCCAAAATCAGTCCGAAAGGTTATGTTATTTTATAATTATACAGTGAAATTAGTGATAGCTTTGATTTCCAAGTCAGATGTTTCAAATCTTCGATTTTTATAAGTCAACAGGGAATGCCCATCAGACCGAACCACTTTTGCTAAGACGTCATTCCTACATGTGTTATGGTGTAGCCGGGCTATTGGAGTTCCACAATAGGTGTTCCAGATCTTCAATTTTTATACGTCAACAGAGAGTGCTCATCAGGCTGAACAACTCTGCTGAGACGTCATTCCTATATGTGTTATGGTGTAGCCGGGCTCTTGGACTTCCACAACAGGTGTTCCAGATCTTCAATTTTTATACGTCAACAGTGAGTGCTCATCAGGCTGAACAAATATTGCTAAGACGTCATTCCTATATGTGTTATGGTGTACCCGGGCTCTTGGAGTTCCACATCAGGTGTTCCAGATCTTCAAATTTATTCTCTCAGCAGAAAATGCTCATCACGTGGAACAATTTTTGCTATGGTACCATTTTTGTATCTCTTATAGTTTAGCTGGTCTGTTGCGGTTCTGCATCAGGTGTTCAAATTTCCAAGATAAATTATAGCCTATATGTTGCCCAGACTTAATAACTATACAACAAAAAAAAATCATTCAAATCCGGCCAGTAGTTCCGAAGATTAGCGTGTACAAACAAACAGACAAACAGACATAAAGACAAACAGACAAACAGACAGATTTTTTTTTTTGGATTCGTGCTCTATAACTGTTTGTAAACCCCCCTCAATTATAATTTTTTTAATATATTCAATGTACAGACACAGTTTTTTTACTGTTTTATTATATGTATAGATAATTCCAGTGTCACGATGTTTATTTGGGATGAACTCCGAAACTACTTAGCCGATTTTAATCAAATTTACACAGCGTGTGCAGTTTGATCCAACTTAAAAGACAGGCTTACATCTCAATTATGTAAAAAAAAATGAGACCGCGGGCGGAGCTGCGGGAAACAGCTAGTAATATATAAAACACTACTTATAGGTACAATGTTTCTGTAAGAACTGGAGTAATCGCAGACATTCAGATCCCTTTTGGGATATAAAATGATATTCTAAGTAATATAAAAGATGTTACGTTAAATCCGAATATTTTACTATCTGAATTATAATTTCCATTGTCAGTATTTTTCGTGAAATGATTTATCGCTATGTTGAAACAAAGAAAATTTACTTTCCTACTAATAATAACGAAAAACCGGACAAGCATTTTACATTATTAGCACTGCCTTATTAAAATAAAAAATGGCAACTAATTTAAAATTAAAAGTAGAAAACAGAAATAAACTTAATGTATATGCAAATAACTAAAATATCCAAGCTGTTATCACGCATCTTTAAACATTCTAACAATTTTTAACCCTATACCATTGGTCTAAAATGTTTGTAAACGTATTTTCAGTGAACGCTCACCGTAAACGAAAACGTTCGATTAATCATTGTGGATGCTGCAGAGATAAAGTTACTCGTGTGGCCTGCAATCAAGTGAAGCAGTGGGTGGGTTGGTAAATCTATATTATTATAGCTGTTTCCCGCAGCTCCACCCGCGATCTACATTTTTTTATATTATTGAGATGCAAGCTTTCGTATCTTTTAAGTTGGATCAAACTGCACACGGTGTGCAAATTTGATTTTAATCGGTTGAGTAGTTTCGGAGTTCATCCCGGACAAACATCGTGACACTGGAATTATATATAATAGTTGTAGCTTGCTCTTTGTAATGAAACACTAATACCAAATAACAAGTCACATTTTATTTTAAGCCATGCACTGACTTAGGATATAGTCAAAAGTAATATTGAGAAAAATGTGATTGATTATGTCATTTACATAAAAAACTTTCATGTTTTTCGGACCATAAAAGGAAACGAAATATCCTTTGATCTGAAGCAAGAAATCAATATTTGATTAATAACAATAATATTTACTTTTATTAGTGATAACTTTTTCTTATACCAAGATAAACGGAAAATTCTTCAGAACATTACCTGCATACGATTGCGATCTAAATGATCCAATAAAGATATCGAATATCGAGAGGTATTCGTAATTCATATTTCTTATAAGGAAGTTCTTTGATACAACATTCTTTGACATCAAATGATAAGAAAAAAATTATAATTTTGGAAATAGTGAAATGTGTCATCTTTTACCTTTGCCGTTAAGGGTTGACTCGTTATTCGCATTTCCGATTTGTGTGTATCGTTCGTATGTTAAGAAGTAAAAAATTGATTTAATAGTAGTAGATATTATTATTAAGAGGTATTTCTAAAGGATGTTGTTTGATTTACTGATAATTTCATAGATGCATAACGGTTCTGATCAAGTTTTTATGCGCATGAGAGATATAATTATTTTATGACTATTTTCGCCCGGCCTAGTTTGATTTCGTTCATGGTAGAATGAACTATTATTTTTAAATACATGGTATATGTGTGGTATTGTATTGTTTTGTATACCCTGTGATGATAATTTATTTCGATTTTTTACTATGGGTCGCAACGCACCTGACTGCGTCCACGCGACCATGCGAAAGCGTGCCTTGTCTCTGGTGCGTAGAAAGCGGGACAGATTAAAACCTGGCCTTATTGATTATAAATAATAATAATAACTAGTTTTGTTAATTTTTTATTAATTAATGTGTATAATATTTCTTTACCAAATTGATGTTGTGATCAAATTGAGAAATTGTAAAATAAGGCTAGGATTATTCTCGATGTCACATTATTTGATTGTTTCATGAATTCCGCTCTCTATGAGTCTAAATTACCTGAATAAAAATGTTATTACTATTACTAGTATTCTTGTAACCCTCGTGCTAAGCTCAATGTTAGTGTCACGAGTGGGATCACGTCGGTAGTGCAATAGGTGGATTTCGAACCGGCAACCCCATTATTTACTTTTTTTTTTTTCTTTAAAAAGTTTACTAGAAATGTGAGTCGCACATTACTAGTAATCTCGTTAACCCCTCGTGCTAAGCTAAGATGCTTGTGTTACGAGTGGGTTCACGTCGGTAGTGTAATGGGTAGGATTCGAACCCGCAACCACATGATCGCAAGTCCGACGCCCTAGCCATTAGGCTACCGCCGCTTCAGAAGTTATCCGCTTCAAGACTTATCGCAAGTCGGAAGCCTAGACATTAAGCTACTGCCGCTTTAAGATATTTTAGGAACGGTATGTACACGTCTTATACGTTTATAAAGCTACACAAGGAATATTATTTTAGTTATTCCTTAAATTACACAATCCAATTATCTTCGTAATGAGAGAACATCAAATCTCGTTAATCGTTACCGACTTTATACAGAAGCCGCATCAAAGCGACGCGGTTATATATTTTTGATTGAAGTAACCGAGCAAATAACCGAATAAATATGGTTTCTCCTAAAGATAAATAAAGATAAATCGTGTACTTGTCTTGTTTAAATACTTATCCTAGATATAATATATCAACGATCCTTTGGAATTGCACTGAATTATGTGGAAGAAGTCTTCAATGCTAATGCTGTTATTTTTCTTATTGCCGTAAACAGCTCTAACCTTCATACACGCCCAAATCTTTACGCCATGTCATTTATTACGATTGACATTGTTTATAAGTTATCATTTATAAGCTCCAGGCCAGTTGAGCTCATTAATCATAATTCAAATGTATAAGGTATGTGATATCGTTTGGTAGGTACAAATTGCTTGTATGTATCTACCTACGAAACTACATTATTATACCTTTTTAGTTAAAACATAAGAACTACTAACGTTAACTGTAGAAGGTAATTGTATCTCACTCTTCTATTACAATATGTTTCTTTATTTTTCAATTCAACCAATTCCAATTCCAAACGTTGCCCACGTTTGAGTAAAACAAATGACTGCAACCACAAAACGTTGCGACCACATCAAGCAGCCGCGTATTTAATAGTGTGGTGCTTTTAGCCGCAGGCTATTAAGTTCTCGACCGCTGGAGCACTAGTTAAGTGCCTTCTGATTTCTCACATTACTTGCCAATGATATGAGTGTTGTTAAGTACTACATGTAAATAGAATGAAAATGAATATTAAAAACTCGTTCTATGTTTTATTTTCGAAATTTTAAGATTCTAGATACTGAACAGACATTTCTAAGTCAAGAAAATTTAATATCGATCTATAAAGAAGCTTTGAATTACTCAATATACCTACACTAAAAGTAGAAAAAAATGTATAGACAACTCTATTTCTCAATACATTTTCTAAATCCGTTACTAAATAAATAATAAAATGCATAAAAGGTTGTTGAGGTTTACGTAGAAATGTTTGATATTTTAAAGCTTAATGTTTCTAGGTAAATGTTGCATTTTAAAAGGTTGTACACAATTTGTACACTCTTCTTCTGTAAATTTATTCTTGCATAAAAATACGGGAGCCATTTTGTTAATGTTGCTCCATGAAATCCACGTTACGGTCAAGATTTTTAAGTCAAATAAGTACTAACTAATTTTATTAGTCATTTGTTTGTAAGTTTGGTATGTCTAAGAATAGGTCGTACGTAGGCTATTTTTTATTCCCCTAGGTGATAAGCCCTTTCTAGATAATGCAAAACAACATTTGCTGGGTCAGCTAGTCTCTATTCGCATATAATACAATGTAGTACCTGTAAGTGTAAACTTAAATAATATAAGTTAAGGTGAAACCCAAAAAATTAAGTCCATAAGCGAGTAGTGACGTAAAATTTTATATACAAATGATTTAAGCGACGGTTATAAATAGTCTTTTCTTGTAAACGTAAACCCACACATTTTTATATATTTATAGGACTTTATTGGGTAATCCCAAATACGCACGTCAACGTGGGCTAAGTATTTTTACCAGAATTTGTATTTTAATGAGAATGTAGGTAGAGCAAATTTTAATATGGGGATGTTTATTTTAAGATGACTTCGGTAGAGGTAATTTTCCAGTTTTTCTTTAGAATCTGTTTTAACGGGAGTCGTTTAGCTAATATAAATATATATAATATAATATAATAAATACTTTTAACTTTCTAAGTTTTGATTTCGTGGTTTTCCTTTCAATTAATTTACCATCCTTCTCCATTGTTAGAGAGATTTGATTTTAGGATTGACTTTATCGATTTATGCCATAAAAATACAAGTGTTTGGATTATAGCCCGTTTGATTTCTGGGTGAATCAAGAAGATTTTAAAATACTGTGAAAGTAGTTTCCTTTTATTATAAGAATAAAGGTATAATTTACTATCTCCAGTATTTAGGCTACTTTCCTTCTCAATGGCATTAAAGATATCCACCCTGTATACTTTACTTTGCGTCCCCTTTATCAATGACGTAAAATTCACTGGTTGAGTCGGAAATAATTGATTACGCATAATAAGGACTGAAATTTAATAAAGCCGATTATAATTGCACGAAAGTACAAAATACGCTAGATATATATATAATTATACAAACGAATATATAATTATATATATCGTTCAGATATTCTTGGTGCCATTGTCCAAAGATGTATATCCTCTTGTGGTATTACTCTATCGAAGACATTTTTTTTAAATGGAACCTTATTAGCCGGATATACCGGTAACAAAAAAATTATCGAATCGAGAATCTCCTCCTTTATTTTGAAGTTGAATAAAAAGATAGGCTTTCTTTAAAATTGCTAGTGATTGAGATATATTTCTGAAATTGATAGGTATAGTATTTATTTACAAAGGTATTATTTTTGAATCTTAGAAAGTGATGAGTTTTCCCTAAAATAATTAAGTAGGAACCAAACTAGATTTCTACGTTATTTTAGGCAAATCTTAAAATTTAAATTATTAAAGAACATTCGGTGAAAATCAATATTGATGTAAACGTAACTATTAAGATTGACAAGAAGGCGGTACCCGAAAGATACAACAAGTATTGAAACGTTCCAAATAAGGTCGTAAGGTACCTACGTACTGTATGTACTGTAATGTACCTACAATACATACCAGCATACAATGAGATTAGGGTTGCCATCGACGATGCCTATACACAGCTATTACGGTAAGCGTATTATTCAGTTAGAGTTGTGTAAGTGCATGAAACAAAGACACCGTGTCTCCTGGCATGTAGGCGAAGGCAGCCACGTTCGCTAATAGGTGCACTTACCTGTTGAATGCCTGCCTTTTATTGTATAAAACGCCTATTTATTCATGTATGACCTGTTTTAAAATAGGGTGAATTAACTTACAAATTATATGAATAATTTAAACTGAGATGGTGTCATTTTAAGTGCTTCATTAGCACAATATGTTTAATTTATAAACCTAATAAAGTTACGCGTTTAAGGTTAATATAAAAGCTTTAAATAATTTGATCATTTATATTATTTATGGAGTTTTTTATTGTAGTTATTTCACCCCTATGAAAATTAAACATTTGAATATTTTACAGTCACTTACCTCAGGTCAGGAACGCTCCACAGTATAACGAACGATATAATTTTACAGCGACGTATATATTTATTTAATTCAGAATTTATAATATAATAAGTAGTAGTCAACAGGTAACACAGATGCGAGTATTCAACAACAGTTCTAAATATCTCAAAAGTTACAACAAGTTACAACGCGCTCAGCATCATGTTACTGAAAGGGTCGTCCGTAACAATAATAACACTGATAGGAAGACGAAACCAAGCGTATGTGGGATCGAAGTGAAGGCAGAGAGGAAGCGAAGAGTAGGCATCACAGGTAGCTCGAAAACAGCTCAGAAGTATGAGATAACTAACCAAAAAAAACAAAACTAGGAGAAATCGTACGCGGAACTGTACTGTTTACACGCGCGACGTTACTCGAGCGAGTTCAGATATGGTGTGAAAAGTCTGTAAGATTCAACAAGTGGTTTGCGAGGGCCGGCGACGCGGGCCGGCTCAGAGGTCCTCGCGGCGGGAAAGCTCGGCCGCCAGTGCCTCGAGCTGCGCGCCCGCCCGCCTCCAGCGTTGTGCCTGTGTGCGTAGGGACCTCGCTCTACACCCGCATTGTGCGCCGCGCGCCTGTGTGCGTGCCCTCCCCGTCCATACGCGTCTGCGCGCGCCTGTGCGCGTGCCTGCCGCTGTGTGCGTGTATGACGCGCCTACGGGTCTGGCGCACAGGTGAGCCCGGGCCGACCTCTAGCCAGCTCGTCCCTGTCCTATCTATACCGCTTTTACAATGAAATGGCTCGGTGAACACAAACTACCTGCGTGCTACATTAGCGGACGCATAGCTCTCATAACTTGGCCGCTTTTGTTCACTTAGGTTTTTGTAATGAGGTTGTATTACAACATAAAATTACCGTTGCGATTGTTGATACACTAAAAAGGTCGGCATTCCTCGCAATTCAGGAGTGCTCTAACGAAACTTTCGCGTGCCGTACCGGGCTTAGTACATATTTGTTTAGTACGATCCTCGAGCTCGAATATTACGAATAGTTCACATTACTCTGTAGTGGATAATTTTATATTAATGTTACTATGTTGTTTCAGTTAACAAGTGCTGAGGTAATTGCAATGTTATGTACCTATCAGTCTGTAAAACGGTTTTGTTGCACAATTTAATTTAAATATCTGAAATAATACCGTTGGCATTTTGTATCTAAATGAATACCAACTTGAAGGCTTAAAATATTTTCATTTCAATTTAATTGTCAGATGGCAACTTGAGTGCTTTTGAATACTTGTCAGTTCATTTTGACGAAGATAAAATGATACCTACTTAATTTTGTACTTCGGAGTCAAATGAAACATTTTTAATAAATACTCAGTGGCATTTTCGCAAATGACTTATTGGTTCTATATAAGAATCGAGTATATTTTACATATAAAGTTTTAAAAGTGTTTAACTAACATTATAAGTATTTACAAGTTATTTTCATGTCGGCGTAATTTATGTCAGTTCTCCTCTACGCTCGTAGCACGACTACGAAGCTACGTCTGACACTAATTCGTAGCAGGCGTTAGTAATCTGCTTTCCTTGCTACGACGTAGAAACTAAAAAACGGCATCATGCTTTTTAAGTAGAATAACATATAAAATATTTATCGAGTTAACATTGAAAAACCTTAGAATAAAGTAACAATAATTATGACATATCAAAAGTACTCACTGGATTAGAGAATATCTTACAAATAAGCCGCCAAGCATTATAGCAAGTATTTTTTGAGAAATAGATGGTAAACTAAATTTAATTACATTACTTCTAAATCTCAATATAATTTTAAAAATATTTTAGATATTTTTTCACTCCCATATAGAACAAATGTTTGTATCAGCCGGTATGTAATAAAAAAATGTATTCTATGTCCATCTCCTGGTTCCACCCAGTTTTCCCCACCAATTTTCAGCCAAATCGGTTCAGCCGCTCTAAAGTTATAAATAATGTAACTAACTCCACTTTCTGCTATTCATTTTAGGCGCCCCGTAAACGTGGAGACTTTTTACTGTCGTCACGGCCCACCGCCACAAGTCACCAAAGTTGCGGTTTCTACTATCAGGATTGGTCACTGTCGCCGGTTGTCTGTTACCGACACAGCACACATCCCGAAACGTACCGAAATTTGTCGACGGACACCGATTGCAAGACTGCAACGTACGCGTGTTAGGAAATTTATTTTGTTGGTTGTGTCTTCATCTAAACATTTTTTGTTTCCAGTTACCGTCACCAAATAATTTTTAATTAACGATCGGTATATGACCAGTGGAAACAACGGACTTTTCATGTTCGTCTTTTTAGATTTGTATTTATTACCTAAATAAAAACAAAATATTCTCTGATGGCTTGTGTCTGATACAAGACGAAGGCAAACGCTTTAGCATTCAACATCAACAACTCATATTAAATCAGGTCTTGAAAATGATGTGATGGATATTACAGTAAATTACATCCTACATAATAAAGGTATAGAGGTGATATCTAAATTTTGCCGGAATTTAAACCTAAGACTCTAACCTCAAAATATTAATCATTTAAATCATGATGTGTTTGGTATTAAATACAATTAAACCTTATTGTATCTTATTGTTTAAGAAAACAATATATTTGTTTAAAATGCAGTCGTATGTTATATACCGACCATGGCTCTTTCTTGCCCATGTTTGTACTATGCATTTCTGGATTTCTATTCGAATTATTTTATTATTTTGTGCTTTTGAAACACCTTTTTTCACAGTCAGGTTCTACTTTTTTACTTAATTTTTATTATATTTAAGCTTTACTAATTATTTATTAGATTTAGCGACCGAGTCAGATAAGTTATTCATCTGCCCCTGTAGACAAGTAGCATTTAAATTACATTAAATGTAGGTATGCTCAAGGTTACGTTGACGACTTACCTTCGATAGTTTGCAGCTCTATTTTCTGTTGTTTGATTTGCACAGCTTAGTTTACATTCATTAACTAGATACATTATAATTTGTGACTGTCAGCCGCTTCTGATAATTTGTTTTCGGCTAAGTCATTACTTATTTTGAGAAAGCAAAAATTACTTAATGCTTGCTTAAAAAAATCCCTACTAATATTATAAATGCGAAAGTAACTCTGTCTGTCTGTCTGTTACGCTTTCACGCCTAAACCAGTGAGCCGATTTTGATGAAATTTGGTACAGAGATAGAATAGACCCTGAGGAACAACATAGGCTATATTTAAATAAGGTTCCGTAATATAATATAATTTTTGTTATAAAACTTACGGACTAAATAGCTTTTGGTTTATTCTGCCCAATCAAAATCACTATTGTTTGAAATACAAAATGGTTGATGAACTAAAATGTTCTGAGATTTAAACGTGAATGCTATGGACCCTAAACGTTTGAGACGATATTAGTCTAAAGAAGGCTTTATCTTCAACCTGTTGCTCTTTCAGCTTGCGGTGGCGACGTCTCCGTGTTTTCTACTCTATTTCTTCGAGTGAATGGGTGCTAATGTTTAAAACCACATTGGAATAAAGATCACATCTTCTTTGCTGCATTCGTCTTTAAACAGAGGGAATCACACAGTTGATATCTGGAATTATTTTCAAAACAAGAAAAAAAAAGTTGGTCTAAGTATTTGTCATTTCTCGCGGGAGAAGCAAGCTTGTCAAATAACAGTATTTGACAGCTTTCTTCTCTTTATTTGTTTATTTTCTCTCATTATTTGTTGGCGATTTTAAATTCCAATACCTATTTGGAATCAAGGTTTCCTCACGATGTTTTCCTTCGCCGATTGCCAATGATGTCTCAGAGAAAGTAGGTAGGTACCTATATAACTTTAAAAAAGTCGCCTGTGCAGCTACCTACTTACCTATATCGACTATAGGTACCTACTGGGTTCGAATCTGCAACTACATGCGTTCATTGTACCTTTAAGTCTTGGTCATCACGACATGTAAGTTTGTAAATAGGTGTATGGGGAATTAGATTCTGATAGGTATCTAAATATGTCTTTATGATGTCTATCTACGATTAATCAATCAGGTTTGCAAGAATACCTATATCTATCATGGACAAAGGTCTGTTCTAAGATGCGCCAGATCCAGTCTGGCTCTGCGACCCATTTCATATTATTATACCTAGCTCTCTCGTAAAAAATTAACAAACAAGCCAACAAGGTCAGATGGGGTAAGAGAGTCTACGGAGAAAGAGAAACAGTCGTTTGAAATTCAAAAACTATAGGTGCACCCAGGCTCCATTGTAACTAAGTCGATTTATAGTACTGTACTGCATACAATCACAAACGAAGAACATCAATAGCGCAATTGTTTTTTTAATTTATGCAAATTTAAATACATAATTATATTTTAAGATAGATGTGAAAATTACAGCACATCGTGTCTTTATTTAGGAGATAATAAAAACGAAACTAATTATTCGTTTCTTTTATTGTTACAAATAATAAATTGTAAATCCAGTTCTAACGGTTCTAAATGCACTACTTGTAACATTGCCATCTGTCCTAATTTTTAAAAGCTTCGTATCGCGCGACGTCATCGAGGTGATACAGCGTAAACAAGTGTGCGTTAGTATAATATAAATTTAATAGATGGCGTTTATAAAGGTTTTTGTTTTAACTTTGATTTTAATTATGGGAAAATAAATGTTTAGATAAAATAGGTTTCAAGGAATGTTTCACATGTGCTGCTTTTGACTGTAGTGCAAGGGTGATTAAGGGTGAATAAACGCAGACTAATTTATTAACAAATACAAATTTAATGCTGATGCAATTTTCACATTATTACTAGTCCCTAATCTGTGTTTCACATTGTGAGATTGTTGTGCCGGCTGCATGAAATGGCCGGCTGTATAAAACGCCGTCTGTCCAGCTTCTATAATTATATTGTCAGTTGAATGAAATATATTTTATTTCATTCAACTGGCAATACCAGTTGTCTCCATCCATGTGACATTTGGCAACATTATCTGTCATTCGTCGACGGCGAATCAGCCGCATCAGCGGGCTTATGTACTCAAATAATTTTTTTAACAATTATTTTATACATAAAATCTGTGTATAATAATGCGTTATCGACTGTGAGACGCACGTGTGAAGTGTTTTTAAAATATATTAGGTCTTAAACGAATCGACAATAAGATGCCTTTTGTAAACATCAAGAAGCAATATCTAGCAATCGGGATGTTGGTTTTCGTTTTACTATTTTTATTTAATTCAAGACCCGTTTTCCAGTGTCAGTTTAATCCAGAAGTGAGTTCATATCTGCCAGTGATATATGGAATAACTCCTACGTACTCGAGGCTTGCACAGAAGGCGGATCTAACTAGGTATAAATTGTTTATCGTGATTTGCCTGCCCTTGATTTGGAGTTTATCTTACCTCATTTGTTTAGCTAAAGTATTTGGCAATAGAGCTTACAAAGCCGACTATTATTTTATTTAGGAAATTGATGGGTTTCTACCTTGGGAGTTTATGTGTGTATTGTAGTAGGTATATCTTATCAAATGAAATAACAGCTGGTATTATTATAATGAGATCTAAAGCTGTGTAAAATTTGGTGTCCATGCAATATTTGAAGTAACTTCTTGCCTAAATATTTAATTAATGAATTCTTTTGAAATTTTTTAATGTTTGTAGATACATATCAATCATATTATTATGTTTATTTTGATTACTTGGATTTTCAATGAATAAATAAAATAATAATGAATAGAACCATGTAATTCTGTATTTCATTTAAGTAATATTGTTGTGATCTGACATACCTAATAACAGTAAAATTATCATTTATTTTGTCTTCACAAGATGGTCTTAGAGTTAAGGGATTACCATGATTTTATATAGTAAATTATTTCATTAACTCTATAGATAATTATAACATAATTTAAATTAATATATGCTTAGTTAATATTTCCAAATGATGCTAGCTTAACAATAAACATAGACTCAATAAATGAATATCAGTTTTAATTTGGCATAATAATATATATACAGAATGTGTAATAAACATGAGTTACAAAGATACAGTTAGGATGCTTTGTTAAGTTGTGTGCAGTCTTTCACAGTTGGATTATAATAACATAAAGTCAAACAAAATTATTTATTGTGAGATAGTGGTTACAGGATGTTTTATAAAACTGCATAATGTGCGATGTACACTACTCAACCTTAAAATAATATGATGCTTATAAAATAATATATATATTAGCTGCACATGGTAAAACCAAGGTTTTACCCACAGTTTAGCCTGTGTTCAGCCGTTTGTGAACAAGTGACCATTTCAGGTTTAATATTAAGTCCTTCAAACTCATAATTCTATTCGAAGCCTTAACAGTTTCATTCTATAATAATAGTTATCATATTTTATACAGGTTATCACAAACACTGATGCATGTGAAGAATTTCCATTGGGTGGTTATTGAAGATTCATCAGAGAAGACGAAGTTGGTTGCAAACTTGCTCAAAGAGTCCAACTTGAAGTACACACATCTTAATATCAAAACACACAGAACAAAACATTCTACGGTATGTATAAAACTTGTTTTGAAAGTTAAAGAAATAAGTTAACTAGTGTATTCAAAATTTTAATATTTTTTCACAATTAATATTATGCAGCTAGGTATTTGTAATATTTATTTATTATTATATGCGTTCCTGTAATATTCATATCCGGTCAAGGGTTAACAATTTTATTAGTACCTACCTACTACCTAATTTCTTATCTCATAGACTTTTTTTTTTACAACTCAGTGAAACCAAACCAAATCATTATTTTTTTTTAATTGCAGCAAGTTTTTTTTTTCCTTTAGAATTATTTATTTTAATAATAATTTCAGGTAATGGACATCAATATATGTCTGTTTAAAACAAGCCTTTACAACACATCTTGGTATTGTGTATGTCCAACAATTTTAATGAGTTTTTATAATTGTCGATAAAAACTTGCAAATTATTTAGGTGTAATAACATTACTACTTAAAAAATTGATAAGAAATACATTTCCTCGATAATTCTATACATATCTGTTTAAATATATATATTCTGTATATAATATTATATCATAGCTTCCTTAATGTATTCTTCCGAAAAATAATTTTAGTTAAATCTGTAATATTAACCCTGTTACAGCTGTATTGGCGAACAATAAATAAGACCCAACGTATTGTAAGTAGTTAAAAAAAATCGCCTTATTTAAGAAAATAAATGTTGGGAACTCGTGATTTGTTTATCTGTGCAAATAGGGTATTATACTGGGTATGAAAACTCAAAATCTATTCGGTCCGTCAGTTAGTTAATAAAAAAATAATGTGACACGTATTTTTCCTTCATCAAAACAAATGACAGATTTACAAAAATGAAAGCGTCGCCTTAAATTCAGGAGGGGGCTTGTATCGTCAGTGGTCACAACGCGGCAACGTTCGCAAAAATTGTAGCGCGCGAATTATTTTATCTGTTTACGAAACGAAAGAAAATATACGTGTCTAATGTTTTTTCATTAGGTATCTGAAAATCGGTAATTAAAAATGGTTTAATACCCTATTATGTGGTGTGGGTACAAATTAATTGTGTTGTCTATATTCACGGGTAAATGGGTAGGTATGTTGGGTTTGCTGGACATTTAATTCATAGTTTAGGTGTAAGTATTATTCAGCTAGAAACCAGAAGAATCCTTTAAGATTTATTATTTGCAATTTTTTTATGGGGTTTATTTTGTTTTCTTTTTTTGGCTCTTCCATTAGAGAGCTTTTTACTTTGAAAGTCATGTTAGATGGTGTATCTTCATATTTACTGCACAGAATATTACAATGACATAATGTTCGATAGTTTTACGAAACAGGTAAAACATAATTTAAACTCCATTAGTTAAGTTGTTATTAAGATTAAAAATAGCTCTATCATGAAGACTCGACGCTATTTTATCCTTAATTGTTAAATTAAGGAATTGGAATATGTTTAAGTTTTTTGTAAATCTGGTTCTGTTTATCGACTTTCGTTGCAAAGTATTGGCAGTATTAGGTACGGCTCATAAACTATTTATTATTTAGCACACTACTTACAAAAATCTAATTTAAAATAGCTATGTATAATAGTTACGCATTGAGTGCACTACCGCCGACGAATCTTGACGAGTCTGACAAGAGATACAAGACAGTTTGCGTGAGATGCAAGTAATCATAAACGGTCGGTGAGAAAGAGACGAAAATATCTTGTATCGCGTTAGCCTTGCCAAGATACAGCGGCCGAAAAGTATGGAACCACATTAAAAAATAAACTAGCAGGTATGAACGTGCCTTGAAAAACAAAGTGCACGTTCCTTTGTATAGGATTAGACCGGACCGTTACGATTTTATAAAATTAAACGAGCCTCAATCGTATGATATCATCACTAAATAATTTGCAAGGCAATGTAGTACTGATCCGTAAAAAATGTGTTTGACTCTATGTATCTAAAAATATTAATAATCTCACAAATCTCAATGAAAAATGTCTCAATGTAAACACTATTTGTTTTTTGTCTAATTTGTGTGCCTTTGTGTTTTGTTTTTACGTTTGATCACGTGATTGTTTAAAAAAACAACATTTTATATGATCAGGGTAAGTGCAATATGAAGGTAATTATATACCTACTGCCTATTGGTAATGAAGTAAGGATCCTATAGAAAAACCGAAAGCGAGGTACTTACTTGAAAAATAGTTTTGTTGATTTCCTTTCGAGACCTCATTGGTAAATAAATCTACTTAATATTTAAAGCATGGCACCTAAGTCGCTTAATTGATTAGCTGCGTTATCAAAATAGATTTGCGCTAGTAAGTTTACGAACCTGTAACAAAATCTTCCCTAAAATATATTGAAAGTCTACTGTCAGTTCTGTAATTAGGCCAACGATCTTAAATTTCCACTTAATTCTAAAGGGGCCTTTTGTCTTTTTGGCACGATCTCCTTACTGCTAATGAGGATTAAAAAGTGTGTCTTTTAAAGTGGACACAATTGCTTTCCACATTATTAGTGTATATTATTGGTTCGACACCAAACTCAGAATCATCATTCTTGTCTCAAAACAAAACTAGCAGACGAGCTTCAATGTTATGTTGGTACACATCATGAAACCGAAGCGTCAGAGATGGCAGTAAATTTATTTTAAAGTGTATCATTGTATTTGTTTCTCGGGCTAATCTCATGACTTCGACCCATATAGAAGGCACAGCGACGGAATTCGACAGACTTGACCCATCTAAAAACGCCCTGGTCCCATCCTTCCTTTAGCCGGAGCCACGGGATCGCTAACGCACCCTCTGCGCGGCTCCCGCAATTGATACTAACCTGGTCAGCTTTTCTCTAACCAGTTAATATAATCGTTTATAAAAATTCACAATCATTTCTACTCTTCAATTACGCGCCAAGCAATTAATAACACACGAAAGACGTAACGTCTTGTGTTCTCACCATTGACATATTAGTTTCGAAATACAATCACATAACAGCACACTGGGTACTCATCTACAACTATGTAAATTCCTATAGTTACGGTACTTGATAAGTACCCATATCATTTGAGGAATAACCTTCGTGCATCAGCACAAATTAGCATCTGTTAATAATAATGTATGCACTCGTGACATTGGATACCTTCAGAGCTGACAATCGTTTTGTATACACCCTGTATATTAGAATCTTTCTATAGATGAAGTTAGATGAATAGTGATTGATTGTTTAACAAATAGATTACGAAATCATTGTGTTTTACAGTGACATTGTTTATAATTATTGTAATATTCTTATTTAACTAGTTGCCACATTATCTGTCGGAAAACTTTTTTATATAGGATTTCAAAGTTGCATTTAGTAGATACAAAACTAGAAGAAAAATACTGATAGGTAAAAGGTATTGCACTTTCCCTGATTATATCATTGGGCGACGACGTGTGTTGAATATTAAATTAATTGAATATTAAAATGTTCATGCGTTTAAAATACATGATAGCGGTTCAAGTGACAGGTGGAGAAATTATAAAATAACAATAGAAAAGCTTCATCAATGTTTTTTTCTTGTTTGCGTTTTATGTCTTGAAATTTTTTCAGAAAAAGTAAATTATGGTAATCATATCGTTTCCTCTATCAAGTATTTTAACATAAATGACAAAGAACTAAGGAATGGTTATTTAATAATTTTATGAAGTGTTGTCTTTTGAATTCCTAACCAACTTTGTGTTTGTCTAACGTTAAATACTTAGTCATCGCGTGTTGTGTTCTTCGGGTGTCAACATAAAGGGATGTTTATGTCTAGTTGTTTAACTCATTCAGGCATATTTATACAGGATTATATTTTATGGAGTGCGTATATTCAACGAGGTAATCAGGTGCATAAAACTGAACAATTTGAGATTTATTCTGTATATATCAAGCAATAGTTAGTGAAAAACAGCCGCTCTTGACAACCATATTTTATTTGAATATTTTTTTATGTGAGGTTTTTTCCGGAGCAAAACGGAATCCATTACCGATCGAAATATTCGTACTTAGGTATGGTATCTGCAAGATAAGTATCAGATTACTAATACAATTTACATGTATGCTTTTATCAACTTCAGATGCAATAAAGTAATATTTTATAAACGAAATATCAAAATCCTTAATACCTTTATTTAGACATTTTTCCCGATTAGAACATTTTTGTAATTATTATTTATACACATTGACAAATTGATTATTACTAAGTATTAGCTTCGACCTCGTCACCGTGTCGATCGAGCAGTCGAAAATGGAGCATGTTGATTTTGTTTTCATAATTAGTACCAATTAAATTACTTCCATAAAATATTTTTCCAAGCCATTATAATCCTGAAAGAGTTAAACAATTAATTTAGAAAACCATACATTTATAACCAAACAAAATTTTTTTAAACGAATGTCAATTGGGTCACAATAGCTACAAGCTTTGATAAGAACTAAATCAATTTTGCATAGTTAGGTGCTTGGCACTATGCTTTAACAATGGACATAGTACCTAATTGTAATTGGTTCTAAATGAATGCAAACTTAATTTCACGGATAATTTTAGATTAACACACAATGTGAAGAATTAAAATAGCTGATCTAATTAGTAATTGGAGTATGTAAATATTTCAGGCAAGTGGAGTAGAACAAAGGAATCTGGCTTTAGATTGGCTGAAAGGATATTTGCAGAAGTCCGAAGATACACGAGGAGTTGTGTATTTCATGGACGACGACAATACGTACTCACTTAAAGTTTTCGATGAGGTAAGTTCAATTCCAGGCTTCCAGCCTCACTTCTGTTCCCAAGGCAAACGTGACATTAAAACGTTTGTATATCTGTCGCTATATTCGACCTTAAAATGACAGAGAATGCGACTTAACGGAGACCAAAAAGTGATGAATGAATTTTTGCTCATAAGATTTTTGAATGTTAGAGTAAGGGTCCTCAATATACCTACAATGATTCTACTCGTTCCCGTCTCTTGACCAGTAGAATGTAGGTATTAAGTCAATGAATCTGATTTTTTTTATCTGATCAATTGTTTTCTTGCTGGTTGGTGTTAACCATAACTCTATCTATCTTGCCAGTTTTTTTTATACGAGTTATATTTTTCACCTTATAAGATCAAATTAATTGTAAGCGAGCAAGAATCACACATCAAATCTTCTGCCTGAACAAAAGAAGTGAGGTCAAACACCTTCGTTATTTTTGGCATTTGCTCTCTGAGGTGTAACGTAAAAAGATTTGCGTAGTAATTTTTTTCTTAGTTTACTAAGAGAAAAATGTTTTTAATAGCATTAAACACCTAAATCTCTAACTATAGGTAAGGTTAACATCTCTTTCAGTTTGGCCTGTTTCTTATTAATATGCTATCAATAAGCCTCTTAAGCGCATAATATGGAAGATTGCTAGTCGTTAGCAATATAGAAACCGCGCAACACAGATCTTGGGATACATTTCTCCGTCAGAAAGTTTTACAGTAACACAAAATTATGATATTATATGGCCAGCTCTTCCCTTTACTCATTGATTGAAAAAAAATAGAAACAGTCTCAAACTAAAGTCACAGCCAAAATTACTGTCTCCAATGACATAAAGGTGGTAACAGTTTTGAAACTAACATATTTTTTCGCAAAATATTCCTTATCCGCATTGCATAAAGTGATTTTTTGAAGGAAGACTTTGAAATTACTTCATCTCTGTGATTTTTTGAGGACGGATTTGAGATACAACCAGCACCATTGTGGAATCTTGGGTTTGTAAATATATCAATGCATTTACTTCTTCGTTTCGTGTCGATGACTGTTCATTGAATTCGTTTAGGCCAAAATGTCCATTACGAGCACTTGTGGTTAACCGCGCGTCGTCGGCGTCTCGATTCTCCAAAACAAATGAACGTCTAAAATTTATTCTCGTGTACAAGATTCTGATTCTCATAAATTGTGATTGAATTTCGCTTCCGCAATGTATTCGGTTATTGCTAGTTGTTTGACATTGTATGCAATGTATGCTTATTCAATTACTATTGTGTCGTTCTCGGGTCATTGTTATGAGAAAGAGTTTTCTAATGATATTGGCAGTAGCTATCAATAGAACATTTTATTATAATGTCGTTGTGAGGTCGTTTGTCAATAGTTATAGGAAATACATTAATTTCCTGTTTATGAGTAGTAAAATGGTATAGTCCCCGAAGCGATGGTTTTAAGTGCTACTTACCTATGGACTGTGACTAGGTGCGGAAGGCTGAAATAGGAAGAAAATCAAAGCAAGCGTATGTCACTCAGTACATGATAGCACATGGAGATTATATCATTGAAATTGTATATATACCCATAATGGTTCCTTGATATAGGTACCAAAAAAGGCGCATTTGCAAAATTGCAGATTGCCAAAATTATAAAACTACTTCTAGGTTAGGAAAAAAAACCAGCAAATGATTGTCCAAATTCTCTATAGCATATGGCTCTGCGAATACTTAGATGCTCGCATTAAGGAAGTGGTGTATGGATAAAGGTTCATTTATAAATTCGATTATTTATGATTCGCGAATTCTGTGGTCGTTCAAAATTCTAATTAGCGGCAAAAACATATCATTAAAAGTATATTGCCAGTAAAATGGAACAGTGTTGGCAAAACGTCATTTTTGTATAGAAAGGGAGGAAAAAGGAAGCTATCCATCCTCTGCTATAACCTTCTTTCTTTTACGAGACTCACGAGTCAAAAGACCTCTTTGTGAGACTGCCCAAGCGTAAAAGCTTACATTTTATAAAAGCGTTTATTATACCTTCAATTACTACTGGTATAATAAATTCCGGAGTCATTTAAAAATTATGTAGATGCACGAAGATTGATAGCAATAATAAGTGCGTTTTGTTTTTCGAATATGAGAATGAATTGTTTATATATTACAGCATTGTCGGTTCGACAAAAATACACGAACGATACCACAACAACAAGATAAATTCCACAACACGTTTTCGCTTATTTGAGAAATAATACACGAAGGCGCTTTTTATATGTATATCCAATTAGCCGTTGATTGATTGAGATGATTATTTGCATTACCTCTACATCGCGTTAAATTGGCAAACTTCAAGTGAGGGACATCTTCTATTATATATAATTCCAGTGTCACGATATTTGTCCGGGATGAACTCCGAAACTACTGAACTGATTTTAATCAAATTTGCAAACCTTGTGCAGTTTGATCCAACTTGAAAGATAGGATAGCTTACATCACAAATATAATTAAAATTTGAGACCGTGGATGGAGCAGCGGGAAACAGCTAGTGTTTTATAATAATCTATGAACATAGCCGTGGCAATGAGTAAAATCGGATGTGACCGCGTTATGTTATGTGACGTATCATAGGATATATAATTAAAAACATATCAGTTACACGAGCCCTCTTCGATGGTATGCTATTCATAAACGCCAATAATGTTATACAAGATATTACAATCTCGAATTACAAACTAACAAAAATGTTGTTGAAAGGAGTTCGTTGATTTATAAATAGTTTGTTTATTTACATTGCACATTGTTGGGTTGATTAAAGGGTGTTATAATTATACTAAAGGTTATCTCTATTATTAAACCTTGAACCAATGTTGTATTACTTAATAAAAAAAGTACTGAAGTGACTATTTCCGATTTATTTATATCAGCATTTCGGAACGCATGTTTTTCTTAATACCTACTTGTCTGTTGTGTTTATTTTATTTTGATTGATGTTGCGTGTAGATATTTCATTCGAATCCTACTAATATTATAAATGTGAAAGTGTGGATGGTTAGATGTTTGTTACTCAATCACGCAAAAACGGAGCTGAATGGATTTAGATGAAATTTTGCATGCATGTAGCCTTTGACATGGAAAATAACATAGGCTTACTTTTATCCCGATTCCTTTGTAGTTCCCGAGGGACAGCCTAATTCTGAAGTCCACGCAGACGAAGTCGCGGTCAGAAGCTAGTCTCAATCTAAAAACGTTTCGGTACGGGTCATCGACACAATCTTATCACATCCTCGCTACTTATTCAGAAGAGTGCCCCGACTGCACGAGTTCGTTTCCTAAGCCATATACAAATAGATAAAACTTGCTTCGAGCGAAAATTGATGACGCATTATGGACGTTGCCTGTTAGGGTTACAACTAGCTCTAAAAGTTTAGTAAATATTAAATTTGGGAAACCCGTGTCAAAGTTGACTTGGGTAATCTATATACTATCGTTGTATCAGAATGAATATTTTTATCCCTTTTGATTTTCTATATTTCGCACGTAACCGACGATATTTATTTTGTAATACTCGCTCGCGGATCTGGCGACGTAAAATTTGATAGCTGCGAAAAAAACAAAATGTCTATCTGGACAGGGTCCAGATAGAAATTTTGTTCTGGTTTCTTCATTTCAAGTTTATAATTAGAAGAAGAAATAAGAAGTTATGTTTCGTTTTAAGGGCTCCGTTCCCCAAAAGTTAAAAACGGAACCCTTATAGGATCACTTTGTTGTCCGTCCATCCGTCCGTCCGTCCGTCCGTCTGTCCGTACGTCCGTCCGTCTGTCAAGACCCTTTTTCTCAGGAACGCGTGGAGGTATCAAGCTGAAATGTATATCTTATCGTTATCTTGAAATTTGTTACGAAGCAACGTGTAGCACAGATAAAGGAAAAAAATGCAAAACCCGTAAAATATTAATTACATCATATAGTAAAAATATTTTTAATATCTTTAAACTTAGGTTTGTTCGGAACTCTCGGTGCGCGAGTCCGACTCGCACTTGGCCGGTTTTTCCTTATCGAAAGTGTCACAAACAGACAAATAATTAAATAAAGATAATGTTAGTAGGTACTCTGAATTCTATTTATAATTTTAAATCATAGATACTTGTAATTATATGTACAGCGTGTAACAAAAACCCTGTCCGATCCCTGAGAGTATTATTCGGTATCATACTGCGAACACATATATACCTACGTAGCCATTAAATTGATTGGAGATTTTTTTTTCCCAATTGAAAATAATTAAATCAAAATAAAAACTGATCCAAGGCAACAGCAACACTGACCGCTCCTCAAAGTTCACGTACTTACTACCTGCAGCTTTCTGTCAAAGAAGCCGCATATGCGAGACGGTTCATGAACTGTACCAGCCATACGACTTTATTGGATCCGACAGGGGTTTTGTTACAAATGTTGTATATGTTATTCTTTTCGGAACGTAACAACCCTAGTAATAAAATACTTCGCTCCATCTGACCTGATTCCAGTCTAAGTATATCAATTGGTAATGTATTTTTTCTCGCAAACATTTCTCTTTGTTTACGAAGTGAGTTATAATGTGTGTGAGATTAACACTCAATGTTTTTACTGTATTAATAACAATAAAATTCTTGTACACGCACATTAAAATCATCGGAACGGAAAGATTATGGGACTTGCAGTGTATATTAATGTTGTAATAATACTGTTTTTCAATGGTATTATTGAATATGTACTTAATGGGTTAGCGATAACGCAAAACTACAATAAAAATCAGAAATAGTTATATTTGGACTGAATTAATACACATAAAATATTATAATAAATAATATTTCTAAAATTCAAGTAGCATAAGTTACTCCTTATAACATTCGCTATCTGCCAGTTTAAAGTTTGGTCAAAATCGATCTAGTCGTTTTAGAGGTTAGCCGGAACAAAAAGACAGACAAACATGATGAAGGTAGAACGAGCAACATCCCATGTCAAGACAAATACAATCTCAGTCGGCCCGTGACCATGACACCTGCAAAGGCGTCGAAACGTCGGGAACTAAAATAAAAAATAAACCGCGATAGAATCCGTTTAAAAGTAGTTTTATTTCAATTTCTAATAATGTTCGCATAAACCTCAGAAAACAATAAATATTTTGACATAGATATAAATAGAGTTTATAACTTTATATGTCAAAATTATGAGATTTATTAGATTATGTATTTTCTTATTTTGCAGTAAATACCTACTGCGTGCTTAACTTGCTAATACATACTTTAACAATCATAACATAAGATGCATTTTAGTTTACCTACGACCTGTTGTACTATAAAATATATCTTCTAACCGCTTCTTAAAGCAAAACGCGTGTCTGTGAACCATCGCCACGTCTAATGATGGGGTATTATCGGTATTATTAGGTCAGGGGTTTAATTCAATCAGTAGTATTATTTGGCAACGACACGCCAATACTTACAGCTTAATGTTTAATTGGTTTATAGTCAGTCAAGTCTAGTAGATAGTTTAAGCCGTGTTACGAAAAGGCTTCGTTGTAAGGACTGAAAGTTGGCTGATCTGGCACTACTTACTTAGGAATTAAGTTTTTTGTTGTTGTAAAATTTCATTTGTATCGTGTTCTTCTTTGTATAAAATAAACTAAGTTCATATTCGGAAAAAATTGTATGTAAATCAAGTAATCAATTTTGAACTGCTTTCTGTTTCCAGATGCGAAAAGTAAAGAAAGTAGGTGTATGGCCGGTCGGTATAGTGGGTGGTATGCGGGTTGAGATGCCGCTTGTCGCCGACGGGAAGGTCAGTGGGTTCAACGCCTGGTGGAAGCCGTTCAGACCCTTCCCCATCGATATGGCAGGGTTCGCGATCAATGCGACCCTGTTCCTCGAACACCCCGAAGCGAAATTCTCCAGAAAAGTTCAGTCCGGTTTTCAAGTAAGTTTTATTTTTTTTTATATATTGCGATAACCTGCCGAAACATGGTAGACATGGAATTAGCGTACCTAGTTGGTTAATGCGTTTATAACGCGTCTTCGCTTCGCCATGACTCCTATCAATTTGATAATGTATTATTATAATATCATCACAGATATTAAAAAGTCAAACTTCAATGACCTCACTCTTTCATTGTAAAGATTGGCAAAAATGACTGAAGTGAAACTTCTTCAGCTCTAAGGCGTGCACTGTGTCTTAGATTTACGAAAAGTAGGCTATGAGAGAAAGAAAATATGTGCTCACACCTCTCATTTACCCTTACAATAATATACGAAACGTTACTTTCTCTTTCTATCTTCACTTACTTATATCAACTTCTGTTCGCCTCGCCCGATCACACTTTTCGTAACGCTCCAGTTACGCCTTCACCAGCTTACTCCCCAAGTGAAGCGTGCGTAAAGAAGTTTTACTTCAAAAATCCGACAACCGACAAGTAACAACCGAAATAACTTTTTAAGCTGTCCATTAGTATTAATATTTATTAATATAGCTTTGTTTCATTAAAACCAAACACTAAAAGAATTCGGATTTCGTTAATATGGTTAATATTGTAGTACTTACTTCTTATTTCTTTACTACTCGACGTTAAACTGTACACTCGCGGTCCGATAAAACTGAAATTTAAATGACTGGTGATATTTAGGTGACCTGTATATACCACACCCTAGAAGAAATCCGTCAGGAATACAGGCATTAAGTGTTTTAAATATATATTCAGTCGAGGAACCCAATGACGTCATAAAATGATTGGCGCTAGGTACAGTTAACCGGTGTTAATGGCACCGTTGATTTTATAGACTTATCAAGTGATCAAAATATAGTCCTCTTTATTTAATACGTTTTATATTATATTGCCCTCAATTTTGAATGAAAGGAATGAGTTCATTACAGTTCACTGAATGTAAAACTTTATATAAGTAATACATTTTATTATTTTCTTTCGTTGAGGTTATTTATTTAAATTCCTGGTAATAGGTTGTTTTTTAATCAAACTGTTTGTTATGTGTGTAATGCGTTTTTTTTTACTATGTACAACAGTAGGTAGGTAGGTAAAAATGAAATATCTCATGAAAATAAATATCAACGAAATTACGTTATCGAAAAGTAACCGAAACTGTTTTGATAAGATACTGTAGACCTTTAAGATAAACATCAAATAGATATGTTTTATCGCAAAAGAAGAAAAAAATATTAAATCATAAAAAATCATTGATAAAATTATTTGAATATTTCAAATGCATAAGGGCCTATTTCACCAAATAACTTTTATTCGACGAATAAAATTGAAGTTTGACAGTTTGTGTATGAAACAACTGTCAAAATTTCAAAATTATTCCTCGAATAAAGTTATCTGACGATAGTGAAATAGGCCATAAGAAACATATTAATACCTCCATGCCTTGGTTACTAGCTGTTGCTCTGCCTGAAACCTAAAGAGAGCAGTTTTTTTTTTCAATCCTAATGGCGTCTGCTTCAAAGTAGGAGGAATAGATAAAGATTATCACTGATCTAAGTGACGTCACTCATAGGAAGACTAAAATATATGTGTGTGTGTTCCTCAATGTGTGTCATAATAGTACTATTAAAGCGATAACATTTATCTAGCTTTCTCTCAGTAACAACATTAATACACAATTCCCTTATCAGTCACATCCTGTCATTGACTTGCACATATAGAAACGGTATTACATATTGTATAGTAATACTTTTGGCATATTTTTATCAAGAAAAACAAATTAAACTCTATTTTGTTTGGTGTAAGGTTCATTTTGTAGCATACAATGCAAACTTTTCAATAAAATGTTATTGAAACAAATTATAATAGACTAGGTTCAATTCAGTCAGGTTATTAGCTGTTAGCAATTCAAGTCTAGTTTCTTAAATACTTATTTTACATTCTGGTGTTTTCCGTACTAATATTATAATACGCATTAAAATAATTTACTAACTGATACCCGTGGCTCCGACCGGATTTTGCCTTGAGAGCGTAACAGAGAGAGAAAGAGAGAGAGAGAGAGAGAAATAGAGAGAGAGAGAGAAATCGAAGGACAGAGTTACAGATTAAATATATTCATGACCAATGGTAACCACAGGTATGCAAGCGTTTCCATGTGAATCAAACACAAACATAAATAGAATTAGAATAGAACGAAAGTTGTATTCTTCTGTGGACCAATAAAACACACTCAATCGCTATGTACCCATTTGATAATATCTTAAACATTTCGTTTATTTTTTCAGGAAAGCGAAATATTAAAGTACTTCGCGACCAAGGACGACTTAGAGCCGTTAGCAGACAACTGCACTAAAGTGTATGTCTGGCACACACGCACCCAGAAACCCTCAATACTCAACCCTAAGAAGCTGAAACGCCCTATTATCCCCGACGACCATATCGAGGTTTGATTACAAACAGTATTACATTGGTTTTTAACTAAAGTGAGATTTGTCTCAAACGAGCAAAAACTAGCGATGTACGTTAAAGTGATGGTCGTCACTCACGTCTCATTATCTCTACGTAAATGAATACTCAATTGGTGTACTCAAATTCATAAACACCGTTATTTATATATCTGATTGGCTTAATTTGCAGACCGTTATTGATAAAAAATACACTCAATGGAACATAAAACCTTCTCCTCCTTTGAAGGGGAAATCAACTTTTTGCAACAAAGGCCTTTAGGTATAAAAAAAAATTGCGTGTGAAAAGCAAAAATATTAAATAAAAAATATCCTTAAGTATTTATTGTAATAAAAAACGGAAATGTGTTTTGTGCAATTAACGAGAGCTTATTTATTATACATTTTATTCAAATGACTTAGTGTTTAGTAACGAACAATTATTATTTGAATGGCATTTTTTTAATAACAATGTTATGGACGAAAAACGATGTTAACTTTTATATTTTAGCAAATATTTATTTATACAAGCGGCTCTTAAGGCGGGTGGCATGGTTTTTTAAATTGGCGTAGGCAATATCTAAATAATCACAATATAAATAAACAAAGAATTTACACCTTAAAATATTGGTCCGTAAAATATTTAACAACGTATTTTCCAAGCGACGATACGTGATAAACGAACTATAACTTCGTGTTAGACAAAGAGGCTACTAAATTTATTTCAAACATGTCATCACGGTGCATCATAATAATAAAAAAGAAAAATCGTAATCCAACAAAAAAGTTTAGTATTATTATTTTATATTTGGATTTTTCTAGTTGAAAATTTTTTTCGTTACGTAGAAAATGCTAGATTAAAAAATATTATTTAGGTATTCCATTAAAATATGAATATATAATTATGATTTATCGTAATAGCATAATTGTATTTTTAAATTACTTTCTCTAGTGTTATGCTAGTCTTACTTTATGTATAAATATATTCTATGCAATAGTCGAACTTTCAATAGAAGAGATTTATAGATACTTTTTAATTATTAAGTATTTAACATTTTTATTATATCGTCATAATATTATCTTTAGATTTTAGTAAATTATTTTATAGTTATTAATCGAAATGAAAATTTTAACATGTAAACGTTTATTTCTTTTATATTACGCCATCTTGCAACGCTGCTGCCATCTAGTATAATTTTGCGAACACTTGGTATGATGTACCCAGTGTACCCACCCACTGTCATTTGAAGTCAAACGAAAATATTGTAATTTTGTTTTTTCTTGCGTTTTTTCCCAATTTCAATCATACTCGATCGCCAAATAACGTAAATAACGTAATGGACTGCAAACTTCCTAAACTTCCATTTTTATCATTATTATGTATTTAGATTAATAATTTATTTTTGTTTGTTTATTTTGATCGTGACTTGAAATAGACAAGCAAGAATTGAAAGCTCAGTGTGCTCTGTTTCATTGATATTAACTTTGTGAGATTATCTAGGAAGACTACTCGTGGTCAAAATTAACATTCGCTTCTAGGAACTTATTGCTCATTTATTTAATAATCTTTATTTACTTTTCGTCTTCGTATTTAAATAATTACATTCGAATGAACCTGTACTCTTTTAACAAGGACCGTCGTATATTTTCGTAACAACTTCAACATTTATTGCCTATCGATTGAAAAAAATACCATTATTGCATTATTAAAAAAGAATATTAGTAATTTATTAAGCAACAGAGACTATAAATATTCAATAAACAAGTGCAATATTTGAATAAAAAAATGCTAATAATAGCTTTAATAAATTAGCCTACGTCTATTGATTAACTCGAAAGGAATGCATTTTATTTCGCCTATATTTATGTAAATATGAATTGCGAATATTTTGTTCCGAATAAATGCAATTATAACCTATAAAAAATTACCCCTTCATAACTATGCGTCCTGACGATTAGTTCCTAAGTATACCACAGTAAGAAGTTCACGAGCCTAATTAGTTAGTAGCTTTGACACCCTAATGATAGCGTTCCGTGAAGTTTTTGAACCACGAAGTTTTTATTGTAAAGGAACTGCTCCACTGCGACAAAAAAGCACGATGTCCACGCCCACATAAGCTACGTCCGCTTGTTAAAATATAGTATGTAATAATAATAATACTGGCCTATAAACGTCCCACTGCTGGGCACAGGCCTCTTCCCATATAGAAAAGGAATGAGCATTAATCACCACGCTTGCTTATTGCGGCTAAGCGATGTCAATTTTTTTTTAATCCAGACTTCCTCACTATGTTATGAATATTTATATTTAAGAAAGTACATGTAACTTTGTAAAAGCCAAATTGGTACAGTCAACAGCAAAAGTAGATGATCAAAAACAGAATTTCATTTAATCAAAGTGATTCAAAGTATGTAATAGTAAATTTTACCAAACATTTACTACTAGTACAGTTGCCATATATTCGTGATCAGTTTTGACTCCAAAAGTTATAAACTCAAATCATCATCTTCTTTTGCTGTTGACTGTACTTGCCTGGGTTCGAACCTGCAACCATAAGCATGCGTAACCGGTCATTGATCCAATAGGCGCATTAGCGTTTGCTTGTTAGCGTAAAGTTTATTTGTATCATGCGTAGTGTGGCCGTGGCTTGGACAAAGCGACTTTCTTGAATATCGTCACCGGTGTGTGGAGTAGCGCCTTTATAATTATAAGTTCTTACCCTTACTCGTTCCCTATGCGATATTTAGTCTTTTTTATACTAAATGTTAATCTTAGCAGTAAAAGTAAGCATAATAAATTAGTTACGAATGCTCAACTTCCGAATCGGTCTAATACTTGATTCCTTTTAGTGTAGAAATCATTGTACTTATCTTATTTATACAGGATTAATTTAAAAGGAGTCCGTATATTCTACGAGGTAAATCATATTTTCATACAAACATAAGTCACGTGACCTGCCAGTTTGTATGAAAAGTTCATTTTCCATTTTAAGATTTTGGCCTATGTTTCCTAAAAGTGGTACAGTTTTATGCACCTGATTACCTCGTTGAATATACGCGCTCCTTTAAAATTAAGCCTGTTCGTGTTTAGTATCGTTAATATTATGATAGCGTGAATAGCGATTGTTTGTTTGTCTTAAAGATATGTTGTTTCGGATCTTGGACTAAAATTTCCATAGCAGTATTTGTATGTTATGATTTAGTTCTGAATTACAATTTTTTTTTTTTAGGATCCTGTTCATAGTGTTAACGATATTCTGTAACACGTCTTTATGAATGCAACGGTAAACAATATGTTAGGATAAGTTAATATTTAGTGAAAATAAAATGTTTAGATTATGCAAAGATCTGTTGCTGGCACTGTTTTTCTTAATCTAAGCAAATATTTTAAACTGGCTTTGTGCCGCGACTTCGTCCGCCTGTTTTAGTTATAGACTGTTTATGTTTTGGACGGGACACTACATTTTTCAAAAATGCCAATAATTTTTCTTACAAATCACACACACGGTATTTATTTTTTCAATTCGACTGATGATGTGAATTTAAACAACTAAATTAGATACTTATGTTGAAAATGTGAATGAACCCCACGGGGAATAGTTATAGAAGGAAAAAATGGTGTAAGCAACAGTTTTTAACATTGTCTGATATTGAGTTTATGCTCCAGTAATTAATGTTGATATTTAAAATTAAGTTCTTCGAATTCATGATAATTATCTTTTATTTAAAATCTTCCATTAATTTATTTATTTTAATATTCAATTAATGTTACGCATATCGAATCTCAATTCTCAAATGTATTCAAGTAATTTTATTTCTTAAGAAACAATGGTTAATTAATAATACACCAACAAAACATGAATTAGTGTTTCCATTTTCATGCTTGAATATTTTATATTACTTGATAATATAATATGCAATTATGTTTCTTAAAATTGTCAACGAGAGGCCTAAATTAATTATAAAACTTACAGGTTTTTTTGTAATGTGCGTAGTTACTTGTCAGTTTTACTAAGGCCCAGTTTTTTGATCCCGAGTTAACTCAACTAATGTTTAAATATGCTAACTAATGGTTACAAACTTAAGTAGAACGCGTTTATTTATCAATTTTTATTGTAAAAAAATATCTCCAACTTATTTGACTATTTGATAGACTAACAATTGATGGAAAAACGCGTTTTGAAACCATTAGTTAGCATATTTAACCATTGGTTGAGTTAAATCGGAATCAAAAACTGGGCCTAACACGCTATATTGTTCAACAAATTACTATGTGTGCATTACAAAAGTGCGTTTTAACGAAAACCAAACCCGTATCTGGGACAAGTTGAGTTGGTTGTAGTTGTATCGTAAAATTAGCCCGTTGGTAAATGAGGCGTCGGTCGCCGTGGATGGGAGACCAATGTTAACATACCGAAACAACTCCGTGCGTCGGTAAGCACGTAAAGCTGTTGATCCCTATCATACTTCGATCTTTGGCAGTCTTTAAGTCATTACAATTGTGTCTTACCGATACCCTACGATTTTAGGTCATTTTAGTATCCAACAACTTACACTATATAAAACATGGATGATCGTAAATAAGCATTTGTCGTTTGAAAGTTAGGTCGTCGGCTATCTGAGACTTGCGTCGCCCACTGGGGGTTATTGTCTGAGTCCAAACATGAAGCGGACTTTGTGAACCAAGCCCCTGTAAGAACGTGCTTAATCAAGGTCCGCTCAAGTGTAACTGGTCCCCGGTCCCTTGCATAGGTTCTAAGATAAATTTTGAGAACTTTTTCTGAGAATCAATCGTGCAAATACTACATTTCCAATGGTATAAATAATTTTGGCCCCATTATAGTAAGTTTGATTGTTTATTCGTTATTATTTTAACAATATATTAAGGTGTGTAAAATATTCATACGTAATTAGAACAATTGTAATAATAATAAAACCAGTGTGTCGGTGTCGCTATGGCAATAAGGTATTTTTTACAAATACATAAATAGATATAAAAATTAAAAAAACGTATTCTGTAGTATAATTTGTAGCGTTTAAGTACGAACGAGTAGGAAACTCTTTATGTGATGAATTTTTAGATTTCTATTTCTTTTATTTTGTAAATACTTCATATTTTATTTTACAGAATGAGAATAAAAAAGATAAACTAGAGAATGATTTTTATTTCTACCTTATTTATTCTAACGCTAACAGGATTAATTTAAAAGGAGTGCATAATTATATTCAACGAGGTAATCAGGTGCATAAACTTAACAGCTTTCCCCAAGGCATATTGTCGAAATCGTTAAATTGAAAATTAACTTTTCCTTTTAAATTAATCCTGTATAAGTACCACTTATTAGCAAGAGTAGAATACTAATACTAAATGGAGATAAGCTTTGAATAAAAAATATACAATATTTATTTTGTAGAACAATTGTGACGGTAATTTACAGCCAAAGTCGATGCACGTGGTGTGATGCATCGACACTGCGTTTTATTGATGCTTCGTTTTGACGCATTAGCAGACCGGCCATTTGCTACGACGCACCGCAGTACAGTGCGCATATCAATACATACTACATACATACATGCATGGTAAGACCATCAATTTTAACAAAATTCGGTGTTCCTTCATTTATTTATATAAATATATATTTTTTTAGATTTTGTTGCGGTTTATTAAAACGTCGCGCACTAGAATCTAAATACCACGACGAAATCCGTTAATTTATTTTAATCCAAATGTTTCAATCAGTTGCTATGTAGTCTGATTACGATAATTAAAAAGAAAGTCTCTTGAATGTTTCTGAACTTGAGTAAAATAAACAAGTAGTAACTTTTCCGAACATTACGGAAGTACTTTCAAAACCTTGTGTAATCAACTTTATTATAAAAACTTGCGGAATTCAATTTACCCAATAATCAAAAGGGAGCTTGTAATGTAAAAATGTTTTCATCGTGCTGCTCACTTGAAAGTTTGAGTGATAAGTTATTTGTTAGACAGGTAGGTACGCACAACCGAGGGGTGAATTTGAATGAACCGAATTGTGAATAAGGAAGGGAACCATGTAAGACTGTTTTATGAAGCTGTATAATTTTGTTTGGTTACATACTTACACAATAAAACAATAAACATAGCAATACTTGGAATATAATTAGTTTTTATCATGATTAGGTACTTCCGATTTTTATTTTTGGCTTTAATTCTTCTTTTTGGTTTTAAAATGTTTGGTTTATTAATTTCAGGAAGAATGGTGTTATCATCAATGGTATGGTTTTGTCATCAGTGGGACAGAATGTAAAATAATAATAGGTAAAAAGAAATGGTTGAATATATTTTAAGTTTATACCTAAATATCACATTTAGGTACCTACTCATTAGAACATACCCAACTACCGTAGGTCATTAAATGTTAATACATTTTCGGTCGAATAATCTAAGATAAATATCAAATTCGTGACCAAAGGTCTACAATTTGTACTCATCCATACCAATGTTTTGGTCGTCATGCCCACAGACAAACTGTGCAAACAGTTTTGTGGGGTTTTATGTAAGTAAAACTTTTACATAAAACCCCACACTATACTCTTTAAATTATAAAACTGTTTACTTTTACAGTAAAAGTAAACAGTTTTATAATTTAAAGAGTTTAATGAAATAAATAAATAAAATAAGTAACTCAAGTCTCATGTTATCTATTTCAGTCAACAGTAGGTAGGTAACCTACGTCGAGACGACAGTTAGAGCTGACTTCACAAGACAACAGTTCTATACATAGATATTTTCTAGATATTCGATTCAACGTTACTAAATCAATCCAATTCGGGGCATACCTACACCTATCTAGCACCTGCCAATTATTGGCGAATGCTGTCGCGTAGTGACGACGAGTGGATTTCCATGCTCGTTTCAATGCATTCAGTAGAATGTATGTATTTATAACTTCGCTCAAAACCCTTAGGAAAACGAACAAGTTCATTTACAGATTAAGGTGTAAGTAATAATTTATTACTTACCATTAATTAGGTTAGGAATTTCAAGTAATTTGACTCACCTTGATACTGCTACTATACTACCTAGATACTGTACGAAGACAATGAAGACTAGAAATAATAGTATCTTAAGAGTAATAATATCTAGGGACAACCCACACACGGCCATCTGATCCCAAACTAGGCGAAACCTGTAATGTGGCAACCAGACAACTAGTAAACATAACTAACTTTTAAGATTTCTAAATACATATTATAGATAAATAATACACAGAACCAGAACAAACGATCGTGCTCATCACACAAAGATTTGTCCTAGGTGGGATTCGAACCCATGACCTCCGGTTCACGCAACGTTTTAGCAGTATGGGTCACCTTCCTAAAGCATTGCGTAACCATTAGACCAACAGGCCAGTTAACATGTACGCGTACACAATCAGGTATGCCAATGAAGCAATCACAACCACTCTGTCAATAGCGTAGGCACCACTTCGGTAAGAGAGAGATACAGGCAACCAGAAGTATACCCACGTTATAAACAAAACAATGCAGAACAGATAATCTGCACCTAGGACTAAGTCATATGTTACATAAGAAAATAATAAAATCGATAATAGTACTAGTAGGTACGTAATTAAATAGGTAATTACAGTAATTAGGTACCTTCTGTAGAAGATTTACGTAGGTACAAGGTATACGATATACTTAGATTCCAAATCTTAACCATACCTATCTACAGTTGGACTGATGCGCAGGCGATTTCCGACGGATAAAAGCCAGTTATGGCGATATTCCTTTATATTCTTAACCTCTCCGACCCCGCGCGCTTATCGGTGTTTAAGAATAAATAATCAAATTTGATACAAATCTTTCTCTATATTACAAACCGTTAGAAATTAAAAATAAATGCAGGTGTTGGGTAATCTACTTGATATCGCGAACATGACATGTCCTCGCAAAATTATGAGTTTCACATCTTTATGTGATGCTTCTATTGAAAATTGCAAAAGTTGGTTTACGACGAGCTCAACATATTTTTCAAAGAAAATATGGTGGGATCTTCAAACTTTGGTAATAACGCCGAACTGGAACACTTCTACCACTCACTCACCTGTTAATCTGTTTCATGATATCGTAAACATTGCTTTTACAAGACATAATTATATTACCTACTTATAGGTACATATTTTGTCGGAAAACATAGTGGACACTCGTAGGCTACAATAGGCATGTCATTTGTAAGTAGATTCTTATCCTAACAGAAACAAACAAGAGAAAACTAATTGGGAGACACAGATTACAAATGGGTGACGGCCAACGGTCAAATTCCACAAATTACGGACAACGGGAATCTTACACCTTTGTTAACGACATTGCCCAGTCGGTCATACACAGTAGTTTGTTTAATAATTACCTACTTACAAACGTATAAAAGGTACTACCAACATACCTAATAAGTTGCACACACTCTACAGTAAATTAGTTTTTTACAATCTTTCTTTACACTGGGTCAATCATAAATTGTTATTATTTTACGGTTATATGCGATCCCTTATTTACCTTTGTTAAATTAATTTACGTCTGGAATTATAATATTTAAAAAATAGGTACAGCCAGCAATTAAAGTTGTTGAACAAAATCAGATTTATATATAAAACACCTAAAACGCAATTTGAAGTCCATAGTAGGTATAGCGACAAAGAAACAATATTACAAGGGTTAACGCTCTGATAAATGCTTGTGTTACTAGTGGGTTCACGTCGGTAGTCCAATAGGTGGGATTCGAACCGGCACCCACATGATCACAAGTCCGATGCACCAAATACGATTAGGCTACCGCCCGCGCTCCAAAACATAAGTTGCAGACTAGTTTGGTTACAACTCAATAAACCAATCAATGTTCACTGCCGCGGTTTTTACATTAATTCCTAACCGGATTCAGTTAGTTTCAATTTTGTTATATTATTTTATATCTGTCGTAATTTAAGATTAGTTTAAATATCTGTCGCTTACTCGCTAAATATAATCGCATTCTCGACGATAGACATCGAACCGAACATTTTGACGAGATGTTGTAAATTAATTATGAGAGGCGTAGCGACTAACACTGTTGGTTCTAAAAATATGTGTCTATATATCTGTATATTGGCTGTGTACCTACTGAAACGTCAATCAGTTTGAAGCCGTCAAGTTTCATACTGTCTCTGGTACTGTAAGGAGTGAAGTAGCGACAGATGGACATTTAAGAACGTGTTAAAGTTAATTTGACGGGCCTGTTGGTCTAGTGGTTAGTGACCCTGACTGCTAAGCCGGAGGTCGTGGGTTCGATTCCCACCCAGGACAAATCTTTGTGTGATGAGCACGATCATTTGTTCTGTGTCTGGGTGTTATTTATCTATAACTAGCTGACCCGGCGAACTTCGTACCGCCTAGCAGTCAATGAATGTCGTGTTACCTTTTAGCTGAACTAATTTAGGCTTTGATGAACGTAATACAATGAAACAAAATAAAAATACAGATACTTAGATATCAAAAAGTATTTTATTAGGATAAATAATACATAGGTACAGAAAGAGAAGTAAAAAAAAATTAAGTACTTCAAACACGTGTCAGCGAAAAATGACTGAATTGCTTATAGAAATCATCAGCAGATAAATCGTTCAACAATGCAACTATGCAACTCTCATATTTACTGCAGTACGGCTTCGCTGGGAAAGATTAGATCTTCTACGACGTGGCATTGTTACTAATACTAATACTGAATATGTACTCGCACAAAACCACACAAAACAAACAAATATAACAGTAGCTGAACTTTCGTGACATAGACATTGATTGACAATAGTTTAGATCATAGACTACTACTTTGGATACTGCCCTTTTTATTCAAATCTGCTTATTACACCTTTCAACCTTTTTAATTGATTAAAAAAATACAGACATAAGTTTATTCCAAAGACATTGGTTAGTAGAATACATTACAATGTCTTTGGTTTATTCACCCTTTTTAAATAATTACACAAAATACATTTCTAAACGCATGCATAAATGTCAATCACAGTATTTGACAGGATGACAGGAGGAAAACCTGAAAGGAAAACAAATGTTTGACAGGTACGATCTTAATTAAATGGAAAATGATTCATTTTCATAAATATGTATTCGTCAAGTTTTTATTGTTTTTAAAATGTATTCTGCTATTCAGGGCGGAGACAAATCCAACGAAACAAAAACCATGAAAATTGATCCAGCCGATCTCGAGTTATAAGTGTTGTAACAAACCCGTCTTTGTTTTATATATATAGATATGTATGTATTTAGAAATATATAAGTATGTTTATCAGTTGTCTGGTTACCATAGTACAGGCTCTGCCTAGTTTGGGATCAGATGACCGTGTGTGAGATTGTCCCAAGATATTTATTTATAATTAGCATTTCAGTATATTCAGTAAAGTAAAAATATGTTAGACTTCAATCGTTATAGGTAGGTACAACATGTTATTGATGATAAAATATATATGTGACGAAATTCATAAAAACATGTCCCTGTAGAGTCTCCCACAAAGTTATATCAAGCTAATTTAGTTCAACCTTGATTTTCCGTCCGCTGGGGTGAGCATCATTTATCTTAATAAGGGGACGTTGATTGTCACTGGCGGACGTCACCCCGATTCGTACCTACAGGTGGATTACTGCACAAAGAATTGTATGAGGAAAATTTCAGGTTTTACCTTTGACGTAACATAACGTTGTCTAATACAGATTTTTAAATCTCCTTTATTTTCTTCTAAATTTTATTCTTCGTGAGTCTTATTGTATTTATCTGACTTCGGTTATCTACCTAGTCTTTTCCCAAGCTACGTTGGGATATGTTTCAAGTCTTACCATATTTAGCTGAATACCGTATTTTACACGGAGCGACTGCCTATCTGACTTCCACACCGATTAACAGTATTCAGTGTTTAATAATATATTTTATTTTAAAATATTCCTGTTCTATCTCGATTTCTTGCATATATAATCGTGTAATTTTCTAAGCAGATGAAACTTTCCTTACAATGTAAACTATTTTACACGAAAATGTGACAATGCGGGTAATGTTTAGCTTCCAAAGCATGTCATCATGCAAACCATGATATCACGCAACTAAAATCTCATCTGCTAAACGACACAACAAACTCACATAAAATAACATCTCCACACAAAACTTGCGACGTATGGCGTTAACGCGATATTCCACATTTCCTTGCTAAATTTCCAGTGAAGCAAAGACAAATTATGAAACTAAATTCCAGTCTCCCAAGTTAAAATATTGTCTTTCTGCATACGTCATGAATTATGACGTCATACGCTTGCATATTCTGATATGAATTGTTACAGAAGAAGCATTTTAGGATTTATCACCTGGAAACACCTCGTTAAGATGTAGATGAATTGTTTTGGTTCGCGTTTTCTGTTGCGACAGAAATTCCTTTGTTTTAAACAGACGTCTCGGATTCATGCTTTCATAAGTTCCCGTCTAAAAACAAACTTAATGAGTGAAAAGAAAAAAAAACAACAGTCTACGAGATACCGATGAAGGTACCTCCCTATAGTTATAAAAGCGATTTTTTACTTTAGTTCAACCTATCTAAAAATCTTGCCCTGACAGTGAACCTACAGATGCACTTATCAGGAAACCCGAATAACTAATTTGCGTATTTAGAAATCTGCTCTAAATTAGCCTGAACTCCACTAGGTTGTGAACCAATTGCAACACGGCTATGGCTGAATCGTTCGATTAATTTCCCAATCGGAAAATTTCAGTGGTCCCTGGCTACTCAATTAGCATATAAATTAATTTCGTATTATTATACCTTCCTGTGTTGCTGTCCATCGGGACCTTATATAAGGGTCAAATTTCATAGTTCGCTGGAGCGCGTCGAATTTATGTAAAATCATAATTATTTTGAGGACTGATTAGCACCTAAAGGTTTTGATTCGAGAGCTTCAAAAGAGTTCTATTTACATTTTGAATATAATGTCATCATATTTATTTTAGTTTTATTCTACACTAGCTGTGACCCGCGCTTCGCCCGCGTAAGGAGTTCCCGTTCCTGATTTCCATTTATTTTATTAAAACCTTGTCCTGATAATAACGAACACGGTGAAAAAGAATCATCCAATTTGGTACAGTCGTTCGAGAGTTATGCGCTTAGCAACACATGAGGCGATCCATTTTTATATTATAGGTTTCATTTTTGTGGTTACACAATTCTAGTTTTCTTTAATTAAGACAATGATTTTGTATCATAATCACAATTAATAGTCTTTACAAATAGGTAAAAAAAATGTATTATTTATCAGCTCGGAATTAATAATTATTATAACAATGAGTTCTTATTTCCCTTGCGGTACGATAGCAATGTAACTGTAATGAATTCCAATTGGTCTGGTCGCCCCGTACAAATCACTGGACCGTAATTTGCAGGTGTTTTAATTAAATTCCTATCAATAAGCTCTGTTTATGCAGATACGAAACGTTGTTTCAGTTTTACTAATCCCGATTACGGTTATCCTAACTACTGGAAACTATTATGTGGATATTGCATTTCCTCTAACAGTAAAAGCATGGAGGTACTCGTAGGTAATTAATAGGTATCTATTCTTATATAATATATACCTACATATTATATAAGTATGCATCACCGATTTGAAAAGGTGAAATAAGTTTTGGGTTATTGCATCTAATCCTAAATACTAAAATATATTAAGTAAGATTATAGAAGAATAACGTATTTTTTTTGTTTTGGAATATAATAGAAACATATTTTATTTTAAGGATTTAGAAACATATTTAAGGTTGTAAATATTTAAATAATAATAATAATATTTAAAAATGTAATTTATATGTGTATTTTGAAATAAAGGAAATAATAATAATATTATTAAATTATTATTATTTAAATATTTACAACCTTAACATAAACAAAAATGATAAATAATTTATAACGAACACGAAAAAAAAACAAAACATAACCAATTCAAATCTAAAAAATGGCGTCAATAAAATAAGATACCAATAATATTTTAGATTTTATTGTATTTGTTAAATACACAGTTAATTTGCTTTTTTTACATAGCTACCTCCAAGAAATTCGTAGGTACATGAAATGATTTTCCGGTAACAGAGTTCACGATGGTATTTGAGTTAGACCAACTTAACGAATAGGAAACCCAAACCAAGGTATACAAAACAAGAAACTAACAATTCCCCTAAATAAATATTTCAACTTCAAACAATAACTTAAATGAATTGTGTGAAATAATTTCAAATTGTATAAACTTTTTTATTATGCGTACCACAATTTATTTGAGGACACGCTGTATAATTTATACAGTCAATCGGTGGTTTGTTTCGTTAGTATGCAAGTCACATGCGATAGCGACCGGATTGCTACGCGAGCCACCCCTAATCATCGCTCTTGTCCAACCAATAACGGCACAATTCATTCGTTAGTTAGCCTATTTTGGATATCGATATTTTAAACGCAATACTTATTATACGTATTGGAATGAGAAAAAGCAAATAATAGCTAGTATTAAGATTATTGAAAGTAACAAATTTAAGGTTAAATAAACTTATTTGTAGTGAAGTTTGAAAAATTACCTTATTATATGAGTCGGTAAGTCCGAAGAGATTACCAAAATTTAAAATTCCAAAACTTATTATTACTTACTATGATAAATTGCTATGTTTAATCGGTATAAATTGCCCGTGGTCCGAATGCGTACTTCTACTGGTCGATCCACGGGTATTATTTTTTGCCTATGGTCCTATCAATCTATCAATTTTATATAGGTTATCTATGTTTAAATTTTTTTGTTTGTTTAGTTAGCAATTTATTGTAGGACAACAAATTATGCAATGTGTCTTGAACTTTTGCTTTGAAAACTACAAAGGGATGAGTTCACACGAATAGGTACATTCTTAATCTCTATTATATATTCTTAGTCTAATAAGTTGTTATATAAATATGTTTTCAGATTAAAAACTCTTTTAGACTTAATATTAGAGAGCTGAATCGTAGGAGGTAACTAAGTTAATCTCATTTTTGTAAACGAAACCATCATAAAAAAAAACAAATGACTTTCGCAGGTGCTCCGATTAAATTTGGGATCAAGCACTACATAATCTTGATTTTTTCAAGATGGTTACTATAAGTATGATTGTATCATCTCGTAAATAAATACCTACTTATAATTTTTGCTAACGCTTCATCTCCTTCGATTTTTATTGTTTTGATAAAGGAATATACACACGATGACAAATATTATAACTGAAGGATTGAATAGATTTAGATTTTTAGTGTTATACCCTATTATTATCACTGAAACATCAATATAGTTATTATTTTTATAAAGTCTACGAATGAAATATTACCAGTGCTTATTAAATATACATTTTACGTCGGCAGTGAAGCCGACATAGCAGCGAATAGAATCTTGTTATCCCGCGTGAGGAGGAATAGCTATTTGTCACCTTTGTAATCCTCCGGTATCCAGGATCCCGTTGCAGGAGCTTTGTATTGCACGTATGTATATTTTCACTTTATATTTCTCACTGGTCTGATGAAATATCTCGTATCTATAGGTAGGTACTTACAATTATGCTGTAGGTATAATTTGATTGCAGTAAATTTATACATTTATTTTCAATAAACTAATAATATTAACTTTAATAAACGTTATATTATTAAATTATTGTGTCAGTGTTTAGAACCAAACTTCTCCGAATGACATTGACCGATTTTTATGAAATTTTATGTGTATACAGTAGGTGTGAGAAATAGGTGGTAAACGGTTTTTGTAACCCTAAGTGATAAGGGTCTCTCCAGAATATGGCAAGGTTAAAGTCTCAAAATTTTACTTTAACTGTTAACTATGTAACACCTTGATAATTGACACATTAAGATATCATTAAACAATTAAAATGCATCTAGTAACTTCTTAGCCTTGAAATAAAACTGCTTTAAACGGATTCTATCACGATTATTTTTGATTTTAGTTCCCGACGTTTCAACACCTTTGCAGGTGTCATGGTCACGGGCAGACTGAAATGGTATTCGTCTTGACAAGATAATTATGTTACTCGTTCTACCTTAATATTTTTGTAATTTGTTTACTTTTAATTTTAATCGTTTGTGTTCCAACCTATGCAATATGAGCTCACTGTGTCTTGAAGTCTCTCTCATCTTAGCCTTCTTGTAACATACTCAAATCAAATTACTTCTCCTTTGTCTACCTTTATAATATTTACAAATACCTACCTAAATCTATAAATTTTATATTTACTACGTACTGTATAAAAGCATTTATACTAAGACGTATTTCAACCAACAGTTTCTCTAATTCGATCGACTGACGTCAGGGGTCCGTCAAGATAGTTCTCTGGCTAATCCATCAGTCAGTCGCTCGGGTAAGCTGCGAGAGATAGTATAAACAATTGATTTTATTGAAACTTCTGTTCCAACTATCCTCAATAGTTTTCTCGCAATAAATCAATGATTACCTGACGCGACGGGTAAATTTGGGAACGCCACCGCCAGTGAGTAAAAAAGATAAAAATGTATAGATAAAATTGGGAGGTATGCTGATTAACCAAAACAATTGCTTAATTTTTCATAATATAGAAATCTCGTTTCATAGCTTTGTCGTACTTTGTGTAGCAATAACAACATGCAATACATACTCATTGGAAAGGTTTTTTTATGCGAACTCTTCCGAAGCAAGTACGTCTGAGAATAGGTCGTAAGCTATTTTTATACCCCTAAATGATTATGCCCTCTCTAGAATATGACAACCCACGTTAGCCGGATCAACTAGTTTTTTTTCATAATTTTTCCGACAAACTTGCGATCAATTTGCTTGAAAGTAAATACTGCTGACAATGAACTTTTCGAAAACCAGAATATGCCTTGCAGACTTCTGAGAAGGCCTCCGAATAAGTTTAAACATAAATATAATTCATCCAAAAGATAAATTCAAATGTTATTTATTACCTTCTGCTGTATAAGCATAAACAAAACAAAGTCCAAGTACCTAAGTGTTTTATTATTCAAATAAGGTACAATTTATTCACAATACTTACCGATAAAAAGTATTTTGCTAACACCAGTCAGCACCTAACCCTTCTTACATATTCTTTATCGATTTCCAATCCACTTTTAAATTTTTAAGCTGAAATGAGGTAGCTTGAAGTAGGTAAATATGCATAACTAACGGGTCATTATGACGGTTGGACGTATTTACAGAATGCTACACGGTATCGTGTAATAGAATTGCATTCGGAAAATATACCTTTAGTGGGAAACGACTGCTGTATGGCTCGTTATAAGTTGATGGCCTACTAAATACCTCTGTTAGTTAAAATTAGTATAAGCACTTATTCAAATCAAAAGATAGGACAATGGATAATGGGTTTGTTTGAAAGCATATAATTTTATTATCTTTTTTAACATAGTATAAACCAAAGTCGCTCACGCTGTTTGTAGCAATAAATTCAAGGGGTAGGATTGTGTATTTATTATAGTCATTTATGACTGCTTATTTATTTTTATAAAATGTGGACAACATCACATGCATCGCTTCGAATCCAAAGTAAGTAGCTAAACCACTTGTGTTATGGAATCAGAGACAATGATGGTACCACAAACACCCAGACCCGAGACAATGTAGAAAAGTGCTTTTTTCTACATTGACCTGTCCGGGGATTGAACCCGTGACCTTAGAGCTAGCGACACCTATCACGACGGCAATCCGCTAGTTTATTAATGAGATAGATTTTCCAATGCACACTAATTCACACACCTTACTGTGTGAGGCTACTACTCCATTAGAACAAGGTATTAAGCGCAATATGTCAACATAAATTTACGATGATGGAAACCCAACGACCTGTCGAAAGTCCGACTAAAAAGAAGGTAGACAATGGCTCCGATTATGTTAATCACGTACTAAACGCTGTATGCCACGGACTACCCCCCTTAAAAAGTATAGTCTTTTTGTCCATCCTAAGGTAATTTGTCTGGTAGACATCGGTATTAGCGATTTTTTATTTATTTTTTATATTAGATTACCGCCGTTGTACATACCCTTTAATGAGATTTGTTTTTTTCTTTGTGTAATTAATTCATCTAAAATGTTAATGTACAAAATAGTATATTCTATTCTAAACTAATTTTAGTCCATCAGTATCTTTTACACTTGTTCATAGTTAGAAAAGGACAGGCGAAAATTAGAACTGTAAAATTTAGTTCCGACTAAAATTCTCATACAAATTTGCCTACAAGTAAAAACGTGTGCTCTAAAAACACTCTGATGTTCAAGGCGAAAACTATTTTGACATTCCTAAGTTAGTTGTTATCTGTTGCCGTCCTTTTCTCACACTTTATGTTAGTAAAATACATGGTTTATATTTAGTTTAGTTTGCGTACAGAGGAATCAGCATAATATACAGACAAAACCTTTGCATCAAAGTCGAAACAGACAGACATACGATTTTAAGTAATAACCTACTAGGTTTATATAAAACCAGCTTACATCAAAGTAAATACAAGCAGTCTCTAGAGGAATTTAGGGACGATACAAAAAAAATTATATCTGCGTACACAAGTCTCATCCTAAATACTGGCTACATGAAATATTCAACTGTGAAAAGGGTACGAGCTCTCGGGAGCTGTAATTTAAATAAATATTATTTCGCCATGTATATTATGTATAAGGACAACGTTGAACGTCGCGAGCCGTGGTTTCATTTAATTTTTTGTTTCAGAACCAGTTAAAAGCTTAATTGTATGTTTTTGAACTAGTGAAATTCTGTAGGTGCTTATGAGATGGAGTCAAAAAAATGTTCAATGTAATAAGTCAGGCTGTTTTAAAATATCAGAATATATAAATAAAAGCAAAGTTTTAAATAAAAATAAAACGGCTTTTAGAAAAAATATTCATTTGCAAATGTAACGTGGAGTGCAGGTTATATTTACGGCAGCGTTCAGTGCGCGGGCCAGCTCACGTATTGCACATTACTTCGGTAGTTCCTCGCGCCAAATCACTAATGGCTAAATCGTACGTGCTCGATCCTATCCCGCTATATTTATTAAAATAATGGTACTTTTATAGTGATGAAACTTATGTGTAAATGATTTGGGTACAACTATTTTAAGAACAAGAAACTCGTTTTATATTAAAAGACTTAAAAAAAAAGAGGATCTCAATTATTCGACAGTATGTTTGTTACGCGATATCTCGCGAAAATTTTTATCGATTTTAAAAATCCTTTCTTTTCCTCTTTTATTCTCTAAGACCAAACAAAACATTATGTGGCATGACGCAGATTTTATTCAACTACCCCACTGGTCGTGGCTTCTTAACTAGTGACACAAACTTAATGTACTCAATATTATTGACAATACGTACTTTATTGTCAATATTATTGTGTGTGCTACTAGCCATGGGTTATAACTACCTCTGAAGTGGTCCTATATAAATTGCATCAAAATCGATATCAAAATCATTGGAAAATTATCTAAGAATATCTAAAAATTGACAAAAGTCGTTTTTTACAAAAAAAAATACGTTATTGTGTAATAAATAATGTTTTTTATACGACTTTCTAGTTACCAGGTTTGAAGTTAACATACCTACTCTAGGTTTATTTTTTTTAATACTATTATTCTCTACAATACCTACTAAAACAAGACAGTGTAAGTAGATCGAGAGGTTCTGATATTTGTTGACTTATAAAGGAGTTATCATAAAGTAATTCAGTGTTGGGCAGTTCAGATACTATCTTAATGTAACTCTATTCAGTCCATTTAATGTTAGTAGCTTCATTCAGCATACACATACATAGATTTAATAAAATGGAACCCGTCTTCAATGTCTTACAAAAGAGTATCAATTTCACAGCTCCTTCGTTAAGGGCGACGCACGCTGGTGATTTCATCGGATCTGGGCTGTTCCCTTCCCTTTATTGTTTACTTTGAGAGAACACTGACTGGATAATTTATGATTAATGTTTCGAAATATACTTTTACATGTTCTACTACTTCTGATATTTATTTTGGCTTTCCTGAGGGATGAGCGCCAAGTAGTCAAATATTTTGAACATTTTATACAGGCAACTAAGAGATAATTACTTTTTTCCTAAAAGACTCCAACAAAGAATACACCTTAATCAACTCAGCCTATTGAGGACCACTGCTGGACCTAGGCGTCTCCTTTGTTGCGCCCCAACACCCGGTCCTCCATATGGGAGCTGTGTGTTGTTGGGCACCATCAATAAGGTGGTTACCCTAGTCACCACGCTCGGCAAGCGGGTTAGCGGCCGCAGTTTACTTTCAGTTCTTTACGTGAACACTGCTGCCCTTCCTCGTTTTTATAATAACCCTTAGTCGCCTCGTACTACACCCACGGGTAGAGAGGGGAAGGTTCTATGCCGAAACCCCACGGCAAGAATGCTTTAACTTAAATACTATAAAAAATGTTTGACGATGGCATGTGATCTCACAGGACATAGTTATGAGACCATATTATATAATAATTGACTGAAATTTAACAAAACTAACATAAAAAAACAAGAAAATACAAACCAACCCAAATTAACCAATAATAATTTCAATAAACACAGATTCTCGAAGTTTCTCGAAGTTTCCAAAGTATTGTTCTAATTCGCGAATCAAGTGTTCGCATTATAGTATCTGCAACTTTGAAGTCTTGCAATCACTTTGAACAACCGAGTAGTAGTTTGAAACTCCAATATTTATTTCATTATACATTGAGTGAGGCTTAGGTCTTTGGCCCTGAAACACCGAAGTCTATTTCTAGTTAACATTTATATTTTGATTAATGAGAATACAGAATATCTACAAAATTCCCGAATCTCGGAGCAAGCCAAAATTACAATAAAATTTGAAAATATTGAGAGTCCAATTAGGATTTGAACGAAGCTTGAAATGCATGACTACTAGCAGACAAGTTAATTGAGATGCATCTATTTTAAATTTAAACTAGGTTCTAGAAGCAGTCTGAAACTTTATTTTTTCATAATTTACATTTTACGTAGTGCCTTTGGACGTTTAAGACGTTGGAAGCGAAGTAAGCGTTGATAGAGGATTAAGTCTGTTCTAGTCGGGAATTTACAAGGATAATATAAACTTTAGATACCTTTGAAGTCTCTCAATTTTTTAAGTAGCTACAAAAAAAAACCATTCATTATTTAAAACAAGCAGGTTTTATAATAAGTATGTTAGTATAATTTCAAAGTACGAATCCATCCAATGGACTTGAATGGACCCGAAACTAAATATAATTATTACAAATTAACAAATGAAATCTTAGGTACGTTCTACCTCAAAATCAAAATAACTTTTTATTTCTTATAAACCTCAAGAAAGCACCCAAGAAATATTATACTAATTTAACGATTCTAGGTGCACGGTTCCAAAGTGTCCTTCGAGTTTTCCCATGAAGAAGAACCGGAAATAAACTCTATTTATACTTATTTCCTCGTTGGATACCTAAGCATTATTATAATGTAACTGAATGGTATGAAAGCGACAAAATAAACGAAAGGATTCCCTAAACCCTATAATTTGTAAAATATCTGCAAAGATTTAAAAAGCAATTGTGCGGAAAGTCATTGTCCGTTTCCAGCTTCGGTTAATTTAATAGTACCGACAGTAGCACCGGATGGCAGATTGAAAATTTATCAAGAACTCCGCTGTGCGTCTGCTCGCCTGGTAGCTATTAGTTCCAGGTATAAACTGACTAGATTTACGATAGTGGAGGTATACTAAAACTATCATACCTTTTTGTCTACAAAATTTCATAATTTTGTCTTTGTGTAACTTGAGAAAAATAGAGGTTACAAAATGAAACTAGCTTGAATATTTTTCCATTGTATGATTTCTTTTGTGTTAGCAAATACTTGTTTGTGCAATTGAACAACAAAAACATATTTAAGAAAAAAGCATTTTTAGCAATCTCTTGATTTAATTGTATTACATCTAAGTACTTTAACCTTATACGTACTCCCTTCTCTATCAGTGCGTTAGTGGAAAATGAGATAGAGCAAACTGACAAAGCACTGAGTGAAAGAAATAAAATGTTTGAGTGAGTTTTAAAATCATTGTTCTAAAGACAGAGTTGAACATTCAGCAACGACTGAGTCCGGATATTGCAAGACACGTGACTCGGATATTAAGACGACGTATTCACGATTTAAGCAAATTCACTTACTGCAGAATAATATATTATCTTTATTCTATTTCTTTATTCCTATGATATGGTTCTTTTGGGAGTAGCGCCCACATGAAACTAGCATTGCCAATGTAATAATAAGATGAATGAATGGTTTAGAAACCGCTCGCTAATTATTATTATCTATTATTAATAATGCAGATTTCAGCAATAGATTTCAAGGGGAAGTTTCTTAGGTATCTAAACATTTATTATTACCATGCTACTCGTGCGAAGCAAGGGTCCGGTAGTGAAATATAAATATATGAGCAGAAACGAATAATATCGTTTTTGGTATGCGAACGAAATAAACAAAAAATTAGCATGTTAGTTTTTTTCAAGGTACTTTTATCAAATATAGTATTTCTGTTTTTGAAATTGAAATACCTAGCGTTATACAATAACCACAATGGTTTCCAAGTCTTTTAAAACAAAAGAACATAGAGAGAACAGTTAATCGAATAAGCACAAATTGAATGAAAAGGGGAAAGAAAGTTAACATTAGCGGTAAGTAAAGTTTCAGTTATCGTACGAGCAGTTTATCTCTTGCTCGGGTTTGCGGCGAGTCAACCGCATTGCTCTGACAGCGTGGCGACCATATGTTGCATGTAGAATCCTCCTGGAAGCGCTAACTTTTTTTAGGGTAGATCTAGAGATCTACATATCTACATAGATGTAGAGAGAGAATATTTACGATTCTAAAGCTCGTCAAATAATATTATTTTTTTGCCGTATAGATACATGGTAGAACATGGAAGTTAAATGAAATTTTGCGATACACATTTCCAGTCATCTATTTTTTATTTAAAGAAAAAAAAATTCAAAATTTAAAGTATTACACAGAACAGAATACCCCAAATTTTTGAACATCCAATGAACTAAACGACTCTTAGAAAATACATGTGCGTTACTTAAAGTCTAGCAGACTGGCAAAGTGAAGCCACAACCCAAAACAAAATAATAATAACAACTTCATTGTCACGTAATTGTATTGCTAAATATATTTTACAAAATAAAAAAGTAAAGTAAAAATAATGGACGCTCATTTGTAACACACAAAAGTAAGTTATTTCAATGACACAGACTTTTCATTTAACTTCCGATAGTGCATCCGTGTCTTAGTTGACTCTTCTCACTAGTGTGAGCGTGTTACCAGGTTCCGGATCCGGTCTTGCTCTATTTGATACTAGTTTTTTCTCGTAGCTCTACCCTCTTGGGTGTCGGTTATTGCAATAAAAAATAAACTATAGCCTTCCTCGATAAATGGGCTAAAACTGAAATAATGTTTCAAATCGGCTAGTAGGTACCTAGTTCCTGAGAAAAGCAATCATACCAACAGACTCTACAGCTTTCTTGACGAGAGCCACGGTCATCTCGTATGGGGTTATAAAAAAAGGCCTACGACTCATAACCCTAACAAATATACACGAAACCATTAATAAAAATCGGGAAGTCCGTCATTTCGGAGATTTTTATTTAAATAGAAATTTCAAAATCATGATGGGCTGATTTTTTTATCGTCAGATAACTTTATACGAGGAATAAGTTTGATATTTTGACAGTTGTTTCATACAAAAACTGTTAATTGTCAATTTTATTCCTCGTATACAATTTATCTGGCGATTGAAAAATCAGCCCTACACCTGCTTAATATATTTTACTTCAATTACTTTCCATTTAAATATTTTTAACAATACAAACAATAAGTCTTTAGTAAAATGTAGAGCTAATGGATTTTCGCTTTGTGTAAAACACTACGGCGCGCGGCGGTGCGTTGTTTTAAAATAAACTAAAAGCAGACATCTGGTTTTTGCTTTGAATGTACAACATGGATATATTATACAACCTTTATTTCAATTGAAACACAAGTTTGTTTCTCTGGTTTTTAAAATATAAAAAGAAAACTGTTAGAAATTATAGTTTCCATTTTGCTAATGAATGTTGGAAACTAATGAATATTATGTTGGTACTTTATTTTAAAAGAACCTTTTTTTATGATTTTAGTTTGATTATCTAAAACTAAACAAATAATACATTTCTATATTTTACAATTATGTAGGTGTTAAGCTATAGGTACTGACCACCAGTCTAACTATAGGACCATACTAACCAGTAAGTAGGTTTAGCAGTCAAACAAAAAATTACGTCATGTATAATTCACAATGGTTATAAAACATACAAATAAATACGACCAATAAGCCATTGCTTTGTTATAAAAGTTTGCGAATTCAAAACACAGTACAAGGTATATCTTTATCCAACCTCAGATGACAGGGGCTAGTGTAAATAAATCAGTCATTTTTAATTAAAGTGTTAAGGTGTAATTTATGTTTGGAAAGAAAGGGTAATTAGCGCCCGCTGTCCCCTGGAGTGATTTACGAAGAAAAACGTCAACATAAAAAAGTGTAAACAAAGAGGATTGTTCTAATTACCCTAGGCTACTCCAAGTAGTTTTTATACTGAAATGCAGCGAAAAGGGGAGTGGAGACATCAGAGTTGATTAAGAAAAATATGAATTGAAGAGGCGTGACCACACGTAGCAATTTTAAAATTGAACTGCATTAATAAATAAAAATGTAATGAGTCCAAGTAATAATTCGTACATATATTCAGTTTTTTTTTTGAAAATTATATAGGTATCCACTTTAATTATGAAAATATGTTATTCTGTCACTCTACATTTCTATGTACCTACCGTAGATATTACTGTGTGTTATTACGTTATGGTGAATAATATTAAGAATTAGATGCTCCCTGCGTCTCCGTCCGCGGTCCCTACGTTTTTAGTAAAAAATATAGCCTTTGTTACTCAGGGTGAATGTAGCTTTCTAAACGTGAAAAAATTTTTGAAATCGGCACAGTAATTATTGAGTTTATTCATTACACACAAAAATACAAATCTTTTTCCTTCATAGCATTAGTGTAGATAAGAATTAATGTATTGATTTCAATGTTTACAGTAGAAGATGAGTTACAGTTACCTTAAAGTATAACTTAACTTTAAATAATACTTGTTAATTCTTGAATACATTCTAATTTTGGCTGTGATCCCTAAACTAAACTCACGCTTGTTGGTATTTTGGTAAATTATTGATTTTACTTAAATAATATTTCTTAATGGGTACATCGACTACTCAACAAATTAGTGAATAGGGTACAAATTAATAACTTGTTTGTGGGTACAGCCTCATTTAGTGAGCGTTTCAATTGGTTTGGTAAATGATTGCTGTTTCTAGTATTTACGTTCATTAACCGCAGAATATTCAAAATCAGGCTCATAATTCCCGCAAACCGCGTCAATGCATTTCGTGGATGACTGAATGTTGTTGCGGACGAATCACTATTTATACTGTAAAAACAACTATTAAATTTGGCTTAGATTTACTGAAATTTTTTCTAGAGTTATACGTATTTTTTTTACCCAAAGTTATACGTTTGTAGCTATACTTACTTATTTATATCGAATTGCTTAACTTAAAAATTACAAGGGCTAGCTCGAGATGGTGCGGGACAAACATCTATGGAAGGACTTGGGGAGGCTTTTTCCAGCTGAAGGTCAATATAACTTATGCAAATAAAAAAATAAATAAAGCCTTTACACCCGTTTGTTTAACTTTTCCGTCTGATTAACTCTTTTTTTCTTTCCCTTGGACAATAGTAACCCACTCTAAAACATGTTATTCGACGTCGCTTAATTTTTCAAATACCTATTCAAATAACAGGCACAAAATAGTTTTTTTTTTCATTACACATGTATTGTAATAAATAGCTAATAATGTAAAGGCACAAAAAAAACTAATTAAAACCTCCCAAATAATCTCTACTCTATTACTACATGAGTATCTGTTAATACTCGCAGCAAACACTTTTAATTTACGACGAGTTTCGTTTACCGGAAAATGTTACCTTTAAAAGCTATTATTGACACCTGCAGGCCATTCAGTTAGAAAGCCTATAAATTCGGCAAATAGCCGTTTATGTGTGAGAACTGACAGTTGCACCGACTCTCCGCATTCGTCGGTTACCTTTACAGATTTTTGCGGGTTTGCTTGTTAGTAAAAACAACGGCATTTTGTAAGGAAACTTTATGCATATTTAATGGTGCCTATATTTGTAGTTTTTGTTAGGTTAGGTTAGTAAAAATAAGTAAATATTCTTAAAAAAAAATCCTGGTAAGTAGTAAGCTAAATGCTTTTGCTACGAGCGGGTTCACGTCGGTAGTGCAATTGGTGAGTTCGAACCGCATCCGATGCCCTAGCCATTAGGCTGCCGTCCCTTGAAGTAACTTGTTCTTAAACTTAAGTTTGATTGTTATACAATAGATTACAATGTATATGAAATCATAAGAATGTACCTACTATTTATTGTGATCACAGAAAGAAGTTGAAAGAGGTCACGTTTTTGTATTGATTATGTGCTCCTCGTCGTCCGTCAAACTTTTTTCTTTTAGCATTATGTTTATTACCCACAGTTTGTGAGACGACTGATCTAATCAACCTATAGGTATCATTTTCAATAATTGCTAAGTCAAGATAGTAAATATAGCTTCATGTATAATAGATAGTAAATACATTTTATACAATTCGTTACTTATATTATGTACCCAAATCATGTGTAACCTACCTATATAAGTAAGCTCGCCTATATAAAAAATAAAGCGTTAAAACTCCTCATCTACCTATCTCTCCATGTACCTTCAGAATTCTATTAAATCTATGCAAAATTTTACTTCCCAATTAAGTAAAGTAAGTCAAAAAGTATTACAAAGTCTAGCAACCTACTGAACAGGCATCCTGGTTTGTGGCATCGTGAGATGCCTATAAATTATTACATCTAGTGGTGATATATCATAAAATATCAGAAATTTTTCAATACCACGCTCGTCTGCTTTGCAGTTTAAACGTTTAATATCAGCGGTGCACGCCGGTGTGGATACATGGTGCAAGTTTTAAGAGAAAACGAGACATTTATTTTTAATAAGTTTTTTTTTAACCTTTGACTGCTATCTGCTATTAAGTATGTCTAAGAACAACTACTGCCAGTGTCATAAAGTGACCACATAGTAAGTATGAGAAAGTTATCTTTTAATAAGTTTTTATAAGTTATGTTTTGGTTTGATTTGACAACTGGTTTTGGTATGTAAAGCAAATTTTTTTTTATTGCTATTTGAATGTTTAATTGAGATAGTAGGTACTGGTTTCTTTTTAGTTTTGTGATTACTAGGGACAAATTACATTATTTTATTGCTTGATCAGCAGATTATTTTGATTTTGAAATGTAGTCAGCACTTTCTATTATATTTCTTGCTTCGTTATCTCCTAACCCTTACGAAGAAGAAGTAAGTACAGATTCAAACAAAACCCTTATTGCAAACCTTGTTATCCCAGCTTTTACGTATTCGCTCATAACTTACATCTTTTTATTACCGATTCCCTTCTAAAGTATTAATTTTCAATAACAGGTGCGCGCTGTAGCCTTCGGAATCGAATTCATTAAGTATTCAGAATGATTTAGGTCGAACCAATGATTGCTTCATGAATCAATTCGATTAGCTTAAATTGAGTTAATTTAAATTAGCTAACAGATAATAACAGACACGACATTTTATTGTTCTCTATTTTAATCTTTAGGCTTTTGTTTTGAAATTAAATTATGCGAGTATTTGTGGTTCATTTCTTTCAGAGTTTGAAAATTATTTTTTTCATTATTCAATCGTCATCAATATGAATTGTGTTCTTAGTTCAGAGATTGATCCTGTCTTTGGAAAGACATAGGTATTTCGTTTTCAGAGAAATGGTTTAAAAAAAAGTTGTATTGGTTAAATCACGTTCCTACATACATCAGTACTGTTTGGGAATTTGTTAACAGAGCTACTTCAGGACTTATATCTTGTCGTTTCACTTCACAGTTACTACCTCAAGACAAAAATTGTAGTAACAAAAAGTAGGCAAGTAGATACAACATGGAAAATAAATCTTATATGACTTTAAGCTGACTGTGGTTATGGCGAAAAGGTCCCATATAAACATAATCTTTTACCAATCACACATCTTACGGTCCAATTAGGTCTAGGTTTACTCTGCCTAATAAGGTAAACATGACCTAAAATTTGAAGTCCTTTTTAAATAAAAAATATTATGTAGATATTCATTTATTATGTAGATAGTAGGTTTTAATACAGGAGGATTAGTGCGGTGGCACGCATAAGTGTGTCATCTTCGCTTCCTTTTAACATAATATTAAGAAAGACGGGCAGGAAAAAAACAAAGTTTTTTGTATAAACTTTAATAATATACGGAAGATAAATGTACAAAGTTTTACCATTAACCTGTTATATACTGTACTACAGTATACTGACTTAATCTTTGGTATAAAATAATTATAACCTTTCGCTATCGATCTACACAATGTTATGGTTTAAACAGGTAAATATATTTTAATTTGCATTCGAATGTTTACTTTATTATTAATTATTTCAATTTGCATTCAAATGTGCTCTTATTGCACAATTAGTGTAATTGTAAACTTGGATTTAAAAGGAAAATAAATAAACTAATAATCATGATTGAATGCATTAGTATTTTTTCGTCTATTTATGTATTTTTACTGATAACAGCGTGAAAAGTATATTTTGTCCAGATTGTGTGTAGGTAGGCTAATCTAATTTATTACTATTAGATGAGTTTAGCTCATCAGTTTTTTAAGTATGTACAAAATATGTGCGTAACATAAGCATTAAAATTATATAAAAAAAGTCAATGACAATCTAAGACATTTCTAAACGTAAATTCAAATTTAAACAAAAATTTCCTTCTCTATGGGAAGAGGCCTGTGCTCAAAAGTGGGTAATTTATAGGCCGGTACTATTACATAATAAATTTACACAAAAAGGATTGTTTATTTATATCCCTTTCTTCTTCATCCATCGCTGTAGTCCCATACAAATGTCATAATGATCGGATTGTAGGATTTCAAGTACCTACAATTACGGGATACGACTCCTTGAACAAGCCATTCACTTACTTATAATTATAATATATCATTTTGATTCTAGCCGTGACAAAAAAGGAGTAATATCATGTTACTGGATATTTATGTACATATTTATTTGGTTCACCAACAATTGTGACACACGATTCTCACAAAATATATAACTTATTACAATATAAAAAACCAGCGTGTACAATTCTATATAAAAATCTGTTTGTACTATAATGTGTTAAATCAACATTTTAAAAACGTAATTTTCCTGACTTACTCTTCGGCCGCTGTATCTTGGCGGGCCTAAAAAGCGATGCAAGATATTGTCGTCTCTTTCTCACCCACCAAATATACAACATGTAACAAAACCTCTGTCAGATCCAATAAGATCCAATACGCCTGTATTCGTGGTACAGTTCATGAACCGACTCGCATAGGCGGTTTCTTTGACACAAAGCTGTAGGTAGTAAGCACGTGAACTTTGAGGAGCGGTCAGTGTTTCTGTTGCCTTCTATCAGTTTTTATTTTGATTTAATTATTTTCAATTGGGAAAAAAAACATCTCCAATCCATTTAATAGCTACGTATATGTGTTCGCAGTACGATACCGAATAATACTCTCACGGATCGGACAGGGTTTTTGTTACACGCTGTATGAACTTGCATCTCACACAAACTATTTTGTATCACGTTTCAGACTCGCCAAGATTGGTCGGCATAAGACAGTGTACGTATGTCAGAATAATAACTATTAAATACCTACACTATTAACACTTTTAACGAATTAAACTTAAAGGTATTTTAGATAATAATTCATGATAACTGGATGCGAAAAGAAAAAAAATCTTTTCAGTCCGTCAGTTCGATAACAAAAAATCATGAAACGTGTTTTTTTTTATCAAGTCAACAAAAAAATCTCTTGAAGACGAGAAAGACGTCTTGGTAAAAAATGTAGATAGGAATATTGTCATGCAACATGTTCATTCAATGAGTATCTTCATGATCAATGTTTGTTTACATAAATAATAACAAATACGTTTCTATTTTATATATATATATCTCTGACGGAGAAAAAAGAAAATTGTCAACCTCCCTATTATCTTATATTTACAAAATGTAAAAGTACGGCTTGTATTAACAAAAACTACAATACTTAATTCTAATATAAATGGTAACTGTAGCACAAATTATAAAAATATTCATTAATGCAACGAACTTTAACAGAAATCAATGAAAATGCTCAATTTGTACCCAAAAATCTCGGTGTCTATAACAAAAAACCCACACAGATAATATTATTAGTTACCTATTTATTTGAAAATGCGTTAATTTTCAATGCATTTAATGAACCATTCAAACATAATAACATTTAGAAATATAATTTTATTGGATAATGTGTATTACGTAATAATATAATTAAATTATAATATAAAAAGGTACTTTACAAACTTGACAATTAGTTTCATCATATCACTTTTATTTAGCCAAGTGTGAAACACGTTAGACACCGCGAAGGCAAAATTTTTTTTTTTAATGTAAGGAAAAAATAACTTCGTTTTGCAAAATTACAGAAATAAAAACAATATAATTAAATTTTTGATCACGTCATGTTCTAAATGTTATTTAAAATACTTATTAATAAATAAGGTTTTATCCGGCATATAACAAAACAGTTGAAGTACATAAAAAATCCAAAAATCCAATCTTCAAGTCCCTTAGACATCTTGACATATTTACTTTCTTCAAGGACTTTCTGAAAGCCCTCAAAAGGTAAAAGATAAAAGTAAAAGCAACAGATTTCCCGAAAGAATGGCACGGTTCACAGTCCTAAACGTTTTAAAATTCCTCATCCTAAACAGAGGAATGTTTTCCGGTAATAATGCCTGTGGTCTTATTGTATTCGTACTCTTTGTGCCCATTGTTGGGCCTCCTCAAAGTATCGTCTGTGCCTGATTCCCCGTTGTCTTTCAACAGACCTTTCTTGTCACTGAAAATCAATAAGACGTTAGAACGTTATTTAAAAGCTTCAGAAAAAGAAACGAGGTTTAGGTGACACAATTCAAGACAAATTATTCTCGATTTTTCATTAATCTTTCTCTGAATTGGATTTTGCTTGATTAAATTGAAGATGACTTAGTTAATTCTGATTTGATCTGTCGTTTATTGCTTTCCTTTTTAATTAACTGGAAAATTTTGGAATTGGAAGCTTAGGTTTTAATAAGCCGTTTTATTATTTCGTCACTTGTTATATTTTATAGGAGTTTTTTATAACAATTCTGTTTGTGATTTAATAAAAATTGTTATTAAATAATTATGAAAACCAGTTTTATTGCGGAAGTAAAACCTGGTCTTCCATTTTTCATAGGTAACTTACCGAGAGTTTAATTGGTTTGGTTTCCTCTTCTTGTTCTTCTTACAACAACAGCTGGCTATGATACCTTGCTTCTTCCAGAAGAATAGTAGCACGTCTAATAGTACTAGGCACAGGATTACGACTAACACCGATATGCCTATAATTACACCGCCCGATAGAAGTGGTGGGTCACTTACAACTGCAGCTATAGAAATAAAGGAACTCTTATTTAAATTATGTTGGCATAAACTCATAAAACTCATACTGTAGATATTCAAATACAGTAAAGATAAATTTATTTTATGTATATGGGCACAAGAACAAGATGACAAAGAAATATAGATTCAGCAAAAATAGAATATTTAAATTAATAACTAAACAGTAATTAACTTAATTTTCATAATTATGTTTATGTTTACATAAATAAATAATGGTAAAAACAAGCTAAAACAGTGAAAAATAATAAAAGAAATATTATATTAAAAAGCCTTAATGGATCTATTTTAACTAAAACCCAATCCGTGAGGAGAGAATCCGGATTATGATAGGTACGGATCTCACACCGTTATGGATTTTCTCTGCATACTACTTACATACGCCCAAATAATCAAGAAGAAGAAGAAGAAGATATACGCCCAAATAATCAGATCGGCTGCTCTAACTAAACAATTCACCTACAAACAAATGCGTTACCTAGTACAGTTTAAAAAGTGTTGGGTACAAAGTTGTAGTAGAAAATTGTGAGAATTTGTATTAAGTGTATATTTTCATAATAAAAATAATTCTATCATTCAGCCTTCTCAAACTTTTCTGTAGGTTACGTTTGAAACAAATTGTCATTCGTAATTATGCGGTATAATATACCACATAAGAAGGGCAACGAAAATGAAATATCTACGTCTATCCACGTCTATGAAAAGAATTCAAGAAATTATTTTACCTTACCTGGTATAGTAAGCGACAAGTTAGCAGGCGTAGAGTTGCCTTCAACATTATGTGCGATCAGTTCGAAGTAATAAGTAGTGTTGTGTTCCAGATCCTTTACTTCAATCTCAGTGGCCGCGTCTATTCGTAGCTGCGTGCATAAGCCTTCGTCAAAGCTATCGGTCAGCTGTAATAAGGTATAATATTTTCTTTTTTAGAGGCGGGTCGGATATGTCGTGGATTTAGTTTCAATTAATAATAGTATTATTAATTCTATGAAATAATACTAAACATACATTATGTATACAACCTTATTTTTACTTTAAACGAAACCTGAAAATAATTTTTCCAGAATAATTTTTATTGAATTGTTTGCAATGGTTTTTAGGATAGCGTCTACGCCTTGAATATTTTTTTTTGAGAACAACGAGGCGAGACACATGCAACTTTGTGAGTTCTGAAATGTATAGGCTTTCTATTACATGAAAACATTTGACACGTAGATCCATTTCAGGAGGTACATACTAATTATAATTTTGTGTAGAACGTTTGAAAAAATATGTGAAACGTATACATAAGTGAAACATTTAGCGTTCGATTTCTTGAGTAATAGGGGTTCTAAACATAAGCGAATATTATCGTACTTTCGATAAAGAAAAAAAGTTATTTTGCCAATAGAAACAATTTAATGTCAGCAGTAAAACAAAAGAGATCATTAAGTCTCGTATAATATAACTTCTCTAATTATTTAAAAATGTTGTTGCTTGTTAATAGAATATATTTTCCTGACGGAATAGAATCATTTATAATGAACAGCAAATATCTAGTTTCTCTATTACTTAATTTAATTCGTTATTACAGTAATTGGACATCAAATATAACAAAAATACTTCGAGAATTATGACAGGTTTGGTATACAGAGATGATAATATAACAATTATCGTCGGAAAAATATTCAACATTTTTCCGACGATAATTGCTTCCGTAATATTAAGAAGCTTTTGCTATTAATGATTTCACAAAAAGTAACATGAGTATTTGTTGTTAAAATTAATCATAAACAGTAGGTACTTATCAATAACCCAAAACTATCAAAATAATAGTATCAATATATTGAACTAACACACATCACAGCACTAAGCTAGTTCTATACCTATACCTATAATTCCTACTGATCCATGGCTAATGACGTCACGCACTCTTACCTGGCAGTATCGTAGAGCGTAATAATCTATGGGCTCGCCATTGTCTTCGGGCTGCTTCCACTTTAGCACCTTGTTCGAAGATATCTGGAGCGCGTCCACTTGCCATATCGGCGGCTCCGGTGCTGACCTACAAAATTATAATGAGGTACACAAAAGAACAAAATAGAACTAAATTTTTTGTAAGGTTTGGTTACAAAAAAAGGAAATGTTTTACATAACTGAATTAAAAGCAGATTTCTGATATTTTTATGATAAGTTTTTTTTGGTGTAAGTAGTCCTGAAAATAATTAATTCAGTTTCAATTCCCGTCTCGTAAAATCCTAAACCATTTTATAGGCTGAATTGTATTTTCAGCTATAATTTCTTTCTGAATACTAATTTGGCGAGTATATTTTAAAAGTCTTTCTAGTCATATTTTTTTCCGAATACTGTATTGTTTGCTGAGCTGTATTCCAATTTTCGCTATTTTCTTTCTGAATACTGGAACACGGAGCTACAAATACTTTTTTTATCAATCCATCAGTACGAATCGATTTTTTCGTCTATACAATTGGTTTAATTCCATCAAGTACCTCGTCTATATTTAAGAATACTGCTTCGTCATTTTTATTATAAGAACTCGTTAAAAAAGTTACATAAGTAGGCTTTAACGAGGTCTCAATCCTCAAACGTTGATAGGAAAAAATATGTGACACAATAGTTTGAATTAAAGTAGACGGATATACAAATGGTGAGTCATAATTACACAGGGTACAGTCAACGTTACGTGAATCTTAACAATATGAACATAAAGGTTATATTGAAGTTTGGCCGTTGTTACGATGTCGACTGTATACAGTGACTAATTGTACTGGATACTACCGAAGGCTGTTTATGGTAAATTACTGTTAGCTTTTTATCAGCCTGTCAAGGTTAATTAGTTTAATGAAAATTATGTAGCGCAACTTGGGAGAGTTATTTGTCCAGCAGTGCACGGTAAGGGCCGAGTTGATAATATTATATTAAAATGATTTATGACTCTACTTGATAAACAAATTATATTTTTACTATTATCAATGTTATTTAGTGTTGGACTTTTAATGTTTTTTTAGCGCAATCAATCCCAAGGTTTGAAATTTAGAGGGAGAGATTTTTTTCTAAGTTCTAAGAGCTAGTTCTCTTGGGAACGAGAATTGCTAAAACAATTTTTACCAATTGTCGTACCCAAGAGAAGTCATACACATTAGTACCTAGCTGTTCATCATAATTATATATATAAGTTTTTAGATTTTCGCGGTTTGTATACATCATACAATTGATAACTCTAATTACGCACGCAGTTCTAACCCGTTATCTTCAATTTTATAATATATCTAGTTAAGGTTATTTTTGGAACAAAAATCACAAATACATAAAAACAACTAAAATGCCAAAACTAGGATGGGTGGATTGTCTGAAAAACGATATGGCTATAAATAATGTTAGTTGTGAAGTGACGTTAGATTGAGAAGCATGAAAGTAGAAGACATAATGCGCCGACCCCAAATGAAATCAGGAGAAGGGCAGGTGGATGATGATAAACGCTAGAACTTACTTATCCATCGTTTCAAACATGATCATGTCGCTCCATTTTCCAGCCCCAACGCGATTAATTGCAGCAAACCTGATGTAGTAAGTAGTGTTAGGCTTCAGTTTCTCTAGCTTCAAAGGAATTCCAGTCGCCCAGGTTCTGTTCGGGTGAATATTTGTGACCTCATAGTTTTCTACCTCGTCGTACTCTGCGATATAACCAATGACACTTGGCCCTTCATACGGCAATGGAGGATCGATTTCGAAAGAGGCTGATGTTGCGGTCTCGTCAATTGTGGTAACCTGGATCAAACATCATGGTTCAAATTTTATTCCAGTTTTATGCATTTTTTTATTTACTGAGGTCACTGACAGCTCTCAGAACATGCAAGTTAAAGTGGCAAGAACTGATAGCCGATGGGGGAGAAAGGTTCTCGAGTGGCGACCACAAATCAAAAGATGCATCGTTGGTAGGCTTCCCACCGGGTGCGGCGACGACGTTTATCATATATTTATTCATAAAAATCAGAACGACAAACGTCAAATTCATATACCGGTACTTACTCCTTCACTCAGTCTTCTCACAGACCCGCAAACATACAAACGAAATCACCTTCCACTCGTCAACAAATCGGATCGGATTCCAAGAAGACAAGTTAACGTATAACAGTTCTGTTAGTCGAATATAGCTACTCATAAATCTATTTTTCAAATTATTCCATCACAATGCCAGATAATGTAACAGCACAAAAAATATAAGCCTATCAAATTCACAAATCGGCTAAGCCCTTACTTATAACTCTGTGAAATTTTTTTTTGTCAAATTCAGTATAGTATTGATAGAGTCAACCGTCCCGTTTGTAAACTTAAGTTGTGAATTACTTGAACATTGAAAATTTGTGGAACACTTGCAAAGTTACACAACAAAGATGAAAATACAAGCTCCTTAGTCCTTGCTCAATTTCAAAGAAGTGAGTTTTAACCATAATGACAATCTATTTGTAATTCAAATTAACTTTGTGTTTGTTTAGTAACAGACTTTAAAATACTTAACTCAGCTGCCACTTAATGTATGCAGAATTTAAAATTCTTTGGTCGTTTGAAAATAGAAAAGGTCATGGCTCAGTTGTTCGTGAATTGTTTAGCGTGTTCAACAGTTCTCGATCAATAGACGTCGAAATAGTCATCGTTTTTGGAGCAAAATTTTAACATTCAGAAAACATAGGAACACTATGAATAGACTAGTCCTCAAAAACAATTGCAATTACTTTCTTTTCTTAGTAAAGACAATTCAATGTACAGGATAACCACTTAGTATAAAATCTCACGCAATATTAAGTTCGCTTGTGTCCGGTAAATAATAAAAAAAACAATTGCCAGTAGGCAGTCACAGGATGAAATTATAAATATTTCCATAAGTTCAGAAATTATTGCATCAGTTCGGTTATTAAAAATATCGGTAGTTAAAAAAAACGGAAAAGTAATAATGTAGAAGTCGATTAAAAAGGGTTACATAAAATGTAAAGTAGTACAAAAACTATCTACTTATAATAGAAAGTAAAGAAACAAAACGCATTTATTCGTGCCACATGCGACGCATGAAAAAAAAGTTTTAGTTACAAACTAATAATATAATGTGTATAGGTAGTTTTATTTTTGTGTTACTTACGTTCTGTATAGAAGCTGGTGGGAATCCTTTTCTGATGTAATATGCTTTTCTGGCTTCACCAATAACGTTTCCAGCCTGACATTCATGTTTACCGTACGGCGCGAACTGATCGGTGAAGAGAAACGAATGTTCTAATAAACTTTCGTAGTCTAGAACTATGCTGTCTATAGTTGGCATTGCTTCATTGCCTATCGTTGAGTAATTGCCCTTCCAGTATCTGTGGTGAATATGAATGGTTAAAATTCGATAGTAATTATTTTGTTCTCGTTTATTTAGTAAAGAGAAGAAAAATGTACTTTAAATTGAATTTATTTATTTACTTATTTAAAACTTTATGTGTAAAGCGGTACCACATCTATTTTTATTTTTCCTTGGTTTCTTTTAAGTTGAAAATTCACGTTAAAGTAATCTTAGTACGATCAAATAAGGTGTAAAAGACGTCTTAATTTTATTGTTCAGAGCAAGATGAATAACTTGATGTACAGAAAAACACTATAAGATCGTTCGCATTAAAATTTCTATATGATAGATGGTGGATTAATTCACAGGTTTTCGCCTCTGAATTAATCCACCATCTGTGATTTTCTGTGTTTGTCTTTAAATTTTTCAAAACTTATGTTAGAATAATTTTACAGCAGTTACCCCTATTCCTGATTGCTGTTCAACATAAAAATCAGTTAGACTTTAGAAACCTGTGAAAGGTTAACTTACTTCCACGTGATATTTGATGGTGGATTGCTCTCATGCGCGCAGCTAATGTTAATTCTTTCTCCACTCCAGCCCCATAACGTTTCAATCGGTTTCTCGAAGTATGGCCGGTGGAGTACTGTTAAGTACAATGTCTCCGTTGTCATGTCCACTGATAAATAAAGTTATTAAGTATGTTAATAATGGTGAAATGGTCTTTATAGTGTTTTTCGTCCTTAAAACACTTACCGGAATTGCTTGCATTACAAACGTATATTCCTGCTTTTGATCTATCGACAGACAGGAGCGAAAAATTTTCTACAACGTCATCATATTCGGTTTCCCTGAAACAAATAACATATTATTCCGTTAAGTTATTTCGATCAATGCATCTGAGTATTTATATTCTTTGTTCTTAGAAACGATGTAAATTCTTTTTATCGTTGTTTTTGGGTCGTGACTCAGGTCTCGGTTATCGCGGCAAAAAGTAGCCTGTTACCTTGCTATCACTGAAAGATTTTTTCAAATCGGGTCACTCATTCCTGAGATTTGCAAGTTCATCCATTACAACAAATTATTCAGCCTTTATAAATTTATTTAAAGCTTTAATAGTTTACACACGCGCATTCGCGGGACAGCCCGACTAGTAATGAAATGAAAAAAAACGAAAAAAGTTAAATAACTATGAATTCGTCTCACGGAAGATATATAAAATTAAAAAATCATAAATATTATTAGTACTTATAGATATACACTAGGTACCAACAACAGCACTACTGGGCCAACCTAGTAACCTGCAAGCAGACCAGAGACGCACTCCCGACAATCTCCGCCAGATTGTCACGCAAGCTGAGGCAATTAAAAAGGCCCCAGCTCCGACTTGCGACAGGGATGATAACTGGTCACACGCTATTAAACAAACACTTATATACTCTAGGTGTCACGGACAGCCCCCTGTGCAGGGCATGCATGGCAGCGGAGGAAACAGCCGCCCACGTCATCCTGGACTGCACGGAGGTGGCAAACTACAGGGCATTGCACCTCGGGGTTCCGAGGTCTCTCTCCGAAGCCGTCGGCAACGTGAAGGGTCTGCTAGGCTTCGTGGAGGAGTTGGGGTGGCTGGCGTAGTGCCGGCACCCCCTCTCAACGCAAAACAGGCGCAAGGAATAGATGTCGATTTGCGGAAAGCAAGCCCGCGTTAACCTATACCTATACCTAGTACTTATTGATAAAAATCTTTACTAAATTTAGTCAGAGATAAAATACTTTACGTAAACTCAATAGACGAGGACATTTTCATAGTGTTTCAAATGCGATATTTTCGTAAAAGCCGCATTACTTTCTCTATTTTACTGAACAGTTTTTATACATAGGCTTTCTACAAACTTTCATTTGTTCAATGCTGTTAGTATTATTACATACTTTCCCAAGAACTCACCTTTCCTCGTCCCAACTTTTACCTTCGTAAGTGATTGTTACTTTCGGTAAAGGGTTACCGGTCGCATTACAAAACATCGGTATTTCAGATCCCTCTGTCACTGTTATGTTATTAAACCCTATGATCTCTGGTACTGTTTCCACCTGAAATTATATGAATATAAAATTCTAATTATTTAACTTTATATGCTATGTTCTGTATTGAAAATTCTTGTTGAACTCGGACAACAATCTAATCTTTCCCACCCCTCACAAGGAGATTGTTGCCCGCACTCAGGGTGCACCGGCCCAGCTTCTGCTCGTCCTCAGGAAAGCAAAAGGACCAGCAGCCACTGAGCACTCGGGGAGGTTAAAACTGTACACGTAGTTCAAAAACTCGAAAATTTCAAAATGAAAATCCATTTATATGGATAGGAGAAAAAAATACTGGAATTAAAATAAAAAGGATAGTCTTTGAAGAATGCTCCATAAGAAAGACTTAAAAAGCTCTTCCTTGAGGAAACAATTTACGTAGACCAAACCGCAGGAACCACTCATCCAAAATGAATACCAACTTTACCGCCAAAACAAAATTTTCGATAGCATCACTAACTGAAACAAACTCAAGTCGAAGTAAAACAATGGATTAATTACCACAATATAAATCTGCTGTGTTGCGGTGCCTACAAAGTTGCGCGCGATGCACTCGTAAGTACCCGCGTCTTCGGCCTCGATGCTCGCAAAACGAATCGTGTTGTTTATTTCTACCATTGTACTTGTGTTGCTCTTGTCTTCTGAGTTCTAAAAATAAAGCATGTTTTAAGTAAATAACGATGGTAGGTAGAAGTTCCGAGGAAGCAGCTTCCAAAACCGTGGACTAACACCGCCACTAAATACCAAGAAGTACCAGTTTTTGTTTTCCCGGTATGTTTTTAGTACCTCAACTTAGTCACGAGTTTTACAAGGCACTTTTTCATACCAATAATATGTGTTAACGGTTTGGTGGGCATTGGTTTATGAAATAAGTTTTCTTGTGCAATACTAATTAGAACTTATTAACATATATAAAAGAACTCTGTTTTCTTCAAATAATTATTCGAATGTGTTTTCGGAATACGTGCATATTTTTGTATTATACACAGTTTGGATTCGCTGCATTGAGTGTTTACTGGTCACCGATTTGCGCACATTGTATTTATTTTATTTTCCTTTTTTCATGTAATGATACAAACCTTATGGACACTAGTCATGTTATTCTTACCTCTTCGGGAATTTTCTTCCATTCAAAATCGGGCACAGGTAAACCATCGGCGCTGCACTGAATTAAAACTGGTTCTCCAGCGGATACGACTGTATCTGGCCTAGCTGATAACTGTGTTATCATTGGTGGTGTCATTACCTACACAAACAAATATATGAAGAGAAATAATGATCTGAGAAACGAAATGCTCAGCTCAGCTCAAAAATGCCCAAGTTAAATTTCAAATATTTAATTGGAAATAAAAACGCTTTTGATGGATACAGTATTCTTTGATTAGAAAATAAATTTATATTTATTTATCACACACTAAAGAATGAGATGCACAAGGAATGCCCCGACTTGATCACACAAATGCTTTTCCCATCGTTGATCGAATCCGTGGAATCGCGTGCATTTGTTACTAACAAGCAATATTTTTAATTTATTGATCGACATGATTTCAATGTCCAATTATATTACTGTTAGAAAATCGTGATCGTCGTCAATATTTTACGTAGCTTTAACGATGTCATCACGCTTTACCCATTAGGATTGTTTTAGTTTCTCCACTTACTTTAACATCGATATCTTCTTCAACTTCTTCGCCAGTTGACAGTACAGATGCTGAACACTTGTATATTCCACCATCGTTATTGTTGACGTTCTTAACTATTAGCCCTGTAGGCATAATCTGATATTTTACCGTGTTATTTGAAATCTGTAAAATAATTTTTGATTAAAACCTATATCGTAGGTATGATTTATGAAACTAAAGAAATAGCCACAAACGAGACATAGAATATACTAAAATTAAATATGCTAAATTAATTCTGGATCAGAGAAATTATAATTGTTTCATGCAGGGACTGGAATCATTCGCAGCACATAGCGAGTAGGCTTATCATCCTCTCGGCAATCATGTGTCAATTTCAAAGATTAGCACTAATCAGGTATATACTTAAATATTGGAACATAAGTATGATCGACACATGGGTAGGTATGGTGCATAGTAGGGGTACATAGGTATTAAAAAGCTAATATAAAAATAATTACCTCATGTTGCCCGTCTTTTCCTCTGTACCACCTAATAAATGGTGGTGACGCCCCTTTCGCTTCACATGTGATCAGAGAATCGTTACTTTGAACTATGTACTGGCTTAGCGGAGTGTTGAAAAAGTATAACTGATCTGAAAATAAAAGGATCCTTTTATTTGCAATCAGTAGTTAAAATTGCTACACATTTTTTCACACAAATGTACTTGCGCCAGAATATGGAACTTTCATCTACCGCCTCACAAAATGAGGCTTAGAGCCTCTATGTTCATGTTTTTGGATACTTTTAAAGGTATATTTCTTAGATATCATAAAAATACTTTAGGTATATGGTTTGTAATATAAGAAACAAACTGTAGTGTTACCCCAGTATAACGGCTGTCGTAAATGAAGTTGAAGTTTACAATTTACAGAGATGGAAAGAGATTAAGGACAGTATCGACTGATAGTAATACTTTCACATTACTTACCATACACGTCTATGTGATGTGTCTGTGTGTAGGTGATGCCGTTAACATGAGCAACACATCTGAAGGTCCCAGCCATGGGCTTGCTTAGCTCCTGGATGAACAGAGACAGGCACTCACCCTGCTCCTCGGTGTACACATTTAAATCTGTACCTGGTCTTGTGAAAACAATGCTCTTATTTAGTTCTTGACGAATACTGTTTATAAAGTTGTTTATTTATTAAATAATTTATGTACACACATAATACTAAAAAAATACATCAGGCAAAAAATGTAAGAATTTCATAAGAAATCTGTGCCTATAGGAAAAGTGGCAAAGAAAGGCAGTGAACAGTGGGAAAACTAAATAAAAGCAAATAATAGTGTTGCGAGTAGAGTTTCCCTGCCATTGGCCAATCTTTGACCTATCGCATGAGAACAACCATTATAATACGTTTTAGCTTAGCTAAAAACTAGGCCCAGATGAAAAACTTTTAATATTAAAATTAATAATTAATTAATTATTATATACCTCAAATTTTATTCGTAAATTAAATATTATTTTGACAGATTGGAATGAGAAATCAAAGACATTAATCAAATAAATATAATTATACAAAAAAAACAACTATGACAACGCATTTAATTAGGCTTGGCTAATTATTGTAAGTTACTTTAGACCGGAAATGTAATGAAATTAATCCATAGGGAATTCCAAAAATAAAATTCAATCCGCAGTAAATTTTTAACTGCTGGTGAGTACGGGTGACTCTACTGCATATTTATAGAAACAAAACGTATGTATCATACCGGCTCAGCTCAATGACTCTGTTGTTAGGGTCTAGCCAGAGAAGTTCCTTCACAGTGTGCCCGGCTTCTGTACAGCAACAGTCTTCATAGAAAACGCTGCCTGTTGTCACACTTCTGTTGTTTTCCAAATTGTCTTGAAGGCAGCCTGAGGTACCTGTAACAATTAGAAATAACGAAATATTATATTTGACTCTACTTTTATATAAAGGAGAGATTACAGTCAGTGATCCCAACTTAATGTATTCAAGGTATATGGATTATACATTATTATAATATTAATAATACCGGCCTATAAACTTCCCACTGCTGGGCACAGGCCTCTTCCCCTATAGAGAAGGGATGAGCATTGATCACCACGCTTGCTTATTGCGGGTTGGCGATTTCAGATTCCAATATTTTGGAATCCAGGTTTCCTCACGATGTTCATTCACCGTTTGTCAATGATGTCTTAGAATGATTAAGTACCTACATATAACTTTGAAAAAGTCACATTGGTAGTTGCCTGGGTTCGAACCTGCAACCATGTGCATGCGAATCCGGTCATTGAACTGCTAGGCCACCACGGCACGATTATACATTTTAGATAAATGATATATTTATTTAAAGTATTCACAAAGTAGATATGGATTATACCACTATAGAAAATACTATTTTATTTTATTTTAAATTCCTGTTCGGTTAACGTTTTTATGAATAAGAAAAGTCTTTTCTTTACTAAAGACTGCTTTAGTTTGTGTATATTATAACTATTGGGAAACACTCAAACGAAGGCCGCAGTCGCTCTGGTTCATTCATTATTCAAATTAGGATGGAATGGCGGGTAACCGCGCATCCCTCGCTTATATTATACACTCTTTCTATATCTTAGAAAAAACTATCATTATAATTTCAAAACTTAGACCAACATAAATATTATTACTGTGTTACGTAATTCAATCAATAACGTGATTTTTATCCTTCCTACAGCAAAAAAAATGTGATTTTAATAAATGGGGATAATATAATCATATTTTGATGTACTTATAAAAATTAAATTTTAATAAAATTATTCTAAATTTATAAAACAGTTAATGTCACTACTAATAAAATTGTTACTTTCAATGTTTTCTCTCTATGTTATCTAAAAGTAAACCAAATAATAAATGGGTAATCCTGCCATATACATATTATGTTTCCACGATATAACTTCATATTAAGGGGAACCGTACTTATATTTGACGAGGTAGATTGCCCGAGTTTTCTTACGGCATAGCTTATTTAACTTTGGTGAAAGTCAGTCGTCGGGAAAGATCGCAATCCCGCGCTTTCGACGCGTAACGTAATATTAAACTTTTATATAAGTTCATTATCGGATCAGTTGAGATGTTCGGTATTAGATCGCAGTTAAATATTTCCCAAAAATGATCCCGAGAATGTGCGTGAGTAAGCCGTTGAATCTTTAAATAATTTCCCAAAAAATCGCAGAACCTATTATAACGAACTTTGGTATGTAAAAAATTTCGCATCAATTATATATCATTTGAATAAGTATCTATCACTTTTGATACATTTGTGGTCAGGGCAATTAACCTTAATGTAACTGACTGACTTATAAGAAAGAAATTCTCAAAACGTACTGACAGTCCTGACTAGCGTGAGAATGGTCTCTGAGCGATTGCCGTCCCATCGGACTATTGTAGAAGAGAACTTAAATTGGGTTTAATATCACAATTGACAATCTTCCGAGTTCCGGACACTGAAAGTCTCAATATGTTCGTAATAGTTTATTTTGTTCTATCTTGGATTTAAATTTGTGACCATAGAGGTACAACAAAGCCAAAAATAACAGCCTATAATTATTGTCTCACTCTTGGGCACAGACCAATTTCCCTTAAGAGAAGGAACGAGCATTGGTTCCAGATTCCAATTTTTAGAATCCAGGTTTCCTCAAGGTGTTTTCCTTCACCGTTAGTCAATGGTGTCTTATCTTATATCTTTAAACGAGTAATTCTCATATTAACATATAATTATAATCTGAAACTCGGAAACGGCTCCAATGATTTTCATGAAATTTTGTATGCAGGGGGTTTCGGGGGCGTTAAATCGATCTAGCTAGGATTCATTTTCAGAAAATGACCGACAAGGCTAGCAATACTCTGTCATTCAGGTTCTACTAATAATTAAGTAAGTACATATGTGAAGCGGCGGTAGCCTAATGGCTAGGGCGTCGGACTTGCGATCATATGGTTGCGGGTTCGAATCCCACCCATTACACTACCGACGTGAACCCACTCGTAACACAAGCATCTTAGCTTAGCACGAGGGGTTAACGAGATTTCAAGTAATGTGCGGCCCACATTGCTAGTAATATTTTAAAAAAGAAAAAAAAAAACAAAACATAAAAGTCGCGTTGGTATTTGCCTGGGTAAAGCCAATAAGTAATATGTTAAAATGTCTATTACACTCAGTACTTTGCCTGTCCTTAAATATTGTCTTTTGCTCTCAAAGCGATGCCTAAGACTTGCCACACGTATACCGTAAGCTTTATTCGCTATATTAAAGCCACCTTAAGCTCCACAAATCATTATTTTTGTCCCGGCAATATTACATTGAACCCCTACAGACGACTAATCAGATAAAATTGACGGAGTGGCCGAAAATTGTGTCCGACCTGTGTCTTCTCGTAATCAATAGCGAAGGCTTATTGGACCCACGTATTGAAAACCCCTATTCAGTGCTCCTAACGATGTTATTGGTACTGTTAGTATAGCTATCCAACTGATGTACGGTACATAAAAGGGAAAATATTTACTTTTATCGTTAGATCTTTATGCGATGTGGAAAATTTGAGATGAAAAACGGCTTGTATCAAGAATTTTATGGTGGTATATTTTTGTATGTAATGTTACTTACAAAGTGTTTAAGCAAAACTCAAGATACAGCTTTATTCTAACGTTTCTTTTATAAATGATAGGGTTAGATTTCACCTTTTACGATAGCATGAAACTATTTTCCCGCTGGTTAAGAAATTCACGAGCATCATCCAGAGACTAAGAAAAGTAATAATTCACAATTGCTTAATTATGGGACCACACATGTTGAGTTTTAAACATTAGCACCAATGACGTAATTTGCTCAATGGAAACATAATAAAGATTGAAAAAAAAAAACCATTAAAGGTCACATGAAGTCAGTAATGTGTACAACATAATTAGTTTTTAAACATGGATGTGGGTGCGGTGACGCGTAATCATGACCTAGCCAAGGTGGCGCGGTCGTTTATATTAATTCAATATTTTGGTTATAGTCCGGGAGGTAGTGTTGCATTTTAAGTTGTATTTTACGACGTTTATTTGCCATCTTTTTCAATGTATCTCGAATTACTGATAAGTGAACCAAGCCTCAGCTGTCGCAACCGCGATGGGTGTAAGATAAGACAGCGAAGTTAGTGGAAGGGCTGAAAAAAAAATCCTACGCCGGCTGAAATTTTCCTGAACTTTAAAACGGTTTTAAAATCTTAAATCTTTTTTATTTTTTTATTGTATAACGTGACATATTTTTTTTCCTGTCTAATAACCGGTCTTAATGTTTTTTATACCATATTTTTTCATTAAGTATTACATCAGCAGTGTTTACGGAATAAAAGCAATTTAGGTAAATATATTCATCAAATTCGTTTGAATGTATGATTCGATAATCAAGCTTGAAAATTATTCAAAATATCAAAATTTTAGGACTTCATTTAAATTTTAAAAGTGCAAATAAGGTAACAATTTTTTTTACTACACTATTTGCGCCTCGCAGTATATCAGATAACTTATTTTTGGATCTAAAAGTAGCCTATGTGTTAATCAAGGGTGTCAGCTACTTCCATACCAAATTCATTATAATTGGTCCAGCCGTAAAATTCAAAATGTTATACATGGTTAGGTACCTACAATTTGGAACAGTATTATTCCGAATTTAGTATGCCTCGTTTAAACAAAACCTAATTGCAATGAGTATGACCTACAAACGATGTAAACAAAAAACTATTTAATAAAACACCGCATGGTGATTCGCTTGTGTGCGAACTTTAATTTTAGTGTCCATTTTACATTGTAAACACAATTCAACGGGCGAAAATTAATTTATTATAAATACTTAATTACTATTGTATATAATTATTTAATATATGTACTATTATTTATATACAATATAATAATTATATATATTAAATAATAATATATGTTTGTCCAAATATTCCTGCAAATTGAATGGGAAGGAAATATTGTTGAACTACGCTCAACAACATATCAAGGTGTTATACATATAATAACTAAGTTTTTAAAGTATATTGGAATGGGTGCAAACTAATGAATATATATGGATATATCCGTTATAGGTAGTGTGTACATATATATCCTATTTTACTGATAAACCTAATAAGTACCTTCTTATTCTATTAATTCTGATGGATTTTACCTCAAATCATTCAAATTTACATAAAAATTTATAGACAGCGCGTAATCCCTTAATTTTAAACTGCAACTTCAACACTAGTAAAAATAACTAGGAAAAAAATAAAAAAATAACAATATCGAAATCGAAATAATGCCCGGTAGCTATTATAACTAAACTTTCGCATCTCTAGACCAACATTAGTATAACAATGTTTTAACAAAAACGTCACGAAAAAACATTTCACGTAAACAAATCCAGAATTTATAGTTTTACTGTCACAAAACCTGCAAACAAAATAATGCAACACAAATTACAAGTCCTCAGATTAAGGTTCCTTGCGTCATTCTTTAGGCAAGAGCAACCGTTCTATTTCATAGATAGATCTGAATCATGAGCTTGAATATAATAATTTATGTTGGGAATTGTCTCATGTCTTAAAAGGAATGCAAGGTCATAACAATTTAGGACGCTAGAAACATTAATGTCATAAGGAGCAAAAGTTGTTACATTTTTATTTACCACTTCCTGCTTTTCTGTTGTGACGTCACTTTTTATTATTGCGTGAAATGTTGGTTGGTAAACTAATTAGGATTGCTGGACGCACCTTGTAATGTTGAAATTAGGAAAAGTACAGGCCTTGTTTTTGTCAGTTTACATATTACTATATTTTAGTTGGGAGCGCGTATAGTTATTAATGGCAACAATAATAAGAAAAGCTATATTTAGTATGTAATACGTACTTCAATGGAAAATTCTTTTTCAAAGGACTATATTGATATGCAATAAAACGTACCGAAGACATAGAGAAAAACTATCCTTAACCGGAAGTATCTATTATTGTGTACCTACCACACAATAATAGGTACTTACTTTTTACTTTTACTTTTCATCGTATTTGTTTCTGCGAACGCTACAAAACAAGAGAAAGCCGTAAAAATATCTCCTACGTAAATCCAAGGAACACTTTCCTCCCCCTAAATTATCGGTTCGTTAGCGGAAAAGCATTGGAAACGGCGCAAGCCACTACGATTTAATGTTATTTCTCCCAAGTGTAGGAATTAGCACATGGAAAACATCGGGGGGTTACGCCCTTACGTTATTTTTATAGCTAGAATAGAAAAAAAAACCTATAAAATGAGCGCTCGATTTAAATGAGGGGTCCGGGCGAATATCGCTTTTCAATACAGTGATTGATCAGTTTTAGTTGTACTGTAAGTGGTAAGATTTTGCCATTGATATCGTCCCTATTAGAAAGACATGAGGTTTATATTCGCTACTCATTCTTGTCACTGGCCTGCTGTCGACCGTACGTAGTATTAATTCGGTGGGAGGTTTTATGAATCTGGTTGAACACTGACTGAATCTGGTTATAAGTACATAGTAATTCGTTTTGTTAATTAAAAAAAGGACAGGAGAGTTATGGGAAATGTATAGGTTTTAATATTATTTGATGGCTTTACCTGAAATTATATACAGGATTTACATAAAAGGAGTACGTATATCCAACGAGGTAATCAGCTGCATAAAACTGAACAACTTTCTTCAAGGAACAAAGCTCGAAATCTTAAAATGGACTAGGAACTTTTCATACGAAGTGACAGGTCACGCGACTTCTGTTCATATGAAAAGACGATTTTTAAATTTAAAGATTTCGACCATCAACCACCAACATCGTGAATATTTATACTTTATTAGTAAAACAAGTGTGTTAATCCCTATTTAATATGGTTGACAATATTGATGAGAGCTCAACCTAAATTTGACCACTCTTTTATAGCGCGTGTTATTCCATTCCAATGAACGTAACTTTTTTGTTTGTGAACCGTTTTTAATGTATCAACTACTAAATGTTATGGGCTTGCTACATTACATGAGTGATATTATATATTATTGATTGATATTAATCTCGATTAACATTATTAAAGCGTCATATTTCTACTTATAGCTCAATAACAATCAACTTATGAACTTTTATTGGTAGCCTTACAAATTATGTTATGATGGAAAAAGTTAAGTACATAATTATGAACCAAAATGAGTTTCACCTCTGGCAGGTTCGAGTCCTACCGGGACGTTCAAATTTTTCCTTTATTCTTTTTAATTTACAAAATGAGGTGTTATATAATTTACCGACTCTACAATAACATGTTCATTAGAATATTTTTACGGTTTTATTAACAAGCTTACAGTACTCGAATACTAACAACCCTAACAGGGTATCAGGCTAATCTTTATATAATTTACTTGTTGTATTATCGACACTTGCTACCAGTCGGCTGGAGCGAAGTATTATTAAAGTGACATAAACTATCGTCGCGCGTTGTCGTTCAATTAAGTCCCATTACATCGCTATTATAGCTATGTATTTGTTTGTTAAACACACATTGTTACGCTTATCGTTTCGCTGAAATATGTACCATCTTTCGCCTTTGCAAACATTTTTAGTATCCTCCATCATATACCTAGTAAAATCTATTTCAGTTTGCGATCTGCGTTACTGATATTTTCATTCATTGATCCTGACATTATATTGTATTCAAGATTTAATGCAAATTATGTGCCCTCTTTATCTTTTATTTGATCTGTTTTTCTATTGGTTCACCATAGTTCATGGCCTATTACCATAATTGTGTTTAATATCTATAAATACCTACGTATGTTACCAAAACATCAATAGATTTCCACTCATTTGGCTTTATAGAACAAGAGCCTGCATCCACTAATAACCAAATAAAACTGACGGGAATAAACCATGACACTTCTCTATCATAAATTTATAACAGACATCTGCCACAAACCATATTTCATTCATACACATGTATGAATTTGCCCAAATTTATTGTACATACATACATAATAAAACGTGACCACTGACATTGAGTGCACATGCTTGTTAATCACTGTCCATCTAAATAAAACAAAAATAACTGACACGTCACGGTATAGTCACAAAACAATGTCAGACTAACTAAGGCACCTATTATGATCGCTAAAATATAATAAACTCTCTTTTGGCTTCGCCTCTGAGCATGTTATTGTTACCTTTTAACATCAAACAAGTTCAAAATTAAAAAAATCAAAATCAAATTTTTTTTATTTCTTATAAACCTCAAGGAGGTACTCGAGAAACGTTATTCTAATCTAATGACTCAAGTTTACGGCAGTCACCAAAAACGTAATTGTATAACCCTAAAAAAAGAATTTTGATAATTATTTTCGACGATTTTAATCAGATTTACGAAAAAGAAACCTACGGCATTCTATAATGTAAACAGTGTGATATTAATTTAGATGGAGTAGATCGAAAGCGCTCGCCTCCTCAACTAATAAAGCTCTTAATTCGTTTCATGATCATAATGGCTTCTAGTTTTAAACATTTTGCGGTCACGATTCATTCTTGATCATTTACGAAACACTCGCTGCGTCTTCATAATAAGGAGGGATAAATTAAGAGATGAAGCAAGTACCGTAACAATTGTTTGAATCAAACTATTGTTGAACTGAATGCTGGATGTTTGCGGAGTCTAGTTAGCCAAATTAGTGCTCAAAATAGTTGCGAATAGACAGAAGGGGGATTAATTATTACTTGTTGAATTAGTTTCAAGCTTTGGAATATAAAACAATAGGTTCTCTGTTATACTGTGCATGAAAAATCGAAAGCGATTTAGTTAGTCGCCGTCGGTTAATTAAATATAAAATTATAGACACGTTTTTTATTGATACAATAAAAATTTTCAAAATTATAGCGTTTAGGATTGGAGGCCTGTTACGTCAAAACGTGAGTGACGTCACGCGAATTTTCCATTCACTATATCTTCGTAATTACCAGTTTACGAAACCAAGGAAAACATACGTCGTGTATCTAATACTTTTTCTCATCTCTATTATAAAAGCCCACGTCACTCACTGACTCACTGATTCTGGAACGCTCGCACACTATGATAATTTTTAAAGAAAGAACACATAACAAAGAGAGTTTATCATAAAAAAGTTTCAAAAACAATATTTTCGCGAAACGTCAATGACTGAAGAAAAGTATTAAGTTTTGTTATGATTCAATCAATGTATAATACTTTACGCGCGAGCGAAGCCGCGGGCAACAGCTAGTCTAAAATACGGATATTAAAAAAAAGTTTAATACCCTAATTATAAACCATTCAACTGTACCTAAATTGAAAGTTGATAGTTTAAATTGTCTGCATGTAGACTTTTATGCAAGTCATCAATCTTAGTTGTAAGAGTATTTAAGTAGTAAGTGTATAGTAATGTGCCTTTACATTGGTATTTATTGGTTCACAATGATATTGAGTTAATACGATTCTTTGATAGAAAGTGGTATATGGCAGACACTTAACGTTATTTTTAGCAGTGAATTCGAATCATTATACTTATCATTGAAGAACAGCAGATTTTTTCAAATTATATTGTCTAGACACTTTCACAAAAAAATCCTCCAAATAAGTTCAAAAGTCTTGACATAATATTTTGAACAATCACGAAGTAATTAACTAAGTATTCAAAACTTTTATACAGGATAAATTTAAAAGAAGTGCGTATATTCTACGAGGTAATCAGATGCATAAAACTGAACCACTTTCCCAAAGGAACATACTTCACGAACATAAGTCACGTGACTGGTCCCTTATTTTACGTATGAAAATTTCATTTTCCATTTTAAGATTTCGACCTATGTTCCTGTGGGAATGTGGTTCAGTTTTATGCACCTGATTAAGTCCTTAAATTAATCTTGTATAGGTTAAGAGGAGAGGGGCCTGGAGCAGGTTGGGGGAGACCTTTGCCCAGCAGTGGACACCTAAAAGGTTATAATAATAAAAGGTTAAGAGACTTATGTAAATCAAGAAAAGATAACTAGATACAAAAAGTTGGAAATCAAACGAACCAAGTTCAATGTAAACATCAATGGCAAGTACTTAAGAACAATAGCCGTTACTAAGAATACTTCAGTTCTGTCGAAATGATATCGGTCTGACTTGAGCCTAATACTAGAAAGGATATATTTTCTCACAAGTTATTTGAATACCTTCGTCAAGTACTTGACACGGGATATGAATGGAATTGGACATCTGCAAGGATATGAATATTTCCCGTTTTTGTCGGAAGATGTGAATTTATTGTAATGGTGATACTATCATTAGGCTTAGTTTTATTCATGCATTTCTTTATATTGCAAGTCTATAATTATCCTGCTCTTATCCATTTTTACTTGAGGTCGGTTGAATACCGGGAATAAGACATCATTATCATCGTCCTAAGATTTTCTAAAGGGATTTGTTATTCAAAGTATGATACCAACTTATTTCTTCAAAATTCACTAAGGTGTTAGTGTGAAAAGATGTAAAGAACTTATTTTTAAGGCCCTTTGTGTAAGAGAAATAAAAAGTTTATTATTCTTAATTTCAGAAAAAATATATCTACTCTATCCATTCCGATCCTTGGTTATTACGAATCATAGACAAAATATAATTATACAGCTTCAATGTCAAATAGATTCCGTTTCAAGATCATAATTAGAGTTCTTAAATAAACCACTTGGAAAGTTCAATTACTCGCTTTGAAATATTTCTTTCTTGTTAAGCATATAATCAAATTGAATTATTTTTTTTACATTACAGTATTCACTCAAAGCCGGTATGACTGGAGGCGATCCCAACATATCTTGGGAAAAAGGCCAGGCAGACTATGACGATGACAGTATTACTCAATATTTTGTAAGTTTATAATTCTTCGAAAAATCATCATAGCTATGGTAGCTATAGTAGTTAAGCGAACATTTTTACGACCACAAACTGAAAACGACGATCATTAATATTTTGTTCTGCCGTAAGTTCTAAAATAGGTGTGATCATTAAAACTATAATAGGTCATGGGCTATAGGCTTCCTATAAATAGTTACGCTACATCTGGATCTAATTAGGGCATGCATTGTGACGTAAGTGAGCCTTTGACGATATTATGAGATTAAATACATACAGCTTTATACATCCAAGGTGATAAAGCTAAGTTGTCAATTCTAGGAGCTGTATATTGACTATTAAAAGATTTATCGTTTTATTTTTTCTACGTTTTGCCCTTAATAATATTTTAACAGGAGTTATATAGCAGTTTTCGGACTATTATATACGCTTATCGTCCCATAAATAAATTTTATAATGTTCAGAATAAGGATTTCAAAATGATGACAAATAATTATTTTGAGAAAAAAAATCTTAATGTCCGTTTTATGATTCAAAAGTATTTTATGTTAACGAAGTGTTCTTGAAAGTGTGTTCTTGTCATTTTTTACGGCAGGGATATCACAGGTTTTTATGAAATAGCATAATATTGTCTTGTTTATTATTATTAGACCTATTTATATTTGTGGAGACTATCTGCGTTGAAACTGGCGTTAGATTATTATTTATGAGCAAATAGGGAATAGCGTTAGAAGTCAGGAAACGAACTAATAGTTTAGTCTTTAGAGAATCAGAACGCTACCGCTACAATGATTAGTACACTAGGTAACAAATATATTCTACGGAGGGTACATAAACGATTAGGATAACGATCTTAATTAGTAATAATCTTTGTTTGGCTAAGGCTTGAATTCCTCTGTGTCTACGTTTGATAAACTGTTCTAATAAAGATGTAGCCTGAGTTTATTCTTTCGTCTACCTATCGACTACACAATAGAAGTATATACTTTTTAAAATTGTCTAAAAGAAAGTAAGGAGTAGAAATGATGATACGGCAGGAAAGAAATCCTCTTTTAAATAAATTAAGGTAATTCTCTCCAAATTGTCTTATGTCAGTCAAGAGCAGACGCGTTATTATCCAATTGAATAAATTTCGGGAACGATATTAGTCTTGGAGCTTAATAAGGGCAAATCAGGAGTAAGTATTTGAGTTCCGACCTTAAACGTACATCGTAAAACTCAAATAAAGGGAGATACATTGACCTAATATCCAGCCCAAGCAACAAGTTGCTACAAATAAAAGTAAAATATAAATCCCTTTTTTGGTGCGATTTTATTATGACTGACATAAAATTTTTGCCGATACAGAAATTGAGGATTGAATTTTTCATGTAAAAATTCGTTGATAGTAAAATACACTAACGGATCGAAATAGGAAATTGGTTTTTTTAATTCGCCTGAATGTTTCCTTTTTTGACCGAGAATTGAGAGCAAAGAAAAAAACACGTTGGTAAAGCTTGAATTCTCACTATTCTGTACTCCCAAAGCTGATTACAAAATTTAGTACAGAGAAAGCCTAAATTCGCGGGTTCTTTTATCTGAGTACACATGAAGTACAACGCGTTCCATTTAGTGGCACCATGACACAAATAATGGGGCTCATAATTTCAGGAATTGATAACGTCACGTTTGCTTAACGAGCTCAACTAGTCGGTGACCGAACGCATCAAATTGTCGTTGATGCAAGCTCCTAACGTTACGCTTTTAAATATTTTGTTACGGTAACTAACACTTGTTTATATGGAACCGAGTGCGTTTTGCGATGTTGTTTATAAGTACGTTGTTGTTGTAATATTTTTAGAGCAAAATACTTGGCAAAATATAAAATAATGTTGTATTTCGGTGTTTTGTAATTTAATAGCTTTTAGTATAGAGTAATTAAGGGTACGCAATTACGCATATTTGGTGGGGATACAGGTTACCTTTTTAGAAATATAAAAGTTTAGAAATTCTGACAAGCTAATATATGTTTTAATTCAATAATTTAAGATCATTTTCCGATTTGATATAATTATAATAAGTAGTCAGAACCCATGCCCAAGCCAAAACAAAAACAATGATATTAAAATAATATATCTCTCATGAAATGTGTAGGTAATAAATGTATGCAGTTTTCTGAAAATGACCAAAAACTATACGCAGTATTATTGATAAAATATGAACGTGTTTATTCTGCCTCCCGATTCGTACTCAATTTTAAACATTTATGCTCTGAGCTTTGACGTGATATTTAAACTATCTTTAATAGTTATATAAACATACACAACATTTGTTTATAAACCAGAATGAATCCTATTGCTATCGAAAAATTTCCGATCTCCCTAGGAAGTGCGATCTAAAAATAACACCTGAACATCGTGATCAAAAGATTCAGTGCTTATTTATTTATCTGTAACGGTACAGTTCTTGCGAAGGTGTTTTATTACATGTTCTGTACTCTAGTGACTATTTTTGACAATATTCTAACATCACTTTAAGTTTTACAAAGTTGATTATATAACTTCTATATACCTCCATACTTAAGCAAAAACTGTCTGCCTGCCCAAATGCGATAAATTTTAAAACTACCGACTAGATTTTCATATATCTATGATTTTCATCAATGAAAGCCGGCGCGGCTCCGCAGGTAAGTATTCTTTAACAACGATTCAGTAATACAAAAATACAAACGAATACAATGTGTTTTATACATAGGGTACCTATCTTTACAAAAAAATAGGTTGGCCACTAGATTTCGGGTCTTCTTCAAGTGCTGGTTTATTTATTGGTAAACATTTGAATGAAAATCACAGCCGCTCCATATAGCTACTTACTATATTCATATTGTGATTATGCCTAATGGTTTTAAATCAATATTATTACTGTAAACACCACACAGGGTCAATAGATTTGTGATCGTAGTTCGCTCTTGACCCACCCGTATGAAGTTGATTTATTATGAGTTCGTACAAGTGGATCACTTGTAAGGCTGATGATCACTTGTCTACTGACGGGCTTCTTTCAATATGTTTGTATCGTCATCAACGAGATTGGTTTTGAATGACGTAATGTTTAGTTCCATTTCTAAACAGTTGTGATGTTATTTTGTTTTTTTTTTGCTAAGTGCGCAACTTTCAATAGCAGCTAGCAGCATCGTATTAAAAAAATAAGATTGCTTTTTCTGCTTTAGAATATCTTGAGAGTTCGACCAGTTTTCACCTAAAATTGAGTCTCAAAAGACCGAAACACAAAGGTTATCATGAGTTTCAATTAAAATTTTACTGAACCTGCAAAATTGAGTAAGTAACATCAAAAATAAATTTTATTTCGTTTTGACACACGACGCAGGAATAAACCGTTCAAAACGGTTTCAAGTTTGATAGACAGAATGAAAATTGAGTTGCACAAACTTCATTGTACTGAACACTGAAACATGTACATTTTGACAGCCCTATTTTCAGTTTTCCCAGACGTTGTTAAATATGTAGTAGGTAGCGGTTTTAGTATCAACCATAGAGGTTGTTGGTTTGCAATACCTAATGCTAATCCAGTAGTAATTGATTACAATTCATGAACTTTACCAAAAAAAAATACGTAAAAATTTATTTAATTAAATAGACGTAATTTTGTTACCAAAAGCCTACGCTACTTAGATATTCAATATTAAATAAGTTCGTTCTTGTATGATGGTATTGTTTTTAGAGTTCCCTTGTAAGGTAAAACGAAACCCTTGTAGAATCACTTTGTTGTCCGTCTATCTTTCAAGACCCTTTATCTCGGAAACGCGTAGAGGTATCAAGTTGAAATTAAAATCATATATATGTATATTCATGTCTACAATCATATAGTAAGTTAGCTAAGCCTACAATGAGTGAATAATATTATAAAATAATGAATTTCCACATGACTATTATGTAACGCAAAAATTCGGATGGTAGTTTGTATAAAAGCTAAAAAGGATAATTTCTAGAAGACAAGACTAGTACGGGGCAAAAACAGCAAGTTGTGTATTCTTTTTTTTTTATAACACCGTCATTGAAAGTCCTTGCAATCAATCATATAATATGACATTTAAAGTGGCGGCCAAGATCATTGTCTATTGATACAGTAATTGTTTAGAAACTTCCATGAGTATTATTGGGAACCATTGCAGCAAAATTACTTCGACCTTGTAATCTAGGTGCACGCAAACTTCGTGACGTAAGTTTATATATATAATCTGATAAGTAACTGTGCGTCCCGGGTACACTCGCCTTGCTTTTGACCCAAAACAAGTTATGTGATGTTATGTTGCTTATAACTTTTTGTGGAAACTTCTTTAGGGGCTCTGTGCTTCTTTTGGGATGGCTAAAAATGTTAAACTCACCATGCGGGTGTCAGCATAGAAAACATAATAATATTATGTCAATATCTACAGGTGTCAATGTAATTTTTCGAAATGAAAACTTCTTTAGCGGCGTTGTGCAATTGTAAAATTCTTGTTGGTATATAAAGTGTTTAAAATATGGTAATTGAACAAAGTGCATCTATTAATGTTATTCTTATTTGCTAGTTTTCACTTCTGCCGGCATTCCCGGAAATGCAACCGTTGTTTTTTTTATTCCAACTCGTTGTTTCAGAGATTAGCGCGTTTTAACAACCTTTTAGCTTTATTGTCTACGTATGTATAAATAGACGCGTTTCGTATAATACCAAGTTCATACAAATAGGTTTTGAACTTTTATTTATTTAATCACACATAAATATATTTTACTAATACAAATAAAGAATAGGTATTATAGTAACAGACCACTTTAAATATAAATTGGGATTAAATCATTCTAGTTTTTATTTTTAAATATCGATATTCATACATATTATTTTATGCATTATTAGCTTAATTAATGTTCGAAAATAAATTTAAATATTTTGCATCTGTTTATTTTATTTAAATTGGTCGTTCATACTTCTCTGTGCTCAATTAGTGTTTTTCTATATTACGTATTTGGTGCTGTTGTGCAAAATTTTATAAATGTTCTTTATATGTACATCTATTTAAGAACAACCTAAGAGAAAATCAACATAATAAACATTGAGTACTGATTATGAGATGAAATAAGCACTGGAAACATGTTTCTAGATACTAATTTACATGGAAATGAACTGTTGGTCAACCGTTTAAAACTTGTCGGGCGGAATCTAAGTCCCATGCTACTGACATTAGTACCACGAACAGCCTACTCCTAGTACTATGCCTTTACGTATAACCAGTCCGAAAAAAATAATTACGAATCGAAAAAAAAATCATTAAAATTAACGTGAAACAAATAAAAAAACTTACCTTTAAAACATAATATCGCGAAAATTATATGAATAACAACAGTCTCCATCATTTTGGCGAGATATATTTTTTTAACAAAACACAACAACGTTCAAAGTTCAAGGCAGACACATTCTATTTTCGCGCCTTTTAAATTCAAATGCGTTCGAACCAAAAAAGAGTTGCGTTCCAAATCAAGTGATTGTTTATGGCTCGTGCAGATGCGGGCAAGGCTTGACACGACTGACGTTTGTGCCTCTATTACTGACACTGAGCTCGGAAATGGAACGTAATATTGGGTATAAACATCACGCTTATTTTTAGAACATTTTAACTATTGTGGAATGGAATGTCATTTTGTATGGCGTACTACTCACCGAAAGAAATTAAATTAAAACCTTACGCAACTTTATACAAGTGGATTACCGCGTTTTTATAATGGCAAATTTGGGCGATGTTTTTTGTTGTTATCTGTTTAATCGCTCCTCTCGCGTTAATGGGATGATATTTCATATTTTTATTCTTGCGGCACAATCACCCTTTCAACGGTCTCAGGGGTTCTAATTACGCACGAAAATGAACAAGCTGCGTGCTTTTCTCCCTACTTATATAAATTGTTCCTTCTTCCTTGTAGTAGCAGGATTGAAATGGGCTATAATGGTTTCAAAAGCTTAAAGGGTTCGGGCACAAAATAGCAACGTTGCCTAATCATGTTTGAAATGCGTTCTAATGGATTAATCGCGCCTACAAGCGCCTAAATGCTGACAAAAATGTAATCTTAACAAAAGCTTCGCCATCACAGTTAAAAATAAATTATGATCAAACTTGTAAAAGAAAGCTTGTTTTTGCTTGAATGTATTGTTTTATAACAAATAAAAGGCATCGGTCATTTATCTCAATTAGCATTGATTATTTTGTACATAAAATAAATTAAATCAAAGTAGATCAATTTTATTTACGGAGGTAATAATGTAAATTGAGGATCCTGCTATGACGACAATTTTTGTTATTGATTTGCTTAGGAAACAATGATCTTAAATTCTGAACCACCCTAAAAATACCACTTGGGTACAGGGATTCTCGATTATTTGGAACTCATTATCCGAACCTTTTTGGAAATCCTGTTTTCCTTTTGAGTTGGCTATTTTAGTCACTTTTCCCTAATTAATTGCAAGTAAACATTTCTAGGAAAGCTTTTGTTACTGTTGTTCTTTGTGCTCAAAGGTAAATATAAGAAACGGTACACCAATCAAAATAATGTATATAATTGTAACAATAATGTGTATTTAGTTTGAAATTTATAAATATGTTTTATAGTCTGATTAAAATTTGTTCCATAGATGTTCCATACCTACACCTAGATACTATTTAGGAAAAAAAAACTAGAATATCAAGGTCCTATAATCAAAGATACTTCACCTATCAACATGATGAAGTAAAACAATTTAAAATCAGAATTAATTAAATTTTAGTTAAATTAAATGTATGGTGTAATAAAATAATATTCCGATGTTCGCAAAGTTTAGTTGAAACTTTGAAATACGCACGACGTACATCACTAGCACAGACTTATACAGCAATTTACTTTAGTTTCTCTGCTTGATTAAATTTTGAATCGTCTCTCGGAACTAATATCTATAGTTGACATCTGTGCGAAGTTAAACCTGAAGCAAATGTCTGAAACCATCGCGTTACTCTGATGCTCGTAACTTTATTACGGGGAAAGTTTCTGTAACGCGATCCCTGGGTATTATTACGCGGTACGTTTGTAACTAAAGGGAATTCGAGATTGCTTTAGTAAAAAGAAAATTATGTACCCACGGTCCTTTTTAATTCAGTAAAACTATAATATTGATTGGAATTTATCAGATGATAATTTTAAATAAATTTATTTTTTTAAACAGATTCTATCGCGGTATATTTTGTGGTGGTGACCATGGCACTGGCAAAGGAGTTGAAACGTCGGTAACTAAAATAAAAATAAACCGTGATAGAATAAGTTTAAAAAGTAGCTTTATTTCAATTTCTAACATTCGTGTAATTCAAAGAAAACAACTTTAAATAAACTTGAAATAAAATCTTTTTCAACCGATTCTATTATTACTTTGATTTTTATTCCCGACTTAAATAATGCATTATTCCTATATTAATCAATCGACTCAGCCTATTGCGGTCCATTGCCGGATATATATTTAACCTCTCCCAAGTTGCGAAACATCACCCGGCCTACCGCATTTCGCATCTAGACCGATCTAAGGTCAGGCCTATCCATTCCTATAAGGCTATAATTGTACATAAAATTTACTATTAGTACATGATTTTAGAAACTTAATTTACTTATAGTTGTCCATCCTATGAACTAAAATTTGAAATAAGGATGACAGAATAGGCACCTTAATTCCCCAGATCAAACTTCAGTACTACTTGGTATAATAATATGCTCTTTGACCTTATTGAGCTAATTTGAGTTTCAACAAGATTTGTCTTAAGGCTTTAGTATGATTTCAAAAGTAAAATATTGTTTTTTTGCCACTCACATATTAGTATTCGGTTACGGTGTATGATATACGGTTATAAGTGTAAGCCGTACGGTATGACTAATAATAGAGGTTGAACCGCGCTCGCCGCGAGGTGAGGTTGGCCGTGGATGGGTGACCATTTGTAAACATATCGGGACCCGTCCGTGCCCCAGTAAGCACGTTAAGCCGATCCCGACGAGCTGGTCCCGACTGTCATACGGTGATCTTGGACAGTCGTTAAGTCATTACAATAGGTCATGTAAAATATAGTATTCAGCTAAATCCGGTAAGGCTGATAGCCGACCCCAACATGGCTTGGGAAAAAGGCTAGGCAAAATAGAGACCTACATAGAACATAAGTCAGTCGTAGTAGCTTCATGGTTCGAAGATTGTTGGTAACTTCATAGTAACCATTCCAGCACGGAGCAATATTTAAAAGTATTTATCAAAAGTCCTATAAAGTAGAGTTGCACCTTTCGCAGCTATAAATAGTTCACGAGCTCGCAATTTTCTCTCCCAACTTACTGTAGGAACTGTTGCACCAAGAAATTGTGTTATATTAGGCTCCTTGTCGGCGCCACAATGCGTTTCGTCTGCAGTCATTCCTTTGTTTCTTAAAAACATTAGCGGCATAAATCTAAGTTTGAAATTCGTTTATGGATTTTCAATTGATTGTGTAGAATAATTAGTATTTAGATTAATTTGCTCGCTTGTTATTTTCAATTAGTACACCGTACAACTACTACACATAGATTTAGTTCAAAATCGAAAAGTCAATGATGGGCACAGTAAGTAGAATCTGTGAGTTACAATTTATGCAATGGTGCTTAAATATGCTGCATTTAATGAATAAAACTTAAACCATACGAATGAAATATTTAGACCTAATTATAGTACAAAATTTCAATACCCAATAATAAACAAACAAGTCTCATTTCAGCTAGCAAAATAGCTAAAGAAATTTAATACATATTCTATTTCGCGATAAAAATACGATTTGGATACGAATTTTGCTTTGGGCTATGCAAGGAATGGAAAGGTAATATTTGCTAGGATGTTTATGCCATACAAGTTTACTTGAAAAATGTTTGCAGATTCACAGATGCAGATTCTAGTTGAAAAATAAAAGAATAGTTTATTCAAAAAACTACCTAACGGATATTCTTGAAAATTATTTGTAGGTAATAAAATATTATTTTTTTACGTTACTTTATTTGTACAGAACAAATAAAGTAAAATAAAAAAAAAAAACTGTGCTATTTTAACCCCCACTGTGACCTTGTTAATGGAGATGAATTATTATAAAAATATTCTTTATTACTTCCCAAAAGGGCACTTAGGTACAATTTTAATAGGAACTTAATAAAACGATTTTTACAATCTTAACTTAAACTAAAATAATAAAACATATACATACACACGGAAAAAAATAAAAATAAACACATAACTAATTAAAATCAAAAACTAAAAAATGGTGTCTAAGTATTCATATCTACTTTGTTAATACTTTAAATAAAAAACGATTTTAAAAGGATTTTATCGCGTTTAAATCTTGGATTTTAGTTCCCAACGTTTGTAGAAATTAAAACAAATTTAGAAAAATAATATTAAAGATTTTTTTCTTTTTAAATTGATGATTATTTAAATTATGGTTGAGTCTAGCACTAATAAGTAGAAGTATCACCGACATTATGAACTACGCTATAAATGGTCTCAGGCCATAATACGAACGCAGTCGAATAGAAATTGTATACATCTAAGCATCAGGATTTGTACGTATGTGCTCTAAATTCAAAATCTGTTCTAATAAATTGATAACAATAATTAGGTACATAACGTATAGTTTCGATAAGTTTCAAAACTTCCAATATTTACTCTAAATTCAAAATCTCCATGTGTACTAATTAATATTTTAAAATTCACGTTACATGAGTACCTAATATTACCTACTTTGTGGGTAGTGTTCATATTACGGCATTATAGATTTAAGCTGATGAACATTAATTTTAAATTATTCTATAAAATTAACACAAACGTGTCAAAAATCAATTAGTTTCACGTATATTTAATAAACTTTTCCATGAAGCGTCATTGTTTACCCTCCAACAATGACCATGATTGATTGATATACCAGTGAAAAGTAAGCAAAAATGTTGTTTCCCTACCAAAGGTTGGTTTGTTACATAAAATAGCTTTTAGATTAAAAGCCGACCAGATGAGTGAAACCGATGTTGTTCCTGAGGGAATTCGTAGCCTGATGCCGCCGTCCCTTGAGTCTGTCATGATAATATGTGATTTATTGATTTCCAATCTGAAACACCGAAATATTTGACCTATCTATTTAATTATACATACTTGAATTTGAGATTAAAATAACACTTATCGATGTAAAATTCGACGAGGTTATAAACAGTTCCCAAAAACTTACTGGCAGTTTGTAAAAAAAAAACATCTACGCAAATATAATTACTTCGAAATACAAACAATGTCAAGTCACAATATTTTTACTTTTAATATGATAATTTATTCTTTATTTTTTCGCATAATATATTATAACGCCCATGCTGCCAATTCTTTAGAGTTAATTTTTGTGTCGCTTGTTCATGTTCACTGCTAGAATGTTTTTTTTTCTTCACGGCTGCTGAATGTTGGTCAAGTACGGTCATTTGCCTGACAACCATTTTAATAATGAGTGACAAATTGCCGGTCATTGTCACCGTATCAAGATGGGTTCCCTATTTGATTTCGAAAGTTGATGATTCGATTTTTATTATATCGAACACGGTGTCGCGATAATTCAGTTGTACGATGTTTTATTCCATCGATGCTTTATTGGTGCGATGTAACGTTTGTGCGAAAAATCCTGTTGCGAAGAACCTTACAGCGATTGCTCGTTAGTTCGGTAATTTATTAGTTCGATAGTAGGTATATCGGTTCGAAACGCCTATTGTTCCGTGACATATAATTAATAACATTAACAAATTAAATTTAATTTTTTTTTTAAATATATTAAATTATTACTAATCTACCTATACCTAAATAAATAACTTAAAATATAATTAGGTATATGTACCTGTAAATTTAATTTTTTTTTTAAATATATTAAATTAATACTAATCTACCTATACCTAAATAACTTAAAATATAATTAGGTATATGTACCTATCTTGAGTCAAATTGAACATTTTTTTAAATTAATTTGTTAATGTTATTAATTATATGTCACGGAACAATAGGCGTTTCGAACCGATATACCTACTATCGAACTAATAAATTACCGAACTAACGAGCAATCGCTGTAAGGTTCTTCGCAACAGGATTTTTCGCACAAACGTTACATCGCACCAATAAAGCATCGATGGAATAAAACATCGTACAACTGAATTATCGCGACACCGTGTTCGATATAATAAAAATCGAATCATCAACTTTCGAAATCAAATAGGGAACCCATCAAGATGGCAGTGTTGGTGCATGATTATGTAATCACTATTTATTATATCCATTGTTTAAGTGAGTTTTATACGTTATATACCTATCTGGTTATATTTAAACTTGTCATTATATTGTTTTTTTTTCATTGACAATTCGGAAATTATTAAAGCTAATTATTAAAGTCAGAACAAAACGTTCCATTCTTCGCAGCCTATTTTGTCCTACGTACCGTGTTTTCGATGAAATGAACTATCCCTTTGTATGATTGGGGTTATAATATATTAGGTGATGTTATTACTCGTAAATAAATAAAAACCCCATAAATTTTGTATTAAATAAACGTTTAATATCCCAAAAGGGCGATTGCAGCTACTTAGAATTTATTCCAAGTAAGCGGTTTGTTCAACGCAAATAATAATTTGCGTTGAACAAACCGCCATGTTCAAATATTGGTGCATCTCCCCTAGGGGAGACGTGGCACAGATGGTCCACTTATATTACCACCTTCACGCCGGGGAAGTTTAAGAGTAACGTTAAATCGGTAATCAATATCTCTACCATGACTACACACAAACATTGTATCCAATAGTATCTAACTTTAATTTTTTATTTAAGTATTCGTGTACAAAATCGAAACAAGATGGGTAAGATGGGCTAATTTGAAACATACTTACCTGTATTTTTTTGTTTCTTTCACTCTATATTCACAATATTTTTATGTTGGTTTTAAAATGCACCGATGAATCGTGACAACCTAAAAAAGAGGGTTTAATAAAAAATATAGGGTAAAAGGCCAAGAGAACGGAGACAAACCACGTGACACAGCAAAGTAAATGGAAGTAGTACTAGTGAACTTCAATTTGCCGAAGATCGAGACAGAAACCAGTGAAAGCAAGCTGTCAGAAGAATAGATAACTGGGGTCACGATCCTCAACAATGACGGAACGACTGAAGAGGTGGAAAGTTACTGAAATATACGTAGGTACTTACATCACACGGCTTACTTTAATTGACGGGCTTGTTGTTCCGGTGGTTAGTGACCCTGACTGCCAAGCCGGAGGTCGTGGGTTCGATTCCAACCCAGGACAAATCTTTGTGTGATGAGCACGATCATTTCTTCAGTGTCTGGGTGTAATTTATCAATAACATGTATGTTTTTATAAATATCTAAGTATGCTTATCAGTTGTCTGGTTGCCATAGTACAGGCTCTGCTTAGTTTAAGATCAGACGGCCGGTTATGAGTTGACGATGTGTTGAAACGTACGCAAAAACTTCTCCTTCGTTTTTGGACAATCAAGGAAATGGAAGACGCCTTACAGTCACAATATTTTTAACTTCTTTCTATCAACGCAAGCTTATTTTGTAGTATCTACCTGATAATCCAAAATATTTCACGAACAAAATAAAATGACATATAATATCTAAGTTGTTAACCTGGTTTTATAATCTGTTAAGTTTATGTTTCGAAGAACATCTTTGCCAAAGATCTCATATCAGAATATTACTTAGGATATTTATTAAGTTATCCATTTAAAGCAAAAGCTAACAGCTATGTATTCTAGTAAACATATATTTTCCAATTTTAGTATAATTTCGACCTCAAAATGCAACCAATAGAGCATTTTGAAATTTTAAAAATGTTAAATTGTATTAGTTCATTTTTTTTTCAGAAATATTTCAAATCCTATTATTACTTGATCCAATTATATGTTATCATATCAAAGTTAAACACTCCGTAACATATTGGATTTATTGCTTCAGGAGTTTGCTCGTCGAAATATATTTTTTTATTTAATTCAATACTTGAGTTTTGAAAGCTTCATTGGATAATGATATTCCAAACCACTCATTACAAAAAAAATGCTTATAATGTGATGCGGCTACTAAAACTTGTCTTCGATTTTCAAGCCACGTAAGCCCCAAAATCCGTATCATCAGTTATTACAAAGTGGACTATATGTGAACACTATAATACTACCAACAGTGATACACCTTGTAGTACCTACTTACTTCTATTTAGTGTAACATAATTACCTACAGTGTTATTATTATTTTATTTTTGTGAATTTATTTTAGTTAGATTATTTTATTTCTGTAAATTAAAATAGACCGTAGCTTGAATATTTTTTAGTTTATTTTGTTATATTTTCGTAAATTTTATAGTACCAATGATACAATACATTTTTATTATTAATATAAAGTTATTGTTATTATTTTTCTTTTTGTTATATTAATCTTTACCTTTCCTTCAGTTTTTCTTGTTTTGTTTACACAATCTTTTTTTTTCTTTTCTTTCTATTTGTCTCATTAATAGACAATCAACGAGAATTGATCACCTCTCTCAGTGCTCACGTGGGTGGGCGTTGTACGATATTTTTTCTTACATCTTTCTTAACTGATAACCTGGCGTATACGAATCAGAAAATAGGTATCCACAAATAAATAACATGAAAATTACACTGGTACGAAGCTACTTTTTAGTTCGGCCAAACATTTCAGAACTTGGGCGAAGGCTTATTTTAAATATTAGAGCGAGCGTAAAAGCTATCGGTTTTATTACCAACAACGTGTTTGATGTCAAAAGTTTGCGATTTAAACCGCCTGTCCGAATTTCAAAAGGATTTACTAGAAGTAGGTGTACATAGAAATATTGTGTATTTTGCGTGTTTCTATCTTTATTAATGGACCTTTATTATGTATTTTATTTATACAGTTATTGCCTTTGTCAAGATTTCAGGAAGTTCAGACTTGATAGAAATAGACATGCAGGCAAAACACAACTCTAATTTAAGGCTTCAGAGTCGGCAGTCGGATTAAAAAACATAAATATGGATTTCTTGGAAAAATGATCAGTCTGAAGAAACTTACTGTTAAAGTCAAAGGTATGTGAATGTACTTGTTTGGTATTCTTTTACGTCACGTCTAAGTGATACATTGGATATTATCGCTACATAGTATTAGTTTGGTCTACTTAGTCTATATTGATTGATATAATAATCATCTTTATTTCAAGTAACCAAGACTCATTGTTAGTAATACACACTTATATGCTATGTTAGTAAATTAATATATCCGCTATATTGATATATCCGCTCTAACATCAAATATTTAGAGTTAAATATGGTTTATTACTCACGACTATATATTTATTATTGTTTATCACAATATACTAGTATCAAAAATCGTGAAAGTATAACACCTGCCCCCTTAGACAAGGCACATCTGTAAAATCGTTATCGCTAATCGAATCACTCAAATGTATGAAACAAAATAATGTTATAAAAAAGTTTCCTAAACAAAGGAAAAGATTCCTTTTATCTTCAATTAATCAAAACAATGACGACTTTATTCTAGATACCACAAGTTACTAATTATTTCCTGGAAGAAAAGTAAAAGAGAGTAAAAAGTACTTAGATAAATGAGGTTTTTGTGACTTGAACTAATTAATTAAGACCCTTTTGCTCAGTGGGAGTGGATTGAAAACCTTTAATTTTATTCAAATATTTGAATGAGCTGAACATGATCAGAAATAAAAGATAAATACACACGTCGTATATCTTTTAACCAACATTAATAAATTGTTCAGATCTGTTTTATAGGAATTTGTCATTTACTTTTCTATTTTCTGTTTCTTTTATTAATAAAATAAAAGAATTAAAAATAACTTAATGTCAAACATAAGTGCTACCTAACTTCTTTTTTTCCAAGTCAGGAATAATGGAGTTGGCCTCCAGTCTTACCGGTTTTTTCTTTTTTCTTAATTTTATTACGACGCCCGCACTAAGGAATTTAATCCTTGTGTCGCGGGGGTTTCACAAACATTCAAATCACATGCACAAAGAACACCCAGACTTGGAACAAGTATCGGTGGATCACACAAATGCTTTTCCCATGCGGGGATCGAACCCGCAGCAGACGTGCTGCGCGATGGCGCACAGTGGTAGTTAGCGTGGTGACCTATACCACTCGGCTATCCGTGCAGTCAATATCGGCTCAATATGTAAAATATCATAGATATTCAGCTGAATATCGTATTTTACATAGAGCGTCTAACCTAACCTAACAACGCGGGTGTACTTTTTACCTGCAAAAGCTCTCGACTATTTTCTCCTTGTTTTTCTATCTCTATTTGACAGAATATAGCTAAATAGAGATATAAACTAGTTCTTTGACTCTACTTTTATTTTTGATTGAAAAGTTAAATTTAAAAGAACTAGAACCTTAAAAAAATGCTTATTTCGATCGCAGTTTTCAGAGACGTATTGTTTAAATTTGGTAGTTACCAAATTTGTATTGTATATATATAAAAAAGAAAGAAATACAAGGACAGTCATAGTCTTCTCATTTACTATAAGAAATATCTTTTAAATTGATTGAAAATTGGTGGAGTAAATAGCCGAGAGACATACGAAATTTTTACATGGGTATTTAGTCGGTTATACAGTTGTCCTTACCACATAATATACATGTATACCAACAGCACGTCAGCGATAGTTACTTCAAACACCTAATTTACAAGACGTCATCCGAATTTCCTCATAATATGAGATTTAGCAGGTGACTAACAAATTTTTGTGATTTCATAAATCGAAGTTAATCTCCTACCTTCTGCATTATATAAGTCAATACTATTATTGTCGTCCTGATTCCCACAGAATTCAAAAGTAGGTTATATCTACCAATATCCGAGAATTGAACATCGAAGAAAAACATTCGCCGCTTGTTATCCGGTGAAATTTATTAAAGTCAACTGAAGGAATTAGATTACCGTGAAACGTTCCCATCTTATTTCCAGTTCAGGAAACTTTTGCTAAATATTTTATTAGTTGATGATGTACAGCATTTCTTGTTTGATTCAAAGGGAATCGTAAAATGTTGTACGATTTTTCATGCTGTTTTATCTGCAAATAAATAAACTAACCGGATTGTATACGAATAATTTTACTATTTTTATCATTATTTTTCATTTATATATTTTGATAATCTGAATTCAGCAATCTATTTTATTTGGTTTAAAATATTTAATCAATATTAATTTAATTATAATACGCTTCTATGATGCCGACGTTTTTTAAATAAATCTACATTTAAATCTACAAAATTATATATTTACATTTATATCTACAAAAATACCTACCGCAAAAGTTTCTATCAATTAAAAAAACGTCCTTGTACACTAAAATAAAAAAAATATATGTAAACTCTACATTCTATTTATTTATGAATACCTTCAATCACTGTATTCTAATCAATAAATTCTATTAGGTATGATTCTAGTCATCGCTATTACCCAGAATATCCAGGTTTGTATACGAAACATATAATACTTCATGCTTTAATATGTCTATATCGATAAATGAAATATTCAACCATTACTGAGGTCATAATACATGTTTGCTGCTATTAATCTTCTCGGTACAAATTGAATATGAATGGCCCGTCACCGTATCTAATGGGAAGTTAATTGTGCGTTTTTATTGCTTTTTCTAAGCAAATACATCATAAACTTATTTGTTAATGGAACCTTTGATGCTGAATTATTGAATGTAGGTACGATGTATACAAATAAACCTAAGAGATTTTTTTTGTTCATACAAATTGTTAATATGTCAAAATTGATTCAATTAGTCTTGAGATGACATGTCAACGATGGAAAACACAATAATTTGTTTAGATTCATAGAATTTGTGGTTTGGATCTATTAGAATTAATGATTATGTCAATTTTGGGTAAAGTTTTTATGTCAACAAAATCAAAATTATGAGAGGACGTAGGTATTATAGAAAAAAAAATAACAACATAGAAAATCAATTATTTTAGAACATAATTATCTGAAAATAATGAACTTGTCTATCTGCGGTTATGACTGCAAAATAAATTTAATATTACTACTGCGGTATAAATAATTATATGGTATGCGGTAACTATTTTAATATTTCGGAATTAATTTAATTTATTAAAATGAAATTTTATTACTTGTTCTTTTGTTTACCTTATGTTATTTATACTAATAAAATATAGCTGTTCGTAAGGTTCTTTATTAAATTGGATGACTTAAGACGCAGAGTAATAGATACCAGAAGAAAATGACACTCCTTATTATTCAGTGCAAGTATTAGCCGACTTAGAGTAACGGGGTGAGACGGGTATCTTAGAGCCTTGCTCATATGCATCACCACGCCATACTAATTTGTATGTGGAAACCCTCCCCGTCTCCTACTAAATTGACGTAGGTAAATACGTTAGAACGAGCTGCGTTGTGCTCATTTGTATGGCATATGAATTGTGTAAAGTTATTATGTAGTGATATTATACTGAAAATTACTGTACAAAATATCAGTGTAAATCTCGTAGATACCCTTCTAAGAAGGGAATTTATATTAGCACAATACTTTTGTACCTATAGCTACATCATAAAAAAAAAAAAACATTGTGCAAACGTCGCATTAAATAATAATTACCTAACATAAGTCACAAGATATTTATACAAGTACAAATGTTAAATGTTTGAAAACCCTTTTCACGAAAAATACAATATTTGAAGAAAACTGAGGAGTATTATTTTACTGAGACGTTGAAGTGATTCCTTCTTACATTTTAGCAGTAAAATCAAAACGTCACGGGAACTGATTCCTAAATAATAATGTCCCCGAAGATTAATGTACAAAAACCGCTTAAAGTTCTTCATTTACAAACAAATGCAGCATCCCTTACCATTTTACTAAGTACCATTATCATGCCACGTCATCGGAAAACAGCGATAAATCTTATCCGATACAATTTATCTTACAAAGTAACATTAACTAGGATTAAGATTTTGGTCTATTGACGATTCGGTAAAATGGTAATCGAGGTTCTTGAAATATAAACATTTAGATACTAAATAATTAATTGATGAATATTTTCCAATATTTATTTTTAATTATCTATCGTAAAAGGTAAAACAAGGTAAGTGAATGTCCGTGAACCCGAGATTGTTTTGTCATACTAGCTTTTGCTCGCGGCTCCACATGCGTGGGCGTCAATTATCGCGGTAAATAGTAGCATATAATAGGATCTTTACAAAAAAAATTTTTTTTGTTTAATTATCTTGAAAAACTTTTTCAAATCGAATCAGTTGTTCCTGGTAAAAAACAAACAAACAAAGCCTTCGGCTTTATAATATTAGTATAGATTGATTAGTGTAGAGTCCATAACGATATGACACGTGCTTACTAATATACTGGGGAACTCAGTCGATAAAGACATTGCGTTTAAACAGCAGAAACGCTGTATTAGATCCATGTTTGGTTTGCAGGTACTAGATAGCTGTAAGCCATATTTTATTAAATATAAAATTATGACCCTTCCCTCATTGTATATACTAGAAACTGCTGTGTTTGTTAAAGCTAATCCCCAACTCTTTCCCCGTATGTCGGATGTCTCAGTACGTAGCCGAAGAGATGAAAAAAGATTGTGCATGCATACTGCAAAGACTGCATTATTGGGGAACAGCATTTTCTGTATGGCTCCTAAGGTTTATAATAGAATACCAAATAAACTTAAAGAATTGAACCTCAATTTATTTAAGCAAAAAGTAAGTAGTTTGCTATTGAATAAGTGTTATTATAATATAAAAGATTTTCTCAATGATCGTGACCTGTAACAGTGCTGATGTTAATTATTTAATGTAATAACTGCAAATGTATTTTATTATTGTAATGTCTACTTGTACCTATTCAAATAATTAATATTTAATTCTTATTAATAACCTTGACATAATATGTAACCTTAACAGTTGAGTTGACATAATATTGTAATAATTTGAATTATTAATGGATCTCTTATTGCCATTAATTTCACGTAACATATTGTATTCTGTCATTATCTATATTTGTATGTCTATATTATGGCACGGCATGTTGAAACTATTAATCTGAGAACAACATCTGTACACATGTTTTGGAAACAAATAAATCTATCTTTATCTTTATCTTTACTAAACGACAAAAGTTACCTTTAAAAAAAAGTTACCGATTTTGAGTCACTTAAAAATGTTAGGTCTCTAGGAGCTCATCCTAAACTTCGTTGAAATAGAAAATAACGGGCGGAAAAGTATTTTCTTTTAAAATTCAAAAAGTATTTTAGTTAGTATGCATATTTTACAACTTGGCATTATTGTTTCAACAAAATGTTATTTTAAAATTCTTGTTGTACGTCTTAGCTTTTTGCTCAAACTGCGCTAGGATCTGCTAATAACTTTGTAGGAATAAACATTAACATTATAAAAACAAACAAACTATCTTTATTAGCAACACATTTTTCTTAGCGTGTCAATCAATGCCAAGTCAAACTTTTACGGACAAGCCCCCTAGCCAAGTGACATTTCTACAACCGTTAACGCTGATAGAATCGCTCAAATGTATGGAAGTGACAAGTCTGAGTCACGTGACTTATCGGCATCAAATGTCATTTCCGTACATTTAATGTCATTTAAGCGTTTTCTATCTTCGTTAACGCTTGTAGAAAAGTCATTTGGCTAGGGGGGCTGTACTCAGCCACGCGGACAGCATTCTCAGTGGCGTTATACAGGTCCTCGCGTGTCCACCAGCAACACCAACAACCTTGTGTCCACCAGCAACACACTTATACTACTATATGCCTTCGAAAAGTAAAACAGCTTGATACGTGGCAACAAATTTGACCCTATTAAATGAATACAATTGGTGAAAGCGTATTTTTTTGAAATACTGTATTGTTGTTGTTATTTGTCTCTTTTAAACATAATCTTCTATCTATATAAATAAAAAGAGAAGGCCTGACTGACTGACTGACTCATCAACGCCCAGCCCAAACCCTTGGACCTAGAAAGCTGAAATTTTGCATAGAGGTTTCCTTTATAATGTAGGCAAGGAATAAGGAAGGATTTTTCGAAATTCAACCCCCAAGGGTGTTAAATAGGGGATGAAAGTTTGTATGGAAAAACGTTATTTTTGTAGTTTACACCATAAAAATTTGTGGTTACCATTCTGGTAAAAAATGAAAAACCACGTGTTTCAGTATTTTTCGAAATTCAACCCCTAAGGGAGTTAAATATGGGGTGAAAGTTTGTAGGGGAAGTTCAGTATTTTTAAAGACAGACACATGAAATTTCGTATACGGGTTTCTCGATAGAAATAAATAAAGACGTATTTCAGCGATTTTGAAAATCTACCCCCTAAGAGGGTAAAATAGGGGATGGAAGTTTGTAGGTATATGAATTGTGTAGTTTCATAGATAGGCACATTAAATTTCATAGGATTATGAGTTAGAAATAAATAAGACGTATTTCCGAGATTTTAGAAATCTACCCTCTAAGGGGGTGCAATAGTGGTTGGAAGTTTTTTTAGGAAGTTCGTCATTTTCAAAGAGAGAGATGAGATTTGGTTTCATGAGATTTGGTATACGGGTTTTTGGTTAGAAGATTATTTAGAAGGTTATTAGATTTTACGCCTTAAGATGGTTAAGTAGGGGTTGCAAGGTATTATATTGTGGACTTTATATTTAAAGATAAGGTCATGCCTTTCATATACGGGTTTCTGGTTCGATACAAATAAATGACCATCTAAAACATATCTTTACGATGACATCGGTGTTTGAGTGGCGTCCACAACGGTTTTCAAGGTGTCGCCAGCTCTGAGGTCCCGGGTTCGATCCCCGGATGGGTCGATGTAGAAAATCACTTTTCTACATTATGTCGAGTCTGGGTGTTAGTGGTACCTTCGTTGTTTCTGATTCCATAACACAAGAGCTTTAGCTACTTACTTTGAATTCGGAGCAATGTATGTGATTCTTTTTCATCTTTTCGTGTCAATGATTTTCAAGTTTTGTCTTTGTTTTCAAAGTTTATCCAAACTCAATGTATGTGATGTTTTCCACATTATCTTATTATTATCTTAACGCCATAATATTTTATGAAAAACATAATTCATGCTCCTTACTTTGAAAATCCCAGAATACATCCATCTATCCTTTACTACTTGCTACTCTTAACTTTACGCGCGTGCGAAGCCGCGGGCAACAGCTAGTTATACATATAATTATGTACTGATTTGTAGTAAAAAAGGAACTGTAAATTATAGTTGAAGTATTCGTTTTATAACAGTTTCAAGAAATCAAGTCATCCTGATACGCGCAAACAGTTCCATCAAGAAACATCCTGTGACTTTATTTGTTTAAAAAAAGGAATAGAAAAACATTATTCGATGTTGCAACGATGTTTTTTTAACTAGAAATGTTTCCGTTGCTTTTTTCTGCTTGCATAGCGTCCATCGGTCGCCGTTATATCATTTATTATTCATCAGTATCGGCTTTGTGACCTTATACTCTTCCATTTGTTAGAATCAAAACGAATTAAACTCTTATTTTTGGAGTTTCAGGAATAAGACTTCGTTTTTGTATAATATTATTTTGAAATGAAATGTTTATGAATTTATGACTATAGTTGTGAACTGAAAGATTGGAGATTATTTTTTAAACTTAGTTCGTGCGCGCAGATTAATTGTATTTTGGAAAAATGATTTTTATGATTATACCGACTTACATAAAAAATAAAGTGACCTTAACAGTCTATATTTACTACGTTTACAGTTAATGTTCATTCAAAAGATCAAAATCCTATGGCAAGAGCATTTCAAATAAAATAATTCAAAGCTTTAAAAAGGTATTAACAAAACCTTTCCAATCTATAACACAGTACAGAAGCCAACAAGATTGTCTCTTCGATAAAAATATCCAATAATATATCAGCTTTATAAGTGTATGTTTAATATATCGCTATTGTAGGTCACCAGTCACCGAATGGCCTTCATAAAGTAAGTACACTTCTATTCTTAGAAGAAAATCAATGAAAACATTCACACCGACTGATACGGCTGAAATGGAAACACAAATTTAATTTTGTACCGCGAAAATGTACCGCACAAGAAAATAATGAAATTCTGTCAATATATTGCAAAATCAAATGCGAACATGGAATAGGCATCCAATTTTAATATGCACGAATATTTTTTTGTAAACTACATATAAGTAGGTCTTCTATGGCATATATTATAATAATAAACTTATTTTGGGTTAATACGTGTACCTAAGCTATAAAGGAATGTGACTTATTATATTATTCTTATTTAATGATTTGTATTTTATTCAAGCAATTTTCTTCTACCTAGCATATGCTCAAACTATATTGGGGTCGGTTTCTAGTCTTACCGGATTCAACTGAATACCGTTAGTTACGTGGAGCAGCATCCAATCTGACCACTGCAACCCATTTTACTATCATTCAAACACACCGTCAAACAAAAATAACCTGTTTAAAATCAAAATATAGTTTAGACTGGACGGATAGCCGAGTGTTATAAGTCACCACGCTAATTATCACTGTGCTCGACGATCCCCGCGTGGGCCTAGCATTTGTGTGATCCAGATACTTTTTCCAGATCTGGGTGTTCTTTGTGCATGTGATTTAATTGTTTGTGAAACCCCCGCGACACAAGGATTAAATTCCTTAGTGCGGGCGTCGTATTTTTTAAAAACAAAAAAAAAAACAAAAGTTACTTCAAAAGTGAGCAAAATATTTACCGAGGTTAAGTAGACTGGCACAACTTATACTGTCTATTCGCGACCGTATGGGCCCAAATCATTCAATCGTTATAAGTAGATTATGTTTGTCCTTTGAACATAGGATCAAAGCGGGTCAGCAGATTCTACGTATACTAGTTATTTTGTATCTATAATTCCATCTTTTGTAATGATGTCCAATTTTGAAGTAATAAGTCTATCCTCAATATTTGCAAATTAAGGTTACGTACAATAGTATTAACTTGTACAGCTACTTCGCCGCGAATTATCAAAAAATGTAACATGCAACCAAATATTTAAAAAGTTTATATCAACAAGTTTTTTTTTATATTCGACCCAATGCGAGAATCGAAATGACGACCGTAATTAATGCGGATGCCCCAATATCCCGCTATTTAGGTCAGTCCCATTCAGAATTCGGACATTAAACACAACATTATTTAATATCAGATTACCGTAAAGATCATCATTATTTACAGTAGCAATGATTGACGATCGCTAATTGCGAATTGTTTATGTCATCAACGCATCGCTCGACTGATTGCGAACAAATGGCAACATCAAATTATTTATTGAACACATCGTTTTCCATGTTCGTTAATGCTCATGACATTTTGTCCATAGAAAATGGAAGAGAATTTACAATTTAATAGGCTGTTCTTATCGTTTTCTTTGTTATGCTGTTATTGCAAACCCTGATAATTCGATGTTTTGACACGGTTGGAAATGTGGTTTTGCAGCTTAGTTGACTATTTTCATTCATATAGAGTTATTAGTAGTTTACTAGTACTGAGTATTGACGGAGGAAGTGGAAAATTTGATTGAAAAATTGTATATTTAGACCATTATCAAGATATGTTCAACAATTACTAGTGACGGAAATTGCAAGAGCTTACTTAGCACGTGTACTATAATAATAAGTGAAGTTAATGGGTGGTTATTCTGTTTCCTACCGGTTGTTATCACTGTTTTTTTCCTGATTTAAATCACACGACACGTGATTTGGATTTCTGCGAACTCAACAAAGGACGGGCCAGGTAATTCCCTGTCCCAAATAATAGACCCTTTGCTGTCACATTAGGTCGGCAACACGTTCCAATAGGATTATCGAGATTACCAACAATCTTTGCGCCTTCCTCACCGTTATTTTATAATTTCTAATTTAATGAACTTAAACGAACTTTAATTAAGTCTGAGTTTTAAACAAACGTTTTGTTTTTGATTACTTTGTTGAAGGTTTGTTAAACGAGATTTACGTTACAATGTTTTTGACTTAAAATATTGTATTTAAAATTGTTAAAGACCTTTTGAATCTCATTACACACGTTTTAAATTTAAGGGCAGATGACATAACATCAAAGAACATTCTGAATTAAAGTTAAGTTATCGTGAACTAATTTTAGTGAATTTTCATGTAACCAGGTTTATTATTGTTTTTTTTTTCTATCAAAGAAAGCGTATTGATTCGTTTATTGTGGCACCCTGCTCAAATCTTGGGATTTTTTTTATTTGTAATATAGCTTGTAATTATCATTGTGCTTACGTAATCGTAAAGTAATCGGTTCGCATACTAATGCTCTCTCGGATTACCTTCGCAAGCTCTGTTATAATGTTGACCATTTTTAAATCCATTTTCTGCTGCATTGGCAGGAATGTTATAAGAATATTTGTGCTCTTGTGTGTGGGTATAGTTTTGTTAATATTTTTTCACAAGTATTTCACTACCTACAAAATGTCTTATAGATACGGCTATTATGCTTATAAGCAGAGTTACAGATTTAATCGGTAGTAATTCTTTAAGGTGAATGTAAATATTAAATAAATAAATTTATTTTTCATAAAGTGTATCTTTTTTAAGTTTTCTATTTATTGACCATAAGAAAGTTATATTCTTTTTATATTAAACTTTTATGTTTAAACCGTTTAATCTAATAAATGGGTGTGTACTCTGAAAGGCTTACATAAATATAACAAAATTTGTATCTTTTGTTCAACATTAGTATCTATCATAAAATTTCCACTTCTACTAAACATGGCGTTACTAACTAACGTAACTAATTTTAGGAAATATTTTACTGTCAAATTAACTGAGTCGTTTAAGTCATAGCCATTCCGAGTAAAATCTGGAGGACATGCTAGAATTTACATTGAAAACTTTTAACATCTTGCTCGTGATTTGTGTGGAAAGTACCAGGAGGTCAGCAAACTCGAGGAGATTATTAATGCGGGGTGCAGGGTTGCTAGGCGACGGGAGAGCGTCGGCGACGCGACGGCGCGACGCTGCGGCGCGACACGTGACGCATCCGACACCTCGCTACATTGCTCACGTATCCTACTAAATTGTTGTTAATGGTTAAGTTTTTATTAATTTTGACTGCTAATTGTTATAGACTAAGACTGTTTTCTGTGGTTTACGTGAATGTTAGACATTGAAATAAAAATACTTTTTGAACGGACTCTATCATGGCTTATTGGAACGAAGTTCCTTATCGCGCGTTGTAAAAGGGGGCTAGACGGAAAAAATTCTTACGAAAAGTTGTCACGACACTTTTTGTTCTTACGAAAAGTTGTCATGACACTTCACTAATTAATCGAAAGGAACTTCGTTCCATCCGGGTGTCCCTTGACACCTCTCAATATTTTTTTTTAAGTTCTCGACGAAACAGAGTGATCAAATAGGTACGTCTTTTTTAACCCTGTCCTTTTGTAGTACCTACATTTTATCTTTTAAAATTTGTTTGTAATCGCACAAAAAATCGATTTTTATGTTTCCTTACTTTCAGCAAAATTTATACGAGCAATAAATTATTATGTCCACAACAAATGAAATGTACAAAATAAAATATTTTTTTGTTGTTTATCTATTTTTATTATTTTTGTTTTTCTTTGTACAATATAGCTGCTCTACATTGAACATCCAAATTAATTCAAGATTGTCTGTAATAGTAATAGTTACAGTACAATTTACCTAACTAGACATACAGTAACAAAGGACAAGCCCCAGCTAGAGATTTTACTCATTAAGAAAATACCAAAGACAATTATGTAAATAAGTTTCAGTTTAACAGCTAAATGATTTTTCATTTTATATTCACCCCACTTGAAACTCAATATCTTTTAAAACGCTTTCAAAATTAATCTGATTGGTGATAACTTTTCCATTTCGTTTCAGTTCATTACTTCTACACTGAGTGATTGAATGTCACCGTTAAAAATAAAAAATATTATTCCAAAGTAATGTGTACCGCGACGATTAAAATTTGTTCCAATAATATTAATAATAGTATTATTTTGTTTTATTAACCTTATGACCAATTGGCAGAACATTTCGGATACCTTCTGTACTGTTGTATAATTTTATTTTAACATTCTCCAAATATACTTATTATAATCTACTTATATATTTACCATTGATAAATTAAACCTTATTATTATGCGACTTACAAATACTGTTTATGTAAGAATATTCCTAAAATAATAAGCAGAAATTAATCACATTGAACTGAACGGTATAGACAGCCGGTGTGAAGGCTTTTAATTAAGCCCGGTAAGCATTTAAGCTGAAAACAAAAGAGACGCCATTGAAGGTTTTAAGTAAAAATTTGGCAACTGATTAATAAAGTTCCATGGCTGTTTATTATTCCGCCCATACTAAAATAAGATATATATATTATAAGGTGGGTTACTACTTACCTTATACCATACCTATAGATGATGAATCAAGAAAAAAATGACATTTTGATTGTAACACAAAACATTTTTTTTTAATAATATTTAGGTGTCCCACGGCTGGGAAAAGGTCCACCTCAATTTTTTCCAGGCTCCTCAATCTTCAGCCACTTCCCACCAATCAGGATAATGGTTATAGATGTCATATCGACACGGTGACGGCCTATCCCATTTATGAATTCCGGCTTTAGGTAACCACTCACAAGTCTAGCCCATCTATTGGGATCCATGCGGCTCATATGACCAGCCCCGACCAGCCAGACCAGCACCTCTTCATTTAACTAATATATTAATATTATTTTAAATTTCTGTGTTGGTTATTAAACCTACACAGAAATATATAAACTCACAAAGCGTAGCAAGATTGCAATCAAAATTAAAGATAGATTTATTTATATAAATCGCAGCTGTTGCATTGTAAACTAGTAATCAAATGACATGTGTTTGTAATTTCATCATAATTTGGTAATATAATGTTAGTTTTAATAATAATAACTATCCTCCGTGATCGAAATTGAACATGTTTATGTATGTATCCATAAACAATGTTCAAAAATTTATTGTACACGATAATATTGTTTTATGGTTTCCATCAGTCATTTATTTTGTTGCAAAGATGTTGTGATATAAAATTTCCTTATGTATTTTATCTCTGTACAATGTTATGGAATTTATCTAAAACAAATATTAGTGAATAATAAAAAGTATTTCTATTTGCGTATCCTCCTTGATAAATACAAAATATTTTTATTAAATTTTAGCACAAATCCCTACTCTTGAATTTATTCTGAAGGCTACTTAAAATTTGATGAAAATCGTGGAACAGCACTCAACGTTTTAATAAAACTTCGTACCATCGAATCTTCATCACAAAACATCGTCTTAACCTAGTCTAGTTTCGTCTAAAGTGGATATTCGTGAACTACGAAATAAACAGCGAAGTAAATGAAAGACATGGAGTAATATCAAACAGAGTGTCCAGAATTTCACCGAATCACTTAATTTTTGACTATAAATGTGCTTGTAGACGGTTTGAGATGAAAATATATGAAAATGAACCATAATTTTATTGTTGTCTCATGTATTATTTAACTATTATGTGTGTACAAAAATAAAAAAATAAAACGTTTGATGGAAATTAATTATTCAAAGAACTAATAAACAGGCAGAACTTTATTCAGCTGCCCCTATCAGTTATGCTGATTTGAAACAAAGGCAGACCAGTGGGACAATCTACTATACATTAATAGTCCAATGTCAGAAACATTTTTTACTATCGGATCGGGCCACTTTCGACTTTCATCATAAACACTGATTAGGGTGCTATGATAAATGATAGCCTGAGTTGATTGATACTGCTTTTTCTAATCTACTGCTTTTTACAATCTACACTTATCAATAGGTACTAATATTATAAAGCTGAAGAGTTGGTTTGGTTGAACGCGCAAATCTCAGGAAATGCTGGCCCGATTCATTTACCTACTTTTGCCGCGATAACGGAAGCCCACGCAAGCGGAACTAAAATTCACAATGAAAATCGAGCCGTGACCAAAAGTAAGTTAAGTTACAAAAATAAGTAAAAGTTGGTATAATACAGTCATTATGGAACCACGCGCTATACGACGACATGCTGTTTAGGAACAATTTCTAAATCTACGCATTAACACTCCATTTGCTTACTACTCTGTGTTCTCTGTAGGCGGCAAGAGACACGGGAAGTGGTCTCGGTAACGGGGTGTTAAGCACTGTGATTACGCCACCCAGTTTGCATACAGTGCTGTTACCAACTCAAGTTAGCGAGCACTTCCAAAAGTTTTGTTCGAAATTGCAGTAGCGTGCTAGTTCCCGATATGGGGTAACAGAAAGTTATTTAACCTAAGGGTTAAGACGTGTGACTTTCTAAGGCGACATGAATCGAATGTAAAATGTCACGATGACATAACGCAGCAGATATACTATCTACTATATAAAAATAAGTCGGGTTTTCCTTCCTGACGCTATAACTCTAGAACGCACGAACCGATTTCCACGGTTTTGCATTCGTTGGAAAGGTCTCGGGTTCCGTGAGGTTTATAGTAAAGAAAATTAAAAAAATAGATACCGCGGGCGGAGTCGCGGGGAACAGCTAGTATTTTATAAGAAACCATATTTTTCTCATAAATGCTTAGTATTTCTCGTACTACCTACGTACTATGCTAAAAAGGTAGGTAAGAACAATAAAATTCATTTATCTGTTTTTTGCAAATATAATATAATTAGTAATCCTAATCTATTCTCAAAACAGTTATATTTTATACAATTTTGATACCAAATAAATTCATTTTTGTACAAATACACATAAATTGATATAATGATTATCAGTATTATTTGTCTGTATTCATCAAAGATGATGCTGTTATCGCTGTGGTAGGCCAAGGCTTCCTGTTAATCATTATTCTTATTGGTACCCCGCACAGTTCTTGATTCGTTTGCGTTGCGATAAAGCCTTAGGAGTTCTTCATTAATTTATTTCCTATTATTATTGTAATTAAAGGCAACGTCACAAGTGACAATCTACACATAAAGCTGATTGAGTATAAATAATAATAATAATAATTAATTCATTTATTTGCAAACAGATTACACGGTTGGATGAAAGGTCTGCCTCCCAAACTAGGTGGTTAGCCTGTAAAAATAATAAAGAATTATTTCCTTTATTATTTTTAATGACGGATAATATTATTAAGAAAATAAATACTATGCGACGTATGCGAATACAAATAAATCTGCATAAATTATAATATCTTCATATTATTATAATATTTTCTAACACCAAGGTGGAGGATAACAATAATATAGGTACGCCTATAATATCAATTAGTGCTTGTTCGTAAACTACAAGTATAATCATCCAAAAAAAGAAGAAAAAAGATGCCTATATAATACTTATGGTAATACGTCTTTCCTTTTAAAAATTTGTACAAATGAAAAAACTACCGATGGCCTAAATAAGACAAGTTTGCGTTTAGTAGAATCAGACCAATATGTTTTGTTCCATGCTTGAAAACTAAACCAAATTCAGTGGATTATCGTTAAGTTAAAATTTAACCTACTTATTATGTCATTACGATGATATTGTTGATGATTATTTAGTGTTTTATTGTAATATTAATAGAATCCAATATAATTTATTTTAATTCTCAAATTCTAGTAATCGATGTTTGGTGATGATGCGATAACAAAACGCAGACCTTCTATAGTCTGTGGTGCACAACGTGACTCATTAAAAAGTTGGAACGAAAAAACTTTCAAATACCCGTGTGTGTGTGAACATAATTTTTGCACTGAACATTCTCCTGTCCTGATACTGGACAAAACATCGTGTACTTTCTTCTAATCGCGTATACCTAAGACTCGCATCTCGGAGTTCCTGTGTTCCAACCCATGAAATTATTGAAAGTGGAGGACTCAGCGTGTGTCGTAGCAGTCCAAGGTAAGTGTATTCACTGTATTTGCTGGTAATCTGTGGAGTTTTTGAACATCATTTTTAACCGTCATTGTTATGTTCCCTAGTAGCAGAAAGCCATCGATACTATTTCGGTCTTGGTGCGTATTTTAAAGTTTAGCTTACATTCTCCCAAGCTCGAAATATGTCATACCTAAGTGTAAGTGAGGGTAAATCGCGGCGACCGGTCGCCGCTTAGAAATTAGCCTGTGTTATCAATATAAAACACTTTGCTTAAACGTACCCAATATAGTTTTAAAGCCTGTGTACATTACACACTAAAACCGTAAATCAACCCGCAAAGTAATTGATATATTTTGGATTGGTAATTTCGACCAATATCCTTCATTTACCATTATATTAATGGCAAGGAGAAGTACCACATTATAGTCGTATCATAGGTATGTAAGGTAAGTAACAACAATTGATTACACAGTATTAGGCGTACTCTGTAATGTTTGACTTTGGCATGTAATTACTGGGGCTGATTAAACGATGTCCCGAATAGTACCGATTATAATTACTAGCGTGGTAGAACTAATTTAATTAAACTAATGACTTATTATCATGCCTCTATAAACTCACTAAAGGAGTTAATGTATGTTTGCTACATAAGTGATCGAAATTCTAGGATGACATTAGCTATCGGAAATTTAAGCATTTAACTTTTCATATCATTCTGTAATAAATTCTAATAATACCAGCCGATATTATTTATTACACATGTGTTCTACTTCTTGGCTCAAACTTTTCTCATAGAGTAGGAACGGACATTGTTTACTAGGCTTGCTCATTAAGGGATGGCGATTTCAGATTAAAATTTTGGGAATCCAGATTTCCTCACGATTTTTTCCTTTACTTTTACCATCAGAACAATTTTAGATATTGATTACAAGTAAATGCATGTGAAATCTGTTTTTAATATTTATTTGATTCCTGTGACGTGTACTAAACCTAGAACTGCAAAACTTTGATAGTTCGCCGTATTTCCTGTCTACTACCTTTCCAAAAGTACTCCACTTGGGGTGTTACATACGTAGTTACTTACGCAAACGTGTATAAATTGCAATGGCGGCGGTAACTGCTGCACCCCAGACCATAACAACCTCTGATGAGGCAATAAACGCTGGCCGGCTGAAAAAATAAAAGCATTTCGTGATTGTCCGCTAGGGGGCGCATTCTCACCACCCGCTGATGTACGGCGTCTCTGCCCATTTAATTGCGGATATCCGAACGCATTTTCAATTGTAACAAAATTTTCAACCTTATTCCCTTGTGATAAAGCTTTCGTACTAAACAGGACTGTCTCGTTGAAAACAGTTTCGTGTATTTAGGTTTTAACGGTAGTGTGAAGTTGACGTGATTTACAGATTAACCCTTGTTTCGCAGTTGTTCCAATAGCGCGGGTTTAGGATATAGCAAATCCATGGTAAGGTTAATTATTTGTATTTCTGTTGCTTAAAATCAATAATACTACAAACGTTATAATGGGTTTGTCTGTGCCCTAAATGATAAATTTGGTAATGTTTTTGTACGACATGTATAACTTTTTTTTTGCGGGGTAAAAAGCCTATGACTTCCCCACGCCAAAGGCACGGCATATATAACCTGGGTTTATGTGTATCATTAACTACAGTGAACCTATACAAGATATAAATTAACATGCAAACAACACTCCTCGTATGCGGTATTGAATAGTTCGGAAATTAATTACTGGTTCGCTGAAACAATAATTGTTGGGTTTTATAATTTAACAATTGTTGGGCTACTGAAACTTCCTCCAATATCATGCAACTCCATCAAACGTTCAGAACTTATATTTTTTCTGCATTTATTATTATTTTAAAGTATCCTTTATTTCTAGCAATCACCTTTTTTAAGTTAGCAAGACCAGGACACAACTTAAATTCATGTATATAACATAGTAAATCCATAATTACGGCCCATAACTTACTACCTACTTAGAAAATTAAAAGAACAAAAAATTCAAAGAATTAAAATTAAAATAACTGCTGGCAGAGATTTCTTTATAAATAAGCAGGACCTTTGTACATTATTTTTCTATTGTATTGTTTCTATGCTTTTTGGGTGTACATAAATTTTAAATAAGTAAACAAATGAATAATATAGTGTACTACTGTACCTCAAATAATCTCACTGAGACGGAATGGAAGTTTTATTAGAAAATATGTCCTCGAGTGTATAGCGATATATCCAAGACACTGTCTCGGTTAAATAACATCCCGAAGAGATATGAACTCAAGAAACAGGAGGGTATTAACTTCCTGTAGAAATGTGCAAGATAGGTAAGCTCATCCCGTCATAATATAACAGTGTTTTTTCCACTCCTATACTAAAGAATTTAAATTCCCTTGTAATAAATAATAATATACAAAGAACGCCTAGACTTTAAAGATACAACGAGTCATCCAAATCTACGTTTTCAAATATAAAACCACCCATCACTATCATTCAAATTTGAAAAAACAGGCCAATAACGCCGATAATTCTTATTCTTCCGCCGCCTGATAACTCTAGAAGAAAGGTTATACAAGACTGACTCAACTCAAGCTCCTCTTGAATCGGAGTAGAGTCAGTCTTGTATAATAAAAAAGAACACGACTAACAATTATTTTTTGCCGTATAATAAAAACATTATGTATTTAGTAATTTGAAACTTTATAAGAATTGTTCTTTAAGAATAACATAAAGAACAAATAAACCTTGCTACTTCAGCTCAACTTTCAGTAATAAATAATTAATCAACGTCATAATTAGAAGTTGTTCGTTAGTTTAGTTCTAGTTTATACGCAACATATAAGTTCACTGCTTAATTAGTTTGTATCCGTTCAGAGCATCAAACTAACACGACAATAGTTTCGCTAACTGTTCATATTAAAAAGTTTTGAACAACTTTCCAAACGAATTAATGTTTATTAGCTTTCTGATACGTTGTTCGAGTTTCTGAGAGGTCTTTCATTCAAATAATTTTACCCTGTTTGGTTTTAATATCGGACCTTTCCAACAAGTGCATCGAAAATATTTTTACCACAAGGCATCGTATACCAGATAATATTATCATTCAGGTAAAATTTTAAAACATAAAAAACTTTAAAATGACATAATTCAAGCGAAATTTCCTGCAAAACGTAAGGTACCTGAGGGTATTAAGGCCTAGCTAAGGGAAATTTGTTATAAAATGAAAAATATCCAACATAATCAACAAGTTTTATTAGAAATCAGTCATATACTTATATTACTACAGAGTTTAAACAAAAAATAGCTTCTCTAGCTTATAACCAAAACAATATATAACTTTAAAAAAAACGCAGTCTGTAGGCCTTATTATACTAGGGTAGGGTAAAAAGGCCTATACTTTAAACTATGCAAAAATCAACTAATACAACGTAAATTGGTATTCTTGAGATCAATTATCATTAATATAAAGCAATAGGAAGCATAGTGGTCTTGGAAAATTAAATAAATAGCCTTTATTCGCATCCATCAGGACATTGAAAGTCATCAGTATCTTCTGCAGTTAAACCGACACACTCTTCGTGGTACCACTTGGAGCATCGCGAGCATTGCCTCATTGCATCGTCCATTCTATCTTCTTTGCAGGCATGATAGTATCAACTCACTTATTTTTGTGATTTATCTTTGACGGTAGTAGACTTTTTTGCAAATACGATTTTAGCTTTCTTAGAATTTAAAGACTTTTTAAACTTCGTTTTTTCTTTTCTACCTGTTTCAACATCAGTAAAGTTTTCAACGAAAGTGTTCGTTACCCGTTTGGGAGGCATCGTGACCGTAAGCACTGAAAACTGAAAACAATGATAAATAAATTGAAAATGTATAACTGCGTACATACTACCCACCAAAAAATATGACAAAAACACGTTCCTACTTATATAGCAGTTTAAAAACACTGAGAGTATAATAAGGCCTATAGTAAAATTTTATAGGCCTTAATATCCGCCAACCACGTGGTTACAGAAAAAAATTATAATAAAAATTTTACAACTACAAGTCCTTTAAGGTACGGTAACCTAGGGACAAGCATACATTAATTAATAAACGGACAGGCCATACAGGTTTGTAAATATAATATTTTCAAAATAACTTACGATTTACTGGAGCCAATTTTTATAATTCGTGCCGCATGACCGCACCGCTGAATGATTTCGACGACACTGGCGGGGGGAGAAGTGCAAGCGTTCGTCCGCCACTTCGCAGCGACTTGTATACGCTCTAAGCTTGTGTGAGTGTAACCTTGATCGTCAGTTACTATATTTCGTACGTTTTTTGTTACTTAGGCCTTATTTCCCGACAGGCCTTAATACCCGCGGGTACCTTATACTAAAAGGACATTAAATTCAAACTGTAGACGTCGAAAAAAAAGTGTTTCAATAAAATTTCAGACCGAGGAATGCAAGAATAACTTTTCTGTATTCCTGTTCCTTTTTATAGAACAATTTAATTTTAAACCGGCCAAATCCATTGGTATGCGAGTAGCGATTTAACAAATCAACATTCTGAATGAGTATTGTCTATTCAAGTCGTGTCTGTGCCAACCCTTTCTACTTTCAGTTCATTTCTTCCCCGAAGTTGTGATTTTATCCCCCCAGTGTAAACGCAATAAAAGATCAATGAGATATCCTCTCAGATGAATATAAAAAACTGTCGATGGCTTTGTTTTGCGGTCTGAGCCAATTCGCACGTAGCGCAGACTACGAAAATATTGCAGGTTGTAGATATTTTCATAAAATTCCGAATTAGTTTTACCTGGATGGTGGGAAATCCGTTTTATCATTTACGGACATAATTTTTAATATTCGTTAAAACGAACGCTTTTTTATACGTAGATGGTTTTTTTCCTGCTTCTTTCGGCGTTTAACCGAGCCGTACTTGTAGGTACCATATCAAAAACTGGGACATAACTGTTACTATCGTGGTTCCATAGGTGTCACGGGCAGACTCAGAGTCTGCCCGTGACCATGACACATGCAAAGGTGTTGAAATGTTGGGAAATAAAATCAAAACAAACCGCGATAGAATCCGTGTTAAAGTAGTTTTATTGCAATGCCTAATATTTGCGTAAACTTTAAAAAACAGTATAACCCAAAACTGTTATCAAATTATTTAGGTGTATAAATTTATTGAAACCTTTTGGATTATTGATACTCCCATTTTCACTTCACGTTAATTACCTAAGCTCGACAAAGGGAGCCTAAAAATGTTGGGCGCTGTTACCATTCCAGGCTTTTAAATTTATATGAACAATGGCCCATTGTGAAAACTGAAATCGATTCAAAAAATTCCGCAAAACATGGAATGAACGTAAAGTACACACTCGTATACCATTGTGTCTGTGGTGACGAAAATGTAATCAATACCGACCATAGTATAAAAAGAACAAAAGGTTCAAATATTGAGCGGTTGACTGGATTGCCACCAGAATGGGGAAGGGTCCTAACCCAAATTTTTTTAGCTATTTTTTAATTTTTTGTACTACACGGAACCGCATCTGCGTCTCGAATTTTTAAAACCTGACTCTATTTTGTTAAACGATACTCTATTAATCGATCTATATATCTATAGAATGCAAAACCTTTCGATAGTAGCTATCGAAAGGTTTTATGAATAATTGGGTATCAATTTTGGAACATTTTAATCACACATGAAGTATATACAAGATCACAGTTTCCAGTGAAAAAATTTTTCAAATCAGAGCAGCAGTTCCTGAGTTTAGCGCGTTCAACCACACAAACAAACAAAGGCTTCAGCTTTATAATACTAGTACAGATAACGGAAGATTACCTTATTTCTTATTCCATAAGAAAATTAAACGAAGACAAGAAATTTTCGTTTGGAGTTTAAGTGGAGATATTTTTAACTTTGCATTTACAACGAAGAATGTATCTATCTATAGTTATTATTCCGACTTTAATACAGTCTCTAAGTCCTAGTTCAGCACACCAAGGTACAGTACTTAGTCACGTACCGCAAATATTTGTAAGTGCTTTGTAACAAGTGCTACTTAGGGCTTATTTTGTAATGCTCCATTTTCAGCTAACTCTCAATACAGGATTATTTTTTATGGAGTGCGTTTATTCAACGAGGTCATCAGGTGCATAAAACTGAACAACTTTTCCCAAGCAACATAGGTCGAAATTTTAAAATTGAAAATCTACTTTTCATACAAACATAAGTCACGGGACCTGTCACATTGTATAATATATATAATATAATATAATATATGTATTTATTTTCTATTGTATGAAAATTGTATGAAAATTTCATTTTCAATTTTAAGTTTGCGACCCATATTCCTTGGGGAAAGTGATTCAGTTTTATGCACCTGATTTGCTCGTTGAATATACGGACTCCATAAAAAATAATCCTGTATAATATGGAATCTTACATCCTTTCCAAATTTTGTTACATAACGAATTTGACTTCTAGATGCATGATATAAATGATATCATGAGTTTGTATGTTTTTATAGATATGTTTATTGATAATAGTCATCATCATCACGCAAACGCTGTTTCTAGTATTTCAGGAATTATTTTTAATTTCTTCAAAATTTAATTCTCAGTTAATTAAAAGATTTCGATAAAATAAATAAATGGGATAGATTGTTTTAGCTATTGAGAAAACGTAGAACGAAATCGCGTTCAATGCCAGCGTTGTTCTTTTTGAAGTTTTAATCTGTTGCCAAAGTGAATAATTCCAAAGTCTATTCGTATCACCTTTTGAAACTAGAACCCAGTCTGCCAATCGCACTTGTGAAAAGGTGAATGCTTTTAGGTCCCACTATAGTTATCGGAGTTCTAACCCATTCAATCGCCGCAGGTTAAATTGGACACTCAAAAAACACAAAAGGGGCTCAATCTCCTATTGAAATAACAGAGAACGATGTTCGACCGTCGGGTGAAATGTAGCACGAAGCGTGTTTCCCGTTTGTTACCGCGCGGCCCGTTTCCCGATTAATTATGAAGGACGGTGGCAGTCACAGGGTTGGCTTAACCCTTGTGGCTAGCGTCAGTTGCACTCGCGACAAATTGTGTTTTATAGCATGTTCAAATTTTGATTAATATTCAAACTATTCAATATAATAGACGTTTATCATTCTAATTCTAGCTAAAGCGACATTTTAGTCGCCTGCCGGTTTGTGATAAACATTTTCTTGCAAATAGATGTTATGATTCTCCAAATGATGCAAGAAAAAAAACAAACGTTTTTTTAGATGTTGCAGACAAATGAAATAAATGTTTTTGTTCTACATATAATTATATATATTTATCTCTCAATTAACTTGTCATATACATAAACAAATATAATAATATAACAAATGTTTAATTACACACAAAACATAACTAATAGCTAATTCTAAAAAATATCTAGATCTTTCCAAACACCTTGATGACAGTTCGCGTGACCCAAGGGCTGGCTTTTACCTCGGACAGAGAATAAGCATTGCCATACGACGTGGCAATGCAGCCAGCCTTTTGGGCACGATTCCGGTTGACATCGATGCGGACGAAAACGAAGACAAAGGTTGTCTGGTAGATATCACTATTATCGATACGACCGCCATTGTACCCTTATTGACTATAAGATTGTGAAACGCCAATGATGACTTTATTAGTTAGGTGGCAGGAAGCTTATTCAGGACTTTATTTGAACACTGTGAACCAGACCTTTAGTATCCTAAAATACTTTGTGGTATAGAATACAGAATAATAATAAATCTTAATGTTATTAAACAGTTTGTTGAATTACCGTTCCTAATTGTTCTTTACATATTACCTCCGCAGTTTGGGAGTCAAATTCTCATTAAAGGCACAAAGAGTAGTTGCTCAACGGTCCATTATGATTACAAAAGCGCTGCACGAAATAGTAAATTAGCTAATAAATGCTCTTGAACTGAAGGAAACGTGTTCGTTAATAGGTTGCAGTCTGTTGATGATACTCAGAAGTATGAAGCTCTTTCTTTGTGTATAGAGATTTATAATATCCGTGACTGGCGCTAATTATATAGAATGCTTTTCTCAAAGGAAAATTTTAAAAAGAAAATGTTTATGAAGTTTACTTGAATGTTGGAATTAAAAAGAATACGCATTATTATAATACTAGCTGTGTCCCGCAGCTCCGCTCGCGGTCTCTATTTTTTTTAATAAAAATTATCCTATCTTATACGTCCAAGAATATGTGTACAAAGTTTCATTATGATCGGTATAGTAGTTTTCTCGTGAAAACGTAACAAATTAACTTACAGTTACATTAATATTATTAGTAGGAATAATGTTTAAGTTAACGTTCTATATACTATGTCAATAACCGAGTAATCATGCGAAGTATACCAAGTGCTATTCATTCTTTATTTCAACTTCAAAAATATTAATAAAACAACTACACTGCCGAAGGGCTGAGTGATAAAAAGGTCGCCACACATACTTTCACAGCGCCACGTGTTGTGGGTTTGATACCCGCAGGCGACAAATACTTGTGTGGTCCATATATTTTGATCATTTGTGAAACTCCTCCGACCATTACTTAGTGCGATGGTAATTTTTAGAGTTCCGTACCCAAAGGGTAAAACGAGACCCTATAACTAAGTCTTTGCCGTCGGACCGTCCGTCTGTCACCAGGCTGTATCTCATGAACCGTGTTAGTTAAACAGTCGAAATATTCACAAAAAATACTAAAAAACAGGATTATATAAATATTTAAGGGAGCACCTATACAAAAAACGTGTTTTGTTTTGCTCGATATTGATAACATCAACAGGCGGATGCTTGAAATAATCACAATATTTTAGTTACACTATACCCACTTAAAAAATAATTAATTCAATTAAATTAAAACAAATATTTAAGGGTATATAATAATTACGGTAAGTATGGTACGGAACCCTTTGTGCGGGAGTCCTTTTTACTACCATGGTAAGGTAAACGTGGGCTAGATTTCCGCAAATCGACGTCTTTTCTTGCGCCTGTTTTGCGTAAACATATTACATACAACCATGTATTAATTATATAGAATACAAAAAAAACGTACCCCTATAAAGTAATTCTCATAATATTTTTGATAGCAAAGTCTTCCATATTCGATTAATTTCAGGTCGCATCGTAATTAAATCCAGAGAGGTTTCCGCGAGCAATTACAAAGAAAGCAATATTCCCGTTTAATAATAAACAAATTGTTCATTCGAGCTCGGTATTACAGCGTGGATTTAATATTTCCGTCGTACTGAGTTCGTATATGAAACTTCTATTAGACAGCTCTCATGGGCTTGCATAATATGAGCACAGTTACAAAATTTTCTAAAATTAACATAAATGCTAATGACTCTTTTCATTTTATTTGCTGTACTCGTTTCACTGTGTATCTTGTATAGTTTTTTCTTGTTGGCTTGCCTGTTAGTTATTGGTGTTCTAATATTTCTCCCTCCTTGTAGTTTGTTTTTGGTGGGGAAAAACTCATATTAGTTTCTTTTCGTCATAGTTTTACTGTTTGGGTGTTTTCGTACAACTTTTGTTTCTGACAGATTAGAGCTTCGATGGTACTAACGGTTTACTTACTTGCTACTATTAATAATATCAAACCTTTTATATAAACCTTAAGTATCTTATAATACCTTAGGTAGCAGACTAGATGATAAATCTAATTCAAGCTTTCCTTAAATGTAGTACCAACCTACTTATCGATAAATGAACAGTTTTCGATACTAACCTACTTAAATATTCTGTAGGCTCACTCTATGCACCCTTTTACAATCATACCAGTTTCCTAGTATGTTCAGTCAATTGAACCGTTATTACCAACATCAAGTCAAACCGTAAAATAACAAGTCACCCGCAGCAACGAACCGCTCTAAATAAGTGGGCGTTCACAACCCAAACCAGACACATGTCGAAACAGTCGAAATTCAATTCTAAATATCGAAGGCCTCCCTGAAAAAATAACGTACGTGACGTGCTGAGTTGCTGTTAAGGAAAATTAACAATAAATATTTACGTGCAACATATGTAATTGTTAAAGGTTTTTTTACAATTTTATTTGGAACGTTCTTTATACATTTTTAGATAAAAAAAGTTACTCCTACTATAAAGGGATAGCCCCTATCTGAGAATAAGATTCTGCAAACAATGACTCGCGTCTTCTGATTAGGATACATTTTATATTTGCACTGAAGGTTTCAGCGCATACAGATCTGAATTGGAGGCCAATTATAGCATAATTTATGTTTTTCAACAGAATAAAGACTTACTGAGTACTATGCTACATATTTTAAAACATTATTATAGTGGTCGCAAGCGCGATTGCGGAATGCAAGTTTGGATCCCGAGTCGGAATACATATATTCCTTATATAGGAATGTGTCACCGCCTTTTTTTGGGCCCAAATCAATATATTATTATAAAGAAAAGCTAATTATTTATTTAATGTAAACGTTTAAGCAATTTTTTTTCATTGCTACTAATGTGCGATACTCAAATTCGCAATGCAGAATTACTAGTATGCGTATTAGAAAGCCTTTAAGAAATTGTGTTAAACACGACAGGTTTCTTAGCCCGGCACACCCCCCGGGTATGTCGGTAACGATTACCGTAAGCCTGACTCCCCTAGGGATTAACAAAGCTTCCAATTGAGGTGACAAACAATGTGTATTATTTCCGAAGCGATTGTCTTATGTTTGTTGATATATTGCGCATGAGCAAAAATTTATACGCAATTTTTAGAACTCTTACCAAATTTATAATCGACAAGGAATCTTTACACTGTTGTTACGAGAGCATAGTCGAAAGACCTAATCAATAGTTCCCTACGGAACTCTAATTCACTCCTCCAGTTCCAACAGGTGTAAGCTACAGACTAAATCAGGCTTATTCTGCTATATGTCTACATTATATTCACCAAGATAAATTATATAAAGGTAAAGGGTCACCTTGACGTACCCCAAACATAAAGCTGTACTTTTTAGAGCAACATAAACAAACCCAAATTAAACATGAAACAACAAACAAAAGACGGACGTGACGATGCGACCATTTTCCAAATAACACAATTATTTTTCGTGGAAAAACACGTAACTAAGGGTGACTAAGAAAATAGAAATAAAACAGTGGAGAGCAAATTAAATAAGATACGTCTTCGCGGCAATGATTCATAGTTAGAGGGTCCTCAAATCTCGATGGCTCACGCAGGGCTGACCCCTTGGACCCCTCGTAAACACGGATTGGGTGAGATGACCAAATTTACTTAGACGCGAATACTGCACAAATTCTGTCCTGGCGTATCTTCATATACGATAGCGTTGACAGAATACAGTTTGTTTCATTTTAAATAATGAAATAAATTATTTTAATTTTTTTAGGTGTAGCTTTAAACAGGATTAATTAATTGAAAACTATCTCTTCATACAAACATAAGTCACGTGACCTGTCACTTTGTATGAAAAGTTAATTTTCCATTTTAAGATTTCGACCTATGTTTCTTGAGAAAAGTTGTTCAGTTTTATGAACCTGATTACCTCGTTGAATATACGCACTCCTTTCAAATTAATCCTGTATAAAGGTTTGATTTAATTAATTAAAAAACGCTTTTTATTGCAAACGATGAGTTGATTGGTAATTGCTTTTTCAGCCCTAATAGATATTGATTTTTTTTTGTTATGTAGAGCTATCTATGGGCTTATGTTGGATTTATTTTACAGTGCACTATAGAAATTGATTAAGTTATAAATATTGTTTAGATTATTGGCTATCACAAAAATTGGAGCAAAGAAAAAAACAAAGTTCCAAATAAAAATAAAATAAGTGTAATACATCATTCATGAAGTAATCATACTTTCGCTGGATACTTTTAAAACAATACAAGTTTTACGACAAATACCTTCTGCACGCGAGCGTACTTCCGGCTTTCCTATGTGAGTGCCTTAGCAAACATTGGAGATGAATCATAAAAACGCACAATAGTTTACGAGTGCGACTGTACGACCAATTTTATTACTATTGCGCACCCCGGTTCGTTTGTCTGTTACGTTACGTATAATTTACATTCATTGTGTTATAGGCAGGAAATTCTGTGTTCGAAATGTATCAACGAGTATTTAAGAACTTCTTACACAATAATAATAATATCTTGGCTCACACATGGCCATCTGTTCCAAAACTAGGCATGGCAATCAAGCAACTGATAAACATTCTTATATATTATAAATTCCACGCAGACACGGAACAAATTATCGTTCTTATCATACAACAATTTGTCCTGGATGGGACTCGAACCCACGAGCTCCGGCTTAGCAGTCAGGGTCACTAACCACTAGACCAACAGCCCGTCAAAAAACCCTTATCATGTCACTTTTGCGTACGCAAGTCTTAAATTTTGTGTACCCTTATCACCTACGATTGCTGAATAACAATATTAGTGCTTATTTGGGTGTTTTGAAATTGTTCTCTTGAAATTTGGAATTCAGGTACTTATGAAGTTAACTTTTAAAATTTGTTTTGTTCGGGGATTTAATAAGGGTAAATGCAGTTTACGAATCCAACGATTCATTTAATTGGGTATTAATTAATGCAAGATAGATCGCTGTTGAATAATACAACACATTTGCAATGCAATACGTTAATAGCTGAGCTAATCGTGTATGTATTGTGATTAGAAGCCTAGCTAACCTAAACAATTGATATAAGCTGGAATGCTCGAATGTTTAATTGACGTAATGGACCTTTGGCTGATTCCTGTTTTCAGTTCACACAATGAAGAAACTTAAAAACCCTCATTACATAACCCGTTACATATTTATTATATACTAGCTGTTTCCCGCAGCTCCGAACGCGGTCAATTTTTTTTTTTTGTAATTGAGAATTTTCTTTACTATAAACCTCACGGAGCCCGAGACCTTTCCAACGAATGCAAAACCGTGGAAATCGGTTCGTGCGTTCTGGAGTTATAGTGTCAGGAAGGAAAACCCGACTTATTTTTATATCTTAAATATATATAAATCTCGTGTCACGATGTTTGTCCGGGATGAAATCCGAAACTACTGAACCGATTATAATCAAATTTGCACACTGTGTGCAGTTTGATCCAACTTGAAAGATAGTATAGCTTACATCACAAATATAAAAAAAAATTGAGACCGCGGGCGGAGCAGCGGGAAACAGCTAGTAAATATGTATGTTACAACATTATTTTAAAAAGAGTGTGGATATCCTACGAGGCAATCACGTGCATGAAACTGAACAACTTCTCCCAAGGAACGTAGGTCGAAATCTAAAAATTAATAATCTACTTTTCATACAAACTTAAGTCACGTGAACTGTCACTTTTTATGAAAATTTCATTTTCCATTTTAAGATTTCGATTTTAGTTCCTTGGGGAACGTGGAATATGAACGGCGAATATACGCACTCCTTTTGAAATAATCCTGTATAAGAAATATAAAGATACAAAAGAAACAAAAAGTTTTTACATTATAATTATTGATAACCTAATAATAAATGTACCTTGAATCTAAAATATCCAGCCTTTTGCAATATATAAATCATTTCTGAACTTTCGACCTCTAAATTCTAAATACAAATTAATATCACAATACGCGGGCTACCTTCAATTTGGAACCCTCGTAAATGAAGATTTATTTTGGGAATGAATAAATATAATATCTACATAACGTAATAAGGATTAGAGGTCCATAAATACGTAAAATGTGTCTATTTTACATTGTTCCGGTTTGTGAGTCACACCCTTCGGAAAGTGGTAATCCGCGGTAATGCCACCAAAACGTCGGTGGAAGTAAAGGGTTCCATATAACTTAATTCCAATAAAACTCAAAACGTGCGACGAATAAGGATCAGTGCTGTTAAGCAAGGATCTATTCTCTTGAAGTGGAAACGGCGATTGTCCTTTGTCTTTTAGAATAAGGTTTCATTTTAATCTGGTATCAGTGAGGAATTAATATTTTTGTGTAACTTTTTATACAACAGGTTCATCAACAGAGTTAAGCCCAAGAGCTTTTAAAAGAAACTGGCCAGTGAAATAACTTACATTACGTAAAACTTTGCGTATAGGTACGTTGTATTTGGGTATTGTCTTTTATAAAATAAAATAATATATGTAGACGAAACTACGCCTAGTTTTTCAATTACTACATGTTATACAATAATTATAATATGAAATCCGTATAAATAGTAATTATTGGAATCATTAATCTGAAAATAGATATAATTATTGTTTTTTACCCATACGAAGCTGCAATTGCATGATTATAATTATAAAGGCATTTATAAAATGAATCCGATATATTTTATTTTAATTTTTGACCTTATAAATTTCACAGCTTTTGCGAAGCGGAAGTCCAAACGTCTTTTTATCTTCAGTTGCTGGATTGGAGTTGTAACATACTCAGTAGCATAAAATATTCACGACGCGTGCCAACCAAATGAGGATCAAAACAAAAAGTGCAACATCTTTTTAAAAATATATCGCATGATATGTCTCGAGTCAGCCCAGTAGGGATGCAGTAATGAAATGCTACGGAACGTGTCCCCTCCCTATACGGGAATGGAATACTGATACCATGAAATGCCTTCGTTTCGAGAGCATGCCACTCGCTTGTCAACGAAAAAAGACACCGATGGATATATTCTGTTGACGTGTGGGTTCCGTCACCCCCTACCTAAACGTTTTCAGCATATGTCGTCGATCGCTTCAAAACTTATCATAGCATAATTATGACGTCATGAAGTCCAGTTTTTAAAAGTTATCATAACAATTGAAACTCAGTCTGGATATAGGTCGAAGCCCTCATTATACTTACGATAATTTAGTTCTTCTAAATCATGTGGCGCTGTATTTAGGCAAATGAATTCGAATCCACTCCTTCGAAATTCAAGTTTTTTAATTGACATCCAAAAGGAAAAGGTACTCAATTCGACTGTATACTTTTTTTTCTAGTAAACCTAAAATTGTAAAACTAAATGGCTCTAGGTGCCGCGGTTCCAAAGTGTCACTCCTATGAACAAGAACCGGTAAGAAACTCCAAGGGTTATTTTACCTATATGCTGTGTCATATAAACTTCTGAATTAAATTAAAATACTAAATTAAGGCAATAATAATGGCATTACGAAAGCTGTGCCGCAAAACCCAGTGTACCTCATTTCAGTAGACAGGATAAGATGTATCTTAAGCTTCTTTTCATTACACCGTATCTGCTGAAATCTTAGAAAAACCGAGAGTCGTACATCCCTCTTCTAAGATACATTTACCAACTATACCAGACATCTAGGTACGTCTTAAGAAGCCCACCACGTACAAGTCATTAACCTTTTCTCTTCTCACTATACCGTAATAACTTTCACAGGACGATTTAAAAGAACGCACAAGCTGTATTTTTATTCAATCTCGGTCCTGTAAAAGTTTGTACGTGGAATGGACCCGGAAATTAAATCGCTATTCACAAAGTTTTATATTTGGTACGGCCTGGTTATTTTTATGATAGTCTAACGTTTGGGCAGGTAGAACTGAATTTGAGAATCTTCTGATTTATCTTGAACAAGTGGTTAGTACTGTTTTAGTCTTATAAGATTCGTGGTGCCTTGATAGTTTTATGTCATTTTGTGTTTAAGTAAGAAGGTTCCATTAATGTAGAGTGAATGTTCGAATAAATAAAGAAGAGAGAGAGAGAGAGGGTAAATTAACAAATACAAAGTTCTGATTTTTTTCTTTAACTTCAGAACTATTAGATGCATACATAACAATATATTTTACCATTGATTTTCCTACGACGAAGTATTATTTTAGTGCCTTGTACAGTAATAATATTTAAGACACCTAAATCATTTTTACACATAAAAATAATAGGTATTATAATATCTAACTACACTCGAGAGCAATGAATCCGGGTCACTTAAAGAATGTTAAAAATCTCGGAAACTAAAAATGATAGGTTAATGCAATAAATTGTATTTAATAGACATTATGTAATACTCCTTAAATGAAAGTAAAAAAAATATGAGTCACCATACATATTATTAACACAAAATTACATAAAGAAAAAAACTGCTGATCTCTCCTTTAAACAAAAATAGGAAACATGAAATTTATGAACTTTATTACGATTTTCTTGAATTTTAATACTTCGTATTGCCTCCTCGTGCTTCCATTACTGCGTTTACGCGGTTTGGCATGCTGTACACCAAGTTCCTTATACGATTTTGGGGAATATTCTCCCATTCCTCTGTGAGAGCAATTTTTAGCTCACGAAGCGTGATTGGGGGAGGATTTCGTTGTTTTACGCATCTGCCTAGCTCGTCCCAAGCATGCTCGATCGGGTTGATATCCGGGCTGCGCGCTGGCCACTCCATAGGTACGAGTAATGTTCATCTCTTGAAGGTAGTCATTCACAATCCTACCTGTATGAGGTCGGGCATTGTCATGCATAAATATTGCATCCTCACCTAAATTGACCATAAATGGACCAACGTGATCATTGAGGATTTCTTCCACATATCTTTCGCTAGTTAAAGAGCCGTTTTCTATGATCACCAGCTCTGTGCGACTTTCAGAAGAAATTCCGGCCCACACAAGTACAGACCCACCACCGTAGGCTACTTTTTCTTCGATGCATGCTTGCTTGAATCTTTCCCCTGGTCTTCGATACACTCTGTGTCTTCCATCGTGCTTGTAGAGCATAAATTTTGATTCGTCGGAGAACATAACTTTTGACCAATCTTCAATACTCCAATTTACGTGGCTCTGGGCATATCTTAGTCTTGAAATACGATGCCCAGGCTCCAGTTTAGGGCCGTTTGCAGGTCTAAGGGGTTTTAAGTTAGATTCAGCAAGCCGACGTCTTACTGTCCATGCACTTGGGTTACTTCCTCCGAGGAGTCGAAACTGATTTGTGAGTTCAGTTCCTGTGAGAAAGCGATTTCGAAGCATGGTGTTCACCAAGTATCGGTCTTCTCGTGCTGTGGTACACCTGGTTCTGCCCGTTCCTGGTCTGCGTAGGTTACAACCAGTTACTTCGTAACGTCGGAGAACTCTTTGTACTGTTGACAGCGACACACCGACAGTCCTGGCTGTATCGCGCTGACTCCGGCCGGTTTCCAGCATTGTAAGTATTCTGGTGCATTCTTCAGGCGTAAGCGACAAAATTTCAGCTTGAATAATGAATATAGAGCACTATCAACATGGTTTATGTACCCACATAAATGACAGATTACAAACAAAAGCAAAACCAAATGCTGTAATTTCGTAGTTCCATCTTCGAAAGTGGCCCTTTTTCAAATTTGATTTTTTTATGATATAACTTTACAATAACTAAGAAGTTTTAATACCTTCATTTAAGGAGTATTACATTGTCTATTAAATACAATTTATTGCATTAACCTAGCATTTTTAGTTTCCGAGATTTTTAGGACTCTTTAAGTGACCCGGATTCATTGCTCTCGAGTGTAGTTTCGATACAATTAAGAGGAAAGTTAGGATTGACGGGACCCTTAAACGAGTTCAGCATACAAACAAACGGTTGAATTTCCTTTCAGCGGCTCTACTTGAGACAAAACGGTCGTAGTTGCTGGTTTTAAAACAGGCAACGGTTTCTTTTACGAGCAGTGTTTGGCTCAGGTAACTCTGAAACAAAATTACAGAACAACGCTCATGTTTGGACTGGTATAAAATTGCAATTAGTCTGCCTGTAAAATTGTATGTGGATAAAGAAGATAGTATTTGAATTGTGAATAAAAAAATACAAAAAAATGTGACACATATATTTTAAATGCCCCACTGCTAGGCACAGGCCTCTTCTCTTATAGAGAAGGAACAAGTATAACACCACGATTTCTCAGTGCGGGTCGGTTCTCGATTCCAGGTTCCCTCACGGTTTTTTCAATGTGTCACATGAAAATTATTCTAATCTACTTTACATTTATAAGTCTGACGTCATCTCATGACGTGTTTTCTTGGATTAAATGAGGTTTTCAACCAGTTGTACGTTTAAATTAGAAGTAGTTGGCCAAAGTACGTAGGTATACGAAAAAGGTTAGCAATAAGAGATAAAAGATTGAAGGTAAAAGCAGCAAACATGACCTTCGTAATAAATGATCGACAAAACTCCATTTTGTATAGCTCTGTGTGTATGTACGTCAGTCCGTTTCTTCAGTTAACTATGTACCGGGCATTTATCTTACGGAGGATACAAAGGGCTGTCATAATAAAATATCCCACTTACGAAGCAGCTACGTGATATGGGTTGACGTTATAATAACATACGTCTTCGTGCCACTAACCCACCGTTGGGTTATGAAGGCATTTGCTAAAACGGTCACAATCTTTTTCTTAAGATTTTTTCATATTATATTGCTCAAGTATGTTTTTAACATGCATTCTAATTAGGTATAGTCTAAATTATCTCTTAATCTCGCAAGTTTTCTAATAGTAATTAATAATGATAATTGAAAAGCAGCTGTAAAAATGTCTTGCCATCGAAAAAAACACTTATTTAAGCTTGTAAAACAAAAAGGGAGTCTGGTTTTGTTAAATTTCCACGGAATTCCAGTTGCAAACTCATTGCGGTAGTATTAAACTTGCTGATAAATTAGGAACAAACTCTGTAACTCCAATTAAGCGTATTGGATAAGAGTTGAAATTAATTAGCGAAAACGAATCGGTCATAAATTAAGTAAAAGCGGATGTTTGAATCGTACTGAGTTAGGAATTTCTTAGCTCACGACATTTGTAATTAAATTAAATTTACAAGCGTTTGTTTCTTTCTTTACATATTATTATTAAAGAATGGGATCTTATTACAACACTCCAAAAACATATTGGGCGATTCTTTTTTTTATTTTCCTTTGCGAAGTATTTGTTTTTAAGAATTAACAAGTGATGTACATTTATATAAATCGAAACGTTGAAACACTACTCCAGCTATGTTTATAAAAGTCAAATCGTAAAGGAAATGTTTAAAATTATATCTCATATAGCGAAATATCGATCAATAAGTATGAGATAAAATAATACAGACTAAAGCTTTTATGTTTATAACCTACAGTGTGGCTTAGCTCAGTTTACAGATCTAGGTTAAACAAATATTGGGTATGTGCGGAGATGGAACGCGCAAACATTTGAATGTTCATTGCCACTGCGTCATCCAACTATTTTAAAAACAAAGGACCCCACGCCGTTTCGCCATTATTTAATAAACAGCAAAGTAATAAAACCTAGTTAACTAACTGTCACTTGATACTAAGGCTACGTAATTCTCCTTAAATACCATATTATGGCGCTATGAAGCTGTGAAGACTAGCAATTTTCTTATTAACTAGGTAGATGACTGCTTACGACAAGCAAATGAGATGAGTCAATGACTCACAGGTCTTCCCGGCGGTGACATTGCCCGCCAACTGAGTCATGAATACGATGAGAAATCTCGTAAACTGGATAATGCTAATAGGGGTATTATCTTACATAGACTTTATTAAGGTGAAGTCTTATGTCTTTACGTTGCTACAACGTTGAACTATCTGTAGCCCGCGACTCCGCCCGCGTGAGTTTCCGTTATCGCAAAAAAGGCACCCTATGTTCTTTCTCAGGCTCTAGACGATATCTATACAAAATTTCATTTAAATCGGTTTAGTTGTTTAGGCTTGATTGCGTAACACACAGTCAGACAGAGTTACTCTCGCATTTATAATAATATAAAATCATTAATATTAGTAAGGATTGATTATATTTTAAATTTTATTTAAGAAAAACACCACCTGATCACCTGAATGAAGGTTACCGGAAACCGAGGCCAATATAAATGGAAATTATAAATGGCCAGAAAGTAGGTAAGGACTAATAAGCAACGAGTGATTTTGACTACAATGATGAAAATCCAAATCATTGAGATCTCTTATGAAAAGACGTCCGACCCTAAATCGATAACATTCACCCAGGCTGCGATGTAACATAACAGAAGATTTGTGTGCGTTACCACGGCACAATAAATGCATAAGGAATATTTACAGTTTTATCCGGACTTTTATGTAATAGTGAATATGATTTAGTGGCAAACGATTTAGGGTGTACGACGTACGCCATTTTCGATTTTACGCTTCAATTCATTTTTCCTGACTGCTTGGTTTTTGTGTGGTGAATTTTGTTTCTCGATACACGTCCTATAAATTTTCGCAATATAACGCATATCTACACAATTATAGTATAGTTTACAGTAATAAAATGCATATTAACACTATTTTAGATCATCTTTAGGTTTAAGATTTCTAAACGTTTTAGGAAATTAATATTTGGTTTTCTAAACTTTCACACATAATATAAAATGTAAATAGTAACTGATACAAAAAAATATCAAGTAAAGATCGTAGAAACTAAGCTTTTCCTTACTAGATAAACGATAAATGTAATAGTAATATTAATGAATATGATACTCAAAATAAAAAAATAAATAAAAATATATTAGAATTTGTCATGTAACATCCTCTTTAGAGAACGAATGTTTAGTTAGCAACAACTCGGCATTCCCACCATTCTTGAAAGGTGCTCTAAGTGTCGGGTCGTCTAAAGAGTAAGCAAGAATTTAAACGAAGTAACAAACATGTACGTTTTACCCGTTTCAACCCAGTTTCTACTAAATCGGGGAGAATTTTGGAAATCCTCCGCAATCTCGGTTCCTATGTATTGCGTGCTTGGGACGGAGTAGGCAGGCTCGTCTGTCTCATGGGTACTATGGAGGGAATTTATTCTAATATTATGTGAGATTGGGACCTGAAAATGGACATCTAGGCTTTCGTTTGCCTTTACACGTTGTTACCTTAACGATAATGATATCCCTTCTATGAATTGTTGGATGAATATCTCAGGTGGAATGATTTGGTGATATTATAGGTTGGATCCTTGAACGACAACAACTTGGAGAAAATTATGGTAGATTCTATTAATACATTTTGTTATTCTTTATATGTTCGTTACCTATTGTTGCTTATAGCACCTAATACCTACCAGCTAATGTAAACTGTTGACTTTTTTAATCCGATAGAGTCGTAGTTTTCAGGAAGGCTATTTCCCGGAAAGCTACAGAACAAAATTGCGCTATAACTTTCAGGACAAAAATTCGTCTTCGGAAAATACCAAACTCGTGTTTCTGATTGATCATATTGTTGATTGGTGAATTTTCACGTCGCGTTTTGTAATCAACCTGTTGAGATTAAATAAATAATATAAAGCAATAAAAGTGAGAAATTGAAATGAATAAAACTGTTCTTACTTTAAAAAAATGCTTTACTAAAGTAAACGTATGCATGAGTTTAAAGGATATCTGCCATTATAAAGACGATCGTGTGAGAGTTGTCGCATCAAATTATAGTAAAAAAAACATTGCTTTAGTAACTACCATTTTTTAAGATTCCCAAATATTATTTTTTATCTTTAAATCACTATTGAAGTGAAGGTACTCATTATTGCAAACAGTAATTTTTAGATTAACCTTTAGTTCTCTATAAATGTTTTTTTTTTCTATAATTCATGAACATCAAAAAGATTCCACAACACCAGTATGTGACCACATAAATGTTTCGTAAAATGAAGCTGGCAAGAGATCTCTTTGCAGTTACATTCAAACATCAGTGAATAAAAACCAACGTTTGAGTCGCATAAAGATAAATTCACAACCAAGTGTGTCTTACCTCAAAAATTCTCTTTGCCATGAATTCTTTATATTCGAAAAGCCAGGTTAGCAAAACGCGATGTAAGCCGTGGTTTTACTGTTCCCTTAGCAGCCATTTTTGGGAGCTCGGGATCAACATAAAATAAAATTGAAGTATAATACAAAATAACTGAGTGCATTACAACGGCGGTGATACAGACAGATTTTTGTGATGATCCTGTTTTTTGATCATGGTATTTTTTGTGAAGGATGAAAGTATCAAGAATATTATCATGCGATAATACAAGGGCTTACCGAGTGGCCATACTAAAGCAGTAAGGCGTACCCTTGGCAGCATGTGTCTAAGCCAAGTAGTACATAGAAGTATATACGACTTGGCCTATTTTCTATTAATTAGATTGAATATTTTTTTGTGGATTTTATGTATTTTTTACCTGAATATTTTACTTTTATGAATTGACATAAATAACGAATAAACAGATTACTTGGACATTGAACTAAAAATATGGCTCGTCTATTTGTATTATTCTATCTATATCTGACCAAGCACGTACCAACGTCTTTCTTAATCGAAAGAGCATAGAAAAAAAAAAATTGACCTCAAAGAAATAACTACTTATTGTGCAATACTTGCAACAGACTCCTCACAATAAGGTTCTTACAGCTCACAGAATCCGACAAAACAATTCACTTGTCCGTTACCGAGAGGGAAATAAAAGAAAACACAGTTTTGTTGTCAATAACATCAGCAGGTGTCCCGAGAGAGGTCGTTCACCTCTGGACGCAGCTTCACTGTGCTTAGAACGTTATTAGGAGCGGTTAGGGGATGTTCCCGAACTTATGGGATGTTACACAGTATATGGGGCTGTAAATGTTGAACGTATGGGTGGATTGCAGGTCAAGCGTATTGGGAATGGATTTAGACGTGTCAACCAAGATTAAGGTGTATCTTGATTCTTTTAGTCAACTTATAATTTGATTTTAAGCTTTTATTAATTTGACGTATTATTTGTCACAAGCCTTTTATTGTGTATAGAGTCTTATTTAAATTTGCAAGACTTAATTAAGATTCATTCTAGTTCATTTCCGCTGACAATCAGTACCTGATTATTCTGTGAATTTAAATCATTTCAGGACTGCCAAAATGTTAACATAAAAAAGAAACAATTCAAAAGTTTGTAAAATAAAGTTAAACAAAAAATCTGCTGAAATACCACCTCTAAAAAATATTTCAAGTAACGTTTCAATGAACGATTCGAATCCCTCAAATAACAAGATCGGCTATTTTTCCAAAATAATGAAATTCTGTCCGTTTATTTATAGGTGTATCATAAAAACAAAGCCTAAGGTCGGACGTCCCTTAGGACTGTGCCATCAACGGGACCCTCCCCTTAATAAATACTTTATTCTGACTCCACGGACACATTTACTTTTTATACCTGTTTAGAAAACTGTAAAACAATGTTTTCTCATCATGTTTGAGGTAACAATATATGTTTTTGTTAAATATTATGTACACTTAATCATTTCACAAATTTATAAAAAATATTTGGATTATTATTTGAAATACAAGAAATTATCATGAAACAAATAAACCGGTTCCCTTTATTTGCTACATGGATATTGAACAACTTTTAATTAAAAAATAAAACAAATGTCTTGTAGATACAAATTATGGAAATAAGGTTATGTTAAATTATTATCAATTCGTCGATCGTATCATGTTTTTCAAACTCTAATGATGTAACTTCGAAGAGGAGTTGTAACAAGTTTCTAGTGACTTAACAGAAATCAATTAATTAAGCAAACTGATGTCGCATGAGGTTTTGTCATACTTGATTATGTAGTAAGATTTTCATATAAAATCGTACACGATAGTAATCAAGACATTCTGTTTTTTGGCAGTGAAGGAAATCTTAATGGAGCTACCATAAAAAACTCTTATAAAAAGACTTCAAACAAGTTTTCTAAAAGCGGAATCAAATCGCAAAAATGAAATAAAATGGTGTCTCACACAGATGGCGGTGAGTGAGATGTCCCAAGAAATTATAAATAATACTACTTAAAAAACAAAATATCATTGATAAAATAAGCTAGCTAATTTACTTATATTAAAGGTAACACGCACCTCACATAAAATATACGTAACCGTTGCACCTTCTACTTCACCTTAATGGATATGATCAAAGTCAATCATCAATTTTGATAATGAATTTGGGAGTCATGCAGCTGAAATCCGCCGGTCCATCGGACGGGGATAATTAATTAATTGACAATACCGAGGGTAGGGGAGTGGACGCGGTCATTTTGCTATTATTAGCAACGAAATTTGTTTTCGGGAGCCAGTCCTTATACGTGTTTAGAGCTGTTCACTTTCGATCTATCAGAAGTTAACGCAGTTAGAAATAAAAAAAAAACAAAGTTTAATGTCTTTATTTCTAGTAAACTAAAATAGACGCTTTAGAAACGTTAACTTTAAAACTAAATGACTCTAGGTGCACGGTTCCAGAGTTTCACTCCTAAGGAGAAGAATTGGCAAAAATTTCCGTTGATTACTCTTTTAAAAAATATATTTTTTACAAAAGATCTTTTAAATTAAATTTGTGCAGCAATATCATAAGAACATAAAAAAAAATAGGAAAAAAATCTAAAGTTCAGTGTGCATGTTTCATTCAGTATCCCGTTACTTTTCGCGGTTCATACAATAGAATCACAATCGAATCATTGAAGCTGTGCCTCGCTTGAATCCATGATTAAAAAGTTATTTCATTGTAGCTTGTATTTACTTTGTTTTATCGATGCACGTCTATGTCATTACCTTCAACGGGACAAGCAAGTCTTTTCAATCAATTGTTATACATTTCTTTATGACGACGACCATTATTCTGATCTTCTCTACATCAAGTAATGACAACACAATTTTTTTGAACAAAATGCTTTATCAAGAATATCGACGTCTAAATGCTAATTAATTTTATCTTTTATACATTTCGTGAAGTCGCACTCTAGCAGCTGACTATTAACACAGGAAGATGATTATATAAAACACAAAGGGTGGTCAGGGGATCTGGACGCGGGTCACTATTAGCTATGGAGTTTGTTTTGCGTGTCCAATCGGTACACGTGACGCACTCAAAATATTAGCACGAATGGGGGTTTGAATTTATGTATAGTTAAGTCGCTTGGGGTTCGTAATGGTTGTAAAGGGGTCTCTCTAATTTTGATGAAATCTGTGACAGTATCAACCGTTAACAATGCATCAATTATTTGATTGTATGGACAATGAAATTGACTGACTTAGTTCTTGTTGTGTTCGTCGATCTAACTACAACGATCCAACCGAAAAATATAATTTTAGAAACCTACAGTTCAATTGTTTTTTTGTACGAATTGAAAATAATTCTTAGTATCAAGTCATGTAATCTCCACGTTCTCATATGTTCTCACAGTGACATCTACTCAATACGTCATGCTAAAACTTGTTGTATAAAGAAACAAACAAAAGAGTTACATTTCACAGTAAAAAATTGTAACCGACGCTGCAAAGAGTCACAGAGACCGAGCAGGTAGACAACTATAGTCTTGTTTTTAATTATTTGAATGCTTAAAAGACAAAAGAAAATCTGGATCTTGTTTTAAGTATTACGTAAAAAAGAAATGATATATCGGCCGACTCATTTGAGCAGGTATATAAAGGTTGGTCTTTAGTATAGCTAAAAAGTTACATCGAGGAACATCACGTGTTGAATGTCCTCTGTGGTGATCCATTTAACTCATTTTTCAATAAAGATAAAAAGCAATATTAATGAATAAAGGGAAAAAGTAGCCTGCTGAATAAAATGAAGAATACTCTGATGAAAATGTTTATGACACGTTTCCTCCTATTTTGCAAGTAGTCATGAAGGTAATAGGGTGATATTGTGATGTGACAATAATAAATGAGGATTAAAGTTTAAGCTAATAAGAATTAATTAATTAATTTAGAATAAGTTTCATAATAGTTATTTCGGTAAAACATCAGTCTTCATAATTAAAGACCACAAAGACGAAAAATATGTACAAACCAATAAATATTTAATAGCCACTTCTACCCTAATTTACTAAATAAACGTAATAAAAAAAGCGTTTTAGATAATCGCGACGAAGAAAGAGTAATAAATAACGTTAATAAAACCGCCTGAATGCACAGGAGCTATTGTAGAATAAAAAGAAAAATGTTTACTCTAACACGGCCCTTGTAGATGAGAATTTTCTTCTAAGATGATATCTGTCTGGGATACAAATCATACCATTGTCTAAGGGAGCCCCGCATGGGGTGGGCTTTTTCCACACCATAAAATTAAATATTGCTCTCAAAATTGTATAATGTTATTACAGGGTTGTATAATTTTTATGTTCCTACATGCAACTTTATGTGGCTTGTATCCGTTTTAGAAATGTGAAAAAATACTATAGTGGAATAATATTAACCGAAACTGTCCGCGTTGTCAAATTATAGAGGGTATATAGTATTTAAAAACAAAATGCTTATATTGTAAAGAGTAACTTTAGCAAAGTACCTACGATAATTAAATTTTAATCGTTATCAAATTAACTTTGTATCATGCTTATTGGTTTTCATCCTAATCCGAACGCTGAGAAAATCTATAGCAGAACAGACTTACCATCCACTTTCAAACAACAAAACAATTTTAACGCCTGTCAAATTAATGTCTATCCGAAAACATTTTATTTTCAGAACTCCTGAACAATTTCTAATAGCAATAACACACGCCGCGCGCAAGCAGACATTTTCCATTAGGCGAACACTTATAAGCACTAATAACTCCGTCTTCTAATGCACCATAAGTGCTTACAATGCGTTTCAGTGCTGGTCGGGTATTCAAAGTTCTAACAAGCCGCATCCCGTGCTGCGCTAAAATGGTTGGTTATTTAGCAAGTTTAGTGGCCAGTACCGTTCACATACATGACAGTGTGAGGTTTCTCGTCGAAAAACCATTTGAGCGTCTGGCGGAGTGCAGAAGTTTGAGAATTATTTCTAGCCATCTAATTATCACATGAAGGCAACAAAGCTTCGAATTTGTATATAAATTACTTACCTATTATTATGCAATTTATGACTGTCACTTTCATTTGAGTAAGAAGGCAAATACTGTGTCTTACAAATAAGGTAATTTGAGGTTAAATCATGAAAGGTTTATTTGTATATTTCGATATTACCCTTCAATATAATCTCTTTCTTATATGTAAAAGGGTGTCTGAAGATCTTTCAACGTTCCAAAGGCTAAATTTAATAAATATCCTAAATCCTAAATCAAAGTTCTGGCTCTCTATAAAAATCCTTCAAGTTACCTATAATTAAATGTTTGTTAATAATGTAAACTTTAAGTTAAATTCTAACCAGAATAGAAAATACTGCTTTTTGATCATTGTGTAGTTTCTATAAATTCTATATATAAGTCTCACATACAAATTCAGTTGATCTAAACTAAAACTTCTGAACTCGGAACAGCGTACAGTCGGTAAACGGCAATACAATAAAGCATTTCTCCCTTCAGGGCTCAGCTGCGTGGTCGACGCGAGAGTGAATGTGACCATTTGCGTACAGCTACACCACTCCTACCCAATGAACAAGTAAGTAATGTTGCCAACATACCAACCCTAATGCGGCGTGTTTCTGTCTGCTAATTAACGTTTAACTCTGAGTTCCACCTAGCAATAATTCGTTTGGGATGGTTGGTACGATTGATGTTCAACAATATTTTCTCTCTAAAAGATTTGTTAAGTTTGCGGGGCATATTTAAATCTCGAAGGATTCCAATTACAAAGATTGATGAGGGAATCAAGAAGGTTAAAATAGAATTTTCGATCAGATAGCGGTTTTTTACCGACCGCCGAACGACGTTAATTACCTTTTTCATTCTATATTTGTTTAAAGTTCCAGCAACAAATTATTGTAAATTCAGTTAAGATAATCATTTCCAAGAGGCTCTTTAATATTTAACATTCGTCAGTATTCGAAAACTTTATTAATTTTAAATCCGCCTAAGATTTATTTGAACAAACAAATAACTAAATAGCCGATAATCCAAAGTATCAAAACTTTGGCACCGATAATATTAGTCGACCGATCCCCATAATTTATTCAATGGAAACTTCAACTTAATTTAAACACTAGGATTTTGCGTCAAGTTACGTTTATAAGATTTATTGCTCGCAAAGGCATTACTCGAATGCCAGACAATTTTTAAGAGAAAAACTAGAAAGAAAGACTTTTGATAGCATGATGAAATAATACCTTCATTAATTTTAAAACCCGATAGCAGTGTTAAACTTCACTAAGTAGGCTGAATAATTTTCCGGTTCCTTTTAAAAATAAACTTTTGTAAAAACTGGCCTGCTTTAAATTACCTAATACTGGCAATTTTTATTAAAAATAAAAGAATAATAAACAACTTTCAAAACAAAAGCAGTTGTTCGATTTTTAAATCTATTTAAAAAATGTTGAGTACGATACAAAATGAGAAAACTCAGTCGGATGATAGCACTCTAGTTGGGGTTAGTAAAATACCCGATTAACAGACCGACTAAGCTCTTGTCTGTTAGTGCTAATGGCTACGATCTAGATGTTTGCACAAAATAAACATTCTTGAGGTCTGAGTGTGGTTGTTTGTGCTTTTGAGATTTGTTCCTTTAGTATTTTCAACTGTTACCTAATAATATGTGAATATGGACTTGTCAAAAATTTTACCCTCATAAGAATAACGCTACACCATATCATTACGTATTTTATGTGATCTTGATCTAATGGTGATTTATTTGAAGCAAACTATCAGGAAATCAATATACTTTGCATTTTATTATAATAGGATAAGAGTAACCTAGAACAATGGGCTTAGCGATAAGCCCGTTGGCCTATTTATATTGCACAAAAATATTACTCTATTTATTATTCAAATTTTCAACAGATTTGATCAAGCATGTTTATGAATGCGTCCAGAGCGTCCATACCGTTATAGAGTTTCGAACATTATTATAATTTCATCCGATAGAAATTCAAAACCTACATTTGAAATGCAGAGCTCTTCCTAACGACTCCTAAGGGCGTTGTAATTAAATTATAAACTTTTGTAGCCGGGGTTCACGGTAGGGTCAACTTATGCGTTAAGTAAATGCCATATCGTAAAACTTTATTGCGTGCCAAATAAAGGGGTTGTAAACTTTTACATTTCGTTTTGTACCTTAGTGGCAAGATTGTTGTGTTGTAAAAACAAATTGACACGAATCTCACTGCGGCCTTACAATTAAATTCTATTTGGGAAACATCCGTTTTGTGGACATGTCCCGTAATGTTCGTAAAACTTAGCAATCTGTTTGTGTGATAGTGTTCAGTTTGAAACAATTGAATGTGGAACTCGAATATTCCTCACCAAGAAAAATAAACATGAAAAATTCGAGTGACTTTTGGAGAAGTTTTTGTTATTGCTAATTCCATGCCATCGAGAGCTTTTGAGTCTCAAGCACTTCTGCATCATATAATTCAATTTGAGTTAAAGCTGCCCTTTGCTAAATACCCGAAAAAGTTCCCGCACGTGACCCCATCAAACTACATCCCAGAGGACCCTGTGTACGCTTTTCCTTCTTTATTCCCATTTTTTGGAAAAAAAATGTTGGCCATGTTTTATTACTCACTTTAGTTAGAGAGCACGTAGGTTTTATGTACGAAGGATTCATTACGAAACATGGAATGCTCACGGAAACGCCTTAGATTTACATAATTTATTTACAAGAGTAACGTTTTAGTATTTTGCATGAACGTTGTCACAATTTGTGTTTAGGAAACATTCAAGTAACGTATGTATAGGCTTCAAAACAAATCCATATAGACTTAATAAACTCGCTCTGTTCACTGGAACACGAAAAAATAAAAAACCAAAATAGGCTTAGTAGTAGAATACTTTATCTTGAATATTCGGAGCAAAACAAATATGAATATATGATCTGTGCAATCGAATTCGAAACTGAAATAGTCCGTAATTATTATGTGATACATGCAATTAGAAGTACCATGGTTGAGGGTTCGAACCTAGGCAAGTAGGTACGCATGTGATTTTTTTAAATTAAGGTATATGTACTTTTTTTATTCTTGACACCATTAACAAACGATGTAGAAACCGGGATTCCAAAAAAAAATTGGCCATCTGAAATCGCCAGCCCGCAATGAGCAAGCGTGGTGTATCCTCCTTCTATATAAGCAAAGAGGCCCGTGCCCAGCAGTGGGACGTTTATAATAATATGCGTATTATTGCGCGTTATTATAATAGATCGCACTATTAATGCGTAGATATTATTACAAATGTTTTTTTATTAAATTTAATAACACAAATTACACATTTTCGCTGATAAATATTTGATCAAATCAACGATTTATAAGTAAGTTTTCCGAAACATTTTATTTACAAGAACTCGTTATTTGGAGCTTACAAAATTGTTTTGTTGAATCAATAATATGGTTCTCCGAAAAATATTTTATCCAAACTCGTAACGTAACTTTATCGGCACGGCCTATACGGATCGATTTATTCAATTGTACCCAATATTACTAGCGTAAGGCCATGTATTTATAGTGGGTAAACTTGGATATGAAATCGTATTGTGTGAGGATTACGTAGCATGTCAAAGGCCATTCACAGGGATATATAGCTTGTAACGATTAGATTCGGATTAAGCATGTTACGATTGTCGTACATGAGCGTATCAAAACCGAACGGTTTGATCCAAATTCAAAGGATTCCTCTGTTGTGAAACGAGTATTTAACCCCTAACGATATGTCGAGGAACGATTAGAGGCGTACCACGTTGTCGCGAATTTAGTGTGAGGGTGAAACTTTGTAAAGTTTCGAATATTATAGTAGAAATAAATTGAAAAATCGGCCAAGTGCGAGTCGGACTCGCCCATGAAGGGTTCCGTAGCAGCAAGTAACATAATATAAAAGTTCTTGTAGTTCGTTGTGTTGATTGAATGAAAAGTAAATTGCTGTTTACAATTTATGACGCATTAAAAAAACTACTTACTAGACTTACTCTCGTTCAAACCAATTTTCGGTGGAAGTTAGCATGGTGATAATGTACATCATATAATGTTTTTTTTAGTTTTATAGTTTTATCATTCTCTTATATTGGAAGTTACAGGGTTAAAATGTGTCCCCACCCATTTTAACACTTTGGAAGTGTTTCTCGCGCAAACTATTCAGTTTAGAAAAAAAAAATATAACAAACCTCAATATTATTTTCGAAGATCTATCCATAGATATCCCACACGGTATGGGTTGATGAAAAACAAATTGAGTTTCGGTTCCAAGTTTGGAGAACCCCAAAAATTTTTTGTTTTTTTTTTCTCTTTTGGTGTAAAAATCTTATGCGACTCACAAAATACTTTACTTACCAAGATTCAACAGTGTAGTTCTTATAGTTTCGAAAAAAAGGGGCTGTGACATACGGACGGACAGACAAACATGACGAATCTGTATAAGGGTTCCGATTTCTGCCTTTTGGCTACGGAACCCTAAAAACGATCCTCATATAAAATAATATAGTTTTCACTCGGTAATCTCATTTTCATTTAATTTACTTAAATATTTTGTTTTTATACCTAGATAAATTTGTAAACTAGAAAATTTGCTTACGTTAATTAAAACTTAGAATAATATATTTAATCCAACCATAACCATATCAATTACAACTTGTTAAACAAATTTGGAGCTACGCAAACTACCAAACATCTGTCGGCGGCAATATTCAGGCATTAGGTGAGATTTTGTTCATAGAAATAGATCCGGTCAATTGCTTGACCATCTGCGACCGGTTCGTGAGGGTACGAAAATGTACGAACATTGCCGATATTGATACGAGCGTGGTCACGGTGACTCCATACAGAAATGCGGGCTTCCCACTTACAATGGATACTAATGCCGATTTCCGTAATTGTAGGATTGCTGTTTGTATTTGTCATAAGTAGTAAACATAGTATAAATCATCCAATTATGTAGGAGAGGTAGTAGGGCCTAATGATACCAATTGGTAATTTCTAATTGGATTCGCCTGTCTACTATAGACTTGAAGCTGTAACACGTATAGAGAAATATCAAATTGGTATTATTATTGTTAGAGAAAACATAATAGCTTTTATTATACTATAATAAATATACGAAACGCGAAAGTGTGACTCTCTGTTTTTTTTCTTAATTACCACTAAAGCATTGACTCGACCGTAACGCAAATTTGCAAACAACTGCCAACTTTAGCTTCATTGATCAAAAGTTTATTTTCAATGCGTAAGATCCTATACAACAGGAGAGTCTGTCTAGAAGGACCGTTCGTGTATTATTATAGCTGTGTCAATAATTTTCATCTCATAGACTTAGCAGACTAAGGCTTAAGTAAATTCTAATCAGGATGCATCATCACGCGACAGGGGTGCCTTGTTTAGGTTTTCGACCCAAATAACGGTGTCAATTAGAGTAACGTCATAATCCCAATCCCTCTGTTTGTCCGGTGGGCTTGCCCGGCAAACAACAGCTCGATTAGATTAATATGAGTCCCGGCCACGTTGGGTTTTACGATAATTTATAGCATTGTTCCATCATGCATAATAAATGTGGGGTAAGTTTGGTTACGTTCCATGAGAGTAAATTAATCTTTACTGTTTTATTTTTGGGGCTTTTGTTTTTTATTTTGAAATTAAAATGAGTGTTTTTTTGCAATTCTTCAGTTTTATAATTTTAAGTATAAACGCGGTCTAAAACTAGGTATAGATCAATAGACAAATCCTTCAGTGTCTATTGTAACATAAGTGGAATTTAAAAATACTATAATGTTTTTTGATCTTAAAATATTTTATTTACTAAAAAAATGTTAAAATAAAATTGAAATGTTACAAAGAAATGAGTTTTCAAAGTAACTACTTCAGCCGCCATCGGCATAAGAAGAGAGCTTATTAAAGAATTTTATATTCAAGCGAAATGACTTATTATCATTTTAATACATACATTTTTAAAAGGTATGAATATTTGCTGCAATTTATAAACACTTTTCGTTGTAACAATTATTTAAAAATATATTATATTTAATATACTTAATAGCTTGTTGGTTGGAATGGTTACACATTTTTATTGAAAGCCATTGAGTGACATTCATTTTATCATACTATTTAGTCTTATGTTGTTATCAGTCAGAAGTTTGAGTTAGGAACATACTGAGCCGGTGAGACTAGGCCCGAACGGTAAGTTGTAGTACCTCGTATGCTAATCCGTGTGATACTCGTAGGTACTTATGTTATTACGAGTACAAATCAAGGTAAACCGTTCATTTTCGTCATAGTTTGAGGTACATATAATACTTCTTGATTAACTTACATTGTGTCTTTGAGTCTATCAATGCCATTCACATAGGCATTATTCATCATTTCGTGAAATAACGTGAAAGTTATGGCGAAATAAAATGTTAATTAAAATGTTTTGTTTGTGTGAAAGGGTACCTAGTTATATGAACAAAATTGAAATTCAGAACTCTCGGGAACTTCCTAAATTCCTGGTTTGAATACAAATGTTTTGTCGAACTTATAAATTAGTAGCGATTCTTATATCAAAACTGTCCTTTAGATAATTATGGAATTACGTTAACCCAAACAGACGTCACTTTAATAAACGGTATTATTGTCATCTTAAAATAACTACAAAGTTATTTCATCTAACATTAGCCACTACATTGCTATTTAATAAAGAAATATACACTTTCACTATGTCCAACGAAAATGTAAAAGATACCGGGAATAAAAACATACGAAGCAAAAAAGTCGATTTGTTATGATTTCGACGGATATTATTTTTATTTGCGGAAGCTAAACTTTTACAGCAAAAAAGCATTTTCGAGGGAACGTCATGGCTAGCGCTGATGTCAGATTGTCATTTTGTTTTCGACGTTTCTCTTTATTTATAAACGCGTCTAGACGGAAGACTAGCCATCCCCCTACGTCACCCCATACGCCCAATTATTGAATGCTGCAATAACTCTACTGCGCAAAAAAAGTTAATCTCCTTTGAGTGATGAGTGCACCACTCCATTTTGACGTAAGTTATACAGACACTGGTATTAAAAAGGGTAGATGTTCGCTACACGTAATGTCTTTTGGTAGAACACACAGTGTTGTGTGTGGTGTGTGTTTTATTTTTAATAATATATGTATTCAGGTGAACGACCTTCATGCAGATTCCCAAATTAGTCTACATAAGTACTTTCTTGAAATATTGTTGTATTTTTTATAAAAGTATTTCAATTTTTTCTGTTCTGATTGGAATATGCTCGGAAGTATTATTTTTAACCAATTCTCATACTTTAAATCTTTGTGAATGTAAAACTTTTACAAGCGTAAACTTCTGCGAATGATTTCGTTTTGGTAAGTATTCATAAATAGTGTTTGCCATGGTTTTCTAGTTTTTATCTTCAACGAAACTATCTTGTACGTTACGTTCACGTAAAAGGAAGCTGCTATACACTATATTTTGACAAACTATGTTACTACATCATATTACGCCCTACAAAGTTTTATGCAAATAGCAGCATTATATTATGCTTACAAAAATATATATATATATTTTTGTAAGCATAATATAATGCTGCTATTCGCATAAAACTTTACACGTTATGTTTCATTTTGGAATATATTCCAAAATGAAACATAACGTGTAACTCGTCCGTCTTACAGCATTGTTACATAAGATATAATACACCCAGAAAATGAAGTTCTCAAGACTTTGTTGCGTGTCTAAAGGATTTTAATTACCCAGTTTCAAATAAGTTCCATCCCCCAGAGTTATTACTGGCGTCGGAAGCTACTGCACAAGTTTTGAATTGCGCGAAGGTTTTATTCATATTAACATGTTGTTTTTACGTGCTAAGAGCTCATGAAAGAATGTGAAATTAAAAAATTTTAGCTTCTTTGTAAAACTTTTGCAGGTCAGAGAGTTTATGTGTTTTTTAAAGTAATTTTTATCATAAAATCTTGACTTATGTATGTTCTAATATTAAGTAACATTATATTTTCTTTCCTCTTTATAGTTAGTACAGTCAACAGCAAAAGTAGATGATGAATTGAGTTTATAACTTTTGGAGTCAAAACTGATCACGAATATTATGACATCTGTACTAGTAGTAAATGTTTGGTATAATTTACAATCACATACTTTTGAATCACTTCGACGCCACACAGTTCCGACGCAACCTCCGTTCAATAGTATTGAATTTCTGATTTTGATCATCTACTTTTGCTGTTGACTGTACCTAAACAAAATATAGAATAAGAAAATGCTGAGACTTAGCGCAGTACAGGGTTTTTGCTTGACTTAACAGCTTCAAAATAGTGCTTGCTGTGTGCTCATATTTAGCTGTAAATAATAGAAAAGTGCCTGAAAAGGTATAATATAAACTAGCTGCCTGGATAGTCTTCGTTCTGTCAAAATAATAAGTGTAACGATTTTCGAGTGATCACATCATGCAATTTAAGTCACAGATTGGGTTTCAAAATTTTATCCAAATCAAATTACGGTTACAATACTGACTAGGTATATAAAATAAAATTCATAAATATTTTATTAAAACCTTTCCATCAACAGTAAACTCACAGCAAAAATTAATCCGTAGTTTAGTTTCATTCTTCATACATAATACTGTTCATTTGAAATAAAATAGTGTAATATTCCACGTTAGAGGTCCGGATCTCTCAACTCCGAGAAATAATGATGTACCATTTTTATAAAGTTCTCTAGTGGCATTCTAGGAGAACTATTATACGTAACGTTTGCAGCACTTATAAGTTTTCTTAGTTTAGTCTTTCAGTTGGTTTGTGGCATACCTTTATTTGTAGTATGTACTTGTAACATTTAGTCACGATTTCTTTCGGATTTCTTTTCAGTTTTATAGCTCATCAAGAGAACAAATAGAGGTATTGAGAAAATATTAAAGTAAATTATTTAAAAATATAAATAACTAGCTTCTATCCGCGACTTCGTCTACGTGGACTTTAGAATTGGGTCCAAAAGAAATGTAAAAGTAATGAAAAATGGAATAAAATTTTCACCCGTGTTATAGATTGCTGTAATAGACAAAAATACAAAATTTATAAGCTGTCTGCCCACGGCTTAGCTCGTAAACAATTTTCAATTTTCGGTCGAGAACTTCTTAAGAAATTGGTATAAAAGGTAGCCTATGTTCTTTTCCATGTCAAAGGCTACATGCATGCCAAATTTCATCCAAATCCGTTAAGCTGTTTTTGCGTGATTGAGTAACAAACATCCAAACATTCAACCATCCAAATATCCAAACATCTAAACATTCAAACATCCACACTTTCACATTTATAATACATATTAGTAGGATATACTATCATGTTTTATAGGGAGCACAAATTTGGAATTGTTGTTAAAGTATATGATAATACAAACTATGGAACTTACTTCAAAATACGAGGAAATTTTGTTTTTTTTTCGTTAGTTTAAAAGAACCCCCGCGTGAAGGTTGTTTTATCACCCTCACCAGAGGGGTTAGTTGGCATATTGATGGATAGCCGCGTTGTACGTTGTCAATATGAGCTAAATTGATAGAGCACGTACATACTCACCAATTATAATTATGTTATCTTTGCCTCCACCGCTCACAATGTGATAATATCGACTACTAACGTCGATAATTACTGCATTAAATTATAAACAAACCGCGGTTCTCGCGATCACATCAACGTGAAACAAACTTTGTTTTGAAATTCTCATTCAATCAACGTTTTCACTAGATTGGGTACAGAGTTGATGATAATAGCTGTATAATTACTAAATATACATTTAATAAATTATGAGCTCTTACCATTAACGAATTAACCACTTTACCTTATTATACTTATACCTTAAATAAGGTTTTTTTTTGGGACTGGACGGATAGCCGAGTGGTATAGGTCACCACGCTAATTACCACTGTGCGCGACGTGCTGCGGGTTCGATCCCCACATGGGACAAGTATTTGTGTAATCCACAGATGCTTGTTTCAAGTCTGGGTGTTCTTTGTGCATGTGATTTGAATGTTTGTGAAACCCCGCGACACAAGGATTTAATTCCTTAGTGCGGACGTCGTATTTTATAAAAAAAAAATACTTATACATTTTTTCAATATTGTATTTCAGCCTACCAAGCGACTAGATTGGAAAACTTTGTGCAGTTACTAAATAAAAAATCTTTTTATTTTATGTTTCGAGGTGAAAATCAAAACTTGTTTTCTGAATAATAATAAACATATCATGTCATTCTTAATTAAAAAAACACATTAATACGCTATAAGGGGTGCATTTTTATGGCAACTTGTATCGGAAATGAGTCGACCTGTATTAGTTTCTGTATATTAGGGTTGTGTAACTGAGTAATCCGTATCATCTGCTACTGGGGCAATTATTTGAAAGGGAAGTTGTAGACCACGCGTAAGCCGGTCGCGTGGACGGCCCTAATTGTTACTCCGATAACCAATATGGGCTTAGTGTAGGGTGACTACGAGAAAAAATTTAAATTGTTATAATTTTCTATTTAGAAACTTGAGCGCTGGTTGTAAATAGAAAACATATCATACCTGAGGGTAAATGACTATTAAACGGCACAAAATATGTGCTGGTATTAATGAAATATTTATTTTGTGAACAATTTGTTATATTTTGATACTGAGAAAGTGAATACTAAATGTAAAGCTTACTAGTATTCTCGTTAACTTCTCGTGGTAAGCTAAATATATTATTATGCTTGTCTTACGAGTGGGTTCACGTCGTTAGTGCAATGGGTGCGATTCGAAACCGTGACCGCGTGGTCGCAGTCCCAATGCCCAAGCCATTACGATACCGCCGAAACTAATAAATACTTCTTAAAACTAATTACCTACCTGTTGTAAAATTTAGTTATAGATACGATCTATGTTTTGCGAACATCTTTGACAGGTTTTAATTTTTTTTATTGTTATTAAATGGTTAGGAATAGATAGCCCCATCTTTTATTACTGTCATGTCTAAGCAATGTCCGGCGATGACAAACCTGTCAAGCAAATGATAAACGATTCATATAATGATCAAAATCTATGTAATTAAAGCTTTTCCTACTTAATATCCGGACGCCACGACCGTCCGGTCAATCCTAATTATTACAATAAAACGTACCGGAATAAATTTTATACTTTCAATAAATCTTATCCGGCTATCAATTTGTAAGACCAAAAATACCTATTTTAATGAATAAGAAATTATCTTTATTAGTATTGTAATTTTGTCGCCGTATTTTTTCTATATTTGGCATCCAAAGTAATATAATTTATGCCTCTATTTGAATCTCGGTTGAATAATAATTATTCATATTTTTCTATAATCAGAACGTTGTGTAATTTAATGCTGAGAATCGTCCCTTCAGTATTGTGTGTCTAGCAATCTATGTGATTTTATGTTTTGGAGATAAATGTGATAGTTATGTTTATTAAAGTTTGAATTTAGTCTTTAAATTTTTAGTGATGATATAATGTTATCAGATTGTTATTAAACATTCAATCTATCCATACTTACCACACGAAGGCTAAGGTCCATTTTATTTTGCTTACCATTTTATCCCGCTTGATCCAGTATACACGCCCCCCCTACACTGAATGTCAGTAAAATATAAATTATAACGGTGCAGGGTGCGTCATTGTGTCCTTCGCTTCACGCATAGACCGCAGAGATTGACTGCACCCCGTGGATCAACCGTGACGCATTGCTTTTGCGAAATAGTGCTGTTAACTGCGTCACGGTAATATAAAGTCGATAGTTTCTTATTTCTATTGCTTTCAATAAATTATATCGTACTTACGCCTTACATATTTATGAAACATTTTGGGAAGAATTATTACTTTGGGCTTTTGTTTTAGCAAAGGATTTTATGGGCGTCGTGAAAATAGGATTTTTGAGAAATTTTCTACCCCAAATGCGTTTCTTAGCCTTAGTATATATACCTACCTATTCCTTAGGTAACTTTGATATGAAACACCGCCTAATTTGTTTTCTCTCACAAATTATAAAATAAATTAACTGAACTTTCGTAGTAAGTATAGAAACTATGACCGAATTTCGTAACACAAGCTGTAATTGAACCAATTTAAAATTTCCCTCTTTAGAGATCTATTCAGGCACGAAATGAGTCGACTAGCGTAACTAAGCGCATCACTATGGTTAATACGTTCCTAAGTGTTGTTGCACAACATTTGCTCCATTGTCCGCAAACTGGGCCCCGTCTGTTACATCCCCTCGTAAAAGATTACATTGTTATAAGAACACCGATTAAAAAGCGCGATGTTTTGTATCGCTGCACTAACAAGAATAAATCATGTCTTTTGTCGACAAATCTTTTGGGCGTCCCCATTTCATTTAATAGCTCAATAACGCAAATTAAAATTAATGAAGCGTAAATAAAAATTCCGACTCTATTTTACTTTCGCGAAAATACAATTTCATTAAATTATATTTTATTCAATTTCCTTTTATAAGTGAAAGTTTTATGGCTGTAAATGATACACAGAAACATTTTTAATACATTTATTTTCATAAAAAAATGCGCTCTTCTTCGATTATAAGCTGGCAGACATAACTAACATTCCAATAACATTTAAGCTTGTACATGTAGAAGCAAATGACTACGTTGAAGGTTCTATTGGTCTTCAATTTGCAATTTGTTCAATGAAACATGTAATTTTATTGCCCTAAATTGTATCTATTGAGTCAGACATTAGTTACTATTTGATAGATAAATTGGCTTCGATCATTTGATTCAGTTAGTTAAGCTTTAGGCATGTTATGTGTAAAACATCGAAGCCAATATTAATGGTATTGTAATTCTGAAATAAGTTTTTTAAACTTCGTTAAGTTTAGTTTAGACATTATAATTTGTGACGTCATTTAGCTGTACTAACAAACAATAATACCTACAGTAATTATCAAACGTACTCTCAACATTTAATTAAGTTGTACAACTAATATTCTAGTTATCCATAATTCTTATAAAGGCGCTGTATGAAATTCAAACATAAAATGTGAAAGTTAAGGTACAAGATGTAGATAATAGATAAATACTCTTATCTTAAAAATATCTTAAACATACATTAAGCGATTATAAAAACATTTTCTGGCTCTAAGAATAATCTGCCAAATTGTGTGATGACTCTGTAAACTCAATGTCATTAGTTATAAACATTTCTGTAATTTTGCAGTCTTATTCTTAATATAACATAATACACACAAAGAACAGTCATAAAAGTATATTCTTAAAATAATTAAGTAATATTAAAACTAGAAACGAGATCAGTGCCTGTACTATAAGCTCGTAAACAGATCTGTTGCGTGTGGAAGCGAGATAGCACAATACACTGCGAATAGCGGTGTCTCGCTTCCACAGCGGCGACAGTTTTGCTTTAGGAACATAGCAAACGCGCAGATTATTAAATATGTGGTAGTGTATAGGATATAAAAAGTATTAGGATGCGAGTGTATGATGTATTTTGCATTGAAATGCGTTATTTTGTGATAATAATATATTCTATTCTTCATGTGTATTGTGCAGTTTCCTAAATAATTACGATAGTAGTAGGAATATCTAAATAACCTTAAAAATTCTAACAGGTATACAGTACCTAACTAACGAAATTGTTTATAAAATTAAACATGACACTTAAATGTAGCTTATAATTAACATAAGCGAGTAGCGTCTAAAAAAACTAATTAAGTAGGAAAAAGGACAGAATCATAAGCGGCTCCTATTTTTAATAAACTTGTCAAGTGTATTCTATGAGATTGTATCAACATAAAGACAAAACAATAAAGTATAAATTATTTACAGTCCTAACTATTTATTTACAAAGCTTATTCTAAAACTTACGGCTATAGTTTCAGATTTTCTTTTAACGAAAAGGCAACTCAAATAAAAATTCGGTGAAAAAGTATCATCGGTTTTTTTTTAATATCATTTAAGGTGTTTAGCTGCCTCGTGAAAGTTGTATAAAATGTTTAAATATTGGAATATTTCGACAAACTAAATCCACGTATTTAAAATTTTCTGTAATAAATACATATAAAATGTCTGTCGTTACATATACGTTATCCTATTTACACTAAAATATAATACCCTCATATATGAAATATACTAAAAGGCACATCTGTACCTCTATAAGCAACTGCATCTACCAAGAATTGTAAAAAGACTGAATTGTTAAAAACGGAACGATATAAAATTGTAAAAATACTTTTGCAAGATTATATTTAGACGGTATAAAAATATATGGACATTGTGATGATAAATAAAGTATATATAGTAAAGCTGAATACTTAAGTAAACTTTTGGCAGTTTAAAATACTGGTCGCGCTCACACATACACAAGCATATCGAATGTAACACCGAGTTGAATAAACATTCACAATCATTTCATTCTCTTTTCCCCGTAGACTAGTGGATAATCTACTAACGTGAACGATGATCCAGTCGCTCAAATGTATGGCAATCATTTTCTCGAGCAATTGGCTTTCTCGATAAAAGTGTATAATAAGTCACGTGACTTAGACTTTTCTTTTCCATACATTTGAGGGAATCGGTCAACGGTATCGATATAAAATGTCACTTGTCAAAAAATGTTGAAGTTTTAGACGGCGGAGTTCTTGCCGATGATTGGTCCTCCACTGGTAGCGTATACCCTGTGCCCATCGAATTCAACTGAAGAGTTCCTCTTGATGGCGTCATCACCAGTATCTTTCAGTGGCTCCTTTTCATCCCTGTTAACACGATTTTAATTAGTTTTTGCTCGCAGTTCAAAATTTAAAGTATTATTTACAACACATCCATCGTTTAAGGCTACATTCAGTATGATTAAAACAATGGGTTTATCTAATCACGCCATTTTCATTTTCTAATCATACTCGTCTGTACAAAATGATGTAACCTTAAACTATCACACGCAAAATTCTATGCAGATTAATGAATGATTAATGTGAGAGAATATAATAATATGTTACAAAGATGTGATGACAGGTTATGAAGGATCAAGAAAGCTAGTACAACGGTAAGCAAACGTATTAATGCAGAATATAGTTTGGCAGACACTGCAATCACAAATCAAATCAAAACTCAAAAAAAACTCAAACCAAAACTGATATTATTAAAGTTGTATGATATATTGAAATGTCTTACACTGGCGTGGTCGGTACATAGCTACACGTGGTTGATATGAGGCAGCATTGGGAAAGACAAATAATGTTTGTTAGTGGATGGTGCAAATAGTAAAACATCTAACAGTCAAATTTAAAACCTGTGATAAAGTGCAAGGGAAATGTTACACACAGTTGTAATTGTAAGGATAAAACAAATTAATTTTAAATGAGAACAAAAAAATGTCGAAAGAGATGTTCCAGTTTAATAGAACGTGGCGGAAGTTTTAATCCAAAGACGTGGCACCTGTCGATACAACACTATATGAAACTCCGTTGCTATTAAATTAGTTATCTTCAAAAAGCGGCACTGTACACTACTTCACAACTACAACACTTCAACAATCTCCAACTCAAAGCATTACGGTTTCTATGTTTATACTCCATAGCTATATACATAAGGCAAATCGCGAAGCTTTCCTTCCTTGATATATACAAATTGCTCAGCCCCAGCGAAAAGTCTTATACATACATCATCCCCATTATTAAAAACTTAATTGTCCGTTCAAACCAAATCAATGTTCGGTTCAGGATATGTTTCTCCTCACGAGGGCCGAACCAAGTGATCCGCACAAACAAAGCATGCAGGCAGTCTCAAGGTTTCGTAATGGCTATTGTGTGGTGCCTTACGTAGGGGTCGGCACGAGCTTGACCGGTGGCGGCAGGGGCGCGGGGGAGGGCGGCGCGCGCGGCTTCGTGCTGCAATAAGGGAGCGGGAAGCGCCAACCGTACAGACTAGCGGGCAGAAACATCTCTCATCGACACTAACACTTAATATGGAACACGGGATCACAAAGGGAAAGGCTTCGACACAATTAAACATAGGAAGAAATACATATAAATAATTATAATCTAAGAAATTCTGGAGTGTAACGGTTATGATGTCGATGATGTGCTATCTGATGAACTGTATTAAGGTTTGTATTAATAATATAAGTCATCATTAAAGAAGCTGTCATATTTTACCTTCCCAATTTGGCTTCGTCGTCGTTGTGTTTCTTTCCTCGTCTGCCACAAAGAGTTGCAATAACTCCTTGCCGTCTGAAGCACAGGAGAAGGAGGTCCACAATAAGAAGGCAGATGAAAACTCCAGCCAGTGCAAGTCCGATTATGGAACCACTCGATAACAGTTGTGGTGGAGCATATCCGGAACGTTCCACACCTGTACAAATCATATTGTTTCGATATAGTTCGAGAAAAAAAATAAAGAGCAGTAGAAGCAGGATACCTGTTGCTAATAAAGGATAAAGCCAAAACGTGATCTTCAAATCAAATGGTAAATGTATCTACTGCTCTTGATATTGTTAGTTTATGCATCATATCACAAAAGCTGAAAATGTTAGATGACGTGATAGTGATTGTAACAAATGTAACAACAGATCTTGTGTACTAAGGAATAGAATCATATTCATAGAGGATAGTACACAGCATTATAGACATTCATTGCAATCAGCCAGTGACAAACAGGGAGTGCTTTCAGATAAAGAAATCGTGCACCCAATCACCGGAAACTAATCTATTTTAACAAATTATCAAAATGTTTTGGAAGAAAGCTCTCCGCTAGATGAAATGGGGTTTGAATGGAAATGATTATGATGACGAATGATAAAACTCATAAGACGATGCATAAGTTGATGACCTTAAAAATAATGATAACGATGTAATCATAAGAAAGAAAAGTTGTCAAGATGCAAACATTCCAAATGATTTTTTTATCGCAAAATAAATGTTCAAACCCCATAACAAGTTTGTTTTTATCTATTTAAGCGGCATTGGAATCTAATGTAAACATATAAGTAATAATAACAATAATTTTGAACATTAATAATTATTTTATAACAACTACGCATTGGATGGAACTCTATTAACCATCACCGTAGGAAAAACAACATTTAAAATAGGGAATATGAATTGCTGTTTGAAAAACACATTTCATAAAACGATGCCAACTGACTAACTTTATTTTTCAAGCAACAATTTTTCAAGTACTTCTACAAAGAAATCCTAAAACCTTGTGAAACTGCCAATAAATATAGCTGAGGATACATATACGGTTTAATACGAACATAACAATAGGTATAGTAGCGGGGGTATCGTGTTGGCAGTTTCATAGATAACACCATCCATGCTAGTAAAAAATAAACGGGACACGTATAAGATAACTTTTATACTCAAAAATTATATCTATAAATCATCATCTAATATGACATCTAAGATAATTATACTTAAAATGGTAGACTGGATGTTTAAACAAGAGTTGATAAAATATTAAGTTGTCGATTTGGACCATGCTATTGGGACAATGTGAATAAATCAGCGTTGAAGGGTGTACATGAAGATCATGCAATAGTAATTAGTACATTCCACAGGAAACTAGCAGCAGGATTGTTAACTATAAAAATATTGTATTAAGTAAAATTATATTTACCCAAATTTCAGTCAGGGCGACACAAACACACTTGTGTAACGATCAACATTCAAAAGGGTTAATGGATTTCTTGATAAGCATCTTGACAGCTTTCTTTTCGTCTCATTACAGTTAATCATTAGTCTCATAGGGTACACAAAGGGATCAGGGTTAACTCTAACTTCCATTGATCATGGTGATGGTTTTACATTCAGAAAAATGAATGAAGTTTTATTTTCGTCTTTAATTTTCACAAATATTTACAATTATTTTATAACTTCATTCATTTCCAAAACTATACAGAAAACTACAAATAGCAAATTTTGTTTTCAAAACATTTATTATTTTTCACATTGGTCATTATTTTTTCTCCTAAAACAGATCACAATTCGAACTCCTTTCAATTATAGTAGAACTTTTGGCTAACTACATTATATTTTAACCCACAATGCTCAACATTCATATCCCTTCTCAGTCCACTTTATGTATTAGATGGACGATTGTAATTACCACCTTTATTCTATATCAAAAGGACAAAATAGTCATCAAAAATTCGTACACAAATCTTATGAATCCTTATACAACGTTCTATGTTAAAATGTATGGATGCCTTAATTTTTGGCATTATTTCTTAATTAACACTATATTTACGATTTTATACTTTGGCAGTGTTAATTTATTAGCCGTAAATTTACCGATTTAAGATTATATTTAGTTTGAAAGTAAAGTACGGATTAAGTTTTTAATTTAATTTAAAATAACATTCCGAAATCAGATCAAATTATTTTAAACTTTCAATTATTTAATAGTAAAGACACACAATTCGAATCGCTAATTCAAAAATCATTTCATGACATTTCAAACACAAATAACATTTATACTTATTTACACATCAACAAATGGCATTATCACAACAAGTATTTTCCCTAAATAACAACAGTCGTCTTTGGACTTGCTTAATTTAGAAGATTAATAAATTTAACTATTACTTTATATTACGTAAATAATTATACATATCGTCGCTAACACTTCCATTTTAGTGTGAGCCCATCTGAAATGACTTGGACATCCATTTGGGTTACCTAGAAAATATTTTATTATGATAAATACATAAAGTTAATAAGGCAAATAAAATGTTCTACTTTAAGAAATTAACAAATAAAATATAGGCAATACAAACTTACCACTGGTAATAAATTAACACCAACATAATATAAAATCGTCAATATGTAATTTAAAACTATAAAAGCACATCTTAATCAAATCCAAATCATAATTGTACTTTGAACCTAAAATACTTTTCAAAATTATAATATAAAAATTATATAAAAATGCATGCCAAAATACAACAGTTTCACACACTCACAATTGATATTTTCAATATTTTCTAAGTATTTGTACATTGTAAACGTTATTAATGATATTATTATTATTTGTATAGGCAAGATTTTACAATAAAGTAGGTATAATGTAGATGAGAAATTAGTGTGTAAAAATCATTCAAAAATTAATGAAATTAAATAAATAACACAAAATTGGTTAACAAGCGGATGACTTAAACTATGAATACTTGTACTTGATCAAAGAAAAGCAAAACTAAACAGAAACCACTTAGAAACACATGACAGGAAAATAAATTCGATGTAAAATAATATTTTACAGGAGCACAAATAAATAGTTGAAGGCGCACAAACACTAGTTTCAAGTCACAGTTCACAAAAACAAACACAAAACAAAGATGAATAGGCTGATGTGAGTGCTGACCGTTGCCTTTGAACTGTATATTGATTCTGAGGCGGGGTAAACGTTGTAGAAGCCAGCCCTTACTGGGACTTCATTACTCTCCTGATTGTACTCACCAAGAGCCGTTTGGACGTAAAGTTGTGCAGGCAGGGAATAGCCGAGGACGTTGTGTGCCCGGACGTGCATCCTGTACCGCGTGTCGGGGTGGAGACCACGTACTTCGTAACTGATTGCCTCTAGAGACTTAAGCTCCTCAATGACGCATTGAGATTCAGATGCTATGCGCCATTCCCCACTCACTTTCAGCACCTGCACGAATATCAGGATATACTCATGTATTTTGAAACGAAATACATTTATTAACCTTTTCCTATTTGGAAAGTCAAGTCCTTGAAGTATTATTTACTTCCGAGTAACAGCGTAAGTATATTTGAGTTAAGCACGTGTTACGATCAATCGGAATAAATGATCCAAGCAAATCTATTGAAAGCGTTCGTATTGTATGTTAAAATGGAAATATTATATAAGTAACGTTACAATAAAATATGTGATAGTACTTACGGGGCAATGACTGATTTCATACATATCGATGGGCTCGCCATTGTTGGCAGGCACTCGCCATCTTAACTCGTATCTATCCGCATATTTACCATGAATAAGCGATTCCGGACTTTCGTTTTCCCACCATTTCGGTTGCTCTGGTGGCGACCTGAGAATGATGAGATGATAAAATGTTATTGTAAAGTGTTCACATCGCAAATCCGTTTTATATGGTTATTTACTTTTAACAAACACAGACATCTAAATGTTGCAGTTGATTAAACGATTATTTCGCTAGATCTTACCTTCTTGGCATAATGACAGTAATTGGAGCACCCCAACTGCCTGCTCCAACCTGATTGATGGCAGCGAATCGAAAGTCATAAGTGAACATCGGCCTCAAATTCTCAACTATGTAGGGTGAATTGGCAGACCAAGTCCTGTTCTGAGCGAGATTCCAATCGAAATTGCCATTTTCCTTGTATTGGGCAATGTAGGCCAATATTGGCGGGCCCATTTCTTCCGCCGGCCCGACAATATTGAATGACACTGATGTCGCAGTTATTGTTTCTTGTCGGCTCTAAAAAAGATGTGGTATTAATACAGCATCAAAGGTTTTCGGGGATTTCGCTGTATAATAATAAAATATCAAAATACTTGCAATTTTATCACAGAATATATTAACATTTTTAATATTAAGTATGTCATAAAATATCCAACCTTATTGCATAAGTTTATTTTAAACACTTGAGATTACCAAGTTTCTGCAAGAAATGAGTTCACCGCAATAGTCAAGGCAAGTCTAGATTTTAATCCATTACGGCGACCCGGAATCCTACACCTTTGTGGTTTGCCTATTGTGTATCTTCTAATAACTGACGTTCAAAGCTTTTAGTTATATTCATGCTATTGTCATTTACATTTTATCCTACAAAAAGGAGATTTAAACGAGAATTCAACCAACAATTTGTAGGAACGGTACCAGAACATTTGAACGTCAAATTATCTAATACATTTTATGATTTCAAATTACGTTTTCAAAAAGAGCTTCGTGTTTATCTTATCTTGGTTACACAAGCCAAAGTAATAAAGAGAGTCTTTAATATTTAGGAATCAATTCCTCCTACGCTATTTACGTTACTTGTCACCCGTTATCGCTCTTTTTTGAGGCAAAAAAAATATTTTTCTGAATTTGTTTAACGAAATGTAATTTCAAAATTAAACGGTTATATACATATTAAACCTCTAAAGACCTTTCCTGTACCTTATCTAGTTTCTTATATAATTTCTACATTTTGTGTTAGAATATTTAAATGCATAAATCCAATATCAAAATGATAATTCATCATAGCATTTGTCTACTTACTTGGACAACTGGTCCCGGCGGAAAAGCTTCTCTAAACTGAATGATGTGTTCGGCTTCGCCGTGGGTATTGGTAGCGATACATTTGTAGATGCCGTATAGTCCCCGATCAGTCGGCGTGACAATGACATAACTTGATGGACCAGACCCATAAATCTTCACTTGAGGAGTTTCAACCAAGTCCAGTTCACGGAACCTTTAGGAAGATAAATTTGGTGTTAGCTTGTCTAACGGTAGGTATACCTTCGTAAGGAATATATCAGGGATTTATCTGATAATGGTGCTGAAGTTGCATGTTTAATTGAACGTACCTATTGTTTAACGCAAACATATTTCGTGAAATGTATAAAGCTAATCCAGAGTATAAACAAGATGTTCCAAATTCGCTACTTTAAAAACAACATTGTCGCCAATTACGTCATAAATTTCCAGAAACGTTCGCTTAATCGCGGGGAACTAAGTGAAATGACTGCATTATAGACTTCCCTTTGTTTTAACGTTCTTACCTCCATTTAATGGTAGCGTTCGGAATACTCTGCGCCGTACAACTTAAATTGGCAGGTCGGCTGTTCCAACTCCAAATAGGGATTGTAGGCATGTGATCGAAAGTTGGTTTGAATTCAACTGTTAAGTGTCCGTTTTTCCGTGCTTCGCCACCTGCACAAAAACACATCGAATTAGGTTTAAACCTTTTGTAAACACTAACATAGGAGTAGTTTGATAAGTATTTATGACGCGCCGGGGAGTTGACAGGTTAAAGAGAGAACTTAAACTCTAGCTGCTGTTAGCTGGCTAGCATGGTTATAAAACAATTATCATACTGGTGGGCATTGTTAATGAGCATTACCTGCATTCTCAGCAAAACATTCGTATAATCCATCATCAGTTCTATTCAGTTTAGAGATAGTAATAACTCCACTTGATTCCATTTGATCGCCGGTCTGACGCGTGGTCGTTTCTATTGTAATCCTGAAAACAAAATTTAAAAAGTTTTCCTTAAGTTATGTGAGAATATAATATCTTTGAACTTGACAAAGCATATTGCGTGACAAAAGCCTCAAAAAGTTTTCCATGTATGTTCAGAAATTGTTGTTTCCAACAAAAGTAATTTCCTTTAAGAAAAATATTTGCTTTGAACTGTTTGTCAGTTCGTAAGTTTGACGTTAACCTTGCCTCCCACACACTTTCAACGAATAATTAACTAGTTTAGTCGATACATAAGTTTAGGACCGTACTGCCGCACCTGTGTCCATTAAGATAGTAAAACACCATTGTTATTGGCAATTGTCTTACCTGCCGTCGTCGTTCGGTCCATTCAGGAAGCGGTCAGGGTTGCTTAATTTGCGGAAACTAATGCGAGGCGCGGGCCGGCCTGTAGCTTTGCACTCTAATTTACCCTCTTGATTCTCAGAAGCTGTTATATTCCTAAGTTCGAATATTTTTGGTTTAACCAAAACTTCTACTTCGATTTCAGTTTCGTTTTGACCTGCTTGGTTTGATGCGCTGCAGATATATTTTCCATAGTCACCGGCTTCGACGCGATCGATTGTTAATAAACCTGTATTCTCGTTGACGCTGTATCGAGACGTACTAGCCAAGTTCTGAAAGATAGCATGCAAATAGAATTCATGTTTTATAACTCAGTATAATATTTTCAACAAAAATTCACTATATTTTTGTAGATTCTAAAAGTGAATTGTTACCTCGCGTGTTGATGCTTTGACCCAAGAATAAGTTGGTTGTGGTTTGCCTCTAGCTTTACATGATATTGCGGCCCTTTCTCCTTCTTTGATCTCAACTCTGGGTTCCCTTTCTTCCATTTCTGGAGCAGTGTAAACCTAAAGGTATTACATGAGATATATTTATAACATAACACGAAATTTCTAAAATATTTAAAGATTTTGAATTTGTTCATCGCTTACTTCTAGTTTGATGTTTCGTTCAGCAAGTTCACCCGTTTGAATAACAACAGCACGACAAGTGTAAGTGCCATCATCGCTCTCTTCAACGCCTTTGATCATGAGACCGTTTGCGTAAATTACGTATCGATCGCCGGTTACAACCTAAAATAAGCCGTTATTAGTTTCATGGTTCTCTCTATAGGTTGTAATTTTTTTTATCTGGTATTTTTAATACTTACTGGATTGCCTTCTTTGAACCAATCAACGGAAGGTGCGGGTTCTGCTGTTACTTCGCACATGATTTTAAACTCTTTACCCTTTGTAGCATATTGATTTTCATTAGCGTTCGTCCATGTAATAGCAACTAAAAAACAAATTGATATTTAAAGACCAGTATAATCACATCTTGTGTAATTACTGACATTAATGACAAACTGCCTGTCTGTGGACATTTCCAATAAGTTTTACACTTCACAATAAATTGCTAATCGAATGCATTTATCGGCTTGTTACGTACGATGAAAATTTGTTTCTAAGAAAGTTGTTACTTTCCTTCAAATGGCTGTATCTTAAAACCACTTTTACAACTGTATACATATATTCTTAAAAATGAAATTAATAGAAATGTTGTAGAAAAAGTACCAAGTACCAATTAGCACAATAATTATTTAAAATTGCGAAATAATAAATAATTATAATAAAGTCTCAATCATTTCGATTCAGGAAAGAAATCTCAATAATTTCGACTACAAAGGTAAAGCAAAGACGACAATAACGTTATAAAGAACTTACCGAACGTATCAAGAACGACGCTCGCACTCAAAGGCATGTTAGTGTAAGTAGCGACGCAGGTGTAGTTGCCAGCCATGCCGGGCGTGATCGACGATATGTACAGCAGTTGCAGCTGCTTCGCCGGCATTGGTTCCGTGTAAATCTCCGGTCGGGTGCCAGCCCTGTGACAAATTATGTTATTGAATTTACGTTTCATACGTCTGTCACAATGTCTCCGTTCTTGTAATTCCCAAAAACAGTTATTATCGACGTAGTATGTAATGTGTGTCGTTTGTAATTTTTCCGAAAGACGTATCAACTTAGGCATTTTGGTGTTATTTAAGGCAAAAGTTGAACACTATCAGTCGAACACTGAAATCTTTTTTTTTTACTTGAGAACGTCTCAAACTTAGAATAACTAATCGTGGGATAATGTGGGATATTTTTCGACCTATTATGTGGCCTATGTACTGTTTGAACGTCAAGTGGGAATTCTCAATTTAGAAATAACTCGAGAAAGGTCAGGTAGATACACGTTTTTAGGTAATTATACGTAACGTTTATCATACATTCATACCTCACCTTTGCCATAACTTATTTGCGCTACACTATTTATTAATAATATATATTTAAGAACTTCTTCACACTTACGCTGCTTCGCTAATAACCAGTCCTTTGGGATCCTTCCACTGCGGTTGCGTGACGAGCGCTGGGTCGGGCGCGTCCACTTGGCATGTGAGCACGACTGACTTGCCCACCGCCACTGTCTGCTGTTTCTGCATCGGGAATATCCTTAGAGTCTGCGCCGAACATCCTATGAAAAGAAAATCATTTTTAGTTGATAGTAAATAGCGGAAATAAAGTACCTACACAAAACAAAATTAATGACGTAAGGAAAATAAAATGAGATGTTAATTTATCAGTTATTTTTTCTTATACTTATTATATAATATCTCCAAATGGCACTGAAAAATTATGAATGAAGTAACTATACGACAAAATCAGACGAGTAGACGACCCAAACATATATTATATTCCTACCACCAGATGCCTCTCAGCAACTAAACAATACTTAATTAATTTGTAACTAGATTATGCATACGTAGCCTAACCCATACTCAAAATTAGCGTAATCTAATACAAAATAAACACACTGGACCCCACCGATGCAGAAATATAAGTCTTTAATTAAGTTTCCCGCAATTAATTCGACGGCACGTGACGATGGTACTTATAACCTCTTTCATGTCCTCCCGTGACCGCACGGTTAATTACATAATGTGCATGAAACGTGCATGTCCCGAAACATTGGAGGTTTGATGACCAAGTTTCCCTAGAGATAGTAACTGATTATGATTATGAGCCTAATGTACAAGGATCTATATTTTGATGAACTTTAAGTTCTCTAAATTCATGATCAGTGTCTGGACTACTCCAATCGTCTAAACTAAAGTACTAATATTTAACATCGAAAATTTCAACATGATGCCAAAAGCAAACAGATAATTTCGTTTTTTTAATTATTTATCCAAAAAAAGGAACTGTTTTCTAATGTTCAGTAATCTTAAGATTTTTTTCTAAAACCTCTAAATATCTAAAATGACATAAAATTACGTAATCTCCACAGTTTTTTTTGTGCCATCTGCTTCTTTGTAGTATACTTGTATAGGTGTAGTACGTTATCTCCTGCGCCTTATATCTGAGGCATCAACTCAAGTGTTGTCAAGTCTATTCATGTGGGCACGTCTCGTTATTGCAGGGATTTTGAGCTCCGCGCTTCATGCTCAGAATTTATTTTTAGGGTCATCCACGAAAAAATGGGGAAGATATGTTTTTTTTGGGTATAATGTTGAAGTGATCTCAATTAGTATCTTGGTAAAAATACACTTTTGGTATTTTTATAACATTTATTTATTAAAAAATCCTTTTTTTTTTGTACTGAATAAAATTATTTTAATTGGGACTATTATTCACGTAAATCTTTATTTTTTGTATCAATATCAATAATTTATATTAATTTGCCGAACTAACAAACGAGAGCATTTTTATAATCCTAGAATATTTGAACGATGGTATAAAATAAATCAATACAGTATACGCATTAAGAGTACAAAGAAGGCATAGTAAATCTATCGCAATTTAAATTAAGAACAAAGGCAAGCCAGCCGTTTGTATCGAAATTTTCGAACAAAAATTAAGCGAATAGGTATGTATGTATAGTTACGTGAAATTTGAAATTGATTAAAAGTTTCCGTAATTAAAATTACGCGGTAGCGGTGTAACCAATATGGACGCACGCTGAACAATTTTAATATTATTATCGCAAAAACTGACATAAAGGTTTATCAGCTTACAAAATAATAAGTATGACATCGTTAAATTTCAATGTATTTGGCTAATAAGTGTAAAATTAATTTACTTTACCTACTGAGTTCAAAACAGCCTTCTAGAATCACATTTTTTTGTCAACGAATTAAAATAAAGTACGTCTGCTAAACGAATATAATAATCTTAATATTTTTGTCGTTATGATGGCAACTTGGTATTGGTTTGCAATTAACATTTTTGTCCAGATAAATTTACAACATTTCACGACATAGGAGATATTTTTCCAAAATATGTTACTAGGTAAACGGGTTAAAAGGCAGCTGGTACCGACATCTGACCTTTTCATGTGTATGCAAAAACATAATATCGTCATAAATCTTGAAAATGCGATACGGACCCAAAAGTATCGTCACATCGGAAGGATATCTCGGAGATAAATAAAAAGTAAAAAAGAATCTTGGAGGGAGCCGTATAGAATTTTTGAGTAAGTTTTTAGATATGCAGTCCGCGTACGAGCCCTTCATTTCATCCTTGCGTCTTCCAACTGCGTCGGTTGCATTTTATACGAAACAGCGTTGAATATTCCTGGCAATTGTTTCTGTTTCAGGTTGCCTATTTTTTGTAAAAATAAACCACGTTGGCCACCATTTCAGTAAATATGGCACATAGAACTACTTCGTGAGCAAATTTAAAGAAGACATTGCGACATTACTTTAGTCAAAATAAATCATATCTTTTTCCCTTCAACGCAGTACTTAAGAATTTCGCCAGAATGTTGGGTAAATTACCTGTACAAACAATTCTTCAGAGATACAAAGAATAATTTATAGTCTTTATCTTTTCAACCAACTTTGTATTTTGTAGTGATTCATCGAAACAAAGTTATTGCTGAAATTCAAAATACGTTTTAGCAAAAACGCAAGAAAGATTATAACGAGTCTTAAATAAAATATAAGAAAGAGTTGATTTCGCAGATAATGAAAAATAAGTTACGTGACATCATGTAGATTGGATGAGGAAATTTGTTTTCAATCTCATGAGGATGTATAAAGTATTTTAAGGGATATCCTCCTACTTGGTACTCCTACTTGGTGGTAATCTTTACGTCGTTTTCGTCTAAAAGAGTCACGTTTGGAAGTAGGTATTTCAGTATTATTGTAGGAAAATTTGTATATTTTTTTTAGTTATCGAAGATTTATTTTGGATTCAAGAATTAGGATCGTACCCAGCGCTGTATTTTGTGGTTGTCTTGCTTTTTGTTGGATAAGTATGACATCACAATATAATATATTAAAATAATACAGTTAAACGTTTATCACTTTCTTAAAAAACACAACTGTTAAATTAATAATCTCTTACGAAAGTATTTTTACCTTAATGCGAGATTTAACTGTACCGCTGGTGAAACTGTAAATGGGCCTTTCAAACGCAAATTGTATTTTTCGATATAAACCTAGTTTAGTTTTATCTTTAGTTAAATCTCATCTTTTGCCAATTCCATTTAAAGATAACATTTTGAAGGTTTTGCTTTTGTAAATTAAACAGTTAATATAAATACCTACCAAACAGTAAGCGCCTACTCACAGTACCTATGTGATTTCTTTTAATATGCCTGATCTTTTTCTTTGAGCTTTACTTTTAAAAAATGAACAGCTGCTACATTATTTTTTGCCGAATATCTTCAAAAATGTTCATAGAAAAAACTTAATAAATTTCCTAAACTGCAAAATTCAAAGTGAAAAAGTATGTCATAAAATTAAAATAACAATGGCCACATTATTCTTTGCTCCCCTGTGTCCTGTTCTGCATATCAACTATACCTGGCCGCATGGTACAGACTACCGCATCAAATTCTTACCATGAATTTTACCGTTTGTATCTTCGAGGCTTCACCGAAATTTCATCAACTAACATAGGGGAGAAAGGGACATTTGGCAACGTGGGGCAAGTGAAATAAGCGAGCGCGGGATTAAAGGGTTTGTGGAAAATTTGTGTACTTCGTAACAGCCCCGCGTCCCCAAGCGGTTTTGTATTACCAATTATTTTCATTTAATTCATAACAAGCTGTTTGGATGGATTTGTCTGGGCCGCAAACTCATTAATAACAAAGAGTTGTGCCTAACTTGTCTTGTATAAGCCTCATTACGTAAGAACCCCATTAATTATATTTGGTGAATCTCAGCGGTATGGCAATTATGCTTAACACATGCCACAAAAGTAGTATACGTATTTAATTCGAAGATTATACACTCTCAAAACATCACCTGGGTATATTTTCCTTTAGTTTAATATGTTACTTTCTTTGTGTTTAAATTTTTATACTTTGACCTTAAAACAAGGTAAATACTGTAATTTAAAAATAAAAATAACTAAACCTATTTTGACCCACGAACGGCCATCCCTCAATTTTATCTTTTACTTTTAGAATAATAGGCAAACAGTAATACGGGTTTGTGAAACGAACCGTCACAGTTTCAGGTCTAGTGGAGACGGCCCCGGTCGCCACCTCCCATTGGAAATCAGCTTCAAGAACCGCCGGGGTCGGGTTCACAATTTGGAAACAAAAGACTATCTACGTACAACCTTCGTAGGGGTATTGTGATTAATCGCTTAAGCATTATTTCCTAATTAAGCCCACCTTCCCTTTGCAATGAATGCGTTGCCCGGGGGAGTGTCTGCGAACTTGAAACAAATATAAATGGGCTGACTTCAACTGAGAAAATCGCAAAATCTGCTGAATTAACGCTGCACACAAATTAGAAGGGTGGACTGATTTCTATAACAAATAGCGACGGGAATACCTTTACAAATAAATTAAATCTGTTACTCGCACTGCAAATTATCGTAACCTGAAGGCACGGTATGTTTGAATATGACATGCTTAGGGACCGTAGTTGAGGGACCCAAACAAAGCTATAAATGTTAACCAATTATAATAACTATATCATTCTTATTAACACATAAAACATGCGAGTAGGTATAGATAATTGGACAAACGAGTTCACCCCATTTGACATGTGACTCCAAATCTACTGAAAAGCACGTAATTGAGGGAAATGGGATAAATTACTCTTGCGGATTGTTTGAGCTCCGAAAGGGGAGGGAATGAACAGAAAGAGCAAACCCTCGTAGGGGTTCATGTAGCAAAATATTTGATGAAAGCATGTGTCACTGGGAAACGACAAAACTTCCTCGGGAAATATCTCATATACGAAGTTATGCTTCTCCCTAATCAACTGAGAAAAAGTAATAAACTTGTTTTTCGCATTTCGATTTCTTGGTTTTATCTACAAGGTTTAAATGGTCTTTTACGAAAGCATTTCGAGCTTACGGTTATCCTCAAAACTACGCTGACCCAGGTGTTTCAGTTCTTAGGATTACCATTAACTGCCCTACGAAGAGTAAAGAAAAGCGTTACAACAGTTACAATAAATTTTCATCGTTAAAGCCTTGCTAAACTCCGCTTGCATTCGAATTCCCCCTGAGCCTGCCGTCATTATCAGTTTAGCGTGAGGGCTCTTCCGCCAAAAAGGAATATAAAAAGGCCTGATCTTAAAAATTCGTCTAACGGCAGGGGCGTAACGAAGTGTAGCCCACTTAAAACAATAGCTAAATACGAGGGTCGGATGGTACCTACGGCGCGCTTCCCATACTTAGAAGTGTTCGAAACCACTCAATATGTGCTGAATTTGTAGAATTTTTATGGAGAATTTTCGGACTCTTTTATTGCGTTGGATATTTATGGCGTCCCATGGGTTCACTAAATTTGTGTTGAAATTTGAAAATATCTACAACACCGCATTGTGTTTACGTCACTGAAAACATATTTGTTTCGTGACTTTAAAAATAAATGGAAAATTAGCAGTGAGTGAAAAGCGTCTTAGTCAGATCAATGTTTATTTGTCAATAGCCGATCCACCCTTTGAAACTAAGAATAGCTAGCAAATTGATCGGATTTCACCCCGACTTCCCCTCGGCAGAGCATTAATTACTGGTTGGTGCCTGCTAGGCCCCTCAAAACCTGCTCCTCATTTTATAGCCCGCAAACAAACCGACATCATTTCACCCCGCGTTGTTTATTACCTCTTGTAAAGTTTTCATCGCATCTTTAATTGACTTCACTGGAAAGTTTTAAATATCTTTCGTTTTAAATTCAAACGTCTGCCTTGAAAATGAAAATTTTTGAACGACTAGGTAAATACGAAGCCTTCCTTCTGGACTATTAATAAAACTGGCTTATTAAAGACTCTTTCAGATTGCGCTTCCATTTTTTTTTTACCATAGTTAGTAAAACCGTTGCTTTAAAATAATCCATATAAGGAGTGTTAGAGTAAACAATTTATTCAAGATCATTGCTTGAGCTCGGTGACGTAATCTGTCGTAATCCACGAGAGCTCACCAAGTGGTCTCCTACGCACATTATTACATTCAATTCACGACGTTCCTTATCAGTGAAACCGGTTCAACTGGTGGCTTCTAAGTGTAAATACGTATACCAATACGTAACACCTACGTACTAGTTCGCATGAGCAGTTCAAATAGAAGCAAGTTCACGTACCTAAGATCTGATTAATCTTAGTTTCAATACCTAGATCCTGCCCTCTGTTGCTGTCTTGCTCTTTGCTTTATTGTTAACTACGAGGTCAGAACCTCGCAGAGTTTTGCCAAAAACTCCAGTAAAGCAGTCAAAGGCATCAGCATAAATACGCTAAAAGGTTACAAATAACTTAATTTAAATGGCAGATCGGTTTGACAATTTAACCAGCATTCAAGACTTTTATGAACTATTTCAGCGAAGAACGTAGTATAAAAGTAGATTCATAGTTCCTTTAAATAAGATTAAAGGAAGATGAGCTTTGTAAAACTGCCCTGTTGTGGACGGAGCCTTTTACGTTAAGCTGTCGTCACAAAATTGCTTGAAAATTTCATCTTATCTCAAACAACGAGTTAACTGAGTTCCTAAGAACTGTAAGATCTAGGTACCTAGTATATTTTCTTGTTTTGCAGTTATATACAGAGTTGTAACGTGATTTGATAGATATTTCTCTGTGTAAGAAATATAGTTATGGAGCCTTAGGGTATAATCAAACCATCTTTTCATACAAAGCAAGTTTCACCGTCTTAAAGAGGCTCAATCTATTCCGTATAAAAGTTTTCAAAGGGAAATACCAAGGCAGGAGGAATGCCAATTTTGTTTGAACGTACTCCGCGATTAAATTTATTTGTAGCTATCTTTTCTATATAAGATACTTCATTTGGAATCAATTGTTTTTCGAATATAAGTTACAGGACATACGAACAAACTTTTTTTTACTAAAAATACTTTATAAATTTGTTTTAATAAGTAAGTCTGTAAAATATATAAACTTACGAATGATGGATGAAGGTATGTCACCGTAAAATTGCAACTACCGTAAGATTATAAAATGATTCGCGAGATTGCAAACGGACAAAGTATTTTTTTCGAAAGAATCGAAGTTAAGCCATAAAATTGTAAAAAATATTATTATAAAACAAATCGTAAATATTTTATTAAAGAGCAACTTAATTTGCTATTTGATATATTTAAATAAAAAGTGATATCGATACATGATAACTATCAACTAAAAAGGCTTATTTTGCATTTGTGGTTCACAACTGAAGTGTTATTTATACCTCCTTGCAAAAAATCCAACTTCTACGTACAGTAAAGAATAGCATAATATTTTATTGCAATAACTGTATCGCTTTCAACTCGGACACTTGCCTTACATTCAAGTTTAACAATGGGATTCCAGGCAGTGTTTTAATACACCGCAATACTACAAACTCACATTCAGTGGCAAAAAGATACTAACCGTGGAAACTTGGTGTCAAGAGCGAAATAACAATGGATAAACTAAAACTGACATTTCTTATGTTTCTATGTCTGTTAATTAATGACTACTTATTTGTATATATATTTTATAAAGTGATATACACTTTATAAAATATATCTTCTTTGTCTAATATATTATATTAGACAAAGAAGATTAAGAAGTAAAGAAGAGTATACTTGGGTCAAAAATAATAATAGATACTTTTACCGTAGCTAATCCAATACATACTTTTTTTAATTTTTTTAAAGATTAATAGCAATGTGGGTCGCACATTACTAGTAATCTCGTTAAATACTCTTTTATAACAGTATTCGCCCACGACGCTTACGATACAACAGTCGTTAATTTTGCAATAAACAAATGAAAATCTGTCTTCACACATCCAACTCGCTGCGTGGTCCGAAATCAAAACAAAAGCACATCAAAAACACGGAGCAGTTTGTTCCAGACTTATAAATTCAAATATCCAACAAATGTATAACAAGTATCCCCATCAATAACAGCAGCACGTCGCGTCACCGCCGATTTGTATTCCGCACCTCGCGCCCATCCGTCTGGCCAGATTAATTATCTACCACCCTCCCATGTTTGCCAATAAGCCAACCAAGCCAAAATTTTCACTATAAATCGTTGACATCACAACATTCGTTGAACCGTGATACGCCTTTCTGATCACTGAAAAATTTACTAACTCGAAGATTTCGTGTGGAACGGTAGAGACGTAAGTAATTTAAACTTTGATAGAACTCTGAAAATTTATAATTTCTTGCCAAACTGTTTTGCGTATGTTGGCGTATTTATTAATTACTTAAAAACTAGTTATTCGCAAGCATTTAATGTCTCAAATATTCACAAATCATACGAGAAATATATAACACTAATCGTAAAGATTATCCAAATGTTATGTTTTAAAAATGTTTTTTATAAATAGGATGAATGTGTTATAGAAAAACATGACGCATCTGAGCGCGAAACCAAACATTTACATTGTGAGCTAACACAAGATGGAATAAACTTGCAGCTTTCGTGAATCCAAAGACAAACACCAGTGAGTACACTAAGCATTGTAAGTTCCTCCCAAGGATCGAATGTTACGTCTAAGATCACGCTTTGTTTGTCGAGCGTTTAAAATGAAGAGCACAATCGTAAGCAATACACGCCACTTTAAATATCTGCACAGGCAAGCAAAGTTACGCTCTGCTACTGTTTACATACTAGCATAGTGGATTATAAAGACAAATTGGTGCTTTTAACAGATTCAACACGGTATGTTGTCGTATACAAACGGTACCCAAAGCGAGGCAAGTGCGGTAGTCTCAGATTTATTATCCTTTTCTATCATAAGACACAGTGTATCTGTAGACTGTTCTTTCAAAACATCTTAGAGTTTAATTATATTTAGAATCCTTCGCGACAGACCCTGTTGTAAAATTTGTTGCGTAAGGAAATTCAATTAACGGATTTTAATGCATGCGTAAACACAAGCCGCTAGGCGTTAACTACTTAAATACCATGAAATTAATAAAATTGTGTGTCATTTACTTATACCAGCTATTGAGGTTTTTTAATCAGTGCCGAGTTTAACAATCATCTCGATTGCCGCAAAAACTACTAATGAGTAAATTATATAATTAGGCGCGGTAGTCGAGTTATAAAATAATATTTATTGCCTATACAGGTATGACTGAGACTGACTGACGACTGAATAACTTACTAAGAATACGGTAGTAAAATATCACCTGAACATCGAGATCGAGATTTCAATCTTTAAAAAAGAAAAACAAGTGAAAGAGACGCTTTTAGTTGAACCCCTACATGTTGAATATACGGAGGTATTCGAAACTTCACAGTCAACTCTAACAAAATGAAACCACAAAACCATTTGTATGGAACAACTTTATTAGAAAATTCTCCGTTACGTTGTGTGACAATCGCACCAGCAGAAAATTGGAAATAGTGACGTGCCAAAAAATGTGAAATGTTGAACGTAGTGGAAATTCCAAATATTCTGACAGCTATGAAACTTGGAGTTAGAAAACGGTACAGCTTATGGTTATTGGTTACCCATACAACATTGAATAATTACAAAAAAAAACCTATTCCAAAATTATCATAATAAAACGATTCCGAAATAGCTTGTTAGAAGAACAAAATAAATACGAAAACCTTATTATCTTTTTCATTGTTTTTACCTTTTTGCAAATTTAATACGTTACTTTTTGTGATTATATTGTTCAATCGCTAAAGAGGCCTATATTTATAACAAAGCTATCTCGTTCTGTAGTCTCTAAAATTACTTTATACACACTTTTTTTTAATTTGTTCGTTATATACCCAAAAGAATAAAACCACTCATCAGTGGTCACACATTTGTATCAAATTTTATTTTTATTTATTTATTTATTTTTAAAATTAATTTTCCATTAGGATTATTTTTAAGCCCTTTCCAGTAACTTATGATAGAGTGCATAGATCATGGCATGAGCACTAGCCACAGTATATTTTGACTTTGATTTTGTCTCTGAATTTGTCTCTGAATAACTCTGATGTTAAAAGCTAATTCACGGTTAAACCTATTATAAAACGCCATGATAGCAACATTTTATTACGGGAAATACCAAAGAGAAAGTCTATACAGTTTATTATATTGTATTTGAGACTAAACAATGTGCTAGTGTATTATTTCCGCATAATTGAATATAAACCATTAATTAAAAATGACTATTTACCAACTGAACTTCTTTTATTAGCTCTAGAATATAAATAACACATTTTCAGACCTTATTTACGTCATCAAATAGCTCCACAATAATATATTAGTTTATTCTCTTCATTTTGGGAAACTACCTTTCTAACGCTAATTTGGAATCATTTCGATAAATGTCAATAGGGTTGCCTTATGTCGCATGGGAGTTACCGCCTGCCAAAATGTTACTATATATTATTATATTATAATGAACCACTACCATATAGTTAGAGCTTAATTATTACATAGTTTATTTATTACCCCTGTAATAAACACATGCCTAATATTATACACATTTTCCGTGTACCAAAACTCAGCCAACATTATTGAAGTCAAGCCTTGTGACTTTCCACAAAAAGTAAAAATTTCACGGAACATTGTTCAGCGAAATTTGGTTGGTCAACCAAATAGTACAATTTATGGAAGATACAATATCGTTTGTTTGATAAATAAGCCACATTTCTCAGATAAAATGATGCAGCAGTAAATCAATTTCTCTGTATACCGCAATGGCACTCAAATGTAGCCGCGTGGAAATTGCCTTCATTCAGTAACAGGAGATAAACTTGCGTTTTGGAATCAAATTGATTGTACGGTTTTATTAGACAGTGAATTTAAAGTGTTAATTATAAATACAAGTACAGTATTAAATAAATTGACGTTACCTTCTCATTAAAGTATTAACTGGAAGTTTCCCGTAGTTTTTTTGGGTAAGAATCAAATTATTTTCCAATTTCAGTTACCGAAGGGGCAGTAAGTAAGAAAAGTTATTCGCCTCAAGCGTCAACCCATAGGTGCACTAGCAGGGAAGTGGCGAACCCTTATAATTTTCCAATTATATTTCCCGTCCAATTTTCCGTGGTGTCGCCCACGGCTCTCGTCAAACGCAGCCCTACGAATATCCACCCTCCTCACTGAGGATCTATTTATTACTGCAAAAGTCAGGTGAACACCAATTACCAGTATTTGTATATTCAGAATGTTTTTCCCTTATCGCACCAATAGATTTTACACCCATGTGCTTTTTAAAAGGCTGTCTACGTCTGTGTTGTCGATCGTATGCATTAAATATTCACGCTAGTTCTTGTATGTTCATTTGAAAATATCAGTCTTACTTTTACAAAAAATAATTGCAAATATGTCTTACATACAAAATAAATCATGGAGATCAGAATCCAATTATCTAATAAACTGCCATCTGATACGATCGATAAGCTGAAAATGCGAAATTGTGAACGTAATTACGATCAAAAATTTCGAGCCTTCGAGCATACCGATGTTGACAGGCGTCATTCAGCACAAACTGGCAACATGGGGGATGTGAGAACAGCTAATTTTGGCAGTATCACAGTTTTGCAAACAGAGGGCATGGCTGTGCATACATTTCAACGTCGAAGGGATAAATTCAACTGGAAAGATTATCGAAGCCCGCCCGTGTTTGTTTTAGTTAGTGCCTCGACGAACCACAACTGTGCATGTTATGCTGCACGACTGACATGTTGTTATACATTCTTATACCCGCTAAGCTATAATAATTATCAAAGAAATGGATATTTAAAATTGTTTAATTAATTACACTAATTTATTTATTACATGCTGCTATATTTATTACGTGACATCTTTGCGCCATTTTAATTAATTTATATTATTGAATATACGACCGGAAAATGTAATAAAATTAATGAAACAAGAAACGCGATGCTATCTTATTAATGGTGCTGTTTTGATACATACAAATGATTATAATCAACTTTGCCGCAATCAAAAATGACGTTAGCAATTTGTAGTTATTTACTCTTCACAGTTTAAACAGTTAGTTAAAATACTTTGAAGTAATTAGGAATAAATGTATCCGTTTTTATAGAGTTTTATTAGAAACTAATTATATTAACAGGTATAATAAACCTGTGTATGTATTAGTAAGTTGTGAACATATTACAACGATCTATTAATTTTCGCTTCCTTGCACTTACCACGAAATTAGTTTCAGAGCTAGTGTTTCTAATGAACAAGCGGGAGATACTGGCTAGAGCTTGACTGTGTAAATAAAAACTTTTTGATGACGTAGCTAAGCGAGTCAGTCGTATACGTATATGTTCGTGTAATATTGCACTAGATATATTTTATAGGCTAGTAGAAATAAAATTACGAAAATTTATAAGTTTGCCTAAAGAATTTATACATTTGAATTAAAATCTGAAAGTAAATAGAACGATATTTGGAATAAAAATATACACATAAACCAAATAGTAAATCAGTACATGGAACTTTTCTGCACTCATTACACTCATGATTCTGTAGAAGTATGTAAATCCAATAAAAACTTTTACTAAGAAATAATTTGAAAACTTTAACCCGCCAGACTGAAAATCTTCTAACCTTTTAATATATTACAAACTAAAGTTTTAGCGCAACGTATTAATTTCCAGACAGCTAAATAGCGGATCAAAATTAGTTGTAGGAGTTTCTCGCGTATCCCCGAGAACACAAGCCTTGCTGTGGTTGGGCCCAACACCCCGAAAATTCTCAATTTGTGTTACCTCGCTTTAGAAATTAACGCTTCATGTATCAACCGGTTTGCATCACTGGCAATTGCGAGGGTTGATCGAGTTAGTTGTTTAAATTGTTATTTTGTAATTAAAAAATTATACTATTAAAAGATATTGATCAATATTTCTTTAAACTTTGAAATTTTTGTAAATAAGGCAATTCATTAAGCATTTTTCACGACTCAATCCAACAAAAACAAAGTTATTTAAGATTTTTGTAAACAAGGTTGCAGGTTCGAACCCATTATTAACTAAGTATGTACTTCTTAATTATTCTAAGACACCTCAGAAAATGGGTGTGAAAAACATCGCCAGGAATCCTGTATTCCAAAATTTGGAATTTGAAATCGCCAACCGCAATAAGCAAAGCAAGCTTGGTGATCAATGTTCGTTCGTACTCTATACGAGTAGAGGCCTGTGTTCAGCAGTGGGACAATTATAAGGCCGGTTTCTGGGGGCATGGCAGTGCCCTCACCATCCTTCATTTCATCTTTTTCTTGAAGCAGTTCAATTATTATCATTTATGGGTGAGCGGATATGTAAGCACAAGATAATTTTACTTCCACAACAGAAGTAAGTATAACGTTTCTTATTATAGTCATTTCATATCTTAATACTTAACACCATAAAACGAATCGTCGATATCCGTTGTTAACAGTTATTGGTTGTAGATACAACACACTAGCAAAAATCTGACCTGAGCCATGAGAATTGATCTATTTTAAAGTTCCCATACATAAATAGGTACATCACGAACTTGCAGATCGATTGATTAATCAAAATTAAATTCGCTCTCGAATCAATCTTGAAGCGTCAAAACGGAAGTTGAGATAATGAGTATTAATGTATCTATACTTAATATAAAATCAATCAATGCTTGTTTGATGTTTTGTAGTAATTCCGTAGACAGGCTGTCATCGAACATTTTCCGCACTTTATCAACACGCCAAGTGTTGTATGAAAGTAGGAAATGAACGCAACTAATACTTTATGGTCTAACACACAGTCCATGTTTAATTTCCCCGCCCTTTTCTCTCACCGACTCCGTGACGCGTGTCAGTTTTTAACTTTTTTAATTAATGTTTTAATATAATAAAACAGGTTTGTAATTACATCAAGTGCTTTATTTATATACAACAGAAGGCTAGACGAAGATCATAAAAATATAATACCAGCCTATAAATGTCCCACTATTGGGCACAGGTCTCTTCCCATAAAAAATAAAGATTGAACATTGATCACCACGGTGACTCATAGCGGGTTGGCTTATTCAGATTTTTGGAATCTAGATTTCCTTACGATGTTTTCCTTCACTTTTTGTCCTAGAATAATTAGGTAGATATAATTTTGAAAAGTCACATGCTTGGGTTCGAACCTGCAACCATGTCCACATGAATCCGGTCATTGAACCGCTACGTTAAAGGACATTTTTTTTACATAAAAATATGCTTATGTAACTGTTGCTTATGTAAACTGAAGAAGCCAATAAGTTGACGAAACTGCCGATATCATTATTTCATGATTAATGTTTTTAATTTTTAAACAATAAAGAACATCAATTATCATCAATACTATCATACATTTTATTTTTAGACTAATTGTATCAGCAGTTCTCATGCCAGTTGCTTTGTTTTTGCGTAACTTTTTTCTGACCATCTGTTATACGGTAAATGTTATACTTATTGTTCAACGCTAATTAATTGATTCATTATCGATAAAGGAAATCGTTTCCTGATGTATCACACTTTATTGTTTTCGGATATTTGAAATCTAATATCATTATTATTTCCTTTATAACGTGATCGATGACTTTCACACTAATATATTATAGTAACTGTTATAAAAAACAGTTTCAAATACAGAAGGCATTCTAGATCTAAATCAATCTAATCTAATACACATTTAAGTTACCTAAGTACAGTCAACAGCAAAGGTAGATGAATTGAGTTTATAACTTTTGGAGTCAAAACTGATCACTAATTTGTGGCAACTGCACTAGTAGTTGTATGTTTGGTAAAATTTATAATCCTAACTTTTGAATCATTCCGTTCATTAGTATTGAATTTCTGATTCTGATCATCTACTTTTGCTGTTGACTGTAGGTACTAGGTTTTTACGTAGAATATTCAGTTTTATAGAGATCGAAACAAACAAAACTTGTGCAATATTTGCGGAAATTAATACAATAATAATAAAACTTAATATCAGTTATTTATACACATTAAGAGAAAGCCTGTATGGATATTAATGTGTAGTGCTTTTTGTTACGAATCGTGCTGTTATTATAGCCATGTATTAACAGATAATGTGATGAGGATCCATTAGCTTCCGTAATTACTTTATGTATGTGTGTCATGTATTATCGTGTTCCGAAACGGATGGGACATAATGTATGGGTGTAATAATAATATTATTATTAGTGGATAAAAAGAATAGTTTCTTAATAAAAGCCTTGACTAAATTTGTGTTTATATTACGACTAGCTGCGCCCGGCGGTGCTACTCACGGTTTATCAGATAATTTGTATTTTGTTCGGGAAAAAACTAGTCTGTGTTAATCTAGGGTGACAGCTACCTCCATACCAAATTTCATCAAATTAGATATCTAAATTGCTCCAATGTTTCATAAAATTTTATCGGAATCAAATTCATGGCAGATGTTTTAACATAGGTGGATATGTGTGTAGCAATACCATTAGGTTCAAGAAACGATGGAGCTGACATACGCTGTGCGTAAAAGTTACGAATAAATATAGAATAAAACTAAAATAAATAATCTAAATTGGTCCAGTCGTTTGAGCGTGACGAGGTAACAAACATACACACACATTCACAGGACTTTCGCCTTTATATAGGTGTGATTAGTAGTAAAACTTCGACAGCACAACAAAACAGAAACATTCAAATTTAGTCCTTATACCGTAAATTGCGGTTATAATATTAATAACAATCATTCAATCGTGCTTATAACCAATAGTGGTCACATTTTCGTTTGCACAACAGTTACAAAATCCCCTGTAAATATAGTCACAGAACATAATCCAGAACAATATTAGTATGACGAATGCCCGTATCACATGCAAATGAGCTTCGAAGTACAACGGCAGATATAATAATAAAATAAGCCTGTCGACGTACCGGGATTCGTCTCAATCCGCTTTCCCAGAATTAATATTTTCCCTCGAGGAACAGGTATTTAAATGTTCCTTTATTTTTTATTCCGCTTAGAAAAGTGTTTAGTCATTTACTTTTTAAAGCTTTATTGTGAGCCATTTTTCTTCCAAATAATTGAAAGCGCACATCATTTGTGATTACTTATGTAAATCAAAGTATAAAAATATTATGAACTGTAAAAGTATGATTTCTTGTCAACAAGTTCTTGATAAATTAATACCTCAAAGATTGTAATAATCATAGTAAAAATAAATGCGGTATTTTCATTCCCTTATTTTGGGACACTAGTTGACAGTAACTCTCTTGAGACAACAACCTGTCAGTCTTAACAAAAAGTATTAAGTGTATGGACCCACGAAACAATTGAATGTATCCAAAGTTTGATGTTTTGCTAATGGAACAACTGTCACAGATTGGAGAAACGTATACATTATTTATGTTCGTTTTGCCTAGGCTTTTTCCCAAGCTATGTTGGTGTCGGCTTCCAGTCTTACCGGATTTAGCTGAATACTATATTTTACATGGAGCGACTGCCTATCTGACCTCCACAACCCATTTTCCTGGGTAATACAGTATCCCATAGTAAGACTGGTTGTCAGAATTGTAATAACTTAACGACTGTCAAGGTCACCGTATGACAGTCGGGACCAACGGCTTAACTTATACATTATTTATGTACTTAAATAACAAAGATTGACAGTTAAGATATTCAGTGGGATTTTAATAACAGCCACAGATCTAAACTTAAATATTAAAATAGTTTGAGTGCGTCACTCACTATTGGCCTAACACTGAAACTGACTCAGTTTGAAGCCGCCGTGAAGTGTCATGGTGTCTCTATCACTTTTAGGTTTGTAGTAGGGACAGCACGTCAATTCTGTAAAATGTCAATCAACAACTCGCATCTCACTTCGCTGTTCACTTCACGTTCACTCTCACTTCGCATAAGTTTCAAATTTCGAGTGCGAACTCAAACGTCATCTCATATTTAGGCCCGAGTTTTCTAACTACATCATAATCATTGATTACGTAACCGTTCTGTTAGCATTAAACCGATGTTCAATCCAACCGCGTTTTTTTTTAGAATTCACCATTTATTTCTAACCAACGGTTTGCTAACCAAACTGTTTTGAATTAGTGAGTCCAAAATTACCAAATGCTGGAATGGTTTATCATTATTTTGTGAATGTTTAATGTCTTAATGGTCACGTCAATCAATTTTCATTGTCAAACTCTGTGATCAAATCATCTAACTCAATTCATAATTTTTTCGTGTCGTGTTTGTTATTAAATCTTTTATTGAATATATATCAGTGATATGGAAGATGAGCGTAAACGTACTTTGAATTTCACCAGTGGCGAGAAATCTGTACTTACGGCACTCGTAATAAAGTACAGAGATAGAATAGAAAATAAAAAATCGGACGCTAAAGCAAATGCCGAAAAAGCAAGAAGTTGGAAGGATCTGGCTGACGAGTTTAATGCTCTTAGTACTCACTGCTAACGTTCTCTTGAGAGCTTCAAATCAAATCAAATATATTTATTTGTTATAGCTTAAACACTTGCTGGGAGAATAACAAAATAAAAACTTCATGTCAGGAAGCATAAACCAATGGCTAAACTGAGTTGGCTACATCGTTTAAGCTAATCATTCGATTACAGTACATAATCAATGGTTAGAGAATGGTGAACAGCAAAATATTGTTAAACAGCCGTTCATGGTTCAAACATTTGTTTAAAATTTAACCATCTGTTGGTGAACTTGGGTCTAAATCTCACGGTTAATTTAGTTCAACACGCTGACACGCTCGCAAGTGTAGCGCTAGTGTATCAACCGAGTTTATAGAATGCCAATCAAGAAATTCACGGCGGGTTCGGATTCGAATTTTAGAACGACGTCTTACAGAATCAACAGGCAGATAGACATAAGCACATCTCTTAAGTTGCGTTTCAGTATTCGGCGGTAAATCTAGGTCCAAGCATAAATGACTAAGTTGCATAGTAAATTGTTTTGATAAAATATCATGATTACATAGTAAGTGTACAACATTGTATGATTAATACAAGGCAGTGTAATTACAGAGATTGTAAGTTCGATGGTATGTTATATATACCTAAATAACGCTCATTAAAATTAAGTTTATTTAAATTAATTATCGTTATTAGTCACAACATTTTTACCAAAATATTTGAGACCAAAAAATTTCGATAAGAATTTGAACTCAACAGACAACTTACAACAGGAGGACGATGATGTAAAAGTTTCAGTTAGTTTTATTTGCAATGTACTAAAATAGTGTTACTATCAGTTACACAAACGATCGTCCAAAAGCAAAAACAAACGACCAAACTGCGTACAGTGTAGTTCAAATTCAATAGCTATCGAGTGCTAAAAGTCGGTACACAATATTTGGGATTTTAAGCTAAATTCTGTACAAAAAGTTGCAAAGTTCTTTTTTTTGTTTTTATCAAAAAGAGATAAAGAGCTCATTAGCAAGCTGGCTGCGTCAATTCAAATGAATTCTAATAAAATTAATCGCAACAAAGAAACTCCCCTCTTTTTTAATTTACAATAAAGTCGAGTACGCACTTTATTGCTTTTAAAAGTGGCCCGCCATTACTTACGTCTTACAAGTTCTGTTTTGTTTTGTTTCCTCAAATGATACAATTTTCTCAAGTGAGAGTTTTTTTATCGTTGTTTGATTATCGCCTTACTTGCCAATACCTTTATGTTATCAATAAATCTTACTAAAGTGGCATTATTTCATAAAAATTAAGACCACTTTATGTGAAAGTTTCTTTGTTGCTTGTTTTGTAAAAAAACATTTAACATAATTCTTTCGTGAATGACATTATTGCAAATATTTTAACAAAATTTATTATTTTAAATATTTTTCAAATCTAGCATTAATTGTAGACATTCAGATGAAAATTTAATTTAACAAAAAAAACATTTCGAATTCTCCAAAACAGGTTTTACAATTCTAGGAACTCGTTAAATTCTAAAACCTATTCTGTTTTGGTCTCCATACACGGTAATACAAAATAATACGCATGAACCAAAACAGAGGCCTTAGTCTCGTCACGTTTGGCTATAACGAGGCGGCGCGACAGAGGCGCCCCCACGCGTGACGTCGCGAAACTTTTGGGGTACATAGGTATACCGCGTCTGAACATTTGCAAAACACATACATACCTACAGCATGTGTAAAAAGATGACTAGCTTACGACCTCCAATTTGTTTTGCGAAGATGTGGGTAAGTACCTATTTTTGCTGATCTGGGAAGAGTTTTTTAGTCTTGTCTTGTCTTGTCCATCTTGTTTTAAATTAGACATTTGGCCCACTGTCCACTTTGTCACAATACGTTACTGGTTGTCCAACTATGAATACTTTGACAAAACATATCAAGCATAGGTCCTTCGAATATTACAATGTATGTATAGATAAAGCTACTCCAGCTTTCGTTGACTACCGAAGGAGAAAGGTTCTCAAGAGATCTGGGAATATCATTAGTGGCTCATCTCTTCAGTGTGTTCTGTGTAAGTTTCCTATTGATTTCGTTTTTCAGTTTTTGAACGTAATAGTGTAACAAATTGCGTTGATGTTATCGAAAGTATTCACACCTTAAAAACACGATGTACTCACAATACCTCACTTTAATAGTTTTATGCCCTTATTCATAAAAACGAGTGAGATTAATATAGGTTTTACAAGTGTTTTGTTTCTTTTCTACATTTGCAAAATGAAAGAGAAGATTCCGATTTTAAGACCATTTTAACTAAAATAGGTTTAATCAGCATTTATGAATAAGTGTGTTAATCTATAAACGTACGATTACCGATACAATAGGTGCGACAGCTAGTACGGTCCTAACAAATGAAATAGTGTTTAGGTTTCAGACAATTTGCTAGTCAATAATAACAGACATCTATTAAGATTGTCTGTCTAGTAATAAATTAGGAACCTTGTTCCAAGCGTAGTGCTAAACGATCTGGTAACAGTCAATACCAATGTGCCAAATACGTGCCAAGGTTGGAACTGTTGCACCAATAAATATCTGAATTCGGTTCATTGTGATGACGTCGGCAATGGGCATTGAACTCTATGAACTTTGTAAGTAACGATAATTTTGATTGAAGTCTTTAAGTTTTCAATTGGCTTAAAATATAGTATCTATTAGAATGTATATTATTTTGATGTATCTATCTACTCGTCTTTATTCATCATTATCATCAATTAATAGTAAATTGCCTTAACAGCTGTAGACAGTATGGCAAACTTTCAAAACTACCTAATACGGTGAATCTCTTCAGATACGTCAAAACACTTTTAAATGGGAATATAATATTAAGTACCTCATTTAACATCGCATAATAATACTGGCCTATAAATGTCCCACTGACTTCCCGTATCGAGAAGGTATACTATGAGCATTGATCAACACGCTTGTTCCTTGCGGATTGGCAATTACAGATTCCAAATTTAGGAATCTAGGACATTTTCTAACGAAAATCTCAATGGTTTCTTAGAATAAAGAAGAAAGTATAATTATATACCTTTAAAAAAGTCGCTTGCAAAGATGTGCATTCTAACCCAGTCATTAAAATCGCCAAGCCACCACGACCACTATAAATGAAATAAAATTAAAATCGCGAGCAGCTCCTACAGTCTCGTCTCATATCTTACTTTACAGCGAGTATGATAGAACCTGGTTTGTGCCTTTTGGGCCGGTGCCAAAATTTGCCCTCTCAAGCTACTGCTGTACTACGTGTAAGGCATAGCAGTACATGAGTGATTGTTTGAAAGCCAGACAAACACTCCTATCTCCTTACATTTCCTACATTGCTTATTGCTTAATAAAAAAAACATGATTGCGCACATGAGGCGCTTACATTCATAGATGCATATTTTTTCAGCAAGTTTTGACGAAAATCATCGTTGAGTTCATAAACGTCAGACAAAAAGCGATACCACCAGCTTGACCTGTCATTCTATGTGAACAAACGCTAGTTTAAAAGAACTTACCAAGCAATAAAATATAATGTCGAGTTAAAAATGAAGAAGAATAAAGCTGAAAGTTAGCGATATTAAAGCCTGTTAGTTCCTAGCAATAGGTATCGTATCGCAAGGCGCCAAGCGAAGAAATTTTTCCAATATGTCAGCCTAACATAAAATCTCGTGATATTTTCAACTTTTATTTCCAGCTGTGAAGTATGATAAAGATTTATTGTATTTTGCCTTAGACGCTGTCTCAACGTCTAGTTGTTATATAAATACGATTATTTCACAAATTCAAGATGAACGGATTAAACATTTCAACGAGGATTTATAACCAGTTTTCATTATGAAAAATCAAACAATATTTTGTATGCCTGCAAATAAGCAAGTGCTAATATACTATCAGTATTACACTGTAGATTTTTAAAGAAACTGTTTGTCTGCCTTGCTTTGTGTCTTCTATATCAGGGAAATAATATAAATCTCGGAACACATTTCTAGGAACGATTATAATGTTTAACAAAGCTTCCAAGTAAGTCTCCAACCTAGATTTATTTGGGTACACAATAATTTACGTTGCAATGTTCCATGTACACAAATTAACGTTTTAAACTAACCGAGCGATGAATTAACAGAAATACATTTCCTACTAACATTCCTAATCTAAACAGACATTGCATTGGAAATGTAGCGTGTGTAATCTCCAGTAATGAATTACTTAGGGAAAGTGCACACTGAAGGTACGAAGAAAGACATTCCAATCAAGCATCAGAGAACCATAAACTGACTTAAAATATGTAAATAGTAGTACAAGAATTAATTATAAATATAACTTTGATCATTAAACAAAAGAATAAACATTGTCTTCTTTTCTTTACTTACAAAATTTTAATTGGAAGATAGTTATCATGTATTTTGTATAGACCAAATAGCGTTTCAGGAAACCTTCACAGCAGATCTAAATCCACTAGCCTGTCTTAACGAATGGTACGCATGAAGCGGCTATCGTGTAGCCAGACCAAAAGGACTCGTTAGCAATAGCTAACGATGCTACAGCGTACTGTTAACGAGAACCAATATGATGGTATGTACTGGTATAGAAAGCGCCTTACGCCTGAAATTCGAAATTTTGAGCTACTAGTCCAACAATTGGGAAGAAAATAAAAAGTATAATATTGATGTGAACGTCATATTCAAACCACCTAATAAATGAAATCGGAGATTATAGTTATTAATTACAAAAATACCAATAACTAAGATTTTCTTAAGCGTAAGCGTAGGAATGCAAATGATGAAGATGGTTTTCGGTTAATTTTGCGGGTTTCCTCTATTGTATGTGGAAGAATAGGTTAAAACTTCAGCAGAATATTGTGTGCTCATCTTGCAACGGCAATGTACCGTGTCAGCTTCGTGAGCGCCTCATATGTCCCTGAGACAGGTCCCAACTAGCTCAGGTGGCACGCTCGCTTAATTTGTCAAGGGAGATCACTCGACCGGAACTAACCCCTGCTTAAAACTATGAGTTATATTTGCGGGTCTTCAGAATCATTACCGTTAGAAACTTGAGTAAATAACTAGCACGAGCTGCTCTAACACGAGGAACAAAGCATATGGGCTTGTATGGCATTACAAATGAACGTAATAAAGTATTGCAAACAAAACCAGTAAAATGTTGTATTCTAGAAAAAATATAATGATGTAGGAAATTACAATAAGGGTATATATTTATATTTAGTATAACATTAATGAAATGAACAGAAATATTTTTGAAATTTCGGGAAAGGTCTTTGACCTTCAGAACTTCAGTGTCAGACAATGGTAAGCTATACCAAAAAAGTTTTAAGAGACGTTAGATGTAGTTCATTAAAACATTTTAATGTGTTTATTTCATTGTGAGAAAGCGGAACATCTTCATTAAAAATCTGTCTACAAAAAAAACACTGTTCAGTCTATTCTCACGACATCTGTGAATTGTCGGTTCGAGATACACCTGTTTCCTTTTGGGGTTGCAAATATGTCACCACAAGACAACACAGCTGGTGACAGGCAAGCGGCCAATGTGAGATAAACTTTAATACGAAAATGTTCCTTACATTTCTGTCTGATGTAAAGATTCAAACGTGATGTCGCGATTTGGAAGAAAAGGACATGTTGGAATGTTTTTCAAATTAGAATAACCGATAGATGTAAATATAAGTTTTATGTACTGGATTTTATTTTAGTTATAAAATAATAATATAATACCGGCTGACGGGCCTGTTGGTCTAGAGGTTAGTGACCTTGACTGCTAAGCCGGAGGTCGTGGGTCGACTCCCACCCAAGACAAATCTTTGTGTGATGAGCACGATCATTTGTTCTGTGTCTGGGAGTTCTTTATCTATCATATGTATGTATTTAGAAATATATAAGTATGTTTATCAGTTGTCTGGTTACCATAGCAGGCTCTCCCTAGTTTGGAATAAGATGGCCGTGTGTGAGCTGTCCCAAGATATTTATTTATTAACCACTGCTGGGCATAGACCTCTCCCATATAGAGAAGGAATCAGCATTAATCACCACGCTTGCTCATTGCGGGTTGGCGATTTTAATTATATAACGAAATATTTCATCAGTTAATGAAATCGTAACTTTAATATAATTGTTATTCATTTGAATTTGGTTCGTAACTGTCTAGTCATCTAAACCCAAATCTAATAGAAACTATACCGCAAACAACAATTTGTCTGCTTTTGTTTAAAACGTATCAGCACCAACTAATCCAGATAAATGGCAGGTGCTCGCAACTTTTGGTGCAAACCCCTGGCAAGTATCGTTGCAATTTATTAACGTTTTATTAGCGTTTCACCGGGATTAGGGACGTGCGTAAAATATTGCAGGTGTGCCGAAGGTTGCTGACCAGGGGTACGCAATTTCAATCGTTTAACGATAAATCTTAATTTACATAATTCAGGGATCACTTTCAAATTTAGTGAGAAAAAAAGAATAAAATGAAAAAAAATGTCAGGTTAACACATTTAAAAAACTAACCTCGAATACTGAAACGCTAATTAAATTTAAGATGTTCTAAAATGTATATTTGTCGCTACTTCACACGTAAAAGTAATAGTGACAGCAAGAGACTTAACGCCAACTTCAAACTGAATGTCGTTTCCGCATTCTGCCACATCTCTTTTGTAATTATGACGAAAACATGCTCAAGTTAATATAATATGTACCTATATTATAAATTGAAACTTCATTAATCCATCCCGTAACTACAAAGGCGTGAATCACCGTTTTATTAATAACCATTAAATAACCCTCACCAAATGGACGCACTTTGAATAATTAATACTGTATTTAAAACTGTTAAACGAAGTTTACGCACTGCGGTTGACAACAGTCACTTTGAAACAACTGAAACATCGATAATGACTATATTAAAGCGCAAAGCTTTCATATAAATCATTTCATTGATTATTAAATAAATTATGACTTTTTCTCACTTACAAGGATGTTTTTGGACAAGTATATTTTTTTTTCGGGGGGAAACCTTCAAAAGGTGTGGGATTTTTACGTCACTAAAACCACCCCGTTTTACACCATCTGCACATGCTGAGGGGCTTCTGGTACCTCTTAAAAGACCAGATCAGAAACCCCCTGTGCCACGCCTGCTAAAGCACATCTCCGAGAAGATTGTAGAGGGTCTTCCCTGAGCTTCGCTATGCACGGCAGCATTTATTAGTGTTGCCGTCTTCTCTAAGATTACTTTATAGGTGGCAGAGTACCCGTAACCTCAAAGGCCCACCTACGTGAATGTTACCTACCTACATATGAGAGTATCATTATATTTAGTAAGGGTTTACCAACATATGTCTGATTTGAAAACAAAATTCAGGTTTGTAAAAATCTGTTTGTGTATTTTGTAGTAAGTAAATACAACTTCATCCAACCACGCAATGGTAAACACAAAGCAACGATAATATTGTCTATAGCTATTATATTAGCTAGCTATTATCCGTTACTACCTGTATTATTATTATCCGGTACTGTATTAAGAATTTCACGTAACTAATTTAGCGCATTGTTATGTTAAAAAACAACAGATATATTCTTAGGTACATATAAAAGAAAGTCGCTCCCGCTGTCTGTAAGCTTAGATCTTTAAATTACGCCTCAGATTTTATGCAGTTTTCAACGATACATAGAGTTAATCAAAAGGAAGGTATTTGTGTATAATTACAGGTATTTATTACTGTACTACCCGTGCGAAACCGAGGCGGGATCAAATAAATAATTAATAAATAAATGTGGACAACATCACATATAGAGCTTCGATTCCAGTGTAAGTAGCTAAAGCACCTATGTTATGGAATCAGAGACAACGAAGGTACCACAAACACCCAGACCAGAGATAATGTAGAAAAATAGTTTTTCTACATAATCGGGAAACGAAACCGGGACCACAGAGCTAGTGACTCCTTGAAAACCGGTGTGTACGCCATTCGACCACGGAGTTCGTCAAGTCAAAAGTGGAACCACATGGTAGTTAATATCCACAAAAGTTTGCCAATTATTAGTTAGAATACTAAATTACTTGTTACAATATAAATCATAATAAACTGTAAGGGAATTTATTATTAGTGTATGTTTATAATTATGGAAGTACTGTTACTTATCCGTTAGATAGTAATATATGATAATCTTCGCCGGCTTTACGACACACAAGAGTAGCTTTGTTTGTGAAACACTGTCAGTACATAGCGAAGTAATCGTATTATAAATGAATAATGTGACACACAATTCATTAACATGAAATAGTATTAGAATTTACTTAACTCCGTTGGCTCAACAACCACCTGAGCCTTGTCTTTTCAGACAAGAACTTTGGGTAGTCTTGGGTAATTTCATAAAAATTGCTGATTCATAACTTATTACGTCTTGCAAAATTATTCACTTGTTTTACCAATTATTATTTATGTATTCTTGCTTTCAACTACCGGTATAGTGCGGGATTGATATCAGTATCGTGGTAACGTCAACACTTAAATACAAAGTAAACAGCGGCTGATACTTTTCTTTTACCACTGAATTTTTAACCTTCCAACGTAAGTGCTCGGCAAAACCTGCTTAAAATAACAAAGGGTTTCTCGAGTTTACATAATCCTCGGGATCTTTCTCGATATCTTAGAAGGACCTTCAAGAGGGTTGAGAGTGACGTCACCGCCTATTTACCGAAGGATTTAGTTTGGGAAGTGTGAGAATAATCGCCAATTTTGTTGACAAATCACGTAGCTTTTCATCACGTGATTAGCAAACCTGATACTATAGTCGCTGAAGATGAAGTTCAAACAGCTTTTGTATTTACCTGAAAAAAAACAAAAATAACAGTAAGTCAACGGATAAAAACCCTTGAATACTTAAAATCTTATGTCTGTAAATCTATACTTGAAATGTTTATAGCTTGCTGTAACAATACGTAAAAGGTAACGGTATAAGAGTGTTGTACATTCAATGTAAGTTAAAACATAAAGCTCCGAGTGTCGTAAATAACAAATGGAATAAAATAAAACACAACTGTTTAAGGTCTTTGTAAAAGTGTTCTTAAAAACAAACGTAAGGTGACGGTACATTTCAACCGTATTGAATAGAACCATATCAAAAGTGAGAAGAACTTGAGTGGGTAACCAAATGTTAGATTTCGATCCCAAAACGCATATAGAAAAAAAACAAAACTGTAACAAAAAATCCTCAATGAACTCAATCCCAATAACAAAACAGCTAAATAAAAGTCGGAAGCATGTCCAGAATGCAAAATTATGGTCAAATAATTCGGTTGTCAAGGGGAACGAACGTTAGAAATACGGTCTGAGCACTGACTAATGGGAGACGTCGGTAGGTCCGCAAACATCGCTGCCTCTTACACGTCCATATTAAATCACGGGCTTTGTCTCAGACCTGGTCAGATGGAGCACGCGTGATCGCCTGAATAAAATATGCGTCTGGTCTGGACTACCGAGAAAGGCAATGTTTGGAAGTAAAATGTCTTTGGTTGGACTTTTCGAGTTTAAGCTTATAAGATGTACAAGTAGTAGGTACAAGTATATTATGTATTATATTATAAATTATTTAAAGACCTTGAAGAACCTCATGTAGCTTCATCCAGCGATGAATTATATTAATGAGAAATTACATGTACCTATAATTTAGTATGGGACATTAGTATTTCAAATTAGAAGTAAATATAATATTTTACTTGTATATTATTTACTTTTACTTACATATATTATATTTACTTTTACTTACTTACTACACTTTATTATAAACGAAGTCGGTTAAAAATATAATTTGAATGCATTATTATTATTTGAGAGTATTGTGTATTTATTTTCAAAAGGTCAATAAGTATTTTGCAGGGCATAAAAGAATTCGAAAAGCACAACAGTCTACCAGAATGCAAATGGAATAAAATTTCCATTTAGCATCATGTTGGAAAAGGGGAAACGTTTAAACAATCAAGAAAGTAATATGCGCTCACTTACAAAGAACCCTTTGCTCATTTTATATCAAGTACCTGCTTTTAATTTTACTCTTCTGCTCATAGAATCAATTTATACAAACTGATCCTTTAGGGGTGTATAGAAGAAAAATTAAAAATTAAAGTTAATTACATTGACTATATTTTGTATAATTCATTATGATTTGCATATTTGAACACAGAGATTACTCAAAATTCTACTTTCAAAAGCGGATAAACATACCAGATTTTATTTATATTGCTATTGCTCTTGGTAAATTTAATATTTCGACCAAATCTTTCGTTATTTATTGTGGTACACAATGTTCTTCCTTCCAATAGTCTTCATATCTTTGTATTAAAGTTAATACTATTGGATTACAAAAGATCTATTAATAGTTCAGCAAAAGGGTTAATCACTACAGCTTTAGATTTTAATCAATGCATGAGTTAGTACATAAGTAAAGCTAACGGAAGTAATCAATTCCAGATAGATACGTCTTCAAACTGTTTAATTTATAATCACGCTTGATTAAGAGCATAATCAATTAATGTTTACTAGATGTTATCATAAAAATAGATTCTTTAACACGCATTTTAATCCAGAGAGCTCATTTTCCTTTAAAATATATTATTATGATCAATGAGTAAAGGCTTGGCCGCTAGCCATAATCAGTATAAAGGGCTTGGATAACGTCGGCACGTCTCGCCAAAATAAATTCCAATAAACTTAATTAAGCTGTACAACGGTATTATCTCCGTCTAATTTTACCTCCCCAAATTAAAAGGCGAAAAAGTTCGCCCCCCGCGCTTTGAGTGTCAAAGGAAAATAAGATAAAGTTGCCTTCTACGTGACTCAGTTATGCAAACATTTTTGAGAAGCATTGCAAACAACTCGGAACGTTTTAGGTAAGACGGCGAGACTGGTTGCATTAGTCTTTTGTCAGTTACAAATGTCTTACTTTACAAAGAATTACGTGTACAGGTGTTGGTTAATATTTTAATTCAACTAAACGATGAAAAATCGGTCAATAAAAAAAAATAGTATTTGATCCAATAAATTATAAACGCACATCTATGTTCAAAATGTACCACACATATAGTTTTTTAAACCACAATGCAAAAGGGTAAACTGAAACTCAATCTGGACCTCATACGGCTTCCTGAGCTTAAAAAAACAGATCCCACATTTTTTTTCTCGTGATAATTTCGTCGGTCGGCTTACGAGCGAAAGAGAAAGCAAGATAGATTGATGAAGAGAAAAAGAGACAAAATAGGAGAAATATAATCCTCCACTAATGATAACCGGTGCACCTGCGTGATATTTGGTCCAAAAATTATGGGCAATTTGGACGGGACTGAATGCTGCTTTGTAATAAGAGGGTAGATGTCGCAAATGCAAAATACAGTGCAGGGGACAGGCTTAAATATTTTGGATTGTCTTTTTTAATCTTAATTACAATGTGTACAGACACTTTAAAGAACCCTTATAACAAAACAAGGAGTTAATAAATACTATTTCCTTCTCCTTTAAACCAGACCTATAGTGTGAAAAGTGATATTTATTTCATACAAGATAAAGTATTTTCTATTCCTGGGTAATTTTAAAAACAAGTTCTACTATTCCTCCAAATTTCGATCTTACTCGCAGAATACAAAAGGTACTGGCGGTGGTTTGACATGCACTTATGCTTTCTGGGAATATAGAGTTATTATTATGTGTACAGCTGTCCCCAATGAGATGACCTAATGATGGGTATTGAATGTACAAACCGCATTGATTTATCTCATCTTACAATTTACACAGATACAGAAACAGAATATCTATGACCTTTGCTATTGGAGCTCATCGTAAGTATTATGTATTTTGTATAATTAAGACCACAATTAAAAACGACACAGACAATAAATATTATGTATTATAAAAAAAGACACGTTAGCTAGTCCATTGGACAGGAAAGAATTTTGGTAGGTACCTACGTCTACTTCAACAACTTTATTTTCTCCAAAAACTTGTAAAAAGGCGTGATTTTTAGCGTTTACTTCCAAGTTAAGCGGTGGCAAAAAAGTTAATTTCGTCAAAAGTTGCCGCCGGACTTTTCTCTCAAGGATAATCTTCGTCTTACACCAAAATTAAACTGTAATTCTTTCAACGTCATTATTAAATAGACAAAGTAGAAGTTTAAGGTATGTATTCACGGTATTTGGTTAATTACCGGAGACGGCGGAGGTTTAATTTACTTTAAAGTTTTAACCAAACCGGTGGAATGGACTGCAAAGCTCCAAATTTAAAGCGGGGGTGCAGCTAGCAAACTCTGCGGCAACCGTGAGACTGTCGTAGAATAGTGTGAACACGTACAAAATGTTTACTTTTCCTTTGTGAAGCCAGTTCCAAGGTGGTGTAAAGGATGGGTGATGAGCGGGCGGCAAATGTTTGCGTATACTCCCATTTATGTCTGTTTGAACAACGTAAAAGGAATGTACTTGGAATATTCTATTAAAATGGTTGAGTGAAATAAGTAATATGGAAGCACACAAAGGTAGGTAGGTACATGAAAACGAATATTATTTTCAGAGTCAAATTATTCTAAGTGAATTTCAAATCAGTAATATTGCATGTTTTCTATAATGAGCCGAAGGTTTCTGTGTACAAAATTTATTTATCGAACACATTTAAAACAGTTATTGATTACTTAAATTTTAATCTCATTTCATCAATCCTTATAAGACATAATTACTATCAAACCGCTTTTTTCCCTCACTTGCATACTCTTAAGACAAACGGTGAGACGGGCGGTGGACTTAAGGACTTTTACTGTTATTGTTATTTGGACTAGCAATGTTTGCCATTCTAGACTACTAGATGCTAGGGAATATAGATTTCAAATGCATTTCCTTCTGTTTGATATTTACGGGGGATTTTAAAGTAATTCCTACTCTTCAGTGCCGAGTTTTGTTTTCTTATTTTGAGTAAAGTTGCTCGATTCTTTTTCAGCGTTTGTGGTGGCTTTCGCACAAATAGCTTTAAATTTTGCAAGTTGGGTTCTAGGATTTGATCGTATTTTAAGTGCAGTTTGTTTGCATTGTTTTTAAATTCATTTTTCATACATTTTGATGGGATTCGTGTTGAAACTTCAAAAATTTTAAAGTTTCAATATAAAACTAGTAATAATATCAATATAGTTTCAATGTAAAAGCATTTATGAGCAAAGTTACTGTTCCAAACAAACATTAAACAGTTCCAAAAAATCTAAAACGACAGCTTCGTTTAATCGCTTCATGCGCAAGAACAATTAGGCGAGAAACCAAAAAACCGTTAACAGTTCAAAATAGCATTGTTAAATAGCATATTAACAGTACAAATTGTTACAGTTATGATCCCGTCATACGGTTACGGTAACGCCTCATTAACCTGTCTGTCTCACTTGAGCTGCTTGTTGTTTGTAATCGACGCCTTCGTCGTTGTTTGTTTACGTGGTTCAACGATCAGGCGATAATCGGAGCATCATGTCAGAATTAGGTTAAGTTTGTGGACTTAGTTCAAATAACGTTTTATGAGTATTAACGGGTTTGTGAGAGATACATAAGAGTTTGCTAGTTGTTCTGATTCTTTATGAACAAAGATAGAAATATTAGCTTAGCGGTAAATAAAGTTTTTCAATAAGTCACTGATGATTAATTAGATAAAATAATACGGATTCGCAATTAGGATACTTCGAGTCTTTTGAAACTACTTTATTTTGAACAACTTTTTCTTTTTTTTTCTATTCTAAACAATAAATACTCAGTGGTATCATTAGTTTCACTTCCATGAAATATCTCGGATCGATTTCAGAAATAATTACATTTATTAAAACTTGAAATAAATTCGTGACCATTTTCTTGACTTTATTCCTTGCTTTAATGAACACAAGATAAAACTCAAAATGAAACGTGTAATAAAAGTGACTCATAACAAAAATTAAATGCGCATCGTAAAGCATAATTTACTACGTGACTGACAATATAAAAAATATCATCAGAACTCTAAATTAGGTAACAACTTACTTACAACCCATAAAGCAAAGTGACAGGGACTTGCGAACGATGCTTCTAATCAAATGTAATCCAGTTAAAACTTTTCCAATAAGCCTCCCCCACAGATGCATTCCTTCACCAACATCGTAAATGTTAGCAGCGAATGACTCACAGATTAAAATGTATGTCTCACAGGTTTGGTATTAGGGGTCACACAATTCTTGATTATATTTGTTAATGGATCCAAAACATAATGGATTGAAAAGCCTTTATATTGGAAGGTACACCCAGTTTGGCGCTTGAGAGTACCCCAGGGAACTATATTCGGTCCATTAAATTTTCAATCGTGTAACCGATTTTTAATTTCACCCATTAGTGGAGTTTCATAAATTACAACATAATTAATGAATATTGTTTGTATAATGAATTATATATATTAAATTGCAAAATAATATCGTATTAAAGAAAAAAAAACAAATATAACTAAATAAGAGGCAAATTTAAGCTGACGTACTTCAGAAATTAATGCATAAAATGAATGAAATGGAGAAAATAACTTTACTTTAATCGAAAGAATATCAAAACTGGATATCCGCGTCTAGTCAACGGACCATTTAACTAATGAGATAAATCTCTTGCCTTGGGGTAGATTTTTACCCCAAGAAAGTGAACAAGTAATCTTTCAATCTTTTAATGACATAAGTTTTGGTACGCGATGATTGTCGGATTTTTCGCTTCGATCAAGAGGATTACAAAAAGTCCCAGTTGGGTACAATAAATTAAGTTGGTTAGAAAAGTGGGCAATTTACAAAGATTTTTCGGCGATCATTAGATTCTGCGATACCATTTATTATTAAGTTTATTATGTAACCGCTACATTTTGTTCATATAAGTTTGACTGTTTTTGAGATAGTTTGTGATCAAGTGTCATGTGAAATAATAATTTTTATTTTTAAATTAACTAGATTTATCCGTTAACTTGAATAGTTCCATTAGATTTGAAAAGAATCCCAACATCAATATTGTGTTAATTTTCTTTACCATTTTAAAACAACTCATTTAAACGATTACTATTAAGCTACATTCATGCATGAGATAACTAAAGACAACATCAGATGAGTATCATCATTCACACAACACAATCCTCTTGACAATGAAAGCAATGGAATGGAACGATCATAAATGTAATCCATTTCCTTGTAGTGAATGCTTCATGAGATAATAACGAAAAAAATATATCTCCTGAGTACGCCACCTACTTTAAGTATTTAATATTCGGCGAACTTTATGTTTTATTCATGGACAAGTTACTTTATCGCACTATTATAAAGATATGTGTGAACATTTACATGGACTTTATGAAGGAATAAATTCCAACTGTCTTCATAACCTAGTGCGTCCATTACTGGCGCGGTATAAGCACGCGAGTCGCCGACATTCAATTTCTTGAGGTCGTCTCACGCCCCGCATGGAACTCAATACGTGACTTCTGTTCCGACTCAGAATAATTGTATTTCACAGTTCATGTCTCTTTTATTTAATATGACTCGTTTAGTATTAAGTTAAATGACTTACAAACGTTTTTTAGTATTCCTAAAGCATCACAAGCTACATAGTAATGGCTCACAGTCTTACCAGACCTATGTAAAGCTTTTTATGAACACAGTAATTAGAGGGTCAACAATTAATGGTTTATTAGTCACTTCTTGTAGAGATTTTGTAATATTAATTCATAATTTCATTTAATCATTTCACTATGAAAAATGAATAAAAACCACACATTTAACGACAAATATGACGTCATCTAGGTAATTCACTCTGTTTTCCTCAAATTTGCTTGCATACTCTCGTTACTTTTTATCTTTATGGGATCAATAACTATTTACATTTAATAAGGGAGGAGTACAACAGAATCATTTTACGGAAAGACCCTCATTCTTCGTCGTTTCGTTACGCCATTATTCAGAATAGGGGACCACGCACTTAGTGACATTGGAATTATTGTTGCTTTTTAGAATACATTCGTTTGAATAAAATGTCATGTCAAAATGTGAAAGTTGCAAATAATGGGAGTGCGGTGTTATGCTAATATTCTAGTGGGTTCATCAATGCCAAATTGAATAACGATAGTTACGTCTCAAGGGTTTAAGACTTCGTAATTTTTGCTGATGTGATTGTTGTAATTTTTTACTTTGTAAATATTTAAGAGGGAAGCATTTCAAGTAATTCGTATTCAGATCAATCAATGATAAATCAATAACCAAACAACCTTAAGTAATATTGACTACATACTAAAATTAGTTCAGTTTCATATCACACAAAATTTTACATATATCGCATACACTTAACGAAACAAAGCAACGGATATAACAAAGACAATAAATAAATTAATAATGATTCGGGGATAAAGGGTTTTAACATCGCAATTGAGACTTCCGGCGATCATTCATCATGCGTCGAGAATGTCATGACGGATCGCAGAGCTCCAGTATGTATGGCACAGAATTGCGAACTACTTAAATTTAATCCATTTCCATTGTATCTGTTGATTAATCGTGTCACTCGCACACATCTACTAAACGTTGATGTTTAAGATAAATGTAACGTGACATAACATATGCAATATACGTTATTTTAGTTACTGTTGTTGAGTGATATCTCTTATAATAATTAACGTTATACACACGTAACTTAGAAGGATTGAGTGGGAAATTTAAGTCGGTAATAATGGTCTATAAATTGGTCGAAATATATTTTAAGACGCCGTTAAGCCTTATGCCGTCTCTCTCACTTTCAGGTGTAAAGTTGTAACAGATTGACACTTAACAACTACTTAAAGTTAAGTGAAGTCTCAGTTTTCGGGGTTTGTGTGAATTTATTTACGCCAATTGTATTTATGTATTATCAAAAGTGTATTATATAATCTCAAACAATTACTCGAAACCCAATAGTCGACTGAGTAAAGCATATTTTTATAAGTAATATGATAATATATTGTCAACACAACTGCTGCTACATAATTATTATACGTTTTTATAAACACTATCTTGAATAGAGTTTATTTATTACTTAATACCTTTTGCACATAGTTGTACAAAGGCGGTAGAGCTGTTAGAGCTTTGACAGCTATCTTGTTATATCTTACTAGCTGTTTCCCGCGACTCCGCCCGCTGTACTAAATTGTTTAGAACAAAATATAGCCTATGTTACTTAGGGTGAAAGTAGCTTTCTAATGATGAAAGAATTTTTGTTGGCACTGTAGTTTTTGAGTTTATTCATTACCAACATACACATCTTTCCTCTTATTAGGGTGGATTGATAATTAGTTCTATATCACAAGTATGTAGTGTAGTATCACCAATGTAGAATGATGGACCACTCGCCTAGCTCCGTGAACCGCTGTTAATAGCCATGATTATCTCACTAGGCTGACAGATCACAGAAGCTGATAATCACATTATTAGAGGGCGCGTGTGCAATTAAACTGTCGTGGTCGCTGATTGGCTAATCATTTCTGTAGTGATTATTGTTAGCCAATCATTCACGTTCATTTTTTATTTCTTTCCTAATTTTGTACTTGTATAAAAATGTTAAAATTCTCATACAAATTTGCCTACAAGTAAAAACGTGTGCTCTAAAAACACTGTGATGATCAAGACGAAAACTAGTTTGACATTACTAAGTTAGTTGTTATCTATTGCCGTCATGTTCTCACGTTTTATAATAGTAAAAAACAGCAATTGTTTTAATTTAGTTTAGTTTGCTTACAGAGGAATCAGCACCAATAAAAATTTCTTTCGTCATTAACTATAATAAAAAATTGCAATGCACGTTTTACGTATATTAAATGTACATAAAAAAGTACATAATATCATGAAATATTATATTTCATGACTGAAACAAGCTTGAAGCTGAATAATTCGATCGCTTCACCTGAAAACTCTATTAAATAGCTTCACAAACGGAAGTACAATAAACTGCGGTTACTGTCAACTCGGTGACAACAATACAATACGGTATTAATGTAAAACCACGCGTCATCGTGTATCAGACATGTCTGATATTAAAGTTCGTCAGACTGACGGTGATGGCTGATAGCCACAGCGCTTCGGGAATTCAGAACATGTCGGTTTAAATACATTGTAGTTATTATTTTGTAAATTGGATGCATGTGCTTAAATGGATGTGATATAGCGGTTTTGTTTATTTATTCGGTTGAATTGTAGGCACCACCTTGCGCGAAGTGCTGCGGGTTCTCTTCCTGTATGAGACAAATGCTTGTAAGTCTTAGTCTTGAAACCCTCCGGGACACAAGGATTACATTAATTGATGCAGAAGTCGTTTAAAAAATAATATGAATATTAATTAACTTTTTTGAATTTTGAAGTGCCTGGCTTAAAAAATAAAAAGGAAGTACTAGCAAGCTTCATAAGACGGCTAAGAATAAAATTCAATTAATAATAACTATAATCGTATAGAGTGCATTTCCTACCCAATTTAATAAAGTAATGTAAGAAAATCATTGTCCTCAATATTCAAGTCAATATATGACTAAGTACCTAACCCACAGAGTTCAAAATTACCTGTACTTTAAGTAAAACCTCTAAAGGTTTACTTAAAAATAGAGTGTTCTCACGAAAGCATCACTTTCTTTAAGTGACTTCGACTAATAAGTCCCAAGTCCATTAGTAACCTCTGGTTAAGAGTCATTAATCCACAATGGACAACGGACAGTTGACTGACAACGTGAAGGGGAGATCATATATGAATAATATCTTTGTGAAAGCATGTGGGAAAAGTTAGGAAAATCACGGCTAAGTTGTTCGAAGTTGGACAGCACGATTTTTACCTAAATAGTCTTGTATTTACTGTATCTCACGATCCAATAGCTATAAGTACTTGTGATCATGATCGATTCGAAGTTTTTGCTGCCGTTGTCATGGTTACGAGATTGCTGATCCGATATGGGGTATTAGTTCGTCATTGTAAAATATTCTCTTTATTGCTTTTAAGATTAATTAATTCTTAAGATTTTGTAAAATATATTTTTTTATTCGTATTCCGCTTACATTTTATTTTTATAGCGCCTGACTTAACTTTCAATAAAACTTTGTACATATTACATTTTATGGGCTCATAAATACGACAAGAAAGTAACAATAGTATTAAAACAGCCCGCCATTCCAAACACTACACAAGAGTGAAAAAGACCTAATTATATTTTACTTTTTAAATCGGCCAGAACGTGCGTACATTCCCTTGACGTTCGTCACGACTCATTTAAATTGCCAGATGGAACAATCGATGTCATCTAAAAAGTTTACAACTTCCTCATAAAATACTTAATGGGTTGACCCCATAAAACATCCTTTTAAACAAGTACATAAGCAAATAAAGTGTTGTCGTACAAAAAGACTCGTAAACATTGGGCTTTAAGCTTACAACGTGTGCGAATGTAAACACAGAACGTTTCTCTAAACAGAGTGGAGGTTTATTCGCAACATTCCAATGGATTCCGTTTTATACGAGAATCCCACTGAGAGTAGGGCTACCGACGTACCGTACGAATCACTAGCCCACTAACAATGAGCTTTAAAACACGTAGTCTCCAGTGAATTGTACATTTTATCTCAGCACTGTTTTGGCAGAATGCGCTCGTAAAATATATTTACCTGGTTATCCCTCGGTAAAAAAATATATGGGTGCGTGGTCGTTTTACTAAATGTTTAATTCAACACTTAATATGTGTGGATGTCGGTTCGAATCCCACCCATTGCACTACCGACGTGAACTCATTCGTAACGCAAGCATTTAGCGTAGTACGTAATGTGCGGGGCGTACTTAGTAACGTGCGCCCCGCTTAGCTATTAAGCATAAAAAAAAAGAAAAATAAAGATAATAATTATGTGTAAGTGTCATCTAACATTAAATAAATATCTACAATAATTGAACATTAATTACCAGAAACTTAAAATTTGCCTACACTTAAAAATAAAACACTACTACAACTTAAAAGTATAAAATTATGCCAACACGGTGGTAGCTGTGGTAAAAATAGCGTTTGTGCAAAAATAACTGGATGTTTCCCACAGGCGAGTGCCATGGGCAACGTAAACATTCCTAGTCGGATCGCAAGTTCATTGGCTCGAGAACGGAACCCTGAGTAAACAAAAAATATTAAGTTGTAAAACGCAAAAAGAAATCAAACTCCAACCAAGGATATTTATGAACCTCAATGGACTTTATTGCCGATAGTAGCAGTAAAAAAATTTAGCTTTCGAAATTTAAACGTTTAAGAGATAAGTTTACTCCACTTTCGTTTTAAAATCATTTTTTTTTTCTTCGAAAATATTATTAAAACTACGCTATACGCGTGCACCGTTACGTCCAACTTCAGAACTTTCTTTCGGAACTAATTTAAAGTTGTGCCGACCGACACTCCAATATATGGACGCATATACTACATTTAATAATTGTTTTTCTTTTCGTCGAAGTATATGTGAATTTCACAAAATGTGAAACATATTGAACGTAATCCATCGACACAGAAGGGAATCATTAATTCGATAGCAGCAATGAACAACAAAAACATTTTAACTCGCTTCGCTTCCAGGCTGAATCTTAATGCACGTTAATCTAAATTTCAATGGATCAGAAATAGGGTTGTCAGTTATCGTGCAGTCGATCCCGGGCCGAAAGCTGTCCTGTGCCGTAAAAGATATCCATTACAAACAATAAAAAAAATCTAAGCTAGATGAAATGAAAAAATTACGTAAATAAATTTTAAAATAAAATGTAAATTTGCTGATATGTGTATCTCATGTTCCAAAAGAGCTTATAGATAATTATGTTTATTAAGGCACGTAATGATACATGCACATTATACATAATGTACCTACATATTATACATCATAATATGATACTTGCATTATTATACATAATTATTTTTAGAATGTGCTCTATTTTGGGTACTGAAGAGAAACTTCCTTCTCGTCTATTAAAAACTTCAGTGTGAATGACAAAACTGCATTCTATAAAGACTTTTTAAACTGATTCTGTAAATTCCAGCAGCGTTTTTCATTTACACACGGTCTGAAACTTTGTCGTTCATTTTAAATCTCGGCACGATTTTGCTTTAAAATTGGGTAAAGCTTTAGGCGCAACCCTAATTATAAATGTGATAGCGCGAAAAGTAAACGATTTTAATTCGTTACCTTCATCGTTGTTTACAGTAGATAATTTAAAACTGGGTAAATTTGTTTGCTGTATAAATAGTAGTGGTAAAATATGTACGTTTGCAGGGTTAATTGAGTAGGCACGATACTTCGATAATACAAATGCCAATTATTATTATTCACCAAAACAGTTTGGTTTTAATTTAAAACAAAACACAGTTAATTCAAAATTTTGTTTTATTATTTTTCAAAGGTACGATTAAGATTTAGTTACACATTATACAGTATTAACGATTTATCCAGGAAGTATCATAAAATTGCTTATCTTTATTTAGTAAGACGCAACATTTATATAAGTTTATGTATAGTATGTGTACTAGGTAGGTATATTGAGTTTGACCATCATTTTTTACAAACAACCATTACCAAAATGTCGACGAAATACGTTTGAGTTTCGAAACAAAAATTTCGTTTCGCAATTGTTTTTTCACACCGATATTAATCTGTATTGTATTGTTATTGTTCCCATTAATCTTTATTCTTTTGTACATTTCGATATAACAAACATGTGTCGAATAAAAAGTGGACGTGCTTTCCACAACAAATAGCATTAAGTTTCGATAAGACCCATTCAGTTGTTAAACTTCCTGGGAATGTTAAAAGTTCAATTGTTTTAAGACACGAATTGGAAACAATGCGCTGTTGAATTTCTTTGCTATAAATCGTTTGATCGCTGCTTCATACTAAATAGGAACCAAATATTTTTGTTGAATAGTGCACACATTTTTCCAGTTAGTTCTAACCGTCGGTAGACACTCAGATTCTTGAAAAGTAGGTGTATAGCACAATATGCAATTATGCACGCGTGTAGGTGAACGATATATTTTTATGCATTTATTTAAAAGTTAGATTTAATTTAGCAGATCGCTGACTTAAAATTATATTTGATTTCAATAAGTCACTGAATCTGCACACGTTTTATATTATTACCATTCGGCCTAATTGAATTCCATAAAAACAAGAAAATATGCCTTTTACTTAATTTACAAGGGTCCAATATTAAGCTCAAACCACAAAAGTTGTTTAAAAAAATCGAACAATCGATAACGACTTGCAGTTAAGCGTAGTTCATTGTGTTTAAACGTTTCGCAGCTATTGAATGACAAAAGCCGGCGACATCTTGGTCACAATGGGCGTTCGGTACCAAATCGTGGCACAAAGCCCCTCGGAAGCCACTCGATATCCGATGCTAATAAAAACCGGATCCCGGATACCGCGGAACCCGGACGAGGTACGAAGTACTCTTTTTGTCCGTAAAAAATAGAAGCCCCAAAATTTCAAGCCCACTTCAAGAATGATTTTTTTTCCATTTTGAGCAGTTTTTGGGGTAGGTAGCGTGATTTGAGAGTTGGGTTACTGGGGTTAATGTAGTATTGTGTTTTCTATTAATTAAATGAAAAGCTTTGTTGTTCGATGCACATTGTATTGTGAAAAGAGTCTAAAATGGCATTAGTCACATCAATGAAAAATAAGTAACATTGAGTTACAATTTATAAATTAAAATGTTTTGTTTGCTCACTTTCTCATACAAAAACATGTGCACTTTCATAATTCTTCGCCAAATACTGTCAATCGACAATTTCATGAAATAAAAATATTGCTTGCACATATTCATTACAAACGTGTCCGTGCAACAGGGGAAAGTGTAAGATGTGACCGTCGAATACACACAATTGTAAGACGATATGTCTCGAGGTTACCAAACAAGCCACCCCAATAGAAAACAAATTGACATTTCAATGGAACCCGCCCGAGGACCGGCCTATTTGCAATTCAAAGAACCACTCTTCAATAACATGCCAACGTATGGAAATAAGTGCGTTTTGAAAAGGATCTGATTTCTGTAGATACGCCTTCAAACATGTTCATGCGACGCCGTTTGAGGAAAGACCAAGAAAAAGTATGAAGGAAATATTAACAGCAAAATAAATAAACTGGTACGAACTGTGAGAGACATTCAATTTATAAAACGAAAAATAATTTGCTTTCTGCTTCAACACTTACAGCTAACATAAAGTAAGTAAACGAATGATGATTAAATTTAGAGTGTTGAAATGAATATAGTCAAGATTGCATTAAAAATAAGTATCAACTACGGTTATAACAATATTTTCAGAAGTAATATCAATAAATGTATTTGTTGTTATAATATTCATAACATCTAACAACAGTTTCTGCTGCTAATGACGTAATGGCACGGTAATAAACTAATATTCTCTTCGAAATTTTTGCTGAAGTACACAAATAAACTCGTGTGACGTAAAGTGCATTAGCTAAGTTCCCTTACCCCGATGAGTATGGCTCCCTGCGGGGAAGACGCGCCATTATATACCGGGCAATTCAACGAACCTACTCGCTGATACTACATTTATTATGGTTTCCTATACAAAACTTATAATGGAAGCGTGCAAGCCTTTTAAAATCGAGATTGGATAAGTTTTTGCAATTTTTTTTTTACAATACTTATTTGTATTTTATTTAAAATCTAGCTACAATTTTCCTCAATAAAAAATTAGAATGTTTATTATGAACATTCCTTTTGTCCTAGAAATAATGATTGAACAAGTAATTGCTGATTTAATATCAGCAATGGAGGAAATTTCCTTTCTACCAATCGAGACATTTACTACGTCTGTAAAGGTTTTAATACAAAATTACAGTAATCAGTTAAGCAATGTAAGTTTATCGTGATGACGGCTGTTCAATTTTAATCCAATCTATAGTGGCTGGTATTGATGTATTGTTCTATTCTGATTCCATTAGCGATGGCGGAGCGAGTGAAATTTCCATTAGAAATTAAGAAATCTATTTTTGGCTCGGCGCTTAAACTCCCGTGTAAATCATATTAGCCGAAATGGGTACATTCCACTGACGACAGAAAACGTAATCATCTGGCACGCATTCACTTGTAAAAAGCAATCTTTCTTTCAAAGCTACTAGACTACAGGCCCACGTCCAAAATGGATGGGTCATATGAACCACCAGGTGACGTATATAGTACGATAGAAGACCATGCAATAATAAGATTCAGCACTATGCCGTCACTTGTAAGGTGTCCAACGAGTGCTGGTGAAAATTCAAAAGTGCAGGTAGGAGTGAGTAAATTTTGGTCATTTATTTTTGTACGGCAATTTTACCATCGTTAGATCTACGAAAAATAATAAGAAAGCGCGCAGTGCCGTAAAAAAATGTTGCGCCACAAAGCTGGGATTTCTTTTTGATTTTCTGAAATTTTCCAGGGTACATTTGGTCATTTTATTCTGTACGGCATCAGTTTCATGCTGTTTCAATACAGCTTTCAATCCATTATTCGGCAACGCCGTAAAAAAAAACGTGCGACAAGGGGAACAATCAAGGGTTGCAACCCCATGTTTTTCCGTGCTCCGGGGGGTGATGTGAAACAACATAAAATTAATTTATTTTGAAAGTATTTTATGCTTAGATAATATTTTTTTATATGCCGTACATTTTCGTTGGTCCAAAGGTTTGTAGGAGAAAAAAAACCCAAGGAAAAATCCATAGAACGAAATGTAAGAAAAATCCATATAACGAAATGTAAGGTGAAATTCATGACGATGTTTTTTTATACGGCATTTAGATAGTTTATTTGTACTTAATGCAATAATTTATAAAAAGTTAACGCCGTACAAATCTGAAAGTTCATATTTATAAAAAAGTAATAAAAATATTAAATAAATACGACGTTTTGTTGTGACGTTTAGCATTTGTAGTAACGTATTTTATTCGGATGTACTCGGCTTGGACCCGAGTAAGGTGTTCGTTTGCGCTCGCTCACACATAGTTCGATTAGTATGAGTCATAGAATAATAACTAAAGTATGAGTGTACTGTTCTTTCTATAGTTGTGAGAGTAGTTGTGACGAACGTTTCGGAGTCGATGCGGATATTCAAAGCAGCTGTAGTTTATGTGTTGCGAGCACTCCGATCATGTCAGACCTCGAGGAGAATGAAAAAAATAGTGAAAGTGAAAGAAATGTTCAAGAAATTGAGCAAGAACGTGTTTGTTTTATTTGTGATTTGCCACCTGGCAAATCACAAATAGCAATCGGATCACCTGATCCGATTGCTAACCGGATCCAGATCCACTACTCATGGAACAAACTTTCAATGTTCTGCAAGAATATGTATGCGTTTTATACAACGTAAAAGCAAGAAAAACTGTCAACGAAGCAAGGTGTATCATATTCGATAGGATTTATACACTGAAAAGCTGTAATGAAGCTTTCAAAAAGACAACTATATATATTAAACAAAAAAGTATACAAAACTGTCGATACTGGGATTTATAGTTACAATTCTTGAATATTATATACACACCCTTTTACTTCAGTTAGAAGTCATAATGATTTTATCAGATTATCAATTGTTCTCTTCAAAAATATGTTAATACCGTACAGTATCAGATAACAATAAAGTACTACACCCTTAAAATGGTAGCGTCATTTTCTTCAGCCTAAAAGTTAATTATGGTCTGCATTAAAATGTACGGCATAATTTTTTCCTAATTTATTTATCTTAATACTATTTAAAACAAGGGAAAAATGTAGAAAATTGCTATATTTTATTAATCTATGAATATTTAAACTTTTGCAATAATTCGAAAAATTGCAGTTTTTGTATTTCTCTATAATTTTTTTTAGAACGGTTTCTTTTGGACGGCAATACTATATAACAATTGTATTTTACAATATCATGGTAAAAAAAAGTTGCCGTACAGAGTCAAATGATTTTACAGCTTTATAAATCAATTATATCATGAAATTAAGATAAATATTAATATACATTCAAATGAACAATAATTTTTTGACGGCATTATTTTTAACAGTACTTTTGAGTGCTAGATAATGTTTTGGAACCAAAGCCGTACTTTTTCAAATCACCCCCCGGAGCACGGAAAAACATGGGGTTGCAACCCTTGATTGTTCCCCTTGTCGCACGTTTTTTTTTACGGCGTTGCCGAATAATGGATTGAAAGCTGTATTGAAACAGCATGAAACTGATGCCGTACAGAATAAAATGACCAAATGTACCCTGGAAAATTTCAGAAAATCAAATAGAAATCCCAGCTTTGTGGCGCAACATTTTTTTACGGCACTGCGCGCTTTCTTATTCTTTTTCGTAGATCTAACGATGGTAAAATTGCCGTACAAAAATAAATGACCAAAATTTACTCACTCCTACCTGCACTTTTGAATTTTCACCAGCACTCGTTGGACACCTTACAAGTGACGGCATAGTGCTGAATCTTATTATTGCATGGTCTTCTATCGTACTATATACGTCACCTGGTGGTTCATATGACCCATCCATTTTGGACGTGGGCCTGTAGTCTATACGACAATGTGAAAGTATGGCGTTTAATATTAAGAGCATTACATCACACATTTTTTGTTGGATCTTTTAGAAAAATACACTCATTTTGGATTACTCATGCTTAGTGTTGATGTGTTGAATCATCCTATCTCTAAAGAAGGAAAAAAGCTTTTTACAATTTAGAGTTTTAAAAGGACGGCAATAGTGCTGATAATTTAGTTTGCATTAAATGGATTTTATTTCACCTGAAAAAATAAATTAAATGAACTCAGAAATAGTCGAATAACATGAAAATTCTATTACTGCAGCAGATACTTTGATTGAAAATAGAGAAGGCTTGGCTTGTAGCTATATACCTATAGATACAGATTTATCTGACCTACTATCAGAGACTCTACTCACAGCCAATTATTGTAGATTGTATGCTTCCACGAGCATCCAGATTTGTGCATAGGAAATTTATGTGTGTAGTGTGGACCTACACGCTGTAAGAATTCAATATTTAAAAGCTACTCACGAGATAATGAGTTTGTAGTTCGTATTGAACTTAACATATAAACTCATTTCAATTTCAAAAGGGAATAATAAATTTCTCAAACTACACAATGGCTACGGGCGCAAATTATACGAAAAAATGTGTTATACAATTGTTTGATAAACAAGATCCTCGTTGTTTATCAGTAGTCTTTATAACAACACATTTCTTTTACTCAACCATTTACGGAGTGACATAACAATATAATAACAATCGCTACACGTGTTCACACGACTATCATCCGCTGAACACTTAATCTGGTATTACGAAATCTTACATCTGTGCGATATTACTTAAGTAATTCTCGAACAATGGCCCCTACATGTGTCCTTACAAAAAACAATAAAATATTTTTATGTGCGCCCATATTTCGTGGTCCGAAATGTGAGACATAATTGTCCTGAACAAAAGACTGAGTATGTAGTCGTAATTTTAACGACTTTAGGGATACGAAAATATTGTTTTTTATTGTGTTCTTTAAGTTGATACTTCAGTTTGTCTGTACATAATAAATTACATACAATAGGAAAATTTAATTCTGACTTGTGTTCTTTTTATAAACAAAATAACAATGATAATATTTGTTTACATATTATTATTTTACAATAAAATATCAAAATAATAAATTAACAAATATTGCTAAGCAGCTCATTTGAACCAAGAAGGCGACAGGAAATTCACAAAGCAAAGTGCTATCAATAATCTTAAGTGTTCACATACATCAGTCAGCAGACGTAGTAATAAATATATCCAAATCAATTGACACAACAATTTTTATTTAAAATGACGTAACAAAACCCAAATGGGTAGCGGAACAAAATGCACGTTTCATTCATTGCTTTCATATGTTTATGAGTTGCATCAACAAGTCTTTGTTTTGCTGTGACGTAATCGAAATCCAAATTAGAAAATAGAACTATTCGTTCTTTGTTTGTTTGAAAAAATCCGTTACGAAGCTTCAAATTTCGAACACATTTGAAATAATAAGCTTTGAGTATTATGGCAAACTATGTTCGTGATTATTTATATTTGGGGGAATACAAATTAAATTTTATGAACCGACTAAAAAGGTCCTTTGTTTCCATTTTTTTCTGGATTGTCGAACGCTGTAATAAAATTATATTGACTAGGATGTTTTCGAACACATTTTATGGACTTCAAAGTTACTTCATTTTGGTTCATAAATTAATTATTACATTTTTGTGCTTACATTTTAATTATATTGTACTCGACCCTATTTACTCAGACCGTGTTTCTCGCCTAAATTAGAATTTAATAAAGTGCGTGAACTTAATATGAATATATTAGTAAATGTTAATTAAAACTGTGTTCCCAGTTTGTGAGTAAAAATAAGGGTAATTTGTCTGAATATGTAATATCCTGTAAGTTGGATGTCTTGTGGTGTTACGACAGATTTATGACTAGCTATTTACAGTGGAGCGGTAAAACTCGACCCGAGGTTATCGTGAAAGCACTGAGTTTTACGAGAGCACAGCTCGCGATACGACTAATTTGTAGCGCAGTGTGAAGTAAATCTTATCTAAATTGCAGTGTTCTTGAGATTAGTCAAAAAATAAATTAGTTTTGAACACAACTTTTGAATTTTTTACCAGCCGGCCGTTGAGAATGCATTGTGTACATACCTGTAACAAAATAATAAAATAATTAATATCTATACAATTTAATAATAAGTTAAATAACAACAATACGAAAGGTTTTCGATAACTTTCATTGATATTAATTAATTTATGATGTGAAAGTAGTATAACTTAATTAAAGACAAGCTTTAATTGAATTGCTGAAATGAAATCAATATTACTGTTAGAAGCAGTATGATTTCTAAGACTCTATTCACATTAGAGTGACTTTGATTCGTATTTGAAATTAATTTTTGATGATCAGACTTGAAATACTTTTTGTCCGAACTGCTATTTCATATCTATTATATAAAATTCTCGTGTCGCGATGTTCCCAAACTCTTTCGAAACGGATAGATCCATTTGTATGAAATTTTGTTTACATATCGGGTAGGTCTGAGAATCACAAACCAACATCTATTTTCACACCCCTAAGTGATAGGAGTGGCCAGTGGCCTCTGGCACTCTCCAGATTTTATATTATTTATTATTTTTTGTTAATATGGCAGAACAACGTTTGCCGGGTCAGCTAGTACCCTATAAAATCAATAGGTAAGATTGTAGATTTTTGTTAGAAAATCAGTTTTCCGGCTCTACCTTTCTGAATCTGGCTATCACGTGTAAAAAATCTGCGAGGGACGCTAGTATCGCATGTCTAACTATCATTCTACACTATTGAGAGATAAGCTACTGGCCTGCGATTGGTCGAAATTGACAGATAGACCATATGTGATATAAGGGACCCTAGTCGACACGCGATAGCCATTTTATATTTATTTTTTTACAATTAAAATTTTAATTTTTTTTTCTTTTTACTATAGGAAGAAATATTGCCAGATACAATTGTAGAATTATTTTTTGTAACTGTCTACACATTATAAACAGTTAGATGGTAAAGATGATATAACCATAATTCTCAATAAACTGTTCAATCGCAATTGTAACTACGCTTATTATTTAGCAATTTAGCGCAAAATGTCATTTCAAAGTTGCTTTTGCGGCAATTCTGCCACAAGCGGTTAATGCATTTGATTACTGAATACAGTAATAACTGCAATGCGTAGTCATTAGACACAATCGCCTGCATCAATTAGGTTCTCCTATGGTGCAGAAATTAAATTATACAATCTTTTTTCCTTTTCTAAAACTGTCTACTTTCGAATATAATTAAAATTAAGTTCACTGATAGGATATGCATCGATAAAAAAACGATTTTGATGCCCATGAGAGGGTCTTGACAGACGGATGGACAGACAGACTGACGGACACTAAAATTATCCTATAGGGATTCCACTTTTTCCTTTTGAGATACGGAACCTTAAGAATATTTTAATTCTATAACTTACTAGCAATGTGGGACGCACATTACTATTATTCTTGTTAACCTCTCGTGGTAAGCTAAATGCTTCTGTTACGAGTCGGTTCACATCAGTAATGCAATGGGTGGGATTCGAATTCATTAGACTACCACCCCGCTTTATTAAAAAAATAAGGTTAATTCTTATCACACTGTGCTACTGACTCTATAAATCAACTAACGTAAGGGTCTATCCACATGTGCGATTTGCAGAGTTTTATTGCGATTGACGAGTGTCGATAAGTCCGCCCCACGTACTATGCCCGCCCCATCCAATTACTTACAGTACGCAAACTGCATGGCTCGTGAGGACGAGTCCTTATCTTAATTTTCATCTAAAGAAGTCGCAGAATCAAGTTTGCCCCTATGTGATTGTATCTCGATAAAAACATCGCATTTCTATTGTATATCGACACGTAGAGAGATAATATTGATTGTATACAACAAAAAATGCAGTTTTTAGTATAAATGTGTTGTAATGTATAGTTATGTGAGGAATAATCACACTAAAATTATAAAGGCGAAAGTTTGACAGTGCGTATGTATGTTTTTTACCTCATCACGCTTAAAATGCTCGATAATTTTTAATGAAATTAGCTGTCACACTCTGGATTAACACTACTTTTTTATCTCGGACAAATAAGTTATCTGAAAAACCGCGGGTAGTACAACAGGGCACAGCTAGAATAACATAAACTGTAAAAACATTTAAATTAAATACAGCTATTGTATATAAAGTTTTTTTAGCATCGTAATTTAATGAAGTTTAATGACTAACAAAAATTAATTATGGAGTTTTAATAAAGTACTGAATAATAACAGCTATATATAGGTAAACTAGCTTTTGCTAGCGGCTCCGCCCGCGTGGGCATCGGTTATCCCGACAAAAAACCTCCACGCTGGGATAGCTAACACAAGAATTTATTTTCAAATCGAACCGGTGGTGGTGCTCGCGTTCAACGAAACGATTGTCAGTTTCATAATATTATATTAGTATAGATTATTTCCTATTAACCCATAACAAATGTTGACTTACCTACTTCTGTTCAGTTTCAAGGAAAAAACACGTGTAAGTAGCACGTATACAATAGCGGCACTTAGAAAATACATTGATATACAATTCTTTCTATTTTCTTTCGACGATAAAACGCTTATAAGAGACCAAGTCGCTTAGGTATAGGTTTGAATTAACTCGGGCGTACCTTCCCATTGTATGGGAAAAGTTCTGCATTTGTATCCAAAAGTTGGATAGCTTTGATCTCGCAACTGAAACAAATGGAGTATCGGATGTATGCACTGCGAAAATCCAAGTATCTGTGTTTTAGATTTCGGTTCAAAATGTTTTCTTTTTTCTAAAAATATCTTATAGTTTTGAAAACATCATGCTTTATGTATAATATTGTTCTTGTTAATACTCGTGGATTTTAAAATCAATTTTATTCTGTAGGATATCCAAAGTCACTACCAGTACCATATTACCTTATTTAAGTCGTAAGTTTTAGAAATAATAACACAGTGATGGCAAGAATAACTTTAAAATAAAATTAGTTGTTACGTAAGCTCTAGATATTTCTCACCGACAAAAATATATTAGCCAATATACTAAGAAATTGCCCTGAACGAAGAACTGAATTGTAGCAATAAAGCCACAAATCAACTCTCTCATAATAAAAATAAATCAAAGATGAACATTCAGATTACAAATCGGAAAGAACGAACAACAAACAAATTAAAATTTACTAGAAGCATACGTAATTGAAGTTGGCACTTAACATTTTAATCAGGTAGGCGAATCCAGTTAATCAAAGTTAGTCTTAAGTTTCGTACCGAAGCGGAGATTCCTGGTTTTCAATTTTCCAGTTGATTTATCTGAGGCTGGTATAGATAAGTTCCAGCGAGTCAGGGGAGACGTATGTGTAACTTTCTTATTTTTAGCAACGTGAGTAAATTGGGACATGCACGGTTTATTTGGTACATTTTTCGTTAGGATTCTATAATTCTTTTTCTGTTTTATTGTGTCGATGTTTGGGATTGGGTATTCTGAGATTACAAGTTAATTTGTGTCTATTAAGCATGTATTAAGTCACGAAGACTTTAGCCAAATATCTGCATTTTTTCACTAGGTAGGTATAATCTGTACCTAACATGTATTGTATTTTTTTAGCAATAGACTCCCATAAAATACTGGACTGCAACAACACAGTTCTGCTTACCTAACTTCCGAGAATACACTGACGGTATACGAGTACATAATACGCTAAGTATTACTATCAGGGCTGAATCCAATTAATGTTTTGTGGCTTCCATTAATGTATTCCTTACGGTTACCAATTTCAAAATAAAGCCTCTCAAGTTGCTCTCGTGGTTTAGCTCGTACTGTGCTTCAGCTATTTTTGTTCTTTATAAATAGATGTATTTCATCTTTGAAGTGCGTTGGGCGTAACTGATCAAATTATTAATTTAATTAAACGAAATTATTAGAAACAGACAATTATTAGATTTTTTATTTTAGCCGTTCAGTTTATTAGTGCAAAAAAAATTGTAATGACAGTCTGGACGTTTTATTTAGGTTGCATAAGAACATAGATCTCTGATTAACATCAACCAAACCTTCGTGTATTTTCAGTTATTACATTGTTGTGAGTTATAAACATCTCATTAAAAATATAGATGACATTGGACTAAAGCGGTATTATAAATTTGCAAGCGTACCTTTCCGGTAAAACAGGAATAAAATCCAAAGAATGCCAATGGGTTTCATCGAAAATTGCCGAAAAATATTTTTCGACAGCCCCGCGTGGAATCAAAGCGGAAATATTTGGAATATTTAATCAGACGAAGAAGGTATAATAATCAGGACCGAGTTTTCGTTCAGAATAAAAAACGGGTAGGACAGGTAGGGCGCAATTTTGCATGTCAGTAAGTGTCCCAAAAATTAAAACGGAAGTTTGCGCCTTATGACATATATTATAAAATATAATATAGGTAAAAAGTCAATGAGTGTATTAGGTACTTGCTTTACAAACTTAACGATCAGTAAATAAATAATAAATGTGGACAACATCACATAAATTGCTCCATATCCAAAGTAAGTAGCTAAAGCACTTGTGTTATGGAATCCAGAGATAACGAAGGTACCACAAACACCCAGACCCGAGGCAATTGACCCGTCCGGGGATCGAACCCGGGACCTCAGAGCTGACCACACCTTGAAAACCGGTGTGTACGCCACTCGACCACGGAGGTCGTCAAATCAGTAAATCTGTGAAATGTATATGAATAGCAACATCGCAAATGTTATAAGGGCTAATGAAGGAAAAGTCCCATTCACAGTCACATCGGATTCCTATTGTGACATACTATCATTATCACTAACAGACCGTTCGCCACAAATTATGGAACGCGAATTTCCATTAAACATATATGGTGACTCATCAAAATATACTGTACATAAATCGCTTATTATACTCGTTCTAAGAATATGGAAAGTAAAATTCAATATCGTTCAATAGAATACAGCGATACGGAAAGCATTGTGTGTAAAGAGACGTTTGTGAGCAATACCGCTGAGGAATACTGAACTAAAATAGCACATTGAGAATTCATTGAATAGAAAATAATACTCTCTGTTCACTGAGTTTCCAATCTTGTTGCTCAAGAGGTTTTTTATATGTCTGAGGTGGCTTAGTTATGTATGAATTTTAAAGTTCAAATAATTTAAATCTAGTCATTAAGTTCTTAGAGACACAGTTCTTCTTTAATATTTTTTATCATTTCTCAATCCTCCAATTGCATGTTTTACTTATCTAACTAAAAGACGAACCCTTATTACATAACTTAATCGCTATAACTCCATTTTGAGACCGTAAAACGTGCATTTTCAGCCATTTTATAACAACGCATACCGGAATCTCAATAATAGATGCCATTTGTATTTTCTTTCAACGTCTCATTTCGGGACAATACGCCTAATGTAATGCCACAAATGAATAAGGAATTCCGGGAGGGGCCCAAACTAGGGAGAATTTAAGGAATAGCGCACGTTTGCGATTACGAGACTAAATTGTTGGGTAGAACAAATTCGCAATTTCTATTATTACTACTATGAACAAAGCTAATAATAAAGTGTAATCGGGCACGTATTAGTTCCGGATGAAATTGAATTTTACTTTACCAACGTGCAATAAAACTTAATAATAAGAAAATAAAACCACCGATTTAGTTATAGTGTGTTATATTAAATATTATTGATTAGAATAGGAAAATTTATATCTACCGTAGACAGTAGAGTAGTAATAAAGTGCCTCTATAAGAGGTAAGGATGCCGATGCAAAAGTACTCTATCATGTGCTTGGCGTTTCAATAATCAATCTTGATGATAAGCATTTACATGAAAATATACCCCAGCTTCGAATAAATCTAGTCAGCCAGATCGTGCGACTTAAAGTCGTACAAACGGAAAATTCCTAATTTGAACAACGGATGAAGTATCAAACTGAAGCGGCCCCGATAACCATAGCTGGATTAATTGGTAAAGACGCTTTCTCGTTAGTTAATAAAAATAGATGGATCAGTACGCTTTTGTCCTATTCTGAATAATTTGCTTTCATCCATTGTTGCTTTCGATGCCCATTCAAAACTTGGAGGTTTATTTTATTGATATCCTCTCGAATTTCTACGGCCAAATTATTTTATAAAGCTGTAATATTGTATAAATATTATGTTTTTTATATACATTCTATGTGCTATGTACACATTTTTTTTTTCAGTAGCGATATTATTTTTTTGATTTGTATTTTATTTTTGAATGTTCAAATATTTTGAGTTTACATAATTTTTTATCTAAATATTTGCAAGGGATAAATCGAAAATATATAGTTGAAAATATTTTATGAGTTAAAATTGTATTTAACACATTCATAGTGTTTGTATTTCCGAAATAGTAAGGCTAATTTTATTATTCGAGCATTCACGTGCAAAATCTAAATATGCTTTACATAATTCAATTGAAAGTTGACCTTTGCTTGTTGAATGACTAGTTGTGCAGTCCATAAAGGCAATATAGTGAAATAGGACGCAATGAATGTCAAGACGTCTAGTGTACTCTAAACCACAGGTTTTGTCAATATGATCCTAAGCTCCAAGTCGTTGACGAGCTATTCTTGTTAGAGACGTAGACAACAACGAAGTAAATATTGTAACTTCATCAGTATCCAAGTCTCCCCCTTCTAAGATTAATTGGCAGACGGCAGGTCGATAGTTTGTGAAACAGGATTTCGACAGTCGGATCTAGTCTACCCAACATAGGTACTATTGTTATACTGATTCTTTCTGACTTTAAATTGTATTATAAGGGGTTGTTTCTGATTTTTTTTTTAATTTTAAATGTGTACAATATCACATACCTACATTGCTTCGAATCCAAAGTAAGTAGCTAAAGCACTTGTGTTATGGAATCAGAGACAACGAAGGTACCACAAACACCCAGACCCGAAACAATGTAGAAAAGTGTTTTTCTACATTGACTCGTCTGGGGATCGAACCCGGGACCTCAGAGCTGGCGACACCTTGAAAACCGGCGTGTACACCACTCGAACACAGAAGTCGTCAGTTAAAAAGTCCTATTTAATTAATTATTTTATTTATTTATTTCGTTTAATTTAAATTAAAACTACACCAGATTCACCACCTTTTGTGCAAACCGCAATACAAATTGTAGCCAATGGAATGCGTTTAAGTAGATTGGCCCAACATTTATCAACCAATCACTCGTCAGGGCAATCGTCCCGCAAATTTAAATACGAATAAGTAAGTTTCACATGTAATTTCTATGAATACAAGCGGAAAATGTACATCCGACCGCATGAGGAACTCTTTGATGTCGACTCTGTTTAATTTGAATGTAGAATTCGTAAAACAAATAAATACCTCCGTAAAGTGGACGGAAATTGCGTATTGAAACAGCGAAACGGTTCCTTAAAACTAATTAATATTTTATTAGTACCGAATTTGTGTTTTTTTATTTATTAATACGTAAAATACTCGCAATATTTTTTTACTGCTGAATCTAAAGCTTACTATGTTGTCAATGAGTTGCATGTAGATAATTTCCGAGTATAATTATTCACAAAAATAGCAAATGTTTAACTAATTCTTTGTCTTTAAATCATGTTAATACATAATTAAAATTTCCAATCTTTTACAGAAAACGACTTAAATACATAAAGCTAAAACAATAAAATAAATCGAAATAATAATATAAATCTTAACGAAAATTCGGGTGTACCATCAATCAATTTAAACAAATTGGGAGTGCGAAAAACATGTTTTTCATAAAGCCGTAGCTACACTGGCGGTGGGCCGTTGTAAAACCGCGGCCACACGGATACCTCAATAAATTTTGATGGAGTATCGCTGGCAGTATTTTCACGGCTTACTGTTCCCCGGGAAATATAATAAGCGGGTTATAACATTTGCATATAGATCACCATGTCCACGCACCCTCCCGTTTCGTACCTATATTGTTATTTACACACATTCTTATGAGTGCCTGTAAATAACACGAAAAGCGCACATGCGTTTATTTGCCTTGGATTTATTTTGCATATTTGCAAAGTAATTAAAGCCAATGGTGGTTTTAATAATTGTGTCATGATATGTATTTATGGACCCCCTGTAATATATCAAATCGCTCCTCAAACCATAAATTCATGCGTGTATTTATTATAATAACTTAAATTCAGGATTGTATTCAAAACATTTTACACCAAGTGATAGCATCAGAAGGAGTATCCCCGGTTCACGTTAAACATGATTGTGATCTGGCAGTCTTCTGTCTCATTCACGTATCTACTTATCATATTATTATGAAGAAATTTTAATAAGTTTGTTCTGGGTTTTTTTTTTCGTTTTCTTTTATAAAAACATAGCAATTACAATAATAAGGTTATTATCTGATTTGGTGCAGTCGTTCAAAAAGTTTTGCGGTTAGCAACACATTTGGCAATTTAATTTTATTTATTTAAATAACAAGTCAGTTATGAATACCTTTATAAAGTTATTTTTTACTAGATTTAACGTAAACTTGCAAAGTTTACGTAATATGAAACATGCAATAAATTTCCAAAACCTAACTAAAAGTTTAAATAAACAAATCATGACTCGGGTTGATTCATTTCTCGTTTGTCTTCGTCCCATCAAAATTCTGCATGTGTCACCGCAGGGGGAGTTTGGACGGGAACAGGGGACAGGATAGCCGGTTATGGAAAACAAACCGCCTTCATCATAAATATACCACCCAAGAAGTTCTTAATAGACAAACGCATTACGTTTTTGCCCCATCTGCGTACAACTTGGGTATCAACCGTTAATGCGACTTAAATTAAAACGTTATAAAAACGTCAAATTGAAAAATTGTTGGAGATTAAACCGTGCACGGAGCGAATCGTCTAGATTTATGCTTTTAATGTTTATTATATTTAATATACGTACAATCGTAAACTATTAGAATATAATTCAAAAATTACTATTTTATTAAGATTCGTTTAATAAATTAATTATTCGGACATAATATGGCCTACTGGACCAGTTTACTTGGGTTGGTATATTAAACATGTTTTATCTGTGAGTTGTAGGTAAAATTTTTGGTGAATGCAAAACTTTCGAAGAAATCTAGTACATAAGGTACTTGCTAATAATACAAAGCATTTCGTTAGGAACAGGATTTTTTTTCATCTATTTTAAATTATGATAGAATCCTTTTAAAAACAGATTAATTTCAATGTCTTCAAATCAAATTTATAAAGCAGGATAAATAACTTTAAATAACCTCACCCAGTATAATTAGTACCTAATCCAATTAAGAATCCCGGTCATCTGATGGACCGTAAATAACTTTTTCTTAAAAGATTTTGTTGCATTCGTTATCCCAGCATCCAGTCAAATGAAGTGAGGAAGGCGATCGCGCGTAAACTTCATGTCGCATAGAAATAGGATTCGAGAGATGCAATTTCCTCAATTCCTACAAAGGCCCGGCCTTTGTCATCCTACATTGTAACGCGAATCACGTTCACTTCACTATTTTGACGGACAATGCTCGGATTTTGGTTTACCCACGCACGAATTTAGTATAATCTTAACGCGCCCCCGATATCCAATTAGCGAGACTAACCACCTTGTATAGAAATACAATGGAGTTCATTAATTCTGTAATACGGTAGCTTTTGAATTACTTGATAAATATACGTGAATACGCACGTATGATCAGGAACACTAACTTAATTAAAATCAATTAGATTTCACATTCACGATCATTCGTTACGTCCGATGTCAACGGTACCTACATTCATTCATAAAAAACTTTATATAACTGAACACAAAAATTTGGCAAGCAACACTGGAAATCAAAACAATTGAATTTAAAATCTGGAACACCCCACACAATGCCGCGTATAGTATATAGTGTGAATTGTGTTGGATCGGAATCATGGCAATACATTTTGGAAGTGAAAGATCAAGCAACCAAGTTCCATGTTGTAGTCTGTTTTCTTAATTTACAGCCTAGCAAGTTTTAATCATGCCGTCGCAAACACAAAAGGAACAAACACAACCACTTCATTATCATCTAAAGCAACAAAGCGACATCCTAATCCACTTTATCAATCTTTATTACAACGAAAGTCTTAACTTTCTAGGTTGGACTTCGATAAATTCAGTTATCAAGATGAAGGAGACGTCTCGGCTTGATCTACAAAAGCTACCCTTTCATTGTCTTAGTTTCCCGTTGATCGAAACAAATTGATTTTTTAGAGAAAGTCTATTACATCGGTGTGTAGTGAAAGGCTACGCTTATCTTTAATCATTTGGAAATTTTCTATTACAAACCTTTTAAGGTACATAAATATAATGTTCAGTGATAATAAACTCGTCACAGCACAAAGTTAAATAATGTGGTTTCACGGTTGATTTGTTTGATTCTTAGGGTTACTTGCCCGAAGGGTAAAACGGAACGCTAAGAATAGACTCTATATTACTTTAAACTAACTAACTTACTGTTGAAATTTTCACAGATGATGTATTTGTGTTGCTGTTATGACAACAACTAAAAACAGGATAAGATAAATATTTAAGGAGGCTTCCATACAACAAATGTGTTTTTTTTGCCAATTTTATAGATAATGCTACTGAACCCTTCGTACGAGAGTCCAACTCGCACTTAGCTGGTTTTTATTCTGTTTTAACATTCATCACGCTAGTGTTCCTTAAAGGAGCTACACTGAGGGTTTTTATAAAAGGTAGCATGATTCTCGTAAATAATGATGTACCAGCCGGTTACAACAAACAAATATTATGAACAAAATTGAAAGGCAATTTATCATATTAGACAGTAATTATTCCAATAATTGATATCATTAAACTAATTATTCGCATTGCTATTCTGCCGTCATAATTGTAAGTGCAGTAATCGACATTTTTGCGCTTTTCACTTTTTTGCAAAAATGACACCTCAAGGGGCTAATCTATACATAAAAAAATAATTTTCATGTTTTTTTTTATTATAAACATGTTTTTTATATAACTAGATACGCAGTACTTGCACCAAATTATTACTTTTGCTAACTGGATACACAGTACTCAGCATGTGCTAGAAGGTTGTGCAGTACTTGCTATGGTTACTGCAACTTTATTTAACGTTCTAGTACTTTGCAACAAATACTAACTAAAGCTTAACGCAGTATTCAACATTGCTGCGTGTGAGAGTAGCAAGTATATTATAGAGATTTTCTTGCGCCACTAAAACTAGACGCAGTATTCGCCAATGCCGCGTTTGAGCGTAGCAAGTATAATAAATAGCTTCTATTGCACCACTAACACTGAACGCAGTATTCTACATGTTCCTAAAGTGTATTTTAAAGACTGATTATTTTTTTTAACCACTTTTCTAGTACCTATTAAGGTCTGTTTTATTTCGTCACATATCCTCTCATAATAGTATCAGATAGCTGAAGTAAAAGGTTAATAAATCTTTCAACTAGTACCAGGCATGATAATAAGACACGATTAATAAATAGAAACGCAGTATTAAACACGTGCTAGGTGATTTTGCAGTAATGAACACAAATACTGCCTTTGGGCTTAGTGATACTTTCATGTTCACAAGTCTAGATGGTAGAACAAAATGCAGTAATGCGCATTTTATCCAAAGGAAATAATAAAATAAAGAAAAAATTACATCAATACAAAGGTTGATTTTTTTCTTATTTTTCTGGTATTTATAAAACATTATTTAATTCAGACTTGTTGTGTAGATATCACAAAACACGTTTACCGCGTTTATCTCGAAACCGCCAATTTGCAAGTACTGCATTTACAATTATCAGGGCAGTATTGTAAAACGACCTTTTAGGGATGGGAAATCGAATCGTTAATAAACTAAATCATTGCAACTAGTTTTCAACTGTGCTTGGAAAACTATTTTATCCGTTGTAAATAGAGCGAGAACTATATTGCCGAACACTGTTTAAGGTCCCTTACCTATAATAATATAATAATGAGTAATATTTATTATGTATGTTTGTAACGAATAAGCCCCTAAACTACTGAACCAATTTCCAAAATGCTTTCATCATTAGAATGCTCAAAAGCTCTGAGTAACATAGGCTATATTTCATACTAGACAATAATAAATTACTGCGGGCAGAGCTACGAGCAAAAGCTAGTTACTAATATTCATGTTAATCCCTCGTGCAAAGCTTATTGTTTACGTAACGTTTGGTTTCACGTTAGTAGTACAATGGATGGGATTCGAACCGGCAACTACATCATCGCAAGTCCGACGCCTCAGCCATTAAGCTACTGCCGCTTCATAGTCAAGGTGATAAAAACTCACAAGTTATGCAGGAAAAAATATCAACATTATATCAATTTAATACTTATTTTTTGTAGTAAAATCCAGGAATGAGAATACAACGTATCTTAGAAAAAAGTAAAAATATTTAATTAAAACTTTCACATGAATTATAAAGTAGTAAATCACATTAAATAAATTGAAAATAATTAATCAATGACATACTGAAACCATAGGAAAGGTCAACCACACAAAGAGAACACTTATACGGGTTTACAGAGCACCACAATACTTTACATTATTACTATTTACCGCTTTATTAAATTCGGTATAAAAGAACAAAACCACTGAACATTTCAATTGGCCTGCACCGTCATTTGTTTAAAATAAATTATGTAGAAGTTTAGACGATCGATATGGGACTCTAGCCTTTAAGTACTCGACAACTAATAAATAAAAACGAGTAGGTTAATAACAAAAAATATTAGAACAACCTGTCTCAAGTATGATATAAAGTTATATAAGTAAAATGGTAAGGTTTATATTCAAGTTCCCGAATCCCATGGCACCATCAAAATGCGCATAAATCAAAACTTTTTGACAATCTTCCGTAGCAACGGTGAAGAATGTCGCTTTCAATATCTGAAACGTTTGAAAGTTGTTTATCCTGTTTTTTGTTTGCGCTATTGACTGCAGGGATTTTTTTGTTTCTTGGCAATAAAGCTTAGGATTTACTTAATGCTCAATAATAACGGTACCTACGTAAAATATAATTCTAAATAACTGTAGAGCTTATAAACATATTTCTTTCTGCGCCACAGATGCATGATTTTGCACAATATCACCGAAATTGCAAACGACTGGTCGTTAATAAGCCCCGAAGCGATACTGCAACATCATCATATTATTATTTAGAAATATCACAACATATTTATTACTAGTCGAGAAATCAGATATAATTTTAAACAAATAATACCATGTTTATACTACAAGATTTCCTGTGCCGATAACTTGTGAATCGGTCGATTTACCAAGCAAGACCGCTCTCTCCACAGTTGTTAGTGCATCGGTAACTTTACGCATTGACACTACACTGTACATACCATGTTATATGCTGTTTACAGATGACTGCTTGTATGCTTGGTACCGGCGAACAGATTAGAATTTAATACAAATTGCTGCTTAAAACATGGGTTGCAAATCTTCGACTTATCGGAATACCATTGCCTGGATTTATCATAAAATACAATATAAATTATGAAGCCATAGAAATAGTATATAAATTTTGAGTTGCGAAAATCCGATTGTAGTCCACCCATTTAAAATACAGATAACAAACATTGCGTAATATAAATGAAGTGTCGAATATAAAACTTGGGCATTATCTGAACTGATCTTACCAATTTGGCACGGTGGCAAAGTTCGAAAAAACTGATAAGGAAGGATTTAAATAAAGGAGATGGCATCACACCGAATCCAAGTATGACCTAAATTGGCACAGAACCGAGGAACCAGGCATAAATGAAGCCTCTACGCCAAAGAGGTTATGATAAAGTCAGCATTTTATGGCGATTCAACGAAGCGTTAAGAACTCATATTACCATCATAACTTTAACAATGAAAAGTTATTCTCGGATATTCTTGGACTGAACTAATTTCTTTTCATATACTCAGCAACGTTAAAGAGCATATAAATTAAAAATGTTGTGTAAGACTAATAAACGGTCGGCTCTCAAGTGCTTACACCGTAAAAACTTCAAGCGAGACTAAAGTTCCTCGTGCCAAGAAAAACCTGAAGTCTTTGTTCTCACCAGCCAAAACAAACGTCGTGTTTGGGCATTTGTTACAATAACAAACATTGGGGAACAAGCCAGCGCTACAGGGTACGGGCAAAAACGTGCCTAATCGAAACGAATTGGAAATAAAAGCTCCATGATTCGATGCCGACGTGTCAAGTTCCCTCGAATAAGGATTAAGAGCTTATTGTTAGCTAAATTCGCGGAACTTACCTGTTCATACAACTCGAGCACTGAATACTTGATTTATGATATACGTAATTTGCTTCACGTTGCTGGCAAGTGCTAAGGTTTTTCATTTCTGCAGCTCATAAATTACATTCGTACGTGTAGTTGTACTAATAAACCGATTTCCTACCAACGTTTTATTTATTTTCACTGGATTTTTACGTTTCAATTTTATGGTAGAACGTTAAGACGAAATTAACTAAATGGTAGAGTTCAGTGGCATTAAACCTACTTAAAAATGAAGATGAATCTTGGAAAGTTCCGACATCAATTAGATGTCTGCAAGTCGTTAAGTGCTGTTACCTGCACGCGGCGCCGTCCCAGCCCTAGCTAAACAAGACGTGCAGTAAAGAAAAATGTTTTGATCTGTATACGACAGCGCGGCGCTGAAACAGCAATATCAAGACATGTCTGTAGGGGGACGCTAATTGTGCAAACAACACTGATACAACGTCGCAACTATTTGCAGAGCAGGGGAATCCAATAACCGGAAACTACACGTATCAAAGAGCAGTCTTTATACTTTTGATTTATGAAAAAGCATTCCAATTACCAGTTAACTAACGAATTCCATTTTATCGCAACTTAAAAACTGTAATCATGAATTAATACAACTCTCATTCTGAGAGCCAGTAACCACTCAATATACGTATTGTGTTGTTGCTTATCTCATTCGATACAGCCACATGTTCAGAATTCAAGATAGAAATCGACCACAAAATTGCTACCACATGTTGTAACTGCTTTTAAATTTGCAAAAAAAAGTTACCTGAAACACAAGTGGTTAGCACTTGTCGTAAAAAGACTGTTTAAAATGAAGAATTTAGTTTTAGGAATTATACACGAACTTGTGCAACCTTTCGCAAATTCAGAATTAATATAGGTTCATAATCAATCTATTATTAAATTCTCGTGTCGCAATGTTTGTATCCAAACTCCTCCGAAACGGCTGGACCGATTTGTATGACATTTTGTATGAGTATCGGGTGGGTCTGAGAATCGTCCAACATTAATTTTTCGTACCTCTAAGTGATAGGGGTAGGTGATTTAAAACGAGTCCCTATATTCAACGAGGTAATCAGTTGCATAAAATTGAACAACTTTTCCCAAGAAACATCATCTTTTCATACAAATATAAGTCATGTGACCTGACATTTTCCATTTTAAGATTTTGACCTGTATTCGTTGGGTAAAGTTTTCAGTTTTATGCACCTTATTGGATCGTTGAATATACGCACTCCTTTTAAATTAATCTTGTTACATATGGGAAAAAGATAGCAAGAGTCTTGATAACCTCGAAAATATAGCTCTCTTTCTCGGAGTGGTCAATATGACTGCGTTTATCAACCTTACAGAAACCATAATTAAAATTTCTATATTATGATGTAAACATTTAAATTAAGTAATAACATCTACAGAATCTAAATCCCGAAATGCGACAGTGTAAATGTACAGTAATGCAAGCGACTACGAAATTAACTGGCGTTAAGTCGTAAATTGAAAATGAGCTGACTCGTACGCGCTCAAAGTAGCATGAAACGTTGCGTACTGATGACAGACGACGACACAGGGTGGTCTCGTTCCCGCCAATCATGTCCTACGTATGGTATTTAAAACGACAAAGCGACCACATTACAAGCTAACAATGAACACTGAAATATTCACAAACGAACTAGGGACATTACTTGTAAATCGAAGGAGCTTTACAATTAGTGTCAATGAAATGTGTGCTTCATTTCATTTACCATTGCTGCATTTCCAAGATTAGCATATTGAAAAGCGATTTTCATAAAACTTCTTAATTAAGGAACTACTTACAATTTTTGTTTTCAATTTTATAGTTCACTAGCTTCACCCCGTGGACACGCAGTTTATCAAAACACTTTTTTTTTTCGGGATAAAAGAATCTAGGTTTTCATCTACCTCAATACCAAATTTTACCAATATTTGTCCAGCCGTTTGAGAGTTAAGAGGTAACAAACATACACACACAAGCACACTCACAAGCATTTGCCTGTATAATATTAGTGTGCTGTTATTTATTTAATCTTATCTCTAACTGTTCATAATTATTCACGTTATAAAATTCATTAAAGAACCATGAATCAGAATTGTACCAAATGTTGGCTATACAAGGTTGGCTAATATAAATCTCGAACTAAAATGTTAAGGTACGTAAAGTTGGGTCCAGAGGTGCGAACCAAGCCAATAAATTGCCACCAGGTATCTGCTATCAGCGCTCACCGCACTCACCCAAACGTTTAAAGTGAACTGGTTAGAATTTCGGAACTGCAATAACTACACTAAATTTAAAGTATTTCCCACAAAAATGTTCATTCATACATTTGGGCGATAATAATTCAGTGAAATTGTGCTTTTATTTTAAAACTTTATATGTAGTTATAATTTAAAGGTACATATTATTTGAAAACCGTTTTCAACCAAGTAAACTTTACAAAAAATTATATAGACCGGATATATTATTATGTTCACGAACTTTTTGGTTTTTTTTTAAACTGTCTTTCTTTTTTGGTTTTATGTCATGTATTGTAAAAAGAGTTCAAATTTACAAAAAATCCGAATCTTGTCGTTTTATTTTACGAAATAGAAGACTTTATCAGTTCAACACAAATACTCGTGTCTAAAAAATAAATTAAAAAATTCAAATTTCACTTGTTCAAGTTTAAAACATAATTTCTTGAGTATTTGTGAGTCACGTTTAGATAAATGAAGTTGAGTTTATGTATGACGAGGGCTACGATGAGTGATCTCCGCTTTAGGCCCAATTTACAACAGTCAATTTGGAACTTAGAACCCGACGTTGAAGTATTTATACCTACCGTGATGCATAAGAGTACACTTATAGGTACTATTTATATTGCACTAACTTTTGCCATCGGCTTCACCCGCGTTAATGTTAGTTTCATACAAAGTTTCATCAAAATAGGTATGGTTCATCCGTAAAAACGTGACAGACAGACTCAGTTTCCTGTACTTATATAACATTATTATGGATGTATAAACGTGAGAGTTTATGTATCTATCTTTGGTACCGACGATCTTCAAAATCCAATGATTTGTGTTTTAGCAACAAGCTCCCTACAAACAGATTGATGACGTTTCTACGAAATCCGATTTGTTGGTTTGGGATTTCGAAATTCAAATACGGTTTTATATACATAACAGTAAGAACTATATTTGACTCAAGCTCATGGTTTGAGTTATAAGATTATGTAACATGATATCCTAGAAGTAATATCTCAATTTAAACCGTAGTTTCCAAAGTGGTCTCACAGCTATTAAGTTGAACAAAGTATGCAAACTTTTCTCGTCTTTTCTCGACCGAACTAAACTTTGAGAAATTTCCTAATTAACGTTCGTAACACTTGAGTAATTATAAGTTAATGGTAATCAAACATGATTCATCGCTTCCTAATAATTATTAAACACAAAATTTTGCTGATCTACGTTTTCCACTAATTTAGTATTGTTTGAGCTGATCAACAATATTTAGTTTAACAAAAGGGTAGATACTGTTAATCCTCGTCTACAAAAACAAAAGCAGAGCAAAACACATTAAATTTCAAAACTAATTGAAAAGCTTTAATTGAAAAATACTTTTACATTTTGCTTTTAATAAATAAAGAGAACGAATAGCCATTGTATTACTTTGCGAATTACTTCAGCTGAAATAAAAGTACATGTCGTGGTTAAATGTTAACAGACTGTAAGCCATACGTCACTTATTGTCATTATAGAGGCAGTTAATAAATGAAGTTCAGCCGCATTTTCAATGTTATGTAGTTCGCAGCGGAATAAAGTTAAGCGGTTCGCCTATTTGTGCCGACAAGCCGACATAATGTATTATCTCGCTTGCAAAGTTTTAGCGGGCTACACTGTTCATTAAACCGGCGAATGAAGCAGAGTTTAATTTATTCGCGAAGTGTTCCTACTGTAAAACAACGTTACTGTTTTGAGATTTGTTTTATGTACGAGTAGCTTCACAAAAGTCCCTCTGTCTAGTCTGGCCCGAGTGCATAATTTTCGGTTATCGCGACGAAATGTAGCCTCTCATATATATTTTTTAGAAGAATACGTATTTATACCTTATTTAAATTAAGTACGCGGTTCAGACCTGTTGCCTTTAATTGTATGGTGTAGCCTCTCTTTTTTGGCGTGAAAAACTCGAACTAAAATTTTTATCAAACTCTGTTGAGTCTTTTAGCCGTAAAAGCGTAACAGACAGACCGACAATTTACTTTCAAGTTAATAATATTAAGTATGGTTTTACGGTTAGTCCTTGGCTCCTTCGGCTGCCAAGATTTGTGTATCTCTCCCGTTATCAAACACTCAAGGCAAAGTTGAGCCAGACTTATTTTTGTACGCCTTATCTGGATGCTCCTTCTGAGTTAAGTGAACCAATAATAAGGAAAAGGAACATTGAATGTGCTTTTAAAAATTAATGAACGACACTTGAAAACGCACTTTTATATTATTATATTTAGCGAGTATTATTGAAGTGAAACCTTCTTTATCGACGTATGGGAGAAATTAAAATTGTAATGTTTTTCTGTTACACGCCATTTTTATTTCTAAGACACATTTTTCCGTTACGCGCCATATTTATTTGTATCCATGTCTATGATAAAAAACCTTTTACTTAAACTTTATCTAATCTAGATTTATTTAACCAATTTCTGTGAAGTTATAGATAGTATAACATTTTTGAAATTATGTCTTAAAGAAGCTCACTTCTTATGTGCATACAGCAATACACCCACACATATTTTCGCTAATTTAATTGTTTAAGTTGTGGTATTATTTGTATGCCTTGAATTGAAATTATTAGCAATGCGGCTTATCAAAGATGACCATAATATGTGAGCAGCAGCCAAAGTTGTGACTTTACGATAAACTAAATTCAACCCTAGAATTAATGTGGCTATCGCAGAGAAGTTCTAACGAGTTGGTTAAGATATGGAACTTATTGAGGCTCAGTTGACAGCTCCTATTGATAAACATAGGTCGTCGAGCCGCGCCAGTCACAGCAATAAATTGAAGTTAAATTAGTTGGTCTGGCTCCACCAGACATGTGTCTTCAGACTTGGTCGGCAACAACTAAACTATTAATAACTGTTAGCGGTACCTTAGTAGTTTCCTCATGTGTAATTGATATGGAAACTGAAACCTTACAATGTACCTAAGTTGAGTTTGTGTTAATGCTGGTACCAACAACATAATATTACAAATTGTAATCCAACTAATTTTGGAAAATAATTATCAATTCAAACAAACTTTATTACATTAATGTTGTTACCATGTAAATATAATTTCCCATTTTTCAGGTATATAGCAAACCACTTTAAATTAAAGTGCATTAAAAAAAAAAAATACACAATATCAAATTAAAAGAGGTTGTTTTGATAGACACTTTGGTTTTTTGGACATCTATTCATAATCTTAAAATAATCTTGATACATTATTTCTCAAAAGTACTTATTCAAACATCCAATTACATTTAAACTTCATTATCAGCCACAAGCTGCCACTCATGATGTTGCAGTACTCTCGCGGACAGGTAATAATTTATGAAGTTCGTATAAAGCGAGTGATACACAGAGGAGTCAGTTACATTAGACCGCATCAAAATAAGAAAAGGGACCGTATCAAAGGCAGTAAGGCGGTATCCCCAGGGGTAGAGTGCGGGGACCTTTATTTATGACCCGCGTCTTTGTTACACCGCTCGAGAAATATAAATAGTTCCCGTTGAAATATCGAAGACGAAGCTTTTTGAGGGTGCGATATTGTAGAGAATTAATGATGTGGTCAGTATTTGAATTGGATTAGGGATACACGAAATGGATCGGCGCGAAATGCTAAAAGGCTTGGGCGTGTTTGTACGGCTTAGTAAAACATAAAACGGTGAATTGAATTGAAAAGATCGGAGGGTCCAAAGTGGGTGTCGAGATTGCCCCAGGATGTAACGTAACTGGATTTTCAGGTGATGAATATGTAAAGCAGTTTATTACATTAGAAACTAATAACCACGCCAGTGAAACATTTCAAGTTAGATATAAATTCAATATTTCGTGCAGGATCAGCGACCAAGCAAAATCTAATACAAATCGTAAAACAGAATTCTAATGCGAACCAATAAAAGTTTTATTAGTATTGCGTGTATGTGTAGCATGTTTCTACGGAATCGTAAATATTATCCAAATAAGGGCAGTCGAAGCATGTTCGATTATCCCGAAGGAAGGCAGATGTAATTCTTTAATAAAAAATGTATTTTCATTTTCATTTAGTTTATGATGGAACAAAATACGACCGAACATGTATTCCTTTTATCTTCAATATATTCCTAACCCAAATATGTAGATATGTTGAACACAAATTTATGTGTGGAACATATCTTTTCACTTTACTAAGTTAGCGAAATTTCGATTTCCCTTACATAATGTCACTTAAATTCTGAATTATTTCGATAGCAGCAAAATACAAAGAAACCGCACAAAAAACAATACAATATTATACCATAGCCTTAACTACGGTATTCAGCTTAATCCGGTAAGATTGCTTGCTGACCTGGAACCTGAAACGGCTAGGCAGATACTGATGATCATCTTAACTTATGAGGTAAAAACAAACTTTATTCAACCAAAAATAGGTGCAATTCACAATAAACAAACTTATAAAACTCGAATTCAAACTCAAGATATCTGCAAACATTTATCATGGCCGTTCACTAATACAGAAAATATTCCTGTAGAAAAATTCACACGGAATAAAAAGTGTCCGATGAAAAGCGATACGAGAGCAATTTGTCACTTTGGGTCTTAGAGAGCGCTGCTCCATTCACTATGATAACCGGGGTCTAGCCCACTTATGGGATTACATACAGTTTTTATTCAGACTAGTTTTTGACTGATTCGTTTATAAGCACCCCACATCAATTTTTATTTCATAAGCTGTTTGGGTGACGTAATCCTTTTAGTATTTGACGTATCTGAACTGTAACCGGGACATGAAAATATACCGTTACCGATATTGTAAAACTTGTTTTGTTATTTACAAAAGAAAATAATTATACGAATGTTTTCAAAGAATCTTTGAACTAATTATGCCGTTACATTTGAATGTACAAACTTGATATTTAATGTACAGTCGTTTTTATTAACGGACGGAGTAGTAGCTAGCAAGGAAAATAGAAATAGTAAACAATTCTGCTATAAAATGAATCTTTTGTTTATACAGAATTATACAACTATAGTATCTCAAGCAAGAACAAAGTCGAACGGGAGGAGCAAGACAAGGCAAGAACAAGACAAGTTTTACAGTCAGACAAGATTTTTCTGCGTAAAACAAAAGCTTTCATCAGCACGCATAAAGGGAAGGCCTCCTCGACACCGTTCTTTATTTTATATTCTCTTTCTGTAGATTAAGAATACATTAAAAGTGTCGTAAGCATGCCTACGTATAAAACTACCTCAAAATATATTTAAATAACACATACCATGTACAAAGTATTCTAAAAAAACTCTCTAAAATATCGACCGTCACATAGAATATTTTTTAAACATTCATAGAAATTCCAAATTAAACATTCAACTGCAGTATCTAGGATAAATGTATTCATACTCGATTCCGAGTGCACAATGCGGACGGAACCCGCACATTTACAAGAGCTCGACTTTTATATTGTCATCTCGTCCATATAGATAGGTTATCGACCCCGGTCAACAGTGCTACTACTGCTATAGTCATCTTATGTTTCACCAAGTGCATAATTCATACCGGCTCGTCTTCCTTCAAGGTATGTACCTCTGATAAAAATTCCTCACATTTCGACCGTTAAGCGCCAAGCCAGGGAATTTGTGGGAGTTTATTTATGAATCACACGTTAAAATCTCGATCGGCCGAGAGGAATGTATTGCCTTGGCATTCAAGATAATACTGGTCGTGTACGCGAACTCGTTTTGCGAAGACAGTATCTGGTACGACCTTCAACTAGGGAATGTAGACTAGAACTTTTAAATAGTCTAAGTTGGACATTTGTGCTGCAATCAATTAAAGGACTTGCAATAAATATTTTTAAAGTTCAAACTTCATTACAGAACATTAATAAAAATAAATGATAAAAAAATAATTTAACATTGTTTTACCAAAGACATCTCCTAAATTATCGAGCGCGATATTCTAGACGCTTCCATAATAATCCCCTAAACGTAAGTTATGGCCGCTTTATATCATGGTGGCAAGGCGACAATAACCGTTGTCTGCGTCACATGAATTCAGTGAGGAGCTATGTACTAGGATGGTGATAGCACGTTACCTGACCAACTCGTGAAATTTATGACTTTATATAAAGCAAAGGTGACCTGAATAGCAAACATGAATGAAGCTGTTGATAACCTTAAAGGGAAGAGTATGAGCTACTTCAAGTAAGTACTTAAAACTTCTTTATAACCAATCAGTAATTGAGTTTTAAGTTGAATTTAAAACTTCTGTATATGGATGGTTATGGTACAATTTACAAGATTGTCAGCTTTAAGGGCTATTTTTGAAAGAGTCGTAATGTCAAGGGCTAAGACAGTAATTCGCCCGTGTATTTTTTGGTATCAGTCCCCTTCTGTTGACTCCACACATACCTAAGCTAACATAACCTATGTATCATAACATGCTACTAACGAAACATCAAAACAAAAGACAACAAACAATACTCCTTGCGTGCAAACATGTCTTATAGGAGTATCAGGTGTCGATATTATTATCTGTAGGACATCCCCCAGTCAGTTTGTAGTTGAATGGTAGCAGATGACGCCCTTTGTGTAGTAAACAGGAAGGTACTGTTAATGGTGTTTTTGTTTCACCTGCATTGCCACCTACTGGCAATAGTGCGTTATGAATCAACACAATATATCTTGGAAGGTATATTTGCTCGGGCCCCTACAGTTTTAGCCAAGTAAATAAACAAGTGCACTTTTTATAGGCAATTGTTTTATTAATTCCAAGTGAGCATATCGTATAGGATTTTTATATTTTCTGTAGAGCATTTAAATAATATCAACTGACAAGAATCTAAAACAAAATATCTGAAATTGCAATAAAGTTTATGAAATTTATTTGCAACTAGCTGATGCCCGCGGCGCCCATGTGAATGTCGGTTAACCAATGTAGGTACACAATAACTTGAAAAATTACATACTAAATCCTACCTCAAGAACCACTCTATGCATTGGTAAAAACAGAATGAAAAACGGTGCAGTTGTTTTTAGTTTATCGCGACAAACAGAAAGAAGCACTTTATCATGCAACATCTAGCGCTTAAAAAGTTCAACCACCAAGCTGCCTAAATTCGTTCACGATTGGCCAGAACATACCCCTCAACATACATTGGATTCTCAGCTGTCTCACATGGGTTTGTATCTATTACACTTGGTTAGCTTCTAATTATAATGTCAGTACGATTTACAACAGTGTCTGCCACATATAACTGAGATTTCCTATCATAAGCGTTGCCAAGCGCAGTAATTGTAGCATAATCCTGGTCAATGCACATACCAGCATTCGATTAGTGAGCAGACGTTGACCTGGATACCATTCATTAACTTGGTTTATGTATTCCCTCCATTCGTGATTTCAAAGTAAAATGTCAAAAACAGCTCCGTTTTAATATCATGACTAAAATCTACAATTTTACTGAATACTGAATGAGATATTACATCTATCTTTCATAAAGACCGACTCTGTGCAAATACGGTTAAAATTAAATTCTGTTTCTAGCTACACAAAGTTGTGTATTTCATCCGAAATCACTGAAAAGCTTTGTTTAAATACAGATAATGTTGCTAGCCGTACCTACATCTTTATATTTATTAATCTGAATGTAGATTACATCCAAATTTGCGATCTTGGTTGTTTTAACAAATGAAGGTATAATATGGAAACATACACACATATACCTATGAAATTATAAGTTGAAAGCAGACTTAGAAGTCGTTTGTTTATAGCCATATTGCAAATAAAAGTTTGTAAAATTGATAATAATATTTTGGGACAACTCACACACGGCCATCTAATCCCAAACTAGCCAGAGCCTCTACTATGGTAACAGACAATGATAAACGTACATATATATTTGTAAATACATACATATTATAGATAAATTATACCCAAACACAGAACAAATGATCGTGCCCTTCACACAAAGATTTGTCCCGGGTGGGAATCGAACCCACGACCTCCGGCTTAGCAGGTAGGGTCACTGACCACTAGAACAACAGGCCAGTCAAATTAAAAGAGTATTTTTTTATAAAAGTTTCATTGACGTTTTGTTAAAATCGATTGCTCAATGTGTTATATATTTGTCTCCCTGGTCTTAGACGATATTACATTTAGCCTAAGATGGAGTTTGCCACTCACTTAGGGCTGCTCAAGTAAGCGGACTCCAAAGAGAGCCTATGTGAATAGAAAAAATGGAGCCGTTCCTAACTCACAATAAAACTGTCTCGGTGCATTAAGTGTAAACAAAACTTAGCCCGCAGCCTGAATCTTGAGTGAAGACATCAGGTAACTTGTTTCCGCCCAAGTTTTAATAAGAAAACATACAGCTGATCGCCAAGGAAAAACTTTTTGAATAGGTTGTTGTTGGCCTTATCAAACGCCGTGAAAAAGTTTTTGTTCGGCCGGTTATAAACTCCAACCATGAAGATGAGAAAGAAAGTTAATTATATCGTTTATTTGTTTGTAAATATGATCTTCTTTTGTTTTACATAATTTGACGAAAAAGATGGTATTTGCCGTCTGTTTTGTTTAGCTTACCTAAAAGTTTTTTTTAGATTAGCCATTAAAATTTGTATGTGTGTGATATTCCTAGTATATTATATGCGAGTGATATTCGTAGGTGTGCTTCGTGGAATAGGAAATTCATTATTTTAATTTTAAATTTATATTTGAAGCCCAACTACAGGTGTGCTAACGTGGAATACTTTAGGTGTGCTTCGTCTGGGTGTGCTTCGTGGAATACCTCAAATTTCTTATTATAAGAACTGTCTTTCAACCTATAAACAATTAATTAATGATTGATGATAACAAACAATCATTATTATAAAAAAGAAACGGCATTATGACATAACAAAGTCAAAAAGCCCAAATTACATTATTCTGGTTGTAATCTGACAAATTCGCGTCGAAATCATAAACATCACAAATATAAACCACCAAGCATTTAGCTCATAATCCCTGCATTTAAAAGTTAAAGAGAGAATAAAAAAGAAAAATTACATAAATTCATTAAAAAAAAGGGTCTCTAAGTTATTAAGTTTACCGTATTCGCTGGACACGTACCTGCAACAAAATTAACATACGTAATTATTACGGAACAGTCGTACTTAATGTTAAAGGATTAACATAGAGAGGTGCCTGAAGCATTAAATTTTACTGGTTTTGTAATTCTTGCTTTAAAAGTTAATTCAACGTTGTTTTTATTCGGAATTAGTGGTGGCCTACCGGTGCAATGGCTGGATTCATATGCACATGTTTGCAGGTTCGAACCAAAGCACGTACCAATGCGACTTTTTAGAAGTTTTATGAACTTTCTTAATTTTATTATGGCAAGACACAATTGATCAACGGTAAAGGAAGACATAGTGAGAAAACCTGGATTCTAAAAATAGGACTCTGAAATCGCCACCCTGCAGTGAAACAATGCTTGTGCCTTCTCTATATGGGAGAGGCCTATGCCCAGCAGTGGGACATTTAAAGGTCGGTATTATTATCTATTATTAAATTCAAATTCATCGCGAATAAAAAGATTTAACTTGAAGTAAAAAAATAAATCTTTTTACAACAGCTACTTTAATTACTTATCGCTCACGTTTCTAAGCGGCGCAAATAAATTTTCAAATCAACCAGAACCATGACAAACACATAAGTTGATAAGGTTTCTTAATAATATACAATAGATGTATAAAATTAAAACGCTTTAAAATCAAATATTTATACTTATATTTTATAGAAAAAAACATCACACAACAATTATTAATTTCGATCTATAAATGCTTCAAAATCAATCAGAATTTCCTAATCTATAATCCTTTCCCAAATCTAAACATGACTAATGTAACAACATAGGGAGCAATAGTAACTAAAATATTGTTATGATTCTCAACTTACTCGTAAAGAAACAATAATTGAGTATTTTTAACAAAACACGATCGCAACCTTCATGTTTTTTATAAACTCGTAACTTTAGGGCTTCAGTGTATATAACTATACAGTGCCTGATGTAGTTACCTCTTGACTTTTAAAATGGACTAAGTGTTTTTGGTTATAGATAAGCTGCACCCCACGGTATTACCCCCGGTTTACGTGATAACTTAACTCAGCCTAAGTGTTAATCCAGGGTGCCAGCTACCTCCATACCAAATTTTATCAAAATTGGTCTAGCCGTTTGAGCGTAAAGAGGTAACAAACATACACATTCACAAACTTTCGCCTTTATAATATTATTGTGATTTAAAACTTTTAACTCTAGCCGAAAATGTAAATGTCAAATAACTTTACACCATATTATATGGACATAATATAACTTATCAATTATTTGTTTATATAGGAAAAATATCTCTTTTCCGCAATGAAGGAAATATTTTGCTCATTAATAATACAATAAAACAGGAGATCAAAAAGCAATCATAAACCATTTAATCCAAGCGTAGTTTAATACTTCGTGCAATAACCATCAAATTTGTGTAAAACAAGTAATTGACAACCGAAGCTGAGTCTAATTCGTGAATAATTTATATAAGCGCACTAAATCTATGTTTTAATGTATAATTTAGTGAGGGTTGAGGCAACGTCTGCATATAATAAGACTTAAATTGTGTTTGTTTTGTTATTCTAGGTACTACAGTTTGAACGTCTTGATATTTGAACTACTAATTTGTGTAAGAACAAAGTTATTCCGACTAATGTACGAGATACCTTGGAATTCATAATAGAAGCTTGGATTTCACAAAAGTATTTAATTATGTTCCATAAGCGCTTAGATTACGCGATATTCGGTCTTATTAAGACCACGTGCAGTGTAATAAGAGTACCTACACAAGACTTTGATAGACTGATTATTCAGAAAAAAAGAGAGATTTTTGTGATATGTTTTGTAATTAATTTATCCTCATTCTACTGTATTCTGTTTTATGTTATTTTATATATGTGAATACTGTGTTATTGCTTGAATTGCTATGCACGTCTTTAATTGATATAAGCATGGACTTATGCTTCCTAAATGTTACTTGTTGTTTTCGTGTTTATTTTGATGATGTGCCTTATAAATAAATAAGAGTGTTTTTCTAAGACGACGACGTACGGCTTGCGAATGATTTAGCTTGTGTATTCTGCGCAGGTATAATAGTCGAACTTCTCTAGTTAGTCAGTAAGATAAATATGAAGGCACTTATCATACTAATATTATGAACGCTACATTTTTCGAGTGTATGTATGTTACCTCTTCACGCTTAAAAAGCTGAACCAATTTCAATGAAATTAGGTATGGGGTTAGCTGATACCCTGGATTAAATGGCTACTTTTTATCCCGAAAAATTAAGTCGTCTGGTCAACCGAAAGTAGCATCGCCGGCGCAGCTAGTTTCATCTAAAATAATCTATTTCACAGGTACAAGTCAATTAAATGTTTATTCTAAACATGGAAGGAATAAAAATTATAATAAATGTTATTAAATATTCATGCACAAATCACATTTATTCTACAATCTGAGACTTGAACTTCTGTTCACAGAAAACAGAAGTGTTATATACAGGCTGATTCATAACGAGAAAAATAACAGAAACCACTTCAACACTAACATACATATAAAGTGACTCGTTTGTCTATTCTACTCAGAAGAAGCCACTGGTCTACATGTAAAAAGATACCCCTCGTTTTTTATTAAAGTTACTTGTGTCCCATATCATCCTTCATCCTATCCTATCCCCGATCTTTGTTTAACTAATTAACAACATAAAGCTCGATCATAAACGGACAAACCCGACTGAACTCAAACAATTGTTATTATACCAGCACTAACTTTAATTAACACTGTAAAGGATACAATGACAGGAGTAATAGAAGTTTATGACACTTTAAGATCGTGGTATGAGGCCTACATAATTCTTTCCTGTCGTTAATTACATTAATTTATGACCGCACTGGGTGGCATAATTGATTGATAGTGAGCTCTTAAAATAGACTATTTAAATTTTGATGTGCATTATTTTGAAGTGCACGCTTAATTAATAAGCCACACTTTATTAATCCCGAATTAAAATGTAGTTTTTAAAGTCTTGTTAGTTTTTTTATAATCAGTTTGTTATTGTTTAGAAATTTATTTTGTTGAATATATAAAAGCGTTTATTCCAGTCACTGAATACCACGGGTGAATACTATTGTAATTTAATTTATTTAGCCTTGCATACAGGAATGGCTTTTCACAATTATTATTGCTAAAACCTTTGAGAATGTTAACCCAATCAACATAGTGGTCACGAGAAATACAATAATGTAAATGAAAATGGTTATTATTGCCACATTTTAAATCGATTTACGTCACATTATATTTCGATTTTTGAACAGAAACCGTATACCTAATAAAAATCTTATTTCTTTTTTTATAAAATTTAGAGCTGGCTGCAAACTAGAGCCGAGCTAGGGCTAGTGGGTTGTTAGATACACGTAATAGTTGGTACTATTATATCTATAACATCCTGCTAACATGATTAGTCGCCAAGTAATTATTTATAGCTCTTCGCCTACAATTTCAAGTGAATTGTATAGTTTATTTGCTACCTTAACGCAGCTGCCAGATTTTATTAAACCTTTATTTTAAGTTTGTTTAATATAGTCCCAAAAATATTTCTTTTCTAGCCAGTTATTTTATTAGTTGCAAATACTCAGTTGTCTTTTATTTTATTAGCCACCTGGAAATCATAAGCTTTTTGTTTACAGCTCTATAAAAATAATTTTGTTGTTCTAAATTCGTATTCAATTTAAATATTTGTAGAGATCTATCCCTGTGAATCAATGTGGTGAAGTCTGGATGCCTGATGTCCCATGTTACGCTGTCAATAGATTCGCATCCTGACAGGTGTTGTGTTCAACTGAATGTTCCCCGTTAAAGTAATTATAGTCTCGTATTTTGTTGTAAATTTGAAGCTATGGTAAGTTTTATTATAAGTTAGGAAGTAAAATTAATAATCGTCTAGAAGTGGTTTTGTACTTATCCCCAATCAAAGAAGATCATGAAGTTACCTAGATGATGTCAAAAGCATACTTTGTTGGTCTCAAATACCGCATTTTATTAAATTTTACATTTTACGGGCTACAACAGCATAAAGTTTACCGTCATTATATTAACCGAGGCTTCCATCCAAGGTTACTGAAATAAACTGGCATCGTAAAAATTGATAAGGGAAAGTGTAAATAATATGTCAACTTTGGGATATAAAACCTTCGTGGTCTTGTTGAAATTTAAAATATAAAACCATCCACTGATACTGCCATAAAATTCGTAAAAAGAATTTGTAAGACTAGCTACAGAAAAATAAATACAAAAGCATAAGATTTTTTTAAATAATGCAAGCCTTTGACTGGGTCCCTTATTTTGGTAATCTTATTGACGATAAATGAACGTATTATTGTGCGAGATCACCGCGCGATTCGTAATTATACACAAAATGTACTTGTTTTCTTCAAGAAACATAAGAACCTAACAAAACAAAAACTTTAAGATCAATATTCAGGCTTTAAAAATACCTTCTACCAGATATAAAAGTCTAACCACCTTAGGTATCCGGCACGTAACTTGGCAAGAATCGTTACGAGTTCATCTCAATTTTAACGTTCTTATGTACATTAATGTTTAAAAAAAATGGTTTTTTTTAAAGATTACTAGCAGTGACACAGTCTAACAATAAAACTGTGCTTTTGTTGCACATAGAATATAAAAATACGCTCTCACTACTCCAAAACATTGCCAAGTTACTTGCCGGCAACTATAATTGTAAAATGTTTCCATTAACAAAAAACTTCTGACTTTGAACTACTTTACATTAATGTGGTATAGCTTAACACCGGTACGGGGTGTTAAGTTTTTCCCTCGATAACCTTTTCTGTTTGTTCACAAAGAAGTTTCTCCCTCTCTTCCCGAGGGTGTCGTAAAAGAGACTAGGGGACTAAGAGTATTTTGGTGCTCTAATATCAACGAACCATCATCACCTATCGTCTTGCAAGTAAGTTGCCAAATTTCCAAAGGTTGATTCAAGTGTGATTAGGCCTCGAGTAAATGCTAACGCTATACTACTATCAAAATCATACTCTAAATTAAAATGTTTTTATTTCTAGTAAACCTAAAATAGGCGCTTTAGAAACGTTATCTTTAAAAATAAATGACTAGTGTAGAGTATCATTCCTATGGAGAAAAACCGGCAAGAAACTCCATAGGTTACTCTTTTAAAACAAAAAATGTTTTTACAATGGATCATGAAATATGTGCGTCAATAACGCTATGAACATAAAAAAATACTTATTAATTATAACAATAAACTAATTTGGTTCAACTATTGATTTGGTTCATATTGTATATGCTGCACTATGCATTGGAATATTGTAGTTGGGCTTTGTAATCTAATCACTAGAATGAAAAATACTGTAAATTTCAGTAAACTGGTGTTAGTGAACATAAAGAGACTTCTACACTAAAACAGCCATAAAATTGCCTATGCTTAACCACGGCCGCAACTTCCATTGAACTTTATGATTTACGGTTAAGCTTCGTAGACTACAGAGTACTGTGATTAAATGTTTAACTTTACGAGTAAACAGTAATATGAAAAAATATATTCTAGCATAATGTATAATAAAATATTGTATGTCTATTACAATTTATAACATTTGTAATAGAAATGGTCATTCTAAAATACTATACTTATACATGTATAGCTGTAGGCCTGTACACATAACCAAAACAAAATCAATACAGATCTGATTAAAAAAACCAAACAGTTGGCCTCCGATGCCGCTGCACTACACATTGCACGGCACGTTTCAAGAGAAATGTTCCTTAAAATTTATGAGATTTCATGTTTTAAAGAAATCTTAGCGCAGACCAACAAAAAGTCCGGAGCACTTGACCGGATCGCTCGTCTCCGATGTTGCGAAGGGGCGTCCTAAGGCCATAAAAAACAAAGCACTTTGGACCGCAGCCAGCCATCCCTCGCCTCTGAATCAACCTCATTGAAAAGAAGCGTTTAAAGCTAAAGAGAGAGCACTTGAATTCATTTCGTGAAAATGTTAAATCTCCTCCTTTGTGAAATGCTCAGGTTCGAGCAACTTTCAAAATAAGTTTGTTATTGAATTTCATTAATTATGCCCGTAAAAATTATGAGGCTCCATAATATTTCAAATTGCTGTTAGATGTTTTTGAGTGGTGACTTTACGTTACGGTTTACGTTTTTGAAAACAAATTTTAGTCAGTATCTAACTGTCTAAAATTTGTTTTGAAAATGTTTTCTCCAATTTTGTTTTTTATTTAACCGGAAAAGTTAGCATTCCTGAGTGATAATTAAAACGTAATTACTTTTCAAAGAAAATAACTAAGAGTTTTAGAAGCAACTTGTATAATTTCAATTTAAAAAGGGCTTCGATTGGCGACCGTTGCAATTCAGTTTGCAAGCCGTCGCGCGCACTGCGTCGTCATAAGCAATAAACAACCTCTCGTATCCTTCATCTGAATGGTTCCGCATCGCGTCCACATTGTTATGTAGTTTTTAGGTCGTCGGTCGTTGAACGACCCCTGAGATCAGAAATTCCTTCACATGCAACAAATCACTCGACATTCTTATACCTCAAAATTTCAAGACCACCAATATGGAAAGGGTCCAAATGCAAGACATTCTTTTTTTCATAATAAGCCAATTCCCGACGTTTTTGCGGTCGGAATAATACCTAAGTAATTACATTAAACTGTTGTAATTCATGTTCAATCTTGAAACAATTCGCAACAAAACCTCTTCATTCCGTCAGTCGTACACGAAGATTTATTCAAAAAGGTTGCGAGACTTTCGCAAGGAATTTCATAGAGGTTTTAATTTTATTTAAAGCTGAGCATAGTGGCGGTGGTCGAGATTGCCTGGTTCTGGCAGATACCTGAGCTTAAAATAGAAATACGCCGCAGGTAAAGAGCTGCGTATTTCATAGTCTACGTGTACTGGTTCAATTGTAGCTCTTGTATATTTAAATATTCTCCTGCATACAATTCTTGTTAAACAAAAGTACGAATAACTCACGAGCTAAGCGTGTTATAATTAATTAAGCAATTAACTACTCGTACGCAAGAAGAGACACAATCAAGCCTTTCTTTAACGGGATTTGCACTGAGCCGATGCATCTCATTGCTATCTCCGATTACAAAATGTTCCAGATCTCAAGATGCACTTGAAATCTGATCGGCTTTACCACCGTATTCTTAGAGTGTACTTGTTTCAAATAAAGTAGGGTGTAAGAATAATGAATTTCGATGCTCATCCGTGCGTGTATGATTGAATATGGATTAATAAGGATTGAATTCAAGGAAGCAAATCAAAGGGCTGTACAAATAGATGCACATAATTCATGGTGTAAATAGTTAGGGCTCCTACACATTACGGTATGACGCAACAGAGTATTTAGTGATGGTATTTATTATGACGGCACACGCATTATAATGCCGCAGTCAATGCTCAGCGTGTGCTGTGGAGGGGTTGGTGACCGCACGACGTCGCAGGGCATCGCCCACACTTTATTAGAGATGCGGTGTAATAGTTGCGATGTAGGCGACGAACATCGCAGTACCATCATTGTGAGGCTGTCCCATCTTTATAGAGAAAATAGTTAGTTTCAGAGGGCGTCGGTACCGAAATTCGACTTCGCCGCAAGTGCTATGGAGCAGGAACAATGACAATCGCTGCTGAGACTCGCAACACGTCACGCACGCTATTGTTTGTGCTCTTTTTTGTTTCTTTTCTTTGTTATGTAATTTGGCGGTTCGTAGGGTAGCTGTGAGCAAAATAGGCGTGAAGCTGGTGCATATTTTAGGGGTACTTAATTACTCCATTCAAATTATTAACTGACTCACAGAGAACGATCTGTTAACATAAAAAATGAGCACTGCTAAATATAAATTAAGGATATTTTTACGTCCCAATTAATACGCAACAGCTGTGCCCCTGTCTCACATGTCGAAATTAAAGAGACACTATAGTAAATTTCGGCCAAAAATACAACCAAATCTAAATATAATTCAACACTTTATGCGTAACGTATTTAAAGTGCATAATGTATGCGTAATAAGTTGGGGTGCAATTCAAAAGCTACAGAGTTTAAATAAAATCTGTCACAACACGAGCGCAACAATAGGAAACTATTACGTTCAAATTGTATGGCGTATCTTCAATCAACATGGGAGCTCCTCCCCAGACGTTTTATCCTAAGTCACCTACAACAAAAGGTTAAATAAGTCGGAACGGGTACCGGTGAACTTTATAAAAACTGTAGCACGCGACGATCCCCAAACTCCGAACAGGTATATTACACAATACAATAGCTTCAGAAACATTAACGTCGCTACCGCCTTTCTAAGGGTCAGCTTACACCGAGGCGCGATGCTGCGTGCACATTTTTAAAGAGCGATTCAAAATATAACTTTATTATAATAAGTTAAGATACATATTTCGTTGTGAGAATTCAGAATACGTTGCGCCATGCAGCGCTTCGCCGCGTCAACGAAATGTGTATCTTTTCTTGTAGAAAATTAAGTTATTTTTTTAATCGCTCTCGCACAGCGTCGCTTCGCGTCTTTGTGAGCTGACCCTAAGCAGAAAGAGTAAATTATGTTTTCTGATATTTACAAAAGGTTTCGCTAAAGTAAGTTAACTTACGAATTGCTTCGTGTTTTTAGTTAATAATTTATTTCAAAGAAGTTGGTAAGCTGGATTTTCTTAGGCGTGCTATTTATTACAGGCACTTTTCGCTTTTAGCCTCTAAGGACAAATTGAGTTTAACCATTAATATTAAACCAGCAAGTTGGTATAAAAACGAGTTAAGTTTGGAGACAGAGTAAATGTTCATGAACTTGACGACTAATAACTTGTCCAATTTTTCTTTTAGCAAACTTTGCTCTAGACTTAAAAAGGTTTTAAAGTCTTATACATATATTATGAGGTAAGTATAAAAACGCTTATTCGCTAAGCGTAGGTACTGACTACTTTAATAAAAACAAGTACTTTTGTCACATTTTTTAAATTAAGGTTATCTTATACTCATGGCAATTTTAAACTTAAATCAAATCGTTTAATTTTTTTAGTTCTAGTAAACCTTAAATAGGTGCTTTAGAAAAGTTAAATTTAAAACTATATGTCTCTAGGTGCGCGGTTCCAAAGTGTCACTCCTATGAAGAAGAAACTCCAAAGATTACTCTTTTAAAAATATATTTATTTTACAAAGTATCATTTAAATTAAATAATATGTGCGTCAATGACGCTAGGAATATATATAAAAAAAAAACAATTATAAAAATGAAATCTTTCACAACGAAAGAGAGCAACCTATATAAATAAAACATATCGATCCTGACCTCCAGTCGTCAATAGTAATTTAATAAATGTATGCTTTAATTACGAGGAGTAGGTACAAACATAGATATTGATTAAATAATTACTTTGTAATTATTTTAATTTTAATAGCAACTAGAATACTTAAGTACACAGCGACGAAAATAATTTCCAATAATTGGTATAATACTTTTCTAATTTGGGTACGAATTGTCAAATAATCTATCTTTCCTATACCTATTGAAAGTTGTAAGTTTTGGACGTAATTGAAATAACTTTGTAGTTTTTTTTGTTTTTAAACAGACACAGAATCTATGCTAAAGGTACCTGCTTTTTTGTGTAAAACAAATGGAAAAAATATGATAAGTATCTTAGAATAAAATGACGTAAGGATTATGGATCAAAATGTGTTGTTTATAGAAAATGCAAGAAACACTTCGAACTTCGATGAAAGTTTAAAATCGAAAATATGAAGTAAATTAATTTTTATGAGAAATTAAAGCTATGTTTATTTAAAATAATAATAATAATATCTTAAGACAATTCACACACGGCCATCTGATCCCAAACTAGGCAGAGCCTGTACTATGGCAACCAGACAACTGATAAACACACTTATATATTTATAAATACATACATCTTAACGGTCGTGTTATAATTATTAGTTTTCTATGCTTAATCATTTGCACTGAATGAAAGAAACATTTTTCTTTTATTCTCAACTAAGGCTGATACCAACAAATGAGGTTGCTAATACACACTATTTCCTTTTACAAATGCAGGTGAGGCTTAGTTTTTCTCAGAAACATATTACGACTTGTGCTTTTAAAAGCAAAGAACTGATTCAAGAAACTACGTAGAAAATAAAATACATACACATTACATAAGTTTCTTTATTTACTGAAGGAAAATAAATGAGGTATTATTTTATAATTATAATAATACCAGCCCATGAATTATGTCCCACTGCTGGGCACATGCCTCTTTCCATCCAGAGATGAAACAAGCATTGATCACCCCGCTCATTGCGGATCTATTACAGATTCTACTTCTTGGAACCCAGGATTCCCCACGATATTTTACCGTTAAAATTTGTTTTCATATCATTATCGATTTCAAAATAATCAATACACATAACAAAAACCTGTTTCGGAATACATAGATGCATTACTTAGAACCTACTTGTAGCTATAATTGTCGTTTAACAAAATTTATACCAAGAAATTCGAATGAATTCAATATTTAATCCTAGAAGAATTTGTAAACGTGGATAATGACATGGGAGAACCCCTTCTTTTGTTTATTCATCCGGACAGTATTTTAAAATAAACCAAAACACGTTTGTCTATTAAACAAATGACACAATTCTAAAAAAACTTACACTCCGTTTGAAATGAACTGTTATTTATTTTAATCGAAAGTAACGACGCGGGCGAAACCTGTTACGTGCTTGTGCTTTAATAATTGCAACGGAAAATTTTGAATTTGGAGAACGCGACAGTTGGCAAGCGGACATCGTTAACCCTCCTTACAAATACAGCTTGCGAACAAACTTCAAGAAAAGTTAGCCAAGTGTGTCATCTTTGCTCCATACAAAATATTTGTGATTAAAGTGGACTTGTATAAAAGAAATAATGTTACTATTCTAACAAGATATTGTATAATTTATTAGAATTAAGTTGTTTCTTCATTTACGAGGTAAGTCTGAGTCGCACTTCCTTACCAAGAGTTTTAACTTGGAAAATAGCAAATCACTATGGGAAAAACATGTCACTAAACCCTACCTGTCTCAATTTAGTGTTTTTGTTGTACCCACCTACTGAAAATTCATGTAATCATAACAATATACGATGTCTTAAACGACTTGAGTAAACAAAACTAAATTTGAATATTTTAAAAATAAATTGTAACGGAAAATCAACATTTACATCACAAAAATAATTCAGACTACTGTAATATAAACTAGTTGTAATAAAAAAGATAAAACAAGTGAGTTAACTAAGGTTAACCACCTCGCTTGCAAAAACAAAAGAATTAATATAATTTATGCTCTATATCACTAGCGCCATTTGAGTTGCAGTTTAAAATAATAAAACGGGCATCGTTTAGATAACAATGGTAAGCCACAGAATGCGGCCGTGTCGCATTCGTAATTGTACCAATTAGCTGAATGTCTCCGTTAATTTATAAGTTGGGATGAATTTACAGTGACTAGCAGAAGAAACATTACATTAGATAGGTATTGATCAAGATTTCTTAGTATCCCCCTATCAAGATTGTTATTGCCTTTGTCTTCTAACGATTTAATGGTTATTCGCTTTCATTGTCTGTGTTCCAATGTATTTTTACTACTTATAGATAATGGCGAAAAATAATCCATCAAAACATAATTATTGTCTTTTCCATTCCGTGTATCTCAGTTAATAGCAAAGTTCATCATCCTTGAAGTAATTATGAACTTGGTACATATTTTCTAAATCAATAAAAAAAATACAATTGTACAATTTGTGTTGCGGATGCTACAAGATAATTCAGATTACAGATCAGGCACCAGTGTCCCCATTATTCAAATAACAAGGCAGGCACGCTGAATCCAACTAATGTACGACTTTAATCAACATTTCACTTCCTCTATGCAGTTCGAAACCCTAATTGTCCCCTTTGTTTATTCAGAAGTAACGCGATACGTCATTCGGGTCCCCGCCGGATGCGTTACGCGTTAACGTCAATAAAAGTTGCCCAAATAATATCCAGACAGACACTTATTAACGGCTGACTCACACGACTCTGTGTGACGTGTGAAATGTCACAGGAATCTACTTACGAACGGTACGGATTTGATGGGCGGCGGATGTTTGATTTCGTATGAGAATGCTGAGGCTGAAGATGTAGTATTATTATAAAGAGATTTTTAGAGATATAGTATTATATGTTCAAAATCAAAATGTAATCAAAATGCAAACGTATCTAGGACTAGAAGGTATTGCTATTAATCAATAATTAGAAAGAATCATAGATCCAGTCTTTGGATGCGGCCGTGGGAATTCGGCATAGAATAGAACCTCACCCTCTCTCTCTCTGTGTGTCGTAAGAGGCGACCAAGGGATATAGAAACAAGGAGCAGCGTTCTCTTAAAGAACTGAAAGTAAACTTCTTGTCCAGCGTGATGAGTAGGGCAAAACACTGAAATACCTTAATGATGGCGCGTCACAACACAGCGCGCCATGGAGGATCGGGTGTAGTGGCGCAACTTGGGAGAGAGCTAGGATCGGGAGTGTAATGCGATAGGATGAGTTTATGTCTTTGGATCATATATCCAATCTTGATTATTATTATGGTTTAACGAAGGAGAACGTAATAAGTCATTGTAATGTAAGTGTTTTTTATTAATATACGTTTTATGGTCTCATTATGAAAAACCTCTACTAGGTTCAAAGTTGTTCATCGACCGACAGATTTTAGGTTAAACGTTATAGTAATCAACGATTATATGTATAAAAGAATTGAACTATTTAAGTATTTATAATGAACAAAAACTACTGCAACTATAAATCTTCAAACTAAAACAATGTCCGTACTTTAAAAACGAGAAGGTGTAATTTAAAACTCTACTTACTAAAGACGAACTACGAACGAACTGGATTAAAGATAACGAGTGTTGTAAAACGTCTTTAGGACTATTTAATTGCCTTCAGCTGCCTTCACTTTACTTAAACACTTTTGGATACCACTGTATTCCTTAATTACAGTTTTATAATCACCTGTATAGCAAAGATTAAGTTCATCTACATTTCAATCAGTACTTCTTAGATCGGCAAGAATTCCCTATTGAGAGAAAAGTTATAACTCTTTAGATAGTACAAAACATAGTCATTCATGCTGTCTGCACGCTCTGTACACACAATCTATTGCTAAAAATTGCATTCATATCCATCTTAGTATCAAACTAAGCAAGATTCCATCATTCAAGGTGTTTCCGTGAATAATTATAGGCATTAATTACTCTGCTACTGTGCGAAACAGGGGCAGTTTGCTAGTTTAGTATAAAATTATGTTCTTAAACATAGACTAGAAAAAGTGAGTCACAGTGCAACAAGCTATTTATTAGACACATTGAAAAAGCGTGAAAACGAAACAGGTCGGTGTAAAAAATACGAAATAAAATAATGATAATAATATCTTGTGACAGCTCACTCACAGCCATCTGATCCCAAATTAGGGAGAGCATAAACTATCATACAACCAGACAACTGATAAACATACATATATGTATATTTCTAACTATATACATATTATAGATACATAACACCCAGTCACAAAACAAAGATGGATGGATGATCGTGCAGCTGATAAAGATTTGTCCTGGGTGGAAATCGAACCCACGACCTCCGGCTTAGCTTTCGGGGTCACTAACCACTCGACCAACCGGCCACTCAATAAAGAATAGACGTCACTTGATTAACATTTACTATTTCCACAACAATAGCCTTTTATTCCGTACTCAGCAACTTGAAATGTGCTTACCTAGCATATCACAGTACTGTTAAAGTTTCAGGAAACTCCATCCCCCAGGATGTTCTTAATTGCGGTGTTTCGTTGAAACGTCGTAAACAACCGCTTGATGACACATTAAGTACGTCTCTGTTTTACTTAAAAACATATAAAATGTTTATTAGTACTAATGGAGTTAATGAGCTTTTATTAATGGCTGCTAAGAGAATGTGATAACACTCTTGATAAATTACAAGATGTTTTATATGCAGGTAATGTTCCCAGAAACTACTACTGAGTACACAACAAAATGTTTTGAGAAGGATGTCTTAATTAAGCTTATCAAATAACAGAACAAACAACGACTACTTTATATGCATTAATTAACAAATATTAATGCAGACGTCTAGCTTAATATGCAGTACAGTCTACCAACTAAATACCCGCGTGTTTATCCAGTGGCGCCATTTAATAATCAAGCACATCGATGTTGTGCACGATACATAATTTATTTGACTAACTGGCCGGTCATTCCGAAGCAATAAATTTATGACCAAATTGACACCCTATTTCAAATTGTTTAATATTAGTTTTAATGACGAAATTTACGTATGCAAGTCGTTTATTTTAAAATTCCTTATATATTTAGTTAAATAACGTTTAAATTCAAATAATTTAGGTAAATTAATGACTGCGTGTAATGATGTACTTGGATGTGACAAATCTTCTCTTACTTCCGCCATTACACAACGATATCGCAAACGAGTTACATTAGCGAAACAAAAACCTAGCGTCAATAATCCAAGACCATTTGTGGTCGACTTATCTGTGAATCATTACTATATTTTATGGTTAGTTTATTATATATTTTGGTCTGTCACCATCTTTTTTTGAGTTGGATTGCCGTTTTATCCAGTATAAGGTAAAATGTGTGAATCATCTTGTATACATTATCCAATATCCATGATTTCTTAATATTTTATTGAAAATCGAGGAAGACAAAATGTTTAGGCTTTGTTACCAATTTATTTATTCATGAATATCAGCACGACACACGATAAAGTATCATTAATTTTTATACTTAATTATGTGGCCTGCCATTGATATCTATTCAAATAATTGACTTTATTTGTTTTAAACTAGCCGTTGGCTGCGTGTAACAGAATGAAAATCCTAATCCTATGTGTTATGCCAGACATAATCAACCTTAGTGCCAAATTTTATCTAGATCCTTCAAGCCGTTGTCTAGTGATTGAGTAACAAACATCCATCCTTTCAAACTTTCGCGTTTATTATTGCGTATATAATATTACTAAGATATAAAAATTAAAAAAAAAAAAATTTAAATTTAAACTTTACAAAGACACATTTTTGCATTGAATAAATGTTTTATGTATCTATCTACTTTTCACATTTTCGCATCCTAGAGATCTTCATCTTTAATTTAAATGCAAATACGAATTTTGCATCCCATGTACGTACATTTGTCAGTTGTATATTTCACACTCAATGCAGAATGTCGTTAACTTGTAAAATTTGAATACTTGTTTTATTCACTGCTGCATTTCAGGCGTGAACAGCGTAGTTAATATAATTAATGATGAAACGCTGTATACTGCGTTTCATACATACGGAAGACGGAATTTGCATTGTGATCATTAGACTTCATTACAGTAAAATGTATAGCCAAAGAATGTTGCAATCTTACGTTACTTAATCTATATATATAAAAATGAAACCCGTTTTCCGTTGTCACGACATAGCATGAAAACGGCTTGACCGATTTGGCTGATTTTGATCTTGAAATGTTTGTGGAAGTCCAGTGAAGGTTTAAAAGGTGTAAAACATAAATAATAAGTAAAAAAAAAAACTGTTCCTAAACTCGGGAATTACCTTAATTAATTTACTTTTGACAGAACGAAGTCTGTCCGGGCAGCTAGTTTTTCATAAAAATCGAAAGTACCACCGTCATTACTTAACAACCCCAATTGTTCGTAAGTCATGCACTTATTACAAAATACCAACATACGAGAAACAGCCGACGAAGCATGACGCGCATTTTCTGTCTGTAGTAAAAATTATAATTTCATCGCAAAAGGGGTCCCACTGAACGAGTTACGTTACAAGCAATTGAACACATTAATTTCAATACAAGACAAAGACAAGTGGGCCCCATTAATATTTATAATGTCTGACAACCCTCTTATCACGGCTTCGTCCAACCTTCATTGTTGTAAGACTAATTACCTTTAGCTCACAAAACAAATTCCCAAGTTGAGTGAAATGGGAAGCCAGCTTTCGAACTGTCATTTTACTCTGCTTCTACGAAAGTTTTTGACTTATTGACGCAAGGTCCTGTTTCAATGCAGACTGTGATGAATAAGATGCCTTTGATTTATTTCTTCGACTTATCTTATTTGAACATTGATTGAGATATAGACGGTTTTGGAACCTAATTTTGAAATACTTGCTTCATAGCATGTTAAAAAAAATGCGTGTTAAACATTACTGTACTGTAATATATTTTCCATCTATTGATATTGATTTTGGATCTGATTAGACAATACGCAAAGTAGAATATTTGGGACCACTTGACGGTCCTAACTCTTCTCGAAACCTGCTGGAAACGGTAGGTCATTACCCGGGCATTAAGCATCAGGGTAAGCCGGGTCGAGTGGCTATCAGTTGGCTTGTGGCCAAAGTAGCATTCATTCGATGACGTCACAGTCGTAAAACTGGGTCAGCGCCACCAGAACTACTGAAATTGCTAATAAAATGCCTAAGCACTTGACCACACGATGCGAGGAATGTAAGTTAGGAAGAGAGTTATGGAGCTTCCTATCATTAAAATATTCTTGAGATACTGGATCTATTTTATTTCCAGCTTGCATTTTCAGATAGCCGGATGGTGATCTTAGATTTTAAAGATTTAACCTCATTTAGTTTAGTATTAGGTGTTTATAATATAAAAATTATGTATATTGTTTACAAGAAATAAAAACCACTTATATTGTAAAAAAACCTCATTTAAGTATTATTGTCAGATCTATGTATAGTTAATGAGTAGATTTTTTATGTAAAGCTACTTTTAAACCGCTTACTAAAACTCCGATATAAAATCAATAAGCAGTAATAACGTAGGTATAATATGAGAGCTTACAATATAAAAGATAAGAGACGCAAGAAACGATTCCACTTAATAAGGACTACGAAGAAAATAATAAATAGAAGACTTATGTCTCTTTATGCGTCCCACAATAAGTATTTATTATGAGGGAAAGTAACGAACGAACTTTAACAATCGCATCCGGGAAGATTTCGGTGTTTTGTAAATACGCTGAGGTAAATAAACGTACAAAGAGTGGTACCCGACCTTGAGCCGGTTTCCTGTTCAACGATCTCCTTTGAGTTCCATCTACCGTGTTAAACGCGAAATCCTTTTTATGCCTTGCTTGCTCCATAGCCCGTTATGTAAAAAGCATGGGTAGTTGCTGAATAGATGTTTTCCATCAGATAAAATTTGGATGAAATTTTCGGCGTCCTTTTTAGGTTACCTGCAGATAAAATGGGGAAATTTGTGCCCGAAATATTTCCTGGACATTAAATTCATTTGTTTTTTTGTATGTAGAGAATAATGCTTCCCATTTTAATCGACTGTAAAAGGAGGATGTTTGCTTTTCGACTGTATGTTTTTTTTTATAACACTTAGTTTATGCATATATTTTATCGTTGAAATCTAAGAAGATCCGGCTTTCTAGCACCTTATTCACAAGTAACAGTTCAAGTCGAAGTTCAAACTTTACGGAGAGGAACTCCTGGTTTTGTTGCTAGTTAGTTATTTTATTTAAGTTTATGCCACGTTGGAAGCTTAAGTTATGTCTCACCATTAGTTCTGTTAAGCAGTTGTAACTTTGACCACTGGAGACCAAACCGAAAAAGCACAGAAATAACCATTTTCGCGTGCAAAAGCACTGAAAATGTAAAGAATGTTTTTTTTTTTAACAATGTAGCTGAATATGAAATGGAAGCTATTTTTACCCAAAGAACTCATTAACATATTTTTGCACTCCAAGTTCAAGAGAAAGCTGAAATAAAGGCATGTGTTATTCCCTTAAATGTAATTCAACTGCCAAAGTCATTTGCTTTTGTGTGTACCCATAACAACAGCAGCTATCAAGATGAAGACGTTTGCCACTCATACCCAAGTGTTTAATATCGAACATTAAACGGACCCTTCCCTTCCTGTTCAGTTAATGTTCCACCGATTGGTACTCCTGTTCTGGTTATCACTCCACTTATGATCCAAAATAGCCACATAAAGATACCAGAACATCATTACTACGTTATAAGAGATAATGTGAAAGTACTTGAATTATTCAATTTGTGTATCAATGAAAGCAAATTGTTCGATCGGAATGCATTTTCTGAGTGCGTCCGATTGTAAACTGTTCATTGTAAAAATAGTGAATCGTTTTTCTCTTTTGTGACGTCATAGATAAGGTGTATTATAATCTGATATATTCCTTGTATTATGTGTCACGATATTTGTAAATCGATATCATCTATGTGTGTTTATATCGTATTCGTATTAACTGTTTTCCGATGTTCGTTGAAATATTTTAATAACATAAGTCAATGATAAGGCATGAATCTTAATCTTATTTATTTCTACAGTGTCTATACATAGTACAAAACAAAACTGTTCGTAAAAAAAATCCTTTGCTACGCAACGGATTTTTAATGGAGTTTTCATCAGTAGATGAGTGATTCAAGATTAACGTTTTTGTGTATCACTATGGGCTTGTAGTACCTACTGTGCTAACTGTGCCGAAGCCGGGACGGGTCAGCTAGCATTTTATAAAAATAACTAATATTAAGATTAGCCCTGACATTAAGATAAGTTCCATATTCATAAGTTATTCAAGTGAATTAAACGACCATGCATTAGAATAAGTGGTAAAAAGTCCAGTAAAGCTGTTACAAACTTAGTTCTAAAGTCCATTTGCATAAGCACGCGGCTAAGGAGAAGTTATGATGACCGACGAGGTACCGTCTCGAGTCCTCTTAAACTCCAAGTTGCTCGTCTCAAACTTACAAAAACATCGCAGAGTAAACACACATTAACTGTCACCATAACATTTAGTACGGAATGGTTTTTATAGACCCCAAGAAACTTCATAAATTATTTCTCATATTACTTTGTTTAGCAGTTACTTTTTAGGATCATCGTCCCGTGACCTAAGTAGACCGTTCCATCCATAAGACCTTTCTGCGGTACGTAAGATTTTATTACGGACCGAAGAAGCTTTTACCTTGGGGCTTTACGAAGGCAAATTATATGAATAAGTAACGACCCCTACTCAGTAAAATAAGATAGCAATGACGGAATTTCATTAAAATAAAACCATTCCAATTCTTATTCTTTAGCTACGTGAAAAAAACACATGAGTGCAAGTGAAAACGTCATAAATATCTTTCAAAAACTGGAGCGAACACATTTTATTAGTGCGGCATGCAAGACTTTCATTTTTAGTACCAATATATTACCTTCATGAAGACCGTTTCGTGCCGAAAAATGGTAATTAAAAACATGCGAAATATAGCCCTAACAAGGTGTGAAAATTGAGACCTACGTGAACATTGTTAGAAAAAGTAATGTCAGTTATAACGGCCAATGTTCAGAGGCGAGGCGCAGATCTCGGATAGATAGCGAAGATCGCGTGGAATCATTAACATTGTACAATTATATGGGCACCACAATGGTGGGAAACAGTTACGAGAACGAAATTCGTGTCTGTGTGTGGGAAATAAAATGCAAATTATTGCATTTCTCTCGCTCCTTCGCTGGTGTGCGCCCTTTTTTCGCAGTTTTTTTTTACATTTCTGTCCGCCAGCGTAGTTTTAAACAGATGCAACGCTGCTTTATTAAACAATCTGAAAGTTATTATCCATTTTTGTTTGACAACTTGAATGCCTGCTGCATTCAAGTTTAGCGAAGTGCTTGTAATTGTTTATTCTATTGTTCACCGCCGCCAACGCAAGGCTGTTGCTATGCAGTGGCGTTTGTGGTGTGTGGTTCACACGGATTTCGGAACATTTGGTTCAACTGCAAAACATAGCTACTAAGGCAAGATTCAACTCTAGTTACTGTTTATTTTGTTTTATTATATTTTACAAAATTTATCGAAAGGGACTTCTGTTGTATTATTCAAAGCCTATTTACAATCATAAGTGGTACGCAAGTCCTCTTAAGAAAATATAATCTTTTCTTCGCGATTAGAACCGCTTCGACGCTTCTTCGAAATTATGTAAATGCTCACATGAAGGTAACGTTACGAGGAAGTGTAAGCAGGATTATTTTACATGCTTATTTATACAGGTAGGTAGTTCTAAATACATCGTGTGAACTCCTTATTGTCTTTTACATAAACCATTCGTCACTCGTCGAGAATACTGGCAGGAATACATTTATTCACTTCGCCGCGTTTTGTTTTCGACTCGGGAATACGATATCCCAGCTGATTTAATCAATGAGACATGTTAGACTCCGTAGCTTGTCTGGACATGTTTAATTAAACGTTTGAATTGTTGAATTATACGCTTTGGTACAAGTGGCAGTTACAGTGACTTGTTCGAGTAGCTACTCAAATGTAAATTAGAGTAAGTTGAAGCCTACTGAAAGAAATAGAGATGCCTTATCATTATAAATATAGCTTTTGTCCAAATGTGTGTCAGGGATGTTCAAAGTAACTAGTGTTGTTCTATTTGGGCTTAAGAAATTTCTAGAAATCTGCGTGTCTATTAACTTTAGATACGTATTTGCCTTCTACATGATGTATATTATACAAATAGGTAAGTATAGTTGAAACTCAGACTGTCAATACAACTGTTTTCGTGTAGCGTGTGTTCATATAATAATAACAAGTAACCATAAAATATTAATACCACAATTTCTATTCATTATTTAATTGGTAAACATAGAAAATATGAAAATGTACCATTAATTAAGCCCAAACAATTAATTTCACGGCTATGATGATCCGTAAACGGGATATAAATTCGGCAAATCGCACATGGACACTAATTTAATTAACAAATTAATTGAAACTTTATAGTCCAATGAAAATACCTTTGACATGAACAGCAACAAAAAAATAAATGAATTACGAAACGACACAAACGGAACGACAAAACACGGATTTTCTCACTACATGTCATATTAATTGGAACATCAATTTAACTGATGGTAATATGTCACTAATAAATAACAATTTTACACGATATGTACACGTACGAGCATAATAAAACATACATATTTAATTAGCGGTTTCATTGCCAGTTTATTTAATATCCATTACCTACATCAGACGTTATAAATTAATGATCTTGTAAAAAATAATGCTAGTTTCTCATAGAACTACAAAATTATTGTTATGCAAACCGTTATAACTTATAATACCCGCATTAGAAGTGTGAGGTAGTCTAGCCGTTTCGCTTTCTGGTGTTACACGAGCAATCCGTTAATTGGCTTAGCGGTCTAGCCGGCGAAGTTATTTTTAAGCTTCTGTCTTCACATGTACACGAACAAAAACTCCTTAACAATTTAAAGAGAGTCAGCTATTTAAGTGCCGTGTAAAAACTTGTATAACGTGTGTACAGCCCTGTAGTCAAGGCCTGCGAACGCTCGGTCGCCGGTCCCCCGCAGTCCGACACACTCTGTTTGCTACATTATACCACAAACCCGTTGTCTTTCATGTTTAAACGTACCAAGTGAAATGCTCCACCCATCTCATCGAGCCAATTGTACGATAGAGGTTTTATATCTATAAGCCCGTGCTGGCAATTTCAAACAATTTACGAAGTCATAACATTGCATGTGACAACTTTATGATCATGATTCCTCGTTCGGCGGTTCAAACACTGAATTGGTTAAGTAATGATGAGTCGAAACAAACGATTCAATATTATGGTGTGTCAGTTATTTAGGTTTGTTTGTTTGGTCACTCAATTTTATTAACGATTTAAATTGTCTTTAGTAACTATCCGAAACAAATTTTATGTGGCAATGTGAAAACATTTCGGGGCTATTCTATAAGCGAATGCAAGCACAAGTAATTTATCTTTTTCTTCATAAAACTCACGACCTTATCTACAACAACATAATCAAACTCTTTTTCAAGATCTCGGAGTTATTGCTAGACAATCTCGACCGCTCTTATGGATGTGATGTCAATACAGTGATTCATTAATTCTCGTACGTGCCTGAATGATAAATCTCGTGTTGATACCATCGACATAAGTATCAATTTAGATATTCAACACAATTTATTTACTATAACTACATTCAGATGTTTAACCCAGTTGGGATTCTCCATAACTACTAAAGTCATCTTTTGTGCTCAGAAGCATGAAAATAGTTGCTCTGATGACCTTTCATCTGATATTTTCATGCTAAACTAGTGCGTCACTCGCATTGTGCTGCCGACTCAGAATCTGTTGTATATATTTATCTTGATATAAAGACACAATGTAAAGGCATAATGTTTATCTTAACTTACTTTACGGTACAAGGAACAACACCATAGATTAAGTAAAACGTTACAAGCAAATAAATATAGAAAAAACTGTAGGCGTAAAGTGGAAATACAGTTTTCTCCGCTTAGTGACAGTCTATTGGCCTAGCTTTATAGACATTATTAAAGCAATCGGTTGTCATCGTTCTTAGAAGTTATGCTCCAATTTTTTGTTGGAAATTGGTCATCTCAATAGGCCATTGTGATCTTTTCTACTAATAAATTGCTCTCATTGCTGGTATTGATGTTCAACGATCTGTTTAAAAGATTTACACTCGCGATGACAACAAGAGAAATTGATGTTTTAATGTGCGGAACTACTGCTATGAAAAACAAATGAGCTTTCAAAATAGTCTGATTGAGCTGTCGTATTATTTGATGAAAATGTCCGCTCAACATAAAAAAGGAAAGCATCAATTAAAGCACTCAGATCTTAAACCCATAATAATATTAAAAGAAATCTAAAATTATGACATCAAAATTGGTCATACCTCTGATCTCGACAAAGGGAAATCGTTCTACCATGAAACGCTCAGCTATTACAAAAAAAAAGCAAAACGAATCACGACTCTGCTAGAATACGATACAGAATCGTTGTAATTTGTAGTACACTGAATTATTTGTAACACGAACTATCGTAACCTCGGAACAAAAACTTCGATTGAATGAAATATCATTGGTTTTCGCCTTCAACTTTCGTGATGGACCTCTGAACCTTGCTAAAACGTACAGACAAATTAGAAAGCATTGCTCTTACTCTTCACAATTGAGTTATTTGAAGCTTACTTCTATCGTCCGTGTTATGCAAGTATAACGAATTTGAAATGTTCAACCAAAGGCAGAACTAATTGTACAGTTTTTCGTAACAGTGAGTTTGCAACGGTCTGTGAAGGTTTTATCTATGTGTGTAACATGAGGTATGTATATCGTGTATGAAGTATTTTCATGGTATCCGTATTCAGTTTTACTACGCATTTGACAAGACAATGTGCCTATGGTGTACTATATACTTAATCACTGATCTTGGGTTAATTTGCGTTTAAATAAAATGCAGGCAAAAAATATGGATTATTGGCACACCCATTTTATATCTATTAAACAAAAGCTGATTTACTCCAATCTCGTTTTAGTTTAGACCTTCATTTACTATCAAGAATTGTTATCGTAATATAATCTGCTTAAGGAATTTTTAGTATTACAAAAATATTCACAATTATGAAACTGGTACACAATATTAATGCAACAGTCGTTACTATGCTGAAATAAAAAGTGTGTAACTGGTTACAAGACATTGCGATCTTCGGGAATAACTTTGAAAAAATATAGATAGGTACATTTTGGGTTTCTGAGCTGATGAAGTAAGGTTACAAAAAATCGTACGTAAAAATAACGCACCCTTACCTAAATAAAAAAATAACTGTATGCAATAAAAAAATAATTAGACCTTTTTGCACATCATCCAAATTCCTTTTCAAATTAGTATATCGAATATTCAACGTATTATCCAAAAATTTGAATTTTGCTACCATATACGCTTCACCCAATACATTTTATACATTCAGCATTCCAGCGTAAGGTAATGTTGCGAAAATCGTTAGTCCGACATCCCGTCGCCCGAACCGGTCTGGACTACCGGTTTTATCAGTAAAGCAACCACACGAAAGCGACACCAACTGTCACCAACGATGCCTAGGGAAACGGAAACGCATATCCTGGAAAATAGAACTCCAAAGAAATGTAAAAACAAAAGAGGAACGTATTTTTTCAATACCATTTGAAGATTTCAAATTTCGCTTAACCTTGTTTAAAATCACTGTAAGAAGACGATTCGAATTCTGAATTTCGTGACAATACTATTCAAACATAAGCAGACTCGTCTGAAGCCGGTACATTACGGCTGTCTCAAAAGGTTAGCACTATAAAAACGTACCTTGACAATCTTTTACAATACGGAAAGTTGTCGCACTTAGCATGGATGCCTTCAATAAATGGCGGTCATTTGCATGAACATCTCAGCATCGTATAAGAATATTTACACGTTCGTGGTAAGAAAGATTTTTTACTAAGTTTAAAGAAGTAGTAGCCCGCAAAAAAACAAAAGGTGTCAACAAAAATTATATTGGAAATCCGTTGACCTTTTTGCATAGAATCCGCGTCGCTATCGGCAAAGGTATACCTACGTCCAATGCGTCCTCGATAGGGAAGCACCTGTACTAGATTAGATAAGGCTTATCAATTGATGACATAGCGCAGTAACGTTCTGGCCGGTTGTAACACAAACGTGTTTTGTTTACTTAATGACTGGGTCGTGTATTCCAGGTGAAACATGAATTGCATTTCAACGATCATTTGAACATTTAGTTCTGCTGTTTAGTGCCAATATTCCGTTTGAGCAACCCACATAATCTTAGATTTTTTATAATATACGAGGTCGTTGATACCCCGATTGTTTATGTTATCTAGTTTATCAAACCATTCATACAACTATAAATAATTATGACAGAGACAGTGGAATCACCCATTGTCTGTCTTCATTTAATTCGTAAATATAAAACAACGGTATATTTATTCAATCCTCATCCCACACGTAGCTACAACTTTATGATCATCTCCGTCCATCTACAAAGTCCCATGTCTCTGAAGGTACAGTTAATTGAAAATAATATGTTAGTAGTTACGTTGCTACTTAATCTAAAGTTCTCAGAAACCTATCTGATCTTAAGTGTGAGTTTATGATGTCACGTAACGCAAGGCAATTTAACGTGTTAGTCCGAGTTCACATGATTCATCATGATGACCCACATCACGCGTCCATACAGTTAGATATAAAACGACTTAATATACTTACATATATGTTGACGTGAAAATTGTTTATAAAAACGTGACTATTTTTCTGAATGCAGACAACATTATGGAAGTAAATGGAACTGTGTTGGAACTATAACATCTTTAAATAATGTAACGTCAGCAATGTTGCACAATCAGAAACGCATTAGATCTCAAGTTGCTATTTGCGTTCAGGAAGCTCCAGTAGCCGATATAATCCTGGTTGTAGTGAGAGCTAAATTCATATTAGCTCCAGAATGCTCCATCTAAAATAATACAAGCATGTTACGATACCTATCGGAAATGCCTTCATTGACAGAAATATTGAGACAGATTTCTGAAGGAAAATAGAACGAGATAAATTTTGGTCATTTGGTTAGTCATAAATATCCGGAGTTATTTATTATACCTGATTTTCTAGGTTCTTTATGTTCGTTTAAAGTAGACCGGCCTTTGTCTTGAACTGGGGATTTTATAACATTGTAATTTACTTTTTTAGAAGGTACTTTGTGGATGCTATCAAGATCCTGGCAATCTTCAGCATCTATTATCGCCATTAACATAAGGCGGCACTTTCGTAATAACTGAAATGTAAAGTAATATCTCTGTTTCTTATTGCTAGTCATAATCACAAACGGTCATGACCGTGGAAAGTGCCGTCAACATACCATTACAGCGGTCTCGCTGCGTTAACAGGCTTAAATGACTGAGGGTAATGACATGGCAGATGCTTAGAATTTGTGTGAATTGTATTTCGTGTGTAGATAAAGAGATAATAGTTTGAATATTTGGTTAGGTCTTAATGAAACAATCCATGAATTAGGACCCTCTATTCAGGATAACAGTTCCCACAATATCCACCCGCTCACATATTTTACTAGTTATCAGAAAAGCAATTACAGCTCAACATCTTCCGACTATAGTTTCTCTTAATACTCATTACAAGAGATAAGTAATGAAAGCTCTCACGTTTCGCAAGGTGATTTACGCCGGTTATTGATCCGATCGCTTCGATACTCTATCGCGGAATGAACATCATTATTGGCAGTTGCAATTTAAAATTCCGTATTACCTGTAAGTATAATTCCGTTGATACTAATTCATCTGTTAAGTTAGTTGATAAAATGAAGTTACTCATCTAAACCTACTACAAAACAGTATATTATAAAATGCGAGACTTTTGGAAAGAATATTGCTGTAGACATTTTTGATGTAATAAGGGAAAAAAGTGTAAATTTTAATAACTTCTGCGAATGTTTATCTTTAAAGAAGTATAGACAAGCAAAATAACTATAAATTAGCTAAGGAAGACAATTTTTTTATTTTATGGAAAACAAAGAAATCAAAAAACCGCCCCTCATCTACACGATGCGTCTAATGTTTTACGGCTAGACTCTTCAAGATTCTGATTGATTGAAGAACAGAAGCTAGGGGGAGCAATGTATCCCATCTTATCTAATGGAAGAAATCCCAAATCCTCGTAAAAAGCTATATTGATTCTTCCGAACGAGCAATACCATAAATTGCAGTATCAATTGGCTCGTTTGCCAAATTACGGTAATTTTTTAGAGCTGTTTAAATTTCCAATTGTTTGAGAAAATTCGTGCGGTGAGAAAGTAACGCACGGATGCGTTTTTAACAAACATGGTATAATTCGCAATTATTCCTGGAAAGCCGGCTTCCGCAGTGGTCACCTGTATTTAATGTATAACGGACTTCAACGGTTTTTGCACAACTAGGCCTTGAATGTCGCTAATCGTCACGTTCGACAATCCACTGAAGTTTCTAATTGTTTTCGCTTCGGATCTAGGTGAATGATTACTGTTCTTTTCTCAAGTTGATTAATCACACAATGGTTATGAAGTTATTTATCAGTTATTGTTACTACCGGGTAGTGTGAACTTTCTTTGTACACTCAGATGTTTCAACTGGTTTCTTGTCCGGAATTATATTATTAACTTCTTAATATCGACTATTAGGATCCGATTAGAATTCTTAATTGAGACGTTATTTTACTAAAACAAGAATTTATGACCGATTTTATAACCATTTTTGCATTATTTCACAGGAAATGAGGTGAATAGCAACTTTAATGTGAAATACATTTAAATGTACACAGTTCAACACTGCAAAATACTCAATACTTCCAAAATTGTATACTGCTAAAAACCTTCATGAATAATAACATAACCTCAAAGTTGTTTGTGTGAATGACACATCAATGTACCTATTGCCAACATAAGAAATTAAATTGTTATCAACTTTGATAAACTATTCTAAAAACTTCTACAACAATTTTGGCATGTAAAAAATTAAGTTTGGTGAATAATATTAGTATTCTTATAAGTATTTTATCCTTTCTTATAATAGGAGCAACGTAAAAATAAGAGAATATGTATAAAGTTACCTGTTATAGTTGCCAACAGCACCGCTAAAGCAACCACACCTGTCGCCCTCGCACGCTTGGACCTCATCTTGTCTCTTTTCAACACTAAGGTTTGCGTCCTCATAAACAATAAAAACAACAGAAAATTCAAACCCCTCAACGTATAGTCTAGAACTAAACAATTTCACTCGCGTTTTTATTTCACCTTTACGAACCGTATCTTTCGATCGAGATAATAAAGCCACAAATTCCACAAGAAAAACAAAGTAAAGTTAGGAAATTACATTGGTAGAAGTAATTTTAATGTAATCACTCAAGTCCATTGTGATGACAGTATTATTTTATTAAAAATTGCCCGAAATGAATTTGTGTAACTTGTTTCGTGCGTTGAACCGGAGTGCGAGACGCGAGCAGCGAGCGTCCACCTTCGTCAAGCGCCTGGCGATACTGCCGGCGACCAGAGCGACACACCACCGTGACGGGCGTGCGCGGAACTACGTAGCGTCCGCGTCGCTCCTATCGTGGTTGTTCGCAGCGTGAGATAGAACATTGCAAGGATCAAAACTAGTTGCGCATACTTTATTAGGTTATTAACCAAGGTATGCAGTTCTGCATCACCGCATTTTTATTACATTCATAGCGAGTACTTTTTCATTCATACTTCTTTATTTCCATTTCTTGGAATGTAAATTTTAAATGTTCAAATTATATGTTTCACTTTGAATATTAAACATAAAATCAAACCTAACATCAAATGTTAGTATCAAACTGAGTTCCAGTAAATTTGGTAACAAGGTGAGATATTTTGGTAATGCAATCGTGACAACTTAAAAGGCTCATCAAACAACTAACGCCGCGCTCTAGTTTCCAAATACCGTATTGTGAAGACATGGCTAATGAGATGGAGACAGATGAGAATCTCGTACCTAGAGGGGAAAAAACTTTTGAGTAAGCCCTACCTACATAATTTATAGTACATCTCAGGATAAGAGTGAAATAAAAATATAAAGAATATTGCTAGAAACGGCATAATGTTGGTCATATCCACCGTAGAATCTCATCTTATCGAATCACTACTTAAATTTCCAATAATGGCCAATGGCCATGGTGCATGCCTACATACAATGTACATAAAAGTCTATTTGTGCAATCACCAATAGCATGGCATCAACTTATTCTATGACCGCTTAAAATTTGTGATATTGTTATCGAGTTTATCGTGAAACAACATTCAGTCACAGTATATCGTGACGAAACAAACGAAATAGGTAGAAAATATTTTTTTATAGTACCAAATCTGGCATTCACTGAAGTAGGCTGTAAAGCAGATGCATGTTAAACAGGAGTTAGTCTGGCAAACATTCGTATGAAGGTACATAGCACTGTGAAGCTGTGTCCCATTGTCATAGGGCTGCCATCTCTTAAATTTGGCAACTTGGAACAAAAAATCTTAAATTCTAAATTTTAGAGACCAGAACCCTGAAATGTAAACAGGTTTTTTAAAAATAGTCAGTGTAATAAAAAACAGGCGATAATGTCATAAATGAATTTTGCGGGCGGCCCAAGACTTAAATTTTTTAAACCCGGTCTACAAATGAGACCCTACCCGGACGCTCCCCGGATGCCCCCTAAACTAGGGCGAATCCGGGGAAACCCGGACGGATGGCAACCTGATTTATGTCTGCGACACTCTATCTAAAACAGGAAGGTACGAGTACAATTCCACGTGTAATGTCTACACCAACATCATTCAAAATCGTATCTTAGTTTAAATTCCAATATCATAGGATCGGATTAACATTTTGTCTGCGCATAATAATGAGTGCCGAAAAAATTGTACGCTTACATCGATACATCGGCACCTGTGACTGATTACACTCCGCGCCATGAATAATGCATGATCGCCGGTACTGCTAATACCGACGTACCACGGCACCAGCAAGTCACGATCCTTGAGACCTCGACATCCGAAGCTATGCACGCTGTCATAAGCTTGCGCCGTGATTATAAAAATAATGATAAAAAAATAACAATACCAACCAGAATATGAATAGATATTTTTTGCAAACATGACATACAGATATAAAATTTGTCCTTCAAAGATAACAAAGATTCACATTTTATGCACATACAACATAAATCAAATACGGTAAGAGCTTGATAGTGAAGTCCATCTTCTTATTAATGGAACTTGATCCCAAAGCCAAAATTAGAAGTAAATTAATATTCCTTAACATCCTTTGATGTGAAAACTATACTAATGACCATATGTGGTTTATCTGAGTGGCTAAATATTGCACTGAGCGATTATCCAGGCCGACATTTGAGAAGCAAGTCGACGTCAACGTGACTTACGTTCCGGGGCTCAAGTTTACAAACTTGCTAGGATTTAGAACATGTCTAGCTGGGGCGTGACAGTCCCAGCAAAGCTTTGAGTGCTACTTGAAGGGAGCTCAGTAGTGCATTCACGAAACTGAACTTATATTTTCGGCTCATTCGTATTAAGATGGCCCAAAACCAAAATGTTGTACAAGAAGCCAATCTCAACAGATAGTCCACAGTTTACAAAAAATTTAGCTTAATCATATTCTTATACGAATTATCAGATGCGTAGCTCCCAAATATGGTTAATGGGTTATCTACAATAATTATGTTTTTGTGGGTGTGTGTATGTTTGTAATGAATAAACTCAAAAACTACAGTGCCGATTTCATAAATTATTTCATCATTCATAGCTTTTTAATAAGTTACATTCACCCTGAGTAACATAGGCTATATTCATTACTAAAATTTTGGAACCGCGGGCGGAGTCGCGGGGAACAGCTAGTAATACATAACGTAAAGAACATCTCTTTATTTTTCTCCGATAACCTACTGACATGATAAACAAAAACACATCTTAACCTATTCCTAACCTAAGTATATTGTTGTTATTGTCTATCTACCAGTAACGAAACTTCTACAACGATGCCTCTTACACGTGTGTAAATCTTGCCAGTTTCCAGCAGTCAGCTAACAGGCGTCAATATTCACTTGCAATGATATATTGAGGAAAGGTACAATGCCTGTCAATAACGAGACTGCAACACGCCATTTCACGCGACACCGTGTTCTAAACAATATTTGTTTTGCTATGGTATTCTTCGCGTGCGAGCATGATTGACTACCGTTGCTTTTGAGAAGATACCATCAGTAGGTGAACGTACCCCATACCTACTTACGTTTTATTGACTTTAATTATATCCGCGCATAATTAATCCGACACATTTGATTGGGTAAGGCTTACGTACCTATATGGTAATTTATACTTATTATGATAAAGCTGAGAAATTTGTTTGTTTGAACGCGCTAATCTCAGGGACTACAACCAACCGATCCAATTTGAAAAAAATATTTCACTGTTAGATAGCGCACTTATTAAGGAAGGCTATAAGCTATAATTTGCGACCATAACCGATACCCACGCGGGCAGAACCGCGAGCAAAAGCTAATAAGAAATAGAAGGCGAAGAACTTTGGGTTTTGGTGTAACTTACACGAATGGCGATATAATTATATGGTCCAACTATGGTCTAACTTAAATTGAACCAGGTTTTGACTGCCAAGACTTGATAGGGCTAATAAAGCAGAGTTTAAAGACGAAATCTCTTTTATTTCAGCCATACTAATGCGATGCTGATAAAAGTATATTATTATGTAGAACGATATAAACAATTTTGTTCTTCATGTCAAATGATACAACATCCTACGTAGTTCTAAAATCACTGTCCAAAAATATCGTCATTTTTTTTCCTTTATAATGTTTTATCTTGAAATAAAGGTCGAGATAATTTTAAACGAAACGTACATAATATGGATGATGATAATAATAATATTAAGTTCATTTTTGGGTACAAGACAATGTAATGTTACTTTGACAACAAGCTTTCTGGTACATAAAGAAACTTAGTCGGTGAGAAAATATGTTGTTTTCAATAACTAAACGTACAAAGCAGTTATCTGTTTACAGATGCCGTAAGATAAATGAAGCTTAATGAAAAATAATCTACATGCGTCATGCAGCAAAAAATAATTACAATGGTCAAATTATAAATTACTTACTCTATTTCCTCAGCACTGCGAGTGTCTATATAACCCAAATTCACGAGTATAAATGCGACGAGAAATGATAGAAGCTGTTCCTTGTTATTTTTATCAGTTTTACAATTGTAGATTACCATCAAACGCTTCATTCGAGCTGAGACGTAAGTTGTATCGCTTATAATTATCTCAATAAAAAAAGCTTAGCATCTGTTTTATAGAGAGATAGAGATAGCATAAAATTTAACTGCGGTTTTAAGCTGATTGAGTATTCGGGGGTAAAAAATGGAACAATTTATCTGATTCATATGTTAAATGATGCTTTCGACAAACCCCTCCCTAATAAGTATCATCCAACTCCCTCGTACTTGAAATGACTCACTCGAGTTCGCAAATAGCAATTACTTGAACTGAATGCTGTGATTTAAGTACTTAAGTGCATATTGATAGTTATTTGTATATGAACATATCTCTTAATATTTGTATTTACAAAACCACGTAAATATCAAAACTTGTAGGTTTTGTTTAACACAAAATTGTATTTGGCTTTTCGTGTCAGGTAGTTTTTTAATGATTTATCACATCATAGCTTTGGACATTGAAAAACAAAACAATAACGATAAAAATAAACTTCAGCTTCGCTTGCACTACAACAAAACTTTATACAGTTTTCCATTACTTATTGGCTGATTGTTGTTTTTTAAAGTGTAGTGTAAAAGTGTAAAATTTTTAATAAAACATTTCGTTGCGCAAAATGACTTAGCCCGAAATCTCACGCAGAGACACCGTACAGCGTTTTTTAATCATTTACAGAATTTTTCGATTACAGTTGCTACTGTGTTTCAACGATTAATACTGGTGGCATATTCTGATGATCTGTGTTCTAATGATTTTTTATAGCTAAATAGAGGTACCTACCTACTTTTTGTGCACAGCAGTATTTTTGTGCGCAACAAACAGCAAAAATTAATTTATTTGGAAATAATTCTCATTAGTAAATTTACTGAAGTAACAACCAACTGAATAAGTTTTGTAGTTTACGATAAACATACACAAAACATAATATTTCAATAACAGCTAATATTCAATAAAAGTTAAATAGGAAATTCGCTAATTGGCGTACTGAACACAAACATCCAATCAAAACAAATGTTAAACAAACCGATTCAATTACGAATGAAATAATAATAAGTTACTTTGTCATGTTACCACAATGTACTGGATTTATATATTCGATTATGACTAAATGAAAATCGAGTAAAACAAGCCCTGGAATATTCGGATAAATTAATTGAAAGGGGATCACCACTGGCCCTTGTTTGACTGCACAAATAGAATTAAAGCACTCCCTACGTACCTTTGATATGGAGCGGTCTATTAAACTGAGCAAATAAATTTGATACCTTTGAATGTATAGGAAAGGTGGGGCTTCATTTCATCTGTCAACATATTTGGATATTGACCATTATTTTTTACTAAAGCTAAGTATTGCAATTACGTCAAAAGGGAACCAATAACGTATTTTGAAGTGTAAAGTCAGCATAGTTAGGTAACAAAATATGGTGATATCGGATGGAACAGTTTTATTCCTATTTTTAATGCTCGTATAATAGGGATACGGACTAGTTATAAAAAAATAAAAAAATAAAAATTTTGTTCGTAAGTTAGATAATCTATACTTATAATAAATCTGTAGAAGTGAAAATTCTGTACATTGAAAATATCAAAAAAATTAATGGCGGGGTGTGTTACTAGACCGACACCGAACCCAAAAATGTGATTAAAAAAATTTTTGTCTGTCTGTCTGTCTGTTTGTTCAGGCATCACGCAAAAACTATCGGTTCGATTTCGATGAAACTTGGTATAATTGTTCTTTAATATCCTGGGCACCACACTGGGTAGTTTTTATCCCGGAAAAGTATATACAAAAAAAAACAAACTTAATTTTGCGGTTCGATCCCTAGACCCGAATACTGTACCAACCGCAAATAATAAGTTTGTCGTAGGTTACGTCACCCGCAGTGGAGTTCAATAAGGGGCGCTGCACACGGCCAAGTAACTATTTATTAATCTGTGACACGGCTAAGATACTATAATTATTTATCTATACTTTATATATATTATATATTATTTATATTATCTATATATATAAAACAAAGACGGGTTTGTTACAACACTTATAACTCGAGATCGGCTGGATCAATTTTCATGGTTTTTGTTTCGTTGGATTTGTCTCCGCCCTGAATAGCAGAATACATTTTAAAAACAATAAAAACTTGACGAATACATATTTATGAAAATGAATCATTTTCCATTTAATTATGTTCGTACCTGTCAAATATTTGTTTCTTCCTGTCATCCTGTCAAATACTGTGATTAACATTTATACATGCGTTCAGAAATGTATTTTGTGTAATTATTTAAAAAGGGTGAATAAACTTTTGTATGTATTTTTTTAATCAAAATAAAAAAAGGTTGAAAGGTGTATTAAGCAGATTTGAATAAAAAGGGCAGTATCCAAAGTAGTAGTTTATGATCTAAACTATTGTCAATCAATCTCTATGTCACGAAAGTTCAGCTACTGTTATTTGTTTGTTTCGTGTGGTTTTGTGCGAGTACATATTCAGTATTAGTATTAGTAACAATGCCACGTCCTAGAAGATGTAATCTTTCCCAGCGAAGCCGTGCTGCAGTAAATATGATGAGAGTTGCATAGTTGCATTGTTGAACGATATATCTGCTGATGATTTCTCTAAGCAATTCAGTAATTTTTTGCTGACACGTGTTTGAAGTACTTAATTTTTTTTTACTTCTCTTTCTGTATGTATTATATTATTTATCATAATAAAATACTTTTTGATATCTGTATTTTAATTTTGTATCATTGTATTACGTTCATCAAAGCCTAAATTAGTTCAGCTAAAAGGTATCACGACATTCATTGACTGTTACGCGGTACGAAGTTCGCCGGGTCAGCTAGTAAAGAAATATTAGAGACGAATATTATTCAATTTTTATAAGTATTTACATTACAATTTTAAGGCTCTTTCCTTCTCATATGGGAAGAGGCCTGTGCCCAGCAGAGGGACGTTTATAGGAAGGCGCGTTAAAGGGCTTGTGATGTCACAAGTTGGCGAAAATATTGGCCAAAAGTGACAATCATGGCAAGCCCCAATCTTTACTTTAAATTCGCTGTACCTAAGCAGATATTTCGAGTAAACGTTACAATTGAAAATGTGGCAACCAAATATATAAAACTAAGTATATGCAGAACATAATTTTTAGTCCAAAATGAGAGAAAATGAAGTTGAAAATGTATCAATAAAATGCCACAATCTTTGCATAAAGTTGCAGTAGCTCGACGTCAAAGAATTTAAGCTAAAATTTCTAGGTAACAAATAAAATACTCATCGTTGCAGACAAACTGGCATCTTATAATTTTAATAAAATCTATTTGCTGCTAATCTTTATAAACCCGTATCATAAAACTAATTCACCTTCTGTACTCCGATAACCTCTGCTGGAATACTTGGGGTTTTACAGAAATTACACTAAACTCTTTGTACTTTTACACAGTAGCAATCGAGAACAATCTGCATTACACAAACATTGCCATAAAGATATGGTTTAAGACTTATTTTGTGATTAAAATACCGAGTTCTTGTTTTGTTGCGACGAAATTCGACAAAATAGCTTATAATACAGTGATTGTCATTTGGTAGGTATACGGCCTTGACCTGATCAGACCAAAATGATACGATTATCTTTTAACAGATCATTGGGATTAACAGAATGCGACCACACACGGAAACGAAGCATTAACTTTTCAAAAAAATAATATAATTTATTTATGAGCTATATTTGTTTTATCTTTATTTATTTATTGACATTATATTGCAACCCTCATCGGTGGCACATTTATGAACTTTGTATATACATATTTTTATTTGTACTATATCTGCTAATTAAACATAAAACAACACCTTTATAAAGTAATCTGGCAACCTCCGATCTTGAAGTAGCCATTATACTATTTAGTACTCCTGTGTCATGATTTGGTCTTACCATTAGCTCAAGTCATTTCGAATTTGCGGACAAATTTTATTACGTACTCTATTACTATGTCTTAAACTTTAGTTTCTTTTTCCTTAAATAGTGACCAAAATAGCATTATAAGTATAATAAGCTCTATTGAGATAATATTCATTTTCAAAGCGAAAAAAAACGTTAACAGGTAATTATAAACATTTTAGAAAGCAAAAAAATTGTTCACAAATTTCTAAAGAACAAACGGATTTCCTGAATAAATGTATTCACATAAAAACATAAAAGAAACATGTAGCAGTCAGCTGGATGTTGTGGTTGCTATGACAGTTCACGACACAGCCACGGACGCGGCGACGCGAGGGTAGGAAGATTGCGCCCCACACCCGTCCCGTCGGATTACTCACACTCCGGCAACTTGATCCCAGCCAAGCCTATTCCAAGGTACACGAATATTATAACAAAATTCTAAATATAGCAATATGCGCTGATCAGGCATGAAATTAAGGGATGATATCATTCAGTACACAGTGTGAACATGATAAATAGTTCGAAATTCGATAGAGCTTTGGGAAATGGGTCGCTTATATGCTTAGGAATGAGGTGAAGAAGTATTACGGGACAGCGTCTTTATCGGGTTGACTTCTTATTTTTTTCTTTAACTCACAAAATTTCTACAGTTGAAAAAAAATTTTGTAGTTTTTTGAATATTTTTTGTGCAATATTTCCTTCCGTGCCAAACTCTGACTATAACATTCACATTTCAAGAAGTGCAAGAATTTGAGTGAAGGATAATATTGGTAAAAGGTTGAGTTTTCAGCTAAACGTGGGTGAATTTCTCTGGACCACTGAATACAGTAACTGCATAAATTGGATTACCTGGAGGTTTTACATCAGTTATTTAAATAACAATTTGGAGGTTGAGAATTTAGTTGAGAACTTTATTGTCAAAGCAAACAACGTCGTTTGTTATGTTGGTATAGGATATTATTTTTGGTGAAGTAAAGTTACATTGAAGGGCTTTACTATTCGAAGTTAAAATGTATGAAGATGTTTAGTCCGAGTGTTTGTTCTACCAAAAAATAAAAGTGTTATTCAGTAGCTTAGCAAAAAGTTCCCAAGAAGTCATTAATAAAAATAGCTTTTCAATTATAATACACAGACAATTAAACGAACAATTACAGTCATAGAAAAAGGTAATAACAGGCTTTGTACTCAGAAGTTATCTGTTGAATGCTGACTCAGAGTTCGTCGCCCTCAACACAAAGAATAACAAACGTCTCGGAGGGAGGCTGGTAATAAATCAAGTGACGTCATAAATAGGGAGGAACTCTCGTTGTCGGTAAGTGTCGCATTTTCCAAGTCATAGCGTAGGCCTAATGCAGTCCCGGAATGTGAGAGTTTCTTCGATTGTTGGGGTGTAAGTTATGGATTCATGATTGTGTTGACTGTTGTGTTGCAAGCTTTTGTTTTTAATTGACAATTAATATGGCGGTTGATGTTTCATTTTAAAGATTTTATAATGGTTGCATGTATCAGAATTTCATTGGACATAGTATGTTCTATATTTTTGGCAGTATATCCACCGAAAAAAAATAACAGAAACAAGCATTACTTTAATATTATAAATACATAAATAGTAAATAATCACACGATCTTCATGTACCTTTGAAATTATCATGATAACTAAGTATTAAAATTTAAAAATCCTTATTAATAACATAAATGCGAAAGTAACTCTGTCTGTAAGTTACGCGATCACGCCTAAACTGATAAACCGATTTAAATGAAATTTGGAGAGAGATAGTCTAGCTCTAGAGCCTGAGAAATGACATTGGTTACTTTTGCCGCGATAACCGACAACCAAGCAGGCGGAGGCGCGGGCTACAGCTAGCAATAATAATACATAATTATAAGCGCTTACCGCTACTTACACTAGAACTTGAACCATAAACCTATCCAAATACAGGTATGTACTTCACAAATAATCCACTTTCCTGACCTTGACGTAAATACCAATGCTAGTAACCATTGACCGCGCATTTACATTCGTAAGTATGGTATTTTTGGAGGTTCAGTATTTGTAATAACCAGGTTAATGAAGAACACTGGCATTACGTTTTTTATTATTGCTGCATAATTATACGGTGAATTATGAGTAGGTATAATTTGTTGTTACTTTAAGTCGAAATAAGACCTGCTTTAAGCAGTGGTATTTTAGTAATCAATCAAGTTTTGGAATAGTTTGGATCTTCATTGTCAGCCTCGTATAGCCCACTGCAGGACATAGGCCCCCAATCAAAAATATTAAAAAAGTTTTATAATAATAAGTTCTGAACATCAAAATTCTGTCAGCTAAAAAAGTATGATAAAGGTAAGCTTTACTTCCTGTTTTACAGTGATTAGTTATCATACTTTTAATATAATTGCTGCCATTTTGAAATCAAAAAAAGTGTTATATATACTTTATAGAATTCCGCTTATCCCGTAGGATACAGTGTTGTCTAAAGTTCACGCAGATGAAAACACGAGCAAATTCAATGTATCAAGTTCGTAAATATGTCTTTACGCAAAAAACAGCTCTGGACAATGCTTTCATGCTGATAGGTGTAAGATTTGTTTTTGTTTATGAAGAACTAATAAAAAAGGTTACTTTTTATCAGTACAGAAATAATAATAAAACAATATTAGTGAAAAATCAGTGCCAGCAAGAATTGGTCCATAACTCAGCGTAATGCGCAGTACAGATTTTTAGGACCGTTCAGGTTGATATATTAGGAAACACCTGTGCATACATTTTATCAGCAAAAAAAATATAAGCTGTATAAGCGACTTAATATAATTTACATTTAGTAGCAAGCGGTATTCCTCACGGACTTCGAGATAGTAAGGCAACGTCGGAATCTCACCGGCTGTAATAGGAACAGTGTTCTTCGTTCCATGGCCCGGGGAAAGGATTTACTCTCTCATTCACTGCAGATAACATTGTTACCTTGTTTGAAGAATACATTTTCTTTTTAATTTATATAATAGTGGAGGAAAATACCTGACCGGCTTTTTTTAGTAATTTTTGTAGTATACCTTGTGTAGTACACGACTACATAGTACAGAAATCACAGCTTTATTTATCTAAAATTGTATTTTTTCACTTAAAATGAACTTACCTGTTCTTTTAAATCCCATTAGTATACCTACCACACTACAAAGCATATTTTATGGATTTTTGTCGTTCATATAAGAAATTAACGCCTTAAGGTTTCATACTCTATAAAACCTTCGTCTTAAATTAATAAAATATAGATACGTTCAACACATAAAACACGCAACGTAGCCCTTATCACCGAATTTCCCTCTGAACAGTAAACACCGAAAACGACAGAATTCTTTAATGGTCTGTGATAACAACAAGCGTAGCTGTTTGGCTCTCGATTTCCAATTCGTGCGATGTTTCGCAGTCCATTATTCACATTTCATTCGGTCGTGACACGCTGGGCATACGCCACGGCGACGGGACGACGTCGAGGCGGGGGCGTGACGGGACGTGCGCTCTACGTTATTCACACGACCGTGTCCATTCCTGTTTTATTTTGCTTAAGTTTTACATATTTAATTACTCCGTATTTTGTTTGATAGTGACTATCGTTAGACAACAAACTTTATGACTACAGGATTACGTTTTAATTTTGAATGATTCTATTTTGCCTTTGAAAGCTGGTTCTCGAAATTCAATAGTAGCTAGTTATTTTATGTATTGTGTCCATTTATTAAGAATCACATTAGGATTTTAGCTTAGATTGTAATTTCTAGAAAAAAAAACGTCTTTGGGTACCTACGTAGTCCATTTTAATTTAACATAACCGTTAATTAAACATTTCTTCATATAAAATCTTTAATCTAAGATGTGCTTGCATACAACTTAAGGACATACAAATAAAACACGACATCCTACCGCTTTTTATTTTGTTGGTCCTTTGGAAAACCCTCAGTTTAAACACCTATAATTATTTTGTACACTTAAGTAAGTAGTTGCAAAATTAATAATTGTATCGTGAAAAAATTAATGCCATATTTGAAAATAAATTAACCGCATAAAGTTTAAATTATGAAGCTCGTTAATGTCAGAAACAGGGATATCCCAAAAATGTTTTTGTGACAATGGTTAATTCATTTTAATAAATGTAAGTTGAAATAATTATAATTAACGTCTGTTAATTTGAGCATTCAATATCCACCATGTAACGTATATTCTTATTTTCATTAAAGTATCATATTGTTGAAAAAAGAATATATTTATACCGAAATTATTTTTCCTACATACTTTCTCGAATTAATTTTGACATTGATGAATTATTATTATAATTATTTCTAAATTATATACGCTATACTGAGTAAACATTCAATGATAATCTTACTTTTAATTCAAAGCAAACCGACAAAGTTTTATAATTAATCATTACATTTCTTTATGATAATTGGGACAAATGAACATCTGTGTAAAATAATGGCCTGTCATGAAAATATGCAACAACACGTCTTTAATGTATCGCCGACATCTTGTGACCTACTAACCAGCCTGTATACCGCTGTCATAATATTTAGCAGAGCTTTATTTAATATCTAAAGGAAAAATGTTTTTACACTACCTCCCACAGTTGGATCCCGTCATCATCCAAAACATATCGGAGATATATTCCCAACAATTCATGCTATAAAAAAATAAACAATAAGAAGTAGTTACTGATCAATGCTCGTTCCTTTTCTATAGGGGAAGAGGCCTGCTGTGCCCAGCAGTGGGACATATTTTATAGGCCGGTATTATATTATTATTATTAAGAAGTGCTGAGAATAAGCTGTATCAACATTATCTTCGACCTCGCCGTTGTCCAATATCAACCAAAAACACATAGATTTCTTCCTTAAGGCTAGATTATTCTTTCATATGTCATTCGGATTGATGATTCATTATGTCGGTCATTATGATTGATCACGTCGAGTATTTTCTTAGACATCTGCCTTGAACGCAGTATTCAACCACTGCTTTACCTACATTTATTTACTTTCATCCCTACAGAATCTAGGTTCGTTACGCTAAACGCTGAGATTAAGACCCCCCAACTCACTTGGTTCCTGTCAAACTTAATTACAGATCACCGATACTGGAAGTATCGTATTTCCGAATAGCGTCAGACAAATTAAGCTCTAAATTTAGCCAATTACTTTAGCCGAATACCTGTCCCAGAGTGAGATAACGGCTAGGTGTCTCAAATAGTTCCTATATAGCCGATTACCAATTTGCAAGCTCAAGTAGCGTCGATATCAGATTAGTGTTAATAGTTCGCTGCGATGCTCACCGAATATCGGATGCAGGTGTGGCTGATATGCAAATCGATCGGTTAGTACATCCAATGAACAATATTATTAATATTCAAAGCGGTGGTAGCCTAATGGCTAGGGCGTCGAACTCGAGATCATGTGGTTGCGGGTTTGAATCCCACCCAATATGCTACCGACGTAAACCCACTCGCAACACAAGCATCTTTGCTTAACACGAGGGGTTAACAAGAATAAATATTATTTTTTTAAATAGTAATATTTAAAATATATATATCATAATAAGTATACAATCAGATTAACGTTTCAGCTTATTCTCACTTTACTATAGATCACGTGATCTGTCACTTTGTATGAAAACTTAATTTTAAATTTTAAGATATCGACCCATGTGCCTTTGGAAAAGCTGTTCAGTGCATGCACCTGGTTACCTCGTTGAATATACGCACTCCATAACAAAAAATCCTGTATAGTAGTTATATACCAGTTTTGATGACAATATTTTATTAATCTTGATATAGGATGCGTACGCGTAGTGCATCCTGTTATGCAGTCTAGACATTAGCTGTCAACCAGTCTAGATAACTACGGTTCACAAAGCAGGGTGCTGGCGACTATAAGTCTAGACGGAAAGGTTACTCAAGCGTACACCAACTATTTTAAACAATTAATAAGGCAGTCTGTCATATTTTAAAGTACTTATTTAAAGTTTACGGCCTCCCTTTACCTTTATTTTAAACTTTAATATTTGTAAACAAATAACAGCTGCTTTGCATAGCGACGTGCTACGACACAATCTTGTAATCAATCAACTCAGCCTGTCGCGGTCTACTGCTGGATATAGGCCTCTCGCAAGTTGCGCCACAGCACCCGGTCCTACCCCTTGCGCAGTGGGACTACTGGGGGCCGAGTGTTATGGTGTTCGTTGACCTAGTCACCATGCGGGGCAAGCGAGTTGTTGACCGCAGTATTGTATACGTTCTTTACCAGAACGCTAGAACGCTGCTGCCCATTTTCCTTCTTTCTATATCCCTCAGTCACCTTTCATGACAAGGATAGAGAGGATTTTATTCTAAGCCACAACGCCACGGCTAATCTTGAAATGTCGTTCGCCATAACACAAGAAGTTCAATATTATACTTAGCCATTTACAATAAAAAAGCCGTGACTCTAACATAAAGACAAAATTGTTACAAGGTACGTACTAAACGAAAATGAAATTCAAAGTTGGTTGATTACAGCAAACCTTACTAAGAGAGTTTTCTCAGAAAGTGGGTTGGAACCGCACGCCTCTTTGTGGAGCCATCAGATAAATCAACAAATTGATTGATTTTGCAGAACTCACCACCGACATCTGAAGCGAAACTCGCTCGACGTTTAATCAACACCGGAATCTCCAAACATTTAAACGAATCCACAAATATTATTACTGTTACGTAATTAGAATCTTTGCCGTTTGTAGTAAAATAATTTATATTGTTTATATCTAGGTATCCCTATATTATGTTTGTATTTCAGATTACGTGGACTGTTTTAGCTCTTTTGCAGAAAATACAATTATTATTTCAAGTAAATTCAATCATTTTTAGGTTTCGTTATTTTGATTAATGATAATAACGACTGTCAGCAACTCAGCAGGTTCGCCTTTTTAGGGCGAAATGTTCCTCGTCATTCAAAAGATACACGACATTTAAAACATAGGTACCTTGTATGAATTACAAATTTCCCGTTTTGTCTGAAAACTGTTAGAGAAACTTCGAACCTTCTCCCAGGCATTAGACACATTAGAACTAAAACAATCGAAAACGCAGGCAAAACAAACGAGGTACAAAGGCAATTTACACTTAGTCTCCGTTCAGCTTCAGTTAGCAGACCCTACTTTGTTCTTTGTTGTTAGTTTACTTACCTATTACAAGCCTACTTAGTCGTAATAATAGGTCAAGAACAATGCTTAGCCGTTAAACTCGAAACAAAAGATTACTGTTACCCTAAAGTTATATTGACGAGAGATTTGGGAACTTTAACAATTCATTTTTGGGTTTTATTTGATGAATAAAATGTCGAGGTCGTCCGCAGGGTTATCGACGACCTTCGTATAATGAAAAAGGTAACCTTTTTACCTTTAAAACTTTATAGATTAAATATTACCTAAATCAATAAGACCCGAGTCTTTTATTTATCTCAGACGAGGAAGTGTATATAATCGCGCAACGGAATTGTCAATATAAACGAAAAGGTGTTCTGTATAGATAAAAATAATGTTAATATTCCTTAAACATTATTTTTCAATGAAACTTCTTGTTCGTCGGAATGCGGTTATTTTTGAGAAAAATTGTTACGTTGGAATGTTCTTTAAAAATATTCATCGCGCTCGGTCTGGAGAATTCATGGAATTAGAATACGTACTAAAAAGTGCATGAAAACTACACCGACGAGGACAGACATCCAAATTTACTAAAACATTGTTGCTACAACTGGCATGTACGTCGCCGGACGGTGCAACTTAGAAACTAAGCACGAGTTTGAGCACGCAACAAAGTTCAGTTTTATTCGACTAAACACTTTTAACAGCAAAAGTTTCACTAATACATGTTGCTATCATAAAATCTACAGGCGCTATTGTTACGTGTTAAACAAAGTTACTATTGCAGTGCAATGAAATTATATAAACACTTGCGTTACATTGATTACACCTAACAAAATACCTACTTAAGTTTTGTATTGCATAAAGAAATCTAAGTACCTAAGAAATTATACTATATACACTAATGTGTGTATGTTTGTAATGAATAAACTCAATAACTATTGTGCCGATTCCAAAAAAAAATTTACTGAAAAATTTGGTACCGCGGGCGGTGTCGCGGGGAACAGCTAGTAGTGTACAAAATGATTTTGTTTAACTGTTTTAGCTTACGGACCTACCTGGAAATTGGTAGACTTTTTGAACCACAATATCAACATTACAGTTCCTATTCATAAAAATTGCTCCAGCTAAACGTTCGGTCTGAAACCACCAAACAAAAGTAAATTAAACCGATTACAAAAAACAATGGAAAGAGAAACAAATTAATCTGACTGAACAGGAAAGTAATTTCCCCAGTTTTCGGCGTGAAATATATTTACCATAATAGGTGTTAGTCACGCGATGCTTACACGATATTCTTATGACCTACCGCAAATTGATCGACGGCGAACTGGGTCAATGGCGAAGGTACCAAAAGTACCAAAACCCGGTAACAGACTTAAATAATTCTCTTTGACCGATTGTTCCAATACCCTGATCTGACATCTAACATCGGACGAACAAAATTGAAGACTTGGCAGGTTACTGATGATAGAATTCCTTTGTAATATAACTTGAAAAAGGTTAATGATGAAATATTGATAAAGATATTTCTTGGAAAGCCCTTTTTAATTTAATAAGTGAGCTGCCAGTTGGTATTGATCTTTCATTTAACAGATTGGAAATTAAATTTCTAGCCGTCAAGGTTAGGTAGCTTATGTACATTAGTTTATCTAATCAAATTTTTCAAGAGTAATTTGTTCTCATATTTAAACACGAATGTTAGGCATTTAAATCTATAAAGGATTTTTTAAAATCGTCGAGAATTGAAAACAAACCACAAATAAATATAATAATTATGTTCTGTAAACAATATTTATCAATTTAGAAAAAAACTGTCATATTTAAAAGTAAATTGTTATTTAAATTCATATTTTTAGCTTAAATATGAAATCTATTGCAGAAATTAAACTACATTTACTATTAATTATTTCATTAGGGAAAACCTTCCTGCTTTGTATTTGTAAATATTTTTTTCATTTTAAATCTACGTATTACAAACGTTTCATTACTATACTCACGCGAGTAATAATGTCTCAATTTGGATAATATACAAAAGCAAAAAATGAGCATTACTACTACACTTTACATGATTTGATACTTGGGTCAATATATCGCTAAGTCAAGTCATCTAATTTGCAGCACTCTCAAGCTATCTGAGTACTCTCAAATTCACAATTCATCGTCAATTGTAGCGGAATGGCTACCAAGAGAAATGGACTGAGTTAGTTCAATACTGCACACATGAACGCACCGGTAACTGCGTCTAGCTTTGTAATTAAATAGGCCACCCCTCTGCCGCTACCATTTGTATAAATGGTAGTATAGACGGAGAATAGATAGCGTTGGATGTGTGACGTCACACGAATATGAATCGCTTATTAGTAAGTATTCAGAAGAATTTTGTAAGAACATATCGTAAGCAATAAAAAATGAGTGTTTATACGGTAGGTAGGCAGTCAAGCAATATAAAATGAGTGTTTATACGGTAGGTAGGCAGTCAGATGTTGCACTTAATTTATTTATTGCCTTTGTATTATAAATAAATATCTTGGGACAGCTCACACACTGCCATCTGATCCCAAACTAGGCAGAGCCTGTACTATGGTAACCAGACAACTGATCATACTTATATATTTCTAAATACATACATATTATAGATAAATAACACCCAGACACAGAACAAATGATCGTGCTCATCACACAAATATTTGTCCTGGGCGGGAATCGAACCCACGACCTCCGGCTTAGCAGTCAGGGTCACTAACCACTAGACCAACAGGCCCGTCAATTTTGTATTATGGGTTCGATGAAAATAATCCAAAAAAAAAACAAGATAAATGTTGAATTTTACCTCACTTATATTTTAAACAGTGCTATTTCTGACTTTATCGCAACTGATTTTGCATATAAACAATACTAATCTAATTTCATATACCTATTATATCCGAACATAACCAATCCACTTTATATGTAACGATCGACAATCGGCAGCCATTTTTACCGCAAAAATAGATATGAAGGCAGCTCTTCGACATCGCGTGAACCGTGAACCACAAAAACTACTTACTGTAAAAAATTGGTGACATTCTGGTCGACAGGACAATGTCGGAAAAGAAAAGTACATTTAAAAGAGAAATGATGCCACATTTGTTTATTTTTGTAGGTCACTGACTATTGGGAATGATTATTGAGTTCAAGAATAGTGGAACTAAATGACATAGGGCCCTAGTGTATCAAAGTAGTGACTAGCTAAGTTTTGTTAGGCAGATGAAGATGGATGTAGCTCTATTGCTTCTATTGTACTGTCGCTTTAACATTTGTTGCGCATTTGTTTGTGGCAACTATGATTTGCAATCTAAATGTATAGCATATTTTAGGTGTACAATAATTATATAGTAACAGTTAGTTATAGTATATATCTTTTGTAATTTATACGTTGCATTAGGTATGCTAAATAAATAAATAAAGGAACTAAAAAATATCTCTTGAGGGATTTAATAGGTGTGTTAAGTACGGATTTTTGTTCTGCGCTACTGATATCTCATATATTTAAGAGAATATTTTATTTATTCTTATGGGAAAATAAAGACTCTTTAAACCGTATATACATATATATTTCAAATTTGCGCAAAAAAAAAACTCTATATTTCTTATTCCGTGCAATCTAAATAACCCAACTATTTAATATAATATGATTCATTTGACAAACCAGACAGACTGATGAATAATATTTCAAGTAAAGAAATGCAAAACAGAGTATCAAATAAAATCTAATTAAATACAAAAATTCTTCATTAACGCGGCATATATCTCCACGTACAGGCTGTTTCTTTTATTCCCGGCCGTTTCTCTGTTATTTCTCATGCATACAAATCCCGACAATGCAATGTCATTTCATCCTGGCTCCCTGCTGTCATTCACATGTCACTGGATGACAGGCGGCGACGGCTGGCACGTGGGTCTTGTCATATCGGCTTTATTCTTAATAAAAGTTACATTACTTTTATTAAATAATCAGATTTCAGATTATTGATAGGAGTATTTTAATGTAGGTTAGATTCTATGCATATTATTTGTATCCTATTCACATATTTATTTTTCACATTTCATAAACTTACACCAGCCTCGAAATAAATCAGTAATTGTCTATACACGAATTATTTAACGAAGTAAACAAGTTGTTATTTAATGAAGTAAATATTTCGTATTTAACGAAGTATAAACAAATTTTGTACGGACTTAATTAAAAACGATTACACAGTTCACAAACTAAAATAGAATAGTTGTCGGTGTTCGAAAACTTCATTATTTTACAGATACGTTATTTGTAGTGTACCTACCAGCACTCTGATATTATTTATTATTAATTAAACGTCTATTAATTGTGTATTTGAATTAATAATCCTGCAATTCAATACATTTAGCAATTTAGTTGCTAAGCGCGTTATGCTAATAAAGCAAAATTATCAACAACATTAAGTAGTAGGACATTTTTTTATTTAGAATTTTTGCTCTAAATTTATCTAGATATCTTTTAATTTCCAAAGATTCTAAATACTTGTACTACTTGAAGTGTGTAACATGAGCTTAAAAGTATTACTGCAAAAACACTTTAATTTTCGCTTCAATTTAACAATAGTATTCCCCTAATCGGTCGACAACAATAGCAGTTAAGTCGAATGCTAAACACGTGTCAAATACTGTGACATCGCTTTTAACATATAAACGAGAGATGTAGATAATAAAATAACCGTTTGATATGAAATCACAATAGGGGTTGTAATGTATGGCCGACCGTATTCTGTGACGAATGCGCGTACCCTGTGGATGTACTCGTAGAACTAGGGATGTGCCCAATGACGTAAAAAATGGTATTAAGCCCATCGGATAATTGTAGCGTGAAATATACGAATATTGTTAAATCCGTGTCAACCCCTGATTGACACTCGCAGTCCGTTTGGTGCAACTCTAACGTGATTAGATGAGTTCGTTTCAGTGCCAATATTGCATAGTCACGTTAGCTACTGACAAACGTCATTTTTTATTGCTAGATGGGTCATGCGTGGTTTATAGCGAATGAAAGTTCTTGGGGTGCATTTTAATTTTCTTTAACGAGTGAAAATTTGCTGCTTTTGTTATATTAAGAGATTCTTCAAGTTATACGATGTCTAGGGTAAAATTTAACATAAGCGTTAAGTATGTTATAACTATTAACTCGTATTACTGTTTAAGTTCAGTAACTTAATCAAGTTCACAGTATTTTTTTACACACAATTATAAAACAACTTAACTATATTTTTTTGGAAATTTCTTTGTAGATATGAAATAATAATATGTTATATAATAATATCAAAGAGATTAACGTTATCAAAACGTATTAATCATCTTAGTGTTCTCTTGGCAACAGCAACGCCACCTGGCGGCAGAAACGAGTGCTTATGCTGTAATAAATTATGCAATATTTGATATAAGGAACCTTATTACGTAACTTAACACGATTAGCGGCGATTTGAGTTTACCTAAAGCTTAATAAGAATAGTCTTCCGACTTTTGATTTTTTTAATAATATATCAAATCCTATTAATTTCCAGACTCCGTATTCCCCAGATATCACTGATTATAATGTAATATCTGGGGAATACGAAGTCTCTTTTTTTTGTAATCGTTAATTTCAATCACTTCTACGTTTAAAACCACTTAAATTTCCTTATCAATTACCATAATTATATTTAAACAAGAAAGATTTGACGGGCCTATTGGTCTAGTGGTTAGTGACCCTGACCGCTAAGCCGGAGGTCGTGGGTTCGATTCCCACTCAGGACAAATCTTTGTGTGATGAGCACGATCATTTGTTCCGTGTCTGTATGTATTTACAAATATTTAAGTATGTTTATCAGTCGTCTGGTCACCATAATATAGGCTCTGCCTAGTTTGGGATCAGGTGGCCATGTGTGAGTTGTCCCAAGATATTATTATTATATTATTGTTATTTTTTCCAAAAATTAATACCAGACAACTCGACTTCTTAAATGACTAGACGCCGAGATTTATTAGAATCAATTCCAGATAATCCCTTGATCTACCGCCCGTTTGATAAACCCTACACATTAGTAGTACGCAATAAGGTTGTATATAAACACGAACTACCCTTACGTACGCCGACTGAGCAAATCATTTAGGTACGATCATTGTCCCTCCGATGCGTTTAATATAAGTTTGGCAAGCTCGTCCGAACCTATGCATATTCATGAGCCGAGCCAACTTGTACGCTAGAAACTTGGCGTTTGACAAATCAGTTTACATTACGTATAAATAAACATGCAAATAGATTTCTGAGGATGTTTTGTGTCTAAATATTTGATTGTTTAGTTTTCGAGTTTATGACCGCAATGTATACTTGTCGGCACATCAGAATTATGGGCGGTACTGGACCATCAATTAATGTGCATGTAAGTTACATTAGCACGATATCTAAGGACTAAAGTGAAACACACTCTTCTAACAGTTAAAATTATATTTACAATACAGAATTAAGTCATTAACTTAGAGAGAGGCCAATAATTTACGTTGGTTCTTCTTGTCCTGCGGCTATCTCCAGACCCACTTACTGACCTTGCTATTCTATTCGGGAATGCTCGCCATTCCTTCTTCATAAACTCCAAGAAGGTTTTATGCTCCAAGTAGAATTTAGTCGGGGTCGTCATGTTGATTATAAGATTTACAAAAATAAATAAGTATTGTTCAATATAAATAAAAAAGAACAAACAATTCTTATCTTGTCGGGGCTACCGTGATTCAAATTATTTTCCTTTTAAAAAAAATGCGGCCTGAATTATCTTAGACAGCGTAACAATGGCCGACCTCTGAATAACAAAGGAATAAAAGACATTTGCTTGTTGACATTGTATTGATATTCTTATTCTGTGAACGGCGAGAGTACATAGTGAACAATATCGTTCATCTGTTTTTAAAATGCTGTCTAAAAATAAATTAATATTGTGTCACTTTTTGGGAAATTGTGTCACACTGTCATTTTTTGGGACAATTTTCCTGTCTGTTATTTTTTCATTGAATTTTGTAATATATAGATATCAGTATAATATGTATGGTTTTCACATAAAAATGTAACAACTAAACAATAAAAAGATTACAAATGCCCATCGCTCAATGACAAGCGGGCATTAATCAACATGAACCATGCCACAGTGGAATAACGACACCGACGTTTTTCGACAGTCCCGCTGACTTTCAACAATTGTCAGTTGAATAATACTAGCTTAGTAAAAATGATATATGGAGCTGAATATTTTTGAATAGATAACTTCTTATGCGGGGGGGGGGGTAAACAGATTCGCAACGTAACGCGTTACGGCGCTTCTGTCTGGCTTTCCTTTCTTTAAAAAACTAATTTACAACTACCAGTATCAGTACTACACAACCCTTCAAATAACAATTTAACAGTTTTCTTCTTGAAAATAAACAAAATTGAGCTACATTTACGACCTGGCTATATTTTGCTAAGAATATAAATAAACCTATTTTGCAGTGCGCCCCTAAAATTTCCAGACACAGATACCTCACAATGCACTTTCTTATCGAGTCAAGTGTCTATTGTATATTCATGTGTTCCCAAGCTGGGGACGAAGTTAGAATAATCAGAACCAACATGACATTTCTGTTTTTCATTGCTCGTTATACGACTTATAAAAAAGTTTGTTGTTTTCTGGAACCGCAATGGTTGATGAATTATTTCTAAATCAACGTCACAGAAAGCCTGATACGCGTAATTTTTTTTTCCTTTTAGTGCGACACAGTGTAAGTACAATATTAATTGAGTTTGTACGACGGAAATTGTCGTAACTATTTTTATTGGCTTGCTTTAGGCCTTGGAGCAAAATATTGACTAGACCCTCAGATAGTAGTATTCATTCCAAATAATGTAAGTGTCATATTAAAGCACAGAATTAATTACATTTTACTAATTATACAGGGTATTATAAAATACTAACTATGCCCTGCGGTTAATCATGTAACTTAATTTTTCGGGATTAAAAAAAGCCTTTGTGTAGATCCAGGTCGATAACCTCCACACAATTTTTTTATGAAAATTGGTCCAGCCGTTCGAACGTGCCAAGAAGAAGCAGGAAGTTAACCCTGGTTTTCAGCTACGGCTGGCGTTGTAGTGATGGCGTCAAGTGTGTAAAAATAACGAATTCTAAAGCAGTATAAAGTTGGTTTTATAAAGTAGTTGTTGAAGCTAAATCTAAAGCTACAACAAACTGTTCCTTAAAAAAACTAAATAAAGAAACAGACATTTAAAAGTACTCGCCATCTTTGTTAATTGGCATAAAACTGTCAAGATACACACACACATGAACATTTTGTGTCACATCGATGTATAGTTGTAGTATTTTGTCCAATACCCGGTTGTTTGGTCACGTTGCAAACATTTAGGCGACCACTAGCTCACGTGCTTCCACCTGACATCTGTTTGTCTGCTGAATATTTCATGAGTGCTTGGTTACAGAGTTCTGGTTCACAGCCCCGAGCTCCAAAGATGTCATGATTAATTAGATTTCGGTGTAAAATGTACCTTGAAGTTTGTTCTTAAGTCGGATTGAGATGGTTTATTTCTGAGTATCAGTTTCGAAGCTTTTGGAAGATGTTTATTTTACGGATTATTTTCTGAATCCTGAAACTGTGTCTTCAGTTTTATCAGCGAGTTTTGAGGTTCATTTAACTACAACATTTTTCTTCTTCCAAGTTCTTATCTTAGATATTTCTTGAAATCGAAAACAATTGTGATAATCCCTAGTTAGTTTAAGTAAAGAAGTAAAGATCAAACAAAATATTTCATCTCTCCTTGCTGACATAAAAACTCTTTGAGGCCTTATTCATTAAGTGCAAACAAAACATAACGTGGCAAGACAGATTATAGGTCAAGTACCCAGGGTCAACAAACCTTTTTGTGTTCTGAGAGTCACCGGGTAGTGTGATCCGGGTAGTAGACTTTTTAATTTTTTTTTTATATTACTAGCAATGTGGGTCGCACATTACTAGTAATCTCGTTAACCCCTCGTGCTAAGCTAAGATGCTTGTGTTACGAGTGGGTTTACGTCGATAGTGTAATGGGTGGGATTCGAACCCGCACATGATAGAAAGTCCAGTGCCCTAGCCTTTAGGCTACCGCCGCTTCGAATATAAGTATAGTAGGTAATTCGCTTATAAGTATAGTAGGCCGAAAGAGATAAAGGCTCTCATATCCCTCCACGTAATAGCACGTTATACAAATAAGGCCCCTGTTCAAGATTTTTTGCTCTATTTAAACAAAAGCTTTTTCCCTTAGCACGAGGACAAGAGCTTAATATTATTAGTTTGTAAATCTCCTTATAAAAGCCTTTTTCTAAATGCGGCCCACTTATTTGGAACCCCTTATATTAACTCTTCAATTCGAGCCAGATCGTTCGATTCGCTAGGTCAAGCCGCTCTTGCCGGGACGACCTTCTTCAATGACCTTTCTCAAATGTCAAGATACATTTAAAATCCGATTTCAATCTTACTTCAAGTATTAAAACTTCCCTCGTTGATTCATATTAGTTTACTAGTATTGATGAATTATTGATACTAAGAATTTGATTTTTAATTACTCTATTTTTTAACCAATTCAAGACACGAAAAAATTTTAGAAACAAAGTTAGCAAAGTTAAATAAATAAGATAGATGGAAAAAATCATACGGCATAACAGCAAGAGCAAAAAATGCAACAAATTTAATAAGTAAAAAAACAATAAACATGAATACTTAAGTTAATTTTCATTTGCCTTAAAGCCCAAACGCATATTCCCAACAACATTAGTCCCATAGTTGAAAAATTCAATAAGTCAGATTTTGGCGATATTAACTTTTCCTATTTAAAAAACACCTAAAACATGTCGCATATTTGAGCCTTACAGCCATTTTCGTATTTTATTCTGTTCTAAAAATATAATTTTAGTTACGTTTTTAAATAATAGTTGAGTCGAAATGAAACAACTTGATTTTTATTTATTCATAGTTAAAAATAGAGTTTAGTTTATTACAGCATAATGTAAATGGTAATGAGGTTGACGTAATAAACACTTAACAAATGTTTATTAACTTAAAAGACACTAAATCGCGTTTATCTTAAAACTACAAAATCAGAGTTATTTAATTTTCCAACTATGGGGACGAACTAGGTAAATAAACAGTATTATAAGAGATAAGCATCAAAATCGAATTTCTTCAGTTCCTGAATGTTTCTGATGTGCAAACATTTGAAGCCATAATCGGTTGACTTTGTGAGTTAAGTTAGTTTCGAAGGTTCCATTTGAACAGATCATAAATGTAAATAGGTGTTTGATTACGTTTGTATAATACTTTTTGTGAGTTATCTTTTACTTTATAAATATGATCTGAAATATGAAGTGAAAATTAGATGATTGATGATAGTAAACTAGGTCAGGGTCTTTGAAGTCATCACCTATAATATCCATTACATTTAATTGCATTATTAGAATACAATTTTGTAACAAACCTTACGTACAAAGTATTAACGTTGTATTTTCAGATTATCATAATTATGGTTAAAGTAGTCGTGGTGGCCTACCGGTTCAATGAGCGGATTTATGTGCACAAGGTTGCAGGTTCGAAGGCAAGTCCCAATCATAAGAGCTGACAATCGGTGAAGGAAAACTTCGTGAGGAAACCTGGATTCCAAAGATGCTAGTCCCTTCCCTATATGAGAAGATTTTTTTTGCCTAGCAGTGGGAAATTTTTAAGCCGGCAATACTTATAAATATTATAAGGTATGATTTAATAGACAAAAGACCTACAGAAAATAAACATAAGTTTATATAGTCATATAAAGGACTATATATAAACTGCAATTCTCTTTTAAACTTGCACCAACACAAAACTACATAAATTTTTTTTCAAATCATTTACTAAACTACAATTTTATAACACAGGAGAATTTCGTTCTCCTATCAATATGCATACTCTTTATTTAAAGTATAATTTCCCACTTATACCTACCACTGATTACAAAAACACTGACCATTCTATTCAGTTCGGTATCTAAATCGATGTGGGATCTTTTAATTTTGCTGAACCAACAGTTTCCAGGGAGTCGACCTAGTAACCGATATTTAAGCGACTGTAACCAATTCAGTTCGCGTGTCTAGTTCCAACATGTTCGCTAACCAAACAGACTCTACCGAGTCCGTGACCATTAAGCCCGGACACGATGGCTCATTTAAAAATAAAACTAGGACATACTAGGTCTGTTAGGGTTTTGATATCTTATAGAAGTGATTCGGTAACGAGTTCTCTGTGAGTCGTATTGTCGGGTTATAAGCGATTTTTTTCTTTTTGTTTTAAATTAATGTTCTTGACAAATTATCGACACGTTGGGATCTGAATCTTGTTAGATTTCGTAGTTACGTTAAAATGCAATAATACTAGATTGAAATATTCAAATATAGTGTTATCAATCACCGAAATATTAGGTATTTCTTAATACAAAAAAACACAAAGAAAAGATTTATATTTATAAATGTTTTAATAAAGACCATACCATACAATAGATCATAGCAGAAATTTATTAGGAACTCAAGATAAGTTACATTTACAATTTACATTGTGCTCTGAACAGGGGAAGTGCGGGCATCCATTACAGTCATCAAATTAAATCTGCATGCCGTCTCTCCTCTATTTACTAATGGATTGCACTAACTTGAATTAGGGATGCCATTAAGTGGGCCAAATTGAACGCTGACCAATGTGGAACAAATGAATTGAGTCTTTTTTATTCGATTGCGCCAGATCTTTTGAGGACGTATACAGTTAAATAAATAAATGTGGACAACATCACATACATTGCTCCGAATCCAAAGTAGCTAAAGCACTTCTGTTATATGGAATCAGAGAGAACGAAGGTACCACAAACAACCAGACCCGAGACTATGTAGAAAAGTTTTTTTCATCATTGACCTGTCCGGGGATCAAACTAGCGGATCTCAGGGCCACTCGCCACTCGACCACGGCGGTCGCCAAAGTTACAAACGGTGTGATGATCGTTGATAATGAGATAATGGTTTTTGCTTGAGAGATGTCCTGATATACGTCTCAATAATGAGAGCGGTATTGGGTATTTCAATAATTTATGAACCTAATGAAAAATGACAACTAATTCTTAGTTCTCACTTTTTTCATATTTTATAACCGAATTTAAAAGCAGGAGACTTTAATTCGATTCTATTTGATCGATTTCAAAATATCTCCTCTCTCTCTCTTATTATTTTTGTCATGGAAAGGGTCAGAGAGAGAGCACCTTCTAAGGATTCTATTTTACATACAATCGGGTTTAATGCCTTTTTTGATAATTTACTTTTTTTCTATTTATTCTGTGAGAAGTCTTCTTGATTGTATATTATTATGGTCTCGTAAGATTCATTGGGTTTGTCGCTGATCGGCGTCACTCGCCTGTAAATTAACCTGCATCGCTTATAAAGGTGCCGTTCGATTAGAAAAGGACTGTTCAATGCTTCGGTAATCTTATGTATTTTAATCAGGTTTATTCAAGTAAGATTGCATGAGCAAATATCTCGAAAGTAACATAAAAGACGTACTACAGAAATTAAGAGATTTTGAAGCCTTTATTTCATTTTAAGAATTTAAGCGCGTTATAAAGTCGGTGATGATAATGAAAACCGTGTTTTTTGTGTACCTTCGTAAAACATGTAACTCTTAAGGTAAGCAAGTTATTGTTTATTAACATCTAAGTCATCTCTTAGAACTTAAAATTGAAAATAAACTGAAGACATCCTCCAGAAACGTCATTTTAAACACTTGAATTACATTCGCTAACAATAATAATAATTCCTATGTAAACTAATGGAACAATTATTTTATAACTTGAGTCGTTTTAAAACGAGTACTCCCACTTAAAATTACAATTTAATCTTATTACCTATATCGAAAAAATATTTCTTCAACAAACTATACAAGTATGAAATTCAAGGCTGACAAGTATTCCTATTCTTAGAAATCTGAGTATATAAATTTGGTGTATCTTTCGAGCATAATCCACGGAAAATGACTGGGTACTCAATACGTCCACGATTTTCCGAATACAACTTCAAACGAGAGTCAGAGCTCTTGCAAGTATCATAGCTGAACTAATGCGTACAATAGACAGAAGTTTAGAGTATTTCATAGAGCTAAGCAGCTTACCTTTATCATTTCAATCATTCGTTGGAACGAAAGTTGTACGGGATTTGCATCATATTGGAATGAAATAAGTATTTTCTTTACGGATTTCGAAAGTACTATAGAGGGTAATGTAACTTCTTAAATTCAAATAAGTTTTGGCTTAGTAATAACGATGCTCCAATATAGCTGAAGAGTGTTTTTTTTGGAATTATGTAATTTTTGTTGATGAAGTTTTTGTGAACTTCTTGAAGTAAAACGTTTTTCATTATAGGCTAGCGGTCCATACAACTTATTGTATGAGCTCGATTCTTATGTAAAGGATTGGTCCACATGTGCTTTAAATAGAGAAGAATGTAGAGAAGGGAGGGGCTTTTGCACATCAATGGGACAATATGGGCTGACAATAACGTACAAACAAACTAAATCCAAGTGATATATAGCTACTACGTACCTACTACGGCCTACTTACAGCCTCCTTACATTTAAACTACGATAGCATATTGTTACCATAGATCCAGTCTTGAATTAGTCCCAATAGAGAAATAATGTTCGAAGGATTTATGCCGAAAGAGAAAGTTACGTTTATTCGTAGCAATAATTTACACAATCCATTAGTAAACTAATGCTTTGGTATATATTGGTACCTATAGAATTGGTACCTATAGATATTTTTCTCCATAGCGTTTAAGATTATATACGAGTAGCTATGCAGTTTCTAATCAATATCAGAATAAACAACAATAAGTCGAACTGTTTTCCTTAACTGTGTTTGTTTTAAACCATACACACAATTTCTTCAGATTCGCAATTTGTCCAAATTTTATAGTAGGTATGGTGTGAAGACTGTGAAGTGCGCACTGCGCAGTACCTCACCCCGCATCCCGCTGGTCCACGAATTCGTTACTGCGCAGCGACTCACCTCATGTTCACAACCGCCCCTTGAATCACAAATCTAGCAATGACTATTGCACAAATCGAAGCGAGTTATTTTGATTGGGACTAACAATAAAAAACACTAACGGCTTTAATACAAAAAGTGGTTTACCTGATAGTAGTTTAACCGTACTTTATAGGGGTTTAAACGGCGGTTTTTAGTTTGACCTCTTTTTGTAATGAGGCCGTAAGAGTTTTTATAGCAATACTTGCTTGAATTAAAAAATCTAGGAAATCGGAAACAGTTGTATCGCTTCGTATATATATAAATGGGCTAAGAATGCAATTTCCCTACACAGACTAATATGTTTATTGAAGACTCGATACATAGGCTATCTAAGCATAGCTTTTTTTAAATCTTATCACTAGTAGTAGTAGTAGTTGTTCCTGAGTGCGCCCAATCCAACAAACAAACTCTTCATAATATTGGTAAAGATATGTAAATAATTAAATAAATACAGTATATTTACGTGCAAGGAGTTATGTTCTAATGTATTCATATCACAGCTCGGTTAGGGTTTAATGTGACAGATGGCGATACCTGTCCTCGTAAGGAAACCATTACGTACATGTAGCGAGAATGTTGATGTAGATGTTCCTGTAGACATTATTCAAATTTTGTTTATATTTACCTTTTTTTCAGCAATCTCTGAAATGTTTTGTGGCCGATAAACTGCAGTGTCCGCCACCTAACTCTAAAACTGTTGATGTAGAACAAACTTCCACCAACAGATTCTTAAACCTAAAAAAGTAATCATATTTCATTGGAACAAACCTAAAAACAAAAAGTAAAATAAAACAAAATTTTTAAAATAATTCCATTTCAAACTGTGTTTTTATTTCAATGTTTTCGGTGCATTTTTATTTGGTTAATTTATGATTAATCGTTATTGATGCATCATGCAAGAACTTTCATGAACATTTAACGACAAATTACATGTAATTAATTGACGTAAATCAACGATTTTGTCTAAAAGCACGTCAATCCTTTGAATTATAAAAAAATCCTACGTGGTAATAAAAAGTATTATAAATAAATCCTTTTCCAATACATTAAGATTGGTTTTCGTTCAACCCCTTCCCTGTCTGTGCGATGCCAGACTAAGTTAATATTTCGAGTGAAGACCTGTGAAAGGGTTGCGAAGCTCTACAACAAAGACCTGGGATAATGTAGTGGTTACTTTGTATGAAATGTAAGAACTTTGCTTTTACGTAAAAGATGGATGTAGAGTCACATATATTTCATATAAAACAATAACATTAACAACGAACAAAATTTAAATTATGGATTAATTTAAATTTTGTTTTCATTATTATACTTTCCTATTCAGTCAGGTAATTTTTAAATGTGAAATATGGTAATCAGCTTAATCCTGAAGGACTGAACCATTACGTACATGTAGCGACTAAACTTTACTGAAATTTTATGTATAGCTGTATTGATTAATTGTGTGATTATTTTTTTTTATTCTACTCGGATAGCTAAACACCGTGAAACTTTTTGTTGACTGTGAGCCAACTGCAGTAAACATGATCTTTTACATGAACTCAAACAATTTCTGCCTTTAAATTTTATTGCAACATCAAATACTCCAAAATAATACTGAATTCAGATTTAAGGACTTCCTTTCTTTGTTATACAATAAGGGCGCAATAGGCTGCATCTTATTTAAAAAATAAATAAGTCCTCCCCACTTTTATTACATTTCTAGATTTGTCGTGTCTATCATAAAAATTCAAATGTTATGTACAACTTCGATATTATCACGCGCGTCATAAAATAAAACTGTAGTGCCGTTCACCCCTTGCACTGGGAGGGTTGACAGTGAATAGATTTATTAAAGATTCACACACACTGGCAAACTAGATTTTTCTACATCGCGCCCTACTTCGCGGGATTAAGGAAAAATATTGCATGCCTACAGTTTTGAATGGATATTGGCGAGAGATGACTTATTGGAGTCTTGCTTTCGTGGAAGCTCTGTAAACCTTGTTTCTATGAGGTGAGCCATTTCAACTCAAAGATTGTAAGAGAGTGTAATTCTTTACCAATGTCAACGTGCCAACATTCTTGAATAACCCTGGTTCGTTCAAGCAAGAAATCGTTTAGGAACTCCTTATCCTCAGCTTTAAACATAGTAACACAATACCAGTTTACATGAACTGTAAAGTGCTTTTACGGTAACATAACGCCATTTACGACAGCTTTGATTTTTACGACTGCTATTATTTTGGACGCAGCAGAATGTTGCTCGATTATAACACCTCTACCGCACGTTGGTTCAAAGATTCGTAAAGTTATTGAAACGTCGCCAAATCCACTTAGTTTTATGACTTGGAAAATGCGATACGACGCCTCGCAGCGGGGGCAGAGTGTATCGCGACATATCCTTATGTGACGCCACTGCTACGGGTCGTGACTAAACTAGTTTTTCACCTGACTTCGTGTCATGTAACGTAATATCAGCAACCTACGCCCTCGTTTCTGATAAACTAGTATACAATATTAAAAAAAGTTGTTTACTTCTTAAGTAACTAAGCTTACCTTTAAGTCGAGTTAAAACTATAAGATCACAAAAAAAAAATACCTACCTTGTAAGTTCTAAGAATCAAAATCATAAATGAAAAGAGTCATTATAATAATTATAAAATAATTAAATAAACATGTTCAATATTTTAGTTAATGACAGACCTAAACCGACAAACGTCTAAAAAGATAATTAAAAGAAATAAAGATTGAAATGAAACATTAAGATTAAGTTCGCTTTCTTACACCACAAAATGTCCAAAGTTTGTCAAACAAAGTACTTTGTATTAGTATAAACACAGCTTTACAAAAACATACATATACACGTATACGTATACATCTAAAACATACCATTACATGTACAGTACGAATATAGACATTCATGTTACGCTGACAATTTTACAGAAAGCAATCTTCCGTACAATCTTAAGATTAGAGCTAAGAAAACTCTAATCAGAAAATCTTGCTTCAAGGATTTGAACGTGAAAATTAGACATTTAAGTGACGACATTTTTCGGTATAACTGGCGGAGATGGAATTGGTCCCAAGAATATCAGCTGAAAACTGTTTTGTAAAGGTATACAAGCTTTTTTGATTGGCTACATGATACGAATATGGTTTAGGTACGTACGACTATCTTGTAGGTGTCATGGTTGCGGGTAGACAGAGTCTGCACCTGAAAAGTCGAGAAACGTCCTATCTAATCAATAAATTCCCTAACTCAAGAAATCACTATCTTTTTTCGTAACCAATTTCTTATTCCACGGCTGAGCAATGCCATCCTTTCGCCTTTCAAACTTTTCTGTCTTTGGCAATATCTGACCACATGCGTCCCGCTTATCTGATAATATCATCACACCACTTAACCGCGATCGACCTCAACGGCGATATGTCTCAGGTGAACAGTGGGTAACAATCTTGGCCCATCTGACAGACCGCATTTACGCGACAAGACCAGCCCACTCCCACTTAAACTCGGCTGTTTTTCTCCCACATCCGCTAATTGAGTTATATAACATAGCAAAAAAGATTTATCTTTTATATTTCTCTTTTTCTGAGTATAGTCCAAGTATACAGTTGCCTTCCATTTGGTTTATGAGAAATTTCGATTACAACAACAGCTGGTTAATTCTAAATAAAAAAGACTAAAAAGCGGCGGTAGCCTTATAGAAAGGGCGTCGGACTTACGATCATGTAGTTGCCGGTTCGGATCATTACACTTCCAACGTGAACCCACTCGTAACACAAGCATTTATCATAACAATTTGAGGAAATAACAAGCATACAAGTAATCTGTGACACACATCGCTTAAAGCTACAAAATAAAAGCTTTTGGTAAATCACTGAAAATTAACGCACCGAAAACGTTTTCCTTATATTTTCTCAATATATAATTATCATCTGTATAATAGGTAATATAAATTCTGTGAACCAGGAACATACAACCATTGCTGGGTTTTACCAGTACTCCCAACATTTGGCGCTTCATGAATACATAGCTTAATTTAGCAAGTCCCAGAAAGAGTACTTAAGTTGATTTGTTATCGTTTGCCCGTTTAATTGCCGCCGGCGAATTGCGACCATTGCCAAACTACTGTAAATGTGGGATTAACATTTTATAATGTATTTATTTTGTGTTATTAGTGATTTAAGTGAGCCTTGTTAATTGTTTAATTCTGTTCATTGAATTAAGTAACTGTTGTCGTGGTTCTGTACTGGAACAGAGATTAATTTAATGGATGTGTTAGTGTGTTTTTCTGCTTTTTTCTTCTAGCGAAATTACACATTATGTATACCTTTTCTATTATTATTATGCATCCAACGCGTACTACAATACTTTGGACATATAGCACGCAGAAATCCTGACAACGTGGTGCGTCTCATAGTTACCGGCAAAAGACCACGAGGGCGGAACCCGAAACGCTGGTCAGACCAGGTGACACAGCACATGGAAGTGCCAATGAACGTCGCACTCCACGAAGTTCAAGACAGAAATAGGTGGAGGCAAACTGTTCGACGACTACATAACAGGAGTCACGATCCTCAACAATGAGGGAACGACTGAGGAGGAGGAGGATACCATTTTTATAAATTATGCAACAAGTCTTTATCCAAGTTATATCTTAGGTAAAGCTAAAGGCTTATATTCGCGAATTGGTAACTGTAAACGTTAAATATATTCAATATGGTCTTTAAAAATCAATAAGAATTGTTTAATTCGAAAAGACTCAAAAGTACCTAACTTTCAATGTCCCGGGATTCAATAATGTTCTTAAACGTTAATTGATAATTTTTAGCAAGTACTTAAAATTAATACTATTTTCAACAGTTGACCCAAAGGGTAAGAAATTCAATTATCTATTTTGCTTCCTGGAGATTTTATAAAAGTTTTCTTAATATTTTAAAAAGGGCGAACCAATCTGGTCACTTGGTTACACTTGGTTATACATATATTCATAATACGCATGAGATATAGAAAATAAAAATAAATCATTATTGGAATAAAAAAAACAACAAAAATACTGATTATGATTTAACTTCACAAGTTGCACAATAATAATAGTAAATTGATATCAACATTTACAATTGTCATCAATTTAACTACTAAGATCTTATCATTACTCATGTAAAATTTCGAGTTCCTTAATTTTGTATACTTACTTTTCTCGCCTAAATACACTGAAAAAGGTTGGAAAAGGAAGCTGAAGAGAGACAGTATTTTTTAGTTTTCTCATGGAATACGATTTCTTTTCAGCGAATAGTTGGGGCTGAGTGAAAATCTGTGTCGAGTTTTTGTCTCCTCTCAATACGAATCAGGCCTAATGTCCCGGAAATTGCACTTCTTTCGAACACACTGAAAACTACGCCACACTGAAGCCAACTTCTGAACTTTAACTCGTATACTCAATTAATCTCGTTAGTCCAGTCGAAAAAAGTTTTTAATAAATGACAGTTGATTTTGGTTTTATAAAGCATTTATGTGTATGCCAAATATTTAGAAATATTATAAATAAACTGCCACTTTAGTTTTAAGTATAATTTCCGTAGATCTCTAAAAACCTTTAATTTTTACTGCGCTTGACAGGCTTTATACATAGACAGACTCAGCCCAGCAGTGGGACTTTTATAGGTCGGTATTATATTACAGACATCGCATGTGTTTTTGCAATTTAAGTAATATTTAGACACGTAACAAATTAAAGTATTATTTATACCGCTTGCCATCATTTTAATCCCATTGAGCCAAATTCCACAAAAGTACTTACATACCTTTCGCAATAAAATACTACGGGTTAAACTGATCCTTACCTCAAACAAACCAATTGGAATACTTTGGCCTGGGAAAAACAATGTGCGGTCTCAAAAGGTTTAATGAAATCTATCAGGTACCATGTAAATGTTTCGGCAAGGGTACGTCATAAACAAAGGATGGAGGCCCGGATTACTCGAATGTGATTTCTGTCCATAACACAGAGTAAGGAAATTAACAAGTGATAACGTTCCAAACAAGTGCTATTTTACCCCAATTAGTATTCAGGTTTTCGACCGAGTGGCATTAGCCGTGCAATTCAAAATGTATCTTTGCGTTAATTATACTTGAAACTAGAAAACCTATCTGTTGAACTATTGATATACTGTTTTGTTATTCTATATTTTGGAGTCACCGTTACTCATGTAATCTTTCTTACGTGATTTTTACAATAAAAAAAGGATTGAAGTACATAAGCGGTAACCATTCCACTTGTTTTTACTACTGTTTAGACAAGTGTTTTGTCTACAAGAATGAAACATTGATTATTCGATCATTCAATATTTATCATCTCTTAGATGGATTTATTTTATATCGTCAGAAACAAGTTATAATCTATCTATCGACTGTGGTGCACCCAAAAGTCTGCTACTGCACCTTAGAAGACTCAAATCAGGCTAACGATGCCACCTTAAATGCCGCACAATACTGGATCTATGCATTATAAATTAGGTATACCGTCGACAAAAAAAGAGAAGATTTCTGAGACCACAAATATATTATGTATTTAGGCACGAATAATAATAATATATAGAGTCCGCACTCCATTTGTTTATTACTCTGTACTGAACCATATAAAGGACCTAGTCCCGTGTATCCATTATAGTGTCGTTCAAAATGTACGATAGTCCCAGATTTAACTGTTACACCGTGTTGGTTTATGTATTTATCGCCTAATGCTGCGTGGGGTTAGATCGACAAACAAAGTTTTACTAAAAAAATCCGTTACATTTTTCGGTTACGGTTCTGAAATCGAAAAACTTACTATTTCTATTCGATTCAAATTCAGATATTTTTATATCTATATTTGCTTTTTGTAAGAGCTACGGATGGATGTTGAACTAAATACAATTGATTACAGTTCACTAAGATTTCATTCTCGGAAAGATTGTTAGTCAGAAATGAGAAGAAACCTTTCCAAGAAGGATTATTATGTGACTTTATACCAGTAGGTAAAGTATTATTACAACTTATAACTGTTGCACACATTTATACGTAACTATACTTATCAAGTATTGCTTATTTTCAGAGATCCAATAACTCTTCATATTGCTAATAACAATGTGGTCGTATTAACATTTTTGAAGTAATTCAATTCAATCTTAAAATAGCAATGGAAATATTTTCAAACCCACGACTTAAAAAGAAATACCAGCAAAACGCTCACCGTTATTTGAGCAAAACAAAAATGTGTAATTTTAAAATCTTTACCTTTGAATAATACGCTCAATTCCGCAAATCCTCATAAAAGATTAAACTCAAACAACCCTAAAACTCAAATGAAAATAAACGATAACATACTCTCGTACAAAATTCTTTTATCCCACATTTTATTAAAAAATACGACTTAATCCACATCATTTGTTTATTAACAGAGCTCTATAATTCATTCATTCATTCATTCGTTCATACAACGGGTCTTTGTTAACGCCTGTGTTAAAATCAATGGCGTAGTAGCTCGTTCGCCACAAAAGAAATGTTATAAATTCGAAGTCAATAAATTTATTTGTTAAAAAACAACACACAGGACAAATCACTACAATTACTTTTTTTTTCATAAATTAATCGAATTATTATTTTTATTGAAGTCTTAACCTTTTCAAGTGTAGTTTTATTCTTTGCTTTAATGCAATTCCAACAATTCCAACAGTTGAATGTCAGACGTTCGTTGTGATCACAGAATTAGACCATGATGCAGAAAAACAAGTTTATTTTGTTACTGTACAAATCTCGTTTCGTTTATTGTTTCACTCGCTATTAAAAGAACATTATCTACTATTTAATTGTTTTGTAATTATACTCATGCGTGATCAGTCAATAATAAGATGTTCATAATCTTTTATTTAAGTATTTTTTTATTTTTGTAGACTCATTTCGGTAGGTTAATTAATGCAAACAAACTATGTATAAATATTTTTTTTTTTTGAGGAATATCGAACACTACTCAAAACGACCAATATTCGCTAAATTTTTTGCAAGTTGTTATACATATATCAACAGACTAGCTAAATAAAACGAGATCCGCGAAACGTAAATAAATCCCAAACTTCCACAGACTGTGTAAACTTTGCTGGTACATGTTGATACACGACGGTGGGTCAAAAGCAGAGCTGCGTTGATCTACTGCCAAACACCGCTCTGTGGAGTAAGTCTCAAATTATAACAAATGGGTCCATACATTAGGTTGTCTTGCTAAGCCCGTCGCCCGGCAGGTGGGTTCCCGACCAGGTAAACTGGTGGCAATTTCACTTTGGCCCCTTTATCGGCGATGTCAGGTTGCGGTTCTAACATTATTTATTGCTACAGAAGAGTGAACTTTAATTTCAGTGCGTCCCTAAGGTACGAATGCTTTTTATTATGACGCGTAACTTTACTCACGTTTTTATATGCATGCTGTAGGCAACACATTTATATTTATTTAGAAAAAGAAAATACCTTATTTAATGCTTTACTTTTAAGTAAATAATAAAACTTTATATAAATACGATATAATGATTTAGCTTTTATTTTGTAGAAAAGCTGGAAACTCAATAGGATTAATTTTTATATCTGTACTTTATGATTCACCTTTGCTTTCGTTTGCAAACAACTCATAGTTAAAAAATAAATTTACACTATTTTAAATCATCAGACGGCCTAATGACAACCATGATAAGTTCAAGTTTCAAGTTCGGAAATATTTACTGCTCTTTAAATCAAACATGTAATGCCAACATGTCGTACGTTATATTACAATTCAAACCCTTCCATTTTTCAATATTCACTTCCTACTACCAACATCACAAAGCATAATGGAAAAGCAAATATGGAGCGAGGAAACATGCAAGATTTTTACAAAAATCCTCTAAAGAATGTCATACTTCCCCTATTTACCCAAGCTATTGACACAAAGTAATCGGGATGGTAGGAGTGTCCCTTATTGACAAAACGTGCCTTCCGCCAAAATATTAAAAATAATCCTCTACGCATTTTGCCTGACAACGGAATCAAAAGGCTTGAAAAAAGTACATGAAACTTTACCTACCGTCAGGAAATTATTTTCCTGTTTGCTCGATATTATTTTTCAATAAATTGGAAATCCGAACATTATTTCCTTGATGTCGCACATTTAAGTTAAATTGATATTTTAATTTTAGCACACAATATTAGCAAACAAATGGAATAAAATGTTGAAATGGCGTTTACGTGCCAGTCTACTACCAGTGTCAATTTTAGTCAGAGACTAAAATTCAATGACAAAACGTTAGCATCAATGCTCTCATGGAAACCCGGTCAATAATATTTATTTGTATACGCAAAAGTCTGTTCAATATACACAATTTCAAACGGAGTATGTTACAGAAATGCCCGGAAAAATATGGAGTAATACTTTAGCCCGTGGCAGTGAAGAACTTCCTTCAAGCCATGTACAACCTTAACCAAACAAACAATAAGCTTTGCTTTGAAAAAAATGACTGCATGAAAAAAATATCATCAGCTGATAAAAATTTGTATGGAGGTCCAAAAAATTTTTAAAACTCGTTTTGAACCAGGAATCTTAGATATAAAATAATTTCGTTCTTGGTTTTGGATTCAAAACCAAACAGACCACCACTACTGTTTAACAGTATATTTCCGAATATCTCTAGCTACTTTCACTCATTGTAAGACCATTAACACGATTTGACTGAATGTAGGACATTACCAATCTACATTGTAAATGTCTTACATTCAGTCAAATCTTACTCATCTCGTTTAGGAGCATGATGAGTCAATGGTGGTTGCACTCAGCGACCGCCACATCGGCGCCGGCATCTCGTAATGAAGGAGGCGCCACGCCCCGGAGTGTCCTATTTAATAACTTGTTTACCCTTAATGGATGTCTGTGACACCGTAGTGTGAAATGGGTTGTAACGTTGAATCAAATATACCGATATTTTCTCGGTTACAGCTACTTTTTGATGCTGAGTTACTTAAATTAAATAAATTAACTTCATTAAATGTAGTAAGTATTACAAATAATAACGAATCATGATTAAAAAAGTCGTTAAATGAAGTGTTGTCGAGATTAATTGGAAAATTATTTATTTATTAGGTAATATGAAAGCTAGTACAGACATGGTAAATGATACTCAAATAACGACAATACTGAGATACATAATTAACAGTTACATAAAAGAAATTTTGGTACATGTGTGTAAGTGTCGGGGTCAAATTAATTAATACAATAGTTATTTTTAGAACAACGGTGTAACAACCGGCCGGTTTTAATAGCCTCTGCTGTGTCACTACTCGCTTAATAATCACGATCAACGTTGTTTATGGCCGATACACCATATTTTCGGGTCAATTAAGGCTCTAATTTTATTAACTTCCAGTTTCTTTATTGACTGTTCGCTCTGTTTATCATTTCCTTACTGTTGACCTGGCAAGATGGCTCATTAGGACTATTTTAAGAAGTATCAACTGGAGTGACGTTGAGGCTGTTTTTCTGTAATCGTTTATCACGATCGTGCCTAATACTTAAATAAGATAAAGGCAAGGATAACACAGTATATCTAGATCCTTTGTTCTTAGCTCATGTACTTTGCTTTTGGTCCTAGAATTTAATGTTACTGAAGTTATTTGCTCTAAGACAAAAAAATCCTTCGGTGTCCAAATTTTTTAGCATGTGTAACTTAAAAACTAGTACATCTTTTAAGTTACATAGCGAAGATGATGAATACATTTTTAGGAAATGTTCTGAATCTAAATTCATTTATAATTTTAATAATTAATCAATAATAATATAACAATGTTAATTAAGCAAAGACATATGCTATACAAAAGTAAACTACAAACAAAAGTTGGATTTTAATAATTCTGTATCAAATATTCCACGAATTACTTAAGGACAAAAGAATTAGTAGAACTACGACATAAATGATTTTTATTCCAATTTTATTTATGTGAATTTGATAACTAAACGAAATTTGTAAAATGTTTAATCTGGAAATATTGGATAAAAGAGTAATTATTTCAACAATATTTTAAAGTAAATATTGAGTTAAAAGACTATAAGCTCAGTCCAAGGATAAATAAACAAAAAACCTTTGTCACATGACAAAGGAATATTTTTGAAATACATCATAACATTATATTATTTGTATTGAATTTCCCTACAATACTACGTTAGGTGTAATTACTTTATTTATTTATAAGAGTTCGCATCGCGTGGCGTTTTCTAATTTACCTTTATTCATTACATTATTTTGTCTTATTTAAACTCAAATGAACTTTAACATACGCGCTAAATTAAATGCAGTGGTACGTAATGTGCATATTTTTTCTATATGAGCAAAGTTACATGCACCCTTTGAAATAATAAAATACGTGCTACGAGCCTACGCGCCTACGGCGTAGCAACACAAGCTTTTGTTTGCAATGCATTTATTATTTACCACAAACAAAATAAACGTCGTGATTCATATTTTTTTAAGTATACCTTTTACAATTGTTTTAAAATTATCGGTTACCTATTGTTTCTCGCAAATAAAAAGGTATGAATCACATTTCTCGATCATCATCACAACTTATGATTTTCGCAATTCAGATGATTATAATAACCCCCTATGTAGACAGGCAGGCCCTATCACACATATAACTATCTAGATCTAGGTCGCAACCAAAAATAAAAAGAAGAAACATGAGCAATATAGTCGGACAAAAATCCTACTTTCAAAAGACTAAAGTATTACCTAGAACTCTGTGTATTGTGAACTGAATCCTCTAGACACAAACTGTCGCCGTATGCAACGGTATTACAATTTTCATTTTTCTGGTTTAGCCGGCTGACTGCAGGTCATTCGTTTTACATTATTCAGGGCGCCATACAATGTCCACTAAACTCGGTCAGTACAAGAAACAATACGTTCGTAAAGTTTGGATAGCATTGCCTATTTCAATTCCAATGCATTTTTTTTTTCATTTTTTAATAGTAGTACAATTTAAATAGAAGAGACATGACGATTTAGTTGTGCTTTGATGACCAATGTCTCGTACAAGTTTGGTTTAAGGGGTTGGTGTATCCTTGAGGATAAAAACCCCCTTTTTTAAATAAATAAAGATTAAAAAAAAACTTGAGAGGTGTCAAGGGGCACCCGGATGGAACGAAGTTCCTTTCAATTAATTAGTGAAGGAATTGTAATTAAATTTTATTTTTTTTAAGTTATATTTTTTTTTATTTTACCAAATAACTTAATCAGTAGAAAAAAATACAGAGAAACACGCGCACGCCGCACGGCTCACAACTGTAGCAAAAAGTGTCGTTACAACTTTTGGTCTTAATTTTTTCCGTCGAGCCCCCTTCGCAACGCGCGATAAGAAACTTTGTTCCAAAAAAAGTTTACGCAATCGATATGTTTATGACATTCGGCATTGCGATTAGCCCGAAATAATCGTGTCGATCGCGTAAAAAAGTTGAACTAAGCAATATCGTTGAGTTCCGTGATTACTAATAATAATGAGCAGTTGACCGCAATTTTCTTAACAATGCATTTTTGAAACGTACCTAAAAATATATTTTATGTTACATTCCTACCATCAGATATTTTATTTTCTTATGGCAGGTTTGAAAACAATATTTAAATCATGTTATCTTCCACCAATCAACCGTACGGACAGCCCTCCCTTTGTAACTCGTACAGAACCTGTCGGCATGTGAATTCAGTTTAATACTCTAGAGACCACAAGTCCGTGTGAAACGAAAAATTGCGGGATATAAGTCTGTTCTGCGGTTTGAAATTTCAAGTATTTTGGTAAAAATTGCTTGTAACAACACGGTTTTATAATATATTTTTTTTACATATTAGCGACTTTGCTAGGCAGGTAAGGGTCGAAGTGTAATGTCAAATAGATTTTAAAAGTAAAAAGATTCGTCCATATTAAATCAAATCAAATCAATTTATTTGTGAAACATAGGATATATGATAGACTGCTTGTATATAGTACTAATATAAATTCAATTAAACGATTCATTAGCTGGATTTTCATTGTGATAAAACTGTGGGTATTACGTATATGAACAACTCCCTTAACTATTTCCATAAAGCGTTAAGACGATACAACTTCAGTAAACCGAATAAATTAACAAAAGATATAATTAAAAAAAAACAAATAAATAACTTAAAACTTAGAGCCGTATTGTTCCAATTGTAAGACAAATAAGATTATTCTTATGGCTTCAACCTTCAGCTTTTAAAACGAGTTACTCTTTTACAAGTGTGAGCTGGCGAGCTTCCATTTTCTAGGACTGTATTGTTTGACTGAGACTTGTTCACATGTATGAGCTATCGGCCATGCGGCTATTCATATACAGTCCAGTACTGTATATGAATAGCCGCATCAATATTTAATATGCTCTTGAAACTTTTTTTTCTAAAGTGACATTATTCTGGCTCTGCCCTAAGGAAGATAAGGTTCGCCTATTGGCTCAAACATGTTACCTTTCCTTAACCACGGTTTCGATGGGAACACATTTGCCATCATTTGTAATTCTGGTATATTAATCAGGGTAGAGAATACACTGTATTCTGTGATAAATCATTAATTATGAACGTCAATGTTTCAGTTGTGACACGAAGGAATTCCTAATGTGTGCATATTACACTGAAATCAAGTAAATTACAAAATTCCAGAATCGAGTGATATTATTCACCAGTATCACCGTATTTCACGAGCTGTTAACTTATCAATCCGCTGACTGGTACAACTTCAATTCATTAGAGCTAACCCAATAGTCGGAAGGAACCTGCCTCTAATAAACGGCGATGGGTTTGCTAAAACAATTCGCCGCATCCGGTCCACCGTCCATTAAAGATGCTTGCAGACGATGCAACGAGTTCCGGATTGTCATAATAAAATACCAAAGCGAAGGGAAATTACGTAAACCTGTCTTGAAAAAATATGGATAGGTTTATCGTAAGTTACAAGTTGATGCTCAATACTACAAGGTTTAAAGTACGGTATGAACAGTGTTTGTTGTAGCAGGACTTTAACAACTTGGGAAAAAAGTTAAAATTTCGTGATTTTTTTATCCGGTTGCCACTGAAATGTTTTTCCCTGTAGCTTTAACGGCTTCATCGATTTCAGTTTGAATGTTGTAGTTAGATTCGTCTTAGTCAGACAATAAAAAAACACTATTTTAAAGTTGAAATTCATATAATTTATTTTGCAATTACGAAAAGGAGAAATTACAATACTAACTTACTAATATTAAATCCGAAAATTATTATTGAAATTGAGAAAATTTTCTAAAACATTCGACTGCGACTGTTTTTGAACACTGTCAACTATGAAAATTCAAATTAGAGAAAAAAAAATCTCAATCGTTTAAACAAACGTAAAATTCCAAAACAATAAATCGTCGTCAAATTTAACGAATTCCTTATTGCATTTTGACGAATTTATTATGAAGATGCGTCATTCCGACCATTTCTTACTTTGGTGTGCTACAAGGCAGAAAAGATTACCTAAGCAATATTAGAAGCCGTTTCATTTATAGCCAACTTTCTCATAATGTTTTGTTCTCTTGACCTTTGAGTCAGGTATAAAAAGGCGTCAAAAGTCAATAGGTAGAAATGTAGAATAAAGTTATCCTAAACTCAGGCCAACGGATTCTAGGCACGTAGGTCCTGACAGCGATTTCTTTGAAAATTCTATTCGGCGTTCCTGTGTGATGAGAATTTTAAATAGCGGCCTAACTTTCCAACTGCTATTAAACTGTTAACGTCTCGACCTTGAGAGAAAAGTTTTAGTATTTTCTTATTCATAGAAATACGTGTGTGCTAAAAATATACCTGCCATGTATTTGAATTTATGTTGTTCCCAGGTAAAGTTCGTTCTATACACTTATTTTTCGTCACATATGTTGAGCATTCTTGGTACCAAATAAACCAAATATATTCATTTACTTAATACTAATCATGTGTGCATAGTTCCCAAAAACAAGAAACGTTAAATAACAAAGTAGTATAATTATAACGATAGATATGCTATTGTTTTTTTTTTCACACTAATTAAAATCTTGTCACAGTTAATGTGCTGTATTATAATTGATCATCGAAACGCAAAAACAACAGCACCAAATCTCTCAATAAAAATATTCAGTAAGTAAATAAGTGTGTGCAGGGTCGTTAAGCGTCCTCACCTTAATAAAGATAAGACCCTCTTACAACTGCAGGGGCGCCTTAATGGACATTACCTGACTCAGTTCCTTTAAACTCAAAATTAGAACACGTGCTAGCTAAATAATATTTTAATTAAGGAGATCAAAGTTATTAGACCCGTAATTCCGTGTTGATATTACAGTGATTATGGATTTAAGCTCCGAATGCGTGAGGTTCGCATCCAAAGAGATCGTATCTTATTGTTGTATTCAATTTATTGAGTGTTGCTGGCTGTTAGATGTGAATTGAATTTCGAATACCGGATGTTGGGTATTGTTGTGATTTGTAAATGACAAATTGATGTGTTATCTACCCACATACCACAACAAATTGTTCGACAAGGTTCGTCATTTTGTCTGCAGGAACATAATTACTGAATTTGTTAATTGGTACTTTAAGTATTCATACTGTACCAAATTTTAACAGACTGCTTTAGTAAAGTTCGATTTATTAATAGCAACATTTTTTGATTTCGTACAGAATTTTTAAGTAAAGAATGCCTAAACACGAACTAACAAAGTAAATGTTAAATCCTTTTTATTTTTTATAATTAGGTATACTTAGAAGGTACATAGAAGTGTCTAGCAAGTTATTAAAAACTACTTTTAAGATAATTCTCATTAAAACCGTTTTGAAACTAGGGACAATGTTAACGAGGTTTTAAACAAATTCTTTAATCCGCTCGTAAACTAGTTACGGTTTGCAGTTGTTCTTGAAGCTCGCCAAGACTGGCGCGCACTTCTTCAAATTTAATTTGCTCTTAGACAGGATTTGGTGTACGAGGACCACAAAGAACTTTAATTTTCTTCATTTACCGTCGATTTTTAAAAAGTATGTAGAAGTAAAATTGTTTAAATTATTGTTATAATATTTCGGAAGATTAGCTCATATAAAAAGAAAACTTTAATCTTTAACTATACTGTTTTGTTCATTTTCACCCCAGTGTAAATACAAAGTAACACAGGTGTTCATAAACATGAGGTTGAGAGTGTTGAGACATAATTAAAATGAATGAATGATTAGAACATTCAATCAAACAATTAAAACTGTAGTAGGTTCTTAGTTAGTTAGTTTATTTATTTTTTTAACTTTTGGTACCTGTATTCAATTGTTTCAATATTTTATACATTAATTATGAAAGTGTTAAAAATTATATAAGTATATTTATTATACGTAAGTCTTATTGCACTCAGTGTAAATACATACTAAGCTCGTGGTTAGTCAGGCTTTGTACAAAGGAGTCAACATCTTTTCAAGTTTGTAAAGTTGTCTGTGTCAATCTCCTTTGTGAAAAGTGACTTGTTTGCACCATGAAACTGTAGTATTAACGTGGACAGTTGTTCGTTAGATCCGATTATTATCCAACTCGAACATTTTCGGCGAGAAAAAAATATTTTAAGTTTGAATATGAATTTTTATCCATATGTCATGTGACGTTATTTTTGACTGATTGAATAAAATAATAGATTTTTGTAAAATAAAATTAAATAAGCTTAATATTGCGTTATAATATTATAAAGAAAATACATACAAATATAAATTGTTGGGACAGCTGTTTTCCGTACCAAATAGGTTGTACAACATAGAGATAGAATTATAATTCAATTCAATTCAATTTATTTAATTGTCAGATTACAAATGATCCATATTGGTTAGTAACAACAGGAGCTTATAAAATATGTTTTAGGGTAGGGTTTTTGTACAAGTTCAAAAACCCTTAAAGCAGGCTTTTATTTATGCATGTTTTGTTTGCAAAAAAATAACATTAAAAAATAGAATGGTATTTTTACACGAATTCCAAGTAGACATCTTTCAAATGCCTGGCAACCTAGCGGCATAGCTTGTCTGTGATAAATGTATATTCCCGCCACGGTCGGTTTGGCCGCGTGTCAGCCATTTTTCTTATCGTATTATATTGAGTAAAATTCGGCGCGGTGGAAAAATGCCGCGTCCGTCTACAGGTTCAAGGTACGTTTCTTGAAAAAAAATTGTAGACAGATTCTACACAAAAATAATTGATTACTTTATTTATACTTACTTTTTGTTGTTCTTCGAGTAGTCGTAATCCCATGCCATCTTCAACAAGGTAACAAACCATTACATTTAAACATAAATAAAATTTACATTCCTAACAGGCGAAATAAAGCTGTCATATCATATTACAGTATACCCAAATTAATAATGCACATGCAGATCTTCGCTAATTGTCGTATTCCCGGAAACACCCGAATCATTGAATCGTAAGAGCCCTAAACAATGCACTTGCATTTTGCACCTTGTTCAAAAGAAATAGGAGTCAATATCATGTGTACACAATCGAAAACAATTCGGGCGGTCGGCGGCGGTCGCCGGTCAGTCAAAAGTCCGTCAGTCGTCTTTACATATTGGTGGTGACTGCACGTGTTCTCTCTGTGTGGAATTATATAGAGCTGCTATTACACACCCTTCTTGGTTTTGTTTTCAAAGGTGAAATTAATTTCAATTTTAATTATCTTATTCAAATTTAATTTAATTTTGTAAAATAGTTAAATATACTAATATAATAGAAAGATAAAATAAACAAATAGATATAGGAATAAATAATAATATCAAGTCAAAAATACAACAAATAAATAAAAATATGTTAGGTAAACCTTGTGTTATTTAAACCCTCTTTTCTTACATCATTACACCAGCTTCAGTAAGACACTTGAAAAGTACTATAAGATTTTCGAAGGAAATCAACAAATACTGTAGCATATTCGCAATCGTGTGGTTTTCCTCGCTTACATGGAATTATCGAATCAAATTTTATTACTGATAAATCAATATTTATCTCTTTTAGCACAAAACACATAATTCTACTAAACTATGCATGAAGAAAATGCACTTAACCACTCTATATACATATCGTCTTCCGACGCTCGGGGAATACGACCGTTGGCGAACAGTGACGAAAATTTCTATGCGCATTATCACTTTGGGAGACCTGTACCTACTATTTCTACTAAAAATTAAAGCCTGCGTACCTACCTTGCGAAAGTTACTCTTGTTTGTTAAGCAATCACGCCTACTGAACCGATTTACATAAAATTTGGTACAAATATAGTCTAGTATATCCTAAAAAGGACATGGCCTTCTTTTTGTTGCGATAACCGACGACCACACGGGTGAAGTCACGGGCTACAGATAGTATTAATGGAAATATTTGATGGTATGTCTTGTATAGAGGAACGTTTTTTGAGTTTTATTTATGTCGTTTTGGATGCAGATATTGTCACAGACGGACCGAATTTTTTGTTTTTTTTAATATTTTTACCTACTTCTTTAAGCAATGTTAGCGGAGCTGATGTTTTAGTATCTAATTTCTATAAATATATAATATAACATAGAAATAGATAAACTACCTCGAGTTAGCTTGATTTGAAAGCTGCAATGCGGTATTGCAATCTTGTAGGTACTGGGGTTCGCCAACGTTTAGATTAACTTACAGTATGGATTTATATACAACGTTTAATATGTACTTTTAATATTACTTTTGATCAGGTAAAATGTTATGATAAGTGATAAATTATAATTTTAGCATTACAAAGTAGGTATCATTGGAATCTGAAATCGCCAACCCGTAATGAGCAAGCGTAGTGATCAATGCCTATTCCTTCGCTATATGCGAAGAGGCTTCTGCCCAGCAGTGGTACGTTTATAGGTCAGTTTTTTTTTATTATTTATTACAAAGAAGCTCTTTATGTATTTGGTATCTAGTAATTTTTCTCGTTTTAAACTATCAAAGAAAAGACGGTGGGTATAGTTGTTGTTGCTATTTCTTTACAGAAACATGCATTTAGGCGCAGTACATCAATAAAAATATTTTATTTACAACAAACTCACTGAAATGTTCGTAACTCTGGTTCGTAACGTCAGCTTTTGTTTATTATTTTTTCACTATACGCTTAAAAAAGCATTTCTTTCTGTAAAATCTAAACTATACTCCAAAATCGTCTTACAATAATTGACATTGACAAATATTTTAAGTTTTAACACAATGAATCTCAACTTTCCATCACAATCATCCATTTTACCCAGTCGCCGACATTCTTAGTGGACGGCCATTGTGCGGGAAAGAAAGTACACTTAATTAAACTTCGCTCCGCTTCATTACCTAGCCCAGCTTTAATGGTCCTCTATTAACGAAGACCGCTAGATAATGCAACTATTGCTGCCTTTATAAAATATCGTTATAACTTGCTAAGACAAACTAACCAGTAATTTAATAGTAGAAAGACCACACGAGAACAAATTAATACAAAGTTAAACCTTATCGCGTGATCAATGCTCATTCCTTCTATATATGGGAAGAGACCTGTGCCAAGCAGTGGGACGTTTATAGGCCGGTATTATAAACCTTATCGCGTTGAAATAAAGGTATCAGTGTCAAATTACTCCATTAAAAAAATTTCACATTATTTTTGTATCTGTAATCAGCTACCACAGGCAGATTGAAATGAAAGGAAAGTAAATAATTTCATATTATCAGTAGGTTCTTGCATTAATCCGCATAGTAGATTAAAACCAGTTTAATGAACATCAAACATAATCGTGCTGATCTTAATAAAGCCAGATATTTACTTGTAAAGGGATTAATGAAACGAAACTATATGAATGAGCTAAAGCTATAATACTCCTGGCTAAATTCTTTTAAAACCTTAATTATCTAAGTGGTAAAGAACGATACATTATCTCAAACATACAGAATTAATTTAAAACGAGGTAATCAAATGCTTAATACTGAACAACTTTTCCCAAGGAACATACGTCGAAATCTTAAAATTGAAAATCAACTTTTCATACATATATAAGTCACGCGACCTGTCACTTTGTATGAAAATTTCAGTTTGCTTTTTTAAGATTTCGACCTATGTTCCTTGTGAAATGTTGTTCAGTTTTATGCACCTGATTACCTCGTAGAATAAAGCAATCCTTTTTAATTATGTATAAACAAATAGCAACATATATTTTTCATATAGTGTATTTTGCTGGTCGTCACTGAAAACTATTGCATCGGCCCTGCTTCTAGCAGGAACCATGGCATATGCTGAGCGACAACGGTCTTGCATGAATGTGACGCGTTCTCTCATTTTAGTATTTTTTTGTCTATACGTACACGCGTCGCATTATTTTTCGCAAATCAACCTTTTTTCTCACTTTTCTTTTACTTATTTCGCAGCAAAATGATGAAATAGGTACCCGACGTATCAACACAAAAATCTTGGAATTATTTAAAATGTTATAGTAAAAATAAACTTTAATTTTGACATAAAAAACCGACGGACATTATATGTACAGTCAGTAACATAAATTGATATTTACAAATGATCTAAAGAAAATAAATAGAATAAATAATACCGGCCTATCCTACTGCTGGGTTTAGGCCTCTTTCCTTATAGAAAAGGAACGAGCATTGATTACTACGCTTGCGGATTGCAGTTTGACGATTTGAGATTCCAGTATTTGGAATTCGGGTTTCCTCACGATATCTTCCTTCGCCTATAATAACATATATAAATAAAAATTAAGAGATATAATTATAGATATGAAAAAGTCACATTGGTACTTGCCTGGGTTCGAACTAGCAAACATGGGCATACAAATCCGGTTATTGAACCGAGGCCACCACGACATTTTTATTTTAAAATAAATTGAATAAAATGACTAGTAAGCACTAACACACAAAAAGACTAGGTAGCAAACCCTGTTTCCTAGTCACAACATCAAAAAATGGACTTTAAATTGCGTAGGTATTTGTAAAACTGATACATCAACTTTTGATGCAGGCTTTACGTAAAAATTCCGCGCCGAAACGGAAATTAAAATGAAAAAGTTAGAATAGACTGTTCGGACATCCATCAAAATGTTAGTGCTAAAAATAGAAGCCCGTAAATGTACGACGGAACGTTTTCCTGCTAAAATAAACACTTGGCATCACTAAAATTGATATACTATTCGTAATCCAGACCCTTGTGTACTTCAGCCTTTATTGAGTTATTATCTCCCATACCGATGGAATTTATTTTACAGATCGGCTTCAACTGTTCGACTATTTGATGAATGTTGCCGTTTATTTTTATTGTGTTTATACATTTTTGTTTATTCATACGAATTACGGGCAGGTTAATAAATTTTCAGTTGTATTAACAATATGGTTGAACTGATTCAGTCGGAAATACGTTTTAAACATTGGTTACAGCTATCGACAGAAGTTTATCCAAATGTATTTCCGGAAAAATATGAAAGTATTGTAGACGGAACTCCAAATTTCGCTAGTATTTGTGGACACATTGATTTTTGCCGTATACAAATATAATGATGATTAATTTAATATTAATTTTCCAGTGTGTCGTTTTATTGAGAAATGTTGGTATTTATTTACACGTACATAGTCAGATAAAACAACGGAAAATGAAAATTATTTTAATAAATATAATGTGAAGATTAAATTCAGCAGATGCACACATGAACAAATATCTCAAGTTCATGTTTCTCCACTGATCATTTGGTCATATGATCACCGAAACCCCTACGTGCCTCGGAAAGCACGTTGGCCCCGACTGTCATATGGTGATCTTTGACAGTCGTTAAGCCATTACAATTCTGACAACCAGTCTTACTATGGGAACCGTATTACCCATTAAAAAGGTTGTGGAGGTCAGATAGGCAGTCACTCCATGTGAAATATGTGTTCAGCTAAATCCGCTAAGACTGGAAGCCGACACCAACCTAGCTTGGGAAACGCTCAAAATCAAAATCAAAATGTTTTTATTTCTAGTAAACCTAAAATAGGCGCTTTAGAAACGTTTTAAAATTAATGACTCTAGGTGCGTGGATCCAAAGTGTCATGCTAAGCAGAAGAAGACTATACACAATACTCTTTATAGGCAATAAAAGAGCAATAGCATAAATAATGTCATCCAAACCGATATCTATACAATAACATAAATAATGTCTTCCAAATCACCATAAGATAAGGTTTCTGAGTACTATCTCATGTAATTTCATCTTATGAGGGTGACCAATAGGCGAAGCGGCTAGATTGAGTGGGGCGCACCCCGCGGTGACTAACTTAGATTTATGTTGCAAACTTACATATAGGGCTTACACTCAAACTTATTGAGTTGTATGAGTAATCGATAACACTTAATCTTTCAAGCAATTTCATAAAAGGAGTTTCTGAATTCAGCAACTGGTTTTGGTTTGCAATAAAGGTAATTCACAGGATCAAGACGACAAGCATTGTAAAAGATAAATATGAATCGATATTATTTAATACTTGTTTTATCTTGTGGGTCCGCCCTTTTTTTTTCAAATCGGACCTGGAATTCCTGAGTATAGCGCGTTCAAACAAACAAAAAACCTTTTCAGCTCAATAATATTAGTATACATTTGTACATATTATAAACAAAATCCTTCACCCAGTCTGTCTGCCTGAACGCGTTAACTCAAAAACTACCGAACGGGTTTTCATTATTATTATAATAACTTCCGTGAGACGAATTCATAATTATTTAAGGATTCAACGGTTTACTCACGCGCATTTTCGGGATCGCCCGACTAGTTCGACTCGCGACACCGCCGCCGCCGCGTCAGCTCATGATTAAGGACTCCTATTGAGTCTGAAACTAGTCGGGCGATCCCGAAAATGCGCGTGAGTAAAGCGTTGAATCCTTAAATAATTATGGGTTTTCATTATGTTTTTTTTTTTACCAACACATGCATGATTCAAGAGAAGGGCTTTGATAATTTATTAATGCTGTGTTGATGCAAAGCCTGGTTTTGCTCAGGTAACAGGTTTGGTTTACTTTGTAAGTAACGAGTCGCTAGTATATGATAAAAATAAACACAAAATGTATTTAATATAACTGTTGGCATTTATTCTATGTTTTTTTCTGTTTCGTTACGTTCTGCACGTTTACACAGTTCATAAAAATATCAAATGAATCTAAAAAGAATATCATCCACTCTTACTTCGTCGCATCCTATTAACACACCTTTTCCCACGTTAATATGCCGCCCATTTTTTATCATTTGCAAGCAATATAGCTCGTAACATCCCGAGAAAATTGAGCTACTATGTTGCATGTGTTAAAAAGATGATATCCAATAATGACAGGCTTTTGAATATAGAAAACGGTTTTTTTTTATTCTGCTTTCTTTTATTTATGCCTGTATGAATGTTTTAAAATCCTAATAGCCAAACATAAATTCAACTGTTTCAGTTCAAAAGATAAATAATAAAAGTCATAATGCAGTGCGTAAAGCGGACGTACATTAAAAAAAGCGAGTTTAATTTTAAAAGTGGGGAAAAGATAACAGTGGTGTGTAATTTATGACGTCATTACGGCGGAAATTAAATGAAAAACGCCCCAGAACCGACATTACATCCACATGTACCGTCAGTCTGTTTCAATAATGAAACGTTAAATCCCTAAAGATGTTCGGTAAATCATTCGATAACGTACAATCTGTATCGGTACAAAATATCATGCCATCAACAATATAAATATAGGTATTATAGTTTTTAACTATAGTTTTTAGAACTATTTAGAATAATGACTCATTTAATATCTAAAATCATTGTTAATAATGTCAGCCTATAAATGTCCCACTGCTCGGTACAGGCCTCTTCTCGTATAGAGAAGGATCCAGCATTGATCACCACGCTTGCTCATTGCGGTTTGGCAATTTCAGATTCCAATTTATGGAACCAGGTTTCCTCACGATGTTTTCCTTCACCGATTGTCAATGATATCTTAGAGTATGTCTACAAATTTTATAAAGCTGAATAGATTGCTTGTTTGTTTGATTAAACACGCTAATCTCTGGACTAGTGGTAAAATAACATATCGGCTTATCTGGTTGTTCTCTGTTAAGGTATGTTGTTATGTAAACGCATACGACACACGCTGTTAATTTCTACGATAATCGGCTTACCGAACCATGCATATAACATATCTATTACCAAGAATCAGATGGATGGATGGTAATTGACGTAATGGCAATTAGTTTACTGTTAATTATATTGAAAGCTTATGATAATGTATTATTCTAAAGCAAATAATTTGTAAGCATATTGGATATAACTGAACTTCAATCCACGATTTTTTTAGATATAACACGAGCAAAGGCAACTGAGTGCAAGTTTTTTTTGACGTGATTTCGTCTTTATAATTCTACTAGCTTTTGCTCGCGACTTCGTCCGCGTGTACCACCGTTTATTAAATTACCACCCTTTTCTCCCCTTTGGGAGGGAATTTCCAAAAATCCTCTCTTAGTGGTAGCCTACTCCTCCCAACAAACACACATGCCAAATTTCAGCTCTTTACGATCAGTAGTTTCGGCTGTGCGTTGTCTGTCAGTCAGTCAGTCAGTCAGTCAGTCAGTAACGGAAGAGTTTTATATATATAGATGAACGCCGGCTGCACGCACGAAAAATTGTCACGTTCCGTCTGAGCCGAACGTGCAAGCGAGAGCGTTAAACAGGCGATAGAGAGGTACGATTGGCCCAAGCGTTCGGCTAGTGACGCATCTATCTCTCGTCCACTCCATCGGCCTATGCGTCCGAGTAGAGAAGAGAAAGTATGCAATTTTTAATCAATATTTGATGACGTTATCACATAAAATTATCGACCGCAAACCGATTTCACAGACAACTTATTTTATATATTTTTAATTCATTTGATACTTATGCAGTCATCAAAAAAAGTTTTATCATATTTCCTCGGCCGATGGCATAACAATCTGTTGACCAGTTACACTACTACGGAGATATAAAAACGAAAACAGTTCAGCTTATCTTATAGCTACGTATCAAGATATTATAGAAATAGTAATAAATTTAATAGACGTCTTTGAAACTATTCGGCGCGTCCTCTAAGTTTAAGGTACATCATAAATCTTAATAACATCGGCCTTTCCGCATGTAAGGCTATGTCCCCAACTAAGATAATAATCACTTAACAACATTTAGCTATAATGCCTTTGTTAACAAAGATGAAACTGTAGAAACCTCCATTTGAATATTTGATGAAATTAGGGAATGTCTGGAGTAGACATTAAGCATGGAATCATAAGCAAGTGGGCGTTGATACAGTTCAGGAATTACATTTCTTTAAAAGATGACGTGAAGACGAAGTATATAATGTCATCATTATAATTTTACACACAAACTTCTCATGTGACGCCAATGCTATTTTTATAATTCCAGCCCATGCATCCCACAGCTGGGGACAGGCCTCTTCCCATATAGAGAGGGAACGAGCATTGATCACCACGCTTGCTTATTGCGGGTTGGCGATTTCAGATTCCAATTGAGGGAATCCACCATTTTGACGGGCCTGTTGGTCTAGTGGTTAGTGACCCTGACTGCTAAGCCGGAGGTCGTGGGTTCGATTCCCACCCAGGACAAATCTTTGTGTGATGAGCACGACCATTTGTTCTGTGTCTGGCTGTTATTTATCTATAACTAGCTGACCCGGCGAACTTCGTACCGCCTAACAGTCAATGAATGTCGTGTTACCTTTTAGCTGAACTAAATTTAGGCTTTGATGAACGTAATACAATGATACAAAATAAAAATACAGATACTTAGATATCAAAAAGTATTTTATTATGATAAATATTACATACAGAAAGAGAAGTAAAAAAAAAATTAAGTAATTAAATACAAATTGTAGAAGGAAAAACTTAAACCTCAGACAGGACTCGAACCTGCGACCACTGTCTGAGGTTTAAGTTTTTCCTTCTACAATTTGTATTTAATTACAAAATATTCGCTAACACATGCGATAATGTGTTAAAATAATTAAAAAAAAAAAAAAAAAATAATAAAAATTAAGTACTTCAAACACGTGTCAGCAAAAAATGACTGAATTGCTAGAGAAATCATCAGCAGATAGATCGTTCAACAATGCAACTCTCATATTTACTGTCAGTTGAAGTTTCTTCACATATCGCCGCAGATTTGACTGTTGATCTGTGCGATAAGCTCGACGATTTCTCGTTTCCAACCTAGCCGTTTCACGGGCTGCCTCTCTTTCCTCTTGTGTTTGAGAGGTACGAATTAAAGCCCTTCTTCGCTCCATACTAACGCGGCGCTCTTCTCGTGCAATGTCTCGTTCTTCATCAGATAATTGACTCGCGATGTTCCGTTGCCTAATTGCAGTACGGCTTCGCTGGGAAAGATTAAATCTTCTAGGACGTGGCATTGTTACTAATACTGAATAATTATGTACTCGCACCACAAAACCACACAAAACAAACAAATATAACAGTAGCTGACCTTTCGTGACATAGACATTGATTGACAATAGTTTAGATCATAGACTACTACTTTGGATACTGCCCTTTTTATTCAAATCTGCTTAATACACCTTTCAACCTTTTTATTTGATTTAAAAAAATACAGACAAAAGTTTATTCACCCTTTTTAAATAATTACACAAAATACATTTCTGAACGCATGCATAAATTAATATCAATCGCAGTATTTGACAGGATGACAGGAGGAAAACAAATGTTTGACAGGTACGAAACTCAATTAAATGGAAAATGATTCATTTTCATAAATATGAATTAGTCAAGTTTTCATTGTTTTTAAACTGTATTCTGCTATTCAGGGCGGAGACAAATCCAACGAAACAAAAACCATGAAAATTGATCCAGCCGATCTCGAGCTATAAGTGTTGTAACAAACCCGTCTTTCTTTTATATATATAGATTTTATATATATAGATATGTATGTATTTAGAAATATATAAGTAAGTTTATCAGTTGTCTGGTTACCATAGTACAGTCCCAAGATATATATAGATAAGATAGATATTCACCGTTTTTCAATGGTGTCTTAGAATTATTAAAAAAGTACATACAGGAATAATTTAAATTAACCCTGTAAATCTCCACATTGGCACTTGCTTGGATTCGAACCTGCAACCATGCATCCGAATCTGATCATTGAATCTAGCGGTTCAATGATTAGATTCGTTCACTACGTTCGACGTATTATACCTTTACGGTGATAAACGGTGATAATGTACGTATATTAGAGGTGGAGAATATATATTTTTTATTTATATTAGGCTATAAAATTTATTAATATTATTTTGATATTATTATTATATATTACCGGTGGAAGTTTCTAATATGCATTGTAATCGGCCATAAGCAATGCTTTAATCCTAAACAGTAGTTTCACAGAAAGCCTATCTTCGCTAATGGCCGTCGACCTGCTCTATTCTAAATGGTGATGACAGTATACGAACGTTCTCACAATTGATTCATACATATTGTAGAGCTTATTCCGGAGGTCAGAGGTTTCACGAGAAATTCATCAAAATTAATGAATCAGTAACTTATAGTGGCTTGTACAGTCAACAGCAAAAGTAGATGATCAAAATCTGAAATTCAATACTAATAAACGGTGCTCGTGTCAGATCTGTTTGTCGTCGAAGTGATTCAAAAGTATGTAATCGTAAATTATACCAAATATTTACTACTAGTACAGTTGCCATATATTCGTGATTATTTTGAATCCAAAAGACATAAACACAATTTATCATCTACTTTTGCTGTTGACTGGACTACCAGCATGCTTTACAGAATTTTGATTTGAATTAGGACCTATTTGTAAAGTAATCAATGTTTTCATATAAACATTATTGACACATACGTTGGGATTGATAGTGCTTAGCATAGTCATTAAGTTAATGAGACATCACAGACAGTGCTGCCAAGTAATGTGAGCCTGATCTAAGTTCCCAGTAAAGCTAGCCACACGATATACTTGAGGAAGTCTGCTGTATCACGTATCTTGCAAAGCTTTTGCTGTTAAATTGCTTTTTATATTAAATTTGTGATTTGACGGCAATAATTTTATGCTTCTACAAGATGCGTAATTCGGCAGTCTTGCACAAGTATATCATTACGTGTGTAAAAGCATGAAATCGTCCGTATAACTGAAATATAAATGAAAGATTTTCAGAATATCCCATTTTTATGACAATATATTTAGTTGTTTAGTATACGCGTAAAATAAACATAAAATTTATTTGACAATTGCGACAAATCGATATCGTCGTAAACAATTTTTGCACAAACCAATTCATCAGCGGAACGGTCGCTAGCTCGTAAAGCTGGGTTTGTCCGCATATTAATCTCTATAATCCTAACATGTGTTAGTTACAGCATCTATTTTATGATGCTGTGTATAAAAATTCATGAAACCAAAAAATGTTTTGGCCGGTTGGCTTTTCAACAAATTACTGACATAAATATCGTTCTGTCATGCCCATTGTTTTGTATGAAAAAGTTTATCATACCCTGCCTTCTAAATTAAAGGCAAATGAATTTCTAAAATACTATTTTTATAAATTTCTTAGTTATGTAAAGCGCATCTCAACAACATCCCCGTGATCATAATTTAATCGGTAATAACCTTTTATCTATATCCTCCTCATAAATATAGCTTTATAGCACTAAAATACTTATATATTACTCCACGGCATCCTCCCACTGAAACAAAAATGATTCTTCTTGCCGTAATTATATACAAATTTGGACAGAAACTGGACCCTTCACAGAGCTTGCGATTGGATCGCTGCTCTATACGAGCAAAAACCATTACAATTGCAATACATACAGTATTTCCGCGTCATTTATTATTCAAACATTTGGCTGAATGTCTAAATCGACCGAATTGCCCACACGTCGTTCTGCCAAGTGGAATATGCAAAAGGCTTATGCATAAACAAAACGTCCCATCTGTGTGTACAAATGTGAAAATTCGTGCATACCAAATGTGCTTCGAACATTGTACTGTTGAATGCACTAGGATTGCGGATCTGTAACATTGTTGTTCTTTAATTCATACAGGACCGAAGAATTATATGTTCTGGTTCTGTCGTAATGTCCACAATTAAAAGAATCCTTATTTTAAAAAAGAGATATATGTAACAGATTTGGCCAAAGCGACAGGGCATCATGCAGGTCAAGCTTAACTGGGTACCGCAGAGTATAATTATAGCAAACTAGCTTCTGCTCGCGACTTCGTCTGCGTGGACTTCAGAATTCGCTCCAAAAAGAAAAATGTGAAAGCAATGAAAAATGGAATAAAATTTTCACCCGTGTATAGCTTGCGCTGTAATAGAGAAAAATACCAAATTTCAAAGCTGTCTGCCCACGGCTTAGCTCGATAGCAGTTTTCAATTTTCCCTCGGAAAGTACTTAAGGAATCGGAATAAAAGGTACCCTATGTTCTTATCCATGTCAAAAGCTACATGCATGCCAAATTACATCCAAATCCGTTCAGCCGTTTTTGCGTGATTGAGTAACAAACATCCAAACATCTAAACATCCATAATTTCACATTTATAATATTAGTAGTATGTAAAATAAATATTATTAAGCAAAAATATTTATTTCACAAAATTTTTCAGAAACATAATATTAGCACACACTGACTCACAGATTCATAGACTCACCGATTAACAGTCAGACAAGCTTATACAGCCAAATACACAAATATAACCCTTCTGTTTTGACTTTGCCGCAGTCAGTTAAAAAAAGGAAATATGATATTTATGTTTTTTTCTTCGATTTATTTGAGTAACAAATTGACATAAAAGTATTCAATTTGGTTTGCCAAAAAGCTAGCTAGTTATTTGAAGCCCACGCAATTTACCCTTGTTGTACCTGTTTGACGCCCACAGGCTAACAAATATACGAATTCTCAGAATAACTTTACTATTGTGGAAAAGGTCAAAGCTAAAATCCTATTCCAAAGAGGTAAAATAATTTGTAAAAAAAAGAACGCAGAGTCGTATCCACGACGAAGAGCGTTTTTCCATCGATCATTTATATCGATAACATAATATAATAAATGTTCATTGACATACAAACATTGTACATGTACATTGACCCAAGCATCTTTAATTTACTATAAAAAGGAGAATGGGTACTAGATTATAAGAGTGTTCTAAATAGGTATATTCCAGATAGGTAGGGTCTATGTCGTTAATTGCAATATTCATTATTATTAGAGTCGATAACATTATTAGGTGCCCCAATTAACAATTTTCATCACTCTAGCCAATTTCCCCGTGCAATCTATGTATACATAATATAACGCTTAATACTAAAATAAGCCACGAGCAGACGCGCCGTGAACTTACACTAGGGTTACCACAACATTTTGATTTATTTTTTGGTTTATTACTGAGCGACAGGAATAAAAAAATATTAGATTAATTAAATATTAAATTATTTAGTACCTAAATATGCAAAAAAAGTTAGGAAATAATTTAATTATTTATAATAACATTCTTGCCAACGCATTGTGAACCAAAATTACATCGTTCACTTGTATAAATAAGACTTTTTGGGCATATCTAGAGTATGATAGTAGAAAACTATTAAGAAAATTTAACCAACCAGACAATTAGTCCAGAAATTCCAATATCATTTATAAAATTAAGTCAGTCGCTTTCATGAATCACTAAACATAAAACATAAGGTGACATCCCTAGGTGACGTCATCCGCGTTAGATTGCTCGTAACGTCGAGCTACAAGCATCTACTAACGTAACGGTAATGACGTCATAAGGGAAACGTCCAATCTGTGACGTGTACACATTTTACTGCAGAATTAAGTTTAAGAGGTTTTTATGTGCGGACCACAAATTGACGGCATAGTTTTATTCTGACCTAATTGAACGCATTAAGTAGGTAGATCAAGGTTTAATGTGACGAAGTTAATTCCTGTTTACTTTATGTGCTATCTAGGAATTTGTTTTAATATTTATAATTTAATTTATTTACATACAAAATGTGTATTCCATCGATATGGATGATAAAAAGATAAAAATCTTGTCAGAATTTCATACCGACCTATCTTGTCCCGGCACAAGGAAGAGACATTGCCTTTCTTAAAAAAAAATATAAAATAATTTTAGTATTAGGTATAAATAAATAATTTAAAAAGTATTACATTAATTATTTATTCGTGTTTTATATCCGCTCCCCGCGCATTCCGCGGCCCGTCTTAATTGCTTGCCGCTGATGCATTGAGCTGAGATAGAGCGTCGCTCCCAAATACGCACGCTTCAAGATTTCAGCGTTCTAACGTTGATTACACCGCGCTTTCAAATTTAGCGCTGCAGCTGTGAAACATCATGCAATTTACGATTATAGCGTAGACGGAATTGTACTGCTGTATTTGTGCACTAAGGGTTATAATGCTTTGAGGAAGTAATTCAATGTTCAGTAATTATAATGCTTACTGCTTTTTACACACCTAAATAACAAAAGACACTTGATTAAAAGCGGGCAGAACTTTAATTAAACAAATGAACTTATATACCTACTAGAATTGGTTATTTGCAATACAAAACCATTCTAGCATTGTTTTGTTTTGCACCACACGTTAGGACTTTTAATTGAAAGCTAACTTGAGGGGCAGACAGTGACTGGCCAGAAGGACAATTTAAATTACATTCGAATAAATTCATACAAGTGAACATATTGTCCCTTTTGATATTCGTCGATTATCAAAAGGGATAATACATTAGTTAAAACTAAAAAGATGTAAATTCAGTCTAATAATACGTTTTTAAATCGAATAGTTATAATAAAAAATGTAAGTCATTTTTGTTTATAACATTACTAGCGATGTGGTTCACACATTACTAGTATTCTTGTTAACCCCTTGTGCTAAGCTAAAATCCTTGTGTTACGAGTGGATTCACGTCGGTAGTGCAAAGGGTGGGATTCGAAGGCGTGTGACCACATGATCGCAAGTCCAATGCTCTAGCCATTAGGCTAACGTCGCTTCTAATAAAAAAAAACGAAATTTTCACGACCCAAATTTTTCATGAATTCTTTATTAATACAAAATATACGAAACATGTAACGCACATTAAACTTAATTGCACGTTTGGCAACGGCTTGATAGTGCGAGTGCCAAGCACGGGCCCGTACTAAGATTACTACAATACAACTATCTACCGTACGTGATGCCTTAAGGTTTCAAAGACCACGCTTCTATAACATTTTAGGTAAACTTCTTTTGTTTGTTAATTCCAAACAAAAAAAGTACATTCAATTTAGGTTAAAATTTACAGAAGGAACCTATTTTGTACTGCATGTAGGCAATTGTGGATTTTGAGAAAAACTATACATAGGTATGCTGGTATACACGAGTCACTAAGACAAAGTCGAGAATAATTGTAGTTCGAATAATTAAATAGAAACTCAATTATTTTACAAAAACTGTTCACCAATTTTTCCCGTCTCCATCTTCATAAGCTTGTAAACGAAAGATTAGGTACTTAATTTAAGTCTTTGATGATTCCGAGACTTTTAACTTGAGTTTACAGAGAGGGTTTTAAACTCAGTATTTGCTCAATTAATAAACGAATTCTGTTCTACTCCTCTGTTAAATAAATTGAGATGGGCTTCATTAACAGTTCAATGTTATAATTAAGTTTATCATTGCTTGAGTTTCAAATGAAAGATTTTTAAGGTAAAGATTTTTTAATTCTTTAAAAAATATCTCAAAAGAATTTCCGTATTTACAATATAAAACAAATTGTGTTTACATAAAATGTACAAAATAATGTAAAAGTAGAAAATAAATAAATAATACCGGCCTATAAATGTCCCACGACTGCGCACAGGCAATCTCATGTATCATTTTTTAAATAAATAATTTATTTAAATAAATGTAGAGAAGAAACGAGGATCACCACGCTTGCACACTTGCGGGAAAAAAAATATATCAAAAAATAAATAATAATAATAATAATCAGTGACGTACAATGTACACAAGGCCGTTTAAAACCTTCATATATTTTATATAATGCTATAATCTGCTTATGTAAGTGTATATATGTATGCCCATTCTAGCAACACAGGTCCACTTTGCAAAAAAATATCTGAATATAATATAAATTAAAAAAAAATACATAAAAAAACCTGCTATGATTTTACATCATATTCGAGTAATTTGGCGTTTCTTTTCTTCAGCTATTTGGACAGCTGTACGTCAGATTATAATGCTTCAAATAATATATCTTTGTATCACTAACTATAAAACATGATAGGATCGAGTGAATTGATGTAGCTGTTGACGATTATAACAAAGTAAATAAAAACACCTGAAAAGAAACAAATATGTAATGTGATCAAAGAGCTCTTTTTATTTCTTCTGAATGACGTTTGTTATATATCTTTATTGTCTTATAGGGGCATATCTAATTAATAATCTACCTTTTAAAACTAAATAAATTACACACAACCGCACACACAATAATATTTTCAATGCCTTTGGCTGCACGGATAGCCGAGTGGCATATATAGGCCACCGCGGGTTCGATTCCCGCATGAGACAAGCATCTGTGTGATCTACAAATGCTTGTTCCAAGTCTGAGTGTTTTTGTGCATGTGATTTGAATGTTTGTGAAAACCCAGCGGCACAAGGATTAAATTCTTTAATGCTGGCGTAATTTATTTAAAAAAATGCAAAATTAACTAAAATCTTCATCAATATATCGCACACTTCGCAATTAAAATACGATCTTGTAATAGTCGAAATAAAGTACAATTATCAGAAACGTATACCAGTACCTATGTGCCACTGGTTGAGAAGCCACACGCACGATATTATTGACAATACGTACTTTATTTTAAATACTATTGTGTGTGCAGCTATCTTAAAGTTTTCATCCAATAAACGTTGTTTATCAAAAAGACATAGAATTTATAACACAACGCGTTACCTAAAGCCGTGTGTCCATTACGCGCGGCTAATTCAAAGCAATGGCTAGCGCGGCTACTGCGTTTGGAGAGCATAAACTAGCTCGCTTGGATTTCTAGCCGCTTTAGCAGAGCGTAAACGCGCGAATGTTAGTATTATAATATAAATAACCTAAATTTATGATCTAGCTAGTCATTTTAGTGTTTTTTTTTTATCCATACGTGACTGTCAAACTAGTAAGTTACCTGGGGGTTATTCTCTAAATTCAAACAACATAACGTGGCATAACACAATATACTTAGTTCAACTACCCCGGGTCACCAAACCTGCACGGAAAGCCGAGTGGTATAGGTCACCACGCTAATTACCACTGTGCGCGACGTTGTTCCAAGTATGGGTGTGCTTTGTGCATGTTATTTGAATGTTTGTGAAACCCCCGCGACACAAGGATTAAATTCCTTAGTGCGGGCGTCGTTTTTTTTTAAAGAAAAAAAAACCTTTTTTATGTTCTGAGAGTCACCGAGGGTAGGTATTACTATAATATAGTATACTATAATATACATCTCTTATATGGTCTTAAATATATATTATATATTTAAGACCATATAAGAGATGTTTTACTTAAAAGTATAGTAAGTCGAAAGAACGGCTCTCTTGACCCAACTCGTAAGAGCATGTTAGTTACTTGGACTTAGAGAATGAGGCCCCTAGTCTTTCAGTGAATGCTGTGATCTCCTTTAAGCGGAGGAGCACACCTCTAATTGTCATTTTCATATCATATCTGTAAATTTTATTGTGTATCCTCCGTTTGAGATCCTATTAATAAATAAAATAAATCATTACTTCTCATGTTTGCATGTGTGGCTAAATTTCAGTGCAGATAAAAAAAAATCTTGACCTGTGTTTAACCCCTCTTGGCAGAGGCGTTGTAGCTTTAAATTTACTTTTTAAATAGTTATATAATAGTTACCCTTGTATATTATTGCCATGCAAGCTGTCAAAAATGCTGACACGGTGTATCCCGCGTTGAAGGTAATGATAACTCTCGCAGTGAACATGAAGCAGTAAAGAGGCAGGATCGACAACTGAGACGCGTACCACAGCGTCAGCATGAAAGGCACTCCTTTGTTCTACGGAATGAGACACAAAATTAAATACACTAATAACCCAAAAGTACATTGTATTGTCTGGTTATCAACAGGTTTCGATGTTAATTTACTGTCTGTACACATCCCTATGTAAAAGCATAACAAAGTCGAGGACATATGAATAATAAGAATAACATATTATTATTATGTTTCGTTCGACTGACCTGTTGGTCTAGTAGTTAGTGACCCTAACTGCTAGGCTGGAGGTCGTGGGGTCGATTCCCACCCTGGACAAATCTTTGTGTGATGAGCATAATCATTTGTTCTGTGGCTGGATGTAATCTATCTATATTATGTATGTATTTAGAAATACATAAGTATGTTTATCAGGTGTCTGGTCACCATACTACAGGCACTCCCTAGTTTGGGATCAGATGACCTGAGAAAGTCCTGTCTTCCTTTGAATATATTATGTACAATATGTATAAGACTGTTATGATATTGTATTGTTAGAAACCAGAAGTGGAAATTATTAAAAAAAACAACACAAATCACAATTACACGTCTTTTTATTAATTTACTTTATAACAATTCTAAATGCAATTACATAACCGTTTAATTAATTCGAGAAACAAAACAACTACTACCCAAATCAATAGAACACATCAAGAACATTAATAAATAACAATGACAACTGAAAAAGATTATAAATCTAACCGCCCTTGAACAATGTTGCCGCTCCGAGTGACACCCGACAAATGAGCGGGTTGAGGGTGCGCGCGCGCCTTTTATACCAGCTTGAAAACATTATATCGGTCTACCCTTATACGGCCTCTCCTGACGCCGAGTCGTCCTCGACCGGGACGTTTTGGGGTTCGTCTTCGATTGGATCGTCCTGACGTACCGCAACCGCTTCTTCACCAAGTTCAGGCATGGATAGTCCGACTTCCGCACGTTCGTTAATGCCGGATTGGCCTGAATCATCGTCGATGTTATCGGTCTCATCATCTGAAAAGTTACGACTATTATTATTCACGAATTTCGTGTGTGAAGAATCATAGGCCAATTTAGTAAGAGGACAGCAGAAATATAGGACCGTTGGCGTCCCATCAGTCCTACATTATTGCAGCATACTTCACCACACCGACTGGCTTTATCGAAGGCGACATACGCCGTTGGTGGAGGACACACCTCATTGTTGGGCGACTTACGCCGTTGGTGGAGGACACACCTCATTGTTGGGCGACTTACGCCTTTGGTGGAGGACACACCTCATTGTTGGGCGACTTACGCCTACGGTGGAGGACACACCTCGCTGTAGAGAAATACGCGATCGTGCACACCCGCGGATGCATGTGTTGGCGCGTATCTGAAACAGGACGTGTTATCAAGTGCAGAGTTACTCACTCTCAAAGAAGACGGCACAAGATTCAGGGCACCATTCTCCCTTCCATGGCACCATGTGCTGGGAGGCTGCTTGAGTGGTCTTTCCGCCACTTCCACTGAGCAATTTCAGTTCGTATCGGCCATTAGGCCGAACTTTGGTAACCCTGTACGGTCCTCGCATTCCTGGGTCTAGTTTGCCCGTAGACTGCGAGTACTTTATAACGAAGGCTAAGTCGTCGACTTTATATTCGCGTGGTGGGCGCCTGGACCGGTTGACTGATTCGTCTTGTTGAGCCTGATTCCTTTTTAGTAGCTCATTAGCGCGACTTCTGCTGATCTCTCGTAGGGCTTCTCTGTTGCTTTGCTCTGGTGCACTCACAGCCAGGTCTCGAATCAAGGAGCGGATAATCGGAGTGGTGGCGTCAGTACCAATCATCAAGTTAATGGCTGAAGTTTGTGTTGTCTTCTGCTTGGTAATGTTCAGTACTAACTGTAGTTTCCAGAGTGTGTTCGACCAGGCAGCATTCTTATGTCCTACTTCGATGCGGAGCATGTTGAGCACGGTTCTTATGTAGCGCTCCACTTGACCGTTAGAACTGTGCATCTCAGGGGTGATGTGATGCATTTCGATACCGAGTTCGGTTGCCCATTGTACAAAGTCAATGGACTCGAACATTCTGCCTCTATCGGTGACTAGCATCTTGGGGACACCAAATAAGGAGATAGCAGTGGTCATTACTCGCTTTAACTCACCAGTGTCCTGACGGTAAATTGGATAGAGGAGGCAAAATTTGGTGAAGGCATCAACCAAAACAAGAACGAACTTATAACCCTCTGATTCGGGCAATGGTCCCAGAGCATCAACATGTACGGTGTCGAACGGGATGTTAGGTTTGGGCCAAGATGAGATATTTTGTAATGGAGCGCGAGGGACACGTTTTTTGGAGATGCACACGAGGCAATGGGAAATGTATTTGGAGACAAACTGGCGGAGGCCAGGAAACCAGAAATGTTTTAGGACAAGGTCTATGGTTTTATCGGTCCCGATATGCTCGTGTTCATCGTGAAAGATTCTGAGTAAACTCAGGCGATGACCCTTGGGTACAAAACAAAGTAGTCGCGGTTCTTCACCGACAGGAGTGTATTTGTAAAACAGCATATCATTTTTTACAACGTAGCGATTAGAATCCAATTGTCCCTCGGAGAGTTTCTGGATCAAATCTCTCGTCTCATTATCCGCGGCTTGTGCCATTTGTGCCCAGTTTCGGGGTCTTGAAATTTGATTAACCGGGACAACTGGATTCCGACTGAGGTAGTCGGCATGCGGTAGCATAACACCTTTTCTGTACTCGATGGAAAAGTGGAAATCCTGTAGATAGATCCACCAACGGGCTACGCGAGGGAGCAGATCCTTTTTACGCTCTGTCGACTTGAGAGCATTGCAGTCCGTAACAACCTTGAAATGTAGTCCTATTAGGTAGTGACGGAAGTGCTGCAGAGCTTCCACGACTGCCAATGTCTCTAACTCATAACTGTGGTATTTGCTTTCTGCTCCCTGCGTAACCCTACTAAAATATGCTACCACATGCTTTCCACCATCAGTATGAACTTGCAAGAGTACCGCGCCATACCCGGTGGAGCTCGCATCGGTGTGAACCTCGGTGGGGAGTTCGGGCTTGAATATTGCAAGAACGGGTTCGCTGGTTAAGCGTTGTATCAAGTCTTGACGAACCTGCTCCTGTTCCGGGCCCCACCGAAATTCAATACTCTTTCTCGTCAAATGGGCAATGCATGCAGTCTTTGTGGCATAGTCCTTGATATACCTGCGGAAATATCCGGCCAGCCCTAGTAGCTGTCGGACTTGCCTGACGTTTCCGGGCGCTGGTGAATTTTTTAATGCTTCTATCTTACGTGGGCTCGGTCTCACCTGACCAAAACTAATCACCCTACCCAAATATTCAACTTCGGTTGTCAAAAATGAGCACTTCTTTAAATTTATCGAGAAGCCCGCGTCTGTGAGTGTTTGTAATACGCCCCTGAGTAAAGAGAGCCCTTTTTCGACCGAATCACTTAAGAGGAGTACGTCGTCTATGTATACCAGAACGTTCCCTGCTTCAATGAACTCACGGAGGGTTTGGTTAATTATGCGCTGGTACACGATCGGGGAGTTCGTCAGCCCATATGGCATCTTGAGATATTCGTAGTGACCTTCCGGGGTGACAAATCCCGTTACGTGAACCGAGCGCTCGCTTATCCTAATCTGATGGAAGCCGGTAGCCATATCTAAGCTAGTGAAGTAAGTGAAATTTCCCAGGCGGTCAATGTGGTCGTCGATGAGGGGCAGAGGATATCTTTCTTTTTCGGTGATACGGTTGAGTGCTCGATAGTCGACGCACATTCGGTCGGTTCCATCTTTCTTTTTAACAAGAATTATGGGGCTGGCGTACTCCGATCGCGATTCCCTTATGATGCCTTTGTCTAATAGGTCTCTAACTATTTCACGTACCTTAAGTTTTTCGTTAAAAGAAAGTTTATACGGGCGATATACTATGGGAGTGGTACTGGTAAGTTTGATTACCATCTCGCCGGTGGTGACTGTACTTGTGGCGGTACCGGAAATGAAGAAACCCGAAAAGGCTTGAATAACAGTGATCAGAGAGTCGCGTAGGGCACCTTGTAATGGAGTGTTAATTAAAGTCTGATTAAGGGTCTGGACTACGTTAGTGCAAGCGTGAATGACGTTAGTTCGAGTTAAGTACTGCTTGTCCCTTGTACGTACGTACATAACACCCTCGCGGTTGAGAATGTCGGTTCCGATTATAATTGAGGCATTCATGCACGCATTGGGTACTATGACTAAATCGGCTTCTAGGGAAATGTCGCATAACTCAATAGTTACTGTTATGAAAGAGGTGGCGATAATTTCCTTTTCGCTTATACCTTTTAGGATACAGTGAGTGGGTTTAACATTACAGGAGAGATGCTTTAGTACGTCGGAAGAAATCAACGATACGTTTTGGGCCCCACTGTCTATTAGTGCGTCCATGGGGATGCCTTGGACCACAGCTGTAACTACGTCTTTATTTTCAGTCTTATTGTCTGTGCAAAGGTTAACGTTTCGCTGATTTCTGGGCTCCGATCGGTTTTTGGCGAAACAAATTTCTTCGGTGTGGCCTTTCTTTTTACAAAACGTGCACTGGGTACCGGGTCCCCTGGTATAAGGAGTCTGTGCATCGGACTTGGCAGTGGAAGTCCGAATTTCGGGTTTAGCAGGGACCTCGGTTGTAGGTTCCTGTTATGTCTGTATTATCTATGGTGGGACTGTCGGCACTCGCGCGCCTCCCCCCGCGCGCTCGGGAAAATAAACAGTGTGCAATTGACTAGCTTGTTTAATTGACGTTGATGATCGCCTTTCCCGCCTTCCGTACAAATACCTAACACGTGGCGACGAGGATTAACAAACGAACTCTAACTTGTGGAAAATGTCTACGGGACAAATTTACGGGGTTTTGCAAACATTTGACCATCTTACACAAGAATGGGAGAGCTTCAAGTCGCGGCTAAACCAATGGTTTATAGCCAACGACTTAACCTCAATTTCGGACAAAGCAACAATTAAGAGAAGGGCGATATTATTAACTTCGCTAAGTGAATCTTCGTTTAAATTAGCGAGTGACCTGGCGTTACCCAAAAAGGTGGAAGAACTGCAATACGAAGAATTAGTAAAACTATTAGATGATCACTTCACACCAAAAAGGCTTGGGTTTGCGGAGAAGTCGACATTTTACGCCGCAACACAGCGACCAGGAGAAGGGCACACTCAATGGGCGGCCAGAATTAGGGGATTAGCAGCTCACTGTGAGTTTAAGAACTTGGAGGAAGCCTTGTTAAGACCATGCCCAAGATAAGTTTATCATGGGCATGGTCGCGGGACGCGAACGAGACAAGTTATTCGTGCAGAATCAGCGGGAGCTGACTCTCGCGAAGGCCATCGATCTGGCGGAGAGCGTGCGATGTGCACGCCAGGCCTCGTCGCAGGCGGCGCCGAGCGCGAGCGGCTTCGGCGCAGCGAGTCCGGCGGACACCGTGTTCAACATCAACAACGGAAAGGAAAAGTGCAGTGTGTGCGGGTTTCATAATCATAAACCTAATCAGTGTCGTTTTAAAAGTTATAAGTGCAAGAAGTGTAACACTAAAGGCCATTTACGTAAAATGTGTCCTAACGGGGACAAGGTAAAATACTTGGATGAAGGTACCGTGGACGACGGAGACGACGGTGAGTTTTTTTATAATATTCGGTGCGTGAAGGGGAAACCCATGACGGAGTACGTCATGATCAGTGGTCTGGCTTTGGAATTTGAAATCGATAGTGGTTCAGCGGTAAGCGTAATTTCCGATAGTACCTACAAGTCTTATTTTAAGCGGCTACCGTTGTCATTCACCAAGAAAAAGTTATTTAGTTATACCGGCGAAAATATTAAAACGGTGGGAGTCGTGTTATTGCCTATATCATATAATGGTCGTACGCAGTTATTGAACGTTTATGTGGTGCATGCAGGCGGCCCGCCATTGCTCGGCCGGGATTTTATTCGCGAGTTTGACCTTGAGCTAGCGCCCGCTAAAGCCGGGGCGAGTGTGCATGCGTTGTACACGCAAAAACACGATGAAAATGAGTCGAATATCGTTAAACAACTCGTAAAACAGTTTCCTAAAGTGTTCTCCGGCAATCTTGGATCATTTAAAAAATATGAAATAAGCTTACACGTAAAACCGGACGCTAAGCCGATTTTCATTAAAGCGAGACCAGTACCATACGCATTAAGAGAAAAAATAGATAAGGAACTCGATCGGTTACTATCATTAGGCATTTTGAAACCCGTCGAACACTCCGATTATGCATCGCCGGTAGTACCTGTTTTAAAAAAGGATGGCAGTATTCGTTTATGTGCCGATTATTCAATAACAATAAATAAACAATTGATAATAGACCAATATCCGTTGCCCACAGTTAATGATTTGTTGTCTAAATTACATGGGGGTATTCAATTCAGTAAAATTGATTTATCCATGGCATACAACCAATTCATTTTAACCAAAGATTCGCAAAGTTTAACATGCATTAACACTCATCGCGGTCTCTTTAAATTTACGCGTTTAGTCTTTGGGTTGTCAAGTGCACCGGCCATATTTCAGCGTGCGATGGAGTGTTTATTGTCGGGAATAGACGGAATAATATTTCTACTGGATGACATTTTAATCACAGGGATAAATAGAGACCAGCATAGACATAGACTGAACACGGTGTTACAGCGTTTAGACGACGCTGGGTTGACGGTACAGATGAACAAATGCGAATTTTTTAAAGAGGAGATTTCGTATTTAGGTCATGTCATAGACAAATATGGTATTAGGAAATCACTCGATAAGGTTAAAGCTATATTACAAGCTCCTAAACCTACGAACGTGTCGCAACTACAGTCATTTCTGGGTCTCACTAATTATTATAGAAACTTCGTGCCCGACGCGTCATCTATTTTAAGTCCATTTTATAATCTATTAAATAAAAACTCAAAGTGGGATTGGACTCGAATACATGACGACGCATTTATTCGAATTAAAAATGTTTTAGCATCTGATAAAACCTTAGCGCATTTTGACCCTAAGGCCAAGTTGATATTGACCGTAGATGCGTCGCCGACAGGATTGGGGGCTGTACTTTCACAAATAGGCAGCGACGGATTAGAAAGACCGATTTCGTACGCTTCTCGGACATTGAACGCGGCGGAGAAAAATTACGCCCAAATTCAAAAAGAAGCTACGGCTATAATTTTCGGCATAAGACGGTTTCATCAATACTTATACGGTCGGTCCGAGCCCTTTACTTTAAGAACAGACCATAAACCCTTGTTAGCTATATTCGGACTCCGCAAAGGCATCCCCGAGGTGTCCGCAAACCGTCTGCAAAGGTATGCCATATTTTTAACAGCGTATAATTATACTATAGAGTATATAAATAGCAAGCAGAACAGCGCGGATTATTTATCAAGAGCATGCGGAGAAGGAGGGAGAGTGGAAACTTCGGAGGAGCTTGCGGAGTGCGAGGATCGCGCGACGTATGTAAATTTTATAATAGAAGGCGATCTGCCGGTGACACTTAGTGATATGCGGCGTGAAACGGCTCGCGACCCCCACCTAATTATAGTTACACGATACGTATTGAATGGCTGGCCTAGAAAAATTGATGACGCTAATCTGAAACCTTTCTTTAATTGTCGATCACAGTTGTCATACGAAAATGGTATTTTAATGCGCGGTCATAAGGTTGTTATTCCCACAACCTTTTACAATACAATTTGTAAAGAACTTCATAGCTCACATTTCGGAGTAGTAAAAATGAAGGCAGAAGCTCGCAAGCGGTTATGGTTTCCGGGTGTTGACGCTGCGCTTGAGAGACTAGCAGCTGCGTGCACCGTCTGTTGTGCGCTGCGCCCTGCGCCGCCGCACGCCGCGCTTGCGCCGTGGCCGTTGCCGCCGCACCCGTTTTATCGAATTCATGTAGATTTCTTAGGGCCGTTTCATAATTACATGTTCCTTATCATTGTAGACGCATATAGTAAATGGGTTGAATGTTATGAAATGTCGCCGACTTATAATTCGAAAGCGGTTATTAATAAATTGTATGACATGATGTCACGTTTTGGAGTTCCACACACTTTGGTGAGTGATAACGGTACCTCTTTTACGTCTCTAGAATTTAATGATTTTTGTAAACGTAATGGCATTCAACATGTTCTATCGCCAGTATATCACCCAGCCAGCAATGGCCAGGCTGAGAGTTTCGTAAAAATTATTAAAAAAGGACTTAAGGGTATAATTTTAGAGGGATGTAATAAAAGGTTTATTCAAGATAAGATAAATAAATTTTTATTTGACTATCGAAATTCGAAAAACAGCACCACGGATCAGTCGCCTGCCGAATTAGTATATGGGCGCGCCTTACGCTCAAGGCTGGACTTAATAAACCCAGTCGCGCCGTCTCCCTCGTCTTTGGACCTAACTCGTACCGTCGAACTTAAACAGTCCTCACAGGCTAAATATTATAAAGGCGTAAAACGAGCTGATTTTAAAGAAAATGATAATGTGTGGATTACTAAGAACTCTGATAGTAAAAAATTCTCCTGGATAGAAGGAATCATTAAAAATAAGATCGGACTTGTTATGTATGGGGTATATGTACCAGGGTTGGATATCGAGGTAACGAGGCACGTCGACCAGATCAGACCCCGATTACACTCTGCGCTAAACAGCGACCTGAGCTGGGACCCGGACATAATACCAGACGTATCACCGCCTGCTACAGTTGACAGCGATACTGTCGCACCACCGCTGGGAAGGGAAGGCATCGGAGATCCGGCGACGCCGCTGCGCGCTACTGACGCTGCCGCTGCTCAACGGCGACGGGCAATAAGTCCGATTTTCTCAACACCGACGTCGTCAATGATACAGAATGCCGAACCCTAGTTGTGTTTAGTTCTTAAGTTATTTTATGTTAGATGTAATTGTTATCTTAGAGGGAGGGATGTTATGTCTGTATTATCTATGGTGGGACTGTCGGCACTCGCGCGCCTCCCCCCGCGCGCTCGGGAAAATAAACAGTGTGCAATTGACTAGCTTGTTTAATTGACGTTGATGATCGCCTTTCCCGCCTTCCGTACAAATACCTAACAGTTCCGAACGAAACTTCTTGTTACATCTACGACCCAGGTGGCCGCGCTTTCCGCAGACGTAACACTTAGGTCCCTGTTCGGAAAAAGAATTTGGAGGTGTTCGTTTCTTAGATGAGCCTTCGGCATACTCAAATTTGGCGCGTTTGGGTTTAACATATATCGAAAGAAACGAAACCAGATCTTCCACTGTCAGGTTTGCATTTGCCGCGGCGGCCCTAACTTGTGGGTTATCTATGCCGCGGATGATTATAAGGGTGCGTAGTTCATCAGTCAAACCTTTGACTATGCGCAATCGCAATAGGGTACGCCGAGCATATTCGGCGTACGTTGTATATTTGTCAGATGTCGTATTCATTGTTTCGAAAAGTATATTAGCGTAGTCCAACTTCCGAGGGCAAAGAGGTTTGAACTCGAGCTTAAAGTTAGACCAAGAGCGGTCATTAGTGACCCACTCGTTTAGCCACACTTTAGCGTCGCCTTTGAGACAAGAAGCTACTCTCGAAAGGCACTCGTAATCGCTCCAGCCGTTCGCGGATACTGCCCGATCCACTTCCTCACACCATACATCTATATCATGAATGCTTGGATCGAAATTAGAAACGTAGTAATTACGCGACCTGGTAGGTTGTAAGGATCTGATGGCATCCGCGAGTATAGTCACTGTAGACGGGGCATCTGAACCGCGAACGACTGGATCAGGAGTGCGAGTAGTTGTTGAAAAACCCTCGGAGTTGTCCACGCAAACCCGTTGCGGAACACCGTTCAAGTCTACTCGGCTATTGGGACGCGGGGTGACCTCATGAACCGAGTTTTCGGTATTTACTGTAGTTCGGTTACTACCTTGCAATGAATTAAAAGGGGTATTTGTGCTTTCAATGGCGCCAAGTCTCGTCATGATGTCACTCAAAGTGTCTTGTAACGTGTTACTGTTGCGAGGCCCAGGTTGTTTTCCTAGGTGTGGGGGTGTCCTACGTGAATGCGTCGACCTTGACCTAGATTTAGAACGACGAGCGTTATGGCGACGATAGAATGAGCTATCCTTCGAATCACTACGTTCGCGACGAGAACTTCGGTGAGACGCACGAGCATGACGCGAATTATGCCCTGATTCATTATTTGTAGGCCTATCTCGGGAGTTACGAGAACGATTACGTGACCTGCCTCGCGATCTACGATAGTCGGATTGTCTAGGCATATCTAAGACCGGCACACACACAGTAAAAACACAAAACAACAGAAACACGTCACCACTTGAACACAAAAATACTTATAGGTTAGGTTATTTTGTTTCTCGAATGTTTATCAGAATGTGAGCTTTGAGGTCCTTTATCCCACTTCTGATGTTAGAAACCAGAAGTGGAAATTATTAAAAAAAACAACACAAATCACAATTACACGTCTTTTTATTAATTTACTTTATAACAATTCTAAATGCAATTACATAACCGTTTAATTAATTCGAGAAACAAAACAACTACTACCCAAATCAATAGAACACATCAAGAACATTAATAAATAACAATGACAACTGAAAAAGATTATAAATCTCACCGCCCTTGAACAATGTTGCCGCTCCGAGTGACACCCGACAAATGAGCGGGTTGAGGGTGCGCGCGCGCCTTTTATACCAGCTTGAAAACATTATATCGGTCTACCCTTATAGTATAATACTGGGTATCAAAAGTAAAAATCAATTTATTCCAATAATTGGATAATAAACAAAAATATTCGACACGTACTTTTTTTTTCATATCACCTTTCACACAATACATTCATCTCTTTTTCGGTCTCCCTTTATCGGTACTTTTTCCTATATCAGAACAAATAAAATTGAAAATGATGAAGCATTTTCAAGTTCAGGAGTATGACAGAGTGACGTCACGCGAATTTTCCCTCAAATATATCTTCATAATAATTTGTTTATGAGGCGAAATAAAACATACGTGTCAAATATAGTTTCATTAACTGGACATTTTTTTTAGGTTAAATAACCTATTCTCTATAATTATATTGTTTTCAGAGATTTACACGAATGTAAGACATTGAAATAAAACTACTTTTAAACGAATTCTATCGAAACCGCAATAGAATCCGTTTAAAAGTTATGAATACATTGATTTTGATTGGTTAATATATTTCATGGATACACATAACATATCTCTATAGATAAAGGAGTTACAATATTCTTTTATACAAAACCGCGGCGCATATCAAAAACAAACTGATGGACAATGCAGGCATATCGTCAGCGGCTTTATATGCGATTTCCATGAAAACGGACTAATTGGCTATCTGAAAACAAACATTCAGGGCGGCTTGCACAACAAAGCTTAAATTGATTTAAGACGCACTAAACATGATTAAAATGGTTAAAATATTTAGCGTCTTGCACAACGAAAAATTTGTCGCTAAATATGTTTACGGACTTGTCAAAATTAATTACCCAAAAACTGCTATTTAGCGGCGCTAAACACGTTTAAGCCTGACAGTTTAAGGAACTGACAGTTTCTATCAAACTTTCTATGATGATAATATATTTTTTAACACAAGTATGGATTTGGATTTGTTCGATAATAATATGTTTTGTGATTTGCTATGTTTTCTGTGATGATGACGAAGATTTCAATGAGGATAATATCTTTTTTAACACAAGTATGGATTCGGACTTGTTTGATAATGATGTTTTGTGATTTGATATGTTTTTTGTGATGAAGAAACTTTATCTGATAGAAATATGAGCACTAGAGAAGATAGACTCTATCAAGAATCTCAAATTAAAACAAGGAATGCTGTGGAAAGAGCATTTGGTCTATAGAAGTGAAGGTTTCTCGTGTCGTCTTTTTCTTGTCTCGTGGGATAAGTATGAATCTACATCGAGTACCAGGTATCTATTGTGTATATATAGTGGCTACAGCTATGCTATATACTTTAGCTATAATTCAAAATGAAGAAGTTCCTCCAGAGGAAAATGAATACCCAGTACTCATTGGAAATGTAAGTTTTACAACCCAACAAGGAGAGAGAACCTTACAGAGAAGAATATTTAATGGATGGTTTAATAGATAGTTCATTGAACATGCAATAAAACAATTTATGAATAATTCACTGTATTTTATATTTTTAATTAATTATAAATATGATTATAAAATTACAAAATTCTTTTTCATTTGTCATCATTCTTATTCCCATTTATAAATGTTTGATTTGTGTTGCACTTCCATCTCTAAAATCTTTACTTGCATTTGCACTAATTCAATCTTCTCCTGTGATAAATGGAAGAAATATCACACTTCTTTTTTTGCTTGAACACACATAACCTGTGAAAAGATAAGAACCGTTATTTATATGTTATTGAATTTATGTTTAAATTATATAATAGTTAGTTTAGCCATAATAAAACAACTTACCTGTGTGCCCAAAGTCTGTTTTTATGTAATGCATCATCTATAAAATATAAAATATACGTCCAAGCATAAATTATTGTTTGTCGATTTGCTTGGTGGAGTAGGTTTTCTCACACTCGATAATTTTTGTGTATGGCTCCATAGCCGTAAACAGTAACAACTGTTCTTCTTTAGTAAAATTGGGAGCACTCATGTTACAAAATTTATTTTCATTTCATGGTTCAATGTGAACGTCTGTTACTTTTCTCGTGTTATTATTTTGACATTTCGTCCGTTACCCTGGTTACTAGAAAACTATAAGGAGGTTATAAGCTTAAATGAATAACCAATGAGTTCATAATCTGAGGTTATAAGACAATACGTTTCGTTTTATGAAAAAATATACGTATGTCGTATTAATAATCGTAACCGAAAAACGCTATACCGTGGAACGAAATGTTGAAACTGCTGTACCGACATTTTGCGACCTCATAAACATATTTAGCTAAATCAAGAGGCTGTCATCGTTGTGCAAGAGGTCGCTAAATGTATTTAAGATAAACGTGATTAAGCGGTTAATTATATTTAACTAATTTTATTTAGGAGTGATTTAAGTCAAACGTTGTGCAAGCCGCCCTTAATATATTCAGTTGAAGTTTGCACAAATAACAGACACTTTTGAATATGTAATAATACCTCTTCGGAGAAATTATGTTCGGAAATAAAATTAAATATGTATATCACGGGTATACGTTTGATTGATTGAAAGAAAAAAAGAAAATCTTATTTGCATAAATGAGTGTTTGTTTTAATTAGCATTCATATTATTAATATCACCTCAATATGATGGTTATACATAATCTAAAGTAACGTTAAAAACGTAAGCATACAATCGATGTTCACTATTAAAAAATCACACGGAAATAAAATTACAATCTGCCTTTCATAAATACTTTGGAATAGCTTAAAATGAAATTGTGCATAAAATATCTATGTAATATACCAGCAGTTCCCGGCGACTCCGCCCGCGGTACCTAATTTTTTTTTAATAATATAGCCTATGTTACTAAGGGTGTATGTAGCTTTCTAATGGCGAAAAAATGTTTGAAATCGGCACAGTAGTCTTTGAGTTTATTCATTACAAACATACACAAAAATGTAGTGTAGATAAAGTCGGTTTTATTACAACACTTATAAATTGAGAATCGCTGGACCGAATTTCATTGGTTTTTAATTTTTTGGATTTGTGTCAGTCCCGAATAGCAGAATAAACATAAAAAAACGGGGTGCCGCTGATTTCAAGAGGCCCCGTGGTGCCTTGCCGTCCATTTTTTAATCATGTTTATTAATGGACATCCAACGGCTGATACGACGAAATTTTAGTTCTGAATAGCCATTAACAGATGGCGCTTTCCAAGTATTCTGAAACTAACTAATAAATAAATATACAGATATTATATTTACCCACATAGTAAACGACATCATCATAAGAGATATGGTAATCTGGTACAGAGACGTGCTTGTTGAAAAGAGAGCAAATATCATGTCCATAGCTTTTACAGAGTCGGAGTTGTAATGTTTCTCTTTTGACGCCATCCCGGACAGGACTATTATCGATGTGATTAGTGCTATTGCCGATATTGCCTGAAATTAATTAAATAAACAATCCTTTTTCTAGAGGCTAAGCTTTTATTGTATCTTATATCTTTAAACGAGCCATTCTTGAATACAGGATTATTTTTTATGGAGTCTTAGGAAAAGTTGTTCAATTTTATGCACCTGATTACCTGGTTGAATGTACGCACTCCATAAAAAATAATCATGTATATATAATCTGAATGTTGGAAACGGCTCCAACGATTTTCATGAATTGCTGGATGCTCAGAAGTTGGCAGTATTAACATAATTATGCTCGAAAATTATGGGTTGTTAATTAATCCAAAGACATCTACACTGTACCTCTACCATATGGTAGATACCCAATATATCAGGGTAGGCGTAGGTACATACAGTTTTAAAAGATTCAATTCGCTCTTGTACATAGCATTGCAAACTATAAATGAATAGCACTGCATGTCCATCACCAGTCTTTTTAAATTGCCATCTTATCACTTCTAGAGTAAAGGAATGCAGACTGCATTGTGTGTACATAAAGGTGTCATAATATAAAATAAATAAGACTGTTTTAATGATTGACAAAAAGTTGTTTCAGAGTGTTTATGAACTGTTAATGCCATTACGACATTTCTAAAGCAACAAAAATATTTGGTATAAGTAACCTTTTTCCAAGTATAGCTTCAAATACCACATCAAGTAAACTAAATTGTGCTTTGAACAGCAGCTAAGCACGCTACAGAAATATTCAATTCATTGTTCATGATTTTTAATACATTTAACTTTACTTACTAAAGTGGCAATACCAACAAAGTCAACTCCTTGCTTTAGCGTGTAACCGAAGACCTTGTCCACAACACAACATTTAACATTTGAACTCATTTTCATTTATAAACATAATATTATGTGCGTAAAGCTCTAAAGTGATACAAATAACCTAAATTGACAGAATTGACATTACTCACAGAGACATTACTATAAAAAAGAGAGGTAACTAAATCCTTAATTAAAAACTTTTTGGTATTATCGCTCACATACGAGGGACAAGCGAATAATAATAAATAATAAATAAATAAATGTGGACAACATCACATACATTGCTCCGAATCCAAAGTAAGTAGCTAAAGCACTTGTGTTATCGAATCAGAGACAACGAAGTTACCACAAGCACCCAGACATTGTAGAAAAGTGTTTTTTCCAACTTGACCCGTCCAGGGATCGAACCCAGGACCTAAGAGCTGGCGACAACTTGAAAACCAGTGTGTACGCCACTCGACCACGGAGGTCGTCATAGGCGAATGGTCCTGTAATTTGCTTAATTTGCAATACTCAAATAAATTCTTCGAATTTTCTGCAAAATCTGGTTTAGAATATTATTATATTATTGATGAAACATGTCCTGTAATATTTTAATATTACCTAAAGCAAAGTGGGATGCGGGCGTAACATAACAAGGCAGCGTCCAAAAATTATTAAATTCACTTCGCATTCATAGAACTAAGGTAAGTTCCATGGAACCCCATTGTAGAGCAGTACATATTTTTATTTTTATTGCCAAATGTACGCCAAGGCGCTTTCCGGCTCCCGCCGTGGTTTACACCCAGCGGCGTGCTTGCAGGACTCTTTACATTTAAAATTTCACGAATACTCAGGAAAACAATGTCGGTTTTACTTTTTATTACGTGACGTAAAAGGATAATAATACACAATTTACATAGAAATGTAAAACAATAAATACTGCACGGCTAGTGCTGTGACTTCCATTTTGTTTTAATTTTTCATGTGAAAATTAAATACGTTCGTGTTTTGAGGACCTTTCTGTGTTCCGTTATTTATTGATGGCTCACTCAACGTTTATTTAACAATTATATCCTTATCCAGTATATTAGGATTATAATTACAATTATTTTATGTTGCGTCATCAAACCATTTTACAACTCATTATTTGCAACACTTATCTGTCCTTGAGGAAAATTGGGAACACAAAAACGATTATTATAATGTACAGCTATTTTTTACAATACCTACCTGTGACCAAAATTATTAGATAAAATCAAACATGTCCCCTCACCTTTACTTCCCACAGATAAGAATCTATCTAAGATTAACGGCAACACGTCCACACAATAGCATATTCTGAAATACTTCAGCGTCCATTATCTGGTATAATGGAGGTATTGTGCAGGAACTATGCACCTCACTTTACACCTTTTGTCCCGGTTGAGCATATTGTGGGCGGCCGACTTTGTGGCGGCGCGGCGTGGATAACCGCGTTGCGTCTCCGAGAAATAAATCTCCCACCTCTCAGTCACCTGTGAAAAGAATATACCAACACATATGAAAAGTTTAATTAATATATTGGAAAACGTTTTATCAATTTATTGTTTATCGCCTAGCATTTTTTTTATAGGACAAAATTTTGTCTAAGTATCAGATAAATCGCGGATGGCAGCCCGGGACGCAGCTAGTATTGTGATAAAGTTTATGTAAATCTGGTAATCCTAATTTGGTTTTCAACCATATTGCCAATTAACTCAATCCCGTCATGAGTTTTTCCTTCCTGGTACAGCCGCTAACGTTACTATCTACATGTGAATTACACGATTATATTAATATATTGATGTATATTGGGACTTGGGACAATCTCACACACGGTCATCTGATCCCAAACTAGGCAGAGCCTGTACTATGGTAACCAGACAACTGATAAACATACTTATATATTTCTAAATACATACATAATATTATAGATAAATAACACCCAGACACAGAACAAATGATCGTGCTCATCACACAAAGATTTGTCCTGGGTGGGAATCGAACCCACGACCTCCGGCTTAGCAGTCAGGGTCACCAACCACTAGACCAACAGGCCCGTCATTCTACTATTTAACATTCTAAGGTACCACAAACACCCAGACCCGATACAATGTAGAAAAGTGTTTTTATTACATTAACCCGACGGAAATTCCTCACATTTATATTTACACAGAGTTGACATGAAAACTATGTTCTTTAATTAATTAAATACACACGGAGTATAACTGTCGTGGCTCGTCGTAGCCTAGCGGTTCAATGATCGTATTCGTGTGCACATGGCCGCAGGTTTGAAACCAGACAAGTACTAATTTGACTTTTTTCAAAGTTGTAAGTAGGTACGTATTTAATATTTCTAAGACATCATTGACAAACGGTGAAATAAACATCGTGAGGAAACCTAGATTCAAAAATATTTAATCTGAAATTCGCCAGCCCGCAATGAGCGGGCTAGCGATTTCAGATTCCATAATTGCAAGGGTGGTGATCAGTACTCATTCCTTCTGTATATGAGAAGAGGCCTGTGCCCAATAGTGGGACGTTTATAGGCCGGTATCATATAATTATAATTCTGAGAATGATAAACACAACTTAGAAAGGTCACAAGTTAATAAGCTACTCACAATAGTAAACAGCCTCATTACATGATAAAGAAAGCTGTGAAGAAAAACAAGATACAATACAAATGTATGAGTTCTTATACTGTGCTTCAGGCCTACTGGGTAACTTAGCATTCAGCGCAGACTATATGAATTAGCAGAGAGTAATGACGTCACGTAACCGACGCCTCACGCCTAATCCTTCCTATGTTTGTATCGCAAGAGATTTCATTAATTCTGTTCTTTGTACGTAATAAGATTACATGTTTGTTTCAGTAACAGCAATTACATAAATACAAAATGCGCCCCACAGTGTAACTTAATTTTTCGAGTTAAAAAGTAGCAATTAAGTTAATCCAGGGTACCTCCATACAATTTTTATCAAAATTGGTCCAGCCGTTTGAGCGTAAAGAGGTAAAAAACATACACACACAAACTTTCGCATTTCAGCCGAAGGCATAGAAAAGAAAATAAAAAAAGGCATAGAGAAACTTAAACCTAACAGTCTAATTAGACCCGACAGAGACAAGAAATATTTTAGTAAACATCTTTGCCACAATTTTACTAAGCTTTGCAGTTAAGTACTTATCCCTCCAAATGGAAACTTTCTAGAGTGACACCTATTGCTAAAACCCAGAACAAAGGTTCCTTTGAAAAGAACCTATCGCAATACTATCATCCCTAGCCAAAGTTTTGATAAAATCTTCCAATATTAACAAGTAGAAGGATTATTTTTTATGGAGTGCGTATATTTTTGGTAATCAGGTGCATAAAACTTAACAACTTTTCCCAAGGAACATAGGTCGATTTATCTTAAAATCGAAAAACAATTTTTCATACAAACATAAGTCACGTGACCTGTCACTTTGTATGAATATTTTATTTTCTATTTTAAGATTTTGAGCTGTTCAGTTTTATGCACCTGATTACCTCGTAGAATATACGAACTCTTTTTAAATTAATCCTGTATTAGGAATGAGCATCATGATATCAGAAGCAAATACAGGTTGGTAGTGCGATGCCCATGCCCTAACTGGGCTACCACCGCTTGAAATAACAAAAATAAAGCACATTTTGAAAATTACATTCACACAACAAGAATAATCAATTTCATCGTCCCGCAAACAAACCGTCACTGTCAAATTGGCCGCATTACGGCTAACTTTCATCGCGTTTCCGATTGAAGCGGTCATTTGGTTCACTAATTACTCACAAGCTAGCGCCACTGTCGCTTTGCATCTGTTTACCCAAGAGTAATACTTGCTAATTTTGAATCCGAGCTTAAGAGCGTGACGGAATAGGCTTGTTTGTATTTCCCAAAAGGTTAGACAAACAAAATGACGAAATGGTTCTAAACAAATAATTCATTGACGTGTGAGAAATACTTCTGCACAATACAAAAACAAATACAGCAGCCTGAGTTTGATATAAGACAATTCCATACTAATATTATAAATGCGAAAAAAACTGCATGTCTGTCCGTCTGTGACACCTTTACGGCTAAAGCGCTGAACCGATTTATATTAAACTAGGTAGCCACTGAGTCTGCCCGCGTGGCTATTAAATTTCAAATATTTTTTTTACAAAATTCGTTTAAACCGGTTCAGTAGTTTAGGCGTTTTTTTATAACACACAGACGGACAGAGTAACTTTCGAATTTATAATTTTGATAAGGAAGAAAGGTAAGGATTTGGTATGGGGTAAGCATGAATGCTTAGAAAGAACATAAGCCACTATTTTCTGCAATAACTACAAACCACACGAGCAATGCCGCAAACAAAAGCTAGTTAATTATAATTAAATTGAAATGTGCATCTGACTTCTTTACCACAGTTCATATTTTACGGTTGTGTGGTGTTTCCATAAAATACAGAAAACCATACCGCTGTTACCGCTAATTGCTTTAAGCAACTCAGATTTATTAAAATTTTGCTTCATATTCCGGCAATTCGAAAGGATTTCGCTGTTCCGCGCTAGTTAAGTGTACAGAAACAACAATAAAACAGTTTGTTCTTTAGTTTAAAGATTACATAAATTATACAAGTTTTAAAAATGACTATAGTATCGCTTTCATAATTAGTTCAGCGGTAAGCACGTGAAGTAATTAAGAAAGTGATACTAAAGTCATCACAAAGGTCGTCAATATGTATTTTTTAAATACATTTTCTTCAATAACGTTTGGTCGACTCAAATCATGACCTAAGGGCTGGCATATTTTTAGCCATTCAACGTGGCAATGCTTTCAGCCTTCTGGGCACATTTCCCATCACTGACAAAGATGACGATGAATTTTTTGATGCTTGTTTAACCAGTACGTTTACATTTATTACATTACTTGTTTTTATTTAGATAGATAATTTCGTTTCAGTTTTTAATAGGTAGTTAAAATAGACAGTCATTTTTTAAGTACGAAATTATTTATTTAGTTTAAACATATAGATATTTCCAACTTAACTATATACACATCTAATACTGAACTATAATAATTAAACAAAACAAAAATAGCATCAAAAACATCTGCCTCAAGCTGGCAGCATTGCCACGTTAAATGGCAATGCTTAACCGCTGACTAAGGTAAAAACCAGCCCTTGGGTCACACGAGGTGTCAACAAGACGCTTGGATAATTCTTTGAAAAGAATGTGATCACTCGGACCCCACGGTCCCAATGTTTCAACCCCAAACGGCTCGAAAGTATAAATACAGTCATGTAAATTGTAAATGAGATCCTTATAAATAAATACATTTCTTCTTAAATAATAATCTTATTTAAAACTTAGGTATATACAATTCAGATGTTGAAGAAGTTACAATATAAGGCACCTTTCGTCAACTAATGCCAACTTATAGGTGTCAAAAAAGCTACTTCACGCCGAAAGTACTTATACACTCCAACTGCAGTATGAAGATTAAATACAGCTAACCGTTGCAGTTATGATACAGTTGAGACCACAGTTTCATATGTGCCAACCGCACTTCGCTCATTTAGCTAAAGTTATGATACTCACAAAGATACACTGAGACTGTATTCAAACGTCCAAACTTTATCCTACAGTCTGATTACAAACAATCCAACAATCAAATACTATGTTATCTTTTGCACATTTAACCGACACAAGAAATTAATCATCTACATTTTTTTCATTAGCTGTCAAAAGCAAACAATTTGGGTCACTCATTATTCTTCGCAGATGGGCGGTGTTGGCCATATTTTAAGCGGAACATCTTGGGACACTAGGACTGTCCCGTTTCGCGAGCATAAATAATGTTCCCGCGGGACATGTTAGGCTCACCACACCCTTAGACCCTTTTATAACCGCACATAATGGCCACCGTAATGTGGATTCCGGGTATATTCACTTCTTCTCTACTTGGTGTCACTGTGATGTTTGTCATTTGTCTTGGAAAGTTCAAAGTGTGGTAAATGTTGCGTTAAATCGAATGCCCGAAATATTGTTGTTGTTTGTTTTGTTCATGAAGTTATTTTGATATATTTCAATATGGTTTTGGACAGTGAACTAGCGTAGCGATAATTGGTTATTCCTTTTCATACGAATAGGAGCTGTTTCCATACAAAAACAGCTTTAACTTTAATTATTTTAAACAATTAACATAGCCACTTCTTAACGATAATGAAAACACATATTTTAGAAATTGTTACTGTACCTTAGATTTTTTTTGAACACTTAGGTACTATTTGACGTTTGAAATGGCTCAATTTTTTAAAACTACAGTAATCTCGTTTACTTCCCCAAAAATTCGGGAAAAATTCAAATTCTGTTGGGCAAAGCGAAATTTGTCACGAAAGTTTATATTTGCTTAGGGACAGCCGTTTGGCTTTGCAAGCGGGCACTTGTTGGGTTAGGTCCAAAAACTATGACCATTCACCTCTTTCAATAGAAACTATACTATTAGATACGCACCATTTTGTGTGCTTAGTGAAATTTCTATAAAATTACATGTCAAAGAGAACTTCAAAGGGCTATCAATCACTGAAAATATTTTTTGTGATGTATTACCACAAAATAATAAGAGATTTGAAATGAAACCACAACGACGTGGATGTTTAAAACATGTTTAATGTGCCAAATTAACCATTCAAAACATGCCTCACTTTAAACATAAATCTTAATATAAGAGAGTAAGTAGGTAGCCACTCATTATAGCGTCGACTTAAAAACAAATGAAAGTCATGAAAATCGTCTAGTAGAAACTCTAATTTAAAGTATGTCGCGTAAGAAGTTAGAATTTCAGTTGGTACCCCTTATACTTGACCTGCACATAATTTATACAACAACATCACACATTTCAGGCTCAGTCCCTCAAGGAGGCAAGTTTCACCTTGCAGTCGGGTCACGTTTGTCATTTCACAACGACCCGAGACACAGAATTTTCACACTCTATAAATTTTCGCCAATACGCGATAAGGAAATCCGTGGAGCTTACTCTCAATTCCGGGCCGGGATTTTGTTGGTGACGCATTAGTTTCTACTGAAATTGTGCTTTTTGATGCGTTATTTATTGTTACTAAACTGGCTTTATAGCTAATTATTTTTATCGAAATATTATTCGTCTTTAAAGTAAGAAAGTTTAAAATGGAACAAGACGGACAACAAAATCCAAGAAGACTGAGGATGAAATGGGGTGATAACTTGAAAAAATTGCAGGACTAGGTTGGATGTGACTGGCGAGTCAGAGGAGAATGCCATTCTCACCAAAATTTGAATAAAGGAAATGTCGTAATGTAAATAAAGGGACGCATATCCCATACAAGGTATGTACTATCTATATATATAAAAATCAATTGCTGTTCGTGAGTCTCGCTAAAACTCGAGAACGGCTGAACCGATTTAGCTGATTTTGATCTTGAAATGTTCGTGGAGGTCCAGGGAAGGTTTAAAAGGTGTAAAACATAAATAATAAAAAAAAAACTGTTCCTAAACCCGGGGACTTTTGACAGAACGAAGTCTGTCCGGGCAGCTAGTATTGTATAATTCTGTTTTACATAAAGAGGTTTGTGGTAAAGTTAAGCAGAAATATGAAAACAGGAGATTTACGAAAAAAAAACGCCAATTTTCTCTCATGCATCTAATAGAATACATCTGTTTCTCTACGGCTATAAAGAAACGTGAAACCTGTGTTCTGTAGGGCCTTTTTGGATGGTGTGTATTTTGTAGCCTCAATTCTTTCACTGTTCCACACCCCCAGTGTTTTTTTGTGCTGAAGTTAATGAAAGAATAAATAATACTTACGTTACATAAGTATATTCATTGTCTTTTATATAAATTAGCACATTATATTATAAAGTGGGAAGTGAAAGGTGAAATCGTTAATTTTAAATAATTATATGCTTACTCTCATGAATCTTTTAATATGGATAAAGGTACTCCCATTCATAACTAATATGTAATACCAGTATAGCATAACACGTGCTGCTAAAAATATTTGAAGTAGTTAACGAGCCCTATAACAGCCTACATTTATCGTTTAATAAAACTTTATTATGGATTGTAATTAATATCAGAATTAAAACGCTCCTCAATTCCCACCACGAATCATCGCTTGTTACGGTTATTCCCTCGCCTTATTCAGCTTTATTACACGTTTGGAATATTAATAAGTTAACATAACGGTTCTTCTTTTCAATGATTATGGAGTTTATTTATATAAAAGCAATTTAGCAATTTACCTACTAATTATTACAAGTTTAACTACGAAAATATCAATATCTATATCTACACTAATATTATGAAGAGGAAAGATTTGTATTTTTGTGTGTATTTTTGTAATGAATAAACACCAAAACCAACTGTGCCGATTTCAAATTCATTCACCCTGAGTAACATTAGTTATATTTTTTACTAAAAAACTAGGTACCGCGGGCGGAGTCGCGGGGAACAGCCAGTGCTTTATAATTCCTGTATTTTTTAACTTTGACAGCACCTTTCTTTATCACTAAACAAGCTTAGCAAATTACTGTGTCATATTTAAAAATAACATAATAACGAGAAAAACAAAAGCCGTAAGCAAATGAAAACAAATTTAATTAAAATGGCGTCGGGTACGGCAAACATCAGCCGGTGTTAAGCTAATCATCTCATTTGGTAGAAAGCTGTGGGCTGCGCGGTGACCGTGGCCTAATCTCCTTACCGTACCTTCGCAAACAGACGAACACTCAGTTAAAGAGCCACTAACTGGCTCAATACGATGCCAGCTTGCAGTTTACATAATCCTCGCGCTGCACGCTATGAACTGATATCAAGTATACATTGTACTTCGTTAGGTATTCTGGGTACAGATGTAGGTTTAAACCCTTGTAACCCAAATCTGTTCATTAAGTAGTCTAGGACTCTAGGCTGACAGTTTTAATTCAAACTAATATGCTTATATTGAGTAATATTCTTGTGCGTAACTACATTAATATGTTTCCAAAAAAAATATCCTATTTCTTAACAGAAATTTAAAACATTCGTTAATTCTAATGGAAGACGTTAAAAACTAATGATTATGAACCCACAAAAAAACATGCATATGGCATTGAAACGACACAGACATCTGTATGTGTGTGTGGATATATTAAAATTATATATTGTTAGTGTGACATACAGTTTGATATTATGTGATCATCATCATTTGACTGCACGGATAGCCGAGTGGTATAGGTCACTACCTACGCTAATTACCACTGTGCGCGACGTGCTGCGGGTTCGATCCCCGCATGGGACAAGTATTTGTGTGATCCACAGATACTTGTTCCAAGTCTGGGTGTTCTTTGTGCATGTGATTTGAATGTTTGTGAAACCCCCGCGACACAAGGATTAAATTCCTTAGTGCGGGCGTCGTTTTTTAAAAACAAAAAAAAAAAAAAAAACATCATCATTTACGTGAGTTATCATTGATATATAAATCAATGATAACTCACGTAAATGATGTTTTGTAACTATATTCACATCTAACTGCTTGCAATCCCTGCACCCTGCGATCCCACGTCAAGATACTAATAAGTTCAGTAAGTGTCATTCGGTATTTTATTCTTAGTAAAAGATTGTGTAGACATCATGAAATATTCTCTCGTCTCTTTGTTTTACAGGGGTATACTTTCGCTTGTCACGAATTTCTAGCATGTTTTGTAGGGTATATGCAATTATTGCGTCCAAAATTTATCTTTTGGACGCAATAATTGCATATACCCTACAAAACATGCTAGATATTCGGCATCCAATTCACTATCAATAACAGGAATAGCTTGGCGTTACACCGCTGCAGTAATCTGTGTCGGTCGAATACATCCGAATAGACTTCCTAGCTTTGCAATCTGCTTTCTTTTTGCTCCCACAGATAAATCTATCAACGGCTTCCCACTACAAGCCCATCAGCGATTCTAGTTTTAAAATGGGGTGTTGTATTTTTTTTAGCTCGAATAGTAATTATCACTTTGATTTCCTCACTATAAATTACAAAAACGTACAAAATAGGGCTTAAAAATTTCAAATGTTGATATATCAGATAGAAGAACGGTCATGTCTATTTCTATAATCAATCTTAATCAATGTGGGAATACATCACTCTCACAGATGATTAATAACAAAATTGTAAAACACACACTATGATATGAAAAATAATTATAATTAATTATTTATAATTCTCACACACGGCTATCTGATCCCAAACTGGGCCTGTACTATGGCAACCAGACTACTGATAAACATACTTATATATTTCTAAATACATACATATTACAGTTAAATTACGCCCAGACACAGAACAAATGATCGTGCTCATCATACAAAGTTTTGACCTGGCTGGGAATCGAACCCACGACCTCCGGCTTAGCAGTCAGGGTCACTAACCACTAGACCAACTGGCCCGTCAAATTATTTGAAACTTTAATCTCGGACAACAACACACGAGGAAAATAAATTATGTTAATACCATATTTTATATCAACACTAAAAACGAACTAAATATATTAGTACCCGTTTAATAATGATTAAGGACGAACACGATAAATTTATTATCCAGGATTATTTTAATTTAATTTCAACTTTTTTTAATAATTATTATGTTACTTGAATAAATAAAACAATGAAAAATACGTCATCAATTACAAAAATATTACTTCATAAACTTACTTCGAGAAGAAAAAGTTAAGATTGATTTAGACTGTTTGTGTTTTTTGTGTGTTGTTTATGCGTTGGATAATGGCGATTGTTAACGACAGTTCAAGTGTTGGTGAATTTAAACTTAAAACTTTAGTGAAATATGACTCTGATGCAGAACTGGCAGCGGTTGATCTGTTCCAAAACTATTCGGAATCTTTGCTACGTTTAGCTTTAATAACTTGTGTGCTATTCATGGTTATTGGTATCCCTGGCAATCTTACCACTATTGTTGCTCTCGCCAGGTGTAATAAGGTTTGATTGTCTGTTATTTGTTGTAGGTATTAAGTGTTAAACGTTTAACACTAGTGTAGTAGTAGTAGTATGTGTAGAATAGATGCATTTAAGATTAAAATTCAGTACATTATTGTTCCTAATTGTTGTGTATTTAACCTTGGGTAGAGTGCGGGTTAGCTTCAATCAAACAAGCAAGTTCGTTGCAAACTGATCTTTAATCACTTACGAGTAAGTAAGACCCGCGCTGCCAGGGTGGGCAGGTCGCAGCCCACGCTCACCTGCCTACCTCGTTATAGGTATGTGAATGAACATACATATCACAAATACAACAAAAAAGACAAAAACAATACGATATACAAGACAGAATATACAAAGACAAAAACAATAAAACTGACGGCAACTCTTCGAAAATCATATTAACTGAAAATAGTCTTTTTGCAGGTTCGAACGCTAACATCAATTATTTTATTATATGTTATTTTCAGCTCCGGAATGCGACAGCAATATTCATCATCAACCTCCACATCAGCGCGGCGTTGTTCTGCATGTTTATCCTGCCGATGACCCTCACGACCATCTCCCAGAGGCACTGGAATCAAGGGGTGATGATGTGCCGCATCTACCCCCTGTTCCAATATGGCCTCAACGCCGTATCCATCTTCAGTATTGTAGCCATCACTATCAACAGATATGTTCTTGTATGCCATCCGTTGCTGTATCCCAAGTAAGTGACTTAAATTATATCAATAAACTGACCGGGCAAACGTTGTTCTGCCATATTAATCATGAGACCTAAATGACTGAATGAATGAATGAATTAGGGGTATGAAAATTAGATGGTGGCCGATTCTCAGACCAACTCAATATGCACACAAAATATCATACTAATCGGTTCAGTCGTTTCGGAGGAGTTTGTTAATTGCGACACGAGAATTTTATAAATTAGATAACAAAATACATTTTAAATTAAAGTATTCTTCTCCATTTCCGGCCGAATTTCCTTGTACTTCATATGATGTGTTATCTCGTGGTAGTACTAGAAATTTTGCATAAATAATAATTATAATATTGACGAACGCTACTTACCTGAATAATCGACTACACGGATAGTCGAGTGGTATAGGTAACCACGCTAATTACCACTTGCACGACGTGATGCGGGTTCGATCCCCACATGGCACAAGCATTTGTGTGATCCACAAATGCTTGTTCCAAGTCTGGGTGTTTTTTGTGCATGTGATTTGAATGTTTGTGAAACCCCCGCGACACAAGGATTAAATTACTTAGTGCGGGCGTCGTTTTTATAAAAAGAAAATATAATAATAAAATAATAATTACTTGGCCTTTCAGAATTTACAAACGAAGATGCTTATCAATTATGTTGCTGACTATATGGATATCAGCGTTCGGCATATACATACCAAGTTTCTTTGGTATATATGGACGATTTGAATTGGACCCAGACGTAGGATTCTGCATCATGCTTCCAGACGGCCACAATAGATCACCAAAACCATTTTTAATATGTTTCTTTTTTGCGGGACCGTATGTGATCATAGTTTTATGTTACACTCGAATATGGTGGGTCGTTAGAAAAACAGCGATGAAATCCAGTATCAGGCCAAAGCATTTACCTATTTCTGACGGCCAACAAAACACTTTAAAAAACAAAAATCGGTGCATCTTCTTCGAACCGTCAATTTCTACAATCAGCACGAATGTCCAGGGAAGTATGCAGAATAGCTGTGCCGTTACTGAGGAGAAAGAGTGGTTTGACAGGGTCTTTAAAGCCCCATTCAGACTAACAAAAAAAAAAGTAAGGTCGAAAATCCCCACGAGAAAGGATAAGAAACTTCGAACAGTAATACTAGCTATAGTGATGTCTTACTGCGTTACCCACTTGCCTATAATGCTAACGTGGATAATTTACAAGGAATACCCGCTCCATCCTATTGCTGTTGTTTTCTCTAATATATTCGAATATTCCTGGACTTGCACGAACCCCTTGATATATGTGTTGACATCAAAAGAATATCGTCAGGCTTACAGGAATTTGTTTGAGAGCCTATTTTGCAAAATAAAACGTTAGAACAAACTCGAATGGAAAGTGTGAGAGGTTACGCCTGTTGTCTCGACTCACGTGCCGTGGATACAGCAAATAACTACAATATGTTACTGGAACTGATTAATTTCATAAAACTATTATTGAAAAGAAAAAAAAATACTCGACTGCGTAAACTAAAACTTTGTTCAGTTTTCAGATAACGCAGTCGGGTTCAGAAGTTTGTGTAATGGTGTATTTTATAACCATAATTATCATTTTTATAATAATTGGAGGTGACAGAAAAAAATATTGAATTAATAATAATATTAATTAAAATGTTTTAGCATAAATGCAACGTAGTTTAAATTGGATTTCCCCATTTGCGGAAATACACAACAATAATGTTAACTGATAATAATTGCTAGGTATGTCACGTAGGTATTATTTAATTTATATCTCTCTCTAATACTCCATCTCCCTCTTTCTCTCCAATATTAAATCTAATAAATTGTAGATTTACTTTGTAGTTTTTACAAATATAACTATGTAAAGGAATAAAATAAAGAGACATTAAAAAAGTTTTATTTTATATTTGATAAGTAATGGACATAAGAAGTCGTGAATTAAAATAACGAATTTCACAAAAACGTTGTAACTGAGCATAATATCAACAATACCGCAGGTATATCATGAAAGTTGATGTATAATTATTTAAGGATTCAACGGTTTACTCACGCGCATTCTCGGGATCGCCCGACTAGTTTCAGACTCAATAGGAGTCCTTAATCATGAGCTGACGCGGCGGCGGCGGTGTCGCGAGTCGAACTGATGTCGGTGGCACCACACCGTGCTGCGTAGCGGCGCGCTCGCGCGGAGAGCGGCGGTGGCGCCAGCGTCGCAGATGTAGGCACGGGGGTAGGTGCCGTTGTCGTCGTTTGCGCTCCCGTAGATGTTGTTGAGTCGGTGCATACCATGCTGACTGTGTCTTGCTCCAGACTCGGCTTTGTCATATAAGAAGACCTCTTTAGTGCCGGTTTCCATGCCGCCGACAATGCCCAACCACCATCTCTGTTGAAATTAGGGTGACGGCTGATTTCGATAGCCTCACGTACTTTTCGCGGCACGAAATATTTTTCCCTCGCTAGTACGGAGGCTTTATCAAACCGTATGTAATGTGTCGACCTTTCATTGCAGGTGTGTTCTGCCACTGCCGACTTATCCGTGTCCAAGTTCTTCATACTTCTTATATGTTCACACAACATCTACGGGAGCGCAAACGACGACAACGGCACCTACCCCCGTGCCTACATCTGCGACGCTGGCGCCACCGCCGCTCTCCGCGCGAGCGCGCCGCTACGCAGCACGGTGTGGTGCCACCGACATCAGTTCGACTCGCGACACCGCCGCCGCCGCGTCAGCTCATGATTAAGGACTCCTATTGAGTCTGAAACTAGTCGGGCGATCCCGAGAATGCGCGTGAGTAAACCGTTGAATCCTTAAATAATTATGAATTCGTCTCACGGTAGTTATTATAATAATAAAGTTGATGTATGTTCGTTAATAGGCTAGCAATCTATTCGAATCGATCTATGGGTTATTCTTGTATCTGGTGAGTCTTGTGAGATTAAAAACACAACATCCGGCAAGGGCGCAAGAAGATATTGCTCTTCAGCAAGTCGAGGATTTTTTTGTTCCTTTAAAAGTTTTTTCTTATGATCTCAAAACAGAGAAATCAATTAAGATATTTATTTTTTGTTCTATTTGTGAAGAACATAAAAATACAGTCGAGACACTTTTCAAAAAAAGTGCTTTATAATTTTAGTTGTGTAGTTTTATTGTCTAGGGTTGTTAAGAGTGGGCAGAAAGGCGACGGAAAGTGCTTGTCTCAGTTCGTTAGTTGTTCATTAGTGTTCTGTGGAGACAATGGCCGACTGTAATGTTCATTTGCCAACCGCTACACTGCTACAGAGCTACAGTGCTACGCCGCTACACCGCTACGCCACTTTGCTCTCAATAATTCGCCACTTCCTTTTAATGCCGACCTTGTTTTGGTTTGAAGTTATTAAGTACTTGGTAATTTTTCTGTAAATAGACTGTAAGTAATTATGTATAATATTAAGTATTCTTTGCTGCAATATTTGGTTGCGTATAGAATATTGTAAAGAAAAATTAAAGTTACTATATGTATGCATTCATTAAATTGTTTCTCATGCGATATTTACTTATTCGTTATCTATACTTATGTGTTTACATATTTTCTTTCTACACTAAATAAATAATATGATTAATATAATATTATACTAAAGAATTTGTTTGTTTGGTAGAGCGCACTAATATCAGAAACCATTGGTCCGATTTGAAAGTCTTTGAGTATAGGTAGATAACCCATTTATCGAGAAAGCTACGTTTGGTCGCGTTAACCGACGACACCCACGTGAGCAAAAGCCATTAATATTATAATATCCTGCTTTTTCCATTTCGGAAGACATACCACGTAATTTAACTTAGAGTAAAAATGAACTTATTAATTAACATCTAGTGGGAAGCGGCTCAAGATCGAGAGGCTGGAGCAAGTTGGGGGAGACCATTGTCCAGCAGTGGGACACCTTAAAAGTTAATAAAACTACATTCCAGCTTCATTGCCAGATTTTTTTAACAATACAAGAACTTCCTTTGAACTCTGTTACTTACATCAAGTTACAAACCAAAGTACAACCAAAATACTCTGCAAACGACAGGTTAATTCAAATAAATATCACTTATATAGTTTAATTAGTGGCAAAGTTTCGATGCTAGTAACGAGCGGATCCCCTCACGTTGTACCGTATATCACGGTTATTGGCCCCCAGTGAGTCTTCGCAATGTTCTGGCTGTACCCATTGTATAATCATTGACTAAAATAGGCACCAAGGTATCACAGGTACACATACACATATAGTGATGACGACTTTTTTTGTTATGTCCAAAAGATGATAAAAGATGTGACATTTTTTTGATTTGTCGCGTAAAGAATAAATTACGAAGAAGTAGTGTAAGGCGTTTCTCTGTTATATCGTCGCGATATATTCTTCTCAGCTATGGCATCGCGACGCCGCTTTGCTATTGCGTCGCGACGCTTCTTAGTTATGGCATCACGACGCCGCGCCGGTGAGCTATGGCGTCGCGCTGCCGACTAGCATTGGCTAATCAATGGCTACCTATCTTTTAAGATAGGCTCTATTTTATTAACACGATTTTAATCTTTATCCAAACAAGTATTTAAGTTGGAAGAAATACTGCTTTAAATCTTTAAGTTGTAAGCTTTATTTAACCAGAATTAAATGTATGGAAATGACATTTGTTTTCAATAAGTTACATGACTTAGACCTGTCACTTACACATATTTGAGCAATTCGATCAGCGATAACGATTGTAGAAATATTCCTTGTCTAACGGGGCTGGTCCTTAAACATGGGGACACAGATCCAGCATGTAGTACCTTATATGAGATGGGGTAACTACCCAAATAAATATTATATTCTTCTTCTGCCTAGCCTTTTCCCAAGCTATGTTGGGGTCGGCTTCCAGTCTTACCGGATTTAGCTGAATACCGTATTTTACATAGAGCGACTGCCTATCTGACCTCCACAACCTATTGCTAGGTAATACAGTATTCCATAGTAAGACTGGTTGTCAGAATTGTAATGACTTTACGACTATCAAAGATCACTGTATGACAAATAAATATTATATGATTATTGCTTAATCTTCACAATTAAAATATTGACTCAACTTTTAAATACTTCATCTACTGCAAAATATACCTACAAACAAAGACAAAAATTTTGCTGGTCGATTTAATATGAAATGAATTTCGAGCGACAATGATGAATGGTCAAATGGTCATCGTTACCATATTCAATTTCGATCGCAAATATTTAGTTTCAATTTCGCCATCAAAATGCTGGCAGGGTTAATACGAAGGAAATGACGCGGTGTGTTCGCGTTTAAACGTCGAGTTCATGCAGTACCTGTTTATAACTAGCTAGGTTTAAACCCAAAGTAAATATTTTAGTGGTAGTGTAACTAAAACTAAAGCGAGGGTTGAATTTTTCTAAAAACCTATATCTAAAGAAGAATGTAGGAATGCGATACTGAACTGAACCACCTTATCAAGGCGATTGTTGGATTTGAATTCGGAACATTCAATTTGTTTTGTTTTGGGTAGGCCTACGGAGTTTCTTGCCTGTTCTTCTCTATAAGAATGACACTTTAAAAGTTCTAGGTGCGCGGTCCCACCGCACACCTAGAGACATTTAGTTTTAAAGTTAACGTTTCCAAAGCGCCTATTTTAGGTTTAATAGAAATGTGTGTGCGTCATTTGATTTGATTTGAATAAAGCAAAAGCATTTTTTTTTCCAAGTTAAAAATCAATCAATAAGTGAAGATACGGTGAAATTGGTCAATAAGGTGTTTATAGTTTTTCAAATAACATCAAACTATTTGTGATTTTGTATTATAAAAACAGAGCTCAATTATTATTATTATACTATCTTTAAAATATTATGTGATCATGATAGATTAATAATCGAACTAAAATCTAGTCTCAGTTTTGAACCAAAAGTACCAACTTTTCGACTAACCGCGAATATACTATCTCTAAAATAAAATAAACTGTCTTAACACATCTCAATACCAATCGCTACTTTAACTTAATCAATACAAAACGGAAAGCTTCTCACTTTAATTGAAAAATGTTCCATAAAAACTACTCATGTTTATTCCTCTCATCCCTTGCGACTCTAAGCAAAGTAGCCAATTACGAGGATGCTTCCGCAGATAATTTACTCTTAAACAACCACAGATGCTGCGAGCACGTTCTTTGTACTAATCTTCACATAGAGGGCCGCTGGCTCTGAAATTAATTACTTATTGCACTGTATTCAAAATAAAATAAGAGAAATTGGTTAACCACACATAAATGAAGTCTGCGCCAAAATATAAAAGCTTTGGATACTTATTTGAGAGTAAAATTCAATTTCATGTTTAGTTAGTTCATCCTATTTTTAGGGATCCGTAATTCACAAGGAAGGATCACTTTGCTGTCTGTCCGTCCGTCCATCTGTCTCTTTACTTAGGGAACCTTATTTTTATCATGGGAACGCGCCGGCCGTATTTATTTGTGTGTTAGTGTGTTTTAGTTACCTTAAATTAAAAACTTTTTGATAATAAGTTACTTTGAATATAAATATATATATATAACTATCGTTATTATGCAATTTAAAAAACATTAACGTTGAACATTTGTTCCCTTTACATAGAGAATTATTTCCCTACTTAACAAACTTTCAAGAAAACAAAAAACGAACAAATTATGAACATAAAATTTGGCGTAGAAGTTATGTAGGTACATATAAAAAAATAGATTTTCCCATTGACCTTTGTATCACGTCGCTGAATGCTAAATAGTGTAGCGGCGAACCGCACTCCATGTAACATTCCCTTTGCTGGTTCACAAACTGTTGTACAGCTCTTAAAATAGCGACAGTTACATTATGAAGTAAAAAATATTAGAATTTTTGCTTTTAGTTTAATTGGACCTTAAAGTACCTATAAACAGTTTCAATATGGACTATTTTAAAATATAAAAGTGTTGCGACAATTTCAATAAACAGGAAATATATAATTTATCTTCTACATGTATTATTAAGATCACAAATAGAATATATTTATTTGATCAAGATATGAAAATGTGCAATATTTTAAAACAAACTGTATCCACACATAAATAAACCGGCCAAGTGCGTGTCGGACTCATGCACAAAGGTTCCGTACCATTACATATAAAAAATCACGTTTGTTGTATGCGAGCCCCACAATATTATATACAATTTTATTCTGTTTCTAGTATTTGTTTTATAGCGGCAAAAATAGTGAACGGCGGACTCATAGTAATACGTTAGTAAGCTTAGTTTGACGGGCCTGTTGGTCTAGTGGTTAGTGACCCTGACTGCCAAGCCGGAGGTCGTGGGTTCGATTCCCACCCAGGACAAATCTTTGTGTAATTAGCACGACCATTTGTTCAGTGTCTGGGTGTAATTTATCTATAATAAGTATGTATTTAGATATATATATATTGTATTTTCTGGTTGCCATAGTACAGGCTCTGCCTAGTTTTTTGGGATCAGATGGCCGTGTGTGAGATTGTCCCAAGATATTATTATTAATAGGGTCCCGTTTTACCCTTTGGGTACAAACCCCTAAAAACAATTATTACTCCTTAGGCACTGCTCATTTTTAGAAATATCAACCAGCAGACCCGCGACACATGAAGTACTAAATAATGGCAGACAACTAAATAATGAAATTCAAGTTATTACTATATTAGCGAACACGACACAGCTCGCACGTCTGTAATGTAATTTAAACCGTAACCTTAAATCACTCCATCTACTAAATAAACCGCATCATAATCTGTTGCGTACTTTTAAAGATCTAAGCATACATAGGGACAGACAGCGAGAAGCGACTTTGTTTTATACTACGCAGTTATATCTATACAAATATTATAAATGTTAGGAACCTGTTCATATCCGCTATTTGTATGGCTTCCATTTTACTACACATCCGAAAGGGATTTGGCCGAAGCCTCAACAAAACTATTCTCAAGCAAAACTCAGCTTTATAATCCAACTTTACAATACACATTCCCTTGCGTTTAATAGTTCAGCTATGTTCAACCGAAGTCAAACAGTGCATTTTTATGTTTATTTCAGGGCTGGATTGCGCCTGCAGTGAATTTGAATAGCAGTTTGTGAAATATGCAAAAGATATCGTGTGTAGCCATATAGTTTTATTAACATACGGATGTTGAATGTGAATTGTAGTAAATATTTTAATAAGTGGGGAGTTATCAACAGATAATTCTTTTAACGTGCTGTTAATAAAGAGTGGGAGAATCTGTGTTTTATGCGATCGTTTGTTTCTATTGTAAGTGATCTATTTTTTGATGAAAAGACGCCTTAATGTTAAGGGTAAAATTGCATTGAATGGCCGAAAGATGCTACAGGTCTCAAAGGATTTTATGGCTTTTCTAATAAATCGACAATTTATGAATACTATTTTACATTGCCGTGAATGGTCACTTAATAGATATGAGTCCTGCCCCCCTAGTCAAGTGACAATTCTACAAGCGTTATCGCTGATCGAATCGCTCTAACGTATAGAAGTCTGATTCTCGATGAAGACAAGTCTGAGTCACGTGCCATATCGAAAAAAATATAATTTAAGCTAATTCCATCATTGTTAACGCTTGTAGTAATGTCACTTGTAAAACGGGCTTTCCGTTTCGATATAAATATAAATAAACACGTATAACGTTTTAGGAAATATCTACCCAAGAGGCTGAAGTACTACTGGTTTGATTTTTACATAGAAAGTTCATGATATTCAAAATTAGTTAAGTAGGTATACATTTACACGCTTCTGCTAGTCAAATAATAAGTCGCTCCCGCTGTTTTCACACAATCTTATAAACTACGCAACTAATTATAATAAAGTATTTAGCAATAGATAGAGTGATTTAAGAGCAAGGCGTTTGTGTATAAATATAGGCATTATTACTTTGCTACCCGTGTGAAGCCGGGGCGGGGCCGCGAGTGAAGATATAATTAGCCTTCGTGTGAACTATGCGTCAGTGAATAATAATACCGGCCTATGTCCCACTGCGGAGCACAGGCCTCTTCTCATATAGAAAAAGAACGAACGTTGATCACCATGCTGGCTCACTGTGGCTTGGCGATCTCAGATCCCACTTTTGGAATCCAGGTTTCCTCACGATTTATTCCTTCGCTGATTGTCAATGATGTCTTAGAATAATTAAGAAAGTACATATAACTTTGAAGAAGTCACATTGGTACTTGCCTGTAGTGGATTCGAACCTGCAACCTTGTCAACAAAAATAGGCCACTACAACATACGTCAATGACTGTTTAAGCCAAATTGCATGTATTCTCTCTGGTTTAAAATAATTTTATATTATGTATAAATCAGGGTGAACTCAGTGTTCGTCGCTTTTTGCCGCGGTATTTTTAATTAAATATGATATGCCGGCAACCTTGCCTGCCAGAAAGTATTTGACTTCTTTTTTACTCTATATGCTAATCCAGTCTACAGTTTATCTTCCTCTGGCCTAAATCTCATTCAAATCCGTTCAGCCTAATTTTCTCAAGGAGATTTTAAAAAGCCTTTTTCGTCAAGATTTTATCAAAATGTTATCCATAAATTTATTCCGACTACATTTTCTTGGATTTATAAAAAATGGTTGTCTCTAAGCAATAAGAGTGTGACCTTCGAGCAAAAGATATGGGTCCCAAGACACACGCTTCGAAAACCTGTCACAACAATCTACTGTACCCTTTGTAAATTTATTTAGACTTTTTGTCGCCTATTGGTCAATTTTCGTAGAAATGAGTATAAAGTTTTTGCTTCACCTATTAATAAACAGATTACGATATTTAAACAAAATATTGTATATCCTTCTATTAATTGATAAAACCCACCATCACTTATACAGCAAGTATAATTTTACATTTATTTATATACCTACTTAATTATTTCGAACAGTTGGATAGATATGCTTATTCGGAGTCCGAAGCGTTTCAGCTGTAAAACCAGCTGAAACTAATATTAATAAAGTAACCCCAACTATATTGACCGAGAAACCAAGTTGCTAACTTAACTATATCATACTGAAATGTCGTTGTGATGACCCTAGTTAAAGCAAATATTTTTTGTATACTACATTTTACGGATTGCTAGGTTAAGTTCAGAGGTCGTTATAGCCCAGGGGCGTATTCAATCTGCATATTCGTCTATAGTTAGAAGGTAAGCGCAAACGCTAATACGTCGTATAATTTAAATAGGATTACACAATTTTTAACTAGCTTCTCATTTCATAGGTACCTAGTATTTGTCCAAATCAAAATCAACAAACATTTATTTCAAATTAGGCTACTATTACTAATATTAAGCACATTTTGAAAGTCTATATGTTTACAGACATAACCCTGATTCGCCCACCCTTCACCGCTTCCTAAGTGCTCTAGCTGTGGAGAAGAAGCGGCGCAATAAACTCCCCAGCAGCACGCAGTCTCATGTTGTGTAATTTATTGTTGGCCTACTCATCAAAATGTGAATTTATAGGTAAATAATAAGCCAAAACCAAACAAGGTTCTCAATTTGATTGTGTTGTTTTTAGCAATAATTACCTAGTACTCATGTCATTATCCTTTTTCTACGTATCTACTTGTATAATATTCTTATAATACCTATTACTATTTTTATTAACCTACGTAGTTTTTGTATATAAACAACACTCCTTTGTGAACATTTCATTCCGGTCAACTCAAACTACTTACACTAAATTAACGTAGTACTCATTACGTGGTAAAGCTCTCGTATAGTTACCGAATCACTTATCGACTGCTAACTAAACCCAACAGCTGAGGTTTTGTAGGACCACTTTATTACCTCCGTAAATAAACGTTAATGGAATTACTTTTTTAGAATGTGAATTTAGGTAATAGGAATAGAACTTAGGTACTTTGAGTTTATCCTACAAAATTTAAATTAAACTGCCTTAAACGTGACTTATGTTTGTATGAAAAATAGATTTTCAATTTTAAGATTTCGACCTATTTTCCTTAGGAAAAGTTGTTCAGTTTTATGCACCTGATTACCTCGTAAAATAAACGCACTCCATAAAAAATAACTCTGTATTCATATAATTTACTAACTACTTTTAATTCTAAACGATCTGAACAAATACGCAAAAGAAAACTCGTGTTTGCTTAGTTCTAGCACGTGCTTTAAATACTGCAGACTTTTTAATACGAGCAAGCAACATTTGGCAATTTAAATGCAAGCACCGGAAAACTACAATATCTACTAGACACGGGTATTTTTTTAACAAGTCTCTAAATACTAAAATTATTTTGCTAAATACTCTGTTGAAAACCTTAATGTAATTCTTTGTTAAAAATGGTTAAACTCTGTACAGCTATGTCTGTCGCTATACATGAAGTGTGGTTACGTGCATCGGATGCAACTCAAAATCGACTCCAATATAATTTGATTATGGTTTGGATTTGGTTATGCTATGCTGTTAAGGTTAAGAAAAGTGGACATCCTCTATAAATTGAAAAGATTTAGATATGCTAATAATGATAACTTCGCCAATTTAAATAATGTGCATATTAAGAAGTGATTAAATAACTTTACTTTCGCTTCTTGTAACGTTGTCGTCTACCTCACAATATAGAACAATACAAATCCACTTGATATTTCACACAATACTCGCGGTTGGCCCAGTTTGGAGGATTCAAAAAACGACTACGAAAATAACATACTTAGAGCAATTACACATAATGTTATATTGCTAAGTGTTATATGTAAGGTATTAATCAACCCCGATCAAGCGCGAGTAGAACACGCGCAGGAAAGGTTCCATGCCATTATCTATAAAATCGAAAAAAAATCAGTTTGGTTATATAGGAGGCCCCTTAATTATTTATTTTATTGTATTTTTAGCGGCAACAAAAATACATCGCCTGTGAAAATTTCAACCAACTATCACGGTTTATGAGATACAGCCTGGTTGCAGATAGACAGACTGCTTAGCAGAAAGTCATAGATCCCCGTTTTACTCGTTGAGTACGGAACCCTAAAAATTACCATCTAGGCAAAGACGTGGACAAAACCTAGAAAAATTAAATGTGATCATTTTAAAGTACATAACAGATATGTACCTACACTAAATTCGAAATGCTAGTAGCCTTAGCAATAAAACAGACAATAGCTCAACGACTGAAGCAGTAAACGTAATACACAGAGATCGTAAATCTGAATCTCACTTTCCGCTGCACGCTTGTGCCAATACAATGGAAAACTCAAAATACACGAGTAATTCTTTTTAACTAGTGAGAACATAAAACTTGGTTAGTCTTCGTCATCAAATTACTAGGTCAGGATTGTACCTACGTTTCAAATTCATATTCAGAATGTATTCATTCCATTTACTTTCTGCTCTGTGTACACCTACTGCCTCATCATGAGGGTTGGTAAGACGGTCTTAGGGCCCAGTTTATTGATCTCGAGTTAACTCAACCAATGATTAAATATACTAACCAATGGTTTCAACGGACGGGCCTGTTGGTCTAGTGGTTAGCGACCCTGACTGCTAAGCCGGAGGTCGTGGGTTCGATTCCCACCCAGGACAAATCTTTGTGTGATGAGCACGATCATTTGTTCTGTGTCTGGGTGTTATTAAAATTTATCTATAATATGTATGTATTTAGAAATATATAAGTATGTTTATCAGTTGTCTGGTTACCATAGTACAGGCTCTGCCTAGTTTGGGATCAGATGTTTTAAAAAAAAAGAAAAAAAATTAAAAATATATAAAAATAAAAAAAAACGTGTTTTTACATCAATTATGAATCAATCATTTGAGCAAAAGAGAAAAAAAAGATCTCATATATGCAATGTCCAAGATCAATGTCTTCTCTCTCTCTCTTCTTAACCTACCTTTTGTCTGTCGCCTTAAAAGTATTTGGAAGGCGTCCGAGGCGACTATTCCGGCGGAATGATCTCTCTGAAATCTCCCTGTCGAACGAAACGGGAAGCCGTTATGTTCTCGAAACCATTCGAGACATTGGTTCCGTTCCGTAGATTTCATCCGCATTTTCGTGTAAAAGGATTAAAGCCTGATACAATTCGAGAAAATAAATTTATAAGATCAATAAAAAAATAGATTTCGTCCACTTCTTTATCAAAGGTTTGTTTACAGAAGAAATACAATTCCTGTACTAACGTATACAATAGAAAGTGCTCGTTCTACATTTAGCAATTACGACGACCTCCGTGGTCGAGTGGCGTACACACCAGTTTTCAAGGAGTCGCCAGCTCTGAGGTCCCGGGTTCGATCCCCGGACGGGTCAATGTATAAAAACACTTTTCTACATTATCTCGGGTCTGGGTGTTTGTGGTACGTTCGTTGTCTCTGATTCCAAAACACAAGTGCTTTAGCTATTTACTTTGGAATCGGAGCAATGTATGTGATGTTGTCTACATTTATTTATTATTTATTTATTTCTTATTATTTATTAATTACCTTGTTTATTTATGAGTAGGTAGTATCATAATATTTACGATCACACAATGGTAATCGTTGACCCGTAAGCAGAAAAATCTTAACATGTGAAGGAAATGTCATAGTGCCTTAAAAACGCTAACGCCTGATGTAGTTAGGTGCCTGTTTACCAGTTAAAAGATATCTAATGATCTGAGTTTCAAAAGATTTTCCATAATAAAACACAAGTTAAATGCTTGAAGAAACTCCCAGACTTACAGAACATAGTACAGTTGTGCCGTGTTTTCTTTTCTACACTTTAACATAACGATTTACTCTAAACTACTCCTGCACACAGACTTGTAAAAAGGCTATCTAGAAAAGAGCGTTTGTTATTTAATAAAGAAACTCTTGGATGTAAAAAAATCGGCCAAGTGCGAGTCGGACTCGCCCATGAAGGGTTCCGTAGCAGCAAGTAACATAATTAAAGTTCCGAATATAAGTGATATTAGAAACCTCTAAGTATGAGAGCCCCCAAAATGTATGTTTTTTTTTCTATTTTTGTATGAAAATCTTAATGTGGTTTACAGAATACATCTACTTACCAAGTTTCAACAGTATAGCCACAGATTACTAAATAGTTACTTCGTAAGTATAGCTCTTATAGTTTCTAAAAAAGTGGCTGTGACATACGGACGGACCGACAGACAGATAGACATGACGAATCCATAAGGGTTCCGTTTTTTGCCATTTGGCTACGGAACCCTAAAAATGTTGAAAAACCTAACTACGATTGTATTTTTCTGCATTGACTGGAACGTAAATCGCAAAGCGAGCTGTATCTAATTGCACAGAACGAACGAAATAACCCTTGCCTTTTCCTTGCAATGCTTACTTCAATAAACAAAATATCAGATGACGTAAATATTGTTATTTCAGTTCCCTCGTTCCCTGTAAATGGAGTTCCTAAGATGGTATACGAACATAAAATTCTTTCATGCTGTTAAAGTTAAAATTTGTTATTATTCAGTTGGCTTGTAAGGTCGCTATAAAAGACAGCACGCTATGTAAATTTATAATTGGAGCATTGTTATACTGTGGTATTAGATTGACATTATAGATTACTTACTTTTTATTTCCACAAATTACAAATTATCGGTGAATAAGCGAAAATAAAAAACACGTTTTGAAAAAGTTATTTATTATACTTTCCCTAGGACTAAGTTTGCAACAAAGGTTGCTTTTTCTAAAATTAGCCTTTTAGAAAAAGCAACCATACTTTAAAAACAGTAAAAGGAAACATACTAACTGGACTACTGAGGTTATTTTAATTAGTATTAATAATATATAGTATTAATAGTAATATATTTTCATAATCCAATTAAATTTTCATAGACATAGGTGCAAACATGGGTTAGCATCTACATGGTCCTTAAAAGAATTAAGAAAAACTCTTTGAATTTAAAGATAAATAAATAGTTCAATAACTTATTCGTAAATGTGCAGAATTAACCCTAATAAGCTTTATAAATCACAATTATTTTCCTCTTCCCAAATTTAATTAATAATTGCACATTTGTCCAGCTCTGAGTAATTTTCCAGTCTGTGGTAATCATTCACTTAAGGAACAGTTGAATATGACAGTGCATCACATTCCGAACGGGTGCGGAAGATATCAATCTCAATGTATCCAATGAAGGTCATCATTCATCATTGTGTAGTGTCATTGATTGGCGAGTAACCTGGCATTGTAGAGGACAAAATACAAATATGAGACTATACTTCAAGTTCAAGGTCATTAAATGTCAAATTCGACGATAAAAAACAATATTTATAACTATATTAGTAGAACAGTGTATTCCCATTAATCTCCCTAATATCTATTATAAATACAAACGTTTCAAACGGCTGGACCAATTTTGATAAAATTTGTTAATGATGTAAGTAGTTGACACCCTGGATTATTATTTAACCAAAGTCAAAAAGGAACTTATCGATTCTCTGAAGAAGTTCATAATCAGGTCAAAACAACATTATTTAAATTGAACTATTTCGAAATTAACGCCTAGGTACAATAAAAAAAAAGTAGATGAAACATGTTCTTAAACCAACTTCACAATACTAATACCACGGAATACGGAAACGGAATAATGTTTCTTGGTTTTACAAACGTTATAGACATAGTAGCGAATTCATTTCTGCCATGACTGTTCAGAAAATATTTATTTATACTTTTTATACATATAATAATGTACAATGGCGGACGGCATTCTCTACCATTCAACCATAGGTGAAGCAGAGACGGCAAGAAATAGGTGCATTGGTAAAGAAAATAAAAAATACGTAGGTACAACGATAGGAAAATATTATTTTATATCCAAGTCTCGATGAAACTTCTTTCTCAATTATCATGTTCATTACTCCAAACATCAATTCCACTCGAATGGTTCAGCGGATAACAGCTGCAAAAGTTTAATGAATACTAGAAAACAAATTCCTGTTAGTTCCCTACAAACTAAGTTATCGTGCCGGCACTAAGTTCCTAGTTTCGATTGAAATCAATTTGTAAACTGCAGGAAGTTTTTAGAGTAACTCTTATCAAAAGTTTGGGAAGTTGGCGACGGACGGAGACGTAACCTAATTTGTCACCGTGTACACGTCACATATGGAAAAACACATCTTTTTTTTTTTTAAAGATAACTAGCATGTGGGTCGCACATTACTAGTAATCTTGTTAACCCCTCGTGCTAAGCTAATATGCTTGTGTTACGAGCGGGTTTATGTCGGTAGTGTAATGGGTGGGATTCGAACCCGCAACCACGTGATCGCATGTCCGATGCCCTAGCCATTAGGCTACCGCCGCTTCAAATCGATCTATAATTTCGATTCCTAAAGGTAGGGTTCTCTAGGATTTGGTTGGAGATATGTTGGGTAAGTGTTAAAATGGACTGAAGAGCTGTTGGTGTTTTAAGACAATCATTAAGAGAAAGTTATTATACATAAAAAAATTTCTTTTTAGTTCAAATTTATAGTAAGTTTTTTTTTTTCAGATGACGTCCTATAGCGTAACCATCCTCAGACCCCCTCTTGCTTGAGTTTTCCGATTATTTAGAAGCTTCTACTGACGATAGAATATAATAGAAATTCATTTATTAAGCACAGCAAGAAGGACAGCAGAAAGAAAGATAAATACAATAACATAGACAGAAACAAAAAGAAAATATGTGATCTTACATTAACTCTGTCCGACATACAATATCAAAAAGATCGACAACTTAGCATAAATGTAGAGTGTGAACAGCCCAAAAATGGTTTTCAGTTGGCACCCCACAGTTACACACGGACGTAATCAAACATAATTTAAAATAAACATATTAATTTTGCTAAAATACTACTATGATAATAAATAAAATAATTATTAAATTATTTATAATAAGAAATTTAAACTATTAATAAAAAAATATTAGTAGTAATCTGCACAGATGTGGGTAGTGTTGACGGTAAATGCGCGCGACATCAGCCAGGCTCATTATCGATGTAGCTTCCGAGTCGTCCACTGTTACTGCTCTCGTGTGGGGCTAAGGTATTCTTCTACAATAGTAGTCGAAAAAAAACGAAGAAGCGAGTGCACTAGCTCACTATCTTGTAGGCGGAGCGTTTACGTAAGTACCTAGCTCATGTTTATAAATAAGAATTTGATATAATAAGATAAAACAATGTAAGGAAATTGAAATTGTAAGTAAGTTTGATAAGATGAAACAAATAGATAAAAGATTCATCAGTAATAAATGTGTTATATTTATTTTGCGAATTCATCATGTATTAAGTGCAATCTAAAAGTTCTCAATGCTTACAGGTTTCCGATCGGCGGAAGGTGTTATTCCTTATATGTAGCCGCATATCGTAAACGTCCCCGAATGAGGGCAGTTCCGTGCTGCGGTATGGCCAGTTGCTGTGCAAAACGTCTACCCTCGCGCTGCCGGTGATCGTTTACCCACTTAAGTTTCGAGAGCAGGTATGAAAGGAATTTATATTTTATAATTTCAAAAAGAAGACTATATGTTGTGCTTGATGTTATCTACTTTTATTCAATACTGGTGTATATGAATATGATGTTGATATTAAAATCATCGAGAAGAATGAAGTGTTCGATGATTGTTAAACTAATGGGGTAGTTAACGCGTCAAAAAACATGTCCTCACTAAACCATGGTAGACGAAATGCTGTGCCGATAGCAATTTTAGCCCCATTAATGGTCAAAACTAGCCACATTTGCTCAATTGACTTGTGAAAAGGATTGACAGGGTGTGAGTGATAGTGGACTGTAATTCGTCGCTTAATGTAAAAGCCAACACCACCTCCATGGCCGTCGAGTACGCTTTCTGGCCGCGAAAGATGCCGCAACCGATACCCGGACACCGCGGGCGCAGGATTTCCCTTACCAAGTTAAGCCAAGTTTCATTTTTTTTTTATTAGATGTTAAGACAATCATGACATTCCACTGCGGCAATGAATTCGTCATGGTTAGTACCAAGAGAGCCCGCATTTAAAAACCATTTAGTTAAAATTGTTCGTCCGTCATAGTGCCACAATTAATTATACGATGACGTAGTCTCATATTATTTTTCCTATTTAAATTCCTGTTTTATAAATTAACCCACAATAAACAATCATCTTCGATTTATTTATTTAAACAAAACATCAGTTAACAATTGTTTGTTGAACGGAAGATGATTATAGTTGTTAGTGATAAATAGAATCATCTGAGTTATCGGTTTATTTAAAGCTACTGGAATTCTAAGTAAATAATATCCCGATGAACCTCAATGCTGATTCATGTTGTTTGTAACGCATATTTATGTCAGGGACACTACTATCTTGTTTCTGTTTAACGGTCACACAGATAGTGAATTATACATATTTTTATTGCATTTCCTTAAGAGCTTATTCCACTTGGAATGGGACGCAAATAATAATGTAACTTCTAAAATAAAAGTTAACTCACACCTGTACTCGTGAACATAAGTATAGTTATTTGGTTACCTTATATTTAAATTTGTTCAACATTAAACAAAATCTTCAAATTTAATCTTGCCAACAGACCAAAGATCTTCAAACCAAAATAAATGTAGAAAAGTCTACAACGCATGTTGCAATAATGTGAACATTACTATAATCTAGAATAATACAAACATCAATCTACTGCGGTAAGGCTATGAGTGCGTATTAATCATGAAGTGAACGACTCTATTAGCAATAACAAAACAAATGCTGGCTGGTTCAGTGCTCGACATAAAATTACAGTCACAGGACGTGCGCGGGAACATAACGCAACGATCGCGAATAGCGTAATTGAACCTGAATAATAGCAGAACGCATTATCTAGAAATCACACGACAATATTGCAACCAGTGCAACATCCTGCATTTGACCGAAATTATCTAACAAACGAACACTACACAATTAACAATGCTCTCCCAAGTTTTTATACATTTTTTTTTATTTAAATTCTGTGCTACCCAATTAAATGGTGAATTCTGGTGGATTAATGATAAACTAGCTAAATTCCAACAAGTGCGGCCCCCGTCTCCGAAGTTTGAACATTTGACTGAATTTGATACGGACGAAAGTGCAAAAATCGTGTTCAGAGATGATAACCTTAATATAAATAATATCGAGGAGCCTGTGGAAAGTACAAACCTAAACAAAAGTATAGAAGACAAAACAAGTGATGAATTTCCTGATAATGTTATTAAATGGCCTGAGGAGGAGAAGAAAAAGAATAACGATGGTAGCGTTTCGGACCAGCAATCTGTGGAGGGACTAAACGAGTCGCCTGATGAAATAGGGGACAAATTCGTTTTCAAATTCCCCGAAAATGATAATTTTGTATGGAAATATTTATATAAGACTAGCACTAGTTCGCCGAAATCAATGCAAAACAAGGACAATATTGAAACTACTACCACTACAAGTAGTACTGTTCTATACAATGATAAAATAACTTTAAATATGAATTACAAAGAAAGGGAATCGGAGAGCATTTGTAGTTTCATGAAAAAAATCGAATGTAATCGTAAAAAAGGCGTCGTTTTTAATCACAAGTAAGTTCATTTTGGATTTTTATTGTCACTTTTTTGCGTTTTTTTTTTAGGTTCCGTAACTTAAAAGGAAAAACGGAACCCTTAAAGGATCGCTTTGTTGGCCGTATGTCTATCCGTCTGTCTGTCAAGACTCTTTATTCGAGAACGCGTGGAGGAATCGAGTTATAATTAAAACAATATATTTGGTTCTACAGTCCCTCGAGTTTAAAAAAGATACGGCTGTATATACTCCAAAAACGATAATTCGACACTCTCAAGGAACCGTTGACCTAGAACTTTGAAATTTAGCAATTAACACCGTATTATATTAAAGGTAGACTCGCACTTGTCCGGTTTTTTATAATCTTTCTACTTAATCATCATAATAATAATATCGTAAATTTATTATTTGAATAATTTCGGAGGCTTACGCCACGCCAATATTACACATTGATTTTCAGGTATCATGGTCACAGGTAATATAATAAATTTAAAGCGCGATAAAGGCCGTAAAAATATTTTTACTTCAATATTTATATTTTAATGTCAGTTTCAATTTCTTGAATTAACTTATCTTATTTGTTTATATAGGGATACAAAGAAAATATACTACAATGATCGTCACATGGTGTGCTGTGTCCTGCCATTAAATGATGAGGGCAAAATCGTATTTCCCGATACCCCAAAGAAAATAAAACGTCCTAAGAGATCAAACCAAGAAAGTCGCGGTCAGAAGCAAAGAAATGTCTTAAAACAACGTAAATACGGGCAAAATCCCAAGTTGAGACCAACAACACTGACGAAGATTGAATCACCAGATTACGAGTATGATGATCCTTACTGGAATGTGAAAAATACTAAACATGTTAATAAACATAAACAAGAAGCGATTAACACAAAATATGAGTATGATTCGAATGAATATGTAGATGATTATGTAGCCGAGTTACCGAAGCCTGGCCTGACTGGTCTGTACTCGGATGCTGGACGGAGACCCTCCAACTGGACGTTTACCGACAACCACGCCCATGACCAGGCCCATGACCGGGCCCATGACCAGGGCCATGGCTATGGAGGCAACGATGATTACGATGAGGATGATGGTACATTCGGATACTCTACTATTGATCCCAGAATAGGTAAGCGTGTTTTATTTTTTTGCAAAAGGGGAAACTAACACACACCAAAATTAACAGAACATCGGTTGCATATGTAACATAATCTAAAACTGTAGATAACATAGCCATCTCACTGTTAACACACAGTTTATGAATCTATATTATATATTCATGGATGTAGATGAAATCAACAAACACAATTTATTTTATTGTGTATCTTAGATAGGACCAATTTTAAATAATTATGTCAAATATACCCATTTACTTAATTTATTCACTTATTTCTAGAAAGTTTTATATTTTGGTAAGTAGGTACATTAAAGTAAATTTTAATAAGCCACATTTTTTTGCAGATAGTGTAAAAAAATCTAAAACACGCGGTAAACCTCAAAAATTATCGACAGCATCGGACGAAGTTAGCACTCCAGAAAGTCACACCATCAGCTACCATTCCAACCCAGACTTCAATGTGCTAAAAGACTTTAAACTCAACAATATAATGAAGATTCCTAAAACCAAGCCGCCTTTACGTGCAAGGACAACAACTACTGAGAGTTTTCCAGAGGATGATAGTAAGGAACCCTTAGCAAACAGACCATACGATTCAAGCTCTGAATCAGCTCCTGAGAACTTCGAAGATCGACAAGTGTTTAAAGGCTGTGGGAAGGCTCCAAAGCCATTGTTTCTTAAAAGCAAAGGTTAGTAAATCTCTTCTAAGTAGTTTTACCTAATAGATGCAATGGCATAATAAAATTGATTAGGCTTTTTTGTTACTAGTCATTTGTATAGATAGAACCAGAAAAAATAATAATAATAATTTATTGACACCAAAAATATTATCATTTTAAAAACCATATTGCGTAAAAATTAATTAGTAGACTATAATGCAATCTATTTAGAAACAAAACATACTAATACCTATACCTATTTTATAATATTACAAGTGAAAAATAATTATCTTGAAATGATAGTTTAAATTAGTCGAATAAATTTTTTGAAGCGGCGGTAGCCTAATGGCTAGGGCCGGGCGTCGCACTTGCGATCGTGTGGTTGCGGGTTCGAATCCCACCCATTACACTACTGACGTGAACCCACTCGTAACACAAGCATCTTAGCTTAGCGCGAGGGGTTAACGAGATTACTAGTAATGTGCGACCCTCATAGCTAGTAATCGTTTTAAAAGAAAAAAAAAATTAAAAGAAAAAAATAAATATACCTTTTTTTTATTTTCATATATTTTATTTTATTTACACATTGTACAATGGTTAATAATGTCCAAATATTTTGGTAACTTAGATTTATTTTTGCCATACAGTAAAAGAAATAGATGACACGACGAATGGATCTCATCCCTGGCTTGCGATGGTAGTGCCCACTCGTCGCTTTAACATTGTCCAGTGCTATGCCACCCTCATACATCCTAGAGCAGTGATTACTGCTGCTGATTGTGTTCACAGGTGAGAATATGCCTATAACAAAACAGGTAATTGTTGTTTTGTAAAATAAAAAATACGTTTTATGCGATTACAATCCTTTTGCAGTTTTTTAGTTGTTAATTTAATATGTAGTACTTCTATGAATGTGAGAACATTTTTTCGTTGTTTTTTAACAATTTAGCCATGACAATTTAAACAGAACCACTTGTCCTTGCCACCACGCTTGCATCGCGGGTTGGTAAATTCAGATTCCAGTTTTCTTTTATCCAGATTTTCTCACGATGTTTTCCTAAACGTTTGTTAATGGTGTCTTAAAATGATTAAGAAAGTATGTACTTTCTTAATCATTCTAAGACATAAACTAAACTTTACTTATAAAAAGTCTCATTGGTCAACCAAGTGCATGCGAATCCGGTCATTTAAACCGCTAGGCCACCATGACATTTATTATCATGAAAATTAGGTAACGATTAATGGCAAAATGACTATGACTGGATAAAACCCATTCACGTCTTCTCAACACTTAGAAATAATTGTGTATTTACTAAAAGAGTCATAATTATTCCCTTTATATCATTAATTGATTTGTTGAATTATTAGGAGTGCTCCTGGTGACATCACTGTGATCGTCGGACTTTGGAACCTCAATGAAAGGTCGCGGTTAAGAAGCCGAGTCATTTCCTACCGCTTACATCCCCAATACAAAAACGGCGAATTAAATAACAACTTAGCTATATTGGTAAGTCACTTGAATTACCTACGCTTAATTCAATATTATTCAATCGTATAGTCATAATTACTTGGAGCGCAAAACATTTATTTTTGTCATAATTCAAATATGTTTGAATCTGTTCTGACTAACAGCTGAACGGTAATAAACGTCAAGGACTAGCTTAATTTTTTTTTTATAATTTCAGTACTGGAAAAAGCCCGTAAAACTAGGAGTTAACATTCAGCCAGCCTGTCTCGATAACCCTCAGATGGGTGACGAATGCATGTTCGTCGGCTGGGGTGGATTCGATCAAGGTAATAATAACATACCTTCCCTACTTACATACCACCAAGGTGTAGATACTAACCCCCTGCATATGCACACATGCGTGTGCACATACCGCTGTATTTATGCTTATTGTACTTTGTTGACACATTACCATGTCTCTTTATTTAGGGAATCATGTTTCTAGACTACTAATCATCCCTTACATTAATATACTAGGTGGTCCCGAAAGGTTGTAGGAATGTAAAAGGGATGAGGAGTGTTACATATGGTAGACAGGAATTTCTTCTTAAAATGTGTTTATAAAAAAAAGTTACTCAATTTTTTTTTTACTCAATAAACTTGAAATTTCGCAAAATTTATTTATACGAGATGTGCTCTATACCCCATTTGGATGTTTAACTTTTCGGTAGGTATCATACTGAATAGGCACTTACTTAATATACGTTCATGCCCGAATTTTAAAACTTTATCGTGATAATAATTCTGTTTTAATTTTAGCGATGCGTCCAAATTCTCGGTGGCAACGAGCGTCGGTCCATACGTGCAGCGGACGGCTGTCCCTTAACGGAGCGAAGGTACCGGCTGAAGCATTCTGCGCCTCTGTACAAGCTCGGAGCACAGTGGTAAGTTATACTTGAACACATGTGATATTTAAACACATATTATACTTGGGTTCTGGTCATTGAATGTCTTAACTCTATATTATAATACCGGCCTTTAAATGTCCAACTGCTGGGCACAACCCACTTCTCATATAGAAGGAACGAGCATTCGCCACGCTGGCTCACTGCCGGTTGGCGATTTCAGCTTCCAATTTTTGGAAACCAGGTTTCACAGGAGATGTTTCCTTAACCAATTGGCAATGATGTCTTAGAATAATTAAGAAAAGTCATGTAACACTATGAAAGGCACATTAGCACTGGCCTGTACTATGTTCATAGCTGCATCCTTGTGCATGATGAGGAATTGCGAACTATTCCAATATTACGGATCATTGCTCCTTCTGTTCCTTTTCTTACCTTCGATTCCAAATTAAGTTTGCCTGGTCCAGTAGGTGAAGTAGAACTTTCCCGCTCTACTATGTGTGAGTTTTGATCCCGTATAGAATTTTAATGGATGATATTTTTACAGACTGGCATCGGCGGTTCGCTAATGTGCAACATGCACGAGCACCTAGTTGCGGTGGGTGTGGCCGTATCCAGGGACAGCACACTGGTACTACTGCCCGTGATTGAGTGGGCAACGCGAGCGATCAGCGCTCTAGACGAGTAGGCATATGGTAAGTTGAACTCTTTGTGCATATTATGTACTACCCTACTGACCAGTTAGATAAGTGGTATAAATTCAGAGTTTTAGTAAACGTATACAGTTTAACTATAAATGTGTATTCTGTTTTTTATTTATAACGAATGTAGGCGGAACAATTACTTGTTATTTTTTTACAAATAGAAATTATATCTTTGATCAAATTATAAATATGAATTAGTGTACTGCTTAGTAAAAGCAGTTTTTCACCTCGAATCTTTAGAACCTAGTGAACAGTTGTTTGTATATCAACAATTTTAAATTTACTATTTTAGAAGTTAATCTTAAGCAGTATTCATAACCCTTCCTTGGCAGATGAGTTAAAAAGTCCTAAATGCCCCAGAGTTATCAGCATTTTCATGTAAATTACAATAAAAACAATTTTGCACTTTCATATATTTATTACATTAATGTTCATAGTTTACATAATAATATGAGCCCAGCCACATAACGATAACTTAACAATTTCACAAGACTGGTCAAATAAGATGACGCGGCACTAAAATCATAGGAACTAAATTAAAAACACTACACACACAATGGGAATGTCGAGATCCTAGATAATGTATAACAGTTCAGCGAAGTTGTTAGAGTATCTTTCAAAGTTGTACTTATATTCTTTGGTGCCGAATTATTATAATGAAATGAGAATTGTTCATGTCTATCTACAACAATTTCGATATAGTACGTATTGATATACCGCTATTGACTATAAACTGTACGTAGCTAGCTTTAAAAGTAAATAATCTTTTCTTTTTTTATAAGTGAGTCGCGGTCAACTTATATTACATACAACTTTGCTTTACCATATCATTAATTGTTTTAATGTAGTTGAGCTGCCGTGCTAGAGTCGAAATCTTTTTCGTAATGCCGAGAGCGGTAAATCAATACATTATTTAACACTTATGTCTTTATAAAGATAATAAACATAATTTAACAAGTCTTACCATTTACAGCCCGTCAGTCGTGCTGCGTATATTTCACTGACACTATATCATTGACACTAATTCGGCTAAGTCGTGTCAGCAAGTGAAATGTACGCAACAACATTAAAACTAAAATATATTTGCTTCTGAATAACATAATAATACTCGGGGCAAATGAATATAAAATTAAAATTGGACAAATTTATGCGCTTAATCGATGTCATTCTACTTATTTTTATGTATTTTATAATGTGACAATTTATTTCTAATAACAATATTTTTGACTATAGTGATCAAAGAACAGTTAGACTAATAGAAATAGGTTGAGCTAGAAACTTGACTATGGTTTCTCGAAAAAATATTGTAAAATGTCACAAAAGAAGAACGAGGTCTGAATTTCAACAATGAAAGAAAAGATGTTAAATTGTCGATGATACACTTAAACTTTACTCTGTTATAGATACGGTTCAATCTGAACTAGAAACGCGTTCTTTGTCTTGCTTCATATGTGACATTTTGCAAGAAACACGATTAGAAAACAAGTGAAGGAATAAATTGTACCACTTATCTACTACTTACTGTTCTCTGTTACTAACAAAAATTTAATTATAAGCAGACTAAAATTTATCTTACGATTTTTATGAAAAAATAAATACTATATGACAAGATCACGGTTACATCACATTTGGTCGCAGGCTCACGCGATCACGAGAGGCTCGTCGTCAGAGAACCCGTGGATTGGAGGCACGTCGTCGTCATCTGAACACATTTTTTGTAATTAGCACAGTATTTACATGTTTTTAATAAAGTATAGCTTTTACACATTTGTATTTGTTTGTTTTGTATTTTTGAGCTTAATTTTGCATAAAAGCTATTTTAATCAGATTAATGTTCGACCTTAAGGTTACTTAATTAACAAGATGAACTCGTAAATTTGGTAACAATTAAAGTAGAGAAAAAATAAACTTTTGCCAGACAGAGACACCAACAACATAGTGGACGTTCATGCTAACGAGTTAAAACATTTCGTAGACAAAATATCTAACTACTGCATTATTTAAAATATTTGGGTCAGTATTGACTATTGAATTTCTCCATCTTTGGTTAGTAGGCATTATGCTGTAAACATGCTTATAAATATCGAAGGTGTGCACCACTACCAAGAGTTGCGTAGTGTAATAAATACTGTCTAAACTGTTCTCGGAATACACAAGTGATCCCGTGGTTCTGGCTGAGGCAAAGACAAGACCGGGAAGTTTCTAAGTAATTGGTGAAAATCCAACACATCAACATAATATAATTGACACAGTAAAAAAAGACGTGGAGGGATTAAAGGTAGGAAGAAATTGCCACTGAGTGGGTTGGTGGGGCAGGCCGAGGAGACGTAAGTGATTGGTGTCAATTGGCTCAAGACAGAAGAATGTGGAATGAAATTAAGCAGTGGGATAATTAATAGGTTACATAAAAAGTTAGTACGTACCGTTCTCGGCTATGATGGCCTGTCCGCGGCGGCTGTCGTAGCGCGGCGTGTGCGCCGTGAAGCGCAGGAAGGAGCGCGCGAGGCGGCGGTGGCGCAGCAGCACGTGCAGCAGCGCGCCGCCCAGCGCCGCCACCACCACCAGCGCCGAGCCCCAGCCCCACCACATGGCGCGCACCGCTGATGGCTGCTCTAGCTCCGAGCCTGTGCCACGCGCATTCATGTACATGTGAACATGCTATTCAAACTTAATGCTGGTTGTGAACATGAGGCTAGTCGTTGCGCAGTAACAAATTCATGCATCAGCGGAGGTGCGTGACCAGCCCCCCTAGCCAAGTGCCATTTCTACAAGCGATAATGATGATAGAAATCGCTTAAATGACATTAAATGTATGGAAATGACATTTGCTTTCGATATGTCACGTGACTTAGACTTGTCACTTTCATACATTTAATGTCATTTAAGCGATTTCTATCACCGTTAACGCTTGTAGAAATGTCACTTGGCTAGGGGGCAGGTACTGCGCAGTGTGTAATCGAGTTCACAAACGCCATTAACATCGAATCGACCTTTAGTAACACTAGCACAGTTCACTGGACTAGCGCGGTCGATGTTAACATACTGAAGGGCTTTCCTATATACTACGTATTTTAGGTACCAAAAAACACCAAAAATGAATTAAAAGTAATTTAAATGAATAAAAAAAATATTGATAATTATTAAATCCGTTTAATTAACAATCATTTAAGTGTAGAAAATTCTATACAGCTTAAGTAAGAGTGGAATCCCTGTATGCTAATGACAAGCTGAAAAATAATTTTCACACGAAGCACTACGTAACGCGATAACGAATTTGGTCACTCATTGCTATGTACTGATTTTAAACATTGAACAGTGGACATTATTGCTTTTTTCGTGTAACATAGTCATATTATATTGCCCAGTTTGGAAAAAAAATAATAATAAAAAATATAAAAAATTAAAAAATAATAAAAAAAAACTAAAATCCAATACTCACTAGTCCTGTACTCACCCTCCATCTGCAAGGTGTGTACCTCGCTGAGATCACTGTAGTACCCTTCAGGGGTCACAGTGCGGACCCCCACATACACGGGCCCCGTGGCGTCTTCCGGCACCGTGGCCAATCGCGGCGACATATCAGCTTTCACTAGTTTCATGTCTTCAGTTGGATGAATAAGGTCTTCAGGGAACATTTTTTCGGAGACTATGATTTCATACTGGTATCTGGAAGATTTTTTATAATTATATTTTGTAATAAAAGTATTCTTTAGACAACACGACTTTAGTAAAACTTATTTAGCTCAGATATACGAAGAGAGAGAGAAGACTATGAGAGAAAGAGAATGTGTGCTCGCACCTCTCTCTCTTGATCCTACAGTAATATAAGAAACGTAACTCTTTCTATCTTCACTATGATCACACTTTTCGTAACGCTCTCGTCACGTATTCATCAGCTTAATCCCCAAGTCAAGCGTACGTAAAGAAGTTTTACTTAAAAAAAAAACGTTGCAATAACGTAAACCCTGACAAAATATATTTTCGTCTCTGTAACCGACGCCGGCACATTACGGCCTACCAAACTCTAGTTATAGGTTCTTTCTTAATTATTCTATTTCATCATTAATAATCGGTGAAGGAAAACATTGCGAGGAAACCTGGATTTTAATATTTTAATCAGTAATCGCCAACCTGCATTAAGCAAGCTTGATAACCTATGCTCGTTCCTACTCTGTATGAAAAGAGGCCTGTGCCCAATAGTGGAAATCCCATAGACCGGTGTTACATTATGTTAAGTTTAGCTTTACTGGGCTTCTCCGTACTTGTCTCTAGACTGGGCCATGAAGACCGGTGTTATTATATTGATCTATTTATTTAAATATGTATTACTTGTAATGCGGCGTATCGTCCCAGCTGACCATAATGTGTCCGGTGGGCGAGAGCCAGGCTAGCACGCCTTTTGGCGGCTGTAACTGCTGGCTGCGCACTTCAGTGCATTTTACCACTGCGTCGTCCACGTTCACCTGCAAGGGAATATGTAACTTAATACCTTTGTATTTAGGTAACATTTATATTGTTAGTGTGTCCAGTATAATAATTGTTCGGAAGTCTATTGTCACAACTACAACTGATTACATTTCTAAAACAGGAGTTATTCTTTTATGACTAATGGAAAATATATTTGCGTAAATGTTGATACAAATAGGGAAAAGTTTGACCCACAGACTGGACTCAACCCTGCGACTACTGGTTGATCAAACCAGCAGTCAACAGTCGGTAACAACCATCATTCGGTTCGAATCCTGTCCAAGGCTTAAATTATTTCTTTCTATTTGTATATAATTACAAATATGTTTGCCTCTATTTGTATTTTATGCGTAATAAATATACAAAAATAAATGTAGATATCCTCAAATTTAATTTTGCAATCAAAAACCCTACAACCAATGGGAAGTGAAAGTTAATACTCACATGTACACAGATGTTATATCTTCCGCCAATTGGGACATTGACGATAACGTGCGAGTAGCTCGACGCCTTCGACGGCACGAGCTCGTAGTGACTCTTCTTATCATGAGTCAGCTCCGTTATGTCCAACTAAAACGATAAATAATTAGTACTATAAAAGAAACTTCATGAGAATGTGTGAATGAGATGGTATGGTACTATGTTTAGTAGAACATCCAATTCATTTGCTTCATGTAGGTTATAGTAAATGGCATGATGACAAAACCTAGGTAATAATGTAATAAGAAATAAAAAATATTCTATTCTTCTATTCTATAAACATGTGTCCTTGCAACTTCTCTCGCGACATTCCCTTAGTCCACGCGGGACATTACTAGTCAATGACGGCGCCCGAGTGTCTCGCGCACGCGTTATGCTGCCCTGCTGCCTTCCGTCCCCCGTCGCCCGCCATGGGAGTGTCACGAAAGAATTAGCCAAGCTTTAGTTTTCACGTACTAGAGCAGACCAGTTCTCTATTTTTATAAACAAAGGCCATTGGATCTTCATGAAGTCACTGATATGAGAAAGAGTAATGAAATGAAGATGTATGATGTGAAGTGGGTAAAGTATTGCTCGATTTCACTTACCAAATATGTTGCAGGTTTCTTCAATGCGTTGCAGTTAGCGTCCCACAATATTTTCATTTCAGCCTTGTTTTCATCGTAATCCACGCGCAAGTTCTTCACTGGAGCTCTTTTATGAAGAACAAAAATAAAATGTTATTCCTTTGTAAAGAATAAATTAAAAGTAAAAAAATAAAGAGCAAGAAATAAATTTATGTCATTCGTTGAATTGTATTATGTCCCATCCAGTCATGAATACGACTTAGGGTCAATTCATACTACAACGCAGTCGAAGCGCATGGAAACGTTAATCTAATACGCAATGTAGCTCAAACATCCTTAATCCAACAACCTAATGATTATATTTCATATGTGTTAAAAAGAGAGAAATCGCATTCAAAACTATGAGTCTTACAGTCTATATGTAAATGTGCTGCATTAACTTTTAGATCTACGCTACGATACGCTTCGCACTGCTGAAGTATGAATCGACATCCCTACACACTTACCTTCATAGTCACCTCAACTTTAACTCACTTTATAAACGTATGTAGTTAGTTACGGACAGCTGTTCATTTAACTATAAAGCTATTAAGTACTCACTTGGCATTTTCCCTTGTGATGATCTCTACGAAGTTAGCGAGCGGTCCGCCGCGCAAGCCGACAGTGAACACGTAGCTCTCACACGCGTGCAAGCCTTCTATCAATACGCTCGTGTTCTTCGTAATTATGCTAGTGTCTGTAAAAAATAGTAAGATTATTTTAATTGTTGCAGTGCAACATGATAAAATATTAAGCAATAAAAGACTATCAAACCTACACTAAGCCTCTGGCTATCAAACGCACGTCGCATTTTTATTAACCGACATATTCATAGCCATGACGAGATAGGATAAGGAATGAGTATATTAGAGGAAGCTTGAAAGTAGCGCCTGTGAATGAAAAGATGAGAGGTAAGCGTTTGTCGTGGTATGGACATATTATGAGGAGGGATGAAAGTCACATAACTAAACCAGTTATAAGTATGACTGGATGGGTATATAAGCAGAGGGAGACCGAAAAAGACATGGATGGATTGTGTGAAAGATGATATGAGAAAGAAAGGAGTGGATGCCGCGATGACGAGTAATAGAGAGGAATGGAAGGAAAATACGCATTGCGCCGACCCCATATGAAAAATAAGGGCAGGAAGAAGATTCATAGCCATATGTGCATCTAAAATATAGGTGTGTTACATACATATACCGCAAGGATTTAACCAGCGAATAATGCCAACAACAAAAGCCAGCTTCAGCCTAACAGTGGGGGTCATTCAATGAATATATTTTTAGTAAATGTTGAACTCTAAATAATTATAACTAATGGACTTACCATTAGACATTCCTCCCGGGATGGTCCTACGGTTATTAGTGTAATGCACTTCATACTCCAGCTCCTTATTCTTGTATCTATCACCGAGGGGCGGCGACCACACAACGTGTACCGATGTCTTCTTATCCTTGGAGAGAATAGCTGTGAAGTTCAGAGTCTCGTCTTTCTCGCCTTCAGTTCGAAGGGGGATCGTGAATGGGTGGCCATATATGTTCTTCTTGAACGCTTTTATGTCGATGAATGTTAGAACGCCCGGTGGAATGTTGGTCACTAGATAACACCAAAAATAATTTAATTAAAACATGGAGATTTAGCTTCTTTTTAAAAGAACAGAAAAAAAATTGTGAACATAAAGCTCAGGTCTTAGCAAAAGGAATGCCTAATTAAGCATTCCTTTTTATAAAGACTACTTTTTCTACAGATAATTGAAATAATTGGTAGGTTTTTAACGCAAAAATATCACACATTGTACAGCAGAACCTCTCGACTGTCGATTTGACTCCAAAAAGAAAGAAAGTGTCTTATTTCTATATAATTATTATTATGTCTGACAACTTTCTTGAATTTTCAACTTTTTTACACTGAGTGACGTCAAAAGTCGAGAGGATTATGCGGCTCATTTTCAACATAAAAAAACATGTCCCCTGACTTAAAAAAGGCATGCTAAAATGTATCCAATGTACAAGTTAGAATAAATAATTTCGAGTAGGCTTTCATAGGAGTCTTTAAATAAACATATTTTTTTCTAAAATTTACTATTACATCAATAACAATTTAGAGCCCAACTTACGATTAACTTGAGTAGTGTTAACATAAATCGGCGGCCTTATAGCGTAGTTGGTTGGCAACCTCATCTGCACCTGATAGCCGTCAACATTACGGATCTTATGCCATACTAGGTGCACAGCGCTTTGGTTCAGGTGCGTCATGCTCGCGTTCACTAGGTCGTCGACGTCATTGGCGGGGTCGAATGTTATGTTCAATACTTCGGAGGAGTTTGAGGTGAATGCGCCGTTTGAGGCCGTGACCTGAGAACACAAAAATAGAGATATTAATATAAAGAATAAATGCATATATGGTTGAAAAAATTGTAAAGATTCCTTTTTTCTTGGACACAAGATAAACTATTCCCTTTTTCCGGTATTTATAATGTTAAAAGTAGACGGATTATTAAAACATTTTTTTTTTTTTAATACTGGTAATTTCTCGTCCTAAATGCTTGTATTACGAGACACATCAGTAGTGCAATAGGTCCAATTCGAACCGGCAACCACATGATCATAAGCCCGACACCCTAGCCTTCTTTTAACTTTTTTTTTTATAACTTACATTTATTTTAACTTAAAATTAAAATTACTTTTAACATGAAAAAATAAGCCAAATCTCACCCAAAACGAGTAATTATTATTGGGTATATAGAACCCTTCGACGTCGACGGACATGGTGTTGAGGCCGTCGGCGGCGACGAGCCTCTCTCGCGGCGGCAGCGGCGGCGCGTGGTACAGCGTGTAGTAGCGCAACACGCCACGCGGCTCGGCGGGCCGGTCCCACATGAGGCTGATGTGGCGGCCGATCAGCTGCCGCACCGTCAGCCGCAGCGGGGGCGACGGCACTGAGCGAAAACATATTAATATGAATTTAATGGTCTACCCTTGCACACAAACACCACAAAAATCCACCGAACTCCCTGAAATTAAATAAATCAATCAACTCAGCATATCGCGGCCCATTGCTGGACATAGGCGTCTCCCTCAACCTTCCTCACCCAGTCCTCGCCAGCTATCTTTTTCAGGTCATCGGTTCATTTCCGATTCGCGGTCTAAAGCAACTATGCAACGATTTTCATTGAAGCTATACAAATATAGCAACTTCAGTATCGCTTATAAAGCAATCAGACGTGTTGCCATGTTTTGTTTTTTTTTTAACACTCGGTCTACCTTCGTTTTATAGAATTTCTATCAAAGATAGACTGTTATATCAATTGATTCCGTGAATTTAATTTGAAAAAAAGTAGACAGTTCTGTGTATTGCACGTAAAAGCATTATGCGCATATTCAATGCAAAAAGTCTTATTCTATGATACTGGGTACGACAATCACAAGACTAACAAGTATTATACACCTTCATAGAATATAAAACAAAGTCACACACGCTGAAGGACAATTTAAATTAATTTTACCTCCTTCTCCAGTAGTGGTGTTAACGAATTTCATGGATGCATACGTCTTGTTGGATTTGCTGTCACGAACGTAGAAGGTCACATTGTAATTGGTGTAGGGCTCCAAACCAGTAAACCTGTTGACAAACAGCAAATGACAATGGGGTTCCGAATCTCAGCATATGCTGAGCGATGACCGTTTCGCACAGATGTGAGGAATATTTCCTTCAATATTTTTAGAAGTATTTGTTATTTTTATCTGTTTCTTATTTTTATGCGAAAAAATGCTTTTTTTTCTTCTCCTTTCTATTCATAATGATCCTGTTTTATTAAAATAATTACTAGTACTCCCGAATATAGCGGATACGAAGATAAAAACTTAGTACATATTTAAGAATGCTATGCGACACAATTTCGATCAGTTAAATAAAAAAAAAATTTTTCGGGACAGTTATGATTTATTTAATAACACAACAACTTCAAGGACATTGTGAAAATAATAATAACTTAAGTTTCTTCTTACTCTACATAACCAAAACATTTCGGTTAATTGCAAAGCTTGTTTCATATTGCATAATACATATTATTTGTAAGAAGATATCTTTTAAAACTAAAATAAGCCTATGTCTAGCCGCACACACTAAATAATTTTTACAATAAAGTTTGCATTGCCAATAATATTGTGTGTGTGGGCTATTGATGTCACTGTTTGGAGAGAGTCAATAGTCCAATTTAAAGAAACTTGTTTCAGTATATTATACTGCAACAAGTTTCTTAAAATTGTATGAAATATTCATACAAAGTGAGTGGTCACGTGTCTTATGTTTGTATGAAATATTTATTTTCAATTTTAAGATTTCGACCTATGTTCCTTGGGAAAAGTTGTTCAATTTTATGCACCCGATTACCTCGTTTAATATACATACTCCATAAAAAATAATCCTGTATAAGAAAACCTACAGTGTAACATAGAAAATCATCCTTAATGGATGTTGGTTATAAATAGACAGCAAAAAAACTTACCTATAAATACTATCATTAGTCCAAGTTTTGTTGGTCCAGACACCGTCGCTGACCTTAGCTATAGACGGCAGGAAGCTGTACAGAACCATCTTTTGTTGAGCCATCCAGCACGATATGAGGAAGCTCGTCGAGTTTATCGAAGACTGGTCTACGCCGATACTCAGGAACTGGGGAAAAATGCTTCATAAATAATTTTGTTTCAACCAAGATTCTAAAAACGCTATTCAACTTATGTCAATGTAGTTTATGGCTGACTTTTTTAATTGAGTCATTACAAGCGTTTCAGTACAAAGAACAAACTTTTTCAAAATACAAGGTATTTTAGAAATGAAAAAAAATACAGGAATGTTTTCATAAATATACAATGCTATAGTTTGAAAATTATTGTAAAAATGGCTGATGTGATCTTTTTTTCTATCACTAACAACATTTCATATAATAGAGTATAGTTATACATTCGTCGCCTTCGAGTCCTTACTTGATACATATGAGTATTATCGTTGACAGCGCTGGTACAGTTGAGTTCGTCGGTGCCGTCGTAGCAGTCTTGTCGGCCGTTGCATACACTCGCGAGAGACACGCAGTTGGTACCGTCATCGCACATCAGGTACCCGCGCTGGCACTCCACTGTTGGTTTGTGGCTCTGTGGATAAACCTTATGTTAAGTCTACTTCTTCCTTATACATTTTACAAAAACAGTGGCTCAGGCCGTGGAGAGGCGGGCAGTCAAGGATAGCGACTAGCAAGGCACAAAAATATTGCAAAACCCATGTAATCAAAATGTATGTTACTCATAAGTTTTCATAAGATGTTGAGAATAATATGCCAAAAAAATCTGGAGAGTGTAAAAGTGATAGGGGGGGGGGCACCCCTATCACATGCACAGTCTCTTGATTTTTTAATAAGGTAGAACAACTTTGACCGGGTCCGATGTACATACCGAGGTCCCGGGACAGTTGTCCTCGTCGCTGTGGTCCTTGCAGTGCACGATGTTGTCGCACAGCTGGTCGGTGCGCACGCAGGCGGCTCCGTCCCGGCACGGCGTCTCCATGAGCCCGCAGCGCGGCGAGCTGCCGGCGCGCGCCGGACACTCGCGCTCGTCCGAGCCGTCCAGGCAGTCTAGAGCACCGTCGCACGCCCAGTACAGAGGGATGCAGTGACCTAGAAAGACATATTATTGTAAAAAAGATTACGTTACCTACTCTGTGGGGGGGCGTTAAGGGGGGGTGCTGTGAGTATAGATAATTCAGAACGCATAATATCCTAATGAAGAGGCTATACTAAGCGCAGAAATAGGCCAATAAAACTACTACTAAAATCAATACGAAATTTTCATATGATCAATCAAATTTAATCAAAAAATTACATTGGAAAATTTGATAAACTTTGTAAATGCTTTGGAATTCTAACTGTCATGAAATTTATATTTTATGAAAACACATTGCACTAATGTTATTACTTTGTGCAAGTTATAACAATTTCATTTTCATATTACAAGTGCAGTTACTGTTAAAAATATATTTCTCAGTATTTAATTGCTAGTGTATCCGCTATTAGACATTTACTTACCATCCGCACAAGTGAAGTCATTCTTCCCGCACTTGCGTGATACCGGCGTCCGATGTTCGGGTACAATCGGGCGCAGATCGGGCTCAACGCCGCAGCCGATCTCGTCCGACTTATCTCCCTCTCCACAATCATTAATCCCATCACATCTCCACCAATCCGGCAAACAGTTCCCATTTTCACATTTAAACATCCATTCCAAACAGGTACCGTTGCTAGGGAAATTAGGCTTCTCAGTGCCGGGAATAGGGAGCAATTTTGAATGATTAGTGTTTGAGCAATTCAACTCGTCTGAACTTATCTCATCGCCGCAGTCGTTCTCGCCATCACAGACCTAATAAAATATAACAGTATTAAACGAAAAAAAAATGACGAATAAAAATAATGAGCAATAATCTCGGGAGCAACATTGATAAGACTATTTTAGTGCTGTCTGTGACCTATTCACAGAGAATTTGAATTTTTATATTAGTACTAATTGAACACAAACACAAAATATCCAGTATCAATTTTAAGGCAAAATGCAAGGCTGGTCAGTTTGGCTTTTGCCTCATATAAAATACGAAATTCAGTCGGATCCGGCAAGACTAAGGCCAAAGCAGCTTGAGAAAAGGCTAGGCTAAACTAACATTTAAGGAACCAAAATTTTTTGGAACACCAATATTCAATTTACTTCAGAAAAAGCTTACACTTAAAAATAGTGGAATGGAATGGATAAGAACATTTGGATAAGAACACACAAGAACGACATTTTGTAACCACGCAAATAGAAACATTGAACGTTTGGAAAGAAAAAGGTCAACTACTTGTAATAAAAGTACTTTGATTTTATACAACTTACCCAAGATTTGAATATACATTTCCCGCTCGGACACCTAAACATATACGGAGCACAAGTGGAGTCCTTACAGCGTTGTTCCCGTTCGTCCTCGCCATTATCGCAGTCCTTCTCACCGTCACACACCCAAGAGTTGGGAATGCACATGCTACTGTCGTTGCTGCAAGCGAAGCCGTTGCCTGAACAGCTGTCTACGACATCTGGGCGTTTTGTTTGTAACTGGAACAATGGGCGATTTTTGTAACATGCTACTTTATTGTTTACGTTAATAGAATTTGGTGTGCGTGTGTATAATTAATATATGTCTAGTAATTACAATCAAATTTTTTAATAAAGTTGCGGTTATTATCAGCTAACTAGATAAGAAAACAGGTAGAAAATTTAATAAATTATGTCTAGTTCTAACAAGTTGATAAAATTCATAAATAAAAATTTCGATGTATGCAAAATATTTTCAGAATATTAATATAAAAACATTATTGATTTATTGCAATTCTGCTGAATTGCAATTCCAGTATTTAACTTTTTAACATAATCTACCTATTTGTTATGAAAATTATAAAAACTTTCATACAAAAATCATAAAAGAAATACAAAAAGTTTTGTCAGAAGTGGGATTCGAACCCACGCCCTCAGAGAGGACCAGAACAACTCGTACTCACGTTTAGTAAGCAAGGAAACCTTGAGTCTGGCGCCTTAGACCGCTCGGCCATCCTGACAATTGAAATGCTCGGCGAAATTGTCGACCGCTTGCTTGAACGACTTTGTACAATAGTAAATTGTACATTATCTTTGTCAATTATTGTTTTCTATACTGTCGGTGTATATTATAACGAAGTTGTAGTAGTTAGATGATTAGTAAATAGTAAATGAATATCTTATTAAATTTAATAAGTACCGAGCTACTGATTTTGAATAAGTGCTTTATTTAATATGCAATTATTAAAATAACACTGATATATTTGTAAAACGACTCTTTTTATTAAAAAAAAATCACTAAATTCGCGGTCTTTGTTGATACGGAAATATAAGTCATAACACATTCAACTTACGGTACAATTTCGTTCATCGGAACCATCTTTACAGTCGTTATCGCCGTCACACACCCATCGCTTCTCGATGCAGTGGCCGTTGTCACATTGGAACTTGTTTTCAGTGCAGTTACGATGCCCGCAGTCTGAAACAACAGTATTTTATGCCATCGGATGTACAATCAATTAATGTGGGATGTAATCGTACACTAACACTTCAGAATGTAATTTTTGAAGATGAAATTGTTATATTTTTACCGTAAATAATACGTTGAATGCTCTGAGGTATTTTTATATATCATTAATTTAAATAATAACCTTGCTTTGATTTTTTTTATGTCGCTATATTTTATGAGACGATAAAATATTATTTTTAAGAACTTTGACCTTCAAGCGCCGCTTGGGTCACTAGGACCAACGAATATATATTTTTTCTATTGCTATAATTAGCCATGGCGGTATTACCAGATACATGTATTCTTACTTGTACATAAAATGGCTAATAATGTCCTCTGTTTCGATTTTACGACAAAATTTGTATTTCGATAAAATTGAAAAGGCTTATATTTGAACCCCAAAAACAGAAAACAGCTATTGCTATAAGTAAAATTACTTTAGATAAAAGAACGATGGAACAATCCAAAAGTGTTGTCTATGGTCTTATAATTTTCTAACAAAAAATATCACTATCAGTAGTGACGTACCTTTCTCATCGCTCATATCGGCGCAATCGATATCGTCGTCGCACTTCCAATGCGGGAGGTAGCACCGTGTATTGTCGCACATTATCATAGGTGGGACACACATACACCCGATCTCGTCCGATAGGTCCCCGCAGTCGTTGTTGCCGTCGCAGCGCGCGTACGATGAGATGCACTTGCCGTTCTTGCACATGAACTGGTCCTGATATGAAACAAGATTTAGCATTTCGAAGAATAGAGAGAAATGAGAGGAAAATGTATATATTCCATCGGGTTAATGATAAAAATAAGAGACGCATATTTTTTGCGAAAGATTAGGTTTTGAAATGAAGGAGTGGGGGCTCGCATGCTAAAAAATCGTGACGTCATGCAGCTTTCGTTTCGTTAGTTTTTTATTATATAAAAAAAAGAATAATTACGTGGTCCATATTTTACTCAATTTTACCTAACGGACATCAAAATTTAGCTATCTACCCTATTGTGTGTCTACATGAAAATTGTCTTAAAAAGTGTTAATTAAGACTTGTCACGTTATGAAAAAGATAACGGGACTTTATAAAATTCTATGTAGCTGTATAATATGTATGAATTGAAAGTTTATGTAAGGTATTTCATCACTATAATAAATGATTAATTTAACAAGACTAGTTTATCGGATTATTACGAACGTCATGAAGATCAGTGAAATCGATAACCGATATAATATAATAACAAAGTAATTCATTCAAATTCACACAAAAAATCGTAAACAGGTCAAATAATACTTACAAGTGCACAAGAAGAGACAGCAGTTTCTGGGCAAGTCAAGTTTGCGAAGGGTTCAGTGCCGTTGGCGCACAAACATTTCCCATTGGTCATTGTCAGTCCATCTGGGCACAGGCAGCTGAACGTATTCCCAGGCCCACCGAGACAGATTGCGTCACAACTTGTGTTCTTATACGAACACGCGTTACTCCCGTGCTGCACGAAATGAGCGTACACTTTCAGGTCCATCAAACCAATAAACGAGTCATTTATCGTCACCACATTCGATCCACTATCTTTGTCCGCTACGAAAATAGACTTGACCTTCCAATCATCCCAATACATTTTATCCTTGATAACAGCCACCGCAAATGGATGAGTTACTCTCTCGTCGTTCCACAGGATCCTCTTAAAATATTCTCCGTTCAAGTCCGAACTAGCGATGTAATCCTCCATAGCGTCAACCCAGTAGATTCTCTCGGACATTTGATCGATCGTTATCCCATTAGGCCACTGGACAATTGGCTTACCGAACAATTTCTTAACATCCGTGCCGTCAAGGTTTGACCTCGATACGGAAGGGTTAACCCTGTCCCAGTCGGTCCAGAATAGGTAGCCTGCTTTTGGATGAACCGCGATACCTCTAGGTCTAGATAGAATTTTTGAGTCTAAAATCGTAACTCTCATTCTAGTATCGTGCATCATATCTGTCCTAACAGCTTCAATTTTCTTTCTTAGACCATCAACGAAAAATAAAACGTTTGAAATATAATCAAATGCCATTCCCTCGATGCTCGCCAAATCTCTATCGACGATAACCTCCTGTGCAGTCCCGTTATTGTAGCATTGACGGCTGATCTTGTCCAATTCGATGTCGGCCCAATAAATACAATTGTTCTTTATATCGAATTCGATAGCTACTATATTTCTTTCGTTTACTACAGGATATATCGTAGAGTTATCAAACAGGTCAATACGAGCAATCTTGTTACCCAAAGCAACCAACATGAACTCCGTCGGCTCTCCGATGGGACAGGGGATCATCTCGGGCACGTAAGCCATGTAACCAGAAATAGTACAGACATCTCCATCAATTTTCCTATAGCCCTTTGTTCGCTTGTAGAAGTGTCCTGGTTGACAGTCGGCCGGGAGAGCGTACGGGTCGTACTTGACCGATTTATTTTGAATACATTCTTTTCCTGAGAGCATGAAACCGAAATCACATTCGAAGTCGCGGCGACTACACTCACAAGTCTCCTTCTTAAAAGGTCTGTCGTAATCAATTCCGTTATAGCAGTTAGTATGAGGTATTCGCCTTTGGAAAGTGTTTCTGGTCCCGAGCACACAAGACACCGATGAATTGGGAGGCGACGGCGACCAGTACTTGTAGTCTTCGTCTGTACAGTTGCGAGTAAACGTGTTTTTCAGATCTATTGTGATTATTATCCATTGATGTTGCTCGTTCGCTGACCCGAACATAGTAAACGTTGTGGTATTCTCGCCTGGCTCGGTCATCAGTCCGTAGATTCGCAGGTCATCGGCATTGAACCTACAAATTAATATGGTTAATAACGACAAACAATTAATGCGATATTGATAACACACAATGCAGTTAATGACTCACTGATAAGAGTTCCATTCGATTCCTTCGTTAGTGGAGTATAATATCTTTCTAGTTTCGCCGCGAGACTTGAAGTACTTGACTGCGACCAGTACACCGCCATGGTCTCCGTAGTTGAAGAAGTAGTAGTCCTTGAGGATCCTCTTCCATGTAAGCCCAGCATCTCTACTGATGTAGACACCCGGAATACCCTTCAAGGACTTGCCCATGACCCCGGTAGCCATTATAATACCTGGTGCTGACTTAGAACTCATTATGCTGGCTGACCTATAATAAAAAATATGTGATGACTTCCCAATAATGCCATACAAAATGTAACACCCGACATACAGTAAATAAAACCCTCTTAATACGTTCCTAGGCGAAATAATGATATCAACACCAATGACCCAAAAGCTACTCCATGCTACAAATTAATTATGGCAATAACTAAATCGATTTCTACATTTCACTACTTTTATCTAATTTCAGCTGAAACAAATCAATTCACATCAATGGTATTATTAACAAATGAATGAAAACTATTTTAGTGCATTTCAAATAAAAACAAACATAACAAATTAAACAAATGAGTATTTTACATGTATTAAAAAATATAATAATGTCCGTGCAATGTGCAAAGTAAAATAAAAGCAAAAATTAATAGTGTTTAATGCACTCGATTATTCGTGTGAGTTTACCTCAAACCGTTCGCAACCACTTTTCCTGGTGGGCTGCAAGTAATTTATTTTAATCAGCATTTTTATATTAAGCAAATTATTGTTAACTGTTTAACAATTAATTAAGATTAAACTAACTTTACAATCACGCACCATTTTCCGGGTTATAGATCAAAATCACAATTCATTTATTATTCATCTCATTAATTTAGCTTTGTACAAAATAATTATTAATAAGTATAGAGACGAATTTTGCGTCCAAAATGTTAACCTCCACACGATGAAAGCGCACATTCTGAATTATGTGTTTTATTTATTATACAGTGAAATAAATATTGGCGATTAGGGAATATAAACCACCATTATCAATATTATAGTTTATTTAAATTCCTGTAGTATTAAGCAAATCCTGATTCATTTTCCGTGTTCAATGTACAAATGTGATAGTTGAATCATTGAGAGTCTAAAAGTCGTTGAATAATAATCATTCCTTGTTTCGAAGAAAAAATACTTGTAAAAATAAGTTATATGTAGTCTTGACCACATTTGTATTAGACTTAATAAAGGAAAGTTAGATGCTCAGAAAATAATAAGCAAATGAACAAAAGAACTGCAGTAGTAATAGTTCAAAACCCAAGAGTATTTTTTTTAGATGATATATAGGTAGTCAGTTTTTTATTAAAAATATGTTTTAGAATAAGTTATCGTATAAACCAGCTAAGACTGGATATAAAATGCTCAAGAAATATTAATAGTAATAATAATATTGTTAAAGGCATATATAACACCTGTTTTTTGCTTATTAGAACTTGGCTTAAATAGGGAAAACATTTTAAGGAAAACATAAAAATGAAATTTTACTAGAGAAGTTATGTGAACTATACATGATGTTAGTTTTTTTTATTTATTTATTCAAATTAAATAGACAGGCATCAATCATATTACCCGTTTTTAAGCAAGGGGCTAGTAGTAGTACCTACTAGAACGTAAATATACAGTATAATTATAAGATCATTTATAACTGTGGAATTTGTTTCGTAAAAAAAGAAAGGATAATAAAAAGATAAACAAGTATATAAGAACATCATTGTTGTCTCATTTATCTGCCCATACGCATGGTTATTATCAAGAGGGAACAAAGAGTCCGATTCGACCCATGCTCCCATAATATTGATTTGACTGTATATACAGGAATGCATCCATCAACCGTCTAATTCAGTAAATTATTCCTTCCTATGTCAATAGGGTCAACAAACTATGCAGTAAACAGATAAATCATATCGTCAGAAAGCGGCCCGTTTATTCAATTATCGAGAAACGTAACAAAGAGTTCAAGGTGACATTGCCGCTGAGATATAAAGGTACAAGTATGAGTTTATTTCCTTCTATTTGAATGTTGATAACTCGATATTTTTCGTAAATATATTCATGAATAGTTTACACAGACACTTCGCTAAATGCTGCAAATATTATGAAAATATATTTTGTATTTAGTCTTCGTATATCTATATAGCTTCGTATATATATATATACCTGTTATAGTCATAGCGAAGGGTAAACGCGTCTTCTCAAAAGTCCGGGTCAATTTCCTTTTTTTAACTAAGTTAATTTGTTTATTTATATACAAGATAAATTTCGAGGTATTGCGTCACACAGATAAACCTTAAGGTAGATTCTTTATAGTGACATGTCGAGACAATTCTTATTTGATTTACGTATCAAACATTCGTATCGTACAATCAACCTGTAGCCGCTTGTTAACGATTTATCTATGAGCCAATAATGATTTCATTTATCATATACGTGAAACTTGGTTAAGTGGGACCTGGATAAGTGAGAAACCTCCATAACTGGAACTCATGCTGAGGTCCCAACACTTTGGCACTGAATTACCTCTGTTAGTGGGACGAGGTAAGCCTCTATATCTGGGATTTGTTCCTTCGATTTATCATCATAGTTACCTCTATAACTGAGACAGCGAGTAAATTTTATATGCATAAACCTCTGTAACTGAGATAACATTGTTTGTTTACTCATTCTTATTCTACCCACAAGTTCCACACGTAATTCCAAGTACGTAACCCTCTGTAAATGAGACAGATATTTATTTATACCTGTATATCTGAGACACTGGGTAAGTGGAATACCTCTATAAGTGAAACGACATTGCAGGTCCCTTGATGTCTCACTTAACCAGGTTTCACTGTAATAGCTCTTAAACGTGTCCTACTACATATGGGCCCTTTGCAAGAAGCGTGATGGTTCATTGTTATTTAACAATTGTCATTAACACTATCAGGGCATACCTAAGGGGACCAGGGGACAGGAACCATATATTATTTAATATATTAATAAGTTTTATTAGTTAAAGGAATAGATGGGTTATTAGCCTAGCTTGATTTTCAAGGATTCATAACACCGGACCAGTGCCCCGGAAATATGTTAAAATTCTATTACGAACTATTTATTGAATTTTGGATATCTACGAAAATAGTGTTGCACCATATTTCGGCGGAACAAACTGAATATGTAAACATAGTTATCGATACTGTGGAGTACGATAATTTGATAATACGTAAAAGATCATTAATATCAAAGTTACAAATAGACTTTATCATGATCATTATAAGGCTTATTTTTCTTTGTAAGGTCGTTTGTAGTAAGTGCGGGATATCCTTACCTTGTGACTGGGTACAGCTGACTGAACTTCTGACATAAATGTAGACTGCAAGAGTTCTCGATATGGCAGGTTAACGGTTTACCTAGAAACAAACAATTAATTTAGCCAGACGTCTAGGAAGAAAATCAAAATGTTGTCCTTAGCCATAGAATAAAACTGCAGTTTATTATATTAACAAAAAAAAAGTACAACGTTTAGTATGTACAAGGAGGAACAAAATATGGAATATATTTCTTTCATAACAAGAACAATTCTAAGAAATAAACTGAATGCGACAATAAACACATTCTATAACCATTATTAATAAATTCATACTATTGTAATTAATGAACCATTTATCCAGCAGTATTTCATAACATAACATTTTCCTTTTGAAATAAAGAGGAAAAATTAAAACGTGGTATCAAGGAAAAACGTTACTCGATAAATTAATCGCAAAAGCATTGCTCGAGTGTATAATTATTACAGCTACTGAAATAACTTTACGCGTAATACATTTTTCCTCTGATCATTGTTTGATTAAAATGTTTAAATGTCGCTAAATGAAACAATCGATGCAAAATTACTTCTCATTCGATTATTATTAGATACCTATCATTCTACCTTTGCTAGGTAATAGTACTGTCATTCTTCCACTTTTCTTTATCAACTTTTTTGTTCTTATTAATATTTAAACATCCAAATCTAAACTGTTCATTAGCAATGTACTTATTGATCGAATTCGAACCACGAACAACAAAATAAAAGCAACCCGCATATTGTGTAGTGCAGTGGATAAAGCAAATAAATCACTGCGATAAAAAGTTGCCGAAAATTTTTGCATAACTATAATACAATACACAAATTTACTCAATGACGAGCCAATTTCCGAAAGGCACAAAAGGTCGTCGAAGGGAATTTCCTAAAAAATTAACAACTTTACCATTCTCATCTTCCGTTGGCGGATTGATAGGCGACCAAGTGACTCCATGATCGAAAGTTATCAGCGATATGAGATGTTCCGGTCCAATGTTGGCGACGGGAGCCTTTGAGTCAACCCGCGAAGCTATGTAGATGCCCTTAAGTCCTTCCACGCGATAGAGATCAGTGAATGGATCTTCCGTCACATCCCTGAAAGTGACCCAATAACTGTTTACTCTCAAACGCCAGCAGAGGAGTTGTTGATTGATGTGTATGAAAGTTTGTATAAGATTGTCATCTGAATGACGTTTGTAAATCTTCGACTAAAATACTTCGTCCTAATTTTCAAGGTTCACTAAAAATAACAACAAAGACGTACCCTTGATATTTGTTAGTATTTGGCTTATATGAAATGACCTTCCTAGTAAAAATGGCTTAAAATAGTTTCTTATGCAAAACAAACTTCTTTTGTACGTAATGTCAAAAGTGGAAATTTTTGGACCGATACTTTTACTACACGCAATATTTTGGTAGGTCTGCATTAGTTCACTGTAAACTTTAAATTACTTTATAATCTACTTACTCAAGCCAGCTGTCCTTCCAATTAGCATCAGGGAAATAGCACAATATTTGCTCCAAACTCAAAACAAAGTTGTACTGAGTGAAATTGTTGCTTATTTCCGACACATACAGATCGGCTAGAGAGTTAGTGTGCATGACAGAGACAAATATACGTTGGTCTGTTACATCTGCGATGTGGAATCTTTTTAGATCCAATTCTGTCTGGAACTCGGCCTTGGAGAATGGACCTCTTTGGTGTGATATATAAAGATGCAGAGTGTTTCTCTGGAAAAGGAAATGTGATATTTTAGAAATCAGGCTGAAAGGAAAATATACAACATGTTTCTTTGAAAATTTATAGAAATGAGTGACTGTCTTACTACGTGAATGTGCAACAAAGTTGAATATATAACATAGCATCTGATTGCTCTACTTTAGAAAGTTTCCAACCGTCAACTTATGTAACAGTCGTTATTATAAGAGCTTAGTATTTGAAGTTTTTGTAAAAGTGTGACTTATACCGACAAATATTTTAAGTGGTGTATTTTAACGGCATAATTATGAGTAACTACGTATTTTACCTCCGCCATAAACTTAGTGCTGAAGCTATAAAAACTGTCAATCGATTTCACACTTCAATCAATTCCACGTCTTGATTATTTCGAAACTAAGCTGGTATTAATGATGCAAGAACAACACTTCTAATTCACAACGACAGTTAATATACCATCCTTGGTCTTTCTAAAAATAGATGTGCCTAGTATCGTGTGAAAAAAAACAGACAGAATAAGAACGGGAAATAATATGACTAGACTCCTTGCTATAACTGAACTTAAAAAATTCATATTCTTTTTCTAAATTTTGTTGTGTTGGCTTAGTTTGGACAAAGATACAGGTATAAACTCATTACAAGCAAGTAAGTACCAATCTGACTATATCAAAGTAAATTATGTACTTTCCCAATTATTCTAAGACAATCGACAATCGGTGAAGCAGAACATAGTGAGGAAACCTGGCTTCTATAAATCTGAATCTGAAATCGTCTAATAACAAGGAGCAAGCGTGGTGATCGATGCTCGTTACTACCTTAATCCGAAGACACCGGAAGTACTGCCTGTGCCTAACAGCAGTAATTTATACACGGATAATATTACTAGTAATGTTTGGTACAAAACAACAATATAGTTGCGTGACATCTCCATTGAATCGCACATGACTTAATAATAAGCGTGGCATTACAATTACAATACGTTTATATTGTACGTAATAAACGTAACGGATTGTTACTAGTAACTAAAGACTAGAGAATACATTATGAAATTAATGCAAACCGGTTGCCATCTTAGATTGACCTCGAAAGTTAACTAACGTTTTTGCAATCGTTTTTGTTCCGCAAGTATGCATTATGTTGTAAGCTATGCTCGTGATTAATTACAATATTAACATCCGTAAATGTTAATTGATTCTGAATATTCCAATCTTGCCTTATTTTGACGTAAAATTTTTTGGTAATATTTAGACAAGGTAAATGATAAGAAATACAGTAGCTACCCCAATTGCACTGTTTGCTACCTGACACCTTAAGCTCTTCCGAGAAATAGTGTATTTAAAAAGAACAATAGCAAAACAAAGGCCTAAGGGCTAGGTTCACGTATATTTCGTAAAAAAAAAAAAAAAAAGCTTCTTACGAAAATATTATTTAAAACCGTCAATTTTATTTTGCACTCGAAACGGTTAAAATTTGCACATTGCAAAATTTGACATTCTTCATCGATATGATTAAGAATGTCATTGTTTAAGATTCGAATTTAAGGCATGTGGAAGATTAGTTCTTTGAAACCGGTTCCAAAAATCTCAATAAGACTGGAAAAATCCTACTAGAACAAGTAGAACAACACTTCTCATAATGTAAGCTAGCTTACAAAAACTACCTTATCTGAGCCAAGTAACTTATTGCACAATGGCACTTAAAAACTTCGATAAGTACCAAACAACAGTCCCATTTGTAACCGTCTCACAAAGGACACTTTGTTGGAACTATACCTTGAAACTGTTGTTTATGTGACCTGAAAGGCACTCACTTCGTATTACAACAACAATGACATCAAATTGTCTGACTTATAGTAATGCGTATTGATCGGGCATCATACCTAAATACAGAGAAACATGACGACATTAATTTCTAGAAAAGGCACCACTATAAGGAATACTTCGTGGTCAATGATATCAAAAGAAAAAAAATAAAAGCTTTACTGAAAGCTCATTTTGATTTCGCAGAAACCTGCACTTCGATCTTACTAAAGAGTATTTTATGTATCTATCTGTTACGTAGAATTCCTATCATATTTGTGGATTTTCCGAAGAGTAACTAATAAGGAAAAATGATTAACCAGTCGGTCATAAAGTGCAATATCTAACCTAATCTAAGTCTAAAATATCGTTATTCTAAATGAGTTTGTGAAGAGAACTTGTAAGTGTAATTCAAAGGCGTGATTAATGCCGGGTACCTGCTCTGAAAGGTTCAGAAACACGTTGGAGAAGCACTTGACCGGCTTTTTGTAATTGCTGCGTCGACATCGTTAGCAAAAAACTAAATAGTACTCACAGCAAGTGAAGTGGACTACTCAAGTGTAAAATTTTGATACTCGAAGAAGTTGAACAAAATTACCAAACAGCAAGCAAAAAAAAAGGTTGCTGCTAAAGCTCCCACAAAATAAATAACTGAAATTTGTTAAGATTTAACGACAGCAAAGAGAAGATAGTGCTCGGATTTGTTCTAGTCTAATTAGTAGGAATAAAAATGCATTATTTTAACCATTAAGATAAAGTAAATATGGTTTAAATTCACTCAAACCTAGACAAGGAAAGAGAAAGACGAGAAATTTACCATCTATATGTGTATATCTATCTAAATATATACCTACACTACTATTTATCGGGCAAATATTGATCCTTGTATGTTGTCAAACTACCTAATTCAGACAAGAAACAATTTAATTAGGTCCTTTGACTGGCCTGTTGGGCCTGTTGGTCTAGTGGACCCTGACTGCTAAACCTGGTTCTCTTCCCACCCAGGACAAATCTTTGTATGAGCCCCATAATTTGTTCTTCGTCTGGGTGAAATTTATCTACAATATATATGTATTTAGAAATATATAAGTGTATTTATGAGCTGTCTGGTTACCATAGTACAGGCTCTGCTTAGTTTGGGATCAGATTGCCGTGTGTTCTAAATTGTTTGCCTGGTATTACTGCAATTTTTCCTAAATTTTTGCCTTAAAAAAGAATATTTGCTTGTTTACAATAACAACCATGAATCATAAAAATTGCTATCTTAGGCCTAGAAATTTAGAAATTGTTTACGCTTTTGTCATAACGTACTGCGCACTATGTGTGCATAATACATACATAAGTATATTGATCTTCGATTTAGTATACAGGATACTTAATACAAATTTATTGATAAAAGAATACAACGGGATAATGTGGTCGATTAACTTTAGTTGTACTAGTTGATATCGCCTCTATTCCAAGGCAGTAAGGTTGATTCGGTAGTCGCAATATAAGCCATTGACTACTTTACTTCAGAAATATAAGTATACTTTCGTTACGAAAGATTTATACTGGATTAATTTAAAAGGAATGCGTATATTCAACGAGGTAATCAGGTGCATAAAATTGATCAACTTTGCCCAAGAAACGTAGGTCGAAATCTTAAAATTGAAAATCATCTCTTCATACAACCATAGTCCCGTGACCTGTCACTATGTACATGTACCTGCCTATATGAAAAAATCATTTTCCATTTTCAGATTTTGATTTCAGATTTCGACCTATGTTCCTTGGTGTAATGCTTTCTGTATTTTTAATAATTTATTAGGACTTATACTACAAGTTATACTAAATTACTGAAACTTTCAGGAAATTTCAAAGCATCATAAATGAAAACACGGTATCGCGTGTACGTTACGAACGTGAAAAGTAATAATTTATATAACAACATCGTCTACTATGCTACATCTATCTATGTATGGCTAGTGCTATGCGTCACGCAGTTACTAAATAAGTATTAGGTACCTACATGTATGATGCTTAGGAAAATTAATATGTGACTAAGTGTCTTGTAAATCATAAGGTATTTTAGTATAATACCATAATATCCATCAGCAGAACGATGTAACATTAATACAAAAAAAAAAAGTTCAAGAACATAATTAGCATCGTGTAAAATAATTACGCATACCTACCAACATCAGTGACCTACATCGAAACAAACGAATGTGAATATATTAGTCGTACCAAAATAACTTGAGTGTAAATATAAAAACAAGCTAATAGCCAAGTTAGGTCTTGCGCGTCGCAATCATAGAAGATTACTTAATTGCGTTCAATTTTATACGATAGAAGATATAAGTAAATAATATATTATTTATTATTGATGAAAAACTACTAAATAATAATCGAATAAGTCAAGTCATACTAGGACAATAATTGAAAATAATGAAATATTATACAAACACAGACTACGTTTTAAAAATATTTTTTATTTTTTTACGTAACATACCTAATTGTTGTGCTCAATTTACAAGTGAAATGTTTTTCTACAATCGTGACGTCAGAAGTACGAGTGAATGACACTGCATGCGCACATTCTCTGAGACAACAAATTCGTCGACATGACTAGAATAGTATTCCTATTTCTTTATGATTTTTGTATGTTTTTACATATAGACTTACATACGAGGTCTAAACTGGTATATAAAACAGCTCTTTTTCGCTTAACGGACTTTGATACTCATATAAAACTAGTTTTATTTTTTATTTGAACCGGAACGACCATAAATGTGTTATTATTATGCAAGAAAGTCAAATGAATTGAGACATTTACTTTTCAGTTTCGTATAAAACATTTAAATAGACGACATGATAAACAACTAGATTAAGAAAAATAAATTAGAAAACGATTATTATTCTTGATATCACAATAACTTTTCCACGCAGGCTTGATAATGAGCGTGTTAACAAATGAAAATTATGTTCAAATAAAACGATTATTATTTTGTCCTTAATAAGGTCGCTAGGCCCCCTGTATTTTTTACATAAATATCGGTGCCTCGATCGTATCGGTATCACTCGCCTTGCTTTGCTTCCAAGGCAAACTAAGTACACTTCCTCAAGAACTTGTACATAGTGCAATAAATAAATAAATAAATAAATAAATAACTTGTCTACCAACGGCCATTTTTTTTTCAGATCCATCCGGAAGTATAGAAAAGCGCGTTCAAACTAAAAATCTTTAGCAGCATTATATCAGTATACGTTATTACTTAATTAAGCTTTGAGAAATTATAGTCAACTTGTGACGAACATTAATATAGGCGAATAATTTATCCAATCCTTAAAATGAGGACACACAAATTACAAAAATCGTCCAACTGTTCGTTTAAAACTAACAGTAAACCACACGGCCCCTAAGTAGATCGCTCACCGCAGCTGTAGGCGTCGAATTAAGTCTTAACAAAGCATATCAATAAACATAACAACGAAGTCAATAACCTAACATTACACAGCTAGCTATATGCTCTCGTAAGTGGTGCATACATTATATTATCAACAAAGGTAATTCGGTAATTCGTGCGAAGATTCTAGTCACAAGTGAAGTCGGTTTAAGAACTACAATTTGCCGTATTATACTCGACAAGCGACTTCCTTGCTGCGTGGTGGATATGATACAGAGGGTACTAAGTACTAACAAGCCGGTATAGGTACCTATCACACTGTCAAAGAGCAATTGATGACTCAAATGCCTTGTACAAAGTCGTCAATGAAGTGTTTGTAGAGAATTGCACATTGATTACAGAAATTATTAACATAATAATATACCTACTGTTTATTTTGAAAACTTTGTTTCAGAGATTTGCGGGTTTAAATCTCGGGACTTCCCCAAATCCGAACCAAAAGTGACTTCTTCAAATTTATAGTTATGATGGTACATTACTCAGTAATGAGTTGTGGAGGTCAGATAGGCAGTCGCTCTATGTAAAATACGTTATTCAGCTTAATCCGGTGAGATTGGGAAAGCAGGCTGAGAGATACATAATAATTATGTTATATTTACATAATATATGTAGGTACCTAGGAATATAAGTGTGCAAAATGTATTAAAATATCATGGTCGTATAATTTGCTAAACTAATTTAGTCTATTTCTCTAAAATAATTACCAACAAGAAAATCATGACAACACGCGCTACGACTCAGACACAGGACGCTAATAATAATACATGTTATCAATTTTGCGACTTGTCTACTAAACATTATTTAGATACCTACGTAAATGTAAGCAGTAGAACGATTTCATTGAACTAAGCATTACGTTTTGAGTATGCGTCATATTGATGAATCAGACATTTATAATAATAACACACTTATATTACAAACGTTTTAATACTGAAATTACAAACCGAATCAGTTTTTAAACTATCATTCCAGGAACAGATAGGGAGAGAGCTACATGCACTGATAGCGCTGTCTCTTTTTAAAGCGGAAATAGTCTTATTAAAATTTAGCCTAAAGTTATATTATACGTCGTATTTTTTCCTTCATAGTTTAATTCGGTCGAGTGAGAGCGAGGTACAATTTTTAATCCTCACTGTTTTAGTTAAGTTAGTTTATAAATTCTATGTTAACCTCTCCCTGGAACTAGAGTGGTTTACTTTGGAGAAAGCTTTATAAAGATCTGAAACTGCTTTTGTTTTGAAAAACAAGGACAGGTAAGTAGGTACAATCGATCGATAAAGTCGTTACGCATAAATTTTATCGTCAGATGTTACTTTCGCATGAGTTAACGACTGATAAGCAGAATAAATAATCCATGGTAACCAGAAATTGTTTGTATCATTTTGTAAACAAAAACTTTAAGACCAATGAATGTGTTTTAACAGCTATGTGTAATAACAACACAATCATGATTTACAGAAAAAATGTCTGTATGTTGACAAATAGGTATCAAATATAAAGTTTCAATCTGTTCATGTGTCGAGCCCGTTTATTTCCTGTTGACGTGGACCTAATTCAATTACCCGTTCTCAGTAACAATTTTTAGAGTAGATCCTTTTTCATAAACAATAAGAGGAAACGCAAGCGATAAAGTAACGGTATATAACAATGCTTAATTATTCGATAAAATACAACAATCTACACATTAATGCGACGTTTAGAACCTTCCTAACGGCTAAGTTCCCGATAATTTATTATCAGCTGATAATGACGCAAAACAAATCGATGTTTCTACCACAACAATGTTTTTGACATAAAGGTTGAATAGTGATTGAACGACGAAATAAGTTATTTGCACCCGAGGTTTCTTTGTTTCTCACTTGTTTTGTTTTGAGTAATTACATCGGCCGATAACAATGCAAGGTACTTATGGGAATTAAACAACGCGCAAGTGACCTTAGCTGTTATCATAACTATTTACCTACACATTTCATCAGACCAAGGAAAAAGTGTACACCGTCGTGAAATACAATTCCACAAATAATAACACTGACGTAAGTAAGTACGAACGCAAATCAACTGCGTACTTTCGCAAAGTTTCTCAACCTTCCAAATATAGCAATAATATCAGGCAACCATAACAAGTATTAAAACATCAATAAAAACTTACCTCTTTAGACTCTTTGGCCTGTTTGGTAGCAAACATGTAATCTCCTTTGATTTGGAAATCCTTTGCTTCTTCGAAAAGGATTTCAGCGTTGACCAGGTCAGTTGGGTCACTTGCACTGAACACAGTGCTTGTTCCATCTGGCTTCCAGCGTTCCATGTAGAAAACTTTCGAGAAACCGGGGCCCGAGGACCAGAAGAACGTCTTAACGTAGCTCTGGATCATTTTGAATGTCTTTCCACCGTCCAATGTCAGGTACAACTAAAGAAACGAACATTACGTTAAGCTTTTGCATGGAACTACTTCATATTGTCAGCTGTCTTTTTCGCCGGAGTTCGGCAGTACTCCGACACACGAGTCGTATTAAGGATTTTGAAAGGGTTAGTATTAATTATTTTACAAATATTTTTTGACAAAAAATAAAAATTATATATTTCACAATGTTCGAAACTAAATATGGAAATAAAACTCGTACACAGCTACACAATAAATCATTAGTTAAGAATTGTCCTACCCATGACGGTCAAACTACTGAGATTGTATGATTGGTGACATCCCGGCCATGACACCAGTCGTATCGTACTTACTTTTCTGTTGCTGTCCACTTTGTCCAGGATGACGTACTTGTCGGGAAACTCCTCGTCAAAGGCCAGCTCGCTGGGATGGAACACGAGATCTGTTCGATGAATAGTGCGTCCATTGTCGCTCGTGTAGAACAACTTCTTGTTTGTCGAATCAACGAATACGCACTATAGAAGAAGGTAATGGTTAGTAAGTTATTGTATAAAGTATTATTTGCTAAAATTTTTTTTTGCCCATCATTTTTTTACCTTTTTATTCGTAAGTATTATACGCGTATATTAGATACGCGCATTAGGATTAGGATATCGAAAAAAATAAGTGTGCGAGTTCAACTCACACACTAGGTACGCTGGTTTTCCCTTTATGATATAAAACTTGTTATCTTCATATAGTAGGTACATCATGTATTAATCATTTGCAACAAACCTACTTTTCAATTTAATAGAGACTAGCTGTTGCTCGCAGCTCTGCCCGCGGTACCTATTTATTTTGGTTGGAAATTTCCAATTCCAATGGTGGAAGAATTTTTGAACCGGTTTAATATCTAGTTAGTTTAGTCTTAGTCTAGTTTCCAGTTTATTCGCCACTAACATACAAAAATACAAATCTTTCCTCTTTACTATATTAGTGTAGATATTATTTTTATCATCCGTATTTTTCCCATTTACCGGACGTATGAACGTTATAACTTATATTCGGTGGGTAATAGTTGTTATTGTGGAAACTCCAGTGATTCCATTATAACCAGATATAACCAGAATCAGATTTATTGCCCAATTATAAATGATGAGAGCTAAAACAGCGAAGACATGCATATACTATCATAATAATGTTAAGAGATCATAAAAAGTATAATTCAGTACCTAAGTACGAAAAAAAATCATTTTATGTAGGTACTAGGTAGGTGATCCTAAGGGACAGTGAAAAAACACAGTAGGATCGAAATAATTACAATTTTGTTAGCTTTTATAAATATAAATTACATCTAAATTATGCGTGCAAGGGCACGATTAATATAAATGCCTCAATTATAACAAAACGTTAACTAAAATACATGTACTTGAACAACCCTTCCAACAAACTCCAAAATCAAGAAAATGATTAGGTAGTCAACAAATCAAGGTCGACTTCACCACGAGTGATCAAGTTAATGCTAACCAGCCGCGCTTAAACCATATAAAAAGCGACGTGTTTCGCATTACCGCAATAACGGTAACGGTATTTACCATTTGTGAAACAAGAACTGTAAAATAAATGTAGTGCAGACAGCATTACGTATGAAAATAGTTATTATATTGGCAATAAGTATCAAAATTCTGACACAATAACTTAGCAATGGCAACGCCTAAGGTGAATAGGTGAATGACCTCAAGTTCTTCTACCTGTATATTATTTAGTAGGCTAGTATTATTTTATCTTTGCTTTACAAATCTTTGCGAGACCGTTATGTTGACAGTCAGTCATTTTAGTAATTGCAATATATTACAAAATAATTATATCTACATTGGGTGGTGTCTAAAGCAAAATAAAAAATATTGCCATGAAATAAACTATGGAAGGAAAATTAGGATGAGACTTAAAAAAATTTTTTCGTTAGTTATTAAAACTAAGAACGTACCAAGATTTCGCATTTATTATATTGCCTTGTCTTATTCTAAAACTTAGGCAAAATTTAAACAAAATGCAAATTGTTTTATTTGCAATGCGCAAAAATGAGACTATACGGCCAGGGTCATAAAATCAGGGTTCATATGAAATATGATTGTGAAGACGACCTCAAACCACGTGTAAGGTTACACTTAAATCGCATATTACATTTGAAACTGAGCTTTAACATTAATTGAATTCGACCGAGTTAACATTCATTCGACGTAATTCGTCCGCCCGTCTGTAAAAGGATCAACCATCCTGTTTCAAGTTTATTGACTAAAGGTATAGAGAGGCCCAGTGCAGACCAAGAGCAGCGCAGCGGTGAGGATTTTTTATGACACTCGAAAATAACCTTTAAAACTATAATAATAAAGTGCATAAATATATTTATACCTTCATGCTCACGTGGTAAAGAGACAGCGCGAGCATTTTGTCATGTTTAAACATTTATGGACTTTCTTTTGATCGTTTTAAAGTATATTTTGGATTGTGATGAAAAAACCCTATCCGCTGCTCTTCTCTTGCTCTGCACTGAGCCTGTTTCGTATACAGGTATAGTTAAGTTTAGCTTTCTATCCTAGCATTTATATTGTAGTTGGCTTTCAGTTTAACCGGATTCAGCTGAATACCGAATTTTTCCTTGACAGTCAACAATTTGGTTTTACAATTCTAAAAACGTTTGTTGGTATGGATTAAAAAAAACAGATTTGCTAATGATGAATTTGAATTTTTAATTGGGAATAAAAAATATTTTTACAAAGAGACTAACATAACAACTTTTATTAAAAAGTGTTTATTGAATTGATAATTTATTTATACAATTGTTAGCGGTTTGCTATTTAAGATGACGTTCGTGTATTTTTTTATAATTATTAATACGACAAACATAAAGCCTGCGCAGAAACCTCAGCATAGTTGATTTTTACCGCGGTGCCACCTGCGTGGGTGTTGGTTATCGCAGCAAAAAGCCTAGGTCAAAGCTTCTCCTGCTTATCCCATAGCAAATTTCATACAAATAAGTTAAGTCGTTTTGCACTTCTTGCACGTTTTTCACACTTTTTCGACTGAGAAGCAGAGTTACTTTTGCATGTATTAAATTTCCTACCAATGCATATATTCGTAAAGGTAAACATTCAATTTTCCAACAAATAAAAATATTTATAAAAAAATGAAATAACAACAGGTAAACAAAGGATCTTTCATTCACACATGCTTTCTTCATGAGTGTTTATGTAAAGGATAGTATTCAATAAAGATACATATGGGACATGTTAATAATGCACTATTTACGAATTTTGCCCTTATTAGGTAAACATTATGTGTCTCATATGAGCAAGAAATAAGTATTAAAGTTTTAAAAGATATAGACATTATCGAAAAAAAAATCAGGTAGGTTGATACCTACCTGATTTTTGATGATTCAAGGATTGCATTTTTGCTCAACCTGACTCTACACTGAAATATGAAAATAAAAATTGGTAAAAGTAGTAACTAGTAAGTATGTTTACTAATTATATTTTAAAATGGTCACAAAATCCAAAACAATAACACTGTCATGTGAGCTGCTGACTAAACAGTATATTCTATATAATTTGGCACCTCATTATCACATTCATAATATACATACCTAGGAGTTATCTTTTGATACACAAAGTTATCAATGTTTAAGTAAACATTTGTGTGCACAACAAAATAATAATCTTAAATATCTTTAGAAAATAGAATTTTAGTAAAATAAATTAGTTTTATTTTGTGTAGTTTGATTTTTCAGTAGTAAAACTGTTAGGAAGCTTGGCTTGTTTATGATGAAAAGTAGAAATGTCAAAAAGTTTTACTTGTATGGAAGATGCTTTATGTTAATTATACTATTACTTAGCTCAATCCAGTGAGACATGAAACTGACCCCATATCTATACTAATATTAAATATATAGCTAAAGAGTTTGTTTGTTTGTTTAGTTGAATGTACTAAACACACAAACTACAGGTCCGATTTGAAAAATACTTTCAATCTTAGATAACTCACATGTTGAGGAAGGCTATACAATGTAGATTATAATTTGCCTCGATAACCGACGCTCGCGCGGGCAGAGCCGCGACCAAAAGCTATTAGAGCGCTTGTAGACGTCTGTTTTTTTCACCGGGTAACGGACCGTGTTTTTTGCCGGATTCGCGGTGGTGTATGATTTATAATGAGTATGTGTACATGCACCGGACATCGGTCCGGCGAACAATTTACGCCGGATGCACCACCGCTTCCGCTCGGCGCGACGGACACCGGTCCGGTGTAAGAAAGAGCGGTCATCCACGCCAGTGTATTGGTGCGTGTTGACGCTGCCGGACGTATAGCCTGTTTTTTGTAAATTATGTGCCGTCTACCTGCGTTCTTTTAAAGGTCCAAGGTAACATTCATCCGGTAAAGAAAATATATGTATACAAGGATAGCCGTTTATTGACGGTCCGTTTTCCGGTGAAAAAAACGGACGTCTACAAGCGCCCTTACCTAGTTCATAAAAAGGTAGTCGTTGCTAATTTATATCATACAAAGTACCTACATAAAAACTTATAAGCAATTTATTGTGATATTAATCCAAATCATATTAAAGTCATCTATTTTATAAGTCCTGTTACAATCTGTAACTCAATAAACAACATGCCTAATCTCAATGTGATATTAGAATAATCATATTATTAACAACTTTGGGCACATGGTTTGAAAAAAACATTGAAAAATAATTATAACAATTTCATTACAAAAAAAAAGTTAAGCCTGTACCTATTAATAATAAAATAACCATCTAGAAATCATCTATATTGAAATTGATCTTTCCTAAAATAATTTACTTTTTCTAGAAAGTTCCAATTATTTATTAAGGTATATTTCAAGTCTAAAAATCACATACATATTTACGAGATTTACGTAAGTAATCAATCATTAAATATAAATCTATCTTTATCTGGTTTTATATTTTACTAGCTGTTGCCTGCGACTCCACCCGCAGTACCTCATTTTTTCTAGTAAAAAAATATAGTCTATGTTACTCGGGGATAAAGAACAAATGTATTTTAATAGTGAACAGTTTTATAAATTGGTCATAGGTTTTGAGTTACAACAATAATTTCACGAAATACCCTCCTCAATTATAAAAAAAAAATATCATGTAGTAATCTCAAAAAAATATTTCTAGCATATTATTATCAAGTTCCAATCACATAGTTTTCTTTAAAAAGATCTACTACATAATTTTGAATGGCTATAATAAATTAATAAGGAATTAAATACTTACAAACTCAGGGTATTTGGGATGATTGAAGAACTTGTCCAGTTGAGCATAACTGCTGTTAGCACCATCACCCAATTTGAAGTCCTCTGTCTTATTGGTGAAGTTCTTTCCATAGTCATATGATATGAATAGAGCAGAAGGTGACAATCCTCCTTTATTCCTGGGGCTAGAGTCTCTTGCAAGGCAAATTATGACATTGGAGCCTTCACCAACCCAATGTACCATCAGCTGCTGATGACTGTCATTGAGATGAGTTGTCTGTTTAAAAAATAAAAAATTATAAAGATATATAATTGACTTAAATTGTTGCATTGTTTTATTGCTTATTATTAAGTCAAGATTGATGAAAGAGAAAGTTAAGCAATGAAAATATTACTATAGCTGATTTTGGAACTAAAACAAAAAAAAAACTATTGATTATAAAGAAAATAATGGTGTAAGAGCAATTGAAATAATTATTATTTATTTTACAAATAGATAATTATAGACTCCTTTGAAATATTAATTGGTAGACATTACAATTGTATCCTTATCTCTCATGAATAACTAAATTATTATTTACCACCAAAAATGCTTAGTCATGATACGGTTTACCCACATTTAAGATTAGAAACGACAGCACCTAAATATAAACAAAGAATTTTCACCACCTTCTAAAACATCAGTATTAGACAAAAGACATTGTCATTGAATTATAAAAATAGTAGAAAATATGACAACAACAATAAAATACATTGTAAACAAAGTGACAAATATTAAATTGTGCTAGGAAAAATACGGGTACTATCAATCTAAGATATAAAGGGGAATCGTATTTAATCAGGATATGAACTATTACCCATGTACTTATGTTTTTCTGTAGAGCGGGAGTTGTTAACGTTGCCGCTTCGCGTTTTCTCCTTTCCAAACGAGTGCTGTCTTCATTCTCTACGTATCTATTGATAACTTGCAATTTTCCACGGCTCTCCTGCAAATCTTCGGCCACGTACAATGTGTTACCCGGCGTCCCATAGTGACGCAGAGAAACAACGCACGATAACAAACACACGAAAAATATAAAACCGATACTACGTCCAAATGCCAACAACATTTTGTGATCACTGCATATCCAAACACATCCAATCAAGACCAATATTTCAATGAAACTAACTAAATGCGCTGTGCACGACGTACTGTACACAAATTCAGAGGAGTGAAGTTGGTTGGTTGTAGATTTGAAGGAGTTTTGATCGGTGTGTTGACATCACACAGTTGTCGTATTGACGTTTTCTGCTAGTTTGTTGCCAGCCTTAATTAAAAATGATTATTATAGCAATTAATATTGATTTGCTATACTAACTTACTAACGTAAGGTTAGTAAGTTAGTTATAGTTAACGCGAACTCATGCTTTTACCTTTTAAGGCTTAACAATAAATATCGTCCAGGGGACAATGGCCGTAGTCGCAAGCAGACTGGAGATGCGGTGTCATAGGTCCGTGCGCGAATTAAATGATTTATTTATTTCATCTACCCCCAGTTCTTCAACTACCCTACACACCACATTAACCATGTTCATATTCTGCACGTTAGCCGACTTTGCCGAAAAGCGAGGTTGTGCCAATCAGATTACTGGAAACCAAGATACCGATAGTTTATAGTCAACTTCCCGATTGAAATTTTGATGTTTCTTATATGAAAAAATTTATTTCAATCCATTTAATAGTTACGTATATGTGTTCGCAGTACGATACCGAATAATACCCTCATGGATCGGACAAGGTTTTTGTTACACGCTGTATATAGTCGGAATAGAAAGTTTCCTAAGCACTGCTCTGATCTTATATCTTACCTCTGATATTATCCCTAAGCCCCAACTCCTCTGATGTAGGCACTTTGTTTGTTAACTCCAGGATGTCTGACCCTTTTCAACGGTCGTCTCATTTTGACTTTCACCTGGTATCCATTTATATTCTTCCAGTACCACCTGAACATGGTCCAGCTCACGCTCTAAATGTTCAGGAGCACAGAGAAAATACGTTCTATTCTTTATTGATGTCATCACGGATTGCAGGTGACCAGGGTGATGATGCGACGTTCCATGCGGTTAAATATCAGTGTGTGTAGGTTTTCAATAAGTACACACGGTGACAAGAACCCGATTGATCCATCCATAGTTTTTTTGGTCGTCCCCTTCCTCAAAACCTACCTTACAATATTATGCAAATGTTTTTTTTTTTATTTTTGTTACATACTCATCTAACTAAATAATTTAGCCTAAAACCACGCATTACTCCTAACATTCTAATCTCAGCTGCATGCGGTTTCCTTTATTTCCCTTTTGTGGCCCAACACTCAAGACCTATGAAGGATGGACTATGAACACCTGAATAATTCTTACAGACGTTATAGTCAATTAACTCTATAAATGTGTTGGAAATTTTAAATAAATACTTATGTAAACAAATATGGACACCATAATAATATACATTGTTCCCAATCCAAAGTATTGTAGCTAAAAAACTTGAGTTATGGAATCAGAGACAACGAAGGTAAGTACCAAAAACATCCAGACCCGAGACCCGTCCGGGGATCGAACCCAGGACCTCCAGAGATGCCTTGCACCTTAAAACCGGTGTGTACTGGACTCGACCACGGTGGTAGTCGAAAATGGATATCAAATTTTAGCAGTTACCGCTTTACCGCGCTTTTTGTTTAACGTCACAGTCGCACGCACCTCTATCGTACTCGCTCATTTGGTCGACTGCTCAAAGCAGTTACGGTCTTTTAAGTCTGCTTTAAGCAGGCTGACTAATCTTTTCTTCGAATGCCTTTCGTTAGGCAAACCATACGAACCGTCGGCTCTGAGAAGTCTACAAAACAAAAAGCGAGCGGTGCGCGCACGTTACTTCTAATGATACGCAAGAGCGGTCGAGAAAACTCAAGCAATCCGTGAAATGTGAATGCGAAGAAATGCTGAATACCGGGAAAACGTAGCTGCAAGCAACTATTTTTAAGAATAAAGAATTAATTCAAACAAATCATTGTTTTTAGGCTTTATTAGACATAAAATTACAGAACGATGACTGCCTGCTTGGCGGCCTGCTTAGCCTTTAGGCGGACCTGTGCGGCGATTCTGTCAAGATCACGTCTGCCTTGAACAGTGAGCACGCGGCCACCATCTTGAACCTTCTCAACCATTTTCAAGGCCTCAAGAGCCTGCAGAGCCTTGCGGGCGATGCTGCCTGATGACCTAGAATAAAGAAGAATTTAGGATAAATATGTTGTTTGAAACCATAATAAAAATCCGTCAATATATTATTTTTTTTAACGTATGAACACACAGGCACAGCATAAAAATTGTTTGACAAACATAAGGCTTGAATAAAAATAGCTTATTAAGATACATGGACCTAGTGAACATAACTCTTTTACCTTTAGCACATAATTTATAGAAATAGATTGCAACATTGTTACTTGCTTGATGATTTGCTCATAGTTTCTTGCATAGTATGATAACAAAAGCATTTATTCTGTTAATACATAGCTCTCTACAGAAATTTTCATAATATTTTGCATAATGACTATTAAGTTTCTTTTGATTTTTGGAGTCACAGCAAGTCTTTAATCTTTTCAGCCCCAGCTGATCATTGAGTTACATCTCAATATAATAATTTCCACAGTTTAAAAAATATACATGTAAATAAACAACCCAGAAAGTAATATAATAATAATATATTAGGACTAACACACAGTCATCTGATCTGAAACTATGGAGAGCCTATACATGGCAACCAGACAACTGATAAACATACTTATATTTTTAATTTAAATTACACCCAGACACAGAACAAATGATCATGTTCATCACTCAAAGATTTGTCCAAGGTGGAAATCGAACTCATGACCTCCGGCTTAGCAGTCAGGGTCACTAACCAACAGGCCAGTCAATACAGCAAGTATATGACAAAGGACATCAATATGTTAGCTTTTACTTGCATATTTCACAATTCCACAACACTACTAGAATATTCTATTCCATTCTACACTTATAAGTTTGGCTGACCAAATTATTTTTAATAAATTTCTAAATTAAGAGGTAATAAAATAAAATTTACCTGCAGAAATGTGAGGGGGTAACACCATTGCGTTTGCGACCACCAAAGATCTTGGTGACAGTCTTGACTCCGACAGGAGAGCGGATGTAGATGTGACGGAGGATGGCAGCACAGCGCACATAGAACCAGTCAGGGTCGTAGGGAGCAAGCTCCTTGAAGCGACCAGTCTTCACCAGGTCCATGTGGTCTGGCACCTTAACCTTGCCAGTCCTAAAAATAAAAAAAATATAAAAATAAATTACAATACAACAGTATTTTCTAAAAATAATATCTGTAATAAAAAAATAATCAATATAATTTACTAATTAGCGGCAACAGGATGCCAAACAGGGCGAGAAGCATTTATCAATATTTATTGAAGCAACATTGAGATACGATTTTATGGTTCCAGACTTAGTGTCCGACCGAAATTTCGGTTTCGGTTTCGGTTTCGGCCAGTTTCGGCCAAAAAATCAAGTTTCGGCCTGAGTTTCGGTTTCGGCCAAAAACGGCCGAACCCTTCGGCCGCGCCGAACCTTACAACATCGTACCTTCGGGTCGCGCTCGGCTAACGTCGGGCGCGCTCGGCACGGCTGGCATAAAGATATGGTTATAAAAAATAAAAAGTGTAAGTATAGATTTGTTACTACACTCGAGAGCAATGAATCCGGGTCACTTAAAGAGTCCTAAAAATCTCGGAAACTAAAAATGCTAGGTTAATGCAATAAATTGTATTTAATAGACAATGTAATACTCCTTAAATGAAGGTATTAAAACTTCTTAGTTATTGTAAAGTTATATCATAAAAAAATCAAATTTGAAAAAGGGCCACTTTCGAAGATGGAAATACGAAATTACAGCATTTGGTTTTGCTTTTGTTTGTAATCTGTCATTTATGTGGGTACATAAACCATGTTGATAGTGCTCTATATTCATTATTCAAGCTGAAATTATGTCGCTTACGCCTGAAGAATGCACCAGAATACTTACAATGCTGGAAACCGGCCGGAGTCAGCGCGATACAGCCAGGACTGTCGGTGTGTCGCTGTCAACAGTACAAAGAGTTCTCCGACGTTACGAAGTAACTGGTTGTAACCTACGCAGACCAGGAACGGGCAGAACCAGGTGTACCACAGCACGAGAAGACCGATACTTGGTGAACACCATGCTTCGAAATCGCTTTCTCACAGGAACTGAACTCACAAATCAGTTTCGACTCCTCGGAGGAAGTAACCCAAGTGCATGGACAGTAAGACGTCGGCTTGCTGAATCTAACTTAAAACCCCTTAGACCTGCAAACGGCCCTAAACTGGAGCCTGGGCATCGTATTTCAAGACTAAGATATGCCCAGAGCCACGTAAATTGGAGTATTGAAGATTGGTCAAAAGTTATGTTCTCCGACGAATCAAAATTTATGCTCTACAAGCACGATGGAAGACACAGAGTGTATCGAAGACGAGGGGAAAGATTCAAGCAAGCATGCATCGAAGAAAAAGTAGCCTACGGTGGTGGGTCTGTACTTGTGTGGGCCGGAATTTCTTCTGAAAGTCGCACAGAGCTGGTGATCATAGAAAACGGCTCTTTAACTAGCGAAAGATATGTGGAAGAAATCCTCAATGATCACGTTGGTCCATTTATGGTCAATTTAGGTGAGGATGCTATATTTATGCATGACAATGCCCGACCTCATACAGGTAGGATTGTGAATGACTACCTTCAAGAGATGAACATTACTCGTATGGAGTGGCCAGCGCGCAGCCCGGATATCAACCCGATCGAGCATGCTTGGGACGAGCTAGGCAGATGCGTAAAACAACGAAATCCTCCCCCAATCACGCTTCGTGAGCTCAAAATTGCTCTCACAGAGGAATGGGAGAATATTCCCCAAAATCGTATAAGGAACTTGGTGTACAGCATGCCAAACCGCGTAAACGCAGTAATGGAAGCACGAGGAGACAATACGAAGTATTAAAATGCAAGAAAATCGTAATAAAGTTCATAAATTTCATGTTTCCTATTTTTGTTTAAAGGAGAGATCAGCAGTTTTTTTCTTTATGTAATTTTGTGTTAATAAAATGTATGGTGACTCATATTTTTTTACTTTCATTTAAGGAGTATTACATTGTCTATTAAATACAATTTATTGCATTAACCTATCATTTTTAGTTTCCGAGATTTTTAACATTCTTTAAGTGACCCGGATTCATTGCTCTCGAGTGTATATTATACTTGTTGATTTGTTATCATAACCTATGTTATGCACCTTACATAATAAAAAAAGGTTCGCTAAAATCATTACCAAAGATGATCAATTTGATTATTTTGATTATCTAATTATATTTGAATTAGCCATTCGAGGCTAACTGATTGTGATATTCGTGAGTATAATTAAAATGTAAGTAACTGAAAATAAATAAACATAATATATGAGCATCATTTTTTAATAATAAATTTGTTTTATTTTATACCACCATTAAAAAATCGCTAACTTTGTGTTACATGTATTTTTTTCACTTTATAGGGTAGTTAAATTTTCAAACAGAACCTCTGTAACTGTGCTGAAATTTCATTGTGATAAATCTTTGAAAGTAGAATTGAAACCTATAAATTATAGGTTGGCGCATTGCGCCGACCCCATATGAATGGGATAAGGGCAGGAAGAAGAAGAAGAAGTTATAGGTGGGCGAGATATTAATTTTAGAAAAAAAACGGGCTTACTAAATTTTTTTCGACTTTTTAAGGACTTTTTTATAAAAGGTTCGGTTTCGGTTTCGGTTTCGGCCGAAACTACAATGAAACCGAACCTTCGGTTTCGGTTTCGGCAAAATAACATGTTTCGGTCGGTCACTAGTTCCAGTCATCATCATCATAAAATTTTGTCTCTAAGCATCCTTGTTTTACAATTCTAAAATCAAATGAATGTCTGAAAGTTTTAATGTTAATCCTTGATAGCCAATTTAAACAAATAAGAAGGTAAATAAAATTATAACTAACAAAGAATCCACTACAAATTGGAGAACATGTTACCGTCTAATATCACAGCAAGAACAAAAATATTTCAGTATTTTTCAGTAGAGAAATAATACTTACTTCTTCAAATGGGCAGCGACGGTCTTGACGACCTTGTCCTGTTCAACATCTTTCAATGTGACGGAACGCATCTGTAAGCAATTTGGAAATATGATATTATTAGATAGATGTTTTCAGCGTTGCCAACTCAGCACTTAAAGTGCTAGATTTGGCACTATTTTCATGTGTCTAGCACTGAAATTTAAGAAACAGCACCTAGCGCAAAATCTAGCACTAATTTTGATATAAATATGTGTGTTTACTCACAAAAAAGATATCCTTAAAAAAATAGGCAAGACAGATATGTACACATTTAAATTGAAAAAGTCTGCTTTAAGTGTAAATGAGCCACAGCCCTCCACTTAAACAGCTGACGGTACAAGTAGTGAGGATGATGATTGGATTTAACGATAATAAGATTTTTAATATTTCGAATTTTGTAAATTTTTATGGTCACATCCTCCAATTTAACTATATATTTTTTTTTTTGTTTAAATATAACATAACATAACTTTGATATATATGATATGTCATGACAATTTGAAAATTAAAACTTATTATTCTACAAGTTATTTTTTTATTTCATATATTTGGCACTATTTTTAAAATTTTCTACCAATCTAGCACTTTTTGAGATGTTACTTAGCACCCAACCGTGGCATTGAGTTGGCAACCCTGGATGTTTTTCTACTAAGAAACACTGAACAAATTACTAGACCTAATAAGAGCTTCAGATAATTTTTATGTCCTCAGATTTGCCAGTAAATAGGAGTTATAAGAAACGCCAGTAAATAGTTGTTTTGTAGTCATAGGTTAATAATTATGACCTATAAATATGCATCATGACAAAAATTAATTGACAATAATTAACAAAAATCTTGTAAAATCTGAATTTTGTAATCCACTGGTAAAAATCTTTGAATTACTAACAAATGTATGTATAATGTTAGGATAGCGAAAGTGAGGTTATACAAATGATCGGCATCGATGTGATATTATTGAATAAGTCTAAATTGCTAGTCGAATACAACTCAAATAGTTACAATTCAGGTACCAGAGTGCAATATTTACCTTACATACGGAATAAACTTATAAAATTATAACATGACACTTCTTCATGCGCATTGTGGAGCACTCACAATAATCAATTTTGATTATTTCGCACTTCCAACGTAAATAATGATTGCCACATAATGCGTGCCTTACCTTGGACTAAAAACTTATATAGTAATATCACTTTTTAGCTTATTTTATATTTATTTCACGAAAAACCATGTGGCTTTGCCTAAAAACCCACCTTGCCTTGTGTTGGCAACCGGAAGAAAGAATTAAAAAAAAAACCATAGTGATCACATTGTTTATCTTTAAATTCTACTAAAGCTTGACGAAATAATTTTTGTTTCCGTTTTCAGGGAAAGTTGCGAAATATTTATCTCGTAAAAAACATCGGAAAATAATTATCACCACAATTGTGAATAATACATAATTATTTTGTTTCACTTTTTGACTTCCTTCGAAATAAAACACAACATGATTTGTACCAATAAAGTATATATTTTTATATTGGCAAGTAAAATTTTAGGATTTGTTATTGCTCAGCGTGCACGAGTAACTTTTGTCACCGTGACTGTTTTATGTCTCTCAGTCCTTGGCCATTGAAGATACTCTCTTATTTAATAACGTGAGAATTGGGTGAACATTTTGTCCACCATCCTGCTGAGGCCGACAAACACATACAATACGTTTGTATATAAGTATTAGCAGTCCGCACGGGCGATGAAATTAACATTCACAGTGGCTATATATACCAATGACCTACTATATTATAATCTCCACCCTGTGCTGCCAGTTCCGACACGACGAATTTTTTTTTACTGAAATAGTTAATAGCTTGGCAAAAAACGTCGTGAAATGAATAGGGGCCTCACTATCGTGTAAACCTATATAGTACGGCGAAAACCTTTTTGATACTTATATTTTTTTCCAATTTGTATAGAAACAGGCGTTTTATGAAAATAAAAACTGAAATACTTGTTTAGCTAATGACTGCAACGATAACATTAATTGCTAATATTTATTTGCAACTTAAAAATAAAATTATTTGGTATTTCTTAAAAGCGAAAACGATTTGATAGCAACCAATACGACCATATTGACGCTAGTGACATCTACAAAAAGCTTTGTATTTACATCCTTGTTGACAAAGACGAAGCGTTTTAAACTTCATTATTGGGGGTTTGTAACGTCTATAAAAAAGTTTTAGACAAGTGTCGTGACGCAAAATTTCTAAAAATTATTTATCTAAAAAACGGACTCCACTTGGTTGGCGTGTCGCGCTGAAGTTTGTCATCGGCGAGTCACATCACCCAACGACTTTTATGTCACTGTGAAAAAATTGCCTCGTGCGAGCTACGTCTTATATCTCGTCTTCTTGTTACAGTTATTTATCATATGCCCATATTTTTTTTTAAATCAATTGAAAATTTTCGAGTAAATTTTTAAACATTAATTTGTAATCATATATATAGATCAGAATATAATTATCTAAAAAAGCAACGGCTTAACCAAACTCGTAACCAAATTATAAATTAAATGTCGGTCGGAATATAGACTCTACAGAGTTTGATAATCTGTATGAGGAATCCATAAATTACGATTACGTTTGTCTTTGCTTTGTCAGTCAAATAAATATTGGAAAATGGCCGCGAAACAAAATCCTGTTGTTCAAGAAGGTATATTTGTACTAATTTTGCTTTAATTATTGCTAATTTTCATAAATCATGTTGCTCCTAATCGGCATCTATATATAACAATAAGTTATCCGGTTTTCATACACTTGCCACTTCTTCAAAGGTCATGTTATTTCTTCAATGTGTACGTTGTTTCAGAACAAGCAGCTTCTGACGATATTCCATTGACGTCGTTAGAAGAAAGCTTGTTTAGCTCCGAGAAACTTGATCGTGCTTCGCCAGAGTTGTGGCCTGAACAAAGTAATGGAATATGTTATTTAACACATGACCCGTATAAAATTTCGAGTAATAATTATGTTTTCAAAAATCGCGCGGATATATTATTTTGGTTTTTAATGTTGTCATCCCGTTTATAAACGAAAAATCATTTCGGCTTAGCATTTCGGTTAAAAACGACCTGATTTTGAACTTAAAAAATTGCGATGAGCGAAAGCAACGTTAATGAAGCTAATTCTGACGAGGGATCCAAATGTTCTACCTCTTCATTTGTAGTTCCAGGAGTGTCAGAGTTCGCACCTCTACCAAGCAACAACCAGTCACCACCGTCATGGAGTAGAGGAGCCACTAAAGAGGATTATAACTATATGCAACGTAAGTTAACTTGCAACTTCTCTCTTTCTACACTCTTCAGACGTAAATTTTCTTTCTTTGTACCTACGTGTACTTATTCTGATAGTGTACAGAGCTGATTCTCACAACTTAATTGGAAACAGTTTCGTGTATCCTCTTTTGGACACTGTTGACAACAGGAGTCTATAATCTTTTAACTGTATTTTATGCTATTGTTTGTCATAGAAGCTAACCTAGCCTAGTGTATAATCAACTACACTTTCGACCTAATTATGTTAATATCCCAGACCTATTTTCCAAGTGAACCCGTTTCTATGATCCAAACTAATTCATTATTTTGTTATTGTGTACTGTTTGTTTACAATTGTCGTCTCACTGTCTCGTTTTCATTTCTCACAAATATTTTTTACAATTACATGTTATATTATTACAGAATTAGGATCACTATCAACCAGCGGACTCATCATGGAAGTTAAAAAACTGCATGACCTTGCATACCAGCTTGGACTTGAAGAAGCAAAGGAGATGACACGAGGAAAGTATTTAAATATCTTCTCATCAAGAAGACAGCGATAGTTTGATAATTCTTAGGTAATATTAAGTTACTTTTATATAAGTGGTTTTATATTTCAATTTAATGGGAAGTAAAACACTTGCTGTTTTAACTTTATTTAATTAACAAGCTAATGTAACACCTACAATGTAAAGAATTAGTAGACGCTACTAATAAACTAATTAAGTTATACATTGTATCTTTTATTTAACTGAAATGTTACACCACCACTTCCAGCAACTAGATATTGATGTTGTACATGTTTTTGGAAAGTCCATCCCTTCAAAAGTCTACATTCTGTCTACAAATCTTATTTTCAGTGGCTTATTGGGTTTAGATATAAAACTTCTTGTTGATTGGATATCTCCATAGTGATACTCAAGTTTATATTTTTTAATAATCTGGAAGAAAACCATAGTTAATTGGCTGCATTGTTGAAACTAATGTAATATAGGAAGATAAAGTTCAGATTACAATTTCTACTTACCCTGATGGTCATTAAAGACAACATTGTTTCAGCAATATTTTGACCCAAGCACTTTCGGGCTCCGAAACCAAAAGGTATGGAAGCAAATGCATGGTATTCCTTCGCATCATCCTTAAGCCACCTTTCTGGGTAGAAAACAGATGCATCATCATAGTTTCCTTCTTTGAGTGATGCATCTTGTGTAGACATTATTATGAGAGTACCACGTGGTATACTGCAAAGTTAAAATAGTATTAAATAGAGATTTGCACAATTGATTCAAATACCTGTTTAAATTTTATTGTACAAGTCATACTAACTTATATCTGTCCAAAGTGATGTTTTTCGGGAGGATTCTTGTTAGCACTGGGATCGGAGGAACTAATCTGTAAGATATAAGGAACAATAATTATTAATCTACACCTTATTAAAATAATACCTGTTTGGTTACCTTCACATGTTGCTTACCGTAAAGTTTCCTTTATACATGCTTGAAGATACGGTGTTAACTCTGAAATCTTCGCCATATCGTTTACACTTAAATTAGTGTTGACGTTATCTATTTCCCTGTACAGTAATTTTTGAGCTCTTTGATACTTAGCTAAGTAATACAATAAAAAGGACATTGAGGATGTAATCTGTAAAGAGATTTACGTTATTAAATTATATCTTTATAATCAGTCACGAGTCAAAATATACTACCATACTAATATTATAAATGCGAAAGTAACTATCTGTAATGCTTTCATTAACTGCAGAACCGATTTTTATGAAATTGAGTACGTAAAATAGCTTAAACCCGGGAAAACCAACATGAGCTACTTTTTCTGTGAAGAGCGACATTACGCGGGGTACAGCATACTAATTTAATTAAGGGAAAGTGACTGCCCGTCTGTCTGTTACGCTTTCACGGCTCAGCCACATCCGATTTTTATGAAATTGGTATGGAGTCGGCTTGAACTACAAAAAAGGTTCCGAGATAACTCCTTGTGGAAAAAAGCTACTCTGCATGCGCTGGTGGCACAAGGTTGCAATTCGCAGCTGACAGTGCAGAGGAGGCCGGTAGATGGCGCGCAGATGCTTATTTAAATAATAAAATTAGCATTAATTAATTTCTGTTCCTGTTAATGACTTAGTACAATTGCATAATTATATTCTTTGGCTCGGGACTTAATTATTTTCAATACCTTGATACGTATTACTTATCCCAGCGCGCCGATCAATAACAATCAAATTATATACCTAATGTTAACTAGCTGACTAGTTAACATTATGGTATAGGTATAATTTGATTGCCAAGGCAAACTTATTCTGCCATATTAAAAAAATCTTGAGAGGGTCATCCATATCATTTAGGGGTATTAAAATAGATGTTGGCTGATTCTCAGACCTACCCGATACGCACCCCAAATTTAATAAAAATCAGTCCAGCCGTTTCGGAAGAGTTTGGTTACATACATTGCGACACAAGAATTTTATATGTTCGATATATATATAATTATACTAAAATAGAGATATTATTACATATCCTTACTGTGTTAACTCCAATAAGAAGCATGTCCATTATAATTGTAGCAATATCTTCGGCACTCATTTTTTCGTCACCCATCAACATGGCATTGATCAAAGAGTTTTTATCTGTAGAAGAAAACAGACCTGTGACTTCTTGCTAAATGTTCATATTTATATGACGAATTAATTTTATTACTTACTAAACACATTCGAAACTTCATTGGAAGTAAAAGAAACAGCTTGTTCCGCTTCTAGAACATGTTTTCCGATCAAACTGTAAAAGATAATGTGATGAATACTATAATTTAAATAAGAAACTATTTACTTATTATCTCTAGACTTGCTGATGATTTTAATACCCAGTCGTTATGTATTGCCTTTATTTAAAGAGCGGCAACAGATTTGCTGTGTTCGTGCACTGTCTCCAAATCGAACTGAAGAAAATTTGTTATATTTATACCTATATAATGTCGAAGACATAGCATCTACATAAAGAGAAATATTAGTAGGTACCTGGTACATTTCATAATTTTATTATGTAAGTACTAACTTTTCATACTCAAGTCATGGGAATGATCTTTAGCAAGCCTCGGTTCGAGTAATGCGACTTGATTAGCCGTTTTTTCTCAAATTTAATTTGGGTCAGTGCACAAACTGCCGTAGTACCTGTTAGGAAAGGTTGTAGTAAACAATATTTGGTCTTGTACACACTTATCTAAGCTGTCGCAGTATTTGACCAGGGAGTTCCAAGAGGGCGTCGGGAACAGTTTCCAAAAGTGGAGACCAGACTCACACTTGACGATAGCTTCAGTGGCCTTTTCCAGGCTGTGGTATAGCCAAGACATATCGCATTGGCTGTACACGAGCTCCGTGTCTAGCATGGTGAACTTTTTCGAGAACAATACCAATCCTGTAATATGTCAAATACATTCAATCATCAGACCAAAAAGCTACTGTAGTACGTCTTGGCTCAGTTTTCGCAAAAGTGACCTCAAAAGCGTCAGTAGGGAAAAGGCCATTTGCTTTGTAATGGGAGGTGGGCCATAAATGAGAAAGTAGACTCGTTACTATGTAGAACATCTTACCCATGCAATCAAAAGCCCATTTATGTAACTCTTTATAAAGATCCTTTGACAGTTCGTCCTGGTGGGTCCTCAAGTTATATATCTTCTGCGTAAAATGTTCACATACATCGTTTATCCCCAACAAATGATGTGTTACCGAATTATGCAGGGGAGCTAACACGACCGCTCTTTGGCGATTCCACTCTTCGCCATGACTGTAATATGTATCTCCGTTAGATATTTTCAACAACTCTGGTAGGACATAATATTTTGATAAGAAGCAAAATGATGTTCCGGAGGTATTAAATAGCCAAAGGAACTAATCAAATAAGAATATTATTAGCTGCTTATTAAAATACAATGTCCTTTATAATAGAAGTAGGTATATAAAAAATCAATTAAGTAGGTAGGTAAGTTATTTGTAATTTCAGTTCATTGCTGGTTTCCAGTCGCAGCTCAATTTGCGGTAGCACGAAGCCTGCTAAGTGTCTCGTCCTCATTTTCTGTTAAAGTACCTAAACGGTACCTATTACAAACTAAGGATTTTACCTCTGTATGAGAGAGGCTTATGTCCGGTTAAGGACTTGAAAAATCAATTGTTAGATATAAAGGTTACCCAAAGCCGTCAATTTCAAGAAGACGGTCGTTTGAGTAGTGAAGATTGTAAAGCAGACGTAGCATCATCTTACGCCTCCTGCAAGATGAAGTCTTTGCATTACAGTCATTGCAAAATGACCGAAACTTGAAACTTAAGTTCAAGTAATAGTAATTTACAAAGAAAAGGCAGGTTAACTAACACAGTATATAGTCCACCATAAATAAGGTTTCTATGTTCTGATCTGTATTTCTCTAAGGAATCCAGAGTAGATCTCACAGGGCAATCACCCTCCATGGTGTAAACTTTTTGAATGTGATCCGGATGGTTTATTAAGACGATGTCTCCCCCCACTGGGCTTACAAATCGTACTACAGGTCCGTACTCATCAAAAAGGGCAGAAAGATTCTTCAACGGCTTTTTGGTGTTCAAATATGTACCTGTACAAACATATAATTGATAAATATTATAAAGCATGAGCTACTTACGAGTCCTATGATAAGTTAAAACATGTCTTACCGACGTTAAGCGCTACAGTCAGCACACCGACTGTCAGTTGAGTACCCATTTCTGAAAGGTACTGACGAAAGCTTGATATGTATTTCAAAACCCTGGGTCCAGGAACTTCATCGAAAGGTAACACTACAGGTTCTTTGTTAGTGAGCACCATAGGCATTACTCGCGCTGTGGGATATATATCGCTTATTAGAGGATCCTTATCGGCCATACCAACAGACCCTGGTCTTTCTTTTTGTTGTAGACTATCGTTGTTTTCTTGAGATTTTGAAGAGTGCATTACAGTTTGTACGTAACGCCTTTTCTGAGCATTAGCCAAACCTAATCTCATGTAGGGCTGGATATTTCGCAATTGATTTAAAAACATTTTGGCTATTTTTCCCACTCCTTGTCGAAATAATTCACCTGTACGGAGAAATGTCGCTTTTTTTGACAAACAAAAACAATAGAAAGGTGAAATTATTCAAATTTGGCGCTTTGTCACCTACTGTCTATGATTTCATAAATAATAAATCTATGCATTCAATTAATAATTTAAAATCAAAAATATTTAACAATAGAACTTTATGCAAATATGCGCATCGATATTTATAATTCTATGGCGTAATTTAAATAATCTTAATTCACGTTTTATAGCATTTTGTGTCCAAAATCAATAAATTTATACTAATTTTGTTTTAGAACGAAGTCGTAAGCGTTGAGTGTTACCCGTTTTATTAAAGCATTAACTTATAGTACAAAACTTAATTATTCTTAATTTAACCGCAACATAGCACGGCTACTGCTGTCTTCGATAAATATTATGGTGATTATTTTTTGAACTGGAATATAATGAATTTTGGTATAATTTTCAGAGTTTTTGCGTCGACAGTAATGAATACCCTTAAGTAGTAGAAATTAATATTATTGTACGTAAACACCTCACTGTCAAAAACGCAATTTGATTTGTCGCTTGAGCGAAGATTGGCGAGCGAAGCGAGTGAGCGAGCGAGCGAGCTGAATTGGTAGATGGCGGGAGTGATCTCGTGTGATATAACTGTGTTAGATTAGTTTTTAAATTATAGTGTTTAATTTCTAGAATAGTTATTAAAATGACTAGGTAAGCTTTTTATTGCAAATTAACGTCTCGTTCGCGTTTCTATAAATAATATGTGTCGTGACCCAAGGTGCCAAAACGAGGCTCAATGCCCGACGAAATATCATTCAATTTTACATAAAAAGAACACATTTGCCTTTTCAGAGCTAAAATAGAACTGGGCGACGTGACTCCACATAATATAAAGCAACTGAAGAAGTTAAACACAGTCGTATTTCCAGTGTCTTATAACGACAAATTCTACAAAGATGTTTTGGAAGCAGGAGAACTGGCCAAGTTAGCATATTATAACGATATCGTGGTAGGAGCAGTATGCTGTAGAATAGACACGTCGGAGAACTCGCGGAGACTTTACATAATGACCTTGGGATGTTTGTACCCATACAGAAGACTGGGCATTGGTACTCTAATGGTGGAACATGTGCTCAAGTATGTTGAACAGGATGGCAATTTCGACAGCATTTTCTTGTAAGTACACCCTCTTGTATAGTTCATGATATCACACTATGATTTTGATGTGTTACATATAATTTTATTATGTATATTTATAGATTGAAGGTTATGAATCTTGAAGTAGCTACTCTAATAACCAAGTCATTGTCACATATTATGTTTATCAGTACTCATATAAATATGCCCGGTGTTGTAAATAGGATTTCACTTATCAGTAAATTGATTCTTGTGTAGAAAGCTAAATGTATATTTATTGACCTATATTGCTAAACAATATGCCATTAATCTATCAATTTAAAACAATCATGTCAAGGGCATGCATAGATTCTACTCTGAAAACCCCTGTCATAGTTTAAAAACTGAATTTTATTTTGACCCATTAATTTATTCATATTCATTATTAAATTGCTAAAATATTGATTAACTACTGCTAGCAATAACACAGCATTTAAATTCTTTGTTTGAAAGATGTAATTCTTTTGATACTAGAGGAAAAAAAATATTTTGGAAACTAAAAAGAAATACCCTTTTGTGATGTCATTTTCTCATTTTATCCAGCTATGTGCTATAGATTTATATTCTTATCATCTAGCAATATAATTAACATCCAGAAGACCAACTTAAAATGTTATAAACTAAAGTACTAGCTTTGTGTCTTTTAAAAACTCTTTGTCATTACATCCATTTCTTTGTGCTTGCTTCGCTATGCTCTATATGCTAAAGCACAGCAAGTGTTCTTTTAATTATTTATATTATAAAATCTTTTTATTCTGAGTATTATTATTGTGTTTTATCACCAAATTGCAAAAATTAATTCATAGAGCTCTTCACAGCCTATTTCCAGAGTATGAAATTTGCTACCAATAATTTCAGTTGAATGAAGCATCTTATACCACCCTTCTTCCAATGATCTATGTACTATGCCTGGAAAAATTGTGTATCACTCCTAAGGGTGATGATGATCAGTTCTTTACTGAGTTTGTGCACACATTTTACAAACCTTACAGCCTTACATTCCCTGTTGCCCGTGGACCAGGGTAGTGTCACATTTGAATTTTACTTTCTATTCTTCCATTCATTTAACATGGACTATATTATAGCATATTGCAGGCTTCCAATGCCTGAATACCCATATTAAACAGTTGTTTAGTCTTCACCACCTTGTAACATGAACCAAAACAAAGAGATTAAATTGATCACATCTGATGATATTAGGTTCATTGATGTGTAAACAATCATCACATAACATAAGCTACCTCAAATAAAATTTTAAATTAGGAGTATAGTAAAACTTGGATCCCAAAAAATAACATAGGCTAATAGATATAATAGGCAAGCTAGAACAGGTTTTGGTTACAGCATGTTATGTTTTATGAGTACAATCTCTAGTACCAAAAATAAATGACCAATAAGTGCAATTGATACAAACAATCATACTGTCACAGACTTCTCTATGAATTGTGTTGATTGAATCTGAAGACCTTTTATTAGTTATGTGTATAACCATCAAAAAATTCCATTCAAACAGTTTGTATCAATTCAAATATTAAATTTTCTTTTACAGACATGTACAAGTGAACAATGAAGGCGCAATAGATTTCTATAAGAAGTTTGCATTTGAGATTGTGGAGACTAAAGAGCACTACTATAAGAGGATAGAACCTGCTGATGCTCACGTCCTACAGAAAACCATCAGGCAGCCACTACAACTTTCTGCACCCTTACTCAATGGCAACATACCACATGCGAAAACCAATGGACATGATTGAATACACAACCACACCCAAAACTTGTACTTGTAAGAGCCTCAACACGGCTGTCAATGTGAAACAAGTGCTATCATAATGTGTAAGAATCATAATAAAAACTGTGTGTACAGGATTGATTTACATTAAGATATATTTGTAATGGATGGGTTAATCAATAAGTTGTGGTTGTGGACGCATGAGGCCATAAATATAGTACTAGAAATGACTGATATTCCACTCAGTATCATTATATGTTGTACAGAATATGTTCAAATTCACATACATATTGAATTCATGTATTATGCGCATTACAATATGCATTATCATCTAGTACTCTTTACAAGTGACTATGACTTAAAAAATTGCATTAAACCTGTATATTAATTCTTTTCAAGATTTAAATAAGTATATGTAAAGTAATGGATAATGCTTAGCTCTAGACATTCTTTTAACTATATCAGACATAAAAATTCTGTCAGTTTTTACAGTACTTGTATATTATGATATTTAGTAATGTAGTCATGACTCCTGTTTTTAAATTGAATGTTCTCGAATTCTGAACGGATGTATTTTAATCACCTCGCAATTAATTGGTAGTTCATATCAATGCATTTGTTTTTCAAGCAATAAGGAAAGTGAGGGTTTTTATGGACTGTACTACTGAATTAATGTTTTTTTTTTATCAAGCGCTTGTTCTTTCATGTCAAAAATAAATTTTATTTAATTTATGTTGAGTTGTACTGAAATTTTTGTTTTGTTATGATTTTACATGGTCTAATAGCTAAATAAAGTTTTATTTCTGAAGGGCATCTGTAAGTAGTCATTGTATCATAATATTGTTACCAAAAAGTCAATTGTCGACCCCTGACAACATTACTCTGTAAACAAATTACATTTGTTAAACATCATGTTCACTGCAACCTTAGCATTATTAGTATAATATAATAAAATAAACATGATTAACATTTTATGATATTTCATTTGTGGACCCTTGAGTAAATATTACCCATTTAAACCCCTAGTCACATAAAAAATTGTATTGAAACAAGTAATAATCGACTAACTAGATATGTCCCAATAAATAATAATTATTGAATACAAATCGCACTGTTTATGTATCATCCATCCTTTGCAGGTTTATACACCATTTTCAAATGTTAATATGATAACGGTTATTTATTATTAACATGTTATAATTGAAGAGGAAACATGAAGGAAAAAAGGCTATTGTTAAAACGTAGTTCCCTGTACACATTGGTGTAGCAGACTGGTATTGCACTTTAACACGACATTATGGCTTTTTATCATGCTGAGGATATTTTTAACTTTTAAAATAATAACAATAACGACAACAAAATTAAATTAGGCACCTGTCTAGTAATTAAAGTACAATCAAACTCCATGAGTGATATCGAATTATAATCAAAAATATTATTTTTATGAAAACGAAGTCTTTCGACCGCTCCAATTTGGGGTTAAGGATTTTTGCTGTATCAGCACGCATACATTAGAAATATCTGGGTCATCGAATGACAAGCAGTCGTAAGATTTTATGAGTTTCAAAACAATATAAAAATGTCATTACATTGCGTTTCATGATATAAATTTCTTTCAGTTACGTGACCTACAGTCATTTCTCGAAGCTAGTACATATATCTGATGGTTTTTACGCATTAAAATAAGTAGAGCATCAATACACGTAGGTACAGTCAATGCCATAAGTGCAATAACACCTTAAAGTTCGCAATTTTATATTTAATAGCAAACAATTACAGTCGTACTGTAAGAAAAAAACACTACGAAAAATTGATATTATTTAGATTTTAATGCCTGCCATGCCAAACCTGCGAAAAACAATGAGACAGTGAACTCGAAAGACGAGGTGCTACAGCGGTTAAGTTGTGTAATATGTCACTGTTGTTTATAATACGTGTGAAAATACAAGAGAATATAAATAATATTTTACAAATTTGCATATTGAGCTTGGTAGCGTTTTATCTTCAGGGGCATTATCAATTTGAAACCTCCAAGGGACATCCAGCTCGTAATTGCTCGGTTTTAACTAAAAAGTGAAAAAAAAAACAACACGAGTTTTTGGTTGTTCAAAAATATAAAACAAATAATTGCATTCATTTATTGAATTAACATAAGATATTGTACAATATTGTCATTATTGACTAGTTGTTATATTCACTATGGACAATGGACCATAACTATTCCGATTGTGATTATAAATTAACATCTATATCCATTTCCGTAAGGCCTAATTTCGAGTGGCATCTATTGACCAATATAGAACTATTTAACAATAAAATGTTGCAAGTTTTTAATATTTTTATGTATGGATATTTTTATTTCTATAAAAAATATTGTTAGATACATTTTTATTTTACAATTTTATAAATACACAAACAGACAACATTATTTTACATGATGTACTTATTTATTCATGTTATTAGAATACTGTTGGTTATGCTTTCGAAGCTTCAATTCGCTATCACAGACACAGTATAACATTGCATTCTTATTGCATCTAGCTTTGTAGCACGGTTCTTGATACATAGACAACTAACTCGAAGCCACACATGCAGAATTTTGACTATACACATTTTGAAGATAAATAAGCTTCGAATAAATAATTGAACTAATAACTTGGAAAGTACTAAATAAAAATACGCCTAAACATTGACATTCTAAATACGTAGGTACTTCTTCTTACTTTAACAAGAAAACATTAAAAGCGATGTGTTGAAACATTTCTACTTAACATTGATTTGTAATAACATTAAAAGAAAAGTATCTTAATCAAAGTTTTATGTATATGTAGTATTAGGCATGTTCTATAGCTAGTGCTCTAAGAGTACGTACATGTTAATTATCGCATACATTCAACCGCCATCTTGTTAACTGTGTTAACCCAAGAACAAAATGATATATTTGAACACAGCTGCGGTAAATTACCTAATGATAAATAACATCGGAGAAAGTGCAATTCTACCATTTACTTATCAAATTCCTTTGCCTTATTTAGATACCTACCTTCAAAAATATTAATCAAAATAAATTATTTATCATCATTCAAAATTGTTGACGACTGTACTTCAATAATCATCAAGTAAATTCTCTTGGAATTTAACAATAGTTTCACGAAATAAATTTATCAAAAATATATAACAAATTGAATTGAGCATTCAATGATTCAACATTTACCGGTAATAAGGACATGATATATCATTATGGTCCATAACGGTACCTTTTAAAAAGAGTTATTTTGTTCAAGAGGAAAGAATTAAAACAGAAGTAAAAACATTAGTAGATAACAATCCAAATAAATAAAACTAAAATCTCACAAGCCTTGAAAATAAAGTTAAATAATCTTTGAACTTAGTTCGAAGGCAAATTGTAATGGAAACGAAATGTGAATAAGATTGGAAACCAACCCCTCTACAACTTTTATCAACATTAAAATGGGCCTTTTGTCACTTTCATGAAAATGTATAATGTGAAACAGTGGCACCAAATATTGGTGAGGGGCGATTCGTTAGTTGCCTCGTTACCTCATAAATAAAAAATAACTTTAAGAGCGTTGAAACAATTGAATGAAATATTGTGATTACACTGAAATAATCTTAACAGAAACTGCGGGCGAGAGACATTGCGTGGATACGATCACGAAAGCTAAATTACGGCTTACTTTAAGTATAGATAATAAATATTTTTTTAACTGAACATGATTTTATTAGAAAAAGATATGAGAATAGAACTAAAGAAGGAAGTCATCTTGAAAAGAACGGCCTTTCTATAATTGGAACATCATCTGTCAATATTATAAAGGCGAAAGTTAGTGAGTGTGTTTATTATTTCTTCACGCTCGAACGGCTGGACCAATTTTGATAAAATTTGGTTTGGAGGCAGCTGACACTCTGAATTTACACATAGGCTAGGCTATTTATCCAGAAAGAATTAAGCTATCTGATAAACCGCGAGTAACACCGCGGGGTGAAGCTAGTTTTGCTTTAAAGTACTAATGAGGCATTTATGAGGACAGATGAATTCAATTAGAAGCTTTTCAGATCTCATATCTACGCAATGTTTCTTCAGTTAAGTAGTAGCCGCTTTCCGCAGATATAAATAATTACACTTCTTAAATAAATATCAACATTGTAATACAATTACTTGAAAAACCTTACTAATGTATAATAAAACACAATTACTGACACTCCTAATACTATTTACATCAATTAAATATAAAGTTCTTTTTACAATAAACCATTGACCAATAAATAAATTCACAACACTAATACGGAGAAAAGGAAATAATTATAACGATATGATTAAATGTACATTGTATTATAAAAAAATATTTTCATTCTTTTAATAAATGCAAACTTCGTGATGTTTGGTACGTGTACTGTTGGCAACACATTGACAACAGAAAAACATTGCCATAACAAAAAAAAAATGTGATGTTAGACATAGTTATTAAATAAAAAGTAAGTTTTTTGGACCTTAGGTCTTGTGAATAAATTAGAAAGTATCACATACTGTTTACGTACTTGTTAATTCAAGAAAATCTTTATAATCAAATGGGGGGAGGGGGGGGGGCTATCGCTTGTCTAATGCTGCTCGCATATGGTGTATCTGCCATTCTCCAACAATGAGAGAAGAGGTACAACAGTACAGGTGAAGTGACAGATACTCCTAAAAACCTCTAGCTGATTGTTGACTAGCGGTAGCCCTTGCGCTAAAAATGGGTAAAAACTACATTTTAGCCGACTTAATTTGTGATTTATGTAATAATAATACGTCTATACATAAGCCGTAAACTAAAATACTGAACTAACAATTTCACATAAAATACTGAACCGTGGGTATACAAAACAACACAGCCTGTGAAATTACATATATATAGACAAAACAAATGTGTCAAGGGGCTATTTCAGTGTGGCGCACGCTGGGTACGTTGTCCACGCCCACGTTAGTTCGTGTATCCGCTTGTTTGTTTCACTATCATTTTCATACAATGCGAAATTTGACACGTGCGTAGCTTCTCCGTGGGCTGCAGTGTAGCAGTAACATTAACTCGCGGATTTTATTAATTTCTAACATTCATTTATTAAAATTGACAGTACCATTTTGAAATTTGGCATTTTTACAGCAAGACCATTAAAATTCCAGTTAGTTATAACAGTGTTATTTATAAGGCTTTTATCAATAATTATCTACATTTTTATGTTGAGCGAATAATCGCTTACTATATCGCCAATTACGGGCAAATTTACGTTTTATTCTCAAGTGCAATTTTCTACAGAGAACTTCGAAGAAATTCGTGTAATTATCTAATTACGAATTGGTCAATGCGAAACTTACGACTCCAAATTCAATTTAAATCGAATAGATTACCGTCATTGTTCCAGCTATGAGCATATACAATTCCTTTTTAAATATTGAGAATTCTCGATTTCGACAGGACAAATAGCCGTATCACCTAAATTTTAATAGTCGACTTTGGTTACAGCAGATTTCCAATTAAATACTAATCGACTAAATACAAATATTTGTATTTAATCGATACTTGAGAATCTCGATTCGATTTCGTTTAGTCGATTTTTTAATGAGTGTGATATTTTCGTAAATTGGGCCTACTAACATGCTATGTTACGTCTGTCAGGCACATATCGGAGCCCTACGTACGGCAGCAAAGGCCACACATTCATAATTGATTATTCTCTCTCGAACCAGGGTTGTTCTCGAGGTCGAGAAGCTGTTTGATGCGCTCGATGCAGAGCTTTGAACCCTCATTTGCTTCCTTGGCCATCTGTGGGTGTACATACACAATTTAAATTAAGTAATTTTAGTTTAGTCTTGGTCAAAATGGATTTTGAAATGTAATTAATATTTACTAACCAATAGAATTAAAACCAAGTCCTTTTTTAACAAAAAAATGACAATTAATAGACATGGAAGTGATTATGTCTTTAAATATCAATATGATGACTTACAAGTGAGAAATTAAGGAATCCGTGCGGCAGTCCCTCTAATACTTCAATGCCTACAGTATTTCCTAGTTTCTTCAACTTCTTAGCGAACATCACACAATCATCCAGGCAAGGATCCAGATGCACAGTCTGTAAAATAAAAATACATAAAATAATACATACATTATATAAATTTAAAAAATTATATGAAATACATCGTATTTTCTTTTTCCGTTAATTTCAATTAATTAATTTAAAATATGCATGAAATGTGACAACATTTCATGCATAATTTATTTTATTTATAATTATAATTTATTTAATTAATGCTAAGAATTTAAATAGCTTCATGGTACATTCTACCACCCATCTCAGTTGCCAGTTAAAAATAAGTTATAACTATAGTCATACATACACCTTACATCTTAGAAATAAAATATATAAGTAAATCCTTGTATATTTTTAATATTGTAGTATAAGTGATATATATCTCGTAATATAAGAAGTGATCATACCAGTATTCTGACAGGCGGGAACTTCTTGAGCAGATGGTCTTCGGCCCAGTAAGGTGAGAGGAATGGATCTTTTGGTACCGAGAATATGAACTCATCAGATGGACTGCGAGCTATCAACGCGTCGAGATTCGTGCGCGCTGCTAGACTAAAAATGATAATAATATGTTTAAAACAAATACAGAAAACCCCATCCATATCGGATCAGTAGTTTTTGAGAAAACTGCGTACATTCAGGGCGCACAAAAGAGGATTCTTAGGATTCTCCAGACCGAATTTCGGCCTCGCCGTCCAATCTCAAGTGAGATCAGCCATGTACGCAGGAGATTTTATAGTGCACAAGTGTGTGCGTAAACACAGGTGCACTCTGTTCACTCTCATAGTCTGATGGGACGGTTGACCGACACGACCGGGGAGGGATCAGGCGCAGGACCAACGGCTTTACGTGCTTTCCGAGGCACGTGATTAGGAAATAAATATAGTTCTTATAATTCTATAATTTATTAAATAATATAATTATTCAAATTATTTTTATAACTTTAAATTAAATCGGATTGATTTTTTTTTACAGATTAAGAAGGCTATAACAAATAAAGAGAATATTAAAATAAGTAAACATAGTATTTTGACATAACCATTAAACATCAGTAGGAAAGATGTGAGATTTAGTAATACGTACTCGTCTTGCGTCGGCCTGGAGATTGCGTTAGACCCCGTGATATACGCCAGCCGTGACGACATTGCACCCATAAAACCCGTTGCAGCTTCACTTATTCTAAAAAACAAAAATATACTTACAAACTACCACTCTAGTAGAAAAACATCTACTATTTTAGTAGAATATTTAAAGAAACTAACTTTCAAAGAAAAATTACCTTGTTTTTATCCTCTTCTTATTATCTTTACTAAAGTCGTTGTCATCTACTAATGGTGGTTCACCTACAAGTGTGCTTGAGTTCTCAGATTCTGCCTCCCTGACAAATAGTTAAATTATTAGAATTGGTGGCATCCTTGCAATCACAAAACCGAACTTATATAAGTTTGTCTGGGCTAAAGGCAAATAATAATTATCCAACTCTTCAAACATTTCATTTAACTTTTCGACATATTTAAACGAGGTCAATGTTCCATCACAAAAATTATTTCCTTAAGTTTCCCGTATTTTTATTATATCATTACTTCCCAGAAATCAATCCTTATTATTATTAACAACACTATCGAATGGTGGAATAATACAGAATGATTTTTTTTTTTTTTTTCGATTCCTGGCTAAAATTATTGATTTAAAAAAAAAAACCAATGATGCAGTTTTTGTTTTCATCTAAATCGGGCTCGCGACTCCTTAGAGCATTTTTCGACATCCCTTATAGTTTCGGATTTGGCCCTGAAGGCCACCTGAAAAATGTTTCAAGAATATATAACTTACCTATGAGATTCTTCTAACGCTTTGGGCGACGGCTTAATGATAGGTATCCTGCGTCCTTCGGAGTCAGTGTCGCTGTCCAACACGTACCTCTCCAGGAAGTCTGACACGTACTTCTGAGATTTATCCTCCGGTGGCGTGATGCCTGACAAAGTATTTATAATACAATCAAAAAGCCCTCGTTGAAATTATTTGTTGAAGTTAGTGAATATACACTTATGATACCTGATAATAATATCTTATTTAAAAAGTCTGAAAACAGTATAAAATAAACCTTTTAAATGTTAAATGTACAAAATGTGCTTTAAAACGAATAATATTACTGTTAACATTTTATTATATTAAGGTACCCAGTACCATTTAAGGCTGCTTTCTTGACGGAATAAATGTAGTATAAGTAAATATGTAATGTATAGTAATAGAAGCGGCGGTAGCCTAATGGCTAGGGCATCGGACTTGCGATCATGTGGACATGTGTTCGAATCCCACCCATTGCACTACCGACGTGAACCCACTCGTAACACAAGCATTTAACAAGAATTAAAGTACTAGTAAGGTGCGACTCACATTGCTAGTAAGTTTAAAAAAACAAAAAGTGTAAATTATTTCTTTTGTGTGCAATATTCAACCAATGATCAGCGTACCTGTAGCTGTGTGTTCGCTTTGTAATGAAGTAGCACTGATCGTGGTATCCGAAGACTTCCTGCGCTCACTGCCTGATTTGTGTGCTTGCAATTCCGCTAAATCTGATGGAGATACCTCCTCAAATGATGAAGGGCCTTCGCTTATACCTTCTGTGAAAAACAATTCTTTAGAGTAGACGGCTTTGCACGACTGGACATTTATTTTCAATGATAAAACTTAACTACTATTTTTTTGCAATCTTTTCGAAGATATAAAAAATTACTTCACTTATTTATACTAATAATATTTATAAATAAACCTGCTGGAACAAAAGATAAGTCTTGAATTTAAGCATCGACACGAGATAGTCACCTACATAAATAATAATAATACCGGCCTATAAATGTCTCACTGCTGTGCACAGGTCTCTTCCTATATAGAGAAGGAACAAATATTTTTTTACTATATTGCTCATTGCGGATTGGCGATTTCAGATACCAAGTTTTAGAATCACAATGTTTTCGCTCTGGAATACTTTGACTCAACTAAATGAAATCTATTTTGTATCTATATGGTCTCACCTTGAGAAGGGCTGACTTTAAGGAAACCGTTGCTATCGAGTGGAGTGGTCGCACTTGATACGTTCTGGTTGTTACCCCCATGCTGTTTATCGTCCTTGTTCTTACCACCTTCAGGCTTTGTATTCGGACTCGCATAAGCTGGAATTAAAGAACCGCTTGAAATTTTAATTATACCATTTAGTCTGCCCCCTAGCCAAGTTAAATTTGTACAAGCGTTAACGCTGATCGCTAAAATGTGTGGAAGTGACAAGTCTAACTCACGTGACTCATCGAAAAGAAATTTCATCCCTCCATTTAATGCCATCTATGACATCTACGTAGTTTTAATTTTGAGTGATTTGTAAATATCAATTAAAATTTAAACCCAATAAGGTTCTCACAGGTCTTCAAAAAAACCCTTGTATAAGGATAAAGAAAGGTTATAGGGTAGTATAAATTGCAGAGCTGTGTAGCAGATGAAAATACTAAATTCTCCACATAAAATATAGCTAAACTAGCCGCGGCGCTAAAACTATAAAACTATCATATTCTCAAGTTAGCATACCTTTAAGACACCTCATCATAAATCCAAACGGTAGAACGGGGTCCATTAAACACAGTAACCTTGCTGGACTGGGCACGAAGCTGATCATAAGAGGCGCGTACGCCAGGAACATGCCGTCAGGCCTTCGAAGACCTGATGTTAATATCTTGAGAGTGCAAGCGGCTACCAAGTTCGCACCAGCAGAGTCGCCCGCGAAAACTATACGTTTACCTGAAAATGTCCAAAATATTAGAAAAAGCGTGGTAATGCTAGTTTTGTATCTAAAAAACAAATGAATGGATTTGATAGCTGATGACTAGACTTTTTTGTGTTAAAGAAATGTGCTTACTGTCATGAAGTTATTAATTGTAATGTATTATTAAAAAATATGAGGGCTCTTTATGTACGCAATAATTGTGTTGGCACTCAAATAAAAAAAATCTAAGCTTTATTTTAGTTATTGCAAGTTAGTCCGATAATATTGTGTTTGGTTATCATTACTACGGAACCGAAAACTGGTTTCCCAAATCTAACGGTTAGAGTTCTATATTATGAGATCACTAGTTACGCCCCGCGGTGTTACCCACAGTTTACCAGAAAACTTTGCTTCTCGGGATAAAAAGTATGTAAGTATAGGCTATGTATTAATCCAGGGTGTTAGGTACCTCGATACCAAATTCATTGAAATTGGTACAGCCGTTTGAGCGTGATGAGGTAACAAACTTTCTTCTTTATAATATTAGTGGGATTTGTGTGATACGTACCAGTAGTCCCAATCTCCTTAAAATGCGTCAACATCCAACAGTACGCGTAGTAAACTTCTTCCAAAGCTCTCGGGAACGGGGCTTGGGGCGCTAAGCTGTAGTCGATCGATAGTATCGGCACGTTCATTTTAGCGGCCCATTCTCGTAAGTATGTCTCGTGGGACTTTGAACTTTGAGCTACGAAGCCGCCGCCATGACAGTGGAAGAGTATGCCCTCAGCTGGCGGGAGTGATGACGATCCTTCACCGATCTGTATATTAAATTTCATTTTTTTTTCATTTTCTTATGTTGGTTTATGTTATTAGATTCGGTAGACTATGAAGTACGACTTTATAGTGAAAGCAGGCGGCTATCAAAATCTAAAAATGCAACCTACTTTTGACTTTTTTATGTCTAGGCGATGGAGTTTTTTATCCGAGCTTGTTTTGTTTATGCGATAAATAAATACTTAGTGGATTTCTATAAATCGTACAAAAGGTTAAATTTAATTGTTTTTTTACTTCCAATTTCAGCTTCTACCAACGATGTCTAAAGATAAGTGAAGGATGGATCATTCTTCAAGTATAGATTTTTTTTAGGGCATTATGAATCAATTTGCACTATCTACTCCAAAAATCTTGTATTTTTATGATGCTACATAATATGTCTAGGTCAGGGGTTAATATCAGATTTATACTAATGAAATAGATTTCTATTAATAATGGACAGTCATGAACTAAAAAGGTTAAATAATTCCTTACCTAAAATGGAAACTTTATGACTAATGATAATGTACCAAGTCTTACATCTAACTATGTTTTCTAATACCTCAAAGGAGTTTACAGTACAGTGTTATTTACCTTTACCTCTGGGGGAAGCTGTGTGGTGGTAAAAACGTTTAAGATTACAATAAATAGTAAAATCTCTGAGTACACTAAAATGTTAAGTTTGTCTTCAAATTCTTTTGTATAAAAATACAATGGTGATTTTCGCGGTTTGTATACATCATACAATGAACGGAAATGGGTCCGAACTGCGTACGTAATATAAGGCTGTTCAGACCCATTGCCTTTTATTGTATGACAGACTTTCTTTCTATGGGATTCTCACGACCGGCAGGCGTTTCATTCTCAGCTTGCACACTGTGTTGCTTAATATCCATAAAACACAAAAAATCACGAAATCCAACGTTATTGCGTTTAAAGCCTTTACTTCTACGCGGTAAGGTTCATTATCGTTTCTTGTGGTCTTATGGACGCTTGTGACTTTTATTATATGAGTTACCGTTGATTTGCGGTTCACCGTTATAGTTGCAAGCCATAATCATGATAGTAACACAGTGGTATTTGTTTTATTTTCCGTTGCCGCTCAGCCGAGCATGAGTTAGGGCTCGTACACAAAACTGCGATGCGACGACGCATCGCAAAAATGTGCGAGCTTCCTCTACGTATCGCCATAGAGGGATCTCGCACATTTTTGCGCTGCGACGTCGCATCGCAGTTTTGTGTACGAGCCCTTAGGTAGTTTCATAAAATTATAAATAAACCAACATTTTCACAATATAACAATCTCTTCAAAACAACGATATTCCATAATGTATTCATTTATCTACTGGAAACAATTTTATGGTTTTTTTTTCTTATGGCTACACTAAAAACTTAAAATTAGTGTTACCACAATCGATACTCATTAAAAAGAGATACCTAATTCAATTGACACGATTTCTTACCATGCCATTCCGTTTGTTAGCGCTAATAAGTCTGACGTTAAGCCCCTGAAGTCCTATATGTACTGTAGGTGGCAGCACTGTCGTCTCCTTGCCATCTGTAGTCGTAACCGTGATTGGTTCCGGTGGGATAGTAATTAACTTGTTTACGGCGACTGGTGAAGACATAAGGCTCGGTACCCTTTTCATAATTTCTGGAGGAAGAAAAGAAATTGCTTTAATATCGTACAAAACATATGTTTTATCGTTCAGTTACCTTTTAAGTAATAGTAATCGTGCTACTTTTTCCGTTTTGAATTTTACTAAGATTTATTTATACTTTTTGTAAATATCCAATCCTTTTATTAATTCGAACGCCGAACGCTTATTCTAAAATTGCAGTAGACCAGCTTTGGTAAAGCGGTAAATCTATACATACTTCGTCGCGTTGTCTGTCTGTCTGTCTTAAAGCGATAAACTCAAAAACTTTGTAACGGAGTTTCGTATGGTTATAGAGTGAATCGAGAGGAAAATTATTGTATTTAATATCCGTCAGCAGCCTAGGCAGTTCATCAAATTTTACTATAAAATAAAGAATGAAAAATGAGATTTATTCCGCATAGTAACTAAATTAGATCTATTTTTATCGGTTTTATTATATTTGCCATTAAAACATTCTTCAAAAGATTATTATATCAGATTAAAAGCTTAACCGATATTTAACACAAATTGAACATATTATTAATCTTTAAGACAGCGCTAATTGGCAACAAGCCAACAATTTTGTATCTGATAATCTATTATATCTTTTGACATTGTTATAATGTGAATATTATAGAATTAAAAATGCGATAACCACTTAAGTAGGTGCATACCTACTATGAGTACTTTTCGAGTGCAAATGATGCAAACATTGTATTTTCACACAGTAATTATGAGACACCCATTTACATAGGTGTTTCTACTACTCACACACTTGCATTGCGGTAATACGTATTACGATTACATGCATGTGTTATTGACAGCTTTGTTGGTCTGCATAAGTATCTAGTTTGCTGTGTTTATGATATAGGTGTTTCTACAACTCACACATTTGCATTGAGGTAGTAATACAACAGTTCCTATGTATCATTCCTATAGAGAAGAACCCGCAAGAAACTACATAAGTAAAAAAAAAATTGAAAAAATATAGTTTTACCATGGATCATTTTTTCATTAAGAAACTACACTAATGGACTTTCAATTGCCGACAAACCAAAAGATACCTATTGCAATTAATTCAATTACCCCGAATCTATATCTGTCAATTGATTTAATTGATAAGCACGTTCTCCATTCATTATCTATATTATACTCAACGTGCAGCACCGAATGTTTACAATTCAATATGACCTCGCCATTGCGAAGACAAGATACGTCTAAAACAATTGACGCACGCCCAACCGTTCACATACTGGCAGACTTTATTACGTATTTTGCAAAAGCAAAGCGACAATATTTACACAATTATTGCTGTTAATTTGCTACGTTATCGCGATATATCACTTTTAATTTGTGGTTCACTTTTCAGTCAGTTTAGTTTAATTTGCCAGTCTTACATTACTTGCATTAAGATATTGAATAACTTACAATGACTCCCATATTATCGATATAAAATTTTCAAATCGAGAAAGTATTTAGATTTAGAACTTTAGAAAAAATAAGGGCCTAAGTGCATTATTGTTTAATATAATGGTGTTTTTTTTATCAATCAATTAAACAATGAATGAATGTAAGTTTATTAAAAAAAAACATACTCAACCCTAATTTTTAAACAACCAAATATAAAGTGTGTCGTTTGTTAAAAAAGGCACAAAATTCCTGTTAAAAAACTGTGAATATTTTAATAACTAGCTATTTTAATAATAAATAGAAGAATATTTTAAGACCTTTATACATGTCACTATCAATTAACAACTTACTGATTAAAGGTCAATATTTAATTATCGAAGAAAAATTTTTCTTAATTACTACTTAACGGAACTGCTATTGACCCGTAATATAAAAAAAATGTTATCTATACATCACTGACCGTAATAAATAATAATCGAAACGAAACTCTTATCTTTGTCTGAATATGAAAAGGCCTTGATTTTACGATAAAAAAAAAACTATTATTTATTACCAATCGTTTGTTTCCAAGAGGAAGATATTAAGTTTTTTTATTTGTGATTCTTCAGTTCTTTATATGATGTTTTGATTATATTTCTGATAAGACAGTTTATCAAGTACATTACGATAAGCAATCAATTATTGACTTTTAATGAACGTGATATAATACTATACCGTCGTGAGGTATAGAATAACTTGATAAACGAATTGATTATCTTGGCTTATCCAATGAGATTATATATTTATAAATATCAAAACAGATTTGATTCGATTGGTTTTTCTCACGGCTCCCGCCTGCGTGGGCATCGGCAATCGCGGTTAAACGTAGCCTTCTTTGATAAACGAGCTATCTAACAAAGAATATTTTTTCTCAAATCGGACCAGTATTTCCTTAGATTAGCGCGTTCAACCAAATAACAAACTCTTCCGCTTTATAATAGAGGTATCTATAGAAGTTTAGATTGGTAACAATAATAAACCACTTCTTCTTCGTGACATCAGTCTGCTGCAAGCAATTTCTTAAGAGCTAAGCGTTGTCTATATTTATTATTCCTACAATATGTAAAAATAACTGGGACCTTATTTACTAAGTTCAAGCAGTTAACGCGCTGTTATGTGTAGGGTTAAGAGAGGCGTTATCTCTTTCAATTTACCGCGTTTCGGTTGCACAATGTTAACGTCAATACTTTTAAGACTAAATATTGCAAAAACGTCTGGTCCCATTAAGATAGGTACCTACTTGAATAAAAATACATGTATAATAAAAGTACATATTCTGCGTTATGCCACGTTATGTTTTTGTTTGGAATTAGAGAATAACCCTTAAGTCTAAATATTGCAAAAACGTCTGGTCCCATTAAGATAGGTACCTACTTGAATAAAAATACATCTATACATATAATAAAACTGTAAAAAAACTGTGTCTGTACATTGAATATATTAAAAAAATAATAATTGAGGGTAGTTTACAAACAGTTATAGAGCACGAATCCAAAAAAAAAAATCTGTCTGTCTGTATGTCTGTTTGTCTGTTTGTTTGTACACGCTAATCTTCGGAACTACTGGACGGATTTGAATGATTTTTTTTTGTTGTATAAGTATTAAGTCTGGGCAACATATAGGCTATAATTTATCTTGGAATTTTGAACACCTGATGCAGAACCGCAACAGACCAGCTAAACTATAAGAGATACAAAAACGGTACCATAGCAAAAATTGTTCCACGTGATGAGCATTTTCTGCTGAGAGAATAAATTTGAAGATCTGGAACACCTGATGTGGAACTCCAAGAGCCAGGGTACACCATAACACATATAGGAATGACGTCTTAGCAAGAGTTGTTCAGCCTGATGAGCACTCTCTGTTGACGTATAAAAATTGAAGATCTGGAACACCTATTGTGGAACTCCAAGAGCCCGGCTACACCATAACATATATAGGAATGACGTCTTAGCAAGAGTTGTTCAGCCTGATGAGCACTCTCTGTTGACGTATAAAAATTGAAGATCTGGAACACCTGTTGTGAAACTCCAAGAGCCCGGCTACACCATAACACATATAGGAATGACGTCTTAGCAAGAGTTGTTCAGCCTGATGAGCACTCTCTGTTGACGTATAAAAATTGAAGATCTGGAACACCTGTTGTCGAACTCCAAGAGCCCGGCTACACCATAACACATATAGGAATGACGTCTTAGCAAGAGTTGTTCAGCCTGATGAGCACTCTCTGTTGACGTATAAAAATTGAAGATCTGGAACACCTATTGTGGAACTCCAATAGCCCGGCTACACCATAAAACATATAGGAATGACGTCTTAGCAAGAGTTGTTTAGCCTGATGAGCACTCTCTGTTGACGTATAAAAATTGAAGATCTGGAACACCTGTTGTGGAACTCCAAGAGCCCGGCTACACCATAACACATATAGGAATGACGTCTTAGCAAGAGTTGTTCAGCCTGATGAGCACTCTCTGTTGACGTATAAAAATTGAAGATCTGGAACACCTGTTGTCGAACTCCAAGAGCCCGGCTACACCATAACACATATAGGAATGACGTATTAGCAAAAGTGGTTCGGTCTGATGGGCATTCCCTGATGACTTATAAAAATCGAAGATTTGAAACATCTGACTTGGAAATCAAAGCTATCACTAATTTCACTGTATAATTATAAAATAACTTTCAGACTGATTTTGGATGACGATGGTATATCATTTATAATTCGACTCTACTGGCCAAAACTCCCAATTTTTTTTCATTTTTTTTTTATCGAGTATATTATATGCCTTCGGGCTTTAAATGTTATTTGAGCGTTTAATTTACTTTGCAGTCACTTAGATTTTAATTGATCAGGTATCTTCACAATAAAACTATAACCATGATGAAAGAGGTAAAATCTTTCTCAATGTTCTAAAGGAGCTAAATAGGCTAAATAATAAAAAGGATTGAGGATCATAAGATCCGAAGAATCCACCGAAGAGCGTCAAGAGAAACTTGATGCTGTTCGAGAGGATCAGGCTGCAACTCGCTCCGTGGAAACCTCTTCGGATCGCGAAGCACGCCTGCATTCTCATCGTATTTACGTATCTACATCCAGGTCTCTACAGACCAGTGAAGAATATGATGCGCGACTGACCGCTGATCGTGAGCAAAAGTTCTGATGGGCATTTCCTGCTATCTTACAAAAATTAAAGATCTGGAGGGTCTCGAATCGTCTCGCGCATCACGTTGTTTTCCCGTCCCCGGGCTCTGAGAATTTGACATCAGACGTTTCAGATCTTTTATTTTGACGACCCTGTTGTCGCTGGCATAAGCAACAGGATCCGCGTACGAAGTTGCGGGTAGAAGCTAGTGTATAATAAAAGTACATATTCTGCGTTATGCCACGTTATGTTTTTGTTTGGAGTTAGAGAATAACCCCCCTGTACAGAACAAACATAACACGATAAATTACAGAGACAGTATTCTCCGAATATCGAAACGCCATTAACTTTAAGAGGTTCTTAAAAGTTTATAGTGAACCAGACAACATGCGACTCAATGACGCCTTATATCAGATTGACCTTTCAGTATTTGACCATAAAGTTCTCATAGGCAAGATAATCTTTATATATGTAAATTAGGTATTTCGTTGTTTGTCCGGGATGTACTCCTAAACTACTTACCGATTTTAATCAGATTTGCACACCGTGTGCAATTTGATCCAACTTGAAAGATAGGATAGCCACATCTAAAATATATGAACAAAAAAAAAATGAGACCGCGGGCGGAGCTGCGGGAAACAGGTAGTAATAATATAAAAACACATACTTACGTAATTACGTCATATCTCTTTGAAATGAAAGTCAAACCATTTTACTGTTAAATTTTATGAATAGTAAAAGTTTTCTGTGTCTTAATAAATATTAAATGTTTTTAGGTGTGAGAAAAGTTACCACAATTATTGCTTTTAAGCTCATTGTCTTAAAATGGTCTCGAAAGTATTACGTTAATGTCACTTTGTCTTTAGACGAACTTGCGTTTTTATAGTAAGTCAATAAGTGATAATTAAGGTTCATAATTATTATATAATTCTACTACTACCAATATTCACATCGATCAATCAATTGTTTTACACGTATCTCGTCTTAGCAATGGCGAGGTCATATTGAATTGTAAACATTCGGTGCTGCACGTTGAGTATAATATATTATAGATAACGAATGGGAACGTGCTGATCAATTAAATCAATTGAGAGATATAGATTCGGGGTAATTGAATGAATTGCAGTAGGTATCTATTGGTTTGTCGGCAATTGAACATTTATTAGTGTAGTCTAAAGCACGTCCGAGTAAACTATTAGAAATATCAACTTTACTGCGTTGGAATAAAGGCGCTATTTGCGACAAGGTTTATCATTGAGCTGCGGTTGACATTCTCCGATACTATTGTCGACTAGAGACATCTTTGTAATTATGTTTGGCACGTTTATATCAATTATATCCCCAAATGGGCATACAAAGGACACGCCCACATAGCACTAAATAATATTAGATCAATGTAGTTCATGGTCCTATGTATAGTATTGGACAGTTTAGATTTTTCAAAGGTCAGATTAAAACAAATGCTTTCTTTCTTCCATATTTTAGTTATATCATGCGTCATTGTCATCCTTGCTTTGGAAAATCTAGCTTTTTTAACTCTCCTGCGAAAGTAATAAAAAACTATTCCATTTTGAGGTCAAAATGTCCCACTGCAGGATACAGGCCTTTTGGATTTTCTTTCTATCATATTCAAATATGATAGAAAGGCTCCTTAAAAACTATAAAATGAATGGACATACCACTTTCCGCTAAAAACCAAAACGCCTTGCAGAACTCAATGCTAGCCGACTGCGATATGTTAACAATTCTCCTCGCTCTCATCTCAGGGTCGATGAGGTACTGGCCGCCGGTCCACACAGAGCTGATCAGGTTGCCATGACAGTAGTACGCCTCGGAGAAACCCGCCATACATATTGATATACCTTTCAGTATGCCACGCATCGATGGTAGGAACTGGAATAGAATTTTAAGATTAGGGTAAAGGTTCGTTTGAAGAACGTTGGTGATTGAGCCTTCGGAAGTATTCGTAACGTCTTCTGGTTATTCGAAGATGTTACAATTTCAGACTAATCAGAATATTCAGTGCTTGCAGTAGGAAGTATAAATCAGTCTTTAGTGAGAATGTAGTACTCCTAGAAGACATTTACAAGTAGATATTTATGTTGCGTTAAACCGAAATAATTTATAGATCTTAGTAGGTAGAAACTTCATAAATCGCGCCAAACGAGAGCAATAAATTGCTTCAATGTTGTTCGCAACAATACCTACCAATTATATAAGTAAGGTAACCTACCTATAGTGGATCTTTTTCGCAAGATTTTTCCACGTGAAGCAATTTTATTATGGTGAGGTCAAAAGGTAAAATATAGCTATAAAGGATAAATAATGCGTCATATAATTCACTGCACACATGATGCGCACATTTGAATATAAACTATCTATAGACTAAACGTTGAAGGTTATGCAAATTTCCCTGTCATATCGAAGTGAAGTCTACATAGCATAAACGAACTGTGAATAAATTCGAACTGAGGAAGCAATAAAAGTATGAAAATGGTTATTCTGAACCTTGATTTCAGCCAATCAAGGATTTTAAGAGTTGCTTTGCAATTCATCGACATTCGAATCTACTAATTGAAGTTCAGACTTTTACTGCTGTGATTGGAACTTGAAAAACGTTGAAATTAATATACATAAAACAGTGATTTTATAGGTCAGAAATACAAGCTGTATAATTTCTTATGGAATTGGTGTTAAGTCACTTAATACTGCTGGAATTTTTGGGAGACTAAATAGGATACATAAAAAAAGGAAAGTGACATATAAAATAGTTTAAGGTCGGTTTCTCTGTTTCTTTCTTCAATCATTTGAAGTTTGAAACAACCTTCAATTTTGAGGTGAAGGGCGTAAGAAGAAAAACGTTCTTACAATTTTACACAATTAACTTTGAGGCCTCATAACAGACAAATTTACAAAACTCAAGCAGAATTAAGCAAGGAAAATTTTAATCAGAGATGGGTTAATGATTTAAGATCCTTATAGCGGATTTGGTGTTGTCGTAAACCTAACCTGGTTTACGACAACCCCAAATCCGTTATACAACTTTCCGTTTTTGTCAACAGCTTTTTGGAGGTTAGAAAAAGAAAGACTTACTTGAAATCCAAGGCATCTTCCATAGAAACAATACTGGTTGATAGTGTCTGCCTGTGCGAACAACTCTTCGGGCGTATGAGGTTCTGTAGGGAACAGTTCACCAGGTGGCGCCCATGAGAGTAACGTATGCAGATGATGAAGACAGGTGCCTAGAGATGCTAGCAGCTGACCGCATGATTCAATCTCCCTAAAATATGAAGTACAATTTTAATAATTCTGAGTTTGTCTGCTATGTTTACATGATTTTTTATTCGACAAATTAATTAACGAAATCAACTCAATCAATAATAGAAAAGACATAAATTAGTTTTCAAATGGCACAGTCCCAAAAGAAAATAGAAATTTTCTTTATTATTGGTCTGGTAATTGAAGGCATGCTGCGCCAACCCCAAATGAAATTGTGATAAAGACAGGAGAATAATTATGACTTTTGGGAAGGTGATTTAACTGCCAATTGCGTATGAAGACACAAAATATACCTAAGAAAAATCAAGATCAGGAGAGGAACGTTTGGTTTATTATTATTATAATTTTTTGGGAATTTTGAAGAACCCTTTTTGTGGTTTCTCTAATGCTATCACCTTTTCGGGGAAAAGAGATCTATGTAATGTGTCCACTGTTCTGGTATAGATAGAGGTTGATCATATTATCATGAATGTGTCTGACAAACAGTTCCGATACTGATAACAGAACAACACTGCACATTCATCTGTTTATTTAAGATACATTGCATTGAACGATTCATCTGTTAAAACTTAAATTGTACACATGAAAAGTTTTATAGGGTGTGTCTGTATATAAACATTAACCTATGTTAGATGTCTGAAAATGTTTATCAATTGTTATTTTCAAAAGACAGTAAAAGGGTCAAGTACACAGTCAATGCGCTAATCGGGTCTTTATACACAAACTCAATCAACCACTTCATTTAACAACTGTGTACCACAAATACAATCTGTATGACGCAAAAGGTGGTTCAGTGATTTTAACAGCAGAATAAGCATCGGAACTATTTTGATAATATTATTCGCCAAACTGCGTGTAAATTGTTTGTACTGTACTCTAAACCTATGAATAGACTAGTTGGCTTAATGCGTACGTATTATGGAAATCTGACCAGATTTTTCATAGGAAAAATTTTGTTCGTAAAGCAAAATTTTTCCTAAATCTGGTTTAGTGGAAAAAATGTGGTAATCCGATCATCTATTGTTTATTTTGCCGTGGGATAATGACCGTGTTTATAAAAGAGGTCTTAACTGAACTATAAATATCTTTTGAATGTTATGGACAGCTTAATATTGTATTTTGCACGTAATAGAGATCCTTTCATGAATGGACTTTAATCAAACCAATTTGAAAGGAGATAAACTGAAACTGTGCATGCGACGTTCTCGGTAGATAATGCTCTTGTGTATAATACCGGCCTATAAATATCCCACTGCTGGGCACAGGCATCTTCCTACATAGGGAAGGGAATGAGCATTTATTACATTGACGATTTCAGATTACAATTTTTGGTAGCCAGTTTTCCTTCACCGTTTGTCTATTGTGACTTAGAATAATTAAGAAAGTATATATAACTATGAAAAGGTCAAATTGTTACTTGCCAGGGTTCGAACCTGATAGGTATGATGCTACTACTAATACTATTGCTCTTCTGTGGCAACATAGTTTTTCTTTACTAACTATTGATATAGATCTATGAAATACTATATCAGATAGCTACTATCATCACGTGCGTTCCTAGTGCCAGAAATGATAAACAGTTTTTTGAACTCCAGAATGATTCTCATAATTCTCAGCAATAAACCACTGGTTTCTGGTTTAAGTCAGGGGTGACACTACTACGGAATATCTACTTGCGTTGTCCATGTGTTTGTAACAATTTGTTAATCGCCGTTTGAATCTTAATTCGCTACCGACACTAATTAGTCTTTATGGATTTTAAACTTGATTTCATGTAGGTACAAGTACTGAGACAAAAATAATATTATAATATATACTTTATTATAGTTAAAACTAGTTACGAGTTCTCGTGGTTTGCTAGTACTTTGCACACTGGTATTAATTTCACGATTCATTACGTACAATAAGCTTCTAGTTGAATAATAGAACTTAAACCGTTGTAATAATGTACATTTTAGATAAATATTATTTCTACTATTGACAAGAACAATCGCTACTCGCAGTGGACATGACAGTATCTAAATGCTTTTATTAGTTTGAATTGCTGACAACTCAAGACCTATTATGGAATGGCAGATTTAAGGAGTGAAATTGTCTTTCAAATAACATTGAAAAAGCTGTCCGATGTGAGCAGTGAACAACACAATGGGCTTTAGCTAGAACCAGGAAAAATCGTACGTGACAATCCCATGATCGGCGCGGGTGACGGGGGACGTTACAATAAAATGACAGCGCCCGAACGAGTCGAATGCTGTTTTACTATCCCCGGTGCCTTACGTCTCCCATCGTCGACCGCAGACCATTGGAGTTTAACGTAGGAAATAATTGCCACAGCATAGGCAAAGTTGATTGGTTGAAATAAAAAACTTACTTAACAAAATGTCCTTTCCGGAACAGCAGAGCATCTCTACTGGTATTCACTTGTCTGCTGAGTTTGAGTCCGTGTAGCACACAGGAATCAACCACTGAAACGAAGCTGCGGTATCCGTTGCCGGGGGATTTGGTGTCAAAGTCGTACTGAGGAGCAACCTTGAACAAACATATACAATGAAGAATGTGAAATAGATATGTTGAGCCGACGGTAGCCTAATGGCTAGGGCGTCGGACTTGCGATCTCAAATCCCACCCATTGCACTACCGACGTGAACCCACTCGTAACACAAGTATTTAGCTATGTACGGGGGTTATCAAGAATACTAGTAATGTCCGAAACACATTGCTAGTAAGCTCATAAAAAAATGTTGTTTTAGATATTTTGATGGGACATATTTACCATAAAATATTATAATGGATTCAAGTTAAAGATGATATAAATAGACTGTGTTACTATACATGAATGAGAAGCAGACGAGTGCTAAGATTAAGCATATATTATTTGGTGGTTATAACACGATTATCACCCATTCTTCAACTGGCAATAGCTGGACTGTAAGTGCGCTAAATGACGAGATTGGCACAGATTAGTTAATAGTTACTACGTAAGTTAAGGTATGTTTGATCCTGATTAGGAATTCCTGCTTAACTGGAACATTTTAAAGGAAACCTTAGGATAGGTCTTGAATTTAAAAATAAAAAAAATATGGAGCATCGATTTTTTGTGTGAATTTCGTGAAGTACAGGTTTACCGATTCCTACTAATTTGGCAGAAAAATATGAGTCAGCCCGAGTCAGCCGTCCAAAATAGGCGTGATTGCTCGAAAGCCAGTTACGACATAAGGTCGTTTGATAATTGCTATCGTATCTATAAATGTCACCAAACAAAGTAACAAAAACCAATCACACGGATTAGTAATTATCCGATAATTAGAATCAACTGATTATGTAGTTCTGTCTGCTCCGTGTGAGGCGGTCATAACAAGCTAAGGTCATTGCTCGGATCAGCGGTGCACGCATGCGTATTGCGTACCGTACCGTGCAATGCCTATGAGTTCACATTGTAAGTATTGCAAGACCTCTTTTCATAGAGAAGAATAATCATAATCGCTGATCATGTTTAATTTTTTTATTTCGTATGTCTCCGTATGCCTTTTTGTTTGTTGAGTTGAAAGGCTAAACGAATGAAGATTAACAAAGAAATTATTCTAGTCTTGGAAATAGCCTAATTTCAGACGATAAGACGAATCGTGGCTATCCTCGTGAGCTCTGTAGCCGCGAGCAAAAGCTAGGCCATCAATGAGATTTTTTTTCATTTACTCTGCATAGGATGTGCATATCTAATATATAAAATTCTAGTGTCGCGATGTTTGTTACCAAACTCGTCCGAAACGGCTGGACAGATTTGTATGAATTTTGTGTGCATATCGGGTAGGTCTGAGAATCGCCCAACATCTCATCACACCCCTAAGTGATAGGGCCTCCCCAGATTTTTTTAATATGGCAGAGCAACGTTTGACCAGACAGCTAGTATATTACTCTAAATATTACATGACATTACTGATGATTTACATAGAATTGACATTTCTTTATTTTATGGATTGACATTACTGATGTTTGACTGGCATAAATGTGAACGGAATGATGCATAACAGGAAATATTCTTGGTAAACCCTAGCTACGGTACACATATAATATATTCCTTAAGGAAACAATATTAAAACTAAGGTTACTTTGCGTCTGGCTAACCCAAGCTCAATAAAGTAGAATTTTTTTATTGACACACTCAGTAGGTTATGTTATAATTAAACTAGTTAAAACTGGAAAAAAAACTCTTTCATTATAGCATAAGATCAGGGAACTAGGATCACTACTCAATTTTGCCGACGTTATCTAAGTTTGCAAATGCGAATACGGTTTCCGATTAAGTGAAGGGTAAAGCATCTTGGTAGTCTTGACCGGTTCTTACGGTAAGAACCTGTGTCCTTGTACGGCGTGCCCTAGTAATGCCTTTCTAAGGAAAGAAAAAACAAGTCCATGGGAAAATATAACTGTGAAAAAGACGCCTAAAGGACATCTCTGTCAATTCTCTAAAGCAGGGATGGCGAACCAATGATACGCAACGCAATATTTTGGGCACGTCACCGATCACGGAATTCATTATACATTGAAAAAGTGTGATAAAAGTATGAAAAACCTATTTTATGACGAACAAACGCGAGTAATCGCTACGGAGTGCTTATTTGTAGTAAATAAAGAATTGATCAAATTTATTATTATCAATTCCCCAATATTCAGTAAGTCAACATTATTTGATGGCGCGTCTCTGACCTCATCAAACATTTCTTTAGAAAAAATGGCACGTTCTGTATTAAAGGTTCGCCTACCACCCAAGAGGAACTTTTAGACACAGACTACGTACCTTTAAAGTATATGATAATTATAACTCAAATTACTGTGGGCGAATCTCATTACAAGATGACAAATTATCTTTACGTAAGTAGTAAAAACCTCGCTACTCTGTTTGTACGCTTAGTTCTTATAAACTACGCAACAGATTTTAGTGCAGTTTTCAGCAATTGATAAAGTGATTCAAGAGGACGAGTTTTGTGTACACATAGGCATTTATTTCTGTGCTACCCGTGCGAAGCCGGCTATTAAGGAATAACAACAATAAGTAATACAGGTATGGTAATTAACAACGACCTCCCAATTAATTACATGTCATCACAATTCTTCACAATTAATTAACTTAACGTGATACTTATCTATGTTTACGCGAATGAGGTTTAAGAATTCGATTGTCTAAATCTATTTATACCTGCGAAAATAGTTATAAATTTACCGGATAAAACATTTTACGAATTCCGTTTACTATATACCGCACTAGCTCTACATTTTCCATAATAGATGGTGGTTTGTATAGAGATATATCTAGAGCTTCAGGCAGGGCATAATATTTTCATTATATGCTTAACAACGCGGACGCCGTAAAAGAAAACAGCAGTTATGATTCATCGAAATCTTTCCCAAGAGATATAAATCATTGTTGTATCTCACATCGAATTTGTAAATTATGTATTGTGTTAGTCATGGAAGTAATGACACACATACAATGCGATAGTAAATGCATCTGTTTACTAGACAATGTGATACAATCAGAGCACATGCTATGATCATTCTAACTTTGTTTACTGTCCTTGATTCTCTTTTAACAAAAATCCTTCAACAGGTTCCTTAATCAGGTAGATATAATTATTTTAAATTAGTATATAAATACTGGTAAGTAATGATTACGCTGACCGTAACGAGAATTAATTATATGTGTTTTTATACCAACAATTTTTACTAACGGCCGCAAGATATTTTTCGCATGTAAACTATTCCGTTCGGTTTGCGTATCATGTACGAAACAAAATCCTTCAATGTACCTAAAACTAGAATAGACATATATTTATTTATTTATTTTATGGATCACCAACAAAGAATACACCTTACATGCTATACAAAAAGAAAAAAAAGTTACAGGGTTCTTGTGCTTCCTTAATTACAGGTAACCACATCATGCAAATAAGCCTTGTGAGCTTTAAAAAAAAACGTGGTAACACATACAAAAGATAAAAATTAAAAAATAAAATTAAAATTGATGCAGTTTGACATAATACACTAGGAGGTACGTCAATAAGCTTATTAAATCGAAAAAATGATAATTTAGTTTTAATTTCATTTAAACGCGGAATAATAAAAATAATGCAAGATATAACCGCTGAATACTGAAATCTTTATTTAAAATACAATTGAGGGAACCATTTTTATGTTTCATTAGACATTATTAAAAAAATTGGGACATTTCTGAAGCCCCGATACCCTTTTACAAAGGAGATAAAACCCAGTGCATGAGGCAGTAATTCTACTAGAACACAAAGGGTGTTTCGGTTCGGATTTACGAACTAGGTGGAAACTGAGAAATCAATGCGGTCGACTTTCTGCGGGAATGCGTTTTTGAGGACAGCAGATAATGTCGTCAGATTAAAATACCTCCAAGTGACATCCTAGGTATTTGCATTTCTGTTTCTACGTATTTACGACAGTTAGTCAGTAAACTCAAAGCGTCTGTCTCAATTTCCCACGATCTTAAATAGCGCTTTCGCTGCATTTAATCTTGTCTTAGAAACCACATAATACCTAATTCGCCTGCTGCAGAAATTGTAATACAGTTCTCAGTTGTTTAAAAATGTACCCGGTACGAGTTATTATATCGTTGCGTAAGGTCAAAGTTTAATTCTGTTTACGAAAGCGGATGCCTGAATATGATATTCCGTTACTTATTTCTAACTCTCGAACACGTTGTTTTGAAGATTTTATTTTTGTGACAAGAGGCAGGGATGACAGTTACGAGGCTAGTATTTCATTCGACTATTGGCAATATATAATAAAGTGCCCGTTAAAATCATTTTGTAAGGCTGTTTTTAAATGAATAGGTACCCCTACAATCTACATACGGAAATACGAGCCGATCGCATTTGCATAAAAGTCGGGCAAATCGCATTACCGCGGCAAATTGTATCCAATCTACCACACTGTATGGCAGATCTATATGTATAAGTCTAGGTTTTTATCTAATCAATTTCTGATTTTATCGGTAACATGAGAGCATAAAGTATACCATATAGAATATATTCAAAGGCTTGTTTAATTGGGTATTTTCTAATGGTTACTAGTATTTTTAAACACCAGACAATTCGAATATTTGGATAACATTGAATTACAGTAATTAATACTGTAATTTAATTTTATCAAAGTAAGAAGAAACAGCTGTATCTGCACAGAGAATGTAATGGAATAAATGCATAAGATGAATACTGTATTTCCCAAATGAATCATTCATAACTATAAAGTTATTGGAATGGGTAAAGTTCAGGCATGTATATATATGTATAGATATTTATTGCTAAGATATATCTTCAAATACCTAGGTATGTGTACATAATGTTTTTAATTTGTAGTAATTACTATTAATTTCTTATCAAATCACGCAATTTAAGTGTGTGTGTGTGTGTGTGTGTGCACACGTCTTGAGTTAAGATAAAAATGTTGTATGAAAGATAAGATGAACTTTAGCCGTTTCACAATCATTGTATCACAAATTATTGATAGGAATGATCTTACTTATTAGTCATACACATGTGTGACCCAAATTAATTAATTGGGTACCTACCTTGGACCTTATCCTAGAAACTTGATGTGGTAATATTTTATTAGGGTTGTGACATCACTATTAGCAGTAGCACTACCTTACTATTAGAATACATACTATAATGTTTTTGTATCATTATGATGCTGTATGATATAAGTCATGTACCTACTATAAAACATAGGTTTTTCTTTCTACCTACACCAATATTTAGACTACATTGTAAATATATTATTAAAATTGAAGCTATGATTTAATCTACTTTAATGTCCTGCTAAACAACTGATAATTAAAATAAGAATCTAAATACAACAGATATTATTTAATATTCATAAGAAAATAATATAAATATTATCATGATTATTCATTCCAATAACATGGTTAAGATAAGATCAGTGACATTTCATTCAACTATAATGATTTTTTAGATAAAGATGGATTATAAATTTTAATATGTCCTACTTCTTTTATTACAATTTATAAAAAAAACCCATTTGGTTACTGAAATAATTAATTTTGAACTAGGTTCAATAACTACAGTTTAATACTAACATATCTATTATTTATCTATATTATATTTTCAACATAGTTTAATGTTATGTATGTTAGTACTGACCTCATTCCTTTTGTCTATAGAATAACAAACCTCTAATTAGTATTCCATCAGTATTTCATACCTTTTCACTTTCAAAGAAATTGATGGACTGATTTTAAAAGAAAATTAATACTAAAGCTAGCACATACCTTTCTGACGTGATCAACCAAGGGCCATACAGTATCTACATGGTCCATGAGAGTCATGAAGCCCTGGTACAGTCTCTGGCCATTTTCAGTGTCGTCCGGCTGAAAATAGGTCGCGTTGTTTTGGCACGAATCTTTCAAAGCCTCGTACATCGCGTACGTCGGCGGAGCACCATCCTGCAGCTCCTCACAGCACAGTGAAGCCTTAGCCGGCGACTCCGTATAAGCCATTTTCGACAATCCCCCTTTCGCAATACGAAATCCGCGTTTAAAGAACTTAAGCCTCATCTGCAAAGATTTTAATATAAACATCTGACGCACTTATTTGTTATGCATAGAGAACAAATCAGACCAAACGAAAATATAATTACAAAATTGTTCGCGGGAAAATTTTGTTATCATTGTATGTAATTACTTTACTATTTCATTCATTGGCCGATTTTATCAACACTGAGTTTTACGATTGTAAAATTTACGCTCCGTTACGATCGAGTATTCAATACCATTTGACATGCGACCGACGACTTATTTACGTCAATTTTTATTGAATGATTGACATTGTAGTCATAGACACTGACAGCTGTTTGTTAGGTTTTATCCTGATGTTGGCAATGTGCACTTTCTTATCAATTTTCATTATACAAATTCTAAAAATAATTCGAACTTTGTCCCAAAACAAAATGCTTCTATTTCTTATACTTTTCAATATACAATTTATCGCAGAGTTAATTACCTTAGATTTTATGATATTATTCTTTAGCTCTTTGAAAACTTCAGCGTTACAAGGCGTTACAATGAGGAAAACAACTATTGAAAGGAAGTACCTACGACACTCACTGACTCACTGGGTCAAGTACGGGGTCATATAATTAAAAAAAATAAATACATATGCTTGACATGATTAAGATTATGGTCATATAACCAAATGAATTGGCTTATTCATGATCTGACATTAACTCAAACCGTAGATGAATCTTTCACCTACGGATTGTGTTTCATAATAAGTGTTTAAAGTATTGAAATAGGTAGTCATTTTTATTTTGCTTTATATAAACATAATAATATTAATACATTTATCTACATAAAAATAACTAACTAAAATTGACTAATTAAAATTAAAAAACTGGCGTGAAATTATTCGTCAGTATCACCGTCAACCGGAAGTGCACCTAAAAGGCTGGTTGCATTGCCACGTTGTATGCTTATTCAATGCAATCGCAATGAAGGCGTTTGGCCAGATCTTTGAAACATACGTACTCGGGCCCCACAATCCAAATGTTTCAACCCGAAACGGCTCGATTAAGTAACTGCCCATTAGGTTGTTGTTATATTTCCACCTTTGAGGTTTTCAGCAGCCACAGCAGTAGCAGCAGCACAGCAGGTTGAACTAAGAAGATGGGAAGGCGCAAGAGTATCAACACAGGTAGCATCCCACACTGAAGGGCAACCAATCTTCCATATTATCAACGACATGTCAATCGGTCTCTTGAAATTGTCACGTGCTAAGCCACTGAGTTCAAGAACAGCATTATTAAAAACAGTTTACTTTTAATCTAGTACACTGCTTGTTGTATTACTACTTGGTTGTTGCAAGTTTCCATAATTGCCAATGTGAATGGTATAAATAAAGTTATACTTCTTATTCTTATGGTTTCTTTTGGGGTTCTATCTAGTCTATGCTTCTGCTCTATTCGTAATTGTCAAAAGTTTTCAATTCTGATTTTGACATTTTAATGAGAATTGACATTGACACAACCACCAACAGCATCCGCATCCTGAGATTTGATTCCTAGATACACATTTTTCTATTAAAATGGAAGAACCATCAATGGAAGTTGATACTGCTGCTTACGTAGAGCAGAGTGAAGCTATTCCTGATGTAGGACAAAGCGTTGAAAATGTAGAGGTTAACGAAGCAAGTGTTTACGTTTATCCTAGTTTATTTACTAGCAAAACTCTGTTAGAACTATCAAATTCCACCTGGTCTCGGTCTAAGAGGGCTAGGGGAGACGTGCAGCCTTACCTTCGTGGATGCAAATGGTCTCCAGACGGTACATGCTGCTTAGCTGTGGTAAATAATGATGGAGTGCATGTGACTGAACTTTCTAGGGATTTATACTCTGGAAACGTGACTACAAATAGAATAATAGATGTTATGGACTCGGTCATACATGTGAAGGAGTCTGGTTTAGTTTATGACTTCTGCTGGTTTCCTGGAATGAACAGTGGAGTACCAGAATCATGTTGGTAAGTACATTATTTTATTTTATTACATGGTTTCTTACTAAGTTCATCATTAACTATAAATAATTAAACAAAAATAGATTATAGTTTATATAACATGACCCAGGTAAATAAATTTATTGGAGTGTGAACCAAATTAATACTCATAAACTTAACACTCAATGGTCAATACTGTATTGACCATTATGATTCAGTCCACATTTAACATATTTTTTATATCTGCATTTCAGCTGGTTAACAACAAAACAGAATGCACCAATACAAATGTGGGATGCATTTGATGGTTCATTGCGATGTTCCTACAGAGGGTTTAATGCTGTCGACGAGATGGAACCAGCTCTGTCTGTCACCTTCACGCCTGATGGAAGCAAAATAATTGCTGGCTACAAGAAATATTTGAGAACCTTTGATGTAGAAAGGTAGTATAATGATTAATTAAAATTATAATATAATAAGATATGGACAACTATGACACCTCCATTTGATACGAAACAAGATAGATCCAATATAATGGCAACAAGATGACTGATAAAAAATACTTTTAAATATGTACATACATACTGTAGATTTATTACATCCAAACACGGAATTCATTATTATATCACCCTCCTGCCCTTATTGCAATTTCATTTGGGGTCAGCATAGCATGTCTACTTCCAGACTAATACAAAAATTATTTGTAGCTTTTTAATGCAACTTCAACTTGTTTTGCATCTGCATATGCAACTGCTTTTGTTGCTCATGTGATGAATATGTAAACACACTCTCACTACTCCAAAACATTGCCAAGTTACTTGCCGGCAAGTATACTTGTCAGTATATTTTCCTGTATACATAATGTAACTAATATATAAAAAATAACCTTAGGTTGTTTATTACTTTTATTATATACTAGCAGATACGCCCAGGCATCACTCAGTAATAAATGACTAATTTTTCACAAAAAACCTTCCTTGTTAATGAAAACATGTTAATTCTATCTATTGCTATCAACTTTATTGAAATCCCTTGTGTAGTTATCAGCTCAAAACAACTGGATTGATTTGGTTTTTATTGAGTTTTTCACTTACAGCTTTTTAAAACTAGTTTTCTTTCATTGTCAGGCCTGGCAGAGACTTTGGAGAACATAAAGTGACAAGTTCAGCATCATGCATCGATACATGTGATAATCTAGTCGCAGTCGGATCCTGGAATACAAGCATTAGTTTATACAATATGAATGAAATGGGTACTTACAAGAGCATCGGAAAAATGCATGGACATGGAGGTAAGATTAAATCTTTGTCTATGTTGCATAGCAAAAAAAAACTAACAGTACCAATTTATGTATTGTGTGACCTATGTATTACCACACTATGTTATGAAGATATAATTATATTGGTTGAGACCATGCCCCGAAATTGAGACTTTATAGGCGCAGTAGGTCGATGTATAGTCTATTTTGCTGAACAAGGTTGGATCAGAGACGGAGCGCCATCGGGTGGCGAAAAAATTACGGGAGGCCTGGAACCTACACAAGTTACCCCCCATTATTGACGAACGCATGCGGCCGCCATCTTAAGTCAAGCCCACGCGGAGGAGAAAGCCAGGTAAGGCGTGCATCCTTCATATCTTCCACCACCTCTTTTCGTGAAATCGCCATCCTCAAATACAGTCCACTAATATCATACCCAAACGTTTATTTCCGCTCCACTACTGACCAAGTCTCAATTTCGTGGCACGAGCTCTACAATAGTTTTTTTTTAACTATATCTGATCATTGATTTAAAAATAATTACAGGTGGCGTAACTCAAGTAAAATTTGCATCTGACGGTTTACGCCTCGTATCCGGTGCTCGCAAAGACCACAGACTATTAATATGGGACATCAGATACTACCGTAGACCCCTCAACATATTACACAGAAAAGTTGATACGAACCAGAGAATTCAGTTCGATATATCGCCTTGTGGAAAGTATTTGGTGACGGGGGGTACTGATGGCATCATCAAAGTGTGGGATGAAGATCAAGTGTCGTGGAAGACAAGCTTAGAATGTACTGATGATGTGAAGGACAATGCTACTTATAAGGTAATTTAATCTCCTATAACTTATCTACTATACATATAAAATAAAGTCGTGTTTGTTTCAACACTTATAACTTGAGAACGGGTGGACCGATTTTATGATCCACGGGTAAAACCCGGGAGTAGTAGTAGTTATTTAGTAATCTAACCGTAAGATATTGAAGTTGCTAGCCTTGCAGACGATGCAAAACGAGGACCACGTCAGTCAAATTACAAAAAAAATAGATGTTTTTTTCCAACGAATTAAACCCACTAAGATAAAGCGAATTAAAGTCATGAAGTGGGGGCTCGCTACGTCACTAACCGCTTTTGTTTTTATCTGTTTGTGACTTCTGGTTTTGTAGAACAAAAAATTGTCAACATCCCTATTGATCTGTAAACATAAATTACCGCTAATGACCAATGTTTGTCTGCAAACTGATAGATGTAGCGTGACTGCCGTATTCCACTTGTTCCGGCAGTCAAGAATAGTTCAAATATTCATGCCTAATCGAAATTTTACTTACAATTACTATACTATAACAGTCTTATTCATAAAAAGTTAAAATAGGTTTATTAGCTTGCTATAATGAGAATCCCGAAAAGCATTATTCATAAACGTTCAATATCGCTAAAAAGCTTTTTAAGTATTCAATAGCGGCTTTGTAACTTATAACAGGGTCGACCCGTCTATAAACCTTTAATAAACAGAAATATGGCCGACAAATGTATACAACAGCTGTTTTCGCGTCCGAACCGTCTAATGGTTAGTTGGTTAAAGTTAAGTGTTATTTGCAAGGAGCTGGGAAGTAGATATTAAAAAAATCGTGTAATCGTGTTTTCACCAAATCCATCAATAAATTATATGGAAATAAAATAGGCCATCAATTTATCAACGAAAATAAATGTAAATAAACACTTGTGTACCTTAACGAAAATTGTTGAATTAACCATAACTTCCTCCAGCCAATTTTCGCTTCTTTGCCTTTTCTTTATATTTTTTTGGTTTTCCATTAATTATTGTAGTACTCACAAGAAAAAATACAAAGAAATCCAATTTTCTCCAAAACATAAACACGTGAACGAAACACAAGAAAGCTTCCAAATCATCCAAATGTCACAAGAGACGTTGTCAAACTTTTTTTTTTTTGCGTTTTTTGGCCATTTAATCTATGGATTCATCAGAACGACAACTTAATCACGTTAAAACGTGTCATAACGTGCTATAACGACATCTTTACTATGACGGGTTTATGGAACGTTTATGAATAGACAATTTTATAAAAGGTTTATTAGTTCTAATGAGCATTTTAACTAATGAGTGTTTAAAACCTATTATAATGGATTTTTATGAATAAGACTGTAAGTATTTTACATACATTCTAATAACAAATCCTTTTATTTCAGTTCCCACTACACAGAGACAGCTGCAACAGCGTCTCAATACATCCGCTTCGGCCAATCATAGCGACTGGTTCGGGCCAGTATCACTTAATAGACCCAATCACAGAAGGCAATGATGAAAATAATCACGATCAAGAACAGTGTGAAACAAATGAAGCTGATATGAAATACTCCGAAGTTACGGAAAACTGTTTAGTGTTTTGGTGGATAGGTGAAGTGCCGGATCTGACGTAAATGTATATACGTAAGGACAGTTAGGTTAGTTATAATGTGATATTAAATAATTTACCATCGATAACTTTGCTTTTATTGTTGACCTTTGAGTAGAATTTATAGTAATTACTGAAAAATAATTAACGACCTATTCTTAGACCTATCGAATATACCTACCTACGTATAAAATTTCATAAAAATAGGTCAAGTTGTTTTCGAGGAGTAAAAAGAAGAAAAGAAGAAAAAACCTTTATTTGCGTAAAAATATGCGAGTAAGTATGGCAACTAACACTGCGACACCAGAATTTTATACAGGATTAATTTAAAAGCAGTGTATGTATTCAACGAGCAGCAGTATGCACCTCATTAGGTGCATAAAATTGAACAACTTTTCCCAACGAAAATTAACTTTTCATACAAACGTGACCTTTCACTTTGAATGAATATACGTACTCTTTTTTTAATTAATCCTGTGTATACCTAAAGAGAAGAGATAAGCAATTTTTCCAAGCACCTGATGAGTCAACATTTATGGACTTCCTATGCATAGACATATGTATACCGGCTACAACTACTGACCCTACCCTTTCTTCTCTTTGATAGGTCGATCACCCATTTGTAATCTACTATGGTCCCTAACGAGGTTCAAATTTAGCTTCTGCTCTAACATCTGATATATATTGAATCTATTTCCTAAAATATCCTCTCTTAAATTGTTTATTTTGAACTGTAGGTACCTATTCGCAGCTTAATTAGCGGAAAACTCGGGGTTTCCTGGTACGTTTTTCGAAATCTCGTAATTCAGCACAATTTCATTTAAAATATTTTTAATGGTTCTATAAGTAGGTACGTACATTTCATATGAGTTCCATAAATTTTAATAAAGTAGCAATCATATTGTATTAAAGCAATCCGTAGTAACTTTATTTTGTGCAAAATTCAAATCGAACGTAGCGGACAAAGGCTCCCTTATTGGTAATAGGGTACAGTAAAGTTAAACAAGTATAAACACTTTGATATTCGATCCGGCAACTCAGACCGTTTATTTTGCAAAGCTGTTGTAGCAACTATACTCCATAGTAAAACTTTGCATATAATACAAATTGGAAAATACAAAATCGGGAAATACAGAACAACTCTTTTTAAAAAGATATTATTTGTGATTTAAGGTTGTGTTAAAAATTCGTTTATGAGTAATTTGGCCGTTTTGTTTAATATATTGACTTTGTTGTGCTTATTTCTTCATTTTTTTAAATAGTTACGGGAGTTAAAAGTATAACTTTTGCGATTATGTATTTACGATTATTATTAACGGCGAAAATTTCCTAATTTGAAATATTTTTGGTAACTTATAAAACTTAATTCAGTGTGGTAAATCTTGCGAAAGTGAAAAGTTTCGAAAAAAAAAAACCATAGATAAGAAGCAACACAAAAAGTAATTACGGACCTAGGAACTTAAGAAGAATGCTTATCATCAGATTACTTACCTTATTTACCATAGACGGGGTGATACTCTAAAACAAATATGATCTATAGACACTTTTGATGTGTGCATATTCCATAAATATAAAAGTTTGGACTTGATTACATATCAATAATTATCATAATTTAAGACTTCCTTCTACATAGGCAACTCTAGAAGTACATAACACGTTTGCAAAGATAACCTTGCCATATCATTAGGCTTTCAAAATGAGACGTGCTCAGCAAGGTAACGGCCTCCAAAAATTACGTAATTAGTAAACGGAAATTTTAACACACTTTTAGGAAAGCTCTTTCATCATATCCCAACTAATTGCTTAGCAACGACGGGATTGACTCCTTATCAGCTAATGGAACAGAAATTAAAATTTTCTCTGCTGGTTTAAGTGAAGAAGAAATTTTGGAAGCAGACGGTATTTTAAATCGGGCTAATGTGAGGGATATCGTCCTGGTTCGGCGAGGATTCGTGCCGTTGCGGTTAATGTGGTCAATATATCGTGAATATTAGGTTAATTATAGTAAGGGTAGACAAGACGGGTCGAAATTTCAGCAAAAACGAAGTTAATTGTCCATGCTAATTGACACCATTTGGCAGGAACGTTGAATAGGTCAATGGAATTTACGTCACAGCTAGATAATATATTTTAATCTTCAAGATGAAACAGAGTTCGAAAGAATTAGAACGATGGCATTCTCAATATTTAGGGTATTCCAGACCTTAGTGTTACAATTAAAAAAAGGTTCTCATATTCCACAAGCAATTTTTATGAAGACGTTTTCAGTTATATTGATATAAATACTACGTAGGTGTTTCCCATAGAACACCAAATTTAGTTTTTTTTCTGCGGAATTTCCTTTTCCATCCATTTTGTTCGCCCAATATAAACAGTAGGTATGTCCCATCACATAAACTGCTCCTCAAATAATATAAGACATAAATCAAATTCGTTACCGTAACCAAACTTTTGGTAAATCAGTGTTCACAATTTTCGTGATCAAACCCCTCATTCGATAACTCTTTTACCAAATGGACGTCAAAGGAACCTTTTTGTAGACAGATGTTCTGTCATATTTTTTGTACCATTACTTGTTTGCTTGAAAGAAGCTTGAAACATTCAAATTGAAATGATAGAAATAAATATATTATTCAAGGGAGAATATTTTTTTTCGGAATATGAATGAATAAATACAAAATCATTTTTATTTTCTAGCTTAGAAAAGTGCCTAAATATGGAAATACCTTTGAACAATTCTAAATGACTTGGATTATTTGACAACATATAATAAGGCTTTAGACAAGTAATAATATAACTCAAACTCAACGGTTCGTGAGTAATATTACTACAAAATAGAGGCAAATAAGTTTTACCTAGAATATTATTTGGTAAAAAGGTTGAAGTGAAGAACTTACTGAATATATTTTCGACGCAATCACGTCATAAGGAAAATCATGAAAAGTTTTTCATGAAGTTTTTTTCTTGAAGGAAGACCGTTATTTTTTTACGTTATTTCTTTAGATTTCTAGCAAAAACTTTAAAGCTCTATAAGGACCCTATATTTACTTTATCAGGGCTATGTCCTTTTACAAAAACCTAATATAAAAAATGTATGTCTTTAATTGCTAACAGTTAGACAAAGACTGGTGACCAATCTCAAAATAAATAACTTGCTTAATTTTTTCACTTTATTCTTGCAAAACCCTTGATGGAAACGAAACTCGTGTAAAATTTAATACAAGATTAGCTGAACACTATGTTAAGAGGTTACACAACAACATGTATAGAGCGATTTCGTAGCCTTACTCAAACGTAGCCTGCTACGAAACCGTAGCAGGCTACAAGATTCGTAACCTTTGTTGAATGTAATTTACTCTTTTTACGTCAGCTGCAAAAATACAGCGTAACCAACCAATTTACAAGCCACGAATAACTTATCAAAGTATAAGTAGGTATGTTTGTACGGTGAAATGAAAAGTCAAGATCCTTGGGTATTTTTTCATTCATACAGTTTCAAACAAAGTTTGTTATCGTTCATTGAAAGAGCCTTTTGTGGCTATCTGTTCCTGTCAGTAGCGTGTCGGTGGGTAAAACTACGTAAGAAATATATCCTAAGTTTGCGGCCTCGGACTGATGTTTTGTTTGCTCAGCCATACCGGTTATTTATGGCCCTGATACTACTCAGTCCAAGTTTCTATTACTGGTCAGCTAGATATTAAAAGCTAGGGTTTGCGTCTCTGCCCAATTTGTTTGTGTCACTTAAGAATGATAATACGTACTTTATCTATGTAATACTTGAAGTTATTTATTCGAAAGACTAGGTACCAAATACAAATGTTGTTAAATGTATAAAGTAGTAAAAAAAGAATAGAATCATAACTTTAAAATGTATAAAGAATTACATAGAGATCGATTAATTAGGTACCAAATTGAGGTACCAAAAGGGTAATTGATACAATTGAGATCTATATTTTATACAATAAGTATAAAATTCCTTATCCAATATAAAAAAGATTTTTTACCTATAGAGCAGAAAAAAAATGGATGAACGGTTCTATGGAAACCAGACATATTCAATGTTTGTAGCATGAATTAAAGAAGCTTATAATAAAAAAGGGATTTGAAGTTTGAGGGATTTCGATATTTACAAAGATAGACTGATAAAATTACTTACTTTAAGTAAGCAATTTTTTTATGTTTACTTTAGGGAAAGTACTCTTTAAATGGTGATAGCAAATTTTACTCAATTCCTTAATTTTATATGAAACAGATTTGCATTGACGCCTTTTTGCAAATACGCTTGTCTCAGGACACTATACCGCATGATTTCCTTTCCTCCGGAACTCTTTCCCTCGAGTACTCTATTTCGGGAAACACATCTCTTGGGAATTCCCTCCTCAACTACCCTACATACCACACTGACCGTGTCCGTAAGTAGGTTAGTTGAAGAATTGAAGGTAGATGAAAAATCATTTACTTCGTGCACGGAGCTATGATCACAGCCAGTGAAACCCGGCCGAAACGTCAAGCCTTAAAAGGTAAATGCGTGAGTTCGCGTTAATTCTTGTGAGGTAATTTTATTAAAATCATGCAACGCGATAGTTTTAAAGTTTAACATTTATTATAGCTATAATTTTATATTTAACTAGCTGTTTCCCGCTGCTCCGCCCGCGGTCTAAATTTTTTTTTATATTTGTGATGTAAGCTATCCTATATTTCAAGTTGGATCAAACTGCACACGGTGTGCAAATTTGATTAAAATCGGTTCAGTAGTTTCGGAGTTCATCCCCGACAAACATCATGACACTGGAATTATAATTATATAATATCGATTGATGCCAAAAAGTACACGGTGCTAGATTTTCGCATTTTAGCCCATTCGATTCCCGGTCCGCAAAGCGTATTTTTAAACATCAATTTAATGCAGATTTATTTCTTTAAAAAAATAAAAGAATGTTTTCTTTGAGTCTAATTTGCTATTCTTCAGTATTGAGAGTACTTTCTCTCTTTCTTTCTGGTGGCAATAAAAAATCCATCCTGCTTATCATAATATAACCTACGACCTACTCTCAGACCTACCAAATAGACAAACAAAAAAAAAACATAAAAGTCTGCGAGCCTGATATTTAAAGAAGAAAACAGTTTTAATATCATTGCAAGGAGTTTTGACAACCTTGTTTATTTAATTGTTAAATAACCTCTATGGAGGCGGATCTGGAGGATAGTAAATTGTACTAAAACAACAAAATTTGGTCGTCATGGCAACTACCTACCTACTTACGTTTTTAATGTCAATAATCGCGATGTTAATAATTATGATAAAAATTAAACAAAAAAACATTTCAAATTGGACCAAATTGTGAATCTAAACCATCCTCGAATCCACATGAAGACACACAGCAAATTTCATTATAATCGGTCCAGCCGTCTAGGAGGAGTTCAGTCACATACACACTCACAGAAGAATTATATATATAAAGATTTTTCAGTGATAAACAGTTTCATACAATTTTAAAACATATGAACATTCCTATCTTCTCACCCCGGAATTTTCTACAGTAAAAAATAAATCCTTTGTATCAAACAAAACTACTTCGTTCTATATGTATAGAAAGCGAATACACGTCACAGCTAGGAGATTTACGAGGTTAAGCAAACGAACATCCGTTTCTCATACCATCGACTTATAAGTTCAGCCAATACATGTTTTATACGATAATTCTGTTTACCTATATCTTGCTTTACTGTGTTTCCGCATCTTGTGTTCTTGAGGAAATTGCCATTTACCTGGTATTTGTTTTCCGTGATAGATGTTGAGCTTTGCTAATAAGCAGGTAGGTATAACCACAGACCTAGACAGAGAGAGATGGATGGAACAGAGAGGCCTTTACCTTAAAGTGGAACAAAAACGGGTGTTGACTCTAATCTATTCTGCATTTATCTTTATTATACAAAATCTTACACAAATTACGTACGGTAATTAGGTATCTCTACGATATATAAACGACGAAACGAATATAAATCTTCTATAAATTTTTACAACTAACGTATGGGTCTAATAGTCACTGTATTTGGTAAATGACCATGAACCATAATTATATTTATAATTATCTGAACCGGTAAAAGTGGTTTTGCCATATTAAAAAATCTAGAGATTGTGGTATATTACCTAGGGCATAAAATAGTTTACGATCTCAAACCTACTATACACGAAAAAATTCATAAAAAACCGGTAAAGCCGTATCGGACGAGTTAGGTTGCAAACACTGTAATAAAACAAAATTGTCATCGGTGAATAATAGTTCAAGAACCATCACAATGATTCATAATAATATCAGCAGCTCTCAAGTATCCCCTTTAGTTAATTCATTTTGTTGATTGCAATTCAACATCTGCGTGTACTACCATTGATCATCCATCACTGCCACAAACTATTAAATAACCTAAAATTTGTTTACGCAATATGTAAATAAGAAAGGTTTTCAAAATTTTCGTCATTGTTTTATTTTTCATCATTTAAGAAGCATTAAGTAAATTAGTAAAATATCAATTCTATACAATCTCATCAGATTTTTTTTTCTAACGTGCATATTAAAATTTATGAAAGACTTGCATTATTGTGCGTAGGTACCAACTTCTGTGTTTGTAATTTTTTACAGAATTTAAAGCAATTTTTATTTATAAAAAATTACAAACTTACAAATTATTCAGCCATGTTATGTGAGTACTTTGATCATAGATGTATGTATGTCTTAGAGGTAGTTACCACATTATTTTAATACTATGCTATGAGAAAAAATTAAGCAGCCGTTTTGTAACGTAAGCTGTAACGTCAAATGTCTTTTTCGACGGTGATTTAGGTTAGGTTTGACATCAACCCTAATAAATTTACCCCTAAAACTAACCCAGTTATACAATATTAGATAATTTTATTACTTTTGTTCTGGTTGGAAATTGGTTTACCCAAGGTTTTGCTGGATCCTGGATTTAGAAGAAAATATCACATAGTTGTACCATTTAGAGGCACACACGGCAAAAATACGACAAAAAAAAGACTTTTACCACTACAGCCACGATAGAATAATATTAAATTATAATATAATACATAGTACAAGAGGAACATTTAAAATATCAGTATGAATAGTCTTTATTAGTATTACAATTTTAAGTGATTAGAGATTGTCATAAAATAATATCTGTTTATTATAAAGAATTAAATGTAGCTACCGACCAGCGTTGCCAGGTTTTTTTGCCAAGTCGGGATTTTGGCTCTTTCTGAGTGAAAACAACGGGATTCTTTCGTTGAAAGCGGGACATAGTAAAAAAACGTATATAATCAGAAGTTTTCAAATATTTATCTTTTTATTTTCATTGAATTAAAATTACGTTTACGTGACAATAGATGGCAAAAATAGCCATAGAAAATGTATTTTAATAAAAAAAATATAATATTTTACATCAGATTTACCCTAACGATATAGTAAAGTTATATAGTTGAGTCTTGTATTCAGAATAAAAAAAAACAAACCTAAATAAAAAAAAATCATTCATTAGTAAAATAATATAATGACGTTCCAAAAAAATTGCCTGTGGAGTGAATGTTACAAATTGCAACAAACAATAAGAGAATAATTATTTATAAGAATTACTTATTCATGATATTTCTGTGAAGATTTAACTTCTTTCAAAGTTTCCGTTTTCTCTTTAATAAAAATCAAGCACGGTCGAGTTATCTCCGAAAAGCGGGACTGAGCCTGTCCCGCGCGGGACATTTAATTTTGATTTAAATATCGGGACGTCCCGCCAAAATCGGGACGTCGGGCAACGCTGCTACCGACCTACTAAAATCATACTCCTTGTTTGTTTGTTTACTAAACGAATTGCTGTGTCGCTCCTGTCAGCTAGTTAATTATAACGTTCAAGGCTACTTGAAAGAAGAAAAAAATCTAGAAATAATAATAATTAAAAGATCATAAAAAACTCCTTATAAATAGAGGAAGCCAAGCTAAAGAAATATCCATAGGCTATCGGTTTTACCATTCATTTCATTCAATTTGCTAGGCATGTCCCAAGTTAGGAATGTCCTAGAGACATTTGTCGGTGCAAATGAAATTTATAGTTAAGTGACACTTAGGCTTAAGTAGTCCTTTTATAAGAATAACCTAAGTTGAGTTTAGAGCAAACGGTTTATTGTCCACCCATGACAAGCTTTAACTACCGTACTAACTACTTATACAGTGCAAGTCATTTAAAATTGTAAACTCAAATAATATTATCTTCTTTAAATATGAACAGGTTAAACAAAAACTTTTAAAAGTCCTTATAAATTGAGTACCTGGCCATCCACAGTTCACAGAACTGTTTAGTGAAAGTTTAACGACGAAACTTCGCCAAACTAATTCAAGAGTCTCTTATTTGTGAGTTACCGTAGGTACTCAATAACATTTATTGTATACGTACTGGCTTTTACTCGCGGTTTCACCTGCTTAGATCTCGTATAATTATGATGGTTAAAAGCATATCTATGAGCTTTTTTGCAGCTATTTGGCAAGCTTACAACGAACCTCATTTCAACCAATTGGGTTCAGTAATTCGTCGTGAAAGTGTAACAAGCAGCTCGATAGAGTCAATTTCGGTTTTATAATATTAGTATATACGGTTTGAGGGACTATGAAGTCGATCTGATGAAGTTGACACTGATAAAGTTCGTCAAAGTTAGGTTTCTGTTTTCAAATTTCTCAGTACTTGTTGGATTGTCTGTTAGTTGGAGGCAGACAAAGGTGTTTGCTTAGGGTTGTCACCACGCTTAGCTAAAGATAGTTTTGATATAGTACATAGATGAACGCTGACCTTATAATCACTTTCAAATTTCATTATAACTTTAAGAATGGAAGATAAAGCTGGGTGAATGTTGTACATTGTAATAAATCCTTTTTTTAAATAGATTTTATCTCGTTTTTTTAGCTGGTAGTTTCCGACGTTTCAACGTCTATGTAGTTATCAGGGTCACAGGTAGAACGAGGTGAATTGATTTTATTTATCACGTATTAACGCAGGCGGAGTGTTTAATTATATGGAAAAGGTTTGATGTAGTTAGAGGTGGTAGTCTTGACAGTTGAATGCTGTGACTCCCGTACTGGAGATAAAAATAAAGAAATAATTCATATATAATAGATGTAATATAAAGAATGGGAGCTAAACCACGAAAAAAAATCTTTAAATTTAACTTTTTTTTAACTTATTCTGTAAATTATAGACTTCATAAATCAATAAAATAATAGAAAGTAATCGTTTTAGCTAAATGAAACGTTAGATCTGTAATAAAGAGATCAGGCGTAACTTCGACCAATCGTTCGTATGATGTACCTAATCGTTTCTCAGGCCAATAATCGAATGGGAAATGGTTCTCTCGGTCGGCAGTTAACCGACCAATTAAATTTCGGTGTCCACTATGGGACTCGAATGTTGCTCGCTCCATATTCATTTCATTCATTCTAGAATCGCGAATCGCGCGGTAGAATCCGTCTGAATAATAGTTTTTTCAAAGCTGGCTAACTAAGCCGAAATGAATATATTTAAGCTACTCGTATATAGGTCACGTGACAAGATGAATGGTCTAAAACTGTCTCTTATTCTAGAGCAAGCGTTTAAGTGTTCTCTATAGTGTATTTATCATCTTGTCTAATAACTTATACTGAGTTTACAAGCTTTTGAAACAGAAAATGGGGAATTACTACCCTACTTCCAAAGCTAAGCGCTGTATAGCGAGATTAAGAGGAATTATTTATAGGTCTTAAAAGATTGCCTGGGTTTTAAACGCAGTAGGCTAAGTAATTACTGTTTTTTTTTGTGTTGTATTATGTTAATGTTATATTTTTTCTAAAAATGGTTGCTGACAGAATTGAGTGTCCATACATACTGTAGTCAGCTCCATAAATCGAGATTCGAAATACAATACTAGTAAGTTAGTATACATATATATTGTATTAGTTTGCAACATAGTAGTATACTTAGATTTAAAAAAAACAATGGGTTACTGTATGAGTTTGTTTTTAACTTGAAATAAAGCTATTATTATTGAAGTTTACATGTAAGTGTACGTACTGAGGACAGTTAGTTATCGATTTTTATTTGGCGCAGAATATAAATAAATAATAATAATATCTTGGGTCAGCTCACACACGGCCATCTGATCCCAAACAAGGCAGAGCCTATGGTGACCAGACAACTGATAAACATACTTATATATTCTTAAATACATACATATTATGGATAAAAAACATCCAAACACAGAACAAATGATCGTGCTCATCACACAAAGATTCGTCCTGGGTGGAAATATAACCCACGACCTCCGGCTTAGGAGTAGACCAACCACTAGACCAACAGGCCAATCATGAAACAAATTAATATTTTGAATGTACAAAACATTTTTCCATGGCCACGGTCTCCGGGAATCTCTCGAAAAAATCTCGGAAAATTAAAACATTAATACTGTCAGTGACAAGACCATATAAACACATATTAAGACATAATTTTTTCCGTTTCCTTTTTTCACGGCTTATTGTATTTTCACCGGATCCAATTAGTGTATTTCTATAGTGAAGATTAAAATGCTTTAGTGACTTCTAAGTATGGCCTGCCTATCAAAAGATCGATTTCGAGAAGATTGTAAAACCGTGATGATATTAATAAAGTTTGTTCACAAAATGGACCACGCGAATAAAAACAGATAGGTACGATATGAATATAATAAAACACGTGAAAGAAAGCCGAAAGGAAGCCGAAAGGTTGACATGGGTTAACTGAAGCGTTAATATAATCATAGTCCAGTCCATGTAACACGTAGGTATATCATTTGTTCAAATTACCAAAACAAAACTGAACTCTCTAGGTAATTTTGTACCTTATTATAATATTTTTTAGCTTTAATTAATACAAGCTTAATACCAAAACTATCTTTATTAATTTTTTTATCCTACGTTGTCAGTTGGCAGTCAAACGACTCTTTTAGTCGGTCGTAACAAAATGGCGCATCTGTGAGAGGACTTATTAAGTCTAATACCCGATTCTGCTAAACACGTACTAATTTTATTCCATCGGCATCCTTTCAACTTGTACATATTTAGAAAAGAGCAGAAGAAAATTAGAACTGTCAAATTAAGTTCCGACTAAAATTGTCATACAAATAAAAAGTAAAACTTGTGCTCTAAATACACTGTGATGTTCAAGGCGAAAACTAGTTTGACATTTCTAAGTTAGTTGTTATCTGTTGCCGTCCTTTTCTAATGCTTTATTTTAGTAAAATACAGCAATGGTTTAAATTTAATTTAGGTTGCGTACAGAGGAATCAGCACCAACAGATTAGTAATTTGGGTCATGCGGATATTTACCTATCCTGCTCTCTTATACAAAGTGTAGAAAATGAAAGGCATATAGCACATACGCTTTGCACCTGATGATATAACGTTTTATAATTTCGTTTCAGTGGGTACTTTTAGTTTGCGGTAAACTCGTGCAATGGCGGCCGTTGTAAGTCGCTGTAATAACTTACGTGTCTTGTTTTATTGTTAATTGTGTTTTTTTGCCTTTTTGTTGTGATTTCCCATTAGTTAATATCATAATTGTTTAGAAAGCGAAGTTATACTAAAAATTAATGCTTTAATATTTGTTATGTGATTAAAAGTATGAGAGGGTCTTTATTTAGAGGTTATGTTATTAAGTGTTTACATCCTTTATCAGTACCTCATCGTAAAGAAACGTAAGTAAAGCTTTGTTTTTGTTATATTTGAGTTCCGTTTAACAAAGAAATAATATCCTAATAAGTCACTTCACATATAATAATGTGATCACACACTTGGCACAGGTTTCGTGCAATTAATATGGCATCAGTATTTTTCTCCCGTTTTTTGTCTCGGGTCGACCACCTGATCATGTTATTGTTAAGCTTATTGTGTGAAAAAAATGTGTGGAGGGGTCTATTATTTTGCTTGATAACAGTAAAACTATGTGTATTAATTGATAAAAAAAAGTAGTAATACTTTTATTTATAAATATGACGGGATTTGTACGAAAAAAGGGAAAGGTCGTTAACTTTATTTTTACTTACATTCAACTTTGAATTTGCAATTTAGATCAAGGTTAAATTTTATTAACCACAATATAATCTGATAGCCTGCTGATCGACTACCTCGTTGCTCTTGTGATCGCAAGCGCGACTGCCGTGCACGAGGTCTCGGGTTCAGTTCCCGGGTCGGGCGAAAAATATTTACTGAGTTTAGAAAGTCTCAGTACCGCTCGGAGTCAGGAGATGTGGCGGTGTTTGCGTTCAGAGTGAAGGAACAGAGAGTGCACCTGTGTTTGCGCACACACTTGTGTACTATAATATATCCTGCGTACATGGCTGATCTCACTTGAGATTGGCCGCCGAGGCCGAAATTCGGTCTGGTGATTATTAATCTGATATGAAGCTATCGTGCGTAATTTTTGAGATCTCGTAGTTTTAGTGAATGCAGAAAAAGTCACGCGATATTTTTCCGCCTTTTTGCAGTTTTGACGTGTAATTGTCAAAAGCATTGTTTCGGCGCTTGAGGGGCAAGCATACGGCCCGTCTGCTAGTAAGCGGTCACTACAGCATGTGGACGCGTGCTAAACCATAGGTAGGTACCTACTTATTTACTTACCTTATTACACGCACATTGGAGCCTCCGTAAAACTTTTAAATACCCTTTTTGATGAACCACATACTGAGAAAACCTGAGCAGGAAGTTCAATCCAGTCTCGTGTGCGTGACGGAGAATGCCACTGAAACCGTGCTATGAATTCAGAATGTAAAGTTTATTATTTTACATGGTCATATAAATAAAATATTATTTTTTGCACTCGCACGTACCTACGTCTCAGAATATCTACTTTCTGGATAGTCTGACAGGTTTTCAAAAACCACTTAATAAGAATGGATGTTGAATACCTGAGGGTCGCACTTAAGTTATTTTATTCTTTATTGTGTATGCTTGTACTCACATGGGATTTGCTCTAGCCGCAGTAAAAAATAATCGGTAGAATAGTTTGCGGGGGTTAATGGCCCAAAGCGCACCAGACGAACTTGGGTATCGGAATTCAAAGAGGTTGCCTTTAAAATATAGACGTGAACCACTGGTAAATAAATTAACTAGCATAAAAAAAGTAATTTTAACTTTAAAAAAACTAAGTATACAATACGATTACCTTGCATTCTCATCCAATCTATAAGTGCATGCAAAATTGCATTTTTGCACAACTTTATTACTTATTTCTTTCTTATGAACATTTTCCTGGAAATAAACACGAGAAAAAAAGAATGAGCGAAATTGGTCCAGTCGTTCACATGTTAAGACGTGACAAAGGGACATAGGGATTTATTATTGTACATATGTTGTACATATTTTGTAGATATAGATGCTATTCCCTAATTTAATTTGTATTAAAATGCAATACCTTCAAGCAAGTCGATCTTTTTTCTTACCAATTAATCTCATACGTGTCGTGAATTGTATTAAAGAGATCGTAGTTTTAATAATTAAGATATGTATCGGCTAAAATCACACGTATTCGTATTTATATTTCGTTCAAGATTGTTGTAGTTTATTTATATTTTGTACAAGAATTTTTGATTGGATCTTGTCTTAGTTGCATTTAAAAGGTCGGAACGATCTGTAGTTAATTTTTCAGGTTTCATAAATGTTCATAAAGGAAAATATTTGAAGGCAACACATTTTTTATTTATGAAGTTTTCGAAATGTATTTCCTAAAACTCCCATCCCCTAGTACCTTCCAAGTAGTGAATAACAAATAAATACCTACTGTACATAAAGAAAATGATTTTTATCGCAGCATAATCGCAATAAAAATCTGTAGGCAAAGGCAGAAACGAAAATAGCGAAAGTAAATAGTCTCTTTGATTTTTTGTTGTCAAAGGAACGTCAAAGAAAAGAGAGAAATATTGCAAAATTCAACGGTAAACAAGACTCACTATTTCGATATTAAAATAATGCGTATCTACTTATAGCTTATTATTTTAAAGGTACTTTAAATAAGTATCTCTGGGAGTTTAAAACGGAAGTATCCTGTTAATGTTAATGTTCTATATATATAGGTATTTACTATATCTATATCCTAAATGTATTGGATTCAAAATTATTTTGAGGTAGACCCATATATCAGGCACATTGCTTAGTGGTTGAAATTGGCAATTGTATTTTTTTTACAAAAGTTGTATATTACAGTATTTTTTAAAATATTACATCTATCTAGAATACTGTAAAGAGTAGATGTATCGCAGGTTTTCTCTATTTAAAAGTGATTTCACGTACTATTGTTCTACCTGTGTACAAGTTGTAAATAAATTAATATTCTGGTATCTTTACCACTGGTTACTAAGTGGCTTTAAAACCAATGTTAATGTGCCTAAGACGTTTTTGTAATCCGGTACCTGTTTTTTATTGTGACTAATAAATAATAATTGTTATTAATATCAAAAATACTTTGTGCCTACTTCGGAAAATGTTATTATACAAATTACTATTTTCCCGTATAAATCGGCCACTGACTACACTTGTCTCCCAAATATATGTCACCAACAACAAAACCTTCACACGTACTTTTAATAACGCTTTCGACACCGCCTCGAATCACCAAACAGCCATTCGTTGGCGTTAACTAGAATAATTTACCCATTTTCGCGTGTTACAGCAATAAAATCCGCTGGATAGCTCCCTGTGGATAATAAAATGGCCGCCCCATAACTGTCATAGATGCCAAATGGGTAACGAAATGTCTTCCACTATCGTCCTCTATGCAACAGACAGTGTGTGGTAACTTTTATGTTTATTGCCATTTTATCTAGAGTAAAGGTATATGATCGAAGAGAGTGTCAGCTCGGTGACAAGCTTGGATTGTTTCAGTGTTGTAACTGCGTTTAATAGGGTAAGATCATAACCATTTGTTGTTACTTCACGTCACTAAAGTATAACAGGTGTGGTTGTAAGAGACGGAGTGGGGCAAATATTAGTGCGGTTTGAGTAGAATTTCCGTGTTATATATAACAGACGTTGTGGTTTTCTTTCTTCCTGTTAGATTTGTTAGTTTACTTAGAAATTCCACTGCGTCAGCTTTGGTATATGAATTAGTATTAGTGAAATAAAAAGAAATACAATAATTCTTTTTTCAATTGCAAGTTCCCTACATGTCTGTGTCGTCAAAGTTATTCAAGCTGAGAGGTATTGTATCGACAACAAAAAAAACATTTAAATAATATTTTTAAGCTACAAAACGGACGTTGTACTAGTAGATTTGTTGGAAAACCCTCAACAAACCGTCAGTTTTTATATAAACATTTTTTAACGATTGTTGCGTCAGTCAGCACAAAGCTTTTAAACCGCAAAGAGCGTTCAGATTTATTTTTTTAAATAGACTTGGATATACGTAGCTCAAAGTAGGAAAGCCTTCAGAGATTATAATGTAGATACACAAACTGCATTTAAGCTCTATATAACTGTATATACTAACAAAAGCAAGTAAAAATTAAAAAATAAAATAAAATTAAAAGTTAAAATTTTAAAGCGTAATGGCCTGACATTACGCTTTAAAATTTAATTTACGTTTACAAACTACTCTGATGTCAAGAATTCCTCCAACAACTGGGAAGATATATAGATTTGCAGGAAGACAATAGACGGATTCACAATAAGTCCATTTTCGCATGACACTTCAAATCATAAGTCAAATACATACGCATTCACATCCGTACGTGAGTGAAGTGTCCGTTGAGTCACGTGCCGGCTTCGGCGCCATTCCTCCTGAATATTGTTGGATGTCTGAGTCAACGTCAACGACCGAATGAACTCACCGACAAACGTGCGATAAGGACCAAATAAAATATTAAATTGCTTGAAAATATAAGCTTCGAGAATATTGAGTGTTTTGTGATTTTGATTTTAGAGAATGAAGTTGTTGCAAGGCTTCCTAAATGCCTAGACAAACAGTTGCTAAATTTCAGGACCATTTTAGACGAGTTCTTATTCATGTTTACAATAGACTGTAAGTACTCACTGACTGCAAAGTTATTTGGATGAATAACCTCAAATACTGAAACGAATTTTCACTTAAATATGTATCTGTCGCTACTTCACACGTTAAAGTGACAGTGACAGCATGAGACTTAACGGAGGCTTCAACCTGATTGACGTTTCAGTATTCCGCCAAAATTATTTGAATGTAATTAAATTATGACTATTCTGCATACCAGATTGTTTTCAGTCTGCTTATGCAGGTAATTATGAGCCAACGTCAACATAAACTCGCATCTTTCATGCCGTGGGCCGATAATTTCCGTTAGTATTTTCCTCCTTATAACGCGAAAACAATCCTAAATATATCTGAATACGAAATGTTGGAAGCCGCATAAAATGCGTCAAACAAAAGAAATTGTATACCTACTCCGAGAGGGAAAATTTAAATAATTTCCTTAAAATAAGAATTGTTAAAACATTCGGTAAACCATGTTTTACAAAATAAAGCGAGCCACACGAAATATGAAAGGCGTATTGTTCAACACGCCACCTAAACACAATACCACGAAACACGTCGAAAATTACCGGAATGTACATTCAACTATAAGTGCGAGAACTCCTGGGAGAATTATTATAGCTCCAAAATATATTTCCACTGAAATATAATAATACAATTCTCAGTGAATTTTTGCTTCACTAACAGTTATTTAAACGTTCACAAATGTGCTACGAATTTGGTGTTTCAGAGACATTTTGTAGGCACTCGTATGGACAGGTTTACGCTTTCAAGTCTGTTCGAAAATTCGGTGTTCTAAGTATCGCGCATTCCCTGAGGCCTCGGTCCTTTGTTCAAGCGAATATAATAGTTCCATTTCTAGTATTTAAGCGCGGGGCTTATTTCTACTCGATTTATGTTTAGTTTAGTTGTTGATAGCGCCTACGTGCCGATTTAACGTTTGGAATTATTCACCAATAATAGCACGTCTTAGGTTTGTTGACGTGTAATCTTTAAGGATTCAATGGCTCGATAATATTCCTTTAAAATGAAGAGCTTTGTATTTACTACACAAACAAAAACATCGGCCTATAAATGTCCAACTGCTGGGCACAGGTCTTTGATAGAGAAGGAACGAGCATTGATCACCACGTTTTCTCATTCGGGGTTGGCGATTTTGAGATTCATATGTTTGGTTTCATCACTATGTTTTCCTTCACCGTATGTCAATGATGTTTTAAAATAATTAAGATAGTAGTACATAATATAAAAAAGTCACATTGGTACTCGTCTGTAATGGGTTAGAACCTGCAGCCTTGTGCACACCAATCCGTTTATAGAATCACTATGCCACCCCGATATGTATTTACTGCGTCTGTGTGTAATAATTACTCTTTATCAATATATTTTTTTTTCATACGAACTTAGCAATAACAATCCGAGCACGGCGGCCATTCTATGAAGACTAAACTAAGATAAAGAGTGTAGATATTGTAGGAGTCTCACAAATACAGTGGAAAATAAAATTATTTCCTTCCTCTTATAAAAATCCGACAACACCAGGAACGTATAAAACTTATTACCCACAGACCAAAAGCTTCACTTAATAATAATAATATATTTATTTTCTCTCAAAACTTGGAGTTGGACATAGTAAAAACCTTAGCTCATGCTACATTTGAAATTATTTAAAATTCCAATGACTTGCTTTGAGCCTTAAGCGACAGTGTGTGGAACAAAGCAAGCCAGCACAGTAAGTCTTAAATATAAAGGACACAGCTCATTAGAGCCACCCGGCACCCACCCCGCACCGCCTCGTCGCACGGCATCCACTCGTTGTCAACAGGTAGTCCACGGGTGGACGTCGCGTTATCACCAATAAACGTCCCGCGGTCAACCAGTGGACCCCACGCGGTCAACGAGTGAACGCCGAGTGGTCTACGAGTGGACGCCGCTTGGTTCACGAATTATCGAGTAGTCTTTTAATAATTGGCACTAGGTCTTCACAAATTTTACAAACCGTGAATTGGCAATCATAGCTGTCGCGCTTGATGAAGAAGAAAATAAAAGACGCAACAAAACAAAGAAATCATCGCCAAGTATCGTCCTCGCGTGTATCAATCGCAGGTTGCGCGCAGTCCACTCGGGACCCGCGCGTAAGCAACGCCCTGTCAACGCAAGGCAAGCATTCGAGCAGCGAGTTGTCACCGAGTGGTCCACCCGCCGACGGCGCGTGAAGGGCTTATAACCGAGGCGATCTGGTGACGCTACGGAGTTGATATAGTGAGCGCATGCCCATACAATTCCATATAAAGAATACTAATCGCAGGAGGCGAGTGGGTGCGGAGTGGGTGCCGGGTGGCTGTAATGAGCTGTGACCTTTAAGGTTTACGGAACTAGTGACGGTTGTAACCAAAAAGATTGTATTACACTCAGCAGTACCTTTTGGTATCGCAAAACTTTTGTAACATGACAGTTACATACTTGGTGAGTCGTTGAACACAATGATGGCATAATGTTCGATTGTGGTGATCCTTTATTGCTTGTTCCTAACAGTACTTTGCAACTATACTTTTAATATACAACGATTTCTTCGTTTGTTTATTCAATGACACTAGTAAACAGAACTAAAATGCTCAAAGTGAATAATTTTGAATAAAATACATTCGGTCATAAAAAAATTATACAAATATTTGAAAAAGCGAAATTAAAGTTTTATAAATCTATGGACAAATCTTTTAAATCTACTAACAATTTATTCAGAACCAAAATAGAAAATACAAAATAAAGTTAACAAAACATTTTCGTGAGTTATAGAATTGATTTGCATAGACACTTAAAAGTTAATAGATAAAATATCTGAAGACATTTTATAGTGTCTGAGCACTAAAGAAATATTTCTAGTTGTTGACTTCGAAAGGTCAAGTTATTGCGATCATAAAAGTGCCCATTATGTTAAGCATTATATCTCGTGGCAAAGAACTGGGGTCGTATAAAAAATGTACTGAGATATATTACTGGACACTTAAATGGAGTATACGACTGACCGCACAAACAATTTATCGTTTCGTTTGGTAGCAATTTGTACATATGCACCTTCATTACTATCGCAAATGAAATTCCTTTCTCATTAAGGATAGAACTGAGATGAACTAGGACAAAGACAAAAGAACTACAAAGCCTTTGCCCCGCTATTATGCCGTGTCAACGCGCGTAAAGACGGACTCAGTTCTGAGCAAATACTAATCCAGTTCTGTGATTTTTTTGTACGTAGTTGTAGGTTTACGATTAAAACGAATTTACTTTGATTAAAAAGATACTTGATAATAACTAGGGTACAAGCAATTGCATTTTTATAGACTTCATGTGAGCTTTGCCTCCTTAAGTCATTCCATTCACCAGTCATTCGTCCAAGACGATAATCAAAATCCATATCATGTCCGGGACTTAGTCTTGTGACTACCATTATGCTATAATTAGTCACAATCAATATGCTATGTCAATAATGTAAACAAGATTTGATAGTATGTGAAAGACAAGTTGTGTCAGTTGGCATAGCCTATTAAAGACGACTATAAAGAGATTCGAGGATTTGTTTAGGAGGCGTGATTTTCAGAGAAGTTTATGACTTCTAATATTTCCGTTGTTGAAGTTTATTTTCTTAAAGATTACAATTTAATACGTACGAGTAGTATGAAGGTCTAAAGTTTCTTGTACGGTTCTCGTTTTTGGAAATCGCTTTTCGAACGCGCTTTTCGAACGTAATCCATAACGAGGCGATGATCCTTCTGTGAATTTGTTTCCATCTGCTAAACATTTTTGGGAAGCCTCTTACTAACCGCTTTAATCTAACTGTTCTTGTTATTCGCTTCATTTGCCTCGTTAGGGTTTATTGAAGTTGTTTTTCTTAGTACTTATCTGTTAGTTACCAAGTATCCATGTTTTTAGATTTACGAGAGTATTGGTACAGGCTGCGGTGAACGTGTTTCTTAGGAGAAATCAAGGTACGTGTTTATAGGTAGATATATGGCTGAATACTGAAACGTCAATCAGTTTGAAGCCGCCGTTAAGTCTCATGCTGTCTCTGTCACATTAACATGTATAGTAGCGACAGATAGATGTTTAAGAACATCTTAAAGTTAATTTGCGTTTCGGTATTCGGGGTTAGGTACTTAAATCTAAATGTATCTGAAATAGATTTTGACGACCTCCGTGGTCGAGTGGCGTATACGCCGACTTTTAAGGTGTCGCCAGCTCTGAGGTCCCGGGTTCGATCCCTGGACGGGCCACGGTAGAAGAACACTTTTCTACATTGTCTCGGGTCTTTGTGGTACCTTCGTTGTCTCTGATTCCATAACACAAGTGCTTTAGTTACTTACTTTGGATTCGGAGCAATGTATGTGATGTTGATGTATGATGTATTATGATGATGATAGACAATGATGTATTATTTCGTACGTGATTATGCAATGTTAAATAGTTTGTATTTATGTTGCTTAATGTGGTAAAAGGGATGTCCGGAGGGAAGAATCCATGCTGGTGTGTATATCAAACAAAGTTCCGAGAAAATGCTGAAATTTGCGTTGAAACTATAATTTGAACAGTATTATCTTTTAACGTATGTTTTTTGTCCGTCGGAAGAACAGTACGTTTCTCCAAATTTATGATGTATCAAAGCTCAATAAATCCCTGAATGTGTCGCAGATATGTATCTCAAACACTTGTATAATATAACGCTTATCAAACACGTTTTCCGAGTCTGAATAATGTCCATATTTTTTGCACGTCCCTCGGGAGGTTTTGTCTTTGACGCCAGTATTGAAATTATCATAAATCCATTTTGTACTTGTAATATATGTGAAGTGAGAATTGAAAGGAGATTCAATGAAAATATTATGCTGTAGTTTAGGGTTGTAGCAGGATCTTTGACTACTGTATTTTAAAAACAATTTAGAACATTGTTACAATTTTCGTGTTCGGAATATTTCACAACTGTTTTTTGTTATAATTTGGAAGGGGTTTGGTATTTGTCGTTATAAATATAACAATAATGTGCGTTTGAATGTGACGTACATTTCCATTACGTCTTCAGTGCTTTAATTGACAAAGAGGTGGGCAACAATTTGTCTGTTTTTACTTGATTACCTGACCTGATTTTTACGACATATCCATAAACATTACAGTCTTATTACAGCTCTTCAGGTCAACTAACTACTCGTACTTACCAATTTTGTCATGGTTACCGCATAAACAAAGGTGAACATTTTTGTGTTACATGATGCGTGCGCATCTAACAATTTCAGTCTCATCATTTTTTTATAATGCGCCTAAAGAAGTATAAATAAAAAATAACAACTAAAAAAAATAAAAACTAAGTAATAAATTTTTGGGTTTTAAATTTTTGCTCCTTTTTTAATCTTTGTTATAATTTATGACCTTTTTTTTACGCCATTCTACAACCGGCCAGTATCTTTCTGTAATAACCAGCTGGATATCTAAACATAATCAGAGAGAAATATCACCTATAAATAAAATTAAATATTTTGTAGGTAGGTAGGTACTAAGAGTAATGTGCCGTAACCAAACTCTTGAAAGAGATAAATCTGTCAATTTCTCGCGGCTATACCAACGATTTCTCACGCCCATATAAATGCTTTTCCAATTTGATACATTCATATTCAGAGCGTATATTTGAACCCGAAAAAGCTTGAATGAGGTCAATGTATTATATCATTTTGACTGAAAATAATAGGTGGGCACTAAATCGCATCTCTGAACAAAGAAAAGAATTTCTCATAGGCACTATTCCGATGAAATAATATTTTCGTGTATTGTTATTCTCAGAAACTAGTACTTAGTGGAAACTGTAAATAGTGGTAGGACATTTTCTTCTTTCACGGAAATCGCCTGAAATACTTAGTTAAAAGCATTTTTTTCGACAAACTGAACTCTGAGCACCATTTAGTTAGTGCACCAAAATTCACGGCAAGTTTCCACTTGCCCATGTGAAATTTAACATTCATGCAAAAAGGTAACCCTGACTTTATAAGTTTTTTTTCTTTTAACACTGTTTTGTATTCTCTACAATAGTTTATATACTACAAATCGTTTCAGAATAACACTTTCACACTATATGCTTATCCCGTATGGTAGGTTTGTTTTACAGAAATGACATATACGGACGCCCAGACTCGGAACAAATATCCCAGCGGATAACTAAAAGCTTTTGATAACACAAAGTCAACTATTAAGGTCAGTCTTGTCACAGCAAATGGAAAAACAAGAGAAAAGATTTCAAGTTTATTTATAACATTTTCCAAAGGATTTTCTTGCAGCGAAATTTATTTTAAACAAATAATCGTATTTAACTTACAAATGATAGTTATCTGTCAGAGTAAGTAGGTAAAAGTTTTTGAAGTCCTGTGTTAGTATGAGTATCTAGTTATAAAGTTAATTTGCATCTAAACATTAACCTTACCTCTTTATACTACCTATAATTGTAACACTATATATACCATGTTTAAATAAATAAATTATTAAAAAAACTGCCTTTTGCCGCATTCACAGACTTTTACGAGGGCAAGTCATGGGGAAAAGCTAGAAATAATTTATAAGCACACTAGTATCTGCCCGCGACTTCGTCTGCGTGAACTTCAGACTACATGGATGCCAAATTTCATCCAAATCCGCTCAGCCGTTATTGCGTGAGTGAGTTACAAACATCCAAACATCCACACTTTGACATTTATAATATTAGTAGGATTTTAGAATAAGTATATTTACAATTTATATCTTTGTACATTTATACCTTCAATACCGATACAAAGGTAATCCTGTAAACGAAAATTGTGGAGATAAGTAGCAGACGTATATTCCATTTTCTTGTAAAGCCTATAAACTGAAGATTATATTTCATACGATTGTAGTTTTGAGCTCACAGCGGGATATCCGATTTCATACAGTTATGTGATATATTCGAGTTTCCCGAAATGGTTTCCTGAAAGGAAATAAAATATAATGGTGTGTATTTATAATACTCGTTTTATACATTGAGCACTTTTTCTCTCCGTAATTTGAGTGTTATTTAGGGCCTGAGAAAATGAGGTGCCATTTTTTGTTTGGTCAAATAAAGAAGTTAGTAGAAATGGATTTGATGAAGAATTTAATTGAAATAATATCATGGGAGTATTTAATTTAATGTAGTAAGGTCTATTTTCTTAGATAAATTAAAGATGACGAACCTACTTCCGGTTAGGCTGTTACAAAACAATCCTTTGGTCTGCAAATACTTTTTTCTTATATAAGATCCTCAATTAATTATTTACTACAACTACGTTATTTAAAGATTCAACAGTTTACTCACGCGCATTCTCGGGATCTGTCAACTAGTTTCAAACACAATAGAAGTTTCTTATCATGACTAGAGGTCTCCTATTGAGTCACAAACTAATCGGGCCATCCCGAAAATGCTCGTGAGTAAACCTTAGAAGTTCACAGAAGTTATTATAAAAATACAACTAAATTCTTCATAGCGTACATTTTTAAGATAATATTCGATTGTAATACAAATTCAACGAAAGTAAAACGATAAATATGGATGACTATACGTTCTCACTTCAATTTAATGCTACAATACCTCTGAAAGACACACCGGAGGCATTTACAACTTGAATAGTGAATAGTTTCGTAAATGGGCCACCTGTACAAATTCGGTATAGAATCTGAATGAGCTTCTTACTTTTGACGTGTAAACATCGGTAAAGAAGTAAAGGGAGGGTGAATTTAGTAGGGTACAATGTATCGGCCAGATTTACGACTCTGCGTGATGTATAAGATCCGTTTAAGGTTCCGAATTAAAGTATTTTTTGTTGCGCATGTCAAGAGCTAAAAAAGAGGTTTATATACATTTGCTGGCTTTTAAGCCGCTTCATCTTCTAGCGTTTTTTCTTTTTTAATTTGGGTCGAAGTTTAATGATATTCTTGTACCCTTCATGCTTAGTTAAATGCATTTATTACGAGTGGGTTCACGTCGGTAGTCCAATGGGTAGGTTTCGAACCGACAATCTTGATCGCAAGTCTAGCGTTCGACGATAGATTGCTTGTGTTAAAGATATTTCGTTGCAGTATAATACCCCTTCTATTAGATAAACGGTTTGCTCGTCGCATAAGCCGCAATGCACAGAAATTTCGATTAACCTACGTCAGTATTATTACCATTCCTTCTTTATTCATACAAATTATAGTACTAATAGGTACGTTTGAGTTGGCCAGTAACATGGACGGGATCTTGATACTTTTGCTCAATAGCAAAGAAGAAAGTTTCTTTTCAATCGGTTTCCTAGCTCAACGTTTCATGGAACCTTGTTCGTTTAATTTCCGTTATATCTTTAAATAAATATCAAACAAAAATTTCTACATCTGCTTTTGAAAAGCAGACGAAGAAATTCAAGTAAGTTGTGTATTTGATAAAATTAATTCATCTTTTTTGTCACATTAAAACTTTGTGTATTGCTTATTCAAAGCCAATTTGAAATTGGATATAAATTTGCATAAAAAATAAATGTATTTCTACACAGGATTTTGAACTGATATTTTGCTAGTCTTACTTCGAAAGCCTCGGTAAATATTGAACCGTCGAATAATTACATGCTTCATACTTTGTCATACTTTCCTCCAGAAAATATTTTAAGAAAATCTGTCTCGAAAGTATAACATAATTCAATAAGTGCTAGCTGTCCTTAGGGAATATTATCCGAGGCATCCCATTTAGGTACCGTTCACTTATTCATTCAAACCTTTCACGCAGTTTAGGTCCGTGAGGCATGCGTCGAATGTCGGGGATGTAGGTCTGTTTTATTAGACGATGCAAGAAATATCTAGCAGGATGCGGTACATTGCTGGGTTGCTCAGCTATGGTTTTATAAGTTATCGATCATTGACAGCAATAGACTGCAACTTGCTCAATATTTCTCGCATCGCCTAAACTAACTTGCTACTGCGGCTGCTTAGAGAGTTTTGAGAATGAAAATTCTTCATACACGATGGATACCAGTCATGTATTACGTATTCGAGTATGTCTATAAAATGTTTAATATTCCGTTTTGCTTTCCTACAATAATTACCATTCAAAGCCTTTTTTTTTACATGTTCATAACGTAATTAACGCAAACTTTATACAAATTAGTTCATTATTCCCAGCTTAAAAGGTTTGCTTACGTTTTAATTGTATAGTTTTTCTTTTCTGATATTCAAATAGAAATTCTTATTCTCAACGTCGGTTTAAAACGTTTTCTAAGAATATAAAAACAGCCATCTCGCCTCATGCTCGTAACGGTTCCCTTCTTCTTAAAAGAGAATTTTCATTTCATTAGATAAACAAATAAAAAAATATTGACAGTAACATTTTATTTTTCCACATAAGGCTAAATAAAAATATATTTGGAGGAATTTTGGTTTCTAAAGCTTCCTTTTCCAATACATCGGTTATCACTGTTTACTTTACTCTGGCATTTATTATTCCAACCCAATTCATATTTTTTATAAAGCCTAGGTAAGTTTTACATTCAATCTAAACGATAAATTAATATGTAATTTTCAACATATTAAACGAGTTTTCTTTACCCTATTTACTCGTTAAGATCGATTCGAACGAGTATTCATAATGCGACCTACTTGTATTGCGATTTGGAGGAATCCTCGAATGACGAATACGAAATGAGTTCTCGATAAGAATAATCGAGAAAGAAATGCAAGCAGTCCTTGGATTCTCCTTGGTTAAATCATTGCATATAGATTGCGCTACTTACTTATAAAGAATATATATTACATTATTGGCGAAAAATTGTACTGTATTGAAATGGAACTTAAAACAGTTTGTATTAAAAGGAACATAAAAATGAATTATGTAGCTGCATAATTTAAGTTCTTCTTACAGTAAACTCAAATTTTATCATCTGATACTGAGCTTTTTTTAAACGGATTATAGTATAGTAAACTATCTTTAGCCCGTGGTTTAACCCGCATAAGTAGGTCCCGTTCTCGTAAAACGTGTGATCCATCACAGTCATCTGGCCCATACACTTTCATACTCTGAGTTTTAAAAACAAAACTATATTTTCTAAATCATTTATACAAACTTTCTGACAGTAATGGTACAAAAAACACACAGGTACAGTCGTTCAGAATTTATGAGCATATGTACATACATTTTGGCTATTCATTTATAGTATTTATTGAGATAACAAGAAAAAATAATACGCAGTTTGGTATGCCCGAGCGGCAGAGCCCATAAAAGGCTCTGTATATTTTTAAGTTCACTGTTATATAATGTACTAGCTGTTGCCCGCGGCTTCGCTCGCGCGTAAAATAAAGAGTAGTATAAAGGTCATAGCACACTTAAACGACTCTGCTACAACACCGCCCTAAACTAAGACGGCTGCTCGTAGTCCACGCGGCGACAGCTAGCAGACGGCCAGCTATCCACCCGCCGACCGCTCTCGCTTTTCGCGATAGACACAGTTCGCGATCGGTTTCCATTAAAGCACTGACCGGCGACGGCCGGCGCGGCGACTGCTAGCAGTGAGCGCGCGGACACCGCACCGATCGCTCATCTACAACGTGCGGCCAGCGAGGCGTCAACTACCGAGCAGTCTGACGGCAGTAAGCTCGCTAACAGCTAACTGTCTGCTAATTTATGATGCTAATGTAAAATATATCTAAAGAGCAATATTTAAAGCCCATATTTAAATTATATTCTTTTTGCCGGGTGGGAGCAGAGTCGTGTAAGTGGGCTATGACCTTTAAAGGTAGATGGATGTATTCTGTGATTTTCAAAGTAAGGAGTATGAATAAAATTTTTCATAAAATATTATGGCGTTAAAATAATAATTAACGTAAAGTAAGTAGCAAAAGCATTTGTGTTATGGAATCTGAGACAATGAAGATACCATAAACACCCAGACTCAAGACAATTTATAAAAGTTATTTTCTACATGGACCTGTCCGGGGATCGAACCTTAGAGCTGGCGACACCTTAAAAACCGGAGTGAAAGCCACTCGACCGCGGGGGTCGTCATTATAGATATGTCTTAGATGGGCGTTATCTTATCTACTTATTTTTTCATCTGTCTATCTTTGAGAATACGGAACTTCACATACCAACTATTTCAGCCCCTATTTCACCCCCTTAGAGGGTAGATTCCTAAAAGGCTAAAATCACGGAAATACATCTTATTTATTTCTAACTAATAACCCTTGTATGAAATTAAATGTATCTTTGAAAACGACACAATTCATTTACCTACAAACTTCCAACCCCTATTTCACTGTCTTAGGGGTAGGTATGATTTTTAAAATCGCTGAAATACATCTGTATTTATTTCTATCCTGAAACCCGTATACAAAATTTCATGTGTCAATCATTGAAAATACCGAACTTCCCATACAAACTTTCAACCCCTATTGCACCCCCTTAGAGGGTAGATTTCTAAAATCTCGGAAATACGTCTTATTTATTTCTAACTAATCCCTTGTATGAAATTAAACGTGTCTATCTTTGAAAACGACACAATTCATATACCTACAAACTTCCAACCCCTATTTCACCTTCTTAGGGGATAGATTTCCAAAAGAAAAATAGCCTATAGTCCTCAATAAGTGGACTATCTAACAGTGAAAGAATTTTTCAGATCGGATCAGTACTTCCTGAGATTAGCGCGTTCAAACAAACAAAAAAACAAACAAACTCTTCAGCTTTATAATATTAGTAGGTATAGATAATAATGACCAGATCAAAAGCTGGAACATGCGCTATATCCTGTAAGTATATTTATTTATGCCAGCTTAGCAGTTTGCCATCAGATCTCGTCACACACCGGCATTAATCAGTAGTGGATGCGAGATTCAAATACCGTCCGTTCAGTTTAATAAAGACAAAAATATGAATAAAGTAACCTTGATGACCTAGCTGTACCCGCGACGTTGTTCGCGCTGATCAGTCGTAATAGGTATGCATGTGAAAAATATTTTTGACTGACTGAATCACTGAATGCGCTTTAGATGGCTCAAGTCGCCTGATACGGGTATTTGACAATTTGGTTTCTTTTATGTAAGTCGCAGAAATTGCCGGATTTAGATGATGGACTTATCAACTAACTGACTATGAACTTCACCTGTTTAACAGTAAAGTGTGATTGTAAAAACTTTATGCATTTTTGTTTGTCTCGATCAGGCATCAAAAATTACATGAGCAGCAAGCTATCTAAAAAATTAGCCATGTAAAAAATTACAAACTAAAAAATAATACAAAACACAAAAAGAGTTAGCTCGATATATTCGTACTTCTGTAAGAAAGTCGGTTCTAGAAATAAAAAACAAAATATGTAGTAACATCAGGATTTGAACACGCAGCAAGATTTTTCACATTTCCTATCGTATAACCACCGAGCTGTTTAATACTACTGTAAGCATTTTAAATAGTTATTCATACTTCAATAAACTGATCGCTATGGCAACGTTATTTTCGCCATGGTTACTTTTTTGTTTATATGTCAAAGATTACGTGTACAGATGAATGGAGATTAACTAAATTTAGAGTTTGATCCCTATTTAATATGGACGACCATATTGATGAGAGCTCATCCTAAATTGGACTTTGTGTCGCCGATATCGCTTTCTATTGATTCAAATGTACATAACTTTTTTGTTTATGAACCGATTTCGATGAAACCAAAACTAAGTAATACCTCAAGTTACGTATAATTTTTGTATATCAACATTGTCTGCATGGGATTCATAGATTTTACGTGATGTGCGCACAAACAAACATATAAACAGACAAACAGACAAACAGACAAACAGACAAAAATTTCAAAAGTGATGGAAATGGGTTCTGTTAGTTATCTTTTCACACGCTGAGTATTTTTTTTTTCAATTTCTTCAATGTACAAAAATGACTTTTCTACAGATTTATTATATGTATAGATTATGGAACGCAATACATTCTGAATATCGAGTAGTGGAATCATAACCAAGAAAACTGCCATAAAATAATGCAAAAGTTTTCCGGTAACAAATACCGGAAAAAATGATAATTACCCAAATTAATCATGACAACCTACTAAAGTAGTAATATCTAAATTGTTACAAGTAGGTTAATTCGGTTACCTGCGACCTTCCTGGCTATATTCGGTAATGTCATCAATTAGGGCTGAGGAGATCTTTTTGATCCTTTTATAGCAGCGGTAGGCAGATATTTGGGTCAAGACCTTTAGGTTTCTGTAATCGCTACTTAAATACATTAAAAAAATGTGGAACTGACCGTGAAGTTTTTAGGTCAGACCTGGTATTTTATAAAAATTATATAAATTTCTCCAAATAATTTTCTCCCACATTTTTACCATCGCTTGTTAAGGCAAAGTGCAGAATATAGGCAAGGTGCATAATTATGTACATAGACAAATGTATGGTACAAAGGTGTGGTATACATAAATGCATGTAAACAAAAAGCACACATTCTTAGGCCTGAGACATGTGTGGTTTACTGCATGCGTATGGTACGAGAACTATACAAGCCAGGTACATAATAATATGTATTATTTATAACATATTTATCTTTAGAAGAGGCGGTAGCCTAATTGGCTGGGTTGTCGGATTAGTGATCCAGTGCAAAGGGTGGGTATCAAACCAGCAACATTTGGTTGCTGGCAGCCATTGCACTACCAACGTGAACGGTGAATCCACTCGTAATACAAATGCATTTAGTTTTGCATGAGGGGTTAACAAGAATACCCACTAGTGATGTGCGATACCTACATATTAAAAAAATAGAGTAAATATGCACGATACATCATTTAGGTCTAAAACATAATTTATATGGTACACAGGTATTGTACAAATCTTTACATAACACAATAACCTAAATGTTCTAAAGATAGGTTTATTTGGTTTACGCCTCACTAATGTTCTTTTTAGGGCAGGGAAATATAATAAATTGATATGGATGAGTCTACATTGAGGATATGTATCACGTTAATTTATGCCGAACGGATATCCGCGAATTTTGGGTAAACGAATGGGATGTCTTCAACAATATATTTAAGTAATATAGGAATGATGTATATATTGAAAGATTTTTATTATTATTTTGGGTTATTGGTTCTGTGAAAATTAATGAGGAATAAGTTTATCGGGATGTAAAGTTTTTTTTATAACAAGTGAATAAATATTTGAAGTACATTATACATTTACCAACAAAGTAAACAGAGAAATTAAAATTATATACTGTAATACTAGCGGACGTGCCTGGCTTCGCACAGTAATACATGCCTGCTTATTACACAAAATGTTTCTTCTTGATTCTTGATTGAGTGTTGTGCGTGTCCGGGATACTTTAGGGAGATTCAAATAAAATGTAACTCTCATAAAATAATTAACTTGTATTAACGTTCCACAATACTTTGTTATGACTAACTACGTACTATGTATGCGTTGAGGCAGGGCGGTGTACTGTAGACGACTGGCGAGCCGTCCGCTCGCGCTCTCTTTATTCATCGAAATTGCAACTCTGCAAATCGCATTACTAAGTCGCTACATCACACCCCCCCTTTCTCAAAAAAATTTTTTACAAAATAAAAAATTTTCTTAACTCTAAACCATTTATCATTAAAACTACACACTCAATTATTACAATACATGCAAGTTCCTACGCTTACACTGTTGCTTACAATAACAATTTGACCTATCAGCATTCCAACAGCTGAATGCTGCCTATTGTTGAAGTTGCCGCTAAAAATAGACTTTGCGCAATTCGCATAATGCAAGCTTAACAAAATTACAACAATGCTTGATTCATGGAACGGATGCTATTACAAATTAATAACAATTTACAGTTACTGACCGACAAATAAATTGAAACACAAAATCACTAAACACTGCCGTTTCACCTAATGCTCGTGCTTTACGTATGACGCTTTGAAGGCTTTTCGTACGAAATAGCAAAATCAGCCAGCGACGATTACCGGTATACTGAATCAGCTAGGTCCTCAGCGCGATGACAGGCTGCGCCTTCCAACACTGGTGCGGTATTTGCCCTCGCCCCCCACTGGTGCGGTATTTGCCCTCGCCCCCTAGTGTGATGCGAGCCACTGTCATGTACTATCCCGGGAACCTCCGTGCTGCCAGATTCTTTGGTAGTCGCTCTCGTCAGTCGTTTAGCTGTTCCTGTGTTTCACGTATTTACGAGTCGTCTCCCATGATGCGTGATCAGGTTACCTCCACGTGCGTCCTATATAGCCAAGCCGCACATGCGCGATTTTCATGCCACGCTGTCCATGTACGCGCGTTGCGACGCCACGTTGTCCTCGTGCACGTTCCTTTCTCCCACGATGCGATGCCATGACCGAAACATGCATGTTCGTTGTCCTTTTGTAACCGTACACGAGGTTATATAACCTAACTTTACTTGCACCACGCGGTTTTATCACGCTCCTGCCTCAATTGCCGATTGAGTCGCCTACTCTGCAGTCGGGGTCACCAGTGTTGTGACCTGACCGTGGTGCTTCGGGGAGATTTTAATATGAAACTTCCAATAAATATGAATCTTCCAATAAATATGTGTACGTTGAGGCAGGGCGGTGTGCTGTAGACGACTGGCGAGCCGTCCGCTCGCGCTCTCTTTATTCATCGAAATTGCAACTCTGCAAATCGCATTACTAAGTCGCTACAACTCTATTTATTGTTGAAAACTGCATTAAAATCCGTTGAGTAGTTAAAAAGATCTAAGCGTACACACAACGGGACCGATTTGTTGTATTCTATGTGAAGATAGTACAAGAAATACACTAATTCAACTAAATATTTATAGACAGTAACGTATTTGTCTATGTTTTTTTCGTCAGTTGTTTATTTAGTTTTATTTTTACGCAATAATAACTAAAGCTCATTGAATATCGTAGAGCCGTAGATTATAAAATATTACTCACTCATTACAGGTTAACAGAATTGGAGTCCAGGCGCACTTTTCTGGAAACTATGTTTGTTTATGATCTTTGCGCTATTAGACACGATTGTTCGGATTTAAAATAGCTTGTCTTATGTTGTACCCAGAACTGTATTGAGACGAGAGGCGCGCGCGCGTCCCCTGTTTGCTGTGTCTTCTTGTCGCACAAACGCTTGTGTCCTGGTACAAAATTATAATATTATATACTTCTCAAATGTAGACATATTCTCTCTGTCTGCTAATAAATTTCGAAATAGGTACTCTGAACAACAAAATCAAAGACTTGTATAATTAGTTTATTAAGAAACTGAAATTGTGTTCAATTGTTGTTGTAGTCCTAAGGCACCCCGCTGGTGCAGAGGGCCCCAACAAGTTTTCTCCAAGCCGGCCGGTCCCGCGCGATTCTTCGAACGTCTTCCCATTTGAGTTCTTCCTTCCTGAGCTTCTTGTCCACCGATCTCCTCCACTTATTCACTTGTAGACGTCCCCAAATATGTATGTCGTATATAAACTGTGGACAACATAGTGGGTTACAGACTTATACTTTGTGTTATAACTACCTACTGTTATGTTTATATCTAGTGTGTAACTGTTTGTTTTCCCAAACTAATAAATAAAATAAAAGCTCTTATCTTTTCTAATCAACAAACGAGGAATATTCTTATATTTCTGTTATTGTGACAAATTCTCTTCTTATGTAAGTGGTAGAATATGTTAGTTGCCAAACAAAAGTACTTAAACGAGGCAAACTTTGGGGGCATTACAAGTCACTAAGTGTACTAATAGCGTATAAGTGGAATCGGTTATTTATTGCAGCTGTACGCGAAAATTCACCTACTTAGTAGTATTTCCTCTTGTGAAGTTATGTTTTTGTGTTATTATTATCTATGGAACTTAGAAATATGTTAGTGAATGCTGAGATGACAGTTAGTCTAGAAGCACCTAGTACCGAACTCTAATATTTGGGAATGATGTCGATTAAGATGACTGAAAATTATACGTTTTATATAATAATATATATTTGTTTTTTTTTTCCTTACAAAATCTCTCATTTAGATGTTCGATAAAAATAATAATAATAATTTAATATCGGTCTTTGTTTGCAGCGTGTTTTTTAAAATATTAGCACTGTTCACGAACAGAATTTTGCCTAAAGACAGTAAATTTACTAGAAGTGAAGACAAATGCAGTAGTCGTAAAAAGCAAAATAAACGCCTATTTTATACAAGTAGACTTGACGGCATTTCAATAACACAATCGTGTCATTCGTACTGAATATATTCGACGACCCTATTGATTGGTACCAAGAATAGTTTGGGCTTACGTAAACAGGAATTTCTATGCAGCTAGGGCGAATGTATAGTAGCCCGCATCACAGCGGTTACAAGTACAAAATTCAACCAAATACCGTTGAAATAAAGCTGCTAATTCAATGCAAAGTGATCTTAATGTAAAAGTGTATAAATAATGATACTAATATTTAATTTTGTTTACCATTTAAAATCATATCAAAGAGTTACTTCTAACAGGTCATGCATTTAATAAGTATTCCTTATTCCGCCGAGCATTTTCTCCAAATATACTTTAATCATTTAATACACTGGTTTATCTAAAACCAGAATAAATATATAAAGGTTAGAAATAAATAGGTTAAACCGGCTTACGTTCATGCTTTCTTATGATACTATAAGCCTATTTGACCTCCAAAAATCTCATAATAACAAAATTATTATCATGGCACAATAACATTAAAAATTTATGTGTGAATACGTGTTTATTACAACCTTGAGCTCTTTAGCTCTTTTGTGTATTTTTTTCGATGCGTAAATGCGAGAGGTCGAAGAATGATTAAGAAGAGAGAGAGAAAGAAAAGAACGTAAAAAAGCGACTCCAATCGCACGAAAGTACAATATACAATTAGGAATTCTTGTTAATAATTTATTTTATCTTAGGACCTGGAGAAAAAAAGGAAAGGAACAATCTCTGAATTCACCTTCTGAATGACAAAATATTTTTTTTATTTAATATTGATTTACAATTAAAGTAAATAAATCATTTAAAAAAAAAAATTATATTAATCTACCAATCTCAATGAAACTTTATTCAAATCAAATAATAAAACTGATATGGGCGAAGCGGAAAGACTTAGCTAGGATCGTAGCACGTAGCGCTTTGTAGTCTGTAAAGCGATATGACGCTACGTCTGTACAAATCGTATCTGTATTGGTGCTACGCCGTAGAGGTATGGAACAAAGGAATCAGTCATTCAATAGGCTCAAAAGATTCAATCTGGATCTATGAGAATTTAACGCGGATATATTCTTGATTGGTTTTCTAGGTTACCAATTGAGTACGTAGAATAAATGGTTTTATTTAGCGTTAATTTGACGGAGAAACCAAACACAGGTGTCTGATATGGTTAAGTAATAATCGAAAAAAAAAAACTAACATGGATGGATAAATTGAAGTGTGATAGTTGCAGCCTGTTGTAATTGTAATTATGTTATGCATGCATAAAATGTCCGCCGGCAACCATCAAACAATATTAGAAGGTGAGCTACGCAGAATATTATGCCCCATATAATAAAATTTAAAACTAAATATTATACAAACGGGGGGGGGGGGCTCGTGGCTACGTGTAAACGGTTTGACCGATAATAAAGGTTAAGCCGCACTTGCCGCGGTTGGTCCGTGGATGGGTGACCATTTGTAAACATATCGAGACCCCTCCGTGCCTCGGGAAGCACGTTAAGCCGTTGGTTCCGATTGTCAAACAGTGATCTTTAAAAGCCGTTAAGTCATTACAATTCTGACAACCAGTCTTCTTTGGAATACTGTATTATCTAGCTCAATAGGTTGTGGAGGTCAGATAGGCAGTCGTTCCAGGTAAAATACGGCATTTAACTAAATCCGGTAAGACTGGAAGCCGACCCCAACATAGCTTGGGAAAAGGCTAGGCAGAAAACAAAACAAATTATTATTCAAACTAACTGCGACAACAGGGGCTCGGGATCTACTTTCTGAGAACTCAGTAAAGATACCCAAAAAGTAAAATACTAGTAGTGAAACGAACAAAACAAGTCGGTTATACAGTAAACTATACGGCGTGGTCCACACTAAGCTTATCGGTAGCCAGATAAGGGTTATTGACCGCATCTGAGATGACATGCAAGTTTACGAGTGAGATTATCTTGCCTGAAGCGCTTGACCCTTTTCTCCTTACACTATGTATGCCAGTACTACTGTACATGTATTTGTACAGTCACGAGCATAAATATGTAAACGCAAAGAGAAATTGTAAAACAATAATTTAACAGGAACTCACCATCAATTCAACTTTTAATTATTTAACAACATAAAATTATAACAGTTCTCAAATCATGTATATATTTTTGAGTTTCAACAAGAACTTCTCGCTAAATAAGTTTTACAATTTCGCTGTGTATACATATTTATGCTCGTGACTGTACATCTCTATTTGAACCTCTAAAGAGTTCATATTTATATGAATTTCGAGACCTCTCCGTGTCTCGGAAGGACGTTAAACCGATGGCCTCGACTTATTTCTCGATATATTTTAATTATGTATAGTATTTCATTTATTTGTATTTTTAATATGGGTCTTAGTTGCCGGAATCAATAAATAAATATCTTATATATAAAATTCTCTTGTAATATATAAAATTCTCGTGTCGCGGTGTTTGTTCCCAAATTTCTCCGAAATGGTTGAAACGATTTGTATGAAATTTTGTGTGCATATCGGGTGAGGTTGATTTGTTTATAATACATTTTGTTTTTTTTTCCAAAACTTTAAGTAACTGGCATTAAAAGTTTAGTATTAAAAAAAGGCAAAGTCTTTATACGTAACACTTTTAAAGTATAATGGAAACGGCAGAAACCTAATTCCAAGAAAATTGAAAGACGACCATTTGTATACACTAGATATTACAGTCCTTATTTTACATTTAAAACGATTGAGCCTCGTTTGGTTTACTGACAATATTTATATGACTGGCCTGTTGGTCTAGTGATTAGTGACCCTGATTGATAGGTTAGGTTAGTCGTGGGTTCGATTCCTACTTAGGATAAACCCTTGTGTGATGAGCATGATCATGTGTTCTGTGTCTAAGTGTTATAAAAATATATTATGTATGTATTCAGAAATATATAAGAAATATATCAGTTGTCTGGTCACCTCTCTGCCTAGTTTGGGATCAGCTGACCGTGTGTGAGGTGTCCTAAAATATTATTACTTATGATAATGTAACAATTGGGTAAGTACAGCATAGCAAGAGTGGTGTATAATATAACAGTTTACACAGTTACAGTTTAACCGAAAATTAATCACATTCTATATTCGTGAATGCGTGAATGAAACGTAAATCTATTTTTAACTGAGTTCCAAAACAAAGAAGGTCCTATGCTGCGTTGTTTACAGGATTAATTTAAAAGGAGTGCGTATATTCAACGACATAAAACTGAACAACTTTTATACGCACTCCTTTATAATTTATCCTGTATATTTATGAGCAGATTCTACTTTATTTATAATTGTGAAAAGTCCGTTCAACAATAGTGTTACTTTTATCATGTTTATTTTTGTCACCTGTATAATCCATTATTTATATTCTTCGAGAGGTCATTGATACATACTTTATTTTTGGCGCCTACTCTGTTTGTTTATAAGGGTCGTGCTCAATTCCCATATGAAATATGTCTCTGTTCTCACGATATATTAGGTGTTTATGGAGGAGCCAGATGTATTGCCGTGTCTTAACTTGTTTAGATAAGATCCGGCTCTAGTTTCCCTTGAATTGAATTACACGCGAAAATGTTTGTTGTTCACGCATTATTTATGTTATAATACCGGCCTATAAACGTCCCACTGCTGGGCACAGGCCTCTTCCCCTATGGAGAAGGGATGAGCATTGATCACCACGCTTGCTCATTGCGGGTTGGCGATTTCAGATTCCAATATTTTGGAATCCAGGTTTCCTCACGATGTTTTCCTTCACCGTTTGTCAATGATGTCTTAGAATGATTAAGAAAGTACATATAACTTTGAAAAAGTCATATTGGTACTTGCCTGAGTTCGAACCTGCAACCATGTGTATGCGAATCTGGTCCATGAACCGCTAGGCCACCACGACATTATTTATATTATGAGACTTATTTCTAATCTTTCGCGTGTGGCTGTGAGCTTATTTTAACATTAGGGGAACAAACTCAAGCAGCTAGTTTTGCGAGGAAACAAACTGGGAACAAGGTTGACTGCCTAGGTCCAGGTTACCCTGGAAAAACTCACTGTCAAGCGTCACAGCATTTGCTTTGACGCAGCCTTTTGCAGCAGCCTTTTGCAGCAGCCTTTTGTTGTGTATTTGAATGTAAATTTACCATTATGACGGATAACTAGAAGGAATCGATTTATAGGGCCACAAATTATTTGACCCAGTGGCGACATCTGGGACTAATATTATTTTACTAATTTCATTAAAATTTTGTATAGCTTAAATTTTAATTAACTCCTTGTACACTTGGGTGAAGGCATTAATTTTGCCTTATAAGCCATGAAAATTCTTTTGAGTTGGTATACTAAATGCAAAGACAGCGATGCCGTCTCCGAGTCCGGTAAGTTTGTGTCACTATAAGCTGATGCCGGCGAAATCATGAAGACACCGAATTCAAAAGTTGAGGTGCTAGTGCACTTAAGGCGCTTGACAAATCTAAGACGTACATTTCAGCCTTCCCTTTACTTACCTACATTCTACGTAAGTATCGGGGATGCTGGGAGGCAAATATTAGATCACATACTCATTTTTTTTTACTAAAACTCATATAATATTAGTGACTAGGTGACCCGTGCCCACTTCGTTTTGGCATAGAACTTCACCAAATATAATAAATAGCCTATGGCACTCAAAAACAATGCAGCTTTATATTTTTATTCAATTTTTTTTTAATTAATAACATTGTTCCGAATTCAAAGTAAGTAGCTAAAGCACTTGTGTTATGGAATCAGAGACAACGAAGGTTCCACAAACACCTAGAATAAGTAATTAAAGAGTATTATTATTACTTTTAAATATACTTAAAAAAATATATAAACCAAAAAATTAAGATTCTGAAAATTACCAATTAAAAGGTTTTAAATATTTCGGAGCAACTTGATGACAGTTTTTCTAAAACGATTTTATTTAATGTAATGTCAACTTTAAGCTTCCTTTATTAATTGCCGATTTAATGTTATTTTTGTGTCTATAAATAACCGTATTTAGCTTAATCTGCTCCAATAAACTATAATACCTACCGTAACATGGACCTTTCGTGTACTCTAATCTTGGGAATCTATTTCATATTGATTACCCTGTACCATTAATTGATTATCGACATCCGAAAGATAGACGTATTTGGACAACCATAAATAACAGATGAAGTAGAGCGGATCTGAAGGGCTGTGGGTTTGGCGAACCGGCAACCTACTTGCGTAACATTGCGTATTTACAAGATGTTGTAGATCACAGCTAAAATACAGTTAGTCGACGCGAATTTGAGTTATTTTCGAAGCTAATGTCCCGAACAGCCTACCTGTCATTATGAACGGTTAAACTGTTTAGGTGACCGGTTGAATGTGAACATTATAACTGCTCGATATTTCTACTTAAATCTTTCGCTATAAGACAATGTTTTATTAGGTTTTGTGTGTTATTATGATTGTGCATCCCGACTCAGTTCATAGGTCAGACCCAAAGGGTCAAAATAGAACCATTCGTATTGGGTTACTTTACGCGTCATGTATAAAAACGTTTTTAAATCTACAATTTTGTCAACAATTATCCTCAGAATAAGCCCTTTGACACTGGTATAGACTGACCGCCAATTTGACCTCCAAAACCAATTATGGTACAAAAGCCTCTTTTCATACAGAGTGACGAGATAATTGAGCATTTCATATTGCGAGTTGGTAATTTCAGATTCTAATATTTGAAATCCTTGTTTCCTCATGATGTTGTGTTTTCTTCATCGACTTTCAATGACGTCTTAGAATAAAGGCTTAAGGTTGACTGGCGGAACATGCCTAGTGGCTTTAAGTCTACCTTGTGTACCACTTTGTACATAAAGTTTTAAATAAATAAATTAATTATGACCGATACGAGTATTATTATAAACTGAGGAAGTTCAAAATCGCCCGGTGACATACATAGTACCTAGTGATATTCATGCTTGATCTTTTGTTACCTTCGAGAAGAGTTAATGGCGTGTAACTTCAGGTTTCCGTAGGTTAAAGGGATTCTATCCATATTTCCACACCCAGTTTATTTTGATACGGTTTTCGAACAATAATGGGTAAAGTCATCAATATTTACTTTGTATCTGTTACGGTAGATTATTTTGTACACATATATCAATTTTAATGTATCGTAGTAAATGTTACGAAATAAGGCGAAGGGAAATGTTCTGAGTTTTCCGTGTCGAGAATTATAATGTCAGCATGTAAGTAAATCGTGTTTTCCTTTGATACGTGATTGAAATAGATAAATAAGGTGTTATTTCTGTTTTCTCTTTAATTATTTTATTATTTATGTACACACAACGTGCATAGGACACAATCACAAAAGAAAAATTTGGTACAAGGGTACTTTTTTTAAAAGGTGTTTAGTTTATGAATTATTACTACTCCAACGAGCTGAAATGATATCATAGGTACGTTTCACAATAAGGACCGATTTTAAAAGGGAATATTTGCATTGGGTCTTAATTTATTTATGAAAGGGTTTTCGAACATAGAAAAAAAATAAGATTTGGACGTTACAGTCCCTATTATTTTAATATTATGGGAAAGGCTGTACATTTCACCTTTCCTTTGTAATAATTACTTAACAAAAATATTAAATCCGCTTTATGTAAGAAATTCTTGTGGATAAAAGTAAAATAATATGAAGTTCATTAAACCCGTAGGAAATTTCGTTTGTTCTATATTTAACAAAGCAACATACATACCTTTAATTTAAACTCATTTACCAAAAGCCCGGGCTCAGGTAAGATTATTATAGCTTCACCGTTGCCATGGATACGTTTAGATGATGATACAAGCAAAACACTATTAATAACTGATGCCTTGGGACATCCTTAATTGTACCTATCAGGCATACGCAGGGATTGCGGTGTACCAGTGGTTTACCTTGATATAATTATCTTATACTTAATTATTATAGATCCATAAAATGAGCATTTAATCATGTTTTTGTCTTGTAACAGGGAAACTATAAGAAACTCTGCCTGTGGCACTCTAATTATATGGCTCAGTTGTTTTTAATGTTTTTATATTATTTTGTTAAGTGCGTCGAATGTGTAATAAATAAACGGTTTTTCTTTCTTCTTTCTTACTTTCTAACTGCTAATTGTAGGTACCTACTAACAGGTACAACAGTTTGGGCCACGTCTGAGCTGCGCACTCAAAATTAATAAAACCACGTAATCTAGAAGTTATCTAGAATTTATCAGACAATTTTATTCCGATATTTATTCTCATTGCAGTGGAAAAATTTGGTGTCAACTTCACCTTCCTTGTTATACATACATAATATTAAATTATTATTGCTGCAATAGTCTACGTCAAAGGGGGCAGCCGCTGGAAAAAGCTGGTACATACAAAATAGGTGTGCGAAATATATCTGAGCGTACTTTTGATCTAACTCTGAACATGAACTGTTTAAAATAAAAAACAAAATTAATGTCAGCAATAATAACGCCATAATTAAAAGAAATGAACGTTGAGTTCCTAACCAAATATTTAAATAGTACCTAAAACTTTGTTACCCGAGCTTAACGTATTCATCAAAACGTTTAACTTAAGAAGACCAACTTTGTTATTTACAGGCTAACGACCGTATAATATTAATCTGGTAGTCAGCATACTTTTAGCAACCGTTGTATACCCTCTCATTAAATATTAATTAGCGTTATTAATTAGATTACTTGTTTACTTGAAGGAAGTTTATTGTATGTGCAGATTTTGCTGATGTTGGGTCTGGGAAGTGTTTAGGCGTTCAATAACTACGAGAAACGGATACGGATTGCTAATGAATGGAATCGTATTGCCTGCTTTTCCTAAGAAGAATTTCTTTCAATTGAGAACTTCTTGACAGCAGGACAAATAACCTTATAATTCAAGAATGAGTCATATTTCTATGAAAATATTTTATTTACATTTTATTGGATACTAGTGGCCCACCCCGGCTTCGCATGGGTGCAATGCTGAATTGCTGATACTAAATATACCTACTACTTAATGTGTTTTTTTATAACATCACTTTAGAGACCTCTAAAATTACCAGTGTTTCTCTACTATATTCTGCACGTATTATACATATAAACATTCCTCTTGAATCACTCTATCTATTAAAAAAATCGCATCAAAATCCGTTGCGTAGTTTTATAGATCAAAGCTTACAGATTGACAGCGGGAAGCGACTTTGTTTTATACTAGGTAGTGATGATATAGTTAATGTTTGTGTAAGGTTTATTTAGCTTTTTACGTTAAGGTTTATATAGCTTTTCCTCACGACTATGCGCGCGTTGGTTCTTTTATCGCAGCAAATATAGTCTATAGCAATCCTCAATAAATGGGCTATCTAACACAAAAATATTTTTCAAATCGGACCAGTATTTCCTGAGATTAGCGCGTTCAACCAAACAAGTAAAAATATCAGCTTTATAATATTAGTATAGATTTTATGATATTCCAAAGTTATATGTACCTACTTTCTTAATAATTGAAAGACACGTGAGGAAACCTGGATTCTAAAAATTGGAATCTGAAATCGTCAACCCGCAATGAGCAAGCGTGGTGATCCATGCTGGTACCTTCTCTATATGGGAAGAGGCCTGTGCCCAGCAGTGGGACACTTATAGGCTGGTATTCTATAGATTTTATTATGTAGGTGCCTTATTGTTTGTCCAATAAGCTAAGGAACCGTCCTCTTTTCACTACCATCAATCAATGTAACTAACCCATATAAAATGCGCCGCCTACGAATCACAAAAGGAAATAGGTCGGATGGCCTATTTAACTTTGTTCGTCTGTTTTGTATTATTTCAGATAAATTATGAAAAGGAACATTTCTGTTTTTCATTTTATAAAAGCGTTAATTTCTTTATTAAAAAACTTTTTGTATTTTCGGGACACCGAGTTGCGGGCCATGATCGTTTGGGTTTGTTTACTGACCCTCTTTGGTTTCATTTTATCGGTATTTTAAATAACAAAGTCCCGAATATTATATTTAAACAGATTTCTTCGTGAAAGAAAGGAATTTTTTAAACAAACTAGCTGACACGGCAAACCTTCTTCTGACACATTAAAACAATATGGAGAGGGGCACCCCACATATCACTTAGGGTTACGAAAAATAGTTGTGTTGTGTAATGTTGGCCGTAGTTCTACCTAATATGCCAACAACGTTTCATACAAATCGGTCCAGCCGTTTCGGAAGAGTTTGGTAGCAAACATTGCGTCACGAGAATTTTATTTATTAGAAGAATTTATGTAAATATTTTTGAGTGGCATAATATTATAGTTATTATGTATGTGATGTAAAAATTACGTACGTTTATTTTCCAGACCACGTGATTTCATTGCATATTATTTTATTCATACAGTTATAAAATACTTGCTGTTGCCTTGCAAGTATTTGCTATTTTTTTCTGGTTATACATAACTCCTATGTAACTCAGGTATTCCAATAGTGAAAATATTTTTTGATTGAAGATTGAAATTGGTCCAGTCGTTTTTGAGTTATCCCATACAGTCATATATACAACATGTAACAAAACCTCCGTCGGATCCAATAAAGGCGTATTCGTGGTACAGTTCATGAACCGTCTCGCATAGGCGGCTTCTTTGACACAAAGCTGTAGGTAGGAAGTACGTGAACTTTAAGGAGCGTTGAGAGGAGTTTTTATTGTTGTTTAATTATTTTCACTGGAGAAAATAATAATCTCCAATCCTTTTAATTGCTACGTATATGTGTTCGTAGTACGATACCAAATAATAGTCTTAGGGATTGTACAGGGGTTTTGTCACATATTGTATATACAGTATGTAACAAAAACCCTGTCCGATCCAATAAAGGCGTATCCGTGGTACAACATACGTATAAAAAAAAAATGTTATAAAATTGAAACTCGTTAAATCCAAAAGTTATTGTTTTTTTTATTTTTATAATCATTGCGAGATTTAACACTGAATATGGGAAATTTTCGTAAGCTGACAACACCACCCAATGGCAAAATGCGTTTTATTTTTATTTATTTTTATTACAAAAGCCGACAAAAGGCACCGCCGAGTTGTAGGCACTCTTTCAACTAGCCGCCGACTCTTTGATGATACCGCCGCCGCGCCGGCCCGCCGCCGCCAGGTTACCTACCGACTATTAGTCTTTCGTGGAGATAGCTTTCGATCGGACGTGTTTCGCAAACAATATCGTATTCCAATCACGAATATTTTAATATTGTGATATAAGATCATAATAAGAAATTATGAGGTGCGCCAGGTGTGACAGTTCCGTCGGAGTCGTATTAAAAAAAAGGTGTGTGATTCGGAAATCGAAGTCTTAAATCGGACACAAGTGCGCTGTTAAAAGTACGTGCAAATTTAGTAAAAAGGTGACGAATGTGCATTAGTGTTGTGGTGGACATGTGGAACACGATCGCCGAAATGTGCAGCAACAATAAGTGAATGTTTTGATGAATAATAATATCTGCAGTCAGTTGGTAGGTAAATTGCCAAAAGCAAATTGCTTTTATAAAAAAGCCCTTTTCAGGGCTACAATTAATTCAATTATTTGTTTCTTTATAAAGAGAGTCAATTATAAAATCCGGATCACTACGCCTAATATACACAAACCAATATCAGCTGATACCTACGCCGCCGTACGCGTAGGTAAAGGTATAACGTAGCCTAGGTTTATTTCGTTATAGGTAAGTTTGTTTGGCGGCATGCGACAAAGCAAGTTCATGCACCGTCTCGCACAGGCGGCTTCTTTGACCTAAAACTGTAGGTAGTAGGTACGTGAACTTTGAGGAACGGTCAGTGTTGCTGTTGCCTTGGATCAGTTTTTATTTTTATTTGATTATTTTCACTGGGGAAAAATAATAATCTCCAATCCATTTAATGGCTACGTATATGTGTTAGCAGTACGATACCGAATAATACTCTCAGGGATCGGACAGGGTTTTTGTTACACACTGTATATACGAAAATATATATATTTTACTCTTCATTATATTAGTATAGAAGAGTCACAGGCGAGGCCTTCAGAGGGACAGTAGCCATTTCAACTTAGTAAACAATTTTGGGACAACTTGGGGATGTAGCTCCGAATACAAACTAGGTCGGATTAGGGTTTATTGATACTTCTCGAGGCCCATATCCGATGTTTAAATCTCTAAAGCTAATTTGTCTCCTACAAGAGTCCTATTGAAAGTTAAACGCTGAATTATTATTCTATAAACCGTGAATACTATACACGCTCGTATTTTCATATTTTATATCTGAATAGACAGACATTTATCTACGCTACATAGTATACAAACACTCACTTCCTGCTGTCTGTCCCTATGTACGCTTATATCTTTAAACTACGCAACGGATTTTGATGCTATTTTTTTAATAGATAAGGTGTTTCAAGAGGAATCTTTATATGTATTGTATAACGCACGTTTAAAGGCGTGGCGGGTTCGAGTATAAAAAGGAAAGATTTGCATATTTTCTTTATTTTTCTATTTTCTGGAACGAATAAATTCAAAGTCAATTGGACCCATCGCAAAAATATTTTATCATTACTTTGGCAATTGCTAGTACCTACCTACAAAATATACACCAAAAGTAAATAACTGTCGTTTGATTCACATGTGACCTTTCCATTGTTTATCTTTTGTCTACAGAAGCGACGTTGTCAAGTTTCATCACACAAAGTAAAGCTTTTATTATCCTCAACTAAAAAGATACTTAAATATTCAAACAACTTAAAACTGTTTTTAAAATTGAGTTCTACTTTTAATCTGTTCAAACTTAAAATCTCGACCGGACAATCTGAAAGCAACACAGGAGACAACAATTACCTGTAAGAGCATACTTGAGACAGCGGCAAAATCCATCATACCTTTGAAAATCTTTTTAGTTCAAGTCTTAAATTGTTAAAGAAAATCTTTGTGAACAATTCAAGAGATTTCACAACGAATCCCGCAGTGAAAAGAAGGACAATTTAAGCCAAAATATTTTGTGCATTGTGAGTCTCTTGTTAAGAATTTAACAATGGAATGAAGAATTACATTTGTGTCGCAAAATTTGGGGCTGCCTTGATAAATAAGTGTCGTCTGTACCTGCAACTGTGAACTGTGATAAGGTCCGAAGTTACTAAGAAGTGTCCAGAGACATTAAATAAGTGTACGCAGTTTACGAAAAGTAATAGTGTTTTGTCGCCATTTCGCCACACTGAGTTTTGAGAGAATATGTTGTTGACACTCACTGACAAGATAAAGTGGTGTTATTAGGCTTATATGGCCCGTACGATGATGATGAACGAGGAAACACACATTATTTATTACTATATACCTGACTGGCCTCTTGGTCTAGTGGTTAGTGATTCCCAGTCAGAACAAATCTTTGTGTGATGTGCACGATAATTTTTTCTGTGTCTGGGTGAAATTTATCTATAATATGTATATATTTAGAAATATATAAGTATGTTTGCAGTTGTCTGGTTGCCATAATACAGGTTCTGCCTAGCTTGGGATCTGATGGCCGTGTGTGAAAAGTCCCAAGATAGTTATAAAAAATATATAGGTATATTAAAAATTGTAGTACCGATAGTAGATCCTTATTGAAAGGAAAATTGTGAACCACAAGGAAACATCGTTACTGAGACACATATTGATTTGATGATCATTTGGACTTGATTGAAAGGAGATAAGGGTGCTTACGGGACCGAAACGTGACCCTAATTGGTTGCGGTTTCAAGTCACCCGCTATTGTCGGACCCACTCAGTTGCCCTGAGATTGATGACGGCTAACTTTGTAGTTACAACTTTTTGGAACGGAAATTCAACATTCAAATCGTTTGCGGAAGAAATCACCCCAATTGTTTTCAACTGTAAACTTTTAATGAGAATTGAGCTAAATGATGTGCGATTTTACGCAGATTTTTAGATAGTCGTTGCCTTAATAGAATATTATCCCTAAGCACTAGCCAGACAATAAAGCTTATCATAAAAAATCCCGTAACTCATCCAATAATAACCAAAATCCGTTTTATTATGGCCCCGGGGGATATTTCTTTGCTTACTGTGATCATAAATACAACGATATCTACGGTCGGTTGCTTCGAAACATAATTTATTAAGCGGCACAAAGCGAGTTCTGAATCTGTGAAACTTATCTGGCTAGTTTCATTGAGGTTAATAACGAATAAGCAACTAAACACCCTTCTGGGGATCGACTAAGCGATCCAAGTTTGGTGATTTACTGGCAATGTTGATATTTTTCAACATATAGACTTATGATGTTTCATTTAGACCATATTATTATATTTAATTAAAATTGACTACTTTTTACCTGGTGATAAAGCGTTTTTATCAGGCACCAAAAATCTGTAATCAAGACACGTGCTTCGTAGTGCTTGAAGAAAATAATTAAGCCATTAAATTCGGTTTTACTTTCATAGTGTTTACATTTTAATAAACAATATAATATAATGGTGGGCCTGTTGGTCTAGTGGTCAGTGACCCTGACTGCTAAGCCGGAGGTCGTGGGTTCGATTCCCACCCAGGAAAAATCTTATTGTCATGAGCACGACCATTTGTCCTTTGTCTGGGTGTTATTTATCTATATTATGTATGTATTTAGAAATATATAAGTATGTTTATCAGTTGTCTGGTCACCATAGTACAGGCTCTGCTTAGTTTGGGATCAGATGGCCGAGTGTTAATTGTCCCAAGAAATTGATTAAGGAACTTGAATTGTTCTATAAAATGTGTATGAATAACACTTTTAAAATCTAGTGACACAGCTCCCTCAGTGTTCCATATTTTTCTATTACTTGTAGTAATATTGGTAACATTTGACTCCAAGATTTAAATTAAAATACAGGATTTTAAAAAAGGAGTGCGAATTTTCAACAAGGTAATCAGGTGCATAAAACTGAACAACTTTTCCTACGAAACAAAGGTTGAAATCCTAAAATTGAAAATCATCTTTTCATACAAACATAAGTAACGTGACCTGTCACTTTGTATGAAAAGTCCACTGTCCATTTTAAGATTTCGACCTTATGTTTCTTGGGTAAAGTTTTAGCCACCTGATTAATTCGTTGAAATACGCACTCCTTTTAAATTTATCCTGCATTAAAATATATTTTACCTTCATTGTTTGTATAGTTTCAACATCGGCGTCTACCACAATGTTGTAATGTTCTTAACTACCCATATAAAGATCGGCACTCAAAAATGCATAGCATTGCATAAAACAAATCGTTCAGCATCACTGGTGGTCGGGGGAAAAACATAACATAACATTAAATCGAATGAATACCCACATTTATTACAAGGAAATTTGATCTTGGGCCTACGTGAGGTGAAAGTGAAAAACCAATGGCTCGGATTCGAGACGGACGGGTTTGTATACTATTGATAGCTTTCGACCTCATTATCGGAAGAAACTATCTTTTTTAGGGTACTGTACCGAGGGGTTACATCGAAATCTTATTAGGTACTTCTACTTACTTACTTACCTTCGTTGTCCTTGCGACAGTCTGCTTATGAACCGTATACGTACCTACACTTGAAATATTTATAGAATGTGTATTTCTATCTCCGATAAAACAAAAATAATTACAAAAATAATTAAATAAAATTAAAAGTTCAATAACACGAAAAGACACATTCATTGTATTAGGTCTCCATAAAAGGCACGTGACTTTTTCGGTATTTATGTCTTCAATGAGTTGCGACGATGCAGAACTCCTCATGTGCGAGTCCTTTTCGCAGTTGACCAGTTTTTATTCATTCTCAAGTTTCACATACTCCATCTTCAAATAAATTTGCGGATTTCGTTATTCTTTTGTTCGACATACATTTATGACAGCTTGCGGCGTCTCAGCTATTTTCACGAGTATACTCCGTAACAAGCACTTTTGGACACTTGTTCCTACTATATTTTAACAGAACATAAAATATAATGCTATGAAAGTTACTTTGGCATTTCTTATTTCCGTGTGTCAGTTTTATAGGCTGTTGAAAAATATGTCAGAGCATTACTTTGAGCTAATACGATATGAGTCCAAACGGCTAACAATATTATATATCTATATATATAAAAGAAAGACGGGTTTGTTACAACACTTATAACTCGAGATCGGCTGGATCAATTTTCATGGTTTTTGTTTCGTTGGATTTGTCTCCGCCCTGAATAGCAGAATACATTTTAAAAACAATGAAAACTTGACGAATACATATTTATGAAAATGAATCATTTTCCATTTAATTATGTTCCTTAGTTTCGTACCTGTCAAACATTTGTTTTCCTCCTGTCATCCTGTCAAATACTGTGATTGACATTTATGCATGCGATCAGAAATGTATTTTGTGTAATTATTTAAAAAGGGTGAATAAACTTTTGTCTGTATTTTTTTTAATCAAATAAAAAGGTTGAAAGGTGTATTAAGCAGATTTGAATAAAAAGGGCAGTATCCAAAGTAGTAGTCTATGATCTAAACTATTGTCAATCAATGTCTATGTCACGAAAGTTCAGCTACTGTTTTATTTGTTTGTTTTGTGTGGTTTTGTGCGAGTACATATTCAGTATTAGTATTAGTAACAATGCCACGTCCTAGAAGATCTAGATTCTGCAAGCATTCTCCGACAGTCGTTTCTCCTTTGGACTTTTCACCGACAGGACGTTACGTTTTAAAAAGATTCTTCGATAGAACGTTTCACCTATGGATGTTTCGCCGACAGGACGGTTCGCATCTGTTTGTTTCGACGACAGGACTTTTCAACTATGGAATATTCGCCGTCAGATCGTTTTGTCTACGATTGTTTAGACATGCTACTAGCTAGCTACAAAGACATGAAGAAAGAAAATTATTTAATGTAAGTTCGTCTTTTTTTTTAATAAATAGTATTTATCTATTAACTACCCATATTCTTCTATTTTGTTATAGCAAACATTGGGGAAATATAAAAACAAAAGATTATAATATGATACTAAGCCTATTATTAAATAACTGGCTATGTCACAAAAATCAAGCGAAGCCGTACTGCAATTAGGCAACGGAACATCGCGAGTCAATTATCTGATGAAGAACGAGACATTGCACGAGAAGAGCGCTGCGTTAGTATGGAGCGAAGAAGGGCTTTAATTCGTGCCTCTCAAACACAACAGGAAAGAGAGGCACCCCGTGAAACGGCTAGGTTAGAAACGAGAAATCGTCGAGCTTATCGTACAGATCAACAGTAAAATCTGCGGCGATATGTGAAGAAACTTCAACTATCAGTAAATATGAGAGTTGCATTGTTGAACGATCTATCTGCTGATGATTTCTCTAAGCAATTCAGTCATTTTTTGCTGACACGTGTTTGAAGTACTTTAATTTTTTTTTTTACTTCTCTTTCTGTATGTATTATTTATCATAATAAAATACTTTTTGATATCTAAGTATCTGTATTTTTATTTTGTATCATTGTATTACGTTCATCAAAGCCTAAATTAGTTCAGCTAAAAGGTAACACGACATTCATTGACTGTTAGGCGGTACGAAGTTCGCCGGGTCAGCTAGTAGTAGATAAAAAAATACGAAGGAATCTGTCTCTTGCCTATTTACTTTTTGCTCTTTGTAGAAGGCTTAGTGAGAAGAAAATACATTTTTTATAGACGGACAGTCGAACGACATTTAGACGTATGGAACCCTAAAAATGGACCTCGTAAAACTCAAAATGAAATCCTAAAAAAAAACAGGCGCCTTGAACGTAATCTTTTATTAAGCTAGCTATCGTAGTTTCTTAGCCGAGTTAGTGAATGGTCTAGTGGACCGCTTACCAGAGTTAGAGACAAAGCTTTTATTACAAAGCAATAAGGTCGATTTTTGCAATAAGTTGCTACACGGACGTGTATGTAACCTTGTAAAAACACTCTTAAGTTAAGATAAGTAACATGAAGTTTCGGTTGGGTTCTTACGCGGGTGTTATTTTAAGAACAGAGCTACCCTGATCTTATTTGAAAATGTATGACGAAAATATGTAGTCAAATATTTGCTTCAAAGTTACGTGAATATTTTTTATGATTGTTGATACTTTCCTTACGTTACATTTTTAGAGAAATTCACAGAATAAGTCACGTGTCTTGTAGTCTTTACTTACGTAAAAGTAATTTAATACTCGCTCCTACTTAAGCATGTGCGAATATGAAGTTTTGACATGCTTATACTTAAGTATAAACATATGCAGTGTTTGGAAGGGAGAGCGATAAAAAATATGGATGATAAATAAATAAATGTGGTAACGTCACATACATTGCTCCGCATCCAAGGAAAGTAGCTAAAGCACTTGTGATATGGACGTTTCGACGCCTGCAAAGGCGTCGAAACGTCGGGAAGTTAAATCAGTTTAAAAGTAGTTTTATTGCATTACTTTTTTTTTTGAGGTCCTGGTGATGACAATAGGTATGAGGCGTTGTATTAGTTTTTGTAAGTTAAGTTCCAAAATCCTTATAATGGAAAAATAAGCCTTGATCAGTATTTAGCGGGATCTAGTTACCTAATACGTGTTTTCATATAAAATTACATAATTTAAGACGCGGCCGTCATACGAATCACCCTTTCATAAGAATAATTTTCCACGAAATCTAATAAAAGCTAAATAATATTATGTGTTCCTACAACGTAGTTATTGTATCTTATTGACCTGGATTGGGTTTGTAGTCACGTTTCATATGATATGAGCTTCAAGATAATTAAATATAGGTAATATTGAGGTGATTGTTTTCTTATACAACGTTGTATTGGGTTTCGTGGGATGAGTATTAGATCAAAAACCTACAGTTTAGGGGTGTTTTTTTTATTAAATTTACGACTTTCTGAAAATCAAGGTTTAGAGGTGCTGTTCCACGCCAGGTTGGCTGCATGTCCGATGGTTAGCATTTTTGTGTTTTATGCGTAGTGTGGCCGTGGTGCAGTAGATGTGATCACTACCATTAACATGCACAGCGAAACTTGTCAAGCTGTCACACGTGGAAAGCGTCTCCGTATGACGCTGTGGATCAGTGCCTTTATTCCTTGACGGGTGAAAAGGACGGAACTGCAAAAATCCTGCTTTATTTATTCTATCCGAGTAAAACTACTCAATATTTCACGTTGAATATTATATTTTGAAACCACGGAGCCTTTGTTACCTTCCCCTTAATCTTTGAACAACGACAGAAACAAAAACTTTCTGAATATTTTTTAGACTTACCCACAACTAAACAAAGCCGTGTTTTTATATTTGTAAAATGTTTTGTGTAAGTTAATGACAAATACAAAATAATCTTGTTTTCCTTTGTGTTTAAAGTAAACAAGTTGAGATAAGATTGTTTTGGAATCCGCATGTTTCGAAGTTTATCTTGTAGTGGGAGGTAGGAAATCTCCAAGGGATTAGACACTATTTGTTATCCTTGAAATTGGAGCCTTAGAGCCACGGAATTCGGGGCCTATTAAATTGTTTGTTCAGTTGTCGGCTTTGTAAGTTATGTGATTTGTATAAGTGTGTTAGTTTAATTAAAAACAATATCCCCGTCTAACCGAATAGGTATTAGGAACGGTATACGAATGTCGTGATTTATGTTCCATGATTTGTGAAGCGGAAATGTTGAGGTGTCATTTTGGTAATCTTTCTTTGTCGCCTTAATATGAAGAAACAGATGAACTCAGCTTTTCCATTATCATCACATCGACCGGACCTCTGTAGCATGAGCCAGTGACTGGCAACAGTTAATGATTTAGTTAGGAACTGTTTAAAAAATCTTTTGTTAAAAATCTTTGTATTTGGTGAGTCACGTATTGCAATGAAAAAGATACAAATATAGTACAGTAGGTACTACTGATAAAGTGCAATTAGATACCGTTTGAAAAGAAGTTTCTACGTGAGTTCTCTCGAAAGTAGCTAATTCTTCATTGTGTAAGAAAAGGTTTTCGTTCTTATGGGGGATTTTAAGAATTTGTGGCTGTTATAATAAAAAATATAACTAAAAAATACAAGACTCCGACTTACGTACCACTGGATTAAAAATGTACTCGTGTATTATTTACTTAATTAAAATATATAACAGAAAAAAAAACCGTAACCAATGCATTATTATTGGATTTGCTTAAGTATCAATAGGTAGATGGATAAGGAGTAATAAATAGGAATCAATATAATTACTACGATGTTCAGATAAGTCTTTACCTCAGTTCTGACATTCAATATATTAATATAACAATAGGCAATGATAATCGGTTTCTCTTGTTATTTTATCGTGTAATTAAGCTGTGCTGTGGTCGTGGACTTTGATAAATGGTGTCTGGGCATTAGAGTATGAAGAATAACAAGAATAGAATTTCAATTTCAGCGATTACTTTATTAATGAATAAACATAATGCAAACTAAGGGCGTCTTGTTTAAATATAACGTTTTTATCTTCAGACTTAATTAATTTACTATTGCTAGCCGATCTGAATTCTGCAGTGCTAAAGTTAAAAAAAAGCACGTACGTATAGTTTGTTTTTGTTTTTCTAGTAGCGCATGACAGATTCTGAAACTAGGTTAGAAGGCTGTAGAAATTTGTATAAAGTAGTTCATGGACAAAATAAATATGTAGCCTTCAAATCAACTTAATTCAAACATAAACAACACAAGATAGAGGGGAAAAGGGAATAAAAACAACATAAATAAAAGATTAAATAAATCTGATGCCGTAAAGCTGCCGGTATGAATTGAATTTCCAATACCAATAGTTAAGAATAAAAGTCATACAGAAACACTATCAATATATATTTTTTTGGTTAGGAAGGCATATATAACAAATTACATGATAAACAAACAATACACTGTACATAAGACGAGCTGAGAAGTGGAAGGGAAACAGACGCCTTGTCCCAAGAACGCGCATCGCAGCAAATCTCGTCGCAATTTTCAGCACTGCGCATTCTCATCGCGTGTCACCTCGCCTAGAGTATAAATGTTCTGTGCGTCTCACGCAGTTTGGTGTGAGATCCCTCAGATTGGTCGTCGGAATTGTAATAAATGTCATGGATCACCTTTGACAGCCGGGCCCATCGGTTTAACGCGTTGTACCAGGGCACGGAGGGCTCTCTGTGTCTGTCTAATATAAGTCTAATATGTAGGCTATGTATTATTTTAATAAGGTATTTATCTATAGGTTTCATTCTAGTAAGTATATCATTGCGTTATGCGTTCTGAAAATAAATAAATATTATTTTAATACATTCATCCGTCGGGTCAGCCGCGGTGAAGCCTTTAAGACTGGTAAATGCGTGCGGTTTGTACCCTGGTGAAAATGCTTGCTTATTATTAAATAATTTATGCTATTTGAAAAATTATTTCACTATTAGATAGCCCACTTATGGAGGAAGGTTATATATTATGCTATAATATGCAGCGATAACCGACGCCCGCGTGAGCGGAGCCGCGCGCAAAAGCTAGTGTAATATATTGTTATAATTCATACTTCAAGTTGGGATTATTGAACTTCGCATGACGGACGGGATTAAGGGTAGGGCTCACAATAGAATAGTGCGTGATTCGCTCAGATTACAACCTAATATTATTTTTATTTCTCATATATCTTTTGAGAAATCCTTTTTTTATTATTTATTACACCGTATTGTGGCGTAAATGGATTCTAAATGAGTGTATTGTTATGGTTAAGGGAACTGAAAAAGCAAACACTTTTTTCTTTTAAGAAGAATTTATTTACCCTTTTTTTTGTACACAAATACTTACTATCTCAGTAAATTCGACCTTATTTTATATAATTTAGAGTTCTGTGCCTGATTTTGAAGCCTGTGATTAAGGAAATCTTTCCGATAGCAAATTACTCCTTAAATTAATTAATTAGTAGGTTTTGTGACTCAAACTCAAAACGGACTAACATAATAGGGTAGGTACTATTTCTCTAAAGCAGACGTTTTTTGCTAAAAACTTTAGTAGAAATGTCTGGCTAGCTTGTGATAGTGTAGGTATAGTAATTTAGGTTTGTTGAAAGAGGTTTGTATTAACTCAGTCTGTTGTTTTTTTCGCATCCAAGAATTTTTTGCGCTCAGTTTTTGTAAGTTATTCCCCACCATTTTTTTTTGCATTTTACTCTTAAATTAATTCGGGTCCGGCGGATATTCTATGGAACCATAATGTGGATCCTACTTAGATTTACCGTTTAGATTATCTTATACCTTTTTGCGTGGATATTCAACAAAGAGGTATCTGTGATGACGATGATTATACTTGACCTCTTCCTTTTTTACTTTCAATTCAAGCTTGTACGTTTGACCCCATAATAAGTATCTATATCTAAACCGGGTATTTACTGAAGTATTCTTCCTGGAAATTAATTGTACCTGACAACATCAAGTTGGTAAAGCGTTTTGTTAAGTATGGAGTTACGTAATTGAATGGATCCCGTATCGTTGTACTTTTGTCGTATATTTGTACGAAATCTATATTAAAATGCCAGAAAATTTGGTAAATCGATACATTTTGATAAAGTTATTATGTTCAAAACGAAACGAAAGAGATGTCCATCAGTCAAGATAATTAAAAATTGCAGTCAAACCTTTATTTAAATGAATGCGTTGCTTATAACATTTTTTAAGTTAAAATTAACGCATTTTGTTCTAAAAGAGATTAGATATTAGCCATAGATTCTAGCACTGTCCAACTACAGGCAATTTTTTAAATTTTTTCCTAGCAATTGGGCTCGCACACAACTAGAATTCTTGTTAACCTCACGTGTTAAGCTAAATGCTATTGTTAGTGGAATATCGTCGGTAGTGCAATGGGATTTGGACTGGCAACTACACGATAGAAAGTCCGACGCCCTCTTAGCCATTAGGCCACCGCCGCTCCCATGATAAAAAATAGTTTTGTTTTATTATTCAGTTTTTTGCATGTTTTAAGAGAACTACGGTACGATTTCCAAGAAATTATTCATATAAAGTTTCGGTGTTTTGTGGACAATGTTCTGCTAAAAGTATTGTGTATGTTAGTTCAAAGCTTTCTTTGAACTAACATAGTCATAACATAGTAGATCTAGCCAGAGTTAAATGTATTAAGTTATGAACATAGGTGTTAAAGACATTTTAATTGTAACAATAACAGAAGTAAAAGGTGCTAAGTTTTGTTCTCCAGTGACCTGTAGTGAGACCAATGACTTCTAAGTTTACCTACTTAATAATAGTTGGAAGCTTTCAAGTACTTAACGATTAGCCCCGGACGTACGACTATGCAAACATTTAAATGGGACTTGTTGGTCGCTACACTAATTAGTACAAGATGTAACAAGCTAAGCTGAGATGGTTAGTGATTCGATTGTCCATATGATAAGAAAATAAAGTACAGTCAGCTACAGAACTGATTTGTTCATCAACAGAAGTTCATGCACAAATCCATTCCAATTGTTTCAAACAAAATACATTGATGTTGGACTAGGAAACAATATAGCCTTGTGACGAAGGGTTAGGGCTATAGTACTTTTGTTTGTCATTTAGATTTTTTTTATTAAATTTAGGTGTTTTTTTAATCTGATTTGTGCATCATTTTTGACTTTATTCTCTGTTCTGAATTGATTTTATTCATATATTGTATTCAATAAACTTTAGTTGTTGACTGTACTGTGAATGCTGACAGAATCTCGCTTTGCTACAAGTTCTTTGGTTCTTCGTCAGTGCAGTATATAAAAGACTTATCGATCTTCGTTACTCGATATTTATAATGTTGCTACGAATGTGCTTACTGCCCTAAACATAATGTATATGTATTCTACGATATCCAAGAATAAACTAGTGTTATATTCTGTTTTAAGACATGATAAAATGTTCTTAGAAAATATTTTTTGTAGGAAGTTAGATTTTATACGAGTAGGAAACTATCTAGAACGTTAAATTTTATACCGAACTGAAGGAGTTTATAAGTATGGAATCGCTTATTCAAAACTTATGAGAGTTTAAAATTGTCGCGTCATATTAAGTTAAACTTTATAACGTAGTAGTCAGGTTTAATTTGCTTTGTTTGAATTTGTCATGGAAATTGTTATATAAAAAGTTTTCTAATATAATAGTCATAAATTAAGATTTAATGGTAGTGAATTACAGGATAATTTTATGGAGTGCGTATATTCTACGAGGTAATCAGGTGCATAAAACTGAACAGCTTTCCCCAAGGAACATAGGTCGAAATCTTAAAATTGAAAATGAAATATTCATACAAAGTGACAGGTTACGTGACTTATGTTTTTATGAAAAATCCTGTATAAATGAACGTTTGTTTGTGTGTCTTTATAGAACCTTTAACTATGCATTTGATCATGTAATGATTTTTAGCTAAATTGTTGTGCATGAGACCCACAAAGGTACTGAGTTGGTACGACCAATTTTACCCTTAAAATAATGGTATAGTGAACATTAAAAAAAGATGTAGATCTACAAGACGTAACGTTAAGAGTAGACACGCTGGCTGCAAATGATATCTGATAAGGAAAACCAATTTACGAAGATCTCTGATAGGTGTTAAGTTCGCGAGATTAATGACATAAAAATATGTTACATAAACTCTTCAAAACAATGTGTTGTAAGGAAAACCATGCCTTGAAAATATCTATTCAGAATTCATTATGTAATTAATGTCTTACACAAGTTCTTCAGTCTTACACAATTATAGTTATATATCGTAGGTAGTGACGTAGTAGTGTCGTAGTTCTGAAGTAAATAATTATTTAACTGTACACAAGATTAGACCTAAAGCTGTTTGCAGTAAAGCTTAAAAAAAACTTATTTTATGGCTTTGGTAGGTAATTAAAATTTTTAGTAATTACGCACTACTCAGTTACATAAACAAAAAGCAAGGAAAAATCTGTTTATATAATACTTAGGTACTTGTCATCTTTAATTTCATATGGACATTAAAATGGTCTGGATTATTTAAACACGTAAAGCAAAATTAATTTCCTTATTCCCAGAATTATAAAAGCTCCCGAAGCTTCTCTTTAATACTAAGAAGTGTCCTAATACATTTCCTCTAAGATTGTTTTTGACAGAAAAATCAACAACGAAAACGAAATTTAAAAAATAAATTAATCGCAATCCTGAAAAATGGCCGCGTGACCGGCTACCGGGGGAATTATTATTCATAGACTTAAATATCTAATATTTACCTTTACATTGCAAATATTTGACAAAAATGTTTTATTCATTCCATTTTTCCGCAACATTGAAATTAAAATAGATGGTGCCGTGAGAACAAATAAAGTTAGCCAAAGTTTATTGAAAAAAGAAAAACTGTATAATTCTCAAATAAATTATAGCTCTAGTCAACTTTATACAGTCTACTACATCTGAATGCGAATCATAATAAGTTTTTTCTTTAAAACAAGGTTAAGAAGCCAATTCCTTAAATCTATTATTCTCGAATCTGGAATTAATGTTTGCGGATTTTTCCACTTTCTTACTTTAAGTGTATTATGTTATAAATGAATGTTTCAACTTTTATATTATTTAACTGAAGAAAGGTTCGGAGTTTGTATAAGCAATTGTGTACGAGTACTGAAAAGCTCTTACAAAAAGGTTTTGCAAAACAGGCCTACATTTTATGTAATAAGGTCAGAGCATTTTACCTGTTTATTGACCTTTAAAGTGTCTTGAATATCAGAAAACGTGTTCCCAAGAACAAAACATCGTTGACTCTTTTTAAGTTCAATACAAAAATAATATTTCAAATACAAAGCATGTTTCATATCTTAAAGTCAACGAGTAAACCCAATTATTTTACGTGAGATTTGTTAAAAACGGTGAGTTTGTAGCAAACGTACGGTAGGTACTTATTCTAATGAGAATTGTATCAAAGTCGTCGATTTTAAGACATTGATAAGCGTTAATAAGCAAAATTATATCTTAAATCAGGTTCTGAACTAATTAGTAATTTCTTTTATAGTTACGATGACACGATTATCTCTAATATATATTTCTTGTACCCCCTTCAATATTTCTTTTTTAATTCGTTTTTACCTAAAGGTTGACTGACGGAAAACGTCTAGTGGCATTAAGTCCAATGAAGTTTTAAATAAATAAATTATCCTATATACCTAACTAACTGGATTTGATTCATGAACATGCTGAAGATAAAAACGTCGTTGTTGCTGTTGAAAATATATAGAAAATGAAAAAATATTTTGACTGACTGGTACAGGTCACCACGCTAATTACCACTGTGCGCGACGTATTCGGGTTTCGATGGGACATGCATTTGTGTGATCCACAATGTATGCTTGTTTTAATACTGGGTGTACTTTGAACATGTGATTTGAATGTTCGTGAAACCCTCGCGACACAAGGATTAAAATCCTTAGAACGAGAGTCTTTTTATTAAAAAGAAATATAAAAAACCGTTTCTCTTAATATTGAAAACCGTAGAAGCTTTTTATTAATATATGAACCTTATTCGGAGGCTGATAAATACAGAAATAGAAATTTGATAAATTATACGAATTTAGAATTTATTTTCAAGTCTTAATGAAAGCGAAAATTGCTAATTTAATCATAGTCTCGCTTTAATTACTCTAATCAGAATTCTGAAAAGAAACTGTTCGTAGGCTATCTCCAAATAAATTTATTCTATTGCTTCTGCTTGATTAAAATATTTTAATATTAGGTACAGAAGGACGGTTTAGAAAACGTATTTACAATTTAGATAGAATAACAACAGTTCCGCGAATCAATTAGAACATTTATGTATTCCCGTTTTCTCGAATTTGTGTTTTATTTTTTTCCTTGAAATGAAGATTAAATTTCCAATATTTGGAAATGTCAAATAAACAGCATGGTATTTTTTAATATTTGAAAAACACAAAGAGCAAGAACACTTTTTGTAACATTTAATTAATAACACTTAATAACAGTAGTTAATAGTTAATAATGCGTTCTCACACTGAAGTACAAAACATAATTTGAACGAAAACATACATTAATATACAGGATTAAATTTCATAGAGTGCGTATATTCTACGAGGTAATCAGGAGCATAAAATGATCAGCTTTCCACAAAGAACATAGGTTGAAATCTTAAAATTAAAAAGGAAATATTCATACAAAGTGACAGATCACGTGACTTATGTTTGTAACTATGAAAAATTGATTTTCAATTTTAAGATTTCGACATATGATCCTTGGGGAAAGTGGTTCAGTTTTGTGCACCTGATCACCTCGTTGAATATAGGCACTCCGTAAAAAATAATCCTGTATATTAAATTACAGTTTCGTCTATCTTTTGTATCTTTTAATAAAATATGAAACAATAGGGCATTGTAACTCGTAATTAAACTTTCTAAATCTTATTACGTGAAGGACGCCCGAATTGGAATTGTGTTTCTTAAGAACTTTATTTTATACTGATTGCATAAGACGGGATTTTATAACTTTATCTATAAGGGCAACATTATGAAAATTTCTGGAGGCACTATATTGGTTAGAGATATTGATAAACATGCTTCAAGAATACTAATGTAACCATTATTTTAAATTCCATGTGAGTACGTGTTTACATTTTTTGTTTAATGGAATGACCACTAATAACTGTCTTTTGTTTCGAATGGTTTTGCAACATAGTAGTAAAGGCTAAAAATAAACAACATCACTAAAAATAGAGAGGTAGCATTCATTTATTCCAAAATAACCAAAAGTTGTTTTTCCTTCCAAAATACTTTACGTATTTACCTGTAAGAAAACCAAAGCGTAAATATATCACCAAAAAAATTCCGTTCGGAGAAATATATGCCACCTCCGATATTTCAACGACGATAACATCTTAAGGGATCCTAAATTAATAGAGCAATTTACAAATCGTTGGGAGCAGATCGCATCGGAAGGCCGAGGGGACGTTGGTATCGAGGCTCGTTTATTTCAGGTCAAAGATTATAAAAATATGTAGAAGGTGCATCAACGTTGTTACCGGAATTTAAAAGAAAGTACTGTTCCATCTTTATTAAAAAATACTCATTTTGAAACCGTCGAAGTTATCATAACATAGAAAAATGATGGTCGACATCGAATTTGTTGGTTTAAATATATAATTAGACTAGCTGACCCAGCAAACGTTGTTCTGCCATATTAAAAAAATCAGAGGACCCACCCCTAACACTTAGGGGTATGAAAAATAGATGTTTTCTGGTTCTCAGCTATTTAAATTGAAGAAATAAAATTAATTTATCGTAGTACAATTATTATATTCGATTGCCATCTTGCGACCCTATTGCGGATGGAACAGAATAATATAAAAATCGCAATTATAAAACAGGGGTTGATCGTAGAAAATTTCAAATTATATTTATTTTTTAATGCAAAATTATTACATATAAGATTTAGTACATAAATACTTGTGTAAAATGTTAATAATATTTTATAGGAAGCATTCAAACATGTCGAACTTTTACCTCGGTTTTTGCACGCGAATTATGTCAATGGTTTCGTGTCGTTTGTCGTTTTTATTTGCCTTCGGTGCGTCTACCTTCTTTATTCTGTGTCTCACGTCTTCCCTGAGGCGAACTTATGTTTGTCATGCCTACACTTGAGATATGATGGTTATTGAAGGAAAACGTTGAGATATCGGTCATGTTGGCCCATGTCTAGTGTTGTCTTTGTAAAGAGGGCTTCTAGTACTGTTTACTTGGATATCAAGTGTAGTTGGGTATCAGTAGTCGACTTGAGATGTTCTGTAAATAAGGTACTCTTGAACCTCTTAAAAATATATAAGTATTTGATATGTAGTTGGTATTTGACTTCCACAATATAGCGACAAGAAAATGTCCTGAAATTTGTGGGATTAAAATAAAATAATTGGAAATGAATAAGATATAATTATATTAAAATCAGTTGTTGTTTTCTCACTAATGAGAGGTTGTTATTATTAGTTTAAGTGTTAAACATAACTATCATGAATTGTCGTGGTGGCCTAGTGGTTCAATGATCAGATTTGCATGCACATGGTTGCAGGTTCGAACCTAGGCAAGTACTGATGTAAACTTTTTCAAAGTTATATGTACTTTCTTAATCATTCAATGACATCATTGACAAACAGTGAAGGAAAACATCGTAAGGAAACCTGGAATCCAAATCCTTGAATCTGAAATCGCCAACCCGCAATTTAAAACTTGATAGTCAATGAAATGTCTCATTGCCACTGGCCAATGATAACAGAGGAATTAACGGTTGACAAAGAAATACTAACCAAAATAACCCTTATTAATCAGCTTAAGGTTCGAATTTCCTCTGCCAATTAATGAAGTTAATAGTTGGCAATATTTCAATGACCATTGGCTGGACTGATTGCTGACCTTCGTTTGTTAACAAGCTGTGGACTTTTTATTAGCACGGACGTTATCAGCGTAATTCATGACTGCATATCTGTTTTAATTTTATTGGAACTAACAAATGTTTGAAAATTACTTTGAATTTTACCTTCTACGTATTTTTTTTTATTTTTATTATTATTTAATAATTATAGTAATTGTTTATAATAAATTTATTAAACACATGACAGCTCACACTCGGCCATCTGATCCCAAACTAGGCAGAGCCTGTACTATGGCAACCAGACAACTGATATGTTTGTAAATACATACATATGACAGAAACAGAACAAATGATCGTGCTCATCACACAAAGATTTGTCCTGGGTGGGAATCGAACCCACGACCTCCGGCTTAGCAGTCAGGGTCACTAACCACTAGACCAACAGGCCAGTCAAATATCACTAAAAACTACATAATTATAAAAGAAACCAGTATAATGTACATTTACACAAATGTAGGTACATTTGTGTAAATGTACATTATATAAGGTAGGCACAATATCCCACAAATATTCATCAGACCTTTTGTTATCTGCAGATTCTAATTTCATTACCGTAGACGTCTATTCACAGAGCTCCATTGTTCTAATAATGTCAACCATCAAATCATATTTAACAAGATTACGTGTTATTGTTTAGAAGAATGTTACCCAAATTACCTGTGTACGACCACGGTAATGTTGTCGTACTGTTTCAGCCCGGGGGTTAATTGACAATTGATATATCTTGCCTTTATTACATTTAATTAGAATAAGAATTTAAATCAACGTTATTAAGATAATACATGAAATGAAACTATATTTTTCGTTTAAAATATTCAGAGTCTGGTATAAATGTACACGTATTTAATCAAAATTCGTTCATTTCAAACATTTAATATTGACGGGCCTGTTGGTCTAGTGTTTAGTGACCCTGACTGCTAAGCCGGAGGTCGTGGGCTCGATTCCCACCCAGGACAAATTTTTGTGTGATGAGCACGATCATTTGTTCTGTGTCTGGGTGTAATTTATCTATAATAAGTATGTATTTAGAAGTATATAAGTATGCTTATCAATTGTCTGGTTGCCATAGTACAGGCTCTGCCTTGTTTGGGATCAGATGGCCGTGTGTGACATTGTCCCATGATATGATATTTTTTTAATGGTAGAATAATAATATAATTTGTCTTAATACCTATTAGGCCTATTATACCCATTTTACTTAAAATAAATAACGTGGGAAATGAAGTTAAATGTTCTGACTAATATTCAACTTGCTCTTTTTAGAGTAAGTACCTCAATAACTTTCAAGAGTGTTCATGATCGGACCAATAACTCTTTTATGTGCCAGCGAAGCGGTTTCCGACTGCACTGATCGGGTACTTAAATGGTAAGATTGCATGTTTCTCTCTTAAGGTATAAAGTTTTAAGCGCTATTACGTTAATAGAACGCACTGAATATGTAAGTTGAGGGTAATATCTATACTAGTATTATTTAGCTGAAGAGTTTGTTTGTTTGGTTAAACGCGCTAATCTTAGGAACTACTGGTCCGCTTTACTTTGACTGGCCTGTTGGTCTAGTGGTTAGTGACCCTGACTGCTAAGCCGGAGGTCATGGGTTCGATTTTCACCCATGACAAATGTTTGTGTGATGAGCTCGATCATTTGTTCTGTCTGAGTGTTATTTGTCTATAATATGTAGGTATGTATTTAGAAATATATAACTATGTTTATCTGTTGCCTGGGGACCATAGTACAGGCTCTACGTAGTTTGGTGTCAGATGGCCGTGTGTGAGATGTCCCAAAAGGATTGTACTTATTTAACAGTAGTAGATCTAAGACTATTACATTAAATGCTATTATTAAGGGTAATTTATTTTTGTTCACGTTTTTTTTTTTTTTTTTTTTTTTAGTTTTTACGTTAATCACGTCGTATGAAAGTTTCGTTTCATGTTGGCGGATAGTTGTCTTCTTGTCAAATAAACATGAAATTAATAACTACAGTTCTCGGAAAACAGTTCTATATGTTCCCTACGGGGATAATAGTTCTATATTTTTACAACCTTCCGTTCACCGTCATATAATTGTCTGTTTGCAGGAAGTTCCGCCATTTTAATATTGTCTCATGACAACAAAGATTTCCCTTTTGACATTTTTGCTGTTCCCCTTTCTATTTACATTTAATATTTCGTATTATATTATATTCCATTGCCGGCAAATCTTATGAATGAGAACATGTAAATATTGTGAAACTACCGCTGTATGTCGCCTGGAAAGATAATGCCGTGTCTTTCTCACCCATCGTTTGAAAATAAAAGCTTGTATTATTAATGCTCACTATCACGAAATTGGAATTAGTTACAAATAGCGGGGAAAAATTTACCACAAGCAGGACTCAAATCATCCGTTGGAGTCGAGCAGAGAATGAACGAGCGCTTCCACGAACGGCCAAGGCAGAGAAGGCGGGACCGTTCTTAGTCGGTGAAAGTCCGATGTATCCCCACGCCGTGATCTCAAAGTGGGTTGGAAAAAACACGTCTCGAACCTGCGACTGGGTAACCAACTGAGAAAAAGGTCAGGAGTTATTCAGAGTTGTCATTTCAAATTGATCGATCAACATAATTGATGAAGGTTCTGCCAATGCGTGCCATCATATTAACTACCTGTCTACACGAAAAAGTTTCATATAATTTTCCTCGTATTTATTATCGAGGGTGTGCCAGGAAACTCCCCAAAAATCACAGTTCGTGTTAGGTGTGAAAATATTTTTTTAGTAATAAATTGGTCAATTTGTTAAAATCATAGGTTCGCTTATACGAGGCGTAGATGATAAAAAGTTCGCATTACGGTGACTGATGTTTTCATTTATCGGAAATCCGTAACGTGTGTACTTGCTCTTATTTTTGTCCGAAATGAATTTGGTAGCGTTTTTACACGAAAAGAACAAATGGCCGATTTAATTTTAGATAAATCAGTTTCGGAGGTCTTTCGTGCTCATAGCCTATATCTCAATTCTATTGTCACACGAACTAGATTCTAAGAATGAGCTGCTTTGATTTTTGAATTTGAGTCAAGCTAACGATTTCGGATAGATTCCTAGAATTGTAGCGATGTAGATATTTAATAACAACTTCCAATACAAACGTCTGATGTAGATGTAGGTAATATTGTATAGGCTTAACAATAGTCTTGCGTATTGATTCCACGAAATATTTATAGAAAAAAGGTATACGTTCAAAAAAAAATATCAGCGCGTGAAAGGATCAGATGAAGACCCACATCAATCGAATACCAGAAAGTCTGAGCTTCGCGTAAATTCCAGGTAACGTGAATATTATACCCATTATTCACATCAAATTTAAATCTAAATCTTGTTTTGAATTCGCTTTCAGACAAGCCAATTCCATTTTCGCCCCTCAGTAATCGAATCATAGATCTCCAAAGCAATAGTGATCCAAAACTAAATTTGTCTCTGCGACTGACATTTCATACCGAGTTATTTTATGTTGATAACACGCTCAAATATAATTAATCATCGCACAACAGCAAACTAATAAACGAGATAGAAATAAAACGAGAAGCCAGTCTAAATTGAAATGTGATGTCGATTTAATTTTGTTGGGGAAAATTAATTCACTTTGGATGATTGCATAATTTAATCAATTTCAATTTATAAATATTTGTTTCTGAAATTGCAAATGATGTCTTGTGATCTTGTAGAGGAAGACAGTAATTTAAATTTTTCTTCGTATATTTAACCCGCTTATGTTTATAGGTGGTTAGAGTGGTGTGCATTTTATTACTTTTAGTCCAAAACTGGTATTTTTTAACATTTACCTAATTTCTGAGGTAACAGAGCGCCCCTTTAGACAAGGTACATTTTGTACCCTCGTATGTACGTACGTTAATGTACGGAAATGACATTTGTCTTCGATGATGATGTCACGTAACTCAGCCTTGTCACTTTCATACATTTGGCATTTGAGCGATTCGATCAGCGATAAAGACTGTAGGAATGTACCCTTGTCTACGGGGACTGATTCTTAATCTCGATCTACTAAGTATTACTGAGCAGAGAAACTCTACTCGGGAATGGTACCCGAAAACTCTTGCACATCAGTCACACTTACGACTGTTAGACAGTATTTCCTCCTCCTCAGTCGTTCCCTCATTATTGAGGATCGTGACTCTTGTTATGCAGTCGTCGGACAGCTTGCCTCGACCTGTTTCTGTCTTGAACTTCCTGGAGTATGTATTTACGAAATATAAATGTCGGCCAAGGTTCAAAAACGCAAATGCCGTTTTAGTTCTAATTTTACTTTTAAACACTTCTACAATGTTATATAGTATAAAAAAATTACAGTTATCCACGTAACCTTCAGAATGCAAAGCGATAACTTACAATATATTGTGTAGGAACTCGAAATGTAGATGGCGATTTCTCTTAGTATTCAATTGACTGAGAGATATCGACATCTACATTGAGATACCGACGATGTAGGTCTCTCTAGTCGGGAATAGGGATATTCGTATTATTTTGCTGAGACGTAAATAGTATAGCACTAAAATTTTACTGAGCTGGAACTACTGAAGGTTCTATGTGGTTTCTATTGTCCCTAGAAATATAAATAGAAATGGCTCGGTTCCCTTTTATAGTTGATTGTAGCGTTATTCATGACTTTTGTTTGTGAAATGTTTGCTTATTTCCATTCATGATTCTTACCTTGATACGCCTTTAATAAAATTGCAGAACAAAGACCTCTCTACTCTACTACGTATGTTAGAAGCCAAGAATAAGTTGGTAAATTGAAATCAAACTGCTGTGCTGTCTGCTCGTGAACAGGACACCTGCAAAGGAGTTCAAACGTCGGCAAATAAAATAAAAATAAACCAAAATCCTTTTAAAAAGTAATTTTATTTCAATATCTAACATGCGCGTAAACCTCGCATTTTTAGACATTGCATTGCATTTTCAATAAGTAAATAAGCAAGCATAGGTACCTAATAAGATTGCTTTTACAAAGACTAAAGTTAAGTTATCCCAAAGGCCATTTAAGCTTTTAATAGTTTTCAAGTTATCGCAAAGCTCAGCAAAGCTCTCACAAATTTTCATTTAAGTCAAAAAAATACGTTGCATAGTAGTTTTTACACCATGATTTAACTTAAACCAATTTCCAATAATTGTAAATACATATTCAAGTTCGTGATTTAAAGCTGTTAAATGCCAAGTATTTTCAAGCCAGACATTTTACATCTTCTTTAAATATTTTCAGAACTTTTATTGATACTAACAAAAAAATAGGCGATAATCTATTAAATTAGTAACGTCGTGTGAGTTACTAAAGAAAACCTGCACAAGTCAGGCCCGCCCATCGGGGGTTCCGTACAAAGACTTTATTTTTATGATTTAATTACAATTGTATATTTTTTGAACTGGTAGTATAAGACCAATATTTGCCAATTCCTTAGTTCTAGGCCTTTGGAAAGTACCCTACTAATTTTGATTTCCTTGAAAGAGTGAAAAATTGTGTTTCTTGCGGTATAAACGGTCGTTTTTTACGTTGACATAGAAGTTTGAAATTTTCACAGCTTCAAGAGCCTGTAAGCTTAAATATATGGTTTTAATTCCAACTCGATACGTCTACGCGTTTTTGTGAAGAAGGAAATGGACGGATAGACGGACAGAAGGACAAAAAATTGAGAAAGTCAGAACTCTTATAGGATATAAGGCTTTTGACTTTCTTCTTGATGTAGATCAAGAATACTAATATGAATAAAAAATAAAAATTGGTACAGGGTGAAAAACTTTCTTTTACAGTAACATATCTTCGGGCAGTAGGTACTGATCACTCGATTATGTAATCTCGTCATATCAGCAACCCCGATAACCTTCGTAATTCTCACACATCCAATATTTTGCAAGGTGAGTGCGAGGCACTGGTTATTGAATAAAACATGTTTAGGGCCCCAGGCAGTCCATTAGCGGTGTAATTCAATGCCCTTCTGGTAAGGTCAATTTCGTACTACTTCGGAGTTCTTACATAACATGGTGTAGGAAAAAACGTCTATTTTCGGCATTGGCAAATTAATTGACCCAGTTACGTGACAGCTCGGCTTTCGTCCCTAGACCCTATCCTCATTTTCTTTTTAGATTAAAATCCGTCATTGGACATTCTTTGCTGACCGCTCTATAAGTTTATTTTGACCTATCCTATACTCATCACTTACATTGTTCTGTCATTAGGGACCAATAAGAATTTATATCTCAATGCTATCATTTCTAATTTCCAGTTATTACTATATTAACTAGATTAAAATTGACGATCAGTATTCGATTTGTTATCAGTTTTCCGAAACGCAAATGACTGTCTGGCTATCATAAAATTAAAGATAAAGAATTAAACTTGAACTTAAAAAACTGACTCTGTCCACTAAATCTTTGCAGACGCAAGAACTGTCAATTTGTATGGAACGATCACCGATTCAAGAGGATAATTATACGACCGTATTAGTTCTTGCTTAACCTGGGGTATCGATATACTCGTGCGATAGCTATTTGATAAAAAGAATTTGACAAATCTCAAGTTATAAAACTGTTAAACAGATGATGAGGCTAAAGTTTCCTTTATTTGTAAGTCTATCAAACATTATCAAGAGGTTTGTAAAAATAATCAGTATAAAAAATTTGAAGTAAAAAGTATTTAAAATTCTGTTTATTCATAATTTAATTTTGATGCTGGCAGTACCCATAAAACATTCTAAAATACGTACTTATAAAAAGGTCCCCAAAGGGCCCCAATAAATTATACGCCATGTTGTGAAATTCAACAATTTGTAGGTATTTTATTCTTTATTTTGTGGACAAATTAAACGGCTCCTAAAATATTAGGGCTCGTCATTTCTTCCCTTATCTTTTGTTGGCACGTTTTTAACTTCTTTAAATGGCGATCAGCAGCTGTTCTTGAGAATTGGCCCTTAAAACTCTCCAAGTTCGTCGGCAGACCAATTTATTATTTTAAACTTTCATTTTTCTTTGAGTGTCGACTTTTTATACAAGGATTTTATGGGCTGAACGACATCATTCTTCTTTATTACGTTTGTATAAGTTGAAACAGTCTGTAAATTATTAAAAAGTACGCCTTTATTCACCAAAAGTGATTTTTTATATATGTTTGAAGTTTTGATTATATTATTCATGTTTGAAAATTTATGATAGTAATTAAGTATGTTGTAAAATAATTTTGTGTTAACTTTTTTGTCGTTTCCATATATTTGTACCAACATGGACATAAACGTGTTCAGTTAGGAACAGAATAACCTCTGGAGTAACAGAAATACATATCCTCACCGCCGAAAGGAAATTAATAAAATAAAATGTTTTAAGTAGTTTTATAATTTATTTTATTTATATCTTTGGTAAGTACAATGGCTTAAGGGTTGTGGCCCCGGTCGTTGGTTCTTTGGTACCTACATGTCTTGGTGTTGCACTTATGTTCTTATACATGTCATACAAAAGAGTATTTAATAACAGTTCCTTAGATGCACGAGCTGTTACATAATCACTGTTACACACATAACATAAGTATTAAAACTTCAATTTTATTCTCAAGACAATAGCCGCGAATTAACATTTTTGTATCGAAATAACAGTTACAATATAACTGTTACCGTCATTCAGGAACACTTTCAATTAAAATGCGCCTACAGGCATAGCAATTACATTGAGTACGGCCATTTCGGAAAGCAATTCATGGAGTCGTCCTAGTAATAGATGTCGTGACCTGCATGAGTATTATTAGATCAATCTCGCAGACTGCGTGTCGATTTAGAATTGATTCAATCAATTGTATAACTCAATAGACTGACATCAATCTTTGTAAAACTTATTTAGCGAGAAGTTTTTGTTGAAACTCAAAAATATATACATGATCTGAGAATTGTTATAATTTTATGTTGTTAAATGATTAAAAGTTGAATTGATGGTGAGTTCCTGTTAAATTTTTGTTTTAATATATCGCTATGTATATACTTATTTATGTTCGTGACTGTACTTACATAAAAATCTTTAAATAATCAGTAAATGTAATTTGTTCAATTTGCGACCATATTCTTACCAGCAATTTATTGCGATCGTAGAATTATGAATACCGGCCTATTTGTTCAATAAATATGCAGTGATTTTGTAATAAGTCGTGCTCAAACTTAAAATAAAGAAATAAATAAACATAATTATCTCTATACGTTTTAAAATATATTTTACACGCTTAATCATTTGGTATATTCAACTAAATCAAAAGTATATACATTGATACATTTTTTTCATGACTCGGTCTTTACCATCGAATTTTACCGAATCAAGTTCCAGTGTGAAAACCATAATACAGGAATACTATGGTTTTTTATATTATGGTTTTGTTCGGTAATTTAGATAGGTTTACAGGATTACTTTTTATGGAGTGCGTTTATTCGACGAAAATTAAGGACAGGTCACGTGACTTATGTTTATATGAAAAATAGATTTTCAATTTTAAGATTTCGACCTAATGTTCCGTGGGGAAAGTTGTTCAGTTTTATGCACCTGATTACTTCGTAGAATAAACGCACTCCATTAGGTTTTTTTTAAGATATGGAATACAGGCAGTAAGAGTAAACTTTTGTAAACCATCTGAACTTTGTGAATTAATACAATAATAACATTGTTTTAATTGGAGAGCCGATTTTTGTTTCAATTCTCTAAAAGTGCTTTCAAACTAATTTTATTTTCTTTTATAAATAACACTTGAATGTATATATATACATGTAAACTGTGAAGGAGGTACTATGGCACATTATGTAAATAGAAATGGCAAAGTGATTCAGAAGTTTAAATCAATAGTTGACCCAAGTCCGAACCGAGGTCTACAATTTGTAAATGTGGTTCTTATTAGATCGTAACAAAATTAATCCTATCAGACCCATGTCAAAGTTTATAACTCATTACTCTACAAATTTTGTTTGCTGCCAAAGAATAATCAGATTGGTATGTGAGCCAATATTTTACAACTAAGGACTGAAAAACACGTTATACCACCTCAGAAGAAACAATTAATATTTTTCAAACATTGAATGATCTTTTTATTGATGCAATATTTCTTTTTTTTATCTGAACTTGTTACGTTGAAAATGTTTATTGCCTAAATAAATGTCCTTAATACAATAATAACATATCTTTGGGAAATCTTCGGTTACGACTTATCTCACAATTATAGTATACTTCTATCATATAAAACATTTAATTCTAAACACTAGTAACATTTCAATATTTCGTCAAAAACCGACAATCATTTGGAATGGTCGCCATTTAATTTGTTTATTAATATTTTCGAATCAAAGCGCTGTCAACGGCATAATTTACAAGCTATGTATGACCTAACTAATAATAAGTTGAAGCGGATCGCTGCCATATTTAAATGAGAATTAATCATCAAAAATGTTTATAAACAATGAAAACTTGTCCGTTTTAAATCTAATAACATTATTACGATTAAAACCATTTCTATCAGTAACTTCGTGCATTATCCAAATCTGTATTATTCAACTTCAATCGAATGTAACAGCACCGTCATCGATTCAATATTAATCGTTATCGAAACTTTTTCAATGTCTTTGACATCCTCCTTATTTACAATAATATCACACATTGATATTGTACACTAGTACGAAATGCCTTTACTAGGTGACTATTATTTGTAACAGCAAACAAAGAATTTATACGCCCGCGCCGACCGCAAAAAATGCTGGCTTCGTGCGCCATCATCTCGACCTTCTTGTAAACGAGTTTGAATTCTATTTACTGGGAATAGAGTTCATACAAGAGGTGTGTTTTCATAATTATTACGTAGAATTTCCGCCGCGATAAATGTACGAACACGTCATTACTGGCCGCGACAAACAATCGTCACCTTTAATTAAGAGGCCTTCGAATTTTCGTTAATTAGAACGTAAACTAATATTTTCAGTAATATTCTTAATATAAAATGCTTAGGTGTATCGTAATACTTATCATTATTTATCGTATAAATGTTATGCATACATAAGTGGGTATTTGTAACGATCACGTTTGATGGTAATAAGTATCATTGTATTGTAAAAACTACACAGAGGTAACAAGCATCAGTTCCTTTTAAATAAAATGAGTATACAATAAGTATTGATTGAAATACGTCTTAATATACATTTAATAGTGCAAAAATATTGAATATTGAGCCTAATATCTTAGTAACTGCAAAAGTAACTGTTATTTTAACAGATATAAATACTTACATTTTATTATACATTTTCATACATTCATCATTAGAGTAAATTGATTGCTTTCTAGTCTTAATATTAATCTTTGCTACAAATTATTGCTAAAGCTTAATTTTAGATATTTACATATAACTATGAATAATGTAATAGTAGAATCGACTTGTATTGACTTAGAACGCTGACAGGAGAATTTTGATAAAAGCGATATTCGTTTTTTTAGGTTATTATGGAATGTAACAATTATAATTTTCTTTGGAACGCTAAATGTTTTCACTAATATAATAACTACTGGTACTGTAAATATGAATTGAATTATATATTGAAATCATTAATTTAACATTACATTGCCTTTATGTAAAATAAACCGCACTTTTATTGAGTCCTTACCAATTCTATCTATTTTATTTTGACTAAGGAGGTCATGGACAGCTAGTTACTTAATCAGTTCTGAGTATCAGTATACAGTTCCGAGTCTAAACTTAAGCATCTAAAATGTTCACCGTCCACATTTGAGAAGATTTTTGTATGCCTGTCTGTATTCACTGGACAACACTACATATATAATAGGGTTGACACACGTGGTGATGTAAATAAGGACGTACCCCACTATGTTCGCAACTGGATGAGAAGTGTACTCCAAAAAGATCGTCTTTGCCAACGTGATTGGTAGATGGCAGACGCAAAAAGAGACCATTATTGCCACAATCATAGTCAATAGCTTCTTGTCTTTTTTCGTTGGGAGACGTGGCTTCGGTGTAGTCGTCCATCGCATTGTAGCTATAAAACTTTGACGGAAGTTCCTAGGCTCACTACCTAGTGACCGGAACTTATTGTCAGGGGCAATTACTTGTTTCTCTGGATTTTCTTGCGCCGAACTTTCACAAGAAGACGATAATTCAGCCCCCGTCTGTATGAAACAGTTCATTGGAAAGTGAGCGGTAGACGGCCGTCTTTTGTCCAAACCGACTGTTCTTATTGTCGTGGTACTCATGCTTAAGGTTTTCATTTCTTTGGCAGGAGGATTTCGTGACTTTTTTGCCGTTTTTCGGACTATCCATAGTATACGGGCGTAACACAGGATGATGGCAATACTGGGAAGCATAAAAGCTACAATGAAGAGGAGTTTCTTAGGAGAATCCTGGTTTTCATCGGGTATAATGGTGCAAGAGCCAGTAATATGATCCAAACTAAACCGGCCCCAAGCTTCCAGACTTGTAGGTATGAGAGCTCCAAAAGAGAATAACCATATACTGGCTATTATCAGATACAAATAGTTCTTCGTGTATAATCTGTTGACAAAGAAAATATGTCAGGTTAATTATAAACATCACGTACAATTTGATTCTGGTGGAATTATTTTAGAAGACATCTATATCTATATATATAAAAATCAATTGCTGTTCGTGAGTCTCGCTAAAACTCGAGAAAGGCTGAACCGATTTAGCTGATTTTGATCTTGAAATGTTCGTGGAGGTCCAGGGAAGGTTTAAAAGGTGAAAAACATAAAAAATATGTAAAAAAAAAAAAAAAGAAGTGTTCCTAAACTCGGTAATTACCATAATTAATTTACTTTTGACAGAACGAAGTCTGTCCGGGCAGCTAGTGCAAAATAAATGTTGACACTTTAGGAGTAGTCATACAAGAGGTTTTTATACTTACTTAGGATAAAGCCGTGGATGTGAGATCATGACATATCTGTTAAGTGTTATAGCGAGCACGGTGAACAGCGATACAGCAACCAGAGCATATCTCGCCAATGGGAACATATGGCATAGGACCTTCCCGTGGGTCCACGACCGCTTCCAAAACGTAGAGGCAGCGAGAGGCAGAATAAAACAACTGAACAGAAGGTCAGAGAAGGACAGGTTGATGATGAATATTGCTGTAGCGTTGCGGACCTGTAACAGAATAAAATATTTGAGTTTTACAGCGTCAGTGTATAATTCAGGTCTTTATTTCAGTATGAGAAAAGCTGAGATATTTGAAAATTTTATTTTTTTATGTTTCTGGATACCTACTTATTTATTAATTATTAATTCCCTGTCCCGTCAGAAGACACAATAGTTAAACAATGAAAAAGTTCATATGTGACTCACGGGACAGTGAAAGGGTTAATTATTAAAGAAAGTGAAGTACTAGTAAAAGCCACACACTTTTGAATGGACTATTGATAATTAACTAACAGATGATTCAATGATTGGTTACAAAATAATAAGCGAAATGGTAATACTTAATATTATTTAGAAATTATTTTTTCCTCTTAAATCGAACTACATTTACGTCAACAAAATTTTGTTAAACATATCAATGATTTATATCGCTACTCCAATTTATCCAAATCAATTATTAATTGGTATATTTCCTCATATGGTAAATCAAGTATACGGTACATTAGGGTAGTAAAAGTGATTGTTGAATTTAATGATTAAAAATTGTCGTTGTTTACTTTGAGCATCATACGAATGACGATTACATATTTTAATTGAATCTGAGTAATTAAACATCCTACGTACTAATTGTTAGAAAAATAAGTGACGTCAATAATAATCTGGATGTGACCACGCTACCGTCATATAGGTCGATTATGTGAGTAATAATAGTATTGTTTATTTGAAAATAATACCTAATAATTAATTATTATTCATACAAGACTTATTTTATTCACTTATTTTTTTTTCCTTCGTGGTAAATGAAAAGGGGCCACTTTTGTACAAAGGAAAATCCATTTAATCAAGTGGTATGTCATACATTCGCCAAACTTTTTATTTTGAAGCCTGTTCTCAGGCTAACTGCAGTAGACTCATAAAAAAACAAGCCCAGTTTTTTGATCCCAAGTTAACTCAACCAATGGTTAAATATCCTAACTAATGGTTTCAAATATCCGTTTATTATTTTTATTCTAACTACTATACTTGGACTACTAATATTTGGACATTTGATAGACAAACAATTGATGAACGCCTTTTACCGATAACACCGCGTGGCACAGCTAGTTGGATATAATACACCTTCAAAATAATTTTGAAAACCGACTCCATAGAAGATGTACTATTTACCTCTTTTGGGTAGATTTAGTCGTTGTTAAATACATAATAATAATCTCCAGACCAAATTTCGGCTCCGGCGACTAATCGCAAGTGAGATCAGCCATGTACGCAGGAGATATTATAGTGCACAAGTGTGTGCGCAAACGCAGGTGCACTCTCTGTTCCTTCACTCTAAGTAGTCCGATGGGACAGCAGACCGACACGATCGAAGACAGATCAGGCGCAGGACCGGGACGGGGTGTTACCACCGCCACAATTCCTGACCCAATAACTAGTTTTGACTCGCCCCGGGATTCGAACTTAAGACTTCGTGCGCGGCAATGCGCTAGACCATCGAGGCATCAGATAGATAGGTACCTAGCATATGTTTAACATAGTACATAATACAGTGTTAGGTATGTATGCTTAAATGTGTCTGTAGTCAGTTTTTAAATGTTATTTTTTTAATGACAATATTGACTTTCTCATATTATATTATAGTAGGTGTCTGAGTTGTTAGTCCTAGAGTTTAAGTCAATATTGATTATTTGTAAATGCTGTAAATGTATATTTAATTATTTGTTTTAAAGGTAAATTTGAACCTAATAACACTTGAAGGTGTATTAGCTTATGAAAATAAAATTTTGGAATTACAATATGCTGTGTGAAAAAAATGAATAAAACCTATCTTAACTTTAAAACTATCGTGTTGCATGATTTTAATAAAATTACCCTGTGACGTTATTTTATTAAAACCTATTAGAAAGAAAATTGTTTAAAATATTTGTATTTCAATCTTTATTAAAAACTAGCTAGCTGCGGCCCGCGGTTTCGTTTGCGTTAGAAAGACCGTTCCTGTTAAACACGTGATCTATCTCAGTCTTCTGTCTCATTCTCTCATCCACTTAAATATACACAATAACCAAAACAAGGAGAAAAATATCTAGTTTGGTGCAAAAGTTATGCGCGTGCACATTTCCGCGATTCATTTTTATTCATATAGATTCCTAGATTTAGTTTCAAAGAATTAGAATAGTGCAGCTCAATAGTGTTTAAATTATAAAATATGCATCCTTCAGTACTATACTTAGATTTATTTATTGGTTAACTGCATTTTCCTGTATAGTTCTAGCGGGATAACATAAGCAACCAATACACAAACCGCATTGGAAACACCTATAAACAAATTACTGTGCAATATGAAACAATACATTGCCTCGTCGTATCAGGTACATATTTATTAATATGTACATGTTGTAAAAAATCTTATCTCGACTAGTAAAAATATTGAATATTAGAGTACCTATTCGATATTTGAAGTATAGTATCCCTTTAAGATGTATTTGATCACGTATGTAAACGTTCCGGACTGCATATTTTCGGTAATCCTGATGGTAAAAGTAATTATTTTAAACTGACAAGTGTCTAGAACATTAACTCATAGTAAACTTATTGGATATGGTATTATATTGCTTTGGTATCAAACATCATCTTGTAATTAAGGAAGTACATGAAATTGTATACTTGTTATTTTTGATAGCTTGTAATGTTCATTGCTGGAAACCTATAAGTACATGATTATTTTAAAAGGAGTGCGTTTATTCAACGAGATAATCAGGCGCATCAAACTGTACCACTTTTCCCAAGGATCATAGGTCGAAATCCTTAAATCAAAAATGAAATTTTCATAAAAAGTGAAAGGTCACGTGACTTATGTGTGTATGAAAAGTTGATTTTATATCTTAATATTTCGACGATAACACACATAATAAACGCACTCTTTTAAAAATAATCCTGGATAAATAAATACAAATTGGTATTTATTCTTAACAAAAAGACTTCAATGTAAATACACGGCGAACTGACAAATTGATAGATAAAAGAAAACGTGAGACAAACCAGCAACAAGAGGCCGACGTTCGTCTTTACTCAGTGCCGATGTATTCTCTTTACTAAAATACATTTCGCGATTCAGCACCCCGAAGGGAAAACTTTCAACAAGAAAGGGGTCAACGACACTATGCGAGAAACAATACTACACACACACATTTGTTTAGTTTTATCTCCTAAGTGCAGGCCTACTTGGGTATCCGTGAACAAGAAAATATTCAAGCCTAACATTTTCCTATCATATTTTTATAATAACTTCCGTGAGACGAATTCATAATTATTTAAAGATTCAACGGCTTACTCACGCCCATTCTCGGGATCGCCCGACTAGTTTCAGACTCAATATGAGTCCTTAATCATGAGCTGACGCGGCGGCAGCGGTATCGCGAGTCGAACATTTTCCTATCATATTGTGATCATAATTCGAAGCGGCGGTAGCCTAATGGTTAGGGCATCGGACTTGTGAGCATGTGGATGCCGTTTCGAATCCCATCCATTGCACTACTAACCGGCATGAACCCTCTCGTATGCAATTTAGGTTAGTTCGAGGAGTTAACAAGAATACTAGTAATGTGCGGTCCACATTGCTAAAAAGCTTTAAAAAAATGCAGAATTATCAATCGTATACACACTTAAGTGATGATTCTACAAAATTATGATCAAAAGCTTGCATAATATAATTTAATCAATTTTAAACATGATATTAAAATTGTGCCTTACTATTAAGTGTGTACATTTATGATTGAATACTTTCGGAGGACCGTAAACAAAATCTCTGTGGAGCTATTTAAAATTTAAATAAAAAATCTAGATATTAAAAACTTTAAATCCTCCATTGTTTTGGTTCAGTGTTCAATAAGCCAGTCTCAACTTTAAAGTAAGCTCTAATCTCTTTTGGGACTTTGTTATGCACTTTAATTAATATCGTCCCACGTTATCCTAATAAAAAGTCTGGTTCTTTCTATTCATTAAGTTTGTAGGATTTTTTATTCAAATTTTAAGGCATGTATTTATTTTTACTTGGCTACAACTAGACGAATACGATACGGTAAACATGGCGAGAGCTATTTACAAAAGATATCGATAGAACCAGATTAATGGAGGCCTTGTCACATGTCGAATACTGATCATGTATTGACAGCGACCCCACAACAAAAGTGCCGATATTTTTTGGATAAATTTGGAGCAGTTCCGAGAAAAACTGTTTACAGAACTTTGAAAGTTCATGTTGTGTGGAAATCGTTGTCTGGTCGATACATGATTTATCGTAACGAAACACCTTAACCAATTAAAGATATGAATCTATTTCAACGATATACTGCTAACGAGGTGGAGAAATGTGGCTGTGTGTTAAATCTCTTGTAGATTGACGCACGCTTTATAGTAGTTAGTGAAACGGTAAAGGCGCTAATATAACAATACTAGCTGTTGCCCGCGGCTTCGCTCGCGCGTAAAGTATTATACATTGATTGAATCATAACAAAACTTAATACTTTTCTTCAGTCATTGACGTTTCGCGAAAATATTGTTTTTGAAACTTTTTTATGATAAACTCTTTGTTATGTGTTCTTTCTTTAAAAATTATCATAGTGTGCGAGCGTTCCAGAATCAGTGAGTCAGTGAGTCAGTGAGTCAGTGAGTCAGTGAGTGACGTGGGCTTTTATAATAGAGATGATGCTGTCTAACTTACTAACTACCCAAAAGTTTTGCTAATACGTTAAATATATACCTACTAATTATTGATCAAAAACTTTCTAGTGAGAGAATAATGTATTATTTGTCGCATCATGACATATTTGCCCGCCTACGTTTGACGGGTCAACGGCATTTATGCAAACTTTGTTCTGGAGAGTATAGATAGTTATACCAACAAATATATTGTTTCATTTGTCTCGTGGTTTAAGCTGCTATGAAGTTCTACGGTTTTCCGTCCGTTCTCATGTGTAGTATTGTATGTCTAACAATAGGTTAGGGCCCAAATACATGAGACTTTAAGCCGATGTTTTGCATGAGTGTACAATCGTACACTCATGCATAAACACAATATGAATAAGGTAGGTACATTAAGGCATCTAGGTATATTTTATTCTGTATGTATTTTGTTAGTTTGAAATATATGTATAATTTGTTATTTTGATCATTCTTAAAATACAAAGTAATTCTAAATGTGTTTTGTAGTTATAATTAGTCATTTAAAATAACGCCCGTAACACATCTATACAAAGGATCAAAATATGGAATAGAAATTGAATTATTTAGAGGAATAATAAAGCAACAATGTGAATGTTTTTTTTTTTTCGAATTACTAACTGCTAAATTGTTTACCTACTTGAAGTTATAACTCAGCCAATCGTGGTCCACTGCTGGACATAGACCTCTCCCAAGAACCTAACCCTTACATGTCATAGTATAATAAAGCGCCTATCTGAGTAGCAGTACCTAACTATTGTATAGTTGGTAGAGTACTGTATGTTTGAATTGTAAAGATAACATTTTATTTGAATTTTAATGGCGTTTAACATTTTTGCACGTGACGTCAGCTATATACAAGGAACAGCACGAATACATATCAATATCATTTAAATATTCCTCAAAGAAACGTTAAATTTGTCTTAAAGACGTTACTTTTGCGATAAGAAAACATTCAAATTAACGGACACAGATAAAACTATAATAAAGAATCTCAAGAAAAAATATTTATTTTAGCATAATTGTTTGATAACGTCCTAAAAGTAGTATTAGATATGAATTAGTTATAACTAGGTATATATACTATAATATACCTAGTTATAACTAATTCATATTTAATAGTATTGATTTAGAAGATAAATATGAAATTATAAAATACTGACCTTTTTGCATCTGGCGAGAGCGACGATGGTGATGAGGTTTCCCGGGATTCCGATCAACATGTAGATCACACAGCACACAGAAGCGAAGCGCAGTAGGGGCTCCGGGTAGTCACGAAACAGCACAACAGCAGCCAGCTCCGCATCAGAATCATAATACGACAGTCCATGAACAGTCTCGTTCACATATTCACCCATTTTAACAACACAATCGATGCACGTCACTTAGCCGTCAACATTCCACTACAAATGAACTCGAATTGACTAAATTGTTCTTAACATAGGATTTGCTGTATTTTCCTTAATGAGTCAATTTTGTAGTCATGGGTACGCCCAAGATTGATAATGCTTCAGACCGCGGCTTCACGTAAGCTAACATGTCCTCATTACCGCTTCAATATTGCTTTCCAAATTTATAAATATTCGTAGACCTATTGCGAACATATCTACTTTTACATTGTATTTTGCAAAAACTATTGAATATGGATACACGTAATTCGATGATAAATAATATAAATTACTAGTTCCACTTTATAATAATGAATAATGCAGGATGTTAGGCATCCTGCATATCTTTATTGAGTATTGTATATACGAGATTATTTAAGTTACCTACTTAATATTAGAAAAGTTGTATTTACAAGATACCTTAATGGTGTTATAAAACTACTACAGTATAAAAACATTCTAATTGCTCTTATCTCACCCCTGAGCACAATCACGGACGGTTCGCGACTATAAAATGTCCTACATACGTAACTACGTATACACAATAACTTAACGCTGACACTACAGCACTTCAGTTTATGGTCACTTATCTTTACACACATGCACTTGAGTGTCCATCATTTGCAGTTATTCATGCTGTCCAGCGATTTATGGCTAGTCACGGCGGGCGCTTCTCGGAGGCGCCATCGCCGGGCGAACGTCACGCCCAGCGCCGACACATCAGCAGGTTCTTGTACGCCTGCCGGTACTCGCTCGACATCACCACGTATATTATAGGGTTGATACACGTCGTCAAGTATATGAGAATATACCCCGCGATGTTCGCAGCAGGATGCGATGTAAACTCGCGAAATATTTTCGTTAATGTTATGGGTAAGTAACAAACCCAGAATGATAGCATTATTGCCATTATCATTTTTAGTAATTTTCTGTCTTTTGCTGTGAGACGTGGTGGTCTCACGGAGGCAGGGGAGCGCCTTAGCGCGACAGCTGCTTGTCGAAGTCGTTTGGCTGTTTCCCCACCGCTTGGTGTTCTTGGCTTGGCGTCCAGGGCACACTCTTCATCGTGCCCGTCTAAAGTGTCGACCCCAGAAGACGAAGAGCGCTCTGGTCCTGGTGTAGGGGGACAGTGTAAGGCAGGTGGAGCAAGAAGTGCTCTGCGAGGTGGAGCGACGTGATTAGTCCCATTCTGGTCTAGACCAGGAGATCGTTCTAAGGCTGTTGAGGCTGAACCAACTGCCGAGTCTTCTAAACCAGGCCTAGACCGTCCCCGAGCTGGCGCACGTGATTTCCTTGCAGCTTCTCTTACTATGCAGAATATCCGAGCATAGCATATAACTATTGCCAAACAAGGCAGCATAAAAGCTCCAACGAACAGAAATTCCTTTGGAGATCGATTATTTTTATCAGGCAGTATTGAACAGGATCCTATTGTGGGATCCAAGCCAAATCTACCCCATTTTTCTAGCCACGTAGCTATTAATGCTCCAAATGAGAATGCCCAGGTACTGGCGACCATTACTGCGAGGTACTGGCGTCGATACAACCTGTTGACAAAAACACTTTTTTTATTAAATCAGAAACGGAAACCTAGTTTCCTGGTATGAGATAATGTACAAATATACCTGATTGTAACTTTAATTTACCTTGTATATACATCATTATAAGTTATGATACGTCATAAGTTATGATAAAATTAAAGGAAAACAAACAAAAGACATACTCACTTGGGGTACAGCCTTGGATGAGAAATCATGACATATCTGTTGATGGTTATAGCCAGCACTGTGAACAGGGACACGGCGACTAGTGCGTATCTGGCCAGGGGAAACATCCGGCAGAGGATCCTGCCGTGTGCCCAGGATCGTCTCCAGAAGGTGGATGCTGCGAGAGGCAGGTTGAAGCAGCAGAAAAGGAGGTCGGAGCATGATAAGTTCATAATGAACACGGCCGTAGCGTTGCGAACCTGCAAAAAGACAATAATTTTAAAGAATACGATACGTTTAATTCCGTCATCAGCAAGTTTTTCTGTAATGTGTGGTCTTTTTATTTCAGCTTTTGAGAGATTACGATGTGCCACAAATTTGTCACGAAAGTTATTTCAAAAGATGTGTGAACCTACACTTAAAGCTAATTATGTGTAGTAAAAGCTATGAAAACTGAGTTCAATGCTCAATAATATGGAGCTCTAAACACTTGGGTCACTGCCCACTACTTTAAGTTACACTTTAAAATATATTTCGAGCGAGAACTTCATTTCTATAGAGCTCAATCCACAGTAATATTACTTTAAGTTGAATTTATTTGCATAAATCTATTGTAGAAGTGAATTAAGTACTCTATTTCTGTACGTACTTGCGGCGATCACTGACCTACGCTCAGTATGCAGTATTTCATCCCATTTATTGCGATATTATCACTTTTGATGAATAAATCATGCCTTTAGTGTGACTCGGTTGTAGTTTTTCTATTTTTAGAGTTCATACGGTGTTATTTATTAGTGACTTTAAATATATTCTCGATTTATTTTCATCCGGCAAAACAAATGAATATAGTACCTACTAATTTGTAAACAAAAGAAGTTTGATAAAATAACAAAAAATACTCCTCGCTGGTAAGATAGTTGTTGTTACGTAGGTCCAAAACTAATTTACTTTTATGTGTGTGAGACATGATGACAGGTATTCTAATCGAATTAAGGTAAATAATACAGCCAACTACTTTGTAAGGATGATATTATATTACAGTTTCGACACGGGTGAGGGAAAACAAATAACGAAAGCCAATCATAGTGGCTTGTAAAGCTAGTGTCAAAGGTAATATTAGTGTCAATTGCCGATGTTGAATGTTGCAGCAAAATTAGATGATGAATTGAATTTATAACTTTTGGAGTCAAAACTGATCACAAATATGGCAACTGTACTAGTAGTAAATTTTAATGTTTGGTATAATTTGCAAGCACGGTCATACTTTTGAATCATTACGACGCCACACAGTTCAGACACGAACTCCGTCCGTCCTCCGTATGAAATTTGTGATTTTATTTTGATCATCTAATTTTGCTGTTACTGTACACCGATAAAATATAACAAAAAAAAAAAACAGAATAAAAACATTGGTACAAACGCGGCATTTTATATCCAGTCAACCCTAGGACGCCGTTACTGGTACTCTGAATTTAAAAATTCAAAATGAATTTGAATGTCAGATGGAACAGAAATATGACGTATTCCTTCAAAATCATCTCCGAAGTCAAATATTTTGATGAACAGAATGATAGATGGAATACAGACTCGTAACAATCGTTTACGTGATACTATGACGTATTCGTGTTAGTTTATTTAGACATCAAAGACAATTAGTCAATGAATATTGATACGTGTTTGAGTTCGTTATTAGTTATTTTAAGGCTATCATATTACTAGAATTGTACAGTGATCAACAAACTTCAATGATTAATTCATCGAAATAAGATTTAAAATCTGCCAAAATTCATAACTTATTTTGTGTTGTTTTGTTTTCTATTCAGCAACATACGAATTTAGATTTTTTGTTCGTATTCTTTTCGTTCGCGGTTTTGGAAATCAGATTACGTTCACCGACTTTTGCTTCTCACATTTTTAAATATGAAGTTTTACTATTAATAGATTTGAATTTATATCTAATTAAACTACATATGATTTTGATGACTTAATTTACGCTGTGTCAAGGCTTATTTTGTAGTAAACATTTAATATTGGTATTAAGATATTATTATGTACCTATCTGGTTGAATAGTTGATTATCTGTATAAGATAAAACAAAGTAGGGTTTGTTACAACACTTATAACTCGAGAACGGGTGGACCGATTTTCATGATCCTTGATTTATTGGATTCGTCTCTGTCTCGAATAGCAGAATAAACATTAATAACTATGGAAAATTTACTGTAAAAATGAAATTTACGGGAACGGGAAAAAGTTTTCCCCATTTCCCGTGGGTGAAACCGCAGGGCACACCTACTAGGAAATAAATCTTTATGATTATCTAGTGATTTCCTCATTTAAATGTTTTTCAAATACATTTAAATTTTAGGGACATAAATAAATTACGTAATGTAATTGAGATAACTACTACTCATAAATATTTATATTTAACTTTTCATTATTTAATTATGACTCCATTATTTGCTTCTTCATTCAGTATGTTTTTATAGTCAAATTTATTTTTATTAGATGCTTAAAACTTTATAAAACCTTTTTTTCTTCGATAAGAGAGATGAAAGAAAAGTGGAGAGGTCTATGCGGTGGGTCAGTAATTGCTAATATAGATATAACTTCCGCAATAAGGGTATCTATCTAAGCATATATTTAACTAAGATTTTTACCTACTCACATTACTACAAATATATTTTAAATGTTATTCTTAATACTTATTTTATTACGTTTCTGTGATAAACGAAAGATTTAAAACGAACACAGGTGGGCAAGCTAGTGATAATATTTACGCGTCGGCGTTTCGCTTTGTTTGTAAATGATTTAACGCTATCTCATTAGGAAAGACATTTGCTAATGTCTGTCTGACTACAAACTGACCATCAAAACAGAAGCTTATCAAAGTAAGTAAAATTATACATTGTTATCGTAAATCTTATCTAATAGCACAAATACAGATGGTACCACGAGTAGTAAAATTAATAGTTTTGAGTCAAAATAATTATGAGTATTATCGGCATTTGCAGTGCGCGCGCACTTGGATAAACAGGTAGAAGGTTTGCATATCGGACTGATGAACTAAAATAGTTGAAAAATATTATCTATACATCTATACATCTATACATATAATAAAATCGTAAACGACCAGTGTCTGTACATTGAATATTTTGGAAAAAAAACTACATACACACGTTCTATTCATGTTCCCGAAGCCGAAAATATAGTTTTTAAAATTTTTGTCTGTTTGTCTGTGCGTTTGTACGCGATGATCTCAGAAGCGACTGAATTGATGTGAATGCCGTTTTGACTGACGTATTGCTCCAACCTTCCCATAACATTTAGTAGTTATTTCATCGAAATCGGTGCATAAACAAAAAAGTTATGTACATTTGAATCAATAGAAAGCGATATCGGCGATACAAAGTCCAATTTAGGAAGAGCTCTCATCACTATGGTCGTCCGTATTAAATAGGGATCAAACCTTAAATTAACACAATCTCAATTCATCTGTACACGTAATATTTGACATATAAACAACAAAGTAACCATGGTAAAAATAACGTTGCCATAGCGATCAGTTTATTGAAGTATGAATAACTATTTACGATGCTTACAGTAGTGTTAGACAGCTCTGTGGTTATACGATGGGAAATGTGAAATATCTTGCCGTATGTTCAAATCCTGAAATCCTGATGTTACTACATATTTTGATTTTTTATTTCTAGCACCGAATTTCTTACAGAACTTTAAATGTATCGGGCTAACCCTTTTTGTGTTTTTGTATTATTTTTTAGTAGTAAGTAATTTTTTACACAGGTGGTTATTACAACAAATCAAATCAAATCAAATCAAATCAAATCGTTTATTTGTGATACATATACATACAACAATTCTTTAATACGCTCAAGATAGCTTGCTGCTCATGTAATTTTTGATGCCTGATCGAGACAAACAAAAATGCATAAAGTTTTTACAATCACACTTTACTCTTAGACAGGTGAAGGTCATAGTCAGAAGATAAGTCCACCATCTCGATTCCGCAATTTCTGCGACCTACTTAAAAGAAACCAAATTGTCAAATACCTGTAACAGTTGACTTGAGCCCAAAGACATTGTAATGTATTCTACTCTTGAGCCATCTAAAGCGCATTCAGTGATTCCGTCAGTCAAAAATATTTTTCACATGCATACCTATTACGACTGATCAGCGCGAACACAGTCGCGGGTACAGCTAGGTCCTCAAGGTTACTTTATTCATCTTTTTGTCTATATTAAGCTGAACGGACGGTATTTGAATATCGCATCGACTACTGATTAATGCCTGTGTGTGACGAGATCTGATGGCAAACTGCTGAGTTGGCATAACTTTCTTCCCATAAAGAGAAGGAATTTAATGAGCATTGCGGGTTGGTGATTTCAATTGGTAATGGTTTAAAAAATGGTTGGAATCCAGGTTTCCTCACGATGTTCGTTTGAACGATTGTCATGTATGTCTTAGAATGATGAAGAAAGTACATATTACTTTGAAAAAGTCACATTGGTACTTGCCTGGGTTCAAATCTGCAACCACGTGCATGTGAATCCGGTCATTGAACCACTAGGCCACCGAAACATGGAGAAATGAAAATTACATATTTAGCTAGAATTTTTTTATACGCATTTAGCGTTTTGTTGCCGCTTTCTATCTCCCGGCCGCCTACAGTGATCCTCCCTTTTGCTCTATTCCAGTACCGTAATGCAAAGTTATCGGCAAGGGTAAACAGGACTATCTGGTATAACACAAAAAGAAAAGAGCCAGGAAGTCCAAAAACGACCAAAAGAGAAGGGCATTCCCTTCTCTTTTGGTCGTTTTTGGACACCATAGTAATATTTTGGACAGTGGACATCGAAAAACCTCCATTCTTATGAGCTATTTTTGCTCACAGCTATATTGACACTTAGCAAAATATCAAACTCAAAATAAATATCGTCGAAACAATCCTGTAAACGTTCAAAGGAAGCTGCTATTACACAGATGTATTTAGTTAAGGCCATTTGAAGGGAACACTAAATACCTAATGGAAATACCAAACGCGATAAGGCGATAACATTTCTTTATTCCTTTAACATATAAATTGAAATCTATTTCATTTTCAGCTGCATCCATAAGTTTTTCAAAAATCGCGAGCTTATACAAACATGTAACTACAAATATTTCTGACTCTAGGTCCCGCAATCTTATTTGTGTATAGTAGTCTACAGAAGAACATTTATCTAAAGAAAAAAAATACATCAAACTACATCCTTCGTACAAAGCCTACATAAAGTTTCAAAAACTTTTAAATTTCAGTCGTAGAATAAACATAAGTGTAAATATTTATCTTCTGCCTACGTACAATAAGCAACTTTGTTCTAAGATTTTGAAAATCAATGTTGATGATATAATTATGGTGTATGGTCTTATGTTAACCCAAACGATACAAAAATTTTATTGAAATTGATCAATTATAAAATTTCCGAGGTATCGCGTAAAAAACGAAAAGAAAATATCAGTCGACTTGAGCCATCTAAAGCGCATCCAGTGATTTCAGTAAAAATATTTTTACACACTTATACCTATTACGACTGATCAACGCGAACAACGTCGCGGGTACAGCTAGTTAGAAAATATTTTTGACTCATAAAATTATCTGTCGAATTAAAAATTACAAAATAATATTTTTAAATCTTGCGTTGTTTTATATTTTATTGGATTTAAATAAAATGGATTTAATTTAAATGAAATTAATTAAATTTTATGCAGTTTACAAAACGCGAAGTGACGTCGGTTGGCTCTTCGTAAAGGCACGTCAGTTTTTTTTTAATTTGATGTTATCATTTAACCTTTACACTCACATTATGATTCCGTAATTGCATCCGGGTTTGATAAAAATCTAGCTATAGTGTCAATATAGCTGTGAGCAAAAATAGCTCATAAGAATGGAGGTTTTTCGATGTCCACTGTCCAAAATATTACTATGGTGTCCAAAAACGACCAAAAGAGAAGGGAATGCCCTTCTCTTTTGGTCGTTTTTGGACTTCCTGGCTCTTTTCTTTTTGTGTTATACCAGATAGTCCTGTTTACCCTTGCCGATAACTTTGCATTACGGTACTGGAATAGAGCAAAAGGGAGGATCACTGTAGGCGGCCGGGAGATAGAAAGCGGCAACAAAACGCTAAATGCGTATAAAAAAATTCTAGCTAAATATGTAATTTTCATTTCTCCATGTTTCGGTGGCCTAGTGGTTCAATGACCGGATTCACATGCACGTGGTTGCAGATTTGAACCCAGGCAAGTACCAATGTGACTTTTTCAAAGTAATATGTACTTTCTTCATCATTCTAAGACATACATGACAATCGTTCAAACGAACATCGTGAGGAAACCTGGATTCCAACCATTTTTTAAACCATTACCAATTGAAATCACCAACCCGCAATGCTCATTAAATTCCTTCTCTTTATGGGAAGAAAGTTATGCCAACTCAGCAGTTTGCCATCAGATCTCGTCACACACAGGCATTAATCAGTAGTCGATGCGATATTCAAATACCGTCCGTTCAGCTTAATATAGACAAAAAGATGAATAAAGTAACCTTGAGGACCTAGCTGTACCCGCGACTGTGTTCGCGCTGATCAGTCGTAATAGGTATGCATGTGAAAAATATTTTTGACTGACGGAATCACTGAATGCGCTTTAGATGGCTCAAGAGTAGAATACATTACAATGTCTTTGGGCTCAAGTCAACTGTTACAGGTATTTGACAATTTGGTTTCTTTTAAGTAGGTCGCAGAAATTGCGGAATCGAGATGGTGGACTTATCTTCTGACTATGACCTTCACCTGTCTAAGAGTAAAGTGTGATTGTAAAAACTTTATGCATTTTTGTTTGTCTCGATCAGGCATCAAAAATTACATGAGCAGCAAGCTATCTTGAGCGTATTAAAGAATTGTTGTATGTATATGTATCACAAATAAACGATTTGATTTGATTTGATTTGATTTGATTTGTTGTAATAACCACCTGTGTAAAAAATTACTTACTACTAAAAAATAATACAAAAACACAAAAAGGGTTAGCCCGATACATTTAAAGTTCTGTAAGAAATTCGGTGCTAGAAATAAAAAATCAAAATATGTAGTAACATCAGGATTTCAGGATTTGAACATACGGCAAGATATTTCACATTTCCCATCGTATAACCACAGAGCTGTCTAACACTACTGTAAGCATCGTAAATAGTTATTCATACTTCAATAAACTGATCGCTATGGCAACGTTATTTTTACCATGGTTACTTTGTTGTTTATATGTCAAATATTACGTGTACAGATGAATTGAGATTGTGTTAATTTAAGGTTTGATCCCTATTTAATACGGACGACCATAGTGATGAGAGCTCTTCCTAAATTGGACTTTGTATCGCCGATATCGCTTTCTATTGATTCAAATGTACATAACTTTTTTGTTTATGCACCGATTTCGATGAAATAACTACTAAATGTTATGGGAAGGTTGGAGCAATACGTCAGTCAAAACGGCATTCACATCAATTCAGTCGCTTCTGAGATCATCGCGTACAAACGCACAGACAAACAGACAAAAATTTTAAAAACTATATTTTCGGCTTCGGGAACATGAATAGAACGTGTGTATGTAGTTTTTTTTCCAAAATATTCAATGTACAGACACTGGTCGTTTACGATTTTATTATATGTATAGATGTATAGACTGATCAACGCGAACAACGTCGCGGGTACAGCTAGTTAGAAAATATTTTTGACTCATAAAATTATCTGTCGAATTAAAAATTACAAAATAATATTTTTAAATCTTGCGTTGTTTTATATTTTATTGGATTTAAATAAAATGGATTTAATTTAAATGAAATTAATTAAATTTTATGCAGTTTACAAAACGCGAAGTGACGTCGGTTGGCTCTTCGTAAAGGCACGTCAGTTTTTTTTTAATTTGATGTTATCATTTAACCTTTACACTCACATTATGATTCCGTAATTGCATCCGGGTTTGATAAAAATCTAGCTATTCCTAGTATCCGAAGTTTTGTATGATTTGTAATTGAAAGAAAATTAACATTTGTATATCGTAAACGGTTCTCACGTGCATCTCTTCGGATATTTGGAATTCCGACACCGGGCTATATAAACTAAATGCACGTGAGCAAACCGTTTACGAATATACTGAACTATCTCACGAATGTGACAAAAAATACTGACCTTTTTGCATCTGGCGAGTGCAACGATAGTAATGAGGTTCCCGGGGATGCCGACCAGCATGAAGAGCACGCAGCACACAGAGGCGAAGCGCAGCAGAGGCTCCGGGTAATCCCGGAACAGTTCTACCGCCTCCAGCTCCGCGTCAGACCCGTACTCCAACACGCCACCCTCGAGGCTGTAGTTCCCCCCGTCTACCTCACTCGCGAACGTACTCCTCGGTATACTCGGCAACAGATCACCCATCTTAACAGATCACACATCATTCCACAAACGCGTCACGGTAACAAATTTCATCACTCATTTGATGTTCATGTTTACGTGGTCGGGTTTCGCCTGCGACTGATAACGAACCTTCGTGCCGGTCAATACGTTGGGAATAGAGTCGTGGTGATAAAGCATTTTGTCGATGTACGGGGTTATAAGGTCACAGCTGCTCAGGAAGCACGCACTATCTCGTCGCCGCTCTCGTCCACGGTATCTGTACAGATAAATTTGTATTCGTTTATTATTAATTCAAAAATAACAGATGGAATGTTATGAGAGTTATGAAAGAGATAATGAATGGTGTGTTTGTGAGTTACTTGAATTGTGAGTCCATTGTCAGTAGTTGTTTTATTGCCGCTGCTGTTAGCATTTGGTGATAATAAAGTTGTTATCTTAATATTTTAAAGAATATTATGTTGATTTTATTCGTCGGTAAATAAGTACTTATACTGTATGCGATACCATATTTGGAACAGTTTTTTGTTCGATTACATGAATGTTCATAATATTCTTACTGTGTATTAAGTAAAGTTTTTATAAAACGGATAAACGCGAATTTAAATTTATAAATAGTGTAGGTCCATCCATTGCTATTATTTTCTTTTAAATTATTAAAATATTAGCTGAATGAAATCCTTAATCGTTTAACAGATAGATAAGTAGCTATTTGATTATTAAACGGGCTTTTTGTTTTTAATTTTCATTTCAATCTCAGTTCATGAAAATGGAAAAAAAAAATATTATTATTTTGAGATTGCTGAATGCTTTTAAATTATTGATATATTTTTATTTTTTAAAATACATCTTATGAAACGACATGTTCAAAGAAAACCACTTATGACAACTAACACTTTTTTACAAAGACTCCTGAAATTATAAAACTTTATAGTGTCTATTTTCAGTTGTTATCGTTCAGAAAGTAGTCCCAAGTACATACAAAGGAATCCAATAAATATGTCGGACGTGCGACAAATGAGCGCTTAGCACGACAAAATGGCGTTGCACATGCAAATACGACGCGTAGCGCACTCGACCTAAATCAATCAGTGGCCTATTACTGTCCATGGCTATACAGGATGACTGCTAAATGAGGGACAGTTTTTTTTTCTAACCGTGTCTATTCCACTGCAGGGCAATTACCTCTTTAACCTGCTATCGCTCTGGTTATGACTGTGGTTATGTCAAAATATGTATGAAAATTATATATGTAGTTTTCAACATAGGAACTTAATTCAAAAGATGTACCTATGCTTAGTTAGTTTGACGGGACTGTTGGTCTAGTAGTTAGTGACCCTGACTGCTAATTCGGAGGTCGTGGCTTCAATTCCCGCCCAGGACAAATCTTTGTGTGATGAGCACAATCATTTGTTCTGTGTCTGGGTGTTATTTATCTGAAACATGTCCTATGTACTTGTAGATATATAAGTATGTTTATCAGTTGTCTGGTTGCCTTGGTACAGGCTGCATAGTTAGGGATCACATGGCCGTGTGCGAGTTGTCCCAAGGCAATATAATTATAATAAGATTAGAATATTTTATATGCAGTCGTTTCTTATTCAAAAACTAACTTTTTTTTTACACCTATGAGTTACGAGTATTATCACCGAGCCGGCCTTGCATAGAAAACGAGTGTAACAATTTATTTGAAATGTTGTTAAGTAAGTGCTTCATATATTTAAGTAAAGACCTAAACACCTAAGGCGCATTCGTATTGGTTTAGTATCAGCTAATATGGCGGTCGCTTGAAGCTCCGGATGTGTGCCGACGCGAATAGAAGGAAACTATTAATTGGATTTACTGTTACGTCATATTTGTTTCTTCAAGTATTAGAATTATTATTAAATACCTGCCTTAATGCTTGATGATATTCCGTTCTTTATTCAATATTCGTCTATTACAAAAAAGTGAGAAATTGAGGCAAAATTATTGCTTTCTGAAGTTTACGTGAATGCTATAAAATATTTTTCTTTTTCCTTTTTTTTTTTAAGGATTCTTTCGCGGAGTACAATCCGTTACAAATAGCTTTTATTATGAGGCAAATATTTAAAAATTCTTTATTTCGTTCTTTAAAAAAAGTGTTTGACGTGCAATGAAAAAGTTACAACCCGTATAACGTATTTTATTTAATTACTCAGTCTATGTTATAAGTGTCACATCGTGTAAAGCGGTGGTAGACTATTGGTTAAAGCACTGGACTTGCGATCTTGTGGCCGTGGGTTCAAATTCCAGTCATTGTACTACAGACCAAAACCTCCTAACACAATTTAGCTAAGTACTAGGGGTTATATTACAAGATAACTAATGTAGTGCGTCCCGAAATAAAACTTTTCGCTAAACAAATTTTGTAAATTCAAAGTAACATATTTGCTAGAACTCGAATATTAGTAGCATGGTTAATTAATTACACTAAACTTATGTTACGACACTTATAATGAGGGGATTACTCCGGAGATCCTTACCGTGTCATGTTATGAGTAAGTGCACTCTGCATTAATGAGCACCAGGAGTCCTAAACTAACCCGTAGCTCTTGGACTATCTAGTTTAAGAGTTATGATTAAACATTGCCATGTGAATGACAAAATTATTTACCAATCCTGTGCCTGATCTCTCTCCGGTTATCTGCCATTCCATCGGACTATGAGCGTTGAAAAACAGTTGCATACTATATCAGTTCTTCAACTCACCAACGAAGAGTTTGCATAGGTGTGTATAGTATAATATTCAGATTATCATATATAGTGGTCTCACTTATCCGAACTATTCGAACACGGAGACGGTGATCTGGGTTGCTGGTATTGTTGAAGTTGAATAATTGCTTGTGGGACCAATAACCTGGCAGCACTTGCGTTGCATGTTAACTCCAGTGGAATACTGCCTTAGTACTTGGTCGAATATTCGAATAGAGATTTGTTAGGGTAGTAATAAAAGCTCCGACAAAAAAATAAGAATTCTTACTGCCTAAAATACTTACTTTCCGACTACTTTCATCCGAATAAAAATGACGAAACGACCGAATCAGATACTAAAATCTTCGAAAAATAAACATAACTGTTTATTGCTATAATACTTTTCTACCAGCTTAAATTACGTTCTACTGAAAATTATGTTTTGGCATTTTTATCTTTACTTGCCTACTATTAATTCATAAATTACCTTTCACATTTCATAGACTGTGGTGCTAATTTAACTACAACGTTATAATGAAAATACTATTCAGAGTGGTTATACAGAAACTAATAAAAAATATTAAAATGTACTTGTAATAATACCTTTTTATGGTACCTATCAATCCAAATAATTGAAGTAAAGATGAATGATTGTAAACCCCCTAACCTATCTGTAATGGAAAAGTAAAAACATAGCGAGTCGCTTCTGGCACTCGCCGGCCGCTGCCGCGGCACGCTCGCTTCGCTCGCTCGGCTCGTGCGGGGGGGTCGCAGTTCTAACCTAACCTAACCTACTGAGTCGAATTTGACACTTAAACCTACCTGCAATGGGCAAGTAGGACAATAATATATCGACCCGAAAACCCCTGTGGGTGTACCAAATTTCATAAAAATCGTTTCAACCGTTTCCGATATTCCAATTATAAAAAATTCTACTTACAAGAGTAGTTTAGTAATAATTCAGGAAATTGAGAGCATGGAAATCGATCGAATCGATCGTGCGGGCCGAACAGTTTAGGTATTTTCATAAATACTGAGAGGTAAAAAATATATTTTATAACTAACAATACAAAATTAAAATAGTTCATGCAAGTCGTAAAAATGTGAATATTTTGACTAAAGCTCTGTTGTCGGTAACTTAGTAATTTTGTCGGAGGTTCAGTAATTTATTCAGAAGTTCAGTTTTGTAGTTCGAAGTTCAATTTTATTTTAGGAGATATGTAATTTTAACGTGCTCTTATTTGTTTGTTAAATATAATTTTTCTTTTCGGTATGTTTTAGGTTTTTTTGTCGGTAATTCATTATAACGCTAGTTAATTAGAATAATAGTCTGCCACAGATCGCTGGAGATTAATTTGTTTTTCGGAACTATTATTATTTCCCGATTTGTTATAGGTTTTGGAAAGGCTGGTCCACATAATACTGGATATTTATCTTACAAACCTCTGTGATTGGTTGTTAGTCTTATGGTCACACCGTCGTGATTATTCGATTTAATTACAGATAAAAATTTAAATGCGGATCCTTTTAGATATATGGAATGCACCTAAAGTTCATAAAAATAAGGTTCCTTTTCGAAATGCATCTTTAATTCTCTCGTTTCCTCTCTCGATTTTTGTTCTGTTCTTTTATTAAATTCGTTATTTACTAAAAGTGGGTTTAAGTATTCAAGTTTCAGTTTCAGTAAACTCTTAGTAGATTACTTTATAAGATATTTTCTGCACCCACGCTTCTAGGGATACTACTAATACTAGACTTTACTAGAGCAAGGTAAGGGTTTGAATAAATAATGGCCCTAATCCTCTCGTTCAAAGTTCTTAGCTTTGTAAAAAACATCTTATGTTAATTCAGGTATCGTTTGCTTTAACGTGCCTCTGAACCTCTCATCTAAATCCCTTGAGCCGTTTTGGCGTGATTGAGTACAGAACTTTCGCATTTACAATGTCATAAGCTTAACATCACGCTTTTACTGCGCAATGGGTTAAGCAGACCAATTAAAACTATAATCCAATAAGTTTAATTTCATAATGGTAGGGCACAATTCGTGAACAAGGTAGCTGACTTACGGAGTGCGGAATAGCGTATGTTATGACTAAATTTCACGGAGGTATAAGCCATATAAGTCCAGACATTAAGTAGAGTACTAAGTCTAGGCGAAGAGTTCCTAATAAATGTTATATCTACGCTATACCATTTATTAGGAAATACGCTTCTTGCGTAAAAAAGTTTTGGTTTGTGTTCTTAATTACTAGAAATCCGAAATAAAGGTATTCGATAATCACAAACAAGAGGAACCTGATTAAGTTTAGGTATATCAACTATTTACTCATTCTATATGAATGATTACTTCATATTGAAGTTCCACACACATTACTTGTTTTGTTACCGAAACAAAATGTAATAAAAATAAATATTCCAGCAAAACTCCTGTTACAGTTTTCATTTTAAAATGCATTACAGTATTTCATCAGTAAATGTCACTGAAATAACAACAGTGAGTGCAGTGGAACGTAAAATGAAAAATAAACAAGTAATTCACGCATTGGTTCTCAAGTACTTATTATTGTAAGTACTTATGAACTACATAGTTTTATAAAGCTGCACTTGAATGTACTTAGTTATACGACTGCATGGATAGCCGAGTGGTATAGGTCACCACGCTAATTACCACTGTGCGCGACGAGCTCCGGGTTCGATCCCCGCGGGACAAGCATTTGTGTGATCCACAGATACTTGTTCCAAGTCTGGGTGTTATTTGTGCATGTGATTTGAATGTTTGTGAAACCCCTGCGACACAAGGATAAATTCCTTAAGGCGGTCGTCGTTTTTTCTAAATCTAAATCTAGTTATTATTAGTTATGTATTTTTTGTATTTTAATATCTAAATTATTGTAATCTAAGACTATTTGTGACAATATTATGTTGATGTTTAATCTACTTTATTTACGTTATATTTGTCAATCTAATATTAGATTAGTGTAATTCCAAGATAAGTTTTTACTACTACCAGAACAACAGATATAGTAAGCGATAAGCAACGTGTTTATTGAGTTGTGACCTATTTATCACTTGGAAAAGACCGTAAGCATTTGTTTCGATTCCTCGATAGATGTGTATCAACAATGTGTGTATCCGAAACACGTTTTAATAAGGACAGGGCGCGGGTTAACATTTTGACAGGCCCGTGACGCCCACGCGGACGTTTCCATCGCCCACGTCTAGCTTTCCACTCGTCAACCCTCACCGAAACCTAGATTACTCACATTACGCTTAAACGGAAATCATTACCCATATTGACCTAAATTTAATTCACTAACTAAGTTAAGATTGATTTGTTGATAGACTTTCGCTTAGATACATTAATTAAATTTGCTTCGTCTATTTTATCCCCCTGTCAAGTTACGCCAACAACCACTGTAATCTTACGTAAAATAATGATAAAGGTCGTGATGGCCTAGTAGTTTAAAAAACGGATTTGTGTACAATAAGCTTACATGTACCAATGTCACATTTTTACGATTAGACGTAAGAAATAAGCGGTACCCTTGCCCGTAAGTTTTCTTCTGTAATTTTTTATTGATATGTTTGCTGTTTGTACATAAATAGATTAATTTTTAATGTTACTTATACTTTCTTAATTGTTCTAAGACTCCATTTATCAGTGAAGAAAACTCAATTCCGAAATTATTTTTATTTGTATTGTTTATGTCTATGAATTATTTACAATCTTAATAAAAACTAAAATAATTAATCATATATATATACACACGAAGAAAAAAAAAAAAAAAAAAACATAACTAATTAAAATCTAAAAACTAAAAAATGGCGTCAAAGTATTCATTCCGAAAAAAGTTAGCAAGTTTGGTGATCAATGCTCGTTCTTGCTCCCTTCCAGAAGATGCCTCTGACGGAGACAATGCCTGTGCAGTCGGATATTTATATTTACAGTAAGAAATAACTGAATTTTGACGTGAGGCTTTGTTAATAAAACATTGAATGAATAAATTTCTCTGATTCCAGTGTAGAAAGAATTGTAGCAACCTACCATAATATCCGACCATTCTTATCTGCATCCTTATAAAATTGGTGAAATCCTTTTTCATTATCATAAACCTTTCGTTTCGTCCTCCAGAGACAAAACTTGCTACATTTAATAATCAGGGAATCTCAAAGGATTGCAAAATATTATTTTATGGCGTCTTTTTGTTTCTTTTTGCTGAATAAATTTACTGTATTTTGAAATAAAAGGCTGAATTATGAAATACTAGTAAAAACTAGTTTACAGGTACTTATACAATATTCGGGATCATAGTTGTTTCGGTCATAAATGTCTCTGAAGTTGTTAATAAGTTGTCTTGTTATAATGTGTTGTTGTCTTAACAGTCGTAGCAGCTAGTTCGCCCAAACACGAAATTGAAGAATGTAGTGGCTGGTTTAAAACGAAAACTTTAGGAAGAATGACATTGACACTTCGAAAAGTCTTTGTTGACATAATATAAGTGAACAAAATGGTAAACGATTATCGAAATAAAATTAACGTTGCAATATCTTTTGAGCAACTCTCATTTGAGTGAAGTGTGAACAAGAAACTTACATAAGCCTATTTTATACTGCTAAAATAAGAAAATGTGGCGTATATATTGTTAACAAACACTTTATATGAATAAAATATCTGAGACTTGGAAAGTACCTACAATACGTGACTCACATTTTAGAAGGAATTCAGAAAATTCTTAATAAGTCATTCTTAAACGAATATAGGTACATACCTATAATATATTTACCTACGCTCGGAAGTGCGTACAAAAAAATATAAACACGTAATAGGCACTCTGGCAGTTGCCTTTGCTTCGCAGATTTCGTATCTGATTATAAATGTATTCAGACGCTTCTGCCTTTTTATAGGCTGTAAAAATGAGTAGGACAATAACTTTGTGGCAGTTTAACAACGTACAAAGGAAAATGCAAAATAAAACCACAGCCGTTATACAAGTTCAAAAAAAGAATAGAATTTAAGTAAAAAGTTTGAAGTTCGCTACGGTCCTATTCATATATTTCTGCTTTTTAATCCTCGTTTGGATTTTGTATAAATATGTATAAGAACTTATTCTTTTATTTACTTTGCACTTACTTACCTACCTACTTTAATAAAAAATAATGTGATTAAAAAATGTTTATTTTATGTTCATTATCTGATAAAGCTTACAAGTTGTGTATTTGTTTTTCTATAATTACCACCTTAGTTTAGTTATTTAAATGTTTACTTATAATGACTTAACAATTAATGGCACATACCTAATCAGTATTTATTTACGTCAGTTATTTTCCTTGTAATTAATTCTATGGGAGTTAATAAGGTACCTACTCTTTATTTACAGCGAATAGATCGATAATACTATACCTCGAATTATGTACAAAGATCAATAAATTCATTAATTAACTAGTATTATATTTAAATACATGTAATTATGACGTGCTAGACGTCACAAACTTAACAAGAAAAGATGCAAAGTTCACAAATGTACTGTCAAAGTAACTTGATAAAAGTGTTCAGTAAAACATTGGCATCTATACATATTACAAAAAGCTTCTACAGCATTTAGATCTTTTACATACGTCGTACAAACTAAATAAATTAAAAACTAATAAATGATAAATCCTGTATACTTTAAATATAAGTATACTGATAATTTTTGACGTGTTAACTTCTTTTTAAATCGATGAACGCTGACTACACGCACTAGATAGTGTCAGGTTCCGCCTGAGCCGAGCGTGCAAGCGAGAGCGCGGAACGACCGATAGAGAGGCACGATCGGCTTAAGCGTTCGGACTGTGACGCATCTATCTCTTTTCCAGTAGAAGAGAGGCAGAAAAAATTTCATCAATGTTTTCGTATGACGTTATCACAAATACAATTCAAGTCCAGTTTTAATGATAAGAATAGAATAGTATAGAATTTTCTTTATTGTACACCATTAGAGTTACTGCATTAAAATATACAAAGCAACGAAAATATACAATGGCGTTCTTATCTTGCTAATAGCGATATCTTCTAGACAACCATATAATTTGTTATCAGCAAGATAAAACAAATAGACAGGCACTTAATTAAGGGGCTAGTTATGTTGAGTAGGAAGAGAAAAATTCCTACAATATTATGATGCGAAATGTATCGCTTACATAAAATTAGGCGAGAAACGGATCAAGGCAATCTTAAGACGGCCATTTTCAATTAGTCACAGTAAAAAAGCGTGGGGTGTGCTAAGTAGAGCCTGAATACGCGTAAAAGTTATCACGGCTCCATTCTACGTAATCTTCATTATACATTTTATGGCCACAGAACAAGCGTTCTAAGCTTTTTATGAGGGAAATTTTACGCGGCGTTTCAACCTATATAAATATATATCGTGTAAGTGGCTGCGTCTGTACTGATTTGTAGATTACTAAACTTAATGATATGTCGCTTAAGTTGTTTATAGACGTCTGTGATGGCTTGATATGGAAACGTCGAACCATTTTTAATACGTTAATTCTGTTTCTATCACTATAAAGTGATAAAGAGACGAAATATTTTATGAACGTCATAAAGTAAATTTGATTTAAATTTATCGGATCTGTATCTATTGGATATCCTTATAGTATTCAAAGTATTATCGTTTTAATTACGAACTACTGATTAAGATGCGTATTTTCTCGGAATATTTATATTCTTTATAAATACGCTACATTTTTATTTTTAAAATCACTTTAGTCTAGAACGCATTAAAATTCAAAGTAACAACTAACTAAACTAAACTCTACCGTATTCGCATAATATGAAAATGTTTTACGTGAAACAAAGTACAAAGTTGCAGCGTCACGACTTGTCTCTCTTTGTGGCAACGTGACTGCTCCAACGCAAATAATAGTAAAACATCGCAGTGCTAAGGAAATTATTTGAGATAGAACTTCTATACGACCACTCTTATGTCGCTGAAGAACTATCGATTTGAACTGAAACTATTTAATTATTTCAATCTTTTGCACACATTTATATTCCAAAGGTTTACCGTTAAAGTTTAACCTTGTGACGTTAAAGTTTAACCCTCGTGATAAGCTAAGCTTTTAAAAAAAATATAATTGGTACAAAAGCGAATATGATGCCTTAGGCATTCTCTACCAGTCAACCAAGGGTGATGTGTGGCAGGTGCAATGAAAAATTATGTCTATATAAATACATAAAATGTTATACATAAACTATTCTGTTTTTGTTTTCAGAACACTATAGTGTTATTTATCCTTCAAAGGAAAAATAACATCTTCACAGATAAATTTTGGGAAAAGTAATTTATTTATTATAATGATTGTTCGACGCCGCGTGACGATATAATGACAAAAAAAAACATAAATAAGCAATTCAGTTCTATTAAACTTCTTTTATCCTGTACACCGCCATGTTTCTCTAATACTTCGACCATTTCAACAATGAGGTTATATAATACTTAGTTTTCAACTTGACACTTGCTATAAATTAATTAAAAAGCTGCGAAAACTACATGCTTACGGTACGTTCACACGGAGCCACGTTTTCCCGAATCTTATTTTCATCGGATCTGGAAAAACCGAATGTGGTATTCACACGGCAAAAGGCAATAGCTAAGAGATTCGGCAAATAACCGAATCTACCCTGCGTGTATCGTATGAACGCATGTATTGAATGCGCTATACCACTGAACCGGATCTTAAATTTTGCAGTACGACCGGATCGGTTTGTAGTCGCAAAATCGGATGTCAACTTCAGCCAGATACGATTTTTTGCCGTATCTTAAAACCGAATGCATGTGTGAACTCATTCATTGAAATACTGTTGCCACTAAACCGAATCCTGCAAAAAACCGATCCGGTAGAGAAACACTCGACGCCGTGTGAACGTACCGTTACGCTTATTTTATAATACCGCGCATTTTGGAAGATAGTATTAATGTCTTTAATTTTGGGCCTCCATAAACGTGGTCTAACAACCCGCTAACTTTATTATGTGATTGTTTACGGCTTGTTAAATTAGTAATTACCTACTTAGCGTAGTAGTTAATACTGAAGTAACTAAAGTAGGTCAACAAACTACGTATTAACTGGCGTTAAACTGAACTGTATTGGCAGTCATTAAGCTCTCCTTTCGTTTAATTATAATAAGTTTTGACGTTTAGTGGATCCGAGTTCGTTCGGTTGCATAAGTTTGGACCATGAACCGATTTGTTTTGACGAAGAAGATTACCTGTTTGATGTATTTAAATGAAGCAAGATTGAAGATTGACGGGCCTGTTGGTCTAGTGGTTAGTGACCCTGACTGCTAAGCCGGAGGTCGTGGGTTCGATTCCCACCCAGGACAAATCTTTGTGTGATGAGCACGATCATTTGTTCTGTGTCTGGGTGTTATTTATCTATAATATGTATGTATTTAGAAATATATAAGTATGTTTATCAGTTGTCTGGTTACCATAGTACAGGCTCTGCCTAGTTTGGGATCAGACGGCAAAGTGTGAGCTGTCCCAAGATATTTATTTATTTATTTATAGATATCATTACTGGCTTCGTAAATGAGTTGATGATTAAGAATGAGTCATACAAAATTCGCGGTACATAAATTCAACCTCATTGTGTTAGACTAATGGCTTAGCCGTAATGGTTTGTGTAGGACTAGGATATTACCCAATTTTATATGTAAGTACGAACGTCACGGCGGCCGCTTCGGCCTTATAAATCACGCTAATTTCGGGGCCTGCACTCAGGGATGTCCACCGACCTAATTCCAGTTTCTGGGTCGAGAGCTAGCAGTGTTAATGAATTATTGTTTACCATTCCAATGCCTACTTTATTAGGCTGTAAAAGATGAGTCTGTTGGCTGCTTGACGTCATCAGGAAATAATGAAGATTATTAATACTTCCACACGTCTTACGTCGACTTATTTGTGCATTTGGCCAAAACTTACGGGAAGTTTGGAAGGGTAATTTTGTTGCGTAATTTAACTATGGATGTTTGTGAAATATGATACAAAGACTTTGTTTTCGATTGTGTGAGAAACAGAAGTGTTAATTTTCGAATTGTGGAAAAGGAGAATGCCAAGATTCGGCCCGAGTCGTGAAGCGTCCGACAGACTTTCTATAATAATGATAGAGGATAATAAAAAACTGTAAAAATTATACAATATAATTAAAGTCTGTAGAAGTACACCGTTGAAAAGTCATTTTAAATAGTTATTAATAACATTTCTTATTTCACTTTGAAATATTGCCAGTACTAAAATAAAATAAAGGATACGAAATTGTAGTTGCAAATCGATTACAATAATATTATTTATTATATAGCTACCTCAGTGAATTTATTACTGACATACGTTGTAACAAAAAGCATTAAGTTATATTTTTTAGCATCAAATTAAATTGTTTTTAATTATGAAGATACCGTTAAGAATAATTTATTTCAATAAATGTTATTGTGCTGACAACACTTGATGTAAACTTATCTTGTTTGCTAATGTCAAAAAGCTGCATGTCTCAATGTCGCTTACGCTCTCTAGATGGCGCTGTTAACATTTTAGTTACTGATATTAAACAATGTAGTTTGATGACTACACTAATGTCTAGTCTTCTCAAAGGAAAACTTAAAAAATACCCAAACAATTATTCTTTAACTTAAATAAACTATTCTTCAAAATCTTAGGGTAGAAATAAATAATAAAATTATCAATAATATTTGATACAAAATACAAATGATAATATCAAATAAAATGTAGATAAACTTAAGTATATTTTCACTATAAAAACATATATAACTATAAACGAAGATAAATTGCCAGAATAACTACATAGTTTAATTAATAATTTATTTGTTTATTTCATGTTAATAGTTCAAATCGGAAGTATTAAGTGGTCAACTTTAAAGAACTGTAACTTTTTTTGGTCAAGTTTTACTAAAAAACTAATTATACTATCAAATTCTATAATTATTTTCCTTTTTAACGATATATGGTTCATCTTTGTCGGTTCGGGCCGACTCTTGTATGAAACCTTGGCATTCTCCTTTGGATATCAACAAGGTTATACACACTTCAACTTATTTCAAGACCATACTATCCCAAGAGAAAGTTGAGACATGATAAGATATTTCTAATTTAATTATATCTCAGTGATGACTATGATAATATTGAATAATAATATTAAAGCCTGCTAACAATTAAACATAGGGGCCATAATTTCAACATAATTTGTAAGTTCGTTATTGGAATTCTGTTAAATTTCTTTATCGTAAATGACTTGTTAATGTTTTAAATTAATGATATTAAAAGTGTCTTAAAACAAAATAAAATCGGCGTGCAGACCGACGTCACGACATTATATGGCATCAAATCATAGCTCTGGTAGAGCATTGGAATTTTAATATCATATTATGAGATGCAGTAGGTGCCTGTATTTATTTTTAGTGTGCGAGATATTAATATGAAAGTGAAGACCACTTTCTGACGGCAATAACTTGAATATTATTTACTCTCTATTTTGTTTGGGTACGGTAAGCTTAGTTATTAACCGTCTTAATTAATATTATGAGTATACCAACAAATAAATATAATAGGTACTTAACACATATATAACAATTTCCATGTTAAATTATAGTTTCATAATTATACTCCAACTAATATTAAATTCCCATCGCCAAGCGTCAGAAAATAGAGAATGCGAAATAAATGAAAAAAGTTAAAAAGCTCTCAAACAGTTTATAAATCAAAATAAACGATAACGAGTTTTATGAAAAGGTATCGATAGCTCTCCAACAAAGCGGTTCAGAAAGTTATCAAATTCAGTCCGATGCACATTTATCGCTGAACCGATAACCGTTGCTGCGAACGACTTGTCGAGTGGAAACGTGAAGAGAACAGCTCTAGCTCTGCTGTTTGACCCGAGGGTAAGTCAAGGGTGCAAATATGGACGTGTTTGATGAACGATAGAAGTATTGGAAATACTGTTAGGAAAATTTCGGTTGTCGTGTATTGGTTGCAAGGGCCAATATTTGGCCAACGTTTGTGAAGTGATAATGATATCGCATATACCTACAAAAACTGCCACATTTTATTAAGAACCAATAAATTAATCGATTGCAATAATTAAAAAATATATGAAATGTGTTTCGGTTGTATTTATACAAAAAATAAGATTGTTTTGTTTTTGTTTATTTGTTTTATCAAGGTCTTTATTTATAACATAAGTTCATACAAAGCTGTTTACAAATGATCTTATTCTATTTGTACACAAACATGGTTTATTACGTTACGTAGGCTATATAACGCCTTTACAAACATTAAAACATATTTTTATTTACTGTGATTACAATTAATTCGTTTTTGATGATTGAAATCGTTAAGATTGTCAATATGTGCAAGTCTTAGTATGGACGCACATAATATTTACAATGGTCGTGTACAAAATGTACATTTTATTATAAAACGAAATTATAAAAATATAAGGTGAGTAGCGGGTAGTTGTACACAAAGATCGTGAACTCACGGCCGTTCGAGCGACGTCAGCTAGTAAAATAAGATTGTATACAAATTATACAACCTTATTATACGAACAAGGGGTCGTTAAAAATCTATATGAAACATTGTATTTTAACGTGTCTATTTTCCATGTACATTGTACTAAAGTAGAACTTTCATGTTTTGAACACGTTATAACACTAACTTTATTGTTTTGATAAAACTGGTAACAGTCGTAGCTTTCATACTGGCCATATAAACGCGTATTTATGACGCTTTATATAGCCTTGTTTTAAGCACTATGCAAATAAATACTAAACATTTTATTTATTAAAATAGTTTGTTAAATTCAGTGACGTCGTATATTTGACTGCACGGATAGCCGAGTGGTATAAGTCACCATGCTATTTACCACTGTGCGCGACGTGCTGCGGGTTCGATTCCCGCATGATACAAGTATTTGTGTGATTCACAAATGCTTGTTCCAAGTCTGGGCGTTCTTTGTGCATGTGATTTGAATGTTGAATGTGAAACCCCCGCGACACAAGGATTAAATTTCTTAGTGCGGGCGTCGTTTTTTTTTTAAAGAAAAAAAAAAGAATTAATTCTTTAAAGTAAGCCCTAAATAATAGAGATAATTGACATACGTGGATATCAGAAGTGGTGAAATTTCATGTTTATTAAAAAAAAATGATTCATACATTTGGTAACGACAAAGTTCTTTCTTCAAAGGTACTGGTCAAGCTAACGGACTGAAGAAAAACGTGGCATTGTGTTCTAAAATTCCAATTTCAGATGTAGGTTTCACAGCTGGCAAATTGAATGGAACTGGGCTCACTTCTATCGGTTGCCCGAGGCGCCCCGGGTGAAAACACCAATATGTTTGACCCTTTTAGTGGCATCAGATTGAGATGGAAGAAAATACGTATACAAAACCTTTGTCTTCACCCAAACACACAACTATTTGTCCGGACGGAAGAGTCCGGACAGCAAAATTATATTTTGGCTGTTTTAACGCGGCCATTGCGTTTCAGATTTTTGTATTTACCTTTTATTCTTTTTAATAGACCGGGTCGTTTTGTATGAAGGCGATGCGATAAAAACTAAAGTAATACTTAGTTAGTCGTGTGGAACTGGCGCTATCGTTTATCGATTAAAAGTTTCATCGGTCTATAATCAAGTTGGCAGCCATTATTGGAACTGAACGGATACATAATTAAAATCACATTTATTCGCATATTTAAGTCCTAGTTAGAGAATTGTTTTTGTGAAAGCTTACTAGCAGTGTTAGTCGTATGTTATTATAAATTTAAATATATAATTTATTATTATTACCTACTACTTATTCTAGTTAACGCCTCGTGCTGATCAAAATACTTGTGTTACGGTTACGAGTGGCTTCATGTAATGCAATTGGTGGGTTCGAACCGGCAACAACATAAGTCCAATCGTCCGGCGCTCCAAAATTTACTGTTCCTTTATGACAGCTCTGTCTTCTATATTATTTCCTTCTAGATACTGAGATAATTGGAATCTTTAAATCAATTATATTTATAAAATAGGTATAAGTAGAAAACCTTTGTCTTCACCCAAACACACAACAATTTAATTAAATAAATAAAAAAGCCAAAATATAATTTTGCAGTCCGGACTCTTCCGTCCGGACAGCAAAATTATATTTTGGCTGTTTTAACGCGGCCACAGCGGCAGAGGGAGACCGAAAAAGAGATGGATGGATTGTGTGAAAGATGATATGAGAAAGAAAAGAGTGGATGCCGCGATGACGAGTAATAGAGAGGAATGGAAGGAAAATACGCATTGCGCCGACCCCATATGAATGAGATAAGGGCAGGAAGAAGAAGAGAAGCTCTGAGTTTTGACAGCTGACCATGTAACCACATCTTAAGATAATTTAACTGTATTAATTACATCACTCTTAGCGATGGTGTGATGTGTCAAGCGTCAACACTCGCGACATTGATTGACACTCAATTAGCTTTGTTTCCTCATACACGAGCACAAGTGAGGACAGTTAATTGCCTATAAGGTTGTATACGTTAATTATATGTTTTATGCGAAAATTTCCTAAGATTTGTTTAGAAGGTCTTGCCTTTTGGAGATTTAGTCAATAACTAAGAATGATTTGTTAAAGACAACTCCCGCAAAGTTAAAATTACAAATTGAAAAAAAAAATCGCCTTGCACGTGATTCTTCGCCCTAAAACTTTGAAATTAACATCAAAGTAGAAGAAAATATTACAGGAGGTATTGTATCTTTTTAGGTTTTTTATTGAGGTTTTTTTTTTGTTGTGACTATTTTTGTGTATTGCCATAAGATTAAGTACCTGTCAGTTAAACCTTTATAGAAAATACAGGATTTTGCAATAACAGATCCTTCTGGTAAAATAGTTTGCAGGAATTAATCTATTATCTGCTTCACAAAATCAGTTTCGAACACTAATACTGTTATCCCGATGTATTTACTTTTGTACCATTCTATTAATTATTTGAAGCGGTAATTGCCTATCCGATAATTACCTAATTGTGAAAAAATATCTTATCTTACTACCTTATATTAATTACAATCAGAGTGCTTCTAAGTACCGTGTTTTTCTCTCGCATAAATAATTAAGTTTATTTTAATTAAGCCATTAATCTTTCACACGTTAAAATAAGAATTTTGGAATTTACCGAGAGAAAAAACATACTGAATCAGGTATAGTATACGGTTATGTATTAAAGATATATCTTTAATATACGTTAAGTTTAGTTAAATAAAATAAAAAATGCAAGTTACGTATTAAATGAAAATTATACTATAAATATAATTAAGGAACTCTTAAAAATATACCTTACATAAACTAGTTCATGCTTAGTCACAATATTTTATAAAGGTTAGTTTTAACTCTCACAAAAAATATGTGTATAACTCTCGCAGTTTGAAAAAAAAAACATTTTAGAACAATTAGAAGTGATTTAAAAGCGAATTGCAAACGTAGACGTTTCGAATTACCGAGACGCCTCGAAGTGAGATCGTGTTCAAAAGCTGAAATACGATTAAATGATTTAGTTCCAACTCTATTAAACAGATGAAAAAAAAGACGAAATAAAATATCGCACGATCGATTTTAGAACAATTGGAGAGTAACGACTTTGGAGCTGGTTAAATCAACAGGATAAATGAAAGCTGGCCAATACCTGGGGGATGGTTGACGGTCTTTAGGAGATACCAAGTCCAGTTGCGGACGGTGATAGGCTGATGTGGTTAGTACTAAATAATCACGTTTACGCGAACCATATTGTATGTGTTTATAACTTATACTTTCAGCTACGTCTGTCCAATTACCTTATGATAACTGTGATGACAACCGTCACATAAAATGTCCTCTCAAGACATCTTCTACTTAAGTATCCAATATTTAAAATATAAAATTGATTAACATTATGAGCTTATCTTTATATACAGAGTGTTGACGCAAATGATTTGCACCAAGTACTTAGTCTAAATAATCACAAAAGAAACGAGTATCCAAAAAATAGGGCCAAACGTTTCGAATTGAGACTTTGACGCAAAGCAAATTCAGTGCTACAAAGTGACGTGCGAACTGCCCCAGAATTGCAACTTAAGTCATCTAATCACAGTAATGTAAAGAATCTGGGCTGCAAAACAGGATGAACCCTCCCACATACAAATTAACATAACTTTGTATATTGACACTCTTTCGCTAACGTCGAAATGACGTCACACGTCCTGAATCGGGATTTCAGTATGCAAGCCACACTGAATAGGAAAACATGACGCTCTGAGTGCACTTAGCTTCTGTATGTATTATATTATCGGCCATATGTTTCTAGGACGGTTAGTATAAGTCTAAGCAGGGTCTACTTAAGGTTTTAAAAAAGGGTTAAAACTGAACCAAAAGTATATAACAGATAAATTGGAGCATTTATAAAAGAATATCATAATATAAAGTTTTATTTCACCAGTAGAACACTTAGCTTTACTTATATGTAAACAGGATTATTTTTAAAGGAGAGCGTATATTCTACGAGGTAATCAGGTGCATAAAGCTGAACTACTTTTCCCAAGAAAAATAGGTCGAAATCTCAAAATGGATAATCAACTTTTCATTCAAACCTAATTTCATATAATAATATATATAATATTAAACACAAAAGTAGTCGTACTTTCATCCATTTTCAAAGATTCTTTTGAGTATAAAGACAACGTTTTACCTCTAAAAATAGCAGACACATACTTGTGTGTTATCTTGGATCAACTTCATATATTTCTAAATAAACCTCTGTAATATTTTCATCGGAGTGTGGCGATACATCAGCACAGTCAGGGGTCGTCACGTCCTGCGGTCGTTTATTTAATACGTCCAGAAAAAACTTTTCACTGTACCAACGGATATTGCCCCTGGTATTTGCTAAGATTTCAATTATGATCACCAAAGATGGATCGAGACAAAAATAAACAAACAAATATCGTAGCAACTCATTTCAAAATAAACATTCTCATATGGAACCAGTGTTATATAAAAATCCTTAGATCTTAGATTTTTAGATCCCTAGTCTTGAATAAAAGCCACACGAACATTGTCTTCAATTACACGTACACTAAAGCTGAGGAGTCTTGGCGAGTCTGGAACGAGATAGAAGACAGTTTGTGTGAGATGCAAGTTCCCGGAATCTTGTATCTTGTATCGCTTTTCTGGCCCGCCAAGATGCTGCCGCCGAAAAGTAAGTGGTGACAGTTTTTAAACAAACATATTTTTTCGCAAATTGTATTGTACTACAGCACTTCTAAAGAAATAAAGATTATTATTATTATTAAATTCTGCCTTATCTGTACAGGATAAGGATGATTTTGTGATGCGAGACTATTCGAAATGACTGAATTTCTATTGTCATTTTTGTAATATAGATTTGAGTCAATTATTATTCATATGTTTTTAGATAAATGAATGTATGTAGAAAAAAATGTTTTTTTTTTCGATTAAGATTAATTTTGTACGTATAAAATTTGTATGTCCAAAAGCTATGTAATATTATAGTTTTAAGTAGGGTAATATTGCGGAAAAAGTGTACGAGAGACCATTTGTACATGAGGAGTAAGTAAAGCGTATTTGAAATGCTCGCATGTTTAAAATAAACATAGATGTAATAAAAGCAAGAGAAACAAGGATCTTAAGGCGTAGCATCCTGCGGACTTTACCTACCCCATGGGATATTGATATTGAAGTGAGTCTGTACAAGCGCGTACAAAGTACTTCATATATTTTGTTATTTTCTTCACAAATTATTTTTTTCTTTTAGCGTGCCCTAATAATTTCTTATTCTATAATTCGGTCGCCATGTGATGTATTGGAGAGCATGTGAAAATTATCTATGTAACTTTTCTTTCTTAAAAGCTTACAGGCAATGTAGGTCACACATTACTATTATCCTTGGTAACCCGTCCTACTAAGTGAAATGCCTGTATTACGAGTAGGTTCTCTTTGTGCAATCGGTGGGTTTCAAACCGGCAAACACAGGATCACCAGTTAAATGCCTTAGCCATCAGACTACCGAGACTACCGTAGCTATGGGTGCCTTCTTCGAAATGTACTCAAGATGTTTTTCTAAGGATTTCACTACAGAGGCACAGCCAGACCGTACCTACATACCTAAATGATTTTAAGAGATACTATTTCATTGTTATTCAGAAAATTTGAGTATCCAGTTAGTCCACATATTCGTGAACATACATAACAATGATTGCGTGAGAGATATTATAGTTTCATAATCCGAGTTCTCCAACAAATACTCCTCGTCTAGGATCCATTATTTGTATACAAAAGCTTTCAGCGTTTCCTCGTCCACCGTGAGATATTGTGCCCGATGTGCATGTTTTGTACCGTTAAATCCGAAGAGCTTGGACTGTTGCCAAGCGGAAGGATTAATGAGTTTCTTGAAACTTGTTTATCGGTTCTCTTGCAAAGATTCGCGATTTGCATTCGATTGATTGAAGTTGGGTTCAGCTCGTTGGGTCGTTTGTTCTTTCTAATGCTTTATGTACTAAAGTAATGTTATTTTTCCATCTTAAGACTTTTATTATTTTGGCACTTATATTATGTGTCCACTGCTGGACATAGGTCTCTCCTATTATACTTTTATTCAGAATATTTTTGTCAATTTGATTAAATATGATGCGTTTTTTTTTCAACGTATATTTTGAGCCTTGTTTAATTAATATTGTCCACTTATATTTAGACGTTGATAGGGTTGGTATTTGTGTCTTTTCTGGTTTCTCTAAATAAGAGAAGGCCATTGCAAGGTTGGTCCTTGGTAAGCTTACTAAATAGACAAGGGTATGCAAGGACTACCTACTACATGACAATCTTAAATGGGACAGTGAGATATCTTGATTAATTGTCTTCACAGTTACAACCCTCGAACTAATAATCGAGGATAAATTAGATACCGTACTGTTTAAGAAACCTAATAATTAAGAGTTTACTATAAAATATACCAATCAGTCTATCATATACAGATTTATTAAATGTAAACAAAAAAAAGCAATCAAAACAAAATAGTCTAATTTAAACGTAATATATTATATACCAAGTTATCATAAATTATATTGAAGAAGCAGTAGCCTAATGGCTAGGGTACCGGACTTGTGATCATGTGGTTGCGGGTTGCGGGTATCGACGTGAACCCAATCGTAACACAAGCATTTAGCTTAGCACGAGGGATTAACAAGAATACTAGTAATGTGGGACCCACACTGCCAGAACCTTAATAAAAAAGAAAAAAAAAAGAAACTGAATTAACCCTGATAATAATCCTATAATGTTAAATGAGTTAATTAAGTGTCGTAATAAATATATAATAATTTATTATTAATGGATCTTTTGCACGTCATTTTGACTATAAAGCCCACGCGACCACCAACTCACACTTTATACCTAAACAACTAGACTTACCTCGCGTCTCCGACCTTGTGGGCGTCGACAAATAGTAGCATTATAGTCTTTCTCAATAAATGCGGAAACTGAAAAAAAAAAATCAAACCCGACCAGTAATAGGTACCTGAGCTGAGATATAGCTATCAACAAAACAAACAGAAAAACTCTCCAGCTTTATAACATTACTAGTTGTTACCAGTAGCTTCACCCGCGTGGAGGTTAGCTAATGTATAAAACTTGAAAAATTGTATACTAAAACCGCCCTCGAGAACCATGTATGAGTTTGTCGCGAACAGACAGACAGACAACATACGAGGTGGTAGACTTTCTTTTAAAAATAAAAATTACAAACAAACAATTAAAAGATATAAAAATACAATTTAATTTATCGAGCTTTTGATAAACGACACTTTTGTTAACAAAAATGAAATAATGTTCGTGTCCAATGTAAATATAATGGATGAATTTTGTTCTTAGACAACGTATAGATAACGTAACTTATCTTTATTGGTTTAACAATTTTGTATTCACTTTTCCACTTAGGTGTACTGGTGTTAACGCAGTGTACAGTGGCGTACAGTCTCAACGCCCGCTGCGATCGACATATAGGCGCCTGGCTGATAGCACTGGATTTTCTAAGCTCATATGTAAAGTTCAACGACATCTTGACCTTTAGCCCAACTCAATTTTAAGCAGCCGTTATATCTCATGCTGTCTCTCTCATTTCAAGATATTATTATAAAGTAGCGACAAAATTGTTATTTAAAATTCGAGGCTAAATATCTTAATATACTCTATTACCTTATCTACTTATTATTCCGCAAACAACAGATTCGAATGTTCAGTTCTGTTTTTTACGTCACAGTCTGTTGGTTCCTTGATTAATTGAAGCATATTAGCCTGCATACATAAGTAAGGAGGAGTTTGAATGTAAAAAGTTTACAACAAGAATTTTCCGTACCAACGCAAAACGGTATAATTTCTTTACATACAGGTTTTCAGCGCAAAAAATTTTCATCCGTTTTGCAGAAACAAAGCAGGCTTTCACTTTGATATATTTATTTGTATGAATAAATTAAACCCATGACGCATCAAAATGCAATTGAAAACCTTTTAAAATTTTTCAACTCCACAGGACTTTAGACAGATAGATAGAATTTATTTGTAAGAATAAAAACTATTATATCATAAAATTAATATAAAAGTATACGCCCAAACAATAACAATTAAATATTAGTTAATAATATTAGATAATTAGTTAATCGTGTTTGCAAAACGAATCAATCTATTAATCAGTTTACAGATAGTTATTTTGCAGTTCATTTTAATTTATTTGTTACACCTTTAAAATTAACACACGATTAATTTGAATATAATATTTCAATCTTCTCTACATAATTATTAACATAAAGTAAATGTTGTAGTTTGTAATCTGTACGTGTTCATTTTCCACAAGAAAACTTATAACATTAACTTAGATGGGAAATTTCTAAAAGCTTTTGTTGGGATTGAGAAATTCTTCACTTAGCTCTACATTAAATTTGCTTTATTAAAAATAGTTGTAACATATTTTTTATTCGCATTGCAAAAAGACAGTTTGGAAATAACGTGTTTCAAAATAAGTTTTCCTTATACCCCATTTATGGGTCCAAAATAAAGCACAAGTATGCAATTCAAAATAATGACAAGCTATTACTAATAAGTACCTATTTTGGTACAAAGAGAGAACCATTACATTAGCATGAAGCGAAAAAAATTGAAAAAGCAGTACCTAGTACAATTCAGTCTGGCTTCCGTAAACAAGAAAAAAAAACCTGGATGTGTATCGAGACCTCCTTGTATTTAAATTGCCCTTTATTAGGTATGTAGATAAATAGTCCCTAATATTAAACAGTCATTTTTCTCGAATAACAAATTTTAATGAAAAGAGCGAATGCCAAATTCCTGGAATGAATGCATTGAGATCAGGACCAAGATGTCTCTGATTCAAACATTTTATTCTTTACGTTAAGGCTATGCTCCACTGCGGTGAACTTAGTGCACAATATCCATGCACGTAATAACGCGGGTATGGATAATAACTATTGATAACGTGGGCAAGAAATACACGGAATGCCGTGTATTCCTTTGTAAGCGTCTTTTTATTTTATTCGTCGCGTGGGCGTGGTTTGTAGTGGATTCCACTATGGTGTGGTTGGCATATAACATACGTGATTATAACAACCATTTTCATAAAAAATTAAGATGCACGGGCGCAGCATCTCCGTAACCCTTAGTGCACGAAGCAATGTCGTTTGTATTGCCGTAGCAGTGAATCACAGTAATTAATATTAAGTACAAAGGCGAAAGTTAGTGAGTGTGTATGTGTTACAGTTTAAACGGTTGGAGCAATTTGCTTAAAATTTGGTATGGAGGTAGCAGATACCCTGGATACACATAGGCTACCCAAGCATTTTATCAGATAAATATTTTTATCCCGGAAAAATAGTTATCTGACAAAATGCGGTGAAACTCCGCAGACCCAGCTAGTGTAATATAGCTGACTTAGATAACGTCAAAAAGTTGTTCTTTTGTTCCCTGGGGCCTTATTCAGTAAGTCCAAGCGGTTAACCGTGTTACGAGTATGGTTAGGAGAGACTTTATGTATTTTGACTTACTATACTTTTAAGTATGAAATCTGTTAAATAGCTTAAAACAAAACTACCCAGTGACTCTAAGAATACAAAAAAGATTTGGCGACCAGGTTTTCAGTTTTCCAGGATTCTTGAACTAAGTATATAATCTTTGTTTTGCCACGTTATGTTTTATTATAAGTGAGACTCGTGAGACGAATTCATAATTGTTGAAATGGCTGGACCAATTCGGCTAATTTATTTGTATGTTCCCTAACGTCTTTAAGCTTCAAAACTATTAAAAAATATTGGCGTGATCATTCGAAAAACGTTAAATTTATTAATCAATTTTTACTATTAACTTTGGTCAGAACAAAGTCTGTCCGAGCAGCTAGTACAAAATGTAATTCAATAATTTTACAGATTTTAAGCTTGCTGAAGCATTTTAGCTTAATTATTGTAAGAAAATATGCTAAACGATTTCCATAATCAGCTTACAGTATTAAATGCACTTTACGTATGCAGAACAAACATTTAGACCATAATATATGCACCAACGTGCAACGCCTCGATTTCCAGCAAACTATAGGTAGTTTACGCAAATATGATGAGGTCCATCCAGTGCGGAAATTAAAAGGAAGCTTTACATTGCCCTGGGCTATGCAATTAGAAGCGTTCTTGCCGACTCACATCAAAAGCTATTTAATATTAGCATATTTCACGTAATGAGTAATTAATTAGTAGGTAGTTTAATTCATACATTATTTATAAAGCAATCACAGGCACTTATTAATATGAAAAGGTATGAAGATTTGAAATTTGTTATTAAGGTGAAGGAAATTAGTTTTATACACGAAATCATAGCGCGATAAATTGAATTTTGGTAAAAAGTTGTAGTTTGAGTTCCCTAGATGGCGTTGGGATCGAAAAAGATCGCGCAATGGTTTCTTTTTGTATTATTATATATATTTGAATGTTGAATGTTTTATTTTTTGTCTGAACTTTGATATTAATGTACGCTATAATAATATAATCTTTTATGGTGTTATATAATATTATTTATTTATACTCTTCACCATACGGATCCTCGGTCATATGCATGCATCGTGTTTAAAGTGGGTTCCAACTCTAGGAAAAAGAGAAAAAACGATAAACTCAAAAATCTTTTGGGAGAATATTGAAGATGGCCTTATAATTCTCACTGTAGTGCTCTAGATATAGTAGTATGGGTAGTACATATCCTTGTTTCTTTATCTATATATATAAAACTCTTCCGTTACTGACTGACTGACAGACAACGCACAGCCGAAATTTACTGATCGTAAAGAGTTGAAATTTGGCATGTGTGTTTGTTGGGAGGAGTAGGGTACCACTAAGAAAGGATTTTTGGAAATTCCCCCCCAAAAGGGAGAAAAGGGTGGTAATTTAATAAACGGTGGTACACGCGGACGAAGTCGCCAGCAAAAGCTAGTATTATATGTAGAGATGTATATATACTACATAGTTTGACCTATGCAAAGGGACCAAGCCTATTGTTATTTATCGTGACTTCGCATCCCCGAAGCTGCTAAAATGTTAAACCAGGAAAACCCGGCAGCCTTTACGACCGCAATCTCTATCAACCGGTCAACAATGAGGTTTCTTTGTGTAAATAAATTAAACAATTAAGGTGTTTTCAATATAAATAGCTTGATCGCTTTTACCTTTGATAGGAAACCCTTGTTAACATTTTCCCTTCCTTATATAATTTACAACTATGGGTATTTATGGGTACAAAGATGGGGTTTTAAAGGAACAACCTTTTTACTTTGTTAATACGATAGTAATGTATTTATAATGATTTGTAGTTGGAAGATTTTATGTTTATAATTATAGGGGTTAGGAGTACTGGAATTCCGGAATTGGGTCTGGATGACTACAGATACTGTTTAATTTGTATACAATGTGAAATTAATAATGACTTCTCGTACAATGGTTTTATTTAACGGTACAGCATCTTTGTGCCATACTATAATTATGATACTCGATTAAATAATTAAAATGGTTACGTATTTGTTTTCCAGTTCCCTACAATTATTCTTTTTTTATGAAATTATACCTAACTAGCCGTTTCCCGCAGCCTCGCGACTTTGTTTAAATATAATATAGCCTATGTCAAATGAAAATAGTGCAGCTTCCCAACAGTGAAAGAATTGTTCAAATCGGTTCAGTCGAATTGGATAGTCAGTCAATAGAAACAAACAAACAATCAAATCTTTATTTATAATATTAGTACGGATTACGTATGCAACCATTTATTAATAGCTTTGATGTACTTTTTTAACATTTTCCAATGATTTTACTTATAACCTTTTACGAAAAAACAGAGTAGGTTGACAATTATTTGATTTGGGTTTGTTATATGTTTCGATACAATACCTGTAGGAGAATAGTATAGGAGCGGAGCAAAGCCTTTTCTAAGCTAGAGAAACATACTAATAAAATAAAGTTACGAATACTAGAAAATATCATTCTAACCCAAAATATTCTCGTTAGCAAATAGTTACTGTATACAAAAGTTCCTAGTTCCCCACGGCCGAGGCCCACCTGTCACAATGCCCACTTGTGTCATTCAAACAGGGCTTATAAGTTGGGATCGCATTAGTAACATAGTCGCTAGGGACGGTAATAACGTTAGTGTAGAATGTTGGAACCTCATTTATAAAGGAGGATTTTATTATGAAAACACATTCGTACGTAGAAAGATGTGGGTTTTATAAGAAAATGTTTGGACATGAACCGCCTAACCGGATCTGTATGCACGAAGTTGGAAGTAGGTATGATTTGCTTTTTTTAATGAAATCTATCGCAGAACCTAGAAATTATAGTATATTGAATTGTGATCCTATATGTTCGTGGAACGGGACACAGACTCCTTTTGGTACCTTAATTTAGCTTATGACGACATCGCGGCTTACTTACGAATAGGAGGTATACAGAATTGTGGAAAAAAGTAACTTTGTAACTTTAAAATTGATTATATACTGAAGAATATTAACAGACAATACATTTATGATAGTTTTTCGTTTATGTATAACCCGTTTATAAATTATATGTTGTTATTAAGTTGAATTATAAATGACACAAGAGGTCTCGCCTCGGCTTCGCACACTAATAAATACCTGCAATTATAAACAAAATCTTTCCTCCTTCCTATTTGTTCTTAAAACAGTATAAAAATCTGATGCGTATTATAAAAATTCTAAGAGTAAAAATTGCGGAAGCGACTTTGTATACAAGAATCTGTATTTGTCGGAATAGGTGGGGCTGGAATTTTATTCTCTCTGAACAAAGCTCGTTGTTTTTTTCACAATGATGTTCTACATAGTCGGAATTATTCTGAAATTCTTTCCTGCCGTCGAAATAATTTGACCGGAAGTTTCCAAACTAGGAATTTGTTTATGCGTTAGGGCAGACACAATTTAGTTAGTCAGCTACACAATTTTTTAATTTTAATTATTAATTATTATTTTTTTTATAATTTTTTTTTTCTTTTTTATCAGTTATTAGTGATTGTAACTAAACTTAATTTATTTCATGTTAGATTTTATAAAATAACTATTTTTCTTGACAACATAAAAATATAAATTTCGTTTTTCTTTATAAAGCTTACTAGCAATGTGGGTTGCACATTTACTAGTATTCTTGTAAACCCCTCGTACTAAGCTAAATGCATGTTACGAGTGGGTTCACGTCGATAGTGCAATGGGTGGGATTTGAACCAGCAACCACACGCTTGATCGCAACCCTAGCCATTAGGCTACAACGAATAAATATTACAATATGTACGTACGTATAACTTAAATATGAATAATAATAAAGCCAGTTAAATTTGGACCTTATGAATGTATTTTAAGGTGCTTTTGATGTGTATTTGTACAGTTACACTTTTAGTGACTATTCAGTACGCCAACGCCTGAGCGAAACGAAAGGGTCTTTCCTTGTAGCTTCCTTATGGACAATGTCGAACGTCCGGTGCACATTTAGCTCAGACTTATTTAGTTGTAATAGATCTAGAAACTTTTGATGGGCCTGGTAGTCTAGTGGTCAGTGACCTTCACTGCTAAGCCGGAGGTCGTGGGTCGTGGGTTCGATCCCCACCCAAGAAAAATCTTCGTGTGATGAGCACTTTTTTGTTCTGTGTCTGGGCGTAATTTATCTATAATATGTATGATTCTAAAATAAATAAGTATATTTATCAGTTTTCTGGTTACCATAGTAAAGATAAGTCAGATGAACGTGTGAGTAAAAAAAAAACAAAAAACTACAAAACAAAACAAAAACCCAATTAAAGTTTTGAATGCCCAATGATACCTACAATAAAACTTTTATTAAACCTCAAACGTAAGTAAACAAACAAAAGGCGACCTCATCAAACTTAGAGTATTTACAACAAATGAATATAGATAACCTTATTTTTAGTATATACTAAAACTGATACTCGTGTCTAATATTTTCGTGTGAAAAAGGCTGTCCAAAATAACGAAAATGTGATGAAAACTCACAAAGAACATGCTTGTTGTCTCACCTCTTTGTTCGCGAAAAACATGACGCGCACAGCCACGGAATAGATAAATAAGCGCACAGCCCATTTCTATACATACCTAGTGTAAAAATCGATTCGGTTATTAATTCTGAACAAACGATTGTATAACAAAAAATTTGACACAAAGTAAAAAAAGATTCTATAATATCTTGGGACAAGTCACATACGGCCATCTGATCCCAAACTAGGCAAATCCTTTATTATGGTAACCAGACTACTGATAATCATAATTATACATAATTATATTTTAAATACATACATAAAATACATATCATAGATAAAATAATATTGTATTTAATATGATGTTATGTTATTTTTATACTTACATAGATTTTTAAAATCCATTTTATATAATACTGTATATTAATAAGCTCTGTAGTGTCGACATAAAATCTGATCGACGTATGACCGTAAACCGATGACATTCTCCATTGCTGCATCGCTCTACCTCGACTTTTCCATACCAATAATATAACCAGTAATGTACTGTTATTTGATTGAATAAATTACATAATAGTAAAGAACATACTTAAACATCTATTAACTCAGTTCTTGTTTGCGTTCTTTTGGTTTTTAAACACTATATATACATTTTCATCATAGCTGACTAACAAATCTTTAATTCTTCAATAAAGGAACCATGTAAAAGAATACAAATCAAGCACACACGACTATACTTGAGAACTGAAACTCCAATCGGGGCCAAATAATTCAATTTATACGTGCAAGGAACAAAATAAGAATATCTGCAAACATTTTCATGATATTGAACATGCAAAAATGAGCTTTGTAGTAGGTATTATTACAGATTGGATTACCAAAATAATGTTGGTATGCACATTGAATGCATAATTTGATGTCATTGTTGACTTCAGATTGGACGCTTGAAACATTTACTAGGGATGGGAGAAACTTAAAAAATATTTTATAAATCCGATTCTTTTTTGATATATAGAGTCTGTAAAGTTTTTTAGTAAGTATAGTTTTAAATGAAGCTATTGTTAAAGAAAGTACATAGAACTTTGTTTTTATGTCTCTTTGAAACCAATTTGAAAGAAATAGGTGTAAGATCGATATAGTGGTGTCTAACAAAAACATAATAATTCTAAAGCAAAAAAAAGTACTTAAATGCCCTTTTTTAATTAATCTTAAACTTAGAAAATTTCATGCATAATTTATATTCAAAATATCTTGAATAGTATTTTAATATACAATTTTTAAATTAACATGAAATTTAAGTTTGTGAATTCATTAAAACGCTACTGAAATTATAATATAATATTAAAATTTATTATCAAGTCCTGAGCTTTAATGAAATATTAATCCAATAAGATGAAAACGAGGGCATTTTGGTGTTTTAATTAGTAAGCAAAATTTGATTCATATTAACTTGCTTGAATATTGCTGAGTAACAGATAATTGACTAAAAGACTATATCAATGAAGTATCTAACTGAAGACGAAACTAAAACTTGTAGGAAAGTCTTAAAAGAAATGGAACAGTAATGAACTAAGTATGTTTTGAATCTGGAAATAAGCTACAAATACGGCACGAGCATTTAAAATTCAAAAATAAAAGAATAAAATAAGTCTTGATACGGTAAGATTGTAAAATTAATTTATGGATTGTATGCGTGAGTTTCCTTTACAATCTGAAAAGTAATTTTTATCTGATAAAAACATAATACTACTTTTTACTTCTTCTTTTGGCACATACAGTGAGAAAATAATATGCGGGACAATAAATAATACTCATAATTGATGATACTAGTAGCAGTTGGAATCTTTTTTGTGGACTAAAATGCATACTTGTATTTTTATACAAAAAGCGACTCATTATTATGCACTGCAGTAACAAACATACTAAAACGCCTTTTCGTCTTTCTAAAGCACTAAACTTCTCAGACAGAATGTAAAAGAATCTAAGTTTTGCAAATTCTAATCCTTGTAGGGTTCCCCCCAGAGTTCAATTCATGATTTCTTAAAAATATTTTTTATTTATCCTGCCTTGAATATTTACGTATACATGAAAAATTCTTACTCCAAAATAGAGGAAAAAATCTTTTGTTCCATGCAATTATATCGTAGGGACCTACACAATCATCGTTAAGTTAAACACGCATACGAAAAAAAAACCATAATTATGTTAAAAAAACGTTCCTACCAAAATATTACATTAATAATTAAGTTCATTTAAGTTCAAATATAAATGCTTGTGTGTATCAAAGAGTTGTAAGTGATTGTTAAATAGATTTAAACATGGAAAACATTTTAGAAACGAAGAGTATCTAAGAATAGATTTAAAGTGTCTTCATTCAACATTTCTAAGAATAGACACTCTAGACAGTTTTTGGGGACATCAATTTATCCTAAGTATTTGACTAATTCAATAAAACATCTTGAAATTAATTTTGAATTGGTAAACTATTGCGACAGTTTACAAAATGTCTGAGTGTCAACCTGTCACGGCGACGTTAAAATAGAAAAAAATATATCGATAAAGCTTGTTCACTTATAAACCAATTTGGTTGTTTGTCAACGTCACGTATCGATCAAATTGAGTGATTTACGATCGTTAGCTTCGAGTCAGAGCAGTTGTGGCCTATTTTAGATCAGTTTGAGTTGTTTAGAGAATAAATTTGTACCGGAATCGCTAATCCCAGATCGAATGTAATTAGTGATAGATTGATAGGTGGAGTGGATTGCGAATATTAAAGGAAGCTAATTGCTTTTGTCGTTTTCTGCAGTCAGACTTATTACAATGTGATCGACCTACTGACAGGATATAATCTTCTTAAAACAAAGTTGGATTCGTAGCAACCCTTATAACTCGAGAACGGGTGGACCGATTTTCATGGTCCTTGATTTGTTAGACTCGTTTTCTACCGGAATAGCAGAATGAAAATATTAAAAACAAAACAATGCAAAAATGGATATTTGTAACACAAACGGGGATTACTAACGCGGATGAGACCCCGGGCCACAGCTAGTTACATTTATATTAGAGAAAAAACCTTAAAAGCAAAAACAAAAAACTCTGTACGAGTAAATTCGTAACTGTATGTGTGCTAGCTTACATATATTCGTAGCGTGTCCGAGGGTGCAGTAGATGTTATCACTACTATTTTCATATAAGGGAAAGCTTGTCATACAGGGCATTTAGTGTTTATCATAAAAAAATAATAAAGAGTCTTAAAATAATTTGTCAAACTTTTTTCACCTCTCAAAAAACGAGTTGAAGAAACCACAGATATTAAAAATAACGAAATACACCATTTTCTTTATTTATGTAGAACCATAACATAAAAATAACATACAAGTAAACCAGTAGATTTATTTCGTGGTTTATATGGAAAGAAAAGATTAGGTAAGTGGTTCGGTTGATTGGCGTTGCGTGCATGTTGTAAATGTCAACAGCGGAAAAAAACATGGTGTGGAATAAACTAGTGACAGGCTTTATTTCTTACCTACTAGGCTTATAGAATGTTTTTTAAATATATTTTGTCCTTTTTATTACATGCGACTTATATTAATTCATTGTAACTTATAACATACTTGTGTGTTCCTATGTGTTTTACTGTTGTAAAATAATTACCTTTCAAGACATAAATACTTCATTTATTTATTTAATTCTTTGTGAACAATGTACATAGGTGGCCTTAATGCCAGAAGGCATTCTCTGCCACACGACCTTAGGATAGTCAATCCTGAAGAATCATTAATGTAATCATTAATTTAAATTCATCATCGTGGGACGTGACATAAAACGTGGTATAAAAAACGCAACTTACATAGAATAACAAAACACAACTCAGTCAAAATATAAGTCAGCGGTTCATTTGTTCAAAATGGCATAACAAAAGGCAACTGACAGCGGAACATATTTAAAAAAAAATTGACCGGTTGATGCATTTGTCTAAAGTTTTTAATATTATGTTGCTGTGCCGATATTATCATTAATAACAAAACCATGCCGCGACCAAGACCTCTAAGGCGGAGGCGGAACAAAGTTCGCCGGGCCAGCTAGTATTATATAAATAGCTAGTTATGAACTTCTAACGAAGTGTTGATTTGGCCAATGTTTGCTGATAAAAGTGATCCTGAACTGAAACCTTTATATTTGCACTCAGAATATCTCACTACCTATATATTCATGTAACTATATTCTGTTCAGTAACACGTTTAACTAGAAGCGAAATTACTTTAGAATTATGCAAGTGTTAAAGTTCATATGTTAGCTTTCATAATCTCAAGTTCAGGACAGAGAACCTAATTTACATAATTTCGTTCCCTTGTCACCTATACAAGAACATAACTAAGATGATATTGTATGAATAAATGGTACTTACTATACGTTGTGCTAGTTTCTATGAAATGTCCAAGAATTCAATCTTGGTTATACACGATTCTTATGGAAAATATACTAACATTTCATTAATCAAGTAATAAAAATATCACTTCTTAACAAAATAGTTTATTTTCAAATCTTTATGCACAATATATAGTTATAGTAGATGATAATATCATAAGTCATTTCTGCCTAGCCTTTTTCCAAGCTATTTTGGGGTCGGTTTCCAGTATTACCGGATTTAGCTGGATACCGTATTTTACTTGGAGCGACTGCCTTTAAGACTTAACAGCAGTTTAAGGCAACCAGTACCCCATACTTAACTTACTTAGACTTAACAAAGTCATGGCTCAGAAACAATCGGGAGTGGACAGGCATATCCAGCGCAGAAGACCTTTTTCGGGCCGAGATAAGTTTGTGAAGTTAACAGCCGACCTCCGGTAGCAGAGAGGCACCCTAAGAAGAAGAAGTACCGCAGTCAAAGATCAGACAGATAATAGTGGATACAAGTACCTACATAATTATATTTGCACTTACATTTGGACATACATAATTGCGGCTATGATGATAAATTGAAAGACTGACAAGCAAGACTGACTTACTTACTTTTAATATTTATCTTTTTACTTTGAATAAAGGTCAAAGTAAATAAATAAATGTATTTGTAACTATCACATATGAATTAGCTATATTAACTTTTGGAATTACCTCATTAGGTCGTAAGACTTTTGCTTATACGGAGAAATTAGATCTTCAGATCTTTAATAACCAGATATTACATTGTTGACAATAACAAAGAAATATTTCACGAGTATGTGCGCAAATTGCGGTGTCATGCGGAGTTGTTATCGAATAACAATGTACCAATATGCAGGGAAATTTCAATGGAAATTGTATATGCGTAATATTAGATGACTGCGACAAATACGTATGATGAACAAAAACAACAACTGCACCTTTAGATTCTAATTCTGCTGTTTCTGACATAAAGTAGTGTAGTAAAATGAATATATTATTAAAACCATTGGTACACCCAATGGTTTTAATAATATATTCATTTTTTTTTTGCGGTCATCTGTGATATAAACGTTCTGGCTTTATTTTTACTTTAACATTGAAGTAAGCTTTTAACTTTTTTATATTATTATTTCCACTTTACAGTAATTGTGCATTCAGTTACCTATTTTTAATAAGTTAACATTAGGTATTTGCATTAAAAAAATGGTAGAAGAAGCTCATCATATAGAAATCACCTTTAATTGTTTCTATATTCTCTCAAATTCCTCTTTTTTATTATTTTGTGGCCTTTGCAATTCATGCACATACAAGACTTCAACAAAGTCCCTGCTTTTTTTCTAAAAATAAATGGATATATCACAGCCATTCACATTGTTCTGTATTTATATGTCTTTCACTATCTTAATAGTCTCTACATAAAATTCAGTAGAATTCTAATAAGGGAAAGAAAGTGGGATTATCCCGCACTTTATTACTACAATTCCATTCCGTCGCATTCTTGACTGAGGAGAGATTTTCTACATACTTTATATAACTTTTCTATATATACAACAATAATACATTCAAGAAAGGTAGACACGGTTGTTGGGCTGAGTTGAGTTTGAGTTAGACGAAGCTAGTAGGTGCGAGAATGTGTAGCGAGGTTGTGGACGGTGTGGGCCTTTCTACCAGTGATGTGCTAGGCTGCTGATCAGCTGAGGATGCCTCGCGATACTGTTAAACGATGCGCAGATGAGCGGTGCGAGGATATTATCTATAGTATGCGGGCTCGTTTTACATGCGAGCGGGGTGTGGTACCTGCTTGTCTCTATTCAGTTTGCTAGCAACATATCGGTTTAAAGAATTTATTTCCTACAAAAACTTTACATATTATTTAAAATAAGAAATAAGTAATTGCATTTAACAATAAATATTCATGTCATTTATTTCTGGCGCATGCTTATAAAAAAAAATGACATTATGATTTATTATGTTTCATTATATATTGTATTCAATTAGATTAAATAACAATTTTAAACAATTAGGAGTCTATTAATTAATTTATAATAACAATCAATAATTATAATTGGGTTACACTCGGGACACTTCGCATACATCCCTTGCACACATTGTTCCCTGGTTTTGCATGTTCAAAAAGTTCTGTCAGCTGACCAGTTTCCACTAAAGCTGCGCTGAGTGAGGCTAAGTAAATAAAATGATTTTACTAATTCTTAACAAACACATACCTCACTTCACAACCGCACATCTGGTGGAAACGCAGCCTAAGCCTGATGCATTTGCTAAAATCCCGTTTTAACTTAAGCATATTTCATTTTCCGTTTCTAAACTAGCAAAACCTAATTCAAAACAACCGTAACGTCAAACAAATAACAATAAAACAAGTATTTACAATCCAGATTAAACTAATTACTTTCACTAATATTCGCACCCACAAACCAAGCAACCCTGTCCTAATTCGCGGTTAAAATACGTTCAACACAAAATTTTCTCTCAAAGGGACTTACAAAAACATTTGCGCTCAACATGGATTACAATAATAATGTAAAATATGATCTGAAACTCGACTAACTAAAGCGGGTTGCAGACGATAAAGTGTCCATATAAATCAGACCAGCGTGGCTTTCGTAGATTCTCACGTAATAACAACCCCGTTTGGGAGAAAACTGCGTGTTATTCATAGTTATGAGAAATCCATGTGTTTTGTAACCAATAAGATCCTGTGTTCAATTAAAAGAGTTTTGAAGCGGCTGTACCCCAATAGCTAGGGGTCGGACTTGCAATCATGTGGGTTCGAATCCTACCCATCCACTACCGACGTGAACCCACTCGAAAAACAAGCATCTTAGCTTAGCATGAGGGGTTAAAAAGAATACTAGTAATGTGCGACCCACATTGCTAGTAAGCTTTAAAAAATAAGGTATGTAATTTCGTTTGTGCATAAATGGATATGTTTTAATGCATGCAATGTGACTTGTTTTAAAATACTATAATAAGATCTATAAGACTAGTCTGCTCAATTGCATGGTTTCTATGACTTAATCTAAAATAAAACTTTAAAAGTTTCTTTACTAACATTCACTTTACTTTGTATATTTATTGTCTGAAGTATTGTTTTACTATAATGGGTATATGATAAAATTAATAATATTGACATATCCACGGTCAATTATTTATACTACATATTATTATCAAGGTCATTTTATCTTATAACATCCTGAATTTCAAGGAAACAAAAGATAAGCAATGACCTTCGAACCTTGTGATATTTATGCATTTTAAAATATAATATTTAATGCCAAGCTGCAGATGTCGATAACGGATACCAAATGCTATCGAAGTTTTCAGAAAATAGCATTCAAAATATCCATAAATTTTTACGTTGCGAATATTAGGATGACATAAAAAGTGACGCAAAAAATGCATAGAATTGTTATAGAATCACGATGAAAAAAAATAAACTATTTGGACCACGATAGACGTGAGGTTAAGTCACATAAATTAATAATCATGTAATCAATATTGAACGTTTTTAAGACGCATTTTAATTGACTGCATTGTATGTTAAGAAACATTTTTTAAAGCTCAGTAGCAATGTGGGTCGCTCATTAAGTTAAGAATTGATTTTATTCAGCAATCTATAAATAAACTGTTTTCTAATTTAGATTTACCGTTCGCAGCAGCAAATATCAATTAGTCACAAAACTTTCCAGTTTAAAAAAACAACTGGTTATTTGGTGCTCGACAATGAATAATTGGGGAAACCAAGCGATTGGTAATTAATTCACCTGCCTACGAAGTTTCTCTACTTTTGTTTATGGATCTATTCGTAATCCTGATTTATGGTCAAGTAGGTAGGCGCCGTAAATAACTAAGTGCTTACAACTTATTTCAACAGTATTATCCATGGAAAATAGATGGTTTTATCTCCGTTTTTCTCTCGATTGGGTCCTAAGGGGATTTCCAAATGGATTAATTTATTGAGTGGTGTTGTTATTGTTACGTAAGCGACGATGTTTTGCTTTTGAAACAATGTTACAGATTAAGATTTTATTGAATGACGTTTGTTTATTTCTATATTGAATGATACTTATCACTTCTTATTGATATGCCGTTGATATTGTTGAGTAAATAAAGATATTAACCCAAATTTTCGTCTCTATTTGTTATTTAAAACAAGTGGTCCTGCCCCGATTTCACACCAAATTATAAACAAAAAATGTCTTTTTGAATCACTCTTGAAACTACCGTATCTACCCGCCCAGGTTTCCCAGTGGTGGCACAGCATTTTAAATTATACTTAAAAGGTGAATCCATTGGTGAAAACCACGAAAATCCATTAGTTGGTTTTAGAGTTTATCGCGTTCAGACAGACTGATGCTGCGACGGACTTGGTTCAATAATACCATCATGTATAGATACTACTATAACACTAATCAAAAACTTCAAAATCATCTGAAATATCATTGATTAGGCTAGGTACTACAAAATTTTCAGTAAAGAATTTCTCTCGTTGAAACATAAAAACAATTTCATCATTAAAAATAATGAGAATAAGCCATTATTAATTAAAACCTACATAAGAAACTTCAGACATAATTATAATTAGTATAATTGTAATTATATGTTTATCAAGGCTGTTGGCTCGAAGATCCTTCAAATGTTAATAGGACGGACCTGAAATTGGTTTAATGTGTCGTGGGTGTTAAGAAAACCTAGGTCTGTTTAAAGTTCCGAAGTAAATTTTGGACGGTAAACATTAGCATTAGTAATAAATAAATAATAATAAAGAATAAATAAATAAATGTGGACAACATCACATAAATTGTTCCGAATCCAAAGTAAGTAGTTATACACACAGGTACGAAAAAATGCGAGCTCGTCAAAATCTAAAATTGTTATAAAGACGTCATGTATTTCAAAATGAAAATCAATACTTTACATTGCATGAGTGAAAATAAATAAATACCCACAGCATTATTACCTCAATGCACATTATACGAAGTACGCCAGCTGATTATTGGTATTGAACCAAAAGTTTAATCCCCTTATCGTAAACAGAGTCGTTGGCAATATATTTATATCGAAACATAAATATACAAAATGAAAATAGCCCTTATTCCAACTTCCTTTTGTGTTTGTTTGTTCTTACATGATATTGTGCAAGGACTGCTGCATAACATCTAGATGGTTGTTGCATATTTACACTGCAGTGCATAATAATTCACCGCGTAATGTACGATCATTATGTGTGTGGTGTTAGCAGTCATTTTATTTGGTCGTTTTCAGTGAAATGTTTGACTTTTGGATATATTTTAGTCGCCTTAGGGCCGATTTTTCCATCGTCAAATAACTTTGTCCGAGAAATAATAATAATTTTAAATGTTGACTGGTGTTTTATAAAAAAGCTACCAAATGTCAATTTTATTCCTCGAATAAAAGTTATCTGTTGATGGAAACATCTGTTCTCAATAAAATAAAGAATAAAGAGACCTAAAAGTATTAAAGCATCAAAATTAAAACGGCCGGATTTTAAACTGTGTGAAATCATTTTTATACAAAATGTTCGACAAAGGTGATTAACGTAACCACATGTAACGTCTTTAAATGAATGAATTTAGTAAAGGCATTCAAATTCAAAATGACTAATAACCAATTTCTACCTAATAAATCATTTGCCAAAATAATTCTATTTCGCTTTCTATTTCATTAAAGTGAGTAAACAAATTAACACGTGTAAGATGTAAAACTTCTGGGTGCTTACTATACATTTTCAAAGCATGACTTTATCCGTCGTGGAAGCGAGACGCCGCTACTTGTAGTATAGTGCTGTCTCTTTCTTACTTCTACAATGGCAAACGTTGGGCGTTAAGATTTCATGGTACAAGCACTCCTCGTACCATTGATATATTTCCTTTGAAGAACATTTCAAAACAAAATACATTACAATTGCTGATTACTCAACACGCAGCGTTTATAGTATGTTATATACCTATGAATGTGTTGTATATATGAGAGTATACAAAAGCTTTACAAACTGTTTTCTCAAGAACGAGCTGAAGAATATTGGTAATACTTCGTATTTACGCTTTGCTGTTCAATAAATAGGCTTTAGAACACTTCTCATTCAATAAACCTTACATATAAGTGTTTAAATTGGGTATTTAAAGGTTACATTCAAATTGAAGGATTGAATTATAAAATAATTTGAGGAAGACTTGGCGAGTCTGAAAAGAGATACAAAACAGTTCGTGTGAAGTTTAATTACATAGACAAGGTCTCATAATCGGTGGGTGAGAAAGAGAGGACAACATCTTGTATCGCTTTTTAGACTAGCCAAGATATAGCGGCCGAAGAGTAACTTTCTCCAAGTAATAGGAAGCTCGCCTATTGTATTTTATAGGACACAATTTCAGACTATACAAACGTGTCTAAGCATTTGAATGTGACTAGGTAGTGTTTGATTTTCTGTTTGTTTGTGGCATTTTATATTTATATCTAAGTTGCAGATAAATCATATAATGCCGCCATTTACATACGGCGTTGTTAGTTTATAAACACTGACAGTTATGTAATATGCCAAAGGAAAATAATTAAAATAAATGCCGTGGAAGCGGTTGACGAGTGCCTCTCTGCTGGAGTCCATCGAGACCCCAGACTCTATTGATACCTAACAATTTTTGAGGTGCCTCAAATTCAAAACTCAGATTACCTTAAAATGGGCCATTTTGCCTTCGGCATATAAAATAACTGCCAGCGTCTAAAAATTGACGACGCCCTGAGTAAACGGCGGAATCATATAAAATTCCTGAGATATATATTATGTAAGTGCAAACAAGCAACCACGGTGGAACATTTCAATTTGGAATAACTTCATTAAACGCAGTAAACACAGAGTTATAGAGAGTTGTAGATTTAGTATAATTATTCATATTCCATAATAACATCATAACATAACAGACCGACATCTTTGTAGCGTTCGGAACATAATAGATAGCTAGTTCACGTGCTGTTCTAATAAATAAGGGATGTGACGTCAACCAGTTGTAATCAAATCTAACCGCGAACGATCTAGCACAGGAACTTGCAGTGAATTAATTTGAATAATATGCAATATTAACAGTTTATGTTGATATTCTACGCAGGGCAAAAAACCGCGCTTCGTCATTGGATGGTCACAGGATGTAGGACCGGGTCAGTTCAGGTCACAGGTCATGTTGAGTGTGACAACCAATGGAGTTTTGACGTCGCATTCCACGTGACCGTCGCAACCAATCACCAAGCGGTAGACAAATTCGTCATCTGCTTAGCTTCTTAAAGCATTTGGGTCACGGCCGCAACCCCTGGTACTTTTCCTAACTTTACGTAAGGGCGTCTCGTGCCCTGAAAATGACATGATGTTAAATGGGCTGTCTATGTTGGTGAGTTTTTATAATATGATAATATGCCCACAGTATTTTTTACGTACTTCATAATATTTACTATGAACTGTAGATAATCTTACAATCTCATTAATAAAGGAAAAAATGCGTAACAATTTTTACTACGCGAAATTTTTGTAGTAGAGTAATAAAATTCTGAACTTTTCACTTTACTTTAAGTTTGCTGTTATAAAGGAATAATAATAATGGTATAAAGGAATAGTAATAATTCGTCGTTGCTGTATCCTATTTATTGAAAAAACAATAAAATTATTATTGAAAAAAAACAAAAAACCCGATTGCGTAAAAACAGATAGTTGAAATTTAATATTTTTTCCTCGAATTTGTATGATCCTAGTCTACAAAGTTCACAAACGCAGTCAGAGGCATCAAATAATTTAAAAGTAATTATGATATAAATTTTGCCTCCTTCCATCCTTCTGGCACGGTCGGGTAAAAAAACAATAAAATACGATATTAAAAGTCATAGCGTTCTCATATCAACTATTCTAAAGTTTGTATATACTTGTAGGCTTAGTTATCGTTAAATCTTCAGGACTTCGAGCATCATATAAAATTCATTTTATATGATGCTCGAAGGAGCTGTTTACAAAGACACAGATCCAAATACTACGCGACGTCGTAGGGACAGTATATGATTAACTTAGTAGGAGAATATTTATAAAGAAGAAAATAAAAGATTTGCGCTTTTTTTCATATAGGGACTTGATTGTTAGTAGTAGTATATATGGCTGTAAAATAGCTAAATATCATAGGAACTATAAATAATATTGTATCACAAATCTATTCTCAAGATTCAATTAGGCACCGCGTAAACTGAACTACGCATGTTTGTGCCAAAACAAATCTATAAACGAAATTACGCAAATACGAATCATGTGATTTAACAATATCATTAATTACTTTAACAACTCAACATTTTTCTATCAAATAAACTTAAAAATAAAGTGTCTACGGAATAAAACGTGTAATTAGCTTGCTCCCCGGACTCTGATTAGCAAAAAACTTTGGATCGGGGCGCCCGGGCATCGCGCGTAACAAAGTTTTGCATTTTTCTTTGACGACTTAATGAAGCACCATTTTTTATAACTAAGTATTTAATAGACCTGTCACTTCCCACGATGAAATGTAATTACACTTTTAGACGAGCCAACGAGAATGTTCGTGTATTCAAATGAGATTGAATGGGGTTCTATATATTATTTACGTAGATTTAGGAATATGTCTAGCCTAACTACTTTGAAAGGTCGTATTGTATTGCTGAAAATAGGAGAAATTTATGCCATTGAGTAGTTCATCATATGATAAATATATAGAAAAGTTCTCTATTAAAAGAACTGAAAACTAAGAAACAGTTTGAAATATTTATATTTATTGCGAAAAAATATTATGATAATTATGCTTATAATAAGTCAATTTTAATAGCTCTTTTTATGTTAAAATAAACACCATATTAAAGAGGTTTAGGTTAAAATATTGATGAATGATCATTTGTATGTACGAAGACGTAGATATTACCAATGTTGTAAGAAAGGTTTTCGGTGGTCTGTGGATATTATATAGGTGTTGCTCTACAGCGGCGCTCGGAGACGCTACGAACGTGTGTCAAAATGGTAGTGATAACTCCACTGTCCCACTGGACCCACGGACACCCTACCCATAAAATACGTCAAACGCTAATAAGCTAAATCATACAGCTACGTACTTAAGCGTAGAATTCTAGCACCACGTGCGCCACAGTATAGCCCTTGTAATAGAATTGTTTACACGTGCACGACACCTAAACAATTGAGCATCACGAACAGATATAAAACAATAACACCTATAAATCTCCCACTGTTCGGCACAAGCCTCTTCTCATATAGAGATGGAACGAGCATTGATCACCACACTGGCTCACTGCGGGTTGGCGATTTCAGATTCTAATTTTTGCAATCCAGATTTCCTCACGATGTTTTCCTTCACTGATAGTTAATGTTGGTATAATAATTAAGAAAGTACATATAACTTTGAATAAGTCACATTAGCCTATGGTGGGTTCGAACCTGCAAGCTTGTGTACGAAACTCTGTTTATTGAATCGCCACGCCTTACGACATTACGAACAGATATACCGATCTAGAGAAGGGATGAGCATTGATCACCACGCTTGCTCATTGCGGGTTGGTGATTTCAGATTCCAATATTTTGGAATCCAGGTTTCCTCACGATGTTTTCCGCTAGGCCACCACGACATTTTATTCTATAGGGGGAGAGGCCTGTGCCCAGCAGTGGGACGTTTATAGGCCGGTATTATTATACCGATCTAGAAACTCTAATGAAAAGAATATTTGACTGAGCTGAGATCGATAGCTTAGAACAATCAATGACGTAGATTGCCTATACGAATAGTGAAAACCCATCCCACACGGTGTCAAAACGCCAGAAACTGAGTAATTAATATTATTTGTAAATCGTGTTAGCTACCCGTCATTGGTGCATTATGCCGTGTTTAGACTCGATGAACTGCACGTGGCGAGATATTATGATAAACATGTGCATTCTAGACAAACAACGTATATCATAGTCATTTAGATCTACCAGCTAGATATTGACAGCGCCTGCATTTCAGAGCATTCAGAGGTTTTCGTTATTATTTGTTACCAATCTTCTTCTGCCCTTATCCCATTCATATGGGGTCGGCTTTATTTGTTACCAATATTAAGATTATAAATAATACAAAGGTTTTTTCATTGCTTACATTTTTTTTAATACATTTTGAACTTTATCTTTTAGTAGTATATAAATGACATCAGCCTTCCTCAAATCTTTTATCTCCTTGAACTATTTTTTATGTATTTGAGACAATTTAAATGTCTATATTTTTACTTTTCAAACCTATGACTCACTTACTTATGTTATGAAATACTATAAAAAAATAATTGGACAATGGATGCTGATCCTATGATTCTTAATAAAACTCCACCAAAAATATACAAACCAATTACAAATCGAGCGGTACCTATTAAAATGAAAATCTCCATGTAACATTCATTAAAATGATAAATCGGAAGGATTCGATATATTTGTTTCTCTATCACGTAGCCTGAATTTTAATTGAATATTGGAACGGATAAATGTCTTTTTGGGAATTCATCACGGAAAAGCTCCATATTGGGAAAAGCGACCTTTTGTGAAACCTTTTTAGCTGCAAATGGTTGGTGGAAGAATTTACCATCCTTTTAAAACAGGGTTAAAAGAATCATTCGGTTTTTCGCGAGTTTACAATCTGCTCATATTTACAACTAAATTCAATAGGTTTATGCAAAATTGACTACCAAATTGCCCTTTCAAGTTTAGTTTTGAAATAAAACTACTTTTAAACGATTCAACCGCGGTTTATATTGATTGTAGTTCCCGACGTTTTGACACATTTTCAGGTGTCATGATCACGGGCAGACTGAGGTGGTATTTGTCTTGACATGAGATGTTGTTCGTTCTACTTTCATTTATTTTTATTAATTAATTGTACGCAATATGAGCTTACTGTCTCTTGATGTCTTACAGCGCTCCTCTTGGGTTTGTTTTAATTTTGTGAATTATTCAGTCCCAAGTAGGTGATATCTTCCATGTATTGGGAACAAATTAGGATGTTTTTTAATCTCAATAGCCTCACGAAACATCCTAGGTAGGAATTTGGATTCTTTAGGGAGGATCTGTTAAATAAAGTATCCACAATTCTAAATACATATTATAAACCAAAGACCGCCTATCGCCTATATATGTATACAGCGATAGCTCATAAACTACTGAACGGATTGGATTGATTCAAGAGGGACGTTATTGCGTATAATACCTGTGCGAAGCCAGGGTGGATCTGCTAGTTTACCCACAGCGATGGGCGTACCAGTTCAACCTTAACCTATTTCTAAATATAAGTAGGTAGGTATATTTGCTGACGTTTTTTTTCAATCGTGTAAGAATTGCTGCATGGAAAAACGCCAATATGGCATGACCTCTTTCCATCTGTCAACGTCAGGATAACGGCCCAATATTGATGCAAACAAAAAAGGTTTCAACTTTGAGTTCGTAAATGGGAATATGAACAACGCTTGGTAAAAGGCGGTATGGAACATGTTTTTGCATTTACGTATACGTCCAGTACATATACGTCCAGATTAAAGTATGGTTTTATAAAAGTTATGCATATTTCAATGGCGGTCCATTATAACCATTATATACGAAAAAACAATATATTAAAAATTTATCCCATTTTCTATGTACTACTTAATATATATATATATATGTTTATGTATATATTTATATTAGTAATGTATAATGTGTACATATATATTAATATGATGTTTAATAATTAAATCCTTTCTTGGTGAATGATTATATATGTAGTTATTAACGCAATAATTATTTTACTCAACACAGTGTACTTAATAACCTCTATAATGTTTAATTACCTATAACATTTGAGTTTAATAACCAAACATGTAATTCATAATCGTAAGAAAAAAAATTGTTTTAGATAGTAATTATTCTTAACAATTTCGTTCGTTACATGTCGCATTAAACTTAACTGAAATCTCACTGTCAATATTGACTTCTATGTATAACTCTACCCTAAATAAAAATAATAAAGTATTTTTTTGGCCTATTTGGTCTAGTCGTTAGTGATCCTGACTGCTAAACCGGAGGTCGGTTCGATTCCCACTCAGGACAAATCTTTTTGTGATGAGCACGATAATTTGTTCTGTGTCTGGGTGTTATTTATTTAAAATATGTATGTATTTAGAAATATATAAGTGGGTTTATCAGTTGTCTGGTTGCCATAGTACAGGCTCTGCCTAGTTTGGGATCAGATGACCGTGTGTGAGCTGTATCAAGATATTATTTTTATTATTTCAATAAGCTATTACTTTCCAGCTTTGAAAATCGGAATCTTTTACTACTTACTTCCAGCTTCCAGCGCATTCGCTGTAAAACGGAGTCAATATTATGAAATAAAATAAAACAAACAAAACACTGCCTTCAACGCAGTCATGTAGTAAGATTGGTGGGTTCAAAGGGGTCACCTCATTTCCTCTCGTGGGAAGTCGACCACGATTATAAGTGGACGGATAACGTTTGACGTAATCATGTCAACCCTCACAGAAACGTCTCCGAGGATGACAAAATATGACTGGGAATTTAGTGATTTATAATTCTAAGATGAAGAGAGTAATTTCCTTATTTAACAGAAATAGTTATTTATTGTATGACTGTGTTATACATATAAACTTTCCTCTTAAATTACTGCTTAAACTAGTGAAGACCATAAGAATTCGTTTGCTAGTTTTTGAGTTTATTGCGTTCTTCTTGAGTTTATTGCGTTCAGGCAGACAAACTCACTCACAAATAATAATATTTGTGTGATAAAATTTTACCTACTTTTTATATAATACAGGGTCGAGTACAAACTTGATGGTTGACTATGTTTAAACAAAATATTATGTAGTTAGGGTCGAAACAACCTACAATTAGGACTCGTAACTTCCAACATAAATTAAGTTATTTAGTCGAAAGCTAAGCATTAGTTACCAAAGCTTAATCGAAAATGTTCTGAGTAGGTTCACCGCAATACTCAATAGAATAGCTAATTTATGTAAGTACTTCAGAATGCAAATTATCCTAAAGTGTTAGCAATTCACCCAAATGTACTACGGTTTTCACCACAATCTGTAAATACAATCAAGTAATAATCAGTATTTCAAGCTTCAACACGCTCAATTTTGTTGTTATTCTACTATTCCGTTTGTTTCCTGCAAATGATCACACGTTAGCACAAAATCTTGTTCACAGTGAGTTAGAAGACCAATAGGTTTCTTTATTCCGGCAGAAACAATGACATCTTTATCTCCACGCTAGTTTCAGTTTCACGGTTTGTGCGAAATCATTATTGGTTTTTTATTAAAAAAAGTAGCCAGATTATTTTTACACACCAAAAGCTTTTGTTAAATTTCCGACTGATAGTTCCAGCAATTAGCGCTTTTATGCATACAAAAAAACTCTTCCACTTTTTTATATAAGTAGGTAGGTAGGTACTAGGTTGTGCGAAGGCACAGATAGCCAGACAAATGATGTTAGGGTATGCCTACATATTATACATCTGGCGAATACGACACTTGCGACCCGCTCGCGTTTTCGCCGGATGTAGAAACACCTTTCCAAAAAATTGCTCAATCTCATACGGTTATTGCAAAAATGCAATGCAATTCAGTAGTAAAAAAAAGACTTAAAAATAAAAAGCTGAGCTTATTGTATCAAAAGCAATTTATTACTTTTAAAGCTTGACAATTCGATGAAATAAAGATCACTTTTCAAGCCACATGTATTCGTAAGAAGTTTTCAATTTTTGGCAACGCGCCAGAACAAGGTGTTAGAAAACTTATATAACTTGAAAATTACTGTGGAGGTGGTCCAGATTCCGTGATACACATACGATATGAAAACATTCTCGCTTTACGACTGTTATTCGAACAATTCTAGTTTTACAAAATTTAATAATATTGACTGCCAATAGTAACTATGTTTTTAGCTCACGATAGCTAAAAACATAGTTACTATTGGCATATATTTATAGTTTTATTTTATTGTTTGTGGAAATAAGTTACAAATTAAGTAAATCAAATACACATTTGATATGACTTTAGACCACTCACAGATAACTCCACAGTTGTATTGATAATTTAAGAACAGTATTAGTTCTTACAAAATTCTCAGTTATGGTTTGTTTTTTTAAATGTGGAACGAAATTACGTCATGAAACTGATATTTTCATAATTCGAGTACGCTTATGAATTAAAATTAAATAACTTTAATTTAGATTCGTGTAGCGTTGGTTCTTCGAAGTTAATTCTAAGAATACTAATTTTATAAATAAAAGATAATATTTTTAGAACCACGTTTTGTATGCTGATAGCAAGTTCAATCAGTGTAAATATGAGTATATTTTAAGACTGATATATAAAATATATAAAGCTCCGGGCAAATCAGTTTAAAGCTTAACTTTTCTTAAGATCCCCAGACTGAATTCGATATTTACATTAGATTTGGGACTTAGACAAGTTTTGTTGATATCAGAATAAAATATTTCGCCTATTTACATACCTATGAGTTTCTTATGATAAACAAAATCTGTATCAATAGTCATAAAGTTGGAAGTGTACTGGGTGTCTACTTGGGAGTGTGGATTATGGTCAAAGATGTTTGATTTTATGTGTCTACTCGGATAAAATTGGCAAATAGTATCTACTAGAATATATAGCGCCTTGTATGTGTTTGGATTTAATTTAGGAATTCAATATGAGGTCCTACACTGAGGATTGATTGTTATCCGAATTCGTTACAGGAGTGTATTCCATGAAATAGAATAATAAATTGAGTATCTTGGACACACGCTGGAGTTCATAAGCAGGTCGTCAACACGAAAGTCTATAGGCGCGGCGTGTAATGTCACCTTAATGATAAATTCAAACAATAAAAAATAATATTCCCCTGATACGTATATCCCTGACTATTACATTATAATAATAATAATACCGGCCTATATACGTCCCACTGCTGGGCACAGGCCTCTTCCCTTATAGAGAAGGGATGAGCATTGATCACCACGCTTGCTCATTGCGGGTTGGCGATTTCAGATTCCAATATTTTGAAATCCAGGTTTCCCTTCACCGTTTGTCAATGATGTCTTAGAATGATTAAGAAAGTACATTATAACTTTGAAAAAGCCACTTTGGTACTTGCGTGGGTTCGAACCTGCAACCATGTGCATGCGAATTCGGTCATTGAACCGCTAGGCCACCACGACACTATTACATTAATACCAAAAAAATTAACAAGATCAATGGTAGACACCGTTTCGCCACCTGTTTACGTCCAACGTAATAAAAAACGTATATTCACATCTGTAAATCGAAGTCGGAGTTATTTTCAGCTAACCTATTTACCTAAGCTTTGCCGTTCGGGTTAATTAAGAGCGAGTATTAAAAAATGTAACATGTGTCTAATTCCTGGTACATGAAGGGAAAATGGAGCGGTCATTGGCTCATTTGTTGACGTGATATAACCAGTGTAAATTGGTCTCTCGTAACATTGACACAGTCAAGAAAGAGAGCAGTTTATCTTGCACTATATGGGTTAAACGAACAATGGTTGAGGCCGGTTTAAGAGTAATTTAAATAAAATATTAAGTCACATATATCATATTGTGTCATGAATTCTTTTTAGTTTGCCTTCTCTATAGACGCAATTATGTCATGGTGGGTAGCACCACAGGTTCTACGTAATTACATAAAAGTTTTGAGAAGTTAGAACAATAAAATCTTCCTAGTTGACGTTACAAATTATTATTATTTAAGCTTAAGTTTACAAATTAATTATGTATTAACGATGTTTATGTTCCAGTATACATAACACAAAATAAAACAATTTAAATATTAAAGTTAAATTATTCCTGTGAGGTAGAATTATGAAACATAGTTTATCTATTTAACATAATTTTTGAGTCAAAACGATGAGATAAATGTTTGTAACATCCGTTAAAATTCAGGTATCCGATGATAGATGTTGCTTTAATCTATTTTCTACTATAAATATACGAAGTCGGTGTTACGGTTTTCAGTGACGTCATATATGGACACGTGTTCCTAATAAAGTTTGTGATTTCTTATGTTCTTTCATAATATGTAAGGTATGTTGTAGTGTGTGTAGGTAGATTATTTAATATACCGCCCGCGGAATATTTTTTTTTATATAATTGAGATGCAAGCTATTCTATCTTTTAAGTTTGATCAAACTGCACACGGTGTGCAAATTCGGAGTTTATCCCGGACAAACATCGTGACACTGGAATTATATATAATAGATATGGTGAAAGACAAAACACGTCTTGGTTACTTATTAAAATTACCATTAAACAGCGCTTGATAAAATATTCTCATTCTTATAATAAGTTTGAGGATTCACGATTAACAAGAAAAAATAGTTTGTTTTATTCAACAAATAAAAATTCATTACACGCTACATTTGGGATTTCATGAATTTATCGATTTCGGCTTTGGTATTTTCGTAAAATTAATAAACCGGCTATAAATGTAATAAATTTATTCAGCTGAAACATTTGTGTCAAGTCTTGCAGAAATGATTAAATAACTTCCATGCTACGGTAATGAAAACTCAGTAATTTCGATCCCAATTCGTTGAAACTCAAATAGCAATATATTCTCTAATACGCCGAAATCGTGTGATTTATCTTTAGAAATCTGTCATGTAACGGGTACCATCGTGGGCTCGGTGCCAAACCGTTTCACTTCCCTTTGTCAGGGTTGCCACGATCCTTAGGGCGCAACAATAGTAAGCTTTAATGAGATTTTGCATAATACTGCCAGCGATTTATACCGAACTTTCCTTACTTGATGAAATTTTTTCACAATGTTTTTCGTGACCGACGCTTGACGATGGATCACAAAAATCAACAAAAACTACCATAGTACAGGCTCTGCCTAGTTTGGGATCAGATGGCCGTGTGTGAATTGTCCTAAGATTGTAAGAAAAAGACAAAAAAACGTGGATTTCAACAATGGCACTCGGGAAATAAATGTGAGTTCCAGTTTCTTTGAGCATCTTAAAAAGGAAGAATTATTTGCTAGAACTAAATAAGTGACGTAGGCCATTTAAATGAATAGTGAATGGTTTGAAATATTAGGTAATTTTTTCTTTCATTTTGGTATTGTTAGCCACACTGATGACTCAGAAAAGATCTTAGAATTAAACGTAGTTGCTTTGACTACGCTTCGTTATTAGATACTATTATAATATATATAACACATTTTGCTATTGGAAAAAGTTCCTTTCATCATTATAATTATCTTAATTTAATACAAACATTCAATTTATAAGTTCAAATTATCTCTACCTTATTCAGTTGTTGGTGAAATACGTCGACTAAGATTAAACACGTTTCAAAAAGATGCTAATTTACTTTCTCATAATTAACGACCATGCAAATTATTTTGTGAGTGTGAATACTTAAACGTACCTTAATTTGTAAAAACATTTTTTTGAGGTAAGAAATAAAAATAATTGATGCCGGCCATATAATTATAGCTGCTTTTTTAAACGAAAAGGTGACAAACTATGGGATTTTCCCCAAGCTTTCCAAAGAGATATTGCGACGCAAGTGGCGGCAGCCAAATGGTTAGGGCGTCAGACTTGCGAACATGTCGTCGCGGGTTCGAATCCCACCCATTACACTACCGACGCCGACGTGAGCCTACTCGTAGCACTAGCAATGAAATGTAATGTGTGTAGATTAGCACAAGGGATAAAAAAATTATATAAGCTTTTAAAAAGATCGTGGAATTTACATTGTTTATGTTCATCATATTCATTCACTTGATAAATGTGTCAACCCTAACCAGATGTACCTAATTGGTAGTGCCGGGAGCGTTTCACTGTCGTCGCCACACTCACCACACGTGTTGTCTTTCAAAGGGACAACTCTTTTGTTCCTTTTGTCGGCCATCATATGTCGAACATATTGGGCGAGACGCTCAACATTTTGATACGTTTCAAATCTTCCTACTTATATGTGAACGCTGAAACAAGGACATGTGTAGGTATATACCGCGTGTGAAGTAAAGTTATGGTTTGCGTTAAAACTTTTATAACGCCGTTTCTAATAAAAGGTTTAACACGCCATAAATTGTGCACATTTTTAAATTAGGAATAAAGGTTTATGTGACATCGGCGTTCTATTTTGAAATGAGTTTTTTTATGTTTTTGTACATTGCTTATTTGCATTTTTGATGTGCTTTTTTTACTTTTTTATCAGTCGAAGTCTTAGTGGATAATATTATTGGCAAGTAGTTTAAATAAACTGTGAAAATGCTCGAATAATATATATAATTTATCAATTTTGTTTTAGATTCGTTGCGTAAAACGGTGTGTCACATACAAGGTCCAAAAAAAAACCAATTTGGAAGGACTTATATAATTCATTGTCTTGAGAAAGTATGTCCAGCAGTGAACTACGACAGACTGAGTTGAATTTACAGACCCTAACGTAATTTAATTTAAACCATGGACTTTCATTTTGCCTGTACAGTATTTAATTATAATCTAGGCCTAGCCTGAGGCAGGTACCTAAATTGCCTTAGCAGTTATTAATAAATTCGTGCCAAATAACTTGATCGGTAGGTAGGTACCTGAATTTGAATTAAGTTAATGAATTTCGGGTAATTTATTTTTATCATTACTCTAGTAATTTATATGAATTAGAATAAAATATAATATTACCGGGAACGCTAAACATTATTCAGTTCAAGATTAAAATGTTAAACATTTGTATTTATTAACGAAACACTGCGTTGTTATGGGTCAGGAATTTAAATTGTGAACATTGCCAGTATTTCACAACGTTCAACGTTTTGCCCAAATATTGGCAAATGTTCTTTCATTTTGTGAATGTACATATAAAACGAGTTTGGAGTAATTGCATTTGTTTTGTGATGAATGGGAATCGATCGATTAGAGCTTGGTTTTGTTTGCAATAATTGTTTTACAGTTTCTGAATTAAATTGATTAAGTCGACGGCACATGTGTAGTAACATTTTAATTTAAACAGAACGTATTGCAAAGCTGTAAAGTTTACTTTTGCATGTTGTGGAATCAACTGATCTAAGTTTATAGTTCGAATATAAATGTGTACCTCCACCTGTCATCAATTAATTGTTTAAAGAAATCACTTTATTCTAATTTTGAAAAGATACTTCAAACGGCATACGACCGTGACATGTATTCCACGAATTAAAAAAAATACTGTCTATTTCCAAGAAAAAAGCAACTACATCAATTGTTTTTAATACAAAAACAAAAGCATATCTGAAATGTCATAAAGGAAAGTTCAAAGGTGTTTTGACAAAGTAATATCAGTGTTTATTTTACGTCAATCTCTTTAGAAAACTTTGATCAGACGTTTCTATTGTACGTACACAGGCGGTATTCCCTTGGTATGTATTTGAAGTCACATGTGTACAAATTGTTCCCTTGATGCTCATGTCATGCACGGACTGGATCGAGCAATATCTGTGAATATACTTTTGATATTAGGTAGGTACCTACTGATTGGTGAACGATGTAAGTATTCAATTTAAAGGTATACATAAGGATTACCTTAATTTGAACTGGTACTAAGAATTAATAATTGAAGAAAATATCTTGTTTAACTGTCCGCTGAAGTTAGGGGTTATTCGTCAACTCGACACGAAATACTGGACACACGAGTGTCCAGTTGGTGAAACTCAAAATAGTATCACTTATTATTTCGTCATCTGGACACGCCAAGTTTTCAAGTGTGTCCAGATAGTGAAACTTAAATTAAATCACTTTTATGTTTTCGCCAACTGGACACTGTTCATATTTTACTTGAATTCATGAGAAAGTACAGTCAAGCAGATTAATGTCCTGTGTCACAATCATCATCGGTCACTAAATGTTCCACTGTTGGGAATGGGCGATTTTATGTCATTGTAAAATTATCCACCATTTCTGAATTTATTAAGTATATTATATAAAGAAAAAGAAACCAAATACAGTACAGTTTCTGGTAGCAATCAAAAGAGACATGAAAGATTTTTTGCGCCGGGTCATGATTGACTGACCTATATCACGAAAAAAAAATTGATAGGTACTAAGTATTAGAATGAATACCATGATCGCAGAAACTGTTAGAGAGTTTGAATCCGAAGAAATCAGCATCGGTCACTGTATCGAAAAACTGAAGTAAACAAAAATATCTTTATATTTTATTGTCATATCGCTGTCCCCGGGCAATAAAGCGGTAATATCAAAATTCGATTTTTACAGGAGAAATAAAAGAAGCTAATTTTCATATAGTGCAGCGTATAGTGATCCAAAACAGGCGGTCAAAATGTCAAATGGAAGCTTATTTTTTTACCAACCTAACCTTTAAAAAATAATTCTATTGGTATAACTATTTAATTAAATAATTGAAAAAATGTATAATACAAATTATAGACGCTATTGATTCAATTGTAACATCATTAATGACTTTATAAACACACCGACCACTTAGACTCAGGCCCATAACAATATAATACGACATATTTTCCGCTTTAGGTCTCGAGCGTACCAGCCGATTACCACCTTCTTCAGGGAAATTTTATAGCCAAAGCTAGCTGTATCATCCACTAATCGCTATTTTAGAATCCTATCAATGAGTCATTTTTTTATGTAACCATCGTAACAAATTGACTTTATAATGTGATTTATTTTTATTTTTAACCATTTTAGACAGTATTCTATGAAATTAATATTTTTTTAGTGTTACTACTGCCTAATTTTTGTTTAATAAAATTTTAAATAATAATGACCTTTTAAAAAAAAAGTTTTACGAATCACATATTATTTATTAAATATTAAACTTTGGAAAACAATACGAAAACACTTAAAAAAAGAAAAAGTACTATTCTACCTTAATTTGAATAAAATCACAATTTTAATTAGCTGTTATACTTTGGAAACAAAAATAAAATGGTCAAAACCTTAAAAAAAATACTACTTTAATTTGAATCATCGCTTTCAATATCGATTTCTTCTTCAGAGTTCCCAACACAATGTAAATTGTTATAAAATGTTTCGGGATTGCTTCAGTTTTGCAGAGACTCATCAAATCGTCGTAAAGTGGTTTTGGTAAGGTGATTGGCTCTCTATACAGATTTCTCAGTTCATCTTCTGAAACATCAGTCACTAGCATCTTTTTGGCTCTTCCTCTTGAAGATCTGGTGTTTGATGCAGTATTTAAAGGAATATATTCATCATCAAAGTTATATTTTAAATAAATAACATCTGGATGTGCTCGAGTAATCTTGATTTCGTGTTGTAAATCGTAAAGTTATAATTATATACTTTATAGATACCTACTATAATATTAGATATAAACTATTTACATTGTGTTGGGAACTCTGAAGAAGAAATCGATATTGAAAGCGATGATTCAAATTAAAGTAGTATTTTTTTTAAGGTTTTGACCATTTTATTTTTGTTTCCAAAGTATAACAGCTAATTAACATTGTGATTTTATTCAAATTAAGGTAGAATAGTATTTTTTCTTTTTTTCAGTGTTTTCGTATTGTTTTCCAAAGTTTAATATTTAATAAATAATAATATGTGATTCTTAATGTTTTTGTTTTAATTATTTAAAATTTTAGTAAACAAAAATTAGGTAGTAGTAACACTAAAAAAATATTAATTTCATAGAATACTGTCTAAATGATGGAGAGATTGACCGAGATATTAAGCACAGAATCAGATCAGGTTGGCTTAAATGGCGACAGATGACTGGGATGATATGTGATCCTAACATGCCCGTAAAGCTGAAAGGTAAAATGTATAAATCGGCTATAAGACCTGTATTGATGTACTTATGGTTCAGAATGCTGGGCAGTGAAAGGGACTGATGAAAGACGATTGCATGCAGCGGAAATGAGAATGCTTCGATGGAAGACTGGAGTGACGAGATTAGATAGGATAAGGAATGAGTATATTGGAGGAAGCTTGAAAGTAGCGCCAGTGAATGAAAAGATAAGAGGAAAGCGTTTGTCGTGGTATGGACATGTTATGAGGAGGAATGAAAGTCACATAACAAAACAAGTTATAAGTATGACTGTGGATGGCTATATAATCAGAGGGAGACCGAAAAAGAGATGGATGGATTGTGTGAAAGATAATATGAGAAAGAAAGGACTGGATGCCGCGATGACGAGTAATAGAGAGGAATGGAAGGAAAATACGCATTGCGCCGACCCCATATGAATGGGATAAGGGCAGGAAGAAGAAGAGGACTGTCTAAAATGGTTAAAAATTAAAATAAATCACATTATAAAGCCAATTTGTTACGATAGTACGGCGCAGGGGTCACAATAAATTTCCGGGAAGAAAGGCGTAATAGCTTGTACAGAATAAAACATCTTGTGTTACTTCGTATTCAATGTTTACAGTTTTTTGTCAGTGTTATGTTTCATAGAGTAATGCAATAAAACATTTTTAGTCGTAAGAGAATTTTCCATGCAATAAAGCTGTTATTGTCAAGTATTCTAAAGAAATATTAATTGAAAAAATCTGAAAAAAATAAGAGTGATAGACTGATACTCAGAGAAGCCAAAAATCAAATAACATTAAAAAGGGCGTAACCGGCGTTTACCGCTATATTGCCCGGGGCCAGCGATATAATATTCTATATTTTATTGTTGATTTTATTGATCTCTTTATTATCATCTAGTGTTAGCAAAATTTTGTAATACATATAATTAGGTACCTTTATTTTATTTCCAACGTGTCAAATATTGTTGTTACAGCGTGTAGAATAGTTATTTAGAATAAGTTATGTAGAATAATTATTGTTTGTAAAATTACCTATTTTAGTATTGTTATGTCTTATTAAGTATACTACCGATGATTATGTTTTGTATTTTATTTCATTATTTTATGCCACCTATAAGTATTGCTTTTGCTCCACAAGGTTTAACGTTTCGTTCCACTTTCGTACAAACTTTACTGCAACTACATATGTTATAGTAAGCAAGCAAACTTTTCAAGTTTGTATAGGAGTCGAGTGTATCTTTTAAGATTAAAAACGTCTTTGCGTTCAACCTTGGATTAAACAAAATGAATGCTGAGTTAAATTATGTTGGTACGTCCTTATTTGATTTTTTTGTGATACTCGAAGTGATATTGTTTTAATTATTAAGTACATATTTAGATTATATTGGATATTTTACACGTTATTGTAATGAAAATACCTATAGGTATTAAAAAAATGTGTCATTAGCTAATTATAGGTACTTTAAGTATATTAATAAATCTTCATATTATTTGATTGTTAATTTTTTTTTAATTAATAATAATTTTTATTTCAAAATTGGTCTTAAATAAAAGCTGTAAAGGTTTTTCAAACATACAAGTGTGGCAGCCATTTCATGCAATCCCCATTATTAACCTGACTGTACCTTTTTCTTGCGAAAAAACTGGGTGTGTCCAGTTGGCGAAAATATAAAAGTGATTTAATTTAAGTTTCACTATCTGGACACACGTTTAAACTTAGCGTGTCCAGATGACGCAATAATAAGTGATACTATTTTGCGTTTCACCAACTGGACACACGTGTGTCCAGTGTTTCGTGTCGAGTTGACGAATAACCCGAAGTTAGCGTCTCGTTTTTCTCAAAAATTCATTAGTTACATTTTCTACAAATCAGTCCCTTTGAAGATAAGATAAAGATAAAATATAATAATTTATTTGAAAATATGGGTGTGACATAATTAACATTTGTTCAGCCTTTCTTTGCCGAAAGTCATGCCAATGTATATAATGTACAAAATTATAACTTATCATCAAAATTAACAAATTATATATGCTGAAAATAAATGTAAGTATAAGTTTTATTCTAATCTAATTTACAAAATAGTGTTTTTCCAATAAAAGAACAGTAACACTTTAAAACGCTTTATCTGCTAAAAAGTTTCGTAATTTATTTTAAAAAAAGCCATATAATTTTGATTTTTATTTTGTTATACAAATATTGTTTTTTTTTATACATATATTTCCGGTGCCATGACCTCAAATAGGCTTTTTTTTTTAATTATTTAATAAAAGACACTAGTATTGTACATTTCCGAAATCACTATGAAACAAATTAGTTTAAAAGCTTATTGCACAAAACTGTAACATACTTTATTTTCAACAAACAATTGATTGAATTTAAGAGAGCAAGAGAATGAATATTAAATATTACAGAAAGGTATTTTTTTTGTGATTTTTCTTTCATACAAAAATAAGACTTACCAAAGCGCAGATATTTGATTAATATTTATGTATATTCTGATGTTAAAAATAGTATTTACAATGCGGAAAAAATTGATGAAAGAACAGGCTTTTATCGAAACTTGTTTGTGGCTCGAAACCTGTGACTTTTCGTTACATAATTATGCTACTTTCCTTTGGTAGGTCTCGACCTAAATAGGTACCAACCTCTGAAACTCGTCGCATTAATAACTGGATATCCTGTATAATAGCAAAGATTACGCGTGATACAGTCACCTTTTCTATTCTTAGCTGCAGAAGCCTAACAATATTAAAAACAATTACCCGAAATGTAACGAGACATTGTTCTGAGTACAACCAGTATCATGTTGTTGTTGAAATCCAACTAATTATAAAACTGACTTAGTTCTGTGGCCCTTGTGTTTATCTCTTACCTGAAAAGGTCAAAAACAAACGACTAACAACCAACAATTGTTTCACCAAGACCTTAAAACTGACCGCTCCTTTATGATAATTAATTGGGTTATCGTGGTTCATAAGCTTGGGCATAAAATATGTAAGAATAAACACTGCGCATTTCCCTTCACACTCAAAACATTTAATTTGACACCTTGTTATGTCGCTTTTAGGTACATTTTTATTTGACGGACATCTTTGTGGTTTTTATGACTACGTGGACAGTCTTATTCTATCTAATTTTATGTTGGTAATATAAACTTCAAAACATGCCTACGGCTTACTTTAATATTTTTGGTTATAAGGGTTTTTCAGAAAATATATCTTATATCAATAGATTTGAGTTGTATTAGATTTGAGTATTTAAATACGGAGTTAAGACCGTTCTAAATCAATGAAAATTTATCAAACCAAAAATATTATTTTATTAATTTACTTATTGTTACAATTCAACGCAACCTTCTCATTAATTTAAAAAAACAAGTAGACTGTCACAAAAATAAATACAGAATTAAAAAAAAAGATGAATCTGTATTCAAATAATTATAGCATTCCATTCTTTGTAAAAATCTAAATTATTATTTCTTTATTTCAAGTAGGCCTTCCCAGGCACTTTCGGAACGTAAAATGACGCTAGTTGCGTAACTATGAAGTAAAGCAAAATAATTTGAACATTGTAAGACACATCTACAAGTTATTATTACATTCATTCACATTTACATAATGTGAATGACGTCACATGCTTGTCAGTAGACGAATCAAGAATCCATATGCAAGAGTATAATTTCATACTTTGCATGCTATGTTTGATTTCAATAGTTGCAGTATCGATTTAATTTTGTTGATTCTAATTTTATATCGCAACTACGTATGTCAGCAATGTGTGTGGTATTGCAAATGTACTTATATACTCTTTGTTTACCAACTCGCTAAAAACGCTATGCAAAAAGGTTTTTTTAAAAGATCGTAGGTAGGTACATACCCGTGCCTATTTAATAATAACGCTTTATTGCACTTTCACCAACACGAAAAATAAATTGAATAACAATGTAAATAACCGGTACAGAGAGCGGAAAAAATAAATTGAATAACAATGTGAATAACTGGTACAAAGGGTGGTCTTATCACTTAATGTGAACTCTTCCATACAACCTATTTATTAGAGGTAAAGAGAAAAAATCTTAATAATTAAGTTTAAGTAGAAGGGTTTGTAAACTTTTTAATCGTTTCCCTAACGTTTATTTGAACAAGTTATTAACTGCCAAAATACGAAAAAATACCATAAAGTTGATATTAATAAAACGAAGCTCGAGGGCTATTCACACAGCTTGATCCTATAATAATGTTTTGTAAAATAAATTAAATGCCTAATATAAAAACTCCTTTATTTATTTGATCCGATAAACCCAATAAGGGTCTCTCAACGAGTTAAAACAAATTTAATATAAATACTGTTTGGAAAAGTTTTTTCCAATGTGGATCAGGAGTTATACGTTTAATCGATTTATTATTATGTGAGGTTAAAAGTAAACGAGCCTTAATAACAAGCTTTTCCATTGCCTAATAAATTGAATGAAAATAAGAAAATCATAAACGACCTCCATGGTCGAGTGGCGTACACACCGGTTTTCAAGGTGTCATCAGGTCTCGGTTTCGAACACGGATAGGTCAATGTAGAAAAAAAAGTACTGAACTGCTTTTCTACACTGTCTCGGGTCTGGGTGTTTGTGGTAACTTCGTTGTGTCTGATTCCATAATACAAGTGCTTTAGCTAATTACTTTGGATTCGGAGCAATGTATGTGATGTTGTCCACATTTATTTATTTATAATTTAAGGATTGGTGATGGATAAATCCATTCTAGCCTACGACTAAATTTGTTTTAAAATTTCCTTCGCCCCTAATATAGGTAGGTACTAACAAGATAACAATATACCCTTAAGTTGTATCTCTCTGTAAATACCGTCTCGCTATATAAAGAAAGTTCCTTTTCATAGACATGTGTCATCATTTTTTTTTAAGAATGGGCGATGCCCATTATCCTTCCTCATGTATCTTGTATTTTATTGACATAAATCTCACGCGCGCAAATACAGCTATTGTACATAAATTCGAACATTTATAATCAGTCACTTACAATGTAAACCGTTTCATTCTCTTACACATAAAGTCGTAGTACGAAAGCTTCTTTGTTTGTAGTTTACCGTACAAAATTCTTGTTCCTCGATCGTTAGCAATTCGTAAATAAATAAATAACAAGATAACGAGTTGTCTTATACCTAATGCCTTGAAAATAACAAATGCTATCCGAAACATTTGACTTCTTCATAACGACGTAAGGGTCTTATATAACACGCTTGAAGTAAGCTTAATGATTACGACAATTTTCTTTACCGCAGAACTTGAAGATATAATTTGGACATTCTACAAGTTTCATGTATGAAATAACTTTTGAGATCTACGTGTTAGTGCTATTTCAGGCTTGTGTTATGATAGCTGAAAGGGTTATTGGCCTATAAGTAATATTGTAAGCGGTTGTACGTGTGATAGTAATAGAAAATGGTGAGAGAGGGTGTGCAAGTTCTACTTCAAATATGTTTTTCATTACAATGTATTTAAATAATTCATTTTTATTTCATTGTTTATGCTGGCCTCGTGGAAGACCCAGAATATGGACGGATGAACTGGACGACCTAACAAGAAGTAGCCTCAATTAGCCTCGAACAGAAAAACATGGAAAAAACAAAGAGAGGCCTTTATCAGTGGGATGGTGGGGGCTCAAAATAATAATAAAAATAATCATCAGTTCTTATACAATAAAATCTGGGTTTATTCAGTAGAGGAAGCAAGACAGCGCGCTACCAGCGCATAGCAGCGTCTCGATCACACGACGGCAATAGTCCTGCCTTAAGAGTTCATGGTAAAGAGGCACGATTTTGTTCTGTACGAAAAAAAAGTCGCGTCAGTCATCAGTGGAAACTTAGCCACGACTGCGACATTTGATTTATTTTATCGTAGCAATATTTACTTGTATATTTTGTACCTACCTATAAATCTACTTAAACGTGAACATAATCTTAATAAGTTATACATGTCGACTTAAGCTGCAGTTACGATCAGTAGCCGTAATTAACTATTCATGGTATTAGAACTGAGGCGTAATTTAATACCGATATGAATACGTGTAGGCAATTAGTAATTCATATAGTTAATCAGTGACCAATAAGTAAAATATCTCCTTACTATACTATAGTAAATAATAAAGTTATTATGAAATTACCGATTAAGTCAATGTAATAGGAATATATCATTACAATTCTGACAGCCAGTCTTACTATGGAATACCGTATTACCTAGCAATAGGTTGTGCAGTTTAGATAGGCAGTCGCTCCATGTAAAATACGGCATTCAGCAAATCCGGCAAAACTGGAAGCCGACCCCAAAATAGCTTGGGAAAAGGGCAGAAGAAGAATTATAGGAATAATTTGAATTCTTCCAAAATAATATTATTAATTTTCTCCAGTTATGCTTAAATAAACTATATAAAATGTATAATTAAATACCGTTCCGTATAATTATATACAAAATGATTGTTTCGTACCGGTAATCAAGTAAAATGAATTGAAATCCATGATAGAAACCAATTAAATAACAAAAAAACTACTTTAATATCAGAATAAAAAGAAAAAAAAAATAACAGTTTGCTTAAAATACGGTGGCCAGATTATATTTTTTTTTTTTTTTTTTTTTTTAGTAATCTCGTTAACCCCTCGTGCTAAGCTAAGATGACATTAACTTGTAGGTACTCTAGTTAATCCGTCGTAGTACGCTTAATGCTTGTGTTACCAGTGGGTTCACGTCGGTAGTGCAATGGGTGATGGGCGACCACATAATCGCAAGTCCTTGATGCCTTAGCCATAAAGCTACCCCCGCTTACATACTTTAATTCATAAGAGTAATATAATTATTGTACGTAATTTAATAAACATTATCTTCAGGCTTTTATTCTCTACAACTCGTAACATTATCGAAGCGGCGGTAGCCTAATGGCTAGGGCATCGGACTTGCGATCAAGTGGTTGCGGGTTCGAATCCCACCCATTACACTACCGACGTGAACCCACTCGTAACACAAGCATTAAGCGTACTACGACGGATTAACTAGAGTACCTACAAGTTAATGTATGACCCACATTGATAGTGAGCTTTATAAAAAAAACAATTGTTAATTAACCCAGTAATTTGGACTGATATCCAGTCATGTGAACTTATTGTCAAACCATCAACACATGCAATTATAAACTTTAAAAGATTCGTATAAAGTCTAAATTGTAATCCTAAAAATATCATCAAGATAAAATTCCCAGAAAGTATTACATTGCGATAACACCAAGACATTAATATTATGAATAAAAAATAAACTACGAGAAAGTTTCGTTCCCAGATAAGTTTTTAATAAAGTTATTTGTATTCTCAGAGTTTTGAAAACTGATTTTCTTAAAAAAGAAGATCTAGGCCTAACGTATTAAGATTATTTTTAAAAGAAATTCTACCTATTTATTTAAAAAAATAAATTGTTATTTTTGGTGAATCTTGTTTGCGATTCACAAATTATGATTGACTTTTGTTTTTAAACTGACCTGTTTATATAACTACTGTTGCAAAAATATTTTTATATCCGTAATAAGACCCAATTTACGTAACTAATCATATTTTGGCGACTTTTCCACAAAACAGTACTGACATTTACTTTGGCTGGAACTTACTTTATTTTTCAAGAAAAAGAAAGTACCTACTTTTACGTATTTAAAAAACGTCGCAGACTTTGACATAAATTCCACAAGAATGTAAAGCAACGATGTCATGCAAAAATATTTTCTATTTCTTCCACAATTCTATTTATATTACTGTACACTTTCTAGGTAAAATATCTTAGAAAATAACGCCAAGAAAAAAGCAAAGTTTGTATGTCTTTAGCTCTAAGACCGTGAAATAAATATGCATAGCTTCGTTCAACAATGACAGCAGGTTGAGACAAACCAAATTAGTCCAGACTAGAATGTAGAGTTATTTTCTTAATAAAATTGTGGTCTGAAAATTTGAGTTTAGTTTTTGAAATGTAAAATAATTTGAACTCATCTAAATTCAAGTTTGTACTTTTATAAATAATGCTGTTACTTGGTCAAAACTTTATACGTATGAAAAAATGTTGAATGTCAAATAAAACGATTTGCAAATTTAGGTACGACAGTACGACAGCACGTGACTGTACGCACTAAGCTTGTAATGGGTTTTTTAAATAAAATAAAATAATTTCCCGGACTTTGAATTTGCCCATTTTAATCAAGTCAGGAGGAGTCATGCCTGAGGTTCAAAAATGTTGTTGTTTTTAATTACAATGCGTTATAAATGCATTATATTTTTTTTATTAAAAATAACCAGAATAATAACACTAGCCTAAGATAACTGTTCTAAGATTTCAGTTTATCCATGTCATCCCAAAATTTTTATTGTTATATTAGATTAAATTATAAATGGGTAGGTTTATATTGCCAGTAATTTTCAAGAACTAAATCGAGAGTTAAGACAATTAATCTGTCAGAAAACGTATAATTCCCATATTAGATAGTTACTTATCAAGCAAAAAAATTGAGATAAGGATAGTAAAAAAACACGCAGATATAAAATTGAGTTCGCTCTCTCGGGTAACTCGTTTAGGTAGGTAGGTACCCAAAAAAGGTTGACATGAAAGCTGTGGGAATATTGAAAATTTGACATCGGACAGCCTACCTGTCTATAAAAAGGTTTTCCTTAGATCCTGAACGGTTGGTGGACATATTACTTTGTTACCAAATAACCTTACCTTATTTATGCGTTGATACTGTCAACACTTTCTTAAAAATATTTTCATTGCTTTGCATAGTTATTTAAATTTACTACACATAATAAAAAGGTACGCAAAAAAGATTGCCGGTTACGCTTTCACCGTTATAAAAGGTGTTACAAAAATAAATGTAAAACTGAACATTCATTTATGAATTGAAAATAGAAAAACTATTAAAGTAGACAATTAGTAGGTAAAATAGGTACATAGGCCTCTCTGTTAAATATGCATGACAGCTTACAGGGGTTGACAAAATTTTTGGCTTTGATAATTAATCATATTTTTATGGGGTATTTTTAACACCGTATATCTAACCAATTGCGATAAAATTACGTTTACAGTGACCTTGAAGTAAAGCAAGGACTCATGGAACTTTTTGTCACGTTATCGCAAAAAAAGCGCAAGAACCGCAAACGTGAGCTGGAAAATTTAAAACTAAAAAATGCTATAAGTAACCAAAATTCCGTCATTTAAAGGAAGAAAGAACTGAAAATTATTAATTTGTCTTTTGATAATTACACATGTACGAATCATTAGAAGACATAATTAGTTTAATTAAAATCTTGTGGATATAAGTTCCCGACAATGTATCCATGCGAATCGCTTGCTTAAAAACTTTCTTCATTAGGCTAGCCTAATGCGATCATCAAAGTGTAGTAGGTAGTGTAGTAGGTAAGTGTAGTAATACTTCCATTTGATTAATTACGCATTTCCAATAATGTCTAGTCTTAAGCCGGCCACACACGTAACGGTATACTTGCGCAAGTTTGACTTAATACGTATCTTTGAATAGCAACTGACAGCTAAATTTGCACAATATTCAATACAAATAAGTAATTGGACAACAATAATTGTGCAAATTTAGCTGTCAGTTGCTATTGAAAGATACGTATTAAGTCAAACTTGCGCAAGTATACCGTTACGTGTGTGGCCGGCATTATGTCTGTAAGCAAAGACTATTAAATAGTGACGTATACGATATAAACCGGACAAATAAAATTGAAGCAATCACTTAATTGAAGCTTTGTAAATAAGTGTTTTGAGAAGAGACTCATCTGATGTTGGTAAGTAAATACATAAGTAAATTAGCATCTCCAAGAAAAGTGATCTTGTAATATTTTTTTTGTTTCAAGCAAAAATCAACTCAAAATAGACAATTAAAAAGTACATGTCGTAGTGGTGATGCCTTTTTTTGGATATATTTACCAAGCAAACATAAAGAACAAAAAAACTTTTACTATTAAGTTACTTTTACTGTTCGTACCGAGAGATATTTGATCCGATTTTGGGTGTATGTTACCTTTGACCCGAGACAACTGACGTGCTTACGTTTCACGAAAGAAAAAGGTCACTCACTAAAAAGAAAAAATGTATTAATCTTTACACAGCAGTCGAAATCATACGTATTTAATATGTATAATACTCCACCAAATTTTACGGCGCTACGCGCCGTTAAGTCTTGTGTAGTCTATATCACATCAAGGACTAAAATTGCGACAGATATACAAATATTAGAAAGCCTTAATTTTTTCGTAGCAAGATTATAATTAATTTCTTTTTTGTTGAGAAAGATCTTTCCGTCTTTTGTGATGCGTAAACACGTCAGCTGTCTCGGGTCAAAGATATATAGGTACTAGGGACTACTTAAGCGGGTGAATCCGCGGACAACAGATAGTTTTAAATGAAAGCCTTGATATTTCCGAGCCTTTATATTTCTTTGATTTTTCTTATAATGTGAAGGAATGTACAAGGCTGTATATTTAAGGACCTTTTCGTAGGCGATTAATCAAAATGTAAATATACCCTTAGTTCAGTTGGCAAAAATAATAATGCTCGGTAATATGATAGACTTTATTTTTCAAGTAGATAATAAAGTGAAAAGGACTGGTAAAGCAAGATAAATAATATTGTATTTAATAATTTTGCAAAATTTTAATATCTCCACAAGCTTAATTTTGTTTGTTCTTTGTTATTTTAGATGGTTGCTTTGGATAACGATCTTTTAATGAATATCTGCTTTATTTCTTTGTTATTGTTTCTTTGGTGATTTATGTGTTGAAGAAAAACAAAAACATGGGCGGAACAATTGTGTGCCTAAAAATAAATTAAATTATAATTGTTTAGATTTTTCCATTCAGGTAGTTTTAGTCAATGGGTTTAACATAATTTCACAAATAAGTCTAATTTGTTGTTGTTTACAACATAATTGAAAAAAAGTTTATAAAATATTTTTATTTCATAATTCAAGAAGTTGACTGAAATCTCAAGAGTTATGACTTCTTGTTGTGTTTAAGTTTACTATTATAGAAAGTATGAAAATTATGAATCATGTAAAACTAAATTAAACTTACGTATAAATTCACTGAACAGCTCTTTGATGACCTCACAATCTGCAACAAAGCAATAAAATCTTAAAACAAGTACTTAATTTCATCACAAAATTTGATGACCATCGCAAAATCGGTTACACTACTGTTTTCTAATAAAATAATTAGTAAATCTGACTATTGTAATAATCCCTTTTCTATGTACGGCATTAACATATAACCGTGGGCTTAAAACCTCAAAATAAGTTCGTTCGTGCCAAAAATTCTTGGTATATTCGTAAAGCCGACGTGCATGGACCAATGGACCAGGGGAATTTAATCAAGCATGACGTTATTCGTGACACGATCAAAAATATTGTAAAGGATACCTAGTCCAAAAAGAAGTACTTAGAAATTAAGCAGTTAACGTTACAGTGCTTAAAAAGTTTTGTATAGAAGGACAATGGCCCTGCTGGAGTTGAGCAGAGCTAGCGTAAGTGATCCCCCGCCTCCAGCAAAGGCAAGGACAGGACCGGGGTGTTTTCAGTTGTTACAAGTAAGACATATCCCCGTGCTGTGCCCTCAGTGTGGGTTGAAGTCATTAGCGTTTCACCCCGCCAAAAAAAAAGGACAGTGGGCATAATCAAATATTTACTTAAATAAAGAAAAATAATAGTGGGTACCCGTATCTTTCGTAGTTAAATTAAATTCTATAGAGTTTCCCGCAAATATTTCTACCAGATGCTTTGTATATGTATGTGAATCTTGCATCTAATATAAAAAGAAAATTCCTAGAGTAGGGCTAGATATCTTAAATGTTGTGGCCGTAATAATCTAATTGATATATCGTGATTGATGAAGCTTTATAGATATCTATTTCGAAAAATATTTACACGAAAGTTTTAGAAGTTGTAAACCCAAAACTTACAAAAACTTATTCCCAATAATCTCAACATTTTGTCTGTATTTGTCAGTTTGCCAACAGCTTTATTAGTTCAAGGTTCTGTAACTTAAAACCAGGGGTAAATTGTTGAAATTTGTCCAAACTTTGGATAAGTTGGGTCAACAGTCCCCTGGCTAACGATGTTACACCTTGGGGCCATAATTTTTCCTAAAAGTGCTACATTTCCAACCCTTATACACGTTTTTGCTGATTAAGTCTGCTTGTACCGTGTTAAGATTTATTTCAGTTGACCTAAACTTGTGAAGGTTTATGTTTAATCCTTTTTTTCCTAGTTGAGTAAGCTCTTGAACCCTTGTGTTGGGATTAGGATCCAAAGTTAACGGTTTGTGTGATCTGCTCTGGCATGTGGTATGCGTAGACGAAATTAAAAAATAAACAATTTATATCTTGGCATATTCGTTCGTGATACTCCCAGGATTGTTGCGGGGGGTAGAGAACTTCTATTTTATGATAGCGCCCAAATGAGTTGAATGATGCTCTTGTCAGTGGACCCGTCGTCCCGCGCACAAGTTTTACCAACCGTGCTGCCTTTTGCTCCCGTTGCCCGCCGCCATCCATGGGAGTTCACGAACGAATTTGCCAAGCTATTATCGACCCTAAATAAGTAACATCCAATAAGAATGAAGTATCTATGTATTTCATTCTCGTTTAACATAAGTACATACACACAGCTCGTACAAAAGTGTTTCCTTTTATTATCTATAGTCGTTTCCTAAACGCATAAATTTCACCGCTCATTAGAAGTCCCATGTGAAGGCTGGAGGGCCGTTTGCGCTTTATCGGGCTCACACCGAGTTCGTCGACTTACAATCGCTCTCATTAGCGAACGCATAATTTTGTTAATTCTGTACCTCCATACATAGCAATTGGGTCGGAAGAGATTCTAATTGTAACGTCGCACAGCGGATTAAGTTTTAATACATTAACTTCTCGTCCTTAAAAGGAATTTGGACTCTCTGTGTAGCGTTTTCCTGTCGTCTTAGAAAATCTCACCGTCACATATTATCCTCGCGACCTCAATCCCAGTCACATTTATAGGGTTTTAAACTCCTATTTTATACCCTCCCATGAAAACACGAACATTTTAACATGTTACTACTGTTCCGAAAATGGCCAAATTGCTTACGAGCAGTAAAAGGTTATGTTAATTTTATTACCGACCTACGCTCATTTCAAATTGATATACCTACCTCTTTATATAAGTGTGATATTATTTAAAATTATATATTTTCCGATCTGAATTTCCAGGTTTGCAAAAAAGGGGAAATGAGGACGAACGCTCTCTCCATAATTTTCCACGCGTGAAAATTAATAAGATATATTATATTTATGAGTATTGTTTTTACGTGACTACGTCATTTTAAATAATTGCACGTTAGTACAGAATGCGGTAGCAGTTTGTGTTCCATTCATATCCATCCATCCAAATAAATTATTATTTCTTAGTCGAAGTTTCAATTTTTTTTTTTAAACATAACGTCACATAATGAAAGACAATTTAACCGTAGGCAATTTTACCTTTTTCTGTTATCTTTGTCTTTAATAAGCATTTATTAATGAAACTGCCTGTTGGAGAATAAATAAACAACAAAGTTATCTGATTTTGCCTCAATATAACATTGTATGACATCAGTGGACTGTGACATCAAGTATACTGCAGCTAGTTATTTGCTAGATAATTATTGATTTTTATTTATTTATGTTAATCGTTAAGTTCTCCTACGATTAACATGTATAATTATACTAACAAGTATATTTTGAACACTTAAAAATACCTTTACTAACGCAATAGTGTACCTCTTAACATTATTAAAATTCTTATTGCAATTTTACGCTTGGCAGGCAACCGCTCTTCATTCTTACATTATTTAAAAATAAATTTACGTAAAAAAAGACTAGATCTAACGGAAAAATACACAAAAAGCAGGGTTCGTAAATATGAAATATTGTCAACACGTCCAGACAGCGTGAAATCTAGGTCGTACCCTGTCATCTAGTACATTGGCTGTATAAATAGTCGGTCTATTCTCGCACGGAGTCTCAAGTGGTGGCCATACTCTCCACTGATGACATTTGTTATGGAACCATTAAGAAATTGAGAAGATTCCAGTCCTGGTCGCGGCGACACCATTAATGTGCCTTTTATTACCACTCCATCATTTTCATGTATTGCGCAAATAAATTACGCAGGGTCTATCACAGTAAGAGGGTCGTTTGGTTCGAATTTCAATAATATACCTCCAATGTAAATGTAGGTAACAGCGTCCCATTTTCCTTATGGTTGTTTAATATCAGTCTTTTGTTGGGGCCGTGGAAATCTTCACTTGTTATATAAGATGGCGGACTTATTTATTTAAATGGGGCAGGGAAGATTATGGAATTTTATTTATGTTTTGTTTAGATATTATCTTTTGAGAATTAATTAAGGTCTTCGGGATTATAAGTCAATTATTTAATTAAGTTCTTATGTTTATTTTTACCAAACTTTACTTGTTATATTTCTGTTTTATAAATTTCAAAACATTTTTTATACTTACACCCGACTTCTTCTGCGTAGACATCAGAATTGGGTCCAAAAAGAATTAAAAAATATGAAAGTAATAAAAAATGGAATAACATTTTCACCCGTGCTGTAGCTTGCGCTGTAATAGAGTTAAAATACCAAATTTTAAAGCTGTCTACCCACGGCTTACCTCGGAAACAATTTTCAATTTTCTCTCGGGAACTACTTAAGGAATCGGGATAAAAGGTAGCCTATGTTCTTTTCTATGTCAAAGGCAACATGCATGCCAAATTTCATCCAAATCCGTTCAGCCGTTTTTGCGTGATTGAGTAACAAACATCCAAACATCCACACTTTCACATTTATAACTAGCTGTTGCCCGCGGCTTCGCTCGCGCGTAAAGTATTATACATTGATTGAATCATAACAAAACTTAATACTTTTCTTCAGTCATTGACGTTTCGCGAAAATATTGTTTTTGAAACTTTTTTATGATAAACTCTTTGTTATGTGTTCTTTCTTTAAAAATTAAAAATTATCATAGTGTGCGAGCGTTCCAGAATCAGTGAGTCAGTGAGTCAGTGAGTCAGTGAGTGACGTGGGCTTTTATATTATTGATATTATGATATTACTAGCTTCTGCCCGCGACTTCGTCTGCGTGGACTTCAGAATTGGGTCCAAAAGAAATGAAAAATGTTAATGTAATGAAAAATTGAATGAAATTCACCCGTGTCATAGCTTGCGATGTAATAGAGAAAAATAACAAATTTCAAAGGTGTCTACCCGCGGCTTAGCTCGGAAACAATTTTCAATTTTCCCTCGGGAACTACTTAAGGAATCGGGATAAAAGGTAGCCTATGTTCTTTTCCATGTCAAAGGCTATATGCATGCCAAATTTCATCCAAATCCGTTTAGCCGTTTTTGCGTGATTGAGCAACAAACATCCAAACATCCAAACATCTAAACATCTAAACATCCAAACATCCACACTTTCACATTTATAATATTAGTAGGAAGTAGGATAGTAGGAAGTAGGATTTATGTCAGAAGATGCGAGATTTAGACAGAGTTTGAAACTCTTAAGGTGGGTCTAACACACGCTCCAAGAAACTATCCAATCACGGAAAAATTGTTCGATGTATTGTCATCATTATGAATAATTAATTTTAAATCCTTAATAAATATCAATAGGCGATGACATGCATAACAATAGGCCTATTCTAAAGAAAATTAATATGCAAGACGAGAAACTATTTAACTCAACATTCTCTCCATAAATAGAAAACTGTATGTAGATTACATAATGAGTAATTCCCGTGTTTAATAGCTTTCCCGAATGTTTACATTCAAAGTTGCATGTTTATAGATTAAAGCGGGTGTTTCGTTGCGCATTCCACACTTAATAGTCATTAAGTACAAGGTGAACATTGGTAATACTGGGAATTTACCTTAGTGGAAAGTATTGGGTACAAATACACATTACAAATTCACATTATTTTGTATTCAGAATGTTCAAGATAGAAATTAAATCAAAGTAAATACGTAGAAACTTGACTGGCCTGTTGGTCTAGTGGTTAGTGACCCTGACTGCTAAGCCGGTGATCGTGAGTTCGATTCCCACCCAGGACAAATCTTTGTGTGATAAGCACGATCATTTGTTCTGTGTCTGAGTGTTATTTATCTTTATCATGTATGTATTTTAAATAATCTATACTAATATTATAAAGAGGAAACCTTTGTATTTTTGTATTTTTGTATTTTTGTATGTTTGTATTGAATAGGCTCAAAAAGTACTGGACCGATTTCAAAATTTCTTTTACCATTACTTGGAGGGATTCTTCCGAATCCGTATAGGCTATATTTTATCCCGGAAAATAGATAGGATTTTTCGTGGTAGTGAAAATTGTGGAGTAAGTCGACGAAAAAAACTGCCGTACGTTAACGATTCTTGCGAACGCTGCCTAAATGGTTAGAGATGTATGGTTGACTTCTATAGAAAAGTTGTAGAACTCAATAATGCCTACAAAAAAGTCCGCGATAGTATATACCAAACATTTATATTTTAGCCATTATAACCACTTTTCCATAGAATAAAAGTAATTAAAATTATTAGCCCATGTTTATTGATCATATTATCGTCAAATACTAATCCTTATCCAAATAAACTATTTATTGAGCAAGATTGTTTCAATAGCTATAAAATACTAATATTATAAAGAGGAAACCTTTGTATTTTTGTATTTTTGTATTTTTGTATGTTTGTATTGAATAGGCTCAAAAAGTACTGGACCGATTTCAAAATTTCTTTTAGCATTACTTGGAGGGATTCTTCCGAATCCGTATAGGCTATATTTTATCCCGGAAAATAGATAGGATTTTTCGTGGTAGTGAAAATTGTGGAGTAAGTCGACGAAAAAACTGCCGTACGTTAACGATTCTTGCGAACGCTGCCTAAATGGTTAGAGATGTATGGTTGACTTCTATAGAAAAGTTGTAGAACTCAATAATGCCTACAAAAAAGTCCGCGATAGTATATACCAAACATTTATATTTTAGCCATTATAACCACTTTTCTATAGAATAAAAGTAATTAAAATTATTAGCCCATGTTTATTGATCATATTATCGTCAAATACTAATCCTTATCCAAATAAACTATTTATTGAGCAAGATTGTTTCAATAGCTATAAATTACTTTTTATTTTATTCCAATCGGACAATTCATTAAAAAGATATTACAAATTTAAAATTTTAATCTATACTTATAATAAATCTGTAGAAGTGAAAATTCTGTACATTTAAAGTATTAAAAAAAGAAATGGCGGGGGGTGTTACTAGACCGAGACCGAACACAAAAATGTGATTAAAAAAATTTTTGTCTGTCTGTCTGTCTGTCTGTCTGTTTGTTCAGGCATCACGCAAAAACTACCGGTTCGATTACGATGAAACTTGGTATAATTGTTCCTTAATATCCTGGGCACCACACTGGGTAGTTTTTATCCCGGAAAAGTATATACCTGATGCAGAACCGCAACAGACCAGCTAAACTATAAGAGATACAAAAATGGTACCATAGCAAAAATTGTTCCACCTGATGAGCACTCTCTGTTGACGTATAAAAATTGAAGATCTGGAACACCTGTTGTGGAACTCCAAGAGCCCGGCTACACCATAACACATATAGGAATGACGTCTTAGCAAGAGTTGTTCAGCCTGATGAGCACTCTCTGTTGACGTATAAAAATTGAAGATCTGGAACACCTGTTGTCGAACTCCAAGAGCCCAGCTACACCATAACACATAGGAATGACGTCTTAGCAAAAGTTGTTCGGTCTGATGGGCATTTCCTGTTCACTTATAAAAATCGAAGATTTTAAACATCTGACCTGGAAATCAAAGCTATCACTAATTATACTGTATAATTATAAAATAGCATAACCTTCACGCGGTGAAGGCGGTAACAGTTTAGGACTGGTTTTCGATGACAATGGTATATCTGTATACAACATGTAACAAAACCCCTGTCAGATCCAATAATGGCGTATTCGTGGTACAGTTCATGAACCGTCTCGCATAGGCGGCTTCTTTGACACAAAGCTACAGGTAGTAAGTACATGAACTTTGAGGAGCGGTCAGTGTTGCTGTTGCCTTGGATCAGTTTTTATTTTGATTTAATTATTTTCAATTAGGAAAAAAAATAATCTCCAATCCATTTAATACCTACGTATATGTGTTCGCAGTACGATACCGAATAATACCGAGTCTAAGGGATCGGACAGGGTTTTTGTTACATGTTGTGTATAAATAAAAAGACAAGGCCTGACTGACTGACTGACTGACTCATCAACGCCCAGCCCAAACCCTTGAACCTGGATAGCTGAAATTTTTGCACAGACGTTTCCTATTTAATGTAGACAAGGAATAAGGAAGGATTTTTCGAAATTCAACCCCTAAGGGTGTTAAATAGGGGATGAAAGTTTATATGGAAATTTCGTATACGGGCTTCTCGATAGAAATAAATAAAGACGTATTTCAGCAATTTTGAAAATCTACCCCCTAAGAGGGTAAAATAGGGGTTGGAAGTTTGTAGGTATATGAATTGTGTAGTTTTCATAGATAGCCACATTAAAGTTCATAGGATTATGAGTTAGAAATAAATAAGACGTATTTCCGAGATTTTAGAAATCTACCCTCTAAGGGGGTGCAATAGGAGTTTGAAGTTTTTTTACGATATTCATCATTTTCAAACAGAGATACATAAGATTTGGTATTTGGGTTTTTGGTAAGAAATAAATGAAAACATATTTTTGCGATTGTAGATATCTACGCCTTAAGATGGTGAAATAGGGGTTGCAAGGTATTATTTTTATGGTATGTACCTTCGTTGCTTCTGATTCCATAACACAATCCTGCTACTTACTTTGAATTCGGAGCAATGTGTGTGACTCTTCTTCGTCTTTTCGTGTAAATGATTCTCAAGTTTTGTCTGACCAAAAATTTGCCACAATTTTAAAAGTTTATCCAAACTCAATGTATGTGATGTTTTCCACATTATCTTATTATTATCTTGACGCCATAATATTTTATGAAAAATATAATTTATGCGCCTTACTTTGAAAATCACAGAATACATCCATCTATCCTTTACTACCTACTTACTACTCTTAACTTTACGCGCGAGCGAAGCCGCGGGCAACAGCTAGTAATCTATATATATAAAAATGAAACCCGTTTTCCGTTGTCACGACATAGCATGAAAACGGCTTGACCGATTTGGCTGATTTTGATCTTGAAATGTTTGTGGAAGTCCAGGGAAGGTTTAAAAGGTGTAAAACATAAATAATAAGTAAAAAAAAAAACTGTTCCTAAACTCGGGATTCACCTTAATTAATTTACTTTTGACAGAACGAAGTCTGTCCGGGCAGCTAGAATATAATATATATTTATGCTTATTAGTTATCTGGTAGCGAGACGGCCATGTTAAATGTTCCATGATTTTACTTTCGTGTTTAAGTTACTAGAACATGATTTCATATCTATACATATAATAAATCTGTAGAAAAGTCATTTTTGTACATTGAAGAAATTGAAAAAAAAAATAGCCTGCGTGTGAAAAGATAACTAACAGAACCCATTTCCATCACTTTTGAAATTTTTGTCTGTTTGTCTGTTTGTCTGTTTATATGTTTGTTTGTGCGCACATCACGTAAAATCTATGAATCCCATGCAGACAATGTTTATATACAAAAATTATACGTAACTTGAGGTATTACTTAGTTTTGGTTTCATCGAAATCGGTTCATAAATAAAAAAGTTATGTACATTTGATTTAATAGAAAGCGATATCGGCGACACAAAGTCCAATTTAGGATGAGCTCTCATCAATATGGTCGTCCATATTAAATAGGGATCAAACTCTAAATTTACATAATCTCCATTCATCTGTACACGTAATCTTTGACATATAAACAAAAAAGTAACCATGGCGAAAATAACGTTGCCATAGCGATCAGTTTATTGAAGTATGAATAACTATTTAAGATGCTTACAGTAGTATTAAACAGCTCTGTGGTTATACGATAGAAAATGTGAAATGTCTTGCTGCGTGTTCAAATCCTGATGTTACTACATATTTTGTTTTTTATTTCTAGAACCGACTTTCTTACAGAAGTACGAATATATCGAGCTAACCCTTTTTGTGTTTTGTATTATTTTTTAGTTTGTAATTTTTTACATGGCTAATTTTTTAGATAGCTTGCTGCTCATGTAATTTTTTATGCCTGATCGAGACAAACAAAAATGCATAAAGTTTTTACAATATCACTTTACTGTTAAACAGGTGAAGTTCATAGTCAGTTAGTTGATAAGTCCATCATCTAAATCCCGCAATTTCTGACTGACTTACATAAAAGAAACCAAATTGTCAAATACCCGTATCAGGCGACTTGAGCCATCTAAAGCGCATTCAGTGATTCAGTCAGTCAAAAATATTTTTCACATGCATACCTATTACGACTGATCAGCGCGAACAACGTCGCGGGTACAGCTAGGTCATCAAGGTTACTTTATTCATATTTTTGTCTTTATTAAACTGAACGGATGGTATTTGAATCTCGCATCCACTACTGATTAATGCCTGTTTTGACGAGATCTGATGGCAAACTGCTAAGCTGGCATAAATAAATATATAACTTACAGGATATAGCGCATGTTCCAGCTTTTGATCTGGTCATTATTATCTATACCTACTAATATTATAAAGCTGAAGAGTTTGTTTGTTTTTTTATTTGTTTGAACGCGCTAATCTCAGGAAGTACTGATCCGATCTGAAAAATTCTTTCACTGTTAGATAGTCCGCTTATTGAGGACGATAGGCTATTTTTCTTTTGGAAATCTATCCCCTAAGGGGGTGAAATAGGGGTTGAAAGTTTGTATGGGAAGTTAGGTATTTTCAATGATAGACACATGAAATTTGGTATACGGGTTTCTGGTTAGAGACAAATGAAGACGTATTTCAGCAATTTTGAAAATCATCCCCTTAAGAGGGTGAAATAGGGGTTGGAAGTTTGTAGGTATATGAATTGTGTCGTTTTCAAAGATAGACACGTTTAATTTCATACAAGGGATATTAGTTAGAAATAAATAAGACGTATTTCCGAGATTTTAGAAATCTACCCTCTAAGGGGGTGCAATAGGGGTTGAAAGTTTGTATGGGAAGTTCGGTATTTTCAATGATTGACACATGAAATTTTGTATACGGGTTTCAGGATAGAAATAAATAAAGATGTATTTCAGCGATTTTAAAAATCATACCCCTAAGACAGTGAAATAGGGGTTGGAAGTTTGTAGGTACATGAATTGTGTCGTTTTCAAAGATAGACACTTTTAATTTCATACAGTTAAGTAGTTAGAAATAAATAAGATGTATTTCCGTGATTTTAGCCTTTTAGGAATCTTTCCTCTAAGGGGGTGAAATAGGGGCTGAAATAGTTGGTATGTGAAGTTCGGTATTCTCAAAGATAGACAGATGAAAAGATAAGTAGATAAGATAACGCCCATCTAAGACATATCTATAATGTCGACCCCCGTGGTCGAGTGGCTTTCACTCCGGTTTTTAAGGTGTCGCCAGCTCTAAGGTCCCAGGTTCGATCCCCGGACAGGTCCATGTAGAAAATAACTTTTATAAATTGTCTTGAGTCTGGGTGTTTATGGTATCTTCGTTGTCTCAGATTCCATAACACAAATGCTTTTGCTACTTACTTTACGTTAATTATTATTTTAACGCCATAATATTTTATGAAAAATTTTATTCATACTCCTTACTTTGAAAATCACAGAATACATCCATCTACCTTTAATACTACTCTTTATTTTACGCGCGAGCGAAGCCGCGGGCAACAGCTAGTTGATAAATATATTCTAATGCAAATTATATTTATTGCATTCTACAATATACGTAGATATGCTTACTTAAGTAAACATTTGTATAAGTATTTAGTCATCAACCCTGCGTCGGCAAAGATATAGTACTTTTAACTTATAATTTGATGTCCAGTGAAAGTAATTGAACATTTGAAATTAGAATCGTTCAATTTCCGTGACCTAATTACTTTCGGCAATTAATTCAAGGGGCTACCACTAAAACTTAGATTGAAGCTGTTCAGTAAGAGATATCTTAATTGACACGTTTCGTAATCATTCGAAATCGTTTTAGCGTAGCGTAGCTTTGCGTAATACTTTGGTAATTAAAACAAAAAGGTATATAACATAACTGGTCTAAGTACTTAGAAATTATGAAACAAAAACGAGGCGAGAAGAAAAGCTCTTGTGTCCTATAAAGTACTTTGCAAAGTCGGGTTTAGCGGTCCACGCAACTTACATTAAACAAGAGTTTTCAAGAAAATACTTCATAACAATGGGGTTGGGATAAGGAATAAGATCAGTACTTTTTGTGTAAGGTTTTTCCTGTAGCTTGAAAAATGAACAGATTAGAAATACAGTGAGCTGGCGTGACATGAAGAAACCTCACAGCAGGGTTTGAATTAATATGGGAATATGATAAATGATCTTTCACCCAGAAGATATGGCTTTCATGAGAACGTTACCATAAATATTCCCAAACAAAAGTTACATCGGAACAGATTAAGTAATTTGGTTATTAAATCATTAAAGTGTAGAATTGTATTTAGCAAAAAAGGAAATTATCTTTCGTTGAATGATAAGCTTTGACTTTTACATTTTGTTCTAAATTAGTTTTTTGTTTGAGACAGTTTATTCTATTATATTTGTAAAATATAGACAAGATAAGAATTTGTTCCCGTCACTGTTGCGTGACGGAAACAAATTCTTATTTCAGTCAAACGCTTTAAATGGAAATAACGTCAGTCGCAAAACTTCGTGTCCTTTATGTTCCAGCCACAATTTTCTTAATGAAGATAGCAGAATATCATCCATACCTCTAAAGTATTAAAAGTTACTTTTTGTTCACTTAGACAGACCTCCGACTGTTTCACTCTGTCTATTACACTTTTACAGCTAAACTAATTATCTGACTTTGATTAAATTTGGTAGGTTGTTATGTTAAATTCAACACTAAGACCTATGTCCTAGGTTAGTTTTTGCCACGATAACTGACATAATCTGCCGAGCCGCGGGCTTAAGGTATTAGAAAAATAAACAAAAAAAATTCGGTGCACCTAGAATCATTAGATTAGTATGACGTGACTTGAGCGCCTTCTTGTGGTTTATAAGAAATAAAAACTTTTTGATTTTGGTGTTCTGTGATAAATGTTATAATAGTGAAAACGTTATACCTACAAACTAGTTACATATTTACATATCTACAAGTAGATAATAAACTAGGTGTATTGTGGTCGAAAATTGGAAGCAACGCGTTTGAAGAACAAAATATGTTAGGTATTACAAAACGACGTGTAAATCTTTTTATTTGGCACGCTGACGTACATATATTTGCAATTCACGGAACCTATTGATGCGTTATCAAAAAGAGTGTTTTCACTCGATGTTGGAATATACCCTTGGGTACTATCGAACGGGGATTTTTGTTGGCCGATGTTTCCCGTGGTTCCGGCCCCTAAGTGAAATAAGACAATCTGTCAAAGATTAATGAAGACAAAATATTTTCATAAAAAAATGTTTTGATAATAAGGTTGATGGATAGAGATAAACCAAAGCTCGTTTTTTCTTTTTAATGGCATGTTTTATTAACATTGTTTTGTAAAGAAAAAATGTCTAGAATCTGATTATTTATTCTAGTCTATTTTTTCTTAACAATCGCGATCATATTTCGTCAAGTTTAGGTCTTGTTAGATTAGTCATTCTTTTCTGAAATTCACTGTGAATAATTTATTTCAGACATCGTAAAACAGTGTATTTATTTCACCGTAGGTGGCATAAAAGCCCAGATACTTCAATAGTTTTACGTGCGGTGAGTACGAACTGCCGAAAATATCCAGAAATGGTCAGTGTTTTACTACTTTTTTATAGACAATTAAACTACATATTTAATCCTTTTATTCACAAAAGACTACGGGCTTTAATGTTTAACTGTAGACATGTTTTTTTTCTTTTCATCCTGGGTATTTTAAGAACTCTGTCTTATGGCAAAGGGAAGGATTTAGAAAAACGAAATTAATTTCATCTAAGTTCATTGTACTAACTTTTAAACTATCGCGTTCACGTATCACGTATCACGGGAATTAAGTCCTTCTAGTCTGCTTGCGACCACGGCCAGTGTAACCCGGCCGAACCGCATGAGTTCGCGTTAAATCAAATGACGTAACTTATACAACATGTAACAAAACCCCTGTCCGATCCAATAAAGGCGTATTCGTGGTACAGTTCATTAACCGTCTCGCATAGGCGGCTTCTTCGACACAAAGCTGTAGGTAGTAAGTGCGTGAACCTTGAGGAGCGGTCAGTGTTGCTGTTGCCTTGGATCAGTTTTTATTTGTATTTCAATATTTTGACTGGGGAAAAATAATAATCTCTAATCCATTTAATGGCTACGTATATGTGTTCGCAGTACGATACCGAATACTACTCTCAGGGATCGGACAGGGTTTTTGTTACACGCTGTATATAAGTTCGCTATATTATCAAAAATAACTAGTTTATAAGTCCTCTTGTTGTTAGCTAAAATCTTTTGTTTGAGAACAGTTGTTTTTAATTTAGAATTTATAATAATGTACAAATAAAGGTACATTTTATAAATAATTACGGTTAAAACACCTCAGTATTATATTTATATTTTTTGTTATTATTTTACAAAGAACGAAATCGTGTCTGATAAGTTTTAATAACGCCATTCTTTGTTCTTTACTTTATGTGTGACTTATCATTACAAAATATCAATGAAAACTTAGTTGATTATTTAACAAATGTTAAAAACTAGAATAGTACTTAAAAATACATTATAATAAATGTACAGGCATAGAAAATAATATCTTTCTACCCATTATAATCATCTACCTGTACAAAATGGATCAGCCACTATCCTAATAATTAGTAGATATAAATGGGTGAATGTATTAACGAAAACCCGTATCATTTTAATATCTTTGTAAATCGAATCATTAATTGTTTTTTAAACATGTATACGTGCGGCAAAGGGCGACACGATTGTGCCAGAAAGTTAATAATATATTCTGAGCGTGCGTATGTTCTGACAGTGTCGATAGATAGCGGGCCTGTCACGTCCCTGTGGCGCAAGGAAGCTTAATGTTGAGCATTCATAACATCGATACTCGATTTATGGTACCCTGGTACTTCCGAGCTAATCTGGGAGTACTAACGCACTTCATTATGTCGCTTACCTATGAGCTAATTGGCAATGCGTTTATAATAAATATTATTTAATAAGAAATAAGACGGAAATCAATACTGTGCTGGTAAAAGGCGAACTGAAAATTTAATACCTAACTAAAAAGGTATGATGGCAACAGATTTTTTATCTAAATATTTTTGTGACGGACGTAAAAAACAAGAAAATAATCTATAAAGTTTTGAAATATATCAACATTATAATGATTTGTTTATGTCTTGCGTGCTTATACCTATAAAATATTTTTCTCACTGTGGAATATTACAAGTTGTATATGTACTTTCAAAATAAACGAGTCTAAAATCCAGCGAGTCTCTCATTAGGCAGTCATTTGACAGGAACAGACAGGATAAAGATAGCTTAACATAACAAACACTTATCGAGACAATGGTAACTTATTGTAAGACAAGGCTGACAACCTAGGTACCACCAAGGCATGAAATCCAAAACGTTACACGCCTTTTCGATATCGGACCTATCTTAGCGTGGTTACGTCCTTGCTCTTTAGATTTGGTTTATACATTATGCAGATATTTGTCATTGAACTAAATTTTTTGAGCCCATTGATTTGTAGATAATAGAATAAAATCTGTGTCAACTGAATTATCCTCAAAGAACCTTTTTTATCAGATGCTTGGCCTCTTTCATGGACCTTCCTACTCTTTACTTTAGATACAGAAATAAAGTGTGTAGATTGTAGGCTTATTGTCTTTTAACAATTGAGTCTCACGGAGCATAGACGTTAAGTTAATTTCCAAAGTTCGTTCATAAGCAATTCTACACTCTAGGTCTTTCTATTTCTACTGTTTGAAATTTCATTTTAAACCGTGTCTGGGCCTAAGGCTTGTGTTATTAAGATTAAGACTTAAGCGAAATTTTCGACTTTCAGTTTATTTTTATTTTTACAATACTTATTATGCAAAGCGATGTGTTCAATTGTTCGGCGGAGAATGCAGGTGCTTTAAATAGAATATTCTTATTTCAAGGGAACCTTTATTATCCTCGCTAGATCAAGAAAATGTAGAAAAGAAAGTAAAGAATTATGCATAAATCTGACTAGACGTCTCGAATCAGCAAGCTGTATAACAAACAAAAATGTGTGAATAAAATGATGAATAATGTATTCTAGACTAGACCAACAATTTTCAAGCTAAAACTTCTTACAAAGATACTAGCGAAGACAGCAAATTAATCATCAGTCTACGCGGTTACTGAGGTGTGTTTTAATATTACTCCTAATTCGTATGGATGAAGGCGAACGTGTTTACGTCCAAAAAAGAGGGCAAACTACACCAGACTTTTACAAAACACGTGACAAAATCGTCGTTGTACGAGCGTTTACGATAGGTTTTACCGTTACCTTTTGTTTGTACGTAACGTATGGTAATTTCATGCGATCATGTTTAAGGAATACACGCATTTCGCATTATATGCCAACCAAGATTGATTGATTCTTAAAATATTTCACAGGGCACACTACCAAACAAATATAAAACAACAACACAGTTAACAGCTTGAGTATTGTATTACATTTACATGCATATGTATCGTAGTAACTTGTTTCTACTACTCACACACTTGCATTTAGGTAATATTACGTTACAGCTTTGTTGGTGTGTCCTGAATAACTATCTAGTTTGCTGTGTGTACATACGACGGCCTTTGTCTCAGTAGAAATTCGTTTGTTTTTGTTTTCAGTTCCCTCACAGGACATGTTATGATCCATTGCTACCACTTCTCATTTTGGGTGTTCATGTGTGTAATATTTAATGTAAAACGTGCTCCCGATACGGGCCCGATGAATGGCGGGGTTGCCGCACAATGTTTTGAAAAGAAATATGAAATATTATATTCGTAAATTAGATAAATGTGTCGCTTAAGCACGCTCCCTGCTTTATACCCGGACACTATTCCATATTACCAATTTTACTGTCTTATTAAGACTACATTTGAATGCCAAATCAATATGATAATGAAATTTTTCAAACACGGTAAATCTATTTTCAACATTGTTGAACCCTGACGCACTGACAGTAAACGGAATTGCAGATCAAAGCTACAACATATATGTTTAAGATTTATTCGGAATTTGAGGGAAAATGGAAATAGAATGTGCCTGATTAAATTTCGTTGCCGCCGCTATTGCACCCTTGTCAGCATATGCCTTGGGGTTATTGGTATATTGCAAACTTTACCTGTCTACTTAATTGTAATTTACAGCTGTAGATATTAGTTTTTTAGAAGGTGATGCCTTTGTAACCGACTTTAAACGGACAGGTTCTCGATTAAAGTTCCAAAACTCAAAAGTTTACCAAGAAAGACAAAAAGCAATTGCGTTGTTGTACTTTCCTGCAATAGTTTATTTTAATTGAAGTCAGTTTTTTTTAACATATTTTATGAAGACTGATTATTTGGTAATTAGGTACAAATTCAAATATATGTTAATAAAATCAGTCATTTAAAAGTTAAAAACGATATTGTGTAAGAACACATTCCTAATTTTCAAAGAAATATGCATTTGATTTGTATATTCTTGTTGCCTCTGACTTTCTTACCCTAAAAGTATACGTACACTAGGTACGTATAAAATACGAACACTGCAGAACAATTTGCTACAAATATTTTTGTACATAAACCATAGGTCAACAAAACACTAAAATGTATAAAAAAGTCTGTGGACTGTTTTATCACCTAGTGGATATACCTTTTATAGCAAAAGTTAATAATCAGATAAAACGCAGGTACCAATATTCAGTGTTTTTCTGTCATACGCCAATCATAATAGGTACATTCACAGCTTTAGCATTACTCAAAGGCAGTAAAAACTTTGTGTAATACCCTTTTTAGTACCAAATACCTAATATCCGACTGTCTGTTTTTGTAGCTAAAAGGTTTTTGCTAATGCAAAAATATTCAGCCAGCTATAGTTACAGAATTTATTTTTATTATTTGTAGTAAATATTTGAAATTATTATTATTTAATTAATTTCTTTTTTCTCTTGTATTTTATATCGTTATCATTATTTCAGCAGATGTTTAAGCGAACCGATCATTTACAAAAAATATCACAATAGGAAAAAAAATATTAAAACACTTCCGAGAGTTACAATTAATAATTATATTGAAACATTTATTTTTAATGAAATCGTGGTAATAAATTAGTAATGGACTAGTAATCATGTTGAGTTTACAACTTATTTTATCTCTAGCCGATAAAATTAATAACTCATTTAAAAATATAGTACTTTGTAATTTTAATTGGTTCGTTAAATTCGAGATTTTACTGCTTGTTTTTTTGTAGTCTCGTTTGAGATGCCCTAAGTTTTGGACAGCTAATTAGGTATTTAATTTGTTTTCTCTACTTAGATTTTAGACAAATTTAATATTAAAACATCAAAGACAATATTATATATCTCTTTTGAGCTATTAACGTAACAAATGAACAATAATGATATCTACTTTATTTTATTAACTAAGATTTGTTGATTCAAAATTAAAACAATATTCATGAATGCTTTGTTTGTTTATTATTATATATTATTGCACCATCATGTTATATAGGGTAGGTACATGAAAAAATAATGAAAGAAGTTTTGGGTCAAATATTTTTTTTATTATTATTATTTTATTATTCGAAACTATGAAATCCAAATATTTTTACAATACTTAAGTTCAACTATGATACTACTTTTATAATTGACAAGCTTCATTTGTTTACCGTAGGAATTGCTTTAAGATGTCCCGCCATGCCCTATTTTTATCGACGCCGTCTGTTAACGATATTAATGATGTCCTAATTCACAGGAAATGTGTACTCAGAGAACTTATAAAAGCGCGATATTGACCGTGTATTAAGTACAATATTTAGGTTTACAGAAAAACTAAATTGAATCCCAAAATAGTTTATCATCAGATCATCTCATCGTCTTGACTGCACAGATAGCCTAGTGGTATAGGTCACCACGCTAATTACCACTGTGCGTGACGTGCTGCAGGTTCGATCCCCGCATGTGACAAGCATTTGTGTGATTCACAAATGCTTGTTCCAAGTCTGGGTGTTTTTTGTGCATGTGATTTGAATGTTTGTGAAACCCCCGCGACACAAGGACAAAATTACTTAGTGCGCGCGTCGTTAAAAAAAACCATATAAAACGCGATAAGTATGAGCCTCTTATTGAAAGGCTAACTGCCTTTGGATGAGATAAATAAACTTTTTTTATTTATAAATATAAAAAAAACGTAGACAAAATACCATAAATTGCTCCGAATCCAAAGTAAGTAGCACTTGTGTCATGGAATCAGAGACAACGAAACCACCACAAACACCCAGACCGGAGACAATGTTGAAAAGTGTTTTTTTTTCTACATTGACCTCAGTTTTCTTAGACTTACTGTTGCTTTTGGACTTAATAAATAAACAAAGTATATTTATTACTGATAAACATAATAATAAGTTTATTTTCACCTAGTATATGAATTAGGAAATATGAATTTCAATATAATGGAAACACAACTAGGCCCTGCATAATTGAGCTCATTAAGACGAGTCTAAACTGAATCTGTACAACAAATCTGAAATTCAATTAGAATGAAACAAACGAGCATTTCAGAAGCAAATTAGTGTAAGTAACACAATTAGCTGTGAATTGTTATGTGATTCGTGTTCACATGTGTTCTCTAATCATTGTAACAGAAGTTTACGGTCTCCCACGGACGGTAATAACCACTCGTTATTGATATTACACCTGCCACTGGTACCATTGTGAAAACACTGTGATCATTATGTTTCGACGAGTTTTGGCTTGTTTGTTTTTTTTATAGTTGATGAGATGATAAGACGATTTTTAACTATGTAACGACAAACTCTGTTAATTAACATAATTATGAAATACATAAAAAATGTTTTATATCTGCTGGTAACCAGAATACAAAAAACAGTCCAGAATAGAGACATTTTAAAGTTTTCATTTTCAACTTCATTTGGAAAATTTATTTAAAATTTATGTTTTAAAATATATATTGAATGTGAAATGTAGTTTTAAACTTGAAAATTATTATGACGGAAATTTAACGTAAGTATCATAATGTTCTATCGACGTATGGTAGGTACATTACCTAACATAAGGTATAGAATTTATAGGTTTACCTTCGTAAAAAGTTAACAAAAATTACAGACACAAAGTAAGGCTTGCAGTTATTTAAAAGAACCTGTGTTTGCAGACAAATTGATTTAGAATGTCTATTACTAAACATCTTTGTGGCAGAATTATGCCTTTGTGACAGTTCGCAGAATATAGAAACTCAATTAAGGGCTTATTTCACCATCGTTAGAAAACTTTATACGAGGAATAATTTTGAAATTTTGACAGTTTTGTCATACAGAAACTGTCAAACGTCAATTTTATTCGTCGAATTAAAGTTATCTGATGATGGTGAAATAGGCCCTAAATGTAACAATTACTTGGTCCTTAATCGAGGTGACAAATTGTGGAAGGGGAATCGAAGGTTTTATACAAGGTTTTTCTATAACCTTCCATCATTTCTGAACAAAGTTTTATTCAATAACCTACACTCTTTTTGGTGAAAAATCCTAAGGTTAAAATGTTTGTTTACTTTGACGGATTCTTGTCAACTTTTTTACTTAAATACTTAATGCCTATAAGCCGAGTCTATGAAATATTTTGTATATTTTGTCTTCTTAATTCAGAAATGTTGGGGCGTGTTCCCTTCCTATGACACGGGACGCCTAACCTTTGGAATCCAATTAGGTACACAAGAGAATGGTAGGCTGGAGTTAGACAGATTGTTTTGACTGTAAGTTTTGTGAAACAACTTTGACTTGAGTATCTATATCAAAATATTTACATAAGGACTCTGCTGTAGTATATAAAAAAATGTAGAAATAAACGTACCTATGTCATGGTGGCCTAGCGGTTCAATGAACGTATTTGTATGCCCAAGGTTGCAGGTTTGAACCCAGTACAGGCAAATGACATATACTAATGTGAAATTCATAGACATCATTGGCAGGTGGAGGAAATCATTGTGAGGAAACCTGGATTCCCAAAATTAGAAACCATCGCAAAAAGCAAGGGTGTCGATCAACACTCGTCACTTTACTATATGAGAAGGGCCCTGTGCCCAGATGTGGGACAGTAATAGGACAGTTTTATTATTATATTTTATTTTCACCTTTAATCACAATTTTCCAAAAAAATATAGTGAGTAAAGAATAAAAAGGCAAAGTTTACCTTATACACTTGTTGTTAAAAAAAAAAAGTAATGCTACCTCTTTTTTCAATGGAAGATAAATGTTTGACACATATTGGATTGCACTGCGAGACCACTAAATAAGAAACAGCAATAGTCCTGCAGATTACGTGCGATACTTAAACTCATAAATTGTCTTGGAACAAAGCAACAGTAGACGACAAAATGCAAAGTACAATACTATATTTTTTCGCTTGGCAATATGGAAAAATAGAAATAAAACATTCGCCGTTTATATATTTTTTTGTTTATTGTTCATAAATTTACACAAAAGATATTACTGTTCAACAATAGGTTGTTTAGAATCAGTAACGATCGATTGCAAAGATTTTTGAAGCAAGGTTTATAGTGCGATTTAAACTTAATGGCGACTGTGAAATGCGTAACACACTGCGCAGTACCTCACCCCGCACCCCCGCCGGTGCATGAATTTGTTACTGCGCACAGGCGCGGTCACAGCCTGAAATTTTGGAGGGGGTCACTCACTACACTAATAAAAAAATAGGTATCTCTTTATCTCGAATCTTTACAATATACCGACAAATTACATTATTAGAATATTGTTATACAATCTTTATCATAACGAAACATATCGATTTTGCTAAGATTACCAAAACTATCGGTTCCTTGTTTTTAAACTAGATGTCATTTCGAAATTATTTTGGCCAAAAATAAAAACACCACTAGATGTCAGCAAACTATAAATATATCGCTGTTAGGGGATAGCTAGAAATTTCCTTTTATTATTTGGAATTTTTTTAAGATTTTTCAATTTGACCTTAGATTTTGGGGGGGGGTCATGTCCCCTGTGACCCCCCCCTTCGGACCGCGCCTGACTGCGCAGCGATTCGCCTCATGTTCACAGTCGCCATTAAGTTTGCTCCGTAATACTGATATTAAATACAAACATGTTATACCCAACATGTACAATTATATTACTTTAATAATTTTAAATTAAGCCTTAGCCACTTGTTTTTGGTCTTAAATTTAATTGCAGAAAGCTTAAGTAAAATTGTTAATATTGCTGCTTTTCGTATAGGTACTTTATCGATAAAAAATCATGTGTGGTTGTGCTCTTCATAATATCTTCTCGTCATTATGTCCGAGAATAATATAATTAATACATATATGAAACAAGAGTACATGTTTATAATTATTATAGTGATCTACGTAATTGTTCATTCATTCATCTTCATGATCATTGATTGAATTGAACGAGTATCATTTATACAAACACTAGTTATTAATATTGTCTGTCGTAGTATCTTAGATCATGTCTAGAAGTATTATTATAATAATCACAGTCAATTGACATTCAATGGAAGGTTGAATGTTATTTCTACGCTATGATATGAGTTGTATTGTAACTGTAGTTGATTTTTATAACATATGCCTACTGTTATACATTTTATACAGTATCGACGAACTCATCTTATAGATATTTATTTCATGCAAATTTCAGATTTTTTTTGTAAAGTTTACTAGCTATGTGGGTCGCGTATTAAATTATTAGTGTTCTTGTTAACCCCTCACGGTTTGATCCCCTCTCATTGGTAGGGATCCGATGCCCTAGCCATTAGGCTACCGCCACTTATATGATGATCCGCCGTAATAGAGATGAATGGAAGCAAAATACGCATCGCACCCACCCCAAATAGTTGGAAAAAGGGCAGGGATATGGTTATTGTGTTCTTCAATTTACTTTACATAAGTTCCAATATATCGTAAAAATAGTTTTCAGTGCTACATGCACGAGTGACAGTTTTCCATTAAAATGTGGTAGTTGCACGATGCGCGAATAATGAACTTTTTGATTTATTAGAAATATTTTGTTTTTCTGTCAATCATTTTTCATAACTAACGAACGGATTTTGATTGGTGACATTTTATAGAAGGTTTTTACTGACTCGAAAAAAAACTATAAAAAGTTTTAAATTAGAAAATTCAGTCAATATCACACATCAGAGCCCTTCACACAAACACGTCGACGAATTATTCGTAATGTAAACGTTACAATATTAATAATTAATATAAGATTTTGAATTAATAATTTATTAATTTTATTTCCATACAAATAACGACGGTTCGGCACGATTACTTTCCGAGAGCGTGTGGGGTACGAGCTTAGACATGACATTTACAATTTTTTTTTCCAAAACTATACTACGGATTATATTTAGGTACTATTTATTAAATCCAACGACCCTAAATATGCGCTCAACCTCCTGCTCACTTAGGACACGGACAAGAAACACTAAAGTCGCTAAAAATAAACAATTGATGCCGTCCTCAATCCTCAAAACAAAATAATTACTGCAACTAAGCCCTCAATCAAATGGTTTTCGTTAGTTTAAACCTTGGCTTAATTCGATGACCTAAAATAATCAAAGTGGGTTATCTCCTTAGGAACGTCAGTTTTAATTATACTGTCGTGACTAGAAAGAAGAAATAAATAGTAAGATTGACCTGGATCTAAAATCTGTCCTTTACTTTCATGTAACAGCCCTTCACGTGCTCTTATTAAAAGGGTCAGTTTCTGTTATCAGTAAGCTCTTAGATAAGGGTTGGGTGAATTACTGTAGTGAGAAATAATGGCGTAATTTGTGTAATACTTTATAGTGTTGGGGAATTAAGGACAATAGTATGGTCCTTGTGCTTATTGTTTTGGTATATTTTCACAAGATTACAAACATTAAAATAGAAAAAAAACTCTCTAAATTATTAGAGTCCGAATATTATTGAGGGTAAAAGTTTTTAGGCAACAACAGAATACGTATTAGAACAACATAGGTATAATACAAGTATCTAAATGAGATTCAGCAATTCATTACTACGATGTCGCAGCAATTCAATCAAATCAGGGACGTATAAAAAGCAATAAATATGCAAAATGCCTAACAATATCACGGAATGACGTCACAATCAGAAGTGCGGCGACGTATCAACAAATGCGTCGATATGCAAACTGTATCTATTTTCACCGTTGTCCGCTTTAAGACCACCGCTCCACACGTGCACTTGTGTGCATTCGTTTTATTTGATTTCAGTTCGTCTGCGTGCGTTAGCTTTTATTTTCATTCCTTTAATTACCTATCGGCTAACTTCGTGTGAGATCGTATAGAAATTTCGTTTTATTGTGGCCGCCAAAGAATTAACCAGATGTTAGTTCATTCCAAAAGTTATGGGAGCGTTAAAGTTTAGGGTTGTTTTAATATGGAGAATTTTATTATCCCAATAACTCCACAACCGGTCATGAAACTTAATGAAAGTTAGTTTTAACACTTTTAACTGTTAAATTATTATTGCTTATTACTAAAGTTTATTTAAAGAGCGTGAATAGAATATCGTTATAGAAGATGCGACGAGATGGAGTTATAAGTTGTTTAAGATACGGCATGGGTAATAATATAATAGTTTAATTAAACTTGTTTATGATGAAGGTAAGGTAGAAAGTTAGCCAAGTTCTAGCTTATAGGCAAGTCTTAGAAATTCATACAACTCGCTCTGAACTTTGTTTGATCCTAATAGTTTGTAGGTATGCGATTTACGGTATAAAGGGAACATAAGGTGGCAAATAGGAAACACATTACATAGTTCAACAATCATTGTATTTTGTAGGTACTTGACTACTATCGAAATATTGATTTATGACATTTTTTTTCTACAAATTAACGCTAATAGCATAATTGCGAAAAAACTTTATAAATTTATACACGAAAAACGGCGCATTTTATATTCCTTTTTCGTAACACGACTATTAGTATGGAGATTTGAGATTTGATGTCACATATTTGTATACCCTCTCTGTATTAGCGATATTGGAATACTTGCAACTCATTCATCATAAAAGTAATTAGTATTTCGATTTTAGAATTCGAAATAGTTTCTACTTAGAATGTTTTTGTTTTTAGATAAATAAAATGAAATTATTGAAAGTCGGGCGAGCATGCGATGCTATCATAGACAGTTTCATCGCACGATGAAATAGAATCGCATTATCGCGAAAGCAATGACAATGTTAAACTCCTAACAAACAATCAATGCACTGCACAACAAAAACAAAAAAGTTTTTTCATTTATTTATCAATATACAAGAAGAGATGAACAATTAAGAGATACAATATACAACTTAAAAAAAGGTTTATAACAAGCGCTATTTAGAAACGGTATAAAATATTGTATTGGTTAAGCAGCTTACGAATCGTATTAAGACAATAGGTTTGTTAACTTTCTTCTTCGACATTTTCTTATTAAATATTCAAGTGTTGTACTGTGATTGCTTGCTTTTTGTTATTCAGATCAAGTAATTCAAACGCCAATCTTCTCAAAATGCTGAGTTTATTGAATACTTTCTTTTGCTCGCGGCTCTACCCACGTCTACAACTGACGCCCGTCAGTTATCGCGACAAATATATCTATGAGTCTACGAAGCCTGAAAAAAATGGTTTTGTTATTATTATTATAATAACGTATTATTATAAAGTAGTAGTAATTAAAAAATACAAATCGAATCAAATAAACAAACAAATTCTACAGCTGTATAATTTTAGTATAGATGCAGACCATAACCACTGAGAAGTATTTTGGTAAGATGTTGAGCTACACATAGCTAGTCTTTCCTCGTCCAATCAATGTTAGCACTCTTTTATCTCTCTCTGTCTTTTCTTATTATGTAGTCCTATCTAAGTTCCTTTTGTGTAATAATAATTATTTGCTTGTAATTCTTGATATAAATGTAATTTTATTTCTTAGTTCAATGCCCAGTGCGTATCGCAGTTAAAAAAAAACAAGTTGCTCAAAAGCTGTATCATGTTTTAATTTAAGTTGCATTCGGGTTGTTTTTTATTTTCCCTACTGATAACACTTTTTTTCCCAACCCTGACATTGGCAGAATCGTCGACACCCCGACGGAGCCATAATCAAAAAAATTGAATTGAACATAGCTAGTCATTTCTTTTCTGAATAGAGTTCTGATATCTTGAAAACTCCTTCATATGCCGTTAAAATACTAGTACTAACTAAACATAACATCTGTCAAAACATTTATAAAACCACAGCAGTACCTTTGTTGACATCACCCAACGAGCATTTACAAATAGCACACACAGCTCACTAACCATATTTTGAGATTTGCTTCCTCAGACGTCAAATTTCATAACACTTGCATGTTTCTTTTCAAAATATAAGCAATTATGAAATATGATCTAGCAAACGTAATCATAACGAAGGAAATTGGATCATTGTTTTTAAAATTAGTTGCCAAACCGATTCAAACATACTACATCAAAACTATTTACTAGAATTGCCAGTAGATATAGTTATTTCATTTATACCTTTAATTTGGGAAAAGCTCTGCCAGAAAATGTCTAAAAGACCGTACGTATTTCATAAAGCATAGCCAGACTTTGGCACGTATCAAAAACTTTAATGAACAGACCTAGTTAATAACATTTCAACGGCATAAGTTTTTTAATTAAAAATCCCGACTAAACGTCAAAACATGAGCTAAAGAGAAACTAGTAATTTTCTGTGACTTTGTCAATATATTAAGCAAAATAAACACATCTGTCAGATGAGTCTTATAAAAAAAATCTATATTAATAATTTCGTTCAGGGGTACGGTAGACTCGATCGAAACCTTATATGAATAACAAAACATAAAAAAATATTGATTTCGAGTCGACAACATATATCCGCAAAATTCGGATTATGGAGAATTTCGTTAAATTCTAATGGCACTGACCACTGACAAACAAACCGCAGTCGCCATCTTGGGTAATTAATAAGGCCGCGTTCCGTAACAGATAATTCTGCTTCGAAGTGATTCAAGGAGTTTATTATCATACAACCTCCTTGAAGTGATTACAGTGCTGACAAGGCGTATGACAGTTGCATGATAGTTGGGACCAGAATCGTTTCGGAACGCGTTTGAAATAATAGTTCAAGAATATTTATTTCGCTTTTTTTTACGTTCCGGTGCATACTAGCTCTTTTAAACGCCTCGCCAATCAACACGTCGCGTGCGTTGCGCCAAAGAAGTATTCCATCACAAAGAACTGTGACTCATTTGACTGTGTAAAACGAAACGTCTTGCCGGAAACATTGAGTGAATCTTATCAAAACTTAAAACTTTTCTTCAGTCGTTGTCGTTTCGCGAAAATATTAATATTATTTGTGTGTAAAAAATAAAAATTATTTGTGTGAAAACTATTGCAGTTTTTATTTATATTTATTAAACACAATGAACGAATCTATGGCTTGCTTACCTTTAATATTCACCTACATTGTGTATCATGAGTCACATTTCAACCGAGCGGAGCCGGGTTTTCATCTAGTAAAATAATAAATTCAAAGTAAAATGTCGACGCTATCCAGTTTCGGAGTGTTGAGAAAACTTTATAATAATAGTCAATACATTTTTACCAGTTTTACTCCGATCGTGTCTAGAAAAGACAACAAGATAATTACAAACAAGGATTTTGAAAGGAAAAAACTAATAGATGATTTCGATTAAATAGGAATTTAATAAAAAACCTATCTCTGGAGTAGTCAGCTCATTGAAATGTAAAAAAAAATCCTGTACCTCAAGTTCTCTTAAATTCTGAGACGATAAGCTCTGAAATCAAAGTTATAGTTTACTACCACAATCGTGGTTTATGGTATAGATTCCACTAGTAAACGGCACAAAAGAACATGTCACCTGAACTATGTACAATGATTGGCCAATTTCCATCCCTTGTATACAGGAATGGTCTCTGTAAGATAATTAAGGCGAGCTCCTAACTCTTTAGCCTCTTGATCAATATTCATTACAGACGAACTAGTCTAGTCAACTTCAATCGGTGTTTAATGGGATTTAAACTCAGGCCTTTGGGTTGACTGGCTAAATGTTCTAGCGGTCGAGTTCGGTTACTGTCCAACTTGGTTATTAGGACAATAAAACGTACCCAAAGCCTACAAAAGACATTTCCCTGGTCCTTGAGACGTTGCGGTATCTTAGAGAAATAAATAGCAGGATGTAAAAGGATCTCTTTATATTTAATTGCGACATTTACATTGGTCGGTAGCTTTATTTTATTTTTATTATATCTTGAAAAAGTTGAAAAAAATTTACCTAAATATCATCTCCAGATGGTAAAAAGAATCGCAACGGCTCCACGTCCTTAAAAGGAAAATTGTATGGTAACATTTTATAATATTGAATTAAGATATTAATATTTTCATGTTACTAAGTCCTAGAACTATTATCTCAAAGCCATTAAAAAGTTTTAGCCACTCGGCTTAGAACAGGTACTTATGTCGATTAAAATAAAGATCAATATCATATGTATATCAGAATTCATTTAACTTGCACGAAATTCCAAATAAGAGATTTAGAGGTTTAATATCGAGGTGTCAATACCATTACTCAAGATGAAAACTTCCATTAAAATTTCCTTCAGCAAAGTCAACTAGATTTATTCAATATCCGAAATTCATTTCAAACAAAATTAAACGTTTAGCCTTCGAATACAAACAGGCATGAACCTGAAACTTTCGGATGAAGGTGTCGATATTTTACTGCTGGCAATTCAGATATTGTTTTTGGTAAATGAGTTTCTTAAATACATAATTCGTGATGAATTTTGAACTAATATAGAGTAGATTCTCATAGTTTTTACTTTGCGAGTAAACTGGGCTAAAGCGGCCACCTAAATTTTCGTCTTCCTTAGTCACATTTGGCATTACGTTTAAAAAAAACAACAACAAAATAAATTATAGTTTGAGTCCAATGAGTATTAAAATAATACTCTTTGTGAGCACGATCATTTGTTTTGTGTCTGGGTGTTTTTAGGGTTCCGTACCTCAAAAGGTAAAAACGGAACCCTTATAGGATCACTTTGTTGTCCGTCTGTCTGTCTGTCTGTCTGTCTGTCTGTCAAGACCTTTTTTCTCAGGAACGCGTGGAGGTATCAAGCTGAAATTCATATCAAATACTCAAGTCTATGGTCTCTTGGAGCTGTGAAAAAATCAAACTTCTAAGTCAACGCGATCAAAAGATACTCCCGTTTATGCCGCAAATTTTCGACACTCGCAAGGAAATCAAAACCTACAGGGTACTTCCCGTGAACTCAGAATCTTGAAATTTGGTATGAAGCAACGTCTTATAGCAGAGATATAGGAAAAATTGCGAAAAGTATACATTTTTAGTTATATCATATAATAAAAATATTTTTAATAATTTTAAACTTACTACCCCTTTCCTCATGAACGCGTAGTGGTATTATATTGAAATTCATATCAAATACTCAAATCTATAATACCTTTAAGCTGTAACAAAATCAAACTTCTATGTCAACGCAATCAAAAGAAACAGGAATTAAAACCGCATATTTTGAAACTCGCCACTACTCGCAAGGGAATCAAAACCTACAGGGTACTTCCCGTGAACTCAGAATCTTGAAATTTGGTACGAAGCAACGTCTTATAACACAGATAAAGGAAAAATTGCGAAAAGCATAAATTTTTAGTTACATCATATAATAAAAATATTTTTAATAATTTTAAACTTATTACCCCTTTACTCATGAACGCGTAGTGGTATTATATTGAAATTCTTAACAAATACTCAAGTCTATAATATCTTTAAGCTGTAACAAAATAAAACTTCTACGTCAACGCAATCAAAAGATACAGCAATTAAAGCCGCATATTTTGAAACTCGCAACTACTCGCAAGGGAATCAAAACCTAAAGGATACTTCCAGACGACCTGGAATCTTGAAATTTGGCATGAAGCAACGTTATAAAGTACACATATAGGAAAAATTCCGAAAATCTTAAATTTTTAGTTACATCACATAGTATATTTTTTTTAATAATCATAAACTTACTAGCTGACCCAGCAAACGTTGTTCAGCGATTAAAAAAAAAAACACATGTTGGCCGAAATAAAAATACCATAACTTTTACTTATATACCTACAGGTTTGTACGGAACCCTCGGTGCGCGAGTCTGACTCGCACTTGGCCGGTTTTTTATCTATAATATGTATGTATTCAGAAATATATATAAGTATGTTAATCAGTTGTCTGGTCACCATAGTACAGGCTCTGCCTAGTTTGGGATCAGATGACCATGTGTGAGCTGTCCCAAGATATTATAAAAAAAATGTCTACACCAACACCAGAATTATTATATAACTGAACTTAAACCATAATGTAAAATAAGTCTCTATTATACAAAGAATCATAGGAACATGAGTCGTTCCTAAATTTCATCTTATCTTGCCGAGAATTTCTTGCTTGACTGTCAGTCATAATATCAAAGCAGAGCAGTAAAGACAGACATTTTGTGCGACATTCCCGCATTTCACTTATATATTAAATTGCTATCTCCGCCTGACTTTTAAAATATAAATGTGAGTATTTTTTCAGCTGTTGATATGTTAATGTCGAGGAATAAAATACTGAGGTGTTTCGTTCCATTTTTTAAATGTTTAAGCTACGGTACTAAGCATTTTTGTCCCTTGAACACAAATTACTGCGGAAGAATATCTTTATGAAAGCAAATAAAAATGCTCTATGACTTTCTTTGCCTTTTTGTTTTTAATTTCTTAAACGTTTTACTCATACGAAGAACCAACCAGTGGCTTGTTTTTGCCGACTACACTCTATTATTTTACTCTATGTCTAGCTTATAGTCAAGGATTCAGATTAGTTCCGAAACTAGTCGAGCGCTCACGAATGATTAAACAAACAAACATTGTAATACTGAATCTATCTCATGGCTTATGTTATTTTTCTTTGCGTACAGAGCAGGCAAGTGCCCAAGCTCAAGTTAGTATGCACATACATAATTTTCTGGTGAGTAGCTCCAATAGTTCAAACTTGGTTCTCAACGTTTCCATAAGCTACCTTCAGTAGTAGTTTGCATAAGCTTCTAAGAATTTCCCGTGTGTACGGAGATTATAATAACTTGGTTTCCAGCATAGATTTCTTGAATATTCTAGGTACAATCAGCAACAAACACGGATTCAATCAAAACACCAAGAATCCAACTGATAGTAGCAACTGATAAATTAATGTTTTGATTTGAAAAAATAGTTTTACCACAAAGTCCGCTATGATATCTTTATAAGTTAATGTATGATATTTTATTGCTTTTTGGTGTAATATCTGATTTTATTCTTCAACTTATTTGCTGTCTGTACATGAAGGTATCATTTATTTACTCAGTTAAAATTTTCATTCGGGCAGAAAATAAACTAGAATTTAAAGACTGGAATATAAAGTTGAGAGGTGTAAGTCTATCTCCAAGAACATAAATAATCTTAAACAAGAAAGTTCACGTGAGTTTCTTGTGAGTGCAAAACACGTGTGCAATTGTTTACATGTTCTTAAATAGTTTGCTACTTGAAAAGTAAAGTTTAAGTAGAGATTAGTTTTCCACCTGCGAGAAAAGAGTCTGAATAGAAAAATACAATAAAATTCTGGCAATTGTAATTAACATTAGTTAATTAAGCACGTAAATATGTGTTTGAAGATTTAATTAAATAATAAGAAATTATTTTAAACTAGCTACGCCCTGCGATGTTACCCAGATTTATGTCACATTACTTTATGTTAATTGACATTGTATATAGCATTTTTTTTTCCAAATTGAGCCGTTTGAGTTTAAAGAGGTAACAAACGACATGACGGGCTTGTTGGTCTAGTGGTCAGTAACTCTGACTGCTAAGCCGGAGGTCGTGGGTTCAATTCCCACCCAGGACAAATCTTTGTGTTGTCTGGGTATTACTTATCTATAATATGTATGTATTTTGAAAATATATAAGTATGTTTATCAGTTGTCTGGTTGCCATAGTACAGGCTCTGCCTAATTTGGAATCAGATGGCCGTGTGTGAGCTGTCCTAAGATATTATATTATTATATTATGTAATATTATATAAACATACACACACTACACACTCATAAAATGTCGCCTTTATAATATTAGTATCATAAGTAAACATGGGTATTCTAACCTAGGAGACTCTTGAACCTGTCATTAGCTGACTGGTGGATGCTTATTAAGCCATTATCGTCTCAAATTCTACTACTGATGCTGTGTAGAGTTCAACAACCTCTTCAATTACTAAGTAAATCCTTAATTACTAGCCAGGTCAGATGCCTCTAAATGAGAGTCAAGCACTAATTAATTGGTATTCATTATGGTTTATACAGCTATGTTAAGTTGATTCAGTTGCCGGTTTGACTTTGCTACCGACATGAAATGAATGCTCACGTTTATTTTTCAAATGTGTATTTCATAGTTCCAAAATGCCTAGTGCTAGTTTTTGTTTTTACATTTACGTGATCGACATGTTATATAATTGCCGTCTGGCGCGCGGCGCTCCGATTGGACCGCACCAAGCTTTTTTTTCAAGCGTTTTCAATCGCTACAACGTCAAAAAAACTTCCACTAGGTATAAGTATGTTAGGTGAGTATGATTGAATAACATTAATTGTCACGACGTGTTGCCGGGGGGCCGAAAAAAAATCTCTACTAATACTATGCAGCAGTAGAGTTTGTTCGTTTGTTTGATTAAACGCGATAATCTTAGGAACTACCAGTCCGATTCAAAGTTTTCTTTCTATGATAGATAGCTTATTTATTGAGGATGGCTGTTTGCTACTGTTTGTGTCGATAACCGATGGCCCACCCTTGTGGAACCACGTGCAAAAGCTATTAATACAATTATAATACCAAGTTGGTAATTTTACTTTAATATTTTTCAATATTTATCGAAGTTTAAGCTACTTTTGCTGCGATAACTAACGCCCACGAGTGGTGCCGCAAGCAAAAATCAGTGATGTAATAAAAAAAATCGGTCATGCTTTTAAGTAGCATTTTTTCTATAAATAGGATGAAACAATGTGATATTAAAATATACTCTTTAAACATTGAAATTTTAATAAGTTTTTAGTTTACGAGGTTAAACAAATACAAACAAGATTTTATGTTCTCTGAGACAGTACTTAGATGGTGACTGCTTTTATAGGGAAGACTTATCTTGAATACTGATTTCAGTAAACACTTTGTTTGCAATATTCACTATTCGTATCGACTTTTGATACGATATAAAAGGGAAGGGATTAGGGCTGCCACGCAAAAACTGTCTATCTCCGCCAATAAACTCTATTTTTGATGTAGGTACTTTTATGGTAGCTTGTAGTAACGGCTAGAGATAGAGATAGATTCCAGCAGCTTGTAGCCAACCTTCATTAATTGGAATGGCACTTGAAGAAGCGACCGCAGATACCGCTTGACATGGCAGGTACATACAAAGTTCTTTTTTTAAATAGAAAACATTTTTTTTGCATTTTTCGTTCCAAACAATTCACAATCTTCGCACGGGTTTTCTTGAATTATACATAAGAATTGTTTGTATTAAGTCCCATAGAAAAATTTATCAAAGTCGAGTCACATCTTTCAAAGCTATGATGGCACAAACAGACAGATACAAAAATCGGTTATTCTGCCTGCTAGTAAACTATTGCTGTTATAAGTTAAATTTATATCAACCGCTTTTTGCATCAGGTTGAAGTCTGTATTCGTCAACCCTAACCCTTATCCCCTACATGCGCGACCTTTGAAATTTTATCGTTCATTGTTTTTTATACCAAAGCCACATCTTTTGTTTTTATCCATAAACTTATGATGTAGCGGCGATGTAGTGCTAATAAAATATATTTTCATCTTCCTAACAATCTTATAGCCTATAATATATAGGGTATTTTATAACACACCGTAGATGTTCAGGAAGAGTAACTATATTTAATAAGTTGGTTACATAATCTACACAAATAATAAAACTGTAACTGATAGATTGTCAAATTTGTGGGATTTTATTAGAGAAACAAAAAGCAATAACTTCAGCCTTATTTTTTATAACTTTTGTATGTTTTAAGCTTCATGCTAAAACTACTCTAAATGCTTGAATGCTATTTCTTGAAAAATTGCATTTTTCATGTGAATTTCGGCACCCTCTAGAAGTCGAGATTTCAATATACGTACCACGTGGCCGGCAAAGACCATAGTCTTTGCTGACAACGTGGTACATTATAAAGAGCTAAAACACCTAACATCCATAACTTCTATAACTTGTGAACTTATTATTATTAATGTTTATAGCGTAGGCAACGATTTGGGTAAGCAATAAAAATCGATGTAGTTGGGATTGACAGTGTTAGACACAGTCGTAAAAATTGTTATAGGGCCTACCTTGTACCTTTTTTTACGACCTTGGTGTACCTAGCCTTCAAGTTCAACTTTGTCATAGATTTAAGATTAAAGTTCGTGATATTTATTTGTCTTTGCTTTCCTTTGGTAGATCAATAAAAAAATATTATAAAGGATTAAGTAAATAACACAATATTCATCTTTATTTTAAGGAAATAAAAGTGAATCCATAAGTAAGGAAAAGCAATGCATGCCTACTTATCCAGGCTATTTTCCTGTATCCAATAGAATCGAGCAGAGAATGCACGAAGGATTCCATAACTCGGGTCAAGCAAACACGGAACTGTCCAAAATACCCCACACCCTTGGCGTGGGTACCATTGGACCCCCAAAAAATATGTTCATGATTAGTATTTATTGACTATTTCAACGCGGCGGCAGCCTAATCGTTAGGGCGTCGGACTTGCGATCATGTGATTGCAGGTTCAAATCCCATACATTACACTACCAATGTGAACCCACTCATAACTCAAGCATTTAGCCTATCACTAGGGGTTAACAAGAATACTAGTACCACTGCAAGTCTGCTTTATAAAGAACATATTGAACTGCACGACTAATCGCATTTTTCTGCAAACCGAACTTTGCTTTACTTAGCTTATAAACATTTATCTACAATTATTTTTATGAAGATGTCCCAAATTGAATGAACAATAACCATTCATTATAAAGCTACCCCATGTAACAATGCAGTGATGATCTAGGAATGCAAAGCAATACAGATTTATTTAAACATTTATCCAAAATCAAAGCTGGAGCCAATCAATTAGAGAAGCTTTTAGACTTAATGTAAACTATAAGAGCGTTCATTAGACTGTCCTCGTTACCCTATTTTATTGTTAAGACACTGTTGGAATAAGTGATTGTGGTTCTTCGAGACGAGGATATGATAGGTAGAGATCTTTGTGAAAAAAATAAAAACAAATGACGTCACGGGACGCCTGGCAGATGTGAAACATCGAAAATATTTTGTTCAAGTAATTTGCATAAACTAACAGATTATGTCAGGAACGAAATACGGCATAATGAAAAATATTAAGAATTACAATTATTTTAATCATTTCAATACTACATAAAGGCTGTATAAATTATACCATTGTATAGCGTGGTGACGCGTCGCCACGGCACGTATCGCCACGCCAATATTCAATTTTACTACCCACGGCTATGTCTAGATGTCACATCAAAAAGCGGTGATAGCCTTCATGGCTGGGATCAACAAAACCCACCCCTTGCCCTACCGAGGTGAACCTACTCATAACACACGCATGTAACTCAGGACAAGGGGTCAAAAAGAATACCCGTAACGTGTAATCCATATGGCTAGTAAGTTAAAAGATATTAATTATTATTATTAATATATTCGAAACCAATAATTGATCAGAATAAGTATCAAGATTTTTACGTCATGTTAGATTTTGTCATATTATGCCGCACGTGTCATGACCGTGTATTGCGAGAACGAGACAACAAATTCTGTAATGTCTGCCATATTTATTTGGAAGTTTTCTGTAGTTTTGTATACCACTGCAAGTATTTACCTTGTAATATATACCTAATATGCTAGCTGGCCCCGCGGTTTCACCCAAGTTATCCCCATTCCCGTAAAAAGTTTTTTTGTCAACTTTCCAGTGCTTTTATTTTTATCAGGGATCATGAAAAGCGGTCCCGGGTGGTAGTTACAAGTGTTGTGACAAACTCGACATTGGTCCAGCTGTTCACGCGTTATACCGTGACCAAGGGAAATAGGGATTAATTTTTATGTATTTAGATTAATATATATAGATATGTTCCCGCTATCTATAACAATTACTACAGATCTACTATTTAATTTGTATGTATCGTTTTATATCGTAGAATTCTAAACAGTGAAGTATGGCTGCCCCATCAATTGTGGTGAAACTAAATCTCGGTTCCAGCTGACACTAGTAACCATTCTTGTTATTAATCTTCAATTTAATTCTGAGATAACTAAAATACTATTTCACCTTATATAGCGCATATTTACTTATTGTGCTTTTAAATACATGTTTTATGTTTTTCTAGCGACCTATATACAGAAACAAACATATATACATATATATTTTTTTAATATTACTAGCAATGTGGGTCGCACATTACTAGCAATCTTGTTAACCCCTTGTGCTAAACTAAGATGCTTGTGTTACGAGTGGGTTCACGTCGCTACCGACGTTGTTTAACGACGTTGTTTGACGGTTGTAAAGGGTGGGATTCGAACCCGCAACCACACGATCGCAAGTTCGACGCCCTAGCCATTAGCCATTATATGTATAAATGGTTCATTTTTTAAACCACCACAAAATAATTTAGTTCGCATGTAACGTAATAGGTCTCTTGATAAATTTTCATAAAGTGACGATCCAATATTTATTTATTTAATGGACCTTATTGTTTTACCAATTTTCTTCTTGACCCGAATCATCCCAGATTATATTGAGTAGTGTAAATATTTTGTTAGCAAAACTTCAACAAGTCAGTAAACTTATTGTTTTGGTTAAGTACTTACATAAGTATTTATGATGCGGGCCTATAAACGTCCCACAACAGACTGGGAACAGGCCTCTTCCCATCTAGAGAAGGAATGAGCATTGATCACCACGCTTGCTCATCGTGGATTGGCGATTTCAGTTTTTTTTTAATCCATTTTTCCTCACGTTATTTTTTTTACCGTTTGTCAATGATGTCTTAGAATGATTAAGAAAGTACTTGTTTAACTTTGAAAAAGTCACATAGGCGCTTGGGTTTGAACCTGCAACCATGTGCATACGAATCCGGTCATTGAACCGCTAGGCCACCACGACCTACATAAAATATCTTAGGTATTGATTTTTATACAAATTACCGATACAAAAAAAGATGGTTTATTAGAGCAATAATAATACGTATAAACACTTAACCCTGCAACGGACGCGGGTTATTCTTAACGGCTATTTGTGGCCGGCCATAACTTAGTTTGTTTTATGATAGACGTCCAACCACATCGATACTATGGCTATTTCAGCTATTTTTAAACCGAAGACTTCCGATAGTTGGAGAGAAGGAACGATTAACTTGATGTTTTTACGAACATTAGTTTAATCGGTGGTTAGATGAAAGAAAGTAAACATTGGTGATAGTTACTGTTCGTGTATGTATTTTAGTGTTAAGTAAAATCTTTTGAAAGTTCTACAAAGCAAATTTGACTTACCGTGCGGTGGTGCCATCCATTTTTTTAAATAAAAGTGTATCTATAAAGTACTGTATACATATGACTTGTAACTCTGGTAACTTTAAAAATGCTACAGAAAACGACGGCAGAAACGGACGTTACTGTTGCTGTTAAATTTTACTTTAATTTTTACTTAACTGATACTTTGGTGCAACCCACATATTATTTACGTGTTGATAAAGCCACTATATAGTTAAGTATGTGGTGCAGTTGTTCGTGAAACCACTGAAAGGCAAATACGAAACTAATTTTAGTAATTTCATACCGCTTGCACAACGTTGTTAATTAAAATGGTCTTGACGCACTTAAATATTAATGAGCTAATAAAAGCGAGCAAATAAAAGTGTTATGACTGTCTCGATATTTAGTTCAAGGGAGTACCTATAGGTTTTTAGGGTTAACTATCAAAATTGACAAAAAAATATGAGTACGGTGTCGAAAATCTTAGGAGTTTGTTGAGTTTTTGGTTTGAAAACATACTTAAATAATAGTTTGGCTCTACAATTTTATGGAATGAAATAATGAATCAAAAGACAGCGAACAAAATCAACACAATAATGTTCTTTGAGATTAACGCATTAAAGAAATTACGTAGTAGGAACAGTACTAGAAACTAATAAAAACCAAAAGAATTATGGGCTGACCTTCTCAAAAGATGTGGAATGCGACAAAAAACACACCAAAAGGGAAAACAGTTTACATAATCTTTCTCGCTGGAAGCCGGAGGACGACTACGTAACGATTATTGATTAGAGCGCCAAAACAACAAAGTGTTATAGCGGTACATATCATGTAGAGTGGGGAAAATAAATCTGTTTACACCTTAAGAAAGATGTCACTAAGTATCAGTCACCAAATGCTAAAGATGTGTTATAAATCAAGGTGAACAAATGACTGGTGAAACGCACGTTCGCAATAATGATTTTCGAAAAACAACCTTACCGTTGTGATGTAATGGCCATCAATTCAAAGTGTTACCTCAATCCATTTAAAGTGACGTACTGCTTTACTTAACGGATATGTAGATAGGGATAACAGTAACTGGAGTAATAAGTATGAAAAACAGGAATTCAGATGTTTTAGCTGATCAAATATATACTCTTTACTATTCATATTAAATGTATTATAAATGCAAAAGTTACCTGTCTGTGTGTTACGTAATCACACCTAAATTACTAAACCGATTTAATTGAAGTTTGGAAAAGAGATAGTCTAGAACCCAAGAAAGGACATAGACTGCTTTATGCCGCGATAACCGAGACTCAAGCGGCCGGAGTCGGGACCTACAGCTAGTAACTGATAAGTAAGAGACTGTAATGGTCTAACCATGGATCACCGAATTCCTGATGAAAAACCTTGAGGTTTTTCTCAACTATAAAAATAATCACATAAAAAACCCTCAAAGACATTGGGGACCTCCTTCTGAATGAAAGGGGCATGCCAAGTCGCCTTAGTAACTTAGGCCCAGTGTGCACACGTAGAACAATTCATGATTATAATATTAATTTTCAAATAACTAATTAGTAAACGAATTGATTACAAAAAAACTTGGCATTTTAAAGTTATTCAAGATTCTTATATTTCATTAGTAACGGTTATGTTAAATATCACTTATTACATTATTTTAATTTATTAATGCGCATAATTAACTGGGAATCAAATAATATAACACACAGTGTAGTTTTAATCTTCATACACCACTAAAACATCATCCAAATCATCATCCGGGTTCGTCGGTCGAAGCATCTAATATCAAATCCAAGTTGTCGCCAATGTCGTCATGAGTAGCTGGAGCAGAATCCATAATCAGGCCGATGTCAGGTATAGGAGAATCGTCGGAGTCAGTAGTATTCATGAGCAAAAGTAGTCAATTAAATCCGCAAAAAAATAAACACACATAAGTCGCCGCAATCTAACAAACAAGCAATGATTTTGATAATTACGTTTTCCGGCAGCTGACAAGTTAGACTTGGTGTTGCCATAAAAAGAAAAAAAAAACGTTATGGATCAATCAAATCAAAAAAGTTTTTTTTATTTATTGTTAGTAATCTTAAAAAATATAAATAATAATAATGACAAAAGGGGATTTCTATGATTTATAATGTTTATTTTATGTTTGCTTGGAAGAAACTTTGCTTGAACGGTGAAGAAAATGATCACTGATTATTACAATTACCTGCCAAAATTTTTTTGCAAAGGCATCATTTTTATTCAAGTTATTTTAGTTTAGTCGTTTTCAGTTTTTATATTTTCAAAAAAATGTTGCGTACTTGCACAAACTAATGAATATGTGGATGACATGGGAAAAATATAAACATATTTTTTTAGGGAAACCAATACCATGTGCATCTCTGGGCCTAAAATTGGCATTCCCCTTTGGTAAACTGCACAGGTAATTTTCTCACATATCCTTTTATTTCATGAAGGTATTTTTTTTTAATTAGGAATTTAATATTTCATGTAGATTATTCTGAGTGTACCTTCCGCACCTTGATGAAAACAGTTCGCGTCGTATGTGAAGTGAGATAATATGTTATGTGGCCTGCGTAAAATGGCCGTCTTAACCAGGCTTACTATCGCGCCAGTGTCGTATCTCATTTCGCGGGTGAGTGCCAGTCTCACTTACTCTAAACAACATGACGGATCTTATCTGTCACCGGTACTTAGTTATTCTGAAGAAACACTGACAAATTTTAACTGTAGAGAAAGTGGTGAATATACGTAAACATTATTAAGGCTGGTTGGTATATAATAATAATCTGAGATGGAGGATATTTTCTTCAAGCGAGAGCTTTGGCTGTATGGCCTTGATTAAAAATAATGTTATATTGTAATATACCATAAATAATTACTTTTTAATTTTATATTCAATGCAATTTTAGCTTATTTAACAACAGTGAAAATATTATTGAGAAGAGATAAAGTTATAGTTTCAACTTCATTATTAATATTACATGTTTTCAAAACAAAATATCGATATTAAATTGAAAAAGAACATTTATTTTTATTTTGAACAATATGGTCAGGTATAAAAATATATATATTTGAACAGGCTTTCTCTTTATGGAACAGAATAACCTGGCAAAAACGTATTTCCTGAGTTCCTAGTACTGAACTAATGTTGTTTATAAAACCTTATTTCCCTGCACCTACAAAGGCACGTGTAAACAGCACGTGTGACGTACAATCATTGTAAAGTCATTTAACAAACACACATTGGCACAGCCCTGCGCTTTCACTATCCACTAGTACCTGTTCAGTTGTTAAAAGCAATTATTTCACCATTATTATGTTTAAATAAATAATATAAATATAAATATCTTAGGACAGCTTACACACGGCCATCTGATCCCAAACTAGGCAGAGCCTGTACTATGGTAACCAGACAACTGATAAATATACTTATATATTTCTAAATACATACATATTATAGATAAATAACACCCAGACACAGAACAAATGATCGTGCTCATCACACAAAGATTTGTCCTGAGTGGGAATCGAACCCACGACCTCCGGCTTAGCAGTCAGGGTCACTAACCACTAGACCAACAGGCCCGTCAAAATTAACTTCAAGTCAAGATTAACTAGTTGTCGTCCGCGGCTTTGTACACGTGTTTTAAGTTTTTATCTTCACGGGTTTTTCGTGTTGTACCCGAAGCTACCTTTTTGTAATATATAAACAATATGGCCTATCGACTGGCCTGTCGGTCTAGTGCTTAGTGACCCTGACTGCTAAGCCGTAGGTCGTGGGTTCGGTTCCCACCCAGGACAAATCTTTGTGTGATGAGCATGACCATTTGTTTTGTGTCTGGGTGTTAACGTATCCTGGCCTTTTTTAATTCAAATAGTTTAAGCTGTTCCAATGCTATGTTTAGATTAGGCTGCTTATTATTTATTCTTTGCTGTATATTAATACATCAAGGGCCCCGATTCTATTAAACACGTACTAAACTAATTTTAGTCCATCGGTATCTTTTTCACTTGTAGACATTTAGAAAAGGACAGTCAAAAATTAAAACTGTCAAATTTAGTTCCCACTAAAATTCACACATGTGGGAACAATATTTATTCCAATTTGGCGACAAGCAAAAACGTGTGCTCTAAAACCACTGATAAGTTTAAGGCGAAAACTAGTTTCACATTTCTAAGTTACTTGTTATCTCTTGCCGTCCTTTTCTCACGCTTTATGTTAGTAAAAGATGACAATGGTTTAAATTAAGTTTAGTTTGCGTACAGAAGAATCAGCACCAATATTGGATTATCGATGTATTTTAAAACGTTAATCGTGACATTTCAGTAGTTTAAGTAGAGACAGTGTACCTACGCTTCTTCTAAGTTTCATATAAAGTAAAACAAATTAACTAGGGACACACTAAGTTGAAATTTAATATGTTCGCAACTACAAAGGGAGTGCACACAACAGCTCATTATATTGACGCCCTGACCGTGAACGCTCGTTTATATGACGTGGAGCAACGATAATACAAAACGTCAAGTAACATACCTACTCATGCTTTGTAAAAGTATTGTATGAAGTCAATACGCTGTTTTGAATATAGGCTGGGAGTTTTGAAGTCCAGTGGGCTCATAGATCTAAAAGCAGTGATTATTCCGTCATGTGGGTGGGACGCTGCTATGTGTAGTGTATTGCGCTGTCTCGCTTCAACAACGCGACCAGTCCTTCTCTAACAGTTCGGGGTACAGATACAGTTTGTTGAAGTAACAACACAGGAACCTTGATAAATGAATAGTTAAAGCCAATGATTGGTTTTATTCAACGTTACACACGAATGCACAGTAGGTAATTTAAGTAGTGTCGTAAAAGTATCTAGAGAATGCCATTATTGTCAGATACACATAGTTACTGTCAGATTGGGAACCTAACAGTTTTTTTTTCGAACTTCGAACAAGTTCAAATTTAAATGTTCTCTTTTTCGGTGAATAAGAAAAAAATTTCACGACGTCGGCAAGGCGGATGCAAGTAGCATATTTTGTTGTTGAATTATTACCAACAATCTAGATTCTCAGAGAACAACCGTGTAGGTATATTCCGTAGTGCATTTCCATGAACTTCGTCTTTGTTCGTGTGTGACAGTTTCTTGCACAGAAACTGTTCTAACGCAATTTACTTGCTCTGATACTGATGGGTCTGTCCTTAAAGGAACTGCGTAAGGCTTACTGTAAATTCAAACATGTGTATGGAACTAGCCTTCTATTTAAATAATTCGCACTGGATGAAACCCTGACCTTCATTGGCGTGGTAACCTAGAGGTTCAATCAATAGATTTGCGTGTAAGATGCAGGTTTGAACCTAGTGCAGGCAAGTACAGATGTTCTTCAAAGGTATGTAGTTCCTAACTATTCTTAACACCATTGACAATCGGTAAAGAAAATCATAGAGGAGAAACTTGGATTCCAAAAAAAATAATCTGTAATTTCCAATCCGCACGTGAGCAAGCGTGCTGATAAATTCTCATTCTTTCTCTACGTGACAAAAATTTTTTGAAGATATTAGAATTAAAAATTCTGACAATTCGGACGTGGGATGAAAGTATGGCCTCGCTAAGTCGCTAATCATGTTACTAATATTATACCCAGGTACCACGAATTGGAAATGGTGTCAACGTGATGTCAACTATTCAATTATCCAAAGAGCTATATTAGATTAACCTGAAAATTCCATTAATAACGATTTCAGGAATTTAAAGGGTGTTGGGTCAAGCCTTGACAGTAATGGATATTATGGATGAGACTTAAAACAGAGTTTATTAATTTACGTTTTTCGAATTGTTTCAGGTACCTACTTTTCATCCAAATTCTTGTATAAAATTTACCACACCTGCGTGGGTTTTGAGCAAATAGACTTGATTTTCTAATACCTATTCGGGTATTTTTTTAAATTTTTAGGTATAGCAGAAATATGAAATTAGATAAAAAAATAATGAGGATTTATAAAATATCTTTCCGTCGTACCACATCTAATATTTTTCGAATACTTATGTGACATAAAATATTGTATTGGCGACGAAACTGTAGCTTCTACGAAGAAAATAATTTAGAATGGAAGTAGCATACCAATTCCTATTATTAATGTTGATGAGGTTCCTCAAAATAAAGTAAGAAACTGATATCTAATTCAAGGCCAAAAGTGTTCAATAGTGCCTACAAAAAAATTACGTCACGAGCCATGAGAATAATAAAAAAAAAAACAACTAATAATACAGAAGCATTCCTAACTTGATTATTGACTCATCAATATTCGACTAGTATGATGAAGTTAGGATGTTGTTGGCCGACATTTCCCTGTAATACTCATCAAATAATATAATTACAGAAGTTTCCAAAGTTTTATGTAACAGAAACGATGGAAAGTAGGTCATGGACACTGTGTATGCGATGCCAATGTGATCCGAATCCGTAAAATAATTTCCACGTAATAAAACTCGACTAAGTTCACTACTTCCTACTTAATTTCAGCCTATCAAATATTTTTTTTCTAGTAGACCCTTTTCTGTGTTGCGTCTTGTTCAATGGCTACTTCTCGTAAAATTTATTTCGGAGCAGCACGTCGATTCTGAAAAATTCAATCAACAACTCGCATCTCACATCGTTATTCACTCTCATTTTGCATAAGATTCAAATTTCGAGTGCGAAGTGAGCGTCGAAGTGACCAGTGATTACCTTACTGAATGCCACTTTATACGTCATCTCATACTTTATCTGTCTAAATCTCACGAATTCAACTCGCTGACGCGCTCGCAAGGGTAGCGCTAGTGTATCAACCGAGTTTTTAGAATACCAATCAAGAAACTCACAGCGGATTCAGATTCGAAGTTTAGAACGAGGTCTTACAGAATCAACAGGCTGAACTGGCAACCAACTCCATAGGTTGAATACTGCAGGGCAAACCTTCTTCGCTTTTGCGGCCATTGAGAGGACTCCTTCTTATCCAAATCATCTTTACTACAATAAATTCAATTTATCTCATTAGATCAATCCAATTCATCCCTCCGTCTCCGCCTAGGTCTTCTATTTCGTCTTTTGGAAACGGGTTTCGACACAACAGACTGGGGTCTGTAATAGTTTTAGCAGCAGTGTCTCTGAGATCAAGTATGACTTAAAGCTCTTTTATTTTCGTTCACGGCCGCGCAGTTTTAAAGCTAACTATTAATTTGGCCTACACATTTACCTTGATTGCGCAATTAACGTTAGGCTGTAAAAAACTAATGAGGTTATGTTAAGGCTAGAAATAAAGTTAGGTAGCTAGAAATTTTGTATAATTTCTAGCTTCTAATTTTAAACTTATTCGTGCCCACAAAAATCCCACTTTTAAATTATATTAGTCCCTACCCCACCTGCTCATTAGGTATCCATTCTTTCTATAAATTCACTTCGTCAAAATTAAATGACATTGACACCTACGTCTCGCGTACCTTTCTAGACGATATTTATGAGATCAAAGCATATTGCTTTCTTTTTATAGAACATAGATCCTAAATTGAAATATTGTTCAACGAAATTAAACGACGGTATTGTAACGTCCACAATTTCAATTTAATGATACCTACATTATTTAAATACGTATTAATATTTTCATGAAGAAATGTATTTAAGCGAATAACGAATGCTTACGTATAAAAAATGTCGTGATTAGAAATTTTACGCCTTATTAATAATTTCGGCTACTTATTAAGCAACCACCAATTATGGTATTTATGTTACTAAGCATTTAGTTTTCTTACATGAGTTTCTTCTTTTTGTCATTAAGGGGACCAGTAGTAATTATTGCTAGACATGTCAAAGGAAAACCCTGCTATACTATGCTATGTCTCTAATGAATTCTAATACTGGAAGTTTACGCGGTCCAGACATATTTCTTGGAAATCTTCTGAAAGGCTCATCTGATACACAACTACCAACAGTCTGAAGTTCAGATCAGAAGTTCCAAGAAATTTATTTGATTTCGTTTTTTATTACAAATCCCGACGACTACGATATTAGAATAAAACGTATTCGTTATTGCCAATAAGAATTTCGAGTCTGATAATTCTAAACTACAATAAATTTCAATCATGATAAAATTCACTGGATTTGACAAATTGAAATAAAAACTAAATAAAGGTTATCGAAGAGAAACTGTAAACCGTCTTACTAAGCCTCCACTATATGTTCGTCAACCGTCTGATAGCAGGCTGTATGAAAAATAATGAGTGAATAGGTGCATTTTTCAAAGCGGCGGTAGCCTAATTGGCTAGGGCGTCGGACTTGCGACCGTCAGTTGCGGTTCGAATCCCACCCATTACACTACCGACGTGAACACACTCGAAACACAAGCATCTTAGCCTAGCACGAGGGGTTAACGAGATTACTAGTAATGTGCGACCCACATGTTATAGTAATCTTTCTTAAAAGTAAAAAAAATGGGTTTCCGCTGCTGTAACGACAAATATTATAAAGTTTAAAATACAAGATGTGATAATCAGTAACCATATACCTAAGAGTGGCATTGTTACCTAACCCTTCGCGTGCGAGTTCACACGGTTTTTTCAAGTAAACTTACAGGTAAACTTTTTTCAATCAGATATACAGCTAAAGCGATTTGTCGGAAGATATCTCGGTAGATAGCCCGCAAAGTTTCGCAAACTTTTTAATGGGTGTCGAACAAACTTAAATAGTCGTGTGATACTCTGTCAGCCCTTATTTAACGAAAACAGTTTTCAGACTAATTTACAAAGTACCATTTAATTTGTGGTAAATGACTTTCTCCATCAGACGTGTTATTTTTGCTAAGGTCCAACTCTTGACTATTTCGTAAATTTTTGGCAAGTTCAAGTTTTGTTCAGTCAGTTTATTTAAATAAAGTAGAGTTTTTATCCACAGTTCACTCCCGTTATTTCCATTTTCAAAATTTTATTTCATATTTCAAATAGTTTTCTGAATAAAATGTTTTAATAATATTAGAACTTCTTATGTGAAATCAAGCAGAAAAATTTCAAATCTCATGATATTTTCATTATATAACATACTAGCGACCCGCCCCGGCTTCGCACGGGTGGACATTTATTTCTTGATAGATGTGCACCCCCCTCCCCTGCGGTTTCGCCGTGCGAGTCGTGCAACACATATCGGCCGGCGGCCATCATTCATTTTAATACCAATTACAATTTTAAATTCGTAATATCTTTTGAATGAATTGTCCGATTGGAATAAAATAAAAAGTAATTTATAGCTATTGAAATAATCTTGCTCAATAAATAGTTTATTTGGATAAGCATTAGTATTTGACGATAATATGATCAATAAACATAAGCTAATAATTTTAATTACTTTTATTCTATGGAAAAGTGGTTATAATGGCCAAAATATAAATGTTTGGTTTATACTATCGCGGACTTTTTTGTAGGCATTATTAAGTTCTACAACTTTTCTATAGAAGTCAACCATACATCTCTAACCATTTAGGCAGCGTTCGCGAGAATCGTTAACGTACGGCAGTTTTTTCGTCGACTTACTCCACAATTTTCACTACTTACCACGAAAAATCCTATATCTATTTTCCGGGATAAAATATAGCCTATATGGATTCGGAAGAATCCCTCTAAGTAATAGTAAAAGAAATTAGGAAATCGGTCCAGTAGTTTTTGAGCCTATTCAATACAAACATACAAAAATACAAAGGTTTCCTCTTTATAATATTATTAGTATAGACTATGTTGCATAAAGGCTGGTTGCAGAGTATAGAGAATGCAATACATATAAAGCTGATTATAAAAGACCTTATAATCAGCTAAACTTTAATGTTCCTAATTTAGCTACTATAATTAATAGATTCTCATTGTTCTAGGAAAAGCGGAGTAGATATTATTATCTACTCGTAAATACCTATTGTTATTTATTTTTTGTTAAGGAATTTTGGTAAGAATTTAATACGAAAATTGTATATACTATCAAGGAGGTGCATAGACATATATGACTAAAGATCGTCATCGAAGTACATCAACTTCGACCGTCTAAGGAACTTGTGAGAATTAATGTCATATACACAATGAAGCCAAACAATGTAGTTCCGTATATCACACATCATAGGAGCCATTGTACGAACAAAAGAACGTTTTACGAGGTTTTGTTAAAAAGAGCAATTTAAGCGCGTATTAAGCATATGTCGTTAGCTATAAATGGCCGCGTCAGCTTCGGAGACTACTCAAAGATTTTTTAATGTTTGGTATCATTCTATTGTCTGTTTTTTTTAAATGGAGTCATGTTTACGTACTTTTTGTCGCGGTGGCCTAGCGGTTGCATGAACGGATTTCAGTGCACAAGGTTGCAGGTTCGAACTCACTACAGGCAAGTAATAATGTGACTTTTTCAAAGTTATATGTAGTTTCTTAATTATTCTAAGACGTCATTGACCATCGGTGAAGAAAAACGTCCTGAGAAAACCTGGATTTCAAAAAAAAAATATCTGAAATCGCCAACCCGCAGTTAGTAGGTATATGAGAAGAGTGATTACTTTAATATTTTTTTTTATTCGAAAATCTCTGTGTACAGTAGCTTTGTTTTTGAATATTCGTTACCCATAATTGGCTAGTGCGTAAGCCCTTGACACTTGGATTTTATCATCTTATATTTAATTTCCTTGATTGCTTTGCTACCGAGTATAATAAATAATAATATGCAACATAATATAATTATTATTATTGTAAATTTATGTTCATGGATCACTATCCATGAACATATAAAACGAAAAATAAAACAACATACCACGAGATCAAAACAAAACTGGAAGCTACAACAAAATGTTATTTATTTTCGCATAAATCGTATTTGTCAAGTTTGTACGTTAGGTGCCAATAAATCAAATATATTTAGGGCATACCCATCGAGTTGTAAGCCCGAGAATAGAATGACCATCGATCAAAGAAATACTCGATAAATTTAGAATAGTAGATAGTAAGTACTTAAACTTCAGTTTTTGTGACCAAATGCAGAAAAAACATTCAGTTTAAAGCCAGTGTCACTGAGGTGTGAAGTAGCGACGGATCGACAATTAAGCATATCTTAAAGTTCAGTTAACAATCAGTATACGGGGGTGAGAGGCCGATCAATTTTATCTGCTTTCAAATAAACTGATCGCGACTGTTTGAAAACCAATCACATCGCTAAACATGAGGTTTGACAAGTGATTAAGAAAAAATGTGTTGATCAATGACGCAGAAATCGGAGGTAAAGCCAGAAACAAATTATCGGCCGCGACTTAATCTAGGTATCTAGATATCCTATGTTTAATATCCTAAGCTTTTCTTATGAATATGACACTATTGTATTGTTAAAGTTGTATTATACAATTAAATGTAACAATTGAATGGATAACAAACTTAATTGATAACATAATTTAATTTGTTACGTTATTATGTCATTTCAATAGGTATTCTGGAAAAATCTGGATCTGAAATAGCCAACCTGCAAGCGTGGTGATCAATGCTCATCCAGGTAAGAGGCCTGTGCAGCAGTGGGACTATTTAGGCCGGTATTATAACCAGACCAAAAGGTTTTTCTACTACTAAACAGCCTGTGTATATTTTCATCACCATCATCATAATATAAGCTCATCAGCGTCCACTGATGCACGCAAGTCTCGTCCAATAATCACCAACATAATTATGGTAAATACATATTTACCACATGTTTACTGCAAATAAATTATCCTAACGTTTTCAAACCACAAAAGCTTTCAAATCAGACATAAAATTCCTCGTATTGTCATTATTACATCAACACACACATTGACAGCTTTATTTCAAAGGAATTAAGTTAATTTTCGTATTTCGTTTTCATTGGTCAACCTCAATGTTGACCTAAGTGCGTCCAAGCCGCTTAAAACCTTTTCAATTGCTGTAAAGACTCACTTCTTAGAAATATTTGGGCAACCTTTATCCTTTTACTTGTAAAACACTTGTAGTATTTGTACCGTATGAAATCGTAGTAAATTGGATTTAAAAGCTTTCAATGTTATATTATTTATCGATTTCTTTCACTTCTTTTCTTAAGTTTTAATGTGGATTAGGATAGCTTTTTGTGGGTCGCGGCATCTGTTATGAGATTCACGATAAGTAGATACAAAAACCGCGAAACGGTAAAAACTTGCGTTCGGACTTACAGCGGCAGACCTTTTCTATCGAAAAAAGAAAACTAAGTATGTGACCAACAGGAATTTCAAATTTAAAACGATAAATTACTATAAGGTACCTGTTAAATAAATAGTATAAGTAAACTGTTAAAATGTTAGGTATTTACACGATACTCTTTTCTCTTCTGTTACTAAAAATATACCTCATTACTTTTATACAATGTTTAGATACACCTGACGTATAATTTTTTACTCCCTTTTAACTCCTAAAAATAAATTACATGACGTAAATCGTGCTTTGTGACACAGATACTTTCAGATTTGATAACAAAGTTGCCTATAACTCATAGTGCGCCAGGGCTATGAAAGATTTGTATCAACAAGATATAATTTCGTTCTGGCAATAAAGTAAATTCAGTTCAATGTAGTTTTCGTAAATAGAGCATTAGAAACATAACATTTTACTACTATATCTTATTTTGATACATTATTTATCATATAATAAATTATCTGTATATTTTTTTAAAACATTTTGATTTGCGGTATGCAAATTGACTGCGCAATAAACGAAAATACTTGTGTAGTAGTTATTGGGTTGTAGTAAAAAGGATATTGCACTCAAAATTTGATTAGAACGACATTGATTTTTATGGCAATCTGTTGTATTAAATGGTGCTCTTGTGGCATATCATAAACAACAATCTGGTAAAAATAATTAATCCACTTTTAACTAAACAGATTTAAAATAATTTAAGAAGATTAATTTAAAACTATTTTTTTTATATAAAAACTAAAACTGCAGAATAAAATAAACCCGTATGAAACCTTAGATAATTAAGTTGCAACACGAGACAAGTAGAAATTAAGAAAGATCTTAGTCCAGAGCTAATTTAATTTAAGGCTGATAATAATAGCACTTAGATCTCACACTTATTGAAGGTACTTAATTCAGCTCAAATTACATGAAAAAAACACAGTAAAGAAAATAATTCCATTCTGAGACTAACAACATACAGTTAAACCGATTAATTCAGTTTGTAAATATTTAATAAATTAAAATAATAAAATATTAACAAACTTTAACTACTTATAAACACACCTTAAACTAAAATGTAATAATTAAAATGAAAATTGACTTGTGTACCTATAACTACGTAAATACAAGTCAATTTTACAAAAAAAATATTGTTATACAGGATTAATTTAAAATGAGTGCGGACATTCAACGACGTAATCAGGTGCATAAAACTGAACAACTTTCCCCATGGAACATAGGTCGAAATCTTAAAATGGAAATTTTTTCATACAAAAAGGTGATTTTTAATTTTAAGATTTTAACCTATGTTCCTTGGGGAAAGTTGATCAGTTTTATGCACCGGACTACCTCGTTCTTCTTTTAAATTATTCCTGTATAATAATATAATTTGTAAATGAGTACACAAAGATCCTAGGGAGGATATCATATAAATTATTTATCGACTTTTTGTATTTGATATAAAAAGGAAAAATATAATATCTCCTTATTTTATTTTTATCTTATAGAATTTGCTTGCCCGATATGTAATGAAAAATCTTTTAGATACAAATTACACGCGATATTGGAAATAAGAGAAAAATATAGTAGTAAAAAAGAAGTAGCATATTTTACAATCATATATTTCTATTATACTGTAGAGTTCATAGTTAAAAACACTATATTTTTTAACATCGTATCATATTTCAATACCTAAGCATAAAATATTCGTCAAGTCATAATAAAATATATTCAACTCATACTTTCTGACTAAGCAATTTATATAGGTTGTAAACGTACCTTTAAATACGCAAATATTATGTAAACACGACGTTGATCATATAATTGTGCAAATAATGTGATTATGGAGGCACTGCGTAGAATATTTGTTTAAACAATTTAGCAGAATATATTGTAAGGCAGGCGATAATTACAATAATCAGTATTGAACATGAATGAGGAATGTTACAATGTAATAATATTGTATTAGGTATACGATACGTGATAAACTCCCGTGTATTAAATTCATTTGTTATCAAAATTATATATATTGCTTTGGTAATGTTTCCACAGGAACATGTTTTACCCTTTAAAGGTTGAAAAATTAGTACAAAGACTTTTATAATTTATGAATAATAACTGCGTCGTTAGCAGAAACAAAAAACATGTTAGAATACTATAGTAATCATAATATAATCCCAGAATTACTACAGCTGAGCACAAGCACCTCCTTTTTCCATAACCAAAATAAAGTCTACACATGTAAAAAGTTTAGAATAAAAGCTTATAATAACCTGACGAGTATCAAATATTTAATAGGATAACCTCCCAACCAAGAATTAACATAGAAAAATCAAAACAGCGCTGAAAATTGATAGAAATACCTATCATAAACATAATCGAACATGATACAAAGATAGGATCTATACTAAAAAGTAATGGCTACTAAAAATAGTCTTTTGTACGACGAGGAGACGACTCAATGCCCATAAAATTGTTAATAATAATGATTATGACGTTAATACTACGATATAGAGTAGGGGTAGATACACTCTACTTGATAGAGTCATTAAAAGTGTATTGTGCTTATTTTGAGACTCACTGTTTACGGTGCCACATGAACTTATAAAACACTGAATGGTTATAAGATCACAAACATTACCCAGAAGTATAAGAAACTTGACTCCCCAGTATTAAAGAGAATATATATATATTTTGAAATATATATATTCTTATTTATATGGAATGGTTTTTCATAAAACGAAAGGAAATGCAGTGGGATATACTGCAAGGAACCTTGTAGGTACATCTGTTTTTTATTCAAGGTATTTTGCGATCATACACGCCAATCATCACTTAGTCTATTTATGAAGGAAATTTCAGTCTTTTTTTTACAAAAAAAGTTTTTTATTTTATCTATTTCAAGAGTAAGTCATGCTCGATGCATAACATACTCTTGTAATAGTATGTTCCTAAAAACTCCAAAATGCAGAGTCAATATTGATTTCCACTATAAATGCCAAACAATTGCAAACCGAAATGTTTTGAATCATAACCGCAAGAGCGAAGTTTAAGTAGTTTTAGTAACTGCATTCATTCATAACGGGTTTTGTTGCCACAACAATCATGTTCGGGCAAAACAAATGAAATATTTAGTTACCTTTCTGATGCTCCAAGTTTCTATTTCTATCTGGCTTCACTCGGCCTTCGTGTCAGCAACTTCCGTTAGTCCTCGCAGGAAACCGCCAGTCAAAGCATAAAATTGAATCACCACTACACGTCCCAACGAACAATTGTTTCTAAACTATATCAACAAAACATTCATTATTATGTCCTCACATAATCGTTTATATTTCATCAGATACGTTTACTGTCTCGGTTTCAAGAGTTACTCTTATTCACAGCGTTCGATTCAATAAGAGTTCTTATGTTAATGACGACAAAGTCTCAATACGCACTACATAAATTTATCAATTGTTAGTTCTAAAAGTTCAATTTGTACAATGTAACTTTCCACTACTTTTAAAACAACCTAAAATCTAACGTAGGTATTTTTAAACAAAATATTTTAGCATTGAATTGTGAATCTAGATTTTTATTTTTGTTATGTATCGAAGTTATTTACGCGGCGAGTTGCTTTGAGACGCCTTCGCGGACACGTGTAGCGTCGACGACGGCTCGTTGCCGACTGACGCCTTCCTTCAGTAATACTGAAAATACGAGCACATGGTTTGGCCTCCTGGCGTTTTTATCAAACGCAGGCTCGCGCGGGGTCAACCAACTCTAGAGGGATGAGTTCCCGGCGTTAAGTGCTCTCCGTTTGAAAGGGATCGGAGATACAATTACCTACTGGGACAAATTTAATTTCATTACAAAAATCCTATTGGGTTTTTCAATTCGTTGCTGATTTTTGAGTTGGATTTGAGGTCCGAGGGTGATTGCATGGCTTTAATTTAAAGGGGGTTTTATCTAAGTTTGAAAAATGAAGACGACATTCAACACGGTCGAAACGGGCTAGAAAGAGTAATTTTATTATAAAATATAAATATCTATATAAATATAATATAAAATATATTAACAATAACATTTCTCAATAGTGTACTACACCAAAATAAATCTACAGTACATTACAAATTTTTGACAATGGCTAACATTAACCATATTTTCTCTGCATTAAAAAAGCTAAAGCACCGTATTTTCGTCGTGAAAACGAAAGCAGAAAAAAAATCAACAGTTAACATCTTTCTTTGAGATTAGATTTTCTTTTCGATAAACGAACGCATAGATTCGTAAACATCGTTCACAGAATCACGCGGGCCAATTTTCACCTTTGGATACTACGTCAGCTTCAGTTCTTACTATCTTCATTGCCATATATAACCCTAATAAATACGATTGATACCGATTTGTCTATTTACTTGGTCACGACGCTAAACTGCTGAAGTATGTAGTAATGAAAGGAAAATCTCTTAACCTTTAGCTCATTTAATAGCTACTGACGACAAATAAAATTGCTATCGAACTCTCCAAGTATTTTTCAAGTAACAACTCAAATGAATTTGCTAAAAATAAATTTACTTTTCTTATAAATTTTATAATATTCGGCTTTCTTGTATAACTGTCATGTAGGTACATACATATTTGTAAGTTTAACAACTCTCATTGGACAATACAAATTAATGAAGCACTGTGGAATATTTAAACGTTCATTTATTTATCTATTACTTGTAGTCAAGAGCTATTAATAAACAAAACGCAGAGTACTTAGAGATTTGTTGCAAATTAAATTCAAATGGATAGAAGGAAAAAGTAATTGTTATGCATAAATGCGGTATAAATAAATAATAATAGAGATTAGTTTTTTAAAATTTATTAATTAAATTGCAAGTTATTATGTTTCCATCACTAGTCTAGTTTTATTGAAACTATCTATTAAATACATTGTAACAAGTACTCTTCTTCGTTTTTCTTCATAATATTGTTCTCTAAACTTGACATACTTGAAAAAGATAAAACTACCAACCTGATAACGATTTTGCCGCCCATAGATTCATTGGATGTCATCTAAGATTAAAAGGTGGACTTCTGGTCAACTTTGTTATTATACAGTATGCTTGGTGAAAAACCAATTGTTATGTTTCGCCACTTGTTTTTCGCTTTTCGCGAGTATCTTGTGTTTATTTTTGTTCCTTCATTACCTCGTATCTTCCAAACGGCTGGGTGGACTTCGACAGTAGAGGTATCGTTAGATTCGAATCAAAAACTTAAGTGTCCTTAGACAGGTAGTTTTTTTTTCCTGTTTGACTAGTACCTATACTTCCAAAGAATGAGTGTGCTTGGTAAGTAACTTTATTAATGTGCGCGCTATTAAAAACTTTATCATGGTTTCGGCTGATTTAAATATATATTTTTTTGCACTAATGTAAGTTCAATCACTAAACCATTTTGTTATATATTTGTAATCATTAGTCGTAAAAATAAATAAATAAAATTGTGGAATGTGCATATTATAATATTTCGTCAGTTAAGCATACACAAAGGAAGGTTTGGATAGCTAACATAGTTAACCACACTTAAATATCGTAGTAAACAATAGACCAAGTTTGTTATGACTGTATTCAACTTGAATGGAAGTTTCTGGAAATTAGGTTAGCTTACACAATATTAATGTTATCTTGCATTAGATGAACACGGGCGTGAAATTAGGTAAACCCTTAAGGCGGACTTGTCTCAATAGCGAAGTCCTTTATTTCTTGATGAGGTTTTTCTTTTGATCATGTACTTAATAATAGTCAGTTACAGATCGATTATCTTATAATTGGTAATTATTATTATTATTATAGTTAGCTTGTACTGTCCCACTCCTGGGCAAAAGCCTCCATTCCCTACAGCGATCCCGGTCCCTAACCCCTATAATTGGTAAGTAGCATTTAATTTTGAGTTATGATTTTAAGGTTTTTGAAGTGAGCTTATTGTTGCCTGATTTAATATGTTATTAGCAATGTTTTAATACAAGATATTCATGATGACAACAGCAAACAAGAAAACAAATTGATAAACTTTGGGACAAGGGACAGTAGTAGTTAAAAATTTGTAAACAAAACACACTTAAGTTTCCATTATGTTTTTTTAGCTTTTCTGCTTTCTTGCTAAAATATGCGCAAACCATCCAGATCGCTTGACCGGCGCAATTTTCGCATATTAAACAGCTGTCTCGTGATTTTTGTAACATATTGAAACTGTTCCTTGAAAAGTTAATAAAAAAAACTCAAAGTAAACAAAACTCAATCAAAAATTTTACTTTACCGTTATGATGTTTACTAACTTTGAGGAAGACGTGAAAGTTAAACTCCACTTAGCCAAAGTTTACGACATCGACGAAACAGGTGAGTTTTAAGATAATATTCGTTCGTGAATTTCAAATGCTTTAATATGTTTCAATTTTTATTCGGTATCAACTGTTCCAACATTTTTATGGTAATATGCATGAAAAAAACCTAAATCGTAAAATCATAATGGCATCGCTGGCTTTTAAATATATATTTAAATAAAAAATAGTTCTAATCATAAAATTTTCATACTTTAGAATCATAGTTTCCTCTTAAAATCACTATATTTACTAAAGAGCCTGGTGCGAATTGGGGCAAAGCTTTACAGTGGGAATCCCTAAAAAGTTATATCAAAATTATTTATGATGTTCTCAAATAAAGAAATCAATCAAATCAAAACTCATTTATTTGAATTAGGCAACAAAGAAGCATTTTTCAAAGGTCAATTGCATAATGGACAGCACCCCGATACGCCCACTTTTTCACCTCTTCCAAGTCCTTAGTTGTAGAGAAGAAACGGCACAACAAAATCCCCAGCAGCACGCTGTGTTTTTTGGTTAAAATACAAATACTGTTTAAATATGGTATAGGCGCTTTTTGTTATTTCATTTTTATGTATATGTTCTTCAATATCTATATAATGGCATTTGGAATTATTTCATAGGTCAACCTTATTAATTTTTTACGCGAATGATCCCGCTCGCTTTAAATCCAATTATAAAATGAGACATTCTTACGGAATTAACAATGCAATTTTAATTAGATGAAACTACACTTAGTTTACTACTACCTAGGTATATTTTAAAACACAACATCAACTTCAGTTTTTTAGTATGGTTTATAAATCGCAGCTGTATGAGAAATTTTACTATATAAAGAACCACGAATAAACCTTATTAGTAGTCAACGTTCGTAGAATGAAATAAAAAAAACAAACGTGTTTCTACACAAACAGTCTGGAAACGGATAAAATTAAAAACTAGAAACTAAGGAAAACGTGACGTCATAATAGTATAAGACTAAACAAACGGGATTAAAACTCGGGGTTAATTTCAACCCTTACGTCACCAGCGAGTGAAGAATGTTAAGACTGGAAAGATATCTAGAAAAAGTTTGTTGAAACATAGTTAATGGAAGTATTTATAAAAACCACTGTACCACTATTATACAGGGCTAACTTTTTATCTGACTTCAAAAAGAGGAGGTTATCAATTCAATGTTTTTTTAATTATATTTGTAATGCAATATCTTCCAACAATTGTAGATATATTTAAAAATAGATTTTCGTCGTTTTTAGGGTAGGTACATAACTTTCTTTAAAATCGAATCAGGGATGAACGAAGTAACATACTTGGTACTTTCGTGCAATTGATGTAGTTTTTTTTTACATTTATGCATAACAATAACTGATCTACATTTATAATTATATAATATAATACAAAGTCTCCCACCGCGTCTGACTGTTTAAACGCGATAAAATAAAATATACTAAATATATTTTCGTATGGTTTTCACCAATGATAAGAGTGATTCAAGAGTAAAGTTTTTGTGTATATATATATGTTTTTCGCCTTTACGAAGGCGAGGCGTAAGATCAAACACAGTGACCAAATTCTCAAAGAATTGCAAACACAAATCACGCTATACATTTTCACATAACGTTGCGAAACTAAATGCCTAAATATAGAATTGATATGAGTACGATACAATCCAAACAAAAACGTATAAGTAAAAACGCACTATTTTATTATCTCTCACAGTTTAAAATAGCTCAACACTTTTGTTAAAGAGATGAAGTATTGAAATGCAATCAAAATGGATATCCCATTATCCTGTGTTAATACAACATTGACAGTTTGTTGACACATTGGTTAATGTCAAATCTAACGTAAACATGATTGGAAGTGCACTTGATTACGTTGCTAACCGCAAATCTCAAAATAGTTAAATTATTATTCTGATAAATTAATTAATATTTTGAAAGGTTGGTAGGCCATTTCGTTGATATCAAAATTACCCTAATGATGAGTAGGTACTTTTGACGTGAACACGTTTTATAAATTGATGAATGAATGCTGTACGCATGAAAAAGAGTCAAGTTCCTGCAGGCGAGAGCGCGGAACAAGAAATAGAGAGTCACGATTGGTCTGAGCTTTCGGCTTGTGACGCCTCTGGAGCAGAAGAGAGAGAGAGCGAGAGAGAGAGAGCGTCCGAATAGAGAGACAGAATGCAACTTTTTTTTTCAATATTTTCTTAAGTTTTTGCCATAATTATTTTGCTAATAAAATTTATTTTAAAGACGTTGTCCGTATAAATACTTTGTTATTTTCTTCATAAAAAAAGGGAACTAGTATATTGGTGTTTTTGTTGGTGGGGTTTACGAGTGCCAGGCATACAAATATTCGGGCACAATCATATGAAACATTTGTGATATAAAAATCTCTGCCAAAACTTGATCTATTCAAGTAGAAACAATAGCTATGTACCTTGTGTAGTGAGGTCATATACCTACCATTCACACATCGAACATGCAAAACACAACTAAATTACACAAGAAAACAAATAAACATATTATTTCGGAACCTGTACAAAGTGAGGGTATAAATAATTCGCAATACGTAATCAATCATCTTGCTAGTCTAACGGTAGTCGCCATTTCCTCTTGCGAATAGCCATAGCGATTTCAAGTTCCGCAGACGTGGTTCGGTTCCTAAATGTGTCCAGACGAACTAATTAATATTCGGGCGATGCCAACAACTCGGCCTTTTATGTAGTCAGTAAGTTCGAACGTCCGTTCATTTGCAAAGTAAACAATCTAATCGTACCTCGATTTAAATGATTAGTTTAGCAGACATTTAAATTTGTTGATGTTGATAATTGGACCCCTTTGAATTTTGAACGTCGAAGACTGCTGGATAGAGGTATATTCAATTAGATCGTAATTCGTAGAAAACCAGATTATATTTAAAACAATTTAGATACTACGAAAATGATTAGAGTAAGATTTTGTGTAAGCTTTTAAGTTTCGTTTCTTGAACATTTCTGGGAATTTTTTGATTACAAGTTTATTCGGTCTTGACACACTTCCAATGATATTAATTGGAATTATAAAGATTCTATATCTATTAAATTAAATCCTCGCTACTTACAAATATTTTATAATATTGCTCAAAATACTTCGTAGAACTGTTGAACATATTAGCTTAACAAAGAATCGTCACAGGAAATACGACTATATGATTTACTGTTTCTTAATTTGGCTACATAACCTTAGGCTTGAGATGCCAAACTAGGACCTAAGTTTGATTGAGACCAGATTTATGCAATAACTTTGTGAATTTATGAGAAAAGCTGGTACAAGTCATAGTCTGTAGTTTGAGTCCCGTAGTTTTATGGTAGGGAAAGGAAAATAAAAACGGTTGCTTTTACTCACGACACTCGATTCAGAAGTTTTCGGTGTACGAAACTACTGATTTATTGACACGTTCATGACGTTCGGCGCTCCTATTGGCCCGCTCTAAGCTCTTAACCAATCAACGGGCTTAACGCGGTAAACGTGTCGATGGTGTACCCGTGAAAATGACTCTCATGTTTTTGTTAAGAGTTTATTACTTATCTTGTATTAAGATAATAATATCGAAATAAATAACTTTCTACAAATAATGAACGATATAAATTAGATAAACCCACGTATTCCTGATTTTGCATATCCAAAGCTAAACCGCGTAAACCTCAGAAAACATGCGCGAATGTTAGACATTGAAATAACTCTACTTTTAAACAAATTTGAGTTTGCCCGTGACCATGACGCCTGCAAAGGCGTCGAAACATCCTCGGGACCTAAAATCAAAATAAACCGCGATAGAATACGTTTAAAAGTATTTTTATTTCCAAACTACAGATTTTAAATAGTACTTCAAGTCTGTTTTTAAAATAAATTGAGACTAAAAAACTTTATTCACAGATAGAAAATACTAAGAATATTTAATTCACCTCAAGATGGTTATATTTTATATTCCTATTAAAGAGTCACTTATGAAAGGCAGAGAAAATACTGAATGTTAAATGTACTGTAGACGGTTTGTCATTTGCCTCAAAATAATGTAGTAAAAGTACAGGCTACGCCGCGTTAAGAGTTAGTTTAGAAGACTTTTCCGACACGTATGAAAATATGACAACTGGAATGACAATGGCGCCACCTGTCGAAAATTGTAAAAATGTGACGACTATTACCAAATTCTTTGCTAAGAAAGTGGACGTGAAATTTTAAATCCTTGTTTGTACTTTCTTAGAGCTAGTTTTAGTTATTAGCATGTTTATAGTAAGTAATGTTGTAATAATGTTTCTTATGTCATCGACGACATAATTATATGTCTTACCTAATCAAAAAGTTCATGAATACATCGTCAAACATCTGTCCTCCTCGTAAAAGCCAGACGCTAGTTTTTCAAAGTCTGTTCAGTTACGAATCAGAAATCTCACAGTTCGTCTAATAAATTCAAGATAATATATATTTCTTTGGTACACGGGACCTACCATGGATTACACGATAGCGTCTCACGTAAACGAATTCGTATTATCTTGACGTTAAGCACAGCCATATCGGACACGAAATTGCTTTGAAAGCGCTCGGACCCCTTACTCTTACGGTTTACTGTGCGGGTAATGACCCATTAAGTTTTTCTTGATACTGAAAATAAAAACTTAACGTAATTAGATGAAGATTTCATCAATTTGTCTCATGTTTTTAAAGAAGTTTCACGTCTTTCCTATCCTACTAATATTATAAATGTGAAAGTGTGGATGTTTGGATGTTTATTACTCAATCACGCAAAAACGGCTGAATGGTTTTGGATGAAATTTGGTATGCATGTAGCCTTTGACATGGAAAAGAACATAGGCTACCTTTTATCCCGATTCCTTAAGCAGTTCCCGAGGGAAAATTAAAAATGGTTTACGAGCTAAGCCGTGGGCAGACAGCTAATAAATTTGGTATTTTTCTCTATTACAACGCAAGCTATAACACGGGTGAAAATTTTATGCCATTTTCCAATACTTTCACATTTTTATTTAATTTTGGGCCCAATTCTGAAGTCAACGCAGACGAAGCCGCGGGCAAAAGCTAGTAACAAAACTTTTGGAAATCATATAAATGATTCGTCCAATTCAAGTAGGTACCGGAAATATTGTAACAGTCCCGATATGATAGATTATTGTATAATTTTCTTGGGACACAAGAGCTAATTCCATCGTAACTGTCAAGGACAGGCGTAGTAGGATTATACGAAAGATGGAACTTCGGATAATTCACAGCATCAAAAAGGAAACCAAACACCCTCTATCCATTAACATGGTTTTATTTACCAAATAAAACGTAGTGACCACCATATCTCTACTACATTCCCTCCATAAAGAAAACATCAAATTCTTCCTTATTTACCACAAATACAAATCTTAAAACATGATAATATAACAGTTGTTAGAATCAGCTGTAATATTACCCAAACTAAACAATTGAAACTATATATCTATTGTGTACGGAGGCGCCACTCAGTCCTAATCGTTTAATAGCTACCGTAACTCAATACTATCTCAGTTTCTGTGAGTTTACATAGTAGGCGCTGTTTTGTTTTTTATTTTATAAGAGAGATTCTGAACGTCGAAAACTTATTCGTTTAAACCTTCAGCTTAAGTATTTAGTCAAAAACTTCTGGTGTTGAGTTTTGACTAATCGCAATTTTGGATTTTGTAGTTGTTTTAGATGAGAAGTGAGAGCGGGTTGGTCGCTGACCTGAGATCAATTTATTTGTTCTACGGGACGTTGCGATAAACAGGAAACTGCAACTGGCCTTAAGGATTAAACATAATAAAATAAAAATGGATGCGTGTACTTACGTACGCGCGGGAGCAGTTATACTTCTTTAGCATTATTAAAAAAGAGTTATAAATAAAGCGACTAAAGAAGTATAACTTCAAATAACAAACAGAAGAAAACTTCTAATGATCAGAATATTTTGTTTGATCGAGAGGGAAAAGACGAGTGGACCTTTTTATTTACAGTTAAGCAATTAATTAATGCCATTCATACAAGACTGAAATAAAACATATCCTGATATCAGATAGATCTGATCCCATAATACTCACGTTTGGCAAACGGTGCGTGAAAGTAAGAAAGGTTTTACTGCCAAAGAAGGTTGCATCCGCTTGTCATAATCCTTTTGATTACTGGCCTTAAACCCCGAGATAGTTTAATCTATACCATATTCTAACAAAGCTTAATACAATGAGCTTCTAATAACAAATATCTAAGTAATGTTGTACAATGTACTTATTAATTTCGCTGGAGTAATAACAATTGTCGGTGGATTTTCGCTCAAATTAAATTAAATGACACCAATTTTCGAGTAGAATGAAGTTCTTGGTAAATTGAACAAGTTAACTGTTTTATCAAATCCTTAAAATAAGTTTTTCATGAACGAATTTAATTGTCATTCGATGTAAGTGAAATTTTTATAGCGATACATAATAATTGAGTTCATAATTATGCATCTGTAAAAGAGGCTCTAGACCGTAAGCAGTCTAAAATGTGACTAAAATTTAAAATAATTAGGATAATTCCAAATCTTACCTATAAACTTAGGATTGCTTGACCATAGTAAGAACTTTTGATCGTAGAATAAAGATCAGGCAGTTTTTGTTTTCAAATATGTCAACAATTTAATATTTATCCGAAGCCCTAGGGGATTTGGTAAAGTCCACTTTTAAAAGATTTGTCCTGAATTTAACTCTTGTATTATTTTTTATCGTCGCTCCACGCCTTTCAGTATATATTGACTAGATGATTTTGATCTTAAAGTTTTCCACTCTATAACATTCAGTCACAAAATATACTTTAACCGTACCTATATATAAAACAATTTGACAATGTTGTTTCGCGCAAGAAGTCGTTAAACGCGCTTTCAGCGTGGGCGACGGCGTAATTGATTTGCGGACAAAGAAAAACTAGGAAGCTTTAAAAGGTTTTCTTAAGGTTTTCGTCTGTTTTTCACCTAGGGAGCAATAAAACAGTCTGAAATATTTATAACAATATTTTCAGGGCTTCATCTAGACTTCGCCGCGTGGTTGGATTTCAGCATATTTTGAAGATGATATTATTTTGCTTATTTAAATATTTATTTCATTATATACTCCGTAACTTATTTAAAGTATGACAAAACTTCTTAGGCCAACGTGCACGAAAACTTAATTTAGAGTTAGTTTCTAACAAGAGGTTAAATTGACAATATTGTATGACAAACTGACGATTTAAGCTGAGGTTACCAACTAACTCTGAATTAATTTTTTCTTTTAAGGGTCGGCCAAAGAAGTATGTTTTTTTTACTTGGAGTACATTCTACGTCAACGTACGAAAAACAAAACGCAATCATTGCGTCAACAGTGTAATTTACAAGATGTACTATCACAACTACTCAAGGCGATATACAGTCGAAGATCTATCCCAGTAGGATCATTGACACATTTATGTGGCTTTGTTTACACAGTTCTAATCAACAAAATGTTATGTTGAGGGGAAAACATCGCGGCTCAAATAGGTTCATTGGCTGTTCCTCAAATTCATCAAAATGCCATGTTACGGTACGGAAACAAGTCATTTTTCATGGTTTCAGATATTCTGATGTCTATTCTGTATCCTTTATTCTAGCTTGTAGAGTTAATGTACCGAATGACATTGATAAATACGAGTACGTTATTTTAAGCGTACTGTATAAAAAAATCATCATCATTCATCATTCTGATAATTTTTTAATATCGACACTGCAAGATTTTTAAAATAAGCTTATTTGTTAGTTGTTTTAGTTATTACGTTAAAGAACCTTTTGTAGATAAACGGTCGGATACTGAAACGTAAATCAGTTTGAAGGCGCCGTTAAGTCTCATACTGTTTCTGTCACTTTAAAGTGTCATGTAGTGGCAGATAGACATATAAGAAACGAATTATCTTTAAGAACGTCTTAAAGATAATTTGCTTTTCAGTAATCGGGGGTTAATGTCTTAAGTCAAACAGTTATATCATGCTTTTTAAGAGCCTATGACTATTCAAAATTGCTCTTCCAGTTTTCTATAGTTCCTTCCACGAATATTTTTGTTAATACTTAATTACCACTTTTTGTCATCTATATCTTTCTAAATCTATTAAAATATATCTAAGTAGTATGAGAGGGAAATAAATTTTTATTACACTTTGAAAGATGATAATTGTCTGTTAAATTCAAAGAATGATAAAACTTCAATTCTCGGGGTACTTTTAGCTTAATATTAAGGTAATTTAAATATCAAATTGTGTAATTTAAATAAAATGGCCATCTACAATTTTGGTTCTTCAAAGTTTGGCTCCTTTATGACACTTAAGAGTCAGAGATAGAGAATACTGGAAAAGAGTTAATTTTGTCTGAAATGGTTTGAATTTCAAGATAGACGGACTTCTAAATATTTGTTTAGGTACATCAAAAAATTGGTCAAAGTACGAGAAAATGTATTCTTTAGTATTTGATGGTCAATTTCTTTCGACCGAAAATAGTCATTGATTACCGTAGTCGTTCGGGTCCCACGCTAAAAAAGTGACTTATTAATATGTAATTATTATTATATATAGTTAATAATAATTATATAATTAAATGTTCACATGCCATTCAACAAATAACACCAAAGTAGGTACAAGATACACACAATAGTACAAGACAGAAGACAAAGTCTATTTTCAATCTTCCGATCCGAAGTGAACCTCGGACATGAAGACATAAAATTAAGGTTAGTTACTAAATCGTTCATCAGCAAAAAAAAACCGTATTTGTTCCCCCAGGTGAACAAATATAATTTTTCAATATTCCAGGGGATTTTATAAAATATCTGTTTCACTGCTCAATACTAATAATACCAGCCTATTATTATCCCACTTCTGGGTACAGGCCTCTTCCCACACCTGTAGAGAAGGAATGAGCATAATCTCCACGCTTTCTCGTTGCAGGTTGGCGTTTTCATTTTCCAATTTTTGTACTCCACGTTTCCACGATATTTGCCTTCACTGTTTGTCAATGGTGTCTTAGATTAATTAAGATAGTACATATAACTTTTATAAAGTCATATTGCTTGAACCTACAACCATCTGCTTAAGAATCCTGATATTAAACGGCTGAACCACCACAACATTCTATTGCATCATCATCTGTCCGATGATAAGTCGAATATATAAATAAGCGATACAGCTGAGTCGAAAGTCTTGTTCTTTCTCGAAGCTAAGAAAAGTGTTTAAGAACCATACTAAGTACGTACGACACGTTTATAATTGTCTTTGTATATAGACTTGGACCAATTTACTCGTTTGTTTCACTAAACATCACGCTGCACTCCACTGAGTTTATAAACAGTGGCCTGTGTTTGATTCCTAACAAATCTTAGGTAATATTATCCTCGGCCTCAAATCGATCTGTTGAATTGCCCTGTTATGATTTTGCTTTTGTATATTTTGGGAACTGGAATTGAAATAAAATACGTTATTTATACTAAAAGTCACTTGTATATTTACGAGTGTTTATTCAATACTTCATGCACTTTTAAGTACTTTGGAGGAATTAATGCCAGAAGGAAAATGTATATGTGGGAATGATCACCTTATGTTTAATTTCTGAACGGCCTGTCAAGGCTTGATAGTCTGTGGTGGTACGGAAAAGGGGAGTGCGTGTTGCACCGAGATAAAATAAAGAAAGCCCTGTTGTTCATTTCCTACTTCCCACATAATTATATGTAACTGGAAATGTGAAAAAATATTAGTAGATAAATCAACATTTTACAAAATGAACAAAATTTTTATGTTAATAATTACTTTTAGAAGCTATGAATTTTTGTTTATGTTATAGTTATGAGTTTCTGTGACACAGATAATGACTAAATGGTTTTCTGGTATAACCATGGTATAACTAAGTTTGATGGAACAGGTTTAACAATTGACAAATGTTAAAGGTGAAATGTATAATCTATCTATATAAATAAAAAGACAAGGCCTGACTAACTGACTGACTGACTGACTCATCAACGCCCAGCCCAAACCCTTGAACCTAGAAAGCTGAAATTTTGCACAGAGGTTTCCTTTATAATGTAGACAAGGAATAAGGAAGGATTTTTTGAAATTCAACCCCTAAGGGTGTTAAATAGGGGATGAAAGTTTGTATGGAAAATCGTCATTTTTGAAGTTTAAACCATGAAACTTGGTGGTTACCATTCTGGTAAAAAAATTAAAATCGACGTGTTTCAGTATTTTTCGAATATCAATCCCTAAGGGACTTAAATAGGGGGTGAAAGTTTGTAGGGGAAGTTCAGTATTTTTAAAGATAGACACATGAAATTTCGTATACGGGTTTCTCGATAGAAATAAATAAAGACGTATTTCAGCGATTTTGAAAATCAACCCCCTAAGAGGGTAAAATAGGGGATGAAAGTTTGTATGGAAAAACGTTATTTTTGTAGTTTAAACCATAAAAATTCGTGCTTACTATTCAGGTAAAAAATTAAAAACCACGTGTTTCAGTATTTTTCGAAATTCCACCCCTATGGGAGTTAAATAGGGGGTGAAAGTTTGTAGGGGAAGTTCAGTATTTTTAAAGATAGACACATGAAATTTCGTATACGGGTTTCTCGATAGAAAAAAATAAAGACGTATTTCAGAGATTTTGAAAATCTACCCCCTAAGAGGGTAAAATAGGGGATGGAAGTTTGTAGGTATATGAATTGTGTAGTTTTCATAGATAGGCACATTAAATTTCATAGGATTATGAGTTAGAAATAAATAAGACGTACCTATTTCCGAGATTTTAGAAATCTACCCTCTAAGGGGGTGCAATAGTGGTTGGAAGTTTTTTTAGGAAGTTCATCATTTTCAAAGAGAGAGATGAGATTTTGTTTCATGAGATTTGGTATAAGGGTTTTTGGTTAGAAATAAATGAAAACATATTTAAGCGATTTTAGAAATCTACGCCTTAAGATGGTTAAATAGGGGTTGCAAAAAAAAAATTAATCAGTTTTAGTCGTCATGTCCACAGACAAACTGTGCAAACAGTTTTGTGGGGTTTATGTAAAAGTAAACAGTTTTATAATATAAAGTTTAATAAATAAATAATAATAAATAATAAGGTATTATATTGTGGACTTTATTTTTAAAGATAAGGCCATGCCTTTCATATACGGGTTTCTGGTTCGATACAAATAAATGACCATCTGAAACATATCTTTACGATGACATCCGTGTTCGAGTGGCGTTCACAACGGTTTTCAAGGTGTCGCCATCTCTGAGGTCCCGGGTTCGATCCCCGGACGGGTCGATGTAGAAAATCACTTTTCTACATTATGTCGAGTCTGGGTGTTAGTGGTACCTTCGTTGTTTCTGATTCCATAACACAAGAGCTTACTTTCTTTGAATTTGGAGCATTGAATGTGATTCTTCTTCATCTTTTCGTGTCAATGATTTTCAAGTTTTGTTTGACCAAAAAGTTGCCACCATTTTAAAAGTTTATCCAAACTCAATGTATGTGATGTTTTCCCACATTATCTTATTATTATCTTAACGCCATAATATTTTATGAAAAATATAATTCATGCTCCTTACTTTGAAAATCACAGAGTACATCCATCTATCCTTTACTACTTACTACTCTTAACTTTACGCGCGTGCGAAGCCGCGAGCAACAGCTAGTATATTATAATTGAACCTTTAAGGAGTAGAACTAGCGTCATCTACCTCATAAATAGTAGGTGCTTAGTGATAGTAGTAGTATTTTTTTGTTCACTGGACTTTTTGCGACTGTATTAAACTTATTTGATTGTATGCAATACGTGTATTTTCAATAATATTTAAACTAGAATACGAATTACTTTGAAGCATGACAACGCATATCAAAACAACATCGATAGTAATAAACAATCCAGTTTTTGAAAGTTTTTTATATTTTTAAACCTTTTTTTTTACTTATAATTTTGTTCGAAATTAATGTACCTACTACGAGTATGTCGTAATGTAACACTTACCCCTTTTAACTATTTGGATATTTGACTTCTATCTGAATAAAGGTACAAATTAATAATTCTTAAATTTTGTTGTAAATTTAGGCAAAATACGCATAAGAAGAATAAATACGATTAATAATACTGGCTCTGATTTTCGGTACCTAGGTTCCGTCATTCAAAATGGAGGTATCGGCCGAGATATTAAGCATAGAATCATCTCAGGTTAGCTTAAATGGCGACAGATGACTGGGATGATATGTGATCCGAAGATAAGTAAAGCTGAAAGGTTAAATTTATAAATCAGCTATAATTGATGTATGGTTTAGAATGCTGGGCAGTGAAAGGGACTGATGTAAGACGATTGCATGCAGCGGAAATGAGAATGCTTCGATTGATGTCTGAAGTAAGGAGATTGGATAGGATAAGAAATGAGTATATTAGAGGAAGCTTGAAAGTAGCGGCCTTGAATGAAAAGGTGAGAGGAAAGCGTTTGTCGTGGTATGGACATGTTATGAGGAGGGATGAAAGTCAGATAACTAAACAAGTTATGAGTATAACTGTGGATGGGTAAACAAGCAGAGGAAGACCGAAAAAGAGATGGATGGATTGTGTGAAAGATGAGAGGAAGTTAAGAGTGGATGCCGCGATGACGAGTAATAGAGATGAATGGAAGGAATATACGCATTACGCCGACCCCATACAAATGGGATAGAGGCCGGAAGAAGAAGAATAATAATAATTATGTACTTTTTAAGCAGCGAGTTTATTAAGAAACTAATTAAAATGACGTTTTTATTTGGAAAATTATATATACAGGATGACATACATGATTGAATCAAATTCTGTGTTCATAATGTTACTTCACAAAGTTTTGTGGAATGAAGTACATATTCAGAAACTAATTAAAATGACGTTTTTATTTGGAAAATTATATATACAGGATGACATACATGATTGAATCAAATACCGACCATTCTTATATACTTGACAGCACCGATGAAAAATATTCGATAAAAAAAATATATACAAATTAATGAAAACGTGAATGCAAATATAAATAATAAAGCATTGTAACAGGTGAGGTTTCAGGTTTCGGCCGTGGGCGTCATCTCACCTACTTTTATTATTTTCTTTCGAAGAATATTTAACAGAAATATATGTAGGTACCTACGCTTTCACTTTCTAGAAAACACCTTTTAAGGAATATCCTATAAAAATTCGTTTATTTATTAGTATTTTACTTTCGCAAATGGTAACAGTTTATTGTTCTAGTTCCAGCCATATTAGTTTTAATATTTGAATATTACTGATATAAACAAATTCTTCTATAAAAAATGTAATTATTTTGGCAATTAGTTTATCATCATCGTCAGCTATTGGTATTGCTCATTGATAAGTTGCCACACGTGTCCACTTTATAAAAATTGCCGAGCTTAAATAATGACTGTTCTCATATACCGACATAATTAATTATCATGCCTCTTATCTTCTCGTTTAATCACCGTTGTTATAAAATAAACACATTTTCGTTCAAAAACTAAATATGGATATTATTATGAATATTCGAAACAAAAACTGTTTCTAAAATAATTTGACCATAAATAAAAATAAAAATAAAAATAAATAGGTATATATGTAAACGTGTATGCCACCATAAACAAAATGTGTGTGTTTATTAGTCCACACACACAATAAAAAATAAATATAAGTAACACAAACGCAAACTTTTTAGCAAGCATATATAAAAAAAAATTATCAAAAGAAAATAAAACATTTGAAAAAAGAACAATATGCGACCTCATCAATCAGTATGCCGACGACCGACGAGTCCCCATCGTTCATTGTTTGCGATCGTTCCTTTTCGAATCGAACTACTTAAGCCGGGAACAAACCGCGGAGAACGAAGGCCCTTCGCCTTACAAATATTTAAGTTCGAGTCATCTCGTTATAAGGCGTTAACCTTTTCTTGTGATCCGAGGCCCTGAAGCACTTGCACGCAAATTGCTTTTATAGGCCGTTCCCATTTGGTGAACAACGGGAAAATGCGAAGTGTCATTTTAGGGAGCGAAGTTAATTTTTCGGCTCAATTTTGTCAAACATCTCCTAATAATATAAGAAGGAATTGTTTGACGATAATTATGTACGATAAAATACATCTTTAAAACTAGGTAAAGACACATACACACAATCTAGAGTAACACAACAATTAATAAATAAGTTTATTGTTTTCTGAGTTTTACGCGAATGTTAGACATTGAAATAAAACTACTTTGAAACGGATTCTATCGTGGTTTATTTTGATTGACCTCAGTCGGCTCGTGACCATGACACCTGCAAAGATGTCGAAACTTCGGGAACTAAAATCAAAATAAATTGCGATAGAATCCGTTTAAAAGTAGTTTTATTCCAATTAATAGGTATGTTTGTTCACGTTCTGAGATTTGATTTTCACAAAGACTTAAATATAGTTTTATGTAATTTAAAATGGAAGGAACGAACTGCCAGCGCTAGCTTTAATAACTGCTTTATTTTATGAACATATAACTTCTTAAGTTTCCAAAAGTTTCAATGTATACTCATATTCTATGTTTAATTTAAAGACGAGTGATAGCTGTATGCCTTTGTTTAAAAAAATTAAAATATTAACTTTACCATCACTCTATATTCTAGAAGCAGCCACTTTTGTCAAAACCAATCCTGATCTATTTCCACGTTTAGCTGATACTGTAGTCCGTAACAGACGTGACAAGGATAGGCTTCGCCTTCACACAGCGAAAACTACTTTTATGAGGAAAAGTATTTTCTGTATGGCACCTGTTATTTACAATAAAATACCTCAGACATATAAAGATTTAAATATTAAACTGTTTAAAGGAAAATTGCGAGATTTATTAGCGGACAAGTGTTATTATGACGTAAATGATTTTGTAACTGACATTCTATGATAATTGACTGCATGTTTTTTTTTTTGACTTTGGACTAAACTACCTACATTTGTACGCCAAAAAGGCCAAACATGATTGCAACTTTTGTACCTATTAATAAGATCTTGCATGCTTTTGTATGTTTACTCATGTTGACAAATAAATACATATTATTATTATTCCAGCAGCCATATTAAGTAGACGCTGTAAGAAGATCCACTCGAAGAAGCGTTATAATGAAAACAGGAGAGAAGCTTTTAGTATTGTTTACTTAAAAATCTTCCAATTAATAGTGAAATCCGTCAAATATTTTTCTCGAGCCTACGAGGGAATTGACCTTTTAATTGTTTGTTCAATTTTATCTGCGAAAATTTTTCTACAGCTTCGGTTCGTGTTCTCTTTGCAAATTGTTTGGTCTACCCACGTCAATGTGATATGCAAATAGTCGAGCTTATTTTGTTTTGAGGCCAATATCCTACCGCCTTAATAAAGTTAAGCTTTGTTAAGTAAAGAAATTGGAGTAGAGGTCATATTGTATATTCTAAAGAACATGAATATAATGACGTCTTTATTTTTCTCCCCTTCCGGATTAGCAACAGTTTTCGTCTTGTTTTGGTTAAGTAAGATAGTAGAACGTTGTATTAGGATGTGTCCTCATAAATTATTAATTATTAGGCACATTTTTTCTAGAAATTCATGTAGGTAGGTACTTCACTAAACGCAATATTAACTGTAAAGCTTATAAATGTACTTGTTTATGCAAACATTATCTCTGGTTTCCTTGTTTTTTTTTAATTATTTTAAGCTATACCATCTAAAATAAAACTATTTTAAACGGATTCTATTGCGGTTTATTTTGATTTTAGTTCCCGACGTTTCAACACCTTTGCAGGTGTCATGGTCACGGGCAGACTGAGATGATATTCGTCTTGACAAGATATGTTGCTCGTTCTACCTTCTATACCATCTACACAAATAAAAACTGGACAAGTGCAAGATCGTCCACCGAGGGCTTCATACAAAGACTATTTCTATAATAATATGTTTTAATTATAGGGGTTCTGTTTTTCTTGTTTACGTACGGAACCCTAAAATTGCAATTTTACAAATATAAACAACAAAAATAAAGCCGTCGTATTTTTAGTATCTTTTACAAAGTAAGATCTTAGAATTCCACGCAAGTTGTACAATTTCCACAAACAAAAAATATCTACTATATTAAAAATAAGTTTAAAAGTGTCGTTTAAACCGGCTGCGCTAGTTTCAAGTTTATTGCCTCAGATCGACTGAAACTTTAAATACTGTGTCAGGCAAATATGCATTTGCACCCGGAAAAACTTAACCAACAAATATTAACCGTTTGAAAGTTTTGTATTTGATATTTTAAAAGTATTAAAAAAAAGGAATTGTAGCTTTGATACATTATAGTAAATTTTTTATGTAGGCACACAGCAAACTAGATACTTATGCAGGACATACTACCAAACAAAAATGTGTGTATGAATAACGGGTATATACAGGAATAATTCTTATGCAATGCGTATATACAACGAGATAATCAGGTGCATAAAACTAAACAGCTTTCCCCAAGGAACATAGGTTGAAATATTCATACAAAATGACAGGTCATGTGACTTATGTTTGTATGAAAAAAATATTTTCAATTTTAAGATTTCGACCTATGTTCCTTAGGAAAAGTCATTCAGTTATATGCACCTGATTACCTCGTTGAATAAACGCACGCCATAAAAAATAATCTATATATATAAAACTCTTCCGTTACTGACTGACTGACTGACAGACAACGCACAGCCGAAACTACTGATCGTAAATCGTCCTGTATATTCCGTTAACATGCATAATAATATGTTATCTTAGTAACTCGTTTTTTTTTTCAGGTCCCTATCAGACCGCTGCGACATTCCACGTCGTAGCATTTTGCTGAGATAGAAGCCTTCTTGATCTTATAAAGGTTTCATAATTCTTTTTATATTATTTTTCCTTCTGTTTCTGTATAACTTTTTATTTAAGTGTTTACCTGTATGTAAAATATGTTTATTTATTTCTTTCTACTACTCAAATACTTGCGTTTAGGTATTACTACGTATAAGTATATGTTAATATGCATGTGATATCAACAGCTGTATAGTTGTGCCCTGCATAGTGATTAGTAGGTATATTAATTAAGTTAAATTGATGCATTTAAACGTCTCTGTTTAAGTGACTTGACAATTATGAAAGAAAAAGTATGGATTAAATCTCACAAGTAGTAAAACTACTCGCAGTCGAATTATAAATCGAAATATACGACCAAAATTGTTGACACTTATAGATTAAACTGTTAATGTATTTTGTATTTTGGGGTTCGTGATTATGTATTGATTTGAGGTACAACATCTTCAATAAGAAAAAACCGTAAAGCTTTCATATTTCTGTATCATTCGTGTTTCGTTTAAATCAAACTACTATAATGCGTAACAATTGGATTTATTTTGGATAAAAAGTTAGTAGAACAATGAAATTATAATGTAAATTGTTCTGAAGTAATTTTAGAACGGTTTCAAATAGAGATTTTAATGGTTACGAACATGCACAAAAGATTTTTGTCATTAAGGTAAATAAATGATTTATTAAAATGAATGTATTTACTAATAGTGGGATTAATTAATTGATTTTACTGAAACAGCTGTGAATATAAATGAAAAGCAAGCTCTGTAATTAACTACTCAGCATTCAGGTTTAAGGAACAACACTCAGTGAGCAGCTTTACCGCAGTTTCCGAATCTTTACGTGTTAGATATTAATCATATACCTAGTGGGTAACTACCAAATATATTAATGTTTATTTGCAATATCATAATAAAATTATCAATAATAATATATATCTACGATATCCACACATTTTTTCATTATATTATACACTCGGCGTCAAAAAAATCGCACCTCTTTAAGAATTCCCTTCAAAGTCATTTTAACCCTATTAATTAATGGTAGACATATGACTAGGAAAGGCAATTTATTTAAATTTCAGAATAAATCAATAGATTTGTTTTTGTTTACAAGGGAATAAAAAAACAAGGTAATGCAAATGTAAAATTAAATTTTGTTGAAACAGCAAAATTTTTTGAAAACTCATTTAAGCAAAGTAATACTCAATCAGCATAATTATGATAATTATATTTACAAACCATACTAAATACATGTTTGATGTATAGAAGTGAGCTTAACTTATAAGATATAAAAAATAACAAATGTTTATGTGTCATTAAATTTAAAATTTCATACCGTGCATGCAATATGAAAGCGGCGGTAGCCTAATGGGTAAAAAAAGGGCGTCGGACTTACGATCATGTGGTTGCGGGTTCGAATCCCACCCATTACACTACCGACGTGAACCCACTCGTAACACAAGCATTTTAGCTTAGCACTAGAGGTTAAAGAGATTACTAGTAATGTGCGACCCACATTGCTAGTAATCTTTATAAAAATGAAAAATTACTTATAATGTGATATACAAAAAATATATTTCGACATTAAATTTGTGGTCTAGAATTAGAAATATCTTAATCTATAACTTTGCTCCAGAAACCTAACATTTTATATTATTATGTGGTGTGTCTGTTATTAGGTCCAGTGTGCTAGGTCCATATATTACACCGCTTCTATAGCCGCAATCAGAGAGAAGTGTCGAATCATTGCGTTGATTAATCGTTAAAATTCACGACTTGAGCACAAAACATTAATTATACCGCAATACATCTGAACACATATCCACTGTATTTTAATTAAAGCAGTTTTTGCCAATTAATAAGTAAATACCTTACTTTATGTATATAAATAAACGGTAATAGCTTTGCTTTCACACTTTGACTTTCAATTATTTTTTACTTCTTATTTTGTAATTTTGTACTTTATTGGACATTGCTACTTTTTAATTACCAAAACATTTTCGATTTTATAAAATATTGTCATAAATACGAAGTTGTTTGGTATCAAAGTAAATAAAAGATAAAATATGTTCACCAATTACGAAATAATTAACTCTCATTCTATAAATGGAAATCAATTTATAAAAATCTTCTTTATTAGTAGCTAGAAATACCTATATAAGTATGTACACATAATATGAATTGTTCGCGACGGGCCCTTACAGTGATCCACCGTCGTCATCATCATCACCTACCCACATAGAAGAATTCTTCAACAACCTACGTGTACGCGAACCTACAGGTGCAGGGGCGTGAACGGCTCGTCGACGCCTATAGTATAGTGCCGTCTCTCTCTCGGAACATGGTAGTCGACGATAGACCGTCCGTCCGGTACATGAATTATAATTAAAATAAAATAAAACTATACTAAACTAAAACCTTATAATATAAATTAAACTATACTAAACTACCTGTAATAAAAAGGTAAATAAAAATAGAAAACTTATTAACAAGCATAAAAAATTCATCATCATAGTTTCCAATGTCGGGAAACGTGCCCAGAAGGCTGGCAGCATTGCCACGTTGAATGGCAATACGTAGTTATAAGCTTCATCACAATATTAAAAAGATATAATATTGCTTACTAAAAATAATTATTTTCAAAATATAACAAAAAACCTACCCACATTTAATTACTCAAAAAAAATATATATATTAATGCATGTTATTTCGCATTGCAATATTTCAATGTAATCTGCGAGTCTTAATGTAGTACGCTTTTCCGCTATCTGGTAATACCACTCATGGACTCCACGAGACAGGCTCGACCTAGTGTGGAGTTCATAAGCAAATTGATTCCTTTGCGTCTTACTCCTGTCTTCGTATACCTATAATTTTAGTAACGTAGAGTTTAAGGAATTGTAAAACACTGTTTTTTGGCAAATAAACATTTATTATTATTTTTATTTATTATGTGTTCAAACATTAATGCAATTTAACTTTCCCGTAGAATAACACTCGTACGCGTTCAGTAAGATTTCCATTAAAAGTTTCTATGCGTCCATATTATTACGTTATTGTTACGCATAGGCTAGCTTTAGGTCTCAATGCAGACGTCATCTCAATTTTCTTTTTAACATTTTTAGACCTAAAAATCGCTATTAGCTGGGATAATGTGTTACCTAGTAAATTGGATTCTGAGGGTCTAAAATACAGTTGCTCTGTATAAAATACGGTATTCAGCTGTATCCGGTAAGACTGGCAGCCGAACCCTTCTTAGGTAAAGGCTAGACAGAAGACATAGCCATCAGCTTTTTTACTTTTCAGTTGCCTATAATTAATTAGGTGGACTAAGTGGTATACGATAGCCTTTCTTATTACTTAGAAATAATTGTAAAATATAATACCGTGTAGTCCACACACGTTGTTCTCACTCAATAAAGCTAGGTAATGAATTTCGAGAACATTGGAGAAAGTCACGTACAACATATTTGGGTCAACGCGTCCTTACCCGATATGGCCCTCAACATTTTAATGATATCTTCTTTATTAACTGAAGGAATGGTGGCTAATTGTTATTAGTTCTAGTATTCAATTGTCTGGGCTCCAAATGGTGATTATTACCATGGTATAAATGGTCCCATTTATAATGTAAGGCTCGTTTAGACGGCGCGATTTTTTTCATGTGACATTTCATATCAAAATTATCTGATGCTGTTGAGCAATCAGTCGAGATTATATTGCTAATAAGAATGGATACAATAAATAAATATCTTGGGACAATCTCACACACGGTCATCTGATCCCAAACTAGGCAGAGCCTTTACTATGGTAACCAGACAACTGATAAACATACTTATATATTTCTAAATACATACATATTATAGATAAATAGCACCCAGACACAGAACAAATGATCGTGCTCATCACACAAAGATTTGTCATGGGTGGGAATCGAACCCACGACCTCCGGCTTAGTAGTCAGGGTCACTAACCACTACACCAACAGGCCCGTCAAATATATAGTCTACAAAAATAAATCGAATAAACATGCGAAAGTTACAAAACTTGAACTTGTTTGTAATAACTTGAATTTGTAAATATGACTTTATTGCATCCCAATCAAGCACAAACTGAAAAGAACCTATTAAACTCTGTAACGGAAACTAAATATTGTTTTTCTAATTAATGAAGTCGTGCAAGTGTTTCTTGTATTGCAATTGCATAATATTAAAACTGTTTATGAAACTAAATTAGAAATATTCTTCATTCTATATTAACTCTTCGTAAACAACGAGGACAATTGTTGGGAATACATAACGTAATTATCTATATTAATAATTTCGTTCAGGGCTACGGTAGACTCGATCGAAACCTTATATGAATAACAAAACATAAAAAAATATTGATTTCGAGTCGACAACATATATCCGCAAAATTCGGATTATGGAGAATTTCGTTAAATTCTAATGGCACTGACAAACAAAAAAACCGCAGTCGCCATCTTGGGTAATTAATAAGGCCGCGTTCCGTTAACAGATAATTCTGCTTCGAAGTGATTCAAGGAGTTTATTATCATACAACCTCCTTGAAGTGATTACAGTGCTGACAGGGCGTATGACAGTTGCATGATAGTTGGGACCAGAATCGTTTCGGAACGCGATATTTATTTCGCTTTTTTCACGTTTCGTTGCATACTAGCTCTTATATACGCCTCGCCAATCAACACGTCGCGTGCGTCGCGCCAAAGAAGTATCCATCACAAAGAACTGTGACTCATTTGACTGTGTAAAACGAAACGTCTTGCCGGAAACATTGAGTGAATCTTAACAAAACTTAAAACTTTTCTTCAGTCGTTGTCGTTTCGCGAAAATATTATTATATTATTTGTGTGTAAAAAATAAAAAATATTTGTGTGAAAACTATTGCAGTTTTTATTTACTATATTTATTAAACACAATGAACGAAGCTATACAAATCTATGGCTTGCTTACCTTTAATATTCCGTGAGAACCGATGACTACAGAAATATTTACCTACATTGTGTATCATGAGTCACATTTCAACCGAGCGGAGCCGGGTTTTCCTCTAGTCATAAATAAACAAGTATCCTTTAGACAACGTTACTGAAGTCAAATTTCTTTATCTCATAGGTCTGCACTGTGTCTTAGATAATATACAAAACGTGAGAGTACTTTGAGCGAAATAGAGAAAGAAAATGTGTGCTCACACCTCTTTCTCTTGCCCCTACAGTAATATACGACACGGAACTCTCTCTTTCCATCTTAAATTAACCTTCTCAACCGTTCGCGTCCCGCGATGACACTTTTCGTAAGGCTCTCATCACGCATTCACCAGCTAACTCCTCAAGTCGAGTAGACTCTCACGATCACACTTTTCGTAACGCTCTCGTCATAGTGTATAAAAAAGTTTTACTTTAAAAATATAGAACGGTAATACGGTATACCTGCCGTAAGACGCGTAGGTACTTCAACATAAGAATCAATTAGTAGGTATTTTATTTTATATAACAATAACGGGCTATTTTCTGAAACGAACTCCTTTCAAATATTTACCAGGACTTTGGATAGCGAACATTACTGATTCGTAATCCTGAAGTGCACGAACTAGGCACGTAGCTAGCCTTCGAAACTGCAAACCATTCAGAATATTCGTATGGAACGAAGAACTTATGGGAATAAGGCAAATAACTATCAGATATAAACTGTTTTATCGCAATTGGTTTATTATATGCATTATAAATTGAATACGTATAAAATTGTGGTATTGGTTCATAATCGAGATAATAAGTGTGTTTATTTAATGTTTAAACCAACTATGATTTATGTCAAACGTAGCTAAATAAATAGTTTGTTAAAAACAATTTAAGAACAATTATTTAGACCTATGAATCATTGTCAACTTCAAAACATCTTGCGTTGCCAATTGCCCTAAATTCCTTCCAAACAGGAATCGTTTATAAAACAAAATCCCTCTAAGGCAATCTAAATTATATTCGTACTTACTAAAACTGGACTATTCATCAATCTGCGAAAGGTCTTGGCATCGAAAAGTTTGCTGAATTTAGGAGATCCTAAAGTCTCTTTGACATCGTAATCCAAGCTATTCGAATGCTATGTTTAACGAACCATTTGATTAATTGATAACGTCCGAATTTCCTCCACTAATCCTGTATTATTCTGACGATTTATTGGCAATTTCTTAATTCTGTGTCGCCATTTAATACTTACTCAAAGTTGGAACGGGTTCCGAGAATCTGTTAGGCTTTGGCAACAAATCGAAGAGTAAACAGTTTAAATTCAAATTATATCAAGAGTATATTAAATGAATATTTTATACATGATCCTTTTAAATAAATGGTCATTCACCGAAGTTATATAAATGTTTGTTCGGCAAACAGATTAGTATGAGTATATAACGTATAACGAGCAAAAATGGCACTTAAACAGGTGTGATTACTGAGATGTTGACGACATAAGTTATTTTTCGATTCCAGGTGGAATACGATTGTCTGCATTGTACTCCGCACTAAAATCGGGCTGGCAATACTAGCTATTATTTACAACACTTAAAGAATAGAATTGAAAATCACGTCGGTTCCGACAGTGTTACTGTACTGTGACAAACAAAAATCGCGAAATTATACAATCCTTTTTTTTAATTTTGCTTCTACAAATTGGCTCCCAAATTCTTTTGTATACAGAGAGAAAATTTACATTATTTCATTTTTGTCGCAAATTGTACAATGTGGGACTCGTTGCAGTATACTTCAGGTCATGGCAAATTACCCGCAATTAATTTGATATTCAAATTAGAGCTTTATATTCGGTGTCGTATAATACATTTTTAATTTTTTTTTATAATTATCTCCATCAGCGTCCGGCTTACTGGGTGGGTTTAGGATAACAAATGAACTTTTAATCGAAATCTTTCATTAAGAGTGGTGCAGGTTCACGTTAGTGCAATGGGTATTAGTGCTGATACGCACTATGCGGGCTGCACGGCTAGCCGCATGGTGGCATGTGCTATTTGTATTTTATACTTGTCAAAGGCATAACAACAATACATTCAAGCTGAAAATTTTTAAGAATGAGACGTACGTTTTGCTTATAAATTAATCTATTGTAGTGTCGCTAAGCGACAATGCAGCGTTGTTACAAGGTGATATAAAAGAAAAACAAAGTCAGTTTTTGAATTTTTAATTTAATTATTTTAATCCAAATAGATATATATATTAAGTAGGTGCAATTAAATACAAAATGACACACAACCTATTAGTACTTTTGGTGGCTCTTGCGGTTTATTATGATTTGTGTTCCCGACGTTTCAAAAATGAAAATAAACCTCGATAGAATCCGTTAAAAGTAGTTTATTTCAATGTCTAATGTCATTCGCGGAAACCTCAGAAAACAATTATTTAGGTACATATTTTGTTTCAATCATTACTATATTCTAATTCTGATTAGGTCGGGGCGTTTACTTTTTATTTTTAATATACATTACATCATTATTAAACAAAAGGCAAGTAAAATGGGAAGGTCCATAATACATATTCATTTTCAGGTAAATTGTTCTTGTTTTATACTTTGCCCTGAGCTTGTCTCATGCGGTGTTAGCGACGGTCTTCTTGCTTTGCATAAATAAATAAGTCTCTAATTTAGGCACCTACTCCTAGTAGCAACTTATTTTTTTCCGAAAATACTTCATATTTGTATATGTTTGAATTTAATTGTTTATTTAAGTTCAAAACATAACTTAAAACCTTAACCAACACATGCAAAAAAAAATCCCAAGCTGTGGACCAAATTATTCAATACTCATTACTCAATATTATATTTCATTCACTCCATAAGTTTTTAAGATGGTTAACAGTTTTAAAGGTATATTAATGGACCCTGTAGAGCACGGTAAAAAAATAAATAAGATTAATTAAAACTTGTATGTATCAGAATAACAATATTATTAAAAAAAAATATTAAAATAAAGACATTAAATTATACATAATTATCTTTCTTATTTTTTTTTTTAACCTGATACTTACCTGATAGACAATCATTATTTTACTAAAGGTTTAAACTCTAGCGGTTACTGTAGCTCTCTAATAGCAAAATAATGTTTTAAATAGTACTAGTAGTTTTTGAGTTAGTCAAATCTTTCTTCTAAATGACATTATTATTAGTATAGATAAAGGTTGCATGTGCAACGCAAATTCAAGACGGTTGAACTGGACGCCTTTAACAAGGAATGGCCTCAATTGGCCCTTCAGAGAGATAGATGGAAGAAAGAGAGGCCTTTGCGGTGGGACAGTTCAGGCTCAAACAATAGAATAAAAATGAAATTAATTTGCATTTAACCTACTATTAATGTTTTGGAAAACAAGGTTGTATCTCGACTAACTACGTAATTGTCATTAAATAGTTCAAACTTCCGTCCTGTTCCCATTTTGAATGGGGATTAATCTCCGTTATTTACCACAACGCATTATGTATACTTGATTGGTCTTTCGACAGATCAGATTTGTACTGAACTATAGTTAAGTCAAACGGACTTTAACTGGTACTTTTGTTCTTATCATTTTATTTTAACATCGAAGCTGTTTAGGCAATAGAAACAATACTAAAATAATGGATACGATTAAATGTTTGTACAGTCACTAGCATAAATATGTATACACTAGCTGTACCCGCGACGTTGTTCGCGTTGAAAAGTGTATTTATTGCCGTCAATAACTGAAAGTGAAATAACTAAAGTGGCCGTGGTGCCCTAGCGGTTAAATGACCGGATTCGTATGAATAGGGGTTCCAACCCGGGCAAGACCAATGTGACCTTTTCAAAGTTACGTGAACTTTCTAAATGATTGTAAGACACTATTGACAAACGGTGAAGGAAAACCAAAAAATTAAGATCTGAAATAATTGCCAGCCCGCATTGAGTTAGCATGGTGATCAATACTCGTTTCTTTTTTATATGGGTGGAGGCCTATGCCCATATAAATGCAATACATGTTATAGGCGGGTATAGCTGAGAAGTGTCTCGACACAATAACAGAGTAGCGTCGCAACGCCATTGCAGAAAGGCGCCGCGACGCCACATTACAACGGAATCGCGACACCAAAGCTAACGGGCGTCGTTACTCTATAGCTGAGTGGTCACGACGCTTTAGTTGTATGGCGTCGCAACGCCATAGTTGATAGGCGTCGCGACGCCATAGATGGGAGGCGTCGTGTAGCCATATTAGAGTGGCGTTACAACACCATAGCTGGGAGGCGTTCAAATCGCTACAATTGCGAGGCGTCGCAACGCTACAATTGAGTGGCGTCACTACGCTATAGCTAAAAGGCGTCATAGCACCATAGAAGAGCCGCGTCGCTACGCTATAGCTGAAGCGTCGTGACGCTATAGTTAAGCGGTATTACATTGCGACTTCGTAGCGGCGTGGCGCACGGCTACTGGAGTCGACTGTTATTCTTAAATTCGCCCTCTACCCCTCCGTCTATCTCCGAAAATAATTGTGGACCAATTCAATAGATTTTATAGAGTAGGTAAGTCTTCGAGGTGGTTTCATATGTATACATTTCAATCAATCAATTTAGTAGTTTTGTTGTTAAATCAAAACAACTGGAAAATGTAACCAAAAATGACATATCGGTTAACGAAAAGGATCATGATCCATGAAAGACGACGAAGATGCATGACCTGCCAGCGATGGGGGATGGAAGGCAGCGAAGTAGTGAATCATGCAACCGGGACGGGGGTCAACTGACTGTCTTGTCAAAATGCAAACTCATATGGCTTAGGTATGTTGTAACACCCCCAGCACAAATCTGCCTCTTAACTCTGAGGATAGGCTTCGATCTTGTTTTAGATTGATTATCAGCAGAGAGACAGCATGCAGGTTTTCCGGTGTCCACTCAAGTGCACTGTTTAAAATTCCTTAATTGTTCTCAGACTGAAAGAAAGAAAATGCATAATTTACTTGCGCCACTTGCGACGCAAAAAATACAAAAGAAAAACTAACTTCTACAATAATTTCCAAAATGTTAGAGGTAATAATTATGCGTCTCATCCGTGCGGAACATCTGCTTGTTGATTTGGTGGTTGAGACTGTGACCAGCAAGAGTATCGTTGACGTTGGAATCCAGTGTCGGGTCAAAAATTAAGTATTGGTTTGAGACAGGCAAGCTAAAACTAATACTTGTGAAACGCCTCCGATAGTATGTAAAACTGTTGGTTCCGACCGTCAAAAATGATCTTTGGTCATTGCTATTGCTTTACCCGTGCTTCCAAAATATACCGAATTACCCAGTAAAATGGATTGTGTAGGTCAGACAGAAATACGAACATACGACATCGACGGAGCTTGGTATTTAATTTTGAAGGTACCATTGAATGCTAAAGCTGAATAAATACAGAAATCTGGTCTATTAATTGACAGAAGAAGCTGTGAATTTTAGTAAATCGTCTCTAATAATTTCGTAAAGAAAGTAAAAACAATTGCCCTAAGCAAAAGTTGGCGCCGGCGCTGTAAAAATTTATTGGTCCCATAGTTCAGCTTGCCATCGGACACTTGTCACAAACAGCAAAAGAAAGATATGGGTAAAAGAAAGGTAAATTTAATTTAATTTTATTATTTTTATCCAAGAAATATTACAGATTAACAGAAGAAAACGTGAGAATAATAATATCAATAACGACCAATAGGTAAACTACGTTGAACCTAATTTTTTTTTTAGGGACAAAAATGATATTTGTTTGAAAAGACAACAGCGAAAAGTTTTAAAAATATGATTTTTAACTAAAAGACACAAAAAGGGTTAGCTCGACTGAGATTCGAACTTGGAGTATCAAAATATTTGAACTTGTAAAAGAAACTGGATTACAAAAGAAAAAAAGGGCGCCGTGACACCTGGATTTGAACTTGCAGCAAGAACATTCATTTCCAATCGTTCAACCACCGAGTTGTTTTTACTACAGCTAATTTTCCTAAAAAGTGACTCATACTTCAATCAGATCTGGTCGTTATAGTAACGTAGTTTTTGCCATGGTTACTTGGTTGTTTACATTTTGACAGCGGGCAAATGAATGTTGCAAACAATTATCAATTTTCCCTCGGGAACTACTTAAGGAATCGGGATAAAAGGTAGCCTATGTTTTTTTCCATGTCAAAGGCTACATGCATACCAAATTTCAACCAAATCGGTCCAGTCGTTTTTGCGTGAAAGAGTAACAAACATCCACACATCCATTCTCACAAACTTTCACATTTATAATATTAGTAGCAATGATATTATAAGTAAAAAGGTGTAGATAGGTTACCTACACAAAATTCGATCTTCAAAAACGGCACACTAACTCACACATAAATAACTGAATATTGCAAAGCACACTACATTACGATTAGACGTCAAGGTAGGATGGCATGATTCGATTAGCGCAAGCAAAAAAGAGACAAATGTAATTGGCGACATAAATAAATCAGAAATGACATTTTACCTTACGTTAAAATGTGGCTAGTTAGCCACATTTTGACGTGTCGTTTGCTGAGCGCCTATAACCTATCTACACCTTTTTACTTATAATATCATTGATTAGTAGGATATAGCGAAATTGTAATACACATTTAGCGAGAAATTTTTGTTGAAACTCAAAAATATATACCATGATTTGAGAACTGTTATAATTGAAATAAAACTACTTTATAACGGATTCTATCGCGGTTTATTTTGATTTTAGTACCCGACGTTTCGACGCCTTTGCAGGTGTCATGGTCACGGGCCCGTGATCAAAATAAACCGCGATAGAATCCGTTATAAAGTAGTTTTATTTCAATGTCTAATATTCGCGTAAACCTCAGAAAACAACTGTTATAATTTTATGTTTTTAAATGATTAAAAGTTGAATTGATGGTGATTTCCGTTTAATTATTGTTTTACAATTTCGCTATGTGTATACATATTTATGCTTGTGACTGTTCATGTATGTACAGTCAAGCATGATATGTTCATTTCATTATAGTTCTGAATGCGCTGTTTCATGCTGTTATCGCGGTGCTTGTGGGCTTATGAAGCTTACTGTAGGTACACGGAACAGGGAAATAAATAATAAAATAGTTAAGTATGCCTCAGGTGACATTCAGTGTTTTACAAGCTCTAATATTCATGAATGAAAGTCATTCGACGAAGGTAAATCCTACTCTAGCAACGCAGATTTCGTATCTTTCAAGAACAAAGCAACAGCAACTGAAAGCAATAAATTGCCAATTTGTATTACGTTACAATTGCCAATTTTTATTACGTTACAGTGACACGAATTATCAAAATAATTTAATTATGCACTTGCTCGAATATCTAGGTAAGTAAATATTCTCGGCCAGAAAATTCGCTAAAATTACACCTTGTATAGTCAAATACTCGACATCAGCCATTGAACATAAAATATATCCGAAACAAAAAAAAGGTTTAAAAAAAAACGCTACAAAAATGTATTTAGGCATAGTGGTCGTGTATTGTGCAATGAACTAATATTAATACTTTTCTATAGAACATAATGTATCCAACGCTTTTTCTATTAATAAAAACCTAATCGAATTCCATTGCGTTGATTATGAAAAGTTAAAAAACCCTTTCCAACCATCAATCACGCAAATAGTTATTAATTATCTCTCGTCGAACAACATCTTCAAGATGGGCCAAAAGAATACTTTCGTTGTGAGTCATTCGCGGCGATTCTATTAAACCTGCAACAATGATATACAATTATTATCATTAACGGGTTATGCAACTTATGAAGAAACCCCAGCCCCCCTAGCCAACTGACATGTCTACAAGCGTGAACGATGATAGAAATCGCTTAAATGACATTAAATGTATGAAAGTGACAAGTTCTAATCGAAAGCACATGTCATATCCATACATTTAATGACATTTAAGCGATTTCTATCATCGTTATCGTTGGTAAAAATGTCACTTGGCTAGGGGGGCAGGTATACAAATCTATTGAGACGAAGAGCTGAAGATCGAGCTCAGTGACGTGCCATAGAAAAGGCCTATGTCCAGCAATGGACGAATGTAGGCTGATGATGATAGAAACCTATACTTACAGTGATGATGTAACTTGGCACGTCTGAAAACGGCTATAAGATATCGCTGTCTCTGTCTCACATGCCATTAATGTAATACATGCATCTCGTTTAAATTGTTGTGTTGATCTTGTTAGACGCGCCAATTTACATTGATCGTACTATAGGTAAATTACTACTTAGTTCAATAAGCCACGAAATAAAAGGACACATGTTTATGTTCAAGGTGAGTATTTGGATATCTGATTGTGTTATCTTAGATGAACTAAAAATACATAACACATCATATTGTACATGACATGTATATAAAAAATCTTCTTCTTAAAATATCTTGATATCCCGGGACATGCAATTTTCGATCCCGCCTTCGCTGGGAAGTGTATTTTTTGTGACGTAAATGTTGCGTAATTTATATTGTAAAGGATAATTTAGCTTACCCTGCCGAATACATTTTGCGACCTCGATGGTTTGGTATACCAAGCCCGCACTATTCTCATAATTGTACGGTAATGCAGATTTGTGCAGTTCATATACCTTAGTAGTACCATCACTAAGCACCATTTTATTCGGATAATGGAATGGAGGCAGCAACTGAAATTTAATAAGCTGTTAATAGTCTAAGATCCCGCTGCAGGATTGGTGTGCTCATCGACTTTTTGTTTAAAACCAAATTTTTATGTTTATTTATAATTAAGAGAATATATATTTACTAGGGTGCCTATCAAAATTTGGCCGCCATTATTTTTAATTAAATTATTTTTAATTGATTTTTGGTAAAACATTTCGTTTATTTATTTTTTAAATAAAATAACGTCTACATCACGGTAATTAATATGAAGATTCTAAAAAATCACGGTTGCCGTTGCTCACCTGGCCGCACCTCTTTGCAGCCAGGTGTAAACAGGTATGATTTCGATAAATTTATACGTTTATAACCTATTTTTATGAAAAATTGAAGCTAATTGGTAGGTGTAAACAGGTATGATTTCGATAAATTTATACGTTTATAACCTATTTTTATGTCAAATTGAAGCTAATTTTTTTCTATAATTATCATATAAAGTTGCCTAATTAAATCTGGCCGCAAATAAGGGTTGCTGGCTGTTAAAGATAATAAATATTTAAGGTAGAGTGAAAGAGAGTTAGCGCGTAACATCATTTGTCAGACGAGGACAGCGATTGCCGGCTGTGCGACGCTTTTAAGCCATTGCGCATGCGTCGAACGTTAGTGTTCTCAACCACCGGGGAGTAATAGAGACGACTTATAATAAATACTACAAAAAATATGTAATTTTTTTCAAAATGAAAAATTTAAAAATTGCAATAAAAAATTAATATTGATTTGATATATCGACGGTCTAGTAGGCAATTTGTCTAACTCCTTATTTTTTAGATTTTTTTAACATTGTGATGAAGCAATAATCCAATTACAAATTATTTGAATGATTCAAACTTAAATATTATATCTCTATTAAATATTAATGATATTAAATGGTTTTTTAAAATGATAATAAATTTTGAAGTAATTGTTTTTTTCGTACAAATAAAAGATTCTCTAAAATGGAGTTAGATAATTTGCTAATCAGAACGTCGATATTTAATATTAATTTAAAAAATAAAAGAATTAAACCAAGGTGACTTAAGTAAAAGAAAATTTTATTGCGAAAGTATTATTTAAAAATTTTATTAGATTTTATTCAAGTATTTAGTTGTCTGTTACATATTAATTAAACATTTAAGTAAATAAAAAAAATAAAAAAATTATCTTATCATTCTTATATTTCCGTAACTCTTATTTAAAAATCTGAATGATCGGAGCTTTAAGTTGAACTGTCATCGGAGCTATCACTTTCATTGCTACAAATATCAGAATCGTCGTTATCGGAAGCTTTGTATAGCACACTATTTACTTGCGTTGGAGTTGAGTCGCCCAGGAACCATGTTGGTTTTAAAAAACCATCTAGTACCAGCCAGCCATTATTTTCTGGGCTGAATTTGATGCAGTCTGGTTCAGTGGCATTTAACCACATCGAATTAACAAAGATTGTCCGCAACAATTTTTGTTTCAAAGATTTCCAGCACGGTGGAATGTGCGTCGAGTCCAAACCTTTAATTCTCTTCATAAATTTTTCATTATTTTGTTTTGATGCGTATGGAATGATACATTATTAAAGTCGAGTACATTGCTTTTTTCGTTACACAAAAAACACGACTTCATCTTTATCAATTTTATTTTACGTTAATTAATATAATAATTTTTAGATGCACAAATAAAATAACAATGTAAATATAAAACGTTGTTTATTACGAACTTCAAAACAGCGTGGTTTTTATGTTAGAATAAAATGCTGCATCTGTTCAGTTGAGAACACTAACATTCGACGCATGCGCAATGGCTTAAAAGCGTCGCACAGCCGGCAATCGCTGTCCTCGTCTGACAAATGATGTTACGCGCTAACTCTCTTTCACTCTACCTTAAATATTTATTATCTTTAACAGCCAGCAACCCTTATTTGCGGCCAGATTTAATTAGGGAACTTTATATGATAATTAATAGAAAAAAATTAGCTTCAATTTGACATATAATTCATAAAAATAGGTTATAAACGTATAAATTTATCGAAATCATACCTGTTTACACCTGGCTGCAAAGAGGTGCGGCCAGGTGAGCAACGGCAACCGTGATTTTTTAGAATCTTCATATTAATTACCGTGATGTAGACGTTATTTTATTTAAAAAATAAATAAACGAAATGTTTTACCAAAAATCAATTAAAAATAATTTAATTAAAAATAATGGCGGCCAAATTTTGATAGGCACCCTAGTAAATATATATTCTCTTAATTATAAATAAACATAAAAATTTGGTTTTAAACAAAAAGTCGATGAGCACACCAATCCTGCAGCGGGATCTCGTACTATAATATTATGCGTGGATTCTACGGGTGCGTATGAACGTGATGAGATAAAATTAATCTCGATTTTCGAGTTTTAATGTGAATAATTTGTACACATGGACTTAATGTTGGATAAAGATTTTAAGGCCTCGTTGTTCTTGGTCTCAAGGCGACTTTTATTAAAAGTTACGTATGAATAATAGTTAAAAATATTGCTACCTATATTAAGTTTTCAATTAACGCTTCGATGCGCTTTCATTAGATCCTTTAATGGCAAATTTTTCAAATTTCAGGAAGAGATTGTTTTTTTTGGGTTTTCCGTATATTTACCGTGATATGTCCTTTTGTCCCATACACCACAGCCTTGTTCACTAGCTCCAACTGCGTGTTCGTATTCAGAACAGCTCGTGTATCATCAGCATATTGCAGAATTATCGTTTCCGATGTATCTATATCTTCGGTATTAGAACTTCCAACTGCAAGCACTCTTCTAGGACTCTTCTTAAAAACAAATTGAGCTAGCTGCAGCACGTATACGCCAATATCAAGAACTGCACTGCCACCATATTCTTTTCTTCTGGAAAAGGAAAAAAAAAGTGGTTTTTAAATAAACTTTTTATATTATTAAAAAACCGAAACGAAAAACAATTGCTATAAATTACACCATGCTATATTTTAACAAAGAGTCACATTATCAAGTTTCTGCGCTAACTGTGTCAACGCAAGAACGTTTTGATTTTGTGAGTTCATGATGATTTAGTATTCTTGCAACGTGTCCACTAGCGCAACTAACTTGCACAATTATTCGCAGAAGTCGACTGATGACTGTTTCCACCGTCTGCTATTTTTCTATTTAGAAGTTGCTTGCTATTCTATGCGTAAGTTAACTTGAGCGAGATAGGTCGAACATGATGCCTATCTACCAATTAGAGAGTTTACACTTAGGACCTGCAGCAAGTTCGGCAAGTCAATAAAACTTGCACAATTCCAAAAGGGTGACCGCACACTTCGCAAATCCCCTGCGCAAGTCTTCTTGCGCAAATTCTATACATAATAAAAACTCCTAAAAAGATATAATATACCATAAGGGGTTATTATATTTTTTTGTATATATCCAAAATAAGTGTCCTTTACCTGGGTTTACATACAAACAGTTTTTTATAAAAATCTTACATGTATTTCGTATTTAGGATATTACCAAAAACAGGGTTAATTTAGGCCCAGTTTTTGATCCAGAGTAGACTCAACTGATTGTCTGTTTTTCACTTAAAATGTAAAAAGCCTTCAGAAAGAAGAAAGAATTCAAAAAGAGGAAATTTTAGTCACAAACCTCCAAACAATTTGTATGTTTTGAAGTTGGATTTTAATCCATCCACGTTATGACTATATTATGTATTTTGATATCAGTTTTCTTATGATGTATTTAATTGGACAAGACTTACGTGATTCTTTTACTTTCGCTGAAAATACCAAAATTCGCTTCCAAGAACTTGACATCCCCTATTTTTCCACTTGTAATTATTTCTTCCAAGTCACGATAAGCAGGGGAGAATCGGGACCAGACAGCTTCCATGAGGAACAGATTCTTCTTCCTAGCCAGATCAATGAGGGATTTTACTTGATCTGAATTAAGGCATAATGGTTTCTCACAAAGTACATGTTTTCCGTGGTTAAGATACAACTTTGCAAGGCCGTAGTGATATACGTTTAGAGCGCCTATGTAAATAACATCTGAAAGAAAAACGATGTTGAAAAAGATGATGATTAATTTAAAATAAAGTACAGCATACGATTTCTTTTTTAATACATACCAATGTCTTTGCAAGAAGCTATATCCTGATATGAGTCATAAACGTTTGCAATTGAATGGATTCTTGCAAACTCCTCTGCTTTCTCCTTGTATCTTGCTGCTATTCCATAGATTATTTGATCTCCCTTATCTGGGTATGAGTTAAATGCATTGACAAAGTCATTGCTAATTTTTCCAGCTGCCACAATACCCCACCGTAAAGTCATCTGAAATACAAAAATGGTCATTTTTTTTTCTTTTATCTTATCAATATTATATTATGTGAACAATATATACAATTATTTACTGTTTACAAATATGAGTCTCTGATAATGATATTCATGACAATATAAACTAGATGTTAAATCTCTTACATATAAAAAATGTACTACATTTTTTAAGTTCTAATCATTAATTTGATTGTGTCCCTTTTTAATTTAGGTTTCATATTATAAGAACATACAAGTAAGTATATAATTACATTAGGTAGGTACTTACAGTCGCTTAAGAGATTGTCTGCACCTAATGAATATCAGAGCTAAACTACTCACTGCAGTTATTACAGCTATTTATAGATGAAGGACCAATATCAGCTATCTATTGTATCAATATTTGTGAAGTAGTTACTGATAATAATTATAAGCGTACTTAAAACATACTTATTTTATAAGTACAGACCTTGATCTAATATCTATTTCTATTCTATATACATCTATTCTATATACATGTAATAAAATTGTAGAAAAATGGTGTTTGTACGATGGAAATATAAAAAAAAAGTAGGGGTTGTTATTATATCGATGCCGAACCCGAAATTGTAATTTTTTTTTGTCTGTTTGGCTGTGTGTTTGTGCACGCTAATATCAGGAACGGCTTATTTAATTTAGATGCGGTTTTCACTAATATATTGTAGTAAGCTTCACTTAACATTTAGTGTTTATTTCATGTCAATCGGTTCATAAATAAAAAAGTTATGTCAATTTAAAGAATCACGGCGAACATTTAATTTTGTTAAGGTATTCTATCAGTGGTAGGTTAGGTTCTTTTTCTTTATTTTCTTTAAAATTTTGTAAATAAATATTGTAAGTATATATGTTATAGGTTAGGCGGTTCTCTCCTTGATTTTTGGGTATATACTTATCTTAATTTTTATTTAGGGTTTGTAAATAAATATTATATTTTGGGACAAGCTCACACACGGCCATCTGATCCCAAACTGGGCAGAGCCTGTACTATGGCAACCAGACAACTGATAAACATACTTATATATATCTAAATACATACATATTATAGATAAATAACACCCAGACACAGAACAAATGATCGTGCTCATCACACAAAGATTTGTCCTGGGTGGGAATCGAACCCACGACCTCCGGCTTAGCAGTCAGGGTCACTAACCACTAGACCAACAGGTCAGTCAAGTCAGTTGTAAGCATTTGTTATAGGTTAGGCATTTCTTTCCTTGATTTTCGGTATACTTATCTTAATTTGTATTAAGGGTTTGTATATCAATATTATAAGTATTTGGTATAGGTTGGGCATTTCTTTTCTTGATTTTCTTTATCTATCCTCATATTATAAAGCTGAAGAGTTTGTTGTTGAACGCGCTAATCTCAGGAAGTACTGAACTGATAGACACATTCAATTTCATACAAGGGTTATTAGTTAGAAATAAATAAGATGTATTTCCGAGATTTTAGAAATCTACCCTCTAAGGGGGAGAAATAAGGGCTGAAATAGTTGGTATGTGAAGTTCAGTATTCTCAAACATAGACAGATGAAAAGATAAATAGATAAGATAATGACCATCTAAGACATATCTGTAATGACGACTCCCGTGGTCGAGTGGCGTTCACTCCGGTTTTTAAGGTGTCGCCAGCTCTAAGGTTCCAGGTTCGATCCCCGGACGGGTCCATGTAGAAAATCACTTTTATACATTGTCTTGAGTCTGGGTGTTTATGGTACCTTTTTTGTCTCCGATTCTATAACAATGCTTTTGCTACTTATTTAACTTTTATTATAACGCCATAATATTAGATGAAAATTTTTATACATTCTCCTTACTTTGAAAATAACAGAATACATCTATCTACCTTTAATACCTACTACACTTTACTTTACGCGCGAGCGAAGCCGCGAGCAACAGCTAGTCAAACATAAATTTGAAGTAGTTTTAGTAAAAAAATGTAAATAGATACGAATTGTATGTTATGTTTTTTTTTTTCAAATACTGCGAAAAAGCCTTCCCAAGTCTTTCCAATTTTTTTTTGTCGCCAAAAAGATAAAAATTCTTCAGTATTAAAAATAGAAATAAACACAGAATATAGTGTCATACTGCTTGAAATCGTTTTTAAAATTCTCCCAACTGATATTTTTAATGTATTACAATACATTGGTGGCACACAACGGAAAAAAATAATAGAGCAATCCAAGCTGTCAATGAAATTGGAATAAAATATTCTAAATATAACTACTTAGGTATGTATTAGGTCCGCATGTATTTATTTATTTATAAAAATCTTTACCAATAAGAACAGTACTTACAAATTTCCTATTCCACTTGGATTTTTGGCGACAACCCAACACTAGTGTCATTTGGCGCTAAAAACCCACTGACCCGGATTGCGATGGCTTTTTAATGCCAGCTAATTTTACATGCTCTACTTTATTGTACTTCCTTAATTATGTAATTTAATAGATGGTTTTAACGAACTTACCGTCGTACAGAACTTTTTTGTACTTTTAAAAGCCTGTGACTTTGAGGAAACACGGGTGTACTTTTTAATCAAACGCTCTCAATTGTTTTCAAGGTTTATAATCTTAGAGTTATGATTTTTTGCAGTAATATAAGATATTAACTAGTTCTATGCCCTATTTCTCCCTTTTATTTATATTTCAAAGAACTAGAATCTTCCAAAAATACCTATTTCCATCGCAGTTTTCAGAGAAAGGTAATGAAAGAATGAAAGAATAGGAGCATAGTGTGTAGTCAGTCAGAATAATGATATACTGTATTTCAAATTGATCCAAGGATTTGAGGAGTAAATAGCCGAGAGCCAAACGTCCGCGTCGTTTTAATGTGGAATATAGTCGGACGTGCAATATTGTCCTTATCACAAACACATATATACAGCGCGACAGCGATAGTTAGGTACTTCAAATGCGGTGACTGGACGTTCTGCTGACCTTGGTTTCTGTAGTTTATCTTAATTTTTTATTTCAGAGAGATACTCATGAAACTCAAGCAGTTGTTTACTTGGCGTGTTCCCTAAATTATTTATATTTTTATATTGTAAAGACAGCGTGCTGCTGGGGAGTTTGTTGCGCCGTTTCTTCTCCCCGGCTAGAGCACTTAGGAAGCGGTGGGGTGGGCGAATCACGGTGCTGTCTGTGTTGATGACATTCAAAAAGTGCTACATGGTAGCCTAATTTGAATAAATGATTTTGAATTGAATTTGAATTTGAATAAATACCTACCTTATTATCAAAAGTATCTCCGTCCGCCATTCCTTTTCGTTGCTCGTGAACAGCTGTACTTACCAAGATCTATACGAGGTCATTTATAGAGATGTACAGATTGCTGAATACACGTCAGGTAAAATTTGATTCGAGGCCATCGACCCGAAAAAAAAAGAAAAAGAAGAGCATTCAACCAACCTACCGACAAACTCCCCAGCTTTAATTTTAATATAGTATCATTTAGCCACTAAATGGGCATGAAAGTCACAGACGGCAGAGAATATCCTCTAAAAATAATATAATAACACCGGCCTGTAAATGTCCCACAGCTGCTGGGCACAGGCCTCTTCCCATATAGAGAAGGAATGAGCATGGATCACCACGCTTGCTCGTTGAGGGTTATGAAAAAAATATGGAACGGGAATAATTATTTTAAAATTGAACAAAAAGAAATCAAGTGTCGTTAAGTAATAAATGTTTTATACAAACTATGTAGCAAATTATTGAACATTAAATTCTTATATAATAGAGAAAAAATGACAGGAGATTTATGATCTCTTTTGTACCTTTTTCCTTTCTGTGAGCATTCAACGCTGAAACCTAAGCGTTTAGTGACATCACAGACTAGCTGGCTGTAGGCGAATGTATATTCTCGCTAACTTAGTTCAGTGAAACAGTAAATGTTCCTTTCGGGCTAATTACAGCAATATCTTTGAAAAAATGAATACAGACTAGGAAAAAGTGATGCAAAAGAATCTTACCCCATTTATTAATAGCATAAATCATTTTGAAATCCAATATTCTACAATTTGATAAGTCATTTTTGATTACAAGTCAATATACATAATCCGCTAAAGGGACCTTAATACGAACCCAATTTAACGCGTAATTTACTAAGCAATGAATCCAATATTGAGCGGACTTGATCACGACCACGGTTGAGAATGTATAACTAAATCGTACTCAGATTACCAATTACCATGCTACGTATTATGTAATATATTATTATTATATGATATATTGAGAACTTACTCTCAGTCTGTATCTTCATTGCTGAAGGTCGCGTCCAGTTTGAAGTGTTGATCACTTGATGCACTATGCTTCTCCACGAAATACTGTCCTCGACGGTCTTTATAGCCTTGGTTATTGATAGGCCAGCGGGTTGGTAAGCGACCCCGTGATATTCTCCCATCGACGCCAACTACCATCAGTTTCATATATATACAATATGTAACAAAACCCCTGTCCGATCCCTTAGACTATTATTCGGTATCGTACTGCGAACAAATATACTTACGTAGCTATTAAATGGATTGGAGACTTTTTTTCCCAGTTGAAAATAATTAAATAAAAATAAAAACTGATCCAAGGCAACAGCAACACTGACCGCTCCTCAAAGTTCACGTACTTATTACCTGCAGCTTTGTGTCAAAGAAGCCGCCTATGCGAGACGTTTCATGAACTGTACCACGAATACGCCTTTATTGGATCCGACAGGGGTTTTGTTACATGTTGTATAGGTATATTGAGAATTGCATCTGTCGACACACTGTGTCAACCTGTAATCCTGAGAATATGTAACGATTTCTACGCAAAATAATAATACTTACAGTGAAATTACTCAAACCCCCACTGCTTTGAATGTTAGAATATTTCAATGTCGCAGAGTCAGAGCTACCACCGATTTATATTATACTAGCTGTTGCCGCTTTAGGTACGGAACCCTAAAAAATATTTTCATTTGTAAATCCATATTACTTATGCCCAGTTCTTTGATCCCGAGTTAACTCAACCAATGGTTAAATATGCTAACTAATGGTTTAAAATTTCGGTAATATGCATTTTGTTTGTCTATCAAAGAATCAAATAACTGGGAGAGTTAATTATTTGACCATTTGTTAGAATAAATATTTATGAATAAGCATGTTCTATCGAAGTTTGAAACCATTAGTTAGGATATTTAACCATTGGTTGAGTTAACTAGGGGTCAAAAAACTGGCCCTTAGTAACTGACGAGATTCGAATGGACGGACCGATTCCTCATCTAAGGTTCGTGGTAACAAAAGTTTATGACCTTCACCATGATAATAAAATATTCCTTTTTTTTTCTTATTTTATATCAAAGATATCACTCAAAAATATTCTTAGATTTATTATTTGTTTGGAAATAAAATTGGTAGTTTGTAAAATTGATACTCTTCTTTTAGTTAAAAGGTTATGGATATTGTAATTGGCTGTTTCTCTATTTTTCTGTAGGTATGCTTCGACCGATGTGACTTGGTCTCGAAAAAGATACAAGATATTGCCGTCTCTTTCGCGCCCACCATTTATGTGTACATGTATCTCACGTAAACTTTTACGAACATTGTCTTAAAATAAAGTATTTAGTAGCCGGCATGTAAAAATCAGAAATTCCCCTAAAACAACCAAAGTAGACCCGTGTTAATATGAATTCCATTTGTACCCTTAACATTTCAATACCTGTTTAAACAATTAATCAACCCCTGAATATAGTGAAGACGACTCGTTAGTTCGAACAAACATTAATTTGTGAACGCTTGGATCAACATTGTGATGCACAAATATACAGGATGTAATTTTTTTCATGTCTTTTCCAGGTTTGTACCCTAAATACAAGAGATAGGAAATTATACTCAAAATATACATTCCTTTATCTTAAAAATAAAATTAACCTGGTTACATGGCTGATGCTGAAACGGCGAAAATGCAAAAAATAAAACATTGTCCCGTAATGGTATTAATCTTAATCTCCCTTATCCGTGGCTTATTGAATGAAAGAAAACCATGAAATCTAACTTTAAAAGTCTATAATAATAACCGGCCTATATACGTCCCACTGCTGGGCACAGGCCTCTTCCCCTATAGAGAAGGGATGAGCATTGATCACCACGCTTGCACATTGCGGGTTGGTGATTTCAGATTCCAGTACTTTGAAATCCAGGTTTCCTCACGATGTTTTCCTTCACCGTTTGTCAATGATGTCTTACAATGATTAAGAAAGTACATATAACTTTGAAAAAGTCACATTGGTACTTGCCTGGGTTCGAACCTGCAACCATGTGCATTCGAATCCGGTCATTGAACCGCTAGGCCACCACGGCTCGACGAAAGTCTATGGGTCTTCTAAATATTGTAGAAAGCAAATTATATATCCAGTATTTTGAGCACTCTTCCTCCAGATGACATTAAAAATCACCCTGTGAAGGTGGATACTTGGATAGATAAACAGCTGATATTATATACTTTCAGGTCGTTGCACTATCTGAGAGCTTTGTTTGTCGATACGTGGTCTGCACTCTGTAGTTTCATTCGTTGTTCCTTCTACAAATGTTTACAGAACCTAAAGTAACACACAAATAAAAAAAAGCGAAAAACGAATACAATACAAAACAATATGAACTGTTTGGTATTTGATTCGCCCTTTAACCTGTCTAAACACATACTTTCAAACTTCACGTATAGGTCACATTTCAAAAACTTACTTTGAATGCAATATACTTAAGTGTTTTAAAAGACGTTAAATGGATCCATTATATAAATTAAAATTAATTTATTTTGCAATAAACTATTTTTATCAAACATTTAGGTCGCAATTGGGTATTTTTGAATACTATCGAAAAATCATTTCTGCCAAATGTTTCTAAAAATAGTCGTAAATTGAAGCAAAATTGCGAAAAAATATCAAAAATATATACACGATTATATAAGTTATAAGCTTCTAAAGTTAGTTGATGACGCATGCTCTATCTCTTTTTCGCAAAACGATGACTTATACGGGGCAGCCCCAGATTAATAATAATAATAACATTTATTTCGAGCAACTCAGCAGACTCATAGTGTTAGTAACAATATACTTATAAACTATGTTAGTAGGACACGTACAATGAAAAGACAAGAAACAGGTTGTGACATCATTGCTGCGAGGTGACAGGCCCAGCTGAAACCTGGCAGCAGTGGTTCACAAACGTACAATCAAGCCTGTTCGCTATCATAGGCAGGATGCTATTGGCGCTGCCTCGCACCCTGCGGACCAAGGATGCGCACCGCTTCCGCATCGTCGTGAAGAAGCAATCCACGTGAGCTTCCGCAAACATCCCTGATGCGCTGCAGTATCGGGGCAACCCCATCAGCAGCCTGAATGCGTTATTAGTATGGAGAAAATACATATTGACGTCACAATACATTGTCGCTATCTCTGTCAAATTAACAATATTGGATTGCTTGTATCTAGCTCAATATAAAAGTAATTAGTGTGTAGTTTTTAGAAGTCGTTACAGTTTGAAGAACTTTTTAGATTTTTGAAATAAAAAAAACAGTCAAATACCCAATTGATGAAAGTTTTTAGTTAAATTTAATAAAACAAGCTGAAAACTGCAGAAACACCAGCGCCGCGTAATCTCCGTTTCCGTAAAAATATTTTTTCTATAGTTTTTAATAATATAATTATAATATGATTTCTATTTCGTCCAGTTTAAAATTAAGAGCCATAATTATGTTGGTAATCGATCAATTCAGTTTACTTATGAGCTGCTTCTGTTCTAGTCACTGACACTACTTAAGTTACGTCTAAAAATTTATATCAACCTGAAGGTATAAAATATTTACTATTCTGACATCCAAAGGGGGATGCACAAAATTGTAGGGGCACTGTCCCCACCTACCAACAGACTTGGGATTTGTTTTAATATTCTTATGACGACCAATGAAAATACTAATAATATTTTTTTCAACCAAAACAATGGGGTTCATGAAAAAAAAAAAACAGAAAAATATTTATATAAGCAACTAACTCCGGATCTCTTTGAACCAAAGTATTTTGCAAAATGTGTCGCCTGTCGCAAAACAGATCTTGGACACATAACACATCGGCGTCCAATCTCCATGTTGGTAAATCACAGTCCAGTCGTTTACTGGACTGTGATTTACTGCCAGGGTCTAACGAAAAGCAATCAGATGGTCCAATAAACAAGCAGGGGTCAAAAAATAATCGTAACAAGCACAAAGACAGGCGAACAACGTAAACACAGCGAAATGAACTAGTCTAGACTGAGGTGCGCGAGCGCAGGGACGGCGATAACAGCTTCTTACCTGAAATTCTGCGTATGCGCCAAAACTTCTGTTGTTTTACAATGTTTTTTAGTAGGCACTGTTTACTGTTTATAATATTCTTTTAGTTATTGTTTTTCTCACTAAACTATCAAAGAATACACTTATTTTATATATTATTAAGTGGCAGAAAATGTAACTGTTACTTATTTTAGATTATGTTTCTGCAGATAATACTTCCATTAATTGTAAAAATAGAGTTTATTGAGTAAATTGAAAAAAAAATATTAAAAAATAAAATGCTTTCAAATTCAATTAGAATGAATACCCCATACCTACGGCAAATGTCGTCATAGTAAAAAATAATCTGGCTGCCAAGACGTGTAAACTGAGATACATTTAAAATCTGTTGGTGGGTGGGGACGATTTCGTGCATCCTCCTTTATCCTTTAAATCTAACAGTACAAACTCGGTTTTTATATATCATGAACAACAACCCAGTGAAAGTAATTTCTAAGATATCTAGGTAAATTTGTCTCCAAAGTTAGGCAATACTTAACAAGTTAAGTTAGATTAAGCAGCTGTGAGAATTGCTGAAACATTTTTATTAGGCGTATTTCTTTTTTCATCTGATAAACATTCTTATATAATTAGACATACATATTATAGATAAATTACACCCAGACACAGAACAAATGATCGTGCTCATGACACAAAGATTTGTCCTGCGTGGGAATAGAACCCACGACCTCCAGCTTAGCAGTCAGCGTCTTTACCGTTTTGTTGTCTAAATTTTAAAAAGTATGATCGTTTGAAATATGTACTTAATCTAATAGTTTTGATATGCATGAAGTACATCCACTCTATTATTCTAAAAATGGCTTGCATTGACCTTTGAGCTACAATATTGTATAAAAAGCCTTTTGTGTTCGAGTCTCGACGGTATAAGTCAAAGAAGCGAGACACATTGATCAAGCAGGCTAGGATAGAATAAGAAAATAAAACTTTAGAATGTATTACGAGTAAGGGGTGAAAAGAACATTCCAAGTCAATTTAACTGGGAAAAGAAAAAATTCAAGAAGGAATTAAAAAAAATTACCTGGAAGATACCTGGAAGATAGTTCTGAAAAGAAAAGCAAAGCAAATAAACGAGGCCTTTGAAACGAGGAACAACTTTTTTTCAACCCCCCATGACTTTAAGGTCTAGTCGAAGTTTCTCTTCCTTCAAGTTAATGAAGTAGTACATTCTGTAGTTAGGTATTTACCAGATTTTTTTTTTTCTTTTCTGAGGTCTGCCAGGCTTTTGACTTCTTCACTGGACTTTTTATCTGGATCAAAGTTTCACACTAAGACCCAAGACTCTGTAGTGTAACTTTTTTCATAGAAGCTGTTTTCATTGGAAAGATTCGAGCTGTGGTCTGTGTGCTTCATCTAAAGGACAAGTAGATCCATTGGTAATACACAGTTGACAGTGTAGATATTGCGTATAAATAAATTGTGGAAAGTCAATAAATGATTGAGTATTTAAATAGAAATGTGAATAATAAAGCACAAGAAATAAAGATAATGGTTTACTAAATATTCCATTTTAAATAGCGGGTACATTTTGTAAGTTATTACTACGAATAACGTACATTCCTTTTTGTGGTTTCACCTATTAAAATTTCATCTTAATCTGATAAGTAGGTCAACACAATCAGACGATTTTTTTTCCAATTATAATAATGCTGATAACTCATATCATGAAATACAAAAAGGCTTTTCAAACGAAGTGTCTTTAAACTGTTCTATCATAATTATGTACAGAGTATGTGTATTACAGTGCTGCATGGCTAATAATAGATTTCCCTGTTTAACCAAACTAAATTTAAAACACTGTATTTAATTGTCATCAATGTATTTAAGCTTATCACGTGAGGTAAACAAAAACAAGTAATGTGCGACCCACATGACTCCTCAGCAGCCTACAGCTTCCCTTGTTTGCAAGACCATTTCTCTACGAACTATATTGAAAGAACTCCAGCTACAGTTTTGGATACGTGCCAACATAGTAAAGAAAACGGTACCAATTGCTTTTACATGCAAATTGATGTCCACACAAATTTATTTCGCTTTCGAATTGGTCATTGGTCTTTTCAGTTGACATCTTTGGAAGATGAAGGGGTGTTCGCGAGAAGGGTACAGCGACAAATCAAAATAAACTAGTGCAATGCAAATCTATTATTTATTTAGAAGTGGCGGTAGCCCAATGACTAGGGCGTTGGACTTGCGATCATGTGGTTGCGGGTTCGAATCTCACACATTACACTACCGACGTGAACCCACTCGGAACACAAGCATAGCTTAGCACGAGGGGCTAATGAGATTACTAGTAATGTGCGACCCACATTGCTATAAGTAATCTGTTAAATAAATTAATAGTTTAAAAAACACTAAAAAACACGCTTTACCTAATTGTGGTCAAAGTTCATTACAAGACCTTTCTAACAAGTCCAAACACGGCTATGATACGATCATCCTTCATGAAGTTCCAGTTCATATCTTATGGCTCCATCATCAGATCAGCTCGACAGTACCATATTATTGTATTGTCATCAAAATCACATACAACTGCCAATTTTCATAACGCTACGATCTTTAGAAGATGGTTAAATTAGTTTTCTTAGATTTGATTACATAGTTACATACATACAGGACGACCTAATAAAAGCGTGTTAAAAAGCCTAATATTTCCACTAACATTATTTACCTTTCAACAATTTTCGTTAATTTTTTGAGAAGTTCGATGATTACTTCGTTTAAACGAACTCACAAACTTTACTTCTTTTTATTAATAGCACAGATTAAAAATTAAAGTCACAATATAATTATTGTAAAAAATACTTATGAACAACTTAGGTATATTAGGTACAATCAATATTTCAGCGTGAACAAAGTACGCGCAACTTTCTCAATATCTCAATTGGACGCGCCTAATGCGGGTTCATAAATTATCCATTACCATCTAATGCTCTCCGAATCCGTTTTCTAAATCTTTTTTCTTCGTGTTTGAGGAAAATATTTAACCGTTTGGTATATCGGCTCCATTTTTCCGAGACGATTTACAAGTCATTAAAGTTCCATCAATATCAAATGGGTACTATTGATAACTCGTACGTCGTTAATTCTTTTGTGCGCAAACGATTACTTCGTTTTGGAGCTATTTTTGAAGTATATTTTGTCATTTAACCATTGTTATTTAGAAAGCTTTTATTAAATAATGATAGATTATTAACTATTTTCTTCGGGTTTTTGTTCGAATAGTAGTACTACTAGTTTATCGCCTAGGTAAGGACCAATTTTTTTTCTTATTTTTCATTGAAATAAAAACGACTTTTACGACGAATTTGATCCCTGTGTCGCGGGGGTTTCAGAAGCATTCAAATCACATGCTCAAAGAACACCCAGACTTGGAGCAAGCATTTCTGGATCACACAAAAATGCTTGTCCCATGTTGGGAGCGAACCCGCAACTGACACGTCGCGCACATTAGTAATTAGCGTGGTGATCTATACGCGGCTATCTGTGCAGTCATATATTTGTAGAAGTATTAATCCTTCGAAGAGCCAATTAAAATTTTAGATCGTTTCAAATATGTATGATTATGTGTGCAAAATAATTAAATAACTATTTGGAACGCCTTTGCCCAACAGTGGGACAGCATAACCTAATAAAAAAAATATTTTCTAAACTAACAAGTTGATCACACAACGGTTTTGTATTGATAAGGTTAGTTTTAAAATTGAAAACTTTCTTCATAAATCAAAGATTCTCAGTATACCATAGAATAATATGTATACTGGTTATACTGACTAAAATGAATACACAGAAGTACAAGATACTTAAACCTATTTACGAGATATTTTACAGTTGATTTAATACTTTTTGTTTAAAACCTTGTAGACTTTAGACATTAATTTATGACAGAACTCTGTAAGCTATGGTAATGTCGGACAATCCTTGTTCTGAATCTGAAATGTGTCCCTTATTATTGTGAAATATTCAGTATAATGTTTATAACATTTTGCTTAGTTCGTAATTTATGTGATAATTATGTAACCAACAGTTCAAACAGGTAAATATAAATCATTTTCGTTGATTCTGTAACCGTAGAATTTGAGGGTTATATTCAAATTTGTTGTCTTTATTATACATTATGTAGAAGAAATAATAATGCGAATAAACTGGGCTAAGATTCAAGTTCGTAATACCTAAATAAGTTCGTGATAATTTAACGTTACAAATTGACATGTGTGAAGAACTGATAATTGTATCAATTCTTCACACATGTGAAGAACTTTGAAAACTATAGAACAAGTTCTAGCGACAAGTGAAAGATCACATAGATAAAATTAGTATTTTATGCAACTTACCTAATGTAGGTACGTACTTAGATATATCAAATATAACATTTTATTTATCTTTATTCCAACAAATACGATACAGAAGTAGATAAAGCCGTTTATACCGCAAAAAAAAATGTATATTTTGTCACTCTTAAGGGAATCAAAATTAATACAGTTGACCTTGAACTTTGAAACTTGGCAAATAATATCCTCTTATATTACAAGTATAGAAAAAATTAAATCTAATAATATAATCCGACTCGCACTTGTACGTTTTTTTTTGTTTTGTCGAGCGCTCGAAGCATACTGCTTTAAAAGGTCCTTGAGCGCGGTGACTTAAGTGTCGTAGTGTAGCTAACTTAATAGACCCCGTTACGAGTTAACTAAGTAAATCAATTAGTAATAAAACCTAATTGTTTGTAACAAATTTCAGCAGGAAACAGAAATGAGCCTGACCGATGTGTTTCGTGTCTCCTTTCGTCGGCACATTCGAATCACTGGCGAAACTTATATTTAGAATAATAGAAGCAGTTATAAGGGCAATGATTGAAGTAACATTAATGTTCGCGGCGTACACTGCAGTTGCAACCAGCTGTATGATTGTAACAGCCTTACTTTTAAGGTAATTAATTCACTTATCCACTTAAACAATTGTGACGTAGTTATACCTTTTACAGACTGAGTAGAGATCAGGAGGTTACTCTTAAATTTAATTTTGACTAACTGAAATTGAAATTGTGACGTTATGTTTTCTTGAACTTATCACTAGCGCCAAATTGATTCAATATTCTGTGCCTATTGGAAGAAAATAAATCCAATGAAAACCATTTTAATTTTTTTATACACTTATCTACTTAATCTTATATTTTAAACACGGGTGAACTGATTTTCTCGATCCTTGATTAGTTGGGTTCGTCTCCGTCCCGAATAATAGAATAAATATTAAAAACAATTGAAAATTGATATTTCCGGGAACAGAACTTAACTGACTCGGGTGAAATCGCATGGCCCAGCTAGTCAATTTTACGGGCCTACGGGCAATATTTGACGGGCCTGTTGGTTTAGTGGTTAGTGACCCTGACTGTTATGGGTTTGATCCCCACCCAGGACAAATCTGTGTGTGATGAGCACGATCATTTGTTCTGTGACTGGGTGTAATTTATCTACAATATGTAGGTATGTATTTAGAAATATATAAATATGTATCAGTTGTCTGGTTGCCATAGTACAGGCTCTGCCTAGTTTGGAATCAGCTGGCCGTGTATGAGATTGTCCCAAGATATTATATTATTAATTTTGTACCTATTGGACTTCTATCGGAATTGCAATTAATTCAAGAATAAGCTGCTGAACAACACAAACTTTAATTAAAAAATTCAAGCGTAACAATAAAGAGTATCTCTATACACTTATCACTGATTAGCCTAATTAAATAATTATTTCAATTACATAAAGAGCTTCCGAAGTGTCTATTAGGGTCACGACTTTATTTGGCAAGTATCTTCAATTGTTTTATTTAAGGAAACTTTTAACGACGCCCTAATGTAGGTTAAGACAAAATTAGTACTTCTTTGACTTGTTTCTTACAAATTACTGCTAGAGTCGTCATCAGAAATTGTAACGATACTTTGTTACGTCACAGATTCAAATAATTGCCTTGTTCTACTTTTACTTTTGTTTTCAGAACTTAGTTAATGAATAAATGAACGCGTATAATTATTTATTTACTTCGGGGAATACTTTTCTTTCATTTCAGTGATCAATTTTGTCACCTTATTTTAACAGCCGTTGAATACTCAATTTTATATATTTTTATTTTTTATTGAGTTACATATATGGTAATTATGGTCATTCATACACCAGGTATTTACTGTCTCGGGCTCGGCATTAGTAACATATCCATCAATTTTCTACATCAATTAACAAATCTATCAAGAGTTTGCTTACTGACTTTGATAATTAGAAATCCCTAGAAGTAATCATTAATGACTCTACGCCTGTTAGTTTGGCAGAAAGAACGATTGAATGAGTTTTTAATATCGTTATTAACACATAATTTTGATCAATGAGAAACCTTTAATAAGCAACTAATTTAATATGACTTACAGACTTTAAAAAAATCTTGACTTCACTTGGTCTTGGAATTTATCGTCGCTGTAGAATGATAACCTCGTATGCCAAAAAAAATATATATTTTTATTTTTGACATACGAGGTTGTCATTCTACAGTACCGTTATTTATCACTTTGTAGCAGGGTTAAGCACACATTCAAATGACATTCACAAAGATTATGACTTGGGATAAACATTTAATTTATAGAACACCAATAATGCAAACCAAAGAGGACCACGCGGTGATACATGCCGTGGTGACCTACACCATTCGGCTATCCGTGCAGTCTCCATATTGATTCCTTCGATATACATACACCCACACAAATTACAACGTAGAACTCTGTTTAAACCACTGCGTAAACATAACTTTTGCGTTCATCGACTCTAAAGTTAATATACATTATAATGTGAAACAGTTTACATAATTATTAAATAACAAAGATGCGCACACGATTCTCATAACATCCCTTATTATTAGTATGTTTGTAATGTTTATACGAATTAGTTATTGAATATTACCTGCACGTATCTTCTACGTTACTTGAATCCCAAATTTTGGGAAATCGGGTGTAATGTTCTAGGAAACAACTGTGCTTACCATTAACCAAAAATGAGTACAGTAGTCGTCGTGTGAGCGAGACATAACCACCCGCAGGTTCATTATCTAAGTCCAAAAAAATAAAACGTGGAATAATGCAGATAGTTAGTTCAAGAACGCAGGGTCGCCAAATCATTTTTGTGTTCTGGGAGTCACTGGGTAGTGTAGTTTTTTTTTTTTTTTCTTAAAGATTACTAGCTATGTGGGTCGCACATTACTAGTAATCTCGTTAACCTCTCGTGCTAAGCTAAGATGCTTGTGTTACGAGTGGGTTCACGTCGGTAGTGTAATGGGTGGGATTCGAACCCGCAACCACATGATCGCAAGTCCGACGCCCTAGCCATTAGGCTACCGCCGCTTTGTTATAATGTTTTAGTTAGTTTTTAGTTATAATGTTTTTAACTAATTAGAAGATTTTTTAGAGTCGAAAGACATAATGCCTCTCTTAATCGTACACGAAACAGCACTTAAAATGCTTGGACTTGTGCTCTAATAGTTCTTGGTACAGTTATCAGCAAAAGTAGATGATCAAAATCAGAAATTCAATACTAATGAACGGAGCTCGCGTCAGAACTGTGTGGCGTCGAAGTGATTCAAAAGTATGTGGTTGTATATACCAAACATTTACTACTAGTACAGTTGCCATATATTCGTGATTAGTTTTGACTCCAAAAGTTATTTACTCAATTCATCTTCTACTTTAGCTGTTGACTGTACTAAAAATTTTTGGATTTATTTTTTTACATATACAAAAATATTTAGCCTAAGACTAAGGTTCGCGTTTCCGACCCCGTTGACATATACATATATATATATCACTCATTTGTACCTATAGCACTATGGAATTTAAGGCTTTCTTTCATTAAAGTAATCTTGAGAATTGGATCAGTACCTCCAAACATTACCCAAACAAATTCACAATTTCACTTTTCTATAATAAAATATATGTATAGATATAAACCCCAATTAAAAAAATGCTTTAAAATTTAATTGAATATAAATTAATAAAGTATCGCAAAATAATCCTCGTTATATCCGCAGGTACCATTCATATAACATTTTTTTCCACGCGTAATCTCTCGGTAATTACACAGCCTGAATACATTAACTACGTGATCCAATTATAATAAAAAATAAACAAAATCCCGTCACGAAATAACTTGTGGAGCGAGTTTACGTCACGTTACACATATTAAAAAAAATACAGTAATGTAAAACGTTTCAAAATATTCTACAAAATTGTATGTAGAAAAATAATAGTTTGAGACGTCAAATTGCATGGAAAATAGATAGAATGCCATGTTAAGCAATATTTAGAATAGAGGACAATATCTCATAAAATCTACACTAATATTATAATGAGGAAAGATTAGTATTTTTGTGTGTGTGTATGTGTGTATTGAATAAAATCAAAAACTACTGTACCAACTTCAATTTTTTTTTTTTCATAAGAAAGCTTCATTCACCTTGAGTAACATAAGCAAAATTTTTTACTATAAAATTAGGTACCGCGGAGGGAGTAGTGGGGAACAGGCTAGTGGTAAATATATTGAATCGTCCCTTTTAAACATTTACAGAATCTCGAATTATTTTTGAAGATTCGTGAAAAAAATCCTTTCTTTAGCTTTTTATCTAGAGTATATTTATACTACCTATAAACAATCCAGTGAATCTCTCTTCCTAAGGATTCACTGTTCTATTAAGTGCTAAAATCTCAACGGTAACAGATGCTGAGACTGAATAAATATATTGCACAGCGATATTACCTCGGTTACGTAATTATACGCGTTGCTAACTAAAATACAATTACGTATTATTCATTACAAAATGTTTCCGCTCGTCGTAGGGGTCGTAGCAACGCGTAGCATTGTGTAGCCATCGTAGCATTCCCTGAAGTAATTTGGAGTTTGTGTTTGAATTTTAGTAAATTAATGTTCGTTTTGTTGTAATTATTTTAAAAAATTGAGCAATAAATATAATAAAAATGTTTCCTTGTCAGGGGCTGAAAAAATTGTGATTGAATTGACAATGAAAATAAACAAAAAAGTTATCAAAATCATCACGATAATAAATCTTAGTATTTATGTTAGCTAAAATTAATGATATTTTTGAATTTGTAGTAATTAAACATCAGTACAAGAAAAATAACATGTCATCAATTCCTCCATTATTAAAGTTGGTTAAAAACAGTTGCAAACTATTTTGGGTTCACATGAATAACTAGCTTAATGCGTGATCAGTGTAACAGGATGTTTTGCTCCCACCCTTTCATGTTTAATAGTGGTACGTGTGAACTTGGCCTTACTTGGCCATTAGCAAAATTCCCTATATCATGACGTCACATATAATGATTAATGATTAAATTCAATTATCCGCAGGTATGGAGTTTGCAGAGACGGTACTTGCTTCAACGAAGGCGTGTTTAGTAACTTTGTCGTAGTAGCCGGTTTAACAATAGCTATATTTGCAGCTTACAAGATATTTAAAAGAATGTTTTAAATAAAATATGAAGTTCTACGTAAGTATTTTAAAGTTATGCACACATTTATGTAATAAAGTAAAGAATTGGATTTTTTCGTTTTATTTTACACTTTAGTTTACATCGTTATTTTTATATTTTTCGCATTCATGTGGAACAATTGTTTGTTAAATTAATTAAAAATATTTTAAAGGTTTTTCTTTGTGTACCACTGGCAGGACTCTAACTCGCGACTTCTGTTTCAACGCACCAGTTACTTTGCCTACTAAGCTATTGAGCTCACGTGTCGACGTGTGCGACATCTGAGCGATCCAATATTCGATCGTTTTTCTTCCTTTCTATACAGGATTAATTTAAAAGGAGTGCGTATATTCAACGAGGTAATCAGGTGCATAAAACTGAACCACATTTTTTTAAGATCGAAATCTTAAAATTGAAAACCAACTTTTCATACAAACATAAGTCACGCGGCCTGTCACTTAGTATGAAAATTTCATTTTCTATTAAGATTTCGACGTATGTTCTTTAGGGAAAGTGGTTCAGTTTTGTGCACCAGATAAGCTCGTAGGATATTCGCACTCCTTTTTATCCGTAATCCTGTACCTGTTTAAATGTCTGGTTTTATTGCTCGAAAAATATATTCTACTGAATAAATATACTAGCAACGTTATTTAATAACAGTAATAAAAGTAATTTGTAGCTGTCCTACTCCGGGGCAAAGGCCTCTCACAAATGAGGACGAAGCTTTGATTAATTCCTCTTTCCTCAAAATTACAGGGCAGTAACATTGACACTATACAAAGAGCTCACATTCAATAAACAACAATAATTAATTATAATGTTAAACCAAATTAACTGAATTCTAAAACAAAGGGATCTAATACTTGCGTATATTGACACATAACTTCCTCGTTGCTTGAGATAACAACCAAGTTCTTGATAGCCGATTGCCATAATAACCATATTGTCTGAATCTCATCCGCATGTTTAATCTCTAATTGACTTGTTACACTTTGGTTTTTGCTTTATTATATTTACACAGAAATATTTAATTAAAAAACCCTCTTAATACTAAACTATATTAATTAAACAAAACTAAAACTAAAAAATAGCATTTTTTTGTGTTTTTGGTTGGCGTCACTTTGTTATGGTTATCATCGACTGTTAGCCTTTTCCCAACTACATACATCGAACGGAATCGACTCCCACTCGCTCAATACATAGCAGATACACACTTTTCAACGAGCATGTTCCTTTGACTTTGATTTGAAATTTGAATAAACTAGTGGTCACATTTCTAAGGTCCCCTATTTTTCATCGGAGTGTCGCATATTCAGTACTAGCGTAATTAAAGTAACGCTATCTTATTAAACCCAAAATTTTATCTCATTTCTTTTAAATATCTTCGTCCACATATTTATTCATTATCAAAATTGCCATATTTTAACATTGAGGGGTAACTTCGCCAGTTACATTAAAACTGAGCTCCAATAAACTAAGTTTTTCGTGATCGAGTTCAATTTAAAAAGTCCTTTTAGATTTTATTAAGGAACACATAATTTTTAGCATTTACAATTCAAATACATAATATATATTAATATCAACTGATATACCAATTAAAATAATACTTCACATCCCCAAATGTTTCTTCATAAGATAAATTGTATTAATGGTTTCCGTTCGCAATAAAAGTTGTAATAAAAATTATAATCGTCATGTAATGGTACTTTTTAAATGCGTGTAATAACAATAATAATAAGACCTTAGGTCTAACGTTTAGTAATAAAAAAGGACAAGCTGAAATAAAAAGTTACCTAATTGACTGGCCTGTTGGTCTAGTGGTTAGTGAACCTGAATACTAAGCTGGATTTCGTGGGTTCGATTCCCACCTAGGACAAATCTTTGTATGTATTTAGAAATATATAAGTATGTTAATCAGTTGTCTGGTTGCCATAGTACAGCATACTTGGTTGTTTACACGTCAGTCAGTAATGCCAATTTACGTGTGGAGATGTATAAGAGATTTTGGGAATTTAAATCTCCATTTCTTAACACTTGGATGTAGGTAATACTGTGTTTCAGATTTTTGGAAATATTCTTTCAGTTTTTCAAAGCGTAGACTTAGTATTTTTAGTTTGATACTTTTACATACATTTTAATAGCGCGCAAATAAATGTTATAATTTACAATTTTATTTTAGTACCGGTAATTCGGGGTGTATTGCAACTTATGAGGTGAATAACAACATGTTTTGGAATTCATTTGACGATAAATTGGCGACATTCCTAAACGCTAGTATAATAAAAGCAGGAACGTCAATATTTACTGTTTTTTTTTTTTAAATTATAAGTGGATATCGCCAATTTTTCATTAAATTAATTTATAAAAATGTTGTTATTCACCTCATAAGTTGCAATACACCCAGAATTACGGTACTTATAGATAGATATAGATTTTACCGAAACACATAATGATTCCATGTAATATTCCTATGCTTTACTAATTATTCAACTGAATCCTATGACACTGTAAGCCGACCCCGACATAGCTACCCCGAAACAAAAGTCTGTTTCGTAGAATCTAATAATAATAAAATTATTTAAAATCTAAATAACATTCTTTCGTATGCATATAATATATACGAGTAAGCGGCTACGGGCGGGCAATTTCGGGAGCTGTCTTATGTAATGTTAACAAAGAGAGTAAAAGATGATGATACATGATTTAGTGTTTCATTGAACAGCTCACTGATTTCGGCTATCCTGAACACACACATGCTACCCTTTGCTGTTGTTTCCGACATATATATATAAAAATATAAAATATATATTGTTATTAGGTACTTAAATTGTATTCTCCTTTGTCGTAAATTTGCGGTAAAAAGGTCTTTCACCAAGCTGTCGTGATTGGTTTCGACGGTTTTAGACTAGGCTGCAGGTATTTTGTTCCCCAGTCTAAATTGATTTATTACTTATTGATTGATTTATTACGTCCCTAAAATTATGTGTAAGACACAATTAAATATTCAGGTCCATGTTATTCTTGTTCCAAAAAGTATGCTGATAAATTAAGTGGGCGGTCGTATTTCTGAATGAACCAAAATATTTTGTAGATATTTATCGAAGTGTAAGTTTATTATGTTATTACCTTTTGATAGAACGATTTTCATGGAGGTGCTCGTTATTTATTGGCTTATAAACTGTTTATGTTATAACGTGCTGACTTATACGCCCACACGTTAAAGATAATTTAAATAACATCTCAATATTGTTGGGTATGAAACAAAATTAATGTGCTTTATTTGATGCTTGAAATCATCAAACTTCGAATATTCATGTATTATCCTACTAATATTATAAATGTGAAAGTGTGGATGTTTGGATGTTTGTTACTCAATCACGCAATAACGGCTGAGCGGATTTGGATGAAATTTGGCCTTTTATCCCGATTCCTTAAGTAGTTTCCGAGGGAAAATTGAAAATTATTTACGAGGTAAGCCGTGGGCAGACAGCTTTGAAATTTAATATTTTTCTCCATTACAGCGCAAGGGATAACACGGGTGAAAATTTTATTATATTTTTTGTTAATTTCACGTTTTTCATTTCTTTTTAGACCCAATTCTGAAGTCAAGTCGCGGGCAGAAGCTAGTTACTTAATATATTGAGTTCATATTCACAAGTAGGTACCTACTTGTAATACGCATGATAAAATGTAAAGAAATTTGCTACGCCAATAATAAATTTAATAAATGATTGATGTGAATGCTTTTGATGAATAATTTTTATATGATTTCATTCACTTATTTATATTAAAGTAATTGGATTCACATATTATGAAGCGATGTGAACTCTAAAGGTTAAGTTGTTCCAGATGCTGAACCAAAATATTTGTAATAGTCCATTGATCTTTTTTTAAAATAAGATTAAGAGAAAATATTTTTTTTTTTATACTAACGATAAAAAGGATGCCTTGCTAAACGAAAAGCAACAATCAATTTTTTATTTCACAATTAAAATATATTTCTAAATACGAAATCAGTGTTCCGCTTTTCGATCACTTATATAGAAGAAAAACTAATTAAACTTGATAAAATCAATCACAAAGGCTAGACAGAAATTACAGGCAGTCCCGGGAGATTTTAAACTTTTTAATCGAATTAAAATTCTATTATTTCGTGTCATTTACCTTGGGCATTGTAAATTCATTGTTATAAAAGCACCAACTCAAATTATCCAAATTCCCAGTATTATTTACATATATAATAAGTCTGTTTGGTTGTTACGGCATCACGTCAAAAGCAGAACTTTAATAGATAATCCGTTGATACAAAAAGCTTGTGTCGTATAAATATAATGTAGACATGGTTAGTGAACCAGACGATTTATAATGATGTAAGCAAACGATTTTAGGAATATCTTAATAATTATGATTCCTCTTATATTAATATGTCCATGAACTTTGAAAAAGTTTGTAATATTAGCTTCAAATTGAAATCAAATAGGGACGAGTCTTTATAACGAACTTGGAAATCATATACAACCGTTTGCGTATACTTTATCAACAAAATATTTTATTAAGCTTTTTTACGTCTCAAGCAAATTTCACATCAGAAATTTTTCAGATTCTATGCAAATTATTGTATAACCATGTACTGATTATCAAAAACTAACAAGTATTATTACACGTTTATTATATTGTTTGTTATATTGTAGCTCAACACGATTCCCTATTCCTCGAGTACCTACCTGCTTGCGCTTAATACTTACCTGCAAGACAAGCCTGACTCCGATATTTGACCGAAAGAGACCAACCTTTACACCTAGCGAATGCTAATTATTAGTTTTAATTGGCAGCAAGTGGCAAATAATTTCAAGAGCTGATAGGTATAGGTAAACGCTGGCTAGTTTTCCGCAAATCGACGGCTTTTCTTGCCTTTTTTGCGTTTAATTCAAGAGCTGATCTAGTGCACTGGACAATAATCTAGAATAAAATACAAGTATTTACCCTACCTATTACTTTCTGTAACTAAAGTTCACTCAAAGACTGCCGGTCTTTAGAATGTATAGTGTGGAGTGTAATGCCTAGTTACACTCCACAGTTGTATTATATAGGCAAAAGTTTGTGAGGAGTATGCTTGTTACCTCTTTACGCTTAAACGGGCTTACCAATTTTTTAAAATATTGTATGGAGGTCTGTCACCCTGGAATAACACATAGGTACCGTGTTAGGCGTACTTATTAAACCAAAATATAAATTTGCTGATGTACGGAGGGTAAAACCCGGAGGCGCGGCCACTATATGAACATACAAGTGATTTTATACGTAAGCGCCGATAAATTTACTTGTATATAAAATCTATCGATGATTACATTCATGTGTTAATTAATTTTAACGGTGCAAGTAAATAAATGGCCTTATCTTTACACTGTGTATGTATATCTCTAAATGACCATGTCTAATCAAATTATTCTTGAAGTAATGATATTTTTTTCCTATTTTATAAGAAACTTTTGTTTGCACTACAGACCTTTGCATAATAGGTAGGATGGCTGAACAACAATGGTCAAGGAAAGTAGTTTGTATTCATAACAAATTTATTAGACCGAAACGAAGAAGGGTCAGTCTGAGTCTATAAGGTCACAATTCGAATAGTAGACTTTAAGAAATCATTCTAATCTTTGCCAAAATACATAGTAATATTACATTTTGATCTTATCTGCCTAAGTCATGAATAATTTTATTAAGGAGTGAGCTATGTGAAGTTTTTGTTTTGCTGCTTATATTCTATTTTATAAAGTTGATTCAATGTTCTATATCAGCTTGTGGAAAAAAATTATACTTGTGTACAATAAATACACAAAATTGAATATAAATACTGGAAATGTATGTATGTTGTTTTGTTAGGTTATAATTATGTGAGACAGTTTTGTATACGGGATATAATTATATAAAACAAGGGTTGTAGGGCATAAAGAAGATAACATAATAATACCCTACCTACAGTGCATCGCTGGTCATCAGCTAAATTAAATAAGTTTCTATCGCCTATTGTTAATTTAGAAACAGAATGTCGTAAATAAAATATCTTTCCAACGCTCCACTTTTTCTTAACTTCGGCTGACCTATGAATCCAATGAATATTGTATCCAATAATAAGTTTGTATGAACTTTTGTGACGCCTACAGAAAAAGGTATAGCAACAAGTTACTGATATAGGACGCGTTGTATTAAAATATGTTTTGGTACCTATTGGTAATTCTGCGAAGACGGAATTTCGACGAAATTTTATTAATTCACGAGTACAAACAGACGCATTTAGGTGGGTGTTTGAGAAATAAAACATTTAGCTCAATCAATACTCAACAGTTGTGCATATAATACAATCAGTATTGTAATTAAACCAATACAATCAATTAATGAAATAATACATTGCAATCGAAGTTGTTAAAAAAGGCAAAAAAAATAAGTGCCAAGTTCTCAATCAAAGAGATTCCGGGTTTGCTACAAACGAGGTGAAAACTCTAGTTGCGTTGCTATAGCAACCTGCAACCCTAATAAATGTCATTTGAAGTTGAAGCCTGCGGTAATAAGTTCCGCAATTAATTTTCTTTGAAAATTATTGCTCTTGGCAATAAAATGCCAAGTTTCCCTCGCGATACAGCACGTGTAACATTTTATAACTAACTAGCTTTTGCTGGCGTTTCCGCGTGGGCGTCATTTATCACCTATAGCTTACCTCGTTAAATAGACTATTTAACACTGAAAGATTTTTTCTAATCGGACCAGTAGTTCTGAGATTTTTGCACTCAACCAAAAACCACAGCTTTATAACCCAATTTACAGATTGCGATTTTATTTTATATTTAGCATCTTACCTACATCACATGTGATGGAAAATGGACAAAGATGTGAAAAAAGAGTTACTTACAACTTTGAAAACTTGAATTGAAAATGACAGTGGAAGCTCTAAGCTGCAGAGAGTTAATTTTTTTATAAAGAAATCAAAAGAGAGCTTGTAGGTATGGTGAGCGACGGTGACTTCTTCTAAGGCTTATCTACCAGCACTTCATATGGAAAATCCCGCGCGAGACGCAATATTTTTTGCTTATCAAGATCAGCGCACATTTTTCTCTCTGTCTTCGCTTGTCACAATAAAGAAGAAGCGGCGAGGGTAGGCCAACGATCTATGAAATATACTTGACATAGTTGTCCAAATGCCAAACATTACTACGCCTTAAATTATCTGTCTGTACTTATTGTTGTTACTAAGAGAGTATTGCCTGACCCCATAAAACATAATGTTAGGAACCTTATTTCAAAGGCTACTAATAATGGAGGCAAGATGCCAATTCTGCCAGATCGTGCTATAAATTATGTTATTAATTTTACAATGTGGGTCGAAGCAATTTATGTCAGTAAGCCGGTCAAAAGCGCTGCTATTCTAATTAAAAAGTAAAGTGTTGATTAATTATAACCAAACAATGTATAAGTAGGTACTAATTACTCGACAACATTAGAGTAAGTGTATAATTATGTTAATTTAGCGTCTAAACTGCTAAACCGAATTCAATGAAATAGGAGTCTTTCAATTTGTTGTCCATGAGAAAAGGGGAAATTTTACAGAGATAAATTCGTTGTTAAATACCTGCTTATCATAAAAACCATGAGTTTCAGCCCTGCTTCATCATACATTATTTTTACCCTGTCTGTCTCTGTCTAAGCTGCCTCAAGATTCGTCGTGATGTTTGCTATAATCACAAACAGAGATAAAACTTAACAAAAGTTTAATATCAATAATTAAAAAATAAAACTTTGATTTTTAAAGGGCAAAGATTTGTTGTAATATTATACTTACTAAAACTGTGGAAAGTTTATCACTAACTTTCTTTAGTATTTCAAAAGTCGGTTTCAGAAAAGTTCATTAACACAAAATATTATTAATCTTCTTTCAAACCCCATGTCTGTGACTGGTTGGTAGTCCTTTGATCAATCAATCGAAGTCTTTTTCATTTGATTTTAGTGCCATACTTTAACTTGTCTCGTTCATTAATTTTAAACATGTCTTGATGACGTAAAGCAAAAGCTAATTCAAATATCATTGGTCTTGTTTTTATTCTGCTCGTAAATGATTCTAATCATCCAGTCATTTTACTGCGTAAAATTTAGTAGAAAGTAAAACTATTGTATTTTACGCTCAACAGATTCAATCTTCAATTTTATGTTCGTAACATGCAAGAGAAAATATGTCGGCTCAAGCGAAACTTGTCCAACCCCAAACAGTTCGTAAGTTTATAACTTTACCCAACATCTGTTAGTACAAGCGCTCACTTTTAACTTGAATATTTAGTCTTTTATTTTTGGGTTGGAAGAAAGTTCTCTTTTAAAAAAAATACCGTGATCGAAATTTACCGTCACCGAACTTTTAAGTTATTTTTTTGTCAAGCTAATTCCAAGTTTAAAATCCGTCTGCGACACTGATCCTTTGATCATCAATTTACGAGGCATTGAACGAAACTCCTTTGTTTAGCGTACAAAATAATGTTTAATTTCCGATTCCAAAGAAACTTTACCAAGTTGTGGGTGGTTAAGAAAGGGCAAAAAGCTATTAAGCACATGCATTGTAATTAACAAGCAATTATCCCGTACACCTAACTCGTTTAATTTTCCTTAGAGTAGGCACAAGTACTGGAATTAGACGGAGTTTTTGGTAATATATTCTAAAAGTTCGTTTAAAAGTTGTGTTTTCTAAGAACTCTCTCAATTAATTAGATATGTGTGTGGCATAACATAACGTGGAAGAAGTCTGTAGTTTGAAAATCAAACTTTGAACATGGAATGGGCGATTTTCACCTATTACCGACTTGCTGAGATACCTTTTCTTAAAGATGTTATTGTTATTCAAATTACCATTGAATTTGGCCATCGAATTTCACCTATCGGTGGTTTTCCTCTGTAAACGCAGAATTATACGCCATACAAACGATGCCACCTTTGAAAACAAAATATAAGAAAAAACAAAACAAAAAAATGGGCAAACACACATGATTATTTTGAAACATTTTTGAAGTGAAACTTCTTTTGGCGCATGAGGGTAAAAATTTTACAGATGAAACGTCACGCCGGTATGCAACGGAAGTAGTAGAATACATTACCTACAATGTCTTTGAACGGAAGTGTCAGAAAAGAGAGAGAGAGTGATCGAGACCATGAAGGTTTTCATCTATACCTTCATGATCGAGACCGATTGAGAGAGAGTAAGACAGGGCGAACGTAGCATGAGCAACTAGCCGTGGAGTGAGAGTATAGCAAGCGAGTGAGAAAGATTGAGAGAAAAAGTGAGACAGAGCGAACGTCGTATCACGCATAGTGCTATCACAGTCTTAACATCATACAGTCGTTCGACGAAGACGTCTAGACAGGGCAATCGTGCGGGGTGCGAGGGGCGAGACGGGGGAAGGGCGCTCCCGAGCTGCATACATTACCATGTTAGTAGCTCGGGAGCTAACTTTCAGGGCTATCTGGTGTTAGTTTAGTTCTATTAGTGTTCGCGACGGGCCCTTACAGTGAATAAACAGTGTAGTTGTGACAATCGTTAAAGTGTTCATATAGTGTTAATAGATAAAGACTATAGTTTAAAAATCGTGTGTGATGCCAGCGGGACAATAGAAAACGCCAATAACAGCCCTTAAAGGGTCTATATAGTAAGTAAATCATGTTTTAAATTGATGTTGTTTAATAGTTAAAGTCGTGTTTAGTGCCGGTAGTTCGATTTATAAAATGTTAAAATTATCACAGTTTCGGTGGGTAGTTTTATATTCACACAATGTACAACAATTTCGATTTTTGGTGTTTATAGTGCTTAAATTATATTAAGGTTGGCCGAAATATACTTAGAAATGTATTTAAACATATAGTAAACTCATATATAGTTATTTCTTTAATATTTGTAATTAGTAAACAAAGCAACATTGTAAGTTTTTTGTGTTTACATTTTTGTAACATAGTGTATCTCATTTGTTTTTAATAAAATTTAAATAACTTGGGTTTTATTGTATAGCCAAGACTGTAGCCTATCAGTTCCCAAAATAGTTATAGACCTAGGTCTTATAGTTTAATAGTTATTCAGTGTCAAAGTGGAGGGAACCGACTGAGGCGACAGTTTTGGTCTAGATTTCGTATAGGTGCCTAACGGCGATGGGTAGGTTGTTGAGACGTATATCAATGGATAGGTAATTTAATTGCCTATCCGGAGATGTATGTCTCATCAACCTTAACCCTATAGGTTAATAGAAAAACACAGTTTTATATAAAATTTCTAGTTCCTAGGTCTTAGTCATAATTTAGGTACACTGTAAATAATAAAATATAGTTCCTTTGTTTTTTATTTATAGCCAACACAGTCACCTATCGACCCCCACAATAGTTGTAGACCTAGGTCTTATAGTTTAGAAAATATTAGATATGAAAGTGGCGGGAACAGGAAAAAGTGACTGTGTTGGCCCAGTTTTTTATATAAAGTTGCCCTAAGGGCGAGGGTAAGGTTGATGAGGCATATAGCAATGGATAGGTGATCTAATTACCTATCCTGCGAGGTATGTCCCATCAACCTAACCCTAATAGTTTTAAAGTTACAGACAAAAATGTATGTAATTTATAGTGAAAAATAAACACGAAAAGTGCGAGGTTTCTGCGGCTCTCGTTTCGGTAAAGTTTGGAGGTACCTGACCGAGGCCGAAACAGGGCATAGTTGTAGCTAGCAGATAGCGGTCTACCAGCCTCTTCAAGCCTAGGGAACAATGGAGTGAGCAGAAACCTCAAGCCTTCGGGTCCGGAAGTAGTGTGTTTTATTTAATCTCCCGATGTGAGGAATCGGCCCCACGGTCGCCATATAAGAAGTGGCCCTGCCGTCGTCGTGCGCAGTATGATAGGGTACCTGTAACGGACCACACGCATAGCAAGTATGCACGCCGCATAACTCTTCAGGATCCACCGTCGTCATCATCATCACCTACCCACATAGAAGAATTCTTCAGCAACCTACGTGTACGCGAACCTACAGGTGCAGGGGCGTGAACGGCTCGTCGACGCCTATAGTATAGTGCTGTCTCTCTCTCGGAACATGGTAGTCGACGATAGACCGTCCGTCCGGTACATTTTATGGTCCTTCGAGCCGGATAGCGAGAACTGCTGAAGAGTTATAGTCGCCTGAAGTCGTCTGAAGCCTGAAGCCTGAAGCCTGAAAACCGATGACTGAAGAGTTACGCCTGAAGACTGATTTCTGAAGAATTATTATTGAAGACTGACGTATGAAGCGTAACTACTGAAGACTGAAGACTGAAGACTGAAGCTGAAGACTGAAGCTGAAGACTGAAGACTGAAGACTTATGGACTGATGACTGATGACTGAAGAGTTTTGATTGAAGAATTGCTACTGAAGATTAACGTCTGAAAACTTACAACTGAAGGCTTACGACTGAAAAACAACATATAGAAAATTCAAGATGCCTATTACGCGATCCAAAGGAAAGGCTCCAGTGGGGTGGATTGTCGACTTGGATGCGGACTTATCAAGCACACCTATCGTTCACCAGTTGCCGCCGCGTTCACCGTCAACAACTGCGGGTAGTGCGAATATTCAAGTACCCCCCCCGCCACCCGCGGAGGGGACCTCGACTTCAACAGTACAACAAGACGCACCAAGCGAACCAATGGGACTCCGTCAACCTGAATACAACCCTGAACAGGAATCACACCCTACACAGAAGACAGAAACACGCAAGCCCTGCAGTATGGAAGACTTTAATAGAAAAGAAAAGCCAACGAAGGAACGTGAAGGACGCTCAGTAGCAACCAATCAGTCACATAGAAAAATACTGAAAGCTCGGGAAGATTTATTGAAGATTAAATTACAGTTAGCACAGTTAGCATTACAGAAGGCTGAAGAAGAGGCTTATAGTGACGACTACGACGAAGATAGACAGTCAAGAAGTGAATATGTTCGTTCGTGGTTGGAAGAAGCCCCGGAACCGCAACCTGAAATAGAAGCCAACATCGGGAGAAGAACCGACTTGGCCATCGGGGTACAGGACACACATCGTGTCACCCAACAGGACACCCAGCGTGTCACCCTACAGGACACACATCGTGTCACCCTTCCGGACACCCAGCGTGTCACCCTACAGGACACAGAACGTGTCACCCTTCCGGACACCCAGCGTGTCACCCTACAGGACACAGAATGTGTCACCCTTCCGGACACCCAGCGTGTCACCCTACAGGACACAGAACGTGTCACCCTTCCGGACACACATCGTGTCACCCAACAGGACACCCAGCGTGTCACCCTACAGGACACAGAATGTGTCACCCTTTCGGACACACATCGTGTCACCCTTCCGGACACAGAACGTGTCAACATAGAAGATGACAATCCGAAGAAGAAGGAAGCTCATCAACCGGGAAGTGATTCGCTGAGGCCGTTAATCACCGAACTCACTTCCGCAATAGCTGCGCTCGCTGACAGGAAGCCTCTGGACACTTCGTTTACTTCGCCTCATCCAGCGGTTTCGAAAGTCATCATGACTCTGCCGACATTCAGCGGGGCGCATACAGAGTGGCTGTCGTTCCGTGCGATATACGACACCACAAGAAGATATTTCAACGACGTGGAAAATACAGCAAGACTTAGAAAAAGTCTCAAGGGAAGAGCATTAGAAATAGTTAGTTCAGAACTCATCGCGCACGCAAGACCGGACGACATAATGAAGGAACTGGAACTTCAATTCGGCCGACCTGACTCCATCGCTCAAGCCGAAACAGATAAGCTGCGAACTTTGCAACGTTGCACAGAAGCACCGAAAGACATATGCAACTTCGCAAGCAAGATCAGAAGCAGCATAGTTACACTTCAAGCATTGAAGAAAGATCACTACTTAATGAATGCGGAGCTGCTACGAGTGCTCACAGAGAAGCTGCCGAACTCCCTGCGCGTACAGTGGTACCGGACATACACAGAGAAGTACAATTCAAGACCGGACCTCAACAGTTTTAGTGAATTCGTCACGGAGTACGCGCGCTTCTGCAGTGCCTTCGCGCCAGCTGAACACATAAGTGAAGGCCAACCGACTCGTCGTGCCTTTCAAAGGACAAACACCGCAACAGAGAGGCACACTTCTGCGTACACTCCGGCCTCAAAATACACTTCAAGATGCAGAATCTGCGGCCACGAAGGGCACTTCACACTAGACTGCAAGACATTCCGCGAAGCCAACTCAGACAAGAGATGGGAGCTGGCAAAGAAGCACGGACTATGCTTCCGATGTCTACGCATACGCCGCTACGAACACTCGTGCAAGCCCAAGAAGTGCGACATACGAGGTTGTACCGCCACTCATCACCAGCTTCTGCATCATGATAAGAAGAAAAGCGAAGGCCCGAGAGAAGAAACAGTCGCAAGCTCAAGTTTAAATACGAACACTCAAGCGTATTTGAAAATAGTTCCTGTACAGATAGTCGGACCGGCGGGAGAAGCCTCCACATTCGCATTGCTCGATGATGGGTCAACAATCTCCCTCATAGATGAAGACATAGCGAACAAGATCGGCGTTGGAGGAAAGCTGGACCCCTTCGCCCTTCGACTTATCGGGGACACTGCGATAGAAATGCACAACTCAAGACGCGTTAACATAACCATGAAGAACGCAGCGGGTAAACAGATACCCTTGTGTGCACGCACTGTTCCCGGGCTACACCTGTCGCCACAGAAAGTGAGCGAGGAAGATCTCAAAGAATGTAGACACCTCCGAGACATAAGCAAGAAGCTCACCTACAACACTGGAGTACCAAAGGTGCTCATAGGACAGGACAATTGGCACCTCCTCGTCGCTAGTGCCATAAGAAGAGGACCCAGTCATCAACCCGTCGCGTCACTGACACCACTGGGATGGGTGTTACATGGCGCGCACTCGCGAACACCTGATCAAAGTGTACATTTCGTCAATCAGCCGTCGCCACAGGAAGAAAATATAGAAGCGCAGCTGAAAGAACACTCCGCTCTCAAATCCCGTATAGTCAAGCCACGTCGTCCGAACACAGATCCACAGAAACAGGCACAAGATATACTAGAGAAGAGTACGAAACAGTTAGAAGATGGTCATATAGAAACGGCTCTTCTCTGGAAGAATGAAGATTTCGTCAGGCCTGATAGTTATGAAAACGCAACAAAGAGACTTGCGTCAATAGAAAAGAAGCTCAATCGGAGTCCAGAGACTAAAGCAAGAGATACAGAAGAAGAACGTATCTTAACAGTAACAGAAATAGTAACCTGTCAAACACAGAAGATGTCAGAAGCCATCCCAGATTCGAATAGAAATTCAAAGAGGAAGCGACTCCAACGTTCGACAACGAGAGTCCAACAGTTTATACCCTTGTGCCGGAAACCCAAGGGTCAGGTTCTACACAACAGAACAACAAAGAATACAGAGAAGGCTCCAGATTGGCGTCGCCATAAAAAGAAGCAGAAGTCCACCACGTCGGGAAGGGCCGCACCTCGCCCTGCCGCCGGCTCTCGGGACTTCGTGCTTCTCCCCGCAGAACACACCCGCGGCGCTGAGGACCTCCTTGTGAAGGCGGGACAAGAGGACTCCTTCAGGCGCCGACCCCCGAGAGCTCCGGCGCGGGGGAGGTGTCGCCAAAGACAGCCGCCTACATTCGTTGGCCATAGAGATAATCAACGACACGATCACTCTACGAAGCCGTATAGCCGCCACAGAAGACATATCCGAGAAAATTAAGAAACCGCCAATATTAGACGGCGATCATCGCATCACAAGATTGTATATAGAATGGACACATAGAGCCCTACATCACAGTGGCACAGAGTTGGTGATCAATGAAGTACGCCAACACTACTGGGTTCTCCGCCTGCGACCGAACACGAAAATAGTAATTAGTCAATGTCTGCCATGCAGAATAAGAAAAGCACAGCCGCCAGAGCCAGCCACTAGCGACCTACCGAAAGCGCGTCTCGCGCATAATCATAGACCATTCACGTACACGGGTCTCGATTACTTCGGCCCGCTCTCCGTCACCGTAGGAAGACAGCACCAGAAGCGATACGTGGCTCTGTTCACGTGTCTCACCTCCAGAGCAGTACACCTGGAGATCGCCGCTAGTCTCAGCGCTGACTCCGCAATATTGGCGCTGAGGAGATTCGCCGCGCGCCGAGGGTGCCCCACTGAAATATACTCAGACAACGGCACCAACATGCACGGCGCCGATAAAGAGATGAGGGAGGCCGTCAGAAATGAGGCAAACAGTCGCGGGATCGTGTGGCACTTCATCACCCCGTCAGCACCCTTCATGGGAGGCGCATGGGAGCGCCTCGTCAGATGCGTGAAGAACACTCTATACACCATACTTCACGAAAAACACCCACACGAAGAAGTCCTAGCAACGTTGCTGTGTGAGACTGAGTACACCGTAAACAGTCGGCCTCTCACGCACGTCTCCGTCGACGCCGAAGACGACGAAGCCATCACTCCGAATCACCTCCTATTCGGAGGCTCCGCAAGACTCCCCTCTCTCGGCGATTTCAACGAGTCCGACCTCGACAGCAGAAAGCACTGGCGGCGCGCCCAAATATTAGCCGACGAGTTCTGGCGCCGCTGGGTGCGCGAGTACCTCCCCGAGCTACAGTACCGGCGGGAGCCCCATGGCACGGGGCTCAATTTAGAAGTCGGGGACCCCGTCCTCATCGCCGACGGCCAACTACCACGTAACACTTGGCCGCGAAGAAGAATCGTCGCCGTCTACCCAGGCGCCGACGGACGAGTGAGGACGGCCGAGGTGCGGACGACAGCGGGCATCCTGAAACGACCTGCAAAGAAGCTGGTTCCTCTGCCGAAATAGCGTCGCTCACCGATCTTTCTGCAGCACCGCTCCGCTTCGCGTCAACGCGCTGCTGCACGGCGGGAGTATGTTCGCGACGGGCCCTTACAGTGAATAAACAGTGTAGTTGTGACAATCGTTAAAGTGTTCATATAGTGTTAATAGATAAAGACTATAGTTTAAAAATCGTGTGTGATGCCAGCGGGACAATAGAAAACGCCAATAACAGCCCTTAAAGGGTCTATATAGTAAGTAAATCATGTTTTAAATTGATGTTGTTTAATAGTTAAAGTCGTGTTTAGTGCCGGTAGTTCGATTTATAAAATGTTAAAATTATCACAGTTTCGGTGGGTAGTTTTATATTCACACAATGTACAACAATTTCGATTTTTGGTGTTTATAGTGCTTAAATTATATTAAGGTTGGCCGAAATATACTTAGAAATGTATTTAAACATATAGTAAACTCATATATAGTTATTTCTTTAATATTTGTAATTAGTAAACAAAGCAACATTGTAAGTTTTTTGTGTTTACATTTTTGTAACATAGTGTATCTCATTTGTTTTTAATAAAATTTAAATAACTTGGGTTTTATTGTATAGCCAAGACTGTAGCCTATCAGTTCCCAAAATAGTTATAGACCTAGGTCTTATAGTTTAATAGTTATTCAGTGTCAAAGTGGAGGGAACCGACTGAGGCGACAGTTTTGGTCTAGATTTCGTATAGGTGCCTAACGGCGATGGGTAGGTTGTTGAGACGTATATCAATGGATAGGTAATTTAATTGCCTATCCGGAGATGTATGTCTCATCAACCTTAACCCTATAGGTTAATAGAAAAACACAGTTTTATATAAAATTTCTAGTTCCTAGGTCTTAGTCATAATTTAGGTACACTGTAAATAATAAAATATAGTTCCTTTGTTTTTTATTTATAGCCAACACAGTCACCTATCGACCCCCACAATAGTTGTAGACCTAGGTCTTATAGTTTAGAAAATATTAGATATGAAAGTGGCGGGAACAGGAAAAAGTGACTGTGTTGGCCCAGTTTTTTATATAAAGTTGCCCTAAGGGCGAGGGTAAGGTTGATGAGGCATATAGCAATGGATAGGTGATCTAATTACCTATCCTGCGAGGTATGTCCCATCAACCTAACCCTAATAGTTTTAAAGTTACAGACAAAAATGTATGTAATTTATAGTGAAAAATAAACACGAAAAGTGCGAGGTTTCTGCGGCTCTCGTTTCGGTAAAGTTTGGAGGTACCTGACCGAGGCCGAAACAGGGCATAGTTGTAGCTAGCAGATAGCGGTCTACCAGCCTCTTCAAGCCTAGGGAACAATGGAGTGAGCAGAAACCTCAAGCCTTCGGGTCCGGAAGTAGTGTGTTTTATTTAATCTCCCGATGTGAGGAATCGGCCCCACGGTCGCCATATAAGAAGTGGCCCTGCCGTCGTCGTGCGCAGTATGATAGGGTACCTGTAACGGACCACACGCATAGCAAGTATGCACGCCGCATAACTCTTCAGGATCCACCGTCGTCATCATCATCACCTACCCACATAGAAGAATTCTTCAGCAACCTACGTGTACGCGAACCTACAGGTGCAGGGGCGTGAACGGCTCGTCGACGCCTATAGTATAGTGCTGTCTCTCTCTCGGAACATGGTAGTCGACGATAGACCGTCCGTCCGGTACAATTAGTTTTAATAAATATAATAATTTTATTAAAATGGGTGCCAAGAAACCAAGATGGCGTCGACGACAATTTGCAAATTTTTCGTCATGGGTGTCATTTTCATGATTCCCGAGGTCGCTTAAACGATTATGGGGTCGAAATTAAAACCCAAGATGGCGCCGAGGAAATTTTGCAAATTTTTCGTCATCGGTGTCATTTTCATGGTTCCCAAGGTCGCTAAAAACGATTATGGGGTCGAAATTAGAATCCAAGATGGCGCCGAGAATAATATGCATTTTTTTCATCATGGGTGTCATTTTCATGGTACCCGAGGTCGCTAAAAACGATTATGGGGTCGAAATTAGAATCCAAGATGGCGCCGAGAAAAATATGCATTTTTTTCATCATGGGTGTCATTTTCATGGTACCCGAGGTCGCTAAAAACGATTATGGGGTCGAAATTAGAATCCAAGATGGCACCGAGAAAAATATGCATTTTTTTGTGATAAGTCATTTTTAAGATTTGCGAGGTCACTAAAAATAAAAATGAGGTCAAGCTTTCGCGGAAATGTCTATCGCGCAAAAGTTCCTGATCCAAGATGGAGGACATTTCTCTATATGAAATTACATGTATTCGTCTCAATCTCAATCTAGAATTTTTGCATGTGAGACCATAGACGAAGCGCATTTGCATAATAGTTACTGTTTTACAAATTGTGTATCTCGCTATTGTTAATTATTGTAACAATACTTATTTTTATTTATTTTAGATAAACGTTATGTCAAACAATGTAATTATTGAAGAAATAAATTGAAAAAATTAAATTTTTAATTTACATTAATTTTCAAACCTTTTTTTATTTTAATGACAATTAAATTCCTAACCTATCTTCCTTTTTCCCTTCCTCTTAATCTTGGAAATTTAAAGTTTTAGATTTGTATAAATATAAACAAGATTTATAAATTAGTTCGCCAAAGAAGTTTCACTTCTGACATGTGTACTTTGTACGCACGCATGTTTTTTTTTTTTATTTACCTGTTATCGTGAGTGAAGTTTTCCAGTCACAATTCTACAGTATCATTCAACAAATGCACACAATCCTGTCTACATTGGAGTAATTTAATAATACTTTGACAGATGAGAATTTAAGACATTCGCGCCGTCGAAATCGTTTCAATTTGTTGCGAAATGAAAACGTTGTTCTGAAATTATTGTGAATGTCACAACGGCTATTTGTTGTTCTCAGGCGAAGTTGTTTCTCGTCTCACTATAATAGCTAGGTAACTCTTATATGAAATATTTTTATACAAAAATTTGTATACAGGATTAATTTTTATGGAGTGCGTATATTCTACAAGGTAATCAGGTGTATAAAACTGAACAGCTTTCCCCAAGGAACATTGAAAATGAAATATTCATACAAAGTGACAGGTCACGTGACTTATGTTTGTATAAAAATTTATTTTTAATTTGAAGATTTCGACCTATGTGCCTTGCGAAAAGTTGTTCAGTTTTAGGCACCTGATTACCTCGTTGAATATACGCACTCCATAAAAAATAATCCTGTTTAATTTTCAGTGGGTTTATACTTAGTAGGAAAGGGCGGTCTATAATATATCCGTCTAGAATTCAATTTAGGCTGTATGAGAATTAATGTATAATAATTAAATTATAGAGGTTTATTACGTTACAGTTTATACAGGATAGACCTTATCTAAATATCCGAGTGCAAAAAAAGGGAAATAGACCTCTATTTTCTTCATGAAACATAAACAACTACTGTTCAAATTAATTTATATACCATGAGGTCTACTTCAATTTTGTGAAGCCCATGATTTGCATAGATATGAAGCAATATCACCGTACCCTTCCAATCCTTTCGCAATACGTCCTTTTGCCCAGAATTGACGACTATGTTAATATTTCCCTACAATTTTGGGTCTGACCTTTTTAAGGACTGTTTTTGTCATCTAATCAAAGCTTAGGAAGCGATTGAGACTCATTTCCTAAAACTCTTTAGACTTCAAATATTAATACCAGCCAGGCAAACTGGCCAATAATTCAATCCTATTGACGAGGAATACGGTGTTTTTTGTAAAGGTTAAAAAAATATTTCACTCTTTTTTTTCTTCAATAAGATTACTAGCAATGTGGGTCGTACATTACTAGTATTCTTGTAAGCACTCGTGCTAAGCTAAGATGCTTGTGTTACGAGTAGGTTTACAATGGGTGAGTTTTGAACCCGCAACCACAAGATCGCAACCTCGCAAGTCCGATTCCCGAGCCATTAGGCTAGGGCATAAAGAGTTTTTAGGAAATGAGTCTCAATCAGCTTCCTAAGCTTTGATTAGATTACAGATGCAATGATGTGTTATTATTTTACACTATGCAAAAAAAAAATCTCTAACTTCCCATATCATAACAGAGGCTAAATGGTGTCAATGAAGATTCTCACTGACGAAATGCATGTCACCTTGAAACGACGTGTTACACGCTATTTGCTCAGTCCCCTCGGCGTTTTAAATGAGGATGTGACTCCCTGCGGGACCCATGCCGTTCATAACTCGCATATTTAGGACCCAACGGGATCTCGGACCTAGATACACTACAAACAAATGAAAGGAAATCAAGGGAAGCGAATGATGGCATTGAAACCACTTCTTTTTTATTTACTGATTTATTTATTGTGATCTTAGCACCTAGCTTATAAAAACCTACAATATTACCTCAAAACGGTTCTGTTTATGTTTTCATTTGACTTATGATTTAAGGGAGACGGTGTTAGAATCCCTCGACCACTGTATTTTTTTATTCCAAACGGGCATTATTACATAAGTTAATACAAGTAATACCATTTTTTTTTATCTTATTGATTTAAACCGCATTCATGCGTCACAATATCTTGTAATTTTTTTAATTACCGTCTCATTGTTGATATGTACGGACATACAAACTGAAATAAAAAAAAAATACATAAATATTATTAAAAATATACAAAAGTTCAAATTAATACCAGTGGCATAATTGTTTTGTTTTAGAACGGAATAAATCACTATTCATATTTTACGTTCCTTAAATTTGTAATTTGCGTGAAGCAACATGATACACAATTTAGGTACACTTAACATCAAAATAATGATCGTATCTAGTGAAGATATTTATAACACTTAATCTTAGCAATCTGTCTCTCAGGACTAGTCAGGACATAGGATACGCAAAGGAAAGTTTGGAACATTAAATGGAATCGTCCATCTCCCCAGACGAGAAGTTTATTGCTTTAGTAGATAATATTCATCTAATGGACATATATCTACTTGTTAATATTGATAGTGTTATTTATTTACGTGTAGCAACGACAGGCGGAATACGTTTCTTGAAGTTATCAAGTGTTAAAAATAAGTATAATGTGTTCATCCAAATGTATTAAAAAGATATGAAATAATAATTTTGATAATTATTATCGATATGCAAAAAATTGCATACATATATTTGGACTGGGTCACTAACGAACTTACGTACCTACCTTAGATAATATTTGACAGTTGTTGGCGCTTTTTAGACATGTGATTAACGTCATATTAACTTGTATTTTTTTTTATATTGTTGACAAAGACTACATGTGTTTATTATTTATTTATATTATATATGTATAATGTATTAATTCTATTGAGCAATAAAATCAACGTTGTTGCTGTAAATAAGAGAAATTTATTATTTTATTGAAAACTAATTAAGTACAAATTATTTTACAAACTTATTTTACTACTATACTTAAACAAATAAAACTAACCTGTAAATAAGAGAAACAACATTCGAAGCTATTGCTTCAATGTAAAAAAATTATATACGCCTTTAAATTATTATTTTAACGTCTTCCATATTTTCAAATTGCCATAATGTCAAAGTCTATTACTGGTACTACTTTGACATAGAGTTAAAAGAGCCTAAAAGAGGTTCATTTACATATGTACATGTCTTTTTCTAAAATAAATTCAATACGTCTAAGAGGATATTGTCATCATTGTGCAAAACTTTTATTATAGGACCAAACCAAGAATCGCGAAATACCAGTCAGTTTGTCGAGATAAGCTTTCATAAATTGTATGCAGCAGTTTGTACTTTGTAAGCATTGTATTGTGTGTATAGTTACAAGGTAGTAGTGGCTCACAAATTAATTAAGCGGCGGTATCCTAATGGCTAAGGCATCGGACTTGCGATCATGGTCGTGGGTTTGAATCCCACCCATTACGCACTACCGACGTGAACCCACGCTTAACACAAGCATGTAGTTTACCATGAGGGGTAAAAAAATACTAGTAATGAGCGAACAACATTGCTAGACGATTCTTTATTAATATTACTTACAACAGGTACCTTAATATGTTTTTTCATCTAAAAGCTTTGAAATCGAAGTTTTAATTTATATACTCGTCTGTCTATCTCCTGCGTAAATTTGTTCGTAGAAAATTGCTTTCCAAAATAGACATCTGATATTTGATTACAACACAAGGTAAGTGAGGCGTGCTAATATATAATACTAAATATTCCATTTCGTGTAAATAATTATTTACGGGTGTTGAACAAAATCACTTTGATGAATACTTAGAATATTTTTGTAAATAATGAAAGAAAAATTCAGCGGTTTGGGCAGATATTTGCATGGAAACGAAATGGCCGTAATTAGCGGATTTCTGAAGCTCATTTTTTAACTATAAGTACTAAAAGAACTGCTGATATTCGGTCGGTATAAGCAGCGATTATTTAGTAAATGATATCAGAGGCGTACCAAATAATTGGTATAGCCATCAATAGGGATTGAATACACACATTTCGTTTAACTTTTCGTTAAACGAAATGTGTGTATATTCTATAGTTCTTTCCAAATATAAATCATGTCTTGTAAAAATGCTTAATGTTATGTTTTTGTCATGGTGGCCTAGCAGTTCAATGAACGGATTCGCATGCACATGGTTGCAGGTTCGAACCCAGGCAAGTACCGATGTGACTTTTTCAAAGTTATATGTACTTTCTTAATTATTCTAAGACACTATTGACAAACGGTGAAGGAAAACATCGTAAGGAAACCTGGATTACAAAAATTGGAATCTGAAATCGCCAACCCGCAATGAGCAAGCGTGGTGATCAATGCTCATTCCTTCTCTATATGGGAAGAGGCCTGTGCCCAGCAGTGGGACGTTTATAGGCCATTTTTCGAGAATATGTATGTATGTACCATTCGGCCGCTGTATCTTGGTGAGCCTAAAAAGCGATACAAAATATTGTCGTCTCTCTCTACGTTTTAACTTGTGACCAAATTTGTATGAGAATTTTATTTGGAACTAAATTTGACAGTGCTAGCTTTCGTTTGTCCTTTTCTAAATATGTACAAATGATAAAGGTACGTGTTTAACAGAATTCGGACCACTATCTATACGAGCAATAATGTTTTACTTACCGTGTGTGCCGAAATAAAAACCGTATAAAAGGCAATTTATGCTGCAGTTTCGGCGTCACATCATTAAATTTTATATTATGTCGCGAATAAAATATAACTATAAAGAATTTATTATAATCACCACTACGTACGGTGTTTCAAATCTTATATTATACCTTTAAACGAGCAATTCTTGTATATATAATCTGAACCTCGGAAACGGCTCCATTCTGGGGGTTCCGGGGGCGTTTAATCGATCTAGCTAGGATACATTTTCAGAAATTGATGCTTTATCCAGGTACTTATGTTTACGCGTGCACACAATGTCAATCCAATTTGAGCTACAAAGCGCGCATTTAAAAAATGTTTATTTAAATTTTAAGTTTATTACGTGTTTGGTCTGGAGATAGTTAGAAAAATGTTTATGAATGTTGTGAAATTTATAATAATTAAGGTAGTTTATAAAAAACGTTATTAAAAAAAATACTTTCATAAGTATTAAAAGTTTTTCGACGCTAAAAAATGGTACTTGAAGCATTCAAATTGAGCTTTGGTGTTTGTAAATGAGTGCAATTCATTTCAGATGACAAGTTTGTTTAGAGCCTGCTGGACTATTAGGATATTATTTCATTATGCGAGCTAAATCTTTTCTAATATGCTCTTGTTTTGAGAAGAATACATCAATATTGCTTTCAAAATGTTTGTTGTTTCATTCTATAAAACAAACCAATTCAATTTACTGCTTACGCAGCAACACAAACAAATAAAAGTAATAAATATATTAATAAAGAAATATCTAGCACATTGGTTTTAGAACCTGTTTGTATATTATATCTAGTAAAAGCTGTCTAAAGCTGATTCAACTAAATATAAAAGTCAAGTTTGGTCACAATTTTTCAACAAAATCGTTCATAAACGCGGTCATTTTTCTTTTTAAATATTCGCTACAGTTCACATCACACGTACATTACGAGGTGTTCAAAGTCACAACTGAATTCACCTCAAAAAAAAATCTCGCTAATATTTTATTTATTATCGGGCCCACACGAGTCACCGTCATTTGTAAAAGGATACGTTTGACAAACAGTAAGATTAATGGCCAAATTACTAAGCTTCAATTGTCTCTTTTCCGGAGACATCGAAACTCAACGGTAGGTTGATTTTCCATTTTGTAAAAGCCGCCTCATTTTTTCAGCAACTCAAATAATTCACGGGGTCCATGATTAAGTGCGCTGCGATAACATGCTCCGGAAAATATAGCCATCATTTCCTTCCCGGGTAAAGAAAATGACGATTTAATGACTACTCAACGCAAACAATGGGTAAAATTTACTGAAAGTCCTACTCATTTACTTGAGTAGGTACATACCTAAAGACGAAAATTCATTAATTTTATCAAATAGTTTATGTACACGGTCGGTTTTCTTAAGTACAGTCGAGGGTGCGTTTCGATGCGGCGATATGAAATTAGCGTCACACTATGTCCATCTAAGTTAACACCTTCCCTGTCCCGTCAGAAGACACAATAGTTAAACAATGGAAATGTTGTCGGACTTGCGATCATGTGGTTGCGCGTTCCAATCCCACCCATTACACTACCAACGTGAACCCACTCGTGACACAAGCATCTTAGCTTAGCACGAGGGGTTAACGAGATTACTATACTCCATTTAAAATAGCATTAGACAGAAGTTAAAAAAGGTTATTTATAATGCACACTTTGTTGCAAAAGTACAATAAACTTGTTACAGTTAGCCTATAAATTAAAATATATTTACATACCAGCTGTCACACTTATTTGTAATCATGTTAACCATTTTTCATAACAAATTATGTGGCTTTCATTTTTTTATAATATTTCATTCCAATCTAAAATGACAGTGTCAATGCTAAAAAGCTAAAAGAAGCAGTGATGAACAATACTGGAACGTTTTTCGTTTTACTATTATCCTACCATTATTTGTTTATTTATTAAGTATATATTTATTATTTTATTATGACTAAATCCTATGATGAAGACGAAGAAGTTTCACTATAGTGTGTTGTAAGTTGTTATTTTAATTAAAACATTGTTCTAAAAATTACTTTTGTTTTAATCTTAATTAAATCTAAGTCATCATGACATGATTGGTTGTCTCATTCATTGTTTTGGTGTAAGTTTGTAATTTGTGATGAAGATATTGTTATAAATAAAGCGTAATTTAAAAATAAAAGTTTTATTTCGTTTATTTAAGTACTTCAAACAATTTCTTTGAAATAAAATGTTTTCAATTCCTGCTTCTGCGAGCCTCTTTTTTCTAATGCTATAATAAATGGAGTATAGTAATGTGAGACTATAATGTTTATAAAAAAAAAACACAGGTCAGTGAAAGGGTTAAAGTACTGCAAGTAAAAGTAAGTAGTTATTATTCATTAGGTAGACACATTTGATTCTTCTTCTTAGGGTGCCTCTCCGCTACCGGAGGTCAACCGTTCACGTTAAAATACGTAAAAGTTCTTCTGCGCTGAATATTCCTATTCACTCCCGTATTTTTCTACGACTTATTTTGTCTTTCAACACGCCTTCTACCCCATACGTTCGATAGGCACAAAAAAATATTAACAGACTTGATACAGACTTATGTTCTTGTTGTTAAATCAGACAGTTTTCTAGATAATGAAAGGAGATAAAACATTTATCTATGTAGATATTGTCAAAAACAGAAGGGACTGAAAATAAATCGCGTAAAATATTAACAATTTCTTGTATAAAACCGAAGCACTTGCGTTACACATAAATATATAAGTATGTATACCATATAATAAATCATGGAGTGTCACACCAGAGGCCCTTCAAGAAACTTTTTGAAAGGATGCTTAACTTGGACAGTAATGTCACAAACTTGAACTTGAGGCAAGTTAAGAGATGGAAAATGGTTTATTTTGTTACCACAAATGCTTGAGGCTGCTTGGAAATAATAATTTAATAATTATTCATTTATAATTTTTATATGCATTTCTTTTATTATTAAGCTGACAGCTATTAGATAGGTACTCAATAATGTTAAGTATTGAAACTGGTTCAAATAATAGTCAAACAAAATAGTTTTAATGAAGGGTCCTTTGTAACGATTAGTTTATTAGAATATTCTTATCATTGAAATAAAACGAATTTACTATGGATTCTATCGCGGTTTATTTTGATTTTAGTTCCCGACGTTTCGACACCTTTTCAGTGTCTCAATTCGTTTAAACGTAGTTTTATTTCGACATTCACGTAAACCTCAGAAAATAATATATTTTTTCAGTTCTCTCGTCACTATCATCTGAAGAACTAGTCGCAATAAATAACCTAAATGAGTCACCATTTAGGTTAAAAATAAACAATTATTAAGCTTGATTTAAGTTAAACATGACCTTAAATGAAACCCATAAAGTTCACAATCAGTTTAATAAGTAACACGTGTTTTCATGTCTACTATGTATTTTATTTTTTACAGATCATTTTGATGAACTTATTTGTTATGAATATGAGTCTGGCGCTTTTATTTTTACAAAATAAATCTAGCTAACTCCGTAGAACGTATGAAAACATCAAAATCTCCTTATCCGAGATTTATGAGTAGAATAATCTATGGATTTCAGGACAAGATTTGCCAGTAAAACTTCAAACTTATTTTTACGACTTTTAAGTCGTATAATCTTATTTCCATTGTATAATTCCTACTCTTCATATGTTGGATACTACTATCATCGCAGATTCTTAGACTTTACTACAGTCTGTAGTAAATAGTACCCATCCTACTTTAATGCCTCCATGAAATGTCAATTACGCGCAATAAAACCTGAACCGTATTGAACTTTTAAGTGAATATTGCTTTTTTATGCAGACTTTCGCTATCTCTGATATCAATGGGTGATCGTAAAATATTTTTTGGAATGAAGGACCGAAAATCTTTTCTTTACAAAAAAAATAAAAAAATAAACGATCAACACGAATAATTGACAGCGATATACCTACGTATAGTCAATTACGAAACCTTCGCCTTTTTGGTAGTCGCTTATGAAAAGAAAGTTACTACGCATTTACAGGTGTCATAGTCACGGGCCGACCCCGAGATGTCTGCTCGTGACCATGACACCTGCAAAGGCGTTAAAACTTCGGGAACTAAAATCAAAATAAACCGCGATAGAATCCGTTCAGAAGTAGTTTTATTTCATTGTCTAACATTCGCGTAAACCTCAGAAAACAATATGTGTATTAACAGACAAAAAGCAATAAAATCTAACAAATTAAATTTAACAAATCCATTATCCGCTAAAATCATAAAGAGGAAAGGTCTGTATGTTTGTATCGAATTAACTCAAGAACAACCAAACCGATTTAAAAAATTCTTTAACCATTAAGATAGGTAGGTACTTCATTGTCCAGAGTAACATAGGCTATATTTCAGCATGCGAGCCGCGGGTAACGACGGTTACATTTAGTTTTAGAAACGTACCAAGAAATGTTTTTGGTCTGGCACTTTTGACCTCTAGGCACTGGTTTACCGAACAATCAGTCAGCACATGTAATAATAAATGATTGTTTTTTCTATTTTTTTATATTTTTAGTATTTGTATAAAAATAGGAAATTACATGCAATATGACACTTCAACGATTTAACAGCTTTTTAAGACGATTTAACTTAGGCTCAGTTTTTTGATCCCGAGTTAACTCAACCAATAGTTAAATATTATATAATTAATATAGTTTAGTATTAAGTGTTTTGTAATTAAATATTCCTGTGTAAATATTGAATTAAACTACAAATAGGTAATAATTTTGTTCTGTATTCAGTACGTTTTGATGCTGTCAATAAATTATGTCATCATAGTTAAAAAACTAATGGTTTTAAGCTTCGGTAAAACACGTTTTTTCATCAATTGTTAGTCTACGAAATAGTCTAATAAGATGGAGAGTAATTATTAAACCATTTGTTAGACTAAAATTGATGAATAAACGCGTTATACCGAAGTTTGAATCCGTTGTTAGCATATTTAACCATTGGTTGAGTTAACTCGGGATCAAAAAACTGGGCACGTATCAAAATCTCAAACAGCGTAAAAAATATATTAAAAATAACTCACCACTTACAACGAATAAATTCTAAAGAGTATTTTTTTAGACGACAAAAAGGACTTCCATTAAACCCTGATTTACCTTCAAAGCATAAATTATTTTTTAACGTGCGCCCTTAAGCGGTTTTTCATTTTAATTGCCAGTGTAATCACACCTTAAGGGTTATTTAGTACACCGTTGAGCGATACTTAATGACCAATAGAAGTTCGTGTTACACATTATAATATTACATTTGAGGCGTAAAGCTGCCGTGTAATGTTATTGCTTAATTATTGCCCCTTGAAATTGTACACTGAATTGTAATTAACGTTTATTAGTAAAATAGCCGTTTTAGTTACAACTGCAGGCTTTTGACTTTTTATTTATAATATCTTGGGACAACTTACACACGGCCATCTGATCCGAAACTAGGCAGAGCTTGTACTATGGCAACCAGACAACTGATTTACACACTTATATTTTTTAACGCATACATATTAAAGATAAATTACCAGACACAGATGAAATGATTGTGCTCATCATACAATGATTTTTCCTAGATGGGCATTAAGCCCAAGACCTCCAGGTTAATAGTTAGGGTCACCTAACCACTGCCCACTGGACCAACAAACCAGTCAAAATTATACTGTTTAAGGAAACAGGAATTAAGATTACTGTTATTGGTGATAGCGGTTTTTAAACATACCTAATGTAGACCAGAATGTAATTCACAGTTCACTGAGGTTTTTTTTTACTTTGCAATTACTTTATAGGTCTTAGCTATCATCTAATAATCAATAATATAAAAGCCCACGTCACTCACTGACTCACTGACTCACTGACTCACTGACTCACTGATTCTGGAACGCTCGCACACTATGATAATTTTTAAAGAAAGAACACATAACAAAGAGTTTATCATAAAAAAGTTTCAAAAACAATATTTTCGCGAAACGTCAATGACTGAAGAAAAGTATTAAGTTTTGTTATGATTCAATCAATGTATAATACTTTACGCGCGAGCGAAGCCGCGGGCAACAGCTAGTATAAAATAATCGTCATCGTCCGTAACACTAAAATAGTATTATTAAAACAAACAAATTTGTTTTCCATTCAGTATGATTACTATTGATAACATTGGATATTATGTTATTTTACGGTATAAATTGTTTTATCAATATACGCAACAATTTATTACATTACGTAATATTAAAATTGTTGAACAAACATTACCATATAGTTCGTACTTATAAATAAGGAAGCAATTCCATCATTGTTTTAAACTTCAATTACCTACACATTTCTTAATAGCGTCTATTGATTTCTTGTTACAACTATTACCTACCAATTACAATAATTACCGTTCAATTATCTACCCTTCATGATAACTCATAATATTTAACTAATGAAAGCATAATTAGGTCAATGTATTAAAAATTGTGACCGATACGCAATAGGGCTACCTCTTTATAATAAACTAGTTGCTTCCTGCAGCTCCGGCCGCGGTCTCAATTTTTTTATATATTTGTGATGTAAGCTATACTATCTTTTAAGTTGGATCAAACTGCACACGGTGTGCAAATATGATTAAAATCGGGTCAGTAGTTTCGGAGTTCATCCCGGACAAACATCGTGACACTGGAATTATAAAAATAGACGATGTGTCGTGGTGGCCTAGCGGTTCAATGACCGAATTTTGATTGAACCCGGGCAAGTACCAATGAGACTTATTCAAAGTTATATGTCCTTTTTTAATTATTCTAAGACACCATTGACAGACGGTGAAGGAAAACATCGTGTGGAAACCTGGATTCCAATAATTATAATCAGAAATCGCCAACCTGCAGCGAGCAAGCGTGGTGATCAATGCTCATTCCTTCTTTATATGGGAAGAGGCCTGTGCCCAGCAGTGGGAAATTTATAGGCCCGTATTATATGAATTTAATAAATTAATCTTTGGATCTTGTAAAGTTATAAAGTATTGAATCGCGGCAACAGGTCGCGAAGCCAGCTAGTACACTATAAATGGGCAATCCTACTAATATTAAAAATTTGAAAGTGTGGATGTTTGGATGTTTGGATGTTTGCTACTCAATGACGCAAAAACATCAGAACGGATTTAGATGAAATTTGGCATACATTTAGCCTTTGACATGGAAAAGAATATAGGCTACCTTTCATCCCGATTCCTTAAGTAGTTCCCAAGGCATGACCCAATTCTGAAGACAACGCAGAAGAAGTCGCGGGCAGAAACACTAGTTTCTGCCCGCGACTTCTTAATGCACGCGAAATGCGAATGCATATTTGTATCAATTTTGATAAAAATATTGATGTTCTATGTAACAAACACAATTATTTATTTTAAACTTGTTTTCGCCCGCCCCTCCGCTTGTGTGTTTTTGTTGACGTGGTAAAAACAAGGCTATTTAATTTCTTGGCTTTCTCCGGATCCAAGCTGACTCCATACCAAGGTTCATCAATATCGGTTTTGACAGACGGACAGCATTACTTTGGTGTTTGAAATATTTAGTATTTATGAATAGTGGTAGGTACTAAGTTTTTATGACAAAATCCATGTGGCAATGACTACTTCTAAGACTAGAATTTAAAATGAATCGACTCGCATCAGGATATGCATTCTCACGGCTATAAAAAAAAGAACATCCATTGTAAGAATACAACAAACATAGCAAAAATCAATCAAATGTAGGCCTTAAAGTGACGTCATAACGGCGAAATTATAATGAGAACAACTTATGAATGACGCAGCCAGCTGTGAACCGTAGAATGAGTCATGCTGTCCCGTTTACTCGCGAAATTTAGATATTCAACGACAATTTTGAGCTTTAATGTGAGCAGATAGAGTTCAGTTTCTACTGTACAGGCGGGGCCATTAAACATTTGTACAACTTTATTGACAATGCGTGCGCCAGCGCATTGTGCGCTACCGCCTACCGTCGTTATGTCAGTGTGACATATGCCGCCGACGAAGACGCACGTGCGTTCCGATAAATAAAAGAATCTGGCGCGAACATATTTAAATCGAACGACATTTTTTTGTGATATCTAAGTGAAAGTTACATTGCGCGCCAAGTTTTGTGATGACAGAAACGTTAAAATACGTAATAAGGATTGTAATAGTGACATTATTATATTATACATTGATATGCGTGTTCAAAGAAATCAAGCGTTACTTGCCTGGATTTGAAGCGACAACTACACATTAATATTGGATTTCAATTTTATTTCCGTTAGCAGATAATTGGTAAGTACCATGACTAGATAATATTAAAACAAATAAATATATATTTACGTACGTATTTTTAAAAAGTTGTCTTGGCTGTCTTATCAAATTGGGTTTTATCTATTTAAGGTAACGTGAGGCTTTTTAATGATTACTACCGCCATGACACATGAAATGAATCGTGATCATTAACGTATGAGGGTCACCCGTCCAGATGGTCAAACACCATGGACAATTAGACATAAGCTAGAGTTAGTAATAAAGCTATTATTATGAAAAATACTATTTCACGTTGGCCTTTATTTAGGTACTAGCGACCCGCCCCGGCTTCGCACGGGTGGACATTTATTTCTTCATAGATGTGCACCCTCCTCCCCTGCGGTTTCGCCGTGCGAGTCGTGCGACACATACCTATCGGCCGGGGCCATCATTCATTTTAATACCAATTACAATTTTAAATTCGTATTATCTTTTGAATGAATTGTCCGATTGGAATAAAATAAAAAGTAATTTATAGCTATTGAAACAATCTTGCTCAATAAATAGTTTATTTGGATAAGGATTTGTATTTGACGATAATATTATGATCAATAAACATATAATAATTTTAATTACTATTATTCTATGGAAAAGTGGTTATAATGGCTAAAATATAAATGTTTGGTTTATACTATCGCGGACTTTTTTGTAGGCATTATTGAGTTCTACAACTTTTCTATAGAAGTCAACCATACATCTCTAACCATTTAGGCAGCGTTCGCGAGAATCGTTGACGTACGGCAGTTTTTTCGTCGAATTACTCCACAATTTTCACTACCACGAAAAATCCTATCTATTTTCCGGGATAAAATATAGCCTATACGGATTCGGAAGAATCCCTCTAAGTAATGGTAAAAGAAATTTTGAAATCGGTCCAGTAGTTTTTGAGCCTATTCAATACAAACATACAAAAATACAAAAATACAAAGGTTTCCTCTTTATAATATTAGTATAGATATCATTCAATTTACTACCGAACCGATTTTGATGAAACTGGATGTTACTGAAGTTAAGTAAATTCTTCCTATTCTATATTTTTTTTAAACGACTCTCGTACTTAATATCCTTGTATCACCGCGGGTTTAACAAACATTCAAACCACGTGCACAAAGAACACGCAGACTAGGAACAAGCATTTGTGGTTCACAAAAAACATATTTTGTCCCACGCAGGAATCAAATCCGCAGCATGTCGCAAATAAAAATAACATCGTTTCGGAATTCGGCGTTTACATAACATACGCAGATCATAAAATCATCTCCATATAACAATAACATTTATAATATTTGCGTATTTATATTAGTTATTTAACAGCTGACAAAAATGACCAGTTATATTGTAACAGATACATACACAAAATTGAAAATGTCGCAGTAATGTTGATATTTAAAAACAAATGCATAACAATACACGTTATGTAATTATGAATGAAATGCATCTGATTGTTTTTCAAACAGAAGTTATTTACACAGCAAACTTAGATAAGTTTGCAAATGTGTTCATTTTGATATTCATAATTGTATACCGTCCTAGAATCTAGAATTCTAGATATGAAACGCAAACTACGTGATACAAAGATTCAAGCCAATATTTTCTCAAAGACATATTATTATTTGATTATCTATCACAAATAAAATAAAATGTATGTTTCCCTGTAATTGTAAATTATTAAAATAATTTGCTATTTTTTTGTGGGAATAAAAGATACATAGAATTTAATTGTAACTAATAAATAACCAACAACGTACCACCATACCAGTAACGCAAATATTAATTCGTCGCCTAATATTCAATCAATCATATTCTTTAGTGTTACTAGATAACACGTAACAGCATCTTCAGAAGTAAAAAGATTTAAACAAAGAAATAAGCAATTATTTGGAACTCATTACAGGCTATAATTATAAAAAAGTTAAACCAAGGCTTTTCTTAAATCAATTCGTCTACAACACCAAGATTATAAAAATTACATATATGTTCGAAAGGCCTTCAATCTTACAAAAATCTTATCTACAAATTAAAGATAAGTATTATTAGGAGTATTTAAATCCTTGTCAACCCTTTTACAACTCAACTACCATAATTCTAAAAATATAACGTTAGAATAATATCCTTTCGAAGATAAATAAACACGTCCGTTCGGACGTCCGTCGTCGCAACCGGTGCAGACGCTCACGTTCGCCCAGTCATTTATTCCCAATTTGGTTGAAACTTCCTACCTACAGTCGTCGTCTTCAAAATAAAACGATTTTATAGATCCGATTACAACACGTCAATGAACATGTCATATGAACGTGGGTTTCAGATTAAATTTAGAATAGAGTTGTTGACGGGTTATAAAAATCAATTTTGTCCGTCAGTTATTTATTAGAAAAACATATTTAGCTACGTATTTTTCCTTTGTCGAAATAACAAACAACTGGTAAGAAAAGCGAATTACAGTTTATAAAGTGGTAGCTCACTACGTCATAATTCAGTAAAGTTGTAGCAGTTTCTGACGTCATGCGACATTTCAAATCAATGTAAGTATCGTATTTAGTTTTCATTTGCGCGAAAAAATAAATATGTGTCCGTGACGTTATGACTACCCGAAAAACATAAAAAAAAATACTCAACATCCCTATTACTTCAGTTTCTATCATATCATATTATTTTCAGCCATGATCGTCCCACTGCAAGGCAAAGGCCTCCCTTTGCTTATAATATTTTGTCTGAAAATGTTTGACAAGCTGCTTGACAAGTTCCAATGTACTTTTTATTTATCAGTATAGGGTCTATTTAAACAAAAATGGAATAAACTGGCATGCGGTAAAAGACAGTTTGTTGGCGATCACCAATAAAATATGAACACCAAGAAAATTTTAAATCTATTTCTCCCTTTTTTCCAAAATCCTTTGGGGTAGGTGCAACGTGTGTTCCATGTTTCATTTTATTCTTACAGCACGTCATAATTATCTGCATTCACTCTTTTCTTTCCATATTATTATATCACACAATGTTTTCATTTGTTTTTTTTTCTTTGTAGTGATACCCATTTGCTGTCGCTACGTTCTTGCTAACTTTTTTATGAATGTGATACTCCGATAATTATTAGAGACAATATCAGTGAAGAATTTTGGTAATTGTAAATGATTTTGAAGATAACTTCCTACATCTTTTACAAAGTTTTCTTCTTCAAAATAATGTTTTAGATTATAAAGGATGAAAAATCCTTTGATAATTTACTATTAATTGCATTGCTAATAATAGATATCCACGACACATTTTACCACAGCACAATTTGAATTCAAGAGGAAATATTTTAAACACGAAAAATGCTCACATGATTTTTTACACCAAAATATTACATTATATATGTTTGTATGTTGGTTTATAAGTCATGTTCAATAATTGTTCGAACGGTTCTAAAATTATTTATTCAATTAAGTTTAAGTTCGTAATTAATTCATATTAATTTATTTTTAGTTTCACCACAGCTCTGATTATTCTTGTAAGCTACAAGGGCTAGCCCATAAAACGAGCATCACATAATTAAAACCGTCAACGCAATTAATTATATTGTTATTTATACGAAAGACAAAATAACAGGAAACTGGAAAAGTAATATGTATTAATAAGTATGAATAAATTCGGGTTATTTGAAAAAGAAATAATAAATAACGTTTTAGGAAGTCCTCTGTTCAAAGGTTTCCTAGAAACGACTAAAATTAGACAGTACATTAGGCGCAGCACATTGACCTTAATTGCACCTTAATTCTAAAGCACTAGGGGTTATTTTCGTTATTGATCCACGTGTGGTCCTCAGATAACTCAGCCCTTCAAAATAGCTATTTAATGTAGAAACTGCGGAACTCATAAAAAATGCCCAATTATCTGCAAAATTAATTTTAAAAGCAATAAAATTGTAGTGATGTATTCGATAGAGATTGTTATTATGATCTTGAGCCAACTCTAATACCAATTTATCTTAGACCATTTGTCTAGAGCGTAGAAAAATAATCGTAAATAACGACACTCTCTATCAAGACGATGATAAATTATTATGTTTTTTAATCCGCTAGAGTTTATTTATCCTGTCGCCTATCCATTACATCTTGTACAGCTGCTGCCAAATAATTTATTTGTAAACTATTAGCAATGAACAGTTAATTAAATATAGAGGAACTAGCTGACCCGACAGCCGACAAGCTCAAGAAGATTTCATGCCAAACAACTAACGGGTATGACAAACGCTATAAAGGTCGCATTAGAAAAGTAGTCGTTAAATTTTCTTAAATTTTATAATGTTTCGCGTATTTTTTTTTGTTATTTCTTACGTAAGAACCTTTTCTTGATAATAACTAACACGACAAAAGAAGAATTCACTAAATTGGTCCAGCCTTTCACGCGTGATGCCGTGACCAAGGGAAATAGGGATTCATTTTTATGTATGGAGATAAAAAATTGATTATAATAAACTAGAAAAGACCGTAGTACCGAGTATCGCTCAATAAGATTCGCACATAATGTGAAATATATGTATCTACTAGCTAGTCGATTTAATTTGTAAATGTATTTTTTTTAAAGCTGAACTACATAGTGGGAATATTTATAGGTAAAAAAACGTCACGGGAATTAACGCGAACACATGCATTTACCTTCTATGACTTGACGTTTCAAATAAGCAAGCCTCAATTAATTTTAAGGTTATTCCTTACTTTATATCAACATTTGTAGCAGCTTAATACTGTATAGAAATCTAGCTTTCTTTACTTACAATACCGACAGACATTACCTTGTATATTTGTTATTTCAAAATACTATTAAATAGAATTCCTTCGGCAGAATACAATACTTTCATAATACTATTATTTCAGGCCACATTATTGTAACTGTTGCGTATTTATTTGCTCGGAATTCAGGCCAACCAGGTTTATTCAAGGTAGTCAAAATTATGTATTGTTCCATGTTATTGTACCTAGGACGAACGCACGATATGTGTGTATAAATAAATAGTTATGAAAATCCGGTAAATAGGTACGCATTACTCTGACTATAAGAATATAAATAAAAATATTAAATTGTAGTTGTGTATCTTTACCTTGTTATTTGAATAGCTGCCCAATTTCCTTTTTACATTTAAATCTAATAATTATCAATATATTTTATATACATTAAGAAATAAACACAAATTTTTAAACGACCTCACATAAATTTGGTACTTATATAAAAAAATACTACATACTTGGTATTTATATTTATTTATTTAATATTTTTTTACACACATAATAGTTACACAATGAGTCAGCAAATGTACAAAGGCTCTTCTTATTTTATATGAAATCTCTACGTATACGTAATTTTATTTACCTAACAATTTACTATAAACTAATATTGTTATCGCACTCACTAAACACATTATAATATTTGAATAAATATGTATAGCTATTCTTCACGTACCTATATGATTACATGAATAAATAAATGAAGAGCAAAACTCACGCGTTCAGCGAACTACGTAAACTATTAATTTAATAGTGATAAGTAAATAGAATAATTACAAACAATAAGTACCAAGAACTGTTATAGAAGAAGTCCGACGAACGTTAAATTAGCTAATGTTGTCAACTGTATCAGTTGACAACATTAGCTAATTTCAGTGAATGTTCCATTTCGAATTGCGACAAATGTTAGAGCACTAACACAACAATGGCCGCTCGCATTATTTGCGGCGTCTTTCATGCTGGGAGCTAAACTTCGATTCTGTAAAATTCAATCAACAACTCGCATCTCACTTCGCTATTCACTCTCACTTCGCATAAGTTTCAAATTTCGAGTGCGAAGTGAGCGTCGAAGTAACCAGGGAATTACGGAATGCCACGTCATACGTCATCTCATACTTTATCTGTCTAAATCTCACGGTTAATTTAGTTCAACTCGCTGACACGCTCGCAAGGGTAGCGCTAGTGCATCAACCGAGTTTTTTAAATACCAGTCAAGAAACTCACAGTGGATTCAGATTCGAAGTTGATTGCCTGTTGATTCTGTAAGAACGAGGTCTTACAGAATCAACAGGCTAAGTTGAGTAAGTCGCCATAATCAACCTACCATTGCCACAATCAGCACTACTACTATAGAGGCAGGCCAAAAAAATAAACAAATTCTAAGATGCTGTTTAGAATCTGTAGAAATTACATGAATTTATTTCACACTAGCTGCTCCCGACAATCAAAGGTTTAATCCTCATAGTTTCATACGTACAGACTTATCGAAATATAATTTACCCCTAGCCTTTGTTCTGGTAACAAAGTGTTTGCAAAATATCATTAAAATACGCTAAGTCGTTTTTCTTGAAAGATAAACAAAATATCAATCCATTCATACAAACTGTTTTTGTATACTAATAAGTACGTGATTATCGAGTAGTAGGTAATGTAACAAACATCTTGTTTAAAATTCCTATTCCTTTTTCGATCTGTATACACTATGACAGTCTACTAATAATGCGTATGACCACATCTTAACGTACGCGGAATTTACTAGCTGCCTACACTACATTCCATTATTGTTAATGTTTTAATACAGGTGTTGTTATTACGCAACTTGGATACAATAGTTTGCATAACTTATTTGTTTAGGGCCACAGGCTTACTACTAAGTATGTGATAAGAATATATTTGTCTTCGTTTTAAATAATTGTTTAATAGGCGTTCTTCAAATGTTTAAACTGTAACGTTATCGTCATGTTGCTTGTTTTTTCTTATTTAGAGTCAGATTTGATATGATTCGTGAATAAAGTTAGAATCACTTTGATATTTTCTTTTTAATTCGACAAAGTTTTTTCCAATTTATTTTGAGAACAGTCCTCTTTTCGAGTAGGTAGTTATATTTGTTGGTCTTCGGTTACACGACAGTAAATTTAAGATCGCTGCCGCTGCGTTATACTCATACTGTGTGAAACGCCATTATATCTGAATACTTAGTTCTTAGTGCACGTGGCGCATGCAAAGTGATCACATGAACTCCACTTAGCACAAATAAATGAAGGTGTTAAACATTCCCCGGTGCATTGCGGCTACGATAATAGCGCGAAAACTATGCTGAAACTTGTTTTAGGAAAATGTGTTGGTTAGCACTTTCATAATAGGTATTATAATTATGCAAATACGTGTTATCTTATTATTAAGAATGTTGCATGCTGTTTGTTATTGTATAAAGAGCCAATTAGACCCCCTCGCTAGTCCCCTAAGTGGTGCATCATATTATATTATTAAGCATCAAAATTGTAATAACATTTTCAATTCTGTGGGATTGGAGCCATATTTTTCTTTTAAATAATTCAAGTCTCTTGCAAAACTTGCACTCTTTCTAGCATATAATTATTTCACTAGCTATGGTATTTCTTTCTTGCGGTTTTTAAGGAAGAAAATGCGTGAGCGTCGTAAAAAATACTTACGTTATTCATTACACATTCTTTGACGACCTCCGTGGTCGAGTGGCGTGCACACCAGTTTTCAAGGTGTCACCAGCTTAGAGGTCCCGGTTTCGATCCCCGGTCGGGTCAATGTAGAAAAACAATATTTCTACATTGTCTCGGGTCTAGGTGTTCGTGGTACCTTCGTTGCCTCTGATTCCATAACACAAGTGCTTTAGCTACTTACTTTGGATTCGGAGCAATGTATGTGATGTTGTCCACATTTATTTATTACGCTGACAAAGGTTTTAACCATTCACAACAAAGTTTTGCTTAACAGTAGTATTAAATGACGTCAGCAGCTATATAGTAGGTATAATAAATTCAATTACGTATTACAAGAGTGCAATGTTGTTATTAATCGCAGGTATTTATAAAATACGTAAAAGGTCATGTATTGTTTACATTTTTCTTCGATAACAACTCTGTCGAGTATGAATATGAGTTTTAAGCTGTGACTCGTAGTTTCCAGTCCCGTAGATTTTATTTCTGTGAGGGTTTACAGATAAAAAAATCAGGACCATGATTTTAGTTTTTTATATTTTTGCCGAAAAAAAGGTTAAAGGTCTTAGGTCAAATACTTTCGTTTTGACCTCTCTTTCAAAGATATTACGAAGCCTTGTATCGTTCCACTTCCATCTTTTATCTATTCTGCAAAATGTGGTTATAATAATTCTCAAGTAATAAAGGCAAGCATATTGCTATTTTCTGGGCACAATGCCACCAAAAGTTCCTCAAGAAAACTTGTTTTATTGAACTTATAATAAGCAGGCTATTTTTCAACATTATTTTAGTAGCTTATTCTAGAATAATTATGGTTGCTATCTTATGGACCTGGCTGATTAAATGTTCTTATCTATCTATATTTATGATATTAATATCATGTCGTAATTTAATTTTAGGACACATTTGGTTTAGGCAGTCCACTTAAACCAACCAAAAAAAAATCTAGGCCTCTCTTAGGCCCAGTTTTTTGATCCCGAGTTAACTCAACAAATGGTTAAATATGCTAACTAATGGTTTCAAACTTCGGTAGAACGCGTTTATTCATCAATTTTTATTGTAACAAATGGTTAATTAATTAACTCTAAACCTTATTTGACCATTTGATAGCCTACAATCGATGAAAAAATGCGTTTTGAAATCATTAGTTAGCATATTTAACCATTGGTTGAGTTAACTCGGGATCATGAAACTGGGCCTTAGTCTATACATGAGCACTTTAAGTAAATAAGGTATTTGTTTAGACCTTAACAACTTTATGAGGCGATGGTTGGGTCATTATCTACTGGAATAAGGAAATTGAACGCCGTAGTAGAGTGATAAAATTTAATTCATCCAATACCCGGAAGAGAGCAATACGAAATTTTGCCAGCATGGTTGGGCGCTAAAGTTTTCTTTACAAAATCGGTGTATTATACTGAATTTAGTGAATGATAATAATATAATTACTATCGTAAGTATCGTAAAACAAAAAGTTGTGGCGGTGGTTCAATGAACGGATTTTCGTGGGTTGCAGGTTCAAACCTACTACAGGCAAGTACCAATGGTACTTATTTTCACATTTAAATCTTAAGTATTCTAAGCCGTCATTGACAATCGGTGAAGGGAAACATCGTGAGGAAAGCTGGATTTCAAAAATTGGTATCTGTAATCACCAACCCGCAGTGAGCCAGGGTGGTGATCAAATGCTCGTTCCTTCTCCTATATGTGTAGAGGCCTGTGTCCAGCAGTAGGAACATTTTACCAATAAGCAATAAGCAAAAGGCAAACATTGTTTTTAGTATATGATCATTTTACTATATTACTAGCTGTACCTGCGACGCTGTTTGCTTTGATGTCGGTCATCGGTCATGAATGCCTGAGTGCAATATAGAGAGCTCAAGGCGACTGCTTGTTTTTGTTCCCTACCCGATATCGAACGATTTTAAAATTAAAAAAACTTGTTTGGTTCTTAACCGATTTCAAAGAAAAAAAATCTCAATTATTATTAGTTTTATTATTGTTAGTAGAATTTTTATTCATTTAAACGAGGTCGCCGAATTTCGATGTTAAATTAACTACCTAGTTTTTCTCTGTTTAGTTCTTATTTTTTACATTACATGACTATGCGTCATCATGTAATTGACTACCAACAATTTAAACATCTAATTTAAATAATACAAAATTGGTGCGCCAATTTATCCTTGATATAAATTCAACCCGCATCATTAATTACTTAGCAACAATTAATGACGTGATAGCGATCAGCTGTTACAAGCTACAATAACCGACACCTTATTGACTCGCTCTGCTTCCGAAATAGATAACATCGTAATCATATTTGTAAGGAATTCTTTAACAATAAGAAGAAGTATTTTATATTTGCTAGAAAAGTTGTATGTAGCTTCTCTGTATGGAACCATTTTAGTATGATTTCATTTTGCGTTGCGACAAAGATATCTACTTATGACTTCATGTTTTGATTGTGAAGAGAAAATTTGAAAATAATTTACATAAAGGTGTAAACCATCTCCATCTGATCAGCTTTTAAACAGCAAGCATTGTATAAAAACGGTCCATTCGTTTGGGAGCCATGATACCGCAGGCAGTCATTAAACTTATCAATACCCTTTTTTCGGCAAGAATTAAATAATTATCAAAGGGAACCATGATTCTAAATGACCCAACTCTAGTATGCATATGTAGGTAATATTTTTTTATAAAACAGAATTGAGAACGGAACCTATACGTTTTTTAGAGTCGGTTAAGAATATTGTATCTCAGCCCACCCGTATTTTATCTAAATATAGCCGGCACCGTCCAGTCAATCTATTTAAGGGCAAGATATATCGCGTAAATAATATTCAATTAGTCTCTTCGTGCAACAAAGCACCTATATCAAGGCTACGACCTTATAACGAGATAAATTGTGTGACTAATTATGACAAATGAGTTATTATTTACTCAAGTGTAGAATGTGTCTTATGATAAATGTATTATTTGACTCTAGGGTTATCTGTGTAAACGTTCGTTGTTAGCACTTCGTTTTTAAGGACCGAGAGGCCTTCTTGTGTGCTTATCTTTATTATTTAGACATCGGCATCTTGTTTAATAGGAATTATAAAAAGAAGTGAAGAGTACAACTCCCCAAAAAATATTCTCTTTCAAATAATAATATTAATGGAAAAATGCAGTTTAAACTGCCAATTTAAAGAAAAATATACTTAAATAATAAATACCTTTATAATTATGTTGCTTTTCTGTTAACTGCATTAAGAATTTACTTGCTTTTGACATTTTTTTTCAATATGTTTAGCTAAATGTTCTAAGACAAACACACCTACTTACTTAATATTTTAGCATTTCCACAAACAAAACAAATACCAAAGTGTCATCCACATAAAATGTGGAAACAAACTTCTAATTATAGTAGTGTTCAGAAATTCTTATGATAAATTAAATTCTACAATTCCGTCTCAAACATTTACTTAATCAATAATTTATTGAAAACAATTCAAATCATTATTATAACCACAATATGAATCATCTCAATGACGTCATGTTACTCTTTTGTTTATATCCATTATTAAATTGCAATGTTATTATAACTAAATGCTGTGCATCTACATGTGAACGTCAAGATTTCATGTGAAAAGGTGTGACGTATTCTTGATGTTAACAACTAGTTTATCTATGAGTTGTAAGGTTATTCTTGGATGACAAGTAATGTGAGGTTATGGAAATAAAAATGTAGCAAACAGATGGACGCACAGAGGGATTATTCGATCTGTTCCCTTACCTATTATCTACTTACGAGGGATAATTCGAACTTCATTCACGCCTTATCTTTTAATATGTACCCCTTCACAGATAGGGGACAGATTAAACTGTTTCATTCCTGTTTGTCCCCATAGAATTTAATAAATTCATGCTACAAAAACATTACTTTAAAGAATTAAAGGAAGAACAAAAATTTGTTGTTTTTTTTTTAATGAACGAAATATTCTTATGTTAATATATTTTTTTACTGTAACTAACTTGAATTCAGTCAAATCAGAAGACTGATTTTAATTTTGCCTAATACGTACTGTGATTTATAAGACTGTAACTATCTGATAGATATATAAAAGTGTCATTTTCTATAATTCACTTGAATACAAGTGATTGTTAACCTGCAGCCCACAAGATTATCCCCCCATATAGACACAAATCGGAATAATCCGCACAGAGTTACTTTTGCATTAAGAACAGTTAATCGAATTCGATTTTAATGCATATTAAACTTAAAATTCAAAAATGGATAATCTACAGAAATCTTTTTATGTCTATGGGATAATCCTACTGTAAGATTATCGAAACCAAAAGGTCTGATTACTATGTATTATAAATAAACGTTTCTACAGATAACTAACATATAACACAATTGTAAAAGAGAACGACGCGAGGATAATAGCGTTATCCGTCACGTTTGGTACATTACAAACTGCCCGTGAGCAACTATTTATTAATCTGTGCCGTGAGCACGAGTTGCTGTCATATCGATGACTAAGACGGGATGCTTCGCGGTTCAATCCAAACACGCGACAAAACGTATGTTTGAAATCATTGAGATCATTACACAGTTTAAAACAAAGTAGAGCCCAATGTACGCTTAGATCTTTTAAACTACGCTAGCCTATCGCGGTCCACTGCAGGACATAGGCCATATCAAGTTGCGTCACAACACCCGGTCCTCCGCCTTCCGCATCCAGTCCGACCCAGCTACCTTTTTCAGGTTATCGGTCCATCTGGCTAGGGGGCGTCCTAAACTACGCTTGCCTATTCATGGTCTCCACTCAAGGACTCGTCTGCTCCAACGTCCTTCGATAGACATGACCAGCCCACTGACACTTCAGCTTACTAACTCTGCAAGCTAGGTCGGTAACTCCGGTTTTTCTTTGGATAATATCATTCCTGATTTTATCCTAGCTCGCTCTATAGCTGAGCGACTTTAAGTTTGTGGACTAGCCCTATAACTAACAATCTTAATATTTGTGATTAAACAGAATTATTCTTAAAATATTATTCATTCGCAAATAATTTTAAAACAATTTCAACTGCCGTGCGTTTTGCATATCAATATAATGACAAATTATGCGTACACCGTTGACAATTCAATTATATACAGGCTTCAACGACACTCGGAAAACCACTAGTAACACTCTATTTCTTCAATCATAGAGTTCAAATTACCGTGTCGATTGATGTTAATAGTGGCAAGTGAATGATGTTCGGTCAGTTATGATACCGTAAACATTGCCACCGTCTGTTATCAAAACAGTGTGCCGTTTATCTTTTACCTTTTAAAAGCATTTGTATGAGTTCATTGGGAGCTTGTTTAATCACATCGTGTGTGGCTCTTGTCATAGTTTCTGTAAGATACTTGACACTTGATAACAAGAGCGACGTTTTTCGCTACCCACTGAGTCTGAGAAGGCATTGTTAAGTTCAAGATGTTCATTTTCATATGTTTGTACTGTTATTGGTATTTTTCTGTTGGGTGTTTATTAATTCCTTATTTTGTTATGATAACTATTTTGTGCTTTGGCGACTACATCAGGTTTTTGTTGCAGTTTATTTTTGAGTTTGTTTTTGAAGTTACTACAAAATACGCATGTGTTTCGGCTATGAAGGATCAAACCTAATAATAAGTCTTCATAGTATTGATGCATAACGATTATGAAATTGTTTGATGATAGATTCTCAGTGCCTATCACTTAGTGCACCTAGATTATTTAGAATATAAATAAGTAAAGGCAAAAAATTTTGAGGTGTCCAAGCTACAACAGACACAATTAGGTCGTCGATTACAGATATGCCAGATAGAATGTTCATCTGTCGTTCATTGATGACCCAATTGTACAGCAGTGTACGATAACGCGATCCAAGGATCCAGACACAACTTTTATCGATCACTATGGCATTACAATTTAAATTATACATGATATTCGATAAATTCTCGACAAATGCAATATTACCATCATTTAGGGTGGATATCACGTCTTCAGTTGAAGGTTATCTCGATTCTTGACATTAACTAAACTCAATGCATTTTAAAATTTCGCTTACAAAAACTAAATGCAGATTATGTTAAAACTTTACCGTTCACATTAAAAAAAAGAACCTTATAACTAAGAAAACATTTTTAATATACCAGGAGATATCGCTCATAAGTTATCATTTATCTTAAACTCTGGTCAAAACAAAGCATATAATATTTAACGTTTACATTAGCACTTAAATATAATACACGCAGTACAAATTACAACAACCATGACATAATACGTTCATTAGCATTCTCGCCTGCTTTCACATTTACGAAAGGTTTGAATTTCCTCAATGATTACTCATACGAACGTAAACAGTCATAACCTCAAGCATTGTAATACGGCAACGTAACAAACGTACTATATCATCGCGTCATTTGTTTCTAATCGATTTCAAATCTTCTTCTATCTATCTATCTATCTATCTATCTATCTATATATATAAAAATCAATTGCTGTTCGTTAGTCTCGCTAAAACTCAAGAACGGCTGAACCGATTTAGCTGATTTTGATCTTGAAATGTTTGTGGAAGTCCAGGGAAGGTTTAAAAGGTGTAAAACATAAATAAAAAGTAAAAAAAAAACTGTTCCTAAACTCGGGAATTACCTTAATTAATTTACTTTTGACTAAACGAAGTCTGTCCGGGCAGCTAGTTATGAATAAAAAGTGTACTCTTCGGCCGCTGTATCTTGGCGAGCCTAAAAAACGATACAAGATATTGTCGTCTCTTTCTCACTCAGTGATTATGTAAACAGAAACTGTCTTGTATCTCTTTTCAGACTCACCAAGACTCGTCAGCTGTAGTGTATATTTCAGCGTTTTCAGTTTTGATGCTACGTCATACTAATAACCATGAAAACACATTTAGTTCGCACTAACCAGCTATAATGTGTAAACTTGACAGAATTTATTCAAAATAGGTAGATAGTAAATTAATCTATGTATGAACCTACTTAAAACGTATACTGGTCCTACAAGATACCAAAGCGAATACCGTGACAGTTCCATAATAATATTTGATTAAAATATTTACGATTCTGCTAAGATAAAACATTTACGTGAACAGTTTTCTTAGAATACAGACAATAATACGGTTCTCAGAACTTTTGATTTTGAATACGACCGTATTTCCTCCTCAGGATGTCGTAAAGATTACATGGAATTTGTATTTCTACTTTATAAGTAAACTAGCTGTCGCCCGCGGTTTCATCAGCGTAAGCATATTCCGCTCCCGTTAAGAATGTGTAATTGTGTATCACTCATCATTATTAGGCTCCTAGCCATTCTCTGAGTTTCTTATCGAATTATTTGAAAAAAAGAACTTGTTCGGCTATTTATTTTCCCTTGCCCTAACAATAAAGAAAAGAAAAAAAACAATTAGGTGCATTCGTTCGGAAGTTTAATTCTAAAAGCATAATTCTCCATGAAGAATGTCAATCAGATTTTTTTTATTTCCCCTATAATAGTAACACAAATAAAGTCTGATTTTATTATCATTTGATTAGCTACTTCTGGCTATATGCCAAATGACTGCCATACTCAGTAGTAGATCAGTTAAACCGTTGACCCTGTTTGTACAAATAATTAGTACCGTACTTACAACCGTCACGAACAGTGAAAAGGATAGCAAAAACAAAAGAGGTTGCAGCGTTAATGTGTAGTACTTATCCATCGGCAAACGGACAAAATACTCTGACAAAATAATTTCGTACTGTAACAGTACTTATTTCGATTTTTTGACCGGTTGGTCTTCTTCTTATCGTGTCGATGGCAATCATATTGTGTCAGCCCAGAATTTTGCTACGAGAACTGCATTATCAGTAGCCTTCATTAAATCGTCCAGCGTGCAGGTGTTAGGGCACGAAGGACAAGATAACAGGTGTTCCATTGTTTGGGGAGTAATACCACATCTGCATCTAAGATTAGATGTGTCAATGTATCCCCACTTAGACAGATTAATGGTTGGTAATCCTCATGGACTACTTTTGGAAGACGGATTGATGTCCCGTACCGCCACTGGCTAAAACCACTGAAATACTTCTCAGTTTCCTTCCCAGCAGAAGGCTCCATCGATGAAACCCTCTTCAACTAATAATCATTTAACAGTCCTAATCAACGCAAACGCCAAGAATTAAGAACAAGTATTGATCATATTGTTCAAAGCACTATCCATACCAGTATAGGTTTCATTAATCTTAGCCATCCGTCAGTATTTATCACACAACAATCCACGATGAATTATTTTAGGTTTTTTTTCCAGCTTCTTTTATTTAAATGTAAAACAATAACAAAGATAGTTCGCGGTTCATAATCTAAACTGTAAATGCCAGTGTAAAATGCCCGCATCGTTCCTTGCCCCAGGAATGATACCAATTAAGCTTAATTGCCGGTTAGCCGACCATTACTCTGTCCATAGTCCACTCGGTAACGAGGAATCAAATTGTGTTCTGTAATCACAATTGATATACATTCGGGGGCTTATAGAAAAATATTACCTCTGATTGGGCAATTAAAATGAAGGACATAAAAAGGGGCTTACGAATGTCGTATTAAGTTTTTTTTTTATTGTTGAGGATTACAATAGAAGATTTGGGTATTCATTGACATGCTTTTGCAACGACTGTACAGCATATAAACAAAACTGTACGCTGTAGGTATAAATGTTTGAGATTCAGCGACACATTAGGTATATACCACAGGAAAAATCTTTATTGTACAATAATAATAAAAACATAAAAAAGAGCTTGCTTGGATCAACGAACAACAACAAACAACTAAATAATTTTCAATTGAAATGCCAATTGAAGACGACAGAAGACAATTTATGTATTCTTTCAAGACTGATGTTTATTATTGGACATTTACTTGTAAGATACATTTGCTTAAGAATATAGTAATCTAGTGTATAGCCAGTTTTACTTTTCCGAAAGCGAGTCCAATTGCCAAATCTTTTGTCCCAATCGATTCGACGAATTCGTTTTTTTTTGGGTCATACAATTTTGTCGTTCTTCTTTTATACATTTTATTTTAAAACTTGCCCCAATTCCGTGCAGATTTCAGTTTCTTTTGAAATTGATTTTTCTTTACTTGGTATCGACAGTAGCAATTAAAATTTAATTATGTGGCCATTGTTGTTGTTATATACTTAAATATATACTTTCTACCATCCTTAACAGTCTGTTGATCAAGCTAAAGGCTTCCTATAAACATCAACGGACGTAAGTATTATTTCAATCAGTGGACCGATTGTACTATTCGATTATCTTCTTCTACATAGGTATATTTATATATAAGTTACGCGTCACCTTGTTTGTCCGGGATGGACTTCTAAAGTACTTTACCGATTTTAATCAAATTTGCACATCGTGTGCAGTTTGTTCCAACTTGAAAGATGGGATAGCTTACATCACAATTCTATAAAAAAAATGAGACCGCGGGCGGAGCTGCGGGAAACAGCTAGTGGCATATATTACCGTCTTTATAATACAATGAAACACAAAGTTTGTTAAATATTCTGTAAAGTCTGATATTTATTTGTTATATATTGACTTAACCATGTCTTACATCCGAACGATTGAGCTCCTTTTATGTATTTACGTATTAATTCAAGACGAATATTCTTGCTTAGATTTAGCAAATAGCAACAAGTAATTGAATCAAATGCCTACCTCTTAGGTATTAATTTACACGAAAGTCTAACCCTATAATCATTCGGAATTTCGGATTTCGTACATTGCTCCATTTATCAGGAAAAAACGAATTTTCTAGATAATATGGTACTCAATGTAATTGATTTAATAGTATTTATTATCACGAATAGAAGACTTAATTAATATTAATTACAAACTAGAGATCTGTATTATCCACTTGGTTTCAATAGTGTACCTATCTCTTTGATCTAGACTGATATTCGGGGCGCAGACGATTTAGTATACACGAGTCGGGAATATATCAATATCTAGTAGGTTGTAAATCATAATTTGGTAATTATATTTCGTCTGATTTTCACCCTTTACTACGCACACCTAGAGACGCGTGATATGTGGTTAAATCAGGTGATTATTCTGTGATCGCGGTAGTATTGCGAAATGCGTTCCCATGTGATCCCGGCAAAAGGGAATGGAGAAGCACTCCGGTGGTTTTAGCCGGTAGGAGTCCGGCACGCCCCTCCGTCTTCCCCAGGGCGGAGGTAGTCTATGAGGATTTCCACCGGGAAAAAAAAAGGGGATTATTCTGTAAGTCCAAACAAAATAAAACGTGGCATAATGCAGATTATAGCTCCACTACCACGAGCCGCCAAATCTTTTTTCTGTTCTGAGAGTCACAAATTATTTAACAGATTTTTGACTGAACCCTACAGGCCTACACGTAATAGAATTTTAGCCACTTAGACTTACTAAATAAGACCTCAGGAAACTAATAAGTCTAAATTCTTGCCTCTATTTTTCAACAGTCGAAGCGAAAAATTTTGCTTCTCAAACTACAGATCACAGTATTAACAAATAATAATAAATGAGCAAAAATATTTTATTACCTGTATTTATAAATGCGCGTATCAAGTATTGGTCTATTTTATTTTATTTGGAACACAAACAATTTGTGATCAGAAACAAAAACGAAACGATGGTAACAGTAAAACTGTGGCGCAGTTACCAACGCCCCTCTCCGGATTGGAGGTAATAAGTTCCAGTCATACAATATCGATTCATTAGTACCTACGTAGTACCGTGTGTCTATATTCTAGTTTTCTCTAAGCACTTGAGGTATTCTCAAAGGATTAGCCTAATAGCTCTACGAACCCTATTAGAAGCAATTTACTCAATTCTAACTTATTTAAACTTGTCAAATTAATTAGTTCCATTGGGATTGAAATCATTTACAGTATCTGATCCCTTGTGATTATGGAAGGCAATTACTGCACTCTTATAACGGGCATAGACGCCATATTGAAATTCAAAGACCGTCAGTCAAGTATGTACTTTGTTACATAACTAGCAATCCCACCCCTGCTTTACATGGGTTTTATCTAAATTGGATGTATCAAGAGAAAAACGCTTTTGAATCTATCTAAAAAACTAAACGAAGATTCGTTCGATGGATTTTGATTTTATAGCGCTCAGACAGACAGACATGGGTGGCGGAGACTTTGCTTTATACTATAATAAAATGTGTATATTGTATAGAGTACCTACTGACTGAAACTGGACATTTTAGTACCAAAAATACATCGCCATTAAATTCACATGGCTACAAAGACGTCAAGAATCGGTTAGAACTCGCCCATTTAATTAAACGATACGTTTCAAAGTGCTCTATTACATTTACGTATAATTGAACCAACACGAACACAGGTTTCAAAAGTAATCATTGTGATTTTCCAACTCGCTCGCGCAAGGTGCAACCGGTTTAGAGGCGACACGATGAGCGTGCAACGATCACCGCCCGGGCCCAAGTTGGCACCCGATAGCGATTATAATGAAAGCGGAAGCGGATCATCGGCCACATACGATAATGAAGAATTTTCAACACCATACTATGTTAACCTGAGGAAACGAAAAGAACGAACTGAAGAAAGTGATTATAATCAGAAATTAGAGTTATTTAGAAATGATATTATGAAATTCATGGAAAATTTTGGTAAACAACAAAACGAAAACCTTAAACAAATTCGAGATGAAATATCAGAAATTAAACACGAAATCAAAACAATAAAACTTAATTCTGAACTTTTTACAACCAGAATTGACGAATTAAACAACGAAATAGAAAATATCAAAACAAACAATAGCATAACCCAACAGAAATTTACACACTTAGAAAACGAAATAAATCAAATTAAAAATAATCCACATACCGGAACACCAACTGTCAAATCGCCAATCGCTTATAACGAGGACATCATCCACGAACTTAAAGATCGATGTGAGCGCGAAAAGAATGTTGTAATAGTGGGTATTTCTGAAATAACTGATAGCAACTCAAATACACGACAATTATACGATACTGAAGAAGTGACAAAACTACTAACGACATTAAAAGTAGACTGCCCTAAACCAACAAAATGTATAAGATTGGGAAAATATACATTGAATAAAAACCGACCTATTAAGGTATGTTTTAACAACACGGATATACCGAAATACCTACTACGATATAGAAACAAATTGCCCGAAAACATACAAGTATATTCTGATCAAACACCAACCCAAAAAAAAATCCTTTTATCTCTGAAAGATGAACTTACTCGACGCACAGACGAAGGAGAAAGAGACCTGACTATTAAATACATTAAAGGCATACCTACAATAATTACGAACAAAAATAACCAAAAAAACTAGCTAAGTCATTACAACAGAAAGAAACGATAACAGAGGGTAATAGTAAATTAAACCACTATATAGCTACAACTTACAAGGATATTCGACTACACCCATCATCCCTGAGATTTTTCTACGCCAACCTACGAAGCATTCGCGCAGCCGGCAAGCTCGACGAAATACGATGCATATTAAAATCAATACCCACATATTAATATTTACAGAGACATGGATAACATCAAAAAGTGATGCTGATCTATATCAAATACAAAACTACAAGCATGTTTATAACTTTAGGGAAAACAGCAAAGGTGGTGGAGTTTCCATCTTTGTCCATAACAGTATAAATTACGAAGTAACAGAGGAACTATGCGAAAACGGCAATCACTACTTATGGATACAGATAGACAAACTATCCCTGAATGTTGGAGCGATATATAGACCGGGTGGGACCAGCCTAAGTAGTTTCCTAGATATATACTCCACACAACTAGAACGACGGCGACGAGCCATAGTATTTGGAGATTTTAACATAGACTTACTCAGTTCAGACAGCCACACAACAAATTATCAAAATGAAATACATGACCTTGGATACGAATTACTAAACAAAATAAGCAGATTATATAGCACAAGGGAAACCAGCACAACAAACACAATACTTGACCACATATGCACAAACGTCAGTAATCACTCCTTCAATATGTCGATAATCGATTCATCTCTGTCCGACCACAAACAAATTTATCTTGAAATAGGCTGTCTCGCACCAAATATAAATAAAAGAATAAAATACCAAGCAATTGACTATAAGCTTCTTCAGGAAAACACGTTAATAGCAATGTATAAAAATTGTGCGAGTGAGTACAATATCCTAGAAAAATTCATCTTGGAGCAGGTGCACAATAATACTCTAGTAAAAACAAAAGTACGGAATCCCCCCCAGAAAGATTGGATAACAAAAGATATTATAGATGCAATAAACTCCAGAAATGGTTTATGGAAACTGTCAAAAACCAATCCCTATGACGAAGACTTACAACAAAAATTCAGCAATCAACAAAACAAAGTTAAAACAATGATAAAAGAACGCAAGAAGAACTATTACTACGCTATGTTCAAAAACAATATCAACAACCCAAAAAAAATGTGGGTACTGATTAACGACTTAGCGCGAAACAAAACAAAAGACAGTAGTGCTCCCTCAAAATTAATATCGGAAGAGGGTGTCATCACAGAAGGTAACGCAATTTGTGATTCGTTTAACTTATTTTTTACATCGATAGGCGAAGAATTGGCAAAAAAAATACCAAGCATTTACCACACAACAAGCGGCAACACACTAATGTACGAACCTACCTACACACACCACAAAATACTAGACGTTTTCACTCCCTGTAACACCTGTGAAATATCGAAAATAATAGACAATCTGGACAATAATACAAGTAGTGGGCTGGACGGAATAAGCACAAAAGTAATAAAATGTTTAAAAAACTTATTGCTTGACCGCTTAACTGACTGCATAAACAAATGTTTAAAACTCGGCACTTTTCCCGATACACTCAAGATTGCAAAAGTTACACCTATTTACAAAGCTGGCAGCAAATCAGACCCAAGTAATTACAGACCGGTCTCAGTATTACCTGTTCTTTCAAAGATTTTCGAGCGCATACTATACAATCGTCTAAATAATTATCTAACCCAAAAAAAATTTTTCATTCATGAACAATATGGGTTTCGCCCCAAATCAAGTACCCTATCTGCTGCTATAGATTTAATAACGCAAATTAAAATTAATATTGATAACAAGAAAACTGCGGTGGGAATATTTATAGATCTAAAAAAATGCTTCGATACAGTAAGCCATTTAAAATTACTGGAAAAATTACATAACATAGGCGTTAGAGGTACAGCCCTCAATATGTTTAAATCATACCTGGAAAATAGATGTCAAGTTGTAAAAATTGATAATTTTACTAGTTCGGTCCGGAATCTGACGTACGGCTGTCCACAAGGATCGATTATCAGCCCACTACTTTTTCTAATTTACGTCAACAATATCAACAAAATAGGACTTTCCGGTCACCTAACGCTTTACGCAGACGACACATGCCTATTCTATTATGACAAGTCAATTCACGATATCATGACCGATGCTCAGAAAGACCTCAACTTGCTCAACGAGTGGTTAAAGTACAACTTGTTAACAATAAACGCTTCAAAAACATCTTATGTAATTTTTGCCGCAAAAAATAAACAGATACCAACTTTCACACCATTAATAATAAATAATGAAATTATACAACGCTCAAATGGAGAAAAATACCTAGGCCTATGGATAGACGACAAACTGACGTGGAAACAACACATCAATCATATTCGGACTAAACTGATGACACTATTAGCAGCTTTACGCAAAATAGCACACTGTATACCTTATAAAGTACGTACTGTCATCTATAACTCATTAGTTAAGTCACATCTCGAATATATGATTGAGATATGGGGATCAGCCGCAGCCACCCACTTAAAACCATTACAAACCACCCAAAATAAAATTATTAAAGTGTTACATCATTACCACTACTTAACACCAACAAAATTACTATACGAAAAAACTAAATTACTTAACATTACACAACTTTATAGTTATTCAACTTGCATCCTCGTGAGAAACATTTACAACGAGACAATACAGTCTAACATAAAACTACATAACAAAGAATGTACACACTATCTTAGACAAAGAAACAAAATTAAATTAAGACAGCCGCGCACTAATTACGGTAAAAAAACAATACTATTTGAGGGAGCACAGCTATACAACAAGTTACCGGAAGAAATAAAGGAGGATAGTAGCATAAATGTATTTAAAAGTAAATTAAAAAAATATATTAGCATGCAAAAGGTACTAGAATAAATAATATAAATCATGTTGTCGTATTACGAGCAAGGATTAGTAAGTAATGAATTTAGGATTTTATTAATGGCCTTGTTTATTTTTGTCCGTTATTTTAAACTAATTTAACAATGTATAATTTTATGTAATTCGTGCACTACCAATCATTAGTAATGTTAGTCATGTCCAATTTTTAGTAAATAATTATTCAATTAATATAATTTAAATTAACCTTTGAATGTAAACAGCGCAGTACACGTATAGTTATATTATGTGGGTAGTTACTAAATAAAATTTATAAAAAATATATTTAAAATGTATACTAAACAATGAAAGAATAATAAGCACTAGAATATTTTATATATACTTGTTAAGAATGTCGACATATCTTATTTTAAAAGAACTGTATTGTTTTTATAAGAAAATAAAATTCTTTAAACCGAATCAAAATGATAAAATGCCATTCCACACGCAAACTATTCGGAACTCTATACCGAAGCGGTTCCGATTAAATTGGTTCGATATTTTTGTTTTTGAATGAGAATCGTTTCATTTTCAGTTAACGAAATTATTTAGTTACATACCATTGCAAGCAAAAAGCATGAATCACTATGTTTGGATAGATTTAATCTGGACATTCCACACACATGGAAAATATCGCATATAACATACAGGATTAATTATTTAAAGGCCTGATTACTTAGTTGAAAATACGTTCTCCTTTTAAGTTAATCCTGTATATGTATATTATATAGTATACGGTTAACTACTTTGTCTAGTTAAAAGACGAAACATACTAAAATAGGAACGATAATAAATATTTAAAAAACAAAAAAATATTCATTTTCATTATCAAACATAAAAACAATCCTTTTAGGCACATTTCCAGTGGACAGCAACGTGGATAAATTTTTGACGCCTTTCGTTTCTTTTGTTTTATTATGTGCAGCAAGGATTTACAACGGCATTACTTTATAATAATCTGTGCGACATAAAAACAAAATCTTTACAAATTCATTAAAAATACCTTACGACCGTACTTGATTTCCTTAGCGTGTGAGTACTTGGAGCCAATAACAGGATGCAAATAAGTATTGCATGTCACGGATTTTAAGTAACGTTATGAATTTTAATTTTCTGACGTGTATCTATAATCCATGAAAGATTTTAGGTCGTCTATCAACTATCACGACCTATTTTTTTAAGGTTAGATAGTTACTTGATGGGTTTTCCGGCAACCTTCAGTGACCAAATTTCATTGCGGCCTTAAAAACAAGGATGAGGATAAATAAGTATTGTATATATGCGCTTGCTTACGGCGCGCGGAGAGTACGAGTGTCTAACGTCGCTTTGTATAAAAATGCACATCCAGTACAAACCACGGCCAGCGAACCGAGCGAACCGCTAGAGACTTAATATCCTGGATATCTGAATCCTAACTGTAGACAGCAAAAAAATAGGAGTTACGGATTACCTTCAGTATTAATCACACACACAAATGAAAGCATAGCAATTAGTGAACTATCTTGAAGTATTGTTCGCCGATTTAACGAATAATACTACTATAATTCAACAACTCACTTTCGAGATTTTATACTAGTTAAAATAAAGAGCGAATTTTCATACATAATATAGAAAAAAGTGAAGCAACGCAGTCTAAATAAGTTCCAACCTCACAGTTAAATACATGATGAAGCAATTCAAATTTAATATTTCGAATAGAAAACGTTTTATTAAGCCCATTGCGAATGCCTCAAAGGTATACTGAGTTCTGAAGTAGCGTGGGTGTATATTTACCGTTCAATGTGATGATAAATCTATCCAAATATTTTCGTTTGGTTCTCCCGTGAAGGCTCTTATTACAAATATTTTGAATAACGCTCATCGAATAGGTAGATAGATTATTATATTCTGTTACAGAATTAAATATCGAATAATTTTTCACGAACTTATACCAGCGGAATATTCTACTGAAAAAAAAATACTTAGAGATTTGCTTGAAGTAGGAAAAAATTATTTCGAATGGCTTAACACAAATCTTCAAAAAACTCCAAAGCCATTCTATGTAGACTCTTTTGATTTCCCAAAATGCACGTTTGAAATGTTCGCAAGAGTGATCGAGAAAAGTCTTATTTCGCGTTCAAAAGTTTTCCCGTGTTCGCTCGTGTTTTATGAAATAACTTTGATGGATTTGCCCAAGTTCTATAATTTTGGAGTAGGTATTAAAATGCGAATAGGTGTGGCTCCTGCTTATTGATAAGCGTACCTAACGTGTTTATTTATGGAACAGTTAACATCAAATAAATCAAGTACCTATGCAAGTATTTATGGGTCAGATTTTGCGATAGGGAAATCAGTTTTTGCTATCGGTCATGGTGATAAAATGTCTATGGCACAGTACGGTTCCGGGTTCCTAAACAGCATTCGGAAAAAAATGTTTTAATATTTGCGAAATTTAACCTAGCTTTTTTATTCTATTCGTATTGTTTTATTAACGAAGAAATGAAAATGAAAAAAAAAAGTTTTTTACGAAGGTTAAGATGTTTTTTTCGTCACACATCAATACAATTTATATAACGTGTTAAGTAAGAAAAACAAACCCAAAATTGTTTACCTTAAAATTTAAATAATAACCAGAGGCGTTTATTCAATATAAATTCCTCCCAAAATAGAATGACAACGTGACAAAACATGATAATAGAAAAATGTTGGACACTAGGTTTAGGAATTAAAGAAAAACATTTACGAAACACCAGCTGATAACCTTCCCACGCGTTGGAGCTTATAGCAATATTGGTTGCTTGACGACGAGCCCGTAATCTACAGCCGTATGTCCAAGTCGAGATACTTTTACAAAAAATTACATGATCGTCACGCTTTTCTTTTCGATGGTTCGTTAGCGGCATTGTCGTACTTAAACATTGTTGAATGCCATTTTATTAGAGGAGACTGTTCTTCGGTGGCGGTTCGTAATTTTGTATTATCACTTTGTATTGATGACGAACGCCTGGGATTATTTAATTTATCCTCCTATTATTTTGCTTACTTTTACGTCGGTATTTGACAGTAATTTGTTTGTTGTTATGATTATGTTTTTCCTATACTTGTTTTGTTTGTAATTTCCTTATTTAATAACGTCATACAATATACACAATTTTTATGGACACTTCTTACACGGTCATCTGATCCCAAAGTAGGCAGAACCTGTTCTATGGTAACCAGATAGCTGATATTTACTTAAAGTTACATAAAATAGATAAATCACACCCAGACACAGAACAAATGATCATGCTCATCACACAAAGATTGGTCCTGGGTGGAATCGAGCTCACGACCTCTGGTTTCGCAGTCAGGGTCACTAACCACTAGACCAACTGGCCTTGATTGATATTCAGTATTAGGTATATTCAATTTGCAATCTTGTGGCTAAACGACCACGATCGTGGACGGTCCAAATGGCTCCAGTAATTGACGTTACATGTCTAACCAATACAGGATTAGTCCTGATGGTCAATATAAATCTACGAAGTTAAGCCATTTAGGCATTTAGCCAGTATTGTTGCTAGGCCGGGTTCGTAATGCACGATTAACAATGGACTGGCGACCCGCACACTTGGCTAGTTACACACTCCGTTAAACTCAATTCATTATACATACCACGAGCTGGTTTAACTAACATAAGTTACGTGTATAAAATATGTAGCCCTTAAGTGTATTGCTTGTTTAATCGCAAAATTTTCACACCAAAAGTATCCTAAAATGTCCTAAGAATTTGTATTGGACATTTTCGGAAAAGGTGCCAATTCAGGTCCGTTTTCATTGTCTTTGAATAAACAAGTAATTCCACCAATAAAATAAACATTATTATACAACACACATACTAGCGTGGAATTTTGTCTATAACAATCAATAGTTAAATAAGTTAATATTCCCTCATCAAATAATATGATGATTCACTATTTACTTAACGAAGTTTGAATATAATATGTATAAAAACAACCCTTGAATGAACTTTACGATTCAAATTAACTAGTCAAATACGAGTGTTGAATGCTTAGATTCACAAATGTAAGATAACTTTTTCAACAAACACACACTACGTACCATCAATGTTCATTCCTTAATTTTATATTACATAGAGAGGAACTCTTTGGAGGTGGAACGATTACACATTAAGCTAGCGATACTTTCGATCGATAACATTGAACTACATTACGATACGAAATTTGTTAATGAGTTGCGTGTTTATCAAATTAATGATTAATAATTTTCCTCTACCTGCATGGTAAAATGTGTAGCGTTTGTAAAACCTTATGCCCTCATATTAGAGGAAATAGGAGCATCATGGTTTTGGAAGGTATTGTACTACAAGCCGACCCTTTATGGGATAAAGGTAAGGTAATTAATATACCATCAATAATTATAATGATTCCTCTACAAGGAATCGAATTTTGCTATAAACGTACTACATACACGATAAGTAAATGTTGTCAGTTTCCCAACTGACCATATTATCTGCTCAAGAATAATTAACTTAGCAAAAGTGATAAAAACACCTTAAATTATAGATAAGAATATCTAAATAAAAACATATAAAACGCGCATTTTCATTCAGACATTCTTGGTATTTTTTCCAATTGTTTTGAATTAAAAGCGTACTTTTATAGCGATCAACAATTTCTAGTTACATATATCGTGTAGCAAACATACAAATTTATCCAATGTTTTTAATATTGATTCTGCTATGACCGAGACAAATTCAACAAATCAAAGATCATGAAATTCGGTCCACCCGTTCTCAAGTTAATAAGTGTTGTAACAAATCCGACTTTGTTTTTTTATATAGATTGTAGACAACTTTCTCAGCTTAGTCGACATAGATTAAAAATACATAAACATCATGTTTTTTTACGGGAATCAGTGCAAATCCATATTTGTTACGCTAGTGAACGAATTAACTTAGTCACGGACGAGTTGACATCTTGTAAAAATCAACAAAAAAATTGGAATTTTCTTCGATCGCATTTGGAACCAATGACCTAGAGAAATAATAATTGCTTTTTATTTCGAAGGAGATACAACAGATGATTTGTTTATTTTGAACCCGAACTGTCCCACTGAAGGGCAAAGACCTTTATTTCTTCTTTCCATTTTCTTTTTCTATCATGGTATAAATGGCTTGCCAAATAGTTTTTTCAATGTCATATTATTATTTTTATTATAATAATACCGGCCTATAAATGTCCCACTGCTGGGCACAGGCTTCTTCCCATATACAGAAGAAATGAGCATTGATCACCAGGTTGCTCATTGAGGCGGTTTCCGATACCAATTTTTCCTCACGATGTTTTCCTTCACCGTTTGTCAATGGTATCTCAGAATAATTAAGAAAGTACATATAACTTTGAAAAAGTCACATTGGTACTAGCCTGGTTTCGACCACGCTACCATGTGCATACGAATCCGGTCATTGAACCTCTAGGCCACCACGACATTATTTTCAATGTAACATATTATTATGAACTGAATAGATTTTTACTTTTTCATACCCAGTCCGTATATATCCCTATTGAAGCCACTTCTTTTGAAGGGCGACAGCTCCTCCGTCAATCTCCACCTGGGTCTTCCACGAGGACGTCGTATATTGGGGAATTATAGTAGTAACAACGCAGGTTTTTTTATATATTTTTTTTTATAAATTTCGTGGTTTAATTTATTTTTAATTGTACTTGCCTTTTACTTAGAGAAACTGCTATGGAATGTAATAAAAGAAAAATAAATCATGTAGTGCGTAACATTGTTATCTTTGGAGGCTATTAAGTTAAGTTCTGCATAATATCACCGACCACCTGCAGTCTCTTTGAATTCTTTTATACAGGTTAATTAAAATTTTCTTTTTAATTAACACCTACCAGGTATCCCTTTTTTTCGCCTATTTTTTTTTGTCCTATTTTAATTTGGCATAACGAGTTAGGCATATTGGTATTTGGCATAACAATATTTTGACATAATTGTTGTTTGGCATACTATTTCATTAAGCATAAGTATTGTTTAGGCTATTGTTTTTTGCCCTAATTTTAAGGCACCATAGTGTAACAATAGGTTAGGGTGCGGCGAGGTTGGGCCACCCCTAATATAATATAATATAGTGACACAACATGTCCAAAACTTACCTTTTCCCTGAGTGCAGGATTTGGAATATTATGCTTAACATTGTTATGCTTAAAGTAATTATGCCTTAAAAATTATGCCTATTAAAGTTATGCTAAAGTGATTTTGTGCGTTACTATTATTAGGATAAATCAAATTATGCCATGTTAAATTATGACATAAAATTTTATGCTTAAAAATAGGGAACCTACCTACCATAATAGGTAAACCTAAATGATAAATAATATTATTTTTTGAAAGAAAAGAACCGAACAATGTGAAAAAAATTGTTTTAAAAAATTACATGTATAAAGCTAAAATATTTTATGAAAGAAGTTTTTATATTTCTGTGGCGTGAAGAAATAAGGTCACAATTTTGGTCTTTCTTAATCACAACCTAATAAGTTCGAAAACATGGCTGACTAATACGTGTTAATGGTCATTTTTCTAAACAACTATGTCGTACACTCACGAGCATAAATATGCATACACATAGTGAAATTGTAATACTTATTAAGCGAGAAGTTTTTGTTGAAACTCAAAAATATATACATGATTTGAGAACTGTTATAATTTTATGTTGTTAAATGATTAAAAGTTGAATTGATGGTGAGTTCCTATTAAATTATTGCTTTACAATTTCGCCATGTGTATACATATTTAGGCTCGTGACTGTACCTAGCGATTAACAATGATCGGCAAGATTAACAAGCAAACAAGAATCTTCTCATCGAACATTCAACAAATACATAACGTTTCACGTCATTTAATTCCTCATTTGCGATTCTGATGCCATTCATGCCATACCAATAAACACCACTTATATTTACCATCACTATAACTAAACATCGAATTCGCATCCTTATGTCAGTATTCATACGTTGCAATATTGCATGAAGCTTTATCCCAAGCGATTTAAAATCTATTATCGACTAGATACATTGCATTAAAGTTGAGACAATGTAATTTAGTCTTTATTGCGTTAAAATATAGGTGAATAGGAACTTAATTCTACTTATCCCCAGAATATTTTTTACGCAATAGCTCATGATTTATTATTATAGGTGGCATGGTTATATCAGGGAAAGATGAACGATTAGCTAATGGAAAACTGAAGATGAATGATATGAAAATCAAAAAATACTATGAAATTGAAATAAAACTACTTTTAAACGGATTCTATCGTTTGCAGGTGACACCTGCAAAGGCGTCGAAACGTCGGGAACTAAAATCAAAAGAAACCGAGGTAGAATCCGTACATTCGCGTAAACCTCAGAAAGCAGTAAGCTATAAAATATACTTAAAGTTTTTCATAAATTTAGATTTGACTCGAGTCCCCTTTGTTTCATTTTGAAAAGTTGATATTTTATATTCTTGACTCGCTTGACTGAATATTTTTTTGATCAAACATGTCTGTCTGGTGTTTCATATATTACTTTATTTCAATATTAAACTGTAAGAAATCGTAACCTAAGTAAGATAAAACCTACCTGCTTAAAATACGATACCAATGAATTGCTATTTTTTTAAACTGAAATATTCTCAAGAAGATTGAAAAATGTAAAACTTCTGTAGGTACTTCATCTTCAAAAATTAACTGCTTGTTGTACTTACAAAACATTACCGACGAAAAACTTTTGTTTTAGTAAAAATACTTTAAATTAATATTTAGAAGGAGTTCTAAAAGGGGAAAACCTAATAATATCAATATAGACACTTCTATCTTCAGACCTTTTAGAGTTTAATAATAAAGACATAATTTATGATTACATTTTAAACCACTCACGAAGCTTTTATGTAATTAATTCTGTTTACCTTAGTATGAATAAACGAAGATTAAGACTATTTAAGAATATAATGGAAAGTAGAAAAACATTATTTTAATGAAACTCCTTCTATCTAGCTATGTTGGGGTCGGCTGCCAGTCTTACTGGGCTCAGCCGAATACAGAATTGTACGTAGGCCAACCGCCCATCAGTCTTCCACAACCCATTTAATTAGGTAACACATCAACCCTGAGTAAGACTGGTTATCGGAATTGTTATATTTCTATAAATATACATTTAAAAAACGGGCCACAGTGTATAATAGTTTTCCCTTTTCTCTTAACAAAGATAAAGATATCATTGTAAGTATTTGTATTATGTTCTGATCAATATAATAAGTGAACTTGACTAGCCTAATGAAGTTAATTAATATTAACGCCTTTCATAGATACCTCTAGCATTTACTTTTTATGAAGGTATAACTACTACGAATTTCAGAAGATCCTATTTATTTTTTTAACCACAAACAATGCAGCTACTGATTGCAACTTCTGATCTTCTTAAAATTAATCACAAAATAAAAATACTCTAGAATCTTCAATGTTTTCTTCAAAATACATTAAAAGTGCTAAGTTTCATCAATCAAATATCTATCACATTAGCGTCTAATACTAATTCTCGCAATCGAATAGGCCGAAATCATATTATATAGATATGATTGGATAAGTTCTCGATATAGGTTAATCGCATAGTATCGATTTCAACTCGATTATATGCCGATGATTACTAAGGAGCGTGAGTTTGATGTATGTTAGGCATTGAATAGGTATTAAGATGATGACCCGCTAAACTGTATTCAATTCAAGCTGAAGTATGAAAAATGTAGGTCTAGTAGATTTAATGGAATATCGGTTAACGGAAAAGTCGCTTCCCGAAAAATGAATCCGATGAAACATGGAACTCCATTTCTCAATACTACTTCTAACCTACCAAAAGATATCATTCTTGTAAGGCCATACTTCTTTCAAGATGAAATATAATACCGGCTAAATGTCCTATGCCGGGCTCAGGCCTCTCCTCATAAAGAGAAGGACTGAGAATTGATCACCACACTTGCGCGTTGCGGGTTGGTGATTTCAGATTCCACTTTTGAAATCCAGGTTTCCTCACGATGTTTTTCTTCACCAATTGTTAATGTTGTCTGAGAATAATTAAGTAAGTTGGTACATATAACAGATAAAGTCGCATTGGTTAAATTAATCGTCCCAGTGTAAATAGTAACCTTAAATGCCTTAAATTTATAATCCGGGCTCTAGGCTGGTAGTGTGAACGTTTTAATATAACAATTCAATAATACTTCTTCATTCGTGAGAATTGAATCACAGCATAGCAGACGGTAGAATAACATAACTACAAGTTCATAATGTAGTCTAATCATAATAAAATATCTTCTCATAACATACAATACCTTTTAACAAAACCTACCTGTAATATTTTTGATATTTTTCACCCTCAGACATTTATTGCCCATTTACTAAATAAACAGCTGTAGAAGACTGATACAGAGTCTATGTTTATATCTACACAAAGTTTCGAAATAGGTTATGTTTGAGGTAAAAAACATATTATTATATCTTTTTAATACTGGAGGACCCAAGCTGGGGACCAGTTACCAAACTTTTTGGAGTACGCATCCCTGGGGCATAGAAAAGGACAAAATGGACCCTTGAAAATGGCATTTGGTCTGATACAAGATTTTATGTGGTTACAATAAATGATCGGAGCAAACTTTAGGACTCTCGTGTTTTGTAGTTATTCTCTCATCTGTTTAAAAAATCATGTATTTTAAGTAGACTTAATTAAAGTTGGTCACCACCACCAGTAAAAACATGCCGGGATCAACATAACATAATCATTGATGTAGTTAGGCCTAGTCGGGCTGTGATTCGAGCAACATAATTATGTTATAATCACGAAACCAATTAATTTACGTCAACCACAAAATAATTAATACGTAACAGAACTAATTAATTAGTTAATTAATTTATTAAAATGTGATAATTCGTGAATTACTTTTAAATCATGCGTAACTAATTTACAAGAACTAATTACAATGCCTAAGGTAGAAAAATATGAAATAAAAATTGAGAAGTTTTTTTTATCGGCTAGCGTTCTAAGTTTATAATCCTTGTGTCGCGCGGGTTTCACAAACATTCAAATCACATGCTCAAAGAACACTCATACTTAGAACAAGCATTTGTGGATTGCACAGATGTTTGTCTCATGCGGGGATTGAACCCTCAACACTGATAGTGGTAATTAGCGTGGTGACCATTGATTAAAACACCTAGATTGTCCTAGATAGATGATCTTCATACATGCGCGTAGCTAATAGTGAGGCAAAAATAATTGATGTGTGCATCGAGAATAGTTTATCTACCTACCTACAATATTGTTTCCGTCGTCTACATATTCATTGCATTGTGACTTCACTATTTAAACCGCGATTAAACTTAAAAGGAGATACTTGCACTAGCGCTTAACCTTGACGACTGACGGACTCACGGTACGTCTGGACGTACCAACTGTGTTGATATGACACAGTTTGAATTACTTCACTATTCTTGCGCGTACCTTCTCGGTTCTAGGCGTTATAGTTCTATGGTGGTAACCTATACCACTCGGCTGCAGTCAACATTTTCCTAATAACATTATACAGTACAAATTTAAAAGGACTGCGTATATTCAACGAGGTAATCAGGTGCATAAAACTGAAAATCTTTTCCCAAGAAACATGGGTCGAAATCTTAAAATTGAAAATCATCTATTCATACAAATATAAGTCACGTGACCTGTAACTTTGTATGAAAAGTTCATTTTCCATTTCACCTCTTTGTTGAGAGCACGCACTCTTTTTAAATTAATACTGTCTATCTTTAAAAGTTTTAACAAATATATTAAGTAAGTATTTGTTTTAACTTAACATGCAAATCATCGGCATCAGTTTGCTAAGATGATTCATTTGCTGACTCAGAAACATTCGGGTCTCAGGTAGCGGTCTTAATGACTCATGATGACGTTTGGAATAATATCTACAACTTAGGTAATGTACTTAAAATGCTAATAATGTGTTCGTTCTTTATTATCAAGCTTGTTGTGTAATAAATTGGTGAGCAGAATAAAGTTAATTGTAAGTATAACACGTTTTAAGTATTCATATTAAATAATTGTTTATAATTATATTTTTGTAGTCTGTAGTAGGTGGAGAAGCAACGCATTGCATAATTTAATTAAAAAGTTATAGCTATACCTGGGTACATAACTATGTTATACACTACATTATTACTATGTTCGTTTATTCTTACGCTTATGTACTAAATACTCATTGACTATATTAATGTTTAATTTTATTCTTAAATGATTTGACGTTTAGTTAATAAGCCGGTTTACGTTTTTCATTATTTTTTATTTTATTTTTTAACTTTTAAATAATGTAAATTGAAATTCTAAGTTCAAGACCGTATGATCTAAGACCGTATGATCTAATTTTGGTATAATATTTAGACTTCCAGAACAATTTATAAATCGTCGTTCATCGGTACTTGTTTAACAAGAAACTCCATTGGACAAGGAACATTGTGTTTACCAATGACGAACCCACTTTCAAATGTTACAAGGTGACTCAAAGATTTCACGGATATCAAGAGTTCCTATAGAACCTGCCACTGAGGTCACTTGTTACTCATACTTATGTAACACGAAACTTAATCATTTGGACAAGTAATTAAATCTTAAGAAACAGTCACAATTTATACATTTTTTATATAATTTATACAATTTAAACCACGTTATACTATCTGATAAATTTTAGTGGCCTACCAACTACCATTGCACTACCGACGTGAACCCACTCGTAAAGCAAGCATGTAGCTTAGTACGAGGGGTTAACAAGAATACAAGTAATCGGCCCACATTGGTAGTAATAAGCTATGGAAAAAAATACTAAATTTCAAAGCGATTTTGTTGTTTTCAAACTAGGAAAATACCGATTTAGAAGGTTCTGTCACACAACATACCAATTTAAATAAGAAAAACCAAAGATCCTCACATTACCTACATACATAATTACACAATGTACTTTGTTATAAACGTCCGTTTCAACAACAGGGAATATAAAAGATTGTACTCAAAGGGTTCGCTGTCCCGCTAAATGCCATGCGAATTTGCCGTTTTTGAAAGGTCTTCCTGTGTATACACTTTTTCTATGAACTATAGCATTTTCCTGTTCAAGTATTATACTCAGAAATTTACCTCGCCCTTAGGGGTAAAAAGTTGTGCAGAACTTTTTCAACGCGCCTAACTTTTTACGGTTAACATAAAAAAAGAGAATTTATTCATTTGCCTTTTCTTTTATGATTGCCGTAAAATACAATTAACTTTGATAAAAAAAAATATAATAAAAAGTGGAAAAAAATCGGTAACTTTTTATCTAGAATTAACCTTTTTTTATAGTCATATTTAGTTCTGAAAGAAAAAGTCATATGTCTAGTTGTACTCGCATCTAGTTAATAAACAAAGCTTATTAAATGGGAAGGTACTATGGATAAGTCTTACGTACAATTAAGCATTGCTTTTAAATATTCCGCATTTTAAATAACAATTAGCAGCTCACCTTTTGTATATGAGTAACACCTAACAATTATTGTACCTACGCGGGTTGTGGTGGCACAAAAAACCGTGTCTTGTGAAAATTCCATTCTCTAACAATGATTCATAAGAGAAACATACTTTGGTGCCTAATCCTAAACCGAATTTTTTTTTGAGTTATTGTCAATATATGCAAAAATAAATATCTGTACGTAAGGAATACGTATCAATCATTAAGCTAGTCTACTTTTTAAATGTCTATGATTGCACAATTACCTATTAAACGTACGATAAAAATTTAATTCAAGCTGCTACCTTCTACTACTTCTATTACACCTTAACAACAGATGAAGAAGAACCGAGAATTAAGAAATTAACCGATACCTTGGTTTGAACCCAAACTTAATGGGGATCTGGTTCGAAAAATTTGGGTAATGGCGAGATTATTTGCCTAGTGGTTCAATGAACGGATTTTCGTGCACGAGGTTGCAGGTTCAAACCCACTTCTGGCAAGTGCCGATTCACGGATGCAACTTGTTCAACGTTTTAATCATTATGTACTTTTTTAATTATTCTAAGACATCATTGTCAATTGGTGAAGGAAACAACCTGAGGAAAATTGTATTCCAAACATTGGGTTTTGAAATCCCCAATTCGCAATGAGTCAGCGTGGTGATCAATATTCGTTCTTTCTCTATATAAGAAGAGGCCTGTGCCCATCAATGGGACATTTATAGGCCGGTATTCTATCTTCACAACTTGAACCAGAAAGATTTAAGGTAAAGAAGTTTCTACAGCTTTCTACGACTGAGAAGACAGCACCTAATACATACATATACAGAAGTCTTCCTACACTCATAAATCTAAGATTACTTTATTGCCTGATTCATAACACAGCGGGACATTATCTGTAATTCAGTGTAGGTGGGACCGGCCGGCCAACGACCGACAAATTGGTTCAAATACAATCATTACTGCTATAACCACCTAAACCACATAAACTTGAATATTTATAGAAAACAATTGAATATGGCTGCTGGAATCAAAAGGGAGAAATTAATTTCTTTAGATCACTGCAAGCTTTTGAAGATGATATCAAAATTGGAGTTAAAGAATCTTGAAATATAGGATTCCAAAAGCTGGAGATGGTGACTTCAGAATAAATGCAGTTTAATTGCTTTTTAGGCTTAAAATATATATCTTTAATATTGCAACGCAGTATAAATAACATTTTAATTATTATTAGATCCATTACTCCTAATGTATGATAACATGTACAATACACTTTTATTTTTCTAATTAACGTTAAACGTGCTGGCAACGTATAAAGTTTGTTTTTAAATCCATTACCACAATTCGAACGTCTTAATAGTACAACTAAATCAATTTGAGAAAAAAATACCTGACTGAAATAAAAAACGTCATAGCCAAGTCTAATCCAATCTATCCTCTCAATAGCAAAGTCAAAAGAGTTGGAGTAGACATTTTTATTATTATTTAGTCGTGATTGTCCTAGGGGCAAAGGCCTCCACCCTTCTTCAATCCCTTGTGGTTCAGGGCCTTTGCGGGAAGTTCTAGGAGTCTAGCCAGTCCGCCATCTTGTCTAAGACCCTCAAGTCGCCTGATTTTACACAAAAATAATGGTAACGTAAAAACAGTCGTCCATTACCGTTTTTTTAAGAACGTAGGCGGTGACTCTATTGAATGCAAAGGACGTTACACTTAGTGTCGTTTTAAATTAGTTAATTGTCGGTGCATCCCACAGGATCTCGTGAGGCATTGAATTGAACCAAGTGAGCGATGACATAATTATTTGAAAAGAATAGTCCCCACCCCGTGTCTAAGTAATATCTTTCCTTTTTTCCATCACCATAATTATCATTAATAAGGAATGTGAATAGATCTGCTTAGTGTTGTCTAAAGCGTCATTTTGAGTATTATATTTCACATGAAATATTGTGTTCACCTAAATTATTATTTGAATAAATTTTGAAAGATATAAATTGCCGTTGACTTAAACTTTGTAACTCTCAGGGTTATCGACAAACACGGCTTCTGTCATTGTAGATACTTTGATTTCAAAGAAACCCTTTAAACTTTGATTCGGACTTCCGAGTAACATGCTTCTGTTGTAGTTGGTTTTTGTTTGAAGGTCATAGGGAAAATCAATTTAACTTGCTTTTGTTTACATTGTCAGGGTTGTATCTTTGATGTACTTTCCAAGATGGCGCATAAATATAATTGGTTGTAGAAATAGTATTTGTCGTCGCAACCCATAAAAACCAGGAAGTAACTAAATAAATGTACGCTCTCCAAATGTGTGTTCAACGTTTTAGATTAATACGATAAATGGATTCAACAGTGGAAGAAACTGAAAGCGACACAATTACAGGTATTGTTCGGGGACTCGACGGTCCCAAAACATTAGGTCTTATTTGAACCGATACTATATGTGTCAAACACACTATATTATCACCTGAAGTTGGGTTTATCTAACCCTTTCCTCAGTTTAATCAGTCAGTATTTTTCCTACATTAGAATGTTAAAAGAGTATGTTATAAACGTTTTATTGTTTTTGGTATTGTTTGTATGTCTAATAAGCTTTTATTTGTTCATAATATTATTTAGATACGCTTTAATTTTTCAATCCTATGTCTTTTTTTATTCAATATTAGAAATCAAATTGTAGTGTATGTATTCCAATATTTTTAAAGTAAGAACCAGACGAGAAACAGTAGTTGAACATACTAAAAATAAAACCACATTGTTATCCATTAACGCAGGTAGTTTCTAAACTTGGCTTCATAACGGACGCGCGAACTAAAATTGCTTCTTCCCCAGTAATAGTTCTCAAAGGAGTATCTAAATAAGTCGAACTTGGAAACAGTTCCTGTCTTTCATTGAAAACTTTATTTTTCCTTTTTAAACTTCAAAGATAAGTTGCAGCTGTAGTAGGTACCTGTTAGAGGCTATTACATTTTTATTTTGTTTCTTATTCTGCTATAGAATTGCGAGATAATGTGAGATGTATGTACAGTCTTTTTTTTTTAAGACTTAAAAGTACCCATAATACAAGTATTATAATGTTTTTCATTTAATATTTATTGCCATAATGCGAGTTTCTACACCTTTTTTGTTCAAAATATTTGGGTAATAATAATAACAATAATAATTTGTCTTCTGTACTACTGGAGATTACTTTCAGAAGGTCATTCGTATTTTGTATAATACGGTATTCAGCAACACTCGATAAGACTGGAAGCCGAACAAACATAGCTTGGGAAAGACAAGGCAGATGATGACTACCAAAGATTACACTCTTTTCATGAAATTTATTTTCAATAAGATGTTGACACTAGTTACATTGCTCGATATCCTGTAATCTTACAAATGTTCGAAACGTTAAACTTAATTTCCGCTCCATACATAATATAATACAATTTCGATAAGGTGCTTGTCTTCAAAGAATTCTCAAAACATTTTTTTTATGAAGACATCGTGTAGAAGACATCTCTTGAAAATAGAAACCTTTTTAAGAATTATAAAAACAAAAAATATTAATCCTACTCATTATAATATTATAAATGTGAAAGTGTGGATATTTGGATGTTTACATGTTTGTTGCTTAATCACGCAAAACGGCTGAACGGATTTGGATGAAATTTGGCTTACCTTTTATCCCGATTCCTTATGTAATTCCCGAGTGAAAATTGAAAATTATTTCCGAGGTAAGCCGTGGGCAGACAGCTTTCAAATTTGGTATTTTTCTCTATTACAGCGCAAGCTATAACACGAGTGAAAATTTTATTCCATTTTTCATTACTTTCACATTTTTCATTTCATTTTGGACCCAATTCTGAAGTCCACGCAGACGAAGTCGCGGGCAGAAGCTAGTACAAAATAAACAATTCTATTTAGGTACACTGACCGATGAAGCCAAAGGAATACTGCAGACTTTTATATTTGGAACAATGCAAAGAAGTATTATTTTTCTCTTTGTATAGATTTCATTTCGATTCGAGCTTTGTTTTATTAAATTATTTCCGGCTTGCTTTTGACATTTGAAAGAATAAAGTGAAATTCTTCTGTACTTATTTAAAGAAAAAGTCAATGGGTAGTAATACCCATTTTGATGATCTTTGTCACGAGTACATATTTATTTATTTATTTATTTAATACTTTTTGCACATTGTTGCACAAAGGCGGACTTAATGCCAGAAGGCATTCTCTACCTTAGGGTGATGCAGAGACAAGTCGTGGTAGATGCACAATAACAAGCTTGTGTTGTGAATGTACCTATAAATAAATAGGTAATACAATTAATACATAAAATAAAAACATAAAATATATTTATATAAATATATATATATATATATATACATATATAATTAAATAAAAATAAAATGACTTCTGAAAAAAGGTGAGAAAAAAAAACAATGTTGACTGCAAGATAGAGAAAAAGAGAAGAAAGGGAAAAAAAGGTATATACGTATATAAAAAAAGAGAAAAAAAAATATACTAAGATGATTCTGCCAGACTTTGGAAGAAATAGCTACGCACCCTCTTTTTAAATGAATAGCGAGTCGATGCCATCCTGACCTCCACAGGAAGCGAATTCCAAAGAAGTATGGATTGAACAAAGAAGGTAGAGTGAAGAAAGTCAGAGCGGTGGGAAGGGCATAATAGTAGTCGATTGTTTGAAGAACGAAGACATTTGGAGTGGTTAGAAGACAAGAATTTAAAGTGGGAAGTCAAGTAAGAAGGACAGTTAGGAGAGTCTAGCAAAGAAAAGAGATACGTTAAGGCGCGCACGCAACGGCGCTGTCTTATAGGTAACCACCTTAACAGTGACCTGTGCGCAGATACATGGTCATATTTTCGAGTGTTGAAGACAAATCGAATGCAGTTATTCAGAAGCCGGTCAAGTTTATTGAGTAGATCTGCATTCAGGTCGTAGTAACACACATCACCATAGTCAATTATGGGAAATATTAGGGATTGAATAAGCATTGTCTTCGTAGTGGATGGTAAGAATTTTTTGAGGCGATACAGTAGTCGCAAGGTTCCCGTAACTTTCTGGTTGATATTGATCTAAATTTCTACACACTTCTTATGCCATAAACATTGGCTATAAATTAGGATTTACAGATTGTTTGACGAGTGGTGATTTTTATTATTTATCTTTTAGACTTTAAGGCATACTTCTAGTTCTTTTAAAAGCTTAGGAAACTATATATCTAATAAGGGTTTGCAAAAACACAAAACAACCATCCAATTTCAGCTTGTTGTACCTACCGTATCTACATGACGCAACCGGCAATGCTAGAAATTAAATTAATTTATTGAAATATGTATAAGTTCGTATTTATGGGACTACAGGATATGTAGTGCTCTTTTGCCTCTACGGAGTGCTGTGCTGTTGTCAGTTTTCTGCAATCTAGAAAATGATAAACATTATGTTTTCGAAGATGAAGCAATAAATTTAATTATCTATACAAAATAATCCTATTTCCGGATCTGCATATCTTTCAGTAACATATAGAAGACCACCCATCTCAATGTTATGAACTAGCACAATATCTAATGCCATTCTTTTAACAGTTTCAATGAGTGCATTATGTCCGTATGCTTGCTGTTAAGTGGTCCAAATTAGCGCCGGAGCAATTCAAACAATTGTAGCCCAGACGCTAAGCCGGTGTTAATTAGCTACAATTTCAGTTGCTTCTTTCGTATTTGAATGCATATTTTGGTTCATTTATACCACGGATGTTAAAAACAGGACTATCTATTCTAGTTATCTGGAACAAAAGTTGATTTCCGTATTGATTTAAGTCTCTAAGTCGCGAGGGGTTCCAAAAACATACTGACTGCACGGATTGCCGAGTGGTATAGGTCACCACGCTAATTACCACTGTGTGCGACGTGCTGCGGGCTCGATCTCCGCATGGGACAAGCATTTGTGTGATCCAAAAAATGTGTTACATCATTTTGGGATCGAAACCACAGCACTGTACGTATTGGTTGTGCAGTTGGCGTGTGACTTATAGTATTTTGCTTAAAATATTGCTTCTTTGTTTGAATGTTCTCATCAATCTATTATGATGCTCATTCACAACATGGCCGTTAATTTATGAATCTATATCCATTGTCCGAAATACCAAGATGGCGGATGAGTTGATTAAACTAATGCCAATTAATCATTGAGTCACGTGTTCATCAATTTTGATTGCATACGTTGCCATCCAGATCATCAGCATTTGCATAATAATGCTGTTCCTAACAAGACGGGATTGGACATTATAAGCTTAAATCCTACGTTTATTATGTACTCTAAGCCACGAACATGTATAACTTAAAACGAACTATGCAGCTAAACTACCCAGACACTAAACTAATTTGAAACATTTCATCCATATTAACTTTAACAAACTCATAAAGCACGAAGCGACAGACGATATAATTAAAATAGGTACAAGGTAAGCGACGATACTTAAACTTTTAAACCTCGAGACAAACAAAAAGGGATCAGAGTTGTGAAGCTGAACTAAAATGGCGCTGTTGAGTCAAGACATATCGTTTAATATTATTATTTTGGTAACCAAGACGACGGTTAGTTATTAAGGTAGTCCTGCAGTACCCTATTATTTCCAAAAATATTTAAAGATTTTTTTTTATTTTTCTTGCCAGTTTAAGTTAATGCCTCTAGCGGTCTGTTCCAATATTCTAACGATCAATCGATTTAGCTACTAAAGATCATTTGACATAAGCTCCATACAAAATATATCAAAATTCTATCTCTAGTATCAATTCCATCAAAAGATAGAATCTTGGAACTGGCCGTAAAAGAACGGTTACTGCTACACACCTTTAAACACAATAGTCAGGATTATTTTTTGAAATTGAAAATCAACTTTTCATACAAACATAAGTCACGTGACCTTTGTATGAAAATTTCATTTTCAATTTTAAGATTTCAACCCATGTTCCTTGGGGAGTGATTCAGTTTTATGCACCTGATTACCTCGTTAAATATACTAACTCACTCCATAAAAAATAATCCTGTATAAATAATAATGATGGGTAATTGGAAGCTCTATTAACACTACCTGAATAACCGAACTGAAGTCAGGACATTTTTCTTATAATCTGAGAAATTCATTCTCATTTTTTCACCTTTTTGTGCGGTACTGATTAATTCAACTGACTCATATAATCATAGCGGATGTATCAATTGATCTACAGTTTAATGTTTACGATGTTCTGTCCTACGTATGTTTGTTCAGACGTAACAATATGCACGCATGACGGCCCATTGGGCTCGGTTTGACCTCAAGTAGGAGCGGCGATACACGAAACTATACTATATTTCATACGATTCGCGTGAGAAATGTAATACATTACGTTAATTTCGTGCCTATTTGAGTTGGGTCAAAGAGGTTCAGTAAAAATACTGACTGGTTTAATTATTTCGTGTATAATTTGACTTTTTTTTTGTATAGCCTGTGCTGTCCCACTTCTGGGCAAAGGCCTCCCCCAAGTCCTTCCATTTAACCTTATCCCGCGCCACCTCGAACCAGTCCTTACAGTATGCGTCTAAATCATCGCGCCACCTCTTCCTGAATTTGACTTATCTAATAAAAGAAAAAAAAATAGAAACATGTTGAAACTAAAATAAATACGAACGGTATAGAATTTCTTATAATCCTAATTGATCCAATATCAGTATTGTATAATCCTTAATATTGGCCACTTATAATGCTCCTTTCTCCCTGAGGATTTACATATCAATTTTAATAAAATGAATATTTAGACTGCAGACGTTTCAAATAAAAATAATCTTACAACACAAAATATTTTTTTATTTAGAAACCTGTTCGCAATTCTATAAATGCTAAGTCCATAATGTACCCATACCTCATGTGACTCAAGGGCTGGTTTTTACCTTGGTCAGCGGTTAAGCATTGCCATTGAACGTGGCAATGCTGCCCGCCTTATGGGCACATTTCCAGTCGACAGCGATGTGGAAGAGTTTTTTGATGCTATTTTTTAGTTTTAGTTTTGTTTAATTAATATACCTAGTTTAGTATTAAGAGTGTTTTTTAATTAAATATTTCAGTCCATATTTAAATTACCTCGGAATATACCATCGTTCTAAATTCTATGGAACTATAGTCTCTTTAAACATGAAATTCCGTGTATAAATGTCTAAATAAGCGGAATCACGGTATGCTGCCGCGTATCCGTCATTTGTTAATACATGAATCACACGTCACTATGTCATGAATTGACTCGATCCTAATTGTGTGGGTCATGACAAATTATTTGACCTCTTTCGTCTGATGCAACGGGACCTACAAAGTTGCACTTCCATAATTATCACAAGTAAATTCGTAAGTAAAATGGATCAAATAACATTCGATCCAATACAATCGCATTCCGACATTGATAAATACCTTATTTGCGTTTACTTGTTAGGTATTATTTTTTAATTATATAAGATTTAGTTGCTTGTTTCATTTGAACTAAATATAAAAATTATACCGGTCTAATAGTAGACCCCTTCCCATATATAGAGAAGGAATGAGCATTTATCACCACGCTTGCTTGAGGGTTGGCGATTTCAGCTTCCAAAATTTTTGGAATCCAGGTTTCCTCACGAGGTTTCCTTACACCGTTTGTCAATAATGTCCTAGAATGATTAAGAAAGACCATGTAACTATAAAAAAAATACACATTGGTACTTGTCTGGGTTCGAACCCTGAAACCACGTTACATAACTGACACGAACTAAATGAAAATGAAAATTTTAGTTATATTTTTTTATGAACTAAGTATCTACGATCTTTGCAAAATTATGGTTCACCTTTCGGCTATGATAAATGATTACCAGAACATCTTATAATTAATCAGCGCCCGCTACATAATACACCTACGATTCCCAAAATAAATTAGTGAGCTACAATTATGCCACTGAAGCTCAATGAAGCATTATCATCTGTTTCAAACCTATCAAGAGTAATCACTTATTTCGACACTTCAATTTATTGTGACGAGTAAAAGCACTTACGAAGCAATGGTATACTGAACTTAAGATATCTTAAATTGAAAAAAAAAACAAGCTAAATATAAAAATTACCTAAATTAACTCTGTACGGTTGACAGCACGTCAATATGTAGAAATAATGAACGAAAATGACCTTCATTTCTTTGAACCTCGGTGTATTTGAGAAACCGCTCAAATTAAATACTTATGTTGAAATTATTCTCCGTAAATCTGACTTCATAAAATCGATCACATCAATCTCCAAACAAAAAAGCTGCTTCATAATTGGTCTATTCTTTTAAGGGCTACTATGTCACAGACAGACACATATTTTATAAAAAAATGCTATCGATGACAAAGTATTATTACTCTGTTAGCTGTTCGTATTTCTACATCTTATAGAGTGTTTATTCTATAGAGTGCAAACCTAATGCAAGAAGGCTTTGACCCAATTCTGGCTTCAGTTTACCGATTAAAGTGGTTTGAGAACTTATACTCGAGAAAATCTTATGGCCGGTTTAAGAAAACATACTTCAATTTTTATTCATTCTATGGACTCACTGCCATTGAATTTATACTACATAGTAAAATGAAATCCAAAATCAAAGTTTCCTTTACTCAAATAAGGCGACTAAGTAGCACGTAGGTATTGAACGTTGATAAACTAGACAGAACCCTGAAACGCCCACCCTTCAACGCTTCTTAGTCCTCTAGCTGTGGAGAAGAAACGGCGCAACAAACTCCGCAAACAGAACACACTAAATTCGCACCAAATAGGTATCATTAAAAAAATATTTTTCTTTATCGATAAAAATCACTTCTCAACAATATACCCATGAACAAAAGACAATCGAATCATTATATACCTAAAAACAATACAAATAACTAAGTTCCTAATGAGAAATTAATTTTGTTTCAGATTCAAAATGGCCGACGACATAATGAATTTCACAGATGAAATCAGCGCAACTGTTGAGCCCAGCGAATTGTCAAAGTAAGTTCTGATAAACGAGTTTAAATTAAATCGGTACTATACCGTTTATTTCATTAAATTATTGCGGGTACTTAGTGCACTACCTACAAGTAAAAAAAAAATAGTGAGGACGGACTTCTGGAACTAATTATTGATTTCTGGTAATATGAGGAAGTTTGTATAATAACTTCCGTAAAAATAAAACAAAAAATATTTATTTAAAATTAGGCTTCAACCTTATAGCACTTTTGAAAGACAATAAATCAGACATCACCCTTTGGCCCACCCTAAACCCTAACTCATATTGAGTAGATAAGTACTCTTATCGAGCCTAAATCTAGTCGGGAGATTTCGACAATCCGCGTGAGTAAATCGTTGAATCATTAAATAATATTGCATTTTTTAATAATATTTTACAGTAATATTAATCGATTTAGATCATTATCAATAACTGATATAAAATGTTATGACGTAAATATTACTTGACTTCTGAGTTTTTCGCGAATGTCATTTAAATAAACGGAATATGAATTTTAATAATAAAATGTGATATTTAAAAAGTAACAGTAGCAGTTCTCTCAATAGCAGTTGTCTTTTAAGTGCGTAATTTCAAAGACTACAGTCAATAGAATTCATAACATAAAGACAAACACGGTAATTATCATGAAGCACGTTCTCCTATCTCGTCTTTCGAAACGGAAACGTGACGATCTGATTGTCAGTCGTGATTCTTGGTCCTTTTGGCTTATTAGCCTAGCTCTGTTTGGTTGAAACTAATTCTGAAACAAACAGTACATAGTCCTGTGTATCTTGAATAAGCCAATTTAGTTACTGCTTTCATCAACCATAACTAGTTCAAGCCACTTCAATGCTGGGAATAATTACTTCGTTAGTGCTATACAAATAATGAGTACACATACCTACGGTGTTGAACACCCAACTGTTTACGGTACCTGCTTAAAGCAGATCACACATAAAATATGCTTCGATGAGCTTGATATAATCACTTGTGAAACATCAAACGTCTTTGAACTATCCCATAAATACGATGTTTGTTCCAATATTGACTCGTGAGAAGATATTACAGTGTAACACGTGGCGTTCTGAAGATCGGGAACTGAGTCTATTATAAACATTTTTGATACCAGGATCTTAAGAAAATGTTCGAGCTTTTGGCAAAATGTTGGAAAATATATTTTAGGTACAAGTGTAGGTGAAAAACCAATAAAAGCGTTTTTCGTTATTCAAATTTATTGTTGATGTTCTTCTTATATAGACGACTACCTACAATATTTTTTCTTTTACATGAATGTTATTATTTTACAAAAAGATTTAAAATCCGTTTTCTCTTAAACCAGTATTATTGAATATACTTTACGTCTTCTCGGTTTCTTTCCGTCTCCTTTTATGCCATGAATGCCTATTAGCGCTGTGAAACAACAATAAACTGCAATATTAAATTACTTATTGAAATAACGTCTTTCATATGAGCCAAATCCGATCCATTAATTGATGGTTTTTAATGAATAATGAGGAATAAAAGAGATCCGGTAGACTGCTAGCTGGCTATAACTTATCAAATGTACGATAAAGCGCTGAACAATTTTATTCCAAGCTATATTAAGCGCATTTGACATATTAGAAGTATTTTCACACAGAAATGAATCGTAACCTACTTACATAAATATTATATTTAAACTCTTTCGATATCTTGGCACACGTACACAAAATGCAGAAGATGAAAAGCGTAATTAAAGCGGAAAGTGTAGAAGTATGATTTGGGCGGCTTGCACAACGTTTGACTTAAATCACTCCTAAATAAAATTAGTTAAATATAATTAACCGCTTAAACACGTTTATCTTAAATACATTTAGCGACCTCTTGCACAACGATGACAGCCTCTTGATTTAGTTAAATATGTTTAAGAGGTCACTAAATGTCGGTACAGCAGTTTCAACATTTCGTTCCACGGTATAGCGTTTTTCGGTTACGATTATTAATACGACATACGTATATTTTTTCATAAAACGAAACGCATAGTCTTATAACCTCAGATTATGAACTCATTGGTTATCCATCTAAGCTTATAACCTCCTTATAGCTTTCTAGTAACCAGGGTAACGGACGAAATGTCAAAATAATAACACGACAAAGTAACAGACGTTCACATTGAACCATGAAATAAAAATAAATTTTGTAACATTAGTGCTCCCAATTTTACTAAAGAAGAACAGTTGTTACTGTTTACGGCTATGGAGCCATACACAAAAATTATCGAGTGTGAGAAAACCTACTCCACCAAGCAAATCGACAAACAATAATTATGCTTGGGCAATAGTAACGGATGTATATTTTATAGATGATGCATTACATAAAAACAGACTTTGGGCACACAGGTAAGTTGTTTTGTTATCGCTAATCTAGCTATAATATAATTTAAACATAAATTCAATAACATATAAATAACGAATCTTATCTTTTCACAGGTTATGTGTGTTCAAGCAAAAAAAGAAGTGTGATATTTCTTCCATTTATCACAGGAGAAGATTGAATTAGTGCAAATGCAAGTAAAGATTTTAGAGATGGAAGTGCAACACAAATCAAACATTTATAAATTGGAATAAGATAATAAATGAAAAATGAATTTTGTAATTTTTTAATTATATTTATAATTAATTAAAAATATAAAATACAGTGAATGATTCATAAATTGTTTTATTGCATGTTCAATGAACTATCTATTAAACCATCCATTAAATTTTCTTCTCTGTAAGGTTCTCTCTCCTTGTTGGGTTGTAAAACTTACATTTCCAATGAGTACTGGGTATTCATTTTCCTCTGGAGGAACTTCTTCATTTTGAATTATAGCTAAAGTATGTAGCATAGCTGTAGCCACTATGATACCTGGTACTCGATGTAGATTCATACTTATCCCACGAGACAAGAAAACGACGACACGAGAAACCTTCACTTCTATAGACCAAATGCTCTTTTCACAACATTCCTTGTTTTAATTTGAGATTATTGATATAGTCTATCTTCTCTAGTGCTCATATTTCTATCAGATAAAGTTTCTTCATAACAAAAAACATATCAAATCACAATACATATCATTATCAAACAAGTCCGAATCCATACTTGTGTTAAAAAAGATATTATCGCCATAGAAATCTTCGTCATCATCACAGAAAACATAGCAAATCACAAAACATATTATTATCGAACAAATCCAAATCCATACTTGTGTTAAAAAATATATTATCATCATAGAAAGTTTGATAGAAACTGTCAGTTCCTTAAACTGTCAGGCTTAAATGTTTAGCGCCGCTAAATAGCAGTTTTTGGGTAATTAATTTTGACAAGTCCGTAAACATATTTAGCGACAAATTTTTCGTTGTGCAAGACGCTAAATATGTTTAACCATTTTAATCATGTTTAGTGCGTCTTAAATCAATTTAAGCTTTGTTGTGCAAGCCGCCCTTAATATTACAATGATTAAAATTAAATAGACCGTCCAAAAAGGCTAGGTCCTCGTAAAGTCTACATGTATATACTCGTAAAACAGTAACGGGACTCGCAGGCAAAGCTTAGTTAAAACTGAGCTAAAGATTTGTAAAAGTAAAATTTTCCAATCAAAGAGATCACTAAGCTATAGTTATTATATCGGTTTCGCGCCAGCCCCAACACTATTCTGAGGACGTTGGCAGACCGTTGGGACTCTCCGATTCTAGGACGCTGGATTCGACTCCATGCAGTGAAATAGATTGGGAGGGGAGAGTCTCTTGCAGGTGCGCTTAGTTTTATAGTTAGATTAGTTTATTTACTAACACTAGATATAAGGCGTTTTATACTGTTACTAACAAAATATGGAACTTAATGTGTCTGAAATAAAATTTTATTATTATTAAGCAAAGTTACTAGATCTAAAAACAACATATTTCATTCATTTTCACATTCGTGTATATCAGTACCTCTATATCCACAACTTACAATACCTGGTACAATACTCTGCTGCATAACGTATGGAACCTTTTCATTCATACCTCTTTGTGTTAGGCGGGAAGTAATTATTGTATTTCATATTCAAGTTCGCTATGAGAGTTCAATGACCCTAAAGGCTGGGGCATAGTGCAAGCTGCATGGCATCGCATTGAAAATGTTTCTCACTAAAATTGTTATAAGTTCTATGTTTTACCATTTTTGTAAGACAGGTTTTATATTTGTAAGAGTTTCTCTTAAAAGGGTTTTTGTGTTGTTAGTTTCTGCATATAAAAATCGTAGTTATTTCTTTAAGGATCATAATTTTCATGACTCTACTTAAAAACTCTTACTAAAAAAAACTTACTTTATAAAAAAAATACTTATTATTCTTAAAAAACAATATAAATGTAGCGCAACTTATTTACATGCAAATTTTGTTTCTTAAATCCTGATAACATAAAACACCGATTCTGAGGCATCACGAATGAAAGTTGCAAGGCATAAAAAAATCTATTGTAAATCTTGTAACATTATTAAATTCGTTCCTGGAAACAAGCATGGCTTTCACAGCTAACTCGATAGTGACGATATCCTGCTCTATATAATAATGGGAGAGCTCTGAGCAGGATGTGTTTGCTGTGCTTTGACACTTGCTCGTCACATGACGTACCGCGCGTGTATTGAAATTGGGGTTCATTCCTTCTTGTGCTTTGTATCTACAGCTATATTTTTAGAGGATGTTGAAGTACTAATATTTAATGGAGAGCATTGAATGAAATCTCATTCACAGGCATGGTGACGACGCTTTTTATTATAATATGACACACGCTTTTAGCACTTACTGACGAATAAACGCTTATTTTTCTTTGAAAAGGTCGAAATAGTTCTTCTTATCATACAAAATTAATGTCTTATATGAAAGGAATATTTTGTATCGTACGAAAAAGTGACGAGGTCTGTTCTCCGAATGTGGTCTCAATAACTCAAAAGATTAGATAAGATACCAAATTTTGTTATACAAAATCTTAGAATTTTTTGGTAGTTTACACGAACGATGTCCAAGAAAATAACTAGGTTCATATATAAGGGTCTTATAAACGCATGAAGCTAAAAAAGAATTGGGCATGCGAGAATTTACTTTACATACTTCATATAAAATGGTTTCCTAGCAAATATGTAGTATTGAAAAAACAGTAGGTAGATTTAAAATAAATACTGAAATCTACAGAAGCTTGCATGAAGTTTTCGGTGATTCATAGTGCGCGAGCCGTGGGGCGACTGTTATCTCTGGTTTGATATCATTTTCATACACGTTTATTATCTACTAATCGTAACGACCGATTGCATAGCAGTTAACGACCTGATTATGTCTGTACGGATTCACAGGTCTCCTAACAACTCTTTTGACGTTTCCAGGTTCTCCCCAGGGCTTCTTACGTTTGCGGCCGTGGTGACTGGCATTATAATGTTGGTGGGCCTGTTTGGTAACCTCCTCACTATTGTTGCCCTGCTCAAGTGCCCGAAAGTCAGGAATGTTGCCGCTGCTTTTATAATCAGGTAAGACTTTTGGTCCTTATATCCGCATACCTAATTTTTCTTAGGGCCTATTTCACCATCGTCAGATAACTATAATCGAGGAATAATTTTGAAATTTTGACAGTTGCTTTATACAGAATCTATCACGTCAATTTTATTCGTCGAATAAAAGTTAACTGACGATGGTGAAATACCTAGGTCCATAATATATTTTATATATCACCACTACGATAAAAAATAACTACTTTACTACTAATAATGGAAATAATGGCGGGTTATTTTGTTGCTTGTATATTAGTCCTAAAACTAAAACCTATAATAACATAAATAAGCCTCTTTCATGAACATTAAAACTTGATAATTCCCAACTAATCAAAGTTTTCCAATAACAGTTTGTTTTAGGTTTCTAACTATAGGTAATTATCCAAAAATACTCACGAAATGTTTGTTACTTGTTTCTCTGTGAATCGGCTAAAACTGTTGAACGAGCAATTTCACAAGTGAGGTGGTTAACAACTAATTTACCTATGTAAAATCAGGGTTATTTAGTAAATTATATGAGATATTATAATAAAAAACATATTTATACTGTCGGACAAAAAACCATTTTTGCATTATTATAAAGACATAATATTTATATTATCAGTTTTTACTCATAAGGCGTGGATCATTAATAATAATAAGCACGCAACAATTGCGTAGGTACTTTACATTAATGTATTCTGTATTTGGTCAAATACTGCATACCTTTACAATGATAAAAAATAAATACACACCTCATAAATGTACGTCATATTGATCATTAGCTGTAATAGAAAAGGGTTATGAAGATGCAATAAAATATAAAAATCGCCCAATAAGAACATCGAATACTAGTCTTTATACGTTTCTAATAAATAAAACCTTCTTAAAATACTAGGTTGTTAAGACAAATGGAAGAGAATGGCGTAAAAGGTTTTTCCAACAGATTCATTATTGTAGATTGCGCTGTCACTCGTCAAATTTCATTGGAAGTGATTTGAAAATTCTGAGGTCTGCGGTATAGACTATTTGGTCGAGTGACTTACGCCCTGTTTCAATACTCTATGTATCGATTGATTTGGCTACTAAAAACTTAGATTTGACAAAAGTTCCATACAAAATATATCAAAATTCTATCTCTAGTAACCAAATCACCACATCAATAGATATAATATTGGAACCGGCCGTAACGCTACTGAGAGCAGTAATTCCGAAGAGGTTCGATTTTCCTATGGAGTTCTATGTTTGATTCTTTAATAAACTATACGTAACAGTACAAATAGCAGACCTCCAATAGATTAATAGTTGATTTTGCTTAGTCATTAAAAAAATAAGTACTCAAATACCTAACTACGTCATAAAACCAGGCGATACACGATGGCTCACTTTCACATCCTTGAAACTTACATATTACTAGTTTAGAAACTACTACACGTCCTTACAACTTGTTTCCAAGATTAGATAGTTTTTACCTCATCTCCGGATAGCCTAAAACAAAAACCTCTATTGGTTAGCCGATAGTGATCGATGCTTTATCCTTTGACTGTGAAGGACGTCGTCCATCAATACCCTTATCCATAAAGATAGCAATCATACTTGTAGGATGGTCCTTTGATCTTCTTCTTATTTTATGGAGTGAACGCGTTTTAACGATACAATTTTCTGTTTTTTTTTTTTCAATCATTATTACTTACTCTTCCCGTGGCCGATAAAGTTGAAATATATTTGTTTAGCACTAAGGACTCATACTTTGTGTCATGATATCATTGAAACTATACTCAATTTTGTTACCCTTCTCTTGAACCTTCATCTATATATATCTACGTATACGCAATTACGCATACATGATGTAAGTAAATTTATTCAGGATGTTTGCAAAAGCTAAATTCTTTTTAGACTTCCATCACAGCGCATAATTAATCCTGGTCCTTTATACCCCATGTTTTCACAAATTTTGTCCTTGGTTCCACAAACTTCCGCGTAATTCATGGCCCACAAATTCCAATTGACAATACCCTTTCTTTAAATTCAAAGGAATACTTGAGAACTCGGCTTGATTGATTTATATTATGTTGGAAAACTATTTCTATTGTCTTCAAAATACTTCAAATACAATGCATTATACCAAAATATAAGCATGATTTTAAAACTGCGCGTGTGCATTGCACTATGTACCAATACGTTTATTGTAGCTATTAAATCTATATGACAATGGTCAAGTGAAATAAGTCATAAGTGAAAACACTTATGACTTATTTCCACTTACAATTAAAGTTTAGTACCTACAGAAATGGTTATAAAGTGACTGATAATGTAACCTTCCCAAAGATGGACCATTCAAACACCTATTATTATGATACTCGGTTCATTCAACTTCATGTTTAATAAAATAAGTAACCTATATAATTATTACGTGTAAGGATACTATAAGCCATATAACTGTACCGAGCTGACGACAATGTCTAATTTTAATCCATTGTTATTCCAGTCTGTGTATTGCTGACTTCCTGTTCTGCGCTATAGTGCTGCCTTTCGCCATATCAGGGTTCTGGACGCGGACTTGGTCCCATGGAGGTGCCTTGTGCCAGCTGGTCCCGTTTCTTCGGTATGGGAACGTAGGCGTCTCTCTCTTGAGTATCGCCCTCATAACCTTGAACAGGTAAGCCAACTGGGAGTTAATACAAAGGAAACTCTATGCCTATTCAAAGCACGTAGTTCTAAATAAATTTGTTTTAAACCGATCTAAGTTAAGAAGTTTTGATTTAGCTTGGTGTTAAATAATGAAGTTAAGAATACTTGATGTTTTCTTACTAGCTTTCACTCCACGAACACTATGTTTTACTTTAATTAACTAATCACATTGCCCACACGTAGAATCAAAAATTTAAAACCTCTACCTTAAGTCTAAGCCTTAAGAGAAGTGGCGGTAGCCTAATGGCTATGTCATCGGACTTGCGATCATATGGTTTCGGGTTCGAATCCCAACCATTGTACGACCGACGTGAACCCACTCGTATCACAAGCATATTATTATATTTAGCTTAGCACGAGGGTTTAACAAAAATTCTAGTAATGTGGGACCCACATAGTATAGTACTTACAAAAGCTTTTAAAAAAATGCTTCTAAATACGATTTCATGAGAAAACATAAATTGCTCTCTTGAACTCTACTATCAATAAGGCTAAGTTATTGACCATTTCAAGACATCTTTAAATTCATTACGTGTATCTGCGGAGTTTTCTCACGTCCGTCCTTGCTGCCACATTATCATAATAGGCTAATCGCATTAACAAACCATAGTTGGTGTCTCGCAAAGTGAATTGGTATTAGTTATGGCAATAATCCAATGTTTGACTTGGCAAACGAGATAAAAATCCTCATAAAGATCTCTGCAGCTTATTTTTCCGATGATTTTAAACAGCAATTTACAGCATAAAAATACATTTTGGTGAATTAAAATGTGAGATGATAAATATCAATATCAAATCTATATTTGGAATCGCATTTAATAAGGATAATAATACTAACAGCTGAAATTCTCATAAGCCTCGCCCACAAAAATATTATTACTCGTATCTCCAATGCAAATTCCAGACTATCCATTGTCCGCAATTCATAGCTGAGACCGACATTAAATATTGCGTGTGGCCTCTTGCTGTGGCCATTCATAAAAACTAATATATTAGCATAACATAAAAATGTTTTATTCAGTGAATCAAGCTCTCATAGCGAAATACAATTCGTATTTCTACTATTAAACTACAAATAAATGCCTATTTAATTATGGCAGCCCTTAACAAACTTCATATTATCTCGATTCTTTAAATTGGAAAAATCAGTAAATTGGAATTGAATTTGTTTAGGATTATTTATTAGTGAACGGCAATGGCTCCATTAACTAACACTAGTCTTACGATACGATATCTGGTAAAATGAGAAGTTAAAGTAATGCTTCCTTAATTCAAAAAAATCGTGGTTTTATGTTGTGTGGTTTCTTTTAGCTTTTTATTCTATAACATCAACACGCTATACAAAATTATTTCTTTATTTAATGAACAGCGAAGTTTAACAATCGAATTAATTTATTTGTTTCTTCAGGTACATAATGATTGCTCACCACAGCTGGTACTCGCGAGTATACCGGAAACATAACATAGCGATCATGATCGTGTTCTCGTGGATGTTCTCGTACGGCATGCAGATACCCACCCTTGTTGGAGTATGGGGTAAGAAAAAATACTATTCTGATTGAACACAAAATATTATTATTAGGCTATTACCAATGTCCTTCAAAGAGATGATAATATTTTTGTCTAAGCTACTACAGACGGTAGTTAAACATCGTGAGGACATTCATGCCGATTTGTTTTTGAATGCATAATAAAATCTTAATATTTTACTTAGTACCCTAAACGAAGCCCAAGCAAAGCCACTAAAGTTTCAGGACTAGTGTTTAGTTATAGTCTCACTTCTAAATCAACTTATTTTGCACAGGTAAATTCGACTATGACCCAGAGTTGGGCACTTGCTCAATAATGCCAGACAACAATGGACGCTCAGCCAAGACTGCTCTCTTCGTGATAGCCTTTATTGTACCAGCTCTACTTATATTCATATGCTACGCAAGGATCTTCTGGGTAGTACACAGGTAGGCAACAAATCATATATTTCAGTTTTCAGTCTCTTCCCAAATTATGTTGGGGTCGGTTTCCAGTCTTACATTTGGCTGACTACCGTATTTTACATAAAGCAATTGCCTATCTGACCTCCACAACTCATTTTACTGAGTAACATTATCCCAGTCTTACTATGGGATACTACATACGTAGTAAGACTCCCATAGTAAGACTGGGTGTCAGAATTGAGATTTCAGTCAGGACCATGGGCATAACGTGCTTGCCGAGGCACGAAGGAAGGTCTCGTCTTTTTTTTTCAAGTTTTCTCCCATCTACGCCCTAACCGCGGCGAGCTAACTCATTGCCTTTATTGAATCTGAAAAGGTATTTCCACAACTTACGTCAGTAATTATAAATATTAAACGGCACGAACAGGAAATCCACGTGCTTCAACAAAGTAGCAGACATAACATTATACTGCAAACATTTATTCGGGTTTCTATCATTTTGTTGCTCTGGACAACCCAATATCTAGTAAATGTAGATAATCTTCTATTGTATAAGGTCTATGCCGTAAATTTTCACCTTCAACACAAACATTTTTTTTGTGAAATTCTTTTTTTCTGATTCTTATCTAATAATATATAAATATTAGATAAGAATCAGAAATATAAATATAAATAATAAATCTATAGAAATATAATATAAATAATAAATCTATAGAAATTCATACCTTCACTATCATTTTAGAAAGTAACCTATGGAGTTTCTTGACGGTTCTTCTCCATAAGAATGACATTTTGGAACTGCGCAATTAGAGTCATGTTATCTTTCGAAAGTGCCTGAAAATAAAAATATTTTGATTTGAATGAAATATATATTAAAAAAATGTTTGCCCTTTATCTGTTCAGTATTTTCAAACTACATTTTTATACGTACGAAGGAGAACAATATATAAAATCCCTATCATCGGAAGTAAGACAATAAAGTTTCATCTTGTATGAGAGCCTCAAGCTACCAATCCCATTTACACTTTCATGACATAGATTCCTTCAGATAAATGTGATAAATAGGCTTAGATACGTACTTCCCTTCATAAATCATAATAAAATAAATAACTCAAAATGTTGTTATGCACAATTTTATACATAGTACTTTTATTTTCTTCTGTAGTGTCATCACACTTTTAAGGGCCGAAAGGCGATGGAATTGTAACATCAATTCGGTTCTTGGTTTTATAGCCTTCAATTTACTTTATGACCCTAAATTAATTAAAGAACATGTAGATTTCTTACAAACAGCTTTCTCATACAGCCTCTTGTCGTAAAACTGGAAACCAATTAATGTACAAGACATTAAACGTTCCTCAAATTCTTACTAGCCAAGAATGAACTTACAATGTATTTAAAGCAAATTCGGATGATCTTAGCTCATTGAAGTTCTATCGGTTTGTGATCGTTCTATCATTTTATCTGTTTACAGTTCTGAACAGAGAATGAGGGAACACCAGAGATCTCAACACACAAGTCCTGGATCACTTAACAACAGCACCGACAAGAGATCTACAATCAAGGATAATAGGGAAACAAAAGCACGACGTAACGAGTGGAGGATCACTAAGATGGTGTTGGCCATATTTTTGTCTTTCCTCGTTTGCTACTTGCCTATCACTATCGCGAAGGTGGCTGACAATCATGTACATTACCCTGGTGAGTTCATAAATATTTTGTTGAAAATTAATAGTACACAACTTAATGAGATTCTTTTCCTAATCCCTTTGGTTCATATTAACTGACATGTTAAAGTTCTTAGTAAACTTTCCAAGACCAGCTACACCTACATACAACACCCGCAACCTCACAGGAGTAGATAACTTATCATCATATGCAACAATATTTTTGTTAATTCATTAGTTTTTTTCATATTCAAACGTTAGAGCGCTAATATTTATTTAATTTAGTCGCAGATGTTTGTTATCTACTGCTTGGAGGTTTAGTGTAATAATCCTAATGATTAATCCTTTTATGTAAAATTTGTAAAGTTGATTGAAGTTACTTATTAAAACGTTATTTTCTTTCAGTATTCCACATCGCGGGCTACCTGCTCTTGTACGCGAGCGCATGCGTAAACCCGATCATCTACGTGATAATGAACGCTCAGTACCGCGCGGCTTACGCTGCAGCGCTGTGCTGCCCTCTAGCACGACTATCAGGCCTCACCAGCGGTGCGTATCCCTCCTCGCCGGTCGCATGCCAAGCCGTCAGGAAGTCGGAACGCACGTCGGCTCTCGCCTCATATATCAGACCGTGAAGGTATCATTCGATGCAACGCGCTATTTAATTGGCAACGGTGATGCTTCCGACCTTCGGCTTTGGGTTTCTTTTTTTAGACACATTTCATATTCGTTTTTTTTGCAATGAATCGTTTAGAACCAACTGGAACTCTACATAGAGTATAATGAGACATAGGTCTGAAAAGCCACACTATTACCATGCAGCGCATTGTATCAAATTCATCGTCTCATTTTAACTGCATGTTTCATTAAACTAAACACACGTGTGCACGTTACATCCTGTCAATGCTATAATAAGTTACACACTAACACTTAAGGATACATTTTCCTTTTTTCTCTCTTTGTTTTAATCTGTACCGCTTAGATAGCTTACTGTGGTAAGCATCTTACAACAATTAACTAGTCCTTTATTCTTTTTAGAGAAATGGAACGAGCGTCACGGGTACAGCTTCAACAACACGCAAACGGCGCTCAGCCAAGTGTCACTGGGGGAGTCGAGAGTCGACCCTCGGGGCACCCTGGCTCCGGCCGGCCCTGGCGGAAGATAAACCCCAGATCCTCTGAATCCCACAGCGCTGGGCCCACTCGAGTCATCGGGCCAGCCACCGAGACTGTGAGCTTTGGACCTAAATTAGGAAAAAAAGTTTCTCATAATAAAATTGGATCACAACAAAGTATTGACAGAAAATTTGAGAAGCCCCATTTAACTGGATCGCAGTTAAGCATTGGGTCAAAATCCAATGGACCGTCTAAAAGACCTTTAATGACTGGCTCTCAGAACAGTCTAGGGCCCAAAATCACCAGGTTTCAGATTGATGATTTACGAAGTGATAGACAAACCAATGTATAGCGACTTGTCGCTCATTAATATGACATACCAAAGATATTTTAAGACTTATACCAAATATTTTATTGCATTTTGAATTAATTAATTAGTACCTATCACGTACCTACTTCCATTTATAGTGTTTTAGAACCTAAAGTACATTGTCGGCTGCTATAAGATATTTAAATTATATTTTTCGAGTTTATTATATCACAATCTCACTAGATATTTTATGTCTACCATCATAGTATTAAAAACTTCAGAGGAAAATGCTCTCTTCTTTATGTAAGATACCTACTTATTTATAATCTCATCCAATATCCGTCCTATAATGAGCGACAAGTATGCTTATATTGACATAATATTATAATGTAAATAAGGTAACTAGTATTTAAGTATTATCTTTCGAGATAGGTTTTCTATCGTCTTCCAAAATAGTCTGCTGATTTCCTAATTTATAAAATGCTGAGGGGTTGTGTGCTATTGACATTGTATTCTTACATTCCGTTATTTAAGTAAGACTATAATTTAATTTACTTATAACACTAGAGTGTGTTATTACAAAATATTTAATTACCTTATAGTACCTACAGCTAATGTTGTTATAATTTAGCACTAAAGAACGACATTCCATGGTATATCGCGGCCAAAGATGTATATGTAAAGTTTTAAATAAATGTTATTAAACCACGACCGATACAATATTTGTAGTAATAAACAGTATTTCATATTATTTAAGCTTACATTTTATGTAATTACAATAAATTTACCATTATGCCATATTATTTTTAGGGTACCTACCTATGACGAATAAATTCTTGTGTAAATAACTGATTCAACTATCTGTTATAAATTATTTTGTTACATCCGTAAAATTATATTGTATGAATTCGAAATATCAAAGGTTGTTGAAAAAATATAACTAAATTAATATGAAATATAGAGTTTTGTTTCATTTCAAAATGGTATTAATGCCTTTTAGCTAATAGTGAAGCAAAGTTGACAAGTCCATTATTCACTTCGATTTAAGGAGAAAGTACATGCAACAAGACAAGAATTGACTGGTATGCCTGATAAAAGCATTCGAGAGCATCAGTAATGACAAAAATGTAATTAAATCCAAAATTGAAGAAACGAGAGAAATACTCTAACATTCCGGTGACTAGGTTGCTTCTTCTGAACTCATTTTGGTAAAATAATTTTAAATTGATATAATATACGACAGCTAGGCCCTTAGAGTACCACAAGGAGGTGTTTCGGGACCTATTGATTTCCGCGAAACCAAAATTAAAAAATACATTTGTTAGAATGGTAACAACTAATTATCACACCAGTAGGTATTACTCGAATGGTGACAACAACGTATGCAATCGATAATACATTTTTAAAAAGCTAGCGTACTTGCCCCGGCTTCGCACGGGTAGTAGGTATAAAAATGAATCTATAAGATATACACAAAAATCTTCCTCTTGAATAACTCTCTCTATTGCTGATATACGTAGGTAACCTTCATTTACTGTGTCCAATAAATTATTATGTAAATTGTATCAAAATGAACCTACTCATTTTTATCAAATATTATCAAAAAGTATTATAACTTGGAATTTTAATTCGATTCCAGATTTGACAATTTCTGTGTTGCAACGTTATGACAAGTACTAAATAGTGACGTTGCGAAATTATTCGATATGGAAATGGAATATTTCCAGATCGATTCTTCTCGTTTATAATTTTACTCTTGTAAACTAAAGTATATCAGGAAATTAAATATTTCTAAACCGATAATTTAGTTTGACGATTAATTAACGATCTGAGACTTTTCTTTTATAATAGTGTGTGAAATAAATAAAAAAATGTGATCATGAAGGAACATGACAAATAAATCGATTTTTGTGTTCATCACTACACTATTATATGTGGTATCATTATTTCACAAAATGACAGTAGCTAATGTCAAATCCGGAATCGAATTAAAATTCCGAGTATAGTTACATAACGGTAACTATGAACCCAAGGAAATTTTAAATACTTATTTACAGTACAGTTTCGAAATAATGTAAACAATTAGCTTTTGTGTGGGCATCGATAACCGCGGCAAATTATACACACATAGCCTATATGCTGCACATAGCTTCCCTCAATATATGGGCTAACTAATAGAATTTTTTTGGGATACTTAAAAATTACATTGGAAGTGTAAACTTTTTACTGGTTTTGTTTCGTTTGAAAAGTTAAGTTATTTTAGAAAATATGGAAATGTATAGATATTATTACTCGTGACTGTACATAATCAAATAACAATACTACATAAATGAATTTTAATCAATAATAATATGCCGTTTTAAGTTTCGAAGTACAATATGTTGCGTCGAACAGAACGGATTCTACGCATGTCAATGAGTCGATCAAATCTGACATTGTCAATATCTAACTAAAATAATGGTGTTCTTCAGTGGACGTATTTATTGAGATTAGGCATTAAAGTAGCCCATTAATAATGTTTTATTATTAAATTGTATGGATTTCGTACACATAGTATTTATAATTTTATTTCTTTAGCTTTTAAAAGCTAGTGTGCAAGTGAGGATTTTAGTTTTTATGTATAATGGATGTCTTCGGCAGCGAAGTTGGGCAGAAAATGCGGGTAAATAATTGTATATAATTACCGAAATTAAATATTTTGTCAAATTATAATATTTATACGACTTCATAGTTTAATTTTGTAATGATTTAACATCCAGACTTTTACAGTATGAAATTTTAGGGAGTTCATTGCGTTCCTAATTCGCATTTGTTGACATAGATTTACAAAACTAAAAATGGATGTGTGTATGTATTGATTTTTATTTCACTTTCAGTCTGCCATCAAGGCCAAGCTAACAGAATTAGGATGTTATGTTGGTAAGTTATTGTTTTTCATTCGAAAGTAACCTATAAATCGGTGTTTTGACCGTTTACTGTTATATTTCAGATAGATATACTTAAACCCTTTTAACTCTTAGGATAGGTACAATTCAATCAGTCTTAAAGCTTTAAATTTCGTACATACAGCACCAACTCGTTCATGTATAATTATGTGATACCAACAAACCCGGCCCATCTTAGCACAAAAATAAAGATCGATACAAAATATCTTTCTTTTAATTAGTCAGTGTATTGTCATTTTGGTTTCTTTGTAGTGTAAGTTAGTTTATGTTTGTTTTAAGACATAATACATTTCACATGTATGTAAACCCAAAAAAAAAAAAAAAATCGGTGGAGCCATTTCAGAGTACTTAGATTATAAACACATGCTTAGGCTGATTAGTAGGTTTGAGAACATGGTTTGGTAAAGCAGTGAGAGCCTGGGATTAAGCAGAGTTGCCAAATCAATGTCCAGAGTTTTTGGATGTAAAAATACAATATATGAAGTTTTTCCGATAGAATTGTTACATTTTTCTGTACCTATGTATAAGCATTGGCTCACGGTAGCAGCCTGAATATTTGTAAATATTTTATTTTATTTTAATTTTTATTATTGTATGTTATTTATAGGTTATCTAATTCTCATTTGTGTGAATTGATTATGAACCTTTGTGTTTGCTATAAAGCTATTATTATTATTAAGCCAAAATACTGAGAACATTTGCTGAAAAAAGAAAACACTTTTTATACTTAATAATAACTTAACTTTATATCATAATCATTTGATCATAAAAAAGCACTACATATTTTCTTAACTATCTTGAATAATTAAACATGTTGTAAGAACATGTGTTCACAGAATTTATAGGCAGTCATCATACTATGGCATAATCTCTATAGGATGTATCAACAAAATCTAAAAATATGGTACACATACTAAATAGGATACCTAGTTACTGTTATGCCGGACAAGCCTACAAAGCTTTTGATAACACATGCATATAAATGTAATATTATGAAATGTTTTAGTACTTAGTAAAAACATGTTAATGCTATGATATAACATACATGTAATCATAATATAATTTTGTCATTGCTTACACACACTTGTTTAAGGGCTGCCTCGCATATATATGTAGTTCACTGTGTGTACACTACAACAATGACAAACAATGTAAAAAAATAAGTTTACATATAATATTTTTTTTTATTATTATTTATTTATTTATTATTATAAAAAAGATACAATATTTATTTAAAACATTCTCCCACAAAACCGGTTTTATACTCGCACACGTCCATCTGATCCCAAACTAGGCAGAGCCTGTATTATGGCAACCAGACAAGTGATGCTGATAGACATACTTATATATTTCCAAACACATACATATTATAGATACACAAATGATCATGCTTATCACACAAAGATTTGTCCTGGGTCAGAATTAAACTCACAACCTCTGGTTTTGCAGTCACGGTGTCTAACTATTAGACCAACGGCCACATTTATTATAGTAGTATTCTTACAGGGCTGAGAATAAGAGATATATTTTTGTTTAATACGAATACTATGAAGTTAATAAAATGTTTCTTCATTTCAAGTTTTACTAAAATATGTTTACTATTTTATTGGTATGAAAGACCCTATTGTATTGCATATTTTAATAAGTAAATATTTTAAACTTAACTACTGTAGTAGTAGTAAGAAAATCTTTATATCAAATAAACAGTTTCTTCAATTTTAATTAAATAAAGTAATAACAATACTTCTGATGAGCATGCTAATAACATAGAACAATAAAAAAAAAATGTTTTAATCTATTTATGTAAATTTAGTCTACCAGTGACCAATATACCTAAAAAGGAATCAGTAAAAACAATTATACCAAAATAAATTCATAATAAATTCTTCCTACAGAAATGATGGTGCTGGCGGAATTATGACTAAACAATCTATAATTAAACATTCACAGATGATGAACTGCCAGACTATGTCATGGTGATGGTAGCAAATAAGCGCACTCGCGCGCAAATGGAGGATGACCTTCAATTATTTCTGAGTGACAACACTGAGTTGTTTGTCAACTGGCTTCACCAAGTCTTAAGGAAGCTGCAGGAAGTCTCAGTTGTAACACCCCTAAGTATGTTTCAAGCACTTCTAATTTAAGTTGTCTATTTCACTTGAGCAATATCATCATATCAATAATAATTTAACTCCACAGAAACTGCTGAAACTGACAAAAGCCAAGAAAGGTCATCATCAAAAGAACGCAAGAGTAAAGAGAAGAAATCAAAAGATAAACAGAAGAAGAGCGATTTAAAAAAAGCTAAAAAGAAGGAAAAAGAGAAGGTTTACCGCAAGAGGGATGAGAAAAAAATTCACAAAACTAAAAAAAAGAGCAAACATCATGATATGATACGCCCAAATATACCTCCTTTACTGATGAATATGGAGAAAGATTCTGAACCTTCAATAACAGATGTTTTCGCTGGGCAAATATTAAAAAACCACGGAATAACCGTTGACGCTCCTAAGGACGATATAGTTCCAGAAAAAAAGCCCGTTCTAACCGAAGTCAAAAGACCTATTTTGCCTATCATTGACCCATCCACAATTTCGTCTCATGAAATAGATAAGGATACAAATTCAGAAGCCAGAACTAGTGTGTCGTCAATAGGAGCACCAGTAGAGGACCAAATGAGTGAAATCACTCAAATCGAAGCCAAAATACAGGGGCTAAAACAAAAGTTAGCGGACCAATTAGATTCTATGTCAGATGATGAAGACTTTTTGAATATAAGAACTGAGGCTGAAGAGCTGATGAATGATTTTGCTGAAGATGTGTTTCAGGTACCATTTAATTTACGGCTATTGAGTGCATCATCGAAGATTTTACATTATGTTGCATTTTCAATCACTTAAAAATATATTTTTTGCATTCATTTCAGGAAATATCTCAACCAGCGCCTCCTGTAACTGTTACACCTCCAATCTTACCTCAAAGATTACCTACCCCTCCCCCTTCAGTCACAACACCTGTAGACGTATTAAAAAATCCCTCTAAAGATCTCGTCGAGACCTTACCTCAGATTGAACTGAAACTTCCGAAAAGGCCTGTGAGAGACAGGCTTGGGGTCCGCGAGGAACCCAAAAAGGTTCCAGAAGTTAAAGAAAAGGAAGCTAAGACGAGGACTGAGAGTCCCGAAAGGTTGTTAAATTACAAATTTGAGGTAGTAAGAATAAATACGAGCTCAATATAATTATGTTTATTTAATATATTTAAGTTGGCCATATTGTTATTATTTCTCATACGCCGCGATTATAATTTTATTTATATTAATTTACTATACAACATGTAAGAAAAACCCTGTCCGATCCCTGAGAGTATTATTCGGTATCGTACTGCGAACACATACGTAGCCATTAAATGGATTGGAGATGACTATTTTTCCCCAGTGAAAATAATTAAATCAAAATAAAATCTGATCCAAGGCAACAGCAACACTGACCGCTCCTCAAAGTTCACTTACTCACTACCTACAGCTTTGTGTCAAAGATGCCGCCTATGCGAGACGGTTCATGAACTGTACCACGAATACGCTTTTATTGAATCTGACAGGGGTTTTGTTACATGTTGTGTAAACACACACAGGTTATAAGATAATTTCTTGGCCAACATCAGATCGCTTTATAGCGATTATTTATATGATTTATTTTCAGGTTTACTCCAGAAAGAGAGCCGGATTTTTGGCCTCAAACAAAATCAGCAAAGAGTCGACTGGGAGATGCTGTTGAACCAACGAAAAGGAGTTCTAAGTCTAAGGATGATGTGGTATCTGAGAAATCAGAGGGTGTTACCAAAAAACTAACTTCTAAGTGAGTATCAACATTACTGAAGTCACCTCTGCCCTAATTTATAAGACCATGTCTGCACTTCGATGATAGTATTTGTTTAAAAAATATCTTGTGAACTGAATTAGTACGTCTCCCTCCTTTAACATCGTAGTACTCCCTATCTCCTCGCGAAAGAACTTCCTGATTGTTACCCTTTACGTAGACATGGATTCGGATTTTGTCAATGGTTTATCTATTCATAAGCGCTATAGGTTCGAAAACTTTTGAAAAATAAATTCTGATCAAAGAATTGGTACTACGCTTAAACTTTAGGTTAGCTTAGCTGACCATTTTTATGTCGTCTTTGAAATATTTGTATATAAATATTTTTATCATTTGTTTTTTTTTTGTACTAAGTAGTATTATTGACAAATTAAAATTATGTCATATGTTTTTAGCTGAATCCATTAAAAAGACCCATCTAATGCCAGATTAAGGGACTTGTTATCGGTTTTATAGTTATTGAAGGACTCGTTACATATTTTGAGATGCCTTGTCAGATAACCGACGTTTATTACATTACGTCCGTCTAAATCAATAGCTAATGATAATTTAACTGTGGACATGTCGCTTTATATGACTTCAACTATGATGGTATAATCTATATTGATCCAGTTCTAATCCTCTATACCTATTAATATAAATTGAACGATGAGACGAGACGTGAACCCACTCGTAACACAAGCATATGAGCTTAGCACGAGGGGTTAACAAGATTACTAGTATTGACTGCACGGATAGCCGAGTGGTATAGGTCACCACGCTGTTACCACTGTGCGCGACGTGTTGCGGGTTCGATCCCCGCATGAGACAAGCGTTTGTGTGATCCACAAATGCTTGTTCCAACTCTGGGTGTTCTTTGTGCATGTGATTTGAATGTTTGTGAAACCCCCGCGACACAAGGATTAAATTCCTTAGTGCGGGCGTCGTTTTTTAGAAAACTAAAAACTGTAATGTGCGACGCACATTGCTAGTAATCTTAAAAAAAAAAATCTTTTCAGATAGTACATTTGCGGTTCTTTTGTAACTAAATGTTTAGTTGTGGGTCTTATACAACCTTTTGTACCTGTTCCAGGGTATCGGTGTTAGAGAACCGTCCTAGTCGCGCGAGTTGCGCCAGTGTGGTGCGGGTAAGGCCGCGGCCGCGAGTGTCGGCGCCCGCCTCTAGTCTCCTGCTAAGAGCCGTTGCTGACGCCCATAAGAGTTTACTGAATGTAAGAACCTTTTTTTTTAATCCTATTTGTTCTTACTGAGAAACAAAATGTAAAGAATTTTTAATGAGGGGCAAGCTGCTGGCCTGTGATTGGTGGGAATTGACAGATGACTGATGCGCGAGTATCGACCCTATTTTTTGTTGGGATGAAACGCTAATTACTTCAACTCACGCTGAGGGCGTGGCCTGACTTGCACCGATTAAAATCACCCCGATCCCGTCCTTGCCTTTGCATTTATTTTACATATTAATTATTTGTAAACTTAATGGATCTAATAGCTCGTTTAACGCCCTTATTGTAAGGCAATTAGGTTGGTTTACATTTGCTCTTAATATATATTTTTTTAATTTCTACAGGCTCCACCTAAAGTTGACACTGAATCTCAGCCAGTGAAGCGCGCTCTAGTCCTTCCCATGCGACGCTGTGTGGACGCCCAGAAGATAGTCATACAAGTGCCTGCCGACAACACGCAGGCGGAGACGGGGGACAGTATCAGTCTAGGAGATATTGATAGTGATGATGATAAGAGTTCCAAGTTAGTACTTGATTATATTTAATTTTTTTTATTTCATTGTTAGTACCTTCATTTTGAGCGATAATGTGATTTGGCTAAAGTCAAGTGATACATATGACAATGAATTTTTTTGTTTCCGACTCATGCACATTTTTGAGCCGAAACTAAAATCGAGCTTGAAAAAAAGAGAGAAAACCTCTCGTACTAAGCTAAAAAGCTTGTATTACGAGTGGGTTCACGTCGGTAGTGCAATGAGTGGAATTCATACCGGCAACCACATGATCGCTAGTCCGATGCCCAAGCCATTACGCTACCGCCGCCTATTTAGGCAGTTAGCCGCGAAGTACGCCGAACGACAATTCACGAACACACGAATTTCAGCGAGTCCGAAACTAAATTTCATGGTCGAAACGGGCCTAAATTGGAACCAAGCTTTCGGTCGGGCATCAAATGTTTACAATTGGATTTCTCCAATTAATATTTTGTATTACGTTATAGCAATGAGTAACACGAATTTGTACGCACAATCAATTATTTTGAAGTCTTTATTCGTGATGATGTTGAATGCGTCAGGACTCAATCTTAAAAGCAAATTTCATTTACAGAATAACAAGCGATGGCGATAAAGAGGAATACGTGCCAACGTCTATAACTAAGAAGATTATCAACAATGAGTACACGCCGTCCCGAAGGCACGAGGGCAGGACGGCTAGCAGGAAGGACGATACGCTCATCATAGAGACTATGTAAGTATCCGTACTTATATGTATATGTGTAACTCTGTCCGTCGGTCACGCTATATCAGCTCAACCATACAGCCAACTTTAATAATTTTTAGTATCGAATTAGCTTAAACTTAACGAGCAGTGAGTTTTTCCGAGATCAATTTTGACGACCTCCGTGGTCGAGTGGCGTGCACACCGGTTTTCAAGGTGTCGCTAGCTCTGAGGTCCCGGGTTCGATCCCCGGACGGGTCAATGTAGAAAAAACACTTTTCTACATTGTCTCGGGTCTGGGTGTTTGTGGTACCTTCGTTGTCTCTGATTCCATAACACAAGTGCTTTAGCTACTTACATTGGATTCGGAGCAATGTATGTGATGTTGTCCACATTTATTATTATTTATTTACATCGACCTAGGCGGAACTGCGGGTGAAAGCTAGTGATAAAATAAAGCCCATACATGAGGCTCATGTATGAGGCTCAAAAATGTACAAACTTACCACATTATGTAGATACTCTTTCTAAAACCCTTAAATGATAAACGACTTTTCATTCTCTAAATATGCATCTTGTAATAGTTATGTCAAAGATTCTATAAAAACACGACCTTAAAAACCCGAGTGCGTTAAACACTCATAAAAATCATAAATTAATTAATATGTACATTTTCATTTTTATACAGTTGCCCCCATGACATATTACCCCCAAAATTATGACATATTTATTACATACAAACTGCCTCCCGCATTTTATCTGTAAAATAGTTTTTCCGGGATAAATCCTATGTGTTAATCCAAGGTATCAGCTAACTCCATACCGAATTTCATTAAAATCTAGCCATTTGACTAGAGCTAACAAACATACACACACAGTTACAAGATTTCGCCTTTATAATTAAGTCTAATTTCATCATCTTTGCAGCAACATCCACAACCCATCAGTAGACAAAGACAAAAATACTCAGTTCATAGTCACGATGGATGGTTACCATCCAAACGCCTTCCTCGCAAAGAAACTACTTACAGAGGGACTGCTAAACGAAGATGAGGAAATGAAGAAACGTGAGGCTGACCAACCAAAACAATTCGAAATGAAGGAACCAAAACCAAAGGACAAACCGGTAGAAAAAGCAACAGAGAAAGTTCTCGAAACTCCAGAAAAGAAACGTTTGAGCAATACTAGCGAAGAAAGTGATACTCAAGTTATTATAAAGAAGGAAGAAGATAAAGCAGAGAAAAAGAAAGCTGAAGAACCGGTGAAGGAAGATGCTCCTCCGGCCAAGAAAAGGAGGGCTTCTCCTATTGTGTTTGATGTGGATAAGAGAGCGAAAGAGACAAAGGAACCAGAAAGAGTGAGAGAGAGAACGGAAAGTGTGAGCAGTGATCAGCATGTGACAGTTGCAACTGTCACTAACACACATAAATATGATTCGGTGCCGCCTTGTGAGTATTACCTGTTATTTTTCCCTTTGTAAAAAATATAAATGTATAAATTTTGAGTTTGTAAATGAATACTCGTGTACGGGGGTATACGAGTTAAATACCTACGTAAAGTATACCAAATAATGCGCGCCTTTTAGTGGCTGGTCCAAACAATCGATTTATAGGTAAGGTAGGTATAGGTAAACGGGGGTAGTTTTCCGCAAATCGACGTCTTTTCATGCGCCTGTTTTGCGTAACAATCGATGTAATTAAATACTTCATTTTAAGCCCAAGAGTCATGGCATATTATATTGATGCTGTTCTCTGACTGCTGCAGCATGTAACCTTTTGAATTTTGGCTATTGCTTCCACTTTTATAATATATATATAATAATACCGGCCTGTGCTCAGCAGTGGGACATCTATAGGCATAGATGTCCCAATGCTGGGCACATGCTTCTTCTCATGTAGAGAAGGAACGAGCACTATTGCGCGGTAAAATATCTAGGTGTCGGTCGCTAGGCAAGTATCTATGTGATTGAAAATCTATAGACAATAACAGTAGCTCGAAGTCGGCGCAATGTAAGCATCTGTCGGCTCGAGAAGTGCGTTGGCTGCGAGTCGAGTTATATAGTAGTACACCTCTCCTGCACTTTCCGCGTGCATACTTCGTGTCGTGCCTTTATAGTGCTATAGCTTAACCAAATTCGTACGTGACACTCTTGGTTCGCGGGTGATAGATGACGAAGGCAGCAGGGGTGGGAAAAAGAGCGCGCGGGCGAGGGTATTTCGACTCATTTAGGCGCGTTCTAGCGGCATGAAACTTTAGCGCGGTCCGTTGTTGGTTCGCGGGTGATAGATGACGAAGGCAGCAGGGGTGGGAAAAAGAGCGCGCGGGCGAGGGTATTTCGACTCATTTAGGCGCGTTCTAGCGGCATGAAACTTTAGCGCGGTCCGTTGTTGCGCAGAAGTAAAGTACCTGAGGGGGGCTAGGCGAGCGTGCGTAGCTCTGATTGGCTCTCCACCCAGTAACCATGCGCAGCTAACCCCTTTGCGTATCGTTCAGTGCTATACTTACCTGCCGCTACTTGTAACGTCATCACGCGCACCCGCGTTGGCCATGGAAGTGTCACGAACGAAGCCAGGCTATAGTATTAAGATCCCGTATCATAACGTGTGGTTTTTGATAGTGAGTGCAGCGGAACGCAAGCTGGTATGGTGTCGCGCGTTCCCGCTGTGCCGCTACGGGTCGGCGTGCGCGTTCCAGCACCCGCGCTGCAAGTTCGCGGCGGCGTGCACGCGCCGCGGCTGCGTGTACTCGCACGCGCACGACACGCCCGCCGTAGCCTCGCCTAGCGTCGGTAAGCATGGCTTCAGCATCCGCACTGTTGTTCCTCATCAACTGTAGAAGAAAGCTAAACATGTAATAAAATAAAGTCTTCCTCGCCGCGCCAGTCAGTCCGAACGGGATAAACTCGAACTGCCGAACCTACTTTCATATGGTTTTCACCAATAGATACTTATAGAGTGAGTGCTTGAAGAAGATGGTTTCTGTGTATAATATTCGTGCGAATCGGTCTAGAATCCGCTATTATCATTAAATTTAAATATAGACCGAAACATAACAATAGTACCAAGTTTTAATTACTTTCTTCTTTAAAAGTATGTATAGGGTAGTCTTTTTTGACCCGGGTAATTATTATTGACATTGGCCGCGTTGGCCACGGTGGAATCCATATTGATCTAGTGCCCGGTCCAGGGTGTCTTTCAACTTCGTACGTCCTATTATTTAATAATTTATGTACACTCATAGTTGTAAAACAAATGCTGCTTGTATCATAAGAAATCTATGCTAGCACTCTTTTATTTATCATTGTTCCAGCCTAATTTCGGAATAAAGCTAATAGACCAGGGCCGAAGCCTTCAAAATTTGTAAAAAGTGAAAAAAAATTACAGTAGGATGAAACTAATTAGAAAAGGAAGGGAATATGATAAAAATTAAAGAAAAAATTAATTACGGTCGATCCGAGTTCGGGAAGGGGGGGAGGGGGGGGTTTTAAGGGTAAAAAATGGTTTATCTTGATTTCCAGCAAAACTACAAGTCCTATGGAAAAAAGTCAAATGACAAAGTTGTAGGTAATAAAAAGATCTACAACTTTTGAATTTACACTTTTTTCACATAACCTCAAAATGTATGTGAAAAATCCAAAAAACCAAGTTTTTGGTTTTTTATTTTTATCTTTTTCAAAAATATTTTTTTTTTCACGAAATTTGGTGAAAACTTACCTCTTTATGTCCCAAATACGCTGTAATTTATTTGATTAAAAATATTTATTTTTTCACCTTATTTTGAATTAATATAAAAAAAACACCCTAATTTTCAATCGAAAATTCACCCGTCAAAATATCAGCTTTTTTCAAAAAGTATGGGGGTTTTTTGTTCGTTGAAATCTCTACTTTCTGATGGTGTAAAAAAAATATACATTACTATAGTAAATGTTCTCAGAAAATGCATAATCACTATGTACAATTTCATCAAAAAAATGACATTGCTTAATTTTTTTTTCAGTTTAAAGTTTATTTATTAAATTCGAATTACATTCATGTCATAGAAAATCTCACAAAATGATTCAGATGAAATTCTGGATGAAGAACCAATGCAGACTGGAAAAAATTGAAGCAATGACATTTTTTTGATGAAATTGTACATAGTGATTATGCATTTTCTGAGAACATTTACTATAGTAATGTATATTTTTTTTACACCATCAGAAAGTAGAGATTTCAACGAACAAAAAACCCCCATACTTTTTGAAAAAAGCTGATATTTTGACGGGTGAATTTTCGATTGAAAATTAGGGTGTTTTTTTTATATTAATTCAAAATAAGGTGAAAAAATAAATATTTTTAATCAAATAAATTACAGCGTATTTGGGACATAAAGAGGTAAGTTTTCACCAAATTTCGTGAAAAAAAAAATATTTTTGAAAAAGATAAAAATAAAAAACCAAAAACTTGGTTTTTTGGATTTTTCACATACATTTTGAGGTTATGTGAAAAAAGTGTAAATTCAAAAGTTGTAGATCTTTTTATTACCTACAACTTTGCTATTTGACTTTTTTCCATAGGACTTGTAGTTTTGCTGGAAATCAAGATAAACCATTTTTTACCCTTAAAACCCCCCCCTCCCCCCCTTCCCGAACTCGGATCGACCGTAATTTATTTTTTCTTTAATTTTTATCATATTCCCTTCCTTTTCTAATTAGTTTCATCCTACTATTATTTTTTTTGGTTTTAAAAATTATCGGCCCTGGTCTATAAATGAAATTTCCAGTTAAATAATAAGCAAGCAGACACGGTGAAAAATCGTCCTGTCAAAAATCTGATTTTTTATTAATTCGTAATTCGTTATTTCTGAAGGTAGCAGTGTTGTCACTTTGACGTAACGTCAAATACTGGAGGGGCGGCCATCTTGGGTTCGAGGAACGCCATTCATTATTCATTCGACATCGAGCGAGCGCGCACGCATCCACGTGTCGGGCGGATGTCATAGTTCTTTTTTAATCTAGAAACTAGAAATGATTCTTCCAACTTTTGATTCGTGATTGAAATAGTGCTAAGCTTGGTTGTTATACTAGACTTAGAGTGATTAATCCATCGAAATAAAATCTATATTTCTGTTGAAATGTCTCCTTCTCGCCCGGTGATTGATGTGCGCTCGGATATTCGTATAGCAAATGGGAACCCAGTTGAAAGGGAAGTTCCTTCATCGTCATTTGGATCGGAACGTTAAAGAGGATTGTTGTGTATGTGACAAGTTTACGATAACAGGTTACAGTTACTTAGGATGTATAGGTTGATTTAATTGTAAAACTAGTCAAGGGTCATGGACAGCGTTACGCTAGTAGCTTGTTCTCTCTGGCTTGACAGCGGCGACGGACGAGCGATCTTGGCAGTCTTATGTATATTATATAACATTAAGATTAAATGTTGGTGAACTTGATTCCAGTGTTTTAATAAACAACACTCATGTTGGCTATCCTGCTCTCTTCGTATTACGTGTTCGTCCACATTCGTACACAGCAATGATTTGTAAATAAATTTCAAATAAAAAATATTTTTTTAACCTTTTACTCTACAGTCTTGAACCGTACTAATCTATTATTTATGAATGAAAATCTACAAACACTCACTCTTAACTCGTTTTCCGCAGCGTCCCACGTGGTTCCAGCCGCGAACTACAAGTCTATATCAACGGTAGTACCCAACATGTGCAAGTACTACCCGAACTGCGTGAACGCGGCCTGCCACTACTACCACCCGAAGCCATGTCGCTACGGCAAAAGCTGTGCTAACAAACTCGAGTGCAACTTCTATCACGCCGACGTGCCAGCTAAGTGGAGATATCCCGTCTAAATATAGTGTTTTACTATGCATTATGTGTTTTATTTGAGTTCAATTCCCTGTTCTTGAATTTAGATAATCATACTTTAATCATTAAAGTATGATTATCTAAATTCAAGAATCAGTTCGGCTTCAAAGTATTCAGTTTATCTTTAAATACAATGCGAAAATAGCGTAGGGGTTCATTGGAATGATTATCCACACATTAAACTTTAATGTGTGGATAATGAATGAACTCCTACGCTATTTTCGCATTGTATTTAAAGATAAACCGAATACTCTGAAGCCAATTAATTTTTAGCCCCCAAAGCGTCATTCTGTCCTACCCCCTTTGAGTCAAGTTACATTTCTACACTCGTCAACGCTGTTCGAATCGCTAAAATAACGGAAGTGACAGGTCTAAGTCACGTGACTTATCGGAAACGAATGTGATTTCCGCACATTTAATGTCATGTAAGCGATTTCTATCATCGTTAACGCTAGTTCTAGCATTTTAAGAAGCAGTGTAAAATATTAGAAATCTTCCTCTCCCTGTCCAATAAAGTTTTATTTAAGTATATGGGTACAAAGAGCAGGTAAAATTATAAGGACTAAATCATTGATAAAATCGCCATTACTAAAATGATCGTTGACGGTGATGATGCAGATGGTTTTCCGAACTAAAGATCTTTCTGACTTCAGCGCCACACTACCCCAGATTCTGAAGGGAGATCTATTTATTGTGGTGCTAAATCAACTGATTTGTTGGCTAGAATTATTTGTGTTTGTTCTGCCATTCATCTACTGGGGGTTGATGACAAATTTGGTTACTAGGACAAAAACCTACATGGAAAGGTTTTTAATTAAATAGGCGTTACTAAGCTGTTTGCATTCTAAATCAAGTTAAATAAATGGCTCATTAATCATTTTAATTACATTTACGGCTATAGACGGATATGTGCTTGCAGCTGCAATCATATTTGATACACGCAGGACTCAATATCAAATATAAATATAAATAATGGCATTAGTAGGTCGGTACTAGGTAAACTATTCGCGTACCCTTCTGCACTGCAAATAGGAATAGATAAACAACAAGCTTAATACAACGTAACAAAACCCCTGTCGGATCCAATAAAGGCGTATTCGTGGTACATTTCATAAACCGTCTCGCATAGGCAGCTTCTTTGACTCAAAGCTGTAGGTAGTAAGTACCTGAACTTTGAGGAGCGGTCAGTGTTGCTGTTGCCTTGGATTAGTTTTTATTTGGATTTAATTATTTTCACTGGGGAAAAAAATAATCTCCAATCCATTTAATGGCTACGTATGTGTTCGCAGTACGATACCGAATAATTGTCTTAGGGTATCTCATCTTTTTCTTTGATCTTTCTTTGTTCCCAACACTGTTTATGGAACGAACTTGGTTTACGAAATCTAAAAAGTCAAGGTTCAGTTTCGAAATTGAAATAAGAATTTGATCTAAATTTATTTATTTGGCTTCGGGGCCACGCCAACGCAGCGCCGTTGCATTCAAAGTAAATCACTTAGCAATAAATACAATCAAACCATATCCACCGAACATTGTGCCGAAACCAGTTGCCAACGCCTTTTGTTCCTGTCAGATATACAATTATTATGTAGGTACTTATAAATTAATATTACTTGTGGTTTGGCCAGTTTCGTAACCTAGGTACAACTGCCTACAAGCTTCTAACTTGCACCAAGTCTACCTGTCAGTTTTAAACTGCCTTGGCATGGCAAAGGTTTTATTTCTAATCAAGTTATTTTAAACCTTATTGTGATGCATTTAAAATTCTTATTAAGCTACACCTCAAATGTCGTTTTTGTCTTTCGACTAGCCCGATTTGCCGTGCCAAGTCGTCAGTCGGTGCCGGCCTTTAAAGATCTATAAAGACTAGCTGTTGCGCGCGACTCCGTCCATGTATAATAGTGGACACAACGTGCTTATGGGGTTTGGTATGGCATTTGGTACTAACAGATTTTTTTTCTCTGTTTGTCAACATCATAATTTTTGATCATCGTTTTGAAGTAATGTACCTGATTGTTGTATGTGAAGTTGTATGAGATGATAATGTTTCTATGGGAAACTGCCTGGATGTTTGTGTGATCAGTTTTGTTCTTGGTATTGACGTACCTAGGTACAAGTCACAGGTAGGTAGGTAGCGGCACGTAAGTCTAGCGCTGAACGATGCGCGGAGGGGATAACTGCGCATGAGTACTGGGTGGAGAGCCAATTGGAGCTACGCACGCCCCACATGTACCTTACTTTTTACTTCTGCGCAATAACGGACAGCGCTAAAGTTTCGTGCCGTACTACGTTCAATAGCATCATTCATAATGATTCCCACTTATGTTGTTGCGCCGTTTCTTCTCCCCGGCTAGAGCACTTAGGAAGTGGTGGGGTGTGCGAATCAGGGTGCTGTCTGTGTTGATGACATTCAAAAAGTGCTACATGGTAGCCTAATTTGAAAAAATGATTTTGAATTTTTTATGGCGCAATTCGATCAATAGCTAAAAACATGAAAATTCGGAATTATATTCGGCCTAGGAAGTTGCCTTAATAAACCTCGCTCCAATTACCTATCACATATTTATCTCTTTTTTTATACCATTTGTCTTCCATATTAATAGTAATATTATTAATATTAGTGAGGATTTAGATCCGAAATCTTACCTCGTTCCTTAACGATCTTGGGCAAACAACTTATTTTTTATGCACTCGACAATGATCTTATAGTGACCTCCGTTCACCTCGATTATTCGCTGTATGTGTTTCCTATATAAAAATCCAACTTTTGTTATTTAAAAGTAGTTCAAGCCTAAATTTCTCCATTTCAGGTCGAAAGCCTTCCTTTCTTTCAAATCTATTCGTTTATGAGCTAATTATTGCCACCTCTGCGTATTTCCCTTTCCGTGTTCAACTGGCGACACCGGTCTCGCGAAATCCACACGCTTTTGTTTTACTACGGAATCCTACGAGTCCGTGTTCAATTCGCGTCAACTGAGCACGCCTTTGTGATCAAGCAACGTTAAAAGAAGTTTTACAAAATAGTGTGCAATTGAATTGAACACCGTTTTTAAACCTGTCTATTCGAAACAAATCCGTACTGATTTAGCGCGGTCGTAAAGCATAACGGTTACTACAACGTTAAATTTGAAGATTGTCGCCAAGATTTGGCCAAATTAGCATTGGGAGACGAATATAACCCCTATTTCTTCCAAAATATAACCCTGGATTCAAATGACGTGGAGATGGGTGAAAAAAGTCAAGGCACCTCACAGTAACAGTTTACGTTGCCGATTTTTTTTTTTTTTTGTGCTGATAATAAATTTTTCATTAATTGTATTGTAATATTTCATTGAAATCATATTGAGTTAATAATACAACCTACTATCTACTATAGAATAATACCGTCGCTGATTCAACACGCTTTTGAAGACTCAAACAGTCGAGTCAAGTCAAAAAAGTGTTCAGTTCACACGATTTTGTTAAACCTTACCCAGCGCCACTTGATCACAAAGGCGTGCTCAGTTGACGCGAATTGAACACGGACTCGTAGGATTCCGTAGTAAAACAAAAGCGTGTGGATTTCGCGAGACCGTCGTCGCCAGTTGAACACGGAAAGGGAAATACGCGCCACCTCTACAAATTATTTTTGACGACATGGACGTCATCCTATTCAAATAAAAATCTTTAAAAACACGAGACAAAACTAATCGAAATAAAACTTACAAAAAAACTTTTCAGTTGACTGGTCCAACAAAAAAATACACAAAAAAGCTTATATTAAAAGAAAATCTGAGCATAATTAAACTGACGCTTTCAGGAGATGAACTGAGGTATGCTACGATTATAAATTAATACACGATTATAATTACATGCTTACCGCTGGAGTGCAGCTGACTTATAAAATTTATATTAAAAAATATCTATTTTATGTAGTACCTTTTTCTAATACAATGGACAGGTACCTATTCGCCCACAGCGTTGAGAGGCCTCTGATCAGGTGCTAAGATACAAATACAGCTACAGAAAAAATAGAGCGTGACCTAAAAAATCACAGCAACTTGACCTCTGAGCTCCTAAAGACCATTAATAAAATAATAGGGTTACAATGACAAAATTGTATGACCAAATTAGGTCCAAGGTCGGGAGCAATATGATCCAATTGTTTGGTGTTAAAAATATGCTCTATATTCCTTTGACTTATTCGATATTAATTTATATATAATAAAGAAACTTTGTACTCCTTTTTTAAGCAAATGGCGTGCTTGGAGTATTTTGACGAGAACACTGATTACAGGATTTATACAGGGGTTTTGTTACATGTTGTAGAAACTTATGATACGATAATATCCTTAAACCGGCAAGAAAATCCATAAGTAAAATGAAAGGATTAATTTATTATTTATTAAAATGAACATAGACGCGATTATAAAATGATTTGACTGATTTACATTTGTATATGGTCTGGTCGAGGTCGGAAGGTAGATCTTTAATATACTTAGGATTTCTAAATGAAATACCTTATAATATATTAATTGCTTTATTAGAGGGCGTTACATAAAGCTTGAAACAAAAATGTACTACAGGGATGTCGTTAGGTGTACGAAAATCTTAACACCGCCATTTAGAAACGTGACGTCATACGCCTAGCGACATCTAGTAACAAAAATATGAACTAATATGAACTAACAATTATTGGACTACGTGAACATACCGCCCACCAAGGACATTATTGACATAAATGTCCTTTATACATTGTTTTAAAACTAAATACACTAGAACTTGAACTGAACCAATAATTTGAACTATCCTACTAACTTACGATCTAAAACATTTCATTGAACTGAAGTAAACAATAACATAAAAATTAAACTATGCATAGAACTAACAGTTGTATAAATTATTTTACAAATATATATTATTTATTTATTTTACAACATAAATCAGTTTTCATTCAGTAATTGGTAGGACACATAACTTGGAAGTAGGTCGTTTTAAAAGAGACCCCTTTGACCTTAGTGTGACCACCCGAGTTATATTGTCTGGACCTGGATGTTTTTCGACTATTCGACCAAGCAACCAGCGAGCAGGTGGTAAGTCGGTTTCCTTGACAAGAACTACATCTCCTATCTGAGGTTCGGGTTTTTGAAATGACCATTTGTATCTATGAACTAGGTTGGTTAAATATTCAGAAGACCAACGCCGCCAAAAACATTGTAACATTTTTTGTAAGAGTTGCCATCGTTTCAAGGGACTTATATACGAACTTTCATAGTTTGGTTCAGGAACAGTCACTAATGGTTCACCCACTAGAAAATGTCCTGGAGTCAGAGGAAACGGTTCATCCAAATCTTCACCATTAATAACTGTCATGGGTCGCGAATTTAAACACGCCTCGATCTGACTGAGCAAAGTACTCATCTCCTCATAAGTGAGCTTTGTATCTCCTATTACTCTCTTTAGATGGAATTTCGTGGACTTTACCGCAGCTTCCCATAACCCCCCAAAATTGGGCGCGTGAGGTGGTATGAAGTGCCAAGTTGTACCTTTCGACTCTAAATGCTCCACAATATTCTGTTGCGCAGTGCACATTTCTTTTAACTCTCTAGCAGCTCCAATAAAATTTGTCCCATTATCGCTCCATATTTGAGCACAATGACCGCGTCTGGATACGAAACGCCTGAAGGCAGCTAGAAAACCCTGCGTACTCAAATCACTAACAGCCTCTAGGTGAACTGCCCGAGTGGCCATGCATACAAATACACAAATATAACCCTTGTATGAACCATGACCCCGACCTTTAGTGGTTCGTATACTGACTGGACCAGCGTAATCCAACCCACTGTTAAGAAATGGTCTCGTGGGACGACATCGAGCTGAAGGGAGTGATCCCATAAGTTGTGTATTAACCTGAGCTCTTTGTTTTACACATGTCACACATTTACGCACGTGCTGTTTGACTAGGCCCTTTGCGCCAATTATCCAGTAAGCAGATCTTAAGTAAGTTATCATGAGCTGTGGGCCGCCATGCAAAGTTCTTTCATGGGCTTCTGCAACCAATAACTTTGCTATGTGTGCATGATGCGGAATGATAATTGGGTGTTTGACTTGATCTGACAGAAGTGCTTTATCCAATCTGCCCCCCACTCGAATTACATCTTCGCTGTCTATAAATGGACTCAATGACTTGATTTTACTACCTTTAGATGTTATATGACCTTCCTTTATTTGACTGTACTCTTCTTTGAATTCTTTTTTCTGGTACTGACTTATACACCACTTCAAGGCTTTCTCCAATTCTATCCTTTCTAAATATCTTGGTCTAAATTTTCTATTTTTCCAATCTATTAACCTTCTACAATATGCTATAACTCTCACTAATCGCCATAATGAACTAAAATTATTCCACGGCAATTCACTTTCAGTTACAGTGACGTGAGATTTAATTGATTCCTCTAAATGAACTTCAATGTTTGGTCTATTATAGGTAATCTCATGATTGTATAAAAACTCTGGTCCCCTTAACCAAAGCGTATTCTCTGATAATAATCCTGGCTGAACACCTCTCGATGCACAATCCGCAGGATTATCTTTAGATCTCACGTGTGCCCATTGATCTGCATCGAGTGTAGTTAAAATCTCCGAAACTCGGTTTCCAACAAACGTCTTCCACCGGCTAGGATGACTGTTCAACCATCCAAGCACCACAGTCGAATCAGTCCAGGCTCGCACCTTGTCCTTTGCGATCTTCATTTCCTGCGCCACATCTGAGAGCAGCCGTGCTAATAAGACTCCCCCACAGAGTTCAAGGCGAGGAATGCTCACTTGTTTAATTGGTGCAACCTTGGTCTTAGAAACTAATAAGGAAACACTCATGTTTCCTGAACTATCAATCGTTCGTGTATACACCACAGCTGCATACGCTAGCTTAGAGGCATCACTGAATCCATGCAACTCTATGCTGTTCACGTTCTCGGTTGTTCCCAGCCATCTAGGAATACGGACCTTGCAGAGCTGTAATAAATCATAGCGGTAAGTCTCCCATTCTTGTTTTAGACTGTCTGGTACCTCATCATCCCAATTGATTCCCGCCAACCAGAGCTTCTGAATCAGTATTTTTGCTAGTATTATACTCGGCGCTAACCAGCCTAAAGGGTCGAATAAGCGCGCAATGTCAGATATAATATTACGTTTTGTCACTTTTTCAGGTTTTGGAGGTAGCTGTACCGTGTACTGGAACTCGTCGGCAACGCAACACCAGGTAAGTCCCAATATTTTCGTACTATCCAATATATCCGTTTGCTCTTTTCTTTTATTTATTTCCTGATTGCAGTCCAAATCCTTCAGTACTTCTTTGATGTTACTGTTCCATTTTTGTAATTCAAATCCTGCTTTTCCTAATAACTCCTTCATTTCTGTACATAACCTTTTTCCTTCTTCTATTGTTGAACAACCTGTCATTAAATCATCCATATAAAAGCTAATTGGAACCTTTGCAGATGCTTCCGGGTACTCTGCGCCTTCGTCTAATGCAACCTGATGTAAAGCCTTTACCGCCAAGTAAGGGGCCGATGCTGTGCCAAAGGTTACTGTTGTCAATTCGTAGTCTTGTATTTCCTCGTTACAGTTGTTTCGCCATAAGATTCTTTGGTACACAACATCCCTTTCCGAGACTCTGACTTGGCGATACATTTTCACTATATCTGCGACAAGTGCAATACGATGAGTTCTCCACCTAAGTATTATATGTCTAAGATCTGACTGCAAGGTAGGTCCCACGATCAACGTATCATTTAGTGAAACACCATTTTCATTTTTGCAGGATGCGTCAAATACTACTCTTAACTTCGTAGTACTCTTGTCTTCTCTGATGACTGCGTGATGTGGTAAGTACACAGCCTCTTTTATTTTATGATCTGGTTTTTCTACTCTTCTCATGTGATTTAATAGTATGTATTCTTGTATAACCTGAGTATATTTTTCTTTCAGATTTTCATCTCTAATGAACTTCTTCTCTAATGCCTTTAATCTTCTCAATGCTATATCCCTATTATTTCCCACAACACAACTAGGATTTGGATCTTTGAATGGCAGCCTTACCACATAACGACCATCCTCTGTTCTGGTAGTACTAGATGCAAACATGTGTTCACATCTTTGTTCTTCTTCGGTGAGTATTTTTTCAGTAGGCGGCAATTGATCCTCAATTTCCCAAAATCGTTTCAGGAAATCAATTTGGTCGACATGCGCATGCATTGCAGTGATCTTATTTGAACTATTTATCTCAATTGAACTGTTGATCTCATTTGAACTTTGGTACACACCGCCGGAAAGGATCCAACCCAGACTTGTTCGCTGAGCTACAAAGGACCCAGTCGGACACTTCTTCACCCCATCAAGTAATATTCTACTGTACACATCAGCACCTAGTAAGATGTCAATCTTGTTGGGTGTGCCGAAGTGCGGATCTGCTAAAGTTAAGTGCTTTAGCTCTGGCCATTCGATGGGTTCTAATTGTCGATCTGGAAGGAACGACGTTATGTTCTTCAAAACATAAGCCTTAATTTGCACTCTAAAGCTGGACTCTGCCAACGATTGTAGCTCTAACGTCACTACGGAGTTGGCCACCATCGTTCTATCATTACCGAGACTAGAGACAATACTTTTAACTGGACTCTTTTTTAACCTTAAGAGCTGAACTGCTGCTTCTGTTATGAATGAAGCCTGTGAGCCTTGATCCACCAATGCTCGAACTATTTGATAATCTTGGACTTCAGAACGCGCCTTTATTAGCGCTGTGGCTAGTAAAACTTGTCCTGGGTGGGCGACCTTCTTTTTTGAGAAACAAGACACTAATGGCACGCTTGCCTCTAAAGCCGTTGAATTATCAGATGAAGTGCCTAGCTTGTTTTCTTGACCTTCTTGCAAAGCAGAATCCGTTTCGTCTACATGAAGCAGGGTATGATGTCGTTTTTTACAAACACGACACGACATCGAATTTCTACATCGCCCTACTAAATGATTGCCACCAAGACAGTTAAAACAGACCCTGTTCTGGGACACAAATTGTCTTCTTTGATCTGTATTGAGCTTTATAAATTCCTTGCAAAAGCACAATTTGTGTCCTTCCTGACAATACTCGCAATGTAATACGTTGCTCACATCTGATTTCGTTGCTAGCATCACCTTATGACTCGAATGTGTAGTATGAGACTGTCCGGTTCTGTGTATTGGCTCAATGAATTCAAGTGCCCTGAAACGACTCTCTATGAATTCCTTGAACTGATCTAATGTTGGTAGCTCTGTTGAGTTGTCTGATGAAACCTTTAACTCCCACTGCTTGCGAGTCTCCTGATCAAGTTTAGATGATACTATGTGAAGAACAATAATATCCCAGGTAGTCACATTAATGCCTAAATTACATAATGCACTCATACAATCTGTTGTAGTATCTAATAAGTTTTTTAAAGTAATTGCAGACTCTGTACCCACGCGCTTCTGATTAAATAACCGATTTAATATAGAATTAGCTAAATGGCGTTTGTTGTTGTATCGATGTTCTAATTGGTCCCAACATACCCGATAATTCGCTGCAGTAATTGGTATTTGTCTAAGCAATTGCTCAGCTTCGCCTTTTAATGACCCTTTCAAATAATGTAGTTTCTGAACTTCATCTATGTTGTCATTGCTGTGTACAAGAGATGTGAACAAATCACGAAAACTTGTCCACTCAGCGTAATTCCCAGAAAAGGTGGGTATATTTATTTTAGGTAATTTTAAACCAATCGATTTACTATTATTAGAAGATGACTGCTCACGACTATCCTTACCAATTAACTTGAACATGCAGTCCTTTAATTCAGACTTATACAATATATATAATTCTTCTGTAGTCTCATAAATATCCGACTTAAAATATGAACTTTTCATATCCTCTACTGTTGCTGTTTCTATAAGTTTTCTATGAGTATCACTAAATTTGTTCCATTGTTCTTCTAAAGTTTCTTTTCTTGTTTCTAGATAGCCCTTTGTTAATCTATCCCTAGGAGATTTTTTAAAATTAACTCTTCCCCTTTCAATAATATTTTTAGTATCTAATTGCAACTTAAACAATGACTCCATTTTTATAAAAAGATGGTAAGATATTTCTAAGTTCCAAATCAAAGTTAAATTGTACAAATATTTAAATAAGTCTTAAGTTTATTAAAAGTGCTTATCAGATCAAATTATTCTAAGTGTTTTTAAATTGAAATATATTTTTTGAAAATCGGGCATAGGTTCCCCGTCGGTACAAAATTCTTAAAATTATTCTAAGTCTAAAGATCTTTCAAATCTACTAAGTTCTACTTATTTAAAATTATTCTAAGTGTTTTAAAATAACATAAACTTGGAAATAAAATGGACATAGGTTCCCCGTCGGTACAAATTTCTTAAAATTATTCTAAGTCTACAATTTATTAAATTAATCTTCAACTCGGCAAATTGTTCTGTCACTGAATTTATTGTGGAATTCTCCTAAGTGTTGTAATGAATTAAAGTACTCACGGTTGTCCACTGCACTCACACACACACACTCGTCGCTGCTGCGCCGGGTGTTGACTTGACTCCTTGCTCACTCTTGAACTCGTATGACCTCAGCCCGCGTGCATAACACGGCACTGCTCCGTTGTTCTCCCTTGAACTCTGCTCCGCTCCTCTAGATGCGCCTCAAATTGACCTCTTCCAGATGCTTGAACTTCACCTGAGTGCCTCACCAGCACCCTAGCGCCATTAGTAGCAATCCGCCACTAGGTCGACGCTGAACTCTTCAAAAAGCCCACTGAACTATATCCGGCTCGAAGGACCAAATTTGTATATGGTCTGGTCGAGGTCGGAAGGTAGATCTTTAATATACTTAGGATTTCTAAATGAAATACCTTATAATATATTAATTGCTTTATTAGAGGGCGTTACATAAAGCTTGAAACAAAAATGTACTACAGGGATGTCGTTAGGTGTACGAAAATCTTAACACCGCCATTTAGAAACGTGACGTCATACGCCTAGCGACATCTAGTAACAAAAATATGAACTAATATGAACTAACAATTATTGGACTACGTGAACAACATTATTACATTTACATTTTGATTTTTGATTTTGTCCTCGTTGTTCAATTCAATTCAATTCAAAACATTTATTTCAGACTATTCGGTCCATAGGATATTAGTATTACATCGAGATAACCGGGCAAATCTGCGCGCCAGCATATTACAGCGAATCGTCAGGCCCCTGCGTTCCCTCTCCATATCTAACTCATCGGTCAGGTCCTCATTCACTACATGACCTAGGTACACAAATTGCATAACTCTATTATTTTAATGGCAATAATAATGAATATAATTATCCTAAGGCATGCGTTTTACCAGATATTCCATTTTTCATCTACCAACTTCAGACAAGGAAAATTTTATTTTAGTGTATAGCCGTAGTGGGTATCTATAAATAATAATAATACAGGCCTATAAATGTCCCACTGCTGGGCACACGCCTCTTCCCAGAAAATTCATTCGAGTGTAACAGAAACGAACTCAAAGGAATCAAAATTTATAGGGTACTTTCTGTTGACCTGCGAAATTTAGCAAGTAATATCGCATATACTACAAGTACAGGAACAAGTCTATACATTTTTAATTAAATCATAGAAAATATAATGTTTGAGATGGATCCGCGGTGGGCGAGGCCGACTCGCACTTGCCCGGTTTTATTCTTCAGCATTGACGTGCGGTAAGCATATTTCACGTTGTTTACTTGGTTTTTATTATTTAGCATTTCTAATGACATGGCACTGGAAGTAGGTTTAGATTATTATTAAGCAACATGTGTCCAGATTCCCAGGTTTGAATCATGATGCATACACCTAGTTAGTGATGATATGAACATCACTAAATATATCTGCCTATGTAATAATTAATATGCACCTCCCATATCAATTAATATGATTCATTTCGTAGATACGGATATCTAAGTCGGTACAGCCAACAGCATCACTCGTAAACTTAAGTATGTTTTTTTTATTTATTAATTTCTTCCAGGCAAGTTACGAGTAAATATATATATATATATATCTTCTGTCAAACTGCTGTCCATTTTGTCGGCAATACGTAGGTACTTATGTTTGGTACCTAACCACTCATATGTCATTTTTAAATATCTTTCAAAATGGAAGTTACTTCCGCTTATTTCTCGATTGCTTGAGATTTTAAAGCGGCGGTAGCCTAATGGCTGGGGCGTCGGACTTGCGATCATGTGGTTGCGGGTTCGAATCCCAACCATTACACTACCGACGTGAACCCACTCGTAACACAAGCATCTTAGCTTAGCACGAGGGGTTATGTCTAGCAAACTTTTTATAAAAAAAAATTGCTGGCTACCTTCTTGAGATCCCGACATTATTAATGTTTTGTTCATAAACCTTAAAAGTACCTTAGCAAGACTACATCAGTTTTATTTCTACGATTTTAATTAATTAATTGCATTGTGTTTCAGGCACCTGTTTTTGATGAGCGAGTCCTTTTAACTGATGATCAGGCCCTATTCCTCTGTTGATTTAAAAAATAATTAAATTATACCAAGGACTTAAAAAATATCACCTGGATACTAAGGATGCTTAAGACAGAGAAACGAGTGTTAATGCGCAATCAAAGAGACTATCTAGCAGTAGACCAATAAGGTCTGCAATAATTCCATTATCAGAATCGTCCAAAAAACAAACGAATTCTACTACTTAGCCTTTCCCAAGCTATGTTGGGGTCGGCTTCCAGTCTTGGCGGATTTAGCTGAATGCCATAACTCATTTTACTGAGTTAAACTACTGTTTAATTTAGTAGTTTCTGACAACCAGTCCTGTAGGATGCTTCCCACAGTAAGACTGGTTGTCAGAAACTTTCGAAGATCACCGTAAGACAGTCGGGACCAACGGCTTAACGTGCTTTCTGATGCACGGAAACAAAAACCAAACGACTTTCGTCTAAATATAATATTCCTTGGATCCTATTCCATATAATATATTGGGACTATTCCACTAACAAAGTCTCGCAAAACGTAAACGATAGTCATCCACAAAACCCATTTCATGGATTCAGAAAAACCTATTCAAATATCAGATCTGTTCTAAAACACTCGTCTGTCAAATCACATTTCTTTACGACTGTGCGTATCCCTCAAGTGCTAGGGACGTCACCTAATAAATACATAGCCGACACATCCGCCAGTACCCTATCATCCTGCAATCATTCGCACTCAGTCCCCACTGTTGGTGGGATCGATGTATGAAAATTTGGTGGTCGCTATCAAGATATCGGGACATCCGTAATCAAAATTTGTGGTGTTCCTCGCGGATTTAAAGGCTTTTTTTGGAGGTAAGTGTACTTCTTGTCTAACTGTATAATGTACGATTCCAATGTCAAAATTAAATAAATCCTTACTCCAGGATATTTTATTTTGAAATTGATCGCAATTATTTATGAAAGGTAAATTACACTTCTAATACCAATCACTGAAATTTAAAACGCTGATCCCTTTTTTATTTATATCTGATAAATAAAAACATTAATATTGTATAGACTGTTTGGTAACAAGAATATTTTCAAACCAAAACAAATCGTAATATGTCATGGCATAGCCCTAAAGTTAGTACCCGATATAAATTAAATTATATATGTTCTGCTACATTATTTCCAGGCCATTAATAATATAAATAGAATTTCTAGTTGTTTATAAAATGTAGGCGATAAATGGGCACCTAAAGACTTGACATTGAGACCACCAGATGCCAATTACAAATAGGTCATTCAATATAGCCTATTACAAAATTATGCAACACAATCTCTAAGTCGAAAATTTTACCTTACAGATAATAAATAACGTAAAATTTCCTCACCCGTAAAAAGGCAACCTTTTAATTTTTGATATCACTAACGAAACTTGTAACTGTGACTATGACTGTTGTAAAAAGAGGGGTAATATCCAATCTTTTCATACAACTGAAGCTATTATAGAAACTACGATTGACTTGCTTGCAATGACTAGAAAAACAATTCTTTGTTCAAGTTCACACGTCTAAATGAAACGTGTTTATACCACCTACATAATGTATAAGTAATCAATTATTACTATAACGATAGCTAGTTTTATAGATATTATTCACATTAGGTCACATTTTATCAGCAAGGTCTAAGAATCTATACGAACAGAATGGTAACTGGCTAATGATCTAAATGGAATTCATTCCAGTGCATTTTTCGATTGTTCCGCATTATACAATTTTTGTTTTATGTGGATTGAGTAATTACAGTTAAAAAAAACTTGACCATAGTATAATGGTGACCGAAGGTACAATAGGAGTAATGCCCGTTTTCACCAACATCCCCTAAGTTTAAGGGATCCCCTAAACATGGTTAGGGGGCCGTAAGAAGGTGGTTTCTGTTTCACCAATTGTTAGGGTCACCTAAACCTTAAAAGGTCCTCTAAATTTAGGTCGTCGGAATTTTGACCCTAAGACTTCTATTTGGTGCTCATTTTAAAAGAACTTACGGTAGCTTTTCGTATTTTTTTATGTCATCAGTTCCTGTATCTGATTATACTGCTGCTAAACAGTCAAAGTTACGTAAAACGAGTCAGTATGACTAGCCCAATGATATTTTTGTGTTAAACCTAATTAAGAGATGTGAATTCGTTAAACGAATAATTTTCGTGTCCAGTCAGAGAGGCAACTTTACTGGCATCTAAACAAACGTATCAGTGCAAGATGGAAAATAATTCGTCGTAACACTTGGTGCAATTCGGAAACAAGAGCACTTTTTGCGGCCGACACGCCACACCGACACAGAACACAATGTGGTGTCCTGTGTCACCGAACAGACACAGAAGCCGGCTGCCTGTTACCGACACTGACACAGCACACCACCGGGAACATACCGAAATATGTCGATGGACCGCCGACTGCGACAGTTGTAAGGAAATGTGTTATTCATGCTTGTGTCTTCAACTGACGTCTTTTACTTTAAAGTTACCGACACCCAACACTTTTTGATCGTCATGAGTACCTATGAGTTGAGGGGAAGCAACTGGACACAAAAAAAAATAGTTTTCGTGTGCGCAGGGAGTAAATATACATACTGGTTCTAAAGAAATCAGATATTCATCTGTAGCTTATATCTGAAAACGATCCGAACGACGACACTATCTGACACAAGACACAAAAGAGTCCACGGTCGCACCCTGCCTTATGTGACAATTTGTCTAAGTCTCTGGTGCAGATAAATATAATAATCGACTATACTCCATTTATTATAGCATTAGAAAAAAGAGGCTAGCAGAAGCAGGAATTGAAAACATTTTATTTCAAAGAAATTGTTTTAAGTACTTAAATAAACGAAATACAACTTTTTTTTTTTAAACTACGCTTTATTTATAACAATATCTTCATCACACATTACAAACTTACACCAAAACAATGAATGAGACAACCAATCATGTCATGATGACTTAGATTTTTAAGATTAAAATAAAAGTAATTTTTAAAACAATATTTTAATTAAAATAACAACTTACAACACACTATAGTGAAACTTCTTCGTCTTCATCATAGGATTTAGTCATAATAAAATAATAAATATATAATAAATAATGGTAGGATAATAGTAAAACGAAAAACGTTCCAGTATTGTTCATCACTGCTTCTTTTAACTTTTTAGCATTGACACTGTAATTTTAGATTGGAATGAAATATTAGAAATAAATTAAAGCCACTTAATTTGTTATGAAAAATGGTTAACATGATTACAAATAAGTGTGACAGCTGGTATGTAAATAGATTTTAATTTATAGGCGTCAATCGTAACTGTAACAAGTTTATTGTACTTTTGATTCTGTCTAATGCTATTTTAAATGGAGTTTAGTAATTGTCTCCTAAATATAAAGTTCATCTGCATGTTCTATAATGGATGCAAAATCTGCCACTTCGTTGGGGTTAGATACGTGATGAACAAGGTTCTTCGTGTAGAAGTTTGCTCCGATTGTACCTACAATTCATCAAGTTTCTGAAACTGAAAAAACGTGTAAGCTTCCAGGGGATCTATATTAAAAATTTATCCTTATATGCTTATTGTAAAGAATAGAATAATATAATAAAATTTATTTGCTTGAAATAGAGATCTTAAAAAAGATTACAGTTCTTCATATTTCGCCTACTTAATTCGGCATGCAAATTTAACAATTAAATAAATAATAAAAAATAATGTTTAATTAACAGCTACAGGTTTTACAAAAACTGCGTTCGAGCTTAAAGTATGTAGACAGCTTGTAAAGTGTAGGCGACACGTCCACTTTGACACGACGCAATTCTCAAGAACATACATAAAAAAAAAAAGTGACACGTCGAACATATAACCTCCTCCTTTTTGAAGTCGGTTAAAAATCAATTGATTTTCAAAATTATTTTTTTTTTTTAAAGTACAGTATTTCGTAGAAACCTAATTCTGTAAGTTTGCTTTGCAGGCTGACCGCAACGTTTGTTACTACAAACAAGTTTCGCAAAACATAATTGCTGTAATAATAACATGCATAGCAATGGTTTTAAAATGGGCGATTTGGCTAAGTGATAAAGTTGCGTTTAATATGAACAAAATGACCACAGCGCTTGTAGTAGATATTCTAATGTTATCAAGTAAAAGATTTTTATTTCCGAAGCTTTGAGACTTTTACGTTACCTATTAGTTGGTTAAAGTGTAACTCTTCATGATATAAAAAAACCTCTTGCTTTTATTTTATCTTTCGCCGCGTCTTTTGCATTTTCAGAAAGTCAGAATGAATGAGTTTGAGATTATTTTAGTTTTATCCATATATATCAGAGATTTTCGCCTTGCCCAGTACCAAATAATCACGATGGAATTTTGTGTCACCATAAACTATCATCACGTTCCTGACAAGAAATTAAGGCCCTAAGCTGAGGTGTATTATGTTTAGAAATTAAATATTGCTGTCGTTGGAATCTAAATAAACAAACAAACCGCCATGGCCGAATTCTCAAAGTAATATGACCCATTGCTGCTTCGCTTAGGCGCTTTTTGATGCTCTCCACATCGCTACCAGTGTGGCGAGGTTGTCAATAGCTTCGGACATCACGGCCTGTCAAGAGGCCGTAGCGCGGGTCGCATGGCGCGGAACATAAATGTCATCCTCCGACGAGCCCTTGTTACCTTCAGCGTTCCGTACTCGAACCCAATGGCCTATCACACGACGATGACAAGAGACCGGACTGCATGTCTCTGATTCCTTGGAAGATGTGTAGGCCTCTAGTGTGGGACGTTATTTTTGTCGATTCTCTTGCGCTATCCCGTCTTCCTAGTCCGTCGTGCTGTGCTGGCGCTACTGCTGCGGCTGCTGAGAGCCTCAAATGGCGGAAGTATAACAACCTAGTTGGAAGCCATCCATTCGTGCCGTTTGGGGTAGAAATACTTGGACTGTAGGCCCCGAGCGCACAGTTTTTTTTTAAGGATTGTCAAACGTCTTGTTGACGCCATAGTGACCCAAGGGCTGGATTTACCTTGGTGAGCGATTAACTATTGCCATTCAACGCGGCAATGCTGCCAGCCTTATGGGGACACTTCTAGTCGACAGAGATTTGGAATTGTGGACGATGATTTTAACGCTATTTTTTATTTTTTTGTTTTTTGTTTCATTATTATTTTAGTTAATTCTTAGGTATATATGTAGTTAATTTTGTACCCGCCTAATTAATTTTGCTTCATAACAGCAGTTCATTGCACCGGCTCATACGAGGTCACTATTAGCAATATTTGTTCAGTGGCCACCCACCCATGACCTTAACAAATAATTACTTCATTTATATCAAATAATTATATAATTTAGCGTATTTAAGTGTGTAAGAAAAAATGACAATGCATTATGCATGAACAAGATATGCATTAAATCACACAGTTTTTTAACAAAAATATGAATATTTTTTCTTAATAAAATGTATAATCATACTTTTTCTGATACTTGTTATTTCTGTATTTTAAAGTGTACAATAAAGAATTAACAATAATTAGTATCTGATATTTATTCTGAGATCTCAAACATTTAAAGTAATTTCTGTAATTTGTTTCAGTAGGTAGATACCTACTTCAATTGTAACTGTCAGACCTAAGCACCTGCAAATAAACGGTAGCCAGCATGGGTACCTTTTTATTAATTTTTTGCGGGAGGAAACCTTCAAAAGGCGGCTGCCTTATGGGGATTAAGGCCGAGGAGTGTGGAATTTTAACCTCACTAAAACCACCCCATTGGTCACCGTCAACACACGGAGAAGGGTTCTGTTACCTCTTAAAAGACCAAACCAGAAACCCTCCTGTGCAACGCCTGTTATGGCACATCCCTGGGATAGGTACTCAGTTTTTTCCAGTCGTGCTTTTTATTATTGGAGTGATTCGTATCCTTATCTGAAATGTTTTGTCTCTCTTGGCAATTATTGTGTTTATGTCTTATTCATAGGTTTAGGTTACTGTAAAAGCCCGGATAGAACTAGGTTTTATAATCAAAGGTTTTTACGAAAAATACATTAAGATTTAAATTGATTGAGTTAGTTTATTCCTTGTGTAGTTAAATAGGAGATATTAATGCTTACAGTACCTGGGTACCTATTAGTCAGGTTCGTTAAAAAATAATTGATTTCTTTGACTTTATAAAGGACGAAAGTTTTCAGTTCGTAGAAGAATCTAATTCAATGTTATTATATTTTAATCATTAGATAATAATATCTAGCCTTTAGACAATTCAAATCTGAAAGGTATTCAACATTAAAACCTTGGGGTTGGTAGTTTCGCGGATTGGTTCTCATAGCGAATTTTATTGCGCAGGTCAGTTGCAAAATACAAATTAATTACATTTTGAACTAAAAGGTGACCTCTACTTATACTCGTTTAGAGAAGGCTGATTAGAAAAATATTATTTCTGTTTTAAAATTATGTTGACTTATAGATTTCAACACCACGGTACTAGTTTTATTTCGTTAAAAAAAAAATGTATTAGCAGGCGTCGCAAATTCAATAAAAGTGTTCGTGTTCTTAATTTTAATTATTTTTCTACAATTTAGAATGTCAAAATTGATATTCAGTACCCTAGAGTATCCTGTAAGCGTCTGACCTCGATAAACTGTATAAAGAAGCCAATCCAGAAAACGGTTATACCTCCTCGCCAGACTGAGTCTTGATTAGAGGTTATTCCTTATTTCTATTCGATAAAACTGCCATGTAAATATTATCGATAATTGATTTACTGTCGACAGGTGAGAGGAAATTGAATGCTAAAAAATAGTATAGACATGCAGGTCATTAAAAACTGCATTTAATTTGACTGAAAGTGACCTCAAGACAATTCGAATAGAAGGGGTTGATATAGAAAATATATTAAAAAAAACTGGCCAAGTGCGAGTCGGATCGCGCACCGTGGGTTCCTTACAAACTTGTAGGTATATAAGTTTAAAATTATTTTTATTATATGATGTAACAAAAAATTTACGGTTTTCGCAATTTTTCCCTTAAATACTACTGCTACACGGAAAGTACCCTCTAGGTTTTGATTCCCTTGCGAGTGTCGAAAATTTGCGGCATAAACAGCTGTATCGTTTGATTGCGTTGGTTTTTATCACAGCTCCAAGAGACAGTAGACCTGACCATTTGATATAATAAATCCAGCCCGATACCTCCACGCGTTCCTGAGAAAAAAAGTCTTGACAGACAAACAGACGGAAGGACAGACAGCTAAGTGATCCCATTTTTTCCTTTCGAGGTACGGAACCCTAAAACCATATATTTTTTTGAATTATAAATAGATATTACTTAAGTAACAATACATTTGCCATAATGACAAGTTGCATCCATTCAAGAACTGATGAGGTTGATTTAACAGAAAATATAGAAAATAATGGAATAAATTTTGTGTTTATAAAATAAATTTGAGTTCTTTAAACAGTTCCTGACTAAATTCAGGCAGTCGCTAATGTTATAATATTTCCTAAAATCGTGGAAGACAGGTCTTATTATTCCTATATCTAGGTATAATAATAAACAACGATAATATGTAACAAAACCCCTGTCCGATTCAATAAAGGCGTACTCGTGGTACAGCTCATGAACCGTCTCGCATAGGCGGCTTCTTTGACACAAAGCAAGTAGTAAGTACGAGAACTTTGAGGAGCGGTCAGTGTTGCTGTTGCCTTGGAACAGTTTAATTATTTTCACTGGGGAAAAATAATAATCTCCAATCCATTTAATGGCTACGTATATGTGTTCGCAGTATGATACCGAATAATACTCTCAGGGATCGGACAGGGTTTTTGTTACATGTTGTATATGATCTAATCGTAGTCTAGTATATGATATGTTGACCATACATTGATTGATTGGATTATAAGTAAGTGTGATAGTTACAGTATTGAATATTTTCGGCTAGTCATTAGTTAAGTCGTTAGGAACGCCCTCGAATGTCCATGCATTAGGTATACTGGTTTTAAGTAGGTCAATCTCTAAAAGTTTGCTCAAGACATTGCGTTGGTCAGTTACAAAATAAAAATTAAACAAAGCGCTGTTTATGAGATGACTGATAAACTTAACCTTCCTGTCTGTCTAAAGCTTATCTTCGCGGAGGTTTCCGTGCACAAATAATTGTTCTTTTTTCAGATTATTCTCACATTTTATTGTAAAAATTTGTTGTAAAATTTATAATTATGTTACATAATAGTACAATGTAGAAACATAATATAAATAAAACAATTGGCATTGTCCTCGAAAAAAAACAAATAACCTATCAAGTCAGCCTATCGCGGTCCACTGCTGGACATACTAGTACAGGCTCTGCCTAGTGTGGGATCAGATGGTCGTGTGTGAGCTGTCCCAAGATATTATTATTTCAGCATTCAGCAGTGACACCTTGCAAGTTGCTGATATGTCTTGGGGCAGTCGCTTTTCTGCCGCGGTTTCAGTGTTTGTCCCATAGTGAAAGCTGTCTATAATGATAAGTCCAGTCATGCCTTAAGAAGTATTGCGTGTTTTCTGTAACATATTGTAGGTAGTCAATTTGGAAATGTATCGACATTTCCAAATTTATTTTAGATTTTTTTTTTGAGTTCTCTGGAGTCGTCCAGAGAATTAAAAAAGGTGACTTAAAAGCAATTGTAAATATCCAAATTGCAAAAAAAAAGAATTTGATAAAAAAAAAATTGTGCATTTTAAATCTTCTTCTGCCTAGCCTTTTCCCAAGCAATGTTGGAGTCGGCATTTTAAATATGATCTGGCATTTATGAAGCACTTTTTTACATTCATACTTTATGTTCATTACTTATCATATCATCGATTTTAAGAACTTAAATTAAAGTACATAAATTAAATAAAATGGATCACATTAGGAAACATAAAAAAATATTCATTAAGCTATAATTATATAAAACACAAATATCACTTCCTAAAGCTTTTGATAAATGCCGATCGGAAACTGAACAGTTTTAACAGATTATCGGTTTTGATATGCAAATACACTATTCAGATAACATCTTAGCTTGCATGAGCGATTGCAGGCTGGTGTTTACAAACAAGAACATTAAACTGCATTTATCTAAATGTCATCTAAACTATCTTTGTACGGAAACAAACAATTAGTGTCCGACCGAAATTTCGGTTTCGGTTTCGGTTTCGGCCAGTTTCGGCCAAAAAATCAAGTTTCGGCCCGAGTTTCGGTTTCGGCCAAAAACGGCCGAACCTTTCGGCCGCGCCGAAACTTACAACATCGTACCTTCGGGTCGCGCTCGGCTAACGTCGGGCGCGCTCGGCACGGCTGGCAATATGGCGTTACAAATAGTGTTTTTTTTTTTCACTTTATTAGACCAGGGCCGAAGCCTTCAAAATTTGTAAAAAGTGAAAAAAAATTACAGTAGGATGAAAGCCATTAGAAAAGGAGGGGAAAATGATAAAAACGAAAGGAAAAATAAATTACGGTCGATCCGAGCTCGGGAAGTGGGGGAGGGGGGGGTTTTAAGGGTAAAAAATGGTTTATCTTGATTTCCAGCAAAACTTCAAGTCCTATGGAAAAAAGTTAAATGGCAAAGTTGTAGTTAATAAAAAGATCTACAACTTTTGTATTTGCAATTTTTTCACATAACCTCAAAATTTAGGTGAAAAATTCAAATAACCAAGTTTTTGGTTTTTTATTTTTATCTTCTTCAAAAATTTTTTTTTTCACGAAATTTGGTGAACACTTACCTTTTTATGTCCCAAATACGCTGTAATTTATTTGATTAAAAATATTTATTTTTTCACCTTATTTTGAATTAATATCAAAAAAACACCCTAATTTTCAATCGGAAATTCACCCGTCAATATATCATCTTTTTTCAAAAAGTATGGAGGTTTTTTGTTTGTTGAAATCTCTACTTTCTGATGGTGTAAAAAAAATATACATTACTATAGTAAATGTTCTCAGAAAATGCATAATCACTATGTACAATTTCATAAAAAAAATGTCATTGCTTCATTTTTTTTAGTTTAAAGTTTATTTATTAAATTCGAATTACATTCATGTCATAGAAAATCTCACAAAATGATTCAGATGAAATTCTGGATGAAGAACCAATCTGGAAGAAAAACTGAAAAAAATTGAAGCTATGACATTTTTTTGATGAAATTATACATAGTGATTATGCATTTTCTGAGAACATTTACTATAGTAATGTATATTTTTTTTACACCATCAGAAAGTAGAGATTTCAACAAACAAAAAACCTCCATACTTTTTGAAAAAAGATGATATATTGACGGGTGAATTTTCGATTGAAAATTAGGGTGTTTTTTTTATATTAATTCAAAATAAGGTGAAAAAATAAATATTTTTAATCAAATAAATTACAGCGTATTTGGGACATAAAAAGGTAAGTTTTCACCAAATTTCGTGAAAAAAAAATATTTTTGAAAAAGATAAAAATAAAAAACCAAAAACTTGGTTATTTGAATTTTTCACCTAAATTTTGAGGTTATGTGAAAAAATTGCAAATACAAAAGTTGTAGATCTTTTTATTACCTACAACTTTGCCATTTAACTTTTTTCCATAAGACTTGTAGTTTTGCTGGAAATCAAGATAAACCATTTTTTACCCTTAAACCCCCCCCCCCCTCCCCCACTTCCCGAACTCGGATCGACCGTAATTTATTTTTCCTTTCATTTTTATAATATTCCCCTCCTTTTCTAATGGGTTTCATCCTACTATTATTTTTTTTGGTTTTAAAAATTATCGACCCTGGTCTATATAGGGTAGTTAAATTTTCAAACAGAACCTCTGTAACTGTGCTGAAATTTCATTGTGATAAATCTTTGAAAGTAGAAACCTGTAATTATAGGTTGGCGAGATATTAATTTTAGAAAAAAAAAAACGGTCTTACAAACATTTTTTCGACTTTTTTTTTATATAAAAGGTTCGGTTTCGGTTTCGGTTTCGGCCGAAACTACAATGAAACCGAACCTTCGGTTTCGGTTTCGGCAAAATAACATGTTTCGGTCGGTCACTACAAACAATTAATATTTGTAGAGACGTTTTATTATTTATCCTACAATCTGAATTGCTTGGGGTATTATTTTGCTAATTAGCAATTCGATGCCTTGATATTTAGAAACTTTAAAATGTAAACGCACTGTATAGGCATTAAAATAATATAATATTTATTATATTTTTTTTTTATTCCAAGGCATAAGTTTTTTAGCCCTCATTCAAATTAATTGGCCATAAAACAGTGCGTCTACATAAAAGGCTAATTCTGAATTGAAAGAATAAGAAGATTAAAAAAAGCTCAAAATATTTCCATGTAATGTATTCGTAATATAATTATTTATTTATTTCTCAATTGCAACATTTTTAACACAAAATGTTACCAGCAGAAAATACGCGGTATCACTAAACACGCCATAGACCATGATACTCATTTAGAATATAATGTCTAGTAAACATTTTGTGGACGTACTTAGGTAAAGTCTGCAAAACGTTAGATAAAAGAAGACTTAACTTCCGGCTTCCTTCTAGTGTATGTAAAAGCAGTCTATCAAATTCAGCCCCCCTAGCCAAGTTACATTACTATAAGCGTTAACTATGATAGAAATCGCTTAAATGACATTAAATGTATGGAAATGACATTTGATTTCACGTGACTCAGACTTGTCACTTCCATACATTTGAGCGATTCGATCAGCGTTATCGCTTGCAGAAATGTATGTTGGATAGGGGGGCAGGTCCTTCAAATAATTCAAATTACACTTTTTAGTACCTTTTTGTACATAACCCAAATAATTGATTGCTAGAATTGTAAAAAAACTGATTAATCAGTCACTCCTTCTCTGGATAATCTCATTTCTGATCTTATTATCCTTCAAATATACTTCGAGCAGAGCTCACTCCATAACTTGCTGAGCGACTTTGAGTTTCTGAAGTAGCCCTACGGTCACTGTCGACATTAAGGCGCTGTCGTGACAGGCAGGCAGACTGGTTGATGACTTGTATAATTTCTAAATTCGATCTACAATTGCTGGAGATATCGCGAAACAAGGATACCAACGTAGAAAAGCATACAGTCGAATTGAGGACCTCTTCCTTTTAAAGTAGGTTAATTATAAGATTTAGTTCGTTAGAAATATAAATCAATCATTTACTTTTGCATTCCCGTATGTCTAGCCTTGTCCAATCTCAAATTCAGCCTTTAAATACCCATTCTAAAAATTGACACTTGCAAATGATCAGGCACAATAAATTCATTGAGTATTTGATTTCCAAGGTCTCTATTAGGTCATAAGCAATGTTGAGCATGTTCATAATTATTTTAAACAGGTATATTAATTTAAATGATATTTTAAATGCGGTATAATGTTTAAATGCACAATAGAAACCTTGAAACTAATCCCCGATCTCCACTTGGCATTAATCATAAACCTAAGCAACTAGATATTTATTTACATAATGCGATACGTTGTCAGGAACCACGAAATTGAATTCCATTGTTTTCCAGGCGATATTGTTATTGTTCTTTTTATTTTAAATTATTCTATTACTTTAAAATTAAACCCATTGCTCAACAAAGAGGAAATACAGCGTATTTACATTTTCTACGTTCTTCATCCTGAAATAAACTTTTTATTGAAACGTAATAGCTTTTGCTTGTGTAAAAAGTATTTTAGCAAACAGTATGTAAGTAATGTTCCTAATATGAGTTTTCTAACACTGGAATATTTTATTAAAATCGTATCAGTTAAAGCTTACTAGTAATGTAGATCGCACATGACTAAGTATTCTTGTTAACCCCTCGTGCTAAGCTAAGATGCTTGTGTTACGAGTGGGTTCACGTCGGTAGTGTAAAAACATTTTTTCCTGATTTATAAAAGTAGTAGTTAAGGAAATTCTGTTACACTACTACTTATCTACCTTTAGATAATGTAAGTTCTTACTCTCGTAAAAGATCACGAAAAATCTATCGTAAAATAACGATAAACGTTCCACAGCTGGACAAAAACCTCTTCCAATACAGAGAAGAAACGAGCATTTATCCTCGCTATTTTTTCTTTCACCGTTCGTCAATGATGTCTTAGAACGATTAAGAAAGTACATATAACTTTGAAAAAGTCAAAATGGTACTTGCCTGGGTTCGAACCTGCAAACATGTGCAGACGAATCGCTAAGCCACCACGACTTCAATCCATTAAAAAATAGGTAAGTATATTTCCTTGTAAAACTGCTTTTGTTACAAATGAGATAAATTAAACTCTAATATTAAAATTATTAGGTTAAATGTTTAGTTTCGTCCTAAACAATTCCACAATTAAATAAAAGCCTTTGTATGTAAATTTAGTAAATACCTCCAAATATAGATAGTTTCACAAATATATTCTAATATATTCATGTACAATTAAATTCAATAAAATTTACAACAAATATGTCGCAGCTATTTAGTTCTAAGTAAATATGATTTGACCTAAAACAAGGATACCTGGCTTTAAGGCTAAGCAGCTTAGAAATTTTAGTCTTACCTCGCTCCAAATATCATATTCGTTTATGCCCCTAGAGAATAATACTGTCTAATTTATGTCACTGATTAAATATTTTATCTAAAGTCTATTCCATAATCTATTTTTAGAACGACGCCCGCACTTCGGTTTTTAATCCTTGTGTCACGGGGGTTTCACAAACATTCAAATCACATGCACAAAGAACACCCAGACTTGGCACAAGTATTTGTGGATCGCACAAATGCTTGTCTCATGCGGGGATCGAGCCCGCAGCACGTCGCGCTCAGTGATAATTAGCGTGGTGACTTATACCACTCGGCTATGCGTGCATCCAAATATCTAATGTCCTTTAAAAATGCTTACTATAAAACTCAACAATTGCAAAATAGTTCAAAACATATTGCCTAACATCTATTTTAACAATTTTATGCCTCCAATAAATAAAATTACCTTCTGGCCTATAACAGTTCCACTGCCAGCTGGTCACAGGCCTCTACATATTTAGAGAAGGAACGAGCATTGATCACCAAGCCCTATCATGATGTCGGATTCAAATTGGAATCCAGTTTATCGCACTAAGTTATCGTTCACCGATAATTTCAGTAACTTAGCTAAAACCATATTATTAATTTACCGAATACAACGTGGTCAAAAGAAAAATCTTTTATGAAGGTATGTATCATGATTACATAATGACGAGAAAATAAGTAATACGGAATTGCAAGCAGGGAAATAAATTGCTGGTTAGTATATATATTATGTCTGATATAATTAGAGGCTGCCCTTGTCAGAGTCAGTGTGTGATAAATTACTCATATAACGCATAAAGGACCAAATACACGCACTCAAAATTAATTCAAAATCTTTGTAATTAGGCCAAAATGGGAACAAAAGATGAAAAAGCAGGAAAAGACTGCTTATCCTTTAAATATTATCATACAAAACTACTCTAACGAGCCTGCACAGCAATCTTACCCAAAGAACTGACTTACCTCCGACAGGTACTACCTATGGAGTAGCGGTGCAGTTTTCTTTCTCATACACGAGGAATGACGACCGATTTTCTTTAGTGATGACCACCTTTCCAACTAGTAAAAAGGTCTCAGAAGAAGAAGAATGCAAGTCTTAAAATTAAAACTTATAATTAAAAATAATAAAAGTAAATATATATTTACTTGAAGGGCCTGTTGTTTATTTGTAGTTTAAACATACATACTTACTACCTTTTTCCAAATATCATAGTCCTTGATAAAAGGAACGTAAAACCTTTAAATTTTGATTCTATGTCTGTATCTATTTTTCAGCAGGGAAATAATTGCTGGTCGAGAATTGGCAAAAAGAGGCTAGGGACCGGGATCGCTGGAGGGAATGGAGGGAGGCTTTTGCCCAGCAGTGGGACAGTACAAGCTAACTATAATAATAATAATCTATTTTTCAAGTTTTCATATTTAGTAGTTTGATGTTTTCACAACTTTTAAGGGCTGTAGACCTAAATGTATGTTAATTTCAACTTGATACCTCAACGCATTTTCGAGATAAAGGATCTTGCTTGACATGCCTACGGACAGAACAAACTGAAAGCAAAGCGATCCTGTGTGGATTCTGATTTTTTTCATTTGAGTGGTCTAAAGTAGGTACCTATCCCTTAAAACAGAAAGAATTCTAACTTTGAAGACTGAACGATCTTTCTCTTTGCTTCAAAAAATACAGAATCTCTGTATCTATGTCGGGTCAAGATAATTAGATTAATTAAAGAACTAGATTATTTAAAATGACATTTTGATACGATTAGCCGTTGAACGATATTTTGGTAAAAACTAAGAATAATAATATTCGACCATTTTGTATGAAGGTTGTCAGGAGAATAGTTAACGAGCAAATAAATACAAACAAGTGAAGGTTATGAGCCTATTAATTATCGTTTAGCATTTATATAGTATATATATTACTAACCTATCCTAACGTTGTCATGAATATTATATAATTTATAGTGGATATTTACATATCAACGTATCCGATTTTAATCAAAGTGTACCTGTTTTAGGCCTTCGATATTTCATTATTTTGATTTACGATAAATAGTTATGGCAAGCAAAAATTATTACAGTAGGTGGTATTTGTCTTCCACGGTGTTACCTGCGGTTTACCAGATAACTTAATAAAAAAAAACTTGAATAAAAAGCCTATAAATATGTTAATCCAGGGTGCCTGCCAGGTCCATACCAAATTTTATCAAAATTGGTCCAGCAGTTTGAGCCAGAAGGGGTAACAAACATACACACATTTCGCCTTTATAATATTAGTGTAGAGTTTGAAGTAATAAAAAAAGATTCTAACCCAGCACGTTAAGACGTCGAACTTAGTCAATAGCCCACTATTCAAACACTAATCAAATCAGTATAACATAGGTTTCAATTTTAATTAAATATAATATAATTATAATATCTTGGAATAGCTCAGGCACGGCCATCTGATCCCAAAATAGCCAGAGCCTGTAATATGACAACCAGTCAACAACCAGACAACTGATAAACATACATTTATACTTCTAATACATACATATTATAGACAAATAACACCCACACACAGAACAAACGATCGTGCTCATCACACAAAGATTTTTCCTGGGTGGGAATCCAACCCACGACCCCCGGCTTAGCAGTCAGGGGCACTAACCACTAGACCAACAGGCCAGTAAATAGATCATTACTATTCCTTCGTTATTGATTAAACGTAGCATTCGCACTTAAAGACACATTGAAATATAATTTATGAATTAATTTTATATATTAGAGCTCATTAATAATTTATGTAACGATTTGATATTCAAAAAAGTTTAACGATTCTTAAGATTCAAGTATTCGAGGTAGCTTGATTAGATCAAATAATCATGTCGATTTTTATCTGTAATTATCAGAATGTGTTAATATTTAATTCAAATGTAATATTATTCACAGAGCCAGACCGGAACAATGTCTACGGATTAAACGAAATTGTATGAGTGTTTGAACCCGCGGGCTTTGTCGATGATGGCCAATCACTTAACAAACCGGAATAACTAACGCCCAAATGATTAAATCAACATCCATTACTCATAGGGATTTGAGAGAAAAATTAATGGCGTTCAACGACATTGATTCAAATCACTACGCATAATTTTGCTGGCTCAGCAACAAGGTCTATTGCAAAAGGTTGTCTCGGAGCCTACTTACCGTGATCATAATGATAATCAGCTATGGTATTTTCTGAACTTGATGCGGAAGGTGGAACACTGGTGCGGCGGCCTTATTACGTTTCTTGGTAAAACAAAGCGACAGCAATTGACAGCGAAAATTGTATTATATTATTTGGATTACGTTATCACGATACGTAATAGGATATAATTATCTTTTTGACAGCAATCTGTCACTCTGCTTTCGCAAGATATGTAAGTTAGGGGAACCATGCGCTATGTGCTTTTAAATGGGGACGATATAGTGAGGTATTTTTTAATAATGCTGCCGGAGTTGTATCGGTACTTTGGAGAGCCCAATGTCCGATTTCCAACAATGGTCTAATCTGATTGTTTAGCGTTTAACTTAATTTGGACTCAACAGGCAGGCATCGGCTGTGTTCAACGCAAAATGAGTAGAGATGAGCACCAAAGCGTAGGTGTCAAGTTATTCTCTAAACATCGACTGACGAAAATTAAAATGCCAATAGTCATAATATGATCTGTGACATGGAATTGACAAGGACTGCGTGATTTGAAGAATAACTGGACCAACTGGACTATTATCTTGATTTGACATTTAAACATTAACGACTGCATACCGGAAGAGAAGATTTATTCTCAAAAGAGTAACAACTAGTAATGACTAATACAACCCTGATTGTAAGCTGTCGGCAAGGTCTCAGAAGATCTACAACTCTCTCTCTATCAACGGCATCCTCGAATAGGAACAATGCGAGGCAAACGATTTGTAAATGCGCGGTACACGAATACTACGCGAAAGAAGCCACGAGTTCTTTTAGCGTGTCCGTGGGTGCCGTGGATGTTATCACTACCATTTTGATACTAACCGAAGCTTGACACACGTGCATAGTGTCTGTTTGTAGGAGTATTTGAGAGAATATTAACATGTTGTAATAAAACTACTTGGTGTCATGGTCACGGGCAGACTCTACCCGTGCCCATGACACCTACAAAGGTGTTGAAACGTCGGGAACTAAAATCAAAATGAACCGCGATAGAATCTGTTTAAAGTAGATTTATTTCAATGTCTAATATTCGCGTAAACCTCAGAAAACAATATGGACCAGATGGGCCAGTGGTTTTAGAGATTAGCGAGTTCAACCAGACAAATAAACTAATTCTTCGGCTTTATAATATTAGTATAGATTACTAACAGATCTCATAGAGTCATCGCTTGGAGATTTCTAGGCGATATAGTCACAATTATAGTTTGCAAACAAAGTTTACAAACGTATAACGACCTATTTCAGTACGAATATAATAATTAAATTACCTTTTAAGGCAAATTACGTTTCGGCCGAGTTACACTGGCCGTGGTCGCGAAACGTCAAGCCTTAAAAGGTAAATGCATGAGTTCGCGTTGCATGCATTCAATGAAAATCATGCTACGCGATAGTTTTAAAGTTAATAAACGAATATAATAATTCTGTACCTACCTACCACATTGACATTTTCAGGCAGGATATTCAATCCCAATTTCTAGACGAAAATATCAATTTCGACTTTCAACTGGTGCTTGGTAATAACATATTATTATATTCACGGAAGTGTTACAATTTGACTTGCCCTATATGGTAACGTTTTTGTCATGAGAAACATGATCTGTTTTTATACAAGTTTTTACATGAAACGCGATACATACTTGTGAAAATAGTAAGAAAACGAGTTCCTGTTTATTGCGGCCTGAGTTCACTAGAATATAAAAATAATATAATATTTCGGGACACCTTACACACGGTCATCTGATCCCAAACTAGCCAGAGCCTGTACTATGGTGACTAGACATAATTATGTATTTCTAAATACAAAATATAGAAAAAATACACCCAGACGCAGAACAAAATATGATCATGTTTACCACACAAAGATTTGTCCTGAGTGGGAATCGAACCCACGTTCTCCGGCCTAGCAGTCAGGGTCACTAACCACTAGACCAAAAGGCCAGTCATCAATATAATTGAAATATCAACAAATATAAGTAGATGAGATATTTCTGAGTGAAATAGGAGACTTGTCCATAACTCAAACCCAAATATCAACCGAGTCCGAATTCGTTTCGAACTAAGTGTTTTCAGTTACTTACTCGTTAGGTACTCGTATTTAGTTCGAATATTCATATATTCGAATAATATTTTATTTATAAAAATATATTCGAATATTTATTGTATTCGAATATTTCTGTAATCTACAATGCATCTTTGGAAAAAGAATGCATTTTTGATTCACATTTCAAAATGTATTCAAAAAATATTAATAATTTTCTTTAATTCCAGTGTCTCTCTAATTCTTGATATTTTAGTCTGCAACCTTGCGTTAAACATGACGAACAATTCAAAACGAATTTCAATTAGCTCGCATATTTTTTGCGATACAAAGGAAATCAATCAACAAGTTCTTATATAAACTTATGACATCAATGTAACATATATTTATAAATAAGTTACCTGCATGAATATTGTAAATAAAATTTATTCAAAACATTTACTATACAGCATACCAGCAATCAAATAACAATTATCGTAGCGATGACAGATTTATTTACAAAGATAATTATATAAACGAACAATTAATTAAATAATATTATCGCATGCTATGTATTAAAAAATGTGTTAACAGAATTACAATATGTCGATGCATCGTATTAATGCACATGACATGATACGTGTTACTGGTATTTTAAATTATAAACTAAAATAATAATCTGTTAATAAAAAAATAACAGTTCTTATTACTTATAAATGTTTACTTATTTTTCTTTTGTTTCACAAAATGTGATTGTTGTATGTGCCATTATTGCCCAATCATGTTAACACGGTTGGATGAATTTAGGTGATATTTGATATGTTCAGAATTAACGTCTTGGCGTATCATTGTGCCCCAACAAAAATATTTCCGTATTTCGAAAAAACATTGAATTTTTAACTTAAATTTTGTTTTATTTATTTTAGGTAAATTAACACGTAGAAGCAGTTTTTTTGCATATTTATATTTTCATCAAAAATATATATCTACCTACTTAATACTTTTTTATTCATTAGAGTGTTCACTGTAAAAAGCTTTTTTTTTTTCTTATTCTGCCTAGCCATTTCTCAACCTAAATTGGAGTCGGCTTTCAGTCTACCGTACTTATTTCTACGAACAATTTTACTAGGTGCAGTATTCCATAGTAAGACAGGTTGTCAGAATACATTTTTAACATGAAATGTAAAATGAATTCAGCAATATTAAATGAATTTACTTTACCCTGATAAATGAAACAAAACCAAATCGCTTTCGTTGTCTGATAATGAGATTTTTTAAACTACGCTAGAGATTTCCATGCAGTTTCCAGCAATGGATAGAGTGATCCGAGAGGATTTTTTTTTATAATTGCATCTACTACTGTACTATCTGTGCAAAGACGGGGCGTGTCTACTAGTTTACTATAAGTTAGATATTATTATTTACTATTAAAATTGTTATTTATGTTGCTAACCGTACAATTTGCAGTAATTACGAATTCAATAGCCAATCGTTCGCGATTAAACAGAACGTAACAAGGTATCAATTACAATACTCCATTATTGTGTATTAAACAAATATTTCTACATGTACTTTGTACCTACGATGTAAACAAATAGTAAGCAAGATTGCAGTAACTCTGGGATCCTGCCAGAGCTGCGCAGGAAATACACTAGTGATCCCGGGGCTCTGGTCAAGTGGTCAAGGCAAGGTCGGGACTGGGGTCGGTTTTTAGTCGGTTAAGGTCCGACATATCCCCACGCCGTGCCCTTGGCGGGGGTCGAAGTCATGATCCCCGTAAAAAAAGTACCTCTAGGCTCGTTTCTTTTTTAGAGTTCTGTACCCAAAAGGGTAAAACGGGGCCATATCTATTACTAAAGCCCCGGTTTCCGTCCTTCTGTCACCAGGCAGGAAATTTTCTTAGATGATAGTTAGACGGTTGGATTTTTCTTTTTTTTTGTTACCCGGTGGAAATCCTCATGGACTAGAGACAGAAGACGGAGGGGCATGCAAAACTCTTACCAGCTAAAACCACCGGAGTGCTTCTCCATTCCCTTTTTCCGGGGCTACACGGGAACGCATTCCGCAATACTACCGCGATTCCCGGCAAAGCTCCAAGGATGGAATCCCTTCGTTAAAAGAGGGTTTATTTTCGCTTCGCATGATTAAAGGCATGCGGAAGCACCGCGCGCCGACCTTGGCCTATGTGGCTGCAGACTTCAAGGCTGCTGCTCAGAGCCGTTTATGATCCCTAAAGGAGAAATTAAACCCCTCTTCTACTTCTTGTTCGCCGGGCGCGGATTGGCAGGTCAATTATGGCTTCTCGCTCTCTTTCCGCGCCCTCTTTGAGCGCCATCACTTCTTCACAGAACTTGGTGACGGCGCTCCAAGACTCTTCACTCCTGACCATAGATGTAATTACCGCCAGAAGCGAGAAATTTTCGCCAATAATAGCAGCGAGTGTCCAACGCTGTGAAAACCAAGCAGGATATTTAACCCAACCTAACGTTTTCTGATTTGGGAAAATTTGTTAATTTTCAAACTTTTAACATTTAACATTACAGTCATTCTGTAGTTTTTACTTGTGCATGTCTAATTGAATTATTCTCGGTTGTTATCGTATTACTTAACCAAAATTACATTGAAATGACAAAGCACAACCCCAACTACAACGCTTATTTAAAGCAAGAGGCTATTGATAAGTTCCTAGAATTGAAGGTATATACAGAAGTTTATTTAGAAATAGTTACCTGATCGATATGTTTGCCATTTAAGGCAAGTAGGTATAGGTAATTTTTATATATGCAATGTACTGTAAGTAGCTAGTACGTGCGTTCTGACCATTTTTATTATTATTTTAATGTTATTTTCTGTTCAGCGAAATCTCTCAATCGAAAACATGGGCATAAAATCACAAAATTCTAACATAAATAAAAACAAAAAGATTTAAAAGTCGATTAAAATAGAATGGTATTTCCTTAAAATATAAACAGTAAATATATTTAAAATAATAGGTAGGTATTTGCATAAATTATGCGTCATGATTGTCATACTGCACACAACTTTGGATTAACACATCCGACACATGTCCATCGGAGCGTGCGAGCATACACATGATACATCAAATAAACACCTGGAACTCAATCAATATCAATATAAATAATCAGCTTTAGATCACTGTTATCAAATTAGTGCTTGACTTACCAGATTTGAAGGTTCCTTCCTGATAAAGTCTAGAAATGACAGGCCAATGTCGGCCGAGCCACGCAGGAACAGCTTGCTCTTTTTCGAGACACAACCTGCCCCAATTTCTCCAAGGCCCAAAATTAGTTACACTATTCTCTTTGTACATTGACCTTCAGGAAGTTTATAACATGTATACATAACATAGTATCTAGATTAATGTTGTTTTAAATATAACTTGTTGAACAAGTTTTTGATTGCTAATTAGAATTTATTTGAATATAATTTGTTACATTCTCTTTGTGTTTAAACGTGACATAATTGATATTGACATGACGACCTCACTGTCGCATAACTAAACGGTAGTCTATTTTGTTTATGGACCTAATTCCTGCGTATGGTTAATCTTCTATAATATACAAATGAATCGAAAAATGTGTTGTTAAGCGTAAGCATAACTTTCGAACCACTGCTGCAAATTGGATGATTCTTTTTTATTGTGTTGGTTTTTATCAGGGCAAGGCTTTTATAGCAGAAATTAATAAAAATCATAGTTTGAAAATTGAGAATGGAAATCAGGAACGGGAACTCCTTACGCGGGAGAAAGCGCGGGTCATAGCTAGTTCATCATAAAAGAAACTCGTAAAAATTTCAGGCATGACTGACTTTAACAGGCCATGTAAATAGCTCATCATATTAATTTGTGACATAGCGTTTATATCAATCTACTCAACCTATCGTGGTCCACTCCTGGATCTAGTCCTCTCCCATGTTGCGCTACAATACCCGGTCCTCAATTTAAGGGGGTATGTGTTTTGGCCCACCATCATTAAGGTGTTTGCCCTAGTACTTCTACTATCTACTTTCAGTTCTCTAGGAGAACGCTGTTGCCCTTTCTCCTTGTTTCGATATTCCTTAGTCACCCATGGAAGATAGGGGAAGGTTCTACTCAATGCCGAAACCCCACAGCATGCACAACACATCTAATTCTCAGCTACATTTACTTATAATCTCATCTAATAATGATATTCTTTCTAATCTAAGTATTACTGGTGCAAATGTATAAATAAACTAAAAACATTCTGCAACCCTTTGGTAACGTTTCGCAACATTGTATTTAAAGTAATATTTAATTATCTAAGGGGGCTTATTATCATATTGACACTTCGACAGCTATACTTCATACTAGTAACGGCCTGACTGGTCACGGACACGCTATTTAATATTCATTCAGCTATTCGCAATTTGACACGCTTATAATTTACATGCAAATAATATCTCTGAATAATCTTTTGGTCGTAATTATTTTGAACTGTTTAGTCATTGTTGAGCTAAATATTTTAACGGGCAGTATTTACTTATAACGTTAAATCAATAAAAGAAACAACAAATAATCAGATCACTGTATTCAAGAAGTCAGAAATAAAGAATAAGTTGACAAAAACAAAAAGTGTTTAATACTTTACAAATAAAAGGTAAAAATCCGATGGTCATGAGAACGTTTCAGTTGCTATTTATATATTTTTTATTCTATTAGGAAAATTAAACAGCAGTATGGTACATTAATCTAAACACGTAGTCAGTAGAAATAGCATATTATACTAACGACATAATCCACAAATTATAAGTAGTTCAAAGTATACAGGATTCATTTTTATGGAGTGCGTATCTATGTAGTGTACTTTATCTAGCGGTTACTATAAATATAAAGTTTTATTAAATATTATTTCGAAAAAAGAAAACAAAGATAAATCAAAATAAAACTATACTACTGTAATGTAACAAGATATCCTTACTAATTAATATAAAACCACATCGATTACAAAGTGCAACGAAAAATGCCTTGATCTTAAATGGATAAACAACGTTTATGTAAATAAACATTATGATATTAGCTAAACAAATGTCTCAATTGCATAGTAATGGTCCTAAATGAGTCTAAAGCATTCAAATAGTGTTTACGATTTATAAAGTGTACGGCGAGGCATTTTAGGTGTGTAGTACCTAATTACGAAAGTTTCCGGCTAATATAATTTATGGAGGCTATCCGGTAATCCAGTTTCTTAGCCGGGTGAATGTTTTGAACTAGGTTTCAATGTTTTTTTTTCACAAAAACATATACATTTTCTGCTTTTATTTTATTTCAGTTAAAATAAATTAATAAATACTAATTATTCATGTATGTGAATAAACTGTTAATAACGACAATTTATCAAAACATGATTAATTTCAGATTATAACCGGTGATGCTACAAATCAACTTGAAACTATCCTTCCCGAAAATACGTGATGCTTGAATACATACATACCTAATTAAAGCCCCAGGAAAGCTATCGGAACTAGTTAAATGTTTGGAAGGTTAGCTAACAATCGGGAAACAAAGATTTACGATCAAAAGTGACTCAATAATATCTTGTAGTAATACCTTGGCCCGCAAAATGCTATCAATGTGTTAATCACCTTAAAACAAATGCTTCGAGTTTTTTATAGTATTTTTTTTATACTAGCTGCGCCCACTGTGTTACTCGCAGTTAATCAGATAATTTATTTTTTCGTTACAAAAAGCCTACGTGTTAACTAACCCAGGATGTCAGCTATCCTACTGCCCCCCCTAGCCAATGGAAATGACATTTGTTTTCGATAAGTCACGTGACTTAGACTTGTCACTTTCATACATTTAATGTCATTTAAGCGATTTCTATCATCGTTATCGCTTGCAGAAATGTCACTTGGCTGGAGTTGCGCAGAGCTTGCGTAAGTGATCGACTCCAGCAATGGCAAGGACGGGACCGGGGTGTTTTTAGTTGGTGCAAGTCCGACATATCCCACGATTTGCCCTCAGCGCGGGTTGAAGTCATTAAATATACATCTCGACAACAAAAATAGGGTGTCAGCTAGCTCCATACCAAATTTTATCATAATTGCTCCAGCGTGATGAGAACAAAGAAATCAAACACAGAAACTGTCGCATTTATAATTTTTTGTGAGATTAATGTCAACAAGTCCTATTATGATTATTTCTTCGGATTTAGATAATTTTATTATTGGATATCTAAGTCTTATCTTTTGTCCTGTCTAGTTTTGTTTGCAAAAGATGCACCATGCATGAGCCGCCCTCTGTAATGCACAGTAAAATTTTATCCTAAGATTACATATATACAGATCTGATTGGATTGAATTTTATTTTTTTATTATTATTTATATATTTGTACCTGTATTGGATTGTTGCTAAGTTACTATCTTGAGAAATCAAAGACCATATTATCAGCGAGGCTAAACTATTGATTTAAAATTTGTAGATATTTTATTTAACAATATTAATTCGAGAATTTGAGACTTTGTTTGTTTTGAAACGCTTGTCTAGAGTGTCAAACTAACCTTGTAGGCGTGTAGTTGATCTATTAAAAATAATAATAGTAAGATTTTATGCAAAGATGTTTTTGTAAATATTTATAAAATTCAACCACATTAAAAGTATCGGGATGCCATATTTATCATTATTCATAGATCGAGAAGAAAAAAGATTGATGTGTGCATCGAGCATTATGTATCTATTTTCGTCGTCCTCTACATATTTATTGCATTGTGACACCCATTCATTAAATAAACCTGCGAAGATAGGTACTTGCACTAGCGATTGGTAACGAATAAGCACGTTCGGACGTACCAACTGTGTTGATGTGACACAGTTTGAAGTGCGTCACTATTCTCACGCGTACTCGCGTTCTAGGCGTTATAGTTCTCTATGTTATCGAAACGGTCTGGGTGTTTCTGTATGTGATATATATTTGCAGCCACAATTCCTTATAGAGATATAGAGGATATAATATATCTAGATTATGATTTATGGAATCGCCACTAAAACTAATAAGTTACCATATATGTAGGTGTTTTAAAGATTATGGATACGCGATAATATAGATTTATCCATATTATATTGTACTTTTAATTGCGTATACAAGGCAAACCTACTTTCGGAAATAAAACATTTATCTAAAAACAAAAAACTATTTACGTATTAATATTTTTTGGGCAGCCTGATTAACAAGCTCTCAATAACATGAAGTCAGCATGAACTTCGCCTTTTTATATACATAGGTGTATAAAAAGTTCATTCTATCATGTTCAGATGTATTTATAAATGCCAAGATATAGTGCTTCCGTATTTCCTATGTATATAATTTTAAATGGTAATTTTATTTGTAGGAATAAGGCCGATTACGGTGTAATTAATCCTTTAGAATATACTTTGAATGTGTTGAGTAATTGATGCAGGATAGTTACAGTTGAGGCCAGCTGTTAACTATTTGCTTATGCTTATGACCAAACGGAAAAAAACAATAGAAAAATACCCACGTGTCCCTGGATCTATGGATAAGGGATACATCCTTGTGGCTTCAACCGGTGAGATACAGAAACCTTTACAAGTTTTGCGCAGAAAGAAGAATTTATCAATATAGATTCAATTTTTTGTCTGAATGCAAAGGTACAAACTGAGAGAAAATAGTTTTCAAATTACGATCTATTTTATTACATAACGATTGAGGACCTTTATGTCAGAACATTAGAAACAACGTGAATAACTTCGTCTTAAAAGTACCGTTATTGATGACGTACACTTCCAATTGAAAATAATTAATGAAACAGCGTCTACTATATCCATGACGTCACTTTTACATTCCAGAAAATATGCCAGACATTCTGACAACAAAATAATCTTAAGTGTTACACAATCCTTAAACACTTCATTAGAAATATCTATAAGATACTCTACGTCGGTTAGGTATCAAATCCTAAAATATAGATAGTAAGAAACGCTTTGCTCTAGCCTTTCGAATTTTTTAAAAGGTATAATTTATTTTCTGCTCAGCCAGTCTAAGTTTACCTTCCTTATCATAAAACGAATTTTTATTTTAAGAACACCCTGAAATTAATGAATACATAAATTTATAATTCGCGTCCGTAAGTTATTAAAATAAATGCGGAAAGTTGAACAAATTCCACATGTACTTGCCTTTTGAGACAGTAATAAACATGTTTTTATAATAAACAGTAGCGGAAAATGTGTAATACAATTATTTAATGGCACGTTTACACTACGAGACCATAAACCAAACACCATATCTCGTTTTCTGAAGGGCTGATCAACTTAATGTTGTCAACTACTGATTGGTTGACTGAACGACTTGAAACATTCACAGCTCTTAAAAACATGTGTACGGTTGGATACAACACCGAATATATGAATGTGAAAACCATACCATAGTATACGAATGTCCTTATCCGAGTCTTGTTCTATCTAGTATCTAGCTTGTTCGGTTAATTCGAGTCTTAAAGGATTTAGCTGAATACCATTTCTTACATGGAGGTACTACCCTCCTTCGTCTTAGATTCCAGACCCATTTGACTGCGGAACCAAATGTTTCGTATTGAGACTGGTTGTCAGAATTGTAAGTAATGGCTAAACATAGAATAGAATAGAATAGAAATTATTTATTTTCTCTTGTGCACGATACAGTACATAGTCACAATTTTGCATTTATATAGAGACTGGTGTCTGCTATAAGTAAAACTTGTGCTGCAGATCACCAGTCAAACATGTCGAATGACAGTCGTGACTGCTAAACGAATTGGTGAAGTAACACCAAAAGTCGGTTTGGGACATTTGTTAGGAACCAGACAGGATCACAGGATACAGACGAAAAATGTGTATGAACTAAGTCAAGAAACGTGCGGCAGACATTTTTGGTGTCGCGGTCGCAATAAGAATAGTCGTGTAAATAAAGCTTTAGGGTATTTTTGTACGGCATGTTATTTTTAGAACAATCGCAATGACTGTCTTTATTACAGTTGCTACAAAGGTCAACATATTATAATTATATTTTTGTTTGCTTGTCCATTTCCATACGATTAAAACGATTTTTGTTAGTAGGTAATTTGAATACCTGCTACAAATTTAAAACTTGTGTGACTTTTCGTTTTTTAGTATCAGAGATTTTTTTTGTGAAATAGCCTGAATAAGCCATGCCACCCATACTTCTTATAACTTGTTATGTTCACAACAAAGCATTAATTAGCGAAAATTTCGCTACCCACGTAGTATAATTGAATCTCTCATAAAATACATTTTCCAATGCTCCGCAAAATAAACATCATGTTTCACCCCTTCTACCGACTATCCCGTATATTCATTATCCCTGGCAATATACGTACCTATATACGTTCACATCCATTTGCATAGAAAAAGGACAGAGGTTCCGTATTATAATAATACCGTTTTTTTTTTAATAATTCTATGGAGATTTGAAAAAAATGATTTTTTTTGGAACATCTTGAAAGAACTTTTGTGTTTTGTTTTTATTACTACCCGCGCCGAGGGCACAGCAAGGGGATATGTCGGACTTTCACCGACTAGGTTTCTAGTCGGTGCAAATACTCAAACGCAACTTAACAAGATCTTCTTTACCCCTAAAATTACAGACACCGCATGAGATAGACCGGTGACTTAAAACTGATTGACTTATCGGTATTTGGTGATAAAATTCAAGTATGTATGAAAATGGAAAAATTGTATGAAAGCACCTAACATACGTAGTGATATAATGTTTATTGTACTTTTACATAGGTATAATATACCTTAGTAGACACAGGGCCCGTTTTGTATTGAACATTTAAAAATAACCACCGGCCGAGGGAACTCTAGCGTTATATATACAGGGGGATGTTTTCACAGTGCTCAGCCATGCAAGCCAACTGAAAACACGGAATTTAAATGAGAGAACAACCTGAGAACTACGAATAAAGTTGCAATTTAATTCTATATTGTTGTTTATTTACCTATGAATTTGATACAAAATATTATATTTTTCAAATACATCTAGGTATATTAAAACAAAGTTATGTGGTTAGGTATCTACGTGTTTTCTGAGACCCCTCCGTGCCTCGGAAAGCAGGATACACCGTTGGTCCCTACTGTGATAAAGTGCTCTGTGACAGTAGTTTAGTCATTACGATTCTGACAGCCAGTCTTACTATGGGATACTGTATTACCTAGCAATGGGTTGTGGAGGTCAGATGTGAGTCGCTCCGTTTAAATTCCGTACGCGCTGAATACCATATGGTATTCAGCTCAATCCGGTAAGGTAAGTCAATCCCATCGCTTGGGAAAGAGCTAACAGATGATAGTGATTATGTGGTAGTTAGAGTACATGGTAGTTATAATAATATACACACTATATCTACATATAATATGTATACAAGGTTTTTCGTCGATTATCTAATAACTAAGTAGTTTATTTAGGTACAAGTTTTTACAGGATTTCGTACAAAAATGGTTACTGGTTAGAAAACACGAAGTGAGATGATATGATGAATAATTATGAATAGGTAAAAAATACGTGTTATATGTAGGTAAAGTTCAGTGGTAATAATGATTACGATCCGACTGAATTATGTAACAAAATCTATTAAAAACATTGGTTGATCGTAAAGCCAGTTTACGGACGATTATTTTATGTCATAAATTCATAAAAAAACATTGATCAAAAAATTGCTTACTGTATACTGGCTTGTGACGCGTCTATGTCTCATCGGCGATGGAGTGAAAGAGAGATAGATGCGTCACAAGCTGAACGCTGATCGTGCCTTTCTGTCGCTTATTCCCTTGCACGCTCGGCTCAGGCGGAAAGTGACACTTTTTCTTGCGTGCAGTCGGCATTCATCAAATTATAAAACGTTATATCGTACAAAATGAAAAATGAAAATGAATTTCAGGAAGTGAATCAACGCATAAAATATTATCGCAAAAATGAGAGTCGTCTAATGCTTAACCCTTTCACTGTCCCGTGAGTCACATAGTTATGAACATTTTCATTGTCTGTTTGAAACTGACGCACTGATTTTATTTATATTTGTTGTGTGTGTAGCTTAGAATCTAGTTTAGGGTATTTATACTGCTCCTTCATTTGCCATGTAATAAAGGCTGTATAGATGCCTAGTCAAGGTGCAGGACACTTAACTCGTGTAAGAAATATAACGCGGAAGTTACCTGCCAATAAACTAATTATAAGATAAAAAACCTTGTAAGGTTAATTAGCAACAAAAGATAATAGACAACGGTTTGACTCATGTCAGGTGCACAAAGGAAATGATAGAAGATATTAGTTTTTTATCACATAAAATAAATGCACTTATTTACTATGGAATTCATTATCTTGGTAATTAGTGAAGTTACAAAAGATTACGCTACCTTTAACCCATGGCTATTAATGCTAACTTGATATGACAAGTTTAAAAATTCGACTGTCGGAAATTTTCTAAAATCGAAGACCTGGAAAAGGTAAGGGTTACTATGCGATGCGATTTCATCGAGCTATGATCGCATCGCATGATCACGCGCCTCTTAATAGGGCATTCACTAGAACACAGCATGTTTAAAATAAGATCCAGCTAGGGATGGCAATAGGACGGTGCCGAGGGCGGACCCGCGTGTATGTTTCAAAAGCAATGCGATAGAATTCTTAGTTTATTTGTCGATATTGCGATACGTAATACGAATTAATATTGACATAAGTCATTGTTTACATTTTGAAATCACCGCTACGGATGATACCTATAATACCGGCCTATAAACGTCCCACTGCTGGGCACAGGCCTCTTCCCATATAGATAAGGGATGAGCATTGATCACCACGCTTGCTCATTGCGGGTTGGCGATTTCAGATTCCAATATTTTGGAATCCAGGTTTCCTCACGATGTTTTCCTTCACCGTTTGTCAATGATGTCTTAGAATGATTAAGAAAGTACATATAACTTTGAAAAAGTCACATTGGTACTTGCCTGGGTTCGAACCTGCAACCATGTGCATGCGAATCCGGTCATTGAACCGCTAGGCCACCAAGACATATATAATAGGTTGTCATTTAATTTCTAAAGCAATAGAAAAAATCTGACTAAGTACGAGTCGGACTCGCGCACCGAGGGTTCCGTACAAACCAAAGTTTAGTTTTTGGTTATATTGGAATACTGTAAATAGCTCGATTTCATTTTGAAGAACTTGCCTCAAAGTAATTCATAGCTCAATACGGAAGATATTTTAAGTTACGTATATAATATAAAACCGACAAAACTAAACACGTGTAAAACTTTAATTACATAAGTAATATAAAATGAGCAATGTACTAAATGCAATAAAATAAAAAAATACAATTATACACCTATTATGCGCACACTAAATGACTGTATTTTATCCGGAAGGGTACTGAACAAGAATATTGCATACCGACAATGTAAAACAAATTTAATTCAATCTTTATATGGTACCAAGTAAATAGAAACACTCCTTTAAAATGTGTTATTATGGGTCACACTTACAAGCTTTGATTTCACAGGGTGTCACCGAAATGGTGTAGGTATCAACCATGAGGGGTAAATAGTACTTAGATGGTATAGAGTCGGTTTACAAAATATCAGCTCAAAGTGACTTAATAAAATAAATGATAGTTATTTTTTTATCAATTTATCGATATCATAATCTTACCGAACATTTCACCGCATTACGAGGGTCAATATCTAATTACCGCCTTTGCTAAATTAAGAAATTTAACGCATCAGCGCTCTGAAAATGATATTTATGTCGAATGAGTGATTGAGGCGAAAAATTGGATATTAATACCTATTTTATAGCCAAATACTGAAACGTCAATCAATTTGAAGCCGCCTTTAAGTCTCTTGCTGTCTCTGTCACTATATGGTGTAAAGTAGCGACGGATAGATATTTATGAAAGTGTTGATGAAATTTTTTGAAGTTATAATTTTGTGGACCCTTTCTATACCAAATTACTCTTAACTGCTTTCGAATAGATATAACTTTCGATAACACCCTGTATTCCCGTCGTCGGAATATAAATTTAAAGCTGACAGTTGACCAAGTAGGTCTAATTCTTCCGCCTTCCGTAACAATGCAGGGGTCATGGAAAACAGTCAAGGTGTAAAAACATTCTACAAGAGTCCTAGTAAGTCGTATTAGAAATATTTTATAGAGACCTGAATGCGTTTTGATATTCACAGTTATTTGTATTTAATGTTATATAGTAAAAAAACAAATTTGACGTTAAATGTTAAAACGGCAGCGAAATTATATTTTAATATTAATAATTTGTATAAATTAAAGTTATTATTTTATTATATGTATAGTAGGTAATTTGTTTTAAGAATGAGTTCTGAATTCAAAGTGCGTTCGAATTAACAGAAATGCTTTTACCAGACTCACGCTGCATTTTGTCTTAAAGTACAAAATTTTGCTATTGATGAGGTCGGAAAATCAAAATCAAAATGTTTTTTATTTCTAGTAGGTAAACATAAAGAAGGTGCTTTAGAAACGTTAACTTTAAAACTAAATGACTCTATGTGCGCGGAATGTACCTAAGCATTCTAATTATACAGTTAAACTTAAAAGTAACACGTGACTTGCGAAGGCCACATAATTAAGTAATGATTAATAGATTAAATTATTACTAACTTTTATTTAAAATAACAAAAAGGAAATCTTTAATTTGTACTCTATTTCCAGTAATCATAAAATTCACTGAAACTCCTCCATTTTATATACATTATTTTCGTAGCTCTATAAACTGGGAGAGAGGTGAAAGGGGAGGTTGGGCCCGCTTGCAACATGATGAAAGAGCTTTCAGATACATAGTTATGTAAACATCACAAATGGAAACGAGTAATCAACGTCCGCTGGTAGTTTTAAAGCTGAATAAATTGGATTTTATTTTTATCTTCAGTTTCAGCTCAAAGCATAAAAACATTATTGTTTGCACTTTTCTTTTTATGAAGATTGTAGGTACTTAAACTCTGTTTTTTAATCCTTGAGACTAAATAAACAAGTGCAAAAGTCTAAAATGAAGTAAAAGCTATTGGAATCTATGCCATTTTGGCATTTCTACTACCTATCAATTTAGTCTCTAGGATTAAAAAAGAGATACTTAAATTTTCTACGTAGCATAATGAACGAACAATTTCTTGCAAGACTATAATTATACTTCTTATCATACTTTCCAGAGTGCTTAGATACTTATAATAAACAATTTTCTGCGAAGACTTCTTTTCTCAATATTTTTCAAAGTACCCGGTCCTTTTTTGTAGCTATGTATAAAACAAAGTTATACACAATTTAACACCAAATCTGATAATATTTAATTATTTGTATGTAAAGATTAAGCTTAGTTTCAGGACTACAACTCATTTAAATTATGCGTAAACTGTGTGAATGCTTTAAGGCTGTATGCTTCCACACAGCCTTAGAGATAACTAGTTGTTTGAGATACTAAATATAGTTATAAAAACATAATATTATGTAATTTTTATTTTTTAATTTAGTTTAATTGGATACGTAATTCATATTTTTACAAAAAAGAGTAGTAGTTATAAAATAAATGTATTTAAACATAACTTATAAATATTTCTTGCAAAATGTACACTAATCATAGCCTGCAATCTTTTGCAGACCAGACTATAAAACCAAGTCTAGGTGTGTTGCACATAACCTTACTTTATTTTGATAAAATATAAAAATGTTTATTTATATTCAGTGATGAATCTACAACATCGGCCATTCTTCAAAAATATTTTTATATTTTATTTTTTTTGCCAACGGGCTTCGTGGTGCACGTCGTGTCGGTCGGCCAATGAAAAACCGAACGGCGGGAAACATGATTTCACCGAATTGAAAAGGTTTTTATCGATAAAACAATAATTTAACCATTAATACCTACTTGTCAATAAACGTCGGCACGAAGATGCAATGGACGACCCGTTTTTTTCCTGTGGGTATAGCCATGGTACGATCTACTAGCTAAAGACCAAACAGGTCGCAATAGCTTAGGATGATGGAGAATAGTATTTCATAAAGGCAAGTGATTAATGATGTTTGCATTGTACTTATTTAACTATTACCTATTCATCAGGGCATACAAAAATTTGACCGTGGCTTGGTGCCTAAACCCCGCTCCGAAAATCTGGTCCCAAGCTCTCCTATAATTACGCCAAAAATACGCAGGTTCAACTTTACTGAGTTGTGACCGCATTTTCACGGCAAAAATTTTGTTTCAGGAGGCACATAAGCTATCAAACTATTCGAATATGTCAGGAAACGTAGGACGACATCGTCATCATTAGATATTTACGGATACTACAAAATCTGGAATCAGGTGTGTCTCTCGACAACCTTGTTAACTTTCGCGTGGATATGAAAGACGGAAGCATAAGAAACCGTTCCTTAAGTTTAATTTGGCATAAGATTACTTCCAGTCGATTAAACTCATTAAGAACGATAATCACGTGACTTTGCAAAATTACAAATTGGATCGTTCTGTCGATCGAGCCGGTACTAATTTGTGATAATGCAAATAGTTTTTGCGCAATCGGATTTTTTTGACATTGAGGCAAAACCCCATAGGTTTCTGCGAAGCTATGTTGTTGTTCATTCTATTTTTATTGACAGGATAGCGTCTATACCAGAGATCCGGTCTTTTAAGAGGCTAACGTGGGAACGCAGGTTTAACATACAGCGGTGTAGTTGTTTATTTTACAGAAATATTAATTAAGGAATTGACCAGAGGCTATTAACCCCTGTTTCATGGAAGACCGGACATAGGCGGCCCCAAGTAGATGCAGGTCTATATCTATAAAAAATATATGGGCTTTACATTGGGATGTGTTGTTTAATAGTTTATTTAACAAGAGCTGAAAAACCCTGTCTTTAAAAAAATTTCGTCGAACGGTGCGTACTGTTTTCACCACTGCGTGGTGTAGTGCACCCGCAATAGTGGACCCGGCGAGCGTTTCCTCGCAATGACGCTATTACCTCACCCCCGAACATATAGGTCTAGCGACCCCTCTCAAACCAAACAGACCAAGAAACAGCTGGAAGTTCTCATTCTCCCTGGGGCACTCTGGTTCGTTGCTTTGTGTGCGAACTTTCTAAAAAAATCCGATGACAAGTTCTAATTCTGGAACAAAGGAAAGTAATAAGACAAACATTTATGAAGTAAATTTTATTTAAAAAACACTTTACAGAACTTACATAACAAAATAAATCATTATTATACTATAAACACCTAATACTAAACTATATTAATTATACTAAACTAAACTAAATACTTATAAGATAAATAAAACTAATAACAAACAAACACTATAAAAAGAAGACTTGCTAACTATAATAATAATATAACTTGCTATCAAGTTATATTGTTCTTTGCATCATATTTATAATAATATTATGAAGTAAAATAATTACAAGAATTAATGATTAAGGAAAATTGTAATTTAAACGAATGAAACTGTTAAGTTAATTATTTCATGAAATTGTTTTTTTTTAATATGATAAAAATATTTTTAAGAAAGTTTTATTATAAAAAGCTACATTAACGTAGTCTAGCGTAACCAAAGTTAGACTAGTAAAAAAATCTTAATGTCTAAATATTTAAGACGTCAATTTTCTTTCATTTCGTAAACAAAAAATATGAAAACAATGTGAATTGAAAAATCGCCATGACGACACTTGTCCTACAATTTTTGCGAAAGTTACTAGTGTGGGTCACTTGGTGATAAGATTAAAGAAAAATATGTGTCAAATATTTTTTCAGTGTTAAAACTGGATATTTTAATTAAGTATTTTTTTTTATTTTTTTTTATTTCCTTTTGCTATATTGATTCACGAATTATTGTATCATGATTATGAAAACAACTTTGCCAATAGATGAGACCGATCAATTAAATAAATCATTTAGGTAGTGAGGTACAAAATTACAGTAGGTTGTTAATAGAACCCTCCTCATGTCCTGATGGGGACCAAAGGGGTGGTTTTAGTGAGGTGAAAATCCCACCGGCGCCTTAAGAAGCCCCCCCCCCCTCAAACAAAAAAAGTTACTTTTCTAAATCACCAAAATAGTACCAAGAATAATTCGATAGTTGCATCCGCTTGTTAAAAGTAGTTTTTCTTCAATTCTAAAAATACGATTTTTCCCTCGATTGTTTTAACATTAACATGAATAAATATTTAAAATAATTATGTGAGAAATCTGGTAGGTATCCATTATATTACAAGACACTAGATAAAAACAAAATATGATTGGTCATTGGTCAGTATCTAATTCTATAATGTGATGACGATGCGAATTTTATGCCTAATTGCTCGACTTCATAGTCGTTTTCAAATTTGGTATAAAAACACCATCCAACAATCTGAATGACGCCAGTTCTGCCACTCTTATTGGTCAAGCTTTAGTATAAAGGATAGATTTTGTGATGAAATTGCTTTGAAATGAAACTACTTTTAAACGGATTCTATCGCGGTTTATTTTGATTTTATTTCCCGACGTTTCGACGCCTTTGCAGGTGTCATGGTCACGGGCCGACTTCTTGCATGTGTGCATGTCATCCGGCCAGAAGTTCTGAACAACGAAGCTTGCAGCTCCTAGTTACAGCTAGCATGGCCATTTGAGTCGCTGCAAACTAATAATTTGACTGTTCTACAAACAAAAATAAACCAATTGGATATCAGAAATAAAAACACATTCGGTGAAATAGTACACTACGTAGAAACAAATATTTCAACAAAAAGTGTTCAACAAAAACTCGAATCTTACGATCATCTAGATCTTCTAAGAATCATTCGAGACACTCAGTACTTAAAAAATAAAACCTCTTTTTAATAATATCTCCTTTATTGTACACCGTAAAAAAGAAAACATAAAAAACAGAATTAAAAGTGATACAAGGGGCGGCCTTATTGCACACGGCAATATCTTCCAGGTAACCATTAGACGGAATTTTGTGTGAAAACATAAAAACAGTATACAGCAATATCTAAAACCTTCCATCTAAATAAATTAAAAGATAAAAAAGACAAACAAAACAAATATTAAAAAATAATCATAATAATGAAAACACAGCGAATAAAGTACCTATACAAATCTAAAACAGCGATGTTGATAGCGACAAGTAATGGCATTTCAACGTTTTTTTTTAATTATGCAATTGTTTGTTCCCTGTTTTATCAGAGTTCAGGATTTTCTCACGTATTTTAGTTAAATACAAACACAAGCTACAAAGCAAAGATACAAAGCTAATCTTACTAGACTAATAAGGACTCCTGCAACATACATAGGTACCGCAGATAAAGCACGACTCTTGTTGTATATACCTCAACCTTTAATAATTTATTTGACACGAAGACATGTACCTGAATATAAAGGTGTTATAACAATTAAGGCAGTTCACTATAGTTATAAAGTTAATATTCAATTCCATACAATCACATTCTATGAAGTTTATTTTCAATCACATTCAATGTATTTGGATGGTTACCAAGAATTACCACCATTACGTTAGAAGATTATTTCTTTTTCGAATTTGAGAAAAGAAGATGATATTATGTTGATTAATCATTACAACCACAATGTTAAAGACGAAAATGGTTTAAACAATGACTTAATATAAAAAATGCATACTTGCACATTCATTACTTACCGCAAAAACCTGGTTTATCCATTCGGTACAAAATTCAAAACACAATGTCAACACCTTTGCGGGTTCCTAATACCCGATTTTAAACCGACTTCAAAAGGATGAAAGTTCTCAAGTCAACTGTATGTTTTTTGTATGTTTGTTACACAATATCTCAGGCAATTGTAGAAGGTCTTAAAAAGGATTGAAGGTCGCTCCATATAAAATTGCATCAAAACCGATTTAGAAGTTTGGATTTCGAAATAATTTAATTTACCAAGAATGTAAAAACGAAAGTGCGTATTTTGTACTTTCCTGCGTTTTTTTACGGTAACGTTTAATGTATGTATAAATAATAGCAACCTTGTATGATATCTATTTTGCCATCCTTTTATGATAAGGGTTTGAATTTTACTAGGGACGTTCGCTCTTACGATTACTTGATGCAATCCACATGTGTTTATAAAATGCTTTAACCCATGTGTATATATCAATGTGTATTAGATTCAACACACAAGGATATGAGAAGGAATTTATGCATCCATCAACCACCGTACGTTAGACATAACTAGTTCAATGCGGAACTCTTTGCACACTAAATTATAAGCAAAAATATGGTAATCTCCGATGACCAAAATCTATTAGCGCCTAAACCTACATGTAAGAGTATGTCAAAATCTCGTATGTCAGTGTTTGTATCGTATCTGTTTCGTATTACCTTCACCGATTTTCGTGTTGTTCTTATATGCGTATTTCGTAGTTCGTAAGCATTTTTTTTACCTCTAGGTTATCATCTAGGAATAAAAAATAGTCGACGAGGGTATCCTTCAGAATATGGCAAAACAACGTTTTCCGGGTCAATAAATAAACAAAAATGAAAATTCACACTGGTTCCGTAAAATTGGTTCATTCAATAAATATTACTCATAAGAAAGATTGCATCAAAAAGTAAATAGATTTAACCTTAAAATTTCGATTCCAGGTAAACTGCTTTTTAAGTATATACCAACTGTGTATTCAATGACTTTAATTAATAACTTGACATTTATAAACATTAAAAAAATAATCGTCCTTGTTACTTTCTTGTCAATGAGAAATTCGGTCAATAACTTTTAGTCCATGCTTTGTGTTAGCGCTATCAACGGTTACCATACTACCGGCAAAAGCCATACTCATCATATCCATACACTTTTTGGGATGCGATCATCTCATAATATCATCTTTCTCAAAATCCATCCATCTGTTTTCGGTCTTATTCTCCATGTTTACCCATTCGAGGTCAACAGTGGAGCGGTTTGTAGCACCATTTCTTTTCCACAGCAAGAGCACTTAAGAAGCGGTGAAGGGTGGGCAAATCAGGGTGCTGTCCAATGTATTCGAAAACTGCTTCTTTGTTCTTCTTTGTTGTTTTATTCGAATAAATGAGTTTAGAATTAGATTATATTAATATTCTAAGATATTGGACGTTACCCTGATAGAAGATTACCCTGATTGATAATGTTGGTATTTCTGGTACATCACCACCAAACTGCTTGCTCCGTCACATGCGAAGATGATATTTAACTTTGTTTCAAATGGTTAGTCGTGCATTGATTAAAAGATAAAAGACAAAAATACATTTAAGTACCTTGTTAAATCAATAAATGTCAATATCCAATAACGAATCTGATGCTGATTTACGATTGGCATGTAAAATCTCTGTGGTAATGACAACTACTTAAATAAACTGTATACAAATATAGAAAGGATCTTAACCTGACTGTAAAATTTTGATACGATTATGTTTAAAAATATATTAAAATGTGGTCTTACCAGTTTCGTATGTTGTAATAAGTTCGTAGCAATGTAGGAACTGTATGAATTTGTAACGCACATTTTATTTTGGTCTTAATACTCGTTTATCAGCAATTATTGTCAATGTAATGATACTTCGAGTGGTAACTACCCGTCTGCCCTTTCATTAAAGTTATTTTAAGACTTCTTGTTAAGGTCGATTCCATATAGTTATTTTTATAACACTATTTGTGTGGGGTACATTTATTTTTGTGCGGTCATGTACTAGTTTCTGCAATCGAATTTTCTGGTTTGGATTTCGTAATTTTATGAAGTCGTAACTTTGTTGAAATATTATTGGGTCTGTATTTAGCACAGGGTAATATCTATGTATATCATTTACTGATTTTGTTTTCCGTGTGACCGTTTGTATCAGGACTCAGGACCAACTCAGATACATACCATATACAATTTATTTTTCTTTCTCAGTTATTCTAAGATGTAATTTAAGCTTAAAGAAAGACTGGTCTTTAACTTCTTTTAAAATTTGAACCCTATTTCCAAAAAAAATGGGTTTGTTATTGCTTTGTTTGATGAAATTTTGCTTTTTTAACGAACACTGCCTTTTACCTTACCACCTGATTGTCGCCCAACACATCGGCAGCACCAGGAAAGTTGTCGACTTTGCTGCCTTTTAAAAAGACAGGCTCTTCATGAAGGTTGCCTTGTGGCTAATTACACAATTTTGTCGAATGCGGTAGGAAATGGCATGTGACTTAAGTAGATCGCCCAAAAGCCTTTACAATCTTAAAACCTTTCTAGAATGCACCATGATACTCAATCTTCCGCGTCTATAGATGGAGTCTTACGATTAAGACAGGGTTTCTATTTTTACGTTGATAACCTTGATTGAGTTGTTATCACGAAAATCAACGAGACTTTGATCCTTGTTCAAAGACTCATCAAACAGAAATGTTAGATTAAAGATTTTCTTTGGAGGCGTAAAAGATTCTTGAAAATTACGTTTTTTTTACAATACAGGAATGAACGGTGTATCTTGGTGCCGTTTATCTTAGTTCTTGGCTAGGTCAAGGAGGTTGCCTTCGCCATACGTGGAGTGTGGTTCCTTAGAGTTACTTAGAAAGTAAGTTCGACCTTAACATTGAAAAGTAGCTCTTGTTTTCGTAATCCGGTTGACAAAAATCTGGACTAGCCTGGTTCGTAGAGGAATAACATCATTGTTCCTATTATTATTATTACATAGCAAAAGTTTAAAGATAAATTGACAACATTTTTAGCGTTTTAGATTTTTTTTAAGTCAGCCGGTACAATATTTTAATGTTGACATTTAAAATAGAGACGGAAGCCGAATTTTCTTTGTTCGTTTGTTGCTTTTAGTTGTTGAATAGAAATCTTTTACATGTTGTTTAAAATGTAAATGATGCCAGGATTTCCTTCATCTAACAAGACCAGCATTAATCTAAAAGTTCAAGGTAGATTCTTCAGTGTCTTTAAAATTTTTATAACTAGTATCTTGCTTAAACAAAAATCTACGACCAACTGCTCATAAGTGACAACAAAATCAACCTAATTTAGTTTTGAAATAAAAACACTCTCAATGTCGAACTGTGCTTTTTATTTCGTGGTAAATACATACATATTTGACAGTATTCAATCGGCGGCGGTAGCGGCTAGGGCGTCGGACTTGGGATCATGTGGTTCTTGGTTCGAATCCAACCCATTGTACTATCGACGTGTTTAGCACGAGAGGTTGACAACAATACTAGTTATACTAATAATGTGTGACCAACTCGGACCAACATTGCTAGAAAGCTTTCATTAAAAAAGTATTTTCAAGATTCTAAATTCAATTTTGTAAAATAAATAAAAATATTTATTTGATCTCATAACTCGTTTTTTCGTTCGTGGTAGTGAATTTAATATTTTTACGATTATTTTTTTTTTATTCTTATCCATATTGAGTTTGAGTCGCCTTTCTCTGAGAGCGTTAGCGAACGACTAGTGGAATTTTAAGCCCTCCTGCACGCCTGTCACATTGAAAGAATGTTCGAGTAGTTTTGAATTTAGCAAGATAACCTTAAAGTGGAGAAGGATCCAAGGAAGGAAGGATCTTAAAAGTCAAACATGAGCAAATAAAATAAAATAATTATTTATTGACATTATAATTTTTAGTGCAGTTTTTATGACAAGATATTTTATTATATTTTTGAGTTCGGACATTTCAATGTTATGTATATATAAATGTACCTATTATATTTTTTTTAAAGTTGTTAGAATTTTTAATTACTTTGTGTGTGAAATGGTTGTATAAAGGATGCTATTCTCGATGCTATGCTCAATGCTATTCTCGATATATTTTGTTTGTTTAAAATGAAAATTGACAACTTTTGGTATGTGCCTTTTTTTGTGGATGAAAACCAGATAATATATATAGGTTTAATTTAACATAATCAAGGCCTTTCCAGTCCTGAAGAAAAACAATGAAATCAATTATTATAGTATGTCAGCCTAGTTCTTACCAGTAGTGTAGTAGTACCTATTTCTACGTTACGAAAAATAGCGTTATGGTCTTTTAAGAAACATTACATTTAATTTTCATTTAAAAATAGTGCCCTTACCGACACCCATAGTGCTTGTGGCCGAATACTCAAACGACTCTCAAATGTAAACTGCCGTTAGTTATCTTTCTATATATGGTACTTTAAGATTTCATATATCGAAAGTGATACTTTTGTGAACATAAAAAAATAAGATAATAAATTTATTTTAAGATCAAGCCCTTGCAGTGTTAGTAAACAAAGTCCAGAATTCAACGAGACCTTGGATTGGTTCCGGCGTTTTATTTAACCGGCAGATACAGGCCTTCCAGATGTTTCGTTAAAAAAGGATGTGAAAAGAGGTAAGACCTGTTCCGAGATAGGTTTTTTTGTTTTTATTTAGCTACAGCTTGACCTATGAAATGGTTCAATTATTGGGAACGGTAAAAATTCTTATCCTTTGTTAGTACTCGTATTGTAGCAACACATAAAAATAGGAACATGTATTTAGTTAAACTGTGTATTATTTTAAATATTGAAGTGTCTTAAGAAGTTTTTGTTTTTGAAGAGCAGTTCGGCGCATATAAACATAAAAAAAAAATATATATAAATAAAAAATACCTGCTATTGTTCAGGGTTTGAAGTGAACTATTATTACAACATAATATCTATTATCTATTTAGGTATGGTTCTGCCTAGAATTTTCCCAAGCTATGTTGGGGTCGGCTTCCAGTCTTACCAGATTTAGCTGAATACCGTATTTAACATGGAGCGACTGCCTATCTGACCTCCACAACCTATTGCTAGGTAATACTGTATTCCATAGTAAGACTGGTTGTCAGAATTGTAATGATCTATATAGATATATATCTGTATCTATTTAGGTATATCCTCCTTTTAAATACATACATGAATTGCTGTCCTTTTGTCTCGCTAAAATTCGAGAATGGCTGGACTAACTTGGATAATTTTAATCTTGAGATATTGGTTGAAATTCATGAAAGGCTTAAACGGTGAGAAACCTAGATAATTATTAAAGGAAAATACTGCATTACAATTTATTTTAGTATGACGTACCTATGGTCAGTACAGTACGGTAGGTATCTTAATGGTATGTTTTGTTAGAAAACAAACTGTTTCAGAAATAAAAAAAATATAAAATAATAATAAGTTGGTTGACGATAAAAGAAAATAAATAACAAAAAACTTATCTGATCCTCTGGCCAAATCTGAAACTAATATTATTTTACTCATTTAATTTTGTATTCCTTAAAATTAAATATAAAATAATCGAAAATTAAGGTTTTGTTAACTCCTCTTACGCTTGGGCGAGGGTATTTTTTTAACCCTAAAAAGCCACGAAACTTCTATTAAATTAAAATATTCTATTAATTTTTAAAATGCCAAGGAGAAGACGACCTGACTTAGATCGTTGAAGTCAACCAAATGTTAGACGAGCTACCTCACGTACAAACCACACTGATGATGTAGGTACAGGATACAGATACTGATACCGTTCCTATGTATGGCAAAAAGGCGTTTCACAGGCTTCTTTTCATTTTACATTTGTTAAGCTCTATTGTTTCGTTTTGTTCAGTTTATTTTTCACCGCATTTTTCACAAATTTATATTATGTAGTCAAAGGTCTGGTGATTCAACGGGTTATCTAATATAAACTAAACAAGCGGTAAGTAGACAAACAAAGTAGACAATTTAGCTTTTGTTTTTTATACTTCTCCGCTTTTTAACCCGTTTTTTATTCCTGGAGACTAAATTGACAAGTGCAAATGTCAAAATATACATAAACGCTATTGTTATCCCCTTGTATTCTATGTCATTTTGGCATTTGCACTTGTCAATTTAGTCTCCAGGAATAATTGACTCATGATTAAAAAACAAAATAAAAGAACCAATACCTAATAGGAATTGAAACAATAATAATATGTTTTGAGCATGAAACAATGTATGAATCGTATGAAAAATGATATATATAAAAGAAGTTAGTTGTGAGATGACGTCAGATCCAGAAGTTTAGAAGCAGGAGAGTCATGCAGTGCCGACCCCAAATTTTTTTGGGATAAGGGCAGGATATAACCCAAATAAAGATAGCAATGTAGGTCCTCTAAGAGGACTCTTAAGGCGCATTTTAGTAAACCTTAATTAATCCCCGTATGAGTTTTAATTACCAAATCAATGGTTTTCTTATTGCTTTGTCTTTTGTTTGTTTCGTTTATTCAAAACAAAACATGCATTATGAATGCGTGTTCGCGTGTCCATTAGCAGAATTAGCGTTTTGATAACAATCAAATGATACAATATACCTATTGCAAGATTTTAAATTCTTATATATAAAAATAACAAATATGAACTGAAATTATTTTTGTAGCAAGCAAAATTAAAATCTAGAACAATAATAATAAAAAAATTAACAATAAATTATAATTAATTTGTTTATAATTTTCACGAATAATCTTACTTAATAAACAAAAAGTGAATATTTATTTATAATTACTTTAATTTACATCGTAAATACATCAGATAATTTGCGTGTAATGTAATACTAAATCACAATAGTAGACATAGCAATAAATACTTCTTTGAAAAATTATTGGTTTTGCATTATTCAGTGATATTCAATTATATTGTTCCCTAGCTACTAGGCTTTTGGGTTATGAGGAGATATTTATTGTTTAAATAATAATTACTTAATTATAATCAAGTTTTTTACATAAATTATATTAAAATATAGTTTTTGCAAAAAAAAAGAGCTATATTTTTATTTTATTCAGGCTGATTCATCCGTAAAAATAAATAATACGCAGAAAAAGACATGACATAAATAAAGGAGCACACGTACAGCAATTAAGGAATGACTAAGATCACAATAATTAATCCAAAGTGTCAGTTTTCAGTAGGTCCAGAGGTATCCTGTATATTCTAGGTTTGTTTAGATAAAACAACTAAAGTGGGACATGGAACGTGCACTTGCATAGCCGCTAGTTGGTGCGGAATAGAGAATATGAAAGGAACAAGAGCGCGGGGGCGCATTCATGTCTAGCTAGAACGATACGTACAGCTTTTATATAAAAGAAGCGCTCAGTTTCGCAACCATTCGAATTTTGAATCTCGGCGCAAACCTATCGAGGGGCGCTAGGGAGTCGGAACGCATCCGTATTTGCGCGCGAAAAGTGACAGATCTTATTGTTTTTTTTACACTACAAATAAATATATCAATATGGCTGTTACCAGTGCTAGGAATATTGTGAACTTAAAAGAAAAGGGGCATTTTGAACGCGAAAATGCGAGGCTCGATAAATATACGGTAAGTAGTATGATGATATGAAAAAATATTTTTTTTTCACCCACACGCAAACATTAGTACACATGAAAAATCGACCTAAATAATTTAAGCCTGAAACTATTTCATAATGAGTAGGTATTCAGTAGATCCAAAGGGCAGAACTATAAGTAAGTACTAGCTAGAACAATAAAACTACAATATTTATCATAATTTTATTAGAGCATTATGTAATTCAAATAAAATCGAAAATCTAGAAAAAAAAACTTTTTTTTCTATTTTTTTTCATTTCGGTCATACGGGTCAAGTTGCCATTGCATTCATAAGTTTTACAAGATAGGTGGGTAATCGTTATTTCTGTACAACAGAAAATATTATTCTGGCGGCTATTCAGAATTTAAGTATAATTATATTTCCTTTTTTATCAAACCTTTTTGAAACATTACCCCGGTCTAAAAAATTATAGTGGGAATTCAATATTTTTCGACAAATTCATACTTTTAGGAAACGGAATCCGTCAACCCGATAAGTACACCCCATTTAAAAACAATCTCAATATCAGCCAACATTTATGGGCGCTAAATAAAAAATAAACAGAAAATATAAAAAAATAATAAATATAACATTTTACGATTTTATGCACTTATATGATAGGGTGCAATGTCATGCAAGTATTTCTGCAACGATTTCCCACTGTTATTACAAATGTTTCACCTTGATGTCTATTATTTGTCTCAAGATAAATTATCTAGAACATATAGGTACCTATCAATAATAATTTATATCTAAGTAGGTCAGTGTTACGGGAAGCATCATTTCTAGATTAATAATATAAATATTTCTAGATTAATATATTATTATACTTACTTCAAATGCAAAGTAGGTACACGTTCTTAAATTTCCACCGTAAACTTTTTTTTTACTGTATTTTTTCTAACTTAGCTTTTAATATGATAAAACGAAATAGTAAATGAATACTCCTATTTTTTTCGTAATCAAGCTGAATTTTTCAATTTCTTTGGTAAAATTAGAATAAATATTGAATCTATAAATAAGTCGAGTGTGAAGACTATAAACATCACACAGCCCAGCCCTTATTGAACTGGAAATTATGAACATATTTTTTGTTTAAATATTTTTATACAAACAATTCTTGTTCAAATCATATATTTATTTACTTAATTAATTATATAAATAAGATAGATATATACGGTATCAAATGACATACAATCGATTAATCTCATTTCTACCCTCGATATTCTGATGCAACGCACAAGATTCGAATTTCAAATTGATTTTATTTTTCAAAATCCTTTGAGACGTCTCTGACTTTTTTATTAATCATAATCATGAAATAGTTTTATTGTTTCACACCTAATATGTACTTAATAAGTAAACATATAATATTATAGTTTTAATATTTCATATTATGCAGTATGACACAGACGCGCTTCAATTACTAGGCAAACAGTTCATCGTGCCAATTTCTTAACACGCGCATCTCCATAGTCTGGTAACAAATGCATTTATTACGTAACTCTGATAACCTCGTTGTATTGCACTGCTTATAATCAAATAATAATGTTTGTCAGATACGTGAAAAAGTAAAAAAAAATATTTAAACAATTTTTTCTTTTTATTTATTGACAAATTGACAAAGAGGTTTAATGAAGTTAAATGTATTTATTGCACCAATTTCTACATAACCCTAATGTTATGATTTGCATAAAAAATTAACAAAAAATGCTGCAATTATGCAGTAAATTGCATTTATTTTGAAATCCCCATTTAAGTAGGTACAAGATATCTAACCAAAATACGTATTTTGATGCTATACTTAGGTAATATTAATTTTCATTAATTGATTAAAGAAAATATTCTCAGTCTATATTATTTAGACTTAAAATTACCTGCTATATTATAATCGTTTTCGATACAAATAAGCGTTCACTCGCATTTTATGACTACCCTCAACAATGATATTATAAGTAAAAAGGTGTAGATAGGTTACCTACACAAAATTCGATCTTCAAAAACGGCACACTAACTCACACATAAATAACTGAATATTGCAAAGCACACTACATTACGATTAGACGTCAAGGTAGGATGGCATGATTCGATTATCGCAAGCAAAAAAGAGACAAATGTAATTGGCGACATAAATAAATCAGAAATGACATTTTACCTTACGTTAAAATGTGGCTAGTTAGCCACATTTTAACGTGTCGCTTGCTGAGCGCCTATAACCTATCTACACCTTTTTACTTATAATATCATTGACCCTCAACTCAATAATATCAAGACTCCACCAAGGAAACTTCTCAGAAATGCATTAAACCATAAACACCGGTTTCCAATGCAAAAGAAAAAGCGTTACGAGTTGAAAGGCAAGGTTGAATATCGTGTAATTCTTTTAAAACCAGCGAAAACTCGAATTACAGAGTAAAAGTATATATATACTCATCACAAGGATCGAATTTAAACCGAAAAAAACATTATAAGTAATTACGTTATCAACTCTCGATTTACAAATCTGCGATATTATTCAGTTATTACTTACTTTAACAAAAACAAACAGTTCTTAAATATACTTTCTTTTTTCTTAATTTTATGTCGGCTCCAGCCAGGAACTTTTTTCTCATTTATGTATTTATCTGACACATAACTGACATGGTTATCTGTCAATTTTGTGTCAAATGCACCCTGGATTCCATTACGTGACACTTTAATGCAATAACAGTATTGTTGTGCAAATGCAAATGTGTCTCCAAGGCTCTGACTCAGGGCGACACCTAGACTATGTACTAAGATTTGAATATATTGAAGGCTTAAGAAAGAGGATAACAATATTATTTTGGTATAGAATTTTATTCACGTATGTAAACAACCTTTTTGGTGCAAATGTGTCAAGCATAGAATTAACTACAAGGACAAGAATTACCGAAAACATAAAATTTTAAAATTAATTTAACAATTGAATATCGAATGCTATTCATGGACCTCGTAATTAGTCGTAATAAGCTAATTCTAAGCATATAGCATTCTTGTTAAACTAGACCAGTGGATAGGTGATTGAAACGTATGTTTTTTTTTGTTTTTCTCTTTTATTTATTTGGTCATCCTTTTTGTGATAAAGTTTATCTGTCGAGTAAGTACAGATAAGTGGTCTTGTAGTATATAGTAAAGTTTTAACTAGATCAGTTTAAAGGATATAGGGTTATAGTAGTATGAATCTGAAACGATATCAAAAGTAAAGAAAATAATAACATAATATATAATTATATAAACCATTTTAAAATATTTTCTTTCATAAAATTATTTTTTTATAAAGCAAACACGAATTAAGTATTTACTTTACAAGATGAGAAAAGTAAATAAGTAAACTCAGCCACCCCAAATGGCAATTTACTCACCCTTATTATATTACTTGAGTTTTCATGTTCCGAGAAATGTGGCTGGATAACGTAATAAAAATCCATCCCTCAGAAAATTAAAACACCATTTTTCTTTTCATTTTTTAATTCCATAACCTTAAATCATGACCCAACTCAAAATATCATCCCTAACAATAATGCTTGCTGAAATTTTCATCCGTCGCAATCATTTCACTTTGAATTTGGTATGCCAAAGCGTTCTACCTTCGTTAAGGGGATACGCCCTATAACATAAATAATCTATCTTCAGTCTGAACAAATGACCTCGCCCCGCAGATATTAACATCGTGACAGACTGACGACTCGCATAATAATTGATTGTATGACGCTGAGTAATAAAAACTGAGTTCGCAGTATTTCTAGTAGGTAATCCGGGTGAAGTGTTCCGGACACAAAGAAATAATGTTATCACTGTCATTTAGATCATGTCCGACAGAGTGACGTGGCCAGATTAAAAGTAAACAGTAGGATTTGTATCTTACTCCTTACTTCCTATCTTCAAGGTTGAACGATCAAATCCTGGAAAGTGTTAGACGTAAATGTAATGATAATTTCCCGAAGGTTAACCACCACGGATTTCCAAATTGTTCCAAACAGTCCTGACATACCAACCTACCTTCTTATTTCATATTTTTTGGACAGTGAAAAAAGTCTTGAAAGTGAAAAACGACGCCCGCACTAAGGAATTTAATCCTTGTGTCGCGGGGGTTTCACAAACATTCAAATCACATGCACAAAGAACACCCAGACTTGGAACAAGCATTTGTGGATCACACAAATACTTGTCCCATGCGGGGATCGAACCCGCAGCACGTCGCGCACAGTGGTAATTAGCGTGGTGCTATACCACTCGGCTATCCGTGCAGTCAAAATAAACAATATGATGTAGGCCACTTGTGAGTTATACTTGCAGATATAATCAGATTCAAATACAGATTTCATAACCTGACATCGCCAACGCACTGTGCAGTGCAGAGATTTTGATTCATGTATCTATAATGGAAGCAAACTTCTCAGTGTTGATAAGAGCGTGCAGGCTTTATTTAACTACTAGCGACTCGCCCCGGCTTCGCACGGGTGGACATTTATTTCTTCATAGATGTGCACCCCCCTGCGGTTTCGCCGTGCGAGTCGTGCGACACATATCGGCCGGCGGCCATCATTCATTTTAATACCAATTAGAATTTTAAATTCGTAATATCTTTTGAATGAATTGTCCGATTGGAATAAAATAAAAAGTAATTTATAGCTATTGAAACAATCTTGCTCAATAAATAGTTTATATGGATAAGGATTAGTATTTGACGATAATATGATCAATAAACATTGGCTAATAATTTTAATTACTTTTATTCTATGGAAAAGTGGTTATAATGGCTAAAATATAAATGTTTGGTTTATACTATCGCGGACTTTTTTGTAGGCATTATTGAGTTCTACAACTTTTCGATAGAAGACAACCATACATCTCTAACCATTTAGGCAGCGTTCGCGAGAATCTTTAACGTACGGCAGTTTTTTCGTCGACTTACTCCACAATTTTCACTACCACGAAAAATCCTATCTATTTTCCGGGATAAAATATAGCCTATACGGATTCGGAAGAATCCCTCTAAGTAATGGTAAAAGAAATTTTGAAATCGGACCAGTAGTTTTTAAGCCTATTCAATACAAACATACAAAAATACAAAAATACAAAGGTTTCCTCTTTATAATATTAGTATAGATTTTAATAAATAAATAAATTTATTAAAAATAACAACTTAAAGTTTAAATTTTACAAATGAACTGCCAATTTCGAAGTTATAGATTTCGCAATGTACAGGCTATTAACATTTCAAAAAATGTAATGCAATACTTCTTTTGTTATTGTTACTGGTATTTGATACTGAATTTTGAAATTGAGAGTTACGGTGACCTAATTAATATTGGATTAAGGACACATAACTTTCACTGTAGCCGAAAGTTTAATATTAAACAAAATGTTTATTTGCATTGCCTATAACCAACGCCTTTGTTGGGCAATTACGAGATTAAAATCAGCTACAATGATAGCTTTAAATTAAATTTTGTTGCCCGGATCAGAGGCTTGTAAAACACAAATTATTTTATATCCTATAAGATAATGAACAAGAAAATTACAATTAAATTACAAATTACATAAGACAAAGTAACTACAATTCGAAAAGTGAAAATAAAACAAAAAGGTATTAAATTGTAGGAAGTTTTTTTTTCATCAAAGTAAATATAATACACATGTCAATCAAAATCATTAATCAATGTGTTATGTACTCCTATATGCACGCAATTAACATCTGATTACCTCCTACATATTAGATTTATTATGGCAGCTGCAGCAATCTGTAATATTACGAGTTACAAAACATTCCTCTTTGATAGCAGAGTCACGGTCAAGGCTCTAGTATACAACCGACCGCACAATAATCTTAACACGCCTACATTCACCGTAACTTATATCAAAGCAACAAGGTCGACATTCGTATGGATGATATCATAGCGAAGCGGACGACTGTACAAATACAATAGCATAGCAATTATCAAGCAAAACAAACATAAGATTCCTTCAAGTTTTCCTGATAACATTTTAATCACATGATAATTGCAACATTTTTGAAGCTAAGGCTAAAGGAAAAACTAATTCACATACACTCACAGGAAATCTTCGACTTTTTCTAAAGAAGGCCATGTAGCTTGAAAATATGTGCAATAGGATCAACATGAATTGAATTTAAAATTCAAGATAAGTAAATAATGCACCCACTGGAAATAATAGGAAAAATCTTTTATTTAAATCGAAAAGTCTATCTTTTTCCTCTCATTGAGAAACACACCACAAGAACCTCTATTTTGTAGTATTACAAAAAAGTTTACCTAACACCTCTACATACTTAAGATAAATGTTGAATAAAAAACCTTATTTGTCTTTGGAACTGTTGGCACATTATGATAACAATATTAAATCTAAATTATGGTCAATTTTAATAGCCCAGCTGCCCAGTTCAAACTATTTTATGTCTTGAAACATTCCATATTTAAATATTTATTTTTTAAATCTATGAGAAATGACAATTTAAAAGTTTTAGTTAAAATGACGTTTTCAAAATTATATTTAATTGTCAAATTTGTAGAGAGTAGTCTAAATTTTGAAAAAGTAAATAAGGTACGATTTTCTTCAATAATATCTGATGATGATGAAAATAATAAGCGAAAAGGAAAGCAAGTAAGTTTGTGAAGACATAGTGTAATTTTTTTTAAATAATACTTTAGATATTAGTATTTTTAGGACAGGGTTCATCAAATACCTGTTATTTAAATTCTTTTGGTGAGACTTTATGGGCGGAACTGCACACTTATCTAGCGGCAAAGATTAGAACCCGTTTGAATGCCAAAGAGTGCCAAACTAAACGTAAACAATAAAATCAATTCCCGAAACTCGCCTTCCGTACATTTCTTTACTTATGCATTGTAATTAAACATGAAATACAAGCGAGAAAAAATAGCTCAATACAATGGACGGTTTAATTATGTAACAATAACATTTAATAATTACGTGGAACTATTTACTGGCGCAGATATGCGGACCTCGTTCACGATCAATACCAAGGTCCATAGTTCGTTGATCGCCTTTCGCTAAGCAGTAACAGTGGGCATTCTCGACGGTGCGTGCCATTTAATGCACTGCCATTCTGCCAACAATATAATATAATTCGAAAGACGCTAAAAATTTGCACATTCACGGTCATGTAAATTTTTCTTTCATTCGCCCGTTCCACCCTTTGCGGTTTCCGTCTGAAATAGACATAGCGCGCAGTATGGCACGCCAACGATGATGTCTCAAAATCATCCATTTTGGTTTCGCACACGGCAAAGCATGGCGGAATGGAAATGAGAGTTTTACGGCTTGGATTATCTCAGTCACAACAAATGTTGGCCTCACCACGCTTTTTGGCAGGATGGTTGACCGTGAATGCCCTCGTCATGTGCTTTGTGGGGTTGCATTCTATTCCATTTATTTTTTATGACAAGTTTACGTTTTTCTATTTCAAAGTAAATTAATTTTAACGCAGTAGTATGTACTATATAATTGTAATTTAACGCAGTTTGTGAAATATTGGGAGAAATAATGTTGAGTGCATTAATGGTTATCAAATTGGCTATAGATTTAGATCTAGACTTAGTTATAACATTATGTTTGTTGTTTTATAAACCACTAACTGTTTTAATTAATGCAATCGGTATTAATTACATTCTAAGTCTTGATTTTAAAAGTTTAAATATACGGTAACAGCTTTGCAAATTGACGCCCAGACATAGCAACATGTAATTTTTTGCACTTGCACGTGCTCAACGCGGAAATTGGACGTTATTTGATAATAAATGAATATATTTAAATAGCAATCTAATTTAGTTTTTGCATCACTATAAATTAATAAACAAGGACAGAAATTTGTGGAAAGATCAGGAACCTATTCTGTCTTCAATTTAAAGTGTAGGTCTCCTAAAAAAATCCGGGTTGCCAACCTTTAGAAAAAATAACAGGATGTGATTTTCACTAGGTATCTGAATTAAGACATACACGTGCTTGAATTTCAAATGTGCCAATTAAATTAAATACACAAAAGTCCACTGTGTATAATTTATACATTATTTGGCATGGTGACTTAGCCAGATATAATACATACCTATGAACACTTTTTACTAAAAACGCAGTAGCTCTAAGGCTATTAATAACAACTAAATCCTTATTTTATCCAATTTAATATATTTAAAGTTAAATATATTTTTATCTTAACGGTCTGATTCTAATCTTAACAACGACTTGAATTTTCATAAACTTTTTGCCGAATTATTAAAATATTCGTAATTAATTTATAAATATTATATTTTCTTATGGCAGTTCCAAAATGTACCTACATGACATTGCAATTGTAGTTGTTACTTAACAAAACCGGTTTTACTTCCTTTATAGTTATTGTAATATTATTCAGGTTTGATCTAATTATTTGTTAGTTAAATCAAACCTGTCTACAATAATCCGTCTAACAAGATTTCAAATTATAGTCCAACTAGAAACTCGTAAAAAAACACAAAACAACTACAATCACCTTCAAAGCTATAGTTTTTGCTTCCAATGTTAAAAAAGAAGTACACAACAGCTAAACAAATATAAAAAAAAAAAAAAAAAAAAAAAAACAAAAAAGGGAACCCTAAAAATTTGTTAAACTACGTAAAACTTTAAAAGACTATTAATGACATTAACTTCAGTACTCCATAACATTCCAAACATTGGAATTTTTAGGAATAAAAATAGCTCGCGGATATAAAGTGTCTAGCAACCCTGCGAATTCTAAATAAAGGCATTAACATACTAGCGGACAAGACGTGCCTGATCTACGACCTTGACATAGAAACGTCATGTCGTGGCAATGACCGGTAAACTCAAGTTTATTGCCGAAACGATCGAGAGAATTACGGATTACGCTCAATCACCCGTCTTTTATTTTGTCACTGCTGGGATAGCTTTTAATTTGTAAAAAAAATTGGTGGCTTTTATCTCGTCCTGTATTTTGTGGGAGTAGGCAGCCCTGTGACGGACGGGTCATGCTAGTTCCGGAAAATCATTGGCTGAGACATTTCCTTTTGCTACTGTTTACTTTTCAATTTAAAATTATTTCTTGTTCTATATTACTTAAAAGCAATAGATGTACATTATTTTATTTAAATTATTTATGATACAATTACGATTAGAGATGATAGATACTTGAGATATGGAAATTTATTTCAAGCAATGAAGGGCGCGAAAAATCTTTTGGGGTCAATTAAAATTAAGTCAGTGTAATTATTTAACTAATAAGTTTTTATAAAATATTCTCAATATTGAATTAAGATTCACTCAGTTATGATTTATTTAACTATAGACTGATGATAGGTTAGTTATATTAAAGAGTTATTGCTTAATAACTATGTTAATAAATAATATGGACGACGTTGTATCAATTATTTCTTGAATATTCATAACTGAAATGCAAATAAACTGATTTTGTAGCTAAGAACTATAGTATTGATGCATTATTTTACATAATAATTTTATTATTGATGCAATAATTAATTTATGATATTATTAAATTTTTAAGTGTTACGTAAATTAGAACAGTTATTGATTTGTTGTATTTTAAGTAAGAGAAGACGGGAAGTAATAAGATGGCCAAATTTAAATAGGATTAACATACTAGAAAACTTATTCCGAAGCACAGATAAAAATTCTAAGTGTGATTGACCTCTGACGACATAAGGCGTGAAAAAAAAAACAAATCTTATTTCTGACCGACATTTCTTTTGCGATGTGGACTCACTGTATTATTTTCAGTCATCCATCCGTAACATGGCAGGATCGACATTAAGTTAACTTAACCTTGTAGATCAAACGGATTGCAGTTGCCATAAACACGACTAGAAATCGTGTTTGCACGTGGACAATCTAATTCCGCGTTCCCTATACATATATACTATATACTTTTTTTTATCTTAACGTGCTCAAAGATGCAATTATGCGGATTTTTATCAGCCGTTATCTACAAGAGACTTTCCTGATTGAGAACAAGGAAGTTTCCTATGTATTGTTTCATTTATTAATATGTAGTTGAACATAACCAGTCTACGCCCCTTTAGGAGTTTGTATAGAAACCGTCTATTGACTTCCGGTTTAGTCACTACCGCATTTCTTGGTGGTCGTGCAGTTGTATGAGTTTCCGGATCAAGAGTCAGGATCTATTTGCAATAAATTGGAATGACAAGGATCAAGACAGGATCACATTTATAATATCTATTGTCAGGTATAAGTCAGGTCTTTTCCTTGGCATTTTAAAACAATAACAGTAATAAAGTCCTTGCGGCCTGACAAACTGATGACAGATATTAATAATCGTCTTGAAATTATTTATTTCTCATTTCGACAGCCATCTTGTTTTTTAACACATTTTTTTTCTGAATCAGAAATATTTTGTATTCCAACAAAACAGACCAAAAAGATCGAACCTGTTCCCTGTTTGTTAGTATATTCCTTTTCTTAATGTTTATGTTTCACAAACCTTCGTTTATAAACTCCCCGAACTTTTATGATGATATAGATAGATGTGTTAATAAAAGTAGTTATGTTCTTCAAGGAAAAAATACTGGAATCTCCTTTTTATCAGTACTTTTTTTCAAGAAAATCTTAAATGTGCTGTATTACCTAATATGAATTTTGCATTGGCATTGTATAGGAATACAAATTAAGCTGAGATTAACCCCATGCAGGTTGCGAAATCCACCTCTTGTTAATATAAACAGTTCGAACCAGCTTCTAGTGCCAGTCTCAAAGTACCCTCTGCACGTTACCAGGTCCCTAGAAATTTTAGAAGGGTCTATCGATATCAGCCTTTTCTACACCAACTCAGCTTGACCCACTTATCAGAACAGCTATAAAATTATATCTTGTTGATAAGTGCAGAACATTTTGCGTCATTATATTATGTACTATTTAAAACCTGTAGTTTAATTACAGTAATTCTAGCCTATTGTCCAGGTTAAACGGAAAATTACTGTAATTTTGATCGGTTATTATTAACCTACTGAGGGTAAGCCACTAGTGAACTACATTTACCTACCATTGATTGTGGTCCCGTGATTTTACAACAAAATAATGCAGCTAATATCATAGGCTCTTCTGAACACAGTCGGTCATTATTTTGTGATTCAGGTCTTTGAGATACTTATAACAATCAAAGGGTTTTATATATTTGACCTTATCAGTTAAATGTTAACTCTTAATAGTTGACGAATCCGTACATATTATCATTTTTTTTTTCTTTGACACCTCACACACGGCTATCTGATCTCAAACTAAGCAGAGCCTGTACTATTTGGACCAGACAACTGATAAATAAACATACATATATATTTCTATACATACATTATTATATAGATAAATTACACCCAGGCACAAAACAAATGATCGTGCTCATCACACAAAGATTTGTCCTGGGTGGGAATCGAGCCCACGAACTCCGGCCTAGCAGTCAGAGTCACTAACTACTAGACCAACAGGCCAGTCGATATCAATAATTATCGCTATCCATGTCGAGACTATCGGCCCTGGCCGGTTTTTCTCGGCCAAGTCTAAGCACATACCTTCAGTACATTTTGGATAGGTCAGTAAGCAACGACATGTTAATGAAACACATCTCAAGAATACAGGCCATTGTTGTTGATGATGTCAGAAAATGAACGTATAGGTACTAAAATGCAACGTATATTGCAAGAAACAATTACTAATTCAAAGTCAGTATTTCTTTGGTACTGCTGCAACCTGACAATCAGACTTACGATCTTATGCACGGCAGTCGCTGGCCTCCAAAACAATGAGACAGGTGACGGTACTTAGTTGTACTTTAATACAGAGTAAGATAAAACTGAGACTTATTAGTTTAACTTTACTTAGTCGAGGGATGATAGACCAATATCTTCTTATAAATTAAACAAGTCCCCCGCGACAGTCAGTCTGTTTGAGCGCGCTATAAACTCCAAAACTATGAAACGGAATTTGATATGCTTGTCTAAAAAAAAGATTGAGCGTTATGTATTAACAGTTTGTATTATACAGAAAATTCACATGTAAAATCATCTCAAAGTAAACAAATTTTAATGATAATAAATGTGGACAACATCACATACATTGCTCCGAATCCAAAGTAAGTAGCTAAAGCACTTGTGTTAAGAAATCAAAGACAACGAAGGTACTACAAACACCCAAACCCGAGACGATGTAGAAAAGTAATTTTCTACATCCGTCCCGACCCGTCCGGGGATCGAAATCCGGGACCTCAGAGCAGGCGACACTTTGAAAACCGGTGTGTACGCCACTCGACCACGGAGGTCGTCAGATTCAAAACTTAACAACTTCATCTATTGTATTAATTTGATAATGATAAATGGTCATTAATTAAGCAATTCCGGAAACCAATCAATTATTTAAAACATTGTTATTTAACACTATAATCTAATAAATCACAACTCATCGCGTGCAGTAATGATTTAATAGCTTGGTATTTTGTACGTAATACCTTTATTTAACCCTTCGGATATATCTTTCTGGTCGACGTTTAGCATCCGTTCACGAAATCTTAATTAAAAATAATGTATTGTTTATCAAATCCAAGGCTTTAGATATGTAGATCGTCTGTCTGGGTCATGTCTAGACGCTAAATAATCATTGTTTTTCGTAATTTTTGAATACGAAAATTGTAACATTGAATTTTTAAATATAGAAATAAAAAAAAATGAACTTTAATTAATTTAGAGGATGTAAAATTTTATGATATAATATTTATAAAAAAAATATCATTTAGAATACCTATATAAAAAGTCGTACATTTAATAAATTCAAAAATAATAGATCATAATATTATATTTTCGGGATTTTATAATGTAGATTCTTTACAAAAAAACTGATTTATTTCTTTCAATGTAATACCATTATGTTATATTTCATTACTGATATTTGTATGACTCAGGATATTTATTGTATGATTTAAATTAAATATTCCTACGTAATATGTAACAATGCGTTTAGTGATATCGTGACTGCAGTCGTAGTTAAATCACAATCCATAGCATTTAAATCAATCCATTGCACCGGTTGTTCATTATTCTGCTAATAGTTCATGCTAATAACATAGAGGTGTAGACATACTGATTTCCGTAATATTATATTTATTACATACATTCGTTTTTAATCGTTCAGTAAAGGGTAAAGACGGTTTTTGAAGCGTATAATATTGGCCTTTGCAGGTTTTTTTTTCTATTATATTCTTGCTGGAAATATTGAAAATAATTAGGCATGATAATGTCTAGGATAGTATGCTTACTAAATAGAAAGGTTTCATCAGGTGCTATAGCACCCCCAGCTATTGAAACAATAAGTATATTGACTGCAAACATGTTCCTCTATATATAAAAAAGATCTTTTATAAATATAATACTCGGGAAAAAATACAGGTATATAGATTTTCACAATACATATTTGATTAATAGTATTTGTAATTTTTATGACCTCTAAAAGTCTTGCAACGCGAAAAAAAATACGGTCCATAACTGTCACCTATGTTTTGGCTTTATTTTGTTCAAGATTTTCCTTTTTTGCTGTAGGTATAAATGAAAATCACTTAAGTGAACAATTTTTTTTTTAATTATTTAATGTTCAATGATTCAGCTAGTAGGTGCAAAAATATAGAATTAGAACATTCCATTCCATAAAGCCTTGATACAATTTATTTGAATTAATAAACTGAATTAATTATTCAATTAACATTATCCATTGTGGTCAAAGCTCAACGCAGCTGCATAAAGGTTTAGCATAATTTTATTGCATTTAATCAAGGCAACCCAGCCGGATACGGCAAGGGGCTGTATTCCGCACACTTGTGGTCCGAAAAGGTTCTATAAAATGTTAATTAGCGAAATATAGTTCAAAAAATATTCATAACTGCTCTTTAGCTAAATTCTTTAAATAGAAATACGAAATTCCGTATTTCTTTCATGCCATTTGATGATTAATTTTTTATCAAATTCTCCCACAAATATTCACGCCAAAAAAAAAACCTTTTGAACTAGCCTATTTGATCAAATCACTTGACCGTCTATGGCCCGCATAAGTACTTTAAAATTCGTGTTGTAAATTACACTCAAAGTGTAACAATTAAATTAACTGTGTTGCCTGCATTCAGTAAAACAAGCAGTTGATAATTTTCCAAATGAAAACGGTTGTCGTCATGTATGTACCCTCCTAAAATTGGGATACGAAAAGTAATTCAAAATTCCTATCTCTTTTCATCTTGTACTTTCATGGTTTGAATACATTTGTGGCTGATGTATATAGGATTAATTTAAAAGGAGTGCGTATATTCAACGAGGTAATCGGGTGCATAAAACTGATAAATTTTCCCAAGGAACATAGGTCGAAAAATAATAATGGAAAATGAACTTTTCATACTAAGTGATGGGGTCACGTGACTTATGCTTGTATGAAAAGATGATTTTCAATTTTAAGATTTCGAACTATGTTTATTGGAGAAAATTGTTCAGTTTTATGCAACTGATTGCCTCGTTAAATATACGCACTCCTTTTAAATTAATCCTTTAGAAATAAGGACTCGACGATTCGCTAAATACTATAATAATATTATATATATATAATATCTTTTATATTTGTCCCTGGACATTAAGGTGAACAGTTAAACTATAACCAAAATTGAGTTGCTCTGGAAAGAGAGGAATTTATTACAGAACCATTCATTACAATTTTACAAAACAAAACTCACCTGGAAAGAGAAACAACATATAAAGCTATTGCTTCACCAGTTCTTATTAAAATAAAATAATCAAAGTCATAGGTTGGTTGTTGCCACAATCAATATTATAAATTAAATGAGGTATCACACACTTCGTTTACATATATATAAATGATTAAACAACAAACCATATACCCTAAGTATATGGTTTTGCTCCTTAATCATTTATTTAAATAGTTATAATAATAGTTATAAACGCATAAACTTGATCATTGTTTACAAGTTTACACAACTGCGCACTATCTGTCTAATTAAACTGCCGTTTTGCTTACAAATGATAAATTGCACCATTGTTATGATAAAACAGTAGATCATCACATTCATATTCATTTATAAAGGTACCAATATCTTACTCTAACTTTAATTATATTCGCAAAAGTTTGAATAGAGCAATAGTTTGTAACTACATCACGCTAGACGGAAATTAAAAAAGAAATTGGCACAGATTTGTATCCTGTTAAGGACTCAGGGACGGGAATTCCACGGGACTCGAATAGTAAGTTATATTGTTTCTAACACTTTAACTTAACATCGAACTCTTTAGAATTATTTTTTGTAATCAAAGCATTTGTCAAAAATGCGCGAAACTGTATCGCCTAGTACAGTCGACTCGGTACAGCAATTATTTTTCCTATAAGACATTTTGGTTATTGATAGGACTATGATCTGTGGATAATAGTTATTGAACACATCCCTCTGAAATAATTAATTTTAATTATTTATTTGAAAAGTTCAAATAAACAAACAAGACTTTTTGGTAGCCTATTTTAGATCCCACTATTTAGTAAAGGCCTGCCTTGTATTTTTCCAAACCTCGCTGACTGTGGTGACGTCTGGCCTCACGCACCCTGACTGACAAGATCAAAACACCACCTTCGCGGTCGACCTGTACGGCGATATCTTTCCTCAGGTATCCTGTAGGAAATAATCTGTGCCCATTTATTTGTCAGATTGCATTCGCGCAACATGACTAGCCCACCCCTACTTGAGCCTGGCTGTTTTTTCTCCCACATCCTCCACATGGGTGGTAGAACGTAACGAATTAAATAAAAAAGAGCTTCCATGATAGAGTGGACCAGCTCCCCTAGCCAAGTGACATTTCTACAAGCGTTAACGACGATAGAAATCGCCTCGCCAAATTACTCTAAATGTATGAAAGTGTCAATCTAAGTCACGTGACTTATCGAAAACAAATGCCATTTCTTTCAGGAGAAATCTAGAAGAAAATATTTAAATTAAGTAAATCGTGTAGCTACCTATAGACAGTAGATACCTAAAATCTATTCTATGTCTATAATTATAGTATGTATACTACGACTCGCAGCAAGCCAACAAAACAATGAATTCAAGTTGTATCTACCGACGGCGACGTGACAAGGCTTTTGCAACGATCCCATTTAAAAGGACTTATCCATTTAAATCTAGGTTCCACGCCTTGACATTCCTTGGTGTAACTTAAGGCTATTAAACAATCGTAAATAAAGATAACAAGAAATAAGAGCAGTCTAATACAATATTTTATTGGTAATTAATTAGTGTTATAATAGCAAGTCGAAGTACCAATATCAAACTAAACTGCCGCCATGCCGTAATTATATTTACGATGAAGAAAAAAATAAATGTTGATGCCCACAATAGGTATTTAAAAGGATTTTCCTCACCAAAATACTGTAACATATTTTTTTATGAACTACTACTTTTACCCGCGACTTCCTCAGCGTGGACTTCATAATTGAATGATTTTTGATTTGATTGATAATGAAAAATGTGAAAGTAATGAAAAATTGAATAAAATTTTCACTCGTGTTAGCTTGCGCTGTAATAGAGAAAAATACCAAATCTTCAAAGTTGTCTGCCCACGGCTTAGCTCGCAAACAATTTTCAATCTTCCCTCGAGAACTGCTTAAGGGATCGGGATAAAAGGTAGCCTATGTTCTATTCCATGTCAAAGGCTACATGCATGCCAAATTTCACCTAAATCCGTTTTGCCGTTTTTGCGTGATTGAGTAGCAAACATCCAAACATCCACTCTTTCACATTGATAATATTAGTAGGATTTCATAAGGAAACGGAACGCAAAATAAACACTGATAACAAAAAAGCGGGACAATTTTTATTAGATTATTTCTTTTCTACTCCATAATATAATATAATACCGGCCTATAAACGTCCCACTGCTGGGCACAGGCCTCTTCCCATATAGAGAAGGGATGAGCTTTGATCACCACGCTTGCTTATTGCGGGTTGGCGATTTCAGATTCCAATATTTTGGAATCCAGGTTTCCTCACGATGTTTTCCTTCATCGTTTGTCAATGATGTCTTAGAATGATTAAGAATTAAGAAAGTACATATAAATTTGAAAAAGTCACATTGGTACTTGCCTGGGTTCGAACCTGCAACCATGTGCATGCAAATCCGGTCATTGAACCGTTAGGCCACCACGACACTACTAAGGCACTGTTAAATTAGTCAAGTAATAGGTAATCTTCCATGACGTAAATTAACTCTCCCAGCGATGTTACATTATTTTACGACGTTAGTTCTTCAAAACCAATTATGTCAACCATTGTTTCCGCAACATGCTACAATTATACACGTTGTAAGTATCCATCGCACGTAATTGAATACACATCACATTTTACTAGATAAACAAAACATTGAGTAATCTCTTTGAATATGGACTATGCGTATATCTTTCGAAAAACCAAAAAAAATTGTGTCAAAGCCTATTGTTGTCTCAATGCTTTCGAGGTCATCTAATTCAATCAATTTCTCCTAGTGTTTTTGTCACACTGAAAACCGTACTTTTTCGTTCAAATAAAATGACCGCGCAGAGCATGGTGACATCCAACAAACAAATTGGGTTGCTACTGCACTTGTTGCCCTTGACTATACCTGTTAAAGTCCTGAAGACAAAACTTCACATATATTATTAGCTGCGATTTTTTTCTACTGGGTTAGGAATACACACACAAACACAACTTCAACAATTAACTCGTAATAACAAGAGTATATGGTATTGTTTCAGCTCGCCGACGAGCTCCCGGCTCAAATGTCGGAGCTCAGCATGCGGACGATGGCACAACCCTCGTACACAATCAGGAAGATCACCCCCGAAGACAAAGACCGCATGCTCAAGTTCCTTAGACGGTAATATAAATGTTAATCAATCATGAAAAATTTGACAAAAAGTAGTCGATGAAAACAAGTCTGAAAACGATAGGTAAATGTTAGGGAAACGAATAGTGAACCAAAGTCTACGAATAAAAAGATTAATTTATAATCTATTCTTCATCAGGTATTCTAGTAGAACCATTGATATAAAAAAAAAATGATAAGAAGAATGAATACTGAAATGTTAAACGATTACTTGGGAAAAGCCGTGTTACTGATATTTTCTATTGGCACAATGGGCACAATGTAAGCATAAAGGCGACAATCATGATAATTGCGGACTTGAGAGTCGTAATCATTATAATTCCGATTATCATTAGACTTTGCAAGAATATACCATTGATATTCTAATAAAAAAGCTAATATTCATGCGACATTTCAATGGATGCTATCCTCAATGCACAGTTTTAACTAAAAGGTATTGAGCGTTCAGATTATATTAATTAAATTCTGATGTACGCATAAATATTATATTTTGTTAAATATAAAACCAGAACATTCAAATTAGTTCTCAGCACTGAAATATAATATAATAGAATATACTTTATTGTCCACCAACATTTTAGACAAGAAAATTACACAAAAAAATAAACAAATCTCATTAAGGGTACAACGGCGGTCTTATCGCTAATAGAGATGTCTATCAGACAACCATTGGATGGAAAAAGACGATAATTTTATAAATAGTTTCCATTTCTTGAAAAGGATCCAAAACATAAATCATGATCAGCTCCGGATCAACTCGTACAAAGCAACTTCACGTGCACGTGTATCTAAAATTATATTTTATGTTCCTTCTTGCTTATGAATAATGTTTCCCTTGAGGAACATGAGGAAGTTATATTGGTCTACTCCTATTATCCAACGATCGAGAGACTAAATATTTGTCCTCCAAATAATGGTAGAGAATGGCCGCAAAATAAGAATAAAAAGTTTATTTCTTTATGCGGGCAATACATGGTCAAGTTTGGTGTATGGTATGGGTACACACCCATACCATACACCAAACTTGTGTACATATAATGACAAGTCTATAACAATATATGGATGCGCTGCAAACTGGATGCCGCTTCAAAGCTGTTGCAAACTTGATGGTAAACTCGATCGTGTGTAGCCCGCATTTGGATTCGTTTGTTATTATGGTTACCCTCTGTTTGCTTGATTAGAAAAACCAAGGGCTTATGTGAGAATTTATCCACAGGTTCTTCTTCCGCGATGAACCGATGAACTTGGCAGTCAACCTCCTGGAGACACCAGATAGTCGATGCTTGGAACTGGAAGAATACGCAGCTAGCACCCTGGAAGATGGTGTGTCTGTTGCCGCAGTCGACGAGAACGGAGACTACGTGGGTGTCATCATCAACGGACTAGCACGGAGAGAGGTAGGCACTATAAATTAATAAAAAAAGCAACATAATTATAGGAGGTAATAAAATTAAATAACGGAAATTTTCAGTACCTACTTGCTTGTAATCACGTTCAGTGCAAGCTGGTCGAAATTTCAAGCCGTTAGGGGCAAATGCATGCTCGCGTTCATGTCCGTTACAAATTTTATTATCATGCAACGCGATTGTTTAAAAGTTAGATGGAATATAGTTTCCTTTGAGGTTTTACGAAGTTTATAAGGAAGAGAAAAGGAGACGATATTACTTACACATTTTAAAAGTTCAGAGCGCTCAGGCTAACTGCGGTACACCTCATAAAAAAAAAACTCTTTTTATTTTGAGAGATTTGCACAATAAAAGTTGCACGGACCAGCGCTTGGGACGGTATCACCTCTGGGTTGATACTGAGCGATGACCGTTTCGCACGCTGTGAATTAATGTGTAGTATATTTCGCTGAAAATTTTATAAATTGTTATTTAAAGTACATCATCTCAAAATCAAAATCAAAATATTTTTATTTCAAGTAGGCCTTTCCAGGCTCTTTCGAAACTTAAAATGACGCTAGTTGCGCGGTTTCACCCGCGTTACGTTCCTCCGATCCTGTATAGATCCCGTTTTTAGTCAATTTTCTAGGTATTGTTTTCAATTTTAAATAATCAAGGATTATAAATATCGGCCCTCCTTTCTCGAGTTATAAGTGTACGCTGACATTAAATTAGATAAAAAAAAATCTTATTTTATGCGTAGCATGTGGCGCGAAATAAAAGCTTTTCCTTCTTCAACATTTAACTTATCCAAATAACTAAGTAAGCTGTAGAACATGGCATATTACTTGAATTATAAAAAAATCATAATATATCTATCTGGTCGACAGGATTACGAAATAATGTTCGATTGCCTTAACAAAGTTGGAATCACGTCCATGATCCATTTTATAAAACAGGTGACAGGTGTGCCGTCATTACGCATTCTCTACGTGTTACCGTTACCATTTCTGAAACAATACGGCACGTTCTGTTTTCTATTAGCGTTTTCAGTACCATAATGTGACGGATCTTGCTGCAAAATGTACCTACTTCTTCTGTATTTTATTGTTTTGAAGAATGAACTTTATATTTTTCACTATAATGAAAATTAGCAGAAGCTCTATATTTTTCTCGCAATTTCACCTATGTGGTCGTCAGTTGATGCGAGAAAAGTAAGCTATCTAACACTGCCCTTTTTTATTGTACTTGTAGTTCCTGAGATTAGCACGTTCAACCAAATAAAAAAACTCTTCAGCGTCATCTATTAATATTGTAAGGCGGAAAAGATTTGTTTTTATTTTGCTTGCAACTAATAAACTCAAAAACCACTGGACCGATTTCTGACATTCGTTTACCGTAAGAAAGCTATATTATCCCAGAGAAACATAGGCTTTACCAGAATATGGGGACTACGTGCGGAGCTGCGGGTAATTGCTAGTAATATTAAAATATAACCACAGGCCATTTGCAAACCTCCAGTTTTCGCATCCGACTCTGTTATGAAAATGTCATTCAGTTCTCATAGCAGTAGATAAGTAATGAAAACACAGTTAAATGCAAATACGATTATCGCACGCAACTGCAATGTGCAATAAATATACAGGCTAAGTACATGATCAAATAAAACAGTCGTCAGATACTGATAGTGAAGATTTATTTACGCAAATGCAGTATAAACTCACTCGACAAGTTTATTCAATACAATTTACAGTCGATTAAACATAGGCAATATTTTGAAGTAGAAATTAGTAATATTTTCTCATTAGAAATGATATTCCTTAATGCTCAAACTGAACCACCAACATCTAGGATAATGTAAATTTAAAAATCTAAAAAAAAGTGACTTAAAAAAGAGAAGGTTCCCAGTTCAACTCCATTTTATGCTATATCTGGTAGTTTTTGTTGAAAAATTCTTTAATGGATAGGGCCAATTCGATTCAGTAGTTTAGTTTTAAAATCAAATTTTTAGAAAATACTAACAAAAATATCTAAACGTAATCGAGTTTCTTACGTGCAATTGAAGTTGGTTTTAAGTACACAATTATAACATTGGCTATCCCAATGAAAGAACTAAGAATCGTACTGTACTTATATCTATGGAAAGAATATTCTAGTACCTAACAAAGACAGAATGAAAAACATGTCCTGTTTTTTAAATAATAATTTAAACAGAATTTCTGAGTCTCGATATTTTGCAAAACATTGTCAGTTCACCGTCGATGTTGACAACATCTCATTGATACATGAACATTTTAATTAGCCACGGCTGGTAATATTCAAAACAGTAACATATTTACGTGCGACGAATGTTAATAGCACGGTGTTGTATTTTAAAAGCAGAATATTAAGTACAAAGGTATTTTAAGGACCAATTTCTGCTGCTATTATACAGCAAATCTATTTTAATGTTGGCCAGCATATAGTTTCAAATATACTTATAGACGAAATGTAAGTAGGTTCTTGTTATTTTCTACATAAAAACATAATTTGCTACATTATAAAGCTACAGAAAAAAAATTCTTGTAAACGTTGTTTTTCCTTTAAAAAATACCTATTCGTTAGTCAGGAAAAGGAAATTTACAAAAGACTGCTTTCAAGGAAATCCGCTTAGCAACGGAAGCATTAAGAAAATTATCTTATCTTTTCTAAAGCGTTTTATGTTAGTGTGCTGGGTAGAGGTAGCAAAAAGAGTGTAGGTGTAGAGAAAGCAAAATTATTTTAAAATTCATTATCATTCTTATGTTATACAGAATTAATTTAAAAAGATTGCGTATATTCTACGAGGTAATCAGGTGCATAAAACTGAACATTTCCTAAGAAATAAAGGTGGAAATCATAAAATTAAAAATCAACTTTTCATACAAACTTTAGTCACGTGACCTGTCTCCTTTTTCATTAGTCACCTGATTATCTCGCAGAATATACGCACTCCTTTTAAATTAATCCTGTATAATATTTTCAATGCAATATCAATAAAAAATGTGTGTGTTAAGATAAGAATATTGTGAATGTTCTTAGTAAAGGCCTTTGCAATCTTACCTATCAATAAAACCGATTTCCTTTAAATAAAACACGATTAAATAATGCAGTAACTTTAAATCAGAACCTGAGTGTTTCAATAGGTCAGAAAATATAAAAGTAAATTAAAGTTAGTTTGTTTTGTAAACGGTGAAAGGTTTTCGAGAAACAAGCAGAACAACTCGGCGTCCTTTCAATTTACGTTCCCATGGTAATAGATCGCTCTGTTCAAGGATTATTCTAAATGCTCTCAATATTTCCATCTTGAGGTAATTAATACCAAGGACGGAAAGGAAAGGGTTCCGGCTGACAGGCCAACACGCTTCAATGCCCGATACACTTCAATAAATTAAATAATCGGTGGCATCGTCATGCGAAAAAATACGGAACGGCATGTCCTTTCACCGAAGTTGACCTGACAAGGTCAACTTTATAGTATTAGGTTTTTTTAACTGTTTAATCATGCAAAGGTTAATCGTATGTATTGTGTACCTACACGTGTTTCTTTGAATTGGTAATCAATCAGTCCTCGAGATTTTTCAATATCCGGCCAACTAATCCGGTACATTCCACCACATATGAAGGTACTTATATTTGCCCTAATATGTGCCAGAATCATACTTTGGAATAATCGACAATATTGGGGTTTCGTTATAAGTCATACTTCTTTAGATTATTGATGCCACGTGCTGTTGAAGGAAATACTTTTTATAGATGTTTCTCTAGAGAATTTTAGCGATGGCATCTCATACTATTTCTGTCTTATAGGAAGCAGACTACACCGACAAATCCGAACAGTGCCCCAACGTGAAGTTTAGGCGTGTTCTACGAGTGCTGAACCACTTGGAGCGCGAGGCTCGGATCTGGGACAAGCTGCCGGAGTCATGCAACCTGGTCATGGAGGTCCGCATAGCGTCCACACACACGGCTTGGCGAGGACGGGGCCTTATGAGGGTGCTGTGTGAAGAGTCCGAGTGAGTATTGCACTTTCTGCTTAGTGTGTACCGGTTAAGGTCTACTTTGTGGCTGGCCAGGGATTTGGTATATGCAATAAGATTTTTGAACCGAGGACAGACGCATGGTACATATATTATAATACAGAGTTCTTATCTAGAAATTGATTTTTGTTATGGTTTTCGGAATAATAACGTTAAGGAGTAATAATTTTAAACTTTACAGTAAGTAAGTTTAAAATTATTATTTTGAACTTACTTACTGTTGTTTAAAAGAATATTGTCTATAATACTGTGTATTATTAAGTAAGTTGTTTCATACAAAAACTAACAAACGTCAATCCTTGAATGAGCAAGAACGCTTGTTTTGAAATGTCAGTCTACTTCGTTGTTATGTAAAAAAAAGAATTCTGTCAAAATCCCTAAAGAAATTAGGACGTCATTGTTTTCTCTCAGAACTGGTTCAATAATATTCCAAGGACTCGTCAAATGGAAGTGTTTATCAGACAAGCACTTTCCTAACCTGATTGCTAAGCTTTTAACTGACACAAATGCTACCTGGCCGTGACAGCTCTTTATAATCAGAATAACTTGTAAATATTCTTGCGAAGTTGAAAATTGTTTCATTTGTCTTCAAACTTTTGAAGTTTTGAGAACCTAAACAAAACACTTTCAAAATTAAGGTATTACAGACCAATAACCCGAGTTATGAAATACCTCTAAATAAACTTCTACATTTAAATAGCTACATTATTAACTTGTTTTTTTTTCTTCAAGATAATTTTAACATGATTGCATACATTAACATATCAAAGTGTATCCTGGCCCCCTTGTAAATAACTCTAAAAAGTAAAACAATATCCTATGGAATATAATAAGTCCACCGCTTGGCAAAAGCCTCGCAATCCTTCACCCAAGATGGACCAGTCCTTGCAGCAGGACTCTTTCTTCCAAACGAAATCATATAAACCATATCCCAGTCATCAAACAAATCAATAAGGGATCGACCTTAATGAATTAATAATAGACACCAAACTTCTAAAAGCAAAAACTAGACAATCTTACATTAAAACATACTTCTCATGTTTGACATTCGTGTCTGCTCACCATAACAATTTCCTAGTTTTATACAAGGAAGACATAAAAGAAACGTTAAACACAAAACACAACCTAAAAAACGTAAAATATTTGTCTCGCATTCCTAACATACGAATTAATTAAACTATTTCAAACAAAAAATTTTATGGCTTGGTAGTACGTATGTATTTACTGTACTTAATAGATGAATGGGAATATCATGACAAAGACGGAAGATTGATAAAATTAAAATTCTGAATCTAATTGGGAACGCGCACTCGAAAGAAGCAACGTATTAATTTCGCTGCACAAATGATTCAACAATTAAAAAACATTACGCTTGTAAAATTGGTTCACGTTGAAAATTAATGCTGCTTATGAGAGTAGCTGAAGAACAAAAATGATTCTAACTATAATAATATGAAAATAGTAAAAGAAAAGAAGGTGTATACATATTTATGCTCGTGACTGTACATTAAAACGTTAAAATATGAGATGAACTCGTAACGACTCTTGCCATGTTACGTGCCGGGTACTGTAATAACTGCCATGATAGGTACCTAGTTTATTCTGATATTTATAGTTAAAAGTCAGTCACAATTAAAACTAAGGAAACCATTAAAAACTAAATAAACTAATAAGACATGTTTTATTATCACAAAATAACAATAAAACATGTTAAATGCCGGTGCATATGAATAATTTGTTCTAAAACCGCCAATTTTGTAAAATAATACAAAATTATATAAAAAAAAAATACACCATTTTTGCTATAACTAACTCGTTTAACCGTGCGTGTAACAAAAAACTCTTTAGATAAACATTTAAGAACTAGAACTTGTTTTTAATCTTAGACAAGATTTTGGTCTCAAGGTCTTCGAAAATGTAAGTCTTGTTAATATTTTTTTAACAATTCAGTCACAGATTTTCATAAAAACTTAATCGCTAAGCTGTACAGACAGTTATAAATAATAGAGACTAGCTGCCTTAAAAACCTTAATTTTTGCGCACCATAACACACGGCCCCCATAGACGTAGCGTTCAGCCTCCGGCCATTTATGACCGATGACCTGAAAATTCCGATATCTCCCGAAAATCCTGGGTCGAACTAGATGCGAAGGCGAAGGACCGGGTGTTGTGGCGATACTTGAGAAAGGCCTATGTCCAGCAGTGGACCGCGACAAGCTAGATAAATAGGCATTATTATAATAAATGCTTATTATAATAATGCCTATTTATCTAGCTGCAATGAGGTTATACTCTTACGTTAACGAAACATTATATTTAGTTATTCTGTAAATTGTTACTAAAGATGAACCAGTCTTAAACCCACTGTCTAGGCATTAAAAGCCTTATCTAATATTACTGTTAAGGTTCAAATTAGCTCATAAACTGTCATAATCGTAGTTGTCATACGGACATCGTTATCCATTCCTACATTGAACTAGTGCTAAAAATAACTCCATCAACTATAGTAGTATTTTGAACCATTTAAAATGGCTTATCAAAATGATCCCTGATAATAATGAATCACTTGTTACATTTAAAACATAGTGATAAAATATCAAGTTAATTTACCACTAAATATATTCAAGGACTGCTGTGGTTTACGTATTTGCAATTTTAATAATTGGTCAATCACAATTGGCTGGGTATATTGATTGATTATAAAAAGTGTTAAGTGTTATAAAGTTTTACTTCCTGGCTGAAATGTCACTGGAAAATCTTGCCGTAAACGTCATATAGTCTGGTCTGGTCAATTAAGTAAAATGATAATTTTAATAAAAATTTTGATTGATAAATTTTGAGTAACTTTTAAGAAAATATTAGTTAAAAAAAAATAACCGATTCGACCGAGATATGTCGGCTTGTTCCGAACGGATCCCACAATCTGCTGTCAATTGTGGTATTTCTTCAGAATAATATGGTTAAGAGTTAGATAATGTTTTGTTCCGAACAGAATCACTTACCAATCAATTCCAAAACGCTATTCCGATATTTCAGAGGTGGTCCCATATTAATTTCAGAAATATCTATTCAGTAGTTTGGTTTTCAAATCAGAGTAGGTAATTTGGACTGTTTTGTAACCAAGAATGTCTAAACGAAATTATGATGAACATTTATTGTACAAAAACTTAACAAGCTCCATTAACATATACAATGTCAATCATTCATTTTGTTTTTTGCATTCTGATGCAAAGGTCATTGGGCATTTTGTTCGGACATTTGACCCAAGGCGTACACAAATGAAATAGGGCAAGGTATTTAGATAAATGTATCTGCAACCCAGTGGTACGGGTCGCATTCTTGTGGGCCATGGGATAATTGAGAAAATCTATTTATTATAATTAAGGCATTTTTGTAACAAATTAACTCAAAACTACTGGACTGATATCAAAAATACTTTTGAAAGCTAATCATCCCTAAGTGGCATTGGATAATAATATCCCTGGGGATATTCCCACGGGAAGTTTAGTCAATTTTTTTTTTTAAAGCAATTTTAAAATGAAAATAAAATCCAGTTCTAATTAAATAATATTTTTATTCTGCTTGATCAAAATCTGTTGTTATTTCATCTAAAAAGGCTGCAGGTGCATCTATTGCATCTTGATGCCTGGCCCATGATAAAAAGTAAACTATGCTTACAACATGCGCACAGCTTCCAACAGTGCGGCGGCCGTGTATACACGAACAGTAATACTGATCAATGCCATTTCTTCCAATTCGATTGGGATCTACTAAAATATAAGTATAATATTGTTTACTACGGACGTGTCGCGACTGAATTCAGCCTCTTATTAGTATCTTGTTTTCGATCATTTCTTGGTTTCGGTATATTTCGATGTGGTATACTCCATTCAAACACATGTGCTCGTGGCAATATGACCTCGCGAATCTCAAGTGGTGCGATCCCAACGTAAATAACATTAATTCTTCATAATTAAGGCGCGGAAAGTCTTCAAAATCCGGATCGTTTCCGTCGAGTTGCACGAACGCTACTCTCTGCCTGTTCAAATTATGCCTTATCACATAATCTGACAGCTAACATTTAAAGTGACTGAACGACAAGTTTTCACAACGCTAAAAGTAAAAAACTTCTGTTTTATTAACTTTTTAAATGTTAAATAACTTTATTTTCCTAGCGGATACTTAAAAAAAAAATACATATTTCGAAAATTAGGATTGAATTCTTCAATTTAAAACTGATTTGGTCTGTGTACGCGAACTTTCAAAAAGTGGGTCATAAATGCCCAATGACCTTTGCTGTCATCGTAACAAAAGTAGAGTACCTAATAGAATTTGAAAGAACAGCAGATGATAAACAAAAGTTACAATTTTCATAGTTTGCTCTTACTGCTGTAAAAATACAATTCTAACAACAATATCTGTCGAGTTATGAATTCAGTAGCTTAAATTATTGCAAATTCTGAAATACAAAGACACAATAATATTATAGACGCAAAGAATCTGTCATGTCCACTTCGTTAGTTGACTACATAATAGGATTGTTATTCTACGCATATTATGAAGACGTTGTGTAATAGTACTCGCTGTAATTGCGTAATTTTAATGAAGTGCATTATTGTAAGATTGTAACCACACAATATGACAGAGTAATATAGCAGATAATTTAATTTACAACGCATACTTTACAAAAAACAACTGTTTGCTGAATATTTTAACGTAAAAAAGTCACCAAAAAAGATTACATGTTTACTACAAAGATAAAATCGTATTTATAATATAATTACATTTTTAATTGTCTGTTAATATAAAAACAATAGGCCTATTTTCGGTGAATTAATTCAATGTAATATAATCCTCATTTGAATAAATAACATAAATCGGCACGTGCCAAAATGTTAATACCTACAACGGAAACACGCATCAGGGGCATTGGAATAATAAACTAAATCTTTACATATAAAATGCTTTTCCTGAATGACTGACTGACGGCTCTACGCACAGCCTCAACCGCTGATCTTTGAGACCGAAACTTGGAGGGTGTGTTCTTTGTTTGACGGTAGGCATCCGCTAAGAAAGGATTTTTTCTGAAAGTCTACCCCTTGGGGGGTGAAATGGGGATGAATAGAATATATGGAAATCCGTAATTTTTCAAGTTAGATGTATGAAGTTTAATATTCAAGTTTTAGTTGAATATATATAAATGGGTATTATAGTTTAAAAAATATAATACCGCTTAGGAAGGTGAAATAGAAGTTGAAAGTTTGTAACGGAAGTTAGTCATTTTTAACCGACTTCCAAAAGGAGGAGGTTATATGTTCGAATGTGTGTATATTTTTAAAGAATAAATATAAATTACTTCATAAACGGGTGTCTGGTTACATACAAATAAATACGTATTTCAGCAATTTTGGAAATCCACCCCCTAAGAGGTTGAAATAGGGGTTGGAAGTTACTATAGGTAGTTGGTCGTTTTAAAAAATAAAGCTCTATGTAAAACATAGATCTATATAAAGCAGCTCACACAATAGTATAGGAAGTTTTTATGGGAATTTTCGAGGAAGTACGGGAATAGGGGTTTATTATAGGGTAGGGGTTGGGTTCTGTTCCTCTTTCGTGATCATTTAAAGGATAGTCGGCCTAAGATATCATATTGCACATATCTTGTATTTTTTTGTTGTATTGGGTATTCTTACAGGCAAGACATTTAGGCATGATCGATCCGTTCAATCTATCCAAAGCTTAACATACAGGATCAATGTATTATAAATTGTAATTTATTTTTAAAGTTTGATGATTTATGCATAGGCATATGTATACTTTTTTAAAGATGAGATTGATACTAATCTAATAAATATTTATGAGGCCATTAAGTGCATATTCTTTATTATGAATGAATTTGTTTTAATATTAAAGATGCTACAGACAGTGTCTTAAACCATAAATCAATTTTAATTACTAAATAAGGATATTATAAAATCATGATTATAATACATAGATTATTAGCTATTCTTAATTATTAATTTAAGAATTAAATAATTATTTTTATTTATAATTTCAATAGGTATCTGATGGGTATTCAAAACATACCTATTTCAGCGAAATTTCTGTTCGAAATATTATTAATTATTCTGTGGAACCTTATGTTCTTAATTTAATGGAAGACCGTTTTTTTATTAGGTACTTTTCCGACGCATAATAACAAACAGTTTCACATATATTATAAAAAAGTATGCTGTGTCCACGCAAGAAATATATACCTACGTGCACTATATTTTATTGGTCATAGACAATTAATTTATATAGGAAGTATTAAACCTCTTTGAAGGTCAAACGCGACAGGCGACAGGCTTTGTTCCTCGTTGCTGACACATTATAATGAACTGCAGTCATCTCAAATTGACTGACTTATAATACAAATATGACAAACCAAATACGGCAACAAATGCAAAGCATATAATTAATAAACAATATTAATTTTAGTTTTTGTATTACTAACTATAATTATTAATATCGCTAAAAGTTGTGATATTGTAATTTGGTACATGGAAATACTTGAAGCTCAGTGAGAGCTAGGTATTGATACTACATTTTTGTTTCATCATAGTTAAATGTACACTAACTCAACTCTACTATTCTCTAAACATTCAGTGCCAGCATTTTAAAAATAATAAACATTTATTAATGCAAAAAAAAACAGAACAATAACAGCTGTATTAAAAAAAAAAAAAAAAAAATAGAAGTTTTCCCATAGTTCTGGTTTGACTGCGTGGTATTTGACGCCGATTATAATAATAATATGTTTTGGGTATATTTAACGTCAGTAACTATATTATTATACTTACTGACGTTCGTTGATCTTTAAAAATCGATAAGTTATTACAATTCTGACAAATAGTACATACTGCTATAGGATACTGGATTACCTAGTAAAATGAGTTGCTGACGTCAGGTTTTCAGCTGAATCCTTTAAGACCGGAACACCGACCTTAACGTAGCTTGGGATAAGTCTAGGCAGAAGAGAAAAAAATTTGCTTGGAAAATTCATTAATCTTACGTTATGTCGTGGTGGCCTAGCGGTTCAATGACCGGATTCGCATGCACATGGTTGCAGGTTCGAACTCAGGCAAGTACGAATGTGATTCAAAGTTATAATTATGTACTTTCTTAATCATTCTAAGACATCATTGACAAACGGTGAAGGAAAACTTGAGGAAACTTGGGTTCCAAAATATTGGAATCTGAAATCGCCAACCCGCAATGAGCAAGCATGGTGATCAATGCTCATCCCTTCTCTATAGGGGAAGCCTGTGCCCAGCAGTGGGACGTTTATAGGCCGGTATTATATACTCGTAACATTTAGTAGTATTGTAGGCAGACTAGGTACCTATTGCATTGCATTTGCAATGAATTTGATTGCTAGTTAGATAAAGCGTAGGTATCCTTTTCATGTTTAGGAATTAAATAATAAATCACGCTATTTAATGTATTGTAAAAATACTTCCTTGATTGTATTAATATTCAAGTTTTTATATCAAACTAAAATTACAATAATTAAAGGAATTCAATATAGCATGCATGTTTGATAATATAATAAAAACCAACCTAACTCTATTATTTGCATCTAATTTAGTTTATCGATGTCTATAAATACAATACATAAAATAATACCTATTTTAAATACATTGGTAGGTAATCGAATTTTCAGTACTAAAGCTACTGTTTGTTTTATATGACTGTAAGTTAACGTTTCTTTAGGTAATAACCTATGTAATAATAATAAGTAATAACCTATTATTTACGATAATTATTTTGGGCAGACCACATTAGGAAATTAGATTAACGCACGGGTATATTTTCTACTACGTACCTACTTGATAAATTTCGTTGCAGGTTTATTCTGGATCCTGACTTACAGGAATTGCAATGATGAGATCGGCAAGTGACGATATTAAAAAGAAACGATACGCGGCTTTAGCGTGTGCATGTAGATAAAATACTTCGGATATATTATTAAAATTCGTTAGAGATACCTATAAAATATAACAGCCTGTATACATGTGTCAATGCAAGGTTCTCGTACTAGGAATAATCATTAATCACGCTTGTTTACGTTTCATATGAATTGAAATACTTTACTATAATTAAATGTCTACTTCATAAAGATTGAGGGATCGAAACTGCAATACGTTGTAGAACGACGGTTGGCCTTGTATGTCGAATCATAACAAAACCCCACTCTTCTTATATTCTAATCATTAAGGAGAGATCTTGGACTTATTCACAAAGTCCTAGCAGTTAACATACTGTGTACGGTTAAAAGTTCTTAAGTAAAACGTCTGTTAAATGGCCTAAAACGTTTATACTGTCAATAATACACTACCCGGGTGACTCTCAGAACATACAATAGATTTAGCGAGCCAGGATTCTTGAATTATAATCTGCTTTATGGTAAGTTATGTTTTGTAATAAATAATAAATAAATGTGGACAACATCACATACATTGCTCTGAATCCAAAGTACCTAAGTAGCTAAAGCACTTGTGTTATGGAATCAGAGACAACGAAGTTATCACAAACACCCAGACCCGAGACAATGTAGAAAAGTGTTTTTCTACCTTGACCCGTCCGGAGATCGAACCCGGGACTTCAGAGCTGACGACATGCGACACCTTGAAAACCGGTGTGTACGCCACTCGACCACGGAGGTCGTCGTTTTATTTGGACTTGGAGAATAACTCCCCTTACTTTTCCTAAGTAGTATATACTTTGTATCTATATAGGAAATAAACAACGGAATTGACTATCGGGATATATAAATAGTTAATAGTTCTGTGAAACAATAGCGTCATGTTATCTATAGTTCACGGTAGTAATATCTGCGCGTGCGCTGTACAATTGTTACGACATAAGAAGGACGCGTGTTGTCACGAGACTTGAACTAAGTATATTATGTAGTATGGATCTAGTTATATAAGAATTTGTATCTTGGTAAGGGCCGGATCCTCATACTTACAAAATTAAAAACAAATCGCTGCGCCCCGCAGTGTTACGCGTGGTTCACCAGATAATCATAATTTTACGAGATTAAAAGTAACCTATGTGTTAATCCAAAGTGTCAACTACCTGAAAACCTAATATTATCAAAATTTGTCCAGCGTTTGAGCGTAAAGGGGTAACAAACATACAAACGCACTCACAAACTCACTTTCTCCTTTAATATATTACTGTAATAATAATAGACGTGGCTCAAAAAGCTGCTCATTTAAATTGCGACTGGGCTGGACATCTGCCGCATGCCAATTGAGTAATGGACTCGAAGAGCTCGGATTGGCGCCCTACAACAACGAAGCGGGCCCGCGGCAGACCACAAAAGAGATGGTGGGACGACTACCGATTATGTGAACTTGCATTCACATAATCTGTGGGTGAGGAAGAGACAACCATTTCTTGTTCAGACTCGTCGTCCAAGACACGTCGGCCGTAGTGTAACTCTCTCTTGCCATCTTCACTAACTTTTATCCCTCTCTCAGCTTCCGTTCGCCTTGCCCAATCACACTTTTCGTAACGCTCTCGTCACGCATTAACCAGCTTACTCCTCAAGTCAAGCGTGTGCAAATTTTTACTTCAATAATAATCGCAAATACCAGTCTCATTAAACAGTGACCATTCATCATTCTCAAGGAAGCGTGTCTGTCGCCTGAGTGACACGTAAAATCGTTAGTTAATACCCACTTACATATAATTACAAAGAAGATTACTTCCTCAACGTCTGAATTATTATTTTGACATAAATTTGTAGTCGACAGGGAAGGTCTGGGGCGTATCTAATATGTTAACAATCTCATTAGCTTGTCATATTTACCTACTGCAAATTACGTTATGGTGTCGTATGTGAATTATAAGATGTCAATGCCTTACAAAATTATCATAACAAACATAAGCCCTAATTGAACAGTTTACGATGTCGAATCTTTTGTTTTTTTTTTTTTTGTATGCGCTCTATCTTTTCGACTGCTTCACCAGACTTGGCTAATATTTTTGTTTTTTTTTTCTTTTTCATTAATTTTTTTTGCTCATATTGTTACCAAAGAGCATACAACAGCCAGTTCGTTGTTATAAAGTGTGCTAAGTATATTCGTAGTCTTTTTTTAAATAGGTACTACTTCTGCTAGTATAAAGTAACAACTTTCTTCAAAGAAATAATTAATAGATTCATTCTCGAAAAAAAAGTCTCAGAATTAGTATGGGAAGTTCTTTTTTTTTAGAATAGACTTTAATATACTGCTTTCTTCACTACGTTACATGCGTGTTTAATATGATTTTATTAATTTAAATACCATTTTTTTTTGTAGGTTTAATCTTTACCAGTAGAATACCTACCCCGTAGAATGTCGCAGTACAGAAATAATTAATTAATGATATTTTTTTCTTTTTTCCAGACGCATTGCGCGGTCTTTAGGCGCAGGCGCCATGCGCATGGACACCACATCGGCTTTCTCTGCGGCCGCGGCTGAACGGCTCAAATACAAGAAAATTTACTCAACACTGTACGCAGACCTCCCGTACGCACCGAAACCAGAGGCACCGCATCTTGAGGCTAGGGTTTATATCAAACCATTGTAAGGTGAGATCAACATTCTCAAAGTCCACGATACATTATCCCCCGGTTCTCAATTATCTGCTCTTTTATCATAAGACAAAACCCTTTTGTCAGCCTTGAAAAGTATTGGCAAATAATTTTTCATTTTTCTCGTTTTCAAAACATTACGGTGATATTATATTGAGTTAAAATGTCACGCCTTGGTAAAATTTATACTGAGCCATGACGTAGTGAGCCCCCACTCCCCAACTTTAATGCGTTTTAACTAAGTCATTATTTGTTAATTTGATAAAACAAAAAATATGGGTGTAGGTAATATTTTTTATTACCTACCTAACTGACTGAAATATAATAATGTTTTCTTTGCCCAGTTAACATGCCTATTGTATTATTTTTTTCAGATCCCGACATACAACAACATGAACATTCAAAATATAAATTAAGTTACTTTGTCAAGGTATAATTATTCCACATTATATATTTATTACATTGTTTATGTCGTAACGCCTATAATCCTTGATTTTCCTCAAACTTGAGATTGTATCAATTTTTCGTTATATTACATTACATAATCTAATTATTATGTACCTACTTAGAATAATTAAGGAGTTAAAAATATCAAGAAATTATTCGTACTTGGCCCCGTGAGAATGAATGTTCACAATGTTTTCCGTTCTCTTTATGAAAAATAAAATTATACCTACTTATTTAGACATTATACTCGAAACCTGTGACATAGGATATATTAAGTAGACACTGCCTGCATTGGGGTGGCGCAAGTGTAGTGTTGATCTCAACAGCTTGGTTTGCAAATAGTAGGTAGGTACCTTGAATTCAAATACCACCAGTACCTAACCGTAGCACAAGTTAAATACAAAATAATGCGGATGGCATAATATTAACCATTACTGGAAAAAAGAGTTATTCTTCTGAACAAATAATAATACTCTAATACATATCTAGCGTTCTACATAGGCATCGCCGTATTCTGCATTCCATAATATTAATAGATTTAATAGTGCGGTGCCTGGTAAAATACAATAGCAACGCACTTTGAAACAACTTTACTAAATGTGGAGGCCCTCCTCTCCTTTGGGTAGCTTTAGCTTTGCATGTATAGTTCCTTAAATTGTAGTATTATTTAATATTTACCTTAACTTTGTGATATGACAATTAAATTCTTTTGGACAAACTATCCTATTTTTACATAAATGAAGAAATAAGCTGGCTTATTAAACTTGATCTGATAATCTTCATAAGAATAATTTGTATTGGTCTGGAACCTAAGTACTAAATTATGATCAAGTGTCTGTCAAAGAAGATTCAATATCATGTAATCAATTGAATTGTTGTGTAAATATTATATCTTAATTACAATAAATGTGTATTAAAATAAAGGTGATGTTTTATTTTGCTTCTCATACCTACATTATATCACGTGTATTTGCGTATATAGTATTACTGTAAAAATAAATAGGTAGGTAAAATAACTCATGGTAATATTCTGGTAATTCTAAACAATTACAGCTTCAATTGTTAATTAGTTAACAGTTAATTAACGTTACCACGGTACACACAATTAAAATATTGCTTTGACCCCTCAAGGATGATTCTTTTTTACAACAAAACATTCAAAGAATTGATCATATTCCCAGGCATGATCCCTGCCTAGAATATAGCTAGTTATTATGTAATAAGACCTCGGCAATATAAACCCACGGTACTTCATATTGTTTAATTTTTCCCAATTATGCTTATTTTTATTATTTTGGCATGAAATATTCTGCCTTAACTCAAAAATATAACAGTAGCTAGATATCTCCTTTATTTTATGTTAGCACAGTCGTTCAATGTCAACTTCAAAACAAAATACTTGCTAACAAATAATCAATTCTATTGGTTTTTACTTTATTCAATATTGCACTAGCTGGTATTAGTTGTAGGAAACTAGGATACTTAGGTACCTATGTAATTATACCCCGTACCCCTAGATCTTAAGATTAATAAGTAGGAGGGATTTTTTTATATTCCGACTACCTTTTTATCTTAGGAACGCGTTTTTTTTATTATTGAAGCTCTTTTAAATTCAAAAATAAAAAATATGCGTTGCACTATGGTTCGCACACACTTTATAATGACCCCTCGTGCTAGGCTAAATTCCTTGAGTTAAGAGTGGGTTCACGCAGTGCAGTTGTTGGGGTTCGAACCCGCAACCACATGATCGCATTAGTCATTAGGCTACCGCCGCTTAAAATAATTCTTCGCTAATTGTAAGTAAATTTTAATAAATTATTAAAAAGAGCTTAACTTCTGTCCAACTAATTCAACTTATTTTTAAATTAATATAATATTATAGTATGTTGGACGCGTCCGTACGCTGCAGTGACCTCTTACCATCAAGCGGGCCGTATGCTGTTTGCTGACAGAGTATTAAGAAAAAAAATATGGGAATGTAAATAGAGATTCTTGGTTTTAAAATAAACAACTTGTTTGCTTCAGAAGACGCTCTTATTTTTTTTGTATGTGAACTTCGCAATAAAAAGTTTTTTACGATTCCATGAATTATTGTCCTCATCCTATTCGTAATTGTTTGATTCACTGTTAGGCAACAAATGAAAACCTTACGTATTTGAATTAATAAAATTTTTCTATTGTATTGTTTCTATGCTTTGTGTGTACATAAATTATTGAATAAATAAATAAATTTAATAAGGATGAAAACAGCGGTTATAGTATCTACGTACGTATACACCCAAATAAGCAACATCGTACATTCACACTAACCACAAGATTAGTAAATACTGACAATGTGTGCCAACTAACAGCTTCTGTGTCGTCGTACCAACGCAACGCATCCCCACTACTCCGCAAATATTTAAGGCTCCTACTTACCATATTATTAAGTCCTATCTACTAGTGATATCTTAAAACAAACGCAGAGCGTTAAAACTAGCGAAGCAATATTATGTGGAACTTGTTCAACTCGTAGAATTATATCTCAGTTTGACCACATAACTTTGTAGAGTCGATTGTGATATAATGTTCTAAAAGTCTAAGATATTTTCAGTTTATATTTTAGTGTTTGTAGGAGTGGTACCTACTTGATAACTTACATAACGATTCGTTTATGATACCTACTACATTTTATTCAGTATTAGAGATAAGGAGTAAGATACTTGAGTGTAGAGTCGTTCGAACGATAAGCTGTTGCTGAACAAACAATATCTAAAATTACGTAATTGAATCAAATATAGGTATTGATACTATCAAGAATTATCTTGGTGTAATCAACTGGACGAGACAAAGGGAATAGGAAGAAATATAATTTGAATTTGGACTGAAATAAAGCTAAGTATTTTAAAACGTTTCACACTAATTGATCAAAGTAGAACTAGAAACATCTACTTCCAAGACGAATGCCACCTGCCTTGAAAAGTTGGAAACTAAAATCTAAAAAACCTGTTATAGTCTAGTTATAGAATCCAATAAAAAATAGTTTTATTACAAGAAATATACAATTAATATAGGTAAAAGCTATGTAAATTGGAGAGTTTTATAAAGATATTTTATGAAAACAATAAGATAACGATGGAGAAAATATTACCTATGTTCTGTGGAATATTTTATTTAGCCAATAAGACCTTGTAGATAAAAACGGAAATCAAAATAACGCCACTAACCGGAATATCTATCTGAAGAGTTTGAGCATAAAATATTTGATAACACTATCGTATTCGCCTTAACAATTGTATTTTTATCTTTCACCGTTAATATGTTAATGTACGCAGAGCGCTCAACTTCAAAACATTATCAAGCCGCGCACGACTTACCGAAGTACGTCGCATCAATAGTTCTATTTTAAATCACAAATAATCAAAAATATATTCAATTGTTTTGTTTGTTGTGAACGCTCTGCAAATACAGAATGTGAATGTGGATATTTTGATTGAGAGTGCTAATAACAGGTAAACAATTGTATTTACTTATTTTAATTACGTTTGAGTATAGTATAGCGCAATTATTGTACCCATGCTATGTATAAGGTAGATCATAGGTACTTATTTAATCGGACGTGAATAATGTATCAGTTACATAGGTATTGTTTTTGCGTAGCTATAAGTACTACATAATTATATCAGTTTTAATTGACGCATAAATACCGATGTTTGTCCTGTCGAAAACGCTATTCAAAATTCGTCATTTTTGTAAGTGACACCTAGGAAATCTATTTGTTTTTTAATCCAAAGAGCCTAAAAGTCCAGAGAAGCAGAGGTTGTCTGCTTCTTAAGCTCTCCCTGTTGCTGCTTTTGCACCCTGCTTAAATTTTTGAGATAAGTAGTCAGCATTTTAGAATGTGAACAACATAGGAAAATACTAAACCCCGAATTCTGAAACGCAAATTAACTTTAATACGGTCTTTAATGTATATCTGTCGCTACTTATGTTACAGAGACAGCATGAGACTTAACGGTGGCTCAAACTGATTGACGTTTCAGTATTCGGCCTTATAACTTTGAGCATAAGCTCAAAAAAATATTTTTTATTCTTTTACATGTGGAGAATAGATTACATGCCATCTGCCAGTCAATCTGTCCGATATCTCTGGCTAAGGCCCAGTTTTTTAATCCCTAGTTAACTTAACCAATGGTTATTATATGCTAACTAATCGTTTCAAATTTCGGTTTCAAAGGCCGTTAAGCTGTGCCTGTTATTTCATTAAGACCTGTAAGACCTTAACATGCAAATAAAGATTTTGAGTTTGAGTTTGAGTTTATAACGCGTTTTGTTTGTCTATCAAAGGGCCAAATAAGTCGGCGAGTTAATTATTAAATAATTTGATAGAGTAAACATTTATGAATAAATATGTTCTACAGTAGTTTGAAACCATTAGTTAGGATATTTAACTAGGGATAAAAAAACTGGGCCTCAGTGATAGTAACTAAGTAGGTACCTATACGCAGGTTGCACTTCATAAAAAACGAGCAGGTTGAGAAAGCTAAGGGGTAGGTACTTGTAGAACGAAGCTTATAGGTAATATGTTTTTAGCAACTTTACAATTTTTATTGATTGACTTGAGTACCTGTGAGTAAATTAAAGAGGGACTAAGAGAAGAAGTGTTTAGATGGCACTAAAATCGATTCAACAATAGCTCCATATACCTACAAAATTGAATACCAAGTACTAGGCTACTATGGGTACTTATAGAGAGTAGATAGTAACATATTAAATACCTACTATCATTTACCTTGATATCTACAATGGTAGGTACCCAACCTACCTTTATCTATATCAGCGATCTGAGATACCATAATACAACTATGTACGGCAGTATGTACTATATCTTCAAGGAAATAGGTATGTATATTGGGACATTAAAATCAGTGTATAAATCATTGATAACTAAATTCTAAAAGACAAAATCAGTTATTTATTTTAGTTCTGCAGTGTTTTTATACTTAAATAATATATAATCGATAGAAACGACAAGGAAAGGTTATGTAGTTAAATAAATTCATTGTGTTGACTCTAGTAGGCTTAGAATGCAACCATATAAGTACCTACTCTAAGTGGCGCTGGAAAATAATTATATTCTTCTAATATAATAGCAAATCTTTTACTCTTTATCAGGAATTAAAAGATGTCTCAACAAGATTATAAAGTGGTAGCAGTGGAGGAGCAGGACACAGATGAAATCATGATATTGCTTCAAAAGTAAGTATCCAAATTGATATCGCCATAAAAGTAGGTACCTACTGATTTTTATTAATGATTTCGTTACCCGTAGACATCCTATAATATGGGTTAAAACAACTCTGATGGAAATGCAACAGCAAAATTTTGGAAATTTCAAAATGAGTTTCCAAAATCTATGTTTCAACACAGTCTGTTTTCCGGTACCTAAAAAAGCAGAAAAAACTAACACGTATACCTACGTATTATTTTACAGAACATTTTTCATCGACGAGCCAATGAACCAAGCCGTTGGACTATGCAATGACGGTACATGCACTGAACTAGATAACTACTGCAGGCAATGTTTACCAGAAGGATATTCCTTTAAAGCAGTTAACACGGAAGGCAAAATCGTCGGAGTTATGATCAACGGAATATGTCCTTTGAAAGAGGTAAGCACATGTGTAAAGTTCAATGGGATAAAAATAGATTTGCCTATTGCGTAAGCTAAATGACCTCATACGGGTCTTACTTGAATATGATTCATGGTTTTATTTGGAAATCTTTGGCTATAATCATTTGAACCAATAGTAGGTAGGTACCTCAACAAAAAACTTGGTAAACCGGTACGCTTTATAGAAGACAGAAACTTAACGGCTTAACACACTTTTCAGGCTAAAGACGGCAGCGACTACCTGAGCCTGGCGGAAAAATGTCAAAACCCTAAGTTCCAGAAGATTCTATACGTTCTAGCGAAGCGGGAAGATGGATGCAGACTATGGGAAAAGTTTCCGGAAGAAGAGCAATTGATTGACGTCAAGGTAGCAGCCACAGATCCTCAGTGGAGGAAACGAGGGATAATGAACGCCTTATTAAAGGAAACTGAGTAAGTACCTACGCTGGCAAGAGAGATACCCGTAACAATCAAACAACTCCGCGTATCGGCGGTCCACTGCTGGAAATAGGTCGACATCGCTTTCCGTATCTAGCCAAACGCAGCTACCTTTTTCAGGTTGTAACACTTGTAACCCAGTTAACCCAGATATTCGTAAGCGAAACTAACTTCTAGGTATTTTCGTCTAAGTCCTATTTTTTATCCCTAGTTAACTCAACCAATAGTTAAATATGCTAACTAATAGTTACAAGAGAGTAATTACTTTAGTAGAAAGGGTTTAATCATCAATTTTTATTCTAACGAATGGTTAAATAAAGATCTCTCCTACAACTCCACCAAGCTAAGTTTGCACCTCGCTGGAATGCGGCGCCCCACCCGCTTCTATGTATAATATACCTACCTAATGTTAAAAACAATAAATGCAAAGTAAAATCAAACAAGAATTTGTTTACTTTTTTAAAGTCATGGCGAATCGTTTTTTGCAGTACATAGGTAGGTACCTAAGCGTCAGTGTGACGTAATCGTCGCGAGGTGCAAACTTAGCTTGGTCGAGTTGTACTTATTTTATTTGACCATTTGATATATTAACAATTGATGAAAAAACGTGTTTTGAAACCATTAGTTAGCATAGGTATTTAACCATTGGTTGAGTTAACTCGAGATCAAAAAACTGGGCCTAAAAATCTGTCGGTAACTCGTAGCCTCGTAGGCATGTGCCTAATGTATGTACATTACCCACAAAAACAACAAGAGACTTAGCGACATCTAATCTTATTTATCTAGCTTTATTCATATCTAATCTTCGTGTTTTTGACTAGATATTTATCTTTCGAAATTGCTTTTTTGTAACTGACTTGATAACTTATGAATGTTGTAGGTATGTAAATAAACCAGTATTTAGCAAGCCACATTCCATTAGATCTATAATCTATCCTAATCACACAAAGAAATGCGTTAAGATAGATAGAGATAACGAATAAGAAACATGTGTCGTTTCAAAAATGTAAACGAACATTATCAGAAGCTGAATTAGCCATGGCAACAACTTAATCTGCTGCTGACATAATTGCTGTCATTGCATTTCATTTTTAATTATATAAGTAGGTAAGTATATCAAATCTGAGAAAGAAGAACAAAATCAACGTTTCGAATTCACTATTCAGATGTCTGTAGACCACAAGTCCTTAATCGATTATTATTTCAGCGAATGACGTCAGACAGAGATCATCCTTAAACACGTGTTATAGACTTCGGCTTTAACATAATACGATTGTTTTGTAACGCCAGCTTAAGTGTTGAATGCTCATTGACAGAATAATCCTTGACGTCAATCACATGTTGCGGGACGCAAATGTACCTAATGATTTTGTAGAGAAAAATCTACTTCTTGCCACATGTCAGAAATCTCATGGAATTCCTCACACGTAGGGAAAGTGAAGAAGTAATCTGGACTCTCATCAAGTCAATAAAATGCCCCCTCTCTTATCACCAGGGACCAGACGGCATCGTGTTGTAAACTATCTAGTACAATATTGTTTTCTTAATTTCATGTCAATGACCCTTAAACTCTATCTGAATTTGCCACCTGGATGACACGGTCCATGGTCTCCACCACATCCTGGTAGATTGCAGTTGTAGTTAAGAACGGGCAGGACAGAAGATGGGCCATGTCTTGCAACATTGCCACATTCACATTGGCTATTTAAGGGGTCGATCATGCCCCACTTGCTAAGATTTACTTCTAAAGCCTACCATATGTAACTAGCACTTGTATAATTACAGAAAGCTGACCAAAGAGCGTGGAATCAGACTTCTCCGCATGGACACATCAAGTGCCTACTCCGCTATGTCCGCAGAACGACTGGGCTTTTCGTGCATGTATTCAGCAGCTTACGTAGACATGAAACTCGATGGACGTCCCCTTATAGTACCAGAACCACCGCACGTTGACGACCGGGTGTATATTAAGACTTTGTTTGATAGAAAATGAGCTTTAAGCATAAGGTAATAATAGATAGATTCAGTAGTTAAGGTGAAGCCTGGTATATTGTTTACTAACCTGTTAAAATTTAGACCAGTTTTTTATGTCATAAATATTTAAATATATTACTGTTATTGATTTATTTATTTTTTATTACCAGGCATGATAAACTAGGGTTCCTGTTCTAAAGGTGTCTAGATGCAGAGGGTACAAAACCGTGTTTTCTTGTTGACACAGCTATAGAAAAACAACCAATTAATTATAAACTAGAACATACTTAAATAAAAACGCTTTGCTCAAGAACTACTATTAAAACCCAAGAAGTTAAATATTTTCTATATTTTGAACGTTTACGTTACAATCAATCCACAGTTATTCACAGGACTAATTAAAACTATTTTTTTCCACTGAATTACTTTATACACTTATTTAATCGCATTTTGTTACCAACTTTTGGTAAATTTTGCATCGTATTCCTGAAAAGAACGATATTATGTAACTGCAGTCAAAACAAATGATTTACAATAACAACGACATAACTTTTTTGATCAATTTGTTTAGTGTCACCTTAGATTCAATTGTTGAATGTGGCCAATTTTCTGCCGCTACGTGAATATCGAAGAGGTCCAACACGGTTACGAAGGCCTCCGGCGCTTTTCTGAAATGTTATAAGAGGCAAGTAGAACTAATTTAGTGAAAATGGGTGAGAGGAAAGTGAAATCAAAGGTCAGTAACACTTGTATCTTTAATTCAATGGCAATTAATTATGTTAATGGGCGACAATATCATTCTGTAAAGTAAACGAAAAATAATAAATACAACCTTAAACGAAAAAACGAAAGTTCCAAATTGCGTCAGTGATCTTTTGATAAAAAAAAAAGGATTATCAGGTACCTACTTATTATCGGCACATTGTATACTGTCCCACTTCTACCCCTTCTTTCCATTATTCTCTACTTACCAGAGAATAAACATAAAATGACCAATACCTATATACTTATCTAAAAACCGGTAAGCTTTTGGACAGGGTATTTCATAAAATAATGTATTTCAACCCTATTGAAAATAGGTCGAGCTAAAAATGCAAGTAACTCAATATACATAGATATCAATTAAACGCATTTTTTTAAGCAAGCGCATATGTTTAATTTAAACATTTCACACTTGTGTATCAGCTACACTTTCCACTTTGATTTAATACATTTTATACGACGGAACCAACGTAAACAAGTGAACCTGCGGAGCGTATCTAATTGTGTGTGTTATATAAGACTAAAAAATCACAATGTAAATATATCCTACTGGCTCTTGCCCACAAATTTTTCAGAATTTACATCAAATTTGATCCAGAGAGAATCTATCTTGTTTTTCAGAAACAACTATAATAAAACCTATATGAAATGCCTACAAAACCTTCCTTTTGCTCGAACATATAGCAAAAACGCGCGTTCAATGTTACATCAATACTGCCACCACGGTAAACACATGGGTATGATGGTGTTTACGTAATAACCTATGTGCTTCTCCAGGTAACAAAGTGTGTGTACGGCAACATCCAGATTTGTTCATCCGTTCTGGCGTAATTGAGTAACAAATAAACATGCAGCCAAACTTTCGCATTTTTAATATTTTTATAAAGATGGCCGATAAAAAGGACGCATACAAGGTGCTTGCTTATGGTGCTTGCTTATGGCGCTCTCATGTGATGCGCCTTCGAGTCTAACTGGAGGCGTAGATACGAGTGTCCCCCAAAACCAGTCTTACTTACCATGCTATACCAACTAGAACACTTACAAAAACGCTTCGACTGAGAACTAGGTACTATTAAAAGCCAACAAATTAAAAAATTTCTATATTACGTTTTACGTTACAATCAATCCACAATTATTTACAGGACCAATTTAAACTTAAATAATTTTATTTCACTAAAATACTTTATTCACATACATTCGAATTTTATTTATCAACTCTCGGTAATATTCGCATCGTTTTCCTGAAAAGAACGACGTTTGTAACTATTGCCACGAGGTATGAAAGAACAAATTATTTACAATAACAACGACAGAACTTTTTTGATGAATTTGTGTAGTGTCACCTTTGATTCACTTGTTGAATATGACCAATCTTCTGCCGCAAGTTTTATATCGGAGAGACCGAACTCGGTTAAGAAAGCCTCCGGCGCATCTCTGAAATGTATAAGAAGCAAGTAGAACTAAAGTTAAAATAGGGAGGGAGGGAAGTGCAATGATTCGTGTCAGTGATAAAATATAATACGCGTTTTGTTTTCTTTCTCTTAAACAAATAAATAAGAAGGCACAGGGAATTGAAAAATTACATGACGTCAATCTCCTATAATTTTACTGACGTGTGACGTCACAAGTCCCCCACTCCTAAATTTTAAAGCTTCGATGATCTTTTTCGATTTTGACTGTTTTTGGTAAAGAGTTATTTTGTTTTTTTTATTAATGCACATGGATTATTACTGACTACATAGTAGCTATTGTGTTTTAAAGTAATGTGGTCACGTAATTTATGAGAATCTTTAAAATGAAAAGCCAATTTGGCACAGGAAGCTACTGAGATCTTAAGGCAATGTATTTTAGTTGTGTAAGTTTCGACGGAATAAGGTTTTTTCTTTTGTTCTATTTTTAAGGGTGCCAAGCTTTGAAACGCCGAGTGAAACAAAGGAGACACGAGAGCACTTCATACTTTTGTTTTCTGAAGAACGCTTCAAATACTAAAAAGTACCTATTTTATTTTTTTAGGCAGGGTAGCGAAAACTGTAAAGAGAGTAATGGAAAAAAAATACTATTAGTACCTATACAATTAAATTATATACCTATATGAAAATTGATTTTCCGTTTATATCACCACGTTCAACCGATCATTCAATTATCCAATTATTAAATAAGGTTTTATAGATTTTTATTAAATATTTGATAAGACAAGGAGACGAGGATGGTAAATAAATAAACTACAATAATACTACTGACGTTACGTGTAAAAATATATTACAATGTACAACAAATTCTATCAAAATTCTACAATAACTATTTACACTAAACGGAGGTAGTTTAAACAACAGTTAGCAGCGACACTTATAACTCAGTTTTACAAAACATATAACAACTTTTACTTGATATTTACAAAAATGTACGCTGCAAGTCAAGAAATTTAAAAAACAATAATTTTGTTATCACTCACTTACGTTAACTTTTTGTATTATTTTGTACATTTTTAATAAATATTTTTATTCAGTACAGATAAAATTATTAAATACCACAACATTTTCGAGACATTTATTGATCTTAAAATATCATTCAAATATCTAAAATGCATAAAAATCAATACGAAAAACCATGTAAAAGTGAGTGCTTACAATTATTAATTTACAATAAAATTTATCAACAGAGATCTACATCAAAGAGGTTTTAAAGACACCTCAAGTCACAGCTAAAATATACAGTGTCCGTCAAAATCTATGGTCTAAGGTTCTACTTTTGAAAAAAAAACAAAAGATTCACTTTTTCTCGCTAGCAAGGGCTTGTCCTAAAGATGCGGTAGCTACTGTTGGGTTAGCCGCCGTCACGATCTTGTCGAGCAAGAGACGTGTCTGCAACTGGAAGGAAAATTAACTGCTCAACTCATTTGAAAAAATATATCTTGGCAAATTTGTACATGACACTGCCTTGGTCTGCGGGCGTCGGGGAACGTAAGGTAGAGGGGATGAGACGAGGGGAGCGTTTTTCGACACAGTTGGGCGCTGTCATTGGGTAGTCCCCCGTCTCCCGCCCCTCGCGCAGACCACAGAAGTGTCAATGACTATTTTGCCAAGCTTTAGCATGATGAGGTTTAACATGTACACTAAAAAAAAAACTTTATGTAATCCTACAGAAGGAGGTTGTTAATCCGAGGTATAGTTAGGTATTAATGATCAAGAACTGTTACACATGGGGGTCCTAATGCCGATGGGGGAAATGAACCTTATAATAAGAGCAACAAAGGTCAGGGGATAGCAGAGACAAATAACCAACGTGCGCTCAACTATGTTAAACAAAAGCTAATATGTTTTTTAGTTTTAGATCTCATATCTTGTTTAGGTTGGTACACGGAAACTTTAAAAGGGAGTGAGTGAGAGCATAATTATACCAAATTCTAAGGACTGTTTCTGGGCTGATGCTAAACTTACTCCCGGTATCTGGAACGCTGATCAACGCATTAACCTTTGAAAAAAAAGGTAAAGTACTGTGATTGTTGTTACTCTTGTGGAACCAATCACATTTATCAAGAATGTTGAAATTATGCTAGATTCATTGCTCATTCCGACCAGAGCAAGACGTGGCAACAAGAAGCGTTTTCAACAGCTGCAAGCTTCCCAGAGCGATGCCAGAGATTGGAGAAAATTATAATAACGAAACATAAGTATATTATGAATTATTAATATAGTTACCTCGTTCCCATTAGTGTGAGCTGAAGCTCGGACTTTTTCCAGCTCTTCCGCGAGACGTTTTGTTTTCTCTTGAGCTTGTTTATTTTGAGTGACATATAAATTTCTAGAAAAACAAAGTTGTATTTATTGCGCTGTTTTTTAATATTTTTTAAAGCTAACAAATCAATTATAACAATGATGAGAATTAATTATTATTAATAAGTATTGATAAGTATGATAATACTTAACCAATTAAATTATGCATAGCCTATTTTATTTTATTGTATTATTCTTATTAACTGTCTACAATCATCTTTAAAGTGAAAGATCCAAAAACTGAAATGTCTTTTTTTGTATTTAAAATATAATATCTTGGCATTCATCCATGTCAAGCACAAAAAATATGGAATGTATGAATGTTGATGTGAACTAGAAGTTTCAGTATATAAATACTACTTGGTATAATCTTTTTAATTTCAAGTGTGAACACTAGCGCTTCATCACAGTGCTGCTAGGCTAGATATATATTTTTGCTAATTTAAACCTTAAGTAGTTTACATAGGAACTAAAATCATTTCCCTATTACATGTGTAAGACTTGGTATACAAAGTACATTTTGGATGATGAATCTAGCTGCGCTTGAAAAGAGTTTTCAATGATATAACAGGATAGAAGAAGACAACAACAATTTCTCCAAGAGAGATTATTAGCCTTTTCCGAAAAAAATTAGACCTCCCATACATAAGTTTTTAGGTGATAATTTAGTATAGTAAGAATTGATATAAAAAAAACCACAATTTATTTTAGCTGTTATTTTTAATTATGACTGTGTACCCATCCAGGATTTTTTCTACATCAATCAAATTATAGTAAGGTCAATATTTTGTTTGAGAATTGACCACCAAAGTTGTTCACTTCTATAAATAAATAAAAGAGGACAACATCATATACATTGCTCCGAATTGTGTTACGGAGGTCGGTACCCTCACTTCTATGGCCTGAAGCAGTGTTTCACCCCATATACATAATATAACCTACCTTATAACAAACACCTGTAGCAGAACTCCAATCAGAGCGACACCAGTACACATAGCAATGATAACATAGTTCGGTAATTTCTTCATCCTGGTAATACCATAGAATGAACTCGTATTTTGGTTCGTGTTGGTTGATCTGGCAGAGGATTCATAGTAGTAGCTGTAGTGAGGATTGTTACGTAAGCTGTGGACAAAATAAGATTAATGTTATTACATATAGGTTCTGCAGCTCATCAGGCATGTTCGCTGACGCGCGGCTGGATGTCTTTTATGCCATCATGCGCAAGCGATGTGCCTCGATACTGCGAAGATTCAAGGTTGGCACGAACAGTAGTCTGGCCACCATGGCAGACAAAATTGATGGTCCATTAATCAGGCTCTGGGTGGGTGTACATGTGCTAGAATAAGCTAGATGAACTTCATTTACCAATTTAATGTTTTGTTTTTTATAATTTTATGTACCAACTCCTTATGTATGTTCTATTAACATTATTTTAAGATCAGTATATGGTCTGAATATGATATTATAACAGCTATTATAGCTGTATACTATCACAAAATGATTTCTGTCCTGTATTTGGGTATAATAATAACTACGGAGTTATATTCAGTAATGAGCTTGGAGCGAGTTAATATAGTAGCATAATGGCTAGGGTGTCGGACTTACGATCATGTGGTTGCTGGCTCAAATACCACCCTTTGGACTACCGACATGAACCCACTCGTAACACAATTATTTAGCTTATTACGAAGGGTTAACAAGAATGTAAATAATGTGCAACCCACATCGCTAGTAAACCTTAGAAAAAAACGGTGATCTTGAAGTGATACTTATAGTATTATAGTCTGGCAAATTCGTCGTGACAGTCCCATGGTGTACGCAGATGGAGGGGGACGTTGCTACCGAATGATGGCGGCCGAATATGTCGAATGACGCTTCCCTCAGTTGACCCCTTCCAACGCGCAAATTTGCCATCTCGCTACCTTACGTCTCCCGTCGACCGTAGTATAGCCCAAATATTAATTTTCCAAGCTATTGTGAAACATCGATTTCTTTGACATTAAGAGCGCTTAAATTATAAGGTTAAGCACCTGATTTTAGTAATTATTATTGTTGCCATTTACAAAACACCCATCACATATTATCAATTATGACATCTGCTTTAAGTTTTGAAAAATAATAATATATAAAATTCTGGAAAATTTTCATGAAAAATACAATAAATTGAATACAAGATAACAGACTTACATACCATAAAATTGTCTTGCATTATAAAATGAAAAAGGAGTTTATTGACAATTATTTTCGAAAAAATATGAGAAGATGAGGTAAGTTCAGTTTTTTTTTGTTTTTTGAGACAATTAATCATTAGCATACCACATTCAAATGTCATTGAATATTATTTATTTTTATCTACTTCACCCAAACATTGAAAGTCACATGAGTATCATTGTTCTGACTTTTTGTTTATTTACTGATTGAAGTGTCAGATAACCTTTTACTCCAACCAGTGATAAATGCAATTTACTTAATTTAATCACCTGAAAGTGTCGTGGTGGCCTAGCGGTTCAATAACCGGATTCGAATGCACATGGTTGCAGGTTCGAACCCAGGCAAGTACCAATGTGACTTTTTCAAAGTTATATGTACTTTCTTAATTATTCTAAGGCATCATCGACAAGCGGTGAAGGAAAACATCGTGAGGAAACCTGGATTCCAAAAAGAGAATCTGAAATCGCCAACCCGCAATGAGCAAGCATGGCGATCAATGCTCATCCCTTCTCTATATGGGAAGAGGCCTGTGCCCAGTAGTGGGACATTTATAGGCCGGTATTATTATTATTATTATTTTAATCACCTGAAAATTTTAATCACCAATAATCATATAAGTATATATTTTTTTGTGTATGTATGTATGTATCTGGTATGCTAAAATTTCAGCTTTAAATAAGTTAATAAAGAAAAAGATTTTTCTCACACTAAATTATCAACACCCAATATCATAAAAACAGTTACACTGCATAACAAAGGTCAATACCTTATTAATGCTTTTTTAAATCTTACAATACATCAGTTCAGTGGTCTAGTTTTGATTTCTGCTGTCAAATTATTGAGGTGAAGAATTTAATATCATTCATTTTAGTAAATCATTTTAAACTGAAATTTTGTATACCTCTATACCTGATGCAGACTTTTGTCTCTTTGCCCCTTCTAGACAGAAAAACTTGTACAAAAATTACATTTACCACCAGTTGTTTTTTGTATATTAAAACAAGCCTGCAACTATCTCCTGGAGTCAAAAGGCTAGGCAAATGCATGCAACAATTTGCTTACTAATTATGAACAAACAATTTTAGATATTTATATATATAATTTTATCTATTATTCAAGTGATCCATTTGAAAGTCATTGATACTAGCTTGGGTTTTATTATATACTTGATTATTTTACAAATTTCATGTAACAACAATGGATTTAATCGTAATTAATATTTGAGTTGTAAAGTATTACTAATTATTTTCGTTCTGTGTTTAGAAATTTAATTTTCTTGATGTTTGTGTTTTGTTTTGTACTGTTTAGCTTGCATTGTAATTGAAATAAATAAATAACTGAATGTTATGACTTTTACACTTAATAATGATTAAAAGTTAAAAGAACATTTTTCTTACTTATATGGCACATGTGTCCTATACACATATGAGGCACCAGCAGGAACACTAGTCTCTATCTCATGCATGCTGTCGTACCGTGCACGACTGCTGGGCTTACTAAGAACATTGTAAGCCTCAACAATGCGCACAAACTTGTCTTGTGCCCGAGCATCTTTGTTTTTGTCTGGATGATACTGGAAAATACATTACCATACATGGATTACATAATACTGGCAACTAAGAAAAATAAGTGAATTAATTTGTATGAAATTTTAAGGGTGTTTGTGCTAGGTGTACTTAATTCAAAAACCTGCTCTGCACTCATACTTACCTTTCACTAGCGCTAATATATAATAGTAGTGATGAATAAGAAATTGCTAAATCTATAAAAAGTTAGTTAGAGCACAATTACCTAATAGAGAAAGCCACAACTTCAGATGAAGATATTACTTACCTCCTTGCTCATTTGTATAAAGGCCTCCTTAATTTCTTTGTCGGAACAGTTTCTCCGTAGATTAAGAACTTCATAGTGATTTTTTCGAGGTGTACTGAAAAGAAAAGACGCATTTTAGTATGGAATATGGGTAATGGATAGGTCCGAGGATCTAACGATGGTCGTACTACTATTTATAGAATTTTACCTGAAGCACCTCAGCAATGCCCTTATTGCCCTGATGTCATGACTTCGTTTAATAAAAAACATAACGATTTACACGAAATAATTTAATCGAAAATTCTTTTGGATGTGGTTCATGTTATTATTTTGCAATTTCCATTTTTGTTCCGACCAAATGTCAAATTTGAGTGACAATATTGATAAATTACCATGTAAAAAAAACATACACCAAAATGTTTGTTTTGTTTTAAATCAAACCTTTGTGTAACCGCAAAATTGTATGAAAATAGGCTTATTAATAGATAGTAAATAAATAGGATAATATTTATTATCCTATTTATTTTTTTTTGGCTTGGTTACAAAATATTTATTTGACGTAATATGAACAAGAATAAAGCAATATGTTATACAAAGGTTTGTAAGAGATGCATTGTTATTTGTGTAACTGTGTAAAAGTAGACCAGATAATCCAAACCAGAGGTCTATAAAGGAAGTTTGTAACAATTAACAATCACGCTAGTGCTTTACTGAATGTTTCTACCAAAAAAGTACCGAATGAACCAAAAGAAAGAGTATCATAATTTTTAAGCGAAGACATTCTAAGTTGGAAATAAATCTAGTACTTACACAAGTGACATACCTTGTAGTTACTTGAAAAACATACGATGAACAAAGTAGAACGTAAACTCTATGGTTAGCAGTAGTAGAATAAATTATTACTAATGCTGGCAATCTTATGTTACTTTACTTTTTCAGTTTTTAAATACCGCGCGTAAATTGTAACAGAGATTTATTTTAAAACGCAAAAGTATAACTGCTGTCATAACAATTTCTGTTAAATTAACGTATCAAATAAACATAATAAAAATGTATGATAAAAAAGACAAGATCTTTTTCAATGGTAGATAATTGGTAAGTTTCATTTAAACCATTTCGCGAACCATTTTGCTTCAAGTAGGTATCTAGGTACTTTGATTACATTTTATTTTAATTAAGAAAGTAAAACGAGCATCATGTGAGCAACTTCTCCTGCCAAGACGAATACCTACTACCTCTGCCTGCCCGTGACCATGACACCTGTGATGATTTTTACCTGAATTAATGTGAATTGTGTAGGTATTCATAAGTAGTACAATAAATTGTTTTCATTGTTAAAATCGGGCTTTGCTTTAATTGCTAGAATAGTGGTCGAAGTAGGAACCTAATTGGGTTCTATTAAATTTATAGCAGTAAAAAAATAGATACATTATTTTCTAAAATTCCCGCGGATGCTTCGCATGAGCCGATAGGAACATAGCTTGATCAGTGATAAAAACGTACAGAATCGACAAACGGCGGTACGAGGGACGACGCGCGGCGTGAGGCGTCGAGCACTCCCCGAGTTCCCGTGGTCGGACGGCGTTCAGTGTACGCGCGTCAAACAGCGCGAGTGGTTGTACGGTCATGCGAGAAGCGGCTGGCAGAATGGCCGAGCTCGAGTTCGAAGCGCCTCTCGCGCAAATCGAAGAGGCTGATGACTGTCTCTCCACTGCTGACTACCCGCAGAAAACCATAAATGGCAATGACATTCGTCTAAACAATATTAATAATATCAAACGTGAAATGATCAAAATGAAACCTGACTCAAACAAAATAAACGATAACGAGGAACCTAAACCGGTGAAGTGTAAACAGGACAACATGCAAAACGGTGAAGGAGACAATTTCACGGAGACTTTCTCCGGCTCACTTGAAGATTTGGTGAACACTTTTGATGAGAAGATTACAAAGTGCTTCGGCAACTACGAGGAGAGTGTGGAGAAGCTGGCTCCAGTGCAGGTTCGCAGCCAGGAGGAGATAATGAATGAATGCCAGTGAGTATCAATTAGTATTTAATAACTCTTAATTAGAGCATGTAATTTTGGTATAATTATGATATCATCAGTGTAGTCATTGAATTTAAATATAAATTTGCTTCTATTTTGTTAGCTCAATAAACACGCTATCATGTAAATATCGATAAGAGATACGTAATTAATATCGTATTAAATGCTAAGACGAGGAAAAAGAAAATATAAACAAAAAGGGCGGGCTTTGCGCATGACATAAGTGGTGGAGAGATCGATCGATGTTTTGGGGCGAGGGTTGCGCAGGGGGTGCGTGCCGGAGTAGCCGTGATGACGCATCGCACCCTCGCACCCCACCCTCTTTGTTTCCAACCCAAAACCATGGCAGACGATGGCAACTGTAACAAGATTGAATGAACACAAAATACAAACTTAATTACTTAGGCAAGTAACTGATTATGTAAAATCAATATTCAGCGTTTTGTCAAGTACTTATACATACCTACTACTACCTGTGTTACATGTTATGTAAACTCGTGCAAATATTAAATGTAGCTCTCTATCTATAGCAATATTCTCTGGTCTTATCATATTACAGCATATAACTTCGATTTTTCGAGTTTCACATTAATTAGGCAAACGAGATTTTATCCGCCACATCTCCATCTGTTCTCATGACTCGACGCGGATGATAATAGTAAAAGTCTCTCACATAAGTCCATTGTTTTATAGCGAAAATGAAAAAGCTTTTTGTTGTTAGCTTGGCGTATTCCCTTTGAGCGTTATGAGAGTGTAATGCAGCTTAATTATTCATTACATTGTTTTATTTTCTCTTCTTTTCTTCTGATGCTGCCTTAGCAAAATTAATACTTTTTTTTAATTCTACTACACAACTATGAGAAGTTACTTAAAGCCTAAATAATGTAAACTAAATTACAATGATGACGATTTTTGTCACACCATAATTCTATAGATGTTTAATACAAAGTCGTATTGTAAACATTGAGTTTTCTCACGTGTCCAGCTAAAGCTTTTGGATTCGATCCAGATGACCTAAATGCCAGAAGGCTGGAAAAACGTATAAAGTATAAATGGGTACAATTCGCAAACAGCTCAAAAGTATTCCTAGAAGTTAATTGATAAACCTAGCCTTATTGTTGTTTTGTTGATATTATATTTCAACGCACACTTTCTTCAGTAAAAATAATATAACAGGTAAATAATGACATAGGAAGTCATCAATGCAAATTGTTTTGTTTTTACTAACTGGCAAATGGTAATTTGATATCATGTTTCTTTATGTTAACTAAACGCACCTGTGAGGAAAGGCGAAGCTTAAAAAAATCGTTCGGCAGCACGACAGCAGGTGTTTGCATTGATTCCGCCGTGATTCGACCGCAAGTCGCAGATGTCGTCCCACCTTGCATTTAGGACGCGAAGAACACCTTTCAAATATAGAACATCCGACATATGGCGTACATCTTAAATTATTTTGAAATTATTATATTGTATGCGCCCTTTTTTCTTACATGCAGATACATAAGAAAGTTAATTGAGATGTTATCTTTACCAGATGCTTTATGCATGGGTACTCTTTGAGGGCAAAAAGAGGTAAATGTTAGATAACCAAGATTGCGAATAATTGTTTCTGCATCTATTTCTACTATAGTTTTTTTATTTGTTTTGTATTTTTAAATACTTTAGTTCAGATTTAAAATCATATAATTTCATAGTGAAATAGTTAGAGTACAGAATTTGAATGTTGTATGCCCCATATTTTATATAAGTGTCAGAAAACAACTAGTACCTACTGACCTAATTTAAATATGAGATACCTAGGGTCATACATAGTCAATGCTCAGCTAAGAGACTAAAGTATAATAAACCTTCTTTTTATTATAATGGTAAAAAAATAAAAGTTAGATCACTCGTAAAAAGAATTTCCATTACATTACATTTTTCTTTTTTCAAAAATTGTTTACATAACATCTACAGAAAAAATGTTTTTATTTTTATGTCATAAGCCAACCAACCAACTCATCAGTATTAAATATAACATCATTGAACTCATCTATTTTCCGTCGTGCGAGTTTCCTGTGCTCTAAACTGTATGCGAAATGACTGAAATAATTAAAACAATATAGAAACTCATTGAATTAAATATATAATAAATTTATTTTCCTAATACATTAGCATTTTTGGCACTCGAAATTAACTATCGCAGGAATAATGTAGCCGATATTATCAAAACCCTTTAAAATTCAGCCATACTTGTTATTCATGACGAATCATAATTTACATCGACAGTGGCACACGACGCACGTCCGTCTCGATAAAACATGGTTTTGAATACTAAATAAACTTTAATTTATTTAGATTAGACGTTTATCTCCTTTATTTCTTCCTTTACCATTGTGAAATTATTAAACTAACTTTTACACGCATTTGAATCTTGATTGTTATCTATAATGTGCATATTATGAGCCAGCTTTTGCACGCAGCTCCACGTAGAGGTTAGTTTTCTCAGCAAAAACTAATCTATGATATATTTTTGTATATCAATGAACCTACGTCCTTTTTCGGTGTTAGGCTTACCCCACAATAAAATGTAGTCAAATCGTCGTTTTAATCGTGAAAGCCTGGCAGATGGACAGAAGCATAAGTAACAGAAAGAAGTTGTGTATTTCTGTGGACAGAAGCCTATACAGAATTAATTTAAAAAGAGTGCGTTTATTCACCGAGGTAATCAGGTGCATAAAACTGAACAACTTTCCCCAAGAAACATAGGCCGAAATCTTAAAATGGAAAATTAACTTTTCATACAAAGTGACAGGTCACGTGACTTTTGTTTGTATGAAAAGTTGATTTTCAATTTTTATTTTTTTTCGACCTATGTTTCGTGGGAAATGTTGTTCAATTTTATGCACTCGATTACCTCGTTGAATATACGCACTCTTTTTAAATTAATCCTGTATTGTAAGACTTATGAAGAATAACTTGTTATTTAATTTCGTTTTTTTTCCCTGTTTATGTAACGAAATACGCGTTACAATTATATTGCGTGTCACCTGTGACCTTATGACAATTTCGCGTGTCTATCTTAATCGTAAACATGGGTTAATTGTTTTAGCCTTCCCGAAGTAAACTTTCTAAAATAATTAAGCATTTTATCGGTTATTAAACATTGGAAACAAAATCGGTATTGAAAATACTTTGAAAATTGCCGAAAAAGTATTTATTATCCCCAGCTGTGTCAGACCAATCACTCTTATCAGGCCTAAAAGTGTGTAAATTAAAGTTAAATACTTTGCCATTTGCAATTTTATCAGGTCTTCCTCAGAGGATATGTGGCCTAGATCTGGCCATGTATACCTACATTAAATTAACATACGAGTACTGTCGACTAAGAGCTGGTTCCCACTTGTCGGGTGTCGGGTCCGAATATTAATCGGAGGTTGTAGTAGCAGAGCATTTTATATGAAGCTATTCACACTTTATCGGAAACCGATTTTGTGTCGGCGCCGACAGTAAATGTCGGGTGTTTTGCCAGCCCTCTACGACCGGAAAAAAAACGTGTCGGATCTCGCTCGCCTTTAAGTAAGAATAGCGCTGTTCACATTTTGTCGGGTGTCGGGGCCGACTCTCCTCCCCCGCTTCCCCTTAATTTATAGTCCTAGTTTATATTCACTGATATTTCAGCCAGTAGATCGTTGAATGTAGATATTGACATCCTAAAATAATTGAAAAACTTAATTTCGTCACTTCTCAATTCTGTTATTAAGTTCTGGAATGTTCCCAAACTAAATCGTTCCCTCAGGATTGGGTGCACCCAATATTTTCTTTCCTTCGCTCTCTTTCTTTGTTTTCTTCGTAAATAATAATACATAACAACAAGAGCTTCGTCGACGTCCATCGTCCACAGTCACCTCGCGTAGAGTGCTTAAAATTGGCACTAGCTTCGGCCGCGGCCGACAACCGATTATTATCCGAAGTGTGAACAAAGGCGCCGACCTCCGATTAATATTCGGATCCGACACCCGACAAGTGGGAACCAGCTGTTACTGCAGACCCCTGGATATTTTGCATATCAAGTATTTAGTACAATTATACTAATAAATGGTATTCGTGTTTTACCATCGTAGTCTAATTGATGTTAATAACTCTGCCGTTTTCTTATATTTAGCCAGTTTGATATTAAAATAGATGTGCTTAACTGGTAAATGATATGCGTTAACATCCACCTGTGCCAGTATGATCGTGGCATTTTTAGTAGCAAATATTTTTCCCATGAAGCTAAAAGGCATTGTGCATTAAAATTGAATATTGGTTTTTATGCACAATGCCTTAATATTTTTTTGTAACACAAGTATAAATTGAAAATAAAAAGGTAATTAAAGCCTAGTTTCTCAGGGCGCCCACTCATGTGGGTATCGGGCCAATGCTCTCCGATTCGCAACAACCCACATAATAATATCGCTAGTATCACCCCCTTTCTTGGATAATCATAAATAAACCTAGAAGCGGGCCCGTCATTAACCTGAACATTATTCTTGTAATGCTGTTAATAATGTAGGTATAAATAATGTTTGTAATCTGATTACTGTAGAAAATTTGTTTCATTTATGAACACTTTAAACTTAGTCTCAGATATTATACCCACACGTTTCCCAATCACCGAACCTATAAAATGTAAGCTTATTCGAGCCGGTGATTTCTTTGAACATTCGTTTTAATTGGTACCAAGTTGTCAACCAGTTTTTATGCTTTTTTATAGTCATAGTAGAGTAAGGTACATTAATAAGACACGGTTGGCGCCATGGAGTGCGGTTGTCATTAATGTGTTAGGAAATTATCTTGGGAGCGTCATCTTCGAATGATTTCGTAAATTAAAGGCCGACCTCATTAATATATCCATTTATGCCCAGGCGATGCGTCTATCATGAGTTTATCAAACCGTAATCTAAACCGATCTAAAAAGACAAATTATTTGTAGTCACTTGTCATTGGGGCTAAATATCGATGCCTCTCAAAATAAAAGAAATGTTTGAACCTTCCGCATTTCAAATTAATAGTTTAAAGTCAGATAAGTATTTATTAATCGATCCTAAATGTCAGAATAATCTTTAAATAAGCTGAATCTTATTTCTCTTCTTTTTATTTATAAAACCGATTTATTGCTATAAGCTACTTTTTAATCATACGTCGTTTGAAACTTTCAACAATCATGGAAATGCCTGCTTATGGCTTTTTAGAAATTTTATGTTCCCTGATTGGAAATCTGTGTGGGCGCAAAACAAAGTTATTGCATCTTTACTACATGGATGGGTAACTCATGTAAATGTTTTAGAAACTTGCCTTTGTTAGTCATTCTGGTTTTCGACCATCACGGTTTTTAATCACCTTTATTCCGTATTGAAAACTTATTGTAGAAGCTTTAATTATTTTATGTTAAAATTTTGTTCTGATTCAGTACAGTTTCTGTGCAATGGTGATGACACAGATTCCCCGTTCAGTATTTATTCATTAAGTGCTCGGTTATTTTTTGTGTTTGTGCTTAGGCAGAAAAATTCCGGGTTTCTCGTTTACTTAAGGGATATTTTATATCAAACACGTTTATAAAACAAAAACAAAATTCTCTTGCGTCTATATGTAATACAAGACCATATTATTATGTTTCGTGACGTCAATGATCTGTATTGGCCTATGCTCAGGAGATATTTTTGAAGCATTCATTATCAAATAAGCATTAGTGGTCAATACTTACAACAAGTAGGTAGACAAGACAACAGGATGTACTTAATTTAAACATTGTGTATCCCCATTAATATCCTTGACAATGACTTAATTAGCAAATAATACAACTTCAAAAACAGTGCCAGGAGCAGACCAGTTCTAAAGTACCAATTACATGCTCGAGTAAACCAGGTGCAACGACCATAGCTTTCAACGTATAGTGATTTTGAATACAATTCTTTAGTTAGTCACTTGTGTAGCAACACAATGCAATTACGACCGATTCATTTGTCACGAGTCTATATTGATGGCTCTATTACCTTAACCTGTATGGATCGTTGGAAATACTATGTTCGTATATTACTGTTTGTAGGTTCAACTAACAGTAAAAAAAGCGTGAGTGCATCTTCCATCAGTATTATAACCTTAATTAATTGGAATTTATTTCAGGACAAGTACATTCAAGGATCCTTGCTGTTTGAATATTATGTGACGTAATATCCTCAAGGGGCTTACTCAGCTTGATACACTGTACAATATACATAAAGCTTATGAATATACCTACCTACACGCAGTCATATTATCGGGCAGGCCAGAGTTGCGCTGTGTGACGCATCCCAGGCCATATGTCGCAGTTTCCTTGAATTCGCCAACGCGATATAGGTACAACACCTTACAATATGGTTGTTTTATGCATATTTTGTTGCTGCTTATATAATCGATATTACCTACTGCAGTTATAAAGGTTACGATCACTATTTCTTGATAGGGTACCACTTGAAGCTTTACCCTCTTTTTCTATTTACTTTTTTAAACAGCTAACGAATCTTAAACACCTCATTACTTTAAATTCTTAAATTTATACAGTGATACAACCAGCGAGCATTTGTTGTGTCATGATTTTGTGTAGGTACCTATAAATAGCCTACCACACAGTTTATTAATATCTGTCTCAAAATCATTCATAACCACAATATTTTAGGCACGTCGCCGGTGTCGTGTTTATGAAGCTCCTCTCCAATTTAACACAATATGCAAAACGCACAGCGCACCGGTGTTGATTTCAATATGCTGACCTTCCATCAATTTAAAATAGATTATACTACTGTCTGAACTCTCAACATTCACACAACCCACGATGTTGTTTTGAGGTGATCCAACGTAGAATTAGAGTGAAAAACCTGTTTGAACATAGAGTTTCGAAGTACACAAATGAAATTGGTAATTAGTCTGTTAACCTTATATATATAAATTTTATACAGTTATCATTAAATTAAGATTTTCATTAACTTTCTCCTCACGACCCCCGAGATTTCACGACGATGCGATGCTTCTAGTAAACTGATTGATGATGATTACTACAATGTGTCTCACTTACACGACAGTTTCTGCACAATTCCCATTACATACCGGTCCCGTTCAACCGTTATATTAGTACTGTTGTATATAGCTGTTTTGGTTAACCACAGGTCCACTGCAGCAAAAATCCTAATCTCAGCTCTCAATATAGATGGATCTTAAATCTCGATACCTGAAATAACTAGAACAGCTTTATTTGTCAAGGTGGTACACGTATTCTTGCTAGTAAAAGAAATAACCATAAAATTTGTTTATTCAATAATCCCGACTGTATTTTTAAAATCCCTTCAATTCGGAATGGTTCTTTTCCATTGCTGTGAATTACTTCACACCGTCCAATGTTGTTTATAAATACAGCCCTCGCTTTAAGATTATTTTCGCGAGATTCACGTCATCCGGTCTGGGATTGTTTGTATGACTCTGTGTATGACTAAAACTGTAACTCATTACCAGTTCTACTAGTGAGTAATCACTTTGGGGAATATTTCCAAGCTTCATTAATTAAACGTAAAATACAGAACACACCTATAAGCTAATAATAGTTGTCTTGAAATGGTTCAAAAACTAGTGTCATATAAAAAGAATTCTTTATTTTTTTCAAGTTAAAGAACAGTCCAATAAAAAAACATTATGGCTTTGAATATATTATATAAAGCAGATACACACGTGAGTCGTTAGACCGAACATAAATAGTTTATACAACGTTCTATACACACGTAACCTTGCCAAAACAAACTCTTTCAAGGACGGACTTGTCACCGTCTATCCGGACCTCTTGAGTCTCCCCCATGTTTCCATCCGCTCTCCTTGGGAACCTCATGAATACAATAATATGCTGCTTACTTTTAAACTTTAGAATAAGCTTATGAGTCCACAAAGAATGCAATACAATATTTAAATACAGATGATTTATAGCCAGGGCCCATACATGACTTTAAGCTAAATTCGAGACGCATATCGATTTATGTATCGCGGCACTACTTCATCCACGGCACGTAAGAACGGTCACGCATACGTTTTTATCCTTTTCCCTCTTGTGGCCCAGACTACTTAAGAGTTCATCATGCCGTGTCTTGTAAAGATATAGGTGTTTTTAGACGGCAGAGTAGTCATCTGTTCCTGTCGCACGCTACTCTGAGGTTGATGATAAATCAACCTCAGAGTAGCTTTCGGCGTACCTTGTACCTACATGGTTGTTGGTTCATACTATGAGTATACGCGTAAATATGTTTGAATGTGAAAAATAAACCAACGTAGCCTAAGCTCGCCGCACTAAAACTGGCCATGCTAATCGCGTCTTCCCTGAAATAGTCTGGAATTTCCTTGCGGTGCGATCAATACCAATGTCAGTACACGCTATTTTTGATTGACATGCACACATTGGATTTCATAACAAAGGAAAATATTATATTTATGGATACATTTGCATGTAAATACTAAGTAGAAAACTAAACTTGCTCTTTATAAATGTTAAATTATTACATTCGAGCAAATTTTTAGCCTGACTTAATTAAGGTTTTCTTTAAAGTGGAAAAAATACCAAAAACTTTACAAACTTAAAAGAAACACGTGGATCAAGTGAAATTTTACACAAAAACACGGCGAACCACTTTAGAATTTAAATGCGTAACAACAAAGTTTATAACCTCGTCGAAGTTGGTACTTAACTATACTACCAAAGTTCCTTACATATTTGAATACCTTACCGCGACCGAGGATATTTTCGTGCTAAGGAACAATATATCATCAGTGGACGTTCTCGACAAAGTGAACATTTATGGTGTTTAATAAGGTTGTGATTTGAAGTTAGCTGTATTAGGAGTTAAAGAAAGTCAGGTCGAATCGGTGGAACTGGATTGTACATTCTCCGACGGCGGACGGCGACCGGTTTGACCGGCGCGAATCCTGGCGCTAACACTAACCATATACTGCCGATTACTACACACAAGAAATCAAGATAAAACAGTTAGGTGCAACTGTGTGTTACCTGTTACCCAGCTACGATTGCAGTTAAACTATATTTTCTTTACTATATAAGATTGCAATTGTTGAAAACTAAACACAATATATATGTAACTCGTCGATAAGGTCAGGTACCTGCAGTTTATTTTTACAACACGTGTGTATAACGCAACTTTTTTAAAGGGCAAATGGCGTAATCTTGTTCTCCTGGAAGAAAATTGTAAAGCAAGTTTTTTAATTTCCTCTTGTCACGTAGAAGGGAAATTTGTAATACGATTTACATAAATAATATAATAATTTAGTTACGTAAGCGATGATTTCTGGTTTGTGATGGGCGTCTAATATAGAAGAGCGGTAGAGCAACTCATCGTTCGTCTTCACTAATGAGTATTTTGTAATGGTAATTGTTGTTTGATTGATGGTATTCTTTCATAAAACATTTACTCCTCATATACTGGGTAGTTTGGTTACTTGGTGTTTCTTTAGGGATTAAAAATCTAGCACAGCATTGTGTGTAAGCTGACGTAATGCATAATAAATACCATTGAGTAGTTGCACGTAGTCCAATGAAACACTGCAGCAAACCTAGTAATCATTTGCGTTAGCGAAGCCAGTAAAGTGCTTCAGTCTGCCGTCACACGCACTGATTGGAACTCACATGACTTTGTTACTATATTTACTACTATAGGATTCTAAAACATTGATTTATGTTCTAATGAATATGACGAAATAAATGTCCAGTTAACATGTAGAACACAAATGCAGGTCGCATAAAAATGTCGTAACTAAACCAGTCACTAGTTTCATACAAAAAATATTTAATAGACTTTCAATAAAAATATTATTCAAGGATGATAATGTAGTGTGGATGAGTTTTGACGTAGTAATTGTTGTTGATGCTATAAGTACTGTTCATGAACGTTAATTAAGTATGGAAGTTAGACTACATTAATTATAGCGCGTAACTACTTTAGTATAGAAACGTATTCGCATTAACATCAACCTTCACGCTCCACTCCAGTTTGTTCCCAATAAGTAGTTAACATATATTATCGGTACTTAAGATAATGTTTACAGTTTTTATACGGATGCCTCTACCGAGAATCTTTAGTAGCTACTGATATAGTATTGAGTAATTAGCTGAAGCACGTTTTATTTTAAATCGTTTCAATTGATTTAATTTTAAAAAAATATTTGTTCTCAATCTTCATTTGTTTTTTAAGTGTGATTGCTCATTGAAAACGAAATAATTTATTCTTCACACGCCTGGCGCAGTCTGGCGTATAAAATTGTAACGACTTGAGTCTATAAATCTACGTAAACACGACATTAAACTACTTGATATGTGTCAACACGAATTAAAGAGTTATTTGGCCAGAAGGAGAAAGCTCAACGGATTGATAAATTGTATAATTGTGCAATTGCTGCAATAACAAATAGCTATACAGATATTCTATTCCATTCGTAATACCTTGAAACCCCAGTTTGTTCCAAATTGAAGGAGTTTATTGTCGATCAACATTTCTTTTAGTAGGTACGACTTTTTCACTAAACAGAACATTAGAACAATATATTAGTGGGGCAGGTTCTTCCTTCATTCATTCCCCGAAACTCTTAACCTAATAAATGTGTCAGTGTTCAAAAGAGTATTTTTTACTGATTTCATGAAATCTTATCTGAATTCCCAAAACTAAAAATTTGTAAGTGTAAAACACAGGTACAAATTTTTTGTTTTACTTTACCTTTTATTGTTAAGTTAAAGGTAATCACTGAAACCGTTCTCACGCGCGTCTCATTACATATTTCAGCATAAACTATCGCAATTATGTAGAACAATTAGATAAATAAACATTACCGAGGTCATTGCTCCCATCACCTTAGCGATAAAAGCCGTATTGCTAGTTCCATTTCCTTTGTTCGCAATGCGATAACGATAATATCTCTTACTGAAACGACAAAATGCTAATGAAAACTGCAGTTTTAAGCTAAATAAATACTGTAATCTTCATAACTTTATACGGTAGACGAAAGTAGTTTAATTAATTAACCTAACTTGTACCACTGGAATCAGTAAATATTAATCATGTCGTAATGCAAGTCTCCGTAGTGGCGTAACTATAGGGTAGCAGGACTGTTAAAATGCCACGGGACCCGACCCCGAGCTCAAAAATGAAGTAAAATTTTTAATAAAATTTTGTAAAAAAAATATCTATTTTACATTAGTCAATTAAAGTTAGACGATATTTAAAGTCGATTAAATTTACAACCAAAGACCATATACAGATTCAGATAAATAATTAAGACTTAAACGCATTCATAAGAAAAGGACCGATTTTAGTATGCATCCATTGGATACTTCATTTTTTGTCGCGATGAGTTTTGTTTAGGCTCCATGCAATGGAATTGCCAAGGGCCTTAGATGGTATAGTTACGCCACTAACATGTAGCTTAGTAGCTTGTGCTTGTGGATCGGCCCTCATGGGCGTCCATTGTCGCGACAAAAAACCTTCGATAAGAGGTCTATCTAAAAAAGTCCGATTTGATAAATCACTGAAATAATTTTTCAAATCGGACCAGTAGGTAGTGTCTCAAATTATCGCGTTTCACCTCACAAACTTTTAAGTTTTGTAACAAAAGTATAGATTATAATTTAGTACTATTAGTTGTGTATCTATTAGTTAAGCTATTGACTTTACTGTTTTTGCCACGATGTGGTTAACTTAAAAAATAAATAAACCCGCATTTTAAACAAACGCTATGTTTTAAAGGTAGCTGTAAAGTTGAATCTTAAAATAAAAAAGTGATTTGTTCGTAAATGTTTATAGATAAGATTTCAAAATATTCTAATGAACAACAAACATGAGGCGCGCCAAGGGCGGTACACCTACACGTTCGATATCGACTCATGCCATAGATAAAAGAAAGGCGGCGTGTACGCACGATTATTTAAATGCACCGTCGATGATCAATCAACCTGACGCTACAACGAATGTCAATCAATATCCATTGATACATTGCAACCTCATTATAAACAAAGCAACATATGATTTTGTTTATGTGGTACTTTTCAATGCTATTGAACCTTTATGATAATGCTTCATCATGGTAGAAGACAAAGCGACACAAGAATATTTTCTCACACTATCTCTGAATGAATGAATGACTATTGAAGTTGGTTTGGATGGAGATGAAATTGAAGAAGTGGTTTTATAAAAGCATTCAAATAAACAAAGCGTCTGATGATCTGTTTGTTACAATAGATAGTTTCTGTAATTTCGTTATTTATTTCTAATCGACGTGAAGCATGTAACTTGGTTCGACTGTGAACCAAATCGAAATGTACCTACCTAATAATTAAAAGAAATTAAAGAACTAGCTGACCCAGCAAACCTTCTTTTGCCATATTCTGGAGATGGTAACCCTTATCTTTTATATTCAATGGATGCTGGCTGATTCTCAGACCAACCCGATATGAACACAAAGTCACAAATTTCATACAAATCGGTCCGGCCGGTTCGGATGAATTTGGAACAAACATCGCGACACGAGAATTTTATATATAAGATTCTTCAAAACTTAAGATAAAGAAAAAAATTGTAAAGACTTCACAAATAAAGCCCTCCATTGCCTCAAACCCACTTGATTTACAACTTTTTAAAGATATTAAATTTTTTATGGTTGTAAAAACGGCTGGTCGTTACTGGGCAAAGATATTGTCAATAATGTTTTAGTTCCGCATTTACGAGCGCTATTTCAGCTAAAGACTTGTCCTTCAGACGCATCGACCCTATTTTATTTATGTACCCTCTAATCAAGGTAATTCATGCTTAGCTAGACAGTTCCAGGTTTATTATCGGGCGGAATTACAGTATCACTGTTGTAATGATAGTCAATTTGTGAATTAAAGTAGAGGAACTGTTGGTCTGTGTTCTATGAAAAGTAGGATAGATAATCCTACTTTTTAAACTATTTAACATGGAAGAGCTTCTTATTACTGTTCAAGATTGTAATATCTATCCAAGCAAAAAATACAGACGAACAAAGTATGCAGATGCAACTAGTTTAACAAAGTACTGATAGTACAGTAACATATTGAAAAGTTGCAAACCGTTCACGTTTTCGAATAGGTATGAGTAAAGAAATCTATATCTGTATGGCTCAATAGCAGTTTTGTATTTAGGGCTCGAAGGTATAGTTTTGAATAACAGCGGAAACGTCTTGACTTTGTAGGTAGGTACTTGGCAAATGCACTGCATACAATTTTCAAACAAGCGATTATTACCTTCTGTTACTTTTGCGTCTTCCAGTACCTATAGGTAGGTATAATTATTAGTTTCTTATTTTTTCCACAGTACTCGTTCAAAATTTTCATAAGTGCATATCAAGCATATTATTTGGTCCAATTATTCGATACGCTTCTATCTTATTAAGGTCCAATAAAAACGACAATGCATAAACAAATTGCATGTAATGGCACTCTTCTACATTCATGACAATATATTAACCATGTATTGAGCTGGCGTCGTGTCGGCGACCTACATTATTACTCAAATCAGGCCACTTACGTAACTAGGGTTTGTCCTTCGAAGCAGATAACAGAAACAATAACTGTGCTTAAACATGAAGAGTAAATATTGATTAGGTTCACCTAAAGCGCCTAAATTGGGAGCGTCTAGGTCGAGGGCGGAAAAGGGGGTTAATTATACAGAGTAGAGTCAATTTGCGTGTGTAGACGTGTACCTAAGTAGGCACGGCAAATAATATCGATATTTCGGGTGTAGACGACCATTTAAATGCTTATGGATCGAGTGATGCTCGTTTATTCCGCTTTACTAGTACCTATATAACTGTAGTTTTCATATTTAACGATCATTGTACTTAATTTGGAACTTATCGTGCTACGAAACCTTCAATCAAATTATGACGTAATCAAATGCCTTAAAGTATTTGTTGAACTTGTATTCCAAATATTTAATGGCCGCTTGACCTACAGTTAAGTCTATAAATATTATTCTAACATTAACTTGTGTACAAAGCTTTGTCCTTGCGTACGAATCAAAGTGTGATATTTAAGTTTCCCTGTGTACAATGTACCTAATATTTGCATAATACTTCGAGTGACTAGGTACCCATTGCTTCATTCCTATTCAATGGTTTACCAAACTAGTGAGTGCTCTTCAATTTGCATTAAAATCATTCCGACCTGAAGCTGTTTTGGGCCAAGGCATAGATGCAATACTAGCATGCTTGCATATTCATTTATCACGTCGACTTAGCTTGCTGTACGGATTCGCACATTGCCTTTGTGCTGGGCAATATAAGTGAAGTCTACAGGTATGCCTATAGATTTTACATTTTTTTTTCAAACTAACAATAGACCCAAAATAAAAGATGTGTCCAACTCCAAAACTATTGCATTTCTAGATCCACTGTCTGACTTGAGCTGAGCTCCTAAAGATACGGAGGTGACCACTATTTAATAAAACGTGTACATTACACAACGCTGCCTAAGTAAACTTGATAGCGGTATGAAGCGTTTGATTTGTAAGCCACCAAAGGCCATATGCTAATGCGTTACTCTTGTCTCTTAAAGTGGACAAGTTGTTGTGCCTACGCTAATTAATGCTCCTAACTTACTGATACTTTCACTTTTGATTGCATACATACATACTAATTAGTCACTAATACAACCGAGAAAAGACTCTAGACCATTGATAGATAAGTTGAGTTACTTATCTATAACAAAATACATGCAAGTGATTTCGACCTATGTTCCTTGGGGAAAGTGATTTAGCTTTATGCACCTGATTACCTCGTTGAATATACGCACCCTATAATGACGCAAAGACGGAAATAACAAGCTAAAGTTATATTATAAACCCTAATTAGGAAATAACAGCTTCAATTTCTTTAATGAACATACTTGACGGAGATACAAAGAAGCTTGAATCTGTTTCTGAAGAAAAAATAACCCACATCAATCAATCTCAAATGTTTCTTAAGTAGATATTTTCACTGTATCATGTAATTAAATGAGCTTTTTTTACATCCAAACATCTTAAAAATATATCCACAGAATCATTAATCAGACTAGGCGTCTATTCAACTGCCCAACTAAACGCTTCCTTATAAATTAATCCAACACAAACAAGAAAATGTAGAGACTTGCTTCTAACAACACGATTAATGAAATATTTTGTTAAGTAATCTAATGGTTACTTTCCTAAAATAAAAATCCAAACAATATTTTTCGTCCGTGACTTTAACACCTAGCCATTAGAATTACGCCTCCGTTTTATTTTTAAACGTCTTTTTATGAAGGAAGTGGGCAATAAGGTTAGTCCGGCCACTACCTGCTCCCTGGATCCATGGTACCTCGCACCTGCTTAACACAAAAAATATAAACATTGCCCTCTATTTTGGGAACCAATACACTGTTTTACCAGTGAACCGTAAATTATTACTTCGACGTTTTGCTTTCTAGCACAAGGTACGTTTTAATGGCATTCAAAATGACGTTTATAGAAACTCACGCCACTGCCTACTAAAACCAGTAACCAAACGCAATTCCCAGTAGTATTTTTGTCACGTCTTAGGAACATCGTAAATGAAATTCTGGAATTTAATATCATCTGCGGATACAAAGATGACATACCTACGGGGAGTTTCTATTCGCGTCGGCCCCATTCACACTTCTCGGTTAGTGACATCGTCGAGCAAAATTAAATAAAAAAAGAAGAGTGGACGTGTGGCTGTACTGTTAAAAAGTTCTATATTTAAATCCCGACGTCCCGAGACGCCATTATGCCACTCGGATTTTTATTACGTTGACACCATTTTTACGATATCTAAAGTTACAAAGTGCATATCTGCCAAATTAGTATAATGAAGAACTGTTACTTCTAAACTATTTTTATGACTCACGATAACAGAATTGAGATTAGATCGTAATATTGAGGCATCACTTTGGGTTGATTACCACTGGTGTGCAATTAAAATTATCTGCGATCAACATTGACTGAATAACGTTTTAGCTTGACTTATTCTAAATCTCCAGTACAATAATTACACAAACTTTTATACAAAATTTGATGAGATAGTTGAGGTAAAACATTCAAACATTGAGACGGTAGGCGTGTGAATACCGTTACAGGGATACCGTGACCCAAAATGTCAACAAAGCCCGTAATATCTGAGAGTTGTCGTAAAACAAGCCGGGTCTTCACCAAAATTCAACCGTACATAACTACGTAGTTTGTTCTGTTGTGATTATCTTTTGTTTTATTTTCTGTATCACAGAATTGTTCTTCGAAACGCAATGTTGCCCTACTTCGCCACTCCGGCTTTGTATTTTATTTATTTAGTACCTATTGATGTAATACTGTATTCTAAGGGAGGTGAATATTCTTCGTTCAAAACTCATAGATACTCAACTGCTTAGGGGACTAACAGAAAAAAAGTTGGTCGGTGCTTGCACTATGTTTTTCGCTTATACGTTCCCCATTGCCTTCCCTACAACATACAACAATAGAAAGACACATTTTACAGTGGACACTACAAATAGGACAATATATCATTACAGATACATTGATTTAACCAGTGACCTAACTAAACTGCAGCAACGATTTATTGCTATAACCCTGTTCGGCGCCCATTCGTCGGGGTTAGTGGGGTGAACGAGTTGCGGTCGCCGGGACACGGATCAATAACGCATCGTACTCCATATTCGGTGTGTAGCCTTCGCCGTGCAACTCTGCGATAGACTGTTGCGGTTTTTGCTTTTGCCTACCTATCTTGTTGGACGTCTACTAGTTCATTCCATCCGCTAAAAATAGAGGTATTGAAGAACAGTGAGATCTGCTTTATAATTTTTGACTTGTCCGGCCAGATAAACCGCGTTCAGTGACTTTAATAAATCTTCATCGACGTTTGTTCGTGGTTTAAGAGCTGCACCGACAATCTCCGTTATATTTTCTTGTTTTACGACACGCATGGCCAGAAATGGGGGTGGTCTTTGTAACCCAGACGGTACCGAATGTTTATTAGCACTAAAACTTGTGAACGTGCTAAAGATTCCGTTGTTCTTTTGTTTCATGTAAATCAAGAGTAGGTACCGTGTATGTACCTACTTACCTCTGTTCTTTTTCTTGTGCCTAATAAATGATTTGCCAGCGGATAATATGTGTATTTTATTATTTCATTTAAAAAAAGGTTTAATTATTTTGTATGGAGATAAAAGGCCATGTATTTCATCTTTTTTTTATGCTTTATTTTAAACAGCCGAAAGCCAAGTTTGACGCATGGTAAAATTACTTTATAGAGAAGTGATAACAGAGTTAGTTCTTTGAAATAAGATCAACGCTCTTCCATTGACTCCTAATTGTATAATTGAAGAGTTGGGCCGTCGGCGTCGGCGCCGCGGGCTCTAACCGATAACTAATTATAGTAATTTGTCATATAACTCTTAGCAGGTCGTTGTTATGATTTTATGAATCTTTCACAATAATTAGAATATGTTTTATTACTAGTGTATGTATGTTATATGCATACACCTTCGAGACATTCTGAATTAAAAACTTTTTTTAGTTCATGAAAAAATGTAACAATTAATCCTACAAGTTCGTATTTTTGAAGTGATGTGAAACCTGAATTTAGCTTCGAAATATTTAAGTACGCAAAAAACTTTTTCAGAGGTATTTAGACTCTTTTTTACTACTCCGATCTTTCACAAGCAGTAAACTTATAATTCTATGCTAACAATGGGCACTAAAGTATGTCCAACCCCATATTTCTGTTCTACAATACATTTCCCTAAATAATATTAGTCAAAGCTAAAGGTTACGGCATTACTAAAGGCCGTTAGGTATTTAACAATGAAATATTACCTCTAGGGAGAATACTGTTGACAATGGGTTATTTATTGTTCTATAATGTCAACAGTAGCCACATAGCCACTGTAACATAAACTCTATTACTATTCAGCTAAGAAACAAATTCTTAAAATGTAATATCTAACGTGGGCGGATAAAAATGTCAACTAAGCTATACAATTCTGAGATGTTTATTATCGATTGTTTATCTGTAAATGATAATAAATATTTACTAACATTTGTCTAATGACTATTGAAGAAAGTTTTTAGAATGACTCTCCGTATCGAAGCCATTATACTAATATTTTCAACGTTAATAATTGAGATTAAATGATGGACATTGGTCTCTTGTTTGTCTACATTAATAATTCAAAATCAATATAAATTGATAAAGTTTAACATTCATTTATGTTTGTGCTAGGAGAACAAGTCGAAACAATTTAGTTGGGAATTATTTTTATTACCGTTGACAGTACAAAACTTACCCGTCTGTATTTTTTCGTTCGTGGGTTATTGATCTTTAAATCTTTGATTGAAAGAAAACTGGTCACTTTAATTCGCAGTTTAGATACCTTTTCATTTGGTATAACTTGCCCAAAATCTTAATTTTACTCGCTATATGCGTGACCTATGACTGCTCTCGATAATACACGCGGTATGTGGAATGAAGATGTGAACTTAACCTCGATTTCTCTTATCTCTCCCCGGATGACTGCAAATGCCGACGGCTTGACACAAACACAATGTTATTTATGTAGAATGATGCATATTATGATCTGCTTCAACGAGACGATATCATACCTCCCGTAATCTTGAAAAAAACATGCACATGACATTAGCGGTGGTTCAATTATTTATTCTGTTACTACTGTTTTAGAAACTATTGTAGATTCCTGTTTGAATATCCGTACGAGTACCAACACTCAAAAACCACATTCTCAAAAGCTAATAAAAGAGGTTGTATATGTCGGTAAATACTTTGTGTTAGCCGCTCGCCCTTACACGGTCAGTCAGGAATCTGTGGACCGAAATCCAGTCGCGCAGGATTTCTTGGAACCAATGGACCCTTAGCTTCGAGCGATCAAACACTGCCTTGTATTTTTTTTTCTTGTCTGTATCTCGTGTGGTCTGAATTCAAAATTCAAGACGGATGAAAGTTGTATAACATTTTTCCTTGCTTTTAAGTAACCTTCGTCAAATTAATTCCTTTTAACATAGCATAAGAGCAATGATGACTTATCTCTGCATTTTTCTGAGAATATTACTGAGAAAGTTCTGCTTTTGTTATTTTTGGAGCATTCGCCACTAATTTCCAAAGTTGCCATTTTCATTCGACAGCATTCTTGGATCATTTTCAGAAATAATTCATTTATTAAGTTTTACTACTGTGTTCAATTGAGTTAAGATAACCTTCATTGTAATTGATTGAATAATAACATTATTATGAAAATGAATGTAGGTACTGTATTGAATGTAAACAATGAGGCTCCTAAAATGATGACATCAGAGATGTTTAAGTAGCCCATAAACTAGTTATTATTGATTCAACGTACATCACCTTCACTGCTTCGTTTACGTATACAAATTATACACCAGACATACCTAGGTATAATATGAACGAAGTGAGTAGCTGTAGATTTACTCGAAACTATTCTCTTTTATTTCACGACCTAAGTACTTTGAGTTAGTGTTATTATGGCTGACTCGGTTGGGTGAATATATTCCGCTTCCACATAATGTTGTACGGAAATGTAAGTATTTCTAAATATTTGTAATGTTACCCACCAATAGTAATACACAATACCAAGAACTGGTTGCATGACTAAAAATAATACGTCAAATACCAAAAACAGACGTCTTATCTTTAATTCATAAGTTTAAATTAAGGATGGCTCATCTTTGTTTTGTTGACTGTTTTATGAAAATCAGTGATAGCAAATGTAATTCAAAACATCAGTCTTGATAATTTTATGGCGCACATTGATTTGTATATGAAGACTACCAAGTGAGACTCGATCAGCATTTCTCCAATTAAATATTCAAAATGTCATAAATCGTCCCTTAGTTCACGCGTAGCCAGCGCGTTCTCGACGCATCGTAATGAACGACTCACGGTCAATTGGTCTGTGAAAGCCGATCCTGAGAAATCGATATCAGCGATCACTGATTACAGTCATCGCTTTTTAATTGCTGACAATATCAAAAAATAATATAACTCGTAAAAATAACGGTACGCAATACCGCTTAAGAGCGTTCCAAACATATTTGATTATTTTAAGTATTTATTAATAGGTAATAATGGAATTCTTACTTCTATACGAACCAACAACACATTGTAGTCCGTGATGCTGTATCCCAAACAGTAAACCACTTCACACGACCATAATGCCATTTCTATTACTTGCTTTAATCAACTGAATACGGTTCTATAAAATCACAGTTAACTTGAACATTAACATCATTTAACTTAAATTTTGAAGCGTGTAACTACTTACTCGGTTTTAATATGTCCATTGTTGAGGATATTCTCATAAACAACTATGAAAGCTATTTTATTATATTTAGCCTATACTAGCCTTTTAAGGACGCGAGGTCATGTTGGATTGAACCCACGTTATGATTTATAGGTAGATTAAACTTTTTTGTTATTTAACATTCGTCTTTCATGGCCAAATATTATATGCTGTCCAACTTTTTCAGGCCGTGCCCGTTCATATAATTTGTCGTCGCATTGTAGCCACAATTCCTTGATTAGCCTAAGTAATGACGTCGGTGTTTGTCATGTTTGTATATTCCATTAATATTATGAGTGATGAGGAAGGAATTATTACAAAAACCACATTGTCATCAATGTCATTCAATTAATACATGTCCATTACTTGTCCATTATAGGACATATTCAGAGCACTAATGATAACAAATGTTTCACGTTTCTATGGAACTAAATGATAAACAATCTAAATTGAGACACACAACGTTCATGAGTAGGCTAGATTTAATTTCAGCTGATGCAAAATAATGAACGAATTTTTCTACAGATCACTGAACATTGTTCGGGTTGTTTTTTATGTCTTATGTAACCAATTCCATTTAATTGAATCGTCCTTGTGAGTGACGTGTGAATAATGGCTACGTAGTATTTGATGGTTATAACTCGCTTGATACAGCAAGCGTTATGAACCGTTTATGATTTCTTAAGCCGTAAATGCTTGGTAATCTTCCGTAACATATTTGAAACGTTCCTTTCAGGGTACTCTTAAGTTCCTACAAGGCTATAAACTGAGATTGGATTTTCCAAAAATTGAAGAAAATATAGAAGATAAATGTGTTCAACTTTACATTTTTAAGTAGATAGGATAAGTTCTAATTTCTATCACCCGTTCTCGTACTCGTCAACACAATATTGACTTCACAATAGTATTGTAGCTATAATTTATAAACTAAATAAAATAAAAACATAACAAAGCATCTCTCTGTACCCAATAACGAATTCGTATTGAAATAATATTTGATAACATAAAAAGTAAACACTGCTTAACGGTACCACCATATTAAGAAGCTGGTGAAACCGTTTGTGCCAGTGCCGGATCATTTTGGTCTGCGTATACTGACCTCATACGCATGCTTGCTAATTCGGCGCATGCGAGTCACTGTCAACAACGCTATGACACTTAAATTCATATTTTTATCAGGCTCATCTTAGTTATTGGATTTATATCGATGATTCATCAGCTGAGCGCTGAAGATTTAATTATGTTTAATATAATGTGCCCCAAATTAGCACAAAATATTGGGAATTGATGTCAATTTATACTTAGGTTTTAACAAACCTTCAATTTTTCTAATACCTAAGCCCTTCATAAATCAATGTATAATACAAATAATATCACCAGCAATGCTGCTACCTATTTACCTACGATCCAATTTTTTATTACTAGTTCGTATGATATAAAAAAAATACCATATTCTGTAAAACATTGGTCGCCATAAAAATATTCAAACTTGCTTTTCTTACGTAATTTAAATAAGGTGTAAGCTTAGTAATCCTCTTTCCTGAGGCTAAATTAATTTCTTAAAAGTATTTGAGAACATTCTTCTTATTTATGTAAATTGTAATGATTGCATCTACACCGAAAATATTAACATTTTATGTGTTTAACACTTACCATTGCCAATCGGTTTGTATAACTGGAAATGTCATTACAAAATTGACGTCGAAGCGAACCTAATTAAAGAAATAGATTTAATCAAAATTTGAAAGTGAACATTTTTTATAGTCAATTACGAATCGAATTGTTGCCGTGCAAAATATTATACCACTTCATGTTTAACACGATACCTAATAGTAACATGTGCGAAATTATAATTGTTGGATGTAGTTTTAATCAGAACTTTATGGCCATATGTTCTGCTCAACTGACGCAATGCTAATGATATTGCCAGACCTTATGCTATTGACATTATTTGGTGTAGCTTCACTAACGCCTCCGCACATTATTCAAACAAAACAAAAAATGTTATAGCTGCTGACGTAATAGAAATGAATAGCGAGAGACTCAAAACGATTCCCGTTAGTCTTTGGATATAGATGCTGCTTATTTAAAGCATTTACTTTGTAGATGTGTGATGTGCAGAAAGAAATATTTTGAGTTTGGTGAATATTATGCTATAAAATACCTTGACCAATGAATCAGATATAATTTAAGCTCTTTATATTTTCCTTTCGTACGAAAAGCTTCCAACTCGAACAGTTGGCAATCTAAGTAGACACGATTTCGGTGCAATTGAAAATCTGTTAAGGACGTCGAATTAAATTACAACATTCAGATCACATGGATTTTTATAACACGTCACGAGACAGATGTCGATGTATGTTGGATGCCCAAATACGTAGGACTCGTGAGATAAAACGCTAGAGAAACAATAGAAACGCACTGTGACAAAAAACAAGGCCATAAAGCTTAAACCGAACACATGGTACACCTTCCAAGATTTTAGACAATGCCCTTAAATCTTGTCACCTTAAAAACTTGCCTTAGTAAGTTTTTTTTTGGCCATCTGATCCCAAACTAGGCAGAGCCTGTACTATGGCAACCAGACAACTGATAAACACACTTATATGTTTCTAAATACACCCAGACACAGAACAAATGATCGTGCTCATCACACAAACATTTGTCCTGGGTGCACGACCTCCGGCTTAGCAGTCAGGGTCACTAACCACTAGACCAACAGGCCAGTCAAGTTAGTACCAACTTTTACTTTAAAGTTTAAAATTTTGTGTCTGCAATCCTATTACCAGCTTTGAATTACATACGCAAGTAAGAGAAGTGTGCATAGCGTATACTGTGTTCTATGGATGCGCATCTTGATGCGTGCGTATCTCCATTTCCTTCAGCTTTTCTTTGATCTTAACATTTATTAAACCTTAGTACCCCCCAGTATTCGACAAAATACTCAAATTCCCGTCTTTTTCACGATCAAAATAGCTTTCAAGACCTCCACTACTTTCTAGGTCACAGTTAGGCGTTGTAGTCGTAACTAAGACCATCTGGTGTGAAGCCAAGAATAATGTTATTCCGCCTAGTTTTTTTGTATTTTTCGCCTATTAGTAGAACTATATTTTTAAATAGACTATGTGAGTGTGTGTGTATGTGTGAGATTGGTCTTAATAAACTAAGAAGAGTATGTTTCTTGTAAATTTTGTATACCTGTTTTCATGTTCTGGGATTGAATTAATGTCCTTTTAATATGTTTTTCAAAACAAAAACTATGTAATTTATGAAAATGTAAAAGCAAGAGAACACATTGATATCGTTGTTCGAAAGCAAGGCTATAATTCACTAGGACGTCATCTGCTGAGTTCTGATCAGATGCAGTACTTATACGTAATATGAAGTGACACATTCCTCAATTGAGCGGTGGCGTGCCGCGAGATCTCAAATTAGCGCCAATTTATGCCTCCGGGCTGACTCACGGGCGCGGCTAGGTGTTTTATTTCATCTAAGACCACTACAACATACGAAATAAAAGTGAAAAACAGGTAATAACACGCAACTTTAGCGTAGCAGTAAGAAGTACTAAGATTAAAGAATGAACGAACTGCTCTCATCGTATTTTTGTTTGTTGAACAATAAGACAAACAAATCCAAAAATACCAAAGACAATCGAAACCAATATCTTCATAATCATTTCATAAATACAATTTACGAACCTGCTTTCAAGAACCAAAAACATTTCAATCAACGTTTAATTTCTACGATCCGTGAAAGCGATCAAAGAGAATCGTGACTACAAATGGAGTTCTATCTTAAGAAATTGAACTATAAAACCAGAGTTAAAGAGCGAGTGATAAAACCTCGTTCGGCGTGGTTACATCGACCTTGTTTGCGCTAATAATTGAGCCGACGCAATTGGGCACTTCCCAGCGTCGCCATCGGGAACTAGCGAGTACTCGGGATGTCGGGAAATTAACCACAGGTCCACGAATTCAAGTTTACTGCTGTTATCTCGACCTTCATTAGACGAGATGGACAAGGACGAACGTCATTACTTATCTCTGTATAAAGAGCAACGTGCATTAAGATGCATCAAGACATGTCTTACATTGTTGACTGCCTACATTTTGATAAGGTTGTTCGTTTATTTCGCTTAACCTTTAACTCTTGTAACGAGTTGTTATATAAAAACAATTTATGACCAGTTATTACATACAGTACATGTATATTTCGTTCGAAATTCTTTACCAAATTGAGTTCTTATATAACTCATCTGAACAAAGATAGCTCACCATTGCAGTCACTAAACATCTTAGTTTAATGAAGAAACGACTTTAAATACTTTGTCGCTTAATTGTTCGTCGTTCGTTTGTTTATATGCATAATAAAATTAAGGGACAAAAACCATGAACAGGATCATTAGCACAGGACATTATTGCTAGAGACAGAACCTTATGCTTCTTAAAACAAACTAAATATGCTGCAAGTATAATTTCGAATAAGTAGTAGTAGAAAGTATCTACGTGTTATATAAAGTACCAACATCCAAAGATTGGAATGATTGTCACGAATCACATATTACGATATGATATAAAAGTATAGTATAGTACCTATATAGTAGCCTATTTAACAATAAACTTATGCGTTTTTAAAGTATTTATCAAAATAAACGTAATATAATTATCTTCACTGAACTAAATTTCTTTTTCTTTTCAGAATGTGGTGGACAATCACAGGAAACTTCGGGAACATTCTTCCGATTGACTGGACCAAATCGTTCTCCAGGAAGATGCATATCCCAACTTTGAACCTTAATGAGAAAAAGGTACGTAACTACGTGAATCTCACTGAAATGCAAACCAAATCTGTAGTCAATCGTTATATGATCTTTATTAAATTGTAGCATCTTTGTGAAGCCCATACAATTAAATCTTATGAACTATAATCTCAACCACTAAGTAGAGCTACTGTTAGTACTCAAATTCATATAATTTCGGTGATTATAACTTCAGATGGAAGCCGTTACGAGTAACAAAACTGTTTGGCCAAGTCTCGCATGACTACAAACCACATAATTAATAAACTGAAGAAATTTCCCACATATTAATACGATGCACTTGTTTTCTTATTTTTTGTAACAAGATACCATCGACGCGACTCTGAAAAACTTGGTGTAGGTACACTGTAGTTACTTTATTGTTTCGTGGGAAAATGTTTTTCTTTTTGTATCATTATCATATAATACCAATAAAAATTGCAACTGATGTGCCTTCTTTCGATGAAGCTTGAAATTGGAAACTATTTATGCAATGCTAAACTGGAATAGGTGTCACGTTGTTATTACCTTTTTCATATACTGCAGAAAAATATTAATCTAATACATACAATAATACGTTGATGCAGTGTATTAAATTTAAATATTTAGCTAATACTAACTCGGGCTTTTCGTTTTTTTATATTTTGAGGTTGGGTTCTCATCTTACCTCAGTACCTCTACTGAAAGCCCTTTCTGATGAGAACAGCAACATACTCCTGCAAAAAAAACCAATAGAAGCTGACCTTCTCGGAAACATAGTTGGACCTACTAATCCTGAATGAAATAAGTCTTTACACGAATACCTCATTTCTTCTGCAAAGCCATTTTCCAGCCTGACTTCCTCTAATTTGTCTAAAACATTGTTTATAGAGTTCAATGACGCCTGATGACGAGATCCACAGCTCGGAGGACGAGGCGGTGGCCTCGGACCTAGACATGCACGCGCTAATCCTGGGTGGCCTGCATCAGGACCACGAGTGTCCCGTCAAGACTGCGGATGAGGTCAGCTCCATTTTTCAGCAATCATAATTTCAATTAGTATTTTTGTAGGACAGTAGTCAATGTGCTGAGGGATTAAAAAATAGTCCTAGAATAATTGAGCATAAATTGTGAAATAACGTAACAACATTTCCAATTAAGTAGTAGCTGTAAAATTTCAACCAGCGCTCATGCGCTGGTTAAAATTGACTGAAATAGATATGATCATTCATATTTTTTTATATTAAAGCTAGGCATTGTCCGATTATTCCAATACTTAGCTTAGTATATTCGGCCAAAGACCGATTGACTTTTTGCCGTATGTAATATTCCTTCCTTTTGTAGGTGATTCAGGAGATCGACGATATGATGCAAGATACGCCATCGTCGGAAGGCGACATCATAGAGTACAATGAGGCCCTGGAAAAGGGGAAGGAAGTGCTCAGCGCGCCGCTCTATGAAGATAGTAAGTACATACATACTTAGTGAAACCCTTTCCAGATTCTCAATACATTGATTATCATCGGACCAACCTTGAAAATACGATATGACATAATATCCATAATCAATAGGATAAGGCCAACCTTGAGAATAAATTTGGTTTTGGTTCAGATTCTGATTGTCTTCGTTCGAACCAAGATACTTGCACACAAATGCAAAATACTTCGGCCGCAAAATTTTCGCCTCTGGCTCATAATAATTATCTCATTATAACATTCACGCGTGATAATTTTGCAGTGTGAAGCACATTAATTGGGCGAAGGTCAAACCAAATATTTATAAAATGTACGATAGCATCCCATTTAGTTATCATGTCTAGTTATGACGTCATTACAAAATATAGATAGGACAACTCCATTGCTAATTAAAAGTCTAAGAATAGTCTTGAAGTACATCCAATGACTGAACAAGCTATCTTTGCAACGAAACTAATTAACAATGATAAAGTTGAAAATTATTGCATTTGCGTCCAGCGACGACAAAAACAAAAATAACGTGTATAAAATCATCATTATTCAAAAATTATTGTTTGCCACAAAATGAATAATAATAATATCTTAAGACAGTTCACACACGGCCATCTGATCCTAAACTAGACAGAGCCCGTACTATGGCAACCGGACGACTGATCAACATTCTTATATATTTCTAAATACATACATAAATTATAGATTAATAACACCCAGACTCAGAACAAATGATCGCGGTACACAAAGATTTAATTTTGTCCTGGGTGGAAATCGAACCCACGACCTTCGGCTTAGCACTCAGGGTCACTAACCACTAGACTAACAGGCCTGTCATAAGAGCTACAAAAAATCGCTTTCTTATTCATTAAAAGTTCAGGTACTTATTTATCTTATATTCTCGGTATAGGTTTTTAGACTGTGAGAACCGGTCCGGTTCGCCTCCTATTACCTTTAATGGAGGCTTGCACAGCATTTTCTGTACCTAATGACATAATTGATTTCGTAGCAATTTGTAACTTTTTGCGGTAATGATAATAGCTGGTGAATATCGCGAGATATGTCAAGCTGAAGTTTGAAGCGTGAGAAATGGAAGACAATAACAGTTACATCATTTGATGACGAAATTCGCGTTACTGTTGTCAGAAAAACATTAATGCACTAGGCGATTTGTGTTTTTCGTATTATATAATACAAATGATAGTATGCAACTGTATCACTGCAGAGCAAATACCCTCTTAGGTACCTTACTATAGATAATACAGAAAATTATTGATCACATCTATACTAAGTTCCCATTTCAGATTTTACTTTTGCTGATAATTTATCACTGAAAAGAATGAAAGAAATAATTAATGTAGACCAACTAACTTATTTAGTACAGGTCGAAACTTACTGGCGACTATTAACATTAGCCAAGCCGCTGCGCAGTAGCAAACACATACCTACACCAGCGGGAGTGTAGGGCGAGGTACTGCGCAGACTGTAACTAACTTCACATCCGCCATTAAGTTTAAATTGAATTACACCTACAAATAACTTTGAAAAGGTCATTGTAGTAAACTTAACTTGCTAACTTTAAATAAGTTCAAAACGATATTTGAGTTGTTAGGGCAACATAATACTAGAAAATGAGTCAAACTTTGACTAAAGGAATAAAAAAGAACATAAAACAGCAAAATATTTTGAGACACGACAAAACGCCCTCATCGTGTCAAGTTGCGAACTCGCGTGTCAGTAAAGACGTCGGATAACATATCTGGCGACGTCGCGTGGTGCAAGCTGACATCACACGATGTTCTAGCGACACGTGTTCCACCACATTTGGCAGCCAGTGTATACCTACTTAGCTTTATAGATGTGACAGCGAATACTCCGACTAGTCGCACCAATGTGACACATAAAATAACTGTGTGATGTGCGGGAATTAAATGATGATCTATACTAATATTATAACAAAGAAAGATGTGATTGTTTGTTTGTTTGCATTGAATAGGCTCCGAATCTACTGAACCGATTTTAAAAATTTCTTCACTGTTGGGAAGCTACACTATTCCCGGCTGACATAGGCAAAACAAAATTTAAAAAACATTGAGACCGTGGTCGGAGCTGCGGGAAACAGCTAGTGACACTTTATAGTGAATATTAATCGTTTTCTGTTCGAACTTTATGGTCACGTCGTATAATCCAATTGAATTAATTCGGTGAGAAAGTAAATCATAAATTGATCAATAAAGCTCGAAGTTGTCGTTACTCGATATTACGGGCGTACCGCGCTGCGCAGTGGCCGATTCTTTCGCCCGAGTGCGTTCACCCCTGCGCTTGCGATTAATTTGGCGCATCACTTTGTTTTCTAAACCACGCGTTCATACGATATTTTTCTGAACATGATTGATGAATAATCGGATATAAATATCGGTATAACCATAAAATAACTCATGGTGTAGCGTTAAATAGGTTTTTTAAACGTTAGACTTATTTATTTGTATTGAAACTAGTACGGTAGTAAACATAAGATGCTAGTAAATCTCTATGAAGAATAGCAGATGTTGAATGTATTAAACCTAGTTTGAAAGTCGACTAGATGTTTTCATAATGCGTACGTGTTACTGAATGAAATTTGCCTCTTAAAAAACGACAGCTGATTACAAATTCGTTAAGAGTAGCAGACGGTATTCATACATAAGTATTTCTAAAGAACTCCCGTATTTTGTCACGAAGTGGAATGCTTATTTGCTACCGATACATGTTTTACGGAAGTTTCTTAATTACGTAAATATTTTCTACGTTCGGTATTTGTATCATAAATAGTAAAAATACCAGTTTTTGCGTAAAATCAACAACGAATTCAAGTCGTCACATTTCACTCCATTCCGGAAAACATTTGTTTGATTTATGACTTAACGTGTTAATAAAAAAATATCTAAATGTACCATTTCCAATTCACAATTTTATTAAATGTACTTTATCAATTCCAGAACTGCGCACATTCTCGCTTGCTCAACTGAACGAGATATTTATGGAGCTAGAGGTCTTAATCCGCGAGTTCTCCGAGACATTGATCGCAGAGCTCGCCTTGCGTGACGAACTTGAGTACGAGAAGGAGTTGAAGAACACCTTTATATCGCTGCTTCTGGCTGTTCAGAATAAGAGGCGCCAGTATCATCTGGAGAAGAAGAAGAGGCCATTACCTCCCCGCTCTCCTAATCTGAACAGCTCGCACTCCGAGCCAAAGGTAATTATTTGGAAACGTTTTATTTTTTTAATAAGCGTAGACAATGCTCGAATTTATACGATTGGATTTTAAAAAAAAGGAAAAGATGACACTGGCCAGTAAGAATAAAACTGTTTTTTTTTTATCACGGCTCGGCAACGTCCTCCACTTTAATATTCAAAATTATAATAAAAAAAAAGTAATTTATATTATAAAAAAATAAACTAATGTGATAGCTGTGTATTGCTGATAGGTTTGGTAATTGAAATAATTTCTTCTGGAATATAGTTGTCGGAAAAAACTGTGTGTTATGCAGTTTAAATATCGATTACACAACTTATTAACTCTTCGGGTGCCCATAATTAAAGATATTACACGTAGTAAAACGAATGATTGAATATTTATAATATAATATTGTACAAATACGTAAGAAATCGGTAAAAGTTTCTTGCCTGGATTGAGACACTTCTTGCATAATAACTTCACCCATAAACATGGCACCTAAGAAATTGCTTCCTTTCATAAGAAATTATTAAAATTAAGCCTACCTTTTCATTTCAGACGGTAGGGCCTATTCGGATTTGGATACGATTTCTGACCGACTTTACGTAGGACGTACACGTTACACTATTGCACTCAGTTATTTCATTTACTTATTATATTTGACGACCTCCGTTATAGTCGAGTGGCATGCACACGGGTTTTCAAGGTGCTAGCTCTGAAGTCCCGTGTTTGATCCCTGGACGGGTCGGTGAAGGAAAAAAACTTTTCTTCATTGCCTTGGGTCTGGGTGTTTGTGGTACCTTCGTTGTCTCTGATTCCATAACACAAGTGCTTTAGTTACTTACATTGGATTCGGAGCAATGTATGTGATGTTGTCCACATTTATTTATTTATTATTCGCCTTTAATTAGTAGACCTATTTTTCGCCTTCAATAAATCGGTCATCGAAAACTGCTCCCTTAGCTTGACATAATTATCTGTTTTATTCTTACGCATGATAAACCTATATCTACTGAAAATGCAATATTGCATAATTTGATAATATTCTAAGATATTGTTAATTTGTTTCAGTATTTGACTACAGTGATACCTTTCCACCTAGACAACGGCCCACCAGACAACCAATCTCTTCAAGTGCTCATTAAGAGTAAGTATCATTAATTAATCCTTATTAAAGACACATTACTTTATCTCTATGTAATATCGACAAAACCCAGTTCTCTTAAACGACGGAAAAATATTAATGTAGGACTTCAACAGCCCCGATTAATAATTATTCATTCAAGCCCAATACTGATCGAAAAGCGACCATAATTAGTTTTAATTTCAAGTTTGTAGAAGGGGTTTTTGATCCACGTTTTAATATAAAGAGTATTTGACATCCATTAAAGACAACAATATTAATCTCTTTGATTCTCAGTTTTGACTAATCTGTTATCCCTTCTCAATTTGTCAAAATAAATTATGCGTGTGTGTCAAACAGATGGATAGTATAATAGTGTGCGCAATGTTATTTTTATGGTTTTAATTTAGTGTATTTTTTATGCATAACTGAAAAAAATATAATTATGTAATCTATATACCTATATATAAATCAATGGCTGTTCGTTAGTCTCGCTAAAACTCAATACCGGCTGAACTGATTTAGCTGATTTTGTTCTTGAACTGTTTGTGAAAGTCCAGGGAAGGTTTAAAGGTGTAAAAAAAACTGTACCTAAACTCGGGAATTACCTTAATTAATTTACTTTTGACAGAACGAAGTCTGTCCGGGCAGCTAGTTCTCTATAAAAATTTCGCACACATAGAAATAGGTAGTGTGCGAAATTTCATAGATACTCCTCCATCCGCGCAATTTCATAAAAAGGGTTTGCTTCACGTATATTAACATATAGATATTTTCAGTTTTGAAGGCGATCAACGAGGACAGTCCCACCGTGCCGACGCTCCTAACAGACTACATCCTGAAGGTCCTCTGTCCAACATAAGCCACCAACAACTCTAGCCAATTGAATATATTCAACACATTCAACATTTCAACATTTGCACTTCACTGTCTAACAATATTACTTAGGCCATATCATCGACACAGATATCTACACTTAGAATTAATAGGTGTTATTATCGATTAGTGCTGGGAGTTAAAAACCAATCCGTAGATAGCTTTCTCTACTATCTCTATAGCGCGGCCTGTTGGTCTAGTGGTTAGTGACCCTGACTGCTAAGCCGGAGGTCGTGGGTTCGATTCCCACCCAGGACAAATCTTTGTGTGATGAGCACGATCATTTGTTCTGTGTCTGGGTGTTATTTATCTATAATATGTATGTATTTAGAAATATATAAGTACCATTGTCTGGTTACCATAGTACTGGCTCTGCCTTGTTTGGGATCAGATGATCAGATGATCAGAGGATCAGATGGCCGTGTGTGAGCTGTGTCCCAAGATGTTATTATTATTACTAAAGATTGAATTATGTCAGATTTCTATCTCAAATCTGCTATCTGCGGATTGGTTATTGGTTTCCGGCGTAAAGGTGTGTTGTGTAAAGATTGAAGCATGAAGTCACGTGACCAAAACTGGAGGCAAGCTTAAGGGGATCAGAGATTTGATCTGAGGCTTGGATAAGTGTGAAATGTAAAAAAAAATGTAAAACCTTTAACAAAATGGATGAAAAAGAAACGTAAAATTGCGTCATGGGAATTAACGTCAAGCCTTACAAGGTAAATGTATGTTCGTGTTAAATCCCGTGACGTGTTCTATACCTACTTGATACTATAAAGCTGAAGAGTTTGTTTGTTTGTTTGTACGCGCTAATCTCGGGAACTACTGGTCCGATTTGAAAAATTCTTTCACTGTTAGATACCCCACTTATTGAGGAAGGCTATAGGCTATTATCGACGCCCACGCAGGCGGAGTCGCGAGCAAAAACTAGTGTTGTTATAATCATGCAACGCGACAGTTTCAGTCAGTATGTTCCAAATATTTTTTTCATTGCACTTAATTTGAGCCTTAGATCAAACTGACCAACAGGAGTAACTCAAAATCGATTTATCAAAGCACCTTTATCAAAATAGAATAAATTAATCAATAAAAATATTAATATTAAATTTTCATCTTGTATAACCATAAAAATAAAATGCACATTTTACAAGACTATTGTAATATTATTTTGATTTGCTGTTATTTAAAATTAAAAAATACGTATGTTGTTCTGTTGAATGTTCTCAAGCCATAGCAATCCTCTTCATCAATTCCAAGTGTTAAATATATATTCAACTCTCTTTATTTGCATAAATGAACTGTGATATCATTAAGATAGTTTAATTATTGCTTCCTTTTAAGGTTTACGTAACTATTTCTTATTTTTATTAATCTCAAACATTTAAAATTATATATTTATTTTAGATTATCATATTTCAATTGTCATCGGCAGAATGTGAATTCAATTGTAAATATTTTAAAAAAATATATTGAAAAGTGGAATTGTCCTCTCAAATTAAACTTTTAGCTATATTTAAGGTATCTAGGTAACACGAAAGAGGCTTGTAAATAATTTAAAATCAGCTTCTAGGACTCTTAGCTGAAATATTGTTTTAATTATAGACCTTAACTCATTTTTATTGATCATCGAATTTTGTTTCTTTTTTTTTATTTTACTATTATGTAGTGTTGCCATAAACTCGTGTTTATAATTACCTACCTTATTTACTAAATCCAAGCAGTCGTCCTGTTACGTGTAGAGTTAAAAGAGGCGATAACTCTTTCCAACTACTATACTTTTAAGTAAAAATTTGTTATATGGTACAATATAGCTACTAAAACTACCCGGTGATTCTCAGAAGACAAAAAGATTTGGCGACTCGGGTAGTGGAAAGCTGCGATAAGCCACGTTATAGGTATTTTGTTTGGACTTAGAGAATAACCCATAAGCAAATATTTTTTGATGTTTGAAAAGTACGTTCAACCCTGAGGTCGACGCTGCGTTGGGGGCTGTTTTATTAGAAAACAAGATGGCGACTGCTGTCAAATTATTTATCGTCGTATTTAACCGCTTTATGACAACACTGATAGTTTTAAGATTATTAGCTATAGAGTGCCCGAAATAAACCAGCTAATTATGTTTTATAGTAATTCCATTAATCATGAAATTTAAGTAGACTTATAACATTGTTAGATTTAAGTTGTATCTCTAGTCTCAACATTAAGTAGTCATACATTTGTTATTACTTTTAAACATGACGGCAAGGGAGCTCGAATGTTCTTCAAAGTATAATAAATAATTGCATGATATTATGTATGTAACTATTGTTGTAATTTTAAAATACATTTTATTGTTTCTACCTAATTCGGTTTGCTAAATTATTTATAGCGATCGCTTCAGTCGCACGTTTGATCTACTTTAGGAAATCAGCAATTTGTTGCGCATAATAAAATGTTGAATGAATGGACTGGACGAGGTACCATGGGAACAGCGAAACCATATCTCATGACGTCATAATGCAGCCGTTCTTATCTTGAATAATGACAAGTTTTAAAATGACAACAGAATTTAATTGTAACGGTAAATAAAAATAATTTCCTTTTAATGTTTACTTATTGATGTTAAATTATATTAACAATTATCTATTTATTACTGACTGTGGCGTAATAGATATACAAGATATTTAAACGATTATGAATAAACGGTATCTTAAAGAAAGATATAATCAAATAAATGTTGCCTATCACTGTCTGGCTTTCAAATCCAACTGTTTATGTGAACGCATTGTAAGTACCTGGTCGAAATAAAGGAGCTTGAATGATGTAATGTTTTTTATTTAAGTTTGTACACATAACTTACGAAAACAATCGTACTTTTTTATTAAAAAAGATGAAGATCTTATCAAAAGTCGATACAATTACCCAAGAAGATTCACAGTTTATTTTGTTATACCTACGATGAGGGCACCAAATAAAATAAAAAAAAAATGTTGTATGGTTTGTAAGGAATAGTTTACATGTGCTGGTTGATGAAATGCACAAAGCTTGTGACGCGGGCGAAGGCGGACGGGAAGCCGAGCTGGCAACCAATAGCTGCGACGAAGGAGCTCACACCAGCCTGAAAGAAACAAGTAAGTATTATGCAAAGCGTCCAGTTATTTGTGTAATCTGATGCAAGGTAGGTTTAAATTACTTTGGAAATTGATTGCAAATTACTTCATAACATTTCACATATCAGTTCATTTTTTAGTAAATATTCTTTTTTTAATTTGTACATCAAGCATAACACGATAGTTCAGAAATATTCAATTATCATAAAAAAGGTGTTAATTAAAGTTTCCTTTCAATTTTTTTTCTGTCCTTTATTCCATTTGAGAGGATTCAGCAACTAACGCGTCTTATCAATAACCAGTAAAGTACAAGTTAAATTTTAAGATATTTTATCCAAAAAGTGTATTTTATTTCGTAATTTTTCATATGTAACATTGTGTAATTAGCTAGGTTATACAAAGGCTTCACAGTGTGAGTGAGGGAGTATATAAATCTATGATCTATTATAATCAAGGCAGTATAACTTACAAGAGTAGGACTGCCGTGGCGATTAATAACAAGGGGGCCACCAGAGTCACCGCCGCAGATGCCGACACCGCCGGCGCCGCTGGTGCAGATGGTACTGGATTGGACAAACGTGGTGCCGAAGGTCGCCTGGCACTGAGCCACACTGATCACCTGCAGGTTCACGTGGCTAACCACGGTAGATGCACCGGCTTGAGCTGTGGAAATGACGGTTTTAAAGCATGGCCTTTCAGAATAAAGAACTACAAAACATTATTACTGCAGATGTCTAATTCACTAGAATTAAAAATATGAAAAAAAAACCGGCAACACGAAGCTTAACAATATATAATTCTGTTGTCCATTTAATAAGTACTACGGCTTCTTAAAAATATCTTCGCTGCACTTGCGATATTACAAAGGTGGTATCAAACATGGAACTAAATAATAAACCTAAGAAGTGAAGTTTAAAAAAAATAAGCAAAACCTCGGTCTATTATTTTTAGTTTAAGTTCTTATATTTTGTCATTTCTTCACGTAAGGTTAATGCCGTCCCTTTTTTTGTTGGTAACGTTCTTCTAATCTTCATAGTTCAAAGGTTATGTTATAGAGTACGCCTTACCGTCACTAGTCCTGCCAAAGCCAGCAGCTATACCCCATTGACCGGTGAAGTTCTCCCATAGTTCAGATGAAGAGGGAATTCTGATGGGCTGGATGCTGTCTGAAAGTTTCAAATACAATGGATTTGTTACCAATCTATAATATCTGTTGAATGATACAGAATCTTTACTTATCGTAACTGAAGTTCAGTCGTTATTAACCTAATTAGTTATACCTACAGAGCGTGATAGGAGCATATTATGTTCATTAGCGGGCCACGCTTGTCGGGAGGATTAGCATCCAGGGGGGCTATTTTACCCAAGAAGTACCTATAAGATACGTCTTAGTTACAACTTACTGGTAACAGGAAGCGAAACCGTTGCATGGAAAATTAGACTTACAAAGATATATTAGATTTACCCGAAAAACTTCATTTTAAATCTTGGCTTACAGTTCGTACTGATTCAGACTTTGCGCTGTTCACCAGGCGGTTGATATAAATCTCTGGTCACGTGCAATTGTCGAAAAATATGTACTAGGATGCGATTTTAAACAATTAATCAATGCTGTAAGTCCCTGATAATAGTATCAGGTATCAAAATCATTATTTTTCTTATCTTCTGTGATTTGTTTCGAATATTATAACAAGTAGTAGTTGTACTAAATACTGATAAGGTACTTACCGGTGTAAAAAACGTTGAAAGGTAGGTAGATCATTGCAATGTCGTTGGAAAGTGTGGAGGCGACATAGTTGGGGTGCATGATGACGTTGGTGGTGGCGATGCGGGTGCCGCCAGTGAAGAGGAAGTTGGAACCGAGAATGACGGTGAACTGCCAGGCCTGGTTGCGGCCATCGGTCCAGCAGTGGGCTGCCGTCACCAGCCGATTGGCAGACAACAGGGACGAGCCGCATACTGAGTTACCGGTGATACCAACTAAGTTGATCAGGAGTCCAGCCTAAAACACAAAAACTTATATTTTAACCAAGAAACCCAAAAAAATCCTTAATTTAAGATTTAGAGCAAGTTTAACATCACGACGGTGTAACAGCTTATTGGTTAGTCTATGATTCTGCATTACTATGCTGGCTCAAAAACTAAATTCTACAGTCTTAATCTTGACAAGTAGGTACGTCCGTAGTCTACTAGTTAAAATTATTTTCACTTTTAATCAAAACTACACTGCGGCCGACTTGAGTCTTAGTTATTCTTCATTTGTGCATGTGATTTGAATGTTTGTGAAACCCCCGCGACACAAGGATTAAATTCCATAATGCGGGCGTCGTTTTTTTTTTTAAATTCTGAAACGAGATACAAGGCAGTTTGTGTGAGATACAAGTTCACATAATAGGTGGGTGAGAAAGAGACGGCAATATGTGGTATCGCTTTTTAGGCTCGCCAAGATACAGCGCCCAAAGAGTATTCAGGACGATAAAAATGTTTTGTCTAGATTATTTTTATTGAATTTCCTCCTATATTTCTTATATACGTATGTCAGTATGTCTATACAGACATACTAGTCTGTAGGGACACAAAGTGCACTCTCATGTACACAGGAAATAACGTACCTACATTACCTGCTACAATACTGCACCATCAGCTATAATTAATTTACCAACTACATTTGTTTGTTTTCTAATTTTAAATACAATGGAAAAAGTAGCAATCTTATCTATTCAATAATTATTACGATTATCTTCAGACACTAATCATACGTATGACCTGACTATTTCAGGAATACACTATAAAAAATCACACATGTGTAAATGTAAATACCATATAAGAAGTTGAAACATAGTATATTTAATTATTTATTTACAAGACCCTCACTGCGGGGAATAGACTGACCGGACTTCAGCTTGTTTAAAATAATGGTCTCGAACTTCCACTAAGAAAAGTTTTATATTCAGGGGACTATTTTTTTTTAACTCGATCAGACCTTTACACTCACCTCCTTCTTTGTGAAATGAAATATACTGTTCTATGTACGGACTTTGTTCCGTAGTCTGCTTTGAATATTTTTGTCGCAAAACATTTTCATCGTTTAACTATTTCTGGTTATATCTGGTTTATTCGCAACAGATTCTGGTCGCAGTGGAAGTACAGCTGTAGATAGCAGATGTTCAGACAGATGTTTTACATATTATTGGTTAAAAATCCGTTTAGGTTCCGTTAGTTATATTGACTAAACGGGTTTTCCAAAATCTACCCAGACTACTGCGGAGTCTGGACACTGTGGTTGTCCGCAACTTAGAACTTAGGACTGTTTTCTCGGTTCTGTACTAATCCAAAACAAACTTGACCCGAAGCGTACGTTATTTTATGAATTAATCCTGGCAACTATTCCTGTAGGCTTATAATACGACTGTGCCTGTCTTGCTTTATCTCTCATCTGCACTAGGTCTTGAGAAGTCAAACAACCGTACCATACTATTAGCGACCAATGGTTACCTACATGAATTATAAGTGGAACATTGGCAATCAAAAAATAAGCTTCTATACTCACGAAGTAAGGGTGGTAATTAGTGGGAGCGAGTGCCCCACCTACAATCCTGTCCTGACTGTTCGCCACGATCTCTTGCTCAGTAAGTCTGATCTTCTCCGCGGTGGGGATACCAACAGACTCGTGGTATCCAAGCTCCACGTCCACTAGGGCGGACGCCGACGCCACCAGCGCCAAACCTACCAACACTAAAGCTCTCATGATAAACTCAAATTCTTAAAACGACGAGCGGCACATACTTACTCCATTTATATACCTGCTGTTAATAAAATCAGATCTAATCATTCTCGCAACGCAATGTTGATTGGTAGGCAATACTGTAGGTATTAAACGATTACTTTAATCAGGGTGGGTGAGCCTCATTTACCAATATTAATCAAGATATCGTTTTCGTTTGCAATTCAATAACAACATAATATTTTAAATACAGTAGGCTATTCAATAAAGAAAGCGAGAATAAGATAAAAAGTGTTATTTTGATACCTTTTCTTACTGCTATAAGGGCCGAGGAGTGTGGGATTTTTGGTCACAATTAGCACATGGAGGCGGGTAGCTTTTCCTCTTAAGAGACCAAATCAGAAAACCGTCCTGTACAAGGCCTGTTATGGCACTTCCCTGAGTTATAGGTGTACCTAAAAGTTTTAGAGATATAATATGGGAGGCAGTTCCCTCTACTAAGACATTATTAAGCATATTATTTGAATAATATATACTTAGTTACTTAGTAATATGTCTGCATTTTTTATTTCAGCGTAATTGCCACACAGGAAGACCGATAGGACCAAAACACAAATAAAGTTTTTTTTTTCAGGATAAAAATGAAGATTTTAGATAATTAGGAAATAAGTGTGCATTTTTTTTATTCAGTTTTTCATTGTAAGGTCCAGCTGTTTTTCTACTTTTCTATCTACCTAATTTCTTTGCAGATTTCAAATCCCTACAGCCTAAAAATACCATAATAATATTTCACGAGAAATCGTATTTCTGGATTCTGGATATGAATTTTAAATATTCATCCCACAAGATGAGAAGCAAGTTACATGTAGCAATTCACTATGATCCATTTAAATAGTAGTATCATATAAAAAACCAAGACACGTGTCGAAAAAACATTTAGCAATCCTTGATTACTTTTATGCGATAAAGAAGCGCGACGCCGCGCCGTGACGCGGTAAGCGCATTGCCACGCGGCGCGTTGTAGCGGCATCGGCAGTTCATTGTCTCTACGTATCACAAAGATAATTAATTAATAGATTTAAGCCTGTATCTTTATTTTATCTAAATATAATAATTTAATACGGATAAATAGAATTGGTATGTATTTCAATTGTTTTCATTAACGAAACTGGTAAGTAGGGTGCGTTCTTATGTACTCCTCCTCACTATTGGCCTTAGAATTATTATTATAATAATCTTCAGACCGAATGTCGGCCTCGGCAGCCAATCTCAAGTGAGATCAGCCATGTACGCAAAATATATTATAGTGCACAAGTGTGTGCGCAAACACAGGTGCAATCCCTGTTCCTTCACTCTCATAGTCCGATGGGACGGTTGACCGACACGACCGGAGAGAGATCAGGTGCAGGACCAACGGCTTTACGTGCTTTCCGAGGCAAGGGGGTGTAGACACAGCCACACTTCCTGACTCCGAGTGGTACTGAGAATTTCTAAACTCAGTAAATATTTTACGCCCGACCCGGGAATCGAACCCGAGACCTCGTGCACGGCAGTCGCGCTTGCGACCGCTCAGTCAGAATGATTATACAGTTCACGTTACTTAAGGCCGAATACTGAAACGTCAATTAGTTTAAGGCCGCCGTAAAATCTCATGCTGTTTCTGTCACTGTAAGGTGTAAAGTAGCGACAGATAGACATTTAAGAACGTGTTAAAGTTAATTGTCCGTGAGGATGCGGCTTAGAATATAACCCTCCCTCTCTTCCCGTGGTTGTCGTAGAAGGCGACTAAGATATAGAAACAAGGAGAATGGGCAGCAGCGTTTTCGTAAAGAACGAATACAAAACTGCGATCACCCACCCGCTTGCCCAGCGTGGTGAATACTGTGACTAGTACAATAGACACCATGGTTGCGCACCATAACACACGGGCCCAGGTTCCTGGTAGTCCCACTAAGGAAGGCGGAGGACCGGAAGCAGTGGCGCAAATTAGGAGAGGCATATGTCCAGCAGTGGACTTCGCTGCGTTGATAAAGTTAATTAGCCTTTCATTTGGGGTTAAGGCACTGATTAGTTCACACTACGTTTTATCATAACTCCAACATTCTTACAGGTTCTGTCATGTAGTAACCATCTTGGTAAGAAAGAAATAAGCTTTTAATTGTAGGAAGTTAGGAACGTATCTTTATTTTACATTTGAAATCTTATTTTATATTATTTACATGTGCTGGTTGATAAAACTGGCGAAGCTGGTGATGCGTGCGAACGCAGAAGGATGACCTTGCTGGCAAGCGTTGTCGGCGGCGAATGAGCTGACACCGATCTGAAAATACAGCTTTTGTTATTGTTCTGACACAATACCTTAATAGTTAGTTAAATAATTACAAAAGTTTGATTTAAAGCTTGCAAAATATGTAGGACAGAGTGACGTCACGCGAATGTTCAATTCACTGTATCTTTATTTATTATTGTTTACGAGACGAAAGAACAATGTTTTTACAAAAACCGGACTTTTTTTAATAATAAGGTTCATAATTAAAAAAAGACATACAGTCAGACACAGAACCTTTTCCTTTTTGGTAGTCGATTAATAAAGAAAAATAGTAAATAAATTTTGTTCTTTAATTTTTTTATCGGCTCGAATCTGTGAGAGACTGGCACAGGACCGGAGAAAAGAGCCTTATACCTAGCAGTGGCATGACAAGGGTTGTGGATGATGGTCCTTTGATTCCTTTTTGGAAGCAGTTACTTTTTTTCTTACTGATTGGCCCCTCAGTTAGTCCGATTAATTAACTTAAGCAGTTACGAGTACCTCTACAGTACTTGGTTCACTGTTTGGTCGCAGTCAGCGGAAGTTCAACTCACCAGAACATTTCTTCCATTGAAGTTGGTGACTAGCGGACCTCCAGAGTCACCACCGCAAATGCCAACGCCTCCCCAGCCACTGGTGCAGATAGTACTGGAGACCACGTACTCCAGACCCAGGTCTGGTCTATTGTAGGTGGCCTGACATTGCGCCAGGTTCATGACCTGCAGGTTCACGTGGCTCACTATTGTCGACGCGCCTGTTGTTCTGGAACAATTAAAATGGTAATATCATGTCACTTTTCCAATCCATGTTAGGGTCGGCTTCCAGTCATAACAGATTTTGCTGAAAACCGTATTTTACATGGAGTTGGAGTGACTGCCTGCCTAACCTCCACAAACCATTTTACTGGGTAGTTGGCAACGACTGTGTGACACTATAATTATGATAAGATCACTGTATGAAAGTCGGAACCAACAGCTTTTCGTGCTATACGAGGTACGGAGGGATCCTGGCGTATTTACAAATGGTCACCAATATAGGGGCCAACGGTGGCGAGTGTGGCTCTTTGGTTTCAAAGGTTTTTTTTTCCTTATACTATATTAAGCAGTTAAATAGAGAAAATCTATAAAAAAATACCTCTGTATAACAATATGAAACTGCTAACACCATCTAGTGACAAATAAAATAAATAAACGATAATAACGTTGTTATTAGTCTGTTTGGATCTCTATAAAAAATATTATATAAAAACAGTCCCGGTTAATTGCTAAATAATTTTATAAATATTATGCAATACTTACGATCACTGGTTTTTCCGAAGCCAGCAGCAGTGGCCCAGAATCCCACAAATGTCTGCCATAGTTCATTATTTTGGGGTAAATTGATGGGCTGAATGCTCTCTGTAAGCAAAGTATACGCTTTAACATAAATATGATTAATGTGAATCTCCACATTTAGAGCAGCTCCAGATACTGTCTTACCAGGTCTGCCACTTTAAATAGTCCTCGAAAGAAATATTTTAACGAAGATTTTATGAAAAGGTTATTTTGATGACAGAAGACAAGTTGTAGAAGATCAAGATGATAATTTAGGATTTATCAATAAATTAAAGCCAGTGTTAACATAAATCTGATGATTCACATTTAGATGAGAGCAATACTTACGAGTGAACGAAACACTGGTAGGGAGATAAATCATGGCGATATCGTTGTTAAGATTGAAGGGGTTCCACTGCGGGTGCGTAACAACGTGACTGGTCGCGATGCGAAGGCCACCGCTGAACAAGAAGTTGGATCCTAGGATGACCACCATCTGCCAGCCTTGTTTCTGAGAGTCCCTCCAGCAGTGAGCTGCAGTCACCAGGCGGCTGGGTGATAGGATAGAGGCACCACATACTGAATTGTTTGGTATGCCAATGAAACTGATCAGCAAACCAGCCTGCAAGAGAAATAAAAATAATGCTTTACATTCTCGTGGCTTAGTATTGAACTTAAGTTTAGTGTAAATACCACGGCACTAGCATTAGTAGATAGTTCTGACACAAATAGAGTTCCTACTCGAGCTTCGGCTTATCGAGAACAAAAACTACATTCTGACTCTGTTCTTTTCGATGCACTGGGAGAGTTAAAACTATAGTTATTAGACTTACAAAGTATGGGTGCGCATTGACTGGAGTAATGGCACCTCCAACTATCCTTTCATCTTGTGCCAGTTTCGCGAAATATGCTTCTTCATTCGCCTTTATCCTCTCCGCAGTTGGGATACCAATGGTGTCATGGTATGAAATCGGAACGTTTATGGCTGAACCAGAAACTACCAACGCAAGACCAAACAATACAAGAGCACGCATTTTAGAAAATATTTTAATAGTTTGCCTACATACTACTTCGAATACTTATATACGTTTTGTACTAAAATGTTGCTGATCAGAGTTCCGCAGCCTAATGTTGAAACTAATTTAACACTAATGTATTGTTAGCCACCTTATTTTTAAGAACTTTTTGGATCTGCATTTTAATTCCATACATTAACTTCATGTTAAGGTTCAACTTAACCAAATTCGATGAAACTTGCACTGTAGCAAGTTTCATTAAATTTGGTTTAGTTGTTCTCAAGATATGGGCTTATAGAGTAGCGTGTAAGTGCAACCTGGCTTATTAAAACGAGCTGCGGTGTGTCAATGTTAACATCTCTTATTATAACATAACAAAGAATGCTACACCTACTTACGTAACTTTGTATAAAAATAATGAAAAAACTGAACTGATAATATAGACAAAATGCTAAGCGAAATATTATGCAAAATAATAAGTAAAGAAAAAAATCATTCGGAATCAGAATTAAAAAAAAATCGTAAAACCCGCAAAGAGTAGGTACCTAAGCGTGGTAATAACTGCTCGTTCCTTCTTTAAGTGAGAAGAGGCCTGTGACTGTATTTCAAGGCCTATATTATTATTGTTTTAATAATATCTACGGAACACAAATTTCGGAAGAACGGCTGCGTTTTTCCGATTAATGCTATTGGCAATATAAAATAATCCCTGATTGTATAGGCGTGAAAATTATCTAATCTTAATTTTCGCTTTTATTCTCATCAAGTAAAAAAACCCAGTAAAATAGTCAACAGTAATTACCTACCTAGATAGAAATGTTTGTGATTCAGATTTTAAATTAGCATAGTGATTAACTTACTAATAAACGTTTTTTCCTTACATAAATGTGAATTAGAAGTACACAGGACAAAATCATTGCTTTTACGTGAATTTTGCAATCCAAATATTTCGCTATGTTAAAAATGATGATTAACGTGGTTCAAAATCATGATATTTAAATGTTTTATTTATGGACTTCTACTTAAGAATCCAGGTAAATCCACTAAATAAACTAAACTAAAATCCACTAAACTTTCGATGCTAGTCTGAAATAGAGGTGTTTTCAAGTTGGGTAGAGTAGGACAAGTAAGAACCTATTCTACCAACCCTTAGCAGCCCCCCAAGATCTATCCGATACTCCATCTCGGATAGTTGGTGTAAAAAGTTCTTATTACGGGGTCCGCGTGAGACGAAGCACCCGTCTTCTATTTGGCATGATAACTGTTCTGGTGACAGGGGGCTCTCTACGTCACCCACAGGCCGATCCTACGAATTTCTAATTTAACAGCACTGTGAATAAGATTTTGCTGTAAACACCTATGGTTTGGTTTTTGCAAGGTATTACCACATCCGAACTTACGATGATGGTAGTTCTTCTAAACTCGCTCTACATCGCCTGAGGCGTCTACAATCGGCGACAGGGAACGCTGTTGACCTCTACTGCAGTTTCTGTAGTAGACTTATAGTTACCTACTTAATTTAAAGGAAAAAATACCTTAGGGAGAAAGGAATACAGGAGTTTATTTGTCATTTTAATTTTAAAATTAGAAGTTAGTTAGTATTTTGTTTACATGTGCTGGTTGATGAAATTGGTGAAGCTGGTGATGCGTGCGAACGCAGAAGGGTGACCATGCTCACAAGCCCTGTAGGCAACGAATGAGCTAACACCGATCTGAAAAGACAAATAAATGATTATTCTTCATGTAGGCAGATAAATGTTTGCAAATTGAACTTCGGGCTACACCGGCTACTATTACGACCTTTAAGTTTTTTAGCCATTATAATTGTTCCACTGCAGGACAAGGGCCTTCCTTCTAACCGGTCTTTAAATTCTTCATAAATTAATGGTTCTTCATAAAGGTATGATTTTTATATACATTATACTCTTAGTCTGAAGATGCTAAGGAATGTTTTTATAAATTTTAATATTTATATAAGTATACATATTATATTCCTTCATGATAGTAATGTCTAATGTCATAAAAGTATAATGCCTAATGACTTTTAGAAGCATGAACTGATACAGCGGTTACAAATGCCTCTTCTATTATTCTTCTACAAGACTTAAAAAGGCAGCGAAAGTTTAACTCACCAGAACAGTTCTTCCGTTGAAGTTGGTGACGAGAGGACCTCCGGAGTCGCCATTGCAGATGCCAACACCTCCCCAGCCGGCGGTGCAGATCGTACTAGGCACAACGTACTCCAGACCAGGTTGGTTGAAGACAGCCTGACATTGTGCTACAGTAATGACCTGTAGGTTCACTTGGCTCACGATTGATGACTCACCCACTTGTTCTTTAACAATGAAAAAGTCTTAGTAGAAATACCATGAGGAACATAATTCCGAAAGTTAGTAAAAATGCTTATGTTACTCAGGGTGAATGTAGTTTTTTAATGGTGAAAGATTTTTTCTAATCGGTACAGTTGCTTTTGAGTTTATTCATTCTAACATACACACAAACATACAAATATTATCTCTTTATAATATTAGTGTCTTTGAGACAACAAGACACGGCCATTTGACCCCAAACTATGGAGAGCCTGTATTATGGCAACTCGCAAAAATATAATTAACTTAGTTGCAAGCCATTGTAATCCAATACTTGCATAAATCTTTCATTTTCTACAACAACGGTTTTATGATAAAAATATTATCTGCTATACTTACGGTCACTGGTTTGCCCAAAGCCAGCAGCAGTAGCCCAGTATCCCACAAATGACTGCCACAGTTCATTGCTCTGTGGTAGACTGATGGGTGAAATAACATCTGTAAATAATTAGGCACAAGTTACTAGATCAGCCTGGTGTGTAGCCTAATGGCTAGAGCATGCGGACTTGCGATCATGTGGTCGCGGGTTAGAATCCCACCTATTACACTACCGACGTGAACCCACTCATAACACAAGCAGTTTAGCTTACAAGAATACTAATAATGTGCGACCCAGATTGCTAGTAAACTTAAAAAAAAACTTTTATAAAGTACCTGCATATTAATTATTCAGGTTTCGGCATTGGGCAAAAATGGTCTTAACATTACTGAACAATAGTCTTAAAAAGATATATTATATAAAAATACATACTGGAAATCGGAACACTTAAAGGAAGATAGATCACAGCGATGTCATTATTAAGATTGAAGGGAGTCCATTGTGGGTGCGTTACGACATGATTAGTCGTGATGCGAAAGCCACCGCTGTACAGGAAGTTTGTTCCAAGGACGACTTCAAGCTGCCAGCCCTGCTTCTGAGAATCGCTCCAGCAGTGAGCTGCAGTCACCAGGCGGTTGGATGATATCAGAGATGCACCGCATACCGAGCGGAGAGGGAAGCCGATGAAACTGATTAGCAGACCAGCCTGTAAGAAGAAAGGAATGTAAGTACCTAAATGACATAGTGTTACTTGCTTTTAGCGTAAAAACATCAAATGTTTTTCTTCGATCCATCAAAGACCCGTCAAAGAAATGGGCAGAGGTTGTTTAAATAAATAATAAGGTTAATTGACTTACGAAATACGGATGTGCGTTTGCAGGAGCGATGGCACCTCCGACTATTCTTTCGTCTTGTGCCAGTTTCGCGAAATATGCTTCTTCATTCACCCTTATCCTCTCTGCGGCAGGGATACCAATTGTGTCATGGTATGAAACCGGTACCTCCACAGCCGAACAAGAAACCACCAATACCAGACCACACAATAAAGGAAAACGCATTTTTAATTGACAATCGCGGAAATATTATAACTAATAATTGCTAATAGATCACTACTTATATATGCAATGTAAAAAATATCCGCTTGTAATTAGAGTTCCTTAGCCAAATCTAAATGTAAACGCAATAACTTTTGTGGCAAGTCTTTAAAACAATTATAGTGGCTCTTAGTATTCGTAGTCTTATTACTAAAACCGACTTCTGCGAGGCTACGTACCACCATATTTTTTTTCGTCATAATCGATCATTACGACTTTTAAATAATAAGATGTTTTCTAGCGGTTAAATTATGAGATAGGTTAAAAGTCACAACACTAAACAAGCCGTGTGTACGACTATGGATGGATATCAAGCAGAGATATAGCGAAAAAGACATGGATAGATTATGTAAAAGATGATATGAGAAAAAAGGAGTGGATGCTGCCGTGATAAGGGATAGAAATGAATCGAAGAAAAAATACTCATTGCATCGGTGCAATATGGGGTCGGCCCCATAAAGGAAGATAGGGCAGGGAGATGATATGGTTTCTAGCGATATGGGAACAACTTTCAGACCCTCATCACGAGTTCAGATATTCCACGTAGTACGATCAGCAAGTGTCATCCAGGTACAACATCACGCAGACAGTGCTAAAATCGATGTTGTAAACTTTGACCATTAAAAAGCATTTGACCGCATTAGAGACAATGATAAGCCCATAGATGTCATATGATTTGATTTTGTAAGGTAATGGGAGAGTGAAGAAGCTGCATGAGAGAATACGCAAACGAAAAATCTGAACCAATTCTTTGAATTGAACATTAGATTAAAGACGACCGGAAAACTCGATTATTGGTTAAAACCGTCGGTTTTTCTATTATTTGTTGACATTTTTTGTTTTAGCGTTACGTCGAGTTACCATAATAATATGTGAGTGCAGTACCTTTGACAATATTTACCCTTTTTGAAAAGTAATGTTCTACGGAACACAAATTTCGTAAGCACGACTTGTACTGAGCCGCTGGACATCGTGTCAATACAACATAATTCCTGATTAAATACATCGTAGATAAATCTTCAATCTTAAGTCAATTAATCAACAATCGTCATAAGTCCAGTTTCCTGTGATTCACAGTTGAAGTGAACTTGTAAAATTAGATAAGATGACAGTGTTTTGTTAATTGCTTAGTTTTCGTAGCGATACAGTGATTTATTTTTCTTGCAGACATAATTGTAAGGTTGTCTTGATGAGAAGACACAGCAAGATTTTGTTTCTCAGGTACCTGAAAGAGAAACACCCATTCATCTGTCCTCACATTTTATTCCTTCTCATTGTCAATATAATTATGATAAACATTTACTGTTTAATAAAAAAAAGATACATACAGACGAATATAGAACCTCCTTCTTTTGGAAGTCGGTAATAAATGGAGACTATTTCTGCCCTACACGCTACTGTAATGGAACGGAAAGAGACTGGGATTGAGCCTGCACAGGCGACGACGCTAAATCGAAAATAAATCCTTTCTAGTTAGATTTAGTGTAGTGTGTACTCCGGTTGCCTGCGACTTCATTTGTTTTCAAGTGCCTTTTTTATCACAGGAGTAACGAGAGAGTAACCTTTGCAAGGAATTTAAGGTTTCTCATTAATTTTTTAATCTTCTGGTAATGTTAGCAAGTAAATCTTCTGGGAAGTCCGCACCGGTGCACCGGAAGGTCCCCAACGCTACCGACCATAGATTATACACTTATACTTGCTGCCGACGATCGACACTGGTAACCTGTCCCGTAGACCGTGTCGTGTTTTATCCAGACCTATACCTCGATATTGGCATGTTCCATGTGTGTAAAAGTGGAATGACGGGGCTGTGGATGAAAATTACGATTTGTGAGTATCTGATAATCCAAAATAAAACACGATGAAGATATACGGGTATTTCCTATTACCTATCTTATCCTTGAGCAACGTGCAGTGATTGGGATTTATTTAATTAAATGTTTATCAACAATTACATATATTTACATAACAGATATAAACTCAACTTTTATAGTGCAAATTATCCTCATAACACGTCGATTTATTTTTTCGTTGCTTCTCTGTTGTTCTTTTCTAACGAATGAAAAAGAAGAATAATTCAGTTATTTTTTACAGTTTTATTAAAAAGATTTAATAAAACGAGCGCTATTAAAAACATTACCCATTCTGAATTTGACCGGAGTTCCAACTGTCTTTTATTTTGCGTTTCATTGCTGGATTTTTATTTAAATGAATGTATTTAGTGTCATGATACAAAATCTCCTTCTCTCCATCATGATGAAGCGCGAATAAAGTTAACAAATCGTTGTAAAAATGGATATTGTTTTTTCACAAAGGATTTTTTTTCATTACAAAGATAATAGTAAATCGCTATATCGCGTCACGTCACTAGTTTCTTCAATTTTCGCCAACGTGTGACGTCCCAACGCCCCACTAATAAATTCTAAAACGCTTTAACTATATACTTTAACAATATTAATGATTTTCATAAAAGATAAATACATGTCTATTTTTTTGCTTTTACCCTTTTACCCATATAGACTCCCGAAGCAAGCGAAGACTTACGTATGGACTTACCTACAGGACTTATATAGCGACTTAACGCAGGGCCCCCAGGGGTGTCTCCATTATACAGTATCGGCTTTGCAGCAAATAATACGATATCTACAAATTCGTAAATGTTTTCCTGTTCTCGCCTATTTTTGGTGATGACATATAATTACTTACACCTATTAGTTGTATGATAAGTATCAAAATATTATCATAATCGCGGAGAAAACGTATTTAACACAAACACGCGTCAAATTAGGCTTAATTATTTACAACCTATCTACCTAATTTGGTTTAAATCCGTTAAAGACCTACCTAGTTAACATGGCATCATAATTGTAGTTTAATAATAATAATTAATAACATTTGTTTCAGACTAATATCTAATCAAATTCATTACATGTTTTTTTTTTTGATTAATTGTGTATGAAGCTTGGAATTCATTTGCAGATTGCGAGTTCAAAAGAAATAATGTACCTACTCAACTGTACCTATCCACCATTTAATAAATAATTTTAATATTTTAAATGTCAGCAAATTTGAATATAAAAACAAGGTGTTTGCAAATATTTTGTTATTGCTGAGTTCCAAACTTGAATTTAGTTTCTACAAAAAAAAACTATGTTTTACATGGATTGGTAAAGGCTAACTAACGAATTTTGGTTAGTTCTAAGCTGTACCAATAATCAAAAGGTAATAAATAACATTTTTTTAATAATATTATTTTAATATAAATTTAACTGATGTAACTTCAAATATTTGAATAAAAAAGGGCTTATAAATGTCCCACTGCTGGGCAATAAATACTTTAAAGTAATATTTTACAATGTAAACATTAAATTAGTATAAGATGGGCACTCCGGTGACTTCGCTGATCCAGTCAAGGTACCGCTGCACTCGAGTGAATACCGACGGCATGTTGGTGTTGCACCCATTTGCACTTACAAACGACGCCACACCCACCTGCAAATTAACTAAGTTATTATCATGTCTTCTTCTTTAGCCGGAAGCCGAACTTCATTAATTTGAGTGGCATGGCAGAAGAAGAACATGTATTTCAAGAAATTAAAGACATTATGCTTTTGAAATATATGAATGGAGAGTTGATTTTAACGTTCGTAAAATTTGATTTAAGACATCTTGGTTTTAGAGGTGTTTTGAGCCATTGTAAAAATTAAATTGAATAAATTGTTGGTTGTCTGCCTTTACCTACATAATAATTATATTGTACGTAAATATAAAAAAAAATCATGCAGGTAACCTGCATGATAAATACACAAATTTAAAGGCCCTTAAACTAATAATTTATTTAGTTATTTTAGCATATAAAACGATCGTCCCTATTTCTAAATTAAAATGCAAATCAATATTTACTTACTAAAATTTCTACTTCATTTTGAACTATTGTCATAGGTCCACCGTTGTCTCCCTGAAAAAATAAGACATTCCATTATTTATCAGTATTTAATAATCCCATACAAGTCAACCACTGTTTCACATGTATTCATACTTCTTACTAGCTTTTGGCTACGTCCATTGTAGGTGTCGGTTGTAAGTGGCAAATTATAGCCTATAGCCTACCTCAATAAGTGGGTTATCTACCAGTGAAAGAATCTTTCAAATCAGACTAGTAGTTCCTGAGATTAGCGCGTTCAAACATTCAAACAAACAAACTCTTCAGCTACCTACTTATTGTATAATACAATAATATGTGGTATACAGGTACCTTGCAAGTGCCACCCGTCCCGAGGTTTCCGCATATAGTGTGTTCAGGCAGCTGATTAAACAGAGTTCTGTTGCAGAGTGGGTCTGTTATTATCGTCATCTGTTTCAAACGGAGAGTCGGCGATATGAATGGCACTCCTGTGGAAAGAATAAAATAATGTTTACTATCTAAAAACATTGCTCACGTGTTATTAGAGGAATATGTAGTAATAAAACATCAAAACAAACAGCAATCAAATTATCCAAGCTACGTAAAAAAAAAAGTCAGAAGATCAGATTGAATGTATGATTTTTTCGACTGCGGATTATTTCTGGTATACCCCCGCTGTAGCTACTGGTGTGCCTCGGTCTTCCCGTTACCAGGGACCGGAATACAGCATTTGGATTCTACCGCGACGGTATGACGAGTTTGACGCAAGTAACTAAATCAATATCAATGATAACAGACCATCCGCTGCAATTCCCCATCCGGACACAATCGCTCCAACTCCGGCCAAGTTGTGCGTCGATATATTTCGATACGGAAGCTGGACCGGCTGTACCGTATCTGTAAAAAGGTATAAGTGTATTAGAACAAAGTATTGAATCAAATAAGTAATGTGCAATTTAAAAAATCTGGAGAGGGCCACCCCTAGCACTTAGGGGTGTGAAAAATAGATGTTGGCCGATTCTCAGACCTACTCGATATGCACACAAAATTTCATACAAATTGGTCCAACCGTTCGGAGGTTGGGAACAAACACCGCGTCACGAGATTTTTATATATGGCATAGTTTTCTGAAAGGCTGTTTAACTGTATACTAACTATTACACTTTATGTGATTTTGGATAACAGTTCAAAAACGAATTTTCATGTTGAACCGTATTGCAGGCCCCCAAAACAGGAGGTAAGTCCTGCCGAAATAGTGCAGAGATTGCGCGAGCGCTCCCGTGATTCCGGCCACGGCAAAGACCCGCCCCCCTAGCCAAGTGACATTTCTACAAGCTATATCTATGATAGAAATCGCTTAAATGACATTATAATATCTATAATTATGTATGGAAATGACATTTGATTTCTATAAGTCACGTGACACTTGTCACTTCCATACATTTGAGCGATTCGATAAGCGTTATCGCTTGCAGAAATGTCACTTGGCTAGGGTGCCGGACTCGGGTGTGTTAAGTCGGGTTGATGGCATTAGGCTCGATTTGAAAGGTAATAGGTACATTGGGCAGTAGGTAATTATTTAATGAATACTTACCAGTAATCTGTACAACATTAGCGAGCCTAAGAAGTGCTATGTCATTGGCAAACGTGCTTGGATCGTAGTCTGGGTGGACCACCACGTCGGCCACGTTTACCACCCGCCGCCCGTTCTCGTAGCGGTCGTATAGCGAATGAGCGCCGAGAATAGCCTGAAAATGTGAAAGCCATAACTTTCAGTAACAAGTAAGTAGGAGTTCCGTTAGTATAAGTTTAGGATCTAGGCGACAATCTCTTAAAAACTCGTCTTCTCGCCTGTTCCACGGCAAAAGAAGGGGAAAATTCTGAAGAGGCTCTAGATGCCTTTTTTTACCTCAATATTCATCTCTGTTTTGAAATGTCTACTTACCTAATTTTTGAGTTCAAATTAATTCCACAAATTCTGATTTCACTGATTATAATAATATAATAATAATAATAATAATAATAATAATTTATTCATAAACACATAGGTACATCATTATAAACAATATTATCTTACATAATAAAATAAAGTGCAATATTGCACAATTGTCTGAACTAGGTCGAAACCTGTGCCTCAGACTAATTAGTGCTTACATAACTGTATAGAATGACCTTAAAATAACTTAAATATAAAACAAACGGAGATCGCTGCAGTGACAGTTTAAATGTACATTTAACAAAATTATATTTATTTACATACTAAAAGTAAGTTCTCTGTCTGTTCGTACGACAAATTTTTTATATATTGTTTCAAGATATTTTTACAGCTAAAGTAATTTGAATTATAAATACTTATTTCCCTATTTAGTTTATTGTATAAAAAAGGTCCTAAAAATGAAAAGAATCTATTTAAGAAAATATGTCTAATGCTTGACAAAGTCGTGCAGACAATATCTTTCCGTCTCTTATTATTAAAATCGGAGTTGTGCGTAAGCATAGTGTGCTGTTTTAATACAATTTGCATAATAAAAATTTGCCGAACAGTCAAAACGTTGCAGGATTTATATAATAATAGAGTGGGATAAAAATAGGGGTAAGAGTTAGCTACTTTTAAGATGGCTCTCTGTGCTCGTTCAAGGGGAAGTATAACAGTTTTTGGAGCTCCACCCCAAGAGGTAATGCAGTATTGGATTATGGATTGACATAGGGCCATGTATATTTGGGTGATTAATTTTGAATCTGCAATAGTTCTTAGTTTCTTGAATACGTACATTAATTTACGCACCCTATTCACTAAACTCTCTATGTGCAGTTTAAATGACAGTGTTTGGTCGATAATAATTCCAAGATATTTTATGTTATTAGTTTCGACGATGCGTGGACAAGTGCACATGTTAACTGTCGGATTATTGCATTGGTGAGCGTACAGATAAGGGTTAGTGATGTTAGGATGTGGCATTCTCATGTGAAAGTGAATGAATTTAGTCTTTTCAGCATTTAATGTTAGTAAGTTGTGACTGAGCCAATTATTTACGAGATTGAAACCTAGTTGGGCGGAAGCGTATAGTTCCTGCATGGTATTAGCAGAAAAGATTACCGCCGTATCGTCGGCATATGAAATTATTTTCCCATTCAATAAATTTAAATTACATAAATCGTTAATATAGATTAGGAATAACGTAGGACCCAAAATACTTCCTTGGGGAACACCGTAACCAGAAATTTTCTGATCATCGCTTACGATATTACCTATTCTTGTACATTGGTATCGGTCGTCTAAATAGTCTGCGAACATATTAAGTTGTTTACCTCTTATACCCAAGCATTCTAGTTTTTTAAGTAGTTTACAAATGGGCACGGTATCAAACGCTTTGGCTAGATCTAGGAAAACGCCTAAGGTCTGGTTTCCTTTATCAAGTTCTTTTGTGACGTGGTCGGTTAGGCTATGAACCGCGTCGGCTGTTGATAATTTTGCTCTAAATCCGAATTGCATAGGGGAAAGGAAATTATTTTTTTCTAGATAATTAATTAATCTGACGTTAATTATTTTTTCTAGAATTTTTGAGATGGAGGGAAGTAGCGATATGGGTCTGTAATTATTAATTAATTCTTTGTCCCCAGATTTGAAGATAGGAATGACTACAGCCTTTTTTAAACATTTAGGAAAAATACCTTCTGAGAGGCATAATCGGAATATATGGGTTAAAGGGGGGATCAAAATATGCTTAAACATTTGGAGGATTTTATTGCTTATATTATCCCAGCCGACTGCGCTATCAACTTTTAGACCAGAGATTATTCGCTCTATTTCGTGTTCATCAGTGTCTATCATAACAAAAGATAATGGAGTTAGACTATTGTTAGTGTTTTGACAAGAAGTTATTTGGTGGGATGGTTGTTTGCGGATCTGATTAGCAAGGGTTTTTCCCACATTAGCAAAATATTTATTAATGTTATTAGCTGATATAAGCGGTGAAGTATCGCTAAGCAGTAAACTCGAATTAGTTTCACGCTGTTTAGAAAGATATGTAATATTTTTAATATGTTGCCATATTTTTTTGCTGCTTGTACCAGCCTTTTGTAGTTTGTCCTTATCGTGGATAATTTTCAGTTTCTTTAAAAGCGTATTACAAAAATTTCGATACCTTTTGTAAGTTATTTGAAGTGTTAAATTGCCAGGACAATGCTTAGTTCTTTGATGGAGTTTATCCCTGTGTCTTATACATCGAATTAAACCAGGAGTAATCCAGGGTTTAATATTGTAATCTTTCTTGTTCGTTGAGACTAATGTTGTATTACGTAATACTGCAAGTTGGATATTATTTATTAAATATGACAATGACTCATTAACATCAGCATTATTGTAAACTGGGTTAAAGTCTATGTTGCATAAATCACATTTGAGTTTATTGTAATTTAATTTGGACTTTGTCTGGGGGCGATTTTGCCTAGGCAGTAATAAATTGATGGTTAGTAGGACAGCGTGATGGTCAGTGATTGTCGAATTAGTAACAAGCGTAATATACTGTAAGTTGGATTTGATCATCATATGATCAATGCAGGAACCGCTTTGATGTGTAGGTAATGTGTGGGCAGGTAGGAGCCCATGGTATGAACATAGATTCAGGTAATCTTCCTTTCCGGGATCATATTGGTTGGATCTAATGTTAATATTTATATCTCCTGTGAGAATTACATTTTTAAAGGAACTAAGTGTTTGAAGAAACTTATTTAAAGGGGTGTGAAATGAGTCCAAATTTCTAAAGGAGGGGGATCTATATATGCCGATTATCGCTATATCTGTTCCGATTTTAATAAGTAAACCATTACATTCCTGTAACTTCGGTTCTTCAACTGTGACCTTTAGGGTTTCTTTAGAATAGACAATCACACCATCGTTTTGGTTATGATTTGATTTGCTGTAGAATATATTATAACCTGGTATTCTCGGCAATGCATCATAACGATTGGATAGCCAACATTCAGTTAGTACTATGATGTCGCAGGAAAGGTGAAGTCTATGTAAGAAAACACTAAAGCTGTCTATGTTCTTATAAATACTACGGATATTTTGGGTTAAAATAGTTAGTGGTTTCTTATAACCAGAAAGATAATGTCTGCAGTCTTCAACCTCACACGACTTTGCCTCAGTAAGGAATGAGTCATCTATTTCGGTAATTAAATTTACGTCCATTCTAATTTAAAAAATAATATTAGTCCTTAAATAATAAGTAGTGTGTGGCGCTCTTAGGCGCCTTCATAATTAATTGAATTTATATACCTAAATTCGGCGGCTTTGCGGCCAGGACATTCGGCATCTCCCGTCTTGTGACTGCAGGGTTTTTTGAAACGCAGACAAGTCGCGCATTTTGGAGAGTCCTCTTTCTTAGAGCATTCTTGGATTGAGTGACCCTCATCACCACAATGTCCGCATGATGGAGTCGTCGCTTTGCAGGTTTTGGCTGCATGGCCATACTGCTGGCATTTGAAGCACCTCGTTACCATTGTGTAATCTCTCAGCCGGCAAGGAGTCCAGTTTATAAATAACCTTTCTTGGGTGATAAGGGCTTTTCTCACGACGGCTGGTACTTCAATGATGAAGTTACAATAGTCGGCTTCTTTCTTACCAGATTTATGGCTTAGTTTGATCGAAGTCATAAAGGTATCTCTAGACATTGTTGGCAGTTTTTCAGCTAAGTTTTGTTCATAAATACACTTGAAAACCTCGCTCTCAGCCATTGCTGCGGGAACTCCTAAAATTATTATTCTTGGATTGCGTTTCGCCGGTTCATCGACGGAAAGGGCTGTGGTTGATAGCTGGACTGACCTTTTCAATTTCTCTATGTCATCTTTGGTTTCAGTGCTAATAATAACTCCTCCATTTCTAATCTTACGTACCGCTCGGACCTTCAGATTCAGTTCCTCAGGGCGTATAATTTTCTGGACAAAGGTTTTTGTTTCGTCGCTAGTCTTGGAGGTATCATTCGGATAAATTACCACCGAGCTAAGGTTGTTTGGGCGAACGTAATTTTCGCGACCCTTCTTCACCATATCCGCAAAAGATGTGCTTGCAGTCTTTTGTCTCGCAGAAGATTCCTGAATTGACTGCTTAAGCTCTGAAAGGCATACTGCTAGGTCACGATTTTCGGTCACAGATTGAAGTGATATGTGGGTTTGTACTGCCTTCTGTTTTAAAGACTGATATTGCACAGCCATTTGTGAGACTCCGTGTCCAATTTTACGGCAGTGGTTAGATATTTTAAGCTTCTGGTCGGAGTTCAGCTTACCTTCAGAAGCAATCGAACAGACCTCATTTAGGTATAGTTCTATTGAGCTCAGCCACTTTTGAATCTCTGGAGTGGAGATCACTTCAATTGACTCTTCATGGACTTGGTCTTGTTTCGGAGAAGGTGACGGAGGAGGGGTGCGACACGTCGCGCCGCTCCGGGCAAAGGGGCTGCCATCCATATTAATGTTTTTATATCACTATAGTCAGTTCATCATTTAAAAATGTACACTACAACAATAATTTGAATAACACGCTAGAAACTACAAACTAGGTCACTATATATAATGTATAAATTTAAGTAATTAATTGTTGCATTTATGAGCACGTCTGTATGCGACGAAATGCAAAAATGCAATGATTGGGATGCGTTTGGGTCAGGTGCCTCAAGTTTCTATTTTTTTTTATATCTGAAGATAGAAATCATGCCATCCGGTCATTAAGGTTAATTAAAATATTTCCTCACTAGATAGAAGGAAATACTGTCTATGAATATATTTTATTTTTAGGTACCGAGATGATCTTTATTATATTGTACCTAGATACTATAAATATTCATATAAATCGTGATATTTTGGTATTGTCTACCTAATAATATTTATCACCAATTCCAGCCTTAGCCTTATTAAAAAAATACTTACTTAACCTTCTAAAAAAACATGTTTTGTCTTACCTGCACATGATCAACTTGTTCTTCGTCATGGAAGCAGCAATGAGCGGCCGTAACGACCCACTCCTGGCTGAGCAGCGAGCCACCGCAGAAGCCCAACTCTCCTGTCGTGCCCACGCGTAAGTATAGTGCTATCTAGACGCACATTAACATTTGAACTTATTTAATTAGGAATTTATATACACACTTCATAGTAAAAAAAATCATCAGACAACGAATGTACGAAGGCTCTGCTTATTTCATAAGAAATCTCTGCCAGCAGGCCCGCGATAGGAGAAGTAGCAAAGAAAAACAGTTATTATCATGGTAAATTTTACAAAAGTCACTCTAGCACTAAGGATTTAGGCCCGTCTCGCAGGGTTACTAACACACAGTCTGGGAACAAAAATTTGTTGACACATTGGTTCTCCCATACGGGGATCGAACCCGCCTCTCTGTAGGTACATACAGTGATTATTCTGTGTTATTGGTAAACATTACAACTCAACTATCATTCATCCACGTTTTAACAATAGTTTATGATCATCATCATGATATTTGGCATAAAATTTGAATATCTCTTATATTCATTCCGTCTTGTACACATCTAGTACTATCTATTGTGTGTCTGTCTGTTACGGTTTCCGGCTACACCGATTTTGATATAACTTGGTATGGGGAAAGCTTGGCACTTTGCCGCGATCACACACCGGCAGGCGGAACCACGGGCAAAATCTAGTAACTAAACCTAAGTAATAAATACAATTATAAGCTGCAAAAGAAAATGGATCCTATGTTTAGTATCAATACGTAGTACGTGATAATTAAAGATGATAAATAAATCATATTTTTTTTAAAGATTTTTTTAAAGATCAATGTGGATCGCATATTACTAATATCTACAAAATTGTTAACCCCTCGTGATAAGCTAAATGCTTGTTGTTTCGAGTGGGTTCACGTCGGTAGTGCAATGGTTGGAATTCCAAGCGGCGATGCGGCGACCACATGATCGCAAATCCGACACTCTAGCCATTATGCTACCGCCGCTATTTATGTTGTGCGATTGTAAAATGCCTATATTATTATTAAGATGTTTCTAATGTACATACTTCACAACATTTTTATCAGTTTGAGATGGAACTTGAAACTTTACGCCATTTGAAGATTAGTTTGTGATGGTCTCAACTTGAAATTCTGTTGCAGAAACCGGCTGTATGATTTCTATCTTTATATTCTTTGCAAACTAAAGTAATAATTTCATTTTTCGAAAGTGCCTGAAAAGGCTTCATTACTTAAATTAAAATATTTTGATTTTGTCTCGAATTTTGTCCCTTACCTGAAATGGTCTGATATTTTGCTCACTGATAACTCCTTGCAATATCCTAGCGTTACAATTATTGCCATCACAGTTACTTCCACTAACACTTATTACAAACAGGGACCACAAAATAAAAGGGATAAACATTATTTAAGGCTCAATGAGACTTGATACACAAGATCAGACTGAATACAGGGAAGTAAGAACGTGAGAAATTAGATTATTTTTATCTTACGTATGTTATTAAGAGTGACAGGTGATATATTGATAAGAAACATCGATAACTGAATATAGGTACAGACAGCAACGAGTATATGAACAATCTCATTTTCCAAAACACCGAAACTTACTAAAATTGTATAAACCTATAATTGTATACTAATATTATGAAGTGGAACGATTTCTGATGTTTGTTACGAATTTTTTCTAAGAGTTTTTGGATGAATCTTACCTCTTCACGATCAAACTGCTGGACCAATTTTTATAAAACTCGGTAAAGATGTAGTTGAAACCTTGGATTATTACATAGACTTCGACGTTTACTTTTTATAGATTTTTGGGCATACGCTACGGGAAGCCACTTAACGTATGCAGTTTATATTGTGTTTTAGCAGTTTTGTAAAACTGATTGTGCTTGAACTTTGTGATGAACTTTTGTTGCAGACTGTACTTCTGACCTACCGATATTTTGTTCGTGACATTCCTATGACATATATTATAATATATTGTTTATAATTTACTACCGAAGTAATCGTCTACTCAAAGTGCTCTTACGAATACTAAAACACGGCAGCATTATAACTTCCATATACCCAGACACTGAAACGCATTCTGAAGACTAATTCACTTTAAGTCGTTTTTTAAATATCTATCTGCTGCAGGACAGCATAAAAGTCATAATTGAGTATTCGTCCATACATTTGCTGGTATACAATCATCATTCTTAGCATTCAGACAAGCCCTGAAAAGTTATCATTTAGGTAAATAAGAAAGTACAGTAAGTACTTTTATCTAGCCAGCGGACCAGATAAGCCGACAGGCGTTTCTTCTACAGAAGATACTCACTTAAATATTTATCATTCTTTTTTCTATTTACAAAAATTGTTTACATCTAGTAATATAAGGATTTGTAATGTAAAAGAAAGACAAGTATATTTGAAAACATTATTTATTTTATATTCTCATCAATAAAGAAAGTTCTTTAAAATAAAATAAGTATAAACATAGGTTTACGAAACATGCAGTGAGCAATGTGGCGGTACCTGTCCGACGCTCTGCGCCGAACAAGTACCGCCGCTCTCGTCAGATATACAGTAATCATAACACGAATAGAACTAAAAATGTGTGTACGTAATATTATGAAATGTGAAATTTAGTTATAGTACTTATAAAAATTAACGATTTGTGAACGTTGGCAGTAAAAATAAACATACAAAATCAATGTTCGTAATAGAAATACGTCATTTCGTAGAAGCACTTATGAGGCGATCAAGCTTACTTACAATGGATTACTATGATATGACGGCCGCCGCCGCCGACCGCGACCCGTGCCCACTGCGCTCTATGCTACTCGCCTCTTACTATTAACGAGAATCTAACAAGAAATCTTTATAATTTAAATGCGGCATTTGTAAACGGACAGCGGCGACTGGCGGTCGAAGAGAAGACACTTTATTATGGAAATTAAATCTAATACAATTTATGTACGTAGCTTACGTTATCTCGTGTTGCTCCGACAAGGCAAAGCTGTCAATATAATTAGTAAACCTCAATCCACTGGGAAATCGTCTATTGAATGTAAATGCGGTTACAATCCTCCGTCGACTTAGCTAGGTAACATTATCAAATGCGATAGTCAAATTCCGTCGATTGGTATTATTTGGTCATTAAATAGATTAAACTTTTTTATTATAATTATGAATCATTAGTAAATCGCACGACATACATTTCTAGTTCAACTGAATTTACACCACACTAGCTCCATTTCTTTTAAATATAAATATTTTAAATATATATTCTCAATCTGAATTTAAACACTAAACTCATCTATGTATAAATAGCGACGCATTTAGAATTTTATAATAATATGTATTTCATTTAATCATAATCGTTTCATATCAATAACAATTACACTTTCGAGGGGTGGGATCGTACATACCAGGATAAAATCTATTATAATATCTTCAATCTTCGATACGAATATCGAACAATAAATACGGTTTACGAGGGCGAACGATCGAACACTCAGATACCGAACAGTCTCAAATAACGTTTCGTACGCAACAAAAAATAATATTAATAATAATAACATTGAACCGATGCGACGGTCGATGGTGCCGCGAGTCGACAATATTTCGTCATTAGCAAAGCTTACAGCTGCAAGCGTCGTGAGAAATGCGCGGCGTCCGTCGGCGGCGCGTGCGTGGCGTGTGCGGGGCCGCTGCGGGACCGCTGCGTGGCCGCTGCGTCACCGCTGCGGGGCCGCTGCGTCACCGCCGCGTGCCGCACGCACACTGCACGCGCGGGGAGGACGCCGCCACAGCGTAATGAGGAAACTTTGCGCCACCCGCACTACACGCTCCTTAAATATTTAGCTGTGGACAGACATTTTATCAAGTTAGCTCTCTAATTACACATAATTGTTGGCATCAAGATTGTCATAATCAATCAATTAGTAACTTATAAACAGCGTGCGCATTATTTACTTGAAGTTAAAATTTTGCTGTAAAACGTATCCAAAAATTTTGATTTCAAGTTAATTAATCTCTGTTAGTTAATGAAGTCTTGCAGTGTTTTATGTACTAAAATAAATCATTCTTCTTTAGGCAGTTGTCTCACCGACAACGATGAACGAGTAACGAGTAGAGCTAGAATTGGAAACGAGTTGGCGAGCCGCGAGGAGCGAGTGCGTAGTTGCGATAGTTGTGTAGCTCGGCTACAAGCGAGTGTGCGAGTGAGGCGAGCGATTACTCGCGCACCGTAGAGAAATGACCGCTGGTTGCTCTCTCGGCGTGTGTTCTAATCGCTTAGCGAGTATCGCTGAGCGAGTGTTATCTTTCATAGCTCTTGTCGCTCAGCGACAAACTAGTGAAGCGAGTGCTCGCCGGCAGTGTGAACAGTCAGCGATCAACTGTTTTTATATGTGTCTCTTTTGTTTACACGGAATGTATATACGTTTATACGTTTCTTGAACGAGAAAATAGCCGATAGTTAGTCGTTTTCTCGTCGGCGGTGGGACAAGTGCCTTATGTATAAAATTACACACAAATGTTGTTTATAAACATGCAAACCAATTAAATGAGTTTGTTAGTAGTAAACGTACGAAAGGTTAGTAAATAGGTACTGAGAAATCTAGATTTGATATCTGAGAAAAAAGAAACATTCAATTTTTTTTTAATGATATTATGAACCCCCATGCTACATTTACTAGAGTATTAAATAGTCCATCCCGTAAAATATGATTAATTAGTTGTGATAATCTGGTGCAACACCCGATAAATCATCAATTCTAGTACTTGATTGGAATGTTGATTAAGAAAAACTCTTAAAATCAAGCAAATCGTATAGTTTTATCTGTTAGTGCGTTTTAGGTCATAATACAAGCACAAACAAATATTTGTGTCCACCCATAAAAATCGAGCACTGTGACAGGAAGAGTGGACAGTAGTACATAAGGTCTAAATAAAAAAAAAACAAGGGCACTAGGCTTTTTTGTCCCATAGAAATGGGTCACTGCACAAGAAGAGTAGACAGAAAGCTAATCTAACTGTTAGTGCATAAGAGCGCATAAGTACTTAATAAAAAAATATCTAGCACACAAAGCTTTTTGGTCTCCACCCATAGAACTGGGTCCCTGTCAGAGAAAGAGTAGACAGATACCTCATCTAACTGTTAGTGCATAAGAGCGTAAGTACTTAATATAAAAAAAGCACACAAGGCTTTGTTGCCTTTCACCCATAGTAACGGATCACTGTCACAGCTGAGGGTGTCGTGTCAGGTATACACACATGCGGCATGCTAGCTAGGTGGTGGCTACGGGGCGAAGAGGAAGGTGCTGAGAGTGACTGACTTTTTCTTGAGCGTGAAGAAGGAGCGTCGCTTGGGCTCGGTGTTGGCGGGCGCGGGCAGCGTGTGCGAGCGCGGCGCGGGCGCAGCCGTGCGCGCGCGCAGCGCCTCCAGCCACCACGACATCTCCGCCTCGTCGTGCGCCTGCAGCAGGAACTCCGCGCCGCTGCTCAGCCTGCACACACACACACGCTCCAAAATAACGTTCATAAAAGTACAACAAGTAGTAATTATATATTTATCTTATATATAATTAATCTGTTATTGTATTGCCAATCATTTTAGGATGACGACGAAATAATTAAATCAAAAATTATTATTAATAATTAAATCTATCTATTTTTTATAAGGCATATTATGTAACAGTGTTTTCTGCAAAATAAATGATTTAGATTGATTTGAAACACTTATATGTATAAAACTTACATAATAAAATTCTTCTTTTCTTTTGAAGGGTCTAGCGCAGGGTTTCACTGGTTTTTGCAATAAAAATATGACCCTTTGAATTACATTGTACATACCTGAGGCGGAAGACGTGCTTCTTCTTGGTGTAGTTGGCGGCGACCTCGACGACGGCGCCGTTGAGGTCGAGCGGGGCCTCGGCGCGCCAGTGCACGTCGGGGGCCGCCTTGTACGCCTTCTGGTCCTTGTAGAACGACATGCGTCCGTCCTTCGCTACCACGTACACCTTGTCCCATGATCTGTGTATGCCAATAACGTTGTAAGTAGTTTCCTTTTTTAGGGTGATCGATTTGAGAAGGTTATGGTGTAAGTTGCAAGTTCAAACACAATATAGGCAAGTATCAATTGACTTTTTTTTTTTTTTTTTTAAACGACGCCGGACTAAGGAATTTAATCCTTGTGTCGCGGGGGTTTCACAAACATTCAACTCACATGCACAAAGAACACCCAGACTTGGAACAAGCATTTGTGGATCACACAAATGATCGTCCCATGCAGGGATCGAACCCGCAGCACGTCGCGCACAGTGGTAATTAGCTTGGTGACCTATACCACTCGGCTATCCGTGCAGTCAATACATATAACTTTAAATTACTGTAAGACACTATTGACAATCGGTTACATCTCAGTTAATAAAAGTCAACCTTTTGTCGAATAATCGCATCTAATGCCAAAGAACTTGTCTTTTGATCACGTTATTAAAACGTGGACTTGATATTATTATATGACGAACTAACGGACAAAATCCGGCTACGCACGCGTGCTTCAGTAGTAAATGCCTATTAGATAACCTCTTAAGAACCCCCCCTCCCTTAAATCAACTACATTAATATGTTTAAAAAATGTAAGCGCGTCCTCACCTGTTGGAAGCTCGTTTGGCTGCGGACTCCCACTCGTGTTTGCGCACCAATGTCCCCTCTACGCCTTCGTCTTCACTCGCGGGGCTAGCACCCTCTGTACACAACAATCTCTTCGTACACAGTCCTAACACTAAACGTCTTTTACGTATCACTTTGATAGAACTGTTAATTTAAATATTCTTAAAATAAAAGAATATTTTTAAATCATTTTTTTTATAAAAAGAATATTTCAATAACGTAACTACCAAGTACTGACCACGCAAGTCTAATAACTAATATGCTCCTATTTTCTTTAGTAAAAAAAGGTGATAGGTTTGATACCTAGTGTCCTGTCCGAACCTAACAATTTTGAATGAAAGCCACTCATATAGTCGTCTTGTTTATTGGCTGAACCAGGAAAATAATATAAATTCATGCGCACAACAATCACAGCAGCACAAACAAAGCTCATCGCGTAACATAACATGGAAAAAGCGGGCGGACAGTCGAGGATGGATGTTCTAACTTAACTCTACTCTCATGGAAAGAGAAACGTATATGAAATTGGCAGTGTAATAACTATTAAATATATTTGTTCCGGAAATACTATCGATTTGAAGCATAGTGCGACAGATATTTGTGATAATAATGTTTTTATATTAAATCAATAATGCCAAAAATGTTGTCAACCCTGTCAATTTTTGTTTACGACTGCCTATTCGATCCATCCATGACTGTCCCCTACCACGGATACCTTCATCGTCGCTATGATGAGTTCCGGAAAGGAGTTTCTTCGCCGTGCGCCATCGGAAACTCCTGAAGGGCGACTTGCTTCGCGACCGCGACTTCACCTTACCGGAACTAGACGGCGTGGCCGGCGTCGAACTCGTGCCGGGAGCTGTCCGCGTCGTAAGGGAACGGGTAGTAGGGGGAAGTAAGGAAGTGCAACGTTACGTACAAGGGCGTGAATCGGATTAGGATAGTGATGAGTTTACATTAATAAAACCAGGACCATATTGAGATTCGGGGAGGGAGGAAAACAAAAAAACAAACATAATTCAAAGCAACATAAAACACGTTTGCATCGCAGCGAAAAAACAAAAGCTTTATCATGCGAGTAACTTTAACATAAATAATTTTAACAAAATCACACTTCACATAAATAAATAACAAAAACACAGATGTTATCATGCACTTTAGGATACGCATACACTGTACATATTAGGGTACCGTTTCGTAATCACTAAACAACGGGTTAAATGTATCATTTACATTCATTTGGTATGATTTCAATTTGAATGTTGTTCCATCACCATAGACTATTTATCATATCGAGCCGCGCGTAACCATTACACAAAACTTGACTCTTTTATTCTTTTGCTGGAAGCAGCATGACGTCACGACACTAAATCAACGACCTCCTTTTGGCAGGCTTGATATCATGTGGACAATCTGACATCTATTGTATTCTCTCGACGTCAAGGCAGGAGCAAAGTTAAAAAAAATCGTCTTATCGGCTGGGAGTAAAGCTGACTTAATTTTTAAACTTTTAATTTTTTTATTCATTATATTAGGTACAAGAAAGAACTTCCATTCGTTAACTTCGCTCTTGAAGTAAAGTCGACAGTCTAGACAGGTATCTTCATCGTCATTCAAATTGAAATGACACCTTAATAATATGGATCTAGTAGTCTATGAGGATCTACAATACTCACTGGAGAGGCGTGCGGGTTTGACGGGCGTCTGTTTCGAGGTTGAGGGTGTGGGCGGGGCCGAGCGCTCGGCGGCGGCGGCGGGGGGCTCGGGCTCGGCTGCATGCGTTACAACTACGTGCTAGTTACGGCTACACTACGTGCTTACATGCTTACGTTACGGAGCGCTACATGCTACCAACTGTGTACATGTCTCTAGATATTATTAAAAACAATATCTAGCAAATTCTTAAGCACGACTTTACTATAGCTTGGCAATTTCGTTCGTGACACTCTCATGGTCCGGATGGCGGAGGACGTTACTATCCAATGACTGCCCTAAATATCAGTCAATAAATATCCCACTGCTGGGCACAGGCCTCTTCTAATATATAGTAGGAGCGAGCATAGATCACTACGCTTCCTCAGCGCCGAAGGTGATTTCAGATTCCAATTTTTGGAATCCAGGTTTCCTCATGACGTTTTCCTTCACCGTTTGTCAGTGACGGTTTGATACTTGCCTGGGTTCGAACCGGCTACCATTTAAATACGAGTCAGGGAACTAAACCGCTAGGCCACCACGACAGAACCTGAATGAAGCCTTCGTTGAATCAGTTGTCTCTGCCTCGTGCACGTTTTACCACCCCTGTTGCTTTACGTCCCTCGTCCAGCGCAGACAATGGAAATTTCACGAGCAAATTTGCCAATCTATAATCCATTCCTTACCGAGTAACATCAACATTTATAATGCTTCGAATTGCATTCCAACTGAGTTAAGTCAATCATTGAACATGTACACAATTCGTAAATAAACAAAATACATGCTACATTTACGAGTTACCTATTATCTTGTCATTTTAATAAGGGTCAATGTTATATCATTAATTTTCAAGACAGGACAGTATACATTCCAGTTAACAACCCTACTTATTACACCTACTGATAACCCTACGTTTTCAATTTATTTTTTATGTTATATGACTTAAGCTTGTTATTTCCCTTTTTAAAAGCAATAAATGGTAAACCATAGTCCCGTGTAACGTGATAGTGACCACAAATAAAATGTGCTTATATTCGTAACTTATTATATTATATAGATATGCAATGATATTATAAGTAAAAAGGTGTAGATAGGTTACCTACACAAAATTCGATCTTCAAAAACGGCACACTAACTCACACATAAATAACTGAATATTGCAAAGCACACTACATTACGATTAGACGTCAAGGTAGGATGGCATGATTCGATTATCGCAAGCAAAAAAGAGACAAATGTAATTGGCGACATAAATAAATCAGAAATGACATTTTACCTTACGTTAAAATGTGGCTAGTTAGCCACATTTTAACGTGTCGCTTGCTGAGCGCCTATAACCTATCTACACCTTTTTACTTATAATATCATTGTAGATATGTATAAGCTATAGACAAAGCGGGTGCATAATATACGTATAGATAGCAAGACAGTGAAGCGAGTATACACAGATATACCTACCTTGTGGAATCCATTTTGTATAAGAATATAGTAAGCGTATAACACGACTATAGAGATATAGTAAAAACTAAAGGAGAGTAGTTTACGAGGTAGCTTCCCCACATAAAAGCGTTATTGTGTCAGACTTCACAAATCTTAGAATATTTAATTCATTATTTATTCGTAATAAACAAAATTTTTGATATAAGTAGTTCTGTTTGTAAGTACAAAAGGGTATGAAATCTAGATAGAACACAAAACCACCTTGATAGCAGGGATTCAGTAATACTACAAATCCTTGAGACAATGAAACAGAGACAGACGTGAGAGACAGAGTATCAAACCATCACCGAGATTAGCATGATGACGTCACAAAATAGAGTATCATAAAATAAATACGTTATTCTAAAATATAAAATACAGAAGGTACATAATATTAACGTGATCTTGAATGAAAAAGATTATTATCGGGGTGTAAAACATTTAGAGAATCGATTAAAATCAATCGATTTGATACCAAACAACTCGTCTATTTACCGTAGGTTTTAAGCCCCGAGGAATGATATGAACCAATGATAATTATAATAAATTGTTATGATGATGAATCGTCGGATAAACCAGCACCTTAATAGAACTAGACTGTGTAATGTGGAAGAATAAATTGAAATCGTGCAGTAAAAGAAAATTGTGCTAGAACCCCAACTACGGTTTACTTAGATATATCCTACAAAATAAACCTACACGAAAGTAAATTTCTTACGTACAATAAAAGCTTTCAAGCTAATAAAATTAATCACAGTTAATCTAACTCCCCATGTGTCGCTAACTATTCGAGCGCAGTGTTACCCGACAGAAATACAGAGTACACCCATTTTAAACTACCGTAGAAGCTCATGCCAACAGCCGGGTATATTTTTACAACGGTAGGTTTATAATAAGCGCTCTTATTACCTGGCTGGGAATGCGGTCGCTCTTGGGCCTTCTCAGCCGCTTTAGTGGATGTTCTCCTTACGACTACGCGTGTGCATGTGTGGACAACACATCGGTAAGTAACGGCCCTTTGTCACACGCGATACTCGGCCGACCAACGAAAACGACACAACTAAACACGCTGATGTTTTTAATATTGATTGTTGCGATCGGTTTTGTTAGTCGGCTGAATAAGCGAATATAAGGGGCATAAAGAAATTCACACGTAAAGCGGCAAGCGTTGCCGTAAGCCTTCATTGGCTGTAGTGCGAAATGTGCTTAATTTCTTTATTTAAATCAAATTCAAAATTCCTACATTTTCTGGTAAATTATTCGACTTTATCATAATATCTAATTGTAAGTGTTATTGCAATATGCAAGCAGCATTCACCGTTACGGTGAAAGTTAGTGGAAGTTTCAAAGATCATTTTTATTTTTAGTTGGTATTCTGTTCGACAGTGCTAGAAGACATTACACATGCGTGCTTACATTGCAATCCGTGAGACGAAGTGATGTTAATTTCTTAGAAATAGATGTTTAATATTTTCTGTGTTTTTGACTAGATAATTATCCATTGTATACCAACTTTTTCTAAACTTAAAATTCAATTGACCAATTGTATAAAATTCAATAATCTATCATTGACATTTCAGATCTGACTTCTCATTTGAGTTTGACAGTAGGGACTGTTTTACAACTATGCCATCCGTGGTCGGTAAAACAGTGCATACCTTGTGGCTGTTGTTCCTGCGGCGTTTGCGCGCGGTCGACGGCGTCTTGAGCTGCGGCTGCGGCGGCGGCAGCCTCAGCCGCTTCTCTTTCGCGCTTCTCACGCTCAGCCGCTTCGGCTGCCTCCTGCCTTCGCTTTCTTTCTTTTACTTCGAACTGTAATATGTAAAATGGTTTCAGATATCCGGTATGGTTAAGATTTAGATTAGTTAGTAAGTTCGTGCTTGGCCTTAGTCTGTAGCGAAAGTTTGAGCATTCACGTCACAGCTTAAAAAGCCGAATTATTTGTCATCTTAGAATACTTAGTACGAGTACTAGTCTCTATATGTGTTTTAGTTAAAGTATCAAGTTTTCAGTCAAATTCAGTCTTCCCAGAAATAATTTGTCAGTTTATTTTATACCAAGCGATGGCTGAGCAATACGCAGTTTGAAAGAATCATGTTGATGATGAGCGCGAGTTTAAGCACATGCAATACACCAAACACCACTTACACAATCCAAATAGTTATAGTACCATGCACCCTCAGGGACTAACAGATTTCGGGTTTGGGATAGTAGAAGGATTGAAGAACCTAAAGGAATGCTCTTTACTTCTTTCCCAAGGTCATTAACAGCTTTTGTACTACTTGTCAAACCGGGCAAAGACAAAACAGCGACCTCGCCCTTAATATCAGACTCTGAAGATTTGGCCTTTTTGGACCATTTTCTTATAAAACGTTTCAAACTAGATTTTGAGGAACTATTACTTTTATGTCTAAGCAAAGATACGTTGGGGTACACATTTTGGTAAGACAATCTCTCCCATAGTATAAGGTCAATGCAGGCTAAGTATTCGTTAGCTTTCTCTGTTTGTTCAGGGAACTCAAAGAACACAGAGCTGTATATTTCAGGTGACATGAGAGGTGTGTTGGGCATAGACGCTATGGGCGAATTGGGAGCAGAACTTGTTTCAGAAATAGTCGACAAGCTATTATGGTTCTGTGATACGGACCAAAGGTAAGAATGGTTTTTCTGTTGATTAGAAGAAGCGTAGTTAATACTTAGAACCCTCGCTTTTATTTTCTCTGGAATGTTAAATTTATTGCTGTCTGTTATGATTTCTTCGACTATCTCGCTGTCGGGTCGTTCGTTCTTGTAAATAGTCAATGTCAGAGGTGTATGTGAGCGGATGGTGGGTGGGGGTTCATAGGTAAAATCGGATTCGTCACATTTATCCCAGGGCTGTTCGCTAGGCCACAAGGAAGTCTCACGTTGTTCAAGCTAGTTGTGAAAAGGAAAAATGTATTAGAAGAGGGCACCATACACCAAGCAACAAAATACAGCGAAGTGCAAAGTTAAGTAATGTTGTGTGGACGATAATGTTTGTGATTGAGCTAAATACTTTAAACCACTGACAATAGCATGCAAATATTGATACCTACTTGAAATAAAAAATTATAAAATGCTTTTGTACAAAAATGTTATGATAAATGCTAAAAAAATAAGCACAACAATGAGCTCTTCGGTAAAGAAAAAAAAATCAGTAATGCATGCATAATCCAAACTACTAAAAACTTTAACCCTTTGTGATTGAGTTCATGCAAATATGGATATTTGAAGGTCATAATTTCCTTACATCATTATTGCAGCATCAAATTACAAACAACAACAACTTGTCAGTACTAAAACAGCCTCTACTATAAAGCAAGCAAACAATCAAATATCTTACGGTGGTAAGTCTCTGCAACGCCGAGAATCTGTCCTCCTGTGCGGCTGCGGACTTTTCGAAGGCCTCGTGCTTTTTGATGAGGGACTCAACTTCGTCGATAGTGTGGCCGAGCTCCTGTGACATGAGGTACGGCTCTTGGGCTATAAGCCATGCTTCTGCGACCGCCGCGTCGCGAGCGAACTGGTACACCTCGAGGACTGTGGAAAATTATTGTTATAATTGTTGTAGACGGAAGCCGACTAAATAAATTTTACCTATTATTCAGTGAACAAATGAATAAATGTCAGTAAGTCGTCTCTTCACTTTTTATTACCTAAACTACACATTTTATAATTGTCTAGTATAAGCTTCTTCACTGCCCACCTTGCCAATCTATTCAATATATTTACGTGAGATAATCAGACGCTCCGTTCAAATACAGTATTCAAATAGCTGAGCTGCAAGGTTAGGACAAACAACATTTACATGAAGAAGTCATGCTATTAACACTGCAAATTCGTCATAAATGAATATTGTCTACTTACTGAGTTGCAAGTTCTCCCAACGTTCTTCCCATCGGCGCAGCAACGCGTTTCGTTGGTTGGTCAGCTGAAGCAACTTCTCCTTGATGTCAGCAGAAGCATAGTGTTGTCTTGCCAACAGTTCGCGACCGAGAGAGATGCATGCGGAGAAGTTGTCTTCACGAGTGTCGATCTCAGCCTTTAGAGACTGGTGGTTGTTCATCAACAATTCCACGCCGCTTACATCACTGGGGTAAAGTAGAAAATGTTATTGACGTTTTTGAAAGTAAACATAAATTGAACCCAGTGACAGATGTTAAGTTGTATAAGAACGGAATGTAACATTGACTTTTAACATAGTGCTAAGATATTAACACTGAGAATAATTATAGCCATAAACGGAAAATAAGTTGAAAAAAATAACATATTGGTAATTATCCAGAAATGTTAACATTGACATCTAGATAGATTGTTAGTAGCATGATATAAGTTGAGTGTGTGCGTACCGCGGCTTCTCGCCGGTGTTCATCTGGCGCACGACGTCGTCCATCCAGAGCGTGAGCGTGCGCACCTGCGCCAGGAAGCGGAACAGATGGTCGGCGTCCTCCAGCTTGTGCGTGCGCGCCGAGCACGCGGCCGCCAGCGCCGCCCACGCCGCGCGCACCTCGCCCTCGCGCCGCGTGATCTCCGCCGCCTTCTCGCCCGCGTACATGGCGCCCAGCCGCGCGCACTCGCCGCGGATGGCCTCCACCTGCACCGAAGCGAGCTCACATCAACAAACGCTCTCAAAAACATCTCTATCTCTTGTTAACATTAGGGAACGCACATTGCTAGAATTATTGTTAAACACTCGTGCTAAGCTAAATGCTTGTGTTTCGAATGGGATTACAAATGGATGGGTTTCGAAAAGTCGTTAAGTTAGTTTGGGTATTCAAGGAATAAAGGACTTCCTACAACACGCCAATAAATAATTAACTTTGCCCGTTTTTCTGAATAATAGATGTTGTAGCCACAGATTACTCTCACAACACGAAAAGTAAAACCTATTTTTCATATTCAGTTGAAATTGTTTGCCTTATATCTTCTGGAATTTTTCCCATATTACGCCATAACATATGTGTTTTTACCCACCCCAGCTTTTACGCGTCGTCGATCTTAGGCTAAGGATGCCTACACTACGTTTTTCACCTATCTTTTATGGTACGTACCTGCTGGTTGAGCGTGCTGAGGTCCTGCATGAAGTTGTGGTGTTTCCTCTGCAGGGCTCCGACGCTGATGGCGTCGCGGCCTAGCTCGTCGCTGACGCCGCGCGCCTTCTCGTTCACGCGCTGCAGCGTGTCCTTGCAGTCGTGGAAGTATTTATGCAGCTCGCGGGATGCAGCCAACATCTATATTACATGAAACAATCATAGATGTTTTTTGACATAGTTTATGAATTTTTCTAATATCTCTTTTTGTAATGTCACTTGTGAAATATTCTAATACACTAAGAAATTTAAGGATCACAATCCATATCCTGGTAAAAATTTGAATAAATAATAATATAAATGGCATGTACCTGTGTCCTGGTCTCGATGAGCTCGAGCAGGTCCTGCCAGGTCTCCTTGAGTCCCTCCTTCCACTGCGCGATGGTGGCGTTGTCGGAGTGTCCCATGGCGATCATCTGGTCGGCGATGCGCTCGGCCGTGCCCACGCGCTCCGAGCCCACCGCCTGCGTCTCGCGGGCGAACTCCTTGAAGCGCTCCCATAGCAGCTGTGCACAGAACAAATTCCGTCAAATTACCAGTTTTCGTAAAAATATCTTAATAATATACTCCTGGGTATTCGTTTTGAACACTGAACTGGACCATACTGCATGCCTTTAATTGGTTCCTGCCTGGTAAAGTGAAAATAGAAAAAAGCCGTTGGATATAGTTGTTTACATCAATCAGTTTTGCCTAGACTCCGTGTACTTTTCTTAGCGATTGCTTAGAGGTAACATAACGGAGTAAAAAACTTCAGTTTCACTTTAAAAAGGAAGTAATCTAGAATTATGTACTTACAGTAACATGGTCGTAATCCTGTCCTAGCTCCTGCGAGCTGGCAACCAGCTCCCTCTCGGTAATCCACTGTTCGAGGTCGTCGACCTCTCGCGACAGTTGGAACAATCGCAGCGCTTCGTCGAGCTTAGCGCGACGTTCGCCCGCCAAGTCCTTCAGACCGGCGTACAGTTTGTCCACTTGCGATTGCTTCACTGAGATTTGCTCGCTGTTTTATAAAATTAAAGGTAAATATTAATAAGATAATCCCATAAAAATATTATTGTAATGAAATAATTTTCTTATTTCATAATGACGACGAATAGTCGTAAAACGAAACACCATTTTAACAAGTACATAATTTACTTTGACTGTTAGAATGTTATTTAAAAGAAAATATAATACATAAAATAGAAATATTAAATTGCATTTTACAATTGTCTGTAATATTAAACTTTGTTGTAATTAAAAGGTATACCACAAAAACTCTTGACCTATTTAATTGAGATGAAAATATATTTTATTTTATACATTTTAAAGCATAAAACTTACCTGAGCGGATGTTCATCAGCGGTAAGGTGTCGTACAGTCTCTCCCAACTGGCGGATAGTGTGGGCGTAATCATCGACCGCCTGCTCCAAGATCTCGTGTTTCTTCATCAAGTTTTGCGCGGAGATCTCATCCTTGCCGCGGTCCTCGACCATCATGTACAGTTCCTGCTCGCTCATCCAAGCTTCCGCCTCGTTGGCGTCGAAAAGATACTGTTGCGCCTTCTCCCATTGAGACAGTTTGTTCTTGCGTTCGTCGATGGCATCTGTGTAAGGATATGTATGTAGTAACTTTAATATAATTATTCTTTACTACATGAGAAGACAATAAACCAGAAACATATTATACTGTTCATTGTTTATATCAGTGAACAAAACGCTTACCTACTATTTTAAATAGATGATGTAATTTTTTTTTTACTAAAACAGATTATAGTTTGGCAAATTTGTATGTGATACTCCCATGGTCTGCGGGCGACGGAGGACGTAAGGCAGTGAGGGTGGCAATACTGCGCGCGGGAATGGGGGGCAGCTGACTTATCCAGGCGCCTTTATTGATAAAACTGAGACTTACCCTTGAGTTCTCGCCATCTCGCCGTAAGTTCTTCGATAAGCTGTTTGAACTCGGGCGTGGCGTCGTGTCCCTCATCAATCAGCTTCTGTCCGTTGGAGATCACAGTCAGGATCCTGGGCTCGTGGTTGTCAGTCTCAGTCTTAAGAGACTGGTTCTTCTTCTGCAGCATCTGCACGTTGAACAGCGAGTTGCCGTAGTCGGTGCTGGTGGCTAGCGGCATCTTCTCGTGAACCCACAGTTTCTCATCCTCGACGTCACGACGGAACTGGAACGCCTCCTTCTTCTTCGCCAGGTGACGCTGGCGCTCCAACAACGGAGCCTTCAGCTGCTCGAACCTCTGCTCCACAGATTTCTTCTTCTCTTTGATTTCGTCCATCTTGTCGGGAACAGTCTTCTGCAAGTACTCGGCCTGAGTCTCAAGCTCGGTAACTTGCTTAGCTTTGACGGCCATCTGTGTCTCGATCATCTGTTGCTTCTGCATGAGAATGTTCACAGATGCCAGATCAGTGCCAGTGTCGGTGTTCTCGATTTGTTTCTCGAGTTCGTTCATCCATGAGTCGATGTCGTCACAAGTCTGGTGCAGTAGAACCTCTCGGTTAGCATCGAATAGGCGTTCTCCCTTATCCTTGGTGGTGGTTTGCAGATTTTCGAACTGATCTTGGAGTTCGGACATTTTCGGTGAGATAATTTCGACGAACTCAGGTTTTTGTTTCATGAGTTCTTCAGCTGCGTTCTGTACGGCAAAGAGGCGTTCCTTGTTAGCCGCGATTTCTGCTTCGAAGGCCTGATGACGTGTCCATTTGGAATGGATGGTCTTTGCGGAGCGGTAGGTGTCGTCCTGAGCCGTGACGTTCTTCTCCTGCACCCACTCGCCAAGTTCGTCGCAGTCCTGCAGGAACTGGTGCAGCTGCAGCTGATCCTGGAGCTTCTCCATCTGTTGGAGAGCCTTCTCACGGTTGGCGTTGCGCCTGGCATCGATGTTTTCGGCCTTGCGCTGGATCTTGTCGGCGTCAAAGTGCCTTTCCTCCACGAGACGGTTGGCGAACTGTACCACGGAGTTGATCTTGTCGTCGTTGGCCTCCATGGTGGTAAGGAAGGCTTCGTGTTCCTTGATCATGTTTTCGGCCTGCTCCAAGTTGGTTGGTGGTTCGGTTTTGCCTAGCCTGAGGACGGGAAAACTCGATTAATATTACGATCAAATTACTAATTACTGAATATTAGCGTATACACTGTCCACTTTTAAGCTCTCGTTTACCTGTGTTCTTGGTGCGATAACAGCACCTCTGCCTGGCGAGCGTCACGCTGCAATAGCTGCAACTCCAGGCTCTGGGTGAGCAGCTGCTGCCTGTTCTCCCACATCTGCTGCAACTCAGCCCAGCCCTCGCGCAACGCCTTCAAACGCTCGCGCAAGAACATGTACTGAGGATCATCTTGGGTTGATGGCTCCTGCAGGAAAATAAATATATATTAAAACCGGTAAAGTATTTAATCAATCCGAATCCTTCAAAATCAAATATGTAGTTATAAATCGGATACAAAAATACATTGGCTTCACTATTATCGTGGTAAAATATAGTCATACTGTTAGTAAATCATATAAACGGTTACATCAGCCGCATTAATCGGTAATGCTCGACTAGTTACTGCTTAATAAAAAAATAATTAGAATTTATAATACCTAACTGATACATATACAGACAATTGCTTAACTTCTACTTTGTATAATTTATAGGTGAACAAGCAGAAGAGGACCGAAAAAGATGGATGAATCGTGTGAAAGAAATGTATGAATATTGCCATGATCAGTAATAGAGATGAATGGAAAGTTAATACGCATTGCGCCGACCCAACTTATACAGGAAAAGGGCTGACGGATCATGGTCTAAAATTGCAATAATGTCAATTTAAATATCAAAGTTTCCGTGCGATGAAACGCTATAAATTATAGTGTATACTAACAGCAGTAATCTTCTCTCCGTACTCCATCATCTTAGCGTACTCGTCCTTGTAGTTGTCGATCTCCTCCTTGATAGTCTGGTGCTGAGACAATAGCTTCTCCGCTTCAGAAAGGTTCGATGGTGTGTCTGTTAGGAAAGTATTTAAGTTATATATAAATAAGTAATTAACATCACTCAAATTATTTTTAATTTAATATAGAATAAAAACCTAAAAAGAAACAGCTTATGATGATGAATTAAAATATAGGAAATCCTGACAATTATTTTCACCTATCAGGAGCCAGAAGCTTGCCTCTTGGAAGTGAATGACCGATAAACCTCATGCCAGTCTAGTGAACTTCGCGGATTTTTAAACTGCGGAAACCCTCATATACATAAAGCAAGGCTGAAGAAACTTGACATATCCAGGAATATAGTGTTAAATTATATGTACACTAAAATAATAAATAAAAAAAAACGGCGATATCTTGTATCTTATTCTAGAATAACCAAATCACACCGAACTTTACAAAAGTAAGTTTAAGTTTTCTTACCCTCGGAAGCGACGTCGGTCTGGGTCTTAGTAAGCCAGGCCTGGAAGTGATCGACGGAGCGGAGGAAACGATGCAGGTCGCCGGCCTCTTCTAGTTTGGCGTCGCGCTCCTTCAGCTGTTACGTGGAAGAATAATACTTTAGTATGTGGCACGCGATCAACGCTAGTTCCTTCTCTAGATGAGAAGAGAAGAACACCAGTGAGACATTTATGGCCGGTATTATATTATTTATGAGGCACGTAATCGTTAATAATACTTGTAGTTATGTCAGCCGTCACAAGACTTTCTAGCCTTTCTAGACTTCCAACCCTGCTTTTCGAACCCTGAGCATACAACTGATGTTACTCCTTTAAAAACGGTATTTGACAGGTCACATTGTGTAGAACTTTTGCTCAGCAGTTTCCATAAATAAGATTTATTTATGGATTGACATGGCTCGCCCGATCGCACTCGAGTACATAGCAACTCATATTATAAGTGACATCTCAGAGTGTAAATTTAATAAAGATTTTTACCATCTGCGTGAGCTGGTCCCAGTTCTCGGTGATCTGGTACACGCGGTCGCGGATGAGCTGCGCCTCTTCGGGGTGGTCGTCTTCGATGGCGCTGGCCTCGCTCTCCAGCGACGAGATGCGGGCCTGAATGGCGGCTAGGTCGCGCTCCATGCCCGATAGACGACGTTGAAGGGTCATCACACCTGCGAATAAAACATAAGTCACAAACCATAAATATATCAATGAATTATTTCATTTATAACTTACAAAAGCTGCCTAGTTGCTTTAATTTCAATGACATTTGGTTCCAAGTTGAGAAAATCTGTGGCCGGCACTAGTGAAAATGATTGATTGACAATAAACAACCAAGAATATTTGATCTTGCTTCACAGACTCTTATTTAATAAATAGCACGAATCAAGGAATATTTCACTAACAAACCTAAGAAATATTGAATCTAAATAACCTTTACATAGTACAAGGAATCAAATGTTTCAGGATAACTGATTACATTTATATAAAGCTGCACACGATGTTGTGAACATAATCCAACGACATTTTTCTCATAGTGACTATTTTTATTTGCCGTAACCGCAATAACTCGGGAACTGGCGACCAATCGTATTGAATGACAAAAGACAATAATATTTAGATCGATAAAGATTTACATATTCATAACGCATTATAATCGCACGTAGTCTTTAACAATATATCATATGGTTTGATTACTTTGTCGGGAAATATATCCATGTATTATGTTATTAATAATGAATTATTATTTAAGTAAAATCAAAAGTCTAGTCAAATTGTTATAAATGTTTATAAATCTAAATTTTTTATGTTTTTTTTTTTCATTATTAAACGCTAAATGCCTTGTACACCAATTGTGTCATACAACATCCTCTAATTGCACTAAGCATTGAATCTCTGTAACATTAGTTCATATCAAAATCAATCATCCAGTCCAATGGACATCTTCTTTATGCGCCAACTTTGGCAAAACATGTCGAATTATGAATAATTTATTTTCTTCCATCCCCATTTGGGTCGTTATGTGTAATATCACACAAGTTGATACAAATAAATATATCTTTATCTTTATCAAGGTATATTTACCGTTAAGATCCATCTCCAGATTGTCGGTTTGTTGAAGGATCCTCTTCTTATCTTCGATCCAGGATACGGTCTCGCGGCACTCAATGTGGAAAGTTTGCACGCCTTGAGCCGACTTAAGATCGTCCTTCTTGGATTCAGCCTGAAAAACCAACTCATGTTAACAATGGCTCATACTAATAATTAAAAGATTTAATTTTGGCTGGATTCTGAGAAACTGCTTGAAATTAACAGTATCAAATCAAGATCTCAAGGGAGTTTTTTCAAGAATAATTTCTTGCTAAAATTGTAACGAGTTCTGCGCCGATCGATTGATTATTGAGTAAATAAGAAGATTTCTTCAGAAATACACGTAAAGTATTAGTGAAATATTATATAGAATTTGCGAAATATCTACTCTAGTTCGATCGATCTGTTGATGACTTTCGGCGCTCATTTGGTTTAAGAGCTTGGCGCACACAGAACTGTTTTATAGGCAAATTTTTATTGATGAGGGGACTAGAGTGATTGTGCGCAGAAGTCGGCTTGTGTTGTGGTGTAGCAGTGGCGGTACCTTGTCCCGCAGCGCGCTCCAGGCGGCGTTGAGTCCGGCCTGGCGCTCCTGGATGCGGCCCGCCTGCGGGTGCTCCACGTGGATGAGCTGCCGCGCCAGCTGGTTCACCACGGCCACGCGAGAAGCGTTCGCGTTCATCTCCTTGTCGAATCCGTCGTATCTGTCATACAAATATCACATAATAATATAACTTCGCAGATATCAAAACATACCACGGATGTACATGTATTTTATTTTATTTTTGAACTCCATCAGTCAAGTTTGGGATAATAATTAGAGTAATACCTGTGCTTCATGATCTCGACGTCGTCGATGTCCTTGGGCGGCAGCATGGTGTCGAGCATGCGGTCCTTCTCGGCGATCCACTGGTCGGCGGCGTCGGCCTCGGCCAGCAGCTTGAAGAGCGAGAGCGCGTCGAGCAGGCGCTGCTTGCGCAGGCGCGCCAGCTCGGCCAGCTCGCCGTGGCGCGCGTCGATGGCCGCCAGCCGCGCGCGCACCTCCGCGCTGCTCGCGTCCACTGGGCTCAGCTCCTGCGCCTGCACGCCACACGTATTGTTAAGCGACCAATACCACTAACTGCTATAGGCCTCATTGCCAAAATTCGAAGCTAACACACTTCAATCGATATGGATATCGTTCTCTAACTATGACACGAGTTTGGTAAATACTAAAGAAAAGTGACAGTTACCTGCTGTTTCAGCTGCTGAATGACGTTAGCGTAGTTCTTGAGCTCATCGGTGACATCCTTGTGCTTCTTCAGCAAGCTCTGTACCTGAGCCTCGTCCACACCAGTGTCTTCCGATGACACCAACCTTAACGAATAAGATGAAATCAGAACTCAACATCAAAATTTCACCTTAACTACAACCTCATCAATTCTACAGATCAAAATTTCTATCCATTGACAACGCCAGAATTAATCGACGTTTCCGGCAGTTGCCCCCTGTCCGTTTCATGGTCCATCAAGCATTTTCCGTACGCTTGTGTTGCCTCCCTGCTGCCTTACGTCCCCCGTCACTCACGACACATGCGAGTGTCACGTATTCATTTGCCAAGCTTTAGTAAATACCGTACCGCAATGTATCGAGCATCCAGTTGTCGATGTCGTCGGCGTCGGCGAACAGCTGGTGATAGCGGACGGCGGCGTCGAGCCTGTTCTTGCGGAGCGACACCATGTCCAGCAGGTGGTTCCATTGCGACAGAATGTCGCGAAGGCGGTCCTACACAGATATAACAATAGTATAGTAATTGATGTGAGTACTTCTATATACTGATTTTGTATGCAGGCTTGATTCCAGTGTTGATTTTAAAATGAATAAGTCTGCATACGACCGCAATTAAAACGACTTTATAATTTTATAATATATTATGTTACCTATTACCATTTATAAATTGTGTATTATGGAGTATGTATGGTGTATCATGGCGGTTCTTCTCCATAGGAGTGAAATTATGGAACTAGCCATTTAATGTTTCAAAAGCACCAAGAAACGGTTTACTTGAAATAAATATTTTGATTTTACCTGTATCCTATCAGCTCCGAAGTGTCCTTGGGAGATGAGCTCGTCGCCAACAGCGGCCACACTCATCAGCTGAGGCTCGTGGGCCTGCACGTCCGCTTCCAGCGCCTTGTGCTTCGATATCAGCAAGTACACTGCACGTAACATGCATATTGTTGCTTAATTAAGCTTGATACATAATATAATGATATTTGGATTATGAAAAAATAACGAACTAAAATGGTATGCATGATATTACAAAGTAAGGATAAGAAATATCTAAAAAATCCGACCTCATTTTCAAGTTATCATATTGCAGTAGGTATAATTGAGTAAAAAAATACCTTTTGCCTACATTACTCTATTTCTATTAATGTATCACTGGAGCTATCATTGTAACATGTTTTTAAAGGTTATTTTTACATAATCATACCGCAATGTTGGAATATAAAGCTATTTACTATGTGTTACAACATACCAGTGGTAAGATCATGGCCGATGTCATCCACGGATACGATCTGTTCCTTCTCCTTGATCCAGTTCTCCTCGTCGGCCATGTCCCAGTAGAACTGCCACAGCTTGCGGCTGTCTTCCAGACGCTTTCTGTTTTACAACAAATTAATAGTAAATTAGATAATAATTTAAATCTCAAGTTTAGAGATTGTTCTGAATTTCTGATTCACAAATACTTTAGATTATGATTTACGAAAAAAAAATCTTATCAAACTAGAAATATTGTAAATGTTTTATGTAGCCTCGCAAATTCGTTCGTGACAGTTCCGTGGTCCACGCGGGTGGCAGGGGACGTTACTACCAAAAGACGGTGCTCGGAAGACTCAGTAGCCCCTGTCGTTGCAAGCCCGCTGCCTTACGCGAGGGGGGAGAAGGCAGACCATGAGAGTGTCACGAACGAATTGGCCAAGTTATAGGAGCATGATGTACAGTACCTGCGCTCGACGGCGAGATGCACGAGCTCGGCGTAGGCGTTCTCGAGCTGCTGGATGCGCTCCACCGTGATGGCGGGGTCGCACGGCCGGTAGCCGCCCTCCTCCTGCTCCAGGAACCGCTGCGACTGACCTACTACCACCTACACACAAATAATGTGTTCTAATATTGTGAGCATACTTGCAATTGAAACAATACACGAAAATATGGGCTAGTTTTAGCAAACACTAAAAAGTTATAAGGGAAGCAGAGGAAGAGGAAGTCATTTTTCGAAATGACATCCTCGTTGTCGTCTGTTGAGCTCGTTGGAGTCGACATTTCCTACCTTATGGAGTAATGTTGAAAAAAAACTCAGGTTATAGATAACCTTCTCTCTCACTTCTTCCATTGTACTCATTTCTTCCATCTGTCTTCCTACATACTCATGCTTTTTCAAAGTTCATCATTTGAGTGACTGGACTAATTATCATATGTCGATATATTCAAGGCAAAGGTCTTACCTTAACTCTCTCTCCGAGCACGTTGATGTCGGCTTCGACGAGGGCATGCTTCTGCAGCAGATCTTCGACACCCATCAGATGTTTGCCGTAGTCGTCTGTCAGCAAACGCATCTTGATCTCTTCCATAGAGTCCAGGATGTATAGCATTTCCTATTGACAACAAAAACAAAAATAATAAAAAAGGGAGAATATAGCGAAGCCATTAGAAGAAAAACAAATTATTCTAAATATTGCATATTTTTAGTATACACTGGGCAATAGAAGGCCTAAGAGATAGTTTGATAGTGTAGCAACGGACCTGGAAGTTCTGTTGCAGCTGCAGCGACAGCTCGAGCCTGGCGCGGCGAGCCCGCAGCAGCTCCAGCAGGTACGCCCACAGCCGCAGCACGTTGTCGCGCCGCGCACACACGCGCTCCATGTCGTGGTACCTGAGGGGACGATAACTCGTTAATTCTCACATACATACTGGGAAACATGATTTGAAGATAGGTCTAAAACGACTGTTTAAGGGAAAGCTTACTTAAGGACGAGGAATTGTCACATGAATTTTATTTTGAAATTTTAAAATTGAATGTGTCTTAAGGTACGCTTTGCGAGAATTTAATTAATTTGAAAGGATTCTTTCGCCATTGTTCATCACGCAAGACAAAATTAAAATGTTGAGTGAACCCACGTTGACTGCCTTTATTTCCTTTGCTTTTAAAGAACCTTCAAATGTTAAAAATCATATCATCATCCTATGCTGTCCCACTTCTGAGCAAAGGCCTTCCCCAAGTCCTCCAAAATTGGTATAGTATTTTTTTACCTTGGTTAATTATTTGTACGCATTGAAAGATCATAACAATTATTCACATTAATTAATAATAATAACCTTTCAGCCTGCAACTCAGAGCACACAGCGACAACCGCTTGCACGCGCTCCTCATACGCGAAGATATCGGTCTCGATGGCCTCGTGCTTCTTAGCGGCCGCCTCGACAGCTGCCAAGTCGAAGCCGAAGTTGTCCTGGCTCACCAGCCGCTGGTTCTCAGACAACCACGTCTCACGCATCTGTGCTTTGCGGTTGAATCTGTTAAGGAAATTGATGTGAAAATATTTAGTGGCTGAGACTAAAATAACAGATTTGACGTGTTTTGTCTTTTTGTGCTCCAATTTTAAATCAATGCACTGCCATAAAATTGGTTGCTTGACCTTCAAAAGAGCATCAATAGCATTTCTCAATAAATATGCAAGCCTGCAAAGTTGACTCGACATTTGTGTATTTAGACATTAAAATGTCACGTCGTTTATGATCGGATTTCAAAAAAGTTCTAAAGAAGAACAAGCATTTGTTTTGTTGTTATTAACCTTTTCTAAGGTATTTTCAAGTTTAAGCATGACATATGAACTCAGGAAGAACTTATTACTAATTCTAACTTTACTTACTATGTAACCCTTAACCGAAATTCACCCAGTACCATCATACCTGGCAGCAAGTTGTTCAAGTTTCTCCTGTCTGATGAGCTCCTCCCTAAGCGCCAGTTCCCTCTCGTGCTCGGACTTCTCGAGCCTCTCCCACGCGCGGTTGATGTCGTGGATCATGCGGCCTTCGCGAGGCGTGTACGGCTTCTGGTTGGCCGCGCGCATACGGGATTGTAAGGTGAACAGAAGTACTTCTAGATTACCCTTTTCCACGAACCTGAGGGGGAAAAAAATATTATATTCAGAGCATAAAATGAAAAAAAAAAACAATCTAACAAATCTTACATTCGCAGCAAGTAAAATAATTATTGTAAGCTTCGGTGTTTTGACAGCTAAAACTTTTTAAAACATGCTTCTTAAAATCTTAAATATAATTGAATATTGTGATAAATAATGTCAACCATAAATGAACAAATTCTTATAGACATTTGGACTCATTAATTATATATTAATTAATGTAATGTTAACTTACTTGGGTGGTTTCTCAATAGTGCGGTAGTTTGAGAACTGTATCAGTTGCTGGCGCACGCCCTCCAGCGAGTTAGCGAATGTTCGGTCGCCGAGCGCTTCGATCGTACGCTCGATCCACTGCAGGAGATCGCTGTAACATTCAAAAATCATTTCAGTCTGTGACTAATAACGACTAATTTATAAAATAAAAGCTTGCATGCAATAACGGGAGTTTTTGTAGTAGTTATGAGGTATGAAGGTTCCTCTCGCAACCTCCCCGGGTAATTCGAATGTCATTATATCTTATCTAATAACATCTGGATTCAGGAGACACAATAAATGATGAAAACACAGTATCTCACCATAACCCCATCCCCAATTTTTCACCCATTCATTTAGCCAACAAAAGAAGAATATTAATATATTTATAAATTTTACTCAGTAGAAGCAACATTCAATAGCAAGGTACAAAGGTACTGTTTATTTTAAAAGACGGCAGGCGATGTAGTTTGTCACTAGTAAGTGGAGGCTGTGTAGTTAAGTTCTTATTTCTTTTTTTCTTATTTGAAGCGGCGGTAGCTTAATAGCTAAGGCATTGGACTTGATCATGAGGTCTCGGTTTCGAATCCCACCATTGCACCACGGACGTGAACCCACTGGTAGCACAAGCATATATTTAGCATCACATCACTGAAACTCCTGTCAGCCAAATTCTGATAACCAAGTAATACCACCAAGACACTTAAGCTTGATGTGAGCTACGGAAACGATTAACTGTCTTGGAACACTCAACGAAATTAATCAGTACGGTATTAAGCGAATCCGGCAAGACTAGAAGCCAACCCCAACCTGCTAGGCAGATGATGAGGTAAAAGAAATTCTAACCTTGTAAGCGACTCGTATTCTTGCATCATCTTGTCGTTCTCCATGGCGATACCGACCACCTTGCCGATCCTCTTGCCCTGCACCGTCTCCTGCTTCATCTTGCTGAAGTAGTGGTAGTACGTCACTACGTAAGTGATGATTGACTTCTCATCAGGGTGGTCGACAGCGATGTCTAGGAATTAAAAAAAAAAATTACTGAATATAATGTCAACTTATGCTACTGGATGACTCGAAGACTGTCGAGCATCGAAGCAGTTAATTTAATTGACTTTTTGGAGGTGGCTGTAAAGCTTACTAGTGAATGGAATCGAAAAGTGCGTAATATACAACAGCTTACTGCAATCACAACTACCAATAATAATTTATCGGAGATCATTGCACTGCCGTAGGACGTTTCAGGCTTAAAATAATTAATGTGCACATAAGTAGTCAAAACGATTTGTCCTATCAGATTCTAACCTCTTTGCAAGTTCTACAGTACAATATAGAACTTGGGACAATTCTACTAATGAAAAAACAAACCTTCAGCATCCAACAACTTGGTAAGCCCAAGCTTGTCTTCAGCAACATTGAAGGCGTTGTTCAGATTGTGCATGGGGTTGCTTCTGTGCAGTTTGTCGAACTGTATCAGGTCGGGTCTGTGCTTGTGTATGATGGCATTGAACGCCAACCCGTCGCGCCATGACGTCGTGAAGTTGCGTACATTCACGTTGTTGTAGCCAGCCGTCTTCATTTGACACCATAGAAGTAAAGCGTCTTTGGCGGATTTCGTCTCCTTGTTATCTGTCTCCTCGATCGTGATGTCTTGGATCTATAAACAATAATTATGTTTTCACGTTTGTTTACTTAATACCTACTTACTAGCTTGTGCCCCGCGTTAGAAATTACCGTTCCCATAACAAAAAAAAATTGATTATTATTCCGCTATACGGGCCAATCTAACAAATCAATGATCATGAATATCGGTCCAGCCGTTCTCGTGTTATAAATTTTGTAACAAACCCTACTTTGTTTTATGTATAAAAGATTTGTAATTGATAACAAAGCGGTACAGACAAAGCATGCAAAGTTGAGCTACATGCCTTTTATAATTAACGAAATTGAAACACAAAAACTTCTATGGCACCTTTGGCTGCTTTGACCTCGATGCCAAAGTATTCTAAACAGCAATACATAATTAAATTAGTATATTCGTCAGTGTTCATGAACTATCAATCTATACAATCAAACTGAAGCAAAAAGTTATTATACGTTTGAGATTTGTAATTGGGGAATATATTACTCCGTATTTCCTCGTCATATAATATAATTATCTGACTAAAGGCGCGTTTCCATTATGCAAGTGATTTGCATACTAGTTGCAAGTTGCATGCAAATTGTATAGTGGAAACAACAACTTGCAAACAAGTTGCAACTTGTATGCAATTAGGTTTAAACTTGTACGCACAATAATCAAGTCGGCACATTTGCACGCAAGTTGCAAGCGCATGCGGTCGTGCATAGAGGATTACTTTGTTTATGACTTTATTACTTTGTAAAAATGAAGAACTAACTTGTATACCACTAAAATCTTGTATGCAAGCTGCAAGTTGAACAAAATCGTGTTTCCAATTCAAATCACTTGCACACAAGTCTGACGTCATACATGTATGCAAACACTTGCATAATGGAAACGCGCCTTATGGGCCTATTACACCATTGTCAGATTACTTTATTCGAGGAATAACTCTTAAATTTTGACAGATGTTTCATACAAAAACTGTCAAATGACAATTTTATTCGTCGAATAAAAATTATCTGACGGTAGTGAAATAGGCCCTAAAGCGACTGTTACCACAGAAGGCTATCTGAACCCAAAACTCGCCTCTCTCGCGTTTCTGCGACGCTTTATGAGCTAATTGCTCATAATGGTATAATCTCAAGCTTTTCTCTCATTCGAAATTAAATTTTTAATTGAGGAATATATTATTTCTAATTTCCTTCCTCATATATATCTGTACAAATTACTTCAAAACTATACATTATTACGTCGATGCCTACCAGTTGACCTACCGAGCATATTATAATAGTGCCTAATGTAGTACAGGGATAATAAACAAGGTATGTTATAAATCTACCACGGTAATGTTATTAAAAAAGAAGAAAAATATACCCACGGTACACAAAATTCTCAGTAATAGCAAAAATAAACATACCATAGATATGGATACGTATCTCGTTATTATAACATTTACTAGACCACATATTCAGTTGATTTCTTCCTAGTACAAAGATAAATCACATGCACATAAAGATTGGAAATGATAATAAAACTTTCCTTAATCTTATATATTTAAACGAGCAATTCTTGTATAGGGTAAACGTACCGGTTAACCGGCCACTACCCCTTTTCGGCCACTTAGCACGTTACTTTGAATAATAACCAATGATAAAGACTGCTCCTTTCTAATTTCGCTCCATTCGATCCTGACAATCTTCACGGTTCATAATACAACGGCAAGGTCTCGAAATTTGCGAACTGAGGCCTCAGTCGCCATTTAAAAATTTTGTATGTGAACGCGGTCAAATTTAGGAGAAAAAATAGCACGTGGCTTGATTTTCAAAGATAAATTTTTAATTGTTACTGTTGGTTTATTGGTGATTGATTTGGTTTGTGTGTATGTAGGCATGTTTAATTTTAATATTCGATTGCCTAAACTTCATAAAACTTATCATAATTGTGATATTTTTGGTGGTCGGACAATACGTCAACGATTTATTTCAAAATCTACTTTCCGACCAGGTGGTCGCAAAACCGGTTTATTCAAGTCATTTCTCCTTGCCTTTATTGCGGAAACCTTAAATTTACCAACATAGTTCCCATAATATTTGTGAACACCTAGAATTTTGTGAATTTAAAATTAGATTCCGGCCGCCAATATACCCCATATTTTCAAAGATATGACCATAAAAACATTACATTTAGCGGCCGATAACCAGTAAAAACAAAACCTGTATTCGGCCGTATGAAAACTTTGAAATAAAGAAAAGCCGCAAATTAGTAAAAATTTTACTTACGTTGGATACAGGTAAAATTGCCGTTTGAAATAAAGGCTGCCGCTAAGTGGTAAAAATGTAACCTTCATATTTCTGGCATCGCTTTTTATGATTTTTTTCTTTTTTACTTTCATACTACTATCAACCCTATGAGCTAATGAATATGAGTCGTTTTTCTACCAAGGATTAGGTGGCCGATAACCAGTGCACTGGTGGACGATAACTGATTGAAAAGGCCGATAGCCGGTATATTTGCTATTTTTACGAAAAATATTTTTTGTTTAATTATGTATCACTGATACGTCTATAAACGCTAGGTTCTATGAAACTAGACTATTGTAGGATGAAATAAAAAAATATATTAATAGTCTTGTAGTGCAGCATTATGATAGATATCCACTCTGAAGTCAACAAGTCGCTTAAACGGCCGATAACCGGTAAGTTTACCCTATATATAATCCGGATCTCGGAAACGGCTCCAACGATTTTCATGAAATGTTGTATGCAGGGAGTTTCGGGGGCGTTAAATCGATATAGCTAGGATTCATTTTCAGAAAATGTCGTTTTATCCGTGTTTTCAGTAATCTTAAATCTTTAAACGTGCAATTCTTGTATATACGGCCATCAATACTGTTACAATTCAAAATAAACAAAATATTACATTTGAATTTGGAATCTGTCATTTTTATATGATTGTTTATTGTGTTTTCTCATTTTGGCGCCAATACATTGTACAATATTTTGCGATATTAAAATAGAGTGGGGTGATAAAGAGGACCGAATCGCTGTGATTGCATTACACAAAGTAGGTAGGTATGGAGCCAAATGCAATTTTTAAAACTCTCGATACGCTTGGTATTATTAAAATGTTTGTGTTCCGGGCTATTAATAGGTATAATGAGACCTCCTTTGTTTGTGACAGAAAAAAATCAGACCGTCCACGTAGTATTCGTACGAAAAAGGTGGTCAAAGCAGTAAGGGAAAGAAGCCAGTCACCTAGAACCATGTCGCGTATTTTAAAAGATGACTTAGGACTTGCAGCCTATAAGAGACGTACTGGTCATTTCTTAACTGATAATTTAAAAAGAATAGGGTGGTAAAATCGAAACAACTACTGAAGCGGTACTCAAAAGGAGGTAACAGAAAAATTTTGTTTACGGATGAGATTTTTTTTGCAATTAAACAACTTTTTAACAAACAAAATGGCCGTATTTATGCTTACAGCTCTAAGAAAGTTTCCCAATTTGTTGACAAAGTGCAACGTGGGCATTACGCAACTTTAGTGATGGTTTGGTGGGATATTAGCTATGAAGGGGTGACTGAGCCATACTTTTGTGAAAAAGGTATCAAAACATCGGCACAAGGTTATCAAGATACTGTAGGGGTCATTCTTGAGAAGGTAGTGAAGCCCCTTAACAACACCATGTTCAATAACCAAGAATAGCCTTTCTAGCAAGACTCGCCGCCGGGTCATAAAGCTCGGTCTACGCAGTCTTGGTTGGAAACGAACGTTTCGGACTTCATCAGAGTTGAAGACTGGCCGTCGTCTAGACCCGATCTTAATCCGCTGGATTATGATTTACGGTCAGTTTTAGAGAGTTGCGAATATTATTTATATTTTCTCATTTCAACAGTATGTACCTAATTCGTATTTAATTAAAATTTCTAAAAACACACTACCAAAAAAAAAAACGAGCAATGCTCGGTGATCCAGGTACTGATAATAATATCTATATAAAAAAAGTGAAAACATCTTTAAATTATCATTTAGACCAGGGATTCACAATCTGGTCAACTGAAATCGACACCAAAGGACGATTTCGGTTTTCTAGGTTTAGCAGACTTAAACGAGAATCGATTTTATATAATTAGCACAGGTTCTTATTCGAACCTTTAAAGATACTGTATGAGTTGTACCAAAAATTAGTAAGTACCACTGACTAAATTAAATAGAGATTTTATAAGTAATGTCAGGGGTATCAGTTCATTTTGGAAAGAGTATCTTGCTCGAAGTAGTATGGGAGCACCTGGTTTAAACTTAAATCCATCGGTGTGTTTTATATGTTCAATTTTACTTTTTACGACTTCTTTCTTTACCCGTATTTGTTTATTTACACAGTAGAATACGTTACCTGGAAGCGAAGAATGATGGTCCATATGAGACCAAGACTGAGCCTTGGATTGCCGTCGACAATATCATGGGATCCCATGTTTTCCAAGTGCACGCGCTGTTCACGTAGGAACTGCAACGCCTTATCCACGTTCTCGAGGCAGTGGATACGCATCTTGCCTTTCGTTGGACGAGGCTGTCAACAAAAACAAACTACATTAATGAGATGCAAGAAAGTGAGCCTCCTCAAACACCTCTGACTTTGACCCTCGGTAAATTTCTTGGAAACAAACCAGTCAGCATGTCGGTAGGAACTTTATTTTATCGATACATAGAAGAATTTAACATTAATACACAGCAAATACAGAGTTGAGTCACCTGAGACACACAAATGTAATTATTTTTTTTGTCAGTTCTACTTTTCTCCTGTTTATTCTGTGTGTAACAAATGGTATTAATCTCTATGCTAAAATATGGACCGTTAAAACAGGACACAGAAAAGTGGGTTAAGTGTTTGATATGAGATTGTATGACATTAGATTTAAAATATCTTGATTTTGTTTTCGTTCGTGATTTTCTTACTAAATGTAAATTATAAGAGACTCGTAGTACAGTACCATTGCGTGACTTTACTAGTTCCTACGATCATATTATAAGTTATATTAAACTATTCAACATATCACATTCAGAGATAAAATGTGACAGTCCCGTGCTTGTTGTCACGACTACCGACCGCGTCAATGCAATATCATAGGTAATTATTACGCGATACGATGTCAATATACTTTGAATGTCCTATACTTAGCCGTTTTTTGAAAAAAATTGATACATTTCCAATGCAGCTGAATTATCAGTAGAAATATGCAATTAATGTCTTATTTAATGTTATTATGGCTAATCCAATAACAAACGCTAAGGGTCTTGTATCGCTATCTGTTTTATACTAGTTTTGCTATACAATAATGTAAATAATAAAGTATATTCAAACGTGCACAAGGATTCAAAATACATTTGGCCGTCGTCGTGTCCCCGAGCCTGGCTAAAGTCCGGTTTTACAGGTCGAAGCAGCCTATTGTTTGCTTTTTATACGGCACTGTAAGACGAGCCAGGAACATTGACTACAATGAAGGGAACTAAATAGATGACTGCGGACTTAAATTGTTTTGTTTACGCGTGATCGGTTTTAAGCAAATAAATCAGGCGGTAGGCATTGAACAGAATTTACGTCATGACCCTGGGTCGATAGATCGAAAGATACAATTTTGCAAGCTTTTTATGTGAATGGATAATATAACTGGTCGTGTATTGGACGAAAAATAGGAGTACATGGGAATATATTTGTAGAAGTTATTCTGTATAATATGATATTATGGACTTATAAGGGGGGACCCAGACTACAGACACTACCTTTCGTTTTAAAATAATTGTAATAGCGATTAAAGATTGAAACGTTTTTAAAGCATAGTCATGGTGAGATATCTATGCACTTATTCATAAAAAAATATGAAGGCTGTTTCAGAAAGCACCAGAAGTAATAATTAGTTGCAAAGAATTAGTAATAGGAAACGGAAAAGGTACAAGGAAAGGGCTTTGTTCTTTCAAGTAACCTTAAGTCTACTATTTAGCACACAATACATATTACATACACGAACATAGCACAAAAGGTTACAGTAAAAGATTTAAGTTCTACGAACAGCTTGCCGTTAAAGTAATGACATCAATTAAGCCTCGTTGCGGCTTATGTGCGTGGGTTCATAACTAGGTACCTGCCTCTATAAATTACGTGAGGAAACTTAGTAGCTACGAGCTACTTGCGCCGAAGTAGGAGATAGTTCTGATATTAGATTCGTGGGTCCCATAATATCATAGTTAAGTGTATGCTCGGTTGTACCATCTAATATATAAAATTATCGTGTCGCGATGCTAACCAAACTCTTGCTACCAAACTCCCTCGCAACGGCTGGCTTGTCTGAAATTTTGTGTGTATATCGGGCAGGTCTAAGAATCGACCAACATCTATTTTTCATACCACTAAGTGATATAATGGGTGGTCACCTTCAGATTGTTTTTAATATGGCGAAAAGAGTAACCTATGGAGTTTCTTGCCGGATTCTTCTCCATAGGAATGACATTTTGGAACTGAGCAACTAGATTCATTTAACGTTTTGAAAGTACCTGAAAGGGTCTACTCGAAATAAAAATATTTTGATTTAGGCAGGACAACGTATAGCTATCTATCAGCTAGTTAATTATAACACACAGTGGGGACTTTATTGACTTTTTTTTATCACAATGCATCTTTCAATCTAGATTCAAACATGCGTAAAAAACCTTAGCTGAACTCTCAACTTTGTCTCCATAATTGTTTTTATTTTTATAATAGCTTATTACTATCGTTTATGTATGGAGGAAAATGGATTTTTGAACTAGGTAGCGGTTTTATTTGCGTCATACTAAGCTTACGAGGTAAATCTCTACAGGGGCTGGTTGTCAAATCCACGGCAGGTGTGTTCGGTTTAGAGGAGGAATCTTATTTATGAGTAAGACTAGGTTGTATAGCTGATGACGATCATATAAAATTATTTTGTTAGCTTTCACATTATTCATGTCTGCCGATGGACTTGCCACAAAATCCTTCCGCGTTAGAATGTGCTAAACACCTACATGTTAAAGTGAAGCTAATGTAATTAGTGTTCGAAGATACGTACTAATTGAAAACACAACTTTACACGTTTGGTTACGGAGATTGCATGACTATCGTACAAGACAGTTTCCCCTTCACTAATGTGATCTGGTATAGTAAAATGTTTAGCAACAGGCGACAGCAACTATTCTAGTGAGCTTAGACTGGACATAGGCTTGATGATTGTTGGAAAGTAATGATATAAACATGTATGACACCCACCAATCTCTCTCCAGAGAGTACTTCGAGCAACTTGATAAGTTGCTTGCCATCCCTCATGTCGACGTACAGGTCGCCGATACGGCACCCGACGCGAACCAAGTGTGAGTTCACCCATTTTTGAAAAGTTTTCTTCTGCACGCTCTCTCGTTCGTCTGTCAAACAAAAACGCTTATTAGTGGTATAAAAAGTTACTTTAAATTCGAAGCAAAATGTGAATCATGTAGTCTGGAATTAGGAAGAAATGAACTTAGAACTTGTCACAAGCCCAATGTATGTAAAACGGGCATGAAATTCAATTTAATCATTAAATCTTAGTCTTATCAAAATTCTAACAGACCTGAATACCAAAAGTAATGCACATAATAAACGCTCATACAAATAAGAAGGAATACTATAAAAATTAAGTAGGGAATGTTAACACATTAACCGCCAGTGGGGTCGACCGCGCCGCGGAGACCAGATAGCTGGCTTCGCGGACCGAGGCTTCGGCAGTGGAGGCTCCTGCCCGTCCGCCAACGCTGACCACATCGTAATAACTCACACGACAATACTCCAGCTAGGTGTTATGTTCGGAATATAATATGCGTAATTCGAGATATGGATCAGATTGCTTTTCGCACGCTTCAGAGCGGAAAGGGCAGTTCCAGATCTGCGTTTATCTGCAGGGTGTGTGTAGAAAATAATCAATAAATTTATTTAATGTCAATTTTTCTTTTCATAAAATAGATAAGTCAAAACACGTAAACCCAGATGGAAAGATTGTAGAAGAAGAGAATATAACTCCATCAGGCAGCAAATACAAATATAGAGTTAAAATTCGAAATTTAAAGAAAATCTGACCATATACCTGTTTGTTTTTTACAACATTTAATAAATCAAACTGGCACAAACTCATAAGGATAATTACAAAGGAAACTCTGGACATAGTTAGGTACTTACGCTAAAAATAGAAATATTCTAAAAACATTTATACACCAGGCAGATTCATTTTAAACGTTACCACTTATCTGAGAATGGACTACGCAAACTTATTCCAACGGAACGCAATCCAGAACCGGTACGGCACTATAGCAACACCACGATGACACAGCACTACAAACCTCTAAGTTCTATCACGACCTTGTCATAATACACGTCTAAACCAGGAACTTCAATATCGACTCCTTTTTTGATCAGCTCGTAGCCCTCGGTGGATGTCATGTCGCCAGCGACGAGCGCCGACTGAACTAACGTACCAGGCAAAAGACGAGAAGAATTAGAGCGACAAAATTCAACTGCCCGTTGGACAAGGATATTCGATACCAATGTGCCAGATGTCGACAACTCGGGGCAGGTTTTAATCTATTAGCACATTTGTTACACTTATCGATCAAATTACAACACTTTTTACGTTAACAACTGAAAATATGACACGGAATCAATTTTTTAACAATCGTGCCGCCTAGGTAACGCTTTAAATGATAACTTGTGATTGGTTAAACAAGATGACTCGGTTGAGGTAACAGATAACACTTTAAATCGATGATAAGTTTGACAGATAGTTCATTCACTGACACAAGTTAAACTTGCGTAATATATTTTAAAACTTAAAAACAATTTTAACCATTGGTTAAGAACCCCGTTATTTTAAGCGGAAAAACGGGTGTTGCGGTTGGTGATGACTGATAAACTTCATGGGATCATAATGTTTACCATGTATGTCCTTAGTGGAGATTTTGTTACTCAAACAAAGCTAATAATAAATCCAGATTTTTGAGATAAATGAATTAGGACAGCTTTGTTGTTATACCGATTTAGTAAAGTATTCATAGTTGTGTATTTGGTCCACTGTAAACCAAATAGATTTATGTAGTTAAGTTATAATGTTTTAATTGAATAAACAACACAAATCTATCCTTTTTCTGCATTCGACTCCATATTCTGCGAGCATATCACAACAATCAACTTGAATCTTATCAAATAGCTAGATAAGTGTACTGACACATATTCGTTAACCAATAAGAATGTGTAAGTTTACATTAAACATACGATGTTATTTCTGCATTTATATTTGTGTCGGTATCAAAAAGTAAACAAAGTATTCACAGACATATTTCATTGCATATTGGAACAAGTAGTGTCGCTAAAAGTAAAAGTGCTGACTATGATCATAAATATCCAAAATCTGCTTATAAGTGATAGTCATAATTCCTTATGAGCATGATATCCATAGGTAGACTTACAGGACTATTATGACAAAAAGTGCTTTTCTGAAACCTTCATAAAAGGTCGCTTAACAAAAGCACCCTCTGATGCTGTCAACCGGAAGATTTCCACTACTGAGTACAACACCTGGAAAAGCGGTGGGCTGGATGAAAGGCCCACCCTTTCTATTCATAGCTGGTACTAGTACCGCACAGACGGGCTTTGTTTAAAGGTTATTGCTCAGAAGCTTTACGAGTGACAATGGAGAAGATAATAATAACGAATTCACCAAAAAATCTACGAAGTGAATACGACAACAAACACATATACATACCTACATCAACAAAATGTACAAAAGACGAATCATATACATAATTAGTAAACAATGCCATACGAAAAGATATTAAAAATAAAAGTGACATGATCTACCGAAGATTGACACTCAGAACGCTCGTGACTAAATGCTACAGTGACGTACTGCAGTTTCTTAGAATCAAATCGATGAAAAAAAAAATCTACCTAGAAATTTAGAGCGATTGAATATTTAAAGCGATTTAATTATTAAGTAATCATAGAGAACAGTCCCAAACAGTATGACCTCAAGTAAAAATAATGATTATATTTATTATGAAAACATCGACGAAGAAAGTTTGTCGACTCTGGTAGGAAACTCTAGAGACAAAAATTAAATCCTACAAATCTGCCATCTGTAGCAGGATTGTAATAGATTATAAGGAAAGACACTCGTAAGCGGTTTTTGCCGTCAAGATTCCGGCACTGGGGAAGGCGGAAGAGCAGAAACAAAGAGCATTAGAAATAAATCATTTATCTTAATTCATTTCGCAGTTACAATGCGAAAGTTTGGCAAACATCCATTCATCCCTCTATCCGCTCATATCATGATTCTTCTATTAAACATATCAGTAGGAACATAGGGAATAGGATTAGTTACCTGCTAGCGCCTTAATGCGCGATCGTTCGAATAGCCTCGACGACGAGTTGCCGCCATCGTACTCGAACTCGTCGATGATCTCCTGCCCATGGCCGATGGACGGGTCCCAGCGGGACACCGATATGTCGGTCGTCATTGCGACCAACCTCTACCTCACCGCCACGCTCAACTATCTGAAACGACCAAAAGATGCACGTTAGATTGTTTGAAATTTTCAACAACTATCTCGTTTTATCGTCTCCAAAACAATTTGCTCACTCAAGAACTTATTATAATTGTTAGCCAGATCTTCAATATTTTGCAAGGTGACGTAAAATCAACCGTTAATTATTATGGAACATATTTGAATTCCCTTGTATACAGTACAAAATGGTAAAGCGGTTTTATGATGCTGGTCAGTCAATAGTGGACAGTATAATAAGATTCTCGTGTGCTTACAATAGATCGTATCATACCTAAATATCGAGAAGTTACAAATTCTGTTAGCATGGATGACATAGTCAACAAACATCTGAATAATAAGTATTTCGAACATAACGTATATATGTTGATAGCAACAACGAATTTTAATATTGACTAATATACAGACCTTGGACTTCGAATAATATATTTTTGTAAACGACCGTTTAAGTTCATATATGTTCGTATTTTATCAACAACTGTTTATTAGATCTACGTTTAAAATTTAAAAGTTTGTAAAAGTATTGATTGGTGTAACATTGTTTGATTAATTAAAAGCGGAATGACGTTATCGCTTACAAATAAATTAAAATATTGCTAACCATCTAATTACTCACTTAACCTGATTATCAACTGTAAACACAAATTTTCGGCACGATTTCACTTATAAACTTAACAGAACTGCATACAAATCACAAATACAGACATTATGCTCTATAATATTTTTGTTATTCGGAATGACATCACGCAGCCAGCCGATAAGATTAGATACCCACTTTCAAGACTAATAGCCACGCCTAGGTGCTTTAACCAAGTCAAAATGTTATATTGGAATAAGGACATAAAGTAGAACATGGCCCACTCAAAACTTAAATCTAGAAACCCAATTTCTTTGATATCTTCTTTCCATAATTGAGTTGATTTAAAGCGTGACGTATTATTGACACTGTGCAGCTAAAAGTCAGCAAAAATTATTATATTATTATTGTTTAGCAGTTAAAAGTGCGAGGAATTTGCGACAGAACGAGTTTCGAAATTAAAGCGTCGCCTTCACAACAGGATCAATACGTAAGGTTGCGTAATTTGTGACTCATTCACACTCCGCAATCCGCAAGAATTCAGTTTTCTTGAATAGCCTCCTCACACTAATTTGTACAATTGTAGTATTACATGGGTGATTATTACTCACAAAGGTTACAATTAGACGTTAACCTTGACAAATTGGAGATAATTTGGACTCTTCTAGTTTTTATTCGTTATAATTGCTGATAGCGGCGACTGAATAACACAGATGTAAAACGGCTATGACTAAAAGCCAATAAGAGTACCATGTACCATGAAATTAAAGCTATTTACTAAATAATTGACAGAAATAGCCACAAAAAAGCAACCGGTCCCCCTATTAAACATATCGATTTTTACTAGTAAGTTTATTGAGCAAGTGATTTGTTTTGGTTTTTATATTCTGCCCAACAAGATGACTTCACCCGCCTGATCTGAAGCAGCAGTAAAGTCCAGAAATAAGACTCATCGGCACCGAGGGGTTAAACGCCGTTGACAATCAGCCTCAACTTGTCGGCCTGCAAAGGCCTGATTCGTCCTCGTTATTTGCTATGGGTAATATTTTGTAAGCCAAAGTACAACCTTCTCGCATAATGGCTCAGTTAACGAAGGTTTCTCGACCTGACTGTCACAATAGAAATCTATGTTGTCGTCTGAGGCCCACCGGAATAAAACGCACTCAGTCACTTGGTGTTATCATAAGGGCAAAGTTATCTTTAAGTGGAAATAATGAACAAGGATAGACTTGAGATTATGTTATAGAAACACGAACTTCGAGTAATATGAAACTATGGAACTACTCCAAAAAATCTTACTAAATGAACTACTTGTACATAAAATTCCAGTGGTTACTAAATAGTCACCGCGCACCGGTGTCACTGACAAAACCCAACATTTCAAAGTTTTTGCCAGTAACTCAAACGAGAACAAAGTACAATGATAGGTACTATAATCTCGTGTGAAATCAGACAAGATTCCGGGACATGAGAACATTATACGTTTCAGTGAATTTAAAACATACTGTTATCGCAATGTCTGCTTAATTTAGAATGATATGCATTCTAAATTAGGCAGACACAAAATACGGCAAAACAAATTTGCAAAAAATTTTTTGTTTGTCTTAATAAAATTATATTATAATTTTAGCTTTTTTGATCTAACAAATGCATATACCTAGGTATGCAGGCATTAAAGAAGCGCGAATAACAATAACACCATTATGACAAATGACCATTACAACACACGGCTTGGGGTTTCGCACTTTCCATCACGTAGCAATCCGTCACGAAGTCCTATTTACATAATTAGCATTCTATTTATAAGTAACACCCATTCTCGTGACGCTATTTACCCACATACCGTTAATAAGGACGATTAGATGCGAATGATTTACATCAAATAACTTCAGAGAGGTTTCTCATAATTATAATGGTTGATCCGGTAGTATACCTACATATGAAAACATATTTTTTACACGCGCATGTAAAAGTCTCTATACAATAGGAAAGTTTATAAAGAGAGGTAAGTGCTTTATTAATTATTTATGTCAATAAAATATGAGTAAGATGAATTAATTTAAAAAACCATGGCGACGATACATTTTGATTCATCTAATGATAAAGGTTGTCTGAACTAAATTCAATGTCTCAACTTACTGATAATTTAAATACCACAGGTAAATTGCATTTTAAAGACTTTCCTGGTAGCTTAATTGACTTTGTATAAAAAATGTTAAGCGATCAAATAATCGGAGACTTAACACATCATAAAAATATACACGTCCAATTCATGGTACCTACATATTATTATGTAACTTCAGTACATCGCCTATTAACCGACTTTCAAATCGTTGTTCGACTGTACTTATATGGGTTTTTATAAAACATTTTTTTTTTCAATATGTTTATTAATTAATCTTTAGAACTCGTAAAACTACCATTCAATTGTTTCATATAAAATTGTTCTCAATTTTGGTCTTATAAAACTATAGACTAAATTTATATTGAGAGTAATTTATTAGCCGTGTTCAATTGAAGCGTTTCGGAACCATGCAAGCAGAGAAGTGTCATGGATGATTGACGAACGGTTATTACTGGATTCCATTATTACCAGTGGCAGGGAATGTAACAAGAAATGAGCAACCTTCATTCAATAAAATTTGATTTTGTGTAACAGATTTAAGACTGCGATTTCATCGCATCAACACGGCAAGATCAATAAGTATGTTCTATGGTTACATTCAGCTAAAGGTAATCAATGTTTTTAGACACGAAACAGAGTTCGCACTATTATATAAACTTAGATTAAGCTCTAGCAAGCACGAATCAAAGAAGCAACAAAAGTCGAACAAAGCAAGTGTATCGAATAGGCAAGTTGGCGGGGTCGTTGACCTCGGCAAGCAGACATGGCGTCGGCGTCGTCGATATACCATAGCCTGCCATACCATTATAGTCATGGAACCACATAAACTACGGCTATACAGACACTAGGCAATTATTAATCACATAAACCCGCCTTACATCAGACAGTTACAAGTCTAGTCAGTTACTAGGTATTAGTAATGGACAGCTAGGTCAGAGAGCGAATTTACAAAAAATATATTTAATAATAAATTTACTTATTTATACCAACATGACATTGATACATCAGAGACAGATATAGACGAAACATATTACGCTATTCTGTGTTAACCTTTAATATTTGACGTTCCTCCACGATTTAGGGCGTTGGCTACCCTTGAACTCTACAAAACACACCTTAACAATAGCGCACTTGAGCCCCCAGCTATAAAGTTCAGAATCGTAGCACATTTCAGCTATATTACAAGGGAGCGAGTCAGCATAGGACGTAGGTAGGTATTTTCGCTCTAGATTGGATTACCACATTGAAAGGGATTGGTCGTTCTGCAAACATAGTCACTGACCGTACTGAGTACACATTACGATAATTAATATTGTGATACCATATGTCTTAACGAATATACTAGTAAAAACTCTAAGGTAGATATAAAAATTGTTTAGTCACATACTTAATTGACTTAGAACTTTATAAAACTGGCAGGGATAGCGTTTTCATTTCGAATTCTTACATTTAGATAAGTAACTAAATATAAATGCTACCTAGCCACACAACGCATTCCAATCATTATTCACAATCCAAAGATTTTTGTCTTGATTTGTCATTTAATGAGCACAAATAAAAAAATAATCTTAGCCACGCTTTAAAAAGCATTAGGACCGATAGTCAAAAACACTTCAACCCGAAGAATATTTCCAAACAGTACATTATAAGAAACTGAAGTATTTTGGTCAAGACAGAATTAGAAGTCCGAAACTAATAGTGACTCACCACGTTATCAGTTATTGGTACAAATATTTTTAAAGATGCTTGAGTTTTTGCTGGCTTTCAAATATTACTCTTATCTCAGTTATAAAGTGTTGTTTGGCACGGGCGTCGTGGCAGTGATAAATAGTCCAGGTATAAGCATCGGCCACCCTCCCCAATGTTTGCCGCGTCTGGTAAATGACTAGACGACATGCTATCTGCACTGCGAGGGGGCACGCAGCGGCGACCGTCATACATTCATAAGTGGACGAACCGCTTTGGGCGGCGGATATCCTATCCACATTCCTGCGCCGAGGAGAATGGTGTGCTAAAATACTTGATTCCTATTCTTTTGGAAGATTCTCTGAACAAGGTTCATAAATACCCCGGAATTGAAACTCATATTGATACATACAATTATTTCTATTAATCAACGTAATTGTTGAACATTAATGGCTATATCAAATAGTAATAATTTACTCGTTTAACTATCCATTTCATTACTTAATTATCATTACCTATGAAGACAATGACGTGGGCCTCATAATTTCACATTTCACGCCTATTTACTACCGCTTCAACTCGTCAGAAACTAGTATCTGCAGAAATACCTTTTAAATTACCCCAACTACATCGAATATTTTATATCATATGCTAGAAATAATTCACTTATTACCGATTAGATATACTAAAAACCTATTTCACGTTTACAGTTATGTAAAGAGTATTATAACTGTGAATACTAAACCATATGTACTAGAACCCAACGATTAAGCCGATGTGACTCTTAAGCAGAACAGAGTTGATAATGAATAAAACAAACGAAGTTAAATGTTGAAGTAAACAAAAAGTGGCGATAGTTACCCGAATGGAAAGCTAAACTTGAGTCAGTATGTGAGTAAACGGGTTAATTGAAGACAACATTCCGATAAATAAACTGATTTGTAAAGAGAAAAGTACAATCAATGACATTTATTATCTTCAAATCAGTGTCAACAGTCAGCTTTACAACCGCACCAAAAACTCTTCTATCGTAACCCATTCATAATTATGCGCATTCATTTTCATTTCCCATTCTACAACTGCAGGAAGCGTTGCGATTTCTATCATTTCCATCCCGTTAAAAATGTCATGTTGTTTGACTTTTATTGTGTTAGCAATAAAGTCTATTTTCAATCAGCCCAGAATAACTGTTCATTTTTATGTACGGATGTATTCACGGGCCGTCACAGTCACAGTAGGACGGTTGTAGATCGCGTACAACCTGCCACTTAGTGCTGAACTCTAACCACAGTGAGCAGTCGATGTTTTTTTTTACTTTACTGCGTATTATCCAGCTGTTTTGTTTTCCTTCTTGTTTGTTATTAACGTAAACATACTCTTCGGTTATATATCATGGCGAGCCTAAAAAGTGATACAAGATATTGTCAACTCTTTCTCGCCTATCGCTTATGTGTACTTGAATCTCACGCGAACTATCTAGTATTTAATCAATACGTACTTATTTTTGTAGGATAAATGATTGCCAACGTCAATAAAACCTTATGATATATTTGTAAAGTAAACAAGTGTTGAAATCAAGTCTGCAGTGACACGATTTCCAGTTTCCGATGTTCTGACATCATTCTGCTCTAAATTTAGAGCCATTAACAAAGCAAAAGTGGACGCTAGATGGACTCGACAAAACACTGAAAAGCTGTTAACATTTTCTTCCCACTTTTAGTTTATATGTTAATTCAAAATCTATTTCAGAACTACGAAAATGTAGAATGAAGACGGAAGAAATATAATTATTAGAACATTTTGCAAAAATGTTGTTTTTTGTAAATCTTATCAAAAGCAAAGTAGGTCTTGGGCATGCGGCCTGGAACTGGTGGAGCGGACGAACCAGCTAACAGGCACTTCCCATGCTGGTGGCGGTTCGCGGACGAATCCATTAACCCAAATATAGAACCGCGCCCGAGTCGAGTCGCGTGAGCTACACTGGCAACTCCACTAACTAATGAATAACAATAAAATATTTTTTTCTATAGTTACCAGGTAGCAAACATTTCATAAGAATTTAAAACAAGCATGCAGAAACAGCATCGTTTAGTTTCTCACATTTCTCGGTCTACGGTTGCACACATGCAGGACGCATTGGATACTTATTTGCCATACGTACTTTTCAAACACGTCTGACTTTTAAGGTAGCGTCAAGTTTTGCAAAGCGACGGTATTTTCAAGTATAAAAAGCTAATGTGCTAAATTTAAAAAGGTCCGATGTCTTTATTTTAATGCGATCTGATCGTTCTTATTTAGTACTGGTACGTATCTACGAGCGAAGGTGTTCATTTTGTGTTTACAAAGTATCAAAGCCACGCTCCGCCTGGCCATCAACGACCACGCAGCTAATTAGCTGTCGTAATCAGAACGCTCCCTTGCGTGAAAATGTTCCCCTCCCAAGCGAGCCACAACCGCCTGTTATAAATAATAAACAATACCATCACTGACACGAAACATGACTGCCCCGCAGAAACAAAAGGATATCCGGTCTAAATAGTACCTGGACCAGTTCCCCATTAGAGAAATTCCAAATTGTTCATCAGATTGCTAATTTGTAGCGATGAAATCGGCTTGCCATTCTAAAAATAGCGACTATTAATTTTTGTTGTTGAAAACAATGTAGATTGAATGCTGAAGGGAAACATTGCAGATATTATAAAACGTGAAACCTGTGCAATTAGTACACGGCTATAAGTCGTGATACAGCTTTTATTGATCCCTCGGGACTGGGATTGCCCGTGCATTAGCAGTTGGCGATTCGCTCACACGTCACTGACCGGACATAGGAAAGTACGTTTCTTTATATAAATCGGCTATTCGAAAACTGCTAGATATTTATAGAGCTTACTGTTTAGAAACATTTGAGAACGTTTGAATCGATCAGGCCAATGATTTCAGTGTTTTATGCTCCAGTCATCACGTTTATGTCCAAAATAATAAATATTACGAAGAACTATAGATACAAGCAGGTTCGTAATCAGGGCAACATTTACTTTATTAGGACACCAATTGTACAATTTACTATGATAAAATTTGGTCATCACTTACTATGGTTGCACCATCACCTTGGTAAGATAGGAGTCAATGAGTCTAGCGCGTGGGAGTCGCCACTGAACTTTGTAGAGTAGGATGCGGCTCATTTGTTGCCAACCACGAAGCCCGGTATATTATAATACCGGCGTCATTACGATGTTGGCTTTACCCCACCGCCATATGGGACTCATGGCTTTGAAAAGAGCGAGCACGAAGTATAAACACAAAGTAAAGGGTTTGATGCCGCTTGTTTTTTTTTAAAGAGAGCTTAATATCCCTTCTATCAAAAAGGTTTCATTAAAAATACCTGTCTAACGTGTTATCGCAGTTAACTTAGTGTTGAGGTTACCCCGCATCAAGTAGCTAGCCCAACAACTTTTGGGAGGCACAAATATGCTACACTAATAACAATTATTTAAGAGGCTGGTAAGGTGAAAAAAACGAAATTACTACATACTATTTTATTACAATCGCTAAATACTTGTAGCTTATACTTTTGACGTAATTTTTCTATATACTTTGTGCATGTGATTTGAATGTTTGTGAAACCCCCGCGATACAAGGATTAAATTCCTTCGTGCGGGCGTAAAAAAAATATTAGCTGTTATAAATGCTTCTTGTTCAAATAAAGTCACTAGCGTCAGTGGTCTAGTTATAAAGAACGAATCATCTTTGAATCGAAGAAAATGTGATGACGGTCAATATCAAATATCTGACGTAGTGAATGTATTATTGGCAATGAGGCAGTCCTTCTAAATAAAATGATTCGCATAGACATGTGTTAAGTTTGCAGGTCAATTTGGCTACAGTATACAATCATAGATGGTAATGGTATGACATAAGCGCAGTGACGTCACCTCGGGCGTCGGCAACTGCGGCGAAGGCCGGCCCTGTTGTTTGTGCGCGACCGACCGGTTTTATGGCAACACATGCACTGCACGCTACCATCCAATCCACCTCTACGAGTGTAACACGCGATAAGTCTATAGCACAATACACTCAATCGCCGTGAGAATAAAAAACAGAGAAGTATTTACTTTTAAAACACACTTATAAAGCACTCTACCGAGTTATACTGCTCGAATTATTTTGAACTCTGCTATTCAGTGAAGAAGTTTTATTTATTTTTCAGTTTTATATCACCAAGCGGCGCAGTCTGCATTTGCCACGCCTACATGCAAGACGTTAGCATCGATGGAGCGATGACGCTATCGCCTATTTAGGTCAATAATATAACTCGAAGCGATCATAAAAATTATACTCAGACGACAGAATCCACAACTTGAGCCGAAGTCTTGTGTATTCAGTAATTAGAATAGGTTCTTGTGCATAAAAAATAACAACAAGCTGTAAATTGTTCTTAATGATGCATTATTCTATTTTCCTGACGTAATATCATTCCTTCGAAGAGAAAAATGGTAATTCATGAAACAAAAATATAAAAGCGAACTTTGAAATTGCCTGGAAACCCACGTTTTGATAGGCTGCCAAAAACCATTACGTTTTATTTATTATACATAATGTTTATAAGGTAGTACCTCCTAGGAATACCAGTATCATCAATAACAAAAAAAAAAGCGATGCTTGTCGATTGTTAAACAATCAATATTTAATTTAACAAATGGGCGGCTGGTTATACCTCAGGCGACGACATACAAGTATTAGGTTGCAAGTAATTCTATTACTAAAATAACAAACCATTACAGTAAACGAGATCAAAATAATAACAGACCTATCGAACATTTTTGAATTTTTCTGCATATTATCTTGTTGCTATCAATTTAACTTTATAATCCAAAGGAAATTAGGTCTGCTTATCTTGAGAAAGAATTGCAATCATAGCCGCATCACTAGAATCGACGGCACATCCATTCGGAGAAAAGAAAATAGGTAACTATTGTATGGTAGCCGTTCGTGTTAATAACGCACTATGAATTATTCACAAGCCATGAGTTAGCAATGAAATTCTTTGTGCAAATGCACGTGAACACACTTTCCATAATATTCATACTAGCGGTACATGTAGTATTGGAGAAATCAGTATTCAACGCTAAACGTCAAAAGGTCTTCAATCTTGTCTGCCAAGCAGTGTAGAGAAAAATGTAGGTACCTATAGCCCATACCGTAGTCAGTATTAAACATGATTATTATCTGCATTTTGTTGTCGAAACTATCCGTGAAGTGCCGCAGTGCCGTTATTTTTGGTATTATCTCTTGATGACCTCATTGTACAACATAATGTTGAGCTTAATGACTTCCAGATATAATTCCCTTATTACAATGTGCAAGCATAAGCTGTCAGTATGTATTTTGCTTAAAGTAAATAAACACGTAATGGAAATGTGGGTCAAGCTTAATTTGAAGCTCACAATTCTGAGAAGGCAGTTGAAAGTTCGGACTTATGAATACTTCCATTGTGTTAAGTTTAACTGCAGTCTGAACAATTTTAATATTGTGTTTACTTATCCCAACTGCTAGTTACAGTACTGACCTCGGCGCCATATTAAAATTTGTGATGAGCGAGGCAACGTAATAACCTCGCGTTAAATCAACACAATGCACCATAAAGTATAATATATTCAACTGCTACGAAGATGTATTTATTGACTGTTTAGTTTCACATGCCCAATGTATCCTTTAGCCCTAACCTTATGATAAATTTCTACATAAAACGACACGATCTTTGCTACCTTCCTTTTAATCGTAACCATCTTAGACTCTGTGCTCTAAGATTATCTAGTTCCCATGAAATATAACCAAGATAGGCTAACCTTAATGGTTTGTATAAAATTGCCGTCATTGTTTCCAATTTATTAATATGACATCACAGATTCACAGTCCATTCATGACAACATTATAATGTATCCGCAGAGCACAGAGCTTAGTGAACAATCCGACATGATTGTATCAAATTGACGTTCAACAGCCGGCAGATTGTTCCGGTGAATTAACCGCTCTATTCAATTTTCATGACATTTCGATGTTTTTTATTGTGCGTAAACAGCAACGAACGGTTGTTTTATAACATGATTTTTCGTGATTCCATTTCCAACCGCAATTACGCATTTTAATACTGATTGATTTATTAATGAAATGAAAGTAGTTTAGAATAACCGGGACTAATAAAAGTCACGAAGATCTACTAGTTTCAACAACAAATGATGATAAACGAGGATGTGAAAAAAGTATAGAAAACGATTCGAGTTTTTAATGGACACTTTCCGTACACGGAAGAGTTTGAGCAAATGTTTGAGCAAAAAAAATGTTTCTAAGTACCCACAAATCTAAAATAGAGAAACTCAAGTTCTAACATAGCTCGTTAATTAATTGACGTAATAATAAACAGAAATTAGAAAGCTACCGAGATTTCAGATTCTCTAAACACAGATTAGCAGCAGACAATTAAGCACATAGCTATAATTAAACTGGTTATACTTAGTACCTATATATCTTTTCTATCATTCCAATGCGATCTCAGAATTCTATGAGCTTTTTTTCTGTATCCTGGAAACAGATATAATAAATGTGCTTAGGTAATTTCTACACCTTGATCTGTATAAATTGATAAAATAAATTGTGGTAAGCGGCCGCAAAATCGATTACATTTATGTTAATCTGCTTGATATCGATCCAATAATATCAGATATCAATAAGCAAGATACGTAAGTTCACTTCTTGTCAAATGAAATATTTATATGATTTTTATAAATGAATCTCGCAAACAGGCAACTTACGCAGCTCTTTCGTTGAGCACATGCAATACATACGTGTGCTGTTGTGTATGTTCAGAAAGCGGTTGTTACGTGAGCCGGCGAGTGCAAGACATGGACTGGATTCGAGGTCGACGACCCCGGTAGAGCGGGACTCAGGACTCTACTGCCGGAATATTAAACACGGACTTCAATTGCTTTAACGTCTTACTTTGAAAATATAACATGCTTAAGGCTTTATTAAGACTCCGTTTTTTTTCCAAGTTTTTTTTTGCACACTTTTTTATGTCCAGCAAAATTATTTCCATTCTAAAAGATTCTAAAATACTAAAACATTAACCGACATTTATCATATTTCATAAAATATCGTTTAGCTTTCAAAAACGTAATTTCTATTGAGCAGGAAATAGACGGCCGAACAGAATGTTATATAAGAAAGTAGACAGATATAGTAAACAGTCTTCACACAATCACACAGTCGATACTTCTAAAGTAATAAACTTGAAATCGCACCAAATCAAATAGTAAACAAAGAATTGAGTACAATGACGGACTGTTGACAGAAATAGTAGAAAGCTTGTGGTAGCGTGGCTCTTTGTTAGTACCATTAACGCTTTTTGTACTCAGCCGTGAAAGGGCCTCCGACTTTGACCGTTGTAATTTCGTTTTAGATACCATCGAATGGAAAGGGGAAATATTTCGAACTGAATCGCTCTCGAAGTTCAAAACAAGCTTGAAACTCGTGGCTAAGTCGTCTGGTCGTTTTAGTATTGTGTCTTCAAAGGCAAATAAATGATAATTCTTAGGTGGAATTCGTATTTAGAGTACTCCAGTTCACATTCTTTCAACAGCACGCAATAGGTGATTAATTTATTGTTTTTTAACGACAGTGGTTTTAGGTGATTTCTATTAATTACCATTACCACATTTCTCCTTATGGTCGCCAAAAGTGTAAGCTTTTAGACAGAGACTGTATTTTAAAACTTAATGAAGTTGAAGTAGAACTAGCACATAATCTTTATTTTTCCTTTCTGAATATTTACGGTAGACTCCTGGCGACATAAAAATCTTTTTTTTTTTGTGTTTTATTAAATTAATATTTCTTAAGTGGGCAACGATTTTATTGGAGCAACCATTGTCCAGTAGTTCACGGCTCGATTCTGTACGTACTGGCCATAACTCTCTAAATTTAGATTTCTATAAAAAGTACTCGTGGATTCTTGAGAAACCGTAACTTTGTGTTCAGGAAACTTTGTAGCCATACTTATTAATGGTTATTATCGAGTCATAAATGTGATCTCTTCTTATTTTAAAACGCATTGCCTTTATTAATTTTGACTCACATCATTTCTGTCACGTTCAAGGTTGCATTATGTCATGCGAAGACTTACCTGTAAACAAAAAATATATAGCTTAGTATAACATATATGTTACATTAAATATCGTATAGAGATAAGTTAAGTGTTTAATATGTAAATTTTGTAAGTACATAATATCTCGTTTGAATATTAAAAACATGCAACAGTTTGTCATAATTTTATCAGCTTTAAGTGCAGCATTACAGATAAAAATAAGCCATTTTGAATGCAAAATACACGTACATAGAGTAGAACATTCTTGTGTTTATTATAATATCGGCATTTGTCTACTTGTCGAGCTATACTTTAATTTTTGGAGCTAAATAAATACCAAGCCCAAACAATTAGTCTAACCATTATGACATCAAGATGGTATGCTTTCGGGTCAATTGAAAGGTCACATGACAAAATGGGGGAGAGATAACTGTATGCGCCACTCTTGGCTTAATAAAACAACAAATAAACCCACTTCATATCCTTGAAAACCGGTAGTAGACTCTTACGTAATCTGCTTATTATGGGTATCAAAAATTTTAAACTTAATGTATAAACCACTTGAACTTCTTTTTTACAAAGTTTTTTTTCTGTTGTATTTAAAATATTCCCAGGGGACTTTAAAGATCATCCAGTAAGATGACGATATTATAACAAATCGAAGAAAACATCAGTCGGCATTGCAGATCTTATAGTAAGTTCAGATTGGTACTTCAATTGGGGAAATCTGGACTTCAAATATTACACAATTTTCGTAAAATTCCGAACCACGAGTTTAATATTTTGAAACAAGAAAATGTAGAAAGAACCATTTAAATTAAGATAAACAAACTCACGATTTATGCTAATCAGAGAACGTAAGATTCACTTTTATAAAGTGTGCGAAGGAATATTCATTTTGCGGCGAGGTGAGCTATCATCGTACTGAATTAGATGTCTGCCACCCACTCGGACCGCGAACTAAACATTAGTACGCTGACGAAAAATTCAATGAGATCAAACTGAATACAAAAATATGCGGATGAATGGTCACAATCGCATAATGTGAGCAGGTCAAGATGACCTCACCTATTATTTTTCTTGTCATTATCAGATGCAGTCTACTGCTACGTGCTCATTATCATGGCAAGCATGCCTCTCTGAGTCATTGCGGTCACTACTTACTAGAAAACTATGTATCTATGCTGCTACTAAACAAAAGGGCGTGGCTTTAAATTTCAACTAGTCTTATCGTATTTTTTCTAATTCTTTAAAATGTTTTGTGTAACTCGAAAAGGTTTGACTTTGAGATAAGTATGACATCATAACAAACAGAGTAAATTAATGGCCTAGTGTATGATATCATACGATGTAACACTGTGTCCGGTGTTCGTTGTAGCGCTAGGTCTAATCTGTTAAGAGCGTTTTTCAAGGACGGTAAAAGATTAAATTGTGAAACAAGATGTTTTAGATGAATCTTTCAAAATACAGAACAAACAATTTTGAAACATCACCGATCAGGTTTTTATGCGAAAATGTTTGCCAAACCCGATAAACAACAGAAGTGTCTAACTCGAAAAATGATCGTACATAGAGATTAGTACGTCGGTACGGGACGTTATGTCTGTAACATTAACCAATATCGGACAGTTGATCAGTACGTCTGCGCGAGTGACCTCGATGACGGCAGGGGGCGGGGCGCACAGCTCTGCAAATAACGACAGATTTCTGAACGTACCCGGCAAATTCCATCTGGAGAATCCGTCAAGATAAAATAACATCAAAGTCTCACAGGTCTGCACTGCCTCTGCACTGCCTCGGTCGAGGCACATGCCTCGACCGAGGCATGTGCCTCAAAACACAGGTCACACACAGGGGTTTGGCGGTTAATTGAATGACTGCGGTTCAATTAATAAAGTACGCAGCGCCAATAAAAGACTTGAAATTAAATGGGTCACTGGTACGCAAGCAAATCCCAACTGGATTTCGATTCATGGCTATTGAACTGGCAGGATTAAGCCCAGTAAGAATAAGCAATTAAGACATGAATAAACATGAAATACTATGGTTAAAGAGCAGTCTTCAACACTCTCACTCTCTCTCAACCCAGTAGAGTTAATTAAAATGGGAAAAATAATCCAAAACCATATTACTTATTTCCTTGGCTGCTAAAGTTATTGATATCTATTCGGGTTATCGATAAAAACAAATACGGAGCTATGTCTGTAGATTATGTTATTACAAAACATCCGTATACTTACGCACAGGTATTAAAATCGATAACGTTAAAATATAAGCTCAAAATATAAAATCGGCACATCGGTGACATCACTACGTAAACCTCACTATTGATCTTTGTACAAGTAACACAGACACTAAACACCGGAAACCTGTAGCCCTAAATTGAAACGGTGGCCTCGTTCATAGAAATTTGCAAACCACATACATACCGATAGCTAGCGAGGACTATCTCATCTCCGTACGTTAATCCAAACGTATAAATCCACTACACTGAGGTTTTATAAAATTGTAAAGCTACGAACACACAGGCACGAAACCTAGAACGGCACAGCACACAAGCGCGTCGCGGCTCCAAGTCGACAGAGTGAGCTGTTGGCCGGAATATCGATCGGACTCCTGGCGCCGGCGGGCCGCATATCCCTAGTGCACGCACGCCCCTCCCCGCCAGCTCGCCACCCCTGTGTAATACACCCTTTATAGCAGGGTATTAACATTTCTTATACATATCATAATCTTGTTGACGAGCGTTTTAAACACTAACAATGCAATGTCATTGGTGTTGTGTTCACCATTTCAAATAAGTAATTTTAAGCTATATTTTTGGAAGTAAATTGTTTTTTAGATGTGATCTGTGTCAAAAAGTCGTGAACATTAGAACACCCTTCTTACTCCCACTGAGTGGCAGACCGACCTTGCGGGACGCGCCACGCAAACCCCGTTACCCCCTGAGTAGACGTCGACAGGGGAAATTCCTTAAAGATATTAAGAAAAGGTTGAGGCTAATGAAGTTGAAATAAGAAAAGGAGGCCCTTGAAAATAAAGTTCATAATCCATAATTTTCAAATTGCGGTACTTTGGCGGTCTTTGAAATATATACTTTTGAGGGCTTAAAAGGCAATCGATCTGTTTTGGATGATATTCAACCATTTGTGTAATTCCTTGGCGGTGTGAAATAAACCACTAGTGTTACCCAGATCACCGAAATATGTTTTAAGCATAAGAACTTAACTTTTGTGCTATAATCAAATTAGTAGAACAAAAACTCATCTACAATCAGTTCGAGGAGGTTCCGATGTAATTATGTGTAATTACATCTAAAAAAAACTGGTATTAGGTTCCTATACATACTTTGTAAACTTTGATAAGCAACTTAATTGACTAAGCTTGCATAGAAGGCAGAGAATTCGGTATCATAAACGATGTGAATGGCATTGTAATATTTATGTAAAGATACTACAATGTCGATGCTGGTGTAACGAAGGACTTGCGGACGTGCCTTTAACTGAAAACTGTTACAATCACGTTTTGCATACAAACATTGTTCAAGTTATATTCAGGGTGTTCACGAAACAAGATCCTCAAAACATATTATTATTAACCCTAAATGAATCAGAAACTAAGAAGTCCACACTACTTATAGCTTTTTATTTCCTGGCGGATTATGAAACTTTCAAATTACTAAATGAGTTAAATTTCTGTTATTAAGATAATTAGGTCCTTTAGGCCGGTAAGAAGTATATTCAGCCACAAAAATATAACAGAAAAAGTTTAAAAAAAATCGCAGGTACGGAAACTAAGAAGCGTAAAGTTACAAATTTCGAGACATTTTAAATATGTCAAGAACGCACATAGTAAGATGCTGACTCAAAATAGGTACGTAATTATTACACGACTGCGCCAGAATGAGAGTTATTTATTTTATACTAGCTTTGCCCCGCGGTTTCACCCACGTAAGTTTTCCCCGTTCCCGTGAATTATACAGTAAATTTTCCATAGTTATTAATGTTTATTCTGCTATTCGGAACAGAGACGAATCCAACAAATCAAGGATCATGAAAATCGGTCCACCCGTTCTCGAGTTATAAGTGTTGTAACAAACCCGACTTTGTTTTATATATATATAGATTTAGTTTCAAGTTTTTTTTTATTAGTTTTTAGTTATGTGTCTGCTTCTATATTTCATAAACTTTTTATTTTATTTTGGTTTTTGATTTTATTTGATTGAAGTCAATGATTGTTAAGCAAGTAGGTACAAGAGGTCCTATACATCCTACACAAATTAAGTTATATTTTAATCTGCCTGCACTTTGAGCATCTGGCTGCAAGGACAAGCATTTCTCAACAGCTGTGTATCAATTTGTATTATCAAAGACTCCTTTCATTTGCTATTCCACTTCAAATGATATACATTAACACATAATTATTAATGTAACAGATGGGTTTATTTATAGATTATGTTTTGTAGTTTCTGTTCAGTTTTGCAAAATTTATGGGACTGGAATAGGTCAGAATAGAGGATAACATTTTGTTTTACATAAAGGCGCCCGTTTACATACTGGATGAATTTTTTTAATACCTCCGGGAGGGAAAGTAGTCTAAATATTGGAGATAGCGAATTATACTCAAAGGGAAACATTTCTTTATTATTAAAAAGAAATAAAACCCTTAAATAAGACCTGGGATTCGAACTGGCTGAAATCCAAAACATGAACATCATTTACTTATATGATAGCAATTGCTAGGGTTCATAATAAGGACCAGCTCTCTTAAGCAAACATGGTAAATTACTTAAGTGTAATCGACCCTATATCTGTGCTTAACACAAAGTCTTTGATACCATTGCTCTGTAGAATCACAGAGCTTGAGGCAATTTACCTCATTTACAGGGCATACTCCACTCGTCAGACTTTTTGCTAGACTTGGTAAAGGGTTGTCAGTAAACTCTTTCATCTTTTTTGTTTGACAGTGAGCAATGTGTTACAGTACTAGTGTTTACTTTGTAACTAGCTACAATCCTTACTATTGACCTTGAAGATTAACACAATGGTTGCTAATTGATAATATTTTAGCTTACAATCTAAATGAACAACACTGACAGTTTTATGAAGGTTATTTTCAGATGTTATGCTAACTGCTTGAGGGAAAAAATACTATGTAATATTTTATTTCACAGGTTTTTATTTAATAGGAGAAATTGGTTAAAGATCCGGTAGCAAAATACAATGTCTAATTAGATTTAGGTATAGCACAAAAAATATTGCTCAATAATAAAACCGATCGGGACTTACGGAATCCAACTGTGGTCAACAGCCAGAAACTCCAGAGAGCTCAAAACAATATCCTAGGGGTACTGTTATTGGCGCCTTCGTATGCTCGCAATTTGGAAATCCATGAGTACCTGGAAACCCCAACCATCTTGGACGAAGTCAAACAATATTCCACCAACTATAAGGAACATTTGAAAACTCACCCAAACCCGTTCTTGTGTATGCTCTTGCAACCAAATCAGATTCGAAGACTCACCAGAGCCAATGTGCTGCCTAAATAAGGGGGGATGGAGTAGTGGCTCTACCTCGCCAAAACCCTACCTCGCCCAACTCACCTGATTATAGTCTGATTGATTGATCGCAGGTTTTAAAAGAGGAAAAAAAAAATGTATTTGACCCGCTAAACAACATTTATGTGCTATATTTGTAAGATATACCTAGTTCCAGAAAATTCACAGCAGTATTTATGTTTATCTTTTTAAGAGTATGTTCTAGATAAGACTATGTATAAGGAAATTCAGCTAACCTACTATCCACAACCTTAATTACTTTATAGGGAAAAAAATAAATTTAAACATCAATTATATCCAATTACATATCTAATAAATATTTATCTATTCATAATTTAATTTTATGTACACTACTGATAGTAGTTTACGATGAGACTTAATGAGACAACATTTATTGAGGATAGATTTGATTTTGAATACAGGTTTCAGGTTTGTGTGGGAAAAATGTATGGCTTATGGCATTTTAATGTTTGATAATCAGGCATCATCTATAGAGATTTGTTTAATCCACAACATGAAGATTTCATATCGTTCAATGTTGATTGCTAAAAGAAAATATTGTAGTTACTATTGTATTCACTTAAATCACTAAATATTTTCTAACAAGAACAGAATTACAGAGACCAATTCTCAAAAGTGAAGCAGTAAATATGGTACAGAAAAATATCAAGATTACTACAAATAAGCATACACATAATCAGAGAATCAATAGTAAGTATTTCAATGCTTAGTAACATACAGTCACGCCCCACTTGCACTGCTGATAACATAATAGCTAACCAAGATAAATAATTACTGTACACTTCACCTGTTTACTAGTCATAGGTTTTATTCTACAAATGATTATGTAATGATTTGACCCTATTCTGAGTAACCCTCATTAAAACCTATTATTCTTAATGATGCTATTAGAAACTATTATTTTGCAGTAACATTTTTTTCATACCATTCAATAATCATGACTTTCTCACTAATATTTCTTTTATTTATGTGGGATTATATGGCAAAATAAACGAATTATATTTTGTTAAACACTTTATTTTCAATTTACAAAATTATACTTTAAAATCGCGTCGTCGCACCGTACGTCCGTCGTCGTTCATCCTTCTGTCAATCTCTTTCGTCTCAATCACACACTTGCATCTCTTTCTTTCATCTGTTGCGTTCTGTTTTAACAATCAAAGCTACGTTCATACCTTACTAAACTATTTTATCCCACATTTATGTTTAATAAAAAACTGAAATAACAAGCCATGGCAGACCATGTAAGAGACTGTGGGAAACATTGGATGTTTATCTTTAAATAACTTGAACGAATGAGAAAGCAAGTAAGATTATTGAAAGGTTTAGAGGAAGGTTCGAAGGTTGTTAGTGTTGTTACCCAGCAGTGGGACCATACAGGTTAAATCTAAAAATGTAATAATTGTAATAATATTTTGAGTTCTGATTTCATAAATAATGTTATTTAACACTATTTATATCATCTCATATTTCTTATATCTCATCATATCTTTTTATATCATCATTGAATAGGTACTTACCCATTCAATGATGTCAGTGAGTTCCATATACATGTATTCATCACCCTATCTTATGGGTGCCATACTAATGAGACTATTGCTTTTCATAATGAGATATCAAATTAATACATATGCTGTACAAGTCCTAACATGCTGTTTAAACATAATCTGGCAAGTCAGCAGCTGCCTTAACAATTCATTACATGTACACATGTTATACACATTATTTTGTACAAAAATAATATACTTAAAAATCTAATCAGTCTATTTTTGTTCATTTGATTAATCTTTTCTTGTTACAACACACATAATTGTGGCACTAGAACTTCTACTCGTTATTAAGACAGATAAATGAAAAGATGGAATGGAAGTAGTGCTGTTTAGGCTTTTTGAAGTAGAAGTTATTCTCAGTGTGTATGTATTCATATTCTATATATTACACACTTTATATTGCTAACCTGACAATGTCTCTCAACTTCTCAAGTAGGATACTAGTCAGTCAGCCTTGAGTGGCTAAGGCCCAGTTTTTATATCCCGAGTTAAATCAACCGAAGGTTAAATATACTAACTATTAATTGGCTTTTTAAGTTAATTTTTAAATTTATATTAATTGTTGGATACACCGATTGATGCTATTATATGGTACAGTGTGTTGCAATCATATACTTGTATAAAAAATAATATTTTAACCATATTACTTATGTATAGAATATTTACAGAAGTACAAAATGTTATATTTATTTAATAGTAATCAGGTGTTTGAAATACCACATAAAGTATTTTAGAAGCAAACTCAAATGGACTGTTTTAACTTATTAGATAAGATATTATATTGTTAATTCTTTGCTACCTATCTGTTTAATATTACTTAATGATAACCATGCTGATAACAGTTTTTATCTGAATTAAAATACTAAATGTTATTTCTGAGGATTCTATGTACATTGTACATTACAGTACTATTTTATGTTGGATGTATTGTACGCCTTTTTATAATTTGTTATTGAAGAGTGGGGCCTTCTAGCACAGGTATTGATTTTACTTAAAAGAAGACCTACTACTAGAACCTATGTAAGATTCACCAGAAGATTGATAATATTAAATACTAATATTAGGTCAATACTAATATTAGGATCAATCATTACTGAAAAACTGAAATAAAAAAGTATTGTAAATAGTATATTGTTATAGTATTGTAAATAAGAGGGTAGTACTTTTAGGATAGGTAACCAAAATGATGTTTTAAAATTTCACTAATTATTGTGTAATACAAGGTAATTCGAAAGTTCAGGAAAGAATTCACAATCAATAATAAAATAGTAATAATTATTATGAAAAACAAAAATACAGAAATCTAATTGGCACACAAAATGTTTAGCAATCATCATGTTTTTGTAATGGTTTATAGTATCGTGCACCAAACGATAGCGTCTTTGCCGAATATAAGCGGTGATTCGTTCAAGGCGTTACCCAAATGAAACAAGATACCGGGAATGAAGCTACAGACTACTTAGTCAATTGAAAGCAATTACTCTAACAAAATGAGCCCCAAATTTTTAAATTAATGATTCGTTACATTGTTTCTACACTATTTTTTACGTACGTAACAGAAAGTACAAATTGCGAAAAGAAAGAGCAAAGTGCACCATTCCAAAATTCGGCCCAGTTGGAACATCGACCACTACTCCCTAAAGGAAATCTAATCAGTTTTATGAAATAACCAAACGACATACCTTATTTTAGGGATCCAGAGATGCTTGTTCAGCCCGGTTACACACATAAATCGTCGGCACTCACAAAATATCACTTATGATGCGGGACCGCAGCCAATCGTACCCAGTACGGATTTAAACCCACAACACAAACACTTGACAAACAGTTTTTAAACCGACTTCCAAGATTAATAACATAACACCTGTGATTTATTTTTTATAGATAATCGCTATTCATGTAGATTTCGTTAGAATATCATCCGTGACTGCGAGTACGAACACGGCATCGAAGGCGAAGCGAAAGACCGTCCGCGAAAGCATCCACCTTCGCACCGCTCATCTCACAGATTAGTTAAATCAATTGACGACAGACGCGTCATGCTCTCAAAATATTTCCTTGCTAAAAGTAATTGTGTTTTTATTTTAAATCAAAAATTTTGATTTTTTATTTTTTTGATTTTGAAATCAGTTAGATAATTAAATTCATCGTAACGGATTTGGTCTCAACCACAACCAATCTAAGATAATGACGGTTCTAAAATCTATCCGATGTTTATAATAAGAAATAATTATGTCTGATAACAAAAATATTATTTAAATGCTAACACAATGTAAAAATAATGTCTAATCCTATTAATTTTCAGTTTATCAGTTTAAATATAAAAAAAATTCTGTGACATCTCAGAAGTTTCAAATGCACAATCACAATGTTACACTCTGTTTTATGCTTACTCTTTGACTGAAATGACATCATCTACGAGTTTATCAAGTGACGTCCATCATTTCGTTAGGTGTATACTGTTAGTCTATGATCATTCAATATTAAGCTGATTTAAAATTAAAATTTGTACCTAATAAAAACTTAAATTGAAATCCATACACTTTATGATTTATTACCATTACCATTAAAAAAAATTGTAAATTTACTTTGAAAACTTTAAAAATTATGTCACGTCGGGCATCACTATTTTCATAGACAATACAAGAACGTTCCGAATTTGTATTCATAGAACCAAGGAGTTTATATATTATGCATAGAACTTAGAATCAGGTTGGTATGCATGAATTAAAAACAGTTTTGAATATTTTTATACAGCTTAATTAATATTTTTCTAAACGTTTATTATTGATGCCTGGCAGGCTGGCATTTCCTTAGAATGCCTGGCATTTCAGTCTTGTCTATGGTGATCCACTTCCGGAAAAAATGGCGGTAGCGGTAATTTATTTCATACTTATTTATTATTACAAACTAAAAAATAATACAAAACACAAAAAGGGTTAGCTCGATATATTCGTACTTCTGTAAGAAAGTCGGTTCTAGAAATAAAAAACAAAATATGTAATAACATCAGGATTTGAAGACGCAGCAAGATATTTCACATTTCCTATCGTATAACCACAGAGCTGTTTAATACTGCTGTAAGCATCTTAAATAGTTATTCATACTTCAATAAACTGATCGCTATGGCAACGTTATTTTCGCCATGGTTACTTTTTTGTTTAAATGTCAAAGATTACGTGTACAGATGAATGGAGATTATGTAAATTTAGAGTTTGATCCCTATTTAATATGGACGACCATATTGATGAGAGCTCATCCTAAATTGGACTTTGTATCGCCGATATCGCTTTCTATTGATTCAAATGTACATAACTTTTTTGTTTATGAACCGATTTCGATGAAACCAAAACTAAGTAATACCTCAAGTTACGTATAATTTTTGTATATAAACATTGTCTGCATGGGATTCATAGATTTTACGTGATGTGCGCACAAACAAACATATAAACAGACAAACAGACAAGTTATTATTATTATTATTATTATTATTATTATTATTAAAAATGACTTTTCTACAGATTTATTATATGTATAGATGACAATGTGTGCAATTCTTAATGTGTGCATCGCCTACATTATTAATTTAACTTCACATCTTGAACTATATAATGTAACTTTAAAACTTCTTTAGAACAGGTAATTTACCATCTTTGATAACTTACTAGCTATATCCCGCGGTTCGTTCACGTGAATTATTATAATGGATATCTCTCTCATCCTTTGCTCTCATCGCTTCTCCAACCAGTCCAGAAAAACCAACACACATCTATCTAAAGCTGATTTCAGACTACGCTATAATATAATAGTATATAGCTCATAGCACAACAATATCGCGCTCCATACATTGTTATGGACACGTTCACATTGTACTGTACTATATAATTATTATTGGCTATACGCTATAAATTGGTGCTATGCGCAGAGTTCATGCTATGCTTAATGCTATATCGCGCGCCGCCCTCTTCCTCCTCACCCACGGCCGTCCTGTGCAACTGTGCACACTCTTCAAATATCGCGGTCGACTGAGCTTGCGATAATATCGCGTATGTGAACGTCATCTACTATATAAAAATAAGTCGGGTTTTCCTTCCTGACGCTATAACTTCAGAACGCACGAACCGATTGCATTTCCGATGACGAGATCAACGAATGCAAACCACGGTTTTGCATTCGTTGGAAAGGTCTTGGGCTCCGTGAGGTTTATAGTAAAGAAAATTCTCAATTACATAAAAAAAATTTAGACCGCGGGCGGAGCCGCGGGCAACAGCTAGTGCTATATAGTATAGCATTAGGTGCTTCTTTGCTGTACTTTATAGCACAATAGTATAGCGTAGTCTGAAATCAGCTTAATTTGCCTTGCTTAAAAAAAAACAGGTTTGTTAGTACCTTAATTTGCTGGGAACCACTATATTTATTTATTTATTACTATATAGGTAGGTACATATTAAAAATAAAACTCCAAAAAAGTTTTACTTATTTTATTACAAAATGTATAAACGTATAAAATTTAGATTCAAACGTTCATGTTAAATACATCACAATAACACATTCATCATATCGAATGTTTCATAATTAATTATAGAATTAAAACTAATATCAAATTTTCGAGGAAGCGCTAATGATTTTTTCATAGTTTTGTATCATGTAATAAAAGCGAAGGCTCCTTTTTTCTCAGACCATTAGTTAGGTCGTAACTATTATTTGATCTGTGCCGTTAGGTTTTATATTAATATTGACTACAATTAATATTGAAACAGTTACCTACTACTAATTAAATAATTCTGGATAGATACAAAACCTATTTTATCAATAGCACCACCTCAAACGACAATATGCGTCGATCATAATACTAAAACTAAAAATAAATAGCTCATTACAGACTATGAAGTTAGAAATTGACAAACTTTGGGAGGTAATTTGTAGCAGTCTTAAATCAATTGAGTACTAAAATTACTTCACGAGGAAATAAACTTTCTTTTTTGTTGTAAATTTGGAGTAAGCCTCTTCTTTTTACTAATTAAAGGACAGTTTATTATTAAGTAAGATCAAAAAATCTTTTACAGTTCGGTTGGATTTTAAAACTTTTGTTCTCTTTGCAGTCTGACAAAGTCTATTTTTGCGAAAATAATAATTAAAATAATGTATGGCCTAGTTGTTATTGTATACAACCGATGGGAATTGTTTGTCTACCTCAAAGTCAATAGCGTTAACACTTCAGTTTGTCACCTTTATAGCGAATAGGACTGGCTAATAAGGGATAAACAGGATTTGCATATTATGTATAGTGCCATATTCTGAAGTTCATTAATGACGGTCTGGTTTTGAAAAAGAGAGAGCTATCTGTATAATAACTCCATCCCCTTCTCCATTCTTCCATTCTTTGACGTCATAAAATAGTCTCAAGGCGAAAGAAAATATTCACAACCTTTCAAGAAAATCAAATGAATATGATTGTTTCTTTGATGTTCCAATTAGAATACAATTCCACTTCCGAAAACATGGTAAAATTAATGAAGTATCAACAGCGTTTAAAATTTCCGGCGCAAAGTGCTCACCCTTTCGAATACAAAACGGCTTAAGAAGTTCTTCTTATGTAACTTCACATGAATTTTAACTTGTGTAAGCATTCCGTCGCCGCGTTTCTTGTCAAAAAGCCCTAGAATAAGGCCAGTTATGGCTAGAGGAAGAATGGTGGTCTAAATACGGACTATCAGTGAGAAGCAGCTTGCTACCACTAAGACCTGAGCTCGAACTCTCGCTTGAAGAGAACATGCTCTTACTGCCAGTGTAGAAAGAGAGGGATGTATGTAATGGTTCCCGTCCTAGGCGGCGTCTTGCTCTCACCAAGGATATAAAAGCTACGGCGATAGCGCACAAGAAGATGATGCCTAGTACGCAAAATGCAAGAGCCATTTTTCCTGGTGACAAGCAGATCGTTTTGTCTCCTGGTGAAAAACCTCGAACGAATGCGTCTTCTTCTGATTCTATTCTTCTTGATCCTGAAAATCAACAAAGAAAATTAATAAAATTGATCTGTTCGATCATTAAAATCTTATGTGATCTGAGTTCAAACCGGTGAAATGTGGATTGCATTTTCACTTATATTCTTGGTTATAGATAAGGCTCTATCAATAACGGTTCCAAAATACCATTCCTATGAAGAAAAATAGACAAGAAACGGCTGAAATTAAGATTACAAGGTAGATAACTTTACCTCTTATTGAAGCTTCATCTTCCAGCTCTATATTAGGCGCATGTACCTCTATACTGTTATACACTTCTAGTCTATCAATCACTATGCCTTTAGCATCTTTATCTAGCCGAGCCTTTCTGAGCAATCCATCCCTCGTTTGTTGTGGCTTTTGAAGAGCTTTGCAGTCAACGGGCGGACATTGGCCTTTACACAACTCTATACCGCATGTTAAATGTAGTTTCGCTCTATCAGGGAATTTGAAGGCAGCAAAGGTAGTAATAGCATGTTGGTAGGTCATTATATTCTTGAACATGTTGTCAGGATCAGATTTTTCTAGTTTAATATTAGCTTTTTCGTTGATATTTTTCTGAGTATCAACTGGTTCCAAGTCGGAGAAGTCGATTTCAGCACTCTTGTGTTTGTGGTGGTGTAGTGAGGGTTTGTTGAAGATTGTCTCGTCGATGGGGCAGCCGGCTTCGTCGAGAAGTTTCTGCGATGCCTCTCCTAAGCCGTCGTGGGCGACACAGTTTGTTACTCGGAGTCCAACGCCCACTAAAAATTAAATTATACCGTTAAAGAAGAAACAAATTTTCCTAACAACTCTAGATATTATATTACACGTTACATGTAAACTATGAAAAAAAAAACAGTAAATATATTTACTAATCTTCTGTATATATAGGCATTGAGTCATTCGGTCGTATTGCTCTTGTCATGTAGAAGGCGTTAATCGAAGTATTAATAGTTCCTGATTCATGTGTTTTTTTTTTTAATTCTGTCTCAAGTTGTTTCCCATTTATTGCTGGACATTCAAAAACCTCCCCTTTTAACTCGAATACCACACTATCTTCATAAAAATCTGGCCACTTTTTTGCCATATAATTCATAAAAGTAACTAGTCATTCAAATAAAAACCGGATCCTCACCGGGCAGGGTGCACTGTATAAGCAGCCTAGTAGGCTGTCCGACTTCGACTGTAGCTGGTTCTGCCGCAGAAACCGCCGGGGCCAGCTCCATCCAGGCCCGCGCCGCCGCCATCAGCCACTCGCGTTGCTCCAACTCTGCCGCGTTGGCAAACCCTTGACGGTTTCGGCCGGTTCTATAGACGGACAATAAACGAAATTAATAAGCTTTATAAGGCTTGGTAAGTTTTGTAAAATATAAAGATATAAAACAATTGACATTACTTGGAAATGTGTCACGTTATAATGGAACTTGGCTGGTATGGTAGTACATAATAATATTACCTGTTAGATGATGCTAAAGTGTATACTTCATATTTTAAAATTAAGTAAAATCTTTATAATTAAACATACTTTTACTATACAGGATAAATTTATAAGGAGTGCGTATATTCAACGAGGTAATCAGGTGCATAAAACTGAACACCTTTTCCCAAAAAACATAGGTCGAAATCTTAAAATTGATAATATTTTTTTCATAAAAACATAAGTCAAGTGACCTGTGTGTGACTTTGTATGAAAAGTTAATTTTCCTTTTTATGATTTCGACCAATGTACCTTGGCGAAAGTGGTTCAGTTTTATGCACCTGATTACTTCGTTGAATATACGCACTCCTTTTATATTAATCCTGTATAACATCTCGTACCTATGTGACGTGACTATACAGTATAGTGTAATGGTACTTAGGTACTCGTAAATATAGTCCACAAAGACAATTATTATGTAGGTCCGGAACTTGGACTTAAAGTCACTTATAGATATCCGTTATATACCTGCCACTCAGCAATGGGTAATAAACGAAACTTTTTTAAGCAGAGACATTACTTGCAAACATGTACGAGACCAATTTATATTACCGTACTTTTTATACATTAACAAATTACTTACCTAGCTTTCTTCGCCTCTCTCGTGGTCATTTCGCGTAATTTATTGTTGATTACCGTCTCCAACGCCGAGCTGTTAATGCGGACCGCACGAGGTTGTAATTTACATCTGAAAATCAAAACATGCAGGTTGAAATAGAAAGTTGAATAAAAAAATTGGACTTATTTCTTAATTTAAAAGCCCTAGCCAAGTAGCCATGTTGTCGAAATAAAATCTGGACCGATTTCAATAAATAAAGGTAAAGTTCCGGCTGCGGGAGACTTCTGAAAATAGATATCAACGCGAGAGGAAAATCTTAAATTGTATTCAATTCGGAGTATTTAATAGCAAAGTTATGACTGAGCTAGTAATCACAGCCTCAAGTACACAATAAATGTGTCCTCGCAACAGGTCCTGCATGTATCTATATCCTTAAGACTAAGGTCGACGCACTTCATTGCAGCATCGCATGCACTCGTATCAAAGCAACCAGGCCGGCAATATTCTGGAGGGGACATTTACGTGCTAATATGGAGAGCAATAGGCCCATTACAGACCTTGCAATTACTACCTAGCACTTGAGGCATCCTACATGGAACAAGATTTTAAATGTTGTGTAGTAGGGACTACTACTATTTAAATAGTCTTTGAGTCTGGTTACGTAATATTAGAATATTATACGTTGTTTGCACTCAGGTTCACTTTTTTCACATCATTTACGGCAGCTACGCAGTCATAACGTTTGTGAAGAAAATAAAAGTGCTCACAGGCAATTGAAAAGGATATTGTGTGAATACCTACCACGTTCTGTTATTGTAATTATCTTTTTTTCAGTGCTTAAGCATAATACTTAAGAGTTGTAAATAATTGTCTGTATTTTGATTAAGTAGAAAGTCTAAAAGTCTTGACGCAGACTCGAGAAATTGGTTTTCTTTTGTTATCTACACCAGTGGCAATAAATTAAGCGTCCGAACGTTGATTATGATATACCTAATCTGTGTATAAAAATAGGCTAGACTAGACTGTTTATGTAACTTTTTAATGATGGTACAGAAACTGGTTATCCTCGTTTCCACATACCAGAGAAAAAATACCTAGATCAGGGAAGAAGCTACTTCTGGGGTATTAAAAGTAGAAGTGCAGAAAGATGTCGGGTATTTCGATAGATTTGTTTGAGTTGCAGAGCAAAAGTTGCATTGTACCTGACTAACAGCTCTTGATCTGAAGACTGCTGAAGCTGCCTGTCCATTTGCACGACCAGTTCGGCATTGTAATACAGGTCGTCTTCATCATCAGGCTCCTCCACTGTAGTGTTCATAGTCGATGTCCTCACGCCGCAAGCGTTTGATGGTAGGTGTAGAGTTATCTTGTTTTTTAAGTTCCCTGAAATGTAGTAGGTGAGTTTTTAGAACAGGGAAGACAAGATATTCAATGTTAAAGATTTCATGATGCTATTATATAATTATGTAGTCAGATCTTGATGCTTGAAAATTTTACCTTGAACTCTGCATTCCCTCGAAAAGTCTTTACTAAAAACGAGTCCCTTGAATGGTTGTGCCATTTCTATGTGGACAGTCATGGAGGCCTTGTCGCAAACTGTAGATAAACTGACCACTCTGTTGGGCTGAACTTGTTGGCCGAAGGTTAGTGACGGCAGCCACAACAGTAGTATTGCACGCCACATCTTGGCCCTGAAAACATAAAAACAAACGTTAAAAAACTACACAAATATGCCTCCTTTATGTTCAGATACAGTTTACCCGTGTAGAGAATTAAATTAAAGGATGAGTATTTGAGTAATGACCAATGAGCACTTAACTAGTAATGACAACAAAAAGTAAAGTTTTCGCCGTCTCGTTATAAGGTGGCAACAATGTAGGTATTAATACAAACAGTATTTCATAATAGCACCTTAAACGCATAACACTGCCATTATACGCATGCAAGAATATAATCATATTATTCCGGTGCAAAATATGCGAGTTATAGGATCCTTTGCGTAGGTCATCGTTAAGTAAAATCATAGGGCTATTTCTATTGCGTAATAAATTCAAGTTCATAGAACTTGTGTCTAATGCACGGAGATCTAATAATAAAATACGAAGGTGTTCGAGGACTAGACAGGCTAGAGCGGTGCCAGTAGTGTATCTAGCCGAGTTGATCGACAATTTGCGGTCAATATCGCGGTTACGGCGGCGGATATGAAAGCAATTTGAGACAATCTATACTATGATATGATTTATCCCTAACAATTATTACGAAATAGAAATAGTTATTGTTTGAAAATTTAAGAATAAAAGGATGAGTCACTTTTGATTGTTTTTACCTACTCTATTCATAAAGATGCCACCCATGCTTTTTTTCCGGAAAATTGTAACCAAATCCGTTCTATCTTACATTTTATATAATCAAATACTTTTGAGAAGCAAATAAGAGTTTTGTATTCCTAGTCGCCACACACCTTGCCTCCGACGCCAGAAAACCAATCGCCTACAGAAATAATACAGTCCATTTAACAAGTTTCCAACATTTGAACTCTATCCTATGTCATTTGCAACGCAGAAAAGTATTTAATTTCGATTCAAATCCTACGATTGCCGATTGGTAAGGCTCAAACCAAATTCATAGCACCTTACCCCCTGACACTCATAATAACTTACAAGGCAAGTCGTGTAAGCCGCGTCTCGTTGCTCTTTCGAGGGCGTTGAACGAGCTGAGACTAACCATAATGTATGACACAAACATATTGAAAGGGGCGCAAGGTATATTTGAAAAAGCATAGCATTGTACTTTACCACCGAAGCGTTTAACGTACCATATATTCTATTAATCTACCAAATCTCAGAACATTTATATTGTTAAAAATCTACAGTTATGTATCCGCTTTCTGTCGGTTATCTGATGGCACAATTAGATACAGGAACAATCGTTTACAAGACAATTAAATTATTTATGCGGGAGACTGAATTGGGTCCTATGATGTATGTCGAATGATTTCGGACGAGATAAAGAAGTCTTACTTTCAACTGTCGTGCATTGCTGAAAGTAATTGTTCCAATTGATTTTCTTTCACTTTTTTACTTGCGTGCTTCATGTTACAGGCGTATCGATGACATGGTTATCTTAATTCGTCCATCAATCATTTTACGACTTGGAAACTTCATACAACACTAACTTACATTTAAACAAGAATAATAGAGAAATTATGAAGACACACGCTTAGTTTCCCAGCCTGTGTACAGGTAGGATAGAATCGAATCTAATGCTAAATCTAGTTATGGTTGACAAGCTATGTAAATTATTTGCCTGGGGTGCGATAAATGCGAGAGCGAATCCTTTCCGCTGGGTTGCCTCAGGCCGATTGTATACACCAGAATTATTAGCTTATGGTAACTGTACCTACTTTGCACAGGGGTGTGTGAAAAGGCGATGATTCCTGCATAATTCATATATTGACAATAATAATTTTAATCTTCTTCTGTAAAATGACTGTCTAGTACCTACTACAAACACTCAATGAATTTCAGAACTTGCATAATGCAGTTAGTTGTAAAATAACTTAACCATAACCTTGTTTCAATTCATCTTTATATTTACCACGTAGTAAAGTAATTATTTGTAGCAAAATGTATACTACTCCAGTTCCAAAACGTAACAGACAAATACTTCTTGTTTGTTCTTCGCTCTTCGATTATATTTTTTTTTGCAACTTTAATTGACAGAAGTAAGTGTTTTTAAGAGTACGTGCGCTTCTATTTACAGTTATCCAACTCTCAGGGTTTATCACAAACAAAAACAATTACATAAACAGCTATGTGGTGTTGCGTAATTGACAATTAGATGGCAATTACAACTGTATACGAATGTGGGACCGTGGTCGGTGGGATCGTGGCCCGTTCTTTGACGTCCGACGTGTGAAAATAAGGGTTATAACACGAATTAAAGAATGGGCACCTAAAATTCTCGTTGACGTAATTTGTGAAGTAGTTATTTGAAAGAAATTTGAACTAGAATTTATTTTGTTTATTTACAAGTTCCTATTTTTGTGAGAAGAAGACTGTGTTCCTGGGATAGTTTCCGACATTCTGATTACTACTTACTACTTAGTGCTACTTAGCTACCGTTCGTTCGAAATAACAGCCCTACATGCTGCACCTTCATTTAATTTACACCAACAAGTTCTAGTTATTGCCCCTAATTGAAATTTTTAAACATCAGTAGCATTTAGCCTTGAAGGAAGTAATAACTTCCACCACCAGACTATATCGTGCCTACATAATATGTAAATATAAGGCACAATAAAGTCTATAACTTAATAATTATCTGATAGTAATTAAGAGCAGTTTAGAGAAATTGAAAAAGTACCGCAAATAATTGTATCTCGGGTCAACATATCAAAGCCGTAAAATCATTTCGCGATGATCACAATACACGACTGCGGATAAAATAGATAACGATATCAATTATAGTGAAAGCAGTCTTTATTGAGCGTGAGATCTGGTTTGGTGCACTGCACGGATCATTTTATCGGGTTCGCCTTTTCGACGTCGAATCTTATTGCCAAAGGTGTAACAAATTTAGCTGAATTTACAACATTTCGCAGATGTTTTATTATGTTTTGTAATCGACGAGAAGCGATATTTGGAATGGCGTCCTCAATTCTCATTCGAGTTAAATAATAATACTATTTTTGTGTCTGAAAATCAAGAAAAGTTACGTGAAAACAAACATAGGAAATCTTTTTAAACGGTAAATTTTAAGAATATGATTTTGAACTGTTGGTTATTTATTATACTTCTGAATGCTAATACTGAAGTTGTACAAAATTTCCTAACAGTCCAACTAAGAAACAAAGATACAGTATGAATAGTAGAAGTTAGCAGAACTGTTTCATTGCTCTGAACGGTTGAAAATAAAAGTACCTTTATGTTTTAACAAACTTGCAATGTATGTTTAATTATTAATGCAAAGTAAAAATATAGTTATAAAAAATAGTTTATCATATTATATAATTATATAATCGCATTTCTAATTTAAATAAGGTTGGAACACCGTGTCGAAAGCAAAATAAGTGCAAGTCAAATGAAAGAAGGAAGCAAATGTAATGATACATATTATAATAGTCACGCACTGTCATTCCCTATATCATGAGAACTGATGCGAGAATAACGGGACACAGAAATTGTAATAATCTATTTCTTCGCTACGCCTACCCTCTCATCTGCCGACACATTGATACACAGTAGGTGTGAAGTGAACACTATTGTAATTGGAAATCGTAATTTAAGTTGTCAGAATGTAATAGTGTTAATAATTTGCTCCTATGATTATTTGTAAAAGTTCATCGGCCATTTTTAGGGTTCCATACGTCAAAAGGAAAAAACGGAACCCTTGTAGGATCATTTTGTTGTTCGTTTGCCTGTCTGTCCGTCCAACCGTCCGTCTGTGTGTTAAGAGACCCTCTATTTAAGACTCGAGAACGCGTGAAGGTATCGATTTGAAATTTAAAATGTATATTTAAGTCTATGCTTGAAGCTATGAATAAACATAATTTCTAAGTTAACGTAAAAAACAGATACCACCGTTTAAATCTCAATCTCAGAGAATCTCAAAGGAATCAAAATGAATAGGGTATTTCCCGTCGGCCATAAATTATGAAAATTGGCAAGAAATATGGTATTATATCTACTACCAGTAGGTACAGGAAATAATCTAAATACATTTGTATTAAATTATAAAAAATATATTATTTGTTCGGAACCCTCGGTGGCCGAGTCCGAAACGCACTTGTCCGGTTTTTTACGCTGTACAAAATGACCAATTTTCTTAGATGAGACCACGACCTACACCTAATCGGTTATTCGCTGAAATTATATTGTTATTAGGATAATTTGCTAGACAAAAATGACCATTATTGATTTCAAACTTATAACAGGAATCGAATTAAAGTAATTACAAAATGAAGTAACGAAATCGATTTAGTACGAGAATGATACGTAATTTACCTTTATGCGTAAAAAAATCTTTATCTTTTAAAACATTATTAAAATGTATTTAATTTACCAAAATAGCATTAAGAATAAGAATAAATTTATTGCTTTCAAGGTTTACAGTGATGTCTTAGAGCTCCCAGACCATCATAATTTTAAATAATACTTAAAGGGATTCTAATTTTGGCTGCCATCCCAAACTAAACTCACGCTTGTATCTTGGGGGCCTGAAACTTAAAAAGTAGGTAATAGTAGTATGTTACTACCTCTGCCGGTGCTGCGTAGAGCTTGCGTAAGCGATCCCGCGGCTCCGGCAAGGTCGAGAACGGAACCGGGGTGTTCTTGGTCGGTGCAGGTCCGACATACCCCCACGCTGTGCCCTCAGCGTGGGTAGAAGTCATTAGAGTGTCACTTCTTTTTTATCATTCACTTAGGAGGCTTCGCCTGCTTGAGCGTTGGTTATTGATTGAAACTAGCGTCTAAGCATCTCTCACTGGGCACACACACATGATTCCTATTCCGATGCCCTAGCCTACCGCTACTTCATATTGGTCGTAGCGTGGTGTTATAATATAGCCTATAGCCTTCCTCGATTTCAATTCTAACCTGTAGTTCCTAAGATTTGCACGTTCAATAAAAAAAACAAACACTTCAACTTTATAATATTCGTAGCTATATAAGTATTGAAAGACAATACATACAGACAATACATAGTATGATAAAAAACGTCACTTTATTTATTACTAGCCGCAACTCCGCCCGCGGTAAGTATTTTTTAGTAAAAAATATAGCCTATGTTACTCAAGGTAAACGTGGTCTTCTAATGGTGAAAGATTTTTTGAAATCGTCACCGTAGTTTTTTCATTACAAACATACACACACACACACACACATACACACAAAAACACAAATCTTTTCTCTTTATAATATTAAGTGTAGATGTAGATTATATTAATTACTAGCTGTTGCCCGCGGCTTCGCTCGCGCGTCAAGTAAAGAGTAGAATTTAGGATAGATGGATGTATTCTGTGATTATCAAAGTAAGGAGTAGGTATGAATAAAATTTTTCATAAAATATTATGGCGTTAAAATAATAACTATAGTAAAGTAAGTCAAAGCACTTTGTATTATGGAATCGGAGACAACGAAGGTACCATAAACTAAACACCCAGATTCGAGACAATATAGAAAAGTGATTTTCTACTTGGACCCGTCCGGGGATCGAACCCGGGACCTTAGTGCTGGCGACACCTTAAAAACCCGGAGTGAACGCCACTCGACCAAGGGGTTCGTCGTTATCGATATGTTTTAGATGGTCATTATCTTATCTACTTATCTTTTCATCTGTCTATCTTTGAGAATACCGAACTTCACATACCAAAAATTTCAGCCCCTATTTCACCCCCATAGGGGGTAGATTTTCCGAAGAAAAGTAACGTATAGCCTTCCTCAATAAGTGGGCTATCTAACAATGAAATATTTTTTCCAATCAGCCCTGTAGTTCCTGAGATTAGCGCGTCCAAACAAACAAACAAACTCTTTAGCTTTGTATTATTAGTATAGATCATGTGTCTATCTTTGAAAATGACACAATTCATATAAAAACTTCCAGCCCCTATTTCACCCTCTTAAGGATATATTATCATGATTGCTGAAATATGTGTTTATTTGTATCGAACCAGAAGCACGCATAAGAAAAGGCATGTCCCTATCTTAAAAATTAAGTTTTTAATATAATACCTTGCAACCCCTATTTTACGCGGGAGAGGTTTCCAAAATCGCTAAAATACGTGTTCATTTATTGTATTTATTTTCGTGGGGGATACTCACACACCACGTACTGGCGCCGTTGTAGTACATGCTATGTATCAGAGATGGCGCTGTATGTGAAAAATGATTTTCCCTTCTCCTGCTTTTCTCTTGAAATTTTTCCTGAATTTTCTTTACTATAAACCTTACGGAGCCCGAGACCTTTCCAACGAATGCAAAACCGTGGAAATCGGTTCGTGCGTTCTGGAGTTATAGCGTCAGGAAGGAAAACCCGACTTATTTTTATATAGTAGATTATTTGAATTTTAAAACTTCTTAACTAACTTCTGTTCGCTTCTGTTCAAAAACTCGTTTGTACGGGTTCTTTATTTAAGTACATCGATTTTCAACGTAACTATTTGAAGTCGAGTTGGTAATCATCGCGCTTTGGTGTAAGACGCCGTACAAAAAAGGTAATTGTCATCAATTTAGCATGAGGAGAAACATTGAATTGCTACGTGCCGCGCCCGATAAGGCAGCGAATTACAGATCGCTTTTCAGATTTGCTTCTGGGAAGGGTGCAAATGGTCATCTAGCGAACGTGGCACGACTAATGACTATCGCATAGCTGATGAAAGAATTGCCTACTATACTTTCAATTGCAAAGATTAAAATGTATTATTTTTTAGAACAGTCATCAGCAAAAGTTGATGAATTGAGTTTATAACTTTTGGAGTCAAAACTGATCACGAATGGCAACTGTACAAGAAGTAAATGTTTCGTATTATTTACAATCACATACTTTTTAATCACTTCGACGCCACACAGTTCTGACGCGAACTCCGTTTATTAGTATTGATTTTCTGATTTTGATCTCTTTTGCTTTTGACTGTACCAGTGATTTATTATAATAAATACTTACAAACTGAACTATATATACACACCTAAAACAAAACTGGCATCAACTAAAACTCAAACCTAAAATAACATCATCGGTGTCGACTGGAAGAGTGTCGGCTGGTAGCATTGTTGAATGGCAATGCCGCTTCTTCTTCGTCGTTACACTCTTTACAGAGCGGTCGTGGTCATCAGGTCGCGACTTCAGTAGAGGCAGATGTTATTCGCTTCACGATCATTTGCCATTTCTCTCTGCTTGCGGACAACCTGTTGCACTCGTTCAAGGAGCCACCCACAGCAGACTTCACTTGGTCGGTCCATCTCATGGGCGACCTCCCTCGCCCTCTGGTGCCCTCTACCTTACCCTGTACCACAAGGCGTTCGATGGAGTCATTGGTGCGCCGAGAAATATGTCCAAAAAACCTTAAAATGCGACTTTGTACGACTGCTGAAAGACGTTGTTTTATGCCGAGTTCTTGGAGTATAGAGATGTTGGTGCGAAAATCGGTCCACGATACTCCCAGCATCCGTCTCCAGCACCACATCTCCAGAGCATCAACTTTTTTCTTTTCGACTTGTCGCAATGTCCATGTTTCCGCAGCGTACAGAAATATGGGAAAAACGAGCGATTGTACTAGGCGGGTTTTAGTAGCCCTCGTAACATTCCGATTCTTCCATATGCCGCTTACCTAACCTTAACTGCTAACCTAGGTAGAAACCAGCCCTTGGGTCACACAAGGCGTTAACAAGACGCTTGGATATGTCCTTGAAAATAATGTGTGCACTCGGACCTCACCGTCCCAACGTTTCAAAATAAAACCTATTCAGGTGATATACTTAATGAGATTTCAAAAACTTCTTGGCTCTATAATTGCGCCACTACCAAAACTACGTTTTACACCGTAAGCAGCATAAATCGCATTTAAAAACTCAAAAAAAAAGCAGATAACTTTAGAAACGGTTTATCGTCTTATTCCAATCCAAGGAGTTTTTTTTAAGTTAGCGTAGCAAAATTTTATGATGTCACTTAACTATAAGTGCTAGTTCATATGGACGCGCGGAGCCGCGCGGAACTTTCGACCGCGCGGTACAAGATCGAAGTAAACAGCTAGTATTGTCTACATGACCGCGCGGTACCGCGCGGTACCGCGCGGCGCGCTCCGACCCGCGCGCTAGTTCTTGAACCGCGCGGCACGGCGCGTTTCAAGTTCTACAAACTTGTACCGACCTGTTCAGTTGATCCGCGCGTGTTGAGACGGATAGACACATAGATTCAAGAAAAAATGATCACCGAAGGAGACGACATTGTATCTATCGATTTGCTTATCGACGAGATTGAAAAAAGAGAAGCTATCTGGAATATTAACTCCAAGGAATATTCGAATAAAATAATAAAAAGAAGATCTTGGGAAGAATTAGTTTTAATTTTCTGCAGTAATAATGATTCTGAAGAAAAAAAGAAAAACTTGGGTAAGTTACAATCGTATGTATAATCGTAATCCTAACTATCCTAACTAATATTATAAATGCGAAAGTAACTCGGTATAAAATCCATAAGCAAATTGCCTCCTCCACGTCCATTCTTAAGCAATGTTGATGCCAGACTACCGCGCATACATTTGCCGTCATGTGAATGCTCTTACCGCGCGGCTCCGCGCGGGTCCGCGCGGTCATATGAACTTAGCCTTAATCTTGTTTGGAAAGGAAAAAATAATGTGTAACACAAAACTGTACCGAATGGCGACACAAAATAATAAACGTTTCAAATAAGCCGACGATGTCATTAAACAAAATGACCGTAATTTTATGTGCCGTTACAAAAACTGTTCCTGTCTTCTGACTTGAATACAACTTTTTATAAATCATTGTTGGGAATTGAACAGGTGAAAGTAAGGGTAAGTGCACATTGAGATATTTACACAACGAATAAACGGCACTGTGTTTTTGTTATTACCACAATTTTAATTTTGAGAGTGAAATAAATTTCCCGGAAATATTGATATTTATTTTGAAGTATATAGAGATAAAGACATAAAAATGTTTTTTTTTATACTACATATAAAGTACGGTTTGTTTCTTTTTGAGGATATTTAGGCTCAATTTCTGAATAATTGCATGTAGTCGGATATCAATAGATATGTTTGAATGGCGTCATACGAGGGTAGAAATATGTAAACTTGGGTCAGACCTAATCGTGGTCACCGGGTAGCCTCATTTTTATTCTAACGCAGACACAACTGCATTGCTCAAATGTCCTGAACTGAAAAAAATACCGGTCTATAAAGGTCCCGCTGCTAGGCACAGGCCTCATCTCATATGGAGAAGGAACGAGCATTGATCACCACGCTGGCTCACTGCGGGTTAGTGATTTCAGATTCCACTTTCTTGGAATTCAGGTTTCCTCGCGATGTTTTCCTTCACCGATTGTCAATGTTGTCTTAGAATAATTTAAATACTTAGTACTTAAAACTTTGAAAAATTTGCATTGGTTCTTGCCTGTAGTGGGTTCGAACCCGCAACCTTGTGCACAAAAATCTATTTAATTGAACCGCTAGGCCACTACGACTGAACTGCAAAGTTTAGCCCAAAACCAACGTTTATCTAGAGTACCACATGGGAAGAAAATAAAGTGTAAATTACTTCAGTTATTTAATAAAACGAAATCCAAGTTATATTATTATTCTCAAGTGTAAACAGCTCCTATAGCCTACAATAGAATCGTTTGGACAAAGCAGGTTATTGGCGGAAACGTGATTAAGAATAACAACATGAACATAGCATTCTTTAGCACTTTTATTGAGTTAACCTCATATTTTTAGCCAGCTTCAAAAACTAAGAATTTTTTATGTTTGCTTGTATTTTCTTTTATTTTATTTACCAATGTTCAACTGGGGACATTTGTTTTTAAATCTATTTTTTCTACGAACGCAGATAGGAACAACGCAAAAAAGTGAGTTCCACATATGCGTATGTTTATTTTCTCATTATCTTTTCTATGCACGCAAAACTAAAATGGTTTGCACATGAAGAGTGATCGCGTGAGCTGGCCAGACGTAAAGAGCTGTAATGATGCTAAGTTACGGGTTACTGGGGGTCGATAAATTAGTGTGTGTTGCAGATCTTGTGTATTCTGAAGACATTTTCAAATACGGTATCGTTTGCTTGATAATAGTTAATAAGTTTTCTTATTTATCTTTAGAGTCGTAGCTTTATTTAGTAGTTTTAAGTTTTTTTTATTCTTTTTATGTTTGGTTTTAATAATTATAATTACATAATAAAAAAAAATCATTTACTATACTTTTTGTTCTTCTTGGAGGTTGGTATCTACAATTCGTTAAGCGGGATAGTCTAGCACAAAATCTGGATTTTTATAGCTTTTATGGCTAGTGAATGTTTGTATCGACCAAGACTTTTAGCCGTCATCACTATAGTAACAAGTTAGATTTGTGAGATGTTAAACTGGAAAAGGTAGGCTTCAGAGTAGTCAATAGATGTGACCATAGAAATTGTGATTCTGTGAATGTAACTGTATTTTCTCACACATACCACCACATAGCACCTGCTGGTGTGTCCTAGCTGTCTAGAAAGTAGAAAACCTAATCGGAGAGCCACAAAGTTTCCCAATGTTTGGACTCTTTCTATTATTATAATGTCAAAGTTCCAGCGTTCTGAGGTATTACACGCGAGAGTAACGCGTACCAGGTAAATGTAGGATTCCTTGTGTTTATGAATCAACACGAGAAGAAATGGTAAACGTATCACTTCACAATACAAGACGACGTCTTTGAATTACAGGTTTAGTGGGTACATTTTATTACGCTTAAGATAGAGCAATTGTGACGAACAAACAATTCGTAGATTCTTTACCATTAATAGCTTCAATTTCATATGTTTGATGATAAATCAGAGAATGATATGTTCCCACCGTCAGCGCGTCATTGTCTGCAGGTTTCCTCAAGTAGAAACTAATCGATGAGTTTCACCTTATTGTTTCCACTCGAGATGGTTTACATTGCCTTTAAGTATTTGAAGGAGTCGCTAATTATGATTCTGTTACTTTTGCGAAGAAAGATATTTCATCTCGCGTGATTCGGTATTGTTGATCTCTTCGCTTCTTACTTCTAACGCAACATGTTCAACTTTATTTTTTTTTACTTTTGGTTAGTTTAAGCGGCGGTAGCCTAATGGCTAGGGCGTCGGACTTGCTATCATGTGGTTGCGGGTTCGAATCCCACCCATTACACTACCGATGTGAACCCACTCGTAACACAAGCATCTTAGCTTAACACTAGGGGTTAACGATATTACAAGTAATGTGCGACCCACATTGCTAGTATATAAAATAAAAAACGGACCATAATATTCGTAGGATACATAAATATGATACTGAATTGTGCATATTTAAATATAAACGAGAGAAGGTTATTGCCACAGTTTTTTTTTTCATTTGGCGGTTTTTTTAAAAGATGACTCTTTGAACAGATAGCCATATTTTTGTGAACGATATACAAGACTACTTTTCTTCGTCTAATTGATCCCATTAAACAATTAAATTGAGTCATCAAAAGAACATTTGGACTACAAGAAAAACAAAACATTTATTTATTTATAATGGTTCAACTTATAACAGTAACCCAAATATTTGGCCGCACAGTAAAATGTTACAGTAAAACTATTAACATAGGAAGTAGTACGCAAAGAGCTGTGGAACGCAAACGCTACAGTTACTGACGATCCGTTATACGCTAGCTACATAACCATACGATACAAGACGCCAACCGCCAACTGGGAATGCGGATAAACGGAACGTGCACAAAGGCTGTATCACTACATCTCCCAGTCATTTATTTGTGCTTAAATAGGTTTAACGATGGTAAGACAGAATCACAGGACGGTTTGATGGCAAGAACTAAAAATAAATAAAACTTATAAGGAAACTATTTAGATCTGAAAAAGGACGCTTAATTATTTTATGTTCGTAGTAATTGATTATAGAAATTTAAATGCTTTTTAAGAGTAAGCTAATAAAGCTTACTCTTAATAAATAAACTTTTGAAAAAAAAATTAAACCGACTTCAAAAACCAAAACAAAACCTAAAAGGCACAAAATAGTGTAAAATAAACTTAGAACTATCTAAAATATTAATACAAAACTAGAAGTGATCTGTTTGAAGTTGGTGCCAAACTATATATACTCGTATTTGTACTAGTATTTGTAGGTATTTATTTTTTGTTGGTATATTGTTGTTTGGCACCGACTTCAAACAGATCACTTCTAGTTTTGTATTAATATTTTAGATAGTTCTAAGTTTATTTTACACTATTTTGTGCCTTTTAGGTTTTGTTTTGGTTTTTGAAGTCGGTTTAATTTTTTTTTCAAAAGTTTATTTATTTTTTCATTTTTTGTGTTCTTAATATTTATTATAATAATACAATACAGCTCACCTTAGAAACGTTAAAAAATGTAAATGAGGGTCAATACATATTTATTATATAAAAAAAATCAACCCTTAACTTCTAAAACTCAAGGTTTCTTCCATCATCAGCTCAGTATTTACCAAAAGCCTTGAGGTGATGACTATTGGACGTAAATACCTAAATAGGCTCAGTAGAATCATGAAACACGTTCGACATTTCTTTAAAATTTAAGGGTTTCCTTCGATTTAACTGGGATCCCATCATCAGATCCTGACTTGGTGACAATGGGACCACCTCGGGAGAATACTCTTTCGAATACAAAAAGAATTATAAAAATCGGTTCACAATTGACGGAGTAATCAGTGAACATACATAAAAAAAAAAAATAGTGACACGCCGAACATATAACCTCCTCCTTTTCGAAGTCGGTTAAAAAGCATTTAAATTTTATTTAGACGAAACCAAACAAACGCATAAAATAGTTTAATGACTGAACTAACAACTCTTTTAAACACTGTCTTAATTATGATAACGTAAACACTATAAATCGAAATAATTAAACGTGTGATACCCAAATTTTACGCCTTTTTAATTAAGAGATCTATTTATATATATATTATATATATATTCGAACGGAAGCTCAATAAAAATAAAAGCATTTGCATTTGACAAGTTTGTACTAAAATACATATTTTATGAGTTCTAATTTCCACAAAATTAACTGCCCATTTTGCGCCTTATCGGCTTATGATCTCCGATATTAATACAAAATCGTTAAGAACAGGTAAAACACACAGGTAAAAGCATTTAAGAACAGGATACAAAAAAATATATTAGCCATATTAGCCATCAGCAATCAGGCAAGCAAGCACTTTCCTGTAAAAATATATTTAAAAGCAATTAATTCCATCGGTATCGTATTTTTGACACTCAATTTCTCTCACTGTCCAACCGTTTACCCTTGTCGTGTTGAGTTTCCAATATTTTCTGTTATTTCAAATTAAATGTAGATAAAATGTTGTTTGATTTAGCTAATTTCTATAAAATAGACTGTATCAAGGTTTTTTAAATTGTTTAGTAAACCAAAAATAAAATTCTTGTAAACCAAAGAGTATTTTCAAGGGGCGTAAATATCTTTTAAATTGTAATATAATAAATCTAAAGATCTTGTTTGTTAAAACGCGCTAATATTTGAAAGTAGGTACTAGTCGGATTTGAAAAAACCTTCTTGCATAGCCCATTTCTCGGGTAAGTCTATTGGGTTCGTATTCTCAACGGACCAAAGCACAAGGACTTTGTTCCTTTCGGATGTACCTAAACAAAAATTGTCTACTGTTGTGACTAGGCATCACGTTATGCGCCTCAGGGGTAAATTAGGCGTAGGGTATAGCTAGTGATATATATATGCAGTTAACAGATAGAACACCTTTTGTATTAGCTAAATAGTGGTAAGGGAATACACATGATTAGATTAAAGCGGTATCTTATCACTCCTATCACTAACGGACATTATTTGTACTATGTAATACGTTGACAGTTACCGTACGAATTCCCACCAGCGATCAGCTAAGAATAACTGCATAAGCAGCGGTACTGGCGATAAGCGTACTGCACATTAAGGTTCTAACATTAGTTACCACCTACAGGCTTTAATATCTACATGACAGACACCCCGTGGAGACAACGGTGATCAAACTATTCCGTTATTAACTTCGAACAACATATTTCTATAAAATTCACACGAGGTGGAATTTGAAAAGATAGGCAATTGAGAATTTAGGCCAAGATTCTTCAACTTCAGCTTTTTTACTTTAGCATCAATTATAGTAATAATAATCGTCAAATTGATCAATTAATGCAGCCAATGGCCAATTATTGGTAGCGGTACCAGTTTTTTGTATAGCTGTATTCAATTCAGGTGCGATATGATATAAAATTATCAATCAATACCTACGATTTGAAAGTACCATCTATAGAGAGCCAAACAGTTAATGTTCGGTAAATTTTATACCTGCTGAAAGTTTGTTGTAAGCAATGTTACTTATTAGGCAATTTTGAGAGGATACGTCAATTGGAGGTCATTTGGACCGCAATCGTAGATATCGTAAATCTAGAAATACTTATTTCACTACGGCTTAAGTTCTACTACTGCTTATGGCATGATCGTTTGTTTTTAACCGACTTCCGAAAAAGAGGAGCACTGTCACAATGTCAGGATCTGATGATGGGACCCTAGGGAAATCGAGGAAAACCCTCAAATTTTATAGGCACGTATTACATTTTTCAGGTCTTTTCTCAAGCTTCCGACGTATCCGTGTCTGGAAGTCAACACCTCATGATGATAAGCTAATGATGGAAGGTACAACTCCTTAACGGTTAGGAGTTGGAGGATAATTCTTTAACAAAATATCATGGGGTCGAATTAAGAGTAGTATTCTTTTGGGTTATTCAGGTGAGCTGATGATGGACGGTTTAACTTCGTCAAACTCAAATGCAAATGCGGTCTACACCTGGTGCTACGTAATGAATAAAAATTCAAGTTATTTGCAGTAGTTCAACTTACTGCGATTATTTGAAGTACCTAAAAATAAAATAAAAATACTTTAACAAATAAACAAAACACCGTCTTCTAAAACCCATACCTATAACCGTTCCACTTAAAAGAGAAAAATGAACTGAATTCCTAACCTTTTATATTCAATTGTTAAGTTACCAACTGATATATTTGAAGTCGGTTCCAAACCAAAAAGGTATGCGATACCGACTTCAATTGGCACAGGCACCGACTACAACAACAAACTATAATTGAAATGACTAACAATGGGTTTTTTTTTTGTAAAAAGTTTTTTTATTGAGAAACTTGTTTTCAAGTAGCCCGAATTTTTTCAATGTTATGATCGTCTGATAAAATGTGCGTGTAACTGTTCTGTAAAAGTCTACAATGACAATTGAAAAAACAACCACCATGGAACCACCAAAACAAAACACACTTTGGTGGTCCATGTTCAGATTTCTAACAGTGACTTGGTGAATCACGGTTTGTTTCTATCACTTTTTGTTCAAGACCGAAATGACTCTTTTTTTTTTGGCGGGGTGAAACGCTATTGCCTTCAACCCACGCTGAGGGCACAGCGTGGGGATATGTCGGACTTGCTCCGACTAAAAACACCCCGCTCCTGTCCTTGCCTTTGCTGTAGCCGCGGGATCACTTACGCAAGCTCTGCGCAACTCCAGCGGGCAGTCTCACGTCACCTAGCCTACAGTTATGTGTATAGCAACAATTTGCATGTCATCTAATCTTTTTTATCTAGTATTTTTTATCGTCTGCGAACGTGAGTAACATTGACGCAACCGGCGCCTGAGCAAGACAGATCACATGTGGATCCGGCGAAACGCTTTCACTCTTACGCCTCCGATTGTTATCTAACTGTGTGCACTGGAGACTGGAAATTGTCATCCGCACTTCATTTACACAGCATTGTCTTTGGTTTTGGATGCACTTGTTTTGTGAGAATCTGTACACATTGTTTTGTTTTTGTCATCTTTTAAGTCTCAATTTTTATTTTACACAGTTTATGCCGACAATAAATAATCGAAGCGGCGGTAACCTAAAGGCTAGGGCGTCGGATTTGCGATCATGTGGTTGCGGGTTCGAATCCCACCAACTACCGACGTGAATCCACTCGTAACACAAGCATCTTAGCTTTGCACGAGGGGTTAACGAGATTACTAGTAATGTGCGACCCACATTGCTAGTAATCTTTATATAAAAAAAATACTTGCCTGCTTACTTACATGGTTGTTTTTTTATTTGAATATGCCAGGATTTATAATTATGAAAGCTCCCGTCCCAACCATGTTGGATAGATGATATTGAAGTGAACAAGTTAGTATGTGACCATGTTGTCAAAATGTTATTTCGTTCAGAGTTGAGTTATTAAATGTGCTATTGTTACACACAGAATATATCGTATTAATACATACGAGTAATATACGCTATTTTTTATGCGCAAGCTATTGTATTTCGTTCTGACATTGTTATATAATACATAGTTGACACTGCAGGTCACGCTTGACGAACAGATTAGGTCGATCAATTCCATTGCAATGTCAATGGCACACTGTTCTTTAGAGTGGTTCTCTATTAAACTGGTTGATGTCGCTTGATTATCGTCTTTCATACACTATTAAGGTGTTTACGAATTAAATTGACGACCAAAATCGTTAAATTCCAAAACATTTCTCTGATAAATTGATGTTTAGATAGTTCCTATCCTATCCTTTTTTATTTTAAAAACGACGCCCGCACTAAGGATTTTAATCCTTGTGTCGCGGGGGTTTCACAAACATTCAAATCACATGTACAAAGAACACCCAGACTTAAAACAAGCATTTGTGGATCACACAAATGCTTGTCTCATGCGGGGATCGAACCCGCAGCACGTCGCGCAGTGGTAATTAGCGTGGTGACCTATACCACTCGGCTATCCGTGCAACGTTTGTAAATAACAACTGAATTTCGCTACTGTCTGACTGTAGTGCTAATAATCCTATACAATAAATTTACCTAACCTGACTGATAACCTGATTTTCTAGAACCCTTAAGCCATTTGAAGGCATTATCACATATAAAGACAAATTCAAACTTTTGATGTCTTATAAAAGTAGAAAAAAATTGTTGTGGTTAACATGCACAATGAATTTAAAAAGAATATCAAAATTAAATCACATAATCGGAAGTGAGGTGCTATACTTTTATGTGAAGGTTTATTTATCAGTGAGATGATATTGCGTCATTCAATAGCCATTACTTTAATAGTTAATCGATCATCTTGTGAAGGAGAACGTCCAGTGAAAAGATAAAAGCGCGTTACCACGAGCTAAGATCTCTTTGCAGGCTCTTAAAGATTATGTAAAACATTCGAATGATGTAATGCAAAGGACTTGTCAATAGCCTCTACAAAATTAGTTGTCGACCTCAAAGGCCCAAGTTTCCGCATATATTATGACAAAACATGTTTTAATGTCATATGGCTTTGTTCAATCATGTGAGATAATCACTTTCACTATTTGATTTTATGTGACATGTTTTGACAGCCGATGTAATTCGTTTGTTCTGGTTTTTAGCTAGTGATGTGCGGTCAAACGGCAACGGTATTTAAGGGAATTTGATGGTGAAAGAAAACGTCATAATTACACCCTACTTACTACTTACGCGTGGATTTTAATGAAGGCACCTTCTCTTCTGTATCAAGAGAGCCTTCGATTTTGGACAGAAAATGAACAGGAGTAATATAATACTAACCTGAAGTAAACTACTACAGTACTCGTATATTGCTAAAGCGGTCACTATTGAATTCAACAAACTCCAGGCCGACATATCTTAGGAATTCCGCAGAATTTATTCCGGACTCTTTCGTGTAAGTATTATGTATCGTTCGACGTGGATCGTGACTTATCTAGTTTATGGGGACCACCCTTTCTAATTTATGGTCTTTATGGGGACTATCAAAGATCGATTTAGGCTTTTATGTTGGTTTAAATTTAGTACTATTTTCGTAGTATTTATTTTTCTTTTGTATAAAAATAATTCTTCCTTCTGCCTTTGCCCAAGCTATATTGGGGTCGGCTTTCAGTCCTACCGGATTTAGCTGAAAATTAATAAAAAAAACTTGTAAAAAAATATTATTGAAGCTAAAAATTGATAAATTGACTCTGTAAATCTCTTTGATGAGTCTATGATATAATCTTTTTTCTAACGGTGATCATGTCGGTCAACTCGTTACATAAGATTTTATAGTCATCATACACATATGTAATTAAATCAAGCTATGTGTCTACTGTTCCGTACTGCTGCTTACAACCGTAATGGAATATACCTACAATTTAACTTTCCATATCATTATAACTTATGACTAACTAGTTCGGAAGCAAAAATGTGAACATTTTATGGAACCAATTCAAAGCTTCGAACTACAGGGCTGTGCCGTTTGATTCATAATATTTAATGAAAATAATCTGGATTGTAGTACTGATGATATTAAACAGAATGTATATGACCTCAAATAACTCCAGCTTGAAACAAATATGATGATGAAATGACCACTTAAGACGTTTTTTTACTGGATTAAAAAATCTGGCGGATTGAATAAACTACAACGATAAAAAGTAGAGATACTCAGGTAGAACCCTCAGTTATTTGTAAAAAATATAAAACTGTAAAAGGCTTACACTATGTACCTACCTGGTAGTTTTTTCGCGACGGAAAGTTAATAAACATACTATAAGAAAAAGCTAATGACATGTACCCTTTTATTGTCAGCAAATAAGGAAATACAATATTGTATTCAAGTCATAGTAGGTATTTCATGTTATATGTATTATTTTGCACTTATACCTTTTAAATGTGCTGTTTACTTGTGAATTTGCCAACCCTACCAGTTGATATCCTAATAAGACCGTCCCGCTAACTTACTTCACTCGAAATTCTCATCACGTATCAATGCGGTACATCTACTTCAATTTATATCATGCAGTTTAATCACAGTTCTTATTACAATTTCATAAAGTTTAAACTCGTATACCCAGGTGTTGAGACACTGTATCGATTGATATGGTTACCGCATGCCCGACCTGCGCCTGTGACCTACAGAACCTTGACTTTAGTTTGGTGAAAGTCGGGAAGCAGTTTCGTAGATACAGTTTATTTGTAGACTAGGCTATGTACTTTCAGCTGACACATTTGGAGCAATAGAAAGTTTGGGGTGGGCTAAATAGCTTCCCTCATTGTTAGAACAAGATTCAGTATCTGCCCCTCTAGCCTAGTAACATTTCTACAAGCGTTAACGATGATATAGATCGCTAAAATGACATTAAATGTATGGACAGGACATTTCATCACGTGATTTAGCCTTGCCTCTTCCCCATATTTAACGTAATTTGAGCGATTTCTATCATCGTTGCTTGTAGATACGTCGCTTGGCTCTTGGGGGGCTGATAACCCTGATTTTCATTCAGCCTTTAATTTATTAAAGAAAGTTACAGGCTCAGAAAGTGTTCTTCGCCCAAGACTTCTCCCATATTGTAATGGCATAAATTACGGGCGCTTGCATGCTGCATATACACCGGGACAAGGCGGACTCCTTAGCTGAGTTGAGAGCTACCTTGAAGGCTGAAGACGTCCGGTATTAGAAAGTAGACAAAATAATTTACAAACTCTTAAAAAGTTTACAACGTGTTTCATAGGATAGGGGAGGATTGTGACCCTTGTGCTTTGTATCTCTATGCCTCTCATATTCCAAAATTCGATTCCAGTGATCAGTTATCACTAAACCTGTGTAAGTTTCGTTTATTAGTTTACCGTAATTGAATATTTTAGTATTTTATACATGCGGTTGTTGCATTACAACCTCTGATCTAACACGCACCTATTTCAAATAGCATACTTTAAAGTTCTGAACCTATGAGGGTAATGTGTCTTTATGATGAGTTGTTGGTCTCGTACTTATAGATGCAGTTGTAACCATTGCAGTAGCTGTAAGTGCTGTAACTATTAAAAAACAAGTGCAATATACGTATCCTTTACATAATTAAGTAGCTAGAGCAGAACTCAATAGCATATTAAAGAAGATTATACAAGACAATACTAGGTAACTAAAGTGGCAACTGAGGCAAAGTGAGGAATAAAATTAAACAGTTTTGTTGTGTTCTAGAAATGTAATGGATAACGTTAAGCTACAGTAACAATGTTAGCTCATAAATAGCTTTGTGTAATACTTACCACACAGACCGATATTACATGTAATTATTTTACAGTAAGCTGATGTATTTTGATTTATGTAATGTTCTAAACATTTTTGCACATTCTCAGAGATACATTGAACTCTAGTTAAACTTACAAACACCATAATAGTTCGAAAATTGCCGCTTACAAAAATACTAGATACCCACCCGTAAGGGGTCAAGCACAACTGAGCTAGCTATCATACTCTTTAACATTGTTACAACTTACAAGAACAATACAACTAAAACAAACCTAGCACTTCCGAAAATGAAGGATATATATCCTGGATATGGAAATTATATGATGTAATTAAATAATATGTACGTACTAGATAAGTGAGCTCGAGGAATGGGAGCATCAGGGTTAGGTTAGAAGGTTAATTTGATTCTTCATACATAATAATTATAAAGATTCCATGCAAGTCTAGGTGAATATACCGGGTGCTATCGAAAGGGTATAAGTATCCATAAGCTTTTTGAGCTGAAAAATACTGACGGTCCTATTATGGTTAGTGACCCTGTCTGCTACGACGCGGCGACGGAGGTCGTATTAGGATTAGGATAATAGAAGGATTCGATTCCCACCCAGGAAAAATCTGTGTGATGAGCACGATCATTTGTTCTGTGTTTGGGTGTGATTTATCTATAATAATATGTATGTATATATAAATATAAAACTATGTCTATCAGTTGTCTGGTTGCCATAGTAAATACAGGCTCTGTTTGTTGTCTGTTATCTCCGCCTAGTTTGGAGAAGGCCGTGAGTGAGATGTACCGAAAACAAATTTAAAAATATTTCAGCTAAAAAAGAATTAATCAAATAATTGATATCCAATTTTTTCAGACAATTATAAGACATTCAAAAATCATAAGAGAACTGCTGAAGCAATGTATCGTAACATTTAGGGAGTGCGGAAACAAGACCCTAATCATGATGGTCTATATTATTTTTGATTTTAAATTGATGTAACAAATAGGACAATCAATTATTTAATTCATCTCGTTTTCAGTTGAAATTTTGTAAGGTACCTTTAAAACAGATGATTGTGCTCTTTGCCTCTTTTGGACTGATATACCTGCTGCATATAGGATTCTACTAGATGCCAACGTTATGACACAATTATGTAAACAAAATAGACGCGAGTCGGCAGTAAAAACAGTATCTCAAGTAATCTCAACAAAAACAATTTTACATATGTAATTATAAATATTGGATCAAAGCCTAAAACTCTTAAGCTGGCAAAGCGTTCTGTTAATTAAATTATGGGTGCGCCCAAAGTATTCTCATCATTTACATTTAATTTTTTCGGTAATCTGAAAAGCATTGTATAACTTCTCTTTCTATCATTATTTTTCTCTTTTTGCCATTCATTTTCGTCATAATTATCTCATTTCTTCTTCTGTTTTGAAGTAGAAGAAAAAACAAACCCTTTAAATAACCGCAAACCTTCAAAATAGGGACGTGTTTAAGTTTAATTTTCTACACTTAATACAAAGAGGAAAGATTTATATTTTGTGTGTGTGTTTGTTTGTATTGAATAAACTCACAAACTACTGTGCCGATTTCAACATTCTTTCACCATTAGAAAGCTACATTCACCCTGAATAACATAGGCTATATTTTTTCCAAAAAAATTAGGGTCTGCGGGCGGAGTCGCGGGGAACAGCTAGTATGTTATAAAAAACAGTGATCATAATCAGTGCAATGGCCTTTGAATTTCTTATAATGATGTTAAAAGTGTGTACAAACATACCTCCGCACGACAACATAAACAACATCTTCCCTACTCGATAAAAAATAAATTGAAGTAAGTTACCGCGTAAGGTAAGGTAAAGCTCAGTGGACCCTTAAGTATCTAGGGCATTCCGTTACTTGGCCGTGACCGTGGAGCGATGACTTGTTGTTTTACACTCGGTCACTGCATTCAAACAGACAAACATTAAAATTTACGTACTGTATTGACCTTTATGACGTTATGTACGCTCTATGAGTGAGTCGTGATGTGTTTGATAATAGCGCTACTGTACTAAGATTTTTGGTAAATATAAATATTGTGTAGGTCTACTGGTATGTTATTTAGAAATTATATAATCTGATATAATATAAGGAAGGTGAGGATGGAAATGTATTACAATAAATAAGGCTAAGTGTAGAAATCTGATTTTTAAAAGCGTAACCGTAAAAAGGAGAAAACAGGCAAGAAACTCCATAGAGTTTCTTGCCTGTTTTCTCCCTAAGAATGACACTGGAACTGCGCACCTAGAGTCATTAGATTATTTAGTTCTTAAGTTTTAAAGTTAACGTTTCGAAAGCGCCTATTTTAGGTTAACTAGAAATAAAAACATTTTAATTAGTTGTTCCAAAAGTTAGTTTAAAATGGTCTAAGAGTGCAGACCTTGGCGGCGCACAAACGCAGTGATTAACATTAGCGTCATGATTTTCGATGCATCTATTTCCGTATTCCGACGCCTCTAACCTTAACACTAAAACCTTAGTCAGGCAGACGTATTACACAAATTTACGACCACACTCGGCAAGTATTCCCAAACGAGTTCCGCATGTTCAACCAGCAATTTCCTAGTTACAAACAACTTGAAACAAGAGGTAGAATACAAGCGTTTATGCTAATCCATCCCGTTACCACTCCGTGCCTTAGGAAGGTACTGGACCGTTATCTTGAGCGGTACCGACGAGGAATCATTAATTCAGGGAAACGAAATAGTAATTTGAGCAGTTTTACCTGAATCACGACGCGACAATGATAACGATCCGGTGAATCATCGTGACGGTTATAAATTGCGAACGCATGAAGTTCGTTGGAGAATCTTAAGATAAATGGTTTCTTAATTGAAACTGACTTTATTTTATGTGTATCATTTATTTCTTACAATAAAATGTTAGCTTTAAAACTTATTATTCGTTTCCCAAAGTATTTTACCAAGTAAGTATGTACTTCTGGTTAACTATTGTTTTCTACCTAAAACAATACGTTATCGGCCTAAATATCCTTATTAATTCTACTCCACCGATTCCCAAGTTGTCGCAATTCGAATGACAATTCTAAAAAGATCTTATATAATGGTTGTGCTTATCTATAATACTATAAGTACTATACTTATTTACCCATTGATGTTCACCCTGAATGGAATGCTCATACCAATGATTTTCTCCTAACTGTGTTACTAAGCAAGCACAGTTAACTAGTGCTAGTTAACGTTCCTATGTAAAGAGAACTGGTCTCAGCCCTGTGGAACTAACTGTACTTCCTACTTCACCTATTGAACCAACAAACCTAATTCGAACTGAGCTTTCAAGATTAACCAGCTTAGAAAATCGCCCGTTGCAATTAATTATGGATGAAGTAACTGGTAAACCGAATAAATTTATCTGAAGATGGAAAAATCAGCCCTGACTAAAGGAAATATTATTAATTAATCTTTAAACGAGCTATTCTTGTATATATATACCTATATGTATAATCTGAGCCTCGGACTCTGCTCCAACTATTTATTCATCCGAGCAAAGCTTGTTCATCCAGGTACCTATAGCTATAATATAAGTAATTAATGAAAACGATAATTAACTAAATATATTATTATTATTACAGAAGAACAGTAATATGCACATTACTACTTTTATGATCTAATCAGAAACTAATTAACGTAAGTGGTTGATTCTTAAGCATGTTAAGGACCCTATCAGCCAGCATTGACATCCATTTAAACATAAAACAATCCTCTCAAACTCGAAAAAAATACGCTGATATCTGAGAGTACCTTCAAGAATTTAAAAATTTCGTTATTTCGAAGATTATCCTAAAAGTTACGTACACATACACATTTTACATATATACATTTAATATGGAGACAGGTTCCCGAGAAAGTAGTCGATTTTCTTTGCCGATTATTTGAATGTAGATCTAGCCTAGCTTTTTTTCAAGCTTAGGGTCGGCTTTCAGTCTTACCGTATTTTGCTGTATACCGTTTTTTACATGGAGCGACCGCCTATGTGATCTCCTTAGTCCATTTTACTGGGTAATACTAGTTAGTACCTAGAAATATCCAATAGAACTTATAGTATATATCAATAATATAAAAGCCCACGTCACTCACTGACTCACTGACTCACTGATTCTGGAACGCTCGCACACTATGATAATTTTTAAAGAAAGAACACATAACAAAGAGTTTATCATAAAAAAGTTTCAAAAACAATATTTTCGCGAAACGTCAATGACTGAAGAAAAGTATTAAGTTTTGTTATGATTCAATCAATGTATAATACTTTACGCGCGAGCGAAGCCGCGGGCAACAGCTAGTCGTACTTTAATAGAGATATTTTTGCATATCTATTGTGGGCGAAAACTTATTCACAAGCAATATAGTTCGAGGCTATTCGGTCACAAAAGCGAACATTGGTAAAGATTAGAATACTAGTAGCTTATTGCAATACAATCCAATATTCATGGAATCTTGACCTATGGTTTTTCTCTTGGCAAAATGTCAGAGTGTTAGGGCAGTAAGTAGTGTAAGTACCGTTGCCGTAAGCCCTGCCCGCGGAAGATCACGCTCAAAGTTAATTCGATACCACTAGACCGGTCTCCGTCTCACTGCAATACTGTGCCGGTGCAACTACATATCTATACATATAATAAAACATTAAAAAACCTGTGTCTGTACATTGAATATATTAAAAAAATAATAATTGAGGGGGGTTTACAAACAGTTATAGAGCACGAATCCAAAAAAAAAATTCTGTCTGTTTGTCTGTTTGTCTGTATGTCTGTTTGTCTGTTTGTTTGTACACGCTAATCTTCGGAACTACTGGACGGATTTGAATGATTTTTTTTTGTTGTATAGGTATTAAGTCTGGGCAACATATAGGCTATAATTTATCTTGGAAATTTTAACACCTGATGCAGAACCGCAACAGACCAGCTAAACTATAAGAGATACAAAAATGGTACCATAGCAAAAATTGTTCCACGTGATGAGCATTTTTTGCTGAGAGAATAAATTTGAAGATCTGGAACACCTGTTGTGGAACTCCAAGAGCCCGGCTACACCATAACACATATAGGAATGACGTCTTAGCAAGAGTTGTTCAGCCTGATGAGCACTCTCTGTTGACGAATAAAAATTGAAGATCTGGAACACCTGTAGTGGAACTCCAAGAGCCCGGCTACACCATAACACATATAGGAATGACGTCTTAGCAAAAGTGGTTCGGTCTGATGGGCATTTCCTGTTGACTTATAAAAATCGAAGATTTGAAACATCTGACTTGGAAATCAAAGCTATCACTAATTTCACTGTATAATTATAAAATAACATAACCTTTCGGACTGATTTTGGATGACGATGGTATATCATTTATAATTCGACTCTACTGGCCAAAACTCCCAATTTTTTTTTTTTTATCGAAAATATATAGCCTTTGGGCTTATGTTATTTGAGCGTTTAATTTACTTTGCAGTCACTTAGATTTTAATTGATCAGGTATCTTCACAATAAAACTATAACCATGATGAAAGAGGTCAAATCTTTCCCTATGTTCCAAAGGAGCTAAATAGGCTAAATAATAAAAAGGATTGAGGATCATAAGATCCCAAGAATCTACCGAAGAGCGTCAAGAGAGACTTGATGCTGTTCGAGAAGATCAGGCTGCAACTCGCTCCGTGGAAACCTCTTCGGATCGCGAAGCACGCCTGCATTCTCATCGTATTTACGTATCTACATCCAGGTCTCTAGAGACCAGTGAAGAATATGATGCGCGACTGACCGCTGATCGTGAGCAAAAGTTCTGATGGGCATTTCCTGCTATCTTGCAAAAATGAAAGATCTGGAGGTTCTCGAATCGTCTCGCGCATAACGTTGTTTTCCCGTCCCCGGGTTCTGAGAATTTGACATCAGACGTTTCAGATCCTCTATTTTGACAACCCTGTTGTCGCTGGCATAAGCAACAGGATCCGCGTACGAAGTTGCGGGCAGAAGCTAGTACCTACATAAATATCAAAGGAAATTGTAAAGGTAATCTCAATTTTAATCTATAAATTTAACCAGTAGGTAGGTAATCTTTTACTTTATAGATATAAATATGTTGTAAGTAAGTAACAGCGGAAAAACGCATGTCTTTGTTTTTACTTTCTGTATAATTGTACGAAGTTCAAAGATTTCTCAACGTTTTATTTTTTCTATTATTTCGGCCGGAATATTTCTCCTGATTCTGATCCAGTTCCCTTCAACCTTACAGTGAACATTTAATTTAGCTTTTAAAGCCCTTATTCTCATTAAGCAATTATGCACCTATCATCCATGCTTCGTTTCAAGTTTGTTATTCAGATTTGTGCAGCGCGTCGTGTCGCATCGACCACGAAGGTCACATGAGGTTAGGGACGAGCGATCCTTCCACTAAAGGTACGCCCCTTTTCCTTTGAGATGGCGTGACGTATGGGAAATTACATCTCATTGGTAGTTGGTACACTACTATTACGTATACTTATATTTACCGTATCTAACTTATAGTGGTATGATTTCCTACTGCGATATCTTCCCGGAAACAAAGCGAACGGATTAGTGATGGCTTCGTATGGAACAACGTGTAAATTATATCTTGTGCCTTCATAAAGAATGCATTAGGATCTCCTCCTGTCTTTAGTATATATCCAAAGGTTTTTTGTTAAGTAATTTGAGTATGTAATCTTCGTTACATACAACATCGAACCACTACTACTACTACTACTACTACTACTTATTTCTTTGATAAGTCTTTAAAAATAACTATCTATGTATGTGCACGTTGCTACTGCGTATACCTACCACAAAAACTTTAATTTTCAATTTATCTGTCCTAGAAATCGGCGGCTAATGAGGCAGTCTATACAAATACTATCGATTACTGGAACTGAGATGCTATTTAACTAGTAAGCTCTACATTTTGTGCTATCACTATTAAAATGGAACCAAATCAATGTGTCGTGCGTGACTCTAACCAATATAAAAGAGCTAGTTACCATTATCACTTTAAATTGGAATAAACGAGACCATAGTACACATCGGCATGCTTCGTCCAATATATTAAATAACAAGGTATATCAAAAAAGTGATGGTCCAAACTTCGGAAAGAAAATTAGGACAATAACTGTACCTCCCTCATTAGCGAAGAAACAGTAAAAGATTCAATGTTAATTAGATATTGTTAAACGAACGTAGTTGCGTAATTAGCGTACACATAAATAACTTTAAGATATTAAATTTTCGAAGTATTTTTATTTCATAACTTAAAGATTAATTTATTGCTTTTTAGTCTTAAAATACGTTCAATATTTTAATAGGCTCTAAAAACCTAGAAAGCCTATGCATGCATAATTAAAATCCTACTCTACAAAATAGCAAATAATTTAACATATTAAAGACTTCATTATACTAAGCAAAACTTTATTACATAAGGTACCAAACAGATCTTTAATCAACGACCTATTTTACGTGAAAGCCGATATTTTATAATCGAGGAAAGTATAGTAATTTCTTAGAAATCTCTACGGTTCACGCAAAATCTATTCACTTGGTATTCAATAAAGGCCATTAAACTCTTTCTTATGTGATCGCATGCGCATGATACAACAAGCGGAAGAACAAAGTCGCGGTGTAGCGAACTTGCAAACCCTATTCATAGTCAGGTGCAATCAACCTTAAACTCATTGTTCTAACTGCTCCACCAACATACCAAGACCTACCCCGCCTCGTCCAAAGCTTACCTTTCAGGTGGATGAAGGGGAGGTAGTGGATTCTCCGAGGTCTTGTTCGAATTGCCGATGTTCGGTGGATGCACGAACGCAGATAGTAAATAAATCGGAACGAAGGGTTTACGTTCGCGTTATAATAATGGGTTATTGAATAGATCGTGCGATAAACACTTGTTTGCGAATTTCATGCGGCTTTTATAAATGCAATGTTTTTGTATTAGATCAGTTACGTTGGTAAGTGTATGAAGCAGGTTTAATGTTTCTATTTGCAATGTTAGAATAATTAAATATAACCTTTCTTTAATATTTAATACATGACCAATTCTCAAATCCACATGTTTAACTAAATACCGGTAAAATGGGGTCAATAGGGTTGCCGGGCGTGAATAGACTATTTGGAAAGGGATTCCTACTTTTCGTTTAATTCCACGCGCTTAAATTTATAAAAAAGGATAATTCTATTATTCTAATTTATTTATGCTTAGAGTTCAAATCATCAATCTCTAATTTTTGTAAAACTTGCAAAAGCTTACAAAATTTTATAACTATTCACCCAGGCATTATTGGAGAGTTGATAATGATATCATAATTTAACATACTCAGCGCATCACAACTATTCACAACAAGTTGAACAGCGAACTTTACACGCAAAGTAAGAAAAAAAAACAAATTCAAATTAATCAACAACCGTGAAAGCATTCCAACAAAAAGGCGATCCCTGCATTCATAGTGAGCTTTTCTGGAATGCGACTGTGATGTGGTGCTCACAATGGGTAAAAACACGACAATTTTAATGGGTGCTTACTGTAGGTTATCGACAAAAACCTCGGGCTCAGTACTAGCGGCGAGCGGCTGTCGCATACCACAGCTTCTGCTTCTGCCGGGTACCTAATGGGAGCACCGTTACGCCGAGCGGGAGCGCTGCATTTCGATTCGCTTCTAGGAAATGCTGATGTGCTTCACTGGCTGAGTTTTTGTAGATTCTCAGCATTCGACTTAGTAAATTATGTTGTTAGTATATTGATGTTACCATGATTGAACAGCATGGTACACTTTTAAGTACTATAAATGATGATTGCATTTGTAGAATATAGTGTAAGTCACATACCAACTACTTAATACACGAACTGACAGAAATGAGTACGAAAACTGTAAATTCTAATACAAACAATAACCGTTTACAGCCGCTCATCTTACATTAATATTAGTCCACAAACATACCCACTTTCCGATTATTTACCGACCATCGAAGAATATTGAATATAAATTAACTACGTAATCAAATCAATCTTCCAATGTTTATTATTCACCAATATTGAATAATCGATTTTAGGCTGTGGATGCGTTTCCGGGCCGCAGTAAAGAAGTCGGATTATCGAGCAGTGGGTCGTTAATTCGAATCCCACACACTGCGAACACGGCACACACCCACTCAAGCATAATGATTATAATGATAGCTCTAAGGATAGAACAGTAGAATCCATAAAATCTCTATTTTTATTCAGGGAACCATAGTTCCCATCATAATATAATTACATAATATTTTTAATTAAAATATTCATGATTAAATATGTATTACACAATAAAATATCTTCCTTTCAATTAACATACTTGTACAATTAATTAGTAATTGGTTTTGCTGGCGTGTTGCATGCAAACGACTAACGATTATTGAGGGTATCTAATTTCTCTAATCGACGTTTTGTTTTGATTATAATGTTACCTACTTCGATGAACATTGAATTTATTGTTTTTAAACCTATCAAAGCAAACTATGCGGTATAAAATATATCTCACATTGTGCCAGTTAGCCAAGAATACATTCTCTATTATGTGAACTAACTAGCGGAACTCCCTGGGCCGTCTTTTAAAAGTAATGATGACCTATTAACATAAGGAAGCTTTTAAAACTTGCAGATAAAATGGTTGTAAACATAGATCACCGAAAGAGTCTTGAAAACAAGTAGAGAAAACGTCAATGTGCAATATCTAGCTGCCCGGACAGTCTTCGTTCCGTCAAAATTAAATAGTAAAAATGAATTAATAAATGTAACGATTTTCGAGTGATCACGTCACTTTTTTATAGTATTAAAACGTTCCGGCCTTATGGAACATACAAAAAAAAAAACGAATTGGTTCAGCCATTCTTGAGTTATGTGCTTGCCCACATTCATTTTTATTATAGATACGAGCAAATATATTAAATTAGCGGGAGCTATTAAAACAGGTAGTGATTTGGGGACGGGTCAATTTTTTACTTAGAGGTAGCAGACTTCCCATGTGATAACCGACACGGCAAACCAAGATAGCGTGTAACTAAATTATAAGTCATATCGTGCATCACGGTACTACAATATAAATAATAACTGTAATTGATTAAACACTATAGTATTTAAAATAAATAAAAAACAACGGATCTATACAGGCTGTCCTCTTTCCTTCCGACCTTGTCTCGTAAGCAACACGCAACGAGTGCAACATGCACATCTTGCGGGGTAATATAAGCTTTATGTGTATCGTAATAAGGGTTATGTAACGGCGTAACACTGTGTGTTGTTGCGCAACACGCGAAAGTGTGCATCCGAGCGAAGCCAAATGTTGAGTGCATAACACATCTCCATTTCAATGGCATTACGTACTTAGTTTATTAGCCCGAGTTGCTTCTTAGTATTTTAATTAAGATAAATAAAAGAGGATTTATGAAATATCACACACAAATGTTATGTATCCTTACTTTTATAGCTACACCTACAATAAAATTTATTGTTTTGTTTTATGATGTTGTAAATCTAACAAGTATCTTCTTGAGATTAAAATATATTACACCAAAGATTTCATATACTCCTCGATGTGTAGAGACCCTCGGGATAGTCAATATGAGCGTTCAATCTACTTAACTACGGCAAAATAAATCACTGATATCTAGTCTTTCTCGCAGTTCGGACCCTCCGATAATAACAAGATGCAGCCTCATAAAAAGCACTAGACTAACCTGATTTTATGAGTAGGTAATAAGTTGAATAGAAAATTACTAGCATCACTTGTGGGAAAAGTGGAAGTTCTTGAGAACACCGACAAGGAGTACAGAGGGTAATAATTTTATTGTCAAGAGCAATAAATTACTCCCACAGTTGACGCCAAGAGTTCCATAAAAACTTTAATGACATTAAATAATAAGAGTATAAGACTGGATAACTAAATCTGTTTATGTGCTGTTACCGCTCGAGATACCTCCACTAGTTTAACTGCACACATCAAGTGTAGTAGGCATTGGTGGTAAAGATAAACATTGGATTTACATTGTGTTCCAAAAGCACATTTATTAGAAACAAAATCTGTGATGACCTAAAGAGTGACTACAGGAAATGGTCCCAAATTCACAAATCTTAAACAAGCTGGCTATAAAGACATAAGTCGGATGAGTGATGTGTATGTGAATGTGAAGAAAGTAGTTTCAGGATGTACTTAGGTACTGAGGAAGGGACCTATAGGAAGCAACATCCTCAAACGAAAGGTTACCAACAAGATTAACAACCCGTTTTCGAAGACCGCTATTACGGCAATACCCCTTTACGACCGTCGTCGGTCATAGCTGTACATTCGGAACCATGTTGACATTGAGTGATGACTTAGGTAAGTAGGCGCTTCGGGAAATTTTATTTATGACGTATTGCATTCCATATTTTATGGCTGTAGAGCTAGCTTAGGCTGTTTTCAAGTAATAGCCATTTAGTGCTCATTCTGAAATCGGGAAGAAAATTATGCAGCTAGACTCTAGCTGCATCATTTTATTCCTGATTTTATAGGGATATCTCAAGCTGCTAGAGATATCCCTAGCTGCTAGATATATCCCTTAAAGAAATATTCATTCATTGTTTAAACATCTTCTTCCTACCCTTTTCATAATTATCTGAGGTCAGCGGAATATGTATTTTGCTTTCATTCATCTGGAAATAATCATAATCTTAGCATTGACTACTTTTTTCTCATATAATGTTTCACAAAATCTTCTTCTGCATGTATACCTACCTTCGCAGTCATTTTGCTCATAACGCGTCCCAAGCACGAGATTAAGTTTTAGTCGCTCACTCAAGATTTAGGTACCATTAAATAATAATTGCGAACTAAGTAAGTAGGTAGAGCTGCTGATATATGAAAGAAATAGGTACTAAAATATCGTTACTTTTCTTATCAAAACCTTGATCTATAAAATTTATTTTGTTAAGTTTAGGACAAGGACTTAACACTTCTAATTCGTGTAATGTAACGGTCAGGACCAGCTTAAGTTACTTCACAAAACATGTTTTATTAAGTATTTTATTTTTGTCAAAAATTAAGCACAAACATCTATTTTGCATAGATTTCGCATTTCAGATAGAATGGAATTAATAATTTCATTGTCTAACGGTAAAATGAAATGCCGTAAACTTTGGACAGCGAACTATTGAGAATGATTTATTTTTATACCTGTCAAATGGACGAACATCTATAAAAATGTATAAATTAAAAAAAAAACTTAACCGAATTTCCTCTCTATAAAAATTAAAATTGTCTTTCAATGAAAATTCCAACACTAATAAAATTAGGTACTTACGCACGATTTTTCCAGAATATTGTTGAAAAATGGAATGTTAAATAAATTTTCCAATTAGCTACAATTATCCATTTCGAACGCGTCTCCGGTACAATGCACACCATGACCGTTTTGAATGTGATCGGTAGGAAAGTTTATCGATAACATTTTCTCAATGTATTCCTGACGAGAGGACCATCTCACGTAACCCAAGATTTAAATTCAACAAGTAAACTAGAAAGTATACTTTAAATCGTTCACGTAATTGTTTACTCGAATATGTAAAACTTAGGCATTTCAAAATGTACTAGACATGTTTAGTGTTTAACTTTTTGTCAACTGTGGTAATACTGGCAATCTTATGTATGGTGTTATGTAATGTCCACATAATACTGATGAGTTTTTTAACGTTTTCAACGACGTACTCACTTCCTTTAGAACGACGTTTACGTGACGACTTTAACAAGCGTCACGTTAGCTTTATCAAATTTAATATTGTTTATTAGATTCCTGTACTCTTTATAAAATGTGGGGAGAAATAATCAAGTGAGTAAACAAAATAACTACGTTCAAAGAGAGAAATAAAAACGTTTTAAGATGTGAACAAAAACACTTAAAAATTATCTTAAGTGTTTGAGCTGCATCTTCATTCATAATATCGACGTTACCTCGTGCATAACACCTAAAAAACAACTTCACAGGTTCCCTAACCCGTATTCAGACATGCTACACACAACTTTACTGCGTATAATTACACAAGCAAATACTAAAAACATACAATTACTGCTCAGCTAATAGTTATACTTTTCTTTCAATGCAATACTAGTCCGGTCCTTGTAACCAAGACAGACTTAAATGAGACAAATAAGAACAAAGAAATCATGTGGGTGAGCCAACCCGTAGTTAACAAGCATCTGTAAATTAAATATACATTTCTTTTTCTATGCTAATGATTATTAGTGATCTAGAATAAAACATGCAGGGTACGTCGAATTAGCAAAACTAATCGCTACCGTGCAAATTACCGTCCATGAACTCATTTTCGTTCAGCTTTTGTGCATAATTCGACGCGCACCAAAAATGTGCGCAACCCATCATCCGAATTAACATAAACATTGCATCCGAGACTGCCTACCTTGTTAGCAAGTATAACAAGAGTTCGTCTTCACTTTCGATGCACACTTGTATGACTTAATAACTCTTAAATGTTCAGTTTCTTGACCTACTCGTTCTTTCAACTGTTTGGTCACGAACCTATATCATTGAGACTAACATTTGGTAATACAAACAATGTACGCGTGATACAATGGTGGTGCGTTCAGCTCGTGGTACAATGGTAGAAGGTAGTGGAGTCGCCGGATCTTTTGAAACACATTATCGGTTCGTGCCACATCGTTTGACCCGATTACCTAATGCCAGCCTAATTAATACTCTGGCTTCGTATCAATTAGAATTTTTGCAGCAAAAAAATAGAACACTTTTTTAAAATAATTAAAAACTTTGAAACTAACACAGGCAATTGTTAACTTTAAATTCCCTTTTTTAAAGTTAACAATTGCCTGTGTTCGTTTCAAAGTATTATTATAAAGATCGAAAGATAAAGTAAATTCTCATTCAGAAGCTTAAATCGTTGGTAGAGTCATTTAAGTCGGCTCTATCTGGATAAATCCGAGGCATAGCTTCTGACAGGAATGATTATTATTACACGAAGATTGATAAGTGCAGTTCGCAGTAGAAACGGCACGGTAAATTGGTTCGTGGTAGTGGTACAAATGAGGTATAAACCGTAAAGAAGGATGGTTATAAATTGAAAGTACTTTTAGGTTCTCATGGCTATTGCAGTGGCTAAATTGAAGTTCTTAGAATATGTGGAAATCTAGATTTTATTCCTGTGAATTTAATAATACTCAGAATATACGAGCACCTTATAGATATGTGCAAATGTAGGCACTTATTGCAATTTGTGTGCAGGCCCAAGTTATGACGACCATTAGGTTTAAACTTCAAATATTTACGGTCAATTCATTTCCTTCAATTACGGTTGACATTATACGGTATTTCATAATATTAGTAGAAAGGCATTAAGCAATTCCTACATGTGCCAGAAAAATCTTTCAAAAATCACTTCAGTCTCATTAATTTTACTTCAACCGCATTATTCGCAACTAAACACTAAAATACGTGAAATACAGTGATGTTTCCATTGTCAAGGAAAATGCATTTTGCAAAAAATTGCTTTTTTCTAAAACCTTAATTGAATAGAAGTACCTAATAACTTTTAATCGACACTTTTAGTGATATTGTTCGCAACGATTGCATAGACAGCATAAATTCCTTTAGGTACTTTTCGTGCTTTGTAACTTCTTCCTTTTTTCACTAATTTTTTTGCTGTTTTTGAACTGAATTCTCTCGCTTTCTTACAAAACATAAATAAACAGTATCTGTCTTCTACACATACTTAAATATAACAAAGCCGATTTTTTTTGTTATTGATGTCTCTATAACAACGGGTCGTTTTTTTTAAGTTAGTCTGATTCATGAGAAATAGTATTTACATAAAAAAAAAGAATTAGGAGTTCGCGCCTAACATGAAAAAACCATCCAACTAGAAGTCTCTGAGGAGAGCTAGTAAAATATTAAACCTCAGTAGAAAACACTCATTATCGCAGGAATAAGGTAATACTTAGATAAATTAGGAAGATAGTATAAGCTAGTTTCGCAAGACGGGATAGATATTATACAGGCTACATAGTCGTGGGCGGATAAGAGGGTATCAAGCAGTGTTCAATATATCACTTATGTAGAGCGGGTTAATCTTCGATCTTATGTAGAGGCTTAATACTAAATTTCTGCACTATGGAACTTTAAACCACCTTAATTCGTTCCTCCCAAGTTCTTGGAATTTACTACTCAGAAATGAGCTTTCGGGTAACCAGAATTACATATTATCTGGTTCGGAATTTCTCTAAAATAGAAGTTGTTTCTTATAAATTAGAAGCAACGATTTTACAACCTTGACTTCCAGTATGGAACTACGTGTTATTTAATCCATTTTCTTTTTACATGTACCCATCTATTATTCTATTCATTAACTTATCTTTAACAATCTACATTCTACAACTTATACAAAACAATAGTTTTAGAAGGAAGCTACTTAGTATTTCCTTAGCTATTGTTCGCTATATTTTTCTGTAATTTTGCAATAAGCGACCAATTACGTGCGCTATTACTAAAATGTATTATGCATTCAATTCGTTCGAACATCCCTTTAAGTTAATTGAATGCGGATATGACTTCCACTTATCGACGATAGTAACGATCCAATGGGGGATATCGCGATTCGAAAATCCGCTAGGGTCGCTACTGTCGCTTAAGGTCTATCTGGCAATTCGACCAATTGCTGGCCAGTAGCTTGTCTGTCATTGGTGGAGAATGACAGATAAACCTTATACAACACTAGCGACCCTAGCGGATTTTTGATACGCGATAGCCCCCTTTTACCACGTTCCATAATACATACATAATTCGTAGGTATATAAATATGTATATAGGGGACAGTGTAAAACGATTAGTATTTTAAGTGCGTTTCCTTTTCCTGTATCTGGAAATGGTGAGGTGAATAACAAATGATGAACCATTACCCTCGCTGTCGGAACGGAACGAATAGACTGGTGTTGCTACTATATGGACGATTGTGGCTATTACGTATCTCGAGTGAAATGGTAACAATGTCTATTGCTGACTCGACAAATTCTAATGATTACCTGGTATTAAGGATATACATTAAAAGAATCACCTCGCATTTAAATTAAGACTAAAGAATTTTAATTAAAAAAATGAATGTGATTGGAATTCGTAATAACTAAAATCAATCTTTCAAATTCCATTATTGGTATACTTATTAGAGTTTGGAAGATTGGTTTAAAATATTTATTTTTTAAATGTCTATTGAAGAGTTTGGATTTGAGGCTATTAGGTTGTCGCACCCTACTCTACAAAATAAAAAACCATAAAAAATGAAGAATTTTTCCAACCACTCTATAATTTGTTTGGACTAATCTAAAACTAAAATCAAACGTCACATTCTAATCTTAACACACGTAATTAGTTAAAACAACCAAGACAGGTGTGATTACTCTCATTATAACACCGTCTATCTCAATCCGTAATCTCAGACCGTGTCAAATGGGACCAGGATGCTGAGGATTTCCGTGAAATCTCTTGATAAAAAGACTTGATATTTGAATCAACAGCCACAGCGGGTGCTACGCCCAGCACTCGGCAGACCATTACCAACTGATTACAATTTTTCGAGCTACATTTAAATACATCCCCGATAGTAAAACGACGGTTTAATCAAGACACAACTTATCTTCAGTTACTTTGGGTTAATATCCTTAACCAAAGAGTATTCCGTTATAGTTGAAATCAGTATTGTTAAAATTCTAAATAAACAATTTATTTTTCCTTGAATGCCGAAACGTTGATCTAAGTGATTTGATGCTCCATTGTTACTTAAAAACTTATTTTAAACTTTAATGGTTAGTTATAGTGTTTTTAGTATGTTTATATCTCTTTTTTTTCGTCAAGCTTTTTTTATACGTCTTAATGAAGATTATTAAATGTTGGTGTGGTAAACCAACAATTAACAATCATCATTATTAGAACAATGGATATTAACATTTCTTTAAAGGGTACATACGTTCTAAGCTGTGTTCCCAATTTCCGTCCTGGAACCCGGAAGCGATGTTTGCAGTTCTTTATACCTTCTGAGGCCAAAAAATCTTCTATCAAATAGTTATTTACATCAATAGATAATTTTAAGTTATTTATAAAGACTTAATACAACGACGAACGAAGAATAAATAATAATGTTAGAGGTTTCGTTGTGACCATTCAAGCTTGGTAAAAAACAGTTATGCTATGTTTAACTAAACAAGATCCGTGTCCCGTCAACCAAATCATCAGTCAAGTAAACTATAATTAAGTTAACGATACAATCATTAATTTACCATAAATCCATAAAAATAGGTTCACAGTTTACAAATTGTATGTACCTAAAGAGATTTATGTAGAGCCCATGATCTGTTGTTCCAAATTCATTCACCAGTACGAATTAAAAATAATCATTATTTTGTTTATTTACTTCTAATTAATTGTACTTATTATATACAACATGTAACAAAAACCCTGTCCGATCCCTGAGACTATTACACGGCAACAGCAACACTGACCGCTCCTCAAAGTTCACGTACTTACTGCCTGCAGCTTTGTGTCAAAGCAGCCGCCTATGCGAGACGGTTCATGAGCTTACCACGAATACGCCTGTAGGTATTGGATCCGACAGGGGTTTTGTACATGTTGTATATCTGGTAAACAATAATAATTAAACAATACAATGGCGGACTTCATTTGGTATGTTATTATTATATTTTTATTACTTTGTGAGTTCTTTTGGTTCCATAACTCAGTTTGTTCTCATCGTTTAAGCACTTAAAAATACAAGCACATTCAAACTTAATTTAACATATTAGCATGATGGCCGGATACTGAATCATTTAGTTTGAAGCCTCCGTTAAGTCTCATAATGTCTCTGTCACTAGGTGATGTAGCGACAGACAGATTTTTAAGTGCATCTTATAGTTAAATTGCGTGATTACTGATTGTATTATTTCCGTTCGTAAAACCTTTTTCTTGTTAAATAAGAAATGTTAAGTACTACTTTAAAATATTTTTATGATAATTTTTATCATAGAATTATTTTGTATTGTATGAGTTGAAAAAATATCTCAGTCGCTGGTTTTTCCCGTCAAAGCAAATTATGCAATTTGCAAGCCGGAAACCATAAATCTAGCACTGAGTTGTAGCTCTAAGAATCCATTTAGCATGTTGGAACATCAGTGCTAAAACTTAACTACAAGCTATAAAGAAAGATTCGTGTAAAGGTGTTCCTTCGTTAAGATTTTACGCAAACGACGTAATTTGAACTTGACATTTTGTAATTCCAGCCCTTGAGTTCAGATTTGGCATCGACCACATATATTTACATGAGGAGTGAATGAACTGGTGGCTATGCAATTATTCAACAGAAATTGTTCATCTAAAACTTTACCTACACTCAAGTTATTCAAGCTAAGGCCTAGGAACGATCGATAGCCTATTAGTGGTCGCCTTTATAATGAAATTTTAAAGGGAATTTACCTATGTAAAACTTAAGCTCGGGTAGAAATTCTAGCGGGAAAGGTTCAAATATATAACTAGGTACCTAAGACCTTAGGACTTATCGAACTTTAATAATGCTTGTAAACTCAAAGAAATTGATTTTTTTTAAGAGCACTGCTGCAGTAAGTCTCGAGGTAGGCACTGTTCAACCGGACAAGTTTTCGAGCCTGTATATACGCCTCCAGCCAGGAAGAAATAAAAAGCGTAGGAAATGATGGAGGGTGTGACGATAACTAATCCATATAGGTAGTACGGTGATAGGTACTTCCTAGAGCGTACGGCCCACAGAAATATAAATAAATCTATGGTACGGCCCATTGACTTGAAACAATTTGTCGGCCACAGCGTGGTACCGCTGCCAACATAATATTTCTGTGAGATAGCTTTCGAAGTTACAGAAAAAACACACGCACAATGTCTATGCCTGCAACAAAAATTTCTTCACGTTCCATCGTTGTAGCGTAACCGTGAATAAAATTGAAAAGTTTATTATATTAAAGTCTTATAAAAACGTTGCTATACAATACTACGTAACTTTCGCCAGTTTGTTTAGGATTTGATTTCTTCAAATACGATTCTGTTTTTCTAGTTCAATGTTATTACAATAAAATTGTATATACCAACATCGACATTCATTGTATCGCTTTTTATAAGCTTACTTATGCATCTTTCGAGGTTATGTTAGTCAAATATTTTTTTTAAGTAAATCTCTCTTGGAATTGCAAGTAAGTAGATAGATTTTTCTCCAAAAACTATAATTACCCGAACATAAGATAATTATGGTATTTTGAATGTATTAAGACGAGGATAAAAACCTACGGTCTGCAATTATATCTACTCGATAATACTATTACCGTAAAAAGTTGTTGGTGGACGAGTATGTTAGGAGGATGAATAGCAACATTCTCTTGATCGCCAAACAACATTGTGATCGCAATTGCTAATCATGATGATTAAGGCTGGTTTCTCACGAGCAAGACCAACCTAGCGGGTCTGATGGATTGTTCAACGATGGACATTTATGGACTGATAATACGTATTCAAGTTATATTCCCACGCAGTATTTTAATAAGATCAAGCCCAGGGGCGTAATTTACCTATACATTATATGCCCTAGGCCTACGAAAGATTGCCTAATATCGAGGGAGAGAGAAAAATTGTAAAATGTGTTGTAAAGCATGAAAAATTAAATTATCTGTGGAAAATACATGTAATTTTTTTTTTAGTTTTTACACGTAGGCAACTTATAAGAAAAAAAAAAAGAAAAACGACCAATTATTGCCAGGCCCGGGCTTACTCGGCCTCTATAGGGAAATCTGCGCCTGATCACACCTAGCATGTTAAGCACCAGACCTGTACTGTTTACACGCACTTCTTTTATGGCCTTAAAGCTTTATAGGGGTACTGCAGACTAGGTGGGAAGAGTAAGTTAGAAAATAAAAAAAAATATGATATCTTTTCTATTTTCAAAACAATAAAATTTGCCAAAGATAAGGTGCGTTATAGGTACAGGATTAATTTAAAAGGAGTGCGTATATTCTAAGAGGTAATCAGATGCATGAAACTGAACAACTTTTCCCAGGGAACATAAGTCGAAATCTTAAAATTAAAAATAATCTTTTGAAATCTTTTTATACAAACATAAGTCACATGACCTGTCATTGTGTATGAAAATTTTATCCTACGTTCCTTAGGGATATGGTTCAGTTTCATGCACCTGATTATCTCATAGAATATACTCACTCCTTTTAAATTAATCGATTCCTATAGCGATCCCGGTCCCTCGCCTCTTCCTTCCAATTCCCCAGAAAGGCATCCATTTCGTTTCTTTCCGCCATTTCTTTTGTCGTCCGCTGCGAACTCAAGGTACCTAAAGAAAATCCTACAAATTTAATTACACCCAATAAATCAAGTCATTGCAATTCTGACAACCAGTCTTACTGTGCGATGCCGCGCTAGCCGGAAAAATTAGCTGATAAGGTCAGACAAGCAGAGGCTCCATGTAAAATATGGTATTATTCAGCTAAATCCGTTAAGACTGGAAGCCAACCCCCACATGGCTTGAGAAAAGCCTAGGCAGATGACAAAGATGTAACAAGACTTGTCTACTAAAACATTTTTCTAAAATCCGTCCCGATACCTATGTTAATATATTCCTCTACGTAGGAAAGTAAGAATAAATCTTGTCTTAATTTTATAACATCCTAACAAAATATTATGATCGTGTTTACAGCGAAAATACACAGCTCCCATTTTATTGGTAAGTGCAATCAGCGGCTGTAAACCTTCCTCATAGATAGCGCTTAACTCTGATATTATAACACAAGTTTTATACTTTACTAATTGGAAATAACTAACATAAGTTTAATTAAACCAACGAGTACTATTCCATAACGTATAATAACTAGACAGGTTTCTATATCAAAAACGATGTAGGTACCAAAGAAAGTATCCTAGCTCTATAATTGATATATTATTTTTTTAATAATTATTAAATAAAGTATTAAAAATAATATAAAAGCTCAAAATGGCTCAAATATGTCTGTCTGAGAACAAATTACGAGAGCAATTTATAGTATTATAATTGGTAAGTATGTCGTAGTGGCCTAGCGGTTCAATGACCGGATTTACATGCACATGGTTGCTGGTTCGAACCCAGGCAAATACCGATGTGACTTTTCAAAGTTATATGTACTTTCTTAATCATTCTAAGACATCATTGACAAACGGTGAAGGAAAACATCGTGAGGAAACCTGGGTCCCATAAATATGGAATCTGAAATCGCCAACCTGCAAAGAGCAAGCGTGATGATCAATGCTCATTCCTTCTCTATGTGGAAAGAGGCATGTGTCCAGCAGCCGGACGTTTATAGGCCGGTATTAATTTATAATCAACTAGCTTTTGCTCGCGACTTCGTCCGCGTGGAGTAATGACTTCCGTCAGAATTTGGGTTTTTCACTTAGTTATCGCCTGTTCCATGGTCTATCGATTACATGTGTAAACAAACATTAAAAAAATCAAATTTTTATTATAGTAGAAATATGTCTCCATGAAATCATGGTCTAAAAAATGCTATGTTCACTTATACATATGCTATGCTCACTTGCTTCACTGGTGGAACCTACATACAAAGATTTAAGTGAATCCATTGAGAAATAAACATTTTCAATTTACCACCCTTTTCTCCCCTTTGGGGGGGAATTTCCAAAAATCCTCTCTTAGTGGTAGCCTACTCCTCCCAACAAACACACATGCCAAATTTCAGCTTTTTACGATCAGTAGTTTCGGCTGTGCGTTGTCTGTCATTTACCACCCTTTTCTCCCCTTTGGGGGGGAATTTCCAAAAATCCTCTCTTAGTGGTAGCCTACTCCTCCCAACAAACACACATGCCAAATTTCAGCTCTTTACGATCAGTAGTTTCGGCTGTGCGTTGTCTGTCATTTACCACCCTTTTCTCCCCTTTGGGGGGGAATTTCCAAAAATCCTCTCTTAGTGGTAGCCTACTCCTTCCAACAAACACACATGCCAAATTTCAGCTCTTTACGATCAGTAGTTTCGGCTGTGCGTTGTCTGTCATTTACCACCCTTTTCTCCCCATTGGGGGGGAATTTCCAAAAATCCTCTCTTAGTGGTAGCCTACTCCTCCCAACAAACACACATGCCAAATTTCAGCTCTTTACGATCAGTAGTTTCGGCTGTGCGTTGTCTGTCAGTCAGTCAGTCAGTCAGTCAGTCAGTCAGTAACGGAAGAGTTTTATATAAATACTAGCTTTTGCTCGCGACTTCGTCCGCGTGGAGTAATGACTTCCGTCAGAATTTGGGTTTTTCACTTAGTTATCGCCTGTTCCATGGTCTATCGATTACATGTGTAAACAAACATTAAAAAAAACAAATTTTTATTATATTAGAAATATGTCTCCATGAAATCATGGTCTAAAAAATGCTATGTTCACTTATACATATGCTTTGCTCACTTGCTTCACTGGTGGAACCTACATACAAAGATTTAAGTGAATCCATTGAGAAATAAACATTTTCAATTTACCACCCTTTTCTCCCCTTTGGGGGGGAATTTCCAAAAATCCTCTCTTAGTGGTAGCCTACTCCTCCCAACAAACACACATGCCAAATTTCAGCTCTTTACGATCAGTTGTTTCGGCTGTGCGTTGTCTGTCATTTACCACCCTTTTCTCCCCTTTGGGGGGAATTTCCAAAAATCCTCTCTTAGTGGTAGCCTACTCCTCCCAACAAACACACATGCCAAATTCCAGCTCTTTACGATCAGTAGTTTCGGCTGTGCGTTGTCTGTCATTTACCACCCTTTTCTCCCCTTTGGGGGGGAATTTCCAAAAATCCTCTCTTAGTGGTAGCCTACTCCTCCCAACAAACACACATGCCAAATTTCAGCTCTTTACGATCAGTTGTTTCGGCTGTGCGTTGTCTGTCATTTACCACCCTTTTCTCCCCTTTGGGGGGGAATTTCCAAAAATCCTCTCTTAGTGGTAGCCTACTCCTCCCAACAAACACACATGCCAAATTTCAGCTCTTTACGATCAGTAGTTTCGGCTGTGCGTTGTCTGTCATTTACCACCCTTTTCTCCCCTTTGGGGGGGAATTTCCAAAAATCCTCTCTTAGTGGTAGCCTACTCCTTCCAACAAACACACATGCCAAATTTCAGCTCTTTACGATCAGTAGTTTCGGCTGTGCGTTGTCTGTCATTTACCACCCTTTTCTCCCCTTTGGGGGGGAATTTCCAAAAATCCTCTCTTAGTGGTAGCCTACTCCTTCCAACAAACACACATGCCAAATTTCAGCTCTTTACGATCAGTAGTTTCGGCTGTGCGTTGTCTGTCAGTCAGTCAGTCAGTCAGTAACGGAAGAGTTTTATATATATAGATATAGATAATAGAATCGGAATTAGGTAGGTACCATCGTTGAAAATTATGCTTCTTTTTGCAGATAGGTTGTTTATAGATGGACCTTTATTAATATTTGCTGTCAATTTATTGAAGTTATTTTATGGGTTTTTGGCCCCACCTACCTACATCCATTGATAGTAAAAAGTATATGTTTTTTACGTTAACTTATGATTGATTCTTTTACAGCTTCAAAAAACTGTAGAGATAAACGTATGATTTTAGGTTTAACTCAATACACGTTCCCGAGATATTGGATCTTGACATACAGACGAATGAACGGACAAATGGATCAATCTCCTTTGTATTTTTGGTTTTGTTATTTATAATTAACTATTGGTAAGTTTTGTAATAAATGTAATATAAAATCACAGGTGACATCGTCTTGATCGCTCCAGGGTGAAAGAACTTAACACTTTTAACACCTAAGGCGCGAGCTTATTATTATAACAATCATGTCCACTTACCTACTATTATATTTCAAAGCAGAATCCCTTGCCGTTACATCGACGTTAGTACCAGCACAACACAAATTAAAGCATAAACAATATCTAACTTTTAAACATTATTAATTGTGCACAGATTTTATTCAAGTTCAGCTATCGTTCATTTTACGCGCGCTCGGTTAAAAAAAGAACGCGGCAACAGCGTGCTTACAACGGTCTGCGCTCCGCGAGCACATCTATGAACTGAATGTTTTCTTTCAAATTCAAACTCCCCCCATCTTAACGGCACTGTACCTTCGACCATAGCTTATAAGCTCGGCCACCTGTCAGGCAATCAAAACGGATTCTACGCGGAACTGAGGCCCGACATCAATAATACAATAACTCTTTAATAAAACAGTTTATTTCTTAAATACATAACTACATTTGACAATAATCATGTTCATAGCATAGACACAGTTACAAGTTTAACTTATTAGATCTCTAGGAATATATCCTAACTACCTAAATTTAAATAACGAACTCGCAATAAATAGATAGGTTTACTAAGAATAAGGCCCTAGAAAAGAGTCTTTATCGACATAATTTTTTGCAACAATTTATAATCTTAGAAACACTACATAAAAGGTGAGAAAATATACTAAACGACTTTTAAAAGGCGTTTTTCACTTTACGCTTCTTAGGCAGGTCTTTTGAGACTTCAATACATTATAAATACGTATACAATAAGACAATTATTATAAATGTTCCCTATTCTCAGGGTTCCTTAATCAATAAAATAAACTGCAAACACATTATTTTTATTACCCAAAAACTTTTACAAATGTACGTTCTCTGCGTAAATTCAAATTCATGATAAAGGTCATTGGGCATTTATGACCCACTTTTTGAAAGTTCGCGTACACAGACCAAATCAGTTTTAAATTGAAGAATTCAATCCTACTTTTCAAAATATGTATTTTATTTTTAAGTATCCGCTGGGAAAATAAAGTTATTTAACATTTAAAAAGTTAATAAAATAGAAGTTTTTTACTTTTAGCGTTGTGAAAACGTGTCGTTCAGTCACTATAAATGTTAGCTGTCAGATTATGTGATAAGGCATAATTTGAACAGGCAGAGAGTAGCGTTCGTGCAACTCGACGGAACCGATCCGGATTTTGAAGACTTTCCGCGCCTTACATATGAAGAATTAATGTTATTTACGTTGGGATCGTACCACTTGAGATTCGCGAGGTCATATTGCCATGAGCACATGCGTTTGAATGGAGTATACCACATCGAAATATACCCAAACCAAGAAATGATCGAAAACAAGATACTAATAAGAGGCCGAATTCAGTCGCGACATACACGTCCGTAGTAAACAATAGTATACTTATATTTTAGTAGATCCCAGTCGAATTGGAAGAAATGGCATTGATCAGTATTACTGTTCGTGTATACACGGCCGCCGCACTGTTGGAAGCTGTGCGCAATGCGCATGTTGTAAGCATAGTTAACTTTTTATCATGGGCCAGGCATCAAGATGCAATAGATGCACCTGCAGCCTTTTTAGATGAAATAACAATAGATTTTGATCAAATATTATTTAATTAGAACTGGGTTTTATTTTCATGCCCCTTAAATAGTTTAAAACAACTGCTTTTGACAAAACTTCCCGTGGGAATATCCCCATGGAAATTTATCCAATGCCACTTAGGGATGACTAGCTTTCAAAAGTATTTTTGATATCAGTCCAGTAGTTTTGAGTTAATTTGTTACAAAAATGCCTTAATTATAATAATAGATTTTCTCAATTATCCCATGGCCCACAAGAATGCGACCCGTACCACTGGGTTGCAGATACATTTATCTAAATACCTTGCCCTATTTCATTTGTGTACGCCTTGGGTCAAATGTCCGAACAAAATGCCCAATGACCTTTGTAACTAGTAAGTACTCTTTAAAGTTACAAGTTTGATAAACAACGATCTATTTTTTTTAAACGTATAAACTTTAGGAATTTTATTTTCTTAATAACATAATCGAACAAAAACTATTTTATTGCCTTGAAAATAAGAATAGACATCCTCATAATAATCAATTGCCACATTGGGAGATCGCGATAAAGTATTAACCAATTCACCGGAAAAACTTATCGATAGCTTTATCTGTTAATATTAGAATTAACATTCAAATCGACATCAGGGAATAATTAAAACACTTGAAAACTACGTAGATACAATCTGTTTCCGTCTTAAAAACAAAGAAAAATAAACAGTATTACAGACATATAAAATTTCAGTCGTAACATGGCCTAAATTCGTATTACAAAGTATTCACAGTCAATCAAAGGTCACTAGGTATCACAAAAGAATATTTATAATGTAGATTCAAAAGTATCTAAGTGGTTCCGTTGGTTAATACCAAACTATAATAACAATTTTGTGACCATATTTTTTCCACACCGTCTAAACTATTTCTTTGATATGTTTTACTTAATAATAATAAATAATATTAGTAGAACTATAGTATTTATAGATACAAATATTTGAGATACGCAATTTATTCGATTATTTTATTTGGTAGGTACTTGTTGTGAGATTACACATGATATAGTTGAGATGACTGAAATTTATCTTAATTATTAACACATCAAAAAATGATAATGCTTTTTAATGGTATAAGAAACAGAAGTCGTATTATGAAGATCCAAAGATATTTCCGTTGGGGAAAAGACCATCCTAGCCTTTAAAAGAGATTCGGCCGGTTCCTGATTTAAAACATTAAGTTGACAACGTATCAAATATCTCAAGTTGAAATTCTCAGTACAGAAACCCGGTAACTGTCTCGATAATCTGGGTCTTTATTCTCTAAGTCCAAGCAGTTTACTTGCTGATACGTGTAGGGTTAAGATAGGCGTCATCTTTTTGGACCTTGATATTATTGCTTTCAGATTTTTTACTTAAAAGTTTAGTAAAAAATCTATAAAATTGCCTAAAACGTTTATACTAAACACTACCCAGAGACTCTCAGAACAAAGGTATTTTGGCCGGGGTTCTTGAACCATAATCTGCGTTATGCCACGTTGTTTTGTTTGGACTTAAATAATTACCCCCCTGTAATCATTAGTAATTACAACGGAACTATCAAACTAAACATTTTCTTTTTTTTTAACACTAGGGCTGCATAATACGGCTTTCGATCGTATACAAGTGTAATTAGTCTTAAATAAAGAATCTTATACAGTAGTTACTTCTTCTGGACCAGCCTCTATATCTTCGCACGGTATCAGGGTTTCACTGATAAAAAGTAAGAGCTTAGGTATTTTGAGTTATATGAAAGCACCCGATTGCATATATATTATAACATTATGTTATGAGCTCAATAAAGATATTGTTATTTACTATTAGCATCATGCATGAATACGATATTTTTTTCAAGTATTCTAAGACACCATTGACAAATGGTAAAGGAAAACATCGTGAGGAAACCTGGTTTACAAAAATTGGAATCAGAAATCGCCAACCCGCACTGAGAAAGCGTGCTCATCAACGCTCATTCCTTCTCAATGGGAAGAGGCCTGTGCCCAGCAGTGGAACTTATAGCCCGGTAGGTTTATTTAATGAAAGCTGCAGTTGAATTAAAAAAGGTTTTAGTTTTTCTTGCGTAAATATATGTGTACCCACGCTTAATAGAATAGGAGCAATAATTGATACCCAAGCTTTTAACCTGTAGTTTTAACTAATTACAAAAAAAACCTTATATTAACTTAAGCTAATTGATTTGACACTTGTATACCAACAAAACCACTTAGACTGAAGCAATTTGGTAACAATCAATGGAATAATTACGTCTCCTCAATGTTAGGGTTTTCGGAAAACAGCTGGTGGTCGTTGTAGGTCCTTAAGTACTTCTTGGTGACGAGGTACAGCATGAGACCCCACTTCAACATCATAAACGACCAGACGAGGCGAATTATTATACTGGTCTTTATTGGCATCACATCTAAAAGAAAAAAAAATATTATTTTTACAGCCAGTATTTTAAAACAGATATTTTTTAAACGTTCGATTTTTTTCTAAACTTTCTAGCAATATGCGTTACATATTACTAGTATTCTTAATATCCCATCGTGGTAAGCTAAATATGCAAGGTGTTTCGAGTGGGTTCACGTCGGTTGAACAAGGGGTGGGATTCGAACCCGCACATGATCGCAAGTCCGATGCCCTAGCCATTGGACTACCGCCGCATCGAAAATATATTATTTACCTTTAATATAAATTTTAATATTGTTGTGGGGTTGTGATTCCTTTAATTACTAGCCGAGTATAGACGAATAGTCACGAATACGAATACGATTACTTACGTAAACAAATAGTTCGGCCAAATCCCGTAATCGCTACTTTAATCGGTTCCATGCGTAGTCGTATTCGTACGAATTATTTATTCGCTAGTTTAGCTACTTGACAACAGCCGAAAGTCTAAATGAGGCATTATAGAGTAGGTTCAATCTTTATTATTTGTGGCTATTAGGTTCATCGTGATTACTTCCTAATCTAATCTATGCTTTCTTAAACGATTTATTAAATTGTGTTTTGCTCTTTCTGACCCAAAAAAAAACAACGCGTGCACCAATTTATTTTCCTGATCTTAATTACAGCTATTTGAGTAAGAAAGAACACCCTAGAATATTGTGTTTTTAAATATCAACAAGTGCGTAAACTCTTTTGTTGAGTTCATTATATTGTTATTAGTAATTATAGCTGTATCTGTATGGAGTGATAAGGAGCAGGGCATAGATACGTGCATAATAATAAACACATAAATAGGTATCTAATTATCACAATGGCTAACATTTTGCAACAATTGATTTACATGTTGTAATATTGTAAATTTACATGGAAAAAAAATAGAGGTTGATTTGTAATTAAGTTACAAGTAATTTCTCCCCCTGCATTAATGCATAATAAATAAATAACAAAATTTTATTTTTATTACACTCAGTAGACTACTCTGCTTTCTATTCTCCAGAGTTTTTTGCTGTAACCTATTGGTTACTTGTTATTTTAAGTGTAAAATGAGTCACAAAGTACAAAGAATTATATTTTAAGGATTCAGATAATAAAATTTAATATAACATAATAGCTTATTATGTTGTTGCAATCCAACACAATCATGTTGAAATTACGCCCAAAGATAAAATTGTAGATGACCTAAATCTTTAACTGATACCATTATCATGAAATCAAGTTATTGTTTTTATTGCTTTTTATTTTAAACCTAAAATTTCCATATCAATCACCACTCATTCCTCTTTTAGGAGAAAACCCATGCCACAAATTCTATAACTTCTATGATATTCAATAATATTGCTAAGTATACTATTTTTTTACAATACTGACCAGCTTGATAATAGATCTCTAGGAATAGATAGAATAGAGTAAGAGCTGTTCCAGCAACAAATCCAACCATTCCGAAGTCTCCGATGTATTGCAAGGCCTTCCTTGAGAAGTTGACATGCAGGGATTCTTTTAGATAGTTGCAATGCAGCATCAATGCCAATGATGCGTGTATACCTGTAATATGGACAATGTTGGTTTAATAAAATGGAACTGTTTCTTATATTATGGCAATTTTTTTTTACATACATACACATTGATTTACATTTGTTTTACATTTACATTGATTACAATACACATTGATTTTAAGATTAGTTAAGCACAAAAATGTTTGATAATATATATTATATATGTGATTATTTGGCGTAAGTAAGTATTCTAACGGCAATATATAGGAACTTTAAAGTTTATCAACCTTATGCGTTGATCTGAAAGTAATTATTGAGTATTGCTTTTGTTATTGTGAAATAATAGATGATTCTTGCAAGACCTTTCAGTACTAATCAGATTTTATTTCAGTTTTTTAAGGCTGTTTTTAAGGAGTTTATAATTATTTATAGCTATTACAACAAAGTGCATGTTTAGCAATTTAAAGAATTTCCTAGAATAGTCAGGTAAAAATAGTCCAGATTCAAAACAGTCAAGAAAAATGTTAAAACTATATAATCGTTATGGTGTAATTGTTGTGCAGAAAACTGTTTCAACAATTTCCGTTGTTACATGATACTACAGTTTACCTACACGCAAATTGTATTTCTCTTGACTTACCAGATAAAAGCGCCCACATTCCGGCTTCAATGTTTGCATAAACAATGCAGAAACAAATAAATGCAGACAATCCTAAAAATGCTCCAATAGCACTTAGTGCTATATGAATTTTTACACGCAACATATTGTCCACAAATTATTATCAACTCCCAATTACTTATTGTGAAACTAGTCTCCAAAACAAAGAGCTGTTTATTTCGCATTCATAAAAGCAGAGCACCAGCACAGCTGTAGGATAGGAGGATAGGAGGTAATATATCTGTCAGTAGTGTCAGTGTCACTCACTGTCAGTTGTCACTGTCTAGTCTGAAGTAGTCTGTTGTTTTAATAATCTGTAGTAGAGTAGTATGAGTGTTTATAGAGTAGAGTACAATGTCTTTGGTATAAAGTAACATGGTAGAGAATCAAGGAGGTTTTATTATACTATATAAACTCCTTGTAGAGAATAGAGAAGGAGTGCGATGACATTATGTTGGCGCTCCTGTCTGTCAAAGATGCACTCTAGCTAGACCTTAGACTCTAGACTCTAGTTCTTCATTCACCTTTGACGCCATTTATCTTTAACCCATTTTGAGCATGATTTTCAATCAGACATAAATAAATATTAATTACATTGCAGGAGGGTTCACGCTAGAATACCAAGAATAAACACTTTTGACAGACAGGGGCGCCAACCCAACACAATGTCCTAAAAACTATATTATGAAACGCACTCTACACAGAGACTAGCACAAAACACTAATACCACAACTGATACTGAGTTCTTGATCTGGGATACATTCATCTACGTAGGATACTGATTGTACAGCTGTTACGTTGTTAGGTACTATATTACTGTGAGCTGTTACTATTAACGAAAAAATTAAAATATAAGTAAAAATAATAATTTTAGATTAATAATAATAATATCTTGGGACAGCTCACACACGGCCATCTGATCCCAAACTAGGCATAGCCTGTATTATGGTGACCAGACAACTGATAAACATACTTATAAATGTCTAAATACATACATATTACATACATACAGATTAGTTTAGTTAAGAACTCATACAAAAATTGTGACAAGACAAAAGTACTCGTTGAACTCAAAGACATTGTAATGTAAGTAGAGTACAACTACAATGTCTTTGGTTGAACGTTTGAACTCATTGTCACTTGGAATCATAGATATAAAATAAAATAAAATTTTATAGATATGGAATCTATAGCATAAAAATAACTAAGCTGTCACTAGTGTCACTCTGTCACTGAACTATAATTGCCTCTCCCCGCCTCTCCCTCTGTAGTAGTGTAGTTCTGTACTCTGTCTCATGTCTGTCTCGGAATGAAATCTTCTGTGAGCAGATGAGCTTTTCTTACAAAATATTTACTATAATAAAACTACACACAGTCTGCCAATCAATGCTAAATTAATGGGTGAAAGACAGATTTACCGAAACTATATTTAGACTGGAATAAAATAAACATGAGTAGAGTTAATCAAGCTCAGATGAAAAAGCTGTTGGATCTGCTCAGCGAAGATGGAGTTCTGGTTGACGGCAGAGTAATGTACACAAACACAAACAAACAGAATTTCTGGAAACGTATCGCTAACCAACTCAATGCCGTTGAAGGAGGAGTCTATAAGAATACTTGGAAATGGTGTAAAGTATGATTCGTATTTTTGTTTTTCTATAGTAAACAATGTTTTTAGTGCAGGAAGATATCACTCATATATATCACAACAATCTACTATATTCAGCACCGATTCTTACAATCATCTTAAAAGTTGGCAATGTATTTAATAGTAATCAAATTCAGATTGAAAATGTTTATGAAATGTGTAATTGAAATGTTAAGGGCCTCCAGCCAGAGAAACAAGCTGTAAAGAAAAAAATTGTTTCAGATGTGGGCTGACTGGAAAACCAAAACTAAGAAGAAAGCTAACATAATACTTAGAAGGAAAAGCTACAATTTAGAACATCCAGCACCAACTATAACCAGTCTAGAATTGAGATTACTCAAGTTGATCAATTATCCTATTGATGATAAAGAAGATGCATTGAGATTGGAAATGGTAAGCACATATTATATTAATAAAAAATTTCAAGCCGACCTTTTCAGGTACTTTCAAAACTTTAAATTAATCTAGTTGCGCAGTTCCAAGGTGTCATTCCTATGGAGAAGAACCGGCAAGAAACTATAGGTTACTCTTTTGAAAATGGTTATTATGTATACAATGATTTTGTAAAATAAGATTGATTCTTTTCTGGATTTTATTTACGTTTTGTGCCAAAATTGAAAATATTTTTATTCACATAATCCTCAGAATGGTTTCTGAGGATACACATAATCACTATAGGCTCAGTATATATGGATGTTTATATTGAAGAATTAATTATGTAGTTGCCTCTAACAGTTCCAATTTTCATAAGGATATGACATATTTATAATTTTAGTGTAATCTATTCTAGGTTCTTAGCAAGGAAGAAGTTCCTGAAACTACAGATGAATTTCAAGTGGAATTCTTGAATGAGGATTATGGTGATGGTGACATGCACTCCAAGGAGAGGAGCTCTTCAGAAGATGATGATAAGGCTTCACACTGCTATGATAGACTGCCTAGTAAATTCTGTGATGTGGATAATATTATACAAGGTATCAAAAACTGAATAGACCTTATTTTCTCCTGTAATTTTTGTGTAATTTTGTAATTGTAATTTTCAGTTATGGCTCCAAAATGAAGCCTATGTATTTTCTTAGGGTTCAAGCTTACCCCATATAAAATTTTTCAAATTGGTTTAGTGGTTTAGCTGTGAAAATGATACTTTAACTTCTTCTTCTTGCCCCTATCCTTTAACTGGCTGCGTAAATTGCAAAAAATATGCATTTGGATTTTTTTACTTTCATATTAAATTATGTTGTAATTCAATGTCGTGTTCATTTGATAAATTGAATTTTTTTTAATGATCTAGATAAGAAGTATTGTCGTCAATAACATTGTAAATTTTTCGTTTTTATAGATGATAAGTTGGAAGAAGAACAGGAATCATCAGATTATGACCAAAAACTTGATTTGAGAGGTAATTCATCTAATTATGTTCATTTATAGAGAAAAATAATAATATGTTCAAGGACCTTCTTATTGTATTTAAATATGTATTAGAAATCCTTTAAATAAAAATGACACTCCAATTGTTATCAGTTTCAGAAAAAGCATTAAAGAAAAGAAAAGTTTCTTTAGAAGAATACAAAGTGAGAACAACATTAAAAATAGAAAAAGAGAGAGTACAGCAGAAGGCAGAAGAGTTAAGACTTAGAGCTATAGAGTTAAAATTAAAAGGAGAAGAATTAAGACTTAAGGAGAAGGAAATGAATAAAATTAACTATTTGACGAGTATTGAAGAGGAGAAATTAAAGTGTTTTAGAGATATATCTTCATCATTAAAAGAGTAAGAAGACAATTCTTATTAGAAACACTCATAAACTTTACATCGCGACTCCGACGCATGTTTTAGGTTCACGTTTTAGGCGGGTTCTGAATAAGTTTTCATAAATAAAAAATATTACCTACTATCTATAGCCTTAAAGGTAACCTTCCGCTTTCCTTAAAGCGCAAACTCGTCGACATGTGTATCTTGCCCGTCCTTACCTACGGCTCTCAAACCTGGTCGCTCACCGAACAACAGAAGACCAAACTTAAGGTTTGCCAAAGAGCGATGGAGCGCAGCATTTTAGGAGTAAAAAGAACCGATCGCGTGCGAAACACCATCCTCCGCTCCAAAACGCAAATTAAAGATATCGGTATCCAAACAGCCAAGTTAAAGTGGAGCTGGGCTGGACACATTAGCCGAATGGGTCCGGATAGATGGGCGAAAATTTCAACCGAGTGGGAACCTAGAACTGGAGCTCGTAAACGGGGTAGGCCAAAAAGACGCTGGCGAGATGACATCATTCGCTTTTTGCCGGATTGGTGGGAAATGGCTCAAGACCGAGTGGCCTGGAGCAGGTTGGGGGAGACCTTTGCCCAGCAGTGGGACACCTAAAAGGTAACATAAAAAAAAAAAAAAAAAAAAACTATCTATAGCCTGCGTGGGTGTCGCTTATTGCTGCTAAAAGCAGCCTATGTCTTTTCTCAGGCTATAGAATATCACTGTGCCAAATTTTATTTAAATTCGGTTCAGTAGCTTAGGCTTGATTGATTGACATGGATAGACTGAGTTACTGTCGCATTTATAATATTAGTAAGAACACCATTGTTCGTATCCTATTACTGCGAGCATTAGTATACATTATACTAGTAATTGCGACATTCGACACAAATACAATGACATTGTAGTTACACACGAACTTCCATTTTCATCAACAATAATGGTGATTTGTGTAAAATTATTAATAAGTTTTTTCCTTTTTCCAGGTTATCAGACCGAACCAGAAGTGGTAGTCTACGATTTCACAATGCTCTATAGTAAGAAAAAATATATAGTTACGTAAAAAAACTCACGAATAGTTTTTTTTTATTTAATTCAAATTAAATATTATTTTCAAGAAATTGAAAACAGTATTATTATTTCGTTTAAAAATCAACATAAGACACATCCCCATTGCACTTATTAATTATTAATTAAGTATATTTAATAAATTTAATTAAAAAAAAGAAACATTCTTAAAATCTTAAAAAACTATCAAACATGTATTTAAAACATTCATTTATTGCAACAAGTTGAATTATTTTATCTAATAATTATAATTCGAAGTTTTATCTCGATAACGCTTGAAATAACTTAGATGCAACATTAGGCAAACAAAAAGTAAATTATCTCAATATTCAGCACATCATCGCCCTTATCCCAATTCAGTAAGGTCGTTTTTTTGTATTTCGTTGTTACGTAAACAAAATCGTATACTTATACTTTCACAAACTTATCTGAACCAGTGACGGCGTCGCTGTTGAATTAAGTGTTTCAACTGAAAATAATTTTCGTTGTTTTAACTCTTAATTTCCGGTTATTTATATTCAAAATGAAATTAGTAAATATTATTAGTTCCAGATTTGGCCACTGGGACAGATGAGTTTGTGGCACTAAAAGTTAAAAAAACTGAGTAACAAGTATCTGCCTATCCCATGGCACTTTACCTCACATATATTATTGACAGCCCTCAAACGATATGACTCACATGTCACTTAACAAAATATTATAATTAATAATAACAAATATAATCAACACATACAACAATTCTTCTTCAATAAAATAATATCTTTGACATAACAATAAAAGTATGAGCCTATACATACCGATTTTAAACGTATCGACGCGCATTTTTATCGATAAAAAACGCGATCTCTCACTAGGCAGAAAAATTGCTATGTGGAATGAAAAATGCGCGGTCTTCAAACATGGTGGCGCGTTTAAAAAAGCGATGTGTATATGCTCTAACACAATAATATTCTCTTTTACACTTTCAGTAGTTTTAAATAATTTGGTTTCAATTTACTCAATGTGACGGCATCAAGTTCTGATATCCTGTGTATGCGGAGATGGCTCTTCATATTGCCTCTTTGTGCATAACCACGACCGCATATTGGACATTTGAAGGGTGTTTCTCCCGTGTGTAATCGCATATGCTCCTTAAGGTAATCTTCATGAAAAAAACTAGTGTTGCAAACTGTACACTCTGCTGGCCTATGACCTGAAATTAAGAAATTTAATTTTTCAAGTCACAAAATACAAATGGCTAATATTTATAGCCTGGCTAACTCTTTCGTGACACTCCCATGGACCATGTGAGGTGCGGGGGAAGTTAGTAGTTAGTACTTAGTTCCCAATGACGGCGTCAGAATAAGTGGAATGGCGCTCTTTTCAGTTGAACCTCTGCCCGTGCGATCTTAACCCCCGTCGCCCTCAGGCCATGGGAGTGTCATAATAGTAATGTCTTCCAAATTTCATCATGTACTTTTTATATTTATATCATCAAAAGATTCTTACCTGTGTGTACAGATCTTTCATGAATAACAATAGACTTTGAACATTTGTAGGTCTTACCACAAAATTTACAAGAGTACGTCTTCTTTGGCCGTAAGTGCTTATCATGTACATTTCTAAAATGGCTTGTCAACTCCCCTTTAAATGCAAAACCTTGTCCACAAGTGGAACAAATAAATTCTCTGTGAAGCTCATGTTTTCTTTTAATATGTCTATTTAAATAGTAGTTTGATACACAGATCCTCGGGCACTTTGGACATTTCACAGGTTTCTTGAAGTGCACATTTTTTTTATGGGTAGAAAGTGTTTCATTGTTTCTGAACACATCCCCGCACAAGTCACAGAGCTTCTCTGTTGAAGGCTTCTCGGCTCTCTTCTTGTTCTTAACATGTGGCACTATGATTTTAATCTGCGGTCTAGGTTTTGAAGCTTTATTATCTTTGTTTTGTATTTTCTGTAATGTTGTCTGTCCTATTTTCATACTGTAATAAATAAGATATTGGATTCAAATAAGAATCTATGTAAAGTACAAGGAACTTTAGGAATTGCTTATTATTATGTTTACAAAGTTTAAAACAAACACTACCTAAGTTTGTATAGATCTTACTTTAAAAGATTTGATTAGATCTTCTAAAGTAAAAGAGATATTAATGCAGTTTTCAGCAATAGATACAGGTAAATATTTATATACAAGCAGCACACTACAACAGGTTCTACGAAAAGCTAAAATATTATGAGCACTTTCTAGGATAAAGATAAAGATAAATTTATTTTGCAAATATGGGTACATATACAAGATGTCGTGAAATATATTAAGTTCTGCCATATTTTACCTTCGAGGCATGCAAAAATAAAATATAAAACATTTAACTTAATATCTAAACAGTAGATACAATGCAATAGTAAATAAAAACTAAAAAGTACAACAAAAAAATAACAAATGAACTAGTTAGTAAAATCTTTTTCATTTAGGAATTCACTTAAACTATAGTAAGCTTTAGCCACTAAAAATTTTCTCAGTTTTTTTTTAAATAATAAATTTGTCAGGTCTTTCCAGCTCTTAGGTATTTTATTATATATAACTGGAGCCATGCAATAAAAACTTTTGCGCATAAGGGCTGTTTTAGCTGATTCTAGGACTATTGTGCTTTTAAAAAGCTTTATTTATATCTGATGTCTTTTAAAAAGTTTACTAGACCTGAATTAATATAAAGCACCAATAATAAAAATAACACGGCAAGCTTGGAAGCATAGCAATAGAGTTGCTCCAATGGAAGAAGCCAGTTAAAGCAATACCTGGATCTGACTTCAACATTTATTGCAAAAGATTCAGACAAATGACTAACATAGTACTTGAAATAATAAAATAATTACCACCAGTTATCACCATTCCATGAAAAGTTGCCTTCTAATATAGAAGATGCTATTTTGTTTGTGTTATTTCCAGTTTGAAGTACAGCTTTCTGAGATCTAGGTACTTTTTTTATTGGTTCCTTTTTCACCTGCTTACTAACTTTCAATGGTAATGAATCTTCATAATCATCAAAACCATCATCAAAGTGGTCATCTGCTTCAGCCTTAACTTTTTTAATATCTAATTCCGACTTTGTCACATCATTACTAGTCTCACTGTAATTTTCCTTCTTCACAACCAACAGACCATTTTTTAATACCTTACAAGATTCTCTAAACTTAGTAATAAAATTATATAAAGTTTCTACTGTAGTATTGCACAGTTCACATATATGACGTGGATATCCTTCGACGTCTTCTATCTGCAATTCACATAAGCGCGCCATTTATGTTTACATCTCATATTTTATTGAAAGAGTAATTTTATTGTTTATTAAAAATCTTACGTTATCGGTTTGGAGACAGAATGAAAGTTTATTAAGGATATTTTCTTCTTTTTCTGACTCTGCATTTTTGAATATTGGAATTGTGGCTCCATCCTGCAAACAAATTCTACACAAACTTGTAGAACCCATGCTATCCATCTTACAAGACTGAAGACAACATTATATACTAATGCTAATAAGAATTCAATTAGAATACAGATCCTTGAGTAGTTTGAATAATCGGAATGCGTCCATGACTATCAAGTTATCAACCGCTTGTTTATTTATTTCTGAAAAACCCTTTTTTTTATTTATTTGACTTTGACATTTTCTTAGCTTGACGTTGACGTTTATGGCAGAATCAAATCATGTAAAAAAATGTTAGATAAATAATAATGTATTCAAATGCTATTAAAATTTAATTTATATAAGACTTTAAAAATCAAGAAGATAAAAACATAATATAGTCTTGTATTTTTTTACCTTTACGTTAGTGTGTTTACTGCACTAAATACAGTTAAATATAAACCTTCTTTCTATACGTAATAATTAACCAGATTATAAATGAGAGGAAAAGTAAAAAAACCTGATTTAGGTTCAATATTTTTACAAATCACTCGATAAAGATTCGATGTAAATTTTTATAATATTGAGCGAGATCACAAGACCTTTCATAGACAATACTTTATCACTTGTCTTCTGTCATCAGGTGATTTAGGTTTGGGAGTGAAAAAGTCCTGAATAGGGATAAACGCCAATATTTAATCTAAATCAATATGTCTGGAAGGGAGAGGCTAGCGATTTTCCCTTCTCGGGGGTAAGTTTCATTCTTTTAATTGTGGTTTAGTTATTTAAAAATGAATTACCTTTTGCGTTTGATTTATCTCGGGTTCACAATGCCATTTTTCCTGGTTTTAGTGCTCAGATGTTGATAAAAGCTCGTCTGGCTGGTGCACAAAAAGGCCATGGTCTCCTGAAGAAGAAGGCTGATGCCCTCCAAGTGAGGTTCCGTATGATCCTGGGCAAAATTATTGAGGTGAGTACATATTGATAAATTGAGATGAGTATTTACCTTGTGACCACTTTAATCATGTGTTACATATTTTGTTATATCTAGTAGATGATGTGTAAAGAAATAAATAAAGGATAGAAAGGTTCTTGAACCATATCTTAGAAAACTTATCTGTTCATAAGTATTTCAATTTATATAATTTAATAATTGAAGGAGGTCACAACTGCATAATGTATTGATTTCTCATTATAGACAAAAACCCTTATGGGTGAAGTGATGAAAGAGGCTGCATTTTCCCTGGCTGAGGCTAAGTTCACAACTGGAGAGTTCAATCAAGTGGTGCTGCAGAATGTCACCAAGGCTCAAATCAAGATTCGTTCCAAGAAAGACAATGTTGCTGGTACATAATTAAAAAGATTTCTTATCAACTATTTAATCTTAGATTTTTCTTATAAGAGATTTTAACCCTATTCAAGTTTTCTTTTGCATGTCTTTCAGTGTGAAATACCTCTACTAGATGACTGTCGAAAGATTTTGAAAGAAATAATATTAAAACCATTTGAATTTGTGCATTGAAATGGATAATGGTTGATGTTTGTACTAATGATGTTTTAATTCTTTTGGTTAGACTACATGTTTGATTGCAGTGTTAAATATTTCTCATTTACTTTGGTCTACATTGTAGTGAGAGTAAAGTAGTTGTAGAAATAGTTATAATTAGTATTTATATATTAATAAATGTATATTATAGTATACTGTGAGCTCCAATTCATATAATTTTTAATGTTTACAGGTGTAACTCTTCCGATTTTCGAGTCTTACACAGACGGCTCTGACACATATGAGCTGGCTGGTTTAGCCAGGGGTGGTCAGCAGCTCACCAAGTTGAAAAAGAACTTCCAGAGCGCCGTGAAGCTGCTTGTTGAGTTAGCTTCCCTTCAGACATCATTTGTGACCCTTGATGAGGTCATCAAGGTTACTAACAGGCGTGTCAATGCTATTGAGCACGGTAAGTTTGGTTTTACTTTTTGTCTGTCTTTAATTCCATTGCAGCCTGCCTTCAAGCGTCATTGGATGGCATTGGACATAATCATCACTGATGAATTTCTGTTGCCACTATAACAACAAATTGTGTTTTTTTTTGCTGTTTTTATAGACTTTATGGAAACCTTCATGCACGTGTCAGACTAACACTTAGATGGTTTTTTGTTGATTTGATAAAAGATAAAAAATAATTAATTTATTATCTAACAGACGGACTACAGAGTTTTCTATTGCATACCCAGTCATCGTGTCTATTGATGTAAATGTTTCTATCATAGTTTTATTTGATGTTTCTTCTCACTTTAACTTTAGTAAATATTTGCGGCAACCAACAGCTGTATCTTATGATGTCATAATCATAATGTAATGAAATATTTGTAGATCGCCAACGATTGCGACATTTATGACTTCTTTGGCCGAGTTATTGGACTCAATTGGCACAATGTATATTGTTACTACTACAGCAGCACTGTTTACTCTTACTTTTGTTATAAGCTGACATTTTTAATCATATATTCTGGGTCCATAGCAAAGCAGCATTAAAGTATTGCTATCTTTTGCTATCTTAGTGCGTGAGAAAAAGACAGCAATATCTAATATCTAGAAAAATGCCAAACCAGCTTTTGCTTTGAACATCAGTTTTAGTTCATATGTTTCAGTCAGCAGTCACAATTTATGTTGTAACTTGATCAGTTTAATTTTCGTCTGTCCTTATCTAATGATGTACAAGTAGAAGAGAAACCGATAGTCTAAAATAAATTAATAGTTTAAAAAACACTAAAAAACACGCTTTACTTAATCGTGGTCAAAGTTCATTACAAGACCTTTCTAACAAGTCCAAACACAGCTATGACACGATCATCCTTCATGAAGTTCCAGTTCATATCTTCCGGCTCCATCATCAGATCAGCTCGACAGTACCATATTATTGTATTGTCATCAAAATCACATACAACTGCCAATTTTCATAACGCTACGATCTTTAAAAGGTGGTTAAATTAGTTTTCTTAGATTTTACTGCATAGTTACATACATACAGGTCGACCTAATAAAAGCGTGTTAATAAGCTTAGTGCGTGTTTATAGGAATCAGGGCCTTTATGAGTCTATACTGTCCCACTGCATGGCATTGACCTAGACAGGCTTATTGGGGACACTCATTACAATGGGGCTACTGGGGATAGAAAAACCGCTAGGGTCGCTAGTGTTGGATTATGTAGGTGTACTCGTATCTGTCATTCTCCACCAATGAAAGGGCTGGTACCAAGCTGGCTGCAACTGACCTATAATAGGTATGCGAACTAGTATGGAATGTAAAAATCTAATGAGTCCCGTATAATTAAAAAAAGCAACGGGTTGCACTCCGAGTGCCGGCAGAAGTGAAAATTTTTGCACAACGCCGCTAAAGAAGTTTCCACTTCAGAAAATTTACACATTTTTTCTATGCTGACACCGGATGACATCTCACACTCGCGCAAGCGCCCTGCACCGCGTTCTAGGATCAGTCACGTGACCCCTGACGCAAGTTTAACATTTTCACCTATCCCAAGAAGTGCACAGCGTCGCTAAAGAAGTTTTCACTTCAAAAATTTTGGATACGACGTATATTAATTTTTCGAATCAATTAAATTTGACAAATACGATGACGTAAAGTTCAGAAGCAGGTTTTGACGTCACAAGTTGACGAAAATAGTATCCACAAATAACGTGGCAAGCCTCCACTCCTTTGATTCGCTTTAACTAAGCAGCTATTTATTATTTAGAAAAGGAAAAAGTACTTGTCTTATATATTTTAATTAATTATAAAAAATTGACATGGAATAAAAATTTGCTCCCTATTTCTTGTTGCCCTCATGAGCATGATTATAGTTTCTCTCAATGTTATGAATTAAAAATGTATTACAGTAATCATTCCTCGGCTGGAGCGCACCCTGGCTTACATTATCTCTGAGCTTGACGAGTTGGAGCGTGAAGAGTTCTACCGGCTGAAGAAGATTCAGGACAAGAAGAAGATCATCAAGGATAAAGCTGAAGCAGTAAGTTGATATCACTAAATCAATATTATTCCTTATCCAATTAAATATATTACATACCTACATTGAACATATCATGCAAATCAAAATTTTCATAGCTTTTTGCCTACTTACTACTCATTGCAGCCCCTTTAGAAAAGTTAAGTATATTTCTACAAATGTGATGATAGAAATTGCTTTTAGGACATTAAATGTATGTATTTATTTATGTATGTGTGTTAGTAGTTAGGGCTGATCCTCGAGTCCCTAACCTTTTTTTTATTTTAATCTTCTTGGTGTACCACGCCTGGGCAAAGTGGGCGACCTGAAGAACATTATATTTTCATATTTTTTTTGTCGTTTGTATACACTAACTAGTCATTTTTTATGAAAGTGTTTGATATTAATGGATAAAGTTTAAATTGCGTTTATAGAAATTTAAATAACATATATTATAAATGTCATTACAAAAAATCCTTTGTTTTTGAGAAATCAATCAAAGTCTACTGGATTATTTTTTATGGAGTGCGTATATTCAACGAGGTAATCAGGTGCATAAAACTGAACAACTTTTCTCAAGGAACATAGGTCGAAATCAACTAAATGTTATGTAAAAATGCCAGTGTTACGAATAGGTCAGTAGCGCATTTGGTCCTCGGGCGAGCTGCGATTTTCTGGAAAGTATAGATATATATATATTTTTTTTTGTTTACAGCGTAAAAAGGCGATGTTGTTGGCTGGACAGCAGGACGAGCGCGACGCTGCGAACTTGCTCGACGAAGGCGATGAGGACTTGCTGTTCTAAGACCCTCGCCAACCATTGTAGACACTCATTATTATACCTAGCCAATTAGTAGACGTGCAGTCAAGTCCAGCCCGCAAATGTTTGAGGCAACATTTGTAACAAACATCTGTACCCAAACCTAAATCCTCCAACATTTTCAAACAGAATTCCTGACACCCGACTTCGTTCTTCGTTTGTAAGAAAGCTTCATAACTTGACTGCGTGAATTTAAAATGATATTACAGTGTTCATTTCGTTGTAAATACAGTATTGTTGTATCACTGTTAAACTTTTACTATGTACTGTTAAATCTAAATAACTATATCACTGTATTGCGGTTTTAAACAGCGGTCGATGAAATAGGATCGGCTGGTTGCTTAGGTGTTGTCGTATGTAAGCATTCCACCACATTTCGATTTTGTTTTTATTTTCAATGCTTTTTGAGACGCTGTACGTAGCATAAAATCAGTATAAGTACACCTATTAAGTATTTATGGTTTTGAATTGTTGTTTGGTAACATAACTTAATATATTTTAAGTATGCAATCATGTAAATACAAGTTTGTGAAGCGAAATATATAATAATTATTATTGATTCTATAAGCGTTTTTTTTTGTGCGAGTATTTAATTATGTATATGTAAAAAAAGTAAGAAAATAATGTTAAAGGTAAAGTAAAGGTAAAGGATGTTAAAGGTAAAGTAAAGGATGTTAAAGGTACTAAATACAGTAGGCTGGTAATAATGAATTAATTATCTAGTCTTCCAATATAATCCTACTAATATTATAAATGTGAAAGTGTGGATGTTAGCTGTTTGGATGTTTGTTTCTCAATCACGCAAAACCGGCTGAACGGATTTGGATGAAATTTGACATGCATGTAGCCTTTGGCATTGAAAATAACATAGGCTACCTTTTATCCCGATTGCTTAAGTAGTTCCCGAGTGAAAATTGAAAATGGTTAGCTAAGCCGTGGGCAGACAGCTTTGAAATTTGGTAAGCAAGCGCAAGCTATAACACGGGTGAAAATTTTATTCCATTTTTCATTACTTCACTTTTTCATTCCTTTTTGGACCCAATTCTGAAGTCCACGTAGACGAAGTCGCGGGCAGAAGCTAGTTAGATTATATTCACTGATGCAGCCTCACTATTGGCTTGGAATTTTGTAGTTTTAGGTCCGAGTAATTGGTCGATTGCCGATTTTTTGGTTTTTTTTTTGTGTTATGTATTGTACAGTCTACATGTGCTGCACCTCACCTTTTTATTGACTGTCTCAGTGCTTTCGGCATCTAATATAATAACGTAAATTTTTCCTAGATGTCATACTTACTGGTAAACTAATCGTTTGAATTCAAATACTCAAAAAAATATTGCAACGGCGAAAAGTTGGGGTGCTTCTGCAGTTTGGTATGATAGGGTAAATACGCTAAATGTCGGCCCCCTTACGGATTTTCTAACTTTGGAACGCTCTGGCTGCACCAGTTTGCAACAAAGGATAGCTTGTGTTGCGGTTTTAGACAGGTTGATAAATCTATTTTATATTTTTAGGCATAAAGTTGACTTTTCTACTAAAATAAAAAAGGATTAAGGTTTAGATGTGTTGAAGGCGAAAAAACCCTTAAGTCGGCCGTTCGCAGCCTATGGTCGGCGGTGTTTTTCCTAAACGTCGGCCGGATATAGGGTGTTTAAAATTAAGACAGTGAAAAATATAATCAACATGATTTATTTTGGCAGGAGTATGATATCACACATTTTTTGGCAGGAGTATTTGTTTAAAAGTAACTATAATTATAACTAAGTTAAACATCACAAAAAAACGGGGCTATAAGTAGGCCAGCTGCAGCAGCTGAGACGACTATCATAATAGTGATAGTTTCCTTTTTGCTAACTTATGTTTAATAGATAACCAGCAAATTCCAAAAAACTTTTTTCAATTGTATCCCAAACTATTTTTAGCTATCATGAATAATATATATGTCTTCGATACTGTCAATTTCTACATCGAAACTTAACCTATTTATAATGTTAATAAATTTTTGTATTCGGTAGGTAGGTACATAACATATATTCAATTTCAAGAAAATAAGTTTGATAAATAAATTAAAAATGACTACCCACACAATCAATGAAAAAATACAAAAGTAATCAGCCTGTATAGTAGCGGTCAAATTCAAGGCTGGCCGACATTACGATATTTAATATATTTAATGTCGGCCCCTGTTGTGTGTGCCTCATTTCTCGACATTCAACTAATATCACCCCGGCCGGTATTTAGCGACTAAACGTAAAATATATTTATTTACCTATTAAGCTTTGCAAATACTCCTATTAAACCAATGGAACTGGTAGAATTGGAATTTGTAAAACAGACTGCATTTACTTTAAGTCGGCCCCGGCCGAGAATTCGGTTTTAAGCCGAAACTGGTATTCTAATGGCGGCCACCTATTTTTCATTTAAAATAATACGAAAAACTTTGAAAAAACGTTGTCAAAATATAGTAAAAATAACTTTTGAGTGATAACAAAGCTTAAAACAAAAATAAAGAAACGTCTTTCCGTTGTAATATCAATCCCCGAAGCGTGGGTATTCACATCAAGTAAGCTACTTTAACTAAGAACTTGACTCTTCAACGGCGCGATCGCTTCTGACGCTCAGTGTGCGAAGACCGGTTAACGTAATAGGATAGTGACAGTTTGTGCGTATAGAATATGAACTTAGGTTGCAATTCGAGTAGTTAAATTACCATTTCACTACCCTTGGAACGAACGCAAGATAAAAATGTGCAGACGGCCGACGATTGGGGGGGGGCCGAAGTATGGCGTATTTACCCTACGTGTCTGTTTCTGCTTCCCAAATATATATATCATTTGAGAGTAGTACAATACCTATACTGTATCCTCAAACCTGTAGGTCTTTGTCTTGGCTAATAACTTGTGAAAGGGTTGGTTGTCCACGGAAAGCTACTTTTACATTCCGTACACAGTAGTGTAGTACCTATCTGGAATATTGGGTAGGTAAATAAAACTAGGTAGGAATAAAAGACAAGTTTTAAAGTTTTTCGGATTTATAGAAGTTTCTGCGTGTATTTCGTGTTTGCACATTGCATTTAGAAAACAATGGATGGCACTCCTAAAAGGGGGCAAAATGGACAAAAAAAGGACACGAACGTTCATGACTGATGACCTAGTTTCTATTCGTAGAAGTGTTACCGAATAGATATGCTATAAAACTCCAAAAAGTAAAAAAAAATATGAACAGGACTTCTCGACACGCAAAATTAACGTTTTTTCTTGAGAAGGAAATATTTCTTCCCTTTTTTCTCTAATAATCCGAAGTCTACTGCGCACCTCATCATCGCTCCGATGGACTTGCCTGTTCGCTTGGGGTCGTCTACCACCTTGTAATGTTTCTTCAGAAAGCCGATTACTCTCCGAGAAGTGAGGCCGTACCGTGAAGGTAGGTTGTGAAAGGCCCACAATACTATCGCGGCAGGATTGGACCGCCGGAGACCAGACTTGATTCTGTTGTAAGTGTTACTGTCACATTTCATTGATGTTTCTGTAGCTGACGAACAGTAGGTGTAGATTGATGATCGACTACTGCATGGTGACTCGGATCTTGAGTACTTCATTTTATTATAATTTGATTCACGACACGGACTTAATTTTGTTATTGACGGTTAAATTTTTTTTAAATATTTTTTTTGAAAATCTTGAGAGTGATTCACGACAGATTCTGTTTGACTTACCAGTTGTCAAATAATGAGTGCTTTGAACACAGAACTCATTACTCTAGGCGAGGCTTTGAATTAAGCTATGGCTACAGACATTAATGAAGGTTTGAGTCTCGAGCACATCTCCGTTTTTTTTATTATTATGAACTTTTTCTATCGTTGATACACAGAAGACTTCTACTTCAAAAACGTAATCTATACTTATAATAAATCTGTAGAAGTAAAAATTCTGTACATTGAAAATATCAAAAAAATTAATGGTGGGGTGTGTTACTAGACCGACACCGACCCCAAAAATGTGATTAAAAAAATTTTTGTCTGTCTGTCTGTCTGTTTGTTCAGGCATCACGCAAAAACTACCGGTTCGATTTCGATGAAACTTGGTATAATTGTTCTTTAATATCCTGGGCACCACACTGGGTAGTTTTTATCCCGGAAAAGTATATACAAAAAAAAAACAAACTTAATTTTGCGGTTCGATCCCTAGACCCGAATACTGTACCAACCGCAAATAATAAGTTTGTCGTAGGTTACGTCACCCGCAGTGGAGTTCAATAAGGGGCGCTGCACACGGCCAAGTAACTATTTATTAATCTGTGACACGGCTAAGATACTTTAATTATTTATCTATACTTTATATTATTATATCTATACTAATATTATAAACCTGAAGAGTTTGTTTGTTTGAACGCGCTAATCTCAGGAATTACTGGTCCGATTTGAAAAATTATTTCACTGTTAGATAGCCTACTTATTGGGGAAGGCTATAGGCTACTTTTCTTTTGGAAATAATTCCCCTAAGAGGGTGAAATAGGGGTTGAAAGTTTGTATGGGAAGTTCGGTATTTTCAATGACAGACACATGAAATTTCGTATACGAGTTTCTGGATAGAAATGAATAAAGTCGTACTTCAGCGATTTTAAAAATCATCCCCCTAAGAGGGTAAAAAAGGGGTTGGAAGTTTGTAGGCATATGAATTGTGTTGTTTTCAAAGATATACACATTTATTTTCATGCAAAGGTTATTCGTTAGAAATAAATGCGATATAATTCCGAGATTTTAGAAATCTACCCTCTAAGGGGGTGCAATAGGGGTTGAAAGTTTGTATGAGAAGTTCGGTATTTTCAATGATAGACACATGAAAATTTGTATACGGGTTTCTGGTTAGAAATAAATAAAGACGTATTTTAGAGAATTTAAAAATCATCCTCCTAAGAGGGTGAAATAGGGGTTGAAAGTTTGTAGGTACAAGAATTGTGTCGTTTTCAAGGATAGACACATTAAATTTCATACAAAGGTTATTAGTTAGAAATAAATAAGATGTTTTTCCGTGATTTGAGGAATCTACCCTCTAAGGGAGTGAAATAGGGGCTGAAATAGTTGGTATGTGAAGTTCGGTATTCTCAATGATAGACAGATAAAAAAGGTAAGTACTTAGATAAGATAATGACCATCAAGACATAGCTTTGTGGTCGAGTGGCGTTCACTCCGGTTTGTAAGGTGTCGCCAGCTCTAAAGTCCCAGGTTCGATCCCCGGATGGGATCTTAGTAGAAAATCAGTTTTCTACATTGTCTTGAGTCTTTGCGTTTATGGTACCTTCGTTGTCTCCGATTCCAGAACACAAATGCATTTGCTACTTACTTTTCTTTAATTATTATTTTAACGCCATAATTATTTGTGAAATATTTTATTCATACCTACTCCTTACTTTGAAAATCACAGAATACATCCATCCATCACCTTTAATACTACTATTATATATATTTACGCGCGAGCGAAGCCGCGGGCAACAGCTATAAGTTATATTTTAAAATCTAACAAAAAATAGTTCCACTTAGGTATCTAAATATGTAACGCCTAATGTGAATCATTTGCCCATTATTGTATTCTCAATATTTTAGCGGACCATCGCATCTTGTTCATCTAGGTACATTGATGATCAGACTTGCATCCAGGGGCGATGATATGTCGAGAGCGCCCTAAGCAGGGACCTATTTGGCGCTCGTGTAGCGGCCATCTTTACTAATATTAATGCGAAAGATTGTATTGGTGGATATTTGTTATTGAATCACGTCAGTACGGTGCATATCTCGATGATACACACATATTTATATTTTTAATCTTTGTTCCCATAAATCTTTAGGTCTATCCATCACATTTTCTTCCATCACCATCTTGCTTTTTAAATCCCCCGCCTTGTTGACATCCTCATCAATTGAGAGCTTAATGTTAATACAAGTGCCAATTTAAATATATTTGAAAAAAAATATACACTAAAATACGACCTAAAATATTCTCAGATATTTTAAAAACAGAATCATTCAATTTTGTGTGAGTTTTAGTATGTATTACCATAAATTTATAATTATATTTACTTGATTAACTTACACTTAATGATATCATAATATATTCTTAATGCTTAAAAATGAGGCAACCGCATAACTCTTCCATAAATATTGCCGCAACGTGTGAGTATAACAAATACTAACTTCAGCCGCTAGATGGCGTAGTAAGTATGAAACCCAACAACGCTCGGTAATTTCCGGCATGTACTCTACATAAACATTGATGATTGCAGGCCGCAATGTTGGATCTTTTGCCAACAACAAGATACAATAGGTTGTTAATATGTTTCTATGATAGTCTGGAGGATATCGCTATTCGTGATAAGACCGCCATCGTATCCTTATTCACAAAATATTTGTATCATTTGTGGTGTACAATAAAGGATAACCACAAACTTTAACTTGGGAATCTAAGTTAAAATTACTAAGGCAAGAAACATTTGACTTCAAAATGAAACAAAGCACCTCTTCACATACCTACGTGTAATATATACGTAGATACAATACCAAATTATTTACCTCCGTAGGAATGTAGGTACACATGGTTACATAATTATCAAGCTATAAATTACCAGTTTATGCTGACCTCGCAGTGTACGGAAATCCTATACAATGCGAGATCAGCTTATGATGGAAATTATAGCTTGATGTGTAGCCAATACCCTACTTCTAGTCTTATAACCCTTTACAACCGGAAAGTTTTTTTTTATTTTTATACTATAAAACCTTTTTCTTGGCATTCTGCTATGTCTATAAAGCCTCAAAAAAATAGTTAAAAAAATCTCGAGTTCATAGTTAACCCACAATGCTACCCGCACGATCGTGAGTCACAGGTTGTACGTGACATAGTCACGATCGTGAGGTTAGTTTAAACTAATCTTATATTTTGATAGTTTGAGGGCAAATAAAGAGTTTTATAATGAAATCAGCCTCTTTATTAATAATTAAGTTATAATTAATTCACTTTCATAGCATTTGTCTTCGCACTAAACATTTGTACAAGCCTTTAGCAACACGGTACAATTTTTTTAGTAAAATATTAACAAAACCAAAATATTAAATGTAATTATTCTTAAATGTAACCATTAGTTAAAAAAACATCTTATTATGCCTCTTAGAGTTATCAGGAACTAGAAGTACCATATCATCCTTTGGTGTGGTAAGACTTGAAACAGTCTTTACCGCGTGTGAGATGCACAAATAGGTGTCGCATTTTTCACAACGTATCTTTGTGCGACTGGTACAATTTTCGTACTGGCACATTCTTGGTGCTTTTATTTCGTCAAATACTAAACTACAGAAGCTCCAAGTCCAAGAGATTTATCACCAAACATTATTTTAGCTCCTCGATAGATGTCAAAGTTGAGCATCTATCCTTCACTTGTAGTCAGCACGAAATTCTTCAGACCAACCGGGCGCGGTTTGTTTCGGACTACCTGACGTAGTATACACCTGCCAGTAAATGGTATCATTTGCTCGTCAATGGAGTAGAAGCCAGGCGTTACACGCTGCTTTTACCCTGTCAATCATTGGCTGTGCCTTCCACAATGGGTTGTTTTTGTCATGCGGCAGGGCTTCATCTGAATCTACGACAAGCAATGCATTACGAACTGTCAAGAACCTATCACGAGCCATTTGTTGAGTTATTATGTCTAGTTTTCATCCACCTCCCCAGTACATCGGAATACGGGGGTAGGGAATACATCCCATGATAATATGTATGGAAAAGACTCTGGCTACTTCTACAGACATCAGTTTTAGTTCTAGACGAGTTTTTTTATGATGGTACAGGTTTCTACATCTGGCAACTTCGTCGAAAAACTCTAATCAAAGTAGTAATATGAGAAATACTCCATTGGAGTCTTGACAGGAGCCACGGGCAGTTAAGTATAGTCATGATTTCGATCATCAGAAGGTACCTACTTCCAAACTCTCTTTCGAGGAGGTGGCCGTGAAGATCCGAGGGCGCGGAGTTAGTTGTGATGATGCTGGAGTATCCTGCGTCGGTTCCGACTCTAGTGCTGCAGACGGTAGTAGTTCAGGTTCGAGTTCAGTGTGAAAATTGTCGAACTGAAGATTGTCAAAAATGCTGAGTTGGGTCCTCAATATCTTCGATAACGGATAAGTTTCCATCGCCCAGCACGTCTATAACTTGGTCATCGTTCAAATTTCTGCCTAAAATTTTAAACAAGATACTCTCAGTAACTAAATCTACGTACACACAATCGTCAATTACAGTACTTACTCCCAAATAACATGTTGGGATTACGACCGGAGCCACACGATCGTAGCGGTCAGACTTTACGACTTAATTGTAAATAAACTGCAAAAGTTAGCATAAATCTAAAATTATCTAGGTGTTTAAACATCCTTTAACTTTAAAATAAGTACAAAATACTATAAAAAAACAAATAGTTATTAATCAAAATTATTACTTACCCGCGGCGCGGCGAGGGTCGAAAAATGCAGCCATCGTTCATCGCAACCCACACGTCGCTGACCGCCTCCACACTGCCAGTGTATTTTTTCTCGTGCGTAGAATACTCCTCACAAACGATCGACGCCGGTCGCGTTCGGAAAAAGTAAATTGTTTGGCGCCAATATTTTTTTTAATGAAAACTCACGCTCGTATAAGCCCGGGTGTAAAGGGATAATCAAAATATTTATATTACCAGTTGGACTCTTGACTAAGTAGTTCCACAATATTTGATAAAACTGAAAATATTAGGTAGGTTATAGAAGCTTGTTTCAATATTGCGGGAACTTATAGGTTAAGCCGCAGTGTATCCGTGGATGTGAGACCATTAGAATTTGTAAACATTCCCAGACGCCTCTTGCGTCGGAAAGTACGTTATCCGTTGGTCCAGACTGTCTTAGGGTGATCTTTGACAGTCGTCAGTCGTTAGGTCATTACAATTCTAAAAACCAGTCTTCTCTTCATGCTGTGGGATACTTTACACAGTAAAATGGTCAGATGGCAGTCGCTCCATGTGAAACACGGTCTAATATACAGGATTAATTTAAAAGGAGTGCGCATATTCAACGTTAGGTGCATAAAACTGAACAACTTTCCCCGAGGAACATAGTTCGAAATCTTAAAATGGAAAAATAACTTTTCGTACTAAGTGACAGGTCACGTGACTTATGTTTGTATGAAAAGATGATTTTCAATTTTAAGATTTCGACTTACGTTTCCTAAGAAATTTGTTCAGTTTTATGCACCTGATTACCTTGTTGAATATACGCACTCCTTTTAAATTAATCCTGTATATATAAGCCTGAATATAAAAAAGGCTAAATGGCTAGGCTAGAGTTATTTTACCAGTTGATAACCTCAATCTCAATGACCTTAGTTTGCGTCGATAATCATGTGATCGATTTTACCAGTAATTTTTGTCTCAGCACTTAATAGTATTTTTTGTACGTAAATATAGGTAATGCTGTGAGGTATATACTGCAATATACCTCACAGTATTACCTATATTTACGTGTGAGATTAAATAGATTCTACAAGTATCTGATATAGGTACTAAGTAATACTACAAATACAAGGTTGGTTCCTAGGTCATGAAAAAAAAACTGGATCAATGAAGCGATGCAAAGACTGGCACTACTACAAACTAACTAATTACCAAACCACTAAGAACAAGATTTAATTGTCGCCATAGTTCATTAAACTAATGAGTATTCTAAATACAACTTGAAACTTCAACTTTCACTGTAATAAAAATGACTAGCAAACTGACAAAAGCCAGCAAGAAATTAACGATTAGTTAAGCATCTAAATTATCTAATTCCCAGCGGAGCGCGGTCCTCGTTATTTTGGCCAACTAGTTGCTCGATCAATCGGGCGATTAGTTGGAGCACCGCAGTCGGGCTACGAAAGGCACATATCCGGTAACCGGGGGTGAATTATTGCAACTTCATTTACTATGACGCCCGGGCGTATTTTGTGCGATGAATGTAGAACAAGCTTTTGTGTTATACCTACGTATCTGATGACGTAATTATCTTGTGTTTTAATGAACAGGAATTGAGGTTAAACGTGTTTTAATAATTCATACCTACTTGGAATATATTTTTTATATTGTTTCAGTTTTTGTATAACTCCTGAATTACGGTAAAATGATTTGCTGTAGTAGAATTATTGGTTCTTAAAAACATTATATTCTCTAAATTAGAAAACCTACTCAATATAAAGCCGCTCACTCAACAGTGTGTCGGTACAAATTTTAATAATTACTGTAGTAAGCTAAACGTGATTGTAGATGGCGCATTGTGTAGCGCTCTTCCTTTGTTTCACAAGACTTTGTCCACTCACAATCTGTTACTGGGGAATGTAGGCTACTTAATTAAAGAAGTGTATTCTCTCATGTTGCGTAATGTTAATATTCTGTAAGTTTGTTGTTTAAGCAGGGACGTGGCTGGTTTTGAATTAGAAAGGAATAAATACAATATTTTGTGGAATCTATGTCATTTTGTCAATTTAGTCTCCAGGATTAAAAAACAGACATATAGTTAAAAGCGAGAAATTGGTTAATTAAGTATTTTAGTACCTACTTAGAAAAAAAACCGCTAGGTACTTATGCTACAAGAACTTATTGTGATTTTTTGTAAAAGAATCTACATAAAAAGCCATAATTCTTAATTTCATTTGCAACTTTTAACACAGCGTGTCAGCTTGTCAACTTCCTTTTTATTTCATTGCTTCCTCCTGTCTTCCTGTTTCGCGCCAATTTTGTATTTGGGACTTTATGGCGCGTTTTTCTATGCCATCGATCTCGCTATCGGAACAATGACCTCTTTACATTAAAACGATTAGGCGTGGTTTTGTTCCCAAGTTTTGTGTTATTTACCAGAATATAATTAAGTCTTCATGTAGGTGGAATACTTGTAAAGCGATTAGCTTTTTATTTATCGCTGTTACCCGCGGTTTATCGAATAACTTAATTTTTCGAGTTAAAGAATAACCTATGTGTTAATCCAGGGTTTCAGCTAACTCTTTACCAAATTTTATCAACATTGGTCCAGTCGTTTAAGCGTGAAGAGGTAACATACATACACACACAAACTTTCGCTTTTATAATATTAGTGTCATAATAATTATTTGGACTAATAATAATAATTGATTGTTGCCTTTACTTTCTGTAGCCATACGATAGAAAAAAGTTGAAACATAGACAAGCGTGGCACATATTTTTTATGGCATTGCAAAAAGTAATATTCAGGCGGCGATGAAAATATGCATACAAAAATAGTAGGTAATACGTGAATGAATGTTTAGCTCTCCACAAATATGAGAAACAGTGGTTTTTTATTATTACTCAGAACAAGGTGTAAGTATTTTTAGTTACCATTTTATGTTTCTGATGTAAACATATTAATTATTTTTTATAAAATTAATGACGTCTGGGTTATCTGATGGAATTTTGGACTGTGTAATGAAGTGATTTTTTACTGGTCGATTTTTACTTTAGATAAAGTTAGTTTAATAATATGTTTCATGTTTATTATCTTAATTTATCTCATGGCAATTTATAAATTTATTTAGTCTCTTAAAATAATCCCACAAATAAACACTTATTTAAGTATTACCTACTCCATTAGTACATCTTCACTGCATTCATACATAGTTATCTTTCAATGCACGTTGAAAACTGTATTTGAGCCCTATTTGCGCGGGGTTTTGCGATCGGCTTTCAAAGCCCGACTCTCGCAAGTCGCAACAGAGTATTCTGCCCTGATAATTGTAAATGCAGTACTTGCAAATTGGCGGTTTCGAGATAAACGCGGTAAACGTGTTTTGTGATATCTACACAACAAGTCTGAATTAAATAATGTTTTATAAATACCAGAAAAATAAGAAAAAAATCAAACTTTGTATTGATGTAATTTTTTCTTTATTTTATTATTTCCTTTGGATAAAATGCGCATTACTGCATTTTGTTCTACCATCTAGACTTGTGAACATGAAAGTATCACTAAGCCCAAAGGCAGTATTTGTGTTCATTACTGCAAAATCACCTAGCACGTGTTTAATACTGCGTTTCTATTTATTAATCGTGTCTTATTATCATGCCTGGTACTAGTTGAAAAATTTGTTAACCTTTTACTTCAGCTATCAGATACTATTATGAGAGGATACCTATGTGACGAAATAAAACAGACCTTAATAGGTACTAGAAAAGTGGTTAAAAAAAATAATCAGTCTTTAAAATACACTTTAGGAACATGAAGAATACTGCGTTCAGTGTTAGTGGTGCATTAGAAGCTATTTATTATACTTGCTACGCTCAAACGCGGCATTGGCGAATACTGCGTGTAGTTTTAGTGGCGCAAGAAAATCTCTATAATATACTTGCTACTCTCACACGCAGCAATGTTGAATACTGCGTTAAGCTTTAGTTAGTATTTGTTGCAAAGTACTAGAACGTTAAATAAAGTTGCAGTAACCATAGCAAGTACTGCACAACCTTCTAGCACATGCTGAGTACTGTGTATCCAGTTAGCAAAAGTAATAATTTGGTGCAAGTACTGCGTATCTAGTTATATAAAAAACATGTTTATAATAAAAAAAATCATGAAAATTATTTTTTTATGTATAGATTAGCCCCTTGAGGTGTCATTTTTGCAATAAAGTGAAAATCGCAAAAATGTCGATTACTGCACTTACAATTATGACGGCAGTATTAGTGTTCTGTGGTCGCAACACCACACGAATTAAATATTTGTATAAACTACAGTATAATTATGTAAAATGTGAAGTCTCGACTACTCTCGACGTTTGTAGGTAATATTATGTAATATGTTTATAATTTAGGTAATATGTGATGGTCTTGATAATTTATTATTGTGTGACACGGATTAAAATACCTATGGAGTAATTGAAAAAATTAGCCGTATTGTGTTGAAAACAAAATCAAAATGTTTTTATTTCTAGTAAACCTAAAATGGGCGCTATAGAAAAGTTAACTTTAAAATAAATGATTCTAGGTACCTTATTGATTTAGATAACATAATAAATAATGTCTTTGTTGATAAATAACTACTAATTAATGCTTGTACCGAAACGTTCATAGACAAAAGAGTTTTAGAGTTTTTTTTAAGGTAAAAGTAGCAGGATTTTATCGAGGGTGCAGTTTAAAATCTCGTTCATAATACAGAGTTGTTTTCCAAATTCGTAGAACCTAGGTATGTTTTTTATTGCGATCGGGTTTTCGTATGAATTTTTTGATGCAAACCTAATAGGTACCTTACCTACATTTTTACTTACTCTTTTAAATGGATCAGAAGAATAAACAATTTAAGTAATTTTAAAATAGTATGTTACTGTGTATTGATTTAACCTTTATACATTTAATTAATTAACTAAATGATCCTTTTTGTAAGGGTACATGTTTAATCTCTCTAATCACCGCTAATGAGACACAATTGATTTTTATTGTAATGCGGCGACCGGTCGCCGCTCGGGGACGAACAGGTTAAAGTATTTTATAAAAAAATTGTTTCGTTACACATTCGTACTAAGTAGGTACGATGACTATCATACTATGATAACAAACGATCCAACTTTTTGATACGGACACAATTAAGTATAAAATACTATTACTATGATGCTTTGAAAGTTAGCTAGATAAGGTAGTAGATATAATTTTGTTCAAAATTCACAAGACGAGATTTATCGTTATGCGAATGTAAGACATTGAAAAATAAATTATTTCGAGACTTATGTCTTTCGTCCTGAAGAGATAGATAATAAGATAAGTTTTACCTACGTTATAAGCTGCTTTCGGTATTCCGATCATTATGAAAACATTATAAATCCTATGTGACAAATATAACTTTGGAATCATGTGTATTCCCAGCTCAATAAAAAATGTATGCCTTCAATTAAATACTTGATTTAACATAGGTACCTACATGCTATCTTATAAAAACCTCGCTAAGAGGGTCTCTGTAATACGAATAACGTAAAACTAGTCATAAACAGCATACACTCGGAACCACGTAATGTAAGGTCATAGAGAAAATTTCTCGTGAACGAAGATGTTTCGTGGTAAAGGAATATTTCCAGTTGGTACCGAAGGGGGAGTCAGGGGGGTGAGGCGAGGGAGCGGGAGGGGCAGCGAGGGTGGTTGTTTGGAGTGTTGTTCCCTGTAAACGTCAAGAGCGATCACCGTCTGAATGAAACTGAAGATAGATTTGAGGTAAAACCGATGTAAAAAGCTGAAATAATCGGTAATGACCGGTTTTTGTCGCCTGTCGGCTGACTGATATTCGTGTTAGAACAATGTAGGTGAATCCATACGAATAATTTATTTGAATAAATGAATTTGATAAGTGACTGTGATATTGAAATTAAAAAAACAATTCTTACTTACTGCCTACTTATTGAATTGTTTTTGTCTTCTGGTTATTTTTAATTTATTTATTTATTAAGCATTCCATCATAAACTCACAAAAACAACACTCATTTAAAAGTGGTTACACAGAATCAAAATTTTCATAATTTACTAGGTATCTACCGAGTTTCATGATAGTAAACTTGAAATATTTTAAGGACGAATTTATGTCACTGACCTAAAAAAAAACCAACAAAACTAATAATAAAGTATGTGGACAAATTTCCCCAAGGAACATACCTACCTATGGTGAAATCTTAAAATGGAAAATTAACTTTTCATACAAAGTGACTTAGTAATTAGTATAATTGTATGAAAAGATGATTTTCAATTTTAATATTTCAACTTATGTTTCGTGGGAAAACTTGTTCAGTTTTATGCACCTGATTACCTCGTTGAATATACCTACGCACTCCTTTTAAATTAATCCTGTATACTTAGACCAATTCCAAACTCACTCCATTTAATGAATACTGTACCTACTCACTAATACATAAAAAAAGGGCAAAGTTTTAAGTTTTTAAAGAAACCACGTGTTATCACATAGGTATTACATTACGTATTATAAAGTTTACAATCGTTACGACACGGAATGGCGTAACCCCTTCCTGGTTGCTCTTACATCTTATGATATAATTTTGTAATTTTGCGTTGACAGTTTTTCTAACAATGGCGTCTTAAAAATGAATATCCGTCGTAATTTAGAAAGTTTGGAACTTTAATCCCGTGAATCCTGATCAAAAATTAATCTGGCGCGGTTATGCGTTGGGTTGTGGGACCTGTTTACGCTGATAATAACAATTTAACTTTTATTTTGTCTTTTTAAGATGTTTTTATATGGTTTTATTCTTTGTTGATGCACATTTAATTGCAAAGATATCAGTTGGTAAATGAAAATATTGTTTTATTTGAAATGCAGTGTTATTAAAGTGTATATAATTCGTGGTGAATTTCATACATTTTTAACTCAGTTCTTAAACTTTCTATTTTGTTCATGAAAAGTATTTGACAGCATTAAATATCATATTTCAGAATACCTATGTTACATTGAAACAATAACTTGTGTTTTTTTTCTTTTTATTATCTCTAATTTGCATATACCCGTAGTATACATTTAATAATTTATATCTATGTGGGTTGTTGCCCTTCATTTGAATAGGTACATTGCTATTTGCTTCACGTTCGGTCTATTACTGGATTCACGTCAATAGTGTGTGCTTTAAACTCACTGTTATTTAAAACTCAATTTTCTCCTGTCTCGCTTTCATATTATTATGTTTAACAGAGATAGGAATAACTGTTAATTTCTATTGTTTACTTGAAGTGGAATTTATCAAATCATTTCAATAAGTATGTTAAAAGAATTGCCTTTAAAAGGATTTTACTAATTTGTTTTATATTGATTCTTAATTGTTTTTATTTAAATTATTTATTTACTAACATTGATCATCATAGAAATTACTTATAGGTACTAGTTAATGATGGTAAAATATTTCAGAATTATATGTTACTTACTTTTCAAAGGAATACTATCGACAATAATACATATTTTTGTCTAATTATTGTGGTTTTACATAGAATGCGTTTTTACAAACCACACGAATTCTTTTAATCAATTAGCAACTAATTAGCTAAATAGCATTCCCAAGTACGCTACGTGCCGCGAAGCTTTTTTCATCTGACAGAAAGAGGATAAAAAAGTCCAAGCGCATTCCGTTCTGTTTATGGTGCGTTTATATTCAATGCATCAGACACTTTCTGTTAAATGAACATGTATTTTGAAATAAATATTTTGAGTCAATTTATTATTGGCTGCATATTTATCATTTTCATTTTTACAAGTAGGCAGAATGATGTTGCGTGGTAAATGTCAATAACTGATTCTCGTCGAACATTAATGCTAATGTCATCGCATTTCACACTAATTCCGAATTCGAATTTCAAATCAATACAATAGACGATTTGATTCGTTGTTATTGCAATACAAAACTTTAAGTTACTACATTATGATATAAATTATTATTTTGGTTTAACAACGATAAAACAATTGACTGTTTTTTTCTTCCTTTCGTGCCGACAGCCGATGTAGTTCCTCTTCAGATATCCCCAGCCCAAGCCCAAGTTCTTTGTTCTCAAATTGGCGCGTAGCTGTAACGTGGCAGTGTCTTTACACGCATACAAAAAAAAATGTTTGATGAAGATTTCGTCTTTAATTAATGGATTTGAAGTATGAAACTAAATTAAAAGCATCGTATCTAAAAAGACGAAGTGAGAGTACAAAGAACGGTTAGTAGCCTTATTAAACTTCCCATAATTTTCATCCCTTAGAAAAAGATCTTCGAATTAAAACATTAATTCAGTGGTTAACTGGTCTTCAACCTTATCTCTTGAGTAACTGTTTTTTTTATCCGCATGGTAAAGAATAGGTCTGGCTGAATATAATTCTCCGATTATCCGGATGAAATAAATAAGTCAGCGCTCACATGACGAGGGTTGGGAAAAAGTCTGTTTTTGTTGGCGAGCTTGTAATATAGAGGTTTCTTTATGTATGAGTATGTATCGGACAATTTATTTACTATTATCCGTTTAAGCATATCCATAGGATGGATGACCTGGCGATTAGAGGTAGGTAGCTACTTTGCCAAGCCAACTTCGGAGTGGCTTATGTTTATACCCGACAGTGAATTAAGTAGAGTCAACGGATTAATTTGTTAAGCCAAACCCTTTTATAACCTTGAAAAAGTGAACGCTTGAATATGCACACGCGTGGAGTGACACGTGTAAGTACAGAGGCAAACATAGATAGTCTTTTAGGTAATTAACTAAATAAAGATATTTAGGAATTAATGCACAATAAAATACAACAGGTTTATTTGTATTCACTTGACACACTCTGAATAATTAAGTTAAGTATGATTTGCGCAAACGGTAATCTATTTCAAAATTAAATTTACATTTTTGTGTGGTTAAAAAGCTTTAAAAACATAATTCATAATTTAAAATTCAAACACTAAAGAACGAGACTAACTACATAAAACTATTAGCAAAAAAAAAAACAATAGCACTATTACTGGCAGGTTACATCAACGTAAATTCTTTTCTTTTTTGTTCGAACTCACTTAGCCTGCGATTGGCGTTGAGGTGTTCGATAAATACGGGTAGGGTCGCTCCCCAGCCACAATGGGGCCCGATACTGTCCCTTACTGCGGATATATAAAATAGACGTTTCATGGCCTCTTCTCCGTGTATTTAATCATTCAATCATTTTGATATCAATGAATTTATACATTTAGTTTGCGAACGTTAAAATTTACTACCCACATATATCAATTACTACTTAAAACTTTTGTAATTATTGTTTAGCTATTGGTTTTATGTTCTGTGAAATAAAGCAAGTTCCCATCTAAAATATGTTCTATTTTTCCCGGATTTAAAAATACCGCATGAAAATCACGATTGGAATAATAATAATGCTTGTAATTTAAAATGATTTGGTTTCGATGTGGATAATCATGTAAATTTATTTCATTCGCGGAAACATTCTATCTTTGTAACAAATATTATTTAAATACGTCAACAACTTACAGCGTGATTGAAAACCAAGTACGAATATCAAAACATCTGAAGATCCGAACTGTGACTACTTATTTATTTACTTTATGTACACACAGATTGATCAAATATGTATAAAGGTAACATCGAAATTCGGAGAAAGCTATCTAAGAGTATTCAGCTAAAGGAGTTTTCTTTGTTTCAAAACTGTAATGTTTCTACTTTCTTTTTTAACACATCAAATTATAATAAATCTTTTATTAAAACGATTCAATTACTATTTTTTTAAACAAGTGACGTAACATTAAGACTTCTATTGTATTAACTGATGGAGAAGGGTGAATCTCATGCTCTTTGGCGATGTCTAGACAAGAGTATATTTTTTTTAATCGCCCAAGTAAGTCGTCACTCGCAAACGGCAAATTTGAGGGAGATTGCGCCCGCAGACAGTACTCGACTGCTCACAGTTCCTCTAGGTAAAGAGGTATACAAATGAATATGTATAATATAGTACTAGCTGTTATGATGCCAACATGCTTTGAACATAGAGTTTGTAAAGGAAATAAGCACTAGACGCCATGTTTGATTAGTGATTCCAGGATAAATGATTTATTATGTGACGTTGATTGGATTGATAATTTGATAAAGCCTTTAATTGTTTTTATTCGGAAACTATTTAAATGTACGATTTATTCCGTTCTAATACCAATAACTAATACCACTGGTATTTGTTTCAACAATATTTATTTTCTATTCCGAACGGATACCAATCTTTAAATAATTAAATTTAATGTGCGAACGAATACCAACAACTTGAATTTGGTACAGTCAGCTCAGTCAAACCTAATCAAATTATTGTTATAATAATATATAATTCTAAAACTTTCCAAATTCACGACATTCCAATATTTTTACAAACACAAAGATAGTTTATGCCACAAAACAGAGAAAAACAGGTTTATGTGAATCATCTTGCAATTTTTTTTACCTGCGCGAAATTTCTGAGATATTTTGTAATTTTAGATTGTAAGTAAATTGTTCTTGTTTTTTTTTTTTTCAACAAAGATATTATGCACATGCACTAGGAGGAACTAAAATTATAATAATGTTGATTATTAGACATATTTTATTATTGAGCTAGACGTTTGTTAATATTTTTACAAACGTCTAAAAGTTAATATAATTTTTTGGATTAAGATACTCTTTTTTTTTTAATTAAAAGTCTTACAATTTCATACAAAGCATTTTCACTGACTGTACCTTACATCCTTAAACTTGTTTTGGTATTAGTTTAAATAATGGTACCCGTTCGGAATAGAAAATAAATATGAATGAAACAAATACCAGTGGTATTAGTTGTTGGTATTAGAACGGAATAAATCAACGTAATATCGATTAATTATAAAGGTAATGTATTGAAAATTGCGTGATAACCTCAATGAGGATTATATCATTGTCAATCATATTGAATATATATTATATAGGTTATACTACACGTCATTATTGATGTAAATACGGACAGTATATGTTATTAAAAAGACGTTGAACGATAAAACGTGTTTTACCCGTTCACCACACAATATATTAAAATAGGACGAAAAGAAAGAGGTTTTTTCATAACATAGAGTTTTATCGATGGGCTACCTGCCTGAGCATCCGAAGCCCTTAATTTCTGTGCGTGCTTAGAGGCAATTGATTGATTATATTCATTGAAAAATGTTACTATACTTCACCAAAATCAATATAAGATACTTGTGAGTAGAATATTTTATTGTACACCATTGGAGTGTACAAATATTAATTCGTAATGGATATTGAACCATTTTATGTAGGTGCACTGAATCCAATTCATTTTTTTTTTCAGTATTTTTCAGTTGAAAACCTTATTGGAATTCCCTTTATTTTAGTCCGTGGATTCTCTGTTTTTCTTTCTCTTTTTAACTCAGAAATCTATTTAAAGAGCGACTAATAAAGAGAATCTCTATAGCAAACTATGTTTGCTTTTTATATTCATTCCGTTATCTGACAAAGGTATTACGTTACCTCTTTGCGTACCTCTGTATTTTACAGACACGCAAACACGGTGAAATTCAAGTTAAAATTCTTTATTATACAAATCAAATTATTACAATATGACGTGTGTAATGTGTATGCAGACATTGCATATCGTATAACATCAGAGAGGCACAACGTAAATGAAGCTTTGGAGACCCTTAAGTTTCACGTGATTTTTTTAACAGTAAATTATAATCACATGCTATAAAAATCTTTACAACTCCTTAAGATAAATTGGAGCATTCAAAGCATACTCCACATTATATTACAAGATAATTTAGCGTAAATCTTCTCGACTGTCATAAAAAAGCAACACGTTCTTGGTCCAATGACAATACATTTTGTACCGTGTTTGCCGACGATGTTCAACACACGCCGCTCGAGAAAATGAAGTTGCGACTTGTTGGTCAACCGGTCGACCAACTACTCCGTCAATTTGCGACCGCACTCGTGGATATATTTTGTAAGGGTTTAGGTTAACTAATTTGTTTGATTATGTGAATTTCTGTTTCACTTTAGATGTGTCTCGACGCGCGAGGTATTTCCGCGAAGTAGAGACTCAATTTTGCTTCGTGCGAGTGCTTCTCTGAGAAGATTATGATGAATAAATAATGTCTAATTTTATATTTGAAGTGTTCTACATGAAAGGCACTTCGTCATTTAAATAGATAATTTTAAAATTTCCGAGTAGGTACGCATCTTAACTTAAACTTTAACAAACTATTACTAATACTAATTGGTTAACTTCCGTTAATAATAAAAAGTCAACAAGCGTATACAAGCTCTAGTTTTCGATTCCTCTATTTGCTAATAGATGGCGCTGCATGCCGCTGCGGGGGTCGTCGCGCGTCGTGTCGCGACACTTGCGTCTGTAATATAGGTATGTACCACCTCTTGTATATTATAATTTTATTATCAAAAGTGAATAGCGTATTTTTTAAGTTATGTCGTATATTTCTGTTCATTTACCGTCGTTTACTAATTAGGTATATAATACTTTATATTTTTCTGGGTCATAATAAGAAAGTATGAATAGACTGTAAATAGGTGCCTGCTTGCAATGCTTATAAAGTTCCTCTTATCAAAACCCAGCTCACTAAACAATATCGGTGAACTTTGACACTGCCATTATCCATGTTCCGCCGCTTTTTATAGCCCCACTGTGTACGGTACGGGTGTATTTTTCATCGGTAAGGTAGCAAATTACTCTCAGGGGCGGCCACACTTTCCTAAATAAAATGGTTGATCACATGAATCCTGTGTAATGCGTAACCTGTAACCAAGTTGTGTTCATAAATTATTTTATTGACGTTTAAATATCATAATTTGAATTTAGAACGAAATATAACTTTTTTCTTTTATTGCCACTCTGTCTTTATCACCAGCATGTTACTGTCACATTATTAATATCTAGGAGAAAAGCCCTTTGCTAAATAAAACAAACAAAGAACGGGCATTGATAACCACTGTTGCTCATTATGTGTTAGCAGTTTCAGATTTTCTACGTAATAGTAGGTATCTACTTAAGTAATATTTAAAGTCTGGTATAGTCGGGTTCGTAAGTCAGTCGTTAAGAAGCTTGGTACGAATTAACAATCTCTTTAAACGACCATCATGAATAATCATGATGTTAACGCCTTACCGTTGAGCAATTGTCTCTAATTACTTTTACTTTTTACCATAGAGTATCTAGTCGGACGCAATGTTACCAGTAAGCTCCTGGTTCTAAATGCATACAAAAATCTATTTTACTATTCAGGTAATTAAATTTTTATCATTTATAAATTAGCTAGCACACTCGGTGACTATACAGCTTGATATTTTGTTAATTTCATAGATATTTGGAACTGTTTAAAATATTTAACATGGATCTGAATTCGATCTTTATTTATTTAACTGTTTTAGTACATAAAATAATAACTGGACACAATATTTTGATAATTTATGAAGGTACTGCTTATTTCTTAAATAAATCTCTTCCAGTAGACCTGTGAAAGGAGAGGTTAATTAAATATATTATAATTATTATACATATATACAATAGTGTACCGAAAATAATAACTGGAAAGAATAAAAGGAAAAATAGAATTTACAGGCAAATATATGATACATAAGTAAATATTATGAATATTCATAATTTCATACATACATACATCTTTACTAAAAAAAATCAAAACTAACAGACTAAGAACAATATTATTCACATTTAGTAAAAATTAAAGCTACCAGGTTGATTAGATCGTGACCCCGTCATAGAGCTTAAAACCACCTAAGTATGTATATTTGAACGTACAATGTTAATGGAAGATAAATCTCCTTAATGACGTTGTAAATTATTAATTACATTATGATTTATTGTGCACTTTATCTGTTGATAATGAACGGAATAAACATTTGAAATACAAAGAAATAAATCAAGTCTACGATTGCGAATAAGGCTCCTATAGGATGGCTAACAAACAGATGTATTATAGGCGACTGCATTATTGTTTAGTGCTCATTGCTTTATTTGTATGCAATATTTCTATCATATTAATAAGTAATCTTTCAATGTATAACACACGGTGGTAAACACCCGTTATATGTCAACTATACCACAGATTACTAAATAATTACTACGTACATAAACTATACATTATGTTTATTATCGTCGGGTACAGAATAGTGTCGTCAGTTACCATATCTCACTAAATTTATATCCATACTAAGAAAAATTGACATGTCACGGTGCAGACTGCTTTACAACGTTGAAGTATTTAAAGAGAACCTTATGTAATTAAAATTTGGGCAACGCATAATCTACTTTATACACCACAAGATAAAGTTCAATATTTATTATAGGGTCTCGTGTGTCCCTTTCCAGTCAGGTAATAATAAAATAAGAGATTACATCTTTGCGTAAGCAACAATAGGGCTCCCTGTAATTTTACTAGGGTCGGCGCTACAAATGAAATTCATCCTTATTTGGTGGGATATTGAGTTCAATATGGTATGTGGTAAAATAAATTTGATTATAACAAAGTTGGATTGCTGTGATAGGCAATCGGTTGTTTTAAAACCGTTTAACCAGTGCTGGCCACCTGTTAACTACGTTCTGTTGCACTTTGAATGCTAATGTCCATAATTAGATGTGAAGTCAGAAACACGTTGAAGCAGCTAAATAAATATTGGTTTTATATCACGCTAGGTTTTGCCTGCGACTTAGCAATGGTCTTTAGAAAACACTGACTGATGTATCGTATATAAAGAGTACCTTTTACATAATGTATGCAATTCCAAGCTATGAAGGAACCATCTGTGTTCTATAAAAATACATTGACTAGTTTCGTGTGACTTCTCTCGAAACTGGTCAGCCATTAGCGTAGGTATATGAATACAACTTAACACTGTGAATTTACTGCTGTTATAAAGCTGAAGAGCTGAAGAGTTTGTTGGATGCTAATCTCAAGAACTAAAGGTTGACAAGTTTGAAAAATTATTTCAATGTCATATAGCCCATTAATCGAGTTTTTTACACATTTATATAATAATACCTACCAGTCATATCTCCCACTGCTGGGCACAGGCCTCTTTCCATAAGAGAAGGATGCGCATTGATAACCACGCTGGCTCACTGCGGGTTGGTCATTTCAGATTCTAATTTTTGGAATCCTGGTTTCTTAACGTTGTTTTCCTTCACCGTATGTCAAAGGTGTCTTAGAATAATAAAGAAAGTACATATAACTTTGAAAACATCGCATTGGGATTTGCCTGGGTTATACACACCTACATACGTATCGCGTCAATGAACTGCTATGACACCACGAACCTTTTTCATTTAGGTACGTGTAATGAATTATTTCCAGATAGATTTTAATGTCCATCAGTGAGTAAATTCAACTGTTGTGTGAATGCATCGTTACCTTATGTTTCGAAGCAACTGGTCGTTCAGTTTCAGTTGTCTGTGGTTTGAGTCGATGGAGCGGGTCTTATGATCGTACTAATGGATCCGCTCGGTGGCCGAGTGTTGCCACAATTCAATACACTGATTTAATAGATTGTGTTATATAATACACCTAGAAGCAGGCATTCGAGTAGTTTATTGTATAAACATAAACGCAGGAAATTAAAAGGAACGAAGAGTAAGAAAATAAAAATAACATATACAGACGATGATAATGATAATTGTTAAGTGATTAAATCCTGTAGTATTAAGTCTGCCTATAAAATGTGGACGATAAAGTTCAATTTACGATTTTACATCATAACATAAAATTTCTGTTTTAATCATAATTAAACGGTTATAACTTTCACTTTTTTTCGGACTCAAACTAGTGTGTGACTAAAAGTACCTTTGCTTATCAAACCTCAAGTCAAAAACTATATGTAATGCAAAGATGACCTAATAAACGTGTCGACAAGTTCAAACGTTAACGAAATAAAAAATATAACTTAGAAACGGATACGTCCCAAGAATGCACGGCGATAGTGATGTGAGTCATCCCATCAGTGACCACCACGAAGTTCTGACATGACCTTCATAATTAGACCCTAAATCAAACAAAAAACACCCGTATTACAAGGTTTTAAAGATCCACTCAAGTGTCAGAGAAACGCAACCCGTGTTTAGGAATAACAACTTTATATTTGCGGTCGTGAAAGTCAATTTACTGTGAACGCATCTCATAATAGACTTTATAGCTTAGGAGATGTAAAAGTAATAAAATAAGCGTTTGTGGATAGCAGCAAATATAAAGTGGTCCTATAACATAAGTTTAGACTACATTCCGTCCGTAATGGTAAGCAGTGGCGTATTGTTCACAGTGTGGCGTCTAACCGTTTATAAATCAACAATTAGGCCTACTACAATGTTTCTATCTACTATTTTAGGCTTTTTGTACTCCACTTCTAGTAGTTTTATTACAGGTTAGTTTGTAAAACTAATAAAAAAACATACAGTTGAACATGGAACCTCCTCCTTTTTTGATGTCGGTCAAAAAGTGAAAGCTGCGTCTAAAATGTTGCAATATTTTTAACCTTCCAATTCACACCTAACTTGTGTTCTTTTATTTCAAGTTTTTTTATATTTATTTATTCTTTTCGGTACATAGATAATTGCATATTACGTAATTATGCTGAAAGTTTATTAATTAATTATGCCATACATTAAGTTGTGTAAATGGATAAATATAATCTGTTCTTTTTTTGTGTTCTTCGATTCGAATCCTCCTTGGCTGAAAGTTTTAGTTCCTATGGACTTATTTCCATCTAATTTCATAAAAATAACGGTACTTACTTTTAAAAATATTATGTAGATGTACCATCACCATGTATAATTAAATAAAACAACTGAAAACCCCACAACGATCACTGCCTTCTTTCATAGAATCATCTTTTATGTAATGCAAAAGGAACATTGTTTTATTTCGCTTCAAAATGCTAACCTACTAATAGCGGTAGGCCGTAGGCGGTACCCTCGACGCTGTGTTTACGATCGACAGATGGCGCTACTATCAACGTCCCGTAAAACAGTTAACTCAGTGCCGTAGATATACAAGATTTGAGTTTGTAATATTCTTTGTTTTTCTTTTCTAGTTCTAGTTTCTATTAACGTACACATGTTAATAGATTAGATGAATTGGATTTTATAATTGAATTGGCCAGAAATATCAATCGACAAACAATTTAGGTAAATCTCTATGATAATACCAGCATTACTACGGCATACTATAAATACTTACGATAACTATTAGTTTAATAGGTATAGTGATTTCAAATATTGTTTCTCAGAATAGAAACATCCTTACGTTTCACAAGTTTCATCTTAAATTAGCAATATTACGATGAAAATAGTCTTTGTATTTCATGTTACAAGAATTCTTCAAATCCTACGTATAAAAAGAGCTGTTCTAGTTATTATTAAATCCCTAAGTAGTACATATTGCAGCTATTGTTACACATCCGGGAACTGAGAATTATTCAGAACAGCCTAAAAAGACGTGCACATTTTGTTTGTCGTTATTAAACAAATGAGTTTCAAATTAAACCTTGAATATTTCTAACAAAATTTTAACTACACGTATATAAAATGTACCTACTAGCTATTCAAACACATAGGTACATGTGTTGATTTATAATTTCGGAGAACAAAGAATTTGCTACACAAGCGCAACTTTAGTTTTTGCTATTACATACTTCTTTAAAGTGTCTTGATAATATTCGAAAGCTACCATCAGTCACGTTGGGCGTGGCTGTATGAATACATCGAGTCATAAGCGGTAACCTCGCTGACTTGGTTGATTAATTATCCTCAGTAACATCTGAATATATTACACCGTTTTACTAGTGATGGGCAGAACATAAGCCCTACTACAAACACACAAAATAGATAACAAAAGTTCTGTAACTGGCTGTTAATAATATAATATTAATAAAAAATCAACTTACCTAAACCAGCAAAAAAAAAAACAAATTATTAGACTATGCAAACAGTGGCTTTAATATTTCAAATATGGTATTCCATTTTTAAACAAAGAGCCACGAGCCTCATCGATGTAGAAACATCAAAAAGATCACACAGCTTTTTTTCAAATCAGAAATTAGTTTTTTCACCTCTAGGATTTTTATGTATTGCGTAGGATAAATATTATTATATAGTAACAATAGTTATAGTAGTATTTATCTAATCAAGTATGAGGTACCAATTTTTGTAACAAAATGTAATAATTGGGGACTGGGCTATCATCATTTATCAGGTAGACTCCTAATTTCTGTTGAACGGACGGACCTTTTTCTTACAGGAAAAGCCAATTTCCCCTTAACCCGAGGAAATTCAAGATGTGGTACTCTGAAATAGTGTTTATCTAATAGGGAAACCTTCTGAATTATTTTAATTGTGTTTGTTAAAGTTATTTTATTAATTTCAATTATTATCTACTATATAAAAATAAGTCGGGTTTTCCTTCCTGACGCTATAACTCCAGAAAGCACGAACCGATTTCCACGGTTTTGCATTCGTTGGAAAGCTCTCGGGCTCCGTGAGGTTTATAGTAAAGTTACATCTCAATTATATAAAAAAAAAATTGAGACCGCGGGCGGAGCTGCGGGAAACAGCTATTTTATATATTATAATTCCAGTGTCACGATGTTTGTCCGGGATGAACTCCGAAACTACTTAACCGATTTAAATTAAATTTGCACACCGTGTGCCGTTTGATCCATTTTAAAAGATAGGACGCACGCTGCATCTCAATTATATCAAAAAAAATTAGACCGCGGGCGGAGCTGCGGGAAACAGCTAGTTGTCTATATTTATTTAATACCCAATGTTGATTCTGAATTGTGAGAAAAAGTAGTTAGGGTAAAAATATATAGTGTTATTTTTACACGATTGATGCCTTATAAGAAAGACAAGTTGAAAAGGAACTCAAAGTTGTAAGTATTATAATTATACTACCTGATACATATTGCAAAAATCGTTTGAATTATTTCACATACCTACTTACATTATTTATGGAAAATTCTTGATTGTGAAACAAAACAATTAGCAGTGTTTTGTTTTATTCGCTCGGCTTACGCATGATGAATACTGAGCAAGTGTTGCGTAGTACTCGGTAATAATAATATCCTAGCCTTTGATAGCGTGAAAATGCTTCTTCTCATCCAAAAAAGGATCAATCAACGATCTTCACTTGCTTAATCTGGTTTTGACATAGGTCTTTCTTTCTCAGCAAGCAGTAACAGTATGGTGGATATTTATCATAACAGTTTCGGCCAAACCAAATCTAGTTTAACCTGTAATCTGGTTGTATGTAACACAAAGCTGACCATGGCAGGATTACTGCAGCTCACGTACATATAATATGAGCACGAAACGTTGGCTCCCTGTACTAATACCATGTAATACCGCCGAGTTAATTGATTGGTGAAGCTTATTACAAATTAATCTGGACTGAAAAATGCGCGATTTGATGTCAACTGTGCGTAGGAAGTGAAAGAATAGATATTCGTTTATTGTGACCTTTAAGTAATAAAGAGCTTTAATTTACATAAAAATGAGGGTTTAATTTATAAAATTAGGTCATTCATAAACATAAAACATAAATATTGTATGGATTTAGCAACTGAGTAGCTATAAGTACATATTTTGCTAATATTAATTATAATATCTATAATTATATTTTTAAGGCAAAAGATTTGTATTTTTGTAACGAATAAAATAAAAAACTACAGGATCGATTCCAAAAGTCTTTCACCATATAACTTACTAGAAAAAAAATTGGGATCGTGAGTAGCTATATGAGTACTTTCTATATTTTTTTTGAGCCCGACTTTTCCCAATCGAGGGCAAAGACTTTCAGCGTTCGATTTTTTCTATCAGCGGCTAATTTAGGCCACTCCTTTTTTAGGGCTGTTCGGTAAAATGTATGTATATATATGTAGTTATTATTCTCTTCAAAAAATATAAGTATTTCAAGCTAATTCTGTTTAACACGCAATTATTGTGTGTGTGTTTTATGATCTGAGGTTATATCATCAAGGGTACGATACAGCTTCTCATTTTAACTACAATCTGGTCGTATCAATTAAACAAACTACAAGCAAATGTCCTCTCGGCTACACGACATCAGTGAGGAAGAAAGACACGGACACACTAGCCTAAGAAAGATAAAAAACTCCTTGCTCAGTAGTAACAACCTAAGTGTAAACCGGACAAAATGGTGGCTCCACGATCCGCTTCGGAAGAATTGTCCTGTGTTTACTTAGCGAAATGGTCGTAACATTCTTCCGTCCCTAGCCTATCCTATAAGGCTATTAACACGCGATTCAAGCGCGCATTTTTGTGGTGAGATAAGCCGCAATTAAAACCAAATACGTTCTAACACTTAACGGGGCTGTACATACTCGTATATGGAACTTGACGGAATGTTCCAACGAACCCTGCTTATCAGAAACTTACTGATCAAAGTACAGAACTGCCTTGAGGTGTTTTTACAAAACGATGTTTATCCGGATAATTTGTTTAATATTCACTTGCAGGACTTAAATTCATTTGCAGATTGAACATGTTTTTCTTTCTAGTTTTTATTCAACCAGTGCGAGCGGTTCCATTAACACTCTATAGCACGCTATCTCGAGCTATTCTTGACTACTTTCCAGTGGATTTTACATTGTAAGAGTTTTGTAATGGTTCTGATGGAACCAAACATAAGCATTCCGTATCACCTGATTCCTTTACTACAGGACTGTACGATTTCATACTTATTTTGTTTATCATAGTACAGTTAGAGCGCGATATACCGTCATCGGTGTGGGCAAACACGTTTTGCGGGCAAGACATTGACATACAGTCGGCTTGTCCGTGAAAAGAGTTCCGTAGTTAAAAGCTCAAGTACAAAAAAAAACCTATTTGTTTCATAAATTTTAAAATGACCCAAAAATATTACGTTTTTTTTTTACGTTATTTAAAGAATATTATTTAAATATCTTAAGAATTTTCAGAAACATCCTTTTTTCTTACCTGTATTCGTAAAATTGCAGTATTATTTTGTTATCATGTCTACGTTTATGGTAAAGGTAGTACATGCGCGAGTTGAATGACCTGCCACCGTAGGCTACGTAGGTACCTAGGAGTTCAACTCCCGCTATAAATATTTTAAACCCGCATATTTAATGCTTATAAAATAACGATACAAGAGAAATGAATTAAAACAGTTCCTGATAGCACTGTTATGGAAGAATACAAAGAGAAGCAACATGTGTGAACGATGGTTTTCAATGAAGGCATCCCGTCCCACGCATATCGATCGTACTGCGCAGTAACCATGCCGCGGCTGCTCTCAAAACTGATTTTTATAATCTGTTATTTACAGTCTCTTTGCAATGAGGATAAAATTTCTTTTATCACTCATTTTTGCTTGGGTGATCTTTTGAGGGTTAGGTGTATATCTTCGAAGTTCCGCTGGCTTAGATAGTGATTATCTGGAAAGTGGGACGCTACGTTTTAAACTTGAATTTATAAGGAAATTTGTGTGAAATTTACAAAATATAAGTACCTACTACATATACTTACTTACACATCAATTATAACGACCTTCTAGTTATCGTTGCCATCTTTGATATACCTGAAACAAAGAAAATAAGTTCATTCATACAATTTGGTAACATATAAAACTGGTATAAATCTGATTATTTTCACTGTTGGTATATTTTTATGTTTTAATAAAAGCGTCAAAGGAACTTTAAATAAACTTTTATTAAAATTCTGAGATAGGTGATAATGTTTTTTTTTATTTGATGTTCTTATCTACTTATAATAACATAGTATTTAAAGGAAACTAATTACAATTTATAGCTATTAAACCTATTATATTGTTATTAGATTTTCAAAGTCTGTTTATCATTATTGATCAAATTAATCATAGCATACTTCCGATCTCACACACTCAGCTGATTAGAAAAGCATCTTAACTACGAATGGAGGGTAAATAAAAGGATTTCACGAATATATAACACATATATGGTGAGATATTTATCTTACGTTGAAAGGATTATTTGTTTCTATGCTATAAGGAAACGTAAGAAATAAATACGATGGAATAAATACGATGTTACGTATGTAAAGTTGTGGTTAAAATATTCGACTTTCAGAAGTCAGACATTTGAGACATTTTATTTGTGTGATGTAATCAAATAGATTAAACATGTACGAGTTTTGTCGGGCGTTAAGTTTGTAATAATCTTTTGGTTTTAAGTCTTGTAACAGACATCTTTTTGGTACGAACTCTCTTTGCATTTATTTGTAATAGTTGTTACAATGTTTTGCGTCTTATCTTGCTAGCCTGGCCTAAACTAAATATGTTCTACTTACCTTTGTATGAGACCCAAAATGTATCCACCTAGACTATTACTGTACAGCTCAGTTGTAGTTTTCAGAAAAAAATAAACTGCATTTATTAGCAATGTGGGTTGCACATTACTAGTATTCGTGTTAACCCCTCGTGCTAAGCTAAGATGGTTGTGTTACGACTGGGATAACGTCGGTAGTGCAATGGGTGGGATTCAAACCAGGAACCATATGATCGCAAGTCCGACGCCCTAGACATTAGGCCCCCGCCGCGCGCCGCTTCAGAACTTCTTCACGGGATCGCGGTAGTACCAGGTGATAATGGTCTCTTTTTCTATGTTAATCACTTCTTAATAATATACAATGTATGATCAATAATACAAGTAATGCTTGATGATCGATGATCGAATAATCCTAATATCGTCAAGCTAACTGCACAAAACTGTTTGCAACTCCTCTGGGACATCAATCGTGACATTAGCGCATGCTATGACAGCACGTTACTCGAAACCTACTTACAACAGACATTAATGTTATAAATAGTTGCAATACAAATATTTATTCTGCGGCCGTTTGCCTATTCTTATGCAAATAACTAGTTTGTGCATAGCTTGCTATGTAAAGAATACTAATAGTGCAATTAATTTGCATGTACCACTGCGCGCCGAGTTTCGCCCACGATCTGTTTTGGATCTTGCGGTTTCTAAACAACAACTTTTAGACTATATTTTTACTCCCTTAGAAAATGAACTTATTTTTATGTTACGTATTTTAAGGTAGGTTAATTATAGTCTTTTTAAAATTTTCAAACCTAAATTAGGCGTTTTATTTTTGACACCACTCGCTTATCGGGTGAATGACGCACTGCCTTCTTACGTCCGTTTTGAAACTTTAATAAGATGGCAGTATATACTTCAATAATTAGTTTGAACTTAGACTCATTATTGAACTACTTTCTGTTTAGTTAATTCTGTTTAATAATGAACGAAAAACAGCGGCAGTAGCCTGATGATTAGGGTGTTGGACTTGCGATCATATGGTTGCCGCTTCCAATTCCACCCATTACAATACCGACGTGAAGCCAATCGTATCACAAGCATTTAACTTAGTACGAGGGGTTAAGAAGAATACTAGTAATTTACGACCGACCCACAATGCTAGTGAGTTTATTAAAAATTAAATCATTTGCGTTGCTTTCGTTTCGCAGAAGAGTATATTTGCCCTCTAGAACACTAAGATTATAATTCTAATACTAATAATTGTAAGTGAGATCACAGTCCTAATGATAACTGCGGGGTATATCGTAGACAACCTTGCGCTTAAAGGTTTGTGGGGGCAAAGTACTGCGTCCAAATCTCTATCAGTCGTCTGTTCGTTGAACTACATTGCCCCGAAAACGGTAAGATTGATGTAATGTTTTAACAATATTTTCACAAAAGGTATTATGTCATGTGTAGCCAACTGCCATTGCTCTTTGCTGCCACTATCAGCATTAAAAAGTTTTTTTTTTATCTTCATACTAAATATACTTTATATAAATACTCCTATATGTATTTTTGTTACTAACTGGTGTTTGCTTTGAACGATAGGACCGATAATCGCTGTAATTTTTCTTTACTGTTTGGTTCTGAATGGTCTTCAATATTGTTCCGTTTTTTTTTTAATTTCTATTGTAGATACCTACAGCTTTTTACGCTTACCTACTAATTAGTAATAACTTACTAAATACCTACATAATATAAAAAATATAAAGGAATAAGTAAGTAAAACTAATATAATCTGTCCTAGATGCTTTTTGATCACAATACGCTATATTTAATTTAACGTCATGATATTTGTTTTATTTTTTAAAGTATTCACATACGTTTGTCAAAATTTATTTAGTATTTATTCTTTTAACATTTTTATTGATTTTTCTGTTCTGTATAATTTTATTTTATTTTGTAATGTTTGTAAAAATTGTAATATGGGTGTTAATGCCTGAAATAAACGATTATTATTACTTCACGGATATAGATCTATACTGATTATTATACGTGGAGACTTGTATTTGGCTACCTGTTTACTATTTACTTTTTACTCTGTTTGTTTTAGCTTTGTCTCCCATAGTTATGAATAAATAAATTATCTTTTTTCGTTGAAATCCCTCTAAAACTGAGGCCCGTTCCGCAAATTACAATATACGTTAAATCTGTTTTTGGATTGAAGGTTCTTACATAAACAAACGAACTGAAATAGAATTTGAAGTGATCTGTTGTTTATTTGTAATTATTTCAGCATGTTTGTTTGTAAGAGGGAATCCAAATCTTGCCTTTGGCGTAAACTGAAAAGGTTACCTCTCGCTTTTCTTTGTCGTGTAGCGTATTATGCTGATTCTTATCTTTATACTTGTACTTGCTTATCTTTATTTGACGGGCCTGTTGGTTCAGTGTTTAGTGACCCTGATTGCTAAGCTGGAGGTCGTCGGTTCAATTCCCAGAAATATTATACTTTCTTCTATCAATAAAAAATCCAGAAAAAAACTAGTTTATTAATACGCATTTATAACTATGATTTTTTTCGTTAAACAATTGACGATCTGTTACGTCATACGTGGTAAGTAAACACCACATTCATGTACGCAGGACATTCGCAACGTACATTGTTAAGTTATTGATAACCCCGCAGTAAAGTGTTCAGCAGGGGCTACCCCCGAGAGTTGGGGTAATATCGCCCCATAAAACCCCGGCGATGCTTCTGACACTTTTGACGAGATCAATAGATGAATAACGAGTAACGTTTATACTCAGTTACCCGATATTTAGTGCTTCGACGTTTTGATTAATTAATTTTTTGTTTTAAATTTGGTTAAGCCTTTTTGGTATTTCTTTTAAATCATTTGTCATTATCAGTTGCAATGAGCAAGCGTGGTGATCAATTCTCAGTCCTTCTCTATATGGGAAGAGGCCTTTGTCCAGCAGTGGGACATATATAGGCTAATATTATTAATATAACAGAACATTTGACCCTATTTTGATCGAGTACAGAACAAAATCATAATTTTATATTAAAAGGAGTGCGTATATTCTACGTACCTCGTAGAATATACGCACTCCGGTGCATAAAACTGAACACTTATCAGGTGCATAAGACTGAACAACTTTTTCCAAGAAATATAGGTCAAAATCTCAAAAGTGCCTCATATAATATACGCACTCAATAAAAAATAATCCTGTATATATATTTTTTTGTAGCCTATTTTAGATCCCACTGCTGGGCAAAGGCCTCTCCTTTAGTTTTCCAAACTTCTCTGTCTTTAGCGATTTCTGGCCACGCGCGCCCCGCATATCTGACAAGATCTTCACACCACCTTCGCCGCCTACAATAAGCTTAGCAAGTAAAAATACAAACGAAAAAATAAGAAAATCGCCATCATCAGAAGTCCTGGCACACAAAAACGAAACTAAAACTAAACCAGATGCTTAAAAATTACTCAACGTTTTTTTGTTTGAAATGAATACCTAAACGCAAAGTATAAGACGGACATTAATGTATAATTGTGTGGATAGAAATGCCTCACTAGTTTCAAACTTTCTGAAGTTCTTAATCATAAGCCTGTGGTCGCGATGTCGCGAGCCGGCCAGCCTATCGCTTTCCGTATTACCACGACACCGACATTTGTTTTGAGTCATTGATGCGATCGCGAAATTTATGTCTGTAAACTTTCATACATCGGATTTTATGGGGGTTAGTATGTACCTCTGTTAGCAAACGATTCTTTTTTACGTCGTCATATCAATAAATTGGAATTTCTGATCTTGGTTGGGTTAAATAGATCGTGTTATTATGAGGTTAAGTTAAAAACACACTGTTTTAAATGTTATTTTGACAAAGCAGTTATTATTTATCCTTATTTATCCTTCTAGTACACACTATAGTTTGACAACTACAGAAGTTTTAAGTAAATAATTGGCGCGTATTAATACGGCAATTGAGTGTATATGTTTCACGAAGGATTTGTAGCGAAATATAAAGGTATCAATAAGTGTAGTGAGTCTTTCTAGGGCGTCCCCTCCCCGTTCTTCCCCTAACATCGGCGCCATAAATCTTGTTTCTTAATCGCTTATTCATGCTCAAAGTAATTTGAGTATTTCCATATTTTTGCTCTCTAATTACAACTGAATTAAAATGAGTGTCTTTGCTTCATATATTTTATTTTAAATTAACAGTAAGTATAAGAATACAAAATCTGAAGTGTAAAGAAAACTCTCTTTATTCCCCTAAGCAAAAAGATTTATATACCTAATAACCTTTTGTAAATATAATCACATTAGTATATTAAATACACTTGTACTTGCAATACTTATGGTTGAATACTGAAACGACAATCAGTTTCAAGCCGCCGTTAAGTCTCGTGCCGTCTCTGTCACTACAAGGTGTAAAGTAGCGACGGATAGACATTTAAGCACGTGTTAAAGTTAATTAGGGTTTCAGTATTCGTAAGTTAGTGTAATAACTAAAAACAATGTGAAATGACGTACGGTTGAAATTATTTTTTTTATTTATTTTATTGTAAGGATAACATTAGGACAACTTAAACACGATGTAAGTTTTTTAAATGCATTATAAACAGTATTTTGTATTCTGTTCCTAAGTATAAAGGACAGGATGTGCTCGTGACAAGGATCATAAATAATAATAAAACGTAATTATAAAATAATTATGTTTTATATTCTTTACTATATTATCTTTTGTATTTTAAAATATATAATATGCATACACATATTATGGCACATAAAATATTCATAATTAACTATTTTACTACATCCCTACCTCCTATCTACCGTCCGGTGTCTTCTGTATTAAAAGTAGGTAACAGATACATAATATTATTACAAAAAAAGAAAAATCTAAAATCTTGTTGTAATCTTTTGTTTATAAACAAAAACAGGGAACAATATATTTTCCGCCAGCGTTTTAAAATACCTTCCTAGAATTTTGAGTGTTACGGACACGAAGCCTGTTGGCACTTGGCAGCGCTTCGTGTATACCGACATCGAGTTTACATTACGATAGAGTGTAAGCGATCACGTCGTTAGCCTATTGCCACGAACAATATTGTCACATTGTCGCATTATATCAAATGTCCTCATACCGACATGTTCACAGTACCTCAATTCCGAATGCCAGATTTGGACACGACTGACTTTATAGAGGTATTAATTAACGCGGATATTAAGAAAATACGAATATGAAAAAGTAAAATGAGCCATCTCAAGATATTAAATTCAATAAACTTTGCTAAACTAATATAATCTTAAGGATAAAAGCCAGTCAGGTCACCTTCTAACATTATAAAATATTCAAAATCCTTCGCGCTAAAACGTAACGAACTGTGATTAGGGCCGACTCTGACCTTTGTCTAAAGAACTTCCCAACAACAATATCTCGGTAAAACTTTGCAATAATGAACATTGTAAATAAATCTTATGGCGGCTGCCCGCGAAACGATACTAATCAAGACTAAAGAAAAGTACTTGGCTGAATAGAACTGTGCCTTTGCCTGCCGCTCCTTTGGGATCGAGTAGTCTAGTACAAGTTGTTTTTTGTATGCTTTTGTATAATCTGAGGATTATGAATGCAGTGGTAAAATTGACAATGGAACGTTTTGAAACGGTGTTGAAATTCTTAAGAACATTGAATAATGTAACAATTTAAAGCTGATTTTGCCATCGTCGGATAATTAACTTTTATTCGAGATTTGACAGTTTTGTATGAAACAACTGTGAAATTTCAAAATTATTCCGCGATTTAGGATATCTGACGATGGGAAGGATAAAAATCAATCATAACAAAACTGTATTTATACCTACATATTTTTTTTGTTTTGTTTTTTCTTGGTAAGATGATAATCCTGAAAGTGACATAGAAGTTTAATAAGACTGCTTCTGAATTACAGCACAATATTTATGAATTTATTTACCCAAACTATCAGGAGGGTGGGAGTGCTCCGTATAATGCGTATGTGTGGGTTGCGTACAGACTTAACCGTGTGAATAAGTTGAATGAGTAAGGAATTTCGATAAGTGATTTTTTTCTGAAGATATAATATAATACAATAGTTGTAAGGAGGTGAACAGGTTTACTAGACTTTACGTTTGGTCTTAATTTGTCAAGATATGTATAATAAAAAAATAGTGTACAGAGCAGGAATTAATAATAAAATAAAATATAAATTCATTTTAAAGGTTAAAAATTCCTTAGAAATGGAATATATAAAATATTATGCTAAATAGACCTGTAATTCTAATGATATACATACTTAGTTTACTTAGTATTTTTATATGAAAATATATTTAAGACTTTTACAATTTTAAGCATTTCTGATCTCCTACGTGATACGGACCCGAGTACTTAATTCTACAAAATCTTGACCCTGGATAAAACTTTATCTCGTACAGGATCAATATTGACGATTCGACACACAGTGCGGAATCATGCCCCTATGTGTCAATGAACTCCATGCATCTATGCACCATTGAAGGGGACAATCCGAGAAGCTATTTAGGTACGTTTTTGTTATGGGAATTTTGGAAGCCATGATATAACTTCTAATTTCGTTGGGTGACAATGGTGACGGAAAACGGGAAAGACGACCTTAATGGCTAGAGATAGAGCTTAAAGCCTAATAAATACAGCACAAAATAACGTATTTTTTGGTTCTATACCCACTGGACCTTCATAATTGGACCCTACCTACTCGATAGGACTTATTGGACTTCCTATCAAAAACCTTGTACCCACTGGACCTGCAAAATGAAATCTTACTTAAACTTACTTAATCGACCTCAGGTTAAAAAAAAATCCCATTGGACCTCGCTTTTTAACACATTCGTTTTTTTTGAAACATACAACTAGACCATTTTCTATTTAATAGTACCTTTTCTTACTTAAATTATCAATAAGATCAAAGTTTTTTTAAGAATTTCGAATGGGGCGTGTAAATGAGGTCCAGTGGGTAGTTTGCAATTGGGTTTAGACTTGAAAGTCCAGTGGGTAAAAGACGACTGCCGACAAAGAGGTCCAATCGCCATTTTGATATCATATTTTTAAGAAGGTCGAATGAAACCTCTGAATGGGTCAAGTTGGTACTTTCTACAATTGGGTCTAATTTGAAGGTCCAATGGTTGTACCCACAAGACCTATTTTTATAATTATGGGTTAACGAAATACTTATTAATTAAAATTATGTCATTATAAATCCTTTCCAACATTTAAAACTGGTCTATCATTATTTATGTCCTATGACTCTTTTTTTTTGCCTTGAGCTGAACTTGACAAAGTATATCTTAAGTGATGATAGTGATACTTATTTATTGTTTAAAATAAACTGGAAGTACATTTTCATAACATAATACCCAAAGATGTATTATTATGGTCAATAGAATATTTATATTCACGTCATTGTAAGCTCTTGTTTAAGATATAATTATGCAATCACATGTTAAAAATTGCTGCGTCTACTACTAGTATGCCTCTTGCAATGATAGTCTATACTGATGCTAAAATTGGAATATAAAGCATAAAGCAAGTAAAGCTATTATAGGGTCACTACAAATAATGACTGATTAGGGACTATCGACTTTCGTTTGGGCACACCACTTTTTACCCCTGCCTACTCCTTTAGGGTGATGAGCGTAATGTCTCACTTTAAAATCCTCTCAATAGATATTGAATATAAAGGAATGGATTTTCCTTAACTAAGTGTGTATTTAATTTGAAACAATATCCTTTACTTCAAGTTAGGGAACGTTGAATAATTAATCTTTCTTATAATAATATTTCGACGCTCCAAACTTAGTGAAACGAAACGATGGCGAGTACCTACTAACCTTTTAACTAGAATTGAGATATGAAATTGTACGAAAATAATGAGACTTTCTAACTTTGTATAAACGTTCTACCATCGCGACTGACGTGGGCTTTGTTAGACTGAATTTTTCCGCGAAATCTGTAATTTAGTATAACGAATTGTAAATGGTCTTAGTTTTGGTGACAGTAGGTACCGTCAGCACCTAATTTGCACTTAAGGCCAAAAAAGCTATAATCCATCCCGTATGTCCACCCTACTTATGGTTCTATGGGGGTATCGATTATTCCCCGCGCCCGTGCCCCCTGCGCCGCCGCCCTACCCCTCGCAGATCTCACCTACGAGCGCCGGCATTCCCACTTATTTCCAAACTTACTCCTATAAAAACTAGTGTTGATTTTTTGTAGCTCAGAAACTACTTCATACTTTTTATCTGTCTCGCAAGCCATTGTATGGCCAACTTTATTTAATAGATTTTATCGCGGTATTTAGGTTTTCATTAACTTTTAAAGCGGACACAATGAAATGTTGGAGTCAGGATTAATGCATGAAGAGACAACAATCACAATCAGATTTTAATTTTGCCAACCGTAGAGGAAATGTTAGACAGAAATGTCTTGTTGTATTCACAGCAGAGTAACTGTAGTTTAAATGAATGCAATGTGTTACATGTTTGAAATGTAGAACGCAGTAGCAGGTATAAACTTAATAAGATAAAGCTTCGTTACCAGTTTATTAAAAAGTTGTGAAAAAACCTATAGGCATAATAGTTACAGCCCAAGATATATTGTTTCGACGATGTTAGATTAAAAAACAATTTGTATTCTATTTTCAAATGGCCATAAATACAGGCGTGTCTATGACAAGGGTCGACACTCGTAGAGGCGTGCAGACAGAATGCCACGCCACAGATAACAATATTTTTTTGTTAGTTGTGTAATTTATTACGTATTTAAATTAATAAATTTAACGAAAACTATTCATAAACTTATGAATGTAAAAAGTAGCAATACCGGAGCAAAGAAAACTTCCGTATTCATTTAGAGCTTGAGTTTTTGATGTTTATTACCCTAATTATTCACCAAGTCATTTTCGACAGTGTACTCCTTTCATTTTTTTATAGGAATAAAATAATAGAAATAAAAAAGAAACCTAATGAAGCTAGACAAAGAAGGTTGTACATACACGAAGAAAACGACATACCTATGTTGGACAACAGACTTAATTAATCTCGTAATACTGAACAACAACAAATAATCGCTCCAAGAAACTTAGCAGAACTTTTTCATATAATCACCACACTAAGCGTTATCTGATAACCACTTACTAGAACTTTGGTGATTGCAGTGTGATGTTAAGGATGAGCTTTTCTGCTAGTTACAACCCACTTTGCCCGCATTGACATCAAATAGCCGGATTTTGGGGATGTTGAATGGGTACAAAAAATAAAAATTATGGACACAATATATTTTTTGCTATTTTGATAATTAAAGTTATGGAATGGTCCCGAGCTTTACGTCGCATACCGCTGTTACTTGTATGGGTTAGTGTAGTTTTGTGGTCTTTAAAATTAATGTAACGTCAAGGGGCTCGTGGCTAAGTGTAAGCCGTACGGTGTGACCGATAATAAAGGTTAACCCGCGGCTGGTCCGTGGATGGCTGACCATTTGTAAATATATCGAAACCCCTCCGTGCCTCGGAAAGCACGTTAACTCGTTAAACCGTTGGTCCCGACTGTCATCCAGTGATCTTTGATAGTCGTTTTAGTCATTACAATTCTGACAACCAGTCTTACTATGGAATACTGTATTACCTAGCAATGGGTTGTGGAGGTCAGATAGGCAGTAGCTCCATGTAAAATACGGTATTCATATAAATCCGGTAAGACTGGAAGACGACCCCAACATAGCTTGGGAAAAGGCAGAAGTATCGTCGTAAGTTTCTGTTTAGGCCGAAAAGGAAAAAAGTCGTGTTTAATCATTGTAATTTATCTATTTAAAATAATGTTAACATCCTTAGACATGAAGTCTCACTGTACATCAGACATGAAGTCACTGTAAGGTGTGAAGTGAAGTAGCTACAGATAGGCATTTAAAAATATCAATGTGAAGTTGCGTTTCTGCAAGGGCAATTCTAACATCAATCTGTAGAAGAATTTTTTATGTTAAATACTACGTGAACTAATGTTTTACGTCCAAGCTTGACCTCTTTAAAATATTAGTGGAGACCAGTCTAATCTCTTAGTTTTTACGGCATTTGTGGTAGCATACCGGTAACATGACCATACTAAAACTATGTTATAAAAATACGTCAGCACTGAAACTTTTATAGGTTTTCGTTTCATTGGGTTATTGAAATTAAATGAAAACTGTGGCATCAAATAATATATGTTCTAAGGTTTGTAGGTTAAATAAAATTTGTCTATTGCAGTATAATTATTTTTACTTTCCATTGTTATTTTTTATAGATGATATTTTTTTATATCCGTAGTTATACTGTAGGTAATTTCGACATTTGACATTAAATCATCTTATCATTAAAAATACTGACTGCACTTTACACAGAGTTGCCATGTTCTAAATACCTATTACTTGATTGTCGCATGTTTTATTCAGTTTCGAAATATCTAAGGTTCCATGATTTTTGTCGTTGGTTGGAGCAGATTTATAACACACTATTGCTTACTTAGAAACCGTTTCTAACCAACCCTACTCGTTTTCCCAAATGTATTTAATTTTGATCCAATTAGGCGGACACTCTAATCAAAATACTGGTGATCAGAATTTTGTGAGACTGGAAATCTTCCCAATCAGAAAATTCATATACAGTTAAAATAATCCTAATATATTAGTACAAAGTTTCGTATAACATTAGTTACAGATGTCGAATGTAACCTGGATTAGTAGAAAGTACTCGCAATCCTTAGCTCAGCAAGCTAAGTGCTCTCAGCTATGCGCCAAACGGATCGTCGGCTCCTTCAGAATACATCAGTACTTAAAATGTATACAAATGAAACTTGGGTTTCGTTTGAACGTGTAGTGGTTTATTTGTATATAGACATTATAATTATAAGAGGTGTACTAAGCTGTATTTATTTAACGCAAAATTTACTTAGTTTTTGGTATAATCAGCCTACCCATGTATCTATTTATGCCTGCCAAGTGATAGTTCTACAAGCATTAACGCCGGTCGAATTGCTGAAATGTATGGAAGTGACAAGTCTAAGTCACGTGACTTATCTAAAACAAATGTTATTTCCATACATTTAATGTTATTTGTGCAAATGTCAGTTGGCTAGAGTTGCTGGCGCATATGTGTTCTGCTCTATGGAAAATAAGGACTAGAATGTTATTCCTGTAGGAATTTTAGTACGATTTTGTTTTAAGTGAATCCATAATAGTACACTTAAACAACAGTAAATACAATTATAAGAATATTCATGTTTAGTGATGGGCTTATCTCTCAATTGAATTATATTAGTTACAGATCATCATAAATGAAAGCTTATAAGTAGTGGTCATGATCTGAAAACCGGACATATCTTTTTTTTTAATTCTGTTGCTGAATGGAGCGTATGAATGAATGGCCCACAGCAATAGCCTGATATTTGCTGTACTTTTTACATCCAATCTTTTTACTTTTAGATTGAATGCTGATTCAACATGTGCTTTCATCTTCCTAGACTGGATGACTAGATTTAGGAAGAAAGTATAAAAATATTATGAAAATATATTATATCAGACTATTTTATTCTAAAGGCAGATGTGCTGAGATTGTAATGTGTTGTTAATGAAATTAACTTTAATAGTTTCATTTATTTTTATTCAGATCCTAATCTATACCTAAGCTTTAATTTTTTTTGTTGCCATATTCAGACTTTTTGCTGTGTAGACCTTTTATCATAAAGCTTGTAGGCTACTTTACTATTTATTTCATTTATTTATATATATATATTTATCTATATCCTGAACTTAAAACTAATTTACATAAACAAACACAATCACTGAACACTAACATACATACTTCCTTACTAGTTGGTCGATAAATTTACCATCGATAGTCGATGATGATCAAACTATCGACCGAACCCTCATCACTAATTGACGATATCCGTACAACTATCAATAGCGATATACGGCCGCCGCAGAGACGCAAGCGCATGTTCTTCAAGGCTAACCAGTCAGGATCACACCTCGACGCGGAGCGCACGCTTGACGCTTTAATTTTATAAACGCGGATATCGCGATACAGCTTTGCTTTTTTCATGTATACTTCATTATATATCATCTGTCTATCATCCTTCTACTTTCATCCTTCTGCTACTACATTCTGTGCTTGTGCTTGTGCTTGTGAACACTTCCCTATTGTGCCTTCTGATCTTATTTACTGTGTAAGGACTTGTGGACAATATAATCCTGTAGAACGTGAGTTGCCTACTTATTTATACTGCACCCTATACCTACCTTACCATACTGGTGACCCCGTGAAGAACAATGGAAGGGGATATGTTTAAAGACGCACGAGGCGCGGCAAGGTCACCGCAACCTGGCACTAGTGATGGGAGGATGTCGATAGATCCCAGCAATGTTTTCAAAGTTGGCGTACGAGTGCCCCCGTTTTGGGCTGAAGAGCCGGAGATTTGGTTTGCCCAGGTCGAGGGACAATTTAGTATAGCGGGAATAACTAGTGATGTCACAAAATTTAATTATGTTATCGGACATCTGGACAATCAATATTCTAGAGATATAAAGGATATCATTATTAGCCCGCCTGCCACTAACAAGTATGAAAAACTGAAGGCCGAGCTAATCAATCGACTCACCGCGTCCAAAGAGAAGAAAATCAAGCAGTTATTGATGCATGAAGAGCTTGGCGACCGCAAGCCTTCTCAATTTCTTCGCCACTTGAAAAGCCTGGCAGGCTCAAACATTCCTGACGACTTCCTGAGGACGATATGGGTTAGTCGCCTACCACATGGCATCCAGACAGTACTCGCAGGTCAACCAGGTGCAGCTTCTCTCGAGGATCTAGCTGACTTAGCCGACAGAGTGAACGACCTGGCTACGACAACTCCAAAGGTCGCCGTTGTGAACGACGCTGTCCCTAGCTCGGTTTTGAACGAACTAACTAGGGAGATAGCTGAGCTTCGTCGACAGTTCCAGCAGATGTCAACTCGGAACAGCCGTTTACGCTCCCGTTCCACCAGAAACACTCGCAGCAGTTCGAGGCAGCGCTCTCTATCGAGCTACAAAAAGTTTCCCAATTGTTGGTATCACAACAAGTTCGGAGAAAAAGCCAACAAGTGTATCCGGCCCTGCGACTACAAGGCGGAAAACTCCAAGGGCGGTCGGTAATGGCGACCAACGATTGCCCTTTGCCTGCTTCTGGTCGCCTGTTTGTTACTGACCGATCTTCGAAGACGCAGTTCCTGGTCGACACAGGGAGCGACCTCTGCGTTTTCCCACGGTCATCGCTTCATGATCGTCGTGCTCGTACGGACTATAGTTTGTGTGCTGCTAATGGTTCTAGCATAGCTACATATGGCTGTATCAATTTAGATTTAGATTTTGGTTTACGCAGAACTTTTCAATGGCGTTTCATTGTAGCCGATGTTACGAAGCCAATAATTGGTGTAGATTTTTTAAATTTTCATAATCTTATTGTTGATTGTCGTAACAAACGCCTAATTGATAATTTAACTTCTGTTTCGACTATTGCTTCCGTAGCTAAATGTAATAAAATTTCTTCTGTTAAGGTCGTGACTGGTGAGACCCGGTATCATAAAATTCTCGGCGAGTTTCCGGAAATTACTCGACCAGCTGGTAAGCTACACTCCACACCGCACAACACAGCACACCACATACGCACGACACCAGGCCCTCCAGTTTGCTCTTCACCTCGTCGTTTAGCACCGGACAAGCTCAAGATTGCCCAAAAAGAGTTCCAGTCTATGTTGGCCCTTGGTACAGCTAGGCCTTCTGAGAGCCCTTGGTCATCACCGCTACACCTAGCGCCAAAGAAAAACAATGGCTGGCGTCCTTGCGGCGACTATCGTAAGTTGAATGCCCGTACCGTGCCTGACAGGTATCCAATTAAGCATATACACGACTTTACCCATAGTATAGCTGGATGTAAAGTCTTCAGCACGCTCGATTTAGAGAAAGCATATAATCAGATACCTGTCAGCCCAGAGGACATTCCTAAGACCGCAATCACGACACCATTTGGATTATTCGAATTTCCGTTCATGACATTCGGTCTCAGGAACGCGGGCCAAACTTTTCAGCGGTTCGTGGACGAAATGACGAGAGGACTAGACTTCGTATATTGCTATCTAGACGATTTTCTCGTGTTTTCTAGAAGTCCGGAGGAGCATGAAGATCACCTACGTCAGATCTTCGATAGGCTAAAGGAATATGGCATGATGGTAAATAGTTCGAAATGCGTTTTCGGTATGGAGGAGGTAACGTTTCTAGGGTACCGGATTACCGAGAGCGGTTCTAAGCCACTCGATGCCAAAGTTCAGGCGGTGAAGGATTTTCCCCCTCCAACCAATGTTCGCCAACTAAGAGGGTTCCTAGGCATGGTTAATTTTTACAGGAGATTTCTTCCACACGCAGCCGAGATCCAAGCCCCACTTCACGCCTTACTAACAGGGTCCGTTAAAGGTTCGCACCCCATTACCTTGACAGGTGACACATTAGCCGCTTTCGAGGCTTGCAAAGAAAGTCTGGCCAACGCTGCTCTACTAGCCCATCCGGACTGCACCGCTAAACTTGCAGTAGTCACAGACGCCTCCGATAAGGCGATCGGAGCGGTCCTGCAACAATTTAAAGATGATGCGTGGCAGCCCCTAGCTTTCTTTTCAAGGAAATTGAGTCCTTCACAGGTGAAATACTCACCATATGATAGGGAGCTTCTAGCAATTTATGAGGCCATTAAGTATTTTAGGCACATGCTAGAAGCACGCCATTTTATAGTCTATACCGACCATAAACCCATAAGTTTTGCCTTCAACGAAAGGAAGAACAGCTGTTCGCCTAGGCAGTTTAGGCACTTGGATTTTATTTCTCAATTTACGACAGACATCCGCCACATTTCTGGTAAAGATAATGTGGTTGCAGATACCTTGTCGCGAATTGAAGAGCTAGCAGACCCCGTAGACCTCGAGAAACTAGCTCAAGCTCAGGCTTCTAACTCAGAACTCTGTAAGCTTCTGAGTGAAGGTTCATCTCTGCAGCTTAAAAAATTCAATGTCCCTGGAAGTCGAATTCCCCTGTACTGCGACGTCAGTACTCCAGTTTCCAGGCCATACGTACCTAAACCACTTCGACAGCAAATCTTTAATAGCTTGCATTCCCTAAGCCACCCTGGTGCCAATGCGTCGGCCAAGCTGATAGCCGAGCGGTTTGTATGGCCGGGCGTGAGAAAAGACTGTAGGGAATGGGCGCGTGCTTGTATACCGTGTCAGAGGACGAAAGTCAACCGTCATGTGACTTCCCCTCTCGGCACTTATAACTTACCGCGCGCCCGGTTTAAGCACATCCATATCGACCTGGTAGGACCTCTTCCACTTTCCCAAGGTTATCGGTACTGCTTAACGGCCGTGGATAGATTTACACGGTGGCCAGAGGCAGTACCGATACAAGATATTACAGCGGAAACGGTGGCCAAGGCTTTGCTGTCTATTTGGATATCTCGGTTCGGTTGCCCGACAAATATTGTAACCGACCGTGGTCGCCAGTTCGAATCGGCCTTGTTTCAATGTTTGTCAAAAATAGCCGGATTCGAACATAAGCGGACGACAGCCTACCATCCGGCATGCAATGGCCTGGTTGAACGGTTTCACCGTCAGCTGAAGGCCGCGATCGTCTGCCATGCAAACGATAGGTGGACGGAATCTTTGCCATGGGTCTTATTAGGCGTAAGATCTGCCTTTAAGGATGACCTACAGGCCTCTTCTGCGGAACTGCTGTACGGGGAGCCGCTAAGATTACCCGGAGAATTTTTCGAGCCTACTGTCAACGGTACAGTAGATACAGCTGAATTTACTGCAAGGCTTAGAAACTTTGCCGAGAAATTGCGACCGGTACCAGCTTCCCAACACTGCAAGCCCAAAGTGTTCGTTTATAAAGAGCTAGAAACTTGCGGCCACGTTTTCCTCCGTGAAGACGCATTGCGAGGTGCTCTCCAGCCAGCTTATTCTGGGCCATATAAAGTTCTGTCACGAGGGGACAAGATATTTAAATTACTCGTTAAGAACAAGGAAGTCACAGTTTCCATTGACCGACTAAAGCCAGCCTTCATTCTATCTGACCAGGTGGAGGAACCCCCACCAGTAGCTCCGCCAAGTTACATAACACGTTCTGGGAGGCGAGTTAAATTTACTGACTACTATCGCCCTTGACGGTCTCTGGAGGGGGGTGGTGTAGGCTACTTTACTATTTATTTCATTTATTTATATATATATATTTATCTATATCCTGAACTTAAAACTAATTTACATAAACAAACACAATCACTGAACACTAACATACATACTTCCTTACTAGTTGGTCGATAAATTTACCATCGATAGTCGATGATGATCAAACTATCGACCGAACCCTCATCACTAATTGACGATATCCGTACAACTATCAATAGCGATATACGGCCGCCGCAGAGACGCAAGCGCATGTTCTTCAAGGCTAACCAGTCAGGATCACACCTCGACGCGGAGCGCACGCTTGACGCTTTAATTTTATAAACGCGGATATCGCGATACAGCTTTGCTTTTTTCATGTATACTTCATTATATATCATCTGTCTATCATCCTTCTACTTTCATCCTTCTGCTACTACATTCTGTGCTTGTGCTTGTGCTTGTGAACACTTCCCTATTGTGCCTTCTGATCTTATTTACTGTGTAAGGACTTGTGGACAATATAATCCTGTAGAACGTGAGTTGCCTACTTATTTATACTGCACCCTATACCTACCTTACCATAAGCTTAAATTCAAGCCAGTATGCTATTTAATAGGCCTACTACGCTAACTGTTTTGTCAATCAACCATTTAATACGGTAAATATTTGCTGTACAGTACCAACCTGACGCACAAAATTGATATATCCACGTGTCGCATCCCCATGCAAAACGCGTTCATGTCAAAGGTATGGTTTTATTGGATTTTGGTCGTAATATAAAAACATCAAGGGCGAACTTAATAATATTGAGGTTGAAGATGTACCGTATAGAATATATACACACGTACGTAGTATGTACTAACATATACCTACACTGTGACGTACGTGTTGTGTATTATATAGGTATGTATTGACGCGTAGTTTACAGGCTTCGTAGGCTATTCCACCCTACATATTTGATACTAGCTTAACAATGTATTTTTACATCATATTCCAAAGACTCATAAGAGTAGCTAGTATTTGATATTGTATGGTAGAGCAGTCCTAATTTAGAGATAATGAAACTATTAGGATTTTATTAAATTAACATGTAAGTTAAAAAACAAGGAAAAGACAATTTGTTAAATAAAGACCTAGATAACGATTTCGAAATATTAAAATATGTGTAAGCGACAAGAATTTTTTTTATGTACAGCAGCTTAATAATTTTTAAAGTTGTTTTTTAGTCTTGTTGCCTGAAGGAATAATTAGATAACAATGTACCAAAATTCATTATTTTTTCTAAAATAAAAATTTTCGTGACCTGTTTTTTTTAGAAAATAAGCGTTTGGAGCTGATTTTTCATAGGTTCGAGGTAGTTTGATCACAGAGGACACGTGAAATCCCACTGGTAAACAAAAGAACAGTCGAAACAAGATGGCGCACCCTGTCCAGTGAATTTTGTTACGAGCTTATTCTCCAAGCATAGTCTGTGATATAGATTTTAGCTACGCAAACAGAAGATTCAAAATGGACCGGAACAAAGCTAATGTATGATAATTTAGTAATGTTCATTAGGCACTTTCAGTAGGCAAGTCAAGGAAAAATAGCGTTTTTAAATTATTTTTCAGTTGTGCGAAGGGACTTCTAGTTTTGTAAAAAAAAACGTCAATCGATTTTTTATTTATGTTCGCGGCTGTTTTTTTGTTTTGTTTAAGATAATATACGTTACATTTAGCTCCAAATTTTTGAAGATAATATAATAATATGTTAAATTAGAATACATTCGAAATAAGATTTAATTACGTAGTAATGTTTTATTTCAAAACACATTTCCCAAACAAAACATCGGTTCAGATAGCCGACGTTAAAAAGCCGCTCTCAAAATTCTTTTGTACTAATTACAAAGGCGTAAAGCGAGTTAACGACGCTCATCAAAGCTCGGCGCGAACGAGAGTGTGGTTTATCAATTATGTACAAAAAATATATCGCTATAAAATTCTTATTATAAAGTGGAACGCCGGCAACATATTTTATTTCGTGCGAAACACTCGGGATTATTCGTTCTCGCCGCATAATGTCCAACTTGTCAGGTCGGCAGTCGGTCAACCAGTCTGCTTGTGCTTACCCTACGCCCCGTTAGTTCTACATCTTCCAGTTTAGCAAGATCTCCCCCCCCCCGCGCCACTTTAGTAAGAAGCCATAGAATGAGGCAACAGCCAGTCAATTCAGAGCTCAGTTTACATTAGTAGTTGATACAGCCCACCGTAAGATTTTACGAAAATTAACTTTAAGGGCACTTCAATCTAAACCCTTAGGAGATTAGGGTTTTCAAATAAGCGTATACATTAGTCGGCTTTTGGTCATTCATGTGGTTTCGTCTGTCTTTGTGTACCTACACGGTATTCAATCGAACGGAACAGTATTCGCTTTGCCCAAATATGAAATCATAGCATTGTTGGGTTTTGAAACCGTACGGCTTTCAATTATTATTTCAATTTGATTTCGTTGTTTCTGCGAATGCTCACGCGTGTTATATTTCATGTTTAAATCAAAGACGAGTGGGTTGTCAAGTTTGTTTGTAGTTTTTCGTACATGGAATTGAAGGGAGTTTAGCAAAAGGTTTATAAACTCTAGCTTATACAAACATACGTTCCTAACGAAAGTTTAGATTTAGAATTAATTTATTCTGACAGGTTTCGTCTTCGTTCCATTCTTTGTTACATATTCTCTATGACGTCACTAGCTCACAATTCTTATTGTCTATTGTCGTCGTCAGCAAGCCTGTCAAAAATCCATGGTATCCGCTCAACCGTTCCCAAGTTCGAACAAGCAGACAATAGAATTTACAAACAGCTGTTTAAGGTTTACTTATAGTTAACTGAATAAGTAACTTCGACACAGAATGAGCTTGGATACGGATATTTTTTCTCAGGCAGTTTTTATTTCCAGCTTTCTTGTAGTACAATATCTTTGTTCGCATTTTGTGTGATTTGATTTAGATATTTTATTTTATATTTGAATGGCCTTAGGTCTAATATGTAGCCAATGCTTTTATTTGTAATATTCCATTTTATACTATTTTATATTCTCTGTTTGCTCTTGAAAAGATACAACGTGTGTTTTGCGTTACAGTTAATACATATTATAAAACAAAAGTCGCTTCCCGTTGTCTGTCCCTATGTATACTAAGATGTTTAAAACTACGCAAAAGATTTTGATGCGGTTTTTTTTAATAGATAGAGTGATTCAAGAGGAATCTTTGTATTCTAGGCTTCTGCAACAATGTTTAACTAGCGCAGGAGCCAGAGAATTCTACAATGGTAAAACGTTTTATGCCAATAAAGCAATTTATTTATTTATGTCATAATACACGTGCGAAGCTGTAGCAGGTCCTCTAGTTTTGAAAAAAAAAGAAATCTAATTTAAATCTTTTAACTCTACCATTTGTTTCAAACACAAAGAAGGTTGTTGTTGTGGTTAAAAAATAAAAGGTGATAAGTCTCGCTTTATTGAACGATGTCAAAAAGATACATTGACTCTGTCTAGGGGTTGATGGTAAAAAGCATAGAACGTAATTGTTTATCAAGCACACGAATTATAAAAGCAGACAAGGGGAATGAGTAAATAGACGATTCGCGGGGACTAACCTGGTACTACGTCACTTGTGCTATCATACTTTTGTTCACTGACTGAATAGAATTTGATTACTTACCTATCAAATGTAGTGCTTTAAGCCGCTGCTGTCTAACAATAAATGCTGGCTGTAATAAAATAATAATTAATCAAATATTGTATAAAGTAATTGTAGAAGAATTTGCCATAATTATAGTCCAGTATAAATTATTACTAAGGGTAATTGTAGATTCGTCAGGTGATTGTTGTGTGAACTTTGAAAGTATTTATAAACATTTAGGTATAACTCTTTGAGTTGTGAAAATTGAGGAAACAGGTGCAGCGTGACGAAATAATCTTTGTAAAATAAAGTCTAGTTCGACCGAGACAGTATACCAGTATTTTACACGGAACTGCCGTCAACCCTCCCTATCTAATGGGAGAGAGGGGTTATTGATGTGCTATAGGTAGACCTACCTCTATCTGCCCAGACCGTATTGTTTTGTTCTATTAGAATGCTTAATATGCTCCTCAATGCGATGTTTTGACTGATAATTGTGACCTAGTAATTTAATAAAACAAAAGGTACCTTTTAGTTGACAAAGGGCTGATTTTCCCATCGTCAGATAACTTTATTCGAGGAATAATTTTAATATTTTGATAGTTGTTTCATATAAAAACTATCAAAGCTCCAAATTATTCCTTAAATAAATGTAATCAGGCGATGGAAAAATCAGCCCTAAATGTTTAACTAAGGGCCTATTTCAGATAACTTTATACGAGGAATAATTTTGAAATTTTGACATTTGCTTCATACAGAATCAGTCAAACGTCAATTTTATTCGTCGAATAAAAGTTATCTGACGATCGTGAAATAGGTCTTGCCTAGGAATTTTGTATTTAATGTTTTTTACGTAGGTACCTACATGATTGAGAGTCAAAGATGTGAACGGTATAATTTTTGCAATTATAGCATAGACGAGCAAGATTCTATTAATTCTTCATTTGAAATTTAGATCTGTTTAGTTGGTAGGTATATATTGCAAGTTTTGAATATAGTTTATTCGAAAGGATTTTAAGAAATTAATTATTTTTATTATGTCTAATTCATGCGTTGCTGTAGCTGTCCTTGGAAATCTGTCTAGTTTGGTTTCTATTCTTATGGTTTTTTTTACATATTTTGTATAGCTATTGGTTATCCTTATTGATGTAATAAATAAATGTATCAACACTATATTATAAAAATATTATAACGAGAAAAGATTTTTGTGTCTATTTGCAATGAATAAACTCAAAAACGACTGAACCGATTTCAAAAATTCTTTCACCATTAGAAAGCCACATTCACCCTGAGTAACATGAGCTATATTTTTTACTAAAAAATTAGGTACCGCGGTCGGAGTCGCAGGGAACAGCTAGTGTTGAATAAAGTCGTTGTATTTATTAATTTTTGTTCTTCTTCATCTCTTGAACTTCTTCTAAGAATGTTTCCTTATTTGTTTCGTTGGAAACCACAAACCATTGCAACTTTTATTCTTGTATAAATGTAAAGACTAGATTTATAGCACGAAATAATTAAATCTAGAGTGTGTGTACTGCAATGCGCATACCATAAAAACTAGGAATTCGTTCTTTTGTTGGTGTTGAGGAGTCTGGGCCGTCAGCGGTTCCTAGATGGTTTTTGTAACATATATAATTATGTGGTACAAATAGCAAAAAAAAAAATTCATAATATAATATACTACAAATAATTAAAAGTTATAAATATTCTTTCTTTCTTATTTGGATGAAAATACCGTGGTAGGTACTACCTGTTATAGATATCTACCTACCTGCTCCATTGACTTGTGTTAGAATCAAGAAAGTACTTTGGCACTTATTGTAGACGTTTAAAATTCCTTATCCGACTAAGAACAAATTGATCTGAAGTTATTAATAATTAATACGTTTTGTAATTTGTCAGGAATTTCTTCCTAAAATTTGTTAGACATAATTATGTGGACTTTGTTTTTTTATCTTTATTTTTAACAAGGCTTCATTCAGTCAATATATATGTCAGCCTCATGGGGAATATGTGGACTTCAAAATAGTTTTCATGACTATTGAATGTAATAATACCATTCGATAATGAACATTTTCATTCGAACACTTTTTCCTAGTAATATGTAGTTCAGAATAAATTCCTTTGTAGCGTTCAAGTATCCAAATCCGTTTAGCTGTAACGTTGCTAAGTAACTAATAAAAACTTACTGTCGCTTCAATTGCCGACACTATTTGCGAAATGGGTAAGACCTTGGCCATTGGATTTTGATTTCCTCTTGGAACGTGTATTTTCATGATCTACAGATGTATTCCGGTTCTGGGTTATAACAAAAACAAGGTTTAAGCATTGAGTTATAATGTACTACGTACTAGAGAAGCTATTTCAAACAAAATATAGCGCGCGCATTTGAAGTCAGCGCAGGACAGCGCATGCGCGGAACCCGCGCATGCGCGGGGCAAGCTTGTTATTTTCTCATAGATAACAATCAATGCGCGCAGATGCGACAATTTTTTTATATTCTGCCTACGTGTGTAAAAAAGTATTTCTACTGTTAAAATACTTTAATTTTCTTCAAATAAAATAAGTTTAGTTAATTTCTGCCGTTTGGTATTAGTAATCCACAGTTGGATCAGTTTTTGTAAATATGTATCTAGCGTTACAATATTAAAAAAACCGCCATTTACCTACTGGTTCTGCCTCTCATAAGTAAGTATACTGAACATTAAAAAAGTTAGATTTTCTAATAACAAAGTAAAACAAAAATTCCAGCAATGTTATATTTACAAATATAATATCATTTACGTTATCGCATGGTAATTCAGATTTCTTTAAGTATACTCTTAGTGTTTTCGTGGTGTATTTGTCGTTTTTTTGGAAATGCACGGAACATAATATGCGTGAATAATCTGAAGGTAACCAAGTTTCTTCGCTGCGATTTATCTGAACTTTGATTGATGATTCTCTTGTTTCATGACATAGCCGTGGAAACCTTTAAATCCAAACAAAAATGTGAAATATTATTACAACATTACTATCGTGATTAAATATTAATATTTTATTGCTCATAGTTTTAAAAAGTATACCTACATCGATAGTGTCAAGTCTGCGAATAAAAATGTTTTACTCTTTGACATTCACGTAAACAACCGCCGCCACGGTGACAGTTGCAATAGAAAAATTATAATTAAATAACGCGTGGTTTAAAGATAATAGTTGAACTTACTGGTGAAAAGTCACTCCTTGACTTTTATTTATGTTTTTGGAGTTGTTGGAACAGTACCTCAATGCACACGAAGGCATATTTTAATTATCAAAACTTCACTCAATGCGTCACGTTGCAGCAAGCGCTTGGCACAGACTAAGTGAGTTTAGGTCCGTGGACCATAACTCGTGTTACAAACAATTGGATTGAGGTGTCTCCTCTAGTACGTAGTACATTATAACTCAATGGGTTTAAGTGTGGTATAGGTTACCACGCTAATTACCACTGTGCGCGACGTGCTGCGGGTCCGATTCCCGCTTGGGACAAGCATTTGTGTGCTCCACAGATACTTGTTCCAAGTTTGGGTGTTCTTTGTGCTTGTGATTTGAATGTTTGTGAAACCCCCGCGACACAAGGATTAAATTCCTTAGTGCGGGCGTCGTTTTTTAAAAAAAAGAAAAACAAAGTCCATATGTATATACCTACCTATTTTATAGAACAAGACTTATTTTGTACTAGCTTTTGCTCGCGGCTACGCCCGCGTGGACGTCGGTTACCGCGGCAAATTATAGCCTTTATAGCCTTCCTCAATAAGTAGATATCTAACAATGAAAAAATTTGTAAAGTAGTTCCTGAGATTAGCGCGTTCAAACAAACTAACTCTTCAGCTTTATAATATTAGTATAGATACTCTTAACAGTCTCCTGATTAAACTTAAACACTGCGTAATTAAATTATCAAAAAAACCTATTTGCCATAATGAAAGAAGCCCTTACAGAAGCGAGCCGTACAAAATATTGATTTCCCGGAAGGCAGTTGATATGAGGATGACTTACTTAAAATACCATAAAATCGACAACTTGGCGATAGGTTTTAATGATATTTTTTACGTTTTGATTTGATTAATTCACAATAGTTATATACAAAAAAACAGAGACGTAGAAGCTCAATGACGCCTTCAATATGTCTTAACTCTCTACTTAATCACCGCTAATGAGACACAATTGATTTTCTATTGTAATGCGGCGACCAGTCGCCGATCGGAGACGAATAGGTTAAAGAAAAGCTAGACACGATCGCAACGAAAAACAATATATGTACTGCCATTTATACCATTGGGGTATGCAGTTGTTGCTATGTATAGTGTACAAGATGTACTTGCGGTTGTACCCGCGTAATTCCCGTTCCCGATGCCTTATCAGGATAAAAATATGCACTATTCCAGGAACAAAAAATTATATCTGAGTCAAATTTAATCCAAAACCGAACAACTGTTACTGAGTTATGGGGTAACAAACATCCACCCATTTATCCAAATATTTATTTAACCTTTCGCATTTGTAATGTTACTAGCGGACCTGTCCCAGCTTTGAATATAGCCCATTAATAAATGCTTAAAATTATACATAATAACCTTCCTCCTGAATCTCTCTATCTATTCCTGAAAACTGCATTAAAATCCGTAGCGTAGTTTAAACGATCTAAGTGTACAGACAGGCGGAGCGACATTGTTTTATACTATGTAGTGTAAAGATTAGTAAGACTTCAATTATGCCCGAATACTGAAACGCTTTTTATTTTTAAGTCGCCGTTAAATATCATGCTGTCTCTGTCACTTAAAGGTATATAGTGACAGATAGATATTTAAGAACATCTTAAAGTTAATTTTCGTTACAGCGGGGATCTCTTACACTTACGAATTATTAAAAGTTTATCCTACAAAACGGACCTACTATTGTCGCTCATCTGTCAATAAAAATCATAGTATAGTTCCCGCTCTACATAAGCAACAAGAATAATATTTGTATCTTATTTTATAGTATTGCTGGTAGCTGGTATGTGGCAACGGTAAACACAGCGAGTCTCGATAAAGAAAATGAGAGGGAAAGTGTGTGCGGTACGTAGCCTACATCAGGCTTACCCACGTTGACAAGAACTCGACATGTTTACACAGCGCTCTATAAATTGCTGGCTGTTATAAACATATTTGAATATGGAAAGAACGGGTTAAAAATAAGAAAAAAATACTGTTCTATATTCAATAAAGTAAAATTTATCATTTTCATAATGTTTTTCTTTACTTTTTAAAATCGTTGTTTGTTTTGTTGGGAACAAATGTTGGGGTCAAATCTATGGTTTTATTTAATCTAACGTTAAAGAGAAATTATAAATGCATTTTTTAACGTTTAGACGATGTTTTTTTTAAATAAAAATGTTTTTCTCTATGAGTCCTGCCCGTCGATTCCGAAAATACATTAGACAAAGTCACGGCGAATTCGTCGGTGAAAACTAGATTTCGTATTCCGAAATTAAGGTTTATTTGATGTTACTAAAGCTAGACCCGTCTAAGCCCACCTCTAAACTTTTCACCTGAGATTTCGACATCACTTGAACTTGAGTGCAGTTTCAGAATACGGTGAAAAGTACAAGTAATGTAAGCAGTGAAGTGAGTGTGAGAGGTGAGGTGAGTTTGGTCATTTTCGGAATCGCTCGGCTGGAAGTGTTTTTGATGTGATTTAGCATTGGTAGCGCGACTTAGTTGTGTATTTTATTTGTTACGTAAAGAAACAAAAAGCAAGAAAAGAATAATCTAAAATACATTAGGACTATATTGCTTTCACTTTTATCGACACTTAACTCACATTTTTGTACTTAATTTTACTTTCACTAACAGTACTTACTACGCCATATTCTGGGATAACAGAGTACAACAAACTGACAAAAGACCACGACCTTACTAACAGCTTACTTATCTCATAGCATTAAGGTTGTTTTTCGTACTTAATTTTTACAATAGCGGTCGACTGTACGTATAATTACGTGGTACACCTGTCTGGTGAGTATATGGTAGTGGGGTTGGTCCCATCTGGCGAAGGGTGGATAAGAAACAGGACCACGGTCCCGACCGGAGGTTACTATTGATATTAACGTTCCGATATTTTTTCTACTTATTTGTTATTCGACCCTCAGGAAGTTATAGATTGTGTTGGTTTGTCTAATAAGCGATTTGACACACGGATTGAGATGCTACTAGATTGAACTACGTTTAAGATAATGTATATTCTTAAGACTACCTAGGCAGTTCCTAGGTAGTCTAGTTGGCATTGAATACTCAGGAGTTTTGATTCCGATTACGTACAAGAACAATTCTTGTTTCTTCTATTTAAAATGAATACTTACCTAGTAAAATATTGTTTGTTGCGAAAAAAAGTCGATTTTTTAAACGTAACTTAAGTAGTTTTGTGTTTCGAGGATTGAAAAGCAGCATTAGCATTTACAGAATTATGCTTAGAAGGAGAAGTAGACACGGTTATATATTTTGCAAAGAAGACTAGTAGCTATCACTGCTGCATAGATGAACAGGTTCAGAGCGATATCTATACATATATTCTTACTTTAAAAAACAAAACTGGTTTGTTACAACAATTTAAGAACTACCGAAGTCCTGGACTGATTTTTATTTTCCTTGATTTATTGGATTCGTATCCATCCCGAATATCATAATAAACCTTAAATCCAGTGGACATTTTAGACGTCTTTTTCACATGACGGGGAACAGTCACGAGCATAAATATGTATACACATAGCGAAATTGAATTGATTAAAGTTGAATTGATGGTGAGTTCCTATTAAATTATTGTTTTACAATTTCGCTATGTGTATACATATATATATGCTCGTGACTGTAAAACTTACATGCGTGAAATCATAGGGCACAGCTAGTATATAATAATCCTTGAAAACACTGAGCGAAGGGAACACTATCTTTAACTAAAGCGGTTGGAGAGAAAGGGACAGAATCAGATATACTCGCACAACCGATTAGTACTACTCAACACGTGCTCAGAATGAATGAGATGGCTACACTATTATTAATACTCTTTACTAGAGATGAAAGCTTAAGATCTTCTTTGGTCCTTCGATACGAGGTCCTTAGATCAAGTCCGAATTGACCAGATGATTATTAGATTCTCTCTTTATACAAACATTGAACGTTTTTGTTATATATCAAGTTATTTATGATGTTTCAAATTCTCTTGAAACAATGGTGATATCAATATTCTAAAGGTGCGCTCGATTTAAGTTAACATATATCAACACTATAGTAAAAAACAAAAGCCTTAAAAAGTCCCCAGTATAAAGTACTGCGGCGCAGCTGGCGCGTCGGCGTGCGCGCATTTCTTACACGATACAATTACATTTCAGTAGGTTAAATATTTTGCAAGTCCTTGTGTATCTAGATGGAATGAAAAAAGGTATGTCCAGATAGAAAGAGGTCTTTTTACTATTTAATTTAACCTTTTTAAAGGTAAAGTGTAGGCTGAGTGTGCGTTTTTAAGGTCGTATGGAAATTCACTTACCTATGTTTATAAACTAGAAATTTTAGATACCGAAATAATCCCTTAATTTTTCGAGTAGTAAAATGTAGAGTTTGCTTTGTGCTCTGTACATAAATAACTGAATATCAACTTAATCAGATCATATTTAGCTGTACATATCCAGTAAAACTAAAAGCTGAGCCTGACTACAACACAGTTTAGACAAAACATTGAACAGATAAAAAAATAAATCAAAGTCGACGGTCTTTTGTTTTATTATTCGTGTGTCAAACACAGTCGAGCCCTATTAAATTCAAAGACACCTGGAGGTCAAATAATGGTACTTCTGCAACCTGTTTCCCATTGTTTTTTTCTGTGGGCCGCGGGGCGGGGTGAGTGACCGCCATCGGATGCGCCGGCGACCCCGCGCGCGACCGATTTCCGCCCAATTCCACCAGTGTGCTACCACCCTTACTTTCTGGTCCTTTTCATACCACGTGCTTAAATTGACACTTCGTTTCTAGAACGCCATTGATTGTGGGTTTTAATTGATTTAATAATTGGTCAATTTACGATGCGTGGTTTATTTAATAAGAAGGTCAATCAAGATGATTGTTGCAAAGTTAATTGAGTTCGGTGCCCCATTGAGTGTGGATTACCTATCTATGGCGTTAGGTGTTACCATATGATATTTTACCAAAACAATTATTATAGGTAATAAACTATCAATGACTCATGACAGTCATGGCCAGATAAAGGCACGTGTAAAGTGTTTTCAGGTAATTAAATTCGTTTAAGGTTTAAAGGTTATTCTTCTATAAGAAATTAAAATTATGTATAACAAAGTAGGTAACTTGTATGAAGTATTGAACATACAACAAACAAGATATAATATCGAAGTTCACCACGAACTTTTAGTCATGCCTAATTTACGGTAGATGGCGTTAGTAGCGGCTTCTAATCTTTAACAGAAACGTGAAACTCGGTGAAACTAATTCGTATAAAATTGTTTTAAAGAAAGATGCAAAGGATTCTTTGATGACTCTTTTATCCGTCATGGATCTACCAATAATAGTGTATACTAAACAATAAAAGAATAATAAGCGCTAGAATACATATTTATTAAGAATTGTTAATCGTTACACCTATACCTTATTTTAAAATAACTGTATTGCTTAAAACTAAGAAAGTAAGATCTTTAAGCCGAAGTAATTTACCTAGAAGGTACCTAATACTAACCTTAGTTTTATAGCTTACATACAACAATATTGATTGATTTGATAGGTATAAGTATCTATTTTTTTATTAAAAGCACGATCACAGTGAGTTTATCTATGATAAGCCCACACCTTTCGGAAGCAGTCATAACGTTGAAAACATAAATCTTTATTTATTTGAATAATGACATCCTTGTGCAATGTCTCTAATAACATAATTATAAAGTACTCGCTTTTATGTGCTATTTAAATAACTTATTAATTTGGCTAAATACCAAATTCGAAGGAAACATCTTTAAACCAAGTTACATCGTATTATATATTAATTGTCTACTCATTTATTAGCTCATAATAACACATATGAACAGTAAATCAAAGAATGTTATATAAACAACGTAAATTATATAAATTACAATCTTACTAACGAAGTCTTGTATAATTAGGTAATTATTATAAATGTATGTCAACAGAAATATACATCAAAGATTTCGAGTTAGGTACTTACGATCTAGAATTATTAAGCCTTTCTTATTTACTTTCTCCACAGTATGTCAAACGTTTGTAATCATAGGCCTTCTACATTTATAAGAAAATGTACCAATATAATAATGACACATTTTTGATCATGCCATCGTGTGATGTTCAAAATCGTGTGATGTCCTCATCGATAGCTAATTAGCATCACTTATCAGAAATGCCGCGCACGCTCGCTCATAAACGATAAGCCAATAAATTATCATTTTTCATCCAACAAATGAGCTTCTCTCATTACCAAACCATTACCCCGCAGTCACAGATGTCGCTACAGATAACAAATATAAATAACCGCCCCAAACAACACGTTATCCAACTATCTTTCATACAAAAAAAACATATCGCGAACAAAAGTGGTTTGAAAATCAACACGATACAAAGCAAAGCGAGTAGTAACGACCTATATACAAATACCGTAAGTCCATTTAAGGCGATACGTTGATTACTACGGTTTTACAATACATTGATTTTCGGTAAAGTAGTCCGAATTCGAGGATCTAAACAAAGCATGCAATGTATCCGGTTTGGTTGGGAAGTGACAGCTTGATTTCGCATGCGCTACGGTCGTCTCGAGGGCATACGGTCTTCCTGTAGCAGAACGCTGTAAGTACGGAGTACGTTTTAATCAAAGATAGACTTTAAAATTTCTGAATTAAAGTTCAAAAACGCTTGTGTGGTCTTCTCTTTTCAAACCAGCTGAAAATTGGTAGCGGTATGTTCGACGCCGATCGGTCGCATTCGGGTGCCGTCGCCGCGCACGTGCACACGGCAGGAATGGGACACCATTAAACGTAGGGCTGCCCTCTTTCTACGATATCGAAGTAATCTTTATACTCGACAGTACTCTGTTAAAGAATTAGTTTTACGACTTCTAAGCTACTATTTTCACACCTATCGGACCTTACCGTAACGTTAATGGTGTCGATAGAATGTTTTATGATGAGATAAGTAATTTCACTCAAACGATTGAACTATTTCAAACTTTGGCGTATCTACAATTAATATTATTCCTAAAATGGGATACCAAAATTTACTACAAGTTTATTCATTGCACTTAAATCTACGTACAATAAGATTACTATACAAAAAAGTTGTTATGCAGGCCGAGTAACCCTAGTAAATTATTCCAAAGAAATGTATGACACGACCATAAAACGCCTCTACCCGAGTTTTTGTGAACCAACGAATCCATATGTTTTGAGAGGCGCATAGTTTACGCGTACCAAGTTTAAAAGTTCATTAACGTTTAATACCCAATGTCGGGCACGATAAAATTTTAAATGGCCAAAAATTTCCGGCCGCAGCGCTCCGCGTTAAATTAACATGTATTGTTTGATTATATCAAGACAATGTTTGCCCAATCTTTGTTCCAATGTTATCCGACGAACGCGATAAGATTTAGTAGGTTTGGGCCAACATTTGTGGTTTTGATGATGATTTCATTTGTTATTTTGTGAAAGGCGCTTTATGCGTTATTATTCGTACAACCTTGGTTGTTTGTGGGTAGCCACTTCATTCAAACGTCGAGAATCTTTCTTTTAAATAGATAAACAAACTATTTTGGAGTGGCGGAGTTGCTGGTAGTATTATTTTCTTTTGTTTCAACTCTATTTGTTATGAGAGTTCGTTTTCCGTTTTCATTATGGGCGTTTCTGTAATAAATTCACAGGTTTATTGTTGAGGAATTTTAAGATTATCATTGACTATAATCCATGTTTCGTCTATAATGAAAATTAGATGATATGAAATTCGTATCTAATTTCAACCGTGTCCGTAAAACGACTATACAAAGACTATTTTAATCCAAAAATTTTATTTTGAAGGACGTATATTAATTAAAATTGAGAATTTCAACTTAATGAAAGAGTTATTGGCAATAAGACAGTTAATAACAAAGCGATCCATCGCTCGAGTGCTAATAAAATTAACGTATCATTCCCAGTCCCGGGGCGCAGAGATATTGATCCAAAGATTTGAAGTATAGACAAGTCAGTGTGCATAGAGTTTACAACTGTCCCCAGCTTTATTATGATAGCTGAAACCGTCGCACTAATTAAACAAATTACGTTACGCCATAGACAAAAGACTTTAATTATGTCCAATTTAGTTTAACTACTAAGATAAGTAACATTGTTAGCATCCCAGAACAAAGTTTGGAAATCTTAGTACTGAAATATGGTTTATTATATATTTTGTATACAATGTCAGTGGGTAAATTACTTACAAAATAACGAATGTATGTGTATGTAATAGCTAAAATTGTTTTATTATTCATTAGTGCCACTTCTTATGTCATTGAATGAACCAAAAAAAAATAGAACAAAATACCCACACCTAGGGCGCAAATGAGTGAAGTCCTGTAATAATAAAACCTTTATCTATCGACATAATTAGGAATTTATAGAATTTAAGATTTTAGTTTATACACTATTGGCCGAATACTGAAACGCAAATTAACTTTAAGATGCTCTTAAATGTCTTTCTGTCGCTACTTTTCTCCTTAAAGTGATAGAGACAGTATGAGACTTTACGGTGACTTCGAGCTGATTGACGTTTCAGAATTCGGGAATATAACAGACAGGTTAGGACCTACAACTCAATTATTTGAACACGCCCGGATTGTTTCTATTGAGCGGGCTCAGACGCGGTGTACTCACGGTTGACCCCATAAAGAATTTGTTTTAATTTCCTGTTTCTATTATGTAGGTATACTATGTAATCATGGCACTATGCGTATTTGACATTTTGAGAATCTGTCAGCGTTAATGGAACTTTGAGTATTTGTCAGAGTTTCTGTCAATTTGCAAATTTGACATTTTGCTATGAAGTCTGTCAATCTGACAATATGCTTAGCTGACATTTTGCGTACCCGACATAGGGCGTATAAATCGTATTTTCGTAGTTAAACAAGCGAGCAATTTGAATATTAGGTAAATTGTTTTCATATCAATATTTATCTTACTTATACGTTTTCAGGCTGACATTTAGGACATACTTTTTTATAAGGAAGTGTCCCTGGAAATCCTAGTTGGATTAGTGTTCTTAGTTAATACCGTGAGATCAATAACTAACTTCTACTTAGTTATGCACCTGATTACCTTGTTGAATATACGCACTCCTAATAATTCTGTATAATCAAAGTTAACTAAATTCCAGTCTTGAAATTTTACACAAATTAAAAAAAACGTTTAGTTTTTTGTTAAGGTGGCTAAACTGTATGACTGAAACGGCAAAATATGAAAATTTAAAATTAGAACTCTATGGATAGTACACCGAACTTCTACTATGTCGGGACATTTTTTGTCGTATGAATTAAAACGTTGTTAGCTACTTTCGTAACCAACCGACTGGATTTAGCTGACTTTGTTTCTGATATTCATAATAAATATTATCCGTCTATGTATGTAAGGTTTTTTTTTTTTTTTGTACCTATATAATATAATTATGTAGGTTTATTTATGATATGTAAATTTATTTTTAATTTTGCTTCTTTACTTAAGTAGCAGACTGACTGCCTATGCAGTACCTTTGTACATATTTTTCATTCTGTATGATTTTGTGTGTACATAAATGAATAAATATAGTTGCTGTTCCTTAGTAATTTTTCTTTAAGATAATGAACGTCCATTTTGACAAATTATCCTTTTATTTAATTGTTATAATTACAGCATGTAACATTGGGTACCATTAAAGCGACAACACATCGTAACTACATGTTTTCAAACGTTTTCGTTAACTTAAGCTTTGAACCGTTCTCTACACGATCTTAGCTATCGGGATAAGAGTCGCATTTCGAGCCCTTATAAATTAAATACTTCGGTCTTGTTTCAATGGCTAGATGTTCTTGATTTACTTGAATTTAATTTATATAATTTGTTTAAAGAAGTATGTTAAAAGAGAACAAGGCTGAAGGTGTTTTACTCTGTCAAGTGCGTTTTACTCCTTCAAGTGAGTTTTGTTCTTACCAAAATATACCATATCCTATCGTAATAAATAATTCCACAACCATGAATTTGCGAAAGTAAGATTTTTTTATGTGATTAATAACTTAACGCGGCAAAAAGTAGTCTATAGCATTCCTCGATAAATGGGCTATATAGCACTGAAATAGTTTTCAAATCGGATCAGTAGTTCCTGAAATTAGCGCATTCAACCAAACAAACTCATCAGCTTTATAATAATATAGTTTGTTTTAGCACCCAATTATAGTTTGTGAGATGTTAACACCAGAATTACATATTTTTTCTAATTTTATATCGAAGTAATTTCTTTGCGCTGATACAAAACATTTTCTTTTTCTTTCGTTCTGCCACTAACCTCTTTTATTCATTTAAATTAGTGCAATACTATAAATATACTTACAGCACACAGTATTTACTCTAATCACCGAGTATATTGCATTTTTGTATGACAATAGCGTTTACTTCGGATCAAACACCGCGCGGCAGTAAGCCACCCATCTGTTGTCCTATTGTTGATGGAGGGGTGATGCCTGATTGGGGGAAGAAAGCTAAATTATTTTATTTTCAAACCAATTACGAACGCCATGGTTTTGAATACATTTTTAGATTTAGTTGAATCTTGTAAGTGATTAATTTTAGGGTATCAAAACTTAACTAGACCGATATGGATGTTACAATATCCATATTGTAACATCCATATCGGTCTAAACTTAAAAAACCATAAAAGATCAAATCGTTTAGGTCTAACTAAAGTAATAATGATGAAATGAAAATTATATCACATAATACCTACATGACAAATTCAAAAACATCAACAAACTCAATATCTGTGTACTAACTTACAAAGCATAACAAACCGTCTCCGATTCTTCAGTTTCATTGTATTTTGTGTTGTGTACCGCGCATAACAGATGGCGTTAGTAGCAACGTTGTTATTACGTCAACGTGTTTACTATGAGGTGACGCGAATTAATCCCCTTTTTGGTTGGCTTGTGCAGTAATGAGCTGCATAAGTTAAGTTTAGTATTGTTTGTAGGTATTTATTATTAGTTGTGAATAATGTCAACTAATGTAAGAGTGACTCAGTGATCAGGACAATGTCTAAACTATTTGTTTTGGTCACAATTATTGTGGTTGTAGAGTCAAATGTAGAGCATGTTTTGGAAGTATGTTCGAGGTCTGAAGAGTAACGTGTTTTATTTAAATTTGATAAGATAAGTTCACAAATTGCTTGTTGAAGTTGATATTTATAGTTTTTCTATATTGTAGTATTGTAGAGTAATTTTAAATAGATATATTAAAGCATCGATTTTTGTAAATAAAGATTCTACTATACTTAAGGGATTTATTCCCTTTATGTCGATTCCCGTTATGTCGAGCCTCACGAGCCTGGTAGTCTATTGTTCTCCAAAGTTTTGATATTTTACGCTTTCTATTACCTTTATGTCGAGTTTGGTGAACAAGTACAGTCAGGGAGTAAATTAAAAGCCAATGGCATAAAAATATTGTTTTATTATTTGTTCCATTACTTATTTTCATATATATATAGGTATATCTAATTTTTCTTAATCTAAACATATAAATTACAGTATAATCATCACGTATATAAATAATTCTTCTAAAAAATAACTTACTTAATCTAAATAAATCACAGTAATATCATCACTATTGTTGCAAATGTTATATAGTATTACAGTAAAAAAAATACTCTTTTTATAAAACTAACTTTCTTAATCTAAATAAATCACAGTATAATCATCACTATTGTTGCAAATGTTAAACAGCATATATATAGTATTATAGTAAAAAATAATTCTTCTTATAAAACTAACTTTCTTCATCTAAATAAATCCAGTATAATCACCACTTCTAGTGAAAATGTAAAAAATGTAAAAGATATAGCTTTATAGTAAGTAAATAATTATTTTAAATTAGCGTTATTGATTTACGTTTTATCGACAACCTAGGTAACATGTATATTTTAAATAATTAAAAGATAATCACTTATCAAATCTTACAGTTGATAGGCGTTTAAGACAAGTCAATAAATCAATTTTTTTAGTTGTAAAATCTTCAACTATTTTATTTATACGTATATCAATTATTATAGTCAACCATTTTTATTTCTTAGGTTCTGATTGTCGTCGTTGTAGACATTTACCTGCTCTATCTTAAACCTAGTTTCTTTAGCCTCATCTCTAAGTGTCCTAATGAGAGTTATTAAAACTTAATAAAAGACCTCCGCGTCTTTTATTAAGTTTTTTATTTAGCCTGTTATGCCATCCCTCTACTGGGTTTGTGGTCCTGTGGTGTTCGTTGTCAAACCACGACGCTGCTCCCGCGGCCGTCCAGTTTGCAGCCTAAGACTTACATTAGTTGTTTTTTAATTCTTTTTTGTGTAAAAATTGATTCTAAATTATGAGCATGTATGAATACATCATTGGGCGTGACTGTACTTCTAAAATATGATATAGTTAAACTCGACGTAAAGGTAATAAAAGCGTGGTAAACGAACTCGACATAAAGGGAATAGAGGCGGGACAGAAAACTAAGCTCGACATAGCGGTAACAGAAGCGAGACAAGGTTTTCGGCTCGACATAACGGGACTCGACATAAAGGGAATAAATCACTTAAGGCTGTACATGAGGTAAATGTTCATCTATGTGCATAAATGTACGAGGTCAATTTTCGAAAATTAAATCTAAAATACTTAAATAATAACTAAATGAATTTAAATAAGTGAATGTAGAGCCAGCAAAGAAAAGGAATATCAAGTCTTCGACGTTTGCGATTGGAGAATTTGTGATGACCTAAATAATCATTCTATTTTTTATTTGATATATTAATTATTCACATTTACTAGTTCACAAAATCTGTTAATCTTTTATTGTATCGGCTTCTCAGCTTGTCAGCCTAAGTCGCCGTCAAAGCGTTCGCGAAGGGCCTTCTACGAAACAATATTTAGGTAAGCGGGGCTCCGTAGCGCGAGGGTGGGGAACGGAGGGGGGGCCGCGGGACCAGGGGACATCACACAAGAACGTACAGAACATCCACTATTGAATGAAAAAGTTTCTTGACTCTACATTATGTTTTTTTTTGCTGTTGATCTGGCTGGAGGACCATACGGTTTCGTCAAACCGTCCGGTGAAGTATCTAAGGCAGGTTTTTTAAAAGATAATCGATATATTGAGATTGTAAATAAAGTTGTATATTTAACATTAATTCATAAATAGTAATAAATACTGTTTTCTGAAGTTTACGCGATTATTGGACACTCAAATAAAACTACTTTTTAACGGATTCTATAGCTTTTTTATATTGATTTTAGTGCCCGACTTTTCAACACTTTTGCAGGAGTCTGCCCATGACCATGACGCCTGCAAATTTGTAATCTAACAACTATACAATATTGTTCAATGTACCTACTAAATTACAGTTATTAGGAACTGTAATTTTAACTCGCCAGTCTTTCGTGCTTACATGTTACGCATTCCCAATTACAATACAATTATCAGTTCAGTTATTTTTACAGTTCTATTCTAACTAAATAATTGAAGTACTTACCATCTACGAAGGATTGTAGATAGGTATTTGAATAAAAAAAAAAAAAACCTTTTAGTAATTTATTTATAATGTTTTTTTTATCTCCGTTTATGATTTTTAAACTAGTCTAAAATACTTAACTTTATTATACGGTTGTCCTTGTTTTGTTAAGGTTGGTGAGTCTTCTGTACTGTTCTGTATTGTGTTAAAACAAGATGACGCCGCGTTGACGGCGAGCCGTAAGCACACATGCGGTAACGATACGGTCCCGATAAGTGAACGTAATTTCCGTACTGATCTGATATTTATTATTTTTTTATACTGTGACTGAATGAATGAATGAAGTTTGCGAATTTCCTAGAGAGCGTTAGTTTCATTTAGTAGGTGATAATGGAAAGTTATCGACCTTTGGAGCAAATTTATTTTAATGCCACTAAATGTTGGATTAAGTAAACTACTAAGTACTTATGTATTTTTTATGACGCCGTAAGTATCTGCTTATATAAAATTAGCTTTGCTCAGAATTGGTTGTAAATATTTTAGATTTCCATTTACCATTTGATGATATTATTACATCATAGAGTCACTGTTTGAGACAGGACTAGTTTGAGATCTGTAAAAACATTTGTTTAAAGATCTCATACTTTTGAAATTTTTGAAAATTCTCGTGTAAGTTAGCACACATACCATTATTCTCTGTAAGTGTAAAATCAACTTCTTGTTATAATTTTCTCAGTAAGCATAGAGAATGCGCTTACGTGGATTACCGTGTACTACTAGAGCCAGTGATCCGTGGTCGTATGCATATATTATGTGTTAGCTCCAACCGCTGTGCACTGGCAACAAGTCTGGCAACTCACATTGATCGCAGACGCTCGCTATAAAATATATTAGTCGCGGTCAAAACGACCGTGGCTCTAATTGCTTATTTAAATACTTTAGCGTAACAGATTTACGAATAAAGTGTTTGTATTTAATGAAGATTTTTTATTTTAAATTGATATTAGATATTAAGGTAAGCCGACAAAGAATATTATAATTAAATTACGTTTCTAGATTTTTTTTTAATCAAACTAGAAACTAGGAAATATTAACGGCGCATCTCTTTTTTTTTCGTCGGTATGTTCTCATATTATATTTATGGGATGTTCTTTTCAATAGTGTTCTAAAAATTATTTGAAAAGGAAAGTATTGTTCCATAGTTTAGTATAACAGAATGAGACACTTACAAATATATAATATCTACTAATCATACAATAATGTGTGATTTTTTTTGCGTCCTATCAATTGTCTCTTTTGCTCATTATTATCTACAGTGTTTGTGATGGAGGTCGGTAGTTAGTTTAGTGTTGCTTCTAAAAAGTCCGGCTGCAAGACC